>JAECXB010001253.1:2147500-11319005 GCA_018151435.1 Zaprionus africanus
AGCAGCAACAGCAGCAGATACAAAAGTACACGTAATTGGGCTAATGGATATTTCGGTACTAACACAATTTTGCTAATAAAGTTCGCAAACACACACACACACACACACTCTCAAAGCGGTGCGGAGATAGCTCGAAGAGCAGCATAAGCAAAGCAAAGTCGCCCAGGACGAACAGCCTCCTGCGTGCATAGGCAGCAGGGAACGGTGAGCAGGAGCGGAAGGGAATGAGGAAAACTATGAAAAGGACCTGGCAACAGCAGCAGGTTGTCGGCACTTTTTGTTTAGGTTGCTGCTGCAGCAGCTCCTGGCAACTCACACAGCAGGCATGGCCAACATTTGCCTATAAGTGCGTCTCTATGTTTTGTTGACAACTCCTTACTGGCCACACACACACACACACACGCACTCCCAGTTACACCTACACCGAGCAGAGGATGACACACTCTCATTTACATTGAGTGGGTCGCTTTGAGGCATTCGCTTTAGTCCTCAGTCCAAAACTTTTGCTAGCAACTTGTACAAAACTCTTTCAAAAAGCAAAACAAAAAAGAAAACATGCAGTTTAATTTACAAATTGATGAACGAATTAACATTCTCAAGTTGAGATTCTCATACACACACTTCATAATTTTTGCACACAGAAAATGGCTTAGCACATTTGAGTTTACTAGGTAGAAATGGAGAGAGTACAATGAGAGTAAGGCACCTGTGAGCGATTGCCAGTTTGGCGGTGGAGTTAAAGAAATTTTATTTAATTCCAGAAAAGTTCTTAATGAAAGCTTAAAATAATAAATAGGTAGATACAAAGTAAATCTATTTTACAGGAGAGTTTAAAACAATCAAATATCTTTCTTTCTATCAAGAAATTTAAAAACACTTTCAAAATAACTATCTCGGTTTTCGGTTGTGTTTGGTGTTTATCATTCAAGTAAAACATAAAGATATATATATCACATACTCGTACAACTGTTAAAGCTATAAACTATTATGAGTTAGTTAGCTATTATGAGTTTTTAAACAAGTCATTCTAGTTGTTCGTATCAGGCAGTGTGCAAAATGAGCGACCTCATTGAACCCATATATTTATTCTTTATCAGCAACAACAGCCAAGACGACATCTGTCTGTCTCAAAAACTATAAAATTGAATAATAATTTTGTGATAACAATCGTGAATAAGCTGGCATTCAATTAGCACTTGATTTAAATTTAATTTAATTCCCGCATAAACGTATAAAAAGTCAATTTAAAAGTTTGATTATTAAGTAAATTTTAACGAATAAACAATTTGTTTACGAGAGCTAAATAAGACTTAGAAGTTACAATAGTTTTCTATTGTCGCGCTATAAACTGTTTATGCTAGGCTTACATTAAAGTCTACGCTTGATCCCTCTATATCTCACTCTTTCTCTCTCACCCTCTCACTCCATCACTCTCGGGGCAGTTGCGGCCAGAAAAAGTGCACTGTTTGTCAATCAGAATGTTTTGTGGATGCTACCACATATCTAATTGCAGTTACTATCTGGCATGCGCTTCCACTGCCATAGTAGAGACAGAGACGGAGATGTTGCGTGAGGATTCTGGCCAAGTTTGTTTAGCAGCTGTCCAAACGAGACTGTGTGTGGTTGTCTGCCTGTCTGTGTGGGAGTTTCTGTGTGTGTTTCAGCTGCATCTCTTCGGTATCCGTGTATGGAAATTACCAAAAATTCGAATGCAGAAAACAAACACACACAGACACACACTCGCACACACACTCACAGAGGCGGCAGCACGGCACACTCATGTCCTGCACTTGGCTTGGCCACTCACCACAAACAAAAAGCAACGAAGCAGCTAAACTCAGTTTGCCCCCCTCGGGCGAGTCGAGTCCGGTCGAGTCACTTGCTCCACCTCAGAAGCTTCCAGTAGCAGTAGTTAAACTCAATTATTATGCAAAGTCAACAATGTCACATGCGCTAAGGGGAGGAGGCGGGGGTAGCTTGTACAAGGTGTTGATGCAGCCGTAAGGGGTATAATGGGTATGTCTCATCTTCGAGGCCCAAAATGCCTTTGCAAATACATTTTGATTTGCAGTTAAGGAGAAAACTTGAAGCGCCGCAGAGACATCGGGTGTGCAGGCAGGAAGGCAGAGGCAGTTGTGCTGTCTCTCAACATTTAAGGAATTCCCCCCTCAGCTACCTTCTCTTTCAAGTGCAAGCACCCGCTGAGAACATGAACATTCTGCTGTGCGCTGCAAATGACAAATAATTTTTGCAGTTTTATTGAAAATGTTTGACTTGAGTTGAGCCGAAACTTGGCGGGCTGCGTTTGCCTTTGCCTGTGCCTTGTACGAGTATATTCATCCTAGTCCTTGTCCTCTTCCTGGGTCACAATAATTCTGCCGGCAGACGGGCATCATCGCAATTATGTGAGCTTTGTCTGAAGCGGACTGGAGAGAATAAAAGATATGAAGGTGAAGGGAAAAATATACCCATTAATAAAAGTGAAATGATTTATAAGAGACAAAGGTTTTTTTTAAATATTTGAATATTTTAAGATAAGTTTTCTTTATCTACCGAAAATTTATTAAAAAAATTAAAAAAATAAATACAATAAAATTATATATTGTACATATATTCTCCATTGCAAACTGTACCCGAATTTCTTGTAGAGTATATTATGAAGGTCTCTTAGATTTGTATGCAGGCTCCTCAGCATTCTTATTGTTGCTCTCTTGGTCCCCTTACTTTTTCCGTTCTCACAGCCTGCTCGCACTTTTGCTAACAATAAGTTTTTAAGTAGTTTGACATTTGAACTTGCATCTACTTTTGGAGTGCAATAAAAATGCGCAGCTAGCCGGAAATGAGAGACGCAACAAAACAAATAAGCAAAGGCCCGTCTTCGTGGGATCTGTCCCAAAACTGCCTGTTCCCTCCTCCTCCTTCTCTTTCTCTTTCGTATTGCTGCTTCTTCGAGTTGGAGTCGCAGTTGGAGGTGGGCAAAAAGGGAAAAACTTTGTCAGCGAAAAATTGCGGCACAGTTTATTGCAAAAGTTCATTACAGTGCAAATGTTGCAAGCTTGTCGTCTTGCGGGGAACTTCCACTAAGAAGAGCGAGACGGGGAGAAAGAGGAAGGGGTGTAACTGGAGCAACAGCAGCACCTTACCTTAAGTCGCCTTTGTCTTGTGCTATTTTTGCAGGCACTTGTTTAATTATAAAGTGCGAAAAATGTTTGCATACTTTTCGGCTGACACTGATGAAGCGCAGGTGATGCAGCCACCCGCGCTGCTCCCTCCGCTGCTCTGTTCCCTCCCAATTGCCCATTTCGTCGCTAACTGCAATGAACTTTTTTATTTACCTCGGCGCAGTGGCAAAGTTCGCAGTTTGTCTGCCAACTAATTTGCATTTTCTCATCAACGCAGCCGCCTGCATAACTAATATGCTGCAGTGCCCAACAGGGCGGGGCCTAAGTGCAGAAGCAGGGTCGGAGGCAGGGGCAGGGGCGTGGCCCTGGACTCTGTAGTTAGCTGAAAATATTATAAATAGCATGCAGAGATTTTCGTACAGTTTCGAGATGGCAAACTTCGGGGTATTTAGCGCACACGTCAATCATACGACATGTGGTCCAGCCCGAACATATTGCAACTCTCCTCCGCCCCCCGTGCAGCAGCATAATTAATCATTAACCATTGCAGGCTGGACGAAAATGCTCCACATTGATAAATGAAGTGCTCAGCGACGTTCCGTTGATATGCTTGATTTGTTTTTTCGGTTTTGTTTTATGGTCAATTTATGCAAATGATTGAAATTCAGTTCCTTCAGTTTTTTTTTGCACTCGCTTGACCGTTGGCTTCGTTGCATCTTATGCTGATTGCTCAGCTCTTGATTAATGGCCGAGAAATGTCAACGGAAAGTCAAATCCGAACTGGTCGCCTCTAATGGAAATGTGTTTCAAGTAAATTAATTTCGGATAGAAGAGCGATAAATAAATATCTTTCAATTTGCTACAAAAAACAGCTTGTTCTTTATAACTTATCGTGGCTCTAAAATAATTCGGGGGAGGCTTTTCCCCTTCGTAATTAATTGATTCCGTTTCCCCCTTCGATTATTATGTCATTTTCACTTTTATTCGAACTCTTTACGCGACTTTTAATTGATTCCTCAATTTTGGATTTGTGACTTCGGCTCAAAAGGTTTCACAAAAGTCACAACTTTTTCGGCTGCTGAATTATAATTTGCAATGTGGGTCGATCGGGTCTGGAGAGTGCAAAGGCGAAGTTCAGCAAATGTAAATACTCTCATCGTGTGACCCGAAAAACTTTTGCGATTTGTAGCGGCGACTCTCGACACGGGCAGTGGCAGCAGCAGGGGCTGGACCAATAAATGGCATTAACTTTCTCTTAAGTATTTTGACGCTAATTAAATTTCGGAATGAAAAGAAAACGAACCCGGAGCAACGCCGGGACAATAAGTCAAGCATACTAAATAAATTACGGAAGGTGTGTGCGAAACGAGGATGATGGGGATGCGGATGATTTGAGGCTTGTTGTTCTTTAATTTTTCGCGCTATTCGCTTGATTGGTCGCCTCCGCATCCGTTGCTCTGTCCTGGCCAGAGGCACAAATGTATGCGGCCAGGTACCAGACAATCAAAACTCTGGTAGAGCCCCTGGCACCTTGGGCACCTACACAAGTAACAAGTGAAGTAACAACGAAGTGCGGGCACTTCGGGGCTCATGAGAGACTCGTGTAGATCCAAAACATTGGCATAAGTATCGCTTCAGGCAGCCCAGACAAGTAGCGAGGTGTGGCCCCTGCGCCCCCACCCCCTCCCGACACAGGGTGTTTATATTTGCATACATTTAACCCGAGGCTAGGCTCAGGCTGCTCTGCCACCGATGTTGAGTGTTCTGCGCTGTTGTTGTCGGTTGCCAGCTTTGTTTTTACAAGTTGTTGTCTTATGTACATTGTACATTATGTTTTTTTTACCCGCTCTCTCTCTCTCTCTCTTCATCTCGCTTGTTTTTGTTCTTTTTTGCTGGCTGTGCTTGCTGCTTTATATTCTTCTTGGATATTTGTACATTTTGTGGTTAATTAAAATTGCACAAGAGGATGAATTGGCCAGATAGATGGATGTGAGAGAGAGTGGGCGAGAGAGAGTGCGGCACATGAGGCCAGAAAGCCAGAAAATATTACCTCGGGGTATTCAGTTCACACACCAGCTGAGGTTATGAAAACTCAAGTAGGGGCCGGGAAGGGTCCACACCTTACTACAGGGACTATTTGCAGGGCACTGTTAAGCAATAGGCAGTGGGAAAGGTAAAGAAAATTAAGGCATTAAAAGGAACAAAGTACGATTACAAGGCGAAAGACTAAGAAATAAAGATCGAAGAAAAATAGAGAGCTGGAGAGGGCTGGAAGAAAATATACATAGAGAAAACGAAAGAGTAAATTACACAGAAGAAGGACAACAAAAGGGAGAGTGGAAGGGAGATATCAGAGGGATCGCTTAAAGAAATATATAAGTGAAAGAGAGATGGATAGTGATAGATAAACAGAAAGAGAGAAAGAAACAGATAAGATAAAAAGAGAAAAAACGAGAGAAAAGAAAGCGAATAAAGAAGATGTAAAGGAATACAGAGAATGATTGAATGAAACAAAAAAATTGATATACTTTAAATTATGCTCAAGATCAAACGAAAGGGCACTTCATACCAAATCAACTCCTCAGTAGATCATGATACAAATTAATGCCAACTTACAGTTTATAAGATAAGAAATATTAATAAATTGTATTCAAGACCCCTTCTTGTCTTAAGATATTTATCCATTAATTTCTTTGATACGAATATTTCTTGCCACTAATCTGAATTGCATTTTTGATTTATGCGCGAAATCAGCAAAAGTAAAAATAGATCAAGCAAAAAAATACAGATTTCATTCAGCTTAAGGGTGCATTTTATTATTTTCTCGAATGATATAGCGAGTTGATTTTAATCTGCAACACACTCACACACACACACAGAGACACACGTGGGGGACATTTATCATACATAGTCCGTGTCAGGTCATCAGCAAGTTGAGTGTGCGGTTTTTCCCGTTTCTGGTCTAACAACTCGCTTTTCACTTTTGTTTTTGCACGCCGAAAGGGCGGTAGGGGCATTCTTTTCCCCCTTCCTCTCTCCTGTGTGTGTGGCAAAGGAAAATATTTACTCAATCAATTGAATTTTATTGTGAAATTTATTTTATGAATTATTAATGACTTTCTGGAAGCTGGAAGCCCACAAATCCTCCCGCCCCCACTCTATATATATATATATGCATAATACATATCTATCTGTATCAATTTATCAACGGAATTTCAAGAATTTGCAGCATTTCAACAATGCACAAAGGCCAGAAGAGAGGGCTATAGGGAAGGAGTGTGGTAGGAGGAGGGAGGCAGCTTGTCGATATATGAATGAGTAAAGTATGAATGAGTAAAGTAGTAAAGATTTGGAGTACAAGCTGCGGTTAACGAGCCAATTAACGAGCTGAGAAGACGCCTCTCATGCTAGAAATAAGCTGGTCATAATCATTAAAGCCCAAATTGCTGGCAGCGCCGTCAGCTGAGGCAGCGACAGAGGCAGTGGCTGTGGCAGAGGCAGCAATGGCAGCTGCTCATTAAAATTGATGCACTACTCGTGTTTTCTTGTGAAGCGTTCAACTATTGCGGGGGTTATAGATTGAGCTTGCCTATAAATACAACTGACCAACGGATTAGTTGGCATTCATTCAACGCTCGCCCGATTGAACCAGAAGTTATAGCTGAGTCACAAGTTTGAATCACCCGCCTGCTATACAATCCGATTATGCTTCCGGTTAAGTGTTTAACGGCTGCCAATCAAATTATCGCCAAGAACCTGAGATATCTTCTCCTAGTCATCTGTGCCGATGTGCGACTAATGAATCTGCTTTGGAAATGGATGATCTATAAATGTGAAAGCTCATTGCAGTAGGCCAGAAAAAAATTAACAACTAAATATAGAAATAATAAGTAATAAAAGTTAAAAATATTTATGCCAAGAAAGTGAGTGTGTTTCGAAATGTGGCGTGAGTAATGCCTTTTTCAGCCTGAAAAAATCTTCAACTTTTTTGGTTTTAAATTTGTTTGTATTAGTAGATAAAATGATTTCTGAAAAGCGATCGGAAAATTAACATTGAAGTTTTTCAAGCCATCATTTCATTGGGCTACTGATTTTAAGCCGTCAGCTGCAAAGTATGCAACACAAAGTCCGCTTAAGATATCGGTAATTGTTTCAAAGTTGAGAAACCTGGACTGTAGATTTTGTGTTCGTTTTTATCTTAATCTATCCTTTTTTAATGAGCAATATGCTCAACATAGTTGACTGGGAGTTTGTGCTCAACTCTAACTAAGATAAACAATGTTTCTTCAGGTACAGCAGACTCAAAAGTGAAACGAGTGAGCCTTGCTGACTCTCTAACAATCCTTTCCCGAGCGCACATTGAGTTGCTTGAAACTCATATCGCCGACTCAATTGTAGCGGACTCAAGAGAGAGTCAAGTGAGTGGCAAACTCAGCATACTCTCTTGATAGTCACTGCACCAGCCTTTCACTCACATTTGAGCTGCCACTCATCTAACTCTCTTAACTTTCTACTGCACTTGGCTCTCAGCAATTCAAGATTTAGTTTCGCATGGCTCTCAGTTGTTCACTGAGTTAGTGCTCAACTGGCGCTCAGCTCACTACAGTCAGTTGTCTGGCTTATTCACCACACTCGAGGCTCTCTCACTCTCTCCCTCTCTTTCGGGGCAAAGCTCACTCGTTGAGCGAAAGCTTGCTCGGATTGACTCGTTTGCACGAAGTTGTCCTGCACGAAACATGAAGTCAAGTCGGCGAATGCGTTGCACTTCGTGTGGAGCACGATTTTTGGAACATTTAGAACACAACTTTCACAGATGACAAGGTGCATAGCGGTATCTTGGTGTGGGTGCGTCTCTGTGTGTGTGTGTGTGTGTTTGTGCGGCACGTGAAATTTTATTTATTTATCGAGTGTTTTAGTTTCTTTTGAGTAGTTTTTTATTTTTTGCTTTGCTTTGTTTATTTTTTGGTATTTTTTCTTTTCCTCGTTTTTTTGATGTAAACCTTGCAATTGTTGTAGTAGTTTTTATTGTTGTTGTTGGCCAAGCAGGAAGTTTGTTTTGGTATTGTTGTTGGCCGGTTTTACTTTTTATTGGAGCACACATGCACTTGCATTTGATAGATTGAATTCTGCAGAAATTGAAAGATAAGACCAAGCAAGGTGGTCTGCTTACTTGGCCAGCATTTTGTCGAGATGGAGATACGGATATGTATGGTATATGTGTGTATCTGTGTGCGTTTTATCCGTGTATCTGCGCGCATCTTTGTGCCGGGCTTCGGGGCCTTATGGTGCTCAGCAGGCGGCTGTTCAGACATGTTAATTTCGACTTAATGCTGTTTAAGTAAAGCCCCAATATTTGCGCCTAATACGCATACATGTGTAATGAATGTAGGCGCTTAAGCGCACACACCCACACACACACACACACACACGCACATGTACAGAGAGAGATAGAGGGACAGACAGACAGACGTACATGGCAATATGAGTGACTTACATGTGTAAGTCGGTAACACGACGAAAACAGATGCTATCTTGCATACATTTAGGCGCCACAAGGACGGCAGCAACAGCTCCTGCAGCAGCACAGAGCCAACACTGGCATTCAGGGATTGGAATAGGGATTGGGATTGGGTCTTGAACTGGGGATAGCCATGGCTTCTGCCACTAAGGCGTCTGTCACGTGCGGGGAGAGAGTGAACAGTGGCAGGACTGTGTGGCGATAAGCAAACATTGTCCATCAAAAACACACCTACATAACTGCACACACACGTACACACACACTCGTATACTTACGCACGACCAATCATGTACACGCACTGTGCCTGCGCACGTATTTGTGCATTGTATAGAGAATGACATATTTGTCGATTTGCAAATTTATGTCAGCCCCTGCCCCAGAGTTGTCTCTCCTCTTAGCCTCCCTCCATCTTTCATCCGTCTCTCTCCCTCTCCATCTCTCTCTCTCTCTCTCTCTCTCTCTTGCAGTCTCTAGAGGACAGCAGCCAGCCTCGGCGCCAAAAGTGTCAACCGAACTCAAATTGATCTTTAAAATTAAATTAAATTAAATTATAAATGCAGTTGGGAATGTCCAAGAAAACCCTAGACGACTTGCAGACACACTTATATTTTGCTCAATATAATCGAAAAATATACAGTTATTAAGCAGATGCATTCAATGCAGTTGTAGTAGCTGCAATAAAAAAGTATTTTGTTTGAATTATTAAGCTATAAGTTTTCGCTAACCCAATGGCAAATCAAGTTTGATTATCTAGATAACTAAATTCAAATATTACCCTTTAATGTAATATAATTTAATTTAAAATCTATTTAATTTCTTATCTTAGTTTATCTTCAGAGTCTTAAAGGATCAAACGCACATAGGACCGCACAATACACTTTCAATTTTCATCGATGTGAAACAATCTTGATTTAAACTTCTCACTTGGTCGGTAAATTATGCTGGCTTAAGTACCTCAAGCTGGCCGAAATAATTATTAAATGCTGCAGGCTGTTCTACATATTGTAGTATGTGTAATATATTATAATATAGTTAATGAAAACTCTGCCTATGCATAACAAATTCAAATCGATTATGTGGCAACTGTTGCGTATCGTATTTGAAATGAGTTTCCACAATCAATGGATGATAACTTCTGATTAGAGCCACAACTACTGCAAAGTAATACAGTCTTTTTATTACATTAAGAAGCATTTTTTATATTAATTAATTACAGGTGCGTATCGAGGCGTGTGTGGTGCAAAAGGGCCCTTGACTTACTTTATATCTTCATGTCACGTATGAGAATAGAGTCAATATAATAAGTATTCAGTGTCTTATGAGCTAACCTAAAATATATACTGAATTTAAAGGCCAGCCAATTATAATATAGGCCCCCGAGGCCGTCGCCACGGCCCTGTTGGATTGCCAAAATTCATGAACTAAGTCAACGATTTCTCTCCATCTGTTTTTCAGTTTTAATTAGAATGTTCAGCTTGAGCACACTCGATAATTCCTTTCGACTTGCTTGTGCACATTGAAAATATGCGGATATTTTAGGAAATTTTAGTTTAGTTATTTGTTGGTATTCTGAAGTTCGGTTTTTGGTCATACATTCGGTTTCGAGTGCACTTTTGGGGTAAATATAACAGGGAGACAGGACAACGACCTGCTGAAAGCTCTAAACAAAATATTCAATTACATTTCGATGTTTAAGCCTTTTCGGCCAGGCACACACACGCATGAATATTGTAATAGTGTCTGACTATATGGTTGGGTGTGTGTGTGTGTGTGAGTGAGTGTGGTTATTCAAGTTGCCCTCGAGCTTCATTAAAAATACTGTCAATACTTATTAGAATCAAAAATCAAATCAATTTTCTGCTATAATTACAAAAATGTCTGCCGCCGCCGGTTGTAAAGTGCTCAGCAGTAAACACACACGAATACTTGCATAAACACACTCGCACACACACACATACACACACACGGATACTCTCACACATGAACAAACAAATGTCAATTAAAAAGTAAAAATTGCTGGAAAATGGCGCACGACCTGACTAAAACAAAAGGCCGGGCCAGGCTAGACCAGCAGCAGAGTGGCATAGAAAAGGGGCAAGGAGTTGGGGATAGAGAGTGTTGCAGAGACAGGGAGAGAGAGAGAGAGTCACTGTTGGTAGACAGTAGACAGGTTGTACCCGAAGCGATGGCAGCCAGACTGCAGAGAGCACAAGCAACAGAAGCAGGCCAGGCTGCAGGCAGTGTTAAGGCCAGTTCGCCGGTCTGGGCTGTCCTGGTCTGGACTGGGCCTGGCCTGGCCTGGCACTTCTGGCATTTGTCGCTTGTGGGCCAAAACTTTCGGTATATGTTTGGGGTTGGAGTTGGCATTGTCTTGGGGGATCCTTCGATTCAAGTTCGGCACACATAGTCGGCTTTGCATTGGGTTAGGTTAAGTTCTCAGCGCGCTTTGTGGGCTGCCTGGGGTGATGAACATTCTCCAGGGGGCGTGTCTTAGGGCCATTACAGTGAAGGGCAGCAAAGTGTTTGCCCAAGCAACGAGTGAAATTTAGTCACTCGTACCTTGAAATCGAAATACATCTAAGAGGTTTTAATTTTGAATTCAGCAGAAGAGTTATAGCATCTTAAAAGAGGTCGGCTTATTACGTAGTCATACTTTTTGTTCGTATGAGCGCGCTGATCTCAGCAGCCATAACAGATGGAGATGTCAAATTTCGTAAAGAGGTGCCTCTATATCATGCGCAGATAAAGAACTTATCAAATTTAAATTGCCACACTTACAACCCAAAAACATCTAAAATTGTTATAACATTAACTTTGTGCTTCGGCATGATATAAGGATAACCACAAAATTGTACTCCCAAGTGACTTCTGTCTATAGAACATATTGAATAAGTGTATGTTTATCCTATAATGTCATTATAATATGCACATTTTAAATTGGACACGCATCTTCATAATTCCTTACAACACTTTTGCCTCCGTTGCATTTCTGACTTTATTTCCCCCCTCTTGAGCTGTCTTTTCAACTCCTCTCCTTGTTCCCTCCACTTCTCTGCTGCCTTTCAGTTTCCACTTGCCTGTGCAAGCATCCACTCGAACAACTGCACTCGACACTTCATTTACCAGCAGGCTTCACTGTAGTCGCCTCGTTTTCGGGGGCCATTTGCCTGCAGGCCGCTCAACTGGGCAACTGCCCGAGAGGCCAAGCGGGAGGAGGATCAGGCTCAGCAGACATCTCTTGGATTCGGCCTAGGCCGGCCGAGGACGAACTGCACAGTGCAGTGAGGCACTTGGCTGGGTTCGCGTGTTATATGAAAAAAGCGGCGCCATAATAAATGTCGGGGGGAGTGGGAGCAGTAAAAAAGCGTCAGCAGGAAAAGCGAATCCGGCCAAGACTCGACAAGTACTCGTACTTGGGAAAGCTGAAATCAACAAGCAACAATTACCAACAACGATGACGACAGCGGCAAAAAATGAGAAGGAGGAGGAAGAGGAGGAGCAAGAGGAGGAGCAAGAGCAGGAGCAGCCCGAACTGTGATTGAGCTCCTCCTTTACTAACCAGTTCTACCCACGGCTTGTACCGCATACCCATTCCAGCCTTCCCCTCCATCTCTATCCATTGGATACGCCTGGCCCAGGCACGTCAGACGAAGATCGAAGACGTTGACAACGATGAAGGCGCAGCCAGCGATAAGTGCAATGTGCGATAATCGAAAATGAAGCAATATAAACAAAAGCAAAGGGAGGAACAAGGAAACAAGAGAGACAAGGGAAGTAGAGTAGCGAGGGGGACGGGGCGGCACAAGACGAAGCAGGAGTCAATGTCGATTTCAAGGATGCCAAGCCAGAACAACAACTGCAGGATTTATCTGATATATTTTTGTACGAGAAAAAGAGAGAGAGAAAGGGAGAGAGAAAAGTATTTTTTGGAGCAAAGCCTTGCAATTTAAATAGAACAGTTAGCAGATATAACAAACTATATATCAACTAATCTCTTGGAAGGGAAATCGATTTTCCGCTAAGCTGCTGCAAAGATTTTTTCAGATTTAAAGCGATTCGGTGGGTCTTTCCACTTATATTCGGAAGTTAACTGACCTATCCAACATTGTCGGCGCATTCTTCACACAGCGGGCCAACAAATGATAGCCTGTAAACAACAACGCCCAGCAAGAGAGTCAGAGAAGAAGAGACGGGGAGAGAGAGACAGAAGCAATGGATTATTCGAACGCGTGAGGCGAAAACTCAGACAGCTGAAATCAAATGAAACAAAGCATAAGAATCGATTCGATTAGTGAAATGAAATTTACGCCAAAATAAATTTGCGCAACTTACTGACTTGGCGCGCCTAAGTGTATGCTATATATTTGTGCTCTACACCCGAGGCATTTTAGTGCAGTCATCAGCTTTGTGTTATAAGTTGTAGGTAAGCTTAGTTAGTATATTGAATGACTTGTATATTGATTTATATGGAGAAATATATTTCTTAATGTTCCAGGAATAGAGAAACAAGATTAAGGTTGAAGACAGATACATATATTTGTAACGGATATAAACCTTTGATTGTTAATATTTTCTAACTGTTTCCTTATGATATCAGTTGCAATTGTCGTTTTTACATCACTTTTATACCGGTGTTAACATTTTCTTTAACATGTAGAAATTTATTTTTAAGATTTAAAAAAATGAATCAAAAGAAAAACGAGAATTTAATTAATTGTATTAATTGACCTTTATTTTATATAGATATATGAATTGTTGCAAGTTAAATGTTTAACTTTATTCTCAATTTATATATAAGGTATAAAATGAAGTTTAATTATTTAAATTATTAGAATCCAAAAGACATTCCCTCGACTTAACAGATTCATCAATCGTATTCATGGTAGATTAGTGAGAATCTAAAAGTTTTAAGGCTCGAATTATTTGCTATTCTCAATTTAACCAATTTCAGGAAAAGAAGGTTCGAAAGAGTGTTGAGTAATTCGCCAAATACTCAGCTTAACTGTACTTTTTTGTACTTTCTTGTTTCGTGTTCCTTTTGTATGCCTGCGCCTGTCGCAGCCGCGTGTCATGTTGTTGTCTTCGTCGTGGCCCATCGTCGACGTCGTCGTCATTGTCTCTAAACTTTTGTACGTTCATTAATCTTGTAGAGCGTTTTCACTGTTGCGCCAGTGTTGGTTAGTGTGTGTGTGTGTGTTTAACTGTCTCGTAACTCTGTGTATGTGTTATGTTTATGTGTTTGTGTGTGTGGCAGTTTGTTTGCCTGCTTGTTGTTATAGCTGCGCCGCTTTGTCGTCTAAGAACCCCTCTCTGTCCTCTTCCACATCCTCGACTTCTCCTACGCCCTCGTTGCTGATGCGCCTGTTGTTGTCGTCGTCGTCGTCGACGTCGTCCTGGCTGTCAGGACACTTGTGCGACAGTTGTTGCATGATAAGGTTTAATCTATTTAATTGTAATTGATATTTTCGCAAGATACGATGTGCCTTTTTTACCCATTTATAAACCAAATGAGGCGGCTAAAGCAACAGCAACAGAAACAAGAACAACAACATGAGCAGCACCAGGCAAACAATAACGAGACAACAACTTGTTGGCAACACTCGAGGAGCAGCGAACACAGGCAAATCATAATTTATAAAGTGCTGCGTGGCAGAGCCGAAAAGAAAATAACAAGATGAAAGTGAGACCCAAGTGCATGAAGTCGAACTGCAGGTGCCCTTTGAAGAGGTTTATAATATATCATAATAAAATATGAACAATAAATAATTTGTTTAATAAATATATTTATTTATTTATTTGACATAGACTGAGACCGTTAAAATTATTATATACTGTGAAGTTTAATAAGGTTAAAGCTTATTAAAACAGATTCTGATTAAAAATATTTAAAATAAAAAAATTATAATAAAATTAGATATAAAACATAAATGTATTCATACAAATAGAAGGCAGGTTTTAAATATTTCCCATTCATATTTGCAATTTTACTACAAATTTTATTTTAACGTTATGGGAATTAAACCTTAGCTTATTCGTATTCCTTAGCATCCATAGAGTATTTTCATAGAAATTAATTTCACCTTTTGCCAAGATTAAAGCTATATCCATGCGATATGAACATTGCACGCTTTCATGTGCTCTGAAGAGAATCTGTAATAATGATTTCAAATCCAAGCAACACACTTGTGCTGCTTTCTTATTATTTGCTAGTCCCAAAGGAAGCCCAAGGTGAATACTGAAATTGATAACATACTAGACACTCTAAAGTTCTGAGTTTCCTATTCCACTTAAGTCAAGAATTTACGTATTCAATGGAAAACTAGTGGGAATGCATGAATTGCCAGAAAGATTTAAGAGAACTTCGCTTGTTTATTGCTTTATTTCTTCAAGAAAACTGTGGACTGGCTCAACGTGCGTACGATAATTCAAGACTTGGGCTCAGTTTCACGATGAGGCTCACAATGTATTCACCCTGCCCCCTCCCCGCAGTTCCTGTTATCTGTCTGCCTTTGGTCTTTTGTGTAAGTGGAGATGATGGCAATTCAGAGACACAGGGAGAGGCAGAGGGAGAAGATACACACATGGGACACATCAAATGCAGTGGAGATAAGAGAGTGCCAAGTTGTTGATGTGTAAACGGTTTCGGATTTAAAATAAGCAGGCGTGAGCGAGCAGGCGTGAGTAGGAGGAGGAGGTGTAGTCATAAAAAAGCCAAAATACAACAGGAAGCCTAAAACAAATTGTAGCGGAAACTCAGCACAAACACAATAAATGTTTAATAAGCCAAAACGAGCAGAGTGAAAGCAAAAGCGAAAGCGATACTGATGCTGATGCTCCATGCTGATGGAGCTCTGTCTGGCCACATGAACCTGAACCAGGTCTGGTTCGGGGTCTATGCTGGGGTCTGGCTTAGGGTCTGGCGAATGGGTTGAAAGAGAGGGGCGGCGAGAGTGAGAGCTATTATGACGGAAGTCGAGCGGAAGCTTGACACATTTCCGGTCTGAAAATTCTCCTTTTACCTGTTAATTTGGTTGCAATCAGAGCTGAGATATTCATGCAAAAACTAAAAATAAATTCCCCAAAATTAAGGCAAATTTAAGCATTAGTAATAGGATTAACTGTCATTATATAAATTGTATTATTAATTAACAAACCAAAATAGCGATAAATGAAATCAATTTAAGAAGTCCTCAGTCGTTACACTAAACTTTAATGATTTATCGCTCAACTGGAGGATAAAACAAGTCAACTTAAAAGATACAGAGAGAGAAAGGGAAAGAGAGAGGAAAGAGAGGTGGAGACAGAGAGGGGAGAGTGAGACCCTTGTATGCATCATTTTTGACCATGCTTTTAAATCCTGCTCAGACATGAGCCTGAAAGTGTGCTACACCAAAAATCACTTAAGCGTCGAAAATCTCAACAATTGCAAAAACCTGAAAGCGTTGATGAGGTGTAAGCAGCGTCAGCAGCAGAAAAGAAAGCAACAACAACAAAATATCTGCCATAAAGGTAGGGAAACTTTCAGTTAAGAAAAGCATACAGACATATTCGTAAAACTTTGTTTATGGCAGGTGCCCTCTCTCGCTACTTACCCCCTCTCCGCACTCCTTCCAACTCTACATCCATCTTATGCTCTAGTCATGTGCATACCTTTTCTTTCCATGCCTTTTTTGGGTCATACAAGTTTACACTCAGGTCGGTTATTGTAATCCTTGGCCTAAGTGGGACACATTTACGTAAAATTTGTACTGCATTCCATTACGAATTAAATTTTGTAAATTTTTTTCTTTGGCATAGGCATTTATTTGTAAAACATAAGGTTTGAATGCAGATGAATGTTGTGTTATGTATCTATAAATAACAAACAAACACAATCATTTTTATATACAAGATACTCTTTAATAGTTTTGAAGGTAGCTTAAAGTTTTGATTTTACTATTTTAATCAAACTGTATCAAAAGTCTTATACCAAATGTTTTTCAAATCAGTCAATTTCTGTGTGAACCTATTCCAACACAGAGTTCTCGAAGGTTTCGGCTTAAATAAACTCGAACGGGGCGGGAAGGTTAACTTTCGCTGCTCCATTACCTTGCGAACACAAATACCAGCAACAACTTCGACTCCTGCGATGCGAACAGGCGATTTGCAAACAATGCAAACCACTAACCCCAATCAGCTATTGGCCACTTCCATTGTTGGACTTGTCGGAACCGTAGCTGAAGCTGTTGAAATGCCAAAGTTGGTGGCAAAGCATTTGCTCAACTTGGCCCAGGACTCAGTACACAGCCAGGCCTACTTCGACAGCCTGCCACTTGTTGTTGCATACAGCTTTCAGACTGCCAGACGAAATACATGTAAGGACAGACACGCCCACAACCCACTTGTACTCGGTGCAAACGAAAAGACTGTGAACAGAGACAGAAATTAGAGAAATAAATTACAAATTCCAAAAAATTCTAAAGAAAGAGTGGAAGCAGAACAGAACAGGGGAGACAGATAAGGTCGGCCTACCGCCCAAATTATTGTTCGAAAAGTCAACTGTAGTAGCAAGTACAACAGCATCAACAATAACGAGAACAGCAACCTCAAACTGGGTAAAGTTTTTAAGTGCAGAATTTATAGCTGGCGATTTGTTGTCTGGCCCGTTTTTCAATGCCCCAATCGTTTCCAATCCGAAACCATCTCCTAACCTTCGCATCTACCTCTCCTGTCGGCAAGCCCACAATTTGTTCTTAATGGTTCTGCAAAATCAATAGAATAAGAACGAGCTGCCGTATTTGTGTGCATCAGTGTATGTATGTGTGTGTGAGTGTGCACTCTATTTTATAAAATATGAAAAGTCGAGAAAAGTTTATGGCAAATGAGTAACGAGTGGCCTGACTGGTTGACATTATGGCTAACCTCAGATTGAAATTCGAACATAACCTGCAACGAATCGAGGAATGAGGCCAAAGACAAGATATTTAAAGATTGCCACGTTCGCGATATTTAACTTTATGTTCTGTAAATAATGAATATAACGATAAGTAATATATGAGTTATAGATAGTTGCTCTGAACAATTTAGCTTTCTATCTTTTGGTTTGTCCGTTTGTCTGCCTAAGTCTTAAGGACTATTTACAGCTACCAAATTTTGATTTCTACTATTGCTTGATAATTGATAAAAACCGAACCAAGCCTTATTTCCACCATTGGAAATTAAGAAAAAGAGGGTATACTAATGTATGTAACAGGCAGAAGGAGGCGTGGCATAATCATAGCATGCTTCGAACTTTAGTTATCGAGTATTGTTAATTTTTCTCAGTATCTTTTTCCCCAACAAGCTTTGAACCTAATTCATTCAAAATTCTTCAGAGTACAGTTTAATTGTCTTATAATGACTATTTTTAAGAAAATGACCACTATTCTAAATAATATAAGAAGAAAAAAGCAGGAGGAAGAGTCACGGCAGGCTGGAGGAAGAGAGAAGGAAAACTTCGAGTCCAGAGGAAATGACTATGGAGCGCGAACAGCGACTAGGCTACAAGATTCATTCAGAAGCGCCAGTATATTCTCGTCATACAATTCTATGCCATCGTACTATAACATTGGATGGTTTGCAAAAAAGTGCCTATACAAGTACTATAACCTTGGAGCCTTTCATCTCAATTGTACATCCAACGAGTTTAACGATATTGACTGGCTCTCGATGTTCTCCTTCGGTGACGTGACGCAAAAACTAGATAGAGTCACGGGGGGCATAGGTATACGGGAAACTTTCGACATCTTTGAATTCTCACAGAGCTGGCAAACTGACGCATGGATCGGTACCATAGGTTGTATCTGTGACTCGGCCATTGGGATCCTAAGTTCCCTTTTGAAAGCCGCATACGTAACTGAAAATGAGTAAGTGGTAAAATGATTCTAAAGTTACAGTTGTGTTAATGTGATACTTTCGTCACTATCATTTCTTCAGCAAAGGGTTTCAATCTGAAATTGATATTGGTTATGAGTTGTATCCCATAAAAGTGTTAGCAACCATACCCCTTGTGAGGCCCGATAAACTGCTCGAGGCCTACGCTCTTCTTATGCCTCATAGAAACTTTCTTTTCGGTTTGCGGGGAGTGTTTGACGCCGAAACAATGGAATTTAACAAGCATATAGTCAGCATGGGTTTTCGGTCTTTCGATACCGAATTAAGTATGAAACTGTAAGCCTTCAGTATTGCACAATATTTTCCAAATCACATATGGTTCATTTAATGTCTTGTACGTTCGTAGGAAAAACTTTGAAGACGTCCGTTGTTCCATATTTCAGCGAATAGGCGAACGATGTGCCCTTGCTCTTAAGTATAAACTCTATGGGGAGGAAGCAAATAAGTTTTCAGTAGGAGGTCAATGCTTTTTATATGAAAGTTTATTGGTTAAGGCCAGATTTTGTGATGATGGGGCCATTGGGGTCGTATTGAAGCATTATGTTTCTGAAGGTATAGAAGCTATTTTTCATCTTGGTTGCAATGCAAATACTTTCACTGATGGCAACTATAAAATCGGTGTTGGCTGGAGTCTCTTCTGTTGATTTCCCAAATGCAAGAATTTACTTTTGAGCAAAAGTTACTTATCAATTAGAAACAAACAAAAATATAATAAATGTATTATCAAGTAATCCATGTAATATCGAAATAGAGAAAATAAAAGTTATAAAGCTAGCAGTTGGAAGTGTTTTGCCAAGAATAGAATGGCTGACAATAAAATAAACAGTCGTAAGTACAGGGTTAGGGGCTGGAAACTCAAAAAACTCTTTAATATATTAATTTTAAATTAAATTGGTTGATTCAACTCGTTTGAAATGATCAATTTAAAATATTTGGGTTGCAAAGGAGTCGAAGTGGAGCCGTGCAGGTGAATCAATGATAACTGCAGTTAATTGATTTAAATATGATTGATGAACTTAAACGCAGAGGGAAGTTTGTTCAGTTGAGGAATCAAGAAAGTACGAAAGATAGTAAAGAGAGTTTATCTTTAAGAATAAATTTGACTTCCTTAAAACGATTCAACCGATTGAAAATTAAAATATTTTCAACTCTTGTCAAACCTTGTGTTCTTCATATCCACACTTATTTGCACGACCCACCCATTTATGGATTGACACAGTTACCCACTTGACGTGCCACTTGGGCAGACCCAAACATTGCTACTCTCGACAGCCAGTCAGTCAGAAGGGTATAAATTATTATTATATTATGCAAAGAAGAAAAGAGAAAAGGGAGCGATTCACAACGTCCTTCGCCAGTGGCTGAATGTATTTTTATGCGACTAACCCAAAAAATCTGACACTTGATTGCGCACTGCACAACCCTGGAGATTGAGATAATAAACCTGTTCTGCCATGAAGTTCAAGTTGACGTTAAGCCAAAGCGAGTTAAAAATTCTTGATTACATTTGAATCCCAGTCATAAGTGTCAGAAAAAGACTCCTTTCTCCCACTGGCTGCTTTAATGTTGGCAACATGGCGTATGTGTAATGTACTTGTGCTGCTGTGCGGGAAAGTCGACTGGCATTATGTCATAAACAAATGACGAAGATGCCTATACGTAAAATACACTCATAATAAGGCCGTCAGTCATAGGGCGCTATCTGTCTGAGGTCTTGGTTGTTAATAGGCGAAGAAGGGGAGAGAGCATTTCAGCGGCCAGTTCAGCACTTCTTGTATTGTAGGTCATCAACGCTGTCCATTATCTCTGACATTGCGTGTACCCCTTGCTGTCTGTATTGATGAAAATGGTGATATGCACTCAAAGCAGCAAGGGCTTGATCTCTTCGCTTATGGAATTTATGGCAAATTCTAGATGGTTTTGTATATTTAAATTTTAGGTTAACCTTATAAATTTTAATCTTTGATTTGTCTGTCAAATAATTGTTATAACTTATCATAAATATGATAAAGGCTTAGGATCTTTATCTCTTTTATACTTACAAATACACATGTGCTTACTTCTCTTATTTTTTAAAAATAATTAACACTTTAACTTATAAGTAGCAAAAAGGAATTCTCGTTATAAACCCAAAAAAAAAGACATTGAAAATCCTTAAAATATTTTAAGTGTCGCCGAAAGTGTTCTACGCTAACGTGTTAGCCAACACGGCGCAAAATGTTTTAATTAAAATTGTTATATTTTACACAATGGCCCTTACGGTCCTCGATCGGGTGCTGTCCATAGTCGTGACTCTGCCTCTGTCTGTGTGTAACGGAAATCCATGCAGGACATCAGCTATTTCTGCAATGCCACGCGTCTGGCATATAATTTTACACCTGCCTGAACGGCGACACGACGCGTAGTCCAAGCCGATGGATGATGCTCTCAGCGTTATCCTGGCATCTGCCGCCTGCCTGTCTGCCTCACTGTCTGCCCGCCCGCTTGCCGTGGCGTCCCTTTAACATGGCAAATCATTTCAGTTGCCAGGTGGAAGTTGTTGTTGTTGCTGCTGCTGCTGCTGCCGTTGCCGGGTCAATTGCTGTCCATTTGAGCCGGGGCAGAATGTTCAATATTTTTGGCATTTTTCGTTAGTGGTTGTTAGGGCAACTATGATACTAAATCACGTCGATGCTGTTGAGGGGGGAGAAGGGAGTTACTAGAGGGGGGAAACCTGAAAAGCATTTTTCAGACTTGATTACTGTACAAACTATGCCAGGCAGGGGGCAGCGAGGAGCAGCTGACTTTGCAGCTTGCCGCAGATATTTGTTTTGATTTTCCCCTTCAACCCACACTCACATATGTATATACATGTATGCTACTGCATGCTACCCGCATGCTACCTCACAACAAATATTAATTGATTTTCGTTTAATAACTACATATATCAATGTCAATCGAATGTGGAAGGCTTTTGCAATTTTATGAACTGTCAACGTGTTTGCTTATCGGAAATAAAAGTTTCATTTTCAAGGGAAATTTAAAACAATTTTGCTGCAGATTTTATTCGAAGTTCTCAAGCTGTTTTTACTGTTTCTTCTTGCTGCATCTTTGGAGTGAGTAAAGTATCCCAAGGAGCAACTATAACCTGCTCATTTATTAAGTTCTAATGGACCTGTGCATCGTCTGGCCGCAAACTCAGCCGCAAGACAAGCCACTCAAACTAGATGAAAATATGCGAAGAATTATTAGAAGTGAGTGTGGAACTTTGACGAGGATGAGCACAAGGATGCGACTTAAGCAACGTCGACTACAACGACGACAAGTTGACTAACTGCCGGTTTGCTGGGGTCGAGTCAAGTCGAGTAGAGTTGAGTTGAGTTCTGTGGGTCCTCCATGTTTGTGTTCTAAAACGTGTATCTAGCAGATATATTTCCACTACTTCTTGCCTGGACTGCAGCTTAAGTTTAAGTTTGCGGTTTTTGTTCGCCTACGACTTGGCATATGTAAAACTTTTGGCAAACATGACAACACAAGCAAATAATATCGCATGCCATAAATTACACTTAAGTATTTAACAGCTTTATAGAAAGCAACAACAACAACAACAGCAACGACAACAAGTCGCCACGCCCACGCACAACTGGCAGGCAATAAAACAGCAGGGGCGTAAACACAAGACTGTGAACCGGATTCCAATCCGGATTCCAAGTCGCGCGCTGTGTTAGAATATGTCTGGCTGTGTGTGCGTGGGAAAGTCGGCACTCAGCACTATCTTTCATCTTTAAACATTTTTAATCAACGTTCCAGTTTGCACTTGGACCCCAGTGGGCGTGGCAAGAGGTAGAGGAAGAACCCTTTAGAAAACTGGGCACATAAAGTATTGGAATTGAAGAAACTAAGACAATATATCACTAAGAAAAATTCTTAGACTCATCAAGCATCTTTAAGTTATAAAGAATCATCCAATAGAAGCTAACTAACACCCTAAAGTTATTCCAAAACAAGTTGTTCAAAAGTCAAAATTCCTTTGTTTATATAATCTTCAATAGTTTATTCAACTGATCTACAGCTGCGAAGCGGCAAGCTCGATCCACGACTTGAGGGAAGCAACATCGGCATAGACACCGGGGTAGTTGGACCAGGCGCAGCCATTGCCCCACGAGACAACACCGACCAGCTTGTTGTTGGCAACCAGTGGGCCACCGGAGTCACCCTGGCAAGCATCCTTCTTCTCGCCGTAGCCGCAGACCATGGTGTTCTGAATCTTGTCGCCGTACGAGTAGCTGTCGGAGGCACAGTCCTGCACTTGGAGAATATCGACCTCGACCTGTTGCAGAGTGTTGGGGGATGAGCAGAGCAGGAAGCAGGTAGTGCCCCAGCCAGTGACAACAGCAGGAGTACCCGAAGCGGGGGTAGCATCGGCCAGTTCAACGTAACGAATCGTGGAGCTCTGACGCACCGGGGAGCTTAGCTTGATCACGGCCACATCGTTGACCATCAGTTCGCTGTTGTAACCCTCGTGGAACTTGAAGCTCTTCACGCTGACAACCTCGCCTCCCTGGTTGCGCTGGGTAGAGCCAAGGCGAACCTGGATCTGGGCAGCGGTGTACGACTGCATGCAATGGGCAGCAGTCACGACAATGTCCTCGCTGATTATGCTACCGCCGCAGAAGTGCGATCCCTTGATGGTCTGAATGGACACCTGGTAGGGATGGTCCTCAATGGTGGTGGCCTCACCGTTAACAATGCGACCGAACGGGAAATCGGTGTCCGGGAACGCGTTGCCCAGGGATGCGCCGCACGCAAGGACCCCAAGGATGCAGAGAATTAGGCGATTCATTTTCTTGTCAGCTACTGAACTACTCGACATTGGTCGCCTTTGTTTTTATACCAAAGATAAAGGGCGAACGCTTATCAGCCTTGCCAAATGCGGTTGTAAATCAAGCGCCATCTATCGGACGGCTTGAGGGGCATAAATTCTCAGCCTAGAATTCCGAACACTGATTAAAGCTAAGGTGACGCGTGTTCCAGCCGATTGTTGTTTGCCTCAAGACCCAATGAAATCAATACACAATTTCTATAAATTAAATATTATACTAAACGGTGGCTACTAGAGGAGAGAAAGAGAGAGAAAGAAAGAGAGAGAGAGAGAGAGAGAGAGGAGTAGGTCGTCTAACTGATAAAGTGCTCATATATCAAAATCACAATTCTTTGAGATCGTGCGCCGATTAGATACTCAATCGCACAGACAATCTATAATTAGAGTACGATTGGGGGAATTATGTGGTCAAAAGATTTATGGGATCCTCTTCAGGGACAATAACACTGAAAAGCCTATAGAACTTCTGACCCAGCAAGGTTGTACCGCGCGTGGAATAACCTTCTGATAATAATCAGTTGTTATAGATAAGATTTGGTCTCATTTTTAGCCTTATGACTGTCTGTCTAAGGTCATAAAAACTTTTCACTAGATCCACCACTTTATTTAGATTTCGAATTCATTTATTGTAGTTAGATTGCTTGGTATTTGAATTTCTCATGAAGAAAAGATCCTTACGCCCTTTCCAAATAACCAACTTGCAGTTCTTTCAGGGTCTTTCATTTCTTTCCGAATAAAAACTTTATCTTATCTCGCTGTAAGAAGTTCATGTTCACCCAATGGTTAACTTGATGCGCTTCCTTGTAAATCTCCGGGAGAGACAAGAGCAATCAGTGCACACGGAACAGAGAGCTTTATCTTATCTGCTAACTAACAAAGCAACCGAATAACTTACCACAAAACATTGCACAATCGTGAATAGACTCGGGTTGGAGCAACAAAGAGGGGAGAGGGGTTTGTCGGTTACAAGACAAACGGCGACCAGTTGAGCTGACCAGAAAAGAGTAGTGGCAAAAAGTGAACATGACCATGAATTCGAGCTGCCAAAGTTCATTTTTAATTTAACGCACATGAGAAAAAAAAGAAAATGAACAAGAAAAAGAAAACATAAAGCAGTCCGCTAAGGCGCAATCTATAAACCCTGAGGCAAGGGTTCCTTGTCCTTGCTGTAGTTGTCATTGTAGTTGGAGTACTCCGACTCCGACTCTGACTCTGACTCCGACTCAAAGTTGTTGATATCTATTACTGCAGATTTGAAGTTGTTCGCCGGCGTCTCAACTCACTTAACTCGAAGGACGTTGGCTAAGGCGCTGCACAGTACGAGGAGAAGTGTGGAGCAAGTGAGGAGTGAGCAGCCGGATGTATGGAGTGAGGAGCGAGAAGGTTGTTCTTAAAGACAGTTGCCAGTTGAATGGAACTGACTTTGGAACGGGGCGACTCGTGTAGCCTGAAGTGACAGTTGCGCGGGCAGAGCTCAGGCCCGAGGGGTACAAGGAGAGCACACACACACACACTCACATGACATGACAGTTGCTCGGTTGACTCAGTTGGAAGAGGGAGGAGACTAACAAGAGGGCAGGGAAGAGACACTTGCTGGTTGGGGCCACGGCCACGAGGCACGTAGCGCATTGCAGTTAAGATTTGGATTTGGTTTTGCCAGCTCGCTGGCTGAGCATATCAAAGGAAAAACTACAAAACACTTATCTGGGTGACAAATAGAAAAGCAGGCGAAGCGCAGTAACAGCAACAGCAAGAGCAAGAGCACAAGGCAACAAGACTGCTGTTGCTCCCACTCGCGCCATCGAGTTAGGCATTGAAAGAAAAATATCTGCAAGTAGATTAAAATGGAAAAAAAAACGAAGCAGGAAAAACGAAGCGCACAGCTGGAAAATGGAGCAACACAAAGCAAGAAAATGACGCACGTTGTCGTTATAATAAAGGCGCAGCATGCTTGTCTACTCGTCCGTCTCCTTTTCCACCCCTCTGGAGAGGGTAGTGCGAGAACAGGTGCCGGCCAAGGCTACACTCAGCACTCCACTTACCTTCCTCCCCCACATATAGACACACACGCGACCAGACAAGCTGCGGGCTCTTCGTCTACGTTTGCCATTTTGTTTTTCTGTTTACTTTAATACACCTTAGGAAAAGTAGTTCGGATTTCGGTACCCTATTGCCGTACTTCAAAGCGTATGAGTGCAAATTACGCGCGCTATGTAATTGATAAATTTGACGATATAAAAGCGAAGAAGATACCTCTACCTTGTACAAAGAAAAAACTGTGTTCAATCTTCGACTTAAGAAAAGAACTACACTTAATCCGTACGCAATTCAAGTTAATCTGTCTATAAAATGATTGACTGATGTCTCTTTCTTTTTTTTCTCTTTGATCTTTCTGACTTAATATAAAATTTGTCATTTGTGATTTTTAAATGACACTTCTTAAAAATCTGTAACACATGCATATCATTTAAAACGAATTTTCGTATGGTATATGTTTTGCAATCAATACAACAGAGTTCAGGATTCGTTAATAAGTTTCTCAGTTAGCTCATTTATTCTAATACTTATTATCTGCATAGGTAATATTAGCAAGCAACATTATTCCAAGGAGGTTAGGGCAAAGTCCTACACGTTCTGAGCATGGTGTGTGAATTTATGTCTTAAGTCTTTCTTTCAATTTTATTTAAAATCATTTTGCAAGTTTAAAGCTCACATCACCTCAGACCTTTCTTTATTGGCCCCCTTGGCGATAAAAGTATATTGTATTTGTGTTCATGTATTCGCGTTTGTTTTCTTATCGTGTGGCGTGTGTCTCAGCGAGAGACGAATGCACACGAGTCCGCGAAGCAAGTCATGTGGTTGATGGCAAAGTATTTGAAATAGGGAATTAACACTTTACGCGAATGGCTTTTAGTCTAATAATGAACAGAGACTCCAAACTTTGGCTTAGTATAATTGAAGAACTCATCTTTGCTGAGGCTGTATTAATTTGTTCAGGTGTTTGCAACGCACTTTATGAAATATTTTCTACTCAATGAAGTAGATTTATTCTCAATCAAGGGGAGAGTTCAACTAGCCGTCTGTCCGTGTTTTCAGACTATCGTTATTTTATAAATATGGGACATTCTATTTGTTTGAAACCATCAAATTTGCCGACCAGTTTTCATGTGTTTCGCAATTCATAACAATCCAATAGATTATGTCTGATGTTCTGAAAAACTGTACAAATTATTCGCTTCATCGTAAAACAAGTTCGTAAAAAGAGGACAACAAAACAGATGAATTGTTATTAAATAACAATACACAAATACCTAATTTTGGATAGAGAGAGGGAGAGCAAGAGAGAGGACTGGGGGTCGTCCAAACACACATACGGGTATATGATGAATAATATTATATAGCTCGCCTGTGGGTGTGTGAGTGGTCTGGTTCCCAAGGGAAACCCTATTGTTACCCCGCACACTGTCGGCCTATTAACCACATTTTAAGCATAATTGAATTTCGTGCATAAATTTCGGTTTATGGGACGCAGGGAGACCACGAGGCCCGGGCAGATTATTACATTATTTACTGTGTGCAGAGCGGCATCAGTCGAAGGCAAAGGCTGGGTAGGGAGTACAGTGCTGACGGCCAGGCGATCGGGGACTGGGTGGACAGGTGGATGCTGGCTGGGCTAACTCTCTGCCGCGATGCGGGGCCAGACGACGAGGACATCAATTTTATATGTCGCTCGTTGGGTCGTCGATTCAACGGATTGCTTCGCGCTGCATTGGGAAGCTACACCAGCTGCTGCTGCTATCGCTGCTGCTGAAAGCCAAAAATATTTATTAAATTTGGCTTTTACGACACACACAAAACAAAAGCGCTTGCCAAAGTGTTAGCAATTGTTTGCAGTGAATGTGCTTTATTAAATATTATGCAGGGTAATTGCATAGCAGAGGTCCACCCCTTAACAGCAGATAGTCTTGATTACTAAAGGTTTTGAAATTCAAAAATAAAATAAATATTCATCATTTCTCAACAAATAACATAAATAGCTATTTTCTCAAAATCGTAATTAAAATTCCGTTTTAGAAATTCGTCTTTCTGTAATAAAAATTCTCTACCATTAATTGCTTTGCTTGCATTTTGATAAACAAAATTGATAAGTATATTTTATCTCAAGTCAATTGTCAACTTAAATAATTTTAAAAATTGATTTTACAAATTGGTTAAGGCAAAGATAAGTTGTTTAATGGAGAAAAGGACAAAGAAAGCATACCAACTTTTTATTAGCTTCAAATACACAGTAAGAAGGTGTTAAGTAACAAAAACATAGAAATGAATATACAAGTAAACAACGCAAAACGTAAACAAAGGTGATACGAGCTAAGTAACAAATATTTAGCCCTAACAGTGCCCTCTTCACTGTGATACCTTGAAGTCACAGCCCTAATTCGACTGTTTCCTGGCAAGTAAGTTGTCATGCGGTAAAACACTTCCAAGGGCCGTGAAAATAGCGTTGGGTCTCGCTAAAGCAACTTAATAAATCTTAACAAAGTACGCTTAACCTCCTGTAAAATATGCGAGTACGGGTAAGCGGGTACATTCGTTGAAAAATAAATACACTTTGTGGCGCCCGCCACGCCTTCTTCTGCCTGTTGCATACAATTGCACAAAGTTAGTAGTCCCTACTTGAACTATTTTCCGTAAATGGGTGCAATAAACAGAAATTGATAATATTTTTTTTTTATTATTATTATTTGTTTATTTTATTAGGGATCAGATTACAAATTTTTCTAGATAATTCATAATCAAAAATTCTTATTTATACGTGCGCTCAAAAGTATGCATTCAATTTTAAATTGAGTGAATTTTTTGACAGCGTCCTAAAAATACTGTACTGTTTTTTTTCAAGTTTTGGATGACACACCCACATTTATATGCTTGGACTAGCGAACTATAACCCAGTTTTGGGCAACCTAATCTAATCTGTATCAAAATACCCACCGCCCATACCAAACGGAAAATTGCGATTATTAAGCTAACTTACGTCATCAATTTTTGCTTCATAACAAATGTTTACATTTTCTATGCTTCTGAGCTACTGTATGGGTGAGAGCGAATCACACAATAAATAAATTTTGCCTCCCAAGATGTGTTGCAAGCTCCTTCCCAAAATTAAGATGCCCCCTGCTATTGGATTCTCGATGCGTTAATGGATTCATTTACATTTCGACTGGTCGTACGTTAAAAAGTTAAAAAAAAAACGTTAATCTAAACATGCTTTAGAGTTTACTGTCGATTTTGTTGCCTCTTTTTTCAGTATCTTTCTAACCAGCAACCTTTGAATGTTATTCATTCAAAATTCCAGCATTATAAAATAACCTACAATTTCTTAATTCCTGCGTTTATCATTTTTGTGTTTTACAATGCCTTTCTTTAAGAAAATTACCAATTTTCTTAATAAAATAAGAAGAAAAAAGAAGCAGGAAGAACAAAAAAAAGACGGCTCAGCTGAGCCCGATTCGAGAGGAAATGATGGTGGGCGAAGGTCGACTGTGATAACAGATTCATTTAAAGGCGCCAGTATATTCTCATCGTACGATACAATGCCAACGTACTACAACATTGGTTGGTTGGCGAAAAAGTGCCTACACAAGTACTATCACTACGGCGCTTGGCATCTCAATTGCACAAGCACCGAATTTAACGATATCAACTGGCTCTCCATGTTCTCCTTTGGTGATGTGGGTCAAAAGTTTGAATATGCAACTGGAGGCATAGGTGTACGGGAAACTTTCGACATCTTTGAATTGTCGCAGAGCTGGCAGACGGACGCGTTCGTCAGTACCATAGGTTGTATCTATGAATCGACAGTCGGGATACTAAGTTCCCTTTTGAAAGGTGCATACGTAACTGATAATGAGTAAGTGGTAAAATGATTCGGAAATGATTATTATTATTATTTGAATTTAATACTTTTTCTTCAGCCGTGGGGTCCAAGCAGAAATTGATGTTGGCTATGAGTATTTTCCTTTCAAAATCTTAGCAACCTTGCCCATTGTGAAGCCCGATAAATTAATAGAGGGATTCGCTTGTCTCATGCCACATGAAAATTTCCTTGTCGGTTTTCGCTGTCTTTATGACTATGATGCATGGGAATTCAGCAAGCATATATTCGCTCTGGGCTTCAAAACATACGATACCGAATTAAGTCTTAAATTGTAAGCTAGTATTGTTTGATTTGCCTCGAAATCATCGAATCTAATGTATTTTGCGTACGCAGAAAAAACTTCGAGACTGTCCGTTGCTCCGTATTTCAGCGATTGAGCTGGCGTTGGGCTCTCGCTCTTAAGGCTAAAATCTATGGGGAGGATTCTAATCAATTTTCGGTGGGAGGTCAATATTTCTTTGATAATTTATTAGTGAAGGCCAGGGTTCAAGATGATGGGCTCTTTGGGCTCGTATTCAAGCATTATATTTATGATGGAATAGAGGCTATATATCATCTTGGTTGCAACGCTCAGCATCCCTTCGACTCTGGAGACTATAAGTTTGGAGTCGGCTGGAGTCTCTTCTGTTGACTTGGTAAATGAAAGGACAAACTAAAAATTTGGAGTTAAATTATTTATTATATTGAAAAGGCGTATTTAAATTTCTTGGTTTACAAAAGTTTGGATTTTGATAATATTTAAATTATAGCAGATGGAATTCAATTAAATTTCGAGTCAGAGAAAAAAACTGTATATACCCGTGCACAGGGTATATTATTTTTTCGTCAACCCTATTTATTTATTTATTTAATTTTATTTTGATCTACTTTTTTGCTAAATATAGAGCCAAATTCTAATTAATAAACGAAAGCAACCTGTTTTGGTTCTCGCGAACCTCGCTCAAGCTCGCCCGTTCCCCGGTTTTGATAAGGCTGGCTATGATAAGGGGCCATTCCCAGAGCATCACATAGACTGGAAATACCCTCTCACAATGTCTGTCCATGTCCACGTGTCCAATCTAATCAGTACGGGCCTCCCAACATGCTTAAGATAGCACGGACAACTGTCTGAAGTGATTTCAGGTATTCCCCAATGATTGCCGACCAATTGCCATACATCTGGGGCATATGTCTAACTGGACTTTGAGCAATGTTTCTTAGTTTAATATGGTGTTTGATAACCTTGATAGTTTTAAGTCAGGATTACTCCTAATAGCTATCTGCATTTAATATATATGTATTCTATTAACATTATTTCATATTTCACTCTATGAATTCGATAATGTTTCCTAAAGTGCATTGCAAAAATTAAAGAAAACAGTATTTATTACGTTTCAGAGGATATATTAATTGAATATACACAATACCATTTAATTCAGCACCATTATATATAACTTATATAGCAACGATTGGAGGAAACCTGCAGTGGTATAGAACCTTCGGCATGCCAAAGGTATGTAAGCTTTCGTTTTTTTTTTTTTAAATGTTTACCACCATCGGTCTATCTGTCCTATTATACGTCGTGATCTCACCAACTATAAATTCTAAGAAGTTTAAATTTCAACGTACCTGTATATCCAATCGAATCAATCACCTTAGATTTTGCATCACATTACTTACGACTAAATACAGGATGTAACTGTCTTTTAAGTAACAAAACTGTGTGTTGCAAGCACTTTGCTGTTTACTCTTGTTTCTTACTTTAAAAGGGCCAATAAAATAACAATAATTTCTACCTTACCTCACCTACTGACCTATACACTTTATGTTTGAAGCACCTTACCTTCAATACGCCAAAACTTGTTCAATGGTGGAAGGTCATAATGACAATACAAAAATCCTCAGATGATGTTCATTACTGAGAGTGCAAGTCAAAGACCTTTGGCCAAGGTCTTTGCCATTTTCCACGCAAAAATCATATGATACACATGAGTAATTTAGCTTTTAAGAAATTCAGCAATATACTTTCGCATGTGATAAGCCAATTTTATTTTAGACCATAACAGATTGGACAGCATGATCCATCAATTTTCACAATCGTAAGATTGATTGATTGACGTAGAATAAAATCAAATAGAGTATTAAAACGGTATTCTTTTAAACTGCAGGATTCTTAAGCTTAAGCTATTGATAATGTATATTGAAACATATCATGCTATATTGGTTGACTTAAATATCTTGTGTTTGCATGTACATAAATATGAAAACAGCACTTGAGTTTTTTATACCCAGCGTGAAATTATTGGAAGGGTGCTGATGATTTGCATACAAATCTTTAAACATTTTGTGTATTTAATATCGAGGTATATATACAATTTTATATGTTTTTTATTTATACAAATAAAAGCTACGCTAAAACTAAATACATATATAAATTAGAGTAGCAATAAATAGTGTTCATACATGCTAAAAATAAGTATTAGAAAAAGTTTTTTTCTTCTAAACTTGATATTTAATATGTATAATCTAATAAGTGAGAAATCGCTGCGTGGTATCTTCCAGTCGAATATCGCGACAGTGTTGCCGCTACGTCTGGGAAACTGTACACTTGAGCAGACTCTTTTTGTCGCCGCTCATGCGACCACGAGCCGCTATATATTTCTCATGGACGAGTGCGTACAGCTCCTGCTGGAAGTATCCGTGCAGCGGCTCCACGCTCTTGTAGTCACGTTGTATTTGCTTATCGCGTCGCCGGAACTCGCACCACAGTGTGTGCAGGGCCTGCCATTTTTTGTCAATAAACTCAAGAGTCTTGCGCTCGATGGGCGATTTCTTATAGTTGGTAATCGCGTGTAAGATGAAATTTGCATTGATTTGTTGCTGCAGTGCCAGATGATCCAGCACCAGCAGCTTCGTCAGCGGGTATTTTAGCTCATCGGCGGACAGACTAGGTCCCAATTTGAGGGCGGCCACATTCGGCATTGTCGTCAGAGTACTTCTCTCGCGTCACGTGTAATTTATGCGTAATACTCAAACGATTAACGATAACGATGAGTTTTATTAGACTTCGACTGCCTCCTGCCTTGCTTTGGTCTCTGTGTTTATTGTATGACTAAATCGTGGACAGCAGCTTGAGGTGTATATATAAGCAGCATCGAGTTGATAAAAGAACCAGTGGAAATTCCCTTCAGGCTGATAACTCGGTACACAGTGACGCGGTGCTTTCGGGCTTAATTGAGCTTTTCGGAATTTTGGTCACTATTTTTGCAAAGGCCAATACTAAACAAGGTTATCTTTAGAAATTCAATAGAATTAAGAGTAAATAGAAGTTTGATATTTTATATTTTTTTTATATGTTTTGTGACACTTTATTCATAGAAATATGCCATTATGTTAATATAAAATATATTTGGCTTGGGTTTGGGCTATATGTTATTTACAAGTATAATCAAAGAAATCAGACACCATACCATGGGCTTTGTAACACTCACCAGGTATACCCTGTAAACGAGTTGTAGGGACAAGCAAAAGAATTGCTTATCGAATCACGCACAGGGTCCCAGTTGTTGCTTTTGATTCATGACGCTGCAATGTACACGAATATTGCTCGCTAAGCATGCGACACACTCACCACACGCACGCACTCGCACTGGCACTCACACGAATACTCACACTCACTCACACACCCATCTGTGGAAGCTCACTTAGTGCGAGGTTGGCACATTAGCCTACTCAACAAAATCGTTTGCCAGTCAATGAACACAATCGTTAGGCATTACACTAGGCAACAAAATTTTATCGCCCCCCAGTGAAATGAACGATAGAAGGAGGGAGGAAGGCAACGTCGGGCGTAATGTTATCGTCAAGTGTCACCAGTCGTCGCTGATAATTGTTACGATAGACTCACGCCCACATCATCGTCACGACGCCCTTTCAACTCAAACCCGATGAGCCCGATGAATGTTGTGTGGCCCTGGGATTGGAATAGATGTGCGAGTAGCACCAACTAGATGTGACTTATAGGGCACTTGAAATTAATAATGATTTAATTACACACGTCAAGTGCCTGTGTCGAGTGTCACTTGAAGCACGTGTAACAGTTTCTCGATCCACGGACAGGCTCCTTGGCAAGCCAGCGACGAAATGTGCTGATAATGATTTCATATTGAGTGCGAAGTGAGATTATCGAATGGTTCCGCCTATCGAATGGTTTCGCCTATCTTCATTTTAATATGTGTGTACTATACAGAAATGGGTTGACGTCATTAGACACAATTGTTTCTATTTCTATATGATATATGTGTTTAATATGTCAATGTTCTCTTATTTTTGGATCTAAAATCAAGAAAATGCGATAATTTTATAAATTAAAGAACTTTTTTAGGCCAAATTGAATTCGAGTAAGCGTAATGAGTTGTTATAAATATCAAAGTAATTTTATTATTTTTTTAGTTTGTATTTATGCCGTTTAAGTCAATACTTAAAAAAACATGCAGAAGCTTTTTGATCGAATTGGATTCGAGTTTGGTCATTTATCAAACATGATAAACGTTCCATTATCTATTCAGTTTTGTTATTCACAATATTTTGTTTGCATTTTAGCATATTCGAAACAGTTTATTCTTCGTTTCGGTCAACGATTTCATGGGAAAATATTATAATTCTACCTCTGCCGGAATTCAACTCGTCGATGCTGACATTTTTCGCTTTGGCTCCCACACTATTTCTCCAGACTAGTTCGATATATTCCACGATAATACGATTATAGAGGCAAACGCACATTGCCACTATTATTCTGCATAAGTATATTAAGTTTTTGGCTTATGACAGCTCCTATCAACTATCAAATGTCACCTTTCAGCTCGTTGCGCAATATGTATGAATGTGTTGCGGATTTCATAATGTGTTGCATACTTCACGGCTGCACGAATACGGCTGCAATTCGAGCATGGATGCGTGCTGACGGAATGCCTTTTAAATACAATTTTCGAATGATTAAAATCAAATGAGCTGTCAATTAGTAGTATTATTTGCTCAGTGTCGGCTTACATACATTTAAATATGATTGTTGTATATTAATTCTCTCTCTCTCTCTCCCATTCTCTTGTTGCTTATTTAGCTTACTGGCTTTCAGGTTTTGCCGATTGGTTTGGCTTGTTAACTTTTCGGACAAAGATTTATCTATGCAAAAATGATTGAATAACACTTGAAATTCTAATCAATATGCATTTATCAAATAAACCAATTCATAAACTGTTGGTAAATTAAATGTTGCAAGGTATTTAATTTGTATTCTTATTGAACTACAGTCAATTAGCAAATATTTAGCTAGACAACTTAATGAAACTTAATACGTGTAAGCTACAACTTTAAGTTATATGTAGCAAATATTCAGCTTGAGGGAGCTGCACATGAGAAACTGACCAGCAACAACAACATAAAAACACAAGAGCAACAACGACAACAACTCGCGCTACTTGGCTAATGCATTTCTAAAGAGTTTTTCATCAACTAAAGTCACAAGCAGCAGCTGCTCTGACTGGTGTCGGCCACCTGCTCTCCCTCTACTACTCTCCTAAAGCCCCTCTCACTTCCCCCTCCTCTGTAACTCAGCCGATGTCATTCTTTAAAGCAAATATCATTAGCATTATGATGCCACGCAGCTCGGGGAGTTCTCTGCTGTGTCGCACTTCACACCAGCTGAGCCACATCCGCCTCATTCCCTTCCCCTTTGCCAAGTCCTTCTTCAACCATGTTTACCTTGTTTCACATGCATACTTACACACACACACCACACACACATGAGAACACGTGCAGCACTTACGCAATACGCGAAATGCGGATATGTTTTCATATGGAAAACATGAAGGCAGTGAAAAAACGAGCTGGAAACAAGTAAGAAGTACACTTTCTGAAAGGATAACGAAACTAGAACTCATTTAACGGTTGAAGATATAGATATGATTAAGCTTCAATTGTTGATTTATATTAATACGGAAGGATTTCATGTTAAGAGTCCAGGCAATAAGTTTAAAAGAAAAAAAGAGAGATAAATTGGGAGAGGTAAGTTTCAAACATGCTTCACTTTTAAATTTAGTGCATACTTGTAGGCGCAAATGTTTTGCTTGGAGAACATTAGAGATACGAACTAATATGAGATGAGTGTGTGTGGCTGTGTCCGTGAGCATGTGTGTGTGTGTGTACATATGTGTCCATATGTGTGTGTATTTGTGTGGTGTTATGTATGTGTTGCTGGTGTGGAAATTGAGTTGTCTAGCCTATGAAAAATGCAATGCAACATTCATATTAAGTTAAAGGCAGCTGAGAACCAGAATAGCTCAGGTTTTTGAAATATTTTATTGCAGAAAAGTATCTTCTTGTTGTAAAGGAATCTGGTGAAAGTATTTTTTTGAAATATTTACTGCACTTTCATATTTCATTGCGTACAATTTTCGTTTGAATTTGCTCATTTTCAAAAATTCACGAAAAATTTAAAATTCGATTTAATTTCCTTATTGAACAAACTAAATTAATATTATTTTATTAATATGCGAAAGATTTTTAAAAAACACATTGCAGGCTTTCAACAATTTTGTTTTTGAAATATACATAAAATTTTTATTTCTTACTTGTAATAGATTGAAAACATGTCTTGATACAGTGCAACTGCCTGAAGCTTTGATTCTGCGTTTAGAGGGAATGTATAAGTTCTCACTGACTCACTAGACTAGATATTGTTTTATTGAATTTTTATCAATTTACTGGCAACTAAATTGAAACAGAAGCCAGGCCGGCAACGCAGGCAGTGCAGATGCCATCGCTTTACCCCTCACGCATTGCTCTTTCCCCTACTTCCACTTTCTCCCTTCGTCTACTCACTAAACCTGTGTACTGTTTACTTTGTTCCCTGCCGCCTGTGCTGCCCAAGACTTTGCTCACCCCTCGTCCCTTTAGCACTATGCAAAAATTGTTATGAAATTCTAGCCTGATTGTGCGTGTATTTAAGTGTGTGTGTGTGTATGCCTTGTATGACAAGTTGTTAAACATTTGACTTTTTTGCCTAACCAAATCAACTAGGCAGTGTACGAGCCTTTCCCACAACCTTTTAGCACTACCTTTCCCCCTCACCACTCGTAGTTTAAGCCATTGATTGCATTGGCCTTCGGTACAAAAGTTTTTAAGTCTTTGCAAAATGTGCTTTCTTCTCTGCTGCTGCTGCTGACGTTATAAGCTGACTGATGTTGACTGAGAACGAGTGAATGACTGAAAGAGTGAATGAGTGAATGCCTGCCTCGATAGGCATTTGGGCAGCTTGTAAGCTCGTACATTAAGTACCCCTAAGTATTATCGACACATGCAGAGCTTCTTTCCCAGTGCACTCTGATGCGATCTTTTGCCCTCGTTACGTTATTTTACTTGTGCCTACTTCTAGTGCATTACTGTACTCCATTCAGGGTTCAATAGAGATGAATTCGATGAATTATGGCTTTGCAGAGAGTGGAGTATATATATCTATGAATCAGCATCAACAGAGGAATTGAATGGAAACACTTATTGAAAGTATAGAATAATATATTTATGTAAAAACTAGTAGAAAAGTACCTGCAAGGATACAAAACCTTCGGCATGCTAAAGGTAGCTTTCCTCCCTGTTTTTCACTGTTTTCTCTACCCTTCTCTACTCTTGCTGTTCCACAAGATTCCATATATATTCCCCGTGCAACACTTTTACTGCTTTCCCTTATCATAGCTCGGGGCGCTAACGGTTCTACCTTATTTATGCATAAAACGTTTCTTTTTTCTCCACCGCTGTTCTAATCAACGCTCTCACACAACCACGCCCACAGCCTCGCCCCTTCCAGAGGAGAAACCGTTACATAGTTTGCAAATAAATTAGAATTTGCGACAGCCGCCGGCGAAGCAAATTAGAAACCTCTTGCAGCACATACGCCGCTAAATGTGCGTGTTAAAACTTCAGACACTCACACACAAACACACACGCAGACACTCATTGTTGATCAGGTGCACACGCAGGCAAACAAAAACGCCTGCAAAATGTGCGTGAAAAGAGTAAGACCAAAAAAAAAAGAGGAAAACAGAAGTTAGGTGAAAATATTTCTCGGTAGAAGTAGAAAAAAATATAGGAAAAACCAGGAGAGTAACACCCAGTATTGGCAGGAACAGAACTAAACATAAACCCCATTCGTAGTGCTCTTTCCAAGAAACGGGTTAAATATAGTTGGACTGACGATTGGGCGAAAATCTTCAAATCAAGAAATGATTTAAAAATAAATAGAAAACGAAGGTAGATAAACTAAACTTTAGTTTTTTGGAAAATTTATGAAACTTATCTAAAATCTTGCAACCTATCGTTTAATGCACCTAAGAAAAATATTTGAAAAAAATTCGAATGGATTTCCAATACTTTATGTATAAAATATGACAGAATTAAATTGAATTGTGTACATTCAAAATATTTTAATTTAACGTATCCTGTGTAAGGGTATAAAAAACTGCAGACTCCCTATACACAGATAGCCTTATTCCAAGCGAGCAACTAGCCAAACACCTTTAGCCAATGTACTTTGAGGGGTAACAGAAGCCATTGCCATTGCCAACGCCATCGTCGTCATTCGCAGCAGGGAAACCGCCGTTGGCATCGGCATCGGCTTTGGCTGAGACTGCGACGGCGACTGCGGCGACGGCGACTATAGCTGCGATCCGAGTGCGGCGCCGGCACCACATGCATTTCAATTAAGGGCTACCGAAAGCACTTCAAGCGCAAAAACACGCACTGCTCTCGCGCACAGCTGGCGCGATGGTGCCACGCCCAGTACGCCCAGTTGGCCTAGTCATACACCTGAGAGTCTGGCCATGCTCTTCTCCGCCGCAGGCCTGTGCCTGCTCCCTGGCCCAACGTGTCTGCTTTTCGGCTGGAGCAGGAATCAGGATTGAGGGTGATCTACGGAATGGAGGGAGGTGTGGCGCCTACTCTGGCCATGCACACACGAGTATCCACTTTGTTTATGTTGCGTGGCTGCACTTTATCAAAGCGCCAGCGAGCGCTAAAAACAAACTGCGGTCGCCGTCGCCATTTTGACTTGCCGTGTGCATTTTTCGACCCACTACACCCCCTCCCTTCCCCTTCACCTCTCCCCGCTCTCCTCTTAGCTCCTGCAACTCGCTTTGCAACTGTCGTTGCACTTTGCGTGGGAGCAAAAAGCTTTTCAGCTCGCACGCGCACGCACTTCCGCTTCCGCTTCTTGTTGTCTTTTGCTCTTGTAAGCACCTCCATCTCTTCCCCCCTCCCCTCCCCTTCGACGTACCTTAAGGCTGTTTGGTTAGCTGCTGGCATGTATGAAAACCATCTGAAGCAGAGGAGAGAGCACAGGGAGGGTGGTGCAGGCGTATTTGTTATTCATCGGGAGACAATTTTGCCAGCTGCATATGCAAACAATTACCGCAAAATAAAAGGTAAACAAAATTACTTCCGAACAATTTCGCGCACAAAAACATGAAGCACCACAAACAGAGACAGCAGTAGTATTACCCTTCTCCCTCTCTCTCTCTCGCTCTTCGCCTCGAGCATCCTTGATGCATGTATCTATAAGGTAAATAGGAATAACTTTTGCCTCTTTGGACCAAGCACGTTGTAGGGCATCACGCTTTTTGCCACCAGCTTGCTCTGTCTCCTTCTCTCTCTCTCTCTCACTACCTCTGTTGCTTTCTCTATCTGCTTCCTGCAAAAGAAACTTAATTAAAATTATTTTGGAATTGAAGTTTCCCAGGAAGCCAGAGCAAAAATTACAATTGAATTAAATGCGCAACTATTTTACATTTACTTTTGATAAAGAGTCGTACTGGGGAAGGGGAGAGCACATAACTGGGTCTTATATAAGTCAAGAATGAGAGATTACCTTAGTATTTATAATGATTCAGAATATATAATTTATCTAGCAATTATAGTTCTTATAGCTCTTGTAAATCATATTGACATACAATGTCATTTTTTAACACCTTCTTTTTGAGGAAAAGTATTGAATATTTAGTTTATTTTCTATTCGAGCCAAGTTTCTTCAATATGTATCTCTGCCATATATCGATGAAAAAGTCGAATGAAGTTTTTAGTAGAGTGTAGAATCGAAAAAAAAACCACATCATTACTTAGCATGGCTCGTTAAGCCGGCTGACAGCCAAGGTTAATGCAACTGTCAGCAGCTGTTACGGCCGTGTTGTGAGTCCTGGAACATGCCTTGCCCGCCTCCATCCCCATATCCGTATCCGGTGTGTCCTGTGTGATGTGTCGCGTTCAGTGCCGCCAGCAATGCTGCTGTAAATTTTGTTCCTATTTTTCTTTAGCCTTTTTTCTGGCTTGCTTGTTAGGTTTTTCCACCCGTACAGAAGGAGAGAGGGAGACAGAGAGAGTGGTAAACTTGCTGCCTTTGTCTAGTCCAATTTAAAACAGAGTTGTTATATATGTATATTATAAATTTTATACATTTTGAAACTAAAGGTAATTGTAATTATATAAAATGCAAACAATGAAAATTGCACTAAAACGTAATTATTTTTCGGGGAAACTCGGTGAGCACAGTTCAAACTCGATTTGCCGCATTTAATATATAAATTATTTAAACAAACGCAATTACGACTAAACGCAACATTTTCCCAAAATCGTTGGCAAAAAAGGTGTTCTACACACATACACATCCATGTATTCGTTTGTATGCGTATACGGCCAATTAATTATAAAGCTATCGACTGCAGAAACGTCCATGCATTTTGTGCTACCTATGGGGTATTTGTACGAGTATATATTTATAGAGATGTTATATATGAGTGCTTTTGAAATATAAAACCTACATTAAATATGTTTATTTTAATTTTTGATTTAACAAATTGTGAAAGCTTTTTAGACTGATGAGGATGTTCAATAACTACTTAGTGACTGGACATAATCAAAACATCACTAGTATGATGAACATTATAACGTAAAGTCATCAATGTTATTGTATTAGTAAATAATTTTTTTAATATATATTTCATTAGGGATCTGATATACACGTTTTTTTCGATAGCCTACTCAGAGATCTAACTATTTTACTGGCTGTAGAAGATAAATTAATAATATTTTTTAGTTATTTTTGCTTACATTTGCTATTAGTTACTTTTTAAACAATATAAAAATATGAAAGGACAAGACCTCTTAGCATATATTAGGCAAAATGTTGCCAATTCTCTTAAATCTGTTATCAAACATTAAAGATGCTCAATTAAACAAAAATCCAATGAAAACAAAATGTAAGAAAATAGAAATATTTGCACAAAAACCGTAAAGAATGTTTCGTCAGGAACCAATGTCCTTTTTACTTCTTCTCCCTCTGATAAATCAATTCAATTCAACATCGCATCTTGCTTTATATAATTTTCTAAAGATTAAATTCCCGTTCCCCCTTCAACCATCATCGATGTCTTCATGCGGTTAGCAAGCTTACTTCTTGCGCAATGTTGGCAAAAATCTTAAGCCTCAATGAAACAATTCCGCCCAATTAATTTACCCACTTAACACGCTAACTTTAAGTGTAAATATTGCTGTTTGCGGCTGCCTCGCGCCCTCATCACTTTACCCCTTTCTGTCTCTCGCACCCTCTCTCTGCCTCTCCCTCTCTCTCTCTTTCTCTCTATCAGTCATTCAATCAGGGCTCTTGTGCACTTGCTGCGCCGCAAAGTATGCAATTATTATATAGAAAGAAATCAAGCGTCAGCAGCGCAATTGAGTTGAATTCCATTTGAATGGACGCCGCAATTGCCTTTAAACTTGAGTTCCAAAGATTTTTTTGCCTTGTTTTAGCTGTGGTTCACACTGTTTGCCTCGCTTCCAGCACCAGCTCGAGTTTGAGTTCGGGTCTGGGTTTGGGTTTCTTTAATTGCTCAACACTTAAACTTCAAATGCAGACCGAGGCACAGACCGAACGGTCGCCTTTATTATTTCCATTGCATACCACGTTCCACCACATTCCACCCGCCTTAAGGCCAGGCCAATAAAATGTCTGGGCTGCCTGTGGTGCGGTGTGAGAGTGTCTGTGTGCGAGAGTGTTGGTGCTGGTGTTGGCGCTGGTGTCTCTTTTATTGGCTTGGGGCGTCGAAGGAAAGCAGGCATGAAAACGCTCATCAGGCGCGTTCTTTTGAGTTTTTTGGAGTTTTGTTAGCGATATTATTGAGAAATTAAGCACGTGTGTGCTCGCCACTCTCTGTTCTTTCTCAGACGAAGGTAGCTATGTTTGCTCAAAGGAATCCCCCCTCAGCATCAGGAATCTGGGTACCGAGCTAAGGGTAAAACTTTAATGATAAAAGTAGCAAGCGGAAGCGTATAACGGAAATATTATAGTAAAGGAACACGACGAGAATGCGCCGTAAACGAGCAGGTGTAGCAGAAATTATAAGGACAACCTGCTGGGGCAACAAGCAACATGGGGAACATGGAAAAAGTAACAAGGTTCTGCCTGGCAAGGGGCACGCGAAAGGTAAAGTTGAAACAAGGTAGAGAAGTGAGCTGCAAGGAATTCCACGACAGAGAGAAAGAGAGGGACAAGTAGAGCTGAGAATAAAGAGTAAATACTTACTGAATCAATAAGAAATAGAAAGCTGCTTAAACTACGACACTAATTAAAGTATCAAGCTGAAAGAAGAGATAAATAAAAGACAGTAAAATTAAAAAAAAAAAACAATACATATTTTGCTTAATTAATACAGTAAACACATAAAAGTTATAATGACTTGAAACTGCACTACTTTGGACTACAGATCGAAGCTGCCAGTGCTTAACAAAGGCAACTTCAATGTGGCTTTCTCATTCAATGAAGCGCAAGTCTGTGTCGTTTTACAGGCATGTGCAGGCGTCTAGTTGCACACACACACACGCACACCACGTGACATGCAAATAAGTCACTGGCACCTAACGAGCACGAAGCACGAGTACGAGGCACGAGGTCGGTCGGTGCGAAGCCAACTGGGCTCAGCAAACATAATCAGGAGCTAAGCAATGTGTGGGCGAGCAGTCGGCACAGTCAGCCCGAAAGTATGCAACAATTTATGCATGTTTACAATGGCAATTTCGGTTGGCAAATGCACAACAACAGCAGCACTTGGCAAGGAGTGCGTGAGAGAGAGCGGTTTGGGTGCATGGGGGGGGGGAGGATTTACAAATGACCATTGCCCAGACGCGTTGCATACTTTTGGGCGGCTGGAGCTGAGCATAGACAAACATTGATCACTTACAGGAAGCCAGCTCCGTGTGGAAGAAAGGGGTGCAGCTAGTGCACCCCTCTGGCACTGGACATAAGCCAGCTGACCATTTTGTCAGCTGCAGCCGCCGCCGCCGCCGCATGTTAATATCGGGCAGCGAACAGGCTGGGCCAGGCTAGTCCCATGGGAAGCGACAGTGCCAGCGACTCGTCTATTGGCCAATGGATTAAAGGCTGACCACGTTGGCCATGTTGGGCCACGTCGTACGTTGCCTGTTGTTGTTCTTGTTGCTGTTGTTGCTGTAGCTAGTCGCACCGGGAGCACACGAGGCAGCAGAGGCCCAACATGTGGACAACCTGGTAATGGCCATGTCCTGCACGGGCATCGATAAAAACAGACACTGACAAACAGACGCCGGCACTCACACACACACACACATCCAGTGGTTCTTCTGTTGCCATTTTTTTCATTTTCATTTTTGTATTTTAGGGAAACCTTTTTGCCTGCTTTCTATTATTTTTAAGCAAATTTTCGAATTGTCTTGGTAGCAGAAAAGTTCTTGGTAGAAACTTATCCAACCATTTTGTTTTGATAATTACAAAATGTGTTTAAACAACTAAAATTAATGTAAATATATCAAAGAGAAATTTGTTAACGATTACATAAACAATTTCATTTCATTCTTTTTATTAAGTTAATAGATTCTGAATTTAAAGTCAACTAAATGCAGTCGACTGAATTGACAAAAGTATAATTTAAAAAGTGAAAATTTATAAAAAATGTAAGCAGAAAGTACTGTAAAGTAAAGTTTTAAAAGATCTAAGATTATTTTAATTTTATTAAAAAAGAATTGGGGAAAACCCAGAAAATAGTATTAGTCAAAAGTTAGTATATGTTAAGTCACGCCCAGAAAGATTTTGAATCAGAAACAATAGGGGCTTCAATCTAGCCTGCCCGCCTCTAAGTGCCTCACTGTCAGTCACGTTGCTTTAGTGCAGCAAAGTAAAAAGCTTTAATATGCCACAGATCAAACTGTACTTCATAGGGTTTAGGTGCCAATCTTGATAAAGTAAATAAATAAGTACAACTTAGCTAGTATTAATATTCTCCAGTTTAGTAAAAAACTTCTTATACCATGAAGATTAAAATGTGCAAATACATCATCAATGCATGTCTATATATCATGATTGTCTGTCTGTCTGGCAGTCGCAGCACAAACTAAACCACACACCACTTACCCACTTTCCGCTGCCAATAATATGGGCAAACATTTTGGCAGAGTGTCAATTAATTTGCCACACAGTCGCCGCCGTCGCCGACGCGACGTTGCTGCCACTCGACGACTAAACTAGCAAAATTAAGTTGACGCTGAAGCAGACATTGTTGTTGTTATTATCGTTGTTGTTGCTGTGGCTGTGCGGCGGTTCTTGTTGTTGTTTTTATTATTGTTTTTGTTGTTGCTGCTATCAACGCACTCACTGTCGCAGTAAGCGTCGCCGTCGACGTTGCAGGTGTTTGAAGTTTTCGGTGTCGATGTCACTTGACGACGTAATGGACGCTGTTTTTGGGCAACAGGGGAGGGAAGGGAGAGGAGGAGAAAGGTAGAAGGGAAGTGGGGAAGGCAGCTTGCAGCAGCAGGAGCAGGAGCAGCTTTCCGCGCCTTTGCCAAACAACGGCGCCAGGCAGCGATTGCTATTTAGCTGATTGTGTGGTTTTGGCTTAAAGTGTCTCCCCCACCCCTCTTCCTCTGCCCCCGTCCCTGTCTGCAGCAGTCGTCGCTGCCTGCGCACAGCACCTCGGCCATAAAGCGCGTGCATTTAATTAATTGCGCCATTTTGTCTTACCCTTAAAGCGATTGAATGGCATTTGTAGCTGCAGATGGAGTTGCAGTCGAGGCTGGAGTTCTTGTAATACTACCCCGACAGACTAGGCGAACGGGGTAGGGGAGAGGAGAGGAGGTAGTGTGGTCTATGCAAATTCGAATTGTCTGCATTGAACGGGGTAATTTAGCTGAGTTTGCTTATAGATTATAATAAATATTTGGCAATGCAAAGACTTGCGATTACGGCAAAGTTTCCCTTTGATTTCCAATAAAGTTCAATAAGGATGAATAATTAATAATTAGAAAATATATGCTGAAAATTAAATGAATTGAAAAATGCCTTAGATAACTGAGACATACCAAATTATATACGAGTTTTATATTTTAAAGTTATCATAAATAAATAAGATACAAGAAAAGATTAAGGAAAATATACATAAACATAAAAACAAATATATTTAAGAAAAAATTAAAAGAAAGAAGAGAAAAAATAAATATCTTCCGATCGTTAATGCAACATAAAAATACCCTTCAAATTAAATAAGCAACATCTGCTTTGCAAAGACGAGCCGCCACAAATTCGATTTTCACATTATACATATAGCAGACATATCCATAATTGATCCCAGCGCCAAGACAATCAGACTCTGTCAATAGCAAGAGTTTCTTCGGTTCCCTTTTGTTATCAATCCCGATATTTGCATAATCGTTTGTCTGTTGGTTTATCCCATCTTTGAGTCGGGGCACTCAAACACTTTGTGCCTGCCAATCAGGTCAGATAAAAAACTACGAAAGCCCGACGAAGCAAAAGTTACAAATACTTTTTTCTTCGCCTCGACAGTTTCCCTTTTTTGCACAAAGATGCCAAGATGGCGGAGAGGGAAGAGGAAGGGGCGAAAGCGAGGAAGCTGGCAAAGCTTATCGATTCAAAATCGAATCAAATCAAATCAATTTGCAAGCTTCGCTCGTAATGGAGAAATATGCCAAGTTTCAACTAGGAAAAACAAGATGCGAGGCTGAGTCTTCCTCCTCTCTATTTCCTCTTCCCTTCCCCTCTGGTTGCCTGGTGCTGCCATGAGTCTTTCTCCCCCTGCAGGTGCACTCATAAATCTCAATTTTCAGCGCCAATAACCGGCAAAAGTTTCTTCCCTCGTCTTGTGCAGTTTTTAAAGATACGCGCAGCTGCAGCAAAACATTTTTAAATTTAAAATTTCCACTGTGCAGCAATTACAAACGGGCTGAGAGCCGAGAGCTGCAACCGGAGCTGGAGCTGATAGAAAGGATCCGGGTCTAGGCGAGGCGAGGCTGCTGCTGGGCCAGCTAAATCGTTTGCCTGTTTTATCTTTATTTCGACCTAGTCTACTTTATCGCCGCACAGTGCTGCAAATATACATATATATTTTGTTTTATTTTGTGGCATTTCCGCCATAAAATTGCCCAGAAACGAAACCGAACCCAAAGCCGAAAGCCGCAACACCATTCCGACAGGCCGGCCGGACCAGGCGACCATAAAAAATTAACAAAATCAAAAAGAAACAAATAAAAAACGAATACCGGGACAAGAGAAATATTCTAAACGGGCTCAAAACGCAACAAAAGTGGGCGGACAGAGAGAGCCGGAGAGAGAACACACACACACAGTGCAACAAAAGGGTTGTATAGAGCGCTCGCCCACAAAAATCGTAAAAAATTAAAAGTATCTCGTAGATACAACAACAGTTGCACATACTCTGCCTGCGGGCAGAAGGCGGAAAGCTTTCACTTCTCGCCGTAGTCACAGGATCTACAGCAGCTACAGTGTGTGCCATAAATATTGCTCTATGGTCTCGGTCATGCAACTAATTACATTTGCATTCGCTAGCAGTGCCACGCCCCCTTTCGGTTACGGATTCAGATATGGCGTGGAGCTTACGCCTTCGAGATGCATCTGAAATAGCCGATGCTGTGTGGCAGACATGCATGTATAGGTGTCGGCAAGGGAACCTACGATGCTATATACTATTGGGAGCTATAGGTAGGTTGGCGGAGGTAGACACAGGTACATATATTGTACATGTAGTGGAGTATACATTATGTAGGTAGGTTCATATGTATATATGAATGAATTGATACAAAGGCTGCAGTTCATTTACTTTAGATTTAAGGACATTAGGGAATATTTTGGGGTTAGGTGTTGAAAGAGTCTTAATCATATTAATGTGATAAAAAAAAAAAAAAAAAAAAAAAAAAAAATATTAATGTGATATTGATTCATACAGAATAGATAGTCAAATGACAAAGATATAGTTTGCTGTTTATGTTATATATACTATTTGCGGTCTTTAGAAGATAACTTAGGTCATTTCTAGCATATTCAATGGTCGAAGCATATAAAAATTCCATTTATTTTATTTAAGTATGTTGAATCCAATCGCAAATTAGAAAAGATGTTCCTTTTTACACAGAAGCAATACTAATACTCTTTACTTACATCACAACATATATTATTATTTATACAATTTTGCGTGTATTCAAATGTATGTTCAAAATCATTTATTCCTTTGTTTCCCATAACATAGAACCTCACATATCCGCTCCTTTCTATCCATGTTAATTGATTTGAGTTCACTTAAACGCACGTTAACCCCACATCGAGTAAGTCCTTATCGTGTGTGCAGCATCATTACAAATTTTCCACTCGACTTGCCCCCAACCAAAACGAACTGTGCCCCAGGTAATCAACACCTTGCTGGACCTGCAACTGAAACCACAAACAGCAAAAATCAACTGTGTTCAATCGGGTTGCCGCGCTGTGTGTGCCCAGAGTGTTTCAGTGTGTGTGAGTGTGTGTTTTTTCCCGTTATATTCTTTGCACTCTTGACTTGATTTATTTATCTTTAATGAACTGCGAGTTGCGGCAGCGGCAACAGAAACAATTGATGGAAAAAAGCGCTAACCGCAGAACCAAACCGAACCAAACCGAACCCGACCGACAGATGACAAACAAGCCAAAGTTATAAAGTAAGTCAAAGTGCCCGAGGTGCATTTCTGTCTCTTTGCCGGACACGCTGATGATGACCTTTGTCCAGATGCAGGGCAGACCAACTGACAGGCCCACAAAGTCAACTCGAAATGAACAGCTTACTGGATCCCAAGTGCAGTTGCAGCCTGACCCTCAGTGATCGGGCAAGGGTTGGTAGCTTATACCCTCCCAATGCCATCCCGAGGATGCAACTAACTACAGTTGAACTTAACCTCAAACCTAATAAATAGCTTAATTAGTCTTTTGTCTGTGTGTCGGCAAGTGGGTGTATGTGTGTCTGTATGTGTGTGAGTGCAACCCACTCAACCGGCAGCTGACCCATTGCATCATTACACATTTAAACGGTTAGCTGCCGCACAACTGCCCCCTACCACCTCCTCCTGGTCTGCGTCTGGCATTGGAAAAGGAGAAAAAAGTAAGCAAGTTATCGCTATGAAATGCGCATCTGGTTTCAGACTCGGCAAATGTATTCGAAATGTACTCACTGTACTCGTGTGCGTTCAATGTGTGCGGACAGGCAGGCGGCAGGTCGGAGGCTTCTGCGTTCGTTAGGATAGCTATTTGCATTGATTTTCAAATAGGGGGATGGTGTAGGATGGTGAGAAATGAGCAGCTGGTTTTCGTGTATCCAATACAAGACAAGACAATGTACACTTATATAATATTAAGTATTTCAGTTCACATTGAATGTGAGCAAAAGCACATTATAATTTTCGCCTAGCGAAAGCCTAACTGGCATGTAAACTCAGTACTTCTTTCTTATACTAATAATTGGGTCTAGTTTTAGGTTAGAAAGTGCTGCTAGTTCATCTTTGATTATACATGTAAACCATATGTAGTCTCTAAACACTTTAAAGAAATGTTTCAAAGGTAATTTATTTGTTATTGATTAGTTCTTTATTGATCTGTAGTTGTTTTAAAAAAGAATCCCATCTTACTATCTCTGTTCCCTTGTAGTGCTAAAATACTAAATATATATAAATATAATAAGAATAATTATGAGCAGTATAGAGATCAAAGTTTCTATAACATAAAAGTGCACAACATGCGTGTGTGTGTGTACATATTTGTATTTAAATTGTCTAATGTACTTGCACTCAATAATTTATCCCATACTCATTTTCGATTTTCCACGCACGTCGAATTATTTGGCCCAGCATTAGCAACAACAACAACAAAGGCAACACGATGGTCGCCTCGCGATAATTATGTATGAAGCAATTATTTCGCTTGTCCAGCAGCAACAACAACAACAACAACAGCAGCAGCAGCAACATAAACATGCAGTAGGAATTGTTTTTTGCTTTTGTTGTTGGGGTCTACGTGCGATCCGCACAAATTGAAACCCGACGAGCCTGCCAACAATTCGATATGGTTGTTGCTGCTTCTGTTAGTGCTGTTGTAAATGCTGTTGTTGTTGTTGTTGTTTTTCTACCCAACCAACAACAACAACAAACGAGTTAAATGCCTGACTGACGTCTATAATTACAATGGGAGCAGTAACAGCAACAGCAACAGCAACAAAAATAACAGCAAACGGGAACGTGAGGAGGCCACAATAAAAACAACAATTTGCGCGAAATTTAAACACGTGCTGCCCGCAGCAACAAGAACAATAAAAACAACAACAAGAGCAACCACGGAAGCAGCAGTGACGTCAACAAATGCGCAGTGAAAGGCGAGCTGAAAAAATGAAGTGGAAAATGCGTATAATTAAGTCGCCAGCGCAAAAGTAGGCAACACAAAATGCCTCAAAAATACTTTCAATAAAAGGGAGAGCGAAAGAGAGAGAGAGTGCGTTAAACGAGTTGCATTGCCAACGAGAGATTGATGTAATCGTATTTTATTTGATTGCATGCGTTTTATTCTATTTGTAAATCAAATTTTTGTAATAATAAAAAGAAAATACTCTTATTTAAAAATCGAATAAGTTGTGTGAAGCAGTATCCATGCGTGAATATTATCCCCCATGGCGCAAAAGGAAGTTTTTGCGAAGCGAAATTAATTTGCGTTTGCTGTGGTTGTCTTGGTTGTGTGTTTGTGTGTATTTAAGTCGACTCTTTATTTTTCCAAAGCTTGCATTCTATTTTTATTTACCTTTTTGGAGCTGCCTTTGGGTATCTTTTTACACTCTGTTCAATTTAATTATTTTTATCAGTTTGTTGTATTTACATGAAAACACACTGACTATTCTCTCTGTGCTGTTATTAAGATAACTATGGGAGGTGTTTTGATGTGGTTACTGTTTACTTTAACAGTGACTTGTATTTGTATAGACTGCACCAATAAATAATAGGAATGTTTATCAAGAAATGAAGGCCATTTATGCGCTTAATATTTATTGTGGTTATAAATGGTTATCGTTTGATTAGGCAACTGTACCCTATGCACTTCATATAAAAAATAAGTAAAAAAAAGAAGCCTTTTTCCTTATTGATTTAATGTTATTATGCTACAAAAATTTAAAATAACTATCGAAATTTATTCAACTTCGGAGATTAAAAATCCAGCATATTAAAGATTTCTTATATTGTTTCCCTTTTGATCCCACCCTGCCCACTTCTAAGCCAAATTAGAATAATAAAGAAAAACGCAGCTACATAATTAGCATTTAATCAAATCTTAATGCAATCTTTGGCGCACCACATACGTTAATTCCGCAAATTCCGCTAATTCGCATCGCTTTGCGTCTCCCATTTCCCTTGTTACCCGATATGTGCTAATAGCTTTGCGACATTATGAAAACCTTTCTGCTTTTACAGCTCACCTTCCACACCTTCTACCGCTGCATCTGAAAGCGATTAATTTAATAATTACTAAAGCGGATACAACATTTCCGTTTCGTGTTGGCTAAGCCAACGCAATGGCGACTCACGATAGAAGCAAAAGGAGTGAACAATCGCTGGGCGGCCACAGATTGACGCCATGTTGGAACATGGTGGAGTGTTGTCGCGGCCAGGTTTGTGTTACAGTAGAATCCGCTATCGTTCCCTTTCCCCATCCGGCGTATTCAATCGTGTGCCTATCGCTTGTCCCGTTGCTCACTCCCTGATTCGCATGTAAATCTTTGCGCATTAATCCGACAGCCTTAACGGCGATTCTTGTTGTTGTTTCCGCTTGCTGCTTGAAAAAGTGCAACATGGAAACATGCGACACACCCACATCATACACACACAGAGGTTGACCATCTGCTTCAGCGGAAAATGCGAGAATGAAATTTAATTTTAATGCACTTAACACATTTTTCACTTGTGCTGCAAAATATATATGTATTTTAATATATATATGCGTGAGTTTTCGCATTTTTACGCCGCCAACGTTCTTTACACACACACACACTGGCAAACACATTTGTAACGTCCATAATTACAAATTGATTTTTTTAATGATAATGTAAGGTAGATGTTTCTGTTACAATACCCTATGTTAAAGGTATACGGTTGCACTGTGCGGAAAAGGCATCTCCAAAAAGAACAAGAGCAAAAAAACTCCAATGACAATTCTGGCTCACTCATATCTATTATTTAAAATATTTTATATTTAAAAAATAGTATTTCTTTTATTACTGGTGAACAGCGGGGCAGAAGTATTGTCACCATTATTTTATTGGTATTCTATTTTACACAAAGAGATTTTGCCTCTCGTTGATTTTTATAGGGTATGTTACAGGAAGATAGCCATTTCAAAGTGCTTTACATTTTACTGCATTTTTTACTTGGGCTCATTAAGTACTTTGTGCAACGGTGATTAACACAAGCTGCTGCATACCTTTGGGCTGAGATAACACTCTCAAATGGAAAAAAACGAAACGAGGTGGCATCTCGCACCTTGCAGCGTAAATTTCACAAATGGATGAGCAACATTTCATATGAGGGCCGAGGCGAAAAAGAGCAAACAATTAGCCCCATGAATAACTTTAGACAAAAAACATGATGAGCAAATTAACAAAAACAATGAAATACCTTTTTCCTGTTTTTTTTAAGTGTATTTATTTTGGCTGTAAAGATTTTAATTTACATTGAGGCACATTGGACGGGATGGGTATTCGCTTGGGTTTTAAATCTTATAAGTCCCTCGATAGTTGCAAGTTTCTATTAAACTTATTTTCCCTCGCTAACTTGTAAACTCTTTTATTCATTGTTGCAACATCGCTCAGTTGTCACTGTTCATGGCTAAGCCATTGTCTCCACTGTCGATGCAGGTACTTGAGCGTTCCCCATGTAATTACCGAAGTGTCCTGTTCCCTCAATTGCTTCACCCTGCTAATTTATATACATTTATATATTTGTTATTAGAAGCCTTTTATTCGTGAGTCCCAGGTGGGCCGGAAGCACCAGTTGGACTGCTCTGTCCCTTCACTTCCTCTCGCCCGTCTCGTTTATTGCAAATGATTTCTCCTTGTCCCTTTCTTTTCATGTTCCAGGATGACAATTGCTTTCAATTGTTGCTCCCTAACGGGGTATGCTGAATTTTATAGGTAGTTTAGGATATCGTAGATAGCTTACAAGGTTTGTCTACTAAGAAACCTGACTATAATCAATATTTATTTATTGAATTTATTAATAATAGTTTTTATATTTTGCAATGAGATTAATTGAGATTAATTGTTTAATGTGTCAGGGTATTTTTTTGGTTGGTTACTCCCCTTCTTAAATTTCGCCTCCATGTCGTAATTGTCCGAGTTACGCACATTAATGTCAGAACACAGGAATATACATATAAGTACGAGTATGCAGAGTATGTGTAGCTGTATGCATTGTGCATGCACGTACATGTCTCATACGGTCGCGCCTTTCATTGTTGTCATGCCGCCACAAGCGAGTCGAGCGAGTCGAGCGAGTCACAGTCAAGTGGTTGTCCGTCTCCACTCAAGTGTCAGACTGTCCTCGTCACGATGTTGGCAGCAGGCCAAGTAGACAACACTCTGGGTGCATGTCTGTGTGGGCCATTTTCGTATCCATTTGCTTTTTGGAGCAGCTGCACATGTAGATGAATAAACGCGTGAATATATCCCCGCTTGTTGATGTCCAGTGAGATTCCTCCATCATATCGTATAAATTGTTCGAGAGACTTTCTGAAAATGCAGAAGATTAGAAGAGTGAGCAAATATATGCATACCTAATGTAATTGATATTCCAGAGAATATAGAACATGATATGTGCCCAACTCGAACCGCTATTTCATTGATATTGGAAACTCCGAGTCAGTTTCCAAGTTGCCTTTGGGTTCAATTGCAAATTTAATGTGGACCTGGCATTATTTCTGTTGTTGCTCAAAGCATAAGGAGCTTAAGTATTTAAGTCTTAAGTCCTTGCATAGATGTGAGCTAGAACTGAACAGGAGTATTAACAGCCCAAGCCACAACACCTTCAAGTTGGTTCTTCTATTGTGATCATAGTATGCTCAATAATCCGAATTCAATATCTGAGAATCTGTGCCCAAATTATTCAAACATTTTTCATTTCATTTTAAGGCTTGTATAATAAACAATACAGCATTTTTAAAGGTTTCGTAGGTTTCCTTGGGAATGTAAGAGCAATTTTATTTTTTCTTTATAAACAACAAAACTAGCAACACAAAAATTGATATAACATTATATTGTATTCATTTCAGGCTGAATTGAACTATATCGTTGCAAGTCGTAAGCTGTAAATGAGAATAACGATCTCCATTTAGTATTCAGAGTGACCTATTGCCAATCATTGTGCCAATTGTACCTATTTCCTTGAAGAAGTTGACCTAACTGTGCGTAATCTCTAATTTCTGCTTTAGCTTCTAGTTCTTTACCCCATTTTTTCTCCCCTTCAGCTTTGACCAGCATGTGTTGTGGACCTTGCGGAGGTTGCTGTGGTGGCTGCTATGGTTGCTATGGCGGCCCTTTTGGTTATGGATATAGACGTGGTCGCTGGAGTGGTGGCTGGACCTACTGAGGTTCTCGGCAATATCTTCTTCAGAACGAAATCTAGGTACAACACGCATTGTACTGCTGCCTTGAAATAATAAATTTTGTGTAATTTTATACTTGCACGAGCCTTTTTGATTAAGAAATTTTTGTAATTGAATTATTGGAAAGTTTATTTTGGTTATTTGCGATCACATCAATAACATAAAAGTTATTTAATTTATTAACCATTTATGGTTATTTCGAAGCTGCAGGCGAACTAGCTCCCCAAATATATATTATTTTATTCAGGTGCTTGTTGTATAACTTGGGCCTGAATCTTACAATGTAGCTAAGCATAGATCCGACAGAGAATATATCATTATGTTCAACTGAGGAGTCCGTTCACTGATTATTTGCATTGCAAACTTGTCCTAAGTTTTAAATATTTGGTGAATCTTGGCACACGTATCTTTTGCTGCACGGTTCAAATAATAACGTTTTTTGATGATATTGCAACCAAACAATCAACATCTGCCTCGCTTATATAGATAATAAACCATCACCTAAATTTACATGAAGATCTTGTAATAAAACGTTCTCCTTTTTAACCTTACCGCAGCTAAGCTTATTAAGCAAAATTGAGATCTTCAGGGAACTGACTATATAAATGTCTAACCAATGCCGACTACTATGATTACTATTTTTTAAGCAGATCACAGCAGGCTCTGGAATCGAAAAACATTTTCCGAGGCCTGGTGCCCAGGCACAAAACGAATATTGTTCATTCTCCTTTCAGAGCTTGTCCAATAAACATCTCGGCACTTTTTGTACATTTTGTGGATTCCTTGGGAATGTGGGTGTTCTAAATTATATAAAAAAAAATTCATTGAAAATTAATTTAAAAATTGTGCTATTTTCCATTTCAGGTCAAATTGTTTTGTGTAACATCCTTTCGTTACAAGTCCAATTGCGTCAAAAGAGAATCTCGAGTTACACCAAGGAACCTGAGCGGACTGTAACCGATCATTCCCAGTTGTACCTTTTTCCGTGAAGAAGCTTCTCTAACTGTGTGTATTCACTTAATCCTTAGCTTATACATTGCGAGCCTTATCGTTCTGCTCTTCCCTTCCCTCCTTAGCCTCGATCAACATGTGCTGCGGATATGGATGCGGTGGTTGCTGTGGTGGCTGCTGTGGCGGTTGCTATGGCGGCTGCTGCGGATATGGATGTGGTGGTTGCTGTGGCGGCTGCTATCGAGGCTGCTGCGGTTATGGATGTGGTGGCTGTTGTGGTGGCTGCTGCTGGTGAGTCTCTTGGCAAGAGCTTTTTCAGAACGAAATCTAGGTACAACCCATTTTGTACGACAGCCGCGAAATAAATTTTATGTTTTATATTCTGCACGTGCAGTCTAAAATTTAAATAATTTTGTATTTGATTCTTGTCCGGGGGCAAAGTTACTTAAGATCTCTTTATGACTCTATAGGGTACAGTCATCAATATTGCAGTTACGGTTGCTTCGAGCGTACCTGTCAAGCATTTGGTTTTCAGACTTGGAAAGGTCTTCTCGATGCTCCTGAAGTTTCAAGTCTTAAAAAACTAAACGTAAATGCGCTGCATCCTAGTCCCATGAATACATTTTTAATAATTCCTTTTTTATAAAGTAAAATCATCACAGATGGCTCTGTAATCGAAATAGTTACTGTCCAAGCATTGTTCGTAAATTATTCATTCTCCTTTAATGGCTTGTTTAATAAACATCCCAGTGTTTATTGTTCAATTTATGGATTTCCTTGGGAATGTAAGTATTCTAAAAAATGATATATACTCTTAAAAAGATTCATTGATATTGACATTTTGATTGATATCAATATTTTTCTATTTTAGATTGAATTGTCTTATGTAACATCTAATTGATTCAAGTCCAAACACGTTAACAGAGAATCGTGAGCTTCTTCAATCAGATATCAGAACGGACTGTAACAGATAATTCCCAGTTGTACCTATTTCCGTGAAGAAGTTCGTCTTCAGATTATAGTTCCGATCGAGCCTTATCGCTTCTCTTCCGGCTTCTGCCTCGATCAACATGTGTTGCGGATATGAATGCAGTCGTTGCTATGGTGGTTGCTCTGGTGGATACTGTGGTAGTTGCCAAAATGGGTGCTATGCTGGCTGCTGTGCTGGCTGCTGTGCTGGCTGCTGTGGTGGCTGCTGTGGAGGCTGCTGTGGAGGCTGTTGTGGTGGCTGCTGTGGAAGCTGCAAAGGATATGGATGTGGCTGTTGTGGTTGCTACTATGCTGTAGAGCCATTGATTGCAAAGGAAGAGATTGCAGAGGAAGAGACTCCAGAGGAAGAGATTGCTAAGGAACCTGAATGGTAGGAAATTTAAATACAAACAATAAAAAAATAACGAAGCAATAAATTTTGTATTATTTTATATGTGTGATGGACTGTAACCGATCATTCCCTGTTTTGCGTTTTCCCCTGAAGTTTTAACAGTGCGTATCTTTCGATTATACCATGGAACTTGATGACAACCTTATCGCTTTATTCTCTCCCTCTTCAGCTAATACCAGCTTGTGCTGTGGACCTTGCGGATGTGGATATGTTCGGTGCTATCGGGGTGCTGGCTGCTTCAGCGGGTTTCCATGTCTGTCCGGTAGTGGCTACACCTTTTAAAGTTCATGGCTAGAGCTTCTTCAGAACGAAATTAAGGTACAACCTATATTGTAATGTAAACTCGAAAAATAAATTGTATTTTCTTGCACTGTAGTTATAGTTTCTCATTGTATTTACCATAGAGTTGATTAGGTTTTGCCTTACAATTTTATATATTTTGCACAAGTAATTTTCTCAAAGTTGCTGAACTTTGTAATTAAGCTGTAAACTTTATCAAGAAAGATTAGTTCCATTCGAATAAACATTTATTAAAGTTCTTTATTACTTAAAGAATGAATAGATAGAAATGAGTACGAAAAAACGATTCATTTATTGCATTTATAGTAAAATAAAGAGTAATCAGAGAGTTGTGCAGCTCTCTGGCATCTGCTTTATAATTTCTTGGCATCATAGAAGGCTCTGCAATCGAAATTTTATTTGCAAGACCTGGTACCCCAGCACAATCTGAATTTTGTTCATTCTCTTTTTAGGTCTTGTCAATAAATTTTTCTAACATTTATGTGGATGATATGTGGATTTTCTTGGAAGTGTGAGTAAGCTGTAAAACTATATTAATTTAAAATAATTTTTGCGAAATGATTAAAAAAAGGTCGTGAATTTTTACTTATTTATATTTTTTATATTTTTCCACCACAGGTTGAATTGTTTTTTGTAACATCAAATCGTTACTAGGTCCATTAACATCATCAATGGTTGAAGACGGACTGTAACCGATCCTTCCCTGTTGTACCTTTTTCCTTGAAGAAGTTTGTCTAGTTGTGCGTATTCGCTACGTTATACTCCATTAAGCTCCTTAGATAAACTCTTTATCCTTTTCTTTTCAGCCTCGATCAAGATGTGCTGTGGACGTGGTGGTTGCTACAGTGGTTGCTACGGATATCGATGTGGATATGGCTGCTGTGGTCGCTATTATCGAGGCGGTGGCTGTTTTAACGGATTCCCATGTCATGTCGGTACAGGCTTCACCTTCTGAGGCTCCTGGCCAGGGCTTCTTCAGAACGAAATCTAGGTACAATCCATATTGTAATACATCCTAAAAACAATAAATGGTATTTTGTCGCACTGTAATTAAATTGTTTTATTTTTTTGTATTATACTTGTTTGATATTTTGCACGAGCAACTGAAATTTGTTATTCTAGACTCGACGAGTTCTTTTATTTTGTATTATTTATTTATATTATGTATATAAAATCATTGTATGTCTGAGAACTGAAGCGATGAAGGAACATCAAACCGAACTTATTTGTCTTTTTTTAGCAAGTGTACAATATATAATACATAGTAGTTACTATGAAGTAACTAAATATACACGTATGCAAAGCAATCGCTCATACTTTTACGCTTCTTTATTTCATAACATAGAGTACAAAATTAAGGAAAATGTACAAATGTGACCAACAATAAGAACGGAATGCAACCGTTTCATTTTTGCGTAGATTCACAGAGAGTTTTGTTATTCGGGTTGAATATTTGCAATGCAAAACTAAAATATTGCGAATACAAAAAGATATTTACATTATGTACATTCCTGAACAGTGCGAATCAGCAAATCAATTTATCTGCTTCAATTCAAACTGTGCTCCGCGCTGTAAAGATTCTTCTTGAGTAATCGCACTCAATTACTAATTCACTTTCTTCTTTTGGATAAACAAACAACAAAAAGAACGATACTTCAAGGATCGCCATTCTTAATGTTTCTAATAGTGTATTTGTACCAGTTTTTTGAATATAACAGCTTTTTTGGGAATTTAGAATTGTTTTAAAACAGATCAAGGAGGCTCTGCAATCCAAATTCCATCTACGAGAGCAGGTAGCCAAGCACAAAACAAATATTGTTTATTCTGCTTTTAAGAACTGTCCATTAGGCATCTAAGCTTTTATGTGAATTTTGTAGATTTCCTTGGGAATGTGAGTATTGTAAAAAAATGTTATTTCTGGCGATTATAAAAAAAATTCTAATTTTATATTTTTCCATTCCAGGTTGAATTGTTTTTTGTAACATCCTATCGTTGCAAGTCCGTTTACTTCATACGAGATTCTCGAACTCTATCAAGAATTCAAAACGGATTTGTAACTGATCATTCCCTAGTTGTACCTATTTCCGTGAAGAAGTTCGTCTAACTGTACGTATTGCTGCATTCCTTTGAATCCTTCAGATTGCGTAACTATCTTTTCTTAGCCTCGATCAACATGTGCTGCGGATATGGATGTGGTGGCTGCTGTGGTGGTTGCTATGGGGGCTGCTGTGGTTATGGATGTGGCGGCTGTTACGGATACGGATGTGGCGGCTGCTGTGGTGGTTGCTACGGGGGCTGTTGTGGCGGATGTTGCTGGTGAGGATTCTGGCGAGAGCTCCTTCAGAACGAAATCTAGGTACAACCCATATTGTAATACATTCACGCAATAAATTTTATGTTGTAATATACTGAATCGAAGGGAGATTTTCCTTGGGCAAAGGCTAAATTGTATAAGTAACTAAAAGCTAACTGAACCTTCCGTCTAGCTTTAGGGTTCCCATGTTCGCATGGCATAATTATGAAATATCGTTGAAATCTACAGATTATTGATCTTAGAAAACGCTATCCATTGATCCTTAATCCAGAATATTTTTTGAAGACTATACGCGGTTAGAGTAGCTTTTATAAATTTTTTTACTCATATTATAAGCTGACCATTATTATCATGTACTTCCATGGCTGGTAGAACATTAAAATATGACAAATATGAAGGACGGTACGGCAGTGTTCTTAGTTATTTTTGAAGTAGCTTTTCTATGGATTTTAACTTGCCCTGAAACCCAGAAGAATCTACTTTCATCGCAAAAGAATTGAACCAATTCATTTTATTTTTTAGCAAAGCCCCAATATCCCAACAATGAAATCAAACTGTTTTTTCTTAAAGGACACTTATAATTTTAAACAATTAGCATGTACAATTCTGTTCGATAATGGGATGTACCTAAATTTCGTTCTGAAGGAGCGCCTAGTAAAAGCCGCACATGCTGCCACAGCAAGCACCGTATCCGTATCCAAAGCAACCACCGCAACCGTAGCCAGCGCAGCCACCATAGCCTCCCCAATGTCCGCAGCACATGTTTATGGCTAAAGAGGGCAGAGAGATACAAAGTTAATGCTGGGTACGAAACCACAAGATCAAAAAGTACCCACAGTTATAAAAGCTTCTTCACAGAAATAGGTACAATTGGGATGATCGCTTATACAATCTGCTCCGAGTCTTCGTAACAATGGCCAACTTGTTACAGAGAAGATTAAAGCCTGCAATCAAAAATAATTTCAATCTTTAGAATCACAACTATTATTTCAATTAAATTTTTTTAAATTTCTAGATTTTCTTTTTAACCACAAATAAAATATTTTTGAGTACTCACTTTCCCAAGGAAATTCACAAAATGTACAAAAATGCTAGGCTGTTTACTAGACAAGCTTCTAATGGAGAATGTTTTGTTTTGTGCTGGGAAAACTCGAACATAAAAATTGGCTTCCAGGGCACACTTAGATGTAGAAAAAATTTATTGAACCTTGTTTGTAGATCTCTTACCTACCAGTGAGAATAGCAAGGGTCCACTTTGTTGAGATTTTTTAAAAGAACAGTTTCAATTATCTGGGAAATTACGCGTTGTTGAGATCATTTATCAATATTATACAGTATTGGGTTTAAATATTAAGTTCTTGGCTTGATTAAAACACTTTTACTTATTATTTATTATATCAAATTAAAAATTCAGTGTTAATAGTATAACAGAGGATTTTTACAAAGTGTATTACTACTTACAATGCTATAAGGTAAGTACCATAAACGTATTCTTATTTTCATATATTTATTTAATTGTTTTGCTTTAAAATGTCGACTGACCATAGTTGTCTTTAAATAAATAAATAAAAATGAATAAATTGAACACATATTAGTTTTAAATTTATTTGATTGCCTATTTTTTCTATGGTACTTTTGCAAGCTTAATATTATTCCTTTTTTATTTGCTCTATATATTATTCAGTTAAAATGTTAGAACATAGCAACGATTATCAGCTATTGTAAAATGATGACTAATTTTAGTTGTAAATTGTTTTAAAGTAGATCAAAGCAGGCTGTGTAATCCAAATTCCATCTCCGAGAGCAAGTACCCAAGCACAATACGAATATTGTTCATTCTCCTTTTAAGAGTTGTCCAACAAACATCTTCGCATTCGTGCATTTTGTAGATTTTCTTGGGAATGTAAGTATTCGGAAATATATTTTTCTTTTACAAAATAATAATAATTATTGTTTCACATTTTATATTTTTCTGTTCTAGGTTGAATTGTTTTTTGTAACATCCTATCGTTACGAGTCCTTCAACTTTAAAAAGAGATTCCAGAGCTACACCAAGGTTTCCCAACGGACTGTAATTGACCATTCCCGGTTGTACCTATTTCTGTGAAGAAGTTCCTTTTATTTGTACGTATCCTCTGCGGAATATTCCATTGAGCTTATTTTATATCCCCTTTCTTTCCTCTTGCAGCCTCGATCAACATGTGCTGCGGATATGGATGTGGTGGCTGCTGTGGCGGTTGCTATGGCGGATGCTGTGGATTTGGATGCGGTGGCTGCTGTGGTGGTTGCTATGGGGGTTGCTGTGGTGGCTGCTGTGGTGGTTGCTACGGGGGCTGTTGTGGCGGCTGCTGCGGTTGCTGAGGAACCTAGCAAGAGCTCCTTCAGAACGAAAATTAGGTACAACCCATAATGTACTTTACTCATGCAAAAATAAATTTTATGTTGTAATTGACTAAGATTAATAGTGTGTATATTGTATCGGGTATAAGGATGGCACTGGGCTCGGATTAGCAGATTAGAGATGAATTTCAACGGTTTTTGAGAGCATAGGAATGCTTAACGAGATTTAAAATCGAATACTGCGAAGGAAGCTGTTCGTTTAATGTGTCGTGAATTTTTAGAAAGCCCTCGAACTTATATATTTTACCGGTTATTTTAGCCGATAACTTCATATTTTGAAAGAACCCAATATTCGTGCTAATCAAGAATATATATGCTTTTGCTTGGAGTATAATTACAAATAGAAAAGTTACCTTTGAAATTCTGGTACATTTGACTTTTCTATAAAGAGCGCACCCATTTGTATTATTACATCAGTTTGAGACTAATTTTTTCAAAGTAAGTACCCAAAATATATAAAAATCTGTAAATACTGTATAACCTATGCATCGTTTCTATTTTATATCCTTGAACAGATTGAACTGTTTTCTTTAGAGAAAACGGGTACACAATAGAAATTGCTTTGTACAGCATTAATAGACTTAAAAGCACGAGTTGCTCCTATAAAATATAATAAAATAAGTGAGTATTTGTGTGCTTTGAATATTCGAAACTAATATTTAATTTCTGAAATAAGTCAACATGAGCTACCCCTATCGCGGATGCCACGGACCTAATGGCTGCTCTGGAGGATGTCCCTCGGGCTGCTATGGCCGCAATTGTGGAGGATTCGCCCCTGGATCGGATTGTTACAGAATTGGACGTAGTGGTACCAACTGTAGTGGATGTTCTCCATACTTCGGTGGCAATAATAGCTTTATTTAGGAGCCCAACCTCGGTGGCAACAGTTTTACTTAGGAGCTCAAATATGTTATCAAAATCTGCACATTTGCAAATCTATCTCTAGGAAATACTTATAAATAAAATATATAAAATTATAACAAGCTACAAAAGCCAACTTGTTTTTTATCCAATTTGTAAGTTTAATAAGAGCAAAACCCGAACACAGTGTTGGGTAATCCCAGTTCAATTTGAGGAATAAGTTCGTTCGTTTAAAATCAATGAACTAGGTCGTTCGTTTAGTTCAATCTTTCATTTTTTATATTGAACTATAAAGACAGACCTAGTTCGTTCAGTTTTGTGAATAGTTCAATTTAGTTCGTTCACCAACCAAAATTTAAGAGTGAAATTGATCAAATCGACAAAATGCTTCCAACTAACGAGTGTCCTAGATCCACTAAGACAGAAGGTCCCATAACCCAAACAATAAAACCAAACTGTATCAACTTAAATGACAATTATTTCGGACAATTCGAAAGTACAATTTTGATCGAGGAAGCGGTGTACCTGGGTTTCATTCTGAAGGAGCACCTAGTAAAAGCCGCACATGCTGCCACAGCAGGCACCGTATCCGTATCCAAAGCAACCACCGCAACCGTAGCCAGCGCAGCCGCCATAGCCTCCCCAATGTCCGCAGCACATGTTTAAGGCTGAAGAGGGCAGAGAGATACAGTGTTAAAGCTGGATACGAAACCACAAGATTGGAAAATACCTACAGTTATTAAGAACTTCTTCACAGAAATAGGTACAATAGGGATCGATTAAAGTCCACTCCGAGTCTTTGTAACAATGACTAACTTGTTACAGAGAAGAGTAAAGCCTGAAATTAAAAGTATTCCAATTTTAAAAACTATAAAATTTGAAATAGTTTTAAATTTTGATGCCAAAATGGTTTTCTTATTTTACTTTTTAGCAGAATTTTAATGTTTCAAAATCACTAACCTTCCCAAGAAAATTCACAAAATGTACAAATAATGCTAGGCTGTTCACTGGACGAGCTTCTAAAGGAGAATGAATTGCATTGTGTTTGGGTAACTCCAAGTTGAAAATTGGTTTCCAGGGCACACTACGTTCCATAGAAAAACTAACTGAACCCCATGTTGGGCATCAGAATGTTGATACTGCGTGCCGTTAAGGTCCCTTTAAAAGTTAAGGATTTTAAGGACTTTTAAATTTATTACAATATACAATCCGAAATATCCATGTACGCCAGGGGTGTGTTTGGACTACAGAGATTCCTCACTGCCGATCAAAGGCTATGGACATTCCTTTGAACAATTCAATTTCATAAAAATTACCATTTATATTTCAAAGCACCTCTGAAAAGTTTGGATCCGGTACCCAAGGACCGTCTCAGTTGAACAGAAGACCTGACTGCATTTAATTGAAAGCTGTATTTAATACAATAAGGGAGGTGCCCTTGTCCCACATCGTAGAATAAAAGCCACCACAATTAATTATATTACAACATAAAATTTATTATTGCGTGAATGTAGTACAATATGGGTTGTACCTAGATTTCGTTCTAAAGGAGCTCTCGCCAGAATCCTCACCAGCCGCAGCAGCAGCTACTACAGCAGCCACCACAGCAGCCACCACAACAGCCACCACATCCATATCCGCAGCAGCCACCACATCCATACCCGCAGCAACCCCCATAACAGCCGCCACAGCAGCCACCACATCCATATCCGCAGCACATGTTGATCGAGGCTAAGAAGAAAATGTATGGTTACGAATCCTGAAGGAATCAAAGGAATGCAGTAGGCAATACGTACAGTTAGACGAACTTCTTCACGGAAATAGGTACAACAGGGAATGCTCTGTTGGTAAACTTAGTGGCCTGTTGGTCAGTCTATTGATAAGTCTGAAGACTTTGACTTTGAAACGGTGTTTAATTTTTCACAGGAAACACTGGAGCCTGTGGGAAATATTTATTTATTATTATGAAAAAAGAAAGTTTTGAAAATTTTTTGCTTGGTACTTACATTCCCAAGGTATGCCGACAAATGTACACAAAATTCAGATGTTTACTAGACTAGCTTCAGAATAAGAATGAATAATAATCATATTGGGTTTGGGGACTTAGCTTCTGAAACGAAATGTGGGTTTCAAAGCACACTTTGATTAAATATTTCATGCCTAGAGAGAAATACATACTCGTACATATTGAATGAATTTACATAGACCATACTACTTCTGACAAAATTAGCTGAGGTCAATGTAAAATAAAATTAACCTACGTTTGTTCGCTGCAATCCACACAGTCCACTTCCATTTTCACCGATATGGTAGCTCTCAACATTTTTCAACAGCTGCTGCGGGCTCACTTTTTGTTAGCATTGTGCTGCGGGAGAAAAACTGAATTTAACATTTTACTGTTGTGCATAAATGGCTGTTGTCTTGGGTAGCCAAGGCTTAAGTAAGTAAATTACACTGTAGATGGCGCTTTTGAAGTTATCTAACTTCCAAGTCCATGTATTGGGGAAAAATATTACCAATATTTTATCAAACGTAAATAATTAGACTCTGATTAAAGACAAAAACCTTTAATGACACCAAAAATCATTGAAAATACTCTCCTGCATTTGATTCTCTCTGGTCACTCTCCAAAAATAGTCTCATTTTTGCGTTTAACATAATGTTCTGTTGCATTACAGCTCCATTTTGAGCTTAACAGTGACGGAACAGAATCCCTGAAGTTTACGCTTAACGGAACACTGTGGCTAACCAAGAATAACGCAGGTATATAATTAATGACTAAACAAAATATAATGCTGTTATTCCCTAATTAATTGTTTTCAATTTTCCTTCCAATATTTGCGAACTATGCATTTGGTATATTTTAGCGCAGATAACCGCGTACAGAGCTGCAAAACTAACATAGCCATTTGAGTATTCCAAGAAAATACTCTGCTTCAATAACAATTAACATTCAATTTTAACATTAACAATCTTACAAGCGTACGGTAAAGTCGCGTTTCAGCTTCGTTAAAATTTGCATAATGTAAGTGTTGTTACTTGCTATAATTAACTCGCAAATCAAAATGAATTTTACTGCAAAACATCGCAAAAGTTATCAATCTAAATAAATACGCTGTCGGTCGATGAACATTTGCTTTTTGTCGTGGGTGGCGCATGTTGTGACTACATTTTTGTGTTGTTTGCAGAAAACTAAACAATTCACTTCAATAAATTAAATACACGGGATCAATTTAACAAAACGCAGCTGAAAACATATTTATATACATCTCAATGGCTTGCATATTTACATACAAACAACGTACATAGTTTGGCAAAACGACGCGAACGTCAATCGTCAAGCCTGTGGTGAGCAAACAACAATAAAACTGCTGCTCTCAGAAGCAGCAGCATCGTGTGTACATGTGTGTGTCGACTGTGTGCCTTTTTATGCTTGTGCGTGTGCGTTCGCATGCGTATATGTGTGTGTTAGTGTGGGCAGTGCGTCTTTTCACCACAAAAATGTTAATTAAAGTGCTGAAATTTGTAGAGAAACGCACTCACTGCAATGTATCTAACAATAACAACAAAGCGAAAACAAGAATTCACTCGCATTGAGAAGAGAAACTGAGTAAATGAGTGTTGGCGCAAGGTGTGTGCAATGCGAGGGGTGTTCTCTGAACGTGAGAGAGAGTGAGAGAGCACAAAAAAAACCCCAGCAGATGCCATAACTAATATATTCTAAATTTGATTTACTTAATTGCAACAATTAAACGCAAAAACAAAGCAAATGCACTAGCAAAAGCAATAACAACAACAAACACACTGTTAAGTACGACGCCCTGTCGTCGTCGTTGTCGTTTCGCCTTTGTATTAGTGAAACAGAGAGAGAGGGCAGCACCTTCGATATTCGATTTTTGTGCTCATTGAGAGAAATATACTAGAAATATACTATGTTTTTGTTTTTGTTATTGCTTTCTGCCAACCTCTTGCTTTGATATCTAATTGTGTTGTTGTTTCCGATAAAAGCGATGTTTGTGCGCGCGATGTTTGTCAGTGCAAAAAGTGTTTTAACATAAATTTCTACTCTCCTCTGCCCCCGTCGGACGCCTTAACACAACAACAACAGCTGCTCGTGACGTCGACATTCGCCCACAACGAGAATTGTAGAAATCATTTTGCAATCTAACATTAGCGAGGTGAGTTTCAAGTATAAATTGTGAATAATTTAAATGCATTCAAATATATCATTTCGGGGTGATATTTTAAAGCCAGAAATAACTGGCTGAATCAGCGATATTGAATGAATCTCCCGATACACTCGAAGAAAAGTAAACCCAGAAAACATGTGATTTTTAAAGTTAAAGAAAAGTAAAGCAATCTCTATATTATATTGAATCCGACTATTGTTTCGGGCTGATCGAATTTCGCTTTCAACTGAACTAGATGAAAGCAAACGCAATACAAAAGCAATTGCTATAAAAGTGAAATATTTATAGCGATTGCGCTGCCCACGCATTTTGCACTTCACATTGTTTATCCAAGTGGAACAAATCGAGCGCAAGAAGCAGATTTCAAAATTTCACAATGCGAATCAAAAATACATAAATACAAAAACACAAAAAAAAAAAACAATTGCTTTTAATTTTCACCCGTTTGTAAATGATTCGTAAAAATGCTAATCGAATCGAGTTCGGAAATTTCACTATAATTGCACAAAGATCGTACATTTCAACTTATGTTTATGGAACTTTGAGATATTTACTTAGTTGGGGTAAACAAAATGTTCTGTCAGCGGGTAACCGAATTGCTTTGAACTTGAATTGCGCAGAATTTGGATAGAAATGCAAATACAAATGCAGATACAGATACATTTACAGACAGACACAGATACAGTTCATGGGCGCAGCTGGAATTTTAAATTGCTGAAAATCAAACAAATTGAAAGGTTGTTTGGGGTTCAAATGAATGAATCTTTATACGTACATACAAATGTATTTGTGACCTTAAGTGTATTCTCCTTGTAAACAGAAGTTCCTTAAGAATGTGAATGTATCTGAAGATTAAAATGCGAAATGAATCTTCTGTCCTTAACTCCCTCTACTCCCCTTTAACTACGCTCTTGTAAGAGCCATTCAAATCTTTTTCTCAACTTCTTGTTCAACTCGTTCAGCAGGTTCATCTCTCTCCTTTACTCTCTGTTTGTCTCACTCCCTCTGTCCGCCTCTCTATGTCGCTCCTTTTGCCCTGCAAAGCACCCTGAGAATTGGGTTGTGTGTCGAGCTGAGCGCCCCCTGGAGCAGATTCGCATCTGTTGTATCTATAACCATACAAATGTTTAGATACACTTACAGATGCAGATACAGATACAGACACGCAGCTATAGTGTGTGTATCTGTGACTGCAATTAGGCAATTAAATTGCGCAAGCTGCCGGGCCAGGCCCATAAATTGATCTCTTCCGGCAGCAACAACAACGACAACTGGGTGAGAGGACAAAGGTAATGTTGGACAAAGACGAACAAAAGCTTCGGCGTTTTGTCGTTAGAAAAGGCAATAACGATAGAGAAAAGGAGAGAGAGAGAGCGCGAGAGAGCACTAAAGAGAGTTGAACTCTGTGAATCGAGCGAGGATCTTCTTCTTTCATGGGCAAGTGAAAAATTTCAATTTAATTGAATGCATCCTCATTACGGGCAACCCAGCGACCTCAAACCCATTTGGCCGAGCCATATCAGGGGCGCCGCCACGTTAACCTCATTGCCGCTGATTTGATTACCGTCCGACGCCGTTGCCGTAACCGGGCGGGCCACTTGGCGACAATTTCAAATTGAAAAAATATATAGGTATATACAATATAGATACATATATATTTTTACCCAGCATCAAATTGAATGCTCATTTCAGACTCGACTGCGCAGCCAGCCTGCAGGGCGCCGCCGTCGATGCTCAGCTGAAAGGGATTTGTTTGGGTTTATCTCATTCCCTTTTATGCTGTCTCATATTTTAGACCCAAGATTATGCCAAAGACATCTTCGGCCTGTGTCTGTCTGCGTGTGTGTGAGAGAGAGAGAGTATATTATAATTTATCGTATAAAACTCGTTTAGACCAGGCACCCGTTTCAATAGAATCATAGCATTAAATCATAACGAGATTTATTGACGGGAATTTTATAGCAGGATGCATCTTTAAGGAATTAAACAGGGTGGATAAAATTAATTATTTTTGCATCTACTTTAAAGTTCTTATCGATCTTACTGTCCATCCATGGCTGAATAGTCTAGTTCCTTTAACATATCAGGGATATGCAAGCATAATAAATAATAATTACTTTTTTTTACGTAAAACACTTTGTTCACCATTTAGCCATAACTTTCTCTTACCTTTTTATATCCAGAAGACTGCAAACAGTTCTATCATTGATTCCCATTACATATGTTATATATGTGTAACTTTATCATTTACTCATTCCCGCTCGCGTAATAAATTCCCCTGCGAAATCCTTATCTTGTTTACACCTGCCTGGCCTGCTTAGGTATTATCGCATAGTCTAAATTTGAGCACATCATCATCATCAACCTGGTCATTACAATCATCAGCATCATTAACTAACACAGGCAGGCGTTGTTAGTTACGCACACTTGGGCCCCAGTTTACATCATCTTGGCATGTCAAAAGCGTTTCCGACTTCCGCATGAGCGTTATAGTCTGTGTGCTCTTGGCTTGGACAAGTCACTGCGGCGTTTTTCCTGCCCAAGTGACAACAAAGTGGGAAGGCAAAAAGAGTAAAAGAAATTCGGGGAGGGAGGTAGGGGAAAGCGGTGTGCTTATTGATTTTACGGCTTGTCGATGTTCACAAAAAAAAACCGAGGAAACTCAAAACACTCACACACACACACACACGTACAAATTAGTTTGTTTTGGTCGCGTGCCGTGCACGGGCTCAGTGGTTTTTCTCGGAACCGGAATCGGGATAAACGAAAATACAGCTTGCTTTTTCCCATTTCCCAATTATGTACTTACTCACATGGCTGCCCCATGAAGTGGGTTGGGAAGCGAGGGCGACATGCTTCGCTAGGCCCGCCCTGGTATGTTGCCCAGGACAGGTACAGGTGCAATCGTGCGGGGTTTCCCGCCAGGCACGCGTCATGCGAGTGACCATCGGCCTAGAGGGTGAGGGCTAGAAAAATCAATTGTCTCTTTTTGTGGGTCAATTTTTGGTGTCGCTTTTCTTTCGTTGTGTGTTGTAATCGCGCCCAAAGTTTACATCATGACATTCTCCTGAGTCGCTGTGACGTTAGCAGGGCGCCAACTTTAAACCGTTTACACAGCACTACAAGGCGTGGGCCTGACACACTCTGTCACAGTCTGCACTCTGCTCTCCGTTCTCCATCCCTTCCGCATTTCTCTTTCGCCATTCCCCTTTTTTTTCTGCGTTGTACCGCCAACGCCGCCGCCGCCGCTTTTCATTCATTTTTTCGTTTGCTGACAAATTGTTGTTGTTGTTGTTGGTGTAGCCAGTTTTTATTTTTAGCCTCTGATAAAGAACGTAAAGAACGAACGAGTGAACTCTTCGGATTCTTTTTGTGTTCTCTCTGCGTGTTACGCTTCGCTGAAGCCGTGTGGGGAATCGGGAAATCTTTCTTTATGTATTGAAATATATGTATGTATGCATGTGGGTTGCCCCACGGAACCGTCTTAGGAAATGGAATTCTCGCTGTCTGTTAACTTGAATTTATCAACATTGACTGATAAGGCTTATTGTTTACCGAGAATGAACCCAATCCACACATATATTTCCATTTATTATATCATTTATACGTCAATTTCACGGGGAAGAATTTGCACTTGAAATTTCTTCCGAGAATCGGTGGTTGAAAAAGAATCACTACTGATAAGAATACCGGGAAAGAAGCAGAAAGAATGAGCACAAAGGGAAACGGCATCGAATGCAATATTAAAGAAACATTTACTGCCGATATAGAAACCTTTTTGGTCATTATATTTTACTGCAATTTCCTGATAAGTCAAGATAAGAGTCTTCGTGAAGATAAGGAATATAACAAAAACTAAGCAATTACAACAACTTTTAGCCATCATATACCATTCGGCGCATCACAGCGGCAATCACAGGGTGTGCGTCCAGCTAGCATTGATAAGTTCCCTGCTTGATAAGCCATGCGTTGTCCCGAAACGACCTTGAGTAATAAAAGAAAAACAATCAACAATGATATTTACCAAATATTTATTTATGGCTGACAACAAATACATGCATAAAGATCTATGCAAATTGTGTCTGGGCTGCTAATCAAAATAAAAATAAAAGAAACGCTAAACTTAACAAATGAGTTGAAAAAACCCTCAACCAAAATAGAGCTAAGGGGGGCGCCTGAATAAAATTAAACTGGTTTTGTTTCAGGGTGCAAAAGCACCGAAACGCAATTCGAATTCAAATTTCAACGGCAAACACAAACTACGTGTAAAAAGGCACAAACAGCAATGTGTTCGGCATGTGTCTTATAAAAAAAACCGCTAAAAAAGAAGAAAAACAACTTTTGGGAGACGGTTTTTTAGATGTCATTCATGATGATAATATATTTTGGAATGGCTTTTATCTTTGCACCGAACAGCTATATATACAGAACATCAAACAATGGAAAGGAAAATGTGCTTAGCCCCCCTTTATTCTTTATTCTTTATTCATATTTGTATGATATTACAAGTGAGCCCGGTGTTGTGCATTGTGGCAGTCACGTACCCCAGAGTTCCTGCTCAAGCATTATGCAAATGTTATCTGTTCTAAGTGAGTAATACACAAAACAGATTATTAAGTTGCATTTTACAAAAACAGCTGAAATATGCTTGTAACATGACTAAATTTAATATATGTATAGATGTGTGAATATCTGATTAATATTCATAAAATACAATCTACAATTTTATAAACACGATCAGCTGTACAGCCGATATCTATCGCACACAGTAACAAGTATCAGTCACAATCACGATGTGTGTGCGCTTTCCAACAGTTGCTCTGTCTGTAAATAACATTGCATCAACAGAGTAGCATGCTGTGAACGTATGCAGAGGTCATGGTGCCTGCCAACAGCTGCTGTTGTTGTTGTTCTCGTCGCACTTATCCCATGCATGCAAACAACTTACTCACTCACACCTACACATTTAAGCACCGTCGACGACATTGCGACGTCATTTGGAAGACGTCACTGGGTCGCAGACATCGATGGCGTATGTAGTTTGTTGTTGTTGGGCTTTTGCCGTTAATGAGGCGGCGGTTCCCCCAGCAACAAAATTATAGAAAATTACAATACCAAAAGAGTATGACCGTCCAAATGTGCATGTGTGTGTGTGTGTGTGAGTATGACTGTACGTGTGTGCATGCCGTGAGGTACCTTAAGACTTTTGCCGTTTTTAATGTGAGAGAATTCGTTGTCTTCTCTCTGTCTGTCTGTCTGTCTGTGTGTCTCGCTTGGGTTCGGAAACAAGTTCCGCCTGTCGCTAGTTGGCTTTTGTTTTGCGCGGTTTGTTGTGGCAAATGTTTTAGCGGTTCTTTTTTTTTGCCTCGTTGTCCGCTCAGTTGTTGCAGCAGCGCAGTTGCTGCCTCTTTTGGAGGTTATTCTTCTATGCTATGTATGTTAATGTTGCCCAATTTTCGGTTGCTTGAAGCGTAAACAACAACTAAATATTACGCGATCTAAATATTACGCAAATGTTTCCTGTAAATAGCAATTTATTCTCCGTTGGCCTTTGAGATCAAAACATTAAAGCATTAAAACCCGCGATGAGTGTAAACAAGTTTATATTATAATTAAATATATGTGGCCCCTCTCTAAAGTTCTCAAAGTTGATCCACTTGTTTGTCCCTTATAAATAAACTTTTCATATTAACAGCTAATTAGCCCATAAAAATAATGGGCTCTAATAGATTGTATTGCAAATTTGATTAACGACACATCGACACATCGCAGCAAAGCACCGCAAACTCCACTGAGAGCTGGCAACTCACTTGACCACTTGACTCAGGCAACAGTTTTTGGTTTTTTTTCCTTCATTCCCCCACTTTTTATTTTTTTTGTGGCAAGTCAAAATCACTGAACCGGTCAACAAACCACATGAAGAGAAGATTTGAAGCGAATTCAGGAGTCGAAGTCGATAACTGTGCCGAATTTAAAGAATCATTTACATATTTCTTCAACTTCTTGGGGAAGTGAAAGACGGCATAGAGTAGTAGGAGTCAAAGCAAGAACTCTATGCTGAGTTTTTGTGGGGCTGTCATTGCGTGTGCGGGTTCTACTTCTTCTTTAGCTGGACTTTGTACTTTGTAAGGTTTGTTGGCCGAGCGAGAGAGACAGCAATAGCGGGTGGAAGTGAACAACGCTATGAGTTCATGTTGTCTGTATAGTTGAGAGCTTTACATGAATTTAAAGGGTATTCAAATAATATTTTCTCAGATTATAGTTTCCAATTTTAACATGAAAAATATTAAAAATTTTTTGCTTTGTTTATAATCATAATAAAAATAAATTTGAAAAAAAAAAATGGTTGAAAGTTTAGCGCTACTCATGAGCACCCCTCGCTGTTATTCCCGCATGCAGCTCAAGGACGTTGCGCTGCATCTTGAACGTACATAAATTTATGTCTGCGAGTGTGTGTATGCGTGTACTTGCACAGTCTGTCGCATAAGTATGCGCACAGCGCATTTGTATCGTCTGCACTCGACTTGGTTGGGGATTTTGCAGTCCTCTTGTGTCTTTTAATTAAGTTCTGGCACTGTAAGTGGGGCATTTGGGTCTCATTGGGGCGTGCCAGAGAGTTGTTAGCTGAGCTTAACTGGCTGACAGAGTGGCGATTTTCGAATCAGCGGGAAAAATAATGGCGTTTCTCGCAATGCTGAATAGTCTCTAGTTATACAGAAGAAGAAGAGGAAGAAAATAGCCCCGAGCAAAAGTTGCCAATTGACGATGATGAAACTATGTTATATATACATATATATAGAAAGGCACTTTGGTCACTCTTTTAGCTGCGACTTAATTGCGAACGCAATGAATCAACTTGGAGTACCTTCTCTCGCTCTCGCTCTCCACTCCAATCTCCATTTCTACTGGGCACAAATATAGACACAGCTTAAAAGTCCAATAGCCAAAACCTGTTGCGGTTCTTGGCCACAACGTATAGAGTGACCAAGCGAAAGACAGGCCTCCCTTGCTGCTGCTGCAGGCCCCTCTTCTCTCCGCTGACATGGCTACTGTAATTCAATCACTTTTCACGCTGAGTCTCGGACCACAACTCGTTTGGAGCAGAAGAGGCAGACGGAGATGGAGATGATGAAGCTGCGGCTGGTCGTCTGCAATTTGAACACTTTTGGACTTTGATTAGATATGAAAAAAAAAATAAAATAAAATGAGTATGTAGTAAGTGCATTAAGCGCTGTGACTACTGTCGTATTTAACGTCTCGTGGAGGTCAGCAGCGGAGAGACTTATTATTTATTATAGTCGACCCCAATTGACGATGTTGTGACTAAGGTTAGTGGCTTTTGTTTTTTGGTCCAGTACCCAAGCATAAGCCTCGCCCGGTGACGCCTCAGTTCGACGACTCGATTCCACTCCGAATCGAGTTGCGTGTCAACTAATTTTTCATGCCAGACGCGTTGCGGCCCCAAAGAAATTTGCCAAAAAAATAGACCAAGCGTAAAGCGTATTTGGCTTTTTTTTAGCTATGTCTCTTTTTACTTCAAGTTGTGCAAGTTTTTGAGTTACAATAAAGTAGGCGACTATTTGGGTTAACATATCGAAATGTCACGAAAGTCGCGTTGGAAATGTGTCTTTGATTTATTATCTCGTTGGTAATTAGCTCCTCTTGAATTGGATCACTAAGTCAGTGTAATAGTAGGTAGTCGAGAGTGATCTACAAAACGGTAGCAAAACGAGAATTATAATGAGAAGCAATTGCAAACTCATCAGAAACTCATTTGATATAGATATATTAAATTGTTAACAAGACAAGCGCCGAATAAAAACTCAGTAAATACTTTATAAAGTCAAGGATTTCAAGTATCAATAGAATATACGTTTATAAGTTATGGTGGATATACCATATATGTAAGTCAGTGCAAACGAATAAAATACTTTGTGAAATGAAAGATTAGAAACTCGAAAATATAAATGTGTTTATAGTATGTGATAAAAACTCGATTTAATAACTCTCATTATACAGAAATCGTTTATTATACCTATATATATTATGATTCACATATTCTTTGTCCGCCCGTGCTCAATATGCCCTTGACCACATGAGTATTTCCAGCCTCTAATAAAGTTTTACCTGAAGCAGCCCGAACAATGCCTCTATTTGTATCCAGCTCGAGAAATCCAAGTCAGGGCCAAGGTTTCCACTTGGTATGCGTGCCACACTATGTGTCGTCGTCGTCGTCGTCGACATTCTTTAATCATTTTGTTCAAAAAAGTCCCCAACAAGCATTTTGAGTACAACATTTTAAAATGCTGCACAAGTTGGGGAAATATCCACGACTGAGGCGCTTAAATTTCCGCCCGGGAGAGGCAGAGAGAGAGATGAAAAGACAGGTAGTGTGGGAAGAGGCTGAAGGGGAAGCCCACAACAACTGGCTGGCTGACAGTTAGCCTCGAATTGCAGTCACCTTCGGCTCTGCGGGTCCAGCCCCAATGCTGTTGCTGCTGCTGCAATTGCGCCCCAGTTTCATCAGCTGCCACAGTACCCCAACCCCTACTTCTCTTACCCAAACCATTGCGTTTTCAATTGTCTAATGTGGGAATGTCGCCCGACTAAAATAAAATAAAAAAACTACTCAAACTAAAACGCAAACTTGTCGCCGCCATCGGCGTATTTTCAAATTAAAGCACTTCCGCATTTTATCCGTCCGCCGGATCCGAATTAAAAGGGGAACACTTTGCCATGTCTGGCACAGTGAGAGAGATAGAGACAGAGTGAGACGGATAAGTAGGGACAGGCTGGCTGCATCCCAAGCCGGAAAACATTAGCTGATGAGCTAAGCTGGGAAAATGTAAAATATGAAAAGAACATAAACTAGTTATTTCGTTGTAAGCCTCATATGATACTTGAATGAAAAGAAAATCAACTTAAATTTGTATTTTAAATAAATAAACTCTTCTCTTATCGTTTGAAAACCAAGAGGACATTTAAAAATAAAAGAAAACCACACAGTTTAATTATAATAATTCATAGCCAATATCTATCATTCAAACACCATAAATTACCCCTCTGATGTAGGTGAGAGTAATGGATATGACTACCCGATTTGTTCTCCACAAAACAATTGCAACAATTTGCGTGGGCTACGATTATTTATTATTAATGCACACTTTGCCAAAGTTAGTTTTCTTGGCAATTATTTGCAGGCCCGGCCCAGCCCAGAATAGAATGAGCCCAAGAAACTACGCCCACAGTCGAACGACACCACCCACCCCTCCGCCACATCTCGGGGGTGCGGTTGGCTACCAACTACTGTGATAGACATTTTCATTATTTATGATGCCTTAGGAAAATAATTGCAGTAGTTTGCAACGAGGCGAAAAGTTTGTTGAAAAGTTTACACTAAGAATTTCATGGAAATTGGAAATATTGAAAAAGGCAAAGTAGTCAATGGGTTTTCCTTGTGAGATTTAAATAAAAAATTCTGAAGAAAAGGCAAATTCTACTTAATCATTTGATAGGATCATTTTCGATGTGATTTGCAAAAAGATTTTCGATTTTATGAGCGAATTTTACACATCTATAAACGGTATTTCATCTTTTTCTCTCTGTCTTCGCGTGAAACCGTAAAAGCAGCCATTAATTTCGTAGATGACCTCGTGATAACCAAAACAAAACCCAACCAAGATTTAAATCTGTGTGTGAGTGTTTTTACCACTCCAAAAAGCATCTGTCTCTCTCTCTTTCTACTTCTCTATGCGCCAATTCGCATACAAATGAGAGTAAATAAAACGAAATGTCTGAAACGGACGACTTGTTTCGCACTGGACACGCGCCACACATGACAAACAACGCCCCAAAAACAGAAACAGCAACAAAAAAAACAAGAGTAACCTCAACTGATTAAGCGAATTAATCAAAGAAGAAGTTGGCGTCAAACTTTCAGACAACATTTTTGCCGGAAATGACAAAGTTGTCAACAAAATTAACGTCAGAAAGGAGATGGCAAAAAATGTGCAAGAAGCAACTGGGTACTAAAAGGGGGGCACTCTTTAATTGCGCAAATTTCGCATATTTGCTTATAATTTATTATGTTGTCTGTTTAAGTTATTAGATTATTTACAAAACTTTACTTCCTGTTTTTATACTCAAATATTGAACCACCTCGAGTTATTTATAAAATTGTTTATTCACCTCGGATAATCACGTGCGTAGCTATTCATCAATATTACAAGTATTTACATTATAAATAACTTGTACCTGTATAACAAGTTCAATCCAATCTCGACATGCCAAACTGACAGCGATTTAATATGCTAAACAACCTGTCTCTCTCTGTCTATAGAGTCGGCCCAACTGACTCCCCTCCACACGTGTTCTCCATGGAAACTGACAATCGAAACATAATCGCAACGCTTGGCAGCCTCCTCTTCAAGTGCAGGCGATGAGTTTTATAATGAATCATAAATTGCTTTGCATAAATTAATCGAACCAAACCAAAAACAAAATCTGTGAAGAGGCTTGCGAGTAGAGTACGAAGCAACTGATGTAATAATTAATCGATTGAAGTAACTCGATAAGTGAGGAATAATTATCTTAACTTGAAGGTTGCATGTCTAAAGGGATTTCTTAAAGAGATTATTACATGGGAAATGTTTAAGACTTTTTACTAAATGTATATTATGGAATTATCTTTCAAGTTCCACATTCGATACCTATCGATATTATTAACTCATACTCGATTAAAGTAACTCGAAAGTGAGAGAAATAATGTTTACTGGAAGGTTGCAAGCCTAAATTGAATTCTTTAAAAGATGTTTAGTTATAAAGGGCATTTACTTATAAGATTAAATGTACCTTATACTTTTAAATAGATAACTTTGACGATCTGTATTTAACATAGCAACATTTATACACATGATAATCTATCGAAATTGATATATGTTAATACTCTCTTGGTATGCCAAGCATTTACTCTTTCAAAGTCCTCTTCGGTTAATCGAACTTGTCATGTTTCTCGAGATACAAAAATAGTACGAAATGTTGCGGCTTCTTAATGCATTTCTGGTTTACTTCCGTGAGCCACTCAGATGCCAATCCAAATTCCAACGGATTTAATTGCTATTGGCTTTAAACAGACTCATCAAGAGACAGTGAATGCACAGACACACAACCCACTCACTCGCAGTCTGTTCAGTGACGGCAGGCAAGCCTACTTATGTACGATGCACTCTCCCCATCTTTGTCATAAATTTAATTTCGAACTTTTGTCGTTTCGTTCGTTTGTTTTTTGAAATTTATTATGATGTCAGTTTTCTAAATTTACACATATCGCATCGTGGCGTCGTGTCCGAGTCGCTTGTTTTAACGGAATCGAGATGATTTTTTCCCCATTTGAGTTAATCACGTGCCACATTCATAAGCAAGTACACTGCACATACACATGTAAGTCTGTCAATATATCTCTATCTTTCCCTCTCTCTCTCTCTCTCTCTGTTGCTCTCTATGTGGATTTCATTTTCATTGGCGAAATCAGAAGACAGAACAAGTTTCTTGTTTCTTGCCTCTTGTGACTTTATTTCACAGTGACGTGTGTGCTGTGCTTCTTGAAGTGAAAATCGTAGAAAGTTGTTAAAAGTACAAAACACAAAACTTGAAACAATTGTCAACTGGCAACAACTTGCAAAAATGGCAATTAATTCCTGAAGATTAAAAACCGACAAGACAATTTCATTTCGAGCAAATGAAAGCGATGAAATTTCCATTGTTTCTTCTATTTAATTATCGCACTCTCGTGTTGTTTGACAGCACTTTGGGGTATAACAAACGAATTCCAAAATGTATATAGCAAATACAAATACAACACACTCTGATGATTTATCGTATATAGGAAATTTCGTGTGGACCAAAAAGTGACCGTCTTTATTGTGAACGACATGTCACAACAACAAACACAACAACAAGATTTGCTATGTGCCAATTATCATCGGTGTGGAGTTTGATATTGTTGTCGTTTATTGTTCCATTCGCACAATGCGGCACACAACACAGCACCCTCTACTAATATTACCATGTATTGTTGTGCTGTTTCCTTATCACTCTTATTATTATTATTATTTATATATTTCGACTAATTTTGAAATTCTTTTTTGTTGTCGCGTTTGCCTTTTGTCTGGCCAATTTTGGTGTCACTTGTCGATTTCTGGCACCGATTTACTGTGAACATTTTTACAATTGCTTGCTCGCCTCCGTCGTCCCCATAAAATGTTATCGCAAATATTTGCTGAGCTAACGATAATATGATTTTTGGTCAGTCTTCACTTTTTTGCCTTTGCACAAACTGTGTGTAACTACAAATTGTGCCGAGCCAGCAAATTGTGCAATTTGTTTTGAGAGTTAATCTGATTCGGCAAAAATAAATGATAAATAATAAAAATCATGGAATTGGGTTATGAGTTCACATTTCCAATATTTTATATTCGGGAATTTTAATATTTCAGGGAATACATAGAGGGGGAAACTCAAAATTTGTCATATTATTAAAACATTTCTTAATGGGATTCCATTTGATTTAAGACTGAAATATAAATTGATTGCAAAGTTTCCCAACATTTTATGAATAAATAAAAATTCGAGAAAACCTTATTGACCCAAGATTTGTCACATTATAAGAACATTTCTTGAAGTGATTTCTGTATTGATTGACGTTCAAGAAAAAAACCCAAAAGTATTTCGAATTATTAGCAATTATTTTGTTTTTTATAACTGATATATTTTGATTGACATATTCTAAGATAAGCTAGGAATATCGTATGATTGAAGTTTGCTTTTGGGTATCACAACCTAATATAAGTGGTTGGGTTCAATAAATCGCTTTATAAATGACTTCTTTGTGTTCGGAATTCAAGAGATCACGAGATCATCTGGACAGAAACGGATGTTTACTTAGGTACAAAGAGGGGAGTCGTTATCATCGCTTTTATTCGCGGAATTTGCTTGCTCTTTAAGTTTTTTTCTTCCCAATGACTAAACGTATTTGCTCAGTTGCAAATAAATATTTGTTTGTTGCATGTCTCGAGTTTATTCATATTTAGTTTGTCGAGCGCAAAATTAGCCTGTCTCTCGAGCGTTAATTTCAAAAGTAAAGTTCAATAACTTGGCGATACACGACTTCCGCAGGCACTCAAGTGCCCATTAGCTCGACTCAATTATCTTTTTGTATATTTTGTTTTCTTGAATTTTTGGATGCGCTGTAAACGCGTTAAAGTACCCCCTCCCCTCGAGTACCACCAAGTTCACTGGCAGTGCATCAATCAATCCCCTGTCCAGTCGACACATCCAAGCACTTGACTTCATCGTCCGAAGTAGTAATTCCGTGACCATGGACTATGTAAGAAATTCATTATCGTTCATTATCAAGGTGTTGTTCACATTACGTCTTGATTTGTTTCTCTTGTTTACCTATTGTACAATATTTCTGTACTTTATTTCTCCACCATTTGCTCTTGTGCTCAACACAAATTCAAGTGCACACACTCAATCGCTTGGCGGCGTCATAAATACGAAATTATTTGATAATATTTAGGACCGACACGAGTATTTGAAGTGCCTATGGCGAAGATAAGTTTTCGAAATTTATTGCACTATCAGTTTTACACACATGGATAGACAGTGCTATGTGTAATCTCTCTCCATTCAGTGCTATATTTAGTTATCAGCAGAAATTGCAGTATAAAACTCATGAAATGAGAAGTTCAATTTAGTTTGTATTAGGCATAATACATGCAGGTACAAACTAGTTAATTCTTTGTGAGTTTACACTGGCAAAATTGAGTTTTAAGTGCAGCTGTAACTGCTTTTTGCCAGAAATTACCTAATTTTGTTCCTTCTCTTTGTGTTATGCTGTAGTTAAGTAATTTAGGAAATAAAAGACAAATTGTTGCACAACAAACAAATCTTAACAAATTTCTCAAAACTAAACTTTCGAATGCAAAACAAATATGAATGCGACTGTTACAACAGCTGCACATACATATATATATCTCTGGGGGGACTTGCCCTCAGGGGGGCCCTTGTCTAATTACTGGGCGTTTAGCTGGGGTAAAACTTTTACCCGCGCTGCACCATTAGCAGAGCAAACTGTGCAGCAAAGATCATTAATATAAACCCAGCGACCTAAACAGACGGCGTCGCCTGTTTCATTTCTATGGCGAAATCTTGACACACTTGCTTGCTATTATTTACTTATTTATCTGGAAATTCGCCCACACACACACACACGGACATACTCAAACTCAATCAAAATCGTTTTAGTCGCATCAGTTGATATCAAAATTTGAGCTCGAGGCTTATTAGCTTCAATTACGCAACAACAACACAAAAACTATTGCGAAATGCAGCAGCAGCAATTTGATTGACATGAAAAAACATCAGGTTGAAACTGGTTATGTCATGCTATATATGTCTGTCTATGTTATATGGGGGAATATGTGTCAAGAGAGGCGGCTGCTGGGGTCTTTACGAGTCTAAGCCTGCAAGTGCCGGCAAGTCTACTGCGGCAGCTGCAATTTGCCTGGACACGAGCCGAGATTAAGCATACGCCATGTGCGCCTAACAACAACCCCGACTTGTGTCATTGAACAACAACAACTTCCCATCTAACCCCACACGTCGCGAGTTGAAACCGCCCGCGGCTGCCTCGTGCTGCAATTAGAATTTATCGCGTTTTTGTGTCGCTCGTTGCCAAGCTGATTCCGTGTATAAAACTTGGTTTTGTTCAGTTATGTGCGGCGCTTGCATAAGGCTGGGATTCTATATGGTAGTCAGTCTGTGTGTGTGTGCGTTTAATAAAGATTACGCCACAAAAATCGCGCGTGCTTGTTATTATTTGCTTACAGTGTGACACCCTGTAAAACGGGCGACAACTTGTGCAACGAAAAGAATGAGACCGAATTTGAAAAAAGCTCTTCAAGATCTTGACTTCTTAGAAGCTTGGCAACACAATAGATATATTTTATTAAAGCAAATAATGTAGCATTAAACCTTATAATGTTTTGGTAATTTGTGAGGTGTTTTCTAGTCGAGCTCTAGAGCAGCTTTTGCTTTTGAATAACAATATTTTGTTATTGCTCTCGAGGTTTTGTTTGTTGCTCATTCAATGATTTTTTTTTTCGTTTACACACAATTGTTTTTGATCATATTTTAATTGCACTCTCGAAACCAGACGAATCACGAACAAAATTTTGTTGCTTTGACACATTTGAAGGGTACTTGGAATAAAAAATTATACTAGCAATGCGATATTGCTGCCTCGTAAGTGAGCAAACAAAATTAAAGGTACTTAAAAAATCCGTGTACAAAAAAAAAATGTATGAATACGATCATCAACAAGGAAATTGCAAAATTGATTTCAATTTTAAATTTCGATCTTCTCAAGAGCACAAGTGGTAAACGAATTGAGAATTAATTGAAATAATATATGCAAAAATTGTAGAAATTGAGTTAATTCGTGTGTGTGAAGAGGAAATTCGGTTGAAATTCAAGAATTTTATTATCTTTTGTGAAATGAAAGAATTCTCCATTGATTTCTGTGTGTGTTCTGCTTATTTATGGCATCATTAATGCAGCCTGCAATAATAATTAATAATTTCTGGTAAACAGCAAACAAAAGAACAAACAAAGCAAGCGAAAAACTCAAATGCAAAATTCAATTTTATTATTTGACGTTATTTTCCAACGATTCCAATTTCGATTTCGTTCGGTTTCTGTTTGCAAATTCCAAATGAGTTTTGCCAAATATGTAAAACGCATAAAAAGTGCCTGGCAATAAAAGCTGAACACGGGACTCAAGACTGCAGAGAACAAATCAGCTCATAGATACACACACTCACACACAAACACACTCACATACTGTACAGTGTGGTTTGGCTCACATGTGCGCCGTCTGTCGGCTCGAGTCATTGAACGTCAGTGGAAATGACTTCATCAGATCGATGTGGCCAACGGAACTGACAGCTGACTATGTGTATCTGCGGCGCTGCTACTCGCTCAAAGTGTGGCCAAGTGTTGTCTGTACGGTAAATGTATTTCAATCTTAAGTTGTGAATCGTGTCGCAACCCGACTTGTGTAGAGTATCTTCCTGTCAGTGCAGGTAGAAATGATTCTGCTTAAGAAATTATAAAGTTTATAAGTTGACAGACATCTTTAAGTAGAATAATTATAATAAGCATTTGCTTCAACATGCGAGTTGAAAAGAATGTTTTTAATATATTAAACGAGACAAATTAAAACACAAAGACGCCTCTTTACGTTTTTAATTAGCCAAATTGCATATATAGTAATATCTGGCATGTTTTTTACAAATTTTATTTTTCATTTGTCTGCACAACTTTCATAAAAAGGAAAAGTATAAAGAAAACAAAAGAAAACTGCACGCAAAGTGCGCAAATTTCGCGTGCTGATGCCACATTTACATTTCTCTCTCCTTCTTTTTCTTTCTCTCTGTCTCTCTCTCTTAATTACATATGTATATTTAATTTTTTTTCTGTGTCTTTAATGGTACGCTTGAAGTCGACACGTTTGTGTTTGTGTGAGCCTTGGATAATTGGCATGTGTTGCTAGGATTGAACTCTTCATTTCATTTGCAAAACTCCCCTATAAATAATGCATGAACTAACTGAAAAATAGAAAAACAGAATAATAAAACCACGTAAACTACAATACATATGGCAAACTTACATATGGAATTAATGCTGCCTCAGCGCCTCACCGAATTAGCCTCATTTTGCGTTGTTTATAAGAAATTTTGCCTGCTCGTTTTTTACAAGCTCTTAATTATCGTGTGATGAGTTAATTTTGTTATTCTTTGCGTGATTTTGCACGTTTGGTCAGTAGTCAGCAGTATTTTTTGATGTTTTCTTCTTCTTCTTTTGGTATTTAATATATGCGGCGTGTTTTATTTGTCTAGACAAAGAGGAGAACACTCTTTGAAAGAGTTATTTGTGTTTTTTACGGCCTATGTGCTTTGTGTGTTGGTTTGTTTTGCGGTCAATGCTATAATTTATAGCACACCCTGTCTGGACGTACATACTAACGATGCGAGCGATGTGGTAGCTCTATATCCACAAATGAATTCATGCTCATATGAATCGCATTATAATTGTTTGCTTTGAAGGAGTTGCTAGTATATTTGGAGTGGAGTGAAGTGAAACAGAGACTTTTATAGTTAGGGTATAGTTATATCGAAACAAGATTAATATATATAAAACTTTATGTTCATGTAATGTGTTCTATAATTCCTGTTACCTATCAGTTAATTATTATAAAGGAGAAACATATTTATGGAGCTTACAGTAATCTTTACGGATCTTTACTATGTTAATCGATTTTCTTTTGACTTTCATCCATCCTTTCTTCCAATTATTCTAACTCTTATCCATATAAATTTTCTTCTTTCTTTTTCCGATTCACACTTCTAAGTTTCAGTATAAATTCAAAAGATTTTCTTCAGATCAACGAACTTCTTTGCGTCGTTTCATTCGTGAATACATGCATGTGAATTCCTTAGCATGCGCTCGGTAGTCACACTCACACACACACACAGACACACACACATGTTGCTGTCATCACTCACACTGAAATGCACCTTTATGTGGATTTGCAACACGTTGCGAGCAACAACAAAGACGATTCAAGTACAATTTATGAGTACAGTGAGCAAACTGCATTACAGCAACTGCCACTGTAAGCTTGTGTTTGCATTGCTTTTGTTGTTGTTGTTGTTGCTGTTGTGGAAACATGTACAGGGCTGCCCAGAGTAAACTTGTCCCTGCCCCTGAGACTCGCGAGTGATTTGTGTGTGTGGTTTGTGATCGACTCTGAAATGTGAATAAGTTTCGGTCGCACGTTTCACACGGCTTAGTTATAAATAAAAAATTAAAATAATTTACCGCTTAACTTTGAAATCAGTAAACAACAAATTATTCAAATATTTTCTGTCTTCTCTTTCGTTTTTTTGCAGGTAAGAAACGCTTTTTCATCGCCGTCTTTGGTCGGTCCCCCGTATGTAAGTGATACACTCGAATTTCATCATGAATGCACCCGACAACTAGTTTCCACGCTTCTCGCTCTTTATCGCTTGCTTCCTCTCGCACAGCGTGCGTATTCGTCTCTCCCTCTCTCTTTTGGCTCCAAGGTCGTTCAAGGCCTTTTGGGGAGGCTTTTGTTTGCTGTTTGATTGTGCGCCGCTGTTGCTAGCATTTTTTATCGCCCAGCCCAGCCCGTTCGCAGCTCTGCATAACAACTGTAAACATGCCACATTTGCATTGTCTAGTTTCCGCTAACTGCATGAACGGTAAAATACCCTGCACACACAGGGTGTTACCGCTGTGACTAATTCGATAGATGGCAAACTGACGCAGCAGCTAAAAAAGTAAGAGGTGTAATTGATTCTGGGAACTTAACAAAGCTTTTTAATGCCATAAACGAACACAGTTTTAAAAAGAATCTTATAATTAATATATATATCGCTTACTAAGCTGAATAGTTAAGAGATCAACGTTGCTCATGATCAACCCCATTCCCTATCTTTGCTTGAAACAGATTAATTTCGTTTTAATTTATTGCTCGACGCTAATAACAAAATCTGTCTGCGAAAGTATCTCATTCGCCGCCTCCTCTTTCCCGTTAGTTACACATGTAGCTACTACTTTATCTACAATGTTTAGAGTCTCTCTATAACTCATCGCGCTTTACTAATTGGTTTTTAAGTGCAAAGCATGTTACCATGTTAAAATTCAATTTAATTATTGTCGCGAATACCTAAGAGAGCGCGCATTGCAGATAGTGCGCTGGCAAATGTGAGTCATAATGAGTTTATGATAGGGTACCATATATCGTACATGTTTTATTTATTAGACTCGCACGACAAACGACAAAGATGAAATTAAAAAATGAATCATTTTCTATTTTATCTGCAGAGATTACAGAATCCACGTGCCTAACGAGGCGCGACAAAAGAAAGGTAAAAGTGAATTATATTACTGCGGATGCGCAAAGAAAGTGAACATTCAAATCATATAAAGATCAGGTCCATATATACAGACATTCTCTAAAACATCTTGAGTTATTTAATGACACATGCGAATACGTATCTCTGCCTCATACGTTGCAGTTTTCTGTTTACGCTTTCTCTCTATCTCTCTCTTTCGCTAGTCGCCGCCTTGTTTGCCTTTTTTATGTGCGCTTTTCATGGGAAATTCCCCTTTGGTGGATTTTCCAGGCAAAAATATGTAAATATTGCAATTATTTATGCGATGGCCTTTTGCTTTTATGTTAAGCGTATTCCTCGTATCCGGCGGACTTCTTGCATCTGTCTCTCTATGTGTCTGTGATTCAGGCGTGCGTCGTAAATGTCAGAAATTCTTACGCTTGGCATGCGGAAGCTAGCGTCAGACCAACGCGTCGTATGCGCAATATAAGTATTTGGGTCAGCATGCAAATAGATCACCCACAGCGACAGAGATTGAGAGATAGAGTGAGATACAAGAAGAGAGTGAGAGATTTACGAATACTGTGCTCAGTTCTTCGACTTTTCAGCAGTTTTTCAAATTGAAATTTATGCACATTCCATGGCTAGCTGAGCAAATGAAAACAAATCTTTCACCAAGTAACAAATTAATATTTGTGTTTCTTTGTGATATAAAAACAATTGCCGAAAAACTTAATGAGTACAGTGCGAGGAGTTAATTAACAGATGGCGCTCAGAGCGTGAAGGTTTCTTCGTCCATATCCCCCACGATGAAACCGAAAACAAGGCACAACAACAACAAACAACAACAACAACAGTATTTGCCAATAGCAAAAGTGTCTCAAGTGGAACATTTGTGCTCTGTTTTACGATCCTCACTTTGCAAAAGTCTTTTGTAAAAATATATATAATTAACAAAACACGAACACAGAGTCAGGGGCGAGGGGTAGGGGGTGCGAGGTGCCTTTAGATAAATGCAAGCGAGTTCGTGTAAATACTTAATATTAATTAGGTTGCCTGGTTGAGTCATCTATCCATCCATCCACATCGACACCATCGATACGTGTACATTGACAAAGCAAATTTTCAGCAAATTGTACCGAAAATTTGTTTTGGGGTGCGTTTTGCGATGTTATTGATGATGCCCTTGTCAGCTTGTGTTATGTGTCATTGATAATTAAAGCTCGCTAGGTGCAAAAGTTACTGGCGACACGCCCATTTAACCCTTATCAATACGCCTGCTATGCTACCTTTGGCACCATATCTATTTGTTGCTTATAAAATAAATTCCCAGGAAAAACGTATTTAGAATAGGTTTATTGCGTTAACCACAAGTTATGACGTGTTAAAGAATTCCATTTATACAATACAAAACAAAGGGTAAAATCCAAAGAGTAAAAGGTTATTTTAGCATTGTGCCAACCAAAACGGAGAAGAAAAACTCCAGTCGCTATACAATTATATACGATTATAGCTAGGCATCGCATAATTAGCATAGAAGTTATTTAAGAAATTATTTTAAACAGGTACTGATTTTCAAGCCGCTCCCTGAGAAGTATGCAACACAGTATGCCAAACACTAGAAGGTAGCTCGTATATCAAAGTCGAGCACACTCTACTATAGCTTTTTTTTTTATGACGTGTTAAAGTATTTCACTTATGCCAAACAAAGCAAACAAATATATAACTTTTAGTTTATACATTAAAAAATAAATTTTTATAATATGAAAAAAAAAACTTGCAGAACTAAGGTCTTGGGTAAAATTTCATATATATACTTTTATGTGGCAATAAAGGAGAGAAGTACAGAGCACACTACTTATAACAATGCATAAAGCACCATTTGAGTTTGAGAACACAAAGCGGGAATCCCATTCTAAATTTGTAATAAGAGAGAAAGAAGCAGAATAAAATAAAGAAATGTTGCTCTTTGTTTTGAGCAAAGCAAATACTAACATGCGCTACAGGTACAATCCTTTATGCTCGACACATATCTTTGCATTGTCGCATAGAGGGAAAAAAGAGAACCCGGGTGTAGAGGGAGAAGGTATTCAATAGCCGAGCAGACGAAGTGAGGAACATGGCATTTAATTGCAGACGTGCCTGCTCGTTTTTCAACTGCAATCGAAATGGAAATCAAAAGTAAAATATAATACGGGAAAGAATTTTGCATTTCATGTCACGTACATAGACGACAAAAATAAAAAAAAAAACCGGTAGAAGACATTAAAGACGTCTCGCCGTCGCAGCCCACCCGCTTCCTGCACTTGGACCTAGGGTATAGACACTTATATTATTAATTTGTTTAATGTATGCGTTGGTCAGCCCTCAACGAGTTAAGCAAATGGAACTGGAACTGCAGCTGGGTACAAAGTTTTTTATTGAAAGAGTGCGGGGGAATCTCGTTGGAAACTTTATTTAATTTTTGAATCATTCATTTCAAGTTTATCCACTACATTTTAACTTCGTAATTTATCGATTTTCCCAGTCAGTCTATGTAGTTTTTCCCCGTTCGTGTTCATTTCGCAGTATCATGTTGACTCGTGGCACGTGGGCGTTGAAAAATTTCAAGCTGCCAGTCAATTAAAGCGCAGTTAGCCCGACACTGCCCCTTGCCAGTACCCCCCTCAACCTAGTCACGCAATGTGCATTCTTTATTTAGCCCAGGACAAGCCTGGGCAACAATTGTTGTGACTAAACGAACAACGCGTCACGGTCGTAAATAATGCATATCATTGGGGAGTTTCTACGCTTCAGTTTAATGTCACCAGCAGCAGTGCTTGTAGAATGTTCCAGGACGTCTAAACAAATCCTTGTCAACTATATAATTAGAACTATGAACGCAATTTAGAATGACTTTGAGAATGACCATGTAATTTTGTGGTTTAAAGTGCTATTTAAAATTAAAACAGAAACTATCCACGGCTCAACAATACGTAAAACCTTCAGTGCAATAAATCTACACATGAGATATCTGTAATGAAATTTTAAATCTAATCAGAATTTGAAAAACTCATTAACATAGCGAACAAATCAATTATATGAAGATTAGGCAAATGATGAAGTAGCAACTATCTAGAGTCGTAAAATGATTTCACTGTTCGTGGCCTTTTTCATATCGTTCGAGCATTCAAGTGTGCCTTAGTCAAAAGTAAAACCCCTCTAGGCCAACTCTTTTTATTATACTTACTGATAATACTAGTTGAATTTCAATGGAAGCGCGGAAATTGCAAAAGATACAATTTATTGATAACTAAAGGCGATGTTCTAAATATACTGTTTACATTAACTGAATATGTGCCGTGTGCGCTTTTATAAATACACGGATACGAGTGGGAGGTGTACCCGGAGTGAACTTTAGATTGCATACGCTACGAATTCTAGGCTTTGTTTACATTTCTCCCTGATAAGTTCGCCGTCGGTTCGTCGGTCTGAACTCCCCCGACGGTCGAGGTACGAAACTGATAAGCGCTACGAGTCTTATACATACATATATAAAATAACATACATGGTGTATATTTAATTATAGTCGCTGGCACTGTAATGAATGTGTATAAAAAGGTCTCTGAGGCTTGTCAGGTTATCAGAACCTTTATGAACTTGTGGGTGCAAGATGATTGATTTCACTTTTGTTGTTCCCCGTTGCCGTAGAGGTTCAAGTTTAATGTCATGATGAAGGAGTTACTTGTTTACACGTGTGGGCAAAGTTATGTTTTTTGTTTCCACATACGGACACATTATCGAAGAATTATTACTCACTCCCTATTTGATTATACTAACTTGCGTCATTTGCATTTTGAGTGCTCTTTGGGTATTGTTTGTTTTGTTCGTAGTTCTGTAACGTGGGAGAATACATCCGTTATTATGTCATTAATCACTGGCACAATGGCAAAGGATCCGTTCTGGTGATTCTAATGGATTTTGCTTGTGTGTATTATATTGATACAATCATAACTATATATTTTAGTATCTCTTATCCTCGCGCATTGAGGTATTTTTAATGAGTTTCTCGTGCTTTCCCCCCACATTGTTATTGACACATATTTAGCTCATTTATTGTGTTTGCTCTCAGCTACTCACTAGTTTATTGACCAGGGTCAACGGAAGCCAGCTGTTTTGTCTGTCTGTCCGTCTGTCTGTCAGTCAGTCAGTCAGTCAATCAGTGACTCGGTCTGCGGGGTGGCAGTTGCGTCAGCGTCAACGTTGCGTATGAGCAATGAAAAAATGCGCACCAGATTTGTTTATATTTTTTTTACGATTCTTTGACTACTTAACACATTCAGTCGAGTTTTTATTTTAATACAATGCAACAAATTTGTTATTGTTTTTTACGTGCGAGTTACTTAGTGACTGAGTCACTTCAGTTGGCATTTTCAATTAGGCAAACAACTTAAAATTTTACATTTTACTTTCTACTTACTTTGTAGTGCTTTTATTGCAAACTGCTGCAGCCTTTAAAAGGTTCACTGTGCTTTATTGGTTCCCTCCTTGTTGGCACACATCCAACGCGCAAATGGTCTGTGTCACTGTGCCAGGAAAACATTCCAAGAACAAGGGATGGCAACTTTGCTGCCTTGGGTGCAACAAAACAAACATGCGCTACATACATATATTTAAAGGGGGCCCAAGTAAAGTAAACTTTTGCAAAAATTCGTATAATTTGGAACTATAATTTTTAATATCTTAAAAGTTGCCATTACTATAAATTTCACACACTTCAATGCTCCCAGTATGGAAAGTTCATAGATTAGATTGCATTGATTTTTCGCCAGGTCAAAGGTTGCCGCTGTTTTGTTATTTTGGTAACTGCGAGTGGCTGCAACTTGATTTGATACATTCCTTATTTTTTGTATGTGCGATTCCGAATCCCACACAAATGACGTTGGCAGCTGTTTCTAGGGAGTGCTGAGGCTGGAATCGCGTCATAAATGTTCAGCTATGGCATAAATTATATTCCTGACGCTCTGACACGGACGATGACGTTGTCAGCTGTCTAACAATCTCTGTCTCGCATTGTTTATCTCGCCGTCTGTCTGCGTATCTGTAGTTGAATTTGCACATCTATCAGATACGTAGCGAATTGTTGTTGTTGTTGTTTTAGCTGGCCTGTGTGGAATTATCGTAATTCCCACATAAACAGCGTGTTTGTTTTGATTGCAATGCCATAAAAGTCAATACTTATCGGCAATTTGGTTCGGTGCAAAAACTATTATTTAGCAAACAAATACTAACTTGCAATTTCCAACATATTCTGAATACAGTTCAGAAACTCAGGTACATCGCTAATCTATACTTTATTTACACGAAAGAGAAATTTAATAAAAAGTTATCTACTCTGCGATAATCGATGAACAGCGAAACTAACAAATTTGCCATGTTTCATGGAGGGCATTGATAAAAATTATCGAACGTACAAATGTTATAAGGTTGATATTAAATTGGTACAGTTTATGTCATAAATATTCTGCAATTTAAACGTAACATACTAAATATTCTGAGTGATATTAGAGATACAGTATAGAAGATTTTATCTCTAACCTAAATGTTTTGTATAAAGTTTTTATTGAAATACTTATCGTTCTTTATTTTAAGTTCTTAAACTCTTTATCAGAGTTCGTTGAGGAGAAACATTTTATTTAATGTTCATATCATAAACGAAGTTGAACCTGTACTATTTGCATATTCCGAGAACATTACGAGATCTTTCCCTTTTCCATGATGTCATCGCATAATTTTTGCTACCATTTTCCACTTCCTCTCCAGAAATTGTCAGCTTGTCTGTGGCGTTTATCGCTGGACTGACATTTGACAGTGAAACACTTTCGTTGAATGTTGTCGTCGTCGTAGTCGTTGTTCCCTGTCAGCAATGTCTGCGTCGGCGTTGCCATCGCTGTCGCCGTTGGCGTCGCAGTCGTTACTGGCGGCGCTGCTACGATAAGTGGAAATAGCTTTTTCCTATACTCTCGGGGGCAGCAGCAAAAAACGGAACCCCATGTATAGTATTTTTGATAAGAACGGAAAGGCGCTTAGTTTAGTTCAACTGCTGACGGCGACAGCACACACAGTTTATTAAACAATCAAAAAATATAAATAAATATTTTGGAGTAAAATATTTGTTTCACGAGGCGTATAAAAAAAAACGTAAATTTAGCTATAAAACTTTATGAATATTTTAAGTATTGCATACTGCATCTGTGTTCATAAATTTGTATGCTGTGTGTTATTGCAACAGTAAACAGACAATAGAGTCGAGAGCCAGAATCATTTTGAATTGATGTCAAATACTTGATTTAATAAAAACAATTGAGTTGATTTTGCTACATTTTATAGTTCAATCAAGCAAAGGGGAACACGTTTGATATATACAAACATATGTATAAAATTGGTTCTTCAATACTTTTATTAGACGTTAAAGCACACAACAAAGTATATGATATCTTAGTATAAGATATTACTTTAATTTCTTTATTGCAGTTTTCAAATTCTAAACTCTGTTTATTCGTTTGCCACTCAATATCTCACTTGGAAAAGTCTGATTTAAAAAACTAAAGAAAATACTGTTTTATGAAATATCTTCATATTTTTTTGGCTTTTCCATTTATCATAAAACATCCCATTTAGAAATACTGCAAATTGCGCTTAGAGAGCATTACGTGCACATTGCTCCGTTAATGAGCTCATATCCGTCAAAAGTTAAATCGTTTATGGGGCACACAAGTTGAGCCCTCCGAGTTGCAGTAACCCTCGAGAGCTGCAAATATTTCATGATGCCACACAGCTCCTTGGGGCATTTGTTGCGCAATTTTTGCACTCACTTCACATTGAGCATTGCCTGCTACCGAGAACTAGGTCAGGCAGTGCTGGGGGAGACGCGGTCACAGGGTAAAAGTTTCTGTCAGTGTTTTGACGTAGTAACTCATGAGAATCATCACTCTGCCACTGCTGCCACTGCTGCTGCTGCTGCTGCTCGTCTTGCAGAACCTTTTGAAAGGCGGTGATAATGCGGGTAAGTTGACACAATTAACCGCACTAGCGAGCGAGCAGCTGGCAGGGGTAAAAGGTGAAAGGAGGTAGCGGGTAACAGGTAACTGCCGACCAGGTTGCCTAGGCGTGTTCATTAGAGACGAAACCTCATTAACACTTCATCCGCACGACGGGACGACATGGGGCCACATCCTGCACAGAGTGGAGAACTGAAATCAAGTTTACACTCTTAATGACAGAAAGCTGTCGTGGGTGTAAGGACTGCCATAAAACTCTGGCATGAAATGACAATTAAGACGCTGCAGGATGTGCTATGTGCCACCGATGAGGGTCAACTTTCAAGGCATCTTGTAGGAAGCGGGCAAGCCTCCTAATTGCCAGGCGCATAAAGTGAATATTAAAAGTTGCCCGTCTAAAGGTTAAAAGTGCAACGAAAGTTCAGTTGAGTAAATCAGCATAGTTAATTTAAGGAACTACCTGACAATCTTTGCAATATTCCAACCGTACCGAGTGCCCTGCCTGCAATTCAATGTCGAATCCATTAACGCTTCGCTTTGTCAAGGTCAATGTCTCTCTCTGTCTCTAGATACACGTACTATTTGTGTGTTTGTGTGTGACTCAGCGTCGCTCTAAGTTGTCTCCTTTGTGTGTGTGTGTCTCTGGGATCTCTCCCGCACAAAAGAGAAATCACTCAAGCATCCAGTTTTTCAATCAAGACACGTTTTGGCCTCTTCTGAACTTTCGGTTCGTGTCGTCGTTGCAATACTTGAGTCAAATAACATTAGCACATAAAAGGGCCCCAGTCGAGGGAGTGATTAGAGCGGTATTCGGAACGTACGAATCGGAAAGCTAAGCATTTCTACTGATAATATTGATATGTGTGACATATTTTAATGTGTGTGTGTGTGTGTGTGTACAGCTACTAAGAGATACCCTGTAGAGATAATCTAAATCCGGGTTGCAGCCTTATATAGAAAACGAAAATACATTTGAAACTGTGTGAATTATTTTGTAAAGAACTTGAAGCACAATACAATATTAATAATCGATTTTTATTCGATATAATTCAACGCATTTCCACAAAGAATTCCGCATACACACACACACAGATGTCTTATCCTGTGCATCTCTTCTCGCACTTCATTTTTCTTTGCCAATTTATGATAATGTTTGCTTTGTGTGTAAACAAAAACTGAACTCTTATCTGTGTGGGCTTCCGTGCTTATCTTTATGGCCACTCACTCACTCGGTGGCAGCTCTTTGGACGACCTCGCTATGCCTGACATATGTTAGCATATGCCCCTGGCAAAGAATGCGCTTTATGTGTTTTGTTTAACACATCATTAGCACTCGAACAAAATTTTAGGGGGGAAAGAAGAACTGAAATCGAGCTATATGAGCAAGCATACAGCGAGAAGAAGCCAAGCGAATGCAAATCAGTTGAACATGTGTGCAGCAGCTGCATTAATCGCGAGGTGGAGGTGGAGGAGGAAGAGAGGCAAAAAGACTGAGGGGAATACCACTCATGGGTTATTTAAACACTTGTCGCGAGAGGGGCTCATGCAGTTTGTCACATCAGCTCTTAAAATCAGCTGAACTTTAGAGCCGTCCCTCGGCAATGCACATGACCATCGTCATCAGCTGAAAGCCACCTCATTTATCACTGTGTCATTGCTTCTATCGAATCGTCGCATCTTCACCATCAACAGATACATTTGTATCTGTGCGAGATGTGCGTGATGAAAGCTGAAAGTTCGAATAAATGGATGCGGCAGATAATAGAATCAGCTAATTTAACTGTGAGAATTTTGCCGTATTTAGACTTGAAAGCGTGACACACCTCCCACTCGAAGAAGAAAGAAATATAGAGAACGAAAAACAGATGAGAAAAAGAAAATACCAAATGCCAAAGTAAATAAATAAATGAATTGCAAACTGTGGAATGCAAACTAATCCCAGGGACGGATAAGACAAAGAAAATCCCGTAGAAATCCCCAGTCATAACGATGAGATAATGCAATGTGCAAACTCATTGAACTAATTGATCAATTAATAAGATTTGTTGAATATTGAAATGAATAAACCTTGAAAATAGGTTTTATATGATGGGAATCTATATTTAAGAAATTCACCATACTTCGCCCTATCGACGACCAGTTAATGTCATAACTAAGATAAAACACGCTCCGTCTCTTTCTACTGTTCCGATTGACTGCGTGTAATTCGAAAAGTTTTTCATCTGATGCCCATCCCTCTCCCCCCCACATGTAACAATAGTTTCTGCCGATTACAGTTTGCTTGTTTTCAGTCAACAGGCGCCGCCAGTTTGATGCTTATTTTTGTTGCTTGCCACAATTCGACATGGGGGCAAGTCATGCAATGTGCAGAGAGAGAGAGAGAGAAAGATAAGAGAGTGAGTGAGCGACACAGACAAACAGGTCGCATTATTGTGCACTGTCCGCAATGAATTTTTGTTTCACACGTTTCACGTGTGAGATGCGACCGCACTCTCTCGATGCTCTCGGGGATGATGCTGCGTCATTGTTAAAAAAAAAACAGCACGGCAAGGTAAAGGTCAAGTTTACCTAATCAACGTCAATTTGGTGAACGGTTGTTAATTGACTACCGAGCAAAAGGGTGCACACACAGCATACATATGTGAATATAATATCCTATATAAACCCCCTCACTGATGCTTGGCAAACCAATTTGTGAACAGCCCCAGAGGAAGAAGAGATTCGCACTTGTCTTATGCCCCAAGGAGAGACCGAGAAATTAGTTTGATCCTTATACATTCGAGCGGGCTCATTAAAAATCCATCAAGTCGAGGGCAAACACAGTGAGTGAGAACAGCAACAACAATAACTACCCCGAACTAATTCAGTGACTATCCTTTGGTCCACACACAATCGAAAGGATGAGCAAGTTACAACAGAAATAGCAACAATGTACGAATACGACATGCCTTGCGGTCTTTGGGTTTTCCAGTGAAAAGAACGCACCCATAAACAAGGGTGAATACAGATAATATAGGATGAACAACTAATAAATACTCAATGGGGATGGAGTGGAAATTAAAAAAGAGAATCACTTATAGAAATATTTAAAAATTTAAAAAGGAGTTGAAATCTTGATTGGAATCAGTATAGTTATAGATATTACAGAAAAAGATATAGCTAATCTACATTATTTCTCAGTTGCAATGATATACTAGTTTAATATACCCCACCGACCGCTTAAGCACAGGGTATACTTAAGTAAACATAACTTTTTTGGCACTAAAGCAGTAAGTCAGTCAGTTAGTAAGTTCGTGGAGCTGGCCACTTTTCATCGGTTTACGTGTCAGTTGGCCATGTAACTTGCAGGTTCTGCTCGACTTCCTTTTCGTGCGGTTCTGTTTTAAAGACTTCTGCAAGGACTTTGTAAGGTTTATTTTTCGGGGTGCGGTTACATGTGCGTGGCGGCGCTCGTCAAAACAAACCAAAAGCCGCAAGAGTCAAGCCCAAAGGCGAATGGTGCAGTGTGATTTGCGGTGCAAGTTTCTCATTCTTACTTCTTTCCTCTGCTTCGCTTTATTTGTGATTCGTTAAGGGATCCGGGCAGGATCTACTTGCCCTGCGGGTGTAAGTGGGTTAATGGTTTCGTTTATGATTGGTTTTTCAAAATGTTTACCACGGCTGATTGGGGAATGGCTAATGGGCATAATGGATGTAATTGGCCTACCACGGATTTTTGTTTGCGATTCGATAAGTTTGCTTATAGTGAAACTTAATTCGCGAAATTCCCTTTCCTTACGAAGGTTATTAGGGCTGTTCGATTACATCTGTAATCTTGACAATCTGAATTATATTTATATTAGATTCTCGAGAAAACACTCTGTTTAATTGAAAGTATAATCTCTGGATTCTTGGAATCGATCATGTGCTTTGAGAAATTAGTCACCAATCTAAAAATTGCTCGAATGCGCAAACAAAACAACAACAACAAGAACAGCAACAAAGACAAGAACAGGGGCAAGCCCGAAACCCCAACGATATCAACCGTAGGCGTATACAGTTCTATGTGTGTGTGTGTGTGTGTGTGAATGTCTCGCTTCTCATCTTTTTCCTGTTTTACTGTCGGCAAACAAAGCGACGACGACGCTGACTAATGCGTCACAAATTGGGCAAAAAGTTGGAAGCTTCGTATACAAACAATGGGAAAGGCAGAGCTAACATAATTATTTAGCAAATCGCGTAGCGAAGCGGCACGCAAAGAGTGGGCCAACAAAAACAGAAAGAGAAAGAACAGAGGTCGTTGCAGCAATAATCCTGACACGTCATTTTTGGCGCGTCTTGCGTGCGTTTCTTTTAATTATTTAAGTGCTGCGGTTTAATTTATACGATAAATTCGTTTATACTTTACATATACTGTATGTTATGGCGACGGAATGATTGAATTCTCGAGCGGCGCGATAAGAGGCGCCTGGAAAAGTTTTCTAGGTGTCAAATGGCAGAAACGCGAAAGGAGTAAACCTGAGTCAGGTTACAAATGCTACTTATAAATGACATAGAAATGGCATTAATATCTTATAGTATACTTTCAATACTCTTTGGGGGAGTAATATTAAGTAATACTTATAAAATACTATCATACATATATCAAATAAGAGAATCTGAGCCCGTTTTGAAGTTATATTTCTATTACTTCAAGATTCAATTGTAAATTTCACGTCTATTCACTCAAATTTAAAGTTCAAAATAATTCGTATGCCAACAGAATATATGCCTTGAGTTTGTTCTCATTCTCATGGGGATATTTTAGAACTGTTATGTGATTTTCTATTTCTTCTGGCGTTGCAGCGATTAGTTCTTGGTTCGGGCCATGCAAATTTGATTGCATTCTTGAAATCGAAAGCTATAAAGAAATTTTTCAAACAAATGTCGCTTAGTCTAGCCTCAATTCACTTCACACAGTGCTCTTAAGGTTGTTTTATCTAATACCCTCAAGTCATACATTGTATTTTCCAATTTAGTAAGTTTCACAAACTAAAAAATAACGATTTGTTTACAATTTTTTGCATTTACAGGTGGACGGACGCGTGGAGAGACCTCAAGGCCAGAAGAAGCATTCATACACTCTAAATATGGCTGTCAAATAGCACAAAGCAACAACAACAACAACTGATTACGAGAGCCAACTAAAAGTAGATAGATAGAAAAAGAGAGAGAGGGATAGAGAGCGAGAAAGGAAGAGAGAATCAATATATAGCGAACTACAAGGTAAAGTTGAGGGAAAGTGCAACTGGAAGTGGAAAACCAAAAACAAGAAGACAAGACAAACAACTAAGCAAGGCGGTGCCTAGGAGGACCGCCTAAAAGCAGGCAACTGTTAATAGTTTCTCGTGGAAGAGTGGCAACGCCGCAAAGCAACGGATCGTAGAGTTGCAATTGATGACACTACTTGGGCCTAGCGCCCCTGGCATGGCCTTTATGATGAAAAAGAAAAAGTATAAGTTCAATGTGGAGGTACAACTGCAGGATCTGGTCGAAGTGGCCCTGGTCAATGAGGTGCTCTTTGCCAAGATACGGCTACTCGACGGTGGATCCTTTCAGGAGTACAGCAGTCGGTGAGTTATCATAGTCATATATACATTATTTCTCTTTACTAATTGAACCTTTTCTATTTGGTGCAGCGAGGAAGTGCGGAATCATCGCGTCGAATGGAATCGCAGCTTCGAGTTCCCGTGCAAGATGAGCGCAAATGCATCGACTGGTGTGCTGGATCCCTGCCAGTTGCGCATCTCGATTCGCAAGGAAATGAAGGGTGGTCGCAGCTATTACAAGCTCGGCTTCATCGATTTAAATCTTGCCGAATATGCCGGCTCTGGGGAAACATCCCGGCGATTCTTGCTCGAGGGCTACGACTCGCGTCATCGTCTCGACAACTCGATGCTGAGAGTCAGCATCAAATTGCACATGGTTAGCGGTGATATTGTCTTCAAGGCGTAAGTAACCCAATGCCAATCTGTCAATGTCAATGCCAATCCTCAAGTTTGTGTGCTATATTTAAATTCATATGTTTTCTATATATTTTGCAGTCCCACGCCCAGCCTGAAGAGCAAACAGAGCAAACCCTCCGTTGATGATCTGGTGAATGATGTCGCCTGCAGTGGCCTGCAAACGCCAACGGCAACAGTTTTGCCCAGCATTGGCAGCGGTAGTGGCGGCACAGCTGTTCCCCTCGGCGGCAGTGGCGCCACTCTGGGCGGCGTCTCGAGCACAATTTCAGCGCCAGCCACCCGACCCGTGTCCAGCACCAGGGATGAGGGTATGTGTAGTAACTGTCAATGGTTAAACAAACATCAATTGTCTATTTATTTACCTTTATTTCAGATCTCGACGCACAAGCGGTGATAGCGTCCATTGTCACTGATTCGGGCCTCTCCGAGTCCTCGGAATCGGCGGTCACGTTGACCACGGATAATCTGCAGCAGCATGTCATTGCCTCGGCGAGTGCAATCACACCTATCGCCGTCACGCAGTCGCTGCCCGTCGGCCTGGGTGTTATTGGCAGCAATAATTACGGCACCACGGGACTCTCAAGCGGATCTGCTGGTGCGGGTGGCGTTGGTGTCGGTGGCGTTGGTGTCGGTGGAGGAGTGGGAGTTGTGGGAGTCAACGTCGGGGTAGTAAATACAGCTGCTCTCATGGAAATGGGTCACTCGAGAAATTCCAGTAATACTAGTCAAGTGAGCAGAAGATACCTTTAACTATCCATAGAATATATGAAGAGAAAGACTTAAACTAAACTCACCTTCTTGTTTGCAGATGTCAAAAGGTTCGGGTTATAGTAGTTTTTCGCACAGTCAACATTCGAGGCAAAGTTCTGAGGGTGACTCGGGGCATGCTAGGTAAGTTGTTACCCTTTAAATTGTGAACTTAGCTCATTTATTCCGACTACGTATAGAGCAGCTAAATTGTATAAAGCGTTGACTTGAACTTTGATATTGTTTTGCCCACAATTCGCGTTATATTTACATAAATAATCTACTTTAATACTGCCTATATTACTATATCTGTTATGCTCTACACTATATGCGCTATATATGCCTAAAATCTCTCTATCAATGTCCCTCTATATAAATGACAAAACGTGTCTAACCACACAACAACAACGACACACACACAACACATAGACTACATGGCAGCATTATTTCCCTAAATGTTTACTAAACTTAAAACACACTTACACACACACACATACACAACACACACACACTAAGCAAGTTTACTTCATTTTCCTTTAACTTTATGCATATTTTATTTCCTAGTTAAGTTAGTTTTATAGAACAGTTTTTTAAAGTACTTAGTATAGCCAGAGTTGTCCTTAGTGTTTCAGCTCATAGTGAGTTTTATCCACTGTAAAGTTTAAGGTCAAATGCGATGACGAAAATGTCTCTGCTGAATCCTTTCGTTTTTTTGGACATAGCTCAGAAAAAGTAACAAATGTGCGAGCCCGAGTGGGTTGCATTATACACAAATTCTTATGGAAATTGTTGGAGTTTTCTTGTTTTATATTTTGCACTCGATGACTTCATCAAGAAGTGACTCTGTTGGGCGTCATTCGGTGCCACAACGCAAAGGTCGAGTGACAACCAAAAATAAATACAAAATGCGTAACCTTTAACATTTCCATGCGCCGCGAATTGGCAGAGGGAATTTGGCAAGGATTGTATAACAATCTACTTGGGTAATGCATTGGAAGAGCTTTGTTAAGTAAGTTTTAGGGGAGGTTTTCTTTTAATAAAAATCTTTTTTTTTTCAAAATAATAAAGCTTTATATTTGTACAATATATTTGCAAAAATATATTTTGATGCAATTTATATTTTTTCAATCGTAGACCAAATGCTTATGTTATCGTGAGTAGGAACTTGTATAAGAAGCATAATTAGCCCTCAAAATCGTATGACATTGTTCGTATTCATTGTTTTTACTTTTTAAATATTTTAAATACATTTGAATGATTTACGACTCAATAGAAAAGAACACCTCCCCTTAAAATCTAGTTTGTTTTATAATCATAAATTTAAATCATTCAATAAAAGAATTTAATCTTTTGCTCATGTCCAAACTCCGTCATATCCTAAGCTAAGAACCTTATGATTCTTATAGAATAGATATGTTTATTCTTGAGTCTGCGTTTAATGTTTTGTAGTGTGTACTAACTAGTCGACGCACAATTATCTAACCCAATGGAAATGGTATAATTTACTTTATTATACTAAGCGGTGTTCTCGGGAAAAGTTAATTATCATAATTAATTATAGTTCTTAACATACATATCATAGTAGCTTTAATTACATGATAAAAAGCCACAATCAGTTTATATTTCCACTGAGGATTTTCTACTTTAATACGGGCTTATGGTTTATGGTAGCTTTTACTTAGTTTATGGCAAAAAAAAAAAAAAAAAATTTAATTCCCCCACTTCCTGTATGGTTTATCGTTTATGTTTTAGCTAATTTGTTTAACACCTTTTGTTTCTTCTTCTTTTATTTATAACCAACATGTGTTCTGTATATAATTTGAATTGAAATCGAAACGGGTAAATGGCCAAACTAACCAAACCAACTGTAAATTGAATAACCTCGATATTAACCTCAATGTAAAACCATACGAAATGTCAATCAATCAACGAAATCGTCGACAAACAAAAAAATACTTCAGTCGTTTTAGAAAATCCGTTTCTCTACTCAATAGACTCAATCAGAGAGCTATAAATGCCATGAAATTGAATATACCAGCGGTGCGTCATCAGCACAAGTCATCACCGGAGCAGCAGACAGTGCAGGGACTTGGAACGTCTCCGGGTCTGGGCTTGGGACTGGGCCTGGTGCCGGAGCACTCGGTGGCAGCGGCACCGACGAAAGATCATTCACCCAACCAGGTGAATATCACCCTGAGCACAACTATCGAATATGTGAGCGAGGAACTGCTCTACCAGACGCCCAATGCAACTATGAATGCCAGCGGCAGCGGGGAACAGCCAACTTCGGCGGGTTTTGAGGACTTCCGCACACCCATGGCAGAGATGCCGCTGCCACTCCTGCTTCAGCCGAACGCTGTGCTCTCTCCTGGTTCGACATACCGTAGCACTGCCGGATCACCTTCGTACGCCACTCAGTATTACGATAGCGGCGAGACAACGGACTCAGATGAGTATCCGCAAGAGGATTCGGGTGACAATGATTCTGGTCTGGAGGAGAACTATCATACGCCACGCGTAGCGAAAATCAAATCAATGGAGAATCTATCGATACTTGAGATGGAATTCCACAAGGCCTCCATGGAGTTGGATCGCAATTCGCCGCGGCGACTCAAGCAGCTGGCGGAACATGCACAAATTCCAAAAATGAAATCACTCAATAATCTCTGCTTCGACGATTACTCCGAGGAGGTGGTGCGCGAGGAGTTCCAGCGTATGCGAGAACAATCGTTGCGGCATGCGCATCATGTGCCGTCACCTCATCACCTGCCACCACATTTGCCGCATCCGCATCCGCTGCAATTGCATTTGCATAGCTATGGACTAAGGAAGAACTCCACCACATCGAATGGCTCGTCGGGCAAGCTCTTTGTGAAGAATCAATCGCATCAGGCCAAGGTGGGCAATGCCAAGTTCATTGGCCAAGATGCTGGCGGCGCTGATAGTCCGCAGATTGTGCATCATCCCATACAGAAGATGCGCTCAATGGGCACCATACCCGATGTGGTTAGCGAACGCATCGAAGCAGATCCATTTCTCACGCCCACCTCGGAGCGCAAACCAAACTTTCCACGACTCATACAGAGTGCAGAGAGACCCGCACTGGGCAACAGTTATGTGAATCGCCTGCTTACGTACGATGTGGTGGATTCTCCCGCAGATAATCTGGCCGCTTCGGTATCCTTCATGTCACGCACACCCTTCGAACGCGCCTATCGGCGCACAATGCTGCAGGCCGCTGCCGCCTCCACTCCGCTGACTACGCAGGAGCCGACCTACATGGTCCGGCCACATTCCACGAATGCTGCCTACGAACTCATGAGGTGCGTCGCGTTTATCATATGAATAAACTAAAGCAAATTATATACCATATATAATAGAACTAGTTCTCAGCAACGACTCGTTACTCGTTGATCGTTGCATCTTCTTAAGCGTTACTCGTTACTCGTTACTCGTTACCCGTTACCCGCTGCTCTCACGTCAGAGAGAGAGTTCAACAAATTCACTGACTCATTCGCACGTTCGTTCGTTCGTTCGCTTCTGTCGTGCCCTGGCCAAGAAATCGCTTACCGTTCTTCAATTATCATTTACTATTATACTTTTTCCTTCCTTCCTTCATCATATCTGTCTTACTTTCCCGTTCAATTACGTTCTTATTATTGTTATTGTTATTGTGATTTTCTGGTTATGTTTATTGTGACTGTTTCGTTTTGTTTCGTTTCAAGTTTTATACTAATCATAACACAGGTTTGGATCTGAAGTTCCCAAATTTCACCAGGGGTTACCCAATTTAAGAACTAAGCTAATCGTAAGCTTAATTTACTACTTGAGGGTCTACCTATCTATATACACGTCTCCTTCTATGTCTCCCATCCCGTGTACAGTTAATTCTTATATCCACTAATTCGTACAGTAGATGGGACTTTGGTCTAATTTTAATGGAAATGTCTAGGAAGCACTTAAAAACTTTTTTAATGCAATCTATTTCCAATTTCCCTTTGTTTTCCACTTGCCAACGTGCGTCTGCCTGTCCTTCAGGTCACAATTCTAATTGAAACTGGGGCAAGGATGCCGATGCTGACCACACGACCCATGCCACATCAGACATCTCTGGCCATGTGACCGTAGCGTGTCGTGTCGTCAGACATCCTCTTATATTGTGGGAGGCGGAGGCAGAACTCTAAAAGAAATGTTGAAATTTATTTGCCAGTTATTTTATCTATTGCTCTGCCCATCACACACACAGACACACATTTATTAAGATTCATTTATAAATTGCTTGAAAGAAAAAGGGAGAAAAAAAATCAATTTAATTGCGGGAAGAATATTGGATAGAAACGAGGTCGCTATACAAATTTATGGTTGCTTGAGAGATTATACAGAACAGAAATACAAAACACAGAAATAAAGATTTAAAATTGTTTTTTTTTATTTCCTATTAAGTGAGGTTTACATTCAATAAAGTTCAACTAATTTACATAAAGTAAATTATAATAAAAATGTCAGTGATATCTTATATTTATATTATAATTTCCACACATACTTTGACTACGGAATCCACAACATACACCACCCACACAAACAGCGACAACACATACATACATACATACATATATAACTAGTACATACATAACCTCAATATCGAACACAAATCAAAAGTAATCTACTATAGTATTATGACCATATAAAACGCATACATCGAAATTTAATTGCTTCTTTTTTAAGTGCTATAGAAATACTTGAGTTTTAGAGATATTATATGATTATACCGCGAATAACAATATCTTTATAAATAATCGTAATTGATTTAAGGATAATTTTCTCATCATGTTTATTGTGCATATTTTGCAAATGTTTTTCATTTCTTATTTCTTCCGATCCTTGAAAAAAAAAATCAAATCAAATTCCGCTTTGATATGTTAAATCAATGTCTATGCAAATAATCTAAACCGAAACGCGCAACAATCAGAAGCTTCAGTGGCGTGCCACGTCGCCTCTTCGACAACAGCAGCAACAACAACTGCAACAACAGCAGCAGCAATGCGCCCAACAGCAGCAGCAACCGACAACAGCAACAACAGGCGGCGTCTGTGAGTGGAGGTGGAACCTACGGACTTGGTTCGAGCTCGTCGCCCTGCGGCACACTGGCCAGCATCCATTCGAATCACTCGGCCTCCTCGTCAAATGGCAGCAACACCAGCAGCAGCAGTGGCGCCCTCATCACCTTCCAGTGCAATCCAGGCAGCGGAATGCAGGATGCGACAGACGGTCCACTACAACAACAACAACAACAACTGCAACCACAACAGACTTCTTCGGTGGGCTCACCCAATGGTCATGGCACTAGCCCTCGACTGGGCAATGTCATGTCCGGGGATGCACTTAGCTCGCTGGCAGCAAGTCCAACTGATGCATGCTCGATACGCTCGAATCCGTCGGCCGCATCGCTACTGCTCTCCACCTCGGCTGCTGCAGCGGAAGCATCGGCACTTGCCTCTGCCACCACGATGTCCGTCTCGGGTGCAACACTCTCGCCGCTGGCCACCACACAGATTATACGACGGCCCAGCATCACCATGATGTGGGTTGCAAAGACTCTAACTAACTATAGTTGCCTGTCCTTATTTCCCGTTGTTAGGCAATAAGCTTTGTAGTTGTGCTCGTACACCTTGTTAAAAACAACCAAATGTGAAACACAATAGAGCTGGAACAATGCTGGGATTACTAACAAATATTTTATTTATTTATATATCAAGAGGAAAATATATATTGACTTCATATTAAAATTATTCTATATAGAAATTTAAGTAAATTAAAGATGAAAATCAAATAATAAACCCAAAAAGATATTCATGGTGCATCTTCCAGCTCTAATGTCAAAGTAAACAATTCTGTTTTTATAAATCCTTAAAAAGAATTTAATTTTTAAGTTCTGTATGAAAAAATGTTTTTATTTAAACGATTCGAACCATTTAGATTACTTTTTATTTGAACATTCGATTTGTAAAATGAATATTTATTATGTATGTTGTATATCGTATCCTTATGTATGTTATGATTTAAATGCTTTTCAAGTTATTATGTGTACATCATATATATCATATAATGTCGCACTTGTCCATGTCCATCATTCATTCGTGAAAACATTGTCGATCATTCGAAACGTTCTGCATGGCATGGCCAGAGATATAATTGCCCCAATTTGTATATCGCCGTCACGAAATTTAATCACACGATTGTGTGAAATATTTTTCATTATATAGTTCAAAATTTATTCAACTGCTAATCACACATACTAAAATCAAATGGGTTAAATAGATACCTACATTTATCACCAATGCAGAGAGCACCGCGAATAGAATTAGTTTGCTTTATTTTGTAGAGCTCGTTGTCATTGCTGAGTTTGCTAATTGAATTGTTGCTTTACTTTTGATTCGACAGGAATCCCAGTTCCGGTTCGTTAGTTATAAGTGAAACAGGATCTCTGGATCGCACGAAAAGCAGCGGAGAGAAGCGCAAGAAGGGCACTCTGGATGATGAGCCACGTGTTTCGGATCGCGTTGAGGTGACGCGTGTGAATCCCAATGTATTGATCGATGAGATTTGGAAGGACACGAAGCTAGATCAGCTGGCGGAGTCCGCAGAGAGTGAGTGTACTAAGTACTATCTAAAGTAGAACTCCATTTAATTTAATTTTTCTATGATCCATTTCAGCATCTGGTCTGCAGCTATATATCGCGAGGGATGGCACCGCCTCGCTGGGGGGCCACGAGGTGAAGTCGAATGTGCGGGCGGGTGCCTTTAAGCAGGTGGTCATGCAGGATCGAAGATAGTAGCGTCAACGCGTTTCTTTCATAAAATGTATTAGAAGACTAATTAAAACAAAAAACAAAAAAAACCACAACAACAACAAAACCAACAAAGAAAATACAACTACAACAGCAAGAACATGCGTTTTCGTAGTACAGAAATGTAATGATTTAATTTTTACATGATAATTACTTGCAAGCTTAACGTGAAGAGTTATATATAGAGAGCATGTATAACCTATATATGTATGAGTACGCGTATACTATACTTACTTTATGTAACTGTATGTCATGTCAAGAGAGAGTACACTACTATAAATGTAAAGGCGTCGTATGTTTAACTAACTAGCTATATGAATCCATATGCAGCAATACATATGCCTATATAGATACATACCTACTATATCGATATGTGTGTGCGTGTGTTAAGCGTTATGTTAATAGCAACAGGATCGTGTCGCACAGCCAGCCCAGCGGAATGTTAACCGATAACAGCGATGTTCTCTGTGATTCGTGCCGCTGTTAACATTAACATTTTCTGTGCGGCGCGTCTTGCAATTTTGGGAGTGTTTTTTGGGCATCTATTGGAAAGTGTCCAAGTAATATAGTAGATGAGCATAAGTTTGATATTATATTTTACATACAAATAAACGTTAACTTTTATTATTTACATTTTCTATTTATTTATTTAGCTATTTTTTTGAGGGCCTCCAAAACACTTCCAAAGTCTGTCGAAAACAAAATGAACTAAACAGAATTATTTTACTATATTGAGAAAACCAAAAATAAATTTTGAAATTTATGAAACATTCAATTGCATGCACTTTAGATGTACAGAGAAAAATTATAATACTTAAACCAAGAAAAATAGGAATCAGTTTTGCAGCTAATGAAATGTTTTTCAAGCTGCCATAAAATAACCAAATTGAAAAAGAATATTTGCAACAAACTTTTGTTTCACTGCTTCCATTTTGAAAAACAAATATGCAACTCGTCTTGTCTGTCGGTAAAAGAAAGCACACAATATAAATGAAAATTAGCCTTCCGCATTGCTACCCTATAAAACCATAAAAAGCCATAATTATTATAGCTTCTTCCGTTAAAAAAAACTGCTGAGAAACATACACAAGCGAAATACGTATTCAACTAGTTTGCTGCTTTGCAAAACTTTACAAACTTGAAATAATTTTTGCATTTTGACTTTTTTTCGATTTGTTAATAATAATTAATCTACTGATTTATACAAATTCTACAAAGAAACGAAATAATTCTTAGCGTAGTTAGCAAATACATGTGAAAGTATTTTGTATATCATAAAAAACAATTCTCAACTCAAATTGAACTCTGTCACGAATGGAATAAAGAGGAAAAGCAACAATATGAAGAAATAAACCAGAATGAAATGCAATTAGTTATTAACTTAGTTTACGTTATATGAGATGAGTGTAAAGTTGCTTTAGTTATTTTTTGATAATTTGTAAAAAGTGAAAATAAGTAAGAGAGCCCAAGAGCTAGTTTTTTAAAAAGTGTACATTTTGAGAATAATAAAAACAAAACCTAAATAGATACAGAAACAAATACGGCTACAGCTATAGAGAGAGAGAGGGAGAGAGAGATCTGCAAATGGTTGATTGTCGAGAGTTTTGAGCTAACTGAATGTTGTTGGCAGAGCTGGAATGAGCTGACCCGCACCCAGAAAATAGTTAGACATCGTGTATAAACGAATTGATTAATCCATGCTGGAATACAATAAACGAGTAAACTTGTATAATTTACAGCGCCTCCTCTTGAGTAGTTTGCGTTTTATGGGCGCACAGTTAGGTATTCAATAGCGTCTCGACGATAAGCCAGTTTTACAGTTATCACATATACAATAAATGCACTTGGTCGGCAATCGATAAGAACAACTTTTTTTGCCAACAGTATTTGGTTAACTCAACAGACAAATTTTGTGAACATTTTTGAACAACAATAAACATACAAAATAGAAAAAAAAACGACAAACAAACAAATAAAAACTACATATGTGAAACAATTACCAATAAAGGGAAAATTAAAAGAGAAACTTTATTTTGTTTGGCATTTGGGAATACTTGAAACTTCTTACAGCGGATCCCGAACGAATCGCAGATATGTTCCGCCAGCTGCAGACAGTACAAATGTCTTGGGATCGAACTTCATGTTGGGCAGTGTTCTCGAGCATGTCTCTACCCTGTAGTTCTTGAGTATGTAGACTAGGCCCACCTGGAGAGGGGAAAGCATTGCATATTTATATAGAAGAAAGGAGACTGATGCTTTGTCGAACCCACCTTGATCTCCAGTAGTCCCAGCAAGGTGCCAATGCAACCGCGAGGACCAGCGCCAAATGGTAGGTACGTCATGGGTTGATGCTGTTGACGCTGCTCTGGTGAGAATCTCTCTGGATCGAATTTAAGCGGGTCCGGCCAGTGCTAATGTAATGAGGAGGAAATTAGGTATTAAGTAATAAGAGGGCCCTCTATCTGCACCCACCTGCTCATCACGATGGAGTCCCAGCACCGAAATATAAACTGGTGTGCCAGGAGCAAGAACCAAAGACCTGGAGCCATTGCTCCATGCGGACAGATCATAACCGCCCTTAGCATTGCAGCAACGATCTAAGAAGGCTGTGGGAGGATACAGTCTCAGTACCTCGTCCACAACCTGACGCATGTACGGCAAGCCACTGACCGTGTCGTAGTCCAGCTGGCCATCCTCGCTAGCCTTCAGCGCATTGCTCAGCTCCTGCCTGAGACGCTGCTGTATCGCCGGCTGCTTGGCCAACTCGTAGAGAGCAAAAGTAATGGTCGATGAGGATGTATCAAAACCGGCCAACAGCAGAAACGATGCCTGCGACACAAAGAAGTCGCGACGATGCACTACACTCTCTGGCGGCTGTGTGCGCTGTAGCTGCAGGAAGATATCGATCAAATCATTACGCTGCTCCCCGCTAGCCGCACGCCGTTTCAGAACCCAATCCATAGAATTACGCATAAAACGTTCGTACTCATCCGAATAGAGATGAGTGCGCAGGAGACGTGAGAAATGTGGAAAGAAGAACATTGTGAAGAGATGCAGCAGACGCTTGGGACGCGGTTCATTCACCTCGATGCACATGCTCCGGAATTCAGCATCCGGGTTTTGCAAGCAATTGGCCTCCAGACCAAAGGCCAACGAGGCAATGATGTCAGTACTGAACAGTGCGCTCAGCTGTTTCACTTCCAGCTCCAAGGTATCTGTGTGTGAGCCCGCCTTCGCCAGTTGTCTGTCCATATGCTGCTCCAGCTCCAGGCCGATCTTCTGCAACAGTCGGTACATATGCCGCACCTTGCCGGCGGCAAAGAATGGTGCAAATGTTTTGTGCGTCTCGCGCCAACTTTCGTATTTGGAAAAGAACAAATTTTGAGCGCCCATTGTATCTCCAATAGCATCAGTGGTCTCAAAGCGACTTGAGAACTGTGAAAAATCCTCAACCAGAATCCGCTTGATCAGCGCCGGCTCCCGCAACAGCAGTGCATGATTGTGCAACACGTGAATGCCCACATATGCTTGACCCTTGGCACTGCGACACTCGTACAGCTCCTGGAATTGATCGCCAAAGCAACAGCAGCCACGCAGAAGACGCCATACGTTTCCCACAAAAGGCGTGGCCGGTATTTGCGGCACGCCCTGCCGTCGCCAATGGTCGAAGTGCCATCGCTGCCAGAGCCAGGCAATCAATGCAATTGCCAAGCACGCGATGATCAACATATTGCGTCACCGATTCAAGCTGCAATTCAGTACGCGAACGAGCGCTATCAAAAGTAAACTGAGTCCGAGCGGGAAACCTTAGTAAAATATACTTCTATTTTATCTATTTCTGGATTAATTGAGAGCCCACGAAGGGAATATAAGTGTGCAGTTCAGTACTCGATCGAGCGCTATCAAAAGTCAACTGAGTCCGCGCGTTAAACCTTAGCAATATATACTCATATTACGTTTATTTCCAGGTTGAGTGAGAGCTCACAAAGAGAAGATAAGCGTGCAATGTACCACGTGCTATACCCTGTAATTGTTTTCAATGTGAAAGTGGAGTATATTGAAGTATTTTACGCAGTCTCGGAAAACAGTTTACTAAGCAACGCAGTTGGAGTCTAAATAATGTTCTTTCTCTTATGTACTTTTCTTTCTTTTAACTTATATTTGTTAGAAATAGTTATTAGGGTATAAGCTAGTCAGGCCGATAGGAAATCTAACTTGTTTACAGTTCGCACAATTACACTCAATTAATACTCTCAGCTCTCTCGTTCACTTCGAGCATGTCACCTTACACTGGAAAAAACATCGCAGCTGATTACAACAATAATTTAGTGAATCATCATTGTAGGTATAGTGTATGTAGCATTAATTTATCAAATTTAACTTATGTGTTTAGTTTAATTATAAAGGGTTTCCTTTAAAAAGGTCCCCTCTCTACCTTCCACAACGCTACCTTTGCATAGTCAGCCCAATAACAAGGTCATAAAGATCAAAACAGTCAACTAATTCAATCATATAACGATTATTCGGGCTACCACTTGAGCAATCTTCACCCGATTTCACCTTATCGGGTGTTAATCGCGTCTGCTTGCTGCCGTTTAATCGAGCTATATTTAATGAACTAAGAATAGTTTAATATACTCGTATGCCATAAATAATGTGTACAACGTTTATGAAAAATTGTAAAATCGTTAGTTTATTTTACACTTAGGTCATAGATTGTAGGCACTATACGCTGCTTTGCGCTGCTAACTAGCGTAAGACATTGTTCAATTGCAACCGTTGAATCTGATAAATCTGCCAGAGAGTCGGGCAGTTTGTACAATTAACTACAGCAAGGCGAACGGTATGACGGATTGACGTCATACATATGTACATATCGTATGCATGTACATATGCAATTGTTAATTTTAGTAATGGATAAAAAACAATTGAAATAAATTCATATCACGAGCAGCAAGACGGGTTAGGAGCCATGTAGATTCGGATGCTGACCGCTGCTGTTCTGCAGAGCCTTGGCCACCTCCTCCTGCAGTGTGCTTGGCGGATCCGAAACGATGTCCGTGTGCATTGATAGGTACTTTAATTTGTTCGTAACAGCTGGGAAGAGAAATACATAAAAATGATTAAGGGCACTCATGAAATTAATCACATTTGCAGCACTTACCGGGTCGCAAATCTATGAGCGAGCAATGTTGATCGACCCATAGAAAGGCGGTGCGACGCAGCTCATCCAAACTGGCGCTAGAGACGGTAGAGGTGTATGAGGCTAGCAGCGGTTCCAATATTAAACCCAGCTGTGAATATTTAAACTTATAACTTCTAATCTAAACAATCAATTTCTTCGAGGCACTCACAATCCAAAACTTCCAATCGTTCATTGTGTTGTAACGCACATAGACTTCGTAAAGTTGACGCACATGCTCGGTGCCCTGGCGAGTCACAGGTGCCCCGTTGGCGGGCAGTATTGAATGCAGGTGCCTGTTAACATATAAAAAAAAGGACGCGTTAGTAAAACAAGAATGAATCCTCTACAAGTCAACCTACGTTAGCGAATTGTTCAATGCATCGCGTTCCATACGCAGCGCTTCGATCTTCTCCTTGAGCACGTTGCGCTCCTGTCGCAACTGTTTAATGTGATCGGCGCCCTTCTGCAGCATCGCCGCCTTACTGAGCTTGGCATTGGGATTCTGTTGCAGTTGGGGTATAAGCGCATGCAGCGTATCAAAGCCGTTCTTGATGTTATAGCGACGCTTTTGCTCCGCATGAATGTGACCGGCGCGACGTTGGGTATCGCGTGGCTGATACTTCAGGCTGGTTGTCGGCGACAATGGCGAGTCCTGCGAGTCGTGGAACGGCGATTCGGGCGACAAGCTCAGCGTGCTGCCCAGCGCATTAGATGTGCCCTGATTAAAACTAAGCATTTTGCTGCCAGGCGGACTGTGCAACGAGGGTGCAGCAATCGAAATGGGCAACGAGGCGGACTTCTTTGGTGAGTGTTGCTGCGATGGCACCGGCACCGACAGCGGCGTTGTGCTAGCAGCATTGCTTGTTGTGGCATACAGCGACTGAGAGACGTTGCTGTTGCCGCTGGATATGGCATTTGCGGAAGAACTTGGCTGCGACTTGCCCGCCACGGCTGCCTGCAGACGTGTATCTGTATAGAGAGAAATATATTGATTTAAGTATATGAAGCATTTAAGATATATATATTGCATGACTCACTCGACGTCAGCAGTTGAGCTAGGGTGCTGTTGTTTAGCATGGGATCGCTGGTGGCCTGTTGCATTTGCTGTGTGACCAACAGATTGCTTGTGCTGCTACTGCAGTTGCTCACATTGCTGTGCCCGTTGTTGACTGGCGAACCACCGCCGGCTGCAACTACTGTGTGCTGCTGGTGCATGGAGTTGCTGCGCACCCTCGACTTGCCCTTGGCATGGTACTTGGGCACGGCAAACTGTTGCTGCTCGTGATGAATAAGCTTGGGCAGCGACACATTGAGGGGCAGACTGTTAGAGCGATGCATCTCCTTGGGCAACAGGCTGGTGTTGGGTGTGGCCCAGGATGCTACACTAACAGCGGGCTGCTGTTGCTGCTGTTGTTGCTGCTGCTGTTGTTGCTGTGACATCAGTAGACCGGCCACTGTTTGCTGATGTTGCAGTTGCACATGTTGCTGCTGCGTGTTCGACACCTGTTGCTGCCGTGTCAGCTGTAGAATTTGTTGTGTGCTCAGACTTAGGCCCAAGGGCAGCGACTGCTGCATTTGTAATTGAGGCTGTTGTTGCTCCTGCTGCAGATAGCTCTGCTGTTGTTGCTGCTGCTGCTGTTGCTGCTGCTGAGGTACGCGAGGCACATTCAAAAAGGTTCCTGTCGACGCCGACTTCTTGAACTGTGGATATGGCTTGTAGCTGATGGAGTTGTAGCTGGTGTCGTTCAACAGCGACAGCACGTCTGCATTGTGCGGTTCCACCTTGACACTGAGCTGCTGCTGCTGCTGCTGTTGAGATAGCTGCTGCTGCTGCTGTTGAGACAGCTGTTGTTGCTGCTGTTGAGGCAGCTGTTGTTGCTGCTGATAGTTGTCTGCATAATTGGCTAGAAAACCTTGTGAGTAAGTATTTTGTTGTTGCTGCTGCGTGGGAAAATGCAAACGCGTCTGTTGCTGCTGTTGTTGCACTTGCTGCTGCTGCTGCAACTGCTGTTGTTGCTGCTGTTGCTGTGGTGTTTGAAACGCCTGCAGCACAGCACCCGCACCCAGATGATGCTGCTGATTCTTCTGCTGCTCGGCCAGCATCTGCTGGTAGAGGTTCGTCTGATGCAACGTCGGCTGCGCCTTGTCGTAGTTGTGCGGCTCACGTCGGAACGGTCGCTGTGTGTTCTTGGCAATGCGGCCATTGATGACACTCTTGCAGGAGAAATTGTCGCTGGCCGACAAGCGATTGCTGCTGTCGTTGCTGCTGATAGCCCCAAAGTGTTTGGCCGAATGCAATCGACCCGATGTCGCCTCGCTCAGCAACTGTTGCTGTTGCTGTTGTGCATCGTTGGCGGATTGTTGTGCCTGCCGTGCCGCGGCAAACTGTTGATCGATGTCGCCATACGGCAAGTTACTAATCGGCGTATTCAACTCCAACATGTTTGCATCCACTTGACCATTGCCGGCACTGCCGCTACCCACTACGTCCATCATGCTGTCGCTGCTGTAGAGCGTGTGCGGAGCACCCACAATCGCTGGCAGGCAATAGTCATCATTCTTGAGCATGTCCGCATCGGTGCCCTCCTCGGGCACGGGTGGCAAGCGTGAAGTAGTCGTGGTGAGCAAATCTAAAAGAAAACAAATTTAGCAACAACTCATCTTGGACAGAAATACAAGATAACTCACCTGAGAAGGTAATATCGATGTCATCTAAATTCGGTTGCAGCGGGCCCAGACTTGGCTGTATGAAGTCCGCAATTCCAGCTCCTCGCGCTGCATATGAATCCAATTAGTAAATTATATTATATGAGATATAAAGAAAGTTAAACTTACCAATTTCTCTTGAATCCGGAAAGGGAAAAGGTACATTTATTGCCGAGAACAATGTGTCTGTTGTCCAGTCGTCTGGCATCAAGTTTCTATCGTTCAGCGGTGACCATTCCAAAAAGTCCAATTCACTTTTCTGTAATTTAAAAAACGATAAGAATTCCGTAAGTTCAATTTTAATTGACAGTAGATATTTCGCTCTGGGAATTGGATGAATTAAAAAGCAGAAAGAATGGCTACCTTTGTCAGGTCGAAGGTTTTATACCCTTGCGGGGTTTTATCTGCTCTGATTGTCCATATACATTACATATCATATAGTATTACATTTGTGTTGAATCAGACGGACACACAGGTTTACGGACAAACGGACAGGTGAAGCTCGATGCCTCTGTTGATGATGATTCAGAATATATTTTATATGCCAAATTTTGAAAGTCGGATAAAACCTCTGTCTAAAATAAGTATACCAACTGCATACATACATACATATATACCCTCCTAATTGAAGTACCCGTTTTTCCAACCCACTCAACTTCATAGTATTGTACTTTTCAGTTCCTAGTCAACTATATCGCAGTCGACAGTCCAGTCAAAAATGCAGACATTTCAAATTTACATTGAGTTCTTGCGTGCCATGTGCTTTACAAGAATATATTTCGATAGGAAATTAAAATGTTATCGACTGCAAGCGGATTGGAGTTTCTACTTAAGACTTAGTGTGTTACAAGTATCGCTACTTTGGTCCGCGTACAACTCATTGAATGGATTGAATGTGACGTACAGAAGCACTTCGAATTTTGTGATAAGCATTTCCTATCACATTTCATTCTTTTTGGATCCCACGACAGTAATGCTGCAGTTACTCTGGTTGCAGCTGCAACAGCGTCGCCTATTAAAACTGTTTCGACGCCTGCATAAAATATCCAAGTCTTGTGGACCTCTCGGTGTGCCACAGTGGATGTTTCGCTGTTGGCTTGCCACTAGTTTTATGCAGGTGATTGACAGTTTCTATCAGTTTGGCAATTTGTTACTTTTGGACATTGTCTTCTTGCGAGTCATTGCCTGCACCATTGTGCATCAACTCTTTAGCAATTTTCTGGCTACCTTCTACATTGCATTGATAAGCCAAATGGCTCGGATTTTGCACAACAATCGAATTAGAATTGAAAACGGGCTTAAACAAGGACTTCCGCATATATTTGTATCCAGGATTGTCTCACGAACCATTGAAATACATGATGATATATGTTTTCTTGGATACCGGGATGTGAATATCATTTTTGGACCGCTTATTCTATTGCACCTTAACTTTACCACAGCAGTACTCCCATCGGCCTTCTACGTGTTATCACGGAGATTCATAATTGGGCCTCTGCCATGGACATTATTGAACATACTCTTTGCAGTGTTGCTTATATCTTTCAACTATCTTAACATGGAGGTAAGTACGGTTAACATTAAGAAAAAGTTAAGTAGTCTACTACAAGTTATTTCTTAAATATTTGCAACTTCTTCGTTTAATTAGCAGAGTAAAAGCGTCATTAGGTAATTAGCTAAATAAACTTTCGTTGATAAGCCTTTAATATATAATATACTAGCTGTGTCAGCTCACGCCTAACACGTCATAAAATGATTATTTAATAAGGGTTCTAAGCCCCCTTCGTATATAGTCTTCATTTTCACTTCAATTAAGACAAAAACTATCAATTAAAAATTGTGCTATATGCGATTATCTGCTGCAATTAAATGCATTACTGTGAACATTTTGAATACCTTTCATTCAGTTCACAAAGCTATCGGCAACAAACACGCGACTTTTCTTTTGCCTAAATAATGAGACTGTTCAAGTTCTTGCACTACCAACGATACTTGGGTCTAAACGATCTTGCCTTCAGTGACTTTCACGAGTGTTATTCACTCAGTGCCACTTGGCTGTCCTATGTGATGAGGATTCTTATCCAAGGGTCACTACTCATTTCATTCATGTCAGCAATCCGCTTTTGGTCTTTAAGTTACGAAGAATTCAATTCGGAATCCATTAATTTTTACGATCATATAGTGATCTTGGCAGGGAGCACAACACAATTTTTGGTCAACCTGTGGATGTATTTGTGTCAAGAGAACCAATTAAATCTCGTGAATCGCTTAACTCGTGTGGCTACTCAACTCCGCTTAAAGAACCTAGAGACGCCTTACATTCGTTGGCTTTTTCGTCTCTGGATTTTCATTTCTGCCTATTACGGCATCGATGTATTTATCTACGCGATTTACGATTTAGGCCTAGATCAACAGCAAATAATATTCTTGCCTGGATTCTTTGTGCGTGTCTTCTGTGCAAATTTCATTATCACCTGCTACTGTTCCCTATTGTTGAGCATCAAAAATCTTATGAGAACACTGACATCTCAACTGGAATCACATATGACCAAGGGTTGCCAGAAATCCGCCAACGATCTGGCAACGAGTCTGTATCTCTATGATACGATTCATTTAGCCTGTCAAGACATATCACACATCTTTGGAGTTGCTCTATTACTGACCTATTTTTACTCAACACTCGATGCTGTGGAAACGTATTTCTTTGCTCTTCCGCACGAGTGCTTTTGTTTTGTAAAAATCCTGGTGCTTCTGCGCTGGTTGGCGCCAACTACAATCTATATGAGCATGCCTCTTCTCATCAACAATTTAGCAACTGAGGTGAGTGTAAACATTATTTAAAGTTAATTGAAGAAAATTTATACAACGAAAAAATTCAAGATTACTATTTTGTTTTTTAAGTGTGACCTTAGTCGATACACTATCGTTAGTCAATTAAGTAATTCACTCTGTCGATATTTATATCGATAAAAAAGTGTTGGGCAACGCGGAATGAGCGGGACAGCGTCACTATCGTTTGAGAAAGTTAAGTGATAGATAAAATTGTGCATAGAGGGTTTTAAAATTAAATGAAACCAAGACAGTCAATAAAGTATTATCTGTACAAGTTAACGTAAAGCTAAGAAACGCCATAAAAAAAATAGAATGGACATCTCAGCCGACTTCGTTCCTCTCAGAGTATGCTTAATAACGTATATAGCTACTGAAATTTTGTTCATTATGCGTGTAAAAGTTGCTCTAAACTTTATGGTTTGCACTACACACTTTGAATTCCCCTCTGCATTAAATAATGTGTCACTGTAGTCCATTGCAAACCCTATATGCAAAACGTACATTAACAGTAATTGCAATTTAATTATCCCAGCCATATAGATTGGCCTTCCGATATGGCTTGAGCTTCTCAGTAAGTTTTTGAAATGGTTTAGTTTTTCAGACGAACATACCGACAACAGGCGCGCGTTTCGCGGTCAGAATGAAGCTCTCGTCGTTTATACACTATCAACGTTATTTGGGACTTACCATCATCGATTACTCTAATTTTCGAAAACGTTACGTGCTCAATGGGAATTGGATCTCCTATTTAAGCCAAGTGGTCATACAGATCATCTTTACTGCAGGGATACTTGAAGCAATACCCCGGACAGATGTAATTTATGGGGATTTTAAGTTTAGATTTGGCAACCATTTTCACAACGTAGTTGTTCTATCCATACCCGTCACTCAGATATTGGTGAGCATTTGGATGCGCTTTCAACAGGAAACGCAACGGATTCTACTTAACAAGTTAAGCTCATTAGCCACTCGCTTGCAAGTGGATACAGAGAGGTTGCAATACCCACGCTTGCTTTATCGCCTCTGGCTGAGCACCTCGGCATTTCATACTGCGAACATAATAGCATTTTCCTGGTTAGTTTGGAATCCGGACAGTCATTTAACATATTTGATATCCTTTGGCGGATTCTTTGTGCTTTTGATACGCTCTAATTTTCTTATAATATGTTACACTTGCTTAGTGCATGAGGTAAAGCTCTTGCTGAAAGCCCAAGCTGATCAACTAAGGAAAGCCCCGAATTCTACGAGACAACTATCAGACAATCTTCGCTTACACGATGAGCTACTGTTGCTCTGTACGCAGGAGATAGTTGAAGTTTTTAGTGGCGCGTTTATTATGATTTTCATATTTAACCTACTGGATGCAACGGTTTTACTTTACGTGGCCGTAATGCCGGAACAATTCTCGGCATGGGAAGTGCTCAAACTGTCAGTTTGGATTGTACCCTTAGATTTATATTTGACTTTGCCACTGACGGTCAACGATTTGGCTAAACAGGTGAGGTATAACAGAACAAAAAAGTAAAATGCTTTAAAATTTGTTAACAATCATTTGTATAGTCTGCATGCAACACAAATTTGAACCCCATGAACGACGGCACCATTAAGCACTATCGAAAACCGAATACAACCTTAAACCCAATTCTATTAACTGAACCAACACCTAATTAATTGTTTGCTCGAACCGATTGGACCTCGTCGTAAAATTTAAATGTGCTGTTCAGTCAGTCAGACGAACTTACCGTCAACAGGCGCGCGTTTCGCGGTCAGAATGAAGCTCTCGTCGTTTATTCACTATCAACGTTATTTGGGACTGACCGACATCGATTACTCTAGTTTTCGAAAATGTTACGTGCTCAATGGGAATTGGATCTCCCATTTCAGCCAAATGGTTGTACAGGTCCTCCTAACTGCAGGGCTCATTGAAGCACTACTCCGGAAAGGAGTTATTTATATGGACATGGAGTCGAGATCGGTCAACTTATATCACAACATTGTTGTACTCTTCATACCCGTCACACAGATTATTGTTGGCGTTTGGATACGCTTTCAACAGGAAACTCAACGGATTCTACTTAACAAGTTAAGCTCGTTAGCCATTCGCTTGCAAGTGGATACAGAGAGGTTGCAATACCCACGCTTGGTTTACCGCCTCTGGCTGAGCACCTCGGCATTTTATACTGCCAACATTATAGCGTTTTCCTGGTTGGTTTGGAATCCGGACAGACATTTGACATATTTGCTAGCCTTTGCCAGCTTCTTTGTGCTTTTGATACGCTCTAATTTTCTGATTATATGTTACACTTGCCTAGTGCATGAGGTAAAGCTCTTGCTGAATGTTCAGGCAGATCAACTGAAAAAATCCCCGAATACTACGAGACAACTTTCAGAGAATCTGTGCCTACACGATGAGCTACTGTTGCTCTGCAGGCAGGAGATAGCTGAAGTTTTTAGTGGCGCCTTTATTATGATTTTCATGTTTACCCTACTGGATGCAACGGGTTTACTTTATGCGGCCGCAATGCCGGAACAATTCTCGGTATGGGATATACACAAACTTTTAGTTTGGGTTACACCTATGGTAATATATCTAACTATGCCGCTGGTGGTCAACGATTTGGCAAGTCAGGTGAGCAATACGAGAATAATTGATATAGATAGAGAGATACATAGTAACCAACTATATTATCTCTGAATATAGACTTAGAGTACTTCAATTCATTTTACAATATTGTACCCTTTAAACCCCTTTAGAAAATAGAATTCACCGCCAGTGTCCATTTAATTAACTGAACCAAACACTAATTAATTGATGCCTGATTCCGTGTATAGAATGGGAACGCAGTTTAGTGCGAAGGAAATACTAGGCGACAACAGGCGCGTGTTTGCGGTCAGAATGAAGCTTTTGTCCTTTATTCACTATCAACGTTATATGGGTCTGACCGACATTGAATACTCTAGTTTACGGGAGTGTTACGTGCTCAATGGCAACTGGATCTCCTATTTAAGTCAAGTGTTAATCCAAATTATGTTTTTTGCGGACTTAATTGTAGCTTTAAACCGGAAAAGCATTATTTATATGGACATGAAGTCAAGATCCGGGAATATTTATGAGCACCTCGTTGTGCTGTCTATACCTACCACGCAAATATTTGTATCTGTTTGGTTGCGATTTCAACAGAAAACTCAACAGATGCTACTGGAAAAGCTAAACCAACTAGCCTCTCGTCTGCAAGTGAATACAGAGAGTTTGCCACGTCCACGTTGGCTTTTTCGCTTTTGGCTGGCCAGTTTGACATATTATACTTGCATTATCCTCGTGTTTACACTGTTTGTTTGGAATCCATTAAGATATTGGAGCTATTACCTGGCCTTTGCTAGCTTCTTTGTGCTCATTGTACGCTCAACCTACTTAATAATCTATTACACCTGCTTGGTACACGAGGTGTTGGTGATGCTGCAGGCACAAGCAGATCAATTAAAGGGCATCCTGGATAGTACCGAGATGTCTTTGAGTGTTCTCTCATGCAACCTGTGCCTATACGATGAGCTGTTGTTACTTTGCCAGCAGGAGATAGTTCAAATCTTTGGCGGTACCTTGATAATGATTTTTGCCTTTTTTCTACTGGATGCTGTATCTATTTTATATATGGCAGCGTTGAAAGAAAAGTTCTCGTTATTAGAAATACTACGTCTGCTTATTTGGGTTGTACCTTTGAACATATATCAATGTATGCCAATGACCGTCAACGAATTAAGAGGACAGGTGAGTAAGAGAAAGAAGAATAACTATATATAAATCCATATATTTTCCGGTATCCACAATGTTATTACTAATTAATTCAAACGATTTCAAAGGGACCTTCTAGTATGACCTTTTTTGATTATCAAGTTTATAAAACTCATCTATAATATTAATTAGCCCTAAGTGGCATTTCCATTAGATTCTATCACTCGCATGGGGAAACCGAACATTTACCTTCTTCCAATTCAGTTCGCGTGTTGAAGTATATCCCGAAGCAAGTATTGAATCGAGAAAATGTTGAAAGACTGTCGGCATGGAAAACTCTTTACATTCGTGCACTATCAACGGTTAATGGGCTTAACCTACATAGACTACTCGAGTGTACTTCGGAGTTATGTGTTTAATCCCAGCTTGTTCTGTTATATACTGCAAATAATAGTGCTGTTGATCCTAAGCTATAGTTTGTACGCAACAACCACTTTTCAGTGTGGTGATAAGTTCGATATGGAATCACATCCGGGCCAAATGTTCTACCAACTCGTACTTTTGACATCTCCTATTACGCAGTTTTTGGTCATGATTTGCATCTATCTGCAGCAAGGAAAGCAAATGAATCTGTTGCAAAAATTGTCCAACTTAGCTTGCTGCCTCAAAGTGGAAACTTCAGCATTGCCACGTCCATGTTGGCTTTATCGCATCTGGTTGGCTACCACTATTTATTACAATGTGCATTTAGTATATGGTGTGATAGAGATTTGGGATCAGTGTCCACAAATTTTGGGGATTATGATTTATGTGGCTTTTAATATCAACATCGTGCGTAACAATTTCATCATCACTTGTTACGCGTCCTTTGTCAGCGCCATCTTGAGAATGCTTCAAGAACAGGCTTCCCAGCTAATCCAATTGGGTTCTTCTATAAGCTGCGGAACGTTAGCCAAAAACATTCGTATTCACAATGAACTTTTGCTTGTGTGCATGGAAGAGCTCATGGACGTTTTCGGTGTCATCTTGTTATTGATCTTTTTATATGTCGGACATAACGCAGTTTATATTGCCTATCTCACCACTTTGGATAGCCAATTTTCACCAATGATGATGCTTACAATGCTTGTTTGGATGATTGTGTTGTGCATATATATGTTTATGCCATTGATGAACAATGCAGTAATCACAGAGGTAAGTGTTCTTAATTTATGACATCTTGAATAGTAAGTGCGGATTGGGAGAAAGAGAATATATAGCTTGAACTAATAAGTTCACATTATTTTTGACATGAAAGACAAAATGCAAGCCACGAAGAGAGGGATTTGTTGGAGGTGCATATGACTTGATGGTTTCCAAGCAAAAACACACAATTGTTGAAACTATTCGTTAATTATTGTTGTTTAAGAGTCGTTATATCATAAAATTAAAAAATGGAAAGCAAAAAATGCTTTCTGTCTGCAGTCGAATCAGTTGAGTGCAGTTAATCCTAGGAACAATAATAGCTCCTAAGATCCATACTAATTTTCCATTAACTTTCACTGAATAGACGACCACTTCATAATGTTTTAGGTTAAGACAAAGGTTCAATGTAGACATTGTAGAAATATTGCAATAGACAGAAAGAGAAATAAGCACCAGACGTCAGTTAGCTTGTCAAGCTTGATACTCATTAATCTAATAATTTACATTAGATTAATTGAAATAGTCCCATCTAGGCATACATGTTGATGTGTCCATGATATGGAATACTGACAGGCAGCACTAAATCTACGCTCAGTTCGGTAGACAACCTTTTACGAAACACACCGTTATGTCGCGAGAGAAACAGTTATTTCCATTTCTCATCTATCAACGATATTTGGGCATCACCGATCTTGACTATTCAGAATCCTTAGGGAAATATGTGATAACTCCAACTTGGAAAACTTATATCGTCCAGTTAATTGCTTTGTGTTTTATTTTCGGCAGTCTTAGAGAAATTCTTGTTCACCGAGTCTGGGATTTTTTGGACATCCAGTCAAGTGTCGGGAAAACATTTGTTTACCTACTAATTATAGCGATTCCAATGACTGAACTCATGACCAACGCTTGCCTTCGCATCAGTCAACACACCCAACAAACTCTGTACAATCGACTGGCAACTTTGACGTCACGTCTGCAGGTTGATACCATGGCGATGATAAAGCCACACTGGATAAAAAGTCTCTGGATTGGAATATGTGTATTCTATTTGTGCAACATTCTTAATTATATAAAATCCTCTTGGCATTTATATAATCAGATCAACCACCTGTTCTCCTACCTCTCGCTGTATTTACTTTTCGTGCGTACCAACTACCTCATCAGTTGTTACACTTTTTTGGTCTATTTGGTGCGAAGGTTATTGCAAGCTCAAGAAGACCAATGGAAGGAAATTGTGATAGGAAACAGACTGACTGAATCAGGGTTGAAACTAGCAGCTGGTTTAAGAACCTACGATGAGATGCTCCTACTTTGCCAGGAGGAAATTGTTCAAGTTTTTGGTGTCGCTTTGATATTTCCATATATGTTCTTCATTTTGGATGCCGGTGCGATCTGTTTTATGGCAACATTCAGTGAACGTTTTTCAACCATGGAAGTCATATTGGTCATCAGCTGGATGACACCTCTGATTTTATATATGTCCATGCCCTTGACCATCAACGAGGTGGCAAAGCAGGTGAGTGGGAAAAGAATCAACCAAATAGAAGTTAATTGATAGCAGGCAACTACTAATCTTAGGTAAATCGATTCTCGACCCTCTTTAATCACGTTTCTTCTTCATCTGTTTTAATTACTTAGCCCTTATCATAATTGGCATTGCACCATGTTTTCTCAAGGGTTTATTACGTGACAAGGTCAGCGAAGCTATCACGGAAAGAATAACATAATCTAGACATAAAGTAAATGCAATTAGGCTAAAAGGATTCTCAAACATAATATAAATACCGATTGAGTGAAGGAAGTCGCCATCAGTTTCTGATTACCGTGATTATCGTGTCGTCACATCTACGATGAAGTATCAGCTTAGTGAGCTCTATCCGTATTATCGCATATGCCGTTATTTGGGCATTTTCTGTATACAATACAATCCGAAACAGGATCGGTATCGTGTGAGCCGCAGCCTCATCTGCTACCTGGTGCACTTTGCCATGCAAGCCTATCTGATCAGCTGTATGATCATTTTGGTTTGGTTTTGGACCGTCTGTTTTCGCGTAGAAATGACAGCGACGGGAAATCATTATGAGAGATTTGTTCTCTTCTCGGCCTTGGTCATACAATTTGTTCAGAATGCTTGGCTTATCTGGCTACAGGGCTCACATGTGCGAATCGTACGACAAGTGGAGCTATATAGACGTAAATACTTAAGTTCAACTCGCTTGCTGTTTCCTCAGCGATTGCTCTGGATTATTGGCATAGTGAATATGTTGTATGTGATAAATTTCGTAAAGAATTGCCTGATGACCTGGCTGATAAATGCATCTGGTTGGTTCACCTTCAGCACCTTGGGATTTCCCTTGCGTGCCATTATCAGCAGCTTTATACTGGGCACCTATGTTTGCCTCATACATATTATAAGACATTTACTTGCTGCGAATCAGGAACAACTCGAGATTCTCGTACAGCAACTGAAACATCCCAAACGAAGTTGCAGCGATGTTCTACGACTACGCAACTGTCTCGATCTGCACGATCGATTGCTCGTCTTGTGCAGTGATCAGATTAGTCTGGTGTACGGATTCAATATATGGCTATGTCTACTCTTCTGCTCCCTAGACGCATCAAGTATACTTTATATTGTATTGGTTAACGGCACAGACTCTACGCCGATACAACATTTGGTCTTGTCTATTGTTTGGCTTTGTCCAACATTCATGACCTCGACGACGGCTTTGATGAGTGACTTAGCTGGCGAACAGGTATGTAGATCTCTTAAGTCCTATGATTTCGAATAAATGAAGTAAGAAAATCTTTGGGGAGATGGAAAAGACAGTTGAACATCATTTTATTTGATTGAAAATTAATATTTAATGCAATCTAAGTGACACAAATGTTGAAATCTTGACCGTGAAAAATTATGTCTATAAAGGTTATGAAGTAGAGAGGGGATTGAATGTCTGGGGTCACTCAAGTGAATCCGTCAGGTTAATAGCAAACCACAATTGATTTGATTGCTATCAATGGAAGGGGATATAAAAGTCCCATCAAACCCCGTTGTATCGATTGAAATATGTGTTGTCCTTTGCAAGTTCGACATTCGCTAGTCCATCAGCGTGTGGCATCCGGTCATGGCCTACAGAACTGAGCTGCGCATCTATTTGATTAGCCTGAAGTGTATCGGTTTGCTTTGTATGACCAAAGATACAAATAACACTTGCTATATTAGTAAAACCGATGATATTCGTGCACTTATTGGACTCATCGTTGCCCAAATTGTATCGTGGATCGCTTTAGTTTATTTTATACTATCACCCGATCACTCTGCGGTTACTGATGATGGTGTTGTAGGCAATGCGTATCTGCTTATCGACTTTTGCAGTGCTTGTCTGACTATATCAATGGTGTATCTTATGTTCTATGTGAAACGTCGCAGTCTCATCGCTCTGCTTGGACCGCTGCTGGAAAGCAATCGAAAGGACCTAAGGGATTGCTATGCAAAACAGTTTTTTGCACGTTTTCTCATCCATGTGTGCATGTCAGCAGTGTGTGCCATTATTTTCGGCCAAAGAGTAAACTATAAAATTTCATTAGTGTCTCGTCTAGTGCTTTGCTTCGTTTTCACCTACAGCTACATGCTGATAGGGCTTATCATAGTTCTTTATAGTTGCCTGGCACAAGTCTTGGCTGCCCTTTTGCACCTTTATAATCGCGATTTGCTGGCTGCTACCCAAGCAACATTAACAACAGCAACAACAAAGACGACGACTACGATGTGGCAACCAATTTTGTGGCATCGCAATCAGATGCTCATCATTTGCCATGAACAACTGAACTCTGCCTTTGGCCTTGTCATGGCGCTAATTACGGCGTTTGTCATTATATCAGCACCAGCAGCTCCCTTTTATTTGATTACGATAATAATCGGGAAGAATGCCAGTCAGCTTGACATATATCTTTTGATGCGCCTTTTAATCTTAACCATCACTTGGAATATCCCGTGGCTGGCAGTGATGGTGATGATATTTCGCAAAGATGAAGTTTCTATTGAGGTATGCATTGATATTATTTTAAAAAAGTTTAGACTATTCAAGGGTATACTCATTTTTACGTTCGTAGCAACAATAAAAGTGCGAATCCTTTTATTTGTATAGAGGTGCGTAGGAGCCTTCTCGGAGGACCAAGTTCTCTCTGTGACTATTTGTATAGAAGACTACAAAAACCGACAAAAACCAGAGTGTTCCCGACATTAATTCATATCGAACATGTTATTTTCCAACAACCTTTCAGTAATTTACATTCTCAGTCCGCCGACACTTTCAAGATTATCTGCTCACTTTGGTCAATTAATTAGGAACTATCAGCAGATCTTATACGGGAATGCATTTTAGCTAATTGTACTAGCTATAAACCTGAGGATACATCACTCCAATTGGTTAGTCAACGTCACCATGTCCGTGTGCAAGCATCTACGGAAACAGTTGCGGGCTCTGCACCTTGTGGGGATGATGTGTGCCCGCTTCGACAACGAACAATGTTTGCTACGGACAACATCTTACAGTGAACGCTACGCATTGATCTATTTACTGATTATACTGAGTTCTACGCTCTCGTGCTTTCTGTGCGCATATTTTTACCCTGAAGTGATGTTGCTGGGAATTTACAACAAGACGGGAAACTTTTATGAAAATATCAATTTACGAGGCTTTTGTATAGTCCTCTGGATACTCTACATTTGCCTTTATGTACGACGGCATCGACATATAGCATTAGTAGAATCTCTACTACAGCTAAGTGGAATTGTTTCGAATGAAATTACCAAACGGAAACATCGACGAATGTTTCTGGCGTTTAGGGTTCTGGTGTTAGTCAACATATTCAATCATATCAATGGATTCTATCATGCGCAGCTGCTTGCAGTTCCCATGTTGATTTTTGTATTCCTGTATACCTATACGTTCTTTGTTACCTGCCTACTGATCGTGTTCTTTGTTTGCTTGCAACAAATTGTTGCCGCTGGTGTGGCCCATTACAATCTGCAACTAGAGCAAAGACCGATCTCTAAATGGAACTTTACATGCAATCTCATTGAAAGGCAAGTAATTCTCGGTCACATTGCCGGCGAGCTAAATCAGTGTTTCGGACTACTCGTCCTTCCCATATACCCCATCGTCTTGGCTATGGCTCCTTCTGGTCCACTCTTTATTCTGAGCACCGTGATGGAGGGTAAATTTTCGGGATTCTATAAATTTACATCAGTTCTCATCTCCGCCAGCCTTTGGAATGTTCCTTGGCTGATGATGATATCGCTACTTATGCAATCTAATGTAATCACTGTTGAGGTGAGTAACTCATTATGAAATTGCGACGATGAAGGGGTCAAGTTAGAAGAAAACCACCCGGAAATTTCTTTTTAAATAGAAAGTAAAGAACCTTTAAATGATAAATTTCCTTAATTCATTTTCAGGCAAATAAAACTGCCAAGATTCTTGCGAAAATACCTCGCACCGGTACAGGTCTGGACAGAATGGTAAGCAAATACTTGTCAACTTTTCATTTTCATTTCCTATAAATATGTTACTCGTAGGTTGAAAAGTTTCTGCTGAAAAATCTACGCCAACGACCAATACTAACAGCCTACGGCTTCTTTTCCCTGGATAAGAGCACGCTATTCAAGGTATACTATATACTATACATACAAATTAAACATTATCTCTAGTCACTAATCCACTTTTATTGGCATTTTTAATGTCTCACAGCTCTTTACGGCCATATTCACCTACATGGTCATATTGGTACAGTTCAAGGAGATGGAAAATTCCACCAAATCGCTGCACAAAGCATAATTCTTTATATATAATAGATTTTTAACTTACCGAATCATAAGTCAGGCAACCAATTGCTTTTGATTTATAATTTTTGCGCCATTTTCTGTATTCTGCTTTGATGACAGCTGCATGACGTTTCCAATATTTACCCTCAAGCACAACGGTCTGTGGAGCAAGGAATAAATAAACTTTAAAAGTAAAATGAGGTTTTAATAATTAAAAACTTGGTGTAAAGTAACTGGCTAAATTAAGCATGTTGCTACCTTGTGCATTACAGCTGATTTGAGATGCCAGCAAAGTCAATAAATGAGCTTTACGGCAATCAAAATTTAAAACACTAAATAATTGCGAATATTAATGTAAGCCTGCCACTTGGCAAACAGAGCCTAATTACAACAAATTGTTAACTCGATAAGATTAATCTCTCTCTCTGTCTCTCTCTCGTTTTTTAAGGGGTACATAGTCGACTCATGTCTCGTCTAAGATAAGCTGCAAACGAACAACAGGGGTCTGTATCTAAGTCTGGGATGTTTAACTGACTGACTGGCTCATGCTTGTTCAGCAAATAGACTATAATATGGGTGTGGCTTGGGTTGTGCCTCCACGTCTGAAGTGTACTCTCCCAGCACTGCTGTTATTGTTGTTGTGATAAGCCAATTAGCAGATATTGTAAGAGGTGTGTGGGTGCTGTTTGCAGTGTTGCTTAGTGCCCACTGTACATACATCAACCGAGATGAGACTGTGCTAATCAGCGGCAAAGCAAAGCGATCGAATAGAGTCATTAGAATCGTGTACTTTTGATACCCTGAGATGAGGCATGAAAACTTCGCTATGCGAATTAGTACTACAAACTCTATTGTCATAATAAAGAATTCATTTGCGCACGCTGCTGATCACGTTTATCAGATAGCGTAGTTTATATCTGTCTGTCGAATTGCAGGCATTAAACTGAGTTTATGTTTATGGTCGGGCCTACTTTATGACCCATTGTAATGTCAAGGCAGCAGGTAAGTACACATGCTCTGCGTCGAGTCTTTGTCACATTGAACTGCAACATAATGTATACTGTCTTTAGGAATGCGATTTTTAAAATAGACCATAATCTTGGTCTATAAATAAAAGCGCCAATAGGTGAGAATGATAGCCAAATATAAACACTCGATTGCCTTATCACGTGCTACACAGTCGGGGAACAGGAGAGGGCAAGAGGGTTCCAAGAAACTGGGCGCTACTTGCGGCTACTATCTCCATGGTGAGTTAACGGCGCGCGACATTGATCACGCATCCAGCGAGTGTGCAGACGAAGCTCTGGTTCACAATATAATCACCAAGTGGCGAGCGAGTCTATGGACCTCCGTGTGGGGGTTGCTCGACAACTTTGCGATAGCACTAATTGAGGAGAGCCCGCCTAAAGTTCGCTGTGCTGATTCGTCAGCCATTTCAAGGCAGATGGACTGATTTTGATTAGTCTTTGAAGTGTTTTTGACTTCCGTAACATGGGAAAGCCAAACAAGACACGCGCGCTTATGTGGCGTGATTTTTCAATCGCAGGATCTTCGAACTTCGGTTAGCATGCAGCATTATCTTTGGCTCTGCACTATGTACATACATAACATACATATTATGTCACGATGCGCGTGTCTTACATTTTTCTGTCACATTTGATTGACAGGATATACGCGACTCTATACACAGGTCCCTTTTCGAGTTGATATCTTCACCAGGCACATTCGAAAAATATTTATTGACTTATTAGCTTATCGCGCACACTACTATATATTCACTCTTGATTCCAAGCTGCCAGTTGCCACTTGTTACTACTCACCTGAGGATTACTATGTATGTCAACATCCAGCGGCGATGCGAATTGACACACCGGCGTTCTGCGCTTTTGTATAACTGCAAAGGGAGAAGAACATACACAGGTTAGCCAGGTACTATGCAAAGAGAACGTGCGAAAAAAACGACGAACAAACGAATTACGAAAAAAAAAAAAAACAACACTGATAGAGATAAGATTTTGTCCGTTGATAGCGCACATCGCACGAATAGATAACTCTCTGGAGAGATGCCAACATCGCCTCCTAAGCGATGACAATGAGAACGACCCACACGTGTATCAATGGTACTTGATGAGTAGGGTGACGTTTTACGAAATTTCACAACAAGTCAACAGAAATATATTCACGATTATATCTATTTGCTTTAGCGTACGTCAAAGCAAGAAGATAAACGGAATAAGAGGAATGAAGAAGATTAAATACTCTTCACTGTAACATATTCATTTAAATTACAAGAGAAAGTGACAAGTTTACTATATAATATTGTACGGTTGAAGAATGATGAATTGTTAATAAAGAATCTTAAAAAAATAAGATGGAAGAATCTTACAGAAGAATTATTAAGTAGTTCTAATGTTTTTAATGTAATAATTTTAATTTTATGTAATACGAATCTTTTATGCTGTTAAAGAATAATCTTAAAAAGGAAATATTAAATGACAAAACTTAAAATCATAAGATGAAAGAAATCTTTTTTAGAACAAGTATTGAGAACTTCTTAAGACTACGCAAATTTATCAATGTTTTTGCCGTTTTTCATAATGAATCCTTACGAAAAAAGAATCTAACTATAAATGAAATTCGATTCGAAACTTTAAACTCTAAGGGTTCTAAACATTTTTTTAGTTTTTTTAAAAAATTTTTCATAGATTACTTATAAGAGTTAAAGTGCAATAAACTATATAAAAATGTTCGAAAAAAGAGTGCGGGATAACAAACTATATTTTTTTACCTAAATCATTTAAAAAGAAACTTTTCAAGGGTACATCTTTATTTATTTATTTCAAGTGTGAAAGTTTTAAATTTGAATGCAAAAAAAGAAATTTTAGTAATCTTAATAAAAAAATATGATTTTAATTTAATTTAATTGTAGAATTTTTTTTTTTTTATACAGTACTTTGTCTTAGTCATCCCACAATAAGAATAAAAACCATTCACAGCGAATCAACAGTTTTGACGCAATTAGAATCTCTTAACTTTCAGAAGTGTTTCTCCAGGGAATCTTGATGGTTATTATATATGAGTATACTTCTTGGTCTACCATCTCGCATTTAGATAACTTTACTTTACTTTTCGACTCAAACAGAGACTACTCACAATAAAATGACTGTTCATTCAAAGAACTTTAGTCGCTTGTTATGGGATCAGACCGTACACAGTATTTAATGCAGGAAGTTTTATAGTATTCTTTGCAAGACGATTTCAGTGACCATATAAGCTCCAAATAGACCGTGTGTGCCATTACCCCCTAATGAAGAATGTATGCAGGTTATCTAGTATGTACCATAATCTAATGAATAAACATTTAGCATATATACTTAGTTAGGTATTAAGTGCTAAATGTGAGACAAGGAGCATGCATGTAGTTAGATTTATAAGTACGATACTTTATAAATAGACCTAAAATTTTCCGTTTGCCTTTTGCCTTTGTCGCAGTTGCTGCCGCGCAGTCGACGTCGTTGTCAGAGATAATCGTCTACGAGAGCTTGTAACGACTCTGTAGTTGTCTCACTCGCACAAATGATGTAACAGATGGAAAGTTTCGAAAAAAAAACACAAAAATAAAATGGGTACCCCAGTTAAATGAAATGTCACGAAAATCTAAGCGAATCGTACTTTAATTTGATTTAAAGGTTTATCCAATAGAAAAGCGCTGTCAAACTTTACACCTTTTCGTGCCGTATCCACTGCAGTTGTACCACTGTGCAAGCTTAAAGCTTCAAATAGGATCACAGAAGCGAATGTATGGTTAGGTTGCCCAGTTTCGTATTTGGATCGTGTAACTACGTGTGCGTACAGATAGATAGGTACAAATGTTCCGTTGTGGGGCAAAACAATAATTAAAATCGTATTGCACTGAGACTGACAAGTCGCACGGCAAACGATTAAGACGCCCAGACAGGCATCTCTCTGATAAGCCAGCGCACAGCCGAGCTCGTACTGATAAGGGCAGAGCAGGAAAAGTGCGTCGCAAGAGTCGTCGACGTTTAGTCTTGGGGCCAGACGCATGACAACGGACCCGGTCAGCCTGGGTACGAATGTTTGCCCCATAGAGCCACAAACCTATACAACAATAATAATGAGCAGACTGTCAAAAAAAAAAAAACGAAAAAAAAAACCCAGAAACCAGTTGACAAGGTTTGCCCTGACGGGGCTCTACCAACAAATGCGACTCATCTCGGCCAGCCACAACTACAACAAGGGCAACAACACACACACAGACACACACACACACATGTGCGATAGAGCGAATACGATTACGATCGGGTGTTTGGGAGGGCGGGCTGTCGCTTGTCGAACTGATGTATGTATGTAGAAATGTGCTTTGAAAGCTCTTTAGCTTTCGGCACGGCAGACGTCGCTCCCAATCTGTGTTGTTATTAAATTCGCACGTGTTGTGCGTTTAACGTTCAAGGAAAAATTCATTAAACATTTTCGGTTTTCGTTTGTAATGTGTAATTTACTAATTTCGACCAAAAATTTTCCACTCTTCGCGCCCTTTCTCAAGAGGCTCCACGTGCCGTCGTAGGTAGCATGTTTGTTGGGGCTTCAATGCCAAATTGCTTGGAAAATTTTGATAAGTTTATGTACTAATTAAATGATTTTTGTTTGTTTTTTTTCGAATACCCAAAGTATTACAACTGATACGACATTAAATTACAATCAGAGTGGCTCATTAAAGCGCTTACTTCACTAAGTCTCTTAACTTTGGGTTGTTACTGCGATTGTTCAATTTTGGTATATCATTATTTTTATTTATGTCTGTTTTATGCTCTATAATTTTAGAAATATATTTATGTCATGCTCAATTTAATTTCATATACAGATTTTAAACTCAAACTATGTTTTTTTATAACGCACAAAAAAATTAATGATTAATCTTGTACCAATTTAAATTATATTATTGTATAAAGACCTATGTATGTCGAATGTTTGTCAAATTTCCGGTTGAAGGAATTTGATATTCAAGTTAAAGCAAAAACAATTAGTTATTTATGTTATTTGTTTAGTTTGTTCAGTTGTTCTTTTCCGAATATTTCGTAAAAATATCCGGAAATTCTATCCAGTTATTTGAGCGTCTATAGATGACAAACAAACAAACATTCATTCACATTAAGATTACAATTTATAAAGCCCATAAGGTTTTGCTATACGAACCATTCTAAATGAATTTTATATCAATGAATCAACCCATTCTTAGTTGTCAGGTAGATTTCTTCATTTTTAATCAATCACAATCTACTATATATAATTTGATTTCCGGGTTCTACTTACATTGCATATGCCAGCATCGCCAGATGACATTGTTTAGGCGTATTTTGTCCTTCCAACGCAAGCGAACGCCCTTAAAGTGATTCCACTTGGGGGATGTGAGTTTTTGACTGAAAGAATATGGGAAATATCGAGCATGATTAGTTTACCATATATAGAGATTTTCGCAGTTAATTGTCAGGTTAAAAATGTGCTAATAATACACAAAACACTTGTAGTTTACAATAAATAAGCAAGCTTGTTTTGTTTATGAATATTATAGAAATGGACAGATTGCAATCTATTTATAACTTGCCCCATAACCCACCCGGGGCGACAATCTCAAAATAAAATCTGAGTAATTATTTTTTTTTTACCCATATTCCTTTTGCGTCGATGTTGAATTCTAGATTATTAGTTGGGAAAATAGTCGTAAATCTGTTTTGATATCGATGGAAATAATTGATATCCATTTGAGGTTTGCCTAAATCAATTACCCTCACACTACATCGATATCTATATCAAGTTTAATCAACCAATCAATACGTAGGCGATACGCGATCTCTTGTTGTTATTCTTGTTTATTGTTATTGTTGTTATTATCGCATGCAATGAGTCACGAGTAAATTCTAAACAAATATGCAACAGGTGCATTTGTTGCTGCTGTACACACAATCAACAGAGAATTGCATAAGAAACTACTCGAAGCAAATACTTCAACAATCGGTTACATTCATCGGACTCCTACGAAATCACCCGCTCTCACTTCGATTTCCCCTCTACGATGTCTTCCGATTAATTTGCTGCCTCTCTCTCACTCACACTCTCCCACTGCCTTTCTCTCACGCGCTCTCTCTCTTGGCAGGTGCCGTTCTCTCTTTCTGTCACAATCTCTTGCCGGAGAGTGGGAATACCCCAAGAATAGACGAAGCAGACGACGCTACTGCGTCATCAGACCTTTAGCATAATTCTGTCGAACTGCTTTATTTTTTTGTAATTTTTTTCGGAGCAAACTTGTTTTTTCATCGTCTAGACGAAATGTTTTATCTTCTGTTTTGATGGCACAAAAATAAAGCTGAGCTCGGGATTGGAACTTGCTTTCGGTTCTTGACCTAAGATCGAAATGATATATGCATTATAAAGTCTAACTAAGAGACCTAAATGAAATCACACACGAAATTCTAAACAACAAATTAATAGGGTATTATGAGCGATTAATTACAAAGGAAAAACACGGTATAACTTGTATAGAAAACAAATATTTCAACAATATGATATTCTTCATAAACATTATCGTAGCGATAAATAATTACGTATACGCGTGGGTTGCCCCTCTACCGTGCAGCAACTGTACAAACGATTCGCGTGAGTTCCCCTAACACATTATCCAATATCTAATATCTAATAGGGGCCCCCAGAGGGAGTCTGCTTGGGAGTGCTGCAGCGAAATGCAGAAAACACTGATAAGCCAGCAGAAAACATAAATAAAGCGGGCTATCTAACTGATAAGCTATGGCAATAATATATTGTACTAAAAAACCAAATAAAAACGAAGCGAAATATGAACAAAATAGCAGCTGATCATAAAAAACAAATGCTATTAATAGATGCGCCACAAAATACGCAACATGCGATCTTTGATGACTAAAAGAATTTCTGAATGAACCAAAAAGTCTGAACTCTATAACGACAACAGGGCGGAGTGGGGGCGGGGCGAAAATGAACTACAGAACGTGCCCAATGTGAATTAGAGACGCGGCGTAAAGTCCAATTTGTACAAAGAAACCTACAATAATAATAACCAAGGGGTACCTCATTCATGCACATAGGGTACCTATGTAACTATGTACCTAAATTGGTATATATATCCCAGCAGGTATTGTATGTATGTATTTGTAAGAAAAGGAACATCTGCCCCCAATTGGGGTATCACAATTTAATCAATCGCTCTGAGTTATTGTTATTATTATTGTTTAACCAAACCGCTTGAAATCAACTGCATAGAATCTTCACAATGGACGCTAATCTTCCCACACCCCACTTCAGAAGACTGCTGACATTACATTAAAATATATATGTATTTTCATCGAAACAAAAATGGAAAACAACAGAAAATTCCGACAACAAACTACGTATTATGCATTTTCCACGTTAATTCGTTTACTCTTTGTTTTCCCTTTATTCGCTTTGCAATTTTTACTTTTACATGATTCTCGGCTATCCTAAAAATTGACGAGATTTACAAAACATATATGAATGAAAAATATACAATACTAATGCAAAGTAAACGAGAGAAAATTCTATATTCGGTTCTTTCGTAATAGATTGGCCCCAAGCGAGAAACATTTCTATTTTGAATAGAATTGATTTACGCGTGTTTAAAAAATATTTCTTCCGCATGTCACATCGATGAATCAATTTTAAGTAGTCTAAGACACTTATAAAGTATCTACTAAACATTCAACCAAATACTCTACTACATTCCTCTTAATACTCTGTTTAGGGTATGTCAAAGTCGGACATGTATCACCTTTATATTTCGCTATATACTTCAGGTTGATATATCATTTTGATGGATTGCACATTTTGCAAACGTTTGCAGAAATGGGATACGGAACAAAAGAGACGAAGACGACGACGAAGTGGGGAACCGCTAGCTGGCGAGCGATTAAGGCGAAGTTGTGCTCAAGTAACCCGAGCAGAGCGCGCTGCTGCTACCCGCTAGCGTCGTCTTTAGCGTCGGCGTCGACGTCGAAGCAACATGTGCCCCGCGCGATTATGCGGACAAGTCTTTTCGGCCAGTCCGCACTCCCAGAGACAGACCCAGATTATTATCACGCGTTCGGAGCGTGAACACGAATTGTGGTGTGACGTTGACAGCGACGCCAGCGTCAACAGCGACCGCGACCGCGACCACGGCCACAATCACGACGCACAACAAGAAGCACGGCGAAGTGGAACTCACCTGTAGGCCAGATTCATGCACTTGAAGAGTTTGGTCAGCGAGGTCTCGATCTCCAGATGGGATGTGATCATGCCCATGCTATTCTCATCGCACTCGCGATCCAGATCCATGCGTGGATGGAAGTGCACCACAGTCTGTGGCACATACAGCTGGACATCGCGGCAGGTGTTTGTGGCCTCATCGGTCTTGTCGAGACTGGGATCCTCGGGATCGAGCATCTTCACCTCGCCATCATCCTCGAGATCATCTTGGGCCTCTTCGGCCTCAAAGTGCGAGACCATAAACTGTCCCGAATGTATCGACTCCCGCTCAGCCTTCGATGCGGCAAGCATGGCAGCGGTAAGTTCGGCTGAGGTGCTTCCTGAGTCCGTTTGATTGCCGGCGTATTGCAGCTGCGAGAATGAATGGGGCAGCGATTGCTGTAATTGCAGATGCTGCTGCTGTTGTTGTTGCTGTGCGTGCGAGAGGGAGAGCTGATGTTGCTGCTGCTGCTGTGATTGTTGCTGCTGCTGTTGAAGGTGTTGATGGGGAAACATGTTGTTTGTGCGTTGGTAACTTTCGTATTTGTTCAACATCATTTTTTACTTTTTATTGTTGTTGTTGTTGTGTTTGTAGTTTGACCAAGTGCAGGTGCGAAAAATTGAGCTTAATGTTGCCAGCAAGTTTTAAGCATTATTGACCTCTGCAAATCGTTAATTAATTGCGATTAACATTCGATCGTAGAGATCAGCAGATATAATGATTTACACTTTTATAACACGATTTATTTTTAACAATATATATTTATATATAATTAATATTTATATTTTCAATAATTATGTTTATTTGTTTATTGACTCATTTTTTTCTTATTTCGACTGCTTAGTTTAATTTTAGTTTTAATTAGTTATTTATTTATGTATATTTGCTACACTTTGGAAATGTTATACGATATGAGATATTTGTTCCATTCGCCAACTTTAATTAACACTATTATTGAATATTTATGACAATTTCTATCAATTTGTTGTTGTGTTTCCTCAATTTGCACTTTTATTTTTGTATTCTTATTTCTATTTGAATTTTTCTACTATTCTGTTGATATTTATTAATTAACAGCTATAGAAATTGTCGCTCCGCTTATTACGTTGCGCGTTTGTTAATTTTTTATCAATTTATTGTGTGTATATTCTCTGTATGTGCTTTGCACTTGTTGCCTTCTCTGTTGTTGTTTCGCTGCTGCTTCCTCTTCTTCTGCTTATTTTTCTTTTGCTGCCTTTTTCGCTTCTAATGGCAAACACGCCCCGCTTTTTACGCGTTTGCCGTTATGTGCGTCACAAAAAAGCGCAATCACACACACTCACACACACATACACATACACCCGTGTACACACTTATAGAGACAGGGCGCAAATATTCGTTGTTAATAACACGAGACGCCAGCGACGCTGCTGCTGCGGCTGATAATGAAAAAAACTTAATTGAGAGTGCGAACGAGGAGAACGGAAGAGAACGCGACCAGAACCGGTGGTCGCTTTTCAATTTCACAAACGGTACTGATCAAGCTCGCGCCGCGCGACTCGAGCGTACGCCGCAAATCAAGAACAAAGCTGAAACAAACAGCGACAGCAACAACAACAACAACAACACGAACAACAGTAACAAAAAAACCTGTGCGCGATTGCGATTATAATTGCTCTGCCTGCACACAATCAAAACATAAAACAGCTGACGAAAGCAGCACAGCACAGCAGAGCAGAGCACGAACGACTCTCACGCCCTCTCTCTTTATCGCACTGGGCGCGCGACTAGCTCTACTCTCTATTACTCCGTCACTTGCGCTCGCTCTCTCGCTCACACACAGGCCCACAAATGCCTTATCAGCATCGGAATTTTCTGGCGCTGGCGCTGCTGCGGCGTTGATTGTGAATGGCAAATAGGTGTCAGGGAGAAGAAGAAGAAGCAACAACAGAAGCAGCGACAGTGGCAGCAGCAGCGACGTCAGCGTCTGCTGCGCCTGCACATAATATTTACATATACATACACACACACACACGCGCACACAGTGGCACGCAGTCAATGCATAACAAAAACAATTGGCAGAGTCCGGACTCCGATTGGCCACAACTAATGGGGGAAAGCGTATTTTTATCGCAGTTTCCAATTTACGTCATATGCTGCATTTGTTGACCACTTGACTTGGCCTTCTCTGGCCTGCGTGCACTTTTGACCTCTGCTTTTGGGCACATCGCACGCATACACATACACGTCTACGAGGGGGCGCGACTCGACACTGCACACGCATGCAACGGTGCATTCGTTCAGCGAGCGTACGACAAATATACGATATGACGCGCAAGCGTACGTCTTCACGTAGTTTAATTGTGGTTTAAGCACTCATATTAATTAATTTGCTTTTGCGACTGGCAAACACTGAAATGTGCTAGAAATGCCCAAAGTGCGTGCACGTCAGATGTGGCCGGACAGACAGACAAAAGCTGCTTGGCATACCGCAAGACGCAACTTAACGAAACAATCGAAATCGTTCGTAATTGAATAAATGCATTAGCAACGGCTACATAGTAAATAAATAAAGTAGTAATATAAGCTACTATGTTACTACTACTATTTGCTACCGTCTTATAGCATATTTTTCAATTTAAAAGTATTTCATATTCAGAAGACGAGCTTTCGATAGATTATTAAAAAATACCACAGAATGTATCGATTTCATCATCGTCTTCGCCAATCGATTGCTTGCAGTTTGCTCAGTATCTTCCCAAATGAAACGCAAAAAGGTTCAATTATTTTCTCCAAAAGTTTTTGCATTTATATGGACATAAAAATGGCTCTATAGTTTGCGCGCAAGCAAAACAACAAGCACTTACAGTGCCCCAAAACACAAAGTTATGAAAATGTATACAAAAAAATTGTAAGTATCGAATGAAATAAATAACGAACAAAATGCACAAAGTTTTGCATGAATTTCGCAATGTCGCACACTCATGCAGGCAATTGCAATTGAAACGGTGTGTGTGTGTGTGTGTGCATGCATGTAATTGTATAAGTGTATGTGCGCCTCTTTTGCCGATTCATGGTAACGTGGCACAAAGCATTGGCGAATGCTTTTGGGGCATGCCGCCTGCATGGACAAAAACAACTACCCCAAGTAACTGGAGACGCTGAATTGGCTGATGAAATCGTCGTTCAGGTTGAGTAACATATTGGCCAACAACGCAGGCGCTGCCTCTGCCGCTGCTTGCCACATGCTGCAGCAACACGTGCTTCGACGCAAAGTGAATCATAATATTTACAAACTGTATCAATGTTATTCGTCTCCCTCTGGCGCCTTACCACATGCTGAGCAATTGCATATGGCGCACGAAAGCGCTGCTTGCGCACAAGTGTGTGTGTGTGCGTGTGTGTAGAAAAGCTTCTGTGAAAGTTATTTTGTGAAAAGAAAAGGAAAACTGGGAAAATGGCGCGAAAGCATAAAACTAAATTAAAATGATCTCAATTCGGAATTTAAGGATTGTGCGAAAATAAGGTGAACAAAAATAAATTATGCTATATTATACGGTTGCTATGGGAACTATAAAGTAGAGTTGCAATGATACCGTTATATTTTTGTACCCACCTTCTTCAAATTCCGCAAAACAGTGCACTTTATCAAATTTCTTTGATAGATTACGGGTTTATCTGCGCTTTATAAATTCAAAAATATATTTGTTTTCTTTATATTTTTCAATTTCCCTTAAAGTGAAAACTACATAAACGCGAATAAATTAAATATTGCTGCAAAACTTTGATTATCTCCTGAAATAATTTAAAATCATTTTGAATTAAGATTTTCATATGGAAAAGGTTTATGGTTTATCAGCAGCTCATCAATTGACGTCGCAGTCAGCCTCGTCTGGGCAGATTACTTGATTTTGTTTATGCCACACTGCAATTGCTGATGAATTGTACAATTGTTAATCAATTACAGCCACAGTGCAGGTCAACAAAATACTGCAGACTAATCGTCGCTAATGGAATATTACAAATTAATGCTATATTTTGTGTTTTATTTTTCTTTTCATCTTTTATGTAACAGTGCCACCATGGCGTCCTCACAACAACATACACAGCAAGAACAACCAGCGTTCATCACATTCTTAGGACTGGACTATTCAGATTTCACATCAAGTTTTGACATCGATTTCGCCTTTGATTCCACATCTGACAAATATAGTAACATCATTACTGACAATGGAAAGTTTGCAATTACCCAGAGAGCTGTATTGGGATCTCAAGCTGGAGCCAGCATCGCCACCAACGGCTGCGGCCAGCGAGCTCTTTGCGCTTGATGATCCAACAGTTGCAACCTTTCTCTATGACGATAACTTTGCAAATGGTTAGTGGAGGCTCTTACCTGTTTTCTTTGCATTTTCTAATTGTATGTCTCTCTGTTTTTCTCAGGCATTACACTATTGAGCGACGAAGAGGCGGAGAGCCTGCAGGAGGCGTCCATGGAGCTGCTCAACGATGAGGACTTGGTTGTGGAGTTTCTTGACCTGAAAGACGAAGGCAAGTTTCCAAAAAACAAGAAAGAGAATACAAGACTTTATAGCTGTGCAGCAATATTATTTCTAGTTGGCAACAAGTGCAAGTCGTAGTATAAGATAAACATTAATTGATTAAGGAATATGTAAGTCATGTTAAACAGGCAGAAATTTGGGACAATTTCGTTTCTTTATACGGTTTCGCATCAGGCCTTGCGGTGTGCTTGATAAGTAAACAAATTGATAACAAAATTAATTCATAAAACTATTTTGGTTTGTTAGTAAGTTATGTTATCAGGTACATATTACAGCTGTGACGGTCTCATTCGACCAATATCTGTAGATAAGTTAGTTTCCTGGAAAAAATTATAGTTATTATTTGAAGATCATTTCAAAATGAATAGCAAATTATCAGCAACAATTGCCTATGAAATAGTTTGAAAATATTTGAAATTCTTAGGGGCTCACCCATTGAAGACTATTTAAAACCCAAGATGCCATCGAAAGTAATCTAATCTATATGGCACTTAATTATAGTAAATTCTTTTTCATTAAGGAGTGAAGAAAATTCCCAGAAATGATCAATAGAACCTCAGATATTTTTGTGAATTAGTTTGTATTTCGTGGTATAAGGTATTTATTTATGGAAGGCTACGCCTTGTGGGTCTACTATCTGTAATCTCCGCGGGCCTCTTCAAATCGAACATTTTTGAAATTCACTTGAACTTTGAGCGTCTGAAAAATGTAGACAAACAATGTGACACAGATCTCGTTAAACAGCTTAAGCTTGTTTATTATGGATTGTTAACTAGTATATATTTCGAACTGAACCTGTTTTTTAAGATCTTTCGGGACACAACGGTAAAAACTCATTCATGCAAGGAAGAAATATAAGAGTAGTTCAGAGAAACCTAACAGATCTACAGACTACAGACGTAAATATAAGACTTATTTCGATGATGACGCTTGTTTTGAAGTTGAGACCTTACGCAATAAAAATCTGATTTTGGGAGTTTCCGTAAATCGCACATTTACGCACAGGGCAACATAATTTAATTCATAGCAGGTTGTGAATAGTTTGCAGATTGTGAATAGGAGTGCAGGAAAACTGGTTTGTTTGTTTTTATTTCGGTAGCTTTGGTCGGCTCGTTGTGTCTTTTATGTCTTGCATTGTCTGCAACGTAGTTGTTGTTTTTAAACGTGGTTAGCAACGAACTTTTATAATGCTGACTATAATAGAGCTTGGCAAAAGCACAACTAACAAAAATGTTGAATACAATAAAGTCTTTTTCTTCTCACTCTCTCAGTTTGCGGATTGGTCACGTATTGATCACGTTGCCCACATCTCCATCAACTCTTCAAACAGAGAGAAATCGCCAAGAGAACTAGTCGCTCTCTTATGTTAAGCATTAAGGTATTTTTCCGTTCGTTACAAGTTTTCTTTCCATAGATTGAATAAACAATTCACATTTTAAACGATTTCTATGAAGGTCGTTAGCAGAAAAAGTAAACCAGAAACTTGAAAGAGAATTGAGTCTGAACTAGAGAAACCTTCGCCATAGAACCTGCGACAGGGGGTTCAAGGACAGATCAATGAACGAACAACTAATACCAATTCCAAGTTTTAAACTTAATAATCTATTTTTGGCTGTCAATTTCAGTTTAAAGGGAAAGAAGACTTGAGTCGTCAATTTCTTTGTTTTAAAATTAACTTTTTCTTTTAAGACGTGCCCCCCATATGGGCCCTGTCTTCTTTTGAGGCTGGGTCTCTGTATGTCTCATAATGAAAGGCTCCTTATTTACATTTGTGGGTACATAACGCTTTCATCTCCAAAGGAGACTGAGAGCCAGAGATACGCGAAGCAGAGAGAGAGAGAGTGAACTCTATATAGGGCACTGTCATTGAACTCCGGGGCAGACTTTTATTTTGCAGTTCTTTTTCTTTACATCATGTGCCCATCTTATCGTGAAAGGAAGCATATATACTAAAGATTCAGCTGCATTATATAGACGTATAGATAAGTCCCTAGGGAACTAGGAACCCTATTAGTTGAACTCACTCCCATTGGCAACAGGCTAACGCTATCATCGCGAATTGCATTCGAGGTGAGCCGAGGTGAGTTCAATGAACGTCACCTTGTTGTTCCCCCTGGGGTCTTGGATTGTCAGAGCGATATCATTTGTTATAAATATTCACTTGGAGCGTGGAGCTAATGATTTGAGGGCCTATCAACTGTTTTGGGGGGGGTTGTGTGGAACTCACATGTCGGAGACCTGTTGGGTTACTCTTTACATATTGTTTATAAAAATTATTGATAATTTGCAGCTGAGAAAAATCAATAATATGCACGCGTATGCAGCTTCAGACCCACGCTCTTCATTCGAAGAACAGTGGTCAGAGAGCGTGTTTTAATACTTTATTATATATTCATTATTATTAACTGACAAACATGTGTATGAATGTATATACCCTGTTCTAATGTCTGAAGTCAAGTTCAAGATCGGGTTTAGCTCGGTTTGTGGCCTTGATACTTTTTAGACTTGTGATATAACAAAGTCTGATACATAACATATTAAAACAGATGCAGAGATAAAGGACTATATGTAAAACAGGCAGGGCTTGTGTCCATAGTTACTTTATAGTTTAAACTTTAACCACACTATTGGTTTGGGTTTAAAAAAAAGTATAACATATTGACATTAACAGATTAATATATCGCCTAATTGAATACTAATACATTCAAAATTTAAATATATAAATATATACAATAGAAATATATATAATAGAACTTATTGAAGGTATTACTATAATTAAATATTATAGTATTTCTTATAGAACTTACTCGTAAATATTACTATATTAAAGCAGTATTCAAACAGAACTTATATTATTATTAACTTTATACTCTACACTTTCATACTTTTTACACATTTGTGTGATCATCTATGTAAATGAGAATTCAACCTGTTATTTACCGTGCGCATTCCACTGTGCCAAGTCGTTGGCTTACAAGCTGTGAGCCCGCTTCGGTTGCGATTTCGCTCGGCTCTTCGGCTGCGCTGATACCGTCGCTGTCGTCGTCGTCTTCGTCTCATTGTGAGCTGCTGAGAGTGATCTTATTGCAGGGCGAGCTGTCTCCAGAGCGTGCACACCTTGCTCACACTCTCTGCGACTCACTCACTCTGTGTCTCTCTCCCTCTCTGTCTCTCTTTCTGCCTGCCTTCTCTCCCTCTGGTGTAGTATTTTGTTGGCTTGACCAGGGCAAAAAGTGTGCGCGCTCAGCGAACAATGCTCAGTACAAATTGTTACTCTGACGCGTGCGCTCGCTCGGCTAAAACTAAACCTCGACTTTGCTTTCATTTTTCGCTCAACAACAACTACAACAACGGCAACAACAACAGCAGAAACTGGAAAACAAAGAAACTGCCTTCGAGCGAAAAAAGACAAATAATAATAACAAATACAAGCACAACACGTCTTTGCGTTTCGGAAACGCGCAAAAGCAACAGACGAGACGGCCAGAAACAAAACGTTGAAAACAAAAATTGATTGGGAATTGGCTTTTTTAAATATTTAAACAAGCCCCCATTCCCCGCCCCCCCATCACTCCCAATAAGAGCCTGCAACAGCGGTGGCGGCGACGCTGGCAGTGCTTGTCGAACTGTAGACACTGTGATTGCCCCGAACTGAGTTCCGGTCTTGGCAAACGCGATTCGGCGAAACGGCGCCAAACAAAACGACAAAACGTGTACGCTTGAGGCGATTAATCCAATCAGTGACTATATGTAGCTGATTACCGGAATACCCCCCTCGCCTCGTCCGCAACTTGAGATCCCTTATTGGAGATATCGTCTTCGACATTCTGTTTACTCGCACTGATCCTTCCACTAAGCTAAAGCATCGTTTGCAACATCGTTACGGCCAAAATTCGATTGTGAGCGCACAGGACTTTGTGAGCATGATACCACACTGTGGATACCGTTACATGTGGAACCGTGAAATTGTGTTCAATTCGCAAAAGTTGGTGAAGCGACGCTAAACGGCCTAAGAGCGACTCCATTGCAGCTGCCTGCCTGCCTGCCTGCCACGCCTTACGCCACGATCCGAAGAAGTATTTGCGGCAGCAGTTGACCAGATCCATAGCACCCCCCACAGAATATATATATATCGTAATATCCCCCAGCTCCCTCACCCTTCTCGCCCGTCAAACTGCAAGCACATTCAACTTGAACACCAAGTCTTTGTTTGTGTGTGTGTGTGTGTGTGAGAGAGAGTGTATGTGCCTTACACCTTGCGCTTATTGTTGTTTTTGACTTGAGCCAACTTTAGATACCCGTTCAAAATTCGCTGTGATTTTTATTTTTGTTTGTATATTATTTGTATATTCAACAGGTTCCCTTACCTGTCATACATACTCTCTAACTGTCTTTTTCTTTATATTTCTTACTCTTTCTTATTCTGTTGCAAATAATTTTTATGATATTTTATTTTAGAAGCGCATCTCGTTAATCTAGCAATTAGTTAACCCATATTAGTTACGTTTTTTATTACGTTTTATGTGCCTAGTTTTCTCTGCACGCTTTTAGCGTTTTTTACACTTAGTTTTTAGGGCATATTTTCCCCCCAGAGTCTCTATATCCTGCCCCTTATTCCATTTCCTTTTCAATTTGAGTCGTCTCATTGCCAAATCTGAGTCGGTGCTGCCGCAATTATGAGCAGTTATATATTTATGCAACAAGCCTATGGTATGTCCATCATATCGATACGTATTTAATTTATAGCATAAGCTTAAGTTATTAATTTTTAGGTTGACCTATAGCAATAATATGTATTTATTCTTTAAGTAAATTATTATTTAAACATATTGCAACTGTACCTATTTATAGAATTCGGAAATCTCTCGAACAAATCTTTACTTATCACACTCAGACTCTGAGGTGCTATCATATCTTTCTTTCTTTCTTTTACCGATCTCTTGTTTGTTTTGTCGTCTGCTTGAGATGACTTTCCGGTCAGGCGGGTTTGACATACGTGTACACCACTTCTTCTTCTGCTACTTCTCTCTTTGTGTTTCACGCTTTCTGTTTAGTATAAATATAAATATCATTTGCATGTTTTGACTGGCACCTCGTCGAGCCGAAATGAACACGCCCTTTTCAAAAATATTTTGAAAAACTTTAGCAAACATTTCATTTGAGAGAGAGAGATAATGTTAGATTTCTCTCATCGCCTGGCTGCGATAAGGTTCGATTTGGACTTTCTGTGACCTTGACCCAGTAAAAATCTTATGTTTAGAGAGTGTGAAAAACAATTCACATACATGTTTATGTTTATTCACTGGGGACAATCCCTTTTACTTTGTTGAGATTCATGGGAATTCCATTCTGGATTTCCTACTCGTGTTTCAATTCGAAAACCGACTGTTTATTGACGTGTTCTCTAGGCAAACTGCAAATGGCACAACGACTTACAAGGTTGTTTTTAATCATGCCCCCATTAATTATTAATATATGTATTAACTTTTAGAAAACAACATCCACACACATAACAACGATAGTGTGTCGCATGGCATTGCCTGTCGTCGTCCGTTCCAAGTATTTGTTATTCGCATTCGCATTGGAAACATTTTTTGCATTAATCTCACATCTGGAGATTTCAGTTGCAGTTTCCCGGCTGCGTTTCATTGCAACTGCAACTTAGAATTGCGTAGTTTGCAGACCAAATGTAGGACAAACTATAATTGATATATATGTACTAAGGCAGGAGATAATGCTTGCTGAGCGCGTGATTAATTGTGATTGCTCTGTTTAGATGCGGCTTCATTGTTTCTATGCCTATAAAAGGGGTTACTACATATAGAAAAAGTTCAACTGGAAATATTTGAATTGAGTAAAGCAATTAAATTATATTAATATATAATATTTCAATCATTTATTAATTGTACTAGTTAGTTTTTGTATTGGTAATCTAGTCAGGAACAGCAACTGCATCAAAGTCTAAACTAAGTTAATATACTAGATAACATAATAACTTTGAAGGATTATACTTATATAGTGAATTTTGTAAGGGGATTCTATTGTAAATACTTTTAAATTCCTGATTAAACAGCAAATTGAAGGCTTGGTTACATTTAAGGTTAACTACAAGTTGATCTACATCGATATATAAAGAATAATTTATGGCATTAGCAATTGAATATTCGAGAAATATGTTCGTGAACAGGTCATTAAACCGCTGCTTGACAACCCACTAAAAACCAGTTGATTATAGCACTACAATCCATCTGTGCTAGGAAAGATATTGATTAAGATTTTCGCCCACATCAGCTTAAAACTTGTCCAATTAGCGCCCTTAAGTGAGCAGCTTAGGGTACAGTGTAACTGTGCATTAGTAACAAAGTTGTATCTGTAAACAATCTCGCTATATAAAATATTTTTAATTGTTATTGTTGCGGGCACACCCTATCTCTGTGTATATATAGAGGGAGATAGAAACAAGATTTGATTTATGTAAATCAATTGCAATTGCAGTTGCTCTTGTTTTCGCCCCACTGTGTGTGTGTACAACGTGTTATGCAAATGGAGCCACAGCCCAAGGTGCTTAATAATCAACGCCAAGTGGTGGCCAGCAGGTGCGCACACGAAGGTCATCCCTGCTCCCAGATCTATCTATCTATCTCTATTTCTCTATTGCACTTGGCAACTGCCAGCAACAGCTGAAGAAGCACGAGGAGAAGGAGGAGCAGCTGTGGCAGCAGGCTACACTGATAACCCCCGAGCGACCGTATGATTCGTTGGCAATTTTTTGTATTTATTTCTTGTTTTTTGCTCGCTGATCAATTGAAATGAGACCCAGCGACAGCAAGAGCTGCAAATAATCAAATCGGCCGGCAACATGGCAGCCCAACTAATTTCAATATGTGTCGTCGCTCTCGTGTAGAGAAAGAATCAATAAATCGAATTGACACAAAACAATCACAGCAATCACAGCTCAAAATATGCCACAATCAATATGCAAATGTTTACGCTGCTCTATGCCGCCACATGGTCCAGTCCAGGGCGTCCTTCGACTCAATGGAAATCAGTTTGAGTTGAGAATGTAGAACAACAACAACAGACAGTAACAATAATAGTTTTAATATAACTACGCAGTTGTTGTTGTTGGATAGCCGTAAATAAAGTATGTAGAGTATCTTTAAGATAAATAGACTCATTTGGGAACTGTATTCAAAGCAAGCCAAGTCATTATATAAAACAGAGCAGCTGGAAAGTTACGAAAACAATTATTGTAAGGGGTAGTCAGCAATATTTTCTTAATTCTATGCAAATGTGATAGAGAATCAATTTAAATTCTTGAAAGACTTTCACGTAATAATAATAAGAATAGTTTGATATGTAAGATAAATATAAAGTATAGATAAAAAGTGGTTAGACTTAGTTTAACTAAATATAGTTTGTTTAGTTAGTCTGTATATTTTAATTACCATAAATAAATAAACAAATTAGTGAGGTTAATGTTTCCACTTATCTCTCTCCATTTTTTATACACGTATAAATAATTAAATTTAATATTATATTAACCACATTTCCCCTTTTCTCTTCATTTACAGAGTGCCTTCTTGACCAAAAGGCACCGCAGTACATCGAGTATGAGCCGGCTAGCTTTGCCCAACATCTCGATGTGGTGTCGCAGGCCATTCTACCCACAACCAAAGTTCAAGTCGTTGCCGACTTCCAACATGGTGACTCCTCGTTTACCCTGCAACAGCTGACGCCTCCGCAATCACCGCCGCAATTCGATGGACAACAACAACAACTGCACTCGGAGCTCGTAAAAGAAGAGCAGAAGCTGGTGGTAAGTGTGAGATTATCTCCTTGGCAGGCAGTATTTAATTATCTGAATCTTTACAGCAGCCCTATGCCGCAGAAGTAGTAGCTTCACCCGAAGCAGCAGCAGCTGTTGCGCCGGCCGCGTACTCGTTCAACAACTGGCCGGCGGGCAGTGAAATCGCTCGCGAAATGCAACTGGTTGATGAAATTGTCAACATGCGCGCCCAGGAGCTGCAGTTGCCCAGCAACTGGCAGCAATTCAACGATGACTGCGAATCACAGGCATCGTCATCGTTGGGCAGCAGCAGCCCGAGCAGCAATAGCAGTGGCGCCGGCAGTAGCATTGCGGATGCCGATGAGGATTGGCTGCCCGAGAGTAGCAGCAGCTCACCGACTCACACCATCGGTGAGGAGACTTCAACACCACCATCGTCGTCGTCGTCTAGCAGCGCTAAGAAACGTACTCGCACCTACGGACGCGGAGTGGAGGATCGTAAGATTAGAAAAAAGGAGCAGAACAAGAATGCCGCCACACGCTATCGCCAGAAGAAGAAGATCGAAATGGAGAATGTTCTCGGCGAGGAGCAGGAGCTGATGCAGGCTAACGAGGTACTGCGACGCACCCTCGCCGAGCGTCGTAACGAATCTCGGTATCTGCGTCAATTGATACGCGAGTTCTACCACGAGCGTAGGAAATAGAAAGCGACTGCTGCGAACTGCTCTCTCTGTTCCCCCTCTTCATCCTCAAGTTCAAAACAATGTTATCCCCTCCTCCTTTCCCTTAGTTTAATGCCCTTGCAAAGTTATCGTTATAGTAGTAGTTATCGTCACGTTGTCCAGATCATATCAGTCCCAACCCCCCAACAACACTTTTAGTTTTTTCCGTTCTGCACAAATGCATCCTAACAACAACAACAACAACAACAAATATGAAGAAATACAAGAACAGAAGAACAGCCTGTCCTGGCCAGCATTTTGGCACTTATGACAAGTCGCCCACCGCGTCGACTTCGACTCCCTTTGCCAGTGCTGGCCTAGGACAACCCAAGATCATAATATACCGCACAGGCCAATGGACTCAATTTTTGGGTACCAGATTTTCATGATACAAAAAACCTACGTGAAAACCTTTTTTTGACCCCCACCCCCTTCCCATATCAAGATTATAAAACCCTGTGCGGCGGCTGTTCTCTGTTTACTTTTTGACATTTGCAGACAGATTTTAATATTGTACAACCATTAATCTTATTTCTTTAACAATAAAAGTAATGAACATACTTATTATCTATGTATCCGTAATAAATTTAAAAGGGTTTTCAAAAAAAAAAACATATCAATTGGTCTTTGCTTGAAGGGGTTTCTTAGTTATAAAGAAAATATCGGGCGCGCCTGTTGCGTTCGATCCATTATATTATATTAAAGTTCATTGATATGTATGTATGTACCAAATGTTGGTTGTAAAGTATGGAAGGATCTTTAAAGGATGTTGACATTTTCAATGTTATTCGATTTAATTAATGAAGTACAAAGGGAATTAATAATCAAATTATATATTAAAATATCATTCAAGGAAACGATGAAGAAGAATCTGACGAGCTTAAACAAAATAGTCATCTATTTATTATAATTATAATCTTTTTATCTTCACTTTAAAGAGTCGGGGAAATATCGTAGTGTAGTCGGTATTATAGGGCATAATTTATAGCGACCATTTCCCAGAAATCCTTCCAACTTTGGTACACAAGTTGTAAAAAAGTTTGCTTAATCAATTTACAGTTAACAACACACACAATGCCAAACACACACCCACACACACACATACGAGCAATCCCACACATGCACTCAGCTCTGACGTACGGGGAATTATAATCGGATTATGATTATGTCTATGCGGAAGTTATTAGCCATGAGTACCCCGCCGTCGTTCGATACTGATGCTGATGCTGACGATGACGTCGCGACTTCACAAAGTGCAAGCGACAATTAATTGAAAAATGAAGTCGACTCTCAGGGAGGGAGGAAGGAAGGGAGATGGAGATTGATGCAGATTTGGTCTGCACCCCGATTGGGCGGTTGTGCAGCCAAAACAACAGCAAAACGATTTCTCAACACGGGACTAAACAGATTTCTGTCTACAGAATGTTTTCTGTATTCCGTATTCTGGTCCTGGGGATTTGCGCGCCAGGGCATTTGACTGATGAGGTGGCGACGTGAGCTACAAGTTGACTTTCCACATCTTTTTTTTTGCTGCCGAGTTCCTTTGGACTTTGACAGTGCTTCGGGCGCCATTTTCACTACTAAACTAAATTTTCCACATCGTTAATTTATATTAATATGATTTCTGTGTCAACGGTCGACGCGCTGCCGCCCATGTCTAGCGACACGACCGAGTCCCCTCGTGAGTGAGTGTGCGTGTGCGTGTGTGTGCGAGTGTGTTCCTTCCTGTGCGTGTGTGCAGCACGAACTGTAGCGACACGACACCCATGGAGGTCGCCGCGACGCCGTCGCAATGTTTATCTAAATTGTTATTTTTCACACTCACGCAGTTCAATGAATTTGTGAAAATTACGTTTGGGACTTTGTGTTTGCTCATCGACGATGTCGCCGTTGCCGTCGCTCTCTGGGCAGCCTCTCCAGACTGTGCGCTGCGACTTTAAGCGCGTCGTCGCATGTATTGGCATCAAATTCAATTTGCCTGCATTGTGTTAATCCTGTTATTAGCTCGCCTCGTCATCCTCAACACACGAATCCTTTCGGCGAAACTGTCGCTTCAAGTGCGCAGTGCAAATAATCAAATGAAAGTGGCGAAATTTTCTGATTCGCCTGAATACTTGAGCAAGGTTCCTCAATGAATTCCCAATTTATCAGCTTGAAAGAGATTTCTGATAAGTTGACAGAGTTTGAGAGTGAACGTAGGTGTTGATCGAGTTGGTTTTTTTTGGGTAAATTGCACACGCAGATTATTTTTGAACAGGTCTCTGCGGGTCTATATCGTCACTTGTACGTATAGGCATCAAAAATATGCTTCCATTATAATATATACTACTGTTTATGTGTATTAAAGCGCAATTTTGCAATGGTCCAATCGAACGAAGAAAACGTTAGACTTAAGTTTCAAAAAAGATCATATCGACTTCATAAAGTGTGTACAGTATCGTATGAATAAAAAAAAAAACAAAATTGGTTTCAAGAAAAACGGATTCCAAATTCCGATAATTATTTAGTTATTTCAGAAATAGATTCGCTTTAATGTGAGAACCAGATAATAAGGCATCTTTCGGCATGCGGAAGGCCTTCTCAGCAATCTCCTTAGATTTTATCTATACTAATTAAAGTATATATTGATACACACTTTTATTTTATATAGTTTACATGTTATAATAACCTCAACTTGACTTCGTCAAAATAATTGTGTTCACTATTTGATGTACCCGTTCATACAATATATATTCGGCAGATCACTGCTTTATCTAATTTACTCAAAGGTTGCCATACTATTATTATCAACATTCCAAATGCATGTTCTAATGCATTGTTAGATTTTATGCTAAGCACCTGTTAAATCTTATGTTAGCAGCTGTTAAGTCTAAATGGAGTCGCTTGCATACAGTCTCCCCTCACCAAAGGGTAAAAGTAGTGGCACAATTAATGTTAGTAATTTTCCAGCGTCCTCGCTTTTCACTAAGGTAAAAACTACAAGTAACATTTGCACAATCAGGTACCAGTAAACAGTATATTTTATACATATTCATAACTTATTCATATAAATTAACATACTATTATTATAACATTCCTGCATGAATGCATTTAGAACGCCAAATGACAAAAATTAGTACACTTTTTGGTGTACTCATTTACAAAGGGTATGTGGGAATGTTGTATTTTGCCGCGTCCTCTGAATAACTATACTCAATCATTTGATGATCTGTACAGTATTTTATATACCCTTCGACCATTGTTTTGAAGCATAGAATTTTATGTCAAACTAACAGTATTAGTGAAAAAGTGTTTCTCTCCCTCTATTTCGTACAAAATAAGTACAGTCTCGTACTGTACAATGTTGTTCCCTGAAATGAATTCATTGAAGCAGGGCTCTAATATATACATATATTAAAGGTGTGGCTAAGTATATGACATTTTTTTTCGAAAAAGTAAAGTAATTATTTCTTCCAATTTACAATTCTCAATTTTTTTTAAATCAAAAATTTAGTTTTACTAATCGAATCATGCTATATAGAACCTTATTCGCTTTGGCGCCAACGGATCATATCCCATAACAATACGCAGTGCTTAAATTTCGCTGCTTGTTTTCTCCCCCTTCCATTATTCGTGTGCAAGTCGGGATCCTGCTGTGCTGGCAATAGCTATAAATAGCGGACCTAAAATAATGTCTAATCCCACTTAGCCGCTGCCGTTGCCTTGCTTCTGCTTCAGCTTCAGCTTCTGCTGCGACGCAGTGAGGGATCCCAATCAACACTTGCCTTTCGCTGCAGTTCAACCCTTATAGAGAGGGATGAGAATGTTTTCCACTTGCGATGCGTAAAGTTTTCAATTTAATTGGAATTGACCCGCATCGCCATCGGATCGACATCGACATCGGGTTGGCAGTAGAGAAACCCGTTTATTCACGTTGTTTACATATTATTTAAGTTTATTTTTATGGCACAACGTGGCAAAAGGTGCAAATGAAAATGTGTGAAAATTTTCTGTGGTCTGCGGGCCGAGATAAGCAATTGGTTGTACGTGTGTGTGTGTGCGTGTATTAGTTCGATAAGATAAGCAAAAAATCAAACAGTTGGTTTTCTGTATTTTTTCTTGTTTTTTATAGCATCGACTTGGGTTGGGCAATTGCCATAAAAATCCAGTGTGTAATGGCAATTTCATTTTTGGCAAATGAATTGAATTGTTGCCGTTCCGTTCCTTCATTCTGTATCCCCCTTGCTTCTTCTTTTTCCATTCGCTTTAGTACAATAATTAGAAGATCTAAGGCTGCCTCATGTGGTGCTAAACCAATTTGTGCTCGGTAATTACATAAGTTCATTTCATGTGTCTCTGACATACACACACGCTATGGTATCTGTATCTTCTTCTCACTGCATTTCCTTCATATTTTGCGGTAATAAAATTTACACTAATGGACACATAATACATTTAGCTCGATGACACTACAAATAGCGTATAGCTGGCATGACTCATAGCTTGGCTCCTCTCACGCCCATTAACAATTGCGCGTAAGCCACAAAAGCAACTGCGGCTCATGTGATTATCATCGAAATGCAAATCCGATTTGAGTCGCGCTCATTAACATGCCAAGGGTTAACTTCATGTCATTCCCATTATGACATTGTTAAATGTTATGAAAAGAGTGTCGTGTTCGCATTACCAACCCCTCTACCCATCGTACCCTCATCGATTCCTTGTACCGACTGCTTGGCGTCGCTGGCGACTTGCAAATTGAGTCCGCCGAGGGTTGCCCCACTGTGGCAGGGAGTCCATTTACAGGCACCGCCAACAGCTTCATCGCTGACGTTTTGACTTTTAATTGTATTTTAAAGTGTTACCAAGTCGAGGGGGGGGGAGGAAGGGGGGAGAAGTGTGTAGGCGAGGGACACTCGTGTGCTTAGCCCGGCTCGCTTACAGGCCATTTGGCTTTTGATTTAGCTCGGCTGTTTGGTCATTTGATGCCTAATTAAATTTAACGATGACGTTGATTCTACCTCCCCCCTCCTTTCTCAACTTTCCCCATCACCACTTTCTTCCTTTCACTATGCTGTGTCCGGTTTTATTTTACATTTTCCAAGCGTCAGCAGCAATTTAACACATTCCCATTGGGCCAGAGTTCTTATGAACTTGTGTGGTTGCGACGATGATTGCTGATATCCAATTCCCCTGCACTCTGTACTCCATTACGCCCACGCACTGTGATTTGATTTAGAATGGTATTTAAGAAATAAAATCACCAAAAATCTAAAAATTTAAAATTAAATTCTTTTCTTTCTAAGCTCTTTTTAATTAATTATAATTTTACAAATGATATTAATTGTTTTACTTTAAACAGTCGACTGAGCGTAGTTGACTTTAAATTAAATTAAATAAATAAAATAAATAAAAAGAGTAGTTATATGGTTGGGCTGTACTATATATTCAAATATATATGAACAGCATTAAGAATGAGTATTCATGTAAGCATAATAAATAAGTATTTATGTTTGTTTTAGGAATTGAAAATAATAGCTATGAGTTTTAAAAAGCCAAGTTAGAGAAACAACAAAGATAGGCCACCTTCTAATCTTGTAGGTTCTTGCCTTCTCCCATCGTTCCTATACTAGTTATAATTCATAAAAGTGCAGAAAGAATAACGACGCAGAAAGAAGTTGGAAAATGAAGCGTAGCATAAAGAAAATGAAAGAACGGAGAACTTATGATAATTATCAAGTATTTTTCTATTCATTCACTTTTAAAGATCTCCGATAAGCTATAGTAAACAGTGCCGATTCACTTTTCACTATCTATGCCAGCTTTAAATGGTATTTATTTCCCTGCACTAATTTGCATTTTCGTGTCGCAGTTTCTCATTAAATCAAAGCCACATTAAACGCGACGCAACACTTGTCTGCCGTATCAATCTATTCAGTTATTTATCCATCTATCTGGCTGTCTTTAACTGCCTGCCACAATGCGGGTTGCGAGTTTGTCACACAGAAAATCGAATGCAATTTCACGGCTATTTGATTGGGGCATGACAAAAACAAAAAAAAAAAAGAAAACGGCAACGTTGGCGAATAATGCAATAAATGAGCGCAATTTTCAATTTGCCAAACAGATGAGCCACAAAACGGAAGAGAGCATGCAACTGAGATGCAGAGTGGCAGAGAGAGAGAGAGAGAGAGAGAGAGAGAGAGAGAGAGAGGGGAGAGTGATGAGCGAGAGTGAAGGGGAGAGTGCTACAGTTCTTTGCTAGTTTCGCCAATGCAATGTGCAGGCTTTTTAAGCCCTAAGTGCATACGCAAAAGTCCTGGACCGTGCAACAATGCCGTGAAGTATGCAACATGTGCCACAAGGCAGATGCAACAATTAGCTGCCACATACCTTTGACATTTACAGCACGTACGTGACATTTGGGCAATTGCCTGCAAAATTGTTTTCAAGTGCCGCTGCAAGTGGTCCAACTGCATGGCAAGGGGTAGGCGCAGCAAGAGGAGAAGGAGCAGGTCCAGGACGCTGTGTCGTGTGGAAGGGAAAAGGGGAGAGGGAGGAGTAGCTGCCGCAGGCGAAGCTTGACAAATGTGCATTTAATTAGCCAACGCGGGCGGGATGGGGACTATCATATTTCCTTTTGCCATTTTGTTGATTTGTTGTCGTCTGTCATTCAAAGGCTTCAACACACACGCACAGCACCCACACACACACACACACTTACACAAATGCATACACATACAGCACATCATCATGCAGGAGGAGGAGTGGGAGTGAAGAGCGTCACTTGAATCCTTAGAAAAATCAAAAACAATTAAAGTTTGTTCAAGAAAAACAAAACTCATCCGCGCACACACACACACACAGTCACACACAGACACACTAACGCAGTGGCTGCACAGCGACACGCGCGCTCACTCACACACACACGCATGCAGACATTCCAACATGTGTGTAAACATGTTGTCGCCCCTGCCCCCCTTGAGAAGATAACGTTGCCTACTTTTGTGCGCTCGCCAACGCAAACAACTTTTGCGTGACGTCTGACGTCGCCCATATTCAGCGCTGCTGCTCCACCACTGCGCTCTCTCGCACTCACACTTTTCCTAAACTCCTCTGTCCCCTTCCACCGCCTTTTTATCCCACTGCGTCAACCTAACGATAACTAAATTTGTACATTTGGTGTAAATGTAAATAGATTGTTGCTGGATTTGTGCAAGTGTATGTATGCGTCCGTGTGTGTGTGCCTGTGTGCATATCTGTGCTGGGTGATTAACGGGTGGCCCTGGCCCCAGGTCTAAGTGAGTCGCTTTCTGTATTCTGGCAGCGACGCGTCGCATGTTTGGGGCGTTGGTTTTGCGGGTTGGTCCAAACGGCGCCAGGCAGCCGCCAGGCAAACCAAAAGCCACAGCTGCCTCAGTAACCTTCCCTCAGCCACCGCCTCCGCCTGGGCACAAATTAAAATATGCATTGGTGTTGCGTATACCCTGTAGTTAGAAGAGGGTGTTTCGGGTGATTTGATTTGATTGATAAGTTAAGTTGATTGTTCACGGCGTATTCCTGCATAATTCAAACATTTATTAGTATTTATATTGTCACTATTAATACTTAAGGTTGCCATATCAATTAGAATCAGCTGTTTAAATCTATGTTCTGAACAGCTGTTTAGTCTTATGCTAAGCAGCTGTTAGATCTAATTCTAAGCAGCTGTTAAGCAACTGTTTACATATGTTCACTAATCTTAAAATACTCATTTATTAAATGCAGCACTACAATACCTACAATACACTGAGCATCGATGCTTAGTGTTTATACCTACACATTAATTTAAAACTCTGCCTTTGGATTATACCCGTAAACGCAGATTAACATTCATTTAACTAACATTGTTTATGTACATGTTATACAGAGTTGATTAGAATAGCAGACCAATAGGCATGATCATTATATCGATAGCAATGTATCGGGTGCTTATATACATTATGTTAAGGCAACTTCAGTTAACATAAAATAAGATTAAGAAACGTATTATTACAGACCTGTATTAAATAATAATACAAAATAAAATATGCCAAAAGCTGGGTATTTCTTATCCTCTATTTCCTCTGAGGAATGTTTTGTTTAGCTTGTGTAAATAAGTCCTGCAAATACAGGATGAGAGATGGCCTTGAAGCTTAACGATGAATACTGCATATAAGTTAGACAAAAAGGTTAGCTAACATAACAGTGAGTCAGGAAATCGGAAAGATTTCGTACGCAAATCAAATTGGAAATGAGTATATTGTGATGTCAGAGGGAGAAATGAAACGAAATTTCATATTGACATAGCATTGCAAGTTAAAATACGATATATAAGGGTGTAGTACCCTTAGCTCGGTCTTGCAGATTTACAGATCATTCTACAGCTATGTATATTCAACTTAATAGAATCAAATGAAAGATAATGTGTTGCTGTTTCCTCTTCAATCTATCCCAATAATCACTATTTTGTTGCCAAATTCGGCTGTTAACTTAAGCTGCTATAACAAAGTTTTATAAAACGTGGGCGGCAGACCTCCTGCGGTACCGCGACATCGGAAACAGGCCTAGGCATCAGCCACAGCCACGACACCTTCAGCTCATTTACATAACGGAAGGAAGAGAGCAGGCGGAGCAACTGCAGCATTGGATAATGCGCCATCAATAACAATTATAGGCAAGCCATCAAAGGCAGTGACGCTCGCGCTGGACGTCAGAGTTGTGTCCAGGCCAGGATATTCCAATTAATGCTGCTTCATTGAACCCCAAGCTGAAACTTAAATAAAACACGGCAACAACAAAAACACAAACAACACAAACTGCTCTCGCGTAATTTAAATGCTAATTTCTGAGCACCTTTTCAAGGTGTGTTGCAATGAATTTTTCGTAGTCGCATTTTCATAATCACAAATCAAGCGGAAGGTTTGAAAAACTTTGATTACATTTACATTGTAAAGTAGGTAGAGTTGAGAGCAGAATGGGCTGCGAAAGAACGTGGGAGAACGTGACGTATGCGTATTATTTGCTTGTCGCATATTTCTGTTTTTAAAGAACTCGACAAAACTTTTTAATGACACCAATTAGTAACTGTTGAGGCAGCTCTCGCCATAGAGAGTGTGCTCCTCGTATTGCTGCCACAAACCAGCTGAGCCTTTCACATGTTTTGCCTGCCCAACCCAATCCCCCAACCATCCCGGCTTATGGCTCGTCTTTTGGCTCGTTAACTGAAAAATGTGTGCTATAAATTCGCTCGTTTCGCATTGAGTAAATAATAATTATTTCTGTTCGCTTTTCAATCGAGCCAAGAGACACGCGCTACAAGGTTGGATAAACATCCGACGAACATGTACGAGTAAATTTCATTCGGGGTGTATTCATGGAATGCTAGAAAGCTATTTAAGGCCAGTCAATATAGAGGAATTTTTTATTTATGTCAATCATTAATTGTTTCATATTTATTTAAGAGAAAGTCTTACCACTAAAATTTCTTTTTGCATAAAATCGAAACCTAAAATTTGTATAGTTTTCCAATGAGAGCTTCTTACACGATCCTGATCTACTGATCCGATTAACTTAATTAAAACCGTTTGGGAAACGAAATACTTAGACCTTTTTTATAAATATGTCCCAAACTTAAATTTAGAAATTTATGTTATTTATTTATAATTTTGAACTAAGGTTGACCCAAGCAATTGGGTAAAAAAACCTTTTGTTTTCCTTGCTTCATTATGCAAACAGTTTTTTATGAAAATGCCATAAATTTATGTTTGAAACGTAAGGAATTTATTGTATTAACCCTTCAGAAATGATTAAAGTTTTTTATACTGTGTAACTAACTTTTTAACTTTTTAGCACAGAGTTTTTCGTAAACCGTCATTTAAATTTCATAAAAATAATCATTTTTTCCAAATCTGGCAAGAAAAGTATATTAAGCCCGCTAAACGGATAGATCAAATGCATAAATATATATTCAGATTATTCAATTTTTTATCACTATTAAAAGAAAAAGAACCTCGCACTTATGTATAAAAAACCTTATTTAAATTTAGAGTACCTAATTTTTATTTTTCAATTTTTTTGGTATTGTTTCCATGGCGTTCATACAATATTTTCAAAAGCGTGTGCACAGTTTTCAATATACTCTATGAATGCCACAGAGTCACAAAGTTTTGAAGATATTTTTTATAGAAAATTGTTTATCGTTTGTATAGGAAGCAGGTGTTCTTTGAGTATGTTCCTTTAAATATTTGACCCATATCAACGCCCAAGTTCATGTCGGAGCCATAATTAATGGGATCAATCAGTGGCTGACGCTTTGTGACACAAAGTACGGGTTGTCTTAGTACGTCCACACTGGTATCCAATTTGATGCCGCATTGACCCATATGATTTTTGAACAGGTTCGGCTTGTGCACCTTATCGTATGGATCGCGATAAAAATCCCGGTATTTCTGACACTCCAAGTAGAAGGTATCTATTCGTTCTACATCAGCATAGTCCACAATAGGTAATCCAATCTTTGGTACAAATCCCAGCACGGCACGACGCTGTACTTGGCAGCTCTTGGCCACAGATATCATATCGACTTCGGGTATTGCCTTTGCCATATTCGAATAGCCAATATACAAATTCCACAGAAAAATATAAATAAATATAACTTGAATTATAATGACTCAATATATGAATAATTCAATTGAATTAATTGAATGGAAACATAAAGCCAACTAGGTTGTGATTTTCAAATCTCCAAAGACTTCTACGAATTACTGAAGTCTTGTCTTTCCTGAATGAGTTAAAATAATCTGATGTATAAATAATAATGTTTAATTTGCATAGATTCTGTTTGTTATACAAAGTTCTCCTCCTCCAATCCATTTGACCTTAATATTTTAGCATGAGATCTCATACTCCTTTGCCTGATACCCTTAAATGTCAATATTACAACGACCGATTATGTTGAGAGCAACCAGAATCGGTTGTGGGCAGGAGAATAATAAATGTAAATATACCGATTGACTGACCCCAACAAGAATCAGGCCAAAACAAGAGCAACAGTCGGGGGCAGTGGGATACCCTTCGACCTTTTTGAAACGTAATGAGTCAATAACTGTACAATACTTCTACTTAATAGAAATATCGTTACGTAAGCCTTTATATGCGTCTGTGTATGAATACGTGTATATGTATGTATCATTTCATTGGTCAAGCATAAATGTATGTATGTGTGTGTGTGCGTTTGAATGCAAAAAATGCGTGTGCATAGAAAATAAGAGAAGAACAACAGATGGCGCTACGCGCTTGCATTCTCTTTCCTTTTCTTTCCTGCATGAGCATTGCATTGACGTCGCAGCTTGCTGGTCTGTATTGAAAATCAAAGCGAACAAGGTTTTTGTTTAATAACTTCTGTGTTTGTTGTCCGATCGGATTGGAATTTTGACGTTATGTTGGTATTATAATTAGCTAAGTATAGTCTTACTCAGAATGTTGTATGTTTTATATGTCGCTCGCAAATCGCTTAAAAGATGAAATTATTGATTTGCTGGGCGGGAGGCGTGGCACCCAACATTTGAAATAAACTTCACCTGTCCCGGATCAACAGAAACCTTCATGCCAAATTTGCTGTCTCTAGCTTTTATAATAGCTGAGATCTGTGTGTTCATCTGGACATACAGACATCCAGACATCCAGACATCCGGACAGACAGACAGACATGGCTTAATCGACTTGGCTAGTGATCCTGAGCAAGAATATATATACTTTGTGGGGTCTCCCACGCCTCCTTCTGCCTGTTACATACATTTGCACAAGTAAGTATACCCTTTTTGACCATTTTCAAGGTCGAAGGGTATAAAAAAAGCCACGTAAGGGTGTGCGAGTATATGTGTGCGTGTGTGTGTGTGTGAGTGACATTGTCAACTGCTTGTTGCGGTGATCAACGGCAGCATGAGATTCAAGGAAGGCAGCTCGAGCAGCTGTTGACGACGACAAAAAAATCCCCCCTTGCTATTGACATTTAACAACGCGTGTGGGTTCGCCCCTGGGCAAAGGAATGCTGGAATTGCTCAACTAAGTAGGCAAGAAGAGCGAGAGAGAGTGGGGAGAAAGGAAAGTAGAAGTGGCAGTGAGGTCTAGCCATAAGTCGACTTTGCCTTTTCTATTATTGCTTTATAATATTTTGCCTTGTTTTTAGCATTTTAAATAACCCGCGGGGTGTGATTTTTTTTTCTTTCTTACCCCGACTAAATGACTGAAATCCCGTCGGGCTCTTGGAAGTCCTGTCATGATTAAATTTGTGCGTTAAGCGTTCCTAAGCCCCGGTGCCAATGATGGTGTTGTCGCCTGCTTAAATATGCTGCTCGGCTACGGAGCGCTCTCTTTGATTGCATTAAAGGCGGCGTCGACTGGTTGCTGCTGCTCGCCGTGATGATTGACTGGCTGCTTGACTGGCGCTTGCGGTTACTTGGATGCAAGACCACGCACTGTGCCAACTGATTAGCGCACGGGATCTGTTCGTGAAATTCAAGCAATCACATACAGCATTTTTAAGTTGATTTTATAACATGTATTTAAGATGAATATTTGCCAATTTTCAAGTAAGCTTTATAAAAGAGAGAGTAAGTAATTTGAGTTGCAAAGGCTAAATCGACTCCTCTGTTGATGCTGATCAAGAATAAAAAATACATATATTAAAAAAAAAAAAAAAAAAAAAAAAAATAGTTAACAGGGTCGGAGGTGTCCCCTAAGGTGAGTTTCAGAGAGAGTTCTGGCAAAAATTAATATACCCTCTTCAAGGGTACAATAAGTGTTCATGCAACTACTACCTAGTCAGTTTTAATCTTACAACGCATTTAACTTAGCTTTAAAAAAAACTCCCACTAGCTTAAAACACTTTAACAATATATACTAGCTACCCAAGTTGTCCCTATTTTCCTTACATAACATCCGCCGCTATTGACAAAGTCTAGCCTTGGAAAATAGCTAAAAACCAGTTGAATAGTTTTATTATTGTTGTATTGGTTTGTCTGTTTGTTTGAGCTGCAATGTCGAGTACAATGATCGGTTTAATATGTTAGGGAACAGACCGACAGACCAGTTCATGATGATGGGGCAGTAACTGCATCCGACCACAACAACAACAACAACTTGAACAGCAACAACTTCTGGGCATAATCATACGACCAGCCAGTATAGGAAGCAACAACGCCCACGCAACCTCTGCTCGGCTTGGCCTTCGTTTGCTCAGCGTCTTTTTCCTGTTTATTATTTCCACAACGCAGATACGCAGAGGGTAAAGGACAAGTGTTGTGGGGGGTGAGTGGAGTGCAGGCTGGCTGCCGTTGTGTGATTTACATAATGTCCTTGTCGACAACGGCATCTCTTGGTAGCCGCCCTCCCACCCGGCAGCCGACAGCCGCCAATCTCGGCTTCCATCCTCGAGTCCCTAGTTTAAAAATATTAACTGTCAATTTGTATTTGGCAACACTTGGCTGAAGAGGCATTTGCGAGCAGACCCTGCTGCACAAACCGCCACCAACCACCATCCCCCATCCTCCTCCCACGCCAAGACGCGCGCAACGCAGCACAAATGCTGGAAGGGGGGGAGGGGACGCAGCCATAAAGTGCACTTGATAGTGAAGTTGACTTATGTATGTCTAATACCCTGTACCCGTCAACAGCGTTAATGAGTTGTGTAAATGCACCCAGTCAACAAATTCGAGACCTAATATACTCATTAATGCATTGCTCATTGACATTGGTGAATGGGATGCAGTAGTAAGGCTCTTTCAATGGACTTCAATGTCTTATTATAAAAGTTAATGCATAATTTTTTAAACAAAAATGAAAATTGTGAAAATTAATAGAGAAATAAACTATAATTTGTAAGAAAGGGGGAGGAGGTGTCGCTCTTCTATATCCACTACCTCCATCTACAAATATTATGATAGATATAATAAAAATGTTGATGATTTTATTATTATTATCAATTACTGTCTTACTTTGATTAGCATTGATAAGTTTAGTTATTAATAAACAACAAGTACCATTCAAAGTAATATGAAATTGTGTAAGCATATTATTTATGTAGCAAAACTCCGATGTAGTAAATTGTAGTAGTCCGATAAAGTAAATGCTACATCCGGAAATAAAAATCTGTCTTGAGGCAACTATAGGATGTATCCGATCTGCCTCGCTTCGACTCATTTGCACAGGAAGAAATGTATGTACGAGGTTTCATCAACATAACATAGGTATAGTAGCTCTAAAGCGGAGAGACTAGTTTGCGTAGTAACAAGGAGACGGACAGTCGTTCGGACGGATATACGGACACATGGACAGACGGAGGGACAAACAGACTCGGCTAGATGATGCTGATTCAGAATATTTAAACTTTATAGGCTCGGCAGAATCTCTTAAGTTGCGTTTCAGACATCTGGACAAAATTAATATACCCTCTGCAAGGCTATGAATATTTGCCTTTTCTAATCGAATTGTTGTATTGCATATTTGCAGGCAGCTCTTTGCAAGTCCGTTTTCGCAGTAAAATTATTTCTTTGAAAATTTCTCTATATACTCTATTAATTGTTTTCATCGGAAAGGATCGAAAGGAAGAGTGGTAAAATTTTAAAACTACAGTTATGCGTGAAATAAGAAGACCTATCGCCATCAAATTTGGTAGTTCTAGCTTTAAGTTTTAACACAAATGGACAAGGATATATCAACTCAAAAGTTGATGTTGTCAGAACTCATAAAATACATTTCCAGTTGGGATCAAGTTACGATACATCCTGAACATCTATGGTAGCTTTAAGTTGTGTTAAAATTTCAAGAAATGATTAAAAAAAACCCCATTCATATTCAAACACACGCACACACAACGACAAAGGCGAACTCTCAACTTAGCCAAAACTCTGTTTCATTATTATCGCTCGACAATAGTTTATCAGAGCAGGCGCAGCAGATAAAACCCTTGCGATAAGGATATAAGCACTGTGATAAGCGACAACAGAACAAGAGCGTAGACAAACAGACGATAATAATACATAATAACAGTGTATGAGAGCGTAGTTACTCATCCAGTCAGTCACTTGGTCGACAAAAGGCAAGCGAAGCCCAAAGGCAGCACAGGCAGCACTAGAGCAGTGAAAAGTACAAACTCGAAGTCGAATGCAGGCCGAACAACTCCCGAGCAACTCGTACGTCAATGATGCTAATCAGGCCGTCAATGTCCCACTTTCCACACCCAATACACCCCGCTCCTTTCTCTCCCTCCTCTTCCCCTTTTCTCCTCTGGAGTTGTAGTTGAAGTTGCGGTGGGGGGCAGCACGTGGTGTGCACGGCTACAACTCCAAAACACAAGCCACCCCGTAGGGTATGCTATGGCTGCGGGCTCAGTTTATACTCGTGTGTGTGTGTGTGAGGGGGATGAGTAACGTGATAAGGGCAGACTTTCCACATATGCAGCAAGCAACAGCAACAGCAACAGCGGGTGGTTGCCCCATCTCCACCTCGAAAAAGAACTTGCTGAGTTTACGCTCAGTTTGCCATCAGCAACCATCACTCAATTCACTCCGAATTACACTCAACATTTCTGTCTCAATGTTTGAGCGAAATTAAAAGCTCTCGATTCGCCAGCCGTCGTCGGCCTTCGTGTGGGTGTCTCCCTTACCCACGCGTCAGGGCACAGCGACTGCAACAAGTACGCTCGGTTCCATCACTTCGGGCCGACATGGCTCGTGATTCGCCTTCAGCTCGCTCGGCTGTTGCTGCCGTCGCTATCGCAGCCATTCCACAAGTGGCAGTCACCGTCATCGCGTTTCCGGTGCTCAGTTCGCTAACTGGTCCAACGCAATTTGGTCGTCGTCCTCGTCCTCGTCGTCGTTTATTGTTCTTTGTTGATTTTGATTTTCAAAAACGTTCTTATTGTCGGTTTGTGCGAGTTCAAAAATAAATATTGTATTTCTAAATATTTGATAATTAAATATATATCATTATGTCTGTTGGCCAAGTGAAACTGGCTGGTGAAAATGAAAGTAATCTATACAAAAATGTTTGATACGAAAATATTTAAAAGAAACCAATGAAAAAGTTTATAATCTACAAATATTGGAGTCGCCCTTAAAGCATATTTTAAAGCAGCAATATTGAATTTCAAATAAATGTAAGTTTATTCGAAATCATTTTATATCATCGAAAATAATAATATAATAAACAAAATAATGTAATCCAAAGTTTGGTTAGACTTTATGAAATGTATTTCGTAATTCAATAATGTAATTCATTCTTCTCTAATTTTTTTCGTACTTTTATCAAATAAATATATGCAAGATGTTTGACATAAGCAGAAACTTTAGACTTGGGGGAATGTTATTGATTAAAATAAGGAGAAAATCTAATGTTATGTTTGCAAAAGAAGAAGAATTAAGAATATAATTCGATCCGATGCATAGTTTTCAATGAGACCTTTTTGAAGACATATACTTTTGTGCAAATTCAAAACCCATTGAACGCGTTTTCCTCGGTAACATGTTTTGAATATTCCTTTCGATCAAATGTCTGAAAAGAGAATCCTTATCAATCCATCGTTTCCTTTTCACATCCTAATATTATTCTTTATAGAACATGGCCCAAAAACATGATATAGATCTTTGACACTATCCAAATTTGGTGACATGTTTTACTATTGATTCTCAGATCAAGTAGAAAAAAATAGAACCCAAAGAATTTGGAACAATTATTTTCATCATTCAAATATTTTTATAAATTTAGAAAGACCAAATTTGTTAATATGTGTTTAATTCCGCAATTCAATTTTTTTAGAATTTCACACCCGTAAGTCGATAAAAAAATATAAAACGTAAATTTAATGCAAAACGAACTGTTCTTTTTGGCATACATAATATCCATCAACGCCCAAGTGGTTTCGGTTGCGATCGGATAGTTGATATAAAAGTTTATGAAGAAATAATTTTAACAGCTACAAAATTCCAAATCGATCCTGATTTGTCGCGGGCATTAGATATATCACAGTCGAATAAACTTGACTGTAGCTTTTCTAGGTGTAAATAAAAAGTAACTGAATATGTGAATTAAGTGAGGTCGATTATTTTTTTCTGCTACATAAGTTGAGGATGTATTGAATATATTACGAATTATTTTCTTTCATAAGAACTAACTTTAACTCCTTTCTGCTTTAACCTAATTTGAGTATACAAATTTTTAGATAAAACCTTGTGTACAAAAGCGCTTTATGTTGTTGTCAGCGGCAGCTTAATATTGTTTTATAGACCAACATCGACCTTTATCTTTATCTTTATCTGTGGCAACAGGAAATGCGCACAAAAGCGCGCTGCACTTATTTAACAGAGAGCACAATAAATATTGCACAAGCGCAGGTGCTGCCTGTCTGACTGGGCTACCTGGCTGCAGCTTAAAGACGTTTATCAGACAAAGCCGCGCAAAATGAGCTGCAGTTTCAGTGTCAACAGCAGCAGCAACTGGTAGCCGTGCAACATGTTGTAACAGTCAAAGCGGCGCCGACAAATCGGCTACTCATTGTCGGATAATGGCGCAAAGTACGTACAAGTTTCGATAAACCAAGCTCAACTTGTAACGGTCTCTTCTTGCTATTGTCGTTGTTTGGTTTTTTATAACGGAAGTCCATTACATAACATCATCTGTGTAACCCTATAACCTTAGACGCATTACGAACGCCGCGCCGCGCTCTGTGTGATGCTACATGCCACACGCCACACAATGTTGTGTTGTAATTCCCGAAGCATTCCTTTTAAAGCGCCACCGCAACATGCAGTTAAATAATAGCGACACTTTGGGCTTCGTTCAGTGCCACGCGGGATGTGGCAAGCAGTGTGGCCAGCGTCCGCCTTCGCCTCGACAAAAGAAAAACGCGCCGCAAAGTGCGCGTTTTGTATTACTTACAACAAGTTTCCCGATGCTGTGCTAGTAACCTCCGTTTGACCCGTCACTTCCGCCCTTTCACCTCCCTTTTCCCACTCCCCTGCCCCTTGAGATCGCCACACAAGTCAACGCTTTAAATGCTCCACGCTGTTCCGGTCAAATGCCGCAATGCCACAGGGCATAACCATAACAACGCAAGAGAAGGCAGAAGCTGAGGAGAATCATTTGCTCTCGACATATATTTAGAAATCAAGAACAATTCTATCCGGTTTGGTTCTTGTCCACATTTGTCTGCCTTTAAGATCAGATCACTACTTTATAATATAATTTTTATCTTAAATATTCATTCCATAAAAATAGATCTTTTATTTGTTATTTACTTTACTTTATTTAAGATTTCCCATACTTAGGGTATTTGAAATTTAAATAAGTAAATGTCTTCTTATCTTCCGGAGTATTTTAAGTTGTAAAATTGAAGTATGCGACAAGTATATAGACCACTTCACGCCAAATTTTGTTAGCTGTGTGTTCATCTAGTCAGACAGACAGACATGGCTGATTTGATAATTAATCCTGGTCAAGAATATATATACTGAGCCCTGCCATGCCTCCTTATGCCTGTTACATAAAGTTAGTTACCCTTTTTTGACCATGTTGTAGCTTCGAAGGGAATATAAATATTCCAGTATATTTCATGAAAATCTGACCACTATAAAAGATAGCTACCAAAGGAACCATCGGTCGAAGTTAAGGTTTTTGTATAATGACCAATGATTTTTGGAATTAACTTTACCTATCTGTACCAATTGAAATTGAAACAACTTTAACTTATAGTTTTTATAGGTCATTAATGAATAGGTATTACGACAGACAAAGTTTATAACCTACGTCAAACGATATGAGTTATTATACTCGTATTATACAATACTTTTTGACAAAAAAGGTACTATAAGTACCGTTAAGATGAAGTCGGAAGTACGTAGGGTATAAAGCCTGATTCTTGCCAAAGGTAACATTTCCTTCTATAGTAGTTATCGTTCTTACTTCCTAACCACATGCGGGAACGAAGCGCGCATCCATTAAAGGACTTTTCCGATGATTGAGGTATTAATAAAAGTCACGTGTATTGATAGCTAATATTGATTTTAGATAACGCAATGTCGATATGACGTGAGTCTATTGATAGCGCATGCGATTGGAGAAAAGTAATAGGCAAAATTTGCAGACAGCTTTGGCAGATAAAACTGCCGCAAAACTGACAAAATCAGGTATGATATGTATTTTGTTATTCTTGTTCTCGTTGTTGTTGTTGCCGTTTTGCTTGTCAGGCAATTACTGTCAGTTGAACATAATGTGGAGATCTAACTGTGCATAAATTAAAGAACTAAATATAGGTGAGCAGTCATTGCTATGATAAGAAGTTCTAGTACATATACATATTGTAGAATGTATTATTGTATTGTATGTGAATACAAAATTAACATTTATAGACAACCATGGAATATTGTCTAAAACGACATAAATTTTTACCTTCATTCTAAATGATATTGTTTTTTAAATGTGAAAATGTTTCGGATTCAAATAAAATATATTTTTGTATGAATAACGATGAAATATGATGTAAGACAAACACGAAAACTACAGTTGTGTGTGCTCAACTGTGATATATCCGACCAAAAGTTTTCCTGTTTATACTTTGCATATTTTTTGTTGCATACTTTGGGGAGCTTATTTGGGAACGGCTTGAAAAAAAGATTTCTTTAATTACTTCTATGTCAATGATCCGAATGGAACCATATTTTTAGTAATCATTCAGGCCTTGATATTACCACTAAATTTACTTCTGGAATTCGGCTATTTATCGATTTATAATCTATAAAGCAAAATAATCTGCGTGCATGATTCATTTGTAGCTCTTATACCATAGATCCTGAGATCTTGATATTTATACGGACGGACAAACAGACAGACGATTATGCAGATATGAGTATATCGACTAGGCTATTGATAATTTGTGGGGTATAAAAACATTGATGGGGTCGCTTTAAAGATAATGAGAATTTTAGGTGAATGGATTAAAATTAATTTTTAAGTAGATTTAAATTGTGTTGAATTTTAATAAGTATTTAAGTTTTTGCAAGTGTTTCCGATTTATAGAAAGTTCATATTTTATATATCAAACGCAGTAAATAAAAATTAAATCATTATGAAATGTTACAGAAATTAAAGCAGTTCTTGGTTTTGATTTATGAGCTGCGATATAAATATTTCAGATTGATAATTACGCAACTTGCACTGTTTTCGATGAAATCGATAGATTCCCCATCTGCATACACATACATTTAGTTCATTATCAAATCTTATCGCGTAACTGATAAAAGATATGATTTTATGACTGTTTATATCAGGTCAGTGTGGGGAGTAAACAACATCGACTTCCTTAGTAAAGTTACTAGAGGGTATCTAACATACAACTTAGCTAAACTGATGTGGTAGATTAATACTAGAGATATACTAGATTATTCTTTTAGGATCTCGAAACTTGATCAATATTTGTCTTCGCTTTCTCATCCCGTTACAGTACTCCCTGGGCAGCATGGATGCCACACAACTCACCGAGCTCATGGGCAGCCATGACTTTATGCAGCTGCAGCAACAGTTGCAGCACAACAACAACAACTACAACACAGACGGACACAATGGTTTGTCACCGGAATCGGCGGAGCGCAGCTCACGGCCCGTGCGTCGTGCCACGCGACGCACCTCACAGGTAAGCGGCGGAGCAGCAACAGGTTGCAACAGGTGGGCAAAACTGAATCGATTCGATTGTACATTCACAGCTAAGCAATAACACCTACGACCTGGAGATGACGGACTCAAGTTCGCAGAGCGACGACACTAGCGGCGGTGGTGGCAGCAGCAACGGCGGCGGTAGCAGCACCAACAACAACAGCAGCAACCAAGCGGGCAACTTGCATGGCAGCCAGCGTCCCTCGAGTCGCGGCAGGCAGCAGAACGGTGGCAGCGGTGCAACTGGTGCTGGAGGTGGCGGTGCCAGCTTAACCCCCAACAGCGGCAATTCCAGCTCCAATGCAAATCGACGTCGCAAAGGTGCGTTGAACGCCAAGGAGCGGAATCTGCGCCGTCTGGAGTCCAATGAGAGGGAACGGATGCGAATGCACAGTCTGAACGATGCGTTTCAATCGCTGCGTGAGGTTATTCCGCATGTGGAGATGGAACGACGTCTGTCGAAGATTGAGACACTGACGCTGGCCAAGAATTACATCATCAATCTGACGCACATTATACTCTCCAAGCGTAACGAGGAGGCGGCTGCCATGGAACTGAATGGCGGTGCTGTCGGAGGCGTTCTGCTCTCGGGCCTGACCAGCGACAGCAGTGTCAGTGTCGGCGCCGGCAGTGGCGGCGGTGGCGCCACGACAAACGGAGCTGCCGCCGCCAACACTGGACTTTGCTTTGAGGATGCACTGGCCAATAGCGGTGCCTACGATTGTGCCCTGCTGGCTGCCTCCGATGTTAGCTTGCTGAGTGCAGCCACAGTGACGGCAACGCCCACACTGCAGAGCCTGCAAGCAACGCCCATGCACATGCTTCCACAGTCCCAGGTGGATCAGCAGCAACAGCAACAGCAGCAGCATCTGGCTCATCATCATCATCATCAGCAGCAGCAGCAGCAACAACAACAGCAGTCTCAGCCGCAGCCCCATGCGCAGCAGCAGCAACTGTTGCATGCACACGCTCATCTGGGAGCAACCATGTTGCTGCCCCAGCAGCAGCAACAGCAACAGCAGCCGCAGCAACCGACGCTTCTACTCAACGGTGGCTCCACGGTCAGCGTGGCTGGTGTGAGCGTGACAGTGGGCGGTGCTGGCAACGGCGGTGGGGTCGGCGTCTTTGCGGATGTCAATGATAATTTCGACGAACCCTTTCGGGAATTCCTTTAAGAAACCTCTAGCGTAAACTCGCTGATGGGCAATTGCATTGGTCTGTGGTAAATGGATATAGCTAAGTGCACAACATAGAATTTATAGCCTATACATACTTGAACAGGTTAGTATATACGTATATAACTGAAGAGTAGGAGCATCACGAGGGGAATAAACTATGCATAAACTGAGGAAATTAACTTCCATATAGGAAGAAAGTAGAAACTAATCAAATACGTACGTAGTTCTTAAGCTTAAAAAGAGTAAAGGTGGCCGAGGAAGGAGTATAACAAAATACTAATAAACATTGCAAAAAACACCACGTTGCGTTAAATATAAAGTAAAGAATCCAAAGTGAACATGACTGTTTAAAAAACTGTTTGACGTGATTCAGGAAAAATACTGACAGAATGGTTTAAAAACTAATGAAATACCAAAATTTAAATATCCATACATGCATATGTATGTGTGTATGTAGCAGGGTTGCCAAGTCAGCCTCTTTCCGGTCAGTTCTGTCCTTTTCTATTTTGACAAGTTCATATTCATTGTCCAGAAATCAGTCCTGTTTTAATTGGTCAAATAAAACGTATTTTCAAAATAATTTAATATAATTTAAATAAAATTTTAAAAAATGTATAAAAATTTATTTTGTTGCCCTTGTTTATCTTTTTTTTTCCTTTTTCTTCATCTCGGTCTAATAATTTAATATAATTTAAGTAAAATTTAAAAATTTATAAAAGTTATTTTATGGCCTCTTTTGTTATCTTTTTTTTTTTTTTTTTTTTTCTCGGTCTAACTTTGTTTAAGGGTTTTTGGCAACACTGGTTTGCAGAATGGACTCTGGTATTTTATTAGTTTTTAAACTCTAATTTAGTATATTTCGTGAATTTAATAAAATAAAACTTAACAGTTGTGTGGGTTAAATATTTTATATTATATTGAACATTGGTATTATTGTTCGCTTTAAAATTGCTTTTGTTTTATTATATTTCTGTTAAAGTCTGCTTCTAGCAGTTTGTGTAAATATATTGCTCCCAAAACAGCTTTGCTTCGAACAATCCCTAACTAGTTTCCCCCAAAAAACTCTCCGATAATTTCGCAGTAGCTTAAGATTCTGTTACAATTTTAGAAACTAACAAAAAATATCTTGTAAATTACGAAAAGAGCAAGACCTAAGCCGACCATAGTGGTGCAAATGAGGCAATTAACCAAAAAAATTGTTAATACTATATAAATAATTATTTACACATAATATTGTAAGCAATGCAAGAAGAACGGACGAACGAAACACCAAGTAGCATCAAGAAGAAGCACTCTGGGAACGTGCGAATGGGAAGGAAAACAAATAGCAAGTTGTACTCTTCGAGCGGATAACAGTAAATATAGGTTTATGTGCGATATAGGGCGCCATTGCCAATTGGCAGCGCTGAGAGCGCAGCATCAATTAACGTAAAATAACGGCACAGGACTTAAGTAGATGATGATGGAACACTGGGGTGATGGGGCGAGCCAACGCATCGTCGGCGAAAAGAGAACGAGGCAGAGTGAGAGAGATAGACAGAGTGACGCGTCGATAAGTTAATTTACCACCCATGATCTTTTTAATGCACTTGAAATTTACTGTTGTTGTAACGGCACTTCGCTAGCAGTGGCCCGAGCAGGGGAGCTGATCAGAGAGAGGTCTAATTGGGAAAGGAAGGAAGCAAGTGCCCCGGTGATGACGGCAGAGGGCGAGGGGTTAGCAAAACAATTAACACACAAAACCGTCGAAAGGCGCATTGAAACTGGAACACTTCCGTTGCATAGAGAAAGATAGAGAGAGAGAGAGAGAGAGAGAGAGAAGGAGAAAGGTGGTATCAAGCCAGGTCAGAGCGAGATAGCAACAGGTCAACGTGGTGACGTGCGTACGGTAAACAGTAATAAAATAACGTTGCCCCGTGGGCGGTATGTTTGAGTATACTTATGGGTGGTGAGTGACTCTGGCTGAGTGTGTGTGTGTGTGGGTGCGGGTGTATGTGTGTGGGGGCGTGTGTGTGCATCGGTCTTAGCAATAATTAACTGAAAAATAGTAGTTAGGGTGGCTCGTGCGTCCCTGGGTGTCAACTTAATCCTGTTGATTATGTTTGATTAGTCAAGATTTAGAAAGTTAACTGCGGATTACAATTCTAGTGTGAGCCCCAAATTCTTCTTCCATCACATAGGCAGACTATGAATACATATATAGTATATTAGTATCAAAACTTTATCTCCCCAACTATGGAACGATATCCACTTAGAGCGTAGTGCTTGGAGGGGCATTGTACCCTATAGCGAGTTATTCTAGTCAAAATTCAGTTATGCGACTAACCAAACTTCTTGAAAATTGCAATATAGACGAGTAACTTAGTTGTGTAGTGAATTATTAAGCTAATGTGTACGATAACATACACGTCTACTACAATTACTGTATAAATCAAGTCAAGGTATACCCAAAATCAAACTTACTAGTCTCATTGTACATAGGTTTACTCTGGTCTAAACATAACGAGCATTTGGTGTGTACAAGCAAAGAAAGTACTCTTCTGTGCAGGCATACATATGGAATATGTGTATGTTTCTATAGGTACTATACTATGTACATATAAAGCATGTGTATATGGTCACCTCAATGCATCATTACTGTGTAGAGCGTTGAGATGATATCTACTGCATCGGAAATAAAGTTTATTGAATAAAGTGAGAAAATATGCAACTTGGCTCTTTTCATTAAGTTTACGGAGTGTCTGATCCGGTAAGTTACATTAATAAATGGAGATATACATACATATATAAAATTGGCATACCAAAAAACTTACCAAAATCTATTAAATTAGAAACCATGTTCAGATGGACAAATTAGCCACAGACAAGTCAGTTCTAATCAGTTGTTGTTGTTGCTGATCATGAAAAGAAACAAAATATCTTGTCGGATAAGTAATTTACATGATGTTAACTTATTAAAAATTTAAATGTGCTTCATACATTATTTCACTATAACCATTCAATCACTACTAATACAACATACATACGTAGCAACATATTTATCAAGTTTCGTCATAGGCCCAGGAATTACTTCTTAAACCTGTAAATTTCATCATATTATTAACATAATTAAAAGCATGTTGCATAAATTAATAAATTGCCTAAAAAATTCGTTGAAATCATCAAGTAGTTAACTGCATATAGTAGAACTAATATTTTCAAAATAAACATTAAAATAAAACAATATTTACGGAGCAAATTTGCACGCTCTTGATTAGCCGAGGAAAATACTATCGCAATGTTTTGAAATGTAAAATCAACTTCAACAGGTGTGGTGCTGCCAGACAGTCAGAAAAGTATCGCGTAGTCATGCGATATTCGTGGCGCTGCCGTACACTGGCTATCGATAGGCATGGTTCTCATGGTGTTCTCATGCGAAGAAATCACGCTCACTGTGACGTCACATACTAGTTGGTGTTCATAAGAAATAATAACTTGAATTATAGTTGTGATGTACATATTTTAGATTTGTTGAATAAAAAATATTTCTTTCATTCATTGCTGCTATTATCAATAGCCGCTAGCACATTATTCAATTTAATGAGCATTTGTGACGTCACAAGCCTCGCTCTCTTCTCAGCTCTGAAGAATGCCGTATAACGGACCTGCGCAATGTTGCCTACAACAATAACCAAAACAAGATTTTGTGTTTGCGTTTGCATTGTGTTTTTGCGCCTCGCGACATAAACATCGCACGACGGCAACGGCCAGTGGCAAGAAAAGAACTAATCGAGCGGCAAAGTTTAATTTGAAAAGTGGATATCTACCAAAGTTAATAACAAATAATTAAAATCTCATGTAAGTAACTAATCTTATTGGACAACATAATAAACGTGTTTAGTTCATAGGCATAAACAATATGTGTTTCTGTGTGTGTGTTTGCCTGTCTCCCGTGTGCATACACACATTAAAATAGGTGAAGCGGTGGCAGAGGTAGCTGCAGTTATTTCTTCGTTTCAGGTTCACTGCCTGCTTCCGTTCTACTTAGCTGGTCTTTTGTTTGATGCTCTTTATTTTCTCAAGAGTGCTGTGTGAAATTCTTTGGGGCTACATACATACATACATACCTGCAGACTTTCATACAAATGAATGTCTATGGGGATGGACCAATAACACACACACACACACAGACATGCAGACGTACATACATCATACATCTGCTATGGCAAACAAGTTCTAAGAACGCAGAAACTCTCTGATAGGAAATAAAAACATCAATGCGACCAATAGTTGCAATTTTGTTGACGATGAAAATTCCTGTGCATGCATACGAATATTCGCTTTATTTCGTATGTATGTATGTACATAAAAACATGCCTGTAAGAGTGTTTGTGTATGTGTTTGTGTTGCGTGCTCTTGCCGCTTGAGTTCGTTACAGTTTGTTAACCTCGAAGTAGACGCTGCTGTCGCTGCAATTCGGATTTGGCCACACTGTGCTCCAATTCTTGTTTGTTGTTGTTTGTGTGTTAACACTTTCGTCTATTGCGTTTCAATTCAAAATCTTGCCATTCTCCCTCAAACATACGAACAAACCTATGCAGAAACATGCACAGTGTATGCATGTAATGAATATGTATGCATGTAGATTACATTCATACATAGAGCATTCATACATATGTATGTATATAATCGCGCAACGGTCAGTCGAGCTCCTTTTTGTATGCCCGTTAGCCATGCCTATAGGTAAATTTCCGGAATTAGTTGATGGCACGCAACGCCACTCTATTGTTGTTGTTCTTGTTGCTGCACATGCACACACACGCACTGCTTCACCATCGCAACCCACTGACCTCATGACGTTGGTCTCTATTACGAAAAACAATCTTAGACATTATAAAAATAATGCAACATGATATCTATGGAAAAGTAAAGACTTTAAACAAAATTAAGTGACTCTACATTGTTCTTAATTCTTTCAAAATATTTAGAATTGAAATCTTAAGCAGTTTATAAACATATGTAGCTATAAAGAGAAGCTTTCCGTATATTATAAAATTTAAGGTTTCCTTAGCCAATGTATACTAATGAGAATTCACTTCAATTCAGCTCTCCCAGACCACTGTGCAGCTACTGCGCACTTCAACCACAACCTCGATGTCTATTGACAAGCCGTTTTTATTATAGTCCTGCTTACGTGCGTCAGGAGCGACAGGTGAACACCTGAACCGTTCCACGTCGACATTTTTTTTTTAGAACAAACTTAATCAACCTGTCCATCTATGTTTGTATATTGTCCACTTACCTCCACTGACACGATTTCAAGGCGATCGATTTTGTGGGAGCTACAAACGAGTATCTACGATGTTTATTTTATTCGTGTCTCGCAGTGGGAAATTATGCCTATTGCGTTGGTTGGCTAATTGGTACAGTGACCTCTTTCAATTGAAGAGTTTAAATGATCGGGTTGGTCATACATAATTTGTTAGGGAAATAGACAGCGGGGCTACAAAATGTTACGGGTCATTATTGTGTCACTATGATTAAGATTGTTTATTTGGAGCACAAGACAAGAACAGGAATGCAAATGTTAATTTTGATAAAAAATAAATATGAACTGTCGGTATATGTTTTATAGAACATTATCATCAACTAATGTCGAATATCACACGTTGAATTAAGGTTCATAAGTAAAAATTCCAACTTGCGTGACTTTTAATTCCCTGTCTATTCATATTATTATTAGTTCCGAAGAGTCTCTTAGTTAATTAACTAAACTACACAATATATTGATTGAATTCCTGAATTAGGTATTCTCCCTAACCAGTCGCGCGCTTTGTTGACATTTGCTCGAATATAAGACTGACTATAAGGCCTTTATCGCGGTATATAATGATTGCATTACTTACCATCAAGTTTTATCGATTTTCATGGCAGTTGCATTTGTCGCTGGTTGCATTAAAAATTGGAACAGCAGCACATCTCGCGTCCTTGTCACAGAAACTACCACTATCCGCATTCTATATAATAACAAATAACAATAATGCCTTGGAAACTAGGCCAGAATAGCTCGCAACGAACCAATGTGAAAAGTGGCTGAATGCACTCGACTCTCATTTCTATACGGACTTGGAATACTTTCGCTGTAGCCATAGTGCAAATGACAAACGAGCAGTTGGGGTAGACGGGCTCTTGTAGGGTTAATCCGCAGGCAGACGAGGCTAGACAGGTGTGGCGGCAGTGGGCAAATAAAGACAGTCGGACACTGTGGTTGCGTGTCTGCCAGTGATTTGGGGGTTGGCTCCTCAACTTTCCCTCCTTTTTTGCGGTTGACCATTATTGATTATTGTATGTGTGTGTGTTTGTTTGTGTGGTTCGTTCGTTTGTCGCTCCTGTTCATTCCATTAATATTTCCATATCCTTGCAGTATCTACACGGAGTCTATTGTGAAACGGTCTGTTCGAATTTTTGGCGCAAAATGGCATCCGGAGGCTTGACATGTGTCAAATATATAACATTTTTTTGCAATCTCCTGTTTGCGGTATGATAACTACCAATCAAATGATGAATATTTTATTTTATTTGCATTTTTGATTGTTTACCAACAGCTCTCGGGTCTGCTCATCTTGATGGTGGGTGCCATGGTGCAACTGAATTATGCGCATTATTCAAACTTTGTGAGTGATCACATTTGGACCGCACCAATTATACTTATGGTTGTGGGTGCTGCCGTGGCGTTCATCTGCTTTCTGGGTTGCTGCGGCGCGCTCAAGGAAAACAGTTGCATGATACTTAGCTTTGCTATACTGGCTGTGGTTATATTCCTTCTGGAAATTGGACTGGGCATTGCGGGCTATGTCAAGCACTCCGGCTTGCCGCAACTAATGGAAACTCAGTTCAATACCACAATGAAGCACTACAATGTACGCGATGATTATCGAGATGCTTGGACTTTGCTGCAAACGGAGTTGGACTGTTGCGGCACCCATGGTCCCTCCGATTGGGAGGGCATCTTTCCGAACAAAACACTGTCGCCGGCCTGTTGCAAAGTCATTAATCTCAGTGAGGCCAAGGAGTGCACCACATTGCATGCTGTCCCTCATGGCTGTCTGGAGAAACTCTTGAAAGTTCTCGATTCGAAGACTTTGATATTGGCCGGCGTGGTTCTTGCAGTGGCAGGTATACAGGTAAGTGCGATAGAACTGATTGATGTTTCAAATGTTCGCTACTAATTTAAGTTATTGTTTTTTAGTTCATGACCATACTCTTTGCCTGCTGCTTGTATCGTTCCTTTCGCCGGAGCTACGATCACGTTTAGGATGCGCAGTGAGGATCCCACCTATAGGTTTTAAAAGGGAGCCCTTTTATTGTAGCTTGTAGTTGGTCAAATGCATGCGATATTTCTCGTTGCCGTCTCTAAGAAGCTCGTTGATAAGTGAAACAAAACAAAACAAAACAAATAAACTCACAACAATCATCACAACAACCCCATTAGTTACAAGTCCTATTACGCAACTATTCCATTTTTAAGTTTACTATGAATATATTTTAAAAATTGTTATTTCTGGCTCAGATGTGCTGAGCCACATAAGAAAGTTTTTGCCTTAAGCTATATATCTCAATCCTATCCTAAGAATCTCATATTACATACATTCGTTTGAAATTATTTAAAAATGTATCTACATATTTTGGGAAACTTGCCCAGTATTTCTCTTTTAACATTTTTATAAATTTTAATTAAACCTTTTGTTTTAAAATGTGTACGTCTGATGTTAATAACATTCCCATATACTTTACCATTGCCCACATTCCATTTTTCATTAGGCCACCACCCGCATTTCACGCGCATATCAAGACGTGGATATGTATGATCATATCAAATGACTGTTTCGAAATTCATTACATCGTTTCATTCTTACAAAGTGTCCTTGGAACAACTTTTATAGTAATATGTGTGTACTGTGCAGCATTTTAGATGCATTTAAAATGTATTATGAATTAACCTGAGTGTTTGAATATGAGTGCGTGGCTTAGTCCCCAAAAGAACCCACCAGTTACCGATTGTTTATTAATACCCTTTTATATAATAGATGAGAATACCTATATACTATTATCGGAACACTAGACTTTACACAAAATACACCCAAACATATTGCATAACTAACATATATGTATACAATGAATATTTATGTGACTGTAGTTTGTATTGTATAAACATTTGGGAGTATTTTACATTTCTTGGTCTTAAATCGTATAAGATGTTTAAAAATCGAATTTACAGTTCTAACCCAAACGTAATACGGCTAAATTAATTTATCAATTTTGCATATCGTGAATATATTTTGACTCTAATTATTGCGATTCTCAATTGACCACAAAGGAATAAATATTATTATTCAATGTTAGATTAACGTATCAGCAATACTTATATAAGTAATTGTCTAAAAAGGCAAACAATCTCAGCACGAAATAAATATACCATACACTCGACTTATATGCATGTATTTTTATTAACATGTACTTTTAATAAGATCAACGTTACGAAAATAAAGATTGTGCAGCACTGAAAATCTTCAATAAAGAAATTATTAAAAACGCAACTGTGTTTATTCAACTTTACAACAATTTACCATTAATGTTATTAATATCTAAGCGACTGGTTGCCCCTGACAATATCGTTTTTTGTTTGATCAATAATAATAAACAACAAACGTAACAAGCGCCGTCGAGAATGCCAACAATTTGGTCGCATAGCTGGCAGTATATAGTTAAAATCAAGTGCTTATTTTGAAAATAGAAAAAAAAAACCAGAATATACATTGAATTAATACGTAGAGTACACAATAAACAATCAAAAGAAGATGATGTCGCAAGTGGCTGGAGAGTCGGCAACACGCAAGGAGGTTACCGGTCTGCATCGTATGACACAGAAGGGTTTGCGGGATCTGTGCAAGAAGGACAAGCTATATCAGACACCACGGCTGAATGATGTACTCTATTTACACTACCAAGGTAAGATATTCACGATTCAATTTAATGCTCTTGATAATTTACCATTCTGTTTCTGTTTTGACAGGCTATCAATATATCGAGTGTTTGGAAGAGTATACTGAACTTAAGTGTTTGTGGCTGGAGTGCAATGCCATTTCAGAGATTGAGGGCCTTGATAACCAGACCAAGCTAAAATGTCTCTTTCTACAGAACAATCTTATCAAACGTATTGATAATTTAGGCTGCTGCCCAGAACTGGACACTTTGAATCTCAGCTCCAATCATATTCGCAAAATTGAGAACATTAGCACCTCTATATTGCCAGTTTTGAATACACTCAATATATCGTCGAATTATCTAAAGGACAGTGAGGCTCTGGCCCACCTGATTGAGTGTAAAACGTTGGCTGTAGTGGATCTTTCAAACAATCGCATAGATGATATATTGGTTGTCAAGATATTCGAGCAGATGCCATGTCTGAAGGTGCTGGTGCTGCAGGGTAATCCAGTTGTGTCTCGACTGCCGCAATATCGAAAGACTTTAATATTGTCTTGCGTGAGTAACTTTTCTAAATAGTAAAGACCTTTAATATAGATTAGTTATCCTTCAGAAAGAGCTAACCTACTTGGATAGTCGTCCCGTTTTTCCACGTGATCGAGCATGTGCCGAGGCTTGGTAAGATATTTATTATAAATATTATAAGAAAATCCGAAATTTATTCGATTTATTTGTACAATTTTAGGAAGAAAGATGGATACGAAGGCGAACGAAGGGAAAATAATCGTTGGATTCGAGCTGAACGCAAGAAAATGCGTGACAGCGTGAATTGTAACTATTTATTTTGATTTTTATATGAATTTTGTCAACATTCGAATTCTTTTTTCAGATACCATAAGTTTGCGCAATCGACATCGTCCTCCAGATCAACAGGATGCATTGATAAGCTCTTCCGATTCGGAAGGCGAACAGAAAAAGAATGAAAATGCAGAAAAGTCTCGCGTTAAGTCTGAATTAGAAAATGGAAACGTCGATGATATGTGGGCCGAAGTTGAAGAGAAAGATAAAGATAAAGAAGCTAATGGAAGCTCTAGCTCTGAAGACAACCTTAGTTTGGGTTCACATGCGGATGATATTGCCGAAACAATAAGCAGCTATCGTATTAACAGGTTGCCTGGACGTCCAGCAATTCTCGAAGAGCATCAGCTACCAGAAAATATCGAAAAGGTGAACGATAAGAACAAAGAGACTCCAGAGCCAACAAACAAAGGTGGAGTTTTGGACAAGGAGTTAGTATCTCGAAACGATCTAGAGCAGCCCAACAATGATATAGAGAGCCCTGAAGCAAATGAAACTAAGTTTAATCAACTTATGGTCGAACTTGAGAAGATTCATAAAGAAGCTGAGAGTGCAGTCCCAGATGCAGAAGAAGAAAATGAAGAAATTGATTACACCAAGCTGAGGAAAATGGATGAAGAAGAAAAGAAAGCAAACGATGCAGTTGCCGAATTACCCGAGCTTATTGTCGATCAGGACAGTGCCTCAGAAGATGATAATGCACAGGAATTGTATAAATCGTGCCGGGCATTAGGTGATATTGCAAATAATGGCTCCAAAGAAGAAACTTCCGAAGACATCGTAAAAAAATCAATCGATTCTATGTACGATCACTATGGATCCAAAATCTATGCAGAGCATACTGAATCTCTTGATCAAATTCTTGGAGCTGATAACCCAAGCTTTGAACTGGATCCTAAGGTATGCTGTGACAAACCAAAGAGTCTAGAACGAGATAAACAGGACGAGCAAAACGTACGTCCCAAGACAAGAGAGGAAGAAGACTATGAGGAGGAATGTGACGAGGCTAATGATAGGGTCGAATGTAATATGGAAGAGCTTAGTAGCCAATTGGCAGAGGATTTAGAAGAGCTGAAGGAGCCACTAAAGAAATTGCGCGAAGAGCTTGACCCATTAACAATTGAAGGGGACGATGAAGATCAGAAAGAGAAGTGTGTGGATATGGCGACTGTCGCCCGTTCGATACGATTAACCGAAGAGTTCAGTATGCTGCGAGAACGTGTATCAGAGGGAATAATAAAACATAAGGAAGAAGAAGATAAGAAGCGCAAGTCCATTGAAGAGAACCGAGCCAAAAATCAAGTGGAAACAAAACCAGACGATGATATAGATGCAGAAGATTATGCCTTTGCGAAGGCTCTTGATATTTGCACCGAAGATGTGCCAACACGTGTGTATGGATCCGGATGCGATGAGCCAAGCTATAAATGGAAGAAGGAAGAATGTTTGCGTCAATTGAGGGTGAAAGAGCCTTACAACGAAATCCCAGACGATGCAAATGAAGTAAAACCATTGTTTTTGCATACGAGTGCTCAACAGGCTGATGAAGTATGTAAGCGATTGACTGAGAAAATGGCCAAGGAAGATGCTTCACTGCGTTGTTTGCTTCAAGACCTAGAAGACGAAGCTAATAAGTTGTATGAGAGTCCTACAGAAGAAGAAAAAGATGCCGATACTGCAAAAGAACCAACGCAAACGACTCAAAAAGAAGAGGATCAGACAGAAGCGCTTAAAGAAGATGAACAAGAGCCAGATATTAAACAAGATGAGACAGATATGGCTATTGAGATAGATAAAAATCTAAAAGAGGGACCGGAGACAGCTAATGTTTGCGTTGCGCTGCTGGATGAACTTGTTGATGAACTGCAATATAAGGAAATAATCAGTGGTCACGATATCAAATGCTACGATTTTGGTCTGATTGAATCGGATGAAGAGTACAGTTATTCGGCTGATCCAAATGTGGAACGTATAGTGCCGACAGAGTTGGAGAATCCTGCCGGTGGCAAGTCTATACGTGAATGTGTGGAATCATTTGGAGACTTTATTGCTTCGGTGAAGGAGCGTCAGAATCAGAAAAAGGTTGAGAAGAGGGAGACAAGTAGCTCAGAAAAAGTTCGTGCCGCCCAGGAGTTATTGAAGTCCAAGACACCTTTCGAATTCCCAACAAACCAGTTGGACGCTGAAATTGTTAAGCAGAAAGAGAAAACCAAGCGACGCATTGCTGCGATGGCATCACGTTGTTTCGAGAAGCGCGAACTTTATGAAGACTCCCTAGACGTGGTCGATAATCGTCTTATGGTCGTGAAAAAGGGTACAGGTGCACTCGAGGAGTTGCCACCGCCACCAGCACTAGTCACTGACTCGGAAAGTGAATTAGACAGCAACGGGGAGTCGTCGGGTGCGGAAGCCTACGACACAGCCGAGGAAGCTCATGAGGCTGTCCTGAATGCATTAAGCCGTCCATATACATCGCGTTCACTATGGGCTAAGCCCGGTCAACCTCTGCCGCCTGTGCAACCCAATGCTCCAACTCCGTTCATAGAACAAGAACAGAAGCCTAGCCTACTAGATGAGGCATTGGAAGAATTTTACTCATTAGAAGCAGGAACAGCCTTCAATTCTCTTGATTCTGAGTTCATGGACAAGCTTGATCTGCAAAAGGTAATTGGATCGGACGGCGAAATTACTGATGAGGGAATGCGCACGTATAACGAATTTCAGGCGCAGCAAAAGTCCGAGTTGGCAAAGAAAGAACAGTCTTCAGAACTATTTAAGGAGGATGAAATGCTAAAAGGGTTAATCGAACGCAAGAGGATTCATGACGAACGTGAACGTCAGGTAAAAGAGTTAGATAATCTAGAAGACTTGACCAAATTTAATATAAACACTGGACACGACGAGGAAGAGTTACCAAAAGTATTCAATGAAAAATCGAAATCAATTGAAGATGTTACAGAAAACAATTACATAGAGTATAAAGAGCAATGTAAAGACTTGCCCCTGGAAGGGGTATCATCGGACTTGGATGAAATTGAATTGGAGTCAAATGAGGTAGGTTTTGAGTTGCGTGAGGTGCCGAATCCGGACGAAATAGGTTCCATCAAATTGACCATGGGTACTTGTAAATTGTACGAAATGAAAAGTCAATTGCCAGAGATCCTTGAAGATATAGAAGAAGAAGAAGCTGCAGAAGAAAAGATTGCTGACGATGCAAATAAGGAAGATGGTGCAAAATCAAATGAAATCATTGTAGAAACAACTGATGTTACAACATCTGCAGTCCAACGAAATCTTAATGCTAGTATTGATGATGATATTTTATCGGATGCCTCTACCGATTATGAATCTAGCGAAGAAATTCCTATGATTGAGCCGCCCAAGCTGCCTCAAGGTGCACGCAATGACTTTTTCTGTACAGAATTTGAAGATGGGCTGAAACACGATCTTGAGTGCGAAGAAGCTTTGCGCAAAGAGCTTTTGAGTCTTCACCCGGGGAGTTGGATAGCCCAAGCCGAGGGAAACACTAAGAAAAAAATTGATATTACTGAAAAAATTGATCCAAATAAGAAGGAACAATTGGCAAATGAGAATAACACCGAGTCAGGAGCTGCTGGGGATATCAAAGATTCAACAACACAATCAACACAATTTACTGTCGAAGATGATATAGACGAAGTAGATGGTGCGATAGGAGAATTGGCTGTAAGCGCTAAGGAACAGTGGGCCAAGATATCAAAGAGACTACACGAGTTTATTGATGCAGACGAAATAAAGTTACTCGATGAACGCGAGTTTAAAGAAACCAGTGATAATGAAGATCTGCTGCTTGTGGAGGATTTGGAGAATCTCAAAAAATTGAAACCCATTTATGAACCAGTAGATCCGTCGGAAAATAATTCTATGATAGCGGAATTCCTGGAAAACAATTTAGAAGATAACAAAAATGAAAAAGCTGAGGATCCGAATGGGGATCAAGCAGATACTCATGACGTTGTTGATGTTGAAGAGCAATTTTCTTGTTCTAAAAATACAAAACCACCGCCCAAGATTACACTGGATTACTTTGATGCTGAAGAACCCAATGATGTTGATTTTGGTGAAACCGGAGAACTTAAGACCGAAGAGATCGAATGTAATTTAGAGATCCTCAATGATGATGGTGACGCTGTCAAAAATGTCAGCGTCAATGCACAAGTTACATATGAGTTTAAGTAAATTATATTTATCTGCTTTATAAACATGATTTTCAATCAATAATTCATTTGCCTTCATTTTATTATTAAAGAATAAGCAATATATTGTAGAATTTGCATTACAGCTTGCCACGTGCAATTTTCTTTGACCTAATTGACAAGTCGATTAAAGTTCACAACTGCAACCGGTTCCAACGGGAAATCAAACGGGTAAAAATGTACACCGAGTCATATATTTTATATAATTAAATTATGTCTGAAGATTATTAGTACTCGAAGTGTTTACTGATTAGCCGGGTGAATTATCAAAATTGGCACAACTTGCGCCGGTGCAAACCGGTTCGAGGCATTTATAGCAATTCATAAAAACCGGTTTCGTAGATTTGTTTACTTAGGAAGAGGGCACTCGAACAGGTTATCACGTTATCAGCCAAACGTCAAATGCTTTTAATATTCCCAATCAAAATTGCCGGCCCCAAATCAACATTGCCGAGAGCAGCTGCCCAATGCGTGCTCACAATATAACACAATAATGAGTAGGTTCTATATGCATTGCATAATTCAACATACCTCCATACATATGATATGTACCTAAGTACATACATTAATCTGGGGGCATATTCGAAAGAAAAAAACAAAAGGCCAGCTGACAACATAAACGTCGATGCTTCTTTTTCCCGGTTATCAGTACATCGTGCACTGCAAACTTGTTGTGTCCAGTGCTTGTTGAACTTATAACGTTCAAGAATACTTGAGATAATTGTAGAGCTTTGAATGAACTGGCTAGAACCGGTTTTTCATTCATGAAATCAAGAATGACTTCTGTATCTTATCTTAATTACGATTGCCGGTTGCCAAACTTTGATAAAGACCGTTACGAAACTTATATGGGGCATTAGAAATTTGAATAGCTTCCGTTTTGAATTGCTACGGATACAATTTGCCATAAATGAAAGTTATAAAATGAAATAAAATTTATGATTCATCAAATAAATAAATACATAAAAGCATTTGAATAACTTTTGTTATCAATATTCTATGGACTTCTACTCTCATTATTTCCACTTTGTAGAGAATTAAATAAAAGTCTCAAACTTATTACTTATAATGAGCCGAATTGCATAAGGACTATTAGATAAGTAACCATGGCTGTGAATATCTGAAAATACAGATATTTACATCAGAAATCGAACTTATAATGAGAACAGTCAAAAGACCCACCGACATAAGCAAGCTATAGTCGATATCCATGAAACCCTCAGCGCTAATGATCAAAGCATCCTGTTCCACTTGCATGGCAAACTCGGCTAACACTGCGTTATATGCGTGTGTGGGCTCGGCCTGGCGTTGCGTGATGCAAGCTAAGCCCCGGACATGACTGCCGATAAGAATATGCTGAAAATATTGAAAAGTTGTATTGTACATTGATCAGTCTAAACAAAGTAAATCAGCTGAGCTCATACTCACCTGACGCTTGCAGTACTCGCCACAACGACAGAAGGCAAAGAGAAGTATGAGAACTGGCACAAAGGTCGAGGAGGCAATATAGATGAAATCAAAAATATAGATACTGGCCAGTACAAGCAGTGCCCAGTAAATGTTGATCATGACATCGAGAAACATAACCACGAACAAGCAAACAATAGACCAGCCATACAGCCCATTATAGCGTCCAAATAAACGATACAGCTCCATGTATGCCCGCTTCAGACTAAGCAAATAATCCAGGGAGCACATTTGCTCGCACTTCACATCGAGCACCGAGTAAACTCCCACTTGGCGACAATTCTGCACGGCCAGTAGACGCTGTCCCAATAGCTCTACATGGTATCCCAAGAGTTCGGCATAGAGCAGCAGTAGCAGGCACTGAAAACGATTGATTACGACTGCGGCGACCGAATACCAAAAGTAGCCAATATAGTTATTGTGTAGGATCACATAGATGGCTGGGCCCAAAGTCACAACATTAAATATGCCCAATACGAAGTACTTGATATATCGTGTGCGAGGTAAATCCTCAACTGGCTGAAAGAGCTCGCATTGAAAACGCAGCTTCAGTCCTTTTAGTTGCCTGCAGAAGTCGTAGTATCTGTCATACTGGCACATCGCTTGCAGCTCAATTACTGTTGATTTTTGGGAAATTTTATTATCTAGAGAATTTTAGACTTTTTTCTACTCACCCGTCATGGTGAGAATTTGGGAAATGAAGACGATGCAACTCACAAGCATCGACACAAGCAAATCTCCCTCCGGCGGCGAGTAGACAATTATATAAAAGGCTATTCCGATGTTAAGGGATATAATAGCCGTGGTATATAACTTTTGCAATTGCTGTTTATTTCCTTTCTCGGCCCAGGGAACCAAGCCCAGCAGAGCGAAGTACTTGAGGTAACGCTGCAACGCGTAAAGCATGTCGAGTTGATGACACTTAAGAGAAGACTGAAAACAGGAACTAGTTTTTAATCGATATAAATATAATAACTCTTGACCATACTATTTGAAAAGATTATTGAATTTAGATATAGTGACTGCTAATTAAATGAAAGCATTAGACAAATTAATTTGGGATATAGAAAAATTTGTATGGTACTATACATTATACTTTTAGAAAATTAAAAAGTGTTTAACTTATGGTTACTGTTTATCTTATAAAACTTGTATATTGAACTATTCAATTAACATGATTAATGAAGAAAAGTGAGAATTTATATGTATATATACACAAGTTCATGAAATATATTATTGATATGTGAATTTCAAAGTGTACTAGACTATTTTTAGTCTAGCACTATAAAAAATTATTTCATATAAACTGATTGACTTACAATAATGGGGATAAAAGAAGATTTTTTTCTAATGTATTCGAATATAGTTTATAAACTAAAAGTACTTGAAAAATATTAAATCTGTTTTTTATATATTCCATAAAGTATCTAAGCATTCCCACTTTTAGTAAAAATAAAATCTTTGTTTTTTTTTTCAAAGTGATCGTTGCTTTGTCGTGTCGGATCAACCGTAGACAGTTGGCCGTAGACGCCGCATTATCTACTACTTATTTGTACACTGCCCCCAATGTATAATATATAGTCTAGTAAACACTGAAAACTGCTTGTGCTGGAACTCTAATCGCTAAGTCGCCCTTGATTGACACTTTTGATTATCAAGTTACTTCCCCAATAACTGGTTCGATCCGAACCTGCACGTTTGCTAACACATACATACATAAGCATATGGGCATGTATATGTAAGTCATCTCACTTTACGGAATGCATCGACACTTTCTGTTATTCTTGAAAAAAAAAACCCTAACCCAGTAAAAAATAGCTTATGCAATCATATTCATTTCATCCAGTCGCGTGATGCCAATAAAAAATATGCACTTGAAATATAATATATATAACATAACAGTTTGTGTTTATTTTTACCATAAATTTTTCCATTTCGACGACCCCTGTGAGGGGGTCAAAAAATCAAGCCCACATTTCTCAGACCATGGCAAACCATCATGCTTATCAAAATTTTGTTTAGGTGCCATGATAATTGAGCTTCTGGGCTGATAAGCCAACTGCTCGTCGCTTTTTTTTCACTGAATTATTGGAAAAGTAAAAGTATATGTGTGCACCTTATAGTATGTCACTGCGAGCACATACATACATACATATGGGCATAATTGTTTCGAAAGCGCGAAGTATACCCGGCTAGATTTGTTTTTTGTGTTGTCGATTACTTTTTATTGTCGCAAGTCGGGAATCAGCTGATAATAGTGAGCCTAGTCTATGTATATATAAGAGCCCCTCACGTTCGATGAGATTCAGTTTACAGAAGTAGTTCGACTACGTAGTGTGGTGCCTGCTGATCGCTTAAGTGAAAAGTGAATTGATTTGGGAACAAGTATTCCCTTCGCAAATCGGGTTAGAAGAAAAATAAACAAGCTGTGATACCGGAATTTTCTACAATTATGGCTGTTAGTGTCACTTCTATTTAAATTGGTTTACGATAGTTACAGTGTTATAGTTAGTTGCAATAATGACTTGAAAATATTTTTAAAGAATTCTATATCACCACGAAAAATCCTCCCAGTCTCTTAATACATTATTTTTAATATAATCAAATCGTGAACCTAAAATGATTTGCAAAATATGTCTACCTCATATTTTTATTAAATTTTGTGAAACGGTCTAAAAATAAGTTATTCGCACAGAAGCAAAACAACTTATTAACACTTGCTGACTTAGCACTTTCGGATTTGGCACGCGTTTCGACCGAATAAACTAAAGCGAAGAAAGAGAGTTGTGAATTAAGTTAAACCTAAACAAGCAATAGCATACGCTTTATCAATTGATTTGATTTGAATTATTAGAAATTGTGGACTTAGCTTACATTAAATCCTACACAAATCATAATACTTATTGTTTTTTTTTGTAGCTTAATCTACGTATTGCAATTATCGGTCAAAGCAATTTTGCCGCCGATGTACTGGAACTTCTCTTGGAACGTTCAAACATCAAAATTGTCGGAGTCTTTACCATCCCCGACAAGGGAAGTCGCGAGGACATTTTAGCCAGCACTGCAGCCAGCCATAATATACCCGTTTTTAAATTTGCAAGCTGGCGACGCAAGGGTATTGCCATACCGGAGGTCCTTGAGCAATACAAATCCGTTGGAGCCACACTAAATGTGTTGCCTTTCTGCTCTCAGTTTATCCCCATGGAAGTGATTGATGGCGCCGAATTGGGCAGCATTTGCTATCACCCTTCCATTTTGCCTAGGCATCGGGGTGCCAGTGCCATTTCGTGGACACTCATTGAGGTAATATGATTGGTTAACTTATGTCTGACATACAATACTTTACTTCATACAAAACTTTTACTTGACAGGGCGATGAAATTGCGGGCTTTAGCATCTTCTGGGCGGACGATGGTCTGGATACTGGCCCGTTGCTCCTCCAGCGTCAGACAAATCTTGAGCCTACCGACACCCTGGATACTATATACAAGAGGTTCTTGTACCCAGAAGGTGTCAAGGCAATGGCTGTGGCTGTAGACCAAGTCGCCAATGGCACTGCTCCAAAGATTGTACAAACTGAAGTGGGAGCCACATACGATCCTGCCATGTTCAAGGCAGAGAACCAATTATTGAATCTCCAACAGTCGGCAGAGCGCATCTGGAACTTTGTCAGAGGTCTGGACTCAGTGCCAGGTGCTATTGCATCAGTCATTCAGACAGACGGTACTGAAGAACAAGTGCGCTTATTTGGGGCGCACCTTTACTCGGCTGGGCCTATAACAGGAGGACAGCCCTTAAAGCTGAAAGGTCTAGGCAAACCCGCATGGGTCCACGAAGGAGGTCTTCTTATTGAAGGTACAGATGGTGCCTTTGTCAATATTCGCCGCATCAAGCGTGGATCCAAGATGATTAATGCTGCGGACTGGTTCAAACAGGGAAATCAAAAACCCATCACGGACTTCACAGAAGATGAACTAGCCAAGAAGACGCAGCTATCAGGAATTTGGCAAGCAATTCTCAAGGGTCCCATTGAGGCATCAACTGATTTCTTTGCCGCTGGAGCTGGATCAATGGATGTTGTTCGTCTGGTAGAGGAAGTCAAGGAAGCATTTGATGTGCCCTTTGAAAACGAACATGTCTTCATGGCTCCTGTTTTTGAGGAGTTCTTCGATCTCTTGGTCAGAACACTGCGTCAAGGAAGTGGTGGTTCCGGCGATCAGCAACTGAACTACGAAGGATTTCTGCTACAGGCCAACAAACGAAAAATCAACGTTCCAACTCAGCTGTTCATTAATGGGGAGTTTGTGGATGCAGAAAAGAAGCGCTCTCTGGAGATAGTCAACCCTACCGACGAGGAGGTGCTCTGCGAGGTGGCTTGCGCCAGCGTCGGGGACGTCGACAAAGCGGTTCAGGCGGCCCACAAGGCTTTCTATGGCTCCTGGAAACAAGTCTCAGCTAGACAACGTGGTCAGTTGATGTTGAAGCTGGCAGATCTCATGGAGAAGCACAAGGAGGACTTGGCCACAATCGAATCTGTTGATTCAGGTGCTGTCTACACTTTGGCTTTGAAAACCCACATCGGGATGTCAATCGATGCCTGGCGGTACTTTGCCGGCTGGTGTGATAAAATCCAAGGAAATACGATTCCAGTAAACCCCGCTAGACCCAACAATGTGCTCACATTCACTCGCAAGGAACCCATTGGAGTTTGTGGCCTAGTGACTCCTTGGAATTATCCTTTGATGATGCTTTCCTGGAAGATGGCAGCATGTATTGCCGCGGGTAATACTTGTCTGATTAAGCCGGCTCAAACGTGCCCACTGACAGCCTTAAAGTTTGCCGAGCTGACTGTGCAGGCCGGCTTCCCCCCAGGAGTAATCAACGTGCTGCCTGGCAAGGGTTCCGAAGCTGGTCAAGCGGTGGCTGACCATCCGCTTGTGCGCAAGCTTGGCTTCACTGGGTCCACACCAATTGGCAAACACATCATGAAATCCTGCGCTGAAGTAAACATCAAGAAAGTCTCCCTGGAGCTTGGTGGAAAAAGTCCATTGATCATCTTCGCAGATTGCGATCTAGACAAGGCTGTTAAGCACGTAAGTACTGCACCTCCGGAGATATGTTTTCACATTTAACTTACTTATTTTCTATACATTTGAAGGGTATGTCATCGGTCTTTTTCAACAAGGGTGAAAACTGTATAGCAGCTGGTCGGCTGTTCGTCGAGGATCGCATTCACGATGAGTTTGTGCGTCGCGTGCTTAAGGATCTGCGCACAATGACTATTGGAGATCCGCTTAACCGTTCTACAGCTCATGGACCACAAAATCACAAGGCACACTTTGATAAGCTACTGGAGTTCTGTCAAAGAGGTGTGAATGACGGCGCAACTCTTGTGTATGGCGGTTGCCGTGTACCCAACATGAAGGGATACTTCTTTACACCAACTGTGTTCACCAATGTGGAGGATGATATGTACATTGCACAGGAGGAGTCCTTCGGTCCCATTATGATCATTTCCAAGTTCAATGGCAGCGATGTGGACTCTGTGATGACTCGAGCCAATCGTACGGAATACGGTCTGGCGAGTGGAGTCTTTACTAAGGACATCAGCAAAGCTCTGAGCTTCGCAGACCGCATCGAGGCTGGCACAGTGTTCGTTAATGTCTACAACAAGACGGATGTTGCAGCTCCTTTTGGAGGATTCAAGCAAAGCGGCTTCGGAAAAGACTTGGGTCAGGAGGCTCTTAACGAATACCTGAAGACCAAGTGCGTTACCATTGAATATTAAGATTGGTCGTCATTTTATGTTCATCTGGATAGGATTAAAAGACTTGTATTTGATTTTCGTGTCACACATCTACTCTATAATTCTCAATTAGTCTAGGAATTTCAATATATATTCTTAAAAAATAAAAAAGTATAATATAAAAAGTATGATATAACAAGGGTCGTTTGATAAGTCCATGATTTTTTAGGCCATTTGTATTTGTATTTTGGAAGCTGCTTTTTTGGTTTGGTTTTTAGGCATTGAAAGCAGACGTCTCGTGATTTTAACGAAAAGGAGATCGAGATCGTCTGCGTCAATGCATATACTATATATATACTGTGTTGATTGGCATGAGCCATATGCGAACAGTCCGAAGTCGATACTATACAAACTATGTCTTTGGCTGTTTGTCCGTCAGTATGTAAACATAGATCTCAAAGATTATTATAGCTAAGGAAACCAAAAAAGCATGAAGCCAGTCGAACGCTACAGTCAGGTTTTTTCTGTCTGTATGATCGCTTGTTTTTCAGAAACTATTAAAGTTGCAGCCACCAAATTTAATAACAAGACTTTTATAAGTGGCAAGGAATTAAATTATTTTCCAAAAGTAGGCTTTATCTGTTATTAGCCTCTGTAAATGAGTAAAGTCTACTTCAAAGCCTTTGTGCAACTACGTCTTAGTTTTGTCACATGCTTGACGTACACGTTATTGTGATCGTTTTGCTAAAATGTTATAAAGATCGAACCATAAATAATGAGGCATTAAAGATTAATCCCCCAACATCTTCAAATCCATTATCAGACCCTTTTTATGAAATTATTTATTGCAATCATAATGCAACATTGGCTGAGTGGTTACGGTACGACGGTTTAAGAAACTATTATTTCTTTTTTTACCTTCGCGTTGATTGAGAAACTTTTTTTGATCCTCTATAAATATATATAATATTGAAAATCCATGTCTTTGTGGTGAACAATTGTTTTTGGTCAAATGGAATGGATGTTTATTTATACTTAAGACTTATTTCGATTAAAATGTAAATGTTTAAAAAGTCACAAAGCGACACGTGCGGTGTGCTTATATCGATGGAAAGAGTTAGAGTTAGCGATGATTACAAGGATATCGATTACAGATTATTATTTATGCAAATTAAATATTTAAATAAATAGTATTTGCCAAATGAAAGGGTTGCCAGATCTCCGTAGCCTTTTTTATAATAAGAGCCCGATTGTATCGTTCGACTGATTTATATTTCTTATTTTAAATAAAAATCGTATTGAATTTTTTATCAACCTAAGCATTTCAAAAAAAAAAGTATGTTTACAAGGTGTCGGACTCTGAGTCATCTAGCCAAACAGGTATTTTACAGACAATTTGAAATGAACTATTGTTTATTTTAATACTAACAAATACTTGATAAAAGAACAATTTAAAAATTGCCATTATCGGCCAGAGCAAGTTTTCTGCAGATGTACTGGACCTTCTCTTGGAACGTTCAAACGTTGAGGTTGTCGGAGTCTTTACCATTCCTGATCAAAAAAGCCGGGAAGATATTTTAGCTACCACGACCGCGTGTTATGGTATTCCCGTATTCAAATTCGCAAACTGGCGTCACAAGGGTGTTGTCATTCCAGAAGTCCTCGAACAGTACAAGTCTGTTGGAGCGACGCTCAATGTGTTGCCCTTCTGTTCACAGATTATTCCCAAGGAGGTGAACGATAGTGCCGAATTGGGCAGCATAATATATCATCCATCTGTTTTACCTAGACATCGAGGAGCCAGTGCCATTTCCTGGGCACTCATTGAGGTAATATGATTTGTTGCCTTATGTCTGTCTTATAAAACTTTACTTTCACTCTTCGGTTGTTGACAGGGCGATGAAATTGCGGGCTTTAGCATCTTCTGGGCGGACGATGGTCTGGATACTGGCCCGTTGCTCCTCCAGCGTCAGACAAATCTTGAGCCTACCGACACTTTGGATACTATCTACAAGAGGTTCCTGTATCCAGAAGGTGTCAAGGCAATGGGTGTGGCTGTAGACCAAGTCGCCAATGGCACTGCTCCAAAGATTGTACAAACTGAAGTGGGAGCCACATACGATCCAGCCATGTTCAAGGCAGAGAATCAGTTATTGAATCTCCAACAGTCGGCAGAGCGCATCTGGAACTTTGTCAGAGGTCTGGACTCAGTGCCAGGTGCTATTGCATTAGTCATTCAGACAGACGGTACTGAAGAACAAGTGCGCTTATTTGGGGCTCACCTTTACTCGGCTGGGCCCATAACAGGAGGACAGCCCTTAAAGCTGAAAGGCCTAGGCAAACCCGCATGGGTCCACGAAGGAGGTCTTCTGATTGAAGGTACTGACGGTGCCTTTGTCAACATTCGCCGCATCAAGCGTGGATCCAAGATGATCAATGCTGCGGACTGGTTCAAACAGGGAAATCAAAAACCCATCACGGACTTCACAGAAGATGAACTAGCCAAGAAGACGCAGCTATCAGGAATTTGGCAAGCAATTCTCAAGGGTCCCATTGAGGCATCAACTGATTTCTTTGCCGCTGGAGCTGGATCAATGGATGTTGTTAGACTGGTGGAGGAGGTCAAGGAAGCATTTGATGTGCCATTTGAAAACGAACATGTCTTCATGGCTCCTGTGTTTGAGGAGTTCTTCGATCTCTTGGTCAGAACACTGCGTCAAGGAAGTGGTGGTTCTGGCGATCAGCAATTGAACTACGAAGGATTTCTGCTACAGGCCAACAAACGAAAAATCAACGTTCCAACTCAGCTGTTCATTAATGGGGAATTCGTGGATGCAGAAAAGAAGCGCTCTCTGGAGATAGTCAACCCTACCGACGAGGAGGTGCTCTGCGAGGTGGCTTGCGCCAGCGTCGGGGACGTCGACAAAGCGGTTCAGGCGGCCCACAAGGCTTTCTATGGCTCCTGGAAACAAGTCTCAGCTAGACAACGTGGTCAGTTGATGTTGAAGCTGGCTGATCTTATGGAGAAGCACAAGGAGGACTTGGCCACAATCGAATCTGTTGATTCAGGTGCTGTCTACACTTTGGCCTTGAAAACCCACATCGGAATGTCAATCGATGCATGGCGATACTTTGCCGGCTGGTGTGATAAAATCCAAGGAAATACGATTCCAGTAAACCCCGCTAGACCCAACAATGTGCTCACATTCACTCGCAAGGAACCCATTGGAGTTTGTGGCCTAGTGACTCCTTGGAATTATCCGTTGATGATGCTTTCGTGGAAGATGGCAGCATGTATTGCCGCGGGTAATACTTGTCTGATAAAGCCGGCTCAAACGTGCCCACTGACAGCCCTTAAGTTTGCCGAGCTGACTGTGCAAGCCGGCTTCCCCCCAGGAGTAATCAACGTGCTGCCTGGCAAGGGTTCCGAGGCTGGTCAAGCGGTGGCTGACCATCTACTAGTGCGAAAGTTGGGCTTCACTGGATCAACAGAAGTTGGCAAACGTATACTAAAGTCTAGCGCAGAGTCAAATCTGAAGAAGGTTTCCCTTGAACTCGGAGGCAAGAGTCCATTGATAATTTTCTCAGATTGCAACCTGGAGAAGGCTATTAAACATGTGACTATATATATTCATAAAATGATAGATCAAATAAGAAAAAGTTTAATGATAAATCTTTGCATTTCTAGGCAATTTCTTCGGTCTTTTTCAACAAGGGAGAAAATTGTATTGCAGCTGGGCGATTGTTCATCGAGGAGCGTATTCACGACGAGTTTGTTCATCGGGCTGTGAAGGATATACGGAGTATGTCCATAGGGGATCCCTTCAACCGCTCAACGGCGCATGGACCACAGAACCACAAGGAACACTTGGATAAGTTACAGAAATTCGTTGATCGAGGCATTGAAGAGGGAGCTAATTGTATATACGGTGGATGTCGCGTACCCAACTTGAAGGGATACTTCTTTATGCCCACTGTGTTCACAAACGTAGAGGATGATATGTATATTGCACAGGAGGAGTCCTTCGGTCCCATTATGATCATTTCCAAGTTCAATGGCAGCGATGTGGACTCCGTGATGACTCGAGCCAATCGTACGGAATACGGTCTGGCGAGTGGAGTCTTTACTAAAGACATCAGCAAGGCACTAAGCTTCGTGGACCGCATCGAAGCTGGTACGGTGTTCGTTAATGTCTACAACAAGACGGACGTTGCAGCTCCTTTTGGAGGATTTAAGCAGAGCGGCTTTGGAAAAGATTTGGGTCAGGAGGCGCTCAGCGAGTATTTAAAAACAAAATGTGTTACTATTGAGTATTGAGGTTTAGAGACTTAGGTTAACCTTTAGGGAAAGTAACTATGAAATTTGCAAATGAAAATTAAATTAAGAGAATTACTGCTATATATGTGTGTAACATAGGAATATAGGAATAGATTAAGCAAAAGTAGGTAAACTTTAAAAATTTATTAACAGTATTGGTAATTTCAAAACAAATAGATATGTAACATAATTCAGTAAACCATTTGGTGTCCATTAGAAGCATCCAGTCTTTTAATAACTTCAAATACTTCCACTAAAAATTGTTATTCTTTGCAAAGTTCGAAAATGGGCAGCATGCGAAACATGCAAGGAGGCTCACCCACCCCACTCTATATGTTTGTTGGTAAAACTTTTGACAGTCAATGTGGGTCAACATTCTGAGTACTCGCTAAACGATTCGCTGGCAGTTAAGTGCCTCGATATCATTGCAATATAGACATGTAATAGTTGCACTTATACATACTATATTTTTGTTGTTTTTTTATGGATTATTCGAAGGATGTTTGGCAATGGAGGCCAAGGCGACAACGCCTCGAGTACGCAATAAACATCAGTGTGTGAGAATTCAAACATTTGGCGACACTTGCCAGTCTCTTGGCACCCCCTTTTCGTCCCTTGTTGTTTGGTAACATCATGTTATTGCATTAGCGACGAGGACATGAGTGTATCATACATTGTTCCATTGTTGTTTAGAACTTTCTGTGTTGTTGCTGTCGTTGTAAATTCTCGCATCCGGCGGAAACTTATGCAGCTACTGTTGCTACGTTATTTGTGATATCAGAGTGGATTACTAAGCTGATTTATGTTGATTGAATCTTCATGACATCGGTTGGTGATGGTTATAATAATGAAAATAAGGTGTAACCTGATGTTAATCGAATTTTCTTTTAAAAATGAGTATAGTAAGCCAATGAAAATTAACCAATGAATTAAATCATGCACATATTGTTGATAATGAACTGAATTATGAAGTGAATTTAAGAGATGATACAAAATTGAAGAGCTAACTACATTTCATTAAGAAACCATTCGTGAAATTTTTAAAATCTATTACAAAACCCTAACACTTGTAACTGATGATGTCTTTCATACCTTCTTCTGTGTGGTACATACATACTTTTGCTCAAAGTTGGTACTATAAGTGGAAGAGTATACAAATTGAAAAGGAGTGTGAAACAGAAGATGATTTAAAATTTTTACTCAACATTGTATCACATAATTAATATAAATTCAAAGGCTTAGGTAATTCCGGTTATTATATAACAGTTACATATATGTACATATGAAGTATAACTCCTTCTGTACATGCAGCTACAAGCCCAACTTAAAAGGTACCTCTTTACGAATGAGTGCAGGGTATCAGGTTGTACATCAATAAATAGTTACCAAGCGCCTAAAATAAGTAAAAGGTAAGCTGCATTCTATTTAAAAGTTACCGAAAGCCTTAATCGAAATAAAGCAGCTAAGCATAAATGGCCAGGCCCAGAGATGTCTGCAGAGAGAGAAATTAGAGATTTGCTAGTGGCTTTCAAGAGGACGCAATCCCAGTCGGTTGTATAATACCCGAAGCGCGCAGAGCAGAACAGCTGAGATATGACGTAATTGGATGAGCGCGGAATAGGCAGCGAGTAATGGAGCAGACAGTCAAACCCTGCGACCCCTCCCCCCACACACGAAGGCCGAGTTGCCGTTAGGGTGGCTGAAATAGCTCGATGGTAACGACGTCGGTATGAGGACTTTTGTTTTATGTAATTTGCAAATATTTCAGCTTCTATTTTAGCAAATTGAAGTACAACTCTACGGTGGAAAAGTTTTTGCATCAAGTAATCAATAAATATTATATTACTGAACTCTGCAGGAATCTTTTTGCTGTCTCTCTGCCGTCGACTCACTCTCTCTGTCTCTCTTTATGAGCTCTCTCACTCAGTCAATGCGCAAGTACGCGGCAATTTTGCCTGGAACATCGCAGTGTATTCGCCATGGAAGTCTGCTTGCAGCCGAATTGAAGGCACTGTGGGGTCGATTGTTTATGTTGAAGGAAAAAAATAATTAAATTTGAAGAAGGGTATAAAATATGTTTATATTGAAATTAATATTTGAAGAGCACAAAATATATTTAGACCAAGGACCGAAAATAATGAATATTCGTTTTTTTTTTAATGAAAAATCATCCACTTAGAAAAGTCGGATAAGAAAAAAATTGAACCGAAGTGATCCCAATTTTAGATTTTTACTTTTTTACTCAAAAAATCAGAATTATTTGTTAGGCACTTAAATAGTCTGCATCAAAATTTTTGTAAAATCTTTGTTATAAGAGGTGTAATTGTAGCTCGAGCGATATTTTAGATTAAGGCTCAACAAAAAATCATTATTTTTAGATCGAAATAAAACACAACACAATCATTATTTTTGGAGTGAAAAAAATAAAACTCAGCACATAATCATTATTTTTCAGTTTTACTTTTTATGAGTGATTCTTACGGTCCCTGATTTAGACTGATGTCTGCTTGATATTGGAATTGAATTATTTTTGAATTTCTATAAGAAATTCTCTATATGAATATAAGTTCTAGTCACTTCTGTGGCCACCACTAACACCCTCATACAGCTAGAGATGCCCCACAGTTGCAGAGCCATGCACTGAGACATGCAAGTCACGCATACAGTTTGACAGGAACTGCATGAAATTGCAAATCGCAACGAGGTCTTTGGGAACGCCTGAAACCTTGAAATCTTGCAGCCCAAGCTGTTTCTCGCTCTCTGGCGCCCGAACAAGCCGAGCGGCCGGCTCAGATCTTGCCCATTGGCGCCGCCACCCACAAACGGAGAGTCGAGCAAAGCAAACGCAACTGTTCCAGTGACGACGTCGACAACGACGACGGCACCCAGCTGAGCAAAAAGCTGCGAGACGTCGCTTCAATCGTTCCATGCACAATTATCTACACAGCGCCTCTGCCCCACTGCACACAGCGGGTCAACCCTTGTCTGTTGCCCACCCCACACAGACCTCCCCACTCGATTGAGTACGACAAACGACGATGTTTCGTTTCGGTCGTCGTCGTCGGCGATAAGGCGACCGCAGCCGAAGCCCAAACGGAGCCGAGCCGAGCAAATTCGCTCCCAGCTGCAGCAGCTGCGACGCTGGCGAAGTTTACGCTGGACTGGCACTATCATTGGCGTTTTAACTGTGGACGGTTGCTACTCGCACTCGCTGGCGGATTAACGGCATATAGAATAAACAGATATATACACATATATATATTTATATATATATATGAATATATATATATGCATATATGTGTATTGAAACATAGATATATGTATGTGTGTATATGTGTACGAAAAATTGAGAAAGCTATTATGTACATGTCTGTGGTGTAGGAGAGGAAGAGGCTGAAAAGCAATCATCAGCACGTTGAAGAAAATCCATCTGTATGTGTGTTGTTGTTGGTGCGCCGCTGCGAACAAATACAACAAATTTTCATGTATTTGCAAAAAAACGTTGGTTACATAAAACAAGAAAAATAGTCGAGGTGATGATGCAAAAGTGCCTAACGAAAAAAAAATTCAAACATAACTAAAAGAAATATAAGAAATAATAAAGATTATACTAAGTTTAAAAGTGATTTTGCGAAAGAAAAAAAAACCAAAAAACATCGAACAAAAAGACTATTTTTGGCAGTGATTATGTATATGAACAGCCAAAGGACATTGTGACTGCAAATACTAAAATAAATCCTTGTGAAAGTTAGACATTCATGCATACATACCGAAGAGACAAAGTCTGATAACATAATTGAAATGCGAAGAAAAAAGAAAAGAATTTCATGCGACCCGCAATCCGTGTATTATATAAATGATAACGTGAAGCGCAATGAAACAGAAAACCAAAAAGACGTTCAATAGTTAGACAACGCCTTACTACAGCATCCTCGAATACTCCAGAATATTTATCTTTTCGGGATATTTTTCAAAGAAATCTACTGAATCTGAGCTTGTGTAATCGAGTTGCTTATATAAACCAAGTCTTCATACATTGAAGTCTATATACATAATTTCTTCTTTTTCAAAACTAGAAAATTGCATTAAAATCCCTGAGATAGTTTGCCTTTGTCCGTGTGTCTGTTTGTGTGTGTGTGTGCTGGCTGTGCAAAATAGCATTGCCTACTTTTGTGCGCCGTGCCCCTCACTAAACGCGCTTACCCAACACACTCGCCTTCTTCACCTTCTTCGGCACCGTCCAATAATTCTTTCGCTGCCAGCCACACAGCCAGCAGGCATATCCAAATACACCAAGCCGAGGCCATGCCTCCTTGCCTCCTTGCCTCTTTGCCTTTGCGCGTTTTCCTTTGCCTGTGCCTTACGCGTTGCGCAATGTACGCTGGCAAATGGCAGCGACGTCGCCGGCGGCAGCGTTAAAAGTAAGTCAAGCATTGCGAATGCGTGAGAGTGTCGTCTCCTCGTCTCGTCTCGTCTCGTCTCGCCTTGTCGTACGTGTCCGTGTCCGTGCTCGTGCTCGTGGCTGGCAGGCGAAAAGAATCACGAAAGCCAAAGAAAGCGATATTAAAATGTAAAATTCATTTGCAATGATAAGCGCATAACGCAGTTAATAATATCTTCAGCCCTGGAATGGAATGAGATACACTTCCTTTTCACACCCCACACCCCACAGCCCAGCCCCATCCCCAGCCTCTCTGTCGGGACTTGCTGCGGTTTTTGAGCAGCTGAGATGAGCTCGAACAACTGCGATTGGCACTGGCACACGGCACATTCTTTGGCTGCCTCTGGCTTTCCCAAGGGTTCTTCTAACTGTCATTACGCTGGCGCCCAGCTGTCAACTTTAATGCTGGTCCGTGTAACCCATCTAGAAATGTTTTCCATTCCAAAGCTGCAGCGAAAACCTTCCAAAGTCGGCTTCCAGTCTCTCTCTCTCTGTATCTCTTCTTTGTCTTTCTCCCATTTCAGTATGGCCTTTTAACGTTCTCTCTCTTCAGTTCTCTCTCTGTCTCTCTCTCTCACTCTGTCTCTCTCTCTGGTGCGCGCTCCGTGCGCTGTACTGTCTCACAACGCATACGCTCTGCGAGCTGGCAAGCTTTGATGCTTTTTCACGCTCCTCGCTCGAGATTACATAACAGTTGGCAGAGTGTGTGGCTAAAATCGGCAGGCGACTGCAATTTGTTTTCACGTAAATCGCAGCAGAGTTGACCAACTTTAGCACAATTAATTAGTCAAAATTCATAAAAAATTCACAACAATTAGCAGAGAGAGTGTGGAAAGTGATTTATTAATTGACCAGGCCGAGATCACACCAAGTGCAGTCCAAGCATAGCTTTCTCCTCTTGTTACCCGTACAGTGTGTGTGTGTCCTTGTGCAGTGGAAAAAACTCAGAACAGGCACACATATAAGGAATATTTTCTTATAACCATTCCTCCAACACTTCCACACCCACACATACACACCCTCATTTCTATCACCAACCGTCCGCCTTCCCACCCCGCCCTTCATAGGACAAATTTATTTGTAATGTTTATATAAGCACCAAAACTCGATTATGGCCCGGAACGAGCTTCCCAAACGGGAGTCTCAGCCGTAGAGTAGAAGCACCACGAAAACTACTTTGTGCTTAGCTCAAATATGCTGAGTGCTAAATACAATAGTAGATACCAACCCAAGAGACATCAGGCTTCAGATTTCAGACTTGAGACTTCAGACTTAACGAAGTGTTCAGCTAATTAATCGAATTGAAAATAATTGGAAACGTGCTCGAGCCTCCTTACTGCCTCACACTTTGCCCACCTTGCCACACCTCCCAACAGGTGGTGAGGCTGGCAGGCTCATACTCATACTCATAGTCCTCCGTTTTTCTCTTTCAGTAAGCAAATTTAGCGCAAATCTTAACACGATACTGCTACGAACATTAAAAAATCCCATTTAAAAATGTTTTACCAACGCAGTTGATTAAGACAAACACAAAAACAAAAAAAAAAAAACCAAAAATAAACCAAACCAAAAACAAAAAAAAAAATAATTACCAACACCAAATAAATTAAAAGTAATATTTAATTATAAAATAAAAAGAAAACAAACCGTACATAAATATTCATTAAAATAAGCGTTCAACAACCTAAGCCGTAAGCCACAGAAAAGAATAAAACAAAAAGAAATCCAATCCGTAAAAACGAAAAAAGTCTAAAGCAAAGGAAACTAGCCTAAAAAAAAAAAGACAGACACCCTCCTTAGACCTGGTGGAAGAGACAAGCGACGCGTACTTAAAGCGACAACAAGTTAAAAAGAAAAAGCTAAAAGATGGCCGACAAGAAGATTGGTGAATACTATGCACCGCCGCCAAAGATGGGCAAGTGGGAGGGTTTCAAAAAATTCCTATGGAACAGTGAAACTAGCCAATGCCTTGGACGCACCGGTTCCAGTTGGGGTAAGTACTCGAATACACCTGAGCATAAATGATGTGTACTTTGTCATGCTATACCTACAACTAAATATAACGCATGTACCAAGCTGTGTTTACACGTGTCGCCCCTTATTTCTACTGTTCTGACAACGAATCAATCAAATCGCGCATACGCCGCGTTTGCCGGCGGTAGATTAATGGAGCTTCCTTTTTTTTGGGGGACATCCAAGGGCATGCCTGACATGTAAGCAACTACTGCACGGATTGCTTACAGATTTGTCATTACTTGTACTACATATATCCAACAATAACTGATAGATTTATTAATCATATTTAGTTTTCGAATTTCCATCGATTGCTATACAGCTTCCTTTTTCTCTACTCTACGGGACTTATGCTCTTCGCATAACAGTAATCCCGTTTGCATTATAGATGAGCGACGCACGAGATACGCCTTGTCACACAGTACAAGAGTCGCAAGTACCGCATGAGCATAACATATGTATATGTATTTAATTTCGACCTTCGTGTTTACCCTCCTAATGCGTATCGATCCAATGGGCTCATTTCGTATGCCATGCACAGTAAAAAGTCACGTACTTTGGCCAGCAAATTGCCCCTCAAGTACTAAATATAGATGCTAATATTATATAGAGCCGACATTTAAGCCAGTGCACATGCGCTCGCTGACAGAACTGGCGAACAGACTGTCATGTTGAGAGTAAGTTCAAAAGGAGCCCAATATCTCGTGGCGGTTGCATAACAATTATATTAGACCCTTCAGGGAGTTAGATCATATTATAGGCACTTACCGAAACACAAAAAAAAAAAAAAAAAAAAACAATGCCTATACTCATTCCTGGAGCAAACATGACTAATCGTTTGATTCCGTGTGGAAATGCTATGACAACAAAAATGCAAAATAGTCGTAAACTTTTTACGGCCCAAGCACAAAAACGAAAAACCAAAATGGAATTTATGTCTATTTGAAATGGGCGAAAGACAAAGAAAAAGCTCGATATTAACTAAAGATAAGTATTCTTCGCAGTGTACAGTAAGTAGTTAGATAGTGTAGAAAAAAACGGACTGATCTGACAAACTTGTGGGTCAATTGAGAATAAGAAATTACGAATCTTCACCCGATAGTAAATCAGAGCTGCCTTAACCGACACACGTTCAATAGATAAACACGATAGATTTGCGATGATTGAAAGCGATACTAATCCATTTATAGCATACGTGTTATGTGACTATTTATTGAAACGGGATTACTGGCTTTTGAGTCGGATGCTTCCCCCAATGTGCTGGCCCCAGCTTCAAGCTGCTGCTCCTCCATCATTCAATTTCATTTGTCTCTGTGGAGGAGCACGTGCTGGCTGTTATGGTTTATTTTTAGCACATTCTCGGGGCTAGTAATTTTAAATGGAATTCAATTTGTGATGCTGTCGCATTGCTTGACAATATTGAAATATTGATGTGATGTATTGATGGCAAGTCAATCGAAGCTGTGCTGGTAGACGGTAAAAGGTATAAGGATGTCACCCACACTTGTCAGGGGAAGGTTTTCAGAATTTGAAAAGAGAAAATGAAATATTCAAAGAGTTATAAAAACACTGCCTTGTTTAGAACCTCATACTCATTGTTTACCGTTAATTGATGTCTTTTCAGTTCCGTTACTCTTTTCATTTCTATTTCCTATCCACCTGCCCCACAGTTGTTATATTAGTTTCACATTTTCGATTGCCTCTAACCCAGTTTTCATACCGAAGTGAAACCTGCGCTATCATGCACTGAACAAAAAAGAACGTAACTCAACAAAAATCAATTCTAACCTCATTCCATACACATATACACATATACACACGCAGCAGTGGCAGCAACAACTGCGCCTGGCACCCCAGTGCCTCCCAAAGCTTAGCACCTAAAAGTGGGCGTGGCAACAAAACAATTCAACATGGCAGCACGAAACAGACTTTGTGTCTTGTCTTTTCACGTTGTTCTTCTGTTTCTCAGCTCTGTTCTCTTCTGTTTGTTTGTTGTTGATTGTCTTCTTGTTGCTCTTGTTGTTGTTGTTGCTGCTGTTGCAGTTGGTGTTGCCGTTGCATGATTGCTTTGTCTGTAACCTACTTAGGCGCAAGTTTTGTTGCTTTCGCCGGTTAAGCATTTAACACGCCTGCAATGCGAACTCTTCTCTCCGCTTGCCCTGCGCAAATGTTGCTAAATCCTTCTCTCGAGGCTTATTTGAGCAAGCGAAGGACTCGAGTCTGAAGACAGACAAGATTATACACGAATTTATACATACAGAATACATGCGAAATGTACTTTTAAAACACAGTCACAGATTGTTCCTGTTTTGATAAAAAACTGAACAGAAATAAAGGAGTATTTAGACCACAGTCAGATACCGAAACCGACGTTTTTTTATCAGTTTCAAGAGTTCAAAATCTTGTATCTTTCCATTTCGATCAGTTATGTATTTGCTTTCATGAAATCAAAAGCAATCACAGCAAACATATCAATTGTTACGCAGCGAAACAATTTAGATTTCATTCGATCATTTGTCAAGTTCTCAATAAGCTCAATTCCAGACGAGAGAAGCACATGAGCAGCAACCTATGTAGCAATGATACATATGGTCTACATACATATATATGTATGTATATACATATGCATCAAGGCCTCTCAATTTGCAGTATGCTAAATGAGATGCCAAAATCCATATGCACCACTCGCCCATACCATATGCAGGGCTCAAGTTGACCTCTATTAACTGGCAGACTGTTAAGTATTTTGCACTGGGAAAAAAGCAATTATCCAATCGACACTCCAATTAGCGTGTGCCTCGCAACCCGATTGCATAAGTGGATTTTAATGAGCCCAAGATGCGCTTTGTCTCTCGACTCTCATCTTTGCCGCTGCGTGCACAGTGACAGATATGACATTCCCTGAGCATAATATTGGATATACAAAGTTTTAATTGAAAAACTTGCAACGCGCTTAATTGAGAAACAATTAAGAAAACATGACAGACTCGCAGAAACTTTAATAGGATTGACATGCATATATGAACAGTATTATATAAATATTTACTTATATTTTAATGTCAATTAATGGCGGTCTAATAAAATATGAATACAATAATTACATTAAATTTGTATATTATAAATTAAATAAAAGTAACTCAATGCATAGAGTTTGATAATTATTTTTTTAAATTGATTGTTAGCTTTTTTTTATTTATTTAACGTCAATGAGAAACAGTCAACGTACACTTAAAAAGGAATTTTTTAACATAAATAAATATCAATAAACAAAAGTTAAAATTACAAATAACGGTATTTACAATGAAAAATAATATTTTAATTAATTAGTTAATTGATTGAGTCTATTATAAAGATTAAAGATACACCCTTAACAATATTTAGAAAGTTTAAAATTCAAATTTTAAAATACCCCTTTATTCAGACTTTAGAAGGTGCTAATCGGAAAGAAAGTTATTTTTTTTGTTGTTCAGTATATATATACACAAAATTTATATTATAAAGGCATTTTTTTCAAGTAGAATCTTAAGAAATATAAAAAGTAAATATCAAATAATATTAATTCTACAAAACTGAGCTAACCATCAATAAAATCAAAAGATTATTATCTTTTTGAATTCTTGTTAGTATAACCCAAAAATGTCTCATAACTGCTAGTGCGTTAGTATGTCCTAGTATGCATGTATGTATGTGTATATGCATATATGTATGTGTACACTTGTAAGTGTGCGCGCTGCATTACCCGAGGTGCTGCTGTGAATTCTGATGTTGACAGTTGTATTTTCTGCTCCATTTTACTGGTCATTTTCCGTTCCTTTATGTGACGGCTTTTGTGTGGGATTGTTGTTATTGTATGTGTGCGTCTGTGTGCATGTAATTTTCTTATTTTTTTCGCATCTGTCAAAATTTACTGGGAACTTGCGACAGCACTCGCTGTTTGCCCCGCCACGCTCCGCAGCACCCGCTAGCGCCAGAGAAAGGTAAAATTGAAACCGAAATTAAAAAAAGAGGAAGAAATGGCCGCAATTCCTTTGTGTGTGCGTGTGTGAGTGTGTGTGAGTGCAACTGAAGCTTACATGCAGGCAACGCATTCGGTTGCTCACCAATACAAGCGCAATTCGTTACATTCATGCGGCAGCTGTGCAAATGGCAAAGTTCAGGCGAGAGACCTAAAAAGCCAAAGAGAAGGAAACAGTTAGCGAGAGAGAGAGAGAGAGAGAGACCAACGCAGCGTGAGAGAAAACGCGAAGAGCGGGAAGGGACGCCGCCAGAGAGTCCGCGCACAATGCTGCGTATACTTAATGTTCCACTGAGACCTGCCAGGTGCTCACCAGCCCAACACACACAACCACACGCACATACATATACATAAATGAACAGGGACAGAGAAGATTGCTGGCACAGCTCGTGGTAATCAATCGGATTTCAACTCAGGCCTCACATAACCAAAGCGAATGTGGCGAGGGCAACGCTAAGCCGCCGCCTGACAACCAAAATAAAATCAAGCTAATATTTTCATATTCGTATTGATTTGTGGTATCTTTTTGCATATATCTTATATTTTCCCAGTTTGCTCATTGATGATTGGGAAAATGAATCAGTGAGGAATATTAAAAGATTTCATAATTAACTAAAATAGAAACTCACAAAGGTCGAAACAGTTTAACCTTTTATAGATATTTAGATACATTTTGAACTCTATAAAGCCTATGAATCCTCTATCATACTTAATATTTTCATTATATTTGGTTAGAATAAATTAAATATTCCTTTGTTTATGTAAACTAGTATTTTGTGATCTTATCAAAGAGTTTATTGCAGTGCAAATTTCGTTTATAAATGGCTTATCCATATGAGCAAATATCTCTTGCAGTCCAATTTCGGGCATTTCCTCTGAGAACAGCTGCTTTTCCCACCAGCAACGGCCACTAAAAGAGGCTTAACCAACTCTGCTGCATATTCTAAATGCCACCACCCACTTTAGCTTCCCGTTTACACCACAGAAATCATCCGTCTTTTAAAAACCCAAAATCCCACTCACAGCATGGAAAGCCACTGCGACCACTGAAACCGGAGCAACCAGCTCGTTAAGTGCAGAAATACACTCGCACACACAGACAAACACTCACACAGCACTCACACACATACACCTCCAAAGCACTCACATACACAGCACACACTCACACAGACTTCAGCGCATAACAATAAGTAAATTCAGAAAATAAAAAGCACAACCAACTGCAAAAGAACCTCTTGTCCTTTGCTCACCCCTAACCTCCCCCCTCCTGTCACGCCATGCCATGTTCCGCATACCCATAACCCAACTTAGAACTCAGAACCCTTGAAGTTTGCTTCAGTGTTGCCATGCGAACGTGATTTTTATTTAACTGCCTACATAACGTAAGTAAATTACGTAAGGCGGCCAGAGAACGTCTTCCGTTTTCAATTTGAACGCCTCAATTGACGTGGGAAACGAGCATCTTTAATTACGTTTGCAATTATGCGCTTAGCTGAGGACACTCAGATTTTCAAGATCTACTAAACATAGCATGGACTTATAAGATGACCTATATATGTGTACAGTACTGTTTGCTTGTAGTCATGATAAAATAATCCCTGTGACGCAAGAAAATAGAATTTTAACTCTGCTATTGACAATGCCATAAAGTATCGAAATATATTTCTTTCCGTAAGCTTTTGTATGCCATAATATATATCTATATATATGAGCTATGAATATATGTATAATGTACGTACTCTTCTGTCAGTCTGTATGTATATGGCCATGAGCCTTTGTCGAGGTGTGCGGGGATGGGAAGGAAGAGAGTGCAGTGCTATTAGCTTCTTGGGCAGAAATGTGAACGCGCATGCGTAGTTTTTGGTATTGCTAATACGGGCCCAACTAGTTCAACTTGATGGCAAAAATACCGATAGGTCGAAGTGTTGTTTTTGCTGCTATTTTCAATAGGGCAAGACACTGTTTGAGGCATGTTAAAAACCAATGCACAAATCTATTCAAAGTGAACATTTTAAAGGGCTTGGCTTTAAATTATGTAATCATTATAGGTCATATTAGGAAACTTTTAAATATGATATAAGTCTGCTCGAAATTAGTAACGCAAAATTGAAATGAGTTTATTAATTAAAGTCGTTCTTCCTGAACATGCAAGTTCCCACGACTTGTGCATCTCTGCAAGCATCGCGGCTGATTAATGGCTCTATAAACTACGACAACGTCAATGACAATTCCGAGAGAGACTTCATAAATAATGTCGTTTCAAGTACAGTGGATATTTAAGTATGCTACATGGCGTATGTGTAACTTATTTAAGATACATTTGATACAGCATCTGCGATTAACTACTGTTAATTCTCAAAAATAGATGCTGTACGAAAAATTCCTGTTTAAATGTCACACAGCGACCCTCAATCACTCTTAATTACAAAATAGAAATGTCAAAGTCAAATTGAGAACTTTGCGGATAATGGATACCCAACCCTCTTCCCATCGACCGTTTTCTCACTATTATGTTGACCCCCAAACTTTATTGTAAGTTAACTAGACCCGAGAAATGTCAAAAGTCGTAAATTGTGTAATCTGCATAAAGTGAGCCCCGAAAAGGGAAGTGTAACGGTGTTTTAGTCCTTGACTTGAGCAGCGTACAAAGAAGATATTTACTTATACTTAAGGGTCATGCAGAGTACAATGAATGAAAACCAGGAACAGTCGAAGAAGAAGAGTAGATGTGGGAATAAAATGTATAATTCTCTTTACATACAAAGCCATAAGATAATCATATTTGATTTGGAAAGAGTAATAAAAAGTCAGTTTGGCGACCACAAAAAAATAAAATCCCAATTTGTTCCCAAAAGCCACAACATAAATGAATGCGGTGACATTTATCCACTTGTATAACGTTGCGGTGAACATAAACCAGCTTAATTATTTTTCTGCTACATGACTCTATTGTAATCAATTTGCAAAAAAATATTTCTGATTTGTTTTTAACTCTTTCTCTTTGCAGCAAAAATTTTACTTTTCTACATTATATTCTATGCGGCGTTAACCGGATTCTTTGCTGCCATATTTGCGGTGTTCTATCAAACATTGGAGGTTGATAAGCCGAAGTGGATGCTCGACAATGGATTGATTGGATCAAATCCAGGTAAGTGAATTGACATTATTAGATAACGTGTCTTGAACACACCTTAAAAGTTGTCCAAATAGCGTAGAAGAAATTTCAGTACATTTTAATTTCTCACCAAAAACATTTTAAGTAATACATACAAATTCAGAGCCCCAGAAGACTGAGACACACCTTTAAACACGCATGCAGATAATAATATCATATATGTATCTTTACATTAAAGACGAATAGTTTAATTAACTAAAAGGCTGAAACATAGTAGAAAGGAAAAAAACTAACGATGAATTTTATTATTCTTTATTCATAAATTACAGGACTTGGTTTTCGACCAATGCCTCCAGAGGTGAATGTTGAGAGCACATTAGTTTGGTATGAATCATCGAAGCGAGATAATTATAAGTATTGGGTTGATGAGACTCAACGATTTCTTAAATGTAAGTAAAATACAATAAATGCAATAATTATTCGATTTTATATTCATAAAAACTTTTTGTTACTTATCAATTTTGGTTTGTGAAGCATATGTTTTAATTTGTCTGTATTGTTTACTATCCTATGTACTTACAAATTTGTTTTTTGTCCTTAACTAAGATCACAGTAAGTTAAATAACTGTTAATACTCGAAGTACTTATCGCTAAATGGTATAACAAGGCTAATATAGAGTTCACAAGAGATTTCAAGCTTAACATTTTTCGATTTTATGGTAGGCCACATTACTATAGTTATTATTATTGCATATTCCCAGCATACGACGATCTACCCAAAAAGAATCAAGTGAACTGCTCATTCGAGCATCCGCCAGAGGAGGGCAAAGTCTGCGGCGTTGATGTTCAAGGCTTTGCACCCTGCACCCTTGAAAATAACTTCGGTTATCATGTGGCAAGGCCGTGCATATTCCTCAAGTTGAATAAGGTAAGGCCTTAAAGAATATTCAATTTGAACGTCAATTACAAATCTTTGCCTTTAGATTTACAACTGGGTACCAAAACTCTACAACGATTCTAAAACTTTGCCCAATGACATGCCCGAGGAGTTGAAGCAGCACATCAAGGAGAAGCAGAGCCTGCGACCCAATGAGGTAGAATTGAATTCAATATATTTGAACTTTAGACTGAACTAGGTCTGTTTAAAATTTAATTTTGATAATTGTTTCTTTTTTCAACTCTTCCTTTAGACCAACATTGTTTGGGTGTCGTGCGAGGGAGAGAATCCTGCTGATGTTGAGAACATTAGGTCACGCGATTATTATCCTCGCATGGGATTCCCCCATTATTATTTCCCATTCAAAAACATTGAGGGCTACATACCGCCAATCGTTGCTGTTCAGTTCACCGTTGAAAGTAAGTATGAATTAAAATATCAAAACTTATTTACTCTTCCTCTATGAAATCCCTTCTTATTATTATACTTTATCAATATAAGTCAGCGGAAAGTAGTAGAGAGCACACATACTGTGTAACAGTAAATAATAAAAGACTAAGTATAGCATACGGATTACAATAATAATTTTAATTAGACTCATTTTAAATGCCAACCATTATGACGGAGTATCAAGCAACTCTCCTCATATTTGCTCAGCATACCAAGAAACAAAAGAATATCAAGGAAGTCCAAGAGAATGCATAATGACAAAGGAGAAAATTATACGTTTGACAAGCTTTACGGCACACTTAATACTAATAAAGGCGAAACAGAAAAGAAGTTAGACAAGCGAAGGAAGTAAAGTAAAACGATTAGGTTTTATTTGAATGGCACTAAGTTAAGCCACATTATTCGGTCCCTGAGCACAATCATGTCTGGAAATGGGTCACGAGGATGTCAACCATTCTGTGAATATTACAATAAATGAGTGAATAAGTTATAAAATGGGGAAAAGAGTATAAAAAGGAGAAAAGGAAGTTTTCTTTTCAAATTTTAGTTGTTAAATGGAATATACTCCAAATATACTGCAAATTCCTAGATTCTGAGCATCCAGCACCTTTACTAAATTTACTTAATCTTCCTCTCATCCTCTCATAGCCGGCGTATTAATCAACATTGAGTGCAAAGCCTGGGCTCACAACATCCATCATGATCGCTCGGATAGGAGAGGATCCGTCCACTTTGAGTTAATGGTCGACTAAGAGATTCGCGAGGGTACAGCATAAACAACAACCACAACAAGAGAGAATGGGATAAACTGGCTTCAAGAACAGCAAGAGGAAGAAACAGAGAAGAGGAATGCAAGCAGGATACCCTAAGAACGGTTGATTGGATGAGATGGGATGGAACTGAAGCGGCGTGAGAGGAAAAGGAAGTAGGCATAAAAAACCATACAAGAAGATAAAGAAGAATGTTAAGCAGAGTCACAAAAATAGAATGCAGTGACAAAAACCACACACAAAACGTAGCAGCAAGCAAAAAGAAAGCTAAAGTAATAAAGTAATGCAAAATAAATACAGCAACAACCAAAGAAAAAAAAAACATAAATAAAGAGCTACCAGAATAAAAATAAAGCAAAAGCAAAAAAAAAAACAAAACAAAAACAAAAAGAAAAGCCCCAAACATAACATTGACTAAATCTAGCGCTAAACCAGCTAAATCTACCCAACGCTATCGAAACACCCCCACATACAGACACACACTGGAAAGTATACAGACTTACAAACACACACACACACCCGCACTCTCACACACATACACAAACAAACTTTATTTGTTAGGAGAATTTTATTTAGTTAACAATTTAGGCAAAAATAGCAAATGGTTAAAATTGGCAAGCCACATAATTTAGCGCAAATATGATATGAATATTATAAAAAAAAGAAAAGAAAATACTAAAACCAATTGTTGTTAACAAATTCTACTTTGTTTTTGGTGTAATTTAATAAAGATATAAACGACAAGCAGCGCAGCGAACGAACATATAAACAAAAATGAAATGAAAGCAGCAACTGTTATTAACTTAAAAAATGAGAAACGTGTTGAATAAATAAAAAAAATTATTTATATTTATAATACTTAAAAAAATACTTATATATATAAACAAAACGAAAGCAAATGGAAATAATGCAAAATTGGAACGCATATATAAACACATATGTATACAGACATACATACATACATAAACAAAAACTAGAAACCCAAGAAAAAAAAAAACAAATTAATCACCCCATATAATTTGTTTAAATTTCTCCGGAATTTAAACCTCTGGTACGCATTGACAGCAAATGCAAAAATCATAAAGAAAATGTATAACTACAAGAATTCTAAAACCAAAACATAACTGTAGATTAAAAGCGAATACAAGGAAGTAAAAAGGGATAAGTAGTTGGATGAAACTGCAAGGCAAGCTAAAGAAAAAGCAAAGAGCAGGATATTGGATAAATACGAAATAAACAAAGCGTATAAATGCAAGCAAAAAACCCAACACATTTAAAATTAATACTCTTCACTTATTATGAAAAACAAAAACTATAAAAAAAAAACAAAAATAAACAAGATCATTAATGTGAAATTTGCATGAAAATAAAACGATATATACAAAATGGAAAAAGTAAAAAAAAACAACAACAACAAAATGCGAAAAACGAAAAAAATCCACACACACAAAATACAAATAAAATATATAATAATGATTGAGGCAAACAGATAAATATAGCTGAAAAGTAAAGTACAGAGTAACTGGTTACAATAAAAACAAAAGGAGTATATAAAATAAAATATATTATGTATACAAAGAATCCCAAAGAAAGATTAATAATAATAAAAACGAACTTAATTTAACTAAATAAAAAACCCAACCGTTTCGATATGACCATTTTTAACAGCCGTCTTAGCAGAAGATTCGATAACACATACGTTAAAACCTAACCGTACTCAGTACCCGGGGCCGAACCACTGTCCACTTAAAGCGAATAAATTACGAAGTCACAAGACACTAAAGTGCATCTGCAGCTGCAACGGAAAGTGAGAAAGGGAGAGTGAAGCAACAAAAGCCTCCTCCCTCGCACCTAAACGTATGGAAAACAGATCAAGACAAACAACCCGATCCGCTGTTTAGAGATCTTTGAAACCCAAGTCGATTCTATCGGATTTTCGTTTTGTACAACTCTTTACAAAAGAGCCAAAAGCATTTCTATTAGTTAGAGCTTTTCCGTCACCTGTCCCTCTATATTTGTACCGCAAGTTGCATAGACTTCAGCGATTACTTCATACCACAGTGCATAGGCCTCAACTAACTTAGCAACTCTCTCGCTTTCTTGAGACCTATTCCTCCCACACCCATTAGAAAATTAAAAAAAAAATATATAAAAAAAATAAAATGAAAACGTATAAAATCGAATAAAAACCAAAATCTCTTAAATGGCATACTAAGCTTTATAACTAACCCCCTTTTACCATCCACTTAACTAGTGCTAGTCTAACGTTTAAGAAACCGATAAAAGAAAAGAAAAATGGAGAAAGAGAAATGCAGAAGATGAGCAACCCAAATGGTTATAAGATTAAACATAAAATGTTATAAAGTTTTGCTTCAGATGCAGCAGAATCTCTAAATAATAGTTTAATGGAAAATGTTATACTTAAAGAATATATATTATAAATATATTATTAAAACAAATTACTTTTATTAAATGAAGCAAATCATAAGATCATTCGGTTGAAATTCTGGTGGAACTTTTGGAGCTTTTGCACGCTTTCAGATTGAGTCGAATCAAACTAAGTTCAAATTTAATTGAATATTTTTCCCATCATTTCAGTATATATATTGTACAAATATATATTACGCATACTTTCAATTCAGTTGCTCAAAAGCTCCAAGTTGCTTCTGGTGCAGTAAATTTCCTTTAGAGCATTCAATTCTTATCGAAATAAAAAAAAAATGATAAAAAATAAATTCGACAGGCAACCAAAATTGTTTGCAACATAGTTTTTTAAACAATTTTCTAGTGCATGTTTTCCTATAAATTAAACGAATTAACAAAAAAAAAAAAAAAAAAACAAAGTTAGTTAAGTAGTGCAATAAAATGCTGCAATTTGCAATGAGCAAATAATGTGAACACGAGTTGTGAGATTTCTCAATTTTTGAAGCAGTCGCGGGCAGCCGTAAATCGTAAGGAAGTTAATGAAGAAAGACCCGATGATTCTCTTTGCAATTGAATTGAGTTATCTGCCAATTAAAATTTGTTCAATTTTATCCAGTAAAATATCTTTGATTTCATCCGATTTTCTACGCACAAAATTTCCCTTAGACATTGATTTAATTTAATTTTTAACCGGGCAAAGTGTGTTCCCAAAACCGCCGATAAATATTAGTAGTTTATATAGGGTAACAAAAGCTAAACAAACACAAACAAAACCAAAACGAAAAACGAACACATAATACCATAAATTATAAATAAATGTTATAACTATTAATATATAAAAAAAAACTGCCAAGTAAATGTTTGACCCTCTAGCGCGTGTAATGAAATTAAAAATTTCAAATATTGTAGCAAAATTGGCTTTAGAATTTCCCAATTATTTATAAAAATATCGGCAAAATGACTCATTTGCATTGAAGGCTTGCAGATCCAAATCTTGCATACTTTGCATACTTATTAGCGTGCGACAACTACTAGAACACACTTGAAAAACAAATTTAAAACAGATATATATATATATGTTTATGTATTAATATGTGTATATATATGTATGTACAACTGCCATTTTATACACCAAGTGTATGGAGAAAACAAGCGAAACGAAACGAAACGAACCGAACTCTTTTGTGCGGAAACAGAGAGCCATCGTAAAATCAGCACAAGGCAACTACATAATACATACTCGTAAATGTGAAAACACTTCTCGATGGATTTCCAAAACCTCTTCAATTCAGTTCATATTATATTTAAAATTTTGCAGTTACCGAACTGCTGCTGCTCCTGTGTCCAAGTTACCAGCTGTACACCGATTCGAACCCCTTCGAGCCGAGACTTGGCCACTTGGGATAGTTTTGAGAATGTCAGAAATGTGGCAGATGTTAATTTGAAACAGTTCGACCAATTTAGATAACTAGATAAAAACTGACTGGGAATCGAACCGATCTGATTGAAAAAACTAAGTGGAACATCTCCTCTTGCGTTTAGTTCGTTCGGCTCGATATCGTTGGCTTATAAGAATCTAAACGAGTTGCCATGACACTTCTTCGTTGTCATGTTATGACACTGCCACGCCCACATTTTGGCAAGTATTCGACAGATTCCAACTAAAGCTATGCGTGAAGTATGCAGCTTTTGGATCATCTATTGCCCGAGACCTTTCTCACAACACGTGCGAACCGCAGCGCATAATAGCAAAAATAAAGAATGTTTTAGAAAAACAACAAAAAAAAAGACAACAACAAAAATAAACTACAAAATGAATAGCTTGCAAAATGTGTTGATTTTATTTGCAAACCTGATTTATTTTTCGTAAACCCAAATGCGTTATGCAAATGATTTACATTTAAATTATGATATATAGAACTAAGATGTGTAACATTGCGGTGTACATGGCAGATGTATGCAAACATATGTATGTTATATATATATAAATGGAAAAAATGAAATCAGCATGTAAACTATACTAAGTACGATTACAACCAATTTTAATTTTCGAAAATAAACCAAAGTGTTGAGCATCTCTCGATGATTCCTTAGTCTGTACCCGAAATACCGGCGTAACCCGGCTGAAAGGCTGGTCAGGCACAAGGATACATTTCGTTTTGTGACATGCAGTTGTAGTTCAATTTTCTCAATTTTATTCAAAAGAAATAAAGATAAATTATAACGATCAATAAACCATTCATTGCCCTATTTTCAATATTTATTTCATGCGAAGCAGATGAAAACAACTAAAATAATTGCTTTAATTTAGATTTAAAATGAAAAAGAAATGAAAAAAAATAATAGTAAAAACATTAATAAAGAATCATGGAAACATAAAAGATATATTTATGTGTAACAAAATACAAAAAAGGAAAAAAAAACAAAAACTGCTTTTGTATTGTTTAAGTTTAACTATAAATCAATAAACAAGATTAATGATAAAAGCAAAAAAGAGAAAAATAAAAAAAAAAACAAAGAATAAGATGTAATATTAAAATGAACTTACAACAATGAGTAACTGAACATCAACAAGAAGAAGAGCAACAACAACAAGAACAAAAGAAAGCTTCATAAACATTGATAAAGTCATGTATGAGTAACAAAACGAGAAACTGTTTGAAAATTTTACTGAATTCAATAAAAATATTATGTTGATATGGAATTAAGTAATTCCAAATAAACAAATCTGTCTGTTATTCTCATTGCAGTTCACTTGTGGTCCTTCTGTTGTAAAGGTATGTTTAAAATTTAGAATTCAAATTAAACGTCGGTTTAGGGTATCGGTTAACATTTCTGTTATAGCTAACAATTTAACAGAACTAGTTAGAGCTGGTCACACTCAGACATGTTAACATTACATATGCTAGTTAATAGTCACAGTTCATCGATTTATCGGATAGCCACCACAATTTATCGTTTGTGATAATAGCTGTGAGTAACTTATTTTAATATAAATATGTCAATAAAACAGTTCAAATATATTGTTTTCACACTCATTTAAACTATTTTTTTTGGAAATTAAATAATAATTTTACTTTTATTTGACTTTCAATTCAAACTAAAAAGTTCGTTTTTAGTTCATTTGAGTTTTTCATTCACACAAAATCTTGACAAGTGTGAACCAAATAATAGGTTCCGATAAAAGTGCTTCGATAAACATGCAAACCGAGAGCGAACTAGAACAAACTCGTAGACCGCGTCACTTTTTTCTCTTTTAAAATAAAATTAATTAAAAAGTGAATTCTTATTGAATTAAAAGCTATTGCGTTGCCAAAATTACTCAACTAATTAATATCTAATCAGTAAAATATTATTCATATTGTGGGTACAACGAAAAATTACAAAAAAGGCGGCACGAAAATTAACGTGCTGAAAAGGACGCCGCCACTGACACCGACGCCAACACACATTAATATCGCATTCCTGAACATCCTGGGGATAAAGGAAAAGATTACAAAATGAGCAAAGACATCTACTACTCAGATAAATACTATGATGAGAAATTCGAGTACAGGTAAGTTGATCTATTTGTTCAATTGCTTGTTAACTGTAAATGCAAGAAAATAGTAATTAATGATGATCATGATTGCAGACATGTGGTCTTACCCAAAGAATTGGTCAAATTGGTACCCAAAACGCATCTGATGACGGAAACGGAGTGGAGATCAATTGGCGTGCAGCAGTCGCGCGGATGGATACATTATATGATACATAAGCCAGAGCCGCATATTTTGCTATTTCGACGTCCCAAGACGGAGGAGTAGGCGATCCAACGCAATTGTTTGCACGCACACACTTTCACTTTTACATTCACATACACACACATACACACACACACACACACACACACACACACACACACACACATACACATACCAACATCAACATACAGCATACATACACATTAGCGGCCAGATACAGCTGACTTACGGGGCAGCTGCTACAGCTACTGCGCAACTGGTGGTAGCTGCACAACTGTTGGGACGGCGTCTCTTAAACAAAACACGCACACTCACACAATTTTACCTCCGACATGCTATACGTAGTTCTCAACACAAATATCCCTGCAAGTGTTTTTTAATCTCTGCATTGATTATTACAATATCCAGTTATATTGAAAATTCTTATAATGTTGCCATAAACCTTTTGGTCAATTGACCATTTTTTGTGTCAATATGTTTTAACTAGTGGCCATCCAATTTTCAGATCCTGCATACCTTGCCCTCCCCCGTTTTTAAAATTGCATTCCCCTTTGTATGTCATGATAATTAAGTGAATTTATATGCCGCCATAGCTAAGCGAGCCTTTTAATTTATGTTATCTGAGAACTCAGAGCGCTATTTGAAAATTGCCTGCACATTTTCACCTAATGTTAAAGAAAATATGATTTGTGATCTTGAAAATTTTAATCAATACATAATGCATACGTTTAAACATAATATAAAGTTAAAATAAAAATAATAAATACTTATATATGTAGAAAAATTTTGGCGTTGATTGCTTGAAGTTTTTCAATACCAAATCTGACCTTGTTTTGCTTACATAATTCGATTAGCATTTAACAACGTGCATATTTACTTGGCCATCATTAAACTGGTCTACTCTTTATACAATACACATATGTGTACATACATACATCGCGACAACAGTCAAACCAACAATGATTACATCTAAACCTTAAGTCTTTATCGAGTACAATAGGATATAGGTAGCGGATATATGAATGTATGTTTTCGAATCATCATTGAGATATGATACAAATATGTAAACGGAAAGATAACTATGCACACATGTAACTTACACAGTGTAGGATCGAATTCATTTGAGAGTGCGCCCTATTGATGCCTTTTCCAATTAAATTTTTCAGGACAGATCCATATATACGACACTATAATATAAGCTTAATTCACAGTTATGTGAGTATCGACACGCTTATATATTATATACAAACATACACACAACATCAGACCTGGACAAGGTATACAGAGTATACAGACATTTATATGTATATTCACATGCACATACAGATACCATACATATGCATATATTCACATACATACATGAATCTCTGCAAATGTGGACACATGGTATGTGCACTCAGAGGGTGTGTAGTATTATTTTCCACTTTCAAAAATGAAGATCGACAGTTCCGGCAGAAATGTTGCACACTATTTCATACATACATATATACTTAGTGTGAATAAATATGATATTTGTAGGTATGTGTGTGATAAAGCTGACCCATCGGTGGGTGCCGGAGTGCTACTGTGACATAGGGTAGATACTGTTGCCTGTTGTTATGAATTCATCACTCAAGGGAAGGGAAGGGAAAACGGCAAACGCTGTCACCGTCGAGAATTTACTCGCAGTTAGGCTCTGCCACTTACCCATAGTTATCAAATAGCGACAAAACCCCGATACGGTCTCTTTTTTGTTGTTTTCCCACCAGCGTGTGCTGGTGTCGCCATCGGTCAGCAGAACTGGCCCCCAAGGCAAATCGCATGGAAACAGATCAAAGGCAGCTGTGACACCACTGCAATAGCAGCGCAGATTTTGATTACTATTTATTATACGATACGATGATAGTATGAGGAAAGCCGGAAATCCCTAATTACACGCTCGCCAGGCAACGGACGGAATGGAGATTCCAAGCTTTCTTGTGGCCACCTCAATTTAAGTTGAGCTGCCCATGTCCATGAATATTTATTGCTTCTTCCCGAAAATTTTGACATTCATTTTTAGCTTAAGTGCGGTTAAATTTAACATTGAGCTTCATGTTTGTTTCTTTATATATTCTTTTATTTTATCTTGTAAGGTGCTTTGAAATAAAAATGAGAATTTCATGAATATTATATATTATATTATTGAGAATTCAGAAAGGAAGTTTTATCATCCAATCCACCCCCTTCTAACCCGCGCACGACCAACAATATCAGCCTGATCAGAGCCAGAACCATACAATGCCGAATCTAATGCAAAGGAAATGGACGACACTGAACTAGTTTGCGGAAAGGCGCAAGGAAACAGGAGAAGAAGCGAGAGATAATGAATTCTCTTCAAACGAAAGCGAAACTTAGACAACAAGGCGTCTAATGAGGCGACGCTGTCGACGTCCACAGCACCCGTGCCAACGTATCGTATAAGTTGCTTGCACTTCGTATGCAATTGATAAGTATCATCGCGACACAGGCACAACCCAAGGCAGAGACTGCAGCGGCGACGTCGACGGAGACTGCGGCAGCGGCAGCGGCAGCGAATCGACTGCAATTGCGAACGCTTTTGATGAATGAAAGTAATCCCTCACGTACACACGCACACCCACACAACAGCATGATTCTGTCGACGCTGGCAGCGCAGTCGCATCACATCTCAGCTCGCTCGTTGGCTACGTTTCGAATTTGATTTTGATGTAGTTTTTAGTACTATTTTATAATCAGGCTAGCCCAGTTGAGCCCAGTCTCTTCTCTCGCTCGTCCAGTGGAAGCTCTGGGCCTGCGTTCTGTGATCTTCGTTCTGTCTCGTCTGCGAGTCCGATCGTCAGTCGTTCCATCGTCGCGTGCCCGAGACAACACAAAAAATAATAATAAAAAAAAACGCGTTGTTCTCCAGCGTCTCCACAGCGTGGGCCATAAACAAAGTCGATATTAAATAATTTAACTAAACGCATCGAATCTATGCAAATTTAACTCAGGCCGCATTGTAAGTGTAAATGGAGAATAAATTGACAGTGTGTTACAGAGAAGACTCAGATCAAAAAAGAATTCAAATAAGTTAAAGATGAACACACAAACAATGATCAAGTAAAAGTCTATTCGAATGATGAATAACATTTCATCGCGAATTGAGAGTAACTCACGAGCAGCTGTGAATTAAGTGAATTAAAACCGTTTATCATTCATTTTCACTTCTGCGTCTACGTCTATTGTTATTTATTATTTTTTTAAAAATAGATTTGAGATTATGCTAGGTAAGTTAAATTTTCCACTCAGTTCTAGATTTGTGCGGGCAGGATATTCATAGATTATCCTTGTTCGAATTTTCATCCATTACTTTGGACGTGTGTACAACACTTATTTTATTTTATAAACTATTCTCAAAAAAAGGACTAATTTAATTGAATTAATGTTAGTTTTGGTCGCAAGAAATGTCATTATCCTTGATTAATTTTATTAAAAACAAATATTCCTGCGGTAATGTGCTTATTTGTTACTGCATCGATTTTTGCTTATTGAACTAAGGAAGTGGGACAGAGAAAGACGACGCGTTATACATAAATTGCGATGACTGCGACTGATAAGCGCGCTCCTGCAAGTCCGCGGCAACGTTAGGTCGAAGGGCCAAGGCTCTCTTCTCTGACTTAGCCCATTCTGGGGGTGGGTCGCACAGCATCTGTTTATTTTTTGTTAGTTCTATTTTTAGTAACATTTACTATTTTTATTAATCCTTTTAGAGCGTACAAAAATATCCGCCTGGTTGTGCAACGAAAATATTATATACATATTTATTTTCGGATTGAGCTTTGTTACTAAGGTTTGGTGAATAGTGAGTGTGGACAATATGTATGTATACACATTTAAAGGAACCATTGTAGTACAAGCTAGTGCAATTAGAAAACTATCAATTATTACTCATTTATACTCTGATATACAGGAACCCATAATATATGGACATTTAAGGGAAGGTTTTTTGAAAAGCTTAAAACCTTTTATTTTTCAAAAAAAAGCAAGCCTTCATTGCACATATAGTTTTTTAACGCAATGATTTATTTTATTTAAGATTGTGATGTAAGGAATTTTATTACCTTTGAGGAACAATACAAATTTTATGAATCGATTCATTAAAAAAGGTTAAAATCTCATAATTGTATGAACAGAAGTTTTGTACGCCACCATATTGAAAACGTCATCTTGAAAATCTTCTTCAAAATAATCATTTAGCCCCAAAACGGGAAGATTAAATAACTATTCATTGTTAAAAAAAAAATGTTTAAAGCTGGCTAATTTACGGCTAAATAAAAAACAACCCTTTTTTTTTAAAAAAAACCCTTTTAAAAACAAAAACATCGTTTTTTAAAAAAGTGCAAATTCTTTTGTCCGTGGAGAGTTGATTGAAATATGTTCGAAGGAACAATTTATCCATATCATTTTTGTATCCATTTTCCTTACATCAACTTTATAAATAAAGAACTCTCTTTGAACTTTAGAAATAAATGTATACAATGCTTAATTTTCGTATAATATTATTTACTTATATTATGTTATATATTTTTTTATTTATTCTAAACTAGATATAAAACCTTTTCCTGTGCATAGAATGCGATAGTTAAATTGCTGGACACGACTTTATATAATACAATTCAAAAGCTGTACAGCATTGTAAACAATACTATATGTGTTTGACTGGGCATTTGTTTTGATTCATTGCCAATTTGTGGGTACGCAAATCGATTTGCATTGCATCAACAATAACAACGACTGACTACCGACAACGACAAGGCGAACTAACCCATTTGTTTCTCCATGAGACGAAAGAATTAATTAAAATTCCGTCGAGTGAGAAACTCGGCGGACCCTTTTATAGACACATAAGTATGCAAATGAGATAGTTGTCGTTATAATTAAGTTACAAGCAACAAGATAAATTAGAATATATGAGTAATAGAGCTACTACAACACGTATTTAAGTTTTGTCACGTAATCTGTATAATATATCGCAGATAAGATACAAATGACAATCATTTATCTACGACTATTGTCACAAAAACCCTTATAAATATTTAATAAACATTTGAATTGCAATATAATTATTTTTATAGGCGATTCATAGTGAATTGATTCGTAATAGGTGAATTATTCATTTTCTTATGGCTTTTGTTGAAAACATTTAATTAAAAACCTTAATTAATCTTTTTGAGTGTAATTTCTCCGTACACACTGTGTATGCAAAAATATGTATTATTCACACAGTCGCCCCACGGCAATTCGAATTAATTCTCCCCATGGAACCTCATATCCCTATCAGCTGACATTGATCTCAGACATCCAATGCACCCCATGCACCGCTTTCAGTGTGCAAACATGATCATTTCTTTTCATTTAGGTGTCGGTGCATGTAAATTTATTTGTTTGCTATGACAACATACATATTTCCCTTAATTGCACTAAATGCCACAATAAGCAAAAACATATTAATTGCGCTGCAATTTACATATACTATATACTATATGTATTACTCTATATGTATTTGCAACGAGAAATTCGCGGGTGTCAAATCCCAATTGACGCTAAATGGCTTTGAAGTATCATCAAATTGTCTGACTTTGCCAAAGAGGTGAAACTGCTACACGGAAAAAATTAGGTTCAAAAAAAGAAAGGCAGTGTCCCAATGAGAATTTTCGGAGAAGTAGTTAATTTATTACTCTGTGTTTGAATAGAAATTATAGTCAAGAAAGAAAGGCCAATCAAGGGTTTAATCGATAATTAGTATACTAGTTATTTATAATCCCTTAGAATTTTCTAATATTGTGTATGGAACTATACTATTTTCATTTATAACCTGTAGATCCTATGAAAAACTTGGTTATCACGCAAATCACGGCACGGAGGAACTTCTGATTGGTCAACTTGAGACTGCGCACCTGGAAGTGCGTACAAACCCGTGCAGAATACTTATTCACATAAACAGCCGTCAGAATGACGAGACCTAAGCAAGATGCTAACAACAAGTTCAAGAGCTTTATGCAGGAGAATGTGCTCACAATGGCCACCGTGATCGGTGTCTTTGTGGGCGGTCTAGTCGGTTTCATTATCAAGAACAGCACTGGAGAGTGGACAAAGCGTGAGATAATGTACATATCATTTCCGGGAGAGATATTTTTGCGGTAAGTCGTGGTCAGTAGAGACTTTCTGTAAGGGCTAACCAAGTTCTATGTAGGATGCTCAAGTGTCTCATAGTACCACTGCTGGTTTCATCGATAACAAGTGCGATCGGTGGCCTGGATCTGAGTATGTCGAGCAAGATAGCTACGAGGTAAGTATGACGACATCTATTCTTATATACATATATGAATGTATATACTAACTTTGGTTTTCATACAGAGCTATTACCTACTACTTTGTGACGACCATATCGGCGGTTATTTTGGGTATTTGTCTAGTCACCACAATACGACCCGGCCAGGGTGCCAAAATTGTCGAAACACGCACAGAGACGATTGACAAGGCGTCGAAGGTGTTAACGCCCGACACCTTGATGGACTTAGTGAGGTGGGTTCGAGTGTAATTTAAATCTTTCATCAATTGAATTAAATTCTTTCCATTATTAGAAATATGTTCACGGACAACATAATACAATCGACAATGTTCCAGGTATGTACTTTATATGGCTCCAAGTATATCCACTGTATATTTGATTAGCGCGCTCAGTTCTTTGCTGAATTGATGGTACAGCCAACATACGCGTTCGCTCAAGTCATCATTGCAACTGCGCCAATTATTCAATTGTTTCGTTGTTTACATAATTTGATTAAGCCGCAACGCGGCACATAATCAAAACTGACATGATAGGATACTCCAAAGCAAAGTTCTTTCCGTTTCAATTGAAATTGAAAATAATAGGGGGACGGACAGCAACAAACATATGTATGAACATTTATAGGTATACATACCTATATATATATAGTTGTGTCTGTGTGCGTGAGCATGTGTATCATCATTTATAAACACAATGAAATTATTATCAATTATCACCACAGACATATTTACATATTTGAATTGAAAGGGAATAACTAGTTAGTAGATGGAGACTTAAGCTTCTATAGTTTTTGAGATCTTTGGGTTAATAAAAACAATCGATTCGACTAGTAATTGTGTACATAAATATGCGTATGTAGAGTCTGCGCAAAGATCGATTGCAAACATACATTTATGTGCATATATTTTGAATGGTATTAATGTAAATTTAATTTCTTTCAGCACCGCACGGAGATTTTTGAAAACACCAGCATTTCGCCAGCACGTAAGTAATCAGATTTCTCGATCGGTCAATTGTATGTAGTATTCATATATATCACATCGATCATACAGAGCCCATGGAGAATTGGGAATTTAAGGCGGCGCAGCGTGAAGGCTCCAATGTCCTTGGGTTGGTCATGTTCAGTGTTATCTTAGGAACGACAATTGGCCGAATGCGTGAGAAGGGTCAACTGCTGCAGGACTTCTTCACGACACTCAGTGAGGCAATGATGACTATAACATCATGGGTTATTTGGTAAATTCATTCATGCAGTTGTAGGATCGTAAGATTTCACCTTATAAAATTACATATTAATGCAGGATTTCTCCGCTCGGCGTGGCATTTTTAATAGCAGCCAAGATAATTGAAATGGAGTCCATTGCGGCAACAATCCAATCCTTGGGTTGGTATTTTATTACTGTAATGATTGGTCTCTTCCTGCACGGCTTTGGTAAGCTTATGAAACTGGACTATATGGAAAGATATATAATAAAGCTATCTTCCTCCTCTTTATTCTTTGCAGGTACTATTGCGGTCATCTTCTTTTTGGGTACACGTCGCATGCCCTATCGCTTCATAGCAAAATTAAGTCAAGTATTGGCCACTGCGTTTGGTACGGGCTCAAGTTCGGCTACTATGCCATTGACCATTAAGTGCCTGGACAATATGGGCATTGATCCGCGTGTCACACGTTTTGTGATACCTGTTGGTGCCACAATTAACATGGACGGCACCGCCTTGTACGAAGCTGTGGCAGCACTCTTCATCGCCCAATATCGTGAGATGAGCTACTCGTTTGGTACCATTGTTGCCGTAAGCATAACGGCAACTGCGGCTTCTATTGGCGCAGCAGGTATACCGCAGGCGGGACTGGTTACTATGGTAATGGTACTGGACACCGTGGGACTGGAACCTAAAGACGTCTCGCTGATTATTGCCGTTGACTGGTTACTGTATGAATTCTTAGTTAAAATCTAAAAGAACTACATTTTAATGATTTCGTTATTTGACAGTGATCGATTCCGAACAACAATCAACGTCATGTGCGACGCTCTTGGTACCATTCTGGTTAATCATCTCTCAAAGAACGATTTGGCTAGTGTAGATCGGGTATGTAAATATGGCACAAATACATTCGTTATTATTTTTCTCTACATTTAATTACCCTAATATTTTCGCAGCTGAATGCAGAGCCCCATGAGCTCCTCGAGCTCGGTGCAAATGGGCACGAAATGAAAGAATGAAGGCAGTCTTCGCTTGGCGCCTACAACCGCAAACGATGAGAAATACCGCACGAGCACGAACACGAGCCCGAGGACTGTGTCGAGTATTAATCGCCACTGTTATCGATTTCGTTATCGTCCGCCAACCTCATCAATTGATTTGCGGCCTAAAGCGGCCAAGTATGAAATTTCCCAGTAATTTGTAAGAGCTTACCGGACTGTCGAACCCCAACAACAAAAGAATTGCCGGACTGTCGAACCACAACAAAAGAATTGAAAAATTCGATTTTCTTTGCCATTCAAACAAAGCAGCATAAGGAAAAAAATGAAACACGTTTCATAATGTAAATAATTTGGAATAATATAATTAACCAAACCTAATTGAGTTCAAATGCCAATTACATTTCCATACGTAGAATTAATTTAACAACAAAACACGTTAAAAATACGTACAAAATAAGACGCACAATTATTGTTCTTGCAATTAATCCATATTACAACTAGTTGATTGAGAAGATTAAAAGAAATATACATTTTAGGTACTGTTGAAAAGTTATTAAAGCAATGCAAATTAACATATAAATAATACGAAGTAATTTGTAAAGAAAAACAAAACAAAAGTGCTAGTTTTGTATTAAGAAAAATTAGAATTAGCATATACGAAAATAGTAAATTGTTGCTCAAATCTTGCACATAAATTAACTCCCGTTAAAAGTTCTTGTTTTGGTGTTGAGCTTTGTAAATACTTAATAGTTTAAGTATGATTAAAAATTATTACATAATCGTCATCAAATAGCAAACAGGAAAATCTTCAAAGGATATTTGCAGACAAGAAAAAACCAAGCAAAAATATTTAAATGACAATAATTATTTGCTAGAAAAGCTCAAAACGATTGACACAAAGAAATATTTTACAGATACAAAAAAATGCAAAAGTTATTTATTACATGTTATCTAATAAATATTGCTTACCATTTAAGTCTAACCAAAAACAAATCTATAAATAACACTATATATCAAGTATTTGGAAAAAGAGTTAATCATTATAGCAATTAATTACAAAACCTCTTTAAAATTTTATATAACTAAAAATTCTGTAAGCTTGACGAATAAATTATTTGAAAACATACAATATCGTGGATGTATTAGCTGTTTAAGTTTTGTGTGTTACCAATAAAGCGTTGCAATTCTTACAATTATAATACTTAAACATGTCTACATAATGTATTTTTTAATGCTTCTGAATTTAATTTTGATTTGTTTTTATTTAAAATGTGCGAAAATTCAAATTTCCATTAATCTAGTTAGCTTGTTTACTATATAAGTTGCTACAAAGCATTTATTCAGGTCAATTGGGAATGTCAGAAGTGATATCGAAATTTTTAATTACAAACTCGTCATGATTGCTTTGAAAACCAGCATTCCACACCTTTTTATTCCATTCTAATGGAAAATAGTCTGGACAAAAAAAAAAATATCTAAATTGTAAGTAAATTTTAAATACGTTTGGAAGACAAATCTTTCGAGAGTTACCTGCCTAGGACACGAGTTAATCTCGCAAGTAAACCGCTCCTGACGATGTCTTCGTCAATAGAGCAACTGCAGCAGCTAACTACTGATGAGTTGTGCATCCTGTGTCTTGATTATGGCATTCCGCGATATCGCATAGCTAACCTCGAGCGACGGCAATTGGAGCTTAGATTGCATGTGGCAATTATATCGGAGCGGGCCCGAATGCGTGCTCTCGATAGGTTTTATGGCGACAGAGACGATGAATACGCTTATGACAATGCTTTCTATGGCAAATACGGCTCAAATGAATTGAATGATCCTCGGCAAACTGCAAAACTCCGTGCAGAATTTACGGCCTGGAAATACTTGAATATGCGAAGGCAGAGAAAGTTTCCGCTCCTCTTACCACGTATCACGTCTTCACGTTCTCGAGGCGGCGTCGACTTATACAAGAAGATTGCACTCAATCCATACGAATTCGATGCCGTCTCGACCGTGAATTCAGAAGACTTTGAAGAAGGAGAAGAGTTCGAAGAAGAATCTGAGGAATCGGAAAACTGGGAAGCTACCGATGATGAGATAAGTCGTCAGTCATCCGATGTACATAGTGAGATGTCAGAGGAATCAGAGTTCATGGAAGCTGATGAACAGTCGACAGAGCGGCAATCTTCGGGTATTAACATATATAAACCAGGCTCCCAAAAGAACCAACGAAAGCAAGCAATTGCTCATGGAAATAATGTTCAATTCTCGGATTCAGAGGAATCAGAGTTCATGGAAGCTGATGATCAGGCGAGAGAGCGGCAATCATGTGGTTCATACGCACAAAGCTCCCAAAAAAGCCAACCAAAGCAAGCAATTGATCATGGAAATAAATCGCAATTCTCACAAGGTGACGAGACTGCTTTGAACAGAACAGAACGGTTTAATTGGATGTCCGATTCAAATTTGGATCTATCGCAAGAAAGGGAGTCTGATCCCTCATCGGAGCATGAGATATGTACATACAACTTTTTAGAGGGTTGTCAAGGGGACATTGACGAATCCGCAAGCCGTACAGTTTCAAAGGTCCAAACACGTTTGCAGAACAATCACGAGGCTATCGGTGCGTCTAGACAACTATCTCAAGCTCAACTTAGCCCATGGCGATATCTTATAGATCTGATTTTTTCCAATGTACAGGAAAAACTGATTGCTGACAATGTAGGTTATTCTATTTTATGCTGCACTATGGTCATTTGCACATATGTTGGTTTTAAACTGATTAAATAAACGTTCCGAGTGACAAAATTTTGAATAGCATTTATTTGTTTTTCTAAGAGTTCCGGGTTTCTTATACCCTTGGAGTGGGTTTTAACTACTTAAATTTGCAGAATTTGTACAAGTCCGTCCACGGACTTGTATAACTCTTAGCCTATTGAGCTGAGTCTTGGAAGCAGTTCCCCTTGGTGGCAGGTAAGTATTGGTGGGAGCAAAATTATGGCTTTTAAGAGAACTCTCCTTAGTACGGGTAAATCCATTTACCCTTTTGTGTCCTAACTTACCAAAATTAGCGTTATCCATTTTGTTTTTTGTTGTGTTGTAAAACCGTGCATCTCCCTCCCCACCACGGCATCAGACGACTCGTCGGCTTTAACAGAATAAATAACAGATAACAAAGTGATATTGTATTGCATACCGAGCAGCGCTTATTTTCTGTTAGCGTCAAAAAAGCTGTCAATTTTTTCGAATAACGGCACTTTTTTCGAAATTGCAACGAAACTAGAGCAGATAGCGGCTTGGGGCTTTTTCGATTTCGTTCTTGTTTTCTTCATTGATCAGTACATACCGCTTGCAAGTTCGTGAAGTGTACAGCGAGCCCAGAAAAGAATCCAAGGTTGTAGGTTGACTTTTGTTTGAGTTTCTTTCGTTTCTTTTAAATAAAAAACGTTTTAAAACCCGCTTTTAGGCCAGGTGCGGTAAGGCGGGAAAATTCAAAAATTTAACATTTCACTGTAAACGTAAATCCATTGCGCGCAAAAGTATGCAACATAAATTACTATTTGTTTCGCTTTACTTTGTCTCGTTCCACACAGTCCACATCAAATTGTATCGATGGGGCAACACTTCGCAGCACTTGCTTCCAACTCGAAAAGAAATTTAACAAGAAATTATAATTTCTTCTTATATATTTCTTCTTAACCAGTTTTTTTTTTGCATAAGGTTTGATATCTTCTTAATGCGTACAGAACTTAAATCGTAATTTGCAGGCGATAAAATTATGTAATCAATGGTTCAAACTATCAATATCGCAAACTATCGATGGAGGCAACCATCTTCTCAAAAGATAACTGTTTTAACTTTTGTTTCTTGCTTCGCTCATTGTGCGAAAAATAAATAAAAATGAATGCAAAATGAAAATCTAATTTAAAATGTTTGAGTGTACTCTCTCAGCTGGTCACGGTTTATTAATTTTGCTTTGTTCGTAATTAGCTAATGCACACATTGTTGCATTTAAGGCAAAACACCCCGGATCGGTGTTGTAATTTTACAGTTAGCTGACTTTATCTATCAATGGCATGAGTCATCGCAGTCGAAATGAAGAGTTTATATCCCTGGTGGCTAATTAGATTGTTTGAAATATTGAGAAGACGAATTAGGATGTAATAAATGTATGTATAAAATAATTTTTAACTATAATACTTAATTTCTAAAGTATGTTTAAGTATAGAGCGCTAATTTGTTTTACTCTAAGTTGTTTTTATACAAAAGACTTTGGTTTCTCTGAGGTTCCTAACTTCAAAGAGTTAAAGTTGACCTGCCTTAAAAGAAACCAACGCCCTGCTAACTTTTCTGGCTCTAACAAAGTTTTTTGCCAATTAGCAATGAAAAGCGATAAGCTAAGCCCCTTTAACAGCAATTATGAACTAAATGAGGGCACATAAGCAGATATTAGTATACAAAAAGAGATATGCAATACGATATACACCTTCATATATGGCTTGCAGGCAAAGTAGTTCAATATCACTGCGACCCGGAGCAGTCAGTGTCGAGCGGAGCTGTCTCTGATGCAATCCGCTATCGTTTACATCAGATATACTATATATGGAGTTGCTTTATAAAAATAGCAGAAAAAGGAGAAAAAGACGGCAGAAACCAAGTGAAAATGTGGTGGCAAAACATGGTGCAACAGATTGCCTGATATCTGGCAACATAACAAAACCAAACCAAAGGAAACTTAAGGAAAATTTTAAGACAAAAAGTTCGACTAGTAAATGCACTATAAGCAATGTTTTATAAATGTATTTTCTATGCAATTCTTCCTTTAGCTAGAACAGGAATTAAGAGTTTCGCCAGCTATAGCTTCTTCTTAAAACTCAATTATACTTATACCTTGTTTGGATCCTGATCCATATAGCTAATCCCCCCTTCTGCAATACAGTGTACTCACCGCAGCAATTGGATCGCTTGAGATCCCACAATAATTGTGCGCTTTTCTTCTGTCGTCTCGGCGCATTTTCAGTTTCAGTTTAAGTTTCGTTTTCATTTTTATTTCCCCCATCTATCAAAATGCAAAACGTTTTGCCGGCTCTCGAGCCGCGTTGTTTATGGTGTTAGAGGCCGAGCCGAGACACGCGACCCGAAGGGCTCATTACTTTCAATCAGCTGCACTTCGCATACAACAATTGTTTTTGTTTACTTTCTGCGGTCGCCTAACTATTCGTAACTAGCTGGAAAATCACTACCAAAAGCGCTGCAATTTACGCTGCCGGTAGTCGGGAAACGGTTTCTTGTTTTTGTCATTTATTTTTAATTTTCTGTCAAATTGGTTTTGTGCTAAGCTTTTGATAATTGCGCCGCTTCATGCTTGAGTATATAGACTACATATGGGAAATTAAGATATAATTATTTAGTTGTTAAAAAAAACATTTAGAAAGAGAAATCTTTACAGGAAGATGCTCCTGGCCATTAATTTTAGCACAAGAGATTGAAAGTTAATTTTATAGTTTATTTGTTGCGCTTTCCAGTGACACTCCTACAAGATATCCTGTACATAACTTTTCACTTTCCTTCCATTCCATTCACGTATGCCACTTATAAATGCCATATTTGAAATACCATTCGAAAAAGCTGCCAAATACTTTGGCCATCGGCAATCGAGCACTTCGTTTATTTGGCTGTAAATCAATGCGACACGATTGGGCGTTTCAACGTTCAGGCGACAACATTTATAAGAATTTATACGATTTTCATGCACTTAGCTTTTAGCTCTATTCGTTTGCAAGAGGCGGAGCTCACTAAGATTGTCTCGACGAGCCTGGACAGGTGGTCCGTCGTTGGCCTGTCTGGCTCGCTGTCTGCTCCTTGGCATAGATTGCCAAACAGACGAAAAGCGACTCTGGCAATTTATAAAATATATTTTGGCTAGTTTTCTCAGACATTGTGCAACGCGACGCAGGCTGAGCAGCCATATGGAAATGGAAATGGTGTTTCGGTGACACGCAACACGCTGCCGACTCTCTGCATGAGCACAGACCAAAACAAAGCCAAGACTGTGTGTGCGACTAAGATCAAGACACAGAGGCCAATGAAGATAGAGATGGAGATGGGGAGGGAGATGGAGAGACATAGACCAAAGTGGTCTTAGCAATGCAATGTCAACCAGGCTCGGGCCAGGCCGGGGTTGAGCAGACTGGGGTCTCGAACGGCTGCTGCTGTGCCGCTGCTGCTGCGCTGCCAGTAGCACCAAGCCATAGGCTGGGGGCCAGACCCAACCATATTCGTTTTGTAGTCTGCACAAAATTTTGGCTTTTATCTGCCTACAGCAGCGACAACGAGCTCATTCAATTAAATAGACGCGTTCCAAGTGCCTCGTCGTCACCGTCGTCGGATTTTATCGACTTGTACGTGCTGCTAATGCAAATTCCTCTCGTGATAATGTCCAGCACAGTGTTCTACTTGTTAATTTCACTGCTTTCCCTCGTTCAGCTGGCAAAAGGTTCTCTCTCTCTCTCCCTCTTTCTGTGATATTCTGTGATAACATCGCCTTATGTGACATGCGTGTGCATCTCTCTCTCTCTCTCTCTTTCGAAATTCAGCCAAATTCAGCACGGATACTTTACAGTTCTTGTTGCGCAATGGCAATTTTGATATCAATCCATTCAACTGTCATCTCTTGCTTTGGGAAACATGTCCGCGAGAATATATTGGCTTTCAGCTCTTTACCAGGTGAGTTTGCCAAAGATCGAAAGTGCAGTTCGTGATGAACTAAGTGAAATTTCGATAGCCCAGTTAAGGTTTCTTACATTGCGTTGATATAAATCTTTACAGCTTGTCAAATCACGAGTTCTTTAAAGAAAGACTGTGCTTGAACAAGTGTAAAGATTTTTATCAAAAGAACAAGAGACAAAACATTGTCAAATTGTATGGAAATGGTGTTAAAATGCCTCAAGGCCAGAACCTAATAGTGACATTGTCTTAAGACTAAAAGCTGAAGAATAAGTAACTACCTACAATGTGTGTAGGTAATTCACGTTTTATTGGTAAAATACTACAACTTATTTTAGCACTTCTCAAAGATAAAACATCCCACGTTAAAAGTTATTACCTGAACTTTTAAGCTTCATAAACTGGGAGGCCGTACTGACACTGTAGTGTTTATATGCTTTTTTTTACTGGCGTCTCTGCCGTGATTTTGTAGCTACTCTAAATTTTCTTGTAAATTTAAGAGCTCTATTATATCAATGGTAACATGTTTACATTCAGATTTATGAATAACCATTTGTATATTCAGCACTTGCTTTTCTGTGCTAGGAAGCTTCCTAATATTTGATTGTTTTTTTTTAGAAATGATTGTTAATTCATACATATCATATCATGTTGAATATGTTATGTATAATATGTAACATATGTTCATATTTTATATTTATTTTTGTTTTATTTATTGTATTTTTATCTTCTTATATTATTATTGTTTTTGAATCCTTTTTCTTGAAAAGCGGGTTTGAATCCATTCCTTTACACCTACATGTTAAGTAACATGCTTTTCACTTGCAAATGGAAATCGATACAACATTATTCATACTTTCCACTCCTATTCAAGCACTACCTTTAGTTTTGTGTCTAGCGCCCTAAGACAATCTGCTACTTTTACTCATAAATCAGAGCACAACATAATCAATAAGTGCAAATCGTATTCATGTCTTTCACTTTGTAAAGTTTTCAACTTTGTCCATGAGTTATGAGCTTTATTTTTCATAAATGGCATATGAATATATTACGTAAATCCAAAAAGCAGCGTTTATCTTGCGCACAGCATGAAAATTGTTCGAAATTAAACGATTTTCCGATAAGATTTTTGCACAACCAAATTTAAAAAGTTGCATGGAAATACGTAAGAGTCTGTCATCAGTGCAAACTGCGTATAAATAGTATGATTCAAAGCTGTACATGCTGTGGATTAGCGATCATTTCGACTTATGAGCATTATCAAATCGAATGACTTAAGCAACAAACTTGAAAATATTGTCTAATACTTTCGCTGCTCGAACCGCTCGCAAATCAAGTGAGTAAAGTGAGTGTACGCACGAAAACAATCTATAACTATAACTATAACAATATTTACATAATATTGTGTCGTTTATGAAAAGCAAAAACTGCAAAAGCAAATTACAGCTGCATAAACAGCGAGGGGCGGCAACGAAATCGAGACCAAAGTCAAAATCAAAATAGAAGAAAAAGCGAACAATGAACTTAATATACCCTTGAAAGCAGAATAAAATATCCATCTATATCTTTTTGTATTACATAAGTATTATTTGCACAAAAATACGAGTATGTAAAGAAATCTTTAAATTCTCTTTGGAGTTTTCAGGAGAACTTTTCAAAGAATTTTAACAGAAACCAGGGAAGAAAATAAAACAAAGTTATTAATAGTTTCAATAGTATGTATAACTATAACTTAGCTAATGCTCTCCTGTTCAATCAGAGTATAGAAAATCAGTGCAGCGTTGCATGGCCGCTGTATTTGGCGGCGAGTTTTCATCGGCTGCCACAACAACAAAGCCCGCGCAAAGTAAACACGTATGCGCGGCCAAGGCAAAGTCAAGGCAACAGGTGGCAGCAGCAACATGAGTAACAGCCACGGCAGCAACACAATAACGGCAGCAGCGGCAGCGCGATTCTTTTGGCAGTTGGCAACGTTGCCGCTGCTGCAATTTCTTTCGCTCCCGGCGGCGCATTCGAAGCGCATCGCGCGACTAGGCAAGACGTGAACTGCACCCGCTTTACTTTCGAGAGGAAGTTTAAAAATCATAAAGAAACTGAAGTTTTCTTTAAAACAAGAAATTAATATCCAGAAATGATAAAAACGTGTGAAATCAAGATTAAAAATAAATATTTATAAATCAAATAAAGAAAATCAAATTTATAAAATTGAATTTAGTACAAATAGTTGAGAAAGTCGAATATATTACAATTTAATGAAGGCAGTGAAAACCAAAAAGAAACCAAGTTGTGTAAATTTAATCAAAGTTTCAATATCTGAAACACTTTCAAAAATACAATGATATACGAAATAAATCCAGTAAAGCTGCTAACTAATACTTAGCAGATGCTGAAATAATCATATTACCAAACAATAGAATACCCATGTGGGAAAAAATAATTGAAAGGCTTGGTTCAAGAGTGAAAATACAAATGAACTGAAAATGAAATTTCTCATTGCGATCTGCCTGTTAACGCTACTTCCCAAAGGTACAGCAACAGTAAAAACAACAACAACAAGGCAAAGAATAGTTGACAACAGTTTCGCTCACGATCTTTCGACATTGCAGATGCAAAAAGTTTGCTGCTTAACCAAATGGATTGGAAAAATCTGCTAAACAGCGGCGCATTGGATTTGAATGTCTTGCGATGTTTTCTGCGCGATAAAAACTTCTGCCCGAATCCCTATATCGAGCATCGTCTCTATGCACCGTAAGTTCCGGGATCGTGAGTTCCTTTTTAGGTTTTCTTTAAAGTGACAGCCAAATAAGGCTAGACCAAAATCCACATAACGTGGCTGATTTATGTATGTGCGAAAGATCGCAAGATCTTGCGGGAGAGAAAGTGCAGAAAAATTCAGAAAAACAGTTAAAGATGCCGCGGGTCGATATGTTATTTGTGGTAAAAACTTGTGACACCACAAGGATACACGCTGTGACGATGGGCGGGCAACTTGTTTCGCGTAAAGCCGCCTCCAAGCTGACCTACTTGGCTGATTCACGGCTAATAAAAAGCGGTCGAAGATGACATCAATTACAATTGTAAATAAATATTAGTTTGAGCGCAATCCTCCATTCACAAGTCGTTCAACTTGTCTGGCTTGCTCGTCTAGCCGGTTGCCCACGCTGCAGTCTCGACCAGCTCACTTACTTCAAGTCCAAGTTCGATTCGAATCTCAAGTCCAGTTGGCATTTAGCGACACTCTCCAGTTTTCCAATTTGGTTTGGCGAATGTTTGAAAAATGTTACGGTAATAGCTGACACAGATTACGTGAGTGTACCCGCGGAGAACTTGATCATTTCACTTGGAAAACGGGTGTGCTTTCTGATAGACCTAATTTGTAGTTCATAGAACGGTGAAGCACCGCCAAATCTTCGCTGTGCAAGTGGGACAAGTGTTTAAAAATGCGTGTCAGTTGAAAATAAATGAGTATTGATGTGAGCATTGAAAAAGGATTTCAAAAACTGGATATAGAAGTGAATGTAACAGCGAATTAATCAATGCCCAGTGAAATTGTTGCTATGGAAGTGGAAACTACTTTCTAACATTCCAATAAATGAACACTTCAAATGTTTTAGCAATCATTGTAAAAGAAAAACATTTCAAATGGAGTAGATTAACTAAACATCTTAAATCTTTGGAGGAGATGAATCATTAAAAAGGAATAAATACAATCTGTACAAGAAATTGTTTTTGATATAAACTTATATATATAATGGCAAAAGTAAACAAATCTTCATTTGATCCGGACTCGGAAGTGAATTACCTAATCAGATATCATATTTATGTATCACATGTAATATTCACATTCGTTTGCCTGCACTAAATCATATCATACTTGCTCGCTCAAGTGTATCTCCTCCAAACCATGTGGCGCCTATATTATTATTATAAGTTAGCCCCATCAATTGAATTCGTGCTTTGCATATGTTACTTAGGGTGTGTTGGTAATCGATTTCGCCTTCCTTTTTCAGCAATGGGCCCCGCATGGGACTGCCCCTGAACATCCACAATCCGTTGACCCTGTACAGGGGCAGCTTCAGCAAGCAGCGCGAAACGGTCTTCATAGTGCACGGCTTTAATGGCACCGCAACTGATAAGCATCTGCAGTTTCTAAGGGACGGTTAGTGAGTATGCAATTATGCATTGACTAAAGCATGGAAAGACTCACCCCTTGTCTATCCCTTATGAATCCAGCTTATTTGTCGCGTGATTTTAATGTGATCACCGTGGATTGGCGACCTTTAACACGTTACCCCTGCTATTTACACTCGCTGATTAACACGCGTCTCACGGCACAGTGTACTGCACAGGTGTATTCATTCCTCACGCATTATGGTGCCTCGCGTGAGAAGATCACCTGTGTGGGCCACTCTCTGGGCGCCCACATCTGCGGAATGATCAGCAATCACCTGACCAAGAAACAGTATCGCATAATTGGTCTTGATCCAGCGCGTCCACTCATTGAACGCAAGAAGAGCAATCGATTTCGTCTGTCACGGGATGATGCGACTGTCATTCAGGTGCTGCACACGAACGCAGGTTTCCTAGGACAGGAGGACAACACGGGGCATCTCAACTATTGCGTCAATGGCGGGCGGCTGCAGCCCTACTGCAAGGGGAATCCCATAAGTAAGCTGAACAAGATATATGCACATGACAATATTACCTTCAATCTTGACATTATTCTCACAGGACGGGCTCGTTGTTCGCACTTTATGAGCATTTGTTACTTGGCCACAGCCACAATGAAACACGCAAAGTTCCTGGGTGTGCCCTGTCCCAATGGATGTGTAAATATTTCTGGGCCAAAGCGATTACCAGTTAATGGTAAAATCAATCCTTTTGAGTTTGTTTCTTTGCTGCGAGACTATAAAATAGGCAACGATGCGCCAGACGAGTGAGTACAATGTATATATCGTAATTCATTTAAATTTAACCGCCATTTTCAATATATCTTCAGCGCACGCGGCTGCATTTGCATTGATGTGCCTTACGCTAAGCACTGTCCTTTTGTGGAAGCGTAGACGTAGCTGTAGTTTTTAGTTGTTAATCTAATTATATTGTTTTAGCAATAAATAAAATAAATTATTTTTAAAAGAATAATTGTTTTTGGGGGTCACACTGGTTATCTTCTATTGCAGTGTAATCGATATTCAAAGTAAACGATAGTTTCAAGTCTCGATAGCTTTGGTATCATAGTTAAGATTTTCACATCTCTAGTTTACCACAATAATAAAAACAGTGCATTTTGTTATTGAATATTTCCAAATTTCATCTCAATTTTTTGATATATCGACATGGGGTGTGATGGCGGAACCATTCCCAAGCGTGATGAACTTGTGCGGGTGAAGCAAAAGCCAGAACAGGTTTGTGAATGGGATGAGTGAAGTGATTTGTATTTCCCTACTAAATTTGCGTCTCACTTGCAGAAAGACAAAGATGCAGAACGTGAATTTCGGTGGTTGCACTGTGCGCTGACCCAGCAGCGTCTGGAGGAACCCATCGCCATGTGCACCATGGGTCGTTTGTACTCCAAGCAAAGTGTCATCGAGCGTTTGCTGGAGAAGGAGAAAATGCCAGAGACCTCGGCACACGTACGCAGCATGAAGGACATTAAAACACTTAACTTGACGCCGAATCCTGCGTTCACGGACGAGGATAAAACCGAAGGATTGCTAGATACACGTCATGCTCCATATATATGCAAACTGATTGGCCTTGAAATGTCGGGCAAGTTTCGTTTCGTGGCTCTTTGGACCTGCGGATGCGTCATGTCAGAGCGTGCACTGAAACAAATTAAAGGAAACACAGCAAGCACTTGTCCGTTATGCCAGCTTCCGTACAGCGTAGAGGATGTGATCATACTGAATGGCAACGATGAAGATATGGAGCTCATGAAGGTCAAAAGCGAAATGCGTGCTGCTAAGCGTAAGTCAGCCAAAAAAGACAAGAAAGAGGCAAAGAAAACAGAAACAGAAACCTGCGTAAAGACAGAACCGGCAGAAGACTCTGATAAGCCTGTCGCAAGCTGTAGCAAGTCAGAGAAGTCCTCCAGCAGTAGCAATGGCAACAAATTGAAACTTGTCGCCAATCCAAAGCGTTTGGGCGCCGTAAACGCAATGCAAGATCCCGAACTGAAACGCCTCAAGACCGATTTCAGCGTGGCCAAAGATCCCAAGGCCAGCGATGTGTACAAATCATTGTTCACCAGCCACAAGACTGACAAGGAACAGGAACGTGCCCACTGGATCACATACAATCCGTTCTACAATTAGTTTGATGTGCTTATTACATTATCTACAATCCAATAAGTTTACTCTGCCCACTGGGTCACACACTAGTTTAATGTCAGTTTACTTTCTGTTTATATAGTTACCGTATGATTTTTGTTTTACTGAGGCAAACTCAGTAGCTGAATTTGTATTGTACAACGTAAAATAACAATAGAAACAAATCACACAAAAGATTTTAATATGTATCGCTCTTCGTATCAGAAGGGCTTTCTATCCATACTGTACAGCGTAGGCAGCAGCCCCCTGGATAATTGGTCTACTTTTGTAAGCTAAAAATAGTTGAAGTAACTAATAAAATCTAATGTTCTGCGTTCACAGACTAAGAACGGATATATTAAACGTATCTACGATGAAGACATTAAGTCATTGGTACTCGAAATTATGGGTTCCAATGTCTCCACCACATTCATACACTGTCCCACCGACTGCAAGGCGGAGCTGGGCATAAAGCTACCCTTTTTAGTGCTGCTCATTAAGAATATGCATAAGTATTTTTGTTTTGAAGTTAAGGTAAGTTGAGAAGATCCTCCGATTTCGAGAGAAGGTATGATACTCATCTCGTCGACTGCCTATAGATTCAGGATGATCAGCGTTTCATGCGCCGTTTTCGGGTTTCAAATTTCCAAAGCAAAACCTCGGTGAAGCCCTTCTGCACTGCCATGCCCATGGGCATGTCGCCAGGCTGGAATCAGATCCAGTTTAATTTGGCCGACTTCACACGCCGCGCCTATGGATCAAATTATTTGGAGACAGTTTCCGTGCAGGTTCATGCGAATGTGCGTATCAGGCGCATCTATTTCACAGACAAACTCTACGCGGAATCTGAGCTACCATATGAATACATGCTCCTAGGCAGACCCAAGGATCCAAAGAAGGAGAAAACATTTAAGGCACCGCCCTCAGGCCGTCCGCCGTCGCCGCTAACAACTGCACGTGAAGCTAAGCCGGTAGAAGCAACAGAAGCGACCACGGCAGCCGAAACAGAGCCGGATGTTGAGATGAGTGCGCCGGACAAGGGGTCAGAAGCACCGGCTACCGAAGCCACCGAAGCCGAAGCTCCAGCTTCAGAGGCTCCTGCTGCAGAAGCTCCTGCGGAAGAGGCTCCTCCACCGCCAGCTGAGGCCACCGAGGAAGCGTATTATTAATCTGTTTCGAATTTGTTTTCATAGTTTGTGAGAATCAAGTTTAATTTGTGTGCAGGGCATGACGAGCTAGTCATGGAACCACCAAATTAATAGTCATTTACATATTAAAGATCAGTTGCTGTGAGAGTTGCCATAAATCCTTTGTGTACTCAAAGTATATCAGAGATATCGTTTGATCTTAATGAGAAACCACCAGCCAACTAGACATTAGTTCATTTATTGCAAAGGCTCTCTTGGACTTAAAACAAATTCAATTATTTTGTTAATTTACGTCGTCTAAATTTCGCTAATAGGTAACCTTAAAGAACGAATGCTTTTTGGCCATAAATCTTGCACTTTCCTCGGTGAAGCTAGGACGAGCTGGCCTCGTTGGCAATATGCATGTCCGCATCGATGTTCTTGAGCGCATTGTTATATTCTGTAATCTCCAATGCCTCCCATTCGGCCTTAAACGCCGCCTTTGGATCCTGTGGCATTGTCATGGCTGCGCCAGTCATAGCATCGGCCTGTGCTTGGGTCTGATCCGCATGATTGTTCTCACCCAGCACCAGTGTGTAAATGGAGCGCAAGCCAAAGACATTGAGGAAATACCACGAGGCTGAGGATACCCAAGCGGCATCCAATGAAGCAAGTTCCACGCCGCGCTGCAGCATAGGTTTGAAACGAAGTGTGAGGGGGAAAGGAACTTTTGTAGTCACAAAACCAGAGAACATCCAATTGATCCAGCCACCGATAACAACCATGGGCAGCACATTTATGAAGTTGCCCTTAACCATGTCCGTGAGCATGGCCGATGAGTTTTGGGCCACCGGTGCGCGTTTCTGTGTCTTGAAATATCCGGTCTCCTCGTTGTTGAAGAAGTTCTTGCGCATGGAGAACGACTGTGCACTCAGGTATTTGCCATTCTCACGCAGCAATCGGGCACGAATCATAGCTTGGCTGTGGTATTAAAAAGAATGAAATCAAAGCTGCATTTTCACAAAATGAACATTGCTCACCTGTCCATGATTTGGGTCATTTCAGCCTTCTTCTGTGTGGATATCAGAATGGAAACATAATGGCGCACAATGCCGACTAGAAATGTGATCAACACAATGGGCAGAAACACCCAAACGCGAATATCGGGGTCTATGAGCAGCTCCGTCATATTTTTGGACCTTGTCTAATTGAAGTTTAACTTATTTATTAATTAATTTTTCTTCGCACCCCGTCTAGGCTGCTACGGGTTAGAGATGTACGTGTATGTTTTAGTGGTGAGTAAAATCGCTTTCAGCTGAGTATCGTGACTTGCACCTATCGATTATAATGGCAAACACAGATTATAACTGCAAAGCAATTTTTTCTGTTTAGTATTTGATGTTGCGTCAAAGAAATTTCGAGACAAATAGTTTTTAAGATATGTATATTTGTATCATTGACAGCAAAGCGCTGAATTAGTACAGATGCTATCGACCACATATCGATATTTATTGAGTAACAACAGTATTATTTTAATTGAAGTTTAGGCTTTATTTATGCTATTATTACAATGTTACTTGGTTACTTTTGTTCCTTAATATCATAGTTTTATTCGATTTTTATGATTTGTTTGAAAAGTGTGTGTTGGCTATGGTCAGGTCCTTGCCATCGTATATTATGTGTTCATAGTAGAACTTGCGATTAACCCGACACTGTGGACCGCATTTGGTTGAGCCGCAATTACGGCAATTATTCCAGCATCCTTCGCACTCGGCATTCATGCAATCGCAGACATCAAGTCCATTGTGTCTTATGTATCCGTATTCATCATAAGGCGTATTCTTTCCATAGTAAACTCCTTTCTTTTTCCCTCTGCGCTTTGACCAGTCCGAGTCGGCGGCACTGTCAGTAGAATCTCCGGCTTTTCTTTGTGGACGCTGACGTAAACTTCGTGCACTCATATTTTTCAATTATTTGTTTATTTTGAGTAACTTCTTTAATTTACAAAATTCTAGCAGCGGTACCATGAATTGTTTGTATATCGACAGCTGATAGTCAATAACGATTAATACTTTTATCGGCTGACCATCTATTCCACTATACACAACTGCAGGCTGCAACGGGTAGTTTATAAATGTGACCGTTCGAAAATACACAATTAGTTCGACATATGACCACAGGTTAAACATACATCCACTGCGACGCCACTAGAAATTTCTTTGATTAATTAAAGTGACAAAAAATTGACAAAAATGGAGGCTAAAGTGGAGTCTCCAGCAACGCCAACGCATCCGCAACCAACTGGCGAAGTTGCCAAAGAAACTGTTGCTACAGGCACCACAACCAGCAACAGTGTACAAGCAACTGCAGCTTCGGCGGGAACTGCAGCAGCAGCAGTGACCTCGAACCCTGCAGCAGCGGCAACAACGACAACAACAGGCAGCAATTCCAGTGGCAATGCAGGCACAGGCGCAGTAGCAGCATCAACCCCATCGACAGTCAGTGTACAGCAACCGCAGCAGCAGCAGCAACAACCGCCACCGATGAAGAAGCCCCAGTCTCTACCCATTGCGCGTGAAACGACAGGCATGCCCACGCGCCAATATTTGGATCAGACAGTGGCACCCGTCCTGCTGCATGGCCTACAGGCACTGGCACGGGAACGACCCCTTGATCCAATACATTTTTTGGCCACGTATTTGCTAAAGCACAGCAATACCGGCGAGGAGGCAAATGAAGCCACTAACTAATTAGACAAAGTTAAATGAGTTAATCGAGTTCGTCCCCCCCGCAGTCCCAAAATGTAACCTGCATTATCCTAGCTTTGTAAGTGTAAAGTCCTAATGTTTAAATGTGTTTAAAATTACATACAAATATAATAATCGCAACTATGCAGCATTATTCGCTTAACTAAAGAACGAGCAAAGCGTTTTCCTCTTAGGCCGTAAGGGGATAACCCCAGGGATCCAATTTCTTATTGAGCAGCACCAGCGAAGCGTCCGCAATCTTGGCCAGCAGCTCAGCCAATTTGTGCTTGGTATACACCTTATACAACTGTCGACTCTCGTCGGCAATCTCATCGGCCAAGCGAATGCAGCCCGCATAGTCCTCCGACTTGATCATCACATCCTGCAGTAGCACCACTACCTCGGGCAGGCATATGGAGCGCAGCTTCTCCATCTGCAGCTGGCGATTCTCCCACTGCAGCAGGGCGGCATTCTCGGGCTCCTTGGCAATGAATGGATCGTTGAGCCAGCCCTTTTCCGGAAACAGCAGCACATTGAACAGCGCATCGGTAGTTACTGTTAAGAAGAGGAAGAAGGGAAATGAGTTGAAAGGAAAAGGTATCGACTTAGTTAATATTCACTTACATTTAGATTGCTCCTTCACCTTCTGCTCCCAGCGTGCCAGCTCGCTGCGGTAGGTCTGTTCCTTGTGCTCGGCATTCATGCGCTCTGTGAAGTTGTCTGGCTTATGGCCAGACTTCTGTCCCACAACCTGTGGCGGTTGTGGACGAGACTGCTGCAGGTGTGTCCACTCGTTGAAGCTATCGACGCCGGAGAGATAAACCTTGTAGCAAAGATACTCCTTGAGGCTGCACTCCTCACGTGGCGGCAGATTATCGAGAGCACCATAAATATTAATTAGCTGCGTAATGACATCGGAGGGAATCATGGCAAACACTTGACGCACACACTCTATCTTGCTGCTAGCCAAATAGTGACGCATCATGGCATTAGCCTGCCAGAGCAGCTCACCACGCTGCTCCACCAAGTAGCTGAGGTATTCCAGGCATTGAATTTTACGCTTATCCATCGCGGAGATTTCCCCTGTGTGGGGCTCTCCCAGAGCAGTAGGAGGAGTATTCGACAGTCGAATTGTTTCCACAGTGTGACGTGTGATTTGCTCCACGTCCAGACCAGCCTGCAGTGCCGCCTCAAGTGCCAGTTCACGTGGACGCTTCTCATCGATTTGCGTAAGGAACTTGGCATAGAGCTGCACCTGCAGCTTATTGGGCAATCCGGAGGCATAGAACGCAATGGGCTGAGGTTCTTTGCGTTGAATCAATGCTTCCACATAGGCACCAATGATGCGCTCTGACTGCTGCTGCTGTGCCCGCTGTTCGAGGCGTCCAATCTGACGCATAAACAGGACAATGTGTGCCATGAGGCGCAGCTGATGCGGCGGCAGTTGTGACTCCTTGGGCGCTGCATCCAGCCAGCGACACATGTGTTGCAGCAAATCACCACAGGTATCCAATATGAGGTGCTGCTGGATGATGCCTAATTGACCCTGGGCATAGTCACGCACAGCCACATCCTTGGCTACGCTCAACTCGTCGAAGATCTGCTCCAGCGTCATTTTGCCATTCCAATAGGCATCGGGCATGGGCTGATAGCGCTTCAGGCAGCAGCCACGAATCTCACTCTCAACACGTATGTCGATCTGCACCTTGAGATAGGCCCACAGCAAGTCCTGCCAGCTGCTGTGCAGCAGCGACTTCAGTGCACCCAAATGGCCACAGAAGACAGCTGCTGTGGCGCGTGTGTATTCATCGTATTTCTTTGAATCAGCCAGTAACCAGGCGCAACGCTTCCAGATATCACGACGCGGATTACCTTCGATGGGCAGTTTCTCGTGTTCAGCCTGGCCGCCCACATGTTGCTCGAAATTGGGATCCTCGTGCAGACGCCAGCCCTCTAGAATGGCAGCACGCCACGTCTGTCCGTAATGCTTGCACAGCTTCAGTGCCTCATCCACATGTCCGTTGCGTATTGAGGCGAATATGGCACGTCCCAAGCGCATATTATCTTCCATGTCGAGAGCATGCAGTGGCTTCTTTTCGCGCACTGGTGCATCTGGATCCAGTTGCTTGCATATTTCATGGCCACGTCCAAAGGCTGCGCCCTGCAAGTTCTCCAGCTGGAAGAGGGTATTCTCCCAGGCCATCATGCGATCGTGGCTCTGCAGTGCGTTTGACTGATCCGACTGCTCGTAGCACTGCTCAAGCCAATCCACCACCATCTGATACTCACGCAACTGTGAGTTTATGGAGTACAACTGCTGGATAACCTGGAGACGATGTGAAATATGTAAACAATTCTATATTAGATCGGATAGAACCTACCTCTTTCTCGCTGCCACCTAACATGGGCCCATCCTGCATTTCGTCATCTGCCTGAGTATCGGTTTGATTCAGCAGTCGATCATAGTAGAGTGCGTGGAGTAGACGCCATGTGTTGATTTCTTGCTTCAACCAGACGATGCTCGCCTCACGTTGCTTGGTGCCTTGTGAGCCACCCACGCCTCGCTCAATCTCTAATTCTAGCTGATCCACCACCTGCCGACACACCTTGGCCAGCTGCTGCACTACATCCAACGAATCGTTCTCGTTAGCATGAGACTGCAGAATCTCATAGAAATGGGCAAACAGTAGATCGGTTTTCCCGCGCCCGCGATCTCCATCATTCATGTCGTCCAGTATAAGAGAGCTGTCAGCAACACTCAGCGTGCTGACATCCATCACATTGGTTGTGCGATTATTTAAACGACTAAGGAGTCCCAAAGCTCCAGCGCTGGTATTTTTTAACATCTCTTCCTCCTCCGGAAGCAGCGTTATTGATAGATTGTGTCCTGGCTGTGTTGTGTTGCTGGTACTGTTCAGCGGCAGACGCAGCAGTCCGCTGCGCCTTTGGGTGAATGGACTGTCCATTTCTTTATTTAACAATATTTTAATTTACTTTATTTAATTTAGTTGGTTTATTTTTTTTACTTTCGCACGCGACAAAAATGCCGGGACACAGACTCTCAAGCAATTGCAACACTTGTTTCGGCGAGTTATGCAACACTGGTAACTGTAGACAGTATGCAGCTCACACAGCTGACTGGTACGGAGGTAAAAACAAAGCAAATAAACAAGAAAATATACGTATATTATATATATTATTAAATTATTTGCATTTAACCAGATGTGTTCAATATGAAAATATATTTAAATAAAATTATGTTGTAATTAATAGGTTATAATAAGGTAATAATAATTGCTAATAATAGGTATCACGACATTTTAGAAAATGTTGCTACATAATTAGGAAATTAGTAGCGGAATGATAATCAACTACATTTGATTTTTTTCATTGTTGTTACAGTTTACTGTATATTAAATAATTAAATTCTCTCCTTATTAAATTTCTCAATCTTACTAATGCGCATTTCAACTTTTAAAAAACGAGTTTTATATTATTTTCCATAAGTAACATGAGATTAAATAGGATTCACAAATTTCCTACTTTTGCTTGAGGTGCACACCGTACCAACCTTAAAACAAATCACAGCGTCAAACTCGAGCAAAATCTGTACGACATGTTTGGTCTGATCGTGCATGCACCACACGCATAAAAGTAAGCGTCGTTTTATTATTTTGTTGTAACTATTAAAGGACTTAGTTTTCGTAATGTGATGCTATTGTTTCGCCGACTGGCCATGCCAACCAGCATATATGGGCCCGATACGAAGTGAAAATCGCAACAAATATCGCCGGCACAAGAAGCCGCAAGACGTTCGCCCAATATGATGAACAATAATGTGTAAATAAATCAATTATAACTGTAAACCTGAATTTTTACCGTAGTGCAGCCACAGCAAGTGCAAGCAACGTTAATAATTACCACATGTATAGTTTATATGTATGAGAAAGAGGCGGAGAGTTTGTTTAAATGGCAGCTAGCTACAATAATTGTTAATACATGATAAGCAACTGAATACAAAACTAACAAATAATTCTACAACAACAACAACTAAAGGAGCAACAACACGAGAAGGTAAGAAGAACCGGAAATTGATTTTTACCCGCATAACAAAGCTATTTACATAGTCGCCTACGTATGTATCTACCTTCATATATAAGAGGCACATACGCAAGCACACCCATACATATGTGTATGTATAAGCATATGTACACACATAATTATTCCAAGTACTTTGTTAGTAAGCATACATAGATACAGAGTGAGTGCGAGAGAGAGGTATTGAGCCGGAGGGAGTGGGAGACGTAACAAAACAAACAAAGTGAACGATAAAATGTGCTGCGTATAATTTACATAAAATTCTTCTGAATTTTATTATAGTTCAGCGAGGATCCAAAGCTAGGGTGCGGTGCGGCTCCTTCTCTAGATTCCCTCATCTATTTATAGCAAATAAAAAGTGGGAATGTATCTATGTTTGTGTCGTGCATTGTGTGTTCTTTACAACTCAAATAAAAAATCTCTCGTAAACCGGTTCGCAACCGCCAGCCTGAGAAGTACTTAAGCTATGATGTTGAAATTTGGTATATACATACAATATGTACACATATGTGTATTTACATAAATGATGTACTCATCGTAAACCTCAAAAACGTTGTAAATGCCTAAGAAACCATGTCACGTTCTTGTGTCGGTTAAGCTCAGTTCTCAGTTCTTCTGCAAGTAATTTTCAAATTATGCATACAATTTTTCAATAATACAAATTACATTCAGTTTTGAATGGAAACCGGTTCGCAATGAACCTCATAATATATGTGGTACTCCTTATTAATCTCTTCTCCGTTTCTTTCAGCCTTAACCGCAACTGAAGATGGCCGTGCAGCTAAAGAATTCGTATCACCATTTGCCGCTCACCATCACGCCCATTCTTTGCCAGCCTCTGCTGACGCCGGCACCGACGCCGCCCAAGCCGGAGCCGCCAGACTTGACGTTCCACTGCATGTGCTGTGCCGAGTACTTTGTGCATCCGCTGGCGCTGTATCAGCACATGAACAGCAAGCATCCCAATGATACGACGCCACAGCAGCAGCAACAGGAGCAGGCACAGCGGGAGGCGGAGGCGGCACAGGATGATAGCACCGACTATAGCTGGATATTTGAGCCGGTCTGTGAGTTGGAGGTGGCAGCAGATGTGCCCAACATGGGTAGTGCCGAAGCAAGTGAATCGAATACAGATGACGATGCTGAGGAGGCGAGCGATGCCGAGGGAGCAAATGGCGACGGCGGAGACAGTGATAATGACAGCGACAGCAGCAGTAGCAGTAGCAGCAACAGCAGCAGCTCCAGCTCAAGCAGCACAAGCAGTAGCAGCCCCACTGGGAACAGCAACTCGAATACGCAGCAGAGCAGCCTGGACAATGGAGCTTATGTGGAGCTGGCGGCATCGACGCATCCTATGCGCGGTCTCTTGCCAGGATCACAACCGAATGAGTTTCAATTGCAGACTGCCGATCCGCATGAATCTACGTCGATTATCTTGCTGCAGCCATCGCTGAGTATAACACCGGTGGCACCAGCTCCAACGTTGCCAATGCAGTTGCCACAAGTGATGACGCCGTTGCCAACTTTGCCGCCGCAGCAGCAGCAGCAGCAGCAGCAGATGATGCCCTCGTTCAACATGGAGCCGGGGGGCATAAAGCGACGTCGTGGCCGACGCAGCAAAGCAAATGTGGGCGGCGAGGGACAAACTGCAGCAGCTGCTGTTGCTCAGCTAAGCGCAAATGGACAGAAATGCTTTCAGTGCACGCACTGCGAGGCATCCTTTCCCAATGCCGGAGATCTGTCGAAGCACGTGAGATCGCACATCTCGAACAAACCGTTTCAATGCTCCATTTGCCAGAAGACATTCACGCATATTGGCAGCCTCAACACACACATACGCATCCACAGTGGAGAGAAGCCCTACAAGTGCGAGCTGTGCCCCAAGGCGTTCACCCAATCCTCGAGCCTGATGGTGCACATGCGCTCCCATGCGGTGCGTAAGCCGCATCAGTGCCTTCAGTGCGACAAGGGATTCATCAACTACAGTTCACTGCTGCTGCATCAGAAGTCACATTCGGCGCCTGTGGAGAGTTACACGTGCCCGGAGTGTGAGCGTGAGTTCAAGGCGGAGGCACTGCTGGACGAGCACATGCGCATGCACACGCAGGAGTTGGTCTATCAATGCGCCATTTGCCGGCAAGCGTTCAAGGCCAGTTCGGAGCTGGTGCAGCACATGAAATGCCACATGGGCGAGAAGCCATTCACCTGTTCCCTCTGCGATCGTTCGTTCACTCAGTCCGGCAGCCTCAACATCCACATGCGCATCCACACCGGCGAGAAGCCATTTCAGTGCAAGCTGTGCGACAAATGCTTCACGCAGGCCTCCAGTTTGAGTGTGCACATGAAGATCCATGCGGGCGAGAAGCCATTTCCATGCCACATCTGCGGAAAGGCCTATAGCCAGCAGGCGTATCTCAATAAGCATATCCAGGCGCATGCTATGGATGCAACACCGCCGCCGCCGCCAGCAATTGCACTCCAGCAGATGCAGCATCAGCATCAGCTGCAGATGGCTTCAAGCGGAAATCCTGTGGTGGTGGGACCAAAGGAGACGCTCGTGTGTATTGTGTGTGGTGCATTGCATGCAGATGCAACTGCGCTGGCTTTGCACGTGACACGAGAGCACACAGCGTTGCTAGACACCATGAAGCAGCAGCAAATGGTAGCGTTGCCTCCTCAAGTACAGACCCAGCAGCAGCAGCCACTTGTGGCGAGCAAGTGCAGCATGGCGGATAGACAGGCACAGCAGCAGGCATATATGATGCGTGTGCAGTCAATGCTGCAGCAAATGAATCAGCAGCAACAGCAGCTGCCTGCAATGGACTCGGCTGGTGAGGACGAGGAGGAGCTGGAAGACGATGAAGTTGAGGAAGAGGGCGAGGAGACGCCGCAGAGTACAGCACAACAGCAGCTGCAGCAGGCAACGAAGGAGCAACTCCAAGAGGACGACGACATCGATGATGATGATGACGACGATAATGAGGAAGAAGGTGATGCCGAAGCCGATGACGATGAGGACGAGGCAGATGATGATAATAATGATAACGATGACGATGATGATGATGATGATGATAGTGATGACGACGACGATGCTGATGACGACGAAGATGATGATATTGATGAGGAAGAGGAACCGCAGCTGGGTACAGATATGGATATGTACTACGATATGCCCGGTGATTTTGCCGACATGGAGGTAGGCTGCGAGGAGGAGGTGTGCGGGGATTACTTTGAAACCGATGACTTTGCTGCCGAAGAGGAGGTCTACACGGAGCACGTCTAAAAAACTTTACCCAACATGTATCGTCTAAGTACCAATCCCATTATCCCACCCCTCCGCAAACAGTTCCACACGAAATTTCAATAGTAACTTAAGCATAAAGATTCCATATATCATTCTAGTAGAAATATTTCGTATAATGTTTTTGTCGGAACTGTTCGGAGCGGGTGGCGTAAATTGAGCTGGGAAGGAGGAGTACGTGTGTATTACAAATTTAAGCATTGTTTATCATCTTTCTGGCCATAGTTCTTATATTATATTGCTTATGATATATATGTAAACATTATTATCATTATCATTTCAACGGAACACCAAACCACACATGTTTTTAAAGTTGCGCTTGGAGCTGCAGATGCGATTTAAAGGTTCTGTAGAAATTAAGTTTAAATCCCGGAAAAAAACTAAAAAAAATAAATACTGTTCTCAGCTTGCAATCTTTGCTCTTTCGGCATATCACAGACAATATATGTTTAAGGAAATCTCACTAGATCCCGCGAGCTCTCCCAGCGCAACTTGGCCAACTTTGAAAGCACCGAATCTAAAAATGGTATTATATTTTAGTATTAAGCTACTCACCACGTATGCTCATTTAAGGAAAAGGTACCCGATCCTCGATCGTGGATCGTATTTTCCGTACCACCCCCACACAAATACAAATTTTACGCATATTATTGAAATGCTCCCTTCAGCGCGAGCCTTGAAGGGAGAATACATTAATCGTTACCATAAAACAAATGAATACTGTGTGCTTTATTTGGGATTCCATGAATATGGAGTTTATTTCAGGAATAACGTGTCAGGCTCACGCAAAGGAATAACTTCGATATTTCAGTGTTTATTTTTTTATTTATTATTGCGCATTTTTTGATACAATGTTTTGGTTGATTTTTTACAACTCTTACAGCCCTATTCAAAGTCTCGTAAAGGTCATGGACGAAACGTTGCCATGCTCGCCTGCTCCACCATCAATGCTCTCCGTTTCGGCAATGCCAAACATGCCAGCAAGTATGCAGCCACCGGCCAAGAGGTCATCCATCTCGAGTTTCTCGGGCGGCGCAATCAGCACATCGTCGCCCTGATAGACATAGGGCAGACGCATGATCCAGTAGGCACTTTGCGAGAGACGCGGCAAGATGTTGCAGCCCAGAGTGAAGGTGTATTTGCCCACAAGCACCTTGGGATCTAAAATTATGTTCACCGGTGCCTTGGGAGTGACCACATGGATGCGCATGAGCTGAGCCAGGTAGGTGCTCTGCGCACGACACGGACAGGGGAAGTAGAGAGGCATATTATTGTTGACCACCTTGCTGCTGGTGTCGCGCACAATGTCAGCACCGCCACGGAGCACACGATCCGGACTGCACATCATGAAGCGATGACCACGCGAGCATTCGTATTCAAATCCCACAAAGATCTTAAGCGCCAAGCGATCTCCTTGTTTGCGATAACGTTGCGTCTTCTTGTTCATCATTTGGTGCTGCTGTTGTGGCGGTGGCTTGTGCGGCTGCACGAGACGCACATGTACATCCCAGGGCAGCAGGAAGTTGGCACCCGATAGGAATCCGCTTTGGAAATGCTCCTGCAGGCCAGTATTGTGGCTGTATATGGAACTGGGACCCACGCAGGCCAGTGACCAGCTGGGAAACAGTGGCAGCAACTCACAGCCGCTGGACATGTGCACCAGACCAGGTAGATACTCGGTGGTAGAGACCAGCTCCTGTAGCGGCGCATCCGATAGCGGTTGTGAGCTGAAGCTCTCGTTGGTGGTCGTGGGTTCGTCACTAATCTCCTGCTCGTTGCGTTCCTTTAGCTCCAGTACCAGCTCGTTCTCTGTGTTGGCACTGGAGGTGCCACTGCTGGTGCTATTGCTGCGACTCCGTGCATCGCTGCTGCACAACTGCGAGCTGATCTCGTTTGTTTGCGGCTCCTCATCCTCATCCTCGTCCTCCTCCTCGTTCAGTGAGTCACCAAAGCCGGCAATGGACATGTTCAAATCTGAACCGTAGGTAGCAGACATGGGCTGTGAGCAGCCATTGCTCATTGTTCCTTCTGCCTGCTTCAGTGCAGTTTGCTCTGTGGCATTGATAGGCTGCGAGTATGGCTCGCCTGCTGTTTCTGTTTCCGCCTGATCACCACTACCCGCGCGAGCCTCCTCCTTCCGCTTGGCCGCCTGCAGCAGCAGTGGAAATGCAGCTTCAAAGGCCGCAGCTCGATAGTCGCTAATCGAGGGTGCAAAGACAGGAAACTGAAACTTCTTGACCTTCACGCACAGATTGCACATGCCCGCCATGTACTCATAGTACTCATAGTTGGCCTGTCGCAACGTAAACGGATCCTCGCGCCTGCCCTGCGTGCGTCCGCAATTGCAGCTAGAGACGTGCACAACGCCGCTGCTGTGCTTGTCATGCGGCACATCCTTGGGCTGAGTGCAGGGATGACCGCGTAGGCTTAGCTGCTCGCACTGCTGTCGCCCATCGTGCCAGTACTTGGCGCACACATCGCTCAGTTTGGCCAGCGCTGCCTCCGAGTATGGTCCACGTCCTTCTTCTTTGAAGACCTGCCCCGCATCGGCGAGCAGCTGCTTGTGCGTGGTGATGCCGTAAATAGCCGGCGCAGAGTGCTTGTACGCAGAGATGGCCTTCTTCAGCGCCACCTCGCAAAGATGCGCCCAGAATCTGGAGAGGAACAAGAGCGTGTATTGACTTCGGGACAAAAGAAGCTACCGCACTTACTTGCGCTCATAGTTGAGACTGTCGTCGAACTTCTGCAGAAATGCTTGCTGTATAATAAGTAGAATATATTTTATATAAGCGTTATATAATTGTATATTTCTTTGGCTACTCACGTAGGCCGCATTTGTGGTCACATAGCTGGCATCGCGTGCATTCTCTACGAGCAGTTTGTGCAGCGTGGCCATGCAGCTGTGCCACTCCTCGACATTGAGCAGCTTAAAGTGTGTCGCCAGGCCAAACTGCTTGAAGGAACCCTCATCGAAGCTAGAGCCCTGCAGTGCATCCTGCACATGTCGCTGCAGAAAGTGCCACACAGTGTGTTTCTTCTTGAAGGCCTGCTCCTCGGACTCCTGCTCCTCGTAAGCATCACCGTAGGGCTTGACAAAACCATCGAATGGCGCCAGCTCTATTATTTCCAAATCCTCCTCATCCTCTTTGGCATCTGGCTTGTACATTGTTGTGTGCAGCGCCTCAATGGCTTGCAGCAGGTGATCTGGATGCAGTTGTTCATGTGCATTAAAGAACACAAACTGTTTGTTGTTCGGCAATGCCAGCAGCGAACTTTCCGCCTTATTGGTCACAATGTTGTACTGACGCAGCAGCTCGTAGATGGTGTCCTCCGTCTGAAATTCATAGGCAGAGACAAATTCCCGTGCCTTTTCGTCATCTCTCGGGTAGTTCTCGAATAGAAAGAGCATACGTGGCGTGCAGAGACGACCACGCTCGGTGAGCAGATGGGCCAGGCCTGCCTCACGCAGCATTTGCGGCAGAAATTCCAACACATAACGCTCTCGCACGAATTTCAGCAACTGGCAGATCGTCACTAATGAAGTGTCAAAGGTCGCTGCTGTCTCCACATAGACGAGAATGTGGCAAACGTGCAGTGCCAGTAGCATTGTGCGTACAAAGCGGCTTCGCATCTGCTCGTAGAAGCTATCGAAGTCAATCGAGGTCTGCTGCAGCAGCACCTGCCCCATCACTGACTCGTCGTGTGGCGTCTCGAAGTGCAAGAGCAACGTGTTCGTGCCTGGTTTGTAGTAGCATTGAATTTGTCCATCTTTTGGTTTATGAGTAGCTTCGGGTTCCATGTTGAATGCGCACATCTTGTTGGCTCGCGGACATTTGGAGCGCCCTATGACGCCCACCACGACCAACGCGTTCTTTAGCCCCATCAGCTCAGTTCTAATTGAAAGGAGAGAGAACACAATACTTTATATCGGCAATTTTTATGTTTAATTCTCCACTTACGCTACATCCTCGGGTATGTTCGGATATTTCCAGGTGTAATAATTTTTGTAGTTCATTTTTTTGCATGCGGCACAAAACCAAAACAAAACAAACGTAAACAAGTGGAGATGACAGAAAGAAATATCGATTAATCATGAACGTTGCTCTATCGTTTAAGTTTTAGCGGCTTTCAAGCTAGTTTCACCTATCGATAAGTACTGTGTATCGATGAGGCGTGCGCCATTTGCTATCGGCGTTTGATTTACAACGGATTTCTCCCTTAAAATAAAAGAATTTGATTTGTTTGTTTTAAAGCAATTTTATTTTATTGTAAACTTTTCGCCATTTATAAATATTTTCAGCATACAATACAGCTTTACCATATGCCATATAGAGTGTGTCTCAATTGCTAATGTTTTAAATGAGAGTCAAGTGCATGATTAAGTTGTAATGTATAAGTGTTTAAATTTCCACCTATATAATATTCAATGAAATGCATATGAATGTTTGCGTGTTTGGCTAAACGAGCACCTAAAGTAATATATTCTATTTTTCTTTTTATTAACCATGCAAAGAGCACGTCGAGTGGTAGGGGAGTGTCTACTAATATTATGTGTGTGATCGATATATAGCATACAATATAGAGTATCGTATAGAATAAAGTGCATTATTCGTTCGTTTTCAGAGAGACTAATGTGCTAAAAATGGGTCGTAAAATGTATGTTACGTTACGTTGTTGCCATATTGAGCACATTTAAAATACTTTTTAGGTTTCAATTGCTAGAAAATGTACTAGAGACTACTACAAAGAATGACGTGGAGTGAAGAACTTGAATGTGGGGTCTATCCAAGGTATTTACAAATTATTTGATTTCGTTTTGAGAGTATTTCTTTTTTGCAAGACTTTACTTTTGAGATTTTATTTACATATATTATTCTCTTTCTGTTGAATTATGAAATTCTTTGTGCTTTCAATAAACATGTTGTATGTATGATAATATTGCAACTGTCGGCTCTTCGGAACTCTCCTAGTTGAAAAGTTCCGTTGTGATAAATGAACTAAAATTATTATGATAAGTGCGATTCGTTGGAAATCTTAATACATTTCTTTTTTTATTGCCAGGTTAACATTTTAACTTTTTTCGCAGTAGTTTTCCATTCCATTCTGTATTTGATTTTCGTTTAATTTTCCTGTATTTACGGGCTTCATTCGCAACATTCTTACTCCACGTTTTGGCAGTGAACCTGAGCTTCTTCTTTGTTTTCATGATCAATTTAAGTTTACACAAATATAATTTCCCTCAATTCGTGAGTGTTTTATTCAAATCATCATCGATAGGTGTAGCTACACAATATTTAAGCACACGATGAGAACATAGTATATGTATTTTTAATGATAGTACAATTGGTGTGATTCCTTTAAAATAAATACAATTAAGCACACGTGCAAAAACAACCAGAGTGTTTTGTTTTTTTTTTGTTTATCTTTTGTTTTTTATTCTTTTTTTGTGTTGTATTCTTCTTCAACAAAATTTGTTTTAACTACACACGCACCGTAAAGAATTCATTTCATTTCAGTTTCAGGCAATCTATCATTGTACATATACGTATATATAGTATATATAGTTTTATAATCGCTTTGTTGGTTTATGAAATATCATCACAAAATTGATGTAGTCATGATATTAAATTTTCTTATGGCTAACGATGCATTTAAAACGGCGTGTGTTTTTTTTCAATTCACTTCCAGTTTCAAAATTAAGTCTAATTTTCGGATATTAGCAACGAAATTACAAGTTTATTGGGGAATCTAAAGAATTGTTCTTGAAAAAAATCGTAAACTAAACTTTGTATAACTTTTATTCTTTGTTCTCGGGTGGATCTTAAAGCATATAAACTTAAAATTAATTGTATTTCGCATGCGTATTATTATAATGTAAATATTATATATGTATTTTCGTTTATGCTTAATGATTTTCTTTTTCTTTTATTATTTTATCTTTATCCATTTCTTTGTAGAACCTCAGTGAATTTACAGCGTTTTGGCGCGATCCAGAAGATCGCTGATGAATTTCGATATGTCCGAAGGCGGGCGTTTGCAGACTGACAGTAATCTCTGTAAAAAACAAAGAACGTTGAGTCACGATGTCAAATGAAAGACAATCTGAAGTGGTTAACTTACAATGAGATGAGATCTTCTTATGTCATCTGTGTCCATGTCTAGAATTTCATCAATATCCACATCGATGGCCTCGCTCTGCAGGAGAAATCAAAATGTTATCAATGGGTTCTTTGTTCTTGAGGGGAATCATTTACTTACCGGAGGATCGAAGAGCTTCTGCAGCTCATCGTACAACCACATTTCAACCGCCAGACGCTTGCGGATCAGGCTCATCTGATGTGAACCGTATTTGGCTGTGAGGAACTTTTCGCGACGCTCCTTCACCTCGGCGCCCTTCTCGTTAAAGTTGACCCGCAGATTGGTTCGATTTGGCGATCGCTCGCAGTCGTTCATTTGCTCTAGGCCGCACTGCATCTTCCTAGTTGTTGTTGTTGCTGTTGGTGGTGCCGTTGTTGCAGCTGTTGTTGTTGTTGTAATTGGGTGAGTTGTTATTATCAATTAAGGCTCAGCAGCGTTTGTTGAACTTGCAACTGTTGTGTCCGCGTCGGGGCCGCAATTAATTGGCGTAACTGTAATTGAAAGCAGACGGAAAATTGGTTTTCGAAACATACACACAATGTTAAATTAAATTCAATTTAAAATTATGTAACTGTATAACGTAGAAACAACAAGCAAACAAACACCAAGCCGGGTGCAACTTTCCACATGCGTCATCGTTGTTGGTTCCCCGTTGGAGAGCTCTACCAATCCCGATTATTAATGCCCATTTGGCCTACAGGCCTTTTCAAATTCCTGCGTGCATGACTCACACAAGAGGCTGCTTCACAAGGGGAGAGGTGGGAGGGGATGGAGGAGTTTCTCCTTCTTCTTGGCTTGGCCATAAAGTGCGCCTCTGATTCATGCTGCGGCGCTTTTTATTATTCTTCTTCTTTATCTATGCACAAGATTTGACATGCAAACAGCGAAAAGAGCAATAATTGCCCGCACGACACCCTGCCCAGACCACACTCCCCCCTGCCCCTGCTCTGTCTCTCTATGAGGAGCTGTCTACAACTCTGTCCACGTTTCACAGTTAATTAAATTAATGTTTAATGCACTTAATGATTACGCCTCTGATTCGCTTTTGGCCACACACACATTACACATCACACTTTACGAGGGCATTCACTCACAAACACACCTACACACACACATGCAGACAGTTAATCAGGAAAATTCTAGTCCAATATTGGTATAGTTACATACATATGTGTGTGATGAGGGAGTGTATGTAAAGTTCATACGTAGTTAAAGTTCACAGTCAAATTGCTTACACTGATGAAAATAATTGAAAACTGTCGGAAAACTCAAGTTTTTCTTAATTGCAGCTACTTCAAAATATGTCAAATCATTTAAAATCTTAACTCACGAAGCTTCTTAGCTTGTACTTCCTCCTTTGCTTAAATTATAGTCTATTTTTTTTTTCAGAAATGGAAAATGAGAAAATTTTGGAACAGCCCAATAGGTTATTTTCATCTGAAAATTTGAATAAACATAAATATTTAGCTCGAAGTATCATTTAGAATTCACAAGTGAATTTCTACGAAAAGGTTGTTAAAAAGTATTTGAGTACCTGCTGAAAATGTGGAATCACTAGAGCGAACTAAATTCGAGTGGATGAATCATTTAGTATGCCTTTGACTGCACTAATACAGAGATATATGTATATGGTAGACATGAACATGCACTTCTACCTAAAGCTGTCGCGTCAATATGCCAATTAAATCAGCCTTTCAACTCGTTATTTATTCGTTGACTTAACTTTATTATACTCTGATGAAATAGGTGCATTCACAATGGCTACAGGGTTGTATTCGCTAGTTCAAAATGGGAGCATGGAGGAACTTTATGACTATGTTGTTTCTCCTTCGAGACTCTCCTTAATGGGATAGAATAAGATTATTTTACGATATAATTTTGGAAGAGAATTGTTTTGGACCTAACCTATTCATTCAGAGATTTCTTTATACTATATAGTATAAGTAGATATGCATAGTCCTATAGTAACAGCCCTGTTCTTTCATAAATTTCTTTATACTCAAGAGTATGATCAATATACTATATAGTGTACTCCGAAGATTTTTCTTTAAAAGCTAACATATTCTTTCTGATATTTCTCTATATTATAGAGCATTAGTTTTCCAGTTCGTAGTGAGTTATCTATGCGACTTCCTCGTTATTCTTTTTGCCAGATGTCAAACTCGATTTGCAATTCGACGTGCAAGCGGCGGATATGGAAATCGGTCAGTTTGGGGTTAATTGATTCCGTGGTGCATTTCGAATGCAATTTGCTGTCCAAATTGGCAGCATTTGATCAGGTTCCAGGGGGATGTAAGGAGGGGGAGGGGTTCTTTGGTGCTTCACTAATTTGAAGCTAGTTGCTGTTCCTTTCACAACGAATTAGCGGAGGCCGAAAGAGAGCAACAACATGACGAACTAGCAGAGGAAGAGCAGGGGAGGTGGAGGGGGACAAAGCAGAAGAACTTAGCACGGGCTAAACTGAATTCGAATCAGTTTCTGGCCAAAGGCAACTCTTGCTGCACATGTGAAAATATGTAGCCGCCCCATCCCGGAAGTTTCCGCTACGTTGCACATGGGAGTGCGGGAAGGGGGAGTGTGGCGGGTAAGTACCACCAGTACTGGGGGTGGGGTGAGTGGGAAAACCGCGACTTCTGTCGACAGTTACAATGTTGTTACAATTTTTCGCTGCTCAGCCGGGGCAATTGTTGTGCATGCAACGTGTTGCATGTGCCTTTTTTATTTCAACATTATACTATACTTATGCAAAGTCTGCTGCTGTCTTGCAGCAACGTTAGATGTGGCAAGCAGCAGCAGTGGCAGCAGCAGTGGTAATAATAATAACAAAGCAAGGTAGCATGCACTGGCGCATGATAAAAATCATCAGCGAGTAACTCTTCTGCCAAGTCAACGGTCAAATGCCTCTCACTCACTGTGAAAGGGCGCAAATTCCTCCCAGATAACTCAGCTATGCAAAGATCCCACAATTATGGGAACGCCAAGTTAAGCGTTGTTTTTAGCCCGACGGCACGAACACGGCCTAAAGTATCATGTCAACGGGCCATTACAAAGACGCCCACTGTCAGAGCGGATCTGCACAATTAGGCCCGATGTCAGGCAATTTCCGGTATTAAATACACCAAAAAAACTTTTGAAAGAAATGTCGAAGTATTTGAACAGTAATAAAAAAAAAACAAATGGGGGAACTAGACTAAGAGTTACCCTGCAAAAAATATAATTTAATTTGAACCAGAAAAGTGTTGTGCAGTGAATTCTTATTAAAATTATAGCTTAAAGTCTTTGCTTGTTTCCTGATTTTTTGGAGGCAATAGAAGTTATATTCATTATTTGAAATATACCTCAAATTCGTATGATATATGTGTAGTTGTATACCTAATTTAATAGCTCTGACTTTTATAATAGCAAAGATCTGCAAAATTTTATAGTTTACACATCTTAACTTAATGAACTGCACTGATACCGCTCATCAATAGTTTATCCCACTGTACTTAATATTAAAAGAATCTATGTTTGCTTATCCCTACTGACAAAATATATACCTAAAACTAGTACACCCTTTCTCTTTATCAATTATCTACAGGGTACACTAAAAAGTAGCCAAAGCCGCACCGCCATGAGACCCGGTTCTGTGTCTTGGAGGCACACTCTACGCTCTCGACATGCGAGTGACAAGTTAAACGTCCGTTTCATAATTGCCCGCCAGACTTAAGTAAATCTGGCATCAGATTTCGCCACACAGCACTCTCTCAGGCCTAGGGAAACGTGTGAAAAAGATAGCGATATCACGAACTGAACGCATAACTTCAAACTCAGGTCCGCCTATTGTTATTATTCCCCCCCCCCCACCTAATGGCTGGAACATTATTTATTTTCTTTACTTTTGCAGTTGCGGAAAACTTGCGGCGCATTTTTAATTGGTCTGTGTTGAAGTAATACATTTCCCCATCCAAAAGTATTTCACTATTTGGGACTGTTGCAATCAAATTTCACACGGCTGCTAAAAACTTTGGGGGAAATAGAATTTCGTGCCCTGGGAAACGTGGTGCGTGGGCAGAAATGTCAACAAAATATAGCAGGCAAATGGACGGAGAAGAGGAGAGTAGGAGGGGGGAAGGAAAATACGGCGTGGTGACAGGTTCGTGAGCGTGTTTGTTCCTGTTGCCATTGACATGTTTTTTTTTTTTTCTGGGTGAACCTGTAAAATTTGGGTGAATTGGCGGAACACATGTTCCCAATTCTCTTTTCGATAGCAGGTTGCAAATGTCACAGCCGAAATTGATCCAAAATATTTTGTATAAATAAACGAGGAAATATTTTTTTTTTTTTTCCGCTTTTCGCATTGGCAAAATTTAGAAAAAGAATTTCAGATAAATGTCAATGGAGCTGCTGAATGTGGGCGAAAGAGTTATCAAATTTAAGTGAGTGGTTTATTTATGGATTGATACACTAAACGAGACGATTAAATATCTTAATATTTTCATTCTTTATTAAAGTGTTTTTCATTGTGTAATTATTTATATATATATAACGAACTACTCCAATATAAATAAGAAATATCGGAATGAAACTGAAAGCCTTGCATACCTCTAGTCTTGTTATCGAAACCGGAAGGTATATAGAAAGCAACCTGTGCAACAGTTGTCTATTCCCAGGTGCCCGCCAGATCGGCAGTTCCCATAAATTTGCGTCATCTACACACCCTAATTAATAGCTATTCAATACATCATAAAGCCATCAAACCAAAACAACGCATAATCTATTAAAATATAAAAAGAAGCAGAGTTTTTTCCTGTGTATGCGTGTGTTTTGAATACCCTAAAAGGTAGACGGATATGTTGGGTTGGTGATGGAGACAGTCAAGTTGGGTAATCGATTGCTGTGCAGAGAACCAGAAAGAGTCGATCTGCCAAGTTTGAAATCCGTTGTTGAGATGCACAGCAATCTATGAATATAAAGTAGTCCCTCTATCTTTACCTTTTCAAAGGTACTGATAACCTTATTATCAATGCTAAAGGGAGTGTGCACTCAGTACGTTAGCGTAATGCACACTTCGTGACTTAATTATTGTGCCCCCCGAGCAAAGGGTATAACAACCTTTTATATTCAATCAGTTTAAGCTAATCGAATTGGGGCTTGAGTTTGTCAAAAAGACGAATCGAGCGCACGAAACATGAGCCAATTAGCAAACGCAAATTTGATGAGGCATCATATTTATAAAGAGGGGGGGGAGAGAGAGGAGGAGCAGCACAGCAGAACTTGAAGTGGAGCCGAGACAAAGCGACAGAAAGAAATCCATAACGACAGCTTCCATCTAATTGATTTTTAAGCATCGCCAAATCTGAGCTCTAGAGGGCGCCCTGAAGTGCGGCAAGCAACGTTTATGGCGCTGCGGGTCTCTCTGCGTGTGTGTGTGTGTGTGTGAGTGCCCCCCCTGGTTGCCCATTTAGGGGAAACATGCAAATCACATCGAGAAGTGGCGCAATTGCCGTTAAGACCTTTTACGACTACGATGTGGCCAGTTTTATATGTAATACTATATATACCCTGCACTATATACACATGTCTCTGTGTGTGTGTGTGTGTCTTTTTCGATTTGCTTTCGGATTTTTGGTCAGGCGCCTAGATGGCGAGATTTATTTGTGTGTGGCAAGGCTTGGTGCAAAAATTGTATGCTAATTTCAAGGAAATCACTTCGAGACGCTTAATTATAGCACTATATTAATGGACGAATGCATTTATGGCATGCGATCTTTAAAAAACAGTTCATTAGCAGCACTAAACAAAGGCCTTAGAGGGACTATACTTTTTATGATCCTACATTGGGAAGAAATAGTCAAAGTATAGAATGGAAAATCGCAGGAATTCTTTCTTTATGCAAATAAATAAATAAATAAATAAAAAAATACTACAAATAAATAGATCTTGTTTTCGAACGTGTGTTTTTCTCAAAAAATAAACCCCCAATCTATCAAGTCGTCTGTCAAGCGAAGTAGTTCAACATGTTTTACATTCCGAAGTGTTAAGTATATCATAAGTTGGGCAATATTTTTAAGAATAGAAATAAATGAGCAGGAAAATATTTACATTAGGTGCTCACTTGTTTATATGTATCAAAAAGTTGCAAAATAGCTATGAAAATATTTACTATATGTTCTTAATAGTTTATACACGCATCCCATCTATCATAAGTTGTGAAATATTTAGTAAAAATGTTCACTTTAGCTGCGCTGTTCCGCATTCTCTTCTATTCAGACTTTGCTTTGGGCCATAAAAATAGGAGTCGAATTCTGTGATTTATCTTTAGATTGCTTGTTGCGCTCTCCTATCATATTTTTCCAAATGCTTTTTGAGAGTTTGCCAAATTGTTGCGGAGCATGCGACGATATTTTATTTCGATTTTATTTTTATTTACAACGCATTCTCTCTCTCTCTTAAATTGGGCTAATGACTGCGGTTTGCGTTTCAAGATTGAAACTGAATCCGCAGAGATAGAATCGAAATGAAATTGAAGCCCAGAAACGTTTCTTATGTTGAAGGAAAAAACCAAAACATAAATTTACATAAATAAACTCAAATATACCAAAGAAATGCAAATGGGTGGAGAAAGATAGAAAGAGAGAGGGGGAGAGTCAGCGCCATAAAGATGTGTATCGCGGCGAGGTGTAGACGAATACGAATGTGATAAGGCTTTGAAAATGAGTTCATTAAGTCAAAAAGGCAATGGAGCACAAAGCCAAACTGAGCGTGGCATTAACCCATATCGAAAAGAAAACCAGTTACGGCCTAAACGGAGAAGGAAACAGAGAAAGAGAGAAGTAGATGGAGCTGGCATTGATTTTGAAATTCGAAATTCATTCATACAAGTTTTCGAGTTTCCACACGGTGGGAGAAAAGTGAAATGTGACGCGCGGAGATGCTAAAATTGAATCTTGAGGCACGAAAAATATACGGGACCCTCCTCGAAAATCAAACAACAAGGCAAACAAAATCTCTTGGCTTTGTGTGTATGCAAATGTTTATGATTGGCGGCGTCGGCCTAAAACAACTTCAAGAAGAAATCGAAGCCGAGTTGAGAAATTTATCGCATCGCGAGTTTTCACTGGGAATACCTCGACAAGCGTAGGGTGCTTTTCAAGTCGTCTCTGTCGCTATTAATAAAGCTTTGTAGTCGCACATTACTCATACATTTCTACTTATCTGCCAGAGAGGGGGGAATAACATCGCCATTATATTACGATAATTTATATTATATTCGGGCTGTCTCATTAAAATAAACATGGGCATTACTGAGCAAACTGCGCGCTACCCAATCTCAACAATCAGTCGATGATAACCCGCAGCTGACCCAACAACACGATTTTCCACAAATAGTCAGCAAATTGCAATACAAACTTTTCCAATGTCGATAGAGGATTCTTTTTTTTCCCCGGCCGATTACTTCATACCTCAATCGTGATTGATTGACGTGCCAGACGAGCAATTCTCAAAAGGGTATCGCGGCTCAAATGCCGAGTTTGCCAGTTTTGCGCATTTTCGCGACTATATTTAAATTAATCAACAGACAGACGGACAGACAATCGAATCTATTAATCAGAATCAGGCGCTAATAGAAAAATGAATGATAAAGAGAGAGAGGGGTATAAGAGACAGTGCCAGACAGAAGTATTGATGCGGGGTGTCAATGCTCTGCTTGAGTTTGAATACAATCAATTCTCAATTCCATTCGAGAAATGATAATGATGAAGGTTTAGGCAAAGAACGAAACTTGCCGTAAGTGGCTCGAACTGCCGCTTAAGTAACACATTATTTTGATTGATATAAAGCTTCTTTTCTGAGAAAAGATTGATAGGATTACTCACGATTTAACACACTTCTTAATATATTAAGTCTATATGATATGAGGTTCATTTTTATGTTATTTTTTTGGCTATTTAATCTACAGAGCTTACATCAAATTCATTTATTTTCGTCTGAAATATTTTACTTTGTTGTAAAATGGATTGGCATCAATATAAAACAGATTTAAGATATAGTTATTGTTATAGAGATATCTCTGTAGAGTTTTTTATTGTACTTCAAACACTTTTAACATTGTCAAAAATCAACCAATTTTTGTCTTGAAACAGAATTTTCATAAAGGTTTTTATATGAATAAAAATATTTTTAAATAAACATACTTTAAATCGTTTTAACAATTGGAAAATTGTATCAAAGTTATAAAACAGTTCCGATTCGACTTGACACTTGATAAAATGTTGCCTAGGGAAGTTCTCAAATCATTCTCAAAGGCCAGCATATCATTAAACTTAAATGGATTCCGATAATTACAAATATTGTAATTTTAGGTGTTTTTTAATAACAATAAACCCCTATTCGCCTAACTGTTGAAAAGAAAACCTTACAGTAAGTTTTCTTCTAGGAACTTTTTCCCATTTGAAACTGTGATAAGCCCGCATTTCCTTCATCACAACCCAGACACAGACGCCATGAGGCTTCTGCGCATTTGCGCAATAAAATTCAATTAAAAAACCGCTTAGTACACAAAAAAAAGTGACAGAATTCTATGGAAAATTTTCTCCAATCAGCAGAAATTCAATATCCGTGAAGTACGAGTAATAATACACTACACAATCCGAGCCAATCTTCGTTTCGCAATCTCTGACTCACACTCACAAGAAGTTTCGGGTAGCTTGGCAATTCGATTCGTGAATTCTGTTGTAAACGCCAATTTAGAGTTATTCAAAAGTTAATTTGCCTTATTGTTTATTCATTTCACAGCGTTAATGAATTTTTGGCGCACATTAAGCAAAAAAAAAAAACGAAAATAAAAAACCCAAATTACAAAAGAACAGCAGAAATATGAAATGAGGTTACAAGCGGAGCTCGGAGCTCGGAGAAGTGCGCGAGGGCCTTATGGATAAATAATTACAAGTGAAAACACCTACGAGATACACGATCTCTGTGTGGTGTCAAGTGGCCGGAGAGTCCGAAGAGTTTGTTGACCTTCCTCACACAGAGAGAACGCATATTCAAATGGCCAAAATGGAGTGTCATGGCAAAAGTTCTACACACATGTAATGTGTGGGGTATATAATTTTGTATTCCCGGCCCAGTTTACCCAACGGTTCGTAGTAAAAACTTTGCCCTTTGTCGTGGGCAACTTGACATCGAAATACGAAAACCGAAAATGTTTTTCCAGGCAATTTTTCGTATTTGTTGGTTAATTTATTGTTTGCACAATGTTTTTGCAGTGTGTTTGCTACGTGTGTGTGTGTGTGTACGAGATTGCGTCATGGGGCACACAGAGAACCAAACAAAACAAAACAAAACACTCCACAGAGGTGTGCGAGACAGAGAGAGGGAGAGAGACAGAGAGGGGGAGACAGTTCTCGAGCATAACACTCGGATGCGACACTCATAGTGGGAAACTGAGGCAGTATGGGGGATAGGGGGGGGATACTTTATAAATAGACAAGTTTTGTCATAGGCCAGTGGATTGGCCGACATATTGCCAGACTGTTGGCCTCTGTTATGAGAAGATCTGACACTCGACTAGCCAAATAACAAACAGATTTATTTATTTTCCCGATGACAGGAAACAACTAGGAAGTGACAAATTGAATTTTAAGGTTCGTAAATATCGTATTTTAAGGGCTTGATAGTTGTTAATGCCTGAAACGCAAACAAAAATTCAAAGATTTTTCTGTTAAGATAACTGCTGACAGGGAGTGTTGTATTTATAATAGGTGCGGGAAATACAAAAAGTCACGGACTTATCAAACGACCCTCGTAGTTTAATATAGTAGCTGACAAATTTCTTATAAAATTTTAATCAGAAAATAGTATGATCTATAGTAAAAATTAGAAATTTAAGGAATATTAAGACTCTTTTTGCTTGATATTACAAAAATGTAGTGATGATCTCTGAGGAAAAAATCTTTCTTGTTTTTTTCACATTTTGTAAAAAGAAAAAAATAGACTTCTTTCTGACGTGATAAACTTTGCCATTCACCTCAACTCTCTACACCATTTCTTATCTACCGTTTGTTATTGTCCACAATATCTTTGAAGTTATCGTTTACTAAAATAGAAAATAATTTTTTTGATAACCCCTGATTGTCAAGCGTATATAAACCTCATGTATAACTCTTCCTGTTACCTTGCTTGATTGCCTTCCCCTTTTTAACTCTGCTTGTTTATCTTTGAGCACGATCAAAGCTCGGAAAACGGGAATACATTTTCCAAGAAACTGTCTGTGCTTATCTCAGCGCTGCACATTTCACATGAATTCATTTCCTTATGGTACCCCAAACGATTTCGAGCAATGTTAACATATTTACACAACTTATCGGGAACTGTGCAGCAGCAGCAGCAGCAGCATTTTATCAAAGTCAAAGTTCTTGAGCTAATCGATAATATAAACACACAAAGCAGAACTCGTAGAACACAGAACAATACCGAACCGAACTGGGAACTCAAACTACACGCACACGCACACACACAATTCAAAGTCAAAGTCGTTCAATGGAATTGGTGGGGCGTAGCAGGAGGGAGGAGGAGCAGGAGAAGGAGCAGGAGGAGTAGTTGGGGCAGGCGTCGGGGCTTTGGTCTATCAAAATCAAATGCGATAGAAGTACAACGTGTTGTGCACAGATGAATGCATTGAATGCGAACCGAAAGGCAATCAAAAAGAAAACAGGCACGTCCATATTGAGCGGGCTGGCACGACTAGCAGATACCCAGCAAGTGTAGAAAGGTTGGCTAAGTAGTATAAACTATGTATACTAAGCCTATCTTTTACTTAATAGTATGATTTGTTAGTTTAACTTGCTGATCACGCAACACTTTCCCCACGTCACATTTACAGGGTATATTTCTCTAGTGCGCTGTGTACAATATGAACGATGTCTATAAATAAGAATGCTCGCGATAAATAATGCAATAGAAATTGTGCGGGCTCTTGCAGAGAAAAAGAGGGAGAGATAGAGAGAGAGAGAGGAAGGGGTGTAGTGTGGGAGCGAGAGGGAGTCAGCTCATATATTCGTCATAAGTTGTGACCAAAGCAAATCACGAGTAGCACGCAAAATGCACGCAGCGGGGCACTGCGACTGCTTTAGCTGTTTATTTATTTATTGATGCGGCAAGTTACGCAGACACACACACACACTCACACACACACCTCGTGTGTATATCGTGTGCTTGTCTGGCGATATGTATAACGACACTTGACTTGGTCGCCTGGCAATGATGGAGGCCATAAAAGACGTTGCTAGCTATTCACATTGGCCTGTGAGTGTATTCGGATGCTCGATTAGCGCACAAGTTGCTGCAATTGCTGCACTTGCTGCACAAGCTGCTGCTGCAACAAAAGATTCGCACCGTATCACTCCATCGCCTGTTGTTGCCAAGGCGCACAATCACATTACACATACGCCCCGTCGTCGTCGCCGTTCCCCCGCACTAGGTTAGAGTTCAATGCTTCGTCCGATTGACTAGCTGTCGATGATTACATGGCTGCACTTGTTGTTGTACATTCCCTTCGATGGATCCCCCCCCTCCAGCCCTGTTGATAAGCAGAGACTGCTTGATTCCCTCGGGAAATAGTTGATGTATTTCTGTGTAAACATTGAAATTGATTGTAATTGACATAGTCGAGCAGAGGTATATGATATATAGCCGATATTTGCTGTAGTTCACGCTATGATATATGATATATCAGATATATTTGCTTATCATGCATATTTAGCCTTGTTTACAATACTCATTGACTTTTATCACACATTCTCGCTTTGTTCTCTGCTTTCTGTGTTTGCTTTGCATATGCTAAAATTCATCATTTATTTTACGAGTTTATTTAGTCAGAGTAAGCCGAGGCTGCATGACTAATCTCCTGGCTATAAATTACAATGGGAATGAATAATTCGATTGGTTTTTGTGATAAGCAAAACAAATGTTCAAAAATTATAACAATATTTTCAGTTTGAATTGTTTGTTTGTTATCGAATTCTCTTTGAACTTATTTGTCGAATATATATTGTTATATTTTTTTCAATTTGCGATACAATTTTCTCTCGATTTGCTTCATTTTTGTTATTTTGTAATATTTCTCTCTTATTTTCTAGCGAATTTTTTCAAATCCTTATCAAATTTATGAAAAATTTGTTATAATTCGTGATACGATTCTTTCTTGATTTTTTTATATTATTCGGATACTTCTTTAATTTTTTCTAGAAGTCTTTTTATTCGATAATATATTGTAATATTTCTTCAATTTGTTTTACAATTCTTTCTCGATTATTTTTTTTATTTTTTTTTCAATTTTATATTGTAAATTGTTCTTCAAATTCTTTCAGAAATCTTTTGCAAATCTTCTCTCGAATTTTATCAATTTAAATTCTAGTCTTTCATTAATTTTTAGAAATCACTTTGAATTCCTCTCCCAATTATAATACCTTTTCTATATCAAGTAAATAATATTTTGCTACACTTCTCTCTCAATTTCAAATCACGAAAAAACCGCTATAAAATAAATGGAGTGTGAATTCGTCTTTAAAGTTTCGAGCACACCAGCATATCATCAATCATTTGGCGTCGTACAACAATGTGAATTATCTGAATTCTATGCATAATGCGATTTCAATGGACGCTCCCACCAGATGGGCTCCTTTCTCATTTGTATGGCCTGCAACTTTTCTAATTATAAGCGAAACCAACTGATTTTTATTATTATACCATATATCGTATATACGATATATGATTCCTTCCTCAACTTGGCTCTTTTGCCCTTCCATTTGCTACACATTCGGTGCGCTATTTACTTTTCACATCGCCTCGACGGATGTTTGTGTGTGTTCGAGTATCTGTGTGTGAATGAACGTCAATCTTAACGAGCTGCCGCCGTGTCTTACATTTCCGTTTGCCAAGTGAGAGAGAGAGATACGAAAGCATTTTGGGCCCCGAATAGAGACCTCGCGATATTCACTATGCCAAACACGTCGCAGTTTCTCATTCTTATTAATCTTTTTGCCGAAATCTCCCGTGGAACATGCCCAAATTTTGTCAGAGCGTTACGTTTGCCATGGTTTTGTTTTCATTTCAGTTCCTTATAATATATAATTGTTTCTTCAGATATAAAATTGTTGCTGTTTTTTGACTACTCGCAGTTTGTTTGTTTAATTTGAAATTAATTTATTGCCATTCAGCAGCACAACATAATTAATGTCTGTGATGTTTGCGGACCTCCGCCGAAGGTCAACGTGTTGGTTCAGCCAAATCAGTTGTGGCAATCTGTTGAAAACTGACAAAATAATAAATAATATAATGGACAATGTGGCGGGTATCTTTCAATCGCGTTTTTCTCATTTTCAACTACTTCGACTGAGGGCGAACATCTGCTGCAGGTCGATGAGGTCAACGCGAGTGTTACCGTTGCTTCTTATTGTTGTTGTTGTTGTTACCTTGAGTCGTGCGAACGTGCGAAAGATACATTTGTATCTGGAACGTGCTGCAGCACCCTGTAAACTATCGATCGATTAGGCGAAGCAGCAAAGAAGCATCGAACTCGTGTGTCCAATACTTAATGCATCTTCTGCAGCGTATCTTAAGTCCCCTCTCTCTTTCTCTCTGTCTCTCTCTCTCTCTCTGTTGTAGAACAGGTGATTAGACACAAGCAATGGCACATGTTATGGCAGCAATAAAACCAGGTTACAAAATGCAGTCCAGACAGCAGCACAACTACACGACACGACACACTTTGAAATCGGCACAGAATCGCGATGAGAAAAAAAACATCAATAAAACGCAAGCTGAGGTGGATAAAAAAAAGTGAGTCTGCGATTGATGAAAAACAGTCTATTAAAGTGAATTGTGCGCTGTAAAACATACACACACCTGCATGGATACAAAACACACACACACATTCATAGAACAGCGCTAAACCTGCCCGCAAAAGAAAGCTGCACAGCCTTTTAGGTTATGCAGCTCAAAGTTTTTCATAGAACCTAAACTTTTTCGTTTAGTTCACTACTCCTTTAATTCTCCTCACAATTATTGTGTAAGCGAAGAAAGAAGGGGAGGAGGGGAGGTTGGAAGCCAGTATTAATTAAAATTCTCGCTTGCTGCTAAAGTTTTTTGAACTAATTTGCTCTGAAAGCCTCAACTTTTGAACAAAAGATTATTTCCAGGAAACTGAAACTGGAAGTTCTTTAACATAATTGAGCTTTTCATTTCTATTGATGAAGGAGGGTAATGACGAAGAGCAAGTGAAGGAATCAGGAAATTTTTCTTGGTAATTCAAATGAAGAACGGTGAGTGCAAAAGATTAATTGGAAAAAAATCATTAATATTATGAATATTCGGATAATATTTAATTAATACTAAATAACTCAAGCAACATACGAACTATTTCAGAATATTTGTCTGACATCTTGCCTTAATATGTATAACACTTTTCTTGAAACATAGCTACGTTTGTAGAATTTATTAAGATTATGCATGTTCTATATATTCATATATGTCTATATAAATTAGTGTTTGATTGTTCGTGCTCTTATAGACGACTAGATTGTCAGGTAGACGTTCCACACAACATTTTGCCCAATTAATATCAACAGAAAAGAAAACAGTTTTCAATTTATTCTCCATTTGTTTTAGAATATACATATAGAACAATGCTCATAAAACAAGTTTGATTCTAAAAAACAAAAAATTATATCATTAAACTTTGCATATACTTCATAAATTTATGCATTCTTAATTATTATTATTATATATTATTTTTTTTTTCTTATTCTTGAACTTAGAAATATTTCAAGTTTGAAATGATATTGATTCGTTGTGATCTTGAAATGGCGCAAAAAATTCATCATTTTAGTGCGAAAAACATTCTCTTAATTAATTTCTTTTATGTCATTGCATAGATGTTTTGTTTGTTTTTTGTGTTCATTGTAGCCCAGTTCTACTGTAGAGCAGCACGCCACACGAGCAGCGTTTTTGAGCTGCTGTGTTTGATTTGTTGCAGGTAGACAGCCAAGTCTGGGCTCCCTCTGCGGCATCTAATGCTGCAGGCAGCTAAATACCCACATACTGCTGCCACCCCCAAGTCCCCCCTCTCCCCCTTCTCTCTCCCTCTCTGCCACAGCTCGTTGCAAGTGCGACTGCGACTGCGACTGAGCCTGAAGCGTGAAGCGCAGTTGCGTTTTCGTTACGTTTGGCTGCATGCGTAGCCAAAAGGCAGACGGGGCGAGGGGGGAAGAGCAGCAGTAGAAGCAAAGCGGGAACGGAGGGAGTACAGCCCAGAGACGACCACCCTCCCTGCCAATAAAAAAGCCCAGTTTCATATATGAAGTTGTAAATATGTAGAGAAGCTGAGTGAGGGGCGAGGTAGGGTGCTGCAGGAGAGGGGAGGCAGGGGGAAAATAAACGAGGCAGTTGCTGCATATAAAATTCCTCAGCTCGACACGCACGCACACAGAGACAGACAGCAGGGACGGACGGACTGTCGGTCTGTTGGCTAGTTTGTGGCAGCTTCTGTGCCGCAATGTCTAGTCTAGTCGCAAACCGGGCAGGTGGCACGCTGCTGCCGCTGCTGCTGGGCGCGCACGCTCAAGCCAAGCCAAGCCAGGCCAAGTCAAGCCAAGCCAGACCAGGCCCGGTCGCGGCCAGGTCTGTTCTGGTCTGGCCGGAACGCTTGACCGGCTGATGATGATGCGGACTCGACTGACTGGCCTGCGACACGATTGAAATTATTTTCCGGTTCTGGGCAAGAAGAAAGTGCGGACAGTGCCGCATAAATATATAAACTACCCATTAAATATTATATCTATAATATATTGTACAATTTTCGAAATGAATTTTTAATTATTTACTTTGTTGTTGTTGTTTCTTTTTTTGGCACGTTTCCAACGAATCCGCAAACAATTTTAAATTTTTTGATTTTCAATTTAGGAATGAATTACTCTTTCTATCCCTCTCTTTCGCTCTCACACTCGCAAGGTGCTTTTCAATTATTTGCGCTTTTATGCTGTTTTAGGCTTTTCCACTTTTCTGCGGCGACTTTCTGCTCAATGAGATTTTCATTTGCACGAGAGCACAATGAGGGCGCAGCACGGTGTTTTTTTTTTTTTGTTGAAGTGAAGTTGCAGCAAACACCAACACAATGTTGCACACACACACACGCACACGCACGAGAGCGGCACCGAGATGTTGCAGTAGCAGCAGCGGGCAGACGCGACACGAGACAAAGTGCTGTGCTTAACTGTTTTTGTTTATTAGCGGCAAACTGCGGCACTGTGTGTAGCAATTACGAGTGGCGAATGGCAGAGCGCAGTCGGTGAGCACCGTGAGACGACTGAAACTGAACTGAACAGCGACGAACAGCGCAGCCTAGCGCGAGGCTGATGGGGCTCTCTCAAGTAACAGAAAGAGAGCGGGAGAGAGAGATACACAAGAATGTTAAGTTGCCTGCCGGCCCCAGCAATAACAGTCAAAGAGAGCGAGCGCCACTGTTAACTCGCCACTCTCTCCCTCTGTCCGTTGTCTGTTGTGGGCTGTGGGTTGTGGGCCGTGATGGGCTGTGCGCGTTGATTGACTGTTGATTTGTGGGCTGTGTGTGTGCTGTGCTCTGCTGTGCTGGGCTTACCGTGGTGCGATTAACGACGACGTCGAGCTTGGCTGCGCGGGCCTAGTTGTTGTTTGTTGCTATTATTGTTGTTGTTGTATTTCTTCTTTTAGCTGCTGTAACTAACTCTCACTGGGTATGCTTCGTTTTTGGGTTAGTTTTTTTCGTCTCAAAATTCTGATTAACATTTTGAGGTTCTTTTCACATTTTTATGCTAGGCCGAAATATTTTTTTATAACCTGTCTATCGGCTTGGGAACTAACATATTTTTATTGTCAGTCTCTTAGAGTCTCTTCGTGTGTATTTTTAAAACGTGACGCTGCCTTAGTCATGGTTCATTCAAAAAGCGTTTGTAATTCAATTAACAGATATGCGTATTTTAAGAAAACTTTGAAAGGAACAAGAAATATCAGATAAAACGACCTAACAATGCCATACACTCGTCAAAATTTAAATAAAGTAGGATTCTTTTCAGATTTGAGTTTCTTTGAGATTAAAAGTGATATAATAATGTGTTTTTTATGAGATTTTGAATTTTAATTAACCTATAGTTATGTAATCTCAGTATAGGCACTATAAACTCGATATTTGCTTTCACTGCAAGTAAGTAACGTTTTCTGGGGAGCTTAGCCAAGCGCAGATCGAGCGCTTTATCAGACTTTCTCTATTTTCTCGAATTTAATTGCCATAACTAACTGTAGCCAAGCTTTAAATAATTTAGATTCTCTGCGTGGGTCCTACTAACTTTTGTAATTGCGCACTTGAAAATAATCTACATTCTAACATATGTACAGAATTAAGGTCACACTGTGCCAGTGCGTAATGTTTTTACTACTCCACAAATCGACAACCCACTGTACAGGTATCCCACAGTGCTAAATGTCACGCTGCTGAGCATTGGCAATGGCCATGGCCACGCTTAGAATGCCAACAACAAAAGAAGCCGCCATCGACAATGTGCAACAAAAACAAAGCCTATGCTAAGCAAACGGGTCAAAATTACAGTTGGAGTTCGACACACAAATAAGGAGTGAGAGAGTGATAGAGAGAGAGAGAGAAGGTAAGCGCGGCAGAGCGACGCGGTGGTTGTTGTTGGTATGATAGGCACAGCGGGATGTCTGCACTGAAGACAACAGAGAAATGTTAGATAACAGTTAGAGAGCAACAGCTGTTAAAGAACAGCTTTGAGTAAATTCTATGCTATATAGAGTATTTTTAATGGTGAAGGGTATTATGTATCTCTGTGCAACAAAAAGAAGGCGTGGCAGGTTACACACAGTATATAGAGTCTTGATCAGTGTCTACACAGAGTCTATATAACGATTTTATTTATAATAATTAATCAGCATACAAATGAATGATTTACAAATGATTTATTTAGGAAAGAAGTTTACTGGGCGAACACATTTCGAGCTCAGCTCCAACGTATGCAATTAAAAAGTAAACTACGCACAGAAGTTCTATAAGAAATAATTGCTAGAGGGTATATAAGAGTCGGGCATACTTATCTGTAGTTTTCTGACTAGTAAGTTCTGCTCATGTTGCCGGCACGCGTCAATAACAAAGTCATTCCTGGCTGGATAGATGGATGGATGAGCTGAATTGGCTAAGTTTTCACAAATGTGACAGACGTCAGTCAAAAACTGTCAGCGGAAGCGTTTAAGAAAATCGATAAATAAATATTAAATCGCCGGCAGACGACAGCAACAACGACAACATAGTCGGCTTTAAGTTTTAATGAGCTTGTCGTTGCGCTCTGTCGAACATTTCTTCTTTCGCTCGCTTTGTGCTTACCATCATATCATAAACAATACATAGATATTATATATATATATATATAGCATTTATGTCTGTCTTACTCTTTTGGCTAAGCTGTGTGTGCCTTTTGCCATTAAGCATTTGGCATTTGGCATTGTCTTGGGGCTCTGGCGCTAGATAATTGGCCCGCAGCTCGCAGCTACTGTCTTCCATTGTTGTTGCTGCCGTTCTCTTTTCTTTTTCGCGTAGCTAATCAAATATTTATGCACTGGCTCTATCCGTCATTTTCACTTTTGTTGCATAAGTCTTGTCATTGTCGGCCCACGCGCCGTATGCGCAATTTTCATAAATGTTTTAAATATTTAATGCCAGCCCCAAAAAAGAAGTCCACTGAAAGCGTTGACCCTTTATCACGGTCCTCAGACACGTCCTAAGGCCCCTCTTTGTCTTTCTCTTTCTCTCTCTCTCTCTCTCTTTCTCTCTCGCTCTATGTGGCTCTTACTGAGTTTGTCCACCTCTCTCGCTCAGCTCTCGTGCTTTATTCGACCGTTTTGTTTGTTTGTTTTTCGCATGTTTCTCGCATTTCGTACTCCTGAAGAAGAAGAATCATTGAACTTTTGTGTCGCTGCCAAGTTCAAGAGTTCATCGGCGGCGGCGACACAGCATCTGCTCTCGTTTTGAGCGAAAAGTCAATGGTTTATAAATGCCCTACACCCATTAAGGGCGCCCTCAAGAGGCATATTCGCAAGTGAAGGGCCTGAGGAAAGCTTTTCTATCTTAAAAATATAAACAAAGCTGTTCTATCTTAAAAATATGAATTACAGTAGGTTGCTGCTGGAAAGATAGATGTGATAAGGTATAAAAGAAATATAAAAGACATCGAAATTTTAGTATACTACAATATATAAAAAATATTGTGTACATAATATAAACATTTTTTTTCCTTCTCTCTTTATTTTTTACAGGGTATTTGCAAGTTTACTCCGTCTTACATGCTTGCATGTTTAACATATTTTCGCGTTGCCACGCGCTTCAGCCTCTTGTTGCGCTCTTATTGTGCGGCTAAGCCATTTCGACCCACAGTTGCCACTTGGCTTGCTACCGTACCCTTCCCTCCTCCGTTCCCGATAGGCGACACCCGCCATCATTTGGGGCACTTGAAGGTTCCTTGACGCGACGACGCCGTCGCCAATGCGGGTGAAACACAATGGCAAAGCTCGCTTTATGCCATTAATTCTATTTGGCCCCTCGCTCCACAACGTCTGCTGCGCCCTTATGCTAAGCGTTCCTCCCCAGACACCTCCCATGCCACGCCCCCAAAACACTCTTACAGCTAAATAGTCGTCGACGTTGTCTGCGCTCATTTGTTTTTGCATATTCTGGCAAAATTAATGGTCAGTTTGTCGGTTCATCGGTTTGTCAGCCACGCAAGGGGAGGCGGGGCGCATAGAGATTCGCAATTTATCATGCGATATGCGGCAAGTTCATTGCTCCACACGTGTGTGGCAGGTAAATGCGGCACAGATGCTGCTGGCATAATTATTATGCGGGAATTGAGGCGAAGAAAACAAGTATTTTTATGATATCATTAGACGCATGATGTGATACGATATCAGTTGATTTGATATACGAGAATTTGTCATATTATTTTTGTATATCATTTCAAATCGTTTAGGCAGCTTATTTGTCTATGGGAACGTTATTCCCCATATCAGGTTTCATTTTTCTCTCTTAATACCCTAAGCAAGCCAAGCAGACACATTCTTCTTCGCGGCTTAATGTAAATTTCTATTGCGTTGGGTTTAATTAAAATTAAATCGTTCTTGTGAGCTAGCAAAAAGCTAAGTTTTATTTATGAGACAGCTAAAAGTGATGCAGGGGCGGCGAGCTACCTAGTTCGACGGGGGGCTCTGAATTTATTGCGTAAACAAATGTATATTTTACTTTAAGCGTTAGTCACTTCATGGTTAATATTTCTTCACATCTGTAATTAACTTAATGCCCTTAACCCCCTTCGGTAATTTACGCACTGCTGTCACTGTGCTAACCGCAAACAACTCGCGCATCTTGTTAGCAATTTGTTCCACAGCCTTTTGTCGCATCTTGTCGCCTGAGACAGCATTCATTCAGAGAGTTGCAATACCCTGTACGCGGTAAGTAGGAGGCATGTGCAGTCTTTATAACCCCATAAAAAAAAGATAGAAATACAATCTTAACAGCGTTGAGTAATTAGGATGGTTCCTCATCATTTTAGCAAACTTATTTTTTAATTTAAGTCTGAATTTTAAGCGTGTTACACTAAATCCCACATAGATTACCATTTCTTAGTAGAATCTGAAATTATGTAATTGATTTATTATGAATTATTTTCACAGGGTAGTTCATTATCTAGACTTTCTTAAAAAAGCACGTAGAACCTTCTGTCTATCTGTTTGTTTGTTTATATATCACATTTCTCTCATGAGTAACCGTCTACAGGGTATTTCCCAGTCGAGTTTCCATGACCCTAGCTTGTTCATTTGCTGTTTTCAAAGTTTTGAATAAGCGAGTCGTCAGCTTGCGGCCCGAGATGAATTGACAGGGCCGCTTAGAACAGCGGCAACAGCAACAACAACAACAACTGCTGTCAAGTCTGGCTTACAATAAAACACGTTTGAGACAGCGGCGTGCAGTGGGTCAAAAAGGTTATTTAGCGCATTTAAATTACAATTTTGTATTTTTTTTAGGGTTTAAATATTGTAGAATTGATCAGCAACTTTAATTATTTACTGTTACAACTGTAAGTAAACTGATAACATATTTCTGGAGATGAGTAAAGCGCGCAGACTATCGATAGTTTATTTGGTTTTTTGAATAATTTTAGGTTCAGTATTGAACATTAGCGATTTTTAGTGGCACATTACCACATTAGTTTTAAAACTTGTGTTGGAACTTTAACTGGAAAAAGTCAATTAAAAATAGTGGTAAATATCGTTTAAAGTAAGTGATAGGCCATTTCCACCCAGTTTACTTATGTGTTGTGTGTAATATAATTTAAAATGACATTTAATTGAGACGTTTGAGTTAATTAAAGAAAAGTGGAATACATAAAACATTAAGCCTGATGCTTAAAATTCAGTTGCAGCTATCTGAATATTGTCTATTTAAAAATAGTGGTAAAAAAATTTGACAATCCTTCTCAACATACACAGTAGTAGTAAAAATCAACAGATAAATATAACTAAATCTTACCTAAAATGCTTTAAGCGATACAAATTTTCTAAAATCGATAGCCGGAGAAATTGCAGAGATTATTTCAATTAGATTATTTTTTAATTTCAATCGATTTTGGTGCAGTTCTTAATTTAATGCGTAACGTTTTGAAAGCTACATTGACGCACATGACAAAGTGCAATCGGATCGATTATTTACTTATGCAACACTGTTCCTTATCGCGGCAAATACTAAATACGTCATTATAACACCTGCCAGCAAAGGGATTGCGTAATCTGTTTTCCTGTTCGCGGGGACAAGGAGCAACAACAAAAGCAGCAGTAAGTGAAGGAACAGCAGCAACCATAAAACTAATATTATATATTTCATCGTTAAATCATCATCACTATATATATTATTAATATTCATGTATATAAATAACTTGCATTATCGATGCAGATTAGCTTTGCTTTATTTATATTTATTTTTAATAAATTCATAGCAAAAATATAATAGAGAATAATATCAGCTGCATTGCTCTTCTTGCCCACTGTGCGAAGGTGGCAAGGCCACAGTCCGTTCGTTGAATGACAGGAACAGCTCACCTGGTCAGCGGTCTCGATATAAAGATGTGTAGTCTGTTGCAGCTGTCACTCCAGATGTTAAGGAGGTTGGGAAGGGAGTGGCAGTTGTAGTAGGACAAAGAGACAAGGGAGAAAGCGCCCCCCCGTCTCTTCATGTTTCACATCAACCCCAAACTCGCAGACAAAGTGATGCTCCAAAGCACCGTGACCAGGGGGAGGCCTGCTAAGGGGGGATAGAGGGTGCAGCTCCTTGTCTGCAAAATTTCCATTTGGTTAAATGCGAGAAATTTACGTTTACGAGCTGAGCACGCTGCTCGTCCTGCTGCACGTGCACATGTCCTTTTTTCGTTTGCTTTACGAGTCGAGGGAGCAGCGAAAAGGGGGAGCGGGGGGAGGACGGCTCACTTTTCCCTAGCTCCTTGGCTGTGCTCGTGCTATTGAACTCTCTCGCGTCGGCGAGTTTGAAACAAAAATAATTTCCAATTGGACTTTCAGCTTGGGGCCTTAGGGAGGCCGCGCCGCGCCCGGCAACAACAAAAACAGCTACAACTCATGCAAGTCATAAAGTTTTCTAAGAAAATGTCGAAGCAGACAGTGAAAAAACGAAAAGAAGTAGAGAATGAAAAAAAGAAAAGAAAGGGAAATAAATTCTATTCTCCAGATAACCGAAATAGTTTCATTTCACAGGCAGACCATGAACCTAATGCAATTTGTCCCGTCTGGAAAATGGAAAACCCAAAATCGATATGCACTTTAAAGCAAGCTCGAAAGTATGCAGCAACAACAATAACAACAAATGCAGTCGCTGCCGGCGCCGTGCAATTAAACCTAACCTCAATGTCGGCAATGCAAAAAAACAAAATGCAACGGCAAATTGCAGTTGTTGGTGTTGTTGTTGCTATAATCTGAAATGACACGACACCAACAAGCTGCTGTAAAAGAAATTACTCCCTTAAGTTTGAAGAGCATGCACTGTGGAGCAAATATAGCAATATAAATAGAAGAAAAGAAGGGGAGATATTTAAGCTGCATTGAAAAGGCATTGCATTCTTTTGTGTTTTGTGTTGGCAATACTGTATGCTGTGGTTATTTAACCACAAATCCAAAAGTGAATTCAAAATCAAAGTGAAATATTGTGAACTTTAAATCGCAACTTGTGGTTTATTTACTTATTTATCATGGCATTTATTTGTTTACTGTTTTATTTAATACTCATTTATTTTTTTCTTGTTTTATGTTTTTTAGTTAATTTATATCTCTTATCTATTTTTACCCTTCGTCCTTGCAAAAAAAAGAATATGCTTACTTTTTTATTTACTTTTTTAAATACTGAGTAATAAAATTATTATTATTATATAATTATTTAACTTATTATATATTTAATTATTCGCTAAAAAACATAAATAATTATTAAATTCTACTTTAAATTTATCTATTTAATTATGTACTTAATAATTAATTTAATTACATTTCCTAAAGTAATTATTTATTTGCTAAAAAATCACTATGTGCACCACTGTGCCTGCGGCCCATTGCTCAAATTAAAAGCATTAAAATCGCTCGCACCGCCAGCCAAACTGAACATGCAATTTAAAGCGTTCATTTGCAGTTGTTGTTGCTATTGCTGTTGTTGTTTATGGTTTGCTGTTGCTGCTGCTGCTGCTGCTGCTGATTCTGCTGTTGGCAGTTGGCACTGCAAGTGCACACACACGGACACGAACACACACACATAACTGTGGTGTGTCTAAGCAGCAGGAGCGCCCCCTGAAATATGCAATGCTTTTTTCCTGCACTCTCAATTTGCCCACTTATGGCTCCATGTTGCTGCCACTGCCAAAGGGGTTGCTATTGTTGTTGTTGTTATTGTTGTTGTTGCTACAGCAGGAGTTATTGCTGTTGTAGCTCGGCTTGGCTCGGCTTGACTTTTTGTGCAATCTGCGCCTGGGTGTTTTAATAAACGCAGCCAGCCTGCACGTTTGGGGTCGTTTAAGTATTATATGTACACACAGCGCAGTCTGTGTGTGTGTGAGTGCTTCGGTGTGTGTTCATGGGAGTGCTGGCGACCCCTTGTGCCGTTATAGCTTTATTTTCATTAACATTTTCAACTTTGTTCAACTTCGAAGTTTTAATGTTGTCAACTCTCCACGCAACGCATGCGTCGCCATGTTGGCATCGCCAGAGAGAGAGAGAGAGAGAGAGAGCTCCACACACCGCAGTTAGTTAACAGAGTTCACACTGTTAACAGCAGCTGTCTGGTCTGCTGCTATTTTTAGAATTTTTGGCGCACACGTGAGTGTGTGTGTGTGCATAATTTGGCGCAGGGATGTGTGTGATAGGAGCCGACCAGGGTTGGGGGGAAATTGCAATATGTTAGTTTGATGTTTATAGTTTGATTTTTCTTTGGGAAAATAAAGTACTTCAACATATGTTTAATGATATTAACTTTTACTGTTATGTTACTAATAGAACCTAAAGAAAGAACCAAGAATCGCTTTATTTAAAGAGTTGTAAGAAGGTAGCTTTAATCGTCTGATACCAACAGAAAAATCAATTATGTATAGCTATTTGCCACCCCTCTCTAGCGCAATGTCTATTAAAAATGTATCTCTAATCTCACTACCCGCCATACCTTTAATCTACCTAACGATAAAACTCTCTCTCTTTCTCCTTCCACCACCGCAACCACAGCTGAATTATTTATTAAAGCCTGCAAAAAGAGCAGAAGAAGATAAAGGTACAAGAGCTTTTATTGATTTTCATTGTAAATATGCCTTGATACATGTTTGCAGTTAAAATCAGTTTAAACACGGAACGAGACGGAACACGAAAGGGGAACGGGGGCTAAACATCCTGTCAGCAGTTGTTTTTGTAGCACAAGGTCTGCAAGGTTAGGGTTGAAAGTCGTCTAACAGAAGGTTAACCATATGTTCGCTGGAAGTGCTTGAGAGCACGAGAGAGTCCGAGCTTTTGAGCTTTTACTGGAAAGAAAAGCTAAATAATTACTAAGAGATATTTTACAAATAAAATATATTTTTGAATATATTACAAATAAGTATAAATTAAATATAAAGTTTTAAATACATATGAAAATTCTGCTTGAAAGCTTTCTTTATCTCTTGCTTTTTCTTTCCCGTTACAGCTGTTGTAAAAAGCTCTTGTGCTTTTGCCATAAGGGTTGCTAATCCAGCCCCAAAGTCCAGTTTGATTTTCTTGACATTTTCCATTGGTTTACTTCCGAAACTGCAGAGTGAGTTTCTGTGCAAGAATAAAATAAACATTAAAATAACTGTATTTATTCAGTTGTAAAAAGAAAATTGTGAAAATGTTCGCAAATTGAGGCACGTTCTTTGTGGTCTGTGAAAAGTGAAAAGAAAAGTTGAAAAATAAAGCGAAAAAACTATATTAAAATTTACGCACGAGTGGAAAAAATCAATAAGCGTGTCAAATTGTAAACACGCCAAGCCCCCTTTAGGAGACACGCCCCCTTTTGGTAGTGCGCAAAATGTGGTGGAAATTGTGCCTGCTGTGCCTGCTGCAAGCTGCCTTCGCTCAACCCGAGTACGATGAGACGCCACATCGTCTCACCAAGCGCATGGATCTGGAGATCTGCATAGGTGAGTGAAGTGAGGTAGAGGAGTTTCTCTATGGGAGTCATCTCTGTACTAGGAGTTCCTTTGCAGGAGTTGTACCTCTACTGTAGAAGTATTCTATCCTTTAGATTAGGCCGTCAACTAGAGTAGTGCCTCTACTAGAGTTATCCCCCTACTGAAATAGTCTCTCTACGGGAGTAGAAGCCCATCAGGATTAGACCCTTAACTAGAAAGCACCTCTACTGGGGTAGCCACTCATCAAGATTAGACCCTCAACTAGATAAGCTTCTCTACCGGATTACTGTCTCTATTTCCGCATAAGTCCCTCTTCTAAAGTACTTGTAGTACCTCTATTTGGGTACTCCCTCTACTTTAGTTCCTCTGCTAGAGTATTACTTCCACTGCAGAAGTTCCTCATCTAGATAAGACCTTCTAGCCCTTAGACTAGAGTTATCCCCCTGCTGCAGTAGAAGCCCATCTTGATTAGACTCTCAACTATGGTAGAGTAGCACCTCACATAATAGTCCCTTTTCTAGAGTAGTCCCTCTACTTGGGTACTTCGTCTACTGTAGTTACTCTACTAGAGTATTACCTTCGCTTGATTAGTTCCTCGTCTAGATAAGACCTTCAATTAGAGTAGTCCCTCGGGTCGAGTAGACCCTCTACTGCAGTACTCCTTCTACTGGAGTAGTCCTTCAACTGAAGTAGTTCCTATGCTAGAGTACTCCCTCCACTTAAGTAGAGTTCTTCTACAGCAGTTCTTCCTGTCAAACAACTAACTCTAGCTCAAATTCTCTTCCCCCTCCTTTTACAGGTCACTTCGATGTGCACAAGAACACCATCATACGCACAGGAGAGTCCCAGGCCATAGGTGGCAAATATTTGCAGGGCCTGGAGCTGGACACTCTGGAGGAGTGCGAACGACTCTGCTGCGAAACGGACTCTTGCGATGTTTACATCTTCGAGCGCAAGGCAGGCGGCTATTGCTATCTCTTCGAGTGCGGTCCACCGGAGAATTTCCACTGCAAGTTCACCAGACATGCGAACTACACCAGCGCTGTGTTGACGCCGCAAGTGCGCAACCAGGCAGAGCTGCCCGCGAGCACGCCACGCCCACAGCTGCCGCACATACCCAGTCAGAATGTGTCGCAGCAGGAATGGGAGCTGAGCAATCTCAAGCTGCGGCCGGATGTGCAGCGTGACAAGCCTGCTGCAGTAGCTGTAGTTTCTGCTGCTGTTGTCGCGTCGGCCACGCCCACAGCGAGTGTTGCCGCGGGCGTGCCACTACTGGGCGTGCCACAGTCGGCGGCACAAGCGGCACCGCCAAGCGGTAAGTGCGACTGATTATGCAAATGCGCTTTTTGCGCTAACAACTTTTTCATTTCCGCTTTACCCATTTTCTCTCTCTCTCTCGCTCTCACTCACTCTCTCTCCCATTCTCTCTGCCTCTGCAGCTCCCGCTTCCGTTGCGCACTGCGGCCGCTTCCAGTTCAGTTGCCACTCGGGCGAATGCATTGCCGTCTACAATGCCTGCGACGGCATTCCCCAGTGCGAAGACGGCAGCGACGAGGGACCGGAAGTGAGTACAGCCAGTTACCTCCCTCCCCCCTCACAGCCTTTCCCTTTTCATGGCCAGCCCTAACCACAATGTTCTCTTCTTTTTTCAGTGCAATGCAGTCGCCTCCACGGCCCCCAAAGCCAATAATAACAACAACAACGCAGAACAGTATCCGCCCGTGCCGCCCCTGCAGCAACAGTTGCAGCCACAGTCGCCAGCAAAACAACAACCACAGCAACAGCAACAACAACAGCACGTTGTTGTATTGGGTCCCCCACCGCCACCGCCTCCACCGCCGCCCATGGTCAACAATCGTGAGGATGCTGCCGCTTGGGCTAATCGCAGAATGATTGCTGAGTCGCAGCAGCAACAACAACAGTTGCAACAACAGCAGCAGCAACAGCAGCAGCAACAAGGCGAACTTACGGGTAAATATTGTCTGATTGTTGCTTGTCACTTGTGATTGATTTGTCATGACTGAAAGTAAAGCTGACTACATAACATAAGACTGGGAACTGGTGAGAGGGAATGAATCTATGGAACTGACATTATATATACATTTAAGTTCTTGATATCGAAAATAAATACATATACACTTTAAAGGAAACAAACTCTACACTATCATTACAAATATTCCGGTATCTGGTCTATGGGAAAAAGAATTTACTGAAGCTTATTTACAACTGTAGGGAGTGTAGGGAAAGGAAATAAAAAATGTTTCTTCACATTTACGACATAATATATTACATTATTATTGGCTTTCTTCACCTTATAATTTTTGTATATAATGGAGGAAAGTCAGGGGAAACGATATAGAGAACTATTTAATTTGATAAATTTCCTCAAAAATAGACTCAAATCATCATGAATTTAAATGTTAATGCTTTAAATATTTTTGTGAATGTCAAAAAAAAACCCTTCTCTAGAACTGAAAAGTCCCACATCTTTATAAACAATAACTACATATTAGATTATCATTAATATTTTTAAGTTTTGCTATAATCTATAACCTTTATCTAGAGCAATTGAAAAACAAGAATATTTTATTCAAAATCATTCCACATTCTCAGAAATGTGGAAGTTAAGACCATATGAGACTCCTGTACATCGAACTGGAATTTTATGGGAAAAAATTATTATTATGGAAAGCATTAAGATTAAACTTTCCATTTATCGTTCTATTAAGGAAGATATGGAGAATGCATTTCTATAGTTTCTAAACAATGCATCTTAAATACTTCCTCTTAAGCCCAAATACAGTGGTGGCTTTTGCCATTTGAGGTTGCAAAAATCATTACTTTTAAATATTATAGATTAGTTCATATAATGATTCAAATTCCATGTGAAACATAACCCTTCTAAAAATATTCTGATTTAAAGACTCCTAATAACAGATGACTACTAAATAGGTTTTAGCTGGAAAACTTCTTATGGCAATCTAAAAGCCCTTAAAATCAAGTAAACATTTCAAATTTATTTATTCATTCATGGCATTATCTTTTTAAATAATTTCATAAATACACTTGAATACATTTCAATTAGTTTCTCTTTTAATAACAAAACAGAATAAGGAGTAGTTTCTCTTTGTCTTTTACAAAGAACTTTGTCTCCATTCACTCTCTCACCGAATGTTAACAAGTTTCCACTTCAACCAATAATCCAATCCGCCCCGCGGCAATTTCCGAAGAAAAATTACTGAAAGATTTGTACGAAAAATGAGTGAGAACAGTAGTTGCAACATGCAGCTTACAACTCTTGCCACACGAATGCGAGACAAAGAAGAAGGCTGCGTGGTCTTGTGTGCGACATTAGCACATAAATTGCAGTCAAAGAGCACGCAAGCAGCTACAGTTGAGGCCGCAGCCTCGCCAGCTCACACTTCACAGGCTCCGGTCTCCCACAGTCTCTCCTCCTCCCCCTTTGGTCAGTTAGCAATTGGCTGCGGGGTTGATGGGAAAATGGCAATTAGCCGCGTCAGTTTTCATTGTTGTAATGGGATACGCGTCAGTTGGAATTGATTTACGAGTGTGTGTGTGTGTGTGTGTGTGTCAGTGAAAGGGGTGTGTGCGTGTATGTTGGCTGTTGTTGTTATTGTTGTTGTGTTCTCGGTGTCTACTCGTAATTAATTCAATTAGTCGTCGCTTCCTTGACAGATGAGCAGCAGCTCGGCAGTCGCATCTTCAGCCACAAAGGCGGCCTCCAGTTGCAACAGCAACAGCAGCAGCAGCAGCCACTCCAGGGGCAGGTGCTGGGTCAGGGGCAGGTGCCTGTACAGAGTCAGCCGCCTGCAGCAACGTACAACAACAACAATGGAGGAACATTGTATGGCATGTCGCTGCCACGCACGGGCATCTATTTGACTCCACCGCAGCAGCAACAACAGCAACTGGCGCCACAACAACAACAGCAGCAGCAGCAGCAAATTGTGAGCGTGCCACAACAAACGAGCGTGCTCAACTGGCCGCAAGTTGCGGCGGCGCCAGCGCCACAGCCGCCAGCGCAAATTCCTGTGCAGCCACCGCAACAACAAAGCTTTGCGCAGCCTCCACCTGCTGGCGCTGTGCCGCAGCAACAGTCCATGCTGCCCGTGCTGAATGCAGCGCCCACACATGGCAAGAATCCGCCCGCTGACGAGGATTATGATGACTACGAAGAGGAGAAGTCCACCGAGCCGCCCAAAAAGGTGAGTTGTCACTTAATACACTCACACACACACCCAACTAATCCCGCATCTTGTCCAGAAACAGCGGAAGCATAAGAAAACCAAAGCCAAGGCTGGCAAAGATCCCATAGAGCTGGCGCTGGAGCAGAACAAGCAGCAGTCACAACAACAGCAGCAGCAACAGTTGCCGCCGCCAGCGCTGCCTGTGCCCGTGGCACCGGTGCACGAGCAATACAAGATGATACACGAGAATCTGGCGCTGGAGTTCCGCGATCATGATGGTCACTCGGAGCGTCCTGGCGGCGCTGTGCTCTCATTGTCGCTGGGGCTACTCGTGACGGCAGCACTGGCCATTTTGATTGGCTGTCGCATGCGCACAGTGGGACGCAGGGCAAGGAGATTGGGCGGCAAGACACCCTATTCGCAGGAGGCCGATTTTCTGGTCAACGGCATGTATCTATAAGGGGGCAGATGTATGTCAGATATATATACAATACATATATATACATATACTATATACAGTTATACATACGATAGATCTTTCAGTGTGTCTGCCAGGCTCGAGTGTGTGCGGGGGCGGGTCGGGGGTTGTCGGGGAGTTCTCCAAAGCTAGCTAAAGGTAATGAATGTCAAACATATTTTATATAAACCGAAATATACATTAAATAACAAATAAAACAAAAATAATATCCAACGAAGTTTCTCTGAATAGTTAAAAGTTTTCGATTTGCTTCACATTTTCATATAATTTTCCTTTATTTCGTTTTTATTCAAGTTCTCCTCGTAAACCCTTATTTTTTATTCTTTTTTTTTTTTGTATTTTATTCTTATGCTTTCTTTACTGAGTCATTACAACTACAAAATAATAGGAAGTTTTTGTTGGTTTTTCTTGGTTTTATCTTAGTTTTCATCGATTGTTTTTTTTTGTTAAAAATCCACGCAAATGTCGCAGTTGTATTTGCATACATATCATATATAATTTTTCGATTTCTTTTTGTTTTTTTAATACACCATTTTTACAGCACGAAAGTAGCCAAAAAATATAGACAAATTTGACGCTTACAGATATCACATGAAATGAAAAACTAAATCGAAGAGTTTCTTTATAAATAACAAAAGTGTTTTTCTATATAATTTGGAAAATGTTTCTGTGTTTGTCTGTCTTACATTGTTGTATACATTATCATTATTATTATTATTATTATATTGTAATTCGTTTATACATCGAGTCTTTTAATTCTTTCTTCTGGTAAGTTCAAGTTCTGGTGTTAAAATTACGAATCTTTGCTGCCCCTGACGGTTTTTTGTTGTTCTTGTTGTTTAAGTATATTCACTAAAACAGGCCTGTTGTTTTTGTTGTCTGTTTCTTTAGCTCCATTTTGACTTAACACTGTACAGATATACAGATATATATATATATAAAGTACATATATATACGATCGTAATGTAAACTAATTTTATTTATAATTATTGTTATTATTTATTTATTTATGTTGCTGATTAGTTTAATGATGCGTTGATAAATATTTTGCTTTGCTTTTGCTGTTTTTCTTGTGGTTTGTTTTGTTCTGTTCTATTTTGTTTTCTTTCTGTTGTTTTGCTTGCTTTCTGATTCTTAACGAATGAAATTTGGAACACGAATTATAAATAATTGAAACTGACTTTAAACACCTTTCTGCTTGCATAAATTCACATCAAAATGCTCGAGTGTGTGTGCAGGTGTGTGTATAATGGGGGGAAGTACATTGAGAGAGAGGTAAAGAGAGAGGGATTATCTTTATGTGAATGTTGAATGTGGTTCAATTATTTGCTCGGCTCCTTCTGCTTTTTGAGTTGGTTGTTTGCTGTTGTTGTTGATTTTGTTGTTATGTTGGTAAGTTAATAGTTAGCGTACTTTATAATATATATTTATAATTTGCGAATTTTCGTTACTTGTTGCAGCGTGTGGTACGTGGATAATGCTGGAACGTGCGCATCATGTTGCGTACCTGTAGAGAGGGTAAAAAGATTTATAGAGAGATTAAAGAAATCTTCAAAGCTGGGATACCAGAACTCACCTCTTTGTCCAAAGACGCGCAATCCGATCGTGCTCCTCGCGATTCTGCAAATATTGCGTGGCAATGCTGCCAACCAGAGGATCAGCTGGAAGTAACAAAAGAAACATATTAAATATGTATTCGAAGAGAGGATTCAGCTGTATGCAAGCTTTGTACCTACCAGGATTGCAATCTGTGAGCAGGGAACAAATCGAGAGTAAAACTTTTGATATGGTCAGCGCCGGCGACCAATTGTCCTTCAATATATCTAGACAAATGACGCCCTGGCTATTGATATTGCAGTGATAGATGCGTGTGCGGAACGTGACTTTGGGCGGCTTGAACGGATACTCGGGTGAGAAGTGTATGTCGAGGAAGAAGACGCCACCCTCGTACACCGAGCCAGGTGGCCCCAGAATGGTCGATACCCATTCGTACAGATTATCGCCCTTGGGTCCCGCGCTACAATTGGGCGGTGGATCCAATGTGATTTCTGCTAGCTCTTTTTGTATACGCTTGGCCGAGGTGCCCAGTGCTTTGGATATTCTCGGTGTTGACTTGGTATCCTTGCGTGGCTCATCGCTCGTTGCGGTTGAATTGGAATTGTTGCTACCGGAAGCAGCAGCATTGCCGCCGCCATTCGTATTGGCACCTCCTGCTCCGCGTCCACCGCCGCCACCGCCGCGTGCCGTCGGTGTGCCGACCACTGTGGACTGATTGCTGGAGGCAGTGCTGCTGGCGGAGGAGCTGGCGCTGGAGGTGGCTGCAACGCTGGAGCTGGGGGCGCTGCTGCTGCCGGCACTAGACGCCGCTGCTGGAGTAGAAGACATGACGACGCTGCTAACAGTCTTTTAGTTATTTCTCTGTGTGTGTGTGTCTCAGTTCTCTATGGAAGGGCTGCAAGGAGAGAGGAGAGGGGGTTACTATAAATAATGATTTATTACAAATAATTGTGCAATCATGCGATTTCGTTGTTTTTATTCTTTTTTTTATCAGCTGACGCGAATTCCGAAATATAAACGAACCACACTTCGGGAATCGGTTCATTCCATCGAACCGAGGCATGAGTTCAGTTCTCAGCGACAGGTCCTTGACCCGAATAAGAAATACGAAAACAGGTCGAAGAGGCTGCAGAATCGTGCCATCACAATCATCTATCTATTCATTTAAAACCCTCACGGATTAAATTTAATCACCAAAGCGCCGCGCTGCCTCTGCTGCTGCCGCTGGTCGTGCAGAGCGGCCATTTTGGCAAACGCTGCACTAGCAGCAGCGGCGCGGCAGAGCGACATTTGGAGTTTGCCATTGGCCATGACAAAGCGCTGCTGTGCCTGTGTGTGTTTGTATTTCATTTTAGCGTTATTCCTGTATCAATTTGTTGCTTGCACGCGGTTGCAGTTAAAAATCAATCAACTTAGCGCAGACATTTGCAAAACGCCGCTGCTGCTGCTGTTGTTGGCCGCCGCTGCTGCTGATTCTGTCGCGCTGCCAACCGCCGCATGATTGCACAATTTGAAACAACAACACAGTGTCGATTTGTCGAAACAAAGAACTGCACGGCGGTAATTGTACAATACGCACCTTTTGGAACAATAATTTGATTAATTTTACGTCGCGGAAACACTGCAAAATTCTGTGCTGCTTGCTCCCCTGCCTGCTTCTCTGTCGCGCTCTCGTCGTCGCTTACTCTCTCTCTCTCGCTCGCTCGCCGTCTCTCTTGAATCTTTGTCGCACAAGTTTTCTTTCTGTCTTTGCACTTTACACTTTTGTTATCCACAACTGGCCGTTTTCTTTTTCAAGTTAAGTAAATAAGTTTTTATTTCTCACAAATTGTTAAAATCTTGTGTCGTCGTCGTTGTCGGGCAGGCAGACAAGCGGTCGGCCGCTTTTGATGTTTCTTTTGTTGTCAAAATTAATATCGATGCAGTGCGAGTTATCGATAGTAGAGCTGTGAGTTGCGCGTGCAATATATCGCCGGCAAACTGTGCAAAAAATGATAGAAATTCATTCGATTGTTTTTTGGAGCAAAAATATACATTTTATTTATTTAAACTTAGCGGCGTCTAACAGTTATTAATTAAAAAAATTGTTATTTTTGTTGTCAGAAATGTTACTTTGTTTCCATATTTTCGACTGTGGCCTTACGCGATTTGAACACACGCACTGTGTTATCGGCACCGCCAGAAACAATGTATTTCGGATTCGACCAGTCAATGTCAAGAACCTTCTCGCCATGCCCGAGCAAATCGTACAGTGGCGCCTTGGGACTTCTGCAGTCCCACAATTTGTTCTGATTATCATAAGCCCCAGACACGAATAGGAATTCCTCCGTAGTGGACCACATGACCGATTGCACCCAAGCGTTGTGGCCCAGGTACGTGTTGCGCACCACAGATCCCTCTGAAAAGGAGCAAGAATATATAGATATCATTATAGGATTCCTGTTTATATATTCTGTAACACCTACGGTTGGTGCGTGAGTCGTACAGGCGTAGATTCTTGTCAGCCGAGGCTGTGACAATGAGGCGATTCAGGCTGGAGTAGCTGGCATCGAATATTGACTTGTTGGTCGATATTTCCGTTTTGATGCCCTCCAGGCTTAGATCCCACACCTTGAGCGTGTGATCCCAACTGCCAGTGAGCAGAGTATTGGCGTCCATCCACTGCACAGCCGAGATGCTCTCCCGATGGCCCTGCAGCGTCAGCTTTGGTGTCTGTCATGGAAAAGTGGGAATATAAGATGATATTAATTAAGGAATATATATTAGAATATCAATTGCTTACCCTGACACCGCTCTCCTTGGCACGCTTTGAGGAACTAGCCTCTGCTGAATCCTCCAGCTCAGCGGACCACACTTTGAGCATTGTGTCCCAGGAGCCTGTGGCAAAGCGCTGCGCATTTGGACTCACAGCGACGCTATCGACCCCGCGTTCGTGGCCCTTGCACACTGAAATACACTCAACGGCATTCGAGTCTATGTTCCACTGCCATATCATGGCAGTCTGATCCTGCGACGTGGATACAAAGCGACCGGTCTGGTCGTCCAGTGAAATCCAGTCGACAGCCTTGATGGGCGCCGTGTGGCCAGGTATAGTGAGTTTATGCTTGCCCTTGTTGGTCCAAATGTTGATGGTGTTGTCGTAGCAGCCAGTGAGAATCCAATTTCCACATGCCTTCACAGCAGACACCCAATCATCGTGCAGCAGGCAATCCTGTGGCTCCGGGGCTGGGAATCTCTCCACATACTCGATCTCTATGGCATCCTCGAAACTGATGGCCTTCTCGCGTAAATGATCACACAGCCGACCACGCAGATACTCATCGAAGACCAGGAAGTCAAAGTCAATGCCACTTAAATCGGATTCCTTGTTCCGGCTCAGCAGAGCATTCAGGAATGTATTCAGTTCCGTAGTAGAAACGCTGCCTTCGATTGCGTATGGAACATCTGGCACAGCATAGCTAAGTGAATCGATGCGAGAAATTATTAAATCAATATAATAATATCGTAATTTTCTGTACTCACATTTCTTGTTTGGTTTTCAGATGAACCTGCACCTGCCCCTCACCGTTCTCTGCTTCCATCTTCGTGCACACGTGCGTTTCGATGCGGCGTTTTTGTTATGCTTTTCCTTGTTCACGTGTAACAACGGAAGCGTGCAGTTAGTTTTTCCTTGGTGCCGTTTATTGCGCCACGTAAAGTAGTTTGGTTTATAAAATATATACTTCACGTTTCAGAAATATTTAATATTTATTAAATAAAATAAATCGCCATATAATTGCGGTGGCCACAATTAAATTAGTGATGAACCAAAACAACGTGACCATATATCGATAGTTGTACTCGGTAAGCGATTAATTCAAAAACACAAGCATTTGAATTAAATGTATGGACATAGGTGTTTCATGAAACAGAGAAGGAAGGCTAATAAAATAACACTTATAAATGCAAACGAGTTTTATAATTACAGTAAGTTTATTAGCATTCGATATTCATGGTGGCTGTCGATATTGAGCTGCCAACCTGTTGCAATTTTACAGCCCGCTGTTGAAGATAAATTATCGATTTGTCATCGTTAAATGTAAATTTGAAATGCAGCGCGAAATTTAAATTACCAAATTTAACTTTGTAAAAGATGCGCAGAGATGAGTAGAGAAATTGTTATCTAATCATGTGGGCATTACGTAATACACACATGCAAAACATGATTAATACGCCGAGCTAATCGTTTAATAATTAATATTGATATGCTGCGTTAGCCAAAAAGACGAGACGATTTGCCTTTTGACTACGTGTTTTTTATGCCTTGTTTTGGTGTCACTCGTCGTCGTCAACTTACGCAAAAAGGCAAAAAATTACAAAAAAAAACCAAGCTTGGCTAGCAAATTACAATTCGGCTGTTCATGCCGCGCGCGCGCGCAATTGTTAAACTTTATTAATACTCGGGCCCGGCCTGCGGTCATTAATGAACCAGATAGCACCACCGCCATTTGAGGGGCACCACCTGATCGACCACTTTTGTCCGGCGACTGGAAGTCAGCGATGCGATGCGTGGAAGGTTAAGCGCCTCTTGACATTTCTGTGCGCTCTAACCTTCGAAGAAGAAGTGCACAACTGTCCAGTCGAGTGTAATAATAATATTTTGTTTATGATGCCGCATGCTCTAAAAATAATCACCTTTTATTGGGTCGACACATGCAATGGTAAAGTGTTGAGTATTTAACTCAATATTTTTCTTTTTTTTTTTTTTATTTTGCGGCTGCAAAAACCAGAAATGAACAGGCGAAATGTGTGTGCGCTTTCCAGGCGCAGCGCGCTTCCAGTCCGCACGGGCGTGCGCGTATAAAACCCGCGTGGCGCCTGCGCTGCCGAAGCATTACAACAAAGCAAACGCGCCAGGTAAGTCGTCGTCGTCGTCGTTATCGGGCTTTTGGATTGCCTGTCTAATTATCGAAATTATCGAAGAGAGAGTGCACTGAATTACCAACTCACATTCATTTGTTATCTTTCTTTCTCTGTTGCTCTTTGCAGTTCATCAACAAAATGAGAACCTTCTTTGCTCTCTTCTCTCTGCTGCTCGTCGTGCTGTGCGTGCAGTGCGCGCCACAGACGCGAGAGGGCGCTGCGTACACGAACGAGGCCATTCGGCAGGCGCAGCAAACGTTGCTGATACCGAAGGATGCGCAGATCCAGAATGTGCAGGAGGGGATTGAGTTGGGCGCCTACGAACAGATTCCCGGCAATCAGCGCATCAATCTCTTCGACATCTTGGGCGATACGGTGCCCTCTGAGGTGATAAACAATCTGCAATCCCAGGTCGATCAGATCGGACGCAATTAAAGGTGCGCAGAAATTTGGAATCGCCTTTGTTAAGTTTTAAAAAAAATGTGAAAGAAAATACTCAAAAAAAAAAAAAATACAAAAAACTATTTAAGTATTAAATATGCGCCTTTTGCTTACCCCTCTTCACTGAGCTCCGCCCCCATCCAAAAGCGAAAGTGCTGTTGCTCCTACAAACCAGTCTGCTGGGGTAGCGTCTAACGGCAAAAACGAAGACGATGAAGACGAAGACGCAATAGACAAAGCAAGCCGCAAACACTTTCTCTGCCGAAGATCCCGCGGCGCATACGAAATGAATCAAAAGTTCGCTTGCAGCTCAGCTCCTCCGCAACCTTGTTACATAAGACAAAGTTGCCCCTTCTCCCTCTCTTTGCACGCTCTCTCACTCTCTTAAGTGCGCTGTACAGTTCAATACAGTTAATCGTGCTGCTGTTGTTGTTATTGTTGGTTTTGCCTGTAACCCAAGTGGCTTTTTGTTGCTGTTGTGGCAACAGCTGCGCTGCCGCTGCCTCTACCTCTGCTGCTGCTGTGATGCAACAATTGTCGCTGTCGACGTCGTGATGTTTGTTGTCTTCGTTGCGATTCGTTTTGTTTTGTTCATTTAATTTGTTGGTAATTGCCACCGCATGCACTTGCATATTTAATGAGAAAACACAATGTTGTTGTTGATATTTTTGTTGTAGGTGCGTCTCTTGCGCAACTGCAGCTAGGATAGCTGCCTATGTGTGTGCGCGAGCATCTTCCTTTGCCTTTATCTCTCTGTATTAGTGTTGCCAGCTCAGCTTTTTTATCGTCAAATCCTTTTCAAAAGACTTCCCCTTTATTATATCTATTAAAGGGTTGAGAGTATTATACAGTGAAGCAACATAGTTCAAAGAGTATCCCACAGTCGTGGTAGTGGTTCACTCCTGCTTTTGTGTGATTAAAATTGCTTATTTTCTTTTTTCTTTTCTTCTATTGGCAACACTGCTATGCGCTTCTCAGTCAAGTAAAAAAACACTTCACTTATTATTTTCTTTTACACTTTTATTATTATTTCGTACTTGAAAAAATGAACTTGAACCTAGATTTACGCTAGTTAAAGTACTGTTATTTTCGAATTCAATCTCTAGTACATTCCATATTTTTCTATAATATAATTGTGCAATAAGTTTATGCCTTATGAAACTAACATATTTTTCACGCCTAAATAATTCATAAGTTTATTCTCATTCTCAGCGAGAAGTAATTAAAAAATAGAAATGACTGCACTTTTGACACGATTTTAAGCGGCATCATATTCGTGTTTTTATTTATTATCAATAATAGTTTATAAATTATAGTAAAAATAATTGCTTTAAATTAAAACTTTCAATACTCAGTCTAAACTTAAAAGCTTTTCAAATCGAACAGGACTATATATGATTTTCATTACAAAAACACATCACTAGAGAAAGATTCGAAGATTTCGATGTTTGTTTTCCTCATTTCTTCATACATGTTTTATGCAATAAATTAAATATTAAATAAATCGTTTAATAATCTTTTTTATGGGCGCTTTATGTGGGTGTTTGTGTGTGTGTGTGAGGGGACGTGGCAATGTGAAATATGTTTATCTTCTTTTTCATTACTTTTTTGATTTCGTTCTTAAAGTAGCAACATGTTTGGTAATTTGTATGAGAATAAATTAGAATAAAACTAGACAATTATTTTACACACACTGTGTAAATAGTTGGACAAATAAAAATATATAGGTATTGCATTTGGGGAGCCCAGCATTGCGTTCTTATCAACGGTTTCATTATTCTCCGATCATCTCCACATAATTCTTGCTAGAGTATGTTACTTAACTACGTTTATCGATGTATGTCCGTATATGTGTATAAATTCAAGTTTTTATTAATCGCAAATCGCTTGAGTAGTTTTTGCATTAAAAATGTAATTTGCAGTCTATGTAAACTATCAATTTTTAATGTTAATGATCCTCTCGTTTCTTGCTACTTAAACATTAAGACTTTTGCTCACTTTGCTGTTTGAATGTTATCGATGCTTTCGGCGGTGATGATCGATGCCCGCTCATGCATGTGTATATCGATACCAGCTCTCAACTCTAATTCAAACATGGCCGTTTCTTGAGTTTGTTAAAAATGACGCGACTGCACTTAGATCACTTGAGTAATGCACAAAATATTTAAATTAATTAGCACTACTCAGGCAAATGTAATTGTAAATTGCACGTCCAAGTAATTGCGATGGCGGTTTGTTAATTACAGCTCTGCTACGTTTTATATAGTATATATATACACCAAAAAATTTGTTGTGCTATCTCTCTGGCCAGCTCAATATATTCGTTGCAGGAGCAGGCGTTCTAAACGAAGACCACCTGCCTCCGCAGCCGCCTGTTCTACGAAACTCTTCTCGAGACCTGCCGCCTCCTTGGTGGCTCCATTACTTTCCTGGCCCTCGTCCAGTTTGAGGCTCTCGGCATCTGCCTTGGGATCATCTGCTGGACTCTGTGCTTGTCCAGCGCCCGAGCCTAGTTCATCGATATCCAATGTCGAAACACTTCGTGCTCGTGGCGTTGTCGGTTCTCGTAAATCGCCGCTGCCACTGCCGCTCTCCAACTCAGCGCTTGTCTCATTCTCGCTCTGATTGCGAGTAATCTTGGCCAGTTCGCTGACGTTCTGTATGCGCACTTCGGCGGAACTGTCCTCGGCACTGTACATTAACGGCACTTGCGACAACGTGGCCTTGCCCAGATTGGCGGAGGAGGAGGAGTCTTGGCCTAGCGTATTTTCCGTTGTGGATGCCAAGGCCTGAAGGAGGACCTCCATGTCGCCACTGCCACTGCCGCTGCCTGCATCCAAGCTGCTCTCGGTCACGTGTTTGGTGCGCTTGGTGTCCCGCTCAAAGGGTGTGGCAATGCTGCGTTGTTCATCCTTGCTCTCGGGCTCTACAATGTCCTCCAATTCGACTAGGGGAAAGTTCACATCACGCAGACTGAAGTCATCCTCGGGCAGCGAAGGATATGCTGGATTGGACTCCACCTGTGGCACATCATCCTCCTCCATGTGGTGCACAGTCTGTGCGGTACTCGAAGCCATCAATTCGCTTGCCAATCCTTCTGTGCTGATCTCTAGTGCAGCCGTATTATTCTCGTTGCCAAAGGTGGAGCTAACTAGCTCAGGCCCGTCAGTGGTTACCGGACGCTCTGTGGTTGAGCCACTGCTGTTGGGTCCTTCCGTGGTCGATATAATGTGGTAGATATTATCGCTGCCTGCTGTCTCGGGCTCTAACTCGGGTGTAGCAACAACATTATCCACGAGGGCATCTCTGAATCCATTTTGAATGTACGTGGAGCCTGCACCAACCGATAAGGCGTCGCCGGGCACACCCTCCGTTGTGTACTCTCGCTTGATGTTCACCTTGCTGGGATCGTTCTCGGTCAGCGGCTGCAGTCCATCTGAGTTGTAGGTGACCAGCGGTTTCGGCTGGTCTATGTAGCCCACTGAGGCGATGAGCTTTAAGCTATCACCACTGCTGCCGTTGACTGGAAGTGCTTTTTGGTTCGTGTCTTGGCTAAGTGGTAAAACTGCTGTTGGTGTTTCTGGCGTGTCAATTGCAGTTGCTGCGGTGCTGACACCTGCTGCTGCCGCTGCTGCTGCTGTTGACGCCGGTGGACCCTCTGTTGTTACAGCAGCAGCAGCAACTGTTGCTGTGCTGCTCTCAATTGTTGATGCTGCTGCTTCTATCCCTGCAGTTGTTGCTGCCGCGGTGCTTGTTGCTGCCGTTGGTGTTGTTGGCGCCTCAGTGTTGGGCACTTTGCGCGTGGGTATCGCCTGCTTGACCTTGTGATTGTCATCCGTAATACGAATCTCCGTCGGCTTGGTTATCTCCTTGATGGTTATGTTCCAATTGAAACCAGCTGGCGGTGCTAGTGGGGCAGGCTTTGCGGTTGTGGACGCTGAATTGCTCGTGTCACTCGCCAAGGGTGGATTGTTGTCGAGAACTAAACCAGGTGGAGAAGAGGAGCAGGAGAACGAGAAGTGTCGGTTAGCAATTGCAGGGATTAATCGAACGTGGAGTGCGCAACTCTATTACTCACTTGGGCAATTGTCATATTCCGGACAGCAGCGGCCGGGCACGTACTTGGGCATGCAGTCGTCGCGACGGAAACAGGTGACCGAACTGCACACAATCTCTCCACCTGCAACATTTCGAGAGGGACTCTTTAATCAAAGTGGAATGATGTAAGGAAATGAAACTGATGGAATTTAAATGCTAAACGGATTACCTTTATATCATATTGTACTCATGCGAAGATATCACTTCTAAACCTCAAATTGTATCATAAAGCATTGTCGAATTTGAACTACACATTAAAATTCTAATCCACACAATAATCTACTCAATAATTGCTACAATTAACCCTATTGTATGCAAATTAGCTTTGGCATAAAGTGTGAACATTTATGAAAAACTGCAAACAATAAACAGAACTAGTAGCTGGTGAAATTTGCATTTAAAACAATTAGAACTCCTCGTGAAATTTGTTTAAAGTAAAGTCAAATTTAAAATTGAAAGAACTGCAAATCAATCATCGCTTGATATGCGATAATAGAATACTGAATCTTTAATTGGAAATCCTTTAGAAAAAAGTTATTTTAAGTATTATGAATAAACTTAATGAGATTCTGAAGCTGATATATGTATTTATATGCCTTAAACTGGACTTAAAAGATCGAACAATTTTAGCTTTGTTGCAGTCTAAAGCACTAAGCAGTTAGGATTACTGAACTTCAGGAAGTTCACATGATTAAACTATAAATTGGTTGGAAAATTGAAGACATAACCCATAATAATATACTGTATATTTTTGGTATAATATATTATACTCATAGTACAATATAAATTTACTATCACTTAGGTCTAGTCATAAGATCATCCTTATACTATTATAATAATAAAGTCTAGTCTAGTCATAAGATCATCTCTGTCTAATTATGAGATCACTGATATACTGATAAAATTCAAGTTATATTTAAGATTATGTAAAGAAATTTAAGCTGATAGCAATTTCCAGACCCGATCCCATCCAACCTCTGATTTGATCTACACTTTATAGCAGACTGTATCAGCTAAGAGCCCTATTCCTGTTGCCCCTTCCCCACTTACCCTTGCAGTAGCAGACTCTGCACGGCGTATCCGGATCTACCAATTTATAACCATTCGCGTAGGTTTTGCCATCCTTTTCGCAATCTACGGAAGCGGGAAACGGGAAATGATAATAAACGATAGAAAGAGAATTCGGAATGAAGCCACACAGTGGTAGCCTGCAAACACCGCTGGCCATTTGCATAACTGCACTTACCGCATTTATAATCGGGACAACAGTGGCCAGTGCGCTGGATGGCGCGGCAGCTCGTCTGCTTCTCGCAGCGCGCCGTCGTCTCTGGCACCCAGAGGCCGTCGAGCAGGCATTGGCCTGTATGTGTAGGAGTATAAACAATTGGAACGCTTATTTAGAATAGGATTGGCAAAGCGCGAATGGCGATAAGAGCGCAAGGAGGATGCTTACCTTGAGGCTGCTGCTGCTCCAGCAGGGACTCGGTGGTGCTGCTGCTGGCGGAACTCGAGCTGAGGCTGCTCGGTGTGACCGAGACCGTGACAATTGCAGAGGATGCGCTGCTGGTGCTGCTGGTGCTGCTGTCTACGGCGGGAACTGCAAGAAGAGAGAGAGAGAGAGAGAGAGAGAGGGAGAAAGGAAAGCGAATTGTGTAATGAGAATCAACAATGGAAGTGCAGCAGAAAAGAGAAGAGAAGCGGAGGCTGCGAGCCAACGATCCTTGGCCCCTCGCTAGGTATTTGAATGAACGACATTTTGATAACAGTTGTTTGTTGTCTCCTCCCGCTGTTGTGTTGTTGTTGCTGTTGTTGTTGGAAGTTGTCTCTGCCTCTGCCCCTGTGGCTGGGCCAGGTAAAACGCCAACAAAATACGGCAAAAGTTAAATGAGTTTAGTTTTAGTTTGCCTTTTTTGTTTGCTCTGCCTCTGCCTCTTCCGTTGCGCCACTGCGTTGCGGCTGCTCGTGGCACAAGGCGTGGCACTTGTAGCCTGTTGTAGCTTTTGTCAGTTGCACTCCTGTGTCACCTAAGGGTCCACCCCACCTGCTTCGCATTCTCTATCTTTCCGTCTAATTCTGATTGCTTGCCCGACTGTCCAAACTGGGCAGAGGAGGCTCTTAAATTTCATTGGGTTTTCGACAAGCAAGACAGCCCTCCTCCCCCGCAGCCTCCCTGCCCTAACCCCTCCTTCTTTCTCTTTGTTTTTCGACAGCAAACTTGGCACTTCTTGCAACTTCTACTCTTGCCCTTTTTGCGGCTGTTTTTCAGCCCATGAAAAATGATTAAATATGCGCCAGCATTAATCATACGCACTGTGTGACACGCAATCGCCCACGCACATTTCCTTTTTCGACTCAACCCCCGCTTGTTTTTCCAGCTGCCTCAGCGACAATTGCATCTGCCGCTCATTTTCCACACATTGTTTTCATAGTTTGTTTCTGTGTTTTCTTTTTTTTGCTCTTTTTTTTTGAAGCGATTTGGTTTCAGCTAGATTTCAGTTTATTGCCTGCCTGTCTGTCTATCTGCCTGCAGCTGATTCCAACGAAACAGTTAATGGAATTTTTCTGACAAATTTCGCACAATCAACCAAAGGCAATGGCGAAGAAATATAATGGCAATTTTTAATTGGCTTTTCAGTAGTATAAAAAAAATTTATTTGTGTTTTTTTTTAATATTCTTCTCTCAAACATTTATTTATTTTAGGTATTATTTTCCATATCATAACGTATTTTATATTCTTTTTATTATCTTCTAATATATAATTTTGATATTTTTCTTTGCACAAGTTTTCCTATATAGTTTCCTAGTCGCTCTAATATTGCTTTACCTACCATCATTACCTACTCATATCCCTTAACTTTGAGAATTAATGATGCCTGTTCTAAAGTTCTAAACTTGACAGGCACTTGAAGATTAATTATCGAAATATCGTAGAACGTTTATCTTCTACCATTTATTTTGTAGCTTTTATATAAGCGATCTTAACTCACTCTAAACTAAATTATCTTATTTATTATTATTCATTTTATTGTCGTTTATTTTTATTTATTTACTTTCATATTTTTTTATTTGTTTTATATCCTGCCTTTCGTTAAATTTTATCTCGCTTTAATGATTTTTAAACTGCATTTTATGCTTCAGTTCACCTAACTGGAAGTCTCTCTCTTGCCATAGTCGCTAAATTGTTTGTGTGTGAGCGTGTTTGTGTGTGTGTTTTTATGTGCGTGTGTTTGTGTCATTCTGTGCTCTCCGCTTCGTTCTGCGTTATGTAATACGCGAAATTCGAAACGCGCTTGCTGTAATTAGACGAGCAGCTTCCCGTGTTGTCGTTGTCCGAGCAGAACGAGCGACTTCCCATTGTTAAGCTGCCTCTTGAAATATGTGCGAGGATATGTGTGTGTGCGTCTGCTAATGTCAGACAGTCTGGCAGTCTGGTAGTCTGTCAGTTTTTGACTGGCCCACACGTTTCAAATGAGCAAAATTATTATGCGAATTATGTAGAACAGAAGCAGCAGCAGGAGAGCAAAGAATACAAATGTGGAAGCGGGTATACACGGCAGGGCGGGACTTCGTAAGCAAAGAGAACATTTTCAGTTTATTGAAAAGTTTCCTAGAATGCCTGACTTCCTGGTCGACATAAATATACCCTAGAATATGTTCCCTTACCGTTCAAATTGTATGTTTAATATTTTCTTCAATTCATCTGCCTTTTGTAGACTGTTAAACAGCCTTTTAGTTGTCATATACCCTGTAATTAAGCAATTCTCATTTCTAGTTCATTTCTCAATACGCAGAGCTAAGTATACAGCATGTTTAAAACAAGGAAGCTTTGCCCACAAAGGTAATTCAAGGCGTGCACAAGATTACGTATACGCCACCGCGAGATCTTATTTAAGATTTCGCTGTCGCTTCTTTATGCGAGGCTGTAAGATTGTCGCCTTTGTCTCAGCACAGAATTTATTGTTGTTGCTGTTGATTGCATTGGAAATTAGCATTTGATTGTTTGTTTTCTCAGAACGCGTTCATAAATTGCAATGCGATTTTTTCTTGTTTTATTTCTTGTTGTTGTTGCGTGTGATAAACGATGAACGACGCGCGCAATTTGCCGCAATTGTTATGAGACAGTGTGCGGCAGGGCAAAGCAATAACAGGAACTGTGGGCTAAACCGCACTATTAATAATACTTAAAGGCGGCCGACCTCATTGATAAATATGCCGGCAGTTAAAACCAGGCCATAAATGTTTAACCAGTAGGGAGGGGTGAAGTGGGGGTAGGGTGCTTCAAATAATTTCATTGCTGATTTAAGTCAGACAGGCAGGGCAGGCACGGCTGTCCTGCGGTTTGTACGCGGTCATGTTCGGCCTGGCACAGCGTGGGAATTGTCTTGCAGCACTGGCTGTCCGTCTGTCTGTCTGTCTGTCATCTGTCTGTCTGTCTTTCTATTTGTCTGTCCTTCTCCGCGGTCTGTCAGTCTATGCTCGTTCTTTGCCTACTTCATGAACTACTCAACTTTGGCTTTAGTTGACGACGACGACGAGGACGATGAGTAAGCTGAAGCAGGACGGTGACTTGGCTGGCAGGGCATTATTAGATTTTCACCAAGTGGCCTTAGTGCTGTTCCCACTCCACCTCAGCTCCCTTTGGACAAAGTTTGCTAACTGTCTTGGCTCCCATCTTGAGCAGTTTGCGGTTAGTTAGGCAGAGGAACTGTTTTGTTTATGATGTGCAAGCATCCAGTTTGTTGAGACGTAAGAAACGTATTTCACTTGCTACACCAAATTGTAATTGTAGATTGCAGAAGCGATCCCCAACTTACTGTATTATCTGCTTAAATTAATTTCCGAAAAGATCCACAAAAAACCAAAAACAAAAGCAAAACAATGGCAACAATAACAACAATGTCGAGCGCTGACAAATGACAACAAATGAGCGCGTTTTGAGAGCGTTTTATTTGTTTGTCACACTGAAAAATGATAAATGAGCTCGTCACACAGAAGCCAAAGCAGCTGGTGGAGTGTGGGGCAGGCGCGGGAAGGGAGGTGCGGGTGGGAATGGGAGACAGTTTAGAATAGATGCAAAGTCATGGACCACAGAAAAAAAAAATGTGGCATGGAACAAAGCAGAGTCAACAAATTAGGCGCCTAAATGGCAGTTGTGAAATGCGATCGCTGAGGGATATAACTATATACAGTATGTCATAGAATATATGAGCCATATATATAGATGTTATATTGCATAAAGTGCAATTTGGTCAAACAATAGAAATAACAATCAGGTAGTCGACAAATGTTACTAACAATTGTTGGGCATGCGAACTGTTCACTAAATGTTTTGTGAATGCTATGCCTGGAGAGTTCAGACTACGAGTTAAAAATACTATTGAAATCTTTATCAAAATTTGTTTTAGACAGGTGAGAATAGTTTAAGGAATTGTCTGACCTGTTATTTAATTGGTGAAAATTTTAAATTAGTAAAACAAATTTGTTGTCCAATTTAATTGATTAATCAATTAATCAATTTTTTGTTTTTGCATTCAATATCTTTAAAAAAAAGTTTACTTAAGTTTGATAAAGAGGAAAGATTTCCTGAGGAATATATTTTTTAAAGTATTTAGAGATATTTTGCATAAATGCTTCAAACACTTCACTGAAGATAAATTCGAATAAAAAATACCTTAAGAATCAATAGTTGAATATTTTATTCTTGTTCGTTAGAATGAAATATAATAAATTATATATGTATGTAAAATGTCAACAAAATAAATTATACATTAATTATATATGTACATTTCTTAAAGCACTTCAAGATTATTCCAAAAATTAATTAAATTAATAATTTAATTAAATTTGTTTAATTCAATTCATTTCTATTCACTTTCATTATATTTCCTTTCAAATTCCTTAACTTTCCGAATAATTTCGATATCAACAAAACAAACTCCAACTAGTCAATTGAATCAGTGAGCTGGTTCAATTGTCGAACTGGTTCGATAAGTTATAAAGCACGCGACTGAACTTTGCTTGGGGTTTGGCCAACTGTCGACAAGCTTGTCAGATAATCAACGGCAGAATGTGTGAAATTCCAACTTGTTGTTGTTGCTGTAGTACTAGTTGTAGTTGTTGTTATAGTAACAGTTGTTGTTGTAGCTGTTGTTGTTACTGTATAGTGGCAGCTTATTTGAAACAACAACAGACACGCAGCAAATTCAACGGCAACTCGCACTGCGTATCTGTGAGCTTGATTTGTATCTCTCAGTGGCGCTGTTGGCGTGCATTTACCTGTGTATTTACCTGGCCGACATGCTATTTAAATTAATAATGCCGCAGTTCACGATAGCCACCACGGCCTTTTGTAGTGCGACGGCAACGGCGACGGTGGCGTCTGTCATTAGGCGCATTAGCAAGCTAATTTCGTAGATGTGCAGGTAGATACAAAGATACTAAGAGATACGCAGATATGTACATATGCAGTTAGATATAGTAGGCAGATTGCTGGATAATGTAGCAAGCTTAGAGCATGCCACGTGCCACAGACAGCTGCCTAATTGTAGACATTTGAATAATTTCGGAGCATCTATGGCAAGTTGTGGCTTGCAGTTTGGGTAAATAAGATATATCGTATACTCGTATTCTATATGCATTATATAGACAGCTGCACATATGCAGCTGGATGGCACGAATCACAAGGCAGCTTCAATAACACAGTAAATTATTTATCAAACTGCATATTGTATTGTACAAAAACAAAATGACGTACTGTACCTGATTGAATGATTTCCACATTGAAAAAACCGAAGAAACAAGCTTAAAATGTTGTCTCATTTTATATCGTAAGTACCATGTCATATTGAAATGAAGATTATATATCGTTTAAGGTATATCGTATAGGATCTACTGTTAAATACCATTAGACCATTAGTATCGCCATAATATTGTATTGTAACAAATAATTTCTTCATAGACAATTTACAATAAAGCATACATAACATAATCCATATTGTACCACATTATGTCGTATTATATCGTATTGTACCGAACTTAATTTTATGTTTCTTTATTATTCTTCATTATATATATCAATAAGGCATCACATAATGTACCGTTTTGTGCCATATTGTATTGTACCAATTTTAATCTTATCATATCGTATCAAATCACATTGTTTCACATCTTTTTTATCATTTCGTATCGTATGATTTCTTCACCTACTTAAATATGTTGTACCGTGTACCTTATCGTCTTATACAGTTGTGTACCTAATCGTATTGTACCAAATCGTATTGTAATCTATAAATTGCATAAGTGTAGCGACTTCTTTGGCTTTGTGCAATTCCAGCAGTATCTTTTCGCTCTTCCCCACCTTTCTCTCCCCCTCTTTCCTTCTCTGTGTACTTTTGTAGATCGGCGTTAAAGTGTAACACTCACACACACACACACATCGTAAAGCAGATGCCCGATGTGAACGTGACCACAATATAATTACCCGCACAACGCGTCGCATGCGCCACTTGTTGACTTGCCTCAACTCGTTCACTACATCGCTCTTTAAAGGGCCCATTTACATGGCACGGGCACGGGCTCGGATTCGGCTACGGCTTGGCATAGATATTTAGCAGAAAGAGAGGGGTATAGTAAGGGTACCGACTGGGATACCGGTTGGCTTTGCCGGTTTGCCCATTTCGACCACTCGAAGTTACACAAAAAGCGTTGAAAGTAAAAGTTTTAACACTTTTCATTTTAGAAGTTAGTCGCCGGCTACGTCACGCCATGCCACGCCTCTCCCCTCCCGCACTGTCCGCACTCATAGCTCGCTCGCTCTCCACTCTCCCACACTCTCGCGGTCTCTTCTGCTGGCCTGTTTGCTTTGCGTATTAAGCTCAGAGACGTTGAACAAATTATGAAGCAGCAGCTGTCAAATGAAAGTAAGTCTGGCTTATTGTTGCTTTTGTTGTTGTTGTTGTATCCACTGTTGCTGTCTCTTTTGTTGTTGTAGCTACCGTTTGCTTTTGTAATTGTTTCGGCCAATGCGACGCAATGCCAGCTAAAGCATTTATCGCATTACATCGCCAGTTTTCAGCTTATTTTTGGCTAGTTTTTTCTATTTTGAATAAATTGTTTTTTCTACGTTATGACATTAATTAGTTGCATTTTTATATGTTTATTATGTCATAAATAACTTGAAATTTAAGTTGGACAAGCCTTCATAAATTTAATAAATGAGTTAATTCTTTACATATACAAATAATTTGAATTCTTTATATGATAAGTTATATACCACAGAGAATTTCTCATTTTGACCTTTCATTTTAATTTTTCTCTTTTATTTTTTTCGAAGTTTTGAATTCTATATCCCTTTTATATTTGTATCCTCTGTATTTTTGTTAATTTATTTTTGATTAAGTTTTTAATAAAAGCAAAGCCTTTTGACTCTCTTGATTATAAGCAGGGCTAACCAAAATATTTACGAAAATCCCGAAATATTTATTTATTATTTACGATAAAACAAACGAAATATTTGGATAAATATTTACGATAAAACTTTATTTTCTTGAATTACATGGTCTGGTTTGAAAGTCAACTATGATCTGATCGGTTCGTGAAATACTGCATGTTTCTGTGTTAGAAATAGATAAAAATCTAGATAAAATAAATAGATAAAAATGAAAATAAACCTCTATTGTACTTATTTCGTCGTCGGGAAAGTGCTTAGTCACTTATGGCTGCCTTACTTGACTAGAGGATTTCGATAAAACACATTACTCGGCAGTTTAAGTAATAAATCGGTTCCGAAATTCCCTAAGTCCATAGATACATGATTCATGTAATCTGCCTGGAAATTATTTCTTAGTATAAATCATTTTTGGGCATTTCTGATTTGAAGAAATAATATACATGTAATTTCACTAAATTATGTAAAAAGGCCAAAATATTTCGAAAGCCGCAGATCGTTAAAATATTTATTTATTCCCAATATGCCCAAAATATTTAATAAATATTTAATATTTACGTAAATATTTTGGTTACCCTGATTATAAGCATTGCTCCCTAACGTATTTAAAATTTTTTCTCAAAGTCAAAACTTTACCTTAGTTTTCCTAAATATTCAAAACAAATTCCTTTTATTTGCCTGGCAAAGCTTTGTTTATAGTCGACTAATTGTAGAGTCATTTAGCCGGCGAGCTCTGGCTTACATTTGCAGGCCATACAAATACATGGGCAGATAAATGTTTTACTATTATATACTATAGAGAGGAGCTTAGCACTCGGCTTGGCCAAGGACATGTGGAACGCACACGTAGCAGCCATAGAGAAGGGCTTAGCCAGGACATATGCAATGCGAAATCATATGAAACACCTCCTCAGCCCCATACAGGTCTGTCGCTACGCAAACTACACCATCATAATACGTGCTCCATATGCGCCAATAAGCATAATAATGCCTAGACGACAACAGCAAGAACAACAACAATGGAAACAAGCAGAGCTAGCCACATTGTTTGGTCGTGTTTGGGGCTCAGGTTAGGCGAGCTTGGGGGTTGGGCAAACAAACGAAAATCTGAAAACTTACAAGAGACACTTGGCCCTTGGAAAATTGTGTGTGAAAACGGAAAATGAGTCCCCCGAGGGGGGCGGCGAGTGTACTTGGTCAAGGGAAATTGCCAAAAATTATTATGAACTTCGATGAAGAGGACGATGACGACGACGTTGCCGCATTCCTGCTGTTTGGCCTTACCCAAACACGCATTTTCCTGGCTCTCCGCTTTTGTGGCCGGAATGGTAGCTTAAAGCGGCTTTAACTGCTCACAAGCACGCCCCACTGAGTCCACTGACGGACTCAGCTACTGTTATGTCTATACCTCCCTCCCTCTCTCTCTCTCTCGCTCTGTGCTTGTCTTTCTCCCTTTCTCTGCTGACAGTGCAGACTGACTTGGACAAACTCTGCGATGCGACTTTGATGGGGTTGTGTGCCAGTTAGTGTAATTGTTGTTCTGCTCTCGGCCTTGTTTGCTTTGCTTTGCATTGCCAATTGGCCAAACTGTTGCTGTTTTCCCAGGCACAGCTAACACAGGAGGAGAGAGAGGGAGAGAAGGGGAAGAGAGGAGTGTATTTGAAAAAGCTGAAAAGCTAAATGCACTTTGCGTGCTGCCAGTTTGCCACAAACCTCCTTTGGGGCAGAGCAAAGATTGAACTGAGAAGCCCACATTGAGCTCAAGTTAAGTAAAGCCATAAAGTAGCTAATTTTTTTAGAACTGTAACTAACTTTATCTTCTTAGTATTTCAAGCCTTTCAGCATTTATTGTTCTATTTAAAAAAATTTCTTTTGAAAGTAAAAACAATTGTAATCGAATTTCAGATACCCCAACAAACAGACGAAAATTGTTACTACCTCCAATAAAAAACATTGAGAGATTTTCGAATAATGAAATAGTTTTGTTCCAGCTAAAATCGTTAAGACTTTTTTCTCTGTAAATTAAGTTACAAAAAAGGTTCAAGTTAAAACAAGATAATAATAATGCAGTACATCAAATCATTCAGTACCATACTGTGAAACCATTCCAACAGATCTAATTCTCTTAATTAATTAAAAATATATGTTTTTGTTCTTTAATCTTCACTTTGTGCCTAGAATTGATAAGGTTAATGGAAATAAGTAAACTAATTGAAAACAAACGAATTTATTAACTGAATTGAGGCAGATAGCGTAGTATTACAGTCTAAAAATAGGTTCAATAGGTTACAAATAGGTTCAATAGGTTAAAAATATGTTAAATAGGTTTAAAATACGTTGAAGTTGGTAAAATAGGTTAAAATCGGGTTTAAATGGTTGAAAACAGGTTTAATAGGTTAAAAAACTTTAAAATAGGTTAAAAACGTTAAAATTAGTTTCAATTGGTTAAAAACTGATAAAAAAACAGATAAAAAAATAATATTAAGTGATCATAACCAACAATTATATTGTATATTCAAACAAATATCGGAACTATCGAACATCTGTGTCCAGTGAAGCCAATGAACATCAGCTCAAGTTTCATTAGTATTGTTCAGTGTTGGTTAACGAAATTGGAAGGCGGGCAATATTTTTTAAGATTCCACTCAAGTTGCACTGCCACGTTTCATTTGTTACTTGTCCCGTTATCTCAAATCTTTTTCGCAAATTTGACAAATGTAATTTGACCCCTCAAAAAAGTTTTCTTTAAAACGTGACTGCGGATGGACAGCGCTGCTGCTGCTGCTGCTGCACTTGCCTGGTCTACAGGGTAACAACAAAAATAAACTTCGTGTAGCGGAAAATATTTTGACAGCTGACTGCGATGCAGTGCAGGGCAAAACTGCTCTTTAATCCCCAATGTATTGAGTAGCGTAGCGAGGGGAGAGCCCCCTTCTCTCTTGTTAAGCCCAGTAAATGCGACTAGATTTAACTTTTGCCCATTTAGCGGGTCAAAGTGCAAAAGTTTGGCATCGAAAGTCGGACGAGGGAAGCATAAAATCAGCGGACAACCTGTCCAACCTGGCGAGGGGAGGGGGGTAAATTGAATGCACAGCTTGAATGGAGCCGATAAGATAACAACTACGTCGTCAGCTGATGATGATGATAATAATGAGCTGGCTCTACCTTTCGCTGTCTTTCGCTGCCTTTCTCTGCCTTTCTCTTCACCTTTCTCCTCCTGCTGCTTGTCTCTTCTCTGACCAATGGCGACAATTTGTTGTCTTTGCGTTTTTTATGCCTGCAAAGTGGCGTTAAATTAAAGGATACACAGAGAGCAGGGGAGAGAGGGAGGCAGCTACTGTTCGACCCGCATTCGCTTTATTTTACGCCGTTTTGATTTTTCACTCTCTCTCCCACTCTGCGCTCGTAAGACTCCATTAAACAATTCAATTAAGAGCGGGCCCGAATGGCAGGGGAAATATGGGACATCTTTAAAATGTCAGCTCCGTTGGCAGGCGTAGCGGAAAAGGAACTGGGGACAACTGGGTAGAGCATGGGGGGACCCAACTGGAATTAAAACATTTTATGCAAATTTTTTCTTTCACTGTTTTCTTTTGCTTTTAATTTTATTTGCTGGCTGAAGCCGCCGTTGCCGGCTGAGGGCGCCTGTTTGTCCAACGCTTAAAGTATTTACTTTTATTTAATGTAGAAAAATAAAAGCTACAACAGCAACGAGAACATTTGCGCAATTAAAAAGCCGACACGAAAGTTGCGCCTACTCAGAGATGAAAAAAATTACAGTGCGACAGGGAAAAGCAGACTGGAAGTGAGAGAGAGAGAGAGAGAGAGGGAGGGCAGGAAAAAGGCCAAAGCGGAAATTAAAATATTTCCGGTTTGCTGAAGAATTTGTCTGCTGCTCTTTCTGGGAGGCGTGGCAGGCTTAAGGCAAACTCCCGGCATGGCACTTGATTTTTAATGCTAATTGAAGCGTTACACTTACAGAACCTTGTCGCCATCTCGCTTTGTTTCCAATTACAAGTGCGTTATGTGTGTTTTTGAGTAGAAATTACAGATTAATTATGCAGCACAGGGAACATCCCTCTATATAAACGTTGATATGTTTTATTTGAAAGCAATGAAGTGAACAAATATGTGAATGAAAGAAGTCTTACAATGTCTTGTTGTCATTTTTCCAGTAAAGTACACTGCAAAGTACCTTTAATATTATTCTTTCGGAAAGTTCATACTCTAGATCAGATATCTTTCACTTAGTTAACTCAGTGTCAATGTGCTAAGCATATTGTGTAAAATATTTCTACCTATTTTCCCATTTCTTTCTCTCGCATATTTTCTACTACTAGCTTCATTGTTCTTTCTACCAAAGTTCATTCTTCACTTTCTTTTATCGCATTTTCTCTAAATTCATGGCCAATAAAAGTCAAACTCGGCTGGCAAAACTTGAATCGATCCACAGAGTTTCAGTTTGGTTTTATGACTTCTAATCCTATCGTTATATCTATCATTGCCATCGTTGTAGAGTGTGTCTATCGTGGGGCTATCTATTTTGTGAGATACTGGCACGGGACACTGCATATAAATGAACAATAAATAGTTTGAGGGCGTGGCGACGGCGGGTAGCAGCATAAAAATTGCAATTGGGAGCCAACGTGGCGTATGCGCAACATGCAGAAAGCATCATTTTGCTGCCCCTCTCCCACTCCCTGGGCCGACGAAGTTCTTAACGCTTTTGTGGCAAGTTGATAGCAAAGTTATGACAAGGATTTATGAAGTATGCATTCGCAATGAGCTCCACAGGCGGCACAGCCCTCAGTCAAAGTCTCCCCCTTCTCTCTCTCTGCCCATTGACAAAATGCAACAATTTTAAAGCTTTAAACTGCACACATGCTGCCAGCAGAATGTTGCACATTGTTTCAGTTTGTTCATGCTGCTGATGTTGCTGTTTATCTTGCCGCAAGACGTTTGTCTTTCCCACGTTATTGAAACAACAACAATAACAATTTTCGTGTTCGTCTTGTTGTCTCTCTGCCCGTGTGTGTGCGTGTGTGTGTGTGTTCTCGTGTTTGTTTCTTTGTTGTTCCCAATTTTGTTTGCCCACACACACAACTCCTCAGACAAGCCGCCATCTATGTTGTAGAGAAGGAAGCTGTCGCCTGCTTCCACCGTGCAGCACCTTTTTTCGGCAGCGCGACGCAAATTCCCGTTTATAAATCAGCGTCACTTTGCTCTGCTCCATTTCATGGGGCTCCTCTTTTTACCATATTGACACCGCCGCGTGCAAACATATCGTTATTTGCCCATTTACCCCATTTGCCCTCACAAAAGGCAACAAGACGAGACCAGACGAGAACAGGCGAGACGCGCTGCAGTAGGACAGGAGCAGCAGCTGCCATCCAATCTCTGCTTGCCTGGTTGCTTGACTACACTAGGGAGAGAAGGAGATGATGGCTCTTTAGGCTCTTGCAGAACAGAGGAATATAGGCAAGAAGAAAAGAGTAGAAAGAGTGCCCTGTGTGGGCAAAACCAAGAACAGTTTCTATTGGAAATTGCTACAAAATTGCTATGATCATGCAAAGTTCTTAAGTTCTTTCCTAAGGCGTTAAGTTTAAATTTGCCTCTTTAAAGAAATGATCAATCTAAAGTTCTGATACTCTTATCCATAGAGAAGATTTTAATTTTCAATTCATAATTTTAACTAAAGGTTCACTAGGTCTATTAAACAATTAAAGTCTACTCACTTCAACTTAAAACTTTTTTGATTTTCAAAAGACTTCAAGTACAGCTGTAGAATAAACTTCGATGTCTTTACTTCACCGATTAAGGTAAAGGTGTTTAAATGTATGCCAAGATTTTAAACCAAACAGACTAAATCAGACTATAAGATCTATTTTTATATCTCACTAGATTATACCCCACAGTTCTTTTGAATTCAGACAATTGCCTTGACAAAGTGGCTTAAATACATATATCTAACTTTTCAATCCTATAACTATTCTCTTGCAATACAATTGCTTCATACTTTACCCTTTTCCAGTTTATACCTCATTCTTTTATGTCCGTTCTCACTGTAATCTCACTAAATACCTTGTTGACTGCAACCGCTTTTGTCTCTTCTACCATCTCTACTCCTGTCGACTCTACGATAGCTCTAAAGCTCTGCACTACACCACATGCATATAAATCCAGTCTCCTGGAGTGGAGTCAGCAGACGGTGCCAGCGGGTACAGTGGCTCATTATGGGGACCACAGTGTGTGACAGACACACGATAATATTTTACATGCACGATGAGCTCGATTTTCTTTTCAGAGTCTCTCGTTTTCATTCGCTTTCTCATTCCTATTCTCATTCTCGTTTTCATTTTCGTTTTCATTTCGGTAATAGCCGCACTCGTTTACTTGACAATTTTCCTCTGAACACGCTACAATTTTTCTTCGTCAGCTGGCAAGAGGGCAAAGGGTACAGTCAGCAAGGGCAGAGGGTAGCGGGTAGCGTAACGCAAAGGATGCAGCTGTAGCAGCAGCCGGCAGGACCTTGCTGTGCCAACTATCAACGAGTGAAAAGATTTTTACAGACATACGACAAGTATACATAGTAGCAAGAGAGAGAGGGAGAGAGGGGGAGAGGGAGACAGCAACAAGAATGTGCTTGTAGGGCAGGAACTTAAGCAGGAAACAGGAAAAGCAAGTCCCACCATTTTTGTCTGTGTGCTACGTGACGTCTTTCTCTTGAGACGTCACAAGATTTATTGTATGCAACTTATGTGTGCCTGTCTCTTGTTTGCACAACTGTACCACGTGTGTGTGTGTGTGTGTGTGTGCACGTGTGCGTGTGTTTGTGTGTTGCAAAAATATGCAAATCGGTTTTGCACTGCTGACGACTTCTTTACAGCAGCTGAAAAGTGCTTAAAATCTGCAAGAATTGTGCAAAATATTTGGATGCTGTCGATTTTTTTTCTATCATACCCTGTAGATATGAGGTTACGTGAAGGGTATTATAAATAAGTCAAATTCAGAGATTAACTGGAAGTCTTAGAAATCTTTTTCTTCAATTTAGGTATCATAAAGAGAATAGTTAACTTTTTATAATTTCTGTAATATTTATAAACATATATATTCTTGAACTATAAGGTTCGATTTTTCAAATTCCTAGATTTTCTAAAATTTATATAACTTTTAGTGATTTCTTTCTTTTCATAAAGTTTGTAAATAGTTACATAGTACTGCTTATGCATTTATATATATTCCTTACAATATGTTTCCAATTGATATAACTCTATAGGACTTTTTTATAACTTTAAAAATTGTATGAAAAACATTATTGATTACCAATGAAGTTTATGCGTAGCATTAGAAGCTGATTTGATTTTCTCATACCTCTAACCTATAATATATATTTATTCTTGAACTATAGTACAATGTGTTCAACTTTACTCTTTCCGTACTATTCAATTCCTGATAGAACCACCTGCTCCTACAGGGTACTCCCAAGTCACCCTGGTATGTACATATGTACTTCCCTCAACTTCTACTCTGCACACTCAGCTGTCACACCCCAACTGTTGTGCAGTGTGTTGTGTTTATATGTTGTGCTTGTGTGTGTGTGTGTTTGCAGAGGATTATTTGGGTTTGTTATTGTTGTGGGGAAGGGAGGGGCATGTAACCACTTGGCTTGGGTGGCTAATGCGAGGCGTGTGTTAATTTTGCCGACTTAACTGCAGCCAACGACAGGTTCATTTTCATTTTCAGTCTCTGTTTATTTTTGCCGCTTTTCTTTGACACAATTGTTGTGGTATTTTTTCGTTGTCATTGCTGTCTGTTTCAGATACCATCACCCAAGGGTAATCTGAATGCTCTAATGAACTCGAATCAGACGAAAAAAAGAAGGTGTGATAACTATGCAAATACCCAATGAGGGAGGAGGGTTGGATGCTCCAGGGAAAAGTTGCACATAGTCGAGAAGAATACAATTTGATGTTGGAAAATGGATTCGTATTAAAGAAAGCAGTAGTTGCAAGAGATGCAGACACTGAAATGGTGTATGCTGTAGAGATTTCTTTTGTGATGAAGTTAGGTAGTTAAAGATAAGATGTATCTTTTGGGGTCAAATTATGTGTAAGAGGGAAATATGAGAGAGGGAATAATGATCTACGATGAAATATTTGCATATAGAGAAAGGGAATTTAATGAAGAAAGGATCAATCGGTTAAGATAAAATAGTTCTGACTAAGAATTAATTAAAGAAGGATTGCCTAAGTTAAGACCGTTCTTTTCAAGATGGTTAAGATTTTCGAGATCCCTTAGATAGATTGAAAGATAGTTAAATACTTTAAACACACTTAAGTAGAGCCAATCTTCGAAATTTTTATTATTAAATGTTTTCATTTAATGGATTTACTTTTTCTGTTGAAAATAATCACAAAATAATGACATTATACTAAATATTATATTATGAACAGATCTCTCAAATAAACTACTCGTATCTAACATTTCAACTTCCTCCTGTTTAACCCAAATCAACTCGACAGATTCGATTTTATTTGCTGCGATTCGCAAATTGAACAAGATTTTCCCGAGGATTTGCTCAGATAATGGAAAACTGTTGCCACGCGCAGCTGAAGTAGCAACGTTTTTTACACAAATTACATTGAACTCTTGACCTACGCTGAAGGTAGACAGAGCGAGCAGGGTAATAGGGTAGAGGGAGATGGAAAGGGAGTTACGAGCACTCTGCAGTCACAGCTTGCCGCATGGCTTGTTGGCTTCTACTGCTGCTGCTGCTAAATTGTTAAATAAATCAAAATCAAAATCAAACTCAAAATCACCGACCCTCAAGCCAAGCCAGCTGCCAAGCAAAGTGCCAATTGCATTGCCACAGCAATTGGCAATGGAGCAAGTGCAGTCGAAAGGGGAAAGGAAAGAGGGCAAAGATACGCCCCCACACAAGTGTTATTGATGTGCTTTTAATTGAGGTTTGTATGTATGGGCAAGAGAGAGACAGAGAGAGAGAGAGAGAGGGAGAGATAGATAGCACATATTCATGTGTGCTGCTGTCAGTTGAAAGAGCTTGCTGCCTCTTTCCCTCTCCCTTCTACACATGTCGCCGTCTTTCGTCTCGTTTGCCTGTCTCGTTGCATGTCAAATCATTTAACTCATAACGAAATTTTATTACGAACAGGAACACTTACCGGCATTCGTGCTATGTGCCAGGCAAATCAAAATGGCCAAATTGATGGACCAAAAAATGCCAACAAATCCTGCTCCTGCTCCTGCTGCTGTTCCTTCAGCTCGCTGTCGTAGTCGTCGTCGACGTCCTCGATGCTGTTGACTATTTCGACTATTTGTGCCAGGCATCTGAATGTCCTCTGTGTTTTCCATTTCCCAGGCCTCTTGATGACTGCAGATGCCTAAACAAGGCGCCTGCGATTGCTCCACATATTGCTCTGTGTGGTGCATTTTGTTATTGCTGCAAAAGAAATAAAAGTATTTACTTTGTTATCCATCTGATTTAAAGCATATTTCTTAAGTTTTTAAACACTTCGACGCCCCATATAATCCTCAACTCAAGCTCCTTTCTTAAGCTCTTTTCTTCCCTTGGGCTTAATATGCCTGTAAGTGCTGCAAGTTTTTATTACAAACTGTTTTTGCCTTGTCTCTCACTTTCCGCGCATTTTTCATAATTTATGCAAAAAACTGTCACAGCAAGACGCAAACTTTTTCTATGCGCCATAAAAAATCGACAACGCAGGGATTTAAAGTTTATAGCGAAAAGTTTAGTTGACCAAACTGTTAATTGAAACGAATTGATGGTGCTACAAAAGGATACACACCGTAATTAACGCATTTTTTCCTGCCTTGCAAACTATTTAAATATACAAAAAAAAGTTACAAATTATTTTGTTTTATTTGCATTTATAATATTTGATAGTTGTAATTGTTTTTGCTTTTGCTTACAAAGTTTTTATCAAAGCGTTTTTAATCAGATATTACTTTACATTTTTTTCAATTAATTAGCTATTTATTTTTTCTGTTATTTGTTTGTTATTAGTTTTATTTGTTACTTGTATATTGATTTACGATTTGTGTAATTTACAATAAGTTTTATATTGGATTATTAAATTGCTTGTACAGTGGGCAGTCAATAGCATGTAAAGAGACTAACTGCATATAGAGCCCGGCGAAAGGTCGCAGTTCGACTTAAATTTTTTAAAACGTGTTGAACTGAAGAAAATCATTTTTTGCTCTCTAGACTTATATATCAGCAAAAATTGCAAAAATTGTAAGATTTTTGCAATGCCATAAATTTATTTATGTTGATAGTTACCAATTAATTAAACTTACTAGGCAATTTAAAATTTATGTTTTCAAATATTCCTATGGAAAATAAAAAATTAAACAAAAAAAAAGCATAAAGTGAAAAGCTGAAAAACGATAAGACAAATCAACCTTATTTTTTACATTATCAGATTATTTTTGTCGAATGTTAAAAATAAGGAAAATATACTATAATTTCCAATACCGTAATTGAGAAAGTCAAACTCTCTTCATAATTCACAATAATTACGTGATTTTTGCTTGAAATATGTTTTAATTACTGTTCTAAAGTTAAAATTTTTTACGCCTTACTAATTTGTTTACGTCAGAAGGTCCTTCAAAATTGCATCAGAAAAACTCTAGTAAACAGTTTTAAACCATTTTAATGCATTTCACACAACTTAATACCTATAACCTAAAGTTACTATAAAGTGCGGCAAGATGAGACAACCACAAAGTGAATCATAAATAAGTAACTAAAGCTTCATGGAGAGAATTGCATAAATTAAAGATTGTAATTTGCTTGTCAGAGCTGAATGGGAACCTATTTCAATTCAGCCCGCCGTTTCCCAGGTGTACCGGGGGATTCCCTGGGTTCGCTGCCAATGACAGTCGTGGCAAAAAGTTGACATTATTTAGATTAATGAACGACATACGAGAGTGGGACATGCGGACGGACGGACAGACGGACAGACGGACGGACAGCTACTCACAGCGGATTCGCCTGTCAGAGTGCATATTCAGTTTGAGTGAAAAATGATGTGAATGAATGCATGAACGACTGATTGAACGAGCGCCGCAATGAATGAATGAATGAATCGAATGGTTTGTCGTCTCGTTGGAAATCAGTGAGGTTGCATGTATAGTGTTTTTTTTTTCAACTTGTATCTCAGATGTCATCGCTGTACATCGTAGAACAATGCAAAATGCATAGTGCAAATTGTAGTACAATTTGAAACAAATTAAATATTAATTATTGTGGCGTGTGCATGCGCCTTAATTAATGTTTTTTACGCCTTAGGTGTTAATAATAAATGAGCGTGTATGCGATATTTTTTTTGCGTTGCACCTCCGAGCAGCAGTAGCCGCGCTTTGGGGTGAATAATTACCTACAGTGCCATAAATAAATATTTAACCAATGTGTCAAATGCGTCTGAGACGCACAAAAAATAAAAATCGTTGGCAATAAATATAAATAAATGACGATGCAATGACCCCCGAGTGAAATGGATGCTAATGGCATGAGCCACAATTATTCTAGGGAGATCAATGATACGGGAACGAGAGAAATTTATTTATAGGCGAAATGATCTTTCTGTCTGTACTTTTTATGATCTCAGTGTCAAACCAAAAATTCCAGGAGGCCTTGAGAAATGTTTTAGTATTGTGAAATCATTGAGAGCCAGTATATACTTACTCTATGTGCGTGCATTATTTATACTTATGTATATTAACTAGACATACGTTCGGCTTGGAGCAGGTGTAAAAAGAAATTTTCGTTACTTAATATTTGGCAAGTTACAACTAGGTTTTTAAATCACGTGTATTCATACAGAAAGTTTCACTTTTTACATTTGCTTTAATTTTTTGTAAGATACTTTTGAAATTCAAAGGGGAAACAAATTAGCTTTGCTTTTTGAGTCTATCCTAGAGCCGATTGCTAGTTTTGTGTTTCTCCCAGTTGTGAAGTCGTACACATTTCGAAAGCATCTCTACTCCAAGAGTTCTAAATTTTTTTATTGAAAATTTGAATACGAAAAGGTTTTTGTGCTTTTGAAAAATGTCGAGACATTCGGGTAACTACAAAAAATGTATATTATAAATATGGGATGTATAGAATTCCTTTGCAGGACCTGGACCAGCTGCGTATACTCTGCCCAGCACATTTGGATTTGAGAAATGCGACTCCCGCCTTCCCCGCGGGCCTCAATATTCATTTGGTCGCAAACCGGCTCTGCCATCGGTGAAGAAAGTTGGCCCCGGTCCAGCCGAGTACCAAATTGGCCATTCGATCACACGATTCGGCAATGCCAAAGGATTGGAGTTCTCCATGCTGCGTCGCATTCAGACCAATAACAGGCCAACCGCTGCCAGATATGAATGAATATCAACGAATGAATGTGATGCCAAAACATGATGGAATATTTTTATGGTAATTCGCGCTTAGCTCAACTATGATCTTGGGAAATAATTGTACATTTCTTTTTATATAAGTTGTATTTCAAGTTAAATTTTTTCATTGCCATTAATTGTGCGGCGGACGCTTATAGAATTCACTCGTGTTTTATCTCTGTGGGAGGGGGGTGTGTGTGTGTGTGTGAAGGGGTCACTCGAGTGTCACTCGGCACTCTCTTTAAAGCGTTTCAAGTGGCCACTTGGGCTCTGTTTGGCTTTGTGTCTGCGGCACCATAATGAAGACGGCCGGCAAGGCGAGGCGGCATTAACTTGCCAAGCTCTTAAGTAACTTACTTTTCCCAGTGAATGGCCGACAGACCGACTGAGAGGACTTCTTCGCCTACTTGGCCTGCTGCGTTCTAAGGCGAAAGCCTGTTATTTTCAAGCTTGTAATAATCACACAGTAAACAGGCAGCCAGAGGGGGCAGGGAAGCGAGGCAAAGGGTGAGCCTCGCTGCTGCTTTGGTCGTGAGAACGCAGCAGTGAAAGAGCTTGGCTCTCTCATTGTTGCCACTGCCACTGCAGCTGCTGCTGCCGCAAGTTGTAATTGCAACGTCAACGTAAATGCATAGCACGAGAGCATCTGAGGAATTTCACGGTTGTGCGATGTGCCAAGCGCGATGCGTGCATTTTGCAGATGCTCCAACTCGCAATTGGACACTGGGCTTGGGCTAAGGCTGAGGCTTTGGACGAGGCTTTGGCTGCGTGAAGGCATCGCCAAACTGATAAGTGACCGGTAAGCAGTGAGCAGTGTGCTGGACATCACGTACGCATTGCAGCAGAGCACACTGACACGAATACAGACACTTAAATGCAGGCACACTGCCACAAAAACTAAGCATATTTGACAGACTCAACATGAAATCATTGTATTTAATGTCTATGTTTGTGTATGCGTTGCTTGGGAGAATGTTTCTTTTAGATATGCAAGTTAATGTAGTTTAAGGCACTTAATTTGTATGAATTATTTTTAAAACTGATTATAAAAAGCTGCTAATAAAGATCTTTGACACTTTCGAAGTCAATATAAGATAATCATTTAGTCCTATTTTTCATAATTCTCTTTCCCTAAAAAGGATGAAGAATAAGTGACTTTCGATTCATTACAGTGTAACAAAACGAAATCATTCAGTCATATTTTTTTTTATTCTTTATCTCTATTCTTTACTAAATTTTAAAATAAAAGATAAGGTAATTTAATTCAATCAAAGATATAATGTAGATGAAGAAAACATGTGTTAGTCTACGCTTTTTAAAATGTGTTTAAGGTTTCCTTCTCTCAAAATGCTTTCATCCTTTATAACTCTCTCCCAAATTCATTATATGTACATCCTAATCATTTAGCTCACAGTTGCAGCTGCAAAACCTTCTCAGATTTTTCTCACAGTGCACGCATTTGATTGCAATTTCGTTGGCTTGCTCTTGCTTGCTTGCTCCTTCTTCGCTGGTCTTTCTAGCTCGGGGGCCCCAGCTCGGTCAGCAGAAGAAAAAAGAACCTGAAGATTTATCTGCACGCGTTTATTTTAATGTTACGTTCTGGCATCTCCTGGCCAGAGAGCAGCAGCACCTTTTTGGTTGCCTGGTAGCTTAAGCAGTCGCTCTCAATGCATTGCCCACTGTCTTTGTCTTTATGGGCAGCATTATTGGTGCCTTTGGCAGGCAGGCAGGCTGAGGAATTCCATGTTGGTTCGCGGTGGTACGTGGTACGTTGACCGCTTGGAATGTTGATTCATCTCGCTTGGCAGCAAGTTCTTTTATGACTCCACTTGCTCTTTATGTCAATCAGCGGATGCAGCCACATCATCGTTTATGGGCCATCGCCGTTGCCATCTTCGGAGCTGTGCTGCTGCTGCTGCCGCATTTGGATGTGGCCGTAACTATTTTTAGTGCATATCGCTTTCCTATTCTATTCTTAACTTGTTAGATGCGCAATTTGCAGGCCCTTACGCCATAATGGGGCAAATTACCTTTAAGTGCGCCTGGCCTGGGTGCCTGCCCTTCTCTGGCACTTCACATTGGCATTTGGCATTTATAATGCGTTGCTCGTCGTTATTTTTAGCACGATCTTGCAGCCAGACTTGGCATTACAACATGATCCAACCAAACTTAATTACGGGTTGCCAATTGATGCGCCAGCGGCATTTCTCCGTGTGCTTGTGCCCAGGTAGTTTTAAATGGATATATAGTTAATGGGCATAGAATTTAATTGCATATTTAAATAGTAGTAGCTAAACTTAACCACAATTGACGTCAGACTGACTCCACAAAACCTACTGCCTGCTGTACAAATAAACCCTTTGGCCACACGCTGCGTATACTTAATATGCCACTCGTCAAGTTCACTAAATTGGCTTGGGTCAATCAAGGAACAAAAATCTATTATGTTAGTTATGTTTGTGCTCGGTTAATTTAACAATCAGCTGCAGGCAATGCGGTCCACATCGAGCTCTAGCAGCGACACACGCACAGCTCAAAGGGTCACTCGATTCTCACTCGACCTCACACGTAATTAATTTTTCGATTTTAATCGAACGATACATTTGTTATTGATAGACGTGCGACAATTGCTCGCTGTCATGTAAAGCGAATTCCTTAGCCTCTGTAGTCTCTGTAGCCTCCCCTTGGCGACAGACCCTCAGTGCACGTGACTGGCCTGGCTAATTGAACGCGTCTCTACCCAAAACACCAGCTCGTTTTCCCTTCACACTCTCGAATTTAATTTGCAACAATCAAAAATTTGCGAGTTTAATTGACCGAAAATCGAAAATATATAAAAGCCAATTAAAGCCGAAAATAATTTCCCCACAAATTGGCCTCTTTTTCTGTTAGTTCTCGGGGACCTAATTTTATCATATGTATTTTCCCGCTAACTAAGCTAGTTATAAGCTTATGCAGATTAATGTTTTGGCAAATTTATACTTTGGTCAGCTGAAAATTTGACAGCGACAACTAAATAAACTCTAAACTCTCTTAACTTAAAGCCGAACTTAAATTATGTTCACAGAAGGCAACAAACTCAAAAATTTGAGCTTCCTGTTGCTGGGGAGCTGCTTCTGCTGTCGGTATGTTTGCTGCTTGGAGAAAAAGTAGAGCAGTGACCAAAAAATGGAAAAAACTCGTCACGTATTCGCCAACAACAGCAACAAAAAGGAAACAACAACAACTACTGTAAGTAACATATAATAAAAGTGCATTCACATTTTGAAAGTGAAGCGAGCGAACTTTTAATGTCTTGTCGGTGAGGGGAATTGAGAGCAGTGAGCAGGCAGTCCTTAAAGATACAGTTGTAACTTGAAGATACACGTGTAACTTGCAGATACTTTTCCATGTTAAGTATTGTTGCCTGGGCTAAATAAATATATTTGTCAATAATTCAATTACAGCAAAGAGATGAATTTTCATTTGCGACAAATTTGTAACTTCAAGATGAAATTGTAACTAAAATCAGGATAAATATTTTAATTTAATATATTTGGCTTGCATCTTAGAGCTATTTTTGTGGCTTTAGTAACATTAAACCTTTGCCTCTCTTAAATTTGCTATAATGTTTGCTTAACTTTAAGTGACACTTGTGGCTTAAAGCCTTACACTCGGGTTAGGCAAACATTTATAGCTCATAGATACGTTTACGTCTGCCAGACACATTTGTATCTTCTTCAAGCTAAGCCCAAGATTTATGCGTTTCGCATAGCTTACGCTACGCTGCGGAAGAATCTTTGCTGGTACACAAACTGCCGTCGATTACTTCATTATGCGCACTTGGAGATTCTGATCTGTGATGTGCTGTGGCCCCTTTGCGGTTGAATCGACTCGACTGTCGCCGGTCGTCTCTCTGTCTGTCTGTCTCTTTGTCTGCAGTCCAGCCAGTCTGCGGGTTGTCGGGTCTGTCGTCTGTCAGCAGGTGAAAGGCAAATAAAATGTCAATTTGTATTGCCAGTTGTGTCCCTTTTTGTGCGCTTGTTTGGGCTATACCTTATTATTCATACGCATATTACACATTCAGATTTTATTCAGCTATCCTCCCCGCCGGAGCCTGCCTGCTTCTGCGTCCTTTTTGTGTCAATAATCATTTACATGTTTATCTAATTTGAGCGGATTTGTGGTAGGTTTAGTTAGGCCCGCACAGCCTTAAAGCGAAAGCAGCGCAGTGAAATGCAAGAAACAGAATTGTTACGAATATGTGGGACACTCGCACACACACACACACACACACCCAGAGGCTGCAAGAAACTGCTGCTCTACTTTAAGTTCGTCTGGCAGCCCAGGGCGAGCACATGAAATGATATAAATTTCGCTCGATTTTCAGCTGCTGCCTTCGCTAAACGAGTTGATGACCAAGCCACAAAAATTTCAGTAAGGTTGTAAATCGAACACCCAAGCAGCCAAAAAAAGCCAAAACCAAAATGCGACCAATGCCAATCAGACAACTTTGTTGTTGTTGTTGCTGCTGTTGTTGTCAGCGACGTCATTGCAATGTTATGGCTGCAATTATTGTTATTTCCGTATGCGCAAATTTCATTCTGACAAAAAAGCAACAGCGCAAACTTCACCAAAAAACCCATAAATGCTGTGTGGGGTGTCATTTAAAAAGGGTGTTCCGCGTCAGGATATGCATAAAATGTTGATTGTTACAACAGCTGCGAGAAGGCAGTAGGCAAGTTCATCAAATTTTATGTCTAGTCCCGAAAATTATATTTGTGCAGTTTAGCGGGAAATAAAATATGCTAACTGAAGTATCTGACATTATCATGCATATTCATATACACACGAATCTTAATCAATGTCTGAGCGCCATGCTTTTATCTAAATGTATGTTAAACACGACTCTCATATCGATTAATATTTGTGCATTTGCATTTTAAGACGATAAATAAGTGACAAATTAGCCAACACTGCATATAAGGAAATTTGCTGAAACTTGTTTCCGGTATTGATCAAACTTGTACATAATTTTGAATAAATCCTATTTGAATTGCATCAACTCGTTCGATTTACAGCTTCATTTCATGATCATAGAAACTGTCAACAACTCGGCCGGCTGACTGCAGTGTTATCTCACTGGATCTGTATCTCGTTATGAGTATCATTGTATCTCTGTGTTGGTGATGGGCCTGCGTACGTTCTTGACATTTCTTGAAACTGTTTACCGACCCCCACTCCCCCCAGACTGTTTATGCTCATCGTTCTTGTTGCTTTGTTGCCTCTTTTGCCCGCCTTCAAAATTTGAGCTTATTTGACACAAAATTTGATGTGAGCGGAGGAGAAGCAGAAAGGAAGGCAGGGCGGGAGTGAGTTTTACGTACCACAAAATGCAAATTGTGCGCAGGGGTAGACAGGGGTAGAGTCAGGTTGGAGAGGGAAGGTTCTGTCATTGTTTACGCTATAACAACTTTTTGGGCCCAGGCAAAGTTTCCTGTCTTGTTCATGCAGCAAGCGGCGGATACTTACAGCACTTTTGTGGCACTTGGCTACACGCAGGCAGACTATGGCAGCTATGGCAACCGTTTGGTGGGCAAAATCAAACAAGTCTAGAGCACAAATGTTAACTGCAGTCACTGATTGTGTGTCCTGTGCATTGAATTGGGGTCAACTACGGTTGGGGAATCCCGCAGAGGGAAGCAACTGGGAGTATCCCTGGACGATTGTAAACAGTTATGCGATGGACTTAATGTGGGGCTGGGGGAGGGGAGATGATAAGTAGATAAAGTTCTTTGTATATATATAAAATAGTTTATGAAAATATGAATTATTGTTGGCGGAGGAACTCAAATTTCTTGGATAATTGCAAGATATATTTCATGGTATTATTATATGGAAATATTTTAATTTATTATTATTTTCTTTGATATCAACAGAAGGCAGTTGAAATTCAATTAAATAAAATTGATTAATTCAGAAAGATACATTCAAAATAAACTAAAAAATCTTTAATACGTCGTCTCTTGCAAAGCCAAACAATCTTCATTGTCCCCTAAACCCAACCAGAACTCTCCCAACTCTCAATCACATTCCTTCCATTCGCATCTCTCTCTTTCTCTTTCCTTTTTGCTCTCTCTTGCCAACTGTTCATTGGCCTTTTATCACAATGGCAGCATCTCAGTCAAGTTCAGCACCGACTTCGACATCGCCATCAACATCGATTAACAAAACTCACGCCTTAGCGCCAATTTGGCGTTTAGCTTAATGGCCAATCATAAATTGTCAAAAATCCGACAAAAAATTGCCCATAAAATGAAGTTGAAACTAGCAGCGAACCGCTTGGCGATGCCGGCGCAGCATAACGTATTATTAACGCTTATATTTTTAGATACCCATTGTTGCTGTTGATACTGTTGTTGTTGTTGTTGTTGCATGATTAATGCTAGCAATAAATGCGAAATACCCGGCACAACAAACAAAACAAAACACAAAAATGAAATGAAACGAAATGAGATGAGTCAAAAATCAGAAATTGAGATCAAGAAACAGCTCAATTTTTCAGCCTTTGGGATCGATATTCAATATATTTACATACACGAAATTGAGGCCGCAACGTGCGAAATCGGAAATGTGTTTTACACGTTGGCAAATTTCTAAAAACAAATTAATTAAAATTACACGTACGTGTCGAAGGCTGCTGCGCCTGGCCTTATTATCGTTATCATTATTGTTATTGGCCCAGTTGTTATTGCTACTGTGCATGTGTGTGCTCTTGTGTGTTTGCTCGTTTGTTTATTTGTGTTTTCCAATTGTGAGTTCAATGCTGACTAACAAAACGACGCCGAAAAGTCGCGTAATTAGTTGCGCAATTTGCCCGTTTTTGGACAGTGCATGCCGTCAGTGTCAATCGGTCAGTCAATCTGTCAGTAAGTCAATCGATTTGTCTGTCAGTGGGTAATTTAGTAAAATGATTGGTTAGGTAGTCAACAATTTAGTCAGTGCGATAAGTTAATCAATCAGTCAAATGTCAATCAATCAGTCAGTCTGTCTGTCGTTCAATCAATCAAACGGGCAGTCTGTGTAACAGTTAATAAATCAATAAATTTTTTAGCAGTCAACAAATTAGTCAGTCATTTTGTTACCTAATCAGTCTATGAATCAATCAATCAATAAACTAATCAGTCATTTAGTCAGCCAATACATCAAAAGGGGAATATTTTATTATCAATTAGCAATCGATCAGTCATAAAGGCGTCAACAAAAAAATTTATTTAGTTACCAAAGGATTTAATTAATCAATATATTATCAATTAGTTAGCCAATCAATCATTACGTTAATCAATCAAAATTTTTTGGTAAACAAAGCAAACAGCAAGACAAAAAGCCATTCAGCTAGTTCATCAATCAGTCAGTCAATCATTCTGTCAGTCAATAGTTCAGTGAATTAACAAGTCAATCGTATAACGGGTCAACCATTAAGTTGATCAATCGCTCACTCTCTCAACCTGTTCTGCCACTGGTCATCCGCAGGTGATCTAAGCGAACTCCCCCGTCGGCTCTCATACTGCTGACAAATTCCAAATCAGTTGCCAAAAATAAACACATCATTTGCTTGTGTCGTTCCAGCGTCTTCATTCATCCATTATTATTATTATTAATGTTGATGTTTCTTAATTCTAATAAGCAAAGCACATTCAAACAGGTTCTATGGCTTCTATGACAAACAGCCGCTTGACACTTGTGAAATTCTCGCTGCGCTTCCAACGCAATTTCACACTAAAACACACAAAACAGAAAAAAAAAAATGAAAAATTCCAGAAAAATACAAAAACAAAAGAAAACGTTATGAACAAAGAAAATAAAAGCGTCATGTAAACCACGATTTTCTGTAGAAATTAACAATATTTGATCTCGCATCTGTGGCTAAAGCTGTTTTCTCCGCAGTGTGTCGTCAACAGGTCTCGCCGCAGATGCGTCAGCAAAACAGCCTCAACGTCATTCTCAGCCTCATCGTATCGCCGGAAATGCGATAAAGTTCCCCACTAAACAACAACAACGAGGCCTTAAACAAGGGCGTTAATATTGCAAATTTCCCAAACTCGACAGGAAAAGGTGCGTCAATGTGCTCGCTTAACCCAATTCGCGAAGAAACCTCGCCTCAAGGCGAACTCTGTTTTAATGATAATCATAAAGCTTGGTGGAGGGGGGAGAACAACTTGGGGAAAAAACAAAACGAATTTCTCATTTCTCGAAACTGACGCAAAATATTTCAATGCTATATTGATCAATGTTGTTGGAGAAACCGTTGGGGAACTCGTAAATATTTATATTGTAGTATTGAAATCAACAAGGTCTGCAGTTAAGAACTGTGACGTTTTGAAGTTGTATAGAATATATCTATCAATGCTGTTGGCATATTTTGGGAATTTCCGAGTTTTGCTCGATCATTTGATTCTATCTAGTACCTGCCTTCTTTTTTTTGAGTTACCAACTTGAAGGCAAATTTAATATACCCTTTAGTTACAGGTAAGTGAAATTTATGAGCATCGAATCCGCTTACCGATGCTCTATTTCATTTCAAAAGTATTCGACTTGGGAAAATATCAAAATGAAACACAAGTCAAATGAATCTCTGTGTACATATTGGGCGACTGGGAACAGTTTTCGTTGTTGTTTTGTTGTTTTTTTTTTTTTTTTGGTCGCATCATCGTGCCGTTTATTTTGTTTTCATTAAAAGTTTTGCATTTATTTGGACAACGGCGACGAATGTCGGTCGGATATTCAGTCAGTCAGTCAATCGGTCGCTTGGTCAGTCAGTCGTTCAGTCAACAAGCTTTTATATTTATTTACGCAGTAGAGCAAATATGCAGGCACTTTAAAAACGGTCTCCCCCAAAGGTACAATATATATGAAAGAAAACAAAGCGAAACAAAGTGGACGTATTCGTATTCGCAAAAGCGTTAAGCATATCGAGATTGATACTCATTAGCAAGACTGATTTGCGGTTGTACTTAATGAATTTATGATCATTTCTAAAAATTAAAAAAAAAAAAAACAATGAAATAAATCTTTGATAAGCTATAGTTATTTATATCTGAATATTATTCTAAACATTTCTTTCCTTTTTTCTTACTTCTTCTTTTATTTCTTTCATACTATGTTACATATTGCTATGTCTGCTTAAAAGTGCAGAGTATCCCGCAGTCAGCACCATTTTGAAACATTTTTTCAAAACTCACCTCAAGCTGGGAAAAAACTATATTGTTTTTTCTTGTTTTGTTTATCTTCACTGTTTGGGAAACTGTTTTTGACGTTTGCGCGTTTGTTTCAAAAGATTTCCTGCCAAAATCGACAAGCAGAGAATTCAGCAAAATTTATTATTTATAACGGTGTTTTATGCGTTTAACAACTTCGTTTGCACATGAATCATTAAATGTTTCCACTTTTTCGTGTTTACTCAAATTGCATTACGTTTTCTTGCTCTCTCGTATTTAATTATGCATTTAATTATAAACATATTTTTGCACGCGCAATTAAACAATATTTTCAAAGTGAATTTGGCAAGTTTTTTTCTTGATGTCTTTACGAGTATACCCTGTAGAGTTATGAAGCTTTGTTTACGCTATATTTGGCATGTAATAGATCATTTGAGAATGTCTGCATAATCTTTAATGTTTAGTATGGGAATAAAAACTACACTTTATTATAGCCGAAAAAGTGAAAGAAATATTTCTTAGATATTTATCTAGAAACTTAGATCGTATATCATTTTCTTCTAAGCGAAACGTAGCTCCAAGTCGAAGTATCTTCAAGACTCACTTTTCATCTTTAGTTTGCAAGTTGTTGGCTTCGTTTAGGAATGTTTGGCGCTGTGGAAGGGGCGAGGACGCAGGCGAGGGCGTTGTACACATGCCACCGTTGCCAACTTCATTATATACATATATATATTGGCAATATCGAGGTGGTAATTGGGCATGCAGCCCAGGTATCTGTCAGATACTTTTCACAACTACGACGCGATGCGATGCGAGGCGCAAAAGTTGTTGGTCGCGAGCGAATTCGCAACGCGCTGTCAACAAATTCAAATTCAAAACGTTTGCGTTTCATTCATAAAACAAAAACCACATTGAAAACATATTTTCTGGCTTACTAATGTCGCCTCTGCACCAGTTTAAATAGGTCCACGTGCCGGACTTTTGGGCGGGAGGGTGGCGGCATCGTCGTCGTCGTCGCGACTTCGTCTACGACTTTTGCCGGGCAAACGCGGTTCGGTAATGACGGCGCTGTTAAAATGCGTTAAATGATTATACGTTGTTGTTGCTTTTGCTTTTTTACACTTTTATTTGTGCGCTTCTTTTTGTCGAAGTTTGTCTGCGTGTTCGATACGCTTGCCAATTTCTGCGCGCCGCCGCCTCTCCTCATATTTGCCTATGAATGAAGTTTATTTATTATGGTAACGGCTATTTGTTAGCCATTCTTTTAGCTTTGTATTTCGTTGGCGGTTTTTAGCTTCTGCTGCTTCTGCTGTTACTTCTTCTTTGCACCTTTTCGCTACCTTCTCTCCCCACCCCTCATGCTGTTTCTTGGCCAGAGGCAAAGCGCATTTTTGCTTTTTGGTGCGCAGGAAGTTTTATGGTTTGGCAGACAGCCAAAGGTGGTAGATGAAGGAGAGGAGGAGGAGGAAGCGAAGGCGGGAGTTCGTCAAGCTGCTTTGGCTACGCTTTTGGTTAGCGAATGAATTGAGCCGCCTCAGCAAAGGGGCAACAAGTGAGGCGGAAAAGCGGCTAAATTTGACTAGGTGAGAACCCAAGAGAGAGGAAGATTAAGAAGGGGAAAAACGGGGAGATAGAGGAAGAGAGAGTGGAAGAGAGAAAGAGAGAGAGAGGAAGAGAGAGTGGAAGAGAGAGGCAGAGAGACAAGCCAAAAAGTGAGGCATTCATTCAAGTGGATGTTAAGATTGAAGCCAAAACACTTTGAGAAAAGTGCCAAAGGAAAAAGTTCACAATTGGAAAAATCTTAAAGTTTACTCTAAATATAAATCTCTAACTGGGAATGCCTTGAGCTGTTAAATATTTTTGCCGGGAAGTATTGTAATCTAATCTCTTTTAAACAAATTTAAATTGAGCCCAGAGAGATAATAAATAAGCTAATATTTGTATTGTATATGTTTCGGAGCTAGCTTTTCCAACTATAATATTTGTATTTTAGTTGTATATATCGGATATGAATTCACTGTTAAATATAGTATAAAGTTTTTTTATCTTATCTATTTCTTTCAATCTTCAGAAATGAACTATATATGCATATGTATTGGCTATTAATAGTTGTATAACACATATGATATCATGCCACATCCATTCTCTACTCTTTTTAAACCATTTCTACACTTTCTGACTGAATTTCTTCCCCACGATAAGCTCTGCTTAGTAACATCTTTCTTTTCTCTGGACTTCTCTCTCTCTCCCCCTCAGTTTTCTGCAAATCTTTGACTCGTCCACTACACACTCTAGCTAGCTTCTAGCCAAATCTTTGCTATCACCTCTTCGCCTGTCCCTCTCTCTCTTTCTGAGTGAAGAACACGTGAAAGATATTTACAGACGCTCGTGTATCGCATAAATACTATAAAAAGAAATAATAACAAGCCCGCGTCTTGCAAGCATTTGCCACTAATCTCACGTAACAGAGAAATAATTATAGAGACGCAATATGCCACACATATGTTTGTATGTAAATATCGTACATCATTCCATGGTGCACACGGAGTCGAAGAAGTCGCTGAGTTATCTATGTATGCATCTAAACGGTCATCCTCGGCTCAGCCTTGAACTTGCCATTAGCGCGACGGAGTTAATCAGTTAAATCAACTGACAAATTGTAGATACTTGTATACCATATAGTTATAGACCAGTTGAACAGTTGACCGATTGACCAGCTGACCGAGTTGCCAATCGACTCGGTGCGAACTCAACTCAACTCGTAGAACCCATTTGGGAAATTGGAGCAATTTGAGTGGGAAAACCAAAGTGAAGTTTGAAATCAACAGCTTGTTATCAGAGAAAAAGCTACAAACACACACACATATATCGTATATAGGGTTCGTATGTATAAGTACACAAGTGTGTGTGTGTGTGTGTGTCCACAAGCCATGGCTAAAAGGCGGAGACAGCGACGGTGACACGCGCGACGTTGGCGGCTTCGTGTGTCAATTTAGCATGTCATTTGCTGCTGCTGCTGTTATTGTTGCTGTTGCTGTTGCTATTGTTGCAATTGTTGTTGCTTTTTTGTTTGGCCAACAACTGCCATTAAGCAGCAATGTTTTATTATCTATAGACTACAGCCTACATGGAAAACAGCGACGACTTCAAAAGATTTGTGACAAGTAGCAATGAACCTCGTAAGGTCTCGGCTGCTGCTTCTCACACTATACTCCACATATACTATATAGTATATATGCGCCTATATTATATATCATGTGACACTCTCATAAATTTTTAATATATTTTAAGCACTTGTCTAAGTCGCTCCGCTGACAGGCCGAAAGCATCAGCAGCCGCGCTTAGCAATTTGCGTCTATTTGAAGTTTAGATAATAATTACGTCGTCTCGTCGCTATCATCATCGCCGTTCAAGTGCGTTTCGAGTGTTTTTTATAAAAAAAAAAAAAACGAAACGAAAAGCCGCGCATGATCATAATTGCTGGTTAGGTTTGACCCATTGACGGGTTCAAAGATTTTTCAATTGCCGAAATGAAATGTTATTAAAAAATCATTTGAAGTTTTTTAAATACTACTCTCAGTGGAGATTTGTGAATATTTGCATAGTTTTATTATTTGAATTAATGATTCCGAATTTTTCTTTTATATTTTTCGGTATAAACTAGTTGGAGATCACACATACATAGATATTTAATATGTAGATATAATTTTATTAATTGAATTTAAGTTCTCGAATTTTTCTTTATATTTTTCCATAAAAACTGTTTGCAGGTCAGACATACATATGTATAGTGTATATAGAGCAAAAACAGTTAAATAAATATTTATGAAGTAAGTAAATAGCAAACAATGTTTACACAAGCTTCAGTTACTTACTTCGTAACACTACTTGTGTAAGGCACTGTGTAACAAATGTACATAACATGTAATGAAAATACATGAATATATACCTTGTGTGTATGTATTTATGCATGTTTAGTTTTGCAACATGGTTTCAAGTTTATAACATGGTTTAAATTCTATGAAAATCTGTTTTATAGAATATTTAAGAGCAAAATAAACAATATTTTATTTCATTTGATATCTACAAACTTCAGTTATAGATATTTTCTGCATTCGGAAATAAAAGCCAAAAACACTTTTAATCAGTTTATGACTAATCAACAATTCAAGCTCAAAAATACAAATGGAATTTAATTATTAGCACACATTCTCTTTTGCTGCTGCTCAAATTTCCACACAATTTACTGCAATATGAAAGAGACTTCTCTCGCACAATTCCTTTTTCATCGTTTCGAACGAGGTAAAATTCGTTTATCCATCAATTTTCGCAATAAATTTTGAATTTCAATACAATCAATGAATTTTGCGCCCATAAAATGCAATTTTAGCGCCGCAATTTCATGGCTTTATTAAAATAGAATTGAATATCGTAGATATATAGATGCTTGCCAACTTCCCGCTGGCTGTTGCTAGACCTACCCCCTTCCCACTGTTGCCTTTTGCCACCCCCCCACCAAACACAATATATTGTTCAATAATTTCACTCTTGGCAACCAAAATCAACAATCAACAACTTTGCATTAGTTGTAGTTGTTGTTGTTTCTGCAGTTGCAATGCATAATAACTGTCGTGTCGTTTGTTGTAACTAACACACATACACACACACACACAGACAGGCACACCTAGTGCAAAGGGGGGCGGGCAACAAAAAATATTTCGCGCTTTTTCGTATGTGGCGCGCAATGGGCTAAAATATTTTCTGATTAACGTACTTAGTTGTTGTTGCTGTTGCTGTTGCTGTTGTTGTTGTTGTTGTTGCTGTTGTTGCTGGATATGTTGCCGATGGTTTGCTCATTGGCTTCAACACGTTTCTTTGCGTTTTCTTTTGCGTTTTGTGTTTTTTTAGTGCTTTTCCAATTTCTTATTCACTTCATGTCTGATCACACACACACACACACGGACACACATGAACATAGATAAACACTTACACATACACACGCACGCACGCACACACGCTTCGCTTCGGCACACAATACAATACACGACAGCTCAGTGTTCGAACTTAGCGAATACGCACTGTGGCTGAGCTTTTCTGATTTTTTAATTTTTCAACCGCGCCGCCAACGTTGAGCGCTCGAAATCTCGTTACTAACTAAAATAAACGACGCGAGGCGCGCAGCCAAACTGAAAACAACAACGACAACGACAGCAGCAGCACCAGCAACAACAACAACAACAACAGCAGCAAAAGTAAAATAAAGTAAACCATACACAACGTTGTCGCAGCGACGTCGACGTCAGGCGTTTGTGTTTGTGTTGTTGCTGTCGGTAACTAAAACAGACACTCAGCACAGCCAAACTAAGTAAGCGCTCTCGCACACGCACACACCACACACACACACACATGGATACACAAACATGCACACTAACGCATACGCAGACTGAGACACATGCATAAATGCTCATGAGCGCGACTTTGGCTCGAGCGCAAGTTCAAGTCGCAATGTTAGCTTGAGCCGGCTGCGATGCCACCAACTAAGTAGCGACGGTGAGGGTATGCACGTTCTTATAGTCTGTTTGTAACGGGCAGCTGGGTTAGGTAAGGGGTATTTTGAGATTGAAATTTGAAAATAAACTCCGAAAATATATTCCGAAATATAACAAATTGTTTTTATTTTATTCTATTTTAATTTTAACCTCGAGTGATATAAAAATCAAGGTCGTTGAAACCCTATAATAAGTTGACTTTAAAGTATATTTAAAAATATATTTACCTTTTGTTTTTTCTTTTTAGGTGTTCAATTAATAAGTTTATCAATCAAAAATTTAAAGATTAAATATTTAATTACATTAAACTATATAAATTGATCCTATTTAAACCTGAGCTCAAAGGAATTTAAATAAAATACATTTTGTCAGTCAAAAAATTTGGTTTGACCTTGTTTTATCGTATTTATTAACGATTTTCGACATTCACTTCGTCATTTTACTATAAACTTACAATTTTTTTTTTTATGCAAAAATCACATTTATAATTTATTAGAAGACGATTTTATATTTATTTATTCGCTCATTTTATATATATAATTTCTACATCTACATACATTCTACATGATTATGAATGTGTTCATTCTTCATAACCTCAAATAAGTGGTGGTTAAAAAAAAAAAAAAAAAAATCTGATTTCAGTGTTTATTTCTTTGTAATAACTTTCAATAGCAGCGCATTTGCAGTTCGTTGTTGCCTTGTTGCGCCTTTCAAACTTGTCCGCAAGTTCGAAGCGAACTTCAAGCTCAGATTGAGCAAACTTAAGCCGGCTAAAAAGCTGTTGCTGCATTGCTTGCTGCTGTTGTTGTTGCTATTATGGCGCACGCTGAAATTGGCCATGTTGCCGGTGCGGTGCGTCGGCAACATGTTGCTTCCGCCCAAGCACGCTAGCAACAAATTTTATTTAATTTACATTCATGTTATTTTTTCCAGTCTGTTGCCTCTCGTGGCTTTTGCATTTTTTGCGTTTCGTTTGAGAATTAAAAATTCCATCTTTTCTGTTTTTTTTTTTTTTAATCTTCCTCGTTTGTTGTCAAAGCGTTCGTCTTTATGGATATTTATTGTGCGGCAGCTCGAATTCGTTTGTTGTTGCTCATGTTGCCGTTGCTGTTGTTGGCTCCTCTGCAACGAGTGTATCGATGTTGAAGCTTGTTGCCCAGCGGCAGTTGCTTTGGCTGCTGTTGCCGAGGCTGCTGCTAAGGCGGTTAGCGTTGCTGCTGCTGCTGTTATTGTTGTTGTTGTGCGCTGCTGCTGCTGCTGTTGATGACGTCTAATTTTATACCGAACCCGTTTGCTTACTCACACACGAAATTATGTCAGGAATGTTGGCAGGCGGCAGCGGCAGCGGCTGTTGTCTGTCGTCGTTGTTGTTGCCGTTGTTGTTGCTAGCATGCGTTGAAAGTCTGTGATTAATACTATGAGAGCAAAAGCCGGTTAGTCTTATGGTTTCCCCAGTCGCGTGCCAAAGGTTAGTTCTTGTTATACCCTATAATGGGCTTAAACGGGTAGAATATGCATGAAGTTAATATATTAAAAGGCCTTTATTTAACTTTACTAAATGTTTTATAGATAGATGAATATCATAATTTAATTTATATAATATAATAATATCATAAAAATGCCTCATAGATTGAACAAAGTATGTTTTGTTAAAGATTAAAAATTAACATTAAAATTAAATTCAAAAGGTTTTTTCCATTTTTAGGGTATCACTTAGTCATTGAATTATTCCCCATAATATGCCCATATTGTGCAACTCTTACTTGGCAGTATTTCATGCACACAACAGCAATTTCAGATAGGCGCGACCTCCTTGACTAATTCCCGCTTACTTTGATTAATCATCAATTTAATTTCCAATTCTAGTTTCCAGGTAGTAAAATGATCACGCGATTCGGGTTTCTTGAACCCCCGGCAGAGCCATTGACATTAACTGAAACTTTTTTCCGTTTTTTTTACGACGATTGCAGTTTCTAAATTATTTTCTGTGGCGTCAGCGTCGCTGCAAAGTCATTAGCACCACGTTTCCCGCTGACGATTCCAGTGATCATCAGCTATATTTCAAAAGAAACCAATTCTAGTTGCTATTACAGCAGTATTAACAGTATTTTCAGAACTTGCAAGCACACACTGAGCACTGAGAACCTAGAACTGACAACTTAGTCAGCTCAGTTTGGCCACGCGACTCAACGCGATTTCAACATAATTTTAAAAAAAAAGAAAACCAAATCTTACGAATTGTAATATTTGCAAGTGCAATGGTTTTTTTCAGCAAAAGGTCAGCATATGTTAAAATCGAAAGACAATCGGTATTTATGTTACCACTGTACCCAGCAAAGTGCTCGCCGTGTGAAATACGAGACACGCGAAAAAGTGTCGAAACTTACGAATACGAAATGCAGTCGAATGATGAAATTCTGTACATAAGAACAAATGATATGTGGGGACGTAAAATGAACTAAGTTTATCAAAACTTAAATCAAATTTAAATAAATTCAAAAGTTGTTTGAATTTTCTCATAAAACTAGGTTCGCTGTCTTTCTTAAAAACATGTCATCGTATAACTTATCAAAATATTCCCATATGCAAATAGGAAATTATAATTTCATCAAGAATTCCCCATTTCAATACCCATGATATTGGAATTTCAAGTAGACAAGACATCAAACACTGAAATAGCTCAACTTCAACGTTGTCTTCAAATAATTTCCTGTACAAATTGCAACTAGAGATTCCCCCTGATCCATTTTACTTTTTTTCCCGGCTGTTGCCTCTGCTAGTGACACATGCCAAACCGCCTGGACGACCGTGAAATATGAGTCGACTTTGAGAGAGCTACGCGCCGTAGTAAACCCAAATGTCAATCAGAAGTCAAACCGCGACTGTTCAATAAAATTGCAATTTCCGTTAGAAAAAATGACAACAACCACAGCAGCAGCAACAGCAAGTAAAAGGGGGAAATCCATCTTCAAACAAAACAAGAATCGAGCTAAAACCGAGCAAGCAAAGCAAGCGGGAACAATTCAATTTCAACATTGAAATCAGATATACAAAGGAGACCAACGGAACCTAGCAGAGGTAACCGTAGAGATGAGTTCACATGATGATGTTGGTCGTACAGGCAGTGAGGAATCGCATCTGTTTAGAATTTCGCGTGAGGTTTTCTTTTTGAAATCTTAGCGCATTGCCAACCGCAGAGCCAACAGACAGACGGACGAACCAACTGACAGACAGATAGACAGTCAGTGGAATGTTGGCGCAGCCACAAACGGAGGTTTTACTTCAGTTTTATGTAATACCCCATAGAATGCAATGTAAACAAACTACGGAAGCCACAGTTGAAGTAAGATGAGACGATTACGGTTGCAGTTTGGCATTGAATGTTGGTTGCAATGACAGGAATGAACAAGACAAAAGTGTTGGGTTTTTAGGGAAATTGATTTTGTAAAATATATAGTTACAGATATGTATCTATTGAGAATATGATTTAAATCAGTTAGCTCACTTAGTCTTCTTTCTGTGGCTTTTTATGCCCATAAGGTCGCAGGGTATTATTATTTTCTGCCGAAAATGTGGGTAACAGGCAGAAGAAGGCGTGGGGGACGCTACAAACCATATAAAAATGTTTAAATCCTGCGCGCAGATTTTTTAAAATTTTTTCCGCTCACTTCCGCCCCACAAGTCAACAAAAACCATTGCAAGCGTCATTTTAATTCAAAATAGTTTAGTTTCGGTCTACATAATAAATATCAACGCCCAATCGATTTCTGAAAATTTGGTTGCGATCGAATAGTTATTACAGAAGTTATTTAATAAATAATAAACAAGCACTGATTCCCACTACCCTGCAAAGTATGCAATACAAAAGTTATTCTTTTATGTTGCTCGACGCAACTGACAAATTATAATAATACGTTCTCCGCTTAGCTAAAGTAAGCACAGAAAACCGTCGCTATTTATATTATAAATTGCATTTTCCGGGCAACTTACCTTCTCCTATCCAATCAATTGGCCAGTTGCAGATTCAAATTAAGCCGCTTAACGTCAACTGCAATATTCCCCATTTCTCTCTCCCCCTTCCCCCCTTTCACGATTTCCTTGCGACTTCTTTGGCGTTGTTGTAAAATCGCGAAATTGAATTGCGGACTGCGAACTGCAGTTGATTTACTCAGATTGAAGACAAACAGATTTCGTAGCAATTTGTTTAATTTGATTTATTGAAATTTTCTTTAAACATTTAGAGTTTTAAATATTTTGAATTCTTTTTTTTGTACATAAAGTCGAGAGTTGTAATAAACTTTTGATTATTCGAGAGACAGAACAAAGCGTTCAATTGATAATTGCATTTACACGTTATGACTAAGAGAAATAACAAGAACATATTGCGATTTGAGTTAGGAGTAAGTATTATAGGAAAGTTATACAAGATAGTTACTTGAGGTGTAAATTACGAGACATCAAACTAAGCTAAGCTCCTCATTCAGTGCAATTTGTTTTTGGAACTAGTTCAATTTATAAATATAATTTAGTCGTTCAATATTTATACAGATCGAAATTCGCATATACTTAATAATCAACAATGATGGATTTATTGTGGATATAATACGAGTATAAATTTTGTTATAGTTTTGATTGGTTTCATTGTAGAATGATTCAAGTGGAGAAGCAACAATAATTAAGTGATTTACAGAATTGAAAAGATTTGCGGGCCAACGGTGGGAAGCTTGTTTCTTTTTAATTGTTTAATATTTGCAGAAATATATATATATAATGTCAATTAACTCGATCTATTGCCTTAGTTTTGATAACAATTTGAATGCATAACACAATAAAATGCGCATTGCGAGCGATTCTGTAATTATTGAGCTCAAACTTAAAGTAAAATACAAACGAATTCCGATTTCAGTTTAATTTTAAATTCGCAATTGCATTAATACGGAATAATATGTGAGTGCATATACATCAACTGTATCCCATCGTTAAAGTGTCAAAGCAAACATTCTCCGGCCCTTTGAGTCGAGAGTTGAGATATTTACGCTATCCTCACTATGGCTGCGATGCCATGCGAATCCTTGCCGTGGCACGTGACTTTGTGTGGATCTCAGCCGTGCGCAGTGTGATGCCAAAGATGTCCTCGTGATACCGGTTCTCGTCCTGTGTGCAAAATAAACACACACACACATACACGCATGAGTATAGAAAGAAACACACACAATAAAAATGTAAACGTCATCATATTTGTATTTGTGGTTGTCAAAAGGGGCAAATAAACAAACGGGGCATGAAGAAAAACAAACAGAAGGTGAAGGTGGAAGTTACTTTGAGTGGGCAAACTTGATTTAAAGGTACCCCTTAGAGAAAGTAATGGGGATGAGAATACTTAAATGCAGTGTGACAGGTACAGTGTGGGCAAGTTCATCTAACTTTGAGCCCATTAATTTGTGTTGCAGAAATTGATAAAATTCACATATTGTACAAAATCTTTCAAGTTTGATTTATCAATATGTTTTTGTAAATGAAAGTATTTTAAAGAAATTACAGTCATAATTTTATTTAAAGACGGTAATTTTCTCCACAAAATTAAACTTTATTTTCTCAAGATCAATAGAAAACCATTTGAAAAAATTGAAATAAAAATATAAACTAGTGATTATTGAGTAAGAGAAATACTTGAGGCGCCAAATTAAATAAATTTAACTTTAGAAATATATAAAAATTTTACTTAGTTGATATGGAAATTAAAATTAATATTAAGTTATATAAAAATAAATTAAAAAGATTATTTTTCTTTTATTTAAATTTAAATGTAAATTTAATCCAGTTTAATCCAATCCAGACGTTAACTAAATAAATTAATAAAAAAAAATCTAGAACTCACTCTATGCCAAACTGAACTACCCCACTTAAAAATCCGCTACAGGGCATCTGCCGCAAAGCAGCTGTAACTGTCGACAAGCGTTTGCATTTTTTATGGAAATCTGCATTTATGCGGCAAAAGGAGCTGCAAACTGGCGGCTAAGTTTTGCCTGTGGCCAGGCGCCACGTTCCCCCTTTCCCCTCTGCCCCTCAACCTTTTCAAGTTAAAGTGGATGCGAGTCAAATAAAACGCTCATACGCCGCGTGTGCCAACGGATGCTTAAGCATCCGCGCACAGTTGCCAGTTGCCAGTTAGTTGAGTTGAAGCATACTTACGCGCAATGTGAGCAAGAACGTCTCAACTTCCGCCTCCGTCTTGTGCTCCTTGCTGGCGATGCACTTTCTGCAGATGGGAAAAAAAGAAATATTGTTGATGTTAAAGTGTGCGTGAGGTGTAAGTAAAAGTAAAGCATCAGCGTCAGAACTTTCAGCACGTTTTATCATGCTCTCATGTTGTGGGCATATTAAATAATTAAAGACTCATTAGCAGGGTGTGTGTGTTTGTGGTGGGTGGACTCTTTCGTGGGCTGCTCTGTATTAGCCGAAGCTGCTTAGCTCAGTTCGTTGTCAGGGGAAATGGCTATTACCATAAACCGCTTAAGATTAGTTTGAGCGAGCTCAAAGAACAAACGAGAGTGCAAATGAATGGAAATGGGGCAGCACGAAGCTGTTTGTTGTTCCTTTTCCCCACTCTCTCTTTCTCTCTGTTCGCATATTTCACAATAATGCACGTAATCAAGCGTAGGATAAACTGAGAGAATGAGAAAAAAGCAAAGCGGCAGCAAATCGATGGCAAAACAAACCACAAACCATTTGAAAACTGCAATTCCCCCAAGAGCAACATCCCCCCTTTGGACCACGCCCATGCCAGCAGGCAGCAGCAACAGCAGCACAAAGGCAATCAAGCTAAACAGTTCCTCGCCCGACTCGTGTAACTCACCTGATGGTCTGGTAAACATGCTCGGCCATTGTGACATCCCCGCAGACGTAAACATGTCCCCGCTGTAGCACAATCAAATTGTACAACGAATCAAATTCCTGTTCAATCAGATCCTGCACATATGTCTGCAAGCAAAAGGAATAAAAGAAAAGTATTGAACAAACTATGAAAAGGCAGGCAGGCAGCACAGAATAGCAGGCCACAGGTCAGAGGGCATTGTTCATCGCCATGCGTCGCCTGGACAAATGTTAGTTTAGGCTGCAACACAATGGGAAATGCGAAAAGTTTCATGTTCAAGCGACTGAAAGTGCCCACAAATCAGTGAGAACACATCGTTTGCCATTAGAGCTGGGAATTTCTATATTAACACGAAGGTAGTAATATTAAACAGTTATATATTAAGCTATGTTTCTGATCTAGGAATATATTGAAACATGAACAAATTGTTGTAATATTTTCTACACGCAGATAAGTTTCTAATGCTGTTTAATATATTTTTCGCCCATTTTTAGTTCTTCCCTTAAAAGGTAACCCAATCACATTATCTTCTCCCCCTCTCACCTTGGGTATATCAGGATCCCGAGACAACGCCAGAAAAGCGCGATCCAGTATCTGATCCTGCAGCAGTTGCGCCTTCTCCTCGGCATAGAGATCCACATCGCGACTGCGGCAGCCGAAGAAGAGCCACAGCTTGGGCAGTGCAGCTGCAGCATCCACTTCGCGGAGTACCTGAAACTCCTGCCAGAATGAGCGGAAGGGAGCAATACCTGTGCCGGGCCCAATGAGCACCACAGGTCGACTGCGATCCGCGGGCAAATGGAAGCCCAGAGCACTGCGCACAAACATAAATAGCTCATCGTCGGCACGCAAACCAGCCAGATAGTTGGAGCAGACGCCAAAGCGCTCGTCGCCTTGACCATCTTCAGAACGATACTTGACAATGGCCACGGTCAGATGAATCTCATCGCTGACACGTCGTGGCGACGAGGAAATGGAGTAGAAGCGAGGCTGCAATGGCGTCAAATGAGCCAAGATCAACGAAGCAGGCGGTCGACATGATGGAAACTCCTCGAGCACATCCAACAGATGTGGCAATCGCCAATGACGCCAATCCTCATAGGCCGACGAATCATTGACGAGCAACTCCAAACGTTCCTTGTCCTCGCTATCCTCACAGAAGCCCGCAAGCAACGTGAGCAACTGCCTCGACGGTGGCGTTGTCAGGTCGAAAAATCGCGCCAATAGATTGCGTAGTGTATCAGCGGGAATCTTATCATGCGGCTCCCAGCACTTGAAGATGCCATTCGAGGTCTGCTTCTCCTTGAGCAGCTGCAGTTGCAGTACCTCGTCGGGATTCTCCACGCCCACCAGACGCTCCAGCAGCCCGTCAACCAACTGCAAGCGATTCGCTGGAAAGATGCCCACATGATCGCCTGGCTCGTATTCTAGTCCAGGTGCGCATATCTCCAGGAGCATTGTGGTCTTGGAGCCCTCGCTCAGCTTGGTCAGATTGTGCGGCTGCGCTTTGATCTTGCAGCAATGCACCTTCTTGTTGTGGTATTTTGAGAGAGCACTGTCTAGCGTCGCCTTGGTCACCGATGGCACCAGGCGCACTGTGTTTACCGTCAGCGATTCATTCTGCAGTGCCAGCGAGGCATCCGACAGACTTTGATCCGGATCCAGGCAGAATGTCTCGCAGGCGAGCTGTGGGTTGGGGAGAGGGAAGGAAGTATGATAGAATGGAGAAAGGGGAATGGCAGAATGAGAGGAAGAAATATAGAGAGAGATACAGACTTATCAGGTAAGTCGAACTTTAGTTTATGTTAGTTATATTCCTGAGATGTTGAAGTCATCATTATATTGATCCTACAACGTGGTCTATGACTCTCTGCTGAAGCTTTCGAAATTCTTATAATTTTCATCATTACCATTTTATTTGTTGCTTCATCTTGAGATCTTTGTCATAAATAATATACAATATATAATCAAACATGCTCCTTAGAACTTCTTCTTTTCAAGATTCGCATTTATTTTAAAACATCTCACTCTAAACTTAAACTTGCAATTCTTATATCATTTACTCTGCAAAGGATATTTCCCATTTATTTTCTCATTTAATATATATCATCAATATCAAAAACTTATAAAAATTGTTTTTTCTTATTTAAGTTTTTACCATTAATTAAATCTTATTTTCATAAATTAGATTAATTGTTTTACTTTAAACAGTCAATTGACCATAGTAGATTTTAAACAAATAAATAAAAATTAATTACAATTGTTTAACTATTTTCACTACTACCCCCAGGCAGAGATTTATAAGTTACTTCAAATATTCTTGAACTTCTTGCTTGTGTTTTTCAATCCAGGAATTAATACAAAGACCTCATAAACATCTCATCAAAAACACTTTCTGGAGTCCATTCTTGGATATAAAATAAACAAACCCTATTTACGTATTCACCTTTTATACTTTAGATGGAAAAACTTCTATCAATTGACTCACCTTAAAGACCTCCGGTGCCCATTTGCGGAACGACTGCTCCTGGCCGCACATCTCATCGCCGTAGGCGACCTTTAGCAGTCGCTCGCCACCCAGCTCGCCGAGTATGTTGTCCACGTATTGGCCAAAGGCGCAGAAGTTCGGATAGGCCGAAGAGCCCAGTGCAAAGACAGCGAATCGCACGTTCGAGAGCGGCCCAAAGGTCTCGTCGGTGAAGGTGTCCGAGGTGGAGCCACGCAGCGAGTCCCAGCGGTCGATTTTCTTGACTTGTTGCAGCGGCAGCTTCATGAACTCCTGCCGCGAGCTTGCCTTCATGAAGGACTTGGATGAGCTGACCCCGATGCTAATGATAGTTGAATGGAATAGAAAGAGACAGAAGGATGTTTGAATTAAGATGCTGCGTTTTTTGCCTGCTCAGCTCAAAAATAAAGAAAACAAAAAAAAGAGAAAAGCGCTGGCACAAAGGCGGCCTAAACAAAGGGCGTGGACGTGAGCAGTGCGCCTGTTGTTATGCAATGACAAAAGCAAAGGACACGCCAGAGGAGGCTACTATAAAAGCAACTAACTCACACACACTCACGAATACAGAGAAAACTGACAGCAAAACATTTATTACGCTTGTCATTTGAGAAAGAAAAACCCAAATAAAACAAGAAAGAAATGGTATTGTAGGGTGTAATAGACTGAGAGATACCCTGCACTTGAATGAAATGCTAAAGAAATATAGTAGATGTTCAAGCTTTTTTTAAGAATAATACCTTATCTCATTTTGTACCAAATTGAATGATAAAATATTCGTTTTCAAGGAAAAAACGTACCCAAAATTTTTAAAAAATGCATTATAAAGATAAGAAAGTATAGAGCATCATTCAGAAGATATTTTCTGTGTGTACAATTCATAGTTACAGTGATTGACACATTAGTGTTAATACCAAAATGAACAATACACACATTTTCAATTTAACCCCCTTTATACCCTCTTCTAATCTCCCTCCATGGGTATCGCTTATAATGAGCACAAGGCGTCAGATTCGCCTTGGACTGTGCATATTACTGCGTGGGAGATGGTGAAGGGAAAGTGTGCCCACTCGGCTTGGCCTTACGCCCTGGCCTGGCCTGGACTTGGGCTTGGGCCTGTGTCTGAACTTGGACTGAACTGGCAAAGCAATTGCTAAAAAGCGTAATCATCCCCTCGTCAGCAGCTCGTCACGAGCAGCAGCAGCAGAAGCAGCAACAACAACTACACACAGCATGTGGCCTCTGCCTGCAGACACTCAAAGATGCCCCATCTCCCCCACTTTCCTGCCCCTACACACGTTGAGTGATGATTCAACAATGAACAGTGGCAGTTCTTTTAAAAAATAAAGGGAGAGGGAGAGACAGCAGGAAGTGAAAATCCGCCTTGCAGCTACAAATCCAGCTCGGACTTTGATACGCTATCCGCTGCCAACTGCAGCTGGCTCTGTGCTGTCCCTATCCTGGCCCGGCCCGGCCTTGTGCGGGGTCATCTTCTTGATGGCAAATGCGTTTAAAACTATTTGAGCTGCTGCTCAGCTTGGCTTTGGGTCAAAGTTTATGGCTCTGGCGCGCGTCGTAAAAACCTGTTGGTTGCTCTTACATAATCAGCTGCCAAGTGCGGATGGTAATCCCCCCCCTTTCCCCCTTTTGACTAAGACAGCGCTGAACCAGAGCTTACAACTCGCCCAGAGCTTGTTAACAAAATGTTGCACACAGCTGGTTTGGCCTTAAGCCAAAGAGCGAGCTGAGGACCGTGTAAGTTTAACACGAGTCAACAAAAGGCGAAACTACTCCAGAATTTTTGATTACTTTTCGGGCTCATAAAATGCTTTATAGCGCATTAATGGGCTGATTATGGGTTTCTTACTTTATAAATTGAACAGCTCTTTAATCTCGATACTCGCACATTTTGTCCACTATTTGCATTGTGAGTTCCACAGTGCACTAAGCTCCAGTTTCATGCTTTGCTCATGTGTCATTCATCAAGGTAGCAAAGCGTTGAGCTGCGAGAAGCTGCGTGCTGCCTATCAACTTAAGCACAGCAGTTACAACAACAGAACAACAACAAGAGAAACAGCACGCAAACAGACAAATAAACATGCAGCAAGACTGAAGGACTCGACGCTTTCCTTGTTTCCCTGCTCGAATATCATCGCCGGCTTCCAGGATGAAGCTGCAGCTCGGCAACCCAAAAGTGCAGCTTGCCGTGAAAAGAGTGTCGTAATTTACAGCTAGCAGTATGTATGTCTGTGTGCAAGCGGCAAAGCGCAACGACAACAACAAAACGCACGATGAATAAACAAACAAAACAAGGTGAAAGTGTAAACTGTAACGAACTGTTGCAGAGGGAGTAGGATCAGGATGAGGGGAAAATGAGGAGGAGGTGCAGTGAGGGAGTGGGGAATAGACTGTGGCGTAATTAAAACGCCGGCAAGTTGTGCGCCCTAAAATTGGCTGGCTCGTTGTTTCTGTTTCCCGACGTCATAAATTCGCCTGCCGCCCAAAAGTAGGCAACACCTTTTGCTCAAGCTCCTTCACGGTTGAGGTAAGTGGGTCGCGGACAAGTTGTACTCGTAATTATTTTGTGCACTCGAAATGCTGTTAAAAACCCATTGAAACGTCAAGCACTTGGATTAATTATACCCTTTAAATGGGCCATGACGGGCAATCAGATAGGGAAACTGCAGAAAATGCTGCTAAAAGAAGTGAACTGCAAGGGAATTAAGATGATTGTCATTACTTTTGTTTACTAGATAACAGCAAGCATCATTTATACAAATTGCATTCCAGCTGGCAAAGTAATGCAAAAAATACTCATTTTATGAATTCAAAGCGCTCAAGGTGAGCGATATAAAAGAGTCAACCGGGCACAAGTGAATCCCGCACTCAACTTGCTTGGGTTCTGAGTTCATTATGCAAAGTGAAGTAATTGTGAGTTGATAGGTGGCATCAGCATAAAAAACTATTATAATAACATCTGTGTGCGTTGGCTCTTCAACAATGTGCTTGACAACGATGAAGATGAAGATGTTGAGGTTGTATAGCAGCAGGAGGATGGCCATGATGATGAGGATGAGGATGAGGATGATGTCTAACTGAATGTTTGCCGGCTAAGTGCCACTTGTGCGCTCAAGCAGCAGCGGCAACAGAGGCAGTTGCAGCTTGCAGGATGCGGATGCGGCACACACACACACGAATGCAGATAAGCAAACCTGTCCTGGGCGACACTTGAGAGAGGACACTTACAGGCGTTGATGGCATAATAGACAGCAATTAAGTGAGTCACTTGAGCTGACAAACACAGCAGCTGTGTCCCTTCAATGAGCGTCATGAGAGAGATAGAGGGAGAGAGAGAGAGAGAGGGGAGGGTACTCCTGATGATTGTGCACTTTGTGCGGAGACCCATAACAGATGATTACGCTTTATATTTATTTAATGATTTGCAGTCAATCAAATTAGGCCGCAACTTGTAATTAAATTGAGCAGAATTAATCGAGAAATTTGTAGAAGCCACAGAGATCAATTGCCCTCAACTTGCCAGCGAAAATGCAATTTGCTAGTGCAGGCGAGAAACTATTCGAGCAACTTCGAGGCAACTAAACTCTTAAGTTGCAATGCCTGTCGAAATCTTGGCAGACAAGCAGACAAGAGCGCCCAGGGCGGGAACATTGCAAGTCAGTTGCTTCGACAAAGTTGCCACAAAACTTTTCGCATTCTTGACTTTAAAGTGAAATCAATTGAGGCAACAGCAACAACAACAACCAGAACAACAACAACAATTAATAGGCTAGCAATTTCCGAGTAGCGACAAACACTCAAAGCACTCAATGAACCGGAAAAGCGAACAAAAGAAGCAGCAGCAACAACAACAGACGGCAACGGCAACAGGAAGCTGCTCAAATTGGCCGCAGGCAAGGCAAAAATCACTTCAGCTGTTGCTCATACGCAGCGTGGGCCGCCAAGGGAAAAGCAGCTGCGTTAGCTCGCATTACCAGCATAATGTAATTGATCGGACATCAGACTAAATTATCGAAAGATATATATCTAATTGCTGCGCTGATGAGCTGGCACTAAATCAAATCTGAGCGGACTAATTAATGCTTTCGCTCTCTCTCCCCTTATGATTAATTCGCGTGCAACAGTTTTGTGCGGGGGAGAAACTTCTAAAGAATCCATAGATAATACAATTTGAGCAGCCTGTAAAAGCCTTAATAAATCATATTAATTGCTTGGTGCTTGCCAAAGTTGCGGGACTTTCGGCATTGTTATAATAAATACAAATTGATAAACAAGCACAGCAGTAGCGACAAGAGCAAACACACACACTCTCCTTCTCTCTGCCCCTCCCACTTTCCCTTCCTCTTTCTCTGTATTCCAACAGACAACAAGTGCTGTTTTAATTTTTTTGTGCTCAAAAGTCGCTTAGCTTCTCTTCTGCCGCAGGACATTTTTCTTCTTTGCCGATGCTTATCATATTTTATTGAATTGCCAAATATACTAACACGCTAAGCATCCCCAAGAGTACGTGTGTGTGTGAGTATGTGTGTATGTGTGTGTTTCTGTTTGTGTTTGTTTTCGATATATGTTTCAACGCACCGCATTTTTCATATGAATTTTCAATTTCGTCTTCAAGAACAACGCGATTCGGGTATAAATTTAGACATGAGCGAGTGCGTGCGTGTCTGTGTGCCTGTGTCTCTGTGTGCGTGTTTGTGTGTGCTGTAGTATGTGTGACTGTCTGTCAGTATGTCTGCGCTAGTCTGCGCGTGTGCTTGTGTTTGTACTAAGTTGTCAAAGCTGTCAAGCGGAAATCCCCTTTACATCATAAAAACAAGATGTAGAAGACATTGTAAGGGAGTACACTTGAAGTTACCCTGGAGAAACTGAGAGGAGGTTTAGATATAAAGGAGAAGCCTTTAAAAATTCTTGGAATATATTTATTTTATTTATGTTATTTATTTATTTAATGCCAACTTATGGCAGGCGGCTGAAATGTTAATTTAAAAATTAATTGCATTAAAAATTTTATAATTCATTAAATAAAAGTATTTTAAAGTATAATAATTGAATAGAAAAAGTATATTAACTGATAAAAATGTTTTTGTAATAGTTATTAAATCAATTTAATTTAAATAATTAAATTGGTATTTATTTATTCGATTAATGTTACAATGGTTATGCGACACAACTTTAATAATATTAAAAAAATTGTAAGAACTTATGTATAAATTATATTTTATATTTTGTAAAATTTTATAGGAGAAAATAATAATTAATTAATGACGGTTTATAAATAGAATATATTTCTAAAACGTTTTTCATAATTTATTTTTTATATATAAATTTTTGTTTAATGATTTTTGTTTATTTAAGTTTAACATTCTTTAAATTTCTCAACACATCAACTCGTTTCTTACTTTTTTTTAGCTCCTTCTAATAGGTATTCCCCAAGTCATATGTAACAGGCACATGCTTACACACACACTCATCACTCACACACAAATTTCTCGTCGGAAATATCGAAATAACAAAATTATTGTTATTGTTTGGGGCTTGACGTGGCGGGGCAAGGCAAATTGCGCGGATTTGGCAGCACTCCCAGGCGGCCCACATATTTAACTGTGCCACGACACACATATGGAGATTATTATTAAGGGTGTGTATGTGCGTCTGTATTTTAAAGCATGTAAGGAACAAGCCAAAAATGTCAATTAATGAACAAAGAAGATGCAAAAAATTCGATGTGTCTTGTCAAAAATGTGACCCGAAATCGGCCTAGAAATAATTAAAGAAACAAGAAATGAGTTTCAGGGGAGCACTCAAAACAAAATCTAATTAATCAAACATACTTTGTCGTATAACAAATTTAATCAGCACAAAGAGATTAAATGCAAATAAAAAAGTGAATTACAAATTGGGCACACAGGAAATTTGTTGAAAAAATTGCAGATTGTTTGCCAGACAAATTATGCAATGCCTGCTTAAAAAGCAATTTAGTTACGACCCCGTCTGCGAACCCTCATTTATTAGGCCACCCCTTATAAAGAACAACCCCCCACTCCCCTTTCGATTGAGTAGCATGGGGGGGTGAATTGATTTATATGAAATTTATGCAGACTTCGCAGTAAACGAAGCAGGCCAAGTTAAAGGCCAGCGAAATTTATTGACCCTGACCCCGACCCACCGCTTCTCTTTCATTTCGAGCACTCACCTGGAGTCCTGCAGACCGTGTTCGCCAGACTCCTGCACGCGCATTGCGTAGAGGTCCTGCGAGAAAAGCTGAAAGCACAAAAGACGCATTTGATGTCATTAGTGCAGGCTCGTCCATTAATTAGTTAGCTAGTTAGTCATCAATGAACTTCCCACTTACCTCACCATTTTCCGGCGGATCTCCATTGCCAAAGGTCGAGGCAACCACAATTAGCAACGCCTCGTGCTCAATGGAGGATATATCGTAGTCGGACATGCAGTATATCTAAATGAATAAACAATTTAGTGTCGGACTCACAATCGGAAACGGTGCGCCGACCCTGAGCTCTACTACCAACACTTTTGCGGTCATTAGTGTTGCGACCAGGCACAAACTGAGTTACACACTCTGCTATCTGTCTGTCAGTGTGTGTGTGTGTGTCTGTGTGTGTGTAGTTTGTCACAGGTGCCTGCAGCTTATCTACTTTTGGAGCGTAATGAGCAGCTGCTTTTTATGCCAACATCCTCTCGCACACACTCACACACACACACTCACACACACACACGCCTGACAGCAACGTCCTGCCACGCCCCCTAACTGGACACTAAGCTGGCAAATTTCTAGGCACATTTCGGGCTTATGCTAATTTGTATAATGTGGCATTTTGCCGTTAGGTCGCAGGTTGTAGTTAATTTTAGTATAGGCCAAAGCGTTTTATAATGTCAAATTAAGCTTGTTTTTTGTTCAGCGTGTCGCATGCTTGATATTTTGAATATGAGGACGTTACCCCTTATTCGATGCGTGCCTCTGACACTTTGAGCGACATTTATGTTTGATAAATTTGTCGGTTTTTGAGCGGATTGTGAGAACTAGACTTTGTTGTTTATAATGAAGTAAACTTTAAACATTTCTTGAATATTGTTGATTATTTTTGTCTGCTTTATAATTCGGAATTTCACTTCAGAATATTCATAATAAATTTTAATTGTTGCTTTTAAAAGGTGCTGATTTATTCTTTAAGTTTGTTTCTTTACCTCAACTTAATAAATGTTTAATCAATACTTTCTCAAGTTGCCAACTTACCTGCGCATTGAAGGCATGTCCCAATAGTTCGCACAGCTGCTTTGCATATTGCTCCGACTTGCCCGTCTCGGTGGCATACAGCACTGTCGCCTTGATGCGCTTCGACAGGGCGCGACCAAACAATTTCGATGTAAATTTCACAGCACTGCAAAGCAGAAGAAGAAGAAGAGGAAGAATAAGAACAAAGCAAGCAGATGCCAGAGTTATTAGTGCCGTTATAAAGTGGTTCATTTCGTCAGAAATTCATGTGAAAGTTGACCGAAAAAGGACAAACTTCGAGGGCAAAGGACGCATACTTTAAGCGTAGTCAGCAGCAAAAGACATCATAACACTTCATAAGGCTTTATAACGCTGCCATAAAGGAAAGCACACGCACACAGAGACACACGCACACATACTGAGAGCTGCTTGATTGACATGCCATATAATTGGAAAATAGTCTGCAAGTAGAGCATAAATTGCTTAAAAGACGTTCGCAAAGACGTTCACTACGGCAAACACACAGACACACACACATGCACATTAAGAGGCTGCCAATAATCAAATGGCTGCAACACTTTTATTGCAAGCCAGCAGGCAACTGGCAGCTGCCTCAATGCCTCGCTGCCTCGCTGCCTCGTGTTGTTTCTTAAAGCGCAAACACATCAAATTTTAATGCGCATAGTGCAGGGGAGGCTGAGCCAACTGGAAGACTAGCTAAAGCCTCTGCTATCGCTATTTACAGCCGCTCTGTATCACTCGCTCTCTCTCTATGCCACTTCCCCCCTTTCCTCTCTCTTTCTCTCTTCGTTTCCCTGCTGCCATTGATGGTCGTGCAGCTGCTGTTCGTGACGTGCACTCGTCTTAGGGGCGTGTGTTATATAGGCATTTTAACTGTAATTCAATATGGCGGCCGGCTCACATTTCGTTGCATACTTTCGTGTGCGCAGAATAATTTCATTTTCATGAAGTTGTCGATGTCAGCGCTGATTTAATTCCATTTCATCAGCATCCCCCCACTGAACGCGTGCTAAAACAATTAAACTTAATTATGCCGCTAAAGCTTAATACACTCGCAGACACACACACACACAGCCCCCCACACATACACACACACACACACAGGCATATGCATTTGCAATTCATTTAAGCATTGATAAAAACTTTTGCCTGCGCGGCGGAAGTTCTCACTGCTCGCACTGCCTCGTACTTCGCATAAATAACGATTTCAACATGTTAATTGACAACTTTTTAATGAATTTCATTTTTGCTGCCATTTTGCCAGTCAACAGACTCAATGAAAGCCCTACGCCCTACGTGTATGGTGTGTATATAGAGAGAGCCCTCGCAGTGGGTACTTGTTGAGTCGCAGGCAATCGCAATAAATTGAAATTAATTAACTTATAAAAGTGCGCAATGCGAACAACTTCATTAAAGTGTAACGATTTAAAGTGCAGTCATTAAATAATTATTATAATTTTTTGTTTTTCTCGTTGTTCGCTCATTAAGCAACAATCAGTCTGCAGTTTCATGTTTGTTTTTTCCATTAATGCAATCCATTTTGCCAGTTAAAGCTGACTGTTTTGTTTGCGCATTTCATTACAACGAATTGATAGGATTTAGTGCCTGTTTACAAGCTTATTATAATAAATTGACAGCACGTTAAAAAAGTTTTACTCAATGTAAAACAGAGAGTCTTTTGTTTGTCAAATTCTATAAGTAGTAAATAAATTTCATTGTTCGTTCTGTCTCTAATTAGAACACGCCTCTCATTAATTGAACTCATACCATTTTTTAACAAAATTTCCGACTAAGAAAATTATAATTATTTAATGGAGTCAGAAGAAAATTAATTGTTTTATTTTTTCATTTTAAATAGATTTAGATCAGTTCGAAAATTTAATATTAAATCGATTAAATTAAAATTGGAAAACTTTTTTTTTTTTTTTTTGTGTCTAGAAAATCGAAGCAATATTTCAAGCAGTACAAAGTCAGTAAAGTAATATATTTCAAGTATCAATTATATTTATCATTAATTATGTTTAAAAATATAATAAAAGGGGTTCAGAAACTTCAAGATAAAATCAATCTAACCATTTACTTTTTCTAATTCATTGAACAGATTATTATCTAAAAGAATTACTAAGTTTTCTTCATTAAACTAGATGAAAATAATAACTAATATCAAAAACTTCTCCTCTTGCATAAATAATTAGAGTACATTAAAACAGATTGTTTAAACCAAAGCTGTTTAATGTTTACACAGCTATGACCATTAGCCAAATACCTCAACAACAAAATACCTGTAATTTCCTTCACAAGCGTAGCCTTTCAGCACAGGCGAAGCCAAATGCATGTCGAGTTTACAGGTAAAGCCAACTGACAGCACGTGATGCAATGCGTCAAATTTGCCCGACGTGTTGAAGTTCCAGCAGCAGAGGAAGGGAAACAGGGAGAGGAGCACCATGAGGCATGGCATGGAAAACGGGCAAGCGGCAGCAATAAACCACAATCCGTGTAATCTACTTAAGGGCTAATCCCTGCTGATGCTGTGTCGTATGACACGCCACACACACACACCCTCACGCACACACCCTTCACCACACATCACGTGTGTACAAGCTAACTCACTGCCACCGCACAAAGGCACAAGATATCATCAGGCAAAGGTCGGCTAAGCTTAACGTTTAAGGTAATGGGCAACAGTGTCGCGAGTACTCACCGAGCGATTTGTTTAAAATTGAATTTACGTCTTGGCTTCTTGCCCTTGCTCTCGCCACGTCCCTTTTTCCAGACGTGAATGCGCCAGGCAGGATCCTGGTACTCGAACGAGGGCTTCAGATAGTACAGCGCCATCTCCTGATGGAACACGGGCGTTATGGAGCCCGACAGTGGCGGCACAATCCAGATCCAATCTGCCGGGCAACCATTGCTGAACAGAGAAAAGAGAGTGGGAGAGAGAGAGGGAGATATATCGTTAGAGGGAGTAGCAAGTAATTGTTATGGTTGCCGCTTTGTTTTTGCTTATTGCCTGTAATTGACATAATGCTCAAGCGAAACTGCGCCAGCCAATGGAGCAGTCAATGTTGTCCTTCCACGCCCTATCCCCTCCCTTTGTCGTTGCTTAATTGTAGCCAACAAGCGAGGAAGAGCAGCGCAAACCCTACGCTTATCTCATGGATACGCTTTGACTGGCATTAGAAAATGCAAATTGGCAGTAATTGAAATATGGCCACGTATTTTTAGCCAGCTGAGCGACGACGGCTTAAGCTGCGGAAGCGTATTTCCAGCATTGGCTTAACTATTTTTGTTCCTCCTGCTGTGCTGTATATATATTTGACTTTTAAATGAACAGGAATTAGTAGCGAAACCAGACGTTAATCTTGCAGACTAGTCGAGGTTTTCTTTGCTTTCACAGTGGGGCGGTTATTAATATATAACAAGGATTAAGTATATTTAGAATATTGTAGAAATATTCTTAAATAATATAAATACTTTCCCTAGCACAAATACCCCTTATCATCATTATTTTTTAATATTATTGTTAATTACTTCAATGCTAAATTGCTCACACAAATTCCTTGTACAATTAATGTTGCCTACTTTCAGGCAGTCGTATAAATTACTCAATGCAAATAAACCTCGACATGAAAATGTTCTTATTTTCAATAATAAACAAACACAATCGAACAGAGCATTTCATCAGTTGCTGCCAATCAAAGTCAACAATAAACCGCAATTAAAAGGGCCCAAACACGTGTCAGCAATCTGTAAGCCGACGATTCGGACCAATAAATGTGATAAAAAACCGCGCGAACATAACAAATAAAATATATGACTACAGATAAAACAACATTTGCCGAGCCCGAGTGCTGACATATTGAACGCCATCTGCCTGTGTCTGCGTGCACTTTGCATAAAGCGCCGGCGACAGCAAATTGAAAACAATAAATTTATTTCCCACCTGCAAAGAGTTTTTTCAACCATCACACCTCCCCCGTCTGGGGTAAACAGGAAGTCAAATGAAACACGTTAAGCCATAAACTTGTGGCCTCGGGGATGTGTGTCATAAAGCAGTGGAAAGAAAACACATTGCAATATTGCGCATACGCCAACGCGAATGCAGTCGCCAAAACCCCCTTTTGATACTTACCGCAACTTGGACTCATTCTCGAAATGCTTCATAAAACTCTCGCTGGCCGTGTGATGATCCACAATGGTCACATTGCGGCTCTGATACGAGTGCAACACGGCGATGTTCATCTCGACGACGGCCTTGTCCTTCCACAGCGATGTTGGTGTGCGCGTGTCCAAGTTCATTTTAAGTGCCACTGTCTGAAAGTAGATAAACATACAAATATATGTAGTATATATATATATTATATAATCTATATATAGAGAGAGAGTGGGAGATAGAGAGGGAAAGAGAGAGGAAGCGACTCTCCTGCGTCTAATTGCTGCGACGTTATTAATTTTCGATTACAGTTTTTGGTCAGTTTTTGTGGTTGCAAATTGATAATTGCCGCCCTCACACACACACATGCACACACACACACACACGAGCAGACACACAATGCCCGGTGGCAACAAGTGGCTGCATAGGCGCCATTGCGGTCACCGAGCATCGAGACTGAAATCACATATTGATTTTGCCCTGGAGGCCGTAGACAATGGGCCAAAGTCGGCACAGTGGCTTAAAGTGGGTAGCAATTTAAGTGTGATGCAACTGCCTGCAAGTAGATATATACATACGTATCGAAGCTATAACCCACTCTGCTGTTCAATTATTACTGTACTCTTCGCAATTCCCGCTTGCCAAATAAGCCTCATCTAATTCGAATGTGCATGAAACAGCTCGCAAAACAGAGGTAAATACGGTTTCCTCTCCCTGTCTATAGGATGCATTATCCTGCCAACAAATTGAATAATTCTGATGTCTGTCTCTGTATGTGTGTGCCTTTCTGTGTGTGTGTGTGTGTGAATGTGTGTGTTAATGGCAAGTTCGTGTTGAAAACTAATTAAACGAGCAAATTGAAAGTGCAAATTCATCAAATTTTGATGCACTGTGAATAATCGAATAGCCCCAATTGCAGTGAGTACTTTACCGTTATGTATGCTATATATAGAGTATATATACTTGTAAACATATGCAAATTTAAATATTACACCTTGTGATTTACTTTGTTGCGCTTGGGTTGCCTTTTAAACGGTCTGTCTGGCAGGCAGGCAGGGTAGGCAAGGCGCAACTTGGCTGGCTCCTGTGACAACACAGCTGAGCACACACAGAAGCCCGCACACTCACACACACGCGCGCACAGACAGACAAAAAACACGACACATGTGTCGACAGAGTGAAATATTTACCAGAAAAGCGCTTTATGCCGGCAAAGTAAACGTGATAAAGCGCGCGCAGGAGGAGGAAGTGGAAGAGCCGCTGCTCGCGTCGAGTTCTTATGGCAACGGACACATTATGCGCGGCATATAATGAAATAAATGCCGGAAAGCAGCGGCACTGGCGACAAAGACATCAAGGACATTAAGCAAGGACAATACCAGCGCGCTATCAATAACAAAATTACAATAAATACACACACACACACGTACAGTGAGACACACTCGAGTCTCTCTCGCCACAGACACGTGTGGTTAATCGGAAATTTTAATACTTTAATGTCGGCAACTTACCTCGAGCATATTGCGACGATTTGTGTCACATAAATTCCGGGAACCAATCTCCGTTGACATGTACCAGCCGCTGAATGTGGTCGCCGTAAACTGTATGCCACCCACATCGAAGAGCATCGATGAGACCGCAGGCAGGGCGTACCAGCGCAGGCCCAGCTCTGTGAACCATTCGAATCTGCCAGGAGGAGAAGGAAAAAAAGGGAAATGAAATTTTTGTGAATCCGTTAGCAACACTTGTCATCATAACTGGCCCTGCAGCTGCTCGATAAGGCACACACACACACAGACACACTGATACGCTCACTCACTTGGGATGACTCAGCGGCACCTCGAGTATCAGCTCCGGCGGATAATCAAAGTAGTCTGGATCATGCCCGTTGGCCGACACGACCAGCGGCAGTATGTCCCATTCGCTGCCCTTGCCCTTCCAGCCCAATTTGGTGCAGACCTGCCAAAAAAAAAAGAGAAACCAGTTAAGTAAGCAAGAGTAACAGCAACAACAACAAAAATAGCAACAACTGTAGTAGCAGCAGCAGCGACGCCCAAATCGAATATCAACACGAGCTGAGTAAACCGACATAAAAAGTGACATGTGCACAAATATAAAGCATACTGTCAGGCGCTGACGCTATGCAAATACAAGCATGAGTGCTGCATGAATGCATTCAAAACGGCAAGGCATGTATCATTGAAAAATTTACTAGGTTCTTTACTTGCAATGACTGTGACTAAATTTTTTTTCTAGTATTTTTTAATATTATTTAGTAATGAAATCTATTGTTCTCCTTTAAACTTTAACAGTTATACCTATGAATTCTGGGATTGTCCTCATCTTTACAGCTTCGAGGTGTTCTAATACTCCCAGTTTTTAATAATAGCAATTCTCATTCTACAAAACTTATTCCTAAATTTCCAAATCGTTTCTTTAATTTGTTTTAGAAAATACTTTAAATTTTTTCCAATTGTAGCTAGAAAATAAAAATTTTTTGAATATTCATTAAAAAGAGTTTTTAAAAAAATTTTTAATGATTTTTTTCTTGTTTTGTATTATTTTTTTTAGGATTATTTTTGATGGCAAACCAGACATAAAAACTGCACCGTAACTTTTACACTTTATTTTAGTCTCGAAGTAAATACATTCATGCAGCTACCTAACACGTACGTGTGGTTCGTATTGACAGCTTTGTTTGATTTTTCTCGTATTTAAAATGCGATTTATTACACCGAGTTTACGCAACTTTGCAGCCACGCCCCCATTCACCGCCTCCGAAACACATTTATTCCTGTAATTTGTTATGTTATTGCCAGCGGAATGAAAGAAGAGTGAGGAAGGGTGAGAGGTATACACGGGCTACGTCTGGAATATTTTAACTTGTTGGTTTAACAAGAGCTCAAAATTTGTGCGTCTCCAAAAGCAATTGATGCGTGCAAATATTGTGATGCCACAAATAAATGGATAGGTGGATTACGAGCCATAAATAAAGGACAGTCACTCCCCCAGCCCAGCCTTCTCTGCGCACACATATAAAAACCAATCGAAATTGGTTTGGTTTTGGCTGTCGTTGTTCCTGGGAGGCACAGCATCTGTGCTGCATCGATAGCCAGGCAGGTCAGTGGGGCAGGAAGGAGAGCAAGCTGACCGGTTGTGTTTTATTGTCCCGTTTAAGCACACCTCGCACTTACTTAAGCCACGTTTTATTGACCTTTAATTGACCCTTAAGACTCTTTAAAGATCATCTTTTATATGGGTTAAATATTGAACTGGTTGGCGAGGAAATGGGAAAATGCTCGTGAATTTTGTGTTGTAGGTTCAGAATTAATGTGGGGCTAGTTCTTTTTATTTAGTACTATAAAGTACTAAGGTTTTATATTCTATGGTACTTAGTTCATAGATTGCTGATTAATTTTAAGTAAGAGATTAAAGTGCATAAGTTAAGAAACTTTATTCTTAAATTTAAAGCTAAGAATTCTGAGGATATATTTTTAAATTATATTTTAGTTTCATTTGCGCGTACACAAGTATAAAATAATTTATATTTTTCTAAGATTAAATGACTTCATGAACAATATCTGAATCCACTCTGAAAATATCCCTTAAAAAATCAGCAAAGCCTTCTTTAAATTTTCTATACTCACCTCTGTGAACTCCACATTCATGGGATCTCCCACAATCTTTCCGTCTGGCTGCTTGTATCCTGCATACGAGATTAGCTGATTGTTCCATATGCGATAATCATGGCGCGCATCTGTGCGCTGTGGGAAAATTGTGATGGCCGATCTGCAGATAGAGAGAGAGAGAGAGAAGGATGTAGAGAGAGTCTGATAATAAACACAAATACCGCTAACCGAATCAATAGACACAAATCTATAGGGAAAGTTTCTAAAACGCAGACACACACACAGCCAACAAAGCCGCAACAAATTTATGGCCAAAGTTGTCGAACAACTTTAAACAACTTTGGCAACAGAAGCACACGCTCGCGTCAAATGTTAACAAAGTCAAAAGTGCAATAGAAAGTCAGGTTTGTAGATTAGTTTGCTGAGGGGGGAGGCAGCCAAAACAAATTGCCAAATATTTACCAGGCCACTTTGCACTCAACACTCGCGACTCATGACCAATTAGAAGCGCTGCCCACACACCAATTTCCTGTCTGCGAGGCTTATTAAACGATTAGTTCAAAATTTTCACAAATATTTGCACCGTTTTCCCAATGCCATAAACAGCACATTGAAAGCCAGCGCAAATTATGCCTGGCTTATTATCTCTATACACCTCATCCACTCCCCTCTTATTGGGATATCGCAAATTTGCTCTCGCTAATTAGTATAAGCCGGCAATTAGACGCTTTTCGATGTCAATTATTGCGAATTTGTATGACCAGCAGCTCGCCTTTGTCTCTCTCTCTCTCTGCCTCTCTCCCTCTCTCTGTCTCGATTTGTGGAAAATTGCTTTTGAAAATTTTGTATTCTATGAAAAGCAAAATAAAATTTTAATTTTGTTTTATTGCAAAATATGAAAGATAATTAGGTAGAGAAGCGCAATAAGAGAATATGTTTTGTATAAGCTTAAAGTAAGTTTGATTGGGAATAAATAAATTGGCAATAAACTCCTATTTTATAAAGAAAAGAGCTGGGTTAATAGTTTAAGATATATTTATTGTGAAAAGAGTGCACTAACATTAAGGTTCTTTTATCTTTAATCATTTTAATTACAACTCGCAGCACAACATAAAATATTTCTATACTACAAAGATTCTGACATATGTTCTCTACACATCAATTTCTTTCACTTCCCATATGCAACCTCTTTGCAATCTTTATGCAACCCAGCTAAAATGACTCTTTATTGTATTTTATTCAAATTCAATTTCACAGCTCAACGATTTACTCTGGCAACTTGCAAAGATTTTTAATAGTATTTAAATAATATTATTTTTTTTCTCATTTTGCGGCCTTCTTTGACATTTGGGAATGTTTTTTTTTATGGAAATTAAATGAAATTTTCGAGCTCATCACTCACCTCAGATTGCCTTTATTGGTCGCATATTTGATGTGATTGCAAATGGCCTCGAACATGCCGCTGGTTGTGGTCACATAGCGACAATCGAACACCTAGAAAAACAGAATAACAATTAAATTCAGTAGCAAATCACTCATAAATTAAATTAAATTCAAGCTGTATTTATATAGTTTATAGCTTAGAGGCGACAATTAAATCTGCAACTAAAGCTGCGCACACGCCCCATTGGAAAAGTTAAGATTAACTAAAATATTAAAATATTCATAGGGCATGTGACTGAAAACAACAATTGAAACAAACTGATTGGAATCATGAAAGAGAGGCTGTATTGGATTAGAAAATACCCTGTATATATAATATATTATATTAAATTTATATTTCTATTATATTTCCTACTCGTTTGTTTATCACAAAAAGGCACAGTTTATTTAAATATTTTCCAAGAATTTATTGCAATAACAACTTCTAGTTCTGCGCTAGTTCTTATAGCTCTATCCAATTTTGCACTTTTATAGGGTATAGAGAACAGCAATAACTGTTGAGCACTGCCAGCCATAACAATTGTACAACATGAATTTTAAGTGCGCCCCGAACTTTTCATGGGGGGTGGGGCGCTGTAAATGGAAAACAGCAAAACAGAGAATGAAAAACTAAAAACAGCAGACTCGAAATGAAATCAGTTTAGTTCACTTTAGTTCTGTTTAGTGCGCTTTCCCTCTATCCCCTCCTCTCTCTCTCTCTCTCTTGTTCTTACTGTGCGCTCACAAGGGGGCGTATGATAAATGTTGTTACGATTGAAGCTCTGGCCTGTTGTTCTTGCGCACTCGACGCGTACATAGAAACCCTTTTTCAATTATACAGCTCCAATGCACTTTCGAGATACGCCTACTTTTGGCACCAGACAATTGAAGGTCTATTGGGGGAACTTCACACCTTTCATCGATGGGTGCTGCGTGTGAGTACTTGGAATTTCTGTGGGTTTCTGTGTGGCCCACTCGAATTTCGGCCCAAATCCCTTAACACCTCTCGGCTCTAAATTATGTGTGTGTGTTTCTTTTTTTGGCCTGCCTTTTTCTCGCTCTCTTTCATTTGATTTTCTGCTGTGTTGCTCCCCCTCTCTCTCTCTGTCTGTATCTGTCCACTCAGTTTGTCGGGGTTTTTGTAATTAAGTTAGAACCCTTTTTCGAGTGGTCCACAGTGGTTCATGTTAACCCATAAGCCATTCATTTATGCATGATGCGTGCATTTCATTTACAGCAAACTTTTCTTTCTCAAGTGTTATTGGATAACTTTTTCGAAAAGTCATGGCGTAAAATGGAATTATCATAGCACAAAACTGTATGGCCAGAAATGTTTATGCAGCATCACTTTTTTGAAAGCAAAACAAACAACGAGGGGCAGCCCAAAACTTTATGGGACATTAATAGAACTGAACTGAGATATTTATGGAAACTACAAACACACGTGGAAAAACAATCTTAGATTTGTAGAAATATTCTATGATTTTTATGAAGACTAAAATGAAATTCAATTAATAGTTTAAAGGATTATTTATAGGCTTCCATAGCTATTGTTGATAATAAATTAATCTAGTTATAATCCTTAGATCTTTCTTTCATATAACGTATGCTAATAGTCCCTTCTGTACATCTCACACAGCCCTCGCTAGCTTAGAATTTGGACAGTTCTTGAGACAGCAATAGAAAACTGAGAGTAGAGCGCCATTTAATATGTATAAGCACACACAGACACACATACAGACACACACAAGCACACTACATTCATATGTGTTGTGCATGGAAAACACATTTTTGATGTTAAGTGAATTTTCAAGGTGACTTCACTGCGAGTTTCTTGAGAAATGGATGCGCGTGTCAGTCTAAGACAAGTCGCACACACCAGCACACACACACTAGCACACACACACACCTACTATGACACACACTCTCACACATGCAAATCATCGAGGCATAAATGCAAATTTGTTCACACTTTGCTAGGCACACTTTGCCGCCTGGCATCGGGTAATGCCAACTACCGATCATTATAATATATACTCTATACTCGTATATGGCAACGTATGAATAAATCTCTGTGTGGCAGACACCGAAAATTTTCTAAATTAAAATTTACGATGATTTGCATTTCAAATTCGCTTTGTCTCTCTTTCTGTCTCCCATTTCTGTCTCCCGCTGTCTTACGCTAGTCTTGGTGCCTTTTTTATCGCCTCCGGGTGCGCATTTTGCATTTGTCATTTTGTTGAAACACGCATAAATCTTGAATAATGTTGTCCCGGACATGCACACAAATACACACAGGAATAAACACACAAACACACACTCACACATGCAAAGCAGACAACTACTGAGATTTGAGCTTGTGCCTCAGTGATTTGTGCCCTGACAAATTCGCTTGACTATGCTGCGTATGTTTCAAATATTTTCGTAGATTATCCACATTTGGCTAATGTGAGTTGATGAATTGTTATGCTGATTTGTGCTAAATGTACCCTGCACTCTGGCTTAGCCAACGAAGTGTAGAGATATGCGTATAGAGCTCTAATTCAATTGACTTCAGTTGCTTGTTAGACAGGGCGTATGATGAATGATGCAGCTGAGCGAATTTGGCTTGGGTGTACCTTATGCATAGCACTAGATATAATATATAATATATATTTATGTATATTAATTTATACATACGCTGCATGCAGACGACAGTTTGAATTGAGTATAAACCTGACTCTATAAATTTTATTTAATAACTTTCATATTTCTTTGACATTTATTATTCGACAAACTTCTTTATGAGGATGATACATGGCAAATGCTCCAAATTGTGTGCTAGAAAAAACTTAGCTTCAACCAAAAGATAAATTGTTTGAAGCTGACACCTTGACAGCTCTCAAACTAAGCTTCAAATCCAACTCCTAACTCTCGTAACTCTTTTTGGGTCACACTGTTTGTCAGAATAAAATGTGCAAATATATAGCCAGACTAACAAAGCCGGACACCTTGTCACTGTGGGCCTTTGGGGGGCTCCAAACATTGCCCGATAAGAAGCTCATAAATTTCCCATTTTAAGATGAGCATTCATAAATCACATAGGTTATCCGCAGCCTGCTCACCTGCAACTTTGACCATTGGATGCGACCGATGCAGCGCGACGAATTGCGCCAGGCTAATTTGGCACCATAAATTAGCTCGGTTTCTGTTAGCTGATAATGTCCCGTTGACTCAATGCTCTGTCGCACCTGCTTCCAGCGTGTCTCGTGGGCGGCCGACGAGGAGCTGCCCGAATTCAATTCAAGATATTCCAATTTATTTTAGTCAGCTGAAGGGAATAAGAGTGCGAGAACGGTGAACTCACCGCTTTATGGAGGTGAAATACTGATCCAGAAAATCCTTGGCGTGCTCCAGCACCAAATCCGGTTTACGTGCCTCGACGGCCGCGTTGCCAATGTGCATGACGCTGCTCGTACAGGTGGCACGTGTACAGGACAGTATCTAGAGCAGGAACAAGAAATAAAAGGCAAAGATGGTAATAATTGTTAATAAATAAGTCATAAACACAACAGGGAGTAGGGAGGCGTTTTCTTCATTAAAAATTTAATTTCTCATCTTGGTAATTAAATTTTTGATTGCTCATTTCGTTCGCCCTAATTGTAGCGACAAATGAAGATGAATGACAACAGAGATAGATGAATAGAGGGAGAGGGAGATAGAGAGAGGGAGAATGGTTTGGCAGACAGTGTTGGCCATAAACAAACGCGTTTACCCGCCCACAACTTGTTGCCTGAATAGTCCCTCTACTCCTACTCCCTCCTCTTCTCGCCCCAAATAAAAGTGCGCAACAATGCAATGGAAATGAAATTAAAACGAAATGACTTCAGCCATTTAATGGGGGAACTGACAACTTCTCGCCTCAGGCCGCAGACGAATCTTTCCAACTTAGACAGACTTCGTCATCTTCATCTACACATCTCCTACCATCTCCCTCTGCTTGTGTCTCTTTTTCTGCACGTTTAAAAAGCATTTCACTGTCAATTGGCAATGTTTCATTTGCCCTGCTTCGTTTTCGCAATTTCTTTTTGCTGCTCTCTTATGACGCATGTCGCATTAGTTATACCCTGTAATGGAGTGGGCTGAGGGCATGAGTTCTTTAAGTTAAAAGTAAACACATCTTTTCTATACTATGTTTAAAAATATTTCTACGGTTTTCCAACTCTGAGTGGAAACTTCAAGTCGAGCATGCCTCAGTTGGCAGCTCCTTATCAGTTCTCTCTTTCGCTCTAAACCTCCCACGTTTAATTCACTCGACGGCGCGCCTTCCACACTGGCTGTTAGCTGTATTCGCTCACCTTGGCTTACGGTTTGTTTTCCTTGACGGTTTAATTTACTCAATACCAACAAAAACGATGCCAACGACGGCTTGAGGTGGTCCACAGCCCGCGGTCATAATTAGTTTGTTTTCACAGGCAGTTGAGCTTCTGAATTGTCTCGAGTAAGCCGAATTGCCAGTGATTCCAACCTCCCCCACTCCCCCTTCAACTTTCTCATCTCCTCCTCTTGCCATGAAATGCTCGAGTGGCTCTGCCGCCGCTGTGACAATTACATCACACATACGCCGCGTTGCCTTGTGGCATTAACCTTCTTTTTATTATTTTCCTCTTTTTGAAATATTTAATTAAGCTTGCGTACGTGACACATAATGTTTAATAATTACTTTAATTGGGGTTCATATTTGCTTGAAATTTAAAGGATTTGAAACTGTTTCTGGGAATATTTTGCTGCAGTTGGTAAGGCATATTTATAAGCTTGCAGAGGGTATATTAAGTTTGGCCAGAGGTTTGTAATGCACCTTGAAGACTTTTTCGACTTTCTGAAGAGTATGTGTGCTGACTCAGCATTAACAGAAGAGTCGAACGAGCCATATATGCCTTTCTATTCAACATATTATTATTCAATTTTCAATTATATAAAACTGTTATAAAAACTATTGGAGCTGATAAGGATATTAAACTTTTGGCATGTCGAAGTCTTGTTAAAGTATTTTTAAGCATTTTTCATTTCTTTTCTTTCTTTCATTTTTGTGTTTATCTCTCTGCATTGCATCTTTAGTTAATTTTATTTAATTTATGTGCTCCACGTGCACCTCAACCACAATCAACTGCAGCCTCAACTTCTCATATGGCAGCAGAAAACTGTGCGTGGTTTGCTTGACTGAAACTTTGCCAATTTTCACTCGACTGCACAGGACAAATTTATGCAGCAAAAGAGATGCCACATACCACGACACACACCCACACACACACACACACTCGTGGGGCACACCTCACACAATTTATTTGCCACAAGTTGCGAGTTATGTTCCTAATAAGCGCAGCTGCCACTGCTCAAGCTTGGCTCGCCCCCCTTGCACTGCCACTTGCCACACACACCACACTTTGCCACTGTTTACAGAGTCCAAAAAGAAATGAACTTTCACTTTCAAAGAACTGAAATCTCATAAGGCAACCGACTGCAGAAAAAAGGATTATACATTTTTGGTCGGGCCGTCTTTCAGCAGGAGAAGATTTGCGGCTACAGCCAAATGAATTTGGCTGGCAGCGTCAAATGCAAATAATTGCAAGCTGCTACAGCAGGCTACGCCCACTGCAACGCCCAGTCACCAGTTAGCTACTGCACACACACACACACACAGAGAAAGTTCTCCAAAATTGTTTTATGTAAATATAAACACAAAGCAGAAACAGAAGCGGAGGCGGCAAAAGGGGAAGGCAAAAGAAACGATGAAGCAGATGCAACAACGCGGCGGCCGCCGGAAACGGAAATTGTTGCAGCTGCAGAGCGTCAAATAAATATAGTTGTGCACCCTCGCACACACTAAGAGAGTAATACACCCACACACACACTAACTGAGAGAGAGTAAGGCACCCACACACACACACACCGCCATCAAAGCGCTTAAAGTTTTGGCGTGTAAGTTTCGGTTTGCCTCGATGCCACGTGCCCAGTGAAGAGAACAAAATGCAAGGCGTGGGCGTAACGCAGCGGGAAGGGGGAGTGGCTGAGTTTTCCTGGCGTGCGCCTTGTTCGCGCCAAATTTGCACTTTTCGTAAGTTTTCCTTTTCATTATTTTTTTATTTTCGAGCAAATTTATGCGCCTCCAAAGAGGCAAAGTGTAAAAAGTACAGTCAACTGAGTTGAAAGGCTTGCAACGACTGCTGAATGCACTTTGATTTGGTTGTGGGATAATAAATTAAATATATATGGTATATATAGTGTGGAGATAATACTTTATTGTTTTAATTTTATTTATTTAAAGTGCTCGCAAAATTGTAATCCATTCATTTGGCTTTCTGAATATATCGAAACGTTTTTCCGCATCTTTTGCACTGTGCAACACTATTCTATCGATAGGAATCTTAAACGATTTATCGTTAACTTAATAATCTTTCGATAGTGTATGGACTTAGGTCACACTTTTCAAGAAGTTAAATTCTACAATAAGAACAAATTGAATTAAACTTAAGTTGTGTTGGTTTACTTAATAACTTCCACGAAACTTGGTAAAGCAACTCAATCGCCACGCTGCAACTTGTAGAGTAACTTTGGGCGGATCAAAGAAAAAAGGAGAAAAAGAGAGAGAGAGCGGGGAAGAGTGGGAAAAAGAAAGAGAACAACGCCTGGAACAAAAATTATTTGTAGTCCTGTAACTTCTGTAGCTACTTTGCCATGCACTATCACCTCCGCCACGCCCTCATCGCCCTACTGCTCTTTGCCCTTGGCAAATTGCAATTCAAAACTGCACAAAAAAAATTGCATTGAAATGCAAAACACAAATGCAATTAAATTTAATTTATGGTAAACAAAATAAATCTTGCCTTTTTGGCTTTGTTGTTGTTGTGCTCCCACAGTGCTGGTGGCCACAACAATTGGCAAATATAACGGAACTCGCACCATTATTTCACACATGGAATTAGCAAAAAGTTTGCCTGGTTTTGGCCATGCATTGCAGTCATAATGAGAGCAGTTGGTATGAGTGAGGACTTTGAGATACTCTATAAACTTGCGAAGTGTTTAAAATGATAGAAAAATGGATCGATGAAAGGAAATACGAAAAGGACTATACTATAAAAGGATGGATATCTTATTAGTCGAAACTATGAGTTATTGGCATAGACTAGATCTTTTGTGCTTAGTATATTCAGTTTTTATTCAATTCATTCGTACTCAACTGATATAAACAAGACAACTATGATCTTCATTCTCTGTCAAGTATCAGTATTTATTACAGAGTATAAATGAGAAGTTCGGTTTGGAGACAAATGACGCAACCCACATAAATATGAAACTTGTGCCACCCGCCTTAAGGCCGTGAATAAAAAAAAACCTTCAGCCGAGACACCTCAAGCTGAAGATCCACACAGGCCATATCGTTTAATTTTCCCCTAACTGACTGGACTTACATCTATGAATGGACCAGGACGCGCTTAGTATAATTACCAGGTGGGAAATTTGCATGCCAGATGGCAGTTGGAGAACTGATGGAAACTGGGGGAAACTTGGCCAAAAGTTGAGTGTTTCTCCACAGTGAGTCGAGTCGAGTCGAGGACGCTACTTAAATAAAATGGCAGCTAGTGCAAATATTTTGCCATTGCATAATTTTCTGCGCTTTTCGCATTAAAATGCAACTGGCTGGCTGGAGAGAGAGAGAGAGAACAAGAGGGGAAGTGCAGAGGAGGGGGAATACAGACAGGGAACTGCAGCTGCAACTGCAATGAAATTTGATGGCGAAAAAAGGATTCTGAGCACCATTTCCGGTGCCTGCTGTTGGCGTCGACGCGGACTTAATTAGCTAACGAACAGTGAGAGGGGGAGGACGTGGCACGGGGCAGCTGCGGCTAATTGAGGTTAGTTGGCAACATTATTGCCATGACACGTCGACATCACTTCCGCTTATGCAGCATGTTGCAACTGCGCTTTCGTGTGGCCTAATGAGCGCCAAATCGCAATCAGTTAAGCGGACTAGGGAATTAGTTAAGCCATAGATATCTCATAAATCATTGAAAGTATAAGTAAAGCGATAGATATCGTATAGTCTGTCAATTTTATGGGCGAAAATACTCCTCAGAGTTGAGAAAATTCAAGCAATCAATGCATAAAAGTATCTCATATTACAACTAACTTAGGAAGTTCCCACAAGCTAGGTGACCACAGCAAAATATACGATTTTCCTTTGTATTTATGTTTTCAAACATTTGCAGACTTTCCCTTTCATAAAGTTTTTCCCAAGCCTTGCAATTGTTTGTCTGGCTAATCAGTTTTAGATTCATATTTTTAGACATAACCCACACACCGTTGCTCATGGGGCTGCTGTCAAAGTTGAGCGTCAAGTTAAACACAAGTGAAAACTTTGCAACGCTTGCCACGCCCCTGCTCACCGCCCCCCTCAATGACCGCAACACAAATTACAAAACACAACACAACGAAACGACAGTTTCAACTAAATTTTGCCGCACGAGCAGAGACACACTTGACTGGGGTATAATTTTAAGGCACAACGCACACACACACACATACACATGGGGCACACACATGAAGAATTGCCAGCTACTTCATTACACTGAAGCCGACAAATGCGGGATCCTTTAATCCTGGCCGAGGCACGCACTCGAGCAACTTTTACTTAACAAACTGCAGTAAACGTTCAAATTGCAGACAAACAGAGAGTGTAAGAGAGAGGAGAGGGGAAGGGCGATAGAGGGAGATAAAGAGAGAGAGGGAGGAGGAATAGAGAGAGCAGAACAAACAACTGGCACACACGCTCACGCACACTCGAACAATTACATGGCCAACTAGGAGAGCCATGAGTATTAAATAACTCCTGGAAGTATGCAACGCTTTTTTGCTGCTGCTGCTGCCCTCGCAGATTCCTCGAAAAGTTTTTTACGCCGTGCACATTCTGCGAATTGTTTTACTGCCTCTTTTATTGCACATTCATTGCGTGTGCCCCATGGTCGAGTACAACAAGAATCAAGCAGGATTCGATTGAGGCCACAACTAAAACCGCAAGCACTCCACGTAGTTCGTGCTAATTATAAGCATCTTCTTCTTTTCTATCCGCATGAAACGTGACTCACCTCGCGACCCTTCGAGTGCAGTGTATCGTAAACCTCGGGACGTCCCTCAATGTTCTTCAGCCGCATCGGCTTGCGCATTAGCAGGCTGCGTCCCTCGTCGTCCAGGTGCATAAAACTGTAAATAAGTCGATTTATAACTTTAGTCGAAGCTGATCTGTAAATAGTCTATAAAACTTTAACATAGTAGCTGCCACAATTGGCAAGTTAATCGCCTTAAAGCGGCTAACAAGCTTGTTTATTTAAGTTTGTCTGAGCGTCTGTGTAACCGCACAAGGTAAACTTCGCCGCACAAGTCTGACAAGTTTCTCTGGCAAGCTTATTGATGCAAAAAGTCTGGCAATTATTTTCTTTAACTTACATTGAAAACTTTTGTGCAATTGATTCCATATGAAATTCGGAATTCAAAGTCAATAAAATATGAATAAAATTGTGAACTGACATCAATTATAATACAATTTAAATTATAAGTTGAATTTGAATGTTGTTGTGAATCAAATTATATTGCAATATTATTGAAATTTATTAATAATTTTAATTTATTATAACGTGATATTTATTAAATTATTTTATAAATATTTCTTTGCTTTACTCCTTACCAATATAATAATTTTTTTTTTATGAATATATATTTCCATATTGAAAGCCACTGATTGACTTTGTTAATAACTGATTCATTTAACATTAAAGTAAATTATAAATGTAACTCTTTTTAATTTGTATTGTAATTAACCGTCCCATCACTAAGCATAGTAGCTTTCACTTAGTTTTCATCCGATGTTTGGAACTTACTCAGCACTAATTTTTTTAATCGATGTTCGATGCTTTGTGGCTTAATGAATAAGTTATCGAAAGTGTGGCGGTAAGCCGACAGACATGATCAAAGCAATCGAAGTTTAGACGCCAAGATCCAAACGTAATTGTCACGAGAACTTTAAAACAGCTGAATATTAACTTTATATAAATAAACGCCTAGCCAAAATATAAGATCTATCAAAGACATTTCTCATTTTCGATTGCACAATAAAAACTACTTAAAATATTTCTTCGCAATTCTCCTTTCGTAATCCTTCCTACAATTCCCCCTTGCACTTGACATGCCTGGTTAACACTCTCTCTGCCAGCCTTGCACATGCATCGAAGAGCTTGCGGTCTGAGGTTTTTTTGGGCAATATGTGCGAATGATAAATGGAACACTTACCTTCCGGCACGCGAACGATAATCCTGCGACATTTTTCTTGGCTGTTGGTTTTTCGGCGACGGCGAAAGTTCGCGTGAACTTTTGCTGGATGCGGTGCCGCTGCCAGAGGCGGCTGCGGAGGCGACGGCAGCAGCAGCACCGCCAGCGCAAGGGGGTGCGACACCGCCATCCTCGAACTCCACAACAATACTGGTGTTCGTGCCACGTCGCTCGCGTCCCTGCAACTGCGGCGACGATGTGGAGATGCTGGTACGCTTCGGGTGTTTCAGTGGCGTGCCGCCACTGCCGCTGCCACTGCCACCGCCACTAAAGCCAGCTCCATCAACTACAACGCTTGTGGTTGGACCAGCGGCGCCTCTGCTGTGATCCAACTCATGACAGCCGGCGGAGGCGGCCTCCGCGTTTCCACTCAAGAGTCCATTCCCGTTTAGCTGCGGTGGCTGCGGCGCTGCCTGCGCTTTGACTTTGATTTTGTTTTGTTCTGCGGCAGCAGCGCCTCTTGTTGCGGGCAACGGCGACTGTTGTTGTTGTTGTTTTTGCTGTTGTTGTTGTTGCTGCTGCGCACTTGACGTCCGTTTGATGGTCACAAAGCGCAAGTTCTCAAGTATCGATGTGAAATGTTGCGACATATTGTCGTTCTCTTTGGCCTCGGCCCCTCGACTTTATTTCAAATGCAACTTCCCCGCCCACACCCACTGCACAAGTGAGCACAGGTGTAGCCCTCTAGAGCTATAGCTAAGTTTTGATTAAATTCTATACCACAAAAAATGAAGCAAACACAAAATAAGCAAACTTTGCGCGCTTGCTGACTTTTTTCGTGGGGCGACGTGTTAGGCCTGTGGAACAGAGCTCGTATCCAGTTTCCAATTGCTGTTTGACTTCCTGTGAAGGGGAAACTTTAAGCAAAGATTAGTCAAATTGTTGTAGCATTCGAAAATAATGAAAAAAAAACAAGAGTTGAAGTGATGAAATGATAATCGAATATTCAGAACACGTGGCAGATTTTGTTGAAATTAGATCTCCCTTATTGAGTTTAGAAAGTTATTTTTATAAAAACTTTTGAGATGGCTTACGTTGCAGCTAAAAAAATATTATTGAACCAAACATATATGTTTTTAAAGGTACAAAAAAACAACAACAGATAATACATTCAAAGAAAAAAATTAGAAATATCTTTTTTTTTTTTATTATTTTTAGTAACAAGATACATAAACATTGTCCAATAGTAATAAAATGATTTATTACAATAAAATAAATTTATTTTATAAAACAATAAACCATAATAATATTATTTTCAGTATTTTATTTAAAGCGAAATAAAAGTAAAAAAATGAAAAGAAGTAAGCAAATAAATCCATTCTTAAAAACAAACACCATCAATAATGGTAAACTTAAGACCCAATATCTCATTAAATGTATCCACAAACTGCACACTAATCTTTGCAACTACATACATATATCTATTCTCCTTCCCCCAAACCCCTCTGCTAGCTCAGCCCCCTTAAGCCGCAAATCAAGAACACACGATTCATTTCCGTTTCCCGATTTCATCAGCGCTCGAACAAAGCAACGCAATGAATTCAAGGGAGTTTATTGTGCGATAGCTACGCCCTCCCTCCCCCACACAGAGCATTTAACTTGTTGTAGTTGTAGCTTTTAAATCCTACCTCATTCAGCGACGACGCGCAGCTCATTAACTTTCAAATCAGGCAACATTTACTTACAACAATTCCCGCAACTATAACTCAGCCCCGCCGTCGAGTGAGTGGGGCATCCTTTGCGCCTTCGTGCGCCTTCAGGGACTTTCCGGCTGCTGTGGCTTTCATTTGCCTGCGGGCCGGAAAGCCAGATGGAGCTGTGCCCAAGACGAGTGCGCGGTTGACTCTGCCGGCACTTAGTAGCAATTAAAAGTATCTTTATGGCAATTTGCCGGCTGCTGAGCAGCGTAAGCCACAAACTAAATTTCCACTTGCCACTTGCCAACTTCCACTTTCCACTTGCTGCTGCTGTTGCTTGATTATCTGCGGCAACACATAAAATACTTAATCAAAAGCAACCCAGACCGAGAGAGAGAGCAGAGCTGAGACTGTTACTCTATGTGAATTCAATTAGAACACGTTTAAATTGTTCGAAATCGGATTAATTTATGGCTCAGAATTCCTCTGCGGGACTGGTAGCAGCTGTGAATCCTTTTGTTTTTTCGGCTAATCTACATTTGAAAGCGTCGCTGAACTCTAACCTTACGTTTCACGCCCACTTGACACCAGCTGTTGGCAAGTTTGCGAGACAAACACTCACACACACACACACAGATGAGAATTTCAGCCGAAAACCCTTTCATTTTGTTAACTCATTCGCGGCTGGTTCCGTTGCCGGGCCGCAGCTGTTCTGGCTCGAATACATCATCAACAATAGGCCAGGTACAGTCAAAGGGGTAACGAAACGGGGGGAATGAATATAAAGTTTGTAAATACATATACTGTACTAATGTGTGTATGTGCAACAGGCGTGGCCAGGCCCGCCAGCTGTGACTTTGTGAAGCATATTCATCATCGAAGTGCTGAATTAGACTGCCAATTTTAATAAAATCCCAGACAATTGATGTGCTTGAGAATATGTTTTGGGATTCAAAAATGTTCTAAATTTAAGCCAAAAGTGTAAACAAAACGCTACTTCATCAAGAGTTCCATAAATCTGTTCCCATATAGTGGCTTCATTGTACTTTGTTACAGACCCCTATGCCAAGCACTCAACTACGAAATGAGGTAATTCGAAAACCGTAGCATACTTTTGTGCGCTGATCAAAATCATATTAAAACTCACGATGACCACCAAACTGCATCGGTTTCCATTGAACACAGTTGTATTGAGTTGGCTTTTGATTTGTGGCTGCCACTGGCATATGTATATGTGTTTCTTTGTGTGTATGCGTGTGTGTGCAGAGTTCCATAAACATTTACATGCTGGCGGCTCACTCAATTCAAATTTGTACTCGACGCACATTTAAATTCCAATCACAAGCAAAAACATGCGCTATGAACAATGCGGAACAAGTCAATGCACACACGCACACACACACAGTGTGCCGTCCCTTTCTGACTCGTTTGTTATTGTCGCTGCTTAAGCAAATGAAAATAATGAACCGCAGCATCTTGAGTTTCATTTTGTCGAATTTGTTTTGCTTTTGCAAGCATTTTATTTGTTAGCTCAGCTAATCAATCAATCAATCAATTAATTGATGCGTGTGTAGTGTGTGTGTATAGAATATAGGTCTATTTTCATTGCTGATAGCCCGCAGTTGCGGCTATTTTCTTAGCTGTCGGCCATTTTGCCACTTAGTCAAAGTGATTGAATACGCACAAGTTGCTCGAATTGAGTTGATTTCGAGTGGATTTTTGGCTTTGCGGAGAACCAACAAGAGGAAGTCAATATGCTACATACAAAACACTTGGAAATAGGGTTTATTTTAATAATGTATTGCAATTAAACAAGGAAAATTTTTTGATTGTAACTTGCATACTAAATAAAACGTCCTGAATAAAATAAAGAAATAAACAATAGCGTTCATTTTTTTATTGTAGAAGGGTAGAAAAAATATTGAAAAATATTTTCAAATTCATCAGACTTTTAATAACGAATGTCGATTCAATAACATGACTCAAAATAATTGCAAATAGAAATGTGATGAGTTTTTAAAAGGTCTGTGAAAGTCAAAATTGAAAATATTCTACTAAATTAATTTCACATCATTCCTTTTCGAGAAACGTAAAACTGGAACCCTTCCGCTAAAAAATCTCCCATTACATTCAAATGAGCTGAAAATATATATGCAACACTCTTCAGCTCAGTTGATTTTTAGTAAGAAGTAGACCCTTTGCCAGGGAGAAATCTTGATAGCAACGGTTATACAAAACGTTTCAACTTTACAGACGTAATTTCTTGTACAACGAAGCCAACTACAAGACGACTTATCCACTTACGCCTGGGCACGCATTCCGAACCACTTGACACAATTGCAAGCTCTTTTTTCTCTATTATCGTCTCAAATCCAATCAATTGCTTTAAAATAAACTTGAATAGAATCGAAGGCGAGCCCGAAAACAAAACGAAACGACAAATGCTGCAAAGTCTGAATGCTTTCCGTATTATCTCAAATGACAACAACACTACAAAGCGAAGGCAGCGTAAAATGGCAAACAGGAAAGAAACAAACGAGAAATCGCACCAATGAAAAGCGTCGCACGGCATTGGAAGACAAAGGAAAGCGAAGAGAAATATAATACAAATGCGCGGTACGCGTACCACACAGCGAAACAAAACACAACCGACAAATCTGTTAAGAAAACCCATTTAAATGGTTTGGGCCAGGGCCAAAGAAAAGAACTGTGCGAGAGGCGAATGCAAAAAGTGTAGCATGCTTTCAAGCTGGGCTAAAGGATTGCGTTGACAAAGTGTTGCCTGCTTATGAGGGCATGTCATAACTCCAGCCAGACAGTGCGCAGTACGCACTTAGTTTATTTCTGCTTAAGCAAATATACAAATTGAGCATGTATGTTATGTCTTCAATAAAGAACCAAATCGCAAGATGCTGTGAAGTGTCGAATTTAAGGCAGGAAACACGCGCACAGTGGAAAGGATTGGCGTTTTGAATGGCAGCAAGTTGAAGCAGGTAAAGCGCACATGTTAATCATATAAACCAGCTGACTTTATCACGCATTCTGATTAAAACGTGACGACGCTCAGTAAGTGTCTAACTCTTTTTATCCCTTGCCCGGAAAACTGCTCTAACATCTCGCTCATGTTGTGAGTTATTAATTTATGCCACGTTGCGAATCCATGTTACCTATAGTGCCCGCTTAACAAAGCTGCTTCGACTAAGCGGCCCCCAGCTGAGAGCGGTCTCTTCGGTATTAACATATGAAAGGATGCCATAAGCAAAAGGTTCCCCCTTTGAACAGGCAACCCTGTTTGTTATTTACAAACAGCATCAAGTATGCGTACTTGCTGCTATAAAATATAAATAAAAAAAAAAAACAAAGTTAAAAAAAGTTATACAAAATAAATATTCGCACTTTGTTTGGCAACACATGAATATAAAGCCATATTTGATGCCCTGCACTCTCTTGGATCATGTCAGTGGCAGCTGCTGCCTCTGCCGCTGCGGCCTGTTGCCCTTGTCAATATTTATATATATTGTTATTTGAAATTGATATGTAAAAGCCAACCGAAAACATTCATTATACTCGAACCCACAGAAAAAGGGAGGCGTATTTGGATGATGGAGCCAAGTGAATGGGGGAGGGGGAGAATAAATTATCGAAAGATGCGCGAAAGGTAGACTTATTGGATCAGCATAGACCTAAGAGCCGCATCATGTAACCCTTGAAATGAGCATGGGTTATGCAAACAGGCAAAAAGATATGCGAATAAGCGAGCGATTAGATCAGAATCTATAATACACTTCACTTCACCCTTTCCTTTCCACTTCACCTTTTACTTTGCCGTTTCAAATTGACTCAAGAGAATAGAATATTCTACTTGATTTCTTGGAATTTCTGCGTGTTTTCGGATTGCACAAATTGTTTTACAATGTCTAATTCATATTTAAATGAGATAAATGCTAAACAAAAAAGAGATTTTGTAACCAATAAAGAAATCATAGGAAAATAGATTTAATTGAACAGGTATTCCCCAGTCGTGAGTCTAATTTAATCTGAATTAAATGGCAAAACAAATTGCAAACATTCTATTGAATCTCTTGTCATGAATATTGCATTACAAACAAAAATCCAAATGCAGATTTGACTTTGAAATTCAATTTCAATTAAAAACGGGTGTCGAGTACATTTTGCTTTGACACACTCATACAGACATACACATGCATACACGCGTAAATTTCACTGGCAATTATAGCGGTATATATCAAACAATAAATTTCAATTTCGATTAAAATTTACAATGTTTTTTGAAGAGTTTTTGAAGACACTGCGCAAGTTGCCCCAAAAACTTTGCCGTCTACAGCTGCTGCTGCTGTTACACTCAACTTAAGCAACTCATGCTGCAGCAGTTTAAAGCGAAACTATTTCATTATAATTTTAATATACAAATGGCATTCAAACGTGGCGAAGAAAGCGAAGAAATTTGTGCGAAAGCGAGCAGACTTGCAATTGTGACAATGGCGACGCAGGAAGTCAAAACGGAGGGCAAACTTTGCTGACTTGCCTGAAAAAGGTGTGTGTTCGAGTGTGCGTGTGTATGTGTTTGTGTGTGAGTATTTGCGAGTGTGTGTGGGAGTCTCTCCTGCACTGTCCTCCTTTAAAGTGCCTGCCATGTTTAGCTAATTGTTTTCGAAATTTATTCAATTGGCCTGGCCAAATCGAGTTATGTATGAAAACATTTCTGTCTCTTGCAGACTCGCATCAAAGTTAATTATCGTTTTAATTAAGGCTCCAACTCTAACTTCTTGCAACAAAAGGCTAATTGTGGCAACAGTTAAGTGCCTTTAGAACGCGGCCTCTTTACATCATCATGAATGATTTATTTTGCACCTAATTAATTGAATTTAGTTGCCGAAAAACAATTTGAGCCCTTTGCTTGATTTGACTGTCACGAAGCTCTTTTCCAAGTCCATTCGGATCATTTATTTACGTATTTAATTGCAAGTTTAATGTTCCAATTTGCATTAATCAATTTCCAATTGGATTGGGCCCACAGTTTGTGTGATTGACGTCGTCTCGCAATAATTGGGCAATAATTGTGTAATTATCATTTAATGCCATACAATTTGTGGCTGATTTGCAGCGCTCTGCTTGCTTGCAGCAATATGCATTGTAAACAAAGCTGTCCAGCCGTGCGTATACTTAATTTATTCGTATTGCGTGCCAAAACGGAAGGAACTTAACATAATCACTGAGTAACTTGACACCTCAATTAGCTACTTAATGAAAACCAAGTTAATAAAATCCTTCAAGCCTCCAGACATTTAAAAAATTTTGAATTTAAAAAAATATTAAGTTTTTAAATAAAAAAATTTCACTAAATATTCGTTTTAAATCAGGAACAAATAACTTAAAATTAAAACATAACAAACTCAAGCTTGGAAAATCTTTTCAATTTTATTTTTGCACATTCCCCTTTTAAATAAAATTTACCTTTTCAAATCAAATTTTTAAATGTGCATCAATCGTCGTTACATTCTTTAAGCAATTGTATTTATTTATTATATCGAAGTATTATTTTTTAATTTTTTTTTAATAAGTAATATTTAAGATTTGATTATGTTTTTTGATTCCGATTTAAACACTGCACTGCACTCACAATCTAAATGGTCCTAAACTATATTATCTCTTCTTTTGATTATCATTTTGGTCCACTTTGCTATTCGGTTTTTGTTCCTTGGCTTTCAGCTCGATCCAACGAACTCAGGCGCCGCGCGTTAACTGAAGCTAAGGCAGCAACGCAGCATCCTTAAATAGCAGTTGCTCCCCCGAGGACCGATTCACGGTCGTCTTCAGAGTCAACAACCAAGACAGCATCCCGTTCACCGTTGGTGAAAGCTTCGTCCCACGCCCGCCAAATTCTCAACAATGGTTTGTGTCTTGGCTAACGAAGCTCCCAACTGGAATGTTTGTTTTGAAGGGCAACAAGTGGTTCCTCTTTGTTTATCCTCAGATGGTATGTATGGAAGAAGATACGTACATCTTGTAAGTAAAAACTGATTAATACATGAACCATACGTATAGTCTGAGCCAGTTACAGCAGTCTATACGCTATAGGGTGGTTTGGTTTAAAAGTCATAATAAAACAACTGGTTCCATGCACTTCATATAGTGTAAATTACATTTCATTGTTACTATATGTGTATATTGAATTTTTAAATATTGTATTATAAAAATTTGGTGGCTTACGTACTACGTGCAATCCGAAAATTATTTATTTTAATCATCAGCATATTTATTTCCATTACTGCCTTCAAAATGGAACTCGTTCGTCATTTCGGGCATAGAATCAAATTCGATTCGTTCCTTTTAAGTAAATATAATGTTCCTGGAAAACCCCTTCCTTCCTTGAAATGAAACTCGAGTATTTCTGCTAAATATTTATTTCGCAAGCGCGTGTTTTATTTCATTTTTTCCTCATGCCACGCGCGACGCATTTCAATCAGTTTAGTTGCTGAAAAATGCGTTGAAATTTTCAATTGATTTCAATATTTTTTCAACATTAATGAACTACAACATTAAACCTTAAACTAAGATGAACAACAAAATGTTGGGCTTAAAAACTAACCTAATGCCTATACTAATAATAATTAATAAAATACCCTACATGCCCTCTGATCAAGTCAACTATATAATGGCCAATTAGAGGTATTTCTATTTTTTCAATTTGTTACTTCTAGTTGTAATATTCAAAATTATTATATATAGTACAAATTACTTTTTGGTATGGTTTTTTTTTGCTTTTACGACAGATTAAAATTGGAAGAGCTTACAAGTCCCGCACAGGTGTTGCTGCTGGCGCCGGCGATGTTGATGAACAGGGAAACGTTTGACTTGGCTCCACAAGTTGGAAAGTTTCGGGAAATTACGCATTTTCGTTTGCCACGCAGTTGGATTTTCCATATGGTTTCTCAATTGTACTTGCGGTTGTTGTCGTTGATGTTGACACGATGAGGTTGGTTGTAGATGGTGTTGTTGTTGTATATATATACAGGTATACAATAGAGAGACAAGACATTAGTATAAACCTTTTCAATAATTTAAACAAATAACAGACATTAAAGCTAAACCTTAAGATTAATTTTAAAAAAAAAAGAATAAAGATAAAAAAAGGGAAAATCAAACAATGAATCGAATCTCGGCCCAAAGCCTTTGATTTTCAATTTGTTCGGACTTCCGGTACAGCCATCAAATTGTTTAAAATGGTTAATGGTTATGAGCTGGTTGTATCTCTTGTTGTTGTTTGGTTAATATTATTCTTGTTAATTGCTTTTGTATTGTACAATCTAGTTGGATTATTAAGGGTATACGTTCATTCCGGTTTAAGTTAGTTTCAAGTTCAATTTAATTTCGTTTTTGCATTGTCCATTTATCACTAATCGCACTTGCACTGTAAGTATTGCTTTTGTTTCTTTTGAAAATCCATTTTAAGTTGAGTTAGACCTTTTGGTTTTGATTTTCGTTATAGATTTTGATGATTAGATTTCAGTTAAGGTACGTAACGTCGCAATGCACCTCCTGAAACCTAAACACACATAAAGAAGAACGATATGTGTATGTTTGGCAGTACGTTTCCATCGTATCGTGCACTCTAAAGCTGCCACTGAAAGTTGCTATCCTTAGAGGATGAAAGAATCTCTCCGCCTGAGTTTTAGTTCAGTTCGAACACGAGGAACTTTGGTCAACGACTAGTTGGACTTCATTGAGGGCACACCCTCATCCTCCTTGCTTCCTAGAGCTTCTTAGGGCCGAGTCTCAGTTGACTTTAAGCAATATCCAATACCGATGACGCGCTGTTGGACTTCCGCCGATAGGGTTGCCATGACCTACATCGATGATGCGCTGAAGTTACCACGCCGATGATGCTGTCCAAAACCTATAAAATCGACGTGAAGTTCCGTTAGGCGTTCACGTGTGCTCGTGACATAATCCATACGAAGAACTCCACGATGGTCAGGAAAATTATATTGATGCATGTGATGCGTAGAACATTGATGGTCCGTTCATATGCTGATGAGATGTTTGCGCAGGAACGTTTAAATTCAAGATAAAGGGAAAAAACAACAAAGCTGAGATACATTTTTTGTGAATCGGGACTGAAGGTATCTAAACTTCGATTAGAACAAACTATTGGAAACTTGGAAACGCTTCATAAATGATTCGCAGGGGCACGCGAACTATCAGATTAAATATATACAAAGGAGGGAGAAAAAGGTAAGGTACGAGAGAAGGGAGAGGAGATAGCCGCATCGATTCCGTAAGATAAACATCTCGAACTGAAATCGAGTGTAGGTTATTTGTTGAGAAGTGTCTGGTGAGAAGCCAACAGCCTCACAAACGATTAGTTGTTGAAGAGAACGCCATAAAGACTCTTGGAGTGGCTTTAAATGGCAATGGAAGCTGCATTTTTGCAATCGATTTGAGCTCCATCTGCGGCATAGGGCAAACTGAAGGTGTCTAGCCACTCTTTGCACTTTTCGGTGCTCTCGAAGGCCAAAACATTCGACACATACTCGACGTTGATGTTGGGACGATAGCTGAAATCAAAGAAAATATGGAATTAATACATTATATAATATTTAGATTATGCAGCACTTACGATTTAATGATTACGCGCAGTGCCGCCTTGCGCTCACGCTCCAGGAACCATTCGATCATGTGACCCGACATTAGAGGCGCAGTCTTATATAGTTCAAATAATTTACAATAATTGCCCAGAGACCAAGCAGAACGGAACTGCAGGGCATGCGCAATGACAGGATTCTCGCGTTGATCAGTTGTAATTGAACGCAGCACAGTTGTGATGTCTACAAATAAATAACAGGAAAATCATTAATAAAATGAAAATTAAACAACTTCGTTACACATACCCAAGGTATTCTTAGTGAATATATAATAGATAATGCGATAAGCAGTAAACTCGAGCGAATTGCAGCTATTGCCCAGCTCCAAGTAAAGCATCTTTAGCTGCGTCTGACACTGATTGAATTCTTCGTGATCGCCCTTTTCCATGGCAATGCGTGCATGCGTTTCATAAACCTCAACTGTGAACTTATCACGTATACCTTGGACCTATTGAAAAAAAACAGAAAACAGTTTCATTGGAATGTCCAGATCTTAATAAATAATTTTGTTATGGTACTCACAGTCAAATCCTGGCGAATCGACTTCAACTGATCACACGCGTAATGATAATCCTGATTCGAACGCCACTTGGCCTTCACATTGGCCAGCGAATGGGTAAGCACCTCAACGGGACGTACCTCCGATGCGGATGGAGCTTTGGTCAGGCGCAAGAATGACTTTTCTAGATCCCTACACGTGCCTACAATATGTAAATCGAGTAAATCTAATCCCGCAGCACCATCCTCGCAGAACATGGAGGAAACTGAACGTGACTCGGCCAGAAATTTTTTCCTATGCTTGGCCGTGCTAAGACCAAACGGTGAGCTTGCAATCGTGACGACAGATTTCTTAGTCGAGCTAGCCGACTGTGAGAAACGTGCCGCACGCTGTTGCAAGCGCGCTGTGTCATCATCAACGGCTCCGCCCACTGACGACGAATGTGTGGCATAGAAATGTGGTGTCTTCTTATTTTTTCCCCCACTACCACTGGATGCGGCAGCCGCTGCGGCAGCACGCTTATTCTTCTTCATCAACATTTTCTGCTGTTTCCTCGACATGTTCGAGTTAATGGGAATAAAATCACTGCTCAACATATCATTTGAGCCAGACTTGCGCATAACCTTCCGCGCTGGAGGACTGCTTGCGCTGCTGCTGCGCGAACGCGAACGGGAACGGGAACGAGAACGAGAGCGGCTCCGTGGCGAACGGGAACGAGAATAACGTTTCCTGCTACTATATTTTGAAACCGAAGACGTGGATGAAGTGGGCGAGCTGTAGAATAATTCATAATTTTAATAAAATGTATTTCGTATTTTGTTTTATACTTTTAACTTACCGCGAACGACTCCGGGAGTAGCGCGACGCTTGCGTCTGATGTCCATAGCCACTGCCACTACCGAACTTGTTAAAGGCGTTCACCTTCTGTTTAAATTGATTAACACTTGGCGACTTTTGGCTAGGCTTTTGTGGAGATAGAGAACGCTGCTGTTGGTTGCCTTGATGTTGCTGCTGCTGTTGTTGTTGTTTTTTGTTAAAGTAGTTACTACGCTGTGGCTGTGGTGCTGGGACATTGCTCAGGACTACATCAATGCCATCGCGCTCACTGTGGACCGTCGGCATGGGCTCGTTGTCCCAGTCGCGGGTCCACAGCTCATTGCGATTGGCTGCGGCAATGATTTTGCCCTTTAAGCATATGTCTATCTGATCTTTATCCAAATCAGTCGTGCACTTGGAGTAGCAACGTGCCACATACTGATTCAGTGAGTCTGGCCATGAGTCGTTCGAACCCATTTGGAAGCTACTGTTGGGCCGCTTAAAGGCCGCCTGTTGTTGTTGTTGTGGCTGCGGCTTGGGCTGTGAGTCCATTGCAGATGGCGTCGGCAGCTGCTGCTGCTGCTGTTGTTGTTGTTGCTGCTGCTGTTGTGGAACAACCCCAGCTGCAATTCCTGCTGCTGCTAATGTGGGTAGGGGGGGTGGTGGCTTGCTCAGATCAGGCGTGGGTGGCACGGGTGGTGCAGCAAACGGATTTACAGGGATTCCCGTATAATTGACAGGAGTATGTTCAAATGCTGCAGTCTGCTGCTGCTGTTGCTGCTTATTCATGTTGTTGTTGACGTTGTTGTTGGTATTATTATTATTATTTTTATTATTACGCTTGCGCTTCTTTTTATTATTTGCATTGTTGTTATTATTGAAAAGATGCATTTGCTGCATGACTTGCTGTTGTTGCTGCTGTTGTTGTTGCTGTTGCTGCTGAAGAGGATTTGGCGCGTTTGCCAAACGTTTTTGGTTTAAATTCAAATTGAATCTGATGCCACCAAAATTTTTCTGCTGCTGCTGTTGCTGCTGCAGCTGTTGCTGCTGTTGTTGTTGATTTTTGTTACCTGCCTGGGCAGGTGTAGGTGGTGGTGGCGGTGGTGGTACCGCAGGCAACGGCGGGACAGCCAGGGCACCACTGAAACCAGGTGGCGCATTCGATGCACTAATTGTTGATGTTACCTGCTGCTGTTGTTGTTGCTGTTGGTACCGCATATAATATTGATAGTATTGTTGGTATTGTTGTTGGTAGGCGGCTGCGTTGCCGCCATGCTGCTGCCACCAGGCATAGTTGCTCCATTGTTGTTGTGCAGCTGCAGTATTCGCTGCGTGTTGCTGCTGCTGTTGATGTTGCTGCTGTTGTTGCTGCATCTCTTGTAGCTGTGGTATTAGGGGCGGCGGAGCGCTCATCGCATCGGACATGTTAACCGTAGTACGACTATCTGTCTGTGAGCACTTTAACCTTTTGGAACTTACCTTTTACTAATATTTTCGTGCTTGACACTGCTGTTTACCGCACCTTTTTGTGTAGCCAAAGAAAGAAAATTTAAAAGGGAATGTCGTCAATACTCCAAATTTGGTACGAAATACAAAATAAATGCGTGTATGTGTGTTAGTGCGTTGCATGAGCCAACATGTCCGCCATTTTGTTTTCTATTGTCTTACCCAAGATGCTCTCCGTGGCCTTATTAATTCAAATGTAACAGAAGCTCATAGAACTTGATGGCACAATTAACACACATGCAAAATCTTACGCGCACAGTTGTTTGCATGCTATACATATAATTATGTATTATTTAGTCTTTATTTTAAGCACAAAATTACTAGTTTTACAATCACGTTTTCACTTTGCGAACTTTGTGTCAAAGACAGAGACGTACGACGTAGAATATCGATATCATGTAAATGCGCCGCAGGGCTGGGTTGAAAATAAAACTATCGATGACAAACCTTTCATGGGCGATACAAAATTCCGATACAATGTTGTCATTGGGATTCCTTCACTCAGATATCGAGTACAAAGTGATTCGTGACGAGTAGTATCGTATAAACAACACATCATTCGAAAGAAACGCGCAAATAATAGTGATGCGAAATTGAAAATAAAGAAAAAAGTAAAAGATTGTCTGTTTTTATTTTTATTATATATGTATGTTCATTAAGGACTCATAAATAATGACACAAATACGCACAAAGCACGCAAATAGAACTCATTTGCCACACCTAATGAGCAATGTTCCCGAGGATCAGCAGGAGCCAGTGAAACAAATGTGCCTGAAAATGATGTCGCATGATGCCTATGGAAAACCGTAAGTATTAAATTACATGTTGATTATTGAATTAAAAGTTAATTCCTATATGGACCCCGTGTCGCAGGTACGAATGGACTTCACGCGACTTCGAGATGGGTGCTCCTCTAGGACGCGGCAAGTTCGGACGTGTTTACTTGGCCCGTGAACGCCACTCGCACTACATGGTCGCCATGAAGGTGATGTTCAAGGAGGAGCTACGCAAGGGAAATGTGGAGCGACAGGTGCTACGTGAAATTGAGATACAGTCTCGCTTGAAACATCCGCACATATTACGTCTGTTCACCTGGTTCCACGACGAGTCCCGCATATATCTGGCTCTCGAAATAGCTTCAGAGGGTGAACTGTTTAGACATTTGCATAAAGCACCCAATCATCGTTTTGACGAGCCTCGCTCAGCTAAATACACCTACCAGGTGGCCAATGCGCTCAACTATTGTCATCTCAACAATGTTATACATCGAGATCTTAAGCCAGAAAACATCCTACTAACCGCCACAGATGACCTTAAACTTGCCGACTTTGGCTGGTCTGCGCATACGCCAAATAACAAGCGAAAGACACTTTGTGGAACTTTGGATTACTTGCCGCCCGAAATGGTAGATGGCCGTTCCTATGACGACAGCATCGATCAGTGGTGTTTGGGCATACTGTGCTACGAGTTTCTGGTGGGAAGTCCTCCCTTCGAGTCCCTTACGACCGAGAATACGTACGATAAGATCCGACGCCTCAATATTAAGTATCCCTCGTTTATGTCAGCGGGCTCCAAAGATCTTATCGCGGGTGTAAGTTTGCTGCACAATAGACTATTTACAATTGGTTTTAATATGTCACTTTTCTCCTCCTCAGTTATTACGCCGTCAGAATCGCACCAGTCTGGTGGATGTTATGACGCACCCGTGGGTAAAGAGCGGCATGGCACTGCGTGCCGCACAGCTGGAGCAGCAAGGACAAGTGCGAGGCAAGGAAAATGTTGCCAGAAATTAAGTGGAAAACATTGTACGCTGAATAATTTAAAATGAAAAATAAAATTTATAGAGTCCAAATTCGATTACTTCAAATGACAATTAAAATGCAGAAAGAGACTCCAAATTTAAAGTCCGCATTGGCATCAACCGTAAATGCTCCAGCCGACTCCAAATCTGCAGGCTTTAAAGCTTGGTGAATTTACATTAAAACTACAATGATACAATGCTTTGATTCCGTCAGTGACCCGATGCCTGAATGCTATTCCCAAGAGCCCAGTGTCACATATCCTAGCCTTCAGCAATAATTCATCATAGATATGATATTGAGCGCCGACTGAAAACTGTTCTCTATTCTCCCCATAAAGTTTTCCCTTGAAGGCGACTGCCCAGAATTCGCCAATCCGCTGAAATATAGAGCCGCTGATGTTTTCAAAGTTCTTTCTGCGTACGCATAAGACTCTGGATAAATTAATCGAACGCAAAGGAATCTATGAATATCTTACAATTTGAGGGCCAACTCGGTTTCATCAGTCCTAAAGCAAGCTCCAAAACTATGTTTGTCAAATCTATTGCCATCCATGTCGTAGCTCGAGCGATAGCCAAGCATAAAGTTCGTTGCCGGGTAGACAACAACATAGCCTGTAATCTTTGGAACGGGCATTTTAATGGGTACGATTACTTCCAATTTCACTGGGTATAGTTCGAGTCCAGCATCGATAGTCGCTTGGAGACCAGCGCTAAGTAGTGAAAGAAATGTTATGACTTCAAAAAAAGAATATATCGAGCCACTCACTTATCCCTGGTTACGTATGCAACCTGTAATAATGAAGACAATATCGCTATGCCTGTATCGACGTTCCATCCCGCTGTGCCGACCCATGCATCAGTTTGCCAATTTTGCGAGAACTCAAAGTAGTTAAAACTTTCCCGAAGACCTACACCTCCCGTGACGTCCCTTAATTTACGCTCACCGTCGCCATAAGAGAATATGTCAAGCCAATCAAAGCACTTAGTTAGGCAATCAATGTGCCAGGGCGCATAGTTCCAGTACTTGTTCAGTAACTTTTTCGCCTCTCTGCCAATATAAGAATACGGTGGTAAACCGCCATTATACTGCCGGAAAGGTCCGCTTCTCATATTCGTTTCGGGAGATGTCACAGAATCCAGAGATTCTTTTGATTCTTGAAATCTCCCGAAATCGGGCGTTGGATTCGCTAGATATGGAATTGAATAGCTATGCGGAGGTCGGGCACATGTATCATCTGCATCCGTGCATGGTGGTTGAGTACCCTTCTTATAATTTACATTGTCTGCCTTCTTTTTTGCTGAAGTGCTAGCCCGAGCTAACTTATTCTTGGCATCATCTGCCTTCTTTTGTGCTGAGGATCTTGTATCAGCTTTCTTGTTCTTCGCGTCACTTAACTTCTTTTTTGCTGCAGCGGCAAGCTCATCATTCTTTTTCTTCGCATCACTTAACTTCTTTTTTGCTGCAGCGGCAAGCTCATCTTTCTTTTTCTGGGCTTCATCTGCCTTCTTTTTTGCTGCAGAGGTAAGGTCACTTTTCTTTCTTTGGCCGTCATCTGTTTTCCTTTTCGCTGCAGCGGCAAGCTCATCTTTCTTTTTCTTGGCTTCTTCTTCTGCCTTCTTTTTTGCTTTATCCACAAGCTGTGATCCCTTTTTTTTTGCTTCTTCTGCTTTCTTCAGTGCAGCCGGAGAAAGCTCCCTGGAATAATCTACTCTTCTTTGTGCTAAAGGTGTTAGATCAGCTTGCTTTTTCTGTAAATCATCTTTCATCAGTCCAGCTGGTCCAGGTACAAGATGGGATCGGTGATTCAGGAAACCGGAGGCAAACGTTGGTGTCTCGATATCATTTTCATCCAGGCGTCGTGACTTTCTACATTTATACATACGCTCTTTAATTTTATCAAAAACAGACATAGTTTAAAAAATCTGATAAAAATGGCCTAAAAAGATGAGTTTACTTTATTAATTTAGATACATTTGCCAAAAGGAATGGGTTAATTTTGTTAATTTAGATAATATGCCAAAAAGAATGATTTAATTTTGTTTACATAAAAGTGTATGTATTTCGAACATTTTCCATTTTAATTAAAGTGTACTCAAAGCCTGCTAGAAACCGAGAGTGAAATATTATTTTTATTTGGTAAAGAGATGTACTGCAACTTTGAGGATATATAGATCAGATTAACCTTAACCTCCTTGCCTTGACTCATCGATCCTTTTCATTATAAGAAGGTGTCTGCGTGGCAATGCACTTATTTTATGTGTCAGCGCCGGACCTCTGCAGATCGCATTACTTACTTGTGTTCTTACCGTTCCTAGTTTGCTAAGGTAGCCCATAGCGTCCCTTAAGTAGCTCAGTGAGGACTCTCTCTGGACTCTTTTATTTATTTGTTATCTTTCTTTTAAGCATGTATTAGCCTGGTACGCAGAACTTTGTTTTGTTCTTAGGATTAAATGATAGTTTTTAATGTATTATATTAGGATTTAATGATATTTTTTAATTTATTATATTTAATTGTATCAAATTGTGTTCAATAAGCCCTGTATATTTGTATATATATTATAATTAAGGAACATTACCCATTATGTTCTGAAGGAACTGAACTATTCCTTTTTTTTTTTTTTTTTTGATATTCTTTTTTGGTTGCCTACATTCTAAATAGATTAAAAAAGAAATAATATATCTTAATTGATTAGTTCACAAGGATTACTATTCCTAGTGAAAAATAATGAATAAATAAACATTATGCTTTGAGTATTTTCTATTGCATACTTTGGGGGGTCAGTTTCAAAATTGAGATTTCATAACTTCTATTAGTTTTTTCGTAGGCACAAAAAAGGAATATCGACTCGCCCTTTGATACCGATAAAGAATATATGTATATATCTGTCTATATGTATATGGCTGGCACAATGTTAGCATACCCTTCTATCTAGGAGGTTAAAAAAACACTATATATGCCGACGAAACCACATAATATTACTACATCGTGAACAAGACATCCTTAAATAATTACATCATGTGTACATACAACATTTGGCGAAATTTTAACAACACAGAATTTTTTTTGTTTTTAATCCATCCAAGTAATGCGTACAAAATTGGGAAGCGAATTTATAATTCTAGCACATTAAATGCACTAGAACTAGAAAGATATACAACAGATTCGAACTGCACTTATAAAATTAATGATAGAAATAAATCTTTTAACACGCCAGCGAGAGGCCCACACCAAACCGATGATTGCCTTCCGAGATGTTACCACAGTCTACGACTGTGGAAGCAGACGCGATAATGCCGTCGGCCAACTTCTGCTGATAGCCCAAGCCAATCTCGGGCTTCAGATTAACTTTGGCACGTAGCAGGGCACCCTCGGCCACACGATAAACTGCAGCCAAGCCAGCATTAATGTTAGAATTCTCATTGGTGCTTCCGAAAACCTCTAAGCCGACATCCAAGTGTTCGTGGGCCCTGTTGAATAGCGACACTAGCCAGTCCTGTGCATTTATTCTAAGGAGGGATGCTATGAATATATCATATCAGATCAGAGAGCGCAACTTACAATTCTGTATGAAGCACAATGTTCTCAGCGGCATAGCCCAGAGCAACTCGCCAGTCGAAGAACTCATTAGTGAAATCGTAGTTTACTGCAGCGCCACCAACTAAGTCACTATGAGCCAATACAAGAGAGCCGCCCACAAACTTTTCGGGCCCTCTTACTCCAGCTTGTCCGAAAAAATTGAAGGCATCTTTTACATAGTCAAACCAAAATTTGCCGGTTTTATCGCTATACACATTGCAAGTTATGAGATTTTATATCGATTATTAGCGATAAAAATCATAAAACCAACTTACCCAGTGGAAGGATGAAAACTTCCCTCAATAGCCGTTATCAGACCATCGACCAACTTGTCCTTCATGGCAATCTGCCCGAATAAACTATTTTCCGTGTTCCACCGTTCGGTTAGTGTCAGTCCATAATCATCTACTTTGTATTTGCTTTGCAGCGAACCCAAAACCTTGGTGGCATCCTGATTAGAAAATCCATGTGAGAAGAGCTCGATACCCGAGCTGGTCATGGTCTTGCAGTCCAACTGCCATATACCCGGGTGATATCCGATTCGGAATAAATCGCGAGCTAACTTTCCTAAATCAGTATAGATCGGTGGCGCCATTTTAGTTGGAAAGAATAGTTTGTAGAGTTCGAGCTGTTGATATGCTTTCGGAATTTTCAATTTTATGGGTTGTTTTGTATCACCAAAATTTCTGTAAAAATGGAGCACTTTGTTATTTTGGTCTCATATACAACTTATATTTGATGCTAGACACAAGGTATGCTTTGCTGATAGCAATCAATACAGAAGGCTATTCATTTTGATTGGTAGCTAAAATACAAAATTACCCAGAAAGTCAGAAATACAAATTAAAATCGTTGTACCTGTTTATAAAGTCTTCCACGAACGAAATCATTTCGCAGATTGTTTCGTGTTTGATTCGCCAAGCGCCCAAGGGCCAAGTATCGATTGATTTCACGACTAGCGATAACAATTCCTACTGATTGTTTTTGATGGGCAGACAAAATTCGATTTATTTTGAGTACATTATCAAATGCACGACTCTCTTTCTCAGTGTTACCAGGTCAGCCTTTTCCCCGTCAAATCTAGCTTTATTCAAGGACAAACGGCTGAACAAATCTAAAACAGTGCTCTAACTTTATTAATACTGTAATATTTAGTTTTTTTTTATGCAACCCCATTTAATTAAGCTTTTTTATATAATCTGGCTTTTTTAAATTCAAAAATGCACTGCTCTCTTTCCTTCTCTCAAATTGGAAATTGTAATTTCTCGGCTCTCGGTGTGCAAAAATAACTGAGCTTTCTCAACACATTTGTATTTTGTTTTTTTTTAATAGGTAAATTATGTATTTCACTGTTTGCCAACAATAAATATGTATGTAATGTGATTAGCTCTATGTACTAGACAAAACTACGCCGAGAGTCCGATCCCGTTCCCGTTCCCGAGAGATCCCCAGCCCGGGGCGCTTTGTTGGCAAATGCTTTGCTCCTAAACATGAAGATTCTTTGTTGTGTTTAAATTGTTTTTTTTTCTCTTTTGTGATTTATTGTTGTTACACTTTCATTTTGTTTTGTATTTTCTTGTTATCTGCAGATGTTTCTCTTGTTGTTGTTGCTGATGTTGTTTTTGTTGTTATTTAGTACTGTATGCTATATTTGCTGGCAGCGCATTCAGCTTCAAATCTTGAACTAATTTAGGCTTCCAATTCAAGGCCAACGCCAATCTTGTGGCCACCGGCATTGAAGTTCTTGCCATCGACCAGCGTGGACAGTGTCAAGGTGATGCCATCGCGCAACTTCTGTTGGTATCCCAAGCCAACCTGGCTGGCATTGTTCACCTTGGCGCGAACGCTGGCATCGTCGTCCAATTGGTATTTGGCGCCAATGGCGAACTTGGTGTTGCTGGTGCCGCTGGCCCACGACAGCTGAACGCCCACATCCAGTTTGTCGGATGTACGTTGGAAGATCGATCCGCTGAATTCCTGGCCATCATTACTGCAGAAAATCAAACAGAATCAAATCAATTCTATATAAAATATTGCAGATTAAGACGTTTACTTACACGGCTGTGTGCAGGACAAAGTCCTTGGTGGAGTAGCCAAGGGCAAAGTTGTTGGTGGTCAACTTGGACTGCTGTGTATCGAAGGCGCTCTGGTAACCAGCCAACCAACCCTGGTAGCCCAGCACAGCGGAGGCGTTGATCAAGGGGCCCTTCAGGTCAATGTTGACATCCGAATCGGCCTTGACGTTCTCATGGCCATAGGCAACCTTGAACTTGCCACTCTTGTTGCCCGACTGTGGGGCAAAGTTGCCCTCCAGCGACAGCTTAAGTCCCTCGAGCAGCTGATCCTGCACAGCGACCTCGGTGAACAGGGTGTTGTCTGTGTTCCACTTCTCAGTCAGGGTCAGGCCATAGTCCTTCACCTTGTACTTGGTCTCCAGCGAACCGAAAACCTTGCCAGACTCCTGGTTCGAGTGACCGGCTGTGTTGAATTCAATGCCCGACGATGTCTTGGTCTTCAGGTCCAGCTTCCACAGGCCAAAGTTGTAGCCTTTGCTGAAGATGTCACGAGCCTGTTTGCCCAAATCGCTGTATGAAGGAGGAGCCATCTGTTATGGGTAAATAGATTGGGTTAATATTGTTCGAATGACTTGAGTACACACATTTATAAAACAAATATATTTCATTTGTTTAGCACGAAATTTCGTGCAAACCCGACACGCGCGATTAGATTCACAACTTCTTATCTTATCTACTAGGCTTACAAATATTTCATCAATGCAAACAATTCTATGGTAATAAATATAGGAAATACCTTGACAAACAACTACAATATTCGAGCATATGAGTAGGCAATTAAGCTCCATACATAAAAGACGTATACTCTGTTCTAAACGGATATACCCGACAGTACTATAAAGTGTAGGTATCTGAAGTTCGTTGTTAACACATGTGAAGTTCTGACTCATTACGATTAAAATCTTGTTTATTTTAAGTGAGCTATACAGTTAAAAGAAATAAAAACTTGGCATTTTTAGAGGCGTGTACAATACGATTGTAATTATCTTCCCAAAATAAATGCAAAAGTGAAAGAACTCTGCAGGTATTTTGGCTAAATGTCAATTTCCTTTTCGAAATCAATTTGAAATTGTTTGTCAAGGTGGCCCCCGGGGAGAGTGAAAAAGGTCTCCACGTTTCGCGAAGTGTGCCCGCATTTGGCAAATGAAACTGCAACACTATAAATCCCCATCGCAAAATGTGTGCGTGTGTGTGTGTACGGGGGTCAACGCACGTCTGCCACTATTGTGTGTGAGAGAAAGAGAGAGAGCGCGCGCGAGCAAAAGAGAGCGTGAGAATGATCGTGCAATTGTGTCGGCGCACCGTGTGCCGCAATCTTTGGAAAATGTTCTTCCAGAATATTCGCTAGTCACAAGATGATACTCTTTTATTTTGTGCAAACTCATTTTACCTCTTTGCGCCTTAATCTCTCTCTTAGAATACTGTATGATTGGTTTTTTAGAAAAATAAAATTGTAAGTATATTATCGTACTGTTTCTTAAAATGAATAATGCGTTAAATTATTAACAACACATGGCCAACTGTGCAACATATTTCTGTACGTCACTGTAGCTCCATCGACATCTACATCGCTGTTGCTGTCTCTGTTTACATTTTTTCGTTCATTGACACACAGATACATGCGCTTTCTCACGTGTGTGTGTGCGTGTGCCTATGAATGCATCTACATTCAGAGAACTAGTGTAATCTGCAGACCAACGGCAACTGGCTACAGTCGTGGCGATAATAATGATACACACGGCAAATTATGAAAGGTGCTGCTAAAGAGAAAACATTTTTATGATTGGCCGCAGATTGGACGGGCGCCAAACGGCGCGGAAATGACCAACAACAAAAGAGGAAGGCCTAGACGGCGCGTGTATCTAAGCGTGTGAGTGTGTGTGTGAATTTTGCACATTCCCGGCAACAAGCAGACGAAGAAATCTTGTGGCCCGCTGATGTAACAGGCGAAAGATGCATGGAAAATCAAAGTATCTACCTGACTACCCTTAGGTACATACTACTTATGTGGCAGGTAGCTCAATTTCACCAGGCCAAGCATAATATACAGATTCAATAAATTGACCTTGACACAGTGAATTACCGATGCGTGTGTGTGTGTGTCTAACATAGTATCTGTACATCCCTGTCGACTGCGTTTTTATCTGCAAAAAGTGGGCGTGGATTGCGTGGGTTACGCAACACTGTCCAGGAAAAACAATCCATAGCAAACTAACTGCAGGGCAAATACGCGAAAAGGTGTCACGAAATGAACGAATTATCGATTTCTGTGACGTCAGACCACCACCCACCCCCTATCACAAGCACAAGTGCAAGTAAAGAAAAACTATAGTTTTTCCCTCTCTCTCTCGCTCTCATTGCTCGCTCACATGACCAGCATGATCGGAAAAGCAAACAAAACAATTAGAGAGCACTGCGAGAATTTGATAAAACTGCTCATGAAAGAGATGCAAGTGATAAAAAACAGGCAAAGAAGCCGAGGAGAAGAAAGACAGATTTCAATTTAATCAAAACAAATTTCTGGCTGCAGGGGCACAGTCATGTTACGTAACAGTAAAATGCTCTGTTGCCGGCAGCTGCGAGTCAACTGTAAAACTCTCTATCGCTGCTGGTGTTGGTGTATCTGTGTGTGTGCGTCCACCGGTTGACTTATTATTAAATTGAATGCCCAGCAAAGAGTTTATCAATTAATTGACATTTTAAATGTATCAACAATCTGGCAATCCCTTTGCGCGTGCCTGTCTGTGTGAGTGTGTGTGTGGCTGTGCGTATGTTTGTGAGGGCTTCGTGCCTACTTGCAATTTTTTCACATTTCGAGGTTATGAAATCACTTGTAACGAAAAAGCATTTACACGTTTGTATTTTACATCGCAGCCATTGCGAGTTGAACTGATGTACACTTTGCTGATTTCTTGAATATGTTTTACTTACTTTTGATGAGTTTTAGTTAAGATTTAAAGTAATGCACAACGCAGGAACAAGACGACCACGACCACACAACGTACACCGCAAAATTGATTTGCAACTGAACGACAGTGTTACCACCTCGACAGACAGGGAAAATACTAAGTGTTGTTCTTGTAAAAATACTAAATTTGCGTTTGGTACGCAGCTCAACTGGCAAAGAGTATTTACAAATCTCTTATTGTTCTGATTATTGAATATAGAACTAGAATGTTAATTATATATTCTAAGAAAATATAATATTATATAAAATATTTAATTTTAGCGTTCTTGGCGATTTGTTAGACTGTGCGATCAGTTGATCAGCATACTTTGTGTCAGTGCAATGGTATCGATACTTTTTTCGCAAATGGCGCCAAACTGTCTGTGTAAAATTATTAAAACGGTTTTTTGATGTAGAAATCAATAGAAATGATGATGTTGCAGTTTTTTAAAAATATAGTTAATTAAAAGTATATTTCTGTAGCAGGTGCTGCAACTCAGTGCCTAAAGTTCGACTATTCAGGTTCTGCGATCTATTTATAGCCTCGCCATGTAAAAAACTCTCCCTCGATCGCACGCGCAATGATCGAATCGACCCTTCAATTGTATTTGGAAAAAGCAGCAGCAGCAGCTGCAGCATCGTCATGTTGAAAGCGCGCCTGGAACACGACACAGTCTACAGTCGTTGCCTGGTCACCTCGCAGCCGGTGCAGCGCGGTGAACTTGTCGTCGAGGAGTGGCCCTTTGCCTACGGCCCCAAGCGAGAGAGCGGCATCGTTTGCCTCGGCTGCTATCGGTACCTGCAGTTCGGAGAGGATGGCGACTCGCTGGATCGTTGCGAGCTCTGTGACTGGCCACTGTGTGCCAACTGTGCTGATGCTGACGACGATGATGACGATCATCGGGCCGAGTGCGAAGTCTTTGCGGAGGCACGTGTCACATTCGCCGGCAATGTGAGCGACGATGGCGTCTGTCCGCAATTGGATTGCATAACACCATTGAGGTTAGTTGCTGGGCACTAGAAGGGAGCAGCAAAGCGCGGTTGGGGGCGGGGGCAACACCTTAACAAATTCAAAAACCATAAAATTTGAATGTGTGCCAAACGTTCTCGTTTTCCATCTTTGATGTCTTCCCAACATTCTGGCTGCGCCTCATCTTTAGTCTCAGCGCGATGACAGCGACGCAAGTGACTGCGCTGCAAGTGAATCGCACGGCAGTTGAATGGAGCAAGCTCTTCGGACGCTTCCTGGTCGCCGGCGAGGCAGTTGAGCACGGCGAGCTGCTGGTGCAGGAGCTGCCCTACGCCATTGGTCCGAAATGTAATGGACCCGTGCTGTGCCTCTCCTGCTACCGGCCGGATATCGAAGAGCGTTGCTCGCGTTGCGGTTGGCCACTGTGCGGCACCTGCAATGAGGAAGCCAACAATCAGGGACACCACGGCCAGGCCGAGTGTCGTCTGCTGCTTGCGGCTCGCGCGCGTTTCTTTGAGATGCCACGCGGCTGCCTGCACTGGCCTCAGCTGGACTGCATCATGCCGCTGAGGTGCAAGCCAGAAATGGCGTCTATGCCTGCATGACGAGCCAGTTTCCTTTATGAAGATAGATGGTACCTGCACGTAGTATGTCCAACTGCTGTTAACGCATCAACATACGCTGCGCAATCCCCAATTGATCCTCTGACGGAAAGAAATACGAAAACAAAAGCAGAACATCTGTCGTCAAGGTGCTGAAACTGCGTGAGAAACCTGCAAGTTCCCCTATAAGTTAGACATCGGTATAACTATAGTAATCCGTGTTCGTTACAAGATCGGTTTATTTATAGAAAGCAAGATGAATCTTGTTGTGATTAATTTAAAGACAGCTGTGAAAAGTGAAAACAAACAGGAATTGCCATCGCTCATCGGGAAACTTAAAGAGACAGTGCCAGAGTTCCCCATTCACGACTGTAAAATACCCTGCATGGTTGTTTTTAAAGAGATTCATTGTAGAAATAGACTTTAAATACTATTTATGATTATGTATGATTGATAATACATACATACAGCCATTGGCGATTTCTAATGGCACAAAAAAAATTTTACCGTCTTTTTAATATTTTAAAAATATCATTTGAAGTTCTATCGTTAATTTAAAATTTTTTTCCTTATTTGAGAGTTTCCCTCAGCATTGGCTTAAAAATGTCATTTCAGTTTGATTCTTTTAATCAACATTTAATGAAGAAAGAGATTTTTTTTATACGTAATTTTTTTTTATTATTGGATCCATAGCTGTAGATAACAAATGGAGCTATATCTATGTATGCTATATTAATATATTATGTTACAATCTTAGAAGAAGCTCTGAAAACAGTGAGAACAAAAGGGAATCTCCATATCCCATCGGAAAACTTGTGTAGATAATGCAAACAGTTTTCCGTGCACGACTGCAATATACCCTGCATGGTTGTTTTTAACGAAATCAATTATAGAAAGAGATTCTATAAATATTTTTTGATTTAAGCTTTAGTTATCCATATATGCTATAAGGAAATCATAAGCGAATTTTTATTTATAGGAACATGTATGGAACCCATAAACATATAATTTAAATTTAAGTCATAAATTTTATTTTAAAACAAGATAACATTTGCTTATAAATATCGTATACTATACCGATCCATACTTTTATAGTTTCATCTTTATAAAACCTTTTTTAAATGGATGGCATCCAAAAGAACTTAAAATCCTGAAAAAGCTTGCTTCAGTTTCCAAGCTTTTCTGTTAATGTTTACAGCTGTTAAACTTAGGGAGCTTATAATTTATATATACCCTTCCTTACAATCGGAATACCCCGTAATATTTAAACTGTCTTTAATCTCTATGAGTCTATACACAATCAAACCTAACTTCATGTGTGTCAGCTTAGCTCACGTAACAAATTCTTCATGTACTTCCCCAGAGTCCTGTTGGCCAAGGAGGCACAGCCAGAGCGTTGGCTGCAGGAGGTGGCACCCATGGAGCACCATGAGAATGCACGTCGAGAGAATGCGGATGTCTGGCACGCGGATCGGGTGAACATAGCGCAATACTTGCGTGGACCCTGCAAACTGGCCGAGCGCTTTAGTGAGGAGCTGATCATGCAGGTGGTGGGCGTGCTGGAGGTGAACGCCTTCGAGGCCCGAACCACACAGGGTTATCCGCTGCGCTGCCTCTATCCCTACACGGGTATCCTAGCACACAATTGTGTGCCCAACACGGCGCGCAGCATTTATCCCAGCGAGGGATATAAGTGAGTCAAAATGTTCCTTAAATTTTTCTTCCTTTTTTTATTCTTGGCATCCTTGACAGAATTCAACTGCGTGCCATGGTGCCGCTGGAGGCGGGACAGCAGCTGCAGCACAGCTACACCTATACCCTGGATGGCACCGCACAGCGACAGGCGCATCTGCGCGAGGGAAAGTACTTCGAGTGCAGCTGCGAGCGCTGCTCCGATGCCAGTGAACTGCAGTCGCACTTCTCCAGCCTCAAGTGCGGTCAGTGCACGGAGGGATGGCTGCTGCCCAAGCAGCCAACGGGTAAGGGCGACTAAAACTTACGAATTCCCTTCCTGATGACCTCATCCTACCTTTCTCTTTCTAGAGCTGGACAGCAGCTGGAATTGCCGCTCCTGTGGAGGCAGCAACAGCGGCGAGGAGGCGCAGCAGATTGTGGCCGCTCTACAGGCGGAGGTAAACGGCGTGCAGTCACTGGAAATGGGTGCCAAGCGACTGGAGGAAGCAGAGCGCCTCCTCCGCAAATACAAATCGTTGCTGCATCCGTCGCACTATATATGCACGGGCCTGAGGCAGCTCCTAATCGAGATGTATGGACGAGTGCGTGGCTACGAGATGGTGCAGCTAACGGATCAATTGCTCGAACGCAAGGCTGAACTGTGCCGCGAAGTACTGCGTGTGCTGAACATCTTCGAGCCGGGACTGAGTCGTGCACGTGCCATGAATCTCTACGAGCTGCATGTGCCACTGGTGCTGCTGGCCAAGAGTGGCTTCATTTCCAACAAACTAAGCGGCGCCGAGCTGCGGGCACGTCTTCTGGAAGCCATTGATTTGCTGCGCGAGTGTGTGGAGATACTAGAGCACGAGGATGCCAGCTCCCAGGAGGGTATACTCTGTGGCGTGGCCCGGCAGGCACTGCAGCAACTCACCACAAGTGTCGAGGGACTCGGCAGCGACCTGGACTAAGGGAGAAAGAAACAGAAAGAGAGAGAGAGAGCGCGTGCTCCATTTGTACTTATCATATGTATATCGTCGTTAGCTTTATTGAAGTCTCTATACATATCATATAATATATATATTGTTGAGGATACGATGCTCCATCGACGGAACAGAGAAAGAGAGTGACAGTGAGAGAGAGTCGCCTGTTCAATAGAAACATTTTTGATTCTCTGCGTTTTACATAATTGCATATTAAGGCTTTCTTTGTGTCAGTTTTTCAGTTGAACGAGTTGCCAATGCGCCCCGGAACAACAAAAGATTATAAACAATATAAATAGAGAGAGATAATTATAAAAGTAAATGAGAATTATTGTTCCGGCGTGCATCGCGTATTGCAAGGTAAATATAAATAAAACACAACAAAATACAATACAAATAGAATAAAACAAAGATTTACTACTTTACAATCGATCTACCATAATTACGGCTTATAAATAATACGAGCTACTACTGCACACACACATTGAAGAATTGTTAACGTTTTTGGTATCTGAACTGTTCGGGCTCTTAAATGCTTCTGCTGATATTACACTCATATATATCTGTATATATATATATATATAGATAAGTCTAAGTATCTGGACTACGTATGTATATGGGGGGAAATAATACATAAACAAATATCAACTTGTTTTTGCTGAGTTAATTATCAACTAAAGTGTTAATTAAATAAATTGGAATCTTTACACAATAGAATACAGTATAAACCAAACAATTTTACTTGGGAGCAAGGGAATAGCTGGACGACGGGAATAAAATAGGTGGCTAAAAGTGGAGCGCACATGGTGGAGCAGACTCTGGAGCCTGAGCCGAGATATAGTCCATTGTAAATGGACTTGGTGATGCTCCTCCTAGTGGTGGTGCTAGTGGTGGTTGTGATGGTGATGCCGATGCTGATGCTGGTCTGCACAACTTCTAGACATCATGACTGAGCAGCGGCGTATCGTAGTAGCGTGCAGAGTGATTGAGGCTCGCACAGGGAAGCAGCCACAGTGCCGGATGTCCGCGTCCAAAGACATCGGCAAGCAACTGGTATTTGCGTCGATTGGGCCGATAGGTGCCCTTCTGCTGTATCGCCTCCACGGCCGTCTCGTCGTAGAGTATGGCATGCAGCTGATCCACCATAATGGCGGTCACAAACAGCCCGAAGAGAGCCGACTCCAGCAGCAGAATGACAGAGTGAATCCTGCAAGGCAAAAGGTTTATTAATTGTGCCTTAATTGACAACCAATCTCAGTTGGTACTCACATTCGCAGCTGGGATTCAATGACGTTCTGTGAGCATTCCGTGCACGGGGACACCCATGAGCCCAGAATCAGGCCGACGGAGTAGAGCGAGAGTATGCCCACATAGAGGAGAAACTGCAGAAAATACTTTTGATTGCGCTCGCCCACGCAGTTGTTAATCCACGGACAGTGATGATCCATGCGACGTATGCAACGCTTGCAGATGCGACAATGATGGGCACGTGGTGGCCGATAAGTCTCGCAGCGAGTGCAGACGGTCCATTCGCTGCCGTGTCCATTGCCGGGATTGATTTTCGAACCGTTTGTTGTGGTGTGCAAGTCGGAGAAGTCCAAGCGATTGGCGGGAAGCGGCACAACGCCGGGATCGGAGAAGACTGCCTTTAGATGGGACATGCCCAGCAGGAAGACGATCGTATTGAACAGTACAACATGGATAGGAGCCCAAATGCTGAAAGGTAATGAAGGAGGAATTGAAAAAGTGTTAGGCAATGGAAACCTGGAGGGGACTCTCACCTCACTGGCATCGTGGTTAAGATTATCCATCGCATTACCACATAGTCTGCATAGAGCACAGCACCGTAGGTGACAATCAGGCAGGCAACGCCGCAGGGATCGCGTATGAAAACCATGTCTATATTGTCTTTCTGTTTTCTGTAATTTAATTACAAATCGAAACTTCCTCTACCTTTGTCGCCTCTTCTCGCCCTTTCCATCTAGCCAAAAGGGGAGGGCAACCGAGTGAGGTGAGTGCGCGATACAATTGTTGCTACGCACAGCAGCTTTGATCCGGACAGTGACGTTTAACACTTGATATTGTTGTGTTTTTGTTTAGTTTAATTATGCGAGCTCAGTTCATTTATTTACTGATTCATTCTAAAGTTTTGAAAATTTCGTGCATTTATTTGTTGCTATTTTTCGATTACAAATTTTTCACCCCGAAATTTTTATGGTGGCCAGACACTATACAATTTGTCGGTGAAAATCCGTGAGATAGCCCACACACGTGACAATTTGTTATGCTATTAAATATATTAAAATAATTATATCAAATAGTATGAACAGGTGGTAAAGGGTACTAAAGAAAATAAATGTACTAATTGACATCATTGGAAATGCTTCTTTGATGAAGTGTCAGTAAATTATCATTGATTTCATCAATTGTCGTTTATTTTGAATTGTGTCATGCATGGGCTACAAGGCGGCAGACACGTATCGACTATGAATTGTGGTGGTTGGTCGATTTAACGACTCTCCAATCGAATTTCGACTGCATTGAAGTGTCATCGATATGCGATGCACATCGATAGCTTCATTAGTCATTTTTTACACAAAAGCAAAGAGAAAAACGGTGCAAACGATTATTCAGCAAATATATTGCAGTATTTAGTTTCATTTAATGCAAATTACAAAATTACCGAGTCTCAGACGACCAACAGACGTGGGCAAGCAACTATACACAATCAAGCTTGACCAAGGGAAACTACAAAAAATACACAATACGGGATTCTCTCCGTGTTGTTGTGACGCACGAAAATCGATTGCGTAGCAGAGACAAGAAGTGCAAGTGCAGCAGCGCCCACAATAACAACAACGCAGAAACGACGTAATTCCATAAGAATAATTACCGCCAACAACAATTACACAAATAGTTCATAGGCAGCTGAGTGCGCGTGTGGTCAGAGAAATGGGTATATTTGGACAATCGTCGCCGTTCGACGCTGATGTGGGTAAGTTTTCGTTACCCTCTGCCACTTTCCTTTGCCTCTCGCTCTTCCTCTTCTTTCGCTTTGCCTTTCTTCTTTGTGTGTTTGCCAGAACAATAACAAATCCAATTGGACATAGCAAACAGTCTTATTAAGATTGCTCTGCTCTCCCTTCTCTATGAGACTCTCACTCTCTTTATCTTATCTATCGCTAAACGTAGCGAGAATACGCAGGGAAAACAAAGAAAATGAAATCGAACACGAACTCGAGTCGGTCACATGCGTCGTGCTCAGTCGGGATGCTGCGCTGCCGCTGCTGCGTCTGTTCATTGAACCTCTTTGAAGCTGTTCTTGCTGTCGCTGACCTTGAGGGCACGTGACCCCCCGCAACCCCCTTAGCAAACAAGTAGCAGAAGACGCTTTCTTTGTATACCCTAAGGTTAGTTTAGGTGGGGAGGATGAGTTGCTGTCTAGCAGTAAAAAGAACTGCAGATTTATAGCAAACGATTCCCAATCAAAGCCAATTTAATTAGTGGGTCAATGAACCCATTGACGCAGTTCGATTAGGTTCTCGGATCATAATTCGTCACTGAACAGTTTCTACATTTTAGCTTAAACTACGCGTACTTGTTACTTGCAATTAAATGTTATTAGTCGTGGTACAAAGTTCAGTCTCAAGTGTGTCACATAGAAAACTGGTTGGAAATCTTAAAAATTCATTCTCTTTTGGGTATATCACACTGCGTTGAAGGCTTCTCTTTTGTTTTCAGTCTTTAATGTGATTTGCAAAGCATACTATTGATTTTCTTTTCGCACTGTCGCTTATCGCCATTCATTGTGGCTCGCACCAGTGAGTCATCAGTGTATTGGTGCCTGATTTCTATTCCGCACAAGTCGTTGGTCTGTTTCGTTCCCCGATAAGCTCGCGCTGTTAATCCTGATAACATAATTTATAACCATCTGCAACTGTTTTGAAAATCAACAGAAAAGGCCACCAGCGAAACGAATACTAATGATAATTGGTCCTTCATAATGGATGTGTGCGATAAGGTGTCGACTAATCCACGCCTGGCCAAAGACTGCCTGAAGGCAGTGATGCGACGCATGGGTCATGCTGATCCCCATGTGGTCATGCAGGCCATCACACTGCTCGATGCATGCGCCAACAATTGTGGCAAACATTTCCACCTCGAGGTGGCGTCGCGCGAATTTGAAACCGAGTTTCGTCGCCTGCTGACCAAAGCGCAACCCAAGGTGTCATTGGTAAGTCAGAAAGAGATCAAGTAAAATGTTTGTAAATGAATTAATTATTTTCCAATTCTAGAAAATGCGGCAAGTGCTGAAAAACTGGGCAGAGAATGACTTTAAGAACGATCCCGAATTGAATCTGATACCCTCGCTGTATGCTAAGCTACGCAGCGAAGGCTACGATTTCAGCAATCTCGGGGATAAGAGCAGCGCCAAATCAGCGGCAGCCAAGGCTGCAGCTGCTACTTTGTCCAAGGATCCAAATGTGGTTAGCAGCCAGCAGGAAGAGGATGATATTGCCAAGGCTATTGAGCTGTCACTGAAGGAGAACAAAGGCAGCAGTCCCAAGCAGCAGAGTCAACAATCAAGTGGCGCCACAGCTGCCTCAACAACCAGCAGTGCCTATCCCTCGCTGTATCCTTCCTTTGGTGGTGCCACCACCGCTACGCAGAGCAATGGCAATGGGAACTCATCGAGTAACAGCGCTGCGGCCGCTTCACGCACCGTGCGTGCCTTGTACGACTTTGAGGCAGCCGAGGAGAACGAGCTGACCTTCTTTTCCGGCGAGATCATACACGTGCTGGACGACAGCGATGCCAACTGGTGGAAGGGCTACAATGATCGTGGTGAAGGACTGTTTCCCTCGAACTTTGTCACTGCCGACTTGTCTGTAGATCCCGAACGTCTGGACATCAATCAGCAGCACAAGAACAATGCCCAGAAGCAGGCAGCAGCAGCTGCTGAAGAGGAGGCAGCATTGTTGCTACAAAAGACTGAAGCGGCTGCCGCACAGCCTGTTGAAATCGATGAGGCCAAAGTCGATCGCTTGCTGCATTTGCTGCACGAAGCAAATCCCGAAGATCCGTCGCAGGATAGCGATGAAATGTTGCAACTGGAACAGCAGGTCCATCAAATGGGTCCACTTATCGATGCTGAGCTGGAGCGTGTGGATCGTAAGCATGCACAGCTCACACAGCTCTCTAGTGATCTTGTGGATGCCATCAATCTTTACCACACACTGATGCGTGATGATCGTGCAGCTGCTGCACAATTTGCTGGCGGCGCTGGTGCCTTCATGCCCGGCGGCTTTCCTGGCGCTGCACTATACGGTGCACCTGGATATCCCAGTGCAGGTGGTTTTCCCCCAGTCCAAAATTATCCGGGCATGCACTCGTTGCCCTATGCGCCACAGACAAGCGCCGGACCACCGCCCACAACAGCAGCAGCAGGAGGAGGACCAGTGGGCTATCCTGGACAAGTGCCCATGCCATATCAGAATGGACATGTGCCGCAGTTGAGCTGTTAGTGAACCCAAACAGAAATTTATGAAATCATTATGAATAATTCTATTTACCTTTTGCTTGCAGCTTTGCCGCCACATCTGAATCAGTCGCCCGCAGTGGCTGTCTCGGCGCCATCACATCCCAGTCATCCCCAGCCCATCTATAACGCCCAGCCCACTCCAGTCACCACTCAGCAACAGCAGCAGCAGCCACCTTCAAACTATCACATGCCACTGCCTGCGGAGCAGCAACAACAACAACAGCAGCAGCAGCAGTTGCCACCTTCGACGCTTCCACCACAATTTGCCGCCATGCCAGCACCTGCAGCCACACAAATTCAGCAACAGCAGCAACCACCACATGCATACATGTCGCCACAGCATCAGCAGCAACATCCACAGCAACAGCAGCAGCAGGTGCCACCACCTCAAGGCTATTTGCCGCCGGGCGTAACAGCGCAGGCGCCACTGCCACAGGCCTATTTGCCGCCTGGTAGTGCAGCACAACAGCCACAGCTTTATGCACCAAACGGAGTCGCTCCTCCAGTGACACAGGCTTATGCGGCGGCTCCACCACAGCAGGCACCACAAACCCAACACCAGCAGCAGCAACAACCACCATACAATCACAACGATCAATTTAGTCAGTTGCATCAACAAATGGTTGCCATGTCGGTCGCGCATCTGGGAGGCATGCCACAGGCAGCTGGAGCAACAGCAGGAACGCCTGGTTATATGATGCAAAACGATGCGGTTAAAAATAACATTCCTATCTATCAGCAGCAGCGGTAAAACCGTTTCAAAACAAATTCCTTTCTTGGCACGCGTTTTTATTTGCCAAAAAAAAAAATAGTTTATCTTTCCCTCCCTCCTCACTTTCGGTCAGATAAATGCAATGTGAAATTAATTTAAACTTTGTTTTGTTCTTGATTATATCTATATATACTATAACTAGTTATTGGTTGAATTGTGTAGTCCCTGTTAAACTATCTCTATCGATTGCCAAAACAAACTATTTATAACATGAATTGATTCCTTTCTTTCGCACTTAAACCAAAACCCAAAAAAAACTAAGTTTTTAAATTGAGAAAAGCAAAGAGAAAATGTGTTTTAAATCGATATTTATACAATACATATACATATTTATATATATATATACCACATAAATATTCTACATTATGTATAACTCAAGAGAGACGGAGAAAGAGAGAGAGAGAGAGAGAGAGAGAGAATTCACTATCACTATTATGTATTATGTTTATTGTACTATTATAATTATATGCGATGATCAAGAGAAATAACAAAACACATTCATTACGCAACTTAAACGACAACAAAAAAACATTAAAAACTTGATCAGCTGCAAAAGGTTGATTAACCAACAATACGAAAATAAAACAAACAAGAAGAAAACTCGTTTTGTTTGAGTTTGTTGGCGTGTGCGCAGCTTTATATAGCATCGTATATAATGATCTTTGTTGATCTGGTTTGGCAAGAACAATCGCAGTTGTAACGTTCTGAGTTACTGCTGTGACTTCATCGCACTAAGATTGGGTGCAGTTAGCAAGGATCGCACGGCGCTGTAGGGATCATATAAGCTTCGCCCTTTTAGACGAAATCTGAACCTCGTTCATGCTGAGTACAAGCGCAAAAGTATGCAACACATAATAAGCTAAACATAGAAGTAGTAAATTTAAAAAATCCTTTGTTCAGATGGATTGTATCGCAACTTAAAGAAGAAAACTTGATAAACACCTGTAGAACATAGTGATTATATTCAGGAAATTTAAGATATTTCAAACCAGAAGTTTCACTTCCTACATAAACAGAGATTAATGTAGTTACTGCCGATAACTGCTGCACAATCTCATTTAATCAAATCGGAAATTGCTTATTACAAACACGAAAATTGCTAAAATTTCGATTTTCTCGTCTCATTGGGAAATTTGCGGAAATTCTTTCAATAACGATTCGTCGTTGTCGTCTCGGGCACAAAAGCTGCAAATGCATTTCCTAAATCCATTTTCCGAGCAATATTTGTCATATGCTAATGTGACACCCCGAGAAGTATGCAACATTTTTGTGAATCCTCCAGCTGAAGAAGGAAAATAACCTGTCGCCCTGCCCTGTCAGTGGGGCGGTTTATTCGGTCTGTGCTGTCTGTCCTTTGGTAAATAGGAAATGTCAATAAAACAGGAAAACTTGTGAAAACATTTTTACCCTTCCCGAAGCTCCCTCTACCCCACTACGGACATCAGTTTGCTATGCAGGAACGTGTAGCAGAAACAGATGCGAGTTGTGGCCCCATAGAAATTCCATAATTTAATTGATTTTTCTGGCCTTGGCACACGCACATTTCTACAGCTCGAGGCTGTCTGTGTGTGTGTGTGTGTGTGTGTGCGTGTTTTGCTGCTCTGCTGCAGTTTCCGTTGTCGTCGTGAACTTTGATGTTGTTGCCATTTCGATTTGATTATATTCGAGCCGGCGGCTTTATTTGCATTTGACGTGCTGCGCCTCGTTGCATTCTCAGGATGTTCGGAATGCTGCGCGCATTAATCACAAACAAAAGGGCGCAACTGGCTCAAGGCCGGGGCCACATGGCGGGTTGCTTGCCCGAAAAAAAACTTTCTCTGCCTTTTTTTCGCATCGCGTCGTTTACTTGAATATCTCTCCAATCTTTCTTTGCAGCTCGCTTTTTTGACACTTGCGAGCCTCGCTTTGCCCCATTTGCAATAAAATCAAATGATGCGGGCATCGTAAAGCTGCGCATCGCGTTTTTCTATCGTCGTAAAAGTATACGCGGCGTATACGCACTGACACTGGCCTGGCCGCTTTACAGCCGTGCAAATCCCTTTCACAAAACAAAAATCCATGTTGCTCAGCTGTCGCTGGCCCGACATTTGCGGCTTTTAAAGCGGCATAAATGATTTTAACGTGTCTGTCTGCTCGCACTCCTGCTCCCTATCTCTTTCACTCTTTCTTTCTCCCTCTCTAAAAATATTTTGGCTGCCATGTGCAATATCGCAGGCGCGTAAAAAGAGAATTCTGTAGCAGGGGAAAAAACAAAGTTGTTGTATATAACTGGAAATGAAAAGCCGATCAGAAATATTTATGACCGCTGGCTTTTCATATTTATTCAATGGCCCATTTTTTAGCGATAAGTCGCAAATAGTTTGTGTGATTTTTTTTTTTTGCAATTCCCCAAAAAGAGGGAAAAAGAAAGAAAGAGAGAAAGGAGAAAATCCTATTCGTGTAGTAGGCAAAGTTTGTGCAACTCGGAAATGTCAGAGGAAAACGACAAGTTTATGTGCCGCGGCACGGAGCTAAAGCCGGCAAACATTACCGATTTCACCAAATACCCCAAATTGGCCCACACTCCCCTCCGCCCTACTCTCTCAGGAACATTCTTGCTGCTTGGTCGCTTTGACTGCGTGTGCCACAAACTGCAATTTGAGCTGTCATTTTAAGCCAATTTCACAGTTTGTAAACGCTCTTTTTAGACGGGTATTTGGCTAGGGTTGTGTGGTGTGGAACGTACTGCATGTATTGGATCTGTTATACAATAGTATTGTATTTGTATGATGTGAGTAACAGTAGCAAACGGAAACCTTAGATCAGTCGTGAGTGTATCTTAAAAATTGGCCTAATAATTTAAGTTACATTCTAAGGATCAAAGGCTGTATTGAAAGGGATTCATGTTACATAAAATTTATTGAATGATAACTGATGCCCTAATAAAGAAAAGGTCTGACTTATAATTGCAGGAAGGTTCTAACATGTACAATATGAGTAACAGTATAAATCAGTGGAAATTGAATCTAAAAAAAAATCTCAATAGGTGAAGAAACAAAGGACAAAGGAAACTGTAGATCATGACAAATTATATTTTAAAATAGGAAAGATCTAAGCTTATGAAATACAACACAGTGTTTTACTTAGGCCATTCTTCTTTCCAGTTTCTCCATAATCTATCTATCTCCTACCTCTTTTAGTTCATTAAATCATCACCTCTTCAACCATAGAATCTCTTCTTTAAATTTGATCTTAATTTGAATTATAATACTCACTTATATCTTAAGTCTTCTTGCCTCTTTTAGTTCATCAAATGGTCGGATAAGTATTCTTCTCCCCAAAAATTTGCTGACTATTATTTTTGAAGTAGCTCAGCATATGTAGCTGGCAGCTGCTGCTGGCTGAAGCGAGTGAAGAACTATTTATAACTGCTTTGCACAAGGTCACGCTGCATTTTAAATGCCACACGCTGCCATTTTGTCTCCGGATGCTGCGCCATTTTCGGGGGAATGTGACAGCCATTAGCTTGCACTAAAAACTTGTTTTGTAATTGTTTTTCTATCCCCCTCGACTGTTAAATATTTAATTTTCGTCGATTTTCAACAGCGGTTTTATTTAGTTGCTCAACAAAGTCGACAAAATTTGTGCGTTTTGCGGTTTTACATTCTGTTTTAATTTATGTGGTTGACGCGCGTATTTTGATTGCGCCGATTAAGGTTAAGCGGACGCCGTTTCAAGGCCGATTTATGGTAAAGAAAATATTTCAATTCATATATTTATTTATTTAAGTATTTATCCAGTTACTTTTCCATTGTGTAAATAGGAATTTACAGGCATCATTTTCGAAATGGGGGCGAAAAATATAAATTTATTTATTTACAAAAATTGCAGATGGATTACTCCGTCATAACTCTGTAAAATATCAACCTATTTTCATATTAAAATTTAATCTCAAAATATATTAAACAAATTCTTTATTTTCAAAATACGTAGTTTTTAGCCTTTTTGTTTTATGTCGTTAAGGTGCTTTGTACCGTATTAATTTTTTATATTTGAAATACAAGAATCATAAACTAAATTGTAAATGCAAAGAAATATCTAAACAAGCATTTAAAATGATATGCAATTATTTAGTGATTATTAAAATAATTGATTGAAAATTCAAAGGACATAATTAAACTTTGTCCTGTATTGTTCTAGCATTGTTGGTTTAATCGGCTTAAACGGAAACAAACAATAATTTAGCGATAAACATACATACTTCTCGAGAGAGAGGGAGTGCATATAAAATAAGTAATAAATAATAGAACGTGTTAATTCGCGTTGAACAAATGTAAATATTGAATAAATCAGAATTTTCTTTCGATTATCATGGCAGTGCCATAAAATATGGTAATTACTTTTAGCACCCGCTTGTGTTAGAATTAAATGCCCACGTGGCGTATGATTTATACGCAACGCAACGCACGCAGAACCATTTAACATTCCAAAGAGCTAATCAAAAATATAAAAAAAAAGAAAATGAATGATTATATATACTCGAGCCTCGATGTTATTATGAAGGTTTCTTTCTTTGACTTGTTAGTTTTTTTAAAGGTTAAGGTTAAAAGAATGTGTAACAGATTTTTTGTCAGGCTGTAATAATACTTGAATGCATACAGCTTTCATCAAGATTGCAAACATGTGTATCCTATTCAATTTTATCTCCAAATGAATAAGCTTTTCTCCGTGTAGGGTGCTTATATTGTCGCCTTTTGTTGAAAGCTATTGTTAATATATTTGACTTTATGCATTGCGTTTGCCCAAAACGCTGGAAACAATATGTTCATATTTATAGCATTTGGTGGAATTGTGTGCGAATAAATTAAATACAAAAACGAACACACACACACACAAATGCGGAACATACTCGTACAGTAAACAATCGGAAATAACAATGCAAATGGGAAGCGTGCAAATGCCTGTTAATTATTTAAAGCCATGAATGAATCTCCCCCGTTGCTGGCTGTGTTCCTATTTGCTGTTTGTTTGTTCGCGTTCGCTGAGCACATTTTCAATTAACAGAAAAACGCTCACTTAGCACCCTCCATGCACACATACGCACACGCATACAAAGCCTTTTCACACGCACACACACAGTTGTGCTTTGATTTGTTTAATTAAATTACACTCAGACAGAGCCTTCAATCATTCACAGTTCTCCAATCATTCATTGGCTCATTCACGCGCAAAGCAAACAAATGTCAATACTGATGCAGTCCTGGGCATGTGTGCCTGTGTGTGTGTGTACCTTGGCTTCAAGTGGAACTATACAAACCCTCACACAAGAGCACACTTACACTCACAAACACGCACACACACACACTTCACATATTCTAGTATTTATATAGAGCTCACACTTCACGCACAAGTCGCGTCGCTGTCGACGCTGGCGTCGTCGTTGAGTTACTTAGCTTTAGCTGCAAGTGCAAATCGTGCGTTCAATTTGTTTGTGTTGGTAATGCCCTCCCTCAAGCAGAATGCGGCATTGCTGTCCACGCAGAAGGTGCAAGCGAATAATAAACAAAAAGTGTAGCATACTTTTAAGATCAAACAGAAAATGACTCTTCTTTGGAAATAAGATTATTTAATGTTTTTGAGACAGTTTTTTAAGGCATTTTTTAGTTTGGTATAATATAATAATTATGCAGTATTTGTGTAGTATTTTTAAGGTATTTTTACAGCATTATACCCTATAAATAACCTTTAACAAACTAGCTTTTCTTACTCTCTTGTTTCACTTTTACGTTAGCGTGTTCCCCCAGTTAGCTTGTGTAAAACTCGCTGCTAATGTTGTTTCCTCTCCCTGGTATTTGCCTTCGGACATAGAGAATGTGCTACGATTGCAGCAACGTGCAGAGCTTGATGTCCTCCAGGCAAGCGTTAATTAATGCATGTTTAAACCGAACGAAAGTCAACCAGTTCGAAGGGGAAAACTGCAAGGGAAATGTCAGCTAGTGTACAAGCGCATAAGTATTTTCTCTCGATTGGCTTCTCTGCTTGATCCCCTCTGGCTGCAGCACACATGCTTAACTAATTAGCAGCACTTGGCAACGCTGCAAATCATGTCGAGCAGCTTTGTGAAAGTTCTTTGTTCCCATTAAGTTAGCTTCGATGCTAGTCTTGCTTCTCCCCTTCGACTTTTCCCTTCGCTTTTTCAATAATCAATTTGTAGCAGTTCTTGGCTTAGTTGTGCGCTAAAAACTTTCACTCAAGTGCTGTTCATCGAGAATGTGAAGCGTTAAACATATTTACACACGCTCGCACCACCCCCCACCCCCGCCAACGACGACGACTTGGCAACTCTGGCACTTTGGCCAAGTAAGCGAGTTCTCGAAATTGACACATTTTTCGGGCTAGAACAATGGAAAGTCATTAAGGGAATGCAGGCACAAAGGGAATTTTCCGGCTACATGCTTTCCGCATTATTGAAAACTTACCCGTAAGCAGGCGCTGCAATTAACGGCAACAACCGGCACTACTCCTTCGCCCAGCTCAACAACAACAGCAACAGCAACTACAACAACTGTGGCAGCTAGCAACCTTTAGCTAACTGCAATTTTGATGGCGATGCCAGAAAAGTGGATGTTGTGCCAAAGGGAGAAAGACTCATGCAACTTGTATGCAAATTGCATGTTATGTCCTGGAATTGCACGCAAAGCAGAGAAGACAGAGAGAGACAGAGTGAGAGAAAGTGGGACGAGGAGAAAGAGGGGGTAGAGGATGTGTGAGAGACTGTGAAAAAAGATAAATTACTTTTAAAGTGCGCCCGTACGAGTTTTGGGTTATGCTCTGGGCCAGAAACTCTTCATTGGCCTAAATGCAAATCGCCTTCGCCTATTTTTGGGGCAGCCTGATGACTTTCTGATTTGCTTTCGCAACAACTTTTCTTCTACTCTTCTTGTATGTGTGTGTGTGTTGCAAGTTTAGGCACGGCGTGTTGCAACTGTTCGTTCCTTTTTCGGAGCTGTTGGGCGCTTTTTGTGTTGTTGCCAGCTTGTTTATTATTTGTTAATTGAAATGTTGCAAAAAGTTACGCACACTCGCATGTATCGTCAGGCTGAAGTCGAGAGAGGGGGGAGAGAAGGAGAGTGGGATGTGGAGAGGCAGTGGAGCACTGCCGTGGCAAGTAGCCTGATTGGAGCGCTGGCAGCTTCATTTGCAACTCCCTCGTCTAATGTCTAAATCATCGCAGGCCATCAAAACTTGGCAGCAGCAACGAAGCCAGTCGAAACAAACCATCGTAACTAGGCTGAAAGTTGAAGCGCAGCAGTGCAACGAATAGCGAATGCTCTGAAGGACTTTGCCAGGAGATAAGTCTTGTATTTTTAAAGTATTTAATTAAATATTCAATTCCAATCAAGTCATCAGTATTAGTTGACAACTGAAGATTTTAAGTACTTAAATATCTAGAAATAATTAATTTCATCATGAAGATAAAACCCTTAAGAAATGGAAAATATTATAAAATTAACTTTAAAAATGTTTGCATAAATTATTTTATCCTCCACATCTCTTTGCTTAACCATCCATAGTCACACAGTCAAACTGGCCCCCCTTTTGGACTAAGGGTATACTCGAAATTATGGAATACAAACATGCAGGCCAAGTTATTAGGCGAGTTGAGATTTACTGCTGAGGTTAACATTTTGCTGAGGTGTGCGCTGCAAGCGTCGTTGCTTGTTGGAGTCCGCAGAAGACCAAAGAAAGAAAAAAAAGTTGGCAAAAGCAAACCCAAAAACGAAGCAAGCAAATATCGCATGGGGCAGCAAAAAAGTCAAAAGAGTTTCCGCCTCCCCGTGCTGCAGGTGCAGATGTCTGTGCTCGGATCCGGCTTTCTCCTTTCATCCCGCTTCAGTTTCGCTTAGTTTTGCGGCGGGTTTTGTACTGTGTTTTGGTTTGTGTAACTATTTTCTATTCATTTATGCATTTTGGCAATAAAAATTTCATTTTTTGCTTAACTAAGTGAAACGAAAAGGTTAAAAGCAGCAGCACTGGCGGTCACAGCGGACGGATATCACAGGAGCAGGAGAAGGAGATGGAGAAGGAGAAGAGCGAGCTGGAGCTGGAACTGCGTCCGGGACACAACGTCTCTGGCTGTGAAAGGGGCCTTTTTATCTTGGGCGTTGCCTTGTTTGGCCAAGCGTTCCATACCATGTCCGACTGTCGCTCCTGCGAGTCCCTCTGCCTGCCTGTCTGTCTCTAGCATTGCCTAGATAACATTTCCGTCTGCCTGCCGCTTTTTTGTGTAGTTTGTCTTACGTTGTTGTTGCTGCTGTTGTTGTCCTTGTTTGTTTGCAAACATTTTTTAAATTGTTTGCTGTAATTTGTTTCCGGCCAACGGCAAATGGCCGCTGCGCCATTCTGTGGACATCTCAACCCTCTCTCCCTTTCTCTCGCTCTCTCTGTCTACTCTTAACCACAGTATGTCGGTGCTTTGTTCGCTCGTTCGTTTTTTCATTGTATTATTAAAAAATTATAATTTAAATGTTCGTCTGCTGCGCTGCGTTTCGTGCATATCTTTTCCACTTTTTTGCACTCTGCTTTATTTTTGTTTCGTTTTATTTTGCATTTATTTTTGATTTCCATTTTTTGATTTGCTCGGCACGTTTCGCCAGCGGCTGCTGCTGTCCGACAGGCAACAGCTGCGCCTGTTTCCTGCTTCAGGACATATACCCGGGAGGGATTCTCACTCCTGATGCCTCCCGCCACACTCCAATTAGTTGTGTAATGCGTCGTTCTGCGCTCGCATGTTCTGGCTACATTTATTAGTTTGACTTTTTCCACGGGATTTATGGCTCAAAAAGAACAACAATAAAGGGGATAACCCTACCATATCACATTCGGCAGCTGTTGCTGGCGTTTCCCCAAATTGTTTCTCTGCAGTCCCGTAAAAAACTGCAGAATATAAGAAAAAAAGAATAGAGAATAACAGAATTACATGCACTTTTTTCTGACGGAAATTTCGCCTGTTCAATTATTAAAATTGTGTAATTCAAATGTCATAAAATGAATTTGGATTGAGCGATTGAATGGCATAAAAATGCATAATTGAATAATGTTTTAAATAAACATTTTATCAGACAGACTAATAATATAGTATAGCATGAGAGCACTTTACAGTTGAACTAGAAAAACTAATTAAATTGTCCGCAAAAAATAGCAGAAAATTGGAAATGATTTTAATTGGTATTTAATACGATTTTGACAAAGGATAAATTTTTATAAATAAATTTTTATAACCTAGAAGAGGGAAAAAAATTTTGATAGATAATGCAGTTGACAGATAGAAATATAAATATTCCAAATCAACGTGCCTTGTTTTCACTAAATATTTAGAATAATTGAAATTAATATAATCAAACATCTAATTCAAAAATATAAGTAAATATATATAATAAATGAACTGTACACTAACTTCAATGTTTAGTCTTGGAATTCTTAATTAATTAATAAAGAATATATGCATAGTTGTTTTTTATTTAATTTATTTATTTTTCCGCGCCACGTTTATCTCTCTCTCATTCAAATTGAACATTTGCAAATAATTTATTTAATTGCAGCATAAATATAAATTTAGAATGTGATTAATTTGGCAGCCTAACTTGGGAAATGTTTTTTTTTGGTTTTTGCATTGTATCTGTCTGCCTTATCCAAATATTGACGTTTGCCAACAATGGGCGTCATCGGTTGCTGCAATAACAGAAAAGTTGTTGCCACGTGCAGCATGCGAAACCGAAACCGCCCGAAAGTCACGTAGCAAGTCTGCGAGCGTTGCAAATTAAAACCAAGTCAAACATCGAATATTAAACATAAACAAACATTCACAGACACAGTCACACTCACACTGGGATTCACATTGAATAAATGCATTTGTGAATTCTATATTCGAGTCGAGTTGGCACTGATTAGTTCTGCACTCGAAATTCAATTTCAGCTCAAAAACTTTGAGAATTTCATTTGGTTTTTTGAGTAAAGAAATTAATAAGCATGAAAGTTACAGTTGAATGAGCTTGATTCTAATAAAAATACATATTATATATATATATCTATTCTTTATATCTATATTAATTCTGTAGAAAGATCATTTAACTTAATTATGTTTATCTGTGTTTTTCAGGTTCTTATCTTCTCAGTAAGTCGCCAAACGATGACTGTGCTTGCTCATTCTTATTTCTTATTCCCTCATTTCCTCTCTCTCTCTCCCTTTCTGTCTATCTTGGCGCTCCGTCTGACGCAGTTCGAATTACTGCCAATTACCTCGTGTCTGTCCGCATGTCAGCAAGCAAAATCGTCGATCAGACAGGGCAATGGGCACGTAGCTGGCGCAGATACCTCACAGTTTGCTTTGAAGCTTCAGTGAAATGCAACGCGCTGTGTTGCGCATAAAAAGCAAAATAAACAATAATAAATAAATAAAAAACAAACAATAGTGAACAAACAATAATAAACAAACCACATAAATTAAATAAGTAAATAATAAAAGATTCCAACTCAAAAGTGATGCATCCACTGCGCCTGCAGCTGTTGATCATCTGCTGCATCTGGCTGGGCGTTGCTCATGCCCAATTTGAGGACTACTTCAAGCTGCTGCTGGAGAGCAATGAGCTGGTGGAGGACAGGGAGCTGCAGGATGAATTGGATCTGTCTCAGGTGCAGTGGCGTCAGGTGATCCCTTTGCTATTGCAACGCGAACAGATGCGTCTGTGCCTCGCTGTCTTCAGACACGATCCGCGCCTTGTGGCAGGCACACCCTGTGAAGGGCTGCTCGGTAGCGGAGTGATGACCTACTGTGATATTGGCAGCATCGAAGATCTCAGCGTGACCATGCGTGGAGCATTTGGTGCCATGCTCTTCGACACACTGCAGAAATGTAGACCTGGTCTGGAACTGTTTGGTGTACGTTGCAGGCGACGTGCTTGAGAGGAGCAGCAGGAGAAGCGAGCCGTCGTGAGCTGAGCCTGAGCGCATTGCTAATTCAGTTAGAAAACGTCGTCAGTAGCAGGAGCAGCTCGGACTGTCGCTGTCTTCTCGCTCGTGTCCCTTGTCATTTCAATGTGTCAATAAAAATGCGATGTGGGTGAAGGCCTGCCCGCTTGCCTGCCTGACTGGGCTTGGCTGGGCGAGTCCTTGCTGCGCGGCATCATGACAAATGACGATTATAATTTGTAAAATTTGCACCCAGCTTGTTATCCCTCGTCAGTGGAGCAGGCCGAGCAGTGGGCAGTGGGCAGTGGGGACTGTGTTCGGGGCTCTGGCCTAGTTTTTGCTTTCAGATTCAGTTAGTGCAATTGCAATTGTTGTTGCAATTAGCAGAGACAGCAGCAGCAGCAGCAGCAGGGACGGATGGGGGTGGAAAATATAAGCACTCTGGCGAGCTGAAAAACTGATGGCTTGATTTTTCCATTAAACACTGCAAATGGAAAACGGAACAGAGCAGAGCAGAGCAGCAAAGCAGCGCAGACAGCAGAAAGCAAAGGCATTTGTTGTTGTTGTGATGCTGCTGCTGCTTGGCAATTATCGGGCAATGGATGAGGCATTTAGCTTGAAATGATGACCATCATGAGTTCTCATTCTTCACGTTGTCCTTGTTGTTGTTGTTGTTGTTAGTGTTCTGTTTCTGCTTAATTTGTGTGCTGATGTGCCAGAAACACCTTAGCATCAATCACAATACAGAAAAAGTGTAGCATACTTTGCGGCTGAGCTGCAAAATGCGCCTGCAAAAAAGGAAATTTACCTAAATTGAGTGCAGCAGAATGAGAAGGAGGGTCCGGGGGGAAGGGGATGTGCTGATTGGGTGTGTGAAATTTTTTGGCAACGACAGAAAATTACAATCAATATCAATAAATGTTTGTCAACCCCCCAAAAATTATTCTTTATTGAAATAGGAAATTAGTTTGCCATACAAAATGATTGAATATTTTTCCGGTTTATTTATTTTGTATTAATCTAAAAAAAAATAAATGAAATATTTTCCGGTAGCACAAAACTTTCCTACTTTCATTTCGATTCTAATTTTCACTAGCAGTTTGTGAACGAAATTTCATTCGGATTTCATCTAAATTTTCACTTCAGTTCTGCACTTTTTTTTTATTTTAGATTACGTACTTAACTTCGTTTCCAAGTACACAATGCCATTTACATAGCGAGTCTGGCTTCCTTTACCCCGCCCCCTCTCTCACTCACCACTTGTTATCCGCTTCGGAATCTTCAGTATCTGCGAATCTGCCGGGAAACTTGTAATGCAAATTAATGAATTGTTTAAAGTACTTGGAATATTTACGCTCAAAGCGAGAGCAAGATGTTCAACTGGAGAGAGATGAATGTGGGCGTGCATAGAGGGGCGTGTGGGCGTGGTTTTTTTTGGCGTGTAAAGCGTTGTTGTTGTTGGACTGACCGATGAATATGCAAACGAGTTGCCGTCGGGTCGCTTGCTGGAAGTTCGTTAAAAGTGCGGCATAAGGTCAAAGGGCGGGGCAGCACGCTGAACGGTCATTAAGGCAGAGCAGGGCAGAACAGACCGTAGCAGTGGGCGCTATTTGCGCTGCTGCAATAATAGCAACAGCAACAGAACAGTAGCAGCAACAGTAGTAGCAGCAGCAAGAGTAGAAGCAGCAGCAACATCAGCAGTAACAGCAGCAGCAACATCAGCAACAACAGCAGCAGCAGCGCCGCCGCCCACTGAAATATGCATAAACAAACAAAACTGAGTTCACTATTGACTGCGCCACGCCTCCTGCCCTTCTTTTGATGCAGTTCTGCTGCAGCAACTCTCGTGCGTTGTCAGTTCTGAGTCTTAGTTTGGCTGCACTGCGCTGTCAGTAATTAAATTTTGCGCGAAATTCTTTGCATTTCCTTCTTTGATTTTGCCGTCTCCCTTTCCCATTCCCCCTGTGCTTTGCAGTCTTTGATTTGCATTAGTAGACAGAGAGAGAGAGAGAGCGAAAAATCTATTAACTTGCAGTCGGCGCTGGAGGCACACGACACTCGGCATTGGCAATAATTTATGCAGCGATTCTTTGGGCACTTCGAAGCTTGGCAATTTCTTTGAACAGTTAGAATGAGATAGCTATACATACATACATGTATAAGAGAGAGAGAGAGAGGAGAGATCAGCTTTTTAACGGATTTTCGATTGAACTGCCGGCGCTTATTCAAATTTCAATTTGAAACTGCGCTGCAGCCCTGACCATGTTCGATATATATTGAAGCACTTTGTGCGATGTGCCTGGCGAGTGTTGTAGCAATTGAGCAGCACAATCGACACACAGGCAAATTGATTGCATTATCGAGGGAAAGACAATGGAATGAATACAAAGAGTGGAACAGGATATGGGTTGAGAAGGGAGGGAGGCGTGGCATATAAAAATCGAGCATGCCAACAAACTGAAGTACCATATGAGAGATATATACTTATGCCAGCCTGCTTGTGTGTGTGTGAGTGCTTCAAGGCTCATTTATGGCCCTTCGTGCTGGTCAGTTTTATGCATTTTCCCACAAGAGAGAGAAGGGGAGAGGGGGAGCGAGAGATACAGCGTGAGCGAGGACATTGTCAGGCATTTTGCCACGTTGTTTACATTGTGTATAAACGAGTGCCACTTACTTATTTTGTGCCACATAATGAGCGCTCCTGATGGCCGCTTATAAATTATATAACCCACAAAAGCGCACTCCACACCCACAAATACACAAACACACACATACACCCGTGTACACTCGCACACACGCTTAAATAAACTCGCCGCACACCCACGCAATTTGATTTGTATGGCTTTTCAATTTGTGCTCTGCTGCTTTCTGCTTTCTACGTTCTCTTCTCCTTCTCTTCCTTCTCCTTCTCCGTTTTTTTGTGTTGGTTTTCCTTTTCATTTTATTTCCTTTACTCTGGTCCTTTTTTTGTTCACTGTTCACTGCTTGTTCCTTGTTTGCTTGTGCTGCATTTGCCATTGTATAAATTTTTGGTATTTGCGCCAATTTCATTCCAAATTGAGCGCTGGCCACAGTCGTTTATTTTTAATGCACCCGGCAACGAGAAGCAACGAAGCAATATGCCGCAATTGGTTGCCAGCAGGAGATTGCCGAGGAAGCAGGAGGAGGAGAAGGAGACAAAGCAGATTGCAGGGGAATCTGAGATGGAAGAGAGATGTGCAGCTCTTAGTTGCATTACTTTCATTGCATTGGCATTAGAATAGAGTATAATAACTTGCAGTTCGAGTTCGAGTTCAGGGCGAGAGCAAATTGAGGTAAAAGATCAAGTATACGCACGGTATATTGAACTGAATATATGTGTAAGTTATTGTGAAATTGGTTAAGGAAGCCTGATGAGTTTTCTATTGTTTTTTCCAAGGTTTTCCAACAAGTTTAAAGAAACCAGAAGAAGAAGTTTCTTTTAAATATAAAGAAGAAGAAACTAAGTTAATTGAAAAACTGAGTTTAAGTTTTCAATCATTTTTGTGCATTTTTTATTGTTTAAAGGTAGCTAGACATCGAGTAAGTCTGTTAACTATGAAGAAGGAATTTATACTGCCTTATGATATTAAGTTTATGCACGGAAACTAATTTAATACTAATGAGGTTTTTATTATATTAATAACATTAGGTTTTTAATAATTTTAGGAAGATTTTTTAACGGAAAAAGAAATCGTAAAACTGCGTAAGTTTGTACAATTAAGTATGCGCAATAAATATAATTTTATTCACATCGAATACAACTTCAAATTGATTTTATTTCTGTTCATTTTATTTAATTTTTATAGCAACTTTTTAGATATAGATTGCCACAATTTGTGTGCCATAAACTGCTTCAATTGCGAACACACTGCTTACACTTTCTGTCTGATTTCAAGTTTATCTAGCCCGATATAAGACTTGCAATTTATGAACTAGCATTCCAAGACACAAGTGCAGTGCTGTAGCTTGTCTGGCTTTTCTTTTACTCCCCAATTGATTCGCATACCTTGGGATAGAGCATAAATTTGTCGCTGCTACAGTGCGCTTGCTTCCGTTTCTATTATTTGCGGTGCATTTTGGACATTCTGCGCTCGCAGGACACTCAGGCAATTGCAGCTTGGCTGGCGCAGGTGCCGTGCTGGGCAAAGGTGAAGGAAAGAGAGCGCAGGGGATAAGGAGAAACGGAGCAAGGGCGGGCCAAGTGCTCTCAAGATTTATGGCTTATGCCAGGGGGCTTTGTTTGTGGAGTAGCAGCAGCAGGAGCACGAGGAACAGGAGGAGCACTGGCAACTTGCTTGGCCATCAAATACAATCAATTTGATTGCCTCTTAGTTTGCCGGGCAGGTAATGTGATTTTGAGTTTTTATTAAACTACTTTGCAGTGCAATTAGGCAATTAGCTAATGCGCGCCACGGGGCAAAAGGCAGCCCCAGTGCTGGACTGGGCGAACTGGCCTGCATAAATAAAGCGTTCAATATCCGGTGACGGAAGTTTCAATAAGCCAAAGGATATGAGCTCAAATGACTGTCGAAAAAAGTAAGAAAAGAAAGGAACACAAAATAGAACAAATACCAAGAAAATAAAAAACGCAGCGAATGCTTCATTGCTTTTTGTGTTGCCTTCGCTTTTTTGGGCGTGTCAGCGAACTATTCATGTGTAAAGAGAGTGTGTGTGCATGTGTGTATTTGTGTGTGTCTGTGACTGCTAATGTCTTTGTCAGTGTGCGTGTGGCAAGTTTAAATTAGTTGCGCGTCGGCCATTTTGCATAAATCATTTCCTGTTTTGTGCCAAAGATAAAAGCGGCCCCGCAAGACAACGACAACGACAACGACAACGAATGATGACGGCAACAATTTGAGGGCCCAAAGCAAAAGAGAAAAAGCAAGACAAAGGAGACAAGACACGACACGACACGACAGAGAACACGACATGCTGCGAGACAACAGTCAAAGCACACAAAGTGAGCGAATCAGGCAACAATAACATCAAATTAGCATTTTTTATTACTTTTAGTTTTTGTTGTGTGCTCCTTTTCTTTTTTTTCTTTTTGCGTTACTGCTCTGCCCTTTCTTTTGCTGTCCGCCATTTGCATTTGCATAAGTTGAAAAGCTACTAAGTAATATTGCGCATACGACATGTATGTACACCATAAGTGCAAATACATGTATGTATAACGAATCAACTTATTTGTAATTGTATTGCCAATACAAATGCTGAAACTTTTCTAACGTCGATGGAACTTTTGGCTGCTTGGAATTGCAGGCTATATAAGTAGGATGTACATATAAGGTACGAGTATGTATATGTACCATATGTACATAGAGATATATTGTATCTTTATTTTTATACATTACTAGAAATTTCTATCGATATTTTGTTAATCAATTCTGCAGCTTAATCTGCCTGCTTTATGCATTTAAAGTTGCATTGTCAACCAAGTTTTGGCTCACAAAGTTCCTCTTCAAGTTGCACAATATGTTCTCTCAATATTTCGCTGTTAAATTGAGTTGCTTTCGCAACATCTCGATTGCCCCCGTCATCAATCTTTTACCCCATATACGAACGAGGAGTAAGTATATTGTGCGTCACTTTAAAGCTCGCCCGACACAAATTGAATTTGGCAAATGCAGCGCATTTGTTTCGATTTTCCATTGATTGAGAGAGAATACGAAATTTTCTCGTTATCATTTGTGTTATGCTTGCCTCCGTTAGGAAGGGAAGGAAGAGAATGTCGCGCATCAGGGTCTTATACGTTTATTGCTAAACAAAAGGCAAAGTCAAGGAACTGGTCACATCTGCATATATTTCCAGGGCTCTCCGCTCCTTGACTGACCCCCTGGCCCCTCCTCCCTTCACATGAGCTGGAATAAATTTTATGTACATTTACTTACGTCTGCAAACAATGAGCAGCAGCATCCTCTGACATTCGTGACGTGACTTAGTTCGACTCTAGGACACAGGCCGCTCGTACTGTTGGTCAGTTAGTTGGCCCATCTCTCTCTCTATCTCTCTCTTTCTCTCTGTCTGCCTTTGTCTGGGCCTGGCCAGTCAGTCGCAACTCCTTCTTGCCCCAACCCTTGAGCTGCTCTGTCTCTGCAGCACACTTAAGTCTGCTGCCCAGCTGCGCTGTTTGCTCAACGCCAAGTGCAACGTTTCAGGTTTCAATGGCAGAGAGAGAGGGAGAGAGAGAGAAAGAGAGAGAGGGAGGGAGAATGAAAGAGAGAGGGATTGAGGGGGGAGATAAAGGCAGGAGGAGCCGCTTGTAGCAAAAAGCCAACGGCAGAATATAGTTTCGGGTTTCGCTTGATATATATAAGTACGGATATACATATTATTCACACGCACAACCACAGACACACACACAGACACACACATACACTAAGCAACTCACACACTGCTACACACTTGCAGTCTGAGGAAGAGTGCATATTTATATTAGAGCCTGTGCGAAAGTGAAACATGTCCTGTGGCCATTTTGGTCAAGAAATGTTAGACCTCTGTCTGGCACTCCTGCTCTCTTCCCTCCCCTTCTATTGCCTCCCTTTCCCTCTCGTTCGTTGGCATTTACACATGTAGATTTTCCTGTTTGCTTGCATTTCTCATTTGTACTAGACCGAAAAAAAAAGTGTTCCCCGAAACCTTTTTACATTTCGAAATATTTGCATTTATTTTGAGAAAGATAAATGTTTTTGCTGATGGAAACTTTTCGTTGGTGAATATTACAATATCTGTTGAGTTTTGGAAACTGAAGATTTCAATACTACAAGAAAAAACCTGAAATATCATCAATACGAAAATGCAGCTCTATTTACATGTTTTCTTTGGCGTCCATTTTAACCTTACTTTATAATAAAATAATGATAAAAATAACAATAATAATGAAGATAGTATTAATAATGAAAATTATTATAATAATGCAAATAATAATTTTAATTCAAAAAATAATAGTAATAAAATTTGTTAATGGAAATAAAAATTATAATAATACAAATTTACATAAAATAATAGAACTAATAAAAAAAGTTATTTATAATAAAAATAAAAATACATATGATAATTATATAAAATCGACAATATAGAATAAAAATAATAAGACTGATGATGATAATAGTAATAGCGAAATAATCATAATGCAAATAATAATTTAAATGAATACTATAATAATGTGTTTTTTGTGATGATATAATAATAATAATGAAAATGTTATTACTAATTAAAATAATAATGAAAATGTTTATACTAATGAAAATAATAAGCAACAATGAGAAAAGATAATAATAGTGAAAATAAAAAACAATTAATGAAAATAATAAAAATAAAAAATAATAGGGATATTTTAAACTAGCAGAAAAGTTAAAATATTGATAGTGATGAAAATATAAATATTAGTTTTAGCAATAACTAAAATTAACTATGATAACAATTATTTTAAAACAATTAAAATACATATTGTATTTTAAAGGTCTTCACAAATGCGTTTCCCTTGAGCCCGTTCACTCCGTCGAGTGCTCACTGTGCTGTGCCATTTATTTCAATTAATTTCACGCCCAACAAACCCTTTGCAGCTAGTTGGAACGAAATTGAATTCGAGAACAGTTGGAGTTGAGGGCAGCTTGCAGCATGCAGCTTGCAACTTGCAACTTGCTGCTCGTAATGGTTTCTTTGGTTTGATATTTTGTTCGCCCGACTGCTTACTAAATACCTACAAAAGGCATGTGTCCGCCCGCACATGGAATGCAATTTGTGGTTGCCACCGTTGGGGGCAGGGACAGCAATGAGCAGCAGCTGCAATAGGTGCAGATCGGAGTACTTCAGTCTAAACCGACAGCAACATGTGACAGTTGCCTAATGAAGCCACCAAGTGTGGCACGCGGGGCAAGTGCGCTGCGACGTGACCGGCTGAAGCAGCCAATTACTAAGTAATTTCGAAGCAGCCGAGCGAGAGGCTGTCGAGCTGTTTATCGCACCTTTTGGCAGTGCGTTAAAATTATTATGAACGTGCCGCATTAAAAATGATGTCATAATGCACTTGCCACACTTGCCACATGCCACACTTGCTCGTTTAATGTGCCTGCCACACACTGCCACCGACTGCATTACAATGTCCGATGTTTCCGTTTCCGTTGAGGGGCATAAAATGTCGACACTTAATCGGCCAAGCAAACGGGCAGCGATTGTTGGGCTCATAAATCTGAGGGAGGGGGGAGGGGAGGAGGGTAAGGGGAGCATCCCCCTTTCTTCGATCATTGCGCATTTGGCACCGGCCATAAAGTTGGCAACAAAATAAACAATTTGTGCGCGAAATGTTTAATAAATTGCGTTAAGCGTGTCGCGGGCGGTGCGACGCGGCGTATGCGTAATTTTGCAGCGTTTCGAAATTAACACGCATACGAGCGCACTTAATTTGTCACTAAACGTTCGCCAAAGAGACGCCCCGACGCATGTGGCATGCAACATGTTGAGCGTTTAAATTGAAAATTACAAAAACCAGAAGCGAGCACGCAAAACAAACGCTCTTTCTCCCTCCCTCTCTCTCCCTTTCTCTGCCAGAGGGGCAAGTCTTATGTCAGCTACATTTCGGTTGGTTGGTCGCAGTAAGGGCAGCCAGGAGAAGGGAAGAAGGAAGGGGGAGGGAGGGTGTATGCCCCTTGCCACTGCTCTGGCTTGGAAGTATGCTTGCTTCATTGCCTGTGTAACCGCAGCAGCGCGTGATGCGGGCGCAGCATAAAGGCAAGGGAAAAAGATGACAGAGAGAGGGAAAGAGACAGAAAGAGGGGCTGCTAAGTAGAGGCGGGGGGGGGGTGCGCGTTTGGCACCGTCGAGGTCTGCGTGCGCTTTGCGTTTGCTGTTGGCGCATTTGTTGACGACGCATATGAAAATTTTCACAAAATTTATTGCCATGCTTAAGCAACGTGCGTATGAAATAATATACAGACACGCCCGGCAACAACAATAACAACAACAGCAACAACAATTGCAAGAACTACACGAAGAAGAAGCAGCAGCAGCAGAAGAACGATGCGAAGCATTCACTGCCGTTTGCGGTGCTGAATTTTAAAATGCTCTTTAAACATTGCGCTCACAACTGATGGCAGCGATTTGTTTTCCGTTGACAATGTTGAAGTAAGGATAAATACTTGAGTGTAGTATGGTGTAGCGGGGGAGGGAGTGGGGGGGGGGCAGTGTACTCTCCAACGAACGAGGCTACTTAAAGTTATGACGTCTTCAAGCAGGTCCGAACCATAAAAATATTTGCACTCGTAAATCAACTAGCAACATTTCTGTTCGCTCTGCTGCATCTATCGATAGATACAAGATAAAGGAGGGCAGATAAAGTGCAGATAATAGATAAGCACATGTTTCTGTTGCGTTACTGTCACAGTGTAGGGCAATTTCTAGTGCAATTAATCAACATGGAGTTGCTGAAGGTTTCTCATTGTTGAGACAGATTGCAGATTACCTAAGGCTTTTATCACAGTTTCTCAGCTTGTACAATTTGTTGAACATATGTTTGTAATTAAACGCAATGAAGCAAACTCAAAAGTTATCTAATCTTTCATTAAGAAATTTTTGAAAAAGGCCTTCATGTGTTTTGGAAGTGAATGAAGACAGAACTGAAGTAGACTTAAGGTGTTACTCATTTTTTAATCATTGTTATCTTCTTTGTGAAGATTCTTTATTGTACAATTGAGAATCTTTATTAAACTGACAATCTTAATTGAAATATGATTACTTTTAAGGGGATTGACATTGAAGAAGGTAGAAACTATAATGAATGCCCTGATCTTTTAATTTTAAAAGATTTGAGAATATTTTATATTTAACATTATTTAAAGTCGATTAAATGCAGTCAACTGAATTAGAAATAAGTTTTTAATACAATAAATTATTTATAAAAATCAATAAAGAATAATTAGGCATAATAAGTTAAAATTAAAGAGATTTTAAGTAAATTAAATTTAATTTTATATTGTTTAATTTACTTTAATTTAATCTGCACTGAATTTATTATGTATTGAATTGACAATCTTATTTAACAATCAGTAATCGTTAAATTGACATAATTGTTCACTAAATAAAGTAAAATCGAATTATTATTTTCTCCTGAATTTTACCCAAATTTACAGCTACACTTCTGCACAAATAAGTGTTGTAAAATTGCATAAAGTAGCCACTTTCTATTGTATTACAGGAAATGTTTATTGAAATTTCCTTGACACATCTACACGAGCATTTGAGAAACATAACTTCCCAAATTGCTGCATTTGCGTACTTAAAGCTATTGTCTGCCCAGTGAAGTGTTCTGTTCGATTACACTGCACAACAAGAGTTGATAACAGAGACAATACTTTTGGGTTTCAGCTATCAATGAAGTGAAATATCTACACACTCTTTTCCAATATTCGGCTTATGCCATACATTCAATTTGTTAACTAGTGTAAATAGACGCAGACTGCGACTCAGGCATCGCCTCGTATCTTTGCCCTGTCATGTCTAACTGTCTATGCAGCTGTCCGACTGCCTTGCGGTGTAATTGTCTGCACTGCAACTCGTGCAGCACTTGCAACATTCACACACACTCGCACTCTCACACACATACTCGCGCACACAAAACCAACAACTCACGTCTCTCTCGAGCTGCCTTTCAGTAAATTAGCTCGACTACTTTGCAGCGAGCACTGCGTCCGTTCACACGCTCACAAAGACAGCGACGGCAACAGGAAGAGCAACAACAACAACAACAACAGTAGTAACAACAGCAACAACTAATAATAATTGCAATTATGTATGTGGCAATTCGCCGCGTCTCGCCACGCCTCGCCTTGCCGCACTCCTTGCTGCGGCATAATTCTGTTGCGCAATTACGTAAATTACCAAAGTGAAATTCAATATGCCCGGGAAAGCCAAATGGAAATGGCAGTGAATTGACTGTTACACCATGCCCCCTCATACCCCTCACGCTCTGCAGACACCACAAGGCACCTCCGCCTCCCTCACTGCCGACGTCGCCACCATGACGCCTTCCAACTGGGCGCTCTGCATTATCTTTGCAGCCTTCTCGGGGCGCTGCTTGCGTGGCTGCCTGCTAATTGCCCATGTTTTACATGATTGAGCAACATTATGGCCAACTACCTACCACCCCGCACCTCGGCAGCACTCTTCTCCTCTGCCAACCACTAGTGACTCCTCACTCAAGCATTCTGCCTGCCGCCCACCCGTCATTCATTTGACTGCGTCGCCTGCTGCTGCTGGCGACTTGATGAGTAGATGCCAGCGAAACCAATTCCCTGGCACCCCCCTCTCCCTTCGTTGCCCCCGCCGGGTTCATTATTATCCCATTCGTATTGTCAGCGCATCTATTTTAATACCAATTTTTGTTGCCATTCTTGTTTTTATTGCAAGCATTTCTTTGCAATTTGTTTTGATTTATGTGACGGCTGCGTTGTTCCATTGTTGCTCCACTGCATCCACTGCTGCGTCTCCTGCTGTTGTTACTCGTCCTGACACACATTCAGTCTAGCCCTGCATGTCCAGCCCGGGCATTGGCATAGTTTTCTTATCGCCCTTATCAGACTGACCATATTTTATTTTGCCTTTTTTGCTTGGCGCTTTTGCCAGCGTCAGCGTCTACTGCAGGTTGGCCAAATTCTTTTCTGCTTGCCCAACAAATTGAAAAGGTCTTAAACTATTTTTGCAGAACTTTTAATTAATTCCAGTTTTTGCAATACATTTTTATAAAGCATTCAATTTTTCTGGATGCGTCAGCAAAATTTAAGAAATATGAGAACTCAAGAAAAATATTTACACACAAGATTGTGGGTGCATTTTGAGTGTGTTTGTGGTTTTTACCTGTTAGAATTTTTATTTACTGTATTCATTGAAATCAATTTAAATTTGTTTGAATTTGTTGATAGCCCAAAGAAAAGAAGAATGTTAGATATTTAAATATTGCCTTTGAATATTCATAAATTCTTGCATACGTATCTCAAATATCAAGAAAAGTTTTATTGAAAATTTATTAAATTCCTAAAACACTCGAGATTGTCATCACATTGCTTAAATGAATCTGTCGCAGATTTTTTTCTAATTTTTCGCACTTCCAAATACCAAAAATAACGACAGTGCCTAAATACAATTAATGATGCATAAATTGTTGATTAGCCCAATTAAAGTTGGTGCTGACATTAAACGACACTAAGCAGATTACACACTTACATCAAGAAAAGGTTCAAGAGAGAGAGGGATAAAGAGAGCTGCAAAGAGAACGCGTAAAGAAAACTTGGCAAAGCCAGAAGCCCGTTATCTATGGCTATTGATTTTTGTCATTAGATGCGCCAAAGAAATTATAAAAAAATGGCAAAGTGCGGTGGAGAACAGTGTGCGACTTGGGAATGCTCTGTAATTTAGGTAGAAATTCGCAGAAAATTTTTATAAAGTGACAACCAATGAACCTCAAATCGATGCCGTAAAGAAGAATACAAAATTTGAAGGTGCTTTCTACAGAGTTTAGTCAATAAAGATTTGCATCTTCTATGCATACAGCATGAAATTACCAAAATAATCCAGCTTGATAAAGAGAGTTTCTTGTTTAAAAAAACCTTTTCTTTTGTACTTTATAATACAATAAAAATTTCAATGGAACAGACTAAGAACTGTGTTTTTTTTTTTATTTAAATCCTGTATTAATTTTGCGTAGCACCATTAAATATAAAGACTAATATATGAATATCCGTTTCAATATTATGACTAGCTCAAGGCAATAACATAATATATACAAATTAAAAAACATAATAAAGCACTTGTTTAGTCATTGTTTGTAGCAGTTCAATCTGCTTTGTACTCATACGACTTCCTCATACTTTCTTCTACCCACATGGTATTCAAATGGGAAGCAAAAAATGCGCTGCTAGGCAACAGCAGGCACGGCAGGCGGCAGAAACAAATTAAAGTCGGCTTTTTATACCCGATACGCAAAGGGAAGAAGGGTATTATAACTTGGTTGGAACTAAAAATGTAGTCACCACAATAATAAAATATTTCTGAAAATTTGGTTGCAATCAGATTATTTGCAAAGCAGTTATTAAAAAAGGAAAGAAATGCGATTTTTATTCACACCCAAAAAGTAGGCAACAAAAAATACGCAGTGCATGGAAGTTTTATATTTATTAAGTAATTTAATTTGTCAGGTGGGTAGAGGGTATAACACAGTCGAGCACACTTGAGTGTAGCTTTCGTGTTTGTTGGATATACGGATTTGCGATATATTTATGATGGGTCGCCATTAATTTCGGCATCTAAATCTAATACTGACGCTTGCCTTTCGCCATAATAAGCTTCATTTTATTCTTTTATGCGTCTCCGTCTCTCTCTCTATTTGTGCTCTCCTCTCTGGCGCAAATCCCTTTTATGTTCTCAAGTTACCAACCTGTCGTTCAGGGATATACGCCTCAAGCGCTCCGGTGCGTCCTTCGAGCCTGTCAAGAGGCAAAGGCAACGTTGCGTATACGAGAAGTTTAACACTTGCCGGCAACGGAAACTCGTCGAGGCAAGTATCTCCGCCTATGTAAGGTATATGCCAAACAACAGATACTTTTGGGGCTGCAAAAAGAAAAGCTGAGAGAAAAAAGCCATACAAAAGCAAGAAATTAACCGTCATTTGTTTTCCTGACACTTTGAAGAGCGTCCAGTGCCGGCTTATTTTTTATATTCAAAAGACCCGAAAACGGGTTAAGACACCGAGAACGAACATTAGAATGGGACTAAAGCTGGGACTACGTTAGAGACAGAGAGAGTCAGAGACTCGTCGTCAATGTCGGGCACAAAGTTTGCATAATTTTGCTGGGGCTTTGTCCATTGTTTGTCGCTAAATAAGTCGCCAGTTGATATTAATAACACCTCATTATCGCTTCATTCTATTTTTCAGCACATTGTGAAATATGCTCAGCCAGCGGCGGGCCATTTATCATAATCATAGGAGGGCGAACCAACTGCGGGCGCAGACGGTCAGTGTGAGTACAGACAGAGGAGCGACCATCAAGGCAGAGCTGCCTCGTTCCATCTGCATTCGCTTGGGTCTCTTGCTCGAGTGTCGAACGGGAATTAGCGCAACTTTTGGCATTGCAATTGTTATTGATGAGCCGCATTTGAGTGTCGTGTCGTGTCTCGAGTGCTTCATTGGATCTCTGTCTCTCTCTCGCTTTCTGAATAATTGAATGATTGTCGAATCTTCAAATTTAACTTGACTTCAAGTCGCTGCTTGATTCGAGATCTTTCATAATTTCCAAATTTATTTAGATAGATCTGCTTGAAAGTGTCAGCCAAAGTTGAAGTTGTTCAGAAATCAACTTTAAGCAGATGTTTAGTATGGCAACATTTCGTTTTGATTGCCTCAGACAGGCGAAGGCAAGACAATCAAGTTTCGCAGTTGTCAAAGGAAAGAAATCGCACCCAATGGACGTTGCGAAGTGCGTGACTTTCGGCTCACTGGACACAGTGGGTCGCAGTGGGTTCTGGGCCAGTCTGGACTGTGCCCACTGACTGGACTCGATTCGATTGGGCAAATACTCGTAAAGGGGCTGGCAACATAATTTGCATTTGCAATTGTCTGAGCTGAGCTTGTTAAAACTGTCAAGCGGAAAGTATTTGGCTACAGACTGCTCACTGACTCAGTCAGTCTGTCAGTCTGGCAGTCTGTCAGTCATTTGATCAGACAGACAGAGGGAATTGACAGCCGGGGCCAGTGGCCAATACAATTTAATTAATTAAAGTAAAGCGAAGCTAAGCCATTGGCTTTATTTATACGGCATATAGAATGCAGAAGCAGAAGGAGAAGAAGCAGCAGCAGCAGAAGCAGTTCGTCTTATAGATATAAGAAATCAGCTTGCGGCTTTACGACTTGCTTAACCCAATGCGAAGTAAGTAACAACAAATACGAGTGCAAACTGTGTACGCAATGCGCTTTCGACTTTGTCTTTGCCTTTGGCCATGGCTTTCTCTGTGGTCCGGCAGTGTCAATAGACGTTCAAGTTTTCTCTCTCTCGCTGTGTGTGTGTGTGTGGGGGGATAAATGTAAATTAAGTTGTGTGCTAAGCTGCAACAACTTGCAGTAAATTGTTAAAATGCATTTATTTGCATTCCGCTTGAGTGCATTCAAATAACTTTGATTGAATGCCCAGCACAGTCTGAGTTTGCAAAGAAAACCAGCTATTAAAACTGCCAGGATAGTTTATTAAAAAAAAAAGAAAAAAAAATACCACCAAGTGTGGTTGCTGTGCTGCATTTTGGGGGCGAATTTGTGGTGGATAAGGGGGTGGGGGCGTGGTCTGGTTGCAAACTGGCATGCTTATAGATAAAGTAATAAAATGATGGTTTATGTGGTTCGTTTTCCTGCGTCCGCGCGTCGAGGAAATTCAATAAATTTAAAAGCGAAAATGTTCGCGCGATCTGGCAACTCTATCGGGAGCAGAGTTGACGCTGCAGATGCTGCGCATTATTCAATTTATGCACTTAACGATAGAGTCAACACGCACAGCGCACAACGTGGTTACAGTTACCGCAGCGGCAACTGTGCGTATACGCAATTTAATTTGCAACATCTCGCTTGCTCTCACAAATGTTGCCTATATTAAGCCGTAGCTGCTGTCTCGCTCTCATGTGTGTGCGTGTGTGTGTGTGTGTGAAAAATGAACGGAAATGAGATTGCTGCGGCTTTAATTTCATTCACAGTGCGAGTCCGCCATTAATGGAGATTTAAGCTGGCGTTGCTCGACAGCTTGCTTGCTTGATCTCATTCGCCTGAGCCGAATGCTCACAGTGGGCCTTGAGAGACTGCGTCAAATTTTATTGCTTGGCGTGAGGCAAACGATTACACAAAACAAAATTGTATATTAAATTTGAGACACAACTAGACTTTCGTACTGTTCGTCGTTACCATTGTTCACAATGCTTAACTTGCCACCAATTTTTGCCCGTCTCATACAACCCGGTGTCGTGCTCAGCAATGAACTTGGCCAGAAGATCTTCAGCTATGATAAATTGAATCGTGAGCTTAACGAATTGGATACGGAGCTAATCAGAATTCGTGAGAAACAGGATAAAATCGAAGACAGACTCGCCGAGCTCTTGGCTGAGGATGAATTTCAGCGCTGTCAGAGCGGTCATTTAGTGATGGCCAGTGAGAGTGAACATGTGGACATATTTAGACAGCATCTGGGTCAGATCATCGATAAACTCGCAACCAAATACGAACGCAAAATCTTTTTAGAGATGGATCTGCGCAAGATGAAGCTGTCCATCGAGAAGGAAATTGCGGCTGCAAACCAGCAGACGGCTGCGGCAAGGGATGACTAAAACACCGATATGTGTATAACGATTTCAAAATGATTGAAGACAGTCTCTCTTGCTTGTTCTACGTGAAGATTTTCCATTTTTTACTGCATTTACAAATACAAATTGTATCGAAAAATGTTAACACCCCATTCCATTCAATATCCGATATGCTTCAATTGTGTTCTATTCAATGTGCGCATGTTTGTCTCCAACACACCAACTACGTATAGTAGAGACAGCAGATCTGGCATGAATCGTATTCAACATTATTCAATGCTTGGTATATAGTTTCTTAATTTCATCTCTAAGCGAAGTGTTGCACATATGAACTTGTTTATTCCGATCAAACCATAAACGATTGATATTTGTTTTATTCCAAGAGATCACAGAATTGATTTTTTCAAATTCATCCCAGTTGAGAGAATATAACTTAGCTTATAATCCTTAAATATGAGGGGCGTGAAAATTGGCATGATGTCTCATTCCGGCCTGGTCGCCTCTTTTGCTCTTCGTATCATTCATATGCAAATGACACTCAAAGTGTCCGAAAATTGCAATGAATTTAAATTACCCAAAAATGTGTTCGTTCAGGGCACACACAAAAGGTCAGAGAGAGGGAGAGAAAGAGATAGAAAGAAAGAGAGCTTGATAGATGCACGGATTCAGGCTGGGAAGGAAAAGATCGACGTGGCAAAAAACGCAGGCGCGTGTTTTAATTAATAAGGCCACCTCGACGGCATCATTGCTGGTTGAGCCCTTAGATTTTTTCCGAGCAAGCTGCACGAATTTCCCAGCGGCATTTGGTGAATGCAAAAACAACACACACACAGATGTACACAATGATAATAAGAGCTGGCAGCAAAAAAAAAAAACGAAACAAAACGAAAAGTAAAATGATGAAATGAAACAAAAGAGAAATAGAGATATCTCATTATGGACAAAGGAGACCAAACGAGCAGTGCCACACACACACACACACACGCACATAGCAAGGCATAAGAAATGAAATGAAAAAATTATGCGAAACAAGGCATAGGCCCAGGTCCTTGTGGTATGCATGTATATTTATGAATTTGTTTACAACGGGCCAACTGGACAACTGGGGAAAGTCTGTGGAGAATTTTATGCTAATACCCTGTAGCCAGCAGCAAACAAGCAGGGTATATAAGTTAACTCTAGTACTCATGATTTGTAGCTCTTCGAAAATTTCCCCTCTCCTCTTACTAATATCAAGTTTTTTTTTTTATAAATTTGCCTATACAGGGTATCTTCCTAGTTCATACTGCCATTACTGGCACTCGAAACTTGTTTTCTATTGTTCATTGTTGTGCTGGAAGAGCACGCGTGCCAAAAATAATCAGAGTATAATAAGCAGCTCTTCAAGAGGCGCAAACAAATGAGCCATATAATGATATTTCTCCGGGCGGCTCACTGTGCCGTGCGATTTATATTTAGGCTTGCTTTGCTTTTCTTCTCAGTCTCACCCCCCTTTTTTTCGTTTCGTTTCGTTCTTTTCATTTTTTGTTGTTTTGTCCCGCTGCGAAAATTAAGCAATTTTGCAACATCTGATGAAAGTTAGTCCCCGCATTTGTAGTTCACAAACATTTTTTTGTAGCTTCATCGGCTTTGCACACTTTTAGGTTATCATCGTCAGGGCACAAAGCCGGATTACAAAAAGGATTTGTGGCTCTTTACAAGGCATTACAACTAGTATTCCGTCTTCCTCTACGCTCCCTCTCTTGCTTTTGATTCTTTTTTTAATACGATACAAAGCAACAGTCGCCGCGGGGGCACGATGGATCCGTCCTTGAGATGCTTGCGATGCTTCTGCTGCTGCTGCTGCCTATCGTCATGCAAATCGCTCGCCAATTTGCCTGAGTAACTCGACCATCAAAAGATGGTCAGCCAGAGATTAGACCACCCATTGTTGGCCCCCAACACACACACTCCTTGCTTTAATTTCGCTTTGTTCACCAAATATTTGCAGTGCACAGTGCGGAGAGCAGCGAGAGAGTCGAGAGCCGCCAAGCAGGCCATGTTGTTTTAATAAGTTAGTTCAGCCGCTCAAAATTCATGGCTAGTTTTCAGCTTTTCACTGTGTGCTCGCATAATTAAAAACGTACACACACGTGTGCCCCATGGTCTACCTGTAGCCACACACACACACGCATGCAAACTCATACATATTACTTACCCGCAGCCGCAGCACGTGGCGTATGAGTGCTGCTCGCAGTTTTTATGCTGCGCACAGGCAGAAAACTATTTGCTCTAGCTCGTGAAAGTTAAAACCCCAGCAAACTGCACATCATTATTACGAGCTGACGGCAAATAATCCTTAAACAAGACTACAATGTGGCATATTTACTCCGACTACAGACAATAAAGACGTTAGCCGCGTAACAGGAAGTGGGGTCGAGTCGCAGTTATAATTGCAACCACCTCCATCGCCATCGCCATCGTTGGCGAGTGAGTTGTATAATTCCATCGAAATGCTCCGTGCTTGCGCATTCGCTTCGTTAATCATTATGACTGCGCTTATGCAAGCTATCTATGTAGGGTTCTCCTCGGTAATTTGATATTTCAATTAACTTCACATAAAGAATTGTGCACGGTTTGCCGGAAGATAAACTCGACTAAGCGCAGATGCGAATAGAAGGAAGCTGAGCTTAAAGTCTGAACATGAATTTATTGGTTGAAAATAGAATAGTTGAATGGAACTCGAAAGAAAACTCTTGAGTTATTGAATACTCAAACGGAAAAGGTAAGTTAACATTGAAGAAGGTTAAGAAGGAATCAGTGTAAGAAGAATCTTTAAGATATACAATACGCAAGCTGAAAAGGAAGTGAATATTAAATGCTTATTATAAATAAAAGTAAAGTAAATATTGAATCAACTTAAGTAATTTGTGGAGTCCTAAGTTATCTTTTTATGGTGAAATTGGAGGCTATTTACCAATCAAAATGATTTTATTAATTCTTAATTAAAGTTAAACAAAACGATCCATAAATTAACACAGTCTAATTGAGCTGCATATAATCGGGCATTTAACTAAGCCCAGCCAGCAACAGTTGCTGCAATAAGTATGCGCACACACGCGCATTCCGCATATTGTGGCCATTTAAAGTGCTTAAATCGATTTTGTCACTTTACCTGCGCATTTGCATTGTATGCAAATTCAATTGAAAGCACATTACAATCTATAAACAGGGTAATTCGAATCTAAATGGTATAAACACACACCAACACACACTTACACATGTGTTGCACGTGGCATGCTGCATGCTGCCATATTGCATGTGGCAAGTTGCCATTCGAGTGAAAAACTCTTGTTCAAAATTGTCGAAACTGTAAAGCAAAAATATATATTTAAACATCTAACCAATTTGTTTGAGCGAGGAATTTTTCTCTCCCTCTTTCTCTCTCCCTTCCTTTCTCTTTCACACATATGTAACTACATAAAAGCATGTGCGCCTGCCTGACCCTCATCAATGTGAAATGCGACAATTTCAAAGTACACAAAAAAATTCAAAACGAAGAAAATTGAGAAAAAAGTTGCTCACGCAATACGAAAATTTGATATTTTTGCATCGAATAAACATTTTTTTAAATGCTAAATTGGTCAGTATACTGTGTAAACCTTAGAGGGAAAGTTAATGGAGCCTTGCAGAAAAGTTTCTATAAAAGAATTTTATATGAGCAAAAAATAAAATAATTAAAGTTTAGCAAACATGTCAGAAGGTTTTCTACAACTTTTACAGGGAAACTCGAAATTTCATATGTATGTATATTCTAGAGTATCTTCTAGCCGAGCACTATCGCCATGGATACATTTGTAATTTTGGGCTCACGCTTCGTTTTCCTCTGTAATTGGAGATTGAGGAAAAAAAAACGTCGGTCTGTTGTCATTGACGTGATCCTGGCCTGGTATACTCGTATTTGTACTGGACATGTTGGTTTATATGCATTCGGTTTTAAAAATCAATTACAAAGACTAACCAATCCAGTTTACCCAGCGCCAGTATTAATTGCGTGCACAAACGCCAAGCAAAAACGGGACAAAGCTATTAATTAATTTACATTTCTAGCTAGAGCAAGCAAGGAATTTCAGTTTGCTGCCTGTTTGCCTCGTGTTCTCTTGTCATTCTGCGGTCGAGCAGGGAAAATTTGATTAACGCCCTTTAATGCTTAATTTAATTAATTTCGATTGTAATTGTTTTCTTTAATTTCATTCTGATGCAATTTGCACAGCTGCTGTGTGTGTGTGTGTGTGTGTGCTCCACATTAATGCACTGCAATTTTAATGAAATTATTTTAAGTGCATTATGTTATTATTTTTAAATTGTATAGCTCCTTCATTTCTTATTGTTCTCGACAGCTGCAGCAATCGCGCTCACATTGAGCTTAAATCAATGTTCGATTTATTTAGTATATACAATCATCTACTCTTATTCTCTGCCATTCAATCTCTTTGTTCGACAGCCTCTTTGTTCTCGTGCTATTTTATGTTCTCATTATTTCGCTCAGTTTGCTTAATGGATGCAGATTCTCCTTCTTGCGCTTATTCATTAAGTGTCGTATTAAAGTTTTACAAGCTTTTTTTTATTTTCCATCAAGTCGCTATTTTCACGCCACGTAAAGCAACGTCGGATTTTAGTGTGTGTATATGTATACAGCTGGGTTCATTCTAGAGTTTCAGTGATCAAATAATAACTTTCAGAGTTGTGTCATTTTACCCGGAAATTGAAAGAAGCCAAATTGCAGGGCTTATTTTAATACTTCATTCATAGTTTGTTGATTTCTCATGAATTTGGTGACGAATGGATAGCTAGTAAGGAAGTTATTAAGGAAATAAGTTGAGGGAACATACAAAATGTGAAGACGCCTGCAAGTATGCAATTTCAAATTATGAGTACACTCGACAGCAGTATTCTTAGGTTTTTTACCATTGGTTTAATAGTTGTTTCATTTTTAATGAGCTATAAATAGTATTTCATAAATTAAACTTTTGTAGAGGGCACATTACTTCTAACCAGGTTACTTTTGTTCTAGGTTTTTCTTTTTTTTTTTTTTTTGTTATTTATAAATTCTTAAACATCATTAGGCATGTTGATATTGAAAGTAGAGTGTCAAAGCATTAGCGAGAACAATTACGAATAAAACAAAATAAAAACCTTTCATTTCATCATATTGTGATAAAAAATATATCAGTTTCTCTCACGAAGCCATACTAGTTCCGCTGACTTAGGGCTTTTTTTTAGAAAATGTTATTGTGCATGTCAAATTCAAATGTATAAATGATAAAGTCAGTTTAGTTGCATACCATTTCGCGCAGAGGCCTTAAAAAATTTTAGAAAAGGAGGGAGGCACAGGGATTAAGAGAAGAAGCGTGCGGAAGCTGTAGCAATGCTTTTGACAGCTGTCAACTAATCCAGTAACTCTATACAAATCGGAAAATTTCATTAGCAGCGGACCTTGAAATATGCTCGCCACGCTGCTGGTTGCAAACATCGAGTGCTCCATAATTCATGGGCATACTATATATGCGTTGGGGTTCCACTGAAATGGAAGGAGGTTAAAATGGGCGTGGTTGAAGCACTTACCGCGAGCGCTGATTGCGCGTGACATATTCGTCAGCAGTTTTGCATTTTTCGGTCAGCAAACAGGGCAAGCTCGCGTTCTAGAGTGCTGGCTACGGTGGAGGGGGGCGGTTGGGCTGATTCTGGGGCATCAATTTGGGGCAAGAGCATTGGACAAACATCGCCAAACATGGTCATAGAAAACTCAATTAGCGTTTGCACAAGCTTTTAGTCAAACTAAGTTATTGTTGTCCGCTTCCCATGCAAACATATGTTGCATACAGTCTCATGCAGAGACTACCGGAATTAGATCTATGTATATGTAACGCATAACATATTTAACTTATGCCACAAGTAAGATTAAAGTGCAATGAGGAAAATGTAAATGTGTTTACTGAACACAAAGAATTTTTAGCTATTGCTATCGACAGTAATTTTCCTACATTATGGATATATTTATTCACATTGACAATAGGGTGTTTAAATTGATTATTATCTTCCTGCCTGAAATCTACTTATATTACCCTTTCTTCCAGTTTATAACCACTTTTATTTATATAAAAGAAAGGAAATAATAATATTGTTTCTTTGTGCCAACTGAAAATGTATCAAAGGGCAGAAGAAAGCGTGGCAGAACCCACAACTACGTATGTATATTCTTTACATCTTTGATATTCTAACAGCACCACGAAGTATGCAACATAAAATACGCTTTACTTAGAAGTTTTTTATTAAACAAATCATTTTGGTGCCTAGCGGGTATATCACAGTCGAGTACACTGGACTGCAGCTTTCGTGCTTGTTTAATGGAATTTTTGTGGTTGGTTTGCACTGAAATTGTGCAGAGTTTGCAACAAATACATTCGAATTAGCGTTCACATTATGCAGCACCCGAAGCATGTCCACAAACATAAATTAATAACACATATTGAAGTTCAGCACAGATTCAACGCCCTCTTCGCCATTATCTATGTCATGCAAATCGAAAATCCCCAAAATCATGTTCCATTTTTGCGGGTCAGCCGAAATGTGCGTTTTTTAAGCCCACAAATACCAGAAATCAATTACTGTATTAGCGCGTCTGTGTGTGTGCGTGTGATTGAGTAAACAGATATCTGTGTGCTTTGGTTTACGCTAATTGAGCTGTCAACATGAACCAGAGCGTTTCAGGGTTATGTGTCAACGTTTGATTGGCGTAGGGTCAAATTTGTGCGACAGATTTGTGTGTTTAAAAATTTGTTGAGAATTTGAAACGATATTCCAATTGCTTTGGGGTTAAACATACATAATTAACAATTTAAACGGGACAATGACAGATGTCTGTTTATGGGAAGTGATATTGATGTTTTTGACAGTGAAATTATTTCCGGGAAACTCTGCCAAATCTCTGCAATGTGAAACCGAAATCGAGAACATGACTGCGATATTAAGTTGGCAATTTATAATGAGCCTGTAGCTGATATGTGAGACGACGATCCGCTTTCGCCTTCATCCGCACAATTTGTTTGCATTCAATTAATTTATTAAAAATTTACAGGCAAACAAACTTTTTGCCAACTTTCCAGCTATGTTGGCTACACGCACAGACATCCGCACACACGCATCCTCATACAGGCTCCAGTGAGTAAGGCATGCCACATATTAAAATTGAGCCTTCTTTTACATGTACTTATTACGCTCTACCTCCACTTCCTTCTCTCTCTCTCGTTCTTTCTTTTTTTCCTCCCACTCTCTCTCTTTCTCTTCTTTGCATTATAGATTCTCTGTTAATCAATATACATATAGCGTTGTTTTCCGCCCGTCGACGCCTTTATCCTGACATTTCTGAGGTCGATTGCCTTCCGCTGCTGGCAGCTCGCTCAGCTTCGGCTCATGCAACAAGCTCTTGCAGGCTACGTACAGGAGCGCGCCTTAAAGTATGCCAGGCATTTTAATTAAAACCCGTTTTTCCTCAACCACGCCCACGTCCTCCCACCCAAAAAGAATGAAGCGACGGCGTCACACTCAAGCGCTTTAACTCAACTTAATGGCAAATGCTGTCGTGCTCGATTACCCAAGCGCCCACTCGTCCGTCTGTCCAGTAGTTCGTCCATTCAGTCAGCTCTTCTCATCGTTCTCACTCCCGCTCTCTTTCTCGGCCGTGCAACACTTGAAAACTTTTGCGCTTGTCATGTGCAACCTGTCCAACTATGGCAGAGTCCTTCTGCTGTTCCTTCGTCGTCCTACAGCCTAAAGGCTACAAATCCAGCACAATGCACATGTTGCCGGAGCATCCCCCAGCTCCAGTCTCCATCTCTCTGTTCTGGCCTGGCCTGGCCTGCTTCTTGCCTGGCTGCAGTGTGAGCGGAAATGAAAAATCAAATAGAACAACTCATAATGGCAGAAGGAGGGAGGCAGCAAGACGAGGCGCACACATGGAACGGAATGGAATGGGCAGTAAAACAGCATGAAATGAAATGGAATGGAACGTGGGCACAGCAAAATGTTGAGGCTTGCAGCGATCTATTTAACATACCCTGTAATAAGATTGTAGAGAGTTTGGTATTCGAAAATGAAGCCCTCTTTCAAGATATGATAAGATTTTTCTGATATTCTAAGACATGTTTTCATTACAAAATGTTTGAAGTTTAGAGTATTCTATCACTTTACAGGGTATTGCTGCGTTGAGTTTTATCTAGCTCGCAATCAAGTATGCTCAATTGTAGCTTTTCTTGCTTCTTTTATGATTGTTCTGCTAACGCTGTGGTTGTTGTTGTTATACTCGTTGTTGTTGTTGTTATTGCTGGCTCGTCCACTTGTGAGTGCGGCAAGTATTCGAATTGTCTGTTGTGTGGCACTCAATTACACTTTCGTTGTCACTAAAAAATCTTCAACGGTTCGCAACGAGGCAAGCAGAGCCCCGGCTTTGCATATGTGTGTAGGTGTGTGTGTGTGGGTGTGTGTGAAAGCATGTGGCGTGAGTGTGTGCATATCTGCTTTGTCTGTGTCGCACTGACACTTGACGTAGATAACTTTAGAGACTGAGTGCAACGGATGTCTTAGGTGCACATAAGAGCATGCCACACAGACGGCAAAAGAGCGACAGAGAAAAGGACAGAGAGGAACAGGAAGAGAGATAGAAAAGGGGAGAGAAGGGGAGACTGCAGCTTGACATCCAATAAAGATTACCAACGATTGTTAAACACAAATTGCGCTTGATGATGAGTTATGTGCCAGGGCTTGCGCCCTGATACACACATATGCAAATACATACACACGCTTGCAACAGCCACACCAACACACACTCACCCAGCTACAACTACACTCGCCTCTTACACATTTTTTTTCAGCTACTTCAGTTTCGAGTGCTGCAAATCAGCTTTGCAGCCCGACATCTTCCTGAAGCCTTCAGGTGCGCTTCAATATTTGTCATTCCAGTGTGTGTGTGTGTGCATGAGAGGGTGTATGTGTGTGTGGAAAAGTTGTAACATTGCCAAAGTTCTGACAAAGTTGTGAAATGAATTTTGAGTGGAGGCGCATTATCAGTAAATGAAATTTAAAACGTTTGCCGGCAGCTACAGAGCTTCTTCCCAGTTTCAGTCTCTGCCTCTCCTTTAGTTCCTCCCCCCTGCCCTCACTTGTTATGCTTCAGATCTAAATTTAATACCTTTACTTCCTGCAGTGCCAACAAACAAGTGGCTAAATACTTGTTCCCATCCAAGCTTATTGCAAATTGAATATGCAATCTGTTTGGTTTGCTCCCCAAATCTCTTTCTTCTCTTTTGTTCTGCTTCTCTCTGTGCGGTTTCCTTTTGTCCCTTTTGTCCCTTTTGTTTCTTTATTTCTTCAGGTATTTATCACAAATCTGAAATTTCAATTTTCACAATCGAATGAATCCTTCAAGCTTATTTGTCCATTAGACTCGACTGCATGTAAATTTCTTGCAGCTCCTCTTGCAACGTTCTGCACTGTTTGTTCATTTGCCCGTCGTGGCATTGTCAACTTTGCTGCGCTCAATTTCGCAACAGCAACAGCAAATCTGGGAAGGAGGAGGAAAGAACCCAAAAAACAGTAGTTTATTTTCCTATTGTTTTGGCTTTTCACTAACTGACTAGTCAATGGGCAAATAGATTTTTGCTGAGCATATTTGCATTTGGCTGGAGGAAATGAAACTCTGGGAAAATCTAATGAATGTGATGCGAGCAGGCAACTGTGGCGACACACACACACAGACAAATAGAATTCAAAGCGGACTGTGGTTCCCTTTGAGTATAACAGTTTTATGTGCACGTATAACAGTTTGTATAACAGTTTTAGTTTTCAGTTTTAATGCCCACGTTTATTTGGCGCATGTTTTCAGCTATTATTACACTCCATTTCGTACGTTGTGAGCCCTAAAATTAAAATACGCCCAGCTTTAGTTTAGTTTTCACACTAGTGATGCCCCTCGGGGCATTACAGGAGAGGGGGCATAAAGGGCGGTCGTGGCTGTCCATTATACTAATTAAATTATATTCACGTGCCGTTTGTGTGCCCATATATGCGTTGTCAATCGTAAAAACCAATACGTTTAATGCATCTGCCGCACTGCGCCTTAACTTCATTCTTCATCCTCGCCACACACACACACACACGCACACAAAGGGCAGCGAAAAATGCTGGGAAAATTCGGTGAGAGCAAAATCACGTACTTAAAAGCAATAAGAATTTTTTTTTTACTTTTTTCCTTTTCGTTTCGTTTTTCTTACAGACACGCGGCCTCTGTGGACAAAAAGTTGTCCCCAAAAATATCCTAAAAATACCCACACACATTTCTATTAAAACGCAAATTTCAACAGATTAACACACACAGCTAGACAGAGATGGCAACAGGCCGCAAGAAGGAGAGACGACAACAGCGCGTGTCATTTGCCGTGTAACAATTTGAAACTTTTATCGAGATTTTGTCGCAAGTCGAAGCCAAACTTCGCTTTAAGAACACGTTAAACTTTTTACGACTTCCGTAGACGGAGAGAGACTTCTATCACGGCAGAGAGCATGTCGTAACTCTGTGATAGGGACTCCAGTCGGAGTCGGGAGTCAGAAGTCCCCCTTGAGTAGGTCCAGTTTCTTTCCGAAATTTAATCGACGCCTAATGAAATTCCCCTCGCAGTGGAAACAGCTGTGGCTAATTAACCTGCTGCACATTTGGTCGAGGCGCGCGGGCATTAGTTAAAAAGTCATCAAAATTCACTGATTGAAAAAATGTTGCGTCGGCTCTCTGGGGGGAAGCGAGGCGGTGTGGGGGAGTGAGTGTGGCATCTAGGGAACAGCCTGTCAGCACTGGCCAAGTAAAAAGTGGAAACTTCATTGCATATTTATAGCTGGGCGCCGCATAGGTTTTGAGGCCTTTTTAAATATTTAAATGCCTTGTGAAAACAAAACAAGACGCAACAAGACGCAAAAACGAAACGACGAGGCAAGTGGGGAAGTGGCAAAGTGGCAGGCACTGGCTGAGGCAGTCAGTATGTTGTTGCAAGAAGCAGCAGCAGAGGGAGCAGCAGCAGCTGGCAGCAACTGCCATAAATAAACAGCCGCCGCCAATGGCGAGTACCTTTTGGGAACTGAAAGCCATAAGCCCAAGTTTTTTTGGCTACATGTGAGTGTGTGCGTGGGTGTGTGGGCGTGTGTGGGGAATATAAGAATCCGCTTAAAGTTACTTTAAATCATTTAATAGCAGCAGCAGCAGCTACTGACCTTGGGGAATTCGGGTGTAGACGGAATGTAAATTGCCCGCAGTTGCATATAACAGTTGCAAAGTCTTCAATATCCAAGTGCAGCGCGACGCTTTAAACGTCCAAAGCGATCAATGTGTGCATGTGTGTCTGTAAGATTTGCATGTGCGTGAGTATGTGTGTGAGTGCGGAGTCGTTTCTCGCAGCACTTTTATTTAACTAGGCTAAGCGGCTTTTGCCATAGACAAACTTTGGCTTGCCAAAATCCGCTTGACTTTTTGGCCAAGACTTTATCGCTGCCTTTGTGTGCGTGTGCACGTGTATGTATGTGTGTGATGGTGTGTGTGTTGGTGTTTCAGCATGCATAAAATAAGCATTGCTTGGATGCTTATGCTTGTTAAACTCTTGGGCTTGCCAGCACACTTGAGTTATGCCACTTCTCAGGTTATGCAATTTGTCTTGACAATACAAGTTTTATATGGCAGTTGAACAGTGTGTGAAGCCGTTCTTTCTAGTTTGGGTAAAGCTATCGATATAACAGTTATGTATAACAGATGCGTATAACAGTTTTATATAACAGTTGCATATAACAATTTCTTTAACATTTTGATATGTTCATTTTAGGCATTTCAATAAAGTTTCGTTCAACGGTTGCATATAACAGTTGAGTATAACAGTTGCATAACACTTTTTAATCTAAAGTTTTTTTCTTTTTCAAGTGTTTTAAACAAGTTCCGTATAACAGTTTTATATACATGTTAGATATAACACTTTCTATAATGCTTAAAAATGTTCTTTCGCTTAGCATATAACGGTTGCTTTTAACTGTTTGTATAACACTTTTTAATATAGTCTAGGTTTTCATGTACGAGTATATAGATCCTAATTACTTAATCGATGCTTGCATGCTTTCATTAATCTTTAACAGTATAACACTTTGTATAACAGCTGTGAGCCTATCTGCATATAAATAAAGCATACTTTTTATTAAATTAAAACAGTTGCGTACAGCAATCTGTATAACACTTTTAAATGTTAACTCATGTTTGCTGTAGCTAAACTTGTTACCATAAATTATTAACAGTATAACACTCATTATAACACTTATAACACTTATTATAACAGCACGTGTGTCTGACAGCTTTGACCCTGTCTGCACCCAAACACAATTCACTCATGCCAAGCAATCAAAACAGGCCACAAAAGCGTCAACATATTACATTATTTGTATCATATTATTTGCATACAGAACTGTGTGTGCGTGTGTGTGTATGCGAGTGTGCATATAGCGCATATGGCAAAGGTAAGGGCGCAGATCTTTTGTTTATGTATGTGTTTTTTTTTTGTGTAATTTATTTGACAGTTTGACAATTTTAAAACGAGAGAAATAAAAGCGTGTGAAAACGAAAATGGCCATGGGACACACAAAAGAATCGCATGTAGCGCAACAGTCGCATTTGTTCTCACACTCGCACACGCACAGCAAATAAACACACACATACACACCCACACACACACACACACTGAGTGTCCACACGGACCTGCCGCAAGGCGCTAATGTTGAATTAAACGAACGCTGACAGCGACATAAACAAAAGGCGACCGCCAAATGCGATGCCGCACAAAGGTCGCGGGTGGCGAAAACAAGCGTCGGATTTATATGCCACACACACATACACACACACACGCACGCACACAGAGTCGCACACACATATGCCAGTTTGTGTGCGCTGGTAAATATCTCTCTGTGCATATTTATGATAAATTGCCGCTGTAGGAGAACGTGTTGCTGACATTTTGGCGCCTACAAAAACAAGAAAACAAAAAATAAAAAAAAAAATCGTGATAGCCCAAAAAATGTGATGAAAAAATGAGAAAATAAAGAAAGCCGAAAAGCAGAGGAAGAAATTACGAAAACTCAAAGTCAGCGTGAAATGTTTATATGACATTTTAATAACCCAACAAACTGGCATTATTATTGAATCGTGAATGGTGAATGGTGAAAATGACTTGGTAATGCGATTTCGGGCATGCATTTTAAATCGCGAGTGAAATTCTAAAGGAAATTCTATGGCTGAAAAGCCATTTACTGTCAAGCCGCAAAAGTAAGCTGGCATTTGAGTATATTGGAAAAAACGAGAGAATGAGAAGCAAATCATATAAAGCAGATATATACAAACATACTATATATATATGTATTTATTTAAGCTCTGTGAGTAGCGACTCGTAGCGCAGCTCTAAGCTTTATTGTCTCTCAGTCATTTGCACGCGCGCTGGAAAATCTCTGGCCGCGTTCAACCTGTTAGCCCCGTCCAAGTGTTGTCTACATTTTGGAGCCCAAGTGCCGCAATGAGAGGCGCAAAGTGACGAGTTGTAGCCGTACGTGAGTGTCTCTTATGCTCTCATACGACAGGGTGTTCTGCTCTACTCGTGTGTGTTATGTGTGTGTGTGTGAGTGTGCTACAAATGTAGCCGTAAAAGTGCTTTTACGTAATACGACGATGTCGCTGATGCGGCTCCCAAATGAATTTCATTTCGTTCTGTATGTGAGTGTGTTAGCCTTGAAGTTGAATTTAAATGCTCAAGTCAGAACTTGTTAAAGTTAAAGCTTTCATACATATGCAAGATATAGTGAAATCGCTTGGATTAGACGAAGCGCACAAGCAATCAAATTCCGCCAAGTGAAATCGCCTACGATTTGACAGCGGGGCCAAAAGCATTTCCGTGTTGCCTTCAAACTGTCTTTTTAACTTATTTTAAGCGAAAACAAATTGTTGAAAGTTTTGAGAAAGTTTCCATCCATGACAGTTGTCTACAGAGTATAACAGTTGTGGTAGCAAAGTGGGCAGTAAAGCCACAGAGAGCGGGACTGTATAGCAAGCATAATTTAAATATTAGAACGATAAATAAAAATAAAGGTTTGGTATTGTTATTTGACATTATTGTATAACAGTTTAACCTAATAATAATTAAAATGTAATTAAAATTAAATGTAAAATTAAGAGAAATGCCAGTTGTCTTCAGAGTATAACAGTTGTGCCAACAAAGTGAACAGTTTGCCACATAATAAAAAGAGGATATATGTATTTGAGGTCATCTATAACAAACAGATTTGTATAACAGTTGCAGTTTGAATTATGATTCAATGTTTTTCAGTGATAAAAACTAAATGTAAGTATATGGTTAGTAACTATAAATATTTGGAACACTTTCTGAATTGTATATAGGCTAGAAAAACAGATATATAAGTTTGTAGAACAGTTGCAGAATTACCATAAATTTAAAGCCATAGGGAATTTTCCTAATTGACTTTTTTAAATTATTTTATTTCTTTTAGTACTTATCTCTAAAAGAAATAGTAATAGTAGTAAGTAGCAGTAGAAAGGCAGCTAAAACTCATTTCATGTGGGTAAATAGCCATAAAATGCATTTAGTAAATATTTAACACTTTCTTAATCAATTTGTATAACTTACCTTTTAATCTTTAATCTTTATGATATTTTCATAACTGAACCCGAACAGCCCGGAAAATATTACAAATTCAGTAACTGAATACACTGTAGATGAAAAGGATTTGCGGAACACGTCCGGATACAGTTGACAGTTGATACCTCAAAGTTTGGCAAGTTTCGTCAGCTCTTGGTTTCCGTTCTTGTGGTTTGTTTCTCAGGCTTTGTCAAATTAATTATACCCACTCGAACTTTACGACTATTTGATTACTCCTATATACCTATTCTTAACCTTATCTCGACAGCAAGCAGTGGCAGAGACAGCTTAGACAGAAAGGGGGTTAGGGTTTAGGGGGTGGATAGGTGGCATTCAAAGCAGGTAAATAGATTTAAATGCTCAGCCGGGACGAGTTCAGCTCTAACAGCCGCAGCTCGCCAGGGGTTTTTGCGGTCTTACATTGTCTTCTTGGGTGTGCAAGCGTATTTGCCTTTGCCTTACTAATGCAAATGGGCAACGGGAGACGAGAGTATCTTGCCGTGTTGCAGTTTGTGCACAAACCGTTAAACACACGTTCACACACACACACACACACACGTGCATTTGTTGCACCATTTTAATTAAACACATTTACATATCACACACACGCACGTACACACACTCAGTTGCGCAGCGTGTTGTTATTGCTCATACGCCATGTGACACGCCCTCGGTTTCGGCAGCGCGTAATGCTGCGCCCCCTTACTGCTCACCAGCAAGCAGCTGCTGCCGGCTGAGATTCGCATTTGCATATTTCTTGTTGAGCAAACGGTTTGTCATGTTGCTTTATTTATTTTTTGTTATACTCTGCACACTGAATTTCCGCAAAACAAGGTATAATAAACTTGTGAGACGAAGCGATTAATTACGGAGCAGGGAGTGAATAGAGAAAGATAGGAGAACTGAAAAGAATTTTACCTTTAAATACTGAAAATCACAGTCAGTATACAGTACAACAAATTAAAGAGTTACTGTACGACAAAATATACAGTATTACACTTTTAAAAATATATAAAATCTACAAGTTATGTCAAAAACTGAAAATCTAAACTACGAGTATGTTTAATGAATGACATATTTTTTCGGACTAGGATAATATATACTGAGGATTTGAGCTGAATAGAAAAAGATGGATGGAAATTAATATGGTTACTTTGAATAATCAAAGATATTTATTTTATAATATTTATTTTATAATTTTTCTTTTATTTATTAATTATTTGTAATGTCAAAGCCTTTAAGAGCAAAAGAAGTTTTTCAAAATTAAACCAAATTTGAAAATAATTGCAAAAACATCGATATATCGATATTACATCGATTTCACTTTCGGCTCTACTGAGGATACACCAACTGCACCAATCTGCTTGTATAACAGTTTCTTAATACATAGGATATCTCACTGTTGAGCATGCTCTCTTTGCTTTATTCCACATTTTTCGCTGTTTATTTGTATATTTTCCCTTTACGATTTTAACTACAACTTGCTGAAATTGCATTCTGCTTAGAATTGTGTTCTCCTGCTGTTGTTGTTATTGTTGTACTTGTGGCCTGCATTTTAATACATTTTTTTTGGCTGTTCGCCTGTTTTCATTTAGAAAATTACATGGCTGCACTTTTATGACAAGTTTTTGTCTTGTGTACGATAATGCAGCAAAGGGCGCACTTCTTGAGCAGTTCGGGGTCAGTTGGTGCCCTGGGATATGCACGAGAAACTTATAAGACTGTACTTGAAGTTGAAGGCATAATGATGGACGTTGATACTGCGTAGATATGATTTAAGTTAGATTAATCTAGAGTCAGCAAGAGCTAAAACATAGCAAAGGTAACAGGTTTGAACTGAGCTTGAAAGGCAAGACAGTTTGCTCAAGTTGATGATATTATGATTCTGTATTTTGTAAGATTGATATTGTTGCTTTTATTCTGCTGAAAGTATAAAATATTTATTATGAAGTTGATAAGATATTTAAAGATATTTTGGTTCAAAGTCTGCAAAGATTCTACTAAATAAAGCTTCATTCTTGTTTCTTTTCCCGCAAGTCGCAACAAAGTCTCATCTTATTGCAACTTATACAAGTCTTAAGCACAAATTTCCTTTAGAATTCTAACACGATCGACCCCACTTAAGCTCATTTCAATCTTTCTCTCACTGTTAAGTTGTTGTTCTTCCCTTCTTGTGTCTGTACGCTTATTTGTTTATTACGCTGTCAATTGGTTTTAGGGTCGGTCAATAAATTGCTGCCGATTTTTAATTAAAGAAACGCATTGCAGGCAAGCTTACAGGCCACGTCACGGATGGATAAACAAAAGCGACGGCCCGCAATACGAACAGAGGAGCGGGGACATGAACGAGGACGCGGACGCGGACACGGACAACTGGGCACCAGCGAGGACATCGCGTGCTGGGAGACAACGCGCTTATGCAAATGGGTTTTAAGTCAAGAGCGAAGGTCAGCGCATCCAGTGTGCCTGCCCCCCTCCACCTGCTTCTCCTTCTGCTGCGACTGCTGCTCTTGCCTGCTCCTGCTGCGGTTGTTAAATGCATGCCCAGTGCCCCGGCTGTGCCCCAAAACTCATTAACGGCTCTGTTGCCTTTTAGCTCTTGTGCCCAGTTGGCTGCCTTGTGTTTCTGTGTTGCATTTAACACGCCGCAGCCGCGCCCACCCCCCCAATCCACCCTGTTCACAGCGAAAGTCTTCAGTTTCCTTTTAAGCCAAAAAAAACAGAATACTCTCAGTCAAAGCCGAAGTGAAGTAAAGGTAAATCCGCTTAAGCACCGAGTGCTGCTGCTGCTGCTCGAGACTTTTCAATAATTTACGCAAAAAAAGAAAAAAGACCGAAACAAAACGAAACGAAACAAGTGAGAAGAAACAGGCATCGAATCAAAGGCCATTTGGGTGCGCATCATGAGCCAGGTGCCGGATAGATGGGCTGGATAGAGTCGGATATAAAAACAAACAGCCTCGCTGTAGGTGTATTTGTAGGTGTATTTGTAGTTGCTTCTCCCCTTCCTCTCTTTTTGCACCTATCAAACTGTATGTAAATCCCTCCGAAGTTTAGCTGCGAAAGAGAAAGAGAATGAATGAAAGAACCCAAATGGACGAGTCGTAACGCTTAATGACTTTTATGTCTTAATCCGCCGAAGGACGTGTTGGAATGGCATCGCTTTATATAGTATGGTATTGATGAAGTGCCTGCGTATCGAGTGACTGTTTACAATCGCTGAGATGCGCCAGCAGCACAAATCCAGCTACTTTTCGGAGCAGGGAACTCAGCAGCTGGAAGCTAATTGTCAGATCGTTCCAACCGAAAAAGTGCCCTCTGCTCGTCAGCCAACAGTCGCGCCACAGCAGGCACAGTGCCGCCAGGCAGGACATCGACGTGCAGCGTATGCCAAACAGCATTAATATGTAGCAGCCCAGCGAGAAGAATCGATACTTGATTACCTGCAGAGGGGGGCGTGGCATCAAAATACATTTTAGAGAGTGCAATGTTCGAACGCACCTGACGATGGTTCTCGAAAATCCACACCAGAAACTCGCAGCTCATGCCGATGCGGCCAAGCTGGAGCAAACGTTGCAGCTGAGCCTGTTCTATTGCACGGCGGCTGCTGCTTTTGCTGTTGTTGTTGCTGTCGAGCATCTGACGTTGACTTAGCCGCAACGCCAGAAGCAGCAGCAAACAAGCGGCATCAACGAAATGCTCCAATAGATCCGTAATCCACATGCCGCTGTCGTAGAAACGTTCCACACTGCGATGCACCAGCAGCAAGCAGACGCCGGCCTCTGCGTTCCAGCCAATCAGAGTGAGACCAGTGCCAGCTAGAATTATGTAGATATCCGCTAGTTGGTAGATACTGCCGATTACGTTGAAGCTGCGCAAGCTTGCGGGCACATGCAGATGCGAGGCCACGAGCAAAGCTTCCTCCAGATAACCAAGCAATATGAGAAACGGCATCACTCGTGGTATCCACAGTTTGCTCTTTTGACGGCCATAGCTAGCAATGTTCGTGCCACACTTCAGTACACGTTGCAACATGAGAATATGTGTGAAACAGTTTCAATGAAAATGTTATAATCTCTTTAAAGACTAAGGAATGGCAACCTAGGCAGAGATTGCTTAGTGAAATACGAAATATATAAGAAATATATATAGAATACTTGTAGAATAAAAGTCTATATTACCTTAGATCAGTTAGTTGTTCAAACTGTGCTCGGTCTTTGTTTCATAATCATGTGCTGTGTCGACTTTTGAAGACTCCTTGGGGGCTCGCTAAATGCTTCGCCTTTGCCTGCGCGAGACACTGCCCAGGTGATTCCAATTAGTTAATGTGATGTTGCCCGTGGCACTCGCAACAATTAGGCATAATTAGTTGCTTGTTGACTCCTTCTGGCTGCTGATTGTTGAGTGCCAACTGAGCGATGCTTTGTCACCGCAGTTAATATTACTAATACGCGCCGTGGGCCGGTGAATGCTGCAAGCAATAATTATGAATATTGATGGGCAACTTGACTCGCTCGCCTAATGGCTTCAGGTCTCGAACTCCTCTCAAAGCAACGTGTAAGTTTCAATTTGAGTTTGCTATATGGGGAGTAGAAATCTCCTTTGCCATTTAATAATTCTCTTATTCGATACTCTCTTGACCTCCTCCTCCTCGGCCTTGGAACTTTTCAATTTTAATTTCTCTGTGAGCCCGCGTGGGCGTAAACTGTTTATGAACCGTTTTCAAGTTGCGCTTTGATCGACACCTACCGCATTATGGGTGAAAAGTTAAGTTCGGCCAACGATGCCGTATCCATTTTAATGCCCATGACTGTCAGCAACTCGGGGAGATTTTGCAATTTATCTGCTTACACAGCAGAAATTAATGCCAGCCCAACAGACGAGCCGACAGTCAGCGCCCGCCCGTGGAGCGATACTCGATGGGGTTTCGCTTGACCTTTCCCCCTTTTTGCCTTTCCGCCTTTCCGCTTTTCCCGTTTTCTTTTTTTTTTGTTTTTTTTTGTACTCCATCAGTATTCCTTTTCCTTGTCGATATTTTGTCGCCGTTGTCGTCGTCGCTATCGTTGAGCTTGTTTAACGAGCAAAGTTGTGGGCCGAAAAATTAACAAAAATTACTTGAATTAAAGTCCAAGTTCAGTCTGTGCATCGGCATGGAAACTTGAGGAGCCCAGAGCCCGGAGCCCGGAGGAGTCCAGTACTCTGCTGTCTGTGTGTGTTGGTGTTACGAGGCAATTCCTCGATTATGAGTCAATGGCGTACAATGGCAGCAGGCACAATCAAAGAGAGCGCACAACAATCAGAAAGCTTGCGCAAACAGAGCAATTGCCACAAAGGACTAAGCCGGGCCTTGACCACATTGTCCATTATAGTGGTAGCCCGTGGCAATATGCTAAGAAGAAAAACCAACTACTACTGCTAGTAGTAGTATGGCAGCACGCCTGGCCTAATTATGTGCCTGTGCCAGGGGAGCTTCGATGACGGTGAAGACGATGATGATGATGATCAACGTCGTGATGACGATGCTGACAATCGCATTGACCAAGGACTCTCCCCCATCAATATGAATTGGCCTTCGGAGCAGGAATAAATGGGCTGCAAGAAATAGTTGCCAGCACAAAAGTTTATTAATTACACAAATTATTTGCTGACTGCTTGTTGTTGTTCCCGTTGTTGTTGTTGAAGAAAACTGAAAACGTGCCGCACAACTCGACGGCCAATTTAAGAGGGGAAAACTCTTTCCCCAACCTCCTTCCAAGCCACTGGCAAACATTTTCAAGCTAATCAAATCAGCGTCGCTTCCTGAGGCGCGATGCTTTGCGCAAGAGTGGGAAGGAGAACGAAAGAGAGAGAGAGGGGGAGGACACGGGCAGATGCCGCCACAGTTCGTTGATTTTGTTACAAATAATTTGAATCTATGTCAACATTTTGAACGCTGCGCGGTAATAATTCATTTTTGTTTTTCGCCACAATTCGTGACAGCTAATCACCAGAGGCAGCGACAGAAAACAGCCCGGCAGCAAATACAAACACAGCCATCAAATAAAAACCACAAAACACAAAAAGCGTGCGGCCATTTTGAAAGATGGCGTCACGGACGTCTGATTCGCGGCGCGGCTACAGTAAACTGTAAATGGCAAATGAATTTGCCTTTGATTCGGGTCGCATTTCAATTTGTGTGTAGCCAAAAATTAAAAGCAACAAAAAATATGACGTGAAGTTGCAATAAGATAACTGAATGTTAAATATATTTACTGAAGTAAAATCGATCTAGAGATAAGAGAGTTTTTTCGGGTTTTCGTTGATGAAGTAAATGAAATGATAATTTGTAAAGTCCTTATATTTGTTTTTGATTTTTCTTTACATTTATATAGATAGGTTTTTAATTTGCTGTTTTTTATTTTTTATATTTATATATATTTGAACTTAAACAATCAATTTAAAGTAAATTTTAAATAAATGTTTATAAGAGATTGTTCATAAACAGAAAGAAATAAAAGAATGTTAAATTTGTTTTTATTTTTGATTTTTGCTTTATACATTAATATTTAATTTACAGCTTTTTTAAAAGCTTATTTTTGTTTATTAAAAATTTAAGAAGAATTTTAGAGAAAATCAAAATTGTATTAAAGTATATACTTTTCTTTTATATAAACTCCAAATCTTAATTTAAAATTTCCATCATTTAAATTTCTTTTATTTGAATTAATTTTTTTTCCTACAGTTTGTTGGAACATACTTATATATTTTATTTACTGATTTGATTTATTTTGTTGTTTAATTATTTAAAATTCTACGATTCTATTCTGAATTTATAATTCGATATATGAATTTAATTTTTTTATTAATTAAATTATTTATACAATGAATTCTTTATAAAATTGAAATTAAATCAATTTGTAGTTAATCAACCCATCAAAAATTCTTGATCGTTATTACCTTAGAAAGCCTTTATACCTCTTAGTAAATAGGCAGCTCTTTTAAAGCGCTACCAAACAAATTGCCTTTATTTGTAATAATTGCAGGCCACTTACGCTGCTCAAATTTAAAAAGGGATGTAATCTTGTTAATTTTATTAGTTTTGTTTTTTTTTTATAATTTTTCCATTTCCGTTCGGGTTCGTACGCATCTTTATTGCCCTTTTCTCACGCATTTGCATATCATTATATTGCCGCTGTTGTTGTTGTTGTTGTCGTTAAACACTGACAAATGTCGGACATCTGACATTATCGGGCCTGTTATTGTTATTATTATGGATTGAATTAATGCGGGCATTTATGCGTTTGTCGGACATTGATTTTATGCAATGCAAACAATGAACGTTTTTTTTCCCCCACGTTTAATTTCGTTATCAATTTTTCGACTATAAATTGGTTCCTTTTTTGCCAGGGCTTTTGATTGAGAGATTGCATGAAACTAGATTCCTAAGCCACAGCAGAAAATATCTTAGTAAGAGCTGGTAAGAAGCATAGCTGACCTGATGTTACCCTTTAAATTAGAAGTTCTTTAGGATTTGCTTTGGCTCACTTACTCGACTTCAAACTCACGCCATTTTGTGGGGCTTCTTAATGTCATATACAGGGTATATAGGGAAGATACTTTAGTTTATTGACAACAACAACAAGTGTAGAATATGCTCGTAAATGTGCCGGCTTTGCCTGCTGGGCAACATTTTTGCACATGTCAGTCCAGCTGGCTGCCCATGCCGGCTTCCTGTTTTGCTGCTGCTGCCGCTGCCTTTGTTAGTGCAGCCGAAGACATTTTTGTTATCTTAAAGTCCTCAGGGCAGTCCGAGTCGAACAATGCCGGGCAAAGACAACAGCAACAACAACAGCAGTAGAAGTAGTAGCAACAACAAAGAACTCTGACAGAAACGGCACAAGACAAGAGATTTGTCATACTTAGGCCGAGAGTATTCACAGAGTATTCATACTCGCACTTAGATATTTAAGAGGCCGGCGAGCAGCAGACAATGAAGAGTCATTTACTTAGATGCTGGCGTGAATATTTTGACAGCACGTTTACTTATTGTGCACACTGTGCCAAGCAAGCTGTGGCATATTCAATGCATTCGCAAAACTTGTGCTGCGGCTGTCAGGCTGCCTCCACCTCAGTTTCAGGCACAGGCCCAGGCTCTGGCTCTGGCTCTGGCTGGGGCTTCAGCTCAGGATCTGTTGGCTCAGTTTCTGCATTTGCATTGTGTTCGCACTGCGGTTTGTTTCGGAACTGTTCCATTTTCGTCGGGAAGACCTCAATGTGTCGTCATGTTGATTTTGTTGCTGTCAGCCGCGGCTGCAATCAGTCACAGCCCTCGCTGTGCCAGTGCCGGTGACAGGAGTCAGCCAGGATGGTGGAGAATGGAGGACAGCATCTGTGGATCTGGAACTGAGTCCGGGCAAACAAATCAATTAGCTGGCTAAATGGCTTATCGGGCATTACACTTAAGCTTGGCAGCACAAAATGCGCATACGCCAAGTGAGCCGCACGGCTTAGCCCCTTTTAAAACGGAAGCCACCTTGCTAGCGCCCGTTTAAATTTACCAACTTACATTGCATACATATTACTTACGAGCACATTACGCATGCCACGCATTGACAAATGAATCGCACTGTAATGGTGCGTATACTTAATATTGCGCATACGCTGCGGCAACGCGGGTTGTTGACGCGCGGCAAACAGACGACGACGCAATAAATATAAATGAAAAGCGAAAAAACGCAAAAGAAAATGGTGGTATTTTCTTAATTACAAAAAAAAAACAACTGTCTCTGTCGCGACTTTCTGCACGAATGAAAGAGCTCACGAATAAAACGCATACAAAGTGATTTATTCACACGCGGCGTATACTTAACAAGTAAGCAGGCAAAACGACATGGCTAACTTCATTTAGCTTCATCTAGTCTGGCCATCAGACGCTGTTGCTCTTTCCCAACTGTGCTGGTGCCTTGGTCATTAGTGCAGTGAATGCAAGGACAGAAGGAAGAGGGAGAAGGAGAGTATCATGTGTCGGATGTTGCCTTTTATCTATGACTCTATCAACTGTGGAGTCTGCAAATGAGTTGCCCGACTGCATTTTGCTAAATAAATTGTTTGCAAATGATTCTGCAACAAAGACGAAGACTGAGTAAAGTTGACTGAGGCCATAGACTAAGGCATTGACAGAGGTAGAGGCTGTATCAGGTACTGAGGCTGACACACAACAAAGCGCATTTAATCGCAACCCCAAAGTGAGCCAGAGCTCGTTTAAGCGAATGCTACAAATTAAATTTCATACCCGACACACCTGTGCGCTACGTTCTATCACAGTTTTTTGTCAATTTCACTGTGCGAAATCTGCGCAGATGTCAAAAGGGATAATGAGCCCGAAGCCAAGGCAAGCCAGGCATTTTCCGGCGTGGAAAATCAGCTTAGGGCGTGCATGCCATTTGAATATACTTACTTATGTATATCTATGTGATGTGTGTGTACATATATTTCCTTCTTTTTTTTTGCCGTTCCATGACTGGCAGGCAAAATAGAATGAAATTGACAATTGGTTGCTGCTGCACAAAATGGTGTAGGTAAGGCAACTTAATTTTCTACTGCTCCCCCCATCTTGGGGCATCTTTAAAGCGCTAAGCAGATGATGATGAAAAAATGCTCCGACTTAGTAGGTTAATTTGAAATTTCGGCAGAAATGCTTTAGCTTATTATGATTACATTTTACATTTGAATTTCTGTCTGAAGCTTGGGTAATTCGCAGAATGCCGGCAAAACATGAAGTCACTTTATTATAAGATAAACTCACATCGATTTGTTTGCCTGATACAAATATTTGAGCGCTCTTAATAATTCAGAAGGCAACATTGTTTAAGTCAGCAAGTCGATTGTGAGTTGTCTAGAGATATTAAAATTATTATTATTTTTAATATTTAAGGCATTTAAATTGTGGACTTCAATCTTAATTTTACTCAGATGCCAACTTAAATTTTCTGCATCTAAAATGAGTTACCATTTCGAGATAGAAATGCTTGGCTGGTTAGTCAACTACCTATACATTTTTCGATCGTTATATTCAATAATTTGCATTTTTATTGACTTTTCTAATATAGCAAGAAAATTTAAATTACAAACGACTTGAGGTCTGCGTTAACTCTTAGCTGTTGTCACAACGAATTTCATTGATATATTTATTATAAAATATAAAAACAATTTCCAGAATACAAACAAGTATTTGTTTATGATGCCCACTCGACGGAGAGTTGCCAAAAGTTTTTCCATAAAATACAAAAATAAAAACTAAACTAAAACGATAATTTCCCGACCTGTTGACCAATTTGCTTCAAGCGAAGCAAAAACTAAACAAAAGCAAACAAAACAAAACAATTAAATGGCAAATTTTTGAAAGTCGTGGGTTAAATGAATATTCATGAAGTGCCACGCGCTGAATTTAATAATAAAATAGTTTGAATATAAATGCGCCCGCAAATGGGCAGGCCTGTGCTCAACGGCCAGTTGGGAAAGGCTCCGTTGGTCACATCTAGCAAAGCCACTAAGCCAAAAGTACACAGCATCGGTCTGTGTGAACACCCCCCGCAGGTCACTTCCACTTGCACACCTCCTTCGAATACCCGTCGCTGGCCTATAGTACGGGGTGGGCATGTCTAAATTAACAAATGAATTATTTAGTGCAAACAGTTTCGTGGGCAATGTTTGGATTTACAACGATGCGAATTAGGTGCGAATGGCCAGGCGGGGATTACGCTAAATGCGAAACTGTGTAATTTGGTTAAAAGCGTAGCCGAACAGGAGCCAACACATGCAAATGCTTTTCAGCCACGTTTGGGTCGCCTTTAATGTAAGTTCTTTAAGAGCGTGTCGAGTGCCAAAATTCACGAAGTATATTAAATTAATCCAACTGTGACAATTGAAATCTATTCTACTCGTGTGAACCTTCTCACATTAAACAAACACGACAGCAACAATCGAATATGCTCGACTGCAATATGCCCGCTATGCACCTGACCAAAACGCTTTATTATTATGTTGTTCATTTTTATGCATATTTTGTGTTGCATACTTTGCGGAGCTTGAAAATCAATACGTCTCGAAAATTAACAAAATTTTCGGAAATTATTTGAGTTTTGATTGTTATTGAGTTTACCAAAAATTAATTTTCCTGTTTTAAAAATAATGTTTCAAATTCGGTTTTTACTGGATTGGGGCTTCTTCTGTTAAATGTTATAATACCCTTCTACCCTCAGGTAGTGGGTATACTTTCATTGTTTAATTACAGAATATATGATTTTTTTAGTGCACATTGGACCCCCGCTGTATTAAGCTTTTTGCCGATATCGAAGAGAATTGGCGCCGTCTGTGTAACTGTCAGTTCGTTCTGTCTGTCCGTAAGTCTGTCTTGCCGTCTTTCTGCTTGTCAGTCTGTTCGTTCAGTTCAGCTGGGTGCAATTTTTACGATTGTTTTTGCGATGCGCACTGCGCTATTTCGCCAAAAAAACACCATGTCAGCTTGAGATCGATAGCAGCCGCGGGCTGTTCTCCGTTGAGGCACATCAAAATGTTTGAAGCTGCTAACTGAAATAAAGTTGCAACCAATTGCATGAAAGTTGCAATTCTGTTAATAAACCAGGAAGAAAGGGAAGCTTCGATATGCCGAAAATTTTATGCCCTTCCTGGTTTTTACGTCTGACTATGTTTGGCATTGATAAATTTAGTTATTTTTGAAATCAAAACTGTTGTTCATACCAATACCTTCATATCGGAATTGTTTTTTTTTTAATTTTAATTGCATATTTAATGTATAGAAAGAGTAAAAATTGAAAAACTTTTTTAGCTATACGATATACCATTTCGATCCGGCTCGTTCCGAATTATACACAGCGTGCATCAATTTGAAGCATGTGTGCGAAGTTAAGTTAATATAGCTCTTAACCTGAGAGAGAAGTTTGTGTTGCAAGAGACGGACACACGGACTCACTGACTTATGGACTATAACGGAATAAATTGTTTATAGGCTATTTGATATGTCTGCTAAGCTGCGATGCCATCTCCTGGCCAGAGTAAATATACCTTCTGCAAGGGTATAAAATGACAGCTTTCAATGATTTTACTGAGTGAAGACAAATTAGATGGTTTAGATGGCGTCGTTTGTATTCGGAGTAGTATGCACCGAATCATCTGTCTTTTAGTAGCCAGGAAAGTTTTGTTCACCTAACAAATACGTATACAAGCCCAGGATCGCAAACATAAACAAAGCTGGCACAATGCCGCCAATAAGCTATGGAGGAAAATCGTTATGAAAAAAGCTTTTGATCGCGTACCAAACACTGTTCATACTTACAAATTGAAATGGTCGCACATTACAAAAACCGGCAACGACTGTGTTGGCCGTCGTGCTGACGGGCAACAAGAATTGATTGTGTAATTGAATGGCATACGGAACTGCAAAGCTTCCACGCCCAGATTTAAGGCTATTACCCTATCAAAGGTGAGAACGTTAGAGACGAGAGGATATAAAGAAATGATGTTGGGTTTTTGTTTCAATGTGATTCACTTTTCTGAAATATTCTTACCATGTTAAACATATCGAACAATGTAAACTGTACAAATCCTGTCGCTGGTGCTATTGAGGTAAATATAAGAGCCAGTAGAGCAGCCCAGAAGTGACAACCACCTTTGCCAAGATTCCTACCAACAATGGTCTTTTCTATCAATTTAAGTAGTCCAGAATCACGTAGACCAAGAATGAATCCAAAACCGGAGGCTAGCATGAATATATGAGCCCAGGGTGTGAACATGTCAGTGGACTTCCAGTTGGTCACAGAAGGTATGGATTTTTGGGCTTGCGGAAGTCGGCAGCAATAATAGCGACAAAAATAATAGTTAACTGCCACAGCAAAAAGGAGGATAGCCACGGCCATGTACGTCACTGATGCACCAAACGGAAATTTCGGATTGAACACGTTCAATGTACGCAATGGTCGACGTAATATAATCAATACTATTGTCAATATAATGAAAATCAATGCCAGCTTTGTGTGTATTGTCCAAGAGCCCATTCTAACTTTTTTCTCAACGATAGCTTCTTTCATCTTGACCGCACCTTCACTGGCTGTTTTGATTTCGTCGGCTACACTTCCACCAAATAGGCCAAGAAAAATAGCGTGAATCCAAAGTGCAACTACAATGAGACCTAAAATCATAGAAATCGGAAGAAACATAAATACTGTTAGGTCCTCTTTCATGAAACTGTGGGAATATGAAATTGGTAAGTGGCATTTGGAAACAACTGTTATGAATAGTCGATGCTAACGCCTTGGAGACGTCATAGATTAATCCATTGGGATCCTGAATTGGCGAGATCAAGCCACCGAGTGTTGTTGCATAACATATCGTTAGGTATATACCAATGGCAGGACGCCCTGGGTAACGTGGGCTAATCATAATGCAAATGTTATTTAAAAGAAACATTTATTCATCTTCTAGATCAACTTACGCTTGTTGTTCGTATGTCTCTTCATCACTGAATTTCTTCAATACGCCAGCCTACAATGTGACATATGTATCTCCTAAATAATATATATTGTATAATATAATGTGCATTTCAAACTTACATTATCATACTCTGTAATTACTGCCTGAGCGATTTTCACGAAGAACGCACTAACAAAGGTAGACTCGATAACAATGGCACATAAGCAACACATTACCAAAAAGAACAACTGAAGTCTACCAGAGGTAGAGCTTATAAGAGCAACGTTCTAATGGATTAAGATCTAGTCAAGGAATAGTTACTTTCTCAGGCTGGTTCCACAGATGTCAATTACATTCATGGCTAGACGATCACTTAGCCGTGAAACATCCATCATAATGGCTATAAATATACAGCCATAGGTTACTAATACTAGCTCGCAATAGTGAAATAGGCTCAACTCTTTTGAGTGCTGTAGGGTGCAATAGATTTTCAGGTAAACTGTTGGATTAGTAGTCTCTCAAGTTTTGTCTCTTACCGAAATCCCACAAAGGGGAAGAAAAACTATATACAGAAATGCTGTAGCACCTTGATGCATGACGTTGAATATATAGTAGAGCATTACAACGGTCGTTATGTAGACCATTCGGTATGGCTACAAGGTTGGTTACCTTTTACTTCTAAAGACTTAAGAGAGGAGACAAACTTACAATACGCTCGCGACCAAATAATATGGGAATGCACAATATGGGAATCAATACAATAAGAGCTCCCTTGCGGTGGTACTTGCAAAATTTACTTCTCTTGTTTTGTTCTGGATAGATCAGATCCCCAGGCTTGTAGTCTCCATCCCTATAACCAGAACCAATAAGATTTAAATTTAATTATTAAAGACTTAAGCTGAACTTCTCCATTCCATAAGAATTTTATTTATTTACACGTAATTTTTGTATTTATTTACTAATAAATTAACAATTGTTAACGAACATAACTTATAGAAACTGCAAATGTTTTTATCGAAAATTACAGATTTCTCACAGGAGTCTTTACCTTTAAGTTGAAACATGTTTACATATTCAATTATTTTCAGTTGCCATAGTATCTTTAGATACTTTGAGTACACTGCAATAACTTAAAAGAAATAATCAAGCTTATTTACGTTTCAATTGATTTTTTATTTGCAATATCTGTGGGATATTGAAATTGTTTACCATATTGCATGTACTTTCTGAAAATGAATAAATACTCATAAATACACATACACACACATACTTATACTCTTGCTTAGGTTCCCAGGTTAATAAATAAATCATATATGTGTATCCAAGGTAAGCATTAAGCTATATGTGCTCGATTTTGTAGCTCTCTCTCTCTCATTCTCTGATTTTCTGTTTGGGATGTTTTAGCAGATGAAAATATTTACTTTGTATTTACACATTTGCAAATTGAGCTGCAATGCGAAATGTTTGATTGGAATTTGTAATAAGAATAAGCTCTTGGCTTCTTAATTACTTTCCTTAGGTTTGTTTAGTTTGAGTGCAAATGCAACAAATGCAAAAATAAACTGTATTCTCTTTGGTAATGCGTAGAAAATAATCCAAATATAAAAGTAGTGCTAGTAAATCTGCAATGCAAGTTATGAAAGGTGGTAGTATATTAAATTGTCTTCAGGGCAGAAGAAGCATCTCGCTGATTGAATTTTAATACACATAACCGCAGGGCCAATGCTTATGATGTTGACACTCGCCCAGGCCCGGTACAAGTTTGGGGCAGCTGCAATATCTGTAGCGCTGACGATGTTTAATCTTGAACCTTCTTACGCATGCTTATTGGCAAAGTTTTTCTAATAGCCGGCAAACTTTGGCGGGTCAAGTTTTAAGCGCTGCCAGCACGACTGCACTTTTGGGCCAATAAAACTTTCGGTGGTGCAGAAGTAGCTCTGCAGTGTCTGCATTCTGCATGAGGGAAGCGTATATTTGTGGCAAGACGGTTTTTTGGGGGAGAGAGGGGCTTGAGGTGGAGAGTAGCGTTAACTTTGTAGGGGCACGTGGCGCGTAACAATGCGCAGTCGTTGGCAATTTTGCGTAACTGTTCGCCGTTATGCTTCGTTAAGGTCGTCAGTTGGCCTGGACTTGGTTGGAGCCGTGCATCTTGCTTGGCTGCATAAACTTTACCCGCCAGCCAACAACGGATGTCACTGCAGATAATGTTGCATCAAATGTTTTCGGGGCGCACGTGTGTCTGTCCTCCGTACCTGATGTCTGTCGTGAAGCCTGGCTGCCGACTGTCAGCGCACCTGTCTCTGCAGCCAGCCAGCTCGTTGTGCTACTTTGTTTGGGCAATCGGCAGTGAAATGTCCGACCCCATTTCCCCCATTCCTCATTCCCATTCCTTTCCCCCTCCTCTGCTCTCTGTTCCTATCTCTTCAATTCAAGCATACCCTTTGCAAAGTTTTGTGCACCAAACTTGCCCCCAAAAAGGTAGTCAGTCTCCGCAATTGTTGCTCTTGTTGCAGTTGTGTTGCTGCTCGTCTGTGTTGGCAACAGCATTTTTCATTATGCGCCCCTGCAACTATTTTGGAAATGTGGCTGTGTTTAATTTAATTTTGAACACAGCGTTGGCTTTTCGCTTCAAATCATCCACCTACCCTTTGCAGGGTCATTCAATAATCAATTTGTTTTCTGCAATTAGATCATGATTGATATTTCGATAAACACAGCATTAAAAAGAGCAGAATTTAAGTAAATATTAACCTTGTTTTGAAAATACCTCGAAAAGTAAAGCTCGCCAACTGTGTACTATCTTTTTACAGGGTATTTTTTGGAGCACCACAGACAACTTCTCGTTAATTGCAATAATCAGTTGACATTGTGTCGCTGCTAGTTGACAAATTTCAATTAAGATTATCTTGTACCAAAGATATTTTAGTTCTTACTGCTCATGCCTTCACTGTTATCATTTTTTAAAGAGTTTCCAATGAATTTCGATTATCTGAAACATTTATTGATAGCTAATCTGCTCACTACTCATGTTAAATGATAAAAGTTGCGTTCTATATTCATAATTTTGGTTTATTATTAATATAAACATGCACTAAAGCTACAATTGAGTGTATTCGACTGTGAAATACCCGCTTCCCACCTGAAGAAAAGCAATTCTCCTTAATATTTTTTTTTTTTTTTTTTATTTTCATTTAGATTAAAGCTCTTTTATCTTTTTTGGGCAACTTACTAGTTAATACAATAAATCGTATCTGAATTTTATTTAAATTATTTTTGTGTCAAGCTCCTTTTAATAGTGTCTTGTGGCCCTCCCCCGAGATTCCAAACCAGAACCCCTGTACAGTCAAACGCCTCATATACAGGGGTCGGCTTTAATACAAATATGTTTAGTGTATTTTCCATTGCATATTTTTCGGGGCGCCTAAGAAATACATCTTAAAATTTATTTCTTGAATAACTCCTTCGTTATACATCCGATTGCAATAAAATTTTCATCAGTAATTTCGGCTTCGATAGGTATTGTGTTTACCAAAAATATATTGTCTTGCATTAAAAATAAGGTTAGGATACTGCGTGCAGAAGTAAAACACTTTTATTTTATAGTTTTGTTCCTTGTTTTGGCTTTTATAGTCTCAAAGACCTAGATTGTCATACGGACAGTCTGACAGACAGCTGAACATGACTTTATCAACATTTCTGAATATGAATGAATAACCTTTTTCTGCCAGATGTATGTAGTCTTGATTGGAACAAAGTTATTATACCATTTTATCCTTATGGGTTTAAGTATATTAATGAATAATTGGTTAAAGTTAAAATTAAATTTTTATAAGTTTCATAGCTTAATGGAAAGACAAATATATGTGGAAGGTTATATTACAGTAAGTAATGCTACTAAGTATCGGTTAGTAAGGGAAATGCAATAGTATGATAACGCGCTAACTTACCCGTCATTAAGTAAGCCTTAAAGGTGGTAATGAACTTTATCGTTTATTGTACATGCAAAGTTGAACAATAAAACTAATAGATTATAATTCATATTGCCCGTTTATGATGGAGAGGCATATGTCATCAGGCTCATCAGGGGTGTCAGGAACTTCGGGGACTTCAGGTTTCTCAGTAGAAGCCTCAGTAGGTGCCACTGTAGGTGCCTCGGTAGGTGCTTCGGTAGGTGCCTTAGTAGGTGCCTCAGTAGGTGCCTCAGTAGGTGCCTCAGTAGGTGTCTTTGTGGGTGCATCAGTAGGTAGTACAGTAGGTGCTTCCGTTGGTTTCTGTCCTGCCTTACTACAAGCTCCGTTAGTCGCAGCATACTTCTCTAACGTTGATTCGCCAACACACATCTGTTTCTCCTCGTTGAAATAGTGCCCTGACTTGCATTTCTGAATACTGCCATTTTTACCACCACTACAGTAGTAATAGGAACTGCAATCAGTCGGGCTGGCCGTATTGGCGAATGTCTTATCGCAGTACTGACAGCGATTGCAGCCCTCAGTTGTTACAGCAGCTTGGCGATTCATACAAGACTTGGTAACTGTATCATAGTATTTTCCACTGGCACAATACTGTGTCTGGTAATATCCATTGAAGCATAAAAAGAAGCATCCACAAACAGAACTATCCGCCAGTGGAGGGCTAGAAGAATCGCATTTTGTTCCCTCCATAAACGGAGCACCCACAATGCGAGAATTGCCCAGAGCACTACCCAAAACTAGGAGTTCGAATAAAATTATAGCATAAATGCCTGTAGAATAAATGTTTAATGATAACACATTGGTCATTTCAAAATTTTCTTTACTGACTTACCACACATCATTAACAAAGAGAGAAGACTGATGGAATTGACTTGCCAGTAAAAAGAAGAAAGTCTGGATTGCGAGTCCCAGATGGGAAACAATTAGAAATGACATCATATCCAGAAAATGACATGAAAGATGCCCTGCTCAAAGATACCTTAATATGTAAAAATATTAAGACACTACAGTTTTCAGTAAAAGATTAACCAAACATCGCTTGGTATTGAGTGCATTCCTGAATTTATTATTCAATAAAAACGTAAATTAAGTTTTGTTAAGTAAAGGGTATCAACATATTTATACCATTTTATTTTTATTTGAAGATGATATTGTACCAGCATCGGTTCGGTACGTGTTAACATTAATTAAAGTTGTCTTTCCAACTCAAATGTTTCTACATCAATTGCCAATTTATTTGAGAAATTACTGATAGAGCTTAGACAGTTTTCGTCGGTTTTCTAACGTCTTAGGCTTCTCTGTCTGAACAAATGAACAGATATTATAGCTAAAACTGCTTAGTCATGAACTACAAGATTTTTCCATGCAAGTCAGCTTTGGGCTCTCAGAAATGTTACCTTATCAGACAGAGTACCATAACCAGAGTATATGCAACCATAATTTATACACAAGCAACTCATACTTCTGATATATTCATGATGTATCCCAAATTTCTCGTGTGCCTTTGCCTGTTGTTGGTTTTCGAATCAACTTAAACACGTGTCAAATCGTTTGTACACCAAGTAGACAAGGTGAACCGCCATTCCTTTGTAGTGAGTGTTGTTGTATAAAATGGACGACATTTTCGTTGTTGTTCTTGTTGCTATTGTTGATATTCATGCTATTGTTGTTGGGGTCGTTGATTGACGGCCACGTCTGAGTTGATGCAGCAGCCACTGAAGCACATACAGAGAAAGGAGAGGAAACAATGATGGCAGAACTACCACAGTGCCAATGCCAACACTAACAAACAACACCCAACATGACAGCGGTAATAACAACAACAACAACAACAACAAGAACAACAACAATGGCCAACAGAACGACCTCATACAAACAAAGAGAGCACGAAATGGCTGCGGATGTTGATTGACTTTTGTTGAACAATTTTTCGCATACGGAAGTTTGATAAACACGAAATGGCGCTGTTTTCCCTTTGCCTTTTTTGCGTTGCCTTTATTCTCAGTCACACTTGCTGCTGCTGCTTCTTCTGCAACATGATGTGGTGTACGAATTTGCATAGACCACAGCGCACGTTGCGTATACGCCATGCGAAGCTAGTAAATACCTCAAGCAGAACTGTCAGTGAAATAGTCGAGGCAACTTTGCTTTCATTCACTGGTCTTCATAGGGACACCCCTTTCTAAAACATATAGAATAATTATATATCTTAAGCTGTCGGCTAGTGAACAGGCCTATCACATATCAATTGAGGCCGCGATCTGACTTACTTTGAGTTTGCGATCTTTAAGTTTGTCTTGCTACTTTACTATAACTTGGTTTTTATTTGTGTTCAGCTTGTATCGATTCTCTTTGCAATAATTATAGAGCTCTAGACACGTTTCCGACAACGTCGTCCGGACAGCTCCCAGCCCCACCAACAGCGTCGCTGCGTGTCCATCAGCAGCTCACCCGTCATCGTTAACTCATCCTGCAGTATTTGGGCGCAGCTCGAGTCGTCGTATTGCTCTTGCAATCGCTGCAGAGTGCGGCAATAGGCCAACATATCTTTTTGACGCTGAACTTCCTCCTCGATTCCGTCTGCACAATTGATGGCAAATGCCAAAACGATGACAAGCAGCTGCACCACCAAGTATTCCATGAGCAGACGCCACTGCATGGGCCGACTTCAAGCTGTCAAATGATGCGCGACACACACTGGAAGCCGCTCTGGGCACATTTTTTGCATTGTGGCATTGTGGCTTGTGCAGCTGTTTAGACCAAAAACTGTTTATTGCCGACGATTTGTTTATATTCGATAGCAAACACCCTTGCGCGACTGGCACTGACAGTCTCACAAGGCGTATCGCAAATATTTGTAAATATTGGAATTCAATCAAGTCCAATCGACAAACAGTAACAATTTTTGTTGCTTGAAGTGGCAAGGGGGCACTGAAGGTACGGCTGCGGCTCTAAATAGTCAGGCAAAACGATCCGTTGAATGATTTACTGTATCAACAAATACTTATTCCTATGCTCATTATTGTTATACCCACTGTCTATCTGTCCATATGAAATTGTAGATCTCAGAGCTAGGACTTCGATGTATGATAGTACTGGCGAGTATATCACCTTCGAGTACACTAGCATTCTTACTGACTAGTTCAATACGAATTCTCCATGGATTCTTTGTATTGTTGCCAAAATTTCAATCTCTATTAGGGTACCCTTCGCTGATCAGGCCAATTTATTACACATAAGATAATATTAGGCGGAAGTATTTACTGTCCACGTACACGTTGTGGAAGAATTACTTAAACTGTAGCTTCCCACTTCAAATGAATTTCGATAATGGTCTATAAATTGCTCTAATGCCAACTAATTCTTGGAATAAAAAGAATACCGAAAATAATTATCTCTCGACGAAGTTTTGTGGCTTGTTAAATGAATGAAAATTTGATAAGAACATGAAGGCAAGATAATAATTTAATTAATAAACGGTTGACAAGCGCGACGCGATGTGCAAACATTATCGTATTTAATAAAATTGTCAATTGTAGTGAGAATTTGTAGTTTGTTGTTGTTGGAGCTAAACGTTTATCCGCAGTCTATGATGTCATAGAGCGTTCGATTCAAACTTGATACCAAATTTTGAACTATAAAAGACAACGCTGACTGGCCAAATCATTCAGTCTTCTCTGTTCGCTTCGTATTCAAGCATTCGATTAGCTATGATGGGAGGTGGTAAGTCATAGTACTGCGAAATGGATTTAACAACCAACAACCACAAACCACACTTGCTTTGCAGGCAATTACCTTTTGGCAAGTATCCTGCTGTTGGCTGTGGGCAACGCTCTGGGCGCTGATGTGATCGAAGGCACCTACAATGTTACGCAAGTTTGCACGACGGTGCCGGTGAACACTCAACTTGGCAGCATTTCTTCCTGTACCGACTACTATAAGTGCACCTCGTCAGGACCCGTGAAAGGCAGCTGTCAGAGTGGCTACTACTACAACTACCAGACTAGCCAGTGCGCTCCCCAAAGCGAAGTTTCATGCTACTATGGATTGGATAATCCATGTGCTGGCATGGCCGGCAACACGGGCTGGGTTCCCAATCTGAACAATTGCCAAGGATGGTACTACTGCAATGGAACTACCCTTGACGGCCATGGTTCCTGTGGAGCTGGCCAGGTTTTCTCTGGCACTAAAGGCTCATGTGTCTATGGTAATCCAGAATCTTGCAGCACTACCAGCGGTAGCACCGGTCCCACACTGAACAGCATGTGCGAAGTGGTGCCACCAGGCATATTCTTTGGATCTGTGACCAATTGCGCGACATGGTACAAATGCAAATCTGGTTCATCCACACCGAGCACGGGCGATTGCTCAACAAGTGTAAGAATTATCCTCCTCAGCTGAAATCAATGATAAATACAATGTCTTTGTTTCCATTTTGTAGGCATTCCTTGTCGAAAAACAACAATGTGGCTTTGCTTCCGCTCAAGGCGCATGTGACCGTATCGTTTCTGATTCATCATCGGCGGGTGAGGCATGCAGCACTCCTGCTATCAAGGGTGATTCATCGGTTTGTGGAAACTACTTTGTATGCGTTAATGGTTTCTACGAGACACAGCAATGCCCAACTGGAAACTATTACGACACAGTGTCTCAAACCTGTAAGAATCGCAAGGTGGCTAAGGCAACTGAGGGTTGCAATCGCTGTCAGGATGCGAGTGTGGATTTCGTCAATGCTGCCAGCCCATCGGATTGCAGCTCTTACTACTACTGCTACAGTAACGGTGCGAGAGGAACAGCTACACCATGCAAAGCCCTGGGCTCCTATTTCAATGAAGCTGACCAGGCTTGTGCTTTTAGCCCCTCCGTTGCAACGTACGCTCAGTCAAACGGCGCTTGTTATCTAGCTACCAGTGGAACCACTGGGTCTAGTGACTCAACCGATTCAACTGGATCCACCGTGAGTGGTGAAACTGCAGCGACTACTGAGGTAACAACTCCTGCTGCCACAACTAAAAATACAGAATAATTTCTATTTGATCATACAATGTAATGAAATTAATTGAATCAAAAATAAAGCAAGCAAATTTAAAATAAGTAAACAAGTCTTATAAACATTGCCACACTTATATTTCCCAACAACAATTTCTTATGCAGCCACTATTTCTGTCTCACTCTTACACACACAAGCATAAAAACTATGGGAAGCAATGAAGCTTACAAGTTTATATTTTATTAACTGATTTAATTGAAGTAGTGAAAAGAATGGTGAACTGAGAAGTAGAAGTAGCAGTTGTATGTTATCTTAAATACTTCGGTGGAACTCTTATCGAAAACAAACTTGGCCTACGTACCCCAAATATTCGAGTTACAATGACGCGAAATAAAATGCTTTGCATTGTTTTCATTGTAAATCTGTCATACGCATAATAAATTTGTATGAATTTACAGCACATTTGTCACATAAATTTTTATTTTTTTGTTTCATGACCTCACGTAATATTTTATTGAATACCAATTAGAGAGACGCCCATAAATACCTGCTGTCATTTCGATAGATAGGTTACGCCTTCTAGCAAGTTACCCATGAAAAACGAGAATGTTTCTCACATAATCCGTTATTCAAAGTATGCTTACAGGCACTTATTGAATCTTACTATATATAATAGTTTTTATTCTCGCTTTGACAAGTACAGGGTGTTGTGTAGTCATATAATTCTTGAACTACAGAGCGCTTGATTTGCTCATTCTTTTCTACTTTTTACTTGCTTAAAAAATTGGATCCGGCTTGTGGTTTTTTGTCTGAACACCGCACACAATCATTTTGCTTGTTAGCTATTTTTTTTCTGACTTCAACATTTTTATGATCGTTCCTCTCATTGCACTGAAATTGCATGTGCGAAAGTTCCATTCAACGAGGCTTCAACGAGAGCAGAAACTGAAATCGAATCGAAATCGGACATGAATTGCAGCATTAATAACGTGGCCAGTGTAACTTTTCGACCTCACGATGTGCAGATCTTGTGATTGTTGTCGTTACTGTTGCCAGGGAACAGTTTTTGTGCCTGCGAAAATACATACATAAATCAAAATCCGACGAAATTGTGAGAATGTCAGTTGCGTAAAAGAAGAGACAGTTATTATTCGATATCATTGGCAGGGAACACAGTATTTATTTTAAAGGTTTGCATCACTTTAAGAACAGAAGAATATTTTCTGTTGGCATCACATGCTCAATTGCGAGATCAGAAGGGCTTGGCCATTAGCTGAAGCAGTGCGTCATGAGTATCCTGATATTCCCTCAGCTTCACCCTCCTTCACACCTTCACTGAGCCCACTGACAGCACAATTCCATTATGTGCTTTGTGCTCGACGCATAAATATAAAATCCCTAAATGTTAATTCAGTTAAAAATTGCCACCGCTGTCGCCGTTGTTGTTGTTTTTGTGCCAGTTCGCAGTCAAATCTCAGCATGAAATTCATTTTGGATTAAATAAGGGATTAAGGTAACTTTTCTTTTTTTTTGCACAACGCATGCGCCGCGAGAAGAAGCAACAACAAAATTTCAAGCCTCGCTTTTGACCTCAGCAGAAATGTTATGGCATTTTTTTATTCGCACTTTTAATTCCATTTGAGCGTTAGTGGAAGTCAGTGCTTGGAGATACTCGAGCTTGAAAGCGGGCTGGCAAAGCGCCCTTAAGTATTTAAGTAAATTTAAAAACTTGTTAAGCTTCATAATGAAGCAATTTTCATGAATTGTAGGGCATCAAGATGAAGCGAGTTCATTTTATTGGCTTTCGTCGAGGCATTAAGCCTCAACTCATTTGATTTTCGGCACTTTCTTGGCGTTTTTATTAATTAGCTGCAGTGGAGAGGCAAACATACATACGTATCGTCATTATACTGGCATGGATGAGCCATTAAGAGTGAGTCCAGCTAGAAGAGATGAAGCCTAATGACTAGTCGAATGATAATGAGAGCGGCCTACACAGTACGGCTTCGGCTCGTTATGGTGCTGCTAAATGCCGCTCATTTCGTTTCAACAGCTCCATTAAAGCAACGACAATGGAACACAAGGCAAGCGACCCACCTGGCAGGCATTCCACCTTTGTTTCCACCTCCCCCAGCCCCCCTTTGCACCTGTCAACCGGGCAGTAGCAGCAGCTGGTGCGGTTTGTGTTGCTCAGGGCAGAAATTAAAAGGGGGCTCAACAGAAAAATTCAATTATATCATTTTGACCTTTTTTTGGTGCCTGGTGTCCCTGGTCGCATTGTGTTTTTGATTTAAATGTTTTTTTTTGTTTTATTCTGTTAAGGTTATTTATTTCGTTTTCCTTTAAAATAGACATATTTTTTGGCTGTTTTAAAGATGCGGAAGCCTTTTCTCAGTCAGAACAATGAAGATGTAAAATAAAAGGTGAATTCGGAAATTGCACATTTCCCCAGGGAAAAAGTTTTACGCGCCACGCTGCGTATGAGTAATGCTATTTGCAAGTTGCTACTGAAGAGTTTCGCTCAACTAACTATTGCAATTACGCCGGCAACTCAGGCAGTCAGCAAGCCTCCTGCCTGCTGCCTGCTGGCTAAATGAAGTGACTTCTAATGAGTTGCAAACTATCTAAAGACACGCATAGATTAAACTTCACACACACTCGCACACACACACTCGCACACGTATACGTGAATATCTGGTAGACGCTGGTGTCGAATGCGCTCATAAATCTTTATACGCGACAGGCTGCATCATCATGAGCATCGTCTTGGTTGCGATCTCACATCTTTGGCCATCGCTTCGCATGTTCCTCGCTCTCTTAGTTTGTCTTCCCGTCGCCAGTTTTGTGTCGCTTTATGCGTCATTTATCATGCGAATCTCTTTACTTGTCATATTTTGCTTGTGCTGCTGCAGCATCCATGATTTTTCACTTCTCACTTTTCAATGCGACAGAGCCGAGTGACAAACTGACTGGCAGCGAGTGCAACATTGACTGACGACCTGACAAAGTGATACCAGACATCGCATCGTTCATATTAAAGCCCGATTCGGGGTTACCTCTTGCATGTTGTTTACACCATAAACATTCAGTGTGTAGCGTGTGTAAATAGCAGCGATAAATTCCAGTGACATCATCGATCTCTGGCAACACAAAAGGCTGTTCTATTTACATTGAATGAGAAACGTTTCCCAATTCAAAGAATTATAAATTTCTACGCAGCGAAAAAATTTCAAATATTAAAAAATCAAAAACTTAATTTGGAAATATTTTATCATTCGATGAAGGTTGTTTCGCATGAAAAGAAGAATCTATTTGAAGCGTCTTTGGGATTAGACTGATGGATAAATCAAAGCTGACTCCTTCATGTTGGTCAAGAAGTGTTGACGCTGATTCTGCTTGCCCCTATTAAATTCCTGCCACAGCAGGGTATTTATGCTGCCTAATCGATTGTATTTACAGCATATCATATCTCTAATTGAATTTCGCATATTGTGCAGATTTTCGCGTCTCGTACTCCTTGCCGGGTATAATGAGATGCAGGCGCATGCATATTTCATAGCCATAATTGACCCAAGCTTCGTCAATGACACGGAAGTTGCTTGTCAAATTGAGCGCATTGTTTTATGCCGACCAACTTGTGCATGGGCTGGGTAGCTCCCTCTCTCCCTCACTGTCTCTCTCTCTCTGTCTCTGTCTCTGTTGCAACGGTATGATTGAAAATAATTGCGCGTAAAACTTCTACAATGCACATTAAATGACTTTTATAATGATGGCTCTGCTATTTCAGCTGTCGCCCCCTGGCGACCGTCATGCGCATTGTGCAAAACTTCTACTTTTCCAACTGTGAATGTAATTAGCCGCACTGAGGCAGCTAGCACAATGCGCAGTGCCAGTGCTGGAAGCATGCAACTGTTTGTTTGATGCGCGCAACTCCAGGATATCCTGCGCTTTACTTAGCCACGGGAATATTTACGCACATGGAAGTTAATAAAAGTAGTTAATTGTCATGGTAAAGTATGGGAAATATAAACAAAATTTCATTCTTCTGCATTGCCAACTGGTTTTACCCCACAACATCATGTTAATGTTTAAAAATATATGACTATATGCCAATTGTGCAGAGAAGTTTAGTAACCCTTCTCTCATGCTACCTTAATTGAGTGCAAATATTGGGCATATATTATATTATTTACAATTCTAAATGATATTTATTTGCAGAATATTATTAAATGTTCAGGGAAGGGAGAATGAAATAGGAGTAGAACTCGTTCGCTGATTTTCAATGCATTTAAAATTGATTTTTTTGATATTTGTATTTTAGTGAATGGCTAATTATATATTTGTATTGTATTAAGTTCACGCTAATTATTTTAATGATTCATTTTATTGTTGTATGTACCTTACAGCATTCAAACGACTTTCAACCTTCAGTTTAGTTTAACATATTATTATAACGTACACGCATGTTGGCAGCCCTTAAATACATAACAAGAACAATTTTAATGAGCTGTTCCGAACCCTCACCACATCTCCCTCACCCCCAGATAACTTGCGGCATAGCAGACCCAAAGTATTTTTTGCTGAGCATTGTGAAAAACTTATTTATAGTAAATGATTATGGTGCACACATGTCAAATGTATTATTTAAGTGAATTTTAAATGCCTACAAATTGCCCCGCCTTATTGTTCGGTTTTTGCTGCTCCACATAAACATATTTCATTTGGGCTTTAACAAATTTATTTGCCGACGTGCGTAAAAGGGGCAGTCCGCCATGATGAGCATGGCCACGCCCCCTTGGTCATGCAAATAGCAGTAGAGCCATAGCTTTATTTATGCATGCCAACCATGGCAGGCAAACAAACAAGATACATCAAACGTGCCGGCCGGCTGTACCCGGTAGCCGGTACACTTACCCCTACTCAAGCCGGTACTGTACACTACGTTTCCCTAGCCCAACCAACACTTACCCCAATCTCGAGCCGTCTGTGTGTGAGCCGGGTCCGGTAACGGCACCTCAAACGGGCTGGGCACGGATAGGGCCAAAAGTGTACAGTGCAAAGTCCCCAAAAAAGAGCAAAAAACTTCTAAGTGATTGGCAGAGTGAGCTGCTCAACGTGCAGTTACTCTGTACAACAAATTAATATATATAATTATAAGTTTTTATTTTTTTATAATGAAAATTAAGTTTATGTACAAAATTCTGAACATTTTTAATTTTATAAATTTCTAAACAATTTTTGTTAATTTTTTTATGTTCTTCCAGACTTCACGTGACTAATTTTACTGGGTGCAAAGACTTGAGCATATGTGTGAGTGTTCATGTGAGGCTAGTAAGCATGTGTGTGTCTGTGTGTGTGTGTGTGTTGCTGACGTGTCCATCCTTTTTAGCAAACTTGCTCTTTTCTGTTGAAACGTGTAAATTTATAATTAAACGCCGACACTTTTTTCAACTGCTCAGCTATCGTTGCCTCTTCCTCCCTCTCACTCTCTCTCTCTCTCTCTCTTTTGGTTTCTCTCGCAGTCTCTTTGTGTGTTGCTCTTTCAATTTAACTTGGCGCCGGGCAGAGCATTTGTTCTGCGTTTGCTTCGCTCGGCCATTTATGCGGAAATCTTCGTGTAAGCACTTAATTAGTGGTAAAAGTTAAACAGCCCTAACAACAAAAGAGGCAGCAAACACACGCATAGAAAGAGAGGGAGAGAGAAAGAGAGAGAGAAATAGGGAAGGGAGAGGGGCAGAGAAAGGGGAAGAGAGAAAAAGGCCGCCCAAAGAAATAACAACAATAACAACTGTTTGGTTGTATCCTGGACCGACACCGGGTCGGGGATTAATTTATTTCATTTGTCGCAGATTAGATTAAATGGCACAAAGACTCTCTGCATTTCCCGGCTCGTTGCACAGCGTCTGAAAACTTTACCGGGATGCGGAAGAGGACGAGGAGGTAGCATGGAAGGCATTTTCATTTCGCTCTTTTGGCCATTTTGTGGTTTGCCTGAATTACGACTCTCTTTCGTTCTCTCTCTCTCTCTCTTCCTTTTTCTTGTTTACATGTGTGCTTCTGCTTGTGTGCGTATAACGATATTATGGTGTCAAGTGGCCGATGCTTGATGAGGTCAACTCCGTAAATGGCATATGGCTTCTGGGTCCGACAATTTGCAACGGTAATGGGCGGGCTATCATATTAATAAGTTGAAATATAAATGTCGCATGATATGCAAATTTTCATAGCATACTTTCTGGCTAATGCCTCGTTATGGCATTTACGCATGCTCCCACACACACACACACACACACGCTGGCACACAGTTGTTTATCTAATCCGAAGAGCTTAACAATACGTGATTTGTATCTGGGCCATTTGCACGCATGCAAAAACAGCCACAGCAGCAAGAACAACAAGCGCTGATTAACCATACGCCTCGTTGAGCTCCAAAGAACAAGACGAACAACAGGGGCAGCAGCAACAATGGCAACAAAAGGAAGAGGCAAAAGAGCAACAACAAGGCCAAAGCTGACTTTAAGATTTATTTATAAAAAAACAACTTGCCACGCCCACAGCCTGGGCGCGCAGTGTACGACCCGCTTGCGGCGTTTGATTAACTTTTGCACAAAATTGCGCACAACTTTAAAACGATAAAAACTTTTTATGAGCTGCCCCTTTGCAATGCATTTTGTTTTGTGTGCGGCCAAATTACAATATGAATTTTAGTTTTACCCAATAAAATGAGCAACAAAAAGCAATTCAAGTGCAGAGCAATGCCAGCGAATGAATACCCTGCAGCAGACAGAACGTGAAAGAGAGTCTGAAGAGGAAAGTGCATTGAGTGAAAGTAAATTAAAAAGATTTAATATCCATAATGAAACTAAAGCAAATTGGAAATATCTTTTTGAGAGCCCAATCAAACCTTCTTTTACTCTATATATATTTACAAATTTAATTATTTTTTTTTCTTGATTAAAGATTTCTTACTTATTATTTCTTTAAATTTTGGTTCAACTTGAGACACTTATTTTTTCTTTAGATTTAAAACTTCCTTAAAATAAATTTCACACTTTCTCACAGTATTTTCTGCTGTTCGCGCACGCTACTTGGCCACACTGAGTGCCAATAAACTCGTCTGACTTTAAAGCATTTGTTTTATTGCCACGTGCCGTAGCTGCTCTGTTCATGACCCTTGACCGGCAGCAAGCACAGCGCAAATGGTTATACCATTTGCTGTCACCTCGAAGTGTGCTGGGTATAACAATTAAACTTTTGCTGCATTGAAAAACTAACGACGTGCTACGCCCACAAAAACGACTACTTACCCTCTGACCTGGCAGCCTGCAAGCACTACTTTTAAATTACAAAGGGGTTTGGCTTACTTTGGGTCAGCGTCGACGTCTCGAAGTATCAACACGGCTTGCAGTTGCATTTTTCACTTGCCTGCGGACATTTTTCAATGGTTGCGTCAAGTTGGCGGCATAAATAAACAACAACAGCAACAGCAACAATAACAATGGCAAAAGTTACAGCCACAACAGCACGGAGCAACAGCAATAACGGTAGACAACGTTGAGAATGGCAGCCATTTTGCATTGTTCGCAAATGGAAATAAACCGCGCTACAAACAACTTTTGAGTCACCCTGTTAATGGGTCAATTTATCTGCCCAGCTGACTCTGCAGAGTTTACAAAATATGACAAAAACAGCACGACAGCGCAACAACAACACGAACAACAACAATTACAGCTGTGGCAGCAGCAGCAACGATGACGACGTCGTTCGACGTCAGGTGCAATCAAAATTGAGCAAAAATTGAAGCGCTCCAAAAATGTGAAAAGTTTGTGCGCTCTCTCGAAACTATTTTCCAATTTTAATTGTTACCCCTTGCGGCATGTGATGCTGGTCACACCAGCGATGCCTGTGACTCTGGCCCTAATTAACTGTCAACTTTATTTGGCTGTCCATTTGGGCGTTCCTTGAATAGTTTGCTGATTGTGTTCACCAGCTGCCCCAGGAACGGTTACCTTAAAGTGAGAATTCAGTGTGAAAAGTTAGTAGAGAATTTTGCAGCTGGAATTTCATCAGCATAGCAAGTAATTTAGAAGCATTTTTTTTCATTCCCGTTTCTGGTTTTAAATTCAGTTCCAATTTAATATTCCCTGCACTGTGAATAAGGCGAGAAATGCGCATTCAGTGAATGCAGCTGGCTGCGGGTGGAAACATTTGTCAATCATTTAAATTGCTTGCGTGCGAAATATTTGCCCACAATTAAGTGAAACAGTGACGCGTGTGCATATAATTTATGATTTCATTTAAACAACTCAACTGCGAGTAATTATGCGACCGCACACACTCCCGCACACACACACACACACACGTACGCGTGCTAATATAATACACACATCACTCATACGCTGCGTAAGCCCGAAATTAGAAAGCGTCGCGCTTTGCTGCTCACTTAACGCGTTGTGGCTGGACAAGAGGAGAGAGAGGAAGAGGGAGAGAGGGAGGGAGAGAGAGAGAGAGAGAGTGGGAGTTGGACGGAAAGGTCATCATCAACAGTCCGTATTAGTTGACCGCAGTTGTGCGCTCAGGGTCCGGCCGAGCGAGAACTTTACGCCTTGGCCCTGAGGGTCGCACACACACACACACACACATAGACACGATGATTGCGCGCATACGCGCTGTGGACCGTGTGCCGTGCACGCGCTCTGCAAGTGTGAATTAATGACTCGTCGTTGGGCTTATCTGACGCGCTTAATTTGTAACGATTTCGTTTACTTTGAGCAGGCAGTCGGCTTTAATTTGCAAGTGATGTGAATGAAATTAGGCTCGATACATATCGGCAATTTATCGATTTCATGTTTAAATAAAAACCGAGGCCAGTGCCGAGACCGCCTTCTTAATCCCTGCCATGCTATGTTGTTGAGCGCAAAGCTGCAATAATTACAAATTACAATCCGTTTATTAATGGACATGCGTGGCGAAATTTAATTAAAATTACGCGTAAACACTTTTGAATATAATTATAAATCTGCGAAAAAACGTAGCCAAAGAGCATGAAATTGAAAGCAAACAGCTCGTGTTACATTTACTTTAATCAAATCAATTTATTGTTGCCCATAGAACTGCTTACTTACTCGTATGCTGTAAATGAGTTGGAATCGTCATGATCGTGTGAGGATTCCATGTGCATATGTTTCATACATAATTTTAATCATTACATAAGCCTAGTTTACAGTTACATATATAGTTCGCTTGAAATTTGCCTCTTTGCTTTTACCTTTATTATTAATTGTTTTCTTTGCAGATTTTGTTTATGTTTGAAAATGCAATCAGTTAATTGAGTCTAACAAAAAGTTATGAAATGAAATGAAATTAATATTTGTATTTACATTTGAAGGAGCCGCTTCATTTGCTTTATTTTCATTTGCAAATTAACAATGCAATTAATTTATTTGTCTACAAATACCCTAGCCGAAGGTTGCTCGACTGCAAGTGGAAATTTTATATACAAAAAAATAAAATAAATTTAATTAAATCATAATCCATCAATATTTATTTGAAAGGCTGTGCAACCTTCGGCACGCGGAATACATCTAAAATAGCTATAGTTTCTTATTAGCTTTTATTAGTTTATCTATCAGTTAGTTATGCAAAGCTTGGTGCAGAGGGAAAAGTGTTGCAAATAAAATTAGTACATCGATTAATGCGAAACTCTGTGTTTACGCAATGCAATTACATTGATAATTCTCTTTAATGTACTGTTTGTTCTCGTTTTTTCTCTGGTATTGGTATTTTTTGCTTTTCATTCCTCTCAGCCTAGATTAATGTTTATGTGTGTCTGGTTTTTTTCTCATTATTTGCTTTGGTAATTAACGTAATTTAATATATTTACGCTATGCATAAAATTAACACTAAATGTCAATGGATTATTGCGTGCCATCGTTCGATTGTGACACGGGGCCTCAATGATCGTTATCTAACGGTATTATTATGTACAAGGAATGCACCACACTTAATTATCATGAGTCCATCGGCTGGCAAAGATGCTGTTGTTGTAGTTGCTGCTGTAGCTGCTGTGGCTGCGGCTGCGGCTGCGGCTGCTGGTGTCGACGTCGTGGAGTGGTGTTACTTATTGATTGCCTGCCACCATAATTGATATGCACTAAGGATAAGGTGCCAGAGCCAAGAAGCCAACTCATCCATCGCCAGGGCCATCGCACTACGGCGCTGGCAGCCAACGCCAGAATGAGGCTAAAGTTGAGGCTGCTACTTCTGAGGCAGCTGCCACTAGCGCCGCTCTTCTGCATTGCCGCCGGGCTCTCGTCTGCGTGTGAGAGACGAGGAGAGGAAGAAAACACAAGATGAGTTGGCAAAGTTAGCACAAGATGCGAAAAGATGCAGCTGACATGCTGCAACAAACCCCCGCCCGTTGCCCTCCTGCACCCACTTACCATTAATGACATTGACCACAACGCTGGCCGCCTCAGCCGTGGTCGGCATGCACGTATAGTTGCCCGTATCCAGCAGCTGCGCATTCGCAATCCGCAATCTGCAACAGACATTAAAGCAAAGATTAAAGCAATTGTCTGCGTGGTTACAGCAGCATCAGCATCGGCATCGGCATCAGCATCCAGTGGGGGCCAATCACACTTGCCACATGAATTCTACTTCATTGATCAAAGTTCAGAATGCCGAGCATGCTATTGAGCTGGAAACCAGCAACCACTTGAGCGTGGGGGCAGCGCGTGCTTTCAGTTTGATTCTTTGCGAATATGATGAACACATTGCTAACCCACAAGGCATCTATACTACTGCTTACCTGCTCTGCAGCTTCTCGGCAAGTGTTGATTCCATAGAGATGCGCTGCAAATCGATGGCTGCATCATTCGGATGCGCCACAAAGGGCGTTAGTATGTAGGGGCCGCGATACCAGTAAATTGGTCCAATATCCTGAGCAGCCGTTGCCGGCTGTTTCACATGGCATGTGAGTGTTATGACGCTGCCCACTTTGACGTACAAATCCGATGGACCGGCTATAATCGCCTTGGCATCTGGCGGCGTCACTGCAAATGCCAATGGAACGTGCACAAAATTGATTAATGGCATTTCTAGCTGGTCTCCCTAACAGTCCCGCTCCCGCTTCCCTCCCCACACACACACACATTTAGTAATCGAGTAGTAGCGTAGAGCGTAAGGGAATCCATTCAACCCTCCCTGAAACGCTTGTGGCTTCGCTTGTGGTTAGCTCCAAGCAGCGCGTATTTCGTGGGACAATTCAATGGACGATTCACAATTACATTCAATGAATCAAGGCAGCACCTGCATACCAGAGCAGTGTAAAATGCTTCTATCAGAGAGGTGAGAACACGAGGCATAAGCTGCGCAATGAATGAAGCCACACTTGAAAATTTCATTGCCTGCTTTTGGGTGCTGTGTGAAATTGACATTGAGACTTGCTGTGTGCGAGGCTGCCACGATTAAAACTTAGTACACCGAGCTGGTCTTCTTAAACTCGTGCATTGTCTTTCTACTATTTAAGCTGCAAACTAATTTAATATACGATCAATAGAAACCAAGTTAATCTTGAGCATGCAGCTCACTCCATCAACTGTCCGTCTGGCAATATATTAATCGAAGCTGTCACATAAAACGCACTTGGAATAGCCAAGATAATGCAAGGTTACGATATTTCAATGGCTGCTGGCCAAAATGCAATTTTCTCTCGCTGTAAATGAGCTGTGTCTGGGCCGGAGCTAAGCCAAGTTAACTAACTAACTGAACCGTTACGTGGCGACTAACTCAGCATCAGCAGACGTCTGGCCGCTTGTTTGTCTATGTGTAAGTGTATCGCTGTGTGTGTTTGCATGTTTGTATGTGTGTTTAGTGCGCACTGAAATCGGCTTTAGTGTCTGCAGCGTAGCTACTCGACATCGTCGTCACCCGGCGTCGCTGCAGCCTCTGCTCCCAGGCCGAGTCTCATCATTAACAACGTCAACATTTGACTTTGTCGACGGGCTGCTGCTGCTGGCCAAAAGCAGTTGGTGAATAGCTCGAAAAAACCAATAAACCAATTTTCAGTGCCTATAAGTGAGGTCGAGGATCCCTTTTGCGGGGTATACAAGTGCGAGAACACCGCGCATTTGTCTCTGTCTGCCGCAGCTGGTGGTTTGGCAATGGGCAGCAGCAGCAGCGACAACAACAACTTATCTCGCCCCCAAAATCATGGCCAATATTAGAAAGCCACACACACCAAACGCACACACAAACACACACCACACACACACGCACTGGCAACAACCCATCAAGGCAGCACTGTGGACATAATGGTCCCCATCGTACACACACACACACACTCACACGCGTGCTACCCATGTGTGTGCCTGTATTTGCGCCGCCAGTCACAATAACAACGGGCTAACAACACTTAAAATGTGTGTAAAATGCGCGAGAGCAACAAGAATTGTACCCGCTTTCAACGGCTTCATTGGCCTCAAGCCACGCCCGGCCAAACAATGGGTCAATGAAACGCCCTTAGCAGCCCAGCCCAGCCCAGCCTGGGGCACAACCCCCCTAATCCGATGGCAGTCGAAAGTGTGTTAGGCTTTTGTGGTTACAAATTTTTATGTGTTAGTTTTGCCATTTCATTTAGTTTCTGTTGTTCTTTTTATATTATTTCTATACCCTGTAATAAAAAGTAAAAGCCAACGCAGGGACAACCCCTAAGTTGACTTTCTATCTCCCCTTTTTCACTCCCACATCAAACCCTCGAGATATTAAGTTTAACTATATCGTTTATGTCGTACGCAAATCAGTTTCTTTCGTTTAATAAAATTCAGAAATTGCTGAAAATCAATTTCGATATGCGAAGTAATAAGTTGAGTAAGTAAACAAAGTCATATATCATAAACAGACATATCTCATACTCTCGTTTTGTGTCTTGGTCATACTTTGCAGAGTATCTGCTAGCTTGGCAGCTTGGCCATTTCATTTTTATTGTTATTATGTGCCTGTTATGGGAGGCATTTGATAACACACAAAAGCACACAGACCAGACAGAACAATTCCATGAAATTGACTCTTCACGTAATGACCACCACCTGACCCGAACCGAGGCTGGGGACACTCTTTATGAACCAGATTTCATTTGAAGATATTTGAAAAGAAAATCTATTTATACTGCACGGAAAAACTTCTATGGTGTCTAGTGGCAAGTTGATTAAAGTTATTGAATTTCGTGCGCACGTTAGGGGAGTCTATAATACGCTTAGCAAAGGTAAGGGTGTGTTCCTTTAAGAAAATATCCCAACATTAATGTTTAAACAATTTCAAAATGGTTCACAGATCAATTTCATTAAAGGACAAGATTTCAATGGCTCTTGTTCTCAAGCATATCAATTTAATACACAAAATACGGTCACCCTGCGGAATACAATAGAATCCTGGCTCTCTCTCTCTCCCCCTCCTCCCCTGGAGGTTTTATGCAAACGAAGGCGGCACGCTCAGCAGCATACTTAACTGAAAAATCTAAAAAATTATTTGTTTGCCTTTTGCGCTCTTTGAGGAATTCGTTCGTTCGCTTTCAAGGGATTCCTTCCTGTTCGTGTTGGTGGAGCGCGTAAAACCGGTGACAGAATATTTTATCACGCTGCCAACTGCAGAGCGCAAACCATAGAAACGAAAATCTGCACAGAACATTTTTTCAAATCATTAGCATAAATTTTTTTTAACATTACCGCGACTTCCCGTCGCCAGAGTTGGAGTGAAGACGAGGCCAGAGGGAGTGAAGGATTGCGAGGAAGTGGGGAGTAAAAATGGATTATTTTCTGTGTGTGTGTGTGTGTGTGTGGGGAGTGCGTTGTGCTGCAGGTTGCAAGCTGTAACGGATGTTATGTGGCAACAGGAAGCTACGGCGTTGATTTGACTTTATAGACGTTGATGAGATTCGCCAGAGTTCGTTTATAAATAAGCAACTCAGGTTGTTCCTGGCAGCCAATTTGTTGCTGCAAATCCCCAGACTCCTCTAGCCATATATGTATGTAGCTGAGCTGCTGCTAAATCTAGCGTGTTGAGACTGTTGTGCGCTGAATTTCACATAATTTCACACAACAAGCTTCGGAACTTCGGAGCACAATTGAATCACGTGAATGACTCTCTAGTGGGCCGAAAGTGGTCAAGTAAACGATTGAATGCACATTCGGGAATACATGGAACATGAATTACACAACCAATGTCAATTGAATCAAAGCGAATCAAAAGCAAAACTAAAGCAATCACAAGCAAACAAGCAAACAACCACACAACCAACTGCTGCAAGTCTTGGGCCAAACTATTCGATAATTTCAATTAACTTTGGCCACCGAGCAACAAAAATAAATAAATAACGTAGTAAAACTTTGGCACATGATGACAAACATTCGACTAGGCCACAACTTCTCTGCCTGCTGCCGAACAAAAAAAAAAAGGAGAAAGTTTCAAATCAATTTTACGTACATGAATGAAACATGAACGTGCATGCCCTGCTGTAGCAATTTATAACACACGCATACACACAAAGTATACACAGGGGGCGAAGATTTGAAGCTGAAAGGCAAAATATTGCCTGCAACGGAAATCCATTGTAGGAAACTTGTAAAATGCCAAAACAATGAAACGAGAGCGTGGCGTAAACGTGCAAAAAACACCTCAAAGGATGCCACACAAACACTAGCCAAACACACACGCACACACACATGCATACAGAGCACAGCAGGCGTGCATAGACTGGCGTTCACACGCAGACAGCGTAACGCCCTCGGGGCCACGCCCTCGTCTCATTGCCCGGTGTGTATTACAGGCAGCATATGAATTTAGTATTGAATTTAAATGCAAATTGCGTTTGCATGCAAAGCGTGTAGAAAAATGGCAGACAGCAAAGTTTTGGGCACCACAAAAGCAACTCCCTCCCGCCCGACACAAACACTGCACACTCACACACACACACGCACACTCGCATAGAGATATACCCTAGCTAGTGTTTGGCTGTACCAAGCCAGCAGTTGATATGCCCTTCAACAATGTGTTGACCTAAATTAAGTCCGCCAGCGACGCGTAATGCAGGGTAAACTGTAATTGATGATGTACTCAGCAGTTGGTGCCAGTGAAAAAAATAAACTGTTATACACTTTTGTGCGCTGTTATACACGTAAGTTGAGTGTAGTGCGTGCCGCATAGAAAGCTAGTGAACTGTTAAGTTATATTCAAATGATATTTGTTAAATTATTTTGAGCACATTGCAAGTTTCACTTAAGAAATTTGAGCTTCATTTGTAAATAAATATATTTTGCATTTTATAAGATAATTATTATATTATATTAAATTGTAATATTAAATATTAAATTTGCATTTATTTTGTACAGTTTTGATTTAGTATTGTATTAAGTCTTAACACGATTGAAAAGAATGCAGATATTGAAAGGAAAATCCTATTATACCTCACGGCTAAACGTGTTTGGTGTCAAGTGGCAAGTTGATTAATGTTATTGAATTTCTTGCGAACGTTAAGAGATTTTACGAGATGTTAAGTAAAGGTTGTGTTCCCTAAAAAAAAATATCCTAACATTAAAGCATAACAAATTTAAAAATGTCTCTCAGATCAATTTCATTAAAGAAACTCTCTCAATAAGATTTCTTTGGCTCTTTTTACGGAGTATATCAATTTAATATTCAAAATATGGCACCCTAAGGTGTTTTATAATTCATGTATGACAAATACAATGTATATGTAAATAATGTATATTTTAATTTAGTATTAAATTGAGTGTAACACCATCAGAAAATGAAAAAAAAATCTAAATGATGATCCTCAATTAATGTAAACATTATTTATAGAGGCTTCAGCTGAAAAACTATAAATGTAAACGAGATTAATGTTTCGTTTTATCCAAGGTGATTTATTAATCAAATTGATAGCATTTCAGCACCCTTCATCATGTTTTTTCCTTGACCTTTATGGCTATAGTATAACATATGTAAATAACTCATACACACACACCTGCACAAACTTTAATGTATTTACAGCAGTTCGCATTGTATGTGGGTAAAGTTTGTGCCCAATTTATAAGACTCTCCCGGTGAGCAAAAAGTTGTCAGTTTCCTTTCCACACCCCGCGCGTGGCAACTTGCAAGTTGCGAGCTGCAAGTCGTGCATGCGACAAGTCGCTGACAATGCGCAAGCCAAGGGCGGGATGGAGGTAAGATGGAGAATTCTCTCCAACAAGTACTCAGCTGTACTCACCTATGACATTCAAGCGGAATGCCATCGAAATCTTTGGCTCCGTATTCACTTGGCACTCGTAGATGCCGCTGTCACGTGGCTGCGCATATTTCACATGCAACGTCCAATCCTTGGAGTCGGCGGTGCGTACGACCTGCAAGCGAAATGCATAGATAAATCGTTAAGACTGAAGCTGAAGCTGAGTTGAGTTGGCAGCCAGCTGGGGCAGAGACTGACTGCATTCGGCAACTGTGTGTGCGTGTCCTTGGGCAAATTTAATCAATGCATACAAGTTGGTAACTTGATGTGCCTGGCAGGGAGTGCACCAGGAGCCGGGAGCCAGGAGCGTCGAATTGCATACGCAATTAAGCTGACTTGGCTTACAAATGGCCAGGCATGCCTGGTGGCCATTTAATAAGCCAGACGGACTGACAATGCCAGGCAGGCAAACAACCAGTAGGGCAGGTACGCCTGGCAGCGGGGGAAGTAAGTAGATTACGTATACGCACCTTGAAGCGCTCATCAGATGTGTAGGTCAGAATGCCTGCAGTCAGAATGTGCAAATCGCGTTTCCTTATCCAAGATACCTGTAAACAGAGAGAGAAAGAAAGAGAGAGAAATACAGAGCCATTTAGTGGCAGCACAGGACAAAGGGACAAAGCGCGCTTAAGTCAATTTTTAAAATTGCTTCGGCCCCCGACGCAAGGGACCGGGGCCGAAATAAAGGTAGAAAATTTAATAAACCAAACGGCAAAATGAACTAAGCGTTGCGCCAACAAAACATCGGCGAAAGGAAACTAAAAAACATTGTCAAATATTCTTTCAGCGGCGGCGGCGGCAGCAGCAGACAAAGCGATTTGCAGCACGACGACGACGAATGGCGGCGACGAAGTGCGTGCCCAAAATGTCAGCGGCTTAAAGTTGCCAAAGCCCAAAAAAAAAAAAAAAGAAAACATAAAAAAAGAATTGGTTGCACGGGCTGCACAGCCAGAAAGTAATCTGCACGCCTGCCGCAGGCTACCAAAACTTTTCGTAGCTCCAAAGACAGAGAGAGAAAAATAGAAGGGAAAGAGGAAAAATAAAACAAGCGAAACTGAACTTAGCTGAAACTAAAAGTGTCAAAGTGGCAAAAGGAAACGATGCTTGGCCAGCCCAAAAAAAGAAAAGAAGAAACCCCATCGCAATGCCAAAGCAGGGGAAAAGGTGCTCACAAATCTCGCTCTGTGTGGGCAATAGATGATGACGAGCCTGAGCCCGAGAGCGAGTCCAAGTCTGACGAATTAGGTGCTTTGCTGCTGCAGCACTGCGATAGGTGTTTTTCCTCTGCTCTAAGTGGATTTGCCTGGCAAGGCCAAAGAAGATGACACAAAGAAGAAAGAAGCCATTGGTAGCCAAATGGTCGAGCTTGTATGCAAAGCAGTCGCCCCACAACCCAATGATAGATTAAGCAACTGCGTCGCAAGCAACCTTGACAAGGTAAGTTTAAGAACTTGGACGTACCGTTACCTAAACAGATGCTAGAAATTCATTGGGTTTAAGTGGCAAACTTTTCTCTCGAAACTGACCTGCGAAATTATTTAGATTAATGATGCAATGGCTGAACCGAACCTTCTGGCATGTAAATAACTTACAACAATATCCTTCAAACTTATAAAGTATTTGCAACTTTTTTCAACTTTTGTTTTAAGTTAAGCCACAAAAACTGCAGCAGATTTAGGTGTGGAAATCGAGATTGGAACTCTTATAAACTTACGTATTGATTTGAAAACAATTCATAACAAGGATTCTTTTCATCAACATGGCAAGTTCTTTATTGATATACACTCTGTTATTCATCTTCTACTTTTAACTCAATTAATTTTTTATGCTTCCTAAGAAATACAATCAAGAAGCTTTAATTTCCTGCAACTCTAGAGCACTCCCAAGAAAGGTATAAAACGCAACAATTTAAACTTGATTTAGGAGAAAACAAATTTGACGGGGAGTAAGCTTCAATCCCTCACAGCGCGCACAGCGGGAACTTGAAAAATTTCACACATTTCGCAGCAATTGAAGAGCAAGTTAAGTTACAAACGACCAAAGCGAAGAAAGAGCCAAAAATGAACGGCAAAGCGCGAAGAAAAACGAAAGAAAATAAAGTTTAAAGTTGATGAAGCAGCGGAGCAATCAATAGATACAAGTAAGTAAAAAAAGAGAAGAAAAACGCAACAAAATTAAAAATGAAGCAAGGGAGACCGAAAAAAAGAGCATGAAACACAATGCAAAGCCATAAACTAAACTTAGCAGGGTGGCGAATGCCAATGGATGGACAAAGGAACAGTAAACAGGAAGAGGATGACGAAGACGAGGTCGGCGAAGGAGCTGCCGAACTGGGAGCTGGGGAACTGGTAACAGACTCTGAAACTCTGTCATTCAAGCAAGAAAATGACCAAAAGATGTGATGAGAGATGCGATGATGATGCCAAGGACAAAGAGAGCGGAACCGGAAAACGATGCGAGTAGCTGAACAAACTGAACAAAAAGAACGAGACCCAAAAAGCTTGGCGACTTTGGCGGTAACTTGATTTTCAGCTTGACTACCCCTCCTCAGTCACGGTCAATATTTGCTTAAGCGATAGTTAAAAATGCATAAAATCGAACCAAGAAAATGTAGATAAGCATCCTCTGCTTTGACTCACCGATTTATCGCGCAAATTCTCAACTCGGCAATTGATGGCGGCCGTGTGCCCCGTCCGAGCTGTTATATTCCTGGGCATGCCAAAGTCAAAGACTGGTGGTGGATATGTTTTCTCATCCATCGAGTCTTCGGACTCATCCAGTGCATTCTCAAACTGTGCCACATTGTTGTGGTGCAGATGGTGGTTGCCCAGATTGTGGTTGCCATTTCCATGCCCGTTGTTGCTGTTGTAGTTGTGGCCAGGCACCAGCGAGGCTATGTAGACATCATCCACGGCTGCAATGGAGGGCAACAAGTCGTTGTCCATGACGTTGGCAGCTGAAAAAAGTGCAAAAAAAGAGGAAAAAGTTAAGAATCGAGCCAAGAGTTGTGAGAGAATTGAATAAGCAAATGCTGCAATTGTTGATTGAATTGCCATCGCATTCGCATTCGAGTCTGACCCACATCGATAGGCTAGGCCAGGCTTCATTTACAGCTTAGACACACAGGCTGTGTGTGGCACATGGAACACACTAGAGAAACCACTTAAAGCTAACGAGAAAATGCTGAAAGATCGCCGCTTCGAACATAAAGGAGGGCAAAAAAGAGCGGATAGCAAGACAAAAAAGAACCTTTGCCATTCAACTGCAAATTAATTAAATGCCACTCAATGCCAGCACTTGAGCATGTGAGTTAAGTCAAATAGCTGCTGTGTGTGGACTCCCGTTTAACCCCACTTCCCCTTTCCAATATGCCACCAGAGTTGTCCTTTAAGACAAAAGGCGAGCCAACACAGCGTGCAACGGAAGCCGAGTGAACCGACTGACGTGCGGAAAATGCTCGTCATACGCGCTCGCACTCACACTCACACTCGCACTCGCAATAATTACAGGCGCATCTCACAGCAATCCAACAATTGAACGACTTCCTAACCCTGCTGCCCCGACTCCCTGCACACTTGGCTGCTTCAGCTAAACAGCGGAAATTGTTCTTAATTAAAATAAATGACAGCTTTAATGGCCACCTCGGCCCCGGAAGTGCCAAACATAAAGCAACGAGAGGAGTGCGAGTTCAAAGCCAGAAAAAAGGCTACCTTAATTTAGCTTCCGTATGCCGAAGGTTCTATGCACTTGCAAGATCTTAAAGCACCCTAACGTAGTATATTACAGTGCAAAATTGATTCGTTTTGTATGTATTCAGTATTATATTATAGTTAAATACTGTGAAATTATTTTTAACATCTAAAGTGCTCTTTATGGAAATAACTTTAAAGCTTCTCTTATTTTTCACTTAAGCCCCGAAATCTGTGCCCGGAATTGCATTGAATCTATCCAACAATAAACTACATCAATTAAATTCTGATATACATTATGCATTATGCATTCATCTTTATCTGCGTCTGGCTTCTCTCATTGACCGTTTACCAAAGTTCAAAGTTCAAGCTGCGCTAAATATGCACATTAAACAGGACACATAAACACGGACACACCCACAGTTTCCCTTGACTTAAATCTGCGCATGCATTATCCAGTTTTAAGTGCAACACTTGTCGTCGGTTATGTCGCCATTCTCGCCTTTGCATGCCAAAGTAAAATGCATTCTTGTTTTTGCATTTTCTTTGCATTTTTGCAGTTTGCATTTTACATTTGAATTTATTTGACATTTTAATGAGCGCATAATGTCAGCCTGACAGCCCTGACAACCCTGGCAGAGTCAGAGTCGCAGGTTGACGACACTTATAACTCTCGGCACATGCGACTGCTCCATGTCAGGTGCCCTGCTGCCCGGCAGCATCTCTGTCTCCTCTTCTCCTCCCTCTTCCTCACAGCTTCACACACTCTTTGCAGCTATCTAACTGGGTCACTCACTTTGGCAGCTGCCGCTGCACTTGAATCTTTTGGGCCGCTGTGGTACTTGTGCATGTTAGACACAAAAATCTAAATTATTTAAGTGCCCACACACACACCCACACACACACAGACACGTGCACAGGAAGAGCGCGTGACAGACAAGCAGACAGATGCGCCTGAAGTGTTGGAGTGCATAAATGATCGAAGAACAGATGCGAATTAAAAGAGATTTAAGGAATGGCAAAAATTTAATTGGTGACTTTAATTTTAAATACACGTGTAAATGAATAAAGAAATAACTAAATAATTAAAAACAATATAATAAATAAATACTTATGTTCAACTCATTGAATAATTAATTTAAATGAACTTTTTTTCAAGTTGAAGACCTTATTCGCAAAAAGAAAAGAATATGGCATATATTTTTCCCAGGAATTTTAAGCACTTGTAAAAACTGGGCCATCGATTGCGAATGACTATAAAAAATATATATATAGAATATTATATATTCTACAGGCACAATTTATATGCCAGCCATTTGTCAGACCCTTTCAGGGCACGTGCTTTGTACAGGATATGAAAAAGTAAACTACACGCGGAAAAAAAGCAACATGCAAAAGCAGCAGCGAAGTTGTTGTTGTTGTGACTGTTGCAGCTGCTCCTTGTTGTTGTTTGGCTTTATACTACACACACACACACACACATAGACACACACACACTTACATTTTTGGCATCATTTAGATGCTCGTCGAGCAACTGATGCAAATTTAATTTGGACACCTCACACAAAAAAGTGCGCGCGTGAGAGAGAAAGTGCTTGGCAAGGGGATATCCCCACATGGCGAAGGGAAGGGGTGAGAGGGGACCTAGGCGAGTTGGCCAAAAGGAGGCTATCTGCGTCATAACTTGCGCTTGAGTGTGTATGAACTGCAACTAATGATGTTGCAGGCACTCGAATGCGCCTTTTTGATTTAACGATCGACTTTTTTGCGCTCTTGATAACGTGATAGAGTGCCGGCAGGAGAAGAGATGACGGAGGGGGGGGTGGAAGTGTGGTTACAGTTTGGGGGATACACGGCGGGCAGAGCTTAATGACTGGTTGGCTTGGTTAGCTGGTTGCCTGGTTGGTTGGTTGCCTGCCAGAGAGCCTCTGCCGGGCTGCAGGTTGGTTAGCTGCCCGTTTCCTGCGGTTGATGGTTGCCTTTTGACTCTCGGATTTGCTGAGTGTTTTCATTATTTTACTTTTTGCTTTTTGGTTCATTCCGTTTGTTTGTTTTTTTCTTTTTCCTTCTTTTTTTGGCGGTTGATGCGCCTATAAACTTTCTGCGCGGCTGCATAATTTCCTCATGTGGCTGTTGCGCTGGCAATTTATTTATTTTAAGTTTAACTGCAACGAGGCGCGTAAAAAACCAATGTGATTTTTTTTAGCTTCATCAAAGGCTCATAAAATTGTAAATAAAATACGTGAAGAGGGATTGCTTGAAGCAGCAATAAGCTTGCAATTGATTGACCTTGACAACGTATTGTATGTCTCGCTGATTGCCTGATTGGATCTTCTCGCACAAAGGCACAAAGTCTATTGACTACTTTGAGGCTTAGCGGATCATAATATGCCCGGTTAGGTGTGAATATTAAGCTGCTTAGGGGATTTGCAATAAATTTGTTTTCAGCACACACACACAAACAGTAGAAAATTGTTTATTGATGTAATGGATAAAAAGCAAAGCCGACTTTGGGACCTATACAAGCCTGTAAGCGGATAGTAGATTTAAGAGACAAACACGAGAGTAGAGATATGATTTATGAATTGCTGCAAATGCTGGCAGGCTGGCAAAAGTGCTTGAGTGTCAAATAAAATACAGTCTATTTGCAGTATTTTATTATATGTATTTTTTATGTGTTGTGCCTGTTCTGAGAATGTGAACAGAAATAGCAAAACTCCCTCATCTCAAATTGTGTTGGCAGTTCGAATGATTTCTTCAGCAAACTTTACTGCCAAAGATTATACACAATGTTCACTTGATTGTTTAACAAATTCATTTAACATTCACCTTCTTTTTAAAGTATTCAACTTAAAGCGAACTTAAAGCTTAATCCGGAACACTATTTTGACGCTTTAGTGGTAAAGGCTGCTGGAAAAAATTCAATAAACTGTTCATCCTCAGTGACAACGTCATCGTCTGTGCCCGTTGCCGATGTTGTTGTCACTTCGAGGCATCTGGGCGTGTGTGTGTGTGTATTGGGTTGGGTATGTTGAGAATATTTATTAAAATCGTTGTGCACAATTTTATTTTGCATATCAAAAGGCGTCTGTGGCTTGCTGTACATGTGCGGAGGCACGTCTATGGCAACAGCAGCATTTGCAGCTAGACCCCCGAAGGCCTTGATGGCGTTGAAGCGTAGAGTAGATTTGTTTAAGTAGGATCCGGAAGGAGAAAGGGGCTCATCACCCACACACACACACACACACACACACACAGTGGGATATTGTTTGCCACTAGCCAAACGGCCATTGCCCGTTGCAGACCTTATTTGAACTGGTCCGGGCTTGGGCTCCATAGAAATTTGTACTGGGCAAGCAAATAGACCCGAGGCGTTAAAAGGCTAAGCAAATAGACTAAGCCAAAAGATGCCCAAGATAGGCGTACAATATTTTCATCGAACAACGTGCTGCAGACAGCAGACTTGAAACTGAAGCCCAAGTCAAACTGCAACATTGCCCGGCGGTTGTTTGCTAGTGTCGCTACATGACAGCTACTCCAACACTCTCCCACCCTCCTTTGCAACTTTCCCCGACGGCAGCTCAATGTAGCACGAAGATTAATGGCGTCACCGACATGCATTGACTTGACTGCATAGAAAACACTTCCCTCCCTCTCTTCCTTCTCCCCTCCTACACACTCAGCTAGCTTACTTCAACTCATATTTTAAACACTGAGAAATTCTATTTCAGCAAGTTGCTGCCTCGACACAGCTTCGGATCCATTTAACAATGTTATGGGAAATTTGAATGGCGTTAGAAAACATTTACAATTACATTGAAAATGCAGGGAAACTCAACTTCAGTAAGGTTCGTTTGAGAATTTGTAAGGCTTCTTGTAAAGTTGGCACTTTATCGAGTTACAGTTTAGCATATTGTCTGCAGTTCTAATAAATAATCATCAGCTTAAATTACCTTTTTCATTACTTATCATAAGAAGCGATAAACTGCTGAAAATTAATTAGCAATTTTACATTGCTTAGCACTATAAAAACACGCTTTTATTTTATTATTTTCACTTTAATTTTATTGCAGCTTTTTACTATTGCCGACACTAAAAAGTCAATCAAAAGAATCATTATCTTTTTTACTATAATTTCTTGGAATTAAATTCAACTCGCATGTAGTAAAAATGCAGTTCTCAACGCAATTCAAAAATCATATAATATTCATACTGTTCCTATAAATTTCATATATGCCATTGCTGTTGGCGTTGTCGTTGTCGTTGCCTTTGGTACTCAATAATGTGAAAAGTTTTTCATTGACACACACAACAACAACTTTGGCTGGCAAAGAATAACAACAACAATCAAGTTTATTAAGTTTCCGGCGAAGCGTAAACCATATTAAAATCTACTTCACAGCAGCAACAACATTAATGTCAAAGTGTGTGTCACGCACTCGCACACACACTCACACACGCATACATGATAATCACTTTCAACGGCAAAAAATAAAATGATGAAAAACTCACAAAATCGAAGGAAGAGAAATTGAAGGAAAAAGCATTGCCTACTTATGAGCGCCGCCAACTGAACTACTTCAAAAACGCATAAAAATCAATGGCAGCGAATGTGCGCAATAAATGTCAGTGACAAAGCAAACAACAACAACAGCTAGCAACTACCACGAACGAAAACGAGAAGACGATTTCCCGTGATGTTTTCGCGAGGGGTCACACGCTATTCTATAGCATACTTATGTGCGTTGTGAAGCTCGCTTTAGCAAAAGAAGAGGCTGCTACATCAAGTGGGGCAGGCAGCCTACATATGTGCCTGGCAGGGTGCTCTGGTATAGGTTCGCTCGGGGTAGTTCTTGCGAATTGGTCGCTGAGCATACAAATTGAAAATCCGCCATAAATTGAAGCAGCCAAAGCAAAGTCTACGGCCAAAAGCTGATGACAATTTATGGTTCACACTTGTAACTGATGACGGTGCTTAGAAGCATGCACACACACACACACAGACAGACACACACACACGTGCGCACACGGTGACATGCACACACGTGCAGCAATTTGGGGCATGTGTTTGCCAAAATATATTTCATTGTCTGCAGCCCAGCAAAAAGTAGGCTCTACAAATTGCCAGCCATTATTTTGCGCCAAAGTCAATATACATTCTATGTACACACACTGGCACCGACACACACACACACACACACACACTGGCACACGCACACGGGCATAAATTCGATTTTATTTTATTTAATTTTTTCAAGCTGTCCAGGTGCGTGTGCCTCTGACAGTCGATGATTTAAAAGCCAACTCGACTTTTGCATAACTTGCTCCCGCTTTCTTCTCCTCATTTTCTCTTTTCCCCCTTCCCAATAACTTTACAATGAACTTCTGCCTTAGGTAGCGTTAGCTTGCCGCTGCCTAAGTGGTTTCATAACTCGCATTGAAAACTACTGAAAACTTTTTCAATACGCGCGCGCACAAAGGCATTCACAAAAAGGATGCGTGCCACAAAAGTTGCCCGAGCAACAGCAACAACAACAACAGCAACAGAAGCTTCAACTTTTCGGCTGTGTACCGCACATTCCATTCGAATTGCCGCAACTGCCTCACACTCCTTTCAAATGATGCGGCAAATGATTTAAGGTGAAGCCCCTCGTGCATTGCATAACAATTCGCCGCGGCTCGCCATAACTGGACTGTGACTAAGAAGCCGCCGCTCGTTCATCACATATAAATTCATAACAGCCAAAAAACAAGAGGGAGAGAAGGAGAGAGAGAGGAGGTGGGAAGAGCATCCATTTTGTTGTTGCTGCGCTGAATTTATGAGGCCCGCTACAGCTACTAAGTCGCAGCTAATAGCGGCTTTAGAATTTATAGAGTTTTTCGGCTTAGAAGTGCTTTCCATGACCGGCACGCCCGGCGTATACGTAATATCAATACAAGTCAGAGTCAAGTCAAGCAGCTTCTGAGGGAATTTTAGATACACAAAGTACACTTTCATTTTTGGTCAACAAATTGGGGTAACTCAATAGATCATTATTAATTTGTTAGGGTATACAGCGTTCGTGCTGGCAAAACACTCGTTCCGCATTTCATATTTAAAGCAAGGGTCTTTTATGCTTTTTGACATATTATGCTATAATTTTTGTGGCAAAACGTTTAGTTGAGCTACATAAATAATAAATAAATAACACACACACCCACACCCAGCCACATAGGGGGGGCCAGAGGCAGTCAGGCGAGCTCTGCTTGAGCGGGATACTCATAATGATGGGCTACGTGCAAAAGACGAACAGTTTCCGTTCCGTTGCTGTTGTTCGTCTTCTTCTTCTTCTTCTTCTTCTTGTTGCTGTTGCGGCGGGTGTCGGGCTTGTTATGCTCCTCTTGCTGCTGCTGTTATTTGGGTCTGATTTACAAGCCAGTTTCTGGCAGTTTACGTTGTCCTAACTCAGCCTCAACGACGTCGTCGTCGCCCCCCACGAATTATCGTAATTTGCATTTTGTTGACTCAATTCGTGCAGCAAAATGTTTTTACATAGATTTAGCATTAAATATTTAAAACAATCTTCTAGCAACATGCACATAAAAAGTGCAAACGTTTTGTAAAGTTTATTTTAATTGTATTTCCAAGGCGAAGCGGGGAAAGTGAGGAGAAGAAAAGGGAAGGGCTATCGATATGCAAATGCGTGTGCAGGCAAATCGAAAAACTTTCAAGTTCCCTCTCAACTAATAGTCGTAAATATTTATGCATCCATGTGTAAGCTTGCAAATGAAATTCAAATGTGTCCAAAAGTCTGAGCCAAAGTCTGAATGGGCTCAGCTAGACTTAGTTGCAATTCCTCGACCGCCCGCCCGCTGTCTGTCTGTCTCGCCAGTCTGTCCGCTCGTCGATAGCTTCTCCAAGTCAAATCAAAGTTGCCAGTTTGCAGTTGCCATTTATTTCTTTTGTAATGTGCTCAGATTATATCAAATTTTATTCGGGGGAGCCCTCAAGTCACACACACACACCCACACACACACAGAAAGACGGAGGAAAAGATCTGTAATCTGTATTGGGTTTGAAACGATTCGATATCTTTCACTGGTATGCATTGGCAATGCAATTAAATTGAAACTTTCGGCAATGGCTATCGAAATTATTTTCGTACTTTAGAGAGAGGAGAGAAAAACAGTTATTACGCTACAATAAAATAGTCGAGCAGACTTTTTAATTAATGGACGGACGGGACAGCCCGCAACCCAAATCGATTCGATGTTATGTTGATGTGGCTCTCAGTCTTTTTTGGCAGCAAGAATTCCAATTCGGCTTTCGTCATTTTATTTCAATTCGAATTTGGAAGACATTTGCATATTGCAATTCACCAAATAAGCAAATTAAAATGCATTTCAAAGATTTTTCCATTAATTAATATCAAAATTTAATGTGAGTCAAAACATCTACTGATAGAATATAATTCAAGCTTGAATAATGCCAAAAATTTAAGATACCTAAGCAGATTCCCCAATTGAGCTTACAAAAAAGAAAGCTTCCACTGCAAGTCAATAAAGCAGAACAGTCTTAGCAGAAACTCATTAAATCTCCAATTGTTTTTCAATTTTCGTTCAATGAAATATCAACTTAATTCCTTAGCAAGCTCTCAAATTGTCTGCCCTCCCCCCAAAAGTCAGCCCTAAGAAGACAATCGATTTGCTTCAGTCTACAGTCTCTTTGTCTTCTTCCAATTTCGTTGTCGAGACAATTTCGAGCAGCTTAAACAAGGCACACAGCACTGAAATATTTAACAATCTTTATAAACATGCCGAAGCAAATAAGCAGTATGGGCCACAGCCAGCTCAACAGAGTCCTCTGTCGTCGCCACCAACAGCTTTGGCATCAGCGACAGCATCTTCATCTGCATCGCGATGTCGTTTGGCTCACGCTGATGCTGGCTGGGCCAACTAATATAAATTTATGGGCATAAGAGCGCACAGTGTGACACAGACACGCACAGCAAATTAAAATCAACTGGGAGCAGTCATTATGGAGGCTTTCACTTTCGCTAATGTGTTATGAGAGGCAGTCAGCCGAGCAAACCCAGCCAAAGCAAGGCAAAGCAAACCAGAACAGACCAGACCAAGGAGAGTTAACCAACAGAGGGCGTGAGTGCTTGACTGTTCTGTATGCATGTGTGAGTTGAGGGGTGTCTGTGTGTGAGTGTGTTTAGGCAAATAGGTCGCACAGCTACACACACTGTCGCACTTTAGCGCGCTAAAGCTTACATTGTAGTCGTCGTATTTGGCCAACTGAAAAACAGGAAGAGCTGATTAACAGCTGAAAAAGGTGACTAGCAGATACCCTGTAGAAGCTTTTGAATAAGACTAAGATAAATCTGAAATCTTCAAATCTCTTTGAAGTTTATTTAAGGTACAATTTCTTTTTGTTATTTTCGAATTTCTTTAACATTTATTTACTTTTCTCACCTACCAGACAATTTATCATTTATTTAGTTACTTTATATAGGATATGCTGTGATTAACGGATAAAAGAACTGACTAGCATATACCCTATGGAGTATTTGCCTTTCTTTTCCGGTTTTTACATTTTATTTTTGGTTAACTTCGATTTCTCTTCATTTATAAACTTTTCTTGCCTGTCATACCCTTTCATTAAGTTACTTTATGTGGGGTATGCAAAGAGGCTAAGAAAATATGCATTAAAAGTTGAATTTGTTGCTGCATGAGTATGCGTAAGTAAGTGTATGTGTGTGTGTGTGTGCGTTTGTGCGCTGCAAAAGTCAAAGCAGAAATTAAACTTAAGATTAAGGCGAAGCAGAAATTTCTGTTCTTTCTCGCTTGTGACTCGCATCTTGGGGGATTACCAGCCAGCACACACACTCGTGAGCACACACTCATGTTTAATCAGATGCGCATACATACATATTTGAGTGCGCATTTGGAGCTAAGTCCGTGTGTGTGAGTTGTGTGTATGTGTGTGTTAGTGTTGTATTTTTTGCTGTTGTCGTATTTACACTTATTTCGTTTCGCAAGTCACTTTGTTTACTATATATTCAACTCAGCAGGAGCTAAAGTTTTTGTTCATTGCGGCTGCCACGGAGCGTATGAGTGATTAAAAGTTTTAGCATTAAGCAAATTGCGTCTAATCTTGACTACGCTGATGCCTCCGCTGATGCTTCACTTCGTACTCGATGCCGCTTTGTTTCTGGCGGCAATTTCTTTTCGGTTATGCTAATTACATCACGCCCCAATAAACAGCTTACAAGCGCTGGCAGGGCAATCAGCAACTGACTAAAAGAGATAGAAAGAGAGACAGAAAGAGAGAGAGAGGGAAAGAGAGAGGGAGATTCGACCTTGCCTCGCCTCAATGATGCCTTGACGCCATTGGCAATTGCCAAACGCGTTGCTCGCCTTCATTCGATTCGATTTGGGCTTTGGTTTTGGCTTTGACTTGCCTTTGATTTGCTTCTTTGCTGGCATTTCAATTTTCCCTTTGCTACTTTTCCAATTATTATGCAACAAACAAATAATCTAATATGTTTTTGAAAACTTGACGCAGCTGTCGTCGCAAGTTTGTTGTGGCCAGCAAGGAGAGAACAACAAACAAAAACACAACAAGGCACGCAGAATATTACAAAGAGCTGATAATACTTTTGGGTGCAAAAGTTTTTAATCGATGAAAGTTTTTGCCCAACTACGTGAGCGAGCTGCGTCCGAGGCAACCGATGCGAACTTCAACCTAATTGGCAACAGCTGCTCGCTGGCTGGCATACATCAATTTGTCAGAAATATAGGCACATATAATTAATTGCTTTGGCCATTTCAAACATGACAGGAATTCTCTCTCTCTGAAGCTCAAACGGACCGTGTTCAGATCAATTTAAAGCTGAATATGAGTAACATTCCTTGACTTGTTGTGACTTATTTGACTCGAGCAGCCTTTCTCAACAATTTGCTGTGTGTCGCAGATGTGCCAACCCTTTGTCAAAAGCCAAATCAATGACCTTTTGATCAGGGGTAACCCCTTTTGTGTGAAACTTTTTACTGATATTTGTTAGAGCTATGATTGATCTGAAATATAAAAATTTATTTGAAGATTTCTTGCAGGAAACTGTTTTTACTGTAAGTTTAAAAATTATTTTCATTGCTGTTCATACTTGATGTTGTTTCTTTTATTTAAGACATATTTTTACTATAATTAATTATTTTTTTATATTAGATTTCAATTTATCTTTTTTGAGATATTATTTCCAATGTTATTAATTCCTTTAATTTTCTTTTTCCCTTGAAGAAGAATTCCAGAGTTGAAATTACTTGAAGAGTTGCTCTACCCCCAACAGCCGTTGCTACGGCTTAAATTGCCTTCTTAAAGCCTGCTTTAATCTGAGTATGGAAGCTCTATAAACCCCCACAAAGGAGTATTACGATGGCACCGAAAGCATATTAGCATTTTCCCATTGTCGCATGCATATTTTATCAAAGCAGAGCACAGGCATTCGAGTAGATAATTACAAGCCCCGGCTAAATCGCAACACTACACTACAAGGCATAATAGAAAACTTTGTCGCACACACACAGACATGCAGAGATATATAGACAGGCACACATGCCGACATATGCAATGGACGGAAAAGCCATAAATAATAATTAAATGCGTGACTAATTACTTGTGTAATTTGCTATTATTAAGCAGAAGCAGGCGAAACAACAAAAGACGCTGAACAGAAGGAAATTGCCACCAAAATGGCGATGTCATAATAGATGTATGGATGTCTCTGCACACACACATACAGACACACACATAGAAAGAGACAGAGACAGGCGAGAGTCGCATAATGAGCTGGCAATATGTCGAGCTATCGTTATCGCTAGAAATTAAGTTCAACTTGGCGCGCAGATAAGTATTTGTCAATGCATAAGTAATCTAATGTACGTGAGTGTGTGCGTGAGTGTCTGTGTGTGAGGGAATGTGTAACTGTGAGCGAGAGAGGTTAGGGTGCTTGGGTGTGCGGGGGTTGACGATGATTAAGTTGACAACAACTGTCAACTTTGCTTTGGCGCACGCTGACATAACCTAAACGCACTGGCACACAGCTGACACACACCCACGACACGCACACCTCACACACACACACACACCTACACACAAACACACTCTTGCTTGTGCGCGATTACCGTGGCAGCTGCCGTGTTGCGGTTTTCCCTGCTCCTTCTGCGGTTTAATGAGTCTTGATTTATTTCATTTCCTTCATTTTCGATATGCGCTAACGACGACGACGGCGGCGACGGCGACTGCGACGACGTCTGTGCGTTGTCACCCTTGACTGTGAATACACACACAGACTCATAGCAGACTTAATATGAGTGTGTGTGTGTGTGCTGAGCAAGTCGCGTTGGCATCTGCCTGCTTATTTACATGACAACACCAAATTTCATTACTCATGCTCTGGCATCGGATACGGCACGACACATTCTCCCCCCTTATCACTGTCTCTTTCTCTGGCTCTGCCGGCACTTGCTGTTTTAATTAAGACATTGATTGCTTAATTAAATTTATTTGCAACCGCCGCTTCATGGTGACATCGCTAAGCGATTTGCGATGTGTGATTCCCACTGAAGAGTTGCGCCGCAAAGCGATTTGCAGTGAAAATATTTCATGAATAACTAAAATAAAGGTCGACAGAGTGCGGGGAAGACAGAGCGAAAGAGGAAAAGAGAGATAGAGAGGAGAGGAACTGGAGAGAGGAGGAGAAGAAGAGGAGAGTAAGAGGTTAGAAGAGAAGAGGGAAGAGGTTACGAGGTTAAGGAATTAGCTGAGATAATAAATATTTAACAGAAATATTTCTGTTAGTGTTGAAAAATATTGCTGTGACAGAAGCTGCTTAGAATGTAATGACTTGTTATTGATAGAACTTTCGCAAGAGAGTTTAAAGAACTTATGGTGAACAAGACTTTTCTGCAGACCTTTTATTAATTGAAACACAATGTATATTATTAAAGGTTTAAGACTCATTTGGATTGAATTGATAAAAAAGTTATAGAGTGGCGCGTGCTTTGGTTGACGGTTGGATATCGAAAGAGAATGATATACATATATATACTTTATATTATTATTAATTGAAAATGCATATTTTTATGAACGTGATTGGCAATTGAGAGGGTTGCCAGATCTCCATCAACTTGTATGTCTTCAGACATTCATCATGAAAACAGAGCAATGATTTCTTTGACACAAAATGTTTTCTGAAAATGTTCCCTGTAGTTCCTCAGAAAATCAATTAAATATATAATTATTCACTGTTCTTCCACGAAGGTGTTAAATTATATTCCATACATTTTTAGGCCATGGATTTTAAAAAAATTCATGGACTACTGTGTTTGTCGGAACGCAAATGTGCGTAACAGGCAGAAGGAGGCATCTCCGACCCCATAAACTATATATATTCTGAATCAGTATCAACAGCCGAGTCGATTGAGCCATGTCTGTCTGTCCGTCTGTCTGTCTGTATGAACACCTGGATCTCAGCAACTATAAAAGCTAAAGCAATAAAATTTTGAGACAACATTCGTGTATATCCAGGTGTCTCAAAGTTTTTTTGAAATTTGGCCACGCCTCTTCCCGCCTCTGTAAATCAGTAAAAACTATTTAATATACACAATATACATCCTACAACCAATGTTATGCATCTCTCATGACAAATACATTGCCACGGATGTTTTCTGAAAATTTCATTTAAATCGGACTAAAAGTAAGTGAGATATGATCCGAATTAAACTCAATTTGAACGTATACTTATGCGCATATTAAGACCTAATTTACGCATAATACCGAAGTTCGAATCTAGCGTCGGACACACAGCATTTTATAAAACTTTTTATTTGCATAGAATGGTAACAGAATTAGCTCAGAATGCAACTTTGCCGGTCGATCAACAAATGAGGCGGTGGCTTAGTGGTTAGAGTGGCGGACAGCGGTCCTGTGTGCGCGTGTTCGAATCCCATGCGCGGCCGGCTGATGCAACTTTTTATTTTAATTACTTTTTTTTTGTTATATTTTATTCTTATAAGCTTAAAGGAAAAGTACAGTTATTTAATTTAATATCAATAAAAATAGATTTCAAAAATTAAATCTCATGTTTTTTTTTGCAAAATTTAAGACAATCAATAAGTTACGAATGTTAGAGCGGGACGCCGGTACATGCATGTCTGCATTTGCACATTTATGTTTCGGTGTCCCGCTCTAACACACATCAATTGCCGTATTCGGCGTACTTACGCAACTGTCAGATTTGTGCAACATTCGGCAAAGTTTAAAAAAGTGTTCTACTTAATTAAATATGTTGCGTACCAAAAAATCTAAAATCTATTGCTATGATGCTGTTTAAATTTATTTAATAGAATAGAAAGAAAAAGGAAAACTCGACACACATTGATCGCGGCAGGAATCGAACCCGAGCACTGTCAACATCATTGGTCTTCGAATCCAGCGCATACTCCGCTAAACTACTGTACAACTTCCGCAGCCGCCACTCCTGTTTGGCATTATGCAAAAATGCATACACCAACTTTTTGCCCTCTCACTCTATCTAATGCTTATACTTCTTGTCTATTCTTCTTTGCATTGATTGTGTTCTTCTTTCTGTCAATTGAATTTGTGCGTGGCGTTCGAATTAAATAATTAGAATATAAATGAATTAAATAATTAGAATATAAAATTTATATTTTTATATGCTTTATAATAATTTAAAAATAACCAAAATTTTCATTATAAATAAGGGAAAATAAATGATACACGGTATACCATGATAATCCATGGCCTTCTATAGTCAGCACCTGACTGTAGCGTTCGACTGGTTTATTATAATATATAACATTTAATATAAACAATAACAGCAATCATGCGCAGCTTCTCAAATTACCGCTTGTAGCTTATAATGGTTTATAATTCACTCACGAACTAAGCTAAGCTAATCATTTCAAAGCTTTAAACAAACCGCCACATAAAGTTCACCTTTAATTCTCTCTTTCTCTCTATTTTTTTATCTTAGCTGTTTGTTTTTTTTATTCACTAACATTAGCCAGGGGAATCCGCACGAGCTTTTCAATATCCGGCACTTAAGTTTTATTACACTGCATACGCCCAGCGTCTTATGCAACCTGTGCTGCACGTACGCGTGCTTCCCGGCAGACACACACTCCCACACACATACCCACACACACAGAAGCACCTTACGCTTGCCCGCTCTTTGCTAACTGCTCTTGCTCTCTGGCTTAGCCTTTGCGAGCCATTTTCGACATAATCTCCATAAAAATACATATAAACAAAATGTAAAATTCATAAAAAATGCGAGAACGAGCATTTTTTGCCTCCACTTTACACTCAACTGTACCGCATCGCATTTCATTCTATTCCACTCGGTTCTACACTGCTCTCCTTTCCACTCCCTCTCTCTATTTCTCTCTGTCTCTCTCATTCTCCCTTGGTGTTTGCGGTCTCTTCATGCTCGTTGCAATGTTTATTCGCCTAAGCGTCGCTTGCTGTTTGTTTACACTATTTCGTTTTATATTTCTCCCTTTGTGCGGGTGTCAATTTTATTTACCGCTTTACTGCACCAACTTGACTTTTATATGCCCAGCACTGTTGGCAGCACTACCTCCTTCCTCCTCTTGTACTTACATTTATTTTTTGTCTTCGCTTGTCATATGATCTCGAAACTATAAATCTTATTTACGTGCATTTATACCCTGTAGCCGTAAAATGCTTGCAGTCTGAAGAGAATTTAGGACGAAAATTAACATAGGACACTTTGAATAAGCCTCAAAATGTAAAAAAGTTTATTTGATGAATTATTTAATAATTTGCAAAAGAAGTTAAATATTAATTACCGAGCTAAAGTGAGAGAACTTTGCACTACAGAGTATCTGCAAGTGGTAAGTGGCATAATCAATAATGATCAATAAGAGAGAGAGTCGATTGTGATATACCCGCTACATAAATTGACAGAGCGATGGGGAAATCAATTCCTCTACAATTTTTCTTTAAAACCTTCTATGTTAATTATCCGATCGCAACAAAATGTTCAGAAATTATTTGAGCTTTGATAATAATTTTTTTCACCAAAAATCAAGTGTTCTGCATTAAAATTATGTACGTTTGGAATTTGGTTTGGCGTGGGTTTCTTAAAGTTTTAAAGTAGACTATCTGCCTGCAGAATCAAATTTCCGCCCCTTCTTTGAGAGGAACCCATCTTTTTTTTGCGTATATCAAATCATGAGGTACGCAACGTGAAGGCATTCCTACCTTAGAATTGGATACTTGAAGTTTAAGTGAAAATTTATTAATATTATATTTGTTTTCTACATTCAGGTAAATGCTTAAAGCTTTGAAACCCAAGAAACCTATTTAGTCGACTGCCCAAATTAAAAGCTTTCCAAGCAAGCAAAGCGAACTGCAAACTGTCAGACAGCTGTCGCCTGATTCGATATATACTTTCCATCTCTATCGAGTCTATTCGATGAATGTAAACAGGGCTATCCCCCAAAATACATTGATAAAGTGCAATGCAAATCGCCAAACGAGAAACGAAAATAAACAAAGTGCAGCTCTTTATGTTCTTTTATAGACAAAGCACACTCGCACACACACACACACTTTCTCTCTCGTACACACACACATATGCACATAAACATAAACAGGGCAATAAAATATGAAGAGCCTGAGGCGAGCAGCAACAGTCGCCGACTGGCAGCCGCACCCGTTAGACGCTCGACTAACGCGCCACCCACGCACACACACGGATAAAGTTTCATATACATATATATTGTATATAGCACCCCCTGCCACGCAATGGATATCACGTATGCCGTGGAGCACGCTCACGACGAGAACATATTGACACACGAACTGCCGCTGGATAAGGAGGTAGAGAGCAAGAACTTGCCTAGAGAACGTGTACACCAGCTTAACATATTGATAGATCTGGTACTTTCAGCTGTATCTCTCGTTCATGCTGTCGCTGCTCACACTGGAGCCGCACTCGGTCGATAGCTTCAACAGCTGCAACGAGGACACTTTGCGGATGCGCCAACAACTGTTGCTCTACAAGGCCGAGGTGGATGCACTCGATCGCAATGCCGACGATTATTACGAGCGGAAGGAGCAGCTCATATTCAGGATCTTCTGTGAGTTTCGGGGACTTGTCTACGAGCCCGATATGCATGAATCTGAGTTCGACTATGAATAAATCGAAACCATTCTCCGTTCCTTAAATTGCTTGCGAATAAAGCTCATTAGAGCCAAAGCCGACAAATGCGAACTTTCCCGGAGACCCAATTAAGGTTTTGCAATTCAAATGCGACGCTGAAAAAGGTTGCCTCGGGGCACAGACTGGGGATTGTCTTTCCTTTTTCGCTGTTTACCAGGTATATTAATTTAAACTAATGCCACACAGCAGGCAGGCTGGCGAATGCGAGACGTATAATTTGCCAGGCAAATAAACAGCAGGGCGTGGCAAGAAGGGTGCCTAAGAAATGACTTAACATGTCTGCAACTGCTTGGATTATTGCGTTGACAGGCAACAAGCAAGCGTGTGCTATATATAAACCATATACCCGTCTATGTGTGTGTGTGTGTGTTAGCAGAATCTATTTCGGCAAGTGGCATCCGCGTGTCCATGTGGATTTCAATTCAGTTGGCACATTATGCACGACTTGAGCATAGACATCATTAGGCAAAAGTGCGTACCCAATCTTCAGGAATGTTGTTTGCCAAATTGGCCACGACAGTAGAAGAAGAAGAAGAAGCAGTAGAAGAAGAAGAGGAAGAAAAGAGCGGAAGCCAGCGAGGCTCAACTCCATGGAATGCTGTCGACGTGACGCATTCAAAATGTGAAGCGACACAAGGAATTTGTTTAATTAAGCATAGTTACCTAACATGTTGACATGTATCTACGGAAGCTGCTCAACCCCTACCCCCTACTCCTACCCCTTCTCTACAGTTGGTAATCGAATTGAATGGCTAAATCGAACAATTCATGTGCAGCTTGAACTACGCTCTAAACTGCTTGGAGTTGTCGAGTTGCTCTGCAAATTAATTGACGCTGAAAGGCCAACCCTATCCCTTCTCTCACACGTGCACACACACAAACACACACACACAGCCAGGCCCCTCTGTCCGGGTCGTGTAATTAAGCACCGTCTACCCGATGCCAAGCTCGCTCGGTTAGCGGTTTTTAGGTGCGTGCTGTGGCGCCCGAGCTGTCGACCGTTTCGACCCATTCGCTCAAGTATTAATAACGCCAAAGTGTTGCCAGCGAAATTTATTAAGATGCCGTCGCCGGCAGGCGCTGCTGCCTGCCACTCGGAGACGCCACTCAGTTTCGAGCAGACCCTTGATGCCTCAGCTGTTGCCAGCTCGCATTTTTGTCGGACCTCGTTTCAGTCACTTCGAATACTCTAACTGAGGGCAGAAGGATCTGTTGGAGTAGTTTGTCATGACTGTGAATCGGTTTCGTGGAGCTTAGCTAGCAGCAAATTTGTTAAAGAATTTAAATAATTTGAAGTTAATTGTAACAGTTCAATACTTAAAGAACCTTACTGATATAAAGATTTAATTTATTATTCAACATATAATAAAATAAATATAATATAATATTATATAATAAATTAAAAGTTAAATCAGTGCACTATCTTTCCCAATATCTCCACTATAAAAGTTCAATTTTTCGTTGGATAAACTCTCTTAAATCTTAAGTTAGAGTATATATAAATTGCCAGTGCCTCCCTCTCGCTTTTGTGTTTGGTTTTTAGACGCATTTCTGGCGCAATTCGAGCCTGCTTCTCTCGACTCGTGTCTATAATTTGTGTAATTTATTAACAACGCGGCGTATGCGCAACTTTTAAAGCGCTGCACAACATTTGAATGGCTCATGAAAGATTCCATAAAACATTGCATGAGGCTTTTAAATACTGTCTGGGCTAATCGAAGTGTGCCACCCAAGGGAAAAACTAATAGGGAAAAGGGATTTATATATGTACAATATGATGACCTTCTTCAGAGTTTGAAATTTTGATTTACCTCTGCCTGTATATTTTTGTCTATAAATACGTTTATCATACTTGCAAAAAGGGTTGCGAACTTGATATTTATGTTCGCTTGCACTTAGGTCATAGTTCATGGCATATGTCTGCATGGTTTGGTCCAACAAATCATCATTAAATTGCTGCACAGCGAGCAGCATTGGGCACAAATGAGGCGGGCGACAACAGGGCGACAAGGCAGTCGCGACTGCATGTTGGCAAACAATAAATAATAATTTAATTATTTTATTACTTAAAAATTCAGAACAAATGCGCTTAAAGCACGCGCCAACAATTAACGTGGCAAATGAAGGCTTTAAGGCTACGGCGGAATAATTGCGTTAATAAAAACCAAATGAAAAGTGGCCAAAAACAAAGCAACAACAACAAGAAGAGTTGAGGAAAGGCCGAGCCCGAGCAAAAGTCATTGAGGCACAAAGAGTTGTGCAGTGAGGGGGCAGGAAGAGGCTCGCAACAACTACAACTGCAAAAGACAGCCAAGGCTGAGAGGTTCGAGAGGGAGGGGGGAAAGGGGAGACGCGTCGGGGCAAATGGTTTTCATTTCAGCTCTCTTGGCTTTGGCGTTTGAAATGTCAGAGAACAGTGCGACAAAAAGGCGTTGCCGCAATTACCCAGGCATGGTTGGCACACACGGCGGGCGTATACTGCTTGCAGTCACAGTTACAGTGGGCCCTGTAGTTGCTTATTATGTCGTCGCAAAGCCTTTTAACATGGGCTCCATTTCAGCACGCCATCAGAAGTTGTGTGTGCGTGTGTGTGATCATAATTGTAGTGCCTGCCAGCAGCAACAGCAACATTAGCAGCAGTAGCAGCAACAGCAGCAACAATTATAGCACACACACACACACACAACAAAGCCGCCATTACAGTACCCTCTAACCATATGCGACCCCTTCCGTTGCCCCCCTTTGCATGTGTTCTTGCTGCGCCTGCTTAAAAATGTCAACTGTAAATTCTTTGCGCTTCGCCTTTGTTGTTGCTGTTGTTGGCGGTTTTATAAAGCAAAGTTTATGCAACCCTCAGGGCTAATACAAATATCGTACGTACTTGTACGCGTACTTATAGCAGCAACAACAGCAGCAGCAATGACAACAACAACAACAACAACAGTGCTAAGCACAGGCATTTCACTCAGCAGCAGCCGCACAGCAGCACAGCCGGCAAAAATGATTGGTATAAGGCAAACTCGACTGCAAAGTGTGCTTAGCCAAAGCGATGATTCAAATAGTTGACGAAGCATTAACTTGTCAAAGTTTTGCCAAACTTTTAGTTTCGGTTATTTTTAGCTAGAAGGAGAATAAACAGGGGTACGTGAGGGGTGTTTGCGCAAGAGACACATGCGAAATTTACTTGGAAAATTCTCCAAACTTAGGCATGAAACTTGCGGGGAATGCGACGATATGTTGCTAATTTTATGAATCTCAAGAGAAAACTTAATTAAAATAAACTTAATAATTAATAAATAAAGTGTCTAAATACTTTAAAAAAATATATAAATAAACAACTTTAACAGTAAAATATCTTTGAACCCACAGTATAAGCAACTTCATTTTAATTGCTCAGACTTATTTACAAATATAGCTCGAGGGTTGGTAGTAATTTTCCCAAAGAAATTTAATCTACCAAAAATATGTTTAAATTATAATAAGCTTTTGAGCAGTTTAATATAACTATTGCGATTCCAAAAACAAAGTCTTCTTCAGTCTATTGCTTTCTTACTCTAACACACATACGCGCACATTTAGAAACACAGTACACTAAACTGAATTGAATAACTTCAGTGTTTATCGTCCGACTGAATTGAAATTTGAAGGAAAGGTAGATATTTCAATCAGCTAAGTATATGTCAAAGCCAAAAAGTTAGATCTTTTATGCGTTGCTTGCAAATCGACTTGAAAAATAAAACAATTGATTTGCGGAGGCGGTGGGCATGGCAACCAATGTTTGAAATCAACTTTAGCTGCTCAGGATACACAGAAATCTTCATGCCAAATATGGTGTTTTTATCTTCTGTAATAGTTGAGAACAAAGTGTTCAAACTGACCGACATGGCTCAATTCACTGGGCTAGTGATCATAGGCAAGAATACAGATACATTGTGGGATCTGCCAAGCATTCCTCTATCTATTATATACATTCTTATACAGTTAGTACCATTTGTTGACCATTTCCAATGATCGAAAGGCATTAAGAGTCTAGCATCAATAAAACAAGCCTGCAGCAGCCAATTAACTAAAGTAGAACTAACATTTTGCGCAGTGTCTACAGACAGCTCAAGGGTTAAAGCCAAACTAGCTAGAACTTTGGCGGTGAGGGGTGAAGCGCAAAAAAAGAAATTGTTTTCATTTGAAATAATTTCATTGGAGAGCGTGCACAGAGAGAGTCAGCAACCAGAAAGAGAAATAAAAGAAATGCTAAAAGTTTTCTCATGTCGGTAGGAAAACGGAAACGGAAGTAACATTGGACGACATGTGCGGACATGTAGCCATAATTTCAACACTCATAAATATGTAGATTTACATTCAGTGTGTGCACTTTGTGGGTCTCATGTTGTTCTTTGTGTTCCCTGCTGTTGTTTTTTCTTGTTGTTGCTGTTGTTGTTATTGTTGTTGCCAAGAGCAATCAGATTCTATATGTAATTATGCTTTGTATATGTTGACTGTCGCAATTCATTTGGCTGCCATAATAACGTGATTTTAATTAAAAAATTTGACCTGGCAGCCACACAAAAAATAAATACAAATAAAGCATTTGAAACAACAATAACAACAGCAAGAGGAACAACAATCGCAGCACAAGCAAAACATCAACAAAACCAACGAAATTATACAAAAACTTTGCTCTTCACACAGACATTACAATAATAATAATAACACAATGTGCCACCGAAGAGGCTGCACAAAAGAAGGAAAGAGCAGCAGAAGAATGCGCAGAGTGGGCGGCCATTAAGCAACTCTCAAAGAAGAAACACAAAAGCCTCGATGCCATAAAAAAACGAAAGAAATTCGCAAGTTGCAGAAACCAAAAACCACCGGCGCCGAAAAAATCGTGAAACGTAAACAATGCCACAAAAGCAACACGTGCCTCAGTCGAATAGTATGCTCTCCTGCACCTGCCCATACTCCTGCCCTTGCCCTGCACTCACTCCACTCACACACACCTGCTAAATGCTCACGTAGTCACCTTAATGAGCCACAGGTTCTTCTGCTGAGGCACAGCACAACACACTCCTGACAGCAACGAGAGGCGAAACAGAAATAAAATAGCTTAATTTATTAAACACAAAATGAAGGAAAGAACTGAGCACAGGACAACCTTTTTGACCGTGCGTTTAATTAAAAATGCCGAAACATGGACAAGAAAGTAGCAGCAGAAATGAAAAGAGACCACAAACAAAGTACAGCAGAAAAGCACCTCAGCAAGTCCAAGGTGAACGGAGAGTCTAAGACATTCGACACCTGCCGGGCAGCGGCTTGAAAAGCACAAGCAGCAGGCGGCAAGTCACGCTTCTTAACATATATACAAACACAATTGTCGGGGCGTGAAAGGCAATGTAATTTTCAAACAAATTCCGTATGTCAAAGCGGAACTCCCACGAAGTCCAGCGACGAAAGGTCAGACAGCCAGACAGACAAAGGGGGAAGAACGGAAGAAGGACTCGTCCGCCCAGCGACCGCCTGTCGCTTTTTAGGGCTGTCAGCAACACTGGACACTTGCGCCATGTAAATAGTTTGCTCTCCAGCTAGCCACTGCCACAGCCCTGTCTCTTTGTCCCCCTTCACTGGCTGTCTGCTCATGTGGCAATGTACTAAATTGAGCAAATTGTAAGTATCTAATTGCCAGACACACACCATGACAGGCTAATAAGGAAGACAGAGTGGGGAAGATTGGTTGAGGAAACAGCGCTATGAAGTGCTTTGTCGGTCCATAATAATCCTTAATAATGACGACATTAGTTATTGCGTATCGTGTGCGTAGTTAGACATTGTAAGAAGTGTCTTTAGTATTATGACTTCGATTTTTTGAAGACTGTTACACATCTTTAACAATTTCTGCTTTCTTTTAGCTTTAACTCTCCCTTAGCTCCATTACAAAGCGCAGCTCATTCAAACCTTGATCAATCGATAAACCCTTTTTTCATACTCCAGAAAATCATAAACAATGTTTGACCTTTAGTTAATTAAAAACCAAACCCAAACGTGGTCCTCGCTGGGTTCTTACCGTTTTTATTATAAAAATTAGCTTAATTCAAAGTTGCCAATCAAACTTAGACTTCAGTGCACAGAATTATTTATTTAATTCTGTCCCATTATATGTATATCATAATTAAAGGAACAATCGGAGCATATAAAGAACATGCAAGGGTCTAGAGCTCTCAGCATATCGACGTTAGACTCTATTTCATGTTTTTTTCATTTCAGTTCTTTAAAAAATTCGAGATAGTGTTAAAGCGGGTAAGTTTCCATTTTCAAAAATACGAATACGAATGAATATTCAAATATTCAGACAAAAAATATGAAATTCTCAAGAACAGCCTCATCAATTTCTGCTCTGATTTTCTTGCAATTTTTGTCCTAAAATTTAACTGCTGTTTTAAATTCGAGTGAGGATATAAAGGCCCAACCATTTGGATCGAGAATGGAGCAATCAATGCAAAGCATTTGTCAAGGCGGCGCCATCTACTTCCCCTGCCCCACAACTGAAAGTAGGCCACATATCAAAGAGATACCAACATGAAATGAACCGAATACCGCAATTATGATGCGGCATTCAATCAAAAGGGCCTCAGGCTACCACACACACACTCACACAGACACAGAAACAGAAACATTTTGAGCCAATATTTGGCATCAAAAGAACTTGCTGACAGTCAAATTGGTCATACATACCCACAAACACAATCAGACACACACACAAACAGACAGGGGCACTCTGGCACCACAAAGCTGAGACTCGAGGGCAAAACAAGATATATGTGGGTCTAGCAGGAAGCGTTATAAAAGCCATTAATAGAGCACCGCAACCGAAATCAAAGTGTGAATGCTGCTCAACGCTTTTCTCACACGATATTCGACTAACTTGATAGTTGAAGCAGAGAGCAGGGAGAGAGCCGAGGCGATTTGGGGTCGCTTCTCAAACAAATGTAGTCAATGGTCAGGCATTTTATTGTTTGCTCTGAACGCTCGACAATAAAACGCACCGCAAAGAAAAAAAGGCAGCAAATCTTTCATTATTCATTATAAGCGCCTCCACGGACCGCAATAACTTTTAGCCGCCCTTACCCAAGCAGAGAAACAAAGAGAGAGAGAGAGAGGGAGAGCGAGAGAGACCTCAAGTCATTTATCTTGCAGTCGGCGGCAATCGGTAGTCGGTCGGATAGTCGTTAAGTCAGGGTTGTGGTGATGCTGCAGCCCGAAAAGTTTCATCAATCTTTCAATAATGCTGTACCAATTGCCACTTGGAATGGGTCACCCGCCGTGTCTCCCTCCCTCTCTCTCTTTCTCTGTCTTCTCTCTGTTTCTCAGGTAAGCCACACAGTTCGGTGTCATGTAAATTTGTTTGCGCAGTTGCACGTAGCCAATAAAACGTCTCGAAATGTGGCCTCACTTAAGAAGCAATTGAACCACCATAGAGCACACCGACACACACACACACACACACACACACACACACACGTACAGGACATGCAGGGCAGGTCATCAGTGTAGAAAGACAAGCGAAAGTAAATAAATCATGCGGCCCAGTGAGAGAAAGTCCTTGAACTGTTTACGCGTCCTACGCTTCACCGAACTTAACAGTCTTTTATTTATTTTTATCATTTTTCTACCATTGACGTTGCCACAGCAGACACACCATACAACATACTATATCTTTGTATATATATATATGTTACTTTTTCTTCCGTTTCGGTCTTCTGATGGCTAATAAATTCGTGCCGCATTCGCATATCCCTTTATTTATGTTTGTGTTTAGCGCTTTTATTGATTATGTTGCGTAAAATATCTACTCGAACGCGCCCGTCGACTCTTCTTCTCTTCTTGCCCATTCATTGTGCTCTTCTTCTCTGCCTTTTTTTTAAAGATATTTCTCATTTTAAGTACTCGACTTGTCAGATATAGTATCGCATTGCTTGTCGCTTCAGTGCGCCTAATGAAGTTATATCTCGTTTCTCGCGTTGTCCTTCTTGAATCTCCTAATGTCTCTCTTTCTTTCACTCTGCGGGAAGGGACGCAATATATTTTCATTAGCCCGAAAATTGAGTTGTTCAAGCGCCCCCTTTGGCCTGACTCAGCGCAAATCATTTTCATTTATTTAATTGGCAAAGCGGCGAATTTATGAATATTTCAGTCCAGTTTATGATTTAAGATGTTATTGAATTACTACTCCAGTTCTTTATAGTATTGCACACATTTATCGAAGTCTACCGCTTAAATTTCTTCCACAAGTTTCGAACTGTATGAAAGACTCCTCGAAATGGCTTCTTCAACTTGTTGAAAAGGTAACTCCAACCGAATTTTGAGTTATTTTTATTGGAATTCACTTGCAGCTGGCATAGTCGATCGAAGTTACTGTCTTCCGAGACCCAAATGCGTATGGAACTAATGCCACTACTTAGTCCGGCCGGTGGTTCCTTCCTACTTGCCTCGGCATCCGATCCAATGAGTTTCCCAATATAATCAAGAAAATATTCCGTTGATTGATTCATGGCAAACGCTTGGCACACAATGCAAGGGCTTGGCCATTTGATGTTAGCTTTAAATAGTGTTTCTACCTTACACGGCTGAGTCAAGTGCAGCTTGACTATGACGAAGCAATAGAGAAACACTTGTGCCTCACTAACAATTGAAAGAATGAGTTTGCACGCAGGGAGGGAGGAAGGCATCCCGTTTAACGGTCCAGAGTAATGCGCGCTATTTGCAGTTTGGACAGGCGTGGACATGGCGGAAATAAAGGACACTCCCGCGGCGACAGGTTCTCGGCACGTAGCCAGTCAAGCCCGCAAAGGGCCAATTCACCTCGTCTGACATCGTCGCATCTTGGCCACCAACGGAATTCTTTCCCTCGCCACGCAGCTGCATTCACTTTCTGCATGGCACATGGATGGCACTGGCAGCTGGCCAGACTGGCCGCCAGCCTTTTGAAAGCCAATTGTCCAGACAGTTGCGATTTGTACCAGGCCCAAGAGTTACGCCAGTTCGTTCTGCTTCGCTCGGCTTGACAAATTGCCATAAGTCGGAGATTGCATTTGCTATAAGTCGATCCACTAAATTTCAAGCGCAGTTTGGTCTGCTATCTGCCATCAAAGTAATTAGTTCAAGTTGCAGCTTAAGAGAACTGCATTTTCTTAGAAAACATGCCCGCATAAGGTTGATTCATGTATGCATTTGAATTGTTTATAACTAGACAAACACCACCTGGTTTGATGTTAATAGAGTAAGTTTATTAATAATGTTAAGCAATTAAAGTCGAAATATCTCTGCACATATCTTCTTCAAACAAATTTTATTTACATATATTTCCCTCATTTGCACAATGCACTTGAAGCCTCAAAGTTAACATCTTTTTGCACACACAATCACACACAACTACAAAGACAGACAGTGGAAAATCAATATGATGTAAAACATATAATTTATTAATAATTAGAACGTCAATTATGAAAGCCTTTGCCCTTTGAGCCTGTTTCTCAACTGTCAAATGCAGAGATATTGCTTTGCGATGACTTCACAGTCCATAACGATGGGTAGAAGAAATAAGTACGAAAGCCAAAGTCAAGTGTGCTTGAATGTGAAATACCCGGCACACAGCAGAGCAAAATAATTGTTTGAATATGTAATGTGTGCATATTATGTTGCATACTTTGCAGGGAGGGGCTTTGAAATCCGTAACTCTTTAAAATTATTTCTTGAATAACTTCTATGTTGATTATCCGATAGACAGACCTAAGCTATATATTATGTAAAGTCAGCTTCGCCTCCTTCTGCCTGTGTATTTCCGATTGCCATAAAATAATATTCCCTCTCTACCCTACGGAAAGCGAGTTTAAGAACACCACAGTCAAACATTCCGTTCTCAAGTTAACTAATTGATATTCACAAAATAATTAAAAACATCTCAAGAAAACCGCAGACAGAACATCCGTTATGTGGTTGCCAAAGCAATGTAATCGAAAATCCAATAAATGTACAAAATGACGTGGAATAATAAGAGGATGTGGGTTCTTAAATTCACATAAATAGGAAAGTATTCGTAGTGCATCAAATTCCAGAATAGTAAGCTTATTTTATATAAATATTTTAAAACCTCATAACTAAGCACGCACTGAAAACAATTTTATTATAGAACAACCTTGTCGAGAGTTTGTAGCGTCATTACATTTGTATTGGCAACAGAACTTTTAAGTTTTTTTAAAATTGTTAAGTCTTAGTAATAATTTTATAAAAGTGAAAAAATGATTGACGTTACCGAAAATACATCTGAGATAAACGAGGAGGAAATGTTATCAACTCGCTCCAACCACTCTGTGCTGAGCAGCAATGGGACTAGTAGGGGTCGTTGGGTATTGACATACAGTGACCTGCGGGGCGTCATAAGTCGACCGTTGTCACCACGTTATTCAACGTCTATAACTGAGAAAAGAGTGCAATTCCTTGAACCGTTCTTGAAGGAGGTCACTGGGCTGCAAGATCTAACCAAGCTCTTGGTTCTCGTGGCACCCTCTTCGAAGCCATACTTCTGCAAGAAATTGCATTGTTTCAACAACGAGACCATGAGGCATTTGAGCAGTACCAGCATAACGTTGAATGAACTCGACATGCTGAAGAAATATCAGATGATGGTCAAATACGAGATCGTCTACACTGAGGAGAACTTCTCCGTCCATCTGCTGGCCACAGATGATACTATTGTTGAGGCAATCATCATAAAATGCAAGGAGGAGCACTTGTGGGCCGACCCGGAACCTACAATTAAGGCACTACGCAAACCCCAGATAGAAGTTCGTTTACGTGCCACCGATCTGAATCGCCGTGAAAAACCCAATAAGACGCAGCAATGGAAATATTAATTGATAACTTTCGGATGCCACTGAAGCATCCCTTCACACCCGTGAAAAAAACTATTTTTATTTTGAATAAACTCTCAATTCGGACTCTGTGATAAAAGGAAATCTTCATCGTTGATTCCATTGATATCTGCGCTGGCTAAGCATCTCGTTTCGTGCTCAAAGTGAAGTGTTATGAGGTAGCTGCCAGCATCCATTAACCAGTCGACAGCTTCGAGTCATCACTCAATTAATCCCCAGTGCTTTGGCCAACTGTATTTGTATCTCTGTCTGCCTCTGCTTCTCTCTGGCTATCTTTCTGTCTCTCTGTGTTTTGGTATCCATATCTGACGGCTGTCATTATTTTTGCCGGCTTAACTAATCGCACACGAAACGAGACCGGGACTACCGCAACGCTTATGTTCTCAGTGAAACGGGATCGGGATCAGGCGCGTTGGGTCGTTGCGATGCGCCAGGCTCGTTGCTGGCAATTGTTTTATGTCCCGTAATGGCAGCACTTTTCAGCACGAATTTCAGCAGACAGATAAAGAGATAAAGAGAGAGAAAGAGAGAGAGAGGCAGAGGAATGGCTCGACTGCAGTTACTCTGTTGCCCTTTGGTATGAGTGGATGTCTGTAGTTATTCCTGCTTACCTTTGCTGACTCTAAGTAGGTTAAGTTTGATAAAGTTTTTATATGTTCAACCGGCTATATACCCTCTAATGCATTATTTTATGGCTACAGGGTATAACAAACATTTGCCGTGCAAACGTGCACTCTCACAATTTCGGCATTTTATATTGTATTCGATTTTTCTAGGCCAGGCATATCTACGTGTCTGTATGTCTGTGTGTGTGTTTGTTTGTGTGGGTCGCACTTTTCCAACCCGTTGGTTTTTGTGTTCTTTGGCAGTTTTGCTGGCCATATTGGCCATCGCATACTGCAATTTACACAAACGCCTCGCACTGCATCATCCACTTTGTGGTCGTGGCCAACGGGTCAACAGTTTTTAAGTTTGTGCTTTGCTTTAGATTGCATTTCAGCCTCATATGCTGGTCACAACACACACAAACACACAGACACATGCACGTGTATAGTCACTGCGACAGGATACCTCAGTTATGTTGGTCACTGTGGCTGTGCGACACGTGTATCGGCATCAATTGTGCTGCGGGTTGTGCTACGCATCCATCCTGCGTTTATGACACACACACGCACACCTAATTGAAGAGTTTCCGTTTTAATATATATCTAGCAAGCTTATCAACGTTAAAATCCCATGCAGAGCCAAGCTGGTTTTATGTGCGGGTCTTAAAAAATATGTATTAACTTTTTACTATCAATCGATTTTTATGTGTGGCTTTTAAAACCAAAGTCGTAAACTAATTCGCTGCATGTGAGAAAATTAAGTATAGTTCCTCGTGAAGAAGTAAACAAATATACTAAACACCGATATTCGGTATCAATTTTCATATTTCTCACAGCCTTAGCCTGAAGAATACTTCAGCTCGTGCTTGAACTAGAATTGAACTGCTCGAGACAAGTTTGAAAAGCGCAATGTTTAAAGTACGCTGAATACTTGACTGCGTTCTCTCACTTCTTCTTTCTATACAGCATGAGATTCAGAATTTTTTTCGATTTTATATTTCTGGCACATTCGCACAAGCGAATCCGACTCCACGCACAGTTGCAACATGCTTTTGGCCGTCTGTTTTCATGCTGTCATAACTTCGGCTTTGCTGCTGCTACTGTTAAAAGTATTCCATGCCTTGGCTGCTGCATTGTCTATTTATCAGCAACTGTGCACTTTCGGTGTCTTTCAGCTGCCTATGGCAATGCAAAGCAGGTTCCGGACAGCATTATGTGCGGGCACGAAACATGAAGCATGTACGGCAACTGAATGGCAACAAAGAGTGCAGAGTGAGAGTGGAAAAAGAAGAACTGTGAACGAGGGGGAAAGAAATGTGAGAACAGAGTGTGAGAGGTTGCAGATTAAGCTGCTCGTCACGCAGCAGTTGGCTAAAAGTATCAGCTCCCTCTCGCTCTCTCTGTTCGCACAGGTTGCGGCCAAGTGTTGTCGACCATCTGCATAATACCCACTTTCAATGGGTAATCGCAATACATGACTGAGCCCATTATCTGAGGCACACTATCGCACTAGCAGCCGGTCCATTAACGAGCTTAAACACTGCCGACTATGTATGCTACGTTGCCCCCACTCGAAACTAGCAACTGCTAATATCTAAAATGCCCATTAGACAGTGTTGATTTGCATTTAATTATGCCTGGTCCGCTCCGCTTCGCAGCTTTTGCAATTTGTTGCTGTGCCTGCAACTGAAACTGGCATCACGCTGATTGGACTTATTGTCAGTTCCATTGCATTTTCCATTTTCTGGTGCGTTGAAATATCGCATGTGTTCCATGTGATATGCCTATTGAAAGCGCATTACGTTCCGACAAAAGGGCTCTCTACGACATAGTATCGCCCTTATCGAAGTCCAATTGCATTGCTAAAAGCCAATGCAATTTTTCGAGAAAATTTCGCACATTCGGAAACTGTAACAGGATTTCAAAAATCTGATAATGTTGTTAAAGCTCTGAGGCAATACAAAAAGAATAGCGGAAAGCATCTGTAATGAAAATAAATGTTGCCCACTTTTAAGCGCAGTACTAAAATTAATTACGACAATTTCCGCATACTTAGCACTTAGCTTTGTTCTGGCTCTCCAGCCCTCAAATTAGCACTCAGCCAGCACAATTTGAAACAGTAAAATATGGAAGAGGAAATCATCATTTATGACCCTCCAGAGTTGCTGCTTAATTTGCCCATCATAGAGTACGAAATATCACAGCACAAGTAGCATCAGCAGCCACTTGAACTATGGCAAACATTTTGTTCTCTCTCGCCGCTAAATTTCAATCAACGCGCAACAATTTCCGCCCCGTCAGAGACTGGGCTGGAAGAGAACAAAAAATTGTTTTCATGACAAAATAAACACCAAGCAAAGTCGCTAAACAAACAAATAGCAAAAGAAGCAAAGCAGCAAAACAGACAAAGTTATGACACGCCGAGCGAACAGCAACGCGAGTGCAGTGCAATAAAAAGGCGACAAAACAACTGTCGGGGAGAGAGGAGGGGGAGGGAAAAGTTTTTAGTCACTAATACCCTATACACAAGTCAACGCGAAACATTTTTGTTTTCGCGATTTTGTACTGTTGAAGCTGATATCAAATCAATTCGCGCAGTTACAACTTTTTCTGTATACAAAGTGCACAGCACAATGCAGTCGGAAATGTGCAGAAAATTGATATAAACTAAGCTTTGCTTCGGGGAAAACAAACTAAAAATGGCTTTATTAAAATGAAATTAAATTCTTTTGACTGTGTGACTGTGAAGATTATGAAGCACAATGAGAGCAAAAGAATAAAAAAGGAGTAGATGAAAGGCTGCCAACTTGACTGATATGCTAAGCAACGGCAACATAATTTAATTCGTGGCGATAATTAAGCAAAAATATACAACCGAGTCTCATTAGGGAACAATATGCCAACAACAGAAACAAGTTGAAACAAGATTAAGGGAAAGTTATAAGTGAAAATTAAAACAAATGAAATTTCATTCTCCGTCTGTCGTTTTGACTGTGACTTTCTTTCCCCAAGTTGTGGCATAACATTTTTGGATTATACTTTGTTCTTGTTGCCATTGCCGTGCGCTGCTGCTGTGTGCGGTTTTTGTGGCTCAGTGCTGTAATTCACTGCGTCGTCGGGGCGTATACGTAATTTTTCACACTTTGAACAGCAAACGGCGCTGCTGCCTTATAATTTATGCACATTTTTTTATTTATTTATTTTTACTGAGTATTTTGGCATTTTATTAGGCGTCACAAATCACATTGCGAATGGCAGACGCTGCACGAGAGAGAGACAGTGAGAGAGGGAGAGAGAGGCAGAGGAAGACAGGCAGGCTTTGGACATGGAAAATGGTACCTTGGGGACTTGACTAATAGTTTGCTAATGCGCGTTTTATGCGCTGGAGACTCCGCCTGGTGAACTGCCAAATTGAGCAAGAGAGAGACTGAGAGAGGGAGTGAGGGAAGAGATGAGCAAACATACTCACTCAAGTAGAAAATTTAAAATAGCAAAGACAATTTGAAGCGGCGCATAAAGATAATAAAATGCTCATTAGCAGTTCATTTGGGGGTCTTTCCAGGCCCAACTTCAGTTGAATTTAATTCAGCAAAGTGAAAATTGAATCTGCAACAACTGCGAAAGTGAAACCGAATAAATACATTGGAGACAGCAGGCGTGCAATCTCTGGCATTGCGTTAAGACTGCACAAAATATGCGATACCTGCGACATTACAAAATTATGAACAAACTCGAATTCCTATTGCATTCTAACATTACTAACATTGCTGAAGGACTCTGGCACGCATTTTATGCTGATAAATACCGTAAAATATTTCAAAATGAACTGAACAATGGAGCGAGTTGTTGCACAAATTCCACACTTTACACAGCGAAATTTCTGTTTTTGGCATAGCGCCATCAGAAACTAGAAAACTCTCTCTTTCTCTCTCTGTGCCCCTCTCTCTGTTTGCCTATTTGGGCTATCGATGGCAAGTGAAAGCGCCCACAATGCAAAATTGTTGCTGCCTGCTAGCGAGAATGGAAAAAGTGAAATTATGATGTTGCTGGCTAACGTTGCGTATGAGCAACCAAGCGAAGCGTAACTTGAGCTTAAAGTTGTTTACTTAATGAAAGTGTATGAGTGAATGCTCATGTGTGAGTGTGTGTGTGTATTGAATTTGCCCTTGGCTCGCAACTTGTTGCAGCTGGCAGGAAGCAAGAGCAAGGAGGGTCGGGGGAAGAGTTAGCAAAGCGCACCAAACTTGAGGTGCAGCTGAAAACTTTGGCTACATTACGTATACGCCTTGTAATCGGAACCCGATGAGTGGTGCCTGCCAGCTGGCGGCGCCAGCGTGTGAGCAACAAAATTAAGCAAGGCACGTAACAAAACTTGAGCAGGCACAAACGAACACACTCACACACACGCAGGCAGAGAGAAAGCAGCACGTAGCCTCACGTATAAACACTAGATGGATATCTAAGCGTGCAACAAGAAGAGAGCAGCCAAAACATGTTGCTGGAAATCATTTTTATTCCGCTTCCTTCTGAGGTTTTCCTCTGCGTACAGCGTACGCTGCGCGTGCCAATTTTGTTTGAGGCCAAAGAAATCAGTCAAGCGTTAAGTTCACTCCAGCTTATGGTCGAACTGAGTGAAGAGGCTGCGGAGGCGAGACTGACTGGTGCTTGCCTCATACGAGTTGTCTTTCCGGTACGTCTTCTTTGCGAACAGGCACCCCTCGGGGGAGGGCTGGCAACACCTTTGGGCCTGCAGCTAATGAGGCGCATATTTTCCAAGTGCTGCTCAATTACACTGAGTGCCTAAGCTCTGAGCCTGAATCTGAGCCAGAGCCTGAGCTGGTTGCCTAGCTGCCTGTGTGCGGGCCGGGCTGAATGATGAATGCTTTGTGGCATTTGCTTGCCAACAGTAACAACAAACAAGTTGCAAACTATTTGGCAAACAATTGCAGCCTTGCAGCAGATAATTTACAGCGTTGCATTTTCAAGGCCAGCCCGGAATGCCAGCCAGCTGCAAAGTATGCTATGCAAGGTAAGATGACGCCACACAACGGAATTCAAACCGCCCACTCCCCCTCTGCCTTTGTACGAAATGCCAAACAAGTGGATACATTTCAGCAGCTGTTGAAAGCATTGAGTGGATGCTAAAACTACAAGAGCTTTTCACTAATTATGAGCTGAAGGCGACCTTTTAATGCTGGGTAAGTTTAAAAGCAAAAAAAGGAACTAGAAGATAATGATAAGAACTCTTTTAATTGATATCATGCCCTGAACACGCTTTAATTACTTGGCTTAAGGAAGAAACACTTCGTTAGTATAACAGTTAAGTCAATTGATATAACACTTGCTGTATTACATTTTTTAATTACCGGAAACTACTTTAAGTCACGTTTTTCCACAGCGCGCCGCAAAGTATGCAGCGTTTCACGTGCGAAACTTGCAGTCAAAAAAAAGACGGCAAACAAGAAGTTCTAATTGATTGCGCCCTGTAGAAAACAAAGGTTGCACAAGCAACAAGAGGGAAAGCAAAAAGAAAAAAAATATTGTAAAAGGCGCATTGCAAAAATTGGCAGAAAGCTTCAACGGCAAGTCAAAGCCCAAGACGGACCAAGCAAAAGAAAACAACTGCATAGCGCAAGAAGAAGTGAAGGCAAAAGGAGACGGGGCAAAAAAAAAACTGGCACAAACGAAAATTAAGTGGCACAAGCACACACAATGCAGCTGGCAGTTGTGGCGCGTTGCGCGTTGCGACTTGTGCGAGAATTGTGCGGTAAATTTGGCGTTCTGCAAAATGTTCTAATTAGAAATCGCATCACGCGCCATGCGGCAATTTGATGGCATACTTTAAGGCGCACACACTAATTAAATTTCAAGCCGAAGCCGACAAATACACTCGCCATTCGCCGCCATTCCGAATAATTATCATAAAGTTACATTGAAGGGGCACCCAGAAATAAAATGTATAAAAATAAAATGAAGAAGGGTAGTCGAAGGAGGGGAGGTGGGAATAAATAAAATAAAAAGCAAACACAACGCATTCAGAGCATGAAAGAAAAAGAAGCTGCAGTAAATTTATGGGCGGCCCAAAAGTTTTTGGCTTGCAAGCGAACACAAAAGTCAAATAAAACGGGAAGGAGGAGGAAGGGGAGTTAGCCAGGGTGAGGCTAGGTAGATAGCGGGGCTGCCAACTCATTGCCGGTCGCCGGCACTTAAGTTTCGGCTATCGGAAAACTTTTGGCGTCATTCCTGTCTGCATGGCTATACTCGTTGACCCAATGCGCCAGCCTGATAGCAGATACCTTCCACCCCCCTCCCCCTCTCCGCCTGCCTACACACACGGCCACCCACAATCGCATGCATAATCTATGACAAGTTCGCTGCTGCTGCTAACCATAAAACTTGCCATAAAACAATGCCAACACTTTTCCTGCAACGCAATTCCAATAAAAATTTATAAAACTTTCTAACCGATTTGTGAGGATTATTTATTTGCAGCTGAGTTCTTTGGGGCTCATCATGACAACTCCCAGCGGGATCAGTGGCAGAGAAACTATATCACTGATCGTTGGTATATATGAGGTATATAATTCACAGAGGTTGCCAGTGTAAGTTCCTTGATACTGGCATCAGAAAAGTTTTCGAAAAACGTTTTGCAATTGAAAAAGTTATTGCCTTTTATGGTATTAGAAAAGAACAATCTCAAACTTTTCAAATACATTGCCATGTGACATGGCCACAACGGAGAGTGGATGAGGGGGGAGGAGGGGTGGGTTGTTCGTTGCATTTGGTAAACTTGTCGGTGGCCAGAAAATGCAATGCACACACATATATAAATCTAAGCTGGGATTTGACTAAGTGCAGAAATGCCTGAGAGCATCCAAAGGATTCACACACACACACACACACGTTGTGGCAAAGTGTGTGTGTTCGTGTGGCAATGTGGCAGGCAAATTAAGCCGAAAAATGGTTACGGTTCTCGGCTTTGGGCAAACAACAGAATATGTTTGCAACAAATATGAAAAATAGTTGCCAAAAAAAAAAAAAAAAATGAGCAGAGAAAAAAGCAACAACATTTGCATGTCGAAAAATAACAAAATTGAAAAATCAATATAGAAATTTTCTCTATGCAAACTTGTTTCGCTCTTTGTGCAACGTGCGTGTTGCATATGTTGCACCTGCATAATTGTTATTCAAAATTGTTTTAGCTACATTCATGGCGAGTAATGAATTTTTTTTTTTTTTTTGGTTTTTGTATATGAAATCATTTTGAAGCGATTATCTTACGCTCTAGTAATTTGGTTGATGCATTCAATCGATTATTAGATGAGATCACTTATGGTATTTGAGTTAAATACCCCGAGGAGTATTTACTGAAATAATTTTGAAATTAGTTCGTATTTTGCTGAAATAAATAAGGCCAGACGAATGCTATTCCCGACAGTAAGATACCCTTCGACTTGTTTAACAAATAAGTACATTAAACTTTCGCCAACAATTCCAAAGCTAACAATTTAATTTTAAGAACTAATCATAATAAAGTAAATTAATACTTTTAAATACACTTAATATGCTCTTTTTCTCACAATGTCAATCAATGCAGGGTATATCGAAAGCAGCTCAAATCCATATAGTATGCATGCAAAAACAAGTTGACATCTTTTTATATAAGCTCAACGTAAAGACTTCATGCTTGTGAATTTCTTGGAGCACTGAAGACAGAGAGAACAGATAAAGCAACTCAACTGAAGCGCACTCAAGCAACTAAACACTGAGAGACAAAGCAGGGCGAACAAGCATAAATATTTCAAAGCCATAAAATATTTTCAGTTCGAGCTGTAACTGTGAGCTCAACTTGCATTTGCTGGCTGCCCCGTTGTGAGTTGTGATTTGAGGAAGTGTTGTGCCCCCATTAAATCGCCTGACATTTGGCAAAGAAGTTGACCTGACACGCCCATAATAAACAAAAGGCATTTCTAGGGGGGGTAGTCTACAAAGTTTCATTGATTGAAATTCAATTTGAGAAAAGTTTTTTGTTTTATTTCTGTTTCGCTTCTTACTCTAATTGAAAACGTCTGCAAAGTCAGCGAAGAACAATAATAATTTTCCATTAAAATCATCATCCACGGTCGTGTGTCAACTGGAAAAATGATGAGTGACTGTGGAACTTGACAGTCGGCCATGTCGAGCACAATTTGGCTGCGTTGATTTATGCTCCAGTTGTGAAATTGATGGAACACATGCAAGGCGCCTAGCTGGGGCAGAGACTGGGAGGGGGGACAATTCCGGCATTGTGCGGCACTGTGCGCGCGTTCAATCACATTTCTAATTACCAAGATCCCCGAGGTAATTAACTTTGCATGCATTACCTAAATTACAACAATGCGCACGAGCGTTTTATCAACTCAATTACGATGAGCAGCGCCACCTGCCGCCGGCCCCGAGAGACAAAATGGGAAAGGGATAGAGAAGGAGACAGAGAGAGATGGAGCGAGTGAGTCAGGGAGTGCAGAGATACGTTACACAGATAAACAACAAATAAGCATTGTTTGTAATTTAGCGAAATTGTTGTCACACACACACCCTGCTTCCCCTTTCCATTCCCCCTTTACCCTTTGCCGTTCCTTTTTTCCCCTTTTTCCTCATCATACTGCTGTAGTAACTCCCCACACTGGGTTTATCAGCTGGCAACAATCACGGGAGCAGAAGTTTCTGTTAGTTTATACAAGTTCTAGTTGTGTGTGTGTGTGTGTGTGTAGGTGTGTGTATTTGCTGTATCGTTGACAGTCAGCTTGTTAATGTGGGTGCTCTCTGTGTGTTTGTGTGTGTGTTTCTATCTTGCTTCCACTTGCTCATTTTATCGCTCTACTCATCTTCCCCTTCGCTGGCAGCTTCATTTGTAAATGCTGCGTATACGTTATATGCAGCGCAATGTGCGCCAGTTACGTCTCTATGTGTGTGTGTGTGAATTTATGTGTCTGTTTCTTTGCGGGCGTGTGTGTGTGCATTAAGCTTATTAGAGCACTACGGCATAATAACAATTTTTCTATATTTTTTTCCTATTCAACTTTTGGCTGCGACGCGAATTTTTAATTACCGCTTGGGGCCATTTGTATACCCTGCAAGTCATAAAACAACACGCGTCTGTGTGTGTGTGTGCGTGGGTAACAAGGTCAGCGAATTGTATGTGTAGAATATGCACACTTATATTTGGCTTTCATCACTGTGAGCTGCACAATTTGTTGGGATAAATTAAGGATACAAATCTTTCATTTTGTATTGCTAAGAATGACCAAAAAAAAATAAAATATATGTTTTATTATTTGTATTATTAGCTTTGTTTTTAATATGAATTAAAAATTTTATTATTAGAATTATTAATTATTTATTTTGTACTGCAATTAATAGAGTATTTCCCAGTCGAATCGCACCCTGCATGGACTGTGCTCACTTCTTTATTTTTTTTTTTTTGTGTAAGGTCATGTTTACTGCAAAAAGCAGAGCAAATGCAGTTTAATTATGCTGTTATGTTATAGAATATAAGCAAAGATTTACGAGGCGGGGCCATGCGGAGAGAAAAGATTGTAAAGAAGATGACTTAAATGAAATAGGTCAATAACTAAGATACGTAAAGTTAAGTTTTTGTTAGACACTCTAAGCTCTTTCATTGACAGTCTGTGGATAAAGTGAGTTAAAACTTATGACATCAGAAAACATTTCTTTCAATTCATTCATTCATTCATGATATTCAAAACATCCCAATATATTGCATATCTCACTCATGTGAATACAACTTAACTCTACCATATCTCTTGTTTGAGTAATTTATGCAATTCTTTCTCACTCTGTCAGCTAAAAAGTTTCAGCAAACTCAATTTTAATTTATTTATAATCATCAACACGATGCTCTCACCAACCTCCCCTCTCCCCCTCGCACACACAAAGTCCAATGAAAAATTGAATGCTTCATGAAGTGACAACAATTCGAACATTCGCCCGCATGCGGATGTGCCACGACATCGGCTACCCCCCACCCTCTGTCCTGGGGCAAATGTAGCATTACACAACAAACTACAAACAAACAAACAAACAAGCAAGCACAAGTAAACAAAACAGAGAGAGAGGAGGGAGAGAACGACTGCAAAGTTGCATACAAAAGTGCCGAAAACGGAAATAAATCTAACAAAAAGGCTAAGGCAGCTAACACGCTTTTCTCATCTCCTTACTCTTTGCTCTCTCTCTTTCTCCATCGTTTCTGGCAGTCCCAAAAATTATGTGAAAGCTATGGTATTTGGTTTGTATTTGGCTTAGCTCACAACAAAAACAATAACATATAAATGCGTGTGTGCGTTTGAATGGATACAATTGTGTGCATGCACGAGTACAGAATACCCTGTAAATAAATTGTTTAATAGAATACACAAGCTAGTAAACTTTGACAACATACTCAGCTTGTACTTAATATATTTAATGGCTCTTTTAAATTTCCTTAACGCATTAATCGCTCAAAAATCGACTCGCTTATTCTCTATTCTGTATCTTAAAATATATCAAAACATTTAAACAACAATGATAGAATTAATTTTCATTTAAACTACCCATTTTCAACCTTCACAAGCTACTTGCTGGGTATCTTCCGAGTCGACATCCATCGTTCAATCTATTCTTCAGTGTGTTTGTTTTATTTTCTGCCCTGCAGTTTGCTACATATGTCAACTTTTATGCGTCGTAAGGCTAATGTTTTTGCAGACGAAAGATTTGTTACAGATTATGCTTGCCGCACACACATAAAACACACACACACACAAACACAACACAACACAACAATAACAACAACGACAACAATAATATGCACAGCTTGGGTACAATGCCCTGCCATAATTTCTCGCTTCTACCTACCACGAAACAAAAACCTGATGCAATGGGAAAAAGGAAAACAGCAAAAAAAAAAAGTAAACCAAAAAAAAAGAACAAGGGAAAAGTTTATGGACGGTGATTGGGAAGTTGGTCGTTTGAGTTGGCACTGCGGCTGGCCAACTAAAATTAAATTTAGTCGCAGCACACAAAATTTATGACTTACTATTATTTCAGTTGAGCGCACACATAACCACGCCCCCACCCTCTCTCTCTCCCCCACTTAGTTGCACACAGTAGCCGAAATTTTTGCGATTCTTTCCACGCACACACACACAAGGACTCACACACATTTTATTTGCAATTTTGCCAAGCTCATTGAAAACGCATTTCAACATACATAAATCACTTGTATGCGGTTGATTGCCCCGCCCAACACCCTTGCGCCCACCCTCCAACGCATTTTCGCCACAATAAACACAAAATCAAATTACAATCAAACTCAATTAACAAATTATCGACGTTCAGAGTGCTGCGTATGCGTAATGTGCGTGCAACTTCATAAATTGTTGCATACTTTCTGACAGCTAATTAAAAGAAGAACTTTGCATGCAGCACGTGCCAAAAGCCCGATGGCCCCAAAGGCAATTGGCATCTGTTACAGTCCCGAATTCAAGCCAACACCTTGAACGAACTATAGACTGTCTTCCCCACCCCCCCTCTGCATGTGCAACGAACACTTCTCCCTTCGTGCTGCACACACAGACACACACGTTTCGTTCGAGTTACGCAAATGTGATTACTCTGGCTTCTGTTGTGCTCTGCATACTCGATTAGGTAGTTTTAATTTTAGAAATTGCCAAGCAAAACAACATGAAGTCAAACTGTGTCCAAACTTCTCATAATGCTCTCATATTCTAATAGTTCCGTAATGGAAACTTTCTACAATTTTAAAGTATTTATGGGAGAAATAATAAAATATTTAATATACAATTTTGTATGTAATTTCTATGTACTTATTACTACTTCAGCCTTTGACTCGGATATCTATCTTTCTATTTCGATGCCTAATCAATTTTTTGGACTATTAAATATAGTGATTATTGCGTTTGATAATTTCTTTATCAAGACTAAATTTCAATTTGGTTTGTTGTGCTTTTTTACGGTCCCTTGCTTTGCCGGTGTATATGAGAAAGACTTGGCATAGGGAAATAGAAAACATTATAATAAAAATAATTTAATATCAAAGTAAAGATTTATTTCTTTTTAACTTTGTAGAGAGTCTGTTTAACCAATGTCTCCCAAACTAACCTCAACCAACCCAAAAACCTCATGGAAAACCTAGTTGAATTCCGTGTTTAAAGTGTTTTTTGGAACCAACAAGTGGCCCTGTCGGTTTTTGGCCCCAAAAGTCGCCGCAAACTTTTGGCGGTTGTTGTGCGGCATTGCGATGCTGCTAACTGCCACCGCATTCGAGATTTGGTCGCATTCAAAAGACGCGACACCATCTGCAGTAGGCCGAAAGTAATTTGTGGCACACTCGCACACACAGACAGACAGTGAAATGAAAGTGCCGCAGAATGGACATTGCGATTGCATGTAAATATTCAAAGCGTCGACCGCTAAAAACATATGCTGCATATTTAAAGTGTATGTAAAACAATTCATAACACCAGCCCGAGACAGCAACAACAACAGCAACAACAAGAGTAGCAAACAACAAAAAAATGCGAGCATAAAATGGAATAAAATGAAATGAAATAAAATATAAATGAAAAGAGTAGGCCAGCAGCATATGCAGGACAATAACCGCTGCTGGCGGCGGGGCTCGCATACACACACACACACACACACACGGGCAAAGGACATGCCGGCATGATTTTTATGAGCTTGTATTTATATGGTTTCCTTATATCCTTTAGAGGGTCGCGCCCTGGCCTGGGCTGGGCTGGCTGCTGCACAGCTGAGGGTTGTCTCGCCGGCGAATTCTGGCGGCAGATCCTGCGCCAGGACGTGCTGGCGACAAAAAAGTTGGACCACGCAGGGCACAGCAAAAAAAAACGAAGCAAAGTCGCCGCCAAAATGCCAGCAAAAATATGATATAAAATTACGTGCCCATATGCAGAGCACACATGCACACACTCACACACACACACATATGTACGTAATTGTAGCTGTTGTTGCTTTGTATTGTTTAAATGAAATTTATGTTTATTAAATGGCGACGGCAACAAAGAATAATAAGAATGCCCCAAAACTGAGGGCATTGGCTTTAGCTGAAGTGTTGGCCAGAAAAAAGGCCAGACAGTCGATGGAGGCAAGTGCTTGAAGGGGTGTATAGCATGTTTGGTATTATGCATATTTATATACCCTATACGCTTGGCTGAGATTTAGTATGACGTTATATGTTCAATAAATATAAAAGATAATCGAGATAAATAAAGAAATATAGTTGACATTTCTTAAGAAATTAAAATTGATTAGTTGGAGCATAAAACTAAAATATCTGATATAATAATATAAAACCAATTAAATTTAATTATTTGTATTATTATTGCAGATATCTTTAGTCCCTAAATCTTTTTTCTATTCATTAAAAACAGAATTATGTTTCACTTCCTGCAGGGTATATTGCAGTTGCTACTAAGCTACACGAATATTCCCCTTTTCATAGCCTACTTTTAAGCTGTAACATAAAAGGAAACTAGGGGAAACAGATACGCAGATATATATAGATATAAATTGTATATACTTAAGTGCGGCACATATAACTTTAATGATCGACCATTTCAATATGTTGAGCATTTTAATAGCCGGCTTAAAATTGCCAAATGATTGAGCGATTCTTCCCATTGCCGGCAAGGGGGAATCCCAACAACAACAACACCAATAAGAACAACAACAACTCGAGCCACAGCAATAACATTGGCAAGAACAATAATGACAATTTAAGCCGCGTCCGTCAGCTCATTAATTTTTGTGCAATTTTAATTGCCCGCATTATGGTTTCAAATTGTCCTGCCCAGCATCATCATCGTGGGAGCCAGCTGCTGCTCCCGCTCACGCTCATGCTGGGCGAGCAGACACTTTGTCTTCATTATTAAAATTAAATACCATTAAAATTTTGCCATAACCCTTTTCGCGGATTCCCTTTCCATTTAATGGCCATCGCGAATCGAGTCATTTTTATGCAATTTATGAATTGAGGCTTAAGGAAATGCGGCCGCAGTGCGCTTTACCTTGTCATCAAGTCGATAGAGTCTGGCCACGCCCTCGCCCATTATATTGTTACAAAATAATCTAAACTTTTTAATTGCCACGACAAATGGCCGCGCACGTTTTGCATTCGCTTTTTTTTTGTTCTTCTTCTTCTTTCCTGCTGCTGATGATATAAAAATTGCCAGCAAAAGTCGCTGAACCTGCTGGCGGCGGGGTAGGGGACCCTTTGGCAAGTTTAATTGTGCGGCCAGGCTGGTGGGTAATAAAATTATTTTACGATCTTGTTTTCCACGACACGCTCCCCCTTTGCCCACACTCTTCACTTCCTTATCCCCCCTGCGCCTGGGCACGCTGTGAAGCGCATCAACTTGAAGTTTGAGTTCATTTACGCAACGCTGCGCAGCTCGCAGGGCAATGGGCGCTGGGCGCAGTTGCCAGTGTGGAAGTGGGCGTGGTCCATTGTCTGTACTTATGACTTGCTGCTGCTGGAGCTGGAGCTGGAACCGCTCTGTTATATATGTGTGTCACTGGAGCCACTGGCTGCTAAGTCCTTGTCGCTGCATTGTTGTTGACTTTTCATCTGCCGTTGCGCTTGACTGCAGCACCAGGCGAGGCGTGGCGAGGCAAGACGAGCGACATGGCAGAGAGCAGCGAGCTGGGAGCAGCTCGGCCGACATGCTGGCTGCTTGCAAGCAGCTTTTTGGCAAAGACCTTGCCCTCATCAGGCTGTCATGCTCCGACAGGAGTGTCAATATATGCGCTCGCAGGCGGCAGCAAAAGGAATTGCGGAATTCGAGTGACAGAGCCAAAAAGTCAAAGTGCAGGTGGAGAGATGCTGCTGCAGCAGTGTGCAACAACAACAAAGTTGTCGTTTTGTTTATTGCCAGTAATGGGGGCACAACAGCAAACACACACACACACAGCCACAAACTGAGCTGAAATCCCACATGAGCTGCTTATCGAAAGACGCTTTGAGGAACGTCAATAAATTCGTGTTCGTAATTGACAAACTTGCTTTCGTACTCTACAAGGCGGGGGCTCAATTTAATTGCTAGGAAAATATAACAGCGAAATCTTGTTAAATTCTTAGAAGCAAAGGAAGTAATAAGTATTTCTTTTACGAAAAATGTTCGATCTCATCTAGGAAATCAATTTAATTCTATTTCAGTTTAATCAACCCTACAATGCTTTCTTTTTTCTTTGAACTTTTTTTTTCTATAATTCGTTTCAATTATTTCCTATATTAAATTTCCATTCTCAACCCAAATATTGAATCATATTTTCTCTATATCTGTTGCTCTCTATGAATCACTCTTATTGATCTGATTGCAATTTATTCATTCTGACTTAAATCATTTTCCTTTCAATCCTCAACTTCAACGTATTTTACTATTTCTATTGTAGTTTTTCGATTAATCAATCTTTTTATAATTATATACAACTGCAATTTAATTCCTTTCAATATTAAATTTCCCCCTTTCAAACTGTAGTTTCATTTATATTTCTCTCTTTAGGTCGCGCTGCAATAACTTTGCGTTTCAATTTGCACTTCAACTTTTAGTCAACCATTTGCATTCAACATGAATTTCAATTTCAATGGCAGCAACAACTCAGTCGACCGTAAACCACATTCAAGCAAATTAGTCGCCCTTTAAATTACTTAAGCCCAGGGCGAACCACGCTCCATGCTCCGCCAGCCGTCCCCTCTCTCCTCCACCCATTTGTACCTCCTTGCTATTCCTCATTTCACGTACACAGTTGCTATCTCTCTCGCTGCTTGCCATAAAATATGTCAGCTACTTAAGGCAACATAAAAATTAACAACACGCTGCGTATACGTAACGCCGCGCAAGGCAAAGCCAGCGTCGCCCCTGTCCCTGCCCCCGCAAAAGTGATTTATGCGCATTTGTGTATAAAATTTAGTTCGTCGACTGCGCAGCTGACTGCGCTGCAACGCCGCTGCTGCCAACAAGTTAATTTCAACTCAGGGCCATAAAAATGTTAACAAAATATTGCGAAATGCAACGCGCTCCGTGGGCCTGAGTGGGCTGAGTGTAGCCACTAAATAAATCAGTGGATACAATTTTGGAGTGGCGCCACTTGCCACCTTCACCTCTGCCTCCACCTCTACCTCTGCCTCCATGTGAGTGCAGTACTTTGCTGCTTTGGATTTCCGATGCGGAGCTAAAGAGTTGCTGCGGCAGCTGCTTAAAATTTATACGCCAGCTCAAGTGGGCGACACTCGCTATCCGTGTGTGTGTGCTCATGCATACTCGAAGTTCTGCTAAGCAACCGGGAGCTGGATAACCCTCGTGGCATGTCTATGGCAACTGAATGTCAGTGCCAGACACGCTCAGCTGGGCGAACTTCGTCAAATACAGCTACAAAACCCTTGACATTCTTTCTGTGCGCGACAACAGTAAATTAATTTGCCCGCCAGACAGAGAGACAGGCAAAGAGAGAGAAAGAGAGAGAGGGAGAGCCAGAGAGAGGGAGACGTAGAGAAAAAGACTCTGCCACAAAGTGAACTGTCTGCAGGGCTTATTGAATCTGGACTGGGTCAGGGCAAACCTGGGAGCCTGGGTTCAAGGTTGCCCGACGCGCCGCCAAAATCAAGTGCAGACATCAACAAAAGTTGTTGTCATAAATAAAAATGTAATTAACTTGATTCTTTTCGCGCAGAGGGCACAATTCAAAAGCCAATAAATGTCCATTCAGATCGGCAACCCAAATATCGCTCAGACCGACCTTATGCATATGAAGGCAAGCCTTGAAGACGAAACGAAGTTGATTTATTACTGAAGGATTGAAAACCTTTATGTAAAGAAATAAATTCCTTATATTAGATATATATTGAAAGGTTAACCTCTGGTGATAATAATTATTGAGATCATTAAAGAGGTTCTTCGGCTGAGACCTGAGACCTACAACTAAGCTCAAAGGTTCAAAAATGAATTTAAAGTGGAAAACTAGAACAATTTTATTAATTCATTTAAAATGTGTTTTGATATCGGGATCGCTTTCAAGTCAATAAAACATGATACTTCAAACTTAAATAGATAAATTAAGTAGAGCTTGAAAGTATGGGGAATACGCATAAATTTATTATTTTATATTATTATAAATAATAATAAATATATCAAAACAAAAGAACGTCGATCTATTGATATTATATCGCTGTTAGTTCCAGTTCTAAGCTTGAAAATTTTATGTCAACCAAATTTGAATTAAATAAATTTGTGGCATATCATTAAAATCAAACTTTATTTCTGGCTACACCCTACTAATACTTACATACGTTCGCCTGTTACTTTGTGTGTTACGTTTGCAAACTTTTTGTAGATAAAAATACATGTCGAACAATTGTTACAAAATGCACAAATAAAAATTCAATTAACGCTTGTGTTAAATTAAAGACTGGGGACACATTTCAGATTTTTTTAGCCAGTTTCATTTTGTTACATATTCTCGCACCCGAAATGAGTGTTTTGCGTGGCACTCTATGCGCGCGTGTGTGTGTGTGTGTGTTTGTGTGTTGGGGCACGTGTTTGCGTCGCGCTTCAATGGTGATAATAATTTTTTTTTTCGCTTTAGTATTTTTGTCTCGTTTGGAGTGTTGTTTTTTTTCTCTCTGTGCTGCCTTTGTGGAGCGCTTGGCAAATTGTGCAACATAACAATAAGCACACAACGACCTGCAACAACAACTACAGCAACAACAACAACAGCAACAACAACAAGTGCGCAACAGAAAGTAATAATGATAATAATCATAAAAGCGAGTCCTTGTTGCGTTGGCTCTGCCGCTGTCGCTCTTGTCGCACTCCCCCCCACCACCCCTCTCTCTTTCGCTCTCTGCGTGCTAAAGCCGGAAACCCCAAGTATCAGAATGCCGTTGTGTTATGTCGGCTGCCGCTCACGCTGCCTGGGACATGATTTAATTAAGGTCCTACATGTGCTAAGTAGATTTTATTCTTTGCCAACTTCTTATTCACTTTCGCTGCACCTCAGCCCAGTGAACCTACCCCACTCAGCTTCTACCCTGCCCCCGCGCCCGCCCCTACCTCTGCCTACACTCACTGGTCCATAATTGATTTAGGCGTTTGCTGCATTAAACGACTGGCAGCAGGCAGCCAGGCAGGCAGCAGGCAAAAAGTTGGCCATAAATTAACAGCGCGTCCAACGTTGCGTATGAATTATATTTGATTTAGTAAAACCTGCTACAAGCCCCCCTCCCCCCCAACTACTGCCACTCTCCCACACTCCTGCCCCAGGGCAAGTTTATTACAATGTATACAGCTTAATACACAATAATGTACATTGCATTACATCCTCATCTTAAGGTTCCTGGGCGCAGGATGAGGAGGGCGCAGGCGCCTTGCCTTACTTTATGACATCGCATATTTCATATTGTAGTTGTAGCTATTATTGTTGTAGTTGTTGCTGTTGTTGTTGCTATTGTTATGCTGGCACTTCGCCTTGTTCTACTCCTTGTTCACTCTCTTCTAGTGCTTGCATGAGGCTGCACTTTAGCCCCGTCGCGTTGCTGACTTGGTACTATCTCTGGCTGATATGATAAGCAAATTGAATGCCCGATTTTGTACAGTGCTGCGTAAAGTTTTCCGACAGCGCGTAAAATTTGTTAGTCATAAATATTTGACTTGATATTAAAGTAGAAAATATCCATTAAGGAGCCAAAGTTAAAGCTCAACTGCAAACCTAATAACTAGACTAAGAAATTCTATCGAAACTCTAGATTGCATACATTTTCTGCAGTCTGTTTGTGTTTATGCTCGAAATGCAAAGAGACACAGGGGGTGTGGAGAGAGAAGAGAGAAGAGGGGGTAGAGAATGTTTGGATGAGGAAAAGAGAGCAGAGGCAAAGTGTTGCCAAAGATTGCAGTGTGAAAGAGTATAAGAAATATTTGTGAAACATAATTTACAGATTTCTAAAGTCAATTTGATAATGAGGAAAACGCTCTTGACTAACAAAAGTTATCGATTACTTTGAAATTATTATTACACTTGCAAAGGATGTTTTTATGTTGCAATGAAGTTTGTTAGGAGACATCTCTGAATCAGAATGAACAGAGGTGTCGATTTAACAGTGTCCGTTTGTCCGTGTGTCCATCTGTTGCAACGGAAATTAATCTTTCAGTTTAAGAGTTTATCTTCATGAAAATTTTTACGGCACGCTCTATAAATAATCAGATCGGACCAATATATCGTATAGTTGTCATATAAACTACTGATCGCTTTTTAGTTATTTGCGAAGATTTAAACTTAATACATCAGCCTTTTTTTATATATGTATAATATACATTTCAATTTTTATTTATATCTATTCTTTTAACTTTCGATTTAGAAATAAATTTACTTTAAGTTTACTTTTATTATTAAATTTTACACAATTTTATATAAGTAGTGAAGGAACGATTGATAACTTTTCTTTCTGGTTTTATTTATATAAAACTAACTTATTATTTATTTACTTTTTAATGGATCATTCATACTTCATTCCTTATTCTCTCAAGTACTTCATCATTCCTGTATATCTCACCTTGTTTGTAAACTTGTGCTTTATTTAAAATATTCCCACATAAATTATATATTACTATAACGAATCTCGGAGAATATAAATAAATTATACACACTTACAGTAAACTTTCCTATATGTGGCATAAATCTTTGCCTAATGACATGAGCAATGAGGCAATCTGCTGAAATGATGCAACATATATCACAGGAAGATGTTTAGCAGTCTTATGAACACAATCTCGAATCAATGCATACGAGTTAGTTAATTATGCGATTTTAATGCTAATTCAGGCAAAATGCCGTAGGAAACTCTCTCTTTCTGCACGGCATGAGATAAAGCAACCACAGTGGAAGCAGAAAGAGAGCAAGAGAAAGACAGTTGGATAGTTGTGTGCATAAATAATTAAATCCAAAGACAAGTTAAACAAATGTTGATGATTTTAATTGTAGCAGAAGCCTGCGGGCAAGCGACGTTGCACGTCGTTATGCGATTAATCAGACCAAGTCGAGGCAGCTGCCTCAGCAATTTCGCCTACTTATGAAAATAATCGCAATAACCTGCAGACAAACAAGCAACAACGCACACACACACACTCACACGTACACATACAGTACAAATTAAGCTCAAACATAAGTACTGCTGTGTGGTGTGCAACTGTGTGTGTGTGTGTGTCTTAGTACTTACATATTGACTTAATGTTTCCTGGCTGAGCAGCCACCTCGGGCTCCCGCTCTGTGGCAGCAGATGCTGCTGCACTTGCAGTTGCAATTAAAGTTGCCTTCATCGTTGTGGCATCTATCATTGTGGGCTGACCCATTGTCGCCAGCAGCAGCACAAGCTGCAGCAGCAGCAGCACGTGCACATGCAACAGCTGCTCCCGCTGCACACAGTAGTTTCCTCGCCCGACTTGCATTGCTCGCTCGCTTGCTTTTATTATTTGTCCTTATTGTTGTTCGGCTGAGGCTTGATTAGAGGCATTTGATGAATTGGATTAATGCTTCAATTGCTATTTGAACGAGCAGGAGAACTCGAAGTGGATTCTGTGGATGCTGGATATCGACTGCCTTTGGTAGTTGGGCTTCTCACATAGTTTGCCAGCTCGCCAGCTCGATTGTTCAGCTGCAAGTGGAAGAAGAAGATGAATAAACAATCAATTTGTGCAATTAATTTAACACATGCAACAGTAACTAATCCCCCCAGTCCCCCGCATGCCTCGCTCACTGTCTTCTTCCTGCTGACTGGCCAGGCAATCAACTAAATTGCCTCACTTGCCGAGCAGCACAAAAGTATGCTATGCATTTCTCAACTAATTCCTTAACTCAATTTCATCTCAATTAGAAAAACACTTAAATTACTCTACACAAATATGAGTTTTTCACTTGGCTAGAGAAGAACGAAAAGGCGTTAAGACTCGCAGGTAAAAGCTATAGAAAAGTGTAAAGTTATTAAGTATTTAAAAGTGCTTTAAAACTTGTAGGAGATAATGTACAAAATTAAAACGTTTTAAGAGAAAATGAAAGGCAAAGAACTTAGCTTAAGAAGTAAGTATAAGACTGTTGAATATAGAAACTAATTAAAAGAGTTTTAAATACTTTAAAATATAAACATTAGAGTTCAGTTATCAGTTAACTATAGAATGAAATTTATTACAAAGTCTCACTTAATTCCTATATTAATTATGCTTGTTGAAATTCTTTTTTGTTTCTCCCACCAAACAGAACGGAAACTTTTACTAATTGACATCAATTGCGTATGCCGCCATGTCAGAGCTTTTCATGCCGATTAACGCTGTCCGATTATCGATAACAAATTACCGTTACTCCTCGAATAACAATTACCTGTGCGGCGCACGGCCGCAGGCTTTCTGTTAATTTCATGACTGTCTGTCCGGCCCGCTTGATATGGCGCGCCAACGCCCCAAACAGCTCATTACGCACACACTGACAACTACAGTAACAGCAGCAACAACAACAACAGTAACAACAACTGCCCAATAACAATTACAATTGCCAGGAGGGCCGCATTGGTAATATGTAAGTATTTAAATGCCGTGATTATCTCACAGCTTGCAGCTTACTAGCATGCGACTGAGTGTGTGTGTGTGTGTGAGTGTGTGCGTGGCAGTGTTGTCTGTCTGTGAATGTTTACTGTGTGCGTGTCAGCTGCGCTCTCAGCTGCCATCGGCTTGCACTTTTGGGGCCTGCGTCACTCATACGTTCTGGCTACAAAATTAACGCAAAGTGTTCATTGTTCTATTATTGTTTACACAAAAATTAACATTTTAATTGGATTTTCGGCATTTTAACCAGGCCAAACTGGACTGCTTGACCCCCCGAACTCTTCGATTTAAACTATCCTCTTCGCCTTCCCCGTTATGAACTCTGTCCGAAAGGCAAACATCGCCTTTGCTCGGTTTTATTTACCTTGCACAACATTTGCATGCGATGAGGCGAGTTTATATTTTGTTTACGCAGTTGTTAGCGTTGACATTTTATAAACAAATGAAGATAAAGGTCGCAAGTAAAGACATTCAACAACAATGAGAACAATAACAAAATATGTGCAGCAATTATGCAAAGAAATCATGTGGACTGAATAAACATTACACCGGAGCAAAAACAATGGCAACGTGCAAATGTTGCGCCACACTGAGATACCCTACTATGTCTTTTTCTTTTGCAATTCATTTGAACATCTCATCATATGCAACTCAATATAAAACAAACAATTGCTATATATATTCAACAGACTTCCCCCCTAGACAAATGTTTAGCACATCAATGCGATCATTAGCATTTAAACTCACTCTGCCTCACCTCTACAGGATATATTCTGCATTTGCATTACAACTGAACATAAAAGACACACACACACACACAATACTTGTTTATTCTGTTAACAAAGAAAAAAGACACACACAAAAACAGGAGAATGCAAACAACACATTCGATTCAAATTAAATATTTGGCCGGGAGAGACAACGATATGCACTTTGCACGCATTCAATCCAAAAATATATGTTTTTTAAACTGTCAATTGGGTAAAATATTTGTTTGCGGTTTCAGAGATATAATAAATCCGGACTTAATGTTTCAAATTTATTGTTAAAATATGCAGCAAAACAAAAAGAATTAAATTTGTCGAGTGAGCTTAAAACAAATGTAAATTATAATGGGCTTTGATAAAAACATTGAAGAACATATCGCAAAAAAGATAAAATACCATTAATATTATATTTCGTGGAGTGATGAAAGCATAGTTAAGCTGATAAAGAAGCCTTTCAAGCATTTCGCTAATTCATTTAAGAGCTTTAAAGCTCCTGGAAAACTTCATTAAAGCAGCTTAGTGAAGCGTCGCCTTTGGCTTTGGATGTCTACTTAATACACCTGTGCAAGGTGCTAAGCCAGCGACAGACAGACACCTTGGTAGCCTACACAGGAAGCACAATGCTAATGTGATTAAATTTCCCTCAAAAGTTGCGACATAATTAACTTTAAACAAACTTTGGCTTAATTATAATAAACTGAAAACGGCAAAGGCAAACAGCGTCATCAAAATGCAAATTTCCCTCAGACTCATCAATATTTTGGGCCTGCAATAGGCACGTACATATAAACCAGAGATATACACTACTACATACATACACATAGATTGTTATTATATAGAATTTATTGAAGCGTTGTTCGATTTTCGGCATGATATGATTATGATTTTTGGCGCGTCACATGCTGAGCTCAGCTTAAATTGGTTGCGAAGGTTGGAAGGCTTATGAATATTCAGGCGAGTAAAATATTCATAGGAATATTGTGCTAATGCCCGAGACAGCTATAAGTAGTTTCCATCTCGAGTGAATCTATTCATTTGCACTCACACTCCTCTCTCTCTCATCTCTCTCGTGCTTAGACATATGTTCTGAAACTGAAATCTCAGCGCCAAGTTAACAAGTGCGGCCATTAGGTCAGTCTGGCCATGCTGAGTACCCGTATGAGTACCCGTGTGAGTGTCTGTGTGAGTGGGTGTATAAATACGAGTTAATTAAACAGGCCACGTCTGCACATTAATCACCTGGGCAACGACTTGGCCACAAAAGCTAACCGAGAAGCGATACGAAATAGAAGTGGAGATTGAAAGGCAGACAGAGGGAGACAGATAGATAGATTGATAGAGAGAGAGAGCAAGAAATTCAATTCCAGAGCACGTGAGAGGCGACGAGCCCAATCCTTAGCTTCTCGTCCTTCTTCCTCACTGCTTCGTCCTTGCCGTGTTGTCGAACTCTTTCAGGGCGCCACGACATGTGTCCTTTGTGGTGTTTATGAGGTCATAAGATTAATGAGTGACAAGCTCATCTCTTGTTATTGTTTTCAGCGGCGCCTAATTAATTGCCCAGCAGGCACTTCCCCCTCTTTCTTTCCCCCTCTCTCTCTTTCTCTCTCTTTTTCCCTTTCTTTCTCTGATATACAAGTGGCAAGCCAAGGCGCCGCATCCTTGACGCTTTTTAAAGAGCAGCACAGCTGGAAAAACGCCGCCGGTCACATAAAATATTTTCATTTATGCCGCGCCGATGAAAATTATTTCACATTTCTTACCCTGCATCGGTTCGTGATTTTTCTCTGGGCAATTTTTGCCATTTTTCCCCACCATTCTCTCCTCTGGCATTTTATAAAAATACTGAAAACTGTCTCTCTTACTCTCGTCGCCACGTTTGGCATTTTGTGAAATAAATTAAGAGTGTTTGTATGTGTATGATTCAAGGTATATATAATATATATGGTATATATATGTATATATATGTGTATATCGATATATAATGAGCTCACAACATTTTGTGGGCAGCAACATCAATAGAATTTTACAGACACGTGGGTATGCAAACATTTTCTTTGAATTTGCTCGATTTGATTCGGAGAAACACCAATTTTCGCTTGTTTTTTCCCCACAACAAAGGAAAATTTAAAAATTTACACGAGACGAAGGTGATTGAGGTTTCAGGTGTTGCATGAAGAGTAGAAGATGTAAAAGTTTAACGAAGTTAGGAGCAGAGTCCGTGATTATTTTAACCTTAACTTCGTTTGTTTTGTATTTTTCAAAAACAAATAAAATTAATACTTTGAAATACTATCTACTACTACAAATATATAGTATCTTCCACTATTAACCCTCAATATCATAGTCAATGTTATTCGCAATAATGAGACGACAATATTTGGTATGAAAATAATAATGAAAATAAAATTTTGCATGAAGTGTGAGAAATCGGAATAAAAATACGATAAGATCTGTAGAATATTCAAGATTAAAATACTTGTTTTAAATTAACTATCTTCTATCAGTTAAATAGCCTTAAGTTCTTTAGTGCTTTATCATAGTTGAACTGCGATCAAAGGTAATTCAAGCGGAAATAAATAGTTCGAATCGAATCTACAATTTAATTACTTTGCACACTTGAGAGAAGAAATGAAGCGTAAATAAATGCTCTCAATTTTCGTAGGTGTTTATCATTTGAGATAGACAAGCTAGAGTGTCTCCCTGGGTGACGAGGAGAGACCGAAAAGTTATTCGCTGGAAAAAACTCTTAACCCAGGCAAGTTAACATCATTTGTCACTCACTAAAAATCTCGACGGAATCAACAAATCACTCAGCAGCTTACACAGTGTGAGAGTGAGTCCGAGTCGTGCACGGACATGGGTGTACACGTGCTCATCGTGTCACGTCACGTGCTACTCCACATCAAGAAAGAGAGCGAGAGAGAGGAAGATGGAAAAGGCAGCAAACAGCAAACGAAATCAAAAGCAGATAAGTTAAAAGGCAACTTGGGGAAAACTTTCGATCCAAGCGTAAAGTTCAATGCGGAAAGCAAAAAAATAAACGATGAAGAGAGCTAGTGAGGGAGACAGCTGCGAGAGAGAGCGAGAGAGAGGGGCAGAAAGAGGGAACACAAATATGTATGTTAGCAAGTATGGGAGGAACTTTTCAGCTGTCGTCCATTTGAGACAAACTTGCCAGAAGAAGACGATCCCTAATACAAATAACCCAACTCGGGGGAAAATTTACTCACGCCTCTCTGTGTGTGTGTGTGTGTGTGCATATGTGTTGAGCGTATGTGTGTGTGTTTGTGTGTGTGTGTTTTAAGCGAAAAATTGCAAAAACCAAAGTTGTAACAAATGCATTTTCGATTAGCATTAAATCACGTCGCTTGTCTGAGTTCATTTCCGATGCGAAATAAATATTTTACTTTGATTTATTTTCGTGAAAAGGGGAAAGGCTTCTTCAGGTGTACGTAGAGCAGTGAAGGAAGTACAAGTGGCAGAGAAGCAGGAGAAGACGAGAGGAAAGGGCACTAGAAGTAGAAACAGAAGTGGATGTGCTCACTCTCAGGACAGAGAAATGCAAGTCAAATGAGTCGTGTACGTGCTGTGGCTGCCCCTCTATCGAAGAGGGGAGGGATGGATGAGGGAAGTGGGAAAGCGGAAAACAGAGATATCGAACTCACTGCATGAGTTGAGCTGCAATCTAATATCTCGTGCGAGTGTACAACTCACTAGAACAGCTCCCTCTCTGCCCTTCTTCCGCCCCCTCCGCCCCCTTGAGTTTGTAAGATGAAAATATTATTAAAATGTTGTTTTACAATTGAATGTGATGTAATTCCAACGTAATCCAGTTAAGAAACTCAACTAAGAGAGAGAAGATTGAGCTGTAAATAAGGTTGAACTAGTTCAGACTAGAGATGGAGAGAGATATTTAATTATTATTACTAATTTAGTTATACCTGTATACATATTGAAAGTAAGTTTTAAATAGTGAATGCAAATTCATTTTAAATTCAGTTTAAGGGTAGGAGATTGTCTATAATTTAATGCATACAGCATAAGCTTTCAATCTTATGGAAATATTATTTCTACACACTAATATACTTAGTATATGTAGCGTACTTAACCAGTTTATAATTAACTTGTACATAGTCTAAACATATAAGCGCAGCTTTACTAGGCTAACAAGGCAAGGCTGAGCGGCTCTCTTTGTCTATTATTATTAAATTCCTCATGATTGGAATTTTATACATTTCTAAAATTCTTGGCAGATTCCTTTTTGACTACATGCGAGTCAAAATATACAAAATAATAGCTTAGATGTCTTAAAAAACAATTAATTGGAAGTTCTTTAAAAGTTTATGTGTGCCAAGTTTTATTCAAGCAAGGAGGACTCTAAATATCTTTAAATAAATATTTCAACTGTTTATCTTTGTTTCCTCTATTCAATATCCATCCACCTATATTTTAAGGTAGATTTCTTTTTTGATAAAACATCCTTGCCAACTACCTTTTTATTTATTAACCTTTTCTTATGAATGAGTTTATTTTTATTTCAGCTTATAAAAGCACAACTTACTAGGGAATTTAGTCACAGATCTCCAGCTGTCGATAATTGTTTTTGTTGTTATTGTTGTTGTTGTTTTTCTTCTTTGCTTCCTTTTGCGGCCTGCGCGTGCTGCACATTGTTGCTAACGGGCTAACGGGACAAGCCGGCTGTGTTTTTACTTCCGCTTTATCCTCCTGGCTAAGCCCAACACTGACAAAACAAAATACACACACAGAGACACACACACACACGAAGGAGACCGGGCTGTTTTCTTATTTTTCTCGTTTGTACTCCTCCTCTCTTTCTTCTCCCTTCGGCTGTTGCGACTTTTGTTGTACGAATTTTGTGATTTCACTTACTTTCACTTGCCACACGAGGACCGCACAATTGGCACAAATCGAATCAATTGAAACGCTTTGCTTGCACTTTCGCCGATCAAAATTGCATTCAATCTGCTGCCTGCCACCAGGAGAAGAGGCAAGCTGCTCTTGCGGCTTACGGCAGCCGACAAGCGACAACAACACGACGCGACACAGACAGGGATGTGTGAACCGCAAAGGATGCGCGCGCGTGTGCATCCAGGAACACGTGTGACGCGAATTGACATTCGTTTCAGACTGCACGAATGCCAAAAGCTTTTCAGCACTTTAAGCCGATTTCCCGACTCGTGCCAAAGGACGAACCGCCGAACCGAAGCCGGCACGACGCGCAGGAGAAAGGCGACTCCGAAAAGGAAAACGCGGCGAATTTCCCCGTTTGAGAGCCAATGGAAAGCTGTTTGTAACGGAAAGCAATGCGAAAAGAAGGCAAAATTTATTTAAAAAAGTAACTGCTACACACATTTTAATAAAGATTTGTAAGAAGTTCAAAATGAAAACAAAAATTTGTAGCAATAAAATAAAAAAATTCTGTACATCCCAAAAAATAAAGCAGAAAAAGTCAAATTCCTCTAAAATAAGAAGAAATCCTGCAATTTATTTATCCAAAAATTTCATCTAAAACAACCAGATTTGACGGAAAAAAGCTGAATTGGCAGCACTGAATGGGTAAAAATGTTATCAGTTTAGCCTTAAAACAGCTGTTAGCGGGCTCCTTTAAGCCAAGCTTGCCACCTAGGTTTAGGTTACTGTTAAGGCAGGATTTCCAGCAAGGCTTGCGTGCCCTGCACTGTTAAAAAATGTCCAATGGGGGCATCAACAACAAAGTTGTCTAGGTTCGGGTGCCTTGAATATTAACAGCAGTCGTTTTTAACTGGCATTTTCGGAGATTTTCTGCTTTTCCCGCTTTTCCTTTCGCCCCTTACGAATGTCCTTTCTGTTACTAACACCGTTGTTAACAGTTACCCACCCCTTCTGTACTAAAAAATCCCAGGACTAACATTGGTTCTTGTCTGCGCCAAGGGAAAATGTTAGAGTTACTGTTAGCTTAACAGGGTTTGCACAGGATTTCCCATTCAAGCAGTGCAAGCAGCGCAAGGACTCTGTTATCCTTCTGTTAGGTCTCTGTTAACTTAACAGAGCTCTGTTAAACCTCTGTTAGCGAAAAAACAAGCAGTTTTTTCATTCGAGTAACGGCATTTTTTTTTAATTTTCAAATTCGATTTGCGGGAAAACCGCGGCAGCTAGCGCAATGCGGTTTTTTCCAACCGGTTCAAAAAACTCTCCTTTTTCAGAAAACTGTCAGGCAAAATCGCAAACCCAGTAGCAAAAGAGGGGGAGACGCTCAAAGTTTTATCAGGTTTTCTCGAAAACGGGAACTTCAGAATTCGAAAATTAATGTTTTCCCCGTTTAAAAACACTCCTGGCCAACTTTTTCCAAAAGGGTTTTTCTGAAAATTGAAAAACGCGCGCTGCACACGCGCCGAAAGAGCGAATTCCATTATTTGGAAAAAATACCCCGTTTTTGAAAATTTAACGATTGATTCTTAAAGATTTCGATAAAATAAAACGAAAAGATTATATACAACTTTTCGATATTTCGCTTAGTTTTCGAGGTATAGCCTCCTTAAACAATCAGTTTTGAATTGCGGCGCCGTGGCAATTGAGATATTCCCGATAAACAAAGATAAGTCCGATAGACTGCAGAGTCGATACTTCCATTCATAGCAGCACTGCTTTTATTGGGCTTAACAGTGCCACATTGAGTATAGCAGTGCATTTTGGCGAATTGCTGCAATTAACATTGCTTACAGTTTGAGCACGCACTTACAGTTTTAGCCGCATTGCCTACAGATTTTACACACAGCACACAAGCGACTCGTTTGTGTTTTATTTTTTAGTGTAATTAAATAAAAATAAACAATTAGCATAGTGTTAACGTGTTGCCATACAAGCCAAGAGAGCGCTGTAGCAAAACAAACGAAATGGGGTAAGTGCCGCAAGGTAAAACCGAAGCAACTTTCAATTGCTTCGAAATTGTGTGAAAAATCGACGCCGACGTTTTCTTTTGCTGCTGCTGCCGCTGCTCGTATTGTTGCCGTTGTTGTTGTTGCTGCTGCTGCTGTGTGTAGCGGGCGGCGTCGGAGGTGTAAATATACATATGTGCCTATATATATATACAATGAATTGATGCTATACATGCATCCTACGTAGGTGTAGGCCGTCGATACCAATTATGCATGTGTGCGTGCTTGTGTGTTTGTGTGAATTTGTAGGTGTGTATATAGGTGTGTGCGTGTGTGTGTGCAGTAAACTTGAGCAAAATCAAAACGAGGCTACAAAACACTTAAGCGCATAATGCAATTTAGTCGGCGAGGCCCGGCAAGGCCCCCAACACTGACACCTACACCCACACAGAGAGCGCCCCACCTGAGGGCCCCACCCTCACCTCCAGAGCAGCAGCAGCAGCGGCGCCCAAGAACAACAATGCCAATGACAATGCGCCGCTCGCTGCCGACAACATCAATAACAACGGCGACAGCAGAATCTATTTTCGCTTTTAAGGCTTTTTAAATCCCTAACAAATTTGTTTCTGTTTCCATGGCAGCGATAAGGTAAATAGATATATAGAGGGATATATGATAAAGCGAAACTATGTTTACACGCCTGTCAAGGAGGCGTGGCAGTGGGGGCCACTCAGATATGAGTCAGATATTGAATATTTAGACATTAGCAAGACTTGAAGTAACCGTTTAAATATAGAATATATTGACCGGACTCTGTCCTACCGGACTACACCTATTCCTATACCTATCTCTATATCTACTTTACTCAAGCGCACCGATCGATCAAGTGTATCTGTACGTCGACTTGCCTCATTTGTTATTATTTCTTGCGGTTTTTTGTTATCAAAAAAACCCCGTGAGACATGATGAGTGAAATGAATATTCAGTTTATTATCTAAAGAATTTTAATGACGGACTAATAATAACAAAATTACAAATTCAATGCGTCGAGTTGAGATTCAAAATTAGATGAAAAAGTTTTTTATTACTTCTTTAATTTAAATTGTTTAATGTTGATTGATTGGTAGACACAATGAATGCCTGTTTGGATTATAAAGATAATATCGTAGGGATTACAGACTGACACGAGAGTGGGTTAATTAGCTAATTGAAATTGATTATCTGATCGATTGATATTGTTATTAGAGACTGCTGGAGCCATATAAGAACTTAAGCTTCAATTTCGAAACTCGGTCACATATTCAACGGACTCCCCTTGCCATCCCCGCGGGGCCCGGCTCAGCTTGCAAATTAAATGTTAAGCCGACGTGCAGGAATCTTAATGGAATTTTTAATTAATCACCTGTGGGCGCTGTTGACGCTGCTGTTGCTAATGTTTCTTCTTATTTATTTTCTTGTGCTTTTCCGGGAAACACACACACAGCGAACAACCAATTTTCACTTGCCAGGCGCATGTGTTTCATATTGATCCGAAAACGAAACGCACATGGATCACAGCCAGCATGAAGGCGGTCAACGTGAGCTTCTTCTACGACAGCTCACGGAATCTGTACCGCATCATCAGTGTGGAGGGCACCAAGGCGGTCATCAACTCGACGATTACACCCAGTATGACATTCACACAGACCTCACAGAAGTTTGGACAGTGGAGCGATGTGCGCGCCAATACCGTTTATGGACTGGGCTTCTCCTCCGAGGCGGAGCTGACAAAGGTAACAGTACCACACATACTCCCTTCTCAATCTCCCGTTCTAATTAACCCTTATTCTTTCGCAGTTTGTGGAGAAATTCCAGGAGGTTAAGGAGGCCACGAAAAATGCCATGAAATCTGCAAATGGCTCGAACGCAGTTACGCCCACAACATCGGCGAACACGTCGCCCATATCGGGCCGTGCTGTGGGTGCCATGCAGAACGATAACACCGCCATAGATCCACACACTGTGGAGCCGCCGAATATGAGTAACACGAACACACAGAATGCTAATCCCGATAGTCCATCGCATAAGCTGCTAAACACTTGCGATATCAAGCAGGAGATTGGCTCAGCCACGCCTTCGCCACAGCCGGCAATGGTGGCCACAGCTGGCAGTGGTGGCGTCACTGGCGGAGGCGGCGGTGGTGGCGGCGGTATAACAATCTCCTCGGGTGGCAGCATTGTGGGCATGCACACTGGGCCGGGTGCAGGTGCTACGGCTGAGCAACAGCTGAAATACGAAAACGAACGTCTGAAAATGGCCCTGGCGCAGAGGTGAGTAAGATGCGGCATTATCTGGATGGATGAGCTGTGAAATTAATGACTATTTAATGACTTGCAGCTGTGCCAATGCCAAAAAGTGGGAGATTGAGTTGGCCACGCTGAAGAACAATAATATACGCTTGACCAGTGCTTTGCAGGTAAGTGGTATTCTATAGTTTGTCATGCCCATTACTCATTGATTTCTTTTGTTCCCCTGTTAGGAGTCTACGGCCAATGTGGACGAATGGAAGCGGCAGCTACACACCTACAAGGAGGAGAATATACGCCTAAAACGTGAAATGGAACTGCTGCGTGTGGGTGCTGGTGGTGGCGCCGGCTCTGGTGGTGCCACTGAGGATGAGCTGCGTCGCGAGGTTGCCGCTCTCAAGGCGCGCACAGAGACGCTGCAAACGGAGCTGCTGCAGCACGAGATCGAGCTTAAAACGGCCAACATGAGCCTGCGTGAAAAGTGCAATGACCAAACTGTAAGTCAAACTGAATCAGTGAATCAATTCATTTATATTCAAACCTCTCTTTAACAGCTGGCCAAGATGAGTGAACTGAATGTGCTGTTCGCCAAGAGCTTGTCGGAACTGTATGCGGTGCAGAAGGATATGGAGAATGTTATACATCCTGCCAAGTGCACTTGAGACTCAAACTCGGGTCTACTCAGAAAGGTTGCCAGGAAACTTTCCTCCTCCCGAGAAATACGTGTTTATAATTGAATTTACGTATTGTTTGCAGGTTTCAGCGCAGGAACAGACTACAATGGCAACCACTACAACGACATCATCGACAACCACAACAACAACAACAACTAGCAAACGTTATTTAAGCAATTTTCTAACGGCCGAGGCCGAGAGCACGCTCTCCAATGTCACCTCCATACACACACAACTGCAATCGCAGTCGCAATCGCTTTATGAGACACAGAATTCAGCACAGCTCAAGGCGCTGGATAAGCATTCAGCGTTGCTGCAGGAGCTGCATCAGCGCCAGTTGCAGGCTGTGCCGCGCTCCGTCACGGATGCAGCTGCCTCGGGTGGTGCTGGTGGCGGTGCTGCGAGTGGCACCAAAACTGCCACCATACTCGTCTCCAAATCAAAAACCAAAACTGGGCTGCCCCTGTTGCTGAAGAATTCCATTAACAATTAGGCAAATTTACCAAGCAGGCGACACATTGCAAATTTTTGTAATCTTTGTAGTTTGTATACAACAAGAAAACCAAAAGAGAGAAGAAATTTAAACACCCTTCACACACACACACATCACACCCACGCATCGTAGGCTTTTATGTATTTGTATTTTGAATGTATTTCCCCCTCAACCCCCAAAATTGACCAGTATTTAATTGATTATTTCGAATTTGAGTCTCTGTGTCGCGGTACTTTTGTAGCATTTAAGTCGAAAGCAATTTATGGAAATTCATGTGCGCATTTACATAAGTGCAATATAAACAAACAAACATAAACAATTGATATTATATGCTCTACTCTTATTTTCTGCTAATTGTTAATTAATTTTTAATGAGAGCTTGACAATGAATACTCCCCCTCTGACTCCCCCAAGATCTGAATCGAAATCATCGTAATCGACAAACTTTTTTATGCGAATTGTGCTCGAGAAACAAACTCTTTTCTAGTATTTTTAACAAAGTAACTTTTGGTATTTTCAAAAGCATAGTCACGTAATTTGTTTATGTATTTATTTATGTGTATTTTAAAAATTAAGAAGATTATTTAATTTATCAAATTCGAAATGTAATATTTGTTTTTCTTTTTTTACAACATGTACAATGTGTGTAATTCCAACATCTTATTTATTGCAATTAAAAAAAAACATTAACTAACAATGACTTAGACGACGAAGAAGAAGCGAAGCATACTAAATCACACATAAAGAATAATAATTTTATAAATGCAAATAAAAGTATAAGTGAAATACGAAACTAGCAAAGTAAATTAAACGAATACCAAGTCAAGTATGTATGTGGAAAACTAGTTTAATATATTAACAAATTATATATATACACATATATATATACATACATATATATTGTATACGTATGAATAACAAGAAGCAGAACAACAACAAGAACAACAGCAATAAATAATATCAATATTCAATCTCTGTCCTTCTCCTCCTACTCCCACTCACCCACGCAAGCGAAACGGTAATGGGGAAAACGGCTGAAACGGTTACAATTGAAGCCATATTGTTATGCAATTTGACCACTCGTTTTTTGCCTAGAATTACCCAGTTAATGAACTAAAAGTAAAAAGTAAATCAAATAATAAACGAAGCAAATGTTGAACATACAAATCTAGCAGTTAAAAGTAAATAAACATATGAAATAAATAAAAATAAAATTTAATATGATTACAGAATACAATATAAACCAAAGGCGTGTTTCATTCGCGGGGAAAGCTAGACATTATCAATATATACGTATGGCTTAAGGGTTCCTGGTATAATTTTTATTGATTTCATAACCTGATAAATACATAAATAGTATTTAGACATGGATTTTATGAGTTTAAGCAAGATTATAATGAAACAAAGTTCATTACTCTTCTACTGTTTACAAATTAATTATATTCATATTTATATATTTAGTATATAGAGCTATGGTTCGATTTCTCTCTTTACCAAACTCTACAGTGAGCAAGATTATTATACAATCCGTGCGATATAAGACAAATATCAATTGATAATTACATTTTGAATAGGATTTTATTATACATTATATTATAATTTATATTCGCTATAAATTAACAGCCGGAGTGGCTTCCCATAATTATTTGCAGCATCCAATCATTTATAATATATAACTATTATTCCCCGCTAGACAAAGAGCGATCTATAGAGTTCCGTCTTGGAGTCCTCCGTCCAGTCGCTGGCCTCGTTGGGAGCCATGAAGTTAATCAGTTTGTTGTGCACCAAATAACTGCGGGAAGGAAGGAACAATTAGAGAAAAGATTCAAGTTTTAATCTTTCCAGCTTACCGCAACTTTCTGCCCTTGCTGGCCCTGGTGTCGACCTTCTTTTTCATCTTCTGTCGCAGCTTCTGCAGCTCTACGAACTGTTTGGCAATGTCGCCCTGGCTGGACGTCGAGCTGGCCTTGTACTCGATGAGTTCGCGCAGCTGCTGGTGATAGAAATCGCTGTCATCGTAGACATTCTTATTGACAGTCCCAGTGCCAGCGCCCTCTACATTCTCCTGCTCCTCCGCCGGTTGTTGATTGCCCTTCAATGTTTGGGATTTCTCCAGCAATGCCTCACGATTGGCCAGTGCACTGTTGATCTTCTTGATAATGTCGTAGTCCTCCTGCATCGATTTGCGCTTTAGACCCGCTCCAGGCGTCAGCAACTTGGTGCGGTCATCCCACTTGAGCAGCACCTCATTGCGATAGTTTTGCATGTTTTGGAAATTGCTTTGCAGCACGCTGGCACAGCGTTTGCTCGCTGGCGCTGTCGAGTCCTGCTCCTCCTCCACTGGCTGCTTACGTTTCACGGACTTTCGCATTTCGCTGTTCTGCTGCGTCAGCGCCGACTGCAGGGCGAGCAGCTGTTGCAGCAGCTTGGAGCTGCGCTCATGTGCATCCTTCATGACGGCCTGCAGCTCCTCGTTCTCTGTGCTCTGCAGTGTTGCGGGAGGCGGCAACAGGTTCACTTTGCTGGTCAGCTTCTGTGTGTTGATGCGCATCTCTAGCAGACGTTCCCAGATCTTCAGCTGATTCTGCACGCACAATCCCTTTTGTATTTCTGCTTGTTGATTTTGTTTTTTCATTATTTCACTAGTGTCCATCGCATCGTCGTCGTCGGACTCGGCATCCTCGGAGTCGTCCTCCTCATCGCCAGACTCCTCTTCATCATCCTCGTCGTCATCCTCCTCATCGTCATCCTCTTCTTCTTCTGCTTCTAAATCTTCTTCCTCGCTGTCCTCGAATCCATTTTGATGTGTTGCCTTCTTTGACTTGGATTCCACTTGTTCCTCCTCATCTGTGTCGCTCTCTTCGTATGGCAGCTCCTCCTCATCATCCTCCTCATCTTCTTCGTCGTCTTCATCGTCCTGCTCGAACTCCTTGCGACTTGTGATTTTTCCCTTGTAGCGCTCGCTCTGCTCCGACAGCAGCTTCACGTTGCGCTTTCGGAAATCTGTGCTGCGTGCATCGGGCAAGTCGTATTCATCTTCGAAGTCCACAACTCGCGCTGCGGTATCCACATCGCCATCGGAATGATCATCACTCTCGCTATCGTTGGGGTGTGCCAGCAACTTGCTCACCTTCTCCGCCACGGTCTGTGGTTGCTTTTGTCCTTTTCGCAGCATTTTCACGCAGTTTTCATTTATTTTCCAATAAAAACATCAGCGAAACGACGGCAACACGTGAAAACGAGTTCAGGTATAGTTTTGAACTAGTTCCAATCTATGAAATCGATATATCTTGTTCCCGTTCATTTTGCTATCGATAGCAGTGAGTTAGAGAAACAAATTTATTTTGTATTAGGAAATTATTAATTAATTAAATTATAAATAATACAATTTGTATATTATCTATAAAATAATGATTTGGTTTACAATATTACTTTTACTGTCATTTTATGGGAATCAGGTCAATAATTTTTATACACAGCGCAAAAGTATGCTACATATTTTAACTGAGTTTTTAAATTTTCTGTTTGAAAGTCCGTTAAATTAAATTTCATATAAATTAAGCTAACGACCTCATGAATGTAAATAAATTTTAATTGTTATCGTTATTCTAGATCAATAAACATTATTAAAAAAATTAATATAACTTTGGTTTGTTTACTGGGGACTACAAATCATGAGCAAGTTGTCTTTAAAGAAAATAACTCACTAGATTAGTCTTTTAATTGCTGTAGAATCGATAAATATGCCCTGATTCCGCAAAAAATAAAGAAAAACAGACTGATTTGCACTCTGGTTAAACTGTTAATTTATTATTCATCAATGCACACGCCTCATGCCTCATTAAAACCGGCAAAATACCGACTTATCAGCGCAGGTGCATCTTGATAACACGCGCACACGCACACGCGCACACACACTCCGATAGTTATGGAAACCTTTACACACACACACACGCAGCATAGCATACAATAGCGGGCATGGGACTGTCATGAAGACTGAACATGAACTTGAAATCCTTTTGTTGGAGCCCATTTGCGGTCATTATACTAATGAAATGTTCGCAAATTGCGACTCGACAATTTGTGAAGGGGGTTGGGGGGTCAGGAAAATGGTTAACCTTGAAAACTGCAGAAATGCGGTGCGAAACAGACGCCGCCGGCAAGTCAAAGGCGACAGAAGTGTTTCCGGAAAATAAGATACAATTCGCAGTCGACAGACTGCAAATTATATAGCAGATTTCTATAATTTTCTGCGAATTGGAGGCAAAGTCACGACGCACCGCCACCAGACACTGTGACCGCAGCTGATAACGTAATAAGTATGTGTTATGTTTTTATTACATTTTTTTGGGCGCTTACGGTACTACATAATTTGTGATAAGGCCGAAAAGAAGAATCCAGGAGACGGCGACGCTGAACTTTGAGTTGACACACGGACAGACGACAGCTGTGTGTAGACAATGAATATGAGATTTTTATGCGGGCGGGCTGCCATTTTGGGGTCGTCGCTGTTATCAGTGCGTCAGCGTTGCCAACTACATACATGTTCGAAGGGAGATGAGAAGAGCAGCAGGCCGAGCAGCAGCAGCATTGCCGGCGGCTGCGTCGCATTTTTTTAATTAGACTATCAGTTGTTGTCGAGATTTCGATTTTACAATTCAGTCAGTTCCTGTACGCCGCCCGGTGCAAATAATACTCGAAGAGAGACGGACTAACGCTAATACGACGGGCCCGTCTGCAGCCAATGCGATATCGATAACAAAGCACGCGCCAGTGTGGGTGTACGTTCTTTGTTGTGTTAGTGTTAGTTAATTAACCGATCGCGTCCTGCTGTTTTGGTGCGTAAGGTGTGCAAAAACGTGTAAATGATCACATATTCTATATGTGTGTGTGCGCACATACATACATGAGTATTTGCTGTGTATATTAAATTCTTGTACACGGCGCGCGCGCGTGTTTAGAAAAAGCAAAACAAAACGGAAATAAAAAACCTGCGAAAAAACAGGAAAATAGAAAGAAGCAAATGAAAATTGTGGGGTACGCGTAATCATTGATTACGCCTACAATGCAGGCAGCAGATGAATAACACGGCAGTGTTGGTTAACAGCGTATAGGCCTTCTGATTATTAGTAGGGTGACCCCTCACTGAGAGCATCTTGTTTTGAATTTAAAAAATGGACTAAACTAATTGCGCTTTAGATTTAGATAAAACATAAACATATACAGATTAAACACATGTTAGATACATAAATCTTTAAATTATTTATGACTATTTTTCAATTTCCCTTCTCCTCTATTTTTTGTATATTCGAATTTGTTCTTTCCAAGCGGCGAGCCTCCATTCCAATTGTATTTTCTGTTTTTATCTGATTCTCTGTCTGAAAAGTTCAAACAGCACGCGAAACAATAAATAAACAATTAAGTTGTGTACTACAAAACGTTTCGCTCAAGGATTAATGCACTGAGAGCGATTGTTTCATTGTACGGTTATCTCATTATCTACAGCGCTGTTGTTGTTGTTATTGCGCTTCGTTTTCAATTGAGTGAGCTCTCTGTCCCATTGAGCGCAATTGATTAACAGATTAATCGGACACTCGTCGAGCTACTTTGCCAGCATTATTCACGTTCATCATGAAAGAGCCGCAGCAACGTGCGAAGCATAAGTGGAATATTTATGATTATCGCCTTCGAAAACAAATATTCCAATATTATAATGAGAGAGTGTAAAATAGTTCAAGGTCAAAGCTCAACAAACACACACACACACACGCAGAATGCAACCGAAAAGCAAAACAATAATAAAAGTGTTCTTGAACCTCACGAACACCAACAACAAACAGCAGCAGCACAGCGAAGCGAAAAAACAATACGAATGCGTCGTGAAATTGTTTGACCCACAAGTGGGAAATCGAGTGAAATTAATTAATTGATTCGAGTCGAGACGAAATGGTGAAATACTCAAGTGTCCTGGGACGAAATTATAAATACGAAGCGCCAGAAGTCTCTCGACGCTGTTTCGAGTGTCGGCATCAGTTTCTCTGTGTCTCGTTCTCTCCTGCGTTCTGTGATAATCTCTGACAAGGTTCTGTGCCAGTCAAGCGTATTGAAAAACACTCAATAAATTCACTGAAACTGGGAAAAACAACAACTATTACGAGTGATGTCTATAATATAATAATCTGCAGCGATTCTGTTTCCCAAGAAGTGTTCTAGATGTCGTGCCCCTTATTAGAAATTTATAATACTCATGGCAACTAGCACAAATACAATTCGCATACATTTTCGGCAATATAAATAAAAATACAAATTTATTAATATTGTTTAGTTGAACCATTAAAACGATTATAGATTGTTTCCGTTTTGGGCTGCTTCTAATATGTATACTTAAATAAACACCAAACATTTAGCACGTATTGAATATTATTTGTTTGGTGTAGAACGTGCGTAAATACAATTGAGAAAAGTGAAAAGTATTTAAAAAGATTCTCAAATTATATGCCATATAAATTAGATAACTAATAATGCAAATCTATAGGAAACAACTAAGTGTTTTGCTGCGGTAAACTTGCAAAATTCTCATGTCCACAATCATCTTTGTGGCGAGTGCAGATAGAAGACGCCGCGACATTGTGAACTGCTATAATGGCCGACAATGCGAATGAGAAAGAATACGATCATCGTTCATTGAGTGATTGGTCGAATGTGAATGTGAATGGTACAATGCATCTCTCAAAGGATATGATATTCAACGATGGCCATCGGCTATCCATAACAGTCTACAGGTGAGTGATTTGACGAGATGGAGAGTAAGAAGGTAGAGTGAAAGTAAGATTCTTTGAAGACCAAAGTGATTGAAGTACTTCTAGGTATGAAAAGGAATAAAATCAATGATATAACAGAGATATAAAAAGCCTCATAAGACAAGAAGAGAAAAGAAACATATTAAATAGAGAAAGGGAAGAAGAGAAATTCTGTATTTAGGAGAGAAACACACAGACGGAATTTTGATGAATAAGTAGAGGGAGGTAAAAATAGGGATAGCGTACATAGAGGCAGTGAGAAAGGCATAGACAGAGAAAGTGAAGTGGACAGTGAGGGATAGAATGAGTAAGAACATAATACTTATAAGTACATTATATTATATAAAGTATATTTTAAATATATATATGTATAAATGAAATACAAACAGAGAAGAAGCGAGCTTGAAGTGCAAGTGATCTATAGAGAGCGTTCAAGCCAGAGATAATAATATACTTGCCCACTTCCTGCTCAGCCAACCAAGTGAGATCACCCACTCACTTTTCCCAGCCAGCATTCTTGTACTTTGGTATTCACACACTCATACTAACACTCACACGCAGACGCACACATTCATATCATATTGAGGAGATAAGCAGAGATCGTCTATGCACTTTTCTAAACTTATCAGCCACGATAGGCTGTGCTGTGTGTAGGTGTTGCATACACGAGGTTATAAATAAGTGTAGATCATGTCGTGTTCATATGTCGATCTGTCTGAGCTTTAATAATTTTCATTTGGAATTTGAACGCTGTAGTTCAGCGTAGGGTTCACTTTAATAGAGTGATTCGAAATTTTCAGAGATCATTTTAATAGATTGCCGACCGATCAAAAAAAAAAAAAAATAAACTGACTAAGGAAACCCGTATAAAGTGCTTAGCATTGGTTTTTTTTCGACTCGATTTATAATTAAGTAATTCGTATGTATGTATTTCAGTTATTCCAATGTGTGTTTATAGATATGATCGAAATGAAATCTTAAGATAAGCTTTTGTGCACAGCAAACTGAAATACCACTTGAATAAATTGAATTAAATAAAGTTAGATATTCAACACATACTGGCAGCATGATGAAAGGGCTGCTTGATTAATTCGTTGTTTACGTCGTTTTAAATAGTAGGTAACATTGTAATTAATAGATTAGTAAAGACTTTGCCTCATATTAACTGTATACATTCTATTCAATCAATCACCTACCCTATCAAGTATACTCTATGCTGGAATTATCTGCAAAGTAACAATTAAAAAAAAAAATAATCACATGTATATTTTATTAATATAAAGTATTCTTTTATACGCATCATTGAGTATGTCTATTAAATTCATAAATAATAATAAATTATTTCCAGATTTATCTTAACCCATAGTAAATGATATTGCAAAATCAATTTGTAAATTTATCGCAACAAAACGAAAATTTGTTTGCTAAAATGAATTTGCGAATTCCATAAATCATTATTTATGTGTGGAAATCGTAACTATTGTAGCCTTAACGATGTCAAAATATTATGTTTTGACTGTGAGCACTTTAGTCGACTAACAGATACTCTGCGTTATACAAGGGAAATGCTTACTGAAGAATTTTGAAGAAGATTAGAAGTAGAAGTGGGATTTTAGATTGCAATTTTTTCTACAACCTATTAAGTTTAAATTTATTAGGCATATAAATATTCCTTAGATACTAAGGTAAATTAATAAAATATTTATGCACTTTTTGCAGATATCAAAAATTAACTCCTTCACTTTGCACATTTCACAAGTTTATCATGCATTTTGCCATCGCATCAAGCCCATCGCTTAGGGTCCAAAGTACCCGATCTGCTTAACTTTATTGCAACTGTTTATTGGCGCTTTTAAGGCTTATGGCAGGCACAATTCAGTTTCAATGATCCATTCAGTTGCCTGACCCACTTATCAGGCCTATGACGCCCACGCAGTGCCGAGTACAGCTCGGGTACAGCTGGTCACCCACTTGGTTTCGTCTGGTTATCCAAGCGATTAATCGCCACGACCTTTTTACCCCTCATTGGCAGCATACTCTTTGTGATCTCAACAATTGGCAACAGCACAGTGCTCTATCTGCTGACCAAGCGGCGACTGCGGGGCCCCCTGCGCATTGACATCATGCTAATGCATCTGGCCATTGCCGATCTAATGGTGACGTTCCTCCTGATGCCGCTCGAGATTGCGTGGGCCTGGACGGTGGAGTGGCGTTCCACGGACCTCATGTGCCGCCTCATGAGTTTCTTTCGCGTCTTCGGGCTGTACTTGTCGAGCTTTGTCATGGTGTGTATCTCGCTGGACAGGTGAGTCGCGCTCTCTCGCTAATGGACCAAATTGATAGCCAGATAAGGCAACGCATAATATACAAACTGTCAATCTGTGTGTGACTAACTTTTCAGATATTATGCCATACTGAAGCCACTACAAAGATCCCCTAATCGTGGTCGCATCATGTTGGCCTGTGCCTGGCTGGGCTCCATTCTCTGCAGCATTCCTCAGGTTCGTCGACTGGGAGTGTCCCTTTTTTAGTTTCTCCCCTTTCCAATTAAATCTCCCTTTTATGACTCGAATCAATTACATAAAAATAATAATAAAAACTGATTAAATTTCTTTCCAATTTGAGGATTATTTTCCACAGTGTAATGGTCTTCTTCATCTTCTGCTTTCTTTGCACAGGCCTTTCTCTTCCACCTGGAGGAGCATCCGACCGTCAAAGGCTACTTTCAATGTGTCACCTTCCACACACTGGTGACCGACTTCCATAACTGGCTCTATCAGATCTCCTCGATGTGCGCCTTGTACGCATTCCCATTGATCGCATTCATTTACTGCTACGGCGCCATCTACTTGGAGATCTATCGCAAGAATCAGCGAGTACTCAAGGATGTGATCGCCGAACGTTTTCGTCGCTCCAACGACGATGTACTCAGCAGGGCCAAGAAACGCACCCTCAAGATGACCATCACCATTGTGATTGTGTTCATCATCTGCTGGACTCCGTACTATTTCATCTGCATGTGGTACTCCTGGGACAAGTCCTCGGTGGGAAAGGTCAACTCGCTGGTTCGCAAGGCTCTTTTCATCTTTGCCTCGACGAACTCCTGCATGAATCCACTGGTCTATGGCTTGTACAACATTCGTGGGCGCATGAACAATAACAACAATGTGGTGAGTGGTCTAGGAGTCTTGGAGTCTATGAAGAACACTTCTCACTTTCTACTCAACTCTCTCTCTTTCTTCTCTCGCAGTCTGTTAACAATCGTCACACGTCGCTTACGAATCGCCTAGACTCGTCCAATCAGCTGCTGCAGAAGCCCATCGGCTCATTGCCCAATGGCAACGGAGTAGCTGCTGCTGTGGTGGCTTCCACAAAGCTGGCCCATGTGGTGCGCCTAAAGACAAATGGCACGAGCTCGGGTGGTGGTGCTGGTGGCGGCGACATTCAGTCTCCGGAGTCGATCCCCCCCTCCGCGCCGTTGCCTGATTCAGAGATAGATGCTAACGACGACGTCAGCGTCAGCGTAGTCACCATACGCTGTGGCCCAGAACAGACGCAGCCGACCAAGCAAACGCAGACCAGCAAGGTGTCGCCCAGGAGGCCAAAGACGCCCCCTGCCATCTACCCGAAGTAATGTCGCCTCGCTGTAGCCGTCCGCCTTTTTATGACGCCCTGCATCATCAACTTCACTTTTCATTTGGCTTTTCGCACAGTTGTCGGCGTAAAGTGCCCGGGTTTATGTTGTGGTCCGCATTCGGAGACCCTCCGAACGTAAACGTGCTTAACAATAGCGAAGTAAGTGAGTTTGTGGTTAGCCTGGAAGCTTGGGGAGGTGTAAACTTAATGCGTTTTATAGGCTCCATTTGTGGTGTAAAACTTGAGAGGAATATGCACAGACAGAGATGAGGAATATATATAAAGAAGTCATATAATATAGTAAAGTAATGATGGTCGATTGTTCCTATAATATAGACATAAAAACATGCTAAAGAAATCTGAACAAGTTTAAAATTAAATTGAAAACATTTTTATATCCTTGATCTAAAAAATGGTTTAGTAACTTTTTTTGATGTATATATGTTTTGTGCACTGAAGAGCTCGATTCCATGATGACTTGATTACAAAGTAAACCCACTTGACAGCAGTTCCGACATTACATACGGAGTATAGTATAAAATCACACTGAAAGGGGCTTAAGTAGTTGGCTGATTGCAGCATCAACTAATCAACAGCTAATCTTATCAAACGGGAATAGATTCCCTGCCATGTCCAGCACATTCGCAGGTAACTCTAGTCTGAATTAATTAGGGCCTTCAATTTGGTTATCTTCGCTTGAGTACCCATTACTTCTGTGACGACCTTCGCAACAGGCTCATCCCAGTCAAGTACTGTGAACCCACTTAAAAGCCCATATATCATTTCGTGTCAACTCACATCATGCCAAAAACAACATCGATACAGCAACAACAACAACAACAAGAATAACGACAACTAACCGTTGAGTTTGAGCATTCTCGGATGTCCAAAGTAAACCAAGCAAATGGATGAACCACTACAGCTATTTCGTTTTACAGTAGAACCAACAACTGAGCACGTGAACATAACCTAAAATGCACGCCAAACTCGATGACACTGACAGCACCAACAACAACTACAGTAGTCAAACAAGAAGAAGAACAACTCAATTAGGAGCTGCTACTGTTTTCCGAGGCGGCTTGGAACAAAAGCTTCACGATTTAATTTGCGTTTAACGTTTAAGTCTTCTTTTTTGCATTTAAGTAACTGATTAAAATGTTAACCAATCTACAACCGATTTGTGGTCTAGGCCGTTTTGAATGTTCGAAAAGTCATCATAAAATATATGTTTAAGACGTAATAGCACGTAATATTAGATACTCTAGTTAGTTGGCTTATTGCTTAATTTAAATTAATTTATTCATAAAACACACAAACAGAATATCGTATGAAAAATATATATAGAAAATATCGAAAAAAAACCAACAAAAAAAAAGAATCTTAACCTGTCTAATTAATGGGCGGATCTAACCATACTTCATTGTATAGGGACTATACCTACCTTATCGCTGGCTTTATTTTCATTGGATCTTTTGTTAAGACGGCGTTAATCATTCGCTTTACGGCCCGCGATGACGTTAATTATATAGACGTGTGTGTGCGCGCTTTTAAATATTTATTAGCCGATATTAGATATACCAGACATCGCATGTGTCAATGGCGTATCTATGGCCTATGGGCACAGCAAACCCGTTCCGTTTGAGGGCCTCTCAGGGCGTTTTTTGTTTGACCTTTAAGTAGCCACAGCTTTATTGATTGTCTAAGTTTAAAGGTGTTCAGAATCTGCTTTAAATTGTTTGGAACTTGATTTATTTAAAGGATATTGGATAGTCAAAGAATCCATAAGAAAGTGAATTATGAAAGTATATTAAAAAGGGTTTAAAGTGAAACCCATTTATCTAGATCTTCCAAATTGTTGATATTCAAGTTTCTAGTTTTTAAGTATTTTTGACCAATATTGAAACAAATATTACTTATATTAATTTATTATAAAAAGTAAAGGAAATAAAAACGTATAAAAAAAATTACGTATGTATATACTATCCTTGATAAACAGGAATTTTTGTAGACTGGATATGACTTATTTTATTTCTAAAACTGATCCCAGGCTCCTCTTTCCAGGCTCCTCTTCCTCGGCTCCTCTGCTTCGCAATTAAAGTTTATCGCAATCTTTTAGACTACCCACTCTTTGCTTTCGCTCTCTCTCTCTTTCCCTGTCTGTTGCTCCCTCAATTCCTCCCTCCTAGACCTTTCCTTTCGCTCACTCGGCAGTCGTAATATTTACAACTGTCATAAGATACTCAGCTCCTGAGGAAGGGGTCTGGGCGAGGGGGGACTTATCCCACGCATCCCGTGCGACAGTTTGCTTCAAGTTTCGCAGCTGGAGGAGGAGGCGACGATCAAGAGTAACCCAATTAACGGGCCAAAGCATAAAAGACTTGCAGTGTTAGAAAGTGGCTCACTTTCGATACACTGCACAACAAAGTCACGTTCACAAGGCACTTATACACACACACACACGCACACAAAGGCAGCATAAACAGAGGAATGCTTGTAATCGAAACTTGAGGACCGAAAAATAAACATGTTAATAATACAATTTTATGATTAATACGAAATGAACTGCAGCAACAACAAGAGTAACAACAACAATAACAAAAACACCAACAACAACGGGGGTAGTCAACATGCAAGTTGTGCTGTAGCGCCGTCAAAGTGCGTGGGTCGTGGGCCGGTGAAGATGCTGGGAACAGCAACGCACAACAACGCCAGCTAGAGATGTGCGCGTGACGTGACACGAACAAGAAGCAAACACGGAAAAATACTTTAAATGTAAGAAAGGAACAATATTATTTGAAAATGACAATCTAAATGTATAAATAATGTAAAAATGTTTACATATTGAAAAATATTTAAATTTAAATTAAACAAAGAACGAAATGTTAGTACATTTGTTTGTTATCACATTAATTCAATTTATTTAATAAATGGAATCTTGCCTTTATTCTAATTTTATTTATAGAGTTTATATACATATATTCAAAAATTGCTTTCCTATTCAGATTTGTTTATTTTAAAGAATATATTTTTATTATACATATAAACAACAATTAATTATAGAGACTTATTACAAATTATATTCTCTTATAATTTTATTTTTGGAAAAAGTTATATTATTTTATAATATAAATGCATTGTAAATATTATAGAATTTTTTTAGATTAAGATGTCGTTTTTTCTAAATATACACTATACTAATTTTTTTCATATTCATAAGATTACATATGACTATATTATATTTTTTTATTTTAATATCACAATATGCTGCATTCCCCAAGTTTTGTTTTCGAAATCCCGTCCATCTCTATGGAGGAGCGACCCGAATGAAGCGAGCATCGCAGCGGCACACCGGGTCGCTTATTTATAAATCACGCACATAATGAAATTTCAGCAAGTGGTCGTCGTCGTCGCTGTGTCCAAAAATGCAGCAGACAAGCAGGCAAAATATGCAGCGATGGCAATGATGACGAAGTCGATGGGGCAGATAATGATGATAATAATGAATGTGCTGCCTGGAACTGGGTGTGCGCGCCATAGCGCCATGATATATGCACGAGTCTTGTGCCCGGTCCGGGGCTTGACATGCTGGCGACATAATGATGAACTAGTCGTAACACTGCAAGAGATCTGAAGTTGCTTTTCGGACGACTGACGCGTTACGCATTGCTTTGTTGTCACTTTGATAGGGGGCTCGAAATTGGAAGTGCAGTTGGGGGAGGAGCACAGGGCGCGACACTTGTAGTGCATAAGTAGTCATTAATAGGTGCCACATGCATATCGTATATTGAAGAATTACTGCAGGGAGCCATAAGGGGGAAGGGGGCTCCAGTTTTACGAGTATTTCGGTTGTTGTCTTTAACGATTGCAGAGCGTGCCGCTTTTACGAGCCTTTTTTCTGGGCATCTTTAAAGTGGCCCAGCTCTCGAGTTGTGCATATTGCTTGGGGAATGCGACCGAAGGCTGAACGCATAAAAAGGGTTCAGCGAGTGCGTTTTCCAAGCTGAATGTGTGCTTTATGGGCAGGGGCAACATTGTTGCCCCAGTTGGGTTTCGATTTCAAGACAAGGGTTATGTTTACTGCCTAGCTCAGGGCTTCATTTGAGATTGTAAATGTGGCATAGAGCGAATATTCATCAATTAACCTAATGATCAGCAGGGCAATTAGCGACATATTAAGATGGACCCTTAGATCAGAAATTTATCAAATGAGTTGGAGAGAAACAATGAATCAATCAATTTGGAATTTTATAGCCAAAATTGCACAGTTTTATCTATTTCTTAATAAGTTTTCGCAGAATAAACATTCTTAAAATTTATGAAAATATGTTTATTAGTTAGCGGAACATAAATTTAAAATGTTAAGACATAAATAAATAATCTTTTAACATTTCCTAAATATTTTAATTGGTTTCTGACTCATTCCGCGCAATTTACGATTGAGAAATATCTGTTTCATTAGAACAAAATTTTTCGATGATTTAAATCGCAGTAAAATAAAATTAAAAACTACTCGATAAATCATCAAGCACATAGCTTATACCATTAGCAACTCGTTTACAACAAACACTCTGCCCGTTAAATAGTCAGTTTATAACAGATTTGAAATTTATCAAATTCAGCATATCTCAAATACCAATAAGCCATCGATCAAGCGCGTAATCTCTCATTTATTTTCTCCCTCACTAAGTTGGCTTTAATCCCACCAAACAAGTTGCGGACAGTGTGGCAACGCTGCTCTCACTTACGCAAATTTGCACGTGGGCGTCTTAGCTTACTCACGCGTCAAAAGAAACACAAACGAAGACAAAATGCTGCGGCCGCGCCGCTGAACGCGTTTCTCCCAGCAACAACAACACCACAGAAACAGCAACAAGTTAACACACACAACTGCACCAACAACAACAAGTTGCCAGCATCACCGAAGCCAAAGCAGCAGCAACAACAGCTGAGAACAAAACAAACTGCAATCAGGCGACGACTGCAACAACAGTTTGCTGCTGCTCTCGCTGCTTGCGTCGCAGTCGCTGCCGCTGTCGCAGTCGCTGCCGCTGCCGCTTTAGATGTTTTTGTCGCGGCTGTTACCCTTCAGTGTGCGTTTGCACGTTGAACAAGACGGTACACGAAGCTGAAAGAGGTAAACGATAAACGCGCGCGACTATCGATAAACGCGCGCGCGACTTTTCTCGCCATTTGATTGTGATCTATGACAGCTTTTAGTGCTGCTGCTGCTGCTGCTGCTGTTGCAAGTGTGATTATCCCAGAAATATCAGCAGAGCAGAACCGGGATAAACAGACACCCTGTTAAATTGTCACCGTGTTGCATTTTGACAGACGCCCCAAAGAATCATTTTCATTCCATTTTCATTTCCATTTCCATTTGGCTGTCAAGGTGGCATCGCCTTCGCCTTTGCCTTCGCGTTCGGTTCGCGTTGCTTTTGCTTTTGCGTTCTTGTTGTTAATAGCATAAAAGTGTTTTAATTTTTATTAGCACGAACACCGGACAGGCCTGCCTACACGACAGCATCACCAGCAGCACCAGCAGCAGCCGCAGCCTCTCCAGTTCCAGGTGCGGTTCAGTCGCCAGAGGATCGTCGCGTCGTCGCGTTCGTCTCGTGTCGCGTGTGCCGCGTTGCTTTCGTTCTAATAAAATCAATCGAACGCGATCTTTGCGTGTATACCTTGTGTTCCATGTGTGTCTTCTCTTGTTTATGCTTGTCGCTTCTCGAGAAGGGTTTCTCTCTCATTTCTTAATGCATCCGTTTTATTATCTATAGTGTTGAAGCCTTAGCCGACGCGATCTGTTTGATCTGGCACCACATAGCAGTGCAGTAAATTGTCTACCGAAAATATATAAGGAAATTAAACGAGTGTGTTTGCTCCTACTATAAACAGAAGATACAACTTAAGTTGTTGCCAGTCTGAGATTCATTCACGTGGACGTTGACAGCGATAAGTGGCAGAGGCAGAAGCTTGAGGAGCTGTCGCAATTAAGTACGACTAAGCAGTACCTACAGAAGCCCAACAAGTGGCAAGTGGCAAGTGGCAGCGGAAACGTAGCGTCGTTGAGCGTGCAACGTCCTTGACAAAGAGGTGAGTGTGAAGGCTGTAAAGCGAGAGCTAAGTGGGTTAAGTCCCCAGTCGCGGTGCAATAAAAGTGCAGCGAGGGCTAATGGAAAGTAAGAACGAAGTGAGAAGGAATGAGATATTTATTTGGGGTAGTTCGGATTCGTAAATGGGAGCATAAAATATACAACGTAATTAAAGGGAAACATATGTATCAAATATAAATCCTGACTACATAGATGGATTATATATTATAAATTATATATATATATATATAATAAATTAGAAATATATTAGAAAACAGCATGAATCTATTTCTATTCCATAGGATACTTCTTTACTCTTTTATTGTACTTTAAAATAATTTACCTTATTGAATTTTTATTTTTAATAATTTTATCAAAATATCGCTAATGAAATTTTTTATTTTCTTTAGTTCATTAACTTCAAATTCCCAGCAAATCGAATACCCATTTTTCCCAGTCACACCGCATTCCAAACATTCGTTAAACCTTTTTCTAGATGCGCAATAACTCACAAAATATTTCCCAAGTCACAAGATTGTCGTAATTTTAGCCATATTAATTGACCAATTTATGAATATAATTATGCGGCAGAAGAAAACTCACATTTCACCGCCTTCATATCTGATAATAAATCATGCTAATTGTTGTTGTAATTCAAATCCTATCGATACATATTAATTAGACACACCCAGTTTGGCTACAGGCTCCATCCAGCAGTCCACAGTCATTCCCCACAATAACCACAGCGTCTGCAACATTAATCTAAAGATCTCGGGCCTTATCTGCATTGGCGCCATAAATACCAAAGTCGAGTCATAATCTATTAATTACCAGACTTTCCACACATATTAAAAGCAGGTTGAAGTTTATGAGTCGTATATTAAAGGAAATTAAAATGTTTTCCACGATCTGAGGACAATTATAACCACAGTTGCTATAAAAAAAGAGTTGGCATGGAATTAGAAAGAATACTTCTGTAGAGTTTGCTGATAGATGTGATACTCATTGAAGAAAGACCTAAGGTTGTTTTAAAATATTTTACTCTTGAAGTTGCAAAGTAGACAAATGTCAAAATAATAAGTAAAAATAAAATATTTACATTTTTCCTTCTGCTTTTTGTGCAACTTGGCAACACTTTGTTATACATCTTTATTTTATAGGGTATACATTTAATTGCTGGCAATTTGTTAAACATTTTATTAGGCGAACGGCAGCCACAGTCTGTTTGGCATTTCCTTTTTGGCTTTGTAGAGATTTTCTCCACTCTGCTTTGCTCACAGCGTTAAACAAATCTGACCAAATGAGACCAAGTTCGCCGTCTCCTCAGTTACTAACAAATACCATACCTCTGTTGTATCTGTATTTGTATAATATATTTATTTGATTTCAACATTTGTCGCTGCTGCTTTAGCCGCAGTTCCAAGCGATTCAATTAAAAGTCGCCCACTGAAAACATTACCATAACACTTTATAACTGCCTCAGAGCTGAGAGATCTTTGTGCGGTTTGTTGGCTGCTTATTTGATTATTTTGAATACATTAGACATTGTGGTTTGGGATCGTAACCGCAATAATGTTGGTTAGATGCGCACCATATATGGCTAAGCTGGTGCCAGGCTGACAGCCTGCGGCATTATTGAAACATAAATAATATTGCTTTTAATGAAATTTCCGCTTTCCGCCAGCATTCATTCGAGTTATGAGTTCATAAACAAATGCAAATCAGCTGGAAAATTGTGGCAACAAATTAGCGCATCGTCATGCGGCCAATTCAGACCGATTCAAGTCCGACAGACTGGCATTAGGTTTACAAATTTTTATGCTTTGTATTGACTGCATTTCGGCACCAATAGAGATTTGCAATTCAAATCGATTTGAACAATAAAAGATGAGGTTTTCATCCTCTTCTTTTTCCTATTCGGCGTCAAATGGGTTTCAAGTCTGGCAGAAATGAAACTTCATTTTAATAGTCCATCAAAATAAGTTAATGACTCTTCGATTTTTGGCTTAATTACTACATCAATATATTCTAAGCCATTTTGACAGGTTTTCCCGAAATCGTGGCGCCAATTTGGCGGCGCTTAAAATATCATTTATAATCAACAGATTAGATCTGTAAAAAGCAACAAAGTCTGAGCTGGTGTTAACTGAATTTCAATGCGGCACTTTGCGCATAATTTGAGAATTGGCCAAGCAAATTTACAGGGTGTGGCACTGGCAGGCAACTGAGATAATCACTTGATTATATGGCAGCCATATTTGTGACACATCCCATTGTTGTTTATGGCAATATAATTATATGTTTTGGGCATTTTGTTTCGCTGCCGATTGGAAGTTCTATGGAATTCACTTAATTTGATTATTACTTGAATCATAATTGCATATTTTATCATAAAATAGCGTAAATACGTGCTCTTGTGTTTTCGATATTTATAGAACAATTTATAGGTTGATTTAGTATATACAATAAATGGATACAGAATGCTGTAAAGTTTCCAAACATAAACTCAAATTCTTTAGATGATTTTTGTTGAAACTGAACATCAAAATATTTATTGCAAGATTTATTGTGAGTTTATTATGGGAAAATTTTTGTTAGTCGAATATTTACAACTTCATAACTACAAATAAAAATTTAAGTTCAAGAAGTTTTTAATAATGTTAACAAATTTTTAGAAAATATTCTAGTCATTAAAAACTGTCAAAATATTTATAAATTGTTTGTTAATTACTTTATAAATATATCTTACAGTATATTTTCACTCTGAAATCAACCTGCATCATTTGAACCTTTTTTTTTTTAATTTTTTATGCTCTCAACTATTCAACTATTTCAAAATTGTATCCACCTTCTGCGCCAGTTACACTGACAGTTTCTACACCTTCCACTGATATTTTTTCCACTTTGATTTGTCTGATTGAGCCGCTTGGCAGGCGGCAATTACCATAGCAGAAATCAGCACCATGCCCAGACATTCATGATGTATATATGTTTGGATACGTATAATTGACAGACCTTTCGATATTGTGAAACAAGGCTGAAAAGGAGCGTGAAATGCGTTTGTATAACACCTGAATGGGTCAACTTTTCAGCTGTCAACTACTGAAAAACCCGAAAAATCGAATAGAGAAATACCGAAAAAAATAAATAAATTCATATACAGAAATGTCGAAGTCAAGTGCTATTGAACTCGTTCGGATTTTGACACTTTTCCATGCAACAACAACGAAACGATCGAAAATCCACTTGAGTCGCGCCGGAAGTTGGACAGAAATCTATTATGCTCGTGCCATAATGAAACCAATTTATCAGGCATCCACGCGAAGGCGATAGTAAATCGGTTCAGATTTTTCAATTAAAGCGAACGCAAAGAAATGAGAAAAACTTAAACAAAAGGCAAAGAAAGTTTTGGATTTAAATGAAAATCCGTTGAAGAATTTCCCTAAGCTTCGTTTGGGTCTTGCCACAGAGCTGGAGAGGAGGCTGGGGCCGAGTTGCAAGATGCGTAGGCGCCGGATCGTCAGCGTCAGCATCGTCGTTGTCGCCGTCTCTTTCCGTGTCAAAGCCGCAACTGACAGCAGGTTTGCCCGAGCCCGAGAGAGCTGCAGTCGGAGCTCAAGTTGGAAGCTGAGTTTGAGTTTTGGGTTGAGCATTTAAACGCGGCTGATTTGATTTCAGTGACACGACGCCTGGGGCGACGACGACGACGGCGTCCACGACGCAAAAACTTGTCCTACCCACACGCGGCAGCAACAGCAGCAGCGGCAGCAGCAGCCAATATGAGTTGCAGTAGCTGCGATCGCGATTTTCTTCTTCTTCTCCTTGGCTCTCTTGATCGCGTAGCTTTTTGCGCTGTTTTCATCGCCCTGGGGGACGGGGCACATGTTGCATGCCGCAGCCGCAACCACAGTCAAAATATTTGAATTTCTAATGCAACCACAGCGAGGGCTGTCCCAACTATAAATGCAGATGAGTCATGTTGCTGCTGTTGTTGTTGCTGCTGTTCGTGTTCGTGTTGTTGTTGTTCTGGTTTATGTTTATTGGAAATGCTAATCAAAAGTTGAGTTTCTTATGGTTATATTTCTCATAACCAAGTTACTGTATACGCGAACTTGAAGTCTAACGAGATCTCCGATAGAGTTTGAAGAAGTGCAAGTAATTTTTATTATCTGCGGTTTTAAATGAACTGTGTGTATCTTTTATAATAAGAGGGTTTTGTTTTGATGATAATTGTTAATAACTCTTTCTCTGAACCTTTTTATAGACTCTTAAATATATTTAACAGTATCGAAAATTTGCTTTCTTTAAGCCTTTTGAATTTTCTTCAAATTCTCTGATATTTTTAGGTTATTTAAATCATATTTAAATAAGTATTTCACGGAGTTTAAATTATGAAATTGTTTAATGAACATATTCAATGCTCCCCTTCCTCACTTAATTTAATATCTCCTCTACCTGTCCAGAAATATGCCCAGCTAACTGTATTTAATTTTTGTCATATTTCCCTCCAGATTTGATTTAATGAGCGCATTAAAATTGATGTAAATTGTCTTGTAACCTGTGTATATCATAAATAAAACCTATGCTAAATCGTAAATATTCCCATAGACATACTTTAAGAGCAACCCGTCGCATTTGTCGCGTGTCTGGCGGCGGTTTTTGCTGTTTGCACCGTGAAGGTGCCTGCCAGCCTGCATTCAATCTGATGGAATCGGTTTTCCACTTTTCCGATAAGCATCAAATTTCCATCGATAATCGACAGGCAACGCCTTTTTTCGCCATGCCGCCCCACTTGTACGATCCACTCAGATCAGTAAGGTCTCTAACCCAGTTGGCCACTGGGTGACAGTTTCTCTGCTGATCATCGTCATCATCAAGAGGCTTTGCGGCTTCCGTGTGTGCAGTTGCCTTTGCTTAATTAAATGTCAATCAATGGACTTACGTATGCCGATATAAGTATACGTATGTATATATGTATATGTATGTATGGAGCACGGCATCATTGCTTTTGATTTGTGGGCTTTATTGGGCTGATGAGGCGGCGTCTCTCTGGCGACGCGCTGTCAACCATTTGAAGACATTTTCGTCTTATGCCGACTGCGTGGGCGCTGAGATAGATAGATCACGGCATGTCTCCCTTGCAGCATTATAAAGTATTTAATAAATTTCGGACTGGGGGATTATGAGTTTAGTGCCGGGTAGTGTGGACTCTGGGGATTTTTGGGGTATTCGGTTGACAATCGGTGGGAAATGTTCTCGGTAGCGAACTTAACCAACCATTTATACGTCTCACTGAGCACCTGAAGAGATTAAGAGGCATTGGGCTTGATCTGACTTCTGTAGAACCCTTAAGTAGGAAATAAGCCGAGTTCGTGGAAAGACTAAAGCTAAGCATCTCAAAAATGTTTTCTTTTCTTTTGTGAATATCTAAAATATGAGAATGATAGATAAATAATAATTATCACAGATAATTATATGATTGCTCCTTCAAATTTGTGTTCTTAGATGTGCCAGTTAAAGCAATTAAGCTTGCAATTATATTTTGAGTTTACCATCAAAACATGTCCGGCAATATTTCTTGAGCTTCTTATCATACACAATCCCATTCACTCCCTGAGAACTCAGTTCGAGCATAGTCCAAAGTCGCAATAAACACTGTCAGATGCCACATAAAAACCTTAAACTACTTTAAAAGCTCTCAGGCTAGTTTTACAACACTAGACCAACTGGTAAAGTCTGTTATAACACTGGAAATTGCCATTGCAACCATAAATGGCGAACGCTCAGTGCGCCTTCGACTCGGTGACATTGTAGCAAAGCGTGTCTCAAAACATGGCCAGAACCAGAGAAGGAGAAAGAGAGTGAGACAGTGAGTGTGAGAGAGTGAGAAAGAAATGAGAGGAACACCTCTGGTCCAACTGCCACTATAAATCCATAACTGTCACTCAAGTTTTTGGACCAGTATTGGCAGAAGAAGTGCCTGAGTTCGATGTCGTGTAAGGGCATAACGACATTTCTCTGTTACCGCATTCCTGAGGCGCCTTATGAGCCAACTTGATCATCACTAGGCCACATTTCTTGTGTTTCTTCAGGCATGAAAATTGTCTAATAGGCGAGTCCGAGAATGTGAGAAGAATCTTTCAACTCCCAAGGCATTTCAACTTATTTGTTTCACTCTCTGAGTGCATCGTTCTTTACGATCATCTCGCCCCTTAAAAGCCAATTAAACTGTAATTATTTTACTCTATTTTATTATACAGATCGTTGAGAGTTGTTTGTGTTTGTGTTGAAACTGTAACACCACCAGATCCGAGGAGTTATAAAGCTGTTGCTTAGCCTGTTGGGAGCCTTTGATCACTTGAAGATTTAAGCAGCCGATAACAAATTACCTCAATGGACGGTAGCTCTTGTCGAGGCAACGGGTTTATTTATTAGCCAGAGCCAAACAGAAGGAAGACGCGCAGAGAAAGTCGGTGAAATGGGGGGGAGAGGGGAGAAGATAAACAGTTGACTAGTTGCTTGGCACGATTTATGGCTTGTAATTGAAATGTGATGTGTGGAAACGCCAGAGATCAACTAATACTTGGCTTTCACACTCATTAATTATGATCTCGATGCCAGATAAATTGTACCATTTTTTTTGAGTATATTTTACACCTTCGTGAAGCAATTGGCATTATTTAATATCTATTTCAAATGCTTTATGCGAGATAAGATATAACAAGTAACTTCTTAAATTCCTTAACTTCTAGTTAATCTCTTTTCTTGTCTCAGGCTCATGTGCGAGAAATGTGTAAAAAATCTTTAATAGATTATATTTTACTCGATTTCATTACCTTGTCCAAGTAAACGTTAACATAAACATCTACATGACAAATGAATCGTATAATGATCAAAGAACTTTGCAAACTTCTGTGGAAAATCAAAGAAACTGCCCTCGTTTGGGCTTTTGAATTATCACGACTGCTTAATGTTGTTTTTATGCTTTCCAGCTGCGTGAAGAGTTATTCTCGTCGTTTTTTATTAATATCGAAAATCAGACCGAAGCTTCTTACATACGAATCGCATAAAGAATCGTTTGAAAAACATAAAAAAAATCTCCCACAAAAGAAATCGCCGTCCAATAGCTTTTCTGCTGAGCTTCCGCAGCGGGGTACGCACCTGAATAAGCAGCTAAAAAACAACAAAACTAAAATGCCAAAAACACATTGACTAAACATTTATTTTACTAACACGATCCGACAAAAGAATGATTGCAAAAATCCAACATAAATCTCTGAGAAACTCAAAATCAACAGAAGTGGGGAAAAGAATATAAAAAAGACTTAAGCTGCAAATGCTTTATTACGCCCACAGATGGCCGCACAGACAGATGAAAGATATATACGCAGTTCTAGAGAGAGATATAGTAAATATTAGTGTGTGTAGGTGATACCGGAGCAACACTTCCGGCACAAAATCAGAGCAAGGCGTAGACAATTTTAACGATAAATACATGTAGAACATTTCAGAAATGCCGCAAACATTTCATTTAAATTTTTATTATTTTTTCACTTTTTCTTTTTTTTTTTTTTTTTGGTTACTCGTCTTAACAATTTAATTTGAATTTTATTTATTATTTTTATGCGATTTTATGGGGCAGCCGCAATGCATTTTATGAGCTTTTATTTTTAAACGGAAATAAACAACCACCGACTGAGAGACTTCTCCGCATGCTGTGTGCTTTCGCACCCGCTCTGTGGGGTATATTGACTGTGCAGTGGGAGAAGGTGCATGAATTGAAGTCTTACATATAAAAGAGTTTTTTTTTTTAAATCGTAGGATAATAAGATAAGGATTAGTTGGTTCTTATAAAATACAAATTTAAAATTAGTTTTATATATTTTTTCATTTATTATTTTAGAATAAAGATTGAGATAAGTAGATGATGGTAGCTGGCTCGAGGTCAAAATTAAATTGACTAAAATTAAATCAATTTTTAAACATTTTTTTTTTGTTTTCTTCACGGTAACCGTCTTCAGGGATTTATTTTCCACCTCTATTCTTTCGGGAAACTGAGGAAAAATAAAATAAAAAACAATTATAAACTAAATTATATCATATCACATTTTATAAAGTAAAGTCTAGGGTATTCACTGCGTATTCCCTTACGTTATCTCTCCTTTCATTGTTTTTTATGCACTTTATTTATATTGCAGCGGACGAACGCACAAATCAGATCGAAGAGAAGACAACGAACGACGAAGACGAAGTCGAAGCTGGCGATGAATTGGACGCGCGTGTTGCTCGTCGCGCTGGCCGCATTGGGGCTGGTCGTCGAGGAGGTTGCATCACTCTCACTGGATCCAGGTAGGTGCCGCGCTGTGCCGCATGCTTCGTGTGTGTACCGTTGTCTTTACATATGTTATGTGCAAACATGCGATAGCTGCGGGGTAAATATTTGCCCGTTGGACATCAGTTCGGCATCGCCCAAAAAATCAACTCAAACAACGATTTATGTAAATCAAAAATGGAAATAACTGGAAATATCTTCGAGCAAACGTCAACAGTTTGCGACCTCCCCCTGGCCATAAATGGCGTTGGCGTTGCCCGATCACGAGCCGGCCAAGTTGCAATTGCAATTGCAACGCCATGTGGAGTCTGGTTCCGAGTGTGGCACGATATCGTGAAGGTCACTTCACAAACGGCTGTCAGCGGGCTCAGCTCCTACACATGACAAATAACAGCGCGCGAGTGCGTGAAATTCTACAAAGTCTTTTGCCCTTTCGGATTGTGCAAATACGGATTTGTTGCTTTCCAATGTTTTTGGTTCTTCAGTTTTTCAGTTTTTTCGATTTTTTGGGTTAACATGCGGCCGGATTAGCTGGCTGGCTGGTTGACCAAAATAAACAATGCCAAGTGTTGTAATCTCTCTCTCTGGCAGGCGCGAAAACTGATAGAGCAAGTGGGGTGTGAGGTATTGGGCGAGGATTAGCAAACATCGTGCCGGGCATTGTTTGATTTAGTTGCAGTGTTGATTTTGAAATCGATATGTTAACATAACACTTGCATAACGGAAGTTTATCTAGGCTACGACAGGAGTAAACCACACACACATATTTACAGAGTGCGAAGAAGGTACTGTAGAAAGAAGTAGATACCTGCTGAAAATTATGATCGATACAGGAAAACATTCTTTGAAGAGATAACTGATAAACAAATCAATCATAGGGAAAGATTATTTATTTTAAAATACTCCAGAAAATAAGAAACATTTCTGGGCATAGGAAGATCTCTTAACATAATTATTCTATACGTTCTTCTCATAATTTTAGGACATTAAATTCATTTATATATTTATTTATTATTATTTATTTTTTGATGGTATTTATTTACGTACATAGGTTGTCTTTATGAACTTTCCATTTTATATTGAACCCTTTACAAACTCCACCTTCATAGCCTTCAAAAGAAAAGCCACACAATAAATAAATAAATGAGTAAATCTCCTTGAATCATTAACCTCTTCACTAACCCTTGTATCTTATCATTCTCTTCTTTCTGCTTGTTACAGTCGCTTCTGCTGAGCTGGAGCAGTTTATCAGGAAGGGAGATGTCGTCATATCAACGCGACACATAAGGTAAATTAGTTCACCTTGATGCGCTTATCGGCAGCTCGACAAGTTGTTCGAGCACACCTCGATACGACATTCCACAACATCATTCATTTCATTTCCCCCTGCTAGACCCCGTCGCAAGCTGCACATTTCGATTGAGGCGCTGTTCATGATCGACTTTCCCATGCTGAAGCACAAGATGTCCTTCTTCCTGGACCGCAAACAGCAGCGCGTCACGTTGGACATCAGCGCCAACGGGGCGACAGAGTCACGCAACTTTGAGATACCCAACATCAATGAGACCAGCACCATACGATCGCTGGCACTGCAGTTCTCCAAGAATCGCATCACGCTCCATGTGGACTGTAAGGCGAGCACTGTGCACGACATTGACATGAGTCTGTCGAAGCTCTACACCCAAATGGATGACCCAGTTATCAAGCTGGTAAGTGTTCTGTTTAGTTTAAGGCATTAATTGAATCAATGGAGCCAGAGAGACTTGACCTGTGTCTGTTGCTATTCCATAGTTCCGGGAACGCAAATATCCACTTCACTTCGATGCAGACATGGAGCACTCACTGCAACGGGCCAATTGCCAGAAGGGACTGCATCGTCGGGGCAATCGTCGCATGCTGCGAAACAAGATCTCGGAGCGTGGTAAGTTATCGATCACCTGAGTCGCCGTGGCCAGTGGGCTGTGCTCTCTCTACAAATCCCACTTTTTGTGCTTTTCAGAGAAGAACAAGAAGCGTGATGTGCGCAGCAATTGGTACCATGAGCCTACCTTGGCGCGGGATAAGGTTGATCAGCGACAGGAGGAGATACCCACGGATGTGGAGCGTGGAGATATTCCCATAATGCATGGCGATTGTGAAGGTAGGCCAGACAGACACCTAGACACCTTGACACCCAGACACCTTTCTAGCTTTCCAATCACAGTAGTCATAAACAGACTCGTCGGGGCGTGGCACGCCTTCTGACAAGTTCGTTTCGTGGGCTTTGCCAACACATTTTGTCACATTTCGGGTGGGACGCGCGAGGCGTTGTCCCCTGAATTATGTTCTTATTTGCATAGATGTTGAGCTTGATGGAATTATTAGCCGAAATCAGTTGGCGTTTATGTCACTCAGGGTACATAATTCAATTAGGTGCGAAGTTTTGATGAAGTTCCACGTGGGAAATTGTACTGCATTAAGTTCTTCAAGCTTGAAGAGATGTAGAGAGAGAATAAGTATATTATAATAACTTGCGGAATTATTGTCAATAATTTCTCAATTTCCTACGATCCCAACTTTGTCTAGAATTACGCCCACAATTTATGATTATTTCTTTGGACCTAATCCGCTTGTAAGCCCACACTGTGAACAATTTTCAGCTGTTCAATCAGACTTAACGCGATCTGGTAGGCAACCTCCATAGGTGCCCCCTTTTACCCCTTTTTTGCTACCACTGCGAAGCGTAATAACCGTCGCTGCTTATGGCGATAATGCCCGACAAATCTACAGCCAATTAATTACACTATATAGGCCTGGCTAGAGTTGTGAGCTTGAGTATTATGCATTCAATGTGTGTAAGTACCCACATGGAGATCTCTGGTGGCAATAAGTCCCCGCTAAGTGCCGCAGAACAACAAGCACGAGCAGCGCCCACTGAAAAGACAACACTAATGAACCCAGAGATATGCCCGAGTCGAAGTCGGAGACGGAGATAGAGACACAGTCGATGCCTGGTGTAGTTCGGTTTTCAGTTTCGGGTTTGGATACGAGTTTGTGGTGCAGTTTGTGTTGCCATTTGGTCGATGTCGACCCAGCATAATTATTATTTATCTAGCTCAGTGCAAAATCCCAAATTGGTAGCACGCTCTGTACCCACACACACACACACACTCGTACGCACACAATCGTAGATGACAGGCGTACAGGCGGCATATTGTAAATCGCAAAGGCAAATGTAATGAATGACGCCGACGAGATACACGTCGAACGAAGCGAACGAAGGTTGTGCACACAGCGAAACCCAAACGCAACCAAAACAAGATCATACAACTGAACCCCAGAGACCACCCCCGCCCGCCATCCGCATCCCCCCCTCTGGCCGGATGCGTTTGGGCGTTGAGGCAGCGGCGGCTTTTTCAATGTTGACAAAATTCACTCGAGCGAACGGACTGAGAGTTGGAACCGTTGAGAGATTGGACTAGTTTAGTTGTTGCCATGTGTCTAACATGGCATCAGACACACATACGAGATTTAGAGATGAGCTCCGGAGTTTATTATGTTTATTGAGCTGCTTTTAGAAGCCGATAAGATTGCTGCACTGTGACATACTGTGCGGATTTTTATGAGCACATCTGGTCCAGTGGTTGGCAAGTGATTCATTGAACTGCTGCTGGGAAAGGTGAACCCAAGAATGAAGCTGTATATTGCTATATGTGATTAACCGTACAGTGACTCACAGATCGTAAAGCTTATCAAGTCGTGCGATTCTTATGAATTATACAGAGTTACTTTAGAAACTGATTCAAAACTCAACATTTCGTTGGTGTTTTAGAGTGACCTTATTTAACAAACAAACGGATTCCTAAATTGATCTGCTATGCACACAGAAAAAACTTAGAAAATGTGGGCCTAATTAAATAATGTTAAAGTAACGACTTGAATATATATGTATGTACTGAACAATAGTTTCAGTAAATGTTGGTGTAATCAAATGGAGTGAATGTTCATTTACACTTATGATTTATTTCAATAAAAATGTAAAAGTTTCAAAAGTCACAAAGCGGCACAGATAGCGATGGAAAAAGGAAGAGTTAGCGATGGTCACAAGGATATCGATTACAGATTTTTATCTATGCAAATTAAATATTTAAATAAATGTGATTGGCAAATTCAAAGGGCTGCCAGATCTCCTTAATTAAATAAATTCACGTTAAATATCCATTTTAATTATTTTTCATATATTGTAATAAGATCGTTTGATAAGTGTGACTTTTTTTTTATGATAAATAGATGACTGTAAAGATTTTACCAATTTTTTGCTTTTATTATTATTTATGATCTCGATCTCCATTTTCGTTAAAATTCACGAGATCGTCTGTTTAAAACGCACTTCATGACTTTTATTCTTAAATCACCTTATCAATTCATCACAGCTCAAAACTTTGAAATGAGCATGAAATTATCAACCATCACTGCTCACAACTTGCGAACCTCCGCCTGTCACGGTGACTGTAACTGTGACTGCGACTCATGGTGCATCACTGAGTGCACTCAGATCATCGAATTGGGTGCTCAGTTCCCTTGTCGCATTGCATTAAACTGCGCTAAAACGCAGCGCATTAGCAGCTGGATAATATTGAAGCCCAGTCGCGCACGGCACTAGGGTGCCTTGGCACTCTCTATGTAGTTTCCGTCTCTCTCTTGTGGGTACGCGCTTAGAGCCGGCCAAGCGACAAAGCGGATTAGGTTGCAATCAGGAAAACCCAAGTGGAGTGACTCGGGGGGTGGGGTACGAAATGAGTGCGATTTTAGCATTGGTTGGGCCTTAATCTTGTCAGACGCCTGAACGCTTCCCACACACACACATGACTCACACACACATTCGGTTAAGCGAAGGTTCATGAATTATTGTTGCTTTATTTAAACTCTTTGCCCATTGTGCTCTTTGTTCCAGACGCCCTCGCACGATCGCTGAGCGATCTTCTGGCTTTGGTTAAGCTGCTGCGTGAAGATATCGCCCACCAGCGTCAGGAGATTGTCTACTTGCGGATGCTGCTGGAGAATTGTGCCGGCTGCAAGGAGCCCAGCGGAGACAATCACATACGCGTCGAGCCCAACTGCCGCAATGCGAATCCTTGTTATCCTGGTAAGCAACACACCCAGAGATGCAGCTCTCAACTTTGTATCCATCTACATCTACATCTCTTCTTCCGCCCGCAGGCGTTGATTGCCATGACAGCGCCACGGGACCAAGGTGCGGCCGTTGTCCTGTCGGCTACATTGGGGACGGCAAGGCCTGCAAACCGGGCGTCAGCTGTGCGGACAGACCCTGCTTCTTGTAAGTTCCCACTTGATGATGTCTTGCTTCTTTTAAGTTTCTCTTATATGCCCTTTTGCACACTGTTAATGGCGTTATAGGGCGTGGCCAATGCATCCATGTTAATTGTATTTGTCATGCTCTTCCCTCGAGATGGACGCCTCGAGGCTTTTGAAGGCGCCGCCGCCGCCTCACGCAAAATGTCGCTCAGCGGAAAGGGTTTTCCTTTTGACTTGAGGGTCTGACTGTCACTGTGACGGTGTGTGAGTCTGCAATTATTTGCATATGGCCTTAATGGCAATTTGATGTTGTTTATGGCTTAATGATGCAGCCAAGCGGGCAGCGAGTGGAGTCTTTACTTGACTCTTCTGCCGCCGTCTGAAGACTCTCTATGATTGATAAGTGTTGCTCGTTGAGTATTCAATCCAAGCCATTCCGAATGTTGATTTGTGAATGGAAACAGCAAACCAGATTGTCATTCAGAGCGAGAGGGAGAGGGGGTAAGCGATCACTAGCTTCCTAAAGCCATTAGCTTAAGTCTGTCTGTTCGTCAAGTGGCCTTGCTTAGATTCCAGACTCTTGATATGCCAATCATAATGTGCAAAATGCCTAATCCCTTGTCGGATTAAGAGCTCCGCATTCGAGTTTATTGCTTTACGCATAAATCTTGGCTAAATTTAACAACGACTACCTGTCTATTAGCTAAGCTTATAAAAGAACCTAGGCATTATTTATGATCGCTCTGGAATTTAAAATTCTGATAAGCAGGTTTGAATCTTGAATCTATAGTTGGTTTAAAGTGATATAACGAAATATTATAAGTGCTAAGATTGTCTCAATTCAGATTATGATTATATAAATTTCAAGTTGAAGATAAAGTAATATTTCATCAATCAAACATCCATTAGACTTTGAAGAGGTGTGAGTTATCTTCGAAGAATAGATAAAACACACTTAGCTTGGCTCGCCCGCTGGCATAATGGCTACTTTAAAGCACAGCTGGAAGTAGCTAGATACATTTCAAGAACCTTCTTTTCGCGTAGCACCCACAGCCCACATAACGTAGTACCGGAAGAGATGAAGATCTTGCCAGACTTTACTACTCTGGGTCCATTTGTGTCATCTAATTATGCATAAGACCCACAGCAATGTTGTCGAATATTGACTAATATAAACATAAATTGTGGCAGTTGGGTTTTGGGGGGAGGGGAAATGAAGAACTGAATAGACATGTCATAAATATGTTCAACAAAACGGGAAGGGAATATTTTCGTTTGGAAATTGTTAAGCAAAATGCAACAAAACCTTTGCAATAATAGAGAAGAAGATGCGCTAGCCAGGGCGGGGTAAACCGGTAAGTTGTGAGGTCTTCTGGACCACAAATGGCACTTGAAACTGACGCATAAATTAGTTGAATGTGTGTGGGGAACCCGCACCATGCTATATATATGAGAGAACTCCTATGGGCTAGTTCTGAGGACCGACTGACTTCATTGTGTCAAAACACTTTAAGTGATTTCGGTCTCTGAAATGTGAGACGTATTCTCAGACTCCAACTCCGACTCCACTCGAGCTCAACAAGTGAGCGCGCCTGCCTCGGCTTGGCCACGCGCAGAGGAAGCTACGCGGCAATAAATTTGTGTAAATTATTGAAAAACGACCCGAAGAGACAGAGAGACAGCGAGCGATCTGTGTGTAGTGGGCATTGTAGGTGTCTAGGCCAGGGTTCGCTTGTCTTCGCTAGGTGCGCCCTGGCTGGCTGGATGAAAATGCCGAACGACCCTATTTTAATTTGCATAAAATTGTTTTAAATGTTGTCAGCATCGAATTGGAGTCGGGCCAAGACGACGACTCGTTACTGTCATCTTTCATTATCGATGAAATGTGGCCAATGTGTGTGGTAAGCTCACGCGCCGAGACTATTGTAGATCGCCCTCGAACATGCCACAAAGCAGATAGCACACATAGCAGACAACACAATATACAACTGCGGAGCATCGTTTTAATTTAGAACCCACGAAATGTTCTTCTTTTGTGTGGCGTCATAGTTTAACATGGTCAACGCTTTGTTTGTTTGTTTTGCTTTGAGTTGTTTCCATCGTCTCCGAACGCCAAGATCGATTCTATTAAAAGACCATAAAACTTGCGCTAATGACACACGCACACCTGTTGATCCTTTGTTGTGCGCTGTCTATACGAATTGGGGCTTGGCTATACCAATACGAATACCCTAATACGCTTCAACTCATTGTGCCTAAACTGTTAATGAGCATCACATTCTGCTATTGTATAGATCCCAGTCGGCTTCGATTGTATTGCGAGCTTATCTCTCTAAACATGTGTAGCAGAAGAGACTCAACTGTAATCTAGTATTGTATATAGAGCTGAAGTGCGTTACAATAAATATTTACATCAACTAAATGCGTGAATAGTTTTGATGAATATTTAACTGAAGTATTCAGCAAGTGTGAAATTGACAAGAAAATAGATGACGGAGTTAAAAATAGGTTGCATTTAAAGGTGAGGAAATTGATGATGAATTTGGTTGAATGTTAGATTAACTATAAAACTATAAACTATATGGTAAACGGTAATCTAAAGTTGATCCAAGATCTTTTATCAGTTTTTGTGAGGTAGAAAGTTTAGATTATAGAAAGTGCTATATATTTTATGCATATAAATGTGAATATACATATAAATGTATGCATTCATTACTGACTAAAATTCCTCAATCGTAGTTTAATTTGTTTATTTCTAAAACATCATCAAAGTAAAAACGGTTCATATTACACAAGAATTTACAGACAAAGATTGACTCTAAGGATGATTTTGATATACTCGTATATTAAAAATATATGTGTGTAAGAATAATTTTTTTATTTTCAACGTCTGTTTCTTAACAATATCAGTCATTTTTAATTGAACTAAAATTGGGAAAAAACAATAGATAAACCCTTTTATTTTACGTATCACGAGCTTTTAAAAATGTTGCTCATGCGTCTTACTTCAAGACTTTTTCTTTAATATGCGTTGCAAGATCTTCTTCCTTGTGTATAACTGAAAACTGATTACTAAAACATAAGACTATCTTTAGTTCTAGCGCTGTGACTTCGAGCAGAGTACGCAGCCACGCTTCTTCTAGCCCACCTACCTATGTTTGTTAAGAAAACAAATCTTAAAATTATATCATTCATTTATTCAGTGTATTTTATGATATATTAGAAAAACAATTTCGCTTTTCTACAAATAAGATTTACAAAAAAAAAATATACGCTATATAAGAATGCAAGTAAGTTTTCTTTGGGGTTCCTAAGCCCCTTGTCTCTGATCTGCACTTTCCATTTCCAAGAGCGCACTGTCCTACTAAGCGGTACGCCTAAGCAACGCTGGCTAGAAAACGCAATCATTGTTTGGCCCCCGGCTAGGTAGGCCCAGCCTGCTGTCAAAAGTTTCACTGCCTTTCAACGCACAATTCTTTGGGACTCGGAGAGACTCAGCTGAGGCTGTTGTTCAATTTAAATTATGCGTATGATGAAATAATCAGCAATGCAATCAAGCTGCAGTCAACAGAGATTATATTACCCGACCAGAAGAGAGTGAGAAGGAGAGAGGGAGAGATTAAGATTTAGATAGAGATTTGGATTCAGATGTCGATGGGCCCGAAACAAAACGTTTACAGCAAACATTGGCTGGTAAAAGCAGCTCCTCCAACTCAGGCAGCAAGACAGGGAGACTAGAGAGAGAGAGAGAGGAGACGAGAGTGAAAGAGAGACAGCGGACAGGGGCAACAGTTGTCTCACAAGCAACATCAAAGTTCGGTGGAACGCATATCTCAGCCGCGAATCGAGTTCGCCTACGCACCGAAAAAGCAACTGCCGCGCCACGGCAAAAGTGGAGCCATTGATTCCAAGTCAACGTTGCCGTTGTTGTTGTTGTTGTTGCTTTTGTTGTGGCTGTAGCTGTTGTTGATTTTGTTGTTGCTGTTGCCGTTGTTGACTGTGTGACTGTGTGTCGCCGGGACAGAGCTGAGGCAGCGTTTGACTGCTTGAATTCAAATTAATAGCCAACTGGCTCTGGCTCTGCCTGCTTGCTAGCTTGGTTCGTTGCCCGTCCACAGTGCGATGCACAGTGGGACTAGGATGCCAATTCAACGGACATATGTATATTCTAACCACTTCCTTGTCCTTTTGTGTTTGGCATAAAAAAATGTCGGCTAGACCTAATACTGAAATCTAGCTGCATTTTGACTTAAATACTAAAATCATAAAATAGGTCGCTTTTCTTAAATAAATTTTAAATATATTTATTGAAAATTACAAGATATTTGCATTTTTGTGAAGATTATGTCCCAGTTTATTTTTATTAATCAAAGATTATAATATTCCTTAAGTGAATTTTAATAATATAATGTATTAAAACCACTTTCACTAGTTTTGACCTATTGTATTTTAAGAGCGAGAGTTTGTAGAAGAAATTCATAATATTTGAATATTATTATTTATTTATGATTATTGTATGTTAAAAGGTTTCAATTCAATTGTTTCTGTTTGAAGTATTCATGAATTGTTATTGCAATCTTTCCATAGCAGGATTTTCAGAAATTTTATTTAGAAGCTTTTATTTCATTATAGAATACAATTTATTTGATTTTAACAAAAAAATTATTTCTTAAATTATTCTATCTTATAAATAATTAATCATAATTAGTTTGTTCATTTCCTTTACTGCTCCAAAAAGTATAACATTTTGCTTCTGCACATGTTTTCTTTTGACTTTGTTTCGACACATATTCAATAGAGTCTGCACCACTGTGCGCTGTGTGCAGGCGCAGCAATGAAAACAAAAACAAGCCAAGTCAAGACCAAGACGAGACCAAGCCCGACTCTGCGCTGAGGCTGCAGCTGAAGTCAGAGCTGACTTGGCTCTGGCTATAGATAGAGTCGGAGTTGGAGCTGAAGTTGAAGCTGGAGCCAGCAGCCAACCTACTGCCAACCTCGCAGATAAGTGGCCTGTGGCAAAATAAACGCCGCTTTATGGCAGTTTGTTGTAGTTTGTCCAGAGCGTGCGCCACATGCTAGTTGTTGTTGTTGTAGTCGCAAGTTGCTGTTGTGGATGCACCAACTCCTTTAAGGGAGAGCCAAGTGTTACCGTTGCTGGGAGTAAGTGGTATGCATTTGCATGGCATTCGCTACCATTAGAAGCAATTTGGGTGGGATAAATGCGACCAGGGATCCGCGATGCATCAGCCATAGATAAGCAAAGCTGCGAACTTGTGGAAAGAGACAGAGAGACAGACGAGTGAAAGAAAAGCGATTTAGCTGGGGGAATGAATGGGTTCATCGTGCATACCTAATGCACATGAAATCTATCAGCGATTGAAGACAAATAGCTGGCAAAGATCGGTACAGGCTGCGAAATGAGATTGCAAAGTGAGAACTGGCGGAGTTATGAAGGTGTCACTGAAGCCATAAGGGAAATCTTTGGTAATCTCAATACTCAATAAGAAAAGAAAAAGGATAAATCTGTATTATGTGGAATTAATAATAAAATCTTCAAGTGATCTCTATATATTCCCCAACTCCTGCTGTACCTTTTATATACTATATATAGCAGATCTCGTGATGTTTGTGGTAGCCTTTCGCTGCTGTCATCCTTCACTTGGCCAATGCTTAAATCAGTTCGCATGACGTGAACTTTGTGGTTCTCTTTATGAAAATGGCCTGAAAGCCTTTTGGCTTCTAAGTTCCATGTTCGCACATTACTCAGCCAGACTTCAGGTGTGTGTTGCTGTGGTGCGTGTTGCTGTGGCTTTTGGGTGGTGCCTGGCAAAGTGTTTGAACTGGACTTGAGCGACGGCACAACAAGAAGACAACGCAAGGAGTAGGGAGATGGGGATGGAGAAGACGACGCAGGCAACTGTCTGGTGCAGGCAGCAAATTGGAATTATGAATTATGAATGCGTGGTTAATAAAAAGACCGAGAGGCAACAACAACAACAGCAACAAGAGGATGAGATGGAGCAGCAGAAGACAAACGGCAAGTGGGTTCGTCATGCTAACTGCTAGAATGGAGTGGGATGTGCACAGATGCAGCGGGAGCGAGGGAGGCTCTGTGGCAGTGGCAGAAATGCTAATGTGTTCCTCAATGCGCTTGGCCAACTATTTTCCCAGCACTCAAACGAAGCCGATCTGCAGCGCGCGGTCCAAGCGGCGCAATATGGTCGACTGAACTGAAACAAAGCAGAAAAGCGCAAAGTGCTGGACAAAGTCGGAAGAGAAGAAGACAAAGAGAGGAGGGGGAAGAGGTAGAAAAGCGAAAACCCCTACGCAACATTTTGTGTAATGTTGCCACAACGTTGTTGCCCCTTTCTCCATGTCTTGCTCCCACTCGGACATGGACGTGAACATGGACAGCAAGAGCGCCGCCTCATCGCGATGCTGCCTGCCACTTAAGTACTTAACACTTTTTGCTAATTGCCCGTTGCCCCTCCTTGTCCGTTGCCCGCTTCTACCAAAAATATTGATGGACACATACACGCACACCTCCGCACACACACACGCATGTTGACAAGTGACAGCACTAACTCCCATGCGATGCGAACACAAACAACAACAATCAAACACCTTTTGCGCCTCAGTTCGATACGTAGCCGCCTTAGCTACGGACTGTACTTATAAGTACAGCATATCGAGCAATTTGACGTGGGTTATAACAAGGTGGCAGCATTCTTGCCATAATCATCGCCCATAAAAGGAAGCATCTTGCGGTGGCATACGCAGTGCCAAGCTGCTGCTTAGTCTCTTTGATGTGGCAACTTGTTCCACATCTTCGGTAGAATAATTGAAAACATTTTTGACAAATCAGAAAGCACAAACAAAGTTTTGAGGTTGTTTCTAATTATAGAAGCTTTGAGTTGGCTCTTTTCACTTGTGGCATTGCTTTAAAGATCTTTTAGAAACAGGCAATTATTGCTAGAGTTTTATGTATATTAAACTTCTAAAATCCCTTTGTGCACTTCCGATTCTACACTCTAAAATAGTGAAATTTCTTTTTAGATATTTAAGAAAGCCAAGTACACACTTTAAAGTTATCATTCCACAGGAAGTACTTACATTTCGTATTATAATTTATTTGCGGACTATTAAGTTTGACAAGCAATGGGGGATCGGTGAGTTATAATAGTTTTCTTGACATTTAATTGGCCACTTCTGGGCTGGCTTCGTTGCCTGTGGTCGGTCTGCCCACATGCAATGCACTCTACGCCTTTCCCGCTGGCAGCAGAGCCATAAAACAAGACAACAAATGACTACTGGGTCAGTTGGGCACACAGAAGTTGGGCTTGGGATGGACTTCCCTAGAAATCCAGTTGAGTTATGTCCTGGGAGAGCTACGAACTGCAAGTGAGTTAGCGGTAAACCGAAATGCGAATGCGAACTAATGTCCGTGTCATGATATGTAAATGTTGTACGACCATATGGTAGCCATAAGCGAATCCCACACTCGGTCCGGCCATAAAGAGAAATTTACATGCCACATGCGACTTGTAACTGCACTTTTTTCTTTGTTTCTCCTCATCTTTACATCTTTTTATTTTGGCCATGGGCCATGCGGATGGACATCATCACGCAGTCTTGGGTGCCTTCTTCTGCATCATGTTGTATTTATTTTGGTTCGTTCGACGTCTTTTAATAACATTTTCTTGTAATTGTAATTTGTTTTCTTCGAGGCGACGCGTTCAACTCTCCCCGATCGTATACGAAAAATCCGTAGAGACCTAAGCACATCTCCCTCGCATGGCTCTTTGTCGGTGCTTTTGTGACCATACAGAGAGAGGGTCCCCAAGTGTAACCTTTTCTCTAGTCTCCCTTTCTCTCTCTCTCTTTCTCTCTCCCTTCTCTCCTGGTTACCTTTGTGAGCCTGATCATTAATAAATATGCCTTTGTACTGTTGTTGTTGTTGTCGGTTCCCTAGAACCTTTTGTTGTTCCACACGAGCGTGTACACGTATTTGTTCCTGCCTGTCAGTATTAATAATAATAAACAATATGTGAAGCCACAGACAAAAAGAGGCCCATCGACGTTTAACTCTATATGTGATATGCTATGCGCTATAACCGATTTTACCCCCCGTTTTGCAGAGGCGTCCAGTGTCACGATACGGTGAACGGTGCCCAGTGTGACTCCTGTCCGGTTGGCTATGAAGGTGATGGACGCACATGTACGCTACGTAATCCCTGCCTGGATACACCATGTCCCTCAGGTAAGTCAATAGCCACAGCAACAACAACAACAACACCAACAAAGTGTGCTGTGTTGTGTATGCTGCTTTGCGGTCTGTTTGACTTTTCGATTAGTTATGGATCTTAAGTGGAAGCATGTATTTTTTTGGGGGCCACGTTTTGTTCTCAGCTCATTTTATGGCTAATTTGAGTTTGTCGTGCTGCGATCTGCAGTCGATTGTGTGGGTTCTATCAATAGCTGAAGGGGTAAAGGTAGAAAGAGAGGAAAATATTCATAAACAAACTTCAGGAATCGTATAGGAAGGAAGTTTTTGTTAGGTCTGCTCAAGGTTAGGTTGTTAGGTTATATATACCTAGCACACTCTGCTAATGGAATAGGTAGCATAAATTCTTTACTCAACAAACATTTTAAAGGTTTCATGTGTTTAATGTTTACAGATGAGATGAATAAATATTAGTTACTTGGTTAGTTTTCTAAATGATATTGGTAGGGCAAGCGAAGATTTTGTTTATTTTAGAAAATCAATTAAACAGGTCTTATAAACTTCCCTAGTATAATATTATCGACTTAAAACTTTATGTCAATTTTATTAAATTTCCCTAGTTTCATTCATTTATTAAGTTCCAGAAATAAAAATAGTTACTATCTTTTTGATTTTCTCTATACACTATTTCTACATATCAAACTTCAATCATATTGTTTCATTCTTTTTATAAGTTCTGGAAATTGAATAGACTATATCTAATTTGATTTCTTTACTAATGACTTATGTTGAATTGATTTCAATTGAATTTGATTGGAACTGAAATACCTCATCAATTCGCTGATAGGGTACACAATTCACACGACTGTTTGATTTATTAATGCGCAGTTCGAGAGAGTTCAGCGAAGAAGAAATCGCCGGACCCTTTTGATTGAAAAACCCTCGAAAATTATAGGGTACCCGAGCAATTTTCAGTGAATGTGTGAAACAAGGCTGCTAATTAGACTGCCGAAGCAGACAGACCGAAAGACAAAGAGTAGGGGAGTGACAGAGAGTGCGGCATTTGGTGGCCTTTGAGGCGTGTTGGAATTTGCTGCCTTATAAGTCAAGTTGGCTAATTGAAACCGGTCAAGTGCAAAGCTCGACTGCAGTGGGTGGATTCGCTTAGCGAAATGAAAGAGATTAATTACCAACAATTATATATATTTGTATTTATGTATACGATATTAATGCATGAACCATTCTCGTTATTAGGCAACATTTTAGTGCCCACACATAACGTGCAACACTATCAGAGGCAGAGCCAGTACACGGCACGCAAATACTCGGTCGTTACGAACTGAGCTCCACCCAGAGCCGAGAATCAGATCACACACACACACACAGCACTAAAAAAAATAATTTAATTAGATATTCGCAAAACACTTAGAGCGCACTTTGCAGTTCACTTTTAATAGTCATAAGTCGTAAGCTCTGTAATTGAAAATATTCGAATTGAAATTGAAATGGAAATTATTCAAAGTATTAGCAATGTTTCGCCCTTGTACTTACAAAATAAATACGAATAATAAAATTAAAACTATAGTAATACTTAATAATGATACTTACTACTAAAGGAACTTCTAATAATACTATGTTTCCCCACTGCTATAATGCCCAGAAAGTGGAGTTTATAAGCGTGAAACAAAATTTGTTCCCCCCAAAAACCCCAACCCAAAATTCTGTAATATGCCCAAAATGAAACGTAAATAAAAACTATACGATACTTTTTCAAAAACATAAATCAAATTACTGTTGTTTTATTTGAGGCCTGCGATTCGGAAACACTTTTTGGTAAATAAAATTCATCATTTTAAATTCATCTCTTTTTTTTCTATCTGTCAAAATCATTCTTCATTTGCCTCTATCATACTGTATATTTCATTTCATTTCTTTTTTCGAAATTCCATTGCGCTTCATGTTTATTCACTATCATTTTCTGGTCATGTTTTTTGTTAAAGAGTATTAGATATGTTTCGCATTTCACTTTAAACATATGAATTCGCATTTTGAAGTGAAAAAAAAGAAACTTTAGTCAGAAATAACTTCACTTAAAATTATATTTAATTTAAAAGTGAAGAAAATAAGGTGTATTACACATTTTTTTTATACTTTACTCTCTATTTTGCTATACTTTTTTAAATTAATAAATTATTAATTTTAAATTTATCCAACAATTTCTTTTAATGTTTAATTCATTCTGATTTTTGATTGAATTATTGTTTATTCTTGAAATGCGAAAGATTACATATTTTTAGTACATTATTATTATTTTATTTTATTTTATTATTATTAATATTATTTTTTTTTTATAACTATTTTTTTCTCCAAACGAGTTTATATTTTAAAATTTCCTCTCTCCAAATGAAGTAATAGCAGACATAACCTAACATTAAGGCATGCTTGACTTAACCAACTCAACCTAACCTCACTTTTAACCCTAAAAACAGCAATGCGTGCTGAACCTAACCTAACCTCACTTTTAACCATAAAAACAGCATTAGGTGCTAACCACCTCAACCTAACCTCACTTTTATCCATAAAAACAGCAAAAGGGGCTTAAAATATTCGTATATCATTGCTAGGAAAACCGTTAATCGAAATACGTTAACTTATTACAACCAATTTCCTCTTTAGGTGTCGAGTGCATTCGAATGGGCTTCCCGCCATACTTTCAGTGCATCTCCTGTCCACGTGGCCACAAAAGCAACGGCACCTCCTGCTACGATGTTGATGAGTGTGAGCTCTATCAGCCCTGCGACGATATGGTCATTTGCCATAATCTCAATCCAGGCTTCCGCTGTGGACCATGTCCGCCGGGCTTCGATGGTATTCATGCGCATGGTAAGATTGGGTAAGGTTGCGTTCATCAAGACATTGCAAATATCCCCTTTTGTGCCAGGCTTCTCGGCTGACTTTCTATCCGTGGGATTCCAGAAGCAAGCCTGCCTGGACATAGACGAGTGTAAAATGGGCTTCTTCAGGTGTCCGGAGCATGCGACTTGTCACAACAGTATTGTGAGTTGAACAACTTGGCAAAGGATGTTGTGTACAGGGATTAACTGTCTTATTCCGCAGGGCTCCTACAGATGCCAGTGCCATGAGGGCTACATAGCCAATGGGACATTCAGTTGTCTCTCCTCCGCTGATCTTTGTCCCGATGGCAGCATTTGTGCCCAGAATGCAGAGTGCGTTCCCATGGACAGTTATCATTATCAATGCCGCTGCAGTGTGGGTTGGGCAGGCAATGGAAAGATTTGCGGAAGGGATCGCGATCTAGATGGCTGGCCAGATGAGTCACTGAACTGTGCGGAAGAACATTGTCGCCGTGACAATTGTCCCGACTTGCCGAACTCGGGCCAGGAGGATGCCGACTTGGATGGCATTGGCGATGGCTGCGACGATGATGCAGACAGCGACCAGGTGCTGAACAGCAAGGACAACTGTCCATTCGCCTATAACAGCGATCAGTTGGATACGGATCACGACGGCGTTGGCGATGCCTGCGACAATTGTGTCTTCATCTCGAATCGGCGACAGCTGGACACGGATGAGGATGGCCTGGGCAACGAGTGTGATGAAGATATCGATAATGATTCTCTGCTCAATCAGTATGACAATTGTCCGCTGCTCCGCAATCCCAATCAGTCGGATATAGACAATGATGGGGTGGGCGATGTGTGTGACAATTGTCCAACAATTCCGAATCCAGCGCAAGAGGATCGTGACATGGATCTGGTGGGCGATGCCTGTGACAGTGATATCGATGGCGACGATGATGGCATACAGGACTCGGAGGATAATTGTCCCATGGTCAGCAATTCGGATCAGTTGGACACGGATTTCGATGGCAAGGGCGATGCGTGTGACGATGACATGGATGGCGATGGTGTGCCCAACTATAGGGACAATTGTCCGCTTGCCAGAAACCCCGATCAAGTGGACAACAATCGCAATGGCAAAGGAGATGTGTGTGAGGACGATGAGGATGAAGACGGCACGCCCAACATAATCGATAATTGTCCAAACAACTCGATGATTCATCGCACAGATTTTCGTACCATACGTTCAGTTATACTCGATCCAGAGGGCGATGCCCAGCTAGATCCCAACTGGGAGGTTCATGCAAACGGTTCAGAGATCACACAAACTCTTAACTCTGATCCCGGCCTGGTGGTGGGCAGCGATTCCTTTGGCGGTGTCGACTTTGAGGGCACATTCTACATAAACGACGACACCGATGACGACTACGTGGGCTTCATCTTCAGCTACCAGAGCAATCGCAAGTTCTATGTGGTGCAATGGAAGAAGGGAACCCAGACCTACTGGCAATCGACACCGTTCCGTGCCTCCGCCGAGCCTGGTGTGCAGATCAAGCTGATTGACAGCAATACCGGGCCAGGTTCTATGTTGCGCAACAGCTTGTGGCATGCCGGCGATACGCCCGGCCAGGCGAAGCTGCTGTGGAAGGATCCCTTGAACGCAGGCTGGAAGGAGAAGACCTCATATCGCTGGTCCTTGGTGCATCGACCTGCCATCGGACTCATCCGTTTGCGGTGAGTTGAAATGCACATATGGTTCCATCAGCCTTCTAATTCCATCTTCCCCTCTGCTGCAGCATCTTTGAGGGAGAACGTCTGATACTGGACTCGCATAATGTCTACGATGCCATGCTAACGCTCAAGGGCGGACGACTGGGCGTGTTTTGCTTTTCCCAGGAGATGATTATATGGTCGGATCTGGTTTACAAATGCAACAGTGAGTAGCCCTTTGGCCGGTCACTCGTCAAGCTCATCATCATCGTCTGTTTTTTTTTTGTGTCTTCCTCATAGCACGTGTTCCGCCCCTCGTCTACAACGAACTGCCCACACAGCTCAAGCTCAAAGTGGAACTGGAGAACTGAGATGTAGCAGAAAGTGTGTGTGCTGTGTGTGTGTATGCGTCGAGTGTGTTAGTTTACCGTTTTTGACCCAACTGCCCTAGCAACGTCTGCTTGCTGCCATAAATGTTAACCAAATTAACTAAGTACTTATTTATTTGGGCGACCCAATACGCTCTTGAAATATTAAAGGAACAAATAAATATTTTATAAAATAAAACCAATTTGAAGTGGTTAAGGTTACTTGATGACACTGTGTGCAGTTATTTAAGGGGTATTTTTAGAGGAATATAGATACTTCTTATGCCTATAAAACGAAAAAAAACTTTTTAACATATATAGAAATGAAATACAAGCACGAGAGATTGTTTGGCGTATTCTGTTTAGCATACCTTGCCTTCTTTCTATAATAGCTAAGATCTTGAAGATCAAACATTGCTCAATTTAACACAATTAATTCTGAACAAGAATATATATACTTCATAAAAACTGATGATGATTTTGCCAAGAAAAGAGTCGATGTTATATGAATCAAGCTTCGTCATTTTGTGAAATGTTTTATGAACTAACCTAAAAAGGAATACTAAATGAAAAAGACTTAAGTTCAGCCATGATTTCAGTGATTCTCCTCTGTCAGACATTTGGCAACACTGGTTGTCTCTATAGAAAGAGAGAGAGACAACCGAAGTATGCCAGGTGAAAGGCATTTGAAAGGTTGTGCCAATAAATATTCGTCAACGTAAAAGCAGTGCAGGCCCAAATTTAAAACATTTATTACAGTAAATTTCGACAAAACAACCAAAAAAAGCTATTCCTGCTATTGAACAGAGCTGAAATTCTATCAGTCTTGCAGCAAATAGTACAGGGTAAGAGAGCGATTCGATCGGATACTTGTCGTAAATACATATATTTCGGAATAATGTCATTAAATCAGATAGCAAAAATGGCTAGTTGCGATGTACAAGCCACGCCACCTAATGGTAAATCAGTGAATGCTACAACAACAACAACAACAAAATTGCCAAACCTTCCGCCAACAACCTCCGCAACACTTCTTCCAACCACAATTCCAACCGCGCTTCCTGTCGGTCACCCGGAAACGAACCCCCCGAACATAGTAATGCTTTCAACCCAAAGCAAAATCACCAAAGTAACCGAAACATCTTCAAAGGGCAAAGAGAAAACAGTCTACAAGAATGATATCACATTGCCACCGACCAAGATTCCAGCACCCATACGTATGGAGAATACTTGTAGCGTTCGCAAGTATACGACCCTGATGAAGGGTGGCCTGGTGCGCAAGACCTGCCAGAAGGACGACACATTCAGTAGCACGAGCACTCTGGTCAATCTAACCGAAGACTCGGGCATACAGATGGATTGCTCCGCGTTTGAGGATGACCTTGGGGAATTGAATGTGCCACAACCACAACGACAACTCAGTAGGGAGACAATTGTAACAACCGATAGTTTTCTTTGCCTCGATGAGGCTGAACAGCAGACACTAAGGGTTCTTCAACGGGCCGTAGCTGAGATGGAGGCGGATGTGGCTTTGCATTCACAGATGCTCAAGGAGACCCAACAACAACAACAACAACAGCAACAGGAGGAGGCCAGGCAAATAAAGGAAACAGTAGCTGAAAGAATGAATGGAGATAGATCAACAAGACCTGCAAACCAAGAGCCAAAGGCCCAACAACAGGAACAGGCCAAGCAAGAGGAGGTGGCTTCGTCGAGTCGAATGTGTGATGAGGGATTGGAAAGCTCACCGGCCAGATCGACAACAATTCGTGAACGTAAGCATGTCCGAGTGGAGCAGCTTCTCGAGGCGGAGCATGACATTGAGTTGTTGCAAAAGCTACTGCGGCCGGATAACCAACTGGGTAATCCAACTGCAGATGCGCTGCACTTCGACGAGTTGCCTCAATCGGATTCGAATATAACCGATGTGGGTGAAAAGATTGTCCCTCCGCCTGATGAGGACGACAAAGCAGACCGTAGCACAACTCAAGTGGGCTTCTTGTATTCGCTGCTGAATATTTTCTGCGGCAAAAGCATTCGCAAAATAAGCTATCCCCTACTATTTTGTGGCATGGCTGTTGGTTTGATTTTTTACCTTCGTAAGATTTAGGGCCTTCACGGCGTATTCCATAAACAAAAATTCTCCAAAGAATGCATTTTCTAGTGAAATAGATTCACACATGCGAAGCTCAATCAACAAACAACAAAATCAATTTCAAATTGAGTTTTCAAAATTACATTTATTTTATTTAAAATAAATTAGCATTGCCCACAAGCAAATGCAGTGACGCTTCATACCACAAATGTTTTCACACGATTTTCACCATGCACCATCAATAAATAAATATTATTTTCTAATCTCACTGTTTTCATATCGAATATTTGGTAGAAAATATTGGCAAACGAGTATAATATCTAATTAGAGGACAGAGATTTTTTTTTGTGGTCATAAAAATCCCACATTTTGGTCAATCCTTTCTATGGAAGCTATATGTTAAAGTGGTTCGATCTTAATTAAATTCATTTCTTGCTGGTTTTAGGAGACCTAGATGCCTAGCAAATTTGTACCCAAAATCAATATACCCTCCACAGGAGTATAACTGTACCCATTAAAGAAATACTCTCAACTAAAACGTTCAATCACATAGGCTTATCGAATGATATCTAGTTCAAATTCTAAAGTAAAGCAAGTTTTTAAAGAGAACACACGAAGTCATTTTCTCAAAATGGCATCCGCTGAAGCTGTTGCAGTAGCCGCCATTTTGCATATGATTCTGCGTGTTCCCCTACGCTTGTCTTGTGATGCGCGATTTCCAACAAGTGGACCTAGTTTACCAACGCATGTAGTCTGTATTGGAGTATTATCAATTATTTACTGCAATCGAGTGCTTCCACATCGTTTCTCCGACTGTTCCATGGGTTTGAAGTGCTTCATTGAATCCTCTATTGCCGTGGGCATACTTGAACTGTGCATGGGTGTCTGGGCATCAGTTGAGATATTGATTTCTCTGATTGTCTCAGAGATTCTAGTTAGATTGGACATTGTCTCGAAGGATGCGTTAACAAAGAACGAGTGTGTAATTATTGGATCATTTACAATACCGTTGTCTCTGATGATCCTGTTTACTGCTTACCAGGTTAACACCGAGGTACATCGTCAATCATTAACGCCATCGGAGGATGAAAACAATAACGTAACGCCATTATTAGGGGACGAAAATAATAATAGCGTTACGCCATTAGAAGTCGAAAATAATAATTTATAAACCAGCAATCGGGGTGTCATTTATTATTCGGGCTGTGAAATAAAAGGCCGTGCTTTAATTATAGGGCAAGGCCCCATTTAAGGTCTTTCGAGTTTCTACAGTTCTTAGACACATCCGGACATGTTCCGGCTGCTAATACATGTGGAGCATGCTGTGGTTCTATACCGATACAACATAATGTGCTACAAAACCAAAGCATACTTTTAGGCTCTCTAATAAATCCATGTTAGGATTGCCACTCTTTTTCAAAATAAAACAAATGGAAATAAATGAAATAAATACTAAATAAATTCCGAGTTGTCTGGTGCCGTATGGGGGGAGGGAGGGTAAGGGAGGTGTACGGTTTTACAACACAACAAAAAAACAAAATAGATAACGCTTACATTAGTAAGTTTGGACACAAAGGGGTAAATGGATTTCCCCGTTCTAAAGAGGGAGCTCTTCAAAACCCATATTTAGATTCAACTCTACCTACCTACGCCATCCAATTGTGGGGAACTGCCTCCAAGACTCGGCTCAATAGGCTTAGAGTTATAATAAAAATGGAATAAATACTCCATTGTTCTATATAAACATAAAATTGTTTTCTTTTTATTATTAGTTCGTTTTTCTTTTATACAGTTATACAAAAGAGTGTTGTAAAATTGCTTAATTAACTTACTCGTTTCTTGTTTTGTATCATGTTTATTTTTTTATTTTATCTTTTAAATTACAAAATAACGACTATATTTGATTTGCTTTTTACAGCACTCGCGAAATTTTCAACAAGTTTGGAATATATATGTTTACACAATATAGTAAGTATTTATGTAATAAGTATATAATATATTGCAATCGAGCGCTTTCGTTTAATACCTTATAAAGCAAGGTAGCTTCAAGTTCTTTTCTTTACGTGCGCGTACATTTAGGTAAATAATACTTAAGATTAAAACAATTTATTCATTTATTTTACTCGTATTATTAGATATATGCATAAGTTCGACTTAATTTCAGTTTAGTTTTCATGTTTAAAGAGCACTTCTTGGAGTTACTAAAGTAAAATTTCTTTCTTTTTTTAATTTTTAACTATTCATCGTGTTCTCGTCATCGAAAGCAGCTTTCAAGCTTTGCATTAAGCCACGTAATGGCAGTAGATTTAAGGTGATAAAGTCTGGTTTGTTGGTTGAATATATGTTCTAAACGAAAGCCAGCGATTACTGCGATTCAATGCAAGGCTTTCAATTCGACGCTTTCAATGTTGATATAATTGTTCGCTTTCCATGAGTATTGATTTCCTTTCCATCTCTTGTGGGGCAGTGCTATACAATTATGACCACATATTACATTAAAGCAGCTTTTAAAGTTATACGTTTTGTAAGATTTTAAGTTAACTGTAATTTTTGTTATTTCTTCTCTTCGTTGATGGTTTGTTTACTGCACTTCGCTATCACTGTCACTCTTTTCTGAAAATACAAAAAAAAACAAAGGGTTAATTATGCAGTGTAAGCTAACTTGGCTTCTCAATTCGTTTACTCACCTTTCTTGCCCGTGTAAGCGTGACGTTTCAGTCGATCGTATAAGTCTTCTTTAGTTCCGTAGAGCGACGCATTGGAGCGAGCCAACGTGCTCATCTTGCCACCGTGTAGACCTTTTAAAATGTAACCTTTAGTCTCAAGAAAGAATCACTGTGTTTCATTCTTAACTTACCGTCCTTCATGTAGGTTTCATTGTAGAAGTTGGGCATCTCCCAGCCATCCTCCTCGTCGTCATAGTAGTGCGCATAGGTGCTGTGATGCGAGGGTGCAATGGACTCCGCGTACGGCGTGTGTGCGCCATAGTAGAAGTTCACTTGCGAGCCCGTCTGGTCAATGGCCGGAGTCAGCATCTTTTTGGGATCACGACGCTTGGTCGAACGCACACAGATCATCCAGATGAGCAGCACAATGATGATGATGAAGATGACTGCGCCAGCAATGCCACCGGCAATGTAAGCGAACTCAGAGCGTTCGGCGCAATGGGGTCCAGTGAATGAGCCCACGCAGCGACAGGACGGTGTGCCCTTGAGATCCTTGACACAGGTGCCAGAGTTTTCGCAGTGTCCGTCACAAACATCCGTGCAAGCCATGCCAGTGCCATTGAAACCGGGTTTGCACTCGCATTTGAAGTCCGATGTCTCCGGTACCATAATGCAATACGCGTTGATATCGCAATGTGGCTTGCCCTCGGCAATATGTTCGCAGGGATTGGTGCACTCGCTCTTCGAGGTGGCGCCGGTAATCTTAGTGCTGTGATTGGGCGGGCACTGTATGCAGGTGGTCTGCTGTGACTCGGACTGATAGAAGCCCTTGCGGCACTCGATGCACATGTTGAGTGTGGCATTGAGATACGTTCCCGGCGAGCAGACTGGCAGTGTGCACTCCTCCACCGAGCTGGCACCCACCTTTGGTGTGGTACGACCCAATGGACAGGCTGCGCAAGAGGGTTGCACACCCTGCAGACGGTATGTGCCACGTGGACATGGCTCGCAGCGTCCGTCGGCACCCAACTGTTGACCCGAGCTGCACTCATCGCGGCATTCCTTGCGTGTGGTGGCCTCGGTAGAGCGTGTAGTCTGTCCCAGGCCGCACAGCTCACAGCTGAAGGAACCCTCGTTGGGTTGATAGAAACCATGACCGCAAGAGCGGCACAGTCCCGATTCGGCATCAAAGTACTTGCCAGCTGGGCAACGCTCCTTACAGTCGGCAGCAGAACGGGCACCAGGTCCGGCAGTTACTCCCGGACGTCCAGCTATAACCGGACACTTGCTGCACTGCAGCTGACCCGCCTCAGACTGGTAGGTGCCACGGGCGCAGGCAACACACGTCTTGTTGGCACTGTCATAGAACGTTCCAATGGCACAGGGCACACAGTCGGGTATCATGACCACCTGGCCGCCAGGGCAAGCATACTCGGAGCCCAACTCTAGCGATGCTGGATCTGGCACAGTGTTCGGCAAGATTTCCTGCACAGCAAACTGATCATCCTCCAGTATCAACTTCTCCAGCAGCTGCTTCACGTTGGAGCGCTCACCCGTCGACGTGTGCACCACAGGATCACTAGAGATTAAGCAGAAATAGAGATGATTAGGAAAAGATGTCTCAGACATTATAAGTTCCATTTTGGATTAGCGCACGCAAACCACATGTTGCATTGGGGTTAGCTTGAAGCATGGTGATTGTTTAATGGATTCATCGATCGATTAATTGATTGATTAATAAGTTAGCTGGACATTAGCTGGATTTGCTTTGGAGGTTAGTCTGAGTGAGAGAGCTGGGTGCAATAATGCTGGAGAACGGGTGCGGAGATTATCGTTATGTTGAACGAGAGAGAGAGAGAGTGAGTGAGAGAGAGTTTGGTTCGACATACTTAACAGCCGGGAAGGCTATTTCCAGCGTGTATGTATCGCCGCCAGTTTGTTGGCGTCCCTGGCGACCCGTCAGTGCCAGCTCGTCGTCCTCGCTAGAAATTGGGGTTAACGAACACAAACACATATAACACAGAGTACACAAGCGAGAAGACAAGACTATCGACAGTACTGGAGCTCGGACTATTTATTCTCTATACAGTCTCAATCTTTAAACCGATTGAAGATTAACTGAGCCCTCTCGATAGTACTTTCGATAGTTTTGCAGCCTAGGTGCACGGATACATAGAGACACAAAACATGCGAGACAAATGCAGATTCCTTCTCCGGTGTTTTACTTACTTGACCACAGGCAGCTCGGCCTCCATCACATAGACACCGCCGTCCTTGACCTGGCGACGCACACGATTATTTTGGGCGGCACGATAGTGATCGCACTTGACATCGATTTGAATATCCTTGCACTCCCTGCGACAGAAATTAATACAATTAAAACACGAATATAGTTTAGGTATATTTAAGACCTTACCTTGTTCCCTCAATGGCATAGGAGCAGAAGTTCCAGTCCCTGTTGAGAGCATTGACTGAGTTGGTGACCTTCTGGCGCAGCACAGCCTGGCCAGCCTTGTTGCACAGCACATCCGAGGGGAAGAGCATTTTGATGCGGAAGACACGTTGAGCGGGTTTGGCCGGTGAGCAAGAAGGATAGACCAGAGGCATGGAGGGTTCACGTGTTGGTCGCCAGAAACCTTCGGCGCCGCAAGTATAGAACTCTGGCACCTGCTCGGAGAAGCGCAGACCCGTGTTACAGGCAATCTCACAGACCTTGAACTGACCACCTGCTCCCCAGTCCTTGCAGACCTGGGAACCGCCCACAGGATCAGCCAAAGGTGGACAGAATTCAGCTGGAAAAGCATAAAACATATGCAAGTTAGATGAGGCTCAGCATTAATGCAATCTTCACTTACTTAGCAAGGAAACCTTGAAGCTGCAAGAAGCTGTATTTCCAGCAGCGTCAGATGCAATGTAGGTGATGTCATAGGTGCCCCACAGGAGCGTAGTGCCCGAGCGATGTCCGTTCCTCTCATAGATCTTGGTAACGCCGATGTTGTCACTGAAGTGTGGCTCATCCCAAGTGACCACGGCCGAACCGTTCTTGGCAATAACCCACAAATCTCCTGGGCAATGCTCTACGACTGGTGGCTCCTTGTCCACCACCAGCTGTTGGCAATTGGCGCCAGTGTAGCCCACTTGGCACTTGCGTTGGCCGCACAGTGAGGGCACATTGCGCTCCACACCACCAGAGGTCAGTTCGTAACCGCCCCAGTTGAGAATGAGGCCAGAGTAGAGCACTGGCTCGGAGCGACAATCGCGCACCTGTTTCTGTATCTCGGAGGTAATGTCCAGTGCGCGTGCCCAGACTTGCGTCTTAGTAACCGTACCCTGGAAGCCGGCATCCGTGTAGGACTGCTCGTGCTTCAGTCCATCGGGTTGAGGACGTCCCAGCACAGACCACAAGTACGCGGGCAGAGCACCTCCCATGCCGTACTCCACTTTGCTGGCAATCAAACCCTCCGTAATCAACTGCAACTGACCACTGACTCCGTCCCAGACAACAGCCACATGATGCCACTGTCCGTCGTTGACCGAGGTGTACTCGCCAAAGCTGAGGAAGACATCGGGCAAGTCTTCAAAGAGCGATACCTGCACACCGCTGGAATGGGCCTGGAGCAGCAGACGACGTCGCTGCGTCATGCGAGCAGACTCGACGCCATAGAGCGTGAAGAAGATGCCCGTATCGTCCTTTTGTGCGAACTGAACCCACATGGCAACAGTCAGGCTGGTAGCCTCACCCGTGGGGAAGGGCACGACCTGAGCTGCTGTGGAACGCGTTGGATCGCTGAAGTACAGATCGTAGTCTACCTGAATTGCCTTGCGGCAATCATCGCCGGTCATGTTGAAGGGACACTGGCAGTAGAATCCATTGGTCAGATCTACGCAGCTGGCGCCTGGTGGACATGAGTTGTCCTTGCAGTCGACAATGTCCTGTTCGCAGTTCTTGCCGGTGTAGCCCGGTGGGCATTGACAACTGTAGCCGGCACCATTGTCCAGACAGGTGGCACCGTTCTGGCAGACGTGCTGCTCGCAGGCATCGTATTCATACTGACAACCAATGCCATCATAGTCCGCTGGACAACTGCAGTTGAGCCCGGATCCGAAGTCCTGGCATTTGCCGCCATGCATGCAGGGATTGCCAATGCAACGTTCGGGTGCCGTTTCACAGTTTTTACCATCTGTGCCGCTGGGGCAGACACAGAAGTAGTCTTGGAACAGGTCAATGCACTTGGCGTCATTCTGGCAAGGTGCTTGCAGATTGCAGGTGGTCACTTGCTGCTCGCAACGCATGCCGCTCCATCCAGGCTCGCAGCCGCACTCAAAGCCACCGACGCGATCGCGACAGATGCCGTTGTTCAGACAAGGCTGAGCCTCGCAATCATCGATATCCGTCTCACAGAGTGTACCCTTGAAACCATCACGGCACACGCACTCGTACTTGTTGTCCAGATCCAGACAGCGCTCAGTACCGACGGGATTGCAAGGATCACTGAGGCACTCGTCGATCTCTGCCTCGCAGCTGAGACCCACAAAACCGGGACGACACTTGCAGCTGAAGCCGTCCAATTGATCCACACAGGTGGCGCCATGCTGGCATGGATTCGAGGCGCAGTCATCGATCGTATGTTGGCAGTTCTTGCCAGTGTAGCCAGGCTCACAATTGCAGCTGTAGCCATTGACCAGATCCACACAGACGCCGTCATTGGAGCATGGACGATTCTCGCAGTCATCGATGTTGATATCGCAGGCAGGACCCGTCCAGCCGGGATGGCAGACGCATTCGTGATCGAACAAGCGATCCACACAAGTGCCATGTTTGCAAGGTTCCGAAAGGCAGAGATCGATCTTCTGTTCGCAGCGCTTGCCGGTGAATCCTGGCGGACAGCTGCACTGGAAGTCATTGACAAGATCTGTGCAGGCAGCGCCCAACAGACATGGGTTCTCCTCGCAATCGTCGATGTTCTGTTCGCAATGAAGTCCCTCCCAGCCGGGCAGGCACTCGCACTTGTAGCGTCCCTGCTGCAGGGCCAAGCAGCTGGCACCGTTCGTACAGGGATTGCCATTGGCCGTGCACGGATCGATGGTCACGTCACACTGATCGCCAGTGTAGCCGCTTCTGCAGAGGCAGGTCACATTCTTATAGCCTGGCTCGTTCTTGCACATGGCACGTGCCGGACACGTGTCATTGCCACAGTCTGAAGCCTCCTCTTGGCAGTTAATGCCGGAGTATCCAGTTGGGCAATCGCAGCGATAGCCCTGAGGCAGATCCTTGCACTGTCCGCCATTGTAGCATGGCTGCGAGGCACACTCATCGATATCCTGTTCGCAACGACGACCGGAGAAACCAGCCGGACAGAAGCACTGCACATCGTGTCCCATGGGCACACAGAGTCCACCATGCTGGCAAGCTCCCTCGCCACAGACCACGGGCTTGCACTGCTCGCGTCCCTTGGCTCCTGCGCTATCGGTTCTCATGTTGCTGGGGCATTCGTTACAGCTCTGTGCGCCTGGTGTGCTCTGGTAGTGATGCAGCGGGCAAGGCGAGCAGGGTGCCAGACCAGTGGCGGAGTAGGTACCCGGAGCACACTTGGCACGGCAAAGGGTTTTCGTGGAAGCCGCTGGCTGATAGGTAAAGGTCTGCGTTGGACAAGCCTGGCAATCCTTGAAGCCACCGGTGGGTGGTTCGGCGGTGAACGAGTTGCGTGGACACTCCAAACAGGGCACAAGACCAGTGGGTGAATAGGTACCATAGCCGCAGACGGGCATGCAGTCGCTGAGGGATTTGGAGCCCTCCTCGCGGGTATAAGTTCCGGCGGGACAACGCAGACAGGTTCCCTGGCGATCGCGGTTCTGGTAGTAACCCCTTGGGCAGTTGGTGCAGCTGTTCTGACCCTGGGACACGTAGGTGCCGGCGGGACAGTGCAAACAGCGTGGCACATCACTTGTATCCATGTTCAACACCTCGCCCACATTACAGTTGAATCCTCGCGAGATCTGAGACTTCAGAGCACGCAGTGGAGGGCACTGATTGCCAATGTTGGATATATTCAGCAGGGATTCAATCACGGCGCTGGCATAGGGCACACTCAAATCAAAGATCAGGTTCAGTGTGGAGCCACACAGATCGTAGAGCTGTGGCTGACGCACTGCAGGCAGAATTGACAAAATAAAATCCATTTTCACCACGTTCTCCTCAAGCAGCGATGGCACCGACTTCAAGAATGTCACATTCATGTTCACATTCACCGCCGAGCAGCGTTGCGAGAGCAGCTGATTGAGTCCACCATAATGCTGAGCCAAGACCTCCTGGTACTGTCCCAGACAGGACTGAGCCACAGCTCCGTTGGCGCGGTAGGTTATCGTTGCGGTCACATGGTAGGCAGCCTGCTCAGTGTTCTCAGACACACAGTCGGGTACCACCGAAGTGGGTCGCCAAAGTCGGGATGTCTCGCAGGAGAAGGTCTTCAGGGGTTCACCGTCCGTAAAGCGGAATCCAGGCTTACAGGTGGCAATGCACTCAATGCCACGATCCCCTGGTAGACAATTGATGGCTCCATTTGCTGGCGGCTGCAGTTCCCAATCCACGCAAGGTGAGGCCTGTACCGAGACTTGGAAGTGGCACGTCGCCTTGTTGTTGTACTTATCGGTAGCAGTAACTGTCACGTTCTCAAAGTTTCCAATCTTGATGGTTGCACGATCCGGCGTGAATTTCAAACTCACTTCACCTGTCTCGTCGGAGGTCTTGATGCGCTTCCTTGTATCGTTGAAGTTTACATTGTAACTATCCTGGCGATCGACAAGTTCGATTACATAACTCTGCGGGCACTGCAGCAAAGGAGGTGTTACATCCGGCACAGTTATGTTGATCTCACAAATGGCCACGTTACCATCATAATCGAAGGCTACATATTTGACTACGGTGTCCTTGAAAATGTGACTGGGTGTGCGGAAGTTCTGGGGTTTAATCTCCAGACGAGCAATTGAACCAGAGTTGTCCACAGCGGTGGGTTCAGTGAAGTTCACTGGCAAGACGCCTCCGTTCTCATCACGTCGCACCACAATCGGCTGTTGTGGGCAGTTCTGGAAGATTGGCGGCTCGTTATCCACACATGGCGAGTAACCATAATCGTAGCCCAGCAAAGGCTCCTGCTTGGGCTCTTCACAACCCATCAATTCAAACTTCAGACAAGCATTATCCATATAGCTAACGATGCCCAAAATGACGAAGCGTGCCTGCACATACTTGGGCAGCGTGATCATGGCAAGTTCTCCATAATTTCCAGGATCTCTCATGGTCAAATTGAAGTTGGGGAAGTACACAACGTAGTTCTCACTCTCGGCCTGCTTGTAAAAGAAGCGTATCTCGGTGGGTCGTCCAACAATATCGTTGGTTACAACACCTTTAACCAGAATAGCCTTAACGCGATAGATCTGTCCCAAGTCCACGCTGACATAGGTGAAGGCCTCTTGTTTGCCACACCAACCTGTTGCCGAGTTCAAGCGAATATTCTTGGCCTCATAGTTGGGTCGCTCCGATGTAGCATTGATGGCCGAATCGGGTATTTTGCCTGAGCTCAGACCCAGGGGCTTGATCACCTTACACTCCGGCTCGCGTATGCAAGTTATCGGTCTGGGATTGATGAGAATGTAACCGGGACGATTGCAGCCAAAGTAAACCTCAGAGCTTTGCTCATAGCTACGTGCCAATTGTCTTCCATCGGCTGGTCTACCCGGATCTTCGCAGACAGGTCCCTCGCAGCGCAAGTCACCAAAGTCCCAAATTCCCTCGGCACCACAACGCACCACATTATCGTGACGCTGGGTTTGACCGGCTAACTTGAAAGTGTTCTGGCAGCCAAAGAAGAAGCTGCTCTGGTAGCGTGTATCCACAAACTGTCCGTATTCAGCACCAGGTGTCGGCATTGGCGCGTAACAATCCACACGCGGGCAAGAGGGCTGCATGCCCGATAACCAATAGTCGGGAAGACCCGGCTTAGGATCGTACACACACTGTCTGAAGCCAGCGGAGGCGGTAGAGCGCAGCTGGCGTCCAGGAGCGCCACAGCTAATGGTCACATTATCACGGAAAGGCACCAGAACAGAGTCGGGATCAGGCCTTGCTACAGTCAAACCTTCCAGCTTGTCATCGGGCAGGGAAACGCACTTGGCATCTGTTTGGGAATAAGAATGATATCAATAAACATATATAAATGAAGTAAACTGCCTTTGATTACTTACAATTGCACTCCGGTACGCTGGCATTCCACTGACCGCTGGAGAGGCACAAAGCCACCGAGCTGCCGCTCATGATGTAGCCAAAGTGACACTGGAAACGCACCACATCGCCGAAATGATAGTCGTTGCGTTCGCTCAGCAGTTGACCGTTCTCTGGAGCCTCCAGCTCTGGGCACATGATGGGAACACAAGTCTTGTTACGCTGATAAGTATCGCCATCCCGCTCGCCAGACTCCGAACGCTCCACATGGAAACCAGCAGTGCCATTCGAGGTGTACAGCTGGTAGCCAGTGTTGCAAGCGCAAGAGTAACTGCCGGGAGAGTTAACGCACTTTTGGTCACAGCCACCGTTGTTCTTGCTGCACTCATTGATGTCCACACAGTCCAAGCGGGTGCAACCCATCAGTTCCATGCGCAGGCAAGGGGCGCCAACATAGTCCTGAATACGGAAACGTATGTAGCGTGCTTCAATGGGCAGAGGTAGATTCAGTATGGACAGAGTGGGTTCCAGTATTCTAAATTCCACTGCGGTGCCATCCGGATTGGCATAATCCTTGAAGACATCAGTCAGATCGTTTGTGTACTGTAGACGCACTGCAGAGCTGAAGGCAACGTTGCCATCTGGACGCTGCACAGACATGGTGCGGAAGCCACGCAGTATGGTGGGTGCCTTGAGGTCAATTAAAATCCAGTTTGCTCCAGGTTCCAAAGAGGCACCACACCAACCATTCGTATTGAGACGCAACAGACTCTTGCTGTAGCCTGCCTCACTTGCCGATGTGCTGATGCTGTCGTCCGGAATGCCACCATTGCCCAGTCCCAAATCAGCGACAGGTCGACACTCAGTAGTGGCGGTGAAACCGGTACGACACTGACAGTGGAAGGAACCATTTGTATTGAGGCATTCGGTGGTGGTCAGATCACACTGCGACGAGCTGCACTCGTTGATGTCCTCGCAAGTTGGAGGCTGCTCGAACTTCTGCGCCTCGTTGCAGCGCATAATGTTGCTGCCAATCAGCTTATAGCCCTTGTAGCACTGCACCCTGGCCTCATCTCCGTAGTTGTAAATACGCGACGACTCCACAACGAATCCGTTCTCAATGTTGGGGAACTCGTAGCAACGCTTGCGGCTGCAACGTGGCACATCTCCACTCCAGGTGCCGTTGGACATGCAAGTAAGCACTGGGTGACCATTGCGTTCATAGCCAGGTTCACATTCGTATTGGACAATGGTGCCGTAGCTGCGTCCACCGCCGTTCAACAGAGTCATGTTGGCGTGGGGCACTTCGGGCAGGGCAGCACACTGTGAAGCCATGCAATGAGGTTGACGTTCCCAGCGACCGTCGGGCAGACAGGAAATCTTCTCGATGGGTTCGTTGGAGGCAAAGGCAAAGCCGGCATAGCACTGGTACATGGCAATGCCGCGATAGGTCACATTCGAGGAGCCAATGGAGAAGCCGTTATCGATTTGTGGCACAGGACCGCAGTAGACCTCTGTGGGAGGAAGAAGATATAAGAACTTTTCACGGAATATTCCCAAGCTGTGACAACTCACCCTGACACTTTGGTATGTAGGAGACACTCCAGTTGCCACCAGGCAAACATTCCGTTACCAGACGCGTCTTGCCGGTGGCAAACTCCTGTCCAATGGGACATGTGAAGCTGACCAGCGTGCCGAAGGCCGTGTCGCGACTGGAAGCCAAGGCTCCGATGCCGGGCTGCAGCTCGGGACAGTCGGCAGAGAAGGTAGCCGACCAGCTAAAAAAGAAATCCAGATTAGATTAGATTAAAGAAGCCTTCCCTCTTATGAGAACTTACCCCGCAGCATTGTGCAGTGCATCCGAGGTGAACTTAATCAACATTTCGCCAGAAGAGGCGGTCAAGGTGAGTTTGGGTGCAGCGGTGCCAGTGAAGCCATTGCCCGAATGCAGACGCAATCCGGAAGTGGAGGAACCATCGAACACCTGAACATTATCGCTCTTGTGCACTGTGAACTTGTCGAACTTGAGGGAAAGCGGAGCACGTGCACCATTGCGAATGGTAAAGAAGCACTCCTGGTTCTTTGGGTAATCCGCCAGGCCGAAGGCAGGCGACGTGACGGTGCCATTGCGGGCTGTGATTGTAGCCTTGCAGCCCTGAATGTAGCGCAAACTGAAACCCTTGCCGGCCTCACCCAGGCTGGACTTGAAGTAGAGGTACAGTGCGTTGCCAGTTGAGATGATGACACGTTCATTTTCGTTTGTCTTGCCCGTCAGCTGTGCAATGGTGCGACTCATGGGCGAGTCTCCATCACGAATAAGCAAGTAATCCCTGCCCTTGGCAATGTCCAAGTCATCGACTTCAATGGAGATAATGCGGCCAGGCTGTGCCTTAATCACATACAGGCACTCAAGACCGCCAGGATATTGCTTCGGATAGTTGGGACTGGTGAGGATCTGACGCTGCAGTGTGGCTTTTAAGGTGCCGCCACAGTTCTTGGCCTCTGTCTTCCAGGTGGCGCGGAAACCCTTGCGCTCCACACTGCCATCGGTGGTGAACTTGACAATCATGAAATTCGATGCAGACACAAAGGGTTGTGTAGTCAAATCCTGCTTGCCACTGAGTGTGGCCAGTGACACAGACTTATCCTCAGTGCGACCGCCAACCAACACCTGCACTGTATCGAAGGTCTTCTCAGTCTCAAAGTCCTGGAACTGCAGTATAATGTTGCTGCCCAATGGACCCTCTAGCGTCCATTTGCACTTGCTCAGCGCTCCGTACTTGTGTGGATAGTTTGGTGTCTCGATGACATCACCGCCAGATTGCATGTGGTAGTGACACTGTGCCGGGCAATCCAATTCGTCGGTGCCATCACCACAATCGTCGCTGCCGTCGCACTTGAAGGCCTGGTTGATGCACTGCCCGTTGGCGCAGTGCAGGGCACCCTGGGGACATGCTGGGGCACGGCACATGAAAGGCAACAGCGACTCGCAGGTGCCCAGATCCCAGCTCTGTGATTTGCCAGCAAAACTGGCGGCCACACACTCGCCGGACTGTGCATTCGGTTGCTGCAGCGACCAAAAGCCCGAGTACTGCGAGATCAATGCCCCCGACGCCGATTCCAGGGTATTCGTACGCAGATCATCCAGCGAGGCCAAGCCCAGCCAGTATTTGTCCGATGCACGTTGATTGGGATCGCTGGCATGTGCTATCGCCAGTGTCTCATTGTTCTCCGCATAGCTATCGACGGCCACCAACTCGGCGCCATATCTGCGAAAAGGGAAATGAGTAAGAATGAGTGAAGTGTTGGAATAATAAACTAAAAGCAACGATGAATATGAATTAGGGAAAAGAACAAAGAGTGCACAGGTTACAAATCTATTTGCTGTGCAGCACGCACTTTTCGTATTAATTTCTATTTATTCTTCTGTGTATTTTAAAACCTATTGGAATTGTACAGTTATTTGACGTTGCTTTTTGCTTTGTTTAAATGCAATATTTGTAACTTACTCAACACTAGAGTTGTACCGTTTAGTTCAGACCAAGTTCGATTGAACTAATCCGCAAACTGAACTAACGAATTGAACCCTGGAGCGAACCCAAATCAACAACTCTACTCAACACTTATTGTTAGAATTGATCAATGATTTATCGCAAGTGGCGGCAGGCCGATATCAATTTGGTTGATTAAAATAGATCGACAGACACACAAATTAAATATTTCAAATAGATTTAAATTGTGTTATCAAATTTTCTTTAAAATTAAAGTACATAATAGGCTCGTAACAATAAGTTAAATTTAAATTATTTTAGTTAAAAATTGACACTTTGGCTAAAACCTTTTTTTCTTTATCATAAGTTTCTCAAAAATATAGATTGGATACAAGCCCGACTTCTCGAATTCACATCAACTCAAGCCAGCATTATATGAATTTCAATTGACTTTATCGTTTTTCAATATTTACAACAACCTATCGTTAAAGTCTTAGCTACAATGGTCTTTCTTTCCTTTTCCTTATCCGTAAACTTGTTCGACTAATGTTATGCGTCGGAGTTTCAGGTTAAGCCTCCATCCAACTGCCTTGGGCCTCGTCTGCACGCTTAACGCATTTCCAATTATGCAGCTGCACTTCTCTAATGCGCTTTACTTTCTACTGCATTCATTATGCTGCCCCAAATTTGGTGGCAGCAACAGGCATTCATTCGACGCGCACCCAAAAGCCAACACACCAGCACACAACACTCAGACAAAAGAAAACTTTCGTTTCCAATCGCGAAACTTCATTCAACTATCAAAAAACTCAAATCCAACTTTATTATTTTTCGGTTCTATGACAGCTGCAGGCCTGGCCGAAACCAGTTTCACAAAAGCTACTTAGGCCTCTGATTGACTCACGCGCCCAACTCAAATGTTACGCATACGCAGCGTGGGCGTCTTTTGGCAACGCCCCGTGTCACTTTGCTGCAGCTGCTGCCCGGATTGCATGCAGCAAAATTATGCATGTTGCACGGTTCGCACCCAAAGACTGACATTATGAATACACACATTTTCATGTGTGTGTAAGCTTAGCTGTTGGTTTCTGGCAAGCCAGCGTGTTATTGTGCGGCAAGTTTGGCGTTTGAGCAACTGTACTTGCCAATTTTCACCACAAGCTGCCTGCTTCGCACATTCCAACGATGTGTTAACTGATGATTATCAAATATTTGCGTACGCAATAGAAATAAGTTATTTTCCTCTAACAGATTGAAAAGTGAATGGAAAGTTAGAGTTTATTCAAAAGACTATATACATATATGTATTCAGTGGAATATCTAGTTATCACATTGACTATTATTAAACACGTTCCCTAGTTCATTATCATTTTAATAAATTGCCCTGAATTGAATACATAAGTTTGAATATTCTTTATGCAAATTTAGATTCCTATTCAAGTTAAGAGCTCTACCCATTTAAGTATTCTAAGGTGTTTATTATATCTTCAATTCATAATCATTCAATATTCAATTCAATTATTTCATATTACAATATCTATTGTTTGTTTAAAATATTTGTAGTATGTATAAAACATAATGTAAATAAATCTCGAAGCTTCTGAACAATCTATTGCTTATTTCTCAGTAGAAAACCTGTCAAAAATCTTGTGCTAGCCAGCTAAGTAACTTGCTCTTCCGCACCTCTAGCCAAGAATGCCAAACCGATGGCGTCGCCTTAAAAAGAAACTGCCAAAACTTTATTCAACGGGTTTCCATTGAGATTCATTGGGGTACGCCCAGTCGAAAACTAAATCTACGAGTATTTTTTGGTCACAGCTCCGTTAACTTGTAATGTAAACGCCTTTTTGGCGCTTTCCTTCATTCTACGCATTTCGCATGCTGCACACGCAAAATCGTTAAAAAGCAACAACAACAAGAGAAAAAGAAAATTTCACCCAAACAAATATTTTGACAGACGACAAAAGAAATACCGATAGTACCCGCTCATATATCTCTAGCTTTTTTTTTTTTTTTTTTTTTTTTTTTGGCAAAACTAACAATTCAAATGTTTTGCGTTTGTTGAACTTGCGCAGGCAATAGAAATACTGAAAATAATCAAACGCCAGTCGCATTTTAATCGCCATTGGACTGGGGCGAGGTCTATGGCTTGTAAATGCCGGGCACATTAGATATATATCTACGGTATACGTATGTTTATCCACGTTCACACTCGCAGTGTCAACGCTGTGGCGTGTGCCGGGCATGTGTAATTGCCAGTGCAAAGTGAAATTGCGTAGGCCATTGACACTGCCGGGCACACAGTCAGTCGATCAATAAGTCTATCAATATACTCGGATGTACGTTATAAGGTTCGGGTGAGTCAAGTGAAGTTGGAGGCAAGTCGAGCCGTGAAGTAGTAGGTAACTTTCACCCCAGAAGGCCCGCGGTCAGAAGGAGAGACCCATCGATTCACACGCTCATTAAAAACAAGCAGAAACTACCATAATCGATATACAAAATGCTGCGTCTGTAATCAAATCGAAACACTCTCAATTTCCAAGCTGAGATCGCAGGTTCACGTCGCAGTTCGGGGCAGGTGCACAGACGACGACAACGACGAATCGTTCGGTATTTGGGTCAACAGCGCGCGCGGGTTAACACCCAAAAACCCTAAACAGGCATCGGCATCGGTATTTTTTGTACTCGCTGGCCAAGCCCCGAACGCCGGAAGCTTATTGACGGAACGTTGTCGACGACTTTCTTTTCGCTCCAAGAGGCAGTTAAACTGAAGTGTATGAAAATATTATGAATCATCGATTGGGCTTATCGATTGAGTACCATAGCCAGTGGGGTATGAAGAAAAGCAATTTCCAAGTTGGTCAAGCTGTCAGCCAGTTTTTGGCCTGACTATGGACACAGCCCACTTTGGCATTGACAGTTAACTGTCAGCGGAAATGCAATGCGGTGCTGTAACGGCAACTGCTGCAGCTCCACCAGCAACAACAACTTTATACCATATCTTTCTATCCATCTATCCGCCAATCCGTCTATGCGTCTATGGAGAAGAACAGGTAGCTGGGCTTATTGAAGCGTAACCACTCTGCGCCACTTGAGCGCAACAAGTTGTCTAAATCGGAGACGTGAACCCACTACTTCCTATGCATACAAACAAACAGACATACAATATATATGTATGCATATGCATATACTTATACACTCTGCTCGTATTCAAATCATTATCTGATTATGGTCTCGCTTATGGCGCTACTCACCTTCGACACAGTTCGGCGCTTTTCTCCCACGAATGTTTGATATTGAAATATTTATAACAATTTAAGCCGCGCAGTTCCCAGCCTGCAAATAAAAATAGAAACAAAAGAAAACATATGGAAATTACGATAATAATAAATTCAAATTGGACAAGGTCAGGCTCTCTTTTTGCGAGATTGCATTGCGAATTTCACTTTAAACAAATGTGCGAGAGATTGAGGATGTTGAACTACAGTCGTTTTGCAAGATTTAGATTATAGTGTTATAATGACTTAGTTATAAATTAAATTAAGTTCCTAAAGAATTATCTGTATTCATGGCAATTTGTAAATGGTTGCAATTCTTAAGTGCACTGTATCAAAAATATTGTTTAAAATCATCGTTTAAATTATTTGAATAAGTCGCCTTTAATTGTTATCGATATGTACTGATTCTGTAGTTTGGCCAGAGCTGACGTGCGGATTTGATAAAAAAAAGTGCGTAAAAACGACGCAGCAAGGCGCAAAATTCTAGTAAATTGTATTTTAATAATATATTATTTAGTATTATTTATATTAATATTAAATAATTAATAAATTAACACACAGAGCCAAATAATTGACCCGGATAATACTTTTATTCTATATATTTAACATTGGCCCAACTTGTTCTTAATTGTCTACAAACAAGTTCCTAAAATAAAGCATCATCATCAAGTCGGCAGTTTTAAAAACAATCCACTCTTCTTTTAATATTCTCTTAATTTTTTCATTTCTTTCCAACTTTATTAGCTCTACTTCGCCTCGCTTAAGATGTTCCCTCAAAACACACTTAGCTCAAGAACCTTGCATACTTGATCACTTAATTTACCATCGCCCTCCCCCTACCGCTCTCTGATAAAAACAAAATTACTTCCCGTAACCGAGCTCTCTTGCCTTACGCTGCACATTCCCCTCGCTGTCACTCTCCCTGCCGTTTTTCTTCTTCCGAACAACCACATCAAATTCTACAACTTCTTCGGCCAGTTCTTGACATTTAATTCAGCTGCACTTTTAGCTGGTTTCCCGCTGCGCTCGATCTCCACTCCCTCCCTCTCTTTGCCGTGACCCCAATCGCAGCGACTTGTTTTGCATAATTAAGTTTCTACAGCTTCTACCGGCTTTCTACACGGTGTGCACCAGAGAAGTGACATATGAGGTATGTAGATTTGTAGATTTAATTGCCCGTTCTCGAGATAAGAGGCACAGAGCAATCTACTCAGCTGCTGTTGGTAGCAAGTTGTCGCACTCCGATTAGGCGTATTTCTCAACTAATTACAATTTAGTAGCAGTTGAATGTGGCCTCGACGCGTGGCGCTTTCATTTTCCTCAATCTGTGCGATGCGTTGCGTTTTTCCTGCTAAAATGGGAAAGTTGCAAGTTGAAGTCGCTGCTGCTGCTGCTGCCGCCTTCTTGCAGCCTGATTGACAGCTTTCATTTGAAATCAAATTGTCTCAAATATGCTACAAGGCGCGTGCAATACGTTTCAAAAAGCAGCAGAAGTGGCAGTGGAAAAGCAAAAGTATTTTAGCAATTTTGCAAAAAAGTAAAACACTTAACAAAAGCTGTCCCCAACGACATGTCGGGGCTTTGGTGCTCGGAAAGTTGTTACAGTTTTTTTCTCGCTGCAAGCTGACATGTCTCTCAGCTTGTTAGATTGTTAGTCATGGACTTTCACGATTTCCGTGTAGATGTGGCTAGGAAAACAACTGGAAACCGACACAAACAGAATCCTGCGAGTGTAAGCAGTGTGTCCAGATTTGTGGGAAAGGAAGTTGACATGCAAAGAGAGGAAAGACTTCCCAGAAGTAGAACTTGGAGTTTGCTGAACTAAAGAAATTTTTGCTATATGATTTGTGGACATTTTAAAGCATTTCTTTTAAAGTTTTTAACCTTCATAAAGTTGTTTTATTTACCCAACGGAGAAATTCCCTTTATGATTTATTATTTTTATGTTTCATGTTTTTTATGTAACTCATATCCGAAATTTCCTAATACTCCTCTTAGGCCTAACTGATCTTTTAAACGTATAGCGTATTTCAACAGGCACGCGCTACCTTGATCTCAGGCCTAGCCTGAAACTCTGACAAGGGTTCAACTTGCTCGTTAAAAGTAAGGCATTTAGTTTTTATGTACCTGACCAACTGACCTGACATCATTATGTCAAGTCGTTGCTAATAGATACCCTAACTTTACCCGATGCTTGCGCAACCAACGAGACTCGACCAACTTTACGAGAGATTACTTAAAATTCCTTACAGTTCTGAAAGTACTGGCAAAGCCAATTACCGTTCCATACATATTTATTTACCTCAGCTTTTTTTGCCAGTATTCTCTGTATTTGTTGGCTTAACTGTAAACCGTTATGTGCCACAATTTCGATTTATTTATTCGCTGACTATTTACCGCGCCAACAAAATCCCCCAACATAACCGTAAGCTGTGCCACTTAAAAAGTGAATAAGTGAATAAAGAAAAGTAGAACTGAAGAACTTGCAGAAGAATTGCAGAAGAGTGCAGACAGAGATTTTGGATTCTTTGGGTCTTCTTAGCATGCTTCAATTGAAATCAGTCGAACGGCAAAAGAAACTACGGAACGGTCAACGTAACAAACCTCATGTAATTGTTTTTAATGATCGGCTATTTGTCTTCTCTCTGCCTCTCTCTCCCTCTCTCTTTTGCTCATTCTACTCCCACTATGTGTGTGTGTGTGTGTGTCACCCTGGCACTCAAGTAGCTAGCGTTTCTCCAGTTGGAGCCACTTCTACATGACTATGGCTTCGAAATTCCTTTGCACTTGGACTGGGTGCAGCAACAGCTGGACAAGGTTAGCCGGTTTTCTCAGTTCTTTTAATTTACTTTGTCTTGCATGCGAGTGTGTGTGTGTGTGAGTCACTGTGCGTGTGTGTGTTTTTGTGTTGACTGCTTTATTGATTTGTGCCACATATTTGAAATTCTTGCCAGGAAGTTTTGTAAGCCGTTCGCAATGCAAATTTGCTGCGTGACTTGATTCAAAGTTGGCCCACATAAAGTTGGCTCTTAAGTCTTTATGAACACAGCGAGCTCCCGTGCAACTCCCAATTGCATTTGTTAGCCGTGCTCTAATTGCCAGCTGAAAGCAGACAGAGTCGTCGCTCCTTCTCAGCTCCGCTCAGCACCTGCCTGTGTTCATTGTCTGCTTATAATTTCAGGCTCAACACTCAGCGAACCAAACGAGCTACCTAGCCACCCATTCTCCTTCCTCCCCTTCCACCTTCCCCCCGCTGGCAATCCTCATGCTCACTCCACGCTTTCTGACGAAATCTTTCTGCACACAATACAAATTAATAATGTGAGAATTTCTTACGTAAAATTTGAAGCATAAGCATGCTTATATCTGGGAGTGCTACACACGCACACACACACACAGACCACACTAAGCTAACCATAAATGACAAGTTTTCTGAACAGGCTTTGCACTTTATCAATCTAAAAACAGAACTAAGAGCTCTTTAGAGCCATAGCTGAGATACTTGAGCCACATTCTGAGCTGTGAGAATATGCCTGGGATTGGGTTTATTACGAGTATATATGTGCAGTATTGGGCTAGTTATCGCAACAATCGAAAGGCCTTGGGGAGCTTAAGAACCTGAGAAAATTTAAATAATATGTGGGAGGCAATTTTGGAAATAAATTTTGAAAATTCCACTAGGGAAACAAAGCAATTTAATTAATTTTATATAAGATAATTATTTCTGTTTGAAGTTACTTTTGAGTTTAATGAGTTCAGTTGAACTCTTCACTCCATAAATCATTTATTGTTAACCCATTTCTGCGCTGTTAACCCACAAAAGCACACAGTTTTTAATGTGCATGTCGACTGTCCTATTTAGTTAATTTCGAAATTCACTTTGGCCACTTTATGGCCAGCATAGAGTCTCTTGTTTCTCTGCTTATTGTTTGTTCTCGCGCTGCGATGCCGAAAGAGGAAAGTGAAAATCAAGTTACGGGGCACGCATAAGTTTCACAATTGCAATAAATCTTCATTGTGCCCCTTGCCTTCTCTCCCTTCATTAACCTCATTTCTCATGCATTTCTTTTGGCTTGCGAACGCAAATTTATCTCTACCCTGTAATCTACAAGTGAAGAGACTTCGTGTAGAAAGCGTCAGTACATGGAGAAGAACAAGATCTTGGCTGTGGTAATTCTAGCTGTTTTATTCCGGATTACCAAGTTACAAGCGTCTTTGGCTACCTGTCAATGTCCGTTGAGAGCGTTCATTAAACCTGAGTTAAGACAATCTAAAGTTCGTCCAACTTCGCTTCACACTCTTCTGCACAGTTCGCACAGCAATCGGTCAAGTGGAAAAGCGTTGACTTCCATAAGCCACCGCCACCGACAAATTTGTCTAAGCACATCGTGAGTATTTTACGCTTCGTGATTAGCTAAATGCTTGAAAAAAATATTCATAAATAATATTCCAAACCAAAAATGTTGTTCAAGTGTCAAGTGAAGAGGGAAGGAGGGAAGGGTTTATCGGTGTCTCATATATCACTTGGATTGTGCGTGTTGACCCACAAACTCATTCGAAATGGGAAGCAACAAGAAGTTGATTTAATTAGCTTTTAGAGTTCTTGTTCTCGCTCTTGGCAGTCGCTCAAGCGTGTCTGAAATCGTGGAAGTTAATTCTAGTTCTTCTTCTCTCACACCCCTGTGCTTCTTCCCCCTTGTCTAGTTGCGCGTCTCGTTTCGTTTGTAGGCAGGCTTAGGCTGTCTGTGTTTGCTTTGTCCAGCTGTCAGTTTATCAATTTGAGACATTTACAGTTAGCACTGCTGTTTGAGTGATAAATAACGAGGAAGCTAAAGCCAACTTTGGTGTGGTCCAGTGTTGGGAAATTGTGCGTGACTAAGGCGAGGTTTAGTAGAAGAAGATTCTCATGTAGCTCTGGTGATGCTTAGTAGAACTAGATATTCATGCAACTCATTTGTTACGCTGCTCTTAACTGACATATATTTTAATGATTTTACTAGATTCTTAGATATATTTATTATATATTCTTAGATTTATTTATGATATTTTCTTAGATATATTTATGATTTATTCCTATATATATTCATGATACATACATGATCAACTTATATTGTTTACAGCTATCGTTTTGTTTATTGTGCATCATAATTCGTTTGACAGTTGCTGTCGCCCAGAGCCCAATCATTAAGACGCCCATATCATCGCTTTTGGTTCGTACAAAAGACAGCAATAAAAACAATGCTTAAGCTGAGTAACAGCAATAGCTACAACAACAGCAACAACTGCAATAGCCGCCAACAGTTTGGCCTATTTTTTTGCAACAACTGCACCTAAAAACAAGTCGCACTCACACACAAACACACACACACATAAATGCACACACACACTCGACTGAGTGAGCAACCTGCCTTGCATATGAATTAAAAAACAAGCAACGTAACGTAAAAATATCAAAAGACTTAGGCAACGAACTTGTTTTGGCCGCCACTGCAGTTGGCGGCTCCGTTGGCAGGTGCCTCAGTGTGTGTGTGTGTGAGTGTGTGTGAGTGCATATAAAAGTGTTAATAAGCAACTGCAACTGCAGCTAGTTAATACGGCAGCCAGCTACAGCTATTCCAACAACAACAACAACAGCAGGCAAGAAAAGTAGCATGCCTAGCAGACTGGGTACTGGCACTGGGACTGGGATTGGGACTGAAGAACGTTCAGTGCAGCAGGGCAGGGGCAGGCACCGATCGCCAAGTTAGTCAGTCAGTCAGGCAAACTTGGCTTGGCATTAAACAACCGTTAAGAAATCTTGTTTCGAAGCGCGTTAACAATTTTTTTTTCTCTCTTATTTTCCACACTCGCAACTCTTGTCTCGCCTCACATATGGCCAACGGGGCCCCCGATGTCGATGGCAACGAGTGAGTGCTGGAGCGAGTGTGAGTGCGAGTGCGAATACTCATGGTAGCATACCTACAAATAGCACTCGGAGTCTTTGTCTCGCTTCTCGGCGCTGTAATATTGTGTGTGTGCTGTCATAGCATTCTTGGCATTACCGCCCAGTGGGGCACAGAACAAAAACAGCAGCAACAACAACACAACAACACAACAACAACAACAACCAGTTTGGCACATGTAGTAACCGTTATCGCTCGCCTTGTCTCGATCCCAGTTGTAGGTGGCCAGCGAGTGAAAGGCCCACTGATTGATTACCCAGTCGAGCATTTCCGTCAGCTCCCAATTCTATAGATTCGTTATAGCCAAACTATAGCAGATGTTGGAACCAAGGGGTAACTCGTTTGGCAGGTTGCTGACTTTTTGTCTTTTTGTAGATTTGTCATTAACGATAAACAGCGCGCCGTGGCATTTTTACGGCTCAAGTGTGCGCTATGTTTATGACAGGAGCTTAGAATGGTTCAACTAATGATATTGCTGAACCAAAGCCAAGCCAGTTTCCAGCACGCAGATAGAGAGATAGAAAGAGATCCTAGGGCTACAACACTATAAGTGATCATTAGTCAAGTGTTTGAGGCTTATCAACTTGGTAAATGGGTAAAAACAAAGAATCATGGATGAGGAAAATTGAAAATCATGTTTCCATTCAGTCAATCTTTGGAATTAATTTGCTTATAAACAGCAGGAAGTTGTTTTTCATGGAATTAGTCGATTTATTTGTAGATTAACATTTCTCTTTGAGATGATGCTGTAGAAAATGTTATCATATGATGCTGTGGCATATTTTGTACCAGAGACCCAAGTAGGAGAGATGAGGAAACAAAGAAAATTAGCTTTAGTACAGGCTGAGCTAACTATGATTTTGTAATTTTCTTTCTAATTAAAATACTTGACCTAATTATACTTTGAACTTGAAGAACTCTTGAACTTTGAACGCTGAACTTTTGAATCCAATAAATTCTAATTAAATTATTTTCATCCTTCTTAATTTTATACCATTAATTAATTCTTATCTTTTTATATGTTTATTAAATTATTTTACTTTAAACAGTCGACTGACCATAGTTGACTTTAAATAAATAAATAATATAAAATAAAAAATTCCTAAGTAGTTGAATAAATTGACGACAGATAAAGTTATATTTAGTGAGTTTATATTAAGTAAGATTGCATTTATTATATCAGTTAGTTAGGCGAACTCATGTTGTTGTTCTCACTCATTTGAAATAATCTATTCTACACTACCTTAATGCACTTCAGCCTATAATTTAACTGCGACAACGTTTAATCAATCTCAAAATCTTTGAAAATATTTCAGTACAAGCCAGAAAATGAACGCGTAATTAGAAGACTAAGGAACTCAAAGTATCGGCAACTTAATTATACTTTGCCAAAGACAAAAGACAAAACCAATTAAAGCGACGGAAATCAAAGACAATTTGCCGGGCCCAAGCTCAACATCCGTTTTGCCCATACACACAAGTGTACCAGTGTGTGTGCGTGTGTGTGTTCGTGTTTATCTGTATAATTAAAATTATATACGCTTTGATTTATGCGCAAAGAGTTTCGGGCCCCACCTGCAGCAACCACGCACGTGCTCTGCGCCTTGCTTTCAATGCAGTTGAACATCGAATTTCAAGTTGAATGTGAATGCGAATGCAATTGTGAATGCGCTATGAATGCGACTTACCATTTGGACACGAAAACGCCTCGTCCGCTGCGCTGGTGTGGATCAGCAGCAGCAGCGCCGTCGACGACAGCAAAGCGGCCAGCCAATGCGAATTGGCTGCCGTCGGTTTGGTCATGTTGCCGATTTGATGCCAATCAAAGTTGAACGGGACAGCCTGCAAGAGAGAGAGAGAGAGATGGAGAGATAAGAAATTGTTCAATTTGTCGAATACAATAAATCGCAAGAAATTAGTATTAAGTTAATAATAGCGTAAAATAAATACAAATGGCCGTGATAAACACTTGAATGGAGACGGCCGAAACTGGTTGACTTATTCACACCCCAAAAGAGAATCTCGAAATCGATGCCGACATTTATTCAACGCTACTAAGAGCGCAGCACGTGTTTGCGGCCAGCAGACGCATTGAATGCGGTTTAGAAAGTCTCTCCCAGACGAGATTTGCATACGTATAATATGACTAAGTCGAGGTCGATGTCGATTTACTAATGGGGGGTTAATATGTTTTGTTTTGCTTTGTGCGAGGAATGGAATCTGAGTGTGTAGAAATTGACTGGCAAAATGTTCTCAAGCAGCAGAAAAAACGGTGTCAAAAGCCATTGAGAGATTCGCTTAGGCAACCAATAAATCTTTGTGGGAGAAATAACTTTCGAAATAATTGATTGGCTTCGATAGGTTTAAATACCTTTCATTTCATTATGTATACAAAATTTATTCACCCATCAGTTTATATTCACATTGCTTTACAGCATTTGCCCGCGTCTGGTTTCGTTTTACCAATTACCCATTTCAAGTCAAGAGCTTAACTCCTAAGCACCCCAACCAACTCTCCATGCCAATTACCCCTTCTCCGGTTTATTCACGAATAAGTCAAGCGCGTTTGGCTTCATATCACATAAGCACAATCGTTTTCGTGTCGCTGTCTCTACTCCAGTTCGCAGACAAAGTTTAAGGCTCTCTGCATTGTTCGCCATAAATCACGAGTGCGTGTCTGTCTGTCTGTCAGTCTGTCTCTCTGAACTCTGTAGTTCACTTTTGTCTCATGTCTGACAAGTCTGTCTCTGTGTCTGTCTCTCTGTCTGCCTTTTCATTCATTCATAGCGCATGCAAAATAAGTCATACGGTCTGTCGTGTGTAAGTCGAGATTGAGGCGCAAGGTTGCCGTTATTGTCTAGTAATTATAACTAACTAACACATGGTCCATAGTTGTTGTTATTGTTGGACAGTTAAACACGTTTTCTAGCTACTCTATTTGGGAGGCTTTTGAGCTGTTGAATAAAAATAAAGGCGCTGCGTGAGAAACCAGCGAAATGCTAACTTAACTTTACTAAGGAAAAATAAACTGAGAAATTCTCAAGAAAAATGTTTAAAGAAAATGTAAAAAAGTTTTAAACAATTTGAAGTACATAAAGGAGCTTTTTTTTAAGCGTAACTTTATTTTCTTATAAACCGCGCAAGATTATAAACACTTTCATATTCCGTTTTGAATCAAGTTTGTTGCCCAAGTCTTTTGTTTAGCTTTACAATGATTGCAGTGGCAGAGTCAGTCTGTTTATCCGATACTCCCCACAGTCCGGCACATTGACAAACTTCCGCAAACAAACACACACACGCACACACACACCAACGCAAAAACAAACACAGACAGTGGCAGACAATCTCGAGTCACAGCTTAAAATTCAGTCAAACGCGAAGGTTGTGTACAACTCAGCACCTTGCACATGTTTCATTTGCGAGCGGCGACACACACACACACACACAGCGACAGTCAGCTTTACACTTGTTCATAACAATACTTATTAGATAACTTTGATTAATGCATGCGAAAGGCTGAAACCAAAGCCGCCAGCCCCATTGAAAGCAGCTTACGGTGTCGGATTTGGCGTCGGCATTTTTATTGAAAGGCAAATTAATTGGCAAGTAAGCGCAGTTGGCGGCTCCACACGCACTCCCCATACCACCCGCACCACCCGACGCCTTTGCGAGTTAATTAAGCTAGAAATGAAAAGACTTGGCTTTGGCTTTTTTCCCGCACTTGTAGTTCAAGTAATAAATTGAAATATAAACAAAAGGGCGGCGTCTCCGTCTCCATCTCCGAATCGTATGCATTATGCAATGCGCATAAGTTTCCCCTCTTTTTGAGCATTTTCTCTTCATTTTTCGACTCTTTATGCAGTTTACGTTGTTGGCGGCTGTGCATGGCGCGCAGCTAATTTGTTTAAATTAGGTATGCATTTGAATAATAACAGTAATTAAAAGTAATTGAAGAAACACCAAAAGATGAATTCACAATCCACTTCCAACAGGATATAAACTAGCAGATTATGAACAATTCAATTTTAGCTATTTTTTCTTTTAGTAAAAAAATAAATGTTTTGTTTTACTTTATACTTATGTTTACTTATATTTTTGAAGTATATTTTTATATGTTTTTTTCATTTTATTTCATTTTTTATTACATCATGAAAAACCAATTTCAAATTATTTTTTTTTCAATTAAAAAAGAAAAGAATTATTAATACATAAAATTTTTTTACCATCTTTTTTAAAATATTTTTTAATGCTTTTTTGTTTTCACTTTTTATTTCGATTTTCTAATTGCAATTAATCAGTAATGTTTTTTTAAATCTTTCTTTTATTCGAAATATTTTTTTATTATTATTATTTTTTTTTTTTAATATTTGGACGTTGAATACAATGGCTGTATTAACAAGTGGTCCAACGACACCAAGCCGATGCTTGTTGCGCGCGGAACGCAACGAAGTCCACCTCCCGCCTAACCGACCGAGAGGCACCGTCGCATAACGGACGACACGGATTATTATTATTATTCTACTTGATAGCTATAATTATTATATAACTTTAAAAAAGTGAAATTTAAAAAAAAAGAGTCGCCAAAACCCTATAATATTATTATTATTACACTTGATATTTTTTATAATTTTTTGAACATCATAAAATTAATATTTTTATCATTTAGATTTTAATTATTAGTTTTTTTTGTATTTTTTTTAATTTTTAAATTATGTGCTATTCTTTTATTATTTTAAGTAAACTGAATTTTGTTTTATTTGTTTATTGAATTTATTATTATATCCTTTTATTTATTCGCCCTCTAAATGACTCCTTCCTATTAGACTGGCATACCCTTTCAACCTCAGCGTTTACAGGGCATAGAAATTTAAAAATGTTTTTAAAACCTTTTGAAGTTTTTGCCTTGCTGCAGCTGTGTTTCTGCCCAAACCGCATTTTTGCGCAGCACCAACCGGCAGCTGTTGCCAACTACTTTGTTGTTGCTGCTGTTGTTGTTGCTGCTGCTGTTGTTGTTGTTGCAATTAGCTGGCTATGCGGTTTGGCCCAGAAAGCAACTTGCAGCCAAACATTTGCGGCCCGCAAGCTGCCAACTACAGCCCGCTGGTTGTTGTAAATATTTGCTGTTGTTGCTGCTGTTTCTGTTCAGTTTTTGTTGTTGTTGTTGCTGTTGGCGTAGCCAACACAAATATTTATTGTTTGCTTGTGTGGGTGATATGGCTGGCATTGTTTGGCGCCAAAAAGAAACAACTGTATGCTCAGCCGGAGGTTTCTTGGATAAGCGACATGTTTTGTTTGTACATTTGCCGCCTAATGAAGCGCCAGCGACAGCGACAATTTGAGGGCGTGGGTCGATCGGGGCGATGGCCAAAAAAGAGCCATGTCATTAGCTAAAGCGAGTAAATCAAAACGAAGGTTTCTCAACATTGACATTAATTTGCCGTGATGAGTCAAAGTTGGAGTGATAAATCGCCTGTCAGCAGGTAAAGTGTAAAAAGTCTCGAGTTGAGTCAGTTGGGTATTTTTGGAGAAAAATCCCTAGAACTAAATAAATTGATAGCATAATAATGCGATTTATTTCAAACACTTCGAGCAGAGCAACTGTAAATGCCGCTAACTGTGCTTAACTGCAATTTCCGTTGATTTTTATTCCATTTCTCTCTCTCGAGACTGATTGCTCTATCAGCCTCCCCTTGGGCCATACAATCATCAGTCAGTTAGAAGTCAACACCCCGGCAAATATGTTTTGCTTATATAATCATGGCTAATGAACGAATCCCCGGCGCACGAACCGAACCGAAGCACGAACTATGCCAAAAGGCAAACACAAACCCCCCCAAAAAAAAGCTAAACAAAAAAAAACAGTCTGGATGAATTTGAATTTGTATTACGACGATCGCATCATCACTCGGTCTCAGTCTCTCTCTCTCTCTCTCTCTCCCTCTCTGACCGCATCGCTTGCCAGCGCTGCACGGATGCAATGTGCAATATGCAAATGTTGTATTGTCGCTGCGCTACGAATACCAATAAATAATCGAAAACTTAAAAACGTATTTAGCATTTTAATAAAGTGTTGGACGAGAGTGAAAGGTTCGAAAATGTTCGCTTTGGTTTATGGCTTTATAATTAAACTTTGATTATGTGTCCGCGCGCGCACACACACACAGAGAGGTATGTTTGATTATGCGCCAATTGATTTCGCAATAATCAACAGATTTACATGAAAATGGTCGTCATGGGAAGTCTGCAGTCGAAGTCGAAGTCGCCGTCGAAGTTGTACAATATGTGTTGCTGCTGCCTTGGGGGATTTTCGTAATCCCAAGCGAATGACACCCCTTGAAGAGGCTATTGATTAAACGCTTATTTAAGAGGAAGATGCTTATCGCCCAAGCAGAGTTGCAACAGCAAGAGATGACAGACTTATGAGGAGAGAGAGACTTTATCGCATTGAAGCTATTAAGCCATTAATGATATCAGACTTAATTCAATACTATTCAAAAATATTACAATATTTTGGTCATTATCGTTTATAAATAAACAGAATTTCCATAGCCAAATATACCAACTTTATAAACTTTAATTTTCTTAACACTCAATTTAAATAAATATCAAATTTTGAAAATCATTAAACTGATTTATCATATTGTCTCTTTGACTTAGCTTTGATTTAGTTTGATATCTACAAAAACCATTTAAAATATTTGTTTGTATATATGTATTTTACCGTGCATTAATGTCACCTACTCTTGTTTTTTTTTCGTACTTATCCTTGATTTGGACAGTTTTGGGCCATTGGCGAACAAAAGACTTAGGCAACGAACTTGACAGACTCTGACAGACAGAACACGCAGCAAAAACAATAGAAAAAGACCATTATCATCAACAGCAGCAGCACAGAACAAAGACTCTTGACTTGAGCAACATATCGAACAAAAAGCGTTGTCTATCTCTCTCTATCTCTCTCTCTCTCTCTCTCTGAAGTAATTTCGCAATGCAGCGCATCGAACAGCGGGAAACGCCGAAACTCATGGAGCGTCAATCAAAATTCAAATTTTCAAGCATATGCAAAGCGGTTTGGGAATGAAAAACCAACAACAAGAAGAAGAAAAACAAGTCAAAAGAGCAGCAGCAGACAAACCGGTCGAAAGAGAGAGAGATATGTTGCTCTTGGGGGCCGGGGCCGGGGCAGCCATTATTGATGACACCTTCGACATTTAAGCGCAGCACACAAAATGATGACGATGACAAAATACGACTGCTTGCTTGGCAAATGCAGCAGCAGACTTTGAATGAGCCACAGATGCAGCCACGGGGATTGCAGACTGCAGTCGGCAAATGGTAAAAGTCAATGAGTAAATAATTTTTGAACTTTTTGCTCAACTCGACTTGCCTCGACTTGCCTGGACTTGGCTGCCGGCTTGCCATTTATGGGCCACGTTTAGTTTTCCATTTCACATTGCCAGCCAGTTTCGGTTTGTTTTCCAACAAGCTGAAACTGAACTTTCACTTGAACACTTGTCCGCCGCTTTGGTCACTCACTAGAGCCAATATTGGCAGCACACACACACAAACACACATACTGATGCCTGACCAACTACAAACTGTGCCAAACTCGTTTTTGGCCCGCCCAACTAATGACCAAAAATTTATTAGTTTCGGTTTTTTATGCTCTTTACAGCGAGATTGTAAATCGAAGCAGCTTGAAGGTCAATTGGTTTTTTATGACAGCAAGAAATTGGGTTTGCTCTGGAGCGCGTGCGAGTTTTGTGGATTGCAAAAGGAGCAGGCAATAGTGAAACTGGCACAGATAACAGTGAACATGCATATGCAGAGCAGGAAAGTGCAGCCAAGAGGCTATTGCGAAACTGGCCCAAAGCGCAGCCGAAGGCGCAGCTAAGGCGTTCAATTTTGAGCAGCTACAATTTTCGTGGGTAGATGAAGTTGTGGCTAGATTTGACAAGGTTTTCTTTGGGGTGATATGTTAGATATTTTATGAAGGGAACGATACAAATAGTACAAACGGAGTTTAAATATTTAGCTTAAAAGTTTCCAATTAAGAAACTTCTTTGCTAGTATAAAAGAGGATTTATTGTTACTAAAGTATCTAAAGTAACTATATAGACATAGAGATTAGTTTTTTATTTTGATATGTTTGATTTTTATGGCAGAACTGCGTTCAATATGAATAGACTAAGAGTATTATAAATAAATTCCCAATTTAGAATCTTTTTGCTAAATAATATGTAAATCGTTACTAAAGTTATGGCTAAATAAGGCAAGGAATTTTTATTATGATTCGATTTTTGAAAATTATTTTATGATTTTTTATTTTATAATAGATATTTGATGGAAGTGCGAGCAAGACGAATAAATACTAAGAATAGACTTAATAAAAGTTATAATCAAGAAACTTCTCCATTAAAATGTTCTTTTAATATGTTCGTTAAATCGTTACACTTTGACATGGAATTTGTATTAATTAGTAAATTTTAATAAACATTATGATAATAAATGTCATATTTAAAATATTCTCTACTTTTATATTGCTCAGCTATAATCTGATACTCTGTTATATTTCTCCGGTTAGCTAAAGAGCTTATGAAATTCATTGATATCATAATTTATATCACGTAACTGCAATACTTAAAATTACAGAATTCATTTCTTAAGAAACATTTTTAATATTGCTCAAAGTTTATCGCATTTACCTTTTAAGAACATATTAAATTGTTATTATAATCAAACAAATGCACGTTAAACTCCACAGTCAATCCAAAGTTATTGTCACATTATCATAACTTCAATATGTGTATGGAAACACAAGCCAGTCTCAGCTTTAAGATACCAGTCTTGCCCACCGTGCGGACTCAGACTCACTCTCATTAGTGCATGGCATTCGATAAATATTTCAATATCCGCATATGAAACCGTTATGGAGACCGAACGACTGCAGCTGAAACGAATCCGAAAACCGTTGCCAGCAAATGTTCTACGCCAGATCGAAAACCAGATTTTTATGTAAATTTCTTCTTAAGTATTTATTGTTGTTGTTGCTGCTGATCGTGATTTCATTTTTGTGAAGTAAATGTATGTGTGTGTGTGTGTGTGTGTGTGTTGACTCTTTGCCTTAGCACAAATTTGTGTGTGTTTAATTTTGGCTCGCAGGTAGAAGAGGCAACGCTCTCAGCTGCCGCCAAACCAGCTGGGCAGCCCCATTGAACTAGTTTCGTACCTGTGGCATGTAGCATTTTCAACTGCTCGAGTATGTTTTTTTTTTTTTGGTATTTGGGTTGCCACATAGCTCGCTACCTTAAGTTGACTTCAAGCACTGCTCGAAGGGTCTAATGAGCTGTGAAGGTTGCACTGTGCGGTCTGTGCGGTCAAAATGTGGCGAGCGGATAATAACAATTATGATTCTGTGGACTAATTGCAATCAAACAAATTGCTACAATTACGATTCCGATTCCCATTAAACTCGTTCGTTTGCTGCCGAGAAATCAGTCTACGCTTTTCATTGATAAATCGGATTTGATTGTTTTGGGATCGAGCAAAGGAAACTCAATGAAAACAAATTTTCACTCTCCAAAGACGCATTTCGGTGTTGATTTTATGGACAAACTTGCCACCAACAACAACCGAAGCAACCATAACAACAAAGTTTGTTTTCATGTGCATGTTGACGAAAGCTGTGCAGAGCATACACAACAAAACACACACACTAACACACTCGCACACACGCACACACAAATGGTCAAATGATTTCTACCGTCCAACGCTTTCACAATGCCAGCAAGGAGTCAAAAACGAGTTGCGGCGTGACGGGGGCGGGCCTAGAGGGGCGCAGTCTGGAAGCGCAATTAATGTTTAATTTGTAAATAGACAAGAAAAAGTTTTGCCTTGCAATGTTTTTCATAACACGAAAAACCAAAGAAAAGCTGAAAAAAATGCTGAAATTACGATGAGCTGCACCCGCGCAGACTTCGTGTATGATATCATGCTGTGTTTATATGTATATAGCATCGATTCGTAAGCGACTTTTAGTGACTCTTTGATATTCAAGACGCAGCGCGGCAAACTACTCAAGCCAAGCGCGAAGATGGCCCCAGAATGCAGCCGAAAGCCGAAGCAAACAGGTTCAAGTGGTAAATATCCAGGCAGCCAGACGAGTCAAGAGTCAAGTGCGTGTGTGTGAGTGTGTGTGTGTGAGTGTGAGTGTGCAGTCATGTGAATTTCATTGCCTTTTTGCCAAGGTATTTGCCGCTTGTGGCTGAAAGTGAGCGTTGCCAGAGGAATGCACAAGTTTGCTGCCTAAGTCTTTTGTGTTTGCCAGCCAAAAAACAAAAGGAAAGGAAGGGTTATCAAAGCAGCAAGCGCACTGCATAGGAAGCCAGCTAAGTGAATTTGGCAAGTTAAAGTGAAAATTGCAGCCAGTAAACTGGTTACTGTTATTAAGGAAATTTAAAGTAGTTAAAGTGTCTTCCAAACAGAAACTATCTAAATAGAAAGAAAAAGTAGAAATAATTGTTGAAAAAAAACTGATATAATAGTAGCAGAAGCAATAAAGTCTTTGAAGTTGTTGTTTACATTTGAAAAGATTCCATGTCTACCCAAAATTTCACTTTGAATAAACTCAAGCTTGTCTTAAATTGATTTTAAAACATTTCCAGACTTGGCAGTAAACTTTTATCTTTGTTTTTCTGTTGGAGTTAGAAACTTAAGAGCTACATAAAGATAAAGTCTTTGGCTCTTCAGGTTTGTTAACCCATGGCAACGTAATTAATAAGATTTGTTTGGAGTTGTCCGTAAAGATTGCTGACATTTCCACAGCGAAATAAATCAAGCTTGAATTTGAATAATGCAAATAAAGTGCTGTAAAGATCGTATTGACACAGATATGAATACTTCCATAGTATAAAATATGTAAACTTGACATCCTTAACTCAAAAATAAATCAAAGGAATATAATCTGCTTATAATTATAACGAAACATATTCCTGAAAGTCTTCTAGCATCCAAATTTCCTCAACCAAATTTCAGTGCTGCAGTGAAAAATACTTTTACTCTAAGTACCCTGTATACGCTCTGCCGAAGACTTCCCCTCAGCTTTTCTCTTCAGCCGTTCCACAATGCTTAATCATTTTTTAACAATTGCCGACAATGACAGCGCCAAAACGTTTTGCCGGACGCTCCAGAGATCCACTTTCTTGCCGCACAGCACACACAGACACAAATTCTCACAATTAAAAATGAAAACTTATGAAAACAACGAAAGAAAGAGAAAAATTTTTCGTGTCAATTGTAACTAATCGACGGCGTCGCCGTGAAAGCGCCCACCTCAGAGAGAGAGATGGAGAGACAAGATAGGAGACAGCGGCGGAAAACTTATGAAATCCATTCGTACTTGTATTGTCAACTGTTTTTCAAGATGATTAAGCGGCTTTGCGTACTGCACTTGGAGGGCAGCATTAATTCGCTCTTAGAATGAGCTTGAAAACGAGCGACGCCACTTTCACTGCCCCCGAGACGGAAACGGACGCTGGCAACTTTCGTTGAAGCTGCTGATTAGAAAATTACGTTGATTGAAATCCAAAATTATTGAGAAACAACACGGTGAAGAATTGATGAACGTCTTGCGTGTTGTTGGCTCAAAACTAAAGAGTTTGGGACACGAACTTGTCGGCAAAAGATCTCAAGTTTCATTCGAAATATGTTTAGCTCTAATCAGTTTAATGGATCTCGTTGTGTGAGTCATGTGGACACGCCCATCGCTCGAACCCTTAACTGCCACTTGATGTATTGTCAGTTGTTTGTCAAATTTTCCACAGGAATTTTCCTACTCCCATTCCCCCTTCCCTATGATCTGAACTGACTTCTTGCACCTTGAGATGGCAGGTAAATAAAGAAACCGATTGTTGTTGCTACCATTTTATTACCTGAGAACGGTCTGGGATTAGTGAATTGAAATTGATTTCTTCGAGGGTTTGGGTCCAGCGAGGAGCATAACAGTAGGGTGTCTATTGAGCTGCTGACTTCTTGATGTGGAATGAGTTAGAAATTCTTGGGAAATTCGAAACTCAAGAATGTGGATTAGAGCATCGCGTAATGGAGTCTGTAACAATTGTTCGGCCAATTCAAGCAAAAACAAAGTGTAAAATCGAAAGTTGTATTCTTTGAATCTTCTTATGATCGTTAGGTCTCTATCAACTTCCGTTTCAATCGATTCGCATGCCAATATACGGTTTATGACTAATCATCGAAAGCTAGTCCATAAAACACGAGCTGAAACAAGTTTCGCAGGTTTCTACGACAGCGAAAAAATGTTCATTTATCTAAATTATTAAGCAGAACTCATCTTAATACGATTCGTAAACTTCGTTACTAAAGTAAGCACGGAACGAGTTTGTCAAATATGAACTCAGTCAATAAAAATGCTTGCCAAAAATGCCAACTTCTCTCCCCCTCCCTTCCTCTATCCCTCTCTTTGCTCTCTTGTTTGCTCGCTGTGTGGAAGCACGCGGGAGTTGCGGGTGCCAGGGCCGACACGTCATTTGTTCTGCTTTTCACTTCCAGTTAGTGAAATTTTTCTACTAGCTCCCAAAAACAACAACTACCTTTTCTTGTTGTTATTGTTGTTTTGCTGTTGCTGTTGGTGCTAAGCAACAACACGCGGCGAGTGCGTCTTGAAAATGAAAAGAAGAAACCCAAATTGAGGTTAACTCGCTCTCGCTTTTCGAGTCTCCACTTGGAACTTGACTTGGTCTTTATTGAATAAATGTGACAAACGAATGCGAGACTGACGAACTGACTGAGGAACAGACAGACCGACCGACAGAGCGACGCACACACAAAGCGACCGGCGAACACAGTCGGCGCTTTTGTTTTGCTTTATAGAAAGTAAAAGAAATTGTTCTTTTCATGTTGATTGCTGTTGTGCTACTTATACGGTCTTCTCGCCAGATCTTGTCTATATATACCACACATAACTCTGGCCTGTCATTCTCCTCCACATCAATGGGAGTAATCAATCAATTACTTAAAGACACAATTGAAATGGCAACTAATACACAATCAAATTAGTTGCTTGGCAGAAATGAAAGCGTGCCACTAATCGACTAAGCATCGGAGTATATATAATGTATATATTGTTTATTACCAACGCGCGATACATAATCACATTTTTGCGCAATGAGCTTGAGGGGCGTGCCGTGAAATGGGTTTTTCGATAGAGCCCCCTCGCGACTCAAGTATGATGTCAGCTGAGGCAGTCAAACCATTCATTGGCTTGTTCTCTTTGCAATGAATTATGATCTCAGTCGTCAAGGAATTTATCTATTTATTAACATGCATCAGCGTTGGTTAAGTGAAGATTTGCAGTCAGAGATTGTAAGACACAATTTGCATTGGAATATTTTGACAACTCGACTCAAACAAGTCACATATTTCTGGGCTAAGTCAGTTGGAAACTGGCTTGGGAACTAATATAAAAAAATTGAAATTGGGGAACTAGTTTAGGCAAAAGAATTTAAGAAATCATATGGTATTTTATAATGATATAACTAGAACAATTGGAACAGTTTGAATATAAGTTAAATTTACTTTTTGTAATCACGAAATACTTTTCAAATAATTTTTATAAAGCCTTTTTCTTAGTCATCTTACAGTTTAATATACCTAAATCTCAGGTAAAAATATCGTTTTGTTTTTATGCAACTCACCTCTTGAGTATGCAGTCGTTATAACCAATTTATATAGGTTCGTTTGTGTATCGCGATCTGCCTCTTAATAATCCAATTTATGTGGCATGTCAGCTGGTTATCCTTGAGGTTTCCCGTTTCGTATTTTTGTTTTCTCTCTTTCTCTCTCTTTATCGATGTTTATGGCAACTTTGGGTTAACTTTTATATTTTTATTAAATATATTTAAGTGTGCTTGTAGTTTTTCAATGCACAAGTCCAACGTTGTTGCACTGCGGAGAGATAGTTGGACGTTGAGTTGGGTTCGGTTCGACTTGGAGTTCGAGTTCGGTTAAGTTCACTTGATTTAGGTTAAGTTGAAAAAGTTTCCCAAAACGATTCGAACGCGACACAGAAATAATAAAGAAATGTCTTATGCAGTGTTCTATAATATTTTAATGGGCTGGGTTTATTAATTATGCATGCAGAGACGGAGGCACCTGAGTCGCTTGCCCAGCCAGAGCACGTTCTCTGACGTTGGCAATGGAAGGAGTTTTGTAAGAGAAATCCAAGAAAGAATATTTATGCTAATAAGGCGAATTATTGGACGGGGGCGAATTGTATCTAGAATCGTAGGCTTGTCGGATATGTTCTACAAGCGATCTTGTTTTCGACTAGCAAACTAGTAAACAAAAGACTTAAGCCACAAACTTGTTGCTCTCCCGACCACAAACTGCAATTTTGCAGCGTTTTTTTAGATATATATTTTTTATACTTTTGCTTCTGTTTCATTTTTTATCTGTTGCCTTTTTTACCTCAATTTCCTTGGTCATTGCGCAAAACACTTGTTGCCGTTCCCCTGTTTCCCGCATGGGTTTATGTCTGTGTCTGTGTGTGTGTTTGTAATTTCTAGCTGGTTAATGGGAGCGTAAATGCGCATCTGGCATGCGAAGTTAGTACGTAGACCGCAGACGGTATTCTAATGTCAGTCAAAGCAGAGTGCAAAAGGCACAGACAAGTTAATGGAGAGTGCCACAAAAAGATCCAAGACTGTGTCTGAGTTACTGTAAAGCTCCAGTTGAGCTAACTTGCTTGGATAAACGCGCACAAAAGCAGCGATCAATGGCGATATGAACAGCTAGATAAAGGCCATTATCTCGGCCAGCAGAGAGATACTTGTATTCTATGATCAGCGGGGGCAAATGTGTTTTCTATGCTTTCTTTTTTATGATTTGTAATTAAAGATTATTAAAACTGTTTGCCAGTTTGTTATATATATTTTAAATAAGTTAAAGTTATTAACATGCAAATTTATATTCCTTGATTATATCCTTTAACTGCATGCAATCGAACAGGTTAGTCAAAGATTCCTTCCACAGATTTCTTCTTTTATTTACATGCATTAAATCACATTAACATTATTATATTCCTTATCATTTTGGGAAACTTTTTCAAAGCACAATCAATTTAATTATTTATATTTTAAGTTTTGCAAACACTGCGAACAAATGCACTGAACATAGCCATTATTTGTTTGGCGAAAAAACTTTATACTCGTACACAAATCCTTTGCAAGTAGTGCACAAACAATTGTATAGAAATCCAGTTTGAGTCGCACACACACACACGCTCACTCACTCACTCATACATACACATGCACATGCACAATCAATAGCAGCACTCGCACTGGAAATTATTTTATTTTAGGCTGAAGAATCGACAACGGAACCGAGAAGCGTTTACTGTACCATGCCAGACGAAGGCCAAACTCAGACTGAAACTTGTTCAAGAAATTCAACGCGGCTGCACCTGAAGTTTTGAGTCAACACCGCACACCACACACACACACACACATACTTCATACATGCACACACACACACACGTATGGACTGTGGCTGAGACCACAAGACACGCCAGCAGCAGAAGAAGGCGCAACGCAGGCACGAAAGAAGGTAGAGAGCCAATACATGGTTAGAGAGTTATAGGTAGAAAAGTACGACGAAAGAGATGAAAATAAAATAGCGCGACGTGCCCGTTTTACAGATTTTGATTTTTCTCTTCTTCTTCTTCGTCTCCATCTACTTCTTCGTCTTTTTCTTTTCTTAGCTGTGTTTTACTTTTCAGTCTTGTCGCGCTTGTTCGGCTTTTGTTGTCCGCTCGTTCGTTGGCTTAGTCGACAGACTTCTTAACGGCTTTCACACACACACGCACACACACGAATAGACTCTCAATTTACACACACACACACACATACATACAGCAATTCTCATCCGTCTGAACGTCCGCAACGCGCCAGAGTCGAAAACATACTGAAAGCTCTCTGACGGGGCTATCAGTTGCCGGCAAGATACTTGCGCTCGTAACGCCGTCAAGTTACCTCGAAATCGCGGCCTCGTTGCGGCGAATTCAGCTTGTTACCTGTTCGTTGTGTTTATGGCTGCGTGAGCCTGGCTAAGATCAGTGGGATTAGCCGATAGTTCCACGGAAATCTAGCTAATTATGCCTGGGTTTTCCGACGCCTGTTTTCAAATATTTACCTCCCGGGGCCCGGACTTGATCCTTGCAAGAGACGTGAGAGACGTGAGAAACGTCCTGCAAACGTGCGAAATGGCAAACGGAAGCGGAATCTACTTATGCCCAGCGCTTGTGCAGCCTTTTATTGTGGCAATTGCAGACGGCAAGCAAAAGACTCAGGCAACGAACTTGCCCACAGTGGGCCAAACAAGGCGAAAGGAACTTGCTAAAAGGGTTCAACTAAAACAATAGGAGTACTGGCAAAGGGTTTATACAGTAGGAAGCACATTAAGGAACGTATGCCGAACAATTTCAAGGCACGACTTTCTGCAGGTTTCATCATCAACCCTTTCACTGACCTTTGCAGACAATGCAATGACGCTGGACTATAATTATGTAATGTAGGGAATATAATAATGTAACTAATAAATCATTTTTCTTTTCAGCTCTGCGCCTTTATACTTTATTTAATATATTTTTAAAACCAGAAAAAAAGCTACCCTAGGCATGGCGAAGGTTCTCTTCCATTGCAGGTTCTTCTTTATCTTATCGGTTCTACAGTAGTTATATATATATATTCATTGTAGCTCTAAGTCAAAGTTTAAAATAAAAACAACTTGATCTTATCTGTTTTTTCTCCGATATATTTCTGTTAATTACGCTAACCGACTTCTGGGATTTATTTTACACTTCTTTTCTTGCGGACGCGGAGTTCCTAATTAATTATTGTAGTTATATATATCTATTGGCACTTATAAGCTAAGTTATTTGTAAGTCTATACTGGTCTTCATACATCTTTAAAACCCTCATTTGGGTCAATTATTCCTATGGCAGTCAAGTTTCATTAAGATAGCTCAATAACTGAGAGACTAGACTAGACTAGACTAGACAGACTGATATGGCTAGATATACCTTTCTTTTGATGCTGATTGAGAAAATATAAACTTCATTGGATTGGATGTAGTTACTAAGGCGCTTTGTAATCTCCTGCCCGCAATTGATAAACCATCTGCAGTGTAATGATTTAAATTGAAATAAGAAGTATTTTATGGTAGAAGATTTTTATCAGTTTGGCCAAAGTAGTTACTTTCAAGTCCACCTTGTATTATCATTAAAAAATCGTAAGATATTTTAAGAAACAAAAATGATTAAGTCAGCGTCAAAGTATTTTGTTAAAATACTTATATTATCATTCCCTATAGTTGTGTCACTTCAAACGCACCTCAATTAATGGTAATTACAATCCAGAGAACCTAGTTCCACATTTGTTCCTTAAGCAGCGAACCCGACTACGCTCCGTTAAACAGGAACACACGCAAACACGGTGACAAGTGCAGGTAAAGTTAAAAAAAATTTCCGAATGCCGAAAACAGATGTGTGTATAGGTCGAATTACTATATGCAGTATCCATAAGAAAGGCAGACACACTGCATGAGACCAAACCCAAGTGAGAGGGTGATGGCTTCAGAGACATGCTGACAATTGGCCAGGCATGGCTGTGGCCCTTGGCAAATATTTCTGTTTAGAACGGAAGTACCATATAAAGCAGGTTCGTCGTCCGTTAACCGTTAACAAACAGTCAGCTGGACAGCCAGACATATTTGTAGTATGTGCAATGAGTTGTTCAATTGAGTGCTTGCTTGTTGCTTTTAGTTTAGAGAAAGTTGAGAAATTTACGTCAGCACAGTAAATTAAAAAAATTATAGAAAATCGAAAAATTCTTCTGTAAAAGTTAAAGGCGAAACACACTTTGGCCGTCAAGAATCTAAAGTGGAATACGATGCAGTAGTTAAAGAGTGATAAATGCTCCGAAAAGTATAAATGATCGAAAGATGTTTAACTTGTTCAAGATTTTTATTAATGAAAAGAACAGTGCATAATTCATCTGGAGAGATCTCTCCGAAGCCAAAACGTGCCCCATTTTCATTTTGGGGCATAGCAATGTGTCTACCAGGCATTATGATTGGCGCCTATACGGCCAAGTATATGGCCAAATTTTTGGAAGTTAGTGATATTTACTCATACTCAGAGGACCAAGATTATGATGAATAATAAACGACCCTCTAAGACCCTCTAAGCACCGAGCCATGACGTTTTATTTGGCGGATCGACTTTAAGTTTCCCAAGAAAAGTACAAAACACAATGCTTATATATCACAGTTATTATTTAATAATGACAGTACACATGTATTTTCCCAAATAGGTCCTCAAACAAAATTCTGCAAGCAATTGACAAAAAGAAGGACGATATTGGTATAGGGAAATATATAGAAAAAATGTCATCAATCTACTCATGCTGCGTGTCAACTTTGCTTACTCTGGTTCTATCTGTAATATATGTTATGTATGATAACACAGATATTTCGGATTTGAGAATCAAAATGTATGCAACTGTTGTCTATATAGCATATTTACTTATTTTTTTTATTTTGGGCTAATATTTTGTTTTAAAAATAAATAAAAATAAATAAATCTGTGCATTAAATATAATTATTTTTGTTTGTTTATTATTATTACAATCGTATTTTATAATATTTCATTTCTATTTATAAATTTTCATTGATAATAAATTAAAATTCATTGAAATCAACATAAATTTGGCGGTAATTGCCAAACAATGTTGCTCTATTGCTGGAAAACAGTAAAAATACACAGTGCTGCCACACTTCCAAGCTTCAGTGTTGTCAAACGTTGCGCTTGCGCATCAGTGAAGTTAAGTTGGTTGCGCGCGCAGCTTTTACGCATTTGAAACGCAAAAAAGCTTTCTTGCAAAATCATGCAAAGCTTTTCGAACTGAAAACAAAGACACAAAAACATTTATGGCAGCAGTTTCGCTTAGTAATCTACCCTAATTAGTATCTTTTAAATCAATTAACTCGCTTTTAACTCACCGCAACTCTTGCTCTATATTGCCATTGTGCAAGCGTTAGGTGTGTGTTGGTTAACTCCCGAAGTTATTGATTTTATTTGTAGATATATTCATTAGATAATTCTGAACACAATACAAAACAATAAGGTGAATACAAATCAGCGCAGGGGAAACTAGAAACCAGTTATAATAATTGCCCAAAGATCATTAACTCTTGGAAGCCTACCCCAAGTTACTATTATATGATTTTATTTTTATAATTTTTGAGTCGATTTCGATTTCCTTTTAAGTTATTTTCCTACACGACGCATAATTGGTTAATTATAGGTGAACTAAATATAGAGACGGCGACGACGACGACGACGATGAGACGATCGTTTTGCGAATCTCGTTTGTATCTGTGACGTATCGCCTGTCACAATTAAAACGGCTCACAGACGCCCCGTCGTTGCCGCTGGCCAGGTCAATAATTTTTTGCTAGACGAGCGCGAGGGGTCTCCAAAGTGGGCTAAGCAAATGCGCATTCGGTCGCATTGAATTTGTCTCAGTTGTGCGTTAAACTTATGCTTGGTTGACTTCTCTACTCACACTCTTTCTCCCTCTCTTTCATTCTCTATTCCTCTCTCCCTCTTTGGAGTGAAACATGCCATCCGAAGAGCATCCAAATTGCATGTATAAAACATTAACCAATATGCATTGATTGGCGTTGCCTTAAATACAATACAAATATACAAGCAAATTAATCAGGTTTTGTCGGCCGTCTGAAGGTCGCACATAGCAACAATAACTACACACACATGGTGTGCGATCCCCTCTGAACCAGACACAAGAAGACAACAGCAACAACAAGGGGACACCACAAAGCAGAGAGCAGAAAGAAAATGCCAACTAATGCAACGATTGGGTAAAAGTGGCTGCCCAACAAAATTCGCAAAAAGAAAAAGAAAAAAAAATAAATATCAACGCAGTCAAATAAATGAGACCTGTAAATTATCGAAACTACAAGTGATATCCAAGGCTGACATTGGCGACATTAAGGCAAACTGCCTCGAACCCGGAATACCGCAACATGAGATACATTCATATGTGTTACATATCTGATCTGAACTCTGAACTGAACCTGTTGAATCTGCATTGACAGGTTGCTTTAAATTAATTTAAATTGATTATGATTTAATTACGAAACAATATTTCGCACTTTCAATAAGTGAAATGTTGTTTTATGTATTAAAAATAAATATTATAGTTATATTAATATAAATCATATCTTGTATGCATTCACTTATTTATAAATTTGTTTTTGTTTACGTCCTGAGTTATTTATTTAATAAAAGTGTGATACATAATTGTTATTTAATAATTGTTATAATTTAATTTTTAGCTTTATTGATCTCAATTTGTATTCTGTATTAAAAGAAAAGTTTTTTACTCTTATAAAAATATTGTTAAAGATCAATAATGTTAAATAACATAATTGAAATTCTAGTTAAGCTTTTAGCTGTTGTTTTAATCTGTATTAATTTATTTATAAATGCAATAATTATAATTATATTGAGTATTTAATTATGCAAATGTGTATTAGTAATTTAAGAAATATTATAGTATTAATTGCCTTATTGAAAGATGCAATAAAAATATTAAATACAGTTTAAAAGGCCCACAACTTAATAACAAATTAAAATTTTGAAAATCATATGAAAAACAAATATGTAAGGGTTTAGCATAATTTAAATGAAATGAATTTAAATGAATTTGATCGCAGCCAAGAACCACTCGGAAATCTCATACTGCGTCCATGTCTTTGGCATCTGCAAACATAATTAAAACATAAATTCAAGCTGGGAAGCAGCTCGTAATCGTCTATCAAAGTTAACTTAATGATGTGCCTAAGCTGAGTCCTTGAGCCGAACCAGCCGAAGCCAGGCCAAGCATGCCAGGCCGGCCATTAGCAGCGTTGCAAATACAACAAATTAGTGACCAATAAACATCTTTGGCCGCATCTTTAATATGCATGACATTTGCCCTTACATGCAGAAGACCCTTTACTATATGATTTATTTGTACCTACGCATGTAGGTGTGCGAGTGCGTGTGCGTGAGTGTGTGTGTGTGAGTGTGTGAGTGTGCATATGCTAATGCGTTGGCGTGTCGGCTACCGGACAGCTGCTCTGCCCTATTGACATTGCAAAACCTTCGGCTGGCCACGCAGCGTCGACCCCAGCGAGCGTAGACCGTAGACCGAGCGTTGATAAGCGTCAGCTGGCGTGCAGGTGCGAAAGAGATGGCGCGCTTCCCAGAGATCTGAATCTCTGCGCAACACACACTCGAGCCGCAGCCCGACGAGCTTAATCGAGAGGCGAGCGTGGAGTGTTGTCTGGGGGTATAAAAATGCTGGCGCATCTGCAGTTGGTCATCATTCAGCGTCTTCCACTTGGTCCAAGCACCAAACGAACCGTCGCAAATCCAACGAAGCTTTACAAGCTAAGCAACAACAATATCAACAACAATGGTGAGCAAACAACAGCAACAACAACAACTAGTTCAACTACAAGTTCAACTACGAAGCGATCGCATCACATCCATCAAAGTGATTCGAAGTGACGGAGGCGACCTTAAGTTAATTATTTACCTTTAGCATTGGCCTGTCAATTAATCGCAAGCGGATCATCTACTCCACGGATTTCGTTTTATAATCTTTTCCTTGATGTTTCTTCTTCTTCGTTTTCGCAGAAATTCTTCGTATTGGCTGTGTGCGCAATTGCCGCTGTGTCGGCTGATGTCTCGCATCTGAATCTGGGCGGCGGCAATGGCTACTCGTACGACAAGCCATCGACCTCGTTCGAGATTGGCGCACCTGCTCCAGGTCCCAGCTACTCGGCACCAGCTCCAGGTCCCATCTACTCTGCCCCCGCTCCCGAATACCATGCACCAGCCCCTGTGCAGCCTGCTCCCGAGTACCTGCCCCCTGTGCAGGACATTCCCGCCCCAGCACCAGCTCCAGTCTACTCTGCCCCAGCTCCTGCTCCAGTCTACTCTGCCCCAGCACCAGCTCCAGTGTACTCTGCCCCAGCTCCAGTGCAGCCCGAGCCCGAGTACCTGCCCCCTGTTCAGGACATCCCCGCTCCAGCCCCAGCTCCAGTCTACTCTGCCCCAGCACCAGCTCCACTCTACTCGGCTCCTGCACCAGCTCCCATCTACTCTGCCCCCGCTCCCGAGTACCATGCTCCAGCTCACGTCCAGCCAGCACCCGAGTACCTGCCCCCTGCACAGGAGATCCCTGCTCCAGCTCCAGTCTACTCTGCACCAGCTCCCGCACCAGTCTACTCTGCACCAGCTCCTGCTCCAGTCTACTCTGCACCAGCTCCCGCTCCTGCACCAGTCTACTCTGCTCCTGCTCCTGCTCCTGAGTACCTGCCTCCTGTCCAGGACATTCCCGCCCCAGCTCCGGCACCAATCTACTCTGCCCCAGCTCCCGCCCCAGCACCAGTCTACTCTGCTCCCGCCCCAGCTCCAGTCTACTCTGCTCCCGCTCCCGCTCCCGTTGAGTCCGGATACGAGTACAACGTGCCAGCCAGACGCTTCCGTTTCTAAGCGGTCACCCGCCCAGAGCCATCCTCATCGGAGAGCGGAGGCGTTTGTTAAATTAACAAGCGACCCGCCCATTTGTTGTTGAATAATTGTTGTTATTATGCAAAGTTTCTGTTGAGATTTTTAGCTAATAAATTTAAAAAAAAATAAATAAAATAAAAAACTAAAATAGTAAATACACAAAGGTCTCTTCATTCCCATTGTCCCACTTTTCCCAAAGGTTGCGTGATATAAATATTTATTTACCATATCATTAAAACGACATAAAAGTCGAGTGCCATAAAAATCGACACGAAATTATGCAATTCTTTCCTTTTTTGCCAATTTGCAAATTAAGATTATCGCAAGAAATGCAAACAATAAAAGAAACACATAATATCAATGAAACTTGCTCGAAAGGTTGCAGAAAACATGAATGCGAATGGATCAGTTGATCGCAAGAGATTATATTGAAAGCGTCTGGACCGTCTGGACTTGAATTACTTAACTTGCCTTTCGCCGAAGATCGTATAATTTATTATTCGTTATTATTATTATTCTCTATTATTGTATTTTTAAATCATTTGTGGGTTATTATTTGGTTTTATAAATATTTTAAAAAGAAACTTCAAATATAAAACTGAAAAAGAAAAAAAGAATTTCCTTGGTTTTTTTTGGTTTTTTTATTATTCATATTAATAAATAAATTTTAACCTAACTACTCCCTTAACTATCAAGTAATTACAATACATTTTTATGTATACATATATTAATCTTATTTGCACTTTTTAAACTTACATTAATCGTAATAAATAAAATATATCTTAGGAATTAACTTAACAAAAGAAATTCCTTAGAAGTACGTACAGTAAATTCTTATTTACATATATATCGTTCATTATTATTTTCATTATCATGATCATTGTTTTTAGTACATATATTTTCTTATATTCCCAGTATTTTCCGGGCTCTCCTATACTGTCCCTAGATACCGATAGATACTACGTGATTTCTACGTATCTACGTAATTTTCTAGTATGTAAACCTATAATTCTAAAATATTTCTTTATGCTAAACATATTCAAATATAATAAGCTCACTCAATTTTCTCATAAGATGCCAACTTATTAAATTGAATCATTATTCAATTTACTCACGTTAATTATTCAATTTGTCTAATAATTGATTATCATCAATTTGTCTTCATTTGGTTAACTAAAGATGCCTATGACTCAACTGAAGGTGTCTGCCTTCTATCCATAGATAATAAAATATATAATAATTGTGTATCTTACACAACAATATGTTTTGCAAGCATCCTTTTACTTTTATGCAAAAAAACTCTGTTTTTACTGGGAAAGTTTCAGCGATCTGTGACCCGATAGGACTATTTGCATATGTTAGCCACTGCATTCAATAGATCAGTTGCCAATTCGATTCGATTGCACGCATATATTATAAGCCTCAAATCGATGCCCAAATTGAAAGCCGATAAGCGAATTTTGTATACCTTATGCAAATATGCTCACATTTCTTATACAGTTGCTTGTTTAGCCACGAGACGAACAGTTTTCAATGTTTTTCATTATCCACTGATAGTATAGCCAGCATGCATATGCAAAAGATTAACTCCAAATAGTTTTTTATTCGCAAAATCTTTTTGTTAAATTGAACCAGCTCAAGGCAGATATAACCTGTGACTTCCAAACATTGTCAAGTCCCTCTATAGAAAGCATGAATTTACTCGTAATAAAATATTTTCCAATATACTCGTAAATCGTATGGTTTATCGATGTAATCAAGTAACGCGACTGCCAATTAATCGGACGATAGGTTCTTCAGCATATATATCGGTACAATCTGGTTAGCCACGATTAAAACGTCAACAGACATTTTCATTAAGTTAAATTTAAAACTAGAGCATGTTGATCCCGATGTAGAATATATATATGTAATCCCTGCATTGTTATACCAATCTTACTATTTCCCAACCAAATGTGAAAGACAAGTTCATCATTTTAGTTTGATTTTTATTCAACTAATATTAAATAGTTTATTTGATGATTTGCTTCTCTCTCTCTCTCTCTTTTGTTAATTTCTTTTGTAGTATACGTCATTACATCCGTTGTCGTTAATTAGTTATTTATGGTAACTTTGTATAATATGCACTGTCAGTTATTATATTATTTATAGTTTAGTTATTTCATTTTAGTTTAGTTTATACTCTACATAGGTGTATATCATATCATATAGGGTAGTGTATGTGTAGGTATATATATGTATAAATTATTATCATTATCTTGCAATGCTTCTAATTGATATCGCGCATTAATTGTCGGTCCTACATACATTAACAATCGAATCGAATTGGATAATCGAAATCGCATTAATCGTACTATATAATTACAATTAAACTAAAATACTTAGATTGTTGTTGCTGCTGATGAAGCGACTCTAGGAGCACACAAAATAGAGAATATGGTCAAGAACGTCCTAACTTAGAATAAATTAAAATAGAAAACATTTAAGAAAGGGTTTGACATCGTTGCACAGATCCGATCCTCTCAAATTCCTCCTTGCCCTTATATGCACATTATTTCAATTGAGGATACCCTCAGGCAGAGGCTAGCCACGCCTCCACTCCCCCCTATCATGGGACATACATACACATACATTTACAAAATTCTATATAGATCAACTACAACATTATATACAAGCCTGGGCTGCCGGCGGCGTTTGTTATGTGTCATAATCATCCTGCTGCGAGCTAAAGTAACTCACCAAGCCACTAAACTCCCCCACACCACCACCCACACTGTTCCCTGCTACCGTCGTGCTGCTGCTATTGCCATGTGCCGAACTGGAATCATCCTCGGCAATAGCAGCCGGCGAATCGCCCGTCGAATCACCCACAACAGCTAGCGGAGATTTGGTATTGGAGTAGGCCTCCAGTGTGATGAGTTTTTTGCTGGTGATCACTGAAGATTTGTGCACTTCTGTTGTGCTGGCGGCGTTGGCTGCGACTGTAGCTGCAGCTGCAGCAGCTGTTGTTACTGATGGTGCTGGTGGCGGCGCCGATGGTGCCACATTTACTGGAGCTGGAGCTGTTGGAGCAGCTGCTGGAAGTGTTACTGGCACTGGAGCTGGCGCCGGAGCGGGAGATTTGCCACGTGTTAGTGCGGAAACTGAATGATTGGTAGGCGTTGCAGGCGTCGGCGGTGGCGGCGCACTGACAATCACCGAACTGGGTGCAGACGTGTGTGCCGCTGGTGACGTCAGCGGTGGTGGAGGATAGTAACCATAGGGTGGATAACCGCCTGAAAAAGGAGAAGAGATAAGTTATTAACTGGCCTAACTGACTCTTCGCTTTGTTACTCACGTGCACCGGCTGCATAGTCCACTGCGCCGGGTCGCATATTGGGCGCGCCTGGTGGTGCCACACGCGGTGGATAGTTTGGATTGCCGTAGATGGGTGGCGCTCTAGAGGAATGAGAAAGTTATTAAAATAAAGCTTACTCTTGATTATAATGTACTCTCGACCCACCTGTAGGCATTGAGATGTGGCGAGGCATGCCGTGCCGGCGGAGGTCCAGAGGCATAGACACCTGCCAATGCGCCGGGTGGCGGAGGTCCACCCAAATGCTCGGGGCCGTGTAGATAGGGCGGCGGACGCGCATTGGGGCTACTACCAGGTGCTCCTCCAGCAGTTGATGTGGGTGGTGCGCCACGCAATGGCGGCGGTGCACCGTAGGTGGGTCGCAGAGCAGAACTGGGCGGCAAGGGTTGTCCATAGAAACGCGCCAGCTCAGCACTGCTCGGGTACATGCTGGCGCCGGGTGGCTGTCCTGGAGGTGCACCGCGTGCATGCGCGGGTGGCAATAGCGATGGTGGCAAGGGCATGCGAGTGATAACAGAAGCCTGTGACACGTTCACCGGCGGCACATCCTCATGTGGCTTGAACAGTTGGCCAGGAGGTGGTTGCGGCGGTGCCGTGGACGTTGGTGTTTTGCCCGCAGTTGCTGTCAACGGTTTGTCGCCACCAGGCACTGTGCTGGATGTAGCAGCTGTGACGGCTGCAGCTGTTTGTTGCTTCTGCAACTGATCCCGCAGTGGAGTCACCTTTTTTCGACGTCCACGCGGCTTGGAGTCGACCGCTGGTGCTGGAGGACGGCCAGCAGCTGCTGCTGCGGCAGCCTGCATGAGATGTGCCGCTGCAGCCGGCATGGACATGCCCAGGGGCAGACGCTGCATGGCGGACAGCTGCTGCTGTTGTGGAGATGGTGCACCATAGTTGTCGCGACTTAACGGTTGCCCCAGAGGCGCAGAGAGCGCATTCTGCAGCAACTGCATTGCCTGTGGGGGATGCGATGGTGCCAAATGCCGCTGCAGCATGGGATGCATACCTGGTGGCGGCTGATGTTGTTGTCCTGGTGGTGGGGGAAGCAGCGATGCTGGCAAGCCTCCGGCTGGACCATGTCCGGGAAACTGATGACGCAGCAACGGGGGATGCATTGTGGGCATGGGCAGACGCTTCCGCATTGGCTCCTGTAGGCCCGATGCACTTGGGACCTGCTGCTGGTGTTGATCGGCCAATTGTTTGGGTGCTGACTTGGCGTTGGACTTGGCAGGCGTTGTGCGCAGCACTTCATCGGGCGCAGGCAGCTCACGTGCTGCTGCTGCCGCTGTAAACTGTTCCTCCTCCTCGACCATGCGTGCAATGGCATCCTCCATATCCTCGGGCAAATCGTCAGGCAGTTCAGCGTCGTCTAACTCCGATTCATCCACATCGTCCAGATCATCGATATTCTCACCCTTACGCTGCAAATAGTCAATGTCCAGCACCTTGGCCTGACGAATAACAGAAAGTGGCACTGTGGACAGGGAATCTCCAGCACCAGCTGCTGCACCAGCTTTGTTCGGCGTACGCTTCTCTGGGGCGCCTGCACCTGCTCCCTTGATTGGTGTTAAACGAGGCGTGGCTGCCAGCTTAGCACCTTCAGCATTCTTTTCAGCCAACATGCGCTTAATCTCCTCCTGCTTCTGAATGAACTTCTGTCGCTCCTCGGGTGGCGTATCAGGACGCTTCACGCCTGGTTTGATACCACCATCGGAACTGTCATCATCGAAGTCTTCAATGTACGCATAACGACGTCCACGTGTGCGTGTTCGCTCATCAGAGGCATGTCCACCTCCACCAGCTCCGCTCTCATCCGAGGATGCTGCTCTCTTCTTCTTCTTGGTGCCGCCTCCACCGCCGCTGTTGCCGGACTTACCTTTGCCTTTGCCCTTGCCTGACGACTGCGCCTGCGCCGACGATGATCCCGTCGTTGTTGTCGTCTTCTTTAGTGGCTGCGAACGCGGCTGTTTGCCAGATCCCTTGCCTGAGATTGGGGCACCATTGGCACCAAGCTGCATTTCCTCCTCATCGTCTTCTTCCTCCTCCTCCTCGCTCTCACTAATGTCATCGTCAGAGTACTCCAAACGTTTAGGCTTCTTGGTGGCGGGTTTCTTCAACTTGGGAGATTTGCGAGCAATTCCTGCTGCAGAAGATTTCTTGACGGCTGTCTTCTTTCGCTTCGATGGATTCCAGGCACCGTCTTCACTCTCACTTGTTGTATCATCACAGAGATCGGCACTGTCCATGTTCTCCGACAACTCCGAGCCATTGTCATCATCATCATCGGTTTCCGTTTCTGTGTAGTCTGAATCCTCTTTCTTCTTCTTTTTCGATTTGTTTGCTTTCGCTCGTTGTTGCCGCTCTTCCTCACTGTCATCGCTCTCCTCCACCACAAATCTGCGATCCTTGCGTCGTTCTCGTGCCGCACGCCTTGCAGCCTTGCGCTGTTTCTTGCCCCGTCCACGACGATAAATTTCCAAACTGGAATCTGAATCATCCGAGGCTGATTGCGAAGTATCCTCATCGGAGAAACTGGATGTTTTGAAGTCCTCATCGCTGCCATGATCCTCTTCTGAGCTTACATCGAGCGTGGTTAATTTCCTTGGCTTTTTCTTGACTGGCGGCGCCGTTTTCAATTTGGATTTATTGCCCGCTCGCAGTGGCTGCTCATCTTCGTCATCATCATCGTCATCGTCTTTACTGCCTTCATCTTCATTAGAGGATTTATCCTGTGACGCACGTGATGACAACTTGGATGCCTTCTCCTTTGTGTTTTGTAGCTTTTGCTTATGTTTTTCTTCACCCTCGTCTTCATTGTCTTCCTCGGAGCCTTCACCTTCCTCTTTGCGTCGTGTCTTCTCCTTATCCGCTTCAATGATGGTGCTAATGTCCTTGCCCCTGCCCAGATTACCAGCACCTGCGACCTCATCCATCTCCTTCTTCAGTGCCGAATTGATCAGATCATCGTATTCATTCAGACGATAACTCACATTAATCTGTCGTCTCTTTCGCAACTTGTAGATAGGTTCATCGTCCGAATCCGAGTAGCTGCTGCTGCTACTGCCACTACTGCTAGAGCTGTTGTTGGACCGAGCTCCAGCGCCACCAGTTTGCTTGGTACTCTTCGTGTCACTGCTGCCACTGTCGGAAGCATCATTTTTGCCTCCACGACGTCGTCGCGTGCCTCGTTTCGCCGCCCTCCGATTGCTGCGTCCATCTCCGCGGCGTCGTTTTGTTTTGTCCGCCTTGGCGCGCTTTGTTGCCTTCGTGGATGCATCATCATCATCTTCCTCATCCTCGTTGTCATCCCCATCATCATCCTCACCGTCCTCTTCATCGCCGTCCTTCTTGCGAGCATTTGAGTTGGCGCGTTCTTCCAACTCGCTTGCAGTTCGTGCAGCTGCCGCTGCTTCGGCCTCACGCTGAAAGAATGGATAAGTTAATAGGCATCAGGATAAAGAAATGTACTCTACTTACCTCTGCCTCCTCGGCCAAACGTTTCTCCTGCTGCTTGCGTTCCACTAGATCGTCGAACTGTTGCAGCTGCTGTTCCAGAGCGGCGATGAGCTGCTCCTGCTGACAGGGCGGACAGTGCCAGTCACCCTCGGGTATGTAGAAGATTACGGGACTCAGGCACGAGCAATGATAGCCCTTGTTACAACCTGGCGTATCGCAGAGCAGTATCCATTCGGGATGATCAGATTTACCACACTTCTGACACGCTTCATCCGCATCTGCAGCGGCTCCGGCATAGTCATCCCCTTCGGCATTCTCCTTGCGCAATGTTCGTGCTCGTTTCATGGGCACCATTTGCGAATCATCTTCCAATTCGGATTCGGGTGAGAATTCATGATCGGATTTGAAGAGAGGAGAACCAGGATCTGTTTCATAGTGTGGTGGCTCCTCCTCCTCCTCTTCGCTTTCAGCCTGTTCCTCAGAATCGGATGACCAACCATCTTTGCCGGGGCACTTCTTTTTGATCTTCTTTTTGGCCTCTTCAGCTTCGCTTGCCGACTCACCCGACTCCGATTCGCCTGATGGCTCCAGCACTGTTGGATCAACTTCCTTTTCTGCCATCTTCTTCTTCTTTAACTGCTGTTTCATTGAGCGCAACGCGACCTCCTCCAACTTCCGTCTTTCCGCCTCCTCCTTGATCTTCTGTTGGGCTATTCGCCGGGATTGACGCACAGGCGTCTCTGAATCGTTCGTCTCAATAATGTTTGTGGTGTCCACCTCTCGCTTTTTGCGTGGCCCACGCCCACGTCCTGGACCAGGTGTTGCAGTTGTAGTTGCTGCTGGTTTCTCTGGCAACGCTTTCTCTACTTCTGCACTCTTTGGCTCCTCGACTTTGGGTTCCTCTTTGACTGGCGTCTTTGCTTTAGCAGCAGACTTGACTGGTTTCGCCGGCAATTCCGCCTCCTCTTCCTCCTTCTTGACATCTTCCACTTCCTGTTGCTTTTCTTCGATTTTAGGAGAATCTTCTTTAGACTGCAATTTCTCTTTGGGACCGCCTCTGGTGCGTTTGGGTTGGGGTAGTTCAGTGTAGACAACCGCTGCACCGCCACGTCGCCCTGAACGACGTCCTGAGGCCTCAGCTGGCGGCGGAGTTTCTTCTTTAACTGATGGCGTTGGTGGTGGAGGTGGTGTTTCTTCCTTGATCGGCTGTGGTGGTGGTGTTGCTTCCTTAATCGGCTGTGGTGGTGGTGTTGCTTCCTTGATCGTCTGTGGCGGCTTCTCCTCCTCCTTTACAGGGGGAGGCGGCGTCGCTTGCTTGACTTTCTTCGGTTCCTGCTTTACAACTGACTCCTCCAGCTTGATTGGAACCACTTCCAACTCGATTGTCTTCTTTTCAGTCAGCTCCATTGTAAGTTCCTCAACCACACACTGCTCCTCGTTGTTTCGTTTCAGTTTTTCACTTACTGCTGGAGGCTCTTCATCGACGCTTGCCTCTCGGGATTCCTTAGCTTCCTCGCTACTGCGACGCTTACGCAGCAGCGGAGCTTCCATTACTGCTGGCGGAGTTGGTGGAGTAACAGTTTCACTATTGGTACGTTTGCGTGGTATAGCCTCCTCGTCACTCTCCTCCTGTCGAATTTGGGTTAGCAGATTCTTCTTAAGGGGCTTGGTAATAGGAGATTTCTTGGGCGGAGTAAAGGGCGAAGGTTCTACTTTTTCAACAGCAGGTGGAGTTAGCTCTTGGAGTGGGGGAACTGCGTTCATGAGTGCCACTGCGTTGACTGCCACTGGAGTTGACTCTGTGAGTTTTTCAGGCGTCTTTTTTAATTTCTTTTCAATAATTTCAGCAAGAGTTGGCTTGGGTTTGATCGCAGAATTGAGAGGCTTCTCCAAATGCCGTTTGGGTGCTATAATCTTGCGACGACTGCGTGGATCTTCCTCCCCACTGGACGAAGTAGTCTCCTCGATTTGTGTTTTCTGCGCTTCGACTTTGCGACGAACTTCCACGTTGGTAATCTTTGGACGCATCTTAATACGCTTGCCTCCCACATCCAAATCGTCATCGTCCTCCTCGGGCAATTGCTGTTGCTCCTCCTCCGCCTGCTGCAGCTCAGCGTGTGTATCAACTTCACTTTCAGAGGTGGAATGACGAGGATTGGCAGCTGCAAAATCAGTTAAACGACGCTTACGATTCGGCAACAGAATTGGCCTTTTACTGCTTTCAATTTCAGGAGTTAAAAGAGGTTTAGGTTCATCTTTGATCTCCTTGGATTCTCCAGCATCTGTTTTCCTTTTTTCCTCTTGCGTTTCTTTAATTTCTTTTTCTTCTTTTGGGCTTGTAGGCACCTTCGATGTGCTGGGCAAATCATTTTGTACTGGTTTACTTGTTTCAACTGGTTCACTGATTGGATCAACCGTTTTATTCAAGGGTTCTCCATGGTAACTAATATCAGTTTCTGTTCCATTATCAGCTGCCTTGTCAGCTTCTGCAGTTGGCTTAGCGTTACTTTCTTCTGGAACTGTTTCAATATCCTTAGCATGTTCTTTCTCTTCCGTTGCAATCGTTTCATCTTCCTTAATAGAAATTTTTTCAGCTTCTATAACAGATTCTAATTTTTCTACAATTGGATCTGGAACTGCAACTACGTCTGCGTCTTTTTCTGTTACGGTCTTAGCTTGATGGTCTTCGCTGACATCTTCCATTTTTTCCTGTTTTTCAACTAAAGGTTCAATGGGTTCGATTGCTTCTGCTGCTTCTTCTTGTCTCTTCTCCTCTGATTTGGTTGATTCATCATTAGTTTCCACCACTTTCACCTTGTAAATCGGTGTCTCGTCTGCCTCTACTAATTTTACATTATTTTCCTGCTTTTCCGTTTGTTCATTTGAGATTTCTTGCACTTTACATGACTCTTCAGTAATTTGTTCCGGTGTTTGCTCTCTTGTCTCTCTTCCTTCATCATTTTCTTTTGGAACTTTCTCTGCCTCACAAGAAACTGATGCTTTCTTGTCGGTTTCTTCCGCTGTTTCATTACCATTGGCTAGAGGAGTCTCATTTTCTGGCTCAGGCTCATTCACTTTTGCACGTTCTCCATTCGTCTTCTCTGGTTCGGGGGGCACTGGTTGCGGTTCTGGATCAGGATCTGCCTCCACCTCTGATTGTCCCAAACTATCGAAGATGCTACGCTTTGTTGTTGTTTCCTGCTTTGGCGCCTGTTTGATGGGACTCAGTTTAAGGCAGCCAGGTTCGCCAAAAAAGAATGTTGCCTTCGGCTCTGTTGTCTTCGCCGTTGTGGATTCCTCCTCGCCACTTGCCTCGTTCTTGCCGTTTCCAACCAGACATTCTGCACCGCTGCCTAAGCCAGTTACCAGGTAAACTGGTTCCTCAATAGCCTCTCCAACTGGTCCATCCAGTTCCTCGTCATTAGCAAAGGCACTGAAGAATTGCTCAATATCAGGCAATGCATCACAATCCTGACCCGATCCCTGGCCGCGAACTATTTGAGTAGGCTCCTCAATAGCATCGCCCACTTCCTCCTCCTCATCATCATCATCATCGAGTTCATCATCCTCTTCATTATGCTCATTTTCATCTTCATCGGCCGCAGCGCTGTCTAATGATTCCTCTTCGCCATCCAGCGATTCATCCTCCTCTTCTTCGCCCTCGTCCAATTCGGAATCTTCGGAATCAACCTCATTATCATCTTCTGACTTAGTGCTCTCATAACGACTGGGTTTCTTAATGCGTTTGGTGTCCAGCAATGTTGGACGTTGTTTCTTTTGCTGCTCCTCCGAAGAAAGTGCTGTGGGACTGCTGTCCACATCATCCAACGGACGTTTCTTGGCTGGCGCAGGTGATCCACCAAGCTTGGCTTGCGTTATAACCAAGGGCTACAACAAAAATTGCACAATTAATTGGAAAAGTTATATATTTTTATATATCATACTCACCTTCACCTTTTTAGGTTTGTTGTCCTGATCCGGTGGCTCCGGTTGCTGCTGATCTGGGGTACGCAGTTTTATCTTTAAATTGGGCACTTTACCCTCACGTGTGTCTTCCTCAGCCTCCTTTTTCTGCTGTTCCTGTTGCTCTGGCTCGCTGGCAACTGGTGGAGGTGGTGGCTGAACATTCTGGCTGCTACTGCTACTGCTTGTGGTATCTTCATCCGCCTCACCAATATCCTTGGAGGGCAGCACAACCTCATTGCCACGCAGGCGTGCTATAAGATTCACAAATTCATCACGATTAGTGGCCACCACCTGCCAGATCTCTTCATCCAAATGCTCCTGATATATGCGCAAATTACAGTCACCATCCTGGGTTAACCAGTAGGTATGGCCCAAACGGTCCCGTCCAATTGGTTGTGCACGCAGCGAGGATGCATTCAGTGTCAGTATATGAGCACGAAACTTCGCATTCCTTTCAAATTGGCTCTCAAGAAGTTCCTGCGAATAAAGAGTTATATTTTAATTGTATTTAGTAAATTGATTTTTAAAATTTGGAAAATTGTTTTCCAGACTCCACATTAATTTGAATATGCAATCCTTATAATTTTTAATAATTTATTTAATATTTTCTGATGTCTACACCTTTGATTTTTTTTTTTTGGCAAATTAATTTAGCTAATTTTCTAAGTTTATTTATTTTATTTGCACTTTAGATTGCACATCAAAACGATTTGAAGCATGGATAAATTAATCTTCAGATAAACAACATAGCCTGCTGTCCCTTTTTCTGATCCCTTCTATACTCACGCGTAGAATGCGAAGCTTGACCTTCAGACTGGAGTTGCGGTAGCCAAAGCGTTCAATCTCCCAGGCATCCTGCACGGAATAGCCAAAGCAGAATTTACTCAGCGCCGATTCCCAACTTTTCTCATGCACCGTTTTTCGTGTCTTGCGCAACAGTTTAATATGCAGATCGCGCAGTTCGGCCACTGAAAGATAGATATGTAAGTGTGTGTGTGTGCGTGAATGCAATGTTATCTAAATGTTGTTGATTGTTTTTGTTTTTGTTTTCTTTTTCAGCCAAAATTTTTACGGTCTCCGCTTTACTCCATACCAAACAATAATACAAACAAGCAAGCGCACGCTCTCTCTCTCTCATTCTGTCACGTTCTCGCTCTCTCTCTATCTGTCATACCCACACACACACAGAGAAAGGCACACGCACGCAGAGTTGCATACAAATGTATTTGTATGCACGCACATACATACATACACACACATGCAAACGTACCTTCATCGTTGTTTGTCAACCACTCCTGCAAATGCTTGAAATTTGGCAATGCCAAGCCCAAATCTTTAGCGAATTTTTGCATAAAAGCACATATTACTGCGAAATCTGGATCATTTGCGCAAGTGTGCAATGTTGTGGTTAATGCATCGTCATCTTTATCTTTACATTCTTCTTTACATTCAGCCGTAGCTGAAGACGCCGCCATTTTTCATGCGTCTGCTGAAAAAATGTGTTAGGCCCTCAAAAGCTGATTTACTACACTTGCAGAATGACAATTGGAACACAATTAACGCACGGCATTTGTTAAAACTTCAAGTACGCCCAATGCACGTCACTTTATTGCACTAATTAGGCATAATTTAAACACTTTTATAGCACTATTACTTTACTTTATTTTTCGATGCATGAGAACCGATTGGCTACTGATAGATTGTGGTGGTCGGTCGATACAATGTGAAAGACAATAATCGACCGATAACTAGTCCCTGGAATTTTCGATAATTTCGATTTAACTCACTCAACGAAACTCTGTAGTTAACAGTTCGCTAGAGCATTAAGATAAACTTTAACATTTGTTTGAAAAAGTAACAGAAGCAAACAAGAAGAGCGGAGAATAACAACAAAAGACGGACAAAAACATCGTCGAAAATCGTCGAATTTATTATTTTAAATTTAATCGAGCAACGCAGTGCTAACTCTTTTTGAAATTGTGTATTTTTTGCCCTGAAGTTTGCAATTAATAAACATCCCTCAACATATCGCGACAAAAATAAGCAAAATAAAGAAAAAATACCAACTGACAGTGAAAGTGTGTGTGGAACAACAAGAAACTGCATAGATAAAGTATCTGAAGAGAGCTTGCTAAAATGGCAGCATATCAAATGAATTTCAACCAGGACTTTACGTAAGTTACAACAAATTAAACACCTTCCCCCCACCCACGAGACACACACACACAGAGACACACACAAAGCCTTGCTTGTACAGAAAGAAGGTCATTGTGGCAAAAAATAAGAGAAATAGCAAAAAAATCAGATACAAGCAAAGACAAACGAGACAAGTAAACAAGCGAAACAGCTGCTGGGTGCGGGTGAGAGAGCAAGAGAGGAAACAATGACTGCTAATAGCTGAACTGTAACAGTGCCTATCATTATGTGCGCGTGTGTGTGTGCGCAGTGTGTGGTGTGTGTGCGCGTGTATTGGCGTCGTTTGCTTATTAGAACATGCAAACAACCAGTTCTAATAAGATTGACATGCAAGCACATATTATGAAATATGGTTTATGTGAAAAGGGGAGAGTAGAAGATTGCTAGGCAAAGAAGAAGAAAACTACACTGGCATGCAAGGTGAAGGCAATTGCAAGAAAGATTCGAAATAGTGCTGTTAACAGCAGAAGTCTGTTAACTAGCAATGTTAATTGCAACCCTCTGTATTCAAATTAAACATCGCTTAAGTGACGTCACGGCGATATTAGTATTAAATCCGAATCTAGCTGCTCAGTGTGCTAGCTTACTTGCACTAATACAGTTGTTTGCACACACACAAACACACACGCACACACAGTCAATCGCACAAAGACTGTAAATGCGCAACAGCTGATGCTGCTGGCATTTTGCTTTGTGACTTGCAAACTTAAACTTGTTTTATTTATTTAAAGCTCTTTTTGTTGTTTTTTTTTAAAGTGTGTGCTTATTTTTGCTCAGCTGATGTCATATTGGGGTTAGTAGCTGCTAAACAAAAGCGCCGTTAGTTGTTTTATTGTTCCCCTCCCCTCCCCCTTTCTCTCTTCCTCTCCCTCTGTCTCTAGTTCTCTCTCTCTCTTCTTAGGCAAAGTGCACAAGTGACGCACACAGCAAAAACAAAAACAATAACAATCAATATTTCCACCAATGGCGAAAATAGTATAATGAAAACACTTAACCAACACATGCGCATGCATGTGCTGTGCACGTGTGTGTGTGTGTTTACGCCAATACAGATAGATTTATAATTGCAAAAATTGATAGACGCACGCGTCACAAGGCGAGAAAGAGGAACAATGGGATACAACAGGAGGAGCGAGAGAGATGGCATGCAAACGCTTTCCTATCAGAACAAATCAATTAGCTTTTGAAAGCCCCCTTGCAGGTGAATGCACCAGTAACAAAAAATTCAATTAGACATTTCCCTTGCGATTCGATTGCGAGAGTCAAGTTCAAGGTCATATGGGGGCAGCTGCAGCTATGCAGGTGCAGGGGCAGGACACTGCAACTGGGCGATAACGATAACACGTGTTGTAAACCTGCTCGGTTAGTGCATTTCATATTTTGTTTTGATGTTGATTTTTGTTTTCGCCTTATTCCGTTTACGCCAGCTGTTCGCGAAGCTCAACAACAGTTGGTCAGCTTTGTTATTGTTATTGCGAAGTGTGGTTGTTGTTGTTTTCTTTCGTTTCCCTTTCGCGAAAGTGTTGACAACACGTGACGCATTCAGGGAATTTCACATATTGGGAATATGTTATCGGACTTCGATACTCTCGTTTATTCTCACTATTATTGTTTTCATTCAGGGAATTTCGCATATTCTTATGAATTTGCTTTTCGAACTTCGATACTCTTCTCTTCATCGTTATTCATGCTTGCGTTATCGAATAATATAAATTACTTTCGCTGATAGAGAAAGCGTATTCCATGTTCACCGTGACGTGATAAGCATTTTCCTTGCGTTCGCTTCGTGCGAATGAACTTGAATGCACCTTTGACTCGTTAAGCACATAATTTATGATACAATATATTCCGTTTGTCCGATTGGCTGTCGTGATTCACATGCGTTGCTGCCCCCTCTTAGTAAACACACGAAATATTATTAATAATCGTGTGTAATTCCAGGCTTTACATAGTTAGCTGTTAGTAAACAACACGAATAATGCGCGCGCAAAAAAAAGGCAACAACAACAACAGAAATAACAATAATATAAATGAAAACAAACCGCAAACAAGGCCGTCGTGCTATCAGTTTTCAAAAGGGGTCTAGTCTGGGTTCCTCCACATAAGGCGAACGCAGACCTTGAGCCTCTTTTTTTCGCGGCGACGCCTTTGCGAGAAACTAGTTTTGTTTCCATGAAAACAACAACAACAACAGCAATTAGCATAGAAAAACATGTGAATAAAACGGCAAAACAAATCGCGCGAGCTGCTGACACGTGTTGCGCTCAGTATGAGAGAGATATGAACGTATATATAAAGATATTCCTCTGTTCAGAGTTGGGTTATCGGCTCAACGTTGAAACGTGCCTGAAATACAATTTGGCACATTTATCTCATGAACAAAACTTTTCCATGGTCAACTAAAATGACTGTGCATAATTTCAAGTTTAAATGCGCCAAAATCTTGTTTCAAACGAGAACGGGTTGTGTTCGTTTTACAACACTGAATCCAACGCGCCATCTGGCAACATAAAAAATCAAGAGCGCAAGTCAAATTTGAAATAAAGAACACACAATGTGATACATACAAACAGCATGCAGATCTTAAGATTCCCGGTTATTGTAGATAATTAGATTCAATTATTTATTGGAATATATTAATCAAATTATTTGCAATTGAACTGCATTAATTCATGAAACACTGTGTGAGTTAACAATGGCGCCCTAGGGTTGCGGGGTTGTCAGAAGTGCACATGCGATTCAGTACTGCCATATTCTTTGACTTCATCGCTGTCACGCGGTCTGGCAGCACTGAAGAAAAAATACCAAAGCGCACGCCAAATATAAACAACAACAAAGCGCTTGCATTTGACATTGAAAAGAGGCGAAAATTGGGTAAACTGGAGCATAAATTGATTGATTAGCTGAACAATTGGAGCTGCGCAAGTGTGAAAAATCAATTGTACAATTGCACGCGATGGAGCAACGTGCTAATTTTCTAGCACTCACGTTGCTCGACGCCCTGGAGGATGAAAACGAATCGGATATATTCTCCATGCTGGACCGGAACAACATTAATGCCAGCATTGTGCCCTGCGAACGAGGATTGGCCCCGTTACACTATGTGTGCGGCATGCAGGACGAGCAATTGGCACTGCGGGTGCTCAAACGAATCCTGGCCAGTTCGGATCACATAGATGTGGATGTACGCTGTGATGGCAACATGACTGCACTTCACATCGCCGCTATACATGGACGTGTGGAGCTAGTGCGTCTGCTGTTGCAGCACGGAGCACGGCCGGATCTCCTGGATGACGAGCACAAGATGCCCGTGCATTATGCCATCGAGGAGTTTCACTTTGAGGTGCTGCAGCTGCTCAGCGATCACATTTTGAAGGAGAAGCAGACGAAAAAGAAGCAATTGCTGAAGACACCCAAGTCGGAGATTAAGTACAACCACGATGTGACCTCGCCATATTACATTAATATCACACACAGACGCCACAAGCCGCAGCCCAGCTACCCCAGTGAGGGAAGCGAGGAACAGCAGCAGAAGCAGGCGGTGAATCTGTTTGCACTGACACGAGATCATCTCGCCGAGCTGCAGGGTGATGTGCCCTGTCGTGGTGGACGACGCACACTCATCGAGAACTGGCGCGACAAGGTCGAACAATCGCGAGCACGCAAATCGTTGCTGCTGCACGAGGATCACGTGGAGGCGCTGGTGGATCAGGCAATTAACGAGGATGACTTCAACTACGAGCAGCATGTGCAGAAGACGCTGCGCGAGTCACTGCAGCAGGAGCAGCAAGCACTGGAAGAGAAATCTCAGCCAGAAACAGGTCGCGCAGCCTTTGGGGAACTGGTCGAGCAGGTGGCGCAGGCTTGTGTGCAGGATCAGAGCTTCCATACGGCACAGAATGAGCCACAGCAGCCGCCACGCAAGGATGAATATTATCTGCAAATGACCGAGGCTTATGTCCACACGGACGATGAGAACGGATTAGTCTTTTACGAGACGAAGCTTCTACAGACTCCTCAACAGAATGTGCCCAAGGAGAAGCCACGGCCGCAGCTTCTGACAGTGCCCTCGCCCAGTGTCCACTTGGACAGTAGTCAGAGCACCAATTTGACGCTGCCCCTGGACTATGAAACAGATGCACTGCGTACTGAGCTGACACAGATGGGTGCACCTGTTGGCCCCATCACGTGCACCACAAAGAAACTGTATATCAAGCAGCTGATCAAGTACAAGCGGAACACGGCGGCACTGAGGGCAGCCCAGGAGCATGCGAAGGCGGCACAGATGAAGTACTCCGTGGAACTGCATCATACGCTGCGCTCGCAGGCGGACTATGAGCAGATCCAGAAGTACATGCAGCATGAAGAGCAATCCGCGAGGCATTTTACCACAGCGGGAGCAGGAGCAGGAGCTGTTGGTGGGCCTAAGCTGCGCGAGGGGCATCTGAAGCAGAGTTTCATTTACATGTTGATTGATCCGCGCATCTCAAGGAATTTGCCGGGGGAACGTAGCTATCTGGATCCGCTGAGCATTTGGTCACGTTTCTTGGACTCTATATTCTATGTGGGCAAGGGCAAGAGCTCACGGCCCTATGCGCATCTCTACGACGCTATGAGGCAACACACGCGAGCTCATCTAAAGCAACACCAGAAAGACCAACAGATGGCGGATTCAGGTGGAAAACGAGCAGGAGCAGGTCCTGGTCGTGTTCTGCTTATGCCGGAGTTGTTCAAGTCGCCGCCTGTGCCAGGCACTGCTGCAGCGGGGAGCAGGAAATTGCAGCGCATTCTAGACATTTGGCAACATGGAAGCGGCGTCGTCTGCCTTCACGTCTTCCACAACATAATGCCCATAGATGCCTACACTCGTGAAGCATCCATTATCGATGCACTTGGTCTGAGTCATTTGACAAACCTCAAGCGGGGGGATTACTACGGACCTGCCCAGATCTGGACCATGAAACAGAAGAAGCAATTAGGCATCGCTTTGCTTCACAAGGCGCTGCAGATTTATTTGGCCGAAGGCGAGTCGCAGTTGTCGCCAAGTGATTTGATTTAGCTTTTTTTTATTTCCCTTAGCAATTAGTACAAAGTACAAGCCAAACTATATTAGTAATTCGATCTCAGCTGCAAATATATTTAGCCTAATTAACAACAATGACTTGAATAAAACTAAACTAATTTTAAGAATCACCTAAATAATGCGCTCTTTGGTATTTTGGTATTTTTTGAAAAGCCACCACAATTTGTGAATATAGTTATCTCGCTCTGACACATGGTTAACTAACTTACACTTGTTGCGCTTGTAAACGTTTAGCAGCGCACTGCAATTAATTTGTTTGTTATTCTTATTTATTATTTAATTATTCCTTTGTTGCTTTTGAAATGCATAATTGTTTGTTTGTTTAGCTTGTTTTATTTAAAATTTTTTTGTATTATATACTGTTTGTTGCACTCATGAAAATATCGCAACTTGCGTGCATTTTCTAAGTTGAAAAAAAACAAACCAGACTTAAAAAAATTATTTAAATATTTATTTAATATACAAGCCGAATAGGGATTGCATTATTAAAATGTTACATGTATACGAGTATACTTGAAATTTATTATTGCCTTCACAACTGCAGCTGCAAGAAACAAAAGACAACCCCTGAAATGCAAATGCAACCTTCCCCCTAATAATCAAAAAGCCAATAACAACAACAACTACTCAAAAAAGGGATGCAATTGCCGAATGTGCTACGCACACACACAGGCAACAACAACTGCAGCCCAAAAGCATGCAGCAAAATGTGAAAGTGAAACAAAACGTTTGCTTAGCATTTTTCATGGTGCGGCGCTTATAATTCCCAAACGGTTCTAGCAGCGTAGGCATGGAGAAGCCGTTGTTTTGCTCGTTACAGTTATCTTTGCGCAGAGGCGATATCGTAACCAATGAAGTTCTACTGAGGTGCGATTATTGCTAGTTGAAAACTTTAACCAATACCCCGCCATGGGGACGTGAAATACCGTCCACTACGGCAATTTTTGGAAGCCCGAGAGGGCTCAATTAATAATAAATACGGGAAACCCCTAGCCTATATAGTGCGTCAATATACCCTGTATTGGTGTTATATTCTCATGCTCTTCCTCATCTCGTTTTCCTTCAGCTCCCTCTCTGTGCTCAGCAGCACAGGGCTGCGGCTTTACTCCATTGCCGGGCAGGACAAGGTCGAGGAGATCTTCAGCAAGGACAATACGGAGCAGATACGCATTGTGGAGCGGCTCTTCAATAGTTCCCTCGTGGTGCTGGTCACCGCACAGAAACCGAACTGCCTGAAGATGCTGCACTTCAAGAAGAAACAGGACATCTGCAATTGCTTCTACCCGTCGGAGATTTTGTGCGTGCGCATGAATCGACAGCGTCTTATTGTCTGTCTGGCAGAGAGCATACACATACATGACATACGTGACATGAAGATCCTGCACTCCATCGAGAACATAGCGCCCAACGAGCTGGGACTCTGCGCGCTCTCCCTCAACTCGCATCTGGCCTTCCCCATCTGTCAGTCCAGCGGGGAACTGCGGATCTTCAATGCCAACAAACTGCGAACGGGCATGACAATCAAGGCGCACGACACGCCCCTCTCGGCGCTGAGTTTCTCGCCCAGTGGCGCTCTGCTGGCCACCGCCTCGGAACGGGGTACTGTGATACGCGTGTTCTGCGTGAAGAACGGCCAGCGGGTGCAGGAGTTCCGACGCGGCGTCAAACGTTGTGTGAGAATCGCATCGCTGGTCTTTGCCGCGGGCGGCGACTTTCTGTGTGCCTCCTCCAACACGGAGACGGTGCATGTGTTCAAGATCGATGTGCGAGCTGTCGAGGTGGCGGAACTGAAGGCCATAGGTGAGTGGCAGCTTGAAAGTCTCTCCTCCGAGCATGCTAATCCTTTCCTGTTTTTCTTTTCCTCAGCTGAAGTGGCGGCCAAAGCCGATAGCAAAGCCAAGGAGACAACTGCAAAGAAAGCGGAATCAGCGGGAGCGCCCAAGACCACGAAACCTTTACCCGAGGAGGTTAGTGAGATTCCATCTGCGCAGCCGGCCAGTTGGGGTGGCATGTTCACCAAGGCAGTGTCGTCGCTGCTGCTGCCCGCCCAGGTGAGCGATGTGCTTGCCCAGGACCGTGCCTTTGCCACAGTGGCTCTGCCACAGTCCGGACTGAAGAACATTTGCGCGCTGACACGCATCCAGAAGGAGCAACGACTGTTGATTGCCTGCGAGGATGGATTCCTGTACATGCATGAGTTCAATGCGGAACGAGGCGGAGCCTGCAAGCTGCTGGCAGTGCACGATCTGCGCGGCGCTCTGGAGGATGTCATTGAGTTGCAGCTGAGTGAGAGTGTGATGCGAGCCCAATCCAAGCCTGTGCCGGCAACAGCGCTGCCCCAGCAGTCGCTGACACTGCTGAAGAGCTGTGCGGCCAGTGTGCTTATCGAGAATCCCGAGCCAGCGGAGCCGGACAACAGCTATGCGGGCATACTGCGTGGCGAGCAGGCGGATGCCATGTCAGGTGAGTGAGAGAGCATTCTCCATAGTTGCATTTTATCTATAATCCCCCTCTCTCTCTCTCTTCCCCTTGCAGATTCCGCCAAGTTCCGCAAGCTGTGCGACGCCATCGACACGCCCACAAAGCTGTACGATGAGCGCCAGTTCCCGCCCGTGGCCATTGCTGCCAAGGATTGACCACGATCACGGCGTCATGCGCTAAGGGACATCGTCTTCGTCGACAAATCGCAGTGTGGTTGAAGGAACCAAGGTCTCTCTTTCCCCAAAAAAATGTTTAAAACACGCCCAAAAAGAACTTAAAAACTAGCGAATTATTTAAAGCAATTTATTTCGATTAAGAATAACGAGAATTCAAAAAAAAAAACAAAAACAAAAAACTAAATCTAAAAAAAACACAAATACTCGACAGAGAAAAAGCAAAAAAAAAGTATTTTAGTTAATATGTTTAAATATTTAATGCCTCTGCTAAGCAATAATAATATCGACTTCTGCAATTTGTTGATGTAAATAACGGTAACTGTAACTTTAATTGAAACTGTAGAATAGGTCCAGTATATCTTGTTAGATCTTTGCACTCTCATTCCGTTAATTATGCTCTCTGTATATGTATGTGTACTTGTATTTATTGATAGGGGAAACAACGTTAATATTATAATGTATTGTATATAGGCTATATCATCTACTATATTCGAACGAAGCTCAAAATCCAAAAAAAAAAAAAAAGCAAAACTTAAATGAAGATAATCAACTGAAATGTACCTTAAACGATGAGCAAACAACAAATGTATTCAATTAGCTTTGCGAACTGAAATATCGCATAATCTAATATTTCAATTATGAATCAAGAATTAAACTAAGTATTATCGGATACAATATATGTTTAGGGAACCAACATTAACAATTGGATTTACAATCTGAGATTCCCAATCAATTAATGAACCTCTTGAATTTAAACTTTAGCTATGTTCAAACTACAAAAGAATTTTAAAAACAAAATCTATCAAGTCAATATGCCCAATATTTAACAATAGTGAAAGCAATAAAAAAAACTGCTAAAAACTGAATGATACTTAAGTTTTCACTGGATTGTATATAATACTTTGTAAACGTGTTAAGGGGAAACTCATTATAAAGGTTCTCAATCCATTGAAGCGCACTTTGAAATAGAATTTAGATTTCAAATCGTTTTTAAATGCATTTTCTTGTTATACAAAGCTTAATAATTATTCAAAATTGTAAGATAACAATTATTATTTTTTCTGAAAATTCATTTTAGAAAAATTTCCTAATGAAATCATACAATTTTTGAAATGATTATGGGAAGTTTTTAAGACTCATCTTCGTAATGTTTTACTAGCTGAAGAGACACTGTACATAATATTCTACTAGTCTAAAATTTTAGGTCTTTATATATTGTCACTTGTCATAAAAAGAGCGGCTTCAATGGGTTAAGAACATTTTATATAGGGCTCATAGGGTTAATCTCCTTTCTGTTTTCAGATACCATTGCTAAGTTTGCTAGCTCGCTTATCCATTGACTCCTCCGGTTCGCGTGGCTCGTGCTGCTGCTGAAGATGATGATGGTGGTGATGATGATGGTGATGATGATGTCGCCGCTGTAGTATCTGAGCTGGTACTTCCTGCTCCTCATTCACTTCACCCACCACCTCCTCCTGTTCCTCATGTTTCTCTGGCTTGTCCGATTCCACGCTCATTTGAGTCGACTTATCCAATTTCCAACCAATTTCCGCAGGTGGAGTGCTTGACTTCTGGGACTTGAGTGAGAACATGGAGCCGATTTTCTTTAGTTTACTATGCACCGAAGCTTCCACATCGCCAGAGCTCTTGAGACTCTTGCTTGAGATGCCCAAAGACTTGGAACGTGAGGAGTGCTTGGAGCACTTGGATTTGGACGATGAACTCGACGACGAAGAGGAGGAGGATGAGGAGCTCGATCCGACGCTTGCGTGAACCGGTTTCGTTGTTATCCAAATACACAAAGCGAACATGATCTCCGCCTTGAAGGCTTCCTTCAGTGAGATCTAATTGGAAGAGCCTTGCATAGAGTTGGGATGCGAAATCAACAATGCACTCACCTTCTCCTCAATGGCAACTGTTTTGACATTCCACAGAAACTCTGAAACGCCAAGCACCATGGCCGCAAAGAGGCCTAGTCCCAAAACCAGAAATACTCCGCCCACATTCTCCAAGCCCAACTCCGGTGTGTCGGCATCTCCTTCCTCGGCGCCTTCACAGCTGCCGCCGCCGTGCATCTCCTTCCACCACTTACGCTTCAGCTCTGATAAGACTCCCAGTTCGCCCAGCCTCAGGACAGCTCCACTGATCTGTTTGCGGTATGGCGAATCTGCAAAAGAATCAGGGATTTAGTACTTTCTAGAAAAGCTCAAGTTATTTGCATAAATCTACTGAAGGGCATGGCAATGCCGTAACTCTTGTAGTCCAGCCAGCCACCGATCTGCATCAAATCACATTTACGTTCCACATTGTACTCCAGCGTTGTGGATTCCATTAGAAAGGCATAGAGATTTTTACCTTTCTGGAGAGGCAGAGAAAGTGTGAAATAATTCATTAATTAATGATTTAATGAATAATACATTTTTCCTAGGTAAATTTGTAACTTCACTATGCAATCCAAAATATTCCTTGTTATTCAGATATATGTATATTCAAACTATGAACTTAGCGCAAATTCTAGAAGAACTTGAGTATAAACAGAGGAGACTGAAAACTGTTGGCAACACCAGTTGCAGACACTAGAAAACGAGCGTTGCCAGATTAGAGAGACTGAGCAAAAAAAATACTCGTTTTTGCCGCCTCACGAATAAATTTGCAATTTAAAGCGTATTTAAAGTTATAAACCCGATTTAAAGTGGAAAGTTGTAACGATCTTATTTGTATTCAGTTAACTAACTGCAAATCACTTCAAATATCAACATAATTATAAACTATCTCTATAATACAATTACCTAGCATATATGTATGTATGTATATATTTTTCTATTATTTGTGAGATGATCTGAAATCATTTATCTAACTTACCTGCACACGCTCAACGCCCTCGTCGTTGGTCTTGGTAAAGACAGAAGGCCTGGCACTCTCCATGGATGTCCACATTTTCTGGTAGACACTGAAATTTGAGTCCCTGAAGAAACCCATTGTGGAGCCACCAAGTAGAGCGCCATATTTGATTTTGTTTTGGGCTGCCAGATCTTCGGCATTATTAATGGAACTCGCCTGGCGTGAATTAGTTAAAAAGGCAGCCAAGTTGGCTGTGTAGGAGTTCAACATCATGAGGGCAAAGAACCACCACATGCCCGTCACTAGACGCGTAGAAGCAGCTCTACAATTGAAATGGAAGATGAGCAGAGTAATCACAAAAGGATAGAGATACGAGTGATGCTACTCACTTGGGTAGGATATCGCAGCCTTGACCCATGAGGGAACCGATTGAAAGCCACATGGTATTGTGCAGAAACCAAATGTTCTCCACTTCTTCGGCCTCCTTGCAGGGATGTGGATTCTCCCAGTCATCGGGCGCCATGCGAGCCAAGGCGAAGAGCAGCAGTGATATAAAGAGATAAGCGGAACCCATATAGATCCAGACATCCAGCGAAAAGGGTGATAGAAATGAGAAGAGATCGGTGGGCGGTATGGGTGGCTTGGAGAAGAGAATACTAATGCCGAGATTCATGAAAGGTGGCGTAAAGTCCACAGCCTGTCGTCGTGACGAAGTCATCGTGAGATCACAGATGCCCAGATCCGCGTTCTGTGGGTAAGGTAATGTAATAAATCCTTCAATTGATCCCAACCCTAGAGCTCACCCCATCGATCAGCTGCTTGACTATGCCATCCCAGGTCTGGGTGACCTTGTTCAAGCTGCCGTATTTGCCATCAGGTGACATGCGAAACTCGTACTTGAAGTTCAGCATTTTGGCAATGTTGTCGATCAAATCCATGGAGTAACCCTCGTAGCGTGCATTGCCCTGCAGCACTTCACCCTCTTCGGGGATCCTCAAAGTCAGGAAGGGTGCACCAATACGTGAGGAGACTATGAAAGTCTTGTTTTGCAGCTTTTGGCCCACTCGCTTCTCGCTCTCCTCGTCGTCGTTGAGCACATCCAGCCCATTGACTGGATCCCATATGGCCAGATCTAGAAATCCTCCTGCTTCGATTTCCATAAAGCGCAGACTGAAGAAGCTACGTTGTCCATATTCATTGAAGTCCACGCGACCTGTGGCCACCTCCTCGGAGCGCTAAAGAAATTGCAAGCAGTTCAATGATATATTCCATTAAAAGATTCGAGTTCGCTTACCGCCTTCATGAACTCAATGATGCGTCTGCCATGTGGCCAGGGCTTCTTCCGCTTGCATTCAATCTGCGGTGCAGTCAGCTCCTCAATGATGCCCAGTTCGGTGAGTCCCTTCGAGAATAGCCAAACAGCGTCGTTGATTAAGATCATCTGGGTCTTCACTTGAGTGGGCAACACCTTATAATAGCGTCCCTCTCGCTTTTCACGCTCCTCCCAATCGTGCACTACGTTCTTTATGTGAAAATCAGTGGGATCCATCAGACGAACTGTGGTTATATTCGCCTCAACGTTGAAGATGTCGCCCAGCTCCAAGGTATGTGTGTCCAACAAGGGTATGAAGACGCTCTGGGGAGGAAAAAACATATTGGTTGAAGCTGGATTACATTTTCCTTAAGGAAAGTTCATCTTGTGTTCCTTGCTGTTCCTAATCTCAAGATCTTTGAAAAACATGTAAGTTAAGTAAAGTAGAAAATTTAATACTGTAAAATTAATAGAAATTTATTTTATCTTTACTTGATACTCCCCCAGCATTTTAAGCTCATGTGCCTGTTCCAATATATTGAGCAGATTTTCCGGTGAGCAATGCAGAATGAGACAGTTGTCGGTGGATAGTTTAATTTCCTTGAGAAAAGGTCTGTGATCGTCATCCGCACCCAGTTGTCTGACCGTTGTGGGATTACTTTCCGGATTACCGATCTGCAGTATATCTTGCAGCTGTTGCAGTTCTGAAAAAGAGTTTGGTTAACATAGTTGATGATCAATCAATTACCCCTTACCCCTTTCGGATTCATAGATGATTGTATAACTGCGCCAACCGAAGCTCTGTACGATCTCGGCAAATCCACGTGCCAGAAGTAAATTATCCGGATGCATGTTAAGGGTCATTGTAGCGTGTTCGTACTGTCGATTATCGGGTCGCCAGTCGAACACAATGTGTGGTATGTCCAGCGTGTGGCAAATTGAGGCAACGATGTCTGCAAGAGTTTAGGAATATATATAGAGTATAGTTATAGTAAGAAATAAATACTTGCCTGAACTGCCGCCTGTGCTGGGTCCAAAAATGGCAATGACACCCTGTGAAATTAGGTTGCAAACTGCAAGAGATTTAGATTTATACAAATTCTGATTATGTTCACTTCTGGCGTATTCACCTGTTTTCTCCATGATGAAACTATCCTCAGTGTTGGCATAGACCACCAGGGGCACCAGTTCAATATTTCTTTCCAAAATATTAGCACGATCAACGGCCGTGCGAAAAGCTATTTCCGCCTCATCCTTGTCCGATGTGAAAATGCTGCCTGGCAAGTGAACAAAAAAATGTGAGATGTGAAAATTTTGCAGATATAGAAAAATCTGAATGCAGTTGACCCACTTTCGATTTCGCCACTTACCCACCATAAATTGTTCCCTAGCAGTTGCCCAGGGCAAGACGATCGACAGCAGGAAATATATATAATATATTGGAACCATTTTATTGATATTTATGCATTATATAGGTCGATTTTTCAAATTTTCACTGATGATGTAAAACTTTTGCAACTGCAACGCACAGAGGTCTCGAACACAATGAGCTATGTCGGGCATATATTCTGAGTGCAGAACTGAACTATGCTAATTTTAAATGAGATCTGCTCACCAGAGAGCGCCCTCTGTGGTTTGTTGTGCTAGACGTATTCTAAACAACCAGAGGAAGACAGAGAGAAAGAGATAAAGAGAGAAACAAACACTTTGAATTCTTGGACTTGGGCCAGTAAAAAATTGAGAGTACTTTACTAATTTCATTACATTAGATCGAATTTAAAACAGAAGGTCTGTGCTATACCTTCTTGCGAATGATGTGATCGTAGAAGACAATAGTTCCCTGTTTGGGGGAAATTGCCATGGTGCGAGTAACGTTCTTCGAGAATGGATTCAATTTCCCTCCAACAGGTAGTATTTTGCGATCTCCTTTATGCTGAAACATCATGCCGTATCGGCCATCATGAACAACCTTAAAGTTATCACTGTCAGTATAGTGTAAAACATCATTCTTCCGATTGAAGTAGCTCAGGTGGTGAGGCATGGGCTCAAGTCGGTCCCGACCCTCGTACACAGCCGGCCAATCCGTGTGCCGCACTGCCTTGCGCCGTGTGTTGGCCCAACTCATGCCCAGGTCTAAATAACCCGACACTTCTGATCCGTCTGTGTCAATAAACGTGGTAAACACTATCGTCTATTTTAGATTAAAGAAATCCATTAAGAAAACCTTTTACAGTATTTAAATTATGATTTCTTACCGCCAACTTCTTCTCGAATATGGGAATCTCCCGTTTCTTGTACTCCAGCAATACTGGATCCTTGCTATGTGGCGACATATACTTACTGTAGACTAGGTCACCCGAAATTTTGGGTCGCATATTCTGCATTGCCAAACCGACCCGCCTGTCGAACTCATTTTTTTCATAGGGCGGCGTGGCGGTTCGATATCCCAATGAGATTATGCCTCGCGCTATTTGCTTCGAGCGCAAATATCGAATGTCATTGATGGTCATGAACGAGTTCAGGTACTGCTGATGGTTCTTGTAGTCCAAAAGATGAATGTTCTGCTCACCCATTTTCTATTCAGCTGCGTGTTCGTGCATTTAAATTAAGATTAAGTTTTTTTTTATTTTATTTTTTTTTTTTGTGTAATATTAATGAATCTTTAACACACTGCACGTGTAGTGTTTGTTGAGTAACTGACGAAAAAGTTGCTGGAAATTTCTGAAGTTACATTGAAAAGGAAATTTGAATGGGAAAATATTTGTTTATTGAATTTTTTTCAGTGCTGGGGAAAGTGTGAGAAGTTTTAATATTTTCTGAGGTGAATTTTATTTAAGGGGAAAGTTTGAAGATGGTGAACATGGGAATAAATTAAAAACAAGAGCAACAGTCGAGCGGTACGCGACAGCGGGATACCCTTCGACCTTTTTTAAAACGTTAAGAGTCCATAATTGTACGATACTACTACTTAATATATGTATATGCGTCTTTATATTAATACGGTTATATGCATGTAGCATTTCATTGGTCAAAGATTAAATAATGGATTTGCGGGGGCGTAAGGGCGTGGCACCCAACATTTGAAATTTACATCATCTGTGCCTGGTAAACCTTCATGCCAAATTTGTTGTCTCTAGCTTTTATAATAGCTGAGATCTGTGTGTTCATCTGGACAGGCCTGGCTTAATCGACTCGGCTAGTGATGCTAAGCAAGAATATGCCATTTTCAATGGTCGAAGGGTATAATAAAAAACTTAGAGAATCCTTAACCTAACTTGATTGGATTTATCTTCCCAGAAGTAGATATATTTTATTAAAGGAAAGTGTCCGATTCAACCAGTTGATTATAATTTAACTCAAGCTCTTGTAGGCTTTAATAAATCATGTGAACACCTTATTATCTAAGTGAAGATCGGTCGATTGTGCGATTCAATTAAATGAACACTATTTAACATCTTTCCTCTTTTCCCAAGTTCTTTTTCCATATCTATCTTTCTTTCCTTTTTTCTTTCAACAGAAATTAATTTAAACACACTTGACATAATCAGAAGCATGATCAACCACTTTGGAGATCAAAAAGCTGCCAAGAGCAAACAAAAGCAAGAACATCATCATAATATTTGGCACAGCATGTGAAAAACACCCGACAAACATAATAAAGCCGAGAAAGGTAAAGGGGGGCGAGGCAGAAAATGAGGAGAAAAATAGAATTCCCAAAGAAAATCGCAAGGCACGGTAGACTGAATGCCGCCTACGTCATCGACAAGCGCCATAAATAATGCCACGCCATGGCAAATGGCACATGGCAGAGCAGGCGAGAGAAATGGATAAAGAGAGCAAAAGGAGAGACAGCCAGAGAAAGAGAGAGATGTATAGATAAATAGATCGTGGCGGAACTCGGAGAGTGGAATACCGTTTTGCCGGCCGTTCAGTGTGCGTGCTAAGCGCTCCAAGACTGGATGCTGCGGTCGCTTGGAGCAACAAGAGCTAAAATAAATAATAGAAAAAATATATAAATTTCTACATTTCAAACATTTTACGTAATTTTGTTACTGTGTGTGCGTGTGTGTGTGTAAAATTCAAAAACGAAATGGCCGCTGCATTTAGGAATTTCAATTAGAATCGCGTCAAGTGCGTTAGTTAACTCGACTTTTAGATATATACACGTATTCCTCTTTGGAATCGGAAGAAAAAATGCATTTGTATCCAGTTTACATTTATGTTGTGGTATTTTTAAAATACGCCCTCGCCATTGGCTCGGATGGTCAGACGAGAGTCACAGTGGGTAGGTAGTTTGCACCATATATCATTCGGATTCGGATTTATTTGTGATTCATTTTCCTGGCACTTGCAATGATTATATTTATGTTTTTTAGGCGCCATTTTCTTTGAGAATGAGCAGGAAATCGAACAGAGTTTCGATCACGCACTGCGCGAGGTGAACAATTTAAAGTTTTTCGAAATTCAATTTGTGTCCATAAAGCGTTACATGCCAACCAACGACAGCTTTATGCTGCAACAGCTTAGTAAGTGTTTTCATAGAGCTGATCGAATTCCGAATATTAAATGTTAAGAAAACATCATCTTCCGTTTAGCTTGTGAACTGATTTCCAATGGCGTTGCGGCTATTTTCGGACCAAGTTCAAAGGCAGCGAGTGGTACGTTGTGTGGTGGTTGTGTTTTTTTTTCTTCGAACATGTGTTCTGAGATCGTTTTGTAATTGTGTTGTTCTCTCTCATCGCATCGTTGTTGTTGTTGTTCCCAGACATAGTAGCGCAAATCGCAAACACCACCGGCATTCCACATATAGAATTCGATTGGAAACTCGAGGCCACGCGCCAGGAGCATTTGAATAATCAGATGACTGTCAATGTGGCACCTTCATTATCAGCATTATCACGGGCATATTTCGAGATCATCAAAACAAACTACGAGTGGCGTATATTTACGTTGATCTATGAAACGCCGGAGGGTGAGTTTGAAATTGTCTAGATATTGTATTGGAAATAATAATAACTATAATAATATAATATTTTAATGTTGTAATATAAAATGTTGATTATTTATATTATAATTGTACACCCTTGCAGAGATCAATTATTTTTGGGATGGAAACATTGCATCTTAGGAGCCATTTCTAAGGCAAAAAGTATATATTTTATACATATGTATATATCGTTAGTATGAGTATCAACAGGGGATCTAGTCCGTCTTTCTGTCTGAGTGTCTGTCTGTTATGGTCTGTCCGTTTGTCCGTTTGTCCGTATGTCTGTTGCAACGCAAACTAGTCTCACAGTTTTAGAGCTTTCTTGATAAAACTTTGCATACATGATCCTTATTACTGCACGCTGAAAATAATTCGGAAGAACCCAAAACAGACTAAGAGATCGTTAAGCTGCCATATAAACTATCGGCCGATTTCTATTTTTTTTCAGATATTGCAACCAAATTTACTACATCGCATCTTTTCTACAAAAGTAATTTGAATGTAAAATTTCAAAAAATTTCATTGAAAAAGTCAAACAATTATATACTATAGGTTTCATTGGAAAAATCAGTAAAAAACTTGTATATGTTCAACGATTGAGGTCATTATATCAGCAAGAGTATAGAACATACGGCATGCCGAAGTTAACCTTTCCTTCTTTCTGGTTTATATACATACATTTCCTTTCCAGGATTGGCCCGCTTGCAGGATCTAATGAATGTACACGCACTGAACAGCGATTATCTTAAATTGCGCAACTTAGCTGATTACGCTGATGATTATCGCATATTATGGAAGGAGGCGGACGAAACGTTCCATGAACATCATATTATATTGGACTGTGAACCGAAATCATTGAAGGAGCTGTTGAAAATCTCAGTGGACTTTAAGCTGCAAGGACCCTTTCGAGTGGGTCTTTTACCAACTTAAAAATTATTCTATATATAAACTGTATTATTCTCCTTTAGAATTGGTTTCTTACGCATTTGGACACACACAGCTCGGGGCTGAAAGACATTTACAATGAAGACTTCAAGGCGAACATAACTTCGGTGCGGCTGAAAGTTGTAGACTCGAATCCCTACGAACGCAAGAAAACGCGACCCAGCAAAGTTGATGTAAGTTGCGATGAGTCTATTGATATTAACTATATAATTTACAGGGTATTTTTTCCATTACAGCAAATTCTAAATAGTCAAATGATGCTACCCATTCTGATCTACGATGCCGTGGTACTCTTTGCCAACGCAATGCGCAATGTCATCAATGCGATGCAACAGTTTTATGCACCCAACAGTCACTGTGGCATGGCTTATGGCAATCCCTGGATAATGGGTGCTCATGTGGTGCAGGCCATGAAGACCATATCGGAAGATGATGTAGAGCCAAGTTTCAAGACCGAAAACATGAAGCTGGACGAATACGGACAGCGCACGCAATTCAATCTGGAAATCTACAAGCCAACAGTAAATGAACCCTTGATGGTCTGGACACCGGACAATGGCATCAAGGTGCGAAAACTTAGCCCTGAAATGGAGAGCTCAGCGCCCGCCACAGACTTTTCGGTACAGAGAAAGGTCTACACGGTTGTCACACATTTTGAAGAACCTTATTTTATGATGAAGTAAGTTTAATATAAACAAAACTTGGACAATCTTGAATTGAATTTTATTTCCGTTTCAGGGAAGATCATGAGAACTTTAGAGGTCAAGAAAAGTACGAAGGTTATGCTGTAGATCTCATTGGAAAACTCTCGGAAATAATGGAATTCGATTATGAGTTTATGATTGTCAATGGAAACGGAAAATATAATCCCGAAACTAAGCAATGGGATGGCATCATCCGCAAGCTGATCGATCATGTAAGTTTTTGAATAAGATAGTCTCTGCAGATGAACAACTTATTCTTTAGCATGCCCAAATCGGGGTCTGTGATTTGACTATAACGCAACTGCGACGATCGGCAGTTGATTTCACGGTGCCCTTCATGCAACTGGGTATCAGTATATTGCATTACAAGAGTCCGCCGGAACAGAAGAATCCGTTTGCCTTCTTGGATCCCTTTGCCTCAGATGTCTGGATATATATGATATTTGCACAGCTTATAATGACGTTGGCCTTTGTGCTGATTGCCAGGTGAGTTAAGAGACTGATATTGCTTAACAGTTGCTGATCAAGACCCTCTCTTTCGCTCTCTAATAGACTCTCATACCGCGAGTGGATGCCACCGAATCCTGCTATAGTCGATCCGGATGAGCTGGAGAATATTTGGAATGTGAACAACAGTTGCTGGCTGATGGTGGGATCCATTATGCAACAGGGTTGCGATATTCTGCCTAGGTTTGTATTGTAATAAAGCTATATATGTATTCTATATATGATTTATACTTTGTTTAGGGGTCCCCATATGCGCATCTTAACTGGCATGTGGTGGTTCTTCGCCCTGATGATGCTCAGCACATACACAGCCAATTTGGCTGCCTTCTTGACCAGCAACAAGTGGCAGAGCACCATCAACAGTCTGGGCGATCTGATCGAACAGGACACTGTCAAATATGGCAGCATGCGCGGCGGCAGCACTTCGCTCTTCTTCTCGGAGTCCAATGACACAGACTATCAACGTGCTTGGAATCAGATGAAGGGCTTTAATCCCTCCGCCTTCACCAGCAACAACAAAGAGGGTGTTGATCGTGTGCGCAAGGAGAAGGGCAAATATGCCTTCCTCATGGAGACCACCAGCATGACCTACAACATTGAACGAAACTGCGATCTGCGACAAATTGGCGGACAGATTGGTGAAAAGCATTACGGACTGGCTGTACCACTGGGTAAGCTTTGAGGGGCAACCAAGAGGGGAGTGTAATGTGCTCGATTTTAATTTAACTTGCTTTTATTTATCGTTCCAACATCAGCTTTACAAAGGTTGTAGGTGGCATACTTGCTCTAACAGAAGGTTTCCATCCTTATTTAATGAATCGATATCTTATTATCAAACTTATTATACTATATAATGGAATAGAACATAAGCAAGTAGTATAAAAGTAGCCAATCTGAACTTGATTATTACTTTATTCCAGCAACATATTTTACGTTTAGTTCAAAAAGAATTGCGATGTATTTCTTGTTGATTAACTATTCTAAAACATTGAAATAAAATGTTGTATTTTAGTACTTGGGGGGAACATTCAGCTCTTTTGCTTATATTTAAAATCTAAACATTTTGCTTTGATCCCATCGTAATATATGAAAATTTGTACAACACGTGCCAGTGTTGGATCTTTATGGACTTATCGTATATGCACTGTATGTTTATATTTATACCCACAGAGATTTAGGTTGCTCCTAGTCGACTATATTTAAAGATAGTTTTCTTTAGTTCTATATTAAGTATTACAAATATATCTTCTTCTTCTGCAGGCGCGGATTATCGTACAAATCTGAGTGTTTCCATACTCCAATTGAGCGAGAAGGGGGAACTGTACAAGCTGAAGAACAAATGGTGGAAGAATCACAATGTGACCTGTGAAACCTTTCACGAGGTGGACGGCGACGAATTGTCTATTATCGAACTGGGAGGTGTCTTCCTGGTACTTGCTGGAGGTGTGCTAACCGGCGTCGTCCTCGGCATCTTTGAGTTTCTGTGGAACGTGCAGAATGTCGCGGTGGAGGAGCATGTCACACCGTGGCAGGCACTCAAGGCGGAGCTGATATTCGCCCTGAAGTTCTGGGTGCGCAAGAAGCCTATGCGTATATCGAGCAGCAGCAGCAGCGGCGACAAATCCTCCAGACGTTCCTCGGCGACGGCATCGCGGCGCAGTTCCAAGGAGAAGACGCGCAGCAAGACGGCCAGTTAGAGAATAAGTTGGGAAGTCTGATTTGTGTTCAAGTTATAATAAACGTACAAAATATGGATTCATGCGATATTTTTTCCAAGTAATTGGGCAATGATTTTGTCTGTCTACGACGTATGTTATAGGGTATACGATATATATATAAACGTATTTAGCATATGTCTGACAAAGCTATTTTTCTGGCAAGCATTTTTTATGCACCCTACTTAGCAGGTGGCGTGGGCTTTGGACACACGCAATATAACGCACCATTTGGCATTAACGAATTTGGCTCATTTCCAGCTAGAGCTCATGGCGCAGTCGATGTGGCCCAATGTGTCCGCGGTGTCTGTTGCTCGTGTTTTTTGTGACCATTGTATTGTCTCCATCGAGCGAATAGCTCTTGGGTTTTCCTCCTCCCCTCCTCCGTCGTACCCTGCCCGGCTAATGGCCACGGAACTGATGCTAAATTAAGCAGCACTCTCCCAGAGATCTCACTTCTGCTGGCGTTTTCCAAAAAATCGGCATTTCAGTGCCTCGCGAGCAGCGCCCCGATCAGGTCCCAACTTGTCTCATATGCTGCCTTCTCCAAGAATTCTTCGCAGTCGTCGTGTGGAATATTTCTTACGCTCGATGGGGATATTTTTCATTTGATATACATATATGTATATTTATGAATAAAGTGAATTGTGGAGTGTTGTGTTGTGCATTGCATTATATAAACGATATGCAAATATTCATTTAAGTTGTCCCAATTATGCCGAAACGGTTCCTTAAGTTTATAGTTATGTTTGCTATACATTTCCTGATTATGATCGCGTTGATTTCGCGCAGTGCTGCAATTGAGGATGAATTAGTTATTAAAATAGGTAAGGAAATCCACTTTAAAAATAAAAGAAGTTTTCAAAATATTATAAATATTATATTATATAATATGTACTATATAAATATTTTGGAAATCTTCCTTAATATAAATTTTTTGTTTAAATAATTTTAGTATTTACGCAGTTTACTTTCCGGTATTTTGCAATAACAATATATACTGATTTATTTCTCTTTCTCCAGGTGCCATTTTCTTTGACTCGGAAATGCATCTGGCTGAGGCCTTCGATACGGTTGTGGAGGAGTTAAATTTGCAAAGTTCCGATCTGCAATTGGAGCCAATAAAACATTATATTACTGTAGACGATAGCATAGTGTTGCAGGATTTATGTGAGTAAATCAATATAGTATTTTAAACAGATTATTATCTTTTTGTTATATTTCATTTTGTAGCCTGTGACTTGATTGGAAATGGTGTCGCTGCTATTTTCGGACCAAGTTCAAAGACAGCCAGTGGTAAGTTGACTTTCGATCGACAAAAAGTTAAATTATTTTTAAACAATATCAGCGTCATAAAATTAGTTGTTGTCTCGATGTCTAGACACGATGTGTATACAAATGAAAAGTCACACAAAGAGCAAAGGGGAGAGCAGAAGAGATCAAGGGGGAAAGCAGTAGAGAGCAAGGGGGAGAGCGGAAGAGAGCAAGGAGAGAGAAGAGAGAGTGTGAACGAGTAATGCCTCTGAGAGAGATCTCAAAAACCAAGAGAGCAAGAGCTCAGAGAGGGCGCGATTTGATGTCATGTTTTTTATGTTTTCTTAACAAACTATGCCACTAACCTCGTTAATGATTCTTGAATGATGTTTCCCACCAATTTGGCAATGCAAAAATAAGATCTAAATATTTTCGCAGTAAATAAACGATACACCTCGTTGTTCCGCCCCCTTAAATATTATACGCGAGTTTTGTGATTGCTTTTTTGGAACATTGCCAGACGAACTCGGTCCATCATATGTGTGCATATAGAATGTTTACCTATATATGTATAAGTTTATATATATATTTCGATTTCATTGCGTTGTTTTGCTCGGCACTTTCATTGTGTGTTTTGTTAGTTCGCCGAGTCATTCTAAACAAAAATAAACACGCCCCTTTTTTTTCGCAGATATTGTCGAGGTGTTGTGCAACATGACAGGTATTCCCCATCTGCAATTTGACTGGCATCCACAGCAGTCCTTCAGGGAGCGTCTCAATCACCAGATGACCATCAATGTGGCACCCTCGGAGCTGATCCTGTCAACAGCCTTATCCGATATACTGCGTAGCAAAGCTTTCGATTGGAAGTCCTTTACAATTGCCTATGAACGGGATGCACGTGAGTTTCATTAAGTCTGATATACAATGTTCGCGGCACATTTAATTAATTAATTTGCTGTTGTCACTCTCTAAATGATTAAGGTTGCCATACCAATAAGAATCAGCTGTTCTAAGGAGCTGTTAAGTCTTATGCTAAGTCACTGTTAAGTCTTATGCTAAGCAGCTGCTTAAAACATAGACTTGAACATCTGGTTCATTAAAACCAATCAACCATATCAATTATGATATGGCAACCTTCAATTGAATTCAAATATTTTAATAAGACAATAATACTATTTTCACATTACTTTTCGTAATACCAGTTTTAACCTTAGATTTTCTTATTCTTCTTCCTCTTTCTTCTTTCAGATCTTGCTCGATTACAGCACATCTTCGCTTGGAAGCAGCTACATAAGACCGGCATCAAGCTGCAGGAGTTTCAGCGCGGCGACGATTACCGCGTACTATGGAAACGAATAAGTAATTCGCGTGAAAAGTTCGTGCTTCTCGACTGTTCGGCCGATATTATGGCCGATGTGATCAATGCATCGATCGGCTTTAACATGACGGGGTCTTTCAATGTGAGTTTTCTTTAATATTTAATTGAGAGCTGAACTCTATTTATCCCACCTTTTTAGAATCTCTTTCTAACCAATTTGGATACACACACCTCGGGTATCGATCGTTTCTATTCGCGTGAGTTCCGAGTTGCCGTGGCAGCTGTGCGGATTCGCAGTTATATTCCTCCACCCGTGCACGATGAGACCGATGTCTTTGATGACACTGTAGATGATCGGGTAAGTTTTAATTATTATATATAAGAATTTGTATTAATCTTGACTCTTGTCGTAGTTCATTTCGTTGGGTACTCAGCTTATCTACGATGCTGTTGTGCTTTTCTTTAATGCCGTGCAACTACTGAGCAAACTTCCTGGTTTCTATACACCACAGTTCAGCTGCGGACATGGTTTTTGGCAACCCGGACCGCACTTGGTACAGCAGATGAAGGATGTACGTAGAGAAGGAGTTTATATTTAATAGCATAATGAAACGTTTCCCATTGTCTCTTCTTTGCCAGCTCTCACCAAAGCAAGTGAAGCCACCATATAAGACACAACGACTGCAAATAACTGCAGATGGACAGCGGGAGGACTTCAATCTGGAGGTTTATAATCCGATTATCGACCGAGTAACTCACGTCTGGAATAAGGAATATCAGCTGGTTAACTTTGAAAAGATACGGGAGAACTCCACACAGGCTGTGAAACAACGACGTCTCGAGAACAAGTTAGATTTCTCACAGAGACCCGTAAAATATACAGTAGCGACACGCGTGGGTAAGCCCTACTTCAGCTGGCGGTGAGTGTGGAGCATTTGGATTGAAAACAAGATAAACTCAGGCTAATGAAATGCTTTAATTAATAGACCAGAACCTGAAGGCGTGCACTACGAAGGCAATGAACGCTTTGAGGGCTACGCCGTTGATTTGCTGTATAATCTGGCCGAGGAATGCAAATTTGATTTCCATTTCGAGCCAGTGAGGGATAATAAATATGGCAGCTACGATCCGACCACGGATGAATGGGACGGTATAATTAGGCAGCTAATTGACAATGTGAGTTGCACAACTAATACATATGTATTGTATATTGTCCCCTAAATCATAGTCTAATCAATCTCCCCACGCCCTGTCCGTGTCTTTAGAATGCACAGATTGGCATCTGTGATTTGACCATTACTCAGGCACGTCGTTCTGTTGTAGATTTCACAGTTCCATTCATGCAGCTGGGCATTAGCATCCTGGCGTACAAGGAACCACCTCCGGCTGCAAATATTTATGGCTTTCTGAATCCCTACAACATGAATGTTTGGCTCCATCTCATGGTTGCCATGCTAATCACTGCGATGGCCTTGATTCTGGTCGGTCGCATGGATCCATATGAATGGGAGCCGCCGCAGCTTAACGAGGACAACGAGGAGGAACGTGAGAACACATGGCACTTGCACAACACCATGTGGCTCGTGCTGGGCTCCATACTCAATCAGGGTTGTGATCTCCTTCCACGGTAAGTGCTGCAGAGAAAGACAGAGAGAGGGGGATACAAAATGGTTAGACAATAGAGAAAGCTATTAAAAGGCGGTAAACAGACAGTACGAAAATTTAGGGGAGCAAGGGGCTAGTCCCCTGGGTATAAGAGAGGTAAAATAATTAAAAGAAAGAAAGAGACACTTCATAAACTTTAAGAGTAATTAACTATACACTTTAATAACATTATCCCTCTTTTTAGAGGCGTTCCAATGCGCCTGCTGACTGCCTTCTGGTGGATTTTCGCCCTGCTTGTCTCGCAAACATACATCGCCAAGCTGGCCTCCTTTATTACCTCTTCCAAGATGACCAACAGTATTTCCTCGCTACACGATTTGGTTGATCAGAACAAGGTACAATTCGGAACTATTCGTGGTGGAGCCACTTCGGTTTACTTCTCTGAATCCAATGACACGGAAAATCGTATGGCATGGAACAAAATGTTATCAGTTAAACCAGATGCATTTACCAAAAACAATGAGGAGGGTGTGGATCGAGTGAAGCTGAACAAGGGAAAGTACGCTTTCCTCATGGAGACCACAAGTCTGCAATACTATACGCAACGTGATTGTGAACTCACCCAGATTGGAGAAAGTTTTGGAGAGAAGCATTACGGGATTGCTGTGCCGTTGAGTAAGAAGACTGAGAAATTGGATTTCCATATGATATGAAATGATTGAATTGTTATTCTTTACAGATGCCAACTTCCGCTCAAATCTTAGTGTGGGTATACTCAGACTGAGTGAAAAGGGCGTGCTCTATAAAATACGAAATAAGTGGTTCAATAACAACAGCACAAATTGCGATCACAGTGGTCCCACAAACGATGAGGGTCAATTCGATATGGATGCGGTGGGAGGTTTATTTGTAGTTCTAATTGTGGGTGTATTTTTCTCGTTCATCATTGGCATTGTTGAGTTCCTGTGGCATGTGCACAAAATAGCGCTCAAAGAAAAGGTAAGTGGGAAATAAAATATATGATCAAGGCAAGTTTACATATTACCTTTTTACAGATCAAGCCCATGGTGGCACTAAAAGGGGAAATTCATTTTCTTATACGTCTCTGGCTAAAGCGGAAACCCCTGCGCACTTATCGCGAGAGTTGCGACTCCACATCGACGGGTTATTCTTCACTGGGTCCACTCTCCAGCTCGTCCACAGTGAAAAAGAGAAAAAAATCTAAAAGCCGTGCCGACTAAATGTCACTAAACGCTTAATACATTCATTCAATTCGCATTTTATTATTTATATTACATTTACGCATATAATAAAATACTTTTTAGATACAATTAAGAAAGAAAAAGAAAGTAATTTTCTTATTTTTACTTTAGTATAATTATCAGTCTCTTTATCTCCTTCTAGCTCCTATCTGCTATAACATTTAACTTTCATGTTTTAAGTCTTCTTCAGTCTGTTCAGTAGAGATGGAGAAACATCGATGTTTGCTTATGTTTTTAAATGAAACATCGATGCTTATCGATATAACATCGATGTTTCTCCAGCACTACTGTTCAGATTTACTCCATCTAGATTACAATTGCTCTCCAAACTTTGTTCATCGTTTAAATTTATTTGAAAATCAGCTCTTGCGAGCCTAAAAAAATTGCCTCAATGCGAGCGGAGCTCACAGAGGGCGAGTTATTGGTTAAAGTTTTCAACTAGCAATAATCGCAACTCGGTTGTGACCTCATTGTTTGCGATATTGCCACTGCACAAGGTTGTACTGAGCTTAGGAAAACTTTGCATAAATAAGCTTTACTTTGGCTTAAACAGTATGCGAATTATTGTGAAAAGATTTAAGAAACTTGAAGCTCGCAAGGGATGCTGTTCCATTAGACTTAAAGCTCTTTGCGCGAACTACCCCTCAAGTGATGATGATCGTAAAAGTTGAACTAGTTTAAATGACAATGTCCGGAACCGGTTTCAATTCAATTGCAGACAATGTCATCGCACCCAGCAAAACTCTATCAAGGGTTGCTCACGATTTGTGCCCCTAACGATTGAATTTTTACGACCCAACCAAGCAATGCTTCTCCTCCATTCTTCTTCTGCACGAATTCAACATTGATGGTCTGCCGACCGGCAAAAAAAACCACGTGGGTCAAGAGTCTGCAGTCTGCATTGTGAGCCAGATATTTGGATTATGCCAGTTAAGCGGCTTGTCCACAGTGCGTGCAAATTGTAAGCTGCTTTAAGGCCACAGCGAAGCATTTTACCTTTTAGGTCTCAAACCCACAACTCTTTCACCTTTTACAGCTTTTGCTATCATTTGTGGGGAATGTAGGAGGAAGGGAGGTAAGGGGATTTGGTGTTGCTGCTCCTCCATGTCATCAGCAAATTGCTCAGTACTTACCAAATGGCCAAATCGTTGGCGTCTTGCTGCTGCTGCTGCCTTGTAATTTAAATGGTTATTTTATGGTGCGGGTCATAAAGTGCGCAAATAAGGGTTAATTATGTCCCTCGGCTTGCCAAGTGTCGACAGAAGATGCCCAAATTGCAAGTACCAATTGCCCAATTGGAATGTTAATGAGCTGCCCTTAAATTGTGACGGTTTAGGGCAATTTAGAAAGTAAGCGGGTGATTTTTTAACCCTTAACAATACTAACAGTTGCATGGTTTAAGAATGGATTTTTATGTTGGCAAATTAAAAAGAAGGAATTTTTTATGATTATTATGATAATCAAGTGTGATATTAGAATAGAAACAGGTAACGATAAGTAGAACAATAAATATAAAATAAACTGTTAAGTTATTTGCTATTATGTTAATGCTTATGTTATTTTATTGTTCGATCACTATGAATCGATGCTTAGTGGTTCGATGCTATCGTAATTCGGTTTAGTTAACGACAACCCTGTCGATATCCATATCGATAGAAGTGTGCTGCGTAATGCCAAAAAACCACGACAGCGATACTATTGTTCAAGATAACCAACAGTTCGAAATTGTGCTGAAAAATTTTTAAAATAAACACAACAAAACATGTATCCGTATATCGTCCATGTTCTTACCAGTTCTACTAAACAACATATTTAATAAAGTAAAATCTCCTCTTCTTTCTCACAACGTAACTCTCAGGTAACTTAACCCTCTTTAGGCCATTGGGCAGATTGTCCATTGTTGGGGCAAATAAACAAGTGTTACTCATCTCTGTCGGAATTGACAGGCAGGAACGAGCTTATTAGCCCATGTCAAACACGCCTCCTTAAAACTTTTTCCCTCGCCACTCCCAAAGCGGATGTTGCCAATATCAACACCATAAAAACAACACCAGCACAACTCTCTCCCCCGGACACACAGTGCAAATTCAAAGCAAACCAAACCAAACCAAACCAAAGTGAAGCCCATAAAAAGAGACGCAGTCGATTGCCTCATCGTCGAAGCGGAAACAATTGACTCGATTACATGGCCAACAAAAAATAGCTGGGAAAAAAAGAGGGAAACACAACTTGACAACATAAACATGAGGCGCCAATAAAAACAAACAGAGAAGGGACTGGCAAAAAAAAGGGCAGCACACACTCACGCACAACTAACCCGGTCAGAGGATGCGTGTGCAGGTGGGGCGGGGGAGAGGAGTGAGTGGAAACACTTTCCCTGGTTGGTTTTAGTGAGCTCAACCTCAAACTCTCTGGCTTTGTCTACTGTTATTTTTCTTTTTTTTTTTGTTTTCGTTTTGATTTGCATGTGTCTGACATTTATTTATTTCTATTTATTTCGTTTTATTATTTAATTGTTTGTACAATACTTTTTGAGTGTTTAACCACATTGTGAAATTTTGTGTGTGTGAGAGTTTTATTTATGTCGCATTTTTCTTGTCTGTTCGCAACAAAAAAAAAAACCGCAAATTGTTTTATTCTGTTTTGTGGATGCAATTTTAATTGTTATTTATAGTCGGACATGCAAATTTCATGGGCCATTATCTTGTTTGCTGCACTGCTAATTGGTCGAAATTTTAGACAAGTTTCAAATCGGAAATATGTGATAGACGTGGTAAATGATACAAGTTGGCGGTATGGCAACATTCTGCAGAGTATCATAATAAAGGTAGGGTAAGTCTGGATATTGTATGGCAATTAAAAATTTATTTATCTTAGTATTATTTTATTTATGAATTATTTAAACTGATTTAAAAGTTATTTAAAAAGTTCTTTTGCATTTACTAAGTTAAATTAAAAGATTATAATATTTATTAATTATATTTTTAAAATTGATCTTCAAAAGGAAAATAATTATTTATTAAATTTTATTTTATTTGTATTAACTTTCCTTTTTATAGATTTTTAATTATCTTCAAATAATTTTTTTTATAATGGTACTTTCCATTGCTGCCCTTTCAATAGCTATCCCTTTATTAAGCATACGCTCCGTACAATCCACAGATCTTCTAAAGCATTGAGTTGAAGCATAATCTGGAGAGCCTGGCGACTTAAAAATGCAACGAAAAATAGCATGACACACTGAAATCTATGCTGGCAACGGGAACCACAATGCATTTTAAACATCAAGAGCCACAACAGAAACGACAGCAACAACAACAACAAGTGGTAGTCGCTGCAGGGGGTAGTTAGGAACTGCGAACTGGGAACTGGGAACAACAATAACTGAAGAGGCGGGCAATATGTTTGCCTGTATTTTCGTTAGCAACACGCGCGGCAACGAGCCGAGTGGAGGCTTCAGTTGGAAAATCAGGCAGCTAACCAGCAGAAAACAAGCAGGCAAATAAAAACAGAGCCAGAGGAGCCTCCAGGCTCAGAGGACCAGGCACCAGGCACCAGGAATCATGCAGCAGACTTCGGGTAGCAGGCAGCAGGAGCAGGCAGTGGCAGGCTGCAGGCAGCGAGCAATGGGCGTCGTGGTGCCTGCACCGGGCACAAATTCAATATGGCGCCGCAGAGGAAGTGCTACAGACGCAACCAGTGTGTGTTCGTGTACATGTGCATGTGTGTGTGAGTGTGCTCGCATTGAACCAACAGCTTGTGGCGTCAATTTGTGGACATTATTGTTTCATGACTGCAACCGGGACGAAAACGAGGCCTAAGCAAAGCCCGACAACTCGCCGCAATCACTGGCAATGAACTCGGTGGCAAAGGGAATTCGGGACGTGTCGAGTTCCATGCAGCACGTGTGCGGGCATGCAACACAGTGGGGAGAGAGAGGGACTCGCCTACCGCCCACACAGCTTCACCAGCACCAGCTGCGGCAGCTGTTGTGATCTAATTTTTGATTATTTACGCGATTTTCGCGTTAAATTTGCACGAAAAATTAATTGCAGCCACAGTTTGTTGGCTTTTAGTGGCTCCGTTAGACTCGAGTGGTCAGTGTTTGGAATATTTGTATAGTGCCACAATGCCAGAATGAAAGAGGGAATAACATAGAGAGAGAGAGAGAAGAGGAGTGGTTCAGGGAATGCCTTCCCCCATGGGAGCCGAAATTAATTACGCTGAAATGAGCGCAGTGCGCAGATAATGAGAAATCAATTAGATATTGGTTTATTATAATGAGCTTGCTCTTTGCTAGGGATGGAGCAAGGTCTATTTAAAGAATAACAATTCGATGAACTCAGCAGGGTAAATATTTGGAAAATAATACTCTATTGTTAAATAAATGAAATAAGTTTACAATTTCTTAGAATTTGATTTTAGTTCTCAACATTTTATATTCAAGACTTACGTGAATTAACAAGAGCAAAATTTTATATTTTTCAGGAAAGTTTTAATTTTTGCATATATTTAATTTTAATATAAATCATATAGGGGCGGAGATGCCTTCTTCTGCCTGTTACGCACATTTCCTCGTCCGACAAACACAAAGGACCAGGAATTTTTTTAAAATCCATGGCCTAAAAATATATTTCATTTAGTTTGTCTAAAATATGTGTAAAGTAAGTATTAGAAATAAATTAACTTAACTAACAATGGGATTCAGTTTGAGACTTTCAAATGGACTTCTTAAATTTAAGACAAATTCAGCCTTAAATTTAGATGCAAACTCTAAGTCTGCATAAGGCTCAAAGAGTTGGACGCATGCATGACGTATTCTAAATAGTTGAAACTACTGAAACTAGTCGAATTCATCCAGAAGCTAATTGAAGCGATTTTCATAGCAGAACGAATCCAGTTGTTGGCTTCTTTCTTCGTCCTCCCCTGCACCAAATGTAGCTGCATAAATCAACTTCATATTTCCCCTTTTGTTGTTGGAGTTGTGTACTCCGAGCTTTGCGTATACGTACAGATGATATTTCACAGCAGAAGTGCCGCCAGACCGACAGCAAGAACTCAGCCAACTGAGTGAGGCTCGTTCTGCTGACATTTTCAAACGTATTAATTGAATTCAATTTACGGCATTACAACGCAACTGCCGCCCACACACAGTCGAGAGTTGTTGAGAGACGAGAACCGAAGCCGTACCAGCGCTTTGGACCGCACAGGCCAGGTGAGTCTCTCTCTCGGCTGCCGTAAAATTGATTTGATTTTCGAGTCAATGTCAACGTGTTGCAGTCTTTATTAGTTCGTTCTTTCTATGTAAACGTTATGCTGTGAAAGGGGAGAAGAGGGTAAAGGGACAGTCGGAAAATTAAGACCACAGCTTGCAATGCAACTGACACTTCAGAGAGCCCGGAGCCAAGTCCACGCAGTCAGTTCTGCCTCCACTTAATACCTCCAACCATTTCCACCTCCTTCGTCCTTTGATGACACACATTGCCTGACAGTTTGCTGCAATTTTCAATTTAATGAAAAATTGTTGTTGTTTTGACGGCAAATGCAACTTTGAACCTGCTGGCCAGTTGTTTTTCTCGTTGTTGTTTTGTTTTTTGTTTCTGCATTTCATTTGCAGTCAGTTTTAATATCAGTTTTTAATTGATTTGTAAATTTAAATGGAATTTCCGCTGCTGCAATTGCTGCCGATTGCTTATTGTTTATTTGCTTAACAAAACAATGCAAGAAAGTTTATGGACTTAGTCTGAAAAATAGCTAGTAGGCTGATCTAAATTAATTTGTAGCTATTTCATTTGTTACAAAGAATAAATTATTGTAATAAATACCAAACAGAAATATTTATAGAATTTGTAAATTTGGTCTGAAAAAAAATGAGCAATCTACTAAGCATTGCTAGGTTTATTGCATATGTTATATGGTATTAAATATATTATATATATTTATATTATTTAGTTGCATTTATTTAGCACTGACAAGCATTATTAACCTTGCTGAACTTGTGCAATGCTTGCTTTACTCTGCGGCACTGAAACGTTTTGCGATTCCTCTTTAGACGTTTAGTTGAAAGGGACTTTTGGTTGTTGCAAGGGAAATTTCATGGTGGTGAATTTAACAGAGAATAAATACTTGGGATTGGTTGCCATGGTGCTTACCATGCGTCAAAAAAAATAAGAATTTTTTAGCCTTATCTATTTATTGTTCTTTTATTTTATTTATTTGGTATAAACTGTTCTAGGTCTGCATTTATTAAATTTGATTTTGAGTAAGATTCCCTGTATTACATTGGCTTAAAGCTAGCTTTTGTGGCTCAAAAATTTGTTAATAAGAATTTGATTCAATAAATTTAAATATTAAATTTGCATAAGCAAATGTTAAAAGCAATAAATGTATTTTTTTACCAAATTTTACTCAACACTGTCAAGGCAAAAAGTAATGCAAATTGCTTGCATTAAAAAACACATGGCGTATACATAATTTGAGGAAGAATAAACAGCTGCGAATGCTCTGAAATTAATTGAATCATAAAAACAGAGCAAATATGTAAATTCAGCGCTAGATGGCAATGTCTTACGCACACACACCCACGCAGCTGGAAGGTGGCAACATAAAAACCGAAGCGCCAAATAGGCCGCCAATGCGAAGACATTGAAAACGGGAAATTGGTACGCCTACCAGGACATGCGATAGGCTGTTGCTGCTAAATAATAAATAAATACGCGAAGCACATACACAAACACCCATAGAAACGCACATGTATGCGTATGCTATGTAATGCGCAGGCAGCGCCCCTTGAAATGCTCAAGTTAAACGACGCACGGAAAACATTTTGGCCATCAAATTATTTTTTAAGTGAACTTAAAACGAAATTGACTAATTTGTTGACACGATTTCATTTGATGTTAGCTGCCAATTTCCAATCTTAAGTTTGTAATTCTATTTATGTTTATGCCTATTCATTTGTACATATGTATACACATCAAGATGCCCTCTGTTTACATAGGAGCTTTCCTTTTTCTTGGCGACTGCGCATATTTGGTTGGTTTTTTTTCTGCCTGTTTTTCCTGTTGCCTCCTTGTGTTCATATTCTCATGTCTTGGCACCTGGGCCGAAGGGTCGTTATCTTTCGATTGGGCCGTGTGTTGGATTTGTTGCCAAACTCACCACAAGCTGAGTAATTACCAGACTTGGCTAACCACAAATCGAAATACACGATAATCGTCCTAAAAAATGTCATTTAAAAGAAGTTTGTGGCTTTTTATCTTTGCCTTTTAATTGTTGTTTGACCTTTGACTTATTTATTGTTTAATTTTACAGCAGATTGTGGCAACTTTCACAATTAATGAAAGTCAGTAGAGAATTCTTTAAAGAAGGTTCTGTCTTCAAATTCGCTTTATGATTATATTTAAATACAATTTTATTTGCATTCATATTTATTTTATTGTTATTATATATTATTTACATCAATATAAATTACATTTTTAATCTATATAAATCACATTTTTAATTAACTTTCCAGTATCTATTGAGATGCTTACAACCCCAAGTGCAGTTACAAATTCCATCAAGGCCCTTTTTATTATTTCCACAGTTCATTGCTGAAATCGTGCCTAATGATTGGGCTGAATCACCCTATAGTTTATGCAAGTATATGTATATAGTGTTCTAGTGTGTGTGTGTGTGTGTGTGTGTGTTTTCGCCTGCTCGTCATGCAAGTTGCGTTCTTGCTTACCATTATGCTGGCATCTATGATTAACATGGCTATAATAGTCACTAAGTGCATGCTTTTGACTTTGCCGCATACGTTTCAAAGTCATTAGACGCTACATATACACACACATGCATGCATACATGAGACACACTCACGCATGCACAGTTACACTTACAGGGCACTCCACATGCACACACACACACACACTTGCACACGCACATGCAGAGCAACACTCAGGTATTCAAGGATTGCAGGCATTGCACTGTGGTCATTATGCGGTTGGTTATTTCCAACATTTCGTGGCTCAAGTGGTTATTTGTATGGCTCGCGCGCCTCTAACTATGCAACGTTTTCTATTTTCAACTTGGATTTTTTGCCGTTGTTCATTAGAAGCACTTAAAAATCGACACGGTATACGGTTATTTGTTATTTACCTTTGGCAAATTGCTTACTTCAAGCCTCGTTCTATTTTGCAGTTTTCAATCAGCCTAATGACAGACAGGGACGAGCCAGAGAGAGAGAGGGAGCGAGATAGAGAGAGCACGAGTGTGCAGTTGTCCGTCGCAATTTGCTTTTTAATTAAAAGAAAATAAGTAGCCCAAAAAGAAAACCCTCGACAGTATAGTACTCGAAAAACTACTCGAACAGACGAAGGAAGATAAACAGAACGTAATAACAATAATAAACAAGTTGCCACTTCATTTCGAACGCTCCGTCGGAGCTCTGATAACTGCTTAGTGCCAATATTAAAATCCACCACAAAGCAATGTCTCCAAAAGATAAACAACAACGATAGCAAAACTATTTCAACAGTTATGCGAGAGTGGACCAAGGACCAAGAATAGTCAAAGACAGTATGAGAGAGAGAGAAAAGAGATATAAGAGAGAATGAGTGAGTTAATCAGCATTTATGACAGTCTCCGGATAACTTGTAGCCGAAATAAGTTTGTTAGGGTATTGTTCTGGGTACTTAAGGAGCAGAAGAGGGATATCATGCAGACAATAGGATTTCTTATACAATTTTTATGAAGTATTAATTTCTTTTCATTAATTCAATTTTAATTGACGTGGTATTAACGCTGTTCAAACAAAATTACTAAAAAATAAATACTATTCTGTTCCACTTACAAATTTAATAAATGCAATTTAATTATCACATTTTTTACTACAATTAAATTTAAAGTTTTTATTTCTATATTAAAATGAGTAAAACATAATGAAAGGTTGAAAACTTAATAAATATAAATATGTTTTTTACGAACTATCTATATAAAATTAAAAGTTCAATTAAAATAATATATTATTATATTCAATAATAAAAATTTTTGTAGCTGGGTCGAGGTCAAGGATCAAAATAAAAACAATTTGTTGAAATTAAAATATTTTTAAAAAAATAATTTTAGAGTCCAAATATTAATTAAGTTTTTTTTACCTTATTGCATATAACATAAACGACATTTAATAAGTTAGGGTATTTCTTTCGTCGCTCATCAGCCAACTTCCGCATTGCTGTTGCTTTTTAAAGCAAATAATTTCATATTTTTATGCTTAAGCGTTTGTTTGCTTAGCGGCTGGCAGCGATGTAATCTGGCAAATGTAGTCACTGTCGGCATCCCAGACTGCGTCTCCAACTTCACCTCGTCTCCTCTGAGTTTGGGCAGCAGCAGCAGCTCCTTCACTCGAGCTAATGACACTTTATGTGGCCAGGCTGAAGTGGCTCATCGGATTGGACTGCGCTGGAGAGCAGGAACAGAGCTGGATTCGGGTGTCTGCGAAATGTGAAATGGGGCCAAGTTTGGGCAAGGCAAGAGGCTGGTAGCGTGGCCAAGTCTCTGATGGCGCCAGGCTAACCTTTGGTTGAGAGTTTTTCCTTTGCTTTATATGTATATGCGTGTTTATGGTGTGTGGCATGTGGTGTGATTGTGTGTGTGCGTGTAGTGCCTACTTGGTCAAGTGATTTAGCTTGTGATTATATTGAGTGCTGCTGCTTGAGTTCACTGTTGGTTGTCGGCTCAATTGCCTCGTCCTGTGCGGTTGCCTTGTGGTTTACTCCGAATTCCCGCGCCAGGAGTTGGTTACTCCTTACTGTAAACAAATTCCTGGCGCAGTGAATGGTGTTAGGCATTGCTTGAGCGCATAAAATACGTCTTACATATTTTCCAAGTATGATATATGTAAGTGGAAAGGTTTCATTGATAGTTCCATTCACTGAATTTAAATTTAAATGAATTGTATTTCTTCTGTTGAAAGATAAGAAACTATATGTTAAACAATTATAGTATAAAGTGATTCATTGTTCTCAAGTGGCACCTTAAGTGAAGGTTTGAATGAGTCATTTTTAGTGATGCCATTTAATATTTCCTGTCCTTTTCCTGGTTCTTGTCCTTCGATTGGATGCCTTTGTCAGCTGTGAAGTGCAGTGAAAACTTTCGCAAAACTTTGGCCATTCACTTACACACACGCACTAACTTTCCCACACACACACACTCAAACACACACAGAGGGAGACAGCAATGTAATCAAGTGAAATGTAAGCCAAATCAAAATCAACACTTGGCAACACTTGCCCCACTTGCCGCACTTTGCAACACAGCTCGCACACAGTTTCCAGTTACAGATGTTTAATTGTGTTCGAGCTTTAATCAAAGTATATACATACACATATGTTTGAAGGGGGTAAGGCGGGGGAGGAGGAGTAAAGGGGAATGGTGGGGTGTTCATGTGTGGCACACATGGTTCGATTCTGCTCTCAGCTTACACTTTGATTTCAATTACAAAGTTGCTTGACTAAAACAATAACATCCAATTGATGGCGGGAGGAAGGGGAGGAGGAGGCAAGTAGCATAAGTTCTATAGAAATGCCAGCTGCAAGTTTTATGCTTGCCGCAAATTGCATTAGGTACCTCCAACCTCTCTCTGTCTCTCTCCCTCTCCTTCAAACCCAACTTGCCTTATTTCGTCCCTTCCCGCATTGTTGGGGCAAAGTCGTGAGTCAAGTTGCAAGCGCCACAAGTTGCATGTTAGCAACGCGTAAATTTTTTTGTTTATTACCCCACAGCCGACAGACAATGAACAGATGGACAGGCAGACAGTCAGACAGACTGGAGAAAGCAGGAGAACGAGCAAGTTTTATGGGCGGCCAAGAGCGGACAACAACAAATGGCTTAGTAAATTTTTTAATTTATTTTCCAGCTGCATTGCACGGCGGAAGCGTTTAAAATCGTAAAAGCGACCACGCCCCACTCGCCTACCCTTAGGCACTTCAGGGGTAATTAATTGCACTTTAAATTTGTTTACAGGTCGACGATTATTTATAGGCCTGATATGGCACATTAAGATACCTTTCGCATTCTCAGCTGAATTCTCTACACACATTTCTAGATCAACTTGAGGAAACTTTGTGGGTTAAGAGGCGGAATCTACTATAGATATCCATGTACTACGTGCGTTATTTTAGTTATTTGTAAGAGTCCAATTGTTTACATTTTATGGAGGTTATACTTTTTAAACTTTGCTTTTACTTTTAATTTTAAAAAGTTTTTTTTGCACTATTTTGTTTTGTCTATTTTCTTTGCTTTTCTCAAACACTCGTGACGCTGTCTCGCTCTTGCCGCATTATCTAACACTATTTTATCGATAGGGCTATGCTTAACCTAGTCGACTTCCGATAGTGTTTCGACTAAGGTCACACTTATGTAAATAACAGAAGGCTTAACATAACATCTTAAATATTACATTACACATAATTTTTTTTATGTTTATTAATTTTGCTTATGAGCAAATAAATCGTAAACTAAGAGTTTGCAGTGTGCAGTTTTAAAAAATTTTTATAACTTAATGACTCTGTTCTCCCCTTGCATTTCCACAAATAGACATCTTCCGATTGCGTGCCCGCATTCCACATCACATCTTAGTATCGATATCTTAATACTTTTAATCTATCGACTTAGTCGGCTGATCTCTAAGGCAACTAACTGTAAACTGCTTATGCTCCTTAGGAGGCATACTATTGTCTAATTAAACCACATACCACCTACATCCTGCCTGCGTGTCCATGTATGTATTGTATGTACACACATAAAGAGCTCAAAGCGAAACCAACAGCAGGAAGGAGGGAGGCATGGCTTCTCAGTGTGCAATTCTCGCAGACGTTGGTGTTGTTAATTTACCACAACAGGCTCAGGGAATGTCCGAGCTAGCCCAAAGCCCGTCTGGGCTGGGCTTACAAACGCAGCGCTGCCTGCACAATGTGGATGCAACAAAAACAACGCTTAAAAGGCATCAGTATTAAATATGAATTGATCAAGCGAAGGAGGAAGACTAAGCAAAGGAGGGAAGGGGAGGTAATTGAAATGCGATAGCCAAGCTTCTTTTTGTTCTACACACTCCCGGGAGATCTGATGTGAGGCTATCGCATTGATTTTCGCCGGAATATAAATTGATAAATTACAAAATTATTAATTAAAGCGGCGAGCAGACATGGCAGAGAGCAAATTATGCCACAATATTAAGATATTCATAATTTCCATACACCGCATACAATAAATCTTGAGCATGTCTGTGTGGGTGTGAGTGAGTATGTGCGTGTGTGTCTGTGCCAGCCTTAGCAGGCCTCGTCCAGGCAGCCGCCGCTTAAGTTCATGTCATTTGTCATATTTGAATTTTACACTTCCTTCCGGTGCGTCTCTTGGAATTGCAATTTGCTGCACAGCCATGGGCTACACCCCCCCACCCCCACTGCCTGCCTCTAATCACTCGACTGCTTGAGCCGTTATAATTAACCAAGTTGCCGTTGCCATTTCATTCCCCCGCAACCCAACCCAACCAGAGCCGCCCGTCGCAGAGTCTTCGCATGACAAATGTCTTCAATTGCAGTTCCTGTGTATCTGCGGGTTGCATCTCTCAACCTGCTCAGCCCGCTCCAGATGCATAGATACACAGATACACAACAGCAATACAAAATGGCCACTGAGCTTATGTAAATGCCGTTGACATCGACTTCGACGACGACGACGACGACGACGACGATGATGATGATGCCGAGGAGCGACCTTCTGATTCCTGATTCTCGCTCTCTGGCTACTTTAGATAAATTCCTGTGATTACATTTTGCTCAATTGAACGTGCCTGCATATGTTTATGTGCCCATGCACATGTCTACGTGTATGTAAATGCATCTACTATCTCCACGTGTGTGTGTGTGTGTGTGTCTGTGTTTATGTTCGTGTCTGTGCGGTATTTTGGCAAATTGATTTGAGATTTACCATTAAGATGACTTCCCATGTAGTCTGAATATTGTTACGCAAATTATTTTCATATAAATTATAGATTTTGTAATGAATATAAAATTAATTAATGCTGCACACACACACACACACACTGGCACACAGGCACACCCACATAAGGTCAGCTAATTTTGGTTATGTTCCCGTTTATTCAAGGTGCGATGAGGCGTATTTCAAGGTAATAAACTCATCAATTTTGTATGGTTAAACTTTGTGGTTTGTTGCCCACGAAACTTGCCATAAAGTGAAAAAGTTGTGTGAAATAATTCTGTTTAAGTTGATTTGCTTGAGGAAGTTATTAAAGTCGAGCGATTTGTGGCATAGTTTAACTAAAAATTGAAAAACTTAAGAATAATTTAAATAATATTTAAAAATATAGTGACATTAAGGTCTAAAAGACTTTTAAATCAATAATTAAGTAGAGATTGTAGGGGGTTTAACAAAAATTCATAAGTTTAATATAATAACAATATTATATTTAATGTGTTGCACGAAATTCTTTTTTGTTTTCAATTGTTCAGTATTTTTTTCCTTTTTATTACGCGTCGTCGAAATTCACAAGCTCTCGTTATAATGCATTCCGATCTTCGATAACGATTACTTTAACTATTGTTTTCTGGTTCTAATTACACGATGATTCCAAAATATATGAACAACTATCGGAACTTCTTAGCTTATCTTCTAACATCGATTCATCGTTAACTGCGATAAACTTATTCGAATTTAATACAAATACAATAAAGTAGATATAATGCTAAAAATGTAATGTTATTTATTTTCTAATGCAATTTCGTTTTCAATATCAACAATCACTGCTTATTGTTTTTTGGACAAATTCCATCACCAAACATAGATGAAAATAACCAGCCCATAATTTGGCTAACCGAAACCATTAAATAATGAAATTTCTGATTTGCAACTTAATAGATTTAATTAAAAATAATTTGAATGCAAACTAATATTCGGATTAGCCGTGCTTACAACGATTAGCTGAGTAACGAATTTGTTTTCAATTTACAAATTAAAACTAACTAATCATTATAATAAACAAATCGGTATATTTTACAGTCAATATTCTGCATTTGACCAGACGAATTGGATAATATATTGGCCATTAAATTGTTATTAAATAAATCTGCTAAATGTATTTTATTTATGTATGTATATATTCCTCTCTCTCTATTTATAAATTAAATTTGTTGTACACCAAATAGTGCAAATAATTAATGCTGCACAATTAGTTTTATCTCTGAGATGACTGTTGATTAAATTAAATTGAATGTAGATGCCTGAGATTATTTGATCTTAGCTGTGCGAGTGTTCGCAAGCAAATACCTTTAAGTGATTGCAAAGAGACCACAAGCCTTTAATTGAGTTGGCCGCCAATTGCGGCAGGTGCCTTAGCGGCGGCAGCTGCACAATCGAAATGAGCACGTTTCCAGTTGCCTCTTGGTTGCTTTGAACACATTGCGGTTGCACACATACCCACACACGCACACACACACACAACTTATACCCGCAGTGGACACACAGAGTCAAAAGCATTGTAATCCCAGGCGCGCCTAAAAGCGAGCAACAACACAAGAACCAAATGGAATACTATAATGAAAAAGAGAATACAGCAAACACAGAGAGAGAGAGTGAGTGAAACACAGATTACAGGGCAAAAGCAAAAGGCAAACCTGCAACATGATAGCTACTACTATAAAAAAGTGGCAAGAAGAAAAGCGAGCGAGAAAAAAGAAGTGCCACCACACGCTCCACGGAACTGGGAACAGCTCTAAAAACAATTTGACATTTGGCCAACAACATTGTGACCCCGTGACGCTGGCCATAAAAAATTAGTGGGTCTGCCGGGGTGACCACGACTCACATTCTTATCGGCAACGCCATCAAGTGACGACGGGCCAGGGCAATCGGATGGACGAACGGACGCTGTCAACGCGCAACAAACAAGGCAGAAAGAAACTCACACAAAGCTGGGCGTCGAATGCGAAACGCCTAAAAGTTGGCAACCAAATCATCATGCACTGGCAACTGGACAATAATAATACGTGACTAGTCTGCACTCAGTCAACAGCAAGTATCGAGTATCGAGTACAGAGTGAAGAGTACAGAGTGCACTGGCCAAGTACCAGTTGCCTCTTAAAGTCGACTCTGGTTTAAGTTGAGACTCTTCGTTGGAGCGTTTTACAAATCGATGTGAACTTATTCACATGTTCACATTACAATAACAATAGAGCTTACACACACATAGATAGAATCTCCTTCACTTACACATATTCTCACGCAAGCTAGCCAAACGCCATTCATCATCATCGGTAGCTGAATATTTTATATACTTTTTTTTTTTTGGCTGCCTTTGAAAGCTATTAGAGACGAGTCTCCGCACTTCGGTCGAGCATGCTAAGCGGCAAATGGGATAAAAGATACATTCTTCTACTTGCTGCATATTCCATAGTTTATGTGTGTGCGTGTGTGTGGCTGTGTTTGGCTATTTGCGTGTGTGGACGGTAGTGTGTGGGAAAATAAGTTTACAAGTTACAGCCTAAGGCTATTTGGCTGGATCAACTTTCGACCAGGCTAGCTAGCGTATGCAGTCAAGCACAGTGGAACAATTTGAGAGAATATTGGGTGAATAAAACAGAGTGAACAATAAAGTAGATTCACTGAAAGAAATAATTATTCGAGATATAAGCACACATACAAAACGATTTTAGGTTCGAAACTTTGCAAATTTATCGTATAGCGACTAAGACTTACTTGAGTAAAATCAGAGTTGCTCAGGGCAAAATGATCCGAAGAATCTGCGGTACATGGTAAATGAGTAACAGGGACATCAAAGGAGATAGGAAAATTCACAAATCCAAGCTTGTCTTTAAAATACGTTGATACCTAATGTTGATACTGGCTACCCATAGATTAAAAGGTTTTTTTTATAAGTAAATAATGATTGAATATGAAATATTAATAATAATAATAAATAAATAATTATTTAATAAAATGAATTAATAATAATAATAATTAATTGCAAACACAAAGAGATATTATTATATTTTGAGTAATTTTATTATTTTTATTCCATTTCAGATCAGCCATTCATGTATACGTTTAACCCAACGAATATCTAGTATTGTTTCTTTTCAGAGAATACTTACAACTAGCAATGTTAACTTATTTACAGCAAAACAAATTCATCTCAGACAATTAACTTTTGTTCCACTGTGCACTGGCAGCTTGCACGCCACTCGACCAAGACTTATGGACACGGTAATACGCAGCAAGAGAGTACAAGAGTTTTTGTGTGTAAAAATATTGCCTAAGTGAAAAAAGTTTTCACATATGATTTATTTATTTGATTTGTAGTCATGCCAGGCAATATGCACGTGTATCCCCCCCCCCCGTTTTCCCTCTTCCTTCTCTCCTTCCCCTTCAGTCTGTTTGTCTCGTTGGTCAAGTTGTACACTGTGGTTTATCGGTTTCCGCTCGTGTGTAAGTTTATTAGTGATTAGTTTTTGAGTTCGATTTGGGGTGTGAGTGCACACTATTGATTGACCGATTGCCGGATTGATTGATGGACCCAGGCGCTTATGTGCTGCCGCAGGGCATTAATTAAGGAATGGCATCGATGCTACCCTACCAGTTAGCAGCTGCCTGTTTGCAATTCACATTAAGCACTCATATTATTCACAATCTGCGAGCTGCTATCCTGCATTTTATAATATTTGCGACTTATTTAAAGTCATGACACTCGCAAAAAAAAGCTGACAAATTTTATTTCCGCCGAGTCACGCACCAGGGAACAAACAACTCGCTGAGCTGGCGACCCACTTGCTTACATTGCTGCCTTGCCAGGAGCGGGCAAGGGGGGGAGGAAGGCAGGGTGTGCCCTGCGAGTTGGGGGACATTTATGCGAATTGTCTTTTGTGCGCTTCATTTCGCATAAACAAATCTCGGGTGTTGTATATTTATACCGGAAACGTGCAAATAACGCCCCAGGGACTAGGCGAAGTAGAGTCCTCGAGTCCTCAACATGCTCAACAATCTCCCTGACGCTGCCGCTGCCGCAGTCGCCATTGTTGTGGCCGCCGCTGCCACCTGCGTCGCGCACAGTTCTTACTTTCTTTCCTGTTTTTTTTTTGTTTTTTTTTTCATCAACTAACTACGTTGCGAAAAAAAATTTACTTGACGTTTCCGTTGCAGTAAAAACACATGGCCGAAATACAAAAACAAACAAGCCGAGCCGAGTGCAAAGCTGAGATTTTCTAAAAGTCGAATAGCTGATGCTCTGCCAAAGTGGAAAAGGTGAAGGCAATTTGCTTAAAATGAACAAATTTCAAAAAATATAATTAAATGAATGGATAGCTTTGATTCTTTATATATATATCTTTATCTATATTATGTTTTATCTTAGATCTTCTGGGATATAAGAAGGAGCATGATTTTTGAAATGAAGTTAAGTGAAAAAATCAAATAAAATCATGTAGATCATCTGCAGAAAAGCTTAATTAAATAAAGAAATATAGAATTATATATATAATTTAATAATAATATAATAATAATATATAATAACTTACTCAAAATTCTCACAACTTAAGTCGCCAAGCAGAGCTCAAAATGAATGCAGTCCTTGGGGTCGAGAGCAAACTGTTGGCGTATTTCTGTTGTTCTGTAGTCTACTTTTGGGCTATAGTGAGTGTTTGGTGTGCGGTGAGTGTGTGCATTATGTGTGTGTGTGCCTGTGTGTGTGTAAGCGCTCAGCTCAGTGCGGTTGGTTTGGCTTTTGTGTGCGCCTATTGTCAAATTGAATTGTAATAGACACGTTTTTGCACCGTCAGTGTGTGTATGACTTGTGTGTGCTTGAGTGTGTGTGTGTGTTTTTTTGTCTGTCTGTGCTTGCTTCTCTGCCTGACACTTTATATTTACAGCTGCGCTCGGCACGCTCGACCAGAGCCCTGCCCCATACGCCACCCCACTTCAGTTCCTGCCTCCTCTCGTTCCAAGCTCGGCCCTGGCTTCGTAGTCAGTCCGTAGTCAGCTTAATTTTATGCATACGAAACGTATGCGGCGTCTTTCGCGCGCATAAAAAATTTTATTGCATACATTTAGGCAGCTGCACAGCTACTGTCTGCGCCCGGCCCTGCACAGGGCCCTGGGCCCCGTGCCCGTCGTCTCGTTTACCTTCATATTTGCATTTTCTTATTTAAATGTCGACTTTTAAATGACGACAAATTGTTTTGACGTTGTGTCGCTTTTTGATTTAGAAAAAACAAAACAGGCAACAACAACAAATGCAAAGACGAACCGGTTGAAAGGCCCAGCTGTGGGTGTATCTATGAATGTGGTTATATGTGTGTGTGACAAGTGGAAAATGGTTTTGTTACGAGCAAAGGCTTAAAAGCCTGCAGCTTTGTCTGGCTCACAGAAATATATGAGAATGAAGCAAAAATGTGTGACGAAATGCTAGAGAGACAAGGTGGAAAAGGGTAAAATAAAAATATTTAGAAAATAAAACAAATATAACAGAATAGTATACGATACGAAGAATGCCAGTAGCCAGCGGAAGACTAGTAAATATATTCAAAAATGTAATTAAAAAATGCTTTCTAAATATTTAATTGAAATACTTTGGGAACAAAAATTCTTTTGGCTTTTCAGTGGAGACAGAAAAATTTAAGGTAAAACTAAACTGGTTCAGCAAAATCTTTTGGTTCTAAGCTGAGCAATTTTTAATTGATAAAAAAGTGTTTTAAAAAGAATCAATTTTTTGTTTATTATTAAAGAATAATTTTAAGAAGGAAAAAAGAAATTTTAGAAACCAACTGCAAAAATATTTGAGCAAAAAAGAAATATTTATTATTTGATTTCAAATTTTATTAAATATTCTTTTAACAAAATTTTATATTTTAAATGATGTACATTTTGTACAAAATTAAATTTTGTCTACTAATTCAGTTGCGCTGGTAAAATGAGCAACAGATTTGAATCGATTTGAATTGGCAAATATACAATTGAAAATATTTGTACACTATTTTAGCCAAATTCCTATATGGTTCGACAATATTATTATGCATTGTCTGCTGCATTATGCCAATGTCTGCCAAATCCGTCGATTGCCATAGAAATTGGGCAAAAATTTGCATCCGCACCGTTATCCCAATTAAAACGAACCGAAATTCGGAAAACCGTAAAAACAGTAAACAACATTGTCACTTAATTTAATCACATTTATAAAAACCACTAATTGACTTTTGAACGTTAATGCTCGAGCACCATTGAAAATGTCGGAGCGAGCGAGACACACACACACACACACGGACACACATCAATTTTCACACTCACACGAACACCAACACCGACACACAAAAGGCAGGACTACAAAATGTTGCCATAATTGGTATTTTTGATATGCATAAAATTGTGTCGGGTCATAAGCTGCCTCTCACTTTATAGCCATGCATGAGAGTGTGTTAGTGTGTGTGTGTTCGTGTGGGCATTTCTGGGAGGCTAATTAAATTATTATTTGCCACAAAATGGCGGCTCACGTTGGGAATAGTTGAAGATATGAGTCGAACTGCGCTCCACATTGTTTATGTATCTTTTTGTGCTTTGAATTATGTTTGCCAGAGTTGCCTAGATGCACGCAAATTTATCACACTCTGCCTCGACTAATTGGCTTGCATTTGTGATAATGTTTTGTATACCCTGTGTTTGCTAACTAAAATGAGTATGGTATGCAGACGCATTCAAAACACTCTTTAGTTTTGTTATTATAGAAAGTTTTACTGTTCTTCCTGCGGAGTACAGGGTATTTACTAGTCAAGCAGCGAACTCTCGGCATTTATCATATTTCCGACCTGTTCGGAAGTGTGAAAGCTTTAATTGCTCTCTAATTATATAATGCTAATTGATTTCACAAGGCGTTCGACAAGAAAGTGAGCACTGACATTTTTATTTCGCTTCAATAATTCAATAATTGGCAATCGGATGCTCTGCCAGTGTGCACACACGCACATTCAGATAGAAGTTTGCAAAATATTTTGTTTTTCATGTGCATTTCTTTATGGAAAAAACTTTTTTTTTGGATGCACACACTCAGCACTTGAGTCTGTCGATACTTAGACGTTAGCCTACTTGAAAATCTGCCAATTTATTTTAATTAATGCCGAATCGGTTGCTGTGACCCGAGCGAGGGTAGCTTGAAGCGAAGTGAGATTAACGAGCCAGTAGGATTATTACTGGCGCCGATGCCATTCACTAGAGAAGGTGAACTTCAACTGTTCGGCACTACTTGAACTACCCTCGCCATAAATCCAATTGGCTTTGTTTCCATTGATGTCAGTGCTAATTGCCACTACAAAATTGTAGAGCCGATATTTATTTTCCAAGAATTTCAATGGATGACATATTTGTAAAGTGTTGTCATAGAATCGAGTGAAATAGAATTCAATTTGTTTATTCTATTTATGTTGCGCTTGGGCAGTCAAGTGAGCAATGCTAGTGAGCTGCAAGCTATGCTAACTATCGGTATTTTCACATATTATATATTGACTAAATAACGAAATTTTAAAGGAGAATCAACATAATGAATTGAAAGTGTTTTTTAATTTACTTATTTATTTATTTATGACATACAAATAATATTTAAAAACCATTTTAATGCCCAAGAATATCAACTAAACGCATAAAACAAAAATATCGAAGACTATCGTTAAAAATATTTGTAATAATCGATTAATTAATTATTGAAATAGAAAACTAAATAATAAATAATTTTTTTTCTACTGATTAGTTAATATATTTGATATAGTTCGTCTGATATATTCGTAGTATGATGATGATGCGGATTAAATATATAATACTATATAAATATATAAACAATCGTAAAACTATTGCATAATTACCTTTTTCAAACTGTTAAGCAAATTGTTTTAATTATCAAACAGTCGAATTATTCCAAGTTCCATCACTTCTTAACATCCCCAATATGCCCAGCCATTTCCCTTTAGGGCATCGCTGAGTGATGGCACTTTTGTCGCACGGCGCATCCTTACAAAACATCACAGCTCAATCATTGATGCTACGCCATGTTTTGTTTTCAGTTTGCACATTTCGTTTATTTTTCACACGCTATCAGTTTTCAATGAATTTTCAGTTCTCCACTGCACTCGAGCGAGCAGTGTGCGTCGGTTATACATCACGACTTTGCACTGTAAACATGACTGCGTCTGTATGGATCTTTATATTTCGTTGTACGCCAGACTTTCAGTGTGTGTGTGTGTGTGTGAGTGGCGCTTTACCACGCAAGCCTTCACATCCTTTTGCCTGCGCCGGCAATTGCCAATCAATGTTTGTGCAAAAATATTTGCTTCTCTTATTTTCCACACTCTTAGGCCGCTGCCTGCCTGTTTATTCTCCCTGTGTGTGTGTGTGTGCGAGTGTGTGTGTTTTGTTTTTATTTTCAATAAATCGGTCCAAGCACGCCGTGACGCTCGATTGCAGTGGATTAAATTATTAAAAAATGCTCGTGAGCGCAAACAACAACAAAATATGAATGACATACGCCGCCACCGGCGCTGCAGTTGAGCAGCGCGTAGATACTTTAATTTGATTAACATTTAAATCGATTGTGTGCGGCTTCGGGAATGCTGTTATCATTCCCCATCGAACTGCTGAAAACCAGAAAAACCAACAGTCAAAAGGTCATATTGGGGTTGCATTTATTCCCTGGCATATATTTCTGCGCTGCGACAGCAATTAAGATCCACGCAATGCATTAAGTAGTCTTTGTGCGAAGTTCTATATAAGCTCTGGACTTCCACAATGATAAAGGCATTTTTCATATAAAGGCAAATAAACTAACATATCATAGAGCAATCTGGATAGATGTGTTTCCATTGTTATTAGTTTTTTATTCTTGTTTTAAATGTTTGTAAATAAATTTAATATTTTTAGAAGAATGTTTTTGGTTATTTCTGGCAAAAAAATTTTTTAAAAGTTCTGTAAAATTACATTTATTTATTTTTATTTTATTTTCTTTTCTTTTTGTATGAGTGAATGTTCTTTTATAAATGTTTAGGTTATGCAAAAGCAGTAAAGATTAAAAGAATTTAAAGTTAATTAAAAACCAGCACAAAATGCTTCTTTGCAGATTCTTCTATACTCTGATCTTTACTATAAAAGTGATATATGATGGTGAAGAATATTATGTATAACTTTGATTCACTTTGATTAATTAAATTTATAGTTTCTAAAATTAAAATTGGACTTCATGCAAAAACCTATTATCGGCCTTTTGTCCTTATATCAGATATATATTATAGTGAACAGACGAACTCCTCTTTTAATGCTGATACAGAATATATACACTTTATAGTGTCGGAAATGTCTCGTCCGTAGAGATCTACCCCCTTGAAAGATAAAGAAATTATCATGTCAATGAACCAATATAGATAACAGAAAGTTGCCACAGAGTGCGAATCTGCATTGGATTCCCGTTCAACTAATTAGGAAATGACCAAACTGAAATTCAAGCAAACCAAACGCGTATATGAGTCACAAATGAGGACGCCCTTCGCTGAGCACAGTCCGTCAATTTCTATAAGAGTTCGTATTTAATATCCATGTTCCTTGGGGCGCAAAATGTAGCCAAAAATAAATGGCTTAAGGCCAACTGGCAGCCGGGCTAACCGAAGCTCAAATAAAATTCAGCTGCACGCCATTTTCATATTAAATAACTTTGTATATATTTCCTGTGTTCCCACAGCTCCTCTCCACAGTACTTTTTCCTCCACTCTTCCACACTTTGCTCTCTCATTTTTTGTTTCTACTGCGACAGGTGAACAAATTCACAGCGTTTCGGGTGAACAATTTTGGTTGCAGCTTTAAGAGAAATATTCCGGAAACTAAGCAGAAACCTGTAGCACGCTGGATTGTTCATGAAGTTTGAATAAGTTCATAACTGATGTATTTAGTTTATGGAAAGCTAACTAATTTCATAGGTTTATAACGAAATAAGACGCTATAATATTCTGCTTAGTCTTCCTCTTCATAGATACATTTGTATCTTTTGGTTTGAAGAGCTGAAGCGGCATGCTGAATGGTTGGAAGTGCACTCAAAAGCTGCATCGAAAGCCAATTCAAAGCAGAACCGAGCTATGCGTAGACCACTTGTGCACCATTCTATGTGCGTGTGTGTGTGCTTGGGAGGACAGGTGCATGTGCGTGTGCGTGTGTGTTGCCTCAAAGCAGGTAACAGAAAATGCAAAGCATGGCAAACGAACAACCAATGCAAACGAGCCAAAGGCTGTTATTCCATGCGTGGGTGTTAGCCTGTGAAAAGGATGCGGCATAAAGGATACAAATGCCTGCGAATGCTTTGATAACAAGTGTTACGCGTTCTAAATGAAGATTACATAAGTGTCCGAACGAATCTATGGCGCCCAAGTCCATGCAGCTGTGCACTTCGTATGAATGAATGGGTTGTTTGCTAGTTGCAACGATGTGGGCCCAAGTAATGAAGTATATTATTATGATAAAAGAATTGAATAGAATCATAGAATAAAACTTGAGTTATAATGACTATACAGTCAGGGGATTGAGATAAATGTAAAACTTGTTTTATGATCACAATAAGCGATGCTCATGTGACGCTTCTTTTGGTCAAAATTACACTTATAACCTTTACACCTCTCAAAACCAAACAAAACAAGAGCAACAGTCGAGCAGCACGCGAGAGTGGGATACCCTTCGAACGTTAATATGCGTCTTTATCCATATTGTTATGAATACATATATGCATGTAGCATTTCATTGGTCAAGCCCAAATGATTGTGTGTGTGCGTTTGAATGCAAAAATGTGTGTGCATAGAAAAGAAGAGAAGAACAACAGATGGCGCTACTCGCTCGCATTCTCTTTCCTTTTCTTTTCATGGCATGAATGACGCCACAGCTTATGACATGAGTGTTCATTTGGACATGAATACATATTTGGGGTACACAGCTTTGCAAAGTTGGTTACCCTGTTTTATAAAATCTAGCGAACGAAGTAAAAAAAAAAAAAAATTTGTATTTTTCCATCTTTTTTTCAGTATAATAGACAACAAAAATTTCTGATAAAATATTATAATTATTATGTTAATTACAATTCGTAAGCATAAATTTGTGCCCAGATAGCGACGACTCTCTCTTTACTAGTCTTCTATATTCCCAAAATGATCGCAGTAGGTGCGATCGTTTTCGACTGTTTTCAATAACTTTCTTATGCATAACATCCCACATTTTATGCCAAAAACAAGCATCATTGACTTGTGGTCTTTTCGTTAAGGTGCTCCCAATGTTTGGGATTGATGTAGAGCTCGGAGATGGTGCCTCGCAGAGACTTCATGCCCTGATTGGGCGGCACTGGCTTGGGGCGTTGGTCTACACCCTTTATCCAGTTCTGCCATGCCCGGGCGGCCTGCTCCTTGCGCTGCAATTGCTGATGCTGCTTTCGCCGTGCCTCAAGCTGTTGCATCTCACGCTGGCGCTGCGCTTGCTGTATCTTCTTGTGCTCCCATTCATGCAGACGTCGTCGCGCCGACATGTCCAGCTGGGTGTGCTTGCACTGCGCACTCTGTGTACTGGCCCGGTAGTTGGTAATGGAATTGAACGCTTGTTGCGCCCGTTTCTGGGCGCACCACTCACGCACGCGCTGGTCATTCAGCTGGCGACGCAGTTCATCTTTCTCCTGCTGCAGTTCTCGTTGCTTGCGCACCGCCTGCTGACGGTACTGCAGCTGCCTCCTCTTGCCCGACAACCAGTTCTCGTAGGCCTCATTGGACTCGCGCACCAACTTCACCCGCTGCAACTGTCCGTTGGAAGGTGCATCCGAACCAAGCTCGAGGTAGGGTACGCTGCTGCTCTGGACATCGGCTTCCATATCAGTTGGTCGCCTCAGCTCGTAGGTGGACAAAGAATGCTGATCCTCCCAGCTGCACATCGATGTTGTCGAGCCGCGTAGCTTGGGCGGCTGCTCATACTGAGCCGGATCAATGTTTTCGGGCATGCCGGATGTGGACGTGGAGCTCTCATCGCTCCTGTTCTCTGACGATGATTGGGACAATATAAGGGTCTCAGTCTCTGTTTCATTGGATCTGATTGAGCTGCAGCGTAGTGTGGACATCTCCGTCTCGGCCATCGAGTTGATTTCGCCGCACGATTCGGAGTTATCCACATAACGAGATCTACGACGGCCAGATCTGTCGACAGGACTGGGCAGATCGTATGTCTTGATATATGTTCGTGAGCAGTTTGCCTCCAGATGCGCTCGCTGCATATCCTCGGCCGTTTGATAATTCAGATGAACCTTGGAGCTACTTTTCTCAAAGACCTCGTTGTCGAATGACTTGTCGGGCTGACGCATACGACCCACAAAGGCCATTGCAATGGATCTGATCTGAGAACTATACTATCACCTGACGTGATTATCTTGAATACCTGCTGGTATATCTTTTGTCCTAAAGAATGAATACGTCGTTTCAAGGTAAAAACCCAAAAAAATGAGATAAATTCTAAAATAAAACTGTTTTTGTGTGTCTGTGTACTCAACAACAATTGGAATAAAAGTGTGACGTGTACGATATCGGAACGAGTTCTATATTTTCTATATTTACGAAATACACGAAGGAGGCTTTCTCTGACAAGGTAGCTGAGATTGGATATGATTTTTGTGAGAGGGTTGGTTTGAGAATGAATGAATCAATTGTTTAACTCATTTATTTAAGTATTGAGAGAATAATTTGACAAACCTTTCGATGTATAAATAAATTGGTCAAATGATATTTAAATCTATATCGTGGTAAATTAATGGACGTATTGATAAGAACGTTAATATATTGATACATATATATATATTGATGTTTTGATATATTCATTTATTAATATTGATATATTTTATACAAATAGTATATGTAGAAGTATTGTATTAAAACTAATTGATTGATTTATTGTTATATTAATAAGCGGATAAATTGGTAAACTGATATATTTATATACATTGATATATTTATGTATTGATATATTGATATATATATTAATATATTGTATCTTGTTTTTAGTATTGTTAAATTGTCATTTTGATATATCAATATTGATCTATTCATACTTAAATATACATAATTTTTAGTGTGACCATAGACCATGTTACATATTAATTTGCTAATCAAATTTAACAATCCTTAATCTATGCGGACAAGTAATGCCAACTTTCGAAAGCCTTTTTTAACCAAGAGTATCTATGTATATAATTCACGTGCCATTACATTAAGCCAACATAATTTTGGGCTATTTTTGATTTCATTTTCTATTAATATACAATTTAGCTATTTTCCGCTATTAGACGTCTCTATCTATCCCCATCCCCCGTTGCCCCTTCTATTTTGTGGCATTTGTGGCACACCCGCTCGCTCAATTTGATTGCCGTTGCCCGTCGTCATTGTTGCAGTTGCCGTTGCCGTTGCCGTTGCTGTTGCCGTTGCCGCTGCAGTTGCAGTTGCGGCTGCCGCTTTTACATTCTAATCGAAATTTTTTATTGTCCAAAGTCACGAAATGCGAGCGACGCGGCGACGTTGCCGGCGAGGTAATGTCAGTTATTTGACAGACCCGACAGTCGAGTGCACTGCCCGGGCACGGGATATACAGTATCCCGAAAAGCCAAAGCCATCCCCCATGCCCTTCCGTCAACTCTACCAGCCTTCCTCTAGTCTCGCCTTACGAGTCGCCGCACTAACCGCAGGCTCGGCCATTTCAGTGCCGCCGTCTGAAAGCTAAGCCCAAAATGTGCCACTTAGCCATAGTAGGGCATGAAAATTGTAGACCGCCTCGCCCTCCCACGTCGCATTCGCTGTCACGCCGCCGCCGCCGCCTCTGCACGCCGCAGCAAGTAAAAACAAAAGCCAGTCGGCGGCGTTGGCATTGCAACCAACATCATTTTATAATTTACAAGCAAGTGGCACGACGCCGTCTGCGCTACACGATTTGTCTTTATCGACAACATACGAAACCTCCCTTGCTTCCCTTGGCTGGCTCACCTCTTGCCCGGGATATACTGTTGCTCGACTTTGAGCATGAAATTCCATTAGTGTGTGGGGGACAGTTTAAGTGAGGCAAACCAGTTTTCGATTCAAGACATACGTTTTACGAAACTCCATTGATAGAAATCGAAATTATTGTTTGGAATTCGCAGGTGCATAATTTTATAGCATACTATTAGGCGGCGAGTGCCAGTGCGGCAGATGGTATCGAAACGAAATGATCGCAGCTTGCGATTTAATTTCCATTTGGCGTGTGCTCAAATTGATTTAGTTAGATTTGTGTCAAACCCGTTGACAATTCGAAAGTTCGTTGAAATTAAATGAAATACGATTTAATTTAGCTTTCCTTTGAAGAACGAAAAGCGTAGTAGAAAGTCGTTACTAAATTTATGTATTTTCCATTGACTGAGAACCTTAACGACTTAAACAAGCTACAAATAGATTTAAATTAACTCTGGTTATGTATTTCATAAACTTTAATCATTAAATGATTCCTATAACTTGCTAATGAGACCTTCCAATAAATACAAATTAAATTCTGTAGTATCTTTTAACAATCGAAAGATAATTACTGAATAGGTACCCCTTATATGATACTAATCCCTATCGTTGCCAGGCTTGTCTGTGCTGCAACACACTTTGTTCATTTCGAATGAAATGTTTTACCAACTATAATTAACTAAAAGTGGGTGCAATTAGCCACTTGGAGTGCAGCTCGCTCGCAACTGTAATGTCAATTACGGAGCTGAAAAAAAGGCAGATAAATAGTCAGTAGGGGGCTTAGGTATACGTAGGTATACTGGTTACCAGTACAAACTATGTCGAACCAGCTCCATTGGCACGCAAAGAATTTGAAACAACAATTAATTAGGCGCAAATTGAAATTCATGACTTGCGCTAATCAGGGCTTCATTTACATACATAGTATGGAACCAATATCGGGTAGGGGAAGAGTAAAAGGGGGAAGGGAGTGAGTAGCCCTGTGGCAGGTCAGTTGCCGGGCACAGAAAACTATTAAAGCGCAAAATTATGTCAGCAATTAGTCCAGGCGAACTGCGAACTGAGTCTGATACTTGAAAGAGACGCACATGCAAGGGAATCGAGTGTAGGACAAGGCAGCTGGTCAGTAAAGTGGTAAGAAAGAGATGGAGAAAGATAGTGAGGGCAGTAAGACGGGGGGGACTGGCATCATTAAAAAGTCATTTACATGCAGGCTGGGACATGTCGCAGCACATTTAGCCGGGTAGCAGCGACATGGCGATTGACAGACTGCCTACGAGACTCTCTGGCAGAGACTGACAGACAGATTGCCAGACAAACTCACGAAGCCATTCACGGAGTGGACGACGACGACTGCTTGGTTGGCTGCCTGCGTCTTCGGTTTGTTAATTTTGGATTTGAAACACGTTTCCAACTCAATTTTATCGCATGTTACGCCTTGTTGCCTTTCGCTTTTATGGCAAACAGCCTGCGAGCTTGCCCATTTCCTTCGACGTCCCACTTGTCTCCCTTGCCCTGCCATGAATTTTGATTCCAAGTGTCGTCGTCGTCGCCATTTCTATGCAAGCACAGCTCCAATTAGAGGCCAAGCTTAATTTATGCGCGTCAAGAAACTTCCTACAAATTGTCCATTGTTACGGTGCGCTATTGATAGGCTGAGTAGTTACACATTGCCAGCTTCCGTAGCTACGCCTCCACAATCTCCCTCCAGCATCCCCCCCCTTCAGTGTGACCCACATGAGCTGAGCTCACACGGAAAGTTGAACAAAAGCATCACTCGGTAAAAGTTTTAATATCATTTTGCATAATAATTTCTCATGGCAGAAAAACTTTCGTCCGGCCATGGAAGACCATCCTAGGGCCCATTGTAGACACCTGGCTGACCGCACGCATGGGAATTCGGACAGGTGGCAGAGAGCCTGAAAACTCATAAAGCTAATTAAGAAATGTGCCAAAGTTGCTTAGGCCATTGGGGCGTGCTATAAATTTATTTAAAGCCGTCAAGTGCTGTGCCAAGTGGAATGCATATTTTTGAGCACACCAAAAAGTAGGCAACACTTTGTTTTGTTGTTCTGTTGTTTGTCGGTCTCAGGCGAAGCTGAAATTGAATTAAGTTTGAGTTTTGTATAATTAGGCATAAGCTAAAAAGTTAACTACGCATACATTTACTATTCAATGAGTTCTGGCAAGCGATTTCGAGATGATTTTCAGGCGTTATGACTAGTTTAACTTATGGGTTAAACGTAATAAAGGTTGATTTGGGATGCATATAAAGCGAATTGTTTAAAATTGTGTAGGAATAATGTTTTGTTTTTAATAATGAATTGAATAGTTATTATATTTATTTTCTCAAATTTTTTCCATTTTTGCTTATGTTATAAGATAGTTAAACAACATTAAAAACATTTAAATCTTGCATTTGAATATAATGTTATATAATATAAGCAAAAAACAAATTAATTGATAATAAGAAATAATTGTTACTTTTAAATCTTACCTTAAGTTCCAACATTTTCTTTGTGAAATTGCCATCAAAAACGTTTTTCAGAACATCAATTGGCCTAGTTCTCTTCAGACGCTTCCCAAGGAATCACATTGCATAGTTTTGGGCGCTCGTCGCCTTTGTGCGCTTTTGTCTCAACATTTTTGGGATGACATTTTTGCATATTTGTTTTGCGAGATTTCATTTCGCATTGACCAAGTTTTCAGCTTGGCAAGAATCTTTATTTAATCAGACATACTTCGCAGTAGTTTCCAGAACTTTGTCGGGCAATTGTGTGTGTGTGTGTGTAAGTCGTTTGTTTGGGCAAATGTCTTTGGACATTTTGTTTTGCATACTTACTTTTTGGCAGCTGAGTATGATGCGATCAAATAGAAACTTTTTCGCAATTACAGCGCGTCGCAATCCTGACGTCCCACTGGGACCGTTTCTTGGGCTGACTATGCTGGGTTGTTTGTGTTGGAGGGGAGGGAGGCCAGAAGAAAATCTAATAACTGTTAAATCACCTGCAAAATGTTCATTTCACAGCGCAATAAACACGCAGCAAGTGCGAGTGTGTCGAGTGCCGTAGTCGACGTTGTCCTTGTCGACTTAAACACTTACAAGGACTTAACCACCTTTTGTTATTCCTGCGTACTGTAGCCTGTCTGTCACTTTAATCTGCGCCCTGCACGCAGCCGACTTCGCCTGGCAAATCCTTGTGAAGGACACCGGGCTACAGCTACGACTCGGGAAAGGTTCATTCTCGCATGCCGCATGGCTAAAAAGTTATTAACATGCGCCTTTGACTTGAGTAAGTCATAGACGCCAAGGACTCGCCCGCCTGCATGTGTGCCTGTCTGTATGTGTGTGTGAGTGTGTGTGAGTGTGTATTAATTGCATAACTACCGTTAAAGTGAAAGCTTCAGCGCAGACTGCAAGCAGTGCAGCAGTCTCACTTGAATTAATGCAGCGTTAAAGTCGAGGAATTAGCTGTTTGCCTCCTCATCCTCCTTGAGGTACTTAATGTTCTTAGCTATTGCGTAAGGCGTGTGGAAATAACTTTATAAAATACTGCAAATATTAAAATATTTATTATTCTTAGCGCCAAAAGGCCTATAAACGTGAAGCACATTTTTAAATGAATGGTTCTTATGCATGTTTTATAAATGAAAATTTATTGAATACGCTTGTGATTTATTTAAATATTTTAAGGCGAGACTTTAGTTGGCGATAAAAACATGATTAATTATTTTATTTATTTTTTATTTTTCATAATTTATTTAGCTACTTTTAGGGCGATCTTGAAGTCAATATTTGTTTTAGTAAATTATGTATGTACGCTTTTCTATAAAAACTTAGCTGTATATGGAAATCTAAGCCCTAAATCGAATAGATCTATTAGATCATTCCATAATGAAGTATGAGAAAATGAAAAGTTCTTCAGGTCTCGTCACCTTCACATCATTCCAATCAACATTAATGACACCCGCCTGAGATTAATAATAATCAAGATATTTCCAATTTTCATCACATTAATGGTTAATATATGATCACCCCTTTTTCAATTTCCAAGTGAAACTCGAAGGCATTTGCAAACAGCTCTCAGGCAATTGGTCAATTCATCAATAGTTCAGACATCACTCATCGCACTGGCTGCCAGCTCGTGTTGTTGTCGTCGAGCTCTCCTGTCCCATATCCGTTCACCCCTCTCTCTCGTCCTTGCGAGTGGTTATTGATCACTCGTCGTCACTGTGATATATTCAGGTCCATTGTCTGGGCATAAAACCTCGCCTGCTGACGACAATTCGCCTGACCGTTGCCTTACAGCTGCCTTTGTCTTATGCCCGATTGTTGGGACTTTTGCTCCCTTTGCTGCTATTTCATTATTTATGTGCCCAGCAGGCCGCAGCCGTGTGGACAGGGTGTTCTCATTGTTTTTAGCACTAAACACGTGGCGATTTATCTTTTTTTCTCCGATTGTGCTTTATCTTTTGGGCTGAACATTCTTTGGCCCAGGCACCTGGCATAAAGGAAGCTCGTGGCGGGGCGCCCTTTTATACCCTTTCAATGGGAAGGAGAGTTTTTTCTTGTGCAGTCAATACGCAGTTTATCGGCTGATGAAAAAACAATTTTAAATACCTAAAAACATACTAGAAACTAAGTTAGAGGAAGGAAGAAGAATAATAAAAATAATAAAAAATAAATAATATAACAAGAGCATTAAATGATTGATTTGCGGGGGAGGTGGGCATGGCCCCCATCATTTGAAATAAATTTCATCTGCGCCAGGTAAACAGAAACCTTCATGCCAAATTTGGTGACTCTAGCTTTTATAATAGCTGAGATCTGTGTGTTCATCTGGACATCTGGACATCCGGACAGATAGACAAACATTGCTTAATAGACGCGGCTGAGCAAGAATATATTAACTTTGTGGGGTCTCCCACGCCTCATTCTGCCTGTTACATACATTTGCATAAAGTTAATAGATAAATAGTAAAAAATAATAATTAAAATAATCTACTAATCACCTTGTTTAAACTAAGAAATTAACAAATTTCGAACAGGTGCTGCGTGAGTTTTAAAGCTTGCTACGGAAATTAAGTCATACGCACAAGGAAGCATGCAACTGCACACACAATTCTGGACACACTCATAGAGTCAACACACACACACACACACACACGCACACATGGGCAGGGGCTATCAAGCCGAAATGCACACTACAATAATATCAAAGCGAAAGTGCGTAAACAATGCAAACAACATCGAAACGAATCAACTACACAGGCACTCGGCCCGGCCCCACTGGACATGGTAAAGCCAGGCTTGGCCAGCCTTCCCCCACAAACCCACTATCTCTGTCGCTCTCTGCAGTTGCAACACAATCACAACAACAACAACAATGGCAATGGCAACAAACAAGCAGCAAGCACAACAACAACAACAACAACTAGTTAGTGCAAACTACATTGATGACGAATAACATGCTTCGATACCTACAAAATTTAATCCTGCCAATGCTCTCTCGCACACACACAAAGCATTCTAGAGCACACACACACACGCACATGCCAAAGTAAACAGCTGCTTGACCAGAGTACGTGTTAGTGTGTGCGTGTGTGTGTGTGCGCTCTTGTAGCAGGAAACCAAACTAGCGTTGACCTCATCAAAAGGATTTGCCAGCGTCTTTTTGGTCTTTTTGTTTGCCAAGCCTTGCACGGCCTTTGACTTTGCTCGGTGCGGCCAAATGGAGTAAAGAATGTCGAACGATAGGAGATTGAGAAGAAGAGGGGGGGGGAGAAAGCATTCGTTGGAATGGGGTCGGTGGAGGGTTGGCAAAGCGGTTTGGAAATTGTGCAAATGAACTTTAGGCCTTTGGCTTATTTTGTTTGCATTTCGGTTTTGCTTGGCAAAGAGCGCTCTCTGTCTCTCTCTCTATTTCTTTCTCTCTCTTTCTGCACACATATGTCAGCATCTGGTTAGCGCCTCCTCTGGCAATACTATCTCTCTCTCTTGCCCGTCGACATGCTGAAGCTGCATACGCCTAAAAACATGCTTTATTTTATTTTTGACAATATAATTTTGTGACTTTACAGGCAAAACAGTGTTGAAAATCTAATGAAAATGGGCAAAACCTGTCCACCCCTTGTCTACCCGCTGACAACCACACACACACACTCGCACACACACACTGAGTCTGAGAATGACAACAATTGAAATCCTATTGAGTGTCCTGTGCGGTCCCATGCACTTTCAGCTATCGCATTTTGTTTGCTTTCGTATTTTGGTTGTTATTGCAAATTGTTTTTTGTTTTCATCTGTCACAGTTTTACCAGTTCCCCCATTCCTCCACTCCCCCGTCAAGCCATAACCCCTCAAACATCCTCCAATGACCTTTCTCTGACTTCTTTTGTCAGCCCTTCGACCTTATATTCACTTTATCGTATTGCTTTACGAAATTGGTTAAACTCTGTTGACACAATTGTTTAAATTGACTTTTGAAATCCTAAGAGATAATGTTTGCGACGCCAAGCATAATAACAAATAAAAACCAACGCCACACAAACGATTCAATTTGAGCATATCGCAAGGTTGTTTTGAGTTAGACATTTAAGTTGTGGCACCTTCCCATTTCATGGAGTAGGAGATCCAAAAATTGTAAAAGAACTGGGGAAGGAAGTGACTGGAAATAAATAATCAAAAATTGGTTACCAGGGAATACGTGTATATGCATGTAGCATTTCATTGGTCAAGCCCAAATGTTTGTCTGTGTGTGTGTGTGTGCGTTTGAATGCAAAAAATGCGTGTGCATGGAAAAGAAGAGAAGAACAACAGACGGCGCTACGCGCTCGCATTCTCTTTCCTCTTTTTTCCTACATGAGCATTGCAATGACGTCACAGCTTGCTGGTCTGTATACAAAATCAAAGCGAACAAGATTTTTGTTTAATAACGTCTGTGTTTGTTATCCGATCGGATTGGAATTTTGACGTTATGTTGATATTATAATTAGCTAAGTATGGTTTTACTCAGAATGTTGTATCTTTTATATGCCGCGCACAAATCAGCTTAATAGGTTATATAATTGATTTGCAGAGGTGGTGGGCGTGGCACCCAACATTTGAAATAAACTTCATCTGCGCCGGGTACACAGAAACCATCATGCCAAATTTGGTGGCTCTAGCTTTTATAATAGCTGAGATCTGTGTGTTCATCTGGACATCCAGACATCCGGACAGACAGACAGACATGGCTTAATCGACTCGGCTAGTAATGCTGAGCAAGAATATACACACTTTGTGGGGTCTCCCACGCCTCCTTTTGCCTGTTACATACATTTGCACAAAGTTAGTATACCCTTTTTTGACTATTTTCAAAGGTCGAAGGGTATAAAAAAAATATCTGGCTATATTTATAAAAAGAGCATTAGGTTTTACTTAATTTTTATTATTATTTTATTATTTATTTTTAATTTATTTTTTTATATAAGATTATATAAGACTAATTAATTTACTAAAGTTTTGACAACTAACAAATATAATTGTCCTTCTGTTAGGCTGCATCTGTGGGGGCTATGTTCGCGTGTTGCTTCTGTGCATGGACACGGTTTGGAGGATTGCACCCACATATAAACTACAGTATGTACATACATATTTACTTCATGTTTTCTTTCTCACCCGATGATGAGTCCTACCTAGCCATTTTCTTTATAAGCTCTGATTCTGTTGTGTCGTTGAGTCGTTTCCAAGGCACTGGATTTATGTACAATGGAGAGATGGTGCCCCGTAGCGATTTAATGCCCTGATTTAAGGGCACCGGCTTGGGCTTGGTATGCGCTGTGGATATCCACTTTTGCCACGCCTGATCGACAAGTTTCTTACGGCGCTGTTCCTCGATTTTTTTCTTAACCAAACGCCGTTGTTTCTCCTGACGTTGGCGCTGCTGCTGCTCGCGTTTCTTGAGCCACCAACTCTGCACCACCTGCCTTATTTCTGCCTGAGACATATTGCCTTTGCTGTTCGTGTTGTTTTTTGTTCGACTGTCGCTGCTACAGCTTTCTTTTGTAGAGTCCATGTTATTCTGATTGGACAAGTTCTTCAGATGATTCTTCGATGCTTGTCGCTGTTTATTTCTCAGCCATTGTTCATAGCAAATTTTCGACAGCTTTTTTCGATCCTCCTCCTGGGCGCGCTTCTTCTCAAGCTCCGCTCGTTGATTCTGTAGCTTTTGCTGATGCAGTCTCTGCTTGTGTGCACACCAATTCTCGAATGCCATCTGCGGTTCTCTAATCAGTTTGGCACCGTCCAGTTCGCGCAGATAGTTGATCGTGCTGCTTCTGGAGCCCAGCTCCAGCAGGGGCACCACACTGCTTTGACTATCTGCTTGCTTGAGACTGCCATACATGTCGGCCCAGCTGAATAATTGGTTATTTTCACTAAGTGTGTCCGGTAATGTCATGGGCGAAGATGAAGAGGACGAAGACGATCCCATCAGTGGCGATGATTTGTTTGTGAATCGATTGTTGCTATACAAGATTTTCTCATTTTTGCCACTTTCGTCCATATGTCCACTAAATGCCATTCTTGTCTATGTATCGATGAAGATAGTATTGTATAATGTAATATGTCTGCAAATAGACAAGATCAAATTCAGTTAATGTAATTAAAAGTTAATTAAAGTGAGTTTATTTATATGCATCTATATCTGGACTTAGCCATGATTGTTCACGTCTTTGTACATCTTAGTAAATTATAAAGTTCTGGAATATATTTTTAATTCAATCGGACTATAAACATAGACTTAAATAGATATATATTTCAGGCTTTCACTCCTTTCGCGAAGTGTTAAGGTTCTCCCTTCTTTGTGGTTCTTTAAGTTATAACAAATTTAGCAACAAATTTACTCACTGTATATTTCTATTGTTACTCTGTTGTGTAAGGTTAGCTGACTGAATATTCGAATGACATATGTCATATAGAGCAATGCATACTGAAGTCGGAAATGTCTACGCCATCTGCAAGAGTATAGAAGTTGCTTACTTATCTCAGAGTTTAATTGCGCTGATATGGTTTCATGTATTTTTCATATACTTCACATACTTGACTCCATTATACACATACATGCACTCGTGTTCACACATAAGTCGACGCGGTCAATTTAATCTCAGTTTCTTTGTATTTTTCCGCTCCATTGCGGAGCTGTCAATGCATCAGGTACTCATATTAACCGCCTATCAATGCAGTACCATAAAATATTTGTCATCACACGACGCGCACACAAGACAAGCACACACACACGCACTCACACGGATGTACACACGCACACTCGTGCACACGCAATTAAACCTGCCCTGCTGCCAATCGCTTTTGCATATGCAACGAAAAATGTTTAATTACAATGCAGAAAACAACAACAATTACAACAGCGACAACAATAAGAGTCGGGCGAGAGCAGAGTGAGGGCCGTAGAGTGGGTGGCAGTAGACAAGATATACGATGAGGTGGGTGGGAGGGAGTGGAGGGATGCACCTGGCTGCTGCTGCTGCTGGTGCCCGTGTAAACCTCAGCCGCCGACACATCAGCAAATGGCGGCGGCTCATTGACATTTCCGCTGATTACTTTATGGCCACACACACGCACAGACACAGACACACAACACACACATGCACTTGCACACATAGAGCCATGCATAACGCACTGACGCCTGTCGCGACATGACATGACATTTCAACGCACAACGCGAAAAGCGACCGTCCCTCGTCCTCTTTTCCAACAGCGGTTGAGTGCAGTGTGTGCAACCTGATCAACTTGCATGCATACCCTTTCCGAAGGTGACAAAGGGAGAGTAGTAATGTGGGGCAGAGAGTGATATTGCGATGTTAAGATACCTTAAAAAAATACCCCTCTTAATTATCTATAGTTTTCTATATGTTATGGAAAATAAAATATAATAGTAAAGATTTTCGTTGTTAATAAGTAAACAAAAATTATGAAAATAATAATAAAAATTGTAATGAAAATAATAATTAAATTATTAAAAAAAAATAATAATAAAAATGATAATAAAAATGATAATAAAAATGATAGTAAAAATGATAATATAAATGATAATAAATAATAATAATAAAAATAATAATGAAAATAATAATTAAATTATTAAAAAAAATTAATAATAATAAAAATGATAATAAAAATGACAGTAAAAATAATAATAAAAATAATAATGAAAATTATAATTTAATTATTAAAAAAAATGATAATAAAAATAATAATAAAAATGATAATAAAATTAATAATGAAATTAAGTTTAATAATCAAAATTATAATAAAATCAATAATAATACTAACAATGAATATACAAATAAAATAAATAATAAAATTAATAGATAATGTTGAATAAAAGTAAATTAAAAAATAAATATAAATTTAAAATAAAATAATAAAACGTAAAAAAGCAATTTACGTTTTTAAACAATAACTATAATAAAAATAACATTTTTAGGCATATAAATGTTATTTTTAAATGTTATATTTAATATAATTAATTCAGAAAACATGATTAAAATCAATCGATTATTTTGAATACAATTTTTTAGGTTTTCTTTTATTAATATAATACTTAAAGTATTACTAGTTAAAGTAAATAATAAGTATTACAATTTAACTCTCCGATATTTAAAAAATAATAGTTTTTTCTATAATATTTTAATTTTTAGAAAATAATAAAGCTATCCATTGAGCACTTAAAAATTAAGCTGCTTTTGGAAAGTTACAAGTTTCCAAAAGGAGTATCAACATTATTATTAGTCTTTTATCTTTGCCACTTTAATGAATACCCTGTACAAACCCTTCTTCCTCCTTCCAAATAAACACACTCACATTTCCTCTGTTCCCTTCCTTCCCCCTGCTCCCTTCCCTCCCCCTGTTCCCTTCTTTTGTCGCACACATGCCGAAAATCTCAAAATTTAATGACAGTCTAATTATGCGTGCAAATGGTTTATAAATATTTTACGATGACGCCACGCCGACAGAGAGATCAGACCCCGAGACCGAGTACAGAAGGGCGAGACTTGCGACTGTGGGCTGTGGCCACATTGTCGCATTCATGCCACCCCCAGCCTTATCGCTGGGCTCATACTCTATGCGAGCATTCGTTTTACATTTTGGCTTTTCGACTGTCCATGTGGTGGCTCTGTGTGTGGCACATTCCCGCTCTCCCCCTCTCTCACTTCCTCCTTCTGTGTGTGTGTGAAAGTTTGTGTGTTTTGCGCATCGCTGATTGCATTGCGGTTTTACGACTTCATTATTGTTAATTATACGCCGTGTTGGCTGCCAAAGCTTGGACTTTTCCACATGCGGCTGCCTGTCAGAAGTGTTATTGCTGCCCAGGCGAGAGCATGACTAATTCATAAATAGTGGAAGCACCGATGCACCGAACCACCGAACCACCACTTAACCACCGAACCACTCACAGCATGCAGCTAATGCAATTGTGAAAGCGGTTTCCAGAATGCTAAACCAAATGAAGCTGCAACTTGATTAGTTTCATTGACACCAAAAAACTCTCCAAATTTCATTTAAATATTGTTGACAGCAGTGCAGAGCTCAACTTAAGTGAATTATATCGATAGAGACTTCTCTACTCACTCTGTTTGCCTTGAAAGAAATCGACTCGCAACTTGGAGATATCAAAAAATAATTCAGTTGGCTCAGTTATATTAAAAGCTCGCTCTTTAGGAGATAATTTTTTATATTTAACAATTTTTATTCATTTAAATATTATAATATTTAAGTAACACTCTTATTTTTATTTCACTGTCGAATTTTAAACATAACATAAAGACTGATTAAAGAAACCAACGCCTACTTAAGGTACATAATTTAAAGTGTGAATAGAAAGTATATACAATTTTTATACCTAGAAAAATAGACAAAGAACTGCTAACAAATTTTAAAGGAAAAAAAAATAATTAACTCTTTCTATTGCATATTTGCATTATGGCTTTTAAATTTAAATACTTTCAAAAATATGTGAAAAGTTTGTATATTATCTTCACCTACAAGATTCTTAGTTTAACATTGTTAAACAGTTTCATTTCACAAGGATAAAATCACTTCTTCCTTCTATTTCTGGAAAAGTTCTATATAATTCTATATAATATAAGATTATCAAGTAAATTTATTTTCCTAATTTTTCTTTTGAACAAAATTAATCTTTGAATAATTGAGCGATCAAATGGGAAAATATATTTATTTGAGTTGTTTCAAATATTATTTTTAGAAGAAATTGTATAATTTCTTGCATTATATTAATTATGAAATTACATCTGTCCCTGTACATTATTCACCTAGTTAAAAAATTTAAAAAATTCGTGTGTTGCATTTTCTTACTTCATTGAATTTGGATTTACTTTTATTTATCTATTTTAAAACCAAATTTAATTCAATGTATAAAGTTCAGGCCCTTTTTGGATTGTTTATTTTTAGAACCTAATACAATTTAATCAATTGCACTCTGTGCGGTATTTGCTCAACAAAGTGAATCGAATTGCAGTCTATGCTCAGCCGCAAGTGTTTGCCCGCCCTTCTGGCAGCAACATTGTTGGCAATTAACCAAAGAAATTCATTTCATTCCCATGCCCAGCCCTTTGCCGAGAACGAGAGACGCCACATTCAATGCCCACAAAATTGTCTGGCATTTGGATAATGCATCGGCATCTTGTGCTGGGGCGAGTGGCGGCGGCTTTGAATGTCATAAGCCTCAAATTATAATGTATGTTAACAAATTTTACGGAATGCCACGTACATTGAACTTGCCCTTGCTCAAGCGCATTCCCTTTCCCCACCGCGTTCTGCTAACACTCGAGTGTGTCGAGCCGAGCATTAAATTCATTTCACATGCATAGCAGACAAAGCAGCTGCCCCGCCCACATTGTAGCTGGGCAAGATTTTGATTTGGAATTTGTAAATATGGTCACGTATGTTATTATAGCAAATAGTATCTCTCATGGTTATGTTTATGCGTAGCTCCGCTCAGCTCAGCTCAGCTCAGCTCAACGTCTTACAGTAAATTGAGTTTTGTTCTCTGCCATTCGAATCTGTGGCACATGTACAATTCACACATACTTCGATAAACTAGTGTGCGTATGTGTGTGTGTGTGTGTGCACTCGAATTGGTAAATTTGAATTTATATCGAATTTTTGCGATTTAATTAAAACAGTTTATGGCAATTGCTCGGGTAGAAGAGAAATCCTATTTACTTTTCACTTTATGAGTCGGAAGGAATTACGCCTATGGCTATTTAAACTCGGCTTAAACAATTTCTAGCACATTTTTCCATAATGCCTGCGTGCGTGTGACTATGCATGTGTATAAATAATTATAATCAATGCTTATTTCGGCCTTCAGCAGATGCAATTTGCAGCTACATCTCATCTGAATTTGTACTCAAGTGCGGTAAAAAACAAAGCTTGTTTTGCTTTCGAGTGTGGATGTTACTTCGAGTAAAACAGTTGTTCAAGTTCGTAGAGAGAATTTTAAAGTCAAATAAGCCGCAGTATCCGCATTCGAGTGGGCGAAAATGCCTATCATTGCGTCAGAGCCGACATGGCGTCGAAATGTATCTTTCACGCACAATTTGTTTGTAATGATGTCGACAGCATGTCAGTGGCAGCAACAGCGGAGGCGTAAGATCTCCTGGTTGGGTAGTTACTAGGCGGAAAAAATAGAAGTAAAAAAAACGGACGAAAATGTTGGAAAGGCAACGGCAACGGCACATTAGTGCCCCCGAAATCCCAATCATAAAGAGCGACAGCAGAAACTTTTCGCGAACGCATTTTTCATGTCGAATTCGTGGCAATCGGCGTGCCAAATGATGTCCTGGGGGAGTGCTCCCCCTCGTCCCCTCCCTCTCCTCCTTGTTGGGCAACGCAAAGATACATGTAGAGCTCTCGAAATGGCCGCATGTGTAGCGCGCTAATGAAATAAACATGTTTATTAGATACAAATGCTGCCCCAGTTGGCCTTACTTTTTTCTGTTGCGCCACTCAGCACTGGTATTTATTTTTTGCAGGTATCACGCTGCGTATGATTAATATTAAGTGTTAGCTAGCTTGCACCTGTCGTCTTTGTAATTAATTGAATTATATTTCTCAGGACGTGCCAGCAGCAAGGTTCACAATTTCAGGCATTATAAATGCAAAGGGCATCAAAAATAGCGGAAATGCAATTAAATTGCGCAAGGATCACAGTCGCGCATCGCCTCAAGCTTCATCTCCGGCCACCTCGAGTGCTTGTAAAAGTGGCTAAGCGCAAATTACCAACAGCTACAGCTATGGCTACTCCTACTCCTCTTCGCAGTTGGCTGGTCAGAAAGAAATGCCGCTGCATCCCAGGCCCAACTCTGTGAGAGAACTCTATTATGCTTAATTAAGTTTTTCTGCCAGTTGGCAGTTAGTTTGCCTCGAGAAGCAGCAGGAAACACGAACCGAGCTGCAGATGGATTAATGGAAACACTGTTTGCAGTGTTTAAGTAGGTGGAGCAGAGAGAAGAGCGTGCAAAAGAGCAAACTTGTTAGCAGGCAATTGTTATGGACTGTAGAATGATAATCGGCCAAGACAGAGCAGGCAAATTGCAGGTGAAGCGTGCAGCTGCAAAAGACTCCTGGGCAGGCTGACATGAATTAGGAATCAGGAAAAGGTTTAAAATTGTTTGTAAGGTATAAATCTTTAGTTAAACTCCTTAATTAACAATATGACAGAGTGAATATACCCAACTGTTGAGCAGTTTTTTATGCCTAAATAACTTTTTTCAATATTTCTTCATTTTATTTTATTCAATTTCTACAATAATAATAATTGTTGATTTTATTTACATTTATTTTATAAGTTAACATCGGTGCTTGATGCCCATATACTGAACATTATACTAAATTTATACAATACAAAGAAATTCTGCTTCATTACATATAACTAGTATTGGAACAATCCGAGGAGATAAGAGCCTGCAAGCATAAAAGCATAAAACTCTCGATATGAAGGTTGCATTTCTTCTTAATTTACATTGAAGCTTGAAAGACTAAATTGAATAACTTAGTAACCTCACAATCCGTGAAAGATATTTTATATTTTAAGAATTTATTATTCATTTCATTTAATGACCTTCATAAAATTTAATACTTTTACAAATGCAGCAAAGTTCTCTGAAGTTACACAAAGGTGAAAAGAAAAGGTTTAATAAGTCCTTATTATTTAAAATTAATTCGTTTATTGTTATTGTAATTGTTGTGATTAAAGTTAAGCTCATTAATTTAATGAAAAGTGCGCCAAGCCAATTGAAAGCAAACAAATCGCCTTAAGCTATTAAATTTAATCCATTTGATTAACGGCGATGCTGCAAGTACTGCCGCATTTTTCATTTTCAAAGTTAGCTCCACGCATACATGCATACTACTTATATATAGCATATATATATACATCTCGCTGCCATTCAGAGTTGCATACTAATGAGGTTAATGCTTGCATTGAGCCAAAAACGTTAAAGGCAAAAGATGAGAGAGAGAGAGAGTTACCTTCCTGCCGTGCGCTCCCTTCTCCTGGTTCGTCATAAGCAACGCCGCGTTGGATTTGCAAATGTGTAGAAAAATGCTAAAAGCGCCAGGCAAACATGCCGACAGACAGACAGACAGGCAGACAGACCGGCAGGCAGATACAGTGAAGCATACGCCCACACTGCGCAGACTTGAAGAGACCAACTAATCAAGGTAATGAAATCAGTTTTATTTCACGGCGCTTTTTTCGTTACAGAGTTCATTTTTTACGGAGCTACTGAGCTGCTGAGCTGGGCTGCAGATGAGTTTGAGGGCATGCAAATAGACCTGGAATGTTTGTCAGCAGTTCAAAGTGTTTGCTAAGCGGGAGAAAGAACAGAAACGAGAGAGAGAAGGTGGTAGGTGAGTTCAGTTATCTGACCCTAACCTAACCCAATGGCGTAGTCTGCCTTTCGGCTCGTGTGGCTGCAACCACAGGAGACTCGTCTGCCTGTTTGCGGCACGGCTAATGAGCAGCCCTGGCGCCTTTTCATACCCAATACCCGTGGGGTACAAGGGTATTATAGGCTGAAGGCTAATGGAAATTGCATGTTACAGGTGAAGGGGAGCGACTCATGTAAATAACAGGAAAAAATGGTTGCGAATATCTTATAGATATTATGGAGCGAACAACCTTCAATCTCTTTACACTTGATGCATTACTTAGGATAATTAAATTAAATCCATTGAATTCTTTCATATTAAACATTAGCTAAACAGTCTTTTCTTTATAAAAGAATGTTTGTTGAATTCGTAAAAAGAACTCAAGCAAGAGCATCGTTAAACTGAATACAAGGTAATTGCTATATTGGGACATACTTATTTACTCTCTTTGCATTAAGAAATTAAATGAACATTGAAATATTAAAGAGCGAATCAAAGTTAAGTTTTTGAACTAAGTATAAAGAAATATTTTTCGAATTTTTATAAATAAAATTCAACTTGAATTGAATATTATATTTATTATTTTTTATTTTGCTTTTTAAATTTATTTTTCAACAACTCTTTGAGCACAACTACGACTTCTACCTTTACAAGCGTCTTGCCCGACTGACACCTCCAGCTGGGGCTGCTCTCTGTTTCACGTGCAACAGCAGCGGCGGCAGCATTCACGGCTAATTCAATTAGGTGGCCCGCAAACCAGGTCTGGTAGTCTGTCATATTTAATTAAGAAACTTTGCCAACAATTGCTGATGAAATATTGTTGTTGACGCCTTATCAATGATGGAAACGCCATAAAGTATGCAACGCGAAGTGGAAGAGCTAAAGCCAGCGAAGATTCAAAAACTTGTGCGGCAACTGTGGGAAGGTACAACCAATTGTCGCGTATGAGAGGGGCACAAACACACGTGCGCACCCACACACACACACGCGAACACAGCACACGTATGTGTTCGTTTTCACTGCCGTCTTTCGGGCGCAACGCATAAATTTCATTTGACACAGTTTTTGAGCTGCGTTCAAAACCGAAAATAGGTTTAGATGCAGACGAAGATGAAGACACACATAAACACGCATGCATAGAGCAAACCACACACATAAGCCTAGGCACACACACAGAGAGAGACAGACAGAGAGTGAGACGGGGAGAGATAGACAGAGAGAAACAGCTCGAGGGCGAGACGGTTGCAGTTACAGTTGCCCCCAAGCCATAATTGGTTGCGTCAGTGCATAAGTCACGAGCTCGTGCGAGTCCTTCGAGTCCTGCTCGACTCGAGTTGCCATGACGACAGCCAAACACACACACACACACTCATGTGTTAAATGCGTGTGTGTGTTTGCGATAGTTTGCGTGTGTGTGAACGTGGCGCCTGGAAGTATGTAGCATTTAAATAGGATAACTGCAAGTCGCCCACTAATTGAATTGCCGACAAGATTTACCTAGCCTCCTCCAGTTCCCTCATGCCCCGCCCGCCTTGCCATCGCTTGGGCTATGAAATTTTGGTAATTAATATTTTCACGTAAGCGGAAATGTGCAACAAACATGTGAACGACAAGCCCTCTCTTCCCCTCCCCTGTGCCTCCCTCTGACATAAGTTTATTTAACTAGCTAACAAATTTGTCGTTGTTGTCTGCACTATGAATAGAGTCGCTTGTCGGTTGCAACTCTGGAAACTGGCTCCGGCTGCCGCTTTAAAGTTTTAGTGGCCTGCAAGTTTGTTGTACCATTAAAAGTTCCTAACGCTTTGGACAATATTATGCCGGAGATTCTATAGCAAACAAAATTATACAAATGCTAAATGTCTGGGCACGAATCTGCGGACTGGGTGGCAATTATACTTGGGGCTTAACGAGCAATATCTGCTTATATAGTTTGCATTATGCCATTAGTGGCTATTTTCTTTTATTGCAGTTTTTATAATCTAAAACAATATAACATAATATTTGTTCAATGAAACATTTCTTTACGTAAATTGTAATGAGCTCAATTCATGGACTTTTTAGTTCGCTGTAATTATCTTTTCAACCATTTTTTGACTTACTTTCTATAAAACAGAATATTGGTTCGATTTTAGGAATATACATTTGTGGAAACATTCTGGTAAGGGAGAGACAGATAATTTATTTCTAAGTTACACACATCTTGTTTAAAATATTACCGAGTTCTTTCACTTTTTCACTGGTGGTTTTAGTTCCACAAACAACATTAAATCTACCGTCCCTAAGCAATGGTATTAAGCATTTTTTGTCTGACTCCCAAAATCTCTTACTCAATAGCAGTTTCCATCTGAGATCTGCAGACGTAGCGGCATCGTCTTGAGTAAATTAAAATCTTCCACTTGAGAAGCAGTCGAAGTCAACTGTCAAACTTTCTGCTGGGCCATAAGTCAATTAGGTAAATTGACTTACCGGAGAGTCCTTGGCAAAGGTTGTCGCGTCTTTCGTTACTTTTTTCTCTCTCCCCCTCCCCTGCCACTATCTCTCCCTCCACTCCACATTTCAAATGGAGTTGGAGGACACTTAACTGATTTGTTTGTGGTCTGGCTGAAGTTGAGTTGTGTCTTCACTTCATTTGGCTGGAGAGGTGCCAATGTGAAAAACATTTTTTGGAAGCAGACCGAGATGAAGCTTTTTGATTTGACGACTTTAAAAGTTTCTCCAGGCTGCAAATAGTTGAAGTTTTTCATGTTTAATTAACTGAGAAATTAACTGTGGAATGTGGAATAAATTCGCCACAAAAAAGTTGCCAAAGTTAGAAAGCTCAATGAAGTGGAACTTTTAAGTGTATTTGCCTTAGATGGCAGAAATATCCACGTGACCTAAGTAAGCTAAATTTTTTAGTTCTGTCAATTTTCACACGCATTCTAGTATTAACATTAACATTTAATAAATAATAAGAAAAGAACATAAAAAACGAAACTATTCTACACAGTACTTGTTGCATTCCGTGGCAAGTTTCTCCAGTTACAGGAAGCCTTTTCCGCATCTTCAGTTGGTAAGTGAACTTTGATTGCATGAAGATGTTTTCCGGGCAGGAAACTATTTTGTAATCGGAACTTTAAAGATTATAAATCAGTTTCCTAAATTCCTAATCAGTTTCGAATTTAAACTAAATCACAAATATCGAGAGTCGTGAGTGGAATATAAATTATTCCAATTCAATTTGATAATCTATAAGTGCGGTAAATGCATAATTCCAACTAGTTTGATGTATTTTCATTTTGTTGATAAATTGAATCATGTCGATTCGTTCGCCTCGCGTGGAGATGAGGCCCATGCGGCGCTCGATTTTATTGAGTTAATTAAATTTGCGGGCAGCGAAAGTGAAATGTAATGGACACGAGTTGCGCATATTGTAAACAGATTTTTAATTATTTAAACAAAATGGAAAATGGACGCGACCACAGGCTCGTTCCGGGCACACATGGCGTATGCGTGATGAAATACGCTTCGCACTCGCCATAGGTGGAATTGTCACGTTTTTAATTAAACGTGCGCCCAGCGCCAAACAGCGTCAAATATCGAAACACCAATAATAATCAATGGCAATGCCCAACAACAACAACTGAAACAACAAATAGCACAATAAATGCCAAAAGAAATGAAATAATTATTAAAAAAATGAAAAGTGATGCGAGTTCGTGTGGAAAATTTGTAATTGCCGACAACCTGTTGAGGGCACGGATTTTATTTATTGTTCAATTTTAGTATAGTTATTTCAAGTATTATTCGTTCTATAAAAAGTTACCTTTAAGAGAAGTTCAAGGTTCTACTTGCGAGTTCAGTTCAAATTGTATTGCTTTGTTTCCTTATTTTTGTGTCTGACTCAACTAGCACGTCACAGTCTTGTAGTGTGAATAATTCATCTCAACACGCTCTGCCGACATTCAGTTCTTGTTCATTCTGCCTTTCAATTTACAACTCACTTTCTATTTGAGTGTGCCGAGTCCGAAGCTAGAGGCAGCTGACTTAATTCACACACTTCCCGCTAGATTCAACTTGCGTTTAAAAATAGGTTCAAAGAATTTAAAATTTGTAAAGAACTAAAAGAATTTTCGATTTCTTAGGTATGGAAATAAATTATTGGCATAATTTTTATGAATCAATGAAACTTAACTAGCATAATATTCATTGTCACATATTCTCTCTTTTCCATTTGTTATGTGCATGTTATTTAAAATTAATTATAGATTTTCTGTTCTTCCGTAAGATTAAGTAGATTCTTTATCAGCGGTTTTTTTTATGTACTTCCAAATATTAAAAAGCATTTACGTTGTCTGATTCATATTTTTATATATGATTCCCAATTTTTTAAGTACTTATCGACCACTATAAAGATATATTTTTTAGTGCTCCAACTGGTAAAAACTATCTGAGTAGATCGATTATTTACAACCACCTACAGGTTTACATTGCTTTTTGTGCCTTTGTGTTTTATAATCTGTTTGGCCCATTTTAAAGCCCAGCCCAGTTCGTTGCCCACTCCAATTACATTACACATACGCACTTATACCCACACACTCGTAATCCAGGGCTGGGCTGAAAAGTGGACCCAAACCCAGGCCGCAGATTGCGGGTTATCCGTGCGCCTGTCGCTCATTTGACAAGTCATTTGCAGCTCGTAGAAAAAGAGAACTTAATTGTTTTCATTGTTGTTGCTATTGTTTTTGTTGTCTTTTGGCTTTTCGCTTTTGCTTTGGTTTTAATAAGGTCGATGTCGGCGCAAGATACAACAACAACAACAGCAACAATTAAGCACATAAAAAATCATTTAATTATGTCTATCAAACGTCGCACACGGGCGCCTAAAAGCGAGCAGCGATAAGTTTTTTATTACACCTCAGCTCGGGTGTGCATCTGATATGCCTCTTTGTGTTCGTATGTATTTGTGTGTGTCTGTGTGATTGTGTGTGGGTGAGTCTCATTAAAAATGAAAGCGCTACTCATTAACTGTGCCAGGTAACAGACAGCCAACAAACAAGGCAACAACGACAACAACAAGAGCTTCTCGCACACAACAAACGATTTTTGAGTCGGCAACTTTACGCTTAAACACCCACCCTCACACACACACACACACACACTATACACTAACCGCACACACACAGTACATACACACACTCACCTTTAGTTGCGTGTGTGTTGTAGTGTAGTTTTAATTACCTTTTGCTGTCGTCGTGTGCGTCTCTCGTTCGGCTCGACGCGACTCGACTCGCCTCGTACGTTGTTTAAGTAATTGTTTGTCATTAGTTAAAATGTTTTCATTTTGCTTCGCTGTGAATTGGGCCGCGTTTTCTGTGGCTCGATGTTTGTCCGTGCACTGCGAGAAATTCGTATGAAATTAATATTAAATAAAGTTGTGATAGAAATATCCAACATAAAGAAAATATCTGCACAAAAATTAAGGAAAAAGTACGTTTCGAACATCGATAACATTCGAGATAACTGACATAGCTATATCGATAGCATATACATTATCGATAACATATACATTATCGATAACATATACAGTAATCGATAACATATACAGTTATCGATAACATATCCATTTATAGTATCGATAATATTTCAGGTTATCGATATCATATCGATGATCGATTTAAATCGATAGATGTAGGTCGATCAATAACATCGGTTATTGATCATTTATCGATGATGATATGACAGAAAACTATAGGCTTCGAATATTTGTAAATCCATCATAAAATTTTAAATAATATACCGATCGATAAAGTATTAAATATCGATAGCACATAGACGATGACATGACAGAAAAAATTCAACAATAGTTTGAATACCCGCAACACAAAACATATTGCTTATTGACAGAACATCGATTATCGATAAGGTATCGATTACTGATTTTAGGTAACAATTAAACTATGATAAATTTTTCCCAAAACTGAAAACTGTTTTTTAAAATAGATTTACAGCGAGATGTTCAAAAGTTTCTCTTCTCTTTTTATTGATATATCGCCTTGAGTAGGCATCGAATTAGACGTAACGATCAGCCCGTCGTAGGCTGTCAACAAAGGCGAGTTCGTTTTTTGAGGACTAACACAATCGACTGAAAACAATCAGAAACATAAACATTAACAACATTCTCCAAAGTCCGAAATAACTCACGTGTCTTAATCAATTCACAGAACACTTGATCACATTATTCAAGCATGGCCTTTGTAGCACGACGCAATATCGAGGGGAAATTGGTGGAGTGCCAGGTGATCTCGAGCCACGGCACCAGCTCGGCCCTACAGCTGTCCGATCAGAGCGATGATGACAACGATTTGGGATCGATGGATACTGGTTACAGCAATCGTTCGTTTAAATCGCCCACAGTGCGCTATGTATCGTCGAAGGAGCAACTGCAAGAGGATTCCGAGCCGGACAATTGTTACAGCTTCGATGAGTCCGAATGCAGTGAGCTCACCGAACTGGGAGATCTTGACTCTCCTAATTCCACAGATTCCCCAGACACATATTTTGATGAGTATGAAGGGACTGGAACAGATGAGCCAGATGACGATGAGCAGATCTCCATCGAGACGGAAGTGGAGTGCAGTGTATCCAAACAGCTAATGGAGAATACAGTCTTGGAGGAGGAGGAGGAGGAGGAGGAGCAGAGCCCCAGCAATTTGGATACCCTGAGTATGGAGTCCTTCGATGTCGACACCATTCCTAGCGCACGTGACGAGTTGAGGCTGCCGGAGCAGGACAACCGCAGCATTGACTCGTTCGATGTCTCTACAGTGTGTAGACAGAGTATTCAGGGGGATATGGAGAGTCTCGAAGTGGTCACCATCTGCCAGCCCAAGCAGTTCGAGGACAATTCGAGCATGATTTCCACAGATGTCTCCACCATTTGTAGGTCTAAGGGCGGCCAATCGAAGGGGCGCACCTTTGATGATACAATCAGCTTGGACTCTTGCAACAGCGTCTCTATGGTGCGCCCCAAGAAAAAGAAACAGGGCATAGCCCTGGATAGCATCAGTACAAGCACTTTTGAATGTCAGAGTCAGGACACCAATCGCACCTACAACGTCCATTCGAATACAGTGCGCCGTGATGACTGCTCCTCGGCTTCCACCTGCAGCTGGACCGATATGTACGGCGGCGCACTGCAAACCTCCGATAGTCGCAGCAATATTGTGCCCTCGTTGAGTCTTAATTTGTCAAACACTTCGTCCGGCTCGACGACCTATTTCCGCAACTGCGATGACAAGAAGGAGCGCCAGGGTCAGGCCTATCAGGAGTGGGTGAAACGCAAGGAGCGCCAGAAGCAGGAGAAGAAGCAGGCGGCCATACAGGAGCGTCAGAAACGCGAAGCCGAGACCGCGATGCGTCAGCGTCTGGCCAAGGAGCGCTACCAGGAGTGGATACGGCAAAAGGAGCTGCAGCAGAAGAAGGGAGCTTCGAGTAGTGCCAAAAGTAGCAACAGCTCTGCCAGCTACCAAAGCAACTCAAGTATCCAGATCGCCAACAATGGCCACAAGCGACAGGTCAGCAAGGAGACAACGGAGGCAGACAAGAAACGTCGTGAACAGTGGGAACGCATGAAGAAGGTGCAGGAGCAGCGCGAACGCGAACGTCTGCGCCTGCTGCGAATCACTCAGCAGAAACTGGAGGAACAACGCAAGGAGAAGTCCGATGGCGCCTGGAAGAACTGGATGAAGTCGGTGGGCAAGCGAGCCAAGCCGGTCCCCCTCAACCAGGGCTTCGATACCCTGCGCGGCACCATTGCCAACATCTACATAAATCCAAATCAATGGGTATCCAATATCGATACCAACGATTCGCGTGGAAATTGATATGCTCTGTGCGTTAGCCTTAAGTCGTTTTCCCTTGGCTTTGATTTCCCCACACTCCGGCACAACAAAATGGATCCCAAACAGAAAAAAAATATAGAAAACCGAATAGAAAACATAACGAGAAGATGAAGAAAACACTATAGAACAGTATCAAGATTCGTTTAATGACACATTGGTTGAGTCCTTGCAATGATTGAGCGACCGATGTTTCAATAAACCGAATTCCGTGTACACCAAAATTACGGAGCAAAGGATTTTTGAGCAGTTTTCCCCAAGGTGAGAACTATTAAGCAACATTTTGCTTTCAGTTCCTGATTTTTAGTTTTATTCTACGAAAGAAAGCGAGTCAAGTCGACGAGTTCGTAATGTAAGTTCAGATTTTCAATCTATGCAGACAAACATGTTGATACTTTTGTAGACGCAGATTGAAAACCTGTCCAGACATCAGAAGACTCGACGATGTTCATTTAACTTTTTGTCAAGTTCCTATTTTTCCAAAGAAAGAAAATACATTTTGAAATATATTTTTTTAACCCAAAAAAAGGAAAAAAACAAAAAATGTTCTGGCAAACGTGTAACAATTTCAAAATTTTTCTCAAGCACAATAAATAGTCTGGAGTTTTGCTCTTTAATTATTAAATAATTGTTTTGTTTTTTAATTTCTATTACACAATAATAATACTTTAATAATATCTGCGTAGAATAACAGAATAAGTTTTGTTTTATATATTCTATCTGTAAAGTCTGTCAATATCTTTTTTCTTGTAATACTCTTACAGTAAAACATGTTCTACATGTTCCACAGCTTCGTTTCTTTTCTCGCAGTGTACTTCTCGCATACCCCAACAATGGCAATTATAATCGTTTTAATTACAAACCACGAACATTCCATTATAAGTGGATATTCTCGCCTCAACCTCCGTCCGTTGTGCAGATTACAAATACTATAAGTATAAGCCAGCCTCGTCGACCCTGAAAGACCGTCCCAGGCCACTGCTGGGCCAATACGATAACCTTTAACCTTGCTTTGTAATGGTTTTTTCGAACTGAACTAGGTATGAAAGTAGCCTCAACCGTAGTTCCCTGTTTTCCACTATATGAACGTGTGATAAAGGGGAAACAGGCGACTCGAGGGGGATGCAATGGGGGATATGTATTTGCCTATTTTCCCCATTTGCCGTTTCCCCATTTTCGTTGTTTGTCAATTTGTGCTTTTATTATTTATTTGTCAGCTCCACGGGGAGTTTGAGTCTGCGACTAGACATGGGCTTAATTAAGCTTTGCTCTCCCTCTCTCTCTCTCTCTGTCTCCCTGCTACGCATTTGCTACGTCTTTCTCAGAACTTGGGACTTTTATTTATGCAATTAACCAAAGCTGCGTGTAATAAACTCTGGCTAGGTAAAATCTTTGATTAATTGTAGTTTTGTTTACCCGCTGAACGAACGAGACCCAAAACATGCGTGATTAACTGTGTGTGTGAGTGTGTGTGGATGTGCGAAGCTTCTCCTCTTGCTGGGTGATTAGGCCATCGTCCACTTTCTTATGCCTTTTCTTGTTGTCCACTAAGCTGTGGCAATTTGTTAACATGCACCATGTGATGTTAATCGCTTTTTGGGCCCCGTATCATTATCATTATCGAAGTTCTCGGAAAATTGAGGAGCTGCACAGTCGATAAAGTAACTTATTCTTTCAGCTGCTTGTCTATATAAAAGGAGTAAGATTAACATTAATAAAACATTACTAAAAACATAATTGAATTGTAATTTCATATAATCAAAATTACTCTAAAATATATTTAAGTTCTTTTGATTAATACTCCAGCAATATTCCTGCACTGATTTGCCTCACATGATCACAAATCATTTGAGTCACCCTCTTTTTGGGCTACCTAACCAGATTGCAATTTATTTACATTTTGGCATTTTGTTGTGGTCCCATTCTATCAGTGAATTCTTTTCCTTTTTTTGGGGTGGTTGTAAACTTTAATGCGATATCGTAAAAAATAAGCACGACAAAGCCGCAAGGACGAGCGGCTAATGGGCCATTGTGGACCTCGGGAAGCGGAACTCATGTGAAGCCTGCCATAATCACAGCAATGACAATGACAAAATGTTAATGTGTGCCTTGTGTGCTGCTTGTGTGATGACTTTTATGGGCAACTATAAATTATAAAACAATTTCTTTGGCGACCTATAAAAGATTCCCGGAAATTAACTTGACGCATTTAAAACAATTCTGCTGCATTTAAATGGCAATTAGGGACACAGTCAAATAACCTTTACATAGTATTACTATGTGTGTGTGTGAAGTTGCGCTGTGTGTGTGTGTAGGTATGCGTAATCATTTGCTTTATAAAACAATCATCGACTAACAAAACACAAGTGTGCGCAGATTAACGCAAATTTGCGCATTTTAAATGCAAATCAACAGCAGCGGGAACAACAATAACAACGACAACAATTGCTGAGCGACCAACAATTATAATAAATAACCACGAAAAATTCGAAATGATTTGCTTGGGGGGCTCTGTTGCGACAAAGAAAATTAATAATAAATCTCAAAATGCTCATTAACTTAATTACTGTGTTTATTTTCATTGCCCTTCCGCTGACGTCGTCGCCGTCCGCCGTTTTCCGATTTTTCTCCGAGTTTTGGCAGCTTTCGCTTTGTATTTGTGTTTCAATACCCTGTTTACGCATTAAGCAGAAGGGTATGCTAAATTCGAAAAAATGTATGCTGTAATTAAAGCTTGTCTGTGTATAAGGAAATATTCTTTTCTCCTCCAATAAATAGACTATTATCAAATTCAAACCAATTAATTATTCTTCTTTTACCAAAGAATATTTTTTTTTTTAATTTTAAGTATAAAATTTAAAATAAAACCCATTTGAATTCAACATTCATTCATCTATAATCAACAATTAATTTAAATCATACAAAAGGAATTAAAAAATAACTAAATATTAATTCATTCACAACTCCAAAATAATCAATGCATTAAAATCAGTGCAAGACAGGGTATCTTTAGGCTTACAGTTATATTCAGCATTCTCCACTTCTCTTTCTTTCCCTTCCTTTCCATTCCTTGTGTTGAAATGTTTTCGTTTGCTGCGTCACGCAATTTTTATAGCTCCCCTCGGTGTGGACTGCCCTGCCAAATTTCTGATAAACAACTCAGCAAAGAAAAAATAGCCTGAGAACATGAAAAAATTGAGCGTCTTTAACCTTAATGTGTATTTAAGTAATGTTAATTGTGTGTAGAGTCGCCAGCTGACGCCAGGTGCTGCCATTTCTCTCTCTCATCACTCCCATTCATTTCGCATTTCTTCTCCACCTGTTCTTGTTGTTTTTCCTTTTTGGCACATTTTTCTGTAATTATGCTAATTCCACAGTTCCACCTGCCCCGCATAGCGTATCCTAAAGTTCTGTTCTGCTGGCGGCGCAGCGAATTGTGTTTTATATAATTGCCGGGCCAGTTGTTAATTGAATTTCGAGTGAGACGCGCTCAGGCAGCAATTAGCGAGAGGTGCCAGCCAGCACTACGTATAAGTTACCTATAGTTTGCATGCACTTCACGCCAGTCCGTTCATAATTGAATCGGACTACGGTGTTGCGAGTATCATTTTTCAGTTTATTGTGGAGGTTGCAAAGTTTTGTAGCATTGCCAAACCAGACTGATGATAGGGAATGTTAAGGGGTTCGTAATGAATGAATTAGTTTCAGTTTAATATGACTAATATTTCTGCATTCAGTAAATCAATGATACGGAATTCTCACTAAAAATTATAATATCGTATACACGTGGTTAAATGTAATTAATGACTTTCTTCAGAGTGTTCAATACAGCTTAACAAATGTCCAAATTGCCCATGCTTTAAGGCTAGCGGAAGTGTTAGACTCGTTGTGCACCTGACCAAAACTATTTTCTAAAATAAATAAAGTATATTTATTATTTTTTATTAGACAGTAAATTTTTTTTTCCAATGAGAAGTCATTAGTTCATTATTTTTACAGTCAGTTGGAATTGTTCTGTTCCTTCTGAATTAAATCTTACGTGTAGGTTAAAAAAAAAAAAATAATAACTTCAATGTTTTGGCTATATTGAGTTGCATACTTTGGGGGAGCGGCTTTGAAATCAGAACATCTTCATAATTTTTGTGATAAATTTACAACAAACCGATCGCAAACAAATGCTCAGAAATCATCCAAAATGAAATGTATGTCAATTAACTGTCCTGCCTTTAAATTACGCTTTGAGTGCGTTTTTTATCGACAAACGGGGTAGGAAGGGGGCGTTATAAAACTTCTAAAACAAACTTGAGCTGCGTGCTGAATTGAGACTTTTTTATTTATATTTTTTTCGTGGTCCATGGCTATGTTGACTCGTCTGTCGATGCTAATATAGTTTGTGGGGTCTAGCACGCCTCCTTCTGCCTTTAATATACATTTTCGGTTGGCACAAAGTTATAATACCCTTCTATCCAATGCGTAACAGTAATTTAAAAATTTTTTAAAAAATACCCCCAAAACAAAATTTTTAGTAATGAAAATCATTTAAACTATGCCTAAATGACTCTGCAGCGAATAAAAGAAGGACGCTAATAAATATAAATAAATATTATATATTTCTGGTTAGCCGATTAAATCGGAAATACCTACAACGTATATACATATAATTAAGTATATCAATGATTTCTCTTTATTGGGCAATTCAATAAAAACATATCGCAATGAAAACCTTATCAATTGCGAACTTAAACATGCTCATTACTTAACTTAACTGCGGAATACAATTCCAGCAGAGTCTGTTGAGAGCTGCAGCAAGGAAGCAATCCCTTTGTAATTGCATATCGATGGTTGTCCTTTAAACGGGTGATTCTTCTGCGTTGACTTTTTCACTGAAAATTGAGCTCTTTGAGTATTTTCACTCGATTTTTGTGCGCCTCTTTTGCAATCAGGAATCAAGGCTTAAAATGCCCGATAGCAGTTTGACATTATTAAAATGTACATTATGCGGGTCAGTCAGACCGATGTACATACACATCCATATATGCACATGCTATGTGCATGAGTGTGTGTACATGTGTGTTTGTGCAGTGTTGCTGAAGAGCTTAAGTAAGCCATGCATATTTACTACATGTTAACCTTGAGATTTATATGTATTATATGCAAAACCCGACGGACAGACAGCGAGAGTCAGTTGGGGGTCAGCTGTGGGGTTAAAAGGGGTCGACAGGCTATATCATATACTATGTATGTATGCATGCATGTATGTGTGTGTGTGGCAGCTCTTATGTGCACACAAAAACGAGACTATGAAAATGCAGTGAAAAACGCGTTGGATGTGAAGGTAAACAAACAACAAATGGCGCACGTAACCGACTCAGGTGCTTCGTGGGGTGTCATGACGAGGGGGCGAAGAGGGAGTGGAGGGAAGGGGGTACGCGCACTGTGGTTGCAGCTGTTTTGGCATGTTTGAAAATTCCTGGAAACAAATGTAATAAAAACTACTCGTAATACACACACATACACGCACGCTCAGCCGCGCACACACCCAAAGTGCTTGGCTTTTTTATTAGCTGCGAGTTGAAAGTATATGCGTGTGTGTTTGTGTGGGTGTTGTTTTTGCTTTCGGTCTGTTTGCCGGCATTTTTGCGTGCTGGCCTGCACTTAAAATGGCCTTAATGAAGGAATTTTGGTTTTATTCGAAATTAGTTTCTTGTTTTCATTTGATTTTTTAGTGTTCACTTGAGTATATTTCAAATTTATGCGCATTCCTGCCACTTTGATGGACTGCCCCAGCCACAGCGACCTAATGCCCGTTTCGTTTTGTAAGTATTTCCAACTAACTAAATATCCCTGATTGAAATGAATAAGCAGCTGTTGTAGTTGTTGTTGTTGTTTTATTATTCACCACGCTTAACGCTTTAGAGTTTATTTATTTTATAAATATTCCTGTCGATCTGCAATTTACATGTGATGCTTACGATAACATATACAATTGATATAGCTACACATATTTGTATAGTATGTCAATATGCATATAATAATTTTATGTAACAATTTTTTTTTTCGCTTTCGATAAACATTATGATACACTGTTTTTTTTCTTCTATTATTAATTCCTATATGTTTTCAAAGTATAAATAAATATTCGATACATGTTTTATTCGTTATTTGGTTAAATTGCAATTTTACTTTGATTTCGGTTTTGTGCTATAAATATAATAGGCATAAACTTGTATATTACAACGTAAGCTTGGCATTATGTCAAGATATATGGTAGAGTAATTCTCTTGAATTGTGTTTGTTAAACAAGTAACTCGATATATATTAAATACACACTCGTTGGCTACGCTAAGTACTCAAGTTAACATAGGTAAATGATATGCTTGGATCGCAATTTGAAGTTGCATCAATTTTGGGGCAGAAGTAGAGCGGGAAATGAACAAAGTGTTGTATTATTCTAAGAGATACACACACATATATTTCAAGGTTAGGTTTGTCTAATGAGTTTTCACACAAACACAGCCATCTGCTGAGCATGTGGAGCGTTCTCACAGGCTCTCCAACATTTCGATATATCATCATTACTTTATTTTGGTATTACTTACTTTTGAATACTGAACTCAGCCCTCGATTCGTACGAGCAGGTTGTCTGTGAAAAGTTATCAGCAGATACCCCATTTCACTTTCTCTACTTTTATTTTTGCTTTCTGCCTTGCCTTGTCTTGACTTAAAGTTAGGTTCATCTGGAATACAATTTCGATTCGCATTCAAATGTTTCTTTGCACACACACAGTCTCTTCAATGTTCATCATATTTACATCATTTAACGTTTGCTAGTCTTCTAAAAAAACCTCTTTGCTGTATGTCTATGTACATGTGCCATAGAGCTCTTCAATTCTTCTGCTTCCACTGCAATCTCCCGATTAGTTTGATTAATTTCTATTAGTTATTTTACAATATTGCTCGAGCTAAGCTTAACTTACGAGCTACTTTTCAACAGCTTGAACATGCACGCGTTAGGGATTAGGAAGCCTGGTTGACTTATTGTTTAGTAGAGCTAGTTAGAGTATGTATGATGTATAGATACTTTTGTTTTGTGATATATATCGTTCAACTTTTAACCCTAGCCATAAATCAGTAGCAGCTTTTGGCGTTTTGGCATTGACAAACTCGAATCATGCCATCAGCGCCATCATCGCATTGCCCGTTGCATCATCTTCATCGCCATCTCCATATCGTACTCGTACTCGTACTCCCCATCCAGTTGGCGATCCCGTTTCGGTTGCTGTTGCTCCGCCAGCTTAATCTCAGTCGCCGCTTCGCGTCTATGTCAAACATGTGTCAGTGTTTGTGGCAACACTGTCAGTTGAGTTTTTCGCAGTTGCCTCGTCAATGTCGTCGCCGACGTCGCTGTCAGCGTCATCATCAGCAGCAGCACCGCAAGCGGCGCAAGCCAGTTTAGTGCCGTCTGTCCGGGACGTCTGGAATGCTGTGACGCAGCTGATGACGCACCATACATGCTGTCAATGCTCTCCGCACTGAGGCTCAAATCGGCTATGGGTGCGCAAGAGAGACAGAGAGAAAGAGAGAGAGAGAGGGAAAGAGAAATGTGGAAAATGTTAATGGGCTTGGCGGGTTAACTGCGGAAATTGGTTAAGCTTTCGTGTGACGTTTTGGGGCAGCTGATTAAGCTAACTGACAGTTGACAAGGTTTTCCTCTAGCAGAGATCAGCTTGACGCACATTTTCATGGGCTCAAGGAAGTAACTGACCTACACTGCGATGTTCGAGGATGTTGCATGGCATTTTAAGAAATGAAAATAGTATAATATGAGTGCCTCTCTAACAGAAATCAATGGTAAATACTATAGTCAGCTAAGTAGATCTCTAAAAAAAGTGTTGTATCCTTTAAATGGCAAATTTAATTACAGATATGTGAGGATGGTGGGCGTGGCACCCAAAAATTTGATGAATGTATTAAAGAGGCACCTTCTTATCAAATTTAGTGTCTCTAGTTTTCTTAATAGCTGAGATCAAGACTTTGTTTACGATCTTACAGACAGACATGGCTTCATCGACTAGCTACGTGTTACTTCATCAAGATACCTGTATATAAGTATATACTTTGCTAGATCTATCACACCGAATTCTATATCTTATATACATTTCTTCAAAATTAGTTGCCCTTTTTTGATAATTTTAATTGTCAAAAGGACATAATATATTAAAATTATATCAAAGTCCAATGATAGAAAATCCTTATATCTTTTTTCTCTAATAATATACAGAAATTTTCTTACTGTTACTTATGTAATAAATCTTAATGTTTCCTTAAACAAATTTCTGTCATACATTTATTTACCCGTGTTTATTTAAACACATAACTTAGCTGCAAGCCCCACTAATTTCGCTGCCTTTGAAGTTAGAAAGTATTCATTTCATAATCATATTAAATTCCTTCTCTAGTATAGTTCCGTTTGCCATGTTTTTTCAAAGCAATCTGCCAAATATTCAGCATACCAAAATGTATCTAACAGAGCGCTCAATTCATGCCCAACTGCTGCCTTAATCAGCATTTTTAAACCTGCCCATCGATTCAATACATTCCTAACTTCCCAACTTCTCTCGCATTCACAATGCACAACTCAATTAGGCTATAAAAATAGGAATTCAAAGAAAAAAACCTGAAGCACTTTGGCCCAAACTTTATTGCCCATCCCGTGGGCTGGCCGGGTGAGTTAGTGAGGGTGAGGACGGGGGAGGGGAGGGCACACTGCTCTTTGCCAGTTGGAATTTCGGCCACAAAGGAAGTTATTTGATTGTAGCCAAGTATTTACAAATCATTAAATTGCCATAAAGCCAAGCAGAGCGTGTTTATTGATATACAATTATGCGGGGCAAACTTTTACCTGCCCCAAAAGGTATGCAACGTTTTGCTGCGTCTTGCCCTTCCTTATTTGCCCAACCTTTTGCAAGGGAACAATCTTTATTGGTCTTGTGGCTGGCAAATTAGTGTGAAAATCTGTGAAAACAAGCGGTGAAAATCGCTCAGCACACAATGTCCCTCTTTCCCAGAGTTTTCTTCTGCTTCTTCCGTTTTACGGTTTCGCCCTGTCTCAAGTGGCCTGTTAAGCCATTGCTTGACGCGATGCCAGCGAGCGAGGGAGAGAGGGTGAGACGTGCGGGGGAGATTGGGGATTGCGGTTTCCCGGCCATAAATGCTTGAAATATGACCCGTAACCCTAATCGGTGCACTGCACACTGACTTGGCTTACCTTTCCGCTTGCCGGGATTCTCGGTGTCCTCTCCGCTGTGCTCCTGTGCCCGCGACGAATGATATGTTTCGGAGCTTTTCGTACGCTTTTTACCTGTACGTGTGTGTGAGTGTGTTGGAAGGAGAGAGAGTGAGTTGGGAAATTATTGAATGACGGTTTAGTAACTTCCCCCATCCCAATAGCAGTAACTACTTAATGCATATTTATAATAGACTTGTCGCAAATTCTGTTGCTTTTCCATTTTCATTTTCAATCTCCATTTGAATATTGCCCCTCCCACCTTTCTCTGTGCTGCCTTTTGCACTACCCAACTGTCTGTGGACTCCACCTGTTTCGTGGCGTTGACGATTTGTAGCGGATTTGCATGCCAAATGAATTATTTATGCTTTTCCTTCCAGTTTTTCTGCTATTTTTTATGAGTTCACCCGGGGGCGAAGTGAAATACTTGCGGCTTATCTTAAATTTATGCCGAGTGGCTATTAAATCTCGCTTTTCTCGCGCCTTCTTCCTGAACTCTCTTCTAAGTACTTTGACTTTCAGGCACAGCTCAAGTGTCTGTGGCTGTCTAGGAGAAATATTATTCGCTCTCGTACATAAAGAGACTAAACTATGCTTCAAGTCTTCTTAGATCTTGTCTTGTCTTAAAGTATATTTCAGAAATATTTCAGAAACTTTGCTCACCTTTATGTCGCGCCTCAAAGTTCTCCACATAGTTGACCGCATTTGGTGGTATTCCTGCAGAGTTTCGGGTTAATTTCAGCATTCACACATGCCCTATATGGTCTACTTACTATATAGCTTTATGGTGCCATCCGTATCGCCCAGCGAGTTCTTGGCCACACATCGATACGCACCGAATTCGGCCTGCGACAACGGATTGATGTGGAGCTTCATCGAGCTGCGATATCCGGCGATTTCCGTGACATTCGCTGAGTATTTGCCGCCTGCATAAATCATGGAATAAATATTAAACTAATTAATTTTTAATTGAATTTGCACATTATTAAATCATTTAAATCGTGTCACGCGCGTTGGCCCCAATAAGTATGCAACGTTGCTGACAGGTGGCCGGCAAGGCAAACAATTTATGCACGAGCTGACATCAGACACGGGCCTAAGGCCCGGTGGGGGAGAGCGGAGTGGATATGGCGACCTTTTTGCTACTGTTTTGAGCTGCCAATTAAAATGTGCTCGGCACAAAGTGCAAATGCAATTTATTCGCAAGAGGGAAATATTTAAAATGTAGCTTGACCCACAGCCTCTGCAGGAGAACTCATAATGACCCACTAAACACGCATATGAGGGCCAGACAGCTGAGAAACCACAACAGTGTGGCAGACGAGCGTCAATTATGCAGTAGTTCCACTCGGGGAGGGGTTCGGGGGGTTCTGGCGCTAGAATATAATTCGCACTCATATTACTAAATCAGCTAATTAAAAACTTTGTCCGCCTGCACTCTACGGTCATCAGTTAGTTAGTCTGTTTAGTTACTCGCCGTATCCATTGGGAGACTCTTCCCCCTCTATGGGGACACATGCGGGCCTGCGACAGCTAATGTGCTTGTCATGGATTATGAAATGTATTATGATTATATGATATATTAACATAGTAACATTTGACTGACAACCACGTTACAGCATAGCAGGGGTACTGCTTTAATTAAATGGGGTTTTTCATAATTCAAAAGTTAAACAAGGTAAACGGTAATACGAAGGGAAAGTTGTAGGGCAATAATTTCAAGATATATATATATATGTTTGATGTTTGGTATGAATAAAGAAATATTTAAATTAGTCATTTACTGACCTGGTGGCACAATTTCACCGCGCTCACGTGTCCAGTAGTTAATCGATTTGGGATATGCCTCCGATTGGCATTCCAACGTAACCCCTTTGCCCTCAACGGCGCCTATCAACTGATTCTGCACTGTGATCATTGGAGGAACTGCAAGATGGCGAGTTACAGAGGAAATTAATTTAAGAAATGAGTATATTGTTTATTATAGAATAATACATGGAAGGATTAATTCCACTTACAGTGCACCACAAGCGTAATTCGCTTGCTGACCGATGGTGGAACTCCGTTGGAAGCAATGCAGAGATAGGCGCCCATGTGCTGTCGCTTGACCCGAGGTATTATCAGATCGGTACCCTCAATGCTGGGCACTGTGAAATAAAATAAATATTTATTTATTATAAATAACTTATATTAATAAATTATATATAAAGATATTCAATTATATAGTATATTTTAATGAAAATTTCAATAAATGAATTCTTTCAGATCATTTATTGAATAATGCAAAATCACAATTTAATGTTTGCAGAACTTTCAATAAATATTTAATTACAGACTAAAACTCACAAAAATATTTTTTTGTAACAGTGAAAAATTATTAAAAATTCTTTATTAATAAGTAAAAGATTTATTTTATCATGATAGAAATTCAAAAATGTTTCCTTAAATTATAGACTAAAAGTTACAAAAATATTTTTTTTAAATAGTGAAAAATTATTAAAAATTCTTTGTTAATAAGTAAAACATTTATTTTATCATTATATCAATTCAAAAATGTTTCCTTAATATTAAATACATATTCAAAGTATGTATATAACAAGTCTAGCACTTAGTTAAAGTCTACCCAAAAACAACCACATGGTCGCCACTGTAGAATGTATCTACAAACATGTATCTACAAAATGTATCTGCAAAATGTATCTACAAAATGTTTAGCCCTGTAATGATAGCTATTACATTCGCCTAAGCTCTTGCATATTGCACAACAACAGCAACAGCAGCAACAACAGCAGCAGCAGCAGCAGCAGCAAAAAGTTGTATAGAAAAGCGCAAACTTTTAGCGACTTTTATGATGATACGATGGTGCTCGGCATGGCGGGCAGCCTCTAATGGGGATAAATGGGAATGCTGCAAAAGATCCACGCAAACATCCTGTTTTGGATAGTCGAACTCGGTTTTTATTATATAAATTGCATAGTTGCTGGTTAAGCCGGCAGTTGCACAGACTGCAAGTGCACGATATCAAAATGGACCAACAGACATTCCTGTCCTCGACGTGTGCACATGTGTTCGGCTGTGTGTGTGTTTGTTTGGGTGAACCGGAAGCGGAAGTGCTGGCTAGTTTGCGCTTGATATTGTTACGTATGAGGGAAAGAGTCGGGGGGAAAGAAGGCTGCAAGCGGCGGCGTCGGCGGATTTACACTCGTATTATAAGCTGATTTTTCGCTTATTGATTTGCCCCATGCAGGTCGTAGGCCTCGGGCCTTTAATGCGACTCTGGCCGCATTGCTTATTAGCCACACTCTTTGTGCGCCCATTAAACGTAATAGCCACGAAAAACGTGTAATTTGGCCGAAATGAACAGCGTGAACCACGACTCCACGCTAAAATAGCATAAAAACTTTGCTCTGGCGCCAGGATTTCATTTCAACAACCAAACCGAATAATCAAATTTCAAATAAAAAAAGAAAACTTTCGCCCCAACCAAACAGTGCTGGCTATTTTAAAATAAGAATGGTATTCAATTCAAACAGAGCGAGATTTAAATACCCTTTAAGAATATTTAGTTTATGAAAAGAAAGTTGAGGTACGCTGTTTAAAAACTAAAAGATTGTATTTTAAATTTTAAATTTTAAAATTTTTTTGCGACAAAAATTCAATATTTAAAAACAATAAACATTAAATTCTGTTCAAAAATTTTTTTAAATTTATTAATTAATCGGGCGCTAAAAATTATATATATTTTATTCAAATTCGAAACATATTAGCCCCTTTTCACATAGCAAATGTTATTGTATACTGCCTAATTATAAAAGTTGATATTTTTCCCCCCCCCCCTTTTTTTAAGATGAAAAATTAAAATTTGAATAATTATTTAAAAATTAAACGAAACCTTGACCTATTGGTTAATCAAAGATTTTTTTGATATTTAAACTCAATCTCGTAGTAATAAATTCAAGATTTCCTTTCTAATAAATAATTCAAAATTATGTTTGTCACAAACTTGACGACAATGTGATGAGACTCCACTCTTGCTGCTTATACCCAACAAGAGCAGCAACACACATCGAGTGAGCACCTCAACTGCTGCCGGACAGGCCAGCACAGGGCACACTGTGCACGGCACAAGGTGCACGGGGTGGCAGACATTTAAGCCACACTGAAAAGGTCATTCTGCCAACTTTTGTTCTATTTATGCTGATTTCTTTTTTGCTCCTTTCTTTTTTTGACCGGCTTGTTTTTTTTTTTTTTTTTTTTGGTTTTCGTTTGCCTTTTTTCGTGTTCACGAGTTTGCATTTTTTTTCCGCCACCATCCAACCAGGCAACCTTTGATTTTGGCCTTTCGTGTGGACTTTGATGGGGCTCGACTTGTTTATGTGGCATAACTCATGCAACGGACTACACTGACAGAAATGGGGAGGGCGCACCAGCAGGTTGAAGGCTGCACCATAATGAGGCGGAAATTTAAATGAGTTAATCAGTTGCATGGTCGCTTGAAATTCATTGGCTCATAATGAGTGTATTCATGAGTGGACTTGTGGGTATTTTGTTGTATGGCGGGAATACTATAGGCAAGTCTTTATATGTATTTTGTTCATCTGTTATTTTATAATTTAATGAACTCCTTAATGAATCCATTCATTTATTAAAACTCATGCGTGGGCTTAAAGTTGAAGATAAATGTATATACACTCGTTTATCAAATTATGATAGTAATGGTCAGTATGACTATATTCATGAGTGTATTCATGAACAAATTAATGTTGTCAAGATTTATTGTGCAAGCCATAGTTGCAATGAGTATATTTATGAGTACACTCATGAGTGTATTCATGAATAGTATTTTTTTTGAATGCATTCACAGCTCTTTGAACATATAATAATCATTAAGAAACATCAGGAATGAATTTTTGAATGAATTCACAATTATTGTAGAAGTTTTAATTGATATTTGTTTACTTATGAGTACATTAATGAGTGTATTCATGAATAAATTGTTGTATTCAAAATTACTTGTATGAGTCAAAGTTGCAATGAGTCTATTCACGAGTACCCTCATGAGTTTATTCGTGAATATATGCAAGTTATATTATTATCTATTTATATTAAGTTACTTATCATATTACTTTAATGCATTGAGTGTTTTTGTGACTATGTATTCATACATTCACAGATGTCTATAACTGCATTTATGAGTATAAAGTCAAACTATAAACTTTTTTCTGCACAACGTCAAGCGAGAAGTTTGCCGGCGAATTGGCCCAAATCAAAGCGCCAACAAGGCTTCAGTTTGTTAACCCCCCGACGCGAAGACCCTTCAAGACCAATTAGAAAAGCAGCTGCTGGGCAAAGCCGACTAACCACCCGCTAATTCTGTCAGTGCAGCCATCAACTGTGCGGCGCCGCCGCCAGCAGCAGCAGCAAACACAGCGCGAGACGGCAACGCAGGGCGAGCCAGAGGCAGCGACGGTGGCAGAGCATTGCAACACATCGACACTGGCGAAATTGTGCTGGTAGGAATACAGGTGGACGTCGATGGCCACGTACCATCACTGGTAGTGCCGCCGCCGCCACCAGGACGGTGGTGGTGCAAGCTGCTGGTGGTGCACTTGTCTGCCGTCTCCCCGTCCCCGTCCCCGTCCCTTCGTCGCTCTGGCGCTGCTTTTTTGTGTAAAAGTACTCCAAAATGTTGGCTGGCAAACCTCATGCAGCAGCAGGCGGCAACAACGGCAAAAAGTACTTACCACTCAGCACACACTCACACTTATACACACACACACACACCTGTACACACACATACTCGTACACTCGTTCGTAGAGAGAGTCATGCATGCATATGACCATGGGTGATACGGGGAACCCAAACTGAATCGAAAAAGCCATTGGCAATGCTGACTTACCTTCCTCGCCGCTGGCCAGCTCGATGGGGACTCCACTTTCACGTCGCCATGTAATTGTCGGCTCTGGTGAACCGGTTGCAGCGCATTTGAGCGTCACGTTACTGCCCTCCCGTACGACCATGTCCGTGCTTGTAGGATAATCTAGGATATCCGGCGGTACTGCACCAGCAACAGCAACACAGCAGCAGCAATCGAGGACGCCAACCAGGCAGCCAGACGTTTGTCGTCGATGTCGTCATCGCAGCCAGATAATGTTTATGGCAAATATTTTTTAAAAGCCCCATGAAAAGAGACAAAGAACAAGAGTTGAGTGAGGTAGAGAGAAAGAGAGGGAGTGCATTGTCACGCATATTAAATGAATTTAATAAATTTGTTATATTTTAATAATTTGCATTCATTTTTCACTCAGCTGGCAATCTGATTCGCTTTCATATTCATTCTCGTATTCATATTCACATTAATAAACGTGTGTCCCAGTAGATACGCCTCCGAATCCCTGCCCCATGCCCCTGTCCCCTTACGAGGCAAATGAGTCCTTGTCTGCGCCTTTGTTCGTTGGACAAACTTTTCATATATAGCGTAAAGCCAGAAAAAACAACGTACAAATTATATATTACGACCACGGCGACGACGACGCTGAACCCACCGGCCAGTGGAGAATGTAATAATGCCGTTGAAACATCAGGGGGAATAAACAGTGCAGTGGCAAGGGGAAGGGTGTGTTTCGGGGGGCTAAATAGGCGCCTGTTGTGTGTTTGTGTGGGTGTGTTTGTGTGTGCATATAATACGCCGCAATTATGTGGTCGGTAAATGACCAAAAAATGTGCTGGTGTTGACAAACAGCTTGTTATACCAGGCAGGGGAAAGGTACTGTGGGGAGGGGGAAGGTACTGTGGCAAGGGAGAAAGTACTGGTGAGAAAGGAGAGCTCTACTCTAGTAGCCAGCAGTGTGTGCCGGACTGCGCTGACCACTGAACGGTCATTAAGTGGCCAAGGTTAGGACAACGGACTGGCCTCTGGTTGCCAAGGGATGCGGATGAGTCGTCGGTGCGACGGAACAGGAGTTAAAGAGTGCAAAATGTGTAGACAATTGTAGACGACAATTGGGCAGATAAGCTCTAATTGAATAGTGCAGGAGCAGGTGAGCTGAACTGATTTAAGCAGTTTGAAATTCTTGAAATGTGTTGAAAATGCTCAAAAAAAATATATTTTTAATAAAAAAATAATAAAAATGTTAATAATAATGACAAAAATAAGGATTACACTAATTATAAGAATAATGATTATAATAATGAGATTAATACTAATAATAATAATAATAATAATAATAATGATAATAATAATGATAATAATAATGATAAGTATAATGATGATAATAATGATAATTAAAATAAAAATAATTATAATGATAATGATAACATATAATGTAATATAATATCGTATAATAATAATAATGATTACAATAATGATAATAATGATCAAAATAACAATGATATTAATAATGAAAAAAATAATGAAAATATAATGAAAATTATAATGATAATAATATTAATAATACAAATGATGATTCTAATAATATTGATACATTGGTGATAACAATAATGTTAATTATAATGATATTTATATTTATTGTACTTATGTTAATGATATTGATAATGAAAAAAGTAATGAAAACAGTAATGATAGTAAAAAAATAAGAATAAAAAGAGTATAAATAATTTGAATACCAGTAATAATGATATTTATAATACAAATGATAAAACAAACATTGAAAACAATAATTGAAAATAATAATAAGTTGATATTATGAAAAACAGGTTCAATTCTGATCCCACGCATAATCGCTTATGCCAGATATCTTAGGGAACAATTTTAGTTTTTTTTTGGATTAGCAGAACATATTTGTTACTTTATTTTGAATAGTCATTAATTGTCTTATAACAAAAGTATTATGTTAATAATAAGAAACTATTTTATAATGACTTGAACACTTTCAGCTCAATCTTTTACAGAACATTGTGCAGTACCCATTCAACAACATTCAGGAGTAAAACAATGACGAACTCGCAACCTCAAATCAAATCAATTATTTAAAAATTATTCAGACATATCGAACAACCTATCGCTTATTGCACGATTGTCTTGTCCGTTGATTGTTCGACAATTTCGACATTTGCGCTGATTAAATAAAATTTTGTGCGCTGCATGAAAATCTCATCAGGCTCGATGCGAAATGTCTTTGTGTGGCAATGCGTGTATCGCACACATTTTGTCCGGTATAAATACACACATAGATAGATAGATCTATCTGTGTGTGAGTGTGTGTGTGTTGTGAAAATGGCATTCGAACATTCGGGCAGAGCTACCAACTGTGCGGCCAGTGCCGTTTGTCGTCGGCTGTTTAACTGCACTTGGTCACGAAAATCATCATCTGCACACGTTGTTGCCCCGTGTACCCACTGCCCCTCCTCTACCACCCCTTTCACCCCCTTCCACATTTCCCACGCCAGCTCTCGACAATTTTAGCCGTACTCATTGCTGTCGCTGTGGTGCGCTGATTATCCACTGCAAATACGGCGAGTTGATTATACTTTTTCGTGTTTACCACCAAGTCCGAGCCGGAGCCGGAGTCGGGTTCGACTGCACGTTGGCTAAAATATTTAGCGCGTTGATTTAGATTCGCCAGCGAAAGGTATTTAGGCAACTCGCCGAGTGTGTCGAGTGTCGAGCGAGGGTCAGCGAGGAAGCGACCACAAATGGACAACGAGTCCGGGCACGGCGCACCTCGTAGGCCGGACGCATTTCTTACGTCTGCAGCGAGCGTCGCCAGCGCCTGCACCGCCTGCACCGTTTGCCGTTTGTCGTTTTAATTCAAAATCAACAATTTCTGCGGTTCAGCGAACGGTTAAACATGTTTAAGCAGTCACAATGGGGCATGGTTGGCAAGAGTGCGGAGGCACGAGAGGCAGGTGGACTGACCATTCTACGTTGGAGCAGTGCGTCGTGTGCATTAGCCACGCGAAATTTCATAAACCACGAAGCGAACTCAATTCCGTTCTCTGGCTGCCGCGATGCGGAAACGTTTTGTTGGCACCGTGGCGGGTTTATTTATGACATACCCTGTAATTCTAGCAGTAACAAGAAGGGTTTTGTGCCAAAGTAAGTAACTATGGAAGAATGCAGAAGTTAAGAGATGAACTCTAATTCAATGTCTTATTTGCATTGTTCAAGTTTTGATACTTATTCACACTATATGAAAATTATCTCTTATTTGAATACAATTACTCATAAGTAATAATTCGTATTCACATTTTTCATATATATTTAAATTAATTGCAATATTCTCTTTAAATGTTTCCCCTCCCAATTGATTAAGCTAGACATTATTTTACAGGGTATTCTCTGGCCAAGCCCGCTTAACGAAAACTTTTTATTTGGTTTTTCACTTGTTTTCCTTTTAATTTTCATTCATACGCTTATTCGTGAAAACGGAAACCGAACGCTGGATCGAACAATGGCTTGCTCTGGCAACGGGGCGTATGATTGTTTGACAAACGAAATGGAAAAGGAAAAAGTTTTTTTTTATTGCCTGGCAGCTCATAGCTCAAGCCTTGTCTTCTGTTCTGCACTTACCCACAACATCCAGGTAGCCCATTTGGCTTTTCATTGGATCCGTATTTATTTGGCACATGTACCTGGGAAACAACAGAAAAAAAGAAGATTTACAGGATGGTAATGCAAGCTGGTTCGGATTCCGCTGGTACTTACCAGCCCTTGTCCGATTCTTTAATATCCCTGATGCGCATTGTCCAGGTCTTGTGCTCTGAGTTGGCAATGCCGATCCTCTGGTTCTTGGTTATCACATGGTTCTGTATCGTGAGAATTGTCTGTGTATCGACGCGTAGCCACGCAACCTGTGTGGGAAAAGTGACAGCAATTCTGGGCGTTACAAGGGGTGTTTAATGAACGGTTCACTTCGTGTGCGTATGTCATTTAATATGGGTATGGGAATGTGGCAGAAAACTCAGCTCAGCTGACTCATATGAAATCGAACAGCTGCTCCACAATTGAAAGTCTAAAAAAAACTACAGTTCAATAACGAAACAACCCCCAGAGATTATTATTTAAACTCGCCTTAGTGGAAAATGAGCAATTATTTGTGTTATAAATAATAAATTGATAAAACTCAGTCAATGCATATTTCATGTCAGTCAACAAAGACTGGACAACAACATTTTGTTTGTGATAGCTCAATATTTGTGATTAACAAAGTTAAAAAAGGTGTTGATAACCTTTATGCCCTTGCAGAGAGTAAATTCATTTTGCAATGCACTTTATCAGACATCTTTAGTATATATATATTTTCTAAATCAGCATCAACAGGGACGGCAATCTAGTTTGAGTTTAGAAACAACTGAACTCATCAGTGCCAATCAAATATACTTCATTAAATATAATAAGCAATAGAGCAACCCGAGGAAATAAGAACCTGCAAGGGTATACAACATTTGGTATTTCAAAGATAAACTTTTTCCCCGTTTTTATGCAATTTGAGCTAGAATAATTGAGCATGGAAATTAATTGAAATCAATTTGAAGTATTTACACCAACACTTTATTAAGTTTAATTACTATGAATAACATTAAATAAATAATTATCAATATCAAGTAAGCCTTTTAATAAGTGATAGGTTTCTTCATTTCAGAGTTTTTTTTTTTTAATTTCTGGAATATGTTTATTGTTGAACTCGATTATATTCACGAAAGTACTGATTAATTGAAGTAAATTATTGTTTTAATTGAAAATGTCTAAATGGGATAAATGATTTTAAAATTAAAGGAGCTTTGTTCATTCTCTACAATATTTAATAAAGTGTTTCATGTATTTTTCTGTTGATAATAATTTGTTGCTCGTTAAGGCAGAAGTAAGGTAGAATAGTTAATTATAATATCATAATAAATGAGTGTACAAGAAGTTCGACTTTCAAATGAAGCAAGAACCAAATACTCATTAATATATTCATTAAGTCTTTCATATTTAAGTTACCAAAATATTTGTAGCTTTAGTCATGCACTCCTTACTAAGTACCCCACTCGTGCCACCCTATATGCCGTACTTCCCTACTTGAAAAATACATATCGAGCATGCACCCTGCACGTCATTTACTCAGAAATCTATTCCAAGAATTATTTCAAAAATTTTCACTTATGTCCAAAGTAGCTCGCAGTTCTGTCACGCACACAAACTCTCACACACACTTACACACACAACGGTAATTGTACAATTAAACTGGTAAATTATTATGCGATAAAGCACGCAGTGTGCAAGTCGCGCCCAGAGAACTATATCGAGTGCTCGTATAACAGTTCCACTGGGTGAAATTCCGTAACCCTTTGCGGCGCTTTGCATGTGTAAATGTGCCAGACTTTCAGGGAGGTGAAAGAGAGAGTGGGGAACCAAGGAAAGGAGCCCAGATGGGTGCTGAGCTGACATGTTAAGACGTCAGGCTATTTAGGTAATTTCAATTTATAAATACTGTATAAATCTAATCTATAAATGTTCTCAGCAGGGGGGCTAATAAATAATTAGGCCCCGAAATTGAATTTAACTTTTGGTACCAGTGTCAGCATTAAGTAAGTAATTACACCCAAGTGCCTGCTCAATTATCTTTGAGCAGAACATCGTTTAATTGTGCAGAGAGTTAGGGGGTACGAGTGAGACGACCCATTCAACTGGGGGCTGATGACAGAATAAAGCTTTGCGCTTCAATGGTGCTTTAGCTTTACCTTTCGCTTTGTTGTTGCCTTTCCCTCTTGCCAGACAGACAGAAACGATGATGAAGCATGGAGACCCTGCCCTGGCGCACCTTACAACCCTTAGCACTCGCTACTTGGCGGCTCTTCGCTTAACACATTCTCATTCCCATTCCCCTTCTCATTCTCATTCTGATTCCGTTTGTGATTCATATTTCAATTACTTTTTATGTGATTTCTGCTTTTGTTATTCCGTTGCTCGGCATATTCCTATTTGTGTTTTTATTTTCACTTTCATTCCCATTCAATGTCTGTCGTTCTTGTTATTGCTGCTGTTGTTGTTGTTGTTTTGTTTCGGGTGTCGAGATTCGCTCTTTGAGATTACGAATGCGCCGTCTGGTGCGGGCTAAAATGCTAATGAATATTAATGCGACCGGTTGGGTTTTTGTGGCTGCCCATTGAGTGTGTAATTGAGCCAAGGGAGTGGAGAAGCATCTCCCCCAATTGGATGTGCCGTTATTAACAGATTTGTTTTTCCGCCGAGCCTTACCTTATACGGTCCCAGATCCTGCACCACGCAAGTGAGGAAGGCATCACGTCCCACTGGCGCTGTCACATTTGCGATTGGAGAGCTAAATTTGGGATCAACTGGAATAGAAAGTGGATGAGAATGTATTTATAGAGCAATCGTTTCATTAATAATTGTTTTGAATCAAAGTTAATTGGTAAATAATGGGAAAAAGAATGAATCGCCACATGGAGATTATTTTATTATAATTATCAATTGGTTTTTTTATTGCAACTTATTTTATTGGGTTATTATTTTTGTCTTTGTGTGTTTGCACAGGAAATTATGCACGCAGCTTATTTATATGCGAATGGTTTATTAACATTGCGTAGCCAATCTGCAATAATAATGAAGTTATCATTGTGTAACTGGGGAACATTGAAGTTGTTGGACTTCATTGATATATTGACTACAAATATAGTAGTTAGTTACATAAGTTTATAAAGTCTTTATGTGGTAAAGGATTTTTTGCGTACATATTATAATTATGAACATTTGTAATACATCATAAAACATATAATATAAATTCAATACAAATTTTAATATTTATAATAACATCTTTAATATGATGTGATTGACTTAAAATTATTTATATTAATTTGATTTTCTATATCAATTGTGGAACACAAAATAATAGATATTTTTACCCACAATAAATATGTAATAATAATAATTTTTGGTCTTTAATTTTCTGTGATATGTTTGTCATTTAATACTTATAAATAAAGTCAAGTATCACTCACCTATAACTTCGGCAGGCACATCGATGCGCTGCGCACTGCATTTCTGGCACAGAACTGTGAGAACCACAAGAACATTTGTTGCATACGCGCAGGCGTACGCTGAGCCGAGTCTTTTAGTAAATGTTTCAACGCGCATTTTGCGCGATTGTGAAACACTTTTTAAACAAACCCCGTTTAAATTATGCTTGTATTGTTTTAGAATGCACTTCACAATTTTGTTTGCTGCAAAAAGAAGTTAAAAATTTGAAAATACTTTAAATTATGGGAAAGGAACTTTTAATCAGAAACAATTAATCACATAATTCTTATACTGTTTTAAAGTATTCTGTAGTATAATTATTTTTTTTAATATAGCCAGTTTTATGCCTAAGAAAATCTAGAATAACATATCAAACTGTTCCTAAAACCTCGACTATACGTTCTAAGCCAATTTTAAGCCTATACCTGCGCGGAACTCGTTTTATTGAAATTTATTTGCAAACTGTTCTGCAGCAAACTTGAACTTTATAGCGCAGTGTGAGCAAAGTAACGGACAGTGCAGTGAAGCTCAGTGCCCAACGAACCCAATGCTTCTGGTTCGCCCCACGGGTTCATCTGGCGCTTCTGTTTGTTGATTGTTCCTGCTTCTGGTAATTGGCAGTCATTAGCGCGCCGCTATTGGCATAAACTTCTGCCGACTGCCAGTTCTGGCTGCCATTGCTGTTGTTGTTCTTGTTGTTGTTGTTGTTGCTGTTTGTGCGTGTAAATAGCGAAAAGTTCAACAAAAGTACTCGAGAAGAGAATCGAAACTACAAAACAATTGCAGGCCGGGCAGGGCAAACAATAATCATGACGTCGAAAATACGTTGGATAAAAAAGTTTCAAGTTTAAAGCGTCCATTGGGCCCGGTTTGCCTGCAGGGTCTGATCCTGCATGGATGGCTCTTCCTCTTTCCCTTTCCCCCTCCCCGCTCTCGGAACAATATTCCGGCAATTTTTGCAAAGGAGTTTTGCGTGTTTGGGCTGTGTAAATTGTATAGGCGAGCAGCTGGTGGAAATTAACTGCGACCTGCAACTATCTGACGAAGGTGTTGCATGTTGCCTTGGGGCCAGCAGTGTCTGTCTGCCTGTTGGACTTGCTCCGCTCTGCCTCTCTCCCTGCCATTCGCCGTGTTTGTGCCCTCGCTGTGGCATTTAAACGTTGCCCCGGGCCCAAAACTGTTTATGGAACGGAAATGAAATGTTTCGTTTTGTGCCGCATCGTGTGTGGGCTGCCTGTCTGTCTCGTAAATAAAGCATAAAATCGTGCAGAGCTCAGAGTACTATGCAAGTCTCCTATATTTGTATGTATGTTCCATGTACACTATGCTGGCATAGTTGCCCTTTACAGTTGCACTCGCCATTTCTATTTCTATTGCCCCCCATTAGGCTGAGTGCATGTGACATGTGAGCTGATAGCTCTGACGCAATGCAGCTGTAATTGGGTTGGGTTTCGGGTTGGGTTCGAGCTTAGGTTTGAGCTCAGGATTGGGCTGGGTTCTAGTAGTAGCTCATTTTATTATGCCTGAAACTATTTGGGAGATAATGTTGATTCTAAAAAGGAAATTGCAATTAATTAAGGGCCTTCTTTTAAACTGTTGTAGGTTGTTAGAAGGTGTTGAGGCATGATCGAAGTTGGAGAATGAATTTACAAAAATTAAAAGCAATACATTGGAAGCCCTGATAGATTTAATAGTGTATTCTTCTTATAAATAACTTTATTAAACAAGTATTCATTGGAGATATTGAACTAGCTTCCGAATGAAGAAATTCATTCTTTCTTTGTTCAGATTATATCAGTATTATTGATATTAAAAACATAACTAAGCTCTGCATTCAAAGACTGAAACAGAAAAAACGAACATTGATAAACTGTAAGCGATTATATCGACTTCAAAGTGATTTAAAAGTTTTATAATTTGCTTTATTTAAATCCTCTTCACACACATATCGTGTACGCCTGAAGCAACGCCAATTAGCTGTGCAAACAGTATCGAAGGTGACACTTGCTGCACTTACTACGGCTTCGACTTCGGCCTCAGTACGCAAATAAGATTTATATATGCGTCCGACGAACAGGCTACACTTCTAAGGCAAAGTCTGTACGTTCGTCTGTGTGTCTGTCTGTCTAGCTTGCTCTAAATTATTAATAATATTGCTCTGCCTATTTACGGGACATTTTTCATGTCCCCTCATGCCGTCGACTGTCTTGCCTCGGGGCAAGGAGGTGCATTCGGTACAAAGGACACACAAACTGGCGGCAACGTTGCCTTCAATTGCAACTGAACAACGTATAAAATCAATAAAAACAAAGAGAACACACGAGGCAAAGTACAAAACGAGGAGGCATTTTAATGAAATGTCATTTTCAAATTGTTTCTGTCAGTTGCGGCCGCCAGAAAGTCGAATTTAATTCCCATCGAAAGTTTTAACGCTGTTCAAGATAGGAAGCAAGTGTCCTTGACTGTAGACTCAAGTTGCCAAATTAACTTTACTTAATATTCATTATGATAGAGTGAATAAAAGTGAATAAGGAAAGATAAAATTGGTTTAAAAGGACACAAGAAAATTGTTTTGAAAACGATCCAAGAGGAAATAAATCTACATAATTAATAAGATCATATTGTACCGATCAATAGCATTATTATTATCGACATTTCTTTTTTTATTATTTTTTTGTACCTTTACGATATATACAAAATAAATAAAAACAAGTATTATACTATTCTTTCCACAATTTTGTTTTCTCCATTTCTGTCTCCACCCCAATCTGATAACGATCTAATGAGCAGCCTTATCGTTCGACTTGAACAAGTTCTTCATAAACAAAAACTTGTTTGTCTTTTGGCTCTTGCAAAAATCACTGCATACTTTTTAGGGCTTGGCACGCGCTCAGCTTTGTTATTGTTTCTTCTACTTCTCTGCTTCCTTCCACCGCTCAACTTCAATTTATGGCTCACAATAAGCGCTACTCGGGCAACTCTGTTTATCACATCGTGCATTATGTTGATGGTTTCGGACATGCGAACTCTCTTCAGCCACGGCACATTGCCCAAAAATATGCCGCACAATTTGTGTAATCAGCTGTTAAATGATGTGCAAATCGTGGCAAAATGAAAGAGAGAGAATACAATAAAGAAGGAGTGAAGAGCAGAAAAGAGCAAAGAAGAGGCGCAAGGTCGCTCCTCTTCGCCTGAGGCTATGCAGCACAAAAACCGCTGCAGATGCTGCGTAAATAAACAAAACAACACGCAGTCTCTCTCTCTCTATCTCACCACGCTCTTTGCACACATACGTTTTCAATTTTCAACACAAATATTAATTAGCACGTGATATATTTCGCTCTTATCGTGATGCAATTTCGACATTTTTCAGTATTATTTTCCACCCTAGGGGAGAGAGGGGGGTCAGAGCTGAAGATGGTGCGAGTTGCAGGTGGTGTACTGCATAAAATTAGCATATATCAAAATGTATGGCAAAATAATTTTCAGTGCTTGGCGGCGCCTTCAAGTATGCAAAGTTTTGCTTAGTTTTACTTTATTTTTGCCGCTTATTCCCCCGTTCTCTTTCCTTCATTGCCCGCTCGCCTAAGCGCCTTCAGCACGGAAGTTGATTATTATCGCTTGTTATTAACAACGGCAACAACAATAGCAACAACAACAACAAGAGCAACAACAAGAGCGGCAACCGAGCAGGGCATAATAAGCCAAGCGACTTGCGAGTGGAAGGCTTCGCCTGCACTTTTCCTCATCATGTCAAAGTGCGCGGCAAGGGGCAGTTGATGGCAAAGGGAGAAGGGTAAAGAGGGAGGGGAACAAGGAAAGGAATCCTGGTTATTATGTCAGAAGGAGACCGGGCGAAGGGAGAGCGAATTATTCTGATTTCTGCTGCGCTTCACCTACGACTTGAACCCGGTGTCCAGGTTGAAATTGAGCTTTACCTATTTCCCATTGATATGTGACTGTGTTCAGCTGTGGGTATGTATGTGTGTGTGAATGAGTGTGTAAATCAGTGTGTGCTTATGCGAGAGTGACCTTATGTAGCCAATTGTAAGTACTGTAGAACGAGTAAGGCAATTCTTGGATTGTTTGTACTTGAAAATGTAGCTAGAGCTGAATAAAGATTTTTATTTGTTTTTTTAAGGATATGTTGGAGATAGTAGCCTTACTCAATTTGTGGAAGGAAACTGTGGAATATTTTAGACACAGGCAGAAATCATATTTGAAAGTTGCCAAAATTATGAGAATTCAGTAAAGATTTCTCTTTTCGTTTGAAATAATTGAATAGTCAGAGAAATATGTCGCATATTATAAAAAAAGGAAATATTTTTTATTTCTTTTATCATGTCATTGAAATAAATTTTGCAGAAGTAAATCTTTTTCATAATAAATATCTTTTAATTCAATCTTAGAGAGTTTATTCTGCAATTCCGAATGAAACTTCAACTCAAATTAAAATTTGTACAAATTGAAAAGATATTTAACGATTTTTGAAATCAAGAATTTAAAGAATTCTCTCTTTATTCCCTTCTAAGTACACAAAATAAAATAGGAAACATATATTGACAGATCCAATCAAGGTTAAATATAACAAATTAGTTATTGTTCAATTCAAAACAAATTCATTTCACTTTGCACTCACAGTTCTTCATTAGAATCGCTTTAACCTAATGTGAAACGCAGTTTAATTCATTGGTTTCTGCTGAGGATTACGAATGCATTTGCTAATAAAATAATGCACTCAATGGATCAAAAGGCTCACGGAGTCGATTATTTTCAATCGCATTTCCTTTGCTCCATATTTCAATCGGATTCACCTGGCAAAAGCCCAACAACAAAAAATAGGAATGTAAAGGCTGCAAATGAAATTGCAATCAGCTCGACAACGGCAGCAACAACAACAGTAACAGCAACAATATCAACAAATGCAGACAAAGTTTTATGTAAAATGCAAATGACATGAAAATGAAAAAGGCCGAAACATTTGCTCCCCAATGTGCAGGTCGATAGAAACGGAGAGGGAAAGAGAGGGGGAGCGAAAGGTTGGCTAAATGTTGCCGCAATGGCAGCAAAAATCTATCAAACTCCGCTCGAGGCCCCCGACAAGTATGCAACATATTTGCAACAAATAATAATAATGTGCCAACAGATTTACATATGTACGCGTGGGGATTGTGTGTGTGTTGTGTGTGTGTGTGTGAGTGTGTCTGCTTGTTTGCCATTTGCCATTTGGCATATTCCATTTGCCGGCTTCGTTAGTGAGTGCGGTTTATGGATATCAATGAACTTTAAATTGCAGCCATGAAATATGCAATTGCAATTGTGCACACGCCTAAAACTGTGCCCCGTCTCGGTCTGTGTGTGTGTGTGTGTGTGTGTGTGTGTGTGTGTGTGTGTTTGTTGACTAGTAATATCGCCATAAACAGCAGAGCCCAGACACATTTATAGGCAAATTTCAGACTCGACAGTCGCACTCGCAATCGTATGTGCCGCATACATCAAAAACACGCGCCCAACACAACAAAACGCGACCGCGTTCTGACCGCGCTCGCTGACCGTCTCCGTCATTTGAGGTGTGTGTGTTAGTGTGTGTGTGTGTGCCGGGGTAGGGGGTGTGTTCTCTGCTGGTATAAATAACCTGGCTCTGGCTTAACGTCTTTTCTTTTTTTGTAATTTTCCTGTATGTGCTTTTTTTGTTCTTTCTTTTACTTTTTAAATATAATTACAATAAACACGCAGTGGGCAGCAGAACATTGAAACGAGCGCGGCTAAAAACGCGCGCGCGCTCCTCTTTACTTAACGCGCGCGCGACTAAACACGCGAGTGAATCGCCCGCAATTAGTCGACTGCAGCCGGGCAACTTGCTAATTTGCCTTTACTTTGCAGTTTCCATTCCACAAAAGAGAGAGAGAGAGAGAGAGGGGAAGAGTCAGAAATGTTCGAGTTGAACAAAAGTTAAATGCTAAATTCGAAAGATTTGTTTGTTATCAACCTGTTGGCGAACTAAGAGAACACACGATTACACGCGATTTTTTCAGACTACGGAGCACAACACAACCGCGCGCCACGAACGTTGTCGTCAGACTGAAACGGACTGTCGACCCGAGTGCTGCACGAAGCAATGCAGCAGGCGTCAGGCAGCCGAGCCGACGAGAACACGAAGACGATGTGAATGGGTTCAGCAAATCGTCGTTGTCGTTGGCAGAGCTTCGTGGTCGTGGAGAGTGGTGAGGGGGGAGTACGTTATGGGGTGGGCATGGGGCTGCTGCTACCGGTGGCAGTTGCGTCGCGCGAACGAATCAGACAACTGTGATTTTTGTTGTTGCTGGCAACATTTTATTTGGCTTTTTGTTGCTGTTCGCCGCCGAACGAGCTTCACATTTTTTTTCTAACTTTTGGTTTATTTGTAACGCTTGTGTGTGTGTGCGTGCGCGCGTGTGTGTTAGTGTTGGCGTGCTGTCCAATGGGGGGTGGCTGCCGAAACTCACCACGGTTGAACGAGACGTTCAACGAGAGTTGAATTGAAAGCGCCGCCAGTGGGAAATTTACTCAGCATTCTTCACTGGGTGCGTGGTATTTGTGAATTTATGAATGAAACTTATTTCTCTCACTTGCTGCGGGTGCTTGCGAGTGTGAGTGAGTGTGTGTGGGTTTCACTACAGTTTGTGTGTGCGTGTGTTTGTGTGTGTGTGTGGCGAGTGCGTGTTAAGCACAAATTGATTGTCATTGGTCATGGCATTGGCTGGCTGGTGGCACAGCTGGCAATATAAGTTGCATACGTGATAAATAATTCTAATTGTTTTATGCAGATTGGCAAACGTAAATCCGACAAGAACTCGAGTAAGACGTTAATTGAAAAGAAAATCATAAAAAATATCCTTTCTTGCAGATTTTCTGGGGCAGTTGTTGGGGATAGTGATGAGCTGTTGGAGTTTTCAAATTACTTATGATAATTTGAATGTAACTATCGATATACCATAAATTATTTGTTTCGAAAAATTTTTAAATTATTCATATTTTATAATACGTACTCTAAAATTAAATCTTTATTCTAAGATAAATTTTGTTAAAAGCAAAAAATATACTATGCAAATGTTATATATTTTAAACATAATTTAAAAAATTATATAAAGTAGTCCTAAAATAAAATTAATTATATGCTAAATATAATAATACTCAATTTCAAAAATCCTTTCTTTAACATAAAACTTCATATAAGTTATACAAGTAAAATAATTAAATTAAAATTTATAAAATTAATATATAATTTATTTGTTACAATATATTATTTCTACAATTCTTATTTTTGGATAAGGTACATGAAATATTTTCAAATGAAATTATTAGCCCAAATTGAAGTAAATTAATTTTAAGTTATAAGAGTGAAAGAATATAAAGTATTACCATAAATAAATGTACACTTTTAAATCTAATTGTTCAACTGATACTGAAATTATAAAAAAAATTATTAATTCTATCGCTAGTAATATAAAATGCAAATATAAATCTGCGCCTCTGTTCTTCCATAATCAAATTAATGAAATAAATAACTGCTTTGATTTAATTTAAACAATAACACGCATTGTAAACTTGTCGTCAGTTCATTAATAATTTATGAAAATTCAAAATTTAATATTGTTTATCATTTGTAATTTTTCACATTTATTATTAAAGAGTTATTGGCAAAGTAATTTCAATGATTGATAATTGCAAAAAAAACAACAACTGTTTGTTGCGAAACTTTATAATCTTATTAAATGCGCTATTTACTTTTATCAATGTTTATTTTACGCTGCGCAGCTCGGGCAATTTTTCAATAATGCGTCAATGAAATCATCGCGTAATTTTTTATTTTTTTCGCTGCTCGCACATTTAATTAATTTCATGCAAGCCACAAAGGAAACAAACTTTGCAGAGTTACGTGGGCCATAGAAACACACGCGCACACACACACACGCACACTCGCACACACACAGACACCTGGTAGGCGCTTTTCAATAACCGTGCCAGATTGTGTCAGGCACCGTCTGAAGTTCCCCTTGCCCCCGCCCTGCCCCTCCAGCTGTGCCTCATTTGCCAACTTAATTGCGCACATATATCAGTTTTAGTTCCTCGAGCTTCTCAATTTCCAGCGGGCGGCTAATCACCCCGGCTCCTCTTCTTCCTCCTTCCCCGTCAGTTTAGCCTATCATTTTCACACAACACACGCACACGGCCAATAAATAATAGAAAACAAAAAGCGCAGGGAGCAATGAAAAAAATGGAGAAACGAGAGAGAGAGAAAAAAACAAACGCCTGCAGCGTAAAAATTATTGTTATGAAGCGAAAACGTTGAAAAGGATATCCGCGTCCGACGTCTGCGCTGCTGCTGCTCCTGTGTGTCTGTGTTTGTGTGTGTGCTGTGTCCTGCTGCTCCTTCAACTTTGCATTGCGTGCCAATGCACTTGCGCCACAAATCATTTTTGCCCTGAAAGTCCTCGGCAAAGGGTTGAGGTTTTTTCGGTTTTGTTCGCAGGACTCCACTACAGGTTACTTCCCTTCCCCTTCTCCTTCCCCCCGCACCTACCTGCAAGTTTGTCTTCGACTTGTTTTCAAGTTTCTTTTGCTTCCTTGGCAACTTTTTGTGTTTTGCTTCGTTTTTTGTTTTGCTCCCGTTTTCGGGGTAGACTAATATAAATTTTGACACCTGATAATTGCTTTTCACTCGCTTCCGCGTTTTGTGTGTTGGATGCGACGACGACAGCTGCAGCACCCCCCCACCCTAATTCACCTGCGACCTCCCTCTATCTATCGACTGGCAACCACCTTGTAATTGTGAACGAACATGCAAAGTTCCAACCCGAAGCTCCAGTCTGAGCCCCACGCGACTTCGGCTATGCTATGCCAGCTAATATCTCTATAGCCCGTCGAGCTGCTATAAATTATAGCTAAATTCGCATCCAAGCACGTTAAATAGACAAAGTTATTGCTGAGTTATAGACGCAACCTTGATGAGCGACGGAAATTGGCAATTAAAAGTGCATAAAACTGAATAATTGCAGGGTATGTTGACACCTTAGCAAGGAGGATTCACCAGTCGGAATTGAAATGTCATAGAGGAGCGAAGTGATTCGAATATAAATAGATTGGGAACGATTTTAATTGGTTCAAATTATATAAGTTCTACAGGGTGCGCCATTGCTTATGTCGTGTCCTGTAATATTCGGTTAACAACTTCAACATTTGACTTGTTTTCAAAATAGTCGTTCAAACGTTGTCTTAACTCAATCGTCCTGGCTTTCCTTGCTGACTGGTACAAATAATTCCTTTAATAACTTCTGTGTTCTGGAAATTTGCTGAAAAAAATGATATAATAGTTTTTTAACTTTATGTAGAAGTTTTTTTGATTTATTAATAAACGAATACGTTCAAATTAAAAGTTGAAATTAAATTAACAATGATAATAATACGTTATCTTCAATATTGACAGACATTTATCTATTCTTTTCATATTAATTTGATAGTTTCATATTTTTCTTCTAGGTCTCTCCTCTTTTTATATTTTTCCATATATTTCTTTCTTTCGCTCTCACTCTCTGTCACTCCTCATAAAGTACAATTAACGGAGTCAGCTTTCTTATATGTACTTCACTCTCATTGCGCTGGAGCTCAAATATTCTCTGATCCACTTGAGACTAACTCAAGCCTTGAGTTGAATTTTTGTAGAGTAAGCAAAGTCGATCAAAGCGAGCAATACTCGATCAGTTCACATCGTCGCGTCAAATTGAAAAGTTCTTATCGCGCAAATTGTACATACGATATTTCTATAACTTAGTAAAATCGATTTCGCAAATAATGGAAATATTCACAAGCCTTTGCATTGTTATTTCGCTGTTACTCTACGGGTTTCTCAACATTTGCCGTTGCATAAGCATTGAATTGCATATTTTCTATCATCTTTTATTGTATTTGCTAAAAGTAATTGTCAGATTATATAGCTGCAGTGTGCGCAAGTGATCAAAAGGTACTTAAAGAATGAGTGATATATGAGAGAGTTCCCTTAACATATACAGATCTCTTGAATATATACAAAGTTATTATCTAAATAAACCCAGAATGTTTAAAGATAAAATATATCTACTCAATATCTTACTAGATGGAATTAGTGAATATTCTAGAATAATCAGAGGGTGAGTACTTTAATTCAAATTAATATTTTTTTAATTAAAATATATAAAAAAAAGACATATTCCCAATATATTTAGTATTTAACATCACATTACGACAGGTTTTCCTCCATTTTTGAACTCTGTAATTGCCTTATTGGAATATTTCTGATCTCATATAATAAAAATATATCTAATATTAATGTTTAACAATTTTTAAGCCTCGTATTCAATTTACTTTGTACAAAGTTCTAATATAATTTGAATGATATAATTAAGAAACTGATCAGATAAAAGGCAGATTCTATAGAGAACATATTGTCCTGCATTTATCATATATATTTTTTGAACATATTTCAATAACTGCGTGAGTTTTGTTTTGTTTACATTTATCTCATTATCTGCTCACTTAATCAGCTGTTTTTGCTGATATATATTCCCTGTCATCGAAGACCGCACGCTGTCTTCGCCAGTGCTTGATTAATGCCCGGCACATCATTTCATCGGTCTGGCCAACTAATGTGAAACTGTGCCAGACTGTGTCAGCTCCGTTGTCTCTCCATCAACGTTGCGTGGCCTGTCGAAGCTCGACATAGTCCCCAAGCCCCAGTCGCAAACGCAAACGCAATCCCGATGCCCGCCTCGTGCCGCCTTAACTAATCGCTAAAATCAGCAGATGGGAAGCACAGCCTTGCATCCTGTCGGGCTTGCACAACGTTGTGTGGGCCGAAAGCAGTCATAAATTTAATATGACACCTACAAGAGGAGACGCTCCTCATCTCGCTCATGTTGTCTGCCTCCCTTCCTCTCCCTCCTTGTCTCGCTCGTGTGGCTCTCAATGTGTCACATCAAGTGCATTCATTATTCACACATATTCTGCTAATTAGCAAAATATTGTAAATGTTTGGATTAATGTGTGTGTGTGTGTGTATGCGACACACACAAACATACGCAGCTCAACTGAAGCTAAAGGCAGAAGCAGTGCATCAAGTGCGGTTCGGCTCTCGGTTTTTGGTCAGTTCACATGGCCATAATCAAGAGCCTCTCACTCCCTCTCTCTCCCGTTCTCCCCCTTTCTCTTCCTCTATCTCCCTTCCTCCTGCATGTGTGCGTGTGTGTCAGTTGTGTGTGATTTAGTGCCCGAGGTGTCGATGTCGGTTGGCCCGTCTGGACTGACGTTGACTGTGCAGTGAAGCGGGGAACGGGAGACGGGAGGCTGAGCCACAGGCAAAGCAGCTGCTGCGTCTATAAATTTTCGGTTTGCCTTTCAATCGACCGCCAAACGCGTCAATTTGACTGACTTTTGTGCTGATACTCGACATCAAGTTTCAGCTTCCATTGGCGACGATCAAACTTCGCTTTACGCCAGTATTTGTTTACGCTGCGTTTTCAGGGAATTCTTCCCTGCTTATTTACATTTGTCGCGACGTCGTCTCGTAAACCTAATCTACACAATCTCCTCCCTCTCCGCAGTTCCATAAAAGTCTTACTCATGTGAGAGTTAGGCTTCTTTCTATGTATATCTATTAAGGCATACTTATTATTAGGGAGTGAGTGAGAGTTTCCTAATAAAGAATGATATAATACTTTCTATTGTATCAAGCCATTCTTTTAAACAATTCTCTACTTTTTTATCGAACTTCAATATTGGTTATAAAACGGTAAATTTACTTTCTTCAAATGTATTAAACAGAGGGAGGCATGGCAGACCCCAGAAATATATTAGATACATTAGATATATTCTTGCCCTCGATCACTAGACGAGTCGAAACATGCCTGACATCCAGTCTGGCTCTTTCTCTGTCTTCTATTCTTCTTCTTTGTCTGCTTGTCTGACTCTCTCCCTGATCTCTTTGTCAGTCTAACTGCCTTTCTGTTTGTCTGTCGTTCTCTATCTTTTTTTCTGCCAGACTCTCTGTTAAGAGACAGCCTTCTTCTGTCTGTTCTTTTATCTGTCAGCTTGCCTATCGTTCTGTCTGTCTGTCCGTTTATCCGTCTAGCTGTCAGCCCGTCTGCGTGTTCGTTTGTATGTCTGCTTGTCCGTTAGTATGTCTGCTTGTCCATTAGTCTTTCTGCTTGTCCGTCGGCCTGTCTGCTTGCCTGTTTGTCTGTCTGTCTCTCACACAGAATACACAGATCTCAGCTATTTTGAATAAAAGCACCAAATTTGGTATAAAGGTTCATTTATTTCCTGTACAGATCAAATCAATTAATAAAATTTCTTAGCTAGTGCAATAAACATCAATCATTTCATAAGATCACCAGCTTATAAGATTTCTAAAATAGCTATGTCTCCTTTTCTTTGAGGCCCTTCAATTCACAGTCGCTCCACATGCAGTCGAACACCTTCGCTGGGCAGCATTAGAAAGTTCTTGTCCCCAATAGTCAATTCACTGGGCCCATCTGCCGGCAAACTGAACCGGAACTTATTCAGCAGTGTGATCAGGCCAACCTTCACCTGCATTCGCCCAAAGCGCAGTCCGATACAGTTGCGCGGTCCATCGCCGAAACCCAGAAATGCTGTAGAATGTCGCTGCAGGCAAGCGGCGGGATCAAAGCGTTCGGGGCGAAATTCATGTGGATCGGGATAAATCTCTGGATCGTAGTGTATGGCACGCACAGGTATAAATATCTTGGTGCCGCGCTGAAGAATTATTTTATCCTCCAGGGAACCTTTATCATGTATCTCGTAGTCCTCGGCGGCAACACGCTGCAGGCTGGCTAGGGCGGGGTATTTGCGAAGGGTTTCTGTAAGGGAAGAATGAGTTTAATTAGATGTGGACCTTGATTGTTTTAAGTATTTAAATTGGGCATGAAATGACTTTAAAAGTCTATGAATATGAAACATTTTGAGCTGGTAAATCTCTGGTTTATCTGCTCATCTTATCTGCCCAATCGTCTTATCTAATCTGTTATCTAAAAGAGAGCAACACTGGGTGCTTGGCTTCAAGCAGACAATTCTTCACACACTCACCCGTCACCACTTGATCCAAGTAGGTCATCTCCATCATTGACTCATAGTTAAGTTTTCCATGTTGCTTCAGCACAGTAAGAATTTCCTCTCTCAGCTTCTCCTGCACGCGTTTGTTCTTGGCCAGTTCGAAGAGTGCGTAGCTCATGTTGCTGGAGCTGGTCTCGAAACCAGCGACAAAGAAGACAAACACCTGAGCTGCCAATTGTTCCAAAGAGAGTCCCTCGCCTTGCTCTGTGTCTCGCAGCTTCAGCAACAGATCCATGAAGTCATTTCTCTTGATGTGCTCCCGCTCTCGCAGCTCGACAGTCTTTCGCACAATGTTCACAAAGAAATCGATGTGGTTCGATCCAAAACTTCTTACCTTGAAGGGCAACTTGGTGAACAGATTGGCATAAGTGATCTTGAAGTGAATCCAACGCACATTGCGATCGGAACTGGCGAATAGTTGACGCGCCACGGTGCGGAACTCCGCCTGGGGATCATTGAGACTATTGCACTCAATGCCAAAGGCACAGCTTCCAATCACGTCGACGGTATAGCGACCCATCAGGTCATGCAGCTCAAGGATAGCGCCATCCGCTCCCACCTCCTGTGCTGTAGTCTGCTCCAGCTGCTTGGCCACCTGCTCGACAGTGTTGAACATGTATTTGATCTTGCCACTCGTGAATGTTGGCGATAGTTTTGTTCTCAATGCGCGCCATTCTTCACCGTGCAAGTTGAAGAGATGCCCGGCGAGGGGATTATGCTTGATGTTAAGCGGGGTATTCGATCGATCCACAAACTTATTGAAGTCCTTGATCAGTATAGTCTTTACCAAGTCCAAATCCAGCACCACAGCTATGGGTCTTGTGTATATGTATGTGCCTGCCAGGCGGCACTTTCCCTTGAAGGCGTCATAGGTCTCCTGCAGCAGCTCGCTCATGTGCATTGACTTCAGTTTAAAGAAGTGACCGTAGAGAAAGTTGGGACGCAGCTGTCGCACTCCATGGTTTTCCCAGTATTGATAGCAGTTCCGCAAGTAGCCCAGCAAGAACGTCAACAAGATCCCAACGAATCTTATGTTGTAAAATATATTCCAAAGTTTCCACAGCAGCTGCATGTTGAGAGTCTACTGAATCTGTAGCTAGAGTGTCTTTTATACATCTGGTGTGCGAGCTGATAGTGTCGGATTCCGATAAGAAGACGCTGCACTCTCTTGGAAATCTTCTGCTTGAGTAAATGATAAGAGAATTTTATATCTCTCACAATGATGAGGCAAGAATTACTCGCAGATTGCCGATGTTTATGAACTGAATATTTATAATTTTGCGTGTTCAGCTGCGAAGTCATAGTACAAAGTAAATTGGGTAAGGTCTATTCATCAGCTTGTTTTTTTTTTTTTTTAAATATAGCAAAATATGAGTCACTTTGAAGAATTGTCTAGCAGTTTTGGACTTTCAGCTTGCGATTTGACTATGATTAGTTTAATCAGGAAAGGCATAATTTTTTAAGAGTTGAGGGTGTATAGCTGAAAACTGATAAGCTATTCAAATTAAAGAGATACTTATCACATTAACTATCCAGGCCAGAAGAGTATTAGAGCTTTGTGCCAACGGAAAATTTAAGAAAAAGGCAAATGGAGGCGTGGCAAAAACCTCAAACGAAATTAATTCCTAATCAGCATCAACATCCAACTCGATATGGCCATGTCCGTCTATCTGTATGGATTATCTGTCCAGACGTCCGGACAACAACCTGGATCTCAGAGATTAAAAAATTTGAGGCTACCAAATTTGGTGTCATTATGTGTTTTTTTTTTACAACAAGCAAGTTTATTACATAATTGGACCATGAATCTTTCAGCCTCATTAGCGATAAAAACTGATATAAATTGAGCAAGTTCAATAGCTTACAGCTAGATATAGCTGTTACTCATAACCGTTAAAAATAACAGGATAACACATCAAAATTCAAATCAAAACCTTAACATTTTCATTTACTGTTATCTGTAAGAAATTTTGAAGCTGGTGAACCGGAAAAAAGCTTTCTCGTTACAGCTTTTGATGGTTGTAGTTCTGACTGAGAAGCTTTTGCAGTTCAAGGTTAGGGCTGCGCATATTCCATGAGCTGAAAACTCACCACACTGCTGTTGGCTGTGGTGAAAACGTAACATTCAACCTAGTCACTAAACCAGAAGCTATCCTTGTAAAACATTGTTAGCATGGACGGATTTAAACTCACTATTAAGTCAAGTGTAAAAGTTGCAAAATATTTGTAAACTGATTTATACACTGGTATCTTACTTGACAGATTAACACGCCCGTTGCATTGTTAATTAAAATAATAATTGCACTTGCAGCTCATTAAATTGATCAATGTCACCTGCAGAGCAAAATACGTACACAGAGTCATAAATATTGTTTGCCGGTCCCATATTTGATTACAATGCAAATTGACGTTATCAATTACACAATTAAATATAAACAATTTGCAGTAAAGGTGTCGAGCATTGTGTATGTATGTATGCACGCCTCGGGGGTGGGGCGAGTAAGCTGACGCCCCAATAAATTGTGTATTAATGTGCGAGTTGGCACAAAAGCTGAACCGCAAAATGAAGCAGAGCGAGCTGACAAAAAGTGTGGCCTACTTTTTGGTGCTGAGATCGAGAGCGGCTTCGTGTGGTTTCTACTCAGCGCTTTTGCCTTTGGGAACTGTCTGCGACTGCAGGCTTACTCGACTGTGTGTGTGTGTCAGTTTGAATATATGTTCCTGTGAGTCTCTGTGTGTGTGTGTGTGAGTGGGGGAGCAGTCTGTCGCGTGGGGGTGGGGGACTTTATGCTCCATTCTGGACACGCGGCACATGCACTGTTGGCTTTATTAACTTGCCCTTTGTGCGGACTACAGTTTAAGAAGAGGTGGATAGATGGCGCAAGCAGAAAAAGCAGCGGAGCAAGCGGTGAAAGAGAAGCGTTGCTGCAGGCCCCGTGGCTGTTGGCATAGCTCCCCCTCCTTCCCTGCACATGCCAATTTTTTGCCATTTGCCGGGCAGCGCGTGTGAAAATGCAACCAAATTGCCGTGGTAGCAATTTTTATGAGCTGCAACGGTGCTCTAGAAAACAGGGTATATTAGTTTTGTCAATCAGTTTGACTTGGAAAGCTAATTTGCTGCTGAAGCTACAGTAATTGCTTATGGAATATGATTGAGTTTTTTTTCGGCAAATTCCAGTTCGTAATTAGAATTAATTTCACTTTAAATTATTCTGCCAACACATCAACTTATCAAAATCCAACGATTGAGCTGGAATATACACTTGTTTAATTAAAGATCCAAATTTAATCAGTATTCATCGCTTAACTCTTTTGGTGATCAAAGACAGCTTCATCTCTTCGCTGCTGTTTTATTAAAAATAATATAATGTGAAGATGATGTTTTATTGTTTTACTTGGCTTTCTTAAACGATAGTGACGCTCTCCTGCAGCTTTAGCGTTATTTAACACTATTCTATCGATAGGAATATCGATTATATAAATTAAACTAGCGACTGTATCGATAGAACATCATCGGACTGAACATAATAACAATTAAACCTAACAATAAATAAAATAATACTCTTTACAAATATTTTAATTATATGTTATATTATTACGCTAAACACTGAGTGCACTTCTCTATACATTTTTCATTTTACAACTACGTGGTATTCTCGAGATCAGCACACTTCACACAATGTAGTTGTCCTTTGTTTTGACAGTGGTTCCTTTCAAAGTGGTTTGCAAAAAAATGCGACCACGCTGGACGTGCTTATAATTGGCCGCTCGTGAGTTTATGAGGGCCACAGCAGACATTTAATTTATTTTAATAATTATGATTTTTTTCTCATTCTCTCCATATCTCCCTCATTCTACCATTCTCTCGCTGCCTTTGGCTTCCTGTTCGTCTTGGTTTTTTTTGCTGCACTGCGCTTTTTAAATTAAATTATAAAGTCGCAAACGCAACTCACGTTCTTCGTTTTGCTACTTTTTAATGGAAAGTCCTGCCATGTGGGTCGATAGCGTTAAAATTTGATGGAAAAAGTAAACAAACTCCAGAATGCAGCAAGCTGCAGGGTGCAGTGGCAGTAGGGGGAGAGGAGCCAGGCAGGCAGTAAGCAGCAGGCTATAGCGCCCGCCTCTGGTTGGGCACACATTTTGTGGTTCAGTAAATTTTCATTCGCTGGCGGAAAATATCTAAAGGGGAAATGAGCAAACAGATGCGGGACTTGGGTGCAGGGGCGTGGCACAGAGATAGCCTTAGTCATGCCGAATACTTACTTTAATTGAATAAATCGCTGGTAAAGGTGTTTGCAGAGGTGTCAAGGTGTTTTTCTTTAAATCAGTTTAAGTGCAAGGGTAAAAGTTTAAATATAATATAAATAAAATAAATAGTATTCTATAAGTTGAATAAATATTAAAACATATGTTTCAATTAAAACGAAATACCTTTAATTATTATAAATCAAGAAAAATTTTTATTATATTTTGACAATTTTTTTAAACACTCTAATAAATATTCCCTCTTGAAGAAGCTTCCAAACTACGAATTCAACATTTTTAAGACGGCATTTTATTTCAATTCTGTTAAATTAAAATTACAATAAGTATTCATATATTTATATCTTTATATATACTTATATATATACTATATGTTTTCTTATAAACATTTTGCGGTGCAGACAAAAGAAAAAAACGAAGCGAAACTGAATGGGAACAGAAAGAGGATTTGCAACATTTCATTGACGGTTCGTTTCGTTCTGTTTTTTTGCCCACTGAACTAAGAGCTAGATTAAAATTAGATTTAGATTAAGATTTAGTTTCAGCTATAGCCCAACGATGGTACGTTCATTCTGTTGCTATTCGCCTCTTGCTTTGCTTATGTTTTACATGCTAATACTTTGTATTTCCGTAGTATCTTTCAGGTCAGACTCCGAGACCAAAAACCCTTTTCGACTTACGCACTAAGTGAATCCTAAGCAACAACAACTTTTTACACATATGTCAATTCGAATTCGAATTTGAGTTCGAAAACTAACTTTCTTCGCTGTGGCCAGATCGATGTGGGAAATAATCGCTTACTTAGACTAGTTTTCTCGCTTAGTTCTTATGAACTAACTTGCTGCCTTTTGCTGTTTGTACAGATTACCCTAACAGTTTGTTGTTCTTGTTGTTGTTGTGGTTCTACTGCAATTAGGCATGCCACGCCCGCAGGTAGAGAGCGAAGATTACTAATGCCAATAGTGAGTCGAGGGATCTGTTCAGTTGCTCTGTTCCACTCTTCAGATCCTGCATGCGATCCATATCATCGGTCAAGGATTTGGCATCGTGCTTCATCGGCGTATTCTTGCCATCCCCACGATAGGTGGCGCTGTGATCGGGACCTAGAAAAGGCAACAAAAGAGACAAAGGGTGAACAATGAATGAAACAATTGAAGCGATTCGTTTTATTGATACGAAGTATGATTGCATTTGGTCGAAGCGACTTAATCAAAAGCCATTGCCCTTTATTTTACGTGCATCGGTTTTACGATGTGCCCTTTCATAACTCTGGCCGCCATATTGCCGCCAATCAAGTGTCCCTTTTCAATTATGTCACTGGGGGGCACACGATGGGCCAACGAGCATAAACAATAGATAGGATGCGTTTATGGCCAGTCATTTGTAGCAGGACGCACAAAAAAAAGAGACACACAATATACCACATGCAGTATACAGTATGGGAAATATACTAGCATTTTGTAGCATTTGGTGTTCTGTATTCCGCACACAGGACACACAAACCAAACTGTTTGTCAACTGGGGTCACCATCTCCTTCCCTCCCTCTACACACCATACACATAACGGGAAGCAAGTTTGACTGCTCCACTTACTATTTATAACATTCTCACTTGTACGAGCAGAGTTTTTCCATTTTTCTCATTTTCCGTTTCTGCCAGAAAATCGAAAGTATTTGCTCTGTTTCAATTTCACTTGGCAGCATCGAAAATTGTTTCGAATTTTTATTGCTTAAGTGCGTTAAACCCTTGCGCCGGGCACACTGCACTGGACAACACTGGAAAATTGCAACAACAACAATAAGAACAACAACAGCAACAAAAGAAACCCTAAAGAAATAAAACAATAACAAGAGGGGAGACAGTAAATGCGAATATTCTCGGGGAGGCTCGGCTCGAGGGAGGCTGTCTGCATGTGAGTGTGTGTGGGTATGTGTGTCTGCGTGTTGGTGTGCGTGTGGGTGTGCGAGCCTGTTTGTTGTTTTTGTCATCAATTTATCGTGCAGTTTTCGTACTTCTCTCGCCTTTTTTTTCTTTTTGGTTGTTTTTTTACAGTGTTTCTTGCTTGTTGGTTTGTTTGTTTTCCCGGCAATCTGTTTCATTGGACATTTGTTTGTGTGTTGCAGTTACAAATGTAGCGGGATCTGCCTGTCGTTGGTGTCGGAAGCCCAGCACAAGCGGGCCTCCTTTCCCCCTCCCTCTGCCCATTACTTTTTATTTGAACTGGCTGTAGGCGGCACTCGGTCATTAGGAGCATTGTTTGAAGTCGTGTGGCTGCAGCGCTGCTCTGATCTGCGCTGCATTGGCTTCAGCTCTTCAGAATGTCGGGTGAAGTTGAAAAAACTTGTGGCAAGTTGGCAAGAAGTGGCACTGATGCTGAGGATACTTAAACGTGAACTGTAAAGGCACTTTAACTTACGGCATTGTACGATTTAAGTCAACAACTGTCTCTGAGATGCAATTTCAAAACGTTATTTAATACTCCAATAACTATAGATATAACGTAAATAAATAAACGAACTATTAAAAATTCAATTGTTTTTTAAGATTAATATAAATTATATTTACAATACAAGTAAATAAATAATGAAGTTAAGTTGCAATTTAGTGTGACCTTAAACACCATCGATATCCTATCGTAATTTAATTTACTTTCTAATAAGCCTATCGATACCACTATCGATAGAAGAGTGTTGAATAACGCTGAATGAGTGGGAGAGAGTCACTATCGTTTGATCACACCAAGTAAATTAATTGACATCGCCATCGTAATTTAATTTACCATACAATAATCCTATCTATACACCTATCGATAGAAGAGTGTTGAAAAACACTAAATGAGCGGGACAGCGTCACTATCGTTTGATCACACCAAGTTAATTAATTAAAGTAACTCAGTGACATTTAAAATCAAATATAACAATAAATAAATAATAATAAATTAAAATTAATTAATTTACAATTAACTAAACAAAACAAACTACAAACTAATCATTTATTGCCATAGTTTTCTCATTGTTCGTATCATTTTAAATATTTTATACAAGCAACCTTCCTATTATAACCGAGTCAATTACTGGTCACTTCATATTCCATTTATCGTCTGCCATTTTCAAATGATTTTACGTACCATTTGAAGCACCTTTCTGGAATTCCTAATAAATTGGTCCCATATGCTGGGGCAGACAAACCGTTTTGGCCCAGTTCATTCAGTTCATTGCAGCGAGCCAAGTTTGTCATAACAGTGAAATATCGCATCGAGTGTCCCTTTTGTTTGGTTCGTTTTGTTTCCGTGTTTGTTTTTTTCCAGTCTCTCTGTTTTTTTTCTAACTAGTGAGTTCAGTTCGATTCGATTCGATTCGTTTTGTTTTTAACGAGGAACCCTTTTATTTTTATAACGGAAATGCGCAAATTGCTTTGCACCGGGTCGAAAATTTATTTGTATGTCTTTTGGCTTTTATTTTTCTATAAGCAGCTTTCGCTACCTCTCTGCCCCGCCTCCCCCCTCTCTCTTTCTTTCTCACTCTGCACTTATGACCCACCTACGCTGGCAACCCCTTTGCCTGCTTGTTTTGCTGGCGTCTGCAAACATTTCCATGTGTGAAAAGCACAAACACCATGAACGAGTTTCGTTGCCTTCTTTAATGTGGGTGTGTGTGTGAGTGTTTGTGTGTCTCTGGGTGTGTGTGTGTGTTTGTCCTCTTGCTGTCGCCTCGTCTAGATGTCCGTGCAGGTCTCGACTTCTTTCTCTGCCTCCTTCTCTCCCTCTGTGTGTGTGGAACGTGTGCGAGTGTGGGTGACTGTCTGGCTGATTTTTATTGACGCTTGAGCATGTGTTTATGCGTATGCGTGTGTGTGTGTGTGCGTGTGTGTGCAACTCCCAGCGGTGTCTTTAAAGCGCTTAACCATAAAGCAAAAGAAAAACGAAGAAAAACGCCCTCTGGCACTGGCAAACTGGGGGGAAGGAGAGGAAGCCCAAATGCTTTGGCTGCCAACGTTTTTATAGGCTGGCAAACTACTTGAAACTAAACTTTAAGTAATTTCTGCATAATTCTGTGCATTACCCCCGGGTGCAATTGGGCCCAAAACGGAGGCTGGCCGGGCTCGGGCTAATAGAAAACGAAATGACAGCGCACGAAGGCATGTGAACGATCTCCAAGGGATGCTTATTGATTTCGTCGGGCAATTGAAGATGATATATGCAGGAGTGATAAGCAGGCAGCAGTTTATTACAGAGAGAGGAAGGCAGAGAGAGGGGGCGAGAGAGGGAGAAAGAGAAGGAGGAGCATCAATTTCCATTGCCACGTTGTCCCTTGCACCTTCTTCATTTCGTTTAATTGCATTGCCAACAGCTTTCAGGGTCACGCCTACAGCGACCGCTCTCGGCCGCCCTTTGATGCGCTCCATTAGCGCACTTTAAGCTGACACCCGTCGGCGGAACATGCCCCACACACACTCTGTCTCTCGCTCTCTCTCTCTGTGTGGCCATTCACACCTCAGTTGTTGCGCCTGTTGCACTTAAAAAGCGCACTGAAGCGCAGCCCTTGCAGCAGTCGCCACTTGAGACTCACTTGAGCGGCGCACGCGGCGTATGCGTTACATTGCTCTCTTTTTATTGTTTCGCACTCCTTTCTCTCTATTCGTTTCTTTTTTATCGTTCTTGTGGCAATGCATTTAACGCCATGTGGCAGAAACAGTTGCACACTTGGCGGCTTGAAAACTATAAAAAAACGGAGAGCCGAAGGCACGCGATGCCTTCGCCCATTGCTGCACACTTTGCACGCGCTCCGCTGTCTGTTGCATTTCATTTACTTTATCATTTCTCACTCTGCGTTGTCTGGCCAGAGAGAGGGGGAGAGAGAGGGAGATAGGAAGGGAGGGAGCAGCAAATTATAAGCAAATTATTGCGGCCCGCTGAATGCGAGTAATCATCATGAAGTCGCATTTGTAGTGCGGGCTCGAGTTGCAGCTGCCAAGGCGAATGGAAAATGGCGGAGCAAGTGCTGTTAAAAAGGGGCTGCGGCAGGGGGAGGGGAGCGGGGAGGGGTTGTTCCATGCGGTCCTTGCGCATATCCGGCGGGTGTTGCATTCCTTTTTATTGCATTTCCTTGTAATTTGTGTCATATTGTTGCCCGTTGGCCGAGCAAATTAAAAATGAAAGCTGAAATGCTGCAACGGCCACTGCAGCAGCAACTGCAACAGCAGCACCAGCTTTTGTGGTTGATTGCAACATTTTAATGACAGTTTAAGTGCGCAGCAAATGCAATTGCAGCGTTTGGAGCATTCGCTGCACAGCGCAACAGAGACGGCGCTGAGTGAAGGGACATTTTTTTAAATTGCTGACTCTTAACTGGCAATTGCAGGTTAAATTGAGCCATGATTGAAGCCCAATCGAATCAACTTGCAACTTTCAATTTTAAATCAATTAAGCTTTGAGCCAAAGTAAACAAATATTGACACACGAATTTAAAATTTACTTTGCAGTTGCATTTTAAAGAATTAAAGCATTGAAATGAAAATAAATATAAAATGCGTAAATTCAATTTTAAGATGCATTAAGTAAGAGAAATTTAATGCTGTCTTGGCATGAATGTTAAACAATGCAACAGAGCTCAAAACACTGTGGAAATAATATATTTACTTGGAGTGTACATTAGTTTGATGATCTCTAAAATTAAAAATAATGTAATGTTTAAAGTTCTTCAAAAACAAATGCTTCATTAAGTAGTAAAGCTTGTATGAAGTATAAGAAAATATAGCTTTATGTTATACAAAGACTGATAAGTGACTCTTGAATCGTATATAAACATAGGCAAGTAGACTTTCAAATAGTTTCTAAGAGCTAAGAAGGAACAGAAGTAGAAAAATATACGAGATAATGAGGATCAACAGATATACATACATATATGGAAAACTAACTGGAATACGTGTATAACACCAGGCCTGCACCTATCAAAGTCTCTTCTAGGCTGCTGCAACTTAGAATTAAGAGCTCTCTCAGATTTCTCACATTGTAGAACAAAGGCCCATATAATCAAACTTAAAAAAGTAAGCAATGCGACATGCAGACTCTGAAAATTAAGAACTGAAAGTCCAGAACACATTATCACAGTTTGTCAAACAAGATGTGCAATAATAGGAGGGCACTTTCTCAAAATTAAAGAGATGAGGTCAATCAGTCTAGGTCTAGGTTAAATCAAAAAATTCTTAAGAAACACTGGACTGGAAATGGATACATAAGTTCAGCAGGTGTAAAATAGTTTCTATAGTCAATATTGCAATTATAATATAATAATGATTTTAATTAATTCCCTCAACTCTTTAAAATCTACAGCTATTCAAAGTGCATTCTCCTTCCAATAGAAAACTAGTTATGCCTAACAAAGAGGGCGTTATCTTGGTCCATCCTAAATCATCTACTGTCATTCGCTCATTCTGCCAATTGTGCCAGATAACAGTGGCTGCTGTAAGTTTGCAGTCCGCTGCTCACTTGTTCCGCCTTTAAAGTTTGAAGGAGCCGAAAAACAGTCGCGACATATGCAAAACTCGATGGCGATAAGCGCACGCCCATTGCCATTCGCATGCTATCTTCCTCTCTCTCTCCCCTCTCCCCCTTCTCTATCTTTCTCTTTCTCCCTCTCCCTGTGCATGCCACGATATGTGCAACATCTAGCAGGTAATAAATCTAACTGTAAACGCAGCGCTTACGACGTTGCATGCCAGGCTTGAAAGTTGTCGTCATTGCAGCACCATTCCGCCATTACCAGGGGTAACAGACCCTCAATCTCTTAGTGCTCCCCCCCTTCCCCCTCCCCTCCTTGCACACCCTTCTCTCTATGGTGCACCCCACCACGCGCTGTCATGTTGCTGGCCAAGACCCCGCAACATTTTTGCTGTCGTTTGCCAAAAATTGTTGTAGTTGAAGGCGTTTGCAAGATGAGCGGGTTGCAGTACCAGCAGGATAGGGACAGAGACAGGGAAAGGAAGAGCCGGGCTTGGAATGTACCCCCCTTCCCCCTGCCTAGTTGAGTTGCAGTTGGGGTATACGGGTTAGCCCGCCCTTCGCCTTGACGCCTTGTGTGCAATTTGTCTGCAATTTTTATAGTGCGCTGCTGTTTCCTGCCTTCCTCCCTCTCCCGCTCCAGCTCTCCCCCCCCCTCTCTCTTTCTCTCTCTGTCTCCCACTCCTTCCATATTCAATTTGTTCGATTTGATTTTGTCGCTGCATTCGCTTCTCCTGCTCCATCGACTGCATTTTATTTCAGTCAAACGCGTATGCAGAATTTCTCCACTACAACAAGGCGCCTCTAAAGTTTTATGCGTTGCCACCTACCTCCGCTCTCCGCTCCCTCCGCCTCTCCGGAGAAAGTTGCTCCACACCAGCAGGATATGGATATTGTCAGCGATTGTAAGCTAACTGGAGGGCAAGCAAACGGGCAGCAGAGGAGTGGGAGGGAGGGGAACTGTGAGTATAAAATTTTATGTTTATTGATTGGCAGTCGCGCTGCAAACTAACCAAACGTGACGACACTTTGACTGTTATAAAATCGAACTGAAGGATCTGTCCCGCAAAGCCAATACTTGAGTCTCAGACTTGGAATATGCCAAGGAAACAGCTAGGAATTGTAATGTGGCTTATACTTTTGCATAATGTTGTGAAACGATTGATTAAAGTAATGCGAAAGGTTTCCTTCAGCAGAAGTTTCTGAGGTTTCTAAAGTTTCTTTGTCCTTGCAGATTCGTATCGTCATGCCCTTGCCCTTCAAAATATTTCGTTTAATCTATTTAAAAATATATATAATAATTAATATATTTAAAAAGTTCTATAAAATTTATCCGAATATGTTTCTCATTGCAATAGAAGAGAACCTTACCCTGTTAACAATGACAATTTTGAGACTCGCTTGATTCGCTTAGCTGCATCGCCACCTCAGGGACATTCAAGACAAATATCGAGATTTGCGCTCGTTATTATTTATGTTGATTGTATCTGATGATGAGCCACATTAGCAGCACATTACGCCAGGCACTTGGACAGAGTCCGCGGCACGGGCGGAACACGTCTTGGCCCCCCAGAGACTGCTAGAGATTTTGGGCCCCCAGGGCAGAGACAGTTGCATGCTACGAAGTCATATTTTCATTGGCAGTCAGACAGACAGACAGACAGAGAAAGGGAGTGAGAATGCCATATGCTTGGTCAAAATATTTTTCATGAGCTGAGCCAAAGTATCTGTATCTAACAAGTGTCGACGGCAGGGCCAAAGCCCTTAAGCCGTGCTAAAGTCGTTATGATTTGTCATAAACATAAAATAAATGGCCAAATATTTATAGTCTGCTGTGTCATGAGAGCCAATAAAAATACTGCCCGAAGGGTAGAAAATAACTTCAAATGTCCTTCGAACTGCGACGCTGTCTCCTCATCTCTCTCTGTGTGTGTGTGCGAGTCAATGAGTGTGTCAAGTAGCTCAGAGATGTCCAGACCCCCTTGGGGGTTTCTTTGCTTTGCTTGAGAAAAGGAGTTGCCTGATTCACTCACCATGATACGATGGCTGCAAGTGCTGCTGCTGCTGCTGTTGCTGCTGATGGTGATCTCTGCCACGTGATGTCGGCTGCGAGTGATGATCCTGTGAGTTCCATAAGCTCGATGTGGCTCCCATGTAGACTGTGTTCAGTGACGAAGGTGGCTGATCAATTGTCTTGCCTCTGTTGCGTTGCGATTTGTTGTTGTTTTGCTGATTGTTGTTGTTGTTGCTGTTGAAGGGATTATTGCTATTCGAGTTGCTGTTGCTGCTGTAACGTTGCTCTGTTGATGGAAAGTTAAAATATAGAGACTGTAGAAACAGATGTAAAGTTCTACAGACCTTTATTATACTTGACCACAACCACTGGCACTGTGTTGATCGACACAGTGGGCGCCATAGTTGTTATTGTCGTTGTTTGTGGAATATCTGTGGAGGTAATTAATGATGTTAATATTATATAAACATATTTAACAGCAGCAACAGTCAAGTTGGTATGTTCGTCAGTTTAAAAATCTATATCTAAGAGAGTATGGCGGCTTATGCTACTGAATTTGGTTTCAATATGTGCTATTAATGCTCTTTAATTAAAAACTAATTGCAAAGCAGGAGAGTTCTGTTTCGGTAAGGACACCCCCAATGAGTTCTGAAAATTTGGGAGCAATCGGATAATAAACATAGAAGTTATTTAGAATATAATATATATGGGGTACTTATTTCCAAGACTCCGCAAACTATGCAACACAAAATAAAAGTAACATAGAAGAGTCATCTGAGGCGTTTGGCTATGCAGGGGTTCCGGGTTCGAATCCCGGGGCACGGTTTTTACCCTAAAGACTTTTTAAACAGGAACTTGACCTAAATAGTTCAAGTAAAAAAAATAAATTAATGATTTCAAAAAAGAATAGACATTAAAGAAATCATTTAAGTGAAGTGTGTTACGGGCTTATCATAGTCGATAGCTTTCGTGTTTGTTTTCAAATAAATGTATCTGCAAAATTACCTTTTCAAAGAACTTTACCTCATTAACACATTTTAATCTATTGTCATCTAAAATCTTCATCATAAAATCATAAACCTACCCTAAGAACTATGACAAGCTGTGCGCAGAACAAATGAAACCCTTAATAATAAGCAAACATGTTATTACTTCTATTGAATTTGCATTACTTATACTGTCATTATTGTATTTACAATCCAAGCTGAGTTGAGACCCAAATACATTCTATGTGGTCCAAACTACGTCAGCTCGTAAATCAATCACTGTCAATACAATGTGGGGAGGGGCGAGGAGCTAGTTCGCCTCCTCCCCTTGGACAGAGTTAACAGTTGGTACAAAAGTTATCTTGGTATTTATTATGCACATTGGCCTAAATTAATTAAAAGCTACAGTCGGAGTGAATAGTTGTCGCACTAATTGCCATGGCCCCACTGAGTTATGGCCATTGTTACGCACTATTACAATTGCAGTTACAGTTACAGTTAACATACAGTTACGGTGACAGTCACAGTTAGGTTAGTACGGCAACTCAGTGACATTTACGATTATGGAAATGGATATTGTTATGAATGTCCAAACATTCGAGAATGTTGTGGGCATCGTCTTGCATACTTACGATACAATTTGATCGCACCATCTGTGTCGCCCAGCGAGTTCTTGGCCACACATCGATAGGCTCCAAAGTCGGAAATGTCAACGTCGTAGATGGTCAGGCGCATTGTTATTTTATAGCCCGATTCGAAGGTTTCCGGCACAAAGCGTTCACCTAGAGACGGAGAGAGAGAGAGAGCAGGACACGTTTAGTAATTGCAGTGTGTACATGATGTGTGTGTGTGTGTGTGTGGGAGTGTGTGTGCTAGAATGTAGCTCACATATAACCGCAATGAAACTTAACCCATTCGACTACATCTGCAGGCATTCACTCACTCAGTCAGTCAGTCATTGAGTCACTCAGCCACATTCGCAGTCGGAACTGCCGAGTCAACAGCACGGTAAGCTGACACACACACTTTACACACACGTGTGGGTGTACGTACGTGCACCTTCCCAGCTCGTTTATCCTTTGTCTAGCGCCTGCTGCCCCCTTGCCCTACAAGCTCAAGTAATTTGGCTTAAAACAAAAAAAAGAGAGATCCAACTTTTAGCTCGACTTGTTGTCATCTTGGGCAACCCCGTCGTGGCCTTCCCATATCAAATGATTCATTTTAATTTATACAAAAACCCATGTCGTCTGCCCCCCTCCTTTCCCCCCTGGCGACCAGGTTTTTGATTTACGTTTGATGTCGGTTAGATTTAGTAGTTTGCACTAAGCTCGGCCTTCCACTTTGTCTACCATTTTTCGGGTACTAGCAGCAGGTGAGCAGAAGGCAGCTGTGGTAGAACAGAGCCCAGTTGGGCACGGGTAATTGCTATGCACGGCAGCTAAGCGAGTGATTAGTTTAGTAAAATGCTATTCAAATGGATTAAAGACTGAGATTTGTTTATTCTGTTGATACAGACGTAAATTGGGTTCCATTGCCAAAGGATTTCAGTATCTCAGATGTGTTTTGGAAGCTAACTAAATGAACATGTTGTACGAGAAATTTACAAGGATTGAGATAAAAACGAAATGTGGAACTTTAACAATAAATAAATGAAATAAATTGAAGCCTTTAAGGTGAGGTTACGAACCAAAGTTCCGAACCAATTTTAAAGACAACAAATATAAATTTATTTTACTGAGATTGTAATAGAATAACACCTGATACAATATAAGTAGAACCCCTGTCAACCTTTTACCAACTCCAGGACTATCAAAATTGCATTGTTTAACTTCTTAGAAACTCCTGATTAAATTGAGAATTTCCACACTGGTGTTTCCACAGTGATTCTCTGAACTGAACAACTGAATCCTAGGCTGCTTATAAGCTTCTTAAACTTGGTCGCATGAACCCTTTTATGTACTTATGAAATTCAACGCACTTCGAGCTGGCAAAAAACTCCATTAAAAACTCACGACTTGGGGACAGTCGTTGGCTACTGAAAATGCTTTTGACTTGAGGTCATTTTCAATCACTTTTTCCATTTTGTGTCACGGCGTAACTTGGAAAACAACGGGGGCAAAAAAACAATAATGAAAGTGTGTGGGGAGGGAGGAAGAGAGAATTGTCTGCATGTCTGTGACTTTTTCGCTGAGCTCTTAGGCAGCCAGAGGCCTGTATGAGGTAGGAGAGGAATGTGACAGAGGAGGCACTTGCAGAAGGGAAAAGGGGGGGACGGAGACAGAAAACGCAGGGCAACTGCAGGTTGTGGTTTTGAGTGTGCGTCCGCTGTTGGCTTTTTGTCCGTTGGCAATGTTCTTTTCTTTTTCTTTTTGCTTTTTTGCGCTTCTCTTCCTCTTTTTTTTTGAGTCCTGCAGTTCATTTGCCGTGCAAGATGAGTGGGCGTTTGAGTGAATGCCTGGATGAATGGTTGGTTGGAACGCTGGTCAGCTCTCTTTTAATGGGCCCCAGGAAATTAAGTTGAAATTGTGCCTAAGGGCTGGAGAGCAATCAAAGCATCTTCAGGCAGTGCGTCAAATTAATTACATTTAGTTGAATTTTATGCTTCTCCCATAGTTCATCTAACTTCGCCAAGTTATACTATGTATAAATAGTGGGGTCTGCCCTGAGTGAGTTGAGCTACGTTTATCTACATTAAATTTAAACCGTTTAGGCAGGAGATGAGAAAGCAAGAGAGTGGAATTCAGTTTCATAGAGAATGATAAAACTTTAAACTAAGTGAAAGCAGCTTTAAAGCTTAAAGAGTTTGTTTTTGTATGAGGAGAAAGGATTCTGAACGGAGCGAAGGATATAAGATGAACGTTTATATAATGTTTGCTTAACATTCATATTACAGGAAGGTTTTGTAATTATACTATAAATATTTACCAAAATCCTTTTCCTTACCTATTCGCCCCTATAAATTTATAAAATCCTTATTCCAAGTGTAATTGAAATACAGAACAGTTTATTTTAAGTGAACGCATTAACTATCAACGCCCAAAGGATTATAGAAAATTTAGTTTCGATCGGATAATTAACAGAGAATAAATTTAACAGAAGCACTACTCTCCAAGTCCCGCAAAGTATGCAACACAAAATATACTAAACATATATCACGGTCGACTACACTCGTGCTTCTTTATTCATCAACAGATGCTTCTTCAAACCCAAGCTAAGTCAGTCAGATGTTTCGCCTTTTGTTAGTAAAAACCATTTATCAAACATTAAACAACTTTTTATTTCCAACCTTCCTTTAATTGGTTAATCCACTTTAATGTACCGCACTCAATGCGAATTTATTTCCACTGGATTTTACAAGCACGACTTACCCGGCACTATAATCGTGTCGTTCTTCATCCAATAATTAATGGACTTGGGATACGCCTCCGATTGGCATTCCAGCGAAATGTTCTGTGCGAGCGCGGCGCCAACTAATTGATTTTGTATCCAAATCATTGGTGGAACTGCAAACGAAAGAGACAGACAGATAGAGAGTGAGTGAGTGAGAGCATGATATCGGAAATAGTTGAAAAGTATGTGGAATGAGAGGGGGGAGAGAAAGGGAAAGAGGAATTGGAGTGACGCTTAATGCTGGAATGTAATTGCAATGGCAGGCCAGGTCAGGCATGTGGCATGGCCTTTGCACTTTGGCATCTCTGTGTGTGTGTGTATTTGTGTGTGGGAAGTATACAAAAAATAGCATAACAGGTAACGGTATTCGCATTCATATGAAATTCCATTTGTTATTGTTTCGCATTGCGATTTGTTGTTGCGGTTTCCTCTGCGTTATTTGCGCAACTAATTGCTTTTTAATTTTTATCGGGAAACCGCAAAAGAGGCAAAGGGGCGGAGGGAAAGGTGAAGTGGGAGCGAAGTCTTTGTTTATGGTTGGTTAAGTTAAGTAACTTTGCAAAGAGGATAAATGTTTAACCTCAAATACGCAGCGCTCTCTCTCGCTCTCTCTCTCTTCCTCTCTCTCTTTCTCTCTCTCTCTCCTTTTAGTTTTTACGTGGCGCGCTTTATGCTGCAGCTAACTGTAAACTTCTACAGCAAATTGTTGAGCAACTTAAATTTTTATTTAATTAGCCCGCAATGGCAGGCAACGAGAGGGAGCTGCTGGGAGGAGAGGGGGAAGTGAAGAGAGAGAGAGAGAAAGCGAGAAATAGCGAGCGCAAAAGAGCGCTAAAAATGCTAACTAGCTGGGGCACACTTAATTATTTACTTTATGCATGGCACCTAAAAGTATGCAGCAGACAGACAAAGTGCACGGCCAGAGAAGGAGAGAGAGAGCGAGAGAGAGTGATGGAGAGCGGGGATAAGGGAAGCTGTTGCCGCTCTCAGGCAATATTAAAATGCACAGCATATTTTCTATGGTGAGATTTGAAGTGGCGCTTTGTGTATTCCTGTCTGCGCGCCAGACTGCAGCACATTGCTCATACGCCACCGACACCGACACCGACAGCAACAGCGGCACCGACAAGGCAACAGGGAACCAGAGAACAGGCACAGCCGGCGCTGCCTGGCATAAGACTATAAATATTTAAATATGCAAAATTGATATGCCCCAACCAGAAGAACAGGCGCCCTTCTCCCCTCCGCATCCCCTTCCCGCATACTTACAGTGCACAATGAGCATGACACGCTTGCTGACTGTTGGGGGAATGCCATTCGAGGCGATGCACAGATAGGCGCCCATATTCAGCCGATTCACCTTGGCAATGGTCAGAAATGAGCCATTGTATGCAACGGCTGAAAAGAGACAGAGAGAGAGAGAAGGGTAGATTGAATTAAAAGTCAGTTAATTGAGCTGTCGAGCATTCTGCATTTCTGTTTGCTGTGAATAAATATTTATTAGGCTGTATTTGCTGTCCAAACCAATGCTCGATGCCTAAAGCTACGTTTTAGTTGGCATTACAACGACAAATATTGAACATAACAATTACAGAGGCACAAGTAAATATTGTGAGCAGCACAGCTTATCCACTTACAGTCACACTATGCAAACAGAGTTACAATTTATCTGTGTGTGCGAGTGTGTTTGTGTGTGTATAATCAGCCTCTCATTGCATATGCAATTTGCAGCATATTTTTGCTGCTCAGTCTGTGAATTTCAAATTCCAATTCAGTTCTTGTACATGAACAATTCAAAATCGTTTTGATACGTTGAGTTCTTTTCTTGTGCTCGGTTCCATTCACTTCAGATTGTTTTGCTGCAGATTGGAATTTTATTCACAAGTGCGAGGGTGTGTGTGGGGTGGGGTTTGCCACAATATGCCAGTATCGAAGTCGAAGTCAAAGCTGCAGTGGAAAATCTGACAAGCGATTTATCGATTTGCCAAGTGGCAAAAACCTCTAATGAATGTTTCATTCTCACAGTCAACTGACAGTCGTAGCTCGGCCTCAGACGATGTGTATTTGAATTTGGATTTCTCGACTCGAATTCGGATTCAGATTCAGATTGGCACTGCTGCCAGGTGGTGCCCTTTCGAGTCATGCACCTGTCACGGCTGGGTAAACATTATCGCCCCCTACACACACACATATACACACACATTGTTCAGGCAGGCATCAAAAGAGCCCGAGCCAATCGCACTCAAGAGTGAAGTGGATATCTGATCGAGTGCTGTGAGTTGATTAGTGTCAATCGCCGAACACAGGCTTATTATTAGAGACTACACTGCGAGAAAGGAACTTGCGACTTTGAAGAGTAAGTTCTTTAGATAAAGAAAGTGTTTTATTATTTAAAACAGCTTGGCAAGGATAAGTTTTAATATAAAGTAAATGAAATATAAAATATATACAAAATATAAAATATAAATATAAAACAAAATACATAAATAATAAGTATTTACTTAATTTAATTTAGTTATAGTAAATTCGTAATATCAAATCTTTACGTATATATAAATATAATTTGGAACTGGAATAAAAGTGTAGTAGAAAAACTCAATCAAACATTTTTCTGAAGAAACTAAGTAGTTTAAATAAATAAATTATATTGTTATAAAATCAAAAAAAAAATAATAGATTATGATTTTAAGTATTTTAGAAAATTTATTTTTTGCCTTATAATATTCTTTAATAAATTTTTAAACAATTTAAATAACATAATAACATCCTTTCCATGCCAATTCAACCTTGGCATCACGAGTCCTTCCAGCAGGCATCGTCCAATTAGTGCTTTATTAGTATCATTAGCACACCTGGCCATGAGTGCAGTCACGAATGTGACGACGAGTACATCGAGTGGCCCATTGAGTTAATTATAGTGGAGCAATTATTATTATTGGATCGTATGTTGCGGCCTCTTTTCAACACGACGCTTTGAGTTGATTGCGCGCACTCAAAGCGAAGACTCGAAGAACTTTAAAACGCGCTCAGCGAATTTAATGCTGGACAAACACGCAGCGATGTGGCGGGCATTGTTTGACTTCGACATTGTTGCAAATAATTTACATGAGCAGGGGAGGCACTTGCCACAGCCACACTGCACACACACACACACCATCATCATCGCCAACGCTGCGAGTCCATTTGTCATGCAAACAGCAAACCACACAGCCACACACACACAGACACATATTTATAGTCGCCCACTCGCACTTTCATGCACTCTCGCTCTCTCTCTTACTTACCCTCGGCCCCAGTGGGCAACGGTATCAGCTCGCCACCTTCGCGTCGCCAGGTTATCGTCGGCGTCGGTGAACCCGTCGCTGCGCATTTTAGGGTCACATTTGAACCCTCGCGGATGACCATGTCCGTGCTGGTGGGATAGTCCAGTATGTCTGGTGGCACTGTGCGGGCAGACAACCGCATGCCGGCACACCACACACACACACACCAGCACACACACACAGCCGTAAACACAGTTATGGCAACAGTTACATGCGACATATTATTCATACGCCGCGTGGGCCGTGCAGCGATGCGGAGCAGCAACGAGGGGCGTGGATTGTTCGCCAGGTGTCACCAGGTTGGCAGCAGCAACGCAGTTACCGTTGTTATAGTCGTCGTCGTTGTTGTTGTGATGATGACATTGTTGGTTGGTCGGTTGGTTGGTTGGTTTGTTTATAGTTGTTATTTTGTTGTTGTTGTTGTTGTCATCATTGCCATGTCATGTAAGTGAGAAAAATGCAATAAAGAAATTTTTTAGCGTCGTTTTATATTCATCAGACCCTTAGCAAATAGTTGTTGTTGTTGTTGTTGGTGTGAATTCGTTTTGGGTTTTAATTGATTTCCAAGTGCGGAACATTTTTCAAATTGAAGAGAAAACGAGAGAGAGCTGGAATAAAATATTCGCGATTTGCGCCAAAGGTGCAAACAATTCGAAGGTGTAAAAGTATATTTTTGATGGCATTCTATGATGCATTCATGGCATTGTTTAATTGCTGAAAATCTGCATTTATGCATAGCTAAAAGTGTTAAAATACTAAAAATTTAAATGTAGTTTTTCCAGGATTATGTCTATTGCATAATTTAGTATTTTTAGTGCAGTTTTAAATATTATTTTTCATACCAAATTTTAGTACTGAAGAAATGGTTTATAAGTCTAAATTAAATATGTGAAATAACCTATTTTAATTTATTTTTATGTCTTCATTATTTCTTACATCATCAGCTTTGAATTTTCACTGCTCATCAATTAAATAAATCAACCAAATAAATTGCCTTCAAAGAAGACTCTGCATCAACTGTTTAATTTGTGGAACAACAAAAGTTTTGATCAGCAAATTGGAAATAAAACTATATTGCAAGTAACGAACTGCAGCAATTAAAGTACTTATTTGTCAGTCTTGTGGCTGCCTCGACAAGTTACTCACACTTGCCAGGCACACACACACACGCCACACACACTTGCATATGTGGTTGATGGGAACGAAATAACACAGAGACTTTATGTATATCCTGCTTGGACACGTCGTTGGTCGTACACATTTTTGACATTTGCATGTAACGAGCTATCTGCCAACTTGCAGAGACGTCGCCTTGGAGCTGCAGCTGGCAAGTTGAATCTGCAGCAGGTTCTGGGCACGGACATGGGCCCTGTCGTCCATTTCCCTGCCTGCCTGGCTGCCAGTCTCTGGTGTTACTGGGCAATTAATTATAATTTTACGCTTGACAATTTTTCACTTGCCCGAAAAGCAAGAAGACAGAGAGAAGAAACAGGGAGAGAAAGAGAGGGGGAGAAGAGAGAGGAGAGAGGGTGTGGGGGTGCTGGCATGCCACTTAATGAAGGAACGTGCCGGCACTGTCTGCCTCTCGAAATGTGCATTTAATAACGGGAGCATTTTAAAACTTCCATTTTTTGTGCGTTTGGTCAAAGGAAAAGTCACAGCAATTTGGTTATTTATTTTACAATGACAGCTGGCCAGAAGTTATTGAGAACATAGTGACTCCGTCTCTCTCTCTTTCTCCTCTACCTCTCTTTCCATCGCACAGCAATTGGCCGAGGCAAACAAGAACAACTTATGGGGCACACATTGAAAGTCGACTGGCAAGTCGACGTGTCAACAATGATGGGCATGTTTTACAAAATGTACTACTTGTGTGTGAAAGTACTTTCTTTTCACTCCACTTTGTACACACTCTCGCACACACTCGCACACACATTACGTATACGCCATGTCGTACAAGTTGAGTAGGCACGCGGCCTGTTGACTTGCCTGTAATGGCTCAACCATGTCACACATGCCTCAATCACAAAAGGCCCAGGCGACAAATGATTCTCCGGGGCGGGGCACCTGAAGGGGCAGGCGTTGAGTAAACGCTTTTTATCGCCGTGCTCAGTGGGTGATAACTTATGAAATGAAGCGAAATGATGCGAGATAAAAATTAATTTCAAATGTGCACAGGGAAATAAAGCTACCACTTGAGCATGGAGTCATTATTCTCCTCTTCAACTCGAATATAATCTGTCTAATGTTGTAAGAACACAATGATGATGCGCTTTTAATCAAAACTCTAACGGAGTGCATGATTTTAAAAGAGGAATCGAAAAAGGGGGCTTCAATGAATTGAGGAGGTCTGATATATATGGAAATTTAGTATAGTTCGATGGATACATAAATGAGAGATTTATGTTTAGATTATGCCAGAAATTGTATAATATTGATCAATAATTATTATAAGAATTTATAGGCTAAGCCAAAATCTTAATTTAATTTCTATTGCTGAAACCCTTAGACACATTTCAAGTCTAAGAAGAAACAAAACGGCTACGATTTACTGAGCTCAAGAGTTTCAAAATGCATCTCTTATGTTTCACTCAATTATTATTTGTTTCTTCTTTTCAAGAGTGACCCAATCCTAAGTACTCTTTAATACTCTTCTGCTTTCTTTACGAGTGCCTCGGTATTTGTGTGTGTGCTGCAGGCGTCGCTGCTATTTTGCCAGTCTTAACTGGGCTTAAGAACCTTAAATACCAGAGTTTGTAAATAAAGTTGTCTGCCCGGCATAGCTCTGCTGCTCTTCTACCCTTCGTCCCTCTTCTCGTTCCGTTGGGGGACATGCTAAGCCGTAAGTTGTAAATTCTTTGCATTAAAATGCCATTTTTCAGGCATTTCCAACGGCGCACTGAGTCAACAAATCCAGTTTCGACGCAACCCAGCGCCGTTTTGACACTTTCACAGCTTTGCCACTTGACTGGCCCCCATCGGCTTCCGCTCTCATGACCCTCCCCCTCTGTATGCACAATCAAGCGATATCCATCGGGTTCCATTGCCATGCATCACGCTTAAAAAAAAAGCTGACCAAAAATGTACAACAAATTTCTCATCCATAAAAATTGTGCACACACATTTTCGACGACGTTTTTCATTTCAATTTCAGTTTCGATTTCATTTTGTTTATTTCAGTTTTGCTGCTGCTGCATTTAAAGTTTCTCTATATTCCTTTTGCCTTTTTGTTGTTGTTGCTGCCTTTGGGGGCGTTGATTGTTTTTATAGTGCAGCGCGGGTGCTTGGTGGAATATTGAATAATTTATTTGATATAATAAATTTTCGCCATTGATGTTTTGCTTATGCCGCGTCGAAGGCATTGTCCGAACTAAGCCGTATTGTGCCCGACTTTGTGGCTTTCTCTATAGACGGTTTTTTTTGGGGCAGAATTCTTGCATTGGCTGCGTATTTCATTTTGCATTTGCCTGACTTTTGGCGCGGCGAGCGCTAATAAAACATGAATCGATTTGTAGAGAGCTTAAAAACATAAAATATGCACACTGCGCTGCATTGCACAATTTATTTGTATAGATTTTAGCCAGCGAATTTGTTTGCAAATGGGCTAAATTTCTCTATTTGATGGAGCCGTTGAAAAACGTTGGGCGATTTTAACGAATTAAACTCAAATTAGGTTTTTATGCCCAGCCAAATCAATTGAATATCGATCAAAGGGCCATAAAAAACGGAGTGGGATATATGAGTGTGCTTATTTAAGCGTGTGTATGTTTGTTCTTAGTGTGTAAAACATATTGAGCGGCAATTATAGAGGGTATTAAATTTGATATGTTTGTAGAATTGCATCTCACATATCTTCCTCTCTCTCTCTCCTTTTGATACAACTTATATTTAAAATACTTGAAGACAAATTTAAAAATTATATCTATTTACATTTATTAAAAATTAATTTAGATATATTAAATAATAATATGATCGTTTTTTTTTTTTTTGAATCCAATAATTTCTAATTTAATAAAATTCTTTTCTTCCTATTTGAGTTTTTATCATTATCAATTTTTATTTCTTTTTATATTGCATTAATTGTTTTACTTTAAACAGTCGACTGACCATAATTGACTTTAAATAAAATAAATAAAAAAATATTACTTTTCTTTAAGAACTAGGACTCTTTTTTGCAAACACATCTTAATATTGCCATCATATCTTATCTGCATTCCATTTAGATTCTCTTATTCTTTACTACACGCTTTAAATTCAAATTGAATTCAATGAGAAGTGGAACTTAAAGCTCTTGCAGTCTTATCTCAAGATTGCTCGACTTGTGCTGCGAATGTGCGCAACATTTCCTGACGTCACTAAATAAACAATGATTTGTGCTAGGGGCGCCGATGATGACAACAATGCGACGCTAAGAATAGTTGAGTATGTACTGCGTGTGAGTGTGTATGAGGGGAATGTGTAAGCTTTGGCGCTGAAAAGTATGCAATAGCTAGAATGACAGAGAGAGGGATAAGGAGAGGGAGAGAGTGAGAGAGAGCGAGAGAGTGAGAGAGAGAGGAAGGGAGTGAAAGAATCGCGCGCACTTTGTCAGTGGCAGCAAAAGCCGCGCTGATTTAAAGTGGTTTCACATTCTGCACATGGACTTAGTTCATTTGAGTGAAAGGCATTTTACACTGCCAGAAATGTGTGTGTATGCGTGCGTGTGTATGCGTGTGTGTGTGGGGTGGTAATATTTCGCTGTCTGGCACACGAGTTGCTCGCAAATTTCTCGCAGTGCCGACGGCCTGGACTGTAATGAATTTCGACATCAATGAAAACACAATCAACCAAAGTGGTTACTTACGACCGGAGCAGCATGCCGCGGTTTTCGGACCGAAAACGGGAATCCCAGCCAAGCCGGAAGCTTGGCGAACCGACAACCCGAATACGTACGTAGCCGGGGAAGAGGGAGGCAGATGCCCTGCATATTCATTTAAAATCTGTCTGGACTGTGGCTGAGGCTGAGCTTGTCTCCTCTGAGGTTTTTGTACGCCAACTGAATAATTAACGTGGGCGGCGACGTCGGCGCATGGACACGAACACAGAGCAGAGAACACGAGCGAGAGGAGGAAACTCGACATGGACATGGACATGGTGGGAAGCGTAGCACGTAGCATGTAAATTGTTTCATTACCTTTCACAGTGCCTGCCAGGTGCTCTCTAACTGTTCATTGTTACCCCCACCCCCCCCGAAAAAACTAATGTGCTGGCTAAGTGAAAAGTAAGGACTGCCCGACGGGTGCTTTAAACGGCAGTCCGCCTGCCACGCAGCTGGCTTAAAGAGTGGCTAACTCAATTAGCCAATAGTTTACACAGAACTGTTGGCAAACAAACGCCCCTCACTGGGCTGCAGCCATTGCAATTAGACTCAATCGTGAGTTGTTAGAACTTCAACTGCAACTTTCCAACCCCCTTGCCCTCTTTTCCACACTGGTAAAACATTTAACTAGCCCATTTTGCACTCACCACGCACCATTTTCCACAGCGCATGGCTGAGCAATTAGTCCAATTTCGAAAAAAAACTATCAGCTACAAATTGAAGCACAAGTCGAGGGCGTCAATTGATCGACTTGTTGACCACAAAGTTACCCCACCAACCACTCAACCAGCGAGCCACCAGTCAACACAAATTAGAATGCACTCTCGACTCGCAAATGTGGAGCAATTCTGTTGTTTCAGCTTATGGCGCTAATTGGGGGGAGGCTAAAAGGGGCACATGAGTAGAGAATGGATAGGGAATTCTACTAACTATGTAGTTATTATACTTTGTTAAATGTAATACTACCATACTAAAAAAAAAAAAAAAAAAAAAAAAAAAAAAAAAAAAATGGGATTTAAATGATATTGGTGTTCCAATGCACTTAGGCGTGCAGAATTAAAATATTATAAATATTGCATTATGTACATACTTAACTTTCGTTGCTCAATATTGAATGTTCTTAAAAATGTTAATAATATTTTTTCCTGTCAAACGAAATTTATTAAAGTGAAAGTCCCTGGACTGGTTTCGATATTACTTACATAAACGTAGAAAAGATAAAACGCAGAGAGTTTTACTCCACTTTTTTAAAGCTTTTTATATTCCTAGACTAAGCAACTTTCAAATTTGAGCTTTCTTTTCTCGCACATGAACAGAGTTTAAGCCTTGCTGGCTTCAGAATTTCAGCTCATAATCGTAAATAATGTTTTTATTTCGCTTACTCACCGACAACATCCAGATAACCGACTTGACTTTTCATCGGATCCGTGTTTATTTGGCACATGTACCTGCAAGGTTGTAAATTTGTTCATGTTAGATTGTTAGCGGTCTCTCATGTGTAAGGGGGATTATGTTATAAAACGAAGGCAGAAGGAGGCACTCAAATGCGCGATAAGAAGGCATGCGTGGTAGCACTTTATGATAAAATTGGCCTGGCCTAGTAAAAATATGGAATGCAACAAACTCATAAAGTGAACGTTTTGTTAACCTAATAAAAAATGGAGAAATATAAGAAAAGGGTTAATAATATAAAAGAATAATATAATGTGAAATATTTAGGATGAACAAATTTAAAATTAAAGTTTAACTTGAAAATATGTAAAACTGAAACCTTAATAAATTGTAATAGAACTGTCCAACTTTTGCAGTTAACTTTTCAACCTGAAATCAAAGTAATCATTTAATTAATGAACTTCTGCTTGACTCACACAAAAAAACATAACAGTTTTTTGTAAAGTGCAAATCAATTCCCTGACAAGAAAGCTTTTTGTGATAGTTTCTACATTTTATTACAATTAAATATTCCCTCTTTTGTGCGTGAATATAATGTGAAAACATGTCGATGCAATACAAGCAGGAAATCGTTTACTGACAGAGCTTGAATAAATAAATAAATGAAATGAAATTACAATTGTTGAAAAATGCTGCAAAATGAAATATTCCATTTTGTATTTTGATAAATGTTATGCTAGAAATTCGCAAAGTGCTTGTGCATACATAATGAGCCTGGCGACACATTTATTTGCAGAGTTTTTATTTTTTTATGTCTTTGATAGTTTTGTAGGGTACTTACCAGCCCTTGTCCGACTCCTTGACATCACGTATACGCAGGATCCAAGCACGTTTCTCGGCGTGAGTAATGCTCATGCGATGATTTTTGGTTATGACGTGATTTTGTATCGTTAAAATGGTCTGTGTATCGACACGTAGCCACGCAATCTACACAAAAGAAATATTATGGTTAGCAAACAAAATACTCCGCTTTCGAGTTAGTTTCCGTCCCATCTTTCTCTGTTTTCACTCCCCTCCAGCATGTGTGTGTGTGGTAAATGGTAAAACTGTAAAACTAAAACGTTCGACGATTTGGCCACAATATTAATGTGGAGCTAGCGTGGCCCGAGCTCATTTATTAGCCCAAAAACCCAAAGATACAGAATGTCGCCTGCAAGGCGGCCAACGTGAGCAGCACGTGAGGTGGAAGGGAGCAAGAGAGTGGGGCCTGGCAAGGTGCAAAACTGCTGGAAATTTTAAGGACACCTTAAAGTGGGTCACGCTGAGGTTGTTGGTTCACATTGAGGCACATTTCTAGGGCAAACTAGTTACTCGCCATGAGTTAAAAATAAGTTTTTACAAAGTTTTTCCGGTCGGTTCTTAATTATTAAAATGAATGCAATCTTTTACTATGCTAAGTTCTGAGTATTCCATATTGCATAGTTGGCATTCAATTACTATACAATCTGGCGTACTTGTAATTTAGCATAACATGCCAGCACGTGTCATGAAGAGCAACGTTTTTTGTGGAAAGGAAATATTTATATTATAATTAGTGTTTAAAAAGGAGTTTATTGTTCTTGATATGGCAGTAAATAGTGAAAATTCTATCGCATTTTAAAGCTCCTTTAGTGAACGGCAATGAAATGATTTTTTTATATTCATTTTTCTTTGTTTTCAATATAATCATCTGCTGATGTTACCTTTAATATAGATATTTACACATACCAAAATTAAACATTTTATTATCATTAGAACACTTGTTAGTTTCATTAGAATATATTAGAAAAATAATTCTATATTCAAAATTTGCTTAGCTCATTTGTTTTTTAGTTGTTAAGTAGTTTACTAAGTAAAGAACCCGTACATCATTTTACTGCTCTATTTTTTTTATGTGTTTACTATATAAAGCACTGAAATTGAGTTACCAACGATACAAACCCATCATCAACCAACCCCTCGGAGCACTCAAGTTATAAGGTAGAGAAATTGTTGTCTTCTTTCCATACGGCTGCGATATGAGAGACATCAATTCACTAGCTTTCAATTTGTACGCTCGAATGCAACGCACAATGCGATGGACAACGTTATTTAGAATTACCGAAAGCATAATAAGAAAACATTTACCGGTTACCATTTGCCATTCCCCACTCTCCACCCTCCATTCCCCATTCACCAGTTCCCATTTACCATTCACCGTTCACCATTTGGACGCTGGTCAACGATATCATCACACAACCGGCAAACAGCCCCGACAGATTATCAATTTGTTGCGTGCACATTCACTGGGATCCATTTACCTTTCCATGGGACCTGGGTCCCACCGAGATGTGGGGGCCTAAAAGCTGACTAACTAAAATTTGTGGCGCACTGTTTGCTATTTTCGTTTCGGCAATTCATTGCGGACCGTTTTCAGCTGTTGTTGGTGTTGTTTTGAGTTACCCAGCGGGTCACGAAATCAAAGTGATGCCCGAGGGGCCTGAAACGTGTCCCGGGCCCGGGAAAGAAAGGGAGTAAGCAAGGTCCTTATGGGGAAAAAGGGTCAGCACAAATGGCGAACGCATTAAGCGTTTAACGAGAGCGCACGCACATCACGCAGACAGACAGACACACACACACAGTCTCCTCACACTCATCGGCCAAAAAGGGTTCGAGGTGCGCTGCCTGAAACTATGCCACGTTTTATTTGATGAAGTGTAAACTGTTTGGACTGACAGCGCCGCGAGCCGTTTCCATTAGTAGCGACACCTAGCTGGCTGGCTGGCAGTAGCAGTCACAACAGCAGCAGGTGTTGTCACTCTAATTGCTCCACAGATTGGCGAGCTAACCCAGCGCACCTGGCACCGAGCAGAACCGAAGCGTGCAGAGCTTACCTTATATGTCTGCAGGTTGTCGACGACGCACTGCAGCACAGCCTCCCGGCTGACGGGAACCGTAACGTTCTGCAGCAGCTCACCGAACTTGGGCAGATCTGCAAGGGAAGAAGAAGAAGAAGAGTTAATCGAGTTTCGTGTATAGCCAAAAGAAACCTAAGTCCGATCTAAAACAAGGTACATATCAGAGGGTTTCTCATATGATTTAACTATCGAAACCTTTGTATGTACCTTCGATTCGATTGGACCCATGGAGGCGCAGTGATCGAAGATATACAAATGTAAATATAATTTGCATGTGGAGTTAGCATTAAGTCAAACTTATCTTAGAATAGGGGAGCTTAACTTTAAAAATATATTGACCAAGCTAAGAGCCTCAATTCTTAGATAATGCGACTAGCATCAGCACAGAGAAGTAAGGAAGAAACTTCACGAGTGTTTAAAGGTTTAAATCGAAAATTCGTTAACAAAGGTTGTCCTTAAATTAACTGTCTCTATTCACTTTAAGCCTTAAATCTACCTCTCGCTCTTTCTTCGGCTTTGCCAAATAACTCAACGCTAATCAAATTCCTTTTCGCTCCTTTCTCTCTCTCTCTCTACTTTCACCTATTCTACATAATTACCCAGTCTGAGGTCTCTCAATCTGTCAGTCAATCAATGCTTGAGCGCCCAAAATGCCCAGCGATGCGTACAGTGCGCGGGTTGACTTTAAAGACGCGCCCGCAAGTATGCAACAGATTTGTGGTTTCACGTGGAGGCGCCTTTAAAAGTTTGTCCTTTGTGGCACTGCGACTCTCAATGTGTGAGTGTGTGCGTCTCTCCGTGTGTGTGTATGTTTGCTTGTTTGTGTTTGTGTCGTTGACATGCTATGAAGACCCCTCAACGCTCTCATCTCATACGGCGGCTCGGGAATGAAATGAAAATAAAAAAAGCGAGTCGGCTTTTCTTATATGCGGGGCACGCGTCAGTTAAAGCAAATCAACACATAACAATCTTGTACTCAAAATGCGTAAACAATGTGATAAGCAAAGAGAACGTCAGAGCGAGTCAGAGAGAGGAAGAGAGGCAGGGGAAGAGAGGAAAGTTGTTGTTGTTCTCTTTTGGGATGTGTATTGATGTGGCCGTAAATCTAACTTGCAAGGGGTAAACAGCGCGAAAAGTTTGCCACGCTCGCAATGACAACAACTTTGTGTGTTGTTTGTTTGTCGTTGTAAGTGTTCGTGTGAGTGTATGTGTGTGTGTGTGCGTGTGTGTGTGCTCGCTTGTTTATGTGTTGTCATGTTGCTGATTGTCGCCTAATCTCTGTCTAAACATCACGTACTGCGAGGCTTATAATGCACTCAGCCGGCAAAAGGGTATGATGAATTTTGTATGGTAAATAAATCCCACCCATTATTAATGAGGCTTATGCAGTTAAATTAATTTCAATTGAATAAATATATTAGTAATTACAATAACAATGTTGTTGCTTTTAATTAACTTAAATCAAATATTTGTTGGACTTTAACTGGAAATAAACGCGTGATTTTGCTGGATAATCACTCAAGTTTTGATTAACATTAAGAAAGGAATTTATTTTAAAGGATTTTAAGAGATAAGTGAGAAGTTTAATTCAGAAATAGTATTTAAAAATGTTTTTCCGCATAATATAATATAATATTATAAGGATTTAACGCATATATTGTTAAATTTTGGTTTGAATAATATGTAATTAATATTTCAACAAAGAAAGTAAATATTTGAAAGTTGATAAGTAAATCTGAGTTAAGTTAAAAGTATAAAGCTGAATAGTAATTTCTTTAATCAAAAAAAAAAACGTTGATCTTTATTGTATTAAAAGTAACATTTACAGTTCATGCAATTTAATTTCTACAATTTTTCCTAGAACTTGCAACGAGCCACATCTAATTTCAGAGCATTACCCTATCGGTCACAACTTAACTTTCATCTCATCTCCCACACCCTGCAGTATGTTTCACGAGATAATAATAATGGCAAAAGTGTAAGTGAGCAAGAGAATGAGAGAAGGAGAGATAGAGGGAAAGAGGGTATGAGGGTAAGAGGATGAGTGAGTCCAAGTGCCCGAAATGCCTCAAGTGGGGGCAATGACAGCGCAGCTCTGTGCCTCCTAATAAGCTCGATTACCCGACGCTCCCGACGCGTCAATAAAAATTTGCCACAGACTGTCCTGCCGCCTGGTTGCCTTCCCCAAACTCTTCCCCTCTGCCCGAGACCCATAACAACCCCTCCATATCCCTAACAAGCAGCCTAATCTCACTTTCTTTACTCGTCGCTGCTTGTTCGTTCAGCCTTCGCTCGTTGTTGCCTTTTGCCAACTCATTTGATTTGGCTGCGTTTATATTGATATCTGAGCCTGTTGTCCCGCTCATCTTCCCCTCCTCTCTTTCTACTGCTTCTACTCCGCGTTGCGTGTATTTTTATGGCATACTTTTCGGCGCGTTCGTGTGTAAATATGTGCAAATTCGCAAATTCGTAACATACGAGTATTTCGCTGTGGCACACATCATTCGCCCTGCCGCACATCTCCCCCCACCCCCGTCTCGGGACTCGTTGCTCGGGTGTGATTGTTTAGTGGATTTATGGGCACATGAAATTAGGATTTAATGTGCATATGTCTTGCGCCCTGAGTGGATTTATTGCACATCCTTACGCATATCCCTTTGCGCCTTTGTGTGCTTAACATAATGTTTATGATATATGCGAATAAAGCAAATCGTTTTTGGAGGACGCGCCAGCAACGAGAGGGCTATTTGTTTGTGGCTTTCCAACTGGCTTAGCCACTCACTTTTCGCGGGCACTGTAAGCTGGCTGGGAGCTGAGGATAAATTTGCAATTGTCATCGACACATGCAGGGAGAGAAAGAAAAAAAAACAGAGCAAGAGCTTACAATGTATATTGAGTGAAAAATCCACTTTGTTTCGGTTTATATAATTTGGTTTTTGAAGAAGGTTTCGGTATTTGTAGAAGGTATATTCATTTTGCCTAGAAGAAACGATGGAAGTCTTTTCAATTCCATAAAGTATATAAATTCTTGATTCTTTTTTTGTCTATAAAGTTGTTGCTTATTAAATTTTACTTTCTAAATACTTAAGATAACCTTCCTTTAGCAGATCTTGCTCTTTTTCCGTCTTCGACTTATCGGTTAATTTGCATTCGCTTAGCTGAGCTCACATGATATCAGAGTTTATTCGCATTATAAAGAACAATTAGGCCAAGGTTTTGGCCTATCAGCGAGTGCCTTTTGGGCTCCTTATCTTTCCCTACGCTCACTAGGCGCATTTCCGTTTTCCCAACAGCCCCATTCCTCTTTCTTCTCTTTACTTCTCCCCAGCTCTTTCTTACATTAGCTAAACTCAACTTTAAGCTGACATTATTAAGTCAACTCAACTCGACGCGGCATTTCAACTTAATAAGCACGACAACAGCAGCAGAGCAACAACAACAAAGGCTGCCGGCAAATGTCGCTATTTAAATGCTAAACAACTCTATTAAGTTGCACGACACACACGCACACTCACACTCACGCACACACACATGCCAGTACATCCATGGAAGGACTTTTCGGGAGGGAGCAAGCAGAAATGGAACCTCAGCACGTTTCAAATACAATTTACAATAAATAAAATTTAAAAGCGAGAAAAAATGCTGCGACAACAGCGCGCAGCATTCAAAGACAGACACCGACGGCAACTGCGAAGCCGACTGCGATGCCGACTGCAAAGCCGACTGCTTCAGATGTACAACACACTCCCACGGCCTCTGCTGCTGCTGCTGCTGCGACTCAAAGCGAGTGACTTAATGGCGCCAGGCAATGCGAGAAGCATTCCCGAGGAGAGCTGGAGAAGGGGGAAGCCCAGCACTGAGCACGTGATGCGGAAGATAAGTAAAATGATACGCAGACATGATGTGGCTAGGTAAAGTTTGACCACAGCGCAATGTGTGGACTTTCCTTCAACTAGTAATTTAAATTTAGAGCATGAAAGGGTTCAACATAATAAACAAAAGAGATTTATGCCTTTTTCATGCATTTAAATAAAATACAAAAATAAAGAAAATTAGAAAAGAAATTGAAACAAATTATTTTCCTCTCTTTAAATAAAAGCGAATGTTATCAATGGGGGAGATTTATTTTGAAACAGTTGGATATTAATTAAAATTGCAAACAGGTTTGTTCATATGAATGATATCAAAATATTTAGGATATATTTTTGTGTATTTATTTATGAGAGGATAACAAAGAGACATTAAAAATATACCCTCTGCATGTTTAGAATTAATAAGAGAGAACGGAATATTGTAATATTGTAATATTTTCAGATTTCAAATAATTTTCATATAGTTGTTTTATATTTTTAAAATAGATATGAATAAAATTGTTTAATATATATTAATTATATATATTATATATCTTTACTGTTTACTATGTTTCTCCATTTATATGCTGTTGCATTGTGCATTTTTATTCAAATTTACAAAAAAAGGAAGAGAGAAAAGTTTATCATTCACAAGATTTTCCTAAATTATTAAACATTTATTTACAAAACTCCTTAACTGTCTTCCCTCTATTTCCCTTTCAAGTTTCCTGTGCATTTGTTAATATATTAAATAAACGTGCATAATTTATTTGAATTTGTTTAAGGCTATTCAAATATTTATACCCTAATTTGACTGCTAGCTTTGAATACTGATTTATTTATTTGACTCTGCGCTATTTCGCAAGTTGAGCACATAAGTTGCAACAGTTTCCTGTGCAAGTGTCCTGCACATGTGGAAGGGCAAGGAGGGAGTCTCTGCCCGGGGGGAGGGTGTTGTGTCTTACCTTTCTCCGGTATCGTATTGACGGCCGTGTCGTCGCGTATGTCTTCCAGCAGCTCCTCGTGATTTTGCATTTCCGCTGCAGGGGTCCAAAAAAGCAGCGAAGAAACAGAGAAAGCAAGAAAGAGAGAGAGAGAGAGAAGTGTTAGACAGTTACAAAGAGCGATATAAGGTAGTTAATTTGAGCTGGGTTAACTCTGCTGGAAATTCAATTTGTTGCAGAGCATTGAGCCGGGCACATACACTTACACACTCGTTACGTTCCTGTGTATATGTGTGCGAGCGAGAGCGCAAGCGAGATAAAGCAGCTTCCGTTGAAATTGCCCAAAGAACCAAAAACCACACACAACACGCACGCCAGAGCCACAAAAAGGAATGGGAGGAAGGATCAGCAGGCAGAGGGGAAGGGCAAGGGGAAGAGCCTTCAGCTTTCGTTGTGTGCATTTTTCCAATATTTTAGCGCATTTGTTCAACGCCTTCTTTACGAGCAGCTTGTAATTTTCACAAACCACAAAATGAAGTTGCACAAAATGTGCAATTTGACTTTTTCACAGCTGCTGCTGCTGCTGCTCGAAAATCAATAATTGAACCGTCAAGGGATTGCTGGGGAGTGGGTTGACTGGGGACGGGTGGGTTGGCCCCCTCCACCTCCCCAGACAGGTAATGCAATGCAGTGCACGCATCATAAAATATTCACCGAATTCAGCCAAATGGGTAAATGGGCAAATGGATTTACGTTTATGCGTTCCTGTTTAGCTGTTGCCATTTGCTAACCTGTTGTGGGGCAAGGCACAAGAGAGAGGGGGACAGCCACGGCAATTGGCTTAGTGATTGGAGTTATTATTGGCTCCTAATGGGGTCAGCCAGATGCGTATTGCATAAAGCTGATTGACGCCCTAATTCGCCAGAATCAAATTGCGGCACACAGTCATTTGTTTTCGCATGTTTGAGCTGTGTATGCAGCTCCGCCTAATTCGATTATAATACGATAAACGACTCACAGGCAATTAGCTATGGCGGCTGAATAGAGATCGGCTATGAATGACCTTAAACTTATTGTAAAGGGAGGTAAGGCACAAAGGTATTGTACAGATACTACAAATTGAAGGTTTATAATTTAAACCAGACTGAGAACATAATAAACAAATGCATAACATAAAAAAGAATATTTTTTTATTTAGATAAATTAAACTGTTCAAAAACATTCAAAGTAACTATAAATTCCTGCAAATTCTTTATATACTTTTCAGTCTGCGCAACTTCTTTCTCCTTGGAGTAGCTTTATTATTTTGCTGAGTTCTCCGTGCCTTAAACTTTAAGCTCGTTGTCCATCATTCTGGCTTGTCAATCGGCGGCAGGTTGGTAAGACTTCCGCACAAGCTGCCAGTTGAGGGTTCCTTCTTGTTCTTTTTCCTTTTTTGCATTCGTTTTTCTTTTCTTGCGTTGCTTTTATGAGCTAACCCATTTTCACGGTCACGTCGAGTTGCCTGCAAATCACGTCACTTCAAGTAGGCAAAGCTGGGTGTGTTTGTGTGTGTGTTAGAGAGTGAGAGGAAGCGTGAATGGAACTTTTGAAAAACTTGCACAACTCTTTCGCTCTGGTCGAGATGGCACGTAGCATTCGCTGGCAACATTTGCGGCTCTTTGAATGCGCTTCCTGTGCCAGCCTTTGCCTGCTTGCCTGCACATGAGCCAGACGTAGCTAGTGGCAGCAATATGACAGCCAGGACGGGGTGGAAGGTGGCTGGATTTGTGGCAGGAAAGGGGCAGAAGCTGCAACAATGCAACACAAAATATTACAAACAGGCTGAGCTGCCAAGTCGAGCGAAAAGTTGTTGCCTAACTCCAGCTTGCTAGCAAGGGAGGGAGGGATTTTGCTTTTTACTGCATGTGAGGGCAACCCTCTCCGCTCTCCGCTCACTCCCCAACCCCTTTGCTCGCCTGCAATCGTATTGCTTGTGAAATCGAATTTATTGCATACTTTTGTGCGTCGCTGCAACAGCCACAAAATGTATTCGCCCTACGAGCCAGCTGTGACATTTGCACAAAGCCATTTCGGCAGCCCCCCCTTCTCCCCTCTTAATCCAGCACCTTGCCACCTCCCCCGCCCCCTCATCGCACTGGCAGTTAGCATGTGTTTGGCGTTTATTAAAGTGCAAACAATGCCAAATCGTTGAGCATGAGAATTAATTGAAAATTTGTTTCATTCGCCTGGCATTTTCTTCGACTGCTCCGCCTTATATTTTCCCTCTCTGTCTCTGTCTGTCCCACTATTTCCTATTGCTTGTGTCAATGTTGCCATTTGCGTCGCATTTCTTTCTCTTCCATTCAGCCCAGTTTCTTTCCCGCTTCCTCTGCCGAATTCCAATTCATTTGCTCTATTGACAGTCTGTCTGCACGCACCGGTTAAGGTCCAAGGCCTTTGAGCTTATAAATAACTTCATTTCTTTTCCTTTTGCGATATTTGTGTGGGCCCCTCTCTCACGCTCCTGCTGTCACTCGTTTGCTGACATCGTGCGGCACAACTAGGCGAATATATGTGCCAAGGTGGCCAAAAGTAAACGCCGTCCATGAAAATCAATAGCAATCGCACGGATAGTCGAGAATCGTGCGCGCTAAGCAAGTGACGACTCGACTAGCAAGTTGGAATGTAAATGCGAAATGTGACAAAGTCAACTTGTCTGAAACTTTGTCTCGCACTTGCCAAATGCTCGATTGACGAACCGATTGACTGAGCGAGAACGATATTTTAATGAAATATTTTGCCTAGGGTAAAGAAATTGTTTGAATATTTTACAATTGACAGCACTTGCACTTTGCATTTAACTTAAAGTAAGGAGAAATTCTTTAAAAACAAATGTTTTCTTTGACTTATTAAACTGAAAATAATATTTAACATTTCTTGCAGTTTAATTGATTTTTCATTAAACATATTTTACATTTAAATTTTTAAAATAACTTGAAATTTAGTTTGCCAAAATTGGCAAAGAATTCCGATGTAAAGTTTTGTGTTCTTGGATATTATCGAGCATGGCGCATCTTCCATCTTTCATTTCCCCAACATTAAGCCCTCGAAGCGCTTATGAACATACTTCAAATTGAGCTATTTCTGTTTGCCACTTGATTGCACCCACCTTGCGCGAGGTTGGCCACAATGTGCGACGCCTACCCTGGAGTAGGAAGAGGGAAGTGAGATGGGGAGAGAGAGAGAGAGAAATGGGGAGTAGGCCGAACCTCAAAACTTCATTAGCCAAAAAGCACGCGCGCCAGCGCCAGCAACAACAACAATGGCTGGAGAAAAATTCGACAGTAGAAGAATGAAAGAAAGAGAAGGGGAGGAGGGGAGAGAAATCGCTGAGACCATAAATTGCACGGCGGCGAAAATAAATGTAAAGTAAATGGCGCTAATTCAAAGTAGATTTATTTATTATGCCATTTTACTTGCGGCAGCGCGCCAAGAAATATGCTTTAAATTTCGTGCAAAGCACAGAGCAGCGCATAACGGTACCTCAACGCAATACCGAAGGCGTAGCGAGAGCAAAACAAAAGGCAAACAAATGGAAATAAATGTACGTGTATGAACAACAAGAAGAAGCAAAAGCAAAGAGAGCTACAATGGAAGTAAAGATAAGTAGAGAGGGTGTAGAGAGGGTCTCGACTCTAAGATACCCTTTCAATTTAAATAGCAAAGACATGCAAGCAAAGGAAAAAAGTTAAAGCTTGATCTACTGTCTTCCTCTGTGTACTACAAAAAAACTGAAAAACTTCCCGCATTTATTTATATCGTTTCGTATATAAAAAAAATATATAAAATTAATCAGATGGTAATCTATTCTTATCTCTTCATGCTTTTTAATGCATTACGAACATTGATTAAAACCTTTTTCTCTGGTTTTTGTTTTCCAAATTTGGAACAGCTGATATCTTCGTCTTTATATTGTGAAATATTTTATACACCCTTCTCAACCTGTTTCAATGGTTGCAGGTATAAGAAAACAGAAAAAGAAATAGAAATAGCAGGCGAGAAAAGTGCGGGTACAGCAAAATTATGTTACAGAAACAATAAGAAACTCTTGGCTGGCACAGGAATTTTCCCTTTGCCCCACAACAGATATAGAGATAGAGACAGAAAAGAAGAGAAAGAGAGGGATCGCCTGAGCATTTTAATTTACGCATGCTGTGTGGCGCCTGCTTTGAGAAGCGACGCACCTGCTGCGACAGACAGACAGACTCATCTCGACGCGAGGCATTTGCCATGGCCGTCTCTCTGCTGTTGATTTTGGCCATAATGCTAACGCATTTAAGCCAATTTTCGTGTCAGGTCTCAATGATTTATTAGCCAGCAATGCAGACAGTTCCAGCCTGAGGCGGAATATGCGCCTTCGGCACGACTCTCCACAGAGACGGCAGACAGCTTAGCACCCGGATACGGCTGAGCCCTCGCAGCAAATAGGTGTCAACAAGCGTCTTAAAGCTGCTCTACGATTTCCTTTTGTTTTTGCTGTTGTTGTTTGTTTGCCTAATGATGATAATTAGGACAAATTTCCACAAATTTCGACAAATATCCGAGAGTAGCAAGTGGGTAGAGTGGAGGTGTTATCTCTGGCTGTTTATTTAGATTGAGCAGGGTGTCTTGCAGAGACGTGAGCTAAAATTAAATAATCTCGTTTCAGTGAATACTTGTTTTCTTGAGTGAAGATGAATAAATATTGTAGAAAATCTTATAGAGAAATAATAAGGGAAATATTTGAGGACAGTAAAGATAGCATTAAAGTATTTGTGAGTGATTCTTGTGCGAAGAATATTGTTCGTATTATATTATTTTTTACAAAGTTCATCTCAGAATAAGCTTATAATATCTATTTGTACATTATACACATATGTATAGTACCTTTTAAAAGTTTTAGTAATTAAAACTTCCTTCAATCACATCGAATCACTCTTCTAATACCGCAGCACAAAATTGGAGCCTGATTAATACACTTGCAATGCTGATTTATTATTAAAAAACGTTCACTTATTTAATTTTTAAGCTCTTAAAAAAATCATAATAAATATTGACTAGATAAATGCCTTTTTATGAGTTTAAAACTGATTTTATATTTGCTTTTATAATAATTAATTGAAAAGGAGATTTATTGTTAAAGGATTAAGTAAATCATATAAATTATTAATTCAAAATTGAAAGCAGGCATTTAAAGTTGCCTCTGCCTTTGTAGAGTGTTTTGCAGCCATGTAATGCACTTAATCTCTCTTTATCAATCTGCTCAAACACCTTGACCTGCCTGCAATGCGAGCCAACTTTGCGAGCTGGCCAAGTTGGTCAGCAAAGGGGTTGAATGATTATAAAACTTCAAATGGATGCGTGAGTAAAGGAATATGGACAGAGCAAACTAAAGAGTAGCTGAGGTGAAAGGAAAATAGAGAAGGAGAGAAAGAGAGAGAGAGAGACACGCCTTGACTTTGCGGCAAGCCTGAGGCATCTGGTTGCAAGTTTCCTTTTGAGAGTGAGCGATTATTGGCCCCATCAACTTGTGTTTGTCAGGCTGGTGTAACTTTTAAATGAGCAACTGCCAATTTAGTGTAAGTTGACTGACTGACCCCATGAACTTTATTATTTTGCATAGTAATCTGCACAAAACTTCAGCTAATTGAGATGAGTCTGTCGCAGACTCGCACGCTGGCCCGCGGCGTAGGTCAAATGCAAAGTGGCATGCTTCAAGTGCCGTTAAATTAAATTTGTGTTAAAAGAAAACTACAAAGGCGACTTCAAACAAGATGCGAACAAACGAAGCTAACGTGTAATGATGTTAAAAACAAACATTCGCCAAGAGGCAAAGGCGAAGAGCGCAACAAGAACGGCAACAAAAACACGACGAAACACAAAAAAAAACACAAAAAAAAACAACAACAAAAAGACAAATGAAACCAACAACAACAAAGGAACAGAAGCGAACAAAATAAAATACAAATTACAGCAATAGCAAAAAAACCTACAACAACAACGGTAGCAACAACAACAACATGGCCTCAAAGGCCAACGGCAGCCGTGATTGCCGTGCTGTGTTTTCCTGTGCTCTCTCTCCCCCCCCCCCCTCGCTCTCTCTATCGTTTTTGTGCTGTCCTCCACATGGCGCATCCGCCCCGTCGGCCGCGCGTTGAGCTAAACAATGTAAAGCACAAAAAAGTGTTGCATACTTTTAGCGAAAGCGTGTGAAAGATGCAAACTACACAAGAGGAGCACAGCACGCGGCAGGCGAGCTACAGAGCAGAGGAGGAGGAGAGGCAGGGCAAAGGCTGCAGTCAGTTGGGAAATTGTTGAAAAATTGTCAAACAATTGCAGCAAAGGGTTCTAGATCGAGGGAGAGACAAAGCGGCGAGAGCAGCTTTGCTTGATGGCTGAGTGCAGCTGAAATTTGCATTTCTTTGCCTGCTGTGCACTACACTCCCCTCTCCCTTCCCCACCCCCCCTCTTCGCACCCACGATAAAAAGTGAGAGGAAAGTGGGGAAAAAAACATTACGAAATGCGCATCAAAAACAGTTAAAACGCAAAGGAAATTTAATTTGACAGGCGCGCTCGCAATCGCAGCTCACGTTTGCCGCATTGATGGCAAAAGTGCAGGGAAATGTTGGGAAAATGTGGGGAAAACTGCATTCACACGCACTCCGCTTTATAGATTGATGCTAAAGTTTTGACTACGTGATTAAAATGCGCTGGCGAAGCAAAAACTATTCGCGATTTGCAACCGACAGCAAGTGCAAAAGTTTTCGAATATATTTTACCTACGAACTTGAGTCATTAAATGAAAACAAATTCGAAATCGCATCAAAAATCTTTGTAAGATAATCAAATTACTATGAAAGATTGTGAAGTTATTTTAACGAACTTGAAGTAATTAAAAGTTTCCTAATATGACTGAATTTACTCTCAGTAAATAAAGAGTTGCACTCTCAACTTACTCAAAAAGAGGTCAAACTTCAATTTGTGTTAGTTTTCAGTTACCAGAATTCCTTCCCTTTCAATTGTCGCACTGCAAAACTTGCCCAACTTGTCAAGTCATAAAGCCAAAATGGCCCGAGCGTCCCCCAAGCTCCATCAATCAGAGTGTCAATCACTTTTTGTCCGACAAGCCAAGTAGATGCTCATGCCCAAAGCACACACGCACACACACACACACACGAATGCATACGCACACAGAGGGATTTGGAGCAGTTGAACAATGTCAACTGTTGTCCACTTGTTGAGCAGCCCACAGGAGCAACAGCGGCAGCCCACAAGTCATGGACAAAGAAAACTTAAGTGGCCACAAACACGGCTTCGGTTTGCCCCCGGCACACACAAGCGTGCATGTGCGTGCCACTGTGTGTGCGTGTGCGTATGTGTGTGTGCGAGTGTGGTCACAATTGGGCAAAGGGAGTGCGAGGCGAGTCGAGTCGAGGCGAGTGAATGCCGGCCCACGGCAGCCGCAATTCGCATGCGAATACGCATACGCCGTGTGGGCGCTTTAATTATGCTCGCAACTGGGAACTGAAAACGGGCTAACGGGCAATGGATAACGAGTGGGCAAGGGCGTAACGGGTTTAGTGGATGGAGAGGAGAGGAAAGGGCTGCAGTCTTAAACAGCCACTAAAGCTAACCAAGCACGTGCTTCCAACTGCCCTCAGTGTGCAATGATCCGAACTGGCTTTTTGGGGCTTTCACACACACTGCCACGCTGCCAGTCACATAATTCCGCTCAAGTGACACACCAGATGGCCGGAACGGAAAGAGAGAGCAAGAGAGAGCGAGAGGGAGGAGAGGAAAAGGCGCGTAGCAGGGCACAGGGGAGGGCAGGTTAAACTGAGGCGACACTCGAAAGTTTGTTGGCACTTGGCAACCGCGCCAAGTTGACCTTGTGCTAAGCAAAAGCAAAAGCAAATAGAGCGTGTCAACCCACCCACTTCCGGAGTCTCTTTCTTGGTGGCTCACACTCTCTCCCCTCCCCCTCTTTCTCTCACTCTCCGGCTGTCTCACTTTCAAAGTGTCAAGTACACTGTGCAGCACAAATTGAGCCGAGTGACAGGCGGCGGCATACTTTGAGACGCTTCAAAGCAGCTCGACATATATCGAAGTATTTTGTTGGTGAAGTGTTTTTTTATGGTATTTTTGGTAGGTTTTTCATGACAGTATTTTTTGACATGTTTCATAATATATTCAGTTTGGGTATTTTGGTAAATTGCTTGATATTTTTCATTTAATATTTATTTTTAAAATAAAATAAATATAAGAAATTGTTAGAAGGTGTCAATTAAAGTTGCATATAATATAATAATATATTTTATTTATATAAAAGAAGTATATTAATTTATTAATCTCTTGTTTGATTTTAAGATTAAATTCTGTAGATTACTTTATTATTAAAAACTCGTTTATATTATTTAAAATTATAAAGCTAAAAGAGGAAAGTTCCGTTTTGAATACTTCTCATTATTAATTGATATTATTAATGATTTAAAAATTCATTTAAATATTTATTCTTACATCCCGAACTTAACAAAGTCAGCTCAATCCTTGCAATAGTATGGACACAGCTAACTTTATATCACATTTATACATAAACATAAACTCACCCAAATGATGTGCTATGTGATCTCGCTCCTCTGATTCGCCAATTATGAAATCCGAGTGCTGCTGCTGATGATGCAGCAGATCCATGTGATGCTGATGCATTTCGCTGTCACTGATGTCGTCCTCCTGGGCGGCGACCGCGCCGATGCCCGCCAGTGTTAGCCAAGTAGCCGACGCGGCTGTCGCGGCAGCGGCAACAATTAGCCATGAGCATATTTCCGGCATTTTATGTTTCCGCTGCAATTTCATTACACTGCGGCGCCGCTGCCGCTGAGCCAACGTTGCAGCATCCGCTGTCAGCGGAAATATTTTAATTTTCATTTTTATTTGTTTATGCGTTTTCGGTACTTGGCCGTCGCTGTTTATCCGCACTTGTTTTGTGTGCACTCTCTCTCTGTCTAACTGTCTCTCTTTCTTTCTCCTTCTTTGTCTTTGCGCGACTTCCCTTTGGGGGGTTTTTGCTTGTGCTTTGTCAACTGTTTATTCTGCGAGCTCAACTCTTTATGGCGCATGTGGAGGGCGCTTTGGCGCTGTCTGCTCGCTGATTTTTACTTTCAATTGCGACTCTTAAATATTTACGCGCAACAATTTGTTCAGCCCTTGGCTGAGTGGCGAAATAAATTTTCCATTGCATAACTGCAGGCGCACTGCAGATTCCCCGTTGACGTGCACCACTTTCTCCTGCTGCTCCTCCTGCTGCTGCTCGACTGCAAATAAAAAATGCATGGAATGTTATAATTCTTGTTCTCGTTTTATAGTTTTTCATAGCTGCCGTTGCTGCCGTCGCTGCTGCTGCTCATTCATTATTGCTATTATTACATTTTTTCGCGATACTCTGCAAGTTTTCAGCGCGGCATTATTTAATATTGCAACATTATTTATACATACATTGGGACGCCCCCCGTTGAGGAGCTCTGTTTATGGCAGTTTATGAATTATGCGAAAACATATGTACACAGTGCGTATGCGTAATGAATGCGAGGGAGAGATACTCTTATTCCATTTGAAATTCGCTCGCTTAATTGCGCTGTGCGCTCAAGGCGAGTGCGGCTCATCTCAAGCTAATTACAAGTTTCGTAACCTTGACGAGAAAGCTTCAGTCAGATACGAATAGATTTCTTAAGCCTCAGCGAGAGCATAATTACCTACTTGGCGAGAAAAGACTTATATGGTTTATGTATACGCAAGTCAAGTCAAGGCCGAAGTCAGAGCTCGCTTTCAGCACTCGAGTGCAGGCAACGGGGCGTATGACTAACTTGACATGCTTCATTTGGCCAAGCGGAAAGAGAGAGAGAAGTGAAGTGAGGCAAGAAAGTCTTGCTTGCAGTTGAAGTGCATAAACTGCGGCCCATTCGGAACTGTCTTTCAGAGCGGATGCCTCGTTTAATTGCTTGAAGCGCGCAAATTAGAAAACTCGCTGAACACACACACACACAATAGATGTGCCCGAAATGGACCACAACAGGAGCAAGCGAGAGAAGAGAAAAGAGAGAGAGCGGCACAAGTTGAGAACAAAAGTCAGCGAAATACTTGTTGTACAACGGAAAGCGGCAGAAAGGCATTTTAACTTTTGGACAAGTTTAATTTCCGTTGAGAGCAACAGCAAAATACTTATAGAGACGGACAGACAAACAGACAGACAGACAGAGAGACAGACAGACAGAAACAGTAAGGCAAAGTGACGGCCACTATGAAATTGAAAGCATTTCACAATCTTTGATGGAGTTGAGCCGGCAATCAACTAATTGCGCTGGCCACAAGTACCGCGCGTGTTTATCATTGTCTTTGCTCTCTCAACTCCAGAACATAAGCTTGTCTTCCATCTAAAATCTGTCGCTTTTGGTGCCAAAAAAAAAGAAGAGACGACCCCAAAAAGGCAGCCTGCTGTCATTGTTATTATCTGGTTATTACATATTACTTTTATGATCATCGCTGGCTGTCGTCGTCGTTTGGCTTTTTATCAGGCGAACAGGTGAAATTAATGAAGAAAAATGTCAGCCCGACCTTTTGTCCATCTCGACCTCACTCCCCAGCTCACCCCACCTCGACCCTTGTGACCCCAACTCGTCGTGGCCTGTGCCCTTTTCTGGTCAGCTTTGTTGGCTCTGCTTTGGCCTCTGTTTCGGCTTTATGGCTTTTGGGGTTTCTGTTTCATTGCGCTCGGGAAATGTCATAAAGATAACAACGGGCCACGCAGCCAGCAGGCAGCAGCAGGCGGCAGGCGGGCAAACTGGCGTTGAAAACTTGAATAAAATGTGACAAATGGTTTTTTATTTAATAAATTGGCTTAACCGGTTGTCCTGTAACGGCATCGCGCACGAACCAAGCGCAACGAAGCGACCCCCGGCCATCTCTCTTGCTCTCTGCAGTCGGATCTGACATTTATGGCCGTAATTGAGTAAATGTGAAATGATTACCAAGCTTGGCTTACGCATTCTGTCAGATTCTTTGAAGTCCTGCCCCCTTCCCTCACATTCTCCCCCCGACAGCAACATCTCTCCGACTGAGCAATTCTTTTAAGTGCCCGCACTAGAGAAAGGACTCGAAATAAAAGAGACGCAATTAATAAATGGAATGGAATGAATCAAAAGTATTGTTTCTGCCTTAAAGTGTGCTCGAAAGGGAGGCAGACAGGCAAGTTGCTTGAAGTAGCTTATTTTTACTTGATTTATAAGAAAAAGTTCGCTCTGAAATTAAACCTTTCTTAACTTAACTTCAATTGAACTAAATAACTATAAATTTAAACATGTATAAAAAGATTCACTGATTAATTTTTCGAAATACTATTAGTAATATCATATATATTAATGCATCAATTAAATAAGAGATAAATTTTTCATCAATTAAAAAATTGTTACAATTGAATTACACAGTTCTTAATGCTTTATTTAAGGGATAAATTATTTTATTAATTTATATTTCTGACTATCAAATGCATTCAGTATCAAAAATGATTTCAAATAAAGAAAATCAATACTATTTTCTTTTATAATATTTTTTTAAAAATTTCTGCGTGAAGATAAAGATTGTTTTAGACTTTGACCACGCGTAATTTTAATGCAGAACAGTCAATTTTTTGCATACATAATAATAATTAATGCACAAGTGTTTTATGAAAATTTGGTTGCAATCGGACAATCAACATAGCAGTTATTTAAGAAACAATAACGATGCACTGACATTCAAGCCGTTCCCTGAAAGTATGCAACACAAAATTTACATTTTGTTAGCGGGTTTATCTTAGTCAAACACACTCGACTGTAGCTTTCGTGCTACTTTTATTCACATTTCATTTGTGCCTCCATCAATTTTAATTAAATAATCCAAAGAAAACCAAGCAAACTAAACTAAGTATAACCCATTCCATTCACAAAGTGCAGAACGCTTCATTCTTAACAAGTACAACTAAAAATAGCCAAGCACAAGCTGTAAGCGGATGCTTCAGTTATTCGCTTCGAATATTCCCCAGTTGGAGTTCGCTGGCAAAAACATTGTGGGTTGCTCTGATTAACAGCTTAGGGACCGTGGCGGGCCCAGATGTCGCTCCCAAGGCAAATCAGCTCAAAAGCCAAGCACTGTCATAATGATAAATAGCCCCAAAGACAGGAGCAGTCAAAGAGAAAGAGACAGAGAATGAAAGGGAGGGAGGGAGAGAGGACGCTCTTGTTTCTCACAAGAATTTGCGAGGGCGAAAAAGCTAAAGCGATTCTTGGGCTAAACAGTTGACACCTTTTCAACTGTGGATCATTAACATTTTCATTTCGATTGTCAGCAGATGTTGTTGCCATTGCTGTTGTTGCTGTAACTGTTACTTTTGTTGCTGCTGTAACTGTTACTTTTGTTGTTTTATTTGCGCCTCCTCAAGCATTGTTTGACTTTAGCGCTGCGCTTTGTTTTGCTCAGGTTTCGCTTTGTTTCGCCTCGCCTCGTTTCGTTTCGCTTCCTTCTTTCTTTTTTGTTTTTATCGCCAACTGTCAATCGTTAAATGACAAACAATGAAATGTGGCAACAGCGCGAGCGTCTAGTTCCTACAAAATGGCGGCCAATGATGCCGCTAATCCTCGTGACAATTCGCAAGCATTCTTTCGCTTATTTCGGAAATGAAATAACAAATGACTGTCCGTTCTGCACCACCCCATTCCCCACCTTCCTTCTGCTTTCCTCTCACATTTTTCATTTCTCACGCGATGTTTTCTCTCTCATTCCCTTTTCGGGTTTCCTTTGCCGCATTCCTTTGCCACATTCCATTGCCAACGTCGCGTGACACCAACTGCAACAGCAGCAGTGGCAGCAGCAGCAGCATGTCACATAAAAGGCTTGTTTTATGTCACCTGCCACCATCGTTTCTCGGAGGCAACTCGAGCCAAGTTCGAGTCATGGAGCTGTCGCTCGTAATATGCATAAAGCGTCAAAAATTAAGCCAAATAGCGCTCGCTCATAAACATTGTCTGGCACTGTCGGCGTGTGTAACTATTTCGTTTCCCCAATCCCCAAACAGTCCAAACAGCCAAAACAGTTGACAGTCAGCGGAAATCGCTGTCTAAAGTGAATTCCTGGCGGGCTGAACAGGAGCGAAGAGAATGAGATGGACGATATGTTGCCTCTCTTGAGAGGGGAATACATTTCGCAGTTGCTTTAAGTTATTCTTTGGAAGAGCTGAGTAATTTATGAAAGAACTAGTATAGCGTGGGAAACTAGGATAATTGATACTTGGAAGACTAAATGAAGATTCTTTTAAAGACTTCAACTAATTAAGGTTGGTTGCTCATAACTTGTGAACCACAATAATTAATGTGCTGAACATGAGATATAAAATTTTTTTATCAAATATAATTCTAAATTTTATTATTTAAATTCATTCAATTACTAAGTCTAATAATTAATTATAATAGATCAAATAAAGCTTAATAAATATAAGGTTTTGTTTGTATTATATATTTAATTATTAAACTAAATATAATTTATTATCAATCATACATATTATTAAGCAGAGGTAAATATTGAGAAAAGATACTCTCATAATCTTCAACTAATTTTTTATAATTGCTGAAGAATGTTCAACCAATAATAAAGTGATCTAGTGTGAGCTGGACATATGAGTAAAGTACTTCAAACAAAATTTGCTTGGATGAGAAACGAATGAAGATTCAAATTTATTAAATTATTCTTTATATAATATATATTAATATAATTATTCAATTTCGATAATGTAATTAGTATGAAATGGCAGAATAATAAAATTAAGCTTGCGCTATCGACAGTGATGAGTCACGTCTCATAGTTTTCGACATTACAATTTCGAAAATGCATCGTCAATGTCGAAAATGCGTCATCTATGCCTTATAATATCAATAGTTAATGTCAGTTGATTGTGTTAGGTTCGATCATTGCACAGCAAATCGGCAAATGCTGCTGATTTTAACTCTCGTTGTCTATTATCTTTTACTTCGTCGATTTTTGCTTTTTATTCCCAACACATTTAAACTTTTCTCTATATGCTCAACCATTCAACAAATCACAGTTGCTCTCAAACGGGCACTGCCGGCCGGAGGAAGGGAAAGGAAAGTTAGCATATTTTGCATATTAATCATGTAATTTAATCTTGCATTCCGAGTATTAAGTATTATCTTGTTTGCAACTGCTTCTTGCTGCATATCGAGTAAAATGAATCAAGTTACGCACCCTGGCAAGTGCTTGTGCTCAGCTTCATCTTGATTCCACCAAACCCCATGCCCTGTTACTGCCCCAGCTCCGTTTCCCCTCCCCTCTTCATGTCTGGTGCCTCTCGCGTCCGTGTCCACGTCAGCTGTCAGTTGGCTTTTGTATTCCGATGGTGCTGCTGCTTTTGCTGCTTCTGCTGCAGCTGCTTTCGCTGGTCTTTCCTCAGCTGGAAAATTTTTTAATATAACACGCACACAGGGACGCCAACGCGCTCTGACACCCGCGCACACTAACTAGCCAAACAGGGAGCCACGCCCGCGCACTCCCGCACCCTGCGCCCTGGTACCCGCGCTGCTTCCCTCTGCCAAACGCGTATTGCAATTTTTTTGCAGCTTTCTTCTCCCTCGGCTTCAACCCGCTGCATTTGATTAACCTACAAAGGGCGTTGGGGCGTGGCTGTGGGCGGTTGCTGTTGTTGCACTTGTGCATTTTCTCAGCAGGCAACTTTAATACGAATGCGCGTGTCAGGGGAGCAGCCGAAGGCGGCACTGGGGGAAGGTGTTTTTATAAGGGGAAGAAATGCATAAATACATAAAAAATTGGCCAGCTTACAAGCGAGTTTACATATGCAATGAGGAACAGGCTGCGACTGTGAGTGTGTGGGAGGGGTGTGTGTGTGTGTATCTAGTGTGTGTTCGTGTATGTTTGCGGGCTTCTGAAGGCGAGTGTTTACATTGTTGCAGCAAAGATTTTGCCAACACGTGTTTGCCTTCGTTCACTTCCGTTTCCTGTTGGCTTCCTTCACTCTCTCTCTCTCTCACTGCGAACAATCTAAACTGAAAAGTTTCGACTTTAAGTTGGCTACGTGACGCGCAGAAAGAATATCTGTAACTAACTCTTTTGGCGGACATGCGTGATGTTTAGATTGCCAGTGAATCCCAAAACTAATAATGAATTCTTTTCTATTAAGACGAATTTTGGTATACTTGGAAGTCGAATGAATTGCAGAATACTTTATTTATTTAAAGTTAAGTACAAACAACTTAATACGATCAAAATAACTTGAAATGATCGATAGTTAACAAAGTTCTACATTTAATTGGGACGTGTGATGATCGACGCTTTCTTAAGTATAAGATTAAGTTAGCTTTCCATTTATGTTACTATTTATTAAAACTCTCTATTAAAACTTCTCATGTTATTTAGATCTACCCTTTTAAGATCTTCTACATTTCAGACCCCTTGCAGTGCCCTATAAGGCAGCAAAGCATAACAGTTCAAACCTTTTTCAAAGCAACCAAAACATTTGGCGGTTTTTAATTGTTGTTCGCTCGAAAGTATGCTATAAAAATGGTGCAACTGGTCTATGCGTGGGTGCATGTCCATGTGTCTGTGTGCGTTCAGTAGCTATGCATTTTCCGGGCTTAATGATTATAACACAATCGAGTGCATATTGCCTAATTAGCGGGCAGCACAGCACGCTCTCTCCCTCTCCCTCCCTCTCTTGCTGAAAATGCTGCGCCAGCCACATACAAAAGGCATAAAATACATATTTGCTGTGCTCGCACACACGCACACAATTCCGTATGTGACTGTGTGTGTGTGTGTGTATTTCTATGTGTTTGTGTGTGCATGTGTGAGTGCGTGCATATTTTATCTTGCTTATTGAATGGCCACGCCACGAGGTAGGGTCGTTTAGTGGATGCACCAAATTTCATGTTGGTTTTATTGTCTGTGCGTGGAGAGCTGCCAGCACGCGCTCGTATATGTGTGTGGGTATGGGTGTGTGAGTGTGTGGGTGTTTGAGTGCATGTGGCTGACTAACCAGTTCCATTTGTTAGCTTTAGCTGAAACTCGTCAGCTATTCATTAGCATTGTTTACAGTGCTGCGCAAATTTTTAGCAACAGCAATAAAAATTTCATTTTCCTGTCGCATCGATGCGTTTTTCATTCAATGAATGAACCTTTTGTTTGTGGAGAGTTGCAGATCTGATTAGAAGTTTAGATATCAATCAATCACACATATATATTGTAAAATATTTATCATTCTGAGTTGCATGAATGGGATAGAAAAGATTCTATGTTAGTATTGTTTTTTAAAATATTAATCATTTAAAAACATTGTATAATAAGTAGAATAAATTCAGGAAAGACCTTTGCTTACCCTTTTTATCTTTATATTAGGAATGCATCCCTAGTTAATTTACAGATTGTTTTACCAAGTTTGAAATAAAAGTTATTTTTCAAAGGTTTTAAAATTTGCTATATTTTTTGGAGGTTTTCGAAGTGGTTTTAAAATGGTCTATTCAACTTTTAAAACCTTTCTTTTACTCGAAAAAGCAACTGCATAGCAACCAAAAGACCAGAAGAATTCCTCACCAAAGCTAGCATCAGTCATAATTATGTAGCTTGAACTCCTACAAAGATAAGGGGCACTATGGAGGGGTACGGTAATAGAGATGGCATAGGCCTGATCCCTCTGTCTAGCCCCTCGTTTCTCGACAAACTTCCCCCTTTTGTTTTTACCGAGCAGATGCAGGTAAACGTTGCTAACGATACGACAGACGAGAGACTTGTCCGCCCCACATTGTGTGCGTTGAATTTGATTTTACGGATTTGTGCTGAATAATCTGTGTGGGCAACTCTATTATAATTGAGCTCAGATTTCGCATACGTGTGAGAGAAAGAAGTGTGTGAGGAAAGTGTTTACACAGCAACTGTTGCAATTAATTCAAGGATGAAACAAAGAAGGGATTAGGAGATTGTGTTTTGATTGCATTATGATTATTATACTAAATATACAAGAGTATTTTACATTTCAAAACAAACTATAGTATCATATTGTGTGGTAAAGAATACTTTTTTTCAATTTGTAATTTATAGTTTATTCCTAAATCTATAAGGTGGAAAGAGTGTTTCAATATAAATTTTTTCCTTTTTTATTTATTAATTTGCCTAATAATTTCAGCTATGCATTATCAATAAACTGTTGCAAATCATTTTGCTTTTTTTACCCAAATTAATGAAATATTTGAGCTCATTTTCTGTTTGTTGAAGTCAATCAAATTACAAAACAATGTGCTGAATTTTGCAAAAATAAATACAAAAATAATTACAAACAATTTAAATAGTTTGCTTCCAATTTATCGATATCCGCATTTTGAATATGCGACATCAGCTTTCTCCCTTTGTGTGAGCATTTCTAACCGCATTTAATTTGTGCAAATAAAAAACCGAATAATTAAAAACTAAAACAAAAATCTTTGGTTTAATTAAAGCGAATAACAAACGCCAAAACATCGACCGCAAATATTTAAAGCCACAAAGTAAACAATGGCAGTTTATTGAAGCTTGTGTGTGCGTATGCGTGTGTGTGTGTGTCTGTGTTTTATTATATTTGTGCTCTAACTTTGTGAATAAGGGGGGTGGAAGGGGGCCATAATGAGGCACGCTCGAGTGGGCCCCCAAAATGCAATCAGCACTGCCAACACGCGCCGTTGCTGCAGCTGCAGGCGGACCACGGTCTTGGTCTCCTTGCACCAAGACAAAGAATCGAATGGAACCCCCCAAAAAGAAGAAAAGAACAAGAAGTAGAAATGCAAGAAAGAACTGCCAAAGGAGGCAAATGGAGCAAATGGAGTCACGAGCTGAAGCTGTGGCTGCACAATTTGCGTTAAACGTCGTATGAAAGATGAAGTACGGAATTGAAGCTGACGCCGGCTGCGACTGCGACGCAGCTGCAGCAGCATGGTTTTTTTATATTAATTCCTTTAATGTTTATTTTTCTCTCTTTCCCTTTCTTTTTCTTACGTACATTGGACTGGCAGCAGGCGTTGCATACTTTCAGGCGGACGCCGTTTAACGCGGCCGCTTGCACACGGCTCAATTGCAGACGTGCCGTTACACGCTTAACACTCGCACACAAGCAAAGTTAACAGCGAACAGTTAACACCAACACAAATACGCGCGTCTCGCTGTAGCCAAGAGTGAAATTCGCGCGATGCGTCCGTCTACGTTGCGCACTAAAATCATACTAAACTAATTTACTTAGCAGCACGCACTGATTACACCAAAGCGCCTATCGAACTCGTCGTCCTCGTCGTTGTCTTCGTTCTCGGCTGCGCCTCGTTGCTCGAGTTGTTTAGAGCCATCGGCTCTGGCCGAGCGCGAACGTTGCGAAGTTCGTGGCGTGAAGTAAGTAACGAAGTTGCCGACGAAGTTCGTTCGTGCTTCGCAAGAGAGAATCCAGTCGCGTCGGCAGAGCTTAAGAGCTTAACAGAGCAGAGTACAGAGAGCACTGCATGTTAAGCCTTAACAGCGCTCTGTTAATCCGTGCGGTAAACAACGCATGGTTTACCAAATCGGGGATTTATGATTTGACAGTGGCTAAAATAACTATCGATTTCGATAAATAAATAATAAACTCTTGAATAGATGAATGACCACTACGAATGCTCTTTTTTTCTCGAGTGAATACTCTGTCATTCTACACCTAAGCTCGAATTTGTCAATGCAATGAATAATGAATAATTGAGTTCATCGAGCTGCTGTGGTCAACTGAGTTTCCACAAAGCACTCAATCATTTAAAATTACACAAAGAGGAGGGACAAAGAAAGAAACAGAGGGGGCAACGCAAAAATCAACCATTATTTATGCAAATTACAAGCCATTATTATTAGAGCCAATGACTGGCTAACAACAACGACAACAACAGAGAGAGAGAGAGAGAAGCACAAACAAAAACACAAACCACAACTGAAAGAGAGTCAAGTCGGGAACCGTTATCCGTCATAGCGAACAGAACGTTGGGGAACCAATTTGGCAGCCGGCATAAATAAATTTCCACTTAATGTAGGTCAGTGATATGCTTTGGAGTTTGCTTCCACTTACTCTCTTAGCTTGGCTCTCTTCGGGCGCTGCTCTTCAAGAGCCGTTCGCTCTTAAGCCGTGAAGTGAAGCACTTTGACGACTGTCGTCGATTCCCGCTGGATGTTTTGCATAATGCAGAAGCTATTGCGATAATAATTGCAGACGAGTCGCAACAGAGCGTAATATGCGAGATTACTATAGTATATAATGTATTTTATCCGACCAATTTTGAGTTTAAATAAAGGCAAACAACAAATGCAATACGAAGGAGAGACGGATGACTGAGAGCTGAAGTCAGACAATGCCAGCCCAAAACTCGCATACATTCTGCCTACATTTGTATCATCTAGAGCACTCCAGGACCGCCTCGAGACCAGCCCGAGACTTCCCCATTCCCCTTTGCCATTGGATTCCCATCCCCTTGCAGACTGCAACTCAAGTTGGAAAATTTATGTACAAACTCACTTAAGCAAGAATGTTTATGCGTTTTGTACGTGTTGGTTTCTGTCCCTCATATGCCCTTTCCCTCTCTGCCAACTCTGTCTTTCTCCCTCTCCCCTAATATGCCCTCCTCCTCCCCTTTCTCCTTTCTCTGTCGCTTTCATTTTGTCATTTTGTGAGCATCTCGCTTGTTCCTTCGGGTTTTTTTGGCCAACTTTCGGGGGGACACGCACAACAAAGTGTAATGAAATTTCTCGGGTTCTAATGACTTAAATGCAGAGGAATTCATGCAAATGCTCTTCGGCTAATTGCAGTGGCATTTGATTAAAGCGAACAGCAGGGCTAATAAATCGTGTAGACTGTTGGACGTAGAGGGGGAAAAGAGTGTAGAGAATGAAGTATGAAGTTGAGTGTTAAAAGTGAAAGGTGAAGTAAAGAGATTATGAATGAGTGAAGAGTGTAGTGAAGATTAGTGTAAGATAGAGTGTAGAGTGCAGAGTGTAAAATGTAGAGTGTAGGGTGTAGAGAGTGTGGAGAGTGTGGAGATTGTAGAGAGAGTAGGGAGTTTAGTGAGTGTAGAGTTCAGAGTGAAGAGTCAAGGAAGTGTAGAGAGTGAGGAGAGTGTGAGAGGGTAGAGAGTGAAGAGAGTGAAGAGAGTATAGAAAGTGAGGAGAGTGTAGTGAGCGTATTGTTCAGAGTGTAAAGTTCAGACTGTAGAGTCAAGAATGTGGAGTCTGAATTTAGAGTGTAGAGACTGCAGATAGTGTAAAACGTGTAGTGTTCAGAGTGTAGAGTCTAGTGTTTTTTTTTTTTTTTTTTATTACAAATACGGCAGGAAAATAAAATCTTCGAAAGATACCATCCACCGTCCGTAGATGGCATGCACGATTCATAACTCTCCAAGTAGAGTTACGCCTACGTACTAAACAAAAACCTCCGTATGCTCTCCAGTCCTTGCTTCGCTCACCGGGACTTCCAGCCAAGGTATTACTTCGGTGAGCAGGATGTGGTGCCAGATCGCGATCCCTCACTTGGTGCGTTGCTGCGTAACGCTCCTTCGCTAACTCTTTAATCGCCTTTTACGACAAGCCGAGCCCGCTGAGGTGGTATTCTTGGCCCGCCACCACACGGGAGTGCTCTTTATCCAGCGGGTCTGCTGGCCGTCTCGTCAATGCGAACACGTTTCATCATGCCCACGATGATGCCATGAGCCCTATCCCACACTGTTTTGTCCGCCAGCATAATGCGCATTAGACTTCTCGGGCTGAGCGGAGTTCCAACAAGAGTCTCCAGTATCTCCCTCTCAGTACGGAACCTAGCACAGTGCAGTAGGATATGCTCCGCTGATTCCACTGAGTCGCTGCAGAATAGGCACAGGGCTGAGTCCACATGGCGAAACCTGAAGAGGTAACTCCGGAAGCAACCATGATCGGTGAGAAACTGTGACAAGTGATAGTCCACCGCTTTGTGTTCGCACCCTGCCCACTCGGATAAGTCTGGGATCAGCTGGTAGGTCCATCTCCCTTGCTGTGAGTCTTGCCACCTAGTCTGCCACACTCCATAAAGCCAATCCCTGATCTCCTCCCTGGAAACACCTTCTCGGGTCAGGTATTGGGCCTCTATCTCAAGATCGATCGGGGGGATGCCCGCAAGAACATGGGCTGCGTCTTCCGATATAGTTCTGAATCCTCTGATCAGTCTCAGAGCCAGGGTCCGCGATACTGCCCGCGCGTTGTCCAAATAAGTCACTTTATGCGTGACACTCCTCCAGATGGGGACAGCGTATAGAAGCGATGATTTCGCGACTGCCACCAGTAGCCTCCTGGCCGGCATCCTGGGTCCACCTATATTTGGCATGAGTCTTGCCAATGCTGCTGCTGTCATCGCTGCCTTCCTGCTGGCGTATCTCGCGTGCTCCTTGAATGACAGTCGATGGTCAATAAGAACTCCCAGGTACTTCAGCGATCCAACTGACTCAATTTGAGCGTCTTTGACCGTGACCCGTAGGGTCTAGTGTGTAAAGAATTTAGAGGATGTAGGGAGTGTAGAGACAGTTGAAAGTGTAGGGTTCATAGGGTAGAGAGTGTAGAGTCAAGTGAGTGTAGAGATTGTGCAGAGTGTAGAGAGTATATAAATTGTATAGAGTATAGAAAGTGTTGATTATAGAGAGTGTAGAGTGTAGAGTCAAGATAGTAGCGTCTAGCGTGGAGAGTGAAGAGTTCAGAGTGTAGAGGCTAGAGTGTAAAGAGTGTAGAGTGTAGCGAGTGTAGATATAGTAGAGAGTGTAGAGAGTATACAGAGTGTAAGGTTCACAGTGTAGAGTCAGAAGTGTAGAGTCTAGTGTGTACAGAGTGTAAAGAGTATACAGAGTGTAGAGAATATAGAGAGTATAGAAAGTGTAGATCGTAGAAAGAGTAGAGTTAAGTGAACACGTTAAAGCTATCCCAAAAAAAGAAGACGTTTTAGGGCATTCACAATTGATTTTAACGATTCTATTCCGTATTACAGTGTCACGCCTTCCCAATCTCGTGACTTTGGTCCATTATCCGGCTGTCAACATGGGGGCCAATTATCCCGCACCTTGAGCCGCAGCGACGGCTTGGATCTATTTGCATCTAATTAGCGCTTAACTGAGGGCCATAGCCGAGTCTACCGAGCCGCGAACTTCTTCGGCGTTTTCTTCTTTCATCACTATTTACCCAACGTAGATGACTGCGACTTTCAGCGAAATCGTCGCACAACTTTGACAATGGAGTTGCAATGATGACGATGCAAGGACAGCAGAGAATGCCAGAAAGAAGAGAGAAGCAAAGATAATACCATGTATATATATCGTATAATATCATTGGCATGCAAAAAGTTTGTTTCAAACGGGAGCAGGTCGCAGTTTTTCAGCTGACGCCGAGGCGCCAACTTAATAAGGCAGTCAAAATGCCCAGCGGGTGACGAAAAACGCTGGAGACACCGAACGATAGAGAAAGAGACGTAAAAAAAAGAGGAAAAAGGAGACAGGAGTTGCCAGCAGATTGCAACAGGAGCATGAAGTGTTGCAGGCACTGTGTGTGGCATGAAACGGCGGGATGAAAGCGGGAATGAAGACTTGGGGCTGTGCAGTTTTGGAATCTCTGAAATAGTTGGCAAGGCGTAAGAATAATTCTAGGGTGTAATACTTTTAAGGTTACATAAAGGGGTTAAATTATTATACAGGGTATTTCACTCATCATTAATGTAAGTACTGCGAATGTACATTTAGTATATACATATAAGATGAAACATTAAATTATTTATTTTATCACATATAAATATATAAATAAAATATCATAAATATTTTTTTAACTCAACTTAATGTTTGTATGAATTATAAACAATATAACTATATTGTCTATTTGTCCTTTGTCTACTTTCCAATGATAAATCAACATGATGTTCGTCCAGTACCTTATTCTTTGTGGGGTCTTAAAGATTGTAATAAACACTTCTAATAATTACTACTACTTTTATTTTAAAAAATAAACTCATTTAAGGGCTATCTCAAGGCGTTCTCTAATCTATTGCTGTTTGATCGATTGTAAATAAATTAAATATCAAATATAAAATTGCATTGATATGTTTAACCGCATAAAGTGCATCTTCTTCAGGGTGGAGTGTTGATGTTGCGGCAACTGGTGGAAGAGAATGTGTGTGAATAACTCGTCAGTAATCAATTTGCCGCACTGTTTTTGGCTTTTTCAGCTCGAACTAATTCACCGCTGCTTGCCGTGCCGTGTCGTGCCGCCATTTTCATTAGCTCGACGCGGCAAACAAAGTGTGAGCTGGAAGTGGAATGAGCACAATTTTGATTAAGAATCTCAGTCGGGCCGCAAACGTTGCAGCTGCCACACAGGCCACGTTGCAGCTGGCATTGGCTGCGGGGCACGTAGCGTGAAAATGCAGCCAAACTAATTATAACGGGAGTTGCGTTGGCCATGGCTAAGCTACGCATGTGTATGCGTAGAAGTGTGTGTGCGTGTGTGTGCGAGAGTGCGGGTGTGTGTGCTCTAGGCCAACACCAGGCGAACGTGGCGTGTGTGGGCGAAAAGTCAGTGCATCATCACTTTGCCCCTCTCTAGCTATCCTTCTCCCTCTACTTTTCTCTCTCTCCCTCTCTAACTCGATTAGCGGAAAATTCACTTTAACGCACAAAACAAACAAATCACCAAAATGAAGCCAAGCTCAGCGATATGAGCGAATCAACCAAAGGATCAACTTAATTTGCCCCGCAAAGGTTTCAAATAATTTAAACTTGGCAAATGGTTTTCAATTTCAATTTACATAAAATAAAACCCCCAAAACTAAAGTTAATTCAGAATAATATGAAAAACTAAGTCCTCAAATCGATACTCCGGGTAGATATACATAATTTCGGGGCTGTTGCAATTATTAAAATATGAGTGGTATACGATGCATGGCACAAATTAAATTTAACGCTACACTGACTTGCAAAAGTATGACACGAACGCGGGTGCGTAAGTGCTGCATTTCGGAAATATTTGTGGGAGTTCTATCACAGGCACATGTTGAGCGCGTGCTACCCAGTAGATTTGGATTAAGTGCAGTTATAAAGGTGTATTGTTGAAGTGAAGTATATAAGCTGATATGAATAAGTCAGAAGGATCCGCACTGAATCACTGAACAGATCATAAACCTACAATACAAACCGATTTTTGCTATTTTGTTAAGATATTGTAATCAAATTTAATATATCGGACATATTCTATATATATAATATGCATATTTCAGCACAATCGGACTACAAAAATAAATAGTCATAGGAGCATTCGGTCTGGAGAACACACGAATATACGGACAAACGGACATTAGTAATTTGTTACTGTTACTGAGTTCATACAATATTATTCAATTCTGCACCGTTATATATTGTTTTACTTAAAATAAGGAAAGAACCTGCGGGAGTATAGCATTTGCGGCATTCTGAAGGTAGCCTTTCTTTCTAAATAAAATAAATTTATTTTTTCTTACAAGCTGCATCGGTCTTTTAATTTGTTATACGATCTCCTCAATATCAATTGCAGTCAAAAATAATTTATGATAAACTGAACGATCTGTTATTCATTACAATAGTAACAAGAGCAACACTGTCTATACTGTTTATCCTTATTGCACTGCTGGGTTGATCAGATTTACATTACTTCATAAATTTTATCCCTCCATCCTAAGTAGTAGTAAAGAATGATTACAATCATTGATAGTTATTCAATTTCAAGTTCAATTTCAAATTCGAGTTGCAATTAATTGTGTAGCAATTTTTGTTGGCTTAAAGGATATCAGCTCGTCGATCATCTCCCAACTTAAGCCTCTCCCACTTGTTGTCAGCTGCTGTTGTTGTTGTTGTTCTTGTGTCAGTTTTATCTGGTTTAAAAATGCTATCGTAAATATTTGCTTAGCGGCATTTGCTGTCCGCATATATTTACCATATATAGAAATATAAATATTTATATCGTTATGCCGCACATGCATGTTTTGTTTACTGTTTCGTTGATTGTTTATGTTTTCGCACTCGCCGAGTGCCATTTAGTGCATTAATCCGTGAAGCGATATAATCTTGTTGTCAGACTAATAAAATTCATGACAACCCGCAGGAGCTTTCGTTTCGTGTTCACTAAAAGCGATTTGTGTGCACTGCTTAACCGACAGCTGAGTAAGTAGCTTAGCAAATACAAGGAGAGAGGGAGAGAGAGCGACTGCTTATGGGATTGCAGACAGTGGGAGAGTGAGCTAGATGGAGTGTGTGAGCATTGCATTGCCATCGAAGTGCAAAGATTATGCGCTTATGTGGTTGATTTGATAAAGTTGTGTGCAGTATTTGTTTATTTGTTTGGATAACCGAATGGACAAGAGCTTTTAATTCTCTAATTGAGCTTAAACTAATTGCACGCAGCATAGAATTGATTAATTTTTGTTATTTCAAATAATATTTGAGGATTACGTGGGGATTTAAACTGTAGTAAGATGGCAACATTTAGTTTCGTGAATTACACAATTATTCTATTTCATTGATGCATAAGCTGATTAAAAGGTTGAAGACATTGCTCACTCCTTGTTAAAAAATTTCAGAATATTAAGCTGATTTTATCCACCTCACTTAAGCTCAATTTGATAGGTCCGAGCTTCGCACGAGTAAACAGAACCCACATATCATTCCACGCATGTGTGCCTTGAGACGAGCTGCTCCCTCTCACACTCTTCCTCTCCCTGTCTGGCAACCGTCGTTAAGTAAATATTATGTTGTTTCTTCAGCTTTTTGTATTTATTTTATGATTAAGAGAAAGCCAGATTTGTTGATGCCATAAAACTGCCTTCTCTCGCTCCCTCTCCTTCTCTTTCTCCACTCAGGCAATTTGGGATAAATGAAAATTAATTGTAATTACATGAGTTTGAGTACGTTTATTACGCGAATTGGTCATAAAAATAAAAACACCCGAGCCGACGAAACGTGCCGTCCGTCAATCAATGCGGCAATCAATCAATAAATTGAACACGCTCTCGTTCCATGCATTTTCTATTGCCGAACAAACATTTCAGGTGAATCCAATCAAAAGCGCCGCAAATTGCACACACAAATTGATGGGTGTGTGTGTGTGTAACCTACATAATACAATATATAGCGCATTATACATATGTTTATACGTATCATGGCTGGGCTTATGTTTTTCGATTAAATGCAGCTCTCCCTCTGATTTATAGCTGCGTTTTTGAGGTTGCATAAAAACGCAACAATCGAAATGCATTCTAAAGCGAAATCAATTAAATTCACCCCAAATCCATTTTTTTCATGGTTTTATAAAATATATTTTCAGCACATGGTGCAGGGGGAGGGGTGGGGCTTAAAACATGTGCAAAACGCTCGTCTACAAGTGAAACGTGCTGTCAATAAAAGATTTGCATCGTGCTGAATTTGTTGTAACATTTCGTAAGCATTTGCCGAACGTGATTTGAGTTAGTTATTGAGCATAAATCCTGTTTCCAGGTAACGGTAAATGCACACCCCTTTCCCCTTCAGCAGCAGCTATCTTCCTATTTGTAGTCCTTGCTCGCATTTCGTTTGCTGAGATGCGCAATATTTGCCAACCAGCGAGGGGCTTCCTTTTGAGCCACTCATCCCTCCCTCCCCTTCTGCATACCCTTTGGGGGCACAGTTACCATGGCCGCCTGCAGCGCGGGCCAACTTCGATGGGGAACTAAGCTTATGCAGTTCCTCAATGAAATTCAAGCTCCAAAATAAACTACAAAGACTTAAAGAAGAAGTTTTTTTAGGGCGCAAAAAGATTTGCTTTTCATTTTCTTGAATATTTTAGTTTGAAATATTTTAAACTCAATGAAGTTGAGCAATTTAATTATAAATGAAAAAAGGAAATAACTATAAAATTTTATAATTCAAACTCGAGTTTTTTTTTTAATCTTGGGTAAATTCTTCATCGTCTTTATTTATTGTAGTACAAATTATTATTTAAAATTCAAATAAAATTGAATTAAACAAAATTGATTTATTGCCAATTCAATTTTTATCCTTTTAACATAAATATTTAGACTTAAACACGCCTTACAATCATCACCAATAAGCTTAAATTCAATCACTTTAATTTCATATATAAAGAAAAATATGGCTACACTGCATGTGCACTTGGAAAAATCTCCAAATTCGGCACTTTAATCCTACCCTCAGCTTCCGCTTGTGAGAAGGGAATTCTCTTGCTTCTTCTTCCACTGCAGCTGCCAATTTGCTCGGACACAATGATTGAAGTCTCGACAGCTGCAATTGCAATGCATTTTTATTTACTGTATGGCACGCCCCCTGACCCCATCGATGTTAATTGCCGACTTTTAAATTGCGCTCAAAATTGTTGAAGTTGAAAAATTACGCATTTTTTATAAAAATTTTTCTGTGTGTGTTTTTGCCACTCAAAAGTCAAATTGAATTTAATGCAACAGAGCGAGGATAATAAAAGGAATGAAGACTGAAAAACAATAATGTTGGCAGCGCGAAACTTAACGCATTTCGTACATTCCCCGGCCTGGCGATCTATCAAATTTGCTGGCTCGCCAGACCGTTTTGTTGCTCGCCTTCAATTAGCTGCACAAAGTTCAAGTTTCAGTTTCAATTTATGCATTTTCATATTGTAGCCCAGCAGCAAAAAAGTGCGGAAGGGAAGGGGGTAGAATATTATTCATAATCGTTGAAATGGCTTCCGAGTGCCAACTGTTTGGCCAAAAGCCAACGGATTATTCTCTCCGGAGGCCATAAAAAGCAGTCTCTGCGCTTGATTGACTTGTTGCCCCTTCGCGTCGACTGTACGCAATAATGAAAATTATTATTAAGTTTCGTCTCCTTCCTTTTCGTTGTGCTTTTGGAATAGTGCAGCAACAGTTATAGTTTCTTATACTGTATACAATCTAGAGTTTTTTGGGAATGCGAGCATGAGTTTGGTATTTAATAAAGAAGATACAATCTTTATAATAATAATATAATTAAAATATAATACTTGCCTTGGCTGCTTCGTCTACTTTCTATATAATCAACCATCAAACTATGTTAATTAAAACATTTTATACTCATAATTACTTTATACATTTTTGAGCAAACTAAAAATATTTCGAATTTCAATTCGTTTCAAACTTTTCCACCGAAAAGGCCAATTGAATGTTGTGTTTATTGTTGCAGAGTCAGTTAATAGAGAACCGCTCGCAGTCGCATAAGACAATTATGCCGGAGTAATAACAATTAGCCACAGTGTTGACTGAGTGCAGCCACAAAGGCGCAGGCAGCCGCCGGCTAAGAGAGAGAGAGAGAGAATGACAAGAGGAGAAAGAGAGGCACAAAGAATTTGTCGAGCCGAAAGGGGGAATGTAGAACGAATGCGATTGTTGCAATTATGTCAGGCACCCAGTGCGAGTCCTGCAGGAGCTGAGCTGGCTGCAGTGCCTCGGCATATGTTGCAGACAGACAGACAGAGGGGCAGACAAATAGACATGCAGTTCTCGCAATTATGCCGGGGCACAAGGACAAAAGCAGCACAAGAACTGGAGCCCAGACTGGAGCTGAGCATGCACTGAGCCTGGCCGTGTCGAGCTGAGTTAATGTTCCCCTTCTCCCGCCGTCCGTCTGTCTCGTCTGTCGTTTCTTTTGTTTCGCCTGCCACAGCGTGGTGCACATTTCTTGTTTATTGTGCCCGGGCATAACTTGTACATTTGCGTATTATAATTTGCATAAATTTGCCAGAGCAACAGAATGAGTGCGACAAGGTTAAGAGTTGGCGCTGAGAACAATTTAATAACGAGCAGATACAAGTGACAAAATGAATTATGCTGTTATTCGAGCCGTGCACACAAGCAAACACACACACATTCACTTGATCCAGTATGCCTTGAGTATGTACAGGGTGGGGGGGAAGGCATTTAGTGGTAGCATGTGATGTGAAAGGGTAATCTATTGTTGACTTGTTCATTTGTCTTGTTCAGCGTGCGAGAGAATTGTCAAGAGGAAAGAAAGCAAAGGAAAGAAGTTATAGAAGAGTTTAAGTGAATAACGTAAGGCTAGGAACTAACAAGCTAACTTGTCTCTAGAGTGTGAAATCTATATAAAATATATACTACCATAAGTATTATTTATTACTTAAGTAGAATTTATGCTAATAAAATATTTATTTTAATATATCATCAACAATATTATCTTCCAGTTCATATTGTTCCCTTATTTTCTCAGCACAAGCAAAACAGCTAAATTGATGGAAGCATTTCATGTTTCAATTTCTTGGTCTCTCGCGCTTGTACCTCTTTTGTGGTTATACGCACACACACACACACGGCTACGTAAAGCATACGCCCTGTAGACACGATGATGTTGTCATTGTTGGAAGATTGAAAAGAGAAACGTTGCGCTGTGAGCACCGCAATGACAAGTTGTTGTGATTTAATGTACATATCAGTATTTGTGCGCTTATATTGCTTTTCACACACACACGCACACACACACACACAGGCAGGCACACTCGGGCTGCAGCTGGTTGCCCTTTTCTCAGTTGAATGTGATATCAGCATCGATTATGCTACGCTTGTGCGATGGGCAGCCAGGCGTACGATTTGTTAGACGCCACAATGAACATTGATGCGATTGATTGAAAGTCAGCTGGAGAGATTAAATGCCAGCACCCCTTTACCCTCCCTCCCCCATCATCCTCTACTTTGTCGTGGTGTGTGTGCTGTCATGTCAACAAGTTGAGGGCGCAAACAATTTAAATTACAAAGCAAACTCAATAAAAACGTTGAGAGAGAAAAAACTTTAGTCATGAAGGCCGAACAGATTTAAGTTTCGCTTTGGCCCTTGACATGCATAAGATATGGCATTATAGAAAGTTTCAACCCCCACCTCCAGCATTATCGGACAGGCAGGAAGCGAAAGTTTCGCTTCGCCTTATAAGCAAACACAACAAATCTTTAACACGCTCGGCTCGGGGTTAGAAAGGGCAGCAGCATCGCTTATTTATAAGTCTGTAAACAGATTTTATGAGCCGAAATAAACAAAAAGAAAGTTGCGGAAGAAGGAAGAGGGGATGGTGGGGGGGATGGCTCGCATCCCTATCGATTTGCCATTTTTGCGCATTTTCCACTTTTCAATTTATTAAAATGACCGTCAAAAAGCGCTTGGCGCAAAGTTTGCGCTTAACCTAAAACACTTTTTGGACAGTCGAGTGGGTTACTAACAACGCGCCCAAAGGGCCAACAAAAGTTTCGTCGCCGCGTGTGTATTGGCTTTGTGCTAGTGTGTGTGTGCGTGTGTGTGTGTGTGAATGTGCTTATGATTGCCTGGCACAGGACGATGCAGCTTAAAGTTTTTGACGCTCTGCGAAAGTTGGAGAGACAGCTTAATTTTGATTGAAGAAACTTTGCCAAAGGGCCGCAGATCTTGGAGCTCATTTCTTATGTGTGCACGCGGCGTATGCGCAACGTGGCGACCTTTTAAAGTGAAACGACGCAAGCGAACGGCCGAACAACACGAGCTAAATACCGGAAATGCCCTTTATAATACGCTTCCGGCTCATATGAGCCGGCCAGACAGCGCACGTGTGTGTGTGTGTGGGTGGTATGTGTGGCATGCGTGTGTGTGTGTGTGTGTGTGTGTGGCGTGTGTGCGGCATGGCGGCAAATGTTAAAAACCAAACCACAGCAAGCCCAGCGAAGCCGACGGCTAATCAAAATGTGCAGCCAGCTGCAAAGAGCACTGTGGTAGGCGGTGGGCGTGCCTCGTGGGGTGGTATGTGGCATAAAGGTGCCACAGTGCGCCCGGAAGGCCAGGAAGTGAAAGGGAAAGGGGGCAACCGAAGCCAAGCGACCGCAGCAAAACGGCCGCGCAGTTGGGCAATTGGCCAGCCGAAAAACCGATGTTAGCGGATGGGAGAGGGGAGGAGAGGAGAGGAGGCACAACAAAAGGTTTGCGTGTCTCGCAGTGCCAGAAATACATACAAACACACACACACACACATGCAGTTGTACGTGCACAAACTTGCACGTTCGCTGTATGCAAAAGTGAAATAAGTAACGTGCAATTGTGTCGGCTCCAGTTGCAGGTATTTTGTTAGAGATAAGGCCCCAGCAATGGTTTCTCCGGTTCACTTAAAGATTATATGCTGGGTATGTTATTATGCTGAAAGAGGGGGTAAATGCTGCAATTTATTAAGTGCGAATTATCGGTAATTAAAGCCAGTTTAGAATCAAAGTAGATGAGAGAAAGGAAAGAATGAAGTCTTAAGTTACTCACAGAAATTAAGAGGCTAAGAAGGCAAAAGGAAGAGGATGCTTGAGAGAGTTAAAGTGTGAGAAAGGCATTTATAAAGTGAAAATGTGGAGAGGAGGGAGAGAGAGAGAGGGAGAGAAAGAGAGAGGGAGAGAGAGAGAGTGAGTTAAAAGACAGTTTCAACACGAAAGGAAAAAAATAAGTAGGAGTTAAAGAATTGGAAAGGGAAAGTGAATAGCATCCAATTTGAATTAATCGAATACGGAAAGAATTTGATGCTCATAATAAGGTTAAAGATGAGGAATGATAGGAAGGATGAATACAATGATGCACATGCATTAAGAAGGAGTAAAAGATAAAGAAGAAAAGTGAGGAACTAAATAGAAAGTGAGGAAATGTTGTACCCAATTACTTCCTTGATACTTATTCAAGTTTCAACTTTTTCCTTACTTAATGATAGATCGCCTCTTCAAAAAACAAAGTGCAACCTTCTCTTTAACAGCTAGATAAACACTTGTTCAGCCATTCAACACTTAACTATCTGATCCAACTGCAGCTGCAGTGCATTCTCCCACACAGAGGAAAATCATTAACTATTCATTCTCATTACTTCACCCAGGCAATTTACCTTATCTATTAATTTCCTTTGGCCTCCTTTGAGTGCAGCCAATCGATGCTTCCTTTATTATATTCGACAAAGCCGCTTAGAGTGCGCGGCACTCGGGAAATTTGCAAAGCTTTTCCTTTCCCTTTTCGTTGTCGCTTTTGCTTTCACTTTAAGCAAAGGCGTCGCATTTTTAATTAAACTTTATGCAGATGCGCGAAGGGTTTCATCAAGTGCAGGGGAGTCGAGGCTGGTGTGGTGTGGCTGAACCTCTTTAACCAGGCGATGGCTTTGTTTGGCAAGTTCCTGTGGTTAATTATCGATGAGAATGAGGAGCCAGGACATGACCACAGGAATATCCCTTTTCGGGCGGCTGTTCGCCTCTTGCGAACGAAACTTGGCTCTGCCACGACTCGAGTCAGGAAGTTTAATGAAGTGCAAAGTGTTCAAGGAGAAAACTTTCAATAGAGTCATTAAAAGCTGTGCGTCAATGGGTTAATAAGCGACCAAAGCAAAAGACCAGCTGCCATTTGGCACACAATTAAAGCATTCCTCAATGACAGCCATTGTCTGCGCCTACCTTGGCTTGGCTGCTTCTTTAAGGTCTGATTTATACTCGTGCGTCATATGCGTGGCATCCGAAACTAATGATTGCCCTTCTCCTAATTTATTACATTTCTTTTGTCGGACACGCAAGGCAGGCCCTGCTCACATCCCTCCGCAACTTCTTGGCCTGTCTCCTCTCCACCCGCTGCTCTTTCTTCTCCCTCCATTTTGTCTTGGTCATTTATTAATTGCGCCTCGTATGCGTGCTAATCTCTTCATTATGCGATTTCATAATGGATTACATTCAAATAAATGCGCCTCATTTACCGCCGCCCTCAGCGCCGGGTAATTTCTATAATTTCGACGCCATTTTCCTAATGATGCGTGGTCGCGTCGTATTGTTCTTGCTGCGATACCCTGTAGATATGTGTAGGGAAGGAAAAAAGGGTCTTCTGATTGAGACAAAGTGAAAGGGGAAATAAGATGTGATTCTTTACTTCTATGAAAAAACGAAGGAATTATTTAAATATGTTACATTGGTTAAATATTTAAATAAGTCAAAAAGGCTAAGAACTTTGGAGATTTGAATCTCTAAGCTCGACATAGACTTCTCTAACATCTTGTAATGAAATTAAATGATATTAGGATTACTTTCAAGACCTCTGATATATTCATTTCTTCATTTTGTTCTTAGTCAAAATGCAAATAACAAAGTTATTTGAAATAAACATCATCTGCAACATTGATAAGTTTGCAAGAAAATAAACTAGGTAAGTAATACGTTTCCTCCAGCGCTGAATGTGAAATAACTTCCACAATGAATATCTACAGGATATTTACTAGTCGACTCTGTCATTTTCTTCTTTCATTCCCTTCCTTTTTCCTTTGCTTTGGTGGCGCCCTAGAAAAGCGGCCGCTGCTAATATTAATGCCTGCTAATTTGAGACATTGTAATTGAATAAGATGCATCAGTTGGGCAGAAGACACCGTGTCTGGGGTAGTGGGAGAGGAACTGAAATTGATAGGGTCAGGCGAGAATTGGTCGCTTGGGGAGCAGCACAGCCAAAGGGCAATTCATAATTAAGCACTTTTGTGGCTTATTTCAAATGATAATGCCAATTAGGCAAATACGCAGGGAAAGAAGCAGAGATTGGCAGAGAAAAAAAGGAAGTTAGATAACGAAAAGCAGGAAACATCACAAGGAGCAGAAGCAACTAAGAAGAAATTAAAAATGAATTCCCAAGCTTCCCTTTGGTTATAGTTTAGGTAGAAGTCACTCTTGTTTGGTTGATAGACACTTTATTTAATCCCTCAACATGTTTCAAGAAACATGCAACCGATTTTAGCACAATTGAAGGAGTTGCTGCGCACAGCTTAAGCTGTTGGGTAACGCCCTCAGCATAAGTACTGCACTCGAATAAATTTCTGAGTATTCAAATCGTGGCTTACACCATCACCACGTGGCAGCCACTTGCGAGCCAAGCCAGGTGTGCCTAAGCTGCTGCGAGACAAATTTGTTGCTGGCAAAGAGGGAAAACCATTTAAAGAGTCGTAAAAATGTGCGACGACAAGCGTGCAATAATACGCGGTATCATGAAAGGCAAATCGCGTAGTCCCCCACCTAAGCACCCTCCAGCTACTGCTCCCGTACCCTGGCAAAGAACCCTTTTGGCATTACTTGATAACTCCCGAGCTGCAATGTTTTTGCTCCGCTCTCTAGTCGCGCTGTCAGCTGCGCTTACAAGCGGCCAGGCAAATTGAAAACTGTTAAGGCGAAGGCGGGCAATGTAAGGACAAGCATTGCGACCAGCGACGGCGACAAGGATAACGACAGAGCCAACAGCAGCAGAAGAGGTAACGGCAGAAGGGAGGCAGAGGGGGAGACAGCGACAAGCAAGACGACAGCGACAAATGGCGGCACTTGTTCATGAAAATTTAAATTGCAAAATGGGCTCAATGTGGGTGTTTTACAGTCAAGTACCCCCTTTAAATCTCTCCCTTCTCCCTGCTTGATAGAAAACCTCTTGGCCAATATTTGCCTTTTAATTACCTGCAAAGTGTCCGCCAGCTGTTGAGCGAAATTTGTTGCCACACGGCGCTGGCAAAGGACTCGCCCATTGTCTTTTAATTGTTAGATCGACAACGTATTCCGTGTACGAGCATTAAATATAACGAGACTGTTTCAACTGAGGAAAGTTTGTGGGAGGAATTGATTGTATAGCTGAAAAGGGTATTGGACTTTAAAAAGTATATATATTCTTGATCAGCATTAATGCAGACTTCAAGCAGCTATGTCCGTCTGTCCGTATAGGAGAATTTTGGTTACTTAAGAAGATATTGTAACCAATTTCTTTATCTCGAATTTTTCCTATAAATATTATATACGTGTAACATGTTATCAAAATCAAAACACTAAAACATAAAACTGACATTGGAATAATCGTACTAAATTTGGATTTATGTATGAAGATTGATTGATTTTTGAAATAATTGAGCTTGGCAACTAATCAACGGATTTTATTTCATTTCATTAAAGTCTGACAACTACATATATCGTATAGGTTTCATAGGAACAATCTGTTATCAATCATCAATATATAAAAAATTAATTAATACAACGAAATTTTCAAAACCTACAATATATACATATGTCCAGGGCTAAGAGTAATTATACCTGACAATAAAATAATAAATAAACATACAATTATTTGCTCAATCATTTTCTTACTATTATTGGAACGATCAAAGGAGAAAGATACCTGCAAGTTGATTTTTGAAAATAAATAAATACCCTCAGTACAATTTGTAGACGCCACCGGAAAGTATGCAATACTAAATAAAAGAAGTTAAGATTAGATATTTATCGAACTTTTTAGACTACAATTTTCTTTTATTTTAGAAACTCAAAATAAAAAATACAATTTTCGAACACAGAAAAAGCAGTGCTGAATTCGAAAAGTCAAACGCATCACTGGCTTAACGTAGTGCCCCGTTGTGCCTGAGCTGTCAGAGCCATTAAGCAGGCTGTGCTCTTTTGGGCAATCCTCTCTGGGGACTCTATAATTTCAAGCATCGTCTCATTTTAAGTTCTGCATTCACAGCGTCCACTCTATTTTGAAAAAATAAAACATTATACATATTTTTTGCAGCGGAAAACTTTTGAAATATAAGGTGTCAATTGTAATTTATTTAATTTTTCTCTCCAAAAATCTAACATTTGGTGTTGCAGGGTTCACAATGTTTCGTATGTTATCAAAACTGCCGTGTCGGTCTCGGTTAGCCTGCAAGCTCTTCGGTCGTGGCTATGCCAAGGACGTAAAGTTCGGACCTGAGGTGCGGGCCATGATGCTGAACGGTGTCGATGTGCTGGCAGATGCGGTGGCTGTGACGATGGGCCCCAAGGGACGCAACGTGATCATTGAGCAGAGCTGGGGATCACCCAAGATCACCAAGGATGGCGTGACGGTGGCCAAGTCGATAGCGCTCAAGGATAAATTCATGAATATCGGAGCCAAGCTGGTGCAGGATGTGGCCAACAATACCAACGAGGAGGCCGGCGATGGCACCACAACGGCCACAGTGTTGGCACGTGCCATTGCCAAGGAGGGTTTCGAGAAGATCTCGCGTGGCGCCAATCCCGTGGAGATTCGACGTGGTGTCATGCTGGCCATCGAGTCGGTTAAGGATCATCTCAAAAACCTGTCGCGCCAGGTGAACACGCCCGAGGAGATTGCCCAAGTGGCAACTATTTCGGCAAATGGCGACACTTCCATTGGCAAACTGATTAGCAAGGCCATCAAGATGGTGGGACGCGACGGTGTCATCACCGTCAAGGATGGCAAGACCATGAACGATGAACTGGAGGTCATCGAGGGCATGAAGTTCGATCGTGGCTACATTTCGCCGTACTTCATCAACAGCTCCAAGGGTGCCAAGGTGGAGTTTCAGGATGCACTGTTGCTCTTCTGCGAGAAGAAAATCAAATCGGCCACGAGCATTGTGCCCGCCCTGGAGTTGGCCAACGCACAGCGAAAGCCATTGGTCATCATTGCCGAGGATGTGGAGGGTGAAGCCTTGTCCACCATGGTTGTCAATCGCCTCAAGGTCGGCCTGCAGGTGTGCGCCGTCAAGGCACCTGGCTTTGGCGACAATCGCAAGGAGAATCTAGCCGACATGGCCATCGCAACGGGTGGCATCGTGTTCGGCGATGATTCGAATCTGGTGCGCCTGGAGGATGTCAAGGCGAGTGACTTTGGTCGCGTGGGCGAGATCGTTGTGACCAAGGAGGACACCATGCTGCTCAAGGGTCAGGGCGAGCGCACAATGATCGACAAGCGAGTGGAGAATCTGCGCGATGCCATCAAGGAGACCTCATCGAACTACGAGAAGGAAAAGCTGCAGGAGCGCCTGGCGCGTCTGTCGTCGGGCGTGGCTCTGCTGCGTGTCGGTGGCTCAAGTGATGTGGAGGTTAATGAGAAGAAGGACCGTGTCAACGATGCCCTCAACGCCACCAGGGCGGCCATCGAGGAGGGCATTGTGCCTGGCGGTGGTACTGCCCTGCTGCGTTGCATCGGCAAGTTGGCCGATCTGAAGGGTCAGAATCAGGATCAGAACATGGGCATCGAGATCATACGCCGTGCCATGCGTATGCCCTGCATGACGATTGCCAAGAACGCGGGTGTCGACGGCGCCATGGTGGTGGCCAAGGTGGAGATACTCGACGGCGACTATGGCTACGATGCCCTGAAGGGCGAATATGGCAACATGATCGAGCGCGGCATCATCGATCCCACCAAGGTGGTGCGCACTGCGATTGTCGATGCCGCTGGCGTTGCTTCGCTGCTGACCACCGCAGAGGCTGTGGTCACCGAACTGCCGTTGGAGGATAGCGGTGCCTTGGGAGGTGGCATGGGCGGAATGGGAGGTATGGGTGGTATGGGCGGTATGGGTGGCATGGGTGGACTTGGTGGTTTAGGCATGTAAACGAGTCCACCCTCATTACCATAACTTTTGTAGCTCCTTTCTGCACGTTTTGGTTACCCACGAACGGGACCAAAGAAAATTTCATTAATACGTTATTTTTAAATCGATAGTTAATTGTAACCGATTAGTTCTCCAAGTCGCCATAAAAACATCTAAATTTCGAATTTCAACAATTTGAATGCGTAATGTATGTATCTAACGAGTTGCATATGAATTTTATTGTATATATTATACATATAATAAAGGAAGTGCATGTAAATATAAATTTGTTTTGCTATTACCAATATCCAATTTTAAAAATCCAAAAAAGTATGCAATACAAAATACGCAGTCGTTCAAACATTAAATTACAAAAATCCAAAAAAGTATGCAATACAAAATACGCAAACTCGACTGTAGCTTGCTCACTAGTTTCTAAATCAAATGCTGTTTCAATTCTAAGTCATATGCTGTAGAAGCTTTAACATAATGTCCTGTGTTGGATTTTACTGCAACAGGAACTCGTTGACAGTTCCGGCGAACCGCTTGACCATTTGCTTGACCAGCTTGTTTCCCGATGTTTACTCGTTTCGTGTCACTCCCTTAGCCCTGCCATGTTTTCCAGTAACATAGAAACAGGAAGTTTGCTCGCACACATGAGACTTGTACTGTGCTGTGTGCTTTGTCACAGTGTTGCCACACTGTTAACCACTTGTTGTTCGCTGCTCCCTTAGCTCGCTTTTTTATGGCCATAAAATATGAGGAGCACAAACAGACAGAGCTGGCGACGTTGCATGCGACTCTAATTGTGGCATTGCTGCACTTGACTTTTATGCAGTTGCTGCTTGAGTTTTTTGACATTTATGCTGGCTGCTTTGTCGAGGATTTGTTTCCACTGTGACAAGCATGTATCGGGGGTGAGGGGGCCCTCTTGAGTGGCCTCGCGTATGCAACATGGCGTCACTTGATGCGTCGCCTTGGCGAAACAAGCTCCTTAACGAGCTGTGCACGCTCATCATCAGCTCAACGAGGGAGAAAAACTTGCGGGCGCTGCCCAAAGGCAGAAGGTGCTCGAAAGAGCGCATCATCAACACCCCTTTCCCCCCTCTCTCTCTCTCCACCTCTTCTACTGGTGCTTGCCCCACATTGCTGGCGGCAAATCCGCCACGTTTGTTGCAACACTCTTGTTGTTGTTGCTGTTGTTGTTGTTGCGCAAATTGCATGCAATTTCGTGTGATGTTCAAGTGCCTGTTGAGCTGCCAAGCTGATCCGTCCGGGCGTGTTCCACGTGTCTTAATGATGCTCCACTGGCGTCTTGTGGCATACGTTGGGTCGCTCAGTGGAGCGTCGCGGCAACACTTAATTATGAAAAAGGCCGCGTCAAGTGTCATCTGGCACACGTTGCGTATACGCCGCATCTAACAGCGAATTTACGAGCCCATCTAATCCCGTGCGCTTAGCGCATTAAATCAGCTACAAAATGGCCATAAAACTGCTTTGCCCTGACAAAAATTGACAATTTATTGCCACTGTCCGAGGGGAGGAACAACAAATAAAATGTTATATAAACATGCAAACCCAAAATCAACGAAAGCCACAAGCGAAGTTGCAATGCTCTAGCTTGATGGAGATAGGGTAAAAATATAGTGAAGTAAATAAGAGCTGAATAGAAAATGAGAGTATATACTTTCTACATAAATTAAAATATGTTTAAAAGTACGTAGATTATATAGAGACTTATATTAAATTATTAAAAGTGTTTTAGAAACATTTAAAACACAAATGAAAATGAAAATTGTGAACTAACCATAGAAACTAAACCATTTCAAATATGTCAAAGACTCAGCTCACATAATTTATGCTGCAACTCTCTGGCACAGCACAATTAACTAGAAATTCTCTTTTGAAAATTGCGGTATTTATTTTAAAAATGTTGCGTATGTATTATTTATGCATTTGCAAACTTCAGTCGAAAGTTTTGCGACTCTTGACACAGTACGTGGAATTTTGCGAAAACATTTTCCCCCACTTCGAGGGCAGCTTGTTAGATTTATTTAGCATTTGATTTTGATTTTTGTTGTTTGTTGCGGCAGTTGCAACATGCACACACAGCAAGGGAGCGCGACAACGAGACAGAGCAGGAAGGGGAGGCAGGGAAGGCAGGGCAGGCTGGGGAGGCTGGGGAAACATGCTACATGCACTTTTACATATGGCCATTGTTATGATTTATGTGGCAAAAATATTTCAGGCGCGTTTCCGGCGCGCGATTTGTTTGCTTTTTGCTGCGCACTTTTGTGTTTGTTGCAAAGTGCAGTGTGCTGGAAGTACGCCGAGCAGAGCAAGGGAGAGAGGGAGAGGGGGAGAGGTTGGCTGACTGAGCTCTGTTTAAGCCGTAACGAAATTCAATTTCAATTTGCACCCCATCAAAAGACAAACAAAACGCGACAAAAGTCTTTGAACTTTTGCCATAAACATATTGCTTTTTGGCACTTGCCAAACTCGAGAAATTCTCGCCGCGCCACGACGACATGTGGCGCAGCAGCCAGTTGTTGTTGTCAGCTGCAGTCGCGCCGCCTTCTTTCATAGGCAAAATGGTTCTTTTTATGTTGCGCCTGCTGCTTTCTGCCTGCTGCCGTGCTGCCTGCTGCCAGGCGCCCCATTGTCGTCGCCCCGGCTGACTTCTCTTGGCTGTAATTGAATTCCATGTTTTATGCCACATATGTACTTAGATCTATGTACCCCATATGCCCCCTGCTCTCGGCTGTTGGCTGTTCCGAAATGTTCATCAGTCAGCTCGAAAATCAACCTGCTAAACAGCCAAATAACCCGGCACCCCATCGCTTTCACCCCCGTCTGCTTGCTCTGGCAATTCATAAACGGAAACGAAAGTCAGACGTGTTTGGCAAATCCAAACAGACTGCAAGCGCATAGATTTCATTTAACAAGGCAACAGACAGCGCGGGCGAGAGAGAGAGAGAGAGAGGGAGAGAGAGAGAGGTGTGGATGCTGTTGCCCGGAAATGCAGGCCATTGCATCGGTTCGCTTTACATGGCAGCTGCAGCTGCCGCCTCGTGCCGTCTTTTTTGGAGCAGGGTCATCAAGTGGCCATTTCTAATTTCCTGCCCAGTTGCAGTTGCTGCATAGTTGTGCTTCGCAATTCCAAACTGCAACTGAAACCCACGCACACACACACACTCACAGACACGCACTTGCAGAGACAATTTATAAAACGATTTTGGGGCCTGGTTGTTTTTAATGTGTGTTAGCGCAGCATCTGCCAGGGCTTCTTGCAGGCAAAGTGCCTCTGTTTGTCTGCCCTGCTGCTCGTTGGACATTTCGATTAATTGAATTTGCAATTGCATTGCCAAGTGGCAAGCTGTCAGCTCTGGCTTGATGAAGTGTTGCCAAATTTCATTGGGTTCACGTTGAGGAATTTCTGCAATTTTGATTTGTGTCCAACGAGTCAAGCTTCATTTTTCAGTTTTAGCAATGCGATTGTGGGTTGATTTGCCTGGTTGAGCTGGCAAGGCACATTGCAGTGGTTTTAATGAGCATCAGCATAGGAAATTTACAATTTTCTTTAAGAGATGCCATGGGAATTCAATTTATGAAGTAATGTGTGACAGCTTAGGAGCTTAAAATAATATATAAAAAGTATTATATTACATATTAGTAATAATTTCCCCCATTAATCCCACAGCTTTGCACCAGCTTAACAAATTTATTAAGCTTCCCCCAAGGCCCTCAACTTAAGTCGACAAAATCAAAGGGCTTAATCAACTCAAAATATTCCAATACTCGATTCACTTACAATCAATACAAATTGATTGCACACAGTGCGTATTGCAAATAATGTGACGCGTTGCTGCCGCAGGCATCTTTGGTGCATTTTTAATTGCATTGATTTACGCCACGAGCAATGCGCCCCCGAGATTGACCCTTCGACACCGAAGAGGTCAATGCTGGCCCCGAACCCCGAGTACGTCAGGCCGCAAACAATTAATCAATTCGACAGCTTAATTATGCTGTTGTCGGCCAGTGGAAAAGCAAACAAACAACAGGCTCATCAAAAGGCATTGAATGCCAGTCAATTGGATTTGCACGTTGCAATCACAAGCGTGAGAAATGAGAGTCATAAGAGTGAATCAGAAGGCATAGGAGATGTTTAACGGGTGCTAAAGAACCAGTAGCGCTGGTTTAAATATATGAAGTGCAGTGGGAAATGCTTACTAAAATTGATTGAGTCTCTTGTACCTTTAAAAGTGAGATTTGGCGCAGTGTTTTATATTCTTTTATGATACTAGGCAAAGAAGACTACAAGGATAGCTTTGGCTGTTCATCCCATGAAAATTAATTAGTATAATTAAGATTTAGCTTAATGTTCTATATCAATTTCTGCCATTAGCAGCAGTTACCTAAATGATACCTCTTGTTTTTCAGCTAATCTCAATCTTTCATCTGTCTCCTGAGCCAGCTTCAACTGCCTAGTTGATATAGCCGTCTGACCGTCTGTCTATCCTGAAAGTCGAGATTCTACGAGACTAAAACTACCAAAAATATATGCAAAAACTTATCAATATATCACGCAGATCATGTTTGATTAAGAGCCATACAAGCGCTGCAAAGTATGCAACACAAAATACACATATACTTGTAAGGTATATCACAGTAGAGCACACTCGACTTGTGTTTGTTTTTATTGTGCATGCACTTCAGACATTAAGTGATGACATGTGTTGCGAGTCTGAGAGAATGAAGGCGAGACAGACTGGCAAGGAAACAAAGAATACAACAAGAAGGCGTTAGGAAAACGAGAGAGAATGCACAGTAGCGTGTTAATAGAAGCGACAAAGAGTGCGCTGCATTCTCATGCAGTGGACAGTTCTCACTATATACAATGCAGTTTAATCAAAACCATTGAACTCTACAAATTTATTTAACAAATGCTAATGAAATCTATAATTTGAAATACCATTTGGACATTCTCAAGTGGGTTGACGAGGTGTATTATTTGCTTTTGTGGGACTTCTCTGCTCCGCTGTTAATTAAGTGGGGTCGCCTTGCCAACGACAAAAGCAGCGCCAAAGGTCGGTTATAACCTGTCAGCAGGTGGTGAAAGCAGCTAAATGAAATTTTCTTGAAAATGTGCAAACAGACCACACAAACACCACTTATGTGAATGCGTGTGTGTGTGTGTGGGAGTGTGGGTTGATTGTAACATCAAGCTGTGACTGACGCCTTTGGCGCGCGTAATCAAAAATTATAACTTTATTAGAGGGTACAACGCAGCGGGCAGGTGGAAAATATGTGTGGAAAATATTTTTTACATAATTTTTCAGCATTTGAAACTGAAAGTATTAATGTTATTTAGTTCTGTTAACTTCATATAAATAATACTTTAATTTCTAGTAGAAAAAAGAAATTAGTCTCGAATGATGAATATCGCGCAGAATTCTTTGTTCTAATTCAATAAAAGTTATTAAGCATAGTCAGTTCATTGTTAATGAATTTATTTATTTGTTTTTATTCTTAGTTCTTTATTTAGTTTAGTGAAGCTTTCCATATTAAATTTAAAGCCAAACGTAATTGAGAAATTCCATTCGAATCAAATTGATTCTGATCAATTTATTCTTACACGCATAAAACGCTTAAACAAATGAAAATATTCGTCTACTTTTGTCGCATCGCACAGGGGAGCATCGTCATAAAGGGAAAGTTGCGCAAACCTTTTCATATAATTTATTTATTAAACACTTGGCCAAAACAATTTGGCCATCGTTGCGAGCAGCAAAGTCACGTAGCGAATGCATAAAAATTCCGTAAAAGTCGCAACGGCACCCAGCAAAAACCGGAATGCCAAAGCACGACATGCATTTATGCAAAACGAGGCAAAAAAGCCTGAGTATGCGAAAGAACCAGAGGAAGGGTCGCCATAGTGATACTATATGCTCTTGAAAGTGAAAGGGATGAGGGCATATAAATTGAGCAACTTATTTGATGGGTTCTACTGCCTTTTCTAAGCCATTAAATGCATTAAAAAATGACAAAATATTTTTAACATAAATATGATAAATAAGTTAGATAATAAGTTCAAAATATTTTCTGATTATATTCCAAAATAAATCTTTATTTTATCTATTTATTCTTAACTATTACAAAGTGTCTCTCATTACCTAACATATCCTACTTCAGTTTTTATGACTACAGGGTATTTAAAGTTGAGCAATATTCAAGTGTTGTGCGTGTCGCACTAATTTGCGCCAGAGTTGTCGACAGCACGCACAACTTATAAAAATTTCAAGGCGAAATAGCATCTGGGAGGCGAAACAGTTGCATGTCCAGAATAGTTGGGATACCAATTTGCCAGTTTGCATAATTCACGACGACGCCACTCTCGGACTGCAGCCCCAACCCTGCCCCCTCCCCCCAATGAAACAGAAACTGAGCCTGACTACGTGTAAACGTGCAACGGAGTGGCAAACGGAGCTCAACCACATTTATCTTGGCCGTAAACTGGAACAGTAATTGCATTAGCACCGCAATTAAAACACATCTTGCAGCCAATATTCAGCATATACAGTTATAAAAGCATATATGTCTGCAAACGAGTATATATACACTTATATCTGACTGGGCATCGGTAGTGATTAGTTCAAAAGATGCCCAATTCAATTTCAATTTTCAATTTCTCAGAATTTGGGTTGTGGTTGCGGCTTTTGCGGCAGGCAAACGCAGCTTCATAAGCAATCACACACACACACACACACAAACAGTCGTACACGCACACATGCGTATATAGCATTTACTCTCTTGTAAATATCTTTTGTTATTATATGGCAAATGATTTATTTGTGTTTATACTTGCGTGTTTGTCTGGTTCGAGCCATAACTCAAGTTTCGAACGTTTGGTTAACCACAAAATTTGTTTGCTCGTACACAGACGTCTCAGCAACTGTGTCTGTATGAGGGTGTAGGTGTGTGTGCCTGCGTATGTGTGTGTGCGTTGGTACTCTTGTGAGTTGCTAGCGGCAACTGAGTTTATGTGGGCCCAACAGGCTTCATAATTGGCACTGGAAACATTAGAAATGCAATTCGTATCGACTTGGCGAATAAATAATATATTTCACAAATTACGCAATTTATATTTTAAGCCACATAAATAATAAAGTTCTTAGACTATAATCGCAAGTTGTTAGTCTAAAGTTTAATGCTGCGTGAATTCTTTTTTTTTATTTATTTGTTTTCAAGTTTTAATGAACAAAATCAAGCTTGAAGAGTTTGCCGAGAGAGCAGCAACTCCAATTGTTACTTCAGCCCAGCTTAAGCCGATGGCATTCCAGCCAGCTCACATTCAATTTGCAGCAACTGTGCATCAAGTTGGTTTGCAGTTGCCAGCTTTGCGAGCACTTTGATTTGCGCAACAACGAGGCGTATGCGTAATACGCATCTACTCGAACGAAGGCCAGACGGAAAGGCAACTCAAAACGATTTTTCAGCGTTTTATGCTTAATGTAATGTGGTTGCCTCCTACAGCGTAGCCACTGGACAAGTTCAACTGCAAGTACTCTGGGTTGAGGGGGCGTGAAAGGGGCTAGAAGAGAGGGGCTGTTGCTGGCGGGTGTAGTTCGCTCTGTTGACGTGCTGTAAATTTGAAAACAGTCCGGCCACTGCAACTGGCTACAAAGAGTTGCATGTTGGCTCAAAGCAAACGATTTCTGTAGCTGTTTTGTGTGCTGAGTGCTTTATTTGTGTGCGGGTTTGTCCAACAAATTAACTGCGGTAAGTTCTGCAGTTCTCTACAGGCAGTCAGGGCCTCGACTAGCGTTGAGAATTGGTGACGTTGTTAGCTGCAAGTGATGAGCATATGAACACAGTTTGCGGTTTGTTTGGGGTACAAGAAGGTCCTGCCAGCCTTTCCCTTTTCCACTTCATTCCTCTCTCTTCTTCTACCTCAAAGCCCTCCCGTGCTGGCGGGTTAAATGGTTTGTCTGTTTCGGAACATTAATTTTGTTGCCAGCAGTTGCAGCATTTGCCATGTGTGTGCAACTGAGAAATGAATGTTGTTCCAATTAAAAGCCAGAAAAGCATTTTAATGGAATTTCGAAAAATCATTTTGCTTGATTTAGTCTTTTTAATACACTTGCCAAGCTCGCTCTGCTCAGAATTGTGTTTGCTGCTTAGCCTAAGTTATTATTTTAAACGAATTCAATTTTCGTGGGAAATGCAAATTGCAGAGGGAAATTTTACCATTGTGCTTAGAATATCCTGCTGTGAGTGTGTTTATTCTGCCTTTATACTCATTTTAAATAGGTAGAGTATTTAAATAAGGAAGTTTATATCATGTATGATAATTAAATTTTAATTCTAAAACACGCAGTTGTATTAATAATAATTATTATAATTAACAATCTTCATGTCTTTCTTTCACTGCTTGTGCAACACTTAAACAATTTCCATTAAATTTGCTTTTTCACTGTGAAATTAATTCACTTGTCCCGACATTAAACTCAATTACTCAAATTGTTAGCTCTTTATTTCTCTCCATTATTCAATTAAACGCACACACACTCACACACACACATATGCCATGCAAGATGCATTGAGCTGACACTTGAAACTAACCGATTCTTAAGTAATGTCAAGCAGTGAATAACAATAAAGTGCCGAATGCAGAATGCAAAATGCGATATTCGAAATGGCCTGGCAACTCTGCACGTACTTCAAAAATGTCCCATTTAACTGTTGCCATAAAATCAAAGCGAAACTGCAAAAAATCTTTGGAAGCAAGTTCTTCCTTGGCCAAATGGCAAACACGTTTCGCATTGAAGTTGCATTTGTTATTATTGTCGATGGAGTTTCTCTCTGCTACCCTGTTAGAGCGTCTTTTATGGTCAATTGGCGTACACACACTGACACACACACACGGACACACACGCATATTTGATATGCAACGAGACTTTTAACTTGTCAATTGAAGCGCTTAACATTTTATTTGCCCTGGCATATTTTATATAGAGACATTTCCGAGCGAGACTCCCTGGAGCTCAAGCCAAGCCGGAGGCCCACCTGGAGTTGATTCCCGCTCTGCTTTCGTGCAGTCATTTGCGGCTATTTGCGTGCGCTTTGTTAATTTGATTGCCAATTCGCGATAAGCGGCAAACACCTCAACAGCAGAGCTGAAGAGGAACACAAGAGAGAGAGAGAGAGAGACAGTGCAGAGAGCAGCAGCGAGAGGGAAGGAGTTCTGCCTGAATGGGGCGTTGCTGAGCGCATAATTGAACAATAAATTAAATGAGCCACAAGCGCAAGAGAAAGAGCGGAACGGAAGCAAGCCATGCAAATGGAAAGCACCGTCCAAAAATCGAAATGCAACCAGCCAGCGGCCATTTTTAGTTAGCGTTTTCGATTTGCGAGCCAATCGAACTGTTCGTGCACTGATTTCTCCAGGGTTCGCATCAATAATGCACGCCTCGATGCGTTTTCAAATGGCAACAATAGAATCGAGCAAAAACATCTGAGTAAGTGTAGAAATTTGGCTCTATAAGTATTTGTGGTTTTAAAGAAAAAGAAACGGTTGTTATATAGTATTCTATTCTCCTTTAAATAGACAATTCTTCATAATAAATATATAGTAATCCTCGAAAAAATAGTATACTACATATACAAGGTTTATATTATATTATATGGCTTATATCAGTGTTCCTTTTCCTTTGTTTCCTCCTTCCACTGTCAACTCTAAACCTCATGTGTAAGACTTCTAAGGGTGCCCTAATGTAATTGCCTTGCTGTTTTTAATTCATGAAATATTACACAAAATGAAGAAAGCGCATCCTTATTTTATATAAGATGCTTCTCAATTTTAACTTGGCAAAATCTTAGTTAGATTCTGAAAAGTCTGACATATATTTCGGTGCTACTAAATTAATTCAAGTTCCAATCCTTTTAATCATTATTTCCCCATATTACTTGACAATTATTATGCCCACAAATTAAAGATATTCTGAGGGGTTCCTCGTACACACCGCATACATCTAGCTACGGGCTTCTCTCAAACATTTTTGAGAGTCTTCTATGACGTCACGAATAATTGAATTCTTATTAATTAAAACCAAAGCCGTCTGGCATTAATTATGCTCACGATTTGTCAACCTAATTAAAACGTTGAAAGTTCTCGGTATTTTTAGATCAATATGTGATTTCCGATGCGCAGTGGAAAGAAGCTAAAAATACGTATAATTTAATAACAGCTAATCAATTATTTAAAGCCCATAAAGCGTCGACACTTTGCAAAACTTTGAATGGCTGCAGCGCGGGCAAATTAACTTTGATGTTTTTCGACCAACCATTTTACGGTCTGGCAGTCAATTGCCAGGGCGAAGGTCCACCTACCTACCGACCTGGGCACCAGGAAACCAGAAAAACAGAGGAACGAGGAATGATGCCCACCCTGGTAATGGCCCTTGAACTGAAGTTGTATGTGATGTTCATTAAGAGCGCTTTCAATTGCAATTCAAATTTGTGCACATGAAATGCCCAAAGAAAAGAATATAAATCCATAAATAAATACATTACAGTAATCTTTTGGGGTTTTTCTTAAGAAATCTGAGAAAATGTAGCACGTTTTTACCTTCACTTTGAAAGTTGCAACAACATTTTCATGCACTTTTAAACATTTCAATTTTCAGCCCACGTCAATTTATGCATGAGGAAAGTTTTCTTGCCAGCAAGACAGGGACTGGTATTGAAGGAGGTGTTGCAAGGAATGGGATGAGTGCTGCATGGGGCATGTGATGTGAAAGTGTCTCTGTTTTATCAAACCTAATAAAAGCTTTTTTTTCTGTGTATATTTTAAACATTTAATTAGAATATCTGCAGAAAATAGCTGATAAGTATAAAGTTATATTTAAAGTTGACATTTGTAATATTTAAACATTAAAAAATGTAAAATAGAATCCACTTCTTAATTTCTTTATGCCACTTAAAATGATTCGCTTTTTTCAACCTCGCTATAGATGTCATTTTCTGCTTCATCGAATCTAACTTCGTAAGTGCTGCATTTTAATAAAAGTTTAATATTATGCATTACTTTTTGCACACTTTGAGTCTATTTATTTTTTTAAATTTAAGTACTTTCGCGCTTAAATAGTTTTGTTTTTTCCCATTTCACTTTGTCGCAGTCGCCGCCGTTGGTCGCCCCTGTGGTGAATCTGGCTAGCGCTGCCCCGGCTGGGGGTCTCTTCCTCTCTCTCTCTTTCTCTCGCTCTCTCTCTTCTCTTGCTTTTTTACTTCTTTTTATTCCTTACTTTGCTTTTTCACTGGTAGTTTTCTTTCATGTTTACAACAAAAGCGGCCACAGCAAATGAAGTGCTTGGTGCTGGGAGGCGAGACGGAGAATGGGGTGAAGGTAAAGTCCCGGCCAAAGGCTATTGTGCGATGCGATACGATTCCCGTGGGATTTTCATCCATCCCATCGTCTCCCGTACATATTTTAGTTGGAACTGCAGGCAAGCATGAGAATTTAATGAGGAAACCTTGGTGCTTTGAAGCACTCTGTATGCGTAGTTTAAGTTTTAATCGAGTTATCGAACAACAATGCAGGCTCGCAATTACAAGCGCCGCCGCTTTGCGGCTGATTATGAATGCATTCGAATCGGGTGCAAAACTATCTGATAATTTCGACATGCAAAACGAATCGAACTGAAAATAATACAGCAATTATTTGCGTTTTCCATTTGTGGTTTTGTTTTCAAATTCAGTTTTGGTTAGGAAGCGCCCAACAAATTACACAATCACTTTCAACGAGCCGGGGAATTTCTGGTCTGCTCCTGCCTGTTCTCTGCTGTGCTGTTCTTTGTTCTACTCTGTTCGATTCAATCAACAATTATAGTGGGTATTTGTTTTGGGTATCGGGCATATTGTGTTTGCACAAGATACTGCCAAGGCTTACGAGCTTGCGGTTCATTTTGGCCAATTATTCTGTAATTCGTACATCATATTGTTTGCTGGAATGCCAAAATATTATAGAGATTTTATACCATTGAGAAATAAAAGCAAGTACAATTAAAGTATGTGTATTGTTTGCAACTAAGCTGATAATTCAATAGTTACAGTAGATAACTAAAGATAGTAAGGAAAATATTTATTTCGATTAAGTTTGCATTTCTAGAGCACTTTCCAAATAAACAGTCACACATTCCAACTTCCATTGTGAAGTGACTTTCCTGCCAGCTGTCCACACTCCACACGGTAATTGCCTTTGATTCCCCTGCGTGTTCGGTCCCCAAGCAGGTTCAATTATATCGAATCGAGCAAAGCTGATGCCACTGCTGCTGCTGCTACTGGTTGGCTAATTGGACTAATCTATTATTTGGCTTAGGGTATTTGCATAATTAAAATGTTCAAATTGAATTGGCTTGAAAATTGCAGCTTGCGGTTTGCAGAACTGACTTCGGCTGGCCGCAAACGAAAATGTTTTTCCATCTAACCGAAATACGCATACGACGTATGGCACACAGATAATGCATTTCTTATGTTTTTCGATTTTCAACTTGGAATTCATTGTCGTGCGTTTGGACAAGCTGTAAAAGCTCTAGTTATCTTGCATTTATTTTGAGCTGCTTGGATTGAACTATTCATTGAAAATTCTATTTATTGTTTTATTTATTATTTTCGCCATGTTTGAAATGTTTATTCATATGTGACACTCTCGGACAACCTAGCTCTATTTATACTTTATTAAAAGAGTATTTTTCTTTTACATTTTCTCTAATATTTAGAGACAGAGGAATTTTTAAATGCATGCGGAAGTGAAATAACAAAAGAAGGTATAAAACAATTGTATTGAAATCTATTTCCATAAAACTTTAAAACGTGTTTTAAAAGCGATCAATGGACAAACATTAAATTTGATTGCCATGCATATGATGCCATTATTTATGTATCTATGCACCTCAGCCTGACAATTGTATTCAATAGTATCCCCTGAAAACATCTAACAATTTGTGCGCCATGCATATTTAAAATTATTTTTACAGCATGTTGAGCACGAATTGAAACCGCGTAGCTGCCGCACAATGCCCCCCACAACAATATCAGCAACAAGAACAGCAGCAAGGACAACAACTTCAACAAGTGGCAACAGTAGAGCAACAAATTGACAAATTTTGATTGATAGTTTGATTGCGGATATTTGTCGGAGCTATGACAACAGCTAGAGGGTGCCTGCCAGCGATGCGACCAGGCAAATGAATTTAACGAACTCATTAAAATCGCAGCCTTGGGAAATATGTTTTTAAACAGGCAAATACATTCACACACATACTCGTATATAAATTAGCATTATTTGGTGAGTTCTTGTTCTCCAAATTTTCTTGTGCCTTTAAAGACTGACGCGACTCTTGACCGGGCACAACGGATGTAATTTCCAGCTGCAATTGCCCGGGCACATGTTCCCCAGGCTAAGGGTGCCCATAAATCTATTCGAGTGGGCGTTTAGACGGGGCTGGGCCAGGCCAGGCTATCTGTCTGTCTGTCTGGCTTTCTGTCGAGCCGACTGTCTCTCTGTCTGTCTGACGCAACGTGCAAATAGTTACGTGAAATTATTTCCGGCGTCGGTTACTAATATCACTTCTATTTGAATTTCTTCGGAATAGACTTGCAAGGAAGTTGCATTCAACTTCAACTTTTCCACTTGCAACCCTCCAAGGAATTCCTCCTCGTTCGCATTGCCATTGCCTCCTTCTTCTTGTTAGCGAACTTCCAGTTGAGTTGGCTACTTAAGCGAACTCTTGAAGCTGGCTTCACGTTTTCAGTATTTAAGGCCTCACTTTTATTTTGTTATGAAGCCTTTTGAAAGAATTCATAATTGTTTAATAAATTTAATTATTAAGCACATAGAAAATGAATACTAACTACTTAGTTAATAAAAAACGTTTTGGCTTCACCTCAAACATTTTTAATTACTTGCATTCTAATTTATTTTTATTTAATCTTCCATAATATAAAACTTCACCTCCTTCCCATAGAACTTGCACTTCCTAATCAGACCTAGTAGAAGTTTCTTTCCAATGCGCGAAGTGGCTCGAGTTATCGCACTTTGCCACGACTGCCACGCACAAATTGTCGCCATAAATGTTAATTAAATTAAAATGCTAATAGGCGTGAAATATGATAACACTCCAACACACACACACACACCCAGCAAAGAAGGGAGAGAACGAGGGAGAAGCGTGTCGAAGACAGGTGGCAAGTGGCAGGCGACAAGCAGCAAAAGGTGTAACAGCTGCCTCTGTCTGCTTGTTTGGCCCTGCCTACTACTATGGGGGGAGGGGTTAGGGGGATCCCCAATGTTGCCGCTTGCTTGATTTTCAGAATAATACTCGTAATAATTAAAATGAAAATTAGAAATGGGCAAAAAACGCGCTCGAAGTTGGCCGAAGCAGATGCCAACAGCGAGGCAAAAAGACAGAAGGCAACCGATGAAGGGGAGAGCACCATAACGAGCAACGGGGGCGGTTGGTGGTGTGTGGGGGGACAGTGGCACAGACAGCGAAACGGTCCACACTTGGCTCGACCAGCTTGAGCTTGGATTTTGCCTTTTGGCGGCATCTAATTAAAAGGGATAAGGCAGGCACGCTGCTCAGACAGGTGTGAAAAGCAAAAGCCCCCGTGGAATGGAGGAAAAGTGGGAAGTGGAATTGTGGAAGCCATAATTGCTAATTGCCGTGATTATCAGGGGGACAGGGGTGGGGGAGTCATCGAAATGGAAGAGAGGCTTGATGATAATTTAAAGTGTTTTTGTTGTACATTTGTTTAAATAATAAATCTGAATCAGTCGACGATAAAAAGAACAAAGTTATTCATTAACTGCTATTTCTACTACTACTACTACTTTTTCTACTACTTCTTTCACTACTACTACTTCTTCTACTACTTCTTCTACTACTTCTTTCACTACTTCTACTTTTTCTACTAATTCTTCTACTACTACTACTTTTTCTACTACTTCTTTCACTACTAATACTTTTTCTACTACTACTTCTACTACTACTACTTTTTCTACTACTTCTTTCATGACTACTACTTTTTTCCTACTTCTTTCAATACTACTACTTTTCTACAACTTTTTCTACTACTACTACTACTTTTACTACTACTTCTACTACTACTTCTACTACTACTTCTACTACTACTGCTACTACTACTTACTACTACTACTACTACTACTACTACTTCTACTACTACTTCTACTACTACTACTTCTACTACTACTTCTACTACTACTACTACTACTACTTCTACTACTACTACTACTGCTACTACTACTACTTCTACTACTACTACTTCTACCACTACTACTACTACTTTTCTACTACTACTACTTCTACTACTATTTCTTTTACTACTTCTACTACTACTCTCCTACTACTACTACTACTACTACTACTTCTACTACTACTTCTACTACTACTACTACTTTTCTACTACTACTCTACTACTACTTTCTACTACTACTACTACTACTACTACTTCTACACTACTCTACTACTACTCTACTACTCACTACTTCCAGTACTACTTCTACTACTACTTCTACTACTACTTCTATTACTACTTCTACTACTACTTCTACTACTACTTCTACTACTACTTCTACTACTACTTCTACTACTACTTCTACTACTACTTCTACTACTACTTCTACTACTACTTCTACTACTACTACTACTTCTACTACTATTTCTTTTACTACTACTACTACTACTCCTACTACTACTACTACTACTACTACTTCTACTACTACTTCTACTACTACTTCTACTACTACTTCTACTACTACTTCTACTACTACTTCTACTACTACTTCTACTACTACTTCTACTACTACTTCTACTACTACTTCTACTACTACTTCTACTTTACTACTACTACTTTTACTACTACTTCTTCTATTACTTCGACTACTACTTCTACTACGTTTTCTATTACTTATTCTATTACTACCCCTTAGCTTCTACTTCAATATTTATAAAATTTTTCATTTCTTTTACCGCCCAATCCATCTCCACCATAACCTGAACCTAACTCTACCCCCTCTACTTGTCCCCCTTCCCTTCCCTAACTGTTGCTCTTTCCCGATATGTGCTTAACGCTCTCAATCAGTGTCCGCAAACACAAACACATCGAGCACTTGGTGGCATTAAAAGCCAAGCCAAACACCTGCCAAACCACTCCCCCTTTGGCAATCTTCCCCCATCCCAGCAAGTGTCTTAATATATCTGCGAGTGCTTATGTGGCCGCTCTGTCTGTCCGTATGTCCATTTGTCCGCTTGTCTCTCCGACTGCCAATCACGGGCAAGCACACTGCCCTCACACCCCACTTCCAACTCCCATCGCGAGATGGTCCTTGCGGTGTCTGACGTCGCCCCCATTAGGATGATGAAATGCCCCCGATGGCTATATGGATCGGGTCGGGGTAGACAGTCACTTGTTGGGCCTATTAATTGTCATTAATATTTCACTATGTGTCCCTTGTCGTGTCGTGTACGAAATGTTGTTCTGTGGCGCCTGCAAGTCGTACTGGTGCCAGATAATGCTTAATTTGCTGCTTAATTATGCATAGAATATTTCTGGGTGTCCTTTATAATTACTATTGTTTGTTATCGGCCCTTGCAGGGCTTTTACTTGTGGCTGGCAGGGAAAGTTGTCGGCTTTAAAGCCGCTTAACCAAGGTCGTTTCAGGGACTCAGCCCAGTCGCTTTGTCTTCAGCTCCCCCTGCGAGCAGAATGACAATTTAGCATAGGCAACAACTTAATTCGGGTAACATTCCTCACCCACACACACGCACACACATATGCCCACATGGAGGGTTACAAATGGACGCGCTGCGTGTGAGCGTGCAAACACGTTCCAAACACATAAACAGCTTTTGGCCCCGTTCATTTCTGTGTTTCTTCCTTTTTTGTGAGTGTTTTTTTCTTTTGCCCTCTTCGCTTTGACCAAGTTAAGCGAACTACCTCATAAATTTCGCATTTTCCTCAACGAAAGGTTGAGACTGGGGGATTGGATTGGGGTTTGCGCTGAGAGCCGGTGGAATAAACTATAATTTTCATTTATTTTGCCAAAAGGGATTAGGCGCTCAGACATAACTCACTTACTCGGTAATTAAAAGTAATAACTACGATTTTTGATACTCCAGCTTAAGTGTACTTTTTGCAGCATTTCTCGGAGCTTTGAAAAGATTACTCAAAGTGTATTTAATTTGAGTTATATTTGATTTTTTATTTATCTAAATGGAAAAGCTTTTGCGTATTTTTTATGTATAGATATGGAGATATTATAGATAGAAATTCAACATTTTGAAATTGGAGTCAAATAAAAGTATCTAGAAAACAATAGAAAATGACACTAAATATATTTATTGCAATATTATTTAAGTTACATTTTATTGCAATATTATTTAAGTTACATTTTAAGTTGTGTATTTTTTTTGCCGTACGATTTTCAATTCCCTACTTTACTCATTTATTTCATTCCCCCAAAAACCTTAAAAAGCATTGCGCAATTTTGCCGCATCTTAAAATGTCGCATCATTTGTGAGGACAACGCACCAATGCAGCTCATTTGACCGCAGACAGGATGCCACAGAACACATGGATGGATGCACGGAGGGTCACATAAATCTCGTTTCTATAGAAAACACGCTTAAAAGCCGTTTAATAAGCCCGGCCACAAACACATGACAAATGCGCCGCCCAAGCAACTGCATTGTGCAGGGCCAAGATGGAGTTCAAAAGGAGCCAAGTTGGGGCTGCTGCAATGCCATAAATTTTATGGCACGGCTATTGAACGGCTGACATGGCACAGATATTTTGTCGCATAATTTTCAATAAATTGTTGTGCCCGAAAGAAGGTCCTAGTGTCTGAGAGAGATGAAAGCAGAGTCTTAAATGTAACGAATATGCGGAAAGTTAATACTCACGTTAATCCAAAGACACGTGCGGACAACCTCTTCGAACAGTTCTTATTTACCGCCAACCTCCGAGTTGGCGTCCATCTGGACTTCGTACGTATGTCTATAAGATTGATATGAGCCAGCTCAGGTTTTCATTCAAGTTTTTTAATAATAAATGCAACTTAAGGTATGCAAATTATACGGCAATTTTGCAATCTATTCAAGGGGCGCACCTTAAATTCTCAGTGCGTGTGGGCAAAGGCAAAGCCAATTACCTCATTTGACGCTCGTGAGATCACTATTTAATATGCATAGTATGCACTGCTACAAAGCTGTGGAGAATTTACGCTTAAAACAAAACAATAAACTTATTTTTTATTATTGAGTAGACATTGTGCGCTATAAATTGAAAAAAATTAAACTAGGGAGCTAGAGAAACATCGATGTTGGCTGAGGTTTTTGTTTGCTGCTATTTATTCATATAGTATTGATGTTTCCCCATCCTGTTTATACTATTCACATGACATCACCGATTTGGCTTTTCTTGTTCAAAATTCTACTTAATAATAATATTAACGATAATAAATCAATAAATATTAAACACAGAATATAAGAGAATTGTACTTTATCACAATTTGAGCGACCTTGAACTTGCAGAGCAGCAGAAGATTTGAGTCTATTTATAGTATAGACTGCCCTGGAGCGAAATACTCAATTAATTCAATTCCGCTCTCTTTATTTTTATTAAACTGAGAGAGTATCCCGTTCTCTCTGTCGCTAACTCTCTACATTGCTGTTTGAATTAACAATTGTTTTCATGATAGAATGAGAGACAATTGAATGCCCTACATGGTTTGTCTATGCGGCATAGAAGATAATTCAAATTATTTGTAAAATATATATTTTTTTTAAATTTTATTCTTTCACTGGAGAGAGTGAGCGCAGTTCGAGTGCCAATTTACTATCGATAGTAATAGACTTACCTTATCTTTAGCTTATATTATATTTACAACATTTACAATTGTATTAAATTATATTTATATTGTTAATTTGTTATTGATTAAATCTTTAAATCACCAAATCTTACGAATGTCAGCTTTGCATTCAAGTATCTTCAATTAACTTCCAACCAACCATAGCGGTTTAACCCATTTATTTCATCAGCCTACAGAAGTATTGCACCTAACTTCATATATATACTATTAGAAGCACATGGTAATTTGTGTATGGTATGGTAAACAAAATAATCAATGGAACAACATATAGATTATAACCTTATCAATCCACTCGGCACAAACATATTTAAGTTTGGGGAGAAGTGAAATAATAGACAAGCTTCTGGAATAGCAACAGAGCTAATCTAATCTAGAGAGCGCCAGTACCGAACGCTCTTATAAAAGCTTTCGGTGCCGGGTCAGTGCAAACAATTGAATAATTATCCAGCTATATAGTCGGTTCGGAGCAGTTGTTCGAGCAACATCGACAATCACAATGGTCGCGATTACTTTGACCCTGGGGCTGCTGGCCGTGGGCCTTTTCTACGCCTTCCTGCGTTGGAACTTCGACTATTGGCGCAAACGGGGCGTGCCGAGTCCCAAACCAAGCATATTCACTGGCAACTATCCGAATATGTACACTTTGAAACGACACCAAATATACGATATAAACGATATCTATAAGTAAGCAAAGTGAACGCTTCTGGAATTTATCGTGAAAATACTTTATCTTAAAACACGAAAAATCTATTGATAAGCGTGAATCGATAATTTGTGTATGTTTTAATGGGCAGAGAGCGGTATTTTCGACCCTATAATTGTGCCTTTTCCTTTAATTCATTGTTTATTCACTTCATTTATTTCTAATATTTCCCCATCTCAGTCGCTACAAGAACGAGCACGATGCAGTGGGCATCTTCGGAGCACGCAAGCCTCAGCTGTTGGTCGTCAATGCAGAGTTGGCAAGGCGCGTCATGGTTGCCGATTTCAAGAATTTCCACGACAACGAAGTGTCTCTTTTAATGAACGAGAAAAGCGATTTCATCTTTGCCAACAATCCGTTTACATTAACGGGCGAAAAATGGAAGACTCGACGAGCCGATGTTACACCTGGACTGACACAAAGTCGCGTAGGTTAAAAATTTGGTTATAACAATATTCATATCTAAACCGATCTCCTCATGAACAGATCAAGGCTGTCTATCCCGTGACCAATCAGGTTTGTCAGAAGATGAGCGACTGGTTGAAGAAGCAGCTACGACTGGCTTCAAAGGAGGGAATCGATGCCAAAGATGTGAGTGAAGAGTTAACTTCACATTACCTATGAACAATTTCAAAGCCTTCTTCTTCTTGTAGATGTGCCTGCGATTTACCTCTGAAATGGTTACTGACTGCGTACTGGGAGTGAAAGCAGAGAGCTTCACCGAGAAGCCAACGCCTATTATGGGTCACATCAAGCATCTGTTTAACCAATCCTGGACCTTTCTTCTTTACTTCGTCCTGATTGGCACCTTCCCATCACTACCGAATATTTTTAAGTTACGATTCATTCCACTCCCGACGGAACGCTTCTTCGTGGACCTCATGGAGCAGGCAGTGAATGCACGACGAGTTCAAATGTCCGCCGGCCAGAAGTTTGAACGAACTGATTTTCTTGACTATATCTTGCATTTGGCCCAGAAAAGGAATCTGGACAGTCGCGAGTTGACCGCCTACTCAATGACCTTTTTGCTTGATGGTTTCGAGACAACAGCGAGCGTGCTGAGTCACCTCTTTCTATGTCTAGGTCGGGATCAGGAGGTTCAGCAAAAGCTCCGCGATGAAGTGACTGCCAATCTAAATGAAGATGGTATCATTGAGTTTGACAAGCTGAACGAGTTGCCCTATCTGGATGCATGTATACAGGGTGAGTTGCTAATCATTAAATCTCTATAGACATCGCCTGAAAATCTTCTCTATCCATAGAGACCATTCGGCTCTTCCCCCCCGCCGGCGTTTCCAATCGACTGTGCACACAGTCTGTTGAGTTGCCCAATAAGAATGGCAAGAGCTTCGTTGTGGACGCTGGCACCACTGTGTTGGTACCGCATTTTTGCTTTATGTCAGATGAGGAGCACTTCCCCAACCCGCAGGAATACCAACCCGATCGCTTTATGCAACCCGATGCGGCCAAGATGTACAGAGAACGCGGTGTCTTCATGGGCTTCGGTGATGGTCCACGCATCTGCATAGGTAAGTCGAGCACATGTAGGAGCCCTAAGACCTTACATTATATGTTTTCCACATCTCTTTTTCAGGCATGCGTTTTGCCATGGCTCAGATGAAGGCAGCAGCTGTGGAGATTATAACCAAGTTCAATATTCGCGTCAACCCCAAGACTCGCACTGACAATCTGTTGGACCCCTTGATGTTCATCAGCTCCCTTCAAGGAGGCATCCACCTTGACTTCGAAGCGCGTCAGTAAGCATCAGTTTATTTTCATTATTGCTTTTTGTGCTCAATATTTTAAATATAATCTTATTTGATCATTGAACTAAATTTGTGTTTCTTAAAATAAAATTCAAACATTGCAATTTTTTACTGATTAATATGTTCTATAAAAAACATTTTAAATAGTTTATGGATTACTTCTATATCACATTCAAAAAACAATATTCTAATAATTTTTTGAATTACTTCTAGATTTTCTATCGAAAATGTACCAAGCACATTCTGCGAACTAACTAACAAGTTCTCATATGTTCCATTGAGCAGTTTCACAGTAAATTAAGCATTCACTTTCAGATATCTTTGCCTTGCAAAATGATTGCAAACTTGCAAATTTGTGTCTCATAAGATGCACAACTAATTACACTAACGATATGCAGGTGAATAGGTTGAGTACATTCGTTTAAGGCTGCAATCAAGTGTACTCGATAGCAGGTGTCAAAAGAGTTTATCGACAGCAAAAAACTCGTGTCTTCTTTCGTAGATGCCGTGAGAGCGCATTGAACTCTCAGACGAAGCTAATTAGGTTGAGTGGCTACAGTAAAACACCTGTATAATGATTGTCTGTCAGTCGCCTGTAAAATCGACGAGCTATCGGCGACGCCTTGTGCCAGGCAACGGGTGTGTCAACAACTAAAAATATACCGATAAACAAATTTATGATATTTATTTAGTAATTTATTCATGTCTGGCACAACGCGCAGCACATGCCACATGTTGTCAGTTCAGTTCGCCTGACTGCGCTTTGTTTTGCTGTCAGTCAGTTTGGCAGTTGCTTAAATCATATATCGTATATATATATAGGAGCAAATTGATGGCAGTTATGCAGGCAGTTGAGCATGAGTGTGTGTCGCATCATGTTCACACAGATACCCCGAGAGTATTCAGGGAATATTTACTTGCAATATTCGAACTTTCAAAGTGAAAAGGAAAATATTTTCAAGTATTTCATGCATTAAAAAGCTTACCAAATTTTATAAATCCAATTTCCAAAAACTTAATTATAGTAAAATGCAATTCAAAGCGATATTACTTTCATCTGTTGCTGGCAAATCGAGTTGAGACGCAAAGTGACCCTCGAAATGGCTTTGCAAATCGAGTGCCACCTTCTGCCTTGGTGAATAGCTCAATTTAAACTCTAAAAGCCTTTGAATTATGTGGCAAATCCAATTGGGAAATCAAAGGCGCACATCAAATGGCATTACTTGCCTTGGTTGCTACTGCTGCACGTGCCCCAATAAGTGGCAAAAGACAGGGCAAAAGTTATGCATATGCAGTTCCCTCCTTCCCGTCCACAACTTTGTGTTTCCTGCATTGTTTTCTTGCACTTTTGCAGCTGCGGCAGTGCGGGTTCAATCTGCAATTTGCTGCGGCTGTGATTTGGCAAATTGTTTGCAGGAAAAACAAAAGGCGAAGACGATCCAGCTTAGCCCCAACAATCCAACAACTGCGACGATGACGACGACGGCAACGACGACTAAGGCGAGGAACAGACTTTGGCCGGGGGCAATTTATATTGCCAGGCACTTTGCTTCTTCACCCTGCCCTGATGGGGCTATTGTGTCTGGCTGCGCTTCTGATTCAGGCTCCTGCAGCGACTCCTGCAGGCTGCTGCCACACGCCTCACACTATCCTGCCCTCTCTGCTCTTCCTCTCCTTGTTTGCCGTTCAAAGGTTGAGCGAAGTTCAAATTGTTTGCCAGGTGTTTTCACAGCATCTTCGGGTTTTTTTCCTCAGCTATTTGATCTGTGATTGAGCTGAACGAGCAAATAAACTTGTGGCCGCACTCTCGATTGACTGTGGCAAGCCGCCACCAGCTCCCTTCTCTCTATCGTCCTCTCTCTTTGAATCCTTGACTTATTATCTGTTGCTTTTGGCGCACTCAACTCTCAAGTTGATGCGTAAATCCCCCGCCAAATCCGGATCTCAGTAATTATTCAAGCATCTGCAAGCAGGCAATTACTTAGCTGACAGCTTCTTAAAGGTATCAAAATGAACAAGAGTATTTTCTATTTAAGTCAAGTTGTCAGGGTTTGAGAAAAGACCTTCTCAGTTGAAAAGAATGAACTCGAATGTATTAAAAGTATGAATTGCTGGAGAGAAGTTCCAGTGGTAGCTAAAAATGATTAATATCAATGTCTTCTGGAGTTTTATAATGATGATTAATAAGTATCTATATTAATTAAATATGTTTAAATAAAAACTAAATATATAAAAATTATATTATGCAAATAATCCCTCAGAAAATGTTTTTAAGAATTTGCAGGATGGGAGATTTTATGTTTGACTTATTTTTTCTATAACATCAAGTTAATCCATATTAAATCGTTTGTATTTTCCTAAAGTTATATAATACAAAATACAAATAGAGCTGTTCTACATTATAATATCCACAAATAACTAACTTATGACCCTAATAAATGTAATTTATACTCTCTCAAAGACGGATAAACTCCGACTAGCACATAGTTTAGGTTTCCTTTATGTTCAATAGCAACTACAACAAGCACAAACACATCAGAACAGCAGAAAGGCACACACCTCTGCATATCCAAAACAAGCCGCACACTTGCCCATTGCCCCGTTGACCTTGCTGTTGGTATAAACAAGTTAAATCCAATAAAAACATTTTGTTTAGTGAATTTATTTTGTAAACGACCTTGTCAACAGGATGATGAACACGTTTTACAAATATTTGCACACGACCAGCATACATATACATTAGTTGTGTGTGCCCGTGTGTGTGTGTGGGTGGGAGTGTGCTAGTGTGGGTTACAGCCCACATTCAATATTTATTTTGGTTGCCATAGAGAGAAGGCAGCATTTCTAGGCCGGAAAATGCGAATCGCCCTGATACAAATTTAATTCAATTAAGAGATTCGGTCAGCTTGCTTTAAGAGTGATTGGTTTAAAGGGGGTCCAATAGAAAGGCAGTTTGAGAGGAAGGTTGGAAGGGGGTACGTGCGGCACGACAATAACAACAAAACCCCATTAACATTTTCATGGAAAAACTTTGTGCTAATTGCATTTATGGCACAAAACCTCAAAGTTCAAAATCAGTTGGAAAAACACAGCAGAAAATGCAATTAGCACTTCAAGAACAGCGGGCGGGACATGGTAAATGTGGGCGACGCCTGCCACGCCTCCATGCCTTCCAAAAATTGTATATACATAGTCATGACGATGATGATGACAATGGCGGCAAGTGGAAATGCCAAGAAAATGTGCGGCAGCTAATTAAAAAACTTGTAGCTGCCGTATAATTTCGTACAGCTGGCAAGTCGCTAGAGAGAGAAAGAGAGACATGAAAAGAAAGAGAGAAAGCAAGTCAAGTGATGGAGAGACAGCAAGCAACTGAGGTGACAACTGAAAATTGCATGATTTTCCCTGCTGCTGGGAAATTGACAATTTGCTGTGCAATAATTTGGGCTGGCAAACGGCGACCGCAGAAAGCAAAGAGAGACTGAAAAGGCAAAGCAGACGAAGAAGTGGAAGAACGAACCTGGCAGAAGGCAGCCAAGAAGACGAGAAGAACAACATTGTTGTTGCTGTTGTTGTTGTTGGCCGCATTGCTGGCCACAGAGGCATAAACAAGCCGAAGCTCAGACTCAGACTGAGGCCCAGTCAGGGCAAGGCAAGCCAGAGTCTGCAGCATCGTGGCCAACAAAGTGAGCTATCATTTACGGTTATTCATAAATTTATGAACTAGCTCAAATGAACTTTGCTGCTAATGAACTTGCCACGCTCAGCTGTCAGTTGGCAATCCCCTGGCGCAAACAAGTTGCCGTGCATTGTGAAATAAATATTAATTATTTTCTTTGACATGGAAACTGTACATCAGGTTAATTTATTTGCTAATTAGAAGTGACGGGTGGATAAAACTAGAACCGCATGAGAATTGAGGGATTTATTCTATTAATATGGTAATTTTTTAATTTTAATTTATTTTTTGTAAAGTTCAAGAGTCTTATGCTATCGTCAATATAAATGTTGCTTACGTATAAAACTTAGAATGCTTCATGAATTGCTCGAAATCCAAACCCAAATCCAAATGTGCACTCATTAAACTTTATTAAAATATTTATTTAAATCTCTGATTAAATTAATCAAACAATTAACAAGTTCATTTAATTTAATTTATTTAACAATTTGAAATGAACGAAATGCAAGTTTATTTTCTGGTTGATTTCTCACTTAAATGAGAACACATGCAACCGCTGCATGGGGAATGACGCTTAAACTGCCTACTGTGGCATGTTGCATGCTGACTGTAGCACGTTGCACGTTGCAAGCTGTTGTCAAGTGAGTGAGGCAATTAATTGCTGACCCGCTACTGGGTTGACTGCAAACGATGCTAATTAATCGAACGTTGCATACTTTTCAGCGCTCTCGCTATTTGATCCTGATAAAATATGAACAATATTCATTAACCTCAGCAGGTTGACTATGTATACGTTGTATCCTTCTCTCTCTGTCTCTCTCTCGCTCTCGCTCTCTATCTTTCTCTCTCGCTCTCTGTCTTTGTGTTGTGCTGAGCCGCATTATTGCCACATTTAATTAGCTGTCGCCAAAGGGGAAATGCCGATGCGTTGACACGGGCGATTATGTTAATCAGCCCAAGATGGGTGGCAGGAAGTGAGGCATGGAGAGATGTTGTGATGGAGTGAGACAGGCAAATGAGGATGCTTGAACAACGCGCAATGTTGTTTAATTGTTCATTGATGTTCATCGCGGCATGTAAATTTGCAAGCTCATTGACCGTGCCTCCGTTCTCTTCCCTTCACAACAGCTTCAGTTTTCATTATCCAAGCTCTATTTGGATTTACATTGGCAGCGATATGTCGATTTAAGTGCATTTATTTAATTGCACAGCATTCGCATCCGCATCCGTGTTTAATGCGCATTAATGAGACATGACGTTTTAATTGGATTAATTGCGTTTATTAAGTGCTGCGGCGACAGCTAAAAGCCGAACTCTGAACTCTGTACACTGAGCACAGCGAGCTGAGTTAACTGTTTTGCTCTGCTCTGTTAACTGAAACCTGATTGAGTCCTTCGCTGCCCGGTCAGCACATTGCGAGCAACTACGTCCACATTGAGCGACCGCAGACACTCTGCTCGAGTGAATGCAGCGTAGTTGCAACTTCAGGCTAGGCGACTCCAGTGCATCACTATCGCAATTGCACCGAGAGCATTGCGTGCGTGTATTGGTTGATGGCGATGACAGGAAAATTGATGTCGATTAGGCAACCATTTAGTGGGCATCTAATTGTTGTCGCAAATTGTCTTAATGGCATCAAGAAGATAAATATGTAGAATAGAAGATGGGAGATGATGAATATAAAACAAATTTATTCTATAAAAGTGTTAATGTATCACATTAATAATATATGCGATAGGAGTTAATGAATAAATTGAATTAATTAATATATAATGACTTAATAGCATAACATTTCAATCTATTAACATTTCAATCTATAAATTTATCAATCACATATTGTCAAACTAGAGGCAGTAGCTACAGTCGAGAGCACTCAACAGTTACCTTTAGACCTATGTATGTACAAATGCAGAAAGAGTCTCTACACCTTACGATACTCTCTTATTTTTAATAGAAATAATAAATTGTTTATAGAATACATAATATTCTTATTCTTTGTCCGTGTTAAAAATAAAATATGAGACTCACTCAATTATGGGATAGGTCAATGGTCTAAAGAGATTTTAATACAAGACCAACATGCACTATTGTCCAAGATAATATTAAAATAGCAAAATCAAACAGAAATTATGCTAAACGTGCAAGTTAATCATAGACAATACATGAAAAGAGAGAGAGCATGCCAGAACATATGGTTCAACTCTGGCATGCACGTGTGTTTCTAGAGCGTTTCTGCTTTCTAAATGGTAATAAATTTAGTGCGTTGTCCTACAAACATTCATTGTAATGTGTTATTTCAAACACATTACATACATGCTTACAACTTATTCAACAATAGGTTACATATTAGATGCCTCACTTGTTAACTGACACCTGAACTAAGTGTTATGGTATTAAATAACGTTTGTATTAATTGTCTAATCAGTTTGAAATTTTGAGAAAGTGTAGATAATTAAATCAGATATGTATGTGTTAAATTAGAGTATGCAGAAAATTTAATAATAAAGGAGAGACAGACATGCCTTGGTTATCGACACGGCTAGTGATGCTGAGCCAGAATACATACAGTTGACAATACTTTAATGGGTCTGCCACGTCTAATTCTGCCTGCTACATACTTTTGTACAAAATAAGTACACCCTTAAGTGACCATTTGTAATAATATATGTAGTATCATCAAAAAATAACAGTCAATATAGATAACAGCAGAACACAAAACTACCTGAAAAGGTTGTCAGGATTTCCATTAAACAAACAACAAATTAATTGAAGTAATCCCCCATATAATACATGTAAAAACACGCATAAATACCACGAATATGTGCAGGAAAATATACACGCATTGGCTTTATTCGCAAAGACATAATAATCGCCGCTATTATCAACCAGATGCTTGTCGGGCAGGAGAACAGGACGAGAAGGGACGTGACCACTGGAACTATGTAGTATTAATATTGTCATGCCCCCTTGACCCGGCCATAACTCAAAACGCGAACAAAATAAAGCCCCGAAGCAACCACAGCAAGCTTGCCGTTGGCCAACCCCAGCCCCATCCTGTGCGGCCAACCATCCTAGACGACCGACAAACCCTTCCACCTCTCTCTCTCTCTGTCTCTCTCTCCCCTTTGCTGTCTCGTCCCGCAATGCTTCAGTTAATAAAATATAAATAAGCATAAATCACGCACACGAGCAAACATGAACATGAACATGATTAACAAGGTCATTTTACGGCACTTGTTTCACTTCTCGTCCAGCGTCGAAAGGGGAGCCCAACAAAAACAAAACATGGGCGTGTTCGGGGAGGAGGGGATAACATTAGTCCCACAAAGCCTCTAAACAAAAACGGAGCCTATGTTTTTCGAACCTTCCCCATGAAAATTCGATTATTGTGTTAAACGCTGCAACGCCCCTAGACCCCCCTCGCCCCTGGCTATCTGTCCAACGGTTTGTTGTTCTGTTCGCTCGTAGATAAATATTACTCCAGGGAGACATTTGATAATAACTTGCGGCCAATGTTGACTATAATCAGCATAAGTTCACCAACTTTCTTTCCCACTGCAGTTGGCCACGCCCCTTTCGGCCAGCAATCCAGCTGTCGGGGATTCGAGAGTCCGCACAGACAACACACATATTTCGGGCTGACACAGCGCGCATTAATCATTTGTATTGGGGGTTTTTCTGCCGCTCGTTGGGAGTAAACAAGTCAATTTCTCGACACCGCCTGAGGTAGTAAACATGTTCCGACGGCAAGAAGAAAATTTAAGAGAGATTCCCAATGTGCCGCATGTGAAAAACAAAAGAACGAGGTCTTTTGAAAAGTAGATACAAATTAAAAGAACATTCATTACAAATGATTGAAGTTAAGTCAATAAAATGAAATGATGCAAAATATTTAAGCAAATATTTACAATGAATTCTCTTTGTTTAATAATAAGACCATTAAATACAGTAAATTCCAAATAAACTTGCCTAAATAAACTAAAAATTCATGCCAAATTTGCAACTTTGGCATAGTTTAATTAACTTAAGTTCTGTGGAACTCTAATAAAGACAGTTAAAAAGGAAAATGTTCTCCTTAATTAATATTCGAAGACTAGATACTATAGAATATTTATCAATATGTTGACTACAAGTACACAGCTGCGCTGTATATAAAAGAGAAGTAAAACCTACTAAGGCAAACTTTTAATTTATTACTTCCAAAAATACATTCCCTACATACACTTTTCCCAGAAATATTCCTATGCTCCTATGCTCTCCTATTCATAAATATTTACATCACAATTGTGGCTCAATACTGATCAAAATTGTACCAACTTGCTGCTACATATGTGCATTTAAGAATCTCAATTTGTTCGCTCTGGCTGTCACTGGTCCCCAACAAATCGTTCAGTTTAGCAAAGACAACAGGCAACAAAAATTCCAAGAAAAAACCCCGCTTGAAATTCAAAAGAAAACTTCAAAAAAAAATGGGCAAAAACATTCGACATGCAAGCCCGAATAAATGTGCAGCAGAGAGACTCCATTTGAGAAATTGTCTGCAGCGGGTCAATTGTTTGTGGCTTTTGTGCCACATAGCTGCCATGTCATGCCCACAATGCAATGGTTTTTCTTCTTTGTCCTGCACACCCACCAGCCATTCCTCCCCCCACATTCATCTTAAAGGACTGCTTATCCATTAGCCGGAATTTGATTTTCAGTGTGAAGCATTTGTAGAGTTTTCACTTGGAAATGTAAGGCGTTTCACCAGAAAACCTGCTTAAAGTTGCATTAAAATGTTGAAGTTAAATTATTTACGAGAGCAGGCATTCTTTAAGTTGGGCTAGCTAACTTAGCAGATACCCTGGGCATCATAATTGGGCAGATCATTTTCAAATTGGATTATCACACTAAAATATCTTGCAATATTCATTTCACACATTTAGAAAGCTTAATTAAACTCAATTGACCCATTTAAAAGGTTTTACGGGGTATATTTTTTGCTTTAAAAGGTTAACGCCTGCTGTGACCCCCGCGCTGCTGTCTGCCGAAGACAAATAAAAAATTATGTTGCATGCCACATGGTGTCTCAGGCCACCGTCAGGCATATGCAGCGAATAAAATTTAATTTAAAATAAAATACATATAAACCCCACTGCGACTGATATATACCCTGGAAAATGTAAATTTTTGGATTAAATGATTAAACTTGAAGTAAAATATTTATTTAAAATATTATTTCAGAATTAATTTTAATAAAGAACAATTTAATTTATGATTCAGAAAAAATAATTTAAAATTTTAAAAAATTTTTATTTTTTTTTTTTTTTTTTATTTATATTATATTTTTTTTTTATTTTTAATAAAAAAAAAAAAAAAAAAAAAAAAAAAAAAAAAAATATAAAAAAAAAAAAAAAAAAAAAAAAAAAAAAATTTTTAATTCAATAACATTTACCTCGTATTTCATTAAATATGATTTTAATTTCTCGAATGGTTTATATATGAGGTCTCCAACAATACGATGTATTCGCTATACCCATGCAATGCGCAGCGAAGGCAGAGAATAAAAGAACGAGACGTCTCGGCAGATGCGTAAATTGCGAGAAGGTTTCCGAGCAATTTATGAGGAAGGAAGAAGGAAGCATTTTACAGCTCTTCCTGCTCGGCCGGCTTACGCACTCAGTTGGCCCTGCTGATTATGTGCTCTGCCAGTTTACACGCTTAATATATCAAAATATGTGACTATCAAAAAATATAAAATTTATTACGCGTATTGTGAAGCCGCAGGGAAAGCGGTAAATAAAAAAAAAACAAAGAAGAACGAGCGTGTGCGCTGTAATGTTTTTATTAACTCGCGGCGCTGAAAAGTAGGCAGTATTAAATTTAAACCGCTTTCAGGTGTGCAAATATTTATATGCATGTGTGTGTGTGTGTGGACTGCTATTAGCTGAGCAAATAAACAACGTTTTGCCATTTTTCATTTCAGACTGTGTGGAAAAGGAGTAAATAGAAAAGTGAAAGCAGTTAAAACAAACGAAATCAAATACAGCATGAGTGTGCGCGTGTGTGTGTGTGCGGGTGTGTGCTTGTGCGTTTGTGTCTACTGGGTGGTGAGTCGGGGTTGAGTGCATGTGTGGCAGCTCCAGCTTGGCTTGCTGCACTTGTTGCAGTCGTTGCCACAAAGCAAAGTGAAGCGGTTCCTCCAGCCCTCTCTATCCCCTTTGCGCTGCCCTTTCTATCTTGCTCTCTCTCTCTCTCACTGCTGTAGAGCTAGCAAATGAATTAACAAATTAAAAGCGTAACAAATTGGCCTGGGGAAAAGGCAAACGGATGTTGCATGCTGCATGTTGCATGCCACCGCCAACCGCCTCTGCCTCCCGCTACTTGCAACCCATTGCCTGCCACCAGCCGCCTGCTGCTTGCCGCTTGTTGCCTGTCGGCATCGCCTGCCACGGGCTGCTTTAAGTTGATTTTAATTAAATTAGCAAGAGCAGAGCACATGTCAGTGATATGGATGATACTGGCACATGGTCCGTTGCTCTCCGAACAGGGTTAGCCGGTTAGTTGGATGGTTACATAGCTGGACAGCTAGCTAGCTAGCCTAGGATGCCTGCACAGTTGCCACCTCCTTCGACGAGGCCAGGCGCCAGTTGCCTGCAGTGAGCTGTCACTATTAACGCTATTTGGTGGCGTTTAGAGCCTTGTGGGAGCCACACACAAACTAACATATTGCGCTCAACTAAGTTACGTTTAGTAAGAGTAACAGAGGAGCAGATTCCACTATAAAAGTTTAGCAGGAGAAAATTATAAAAATATATATATGAAAAATTAAATAAGAAATATAAATAATTCCATTACAAAGATGGAAAAGGCTGAAAGATATTAATATTTTTCAAAGCATTCACACTTTACTTTCCTTCAGCATCCAACTACTTTCAGAATTCAAAGAACATGCAGCCATCAAAGCACCTTCTCGTTTATTCATCTTAGCAAATCGTATAAATCAATGTTAAGAAATCATCCAACAATCTGCTTTGGCTTTGGCGCCTCAGATAATGCTTTAAGTATGATTGCATTAAGGTATTCGCCAAGCAGATCTTCCCTCCATTCAATTATACCTCCCTGCAATGCTGCCCTACCCTCGGCCAACCGCAATTGCAGCCTGGCGGCACCGCAGTGTAAACCCTTCAGCCAAGCACTTTAGATAAAACGGGGCAAGCCGCGCAAGCAAACTGAGTGATTACAATACACAGCGGGGGCATTTGTTAACCCACCACCATTGCCATTCGCCGGCTAACAGCTTTGGCTAGAATGGACCCCGACGTCGTCACCGTTTTATTGCATTTTTATCTGCGTTTTGTTGTTGTTGTGTTTGCGGCAGACGGGGCTGGCTTTTAACATTTGCTTTGCCCTTTTGCCTTCACTTTCGCTTTGGAATTCCGCCTCATTTTTCATGCCGCTGACCGAGCTACTGTTTGTCTACGGAGATAACTTTATGGCGCCCCACAAGGTATGCTACACATTTTTGAGAAATTTCTGTGCAACAGCCAGCTGAAACAAAAGCTGCTTTATCTTTTCGCACCTTGCTGCATCAGGTAAATTGAATTGCTTAATTCGCGCTCAATATTCATAAAATTCAGCTGAGCGTTAAGCTAATTCTACCTGAGTCGCAATGCCATAAGGAGATTAAAAAGAACAGGTATATATGCGTAAATTTACCTACGAGTATATATAATGCTTTATTTTAACACTCCCTTAGCAGGGAAATGCAACGCAAACATTTGACAATAAATCCTTTGGCTATCGCGCGTGAAAACAGAAACAAAGAAGAAGAGAAATGGCTTTTCATTTGATTTTCTCGCGTGGCTGGCACTCATCAGTCCACTCGAGCTGCAATCACAGAATAAGAGCGAGACAGAGGGAGAAGAGAGCGAGTGAGTATTCATTTGTTATTTGATTTGCCCGACTGCGAGTGTCGGACGTTCCAATTTACACAGTTTGCCGATTGCCGGTTATCGTTGGCCTTGCCAGGCCCGAGGACATTTTCACTCGGTTCCACAGTCCCCAAACCTCCTCCCTCTGCCCAACCCTGGCCCAGCCCTTTGTCAATTTTGGAAGCGCAATTTTACTGCCCCGTCACTTGAGCGCCATCATCCATTGTCGCCCATAAACAAGCAAAGCTCTCGCCCTCTCTGACGGCACTGATGACTCCAATGATCCTGATGAGGTGTTGATGCGACTGGGCCACCGGGCAACCAGGCAACTGGACAGCAGGGCAGCTCGGCAAATGGTTAACCAAACGCAAACAGGCCAATGCTGATGTTGAAAGTCAAGCCAGAAGAAATCAAAAGAGAATAAGGTAAAGAATCCGAGAAATCGAAACTGGGTAAAGGATACTGTGATAATCAAAGAGGGAGAGCAGTTTGAAAGATGTGGATAAAAGCATAAGTAGTCTTCACTTTTGCGAATTTTGGATCCAAATTAAAGAGATACAAATTACTTATTCTCTAATTTTAATTTCAACTTATAACTTCCGCTACTTTAAGCAAGACAAAGCAGTTCCCTCAATTATCATTAAATCAAAGTTGAAACTTCTTTCTCTTCGTCTTCGTCAATAAATGATTTAATTCCAATTTATGTAAAAAGTTTCCCATCTTTGTTGCAGTTGCACTTTTCCTTTCTTTCTGGTTAATCTATGCACAAGTCTGAGTTCAGTTTTCAGCTCGAAACCATTGGCTTAGTTTAGTTGCACTCACTGTGCCACTGCTCTTTCTCTCTGCTCTCTGCTCATTTCTCTTTCTTTTCGACTTTCTTCGCAAACTTTTGTTTTTCTTTTATGGCCCCCCGAAAATCATAAGAAAAAAATGAATAGAACTCTGCATACAAGTTGAATTTAAGTTGAAAACTTTTCTAATTAAAATTAAATAGAAACTTCGCTTACCATGAAGTTTTGATTATTATTTTCATTTGTTTTTCAAATATACATACAAAGATTCCATTTCTCTCTTTCTCTCTGCGTTCTGTTTATTTCTCTCTTTTCAAAAATGTTGTCAAGGTGCTTGCGGTGAAACGGAGAAAAGAAAACCGAATAAGGAAAGTTGTTTCGAAACTTAAACGGACCAAGTGGCTGACAGTTTGAAGGTCAAGTTGTTCCCGGCTAGAAAGTAAAAGTTGCCCAGCCTCTGCCACTTTCCTGCACCCGTTCTTTTGCAGTTTAGTTGAGATCTCCTGCTGAAGTGCACAAGTTAGCGAGAAAGTGTTGAGAAAAGTCGAAAGTTTGACATTTCAGAAGAGACAACAAATTTTCATCAATTACAGTCAATGCTGAAAGACAAAATTTGATTTGCGAAATAAATTTACTAAGGCAAAAGTTATGATAAAATTTTAGAAAAACTAGTTTAAATTTTTTTAGTGAATCGAAAATCAAAAGGTTAAAGTTTTTTTCTTTTCTTAAATAGGAAATATTCAACATAAAACTGGAAACTAAACTTTATTTCAAATAAAGCATTAAGTTTTTAAGAATTCCTATTCCTTTCCTATAAATAGAATTTCTAATAAAAGAATAATTTATCCCGACAATCAATAATTAAATTTAAGCAAACGAAACATGAAACCACTCAACAACACCTAGAAATGTCTCTCACATCCCCTTAATTTTCAATTCAACTCATGAATAAATAACAATTTTGTTAAGTGTCGAAAGGGAGTCCGCAATAATTCAAAATGTTATTAATTAGCACGAGATTCTTTTTTGTTCTATGAATTTTCTGTAGTATTTTCACTTTGAGTAGCGCGTTTTAATAATGAATGTTAATTTGCATTTAATTTAATCAAATGAGGGCGCAGCGAGGGGGCCCACTGGCGCTGTCATAACTGCCCTCCTGACTTGACTTCCGCTTGAGCTTAAGACACTTGCCAAACCATTAGTCCCACTCCTCTCCCCTCTTCCTCCTGCATAAATTTCCATTTTTGGCCGGGCGAGAGATTGTTGCGCCTACAATTTACATAATTTATTAACGAGAGTTTGAGCGTCAACTTCCGCTGAGGCCTTCGGCCACAAGTCTCAAGATGGAAATGAAGCGAAGCCGGGCGAAAAAGGACAAGAATCTCTGCCACTCTCTCTCTCTTTCTCACTTGCTCCTCACTTCTTGTCGGGTGCGAGCACTGCTCATGCATAATTAAACACGTAATTAACCATTATTAACAACGTCTGATTTCTGTGAGATCTGCTCGGCTCTCACCTAATGAGTTTGAAAAAGATTTTGCCCGGCAAAAGTTCTTGGCCATTCGTTGCCGAGGCTGTTGGGGGCAATCAGAGCGAAGCGTTTGATTTGTGTCCAAAGTGTTGCCTTGAGTTACAGTTACAGTTGTTAATGAACATTAATTAATTAAGAATGTGTCTACGTGTCGTCCAGGTGAGACTTTAACAGGCCAATTATATCAGCTTTGCCTCGGCTCCATTTCACCTTAATACCTATTGAAAGTAAACAAGAAAGGTATATTCGTTTGAAAACGCATTTTCGTTTGCAAATGAGGAAGGTTGATAAAAGATTATGCAAAACATGGACATAATTCGGGAAGTTTATTATCAATTTTTTATAAGTACAGCAGGGTATTAATTAGTCGAGTGCGTGCCACTAAACTTGACTTTCTTTAATTGCCATTGTTGCTGTAGATGTTGCTACCGACCTCAAGCCCTTATTATGGTTAGTGCTGTTTATTATTGTGGTCCGAGCCTGTCCACAACGTCAGGTCTCGTTTAAGTAAACCAGAAAAGGTTTAAGATAAAATCGCAGCCTGCTAAGTAATTGCTTTCAATTGCCTGTGAAAACCAGTAAGTTCTTAAATTTTATGCAAACAACAGCAACGACATCGTTATGTTTATGAGTCCAATTAAATTTATGCTAATTATGAGGGAATGCAACAACGATTTGCGTTGAATTGTTTGTCGCTGCAAATGCATTTGGCCTTGCGTTGACAATGAGCCAACACACATAACTAATTTGTACATGATAAAAGCCATTTGACTGGCCATTAATTAGACCACCAAATTGGCATTTCGGTTCCGTAATTAAATGCGTATTTAAAGCCGGCAACATTTGATTGTTTTACTGCGAAAGTACTTTGCTTACAATTTTAGAATTGTTATTTGCATAATTTCAGTTTTTCCCTTTTAAATTCTCAAATTCTATGCAACGAGTGTAACAATATGCAGTATTTTGTTCCCCCACTTTTTACAGGGCTTTTCACAGCATAAAATGACGTACCTGAGGCATTTTCTCCGTTTTGTTCTGGCATCCCAGCGGGAAGGCAACTCATAACTTTCACAATTAGCAGACGGAAAAGCCTGGGAAACTCTCTGTGTAAGTTGCAGCAGAAAATGTTGAATTGAAACTATTTCTGTGGCAGTTTTCATGACATTCACTAGACGTCTCAGTTTAAATGTTCTTTTGTCTATTTTATAATAATGATTATAAAGTGCATTTGACAGGATGCAACAAAAAGCTGAAAAGAAGTAGGAATTATAAAGGTATTATATTATGCCTTAAATATAAAATAAATGTGTGTGTTTCCAAAGTGACAAGCAATATTCATTTACCTCACAATCAATTGCCAATTACTCAATAAATTGACAACTCAAAAAGCTTTATTAGTATCCTTTAACTTGATATTATATTACCTTAATGGCAATCAATTCCCTCACTCAATTCAATGTCACTCTTTTAAATGAAAAGTGCTTCATGATTTTCCATTTAAAACCAGCCCGATAACTAGCCAAATCAGATGTATATGCCACGCCATAATTGACACACAAAATTACACGTATTCATGTTCGCTTTTCAATTTCAATGCCAACAGGCCCACAAACTATTGCATAATTCGCCACTTAAAGCAAATACACCCTAACCATCCTCACGCCCATCCGCCTACTTGTCATGCAAAAAGCAATAACCATCGGCCTAGTGGTAACTGCAAAATAGGCTCATAAATTCACAGCAAATTTATAATTTCACACCTACATCCATAACGAGCTGGGGAAAGAATAAAATAGACGAGGAGTCGAGAGAGAAAATAGAAAAAAATGGCCCAACTATTTGCCAATGTGCACGGCTCAGCTTGTCAGTGGCGAAAATGACAAATGTTCGCTAGACAGGCAGACCGGAAAATGGTATGGAAAACCAGCGTGAACAGGCAACGGAGGCGGAGGAGGGGCTTGACAAGCCGTGCAGCCCTAATGACAGCGCGCATTGCATGTTTGCCCAATGTTAATCATAAATGGTTGCTAACGGGAGGCTCATAGAAAGGAATAGCTGAAGAGGGAGAAAGGGAGGAAGGCACACAAGTTCCAACCGAAAACCTTAGCGAATTCCAAGCGAATTTTCTTCACAAATTTATGTGCACATCTCTTATATTTGTCTAATTAAAAGAAAATAGTTTAACGATGCCAAAGCCGCAGCTACAAGTATCCTCTCTGGAAAGGACACTAAGGAATGCCAAGTGAAAGCGAGCGCAGAAAAAATGGCAATTACCTTTCTGCAAAATGTCCGCTATGCATTTTCGAGCACAATGTGGCAGCTATTCGAGCCGCAGCTCGACGGCGGCTAGGCTAATGGAAAGATTGTAGGTGCATGATTAATGGCCTCGCGATGATGACAAAGCGGCATGCGATGCGACTGCAAGCGCCAGGGTACGGTGCGGATACGCTACATAATATAGAGCATCGACGAGGCGCGAGATTACTACAATCACTTAGGGGCGTAACTATGTATGCAAGTTAGGTATCACTTGACTTTTGGTGTTATACTTAATTGAACGAGAGTATTATGAAGTACAGGCTTTATTTATCGGTTCTTAATATAAATGTATCTGCTTTATCATTTAAATCAGGCATTTGCAATTATGTATCGAGTATCAGAAATATATTATTCTTATCAAGTAAACATAAACATAAATAGATATTATGAAGAACATATTCATTTGAATGTATTTCACCTACAAAGTTCAGAAAATTTAGCAATGCTCAAAAACTAATTGAACCTATGATATGGAATCAGAAAAAGGTTAAAAAATAAATAATTAAACTAAGCGATCCAGATTTCCCAAATAGCTCATCAATGAACTTTAAGATCTGAGCCTTAGACACAGACACGGACTCTAAATGCATCTTAGACTTAAACTCAAAATCGTATGCGATAGCGTGGCACTTAATCAAATTGTATGGCGGCTTCTTTTTAGTAGTACACTTTACATTATTATTGCGTTTACCCTTTAATGCCATTGGTGGTAGTGGATTTTCAGTATTTGTTGTGCTCAGTTTCGCTTTGTATTTCATTTTTCTTGGCTTGACACACAGCAAAAGCAGAAGATAAGTCGAAACGTCTAATCGAATTGGAATTTGCACGTACTTGTAATAATATTGAGAGTATTTCATGAAAGAATTAAAAGTCTTTAAGCATTCAACTTCAAATGTACCTTGCTTTCAACTTTATTTGCTGCAAATTTCTCATCTTTAACGCTTCAAAGAATAAAAACAACATTTAAATTGCATTTATTTGTTCACTGCCAACCCAGCCCTAATTTGTTTGGAGTTAGTTAACCTCTGTAATTAGCCACTTACTCGACGCATAATCAACAACGTGCGACATCATTTATAGGCATAAGGAGCTTAAATTATTTTCCACTTTTGCGTATTTATTATTATTTACCAGAGCTTTCGAACATTTACCGCAGGAGCTCTTTAAAAAATACCGCGAAATTCCATTAATTTATTTGCGGTTGCATACAAAGCGAATTTGGTTCAACAACAAAATGAACTTTATAAACGAAAGGGAGAATGTGTATAATTTGCATGGATTGACTGCGAGATGCTCTTTGTACTTTCAAAGAATTTTCCTTGATTATTTCCACAATAATTAAAGTATTAAAATATCATTGATTTTCTTATTAATTTTACAACTGTTAAAACCAAAGCATCATCAATACACATATGAAAGATTTATATAATGTTTTCATATTTCTATTTATTCATTCGAATATCCCCATCGTACATGTGGTTATTACAGGGTATTCCAACCCAAAGCCAGCATCTCTTTACAACTAATAATTTAATATTTTATGCATGACCAGCAAAATAAACAGAAAATTGGTAACAGAACAAAGGCAAAACTCTCGCCCATTTACTCGACCTTATAAGCGCATTGTCTCCCGTTACTTTCGAGTTGTTTTCGCGCCCGCCATCTCCTGTTTTCCCATTTTCCATTCTCCCATGCACACTCGTAAGTATGCAGAGCATAAAAAATGTGCGCCGCGTAACTTTGGTGAAAAGTTTACAGCAAAGGGAAACTGAGCAGAAAAGTTAATATTAACGCTGAGCGACGCATTTTGCCTTAATTTCTGCCCCGCAAGAAGCTCCCCTCCTCCTGTGCCAAGGTCTTGCCCCTCTCCTTGTTCACTTCCCGTCCAGTTTGGCTTTATTTTTGGGCCATTTTGACGCCAAACACGTAGCTTGCTTCTCGCTTTGCCCTTTGCTTTGTCGAACCGAAATCTTGTTAGGGACTCTTCTGAGCTTTATTTGCATGTTCTTTTCGAAAACGTTTATTTTCATTCTTTTTCACTCCCACCTCTTTTATTATGGAGATTTTGTTGTGCAAATTTTGAATGCCGCGCTCGGCATACAAAGCAATCGGCACACGTGAACAACAAAAGGATTGGGCTCGAAGGGCAAGTGAATGCCGACAATTAGATGAGGTGGGCGAAGTGCAATTTGAATGCCATTTTCTCACTCAGCACGAACCACGGTACATAAAGGTATTATACTATAGGTATATAAAGTTCTAAATACCTTCCACAAAGAACAAAGATCAAAGAGTTTTGGATAATGCGCATTTATTTATGCAGAAATTTAAACTTAGATATTTCTTGCTAATTGCATATTCAGCTTTGCAGTTTGTCAGATAAATTCAACTGGAATATATATTCAATGAGAGTTCGCAAAAGGTTAAGCGAAGATCTTAAGTTATGCTGACTTGGCTGAAAGTCAGCTTGGGGCATGAGAACACAGACAGAGATTCATTAAATATGGTGGCATCGCCAGAGATGCAGCCGTCGTGGATACGCCTCTCAGCGGGGGGTGGGGCGGGTAAGGAAGTCGGCAAATGAGAAATGCAAATGATGAAATAATGAAAAAGCCTTCACCGAAAACCAAACAAAGCCTGCAGGCAGCAAAGGCATTAAAACCAAAAGTAGTTGAGCATAAAAACAAAGTGCAGCCTCAAGTATGTGAGGCTCGACCCCACAGGGCAGATCTCTCTTCTCCCCCCTCTTGCTCCTGCTGTGAAGCGTCGCTGTTTCGCACTGTCTGTGAGTGTGTGTGTGTGAGTGCGCATATTTAATTATTCATACGCTCTGTCTACCCACAAAGTGCAAAAATGCATGAAGAAGCCGTCGACGACGACGCTGCAGACAAGGCAAAAGTTTTCTTGCCAGGCTTGGCAACTCGTAGTAAACAAGATGGCACAGGGGCAGTGAGGGGCAGTGCATCGGTAGCCTGGGAAATTGGAAAGTGCATGGAAAGAGCAAATATGAAATTGCAAGCGTAATAAAATTAACTTTTGTTTTGCCATTTGCCTTGCAAAGTGTCAACAAACAATTGAAAATCAAATTGCTTAAATATTCTGTTTGTGGCTTTCATTCTGCTCAAGATGTCACACACAGAAGATCTAAATGGAGACAGAACATGAATATATTTGGACTTATTTTTTAAATATAAATTCTGAATATTTCGTGTTCAGCTCAGACAAAGTTAACTAGCTTTTATTATTCGAATTATATTAAAAGCTAGAAATCAAACCATGTTGCATAATAAAGTTAAAGTGACTGCTCTTTTTGCAGTGAATGCAACTGATTCTGACATATTCTCTCAGCTACTTTAGACGCCTTTCTCTATAAGAATTTAAGGTTTCGAGAATCTCTTGAGCCATCCCCAGTCGGCAATCAAGTGCTCGCTGTCGTCATGACTGTCTGCTGATTATCGACTATCAACACGTTTGTCAGAGCCGCTCTTGACTGCTTGTTGTTGCAGCCCGTTGTCTAGTTTACCACTTAACCCCCTTCTACCCCTTCCAGTGTGTGGCGTGGTAAGCAGTTTTATGTCCTTCACACATCATTCAGCAACAAATTGCTGCGGGCGTTTCAAGGCGACAACCGTTTCGCACATTGCTTGACTGTCTGAAATCTATTTGGGGGAGACAAAAACAGAAAAATATATAAAACAAAAGCAAAAAGAAGACGGAGAAGAAGAGCAGCCCAGGAATGTCAATGGCCAGGAGAGCGTATCGAGTCCTTGGTTCGTGTCCAGGCTGCATTGCGTGTCCATCGGAGGCGGCACGTGCTGCGCGTATTGTACGTTTTATTATCATGAGCTGCGGCAACTTTTTATTATCTTTGCTGGCGTTGCTCGTTGCTCCTCCATATCTATATGGCTTTAACACTTTTCACCGTTATCCGTTTTCTGCTGCCAACTTGCGCAGTAAATATGACTTAATGGAGTTTAAAGAAGTCCTCAGGCCACTCCTAGCCACGCTGTTTTAACGAGCTGCCCAACATTCACTTGACCCGCGTCAAGTTTTCTCGCATTATCGTAAAAATCAACTTTCAATATACCACATGTGGGTGCCAGTGTGTGTGTGGGGGAGGGGGGGAGAAATCCCATAAAAATGGACTGCTCTTAACACAAATTGCAACACGTTTTGAAAACTGCAACGGGCTAACAAAACGGGCGGCCTGCACTGCGTGTCCTGGATGAGTTACAGGACACTTAAACGGTGCGCAGCCTGCACGCACACACACACACATACACACATGCTTGTTCACTTTTATATCCCTCTATGCTGGCCGTAATAAAAATCCTGTAAATTGGTAAGAGCAGCAGATAGCTTGAGTCGTTAATGCAGCTCGAAGAGGGCTCTATAAAAGAAGATGCTCAGCAAATTAAAAATAAAATTTGCTGAAAGATTGAAAACTCTATTGTTTCTTCGGCGTAGGTGGCGGGACATTTTTGATTATGAATTTAATAACTATGTAACACAAAAAGGAATTTACTTTGACTTTAAAATTAAAATAAATTACTTTTCCTATTTTTAGCTAGCTTTCCTAAACGTCTAAACATTCGCACTTCAAGGCACTTTTGCAGCTTCCTTCAATGAAATTACTTGACCGTTTTCCCATTGTTTACCCACAGAGAGAAAAGCAGACAGAGAGAGAGAGCGAGAGAGAGATCGTTTTGTTTATAAATATGTATTATAAGTGTTGGTTTTTGTTGTTGTGATTTGGCATGCGCCAAGCCAAAATAAATTGCAAAACAAAATTCAATTACTAAATGCAAATCCAAGGCGCCTGTCGTCATTTTTCGTAGCCCTGCCTCTCCCTCATCCCCATCCTCCTGCCCATCGTTAAATGTGTCAAGCAGGCGCAACCAAGAAGCATTTCCCATTTATTTACCATATTTTATACTGTATATACATATCTTGTTTATCGGGCCAAGTGTGGGGCGCGTCAGCATTTTATTTATGCTTTTGTATTTATTTCTTGAGTGCTGCACAAAATTATTATTGAAAAGAGTTTGAGAGCTCTTGCTTTGGAGACACACACAAGACAAAAAAATAAAAGGAATATATGAAAAACTTGGCAATCTTTGTGGCGGAAATTTGTTTTTGGCTTCGGGGAAACAGGAAAAGCCGCCGGCCAAAAAGTTTCCAAACTTGCGCCAGAGCAGCCAGATAATAAAATGCATAAATCTCCATTAAAAATTCACTATTTTCTGAATTATTTAATTACCCTTTGTTGCCCTTGCATACTCACCACATGACAATGAGTAAATATTTAATGGTATTTTAGTATTCTGATGCAAGCCACAAACCAAACAATTCAACAATATGCCAATTTCATTGAGTTATGCAAGCAATAATCTAATGAATTTTGACAATTTCAAAACTGTAAAATAAAGGAAATTAGATTACACTGCATTGGTCACAGTTCAAAGAATTTCTGCAAAGTAAAACAGCAGCCAAAGGAATTTTAATAATACTGAATATTCTGTCACTGCAATATGTATATTACGCTTATTAACATATCATTTAAATCAATGATTTGGCATACTTTCATTTGGTAGAAATATATGCATGTACTTTAAAAAATAATGCAATAAGATAAAAATTGAGTACCTAATGAAGTCACAAAATGAAGAACCACATAAACTATTGCTTTTATTATATTATAATTATATTTCAATAATTAAGTAAATTATTAAAAAAAATTAAATCACTTTCCGGTTCTTTTTAAATGTTAAGACAACAAAATATGCAAATATATTTAAAGAAAAATAAATTTAAGGCATATACTGCATTCTGTATTTTTTCAACCCAGCTTCATGTTTTCTATAATCAAATTTTCTTTTTTAAATATCTATTTATGCACTCTAAAAATTAAAACAAAAAAATATTGTAATGTTCCAAATGAATTTACAAATTAAAGAACAACGTTCGACAGATACTTTATTTTATTATAATTATATTTCCCTAATTTTGTAATTTATTAAATAAAATTGAACAACTTTCGAGTTCTGTTTCAATGTTAAGGCAACAAAAAATGCAAAAATATATAAAGTTAAAAATAATTTAAGGAAAATACTGCAGTCCGTATATATTTTATTTAATATAAAAACTTTCTAGTCACGGCCGTTTATGTGTTCGCACAACGTTGTGTATTTCGTATTCCGCTAAACTAGCTTCATGTATTTTTAACCAATTTTCATTTTGTACTCTCTGCGCGTAATTCGCTTTAGCTTCTGCTCTGGCCACGCCCCTCCGCAAACGCGTTCGGCAAACTCGTCTGCTTTGCACTGTTGACCGCATATAAACAACTCCAACACCAGCAACAACAAAAGCAACAACAACAAAAAGAGGAGAGAACAACAACCGACATTTAACAAACACCAACGCTGCTTAAAACTTTCTGCCAGCCAGTTAAAAAATACCGCCAACAAAATATACAACAACAAAAACAACAATAAAAAAATGCGAAAAAGAAAATACTAGTTGAGTTTGAGTTTTTCCGACAGTCAGCGCGTGGCCTCAATGCACATTTCAATTGCTTGCGCTGAACCGAGAACGGGTGTATTTTCGCTTGCTGTGTGTGTGTGTGTGAGTGTCTGTGTGCAATGGTGTTTTTTTCTGTATTCCATTGCAAAAGTTAATCAAGTGCTAAATTAACTAAATTGCACTTAGTCTGCGGCGCAAATTGCCCGCGGTCCGTTGGCATTTTAAGCTGTGGCGTATGCGCAATGTGCCGCGCATATATATTAAGTATACGCCATGTACAGTACACCAGCAGTGAAAAACTGATTAAAACTCTGTTGCGAATAGTTTTGTAATGGGAATGAAAATTAGCTCCTCGTCACATTATAAAGTTGCGGCCAGTTTAGTCGTGAATTAATAAAAAAATATTGTAAAAGAACAAAAAATATTGAAATGGCTTTTGAGATAGTTGTTAAAATACTATGTGCTGCATTGGCGTACTGATTTAAGAGGGTCTTGAATGATTTTTATAAAAATAATATAACTTATTATTAATAAATTCTCTCAATTAAAAAATACAAAACAATTTTCATTATAATTTTTAAGTGCTTTGTAACCTAATATAAATAAATCGTTGTTCAATTGAAAAAGAAAACTGCAAATATATTGAATAAATATATTTAATCAATAAAGAATTACAATTAAATATACAAATATATGTTCATATTTATATTTATTCATCGTAAATTCTATAAAATTTTATTTCTATTATTCTAGACTTCTTTTGCATCCAATTCGCCTCGCCTGTTTGCTAATCAATGATGCTGCTGTTGTTTCCTTTTGCACTTCAAGCGATTTAACATCCATTTCGAGGCTCATCAACTGCTGCCCCTGAGTGTCCACCTCTGAGATCAACGGAGCGCATAAACACAACAACAACAACATCAACAGCTACAACAATTGTCATAATTACACGCCCCACCAGCTGCAAATGACCAGCAGAGAATGAGCAACAACAACAACAACATCATCAACAAGGGCTAACAAGCAAACACCCCCGGTCCATGAGCATTGCTTACAGGTTTAAGCACCCCACAGTTTTCTTTGCAGCGACCCCGCCCACTGCCTCCCTCCCACAAAAGTTGTTTATATTATTAGCTGCTTTTACGCTTGCCCGACCGAGATTTCCGGGCTACGCTTCGCCCCCAAACTGCTTACAACTTGATTCGGGCAGCTTACGAGCAGCTTGGGGAGCACTTGAGAGAGAGTGAAAGGGGAAGGTATACTGTCTCTGTCTCTGTTCACTGTCGTATTTGCGGCTTAGTGCGTGCTAATTATTGCATAATGATTATGTTTCATTAGTTGACTTTGCTGGCGCGTAATGTGTAAAGTTTTCCATGCATTTTTCATGACGCTTTCCTTTGGCAGCAACTTTAAGCAGACGCTTTGCAGCAAAGTGCAAGTAATACGCGCATAGTACTTGCAGTTAGCCAGCTTGCAGAGTTGCCACTTCACTTCCATTCCCCCTCTTCCACGGTTTTTCCTATACACTTTGCCAGTGTGACACATTTTAATAAAAACCTGTAAAATTTTATGCGACTTCACCGAGCACACACTGAGCACACGAAGCGAAGTTGCTCACATAAAAACGCAGCTGCTATGAAAAGGCAGAGAGTATATTACGCGATACCCAGCGATATACGCTAGTGATGGCACTGGTACCGATAGGAAACTTATCGAGGATTAGTGAACAAGTCAAGGAACATTTAAAGAGAACACTGAGTAAATTTGAGTACAATTTATAAGCTGTGCTACTATCTAGTTGAAGATTGTTATCTCGTAAAGCATGTCTCTCACTACCCGATTATACACCCGATTTCTCGCAGTGCATGGCTGATATAAAAACCCAACAACAACAAGTGCAACTCATGGCACACTTCGTAAGCAATTTTTGCTGTGCATTGAGCTGCAAATAAAACGCCACGCTGCACATAAATGTCACTAAATGCGCTGGCAACATAAACACACACTCACACACACACACATGCAAGTACATATATCCCCTGTATATACAGAAAAACAGGTGTCACATTGTTGTCGCTGGCTGTTGCGCTGTTTTTATGTCATTTTAACATTTCCTAATGCGAATGTGCGGCATGTTATGCCACCAAGACCGCAATACACAAACTACACATATACTACAACACACATCAGACAGCAGCAAGAAGCAACAGGAGCGACAGAGACAGCCACATTATCTTTGCCGAATTGTAGACAAAAGTTTTGGCGCAAAAAGATTGAGGCATATTCGCAGTTACGAGCAACATTATAAAGCACTCACATATGTCCCGGCATAAGTTTCGGGTTTATGCTCGGAGTGGTTTTCCACTCCTAGATTTTTAATGCCATTTGATGACTATGCAAAAATATCTGCATCATAAGGCACGCGCAGTGTCTAGAAATTTTGGAATGGCTGCAAGTAAAATTTTTATAACTTCTTGGAGAAAGTTTTTCAAAGGAATTCGAGTGCAGCTGCAAGATAGTGAGAGTTCATCACTTATTTTATTTTTTATATAAATACCATTAGAAGTTATTTAAGCAATTATGTTAAAGATCCACAGATTCTTAAGCCTGGAAATGTTTGCAACACAAAATACACACAAAAGTCGTTTATTATTTATTAATTTATTTGTTAACATTGAAGCTATTTATCTAATGCCTTACTGCTAATTAAAGCCACCACCTAAAAGTATGCAATACAAAATACGATAAACATAGAAATACACAAATTCATGAAATTGGTTAGATTGCCTACATATTCTAATTTACCACACTTTACACATTTCAATGCAATGCGGTAAACATACATAACTTTAAATAAGCTACAGAACTTCCTCACACATCAGCTTGTCCCCCTCAGCGATTCGTCGATTTCTCAACTTAGAAGTTTACTTGCAGCTGCCTCGCTCGTATGAGTGCATAACATAAATGAAGTTCTGCTTTCAAAATGAAGCATCCCCTTGCCCACAAAGCACCCTTGAATTGCACTCGTTTCCCCCCCGATGAACATATCAATAGAGGGAAACCAATTGGGAAAGCGATTCCGTGCGCTCTGCACAGCGTTCTCAATTAACCCAATAAATAAGCAAAGAGGTTTTGGCAACTCGGTTCCGTTAGTTTTCTTGGCCATTGTGAATGTCAACAAGTGTGCGAGAGGAGGGAGTTGTGTAACAAAATCCAATTTCAAACAATAAGAATTGCACAAGCGCCTAAAACGATGCTGCACTCCACAGCGAACACACACGTTCAACGTACACATGTATGTGTGCATACACACTTAATGCAATTTAAGTCAAATTTAATCAATGCATGGCATAAGCGACCCGTCGTAGCAGCCAACGAACTAACTTTCTGCTTGTTTGAGCCAATCGAGCTGCAGATATGATGAGAGAGGGAGAGCCAGAGAGGGTGCAGGGTGTGGCGTGGAGTGTGGTGAGGGGACTGCAGTCAATAGAGTAAAAGTTATGCTTGACTGCCTGCCGCCTGCCTCTGTTTGGACTGCTTGCAATGAGTGGAGTTTCGCTTTAGTTGTAACTGTAGTTGCACTTCCAGTTGCTGTTGTTGTAGTTGCATTGTTGTTGCGCCAGTAATCAAAAGTAGTTTGAGCCATACTCAACTCAGCCTTAGTTACTCATGGTGTGTGTGTGTGTGTGTGTGTGTGTGTGTGTGCGTGTGTGGTAGGGGGTGTCGGGCCAAGCAATTTGCGAAACTAAAAAGCGAAGCAGAGTTTTGGTTTAGGCATCGCTTTGCCAGGCTGTTGAAACTTTTGCACAAATACTCCGACGAAATGCGGCATATGTGCGGCAAATTATAAGGCACTGTGCTCCAACTCAAGTGGGCAAGGGGAGAGCGGAGCTGGAAACTCTGCATTTTGCATTAGAACTTGCAGCAGAAGCGAGGGAAACTGAAGCGCTTAATTAAGATTGAATCAATTGTGGCAGACATACTGTAACTCTTGTTGTAGAGAAACTTTCTAATACATTTAATAGAACAAATCAAGTGTATAATTCAAACTTAGTAGCCTTATGGTAACAATGATAAAGAAAGTATTTACAAAAAGTGAATTAAAGTATTTTAAAACTAATTTAAAAATGTTGAGGGAGAGTTCTTTTACTGTTACATCTGTTTTATTTGTCTGGTTTACCTGAAACTGAGGCACATTCTTGTAACCATTTTATAAATAAATTTATATAAGAAATAATTTTTAAAAGGCGTTAATTTCCAGGCACTGCAAAGTATGCAATACAAACTACGCAATAGTGTATTTATCATTTTTTTTTTTTTTTTTTTCTTCTTTTATTGGACTAGTACACTATTACCCTATTTGGGCAACTTAACCTAATCTGTAACAATTAAATGGTTATTAAGTTCTTTTCATGCTTGTTATATTTCATACACTCACGAATCCATAGAATTTCATTACCCAATATTGAATGAAAATTACAGTGTGATAATTAAAATTAAATGTATTTTAATAAATAAATTTAAATAGCCTTAGTTACATTTACAATATTGAGCACTTGATAACCATCAAATTTAAATAGCCTAGCTTATGTAAAAGCTGAGATCTTATCGTTCATACAGAGAATTAAAACTGACCAAGCTATGCACCTTTTACTACCTTCTTGTCTACCTGCCATTGCAGTTTTTCACCCACAAAGTATATTAACATTGTTCTATGCAATCTTAAATACCTATACAATCAAGAAGTTGAAGCAATTCACGTCAAACTTTGGTCAGGCGAGCGCATCTTGCAGCTCTTGGGGAAAGTTATGAAACTTTTGTGCTTTCTAACTGACATTAAACAATTACCAGTGCGTGTTAAGCTGCAGCTTAAACTACCGAACTCATTAGCCTGTCCACCTGCCTCTCTCCCCCCCCCCTCTCTCCCTCTCTCTTTCTCTCTCTCTATCTATCTGTCTGTCTGCTGCCTCGGACAAGGGGGCGTGTCTGCTGTCTAGTTGTACTTGAACCGAAGCTGCCCATGAATCGGCAACTGAGCGCCTCTTTGTTTATGGGCGGAAATTACATGGCCATCAAAACATAAGCGCCAGTTGAATGCTCTGCACACTGCAGACCTTAACTGCCATGTCCAAGCTGATACGCCGAGTCCAAACCAGAGCCAGAGCCAGAGCTGATGCCGGAGAAATGCCTGCAAATGCCTATGGTCATTGTGCATGTGCGAAAACGAGGCAGGCTGGCCGAAAAGCCCTAGACAACAGGGTTGCCAGGGTGCATTCAGTATTTTGCGTTAATTGCCTCGGTCACTAGACATCATATACGTAAGTGCATGTGTGTGTGCATGTGTGTGATATGGCTTATAGGTAAGCATGTGTATTCCCAAGGATGTTGTTAATACCAAAATCCAAAACTGTTGATGGCCAAGTGCGAAATGTATGTGTGTATTAAGTTGGCTCTGGGTGAGAGCCACAAGGTCTGCAGCTGTTCATGTATGTGTTTGTGTGGGGTGTTTATTGTATAAATATTCTAAGCTTTTAATTGTAACGAACTTGATGATTTACTTATGCTCTACGCATCTGAAGAAGATATTAGGCTTATTGATTACGGCATAGTTAATGCCCGATTGGACAGAAGGAACGAATTTATTAGGAAAATATTGAGTTTCAATATGCAAGTCAAATCAATATTAAACTGACAGTTAAACTGAATATGGCAATTAGAGTTATTTCTAATTCAGAAATAGAATAAAAACAAGCAGTGCTCATCCCTTCATTTAGACTGTTTCAACCTTATTTTGTTGTTAATAATTTAAAGCAAAGTATTCATTACAAGTAATTAATTTTAATAATTTGACAAACAAAAACTTTTCACTAAATTAGGAAAATACTCTCAGCACTTAAGCCGATTTAAACTCTCTCTTTCTTTCTCTCTAATAAAATAAACCTATAAAATTCCATCAAAACCCGATTTGAAATACCTTTCTTAAACTTAAAGCTCTCCTGAGAAAGCTGTAATTAATGCACAAGAATTGCTTGTTGAACTTACCAAAAGTTTCTACCAAAACATTTACCAAACAAGTCGAGCAACTTAAACTCCACAAAGTCGGCTGTTTAGCTAGACAGAAAAAAAAAGCTAGCAAGTTGTTTTTATCAACTTTCTTAAAAGCTACACGAGAAGTTGGTAACAAAAGTTTCGAGGAGGCAGAGCTTTCGCAGAAAGCTCCCTCGGCCAGTGTTTACCCAATAAATAATGTAGCAACATGCAAAGAAACGCAATTTACCGCAATATTATCTGACTTGTCGTGTGTGTGGCAGGGCAAAAAGCCAAACAGACATACCAATAATTTATACACAATATTTACAGTGCTATCAATGCCATTATCAACAAGCATAACTCGCACACGCAGACAAACATAGATATATATATACACACACGTGCAAACACTGACTGCACTGAGAAAAACAGCGAAAAGTTATTAACATAAATTCTTATACCAACGCATCGCGCATTGAGTTGAGAGTTGGGAACTTGCCGCGGTTGGGTCACAAGGGGTGGAGTAGGGGAAGGGGGGAGCAGAGAAAAGTTTGCCACCACAAAAGTCAAAAGTGTTGCTGCCCCACACTGAGACCATCTCATTTCCAGTCCTCAAAGTTGAATATTTCATTCCTCGTTTTTTCTCTAGCCCCTTTCAACTTTGCCTCGTTTAGCTGCGATCGTCTGAGAGCGCACCTCGAGTCGACTCGAGTCGAGTATTTAGAAATTTATTTAAAACTTACTGCAGCTGTTGTTGCTGTTTCTGTTGTTGTTGCTACTCTTGTTGCTGTTGATGTTGTTGTTGTTAGCATTTTCCTACGCCCAGTTACACGCATAAATTTTGTTATGGAACTTTTTGCAAGGTTGTTGTACGAGCGCATGCAGCAAGCAGGTCTCGACGAGTGCGGCGACTTCCCATCCCCCCCTTTCACTGCTACCCTTTATACCCTCTCCAGTGAAAGTTTTGACGCCACTTTTGCTGTTGTTGCTGCCGTTGCTGCTGCACAAGGTTCCGTTGGTTTTCTTTAGTTGCCTGCGGTGTTATTGTTGAGGTGGTACAATGAAGGCATGTAAACTTTAGTTAGATTATGTTACCTGCGCCCCGGTATAAGTCATTGATTGCCCTCCAAAAGAGGGGGGGAAAGAGGCAGAGCGTCATGTCGGTATTTAAGTATCAGATATTATTGAATAACATTTAGGGAAATGTAAGGAAAGACGGGAGAGTAAAATAAGTGCATACAAATTGAAGCATGCTTTTAAGCGCAGCTAATAATAATTTTTCATCGAATCGTGATAAGTTAGGCCCTATTATCTTAACGTATTTTTATGGAATAAAGTTATTTAAGAATATTATTAAGATTTTTCAAAATATGTCTAAAATAAATAAAATTTCCTTTTTTTTTATATAAAACATATAACAATGAAATCATTATTAAATAACTATCTCGTCCAATTGCAATTTTAAATCTTTGTTTTAAATTCATAGTTTGTTTAATGATATCCTTAAATATAACGCAACTCTCTCAATGATTTGGTATAACTTTATAAAGGTTCTCCCAACTTAAAATTATTATTCATTTCAAGCTCATCTTTGGCTTTCCAATTGTTTTTCTTTACTTCTCTCACTTTCCCACTTTTCTGTGCATTTCTTAATGTTGCTGTCGGACTAACTTATTTATAGTCACCAAGAAACTCAACCGAGCTTGGACTGTGAACAGGCAACTAACTCTTCATAAGCCTGCTTATGATACATCTGTGGGGTCTGGCAATATGTTGGGACTCGAGTGTTTCGTGCAGCTTTAATGCAAATAAAATGCAATAGTTGTCATAGTTGCGAACTAAGCCACGTTTAAAACTTACGTGCACTTTCCTTTTTCGCATTATCTCCATGACATTATTTTCACTTAAGCCCCGCAGCCAAATGCTCAGCAGAAACAGCGGCAATGGCAGCGACCTACCTACATCCCTCCCTCCATCCCTCGCTGGCCATAAGTTTTGGACAACGCACAATTGTGCACGCAAAAACCTTGTAAACAAATACAATAAATTCAGGGCTTGGAAATTTAACGTGGAAATGCGCAGCAGCCAGCAGCACAACAAACAGGTGTTAATCCTGCCTGGCCAAAAGCAGTGGCAGCCAGCACCGCAAAGTATGCAACAAAAAAGAGAAAAGTTTAAGCTGCAATGGGAGTCTGCAGGAGTTTCTATGACTGTGTGGGAGAAGTGAGTAGACAGAGAGAGAGAGAGAGAAGGATAATCATAACAGCCAAGCAGCTTATTCTGGCAAATGTGCTGGAGTAAATGAATGCATGAAGATCATTGTAGATAAAGATTATATGATTAAAATTATAATTAGAATCTATGCATGAAAAGACAAAAATTCAGTTTTAATTTTTATATATTACTTAAAATTTATTTACTTTTATTTTTAAATACAATTAAACATTATTTTTAAACTAGATTTAGTAGTCAAATAATTAAATAATTCTCAATAGAAGAAAAGTCGTAGATAGTCACCTTATACAGTTCTCATAACTACAGGGTATCCCTGAATTTACACCAAACAAAAACAATAGCGCTCATTTGTACCCAACAAAGAGAGCAACAACAGCAAGAGCGAACATAAGAGAACCCTGCAGAGTGTGTGTGAGCGAGAGAGAGAAAGAGAGGGGTAGCAGAGTCAGAGCGCAAGAGAGAATGCGCTCTGCAATTTGCATTTGTTTTGGTTACAAGTTGTCGTCGTTTGTCAGTCGTCGTGGCAACCACTTGCCGCAATGCCAGAGCGAGATAGCAGCTGTCGCTGTCGCATTTGTTGTCGCCGTTGTTGCTGTTGTTTTTCTGAGTATTGTCTAAGCAACAACTCGAATTGCCATGCAGGCAGCCAAGCTTGCCATTGCTTGCCACATAAATGCGAATACGTATGCAGCTCGTTCGGCTGCCTGCGGCTGTCATTATTCAGTTTAAGCATACGAGCTGCTCTCTAAGGTTATCTCAGTTGGGCCATTCCTTTTGTGCTGCTCCTTTTGGCCACGAAATAAAAACCAAAACGAAACGAAACGGAAGAAACTGACGCATAAAGCGAAGCGCAGCGAAAGCTTTGCAAAAACGCAAACAACTGACATCGACAGTTGGCTTTGTTTTTGTTGTGTTCGTGTTGTTGTTGTTGTATTCGTGTTGTTGTTGTTTGATGCAGTTTAAAGTTGTTGCATCTATTTTTGGCTTATAGTGTCACCGGTACTTTCCCGCGAAAGCGCTTTAGTTCGTGTGTGTTTGTGTGTGTTTGCGTGTTTACTGTGCGTGTTTGTTTATCTGCCTTTGTGTTGGTGGCACGCGCTTTTGCCGGCAAAATTGCCCGTTGCCATTAGCATTCACCGTTACCTTTACAACCCTGTGCACGGCATTGCCAACACCAAAAACAAGTTTCGAGCGCGGCAAACTTTTGCCCAGCTAACTTTCTATGTCTGCTGATTGTCAAGAGCTTTTTAAGCGCCAAATGCCAGCACATTGTGGCTAAAATACTGGGGGTTTCAAGCTGATTATATTTGCCTGGGATTAGAGGAAATATTAATTTAAATAGGTAGAGTTGTCCATGATGTGTAAATTTCATGTGCAATTAACAAGGTAATGAAAATAATAATTTAATTATATAAAAAATATATATTGAAAAGGGATTTAAATTTCGTAAGTTATATATATGTTAATAAAAAGTAAGAAAATACTTTAAATGAATTAATTATTGTAAATTATTATTTATATTAATAAACTGTAAGATTATTTAGTTAAAATAATACACTTATCTAATTTTCTAAATTCAAAAATAATTTATTAATCTCTTAAATCCTTAAAAATTATAAGAAAATTAACCTTTCAATTACTGATTCACAATATTGGCCTTAATAATTATTAGGATTAACCATTAAACAGATATCAAGTTTTCTACTTTATTAACAGACATTAACTTTTAAAGATTATATTTAATCGCAGTAAATATCCCTTATATTTATTTATTATAGTTAATTTCAATACACAAACACTTGTCTCTGGTTTTGATTCCGTAATTTGATTTGAATTGAATTCCATGACTGTGGTCAGCTTTATGTTTGATTTTGCTATTATCTGTTCAATTAAATTGAAACATTATTTGTACGACCTTGCCAAAGGAACGTGTACATATAACACATGCATTGGTGACCTTGCCGATGGTATCTATTTAAATGTTACAGCTGCCATTGAACGAGAACATGCCGTAATTGCATCATATTATGCGCATATCACGAACGGCTAATTGCACTAAATACTCGACTATAATCCGTGTGAGGCGACAGAGATGGAAGCAAGAGGGAAAGAGACAGCGAGTAATGAAAATTATGCCAATCGGACAAATGTTCTATTAATAAAATAGACCTAATTGCGGCCATGTGTTCCCATTTAAAGCGCATTAAAACGATATCAGAATGTTGCCCATTTCTATGACAATGGCGACAGTTCCGCCCTCTCATCTGTGTGTGCGTTTGTGTGTGTGTGTGGGTCATAAAAGTTATTATGAATATTCAGAAGGAAGAGTGTGAGAAAAGAGAGAGAGTGGAAAATAGAAAAATAATGTGCTAGGCGAAGCAGAGAACTTTGCACATGTTCGGCGAATTTTGTTTGTTTGTTTTTAATGACAATAGATTGACAACGTGCAACACAAACACGGCCTACACAACAGCAACTACAACTATAACAACACTATTAATAACATAAATACAGCAACAACAGCAGCAACTCAACCGAAAGCAGGAGGGCAATGCGTTGCCAATGTCAACCGACTTCAACACCCCAACAAACCTCAGTCCCCTTGTGTGTGCGGCATGTTCGTCGCAGCTTTCGTTCGTGATTCAGTTATTGTTGTTGTTCTTGTTGTTGTTCGTGTTGTTTTTGTCGGCATTTTCAATGCCGCACAAAAATTCCGGCTACGGTTACGACTCCGGCGTACAATAAACAAACTTTATTAACATTGCTCGGCGAGCGGACGCACAGTTTGCCGCGTAATTAGCCAAAGACGCGTGTGAAGCGTGCACAAAATGTGCCGCAACTAACAGTACGAAGACAATAAAAGTGCATAAAAATAATAAATAAAAGAAAAATAATAAAAGGATCATCATATTTTAACTTAAATCTAACCTAAAGCTGTCTATGGACAAATGGTTCGGAGAGAAACGTCTATGGCTGTTTGGTAATCATCTTCCACTTCTGCCCAGAAGGTAAGTTGCCAATCAAATTCCCAATCTACATACGATTTCATATGTATATAGTCAGTTCACATCCCTTATGTATACAGTAAGTCGTGTAGTAAATAGTGCAGCTCAGTTTATCGTGCTTTTTGCCCCGCTCCGGAGAGACTTCTCCCTGATGAGGTCCTTGGCACATTGCACAACTGTTTTTTTTGGTCTGAACTCCGATGTGTGCTAACCAAGTTCAAGATTGACGCGTAGATAATTCCCCATTGCGACAGAACTGGCCCTGATTTTGTTTGGCTTCAACCTTAGGCGGCTTTCAGGCCTTGTGTACAAAGTTCTTTGACACTGACAACTTTAAACACTAAATTTCGATTTGCTTTCTTGCGGAAATTCAAAAATAACCATCTTCTAAACGAAACTTATTCAATTAAATAGGAATGCCTTTTTCTTCATTTAAACTTAGAAATATCTACGTTTTTTTTTCTATTAACTTTCAATAATTAAAAATTATAAAATACTTAATTCTAATCTCATTAAAAGCAACTCTCTGTCTTTAAATGGAGATAAACTTCTTAGGAGTTTAAAGATCTTGATTAAATTTATATTTATGCTTATTTTTAATCAACAGTCTTTCTGTATTTCTCTCTGTCACAACAACTCACAGCTACAACCTTACAAATCCCTCTTATCCAGCTATATATTCCCACCATTTTCCAATATTTTACACATTCGAGTCCCCCTTAAGGCACTTATTCCGAATACGCGAATGTATCGCATAAATAGCCAAAAATTACAGCAAATATTTGCTGCATTGCATTCGACTCGCTCGTTAAGCGAAGCCCTTCAAATGATTTCAATCCGACAATCATGATTGAAGCGAAAGCACAAAAAGGAAGAAACCGATTGCAGAATTACCAGCGACCACATGGCCACATCCCGCGGAGCTGGAGGGTGTGGGTGAAATATTTTTCCATATTTTCCCTAACATTTTCCATGCAGACGCGCAAATGGCGTTGACATGTGCCGCAAAGCAAAGGTCCCGCGTTTTTTTTTTCTGTCCGCCAGTGGGAGCTGTGGAGGAAGCATTAAAAACCGCTAAATCATCCGCTGCCGCTGCCAATAAGTATGCAATATTCCTTTTGAGCTGTTTGTCTGGCTGTCAGCCGTTCGCCGTTCGCTCTATTCTTCGCTTGCACCCGCAGCCAGAGCCAGAGCCAGAGCTAGAGCAAGAGCCGTAGCCGGTTCTATGCCGGATTCAAGTTGGAGAAGCAACAGAACGGCAAACAAAAAAGTCAAACAAAGCGACGGACGCATATCAATGCAATTTGATGTCTGTGTACATCTGCTCCTTCTTCTTCCACTCTTTTGCTTTCCTTCCTCTCTTTTTTTTCCACATATTCCTTTTGATTGAATTTCAATTTGATTGCAGTTTTTTGTGAGCGCGGGGAGATATCTGATAGTTGAATGGTTAATAGTCTGGGTTTTGTTGGCGTTTCATGTGGCTCATTTTGTTGTCAGCCAATCGAGCTGTCTGCAAAGTTCTTTGGGCGCAGTTTGTTTTTGCAATATTGATGGATGGCTCGATTGACAAGCTGATGAATTAGTTTGAAAAATATTTCTGAATATTTGTTATGCATGCGGTTAATTCATATTTAATAATTAAGCCCATGTAATATTTCAATTCAACCGATATCCAATTATCTTGTGCAATTTGATGCTCTTTTTACCACAATAAATAGATATACTATAAAGTTGCAATTACAATGATTTATGCATATTAAAAAGTTTCCCTTTTCCCTTTTTTTTTGCGTTGAAATTAAAGTAAAATGATACCACCAATGTGCTTAATTATTTAAAATAATTGAAGTAATTTGCTGTTGATATTTTCTGGTCAATACCTTTAACAATTTGCAATGATAAATTGGATAAAACATAAGTACAAAGCGATAATGATGGAATGACTTCTGACTATATTCATGCGTGGAAGATTGGATGTAAAGAACGAAAGACATTTAAAAATTAGAAGATGATAATCATTTTGTAAGGTTCCTGATTGATTTATTTATTAGCTGCAAAGTTCAAGCATTCATCATTAAAACTAATATTAAATCCCTTCTTAAAGACTTCTTAATAATATCAATACGAGTAGCTACCATTAAAAGATATTGCATTTAATACCCCATCATTACCTTTTTAAACCCTTCTTAAACCAATACAATAAAGAATCTCCTTACTATCCACACGTCAAAAATAACTTGCCTCTCAGCAAATTTTCGCTTTTCCCTTTCCCAATCCCATTCCCAGGCAGAGGAGCAAGGCAATTTCATTTCAGCTGAAAGTCTGTCTGTTAGTCGTTGCCCATATTGGAGTCCTCAGTGTGCGCCACCTTTGCCCTCCCAGTGACTGCCTGCTCCACTATATATGGCTTTGCTTTTGGACATTCATGAGCTTCATTTTGCATGCGCCGTGTTTTCCTTGAATCTTTTTGACTGCCATCGCGACTCTCACTCTCGCTGCGCAAGGTGCAGCAGGTGCAGCTACTTTGCACTGCCTGCTGCCTGCTGCCTGCTGCCTGATTCATTTGCATGTGCTTCCCTGTGCCGCCCCACTACCCCTGCCTTCTCGGCTCAGCCCATATGGCAGCTGTTTACTGACCCCAAAAAGAAAATACAGAGAAATGAAACAGACTAAGAGAAATGGCGACGCTGGCAGCACGAACACACATCACAGTCGAACAGCGCCAAACACCTCATTGCAAAGGTGAAAACGGAGCAAGGGAAAAGAATGGCAAGTCGTGCATTAAATATGCATCATGTCCGATGCATTTTAAAGGGCATTTATCGATAAAATAGATAGACATTCCGCTGGCGTAGTCTAGATTTGGTGCTGCAAGCGAGCAAACGTGCTGCAGGCGAGTGTGAAATGTTTCAGGATTATTATCTGGCACAGGCGTTTCAGGACTCCTTTCTCTATCGACTGATACAAAAGATACAGGTGTGCAATGAGCCCCATCTCCTAGGCGATGCCAGGCCGCGCAGGTAGGTCGAAGTTCAACACATAATCAAAGCGAGCGCGAGCGCAGAACTTTCGCCTCGACTCGTAATTAGCTTGCTTAACTTTTTGTGGCAGCAACTGAAAGTGAAAAATGTTGCAAAACTTTGTGCCAAACAGTCGCCCAATGACATTTAGTTCTGCCTGCCATGGGGCGCAACGCCCTTGGCCTTTGTTACGCATACGCCTGAGGCTCGTTGTCTGCAGCGCCGGTGAGTATGCAACGACTTCTTACTTTCACCATCGTCGTCGGCATCGCCATCGCATGTGCGTGCATGTGCCTGCACATTTGGCATTAATAGCTTGTTATTTATTGCGCTCGACGCCTGTTTTTCTTACCCGCAAGGACACGTTGCTAACACCACGAGCACAGCCCCAGAGCGAACCTCAACCAATCCCTTAAGTTCCCACACACAGTTTCCTCGACACTCATACACACGCATTGCCGCACTACGACCTCGACTGCCCATTTTGCCTGCTCTGGCAAACTTTCACCTGGCATTATTTCTATTTTTGCACAAAACATACTGCAAGCCACTTGGGCAAAAGTTGCTCGTTCCGCTGATTATTTTTAAGCCAAGTACGCTCTCCTTATAGCTTAGCTCACTGCTGCAAAAGGTCACGTCCCGCGAAGTTCTAAAATATTGATTAAAAATAGATGCAGATTTAAATAAACCATTTGGTATTTTGGCCAGCTAAAATTGATTTTATTCTGGATACATAAGTCCAAAAATCAAAGTTTAATATTCTCTATTTAATATCCTTACCAAATTTCAATCACCTTTTGAAATGATCGTTAAATATTTATGAAACCCTCTCCACGATAATCAAAGTTCAATTGGCTTTTGGTTCATCAGGCTGCCAGCCAATTTCGTAGACTTCACAACGAAATCAACTGCCAATTTCCGTGCGCTCTTCACGTGGCAATACACAATCAATAACCAAACAAAAGGCTTTGTCCAGGTCTCGACTATTGAACCCCAAAGGAATGAGCCCCCAATAGTAAAATAGGAAGAACAAATAAAATATATAGAACACTACGGAGTTGATGGATAGAACTGTGGCTCGTGGTGTAAAGAATGTAATTAAGCGGCATGAAAACAGCCGCAATTACACGAAGGAAAGCCAGAAAAATCGAAGTGAATGCCCAGGTGCTTGCCTGGCAAACAGAAGGTAGTAAAAATAGAGACTGACCCCCTGTGGTGATTATGCAAATTGAATGGCAAGAAAGAACCACAAGCGATTCGCCAAAAAAAACTTCGCGCGAAAAGGTCAAAAGCCGTTTGCGCTGGCGATTCGAGGGTATCAAGGGGAAGTTTAACTGCTGCAGTCACATTTCGCGAGAGTTGTCTATGCGTTTCGTGCAACTCGGCGTATGCGTGCCAATGGTTCGTAATTCATTTGTGATTCGAGTCTAGCTTGGATTTCAATGCATTTTTGAGCATTTCTAATGCATATTTAATGCCACACGCAACCCCACATGAAAGCAAAGCCAAAGAGCAAACGAAACAAACCGGAAGCGCCAATGTCCAACGCGGCGTATGTGCAATGTCCGCAGATGCAATCCAGTCGAGCGGCCATTTTGGGTGTTACGCCTGTGCCAGTGCCAGTGCCAGTGCTTCCGCTGGCATGTCTGCCAGTTGGCCATTTCATTGTTGGCCCTGCTGAAGTCCCAACCAGGACAAACTTCAGTCTTTTGCCGGCTCTTGACGCTTCGACATCGCAGTCTCGTGCTTCAATTTTATTCCCCGTGCTTTGCTAAGTATTATTGCTGTTACTGTTGGCGTTGGCGACGCTTCTGTCGCTTTGGCTTGCCTTGTCTCTCATCGTTATTATTACCGCTATAACTGCTAAAGTCGCAAAGGTGATAAAGCAATAAAAATCCATCATTTGCAACGTTCGCCATGAAAATGTTTGAGATATCCAAGCTGTTTTCGCTGCGAAGGTGAGTCTCCGTGTGAATGCCAATGACATACGTGTTTGTCTTATAAGAAGGTATAAAAGATTTTGGGGAAATTATAGTTTTTAAAGGTAAAAGTATTGAACAAGCTAACATATTGGCATATTGGGTGTAATGTGCTAATGAAATCAACTTTGCATAAGTAGTTTATAAACTTAAAATATGTAAATGAATTTGTATTTTAATCATTGCTTGTAATTTGAAAATATTAGAGGCAAATCATTTATATTTATTGATTATTATTAATTTACATTTATTTACTACTTCATCAAATCACTTCAAATATATTACAAAGCTTTTTATCTTCAAATTTCTAATATGTTTATAGTATAGTAGTTAGCATGTTACACTACAATACAATCCCTGTCTATCGAAGTTCAAACCCACTGTAAACTGACAATCACGCGATGTTTTAATCGTTTCAAATTATATATCTACATTACTTCCTGTAAAGTATATTTTAAATTAACTCACGCCCAAATTCCTCCCCAACAGTACCCATTAACAGTCTCAGAGCCCGCTATTAAAACGAATGAACAACTATTTCATAACAAAAGTTAACCAAGAAGAAGTCAGCTCAACTTTGAGTGTTCTCCATTATCTATTTATTTGCCAATTAGCCGACACCAAGTGGCCATTGCTTGAATCCATTTGCAGGCAACAATATCTCAACGTATAACGGCATAATTGCACTCAAAAATACCCAACATTAATAACTGTTAATGCCGTGAATAATCGTCCAAAGTGGACCCATGCGAAACTCTCCCCCTCCATCCTCGACTCCGACTCCGGAATCCGATTGCACTGCTGCACCAGTTTAATGGTCTTCCCTAGTTTTTCTTTGCGCCTGACTTTGCCTGCTCTACCGCCAACGACTCAAGAAGTTCTGTTCCATAGCACAGTTTAAAAGGTTCCCCAGTTCGCCAGAAACAGCCATGTAACCTCAAAAGAAAAAAAGAGGAGTAGAAGAAAGAAACAACTTCGCCTCAAATACTTTCCGGTAGTCGTCGCGTCGTCGTGCGTCGCCTAACAAAAACAAACACAACAAACCGTAGCATGCACCCCACCAAGGGGTCGTGGAGTTATAAAGGAGTGGGAAATGCATGGAACGAGGAAAGGAGGCTTCTACATGAAACATGAAACTTCTTGAAAAACTTCAGAGCAGTGCGCATGGTTTGCTTTTGTTGTGGTTTTCGCTTTGTTAACTTTGGTCGCATTGCTATGACATTGGCTCGCTCTCTCTCTCTCTCACCCACTCGCTCTCTCTTTTTCTCTAACGTGGGCCTGAGGGGCGAGTGCTGGCGGTAGACAGGTCGAAATGTCCAGGAAATCAGTCGCTGGTTGTCAGTCAAACAAACGGCTCTTATACTGGTCGCACGCGCCGAACAACCTAGTCACAGTAACCAAAACCAAAATCATATATTGATCGGTATTTCAAAAGGATATAAAAGGTTTCACAGAGTATATAGCGCATGGTGTGTATTCAATTCAGTCACAAAATTGTGGGTGCTAATTTCGTGCTAATTTCCCTCCCACATTCAAATTTGTCATTTGTACATTCGTTTCATCCCAAAATCAAATCAAATCAATTTTCCTTCTCACACCTTCTTCAACTAGTGGCAAATACGTAAAATTCTAGATAGATGGATACCGACTAGGTAAGTGCTTAGTTTGACCATACTAGAGAGACTGTTTTTATGTTCGCCTGTTCTGTTCTGATTTCCCTTTTTTTCCCACATCCATTTGCACTTAGACCTTGTACCCGCACATGAATATTTAATTTAATTGCATTTTCTATGTTTACGACTTGCACACATGTCATGACTGAGTTTTGGCCCGAGGGGGGCTGCAAGGGAAGCCGTAAGCCCATGAAAGTTCACTTACCTCCAGCACGACGACATTGAAATGCCAAACTAATGTTGGTTTTAAGCTTATCACTCATATGAAATCAGCTAAAATATTCTCGAATTTCAACGCCATTTTGACTGAAAAGGACACGCATTACATTCGCTACTGGCTAGAAAATCGATTTATACCCTCTCTACCCATTTTACAGGGAACTGCTGTCCCTGTTTTCGGCTGCAATATCGTATCGTGTCGAGCATATTAGCGTTATCGATTTCTTATGATTATGATGTAGCGATAGTCGTTGATAGGCCATATAGAGGAAATAAATTAAGTTACATTTTGGGGGTGAGCTAAGAGTTGTCTTAGAGACAGGGTAACGAGGTGATAGAGTGTTGGAATCGAATGAGGATAATTAATAAAGTTACCAAGAAAGTTTAAAATATTAGTGAAATGTATTTATCTCATTTAAATAATACAAATTTGTAAATGACAAACACGAAAGCTACAATATAGTGCGCTCGACTGTAAAATACCCTCTACCCACCTGATCGAACTGATTGCTTGAATATATTACTTGTATGTTAGGCGTATTTTGTCTTGCATACTTTTAAGGGCTTGAATATGAGTTATTATTTCTTTAATAACTTCCATGCTAATGATCCGATCGTAACCAGATTTTCAGGAATCTTTTGCAGATTGTATATTCATTATCGTACTAGTTTTCCTTCTCTCTTAAAAATTTAACTAGTGTTTTAAAACAATCAAATAATTTACCAATTATTTTTTAAAACAATACAATTTAATTTCATTTTGTATCATTCTCTTTATTTGACTTAGTAAATTGTTTCATCCCGTTTGAGTTATACATTACTTTTTTAAAGATCTACCCCCATTCACACTGCCATTGAATTAACTCATTAAAACTTCTCTAATCCCATTTGTTTTCGTTGCAAATAAAAATAAAGAAATTAAAAAAAACTCATCAAAAAATCTAACACAACTAAACTAGATTCCAAAATCGAAATCAACTTTGGACAACAGGCAAAATGCCAAGAAACCCAAACCACAAATAAGAAATACTCTCTGTAAATACAAACAAAATCAACATCAATCAAGATCACCGTTCTCACTCATATGCATGTGTGAGTATGTAGACTCCATTCCATATGTATGCATGCTCGTATGTGATCGTAAGCGTGATCTCTCATGTGTTCGTGTCAGACAAGTAACATCATTAGCGTTCTATGTGCTCAATGCAAAGCAATGCGTCGTGCAAACATCAAACGTGGTCAATGTTTGAGTCTAAGGTAAACAAACGTAGTCTGAGCTAGCTGTATCTCCATGTTAACCCTGACTATCTATTGCTGTTATGCCTATCGTTTGATTATTGTATTTTTATAAAATCTTTACGACCCTTTCAGACCACAAGGTAGCAGCAAAATGGATCGTTACGAGAAGCTCAGTCGACTGGGCGAGGGCTCCTATGGCATTGTGTACAAGTGTCGAGATCGGGAGACTGGCGCCCTGGTTGCGGTTAAACGGTTTGTCGAGTCGGAGGATGATCCGGCTATAAGGAAAATAGCATTGCGAGAGATAAGGCTACTGAAGGTGAGTCGGGGGGAGAGAAACCTTAATTAAGCTTTGTAGGCACTTTGTAGACTGTCATTAAGATTATTCAAATCCGCTTAGGACCTTTTAACTTCTTTTATACGATTCTTAGTATTTATTTTATGTATCTCAGTATTTTTATTGGATCTGCATGAGTTACTAATAATATTTTTAATCATTTTTGCCAACCTTAATAGAATCTCAAGCACCCGAATCTGGTCTCCCTGCTGGAAGTGTTTCGTCGCAAACGGCGTCTGCATTTGGTGTTTGAGTTCTGTGAACTGACAGTGCTACACGAGCTCGAGCGTCATCCGCAGGGTTGCCCGGAACCGTTGACCAAACAGATCTGCTACCAGACGCTGCTGGGCGTGGCCTACTGCCACAAACAGGGTTGCCTGCATCGCGACATCAAGCCGGAGAACATATTGCTGACGGCGCAGGGACAGGTGAAGCTGTGCGACTTTGGCTTCGCACGCATGCTCAGTCCGGGCGAGAACTATACAGATTATGTGGCCACACGCTGGTACCGCGCGCCCGAGCTGCTTGTGGGCGACACACAGTACGGCACTCCGGTGGATGTGTGGGCCATTGGTTGCCTCTTTGCGGAGTTGGTGCGCGGCGAGGCACTGTGGCCGGGACGCAGCGATGTGGATCAGTTGTATCTGATACGCAAGACGCTGGGCGACTTGCTGCCACGGCACATACAGATCTTCGGGCAGAACGAATACTTCAAGGGCATCACGTTGCCAGTGCCGCCGACGCTGGAGCCGCTGGAGGATAAGATGCCGGCCAAGGCGCTGCAGAATCCACTCACAATCGATGTGCTCAAGAAGTGCCTGGACAAGGATCCGGCCAAGCGCTGGTCCTGCGACAAGCTAATCAAGCACTCCTACTTCGACGACTACACAGCCAAGCAGCGTGAGCTGGAGCACATCAATAGTCTGGAGGCGGCCACGCTGCGGCAGCAACAGTTGGCCTCGCAGCAGTTCATGCTGGCCACAGCCGCGCAGCAGCTGCAGACGGGAGCGGCACAAGCGGCGGCCATAGCTGCAGCGCGTGATAAATCTAAGGTGAGCAAGAAGATCTCTTCCGGCTTCAGCTTAGTTCTACTTATCTTGTTATCCTTGCAGACTTCAAACACCTCGTTGCCGCTGCTGCCGAGCACACAGCATCATCATCACACGCATCAGGATTACGTGAAGCTGCAGCCGCTGAACAAGAATGCGGCAATGTTGCATCGCACCGAGCACCATCTGCCCACCATCTGAACGGGAAAAATTACTAGATTTACTTTCAATTTATGGGGTCGGGGGTCGGATATTCTAGGGTATTCTAAGTGCGAGTCCGCACAGCAATCTTTCTTTGTTTACTTCGAAAATAAATGTAAAGTGTGAGAACATCGAGTGTGCAGCTTAATTTCGTTACAGGTGCCGTCACACCCATTGCCAGGCACTTGTTGCCCTCCTTCCTCTCTCTGTCTCCCTCTCTCTCTCCTTCTTACATGCCGCCACGTGCCATTCGTCTGGGAATGTGCGCTTGCCTTGGAGTCTGTTCTGTTGCCAAGGCTCGACTCGTTTTTTGGCAAGCTAATCCGCTGCTAAGCAGCCGGCAGATAATCAACGACACGTAGACTCTTACGTGTGTCCCAGCCATGGCCTGTAATCGGGCCAAAGAAGAGACAGATAGAGGGAAAGAGCAGGAGTGGAGGGAGAGGGGAAAAATAAATAAATCGCTAGCTGAGCGATGATGGCTTGCAGTGCTCGTTAAGCTCTGCCATTGCAGCGTGATGTGATTATTGAAATCGACTGTTAATACATATTTCTTGTACTTATATATGGTACTTATAGTCGAATTTACTGTATATAAACTGTAAATTGACTGTAATGGGGGAAAATAAGTAAGTGAAAATATTACCAATTGTGTATATGTTATTGATGAGCATTACAGAAATATATATACATATATTCATCAAGAAAGCAGGCATGCTGTATATCTGCATGTCTGTTTTGTCTGTTTGTGTGTTGCCTGTCTGTTTCTCTATGTCTGTTCATCTGTCTGTCTGACTGTCTGCTTCTCTCCGTATATCTGCTATCTATCTCTGATGCTGTCTTTTCTGTCTCCATTTCTTTGGTGTCTGCCTCTCTGTCTGTCTGTCTGATCTCTATGTCTGTCTTTCTGTCTGTCTTTTCTGTCTGTCGTTCTCTGTTGGTCTCTGTCTGTCAGTTTCTCTGTCGGTCCTCTATTGATCTCTATATGTCAGTCTGTATGTAGATTTTTCTATCTGTATCTTTGCCTAACTTTCTTTGTCTATCTCAGTGTATATGTATGTCTGTTTTGACTGTTTTATCTGCCTGTCTGCGTATCGCCTGTCTGCATCTCTATGTCTGTCTGCTAAACTCTGTCTACTTTTCCATCATGCTTTCTTTTTATATGTCTGTTTCTATGTCTGTATGTCTGTTTATCTCTTGCTCCGTCTGCTACTATCTCTGTATCAGTTTTTCTCTCTGTCTTTCTCTTTGTCTGTCTGTCTGTCTGTCTGTCGCTTTGTCTCTCTGTGTATGTCTTTCTCTGTACGTGTATTTCTGTCTATCTCTCTATTTTTGTCTGTCAGTCTCTGTCTGTCTCTCTATATGCCACCCTGTCTCTCCCTTTACCTGTCTCTCAAAATGTATATATGTCTATATTTCGTTTTGTCTCTCCGTCTGTCTGTTGCCTTGACTGTATATCTGACTATTTATCTGTCTGTCTGCCTGCTTGTCTTTCTTCCTGTCTGTCTGTCTGTTTGACTTTCCCTCTCTTCTACTAACTTATTGATCAATCTGTATCTTATCGCTTCTTGCTATATATAAATCTGCTTATTCAAAGCCCTACTTAGGTTCTCCAGTTGAATATCTCTTTATTCGTATTGTATAAATCTATCTATGCATATGAATATCTGTCCTACTGAGTTATGACCATTTTTCTGGGACCCTTTCCCTTTTATATAAAGAACATACCCTTTCTTTATACTTATCTGAGTCAATAGAATGATCCATAATATATAAATATAATTTTACTTTATGCATAAGTTCATCTTCAGCCTTTTAACATATTCACTGTCAAAGTGCAATCGTTTGCTGAAATGCAAGTGAAAGCCTTCTGAAACAATAATTGTGCTGGCCTCGTTCGGAGTTCCCTAATGACCCGCACTGGCCCGACTGATTGACTTTTGTTTTTAGGCAAAAGTTTTAATTAAATTAGTGCCCGAGTTGGCAGCCCAGCAACAGCAGTAGTAGCTGGAGCAGGAGTAGGAGCAAATAACGGCAACTGCAACTGTCAACATAGCACTGAAATCTCTAGGGGAGCGTGCAATGTGACCAGAATTTTGTGTGGGAATCAAATGCATTGGGGACGGACGATGCCGACGACAGACATTGAAATTGACTGTATCGTCTAGTGCACACCCGGTCTGGCTCTCCCCCACTCTCTCTCTCTCTCTCTCTATCATCCCCTCCCCTGGCACTGTTTCCCTCTCGTTCACTCTGTTGCGCTTCTGCTCGATTGCATCCGTCGCCAAGTGGCGGGGCACAATTGTTGGACACTTTGATTTTTCGTTTGGCATCACAATAGTCCAGAAAACTTTCCTCTCGCTTTTTATCGCAGCGTGCTGTGCATTTGACTGCGAATGCAAACGGCAAAAAGCATTTGTAAGTCGTCTCGCCTCCCCCTGCTCGCTTGGCCCATCCCCAATGCACATCCTGCTGCAGGATATGCAAAGTGTGCAGCGTGTTGTCGACTCGACGCTTGACAATCCCAGACAGTTGCATAATCTGTACTGTCGTTTATGCAAAGTGCCCCCAAAAAATAAGTCCAGCGGAAGCAGGAGAGGCGCCTCACCGGGGACTCTACGGATAATGTTAAGAGGTGTCCCGGATTGTTAAGCTCTCTTATGCCGTGCTTTCTCTTCTGGGCCCCACTTCTTCAGTGTCCCCTCCCCCTCTGCAAGTGCAGCAGAGCGCAAAGAGAAGTCGAAGTTTTATTGAATAAGTTTGATAAAGCATCGTTTTAGTTTTATTCTCCATAGCGCCACAATTCGATAGCACTTTTATAGCATCGATTTGGTTTCCCCCCAACTTCTGATTGCGTTTTATACATAAAGATGGCCAACAAGAGGTAAGTAGTTAGTCCAATTTGGGTTCCTTTTGTGGCATAGTTACCTCACGATACTCTCTTAAAAAGATTCACTTTTTCGTGGCTATTAAAATTGTTTATTTGAAAATTTAATAAATAGGAAACAGGACCAGTTTATATATCATTTAATTTCAATGTTCCTTAAAATTCAGCCAAGAATTATGCAGAAACTCTAATCACAAATCTCTTCTTCTCAACTTGTAGTAAGCTCCCCTCTTTAATCTAATCCCTCTGCTTCACTGTATGCCCTCTTTACTCTCCAAGCACCTCTCTCTACTATATTCTTACTTCTCCTAATACCCACGATATTGCTGTGCCTCAGCGTACTTCCGATTGAGAGCATTCTTTCGCTCTGCCTCTCCCCCAACGCCTCGCAGGAGTTCGTTTCTTTGCCAGTTGCGAAAGACCACAGAGTCGTTGGGAATCTTGTCATCGGTATCGAGTGCCTGCAGTTGCCACCACTTCAGGTTCACAGCCGGTGTCTGCACGGGTATAACGGATATCACTTGCGGTCGCCGCGGTGGCCAGAGACCCAACTTGGCCAATCGCTTCTGCTCATCGATGTCCGTCTCCTCGTGTTGGTCCAGCATGTGCAATTGTTGTACAGAGCTGGGACTACTAAGAGAACGCTTCATCACAAGCGGATGAAATGGATCTTCACCATAGAGCTGACGGTATCTAGAGCTCCTGACCAGGCTGATTATTTGAAACATTGCAATGCACGTGATGCAGTTGTAGCCCGCAAAGACTGAAAGCAAACTGAATTAACAGATTATCTTGAGAATTGATTGATTATTAACTTACGACAATGGAAACTTCCAACTAGCGTGAGCACAATGAGAAGACCCAAATTAATTTGTTTCTTCAGCATAATCATCAGCACAATGTGACTTATTGTCAGTCCCAGAAAGAAAATAAATTCGAAGAACGCCAAGGGTAGCAGGAGCCATTTGTAGAGCTTTAAATATAAAAGAAGCAAAGAATATTCAAAATAAATAAAATAAAATTAATTAAACAGAAAAAAATTATGATTGGGAATTAAATGTTTAAGATTTCTTAGTATTAAGTTATACTGAAAATGTTCTTTGGATCAAAAGATTATATAGAAAGTCATTAGATTCCAAGTAAAGTCTTACCTTGATTGAGCCAAATGCGCCCAGCACAGCAGCAGCTACGTGGGCAAAGCACATGATGTGTAGAAAGATCATAAGATTATCGGGAGCTACAAATTCAAATAAATAAATCGCATTATTTATTTATATAACTGACAAGAAGACCCCACTTACTATCCTTAGCCCAATGTATTGCCTTTCGCACCGCACTGTTGGCCTTGTATTGCGAATCATGCTCAAGCAAATCGACTAGTCCATCGAATATATGCACGCCTTTCACAAAGAAAAGTATACTAAATGTGATATTTAAAATCTGAAAGTATTGAAAACTATGTAAAAAGAATATTTCTTTAAGTAAGTGTATTAAAAGAGTGCTTACAATGCTCCACACGGCGACAACTATGACCCCCAAGCGCACTGAGCAATAACACAAATAACTCTCCATAAACAACATATTAAATTGGTCGATTACTTAAATCGCTTGTATAACTCAAATGGTAACTACCTGATTGGTCAGGACTTGCGCAACTACTGCAGCGGGACAAATGGTCAGTGAAAGCAAACCAACACATAGTATTTTTGTGGGAAAGTTGTAGTTAAATGACAAAAGCTTGTTCCGAAGATTTCTATCTGCATATCGCTTTTAGCTTTAGTCTCATTTACCTCTAATGCAACTCGAATGGAAAAACATTTTTCATTCGCCCGCAGGACATCATGGCGTTCACATCGGGTTCCATGTGTCTCCCTGGGGACTTAGTCGCAGTGCAAAATGCTGCTGATGAAGTCTTATTTTTTCTGCGCTTCGGTGCGACTGGGTGTTCTCATTATCAGTGCGTTTGCCTTGGTCAGTACTTTTCTAGATGTGTTTCGTAGGTTATTTCACTATTAAAGCATATTTTAACTTATGATTTATTTGAAGTATATTTTATAATTAATGTTTTATTTCATTTAGGTATATAGTTTTATCTCAACAAATTTATTATTTGCCAATCATCAATTTCATTATATATATTTTTGTAGATTTAAAAAAAATTTTAGGTAGTTTTCCTTTTCGTAAATTGGCAATTAATATTTGAATACATTATGTTAAGCCATATATGCATATATTTTTGTTCATTATTTATTATTCTAATTTTAGCTTAAGAGCATTGTCATTATCTATATAATTGCAACTCAGGGCATTGGGTTTATGCTCACCATAATTGCGACTTACGATGTCAATTTAAGTTACAGAGCCAGTTACTATATGGTAAGAGATGCAATTATCTGGATGGAGAAGTGTAAGTTTATAACTATTTATACAATATACTCTGCTGTTATATATAAATGAATGGATTTTTAAAAATATCTTTCAGATCCGAAAACAGTCACTTTACTTCTACACTTATATAGCATTGGACACATTGTGTCATGCTTTATTGCAGCTTATGGTGCCTATACGGTGCGATCATTAGCTATACTGAATTATCATAACTCAACTCATGTAACCTCCTTAATTTTCAGCTCAAAAAGAACTTCGTGATACCTTTGGCTATATTTGAGTTCTCGTACATCGTTGAAATTGCAACTTTAGCCACATTGTTTCTGCGTATTCTTCGTCACTTTGTGTACCTTTTTCATTTGATTCTCTTAACCGTCTCGGCGACTTCTTATATCAGTTAGTACAAAAATGCAGTTAATGCATATATATTTATAAATATTCTTAACACGTTTTTTGTAGTTCTGGTGGCTTATGATTTCTTTGCTCTGGTGGCCTTCGAGCAGATTGTGAGGCTGGTGAAGAGCAGTCGGTACCAGCAGTTTTACGGTGATGATCCTTTTAACCCCATCACAACTGGCTATGCCAGTGCCGGAAAAACCAGAGAACAACCTGAAGTTCATCCAATGTTTATCTTTGTGAAGCCCAAAATGAACGCGAATGTGCATCTAAAATGGTGGCAAGTGGCAAACGATTCAGAACAAATGGAATTAATCAAGGATACTGGAAAATATTTTCAGAGGCAAGAACTGTTGCCGGACGTAATGCTCCATAATGCCGTAAATATCAGTTATATGAAAAAACAAAGATTTTAGAAACAGGGTATGAACATGATCATTATTTTTCGGGTTATCTGAAACTGAGTAAAATAAAGTATGTTTATTTAGTAGAACGTTAATTTGATATATCTCATTCAACTTACTATAAATAACAATAAAACTTCTGTGAAAAACTATAAACAAGCGCCCTCTATCGTTAGTTAAGTGCAAATATGACTTGCAAAGCTTTATTTATGTGTCGCTTACAAAGTAAGGCAAAGCTTTATAAAAGCTCAACCCTAACTGAAAATTGTCCCATTTTAAACTAGCTTTTGTTACATGCATTATTATAAATCGGACTCGGCTATATCGACTCGACCGTTGATATGCTGCCGACAGATATGCTGCCTTCTATTAATACGTTTACATATATTATTTGAAAAAAACCTTAAAATATTTCAAGTAGATGAAAGTCGCACCTGTTTTCAAATCTATGAAATAAAAACACATTTTCCCTTAATTTAAAATTGTAAAGCATTTATTTAAGAGATAACTAATACAAATTACAAGAAATTTCGATAAATATCATGTCAGTATACTCGGTATTTAATAAATAAACTTAAGTAAAGGTTTTCCTCTTGAAATCGAATTTCCACCAAACCATTTACTGAGTATGGCCTTTATTTGTTCTGAGTTGTTTCCTCTTCTTCATCTAAACTTTGGGCACTTTCTTTTGGAGCTTCATCATTTGCATCTGGCGAAACATTAGTTGGCGATGAAGATAATTCCTGAAGTCCTGTTCTCGCACCATAAACTGAAGGTCCTGATAACTGCAGGTGCCCATGCGCTGCTTCAGCTTGTAGATCAGCTGATCGGTCAAGTCAATCTTGGTCTGCGACACATTGATGAAGTGCATGCGCTTCCGCTTCAACTCGGAACGATGCAAGAACACAGCATAGGCGGGAGTTGGTGGCTTGGTTGTTGCACTATATGTTGCTACCATGATGATCAATCACTGACTGTCTACTGAACTCCTGAGATCGCTGAGTTTATATACGTTATGGTCCTTGACCTTCCCAGGTACCCTTCAGTCTGATTGCTGAAAATCGCGCGACGATGTGCGTACCTAGTCCCAAAGGGTGTCGTTACCTGAGCTTGATGAATCGGTCACCGCAACTGCGACCAGGTGTTAAGGTCACACGTGTGGCAGGTACGGCACAGATGACATCTGTGTAGATTCAAACAGCGCTTTAGCCAGCAAAAGGATTAAGCGCCATAAAGTTGATGTTAGTGCACTTCATCTATAATGATGGGAAAACCCTTAATAAGTAGGTCAGCCTCAACACCGTTGAACCACTGTTAAAAGAGCAATACGAAGTGGTACTTATAAATTGTATGATCGCAAATTTAACCTTAGTATTGAAAAACTAGTATTTAATATATTAAACACGTGTATTGTATTGTATGGTGTTATACTGAATATGTTTAGAATAAAACTATTAACACTAGCACCACATGTGCACTCAATTAGATATTCGAAATACAAAAAGAAAATTTAAAGTGTGGCCGTACTGCTTATTAATATGAAATCCCTTATCGATAGTTGTAGTATTGTGTAATTACATTTTTAATGGTCAAATAAGAGTATATAAAATGAAAAACTTATTCGCCTTGACTTAGAAGCAGTCTTGAAAGTGCTTTGGCAGTTTAGTCCTATTATAAACTCAGAAACCTTATAGTGTTGTGCTTTTATTCAAATACAAATTGTGACTGAACAGAAACGATTTTAGAATACCCTAAGCTAGCTGTGGGCAGCGACGCGGCAGAACTCTGCAGATCTGGTTTGAACTGACCAAGATGCAATGTTAGATAAACTGCGGCCGCAGTTTTTGGTGGCATTTGGGAAGTTTTGAGCGGATGCTTAGATTATCAAACAGTTCAAACTCAATAATGTTGCAGTTTTTCTTTAGTTGAATAAATCGAAACTGGATACAGCAAAAGTGTTCAGTGCCTGGAGCTTTCTTTAATAAAATGAAAAAATTCTTAATGAGAAGCTACAGTTTACTTTTTCCCCTTGCCCTTCAATTTAACTCTTCTTTTGTGCGTTTCAATTTACGTATAATTTCATCCGCACGATTTGGTGCCCTTAACCGTAATTCATATTTCTGTAAATTATTCGAAAAAAAATTATCATCGGATTGCGACGTTTAAGAATGTCCATGATGTGGCTTGAAATTTATTTATTGTACATATATTCTGTCTTACGTCCTAATGAAAACTAAGTATTTTTGAAATGTTACTTAGTTTATTTTAAAAATCTAAATATCATTAGTAAAACTAAAGCGAATAACATAAGCAAGTGATTTAAATTATTTTTATTTAACCTATTAACAGTTTTATGAAATATGTATGCTAAGACTTGCTGATTACCAGTCTGGTTGTTCAGTTAAAAAATTAGTTACATACTTCTACATTTCTTTCTTTCAGCATTACTTCTTCTTAAAAATAACTATACAGGATTTTTGGCAAAAACAGATAATTGTATTAAAATATCATTTCTTATAAAAGAGATAACAATTTAATTGCCAGCAGACTATACTTGCAGCGAGAAACATCCATAGACACAATCTTAAAGAACGATACTTAAACATACATTTATTCTATAAAAATAACTTATATTATTGTCAGCTACGTAGTCTTCTGTGATGAGAAAAAATGTCTTAAATAAGGTACTTAAAATCGTTTAGGATGAAGGGACCATTGTCATTTGGCATAAATATTACACTAAGTCTTAGCAGTATAATGGACTACAATCCCGTTTTGCCTCTTATAGGATTACTTAACCAACTACGCCCGTATCTCATGTGATGCACTTTTTATTCACTCCGAAGAGTATTCGATACTCTGGCTCGATTTTGGACTTGATGAACTTGGTCATCTCCCTAGCGTATTTTAGTCGTGTGGGATTAGGGTAGGCCGTCTTGATTCCCGGATGATGCACAAGAAAGGCAGGATGTAGCACATGGTACTCGTAGTTCAGCAAACACATGGCGTAGCCCTGTAAAATTGCAGTTGATTAGTTTTTTGTTTAATTAGTTATTATATTTATTAGTTACCTGTATACGCTTGTTCGATTGCCCTTCCCACGTGACACGTTCGTCGAAAAAGGGCTCCTTATTGTCACTTACATAGAAGGGCTCCCAATACTTGAAGTTTTCCTCGCGCAGTGTCATGCTGAACAAGTCCAGTTCATCTGTTTCGTTGGCTGGCCGAGATATCCATTCCTTATATCCGGGAACTTTGTGGCAATTGGCACATACCCTTGCATGAAAGAGCTGAGCGCGCTTCCTCTTCAAAAGATCCATTAATTCGACCTTATTATTGGGCACACTCTCATTCGCAGCAATCTCAAAGACCGCCAATGGATACACTCTGGGTGGCTGAGTGGGGTCCAAGGCAAGGACGCTGTTGTTTCGATGCACCATATCCAGGAACTGATCGACGAATCCCAGACTCGGATATAACTCAATGTCGCAGGCAAATATAAAGTGCGTATTGGCCGCCTTACGGGCTATATTGCGGCCCACGTTGATCGGGTACGTCAAATTGGCCATCACCTTGTACATTTCTGAGCGATCCTGTCGATATGGTGGTGGCATAAGGGTTCCATTGTCCGTCTTACATTCTATTGGCCAGCTTAGCGTCTCGTTTTGGTCAAAGGGCACATATTCCGGCATGTGCTCATTGGAAAAGAAAATGTGAAAGCTAACGAAGTCGCGAATCAATTGACTTCCGGGCAAACAGTTACGCACATACTGAATAGAGTCCAGTGTGTATTTCAGATCATAGCCAGGCGTGTGTATTGCAAAACTGATCGGTGCGAGCCATCTAGAAAATAAATTGAAATATTAATGTAAGGTTAAAAATTCATTTACAATATGCAGTTAATTGTTAATTTATTTCCTGTTATGGTCCAGTACGTTATTAAGTTTGATCTTAGTCGATAAACTATCGCAATTTGTTTTAGTTTACGATAACCCTTTCGATACGCCTTTGGGTCGAAGAGTGTTGAATAACGCTAAAGAAACAGGACTGCGTGACTATCGTTTGAGATGGCCAAGTGAACAAATTGAAATTGTGCAAATCGTGTTTAAAAATAAAATATAACACAGTATATTCATTCAAAATCTCTCTTATATCTGTATTTAAAATTTTAGTTTACAGAAAAATACAAATTTAATTTGAAATTTAGTTCGAAACGTAATTATTAATTTATATGTAATCAATTGGCTTATAATCATTTGGTTGGGTCGACAAGAAGCAAACACGATGATGCACTTTACAATTATTTTCTAAATATTTAAACAGCCGTCCATAGACTTTCGCAACGAAGTCTTATATGTATGCATGTATCATCAATAAGAACAAATTACGACTGTCTAGACACAACTGCAATCGTAATTCCATTTATAATTAAAGTAAAGTTTTATTTACATACTCGTAGTTTTATAAATGTTGATATTGTTGAAACGCAGCTCTTTTAGTTTCACTGAAACGTATTTTGTACTTTGTATTTGTCAGGCATTAAAAATATATTTATGTATTTTTAACTGATATTAGCATTTTGTCTGGGACTATTTTTAGATTTACGCTTGTCATGCACCGAGCGTACCTAAATTGGTCTTTTCAATACCCAGCATTTTATCACAATTCTTTATACAAAACTGCAAGTTATCTTTGTAGCTTATAGATATTAATATTTAGGATTTTCCCTAATTATTAAACAGTCTGAAATCATTCAATTACTTGATTAAGAAAACTTCAATATTAATTTCAATTCATATGATATGATGAAAGATATCAATTATTTGTACTGAGATTTTTTTTTTTTTTTTAAATAGAACTTGAATCGAAATCAAATAATTTTTTTAAATCGCAAAATTAGAGAATTTCATTTAAATGTGTCCTTGAGATGAAATCGTACAAGTTTTCAAGTTCATTCCCAGTTTGTAAACATGAGTCAATATTTTTCAGTTGTACAAGGGATTACTTAGTATAACTCAGATTACGTAGAAGGCTAACAGTTTTATATAAGACCGGCTGAGCTACTAAAAAACTGCAAGCAATTCTCCATAAAGCCAGTTAAACTTTCTTAAAGCCAATAAAAGTGAGATAATTCTCGGCGCTATATCCACTTATCTCTCTTAAGTCGATTGCATTTATATCAAGAAGTCGGGTGATAATATACTAGATATATGTATGTAAGTTGCCACTTACCGCTCGGTGACGGTTTCGAGATTATCGAAGAAAGTAAAGTCTCCATTTGTGGTGTACGTAATGGACTCGGTGCAGCCCATGCGTTGACTCTCGGTGCCGATAACCAGGTTCTCGATCACCCAGTAATCCCCATGTTGGAACTTCTTGAGTTGCAGTTCACGATTGCGACACTTGAGCAGCTGCTGTAGCTCGCGTGTGCGTGGCGAGATAAACCTTGGTTCCTCTGTGGTGGGTAAAACAAGGGGTAACGCCTCATGTAACTGACGCAGACTTAGCGATTCGAGCTTGTCCTTTAGCTCGTACCGCGGGATACCCTCCACTGTTTCGCTCCTCGTTAACTGCTTTACCTGTTGCAGATTTCTTAGCACGAGCAGCGCAGCCAGGAAGGCTAGCACCAGTAGGGCAATGATTCGCAAGTTGCGTTTATTGACCTGAACCGCCATCGATGTTCGCGTTCCAACTCCGACTATACTGACAAAGTGAAACTCAGCGGGGTTTTTCACAAGTGTAGTTCAACGTATATTATTTTTGTAGCACACTTTCGTTGATAACTCCAAATCGAACTTGAGTTCTTTTATAAAATTGGTAGAATTGGAGTAACCTAATCCGAGTTACGTGCTGCAAGTTGCACACGACGAACTGAACCGAGTAAACACTTGCCTCGACATACTGATTATGTACAAAGGAGAATTACGTCTTGGCGAACTTCAGCTTATTTTTAGATACATTTAAAATAAGGTAATTGAAAATATACAGAGTCCACTCGACTTCTGTACGCCCTGCAATGAAAAGATATATCTTAAATCACTTTTTTGTTTTTTGTTTTTTAATTTTAGAGAAAAAGTTTATATTTTAGTTAGACACATTCTTGTTAAATCTTTACACCATCGATTGACAATAAAGATAATATTTTATTCACTGCAGTTTTTTAAAAAAAAATTCAAAAATTTAATTAAATCAAGCTAGAACTCAGGAGTCTTTAAACCAAAATTACAAATTTTCTTTAGACACATTTTTTTAAGTTCAAAGAATTGTCTTAATCTTCACATTTCAGGTGCAGGGTATTGAAAACTAAACCAATCAAAATTGTTCGAATTCCGCGTCAAATTGAAATTTTTGCTTATAATTGTGCCATAAACTAAAAAGAGATTACGAATTGAACGGTTTGTTTTGAGATATTTCTACTTTAGATAAGGTTGACTTTCTGGGAAATCTCACTTGTTATTATGGTGTACAATTAAAGTTAATTAAGTGTCGCGATATGTTAGATAGTCATTTCTTCTTGTACTCATAGATAAAATTTAAGTTCACGGCTAGTTGTTGATCAGAACTCACTGTCGAAAAAAACATTGAAATTTGTATTTCTTATCGACGGACTCGTAAATTTTATTTTTTATTTCCGAAGCAACCAAAATGCGAAATGCTCACAATATATAAACCGCAGACGACAAATGATGGAAGCGAACTGTAGACTTCGCGTCAAGCATTGCGCGAGAGTGCGGAGTGCCTAGTGGAGGCTTTTGTGATAAGCCCGGGTCTTTCCGATTAGACCAGAAAAGTGGGATAGCCCTCATTATGGCGGAGAGTGCCATACAAACAATACAATCGCTAAATGAAAATCTTCTCTTGATATCTCTCCCGTTCTGCTGTCCCTTTGTTTCGCTCTCTCTCTCTGCCTTTGTCACTTCCTCCGTATTCCATTCTCCTTTTGATTGGTCAGTTCGTCAGTCACTTGACGCAGATGTTAACGTTCTTTGTAATACATTATGAAGTATGAAAGTTGATTTGTATTTCCGATAAGACTCAAGTTATACCACTCTGCTGCTGCCCAGATGGTGTCAGGACTGAGTGTTAACAAGAGTGTTCTATTTAAGGCCATTGGGACATGTATATATTTAATTTTATATATAGACAATGAGTATCAGATCGAAGAAGCATATCAATTAACTTAAATATAATTATTTTAATTCCATGTATGATCTGTGAATAATTTTAATCTTTGGTGCACGATCCATTATGAACAGTTTAATAAAAAATAAATGCTTGAGTTTTCAGTAATTCCAGAAATTATCTACATTGACCTACCCTACTTATTTTATATTGCACTTACATATGTTTAACATAGAATCAATGAATAATTTATATTCAAATTTAATGATAACCCATTAAATTAAATGGTCATCGTTACACTGTCGATTGTTCCTTATTTTCCATAACGTTTGGTAAATTCTCTTTATTTTTATCAGGCATTGGGTTAGGCTTCCAAATTTATACGACCGATTGTTGAGATTATAATTGATAAGTCGAGATAAGCCGAAAAATATAATAAGCAACCCAGTGCATACAAAAGAACATGCTTGGTGTGTATAACAGTATTTTGGGCTTGATATATGTATGCTATATATGTTGATATGTTAATGTATACATATGTTTATCGTACTTGTTTTGTACGTGTATATATAGACTATGTACTTCATATCGTATTTACTCATAGCAGTCCGAATTTAAGCCACAAGCTTCCGGTTCCGTTGATAAACAGCGGCTTCACTTGCGAAGAAGTTGAATTCTTTTTTTAACTTGAATACACTTGAGAATTCTAGGTATATGATAACTATATTCCAGACTGAAGCACATTTGAGTGTATAGTAAACACAAATTAAAAGCGTAATAATTTCGAATGAATGCTAGCATGAAGTGAAAAACATAATAATGGTTCTGTTCCAGAGTAGGCAACTGCTCGACAAGATCAAAGAATAGTTATGCAAAGATAATGTGCAAAATTTCGTTAATGTACTGTTAAAGAAAGCAAAGAGGGTGCCCTATTCAATGGTCAAGCACTGTATGTGAGTAGTAAGCTGTTAATGATAAATATAATGAAGATGGAACAATATGCAGACCAATAAAATAGGAAATGAATAAAATACATTATCTGAAAATAAAATAATTCAACAGATTTCCACTTATTCCAATTATAATAAACATTTTTAAAACGGTAGGCTGACTATATTCGATCAAACGGAGTAAGCACAATATCTTGAACAATTCTTAAGTATTCTATTAAAAAAGTGTAATTCATGCCATAAAGATGTTTCGATTTAATATGATATTTAAACAACACATAGAGCACAATATAAGATGGTTAGTGTTGGGTTAGGATGTTGTAAACATCAATCACTAATATAAATCATGTTTTTAATGAACTGAAAATTTAAAAAAAAAATAAAAAAAAACCCCCTTTTAAAAAAAAAAAAAAAAAAAAGAAGTTACCTTCTCTATTATAAACATATAAAATATTTGTTTTATAGTATTGAAAAATACCTAATACAATAGTCATGACAAATTGGTATACTATAATTAAATCAGTTTATTTTAAACATTTAATGGTTAGGCAACAATTTGACTACCTTTATGGGCTTTCACTGTTGCGTTTGAAAAGTGAGTAAAAGAGAGAGGGAAGTGGGATTGTGCAGTCTTTTAAAGAACAACGACTAGTTGAGCGACCAGTTCTCCTAGAGCAGGCCAGTCTGTGCGCGTTCTAGGAGCTGATTAAGAGCAACAGGTTGCCAGTTAGTCAGGCTGCTGTCGCTCAGCATGCAGACATTGCGATCGATAAAGCAGAAGAGTTTTCCCACGCGATAGATCTGCAAGAGAGAGAGAACGAGATAAACAAGATATATATAACCTACATATATAGAATTTTAAGACTTGACTCACCTGCTTGCCCAGTTCGCGTCTGCCTGGCAGTGGGGCAAAGATGATGCCCAGCTCGGCGCATTTCTGTGAGACAAGCTCCTTGAACTCCAGCTGAGCGGGCTGCACCACATCGACCAGCATGACGGGCGCCAGCAGCACAGGCGTTGGTGCAGGCGGCATGGGTGGAGGCGGAGCTGCAGTGGGTTGGAGCACAGCATCTGTGGCACGATGCAACATGTCGAGGGCGCGACGCAGATGCTCCTTGATGCAGGGCTCACGCAAAATGTCCTCACTGAACATGCTCTTCCAGCCGGCATACCAGCGCGAGATCTCCGCATAGTCTGGCGACTGATTGAGCCACATAACAAGCACTTGCATCCAGCGGGGAAAGAAATGCTTGTCCAACAGCTGAGCCATGTGCTGGGCGGGTATTAGCTCGTTCCATTCCCAGACCTGATGCCATAGCTCCAGATTCTGCTGCAGCGGATTGATGACGAACTCCGCCAGCACCGCCTGCAGTTTGGGTATGATGTGACGCAGAAGGAACTGCACAAGTTGCTCTTCATCAAAGGCGCTCTTCCAGGGCGTCAGCATGGCGCGTGCCGAACGATCCTGTGGCGACCAGGCCTGCAGTGCCACGCCTAGTTTGCTGCGTATCTGCGGATAGATGGTCTCCTCCAGCTTGGCACCCAGGATACCATGCCAGGGCAATATCCAGCTGTGTATGGGAACTGTGTCTGTGAGGGGATCCCATTCGCAGACACCGACTGTGAGTCGCGGCAACACAAGCTGCTCCAGCACCGAGTCCAGCACCCAAGTGGGCAAAAGCGGTGCCCAAGCATCGAGCAGGGCTGCCATTGGAGCGTGTTGCTTGGGCTGCCAACTGGCGGCACAGGCACGGAACGAGGGCATCACACCGGCCCAAATAAGAGATGAATAAGGATCGAAGACATTGCGCGACTGTTGGCCTTCGTCGGCCTCCAGCTCGGACTGGAGTATGCCACGCCAGCGCTTGATCAACTGCAGCGGCTTGGTGGGATTCTCCAGCGGTTGCCAGTCGCTCAGTTCACGCTTAACCAGTGGCGCTATCACGCCTGCTGCCAGATCAGCCAACCCGAACTCCTTGTACTCCGCAGCAAAGTCATGCTGCAGCTCCAGGAACAGTTTCTCTGCTTGCGATAGACTCAGTTCGGGATTCTCGCTCAGCTCCTCGAGCCGAGCCAGTGCACCTTGCAGTGTGGTCATGTGGTTCCGCTCCAGCTGCACCAGCTCCTGCAACTGCTGGTGTTCGTGCTCCAGCGCTGCCTGGCGATCCGAACACTCCCTCTCTGACTTGTCTATGGCAATGATCTCCTGCTCGCACTGGCTCACCAGCAGCTGCAGATTGTGCGTCAGCTCGGGCATGCTGAAGACACTGGCTGGTGGTGCCTTCTCCCCGGTCTCCTCAGCTGCACCCTGTGCATCGTACAGAGACTCCTCGGGCACAATTTTGTTCTGGGCAAGCGCATGATAACCGCTGAGCACCCGTCGCTCCGGTCCCGTCATGTCTATGACGGGCACATTGCCAAGGCGCTTGCTCAGCTTCTCGGACAGCAGATGATCCGACTTCTTGCCCTTGGCGATGACTTCCTCCACTGATTTGTAATAGTAACGCTTCGAGGACTTCTCGCGCGATGTCTCCGCGCCTCCTTTCTTCCATTTGTTCAGTTGCTCCTTGAACTCTTTTGCCTCCTTGACGTCCTCGTCGATTTTCAGTGCCTTCACCTGACCGCCCACACTGGCTGCAGTCTCGGGGCCATAGGCACCAATGGCACCACGTCCTTTGCGAACATGGGCCTGCACTGGCTGCGAAATGCCTTGTAGATCCTTGCCCAGACCTTTGCCGGGCTCATAACCCATTTGTAGCAGGAGCTTGGCACCTATGCCGCGCGTATGTTGCTCCCAGGCACCCACATTCCGATTGCTGGCAATGTGTGAGTTGTGCCTCAGTCCCGCCGTGGTATTTGCCGAGATTCCCTTGCGCGGTGCCTGCTCCTCTGCCGAGCTGTCCGAGCTGTTGTTGGCATCGCTGTTGTCCATCAGCTGCGGCTGCTTGCGCCCGAACGATGGACGCGCCTCATCACTATCCGCATCAGCGTCGCTGCCCTCGGCTTCGCTGCCGGCGTCGTCTTGTGGCTTCTTTTTCTTTTTGCCGGCCTGCTGAATTCCGCCGGCTACAAAGCTGACGGGCGCAGTATAATCCTTCGACTTGCCAGACGAGCCACCGCCCAAGCCACGGCGTCCACGTCGACTGTTACCTTCGCCCTCGCTCTCATTGTCGCTGTCGTCTGCCCAAATGCCTGAGAAACGATTGGAAAATCTTTAGCTAATTTGTTGGCTCAATTTGTATTCACCTACCGTAAATCTGCTGGTGCTTGGTGTGACGTCGCCGTGGTCTGTTTATATTGAATTCGTTGTCCAGATCATAGTCTGTGATTTCAAAGCGTTCGTACTCGTTGTCCGACATACTAAATCGTCAATAATATAATGCAAAAACACCATAAAATTGCAAGTAAACAAAACGTTTGGCACGATTTTCAAGAAGTGTTGAAAAACGATGGAAGTGCGTTTAACATAGGTATTTTTAAGTGACAATCGGCTTTTGTTAGTTGAATGCACAATCAAACAATATTTCACTTTATTGTGTAATTTTAATCAACATTTTTTATGTTTTTGCTTTAAAGTTGTTATTCAGCACAACATTGGGAATTTATGGATATGCTGCGCTATTCGCACTCTGTAACTGTAACAGTGACCATTTGATTTAAAATACTCAATTTGCGTTAACAGCTTATGTTATGCGTCTCATTTTGCGTTAACTGAAGCAGATTTCGTTTTTGCGCCAATATTAAGAGTCAGCTGTTTATGTTATGTATTTTATTAATGTTAACGAAAAGTGAAATGTGTTATTTGATAATTGTTTTCTGTATTACCTTAATCCACATGTTAACTCATTTGATTGTGCAATATATACATACAAGATATAAACTGTGAAGATATATATAGTTTTTCGTTTTTTGAAATTGGCGGCGCTCTTCTGTGTTGTGCAATCGTTATCGCTGCTTAACATAAAATGTTAGCGGCTCAACTGTCGCTAGAGCGCAAACTATCGCTCATCTCTATGTCTTACACGTGCATTGCTAGTTTAACGATAACATAACATTGTTCTCGATGTTCTTGTTGCGTGCGGTTCATTGTTTGATTTTAGCGCACGGCAATCGTAACAACGCGTCCCACGCACAACGCACAAATTAAAGCAGCGTAAAGTGCAACCTCGCGACCGAAACATTAAATTAACATAACTGCAACCACAAATAAAATAAAAAACAATTGCATTCAGGCCGCGCCACTAATCGCGTTTCATTGAGTTTCTCCGTCGTGCACTGCATTTTGCATTTAATATTCAACACAATTGCAAAACACACACGCACACATGCAAATAAATAAGTGCAAATGATTTAAAAGAGGCAAAAAGAAAATACGGCAAGCAAAACAAATAAGTGAAATTAACACGTGCGTCTGTATTTCCATCACTCTTTCTCGCTTGCTCCAAGTTCTTGTTGTTGTGCAGTTGCTGCTTTTACTTTTTGTTTTGAACGCGCTTTACGCTGCCGCTGTCAACGTCGACGTCAACGTAGCAGCCGGCTAAATTGTCTTTGGATTAACGAGAACAACAAAAACAAAAGGGAACATCAAAATGGTTCAGGTGAGAAAATCCGAAGATAAGGAGGAAATCATTTTGCAGATAATTAAATATAAAACAATTTTATGGAAAAGTAATAATGTTGAAAATAATAATAAAGAAATTAATTAAATAAAAATAATAATATTGAAAATAATAATAATAAATACCGTGTGTTTCAAGAATTTTATTATTGAGAATAAAGTTCTGCAAATATGCAAATTAAATTTAAAATATTAATTCTTATATTAAAACTCCTTAGATCAATTAATTTATAAATCGTTGCATGTGTTTTTTTAAGCCTAGAAATTTATTTTGATTCTTTCAAGATATTTAGAGAAAGTATGTTTTTCATATTAACTTTATGTAACCTAAAAGAATTCAAATACTTAATAATCCCAACAAAAACAAAAAAATTTAAAAAAAAAAACATATAGTATACTATAAAATAATAAATGTTTGCACTTTCAAAAACATAATTAATTTAGAGACAAAGAAATATGTATATATTGAAATAAAAGGATTTTTAAATAAAGACAACAAGTAAAGAAAAAGTGGAAAGGTTAAACAAAATATTTTACATTCTGTGCAGCTTAAAAATACGTCAATTTAGGTCTTTTATCGTATGGGTTATTCTGATATCAAATGAATAAAAAACTATTGCCAAAATGGTCGTCAATCTTATTAGATTCCCGATCATAACTGGAATTCCTTTCCATTTTCATGCATTGCAAAATAATCTCTCACTTGCACTGAACTTTAAATGCAAAATTTAAAACTCGACTAAAATCCTTAATTTCCCTTTTCTGGTTAGGGGTATGCAGCGCCATAAAACCCTCAAAAGTCAAGTTAAATCACAAACAACAGAGAACAACAACAACAAAAATAAACTCAACTCAACTCACAATCGGACTTGAAAACTTTTCACTTTTTTCCTTGCAACCCCCTTCCTAACGAAAATCATCATCCTTCTCGTTTCCTGACCTTTGACGTAACTTTGTGCAACAACAGCAACAACAATAAAAATACGAGCAGAAGTTGCAACCCCCCAATATGAGAAATCCTTGCACGGGACACACAACAAAGTTTCTGAAATGGGAAACAACAGCAAAAAATTCAAACTGCCTATGCAGTTTTTCAGTTCAGTTCAGTTCAGTTCGGTTCAGTTTTCCAGCGCCATCCACCCCGCCAACATCGCGTGCCTGCTTTGCTCCCCTGTCCCGAACGGGAATCGAGAATCGGGAACGGGAACAACCACCGACCAAATCGTCGCCGGCTGCGACACCAAAAATTTGCTCGCATAGAAAAACCCAATTGGACTCAGGGAGTAAGGCGAGAGGGGGATGCAGCATTTGGACGGGGAAAATTGGCCCATTTCACCATGTGTATGCGAGTGTGTGTGTGTGTGTGTGTGTCCGATGCGCCGCACGGGCCGCCCGTGCTCGCCCGTAATGAACTCGAAACGTTGCATTTAGTCAATTTTCCAACCACCATCGATGAGAACGAAATTGCAGGCAGTAAAAAAACAGCAGCGTCCAGAGAATGATTGACTGAGAGATATGCTGTAGAGAGTTAAAAGTGGATTAAAGCCATTTGTGATCTAGATATCATTTATCTATATATCGTTAATCTGTTAATTGCAAAGAAATCTTAGACATGTTCTATTTTGATTTAGGATATTCTAAGTATTTATAAATAATTTAGAATATAAAAAAAACGAGAATTATTTTATGCTTTATGTGATATTCTAAGAATATAAAGTTAATAGTTAAAGATAATCAGAATATTTTAATTATTTTTTACTGATTAATTTGGAAGGAATTTTAAAAATTAATATTTTTATATTGAATAAGATGAATGTTCTAAAACTTAAAAATCTGAAATCGTTTAATTTTAAATAAAATGTATTTTTAGTATCGTAAAATAAATTAGCTAGGATAATCTCCAGACTCTTTCGATTTATTAAAGAATACTTCGAAAGGTTATTATAAACGTTTCATTAATGAAGAAAAATATAGAGCATAATAGGCTGGGTTTCTAATTTCACAGGGTATACAACTTGTTAATTATTTTTGGATTTGGAATATTTTGAAATGTCATAAAAAGAACAAAAAAATGAAAATAAAAGCTATTCATTCTTCATGGGTTTTTACATACATTTTATATGATTATTTTTGGACTACAATATATCCTCTATCCTTGTCTATTATCTCTACTTATTTCCTTAATGTGTACAGGGTATAAAAAAACTAAAACTTCCAATTCTCGTCCACCTGCCTCGGCGAAATGATTGAAGTTCCACTTTTCGATTTGAAATGCGTTTTGCAACTGTCCCCACACACACACACACACAATGTCGCACACAGATACAGTTATGTCAAAGCGCATTTTCCACATTTGCATTTTCTAGAGGCGGCAGGGGAGGAAGGCGTGGCTGATGGGGGCTGGGCGAGGCGATTTGCGGCTGCTCTCGAACGTTTCTGATGTTTGACTGAACTTTGTTGCTATTTCTGACTGCTGTTAATGGTTCTGCGAGTGTGTGTGTGTGTGTGTGTGTGTGTGTGTAAGGAGGAAGGGGGCTAATAGGCCTCTGTGCGTGTCCTGGAACAGCAGTCAAAGCTCTCTGCCACTCCCAAACCCCACCCCCACCCGCTCTCTCTCTCTTCTTCCTCAAGCAGGTTATTTGTAGCTCCGTTCACGCACTCCTAACCAGTTTCCTGGCCAAGAGAAACAGTGCATAAAACAGTACTGGCACTGCCAGCTAGAACTCACCGTTATAACCGGAGAGTTATGGCTTGCTTAAATTAATCGAATCATAATTTGATTTCACTATGCTGCCCTTCTGGGGTTTCCCTTTTGCGGTACACAGTGTAATTTCAGCTGTTACGAAGAAGAAGCAGAAGAAGTTTCCAGTTTTGCGACAATTTGATTAGCTATTATAATTGCAATATTAGGACTACTTCAAGAGCATTAATTTTAATAATTATTGTGGTAAATTAATTAATTAATTATATAAATATAAAATAAAGTCAGCAAAAAATGAGGCTTCCATTAATGAATAAAAAAAAAATAGTTTTTTTATAGTTGCCCTACCAAAAATTTTATTTTAACATGATCTAATAACAAAATAATTCCTGAATTATAATTAAGACAACAAAAAAAAAAATTTCAAACTATTTTAGTCTTCGATATTTTTTGCAATCGAAAATCCCCTTCAGAGAATTCTTTTTGTTTCGTCCATTTCCCTCCTCTCTGATCACAAGACATCATTTCTATTTACTTGTCTCGCACTGTGTTCTATGCTAATCAACTAGTTTAAGTGCCACGCCCACCACTTAATGGCAAAAGGTGCCAAATGTTGTCGAGTTGAATTTGTTGTTCTGCTTTCAAATTCGATTTGCTTCTATTTCTGTTTTCTTTCTTTGCCTCAAGGCAATTTGCTTTGTGTTGAAATTCCACCTGTACTCGCTCTCCCTCTCCCTTCCTCTATCCGCTTCTGCCTTCCACTCTTCCTTCTGTATTGCTGCTCCCTCCCTGTGTGCTGTGTGCTTTACTTTTCAATTAAGAAATGCATTTAGATTCGCTGCGGACTGTGCCGTAGGCTGCGCGCGGATCCTTGGAAATGTAGATTCCGATAGAACGATGCAACGGTGGAAGAGCACGCCTCAGCCTCATTGCTGCCAGTGGAGGAAGAGCTAGAGGTGTCGCCGGAATTGTTGTTGTTCAACGGCACACTGGGACTATTAATGGCCACTGCCAGCTGCTCCAACACCGAATGTGCATTGTCCTGCGGAGTTGTCTGCACTTCCCTGCTGGATGTGCCCGATGAGCGCGGAGAAGGGCGTGTTGGCTCCCGTTGCTGCTCAGGTTCCACCTCTAATTCATGAAGATTGCCGCTGCTGATGAAGCGTGCAAATTGTTGAGGAGCACGCAGCTGTGCCATCTGTTCCCAGCTGGGAGAAGTGTTAAGCAGACGCTGGCGAAGATCGCCCATGGCACGCTGTGTCTCATAGTTCGTCTGCACCTGGAACTCTTCGTTGTTTAACAAACGCCTGGGAGTCGGTGGCAACACTTTGCGTTGCACCTTGACGCACTGCGTCTTGAACCAGCGTGTGATCCACAACATCTCTGGCCAAGGAACCAGCAAAATCAGGCAGAGAAAACCGAAATTGCGATTATCCGAGGCGCCCAAGATGAATAGGTACGAGATGAAGCGCATGGTTCTATAATTGGCACTTCTCACGAACGGACGACGCCACAATCCTTTATTGCTCTGGCAGATGCGCAGCCAGGTCCATGCGCCGACCACTAGTGTCAGGGCCACGGCCGAAGGATGCTGCTCGAGAATGAGCTTGAAGTTGCCACCTATCGGATATAGAGCCTCTAGCTGATGATCTCCGGCAATTTGCAGGAAAACGCAGACCAAGAGCAATGCGGTGAAATGGACGCCCAGCACACAGGCCATCACATAGCATGAGATGAGAGATTCACTCACCATTGGCGCCACTGACCACATTGTCAGCCCGATCAGGAATCTTGCGACACGCTCCTTATCGCAGCTCTGCTGCTGCAGCGTTATATTATATGCCCGATTTGTAAAGATGCCATAGCAGGAATGCGAGTGGGCCGACAGAGTAATCGAACGTAGCTTCTTCGTCTTGCTGGCCAGCAACTTGCCCTCATAGTTCTGCTGCCCACACAAATAATCGTGGTTCACTTCCTTTGGGGTGTTACCTTTAAATTGTATGTACTGCATTTTGGGATCGTCAATCGACAACTGCAGCCGATTGCTCTGGAAGATGTTGGACCAGCGCAAACGTTGATCACGTCGGCAATAGATCTGTATTATGTTGCCCGAATAGATCGACTGCAGCAGCGTCAGCGCCTCACGTGTCTCCGGCTTACCCACATGCAAATAGGTCACCTTAAACTCATTGGTGTCCTTTTGATATATTGGCTCCAATTGCGTGGCAAGCAGCAGCAGGAGCAAATAAATATATTCACTTATACTCATTGCTCCGAATATTATTTGTAAGTATGATGAAAGCATGATAAATACTGATGTTTATTTCGCTGTTTGAGCTGTTATATAGAGGCTTCTATGCATACTGAGAGATTTCATTTACTGTTGCCCAAAAAAGTAGGCTATGTTTTTCATTTCGTAATGAGAAAACTTGAAGTAAACTTCTTAGTTTGCTGATAAAGTCTTTATATATGGAAATGTAAGAAACCAACTAACTTAACTATAGAAATTATTAATTAATAAAATGTGGATTCACATTATATTTGAAAACTCCTGATTATTTAAACATCTCTATACAGTTAAATAGTTAAAAAAGTTAAGTTAAAACAAAAAATTTTTATATATTTTCCAAATCGACTTGGCAGCTGAAAAATCAAATGAATTGGCTCAAATTAAATAATCGTACATGCCAAAAACTTGATTAAAGTCATACAATAAATCTATAGCATATGAATCTTAAATGTAGATTAAATGAACTCATCGAACATATTGAATATAATCGAAAGACATTTAGCAAACTTTAAAAGCTGTTTAGTTTAACAACAATAACAACAGCAAGAGTGGTTTCTACTGCTTCGATGACTGTTGATTGTGCCACGCACACACACACACACTCACTCACATGCGCACTCTTTCACTCTCACACATAAAGAGTTTTTCTCTCACCTTGGTTGTCTGGCCCAAGTGCACTTTGGAGTCGCCTTTGAGGCATGTGCGGCATGCACAAAAACCATCAGATATCGCACTTTGTGCTACATTTTACCCACACACACATACATATACAAACACACACACACAACGATGCCAAGATACGGCAGTAAAATTTGTCATAGATCTTGGCTAAAAATAAAGAAAACATTGTGAAAGTTTTATTCATAGAATACGACAAAAAATTGCAGTTTCACACACATAAATCAGGCATCAGGAATTTTAAGCATATTTTAAGTGCCCACAAATTTACTCTGCAAGTAATTGAGAGCATAAACACAGAGATAGTTGATTTGCTAATATAAATGTATTAGATTTGAATTATTTAAGAGATTCTCTGAATGTTTGCAAAATAATTACAATGAATTGGTTTTGATTTGCGAAGTCACATGAATATGAAGTAGATTTAAATAATTATGTGTGCAGAGAAATAAGAATGGAAAGTAGGGGAAATGAGTTAGTTATTTATAGAATTTTAAATTATTGATACATTGATGTTTACTTGACTTCTTAGAGGTCAGCGAAGGGCAATACCTGATTATATTTTATCGGCTTATCTATTATAATCTAGTTTTCTTTTTACTCAAATCAGGAAAATCTAAAAATACAAATATCGAATTCTTAATTACATATGTATTTATTTCGTTAATAAAATCAAAACAAAAAATTTCCATCGATTGCAAACAAATTCCATCAAATTTCCAAATTTCCTCACTGCAAGAACTTGTTTACCTTTCTGTGTACTGTTTTTTTTTTTCGAGTGTACTCTGTCTTCCATTCTGAAAACCTTTGCAACATCGCGTACTTGGTTCCTTGTTGGCTTTTAGACATTGCCCCATGTCCTTTGTGCCACATTTCTGCGTTTCCACGTTGACTTTTTGCAGCTGCATACTACGAGAGCTCACTAACAATGTGCGCCCAGTACGTAGTACTACGACAGACCCCCCTTGAAAAAGAAACAAAAAACAAACAGAAAAAATAGCCTCAATTTTGGAGTAGGCGAAATAAAGCAAAAACGAAGAAGAAACCCAACAGAGAAACTTGCTGTGTCGTGCTATCAAAGCGCAAGTCGCGATTAAAAAAACGAATGGGAAAAACTAACGGTCGACAAACAAACAAAAAAAAAAAAATAAGAATAGTTGGAGCAAAAGAAAATCTACGCACAAAGTGGCAAACGGGAAAAGGAAAAACAGCAGAGGAAAAACAAAAAAAAAGGAAAAAAAGCTGAACTGAAACAGCCGCAAAATGAAAACGAACAGAAGGAGAGAGAAAGGCAGCGAGTGAGTGAGAGAGAGAGAGGGAGAAAGAGAGTGAAAGAGCGAGTAGGGGGATTGTGGGAGTGGGAGGTAGTCGGAGATAGCGAATGCAGCCTTTTCAGCGTTATGGACCAAAAATCGAACTGAAATTTGTGCAATTTTTTTGTGCCGTAGTTATGGCTGCATGCTGTATGTATTGGTGTGTGTGTGTGTGTCCGGGTCCAGTGCGACGACTGTGGATATCCATTGCGTTTGTCCCCCCTGCACATTTCTTGCTCTCTTTCTCTTTCTGTCTCTTTCTCCTCCTCGCTTCGTTTTGGGCCTCATGCATTTTCCGTGTTTCGTTTTGTGCGCAAAATAAATTGGTAAACAAGCGAGGCGGCCCAGAGGCCCGCACACCAAAGAGAGAGAAAGAGAAAGAGAGAGATAGATGGATAGAGAGAGGTAGAGATAGACAGAGAGGGAGCGAGCCATAAAGAGGCGCCTGGTCAATGGCGATACATGGCCCCATCCGCTGCTCGTACATAGAACGTGCTATGTGCGTGTGCTTGCCTGTTTGCGTGTGCGTGTGTGTGTGTGTGCGTGTGTGTTGTGCACATTTCATTTTGACTGCATTTTAGTGCCTGTCCATTGTTTTTGGGTGGTAGTACGCCTCCTTCTGCTCCTAGAGCTGCTCTGCCTGCCAACTCCCTCGACGGCAGCAGAGGCTCATGTGCCTCCCCCATTTACCGCATATTGTGCGTCGTCTGCTCTTCTGGTGTGTATTGCATTGCGTGTGCGAGGAGCTCCCCCGTGCATCCCCCTGCCCCTCCGCTGAACGCATCGTCTGCCGCCTCCGCTGCGCCAGCCTCTGCCACGGCTTTTTTCCACGTCGTCGTCGTCGTCGTCGCGACTCTTCCAACGCGCTGCAAAGCTGCGACTGACCCACGCCTCCTCGCCTGCCTCTGCTGCTGCTGCTGCTGCTAGTTCTGCCCCCACTCTTGTTGTTGTTTTTCGGCCGCTGCATTGGAGGCGCAATTTTAGCGTTTGCCTTTGTGCACATTGGGGCAAGTTGTTGAATATGTATACAAAATATGAGGAAGGTTTACTCGGTAAAAATAATTCAAATGAAGTTGAGAGAAATTATAAATAATAATTAATAATAAAACCTAGTAATTCTGTAATATTATTGATTTAAAAAATAATACTAACAAAATTATATGAATATAATAAATGTATTTATTGTGTATGACAAATTTTAAAAGTAAAGGTCAATCGTTAAAAGCTGAATAAGGGTTTAAAAAATACAATGTTCTGTGGAACTTTATTTTCGGGTGTGATTAAGAATAAAACAATGAAAACGATAATGAGAAAACTAATAAATTAATGAAATAAATATCAGTGTAAAATCAACCAACAACAAAAACTATTTGTTTTTGCTAAGTTTTGCAAAAATCCTTACACATCTATATTAATAAAAATACACTTACCTTACTACAATATTCTTGATTACTAGCATTAATACTGTTAGTAATTCTATTTTTTTTCCGATATTAAAAAAAACAAAATATTTTGTTATTTTTATTCATTTACCATTTAATATTAATAAGTAATAAATACAGAATATTTTAATATTTAAATTTAATTATCAAATCATTAAATTTTAATTCTTACATATTTATTAAAATATCTCGCTCTTGTTTTTAGGTAAGCCAAAAAAATACAGTATTTTGTTATTTTTAGTCATTTACCATTTAATATTAATAAGTAATAAATACAGCATATTTTAATATTTATATTCAATCATTAAATCATTGAATTTTAATTCTTAAATATTTATTAACACATCTTCCTTTTTTGCAGGTATGCAGCAATTCTCGAATACAAATCACAATTGCCCCAATGTGCGAGTCCAATCAGCAAAAAGCGAACGAAACGAAACGCGACGCTGCCGCTGCAGCCGATGTCGCTGTCGCTGCCGCAGCAGTCGCAGCCACCAGGAGGCGCAGGAGGCGGTAGTTATGTGTGCCGGGCAAAAGGCCAAACGCATGTGTGCTCAGTCGACCCTGTCAGCCAGCAGGCAGCTTCCCTCCCTCTTTCCCCATTCCCCACTCTCCACTGTGCTGCATACATAGCCGAGCATGCATGTTGTGCCCGTGCACTGTACATAAACACGCAGTGAGCGAGGGAGATGCAGCTAGTCGCAGGCGCAGGCAGCGCAGCGCGAGAGAGCGAGAGAGAGCGCATATGACGAGCCTATACATAAAATGGCGCTGTATATGGGCAGCAGATGTGTGCAGCTGTGTGCGTGTCCATCTCTGAGAGAGAGTGCACGAGTGTGTGTGTGTGTAGCGTACGCAACGGTAGCCACTGCTGCTGCTGCCTCAGTTGCTGCCTCGGCTGCTGCCTCGGCTGCTGCTGGCTTTGCTTCAGCTACACCTCAAACGCAAATGCAAACGCATTGAATGCGTATCGAGTCGAAGCCCAATGTTGATTGTATTATATTGCAGGAGAAGGCAGTCAGCCAGGCCAACCCTCCCCTCCTCCCCCACACTCCCCCTTTTCTCTACACCTTGCCCTGTCTTGCTCTTACGTTCTCTGGGCACAACATGCACTTAAATGCTTGGCTCCCCTTCAGGCTACAAGCTGCAACAACAATCACGCACACACACACACATACAAATACAGCTGTATACTTACGCACATACACACATGCATACATATATATAGCCACGCACGCACACACACGCGCAAACTTGCAGCAAATTGAATAAACTCCCAAATCAAATTTTTCACCACTTTTGCTCAACTGACATGACAGCCAGCAGCTGTGTGTGTGTGTGTGTGCGAGTGCAACTGTATGCGCGTGTGTGAGTGTGAACGTTCATCTTTGCCATTTAAAGGGTCAATGAAATGCAAAGGCAATGCCAGCTCCTCATCCATGTCCGAGTTTGATTCCGTTTTTCCCAACGATTCCATATCCAGAATACGAATCCATGTCCGTATCCTCGTCCTTCATTGATTGCTTGCTCGTTTTGACTGAGCGCCTTTCAAATCAATTCCCCCCACCCTTTTCCTGAGCTTTTTTTCCCAGTGTAGGACCCAGTTTTGTTCATATTTATTGTGGCATTCCTCTTGCTCCCTCTCTCTCTCTTTCTCTACGTTGAACGATTTCGGTTTTGATTTAGTTGCCAAAATATATTTGCCTGTTGGCCAATCCCTGTATGGAGTATTGAGTAGAGAACAGTCTGGAGTTGCCTGTGTTTTTATTGACCTGCAACGGCAACATTGCAAACATTTTATTTCATTGTTTTTGCTCTGGCTGCCACAATTGAAAAAGTAGAAAATGTAGTTAGATTTTCTAAGGGGAAAAGATTAAAACTTAAACTTGAAGTAAGCAAAAATAATCGATAAAGAAGGAAAGTTGCCATAAGAACATAGTTTACAAATGGAAGTTAAAATGTTTTAATCATAAAAAGCTTTCTTTCAACTTAAAAAAATATATTTATACCAGTCAAAAGTCTCTAGTAAGGATTTAAAGCTGTTGCAAGTATCTATTTAAAATGCTCTTTTTGGTCTCACTCAATGATTCAGAAGCATTTACAGGCCACACTTGGTTTACTTTAAAGAGCTGCTGCTCATTTACAGACTTAAAACAATGAGCAACAATGGAGGAGTTTCAACAACATTTTACCTTTGTTTCCATTGTCTCCTTGACCGTGTGTGTGTGCGTGTGTGTGTGCAGAGTTTAGCCAACTTTCTGACATGCTTTTGTCTTTTTTGGTTGTCTCGCCTGCAGCTTTAGTCTACAAAAATTTGAGGCAGAACATTTTGGTTAAAGCTGCCCGAAAAACAGGCAGCCAGACAAGGCAAACAATACGGCTGGCAAGAGAGCCAATAGATACACACACACACACACATATGTAGAGTGTGTGGCAGTGTCTATGGGGAGACGCACACACACACACAGAGAGAGAGAGAGAGATTGTTGACCGCAAAGCTAAGACGAAACATAAACAAAACAGTTTTACCTTCATTAAATTTGCATATAAATATAAGACCTACTCTAGAAATACATACATACTTGTGTGTGTTTTTGTGCGTCTGTGCGTCTGTGTATGTGTGTGTGCAATTGTTTTCAAGGTCAAATTACAAAATCACCCACAAAGCACCCAGAGAAGCATAATATATGTAGCTGTATGTATGCAATGTGTATATTAAATGGAGCGAAAGTTGTAACAAAACTTTGACTAGCGTCAGTGCAAGCTGTGTGTGCTAGCTGGAGGAGGGATAGGGCGGGAAGGGGGAGGGGGTTGGTAAGGGAAAGGGCAGACTTTTGGGGAGTTCGTGCAGTGTGAAGGACACCAGACGCTTCACATTGGTTTTTTCTGGGCGTTGTTGTTGTCGAGACTAGCAAAACTTTTGTGGCCTACACCCAGGCGACTTGACCTACTCGCAACTTTATTTGTTGCAAACGCTTGCTCTCTCCCTTTATATCTCTCACTCACTCACTCACTTCTGCAGTTTATTTTTTGGCTGCACTTGAATTAAATTTAATACTAGATAATAATGCTATGTTTGGCTGTTCTGCATATGATGGAACGTATACTCAATTTGTGACGAGTTAGGAGAGTAAGGTGTAACTAAAGAATAGAGAAAACAGGAAGAAGGAGGTATCTCCGACCCCACAAAGTGTATATTGTTTATCAGCATTAACATATGAGTGAATATAATAATTTAATAATATACTTAATTATTATAGATATATTACGATTTATAACCTATAATTTATAATATCATTTGAGCCTGTTGTTTATGTGGAACATCAATCGGTTTCAATAATCTCAGCAAGATTATTCCCAGCAAATAAATGAAAGAAATTTCATTTTATATCTGTGATATACTTTTAAAGCCCATTAACAATCTGTCTTTTAAATTTTTTAAGAATTTATACAATAAAATTTTACTATATTTAATACGATCCAATAAGACTAAGATCAAATAAAAAGATAACTAAAATTTATAAAGCAAGTTTAGTAGTTTATCTACATTGAAATGAGTTGCCTTGTTCGTATTGCTTTCCCCAAAAGTATGTATAATACAACTATCTTATTGAACTATATATATGGTATGAAAAATCAAAATTATCTTTACTCTCAATAGAATTTTCAAACAAGCATCCCTATTGCCAACCTTGATTTAATACCTTCGCTTGCCACTCGACTCACTCAACTTGAATTTTTCAGATACTTTTCAGCAGTTGAAATATTTTCCCGCATTTTCCGCACGCAATGCAACAAGTTTTGAAGCGAATTTTCACGCACACTCTGGCCACAAATTCACTGGGAAAAGTTTCTCCTTTATTTTTGCTCTTCTCTCTCACTCTGTGTTTTTTTTGCACATTTTATGCAACTTATATAAATGGCAAGCGACACTTTGGTCTGCCCTGGCCCACAACACACCCTCACACCTACACACAAGCCACACCCCCGCACACAGCTGCCGAGCTGGCGTTGGTCTTTCCGTATTTTTCTCCTCGTCGTCATCGTCGTCGTCGTTTTCGTATTTGGCAAAGATAAAGTTTTGTAATAAAAATGTCTGTTGGTAGACACCGGCAGACTGTCTGCCAGCCAGGGAAGGCAGCTTAACGGGCCACTGACTGGGGCAGGCCAGTGCCAGGGAGAGAGCGCTGATGGGGAAGGGGCTCGGAGGCAGCCAACCGGACAGACATTCTGTCTAGCTATTTCCAAGCCCGAAGTGTGTCAGCAACTTTGCCACGTCCTCGACTTCCTCTTCATCGTCGACGTCGTCGTCGTCGTCGTCGTCGTTGGCGCCGTCGTGAACGTGTCCTTGTCCTTGGCCCCCACTCAGACACACTCTCAGATATTTATATACATTAGAGGAGGTATAAAAAAGTGAAGAAAACACAGAACGGGAGGTGTCGGGGGGAGGTGCAAGAATAACTTTCGCTTTAGTTTTGCGCTGGCTTGCATTTTATATTAAGTTCAGAATCGGAAAACTTGTTGACAGTTGTTTTAATTTCGTTTTCTTTTGATGCGTTTTCATTTATTCCCACTTTAAGAGAAGGAAGATATATTTTACTTATTGAATATGGAATATCGATTGGTCTAAAGCGCTTTTAATTAATGTAGTTATCGATTGATAACCGATAATTTTTATTGACTGTTTAAATGAGTGTTTATCTGTTCTCACATATATCGATTATTTTATTGATTTATCTAAAGAAGTTTTATTTAATGAGTGTTAATATGTTATCAAATGCATCGATTGTATATCGATTAATGTATAGACTAATTTAAAGAACTTTTGGGAATATCGGTTTGTCAGGAAATAGTAGTTGAAGGAAGTTCATCCTTAACTTATATTGATTATGGAATATCGATTAATTCAAAGAAATTTTTATTAATATAGCTATCAGTTGCTTGATGATAGTTGTTATCAATTGTCTTGAATGATTATTAATCTGTTGGCGTCACATTAATCGATTAACGCTATCGTTTATTTATCGGCTTACCCATCGATTATTTCGGGTTACTTATCGGTTTGTCTATCGATTAATATTAAAGAATACCTGTAGTTTAAATGCTGTAAAATGATTATTTATCTCTGTAGTCGAATATTTATCTATTAATCTGAAGTACTTTTTGGATAACCCGTCGCTATCAAATGATGCAATCCAAAAATAGTTTTCATTATAGTTTATCTTGATTTATGTTCTTAATAATTTTGTGTTAAGGTTTCATTGAAGATTGAGTTTAATATAATGTTCTAGATTTAAATCAGGCCTGGTTCCTTCACTTATTAGTTTTCAATTATTAAAACACTTTCAATGCTCGATTATCCATAGAAGAAATTTATTTTTGTGGTTTTTTGGTTGCTTTTGAAATATTGTTATAAGGAATTTGCAGTTAATCGTGTTGCCAAATTGCTTTTAGTACGATACATAGTCGAGCAGAGTGCTTCCTTCTGTTGGGCTATTTACATAGGAATTGCTTAAGCTGAAAATTAATGAATGCGAGAATGTTCTGCTGTGCATTATAAATATCTGTGAGACACCCTTAAGACCTTATGTTTTAGTAAGGGAGCAAACGATTGCTTACCCCACGGGAGACTGCCTATGCAATGCATTGATGAGTTGTGTTTAAAGTGTGTGTGCGTGTGTGTGTGTGATGAGAATCTGCGACATGCGAGTGATATGCTTTCGTAAATTATTAAATTATATAGATACTATGACAATATACATATATAAAATCGCCTATAGGGAAATTCTAATACGCTAATACACCTAGAAGGACCCCCAAGTAAATAATTGGACACAGTGACACCCCACTACGCCTTGCGTCTAATGCCCATCAGGCAGAACACAAAGAATATTATGGTCCAGCCGGCCATGACAAGGAAACCGTTGTAGACCTTCTCGTTGGTAATACTCCAGCCCTTCTCGATGACATTGCGCGCCGATATCGAGGGTATGGTGAATGGTAATACCATAACCAGATCCTGCAGAAAATGTGGCATACTCTCCAGGGGCCACAGCAAACCTGAAATGCATTGAGAACATCTCTTAAGAGCCCTGAATCTGAGATACTTGAGCACCTACCGCAGAGTATAATCATCGGGTAGAAAGCGCCTGTGGCCACGAAATTAGCCTCCGTGTGGGATTTACAGAAGACCGATATGAAGAGACCTTCAGAAAAGAATAGTTTCGATTAAAGTTATCGATTTCATCGTTATCGATTGTCGTAATCGATTAATTAGCTGCTATCTTTGCCGATTTTCATCAACTATTATTTGTCTGCAGCCTTAGCATTTATGGACAATCGTTATCGATTACTTATCATTATCGATTAATTATCGATAGTCGTAATCAATTATTTATCTGCTGTCGTAGCATTTATTGACAATATTTATCGATTATGTATCGTTATCAACGACGTATCGATAATCGTAACTGATCATTTTTCTTTAAACCTATCGATAACTTACCAAACAACATGCCACAGAAAGCCGTAAGCGTAAGCAACCCAATTAATGTAGTCGTATCTCCATTGTTATACGTATCGAAGACGATGCCAATGTACATGATCACCTCGAACGATTGCAGTGTCATGATAATCAGCTGGGTGAGCAGATGAGCCCAAAGCATTTCAGTGGCCGAAACTCCTGCCAGCAGGGTACGATCCCAGATGCCGTCCATGCGTTCCCCGATAAAAACAGTTGCCGTCATCAAAGTGGCCAAAAAGAAGACCATACTAAAGAGAAGAATATCTTGATTAGATCTTTTACTATTTATCGATAATTATCGACTCACGTCATAACAACGCCTGGGGCACAGTATTGCTGGAACTCGATATCAGTGCTGCCAAAAATGGGATCCTGAAACTGCACCGGCAACTTAACCAATGCGGCCGACACGTTGCACTCGTGCACCACGGCGTTCATGAAGTCGCTAAATCTTTCACGCAGCTTGCGTTGCATATAGTAGGCAACTTGTTGATCTATCGAGAACATAGCGAACATATCGAATGGGGAGTTATCTCTTGCTATCTTGGATCTTTCAACTTACCCGTCATATCAATGTGAACACTCAATTCGGCATTATCCACAGATCCGTCGGCGGCATAAATTCCATCCTCGATAACCTCCGCAATGGAATCGCTAAAGTTGTGCGCGAAATGAATGTAGCCCACGGTGACTGTCTTCTTCGCATCCGCAAGGGCAGCCTCTTCGCTGGCATAATACTTTCGTATGGCGATGTCGTCACCCAGTTCTCGTATATAGCGACAAGATAGCTTATGGAACTGACACGTATCGTTGATGTTGTTAATCATACGCAAGTTTTCATCGAAGCATTCCGAATAGTTCTCCACCTCCCCCGAGAAGACGCCCAGTTCGAGGTTCTTGGGCGTTTTACCAATGGCCAAATAGAAACAGGATAGTTGTATAATGGGGAACAGCAGCATGAAAATTATGCCACTATAAAGGAAAATCGATTAGTGGGATATCTGTCTATATCATATCTGGCAACTTACGAGGGTTGTCTGAACAATTGCACAAAGTTCTTTGTCACCAGCGCTTTGATGGTTCCCTTGGTAGTGAAGAAAACCTTTTTGCGATTCTCATTTAGTGGCTCATCATCGATCGGTATCGGTGGCTTTTCAGCTGCCATCGGTTCGTGTGTATCGATAACCTCAGGTGGCAACACTGCTGTCGGCAACGTTGGATTGTTGCGATTGTGATCCAATATCTGTGCCAACTCATCCTCGTTACCTTGACGCTGGCTGAGTATGAGGAAAGCATCCTCAATGGATTGTGTGCCGAATTTGATCATTATATTGGTGGGCGTGTCCTCAGCCAGTAGAACTCCATTGCGCATGAGACCGATCTAGGAGTGTGATATTGGATAATGATTATACTATAATGTAATATAATATTAAAGTAATGAAGGTGATAGATCAACTCCGATATTCATAGATTCTTTAGTGTCTCCTTCCTATTGTTTTTGAAGTGTTCTATTCAGTTTTCTCTTCTGATTTCAATTCTGTTTTCTATTCTTTTCTATGATATTCATTCTACAACTATCTTTAATAACCTCTCCCTCAATCTTCCCTCTTCTACTTACGTAATTCGCCTGCTTGGCCTCTTCAATATAATGTGTGGTAATGATCACAGCCATTTTGCTATTCCTGGTAGTTTCCACCAGAAAGTCCCAGATTCTGTAAGAGCAAGAAGACACTTAGTTAGTCTGGTAAAGAAGATCTTCCCCTATTGATCACACTCACTTCTCGCGCAGCATGGGATCCAGTCCGACAGTTGGCTCGTCGAGTATCAACAGCTCGGGATCGTGTATCATGGCGCAGGCAAAGGACAAACGTCTCTGTTGTCCTCCACTGCACTGCTTGATCATTTGTCGCGGTGGCGGCAGCTGCAGCAGCTCCTTGAGTAGCTTGAACTTTTCACGAATTTTCTCATCTGTCAGTCCGTAAATGCGGCCAAAATAGAATATGGTCTCCTTGACGGTCATCTCCCCGACCAGTGCGATTTCTTGGGGCATAAATCCGACCCTCGAGCCTGGCACACCACTGCCAGGTTCACCGGGTGTTACGCCCAGCACAGAGACTTCGCCGCCATTGAGACAACGTTGGCCCACAATGCAGGAGAGTAGAGTGGTCTTGCCACAACCTGAGGCACCCAAGAGGCCATAGCTAGAGAGGAGAGTGAAATCAAATTGTTATCCATCGATCGATTGATTCGTTGATCCGATGATCACGCAGATTTGCGCTCATTACAAATGCAACTCACATGGAGCCACGCATGACGTTCATATTCAGCTGGTTGAGCACAATCTTGGGATTCGATTTGGAGCCATAGTACTTATAACCGTTGCGCACTTCAACGGCCGCCATGTTGTGATATCTGTGTGTGTGTGTGTGTGTGTGTGTGGAGTGTACTCGCTCGCTTCCAAATTGATCTCTCTCGTTCTCGCTCTCACTCTCGCTGACGTTGCTAATGTTCTGTGGGACGATCGAAAAAGAATTTGTGTGTATTTAATCGGGTAATCACTTGCGTCAATAAATCTTTATACGGTTATGTATTTTATTGATTGGGGCTCTGCTTTATGACAGGCACGTGCCAAGGCACACAAAGCGCCTGGGCAGCCAAACAAACAAAAAACTTAAAAATATAATCGACAACACATTGGTAACCCGGACCCACAACATGGCGTTAATTCTAGGCATTCGCCTGGTAACCGAAAACCCCATTCACGTTCATTCAGGCATTTCTGAAAGTGAAAATCAAACTAGCAACTTGTTAGCACTGCCCATGAGTTCAGTGCCCTCCCTACCACTTCTTAGAGAACTATGACAAATGAAATATGAAACTACATAACACTGTCATCATCATTAGCTAAATCATCCCAACTTTGTTTGCATTCTGTAATGAGATTTGTCAACATCTCTATGTTGGCTGAGTACTCTCGACTGTTCTCGGCGCTTCATTAACCTTTGAAATAAGGCTTATAGTATAACGTTTAAGAACTTTCGGTTGATGAGATCGCAATATGAAGTGCGGTAATGAAGCTTCAATTGATTGAGTCATTCACTTGGTAATTTCAGCAACAATTTACTTGAGATTAGATGAGACTTTTTAACTGCCAATATCGCGCAATATAGAAGTAAACACTTCACTTAAACATCTTTTAAGATCGCATAATATTTTGCTGGCAAGCTAAAAGTTTCAGCTTAAGATCAACAGAACCGCCTTCTTGGAATGACCAACCTGACAACCTTAATTGGTATAGCAAAGACCTTGTTGTTTGTAAAGTTGCATTTGCCAATACAAGAATTGGCCATAAAGATGAGCAAATAAACAAGTTAACGAGGTTTCTCAGAACAACCTTGGTGGGGCGGTTGCTTGCAATGGGTCATTGAAATATCGCTGCAGTAAACTGAATAAATGTAAAAATTGCACATTAACACAAGACTTCAAAGCTGAAGTTAAAGTTAAAGATAAAGCTAAAGTCAAATGCGACTCAACTCAAACTGATTCAGCAAATATTGACAAGAGTCACAGATAAATGAGCGGGTGACAGATTGTGATACTCTCGTGTGCATGTGCATAAACAATGGCGAAGCGAATGGCTTATTCGTTTCGAAGTGAATTTCACTTTACTTACATACATTATTTATGCATGTCGGTAAATGCAAATTACAAAAGTGCCCAGAACGTGGGGCACTCGGACAATGACAATACGGAAAAATCAAATGACGGCGCGCATGAGAAGACAAAGCGTCTTGAATAACAATATGGCAATACGATACGAGCCCACACTGACAACACACATCTTTCTATATACATATCTTTCTCATATATCTATCAACGTCAAGGGCTGCCTTTAGAATGAACAAATAAAGTGCTGTGAAATGGAGTGTGAAAGGCGGAGGTAAATAGAACCTGCCTTGGGTAGGGTTTTCCGAAACATCCGTCTAAATTTGTAGTTTGTATTAACGCCAGTGTCGTTAAAAGTCATCTGACGATTCTATGATGAGCTGACCAACTTAGTTTCAGTTCGAAATTTACACTTTACAAGCTAATTATCTCGAAATAAACACTTCGTCATAAAGTTTTGTTGGAAATAAACAAAAACAAAGTCTTATTAAAATGCATACTAGATCTTTTTATGAGTTTACCGTATTTATTGCAGTTTTTATATTCAAGAACGAATGTTATATTGCCTTTTCTATAATTTCTAATTATCTTTATGTGCGAGAAACTTTTGAAAGACAGAAGGCGGTTTAAGTACTGCATAAATCTCGCTATGACTAATATTCATAGTGTTTACTTAAACTAGCCAAAACTCTCTTCAGTTAACTTGATATAAACATCTGCTTTGCCTTCAATATGTTATCTCTAACATTCGTTAATTCAATTCACTGTAAAACAATATAAATAACATACTGTTAAGGGAATGTATTTGTATGTATTACTGTAACATTTCTTAATTTTATTTACAGAAGAACTATGTTATTAACACAATGTTAAAGTATAACATAAGTAAAACTGCATAGTGTCACTGTTAAGTGCTTTGTGAATTAATCGGGTTATTTTCCTATTCATCTCTATCTCTTTTTCTAATTCATCTGTCTGATGAAATCCTTGCAATGTAATTTATTATAATATTATGTTGTGTCAAATCTATTGGCAACTCCTGTTCGAAAATCAATGGCCTCGTTGTTAGACTTTGACCTACTTAAGCACTACGATGTGTGCCAGCTCATTTTCGGCTGAAATCCGTAAGCGAACACACACACACAGACACACACACATACAAATGGGGCACATGGGGCTCTCTTACAAGTCTATCTGGGCATCTCTTAGATACATAATCAAATGAGCCGGCTAACTAGAAAAGACAACAACAGCAGCAGCCACAATTATAATAACAGAAACAACACAACGCACAACAGAAACACACACACACACGCACGCACAAAAAGACCATAAAACGTTCGAAAGTCAAAACTCGAAAAAGAAATAAAAGCTTGTCCGAAAAAACTTGAGTAAGGTTAGTAACACGAATTCGTGGTCATAAATTGACGTATCTGCCGCTGTTGTTGTCTCGTTGTCTCGCTGTGTTTGTTGTTTTCGTTGTTGTTGTTGTTTGCTTAACATTGTGCCAGATGACGCAAAGGACAACAATTTCGTCTTGATGCGGTTTTAAAGGCCCGCAAAAAGGCGGGCGCGAAACATATTGCGCCTGCTGCTTCATGCTGTCGAGTGGGGAATGTCATTAAAAATGAAAAGAAAACAACATTAAAAAACACGCTGTCCAAGCCCCAGAAATATAAAACACAATTTTGCGTAATTTCTGTGCGAAAAATAAATAGAAACAAGAATAATAAAAGAGGTACAGAGTCGAAGTTGTGATACTCTTGCCAGGTCTGCCCTTTTTAAAAATAATATAACCTATTACTTATAGCATGTTTGCAATTATTTGATAAAAGGAAAAGAAAAGATACTATTTTTAAATTTTATATATATTTTCATAGTAAAATAAATGAAGAAAAAAAATTAACATTAATAATTGAATTATAATTCTGTTATTTTAATTTCAACAGCAGTTTTCTTTTCAATTCTAAAGCAATTCCACTTTTAAGTTTGAATTAATTTAAAATTTCACTTCAGTACAAGCTCCTTATTCGATATTAAAAATCAAATAGTTTCCTTCTTACAAATATATAAATTCTTACCACGATCTTTCAGCCTTTTTTCCAAAGGTCAATGTAATTATATTGACCTATGGAAATCCCCAGCGAACACTTCGATTCAAGCACTCACTTCACTCACTGCACATTGTACTAATTATACCCCATGCAAGTGTAAAGTAAAATTAAAAAATAAATACAAAAAAAACCCCAAATAATCAACCAAAAAACGCAAAGCGCAGCGCCAAAAGCAAAACAACGCCAAGGTTGCTCCAACTGGTTAGCGGGACGCACAGACTGACGAACGGACAAACGACGAGTGCAGTCGACGTCGGCGTCAAAGTCGACGACGTAAACGGTAACGTGGTAACGTCAATTGCGGCTGTTCCAAAAATGTTTGTTATATGCGCTATAAAATATCGATGTGTGTAATGTGCTATTGCTGTTGTTGTTGTTGTTGTTGTTGGTGTGTTTCATATGCAGCGAATTTAATTTGCAAATTTGCAGAAATCTTTTGCAATGCAGCGAACTACGGCCAAGAGGCCCTGAGCTGCATTCGCGTTGGTCATCTACCCCTCTCTACACCCTCTCTCTCCCTCGCCGAGAATAACGTGATTATGTTACTGGCCACGCCCCCTCGCTAGCCGCCACCTTGATGCAGTTTAACGGCTTATTTAACTGTGCAACAGTCGCCGAACTCAACGCAACTCAACTCAACTGGCCCGAACTCGCCACGGCGCAGTGTTAGTGGGTATTTAGTTCGTGCCACATGCGGCAGCCACACTGCACTCCATGCCATGCCACCCCACACAGTCGCCCAGTTGTCGAGCTCTGGAGATCGTGGACAGTTGCTTCCTCCTTCTCTCGCTTGTCACCAGTTGCCCGGCACCGTCTATTCGTCTGTCTGTCTCTTTGTCTGCCTCTCTGTCTGTTCGATCGTTCGTTCGTATGTTCGTCCATCTCTTCGTTTTGCCAACTGGCCGCACTTCTCTTTTCTCTCGCTCTGTCTGCAGTTTCGGTTCGATTCGGTTTTGTGGCATGGCCACTTCTTATATAATCCAGCAGCAATCATTTCGGCCAAGCTGCAACACCAACAGCAGCAACAGCAACAACAACAGCAATCAGCAACAGCTGAGCCAGAGTTTGCTGTGTGTGTACTGTTTACATCATTCACAGTTACTCTTAGTGCGGCATTTGAATTTGCAAGCACAATTTGCATGCGATCTAAGCATAAAATATGAAATAAGTAGGGACGAAGGCAGGAATATTATAAAATTATATTATAATTAAATATAGATATTTCTTGTTCCCTTTAAGAAAATAGTTTTGGTTCATGAATCAAAAAGTCTTGCAAGAAATATCAATTGACATTTATGCGGTTTATAACTATGAAATGAAGGGAAGAGAACAGAAATATTATATATCTTCATATTTATTCTTTGATTTACGTATCTCCTAATAAACTTTGTCATGTACATTAACAGTTCTATAGATTGTCTTAAGCTTATCTCTAAATTTTATGTAGTAAACCGAATAGTTCATATTTATGAAAGTTTTATAAAATGACTTCTTCATAAATAAAATGACCAAGTTTATGTTTCTACAAAACTCCAAGTTTAAAAAAGCATAGTAAAAATATTTAAATTTTGGTAAATATCTAAATTTCCATTCCATCTTAATTTATTTTCTATAAATTATTGATTCTTCAATCACTATTTACACACATTTTCAATTCATTAACTTTTCCTACTCTTTCGATCCCTCAAGCTTAAAACTTCACAACTTCTCAGCGTGAATGATCTGTGTTGGCATGAGGCAAGTGTTGGTTTCTTAAGCTCATTGTCTGCACATGTAATTTTCTTTCTTTGATTATAATTTCTGCCTTTTCATTTGGCATTTTCCTCAGCTCAGCGTATCGTGTCGTGTCGTTTGCAACGTTTTATTTGCATTTTAGTTAATTTCCTTTATTTCATTTTACAATTATGATATTTCTGTGTTAGTTTTTGTAAGTTTTTTGTAGCCGTTTTGCTTTTGTTTTTGTGTTGGGGTTTTTTTTTCTGTTTTTCTGTCTGTCTGTGTCATTTCGCGTTGCGGTGCATAAAATGAACATGTAACAATTTTGCTCACTTTTTACGCCGCATACTTTTGTCTAAGTACCATGGCTAGAAAGCACCACACGATGATATGGCACAAAGATTGGCGAGGTAGTGACTAGATACCGTGGATCAGCTAACAACAAAAGTGGGTTACACTTGAGGCTGAAGTGGGGAAAATGTGCAATGGGAGAAGGAGTCTGTGCGAGACTGTCTGATGGGGCTGGAGAGCGCTTTAACGGATCGGCATTTTGATTGATCTACACTCTCGCTCTCCTCTCTTTTTCTCTATCTCCAATCAACACAGGTATTCCGTAGATCAATCTATGCGCAGTGTGTACACACTGTGTTTATATGGCAGTCATTGTCGGTGTTGCAATATTTTGCATTGCCCAATCCCGTTCAGTCCCTCCCCACAGTGCACAGTACCATGCCATTTCCCATCGACCATCCACTTGTGCCTGGTGCGCTCTTTTTCGAAATATTATGAGGGAAAAACAAACAAAAAGACGCAGATGAACAGTGGACAGTAGACTAAAGACCGTTAACAGTAGCGGGGGCACCCGCAAGACAGTTATTGCTATTGTTGTTGTTGCTGCTGCTGCTGCTACTGCTGTTTTTTCGTTGGTGAAGTTCAGTTTTTATTTGTTTTCATTGCGTGTTTTTATTGCACTTTTTGCTGCAAGATGAAACGAAACAAGGCAACAAAGTTTTGAATAACTTCTTCTTGGTTCGGGTCTCGTGGCTACCTTCTCTCTTGCTTTTCTTTATTTGTTTTGGTCAATAAAACACACACTCAGGCACACTTACATACACACACAGGCACACACACACACACTAGACGCACTTCACTTGCGGCACGGCTGCTTCATGCATTTGCGCACACGCGCCGCCAACCCGCGCAAGTTTGTGTCTTGAGTCTTTCGTTTCGAACGAACGAAAAAATGCGGAAATTTCAATTTTATATTCCCATTCAGCTTTAAATTCGTAGGTCACTTTAATCACTTAGTTCCATTGCAGGCATTTTGAGGGGTATTCATGTTTTAATACTATTTTTCTTTTCGTACCGCTCTTCTAATCAACTTCTCCTTGAGGACGGACGAGCGCGCGCGCTTCGCAGTGTGTTGCAATTTTCTTTGCTCAGCTCAGCTCTGTTTTTCTTTTCGCCGAGTGTGTCTACCAAGTTTGGTTGCTTCGCGTACCGTCTTACTATCGCTACCACTATCTCGCACACGTTACGCTCTGTCTCTCTCGGTCTCGCTCTCTTTCGCTCGGTCTACCGCTTAAAACGTTAACGCTTCCGCTTGAGCCAAGTGTCGCGGCCAAGCTTCGTTTATCGACTGAACACCCAAAGCCGACTCTGTCGCGCTCGCAAGCTCGCCGCGTCGTAGCGTCTAAAAACTTCAGACTCGACTTCGACTTCGACTTGGCCGACGGCAGGCAGCGCGCGCGCAGCTTTCGCGGTGCTTTTGGTCGACGCTTTTGCCTCGCGCGCTACACGAAACGAAATGTTCATTAAAATGCGAATTTTTTTTCGTTGCTTCCTCTAAAAAAAACGAAACAAAAAAGGAAAAAAACCTATGATAAATTGTAATAAATATATAAAATTATTAATGCGCCACCACAAAGTTGTTTGTCAGTTTTTTCAACTTGAGATTTTGTGGATGTCAATTAGAAATTGTTCGTAGAAATTGTCGAAATTTACTTCTAGACATAAATTGAATTCGGACTTCTTCAAGCTACGTTGCTAGAATAATAATTTCAATTTATTTCGGGAAATATATCTGAAGTTGAAACTGTTGCAAGTAACCTGGATCTGGGAGACTATATTATTACCATTGATATTCTATGGTGAGTGTGTCGCACTGATGGATGGACGTGTGCTCATTAAAACTGTTATATAAGGATACATCATAAGAAAAAGTTTCCCAAACAGAACATAATGTTTTACATATGCTAGTCACATACAGAATACTGATAGAAATTTGTATACCCTACACAGTACAAATGAGATTCGTGTATAGCAAATCATTTATGCATAATAATCAAGTCAAATTACGGTAGTTTTCGAATTTAATAAAATCAAATTCGAATCTTGTATCACGCAATTTGAATTATTTCAATTTGCTTTAAGTGAATTAGATTTTAATGTTATTTAAAGTATTTTTCCTACTCAAGACAATCGTTAAGATCACGAAAAACTAATGTCGACATTTTAATTAATGTCTGATGACAATTAAGTTGCGTTTAATTATCATTTCCCAGACTTTGCTCTAAATTGTTGTGGACAACTTTAATGAAGAGTCGTAGAACAAAAGTCAAGCATAAGGAAGTTAAGAAGAATCACGCGAACTTTGAGCGTAGATTGCTCTCTCAATTACACGTGTCAGCATCAGGTTCATTGTGCTAAGATTGGATGAAAAGCTAAGAAGACAATTCAGAAGCGACTTTAACAAAGTGGAGAACCTGAGAACTTTAGATTACAATGATTGAATAGAATGATGATACGCGGTATTTATGTAAAGAACCATTTGAGATTCGTAATTACTAAGGAAGTGTTTAACATACGATCTTCGACCAGTTTAGACTTTGAATTTTTGATTTGGACAATATAAACAATATTGTAACGATATAAAAGAATAAAAAGAGTAAGTAAAAAAAAAATAAATATTTGGAATGTACTTCCAGATAAATGGCCTATAAATAATACCAAAATTTAAATCAAACTAGCCCTGCCGATTCTAATCATCTTTAATCTTAACAAAACTTACCAATTATACATTATTATTATAATTGCAAAATAAATTTCGATCAATAAGCCTGCAAGACATTAAAATTGAGTTTTCGGCTGCCTCGTTTTTATTAAAACCTTAAACTTAAGCTAAAACTTTATCTGTAATCAAATTAATCGTATATCGATAGTAAAATAGGTCTGTATATAATTTCTCCCTCTCCGTGCGACGCAATTACAGCATAAGCACTTGTGATTCCCAACTGGTTTTTGTACCATATCACATCCGTTCAATCAGCCCATTTCTTGACTGGATTGTGACGTCACACGCACACACACACCCAATCGCAGACGCACACTCAGTTGAAGTTGCACTTTGGTCCAATTCACTTTTGTCTTCCATGCGCGCATGTCAATTAACCCATTTGTTTCCCATTTAACCCCAATTTTTCACAACTCTCGTCGCGGATTCGCCTTTTTAGTTTTAGTTTTTTTCCCCCTTTTTTTTATCATTTTTTATTTGCTTGCAAACATTTCGAGATGCTGTTGGCTGCGGCTCTTTGTGTGTGAGTGTATGGGCCCCTTGTTTTCGCGTGTCTCTCTTCCCCAAGCTCATTTGTTGCACAAGTTTGCAAAATAAATTGGTTCGAGAAATGTATGGATAGGTTTCGGGGCAAACCGATTGTCTTACTCAAGCATAAAGTTTATGATACGCGACTGTTGCGCGATAGTTCGGAAACATTAATTCCTATGCAAAACTCCCCAATCGGATTGAATTAAACAGAGCAAAACCTGCTGAAGGGGAGGCGGGGGCAATTATCACACTCTGCTGCTAGAGGCGATCGCATTTTATCGCTTGATTTCTGATGAGGCAGCAGCATCTTTTATTTTTTTACCACTTTACCTTTTGGTCTGGAGCATTTTCTTCTTCTTTCTCTGCCTCTTCTTCTTCTTCTGCGCTTGCTTTAACCACGCTTTAACATTTCGTTTCGTGTTCAAGGCCGGCGTTGGCGCTTTCTTTTACAATAGCGTCGACCTTGACGCGCTCTGCGACGACGACGACGACGGTGACTGCGCAAGCGTCAACGACGACGCTGCCGTTGCCGTTGCCGCCTCTCATCGCGCATTGAAGTTTGCACGCTGTTATCAGAGAGACAACAACGACAACAACGACAACAACAATGTTAACCCACTTAGGGTATGTTGAACGCATCGGGCTGGCGCGACTCACCTGCTCACCTGGCTGACCGTCCGTCCCTCGTCCGTTTGCGGGGCCCGTCTTATTGATCAGCTGCCCAGCAAATAGCAGCGTTTAGACCAACTTGACGGACTTGTAATTTTTTTTTTTTTTAAGCGCTGAATACAGAAATGTCGCAAAGTTTTTAGCTGCTTGTTGTTGCTTGTTATTGTTGTTGTTGTTTGTTGATTGTCGGTTGTGCAATGATTAACTAGCCCGCCTTTGCACGACTGAAGCGCTCTTTAGGGTCTGCAAGTGCCCTTTGATAGTGGGTATGCTGACTTAATTAGCGGATTGGTTGCACATGTAAAGAAAAATTGAATATATTTTTTATTTAAGTATAAAGTTTATAAACCTAAGTATTAATTCAAAAATGGATAATATTTATAAACTAATTTATTTGGTGATATATAAAGTCCTCTTTAAAGTATAAACCAATGTAAGTAAACTGCTCAACATTAGAATAAAAGTTTACTTTAGAGTTAGAACGATTAAAAACATATAAGAGAAAATAATAAATATTTATTATTATTAAACATTATTATTAACTCTTATCTAACAAATGTAAAATAAAGTATGAAGCATCAGGTGAAAAAATACAATTTATAAAATAAATAATAAAAAAAGTGAACTAAATAAAATATTTTGTTATGACATTATGACTGAATAGGAAGCTCTAAGCTCGGCAGAAGGCAAAATTTATTCCCACAATCAAAATTATATGAAGTAAAATTATCGTGGATATAATAAAATTTTAAGAATTGGTTAAAAAATAGTTTTAATTACATAATAAATTTTCCTATTATTTAATGAAATTGAAATGTTATATTACTCCGATTCATTGTAAATTTTTCTTAATGTTTGCTTACCTTTTAGAGCATTTAATATTCGCCTTCCCTTCGTTTAGTTTTCTTATTCATGTTTAATTGCTGAAATTTAAGCATAAACAAAATATGAACTAATGAAACTGCAACTGTGCTGGGCTCTCCGTGCTCAGCCTTCGCTCTCTGTTACTCTCCCTCTCTCTATCTCTTTTTCTGTCTCTCTGTCTTTTGCTTCACTGTCTTGCGCTCTTTTATTGGGCTACTCCCCTGGCAATTGCAGCGAGGTTATAAAGTTTTGTAATATTTTATGAGTTTATTGTGCTGTCACAGTCTTTGGATTTAACTGCAATAATTTAACAAAATAACACAATTAATAATAGTTTTAGCTTATTGTTATTAATATAACAGAAATGTTGAATTTTTATTGTTTTTCAAAAACACTTTGGCAGTGTTATTCGTTTCATGTTTAAATGGAACTTATCTCTGTTTTTTCATCGAAATTTTCTTTACACGACTTTTCATGTTTCTGGATGACGCTTTTTGCAATAGATTTATAATTACCATAATTAAAGTGTAATTAAAAATTGTTAGTAAATACGTACCTGTTCAAGTTGTGATTTATCTTTTAGTATCTAACATTTCTGTTGTTTTTTTAGCTTGTTTTTCTGCTCGAAAAGTTTGTTGGTTGTATTTTGTGTAAGTGCCGCCGAGTTTGCGGTTCAAGGTTAGCGCAATTAGCCTAAACCAATTGTGTTAGAGCAGGCAAATTTGTACAGCAACTTTAGTTTTGCAGGTTGGTGCAATTGGAGCATGGAGCTAAATTAAGAAATAATTAATGTGTTTAAAGTTTATACCCTATAAATACAATATTCAAAATTATATTTACGTTTTTAGTAGATATAAGGAGTTGTCAGTTGTTAATGGCTTATCGTTCAGGTTCATTCGGTTATAAAGCTAATAAATTTAAAAGGCAAAGTTGATGTTCGCACCTAATAATATTCTCCTTCAAACCAATTAATGCTTTTCTAAATGAACTGTTAATTAAAAAAAAAAATAAATAGCGGCTTTGATTAATTAGTGATTTTCAGTTGGGGTATGATGAGTTTTTAAGTAAGTTGACAACTCTATGCGAGCTTCACTCAAGTAACAAAAAAGCAAAGTGAAGCTCACTACCCCTCTCTCTCTCTCTTTATCTCTCCTGCACTCTTTCTCTCCATCTCTCTCCCTCCCCGACTCTCTTCAAAGCTCAGCTTGAGCTAGTTTTCATGCCACAAATCCAGCAATTCTCTTCACTTTGGCTTGGCAACAGGTCGCTCGCACTTAATAAAATTCAATTAGTCAACATGTGTAAATTTCCATTTCCATTTCGTTTGTGCGGCATGTTGCGTTCGCTGTGTGCTGCTAAACGATGCAGCAACATTTCTCAAAACCAAAATAAAGCTTTCTCGCTCGGCAACAAAGTTGACAGCAAACCAGAGAGCGAATTAGAGAGAGAGAGAGAACAAGAGAGCAACTGCAACAACAGCAACAATTTGTAGGCAACTTAATGAGCTTCAATTAGTTTAAATGAAATGGAGTTGCGGTATTTTGATGGACAGTGTAGACAGCTGCGTTTATTTAATTGAGTTCCACTTAGTGGCAAACTCTGCGGAATGCGCTCAGTGTGGGAAGTGCGAAAAGTGCAAGTGGGAGAAAGATGAAAGGGGTGTCTATTGTAGAGTTGCACATGAAACTAAACTACAACTTTACTGTATAAGCTCGAACTTTTTACAGCATAAGCCGCAAACCATATAAGATCTCAAAACAAATGTAATATAGAGAATAACCAATTTTAAAGCGATGTGAATTTGGCCTTTTCTACTATATGTTAATTATTCATACTGCCTCAAAGTATGCTATGAAAATCCGGTGAGCTTTGCTTAGTGAAATTTGGGAGTATTTAAATATGACTGTTATTATTATTTAATAAAGTTATTTTTATTTTCAACAGACATTCCCTGCACTTAATTAGAATATTTGTCAAATAGAACTATCCCAATGTGACTAAGCAATGGCAATGAATTATTTATGAGCATTCAATGAATTGATGAATTTATTAATTAGCTGTGTAAACAGAGGCTAAGTAGCATCTATTACAGACAGACTGTGAAGATGCTGCTTGAATATAAATACAGATAGGTAAATAGGTGGAGAGGAGTACATTATGAACTGAAAACCAAATCAAGACGTAATTAAAACCAGCACTAAAACAATAATCAAATATGCTCGACTGGGAAATACCCAACTGACCAAACCGATTTCTTAAATATATAACTTCTTTGTTTAAAGCAAATAATTTAGAAAACTATAGTTCATGTAGTCCTTAACGCCTTCTTTCTGCCTGTTAAATACATTTAGGGTTTTCAAAGTATATATCCTTTCTTTGGGTAAGAATAATAAGCGAATCATCGATAGATCTCTTCTTCTCTTATATTCTCTTCTGCCTAGACACCCTGTATTAAAGCTCATTCTTGCAGCAATTGCTGTACAAGTTCTGAAATAGATCTCTCTCAGCTTTGCTCAACACTTTGTTACCCCCCAACTATAAACTCTGAACTGCAATGTTGTCGAAATAAACATAATAAAGAGTATGAAATTCATAAAAGCTGACGCAAAGCAAGCGAAATTCTTTAGATGCCTTGTGGCAATAGATGAGCAAAGATTAAAATGGATTTGATACTGCAGACACTGCTGCTTCAGTTGATAGTATCGACAATGAGTCGTCCAAGTGTGACGGATGTGAATCGATCGACTCAACTGCTCGATCAATTGGGAGCCAAGCGTGTGCCCTTTCAGTATGATCACTTCGAGCCGGGACTATACTATACCGATCTGGACTATCATCTGCGACAGCCACTGCTATACGTTCGGAACCTGACTCAGCGTATGACGATTGCCAATTTTAAGAATATTCGCCAACAGATTCTTGAGCAGGGAAAGCTACAGAAACCAGTGCCAGAAGATGTGCCCTTTCCCTGTGATGTGAGGGGCGGACGATCACCGGAGGTGCCCACAAATATAAGTAGACTACGTCCCGGTGATATCGATATAATTGCGACCTTTGGTGACTCTACGAACGCAGGCACCGGCATGCTGGGATTGGGACCCCTCGATTCGATTGTGGAGTATCGTGGATATAGTTATGCTGGTGGCGGGTTCGAGAATTGGCGTACAGCACTCACACTGCCCAACATACTCAAGGAATACAATCCACAACTCTATGGCTACGCTGTAGCAAACACACTCGTGGTGGATGAAGAAGGTTCGCGCTTCAATGTGGCCGAACCCATGTTGCACATACAAGATCTCCCGTTCCAAGCACATGTGCTAATCGAACGAATGCGTCGAGATCCCAAGGTGAATATGGCACTGCACTGGAAGCTGCTGAACATTCATGTTGGTCCCAATGACATGTGCAACGACCTATGCAGCTGGCAGGATGTGGATGCCTTTTTGCGTCGCGAGGAGCGTCAGCTCTATGCAGCCCTCCGCCTGCTGCGCGATAATGTGCCTCGTCTGTTGATAAACTTCGTCCTGATGCCCGATGTGGATAATGTGCTTCAGTTGATGAAAACATCACCACCCGAGTGCATACATCGTATTCCTTTCTATTGCAATTGTTACAAGAAACTTGAAGAGAAGATCTATTATGATGCCGCCAAACGATTGATCGATCTGCAATTGGCCATCGTCGAGTTGCCCGAGTTCCGCAGCGATGACTTTGCCATTGTTGTCCATGGAATTCTTAGGAACCTTAGCAGTCTCTGGTCCAAGAATGGAGAAATCGATCGAATTTATATAGCCAGCGATTGCATACACTACACTCAGTTCGGGCATGCAGTGCTGGCCAAGACGCTGTGGAACAATATGCTCGATAAGACCGACTTCAATTTGACCAAAGCCTGGCAGCATCCTTTCGAGCATTTTCTGTGTCCCCGCGTTGAGTCACAGTTCATACGAACAAACAGCGATAAGATTTAATTAAATTAGTATTGGGAATCTCGAGATTTATTTGAAAATACTGGTTATACTATAATAGGTATAGAAATAAAATTTGTTGAGTTAGAGAAAGAGTTTGAGACACATTTTTATGTATTTAAGTAGAAGAAATTGTACATTGAAATATTTGATGTTTTTTGTTTATTTTGTTTTTTGGAATACTCTTTTTTTATGTCGTAGCTTCTAGGTTAGTAATGAAAGAAAGTCTACGGGGCTTTAGAGTCTTGACCTGCCCAATAATTGCACAGTTAACGCTGCTCTTTCTTACCTCAATTCATCATTTAAATTCCGCACAAGTTCAGGGGAGATAACTTTCAAATACCCTGCAGAAATATCAAAATATTGTTTATTTTTATTTATTTATTAATTATTTTATTTTAAAATAGTTTCTTACTATTTACAGTTGCATTTTTATCTGGTTGAGCACAAGATTTAATCCCAAACAGTTTAGCACACAATAATTTAAAATATAATAATAATAAATTGTTCATTATTTAAAGGCATTTCAAACCTTCCCATTTAAGATTTTCCAAGGGGTATAACTTAAAAATAATTATAATATAAAAGCATTGCTAAAGTGCGAATTCTTTTTAAAGTAATTCGTGATTTAGTCGCACAGTTAATCATGGCTCGCATTATTCAGTTCGCTGTGCTGCTGTTGCTTTTCTCTGCATATTGCACCGCACTAAGGCAACGTATGCCAAATCACTCGGAGGAAGTGCTGTCACGTTTGGGCATAGAGCAGGTGCAGTTCGATAGCAAAGCCATACGCAATGGAGGAATGTACTACACGAATCTGGATAATCTTCGCGATGTGTTTCTGGGTATGCGTAATGCATCGATGAATATACGATTGAACAGCTTGGAGCACATGCTGGCCATCAATCGAGAGCAGGGAAAACTGCAACCGGAGGTGCCCGGGAATGTTCCCTTTCCCTGTGATGTTCGCCACGGTCGATCGGCGGTTCCACCTAGGCACATTTCGCGCTTACGTCCCGGCGATATTGATATTTTGGCCGCCATGGGTGATTCAGTTACTGCAGGGAACAGTATTATATCGGAGAATTTCTTCGACGTCTTTACCGAGTGTCGTGGCTTTAGTTTCACTGGTGGCGGCAGTGCTACCTGGCGCACCGCACTCACCTTGCCCAACATACTGAAGCTGTACAATCCCCGGCTGTATGGCTATGCCTGGACCCATAGTCTGGTGGCCAACAAAGAGAAATCTGTGTTCAATATAGCCGAACCCATGGTCACACTACGTGACTTGCCGTATCAGGCTGAGGTGCTCATTGAGCGACTGCAAGCCGATCCCAAGGTGCAGATGCGTCAGCACTGGAAACTGCTGAGCATCTTCGTGGGCATGAACGACATCTGCTTTGAGCTGTGCCTGTGGGATGACACCGAAGCATTTCTGCGCCTACAGCGTCAGCAATTGTATCGCACATTTCGTCTGCTGCGCGAGAATGTTCCCCGACTGCTGATCAACTGGATAATGATGCCCAGTGTGGCTGACTTCCAGAGAGTTTTCAAGAACTTTCCCTCATATTGTCGTACAAATCTCATTTGTTCCTGCCTGACAAGCGCCTTTTTGCCACACTATCCCGATGTGCTGCATCGACTGCAACTAATACAGCTTGAAGTGCTGGCGTTGCCAGAGTTCCGCTCCTTCGAATTTGCCATTGTGCCGCACACAGTGTTGAGCAACGTCAGTGGTATAGTGCTCACACAGGGCTCACTGGACATGCGCTTCTTTGCCCACGACTGTATGCATCTGAGTCAGCGTTCGCATGCCATTGTCGCTGGCGCATTGTGGAACAGCATGCAGAGGAGCATGGATCCGCGCGAGACACGTATCTGGCGGCAGCCTTTGAGTCACCTGCTCTGCCCCAGTGAGCAGCGCCCGTTTCTGCGAAGTACCTAAGCAAACTGCGGAAGTGGAAATCCCCAACACGTCCAGCCTCTTTGCGGGTGGATTAACCTTCGGTGCGGAGATCAGCCTCATCCAAGGCACGCCCTCCGTCAACATACCATACATGACTCAACGGCAGTCGGCTTATTTATAGATCACGCCACTCGATTGTAATAAATTCATTTAAATATACGATATTTCTGGCTGGGCAATAACCGATATCAAGTACAAAATAAATGGCAACAGCTTGAAACAGGCTTCAATTTGCCTAAGTTCATCATTCACTTAGCAATCTCGAGAGCACATTCAGTTCCTTCCTCCAAATGTCTGGGCAAACAATTAGCTATTAACAATTCTCAAGTCACTCGGAACAAGTTAGCTGCAAAACTCACTCTGAGCTTAATGTGCAAATATTTAGCTTGAAAATCTAGCGTGACAATTGGGCGAACTTTTCAAATGGAATCTGAGCTAGAGAAACAACATGGCAAGGCAGTGGCGTGGGTTCAGCACTTTATGATGGGGGTTACAGGAACGTAGTGCCTAATATATTAAGTAAAATTTATTCTTGGAAATTGGGCATAATAAAGTTAATTGAAAATAATACTTCTTTATGATAATAAAGTTAATTCATTCATATTTTGACTTCATTAATATATTATGAGCATAATAAGAATTCTGAAACTCAGGGGAAGAACTTTACCAAGTTGACATTCTAAAAATACTCAATTACGAATACGATAATGTATTCATAATACTTATTTATTCAGTTTATATTTCCCAGGAGCTTATTCTTTTGTATGGTACATACATATGTCTCAGACTCGCACCAACACGTGGCTTCACTTTGAAATCATGCCATGATGATGTAGTTTTTTTGGGTGGCATAAAACCGAAGTTATATAGTTCTTAGGTTCCCCACGCGCCATCCAAAGTCTACGTCACTGTAACTCCAATTTATTTATAAATTAATTGTGTTCATTGTTTCTTTATAAACATTATGCGTTGCTTCTGTCATGTTGTAGTAGCATCAATGTTTTTTTTTTTTTTGCGACCGCTCCAAGGTAATTATTATACTCGAATTTCTGCCAGGTATGTGTACATTTTTTCGACAATATCTTTGAACCCAACGCACTTATGTTGCCTGGGTCCAACATCGGGGCACGGTTTGTCAGTCACTCAGTCTCAGTCTCTACTATCTGCTTTGTCATTTCGCAATTTTGTTTTCGTTTATTTCGGTTTGGGTTCGGGTTTTGTTTTTGGTGTATCATGCGAGTAGTTAATGTCTCGGTCAGCGCATTCGAGTCAAGTTCTGTAGCCTACTATATTTGCTATTGTTTTTGTTTCTTTATGGAAGGAATGAGTGAGTAAATGAGTGCTCGCTAAGAAGTCAGACAGCAACAGTTTGGATGTTGTTTGAGGTTCCATTTATAGGGGAACTTTAAGCGCTCAGCGCATTTGCCTTTCGAGCGAGAACGCGTTAAGAAGTCGTTGCGAGTGCGCGGGTGCTAGACAAAGGACGAAGAAGGAAATAACTTAGTCTATCTAAATTGATAGTATAACGCATATAGAGATTTACGTTCCACATAAAGTCCACGTGCTGTATATTCGTATAGCATAAGCAGAGTGAATACGCGACATTGTGTGGGTGGCAATAAACAACTTATGTTACAAATCAAGTTACGTTCCACATACGTTCCACAAAATTTTGACATGTTTTACAACCTTAATCGACTAGATGTGCACAAATAAACCATAAATACAACGCAAACCTACGTTCCACATACGATCCACAGTAGTTTTGCGCTTGCTAAACTCCTCCAATCAAGCGGATGTGCTCAGATTAAGCAAAAATACAGAAAAAACTTACGTTCCACATACGATCCACACTGTATGTACTTGCCAACCTTTTCCAATCAACCTAAGGCACACAAATAAACCAAAAAAGAACATAAACCCACGTTCCACATACGATCCACATGCAATCCACCATGCCAGTAATGTGCCGCAATGCACGAGCACTTGTTCTCATGCTTCTCGTCACATGCAGCGATGCTCGCGTGCCCCGTGCACTACGCCCAGATCGCACAAACAATCTTATCGCTAGCGTCGGCATACGCGCCCAGAAATACAATCCACGGCAGCTGCAGCACAACACACTGCCACAGTTCACCGATGTGGATCGTCACTATCGTCAACTCTTTCTCGACTCACGTCGCACCTCACTCAACTGGGCGCTCGACAATCTGGAAATGATCACTAGACGTGCCAGGCGTGAGGGTAAAATGCAGAAGGTGCTGCCCCCAAAAGTTCCCTTTCCCTGCCCCCTGAACAACACACGTTCCCCCACAGTGCCGACCTCCGTGGAGCGGCTGCGACCTGGCGACATTGATATCATAGCAGCAATTGGTGACTCAATATCGGCTGGAAATGGTATCATGTCCACCAATGCATTCCACATGATCAACGAGTTTCGTGGCTTGGGTTTCTCAGGCGGCGGACTGGGAGACTGGCGATCGTACCTAACACTACCCAACATACTTAAGGTCTTTAATCCAAAGCTCTACGGCTATGCCACAGGCAATGCGCTGGTAGTGAATCATCAGATTTCACACCTGAGCATTGCAGAGCCAATGATCATGTCACACGATCTACTCTATCAGGCACGTGTACTCATCGATCTGATGCAACGCGATCCACATGTCGATATGCAACGTCACTGGAAACTCGTTACTGTATTTGTGGGCGGCAACGATCTCTGCACGGACATGTGTCACTGGGACAATCCACAATTGTTTCTTGATCAACATGCAAGGGATTTACGCGAAGCCTTTCGCCTGCTGCGCGACAATGTGCCACGCCTAGTGATCAACCTGATTGCAGTGCCCAATGTTCTGCTCACACTGAAGCACATGAAGCGTGTGCCTCTGCCTTGCTTCGTCATACAACGCATTGCTTGCCACTGCCTGTGCAGCGATCAGATCACGCCTGCCCAGCGTCGTCAGCGAGAGGAGACGATACTGCGCTGGCAACAGTTGGATTTGGCTGTGGCTCGATTGCCGGAATTTCAGCGGCAGGACTTTGCCATCGTGGCCCATCCTGTGGTATCGAATATGACATCGCCGCGGCTGGCCGATGGTCAGATTGATTGGCGCATTTTCTCCCATGATTGCTTTCACTTTAGTCAACGAACCCATGCGATGGTCTCCAATCAGCTGTGGAACAGCATGTTGCTGCCGGATGAACTGAAACCAAAACCGAATCAGCTGCCAGAACCGTTCGAGAACTTTCTGTGTCCCAGTGAGGAGCATCCGTATCTGGTAGTGCGTCCCAGCTGAGGACATTTTATTTTGATTAGACTTAGATATTCATTAATATTGATTTGGGTATAACTAAAGAACTGAGGAATGTCTTCCACAAGGTTTAAACTCTTCGCCGAAGAAGAGTTAACTTTTTGAGGTTTACATTGTAATTATATTGGAAATTTCAACTGTTTCTGATGTAGTTGAAATTTTTTTGGGGAGACAATCTAGTTTTAAATGATATTATTTATTTATTTTGTTGGTATTTAATTGATTTGTACATTTAAATGATGATAAAAAATAAGTTTGGTTACTTTTATATTTTTATAATATTGTTATTCTGTTTATATCTAAGGGTTTTTTCTCAGAATTTACTTAATTATGTAAAAGTTTAAATAATTATTTCAAAAAAATAAATCTTTCTTTTGATGTAAGTAAAGGATTATTAACCTTTACTTACTTCCATTATAATCATAGAAATATTCTTTTGAAATTAAAAGACACTTCTTGGGATTAAATTGCCATGTTGATTACACACACAAGAGCTCTACCTGATTAAAGGACTTTTGCCCACTTGCCACTTACATATACGGGCTTATCCACCTTTCCATTGTGTGTGTGTGTCTGCGTGTGTTTACTAGCGCATCCCCTCTGTCTCTGTTTACCCCCCTTAGCCTACTCCATTTCAATTAAAATATTATGCAATTTTAAATATATTTTTAATTAATTAAAAAACACTAAAAAACAATACTCCGCCCAGCATAAAAATTCATTAAAAATACTTTCTGCTTATATGGCAAAAAGTATTTTTCCTGTTTGTTGCCAACCCCCTTCCCCTCTGTTCCCCCCACCTCCTCCCGAAGCAACGTTTGTTGTTGTACGCGTGACAATGCCGCCCGCTTATTACGAGCAACCCAGCTCACTCCCACTACCCTGTCCCCCTCCCCAATGTCCGCTTAACCTCCACACTCAGCTTGAATGCAGAGGAAGAGGAAGATATAAATACAAAAGCGTTGAGAGCATTTCGCATATGCAGCGAGGCCACCTGCAAACCGGACAGTTGCCAATGGGCGGCGACCAACCCCCAGGACTCGGCCATGTCGTATGTGGAAAAAATACATACACGCCCATTGCAAACAAGGTTGCTGCCAGTGAGCGTGGGGTGGGCGGGCAGGATCAGGATGAGGAGGATGGATAAAAAGCAACCAAAAATAAAAAAATCTGAAAAAATTGCGGCCGCGGCAGCTGAGGCTGGCTGGGCAAAGTGGGAGAGATATGGGGAATGGGGTATGCAGGAGCTGCAAAAATTATATTAAAAATGCACTGTCCGAAAAAAGGGCGTAACACACACGGACACTCACACACGCACACACTCGCAGATTTTAAACCCTCGCATGATGAAAAAAAAAAAAAAAACCAAAAAAATAAAAAATGTAATAATAAAGTTGAAGCTCTCTGCTTAAGAGGGGGACTGAATGTTGATATATATACGGATATATATGAGAGAGTACGTTTGTGTGTAAACCTCTCTATATATTACATATTTAAACATTTACAGAACACAACGGAAAAAGTGTCCCGTTGCAAAATATGCAATTTGTGTGAGGGGATCGTCCCCAAAAGCAAATAAACCAAAATAAACGAGATGGAATCACAAACACTCCACACCAAAAGAAGCAGGAAAAAATGAAAATGAAAAATAAACGAAAAAAACAAATCCAAAAACCCCAAATGATAAATAAAATTTGAAATCTCGAGCCTTGATTAACCCAAACGAGCATTAGTACGGCCAGAGTGGTCACAATATTCCAACCCATGCACAACCCCCTTGAAACGGTGGCTTTTGTTTGCCCAGTTAGAAGCGGAAAAAGCGTAGGAAAGCGTATATATCACGGGTGGAACAGCCAGAGAAGGAAGGAGAAACACAGAAAAAGAAAGAGAGAGCGGGATGCAAACAGTGCATAAATATAATATGATTGCAAACAAAAACATTTGAGCCATTTGAGCTTGTCATTTGTACCGAGTTTCTCGCTGTGCTCGCGGCGTCATTCTCAAACTCTTTCCCCTCCAATTCAGTGCAGGGTTTTATGCTATATAGGAAATTGGACTGCTCGCGAATAACGGTAGTTTGAGTGCATCGACAATGTCAGAATCTATGTGAGAAAGGGAGAGCGGTAGATCTGCCTGTTTCAGTTTGTGTTGCGGAAATAAAATCAATCGAATATTTGAATATAATCTATAAAAAACAAGTTTTGTTTTGATCAAAGTTCATTGTGAATTCACTATAGTATATAACAGTTGAAGGCACATATGCTAGTTTTTTGTTAGGGTTCCTGTTTTGAATAAATAATACATATATAAAATATGATAACATTTATATTCCATATTTATTTTATTTAAACTTCAGTACTCAACTCAAAGAATAAGAAATATATATACTTTATTTATAATCAAATAAAAATATTAAATACCTTAGTTTGTTTTTAACCGAACCCTCTTATATTAGTGAATAACTATTCACTTCTAACGTTTAAAATACCAACTCAAAATACTAAACCTTAATACAATTTAGCTAGCTCTATCGCGGTATTTAAACCAAACTCAACAATTTCCGCCATCGTCATCGTCTCTTGAAGGACCCTTATGGCACTCCCCGACTTTAGTTGGCCCAGCGAACCGACACTTGGCCAGACAAATCCATCAAGACAGCGCATCAAATGAGACGTGGACACGTGGGGGAGAGAGGGCGTTAGAGTTGTAGTGGATTGAGGGGGCGTGGCAATGGGCAATACGCATTGGGCATGAAAATGTCTGCAGTTAGCCGGGCAAACAAGCGAAGTGGTCAAGCTGGAAGATGGGCAACTACGCGGGTCATCAACAATGGTGCTTGGCCAGGGGGAAAAAAACACGCACACACACTCTGGTTCCCACACACGCTGACTCACACACACACAGAGTCACACTTGAAGTGGTAGAAAAAAGTCAACGCTTGACATTAAACAGCGACAACATTTTCGCTTTGCATGGCAAATGCCGGCACAAAGGCGCACAGGATGGCCAAGAGAGAAGAAGGATGATGGCAGGAGGTGGAAGTGCGGGAGGGGGGAAGTGTGTGTTGGTGGGGGGAGACAGTTAGCTGGGGACAGCGGATGGCGCGCGAGTCGCATAAAGCAACTGACAACCGCACTTGCAATCGGTGGCTTCTCTGGCTGGCCATCATCTGATCCGGCTTCGTTACTTCAACTCACCTCCCTTCCCCCCTCCATCCCGTCTTTGCTGCCTCCGCCACCGCTAACGAAGCGCTAAAACATCAGACCAGACGATGGCGGAAATAGAGCAAAGTTTCGCTCGTCCATGCGACGCGTCGCACAATGGAGCAGCGCAAAAAATACTGCAAAACAACAAAAAAAAAGTACTGCCAGAGACGACAACGAAAATACTAAAAATGGCACACAAGCTACTTGAGCTGAGTCCAGCGTCAGGCACTCTCCAACTGCGGCCATGCCGTGACCAGCACACCACCCTCGCTCCGCTTAACGTCCTCCACCTTCTCATCTTTCTCCTCGTACTCTCCCACTTTGGATTTCTTTTTTCCGCGTTCCACTCTGGCCATGTGGTTGACGGGTTAAGGCGGACAGTTGACCACCGCAGTTGGACAGGAGACGACGGCGACGGCATCTTCCATTGTTGTTGTGGGTATCCCTGCTACTCCTTTGGCTGCTGCTGCTGCTACCTTTGCCCATTCCCGGCTTAATGGCAATGATTTTGACGGCTGTTTAGTGGTCCTGCTGGCTGGTCTCAGGGACTTTTGGGACATCGTCCTGTTGCCCGTCACTAAGGCTAATGGTTGCAACGCCGCTGTTGTTGTTCTTGCTGTTGTTGTTGTTTCTGTTGTCGTTTTTAGTGGCTACACGAATGATTCGTGCTGCAGGTGCTCGACTTGGAGGCAGCCCACATCGCGTTGCAGCACAAGCGTCTTTTAATCAGACCGTAATGGCAATGAAAGCTGACATCTGCTCGAGGTGGGATCAGTTTCATGAATGCGAACAGCCCCCCAACCCAAGCTTTGTACGCAAGTTATCGGTGTGTTTGTGTGTGTGTGTGTGTAATGTGGGTGGTTTGTTGCAAAAAGCAGTAGTAGATAATAATTGATAGTCTATTAAATTTAATAAGTATAGATCTTTTAAATAATTTTTACTAAAGAAAATATTTCTTAGAAAATTTATAATTCAAAGTATTTTTACAACTTTGTTAGTGACCTTTTCTTTACACAATTAATAAATTTTGAATATATATTCCAATAAATCACAATTTCATCCTTAATTTGCAATTTTAAGAATTTTGGCGCCCAACGTGGGGTATAAAAATTTATTAATTTATAATATATATTGCAATAAATCTATATTTTCTTATTAATTTGCACTGTTAAGAATTTTGGCGCCCAACGTGGGGAATACCAATCTCGCTTTACACCATATAAAACATCAATTTGAGCTGTTATTTTTTGAACACTCAATGACTGCATAACCCAACCGACTTTAGTATTCCAGCATTAGAGGATTTTAGCTGTACAAATACAACTCTTTCTCCCTTAATGGGATACCTCGTGAAATCCTTTTAGATAACTCAAAATTTTAGCATTTTGCCAACACTGGACGCATTCATGCGAATATTTTCACAAAAAACCGTGGAAGAGTGCACTAAGTGAATGCGAATAGAAATTGGCATAGGTATACCTAGTGCTGGGGGGGAAGGGAAGAGGAAGAGCCATCGTAGGACGAATACGAGTACGAGTGTTATACAGATTTCAAATATGTTCCACATATGTATATCCATTTGCTTATGCCTTTTTGCCATTGTTTGCACTACACTTCAACGCACTTTCGTCATTGATCCGTTGGCGCTATGCAATCCACCCACACACACACACACGCACACATACATACGCATACACATGGAGCCACAATCCAACTCAAACCCCAATTGCAGCAGCATTTTTTCCAACAGACTCGTGTCTATCTCGAGGTTTTTATTGAATTTACCTCCCCCACTTGCCCCACGCTCCTTCTTCCCCCCTCCCACTGGCCTCTCGCGGGGCACAACTGACCGGGCCAATTGGTTCCTCGGCCGGGGCTCGTTGCATTATGCCGGGACATACGTTTTCAAATTCCATTCCTGCGTAGCATTTTTTGTTTTTCCTTTTTTTGTGCTACTCTCCTCCATCTACCATCACTCATATATGCATGCCTGATGTGTGTGCGGGGGGACGGGGTCGTGGGGAAGGGGGTTGCCAGGTTGCCACGTGCATAGCGACGGCGCTAAGCTTTGACTTGGGATTTGCATTTTTTACGCGCTGTGGACCGTTGACGGACGAGAGAATAGATGGAGGAGAAGGAGAGGGAGAAGAAGGAAAGAGGCAGGCACAGCATTTGGGGTTAGGGTTCCACTTTTGCTGATGTTGTGATTTTATTTTTGCAGCTTTTTTTGGACTGTTGACGTTTTTGCTACGGGTTTTCCTGCTCTCCGCTGTCATAATTCTCCACACACTCTTTCTTTCGCTGTCTCTCTCTGCTTCTCTTCCTCTGCCTGTCATTCTGTTGCTTTTTCACTGTGTCCTGTTTTGGGATAAAAATCCATTTCATCAACGGGGTTTCCGCTGGTTCCACTTCTTCTTCTCCTCTTTCTCCTTCTTCTTGTTCTTTCGTGCTCCTCCTCGAGCTGCTTTGTCTGATCGCGTTGAAATTGTAATGAGATTTCTGTCGCTGCCACAGCGAAGGGTTGTCTGCAATTTTACGGTAATATGCCCAGTCCCGGTGGTAACTCTAGCGGGAACCGGGGACTATTTAATTTATGAAATTTATCTGCGGCTTCCATCGAGGCGTGTACGGTCCTTTGCTTTATTCTTTTCCATTCGCTAAGCATAATGCGAATACGAGAATGCATTCATCACTCAACTAAATAACAAGTTGGGGAATCCCCTGTCCCAAGTGAGGGTTCCCACATAATATACCATAGCGCATTGTTGTCAGTCCCGTTTTCGGTTAATTTCGCTCATGTGGGTTTTAATAGATTAGACGCATGTCTCTCTCTGGACTGGGACTGGACTGGGTGGGGTGGGGAGAAGAGGCTTCAGTTCATGAAGCAGGCTTAGACTGACTTGACTTGCCTGAGTGGATTTTCCAGACACTTAACACGTTGCAGATGTCCGTGTGGTGCCGTGAAGAGGGTTAACTGTTGATTGATTGCCCAACTCCAGGAGTGGTTAAAATGCAGTCGGTTTTATGTGTTGAAAATTCGCTAGGTGTTTAGTAGTACTTAGTGTAATGGCGCATATGTGATAAGGAGAACAGAATTGACTCTGCAAAGAGTAAGGTGAGCTGAATTTTGAGGTTGTAAACAGCAAATTTGTAATTTATATTCAAATACATTAGAACAAGGAAATAAAAAAATGAATGTTGATAAAAAAAATAATGATACAGAATCATATAATAGTATCATATAATATATAATATATTATGTAAAAATATTGCGTCTATCATGAGGGAGTTATGATGGATTCTCAACATTATAAAAACGTAGCACTTTTAACTAATAAAAAACTGAAATATCCATTTACATAAAGAATTTCATCACAGAGTCTTTATAATAACTAACTATAACCATAGTCCAGCTCATAGAACACAGAGATCAAGATAATAATGTGATATTTGGTAACCGAGAGAACTCGATATTCAAAATCACAATTGACAGAAACTAAAAACTACAAAACCATCATGAAATTTTATCAGTTGAACAATAAAATAATTAAATTAAAATTTCCTTTAGAAATAGTTATAATATCAAGCTATATGTGTTATATATCGGGAATACTCATAGTATGTATGCATGGTATATACGTGTATGTTGGCGTTGTACACATGCACCTCCAGAGCAGGAACAATGAATACATTTGGTATCTAAAAACAATTCACATATCCAATTACTCGACAGTTGTTTCGCCGTCTAACTCGTACCCCGTTTCCCCCGTCCCCTTCCAAGAGAGACAGAGAGAGAGAACAGGAAATGCGACTCTGCTGTCTCTGACTTTCGTCCTCGTTCGTTGTTGTCCCCGTTGTTCGCTCGTGTTGCCTTTCTTTTCTGTTGTTGTTACTGTTGTTGTTGTTGTTTTTCGCGGGGAGGCTCAATAGCAAATTGTATTTAAAATTTATATAAAATGCGCGACGTCGTCGTCGCGTTTGTTGCTGTCGCTGTTGCTGTTGTGACAATGTGTCTGTGCTGGCTGCTGCTGCCCCGACTCACCCGAGTGCAGAGCAGACACCTCCCTTTCCCTTCCTCTTTGCCCTCCACTGTAACAACAACAAACAGCCACCAAACGCGGTTATTTTTGCCATACAATCAACGCGGCCAACGTGAAAAATTCGCGCGATTTATGCATGCATGAAGTACTCGAGCGTGTGTGTGTGTGCAACTCCGTGTGTGAGTCTGTCTGTCGCTGGCTCTTCCTGTGCCGCCCACTCCTCCTCCTTTTCCTCCATCCCCGTTCCCGATCCCAATCGCATTTCAGAGCCCTCAGCTATGTGTCCTGCCTGCCCCGTTGTTTGGCATTTCAACTGGCGAGTCACCAAAAACTCGACGCTTGTTTATTTTATTGGCACGTAAATTTATGTGATGCCGCCTGCCCCGCCCCCGCGCTTTACCTGCTGTACCACCCTTGATATTGTTGTTTCTGCAGGTTTTTCATTTCTGCATTTATTGTATATAGAATTGTGTTCCATGTGTATTTTATAAATAATTTTTCGAATACGCCAAACACGGACACACCCATGGAAAATGAAATCCACGAAGGTGGAGAAGAGTCCACTGGGTTGGTCAGAGCGAGGGATATTCAGACATAAAATAGTATAGTATAGTCCAGGTTGGGTTGGGCACTCTACACAGATCTGCAGATAGCATCGCGCCATGGAGTTTATAGCTTCTGGAATGGGGGCACAATGGAGGCCAATGACTGCGGTGAACATGGCGGGCAGGTGAAGGTGAAGAGTCGCGCTATATATGTGAATAGAAAATGGCAACTGAATCTGATGGCCACTTCATTTGGATTATAGAACGGACGGGAGAAATAAAAAAAAACAACAACGTCATAAATGGGTGGAATAAAAATATAGAGGCAGTTGGTATATGCAGGAAACTAACATAGTTGGTGGAAAAAATGTTTTCACTAAATAGAGAGAGAGAGAGGACTAACTACAAAAGTGTAGATATGCTTTAAGAGAGAACTAACATTTTTTTATAATATTTTCAAAGGTTTAATGTTTGATATTTATTTTATTTATGCAAATGAGTAAGCCTTATACTTTTAATACCCATAAAAAGTATTATTACTTCGTGTTACTTCGAGTTACAGATTTCTTTACCGCACCCGAAAGTATGCTACACAAAATACGCTGAAGGAAGAAATTATGTATTAAAGAAATCATTATGGTCCAACAGACTTTTTTGAGTATGTTTGTATTGATTTCATGTGATTATGTTTATCAAGAATGAACTTTATTGCTTTAAATTTAATAGCCAAGTGTTAAATGGAAACTTATAGAATAGTTTCAAGTGCTAAATATAGAAATGATGGCATTAATGAAAGGTTTCCATGATCAGTTACTATGCTAAATATCATCATAAACCCTATGACCTTATCTTCAAACCTATGCAGCTATCAACGCATACTTGGCATGGCATTCCTATATATACTGCCCTTGCTTAAAGCTGATCTCCATTGTCTCAACGATGTGTCCCAGTTCCGTGAGGTGCGCTTTAAAGCGCCATCTACAGCTCCACATCATTGGCAAACACATTTCTCATGGCACCTTTGGCTGAGCCTGGCCAAGGCTTAACAATAACTAACAGGAGGGGGGACAAGTGGAAAGTCTGAAAGGCGAAAAGAAAGAGTGAGTGCGATACATACTGGGGGACAATGAGAAAAAGAGAGAGAGAGAAAGAAATAGGTAAAGAGAGGTGGAAGGATAGCAACATCATCGTCATCATCGTCATCAATATGCAAAGGCCTCCACACGGCGCAGGCATATGAAAAAAGGCACAGGGAAAAAAGAACGGAATTGTAGCTGCCATTCAATGCGACTGCCGGAGATTCTCCTGCTCCTCCACACACACTTACACACACACACAGGCACACTTGGCCAGCGACACACACTGGGTGCTGTCCAATTATGCCCCGCACATGCAAATGCAACGTGTACGAAGCTCCCCCAGCTTCTCTCTCTTTCTCTATCTCTCTCGCTTTGCTTTAGCTCTGTCTCCATTCTCTGTCACCCACTCCTTCTCTCTCCCTCTCCCTCCTCCCCCACTCAACCACTCAGCGCGCTTGTTGTGCCCGCGAGGCTGGCCAGCAGCGTCAGTGCGACACGACGAGGCCGAACCGAGGCCTCTCTAGCCTCCCCCCCACTCTTAACCCCTCCCTCTCTGGTGGCCTGGTCAGTTCAGCCTAGGCTCAGCTCTCAACTCTGTTTCAATTTGCACCCACACAGACGCAGCAATCACTCAGCGTGCAACGAGCCACCCCCTGCTCACCAATTGCCGCCGGTTCCCGCATCGTTGGCCTTTTTTCGCGTAACGCAAAATTTTGGCGAACTGAGCCGAACTGGAGTTCAGCAGCGCGTCCACGAGCAGGCCAGGCAGGCAGGCAGGGATCGGAGTCCGGTCAAAAGCAGATGCTGGCTCTTTCACTCCACAACGTAGTCGCCGCATGTCCTCGTTCTCGTTATCCTTGCCACGATGTTGTTGTTGCTCTTGTTATTTTGGCTGCAACTCTGTCGCCGTGGCTCGTGTTTTCAGCTCTCTCGCCCTCTCCTTTTCTCTGTCTTTCTCTTTCTCTGTCTCACTCACTCTGTGCGTTTGTTGAAACAATCGATTTATTTTCGGTTTCATTTCTGATTGGCAATATTTCATACCGATGTTGTTTTTCTACTCTCCACTCTCCACTATTCTGTTTTGCCATTTCATATATGATTTCTTTTTTTGCTCGTATCTTTTTCAAGGGGTATACGAGTGTTGTATATCTGATTTTTTTTTTTCTGCTCTTCATTTGTTTTTTTTTCTGCCTTTTTTTGTGTTTCTCCGTGTGTGTGTGCGTGGTCCGCTTGCATTTTTAAATATAACTGAAGTCTGACATATGAAAACGGAAGAGATGGATTCCATATGGAACTGTCTGCAGATTTGATGAGTTTTTCTGCCTTTTCATTACAATTCGTATCGAAAAAGAAAATCCATTGCGGAAATTTTTAATTTTCTATCCCGAGCACAGAACAACTTTAATATTGTTCTCCAAATATACATTTGTTGCAACTTGCTTGGATAAAAATTAGTTAAGTTTATTATATTATATTCTGTTGTATGATTTTAAATTAATTTTAAGATTAATAATTTTATCTTATGATCTAGAAATATTTTGACATGTCTTCATGTCTCTACGGTCTTCATAATTAAGATAATATTTAGCTTAACAAACTATCTTATTTAAAAAATAGAGGAAACTTTAATTCTTTTACTATTTTTACCCAAAAAAGTCCAAAATATTCTCACGCCCTCCACAGATGAAATTCGTTGGTTAAAATGTACAAAAAAACCCCAATAAATATGATACATAAAAATGCAAGCAGAATAAACAAAAGCGAAATACAAAAAACAAGAACAACGCAACTGTAAATATTTGTGCAAGTGTCAGCGTATTAAAAATGACTGCAATGCGCTGGCAAAAAAATGGGCGTCACAGTAAAAAATGCACGAAAAAAAAAACAAGAAAGAAGAGAAAGAGGAGAGAGGATATCGACAGAGTACACTTGGTAAATAGAGAGGGAATATGGAAGTTTTTTATATTCGACGTATAAATTGATTGGCTCTGAAAAAGACTCTGTGACGTGTAAATAAAAGTTCATAAAAACGATAATAATCAACAAATATTTAAATAATAAATAATCATTTAATTAAATCAATTAAAAATAATGTAGTGGGAGGTACTGCATACATGGATTGACAAACATTTTAATAATTCAAAGTAAATAAAACACAAAAACATTGTCATAAATTATGCATTAAATAACAAAATGCCTGTGCAGATAGTCATTAAAAATGTGTTTAATAAAAAGGTAATCCAAAAAAACATGAATTTCCAATTAAATGTCTATGGGGAAAACATGTTGCAATCATTTTATAATTGACAAAAAATAGTGAATGTAATTATTGTATAAATTAAGTTGCATAAAAAGAGGGAGAGATAAAAAGGGAAAAAAGAGTTAAATTAAAAATAATGATTTATTTTAGGTATTGACATGTAAATTTGTAGAATATAATCAAGATTTACATGCATATAAAAAACAACAGTAAATTTTTTTAATTTCTTGCAATCATAAAGAAAAATAATATAAATATTTTCAATAGTTCATAAAAGGAAATAAATTAAATTAAATTAAATTCCATAACACTAAAACTTTCTTCAAAAAAAGAGACACTTTAATATTCTTTTTAACCTCTTCCTTTCCCTTCTCTCTCTCCCTTTCCCACCTTGCTCATACAATAAATCATCGGTTAATCAAATCAATAAATAAACCGTTTGGGGATGCTGCAAAACGAAACGCAAAAGAATTAAAAAAAACGAATGGGGAAAGTCCATTAAAAAACGTCACTTTCCGTTTTATTCAATTTACTTATGAGATTACTTTAGGTCCTTCCACTTAATGACAGACACTTTTTTCGCACTCTGATTCGTCACATTCGCTTGCTCTTTTCATTTGTATTCACACGTCCTTAACCCGTTGACGCCCACCAGGCGACCGCGCCCCTTTTGTTAATGAAAATTGCTTTTACAAAAGCGACGCCCGTTGACGCCTACAAATATGTGCGTCGCTTTGACACTTTGTTTGTTGTTCTTTGCCTTGTTTTTCTCTTGTTGTTGGCAGCTTTGTAGCGGAATAAATGAAACAGGAGGGAGGGCGCGAGGGCAGCAATGAAAAAATGTTTTGCCTCTGACCGGCAATGCGGCGTATGCGCGACGTCGCCTCAAACCTACTGCTGCTATATGTATAAACAATTGCAATGCGAATGCGAGTGTGCGTGTGTGTGTGTGTCTAACTGAATAACTGTCGTTCTGTCATTGTATCTGCTGCCGACGAATTCGTCTTGTCATTTTTCCCATGTTGAATTTTTTTCATGTTCCTCTTCATATCTCTCTTTCGCATAACTTGGCATTTTTTTCCGTCTCTTTTATCCCCCACTCTTTACTGCGTGTTTCATGTGCTTGGTCTGCTCTGCACTTGTTTCGCTATGTTTGCTCAACTTGTCCATTTGTTTGTCCGCCCATCAACGGCACAGCGGAAACAGCTACAACAGCAAAGAGAGGTGATGGAAGGGGGAAGTAAGGGAGAAGGAAGAGGGAAGTACATGAGCGAGTGACGTGCGAAGGAAGTGCGTTGTGCATCGTCGAAATATTAGATTAGTTTTTGTGAATAATTTGATTTTTAAATTCGTGTTACCACTAAGAATTCTTTGAAACAAACTCGATTTTAATTAATTTTTAAGTTTGATTGATTTTTATTAATTAATTAATTTAAAGAATTTTCTTATTAGTCTACACTTTAAATGTTTTTAGAGGTCGGAATATAAAGTAATTTAATAATGATAAATAATATATTCCATGTTTTAACTAAAATAGCTATATATTTTAATGTTAATTCAATATTTCTCGACTCTAAAGAAAACAGATGATATTCTCAGAAATTTTCTATATATACGATTGAATTTATAAACCATTTGCAGATGTTTCTTTAAATGGAATTTCACATAACTAAAGATTCAACACAATATTTAAATATTATAATAATAATTTATACAATATATATTGTATATATAGAATCATAGGGATAAATCCTATCTTTGCCAATCCATGCCTATCGTATCAAGCATAAATTTAAATTTCTAAATACTCACACAAAAAATGGTTTTATTTATTTTAATCTGTCAGTCTGGCCAACGTGAACATTTAGATAAAACCATAGTCTGCATCTAGCTTAATATTCTGGTAACAATCGTTTGCTATTTTTTTCTCACTGTCCCCCTCTTTCTCTCCGCTCTTGTGCCGGCCAGACATTTGTTCTAGTGCCTATTTGAACAGAACTGCGGTTCTAATCCCTCAATATGCCGCATTCGCTATTCATTTATTCAAAAGCCGCCAATCCCCCAGCTCCAGCAAACTCCAAAAACTCTTCACCAGCCCTCCCCCTTCCCCCTCCCACTCCAACCACATTCGATATGCTCTTTTGTCTGCCCCAACGAGTTTGGTATTTTATAATTATTTTTTATGGTAAGCCAATTATTTAAATAAATAATGGCTGCTCGTTTCGAATTGTTCTATAAGTGGGAAGGGGAGGGGGGCAGCAGGGTGCCTGGCAGGAGGTATTTGGATTTTTCGGGAGAGCGAGAGAAAAAAGCAACGCGCGCTGAATTGAAAATTGGCAAATCCCAATTGCGATGTTTGTTCTGTGCAACGCTGCATGAAATATGCAATTATATTTGCAGTTCCTCTACATAAGGCATTATGTATTGTATTTCCGCATATATATGTGCATATATGCGATATATAAATAACACTTGCACATACCTCCAAATGTGTGTGTGTGTGCCCCCGAATGTCCTATGTGTGTGTGTATGGTTGGTAATGTTCGTGCATTTGCATTTTGCGCGACCGCAAAAGTTTCATTTCCGTTCAGCGCGCACCTAAAAATACCACTAGGCAATCCCCTTTCGTATGCTCCCCTGCACTTACCCTCCCCCTCTTGGCCTTGCATCGCCGTGGTTACTCCGCCGAAAAGCGGCAAATACAACAAAATAATATGACATAAACAGCGCCAAATGTCAACAATTTCTGTCAGCTGCAACCGCAGCAGAAGAGCTATAATTATGGTAGGTGTTGTTGTATGGTAGGTGTCTGTTGCCAGCCCGCGAGAATGTTTCCAATTGCAAAATCACCTGCATTTCGCCAAACCCAAACTAATTAGTTTTTGAGGCTTAGCATAGAATATGCAATAAGGGAAGGCGCATAAAATGAATGCGTGTGAAATTGGAAATTAATATTTAAATTTTATTTGTGAATGCAGCTGGAATACGAAATATTTGTGTGTTAACCTCAATCAATAGACACATAGTTTATTTATCCAAAAACTTTTGAATGATTCGATTTGTTTTTAATTTTGATTATTTTTATTTAATTTTGATTATTTATTGTTATTATAATAATTCTATTATTTTATTGTTTTAATTGCTATTTTTATTATCATTATCATTTTTTCATTTCATTATGAAGATCATTAATTTTTTTCATGGTTAATATCATTATTATCATTATGGACTTTATCATTTTCATCAACATTTTCATGCTCATTATCATTACGATTATCATTCTTATTATTTTTATTTTTCATTATTAGATTTGTTTTTTATATTATATTATTTTTATTATCATTTTTTTTTTTTTTTTATTATTTTTATCATTATTTTTGTTTTTTTTATATTTTTTATTATTATTGTTATATATATTTTTATTATTATTATTATTATTATTTTTATTATTAATATTATTATTATTATTATTATTATTGTTATTATTTTTTCTTCATAAATTAAATTCAAGATTATAGACAGATAACATATATAATCTTAAGCTGAAACATTTATAAAATTATATATTAAATCTTAACAATTAAAGATTTAACTTAAATAAATGCTGCACACATTTCTATTAACATATGTATGTATTTAAAGAAAGTTCAGGAATGTGTGACAATTTCTTGGCGAATTGAAGAAGAAAGCGCCTCTAAGAATATTCATTTATTCTGCAAGTTTTGCGCTGTGGTTTGTCGTCGTTTGTTAACGAGCTCGCATTCTTGTTGTAGTTGCTGTTCTAGTGTTGCTGCTGTTGTTGTTGTTATGTTGGTGCGATGCATTGTGCCTATAAAGTCTAATCAATATTTCGGTTATTGGCAATGCAACAAGAGCAACAACACGAGGGGAACGGGGAACAACTGGTGGTGCAAGCAGAAGACAACGACACGTTCCACGAAGCGCTGCATAAATTTGAGTGCGGCTGGCCAAAGGGGGCGTGAGGAGTAGATAGAAAGGGGGACGTGGGGAGGGCAGGAAAAGGGAAATAGAGAGGGGTACTCGGTGGTGCAGGGCTGGTCTGACTGCGGTTTGCAACAGTCGCGCGTATTTCTTCATCAGGCGCTGAACGACGACGCGGCCGCCAAACATTGTCGTTCACGTTGTTAACCGCCCCCCTAACTCGTCTGCCTTCCACATCCACTGCACACTGCCCTTACGCACACTCACACACACACACACCACACACACACACACACACACACACACACACACACATACACACACACAGGCATGCACTCTCGCATATGCATGCAACGCCGCCGAGCTCGGCCCCTTTGCCAGGTCATATTTCGGACGCTGAAGCGGAATGTTGCCTCGTTATTTACAGGCTGTCGGTCTAACCTGACGCCCCTCTCCCCCACTCCTCGCCCTGCTCCTTCTACTACCCCTTAGCCTACCCCGCCCATGTTGTCGTTGGTTCGCTGGTTTTACGTTAATTTGCACAATTTTTGAGTTATGTCAATCGATTTCTAATGGGCGTCGCGTAGATGTTTCCCCCCCACTTATCCTCGATTTCCTGCCCCCCTCCCCGCACCCCTGTACTATGTTAGTTCGAAGCGATTGCTGTGGTTTCAATATTCCTCCCTCGGGTGTGTGGGCGGAGCAGGTCAACTGCAGTCTGCAGCTGCCTCACATAGCGCACAACTTGTAGTTTTATAATTGAAACAAGTGGTCCCTTTTGGGTACCGTTCAGGTTGCTAGGGGGCGATTGACTGAATGCTTTGATGTGCCGTGCTTTATGTCAGTCAACTAAAGCTAATCCCGCATCGGAGTGTATGTTTAGCCAGTCACAGTTCCCATTTACGATGGCAGCTGGAACACACTCACAGAATTTGTAATATAAAAATACTTTAACCTACCCAGAACTCAAGAGTTTGATGAGCAAAGGGTTTTGTTAATGAGAAATATATAGGTTATAGGAGAGGATCTTAAATTTAGGAATTTATAAAGAATTAATTCTTTGTGTTGCTAGACTTCTTCAGAAAAGTTTTGAGCTGCAGCCTATGTACATTTGCTTCGGAAAATAAACATCTTTAAAAATTAGAAAGAGATCTCATTATAACTCTCTTAAAGTCTTATAATCTCTTTCAATATCATGTTATTCCCATCATCAAATATAATCACCTTCAATTATTGTACAATAATTTGCTATTTTTGATAACAAAGAGACATATTCATAAATATTTATAATGCACAAAGTGCACTCTTCATTCTAAATTCAATGCCCATAAATATGCAATGTATTTTTTGCAATTATCACAGACATCCGCGTATTGTGTTGTTGTTGTTCTTGTTGCTAATGTCCAAAGAAAATCAGGGTGGATAAAAAATGAGCGATAATACATGCAGCCGCAGCTATTTTATGTGAACATTGTGGGCAACCGCAGCGCTTGCTGGGCGTGGCTGTCATTAAATTTTGGGCAAATTGAAGTGGGAGGAGGATGAGTTATCATAACCTGCGCGACAGACAAACAGAAATTGCAATTTATATTTTATTCAAATGTGGAGCGAGAAAAAAAGACATACACGCGGAGCGAAAGAGACAGCAAATAGGCGGTTTGTGTTGTACATGCGCGAGAACGCAATGAAAAACGTTGCATACTTTCAGGCGACAACAGGAAAAGCAGCAGCAGCAACGCAATCAGAGTGTGAAGCCGAGAGAGGGGGAGGAATGCGTAGATGTTGCACATAAAATGCATTGCCAAATAACGGTTAATGCAAATGCAGCGACAACGGAACAAGAACAACAACAGCCGTATTTTGTTGTTGTTGCTGTTGCTGCTGCAGTTGCATTCGAAAATTAAACAAAAAACCCCACGAATTTTAAATGATTTGGCACGTTGCAGCCAGCCCCAAAAGAGGAGGGGAATGGGCGTGATTGGCTGTCTATGTGCGTGTGTGTGTGTGTTGGTGGGTCGGTTAGTTTTCATTTTGTTGTAAATTGCCTTTGGCAGCTTTATGTACAATTGTTGTTGTTGTTGTTGCTGCTGTAACGAGTCAACATTTATAATCGGGCATCGTTATACGCATGCAGGCGGAGCTATTGCGGTTTTGTTTTGGGGCACTTGCCACACAGCGTCAACATGTATGCGTGTGTGTGACTGTGTGTATTTTGTCGTTATTGTCATCGTTGTTGTTGCTGCTGCTGTTGTTGCTGCTGCTCCCTTTGCCCTTGTTGTTTATTGCCGTTGCCAGGCTGTCAGCTTTTGCATCGGCTGTCGCCTAAAATATGCGCGCATTTTATTTAACGCGTTTTTTGCATACCTCCCTCTACCCCTCTTACGTCCCTGAGCCACTAGCATCAGCCCCCACTTAACGCCAGGCAAGTGAAGTGCGTGTCAGCGTGCTTAATTGGAAACTCATATGAGGCCAGGCTTATAACGCCTCAATGGCTTGGCAACCGTGCTATGCATAGTGAAATTGTTGATCACTCGCTGTGAGTAGTTAATGTTGATTTCTTGCTGCACTCATCAATTCGTGGGTGTCAGTATTCAGAAGAAATGTAAGCAGTATTTTGATGTTTTTTAACTATATATACTCATAAAGATTCAATATACTTTATCCAATTGTGTGGAAAAATTTAATTTACAATAAATCTAATTCAATAACAACTATGTGTAATTAAGAACTGATATATAGTAGTTGCATTCCTAATTGATTTTCATAAGACTTTCTTAAAAAATCAGGGAATTGTTGGAAGAAAAATGTATACGGCGCCTTATCTTTTAAATTATTTTTAACAGCTATTATAATAAGACTGTTCGAAATACCTTAATACAAATATATACTATGTAAATAAATGTATTTTGAATATTATATTGCTACTCTCATCGAATGAATATGTGTGAGTATTATATCTTCGTTGCCGCGCTGTCATTGTTTCCTGTGTATCTATTACTTATCTGCTTTTTTCTTTTAATGACTAATGTACTTAGACAGATTAATATGTATGTTCCTTTTCAATATTTAATAATACACACATATTATTGTGATAATAGTTGTGAATATCCTATCCTATGGCCTGATAAGCTTCCCGCTGAAATTGGGTAAAGATTTACGTAAATTCAAATTAACTATGTGCAACATTTTGAAATATTAAAATTCAATTTGAAATGGTCATGAATATTTAAACAGAATGTGCAATTTAATTAGAAGAAATTTTAATTGAAATAACAAAATTTCTGACAATTTTGTGTGTGCTGTTTAGCCTTTTTCATGCAGATCAAATGCGATTCCTTTTTTCTGTGCATTTCAAATTTGAAATTTCATTGCGCCAGGCTGTCAAACAGTTCAATTATAGCGAATTCCCCTACTGCTCACCCCTTTTAATCACACTTTTGTGGGCACTTTGTTATGTATTCTGTGTCTGTTTGTCCGCAAAATGCAATTAAAATTATTTTTCCAATAATAATATGCAAATTTATCGCCAAAAATGTATAAAATCAACGTGGCGAAACCAAACTAAACAAAAGCACTCGAAAAATTTGTTATCACAATAATTATTCGGGAAATTGCATTGTAAATTGCAAAATTTGCCGCAAAAATTGCACAGTGGGACAGAGAAAACAAAAATATAATTATGGAGCAAAATTAAAATAAATAAATAAAACCATAATTATATTTGAATGTTGTTCAACAAACAATTTGCATACTTTTTGCCCACTGTGCAGAGGCAAATGACAAAAAAATATATAACTATTTTATGCATTTCACAATTTGCAATTAATCTCTAAAATATATGTTTGTGTATGCGGGACACACACACGCACACTCCTGTACTCCCCCCTTTGCCAGTTCGCCCCTGCCCTGCCCCGCTGTACGTTGCTTTATTAATATTAATTGAAAATAAATGCAGCATAAGCTGCGGCGGTCAAAAGGCAGTCGACTGCATTGCCAGGCGAGGGCACTAGGGGGTGTGGCCTGCTGTGGTTGGGGGAGGCGCGACTGGTGCCGGCCGTGGCCAAAATTCAGTAAAATGCAAATAATTAAATGGCAACCAATAAAATATGCAAATGAGTTGTGCGGTGTCGCGCGCACACACACACACACTGAGAGAGACGCGACAGACGCTTGGAAAGAGTAAGAGGAGGACAGACAGCGGCGCAGCATGCAACACAGATAGGCAGAGGCGGCACATATGGCCTGCCTGGTAGGGAGTGGGGCAAGGAGAGAGACAGAGTGCACTCTGTTTATGGCGTTTCATATACTAAACAACTTATTCGTTTCGTGTATTTGCGTAGCAAATTTAATTTCCTGTGCAGCGAATTTGTTAAATATGACGATGATGATGGCCAATATTATAACAATATATAGAGGGGCGTCTGTGTGTGCAAGCGAGACAGCCTAGGGACTATATGCATGCTATATATGTGAACAGGCGCCAATAGGTGTCGTCCATTGGCCGACGTCGAAATGGCAGCTTAATTAGTTGGGGTCGCTAGAGAGGCCTATGCGATATATAACAAATGTGGCAGATGCGCGACGACCATTGAATATATTTATAATTATATATATATCGGTATATAAACTCAGTGTGCGCGAGCTAAGCTGCAACAAGAGCAACGGATTGATGAGCTTAGTTGCAATTGTTGCCAAGCTCAGCTGAAAATGAGACTCGTTAAGGTGCAGGTAAGACACCTTTAGCAGAGATCAAAGAAATAAAGTGTAAAGATATACGGAAAGAAAGATATTGAAACTTTAAATAAATTTATATTAAAATTGCTAAAAATTTTAGATATATCCAAGTGAATAGAAACTTCCTACAAAGCCTTTCATAAATACTAAATAACTTTGATTCAAACCATGAATATTGAAATAAATATAAAAAAATTAAAAAAAAAAAAAAAAAAAAAATTTAAAAAAAAAAAAAAAAAAAAAAAAAAAAAAAAAAAAAAAAAAAAAAAAAAAAAAAAAAAAAAAAAAAAAAAAAAAAAAAAAAAAAAAAAAAAAAAAAAAAAAAAAAAAAATAAAAAAAAAAAAAAATAAAAAAAAAAAAAAAAAAAAAAAAAAAAAAAAAAAAAAAAAAAAAAAAAAAAAAATAAAACAAACCCCCCAAAAACCCCCCCCCCCCCCCCCCCCCCCCCCCCCCCCACAACCCCAAAAAAAAAAAAAAAAAAAAAAAAAAAAAAAAAAAAAAAAAAATTAAAAAAAAAAAAAAAAAAAAAAAAAAAAAAAAAAAAAAAAAAAAAAAAAAAAAAAAAAAAAAAAAAAAAAAAAAAAAAAAAAAAAAAAAAAAAAAAAAAAAAAAAAAAAAAAAAAAAAAAAAAAAAAAAAAAAAAAAAAAAATATAATAAAAAAACTCCAAAATCTTTTTTAATTTTCCAAAAAAAAAAAAAAAAAAAAAAAAAACTTGGCCTAAAAGTATTTTACTAATCTGTTATTATACTATAGTAAATTTAAATAATTTGTTTAAAATACATGAAACTGTCTTAACATTAATTAAGATTAAGATAATGTTTAATTGAACAATGTTATTTTCAGTTCGGTTATAAAACTTACACTATTTCAAAATAGTTCCTTGTTTGTTTCTTCCTTCAAGCGTTTCTTTCAACATACTGTAAAGTTAACAAATGTTATCTACGAACAGTTAACACTCTGTTATGGGTTGAACTACAGTCGATGTTTAACATACATCTTCGTCTCTTATTCTGTAAAGTCAGCATATGTTATCCTGGAACTGTTAACACTCTGTTACTGATTAAACATCAATAGACAGCCCCAATATCCTTTGCAAGCAAAAAAAAATTATTATACGAATTAAACATTTTTTAATTTATTCACATGTATTTCATAATCACCCATTAAGCAAACTACTTCTTGTTTTTACAGGCACTTGACTACGACTGTGAGGTGCAGGGTCAGCAGGATATACCGCAGGCCATTCAGCTGCTGGGCGAGATGAACAGCAATGTGAAGCAGGTGACAGACCTTGTCGAGGGCATGTTGCAGCGCGTCAAGCGTGGCGAACTGAGCACAGAGTACGGCCTGAGTTTTCTGGAGGTCAAGTATCACATGCTGCTCGACTACTTGATCAATCTGACATATGTGGTGCTGCGCAAATGCTCTGGAGAGACCATCGAGGGAGATCCTTCGATTGAACGTTTGATTGAGATACGCACTGTGCTGGAGAAGATACGACCGATTGACCACAAGCTACGCTATCAGATTGACAAACTGGTGAAGACAGCAACCACAGGCGTGTCGAGCAGCACAGATCCCATACTCTATAAACCGAATCCGGAGGATATGCTTAGTGCAGCCGGAGCTGGTGATGAGCATGACGACGATGAGCAGGAGGGCGACAGCGACAGTGATGAGGACGATGAGGATGATGGCGCTGGTGCTGCGAAAAAGCCGAGGAAGGCAGCCACAGCAGGCAAATCGGGTGTCTATGTGCCGCCACGCATCAAGCCAGTCTACTACGACGGCGATGAGCGTGATGCAGACAAGGAAAAGAAAGCTCTGGAGCGGGCCAAGAAGAGGGCCATCACGTAAGTTGAAACGGAAGTTATTTCTTTCCATTGAATTTCCTGCTAAACTTCCTTTCTTGCGCCTCTCTAGTTCATCGATGTTGCAAGATCTGAAGGAAGAATACTTGGATGCACCCACTGAGATCTCATCGGGCTCGCGTGCCCAGCAGCAGCTCTCGCTGGAGCAGAAGGAGAAGCAGGAGTACGAGGAGAACTACCTGGTGCGTCTGCCAGTGACCAAAGCAGAGAAGCATCGTCAGCGCAAGCTCACCACATTGGGTAAGTTGGCAATAAGTTCTACAAGATACCAATACTAATCTTCTGAATGTTTTTCTTCTGCAGGCACTCTTGGTGATGAAATTCTTGGCGAGATTAGACGCGAGTCAACGCAACGCGGCGATGGATCCAGTAAAAAACGTAAATTGGCCAAGTCGCGGGGCAAGGGAAAGAAACGTGGCGGCAAAAAGCGAAAAATCCATTAATCCATTATCGAATGGAGGCCAAACAGTTAGTTTAGATATCTTGTTTACAATCGATTCCCTTAGACTCCTTCGTTGCTTAATGATATTATAGTTTTTCACTTGATTATTATTGTTCCACATACGAGTTATTTACGATTTAGTTTCTGATTGTGTTTTTTCTTATCCTTAACAGTTAAGTTTATTTCTGTTTTGATTACTTTAAATTTCATTAAACAAAGAAACATTTTGCATTAAAAACCTTTATTTGTTTTATTTTTCTTATACATGTTACACCCCTTTTTTAAATGGGGAACTATTATTTTTTGATAGGCAACAACAACATGCCGCAAACATGCGTAATCACGCAAACTTAAGAAACAAACAAACAAACAAAATACTAATGGAAGATCACGTAATGCGCATTGAAAACTGCATTAAATTTAGGCCACAAAATTGAGCACTTAATTATTTCCCTTCGACTTAAGATTGCAAAACATATTTGATGGCAAATGAAAACCAAATAACAATTACTAATTCAAAATTATAATCCTTATGGAAAGCAAGAGAGAGAGAGAGGGAAAACTTGAAAGAAAAAGAATGTCTAGTACTATATTGATAAACGAAATTTCCAATTAAAAAGTAACATTTAAGGCACAGCAAAAAGAAATACTAAAACGTTTCGTTGTTTTTAGGAGTCAAACAAAAATGATGATGAAAATTCAATTTTGGCTGCTTATGATATGCTTTACGAGAACTTGATAGAGAGAGACTTGCCGCACCCTCAGTTGAAATAGAGTTTTGAAACCACACTTCAGCCACAAAATTACAAAACAATCTCAAAATGCAGTTACCTAAACCCAAAACAAAACCAATGATCACCTTGTAAAAATTCAAAAATCAAATGAAACAAACAACAAATCACACACACAGACAGACACACACACAGAAAGAGAAACAGTAACACATATGACAAAATCAGTAACAAAATGCAGTTGCCTTATCAGAAGATACAAGAGACCGGTTCTACTTACAGTAAGCGAAATCAACACAGACCTAAATCGAAACGAAAAAGAAAACCAAAAACAAATCGAAATATTTGACAACAATGTTTTTATGTTGGCATAGAAGGTTCTGGACAATTGTTATATAGCATATGATAAACGTAAGCCCCACCCAAAACAAAAAAAAGAAACAAACGAAAAAAAAACGAAAAAGAAACAAAATGGAAAACAATTACAAAGTTATAAGAAAGCAACAACAAGTGAAACAAGTTTTGATGATACTTTCGGAACCATTCCGGAGAGTTTTTACGTTTCAGGCCGTAATTTGTTTTACTTGCCAAAAAGATACTGAACAAAAATGACAAAAAAAGAAAAACTCCTAAAAACAACTGAATTTAGACACAAAATTTTATATATTTACTATACATACATACTTACATACGAGTATAATAATGATTAAACTAAATTTAAGCAAAGCATTTTTGAATAGCCCCCGAAACGAAGCGAAGACGAAGCGAACGTCCACTTGAAAAGTTTTTAAAGATTAAAAAACTAAAACCCAAAAAACTAAGCAGTTTATCAAGCGAAGCGCATGCAGAGAACGATCGAAGGAGAACAGTGAGAGAGGGAGAGGGAAGATATTACAAGCATATAATTATTACTATTAAATGTAAATGAAAAAAACAAAAAAAAAAAAAAGAAGAAAACCCAAAAGAAAATCCAACTAGAATTAAGTTAAGTACATAACGAATACTTTAAACAAAGCAAAGCAAACTTTTGGCTTTTACAACCAACTTTGACTAAGGATGAAAAATTTTTTCCAAATTTTCTTCAGGCGCGCGATGTCGTCGTCGTCGACGTCGCCGCTTGACAAGGCAACTAACAAGTTTTTGGCTATAAATTTTAACAAAACGGAACGTTCGAGAACGTAACGCAACGTAAGGCAGACACAACGGAAATTACCACATAAATGCAATAGAACACGAAATTATTTACAGGCAGCAACATTTTGTAATGCGATCGAATAAATTAATTTAATTAATTTATTTACGTTGAAAGCTGAAAGACTGAATATGTTAAATGAAAAATAAAAATACGTACGAAACGGTAACGGAAACGGTAACGCAATACGCAAAACGAACTTTTCTCCAAGCAAAAAACGCAAACGTAATGGAAAAATTGTGAGGCGTGGAAGGAACTTAAATAATTTTAATAGCCGAATTTCTAGCACAAATTGTAATGACTAACGGGAAAATGTTTTATTTCTTGAGATATTTATTAATATGTTTCTATTTATTTAACATTATCTTGTGTATGTTTTCGTTATGTTATTTCTCAAACAACAAACGCAAATTATTCGTTCTTCATTTGATGTGTAAAATGTGAAAATGGGAACCCAGACAAAATGAATACCGAAACAGAAACCAAGAGACAGAGTACAGAGCGAACAGAGAACCGACAACGGACAACAAACTGACAACGCAACAAATGTTGAATATATTGCAAAATGTAAAACACAAAGAAAGCAAACAAAGTGAAACAACCAAACAAAAGTCGCCTTAGCCAAGCACCACAAAACAAATCGATACGAAACGAAACTAAAACAAAACAAAAGTAAAACAAAAAATTTGTAAAACCAAAAAACAAAGCATACTCTAAACAAACAAAGTAAACAAAAACAAAAAACAAAGCGAATACTTAAACTTATATATCCATTATTTGTTGTAACTTAACTACAGACACAAACACGAATACACACACACACAGAGACACAGACAACGACACTCACACACACACATGCAGAAAAAATAGTGCAAAAGTTCAAAAAAGCAAACCTAAAATGTAACTTAATTTTTATAGCCAAAAAGAGAAGAAGAAAATGATAAGATATGAAAAAGCAAATGAAAACTAATCTTAGCGAGACAAGGAGGGAAATGGATAAGGAAGAAGAGAAGGTAAGGCGGATTAGCCGGATCTTTGGATCATTTAGTTTAAGCATCTCCAATCAATTTTACAAAAATCAATTGGTTAATTAGTGATAACAAAGAGAGAGGGACAACATGTTTTTTAACCGAAAACGAGAACAACAACAAACAAATTCGAGCTTAAATTTATTTCGAAAACAAAGCAAACACTTAACCTAATTTCACATTGTTTCTCCGAATGAAATTGGAATTGTTTGAACCAAAAGAAAAAAAAAGGGAAAAAGAAGTTGTATAGAATTGTGTGAAAATGGTTGGAAACATATGTAAAATTGATATTGATATAATTCGATTTAATCTACCAATAAATCATGATAATACAAGTAAGCCACAGACATAAACTAACTAATAATAAACCAAATCGACAAATGATGATAAATCTACAAATAAAATTTAAATCTTACAAACCTAAAGACTGAGACTTTTCTTTACTGAATTTAGGGTAAGTTCGCAATGTAGAAAAGTGAAAGATAAAGCATATTAGATATGTTTAGAGCCATATTCACAGATCTTAGTTATTACAGGAAAAGGAGTCGCTAAATTTGTTATGAAGGTTGCCGTTTACCTAACATTATTTAAGTTTATTTTAAAAGCTGCTTTCCATTCTCAGTAAATATTTTAACTTAGATTTTTCAATCCCTAAAACTGTTGATAAATGAGAGAAGTTTTATATGGATTCTTTAAGACTTGAAATATACTTCTCTATTACTTCCCCTAATATCCCAGATGCTAAAGAGATGTTCCTTTTTTCTCTTCTAGAAAAAGTTTATAATAATACCGATATCATATCGACTTTTTTGAATACTTCAGCCACTTTAATAATCTAAGAATAATAATGCACATATTCGTTATTGGAAGTGTAATTTATTTAATAGACAATACGCATAGAGTTACATGTATTTACAGGAAATAACAAATTGCACAACTCGGCAGCCTCCTCAGCCAGATAGAGAGAGAGAATAATATCTGTTACTTAGGCCAGTGCCTCCCCCAGGGCGGGCACATTGCGCTCGGCCTTGAGCTTCTGCTTCTCCTTGAGCAGAGCGTAGCACTCGGGCACCTTGTTGTAGAAGTCGCAGAGTTTTGTCTGCGCATTGAAGGCCAGGTACTTGCCGCAGTTGTAGAGACGAGGGTGTCCGTTGACGCAGACAAAGTATTTCTTGCAGGTCTGTGGGTGACGATAGTAGCGCAGCTCGCCCTCGGGACTGACATCCACCTCGGGTGCGATGCCATCGACAAGCTCGGGTGCGGGGCAGTTGAAGCCGAGGTAGGCCTCAGCATTGCAGCTCTCAACTAGATCGGGCCAGTCGCACTGATAGGTCTCCTCGTTGAATGCTAAACCCTCGGGGCACTTGGTCAGACTGGCCACACCGTGGGCACAATTGCGATAGACGCCGCACTTGGTCGCATCACCGTTCAGATAGAAGCCGAACTGGCGAGGACACTCGTCGGTGCCGTTCGCCGGCTGCAGGCGTGTGCGTTCCTTGCAGGTGGAGTAGGGCGCGTAGGTGCATTCACCGGTTGCCTTGGTGCGTTGATGGAAGAGCAGACCTAGCCAAAGAAGAGTTTTCAATAAGAGCCGATCAAGAAGAACAGCTTAAGGTTGCTTACCATCTGGACAGAGCTTTGGCACGGCCACATCGTCCTGGCATTCTATGTAGGCGTCGCACTGATCACCGGCGGCGAAGCGTCCATTGGGCTGGGGGCAATCGGGTGAGGCGAGTGCTGGAAACATAAATAGAAAGGGCGTGGCATTTAATAAAATATTTGAACTTTTCTTCAATTTTTGTTGCTTGAAACGAAAGACTTAAGACACAAACTTGCTGGGAAATTTCATCGTTAATTTTTGTTGTTTTTATTGTGAGCGGAAAAAAAGTTATACAATAAGTTTGGCACATCGATTGGCACCCTCTAACTACAGACTAGAGAACTCGAGCAACTCATAGCGTGCTTGGCATATTCCTCTTCCTCCTTCACCTCCTCCTTCTCGTACTTCTAGTCCTACTCCTAGATTATTGCTTGATACGACGAGCAGCGGCAGCCTTGGCACGCGCCGCCTTGATCTCAGCTCCCTTGGCCCTGATATCGCTGCTGCAGTTGGGCACATTGTCGATGTCGTCGCACTGCTTGAGCTCCTGGTTGAATGCCTGATCCTCGCCACAGCCAATACGACGTGGACGTCCCTCAATGCAGATGAAGTAAACCTGGCAGTCATCGGGAGATGGATGGAATGTATAGTCCTCCTCCTGCTCGCCCAGCAGATCTGATTTGGGTGCTGGTGCGGGGCAACGGAAGCCCAGGAAGGCCTCAGCATCGCAGTCCTCCACTTGATCGGGCCAGTCGCACTTGTAGGTGGCTGGATTCCAGGCCAAACCCACGGGGCAATCGAACACGAAGCCACGTCCAGCAGCACAGTTCATGAACTGACCGCAGTGGCTCGAGTCGCCCATGCGATAGTAGCCGAACTGATGGGGACAATCGTCGCTGGGCTGTGCGGCCTGCAGGCGGGCCTGTGGCTGGTTGCACTCCACATCGATGGGATAGCCGCAGGGATAGCCAGTCGACTTCTCGTTGTACAGCAATCCATCGGGGCAGAGCTTCTCCTCGGCCACGCCGTTCTTGCACTCGATGTATGCGTCACAAGAGCCGGCGACGGGCGCCGTTCCGTTGGCCTCGCGACATCCGCCGGCTGCGGCATGAGCTGCAAGAGACACAAGGCACAGGAGAGGTTGGGGTTAATAGGGTCGGGACTGGGTGGGGATCGCGCTTACCTCTAATGATTTATGATGGGAACTGATGCTCGCGAGCGCATTATCTCTTTACTTTTCTTTCTTTTCAACAAATGAACAACCGAAAAAGGAGTCAACGGATTTTCGAAATAGTTTTTGAAATTTCTTATATGAATTTGTGAAATTTATAAGACACTTAACGAGAAATAATCAACAATATGTATACAAATAACGTTCTTAGTTATTTCAACTTGTATCACCTTTTTGGATTATAAAACTTTTGAAAAACTTAGTAAATTTTATAAATATATCATATTTTGATGAGGATATGATAGTTTTAGTGATAAATCATGTTAAGAAACTTGTATTTTTAAACAAGAAGAGTTAAGTAAATTGAAAATGTTATGATATATCTTAAAACTAAAGTGATTAATTAATTTTATTTACTTCTTTGATATTTTTCAGCCCAGGCTGGAGCTCTTCCTTTCAATAAATAATAATATTTCAACAACCTTTGAACACTTATATTACCAATATTAATTTCCAACATATAAAACTAATTGCTACATTTAATAATTGCTTTATTGTCTGTAAAGTTGTCTACCATATAAGCCCAAAGCAAAACTGGTCCCCGCCCCAGTCGGCGATCACAGTCGTAGCCCATTAGCAGATTGACAACAGTCGTACAAGTTTCTTACATTAATATTTATAGGTCTCTCTGTCTGTCTGCGACTGATGTTGATGATGTTGTCTCTTTTGCTTAGCGGCACTTTTTGTAACGTCAAAAATTTTAATGAGCCATCGGGTATTACGTGTCGCTACACACACACCCCGTTTGTTGAACCCGCGTGGGCTGTGGCTCTCCCTCTCTGCGTCTTGGAATGTTTTCATTACCAGCGCCACAATGAGACTGCGCAGCGTGCCTCAGGTAATTGTTATGATTTATGGGGATACATTTTGGGGAAACCCTAAGTCCGAGTAAGTTGTAAAAACGTAATGTCGAAGAAGTAAAGCGCACAAACTAATTTACTCGCTTTGAAAATAAATGCAATAATTGCAAATAAAATTGTAAATTATTATTTTGAATGTCTTTTTGTTTTGTTAATTTATTAAAACTAATTGGGTAACCATTAACACTTTTGTTATTTTAAATATCATTTCTTAACACTGCTTTCTTTTCAATTTAATGCATGAAATGATAAAGCTGAAATAATTTCTAATATTATTAAAAACGAGTATACTTTAAAACTTTTTCTTATGATGTTAAAAATCAAACGTTTTTATAATGTTACTAAGTACTTAAAAGTTGCATAACACAATCCATTAGAAAGGATGTATTAACTGTATTACTAAGCTCGAATATATCGAGTATTTCCTTAATTAACTTCAAATTCATTCCAATATAAATTGTCTTGAGTTGGCTACAAGACTTTTCAAACTGCATTCCAACTATTTCCCACACAAACATTCGAGCACATTCACTCGTCTCGAAGTACTTGCGCCACAAATGGACATTATCATCGTCTTTAATTGAATTTAAAGAGGTATTCGAAATGGGAAACCAGCAGAAACAAATAAAGATGAATGCAAAAGTGCTCAAAGGTCATCTCAACCGGCTGGGCACGCATCGAGCTACAGACTTGGCCGGGTTTAAAACGAGTTTCTGGCCATATCAATAAACAGCAACAACAACAACAACAGCAGCAGAAGCAGCAACGTCAACAACGGCGCAACGTCAGCCGCAAATGTTATGTAACGTCGATTTTGGGGGTACTAATTTATGTGTGAATTAATTTCGGAACATCTTCGATGCGCGACCTTGAAAGTTGAAGACACACATACACGCACACGTGAATATACGCGATATGATGTTGTCGTGTAAGGCAGATGCAATTTTAGATGCGGAAATCTCTGGGCAAGTTCGTTGCCTAAGTCACTGCGCTGATTAGTTGCACTTTTCTGTCAGATCTGCCATTTCCTGGTATTTGTTAAGAGAAACCCGAAGGGGATTCGCTGTCACTCGCAGCCTAATTGCACGATGACGTTGCCCGATCGGACCAACTGAATTCAAGCGAACACAATGTGCCCCACACATACTTGTATGTATTTCGAGTGTCGATTGTCAAGCCTCGCTTGAAGTATTTTAATTGTGGCGCCTCAAATTGCTGTAATTACGATTGTACTGCATTTCACAAGATCGTGGGATGGAAAACTAATTAAACGTTTAGTTTCGGATTCGCTTGGGAAGCTTTGCTGGGCCAGAGATTTTCACAACATCTGGTAGAATTTAGCAGATGCTATGGGATTATATTAAAATTATTTTATTATTTTTTTGTGCCTTCAAATATTTAATTTTTTAAATATTACTTAGCATATAAATGCTAATGAAAATAAGTAATTGCAAAAAAATGCAAAACTAATTAAATTTCTTTTAATTTTTTAATTTAAAAATCCTGTTTGGTTATCGAATTAAAATTAATTAAAATCGTAGGATATGTTCAATTAGAGCCTGTAATCTAAATTTGAAATGTTTTGAAATTAACATAAATTTAGGAAGACAATTTAAAATCAAATCAACATAAAATGAAAGAAAATTTTGAAATTCTATAAAAACGCATACGTTAAGAAAGGAGAAAAATATTCGATTAAATAAAACACCTTTGTACATTTCTCAGTAAATTCTAATTTCTCTACTATGTATGCATATTCTATTCAACATCTTTATAAAATTTGAATAAATTCCAGTTAAGGAATAATGATTCATTAATGAATTTATTCATTCGAACTCATTTTAACGCTTAGAGAAATTACCGACATAAAATCGATCAAAAGCTCATTTAGAACTTGAATTTATGATCTTGTTTTGAAGCAAAATCCTGGAATTAATTTGTATTCAAAATTGATGACTCGGAACTTAATTTATTTCCATAAATATATCACTTGGTAAAGTTGAATTTTAATGTGTTCTACTATATGAATAAGAATATATATTATAATTGATTCTGTCTTTATTATATAATATAATATATTTTATATTTTTTTTTATCCTTTTTTTCTCTAATATTATTGTTATATAATTTTTTTATTTTACCATTAGGAATACACACTATACAAAATTTTCTATTATTTCTTTTTGTTGCAATTCTGTATATCTTAACGATCTATTAGCTTAAATTTAATAACACATGGTGCATTATCTGCGCACTCGGTTAGACTTAACCCACAACCAATTGGAATATTTAGAGATGTGCACAAGTTCGTTGCCTAAGTCTTTCAGTTTCAGTATGATATATATTTTGTCTTTTACTTAAATGAAATTTATAATTTTACTAACCCAATGAGCCAAACATGGCCAGGCACAACAAAGCACTGATTATTATTTTAGCCATAGTGTGTGTGTGTGTGTATTCGAGGATAAACGTCCTTGGGCACGACGTTCCGTATTTGACAAGAGCGAAAAGCGAACGCGATGTGCAGGCAACGAGCTGACAATTTCGACTGTTTTGCGATAGATACGAGACGCAGATCTTAACTGGTAAAATCACAGGCGACGACTTTGCTGATGAGCATGAGCCGAGGCTGAAGCTGACGCAGTAAACAGCAACAATAGCAGCAGCACAGCTTGTGGCAGCGACAGCGACAGAGGCAGAAGCTAAAGCTGAAGCTGAAGCTGACGTTGCGACGTCGTTGTTGATCTTCTTCTACCTCCGTTACGTGTGCGAGCGCGACAACAGCAACAACTTTTGTCGCCTCGATCACTTGTCGCGCTGTTGCAATAAAAAGCAAACATGTTAATAAATAACCAAATCGCATAACAACAAACAAGAAAGAACTGCTTTCTATATAAGTCCGAAACGTGAATACACTTGCTAATTTTTTTAATTTGCTAGTTGAAAATTTGGAGTAACTTTTGGATAGTTATATTAGAAACTTTGCAAATATTGATACAAATATTAAATTAATCTATAAGATATAAATTGACTACATAAATACAAAGGGAACTCATTATAAATTATATAGAATTTGTATGTTTTTAATGATAATATATAAAATAAAAGAAGAAGAACATTCGTATCATCATTTAAAAATAAAAGTTTTGACACTAAATATTATTCATTTACAATATATATTGTTTATTTTATATATTTATTTATTTAAAGTCATAATAAAATCATAAATCAGCCTGCAATTCGAACATTTAAAGACCTTTCTAAAGAGTATATAACGAAACAACCGGCAAATTCTAGCAAAAGGCCGATTGGCATCAGTTTCGCTTTCAGAGCTCTCGTCATTCCGCCCGATATGACTCAGATCAACCTGTTATTTTCGATCTTTCAGTCGGCTGGCAACTGTGCCTTGGTATTAATCAAAATTTGTGTTTAATTTATGTTAAGCAAATGCTAAAATGCCATCAAACGATATTAGCATTTTTGGCACTCTTCATTTCGTTCAAAGAAACTAAGGTGTTGAGCGAGAAGAAACGAAATTAAAAAAAAAATAAAATAAAAACCAAAAAACCAGAAATTATCAAGACGAGTCGTCTGTCTTAAAGTCAAGGACGGGGACGAGCTGCTGCGCCCATGCGGGCCTAAGGCTGTGCCAAGTGCGGGGCTACACCATTGTCTCTGTGGCGAGACGGCTCGATCTGGTATTGAATCTTGTCTTGAATCCAGCTCTTGGCACAACGCAAGCACAAAGTTGGGGATTTTTCACGAATTTCAGACAACTTGTCTGCATATAATTCACAGAAAACGAACAACGTGTCGGCGAACCAGATTAGCAGCACGATAAGATCGTCTCTTAAGTTTCGATTTCAATTCTAGTTTTTCTATTTTCCATATATGAGTCTGCATAGCTTATGCAAATTGAGTTTCGCTTTCGTCATAGTTCAACGAGAGCAAATCAGGTGATTGAAAAAAAATAATGAATTTTGTATTCAACCGACGATCTTTCCTCTTTCCAAGATAAATGAAATCACACAAAATTCGTTTTCATTTGAAATTGTTTTCTTTATTTTTACATTTCTTATGCATAGATATATTTCTCATCAGTTTGTGAATTTTCTTTGTTTCAGCTAATAGTCCTTGCTCAGCAATTATTTTCTGTTTCTGCTCAGGAAATTATAAAGTTTCTGTATAATCCTAACTGAAAGATATAGATTTCAAATGCTGCGCTCAAAATGAACTTAGAAGGCCTTAGTTTAGAGTGGAGTTTATAATATAATTATGGCCTAAACAAGGTTAACTTCAATGCGTAATAATAGTAGTAGTAATCAGTATGACCATCATTATTATAATACAAATAATAATAATAATAGGTAATCATAGTTTTTAAACATAAGATATTGGCAGGCTAGCTATAAGAAGACTCATTCAATAGGACATGACTTCGACTAACTGCAGCTAGAGAAAAGGTTCTCATTAAGTAAATCAGTAAATGAATTCTTGAAATCCTCACAAACACACGCATATATCTATATCGATATATGAGCATACATATTATATATACAAATCGCGTATTTATTCATATATTAATTATTTACATACAAAAATAATGTTCTCTTTTCAGTTTATCTCGATTTGGCCTAAACAAAACGCCGCCAAGCCATTAAACACAACAAAAGGTGTTCTGAGAATTATTTCATAAATGGAACTGAAAACTAAAAACAACTAATAATATCCATATATCATATATGTTTCTTGATTTCTTTTTTTTCATAATTATATTCACTTTTCTTTCTTCATTTCTTCATTCGTTCTAAGGCACTTTAATACTTTATCAATAATTTTAATTTTAATTTTAATTTCATATTTGTAACATCATTTGTTTGCCGTTTTTGATCTATTTTTAGCTACGTTCTCAACAGTTTGATATTTTCATTTCGTTAATTTGTATTTTTAGCGAGTGTTTTTCTTTAGTCTGGCTAATTGCGAATGGAAATTGAAATCGAAATCAGATCGACGCTAGTTTTGTTTTGGACCTAAAGATAGTACAATAAATACAAACACCAATTGTTGCATGTTGATCCCAAGACACTCTCGAATTAAGTTAATACTACAAATACGTATACATATATTCAATATGTATTCATTGCAATCGTAATTCCAATTCTAAACTCTAGTTTCAACAACACACTAAGCTAGACAATTGTTTTTGCGTCTCCTCCTTCTTCTCCTCATTCTCGTTGTCGTCTATCGAAAAAAGCGCCATATAAATTTCAACTTAAGGACTGACACGCCCATTTCAGATTCCATCTCGTTATGTTTTAAACATTTATATGTGCACAAGTTTGACTTTAAGTTCAACACTAAAAAAAGCAAATACAAAACTAGTTTAATGCATATCAATTTCTCAATTCTCAATTCTCGTTTCTTACTAGTTAAGTTGTTTTTTTTTCCTACTCTTTCTCTCTTTTGTTTATAATTAATGCTCGAACTCAGCTTCATCTTCATCTACGTCGCCTTTACTAGTACAAATATCACGGTTTGCGTATACACGCAGTTCGATTTAAAACATACTTCTCAATTAATTGTTGAATTCGAGGCATCAACTCGAACCTCATTCTGGTAAGCCTGATAATTCTATATATCATATATTGTATGCATTTATTCATCTTCAGCATTTCTAGGTTAGGTTTTAAACGTTATTTTGCAAGTTTCCCGTTTAACATTCAAGTAATTCATTTGTAGCGGCTCTATAAACTATTTGTTATTCAACTCAATTAAATAGTTACTCTCTCTCTCTCTGTACGAACTAGGTAAGTATGAGTACTATAAACACAAAATGGTTAGACAATTGTGAGGTTAGGAATTCCGATTTGTCCGATTGTCCCGTCTGTCTGTCTGTATACAAAGTGATCTGGAGTAAATGTTGTGAGTATTTCGTGTAAATCATAAATAGAATTGTGTAAAGTACTATATAGTATATGATATATGACTGCGCCTATGATTACGAAAACAATGCAACTAGTTGGGAAGGGACTTCTCTTGTTTCTTGGAGGAACTCTCTGTCTCCCTCTCTTCTTCGGCCATTGCCAGCCATATGGCAGCTGCTGGCCCAAGTAACTAACTAACTAACTAACTAATAATTCAGCATTAGAAAAAAAACCAACAACTAACTACGTTTAACGTACTTAAGCCGTGCTCCCTAAGGCTTTGCTTATTCATGTAGAGTAGAAAAACACCCGCTCCGAACGTCTCTGTTCCCTAATACTAGGCTAGCTAAACTAACTAACTAACTAACTAGGACTAAACACTAAACACTAGTACTAGTACTAATACAAATACTAATACTAACAAACACACACACGCACAATGCCATAGGGAAGGATCTAGCATAGAGAATCGATAATTGGATTGGTATCAGCAACTGGCAGCGGGCAACGGACACTCCATATTGCCATACATATGGCATATCTATCCGACTTCGATCTATAGCATTGCAAATAGTAATAGTGTGGCTCGTCCTTCATCTACATCCGCTTCCCCTTCTGCTCCCTCTTCTGCTCTTCCTTCTCCTCGTACTGTTCCTTCGTGCTGCTTCCTCATTTGTAGTCTTTTCGATGCTCAAGTGCGTCTCAGAATTAGTTACTATATTGCGCATCCCTTGCGCATGCCGTACATGATCTTCAGTTCCGGATAGATGATCTTCCGTATCAGCTGATTCGTCTTGCCCGCCAGCATCGCTCGTCGATTATCCTTTTTCAGCACTTTTATGCCAGGCTTGTGCACGAGGAACGCATTGTCCAGTATGTGGAACTCGTAGTCCAGCACGCACAGCGCGTAGCCCTAGAAAAGACACAAGAAATTAGCATCAAGTTTTTCACAGTGTATCATCACTCTACTCACCTGCGTCATCTTGTCACTCTTGCCCTCCCAGCTGAGCCGCTCGTCGTAGTGCGGATCAGCATGTGTGCCTATGTAGATGGGCTCCCAGTGCACATAGTAGCCTGTGCGTTTGCCTATGTGGAACACGCTCAGCTCGTCTGTCTCGTTGGCCGCCATCCATTCCTTGGACTTGGGCACCCCGTGGCAACTGGCGCACACTCGCTGATGGAAGGGTATGGCCTTGCCGGTGCGCAGAAACTCTTGCAACTCCGTCTTGTCGTGAGGCACGGGCGAAGACTCGTCTACCTCGAAAATGCTCAGAGGGAACACTCTGTGGGGGCCAAAGAATGGAAAATTATTAATGATTAATGAAAGAAATGAGTGTGGGATTTAGTTATATAAATATAATTTTATAGATCCTAACTACTTCTTAAATAATGTGTATATTATTTTTACTTAAAATACATTATTCTTTTTTATTTGATTAATGCATATGAAAAATTAATAGAATCAGTAACAGCACTCATAAATTATTTTATATAATAAATAATATATATCTTGTACTATCTCATCTATTTCGATTATATGTATTTTACATTAGTCTAATTTAATTATACTCTATCTTAAGATCCTAAGTACATATGAGATACCTTACTTACATTTAATAAAATACAACATTTGACAAACTCATTTACAATTTCTTTTCTTGCAATATTCTTCATTTTCTTGCTTTCATCTTCTTGATTTGATTCTCTGCCTGTATTGCTCTTCTTTCCCAATATTTCTTCAATCTGAACTTACCTAGGTGCCTTGCGTCGCAGATACTGCTCGTTGCGCGCAATCATCTCGAGGAATTTCTTAACTAATCCCGGATTCGGATAGAGTTCAATATCCGAAGCGAGTATGAAGTGCGTCAACGCAGCATCGCGTGCAATGTTGCGTCCCACATTGACGGGATAGAGAAGCTTCTTCTGTGCCTTGTACAGATGTCCCGAGCTGACATTGAAGTAGGGTGCAGGCAGCGAACAATTGTAGGGTGTTTTGAGGGCATCCTGTGCCTTGGGCACCGATTTGGGTATGTGCTTGGTGCCGAAGTACACGTGGAAGGTGGCAAAGAGGCGCACCAAATGGTTGCCGGGCACACATTGCCGCAGATACTTGATGGAGTCCAGTGTGGGCTGGAAGTCCGTGCCGGGCGCATGCATTGCTATGCTAATGGGCGCGTTCCAGCTGTGTGGGGAGAGAGGGGAAATTATTAGTTGAGCTGCACTGACATCAGAGAAGAGAGAAGGATAACAATCGATCTATTGAGCCTAGACATGATCTTCTCTCTCTTACCGTTCCAACAATGGCACCAGATTGTCCAAGAACGTGTAATCCGCATGCGTTGTGTATGTGATGGACTCGTGACACCTGAGCTCGCCATGCTCGGCCCGCACATAGTTCTGTAGCACCCAAAAGTCGCCGCGTTGCAGCGTCTGTTGGTTGTAATCGTGTTCGAAGCAATTGAGCAATGTGCGCACGCGCTCGTCCAGCTCCTTCTCATCCCCAGTGACTATATATCCATCGGACTGTGTGTTATTCAGTTCGGTGCCAGCGCTGTTGCTGCCACTGCCGCCGCCAGCGCTGCCAATGTTGCCCACAACTTGTCCAGGAACCTCGGGAGCCAAGTTATCGCTGATTACCTGCACGGGTGGAGGCGCAGCTGCTGCCGCCGCCGCTGGTTCTGAATTAGCATTGCCTGTGGCCACTGCCAGCAATTTCTCCTCAGCGAATGCCGCCTCTGACTACAAAGAAGGGGGAGATGCAGGCACATTAATTATGCAAAAATAATAAACAATGAATGTAAATATTTTACTTACATTTGTATTTTTGGGCGTGGGCAATGAGGATGCCTGCAGTGCCGATGCCGCTGGCTGTTGCTGCTGTTGTTGTTGTTGCTGCTGCTCCTGCAGCAGAAAACCGCCGCCGCTGGTGAAATTGTTGCCGCCGCCAATCATCACATGGCTGCCAATGTAGAGCAGCACTGCCACATTGATGAGGATGCTGCAGCGTAGCAGCCAATTGCGGCGCGTAAACATTTTCTGACCCAGCGGCTCAAAGCGCATGTTGAGGCTGCAATTAAAATAAATAACGATATAAATAGAGATATTATTAAATACATATTACATATTAAAGATACATATATAATAAAAATATATAGATAATTAAACAAATAACTCAAGTTAAAATTTGTTTTAAGTTTTCGCGCCTTTTTAAAGCGCCACCTATTGCATTTCAGCGACAACTTAACATGACTTGCCATTCACAGCGCTAGAAGCGTTGCCACTTGGCGGTTAACAGCACTCTGTTAAGTTTATTACGACACTAAGCACTGAACACATAGAGAACTCAAACAGGGGGTCTGAGTGTTATTGCTGCTTTTTCAATCCTGAGCCCCATACACTTCGGCTGCACGCTCGGCTGGGAAATTCGATGTTCGGCTGGGAACTTCTATGTTCGGCTCCAGTACAAACAGCGCATGGGATCAAATCTGCTTCAGTCGCACAACGACAGCGGAACGATAAGCATGCGCGTACTACTTGCGCTGTGCGATCGTTTCAATGTGTGCGTGTTGTATGCACATGCGACATGTGAATGTATGCGTTTTTAGTGAAGTTTGACAACAGGCAAATGCTTCAGCCGGCGCGCTGGCAGCCGAAGTCAATTTTGTGTTTCGCCGTCGAGAGCAAAGAGACTAAGAACAGTGGGCAAAGATGGTTATCTTGCGGAGAAAATTTAAGAATTTCGAAAACATATAGCATGCTACATGAGAATAATTTTATTTAGTAAATGTATATTTGTGTATTCACAACATTTTGTTTTGATTCGCAGATTTTGTCAATATAAGTAAACACATGAACCAAAAAAAAACGTAGTCACTTAACTTTTTGCGATGTTATAAAATTGCAGTGCAAAATGTAATATAATTATATATAATAATATAATATTAATTCAATCTACTCAATATATTATAATTACACATGTTTCCAAATTTTAAAGTTATTGCCACCAAAAACCATTTTGGTTCACTGTAATTAGGTCTCATGGCTTTCGATGGCAAAACAAAAACAAAACACACAGATGATTTCGCGCTGGCCAGGCCCGTAACCAAGTGTGTACAGGGCCTATAGTGCACAGGGCCCCCAGCTGACAGGGATGTCAGCTAGCAAACATAGATAGTTTTTAAATGTTTATATGTTTGGATTATTCAATTCCCTTAGTAAACACAAATAAATTCATTAAATAAAGTAACTAAACCAGCGGCCCCAAGAAGTTTTACACAAGGGCTCGCAAAAGCCTTGCTACGACCCTGTGCCTTAGTCGTTTCGTTCTCGACGGCGAAACACAAAATTGACTTCAGGCTGCCAGCGCGCCGGCTGAAGCATTTGCCTGTTGTCAAACTTCACTAAAACGCATACATTCACATGTCAGCATGTGCATACATACACGCACACATTGAAACGATCGCACAGCGCAAAGTAGTACGCGCATGCTTATCGTTCCGCTGTCGTTGTGCGACTGAGCAGATTTGTCCCATGCGCTGTTTGTACTGAGAGCCGAACATGAGTTCCCAGCCGAACATCGTTTCCGCCGAGCGTGCAGCCGAAGTGTTGGGGCTCGGTTGAAAAAAACAATAACACTCCCCCTGTTTGTCTCATGTGTTTAGTGATTACGATGAATGTGTACGATATGCGCTGTTACTTTAACAGCTCTCATCACTATAACATTACATTTTGAGCATTCGCAAACAGCTGTTGTTTGTCACCGGCATAATTTCAGCGCCTTTTTTTGGCGTGTGCAAATTGTGAAATTAAAATAAACAAAAAATTGTTTTCATTGTTTTGAATAAAATGTCTTTGCAACAAGCTTTGGATGATTGCTTAATCGACTTCGATAGACGTGTGCTGGTCACCGATTTGCTGGAAGAGTACAAATTAACGTACAAAGAAGCTCACGATGCGCTCGAGGCGCACATTAAGGAGCAGGAACGCGCCAGCGCCACCAAGTACGAGAAGCGATTTCTTCTGCATGGCCTGCAAAAAGCTGGCGATGGCGACGGCGACGAAACTCGGGAGCTGTTCAAGATTGTGCAAGGTGAGGACAAGCTAAAGGAATGGCTGGCCAAATTGCAAAACTCTCAGTCGCAGCTGTATTCCGTGGAGATTGCTGGCGGTTCCAAGAGTGCTGCACCCATATTCAAGCCCATGCAGCAGGTGCAAGTGAAGCTGGCCAAACTGGAGCATCGTGCTGGCGCCGCCACAGCTAAACCAACAAGCAACGGCACCACAGAGCAAGCAACTCCCAAACCCACTAGCACTAAGGTGGAGCCCAAGGCGGAAAAAGCGGAAGAACCGCCAAAGAAAACATCGCCCAGTGAGCAGGACAAGGGAAAGGGCAAAGGAAAAGCGGTTGCAACGAAAAAGGGCGGCATCAACAGTTTCTTCAGCGCAGCTCCGGCGGCGGCGGCGGCCAAAACGCAGCAGCAGCAGCCCAAGGAAGCGAAACCTGCTGCCAGCAGCAGCATGCAGAACTTTTTCAAGAAGCAGCCTGCGGCAAAGAAGTCACCGCCCACGGAAAACGTGAAAAAAGAATTACCTGCCGCCTCCAACACTTCCGTGCAGCTGTTTGATGTGGAGAGCGAATCCTCTTCCGACGAGGAGGAGAAATTAGATAAGCTGCGACGCACGGTAGTGGGAGATGGCGATGAGTCAGACGAGGTGGGAGACAGTGTCAAGAAGGCGAACAGCAAACGACGTCGCATTTCGGACTCTGAAGATGAGGAGCAGCCGCAAAAGAAATCGGCCGAAACGCCGCAACACATAAAACAGAAGGATGCAGAGAAGAAGAAGAAGAAGGAGGAGGAGGAGGGCGACGACGAGGAGGCAATGGACGTGGCAGAGGCGGAGACATCAACAAATGAAACATTTCTGGATGATGATGGCTTTGTTATAACTGTAAGGCCTAAGAACAAAATGCAGCAGAAGCAGCCGGCCAAGAAGAAGACATCGCCGAAAGCAGCCACTGCTGCAGCAACATCTGCGTCGAGTACAAAGAAGAAATCGCCGACAGCTGCGGCTAGCAAAAGCAGCGTCAAGGAGACGCCTAAGACCAAGCAAGGCAACATCATGAGCTTCTTTAGTAAAAAGTGAATGTACCCCCTTCCCCCTAGAGTGCTGCTGCTGCTGCGGCTTTAGTCTATTAGAATTAATGTTACTCGTATCACGTAACTAGGTTACCGAATTATAAAACTTGCATTTCCATTTGGGGAAACATATTTTGTAATTACTTGGCAAATTATGGTTTAAGTTCTCTTTGAGAATTTATGTTATAGTATTTTAAACAAACTTTGTAATTATATGGCGTTATAAAGAGAATTCATTTTTTCCAAAACTTTGCGATTGAAACATTTGTTAAATAGATTAATTTAATAGATATTGATTTGTTTTCCACGGTTTAGTTGAGTTTTTTATTTAAATTTTAATGGTACTATTAATAAGTACCCATTAAGAATATTATGTATTTCATTTGTTACTAAAGTAAATTGAAAGAAACTCTAATTTAATTTTTTTAACTATTTTGCACTTGCAGTTGAGAAATTTCAATACAGAAACATCAAATTTCATTTAGAAACACAAAATTAAAATAATTTTAAAACTGTTATATCGCTTTGAATGGTTGCAAACAGTTGATATACTTTTTAAAATTCACTTTATAATCAATTGCCAAAATCTTCCACCCATAAAGAAGTTTTTTATTGTGTCACCGTTATCTCCAAGTTTTGCACATTGCATATTTATTTTATTTCGACTCGAAGGTCGAGCTAATAACCGTTTTTTAACGTTTTCTTAATCTTTTACACTGCTGCTGTCCGACTGTCTGGGGCGGCACATAAAAACGAACAGTTAAATGGGCTTGTTTGTGTTTTATTTTTATTTTTTTCTGTGATTAATATTCATGTGGTCTTGCCTTCTTGCCGCTTCCATTATCAGCCCGATACGACACGACGCGAAGCGATGCGCGGCGTTCACAAACTGTTCGGTATCTGGACTATTGTGGGTTCTTTTAACACTGAAACTCGGACTAATACTTATGTATGTGGGGATATTCTTCTCCGCTGCGCTATTTACATTTAAGATTGTTTTCTCTTATCGTGCGTCACACAATGTTGCGCTATTTGTGGCTTGTTTTCGAGTCTAATTCAACTCAGTTTTTATTATCATAGCTTATCAATTTCCGCCTGCGATCCGCAGTTTAAATAGCGCTCTAGGAAGTCTGTACATACGTTCATTCATTCTCAGGCTTCTAAATTTATTATTTTCTTAAGAGGTTTTCTGTGACTTTTATTGTTATTATTATTTTATTTGCAATCACATTTCCTTCTCTGTTAAACGAGTTTTGCATCACGTTTTAATTTGTTTTTATTTGGAGAGTGCAACGACTTCGCCACGAGATGTCATCAACATTAGTCACAGCATCGTCGAATACTTTCCAGATTCCGGAGAACAGGAAGCCGAGCAAATTAGCTTTTACCTGTTGTTGTTTAATTATAATATAATATTCTGTTTTCTGTTTTTTTTCTGTGTTATTTTTAGCTTGCCCAAAGTGGCGGCAAAAATTTAATTAGCAACAGCAGCAGCAACAGCAACAATTACTTAAGTTTCCCACATTAATTACGAGCACGCCCTTAAGGCCCCACCAGTTCTGGACCGTACTACCTGCTGTTGTTGTTGTTGTTATTGTTGTTGTTGCTGTTCTTGAAAAGACTTGGCGAGGACAACATTTAATTACGGTTTTACTTTGCTTTACTCTTGACTCTTCTTTTTTTTCGCTGTAAATGACAAAAGTCGACAAATTTATGCAGGCACTTTAAAATGTTTATGCTCAAAAGTTTTATTTCACTTGGAAATTATGATGTTCTATTAAATATTCCCTAGAGTTTTTCATGCTACACAAAAAGGTAAAAGTATTCTATGCGATTCTTTAAATGATTTTGAATTAAATTTTTAAATACATTGTCAACTTGATACCTTGTCCTCAATTAACCTCAAGTTTCGCCTTAAGGAGGTAGAATCTTTAGATGAAATTAAACAGATTTAAGAAAGTAATTTAAAAATATTTGTTTGTCTTATTTCCTTGTTTTAATTCATGTTTTAATATGAAGTATTGAATGTGTATTCTTAGATGAATCTAAAAAGATTTACTAGTTTTAATCATTCAAATAAATATTAATTTAAATCTCCTTTCTATAATCTTAATTAACTCCCTAAGCCTTCAATAGAAGCGACAGTTTTTCTACATCATTTGAGAGTGAATCCTTTTGGCGTGCAGCAAACGAGTGTAAAGTGAATCGAACAGCTAATTAGCTTGTGAATGAGATTGCCGTGTGAATACAGCTAAACACTTCGCATCAATTGCGCTAATAAAGTGACCATGGAGGATAATGCGTATAAACACTGTGTGGGTGCCACCAAGCAGGCGCAGTGGGTGGGAGGGTGAGATAAGCTCACTGACGCTCGTTGACGAAGCAAGAGCAAACAGAGAAAGCAGAATAAATGAGATTGCAGTGTAAAGCTGCTTGCAAAAAAAAACTTAACAAATACGTGATAAGTACAATATTTCCATTTAATTAAATCTAGTTTTAATCAACTGTTAATGCCATTTCTATTAGAGTATGTATCAAAATTACTTTTTATATTCTAATATTTTTCTTATTATTTTTATTTCTTTAAATCATTTCTTTATTTAGTATAAGGTGCTAACTTGATTAATTATATTTAATTTATCTTTCTAAATGATTGATTAATTCGGAATATAATTTTCGATGAGTTTATCAGGGTTTTAAATTAAAAATGTTTTTGAAAAATACCAGCCAAATTTAATGAAATTAATTAATTTATGTTCTACGCATTTCAACTATAATTTCCGCAAAAGTATTAAAGTTTTTTTCTTTTCAATACGAGTAAGTAATTCAGCTTCAATGCCTTAAAAACTTTCTACAGTTTTAGCAGCACGCAGTCTACCCCTGCCAAAATCGAATCGCAAAACTGTGTCAAAAATATAAATCATATCTTCGAAAGATTGCAAAAATATAGAAAACATATCTATGTGCTCGAGCACGCACAGCGAACATAAAGTAAACAACAAAGTGACAAATCATAAATCGCTGACACTTTCGAAAACGTACCGAGAGCAATTATAGACAGTCAGCTCGGCTGCCTGGGCACTTACACACGTGAACTCATTAGGGCAGATAAAAGATTTGGGAATACAAATTCTACAGTTGCTTTCGAACTGAAGCGTTGCTGCTGCTGTGACTGCTGTTGCTGCTCCTCCATTCATTAGGTCCCCTGGGGGGTCGCACGCGTAAAAGCATTTTACACGCGTCATTGGCATCGCCTCGACTTGATGGATTGAAGTGAAAACTGCGCGATGGAGAAGGTTCAAGTTCATTGCTCCACCAGCATACTGACTGATGGCTCCATTGGCAACGAGCAGAGAGAGAGAGAGAGAGAGAGAGAGAGGGCGCGAGGGAGTCTGCGAGGCAGTTAGGTTCTTGGGCGATTTTATTCACATTTTGAGCGAGGGAGGGACCGAGGGAGGAGAGAAACGCTAAGTAAGTGCCACCGGTTTTCTGCGTTTCTGGGACACACTGTCAGCGTGAGTTCTCTGCACGGCATTGGGTCGCGCTTGTGCGATAAATTTGCATAGCCCGCGGGCCAAGCGATCGCCTGGAGTAATCTGCGCCGCGACACACACGCACAGGAAAGAAGAAGAAGCAGAAGGAGAACTTCAGCATCTGAATGGAAGGAATCAGAATCAGAGTCGAAGAATCTCGTCAGACTTCGCATTCGCCCGTCGGCAAATTTGATAAAAATCATTTTGGCTCCGCTTCGCAACAAGTCTTCGTGTTGAAACCTGGAGCTGAAATCGAAGCTTGAGTTCAGTTGGAGTTGGAACTAGAAGAGTTGGCGTTTGGCAATTTGAGTTCTCCTCTCTTTTATGGTCACATTTGCCATCATAATAATCATGTGCAGAGTTCAATGGCAGCAGCACTTCTTGGCTTGTTTGGCGGGTTCTTCGGGCAATTGAGGCCTGGCGTCACTTTTATGGCCCCACTTGGCGTTGACGGTCGTGCTCCAAGCATTTCCCTTCTCCCTGCTCCCTTCCTCCTGTTGCTACCTCAGCCAACTCAGGTGATTATGCAAATACAAAAATTTGGAGCAAAACGTGAGAAATTTCATGAGTTTTCAATTTGCCAATTGCCCACAGCAAATTGGCCCCGGGAGTGCGACACACGTTTGCCATGAATTCTTTTTAATTGTGATTTCAATTTGCCTTTTCTTTCCACACACACTCCCACTCCACTGCCTTTCTCTTTCTCTCTCCCATTCTTTCTGGCAGTGTCAATGCGACAATGATGTATGGCAAAAAGGGGAATGGGTTAAGAGTTTCTGTCAATTGAAATATGAATATTTAAAAGGGCTTCTTATGCAAACACTCACACACACACACACACCCGAACAATGGCATGACACACAGCGAACAAATAAAGAAACAGGTTAAATGTGTTTCGGCTGCGGAACAATTCTATTTAAAATTCACGACATGAAATTAATATCATAAATTTGCTGGTATTATTTTCGGCTATGAGAGCAGCTCTGGGTCTTTATGAAACAAATCTATGCAATGCGACGAAGCATCTATTTTTATAAGATTTGCATATTTTACTTATGTTTCTACCTAAAAACAAAAAGAAATTTTGTGATGGCGTAATTAAGTTGAGGAATTGATTTAAAAGTCTTGAAATAATGTGTGGCGAAAGACGAAAATTTTACCTATATTAGAAGAACTGATACCCTGTATACATATACCCTATAGAGAGTATACTCCATTTCCAAATAAGTATTCTACTGGATTAACTTCCCAACGCGTCCTGGATTAACTATACCTTTCCTACCCTATTTTATTTTAGTGCGGTATGCCTAACTGGCCGCTATTTTTTTGTGTTGCATACTTTGAAGAGCTTGGAAATCAGTACCTCTTTAAAAATGTTTCTTTGATAACTTCTATGTTATTTATCCGATATCAACCAAATTTTTGAATAAGATTATGAGGTATATGTTATTTTCTTAAGTCTGAGTAGACATGGAGAGCGGCAGAAGGGCAATATGCAATGATCGAGATTAACTGTAATGAACAAACTTAATAAAAATATTTACACACTGCAAAACGCAGTATTATATAAGTTATTCACATTTTCCAATTCCATTTCCTACAATTAATCTTTGTTTTGCATGGTTGAAATTTTAGCATAAGATCTTAATTTCATAGTGCCGCCTGCTGAGCTTAACCCCGGTTTGAGCATCGATTTTCGCGCAGCTACTTACAACAAGTCAAAAACTCTATTCAGAAAATGCCAAACAACGGCAAAAAGCAACAATGAAACATTCCAGCAACAGCAGCAGCACCAACAACAACGACGACGACGACAACAACAACAATGGGCCAGAGCAGCGCAATCTAATTAGACATAATAAGGCAAAGAGCAACTGGCAACAGAGAGGCGAAATTTAGCTGGCCAAAAGGTCTGGTCAACGTTGTTTGCCTTCTTCTTGTTGTTGCTGTTATTATGGTTGTTGCTGCTGCTGGTTTTATTGTTGCCAAGTCGATTTGCGCTGACTTCAACTGACCAGGCCCGGGCAGCGCAAGCAGGCAACTTTGACTTGATCGTAGAGTTTTTCCGGCCTGCGATGACTTCTCCACCTCCTCCTCCACATCTCTCTTTCTCTCCCTGTCTTTCTCCACGCTATTAAAATATATTACAACAGCAATTTCACCCGACTTTATTTTTGCGCTTTATCGCGGGGTACACGTTGCTGAAATGGTAGACCGAGAGGAGGGAAGGGGTTCGGCTAGGTGGAGGAAGCAGCGCACTGGAGCAGCGAAGTCAGACCCAAAGCTCGTCCCGTTGCTTTGGTGTATATAACTTAATTTTTATGGTCATGCAAGTCAATTGCAGTTTGGCATTTCTTCGATGAATTTTCTTCTCCTCTTATTGACTGGGGCCAGCATCGGCCATCGCCATCGACATCATCGTCATCGTCATCATCCGCTGGTGCTGTTGTTGCTTTCTGTTTTGTGTTCCTGCCTTGCACTGGTTGTTATGTTTGCAAAAGTCGTAACATGAAACGCAGCAAATTGTTTGCACAATACTAAATGACTCTGGGATAATGCTTCCGACCCCCCTTACGATCCACACGGTAACTAACTGAGATTCACCATGTAGTCAATGAATCCGAAAAGTTTACATATTTAATTAATATGGTTGATGAAAGTTGGGAAACTTTTGAGACATCGAAGTCTATTGAGAATTTTAGCTTTTTAATACATGCTACCCAAAGGATAAAAGGGTATTAGAACCTTATACCAACTGTCGTCCATCCGTATTAAAATCTAGATCTCAGAGCAGGATAGTTTATTTTGGGTTTAGTCAATAATTATCAACAGTCTAATGATTTGTGAAAATTTGGTTGCGATCGAATAATTAACATTGAAGGTATTTAAGAAATAATTTAAGAGAGGTACTACCCTACAAAGTATGCAACGCAAAATACAATTCAAGTTTAAATTATATATAGCGGGTACAACATACATAAATCCAAGTGGTCAAAACAACCACAACTCAAGCAAGAACAATTTTAATACCTTGGCCCACAAAAAAAAAAAAAAAAAAAATACTTTTTTTCTAATTTAAAAATCATCATTTTAAGCAAAGAACCAGATAAAGTTAATAAGAAGTAATATAAAAGTTTACTTTTGGGCTTCTCAACAACTTAGCATGGAAACTTAAGTCACACTGAATTTAAATCGAACATGCTAAACTATTGCACAACATAACGGGAAGAGACGTTGACACAACTCAGTGAAAAAAAAAACAGATAACTCTACACAACGACGCCGAAAGATACAAAACCACATCATCCTTAAAAACACCAATCTTTAAGCTTTAAGGCTGTAACTAATAGCTCCATTTCACAAAAAAACGATACAAGATGGTTTATGGATTCACTCTTAAACTCAACCCATCCCGTGTGATGGATTCGAACAATTCTTCGAACGATGATATTAAACATGAAGAAGTTCCTCAGACTTATAAGACCACGACCGCTTTAGTTCGGTATGTTGTATCAAGAATTTTCATTTTGAAGTTGATTCTATATAAGATAATCTATAGCACCCAGCTTCTTATTCTCGATTATAAGCAATTCAAGGCGGCACGTATTATCCAGAAAGCAATTCGAGGCTGGTTGGTACGATGTGAAATGAAGAGACGCAACAACGCCGCATTGGTGATCCAGAGAACTTGGTGGCGCTACATAGGCACACGCTCTCGTAGTTCCTTTGCTCAAAAAATGCTGCAAACCAAAATTGTTGACACCTTCAACAATAGTTCGGTCAAGATACAGTCACTCTTTCGTGGTTGGTATTCCCGAAAGTATAATAACAATTTGCGCTATCTGAATATCGTCCAAGTCAGAGCCCTGGAGGATATACTTCGCAGCATGGCTTTAAAAATGTACAAGTTAAATGAAGAGAACAAGCTGCCTGGAGTCTTGTCATTTGGTGGTCACGAGTGAGTCCTCTTAATTTATTGATATAATGGGATTATTAAAAGATTTTTGGTGTCCTTGAAATATTTTAATGATGATCCCTTTAAAGAGATATTTATTTTATATTTAATTCTATTTTTCCCATCTCAGTTGGTTGTTGCAACTCGAATCATTTATATCGACTTTGGCATACCGTCTATTCAATTGCTATGTAAAAAACCACTTGGAAACTATCAAAACAATGCGAGAAGAGCGTCGTAGGGACTTCAAACAGTCGCAAGACTACACAAACGTGCCATACAAAAGCTTCGCTAGGGCAGAACCCCTACAGGCGGAAACGTTTGAGCCACTTTTCAAAGTCTATAATAAAAAGGAGTTAGATATCGCAATAACTTTCAAGAAAGGTTTTGATTCTGGGGCGGCAGAGGACCGAAAGCATTTAAGCAGTGAGTAACAATTAAATAAATAAAACTTTTAGATATATTTTAATCGAATTTGTTCCATAGAACTTCTTAAGCACCTCTTAGCGAAACGTGTGAATAAAGAAAAACTGTTTTGCAAGGATATGTGCACAAAAATAACAAACTGGAGTGTTTTGAAAAGTTTTGATCAGGAAGAAATGAACAACTTGCTTGAAGGTACTGTTACGGAATTTTTAAGTGCTGTTAAAGCTTTTCTGGAGGACGGTAATTATATGGAAAGCTGTGACTGCGTGCGTGATAGAAAAGGAAATGATTGTCAAGAAAAGCATTGATAGTGTTATTTTTTTTTATAAAGTAAGAGTATTTTATAGTGCAATGATAAAATTAAATCAAATATTTATCAAACCGAATTGATATGGAGTTATTGATTTGCGGGGCGGTGGAGGTTACTTAACATTTGAAACACTAGAGCCTTAATGCCGGTTTTAGTGTATCTGTAGTTATAGCCGAGGAACTTGTGGTTACACAGTAAGACAGACAGACGGACATTGCTCAAGTTACTCCGTTATTGACTCCTCATCAAGACATGAATGCTTTCTGCAGCCAGCTACGCCTCCTTTTGCCTGTTGTATACATGTTTCTAAGGTCATTTCAAGTGAAATTTCATTCGTCAAACCAGCTTTGATAATTCAGTCGTGCAGAAAAATGTACTGTTAACTGAACTAGGACTAAGTCAGCTCAGTAGATATAACACCCTACAACACAACAGCTCATAGCAAAAACGATTTTAAATAAGCATCACGTAAAAATGTTTGGTAGATTAAAACAAACTCGTGTTACTAACAACTCGTATGAAACTGCCGAATATACTTCGGGATCTAGCGATTCTGAAGATGATTTACGGATTCATACGCCACCGACCGTTTTAATTCGGTACGTTTTTACTTTGAATTTTCTTTCGGTTTATTCAATATATTTTAATTAATAGTACCAAGCTTCTTATACTTGATTATAAGCAATTCAAGGCGGCACGCCTTATTCAGAAAATTATTCGAGGCTGGTTGGCACGATGCTGGATGAAGAGACGCAACAATGCCGCAAAGGTGATCCAGAGAGCTTGGTGGCGCTACATAGGCAAACGCTTTCGTAGTTCCTTGGCCCAGGAAATACTGCAGACATTTATTGTTAATACATTCAACAACAATTCGCTCAAGATACAGGCACTCTTTCGTGGTTGGCATTCACGCAGGCATATCTACAACATGAAACATCTGAACATGATTCAGAAACAAGCTCTGGAGGAAATATTAACCAGCATGGTACATAAAATGCGCAAGGTAAATCAGCAGAATGAATTGCCAGGAGTCTTGACATTTTCTGATAATAGGTGAGCTTGCCAAAAGAAAAGAGGTACCTATTCCTCGCATTATCGTTAACAAACTTGCATTTCAAATATTCTATACCTACAAATATATTTATATATTTTGTTTTCAGTCTCAGAGTGGAAAAATTCTTAACGACTTTGACATATCGCATATACAATTGCTATGTGGCAAACGACATGAACTCACTCAGATCAATGCGGCAAGAGCGACGCATTGACTTCTTGAACTCAGCGCAATACACAAAGGTTCCATTTATGAGCGTTTTTGAAAGCTGCTCCAAACTTGTCAGACCAGAAATGTTTGATCGAGCTGGCAAAACATATACTATCAAGGACTTCGAAGTCGCAGAAGCCTTCACGTCCGGCATGGATCCGCGGACAGCAAAGAACTACAAGCGTCTTAGAAGTGAGTAACCTAACCTTGTCTCTTAACTGACCTAAACTTTAAATGTATATTAACATGTGCTCCCCTTTTACCCATAGTGATCAAAAAGATGGAATTAGAGAAGCGAATGATTGCGAAGAAACTGTTTTGTCGCGATGTATTCAAGGGCATGTCCAGATGGAGTATTTTCAATAATGGCGATCTGCAATGTGAGGCCAGTTTGGATGATTCTACTATAGGCGAATTTTTTGCAGACGTTAAACAGTATTTGCTGGATAATAACTTAATGGAAGATTGCTATTGTCAGCGTGATACAAAACCCGTGGGCTATTTTCCAGATGTACAACTTTGATGTAACGTTCTGCTATTTGTATTATATTTTCTTAATAAAAGTTGATTGGGTTTGCTAAAATAGGATCTATAATTTTGCCTATTAACGTATAGCCAAGCAAACAAGACTTGGCACTACCCCTACCACAATATTAAATAAACAGATAATTATATATAATTGAACATAAATAAATATCAACATGGTCGCAACCAGAGGGTTCATCTAATGGCCTATCTATAAATGGAAAAGGCAACAGAAGATTGTGGAATGGGTTATCGCTCTTAATGGACACCTCGTAGACCCATTAGCGACACATTGGTATAACGACAAGAACAGCAAAGGGGATATAATTGATGAATGTCCATTGTTTGTTTGTTTTTGTGTTGCTTGTTTAAAAAGGAGAAACAACAAATAATACCCATAAAATATTGAATTTATATTGGTTCATTTGGTTAGATAACGGAAATGGCAACAACATGAACTATAGCTGTTTAATGGTCTGACACAGCGAATGGGTGTGGTCGACGCGTCTCGCCGAGGCGGTCAATTTTTACTGCAGCGGGCTGTTACCCTGACATGGCCGCCCAGAAGATTTATGCCACATCATAAAGCATTTATTCGATTTCATCCTCAGCTAAACCTGTCCTGCACTTATTCTACTCTCTTCTATTCCTCTCTGACCGATTCTATTTAACGTTTGGTTTACGTTAGAGTTAGTTGCACTCGATCAAAACTAGGTGTTGATCTACTTTTTATCTTTAGCTTCAGCGTTCTCTAACGATGTTACCGAAATTCAAGAGTAATTTTAATGCGGGACAGTTCATTTTTCGGTAAACACAAAAATTATCAACGCTTAAATGATTTCTGAAAATTTGGTGACGATCAGTACAACTAACATAGAAGTTATTTAAGATATCATTACCTTGAAGCCTTTTCCGAATAAGGGCCCCAAAGTATGCAATACTAAATACGTTAAAGAAATTAGTTGCAAGAAAACTAAAAATATTTGTAGTCAGGCGGATAGTGAGTATTATACAGTCAAACACACTCCCTATATCTCTGCTGCATTAATATAAAAACTAAAAATGAATATTTTTTACTGCCAACGCTTCCATGGAGTTTATTATTCTACGCAATACACTACTTAGTTGATTACTTGATACACTATGCAGGTACATCTATGAACGAATAATTTTGAAAATTAACAAAGTGACGTCACATGTTATTAATTGCGCTTGAATATTCCTTGATTAACTACAAAAATGTCTTGTCCATCGTGCAAGTACAATTAATACCAAACAAAACAAAGAGGAAGAAACGAAGTACAGACAAAGGTAAATACAAAGAACATACAAATGAATCAAAAGCAAAGAAAACTTGTCTGGTTCTATTAAAGCGAAAAGTATTGTGCGGTAATTCAGGACTAAAGTAAGTACGTGACCATTAAACATGACTCACTAGAAGGTGGAGGGAAGCATTAAGCACATTCAATTGAATTGTTCAATAATAAAATAAATAATGCAGACCCAGCTGATTAGCAAAACTATATGGTATACCAGATATACTAAGTGTACGCTGCATGTACGTGCTGCATTTGGGTCACGTTGACCAGACACGCAACCTTAAAGGAAGTCCACCCAAATAGATAGCTGAACTTTGAACTTTAAACTTTTCTATTTTTGTAGCCAAAGCCAACACGAAAATACTCCAGTGTGGCTATAAATTCCAATCACGATTCTGTTATCATTATCTAATACGTACAAGTTTCAGTTAAGTCCGAAATATGTAAACATGAGCCGCATTCATATTTTATCTAATTACCTCAGAGAGCCAGGAAGTTGAACAAATAAAGTTTTATTTCTATTACAATCATTGTTAAAGATACTCTCTCACACACACACATGCGTATATATTTACATACGAACACACACATTAGTAATACTTGCGACCACAAATATAATTACATCGGTCACGGAAATATCGAATTAAGCTGTCCGACTAGTTTAATATGCTGCCCCTGCCCATGCACAGATATATGGTGTGTGTGTGTATTGTATATTATATAATATGGACTTGCTTAGCATTTCTTTTAAACTAAAGTTTTTCTATATATATTTTGTTTGGCTCTTTGTTTTCGGTTCTATTTCGTTGCGACACGCACGTGTGCGAAATGTTTTTGAAATTTCTTTTCTTTTGCATAAATTAAAATGAGCTTGGCAAAAAGGCAACTGAAATTTAATATTCAAAGTTTTTCCCCTGTTGAGGAAATGTTGCACAAAGAAGTTCAAAGCGCACTACAAGTTTTCGGCAATTTTGTTATTTCACTCGCAGAATTCGTGAGAGAATAATTTAAATATTATAATTATGTGCACGCGTTGGGCATAACAAATGCATAGTTTTTCAGATATTCAAAGCAAAATAATTAGAAATATTACTTAGCTTAGTTTAGATGTTGCCAAGGTGAATCACAAGCTGCTAATTAGAACTGTAAGATGAGAACATCCCTAAAAACAAACACGTGAAAAACTGAAGCAGTCACATCGCTCATACGCAACGAGTAACGGGGCAAATCTTTAAAGCGCCCGCAATCGGTTTCATAAATGCAGCACGTGAGCCAGAAACGTAGTGCCAAGCCGAAGAAGAAGAAGAAGAAACAACCAAAAGAAAGTCACAAAAGAAAATGAAATGAAAATCGATTGTTTTTGACCTCATAGGGGCAGAGCTGGCACACACATCTATGTAGAACGTTGCGGCATTAGGCGAGTGCCAGACGGCCTAGCGATTCTTTATACGCGATTCTCGATTCTCGTCGGGTGCATTGGCACTAATGAAGCAAAAACTAGAGATAGAGAAACAGAGAGAGAGAGAGAGAGAGAGAGAGAGTAGAAATGCCAGCAGGCAAAAAGCGAAAAGCAAACAAACACGCCATGTCGAGTCGTAGGTGTCTGCTTTATGCCCATTCCCGGTCTCCACCCCAGTCACCTCCTTCTTCTCTCGCACAGGCAGACAGCCTGTTTTAATTTTATTCTATTTTTTCTATTTTTGCTTTCTACTTTTTACTTTTTTTTTCTCTGTTTTCATTTCTTTTATAGCGTTTGCTGCCTATTTACAGGCGAACTTAACACGCAAACTAAGCTCAGTAGCCGCTGAGAACGACGAAATGAAGTAATGCCCGCGAAAACCGATAAATTTCCACACAGCGCACATGAAAAGAAAAGGGAAAGCAAAAGCGATGAAATCGCACAGATAGAAATGGAGCTACTATGCTATATACTTGGCAGCTAAAGTGGTATTGGATTTTGGGCTAAATGAGCACAGGAGCGGCAAGAGCTGGCACAAGGCGCCCAACGTGGGGCGACAGACTACAAACAATGATGATGTGTTCAAGTCCTATGAAGATGTTAAAGCTTTCAATCATATATTACGATCGAATAATAATGCAATGATAAAGTTCTTACAAGCAATGCAAATTGAAATTTAACCAATTAACATAAAGCGTGGTGAAAGTAGTTGCACCCAACGTAGGCACCCAGGGCAGGGCAACTATCTCAATTCAAAATTGATTCCACTAGGCACATCTAACCAATATTGCTAATCTACACCTAAACATCGTTAATTAATTACGACGCCCCATTTGGCACGCCTCATGTGGGTCAAATACAGCCCTGAACTGGGACACTGAGACGTCAAAGGGAAAACTGCGACATTAATGCGCATAATGAGCGACAGTCGTCGCCCGGCACGACCAGCATATTGGAATAGTAACTGGGCGGCACGCCCACTGCGTCAGAAATGGAAGGTGTCGACGCAGCAGGAGGGAGAAGAAGGTGCGATTATAATCGATTGTGCCATAAGCATGCACAGCGTAGTCCAGTAAAAATCGAGGAGACGCCAGGCGGAGGTATCTGAAACTGTATACGAAATATAGCAAACAGCCAGACACACACACAAACACACACACACACACACAACTAGTCACACACACACACATACATACATCACACAGCCACAGTCTCGCTTGCAATTTGCGCGTTTAATTTCATTAATTAAGTTTTTTCCTGCGGCAGTCTGCGGAATGTATCTGCAGCGTTGTCGTTGTTGTTGCTGTTGCGAGTTGCTCTCTCAAATGTCATTTTCATTATCGTTTACATGCATTATGTGATTTGGTCATTAATTGATTGGCTAGCTCTTTGGGAGCGCTACAAATGACGCAATCCAAACACTGCATGCAAATGCACGCGCAAACAAACGTACGCAACAAATAAAGAGACAGACTTGAAGAGAGACAGACGCACACACACACACGTACACACACATAGAGAGAGGTGTTACACATTTCCCGTGTACTCAAGTTACAATTCTGCCTAATGAAAATTTGTGTTGCGCGTGTATTGACTTACATGCTACGTAACCTATGTAACCAATTACGTCGACATCGTTGGTCAAGGCCTCGGGCACATACCTGTAAATAATTGTGGGAATAACAGTTAGTTGGAAGTCGCTACTATAGAGATCGTACATTGTAGAAATCAAATGAAGTGTAAATAGAGCAAAATACCTGGCAGAATATGTTCTTAGGGCAAACAAAATAAGGTTATTCGATTGTATAAGATTCAAGATAAGATAAGAAGTCCACAATACCAAGAAAAATACGCATGTGCTGGTAAATCGGAGTTGTTTGATCGTTTACAGATACAATTCAACCGATACTGGGAAAACTTCCATCACATCAATTTAAAGATAAGATTATCCAGTACAAGAAACTCTAAAAGTAAAGTTTTCAGTAATCTTCAGTGCCTTGTGTGTAAAATTCAATTAGGCCAAGTTTTTTAATGTATCTTCCACTTGATTATATTAATTTACCTACATCATCTGTAAGCCTCATCAGCCCCCGCCAACCATTCGCAAAGGTAATCGCAAACTGAGCTTTTTCAATCGACATTAAATAAGACTTAGCTCACGTTCATCCAAATACTTTCTTAAAGTGCTGAAAACAATTTCAGGTACGCACACGCAATGTGAATATAATATGAGAGATAAATTGAGTGCGTTTATACAGCTGGCAGACAGACAGGCGGGAAAAGAGGGAAGATACATAAGGGAGTGGAGGATGGTGTAATGTTAAGGAAGATGGCAACGCCTTTGGGTAGGCAACAAAAGACAAGCGCTAAAAGTTAACAACGACAAGCACTCAAAACAGCTCACACACACTCACACAAACACTTAGTAACACTCACACGCACAACTACACACGACACAGTTGTATATTTATTTATTTATGCAGAAGGCAAATGGCAACAACACGTGCAAAATGCGCGCAAAATTTCGCCGTTCGGCGCGTTTGCGAACTTCCTTGCCAGCTTCCTTGCCTTACATCCTGCTGCAGCTGGCATCTATCCGGCACCAGTAGGTATGAGCAGTAGCTGGCGAGGAGGCAATACCAGCTGGATACCAGCTAAGGCTTGAATTTTCGAGCACTTCGTTTAACGAGCGCCTTCAATATCACTTGTTGGTCAGGCCAAAACGCTTTCACTTTAAAGACGATGAATAAATGAATAGACTGTGTATATTCTGTGCCTTTTTTGACTACTCTTCGATTGCCTGTACACATTTGTACGTTGTTTTCACTTTGTTTTTAACATTTTCTGTTCTAAAACAGTTTAGTTAGAGCTCTTAGGAGTTTTTAATTTAGCAAGGAATGATAAGTCTTATAATTATTGACTGAATTTCAATAAAAAGTTCATATTTCTTATTCAAGAAAACTGTTAATGTCGAACTGATTCGCAATTTTATACAGAACATCAAACAATATTAAAGCCCACATATTTTAATTAACTTAATTAACTCTTATTCCTTAATTTCAAAATTCTTATTGTAAACTTAAATTCAATACAAAAATGATTTTCATTTTTATCATCTATTCCTCATCTATCTAATAATCGCCTCGCTTGTAATGTGATTCGTTTACATTTCATTTGATTTGAATGAATACAATAAAAGCGAATAAAGCAGCTAGATGCGCATTCAGACAAATATTTATAGACATATTTGTAGAACTCTTGGCCCGGCACAGTCCATTTTCCATCTCGTTGTGCCTATCTCTGTCTCTATCTTCCACTTCATTGGCTTGTTGTTGGGTGCTTTTCTGTGTGAATTTTATCTTTTCGCTGTGTTGCACAGTGTGTTACAGCTACATTGGAATCCTGGCTGATAGGATTAACAGCACACACACACACACACACGCGCACAACAAAACACAATACAATGGCATCAGAAACCAAAACAAGACACATTGAGTGAGGGCACAACAAAAAAAACTCAAATGCCAAATGGAAACACAACAAACCAATGCCAAAATACATAAAACTTGCCGCATTTGCTTTTTGCATAACCTTGCCCCTGCTCCCCTTGTATGCTCCTTGGTAACCACCGCAGCCCCAAAGAACATAAGGATAAACAATGTGCCACAAAATGTTGTACAAATATCGTACAACAAGCTTGTCGACGAGTGTGTTACGCTTGCGAGCATGTTTCATTCCCATATTTAGTTTTCCTCTCAATTGATGTATTTACACCCCTTACAAACATACATTTTTCGGTATCAGGGATGGGCAAAAGGATTAAGTGCGTAGTCACAGCATGAGCTCTGTACGAGTGCTCTGGAATGCTTGCCTCATCATTGTAACATATTTTCATATTGTAAATTGATTTAATAGTCGCATTTCTGAGGGAAGGAATTACATTGGGCTTAAGAACGGCTTAAGGAATGAGTCAAATTGTGTTTTCTTGAATGTGTTGCCGAAAATATGTTGCTCAGATAATCCTTGTAATGTTGCAAATAATACACAAAGATAATTCAATTATATTTGATTCATTATTCAGCAACAGAATATTATAATCAAATTAAAGAACCACAGAGAAAATTTCCGTATCCTACTCATTGATGATTATATTAATTGCCTTAATTGTATCAAGCCCAGAAATCTAACTTATATATACGTATGTCTTCAGTAGGTTATTATTGCTTGTTTGCTATTATTGTTAACTTTTAATCAATTGCAAATCGATGTTATAACAGGAATTTTTTTTATCAAACTTTGCCAATCACGAGTAAATTATCCCAAGTCATGGACAAGAAGAAGAAATTGGATTCTCTGGTAGCGGAATTTGAAACTGGCAGAGGCGCAGGTTGTAAATGAGGCACAAATGAGACTGCGGCAGGTTCGCGGGCGCAAAGCACGAAGCCAATTCCCGTTGCTGTTGTTGCAAAGTTATTGGGCAACAACTCAACTGAGATCGAGCCGATCTCCAATATCAGAGATCTCATTTACAAGCTAAACAATCAGCATACCAGGAGGCAGGCCATGCGTGAGTCTGATCAGAGAGAAGACGCGTGCAAAATTCGTAGACTGTGTGCAATAATGGCAACGAGTTGCCACTTCTATTCACAAAAGAGCCCAGCAACAGGAGGAAACGGAGAAGAAAGAAGGAAAATTGCCACTTCGATCAGTTTCACAAACATTGCGGTAGTTGGAGCAGTTTTTGCTTCTTCTATTCTGTTGTTGTTATTGTTGTTGCTGCTGTTGTTGTTGTAATTTAAGTGTTCTGCGAGTTTCCCATGAAGACTTCACGAAACTGCGTTCATTGCGGTTCGCCATGCGGAAGAGGACTATTTCTTTTTCTGGTTACAAATTTCCAGCTATTCGATTAACGACGAGGTGTTTCTGTGTAGGTGGTGTTTATGTGCATGTATAATTCTGTGTGTGTGTGTGTGTGTGTGTGAGTGTTGACCAATAATGGGTGTGCCATTATAATAAATACTCCTGGGCCATTAGGAAATTGTAGAAGGCATTCAAAGGAGACCCTTACCAACTGCGTTCTACTCGGATTCCGACCACAAATTGTTGGCTATCATAGAAGAATTTGCATTAATAAAATAACTTTGAAACGTAATTTCACTCGCCTGAAATGATGTGCAACTTTTCAAATTTGCGGTTAGTTGTGGTCGCCAGAGAGACAGAATTTTAGTTGGTAGTTGAAGTAAAGGTGATTTGGAAAAGTAGTGAAAATTCAGTTTGCGAAAACTGCAAACGAAACGAAGTGTAAGTAGGAAGCAGACGAACTAAGTTGACAAACTTGCAAAGTTTGTAATTAGTTGAGTATTTCACTTTTACATGAAACGCACACACAATGAAGAGCTCTCTCAGCTGCTAGTAGAACTCAAGAGTAGAGATAAGTATTAATTGCACTTACATAAATTGATGATTAGCAGATCGAGTGCTCGTTTAAAACGTTCAACAGTCGACAATTATAGCTATTTGCAAAGTACAGAACTGGAACTATATTTAAATAGTACAAAACTAGATGTCTGTATTTAAATACTTAACGTTGTCAATCAACTGCAAATTAATCGCAGAAAGTAATTGAAATGATTGCAAAGAATATACATATACGTATATGGAATGATTTTAAACAACTAGAAACATAGCGAGATTGTTTTGTTATAAAATAAAGGATAGTTCTTTTTTTTATAAACTATTTTGCTTTTTTAATTACATTTATTCTAGGAAACTATAAAATCTTCTTGTTGAAGAACACAAGAAACCCACTGTCTGCATTAATGATCATAAAGTGAGTTGACTAAATTAACTCATTAAGCAGAGTGCGATAAAGTTGGCAAAGGGTTATGCTCGAGAAGAGGAAACTGTTACTGTGTAGAATAATGAGTACTCTGGGTACTGGGTAAATAGTCCGTTTAGTCACGTCTCTGCTCATTATTATCGTAATTAGAGTATGAATAGAGAGAGAGAGAGAGGGAGAGAGAGACAAACACGCGGTATTTAAAACATAACAATGTCAGTTCGTCGGAAAGGCCATATAATTACGCAAAACGTACAGGGAATTCTAGTGAGCCTGAGACAGCCAATTAAATTTGATGTGCTTTTATTAGCACAAGTGCAAGCAGCTTCAAGTTGACCTCTGAGAAGGCGTCGAGTCGGACAGCAGCTAATCAGCTGTTGCATGCAACCGACAATTAACGTACACTCCGCCTATTAATAGAAGCAATTTGCAGCGCGTTTAAAAGGCATTTTAGCCATCATCTAACTTGGGGCAGCAGCGTAATTACGCTCTCTCGCCTGATTATTAAATGAAGACATTATGGCCACGCCTGCCAGCCTCCAACTCTCTCAGTCTCTCTCTCTCTCTACCTATCTCTCTCTGTATATGGCCATAAAGCCAAGTAGGAACCAGCGGCCCGAACGTCTTTAGCTCATTTCATGCGCATTTAACTAATCTGTCATCTAATCCGCGTGTGCATCGGACTGTGCGGGGCCCCAAGGAGAGAGACTGACCACAGTCGCGACTCCACTTGGCTTTGTTGTTCTCTGGTCTGTTGTTGTTCTCCGGGGCTGTTCGACTCCACCTTGAAACATGAATCAGGCACCGCCGCAGCCCATTTTCTACATTACATAAGTTGGCACAATAAACAATTAACTTGTTGCAATAAATTCCAAGACAAAAGGCAGGCGTGTAGCAGGAAATGTGATAGTGAAATTCTCTAAATTGAAATTTGTTGAGAACATTTCGACGTCGTCACTTCGCTCGACATGAAATTCAATGATAAACCGCAGACTTCTTGACTTTCCACGACGACTTCAGCCATTCACTGCCAACTCGCAGCTTCTATTGCATTGTTTTCGCTCAGTCTGACAGTCTGTCAGTCAGTTAGTCTGACAGTCTTTTTCGCACTACTTTCATTTCACAGCCGACTGCTCCAACTGTCTAGCACGCCCCAGTCGAGCCCCGTCCCGCCCATCCACGCCTACCACTTCCTTGCGACTCTCCCACTCTCCATCTCTCTCTCTCTCCTTCCTCCGTTTCTGTTTCTTTTCCCTCAGTTTCTCAGCATTTATCAGCTACCATTGTGTTTGCCTATTTGCCCCCGGCTCCCGTTTCGTTGTAAGCGGTAAGCGAAATGTGGCTGCGCATTGCGAGTGTGATAAGACCTCAAATTGCGGCAGCACTTTGGCTCAGTTGGCTGCTTCCTTTGTCGGTCGGTCAATTGTACCGACGCTATAGTTGCAAACGTCATAAATATTATGCACAGAAGGTCTTTCCTGGCAATCGTTGCGTGGAATTTCGCATAGTCGGAATAATTTGAATATGTTCAGCGGGTTTTGTAAAGGATTCTTTGTTGGGGGAGCATTTTATAAAGAAGAAAGAGGATTGGAAGAGAATAAATAGTTAAATAGAGATATACTATTAAGTATAAAATAGACACACATAAAAATAAATTGAATAAGCAAAGAAAAAAGAAATTGAAGTATTTGTAAAACATATTTATAAGTGTGGGACTTGCGATTATTGGTTAATGGTTATTGTTGTCTAACAAACACTTTTAAATTATCATTAAACTAAATGTTTATAGTTTAGTAATGTTCCAAAGTTCAATATCAGTTAGTTCTTTAGTTTAGTCTTTTATTAATCGTTCAGTTACTCTTTCATCTTTAATTTAATCGTCGTTAATTGAGTTAGCGTACAGTCTTGCTCATTTACATCTTAACTCTTCTCGTCGTCACGAGAACTCTCTCACTTCTTTCTCTATTTCCATCTTGTCGACTCATATTCATAACACTATAGCACTATAATAATATTAAAACAGAATAAAATATACCCAACAAAAAAACAAAATGTTATTTTAAATTCATAATCTTCTCTGCTTTAAAGGTCAAATTTCGTTAATTACGTATTCAATAAATACTTTATACATTGTAGAGGTTCAAGAGTAATAACAGTGAATACCTGTGACTAATAGTGGCAAGCAGCTGCAATGCGAATTATGCTTGAAACTTTAATAGGCAATAAATATTAATTAATTACCGGCATCGGCAGCTTTTTGGGTGAAGGAACTAACGTAAAATTTATGACGCATGCGTAAAGAGCTACAATAACAATAGAGAGAACAACAACAACAACAGCAAGAACAACAATGAGCAAACAATTTATCAATTTTTAATGATTAACTCTTTTCATTTAAAAGTTTTTTAATATCGAAACACGCCAAGGCTCTTTAATTAGTTTTATGCTGCTGAGACGAGCATAAATTACCAAACACAGAGAGAGAGAGAGAGAGGGGGGAGGCAGAAGTTAGGGCGTGCCCTGAACAGAACACAAAACTGGTTAGCTCTTTGAGAGACCAAAAAGAAGAAGCAACTGAAGTATAAACAATTGCGCTGTCATTAAGCAAAAAACTGCAATAAACAAGTGAGAATTTTCCATTTAATTACTCGCCAGACTAAAAATAATTTACTCATCGACTCTGCGAAGTTTCTAGTTATTGCTAGCTACCTTTATTGTTATTTTCTTTTCTCGCTCTTTGTATTTCTTCTCGAATTTTTCATAAATCATTTTCCAATTGCATCATCGTCGATAAATTGAGGCCCAAAGCTTATTTGCATAATGAAAATCCATAAACAGCGATGGAGATGATCATCATTCGAAGTTCTCGATGTGCATACAAACAATTAACGAACCGTTCAAGCTTATAACAGCTTATCACACAAGCCCACAAGGTTGCAGCCGGGGAGGCTTCCTCATCATTATAAGGCCGTCATTAGGCGAAGATAGAAGACAACCTTCAAGGCTCACTAACTAAATTATCCATTTGTCCGAAAAAAAATAATCGCACATGTCATAAATTATGAGTTAAAAAAATATTTGAAAAGGTTTGAAGCTAAGATTTTAAAGTTCGAAGTTTGATACACTGAATTAATGCGATAACAATAATACATATATTAATTCTTTATTTAAAGTTCTTTATATTCACTAAGAACAGATTAGAGAAGAGTTATATTTCTATACATAAGAAATATTTAAATCCCAATTGTTTTTCAAATAAAATCTAGTGCTGCCAAACCTCATTACAAAATAGTTATACCCCACTGCCGAATCAATGAGCGCCCAGCAAAGCGCATCTGCCGCAGTCAAAAGGGGCCAACAAATGATCGACCGTCCGTGCGGCTAGAGTCCGTCGGTCAGTCAGTCAGTTGGCCAGTCAAGCAGAGTCAGTATTTTCAATAAACGTACACGCAAAAGGCAAAATAAATATGGCAAATTGAAGTGGGCAACATTAGCAGCCGGCGGCAGTTGCGGCGGCGCAGACGTCGACACTATAAAAAAAAAATCAGAAAGAGGGGGAAAAAACCTCAACGCAATGCGCATGCGCAGCACGCAATGTCAAAAGAGAGACCCAAGTTGTTGCCAAGCCACAACGAAAAGCAAAGCCAAGGTTGTTGTAACGCAATGTTGTAGTTGTTACGGGGGAATATCCATTGGGAATGACTCCTAAAAGGGTCGACTAGATTGAACAAGACAGTCTATATATGTACTTGATATAAGTATAGGAACTTAACGTGATATTTGAAATTTAACATGACATTTCATGTATAGAAGATATGGCATGTTTTAATGTAGATTTAAGTAACAGATATTGTATGTATATAACTCCAAAATTGCATACCCATACCAATTTTTTTCTCTCTAGTTAAAAAACATATCTCATATATTTTATAATTTTTTATTTTTTTTTTAAATTGAAGAAATGTTTAAAGCTTTTATAAGCTCACTGTAGTGTCACATAGACATCAGAATCAGACATCGGACAGACAGACAGAAATTGGTTAATTATACTTTGTTGGTCTCCCACGCTCCTTCTGCCTGTACATAATTTGCACAAATTAGTATATTTTTGACCATTTTCAATGGTCGAAGGGTATAAAATAGAAAGAGGGGGAAAAAACCTCAACGCAAGCGATGTTTCAAGAAGTTGTTGCGAAAGATGTTTTGTAGTGTTCGAAGGAATATCTGAAATGCCAAAACTGTAACAAATATATATTAAGGTAGACTAAATTTTTAGTATTTTTTATTATATATAAATTATATTTATTTTTATTGGTAAAACTAACAGTCATTGTAAGCTCATCACAGTAATGAAGCTTCCCCAACTTGTTGTTATTGCGGTTGTACTTGTTGTATTTTTTTTTTTTCTTTTTTTTGTGGTTTCAAGTACAACAGACGATTGTGAGTACAGGCCTAGCAATGTTAGCGCCATAAATAGTTGGACCGAAGTTTAAAGTGTGCGTACAGAACACAAACAGAACTGGCCCGAGTTTAATTGCAAATTGTAAGACTCTTACAGGGTGGGGCTAATCAAAAGATGTACAAGGAAGCCACTTGTGAGTCAAGGGTTAGAGCCATAACTTTAACTTGAACGAAATGAAAATAGCTACCACAAGGAACTATTAGAGATGAATGTATGAAGGAAAATATATAGTTCCTATTCAATAATGAAATGTAGTAGTTGAAGTGGAAAATAAAGAGGCTTTTTTGATGCAACTCTATGTAATCAAAAACTCATAGCACTAAACTTAATTTGAATGAAATAACCCCAAGTTAATCATACAATGCACTCATTTTAAATGCACTTAATATGATCTGAGCATGCTGGTATTCCCCGATTAGTAACAATCAACTTGAAGAGCCGAATCAGAGCTAGAGCCATAAAAAGCCAAGTCTGGAACACCTGCCGAAAGATACAGAGTGCTTTTCGTTTTAATGCCAAAAGCAGAATTTCCCAGAAGTACTTAAGTCTAGCTGAGCGCCACCAACATTATTTCTCGTATCAGCAATTTGATTTATTGAGGCGCAAATGCAGAGACCCCGAGACATTCAAATCATGTTAAACACATGGCGTACTCTAAGTTAAAGATACAAAATAAGGAAGAGAGAGAGGGAGAGAGAAAGAGAGAGTGAGGAGTGTGTAGGTTGAATGGTTTCAAGCAACGTCGTCGTCTGGTCGACATGTGAGTTTTCGCCGACGATAGATAAGCGAACTGAAATGGGATTAAAATGACGCGAGTATAAACTTTAATGAGAAGGAAAATGAGCACAGAAATTGTCACATTTCCAGTGAAAATACATCTTTAAAAGCGACAGTTGCAGTGCACAAGAATGCAACTCATCATCAGATGCGCTATAAATAATTGAGTAAGCTACATTGAACTTGAAAGTTTTGGGCGAAGCTGGATAATAGGATGAGGTCATGTAGGAATTTATAATGTGTGCAAATATACATATGCAAATGTATGAATGAATTCTTGAATGAATTGAACTGTTGCAAATATTGTAGTATAATTTATATATATTTACTCATACCAAGCAAATCAAAGTGAAGAATACCACAAAATTCATATGGAATATTCCTAAATAATCAATTAAAACAGTTTATACAGTTTATGATGGCAAATAGTACTAGACAAGTTGAAAGAAGTTAAACTATCAGTATTAAGCTACCCGCTCTACACACATTAAGTGGTATTTATGCAGGAGACAATCAGGCGAAGCCGCGCAGTCAAGTGTGCCAACAGCAAAAAGGCGGTTTGGGTCACATACTGCGACAATAGCAACAGACAAGGCAAGAGTTAAAGATTGTCATACGGCCAAAGAGAAGGACAGCGTGAGAGAGAAAGAGAGAGAGGCGACAGAAGATACTACATAGTACAAAGAAGAGGCCAAGAGATATGAAAGATCGTTTAGATAGGCGTGCTCGCTTCGACACGCAAAAGGCCACTTAGGCCAAAAATGTAGCATCTGCAGCGAAGATAGAGAGAGATGGAGAGCCAAAGCATTCGACATTTAGATGCTATGATAGATTAAAACATAGCTCTATGTCGGGCATGAGCATTATCTGATGAAAATTCTCGCGCGTGACAGGCGTTGCAATGCTATCGATTACCGCAGATAAGTGACTGCTGCGGAACGTACTAAGTTATTCTTATATCGTATAGAATGCACGCCCTAAATGGACACTCATTAGGCTGTCCGATCTGTTCTGTCGCGTCCTTAAGACGAGTACTACTACTACTACTACTATTTATAAATAGCCCAGGCATGAGCACAACGTCCAGGGCAATAAGAGGGGCCAGGTTGCGGGGCGGGGGTCAGTTGGCTGTCATTAATGGCGCCGCTTGTTGGCCCACAAAGAGCGAAGAGCTTTAAGTATCGTATGTACAGCTACACGAAACGAGTTTTTTGGTTTCGGCTTCTTGGTTTTTTGCCTCCTCTTGAGTCTTGTGATTCTTGCTAGTACTTGGTGCTAGTGCTTGGCAACACACGCCCCAACGACCGATGGTCGAGAATCTTCAAACTGCCTCTGTGGCTACCACAAGGCAATTTGAAGTATGGAAGCAGCTTATAAAAACGAATAAAAATAAAGAAAGAAAAAACCTCACTGCAATTAGCAAAAAAAAAAAGAGATAGAGTAGATAGTATAGAAAGAGACGGAAGCGATTGCAAGAGGACCTTTATGGCATGGGTGTGTTTGGCGGTTTTTTCTCGCCACCTCAACGCTTATCTTTCACGCTGTCTGCATTACAAATGTTTTCACAACAAAATACAAATATATATATTGTGTTTGATTAGTTTATTTGATAAAATTTCAGAACAATTTACTTGCGCATTTAATGAAAATAAAATCATAAATCTTTCTAAAGCTGCACTAAACAGAATAAACACAATCATCTGCGCTCTAAATAAATGTTTTAAGAATAGAAAACTATTAAGTTCAGGTCGAAGAGCTAACACTCTGCAAAGCATTTCTATAATGAAGAATCTATTTCTTTCGTTTGATATTTGAGCTTTTCCTAACTTATATTATCACTTATGTAGAACATATTACTTATTTTTCTAAGCACACTTAGATAATTCAAAAGGAACCCCAACTACAGTGTCATTTATAATCTAGAACATCCACCTTCGATCTGCTTCAGTTATTGCTATATACCTTGTCATATCACATTGTTACGCTACGCTAGCAGAAATGCAGAAATACTCGACACATTTGATTGTTATTCAAAGAAATTGTTTTCAATTGTGCCAAGTAAATTGAGAAAAGACTGAAAAACAATTTAATTCACTTAAAAATATATATTTTCTATGCATTCTTTTATTATTGTCCGTTTGCTTGTCTTGCTTTCTGTTTCGACTATTGTTGTGTCTGCTCAATTCGCAGCATTTCGTTTCGCATTTCGAATCGGTTTATATTTAAAACATAAGTTATACTATAAGCGTAAGAAATTCCATTTAATTTGGATTTGCCCCCCTTTCCTCCATCTATTTTTAGACACATTTTTGGCTTTGGCTTTTGTTATTGTTTGGCAAAAGTGTAACATCACGATGTGGTAGAAAACATTTAACAGCAAATAACTGCACGTCATTGGGATCCCCAAAGTATTCAGTGCAAGAGCAGAGCACACACACACACACGCACACATTTTGTATAGATTTGAAGGCAGATTGTAAGATAGACAGACGACAGACTGCCATGCTTCTTGATATGCTGGCATGCGGCAAAGAACATTGCGAAAAACGGCGGCAAATTGAATTTAAAATTGAATCAATATAATAGATAAAATAACTATAAGAAGGAGAACAGCTAGAGTCTCACGTATTTGCAGATAAACAAGCTGGATAAGGAGAAGGAGAATAGAAATAGGAACTGCGAGTGGCGAGTCGAGTGTCAATACACTCATTGATTTTTATACCCGATGCCCAGAGTTTAGACGGGTATTAAACCTCTGTGCCGACAGAATGTATGTAAAAGGCAGAATAAAGCGTGGAAGACCACACAAACTATATAGATATATATATTCCTACTCAGCATCAATAGCCGAATCATTGACAAACACAATAATTATCAACGTCCAAATGATTCCTGAAATTTAGTGGCGATTGGATAAATTGTAAAGATGTTATTTAAGAAATAAATTCAAGTGATATTGACTTTTAAACCGCTCCCTACAAAGTATGCAATACAAATTACGCTAAATGTAGAAGTCAAGAAATTTAAAATATATCCTTGATTAGCTGTGTAGCGGGTATATCACAGTCGTGCATAGTCGGCAGTAGCTTTGGTGCATGTTAGCTATTGAATTTCGCTCTCTTTGAGAAAATCTAAATGATTGCTTTATGTATCTAACTATTTCTATTCTAAGATTAAATTGAAAGCAGTTAAAGAGTAGGTTATACACAATATATTCAGAATGTTGAGGGATTAATGTTTAACTTAAGTGTTTATAAAGAAATATCCCCAGCGAATTGAACCACGTCCTAATGTAACTTCCTTAAATTTAAATTATTTTAATTGAAATTCTTTAGCCCAATTTATCCAATCAAGATTCTTTCCACTCCATTTGTTAACACAGAAAAGTTGAATTTCTTTATTTGTCGCCGGATTTTTTATTCAGAAAAAAGGTACAACGATTTTTACAAGCGACTTATCCAAAACAAAAGCTGCACACAGCACAATTGTTTAATATTCGTAATTGTTATATAACTTGCAGTCGTCTCTGCGTATTTACGGACAACGAAAACAAAAGGCACAACACACAGTAACAACAACAGCAAATAGCAATAACAATAGTAAAATCATTGCCGTCAATTTGTTGCAGCTAATTGCAAATGCCTTGGCAAACAAAGCCCAGCGACGACCTTTACAACAAAAATATTGTCGTCGTTGTTTTATTCAGTTTCGTTTTTACTTGATATTCGCTTTTTGTTGTGTTTGTTTCCTTTGCCTCAATATAGAAAATTTAATTGTGCAAACATAACTTGGCCAGTGCCATCTCCCCCTCTCCCCCGAACAAACTACCTAAACTAACCGACCAACTGGCGTCGACTCGTTGAATTCTTCGGGTCATAATGGTTATACGGTTAATTGCTTTTTTCGTCGGGTTTTTCTCTTCCTCCCTCTCTCTGTCGCTCAGGTGCTTCCTTGTCTTGACTGCTTGAACTCTTGATCTTTCAAGGTTGTGACGCCACCTTGACTTCACACAAGCCATTATCTCTTTAATAACATCTTCAACAATAATTCCCCCCTCGCCAAAAAGCAAAAAAAAACATTATGTATGAGTAAGATTGTAAGAGAATAACAAGAAAAGAGCTTCATCACGAATTTAATTACCACGCATGGTGGCAATTGTGGGTTTTTTATTTTGCGCTGCATTTCTCAGCCAAGATCTTAAAGACTCTTTCAGCTACCCGAAATGAATGGACATTATGCAAAAATGTGGGCGTCTACCTGTGTCACGCCCACTATCAACTCCCGATTTCGGCCAGTGCCAGCATGACGTATACTTAACATAAGCAACGCAATAAGAAAACTTTGCGAATACCAGAGGCTTGTGTAGAACTTGAGATACACTTGCAGACAAGATGAAATTTTTTAGTAGGAAGGGAAAAAACTAAGACAATCTATAATACTTAAAACTAAAAAACTAAAAATATATTTGAGTTAAAAATATTAAAAATCATTTTTTTTGAAAACTATTGTATAAAATATTATTTATTAACAAATCATTAATGAAAGTCTAAAGAGATAGAACACTCCCAATCCCATGTTCTTACAGTACTTTCTTCTTCTAGAAACACTCGTTAATCAAAGATTCAAGTCTTACATTTTAACAATTTACAATTGATTTAAATTTTTATTTCTCTATAAAAAACAAATAAACTGACAATCCTCAAAGTACGTCGAAGTATTCAAATTTACATTTCTGCAATTCACGACATGCTTCTTGGGCAATTTCATGGCCGAATTTAAATACCCATTCACGAAGTGTATAAAGTAGGAGTCACTCAATAAACAACAAAATTATAAAGAAACGGAAAACAGAAGAGAAAGAAGAAAGAAAGAAATTTGCATGGCATGTGCTAAGCTAAGAGAGAAATAAAAAAGAAAAAAAGGGAAAAACTCTCGCACCGAAAGCAAAGTTAAAGTCATGTCGGGAGAAATCTGGGCAAATGAAGTAAAGGTGTCAAGAACTTTATTGACAGGCCTCAAGCTGACTGGCAAACAAAACGTAATGCTGGCAAAAAAAAGAAGTTTACACAATAAGGCAGCAACAACAACAACAGCAGCGAGAAGAGACTCGAAACCGATTCGAAACGAAGCCCGCACCGAACTCATGTAGGAAGCTGAGGAAAGCAAATAAAACAAAAACAAACTGAAAACGTGACAGGCAGCAAAAGCGTCACTACTCCCAATAACAACAACTACAAGAACAGCAACAACAAGTGGGGGAAAAAAACAGCAACAAATGACGACAAAAACCGAAAAAATATTTTTGCATTGACAAATGAGCTACGTGAAAGTTTTGCACAACACTCCGGGCCAATGGACCCGGGACTCTACGTTGGGGGGAGAGGGAGAGAGGAACTGCCTCCAAGCGCAGCCGAGAAAATCGGACTCTGTGTGGACTGTGAAAAGCCTCTTCACTGTGTGGAAAATCGAAACCAAGTAATTAGCACTTATTCAGATCAAAGTCAAGTGAATCGCTCGCTCGCTCGCTCGCTCACTTGCTCACTTGCCAGGCAATGCGAACTAGTTTTGCGCCTCATGTGGGCAGTGGCGAGAGGTCGACATACTTTTCGCAGTCACTGTCATTGGCACAAGCAGCAAATAGAGCAAAGCAAATAATAACAAATACCCGCGCAGTGCGCTCATAAAGACGCTGACGCTGAGCTTACACAGAGCATAATTAATGTGCACTTACCGCAGCCAGCGACCGGTTGCAGAAGCAGTGAAAGAGAGAGACGGGAGAAGAGGAGGAGCACACAAGAGCAACGAGGTAAGGCGCATATAAGTAGTAAAATAGAGAGAACATAACGACAAAGAGAGAGAGGGAGAGAGAGAGATGACGCACACGATACTTCAAGTAAACTGCAATTGGTTTTGCATGTCAAAGTGTTTCAGCTGGGGCATCTCTATACTCAGCACAAGCACCCTACACACAGGGTGGGGCATAATCGACTAGTAGGTAAATAATAAACTTAGTATGTTATTGAAATAATTTTTAAACCTACCTACCTAATATTTACAGTACTTTTTTTCAGTTTAAGATATTAATAAAATAATAATAAATAAATTTACTCTTTAAAATATTTTTATATTAAACATTTTCGAGCAAATACGATGGTTTTAATTGTATGTGTCTAGTTAACCCAAAACTTTAATTTTGTTCGTATTTAATTACAAATTTTAATATATTGTAAAGGGTTTTTTACAAATTTATTAAGTTTAAAGTTCAAAATCATAAACTATATTTTATTGCAATGGTTTTCAATTTTAACATCTTAGCCAACTCAAAGTCAAAATTTCCATTTCAGCTTTGACTGCTGAGCTGACATTATATATGGCGACATTATGACAAAGTATTTTTCAAAACATTTAATATATTCCTATTGTTATTTTTTATTTATTTTATTTTTTTTCTGATTTTATTTTAAAGGACATTTGGCAGTCGCATAAGCCTGCGCTCTCCCGCTCTTGCATGCTGCTACTGCAGAGAAACTCATTTGCAATTGACACCAACAACAGGAGGCAGTTGCAGTTGCAGTGGCAGTGGCAGCTTGCAGTTGTAGTTGAGGAGGCGGTGGCAACTGCTGGCGGCAGGTGGTCGGCGCTGTCCGGTGGCAGCTTGCAGGTGGCAGAAGGCAGGTGGCAGGCAATAACCATCATAGGCAGCTCTGCAGACAAATGCGATGACGGGCTATGCCGTGGAAAACGTGTGCCACATAATGTCACTCTCATTTAAACAACATGTAAGCGAATGTCATGCAGCGCCGTGGGTGACAGAGAGAGAGAGAGGGAGAAGGGGCATGCGACAACCGCAAATAATAGTTGTTGTCGTTGTTGTTGTTGGTTGCTTGGTCAACTGCATGTGCCACTCATTTGTGAACGAATGTCAACGGCATCCCGCATGGTGCGATAATTAAGGTTAATCAAAATGACAACAACAATAACAAGAACAACAACAACAGAGATGACAACAAACTATGAATAGTTTGCCTGCACTGTGTCGCAAGACAATGATTAACGAGAACATCAAACGAGATTTGGGCAAACAACCCTGAACTAACTGTACAGTATCATAAGCACATCAACTAATTTTCTTTGCAAATACATTGCATGCACGTGCGTGTGTGCGTGTGTGTATTTATGACAATCTTTTGCTGCCGTTTTGTGGTGTCGTTTCTTCGTTCCTTCCTCCTCCCTCCCACCACCTTCTTTCTTCTTTCTGTTTTGTAGTTATTTACATAGTTGAGGAAGAGGCAAGCGCGCTGACAGTTGACTTTACCACATGTTGCCTGTCAAACTGTCGGCGCCTGAAGTTTTGCACACACACAACAACAACAGCAGCCATCTCCCTCACTCAATCTCCCACTCTCTGTCTGTCACCCCGTCTCGGTTTTCTTTCATAAATCAAAGCGCCTCGCAGTGTCAGCAGTAAATGAGTCATTTACCTTTAGTAATTTTTAGTGGAGAGGAAAAGAGAGAGGGGAGGGCTTTCGTTGTGCGGGGTAACCTCTTTGAAGTGCTATGCGAAAATCAAATATTGCCTTGCCTAATTAGAAGCCCGCTCACATTTGAAACAATTAAATTTTCTGGCAGTTAAGCGTTTTCTGTTTCCGCGAAACTTAAATTCGCAAAAAAAAAAGAGTTGCTTAGCTTACCTGATTTGGTTTGCAATTTGCTGTGGAAGAGAAGATGAAGAAGAGAGAAAGAGAAGAATTAACTACATTTTCGGGAATAGATTAAATTAGGTAAATATTTTATGTAGATCAGTGTAAGATATGGTTTCTAGTAGTTGAGCCTAAGAATATTAGAGAATTCCAAAGAAATATCATTTAAATCTACATATAATCTACACGGAATCCACATAGCATCCACATATATTTTTCTACCTTTATTTTAACTTTACAAGTATCTCTAATAAATATTACCAACCTACCATCCACATACACCCCATATGCACATATAATCCACATACATTTAGAGAGAATTCATATACGACCTACATGCATAAGATCCACAGCCAAAGCATCCACATTTCTTAAAACTTACATATCTTCTGCATAGTCTCCACATATCATCCACATATCATCTACATAGTACCCACACATCATCCACTTAAAGTACAAAAACTAACAGTGACTTCGCTGACGACTTAAGTTGCTTTTCTCCATTCCAATCCCTCTCTTGCAACTCGTATAATGTTTCTAATGACTTATTTATGCAAAAACACTATTTACAATCCACTTGGCATCCAAACACAACTTACTCAACTCCCAGCGACTTGGCACAGCTCGTTAACAATCGCTGTCAACTGTTCGCAGCTGTTCGCCTCGCAAACTCCCAAGGAGCAACTGCAACCACTTTCCACAATCCACGCAAATGTTGCACATTGCGGAGAAAGTGCAGTTGGAAAGAAGATACTTTAGAGTGTGCGTATCTCGCTAGTTCTGCTAAGCAGCATTTGCAGCATTTGCACTATTCAAAAATTAATGCGCTAAAAGAAAACCCAAAGCCCGAGAAGAGTAAAGCAAAGAAAGGAACGCGTTGAGTCGGCAGACTGCATAAATGATGCCCACAGGACACAGGCTCCCTCAGCACCTCAATGGCACACTCTCTCCCACCCCCACACACTGTCTACTTTCCCAGTCCACCTCGCACTTTGGCCCGCAGTAAATAGGAAAAAATGTGCAGCATGTGCAAAATGTAGGCAAAAGTAGCCCAAGGCGGCGAAATGAGTTGGGCACAAAAGGCAGTCCGACTAGGTAAAGCGACAAAAGAGTCCAAAAGGAAGGCAAAATATGCAAGTGTTCTGCATGTTTCCAAATTCATGTATTCTGAGCGAAGTCTTGTTATAAAAAAGTAATTCAGCAAATATTTACAGCAGCTGAAGAGAATTTAAATACTGCAGATAGAAGAAATCATTTAATCATAAGAAAAACAGCATTATTAAGGAAGTTACTGCATGCATATTATGACTTTCAAATGTGGATCGTATTTGCAATGTAACTCAATATTTCTGTTGCAAAAATCGTTCAAATAATTAACAGAATTATATTATAATTTAACCAACGATTGTTCAAGCATTAGACAATGAAAATACGTAGAATATTTAATTCATTTCTATAATACAGACGGATAAGTATTTCAAAAAGTAACTTATAAAGAAAACTAAGAAAGAAACTAAACTATCTCACGGAAACTAACCTATCTTAAAGAAACTAAACTTGTAGAATATTTACTATAAAACATTCCATTTGTGAAAACTTTAAAAAATGACAGTAAATATTTATTGTCATTTTTCTACTTTCCTGCATAAGTCAACTTAAGTATTTTAATTTTAAATAAACAAGCTAATATTATGACAATCAAAACATACTTCATAAAATTATATAAAAGATTTTTCAATGCTACTGGCTATCTCAAGTTTCTTTATAAGAAAATAATGAATAAATGTTCCCACTTTTTTATACAATACAAGCGCCTCTCCAAGCTGCCTTCCCACACAAATAATAGATAAGCCATTGTGCCTCATATAATACACGTCTGCTTACAATCAATTCTCTATTTTTTATGTGTGCGCCAACTTCCGTCTGGCGAAATTTGAAAATTTCCGTGCCTGTCAATATAAATAAAGTGAAATACTAAACACATCCGCAGAGCATTTTCATCTTTCAACTAAACTACGCCAAATGCAGCAGGAGAAAAAGCAGAAAAAAAGAAGACAGCGGGAAACGTACACAGAAAAATACCACACATATATCTGTCTATATATAGTAGATATGTAAGTACCATATATAAACAGAAGGCAAATGGAATGCCAACCTGGGCATCCGAGGTTTCTGGCGACTGATGGTGCCGCATTATTTTTGCTTGTCCATTTCTGTTCTTGTTGTTTTTTTTGTTGCTATTTTTTCTGTCTAGCATGTTTTTTTGTTGTTGCCGTTTGATGCGGAAGTTTTTAAATTGTGCAGCAATTTCATTCATTCATGAGCATTTTTCTAGTCAAGGAGCAGAGTCCCAGTGCCTGGAGACGGAGAATCTGTGACGGAGTCGGGATCTTAGTTCTCAGCCAAAGGCAAATTCCCCCGATGCGGTGGTTTTTCACTTGACTTTTCAAGTGATGCCGGAGCAAGGCATGTTGCCACAATGGGGCGTGGCAGGACATGAGAGCAGCAAGCAGGCGAGGGCGAATGCCCAAGCAAAAGCAAACAAAGTCATTTGTTTTTGGATATGAAACAACTTAGTGTAGTGTTTGTGAATGGAACTGAAAGAGAGAGCGAGGAAGAGAGAAGGAGAAAGAGAGAGTAGGTTGGGTCAAGAGCAATAACGTTGAATAATAAGATTTTGCGTGGAGTGACAGCAGAGTTTATGTGCGCGACTCCTTGAGCCTGTGCTTGTGTGTGTGTGCCTGTGAGTGGGCGTGGCAGCATTGTGTGAGTAACTGCAGCGGGGGAAATCACCATTAAATGTGCGGCCAAGTCGTATTTTTATCACCTCAAGCAAGAGTAGAAATCGCATAAAGATGCCTTTTTTATTTACATGCCATAACACACAATCAGCGCATAAATTCCACACAGTTAAGTTCCACACCTAGTTTGCCATTTCCTCTTATTATTTATGTAAATTGCAGACATGAATAACTAAGTTATATATGAAATAACAATAGACTTAAGTTATATAAAGTTTTGCAAGTTCAATTTAACATCCTTCCATGGCAATTTTTAAGTTAGTTCTGCCAAACCACTTATCATCCACAGTTGATATCACAAATTCCATCTTGAAAACCTGTTTAGCAACTTTTTGCTCAACTTTTTATTCAAACAAACTTCCTTTTCCGCCATAAACTATGCCCGTATTTCTGACATCTGTCATGCGCTGATAACAAAAAAAACTTTTGCTCACTAACTGCACTCAATATATATGCATACTCCACTTGGGATCCACAGCAACATGCACATAACTCTGCGCAGACTTGCGCCTGCCCAAAGGACAACTGTCAAGTGAGTCAAAGACTAAAGATAAATGCCAAATGCGACAAGCAGCTAAAAAAAGGAGAACTGCAACAGCCTTCAGTACACAAACACACACACACATACATGTAAGGCTCTAACACACACAGACAGAGCAGAGGGGCGCGCTCTTTAAATATTTAAAACTCTTGTACCGCCAAAAACAAGCGCAAAAAAAAACCGTAGCCTTCAAAAAAATAAAAAACACAAAAATAAATAAAGCCACACACACACACACAGGCACACAAATAAAGAGCAGCAAAAGCGCAAAGCAAAGTCAAAGTGAAATGAAAAGAAAAAAGTTTACATTTGGCCAGAAAGGAAGTTTTGTGTGCATGCCATGGAATTTTAAGCAACAAAAACGGCCTCAAGGACCGCCGCTCCCCCAGCGCCCTCTCTCACGGAATGGGCGCGGTTGTGCTGTCAGCTGCTTATAAATGAGCCAGTATCTCCCGCACTCTCGCACATACACTCGATCTACCCTTGCCTCCCTTTCTCTTCCTCTCTACCTCGTTGGCGGTGGGTGTTTATGGTAACGTATGCAATTTAATTAGGACTAAACTAAATTAATGGCCACCGTATTTGTTTCTCCAGCAACAACAGCAACAACAACGGTAACAGTAAAAATAAAGGGGTTTTTGTGCGAGGTCCTTTGACGCCAAAATAAATGTGTGCGACGGCATGTTGTTAAAAATTTTGGCAAAGCCCTCGACGTCTATTAGCGCCACACAGAGAGGATGATAGAAAGAGATGGCAAGAGAGGGAAAGAGAGAGAACACCACAGCGACACGGCGACATACTCCCAAAAGCAGCAACTTCCTTAGGAAGTGCGCTACATGCGCTGAGTGTGGGTTGCCCCTCTCGCTTGCACACTCAACTCCCTGCTCGCTCTCTGTCTCTCTCTTTCTGCCTTTGTTCCCTTCTCCCTCACTCTCTTTCAGTGCGGTTGCAGGAAGTGCTCATTGAAAGTATTTTGCGTTGTCGGTTATGTCATGTAGCAAATTTTGCCATAGCCCCAAAATGTATGCTACAGTTTTGTGCGACCAAAAAGGACATGCGGCACAACTTGCAATGCAGCGTCATGTGGCATGTGGCAGGCAGGTGTCTGGTGGCACATGGCATTTTACATGCCAGTTCACAGGTTTAGCCAACAAAGTGTCAATGGAAATGTGCGACACACGAACATTTGCAAATCAAAATCTGATTTCGCACATTTCACTCTGCAAACGCAATTCAACAAAATCAAATCAGATTAAATTTCTAAAAACAATCACACAACTCGTTTAAAGTCATTTACGACAATCGGCATGAATGATTTAGCAGATGAAATGGAAAAGTAAATCCATTAGATGAACGTTTTAAATAGGCGCCAAATTGAGTGTGATAGGTTTATATGGAATCAATATGTTCATGTAGAGGGTATTAAAAATATATTAAACAAGGTGTTGTATAACAATAAGTTGTCTTTTATCTCTCTTATTTATTATTGTAAATGCAGAATAATTCAATAAATTAACCCGAAAATTCATGAATATATCGGAGTACAATAAAAAGTGTAGTCAAGCATATAAACTGTGCAAATAGATTTACATACAGTAAATTCCTGACTTCATAACGAAATTTGACAGCATGTTAAAGTGGGCGTTAAGCGAGTGAAGCAAGCATAAAATTATGTAATCATTAATAAAGTTGATTGGCATTTAAACGCTGTCAATAAAGCGTAATTAAACGAACATTTGTATAGGGTGTGTGCGAGGGGATCGACATACAGTTGGAACTGAATACCTTGTACTCAGTATGGGCAGGGCTTGTAAGCTTGTTAGGGGAAGGTTGCTTGATATCTCACATTACCACGGACTGTTTGTTGTGCACACACACACACACGGACCACAAGCCGTGGTGGTACTGCTGTGCTGCGTGGCCAACAACGTAACGTTTGAAGTAAATGATATTAAATGTTATTCATACGACGTGTGGGCCCAGCCGCGTGTGTGTGTGGAGTGTGAGAGCTTACAGAGTCATTTGCAGTATTTCCGGTTCCTGCGGTGCTTAAATTTTATCAGAATGTGCGACTGGCTGAACTTAATGAAATTGTTTCTGCCTAAGGAGAAAAAAAAAGTAGAACAATTGCGCCGTATTGCTAATGTGATAATTACGTGTAACGCAGGAAGAGAATGTTAAGGAAGTTTTTTTTAGTACATTTGAACTCCACAAGACAAAGTTCTAATTGCTTGCAGAGAATATTAAATGTTCTGCAAATGTTAATGGGAAATTGAATTTATACCAATTAGAGGTGTAAAAGAATATTCAAATATTAATGGGGTCACGTTATTCTACAGATTAAATATGTATTTATTACATTGTAAATATGTTAACAGCGCATCCATTAGTAGGATGAATTTAAAATTGAATTTGCAATTGATTGAGTTTCATTATTAATTATGAAGTAAATTTGCGATAAGCAAACCAAAAGGAAATGAAAAGCACGACTCCAAACAAGCACTTGACTGATTATATGTAAAGTCTGCTTCATATAATAAACGGGATTTACATTAATAATATCATAGCAGTGAGTACGACAAGTAAAATTGTTATTCGCAAAATCATCGAAGAGTTTTAGCTCAAAATATAATGTCAGGTACAACTTTTAGCCAACTGGGTACGGTATGTATGAACCTTGTTGCCAAATTTGGTGTCTCTAGTTCTCTAAAAAGGAGAGATTTGGGTGCTCGTACAGACAGACTGGGATGCATAGACACAGTCTTTTGTGCCCCATTACTAACCAACTTAATATACCATTTATTGCAAGTTGCCAATGCGTGCGGTATATTATCATTATGAATGCAATATGCATTTATTGGAATTAACGAGAAATAATCACTGAATTTATAAGCCAATAAAAGCAGAAATCAATTAATGCTTAAATCCTGGCGTGCTTATGCAAAGAAAAGCAATTTACTCAATATTAAATGAAGTTCTAATTGCTCATAAATTTGATTAGTAAATAAATCAGTATATAAATTTAATATTTAATTGAGTATTAATGAACAGAGTTTATTAAACTTAAGCTTCCTTAGCAATAAATGTTTAGATGCTGTTAAATCTACCTAAAATACATTTAGAAAATTAAATATTTTAAATATGTGTTAACGCTAAAGAACAAACAATTCTTTTAGTATTAAAGGTTGATAGTTTACATATTAAATTACAATTATTAGCATTGCAATTAGTAAAACTGTCGGGCAAATATTCAAACTAATTAATGCAATTTATCCAACCGTGTTCGTTAGTTATTTACTCTGTTTTTCACTCGCGTGAAAAGTGAAAAATCAATTAATTTACGATGCACATGAAAAATCAACCAACAAAAAAAATTAAAATGGATTTAATTATGCAGCATAAGAAACGAGAACGCGAAACGAGACTGACATACGCATTTAGTTGACATTTGAAATTTATCGATGCAATTAATGTGAAAATTGCTGGCATTATAATTTATGTAACTGATAATTAAACTAAAAATAATACGAGGGTCGTTTGATAAGTCCGTGACTTTTGTATTTGCCGCGTACCTGCTCTAAATCAACACTGCTCCTGTCAGCAGTTATCGATTAACAGCTGACTGTAAAATTTGAGCTGCGTTTTTGGTTTGCGTTTATAGGCATTGAAAGCAGACGATCTCGTGAATTTTAACGAAAATGGAGATCGAGATCGTCTGCTTTCAATGCCTATAAAACGCAAACCAAAAACGCAGCTTTCTCAAATTTTACAGTCAGCTGTTAATCGATAACTGCTGACAGGAGCAGTGTTGTATTTAGAGCAGGTGCGCGGCAAATACAAAAGTCACGGACTTATCAAACGACCCTCGTATATGAAATTACAAGCGAGACGACGGAACACATTAAAACTGAACAAACAATCAAAAATGGAGGAAGGAGAGAGAGGGACAAAGCGAGTGTCAGGGTTGAGTTTAGGGCTGCGCTTGGGGTTGAGGTTTGTGGCAAATGTCAAAAAGACAAATTGAAGGACAGCCCCCATGACAGGACATATGTAATGGAATGTTTTGTTGCTTTCGGGTCATTGTGTGCCCCTTTTGTTTGCCCACTCTCGCTCCCCTACTGCCTGCCCTCCTGCATTTTCATTTAGCGCCCATTTTTATTCATTTCTATTGTGCAAATATTTAACATGAAATTACATGAATATTTCAAGTCCTTTTCCCATGGGTTGCATTTCACAAACGGATGACAGTCAGAGGCGTAAATTTCTAGGTAAATATGCGTATGTTTGTACACATTCAAGGGGTCCAATAATAAATCTGGATAAAAATAGCATGCAAACAAAGCAATCATGAGCTCAAATAACTGTTTCTTTTCTCTGTTACCCACGCACAGTGGGCATTATAAATATGACCAGTGGGGGTTGTAAGAGCAGACATTCTATATAAAATATTCCTGCTAAGGACGTCAAACTGTGTTAATATGCGTCTTAAAATTTGTTTATGTATAAGAACGATACTGTGCAATTGAGTTCTTGGCATAAAAATGGATTTAGAGCTGTTAACATATAATATAGTCATAAAAAATAAGTTAACTTTAACCGTTAAGTTAAGTTAATTTGAAGTTTTTAAAGAGATATAGAGCTAATAAAGCTCTAAGCTTATGTACAACTTAAGGTATATTTGCTTGCTGATTTTGAGTAGCACACATTTTACTCCTCTCTCAATTCTGCGCATCTTTATGCAGTATAATACATGTACATGCATATTTATTTATAGCTTCATATGCACAGCACTACTGTACACCTCCATATGGGCCGTCAGTTTACACTAGCATCGTCGAGGCGAATCAAAATGCATGCATTGTAGCTTCGAACATTGGAATTTGCATGCTTTTATGCAGAGAGCCACCATCGAAATGCTTAGCACGGGTGGTTTGTATAGTTTCTTGTACTTAACACACTGTGAACACTAGTAGAACTAAGAAGCGAAAGTTACATCTTACTTTATCTTTGCAAATAATCTTTAAATTCAAAAATTTATTTGTAAAAGCTTTTGGCATTCAATCAAGAATAAATCGAATATAGAAATTCAGTAGCCACCCTCGCGTTTGATATATTTGTGCCTTAATATACTCTTTCTATTCCACTTCCTTATTGTGCACTAACTTAATTTTTCATATCTCTCACCATAAAATTTTACTGCACCTCGTCAAGTTTTACAAAATATATCCAGATATAAATACTTTGCTGTTTTCACTTGCTGTTTCGTTTTACGTGCTCGTCGTAGTCAAGGAATTTAAGCAGCTTCTGCACAACTTTGCTATAAAATCCCCTTAGCTAATTCTGAGTATTAACACTGGTTGTAAACTTAATTCTAGCCCACTTTCACTCAGCGCCAAAGCCATAAAATGATGGAGAACAAGCAAAAACATAGTTTGCCAACAGCTTTATGTGTGCATCGCTGGGCAATTGCCACAAAAAAAGAAGGAAACAAAAAAAAGTAAAAGTATGCAGGGAAAAGAAATGAATGCCAACTGTACGCTGACTGTCAGCATGCACTGTGTATGCAATATAATATAAATTCATGCTCGAAATATTTAAAACAGAGCGAAAATTCATTTTGACAGCGCGAATAAAATGTAAAAATAAAACCAACAAAAGAAATTTTTGGAGAGGGAAATAGAAATGCAATTGTCAAAAAATATGTGAAAATCAACATGGAAATTTCTGTTGAATTATTAAATGGGCTCCAAAGAGATTTTCGCGCTGGCTTCAATATCCCATCAGCTTCATCAGCAGCATCGGCATGAAGACGTTTATGACAGCTGCTGATGCTGTTGTTAGTTTAATGGTTATTCTTATTGTTGTTTTTGTTGTTCGTTTAACAAAAGTTTTGTTGTTACTTTCGCAAGCAGCAAAGTTTTTGTCTGTTGCCATAAAAACAAACTATGTGCGACACTTGTGCCAGGACAGGGCCAATAACACCTACAAGAAGAACAACAATAATGATGATAAGGGTGAAGGAACAACAACTAAATCAAACCAAAGAGAGTCAGGCGTCTAAATAGATTCCACGTTTAATCATGTGTAAATCCTTAAAGTTTATTTTGCTGCAATTTCCTTTGTCCCTTCGTTGGTTGGTTCTTTGTGAACAACACGTAAAGTACAGGGCAATAAATATACGAATATCCGGTAAAAGATGAAGGAGGAAATAGAAGTTGCCGTAGAAACAGGAGAAGCAGATGAAGCACGTGAGGCAGGTGCCAACAATGGCAAGAAAGGACGCTTGATTAGAAAATATGACGAGAACAGGGATTTATATTTAATAAGATTGCCGACACCTTCAGCAAACTGTGAAAAAGCAAAGGGAATGTCGATGACAATGTAAGGGGTGGCAATGAGGCTGTGAATATTGTGTGTAAGAGAGGGTTGAGAATATAATATTGTGAGGTGGCAGCAGAACGTTTAATAATCAAATTCAGTTTATGCAGCTTCACAAACTATTCAAAGAGTGCTGTAAATAGAGCAGGTCCTTTAAGCAAATGCAATATACTGCCCGTACACAGGCGAGAAATGATAAAGAAAAATAGAGAGATAGAGAGGGAGAAAAAGAGAACAGCAGAGCAACAGCAATAACGACAGTAGCAGCAGTTGCAACAGCAGTGGCAGCAATCGCCGCCGCCGCCGCAGCTTCAGCTGCCAATAAAACATAAAATATTTGGTATAAAATAACGCGCATACGCCGGGTCAGCTCAGTCCCAGCAGCCAATAGACGGTAATGCTGCCACTGCCACTGAAGCTGGCTACCCAAACACACACAGTAACCGCGCAATGCCCAACGCAGACATCGCCTGCTCGTGCTGTGCTGTGCCTGCCACTGCGAGCACGTGGCATGCCCCCGAAGGCAATACAGGTAAATGGTAAATGTGGCGTTCGAGCGAGCGAGGCGAACGCCATGCACAATGCAAAATTTATTAGTTTTGGCAAAGGACGCAGCGCAGTGCAGTGCAAAAACAACAATAAAAACAAGCCAGAGCAGAAGTTTGAGTGCCCTTGACAGTAGGATACCCTGTAGAAAGGTGAAGAGCTCTACAGTTAAAATGGTAATGCCATCGATATCGAGGGATTGCGATGTTGATAGTTTAGATATGTTGGGTTAGTTTAGATTAAGATTTGATTTTAGTTAGATGCATTATATATATTTGATAAATACTTGAAAGACAAATTTAATAATTTTTTATAATTAAAAGGGTTCCCAATTGGCACATCCCAGCGATATAAAGGAAACTATCAACAATGGTTTTACAGAGCCTGGAGGAAAAGAAAGATGTTAAGCCGTACTTTGAAGTTTGTTCAACATTGACTTGATTTATTGAGCATTGCATTAGGTAGCCCATTTTTTTAATAATACATAGAATAAAATTTCAGTTCTTATGAATCGCGATATACGCTGGTATTTACAGAGAAAGGTAAAATAACTACACAAATTAAAAGTCTCTCAGTTTCCTCCTCTTTAACCTATATATATCCCCTATACCCCATTCCAATAGAGCCAAGGATATAAAGAAGCAGCCTGCGGCCAACAGACTACAACTGCAGGCAAAAGCGCAATTTTGTTGCTTTGTTGCCAGTATTTTTTTACTATTTTTTTCCTCCCTTTTTTTTGTGTAGTTCTTGTTATTGTTGTTGCACAACTTGAGCCCATAATAAAAACGGCAGCCTAGATTTCTGCATGCATATATTGAGAAACAGATAGTAGGAAAAAGGCAGCAGAGACAAGAGCAACCAATACAGTAACAGTTGTACTTGTACGGTCTTATTCGGTCGTATCTTTAAATGCCAGGCCAACCGCAATGTAAACTGTTTACCTTGTGCCTGGGGCGGCTTTTTGTTAGACGCTTTTCCATCTTCTCCCTTTTTGGCAGGCGAAAAACAACAGTTGGCAACACTAAGATCTTTTGGCAGTCACTGTAAGTGAGTGCCAGAGAATAATAGAGAAAAAGAATAGTAAGAGAGAGAGAGAGACAGAAAGAGGACTAGTGAGAGTGAGATAACTCTTGACTAATTCATGGCACACTGTGCGCTCTTAATTAAAAAGTCCTTATGCATGCAATCCTTGCCGGAGGCCAACATAAACTGTGCCTTCCATCGATTAGGCAAACAAGTACAGTGAAGCTCCCTTTACTTACTTTAGGAATATATTGCAGTATGCCTTTAGCCTGTGCTTTGCTTACCTAGAAAGAGATAAAGAGAAGAGAATTCTTTTATTAATAAAAGTTAAATTAAAATTCTAATCTGTAAAAAAGATGGAGTCCTTTCATTTGTTGTTCTGCTTTCAAATTATTTTCCCAAGTCCTCTTGAGGCTAAATTGGGACAATTGTTTTGCCAGCAAACGAATCTCCTTTGGCTTGTTCGAACATGTCTAATAAATGTCTAACAAAAGGTCCTTGCACACAATTGCACCTGATTGCAATTGACAGTCCAATTTGTATCTGAGGTCCAAGTGGAAGTTTGGCTTTTATTTTCGGCCACATGCAAATAACGTAAATTTAATTAAATGCGTCAATAAATCGCTCGGACAACACACAGTACCCCCCGAGGAGCAATGCAGGACCACAGTGCGTATGCTTGACTAATTGAATGAGACACACTGCCAAGAGACTCATAGATAGATAATGCCACGCCTTCGGATCGACGCAAATAACTTGTGCAAACAATTCGACAAGGAGGAGGAAATTGAATTGTCAAATGAGATTGGTTTGGTCAGGCTGGTCAACCGCTCGAGCCGAACCAGGCCGAAGCTAATTAAAATTTGCATAATTAATCAAGTTTTTCGGGCCACAAAAAAAAAAACCCGAAAGGCAGACAGACAGAGACGAGAGAGAGAGACAGTCAATGGAGAGAAGGGTAGTCATAGCATCAGCCATACTACCGGAGACCTCAGCGGAAGTACAAAGCCGGCAAAGCGGAAGTGCCTACTAAGTGAGGCGCTTTACAAAAGTGCACTTAAAATTGCATTTGAAATTAATTGAATTCTCCCAGCCGGCGGGTGGCCAACTCACGACAACAGCTGCTAAATTAACAAGTAAGGAGGTAGTTGGTAGACAGCATGTGACTATGAAATACCCTGTAGCTGGTAGTGTAAAAACTTTACTTTGTATTTATGTTTAAAGTGCAATTATTGAAGATGAAGAAAGAGTTTAAATAAAATACTTTTGAAGAATAAAGTTGCTTGTTATTTTTACTAAATTGTCATGAAATTTATAAAGAATATTTTGGTTTTATTTTATAAACTAATTTGTTCGTTCTTTTTGAGAACAGCAAAGTCATACAAACAGCTCAAGCAGACGACTTTCTCTTCATGACAACCCACTTCACATTGACTCAATATACCCCGCATCATACAAATTCAAACTCTGCTTAATGTTACAAGCTGCAGTGCTGCCTGCGCGCGTGTGTGTGTGTGTGTTTGTACAATGTGTGTACACAAAGGGCGCCTGAAACAACCGAGAAAATGCAGCACAGCAGGCAGAGCTTGCATTCCTGAACCTTCCCCGGGATTCTTTGCCTACGTAACGTGCCGAGTACAAAATGCAATCAACTTGTTCTTAATACGCGTTTAATGTGTGAATAAAGGCCTGCACAGCTCGATGGATTGGCCATTTGTATATCTCGTCAGTTGTGAGACAGAGAGAAATGGGTATATAGGAAGGGAAAATACATAATGCAAATTATTTCAATTACAAATGAATGATTCTTAATCAACAAATTGAACAACTAATAAAATGCTTCAATGCCCTGGGAACCTTCCAAAATATTGATTGCTATTTATCTATTCTACATTAAAATATGTAGATAATATTGCAAACAAGTACTTTGCCATGTTCCAGTCAATTTAAACACAACCATTAAAACCGGAAATGTAGAAAGAGGTAAAGTTTGATTAAAACACAAAGGGGATAAAAAAAGAGGGGGGAAGGGAAAAAGGGGGGCAAGGACTCCCCAGCGAGTGTAAGTTGGCAAGAAATTGAGGACAATTTGAGCGACTCATTAAGTGGCTTGTCAAGGCCTTGGCACAAGGCGTGGCAACTTTTAATTGCAGTTGTCACTCTTGGCACTTGAGTGGACATTTTCGAGCAGTTTAACCGGAACAGGTGCTGCTTAACGAGTAACCGATATATAAGAGAAACCCGATAGATTGAAATCTTATCTGAAAGGAAAGTGAATGTGTCACAATCTAATCGAACAAATCAAACGAGTATTAGTAGTAGAAATTACAAAACTAACCTTTCGCAATGCAGTAAATTGTTAGAATATAGAATAAGAAAAGCCATTCAATATATCATTTATAATATAGAATGTGTGCTATAAATTCTACCTTATCAACAGTGTAACCTATTATGGTTAATACCACATATGTTTTATCTTTGTAAATTCATTAGGACTTTCTTATCTTATCTTTTAATGGGAAATACCTTTGAATTTGATTTCACCTTGAACACATTTTACTACCAAATCGTCGTGTATAATCTTTTAATAGTCAGGTAAACCATGTCGGATAGACATCTACAAGCTGTTGACTATTGTAAAATGCGACAAGTGAACAACTTAGTCGAGTGCCCTCATTATAGAGTAGCTAAAGTCAACACATCGAGCCAATCATGACAGGCATTAATAGACTTGTCGAGTGTTGATAACAAAATGGACTGACGCAACTCAACTTGAGTTTACCAGTCTGCAAAGCACAACGAACCTAAACGAAAGTGAAACCAAAGAGAGATAAGCCAAGTAACAAAGGAAAGTTTTTTTGACTAAAATATTAAGAAGAGAATTGAGATGTTTTAGACATTAGCGAGAATATACAAAATAAAAACTGTAAAAGCAAATGAAAGAACAAACGAGTTGACTCTCATCCATTCCCATCATAAGTAACCTAAACGAAGGTTTAATCTTGCTCTTTACCGAGACTACATATAGTATATCTTCCCTTCATCTTTTAGTCACAATTTAACAAACTCATTCTCAATCTTGCCAAACAACGTTGAGCTACTTTCTACAACTCGTAACCGACGTTATCAAAAGATACAAGATAAGAAACACAACAATATGACATGGATAGACACTCCTGCAAACAGTAGATAACTAAACAACTTTTCAAATCTTGTAAGTTGCTTTATTTACCTTGTGCCAAATTGCTGCACTTAATTACGATACAAGCTTCCAGTGTTCCTCTTCTACTTAGACAGGCATCATCATCATCAGCAGTCACAACAATAGAAGCAGCAGAGAATCATGCTTGGAGAGGTGATTCATTTCTACTAATTGCCTGCATTAATCATAGTCCGATTGCAATTTTCTAGATGAAACACTCGAAAAAAAATTCCCGTGCTCCCCAGTCTAGTCTCAGCTGCGATGCACAAGTGAAAGTGGCTCAGATGCTGCCCGTTGATTTATGACTCGCAATGCATTTCCAATGAGAGGGGGGAGTTGGAGTTCCCACCTCAGTGTACAACAACAAACGAGCAATAACAACAATAACTCTTGGCGCACTGAGCTCCCTTATAATGTTTATATAAGCCAAAAATAATAATAGTATAATGATTCATCGGTAAATGCTCATTTGATACGTTTTTGAGGCCATCCCATTGATAAATAGGAAATGTCAACATTGAATGTTATTTTTGAATTAATTCACAACGACGTTGAGGACGCCGCCTAAGTAGGTGGATTCCCCCATTCAATATAAATTATAAGAAAACGCGCTTGTCATACAAATTTATGATTAAAGCAGAAACGTACAAAATAATGAGCAGCTGAAGCAGAAAACCTTACGAAAGTCACGAAAACTACAAAATGACACCTTGTCGAATACACAAAACGTAACAAGGCGCACAAAATTGCAATAAAATAAGAGTAAAAAACTTGTCAAAAAGAGAAGAAGAAATAATGAACAATGATTTAACTCAAGCAATAGCTGTCGATATCTTGTGTACGATAAGCTCGGGAGTAAACCTTGAAAAGACATTAATAGAGCATGTTCGACTACGATTGAACGAAATCATACTTCATGATAAAACGACACGACATTGTGTTCTACATATGTATATGTTTAGATAAAGAGCACATACAATCGTGATAAAACATAGTTCTTGTATTTATAATTCGTTTAGATTTGCTTGAAAGCAATTGGAAATGTTCCATAGACAAATAAAGTGATAACAAATTGTATAGAGTTTTTACGCATTCAGAGAAATCTGTTCTATCTCTCTCAGTCAAATCTGTTGTATCTGGCCCTTAAACTAGAATATAATAATGTGCTGCCTGTTTCACAGACCTCGAAATTAAGTACACATAAAATTAACGTTAATTAAATTAGTAATAATTCACTCAGAAATTCATATGGCATTATTTATTTATATTCCGCACTTTATTTTTGGCACCAGCCTGAATGCATTCACCTGCATACTCATGGGTAAATGCAGCTCACCTGTGCACCGCAACCTTGACTATAATTATGGAGTAGCCGAGCGAGCAAGCGAGCGAGTGAGCAGACGAGTTTGCATTGCTAACAAGTGCCCAAAAATAGAAGAAGCTTAGTACAAATTAAACAGAGGAACCGCGCTAAATTGAGTGGCCCAACAATAGAAAATGCAAAACTAAAAAACCCCACTTAAGCGCATTATTATAAAGTGTTAGAAAACATCATAAAGCTATGCCAATATCATGCTCATTCAGTTGCCACTTCATTTGAGATCTCAGTTTAGTGCAAACATTTTGGCTTGCAGTGTTTGCAATAAGTTTTTTTTATGCGTTTCTCTGCTATTATTTGCACAAATTAAAGATGCGAGTGCTGTATTGAGTTGTTAACCAGCGACAGCTGCACGGGGAATTACATCATAACATATAACATAAAGGTTAAGATACATATGTCAATTGAATGTTCAAGCAACTCAAGTGCAATTCTCCAGAGACTGTCGGGGCAGTCAATTGTCAGAACTCACACTGTACGATTCGCACCAAAGAATCGAATGACTGGCAAATTATGGCAAATACAACGGAGTAAACAAGGGATTCACGCACTACGAAAGGAAGTCTGAAAGACTACTCGATGGAGAGATATCCTGTACAGAAAGTAATAAAAATTGTATTTTATTTTGAGTTTAAAATTAAATAAAAGGAATATGTTAAATATCTGCGGTTTATTTATATTCCTTACTTTGACAATATATCTCGAAAATTAAGGGTAAATTTATTTTGTTATAACATTTATTTCTAATTTTGCAAATTTATTAAATTTTCAGTATATTCGAATAATAAATGCATCTAAAAATGTTCAATATATCAGCCATAGATCTTGATTATATTTGCAAACTATTGAACTGTACTATATCTATAAAAAATGTAGATAATCCACATTTCTTCTACAACTACAGGGTATGTGCTGAAGAAAATAATAAGCGCTTTTATCGTCAGCATGAGAAATATGCAAATTTGACTAAATGACAAAACAAATTGCACTCACGCACGCACGCACCCGAGGCGTCAATCAGTCAAAAGCGACAGCATTTACAGTTACCCAGGTATAGATCAAGTCCCAGGTTCAGGTCCAAGCGAACTCAACTTGAGTTGAGTTGAGTACAAAGCCATAAATATGACAGACGATCCAGTCAGACAGAGCAAAGCATTCTGCTTGACAAATTGAGTACGAATACAAAGCAAACGCCGCCTTAAGTACCTCAAGTATCTGCGGAGATATGCATAAATTTATTCACCCAATTGCGAGGCCGAGGGGCGACGATACACAACATTATTTGCATATACCCCACAACACACATACACAAAGACAAACATAAACATAAACATAAATATCTATAGCAGTACAGAGTCTGTGCGCTGGCAGAAGATAATTTGATCAATTTTATTAGCATTTCATTTAACCAAAAACCAAAAGCAAAGCATTCCGCAAATACATTTCTAAGATTTCCGCATAAATTAGTCGAGTGAATTTTTAATTAAACGAGAAGAGTACACAGTGAGGTGAATGGTTCATGTACAGCATTTAGTAAGGTAGTTAAAGGTGCTCGGAGAATAAAAGCAATGAGCTGAAAGATGAATTATGTGTACGATGATAATAATAAGGAGTCTAGTTAATTAGCTTTTTCTGATTGCACGCGAGCTGCAAGGTGAGAACGTGGAATATTTGTAAAGGCGTTTAATCAGGCTTATAAATATTATTATCTAGCTGCGTGTGCAATAAGTTTTAATAAGCTCTCTTGATGAAACTAGAAATAGCTATTTCAATTATGAGAAAGGTCTTTAAGTTTCTTCAAGACTTTCAACACTTTTTTCTGTATGAAGTGTGAAATTATACTCCAACCATATAATTCAGACCAAATATCATTTATGCCGTTTTCTCACAAGCTTAATTAAGCTTATAAGTTGATTACAAATTACTACAAATATTTTCAAAGAAAGTTTCGAAATCCGTTTAAGCGAAAACAGACGGAGTTACAGCATTTTCACGCTATATAGACGAGGTTTAATTAGAGTAACATGCATCAATCGCTTGTTGCATATAATCTCGAGTGTATTAATTTAAAGTTCCCCAACCACACAAATTCCGGCTTCATGTGTAACGTTTTTCGACTTTCCTAGACACAACACACATATATAAATATACTTATTTATCCGAGCTACCTGAGTTTGTTTAGCACTTAATTAGCTACATTTTACGTCACGTTAAGCACATTAAATCTTATCAAAAGATTGAAACCCATCGCCCATGCAGAGCCCACTCGCTCACACGCACACACACGCACACACACACACACGCGGAAAGAAGAGCAGAAAGTAAGACAAAAACTCAATGAAAGTAGAGTAAAAGCGAGAAGCAGACAGAGAGATGCCAAAGACACTCGAGAGTTATGTCAAACGCAATGAAAAGGAAACCGATAGACAATCATGCTGATGATGATGATGATGACGAGTCTAAGGAATAACATGATACGAAGGTGACAGACAAGTCTACACACGTATCACGCAACACACACGCACTTACACTCACGCACACACGTTCATTCGCTCACACAGTTCAATTTTGAAACTCAAATTACAAACTGTCAAAAAATGACTACGCAGAAATGTGAACAATCTATTTATAAGGACGGGATGATTCGCCTCATCTCAAATGCAGCCTTCAATCGCCCTCACAAAATGCTTATTGATGACTTTGGTTACGCTTTGGAGTTGCCGAACTTTTCCATGTATTATCTGGCAGACTGTCAAGTTCTGTTCAAGCTGCAAAAAGGAAGCTTTCCACACGACTGCAAAATACCCTCTCGGGCAATCTTAAATATGTTATCTTTATATATTTATAGGATATATAGATAAATAGTACGAAAACGTTCTGAAAAATATTCTCATTAAAGTAAAAAAAAAAATTTTTTTTATGAGTCTTTTTATACCAATTTTCAATTTGTTATGTTAAATTTTATATTACTAAAATGAATTCAAATAATAAAAATAAATAATATTATATTTTATTGATACTCATTTCAGCAGTTATATATTCTTGTGTCAAAGATAATGCCATTTACGCGAAATAAAAGTGAAACCACAAAGGGCTCATTATATCAGTTATGGTTTCTTAGATCGTTAGCAGTTACTTGGGTAACTTTGGTGGATAATTCTAGAACTAATACATAGAACTTTTAGATTAACAAGAAGATATAACATATTATAATATTTTTATAAATTTAATATACCCCTGTTCCACGCATTCCCAACAACAGGGTATCACTGAGCGCAATCGAGTGCAAATGAGACGAATAAAAAAATGAATACAAGTCTTGCGCGTGTGTGTGTGGCGTGGGCCCGACTTCTTTAGTAATTTCTCGTACTGTCTCCCTCTTGTTCACTACCTTCCTTTCTCCCCATCTCTTTCTGTTCTCGCTAGCTAATCTATGTCGCGCCTGAAACAAAACCTTGGAGACCAGGAGATTTTTATTATTGCCATCAGAGCAGAGCAGGCTGTGTCAAGCTTCAGGCTAATGGCAAAATTAATAAAAACAAAATGGCGTCGTGCTGTCAGATTAACGTACAAACTGATGGCCCGTTATGTGCAATTGTTGGCCTCGTTATGAGAAATGTTTGCTTGTTACTGTTAATGTTCTTGGCTGTTTTTTTTTTTTTCTTAATAAAAATGAGGTGACAGATCCGACAAGAGGCGTAGACGGTTTTATTTAATCTGATCTAATTAAGTTTGTCATTAACTTGCCGGGAGGGCTTGACAATTGGCATGAGGTGAAATTGCTTAATTTGATCAGATTAACGAAGGCATTGAAAGAGGGAATAATTAAATAAAATAATAAGCTGATTAATAATCTGATTAACTGATGCAAAATTTGATAATAAATCAAATGGAAAATTAGGAATTCATTTCAATTTATGATAAAGTAAAAAGAACTGATATAAAGAATAAGAACTGATATGGTCTTTATATGTATATTTATTATATAAAATAAATTATAACTTTCTCTTCTTTTTAAATCTGTTTATCCTTTTTGTATTCTCACAAATTTCCCTACCTTAATTTTGCAATGCAAATTTGAACATGTTATTTAAGCTAAAAAGGATTTTCAGTTGTTGCATTAAGTAGATTCAACGGATTTAAAACTTTTGCAAGCAACAAAAGACACAAATACCCCACAGACAGGACAAGATAAATTACTCCAAAAGGAGTAGGAACTGCCTGAGAGGCAGAGAAAGCGACAGTGTGAGAGAGAGAGGGAGTGAGGTGACACGACATGCTGTATAACTAATAGCCGAAAGGAATGTTAAGCCTTTGCTAATGCGGCTGCTTGAACTGGTTTGACACTCATTTCTCACCTGGTCGCCTGGCTCACCTGCATTTGCAAGGCCTCCCCCCAAAATGAAGTGCCGGCAAACATATTTGCAGTCCATTTTTGTACAGGAAGAGCGGCAAACAACAGAAACCACTCAAAATGGGTGGCCATAATACTCGTATTAAAGCATTGCTCCATTTCTCCCTTCCTATCCTGCTCTATCTCTTTATCTGGTTCTCTCTCTCTCCCTCCCTCTCTTGCTGTCTATCTCTATCTCTGTCTGACTGGTAGCGCAATAAATTGATTTATGATGTCTGCCGCATTTTTAAGCGCCAAAAGTTATGCAACAGAAACGAAGGGAAAATGTTTTGCCGCCTCCTGCAAAGTGTGTGTGTGTGTATGTGGCTATGTGTGTGGCAAATGGCAAGTGGATGCCACAAAATGTTGCCATATTTTCCATTTTTCCGCTTTGCTGCCACTGTGGGCGTATCAGCCACGCCCACGCTGCCCATCAAATGCATCGCTATGTGGCCACCTCCCAATATCAACTTTCTCCCATCGGGAAAAGGTTCTCTTCCTCCTTCTCTTCCACTCATTCTCTTCATTCGTTTCATTTCCCATACGGAATTTCATTTTATTTTTTTTGTATCATTTTTCGGTCACGCCTTCGCCACGGCCATCATTTTTTATTAACAATCATAATTCATATTTATTAATGTGCTCAATTTGTTTTTAATGATATTATGTGCAGCTCCCTCTCTCTCTCTCTCTTTCTCTCTCTCTTAGGCAGTGTGAGAGTGTAGATGGTGTTAAGCAGCTGCGAACTGTGCACAATGTGCTTTGATTTACGCTCGTGCCAAAGGTCGTAAATATTTTGCAGTAGCTGACACCAGGTACTAACAAGTTAAGGTATACGGTATATGCATGAGTTATACATTTCCCCCTCCCCATTCCCTCCCAGGTGCCCCTGCCAACGTCTCAGACAAAGTTTGAAGTATTGTGTGCTCACACATATGTATGATAATGGGGCCATCCCCTCTCCTACTCCACCTCATCTCAATTGCGGCTGATGCCCTCTCAAGTGCTCTGATTACCTGACTGATATTCTGTTTGTGTTGCAAGTTATGTTAGATAAAGTACAAGCACGCCTATAAATCCAAGTTGTCAGGCGATTTATTTGCTTTAATTTGTGGCTTACAGTGTCATCAATTATAAGGCAAGCAAGCTTTTGCTTAGCTGGAAATTTTGAGGGGAATTGCTTGAAATAAACGAAAACATTGCAAAGTTAATTTTACACTTGAAAGCGAGATGGATTTGTATAATTTCAAGACTTGAAATTGGATTATAATTCGATTTGTCTGTTTTAAATTTCGCTTCTCTTCTCGATTAGTTTTCTCTATTTTTATCCCCAATTGCAATTTCCTTATTTCGACATTTATCTAATCTAACAAACACCTTCTGTTTTCATTATTATCCTTTCAATCTTATTGCACAATAAGGTTTGAATCCCATGTCCTTCCAAACAATCACTTTAATCCCCATCCGCTTTTACACAGCATTAAATAGAAAACCCAATTTCCAATCATTACAATTGACAGGAAATGTTGAAGAAGAAGAAGAGAATACCTCAAAATGTAACAAAAAGAGCTCCCTCTCTCTATCTCTCGAAAGAAAAATGTTCAATTACCGAAAACGTAGAAAAACGTTGAATTAAAAACATATCCCCAAAACGAATGAACAAAACACACAAGCAAACAAAACTACAACAATAACAATGGCAAGAGAAATAGAAACAGCAAAGAAAAACGAATACAATACGCTCTGGTCCAAGGAACATGGACATGAAAACATGGGGCAAATGACTTGGCCACAAACAAATACAACAAGAGCACAACAAAAACTGAACTGAACTCGGTAACTTGCAAAGTCAAACACGCAAAAACGACGAAATGATTAAGAGAAACGCAACAATAACAACAGAGTAGGGATGGGTGGGGGCAGGGGCGAGGATAATGTGGCGGGATAACGAGGAAACTGAGCTGCGGATAAAGTGGGCTCAGGGTCTGTTGCAAATCCTTATGGCATTGTGCGAATTACATTATAATTAAGCAGCATTCCAAATAAAGCCTTTGCTAAGAGTTCTAGCTAAATATATTAAGAGCTGAACTAAGTATAAGTTAGTATATCTGTAGAAGAGCCTTATAAAGCTTTACATTTGTGCAAGTAATGCGATTACTAAATAATCTTTAGTGAGTCAAGATCATGTTACGAATTTTAAGATAATTTATAATATTTATACGAGGGTCGTTTGATAAGTCCGTGACTTTTTGTATTTGCCGCGCACCTGCTCTAAATACAACACTGCTCCTGTCAGCAGTTATCGATTAACAGCTGACTGTAAAATTTTGAAAGCTGCGTTTTTGGTTTGCGTTTTATAGGCATTGAAAGCAGACGATCTCGATCTCATTTTCGTTAAAATTCACGAGATCGTCTGCTTTCATGCCTTACGCAAACCAAAAACGCGCTCAATTTTACAGTCAGCTGTTTTAACTGCTGACGCTGTTTTTGAGTGCGCGGCTACAAAGTCGAACGACCCTCTTTTGGGGCATCGAGATCGTCTGCTTTCAATGCCTATAAAACGCAAACCAAAAACGCAGCTTTTCAAATTTACAGTAGCTGTTAATCGATAACTGCTGACAGGGCAGTGTTGTATTTAGAGCAGGTGCGCGGCAAATACAAAAGTCACGGACTTATCAAACGACCCTCGTACTCTATAACAATGCTTAAAACTTTTAAAAATGTATGAATTATTTTATAGAAAGGTGATACAGGCAAAAATAACGTTGCAGACCACAAACTATATATATTCTTAAACAGCATCAACAGCCTAGTCGATTACAAATAATACTATAAGAGCTAGAACTACCAAAAAATATAATAATTATTAATTTCATTTATAATTATAGTTCATCTATCTTTTAATCATTTTTCTATTATCTTGAATTTATTATTGAATTTCCATTCTCATCTTCAGTTATTGATGAAATTTACATTATAAATAAGTAAAAATATAAAAATTAGTTTAACTTTTACAGAACGTTATTTAATTTGATTTCAATTTAAATTTGTTCTTTTGTTTCCTCATTCCCCTTCGTTGGCTTACTAATTCGTTAGCTATTTGGCAGTTGTTTTCTGGCATATTTTTGTCGCAACTTCGTTGCTGTTCTGGGGCAGAAAACAGAAAGTAAACACAGCGTCCCCGTTTGCAAGGCTTTTTGGCTGTATAAATTTTGGTCAAGGACTCTTTCGCCTGCTGCATGCTAATCCTTTTAAGCAGCTTTGCCAGCACCTAACATAGCGCTACAGTACTACTATATAGTAGTAGGTCTTCTACTATACTTATACTACTCGTATTCTCGACTGCCGACTCTCGTGGGCATAAATTAAAACGGCGAGCAACGACAACTACAACAACTGCTGGAAGAACTTTCTCGCGCGCAGCTCAAAAAGTTTTTGTTTTGAAAATTGTTTTTTATTTCCTTTGGCACGTCTCTCGGTACCCCTCTCCCCTTTTCTTTCTCTCTCTCTCTCTTGCTGTCTCGCTTTGGGGACTGCAGTTTTCTTCACGATTTTCGTCGCCCAGGAAACAAAAGCGGACATACTCGTAACTTACACATGCACATTTATTTTCATTTCCGCATTGTGCACAGTTTTTCGAGCGTCTTTCACTTTCCGCTTTTCACTTACCCCCCACCTCTTTCTCACTCTCTCTCTCTCTTTCTTCCTGCCTGTCTCGGCATGTCGTCTCTGGCGCGTTTTTAATTTGCACTCATATTGTCTATCCTGCGGCTTGACGCACACACAACTGTAGCATATGCCAAGCAAGCGTACCAACAATGAAAAATAATAATAAAAACCTCCGAAAAAAGAATCCAAAAGTTTGCTTAGTCGCCTGCCTCCTTCTGGACTGTCTGTCTGTCCTGTTCCCGCACACATGTCCCACTCGACGAGAACATTCTCCGTGGGCTTTGTGGAAGTTTTAATGAGTTCCCAAAAGTGGCCGACGCATCAGTAAAAAAGATAAACTGTCACTATGCGAACTACTTATGCGAAATGTGGCCACTCTTCGGGTACTTTGCTGCACTTTAGGTTGGGTAAGGGAGCGGGGGGAGAAATGATGCAGTCAGCATAGTTATCTTACAAGTTAAGTCGTGCGAATCAGTCTGTTCATTTTAAAAGAAAATTAATTATGGCGTGAGTGTTTTATTTATCTTAAGATTTCTGTCATTTCTCTAACAGACAATTTTTTTTTTGGCATTATTTGTTCGATGATTTAGTACTAAATAGTAGTTAGTACCTTTCAACAATTTTTCAACAATTTATTTACATTGATTTACTTTTATTTTAATGATCAATATAGATTTCATAACTCTTTCTGTCTACTTAGCTGAGCCTGATTCTATTTCCTAAACACACTTCCCCACATTCTTTAAATATAGTATCTATAGTCAGCAATAAACTACATCAAACATTTATAAATTAATATTAAATTCATAAAGTACTTTAATAAATTTGAACTATTCAAATACAGCTTTAAAATATGCTTAATAATTTCAACAAAAACCCACACACATTATTTATTATCTCTCAATTTCAAATTAGGTTGGTTTCTGTGATAATTCAAACTTAACTAAATTATGAACTTGCCACATTGCTCGTTGCATTTGCCACAAGTCTTAAGAAATTGAAATGCGATGCGATTTGGGCAACAATAAAAACCGCAATTGAGTGCAAGACCACATGCAGAACTGTCTATCGATTTCAATGGCCACAAAATAAACAAGTTTTCGATAAATATCTGAGTATGTTAGTAAAGAGATTTATATGTGTCTATTTGTGTTTGTCTGTGTGTGTGTGAATGCAAAGCTTTTAAGTAATCAAGAAAGTGAAAAACGCGCCTGCAGCTGAAAATTATAATGTATTTTACACTAATTCATTTAAAAGGATGCCCCAGCCTTAGCCCCAGCCTCAAACTTGGCCAAGGCAATCATGTAAAAGTGTGTGCGAGTGTGTGACAGAGAGGGCACTTGTGTCCTCTGGTGAGAGTGAGAGAACAAGTGCTGCTTGGCCTTGTGCACGACACTCAGTCGGCCCAGTCAGTCAGTCACAACGACGATGTCAAGTTTGAGTGGAAGCTGCTGCTCATCTCTGACGACGTTGCAGAGCCTGCCTGCTGCTGGCCTGCTGCATCGATGGCAGATTGGACGCCTGCCAAAATTGGTGGCTGCAGAGTGCAAAAGGCCAAGCACGTACTCTTCCCTCTCGCTCTCCTTTCTCTCTCTGTCTGTCTTTCTCTCTCTCTAAGTCAATGCAGCAAATTGTATAGCTAACGATTTATAATTAAATTTCCCAGTCACTTGAGGCGCGCTCAGTGGACTTTTACCCCGTTCTATAGTTCTTGAGTGCAGCTTAAGCATGGCAATTACAACAACAACCCTCAGTAAAGTATGCGCGACGTATAAATGCCCTTTGCAGAAGTTTTCTAAGCCTCGAAATGACTAAGATTGTTTTAATTACAATTTGAATATTTTTTTTTACATTGTTTGCACCTTTATATCAAATTTGGTATGCCTAGATCTTATAATAGTCGAGCTCTTTGCGTTCACACAAACAGGCAAACTAGACCTAATCGATTTGCCTACTTATGCACACCAAGTATATGTTTATTTGTGCCCCGCCTTCCTCTGCCCGTTACATACATTTGCACATAGTTAATATACCCTTTTTGGTTAATTCCCCAACAAGAACTTCTGTCAAGACTGTCTGCAAGTGCCTGCAGACTGCCCGTTTGCATAACAATTAGCTATAGCTACAGCTTTGGCTATATAGCTTCTTCATATATCCAGTCGGCGACACTCTTTAACCGATGATTTGTGCAAATGTTTTTGATGTCGCGTCGCGTCGCGCTGCGTTGCGCTTTGTCTGAGCTGCCTTCGGCATTCTTGTCCCGTCTTGTCGGCGGAGACGTTGTTCATTTGCATATTAATTACAACAAAGCACGCTATACTTGTGCCTGCTCTCCTGCTTCTTCTTCTACTACTACTACTACTACTACTTGTTCTTGTTATTGTTGCTCAAGAGTGCCGGCAAGATTAATTGTGTCCCGCGAATCCTAAAAGTAGACTATGCTTTTTGCGCCGCCACCATTATCGAACACGACTTGAACCTCGCGCCAGCCAGCCTTCCCTGCCTTGGGGGTTCTCTAGCATTGTTGTAATCAGGCTTGTGTGCCGTAATCAACGACAGCTTGTGGCTAATCAATGTGCCAATAAGTGGCATCAAATTAACGCAGATTGATAGATACACACACACACTAACTAGCCAGATAGAAAGATACATAGAAAGATAAATAGATAGCTAGATAGATGAACAGATAGCTAGGTTGGTTTGATGCACAGATTGCGGACAAGACAAATGAGTTAATCGACCGACAAGCCAAGCGTGCATCGTATAAAATCTGTTCAATTAACTAACTAACTAACGTGCTACAGGGCTTTAATGGCTGTCAAGACATTCTTCTATTAAAGATGTCGTAAATTCCGCGCATATCTTTATAGCTGATCTACGAAAAGTGACGGCCAGCGAGTCAAGCAGTTGAGCTGTCAGAACCTCCTACTTTTAATGGGAAACAAATTTATGCTGCAATTATGTTTCGATCATAATGAAAATTGGCATCTTTATACAAATTACTTTTAAGATAGTATTTTGGGAGTATTCTTTGAATTAGTAGACGGAGAAAATAGAGAAATAAATATCACAATAATAAATAATCTAAAGACTTGACCTGCACAACTAATCTTATCACAGATAACATGGAAAGACACCAAGAATATAGCGTAATAGTCCATAAAGATACTACAGTGAGATTCAAAATAGCTACCAGTTTAAAAAATTTCCATCTAAACACTAAACTAAACCCCTCTACGTCACTTTTTCCCAAGTTATCTAAGGAAAAATAAATAAACCTGCACAATATATCAAAGCTACGTCATAAACTTCCTAGACGGAATGTTTTTCCCCCCAAAATAACTGATAACACAATAATGAATATGCAAATATTTTTTTGTAAAGAAATCTTTCGCTTTACCTTATCCGAAATGTTTTTTATGCTGTCTGGGTTTGTTGCTTTTGCTGCCCGCTGTCTGTGAATGATAAGAATTGATAAGGAATATAAATTTCAATTAGCCATGAAAAATCCATGCAAATGGTTATTGCCGATAACGAATTGAACTAAATTTGGCGTGAAAATAACAAAACAGCGCGCAATTAGTTGGCTCGTTTCGGTTAATTGCATTGAACAGTGTGACACAAATCGAGTGTGATTCAAGTGTGCATGAGGAACACTTTTCAGTGCCTTCTTTGGGTATTTTTAAGTGCCCAACTTGTCAAAGCAGTCAGTTTTGACTCATATGTTTTGGTACAATAATATTGTAGAGCCTTAACTACTGTCTGTCACGGAATAAACAAAACTCAGACTAACTCCTGCTTAGTTTTCAATTTCCAACGAGAAAAACTATTATAATTCAACTAATAGAACAAAACTAAAACGCAGCCTACTATTAGCAAACTTTTCGCCAAGTCCAATGCAAACGAAAGCGGTGGAGAAAAGAAAAAAGAACGTAGACGGTACCGGAAAACTCTCGCATATTCCGGTACCATTACCGTAATGACTTTTCAACAAACTACGTGACACAGAAAACTCACAGAACTTTATCGACAAATTCGCCATAAACATAATTAGCCAAAAGGTCTCTCCTACTCCCCCACGCCTCCCTCTCTCTCTCTCTCTCTTTCTTTTTCTCTCAAGCCATGCAGAACTAGTGCAAGCTGTCCACAAGGACGATCCCAAACTCAAGACAAGACAAGAAGGAAGTCAATTTGATACGGTTCGTTGGGTTTTGCGTGAATATTTCAATTAGAATGAGAAGTTTGAAGGATTGTTCATGGTCAGCAAACAGACAGTAAATTTAAAGGGACAAAGAGAGAGAGGAAAACAATGCAAACACCTGACTCAACTGCGGGTTAGACAAACGGAAAATTATACAGAAAATTTAATTGAAATTTATTTACAGCTGGAAAGTAAGGAAAGTGCTGGAGCACCTCTAACAAAACACTTAGCCTTGTTATATCGCGCAATACAGATGGAAAGTGTTAAATTGAACAGCTGATTTTGTTCTATAGAGACATTAAAATGAATAGCAGTGCTGTTTCTTCTGATACAATAAGAAAATTATCTATATTTATAGGCGCTTCCTGTGTGGTTATGTAGCTACCTACAGAACCTGTTTGAATTTGCCCTATTGAATTATAAAAGGCATGCAATAAAATGTTACTTATACATATTTATCAGATTTAACAACATGTCATAAAGTCTTATAAATGTTTAATTCTCTGTTGCAAATGCAATTATACGAAAGCTCGATAGAAATAAACTCTACAATTCACAATTTAAATACAGAACTCGTTGAATCAAACCCGATTGGGACTCCAGTGTAATGACCAATGAAAACAGATTTATTTTGATTTATTTTTCCTACGCCATGACGCATACCCTGGGAGTTTGACACGCAATAATTGGGGATTTCACGTTCTTGAATTATACCAAGTATTCATAACAGGTTTAACTAACTAAATTACGCTACAGGGCATCTCACAGTCATGCTGCCCCATGATGTTCTATAACACTGTTCACAGTAGTCACCGCCGCCGCCAGAGTAATAATAATAAAAAATAATATTCTGATCCCCCAGAGGGCAGATAAAAATCGTTTAACTGTGCGCGGAGAATGGAATTGGCTTTGAAACGCATCTGGAAATTAGTCAGCGTGGGGAATATTTAACATGAATTCATTAATTGACGCGAAGCTTGGGTTATTGAACCACGCAGCACAGACACACAGACAGTCACACAGGCAGACACACAGACAGACTCACAGCAGCTTAAAAATGAACGCTTAATAAAAGTTGGCATTTTTGATTGTCGATCAAGCATCGCGTGTTCTCCAACAATACGTAAAATGCAAATTTTTAAATTTTGATCATAGGGTTATATTAAAGACATGACTTAGAAGAACTTAGAAGAGATAATACGTTATTTATAGAAAGCCATTGAAGAGTTGACAGCATGATAGAAATCTGAGAACCCAAAATGAAAGATGGAGAAAAAAGTAAAAGCTTGATTACAGCATCTTGATTATATGATCTGAATGAAAGAACATGTGCAAAGCAGACAAATGAAACTTCTGAAATTCAATCGAAAACGTGTTGTATAATAATAAAGATCTAATAGAAACATAGAGAGAATTCTTCGATTTTTTACGAACATCATAAAGGGTTCGAAACGAAACAGAGAAGCCTAAGCATTTACTTATCAAAGATCTTTGTTTCTTGGAACTTTAACGATATGTTGGTGCTTTGACTTCGCCATTGATCTAATTATCTTTCTGTTTTAGTCCCTTATTTTACCTTCTACTTTCTTTGATAATAAAAACCGAATACATACTAAATAGATCTAGACAATTTCTTATTTAAAATTTTATATGCAAGCTGTTTTTTAATTTCTCTCTCTCTTTCTCAATTTGCTGCATAAATTTCAATTTTAGGTCGCCCAGAGACGAAAGTTGTTCCCCAGCTGAACCTAAACGTGTATTTAATGAGAATTATGTTAGGTTTCAGGAAACACACCCTGAGGAACTGTGCGCGCTAAGCCAAGCTCTAGTTGCACATATTTTACCCATTTCAATTCAATCAACCAGCAAAACAGCAGCTCCTGAGCCTGAGGCGCGCGCTTGTCATGCGGACAACATGTACATGTTGCCACACCCCCAGCCCACCTGCTACTCGCAAGGTGTCAGCACATCACACATACCATACGTATGTACAGCATAGCCCACCTGGGCCATTGCCGCAACGCCCATGGACGGTTGCGTGCCTAATTGTTAGACAAGTAAGGAAAACATTCTGCCTGCCTGCCTGGCGCGGTTGCCATGACAGTTGCCGGCAAGCGGAAGCAGAAGACAATAGAACCACGCCGAAGGCATCCAAGTTTATGGGGGACTTAAGGCTCCTGCGGGTCTAATGAAAATTCTCGAGCAAATTAAATATGAATTTTTTAAGTGACCTTGCGCCTCAAATGACACATTAAGGGAAATGAACTCGAAATTAAAAATTTTTCTAGATTAGGTTAAATTTTGATTTTTAATTAGGTTGCTTTAAATAAACAGTAGCATATTTGAAACAAATGCTGATATTTTTAAAAAATTTAGAACATTGTTTAAAGTTTGATAATAACAATAATTTTCTGTCCTTATGGAACTATTATTATTTTATATTATTGTAGCACATTAAAGAACATTCTACAAATATTAGTGGAGATATAATATATTCTGACAAATTTGTAGACGAGTAAATTAGATGAGAGCTTCAACAATATACAATAAATTATAAACATAATGAAACATTCAAGAAATTTTATAAAAAGACTTTAAGAATTGTTTAAACAAATCGAAAAAATTAACTCACAATATTGGGGCATATGTTGTATATTTTACATAAAGATTTCAATTTAAACAAAGTCTCAAACTCTTTTAAAAGTCTCTACTTAATCTTTGCAATCCCAAGTGAAAACCGAAGGACCAACCCACATTTCTGGTTAAAATTAGGAATATTTCAGCATTGGCAATTTCCAGGCATTGACACGTAAGCAAAAAACGGAATCATTGAAATGGCTTAAGAATGCAGCAAAGTGTGATAAAAAAAATATAAAATTTATATATGTGTAGGGGGAAAACGGAAAAGGCCAACATAAATTCCATTGATGACCGACCAAGCAGGACCATTCAAGCAACTAAGCAGCCAAGCCAAGCACAGTCCCCAGGCCACCAGCAACCACCTCAACCCCAACCACAAACCCAATCAAAACCGGAACCCCAAAAACACCACCCGCTGTCCAAGTTAAACTTTTACAAATGGCTGAGTTTGAGTTAGGAAAGTGTGCGCGTGTAGAAGAAGAAGAAAAGCAAACGAACCGACGAACGAACGCAAAAGAAAACAAAATGCACAAAATGCTTATTTGCGGTTAACCACAAAACTGTAAACTAATACCGAACCGAAGAGAAAGGGAGGGGGAGAGAGAGAGTTCATGTTGTTGTCATAAGTCTAGGGGATAAAGGGAAGGTGAGGGGAGAAGATTAACCCCCTGCTGACAGCTGACTTGAAAATGTCTCTTCAAAAAGTCAACTTGCTTTATATTCGAGCCATTCAAGTGTAAATGGAAAGCATATTTAAAATTCAACAATTCTAATGTTAATTAATTGTGCCAAGGTTAAGTACACCCTTTTTTGGAGGGAGGGTGGCACTTTTTTTTTGGGGCTTTTCACTTCGGTTTCGACTTACGCTTGCGACTTAACCGCACTTTGATCGATGAACGTGCCTGGGCACATTAATTACACGAAGGTCTCTTACATGTCGCTTGATTGAGTTTTCGTTTTCGTTTTCGGGTTTTGCTTGTGGCATAAATTACTCAAAACTGAAGTTCATTATCAAGAGAGCAGCGCGAAATCGAAGTTTGAGCATAATAAATGAGAACTTTGATGGTTATTCCACTTGAGGTCATATTTTATAAATACATTGATGAATTTCTTAAAGTGCCAAATGAAAAATTATAACAGTTCTTAAATTTTAAATGTTCTTTTCCCCTTACATTGCCAGAAGGCACTCATTAAAACAAGAAAATAATATGAATAATATGAAAATAACAACAGACAGCGCAAAAAGTTGAACAGAAAAATAAATGAAATTAATGCGCCAGCAACATTTTTCAGACAGTCCAGGGGTAAAGAGGGAGCAAAGTTTGACCTGCTGAACTCTGACATGGCACGCGCCCCTTTTGATTTTTGTTTTACAGCCGGTTGTTGTTGTTGTTGTTGCCATGACGCCTCTTGACAAACAAATTATGTATAAACGCACACACATAAAGAGATATATACAGTTGTTCATATATGTTTATATAAATTTGTCTGTCTGTGTGTCAGTGTGACTGGCTTTCTGAAAAGTAACCAGGCAACTTCGCCGCTCTTTGGGTCAGGGGAAAATTGTTATTCTTGTTGCGTATTCTCCGACTGTTTTATTAATTGCACCACCATACTCGACTGTCATTTGCAGTTGAACAATTAATAAAAATACACAAAACTATGCAAAACAACAGAGAATTTTTAATAAGGAAATGATCAAAAGAAGGTTGTTCAAGAAGCCGCACGAGCTGCGAAACTAACAGGTGTGAATGATTGATAGAATTAGAAAAAACCAACTACAACTACTTAAGATAAGATAAGATAAGATCTCACAAAAAAGTTCAAGAAACTAGTAATTAAATACTATTTTTAAGCGCTGTGAGCGTAGTTATTGAGTGCCAGTTTGAAGACTAGTATTTTAATAAGTACAACGAGGAGGAAAGGCTAACTTTTCCACGCCGAAAGATGTATGCTCTTGAAGATTTTTATCTTCTAGGGTTGTTTCAAAAATGTTTATATAAAGGTGGAGCGAAATTTAATATTATTGTGTTTCTAAAATATTATGTACCTAAGTTAAGGTATTACTATAGTCAAATCCAACTGGTTCCAACTTATTTATCCTGAGTAAGTGTTTAACAATTTTAATTGAAGAACCTTTTTGAAATTAACGAGATAAGGTAAAGTTCAGTACAAATCTAAAAATTCATAAGAAAAACTATATTTATAATGGAGCTCTCACTTAATAAGCTTATAATAGATCTTATAGGTCGCAGTACAGATCATCTAACCAGTTTGTTATCATAATAATAACACCAATCTATTCCATTTAAAAATTCAAAATTCCATAAGTAATTTAGATTTATAGATGATATTTAAGGAGGAGAATTTACTTTTTTCAGGAGTATTTAAATGAATACTAATTATACCCAAGTTTAACTTTTACAATTTCAGCCTCATTTATTTAGTTTTCAATGATTTACGATCGTAAACCACAAAAAAATACAATCTTTACACAGATACACTCCTCTGGGAGAACTTATGCCGCCCACACAGTTTGACGTGACTTCCGTTTGCTTATTTTATTATCAAACAAGCTGTGGAATTATGTCAAGCTTATCGGTTCAACTAAGCAACCACTGCACTGCGTCCTGTCACCCTCCTCCCTCTCTCTCTTCCCTTTTCCCTCTGACTCTGTCCACTGTCCAGCAGAGACTGTGGAGGCAGCTTATCTGCTCAGCTTCGTCTCAGAGGGGGAGCATCTTAGTTGCGTTTTTATTGACATGCACGTGCATGAGCAAATATTTTGACAACAGGAGGGAAACCAAGACAGTTGATAAAACAATAAAACGGTTCTTTATCTTCACCTACATACAGTGTTACTATCACAATAATACAAACATTGTTAATAATACTAACTACTCAACTATAAACTTGCGCAGTGCGCGTTGAGGTAACTTGGGAAAATACGTATATAATAAAGATAAGGAAACTATTTTCTATATTTTCTGATTGGTAAATTTGTACGGTGACATTGAAAACATGTTAACAACCTACTATATAGAAAACAAACATATATAAATACAAATTTAACAATTAACGAAAAAACCCGATAAAAATGTATTTAAACATTTAATTAATTGTTTTTTTCCTCGCCAATTATTTTGTTATCTTTTGCCAGAAATTATGTCATTTAATTTCATTGACAACTAAACGCTTATTTCCAACACACACAGTAAACATACAAATATTTCATATTTTTGTGGTTTTTGTTTCGTTCACGCGTCAGTTGCTATTTTTAAATGCCCACGCATAAATTAAATTATTTCGCTGTTTTTGTTTATTTCTTTGACAATTTTAAGCATTTGGCCACACGAGTTTGATGTCGTTTTTACGAGGTATTAATCAGCTTATTAAAAAGTAATCAATCTGTTAACAAATTAGCAAGAACTTGTTAAAAAGAAAGGGAAACAAATGGGAAAATTAGGAAATTGTTTTGGCTAATGAAATTTATATTCCTTATTAAACACTTTTTTGAAGAAATTAACTGAATTATTTGAGGTTTTTGGAAAATATTTACCAATGAGGTAGGCGTGTAAAATAATGATTTTTCTGATCTTTGATCTACATATTTTAGGGTTGCAAAATTTCACTAAATATGTTCTGAGATAATGTGACATTAATTCATTTATTATTTGACATGTTGCCACTTATTTTTAGTAGCTCGAATCGATTTTCAAAGCAATTTCTTCAACAGTTTAGACTTTTTTGATGATTTGATATGACAAGTCAAGACCTTTAATTTTTATGGATGGCTAGCCCAGTTCCGTCTGAATAATGTCTGATAACGATAGTTTTATATTTGAAGATGGCATACTAGAAGAAAACAAATTTAAATCTTTTTTAAAAAATGTCGGACACGATAAAAGTCTCAGCCCAGCCTAATAATAATAAACAATTAATTGAATTATTGAAAAAAATTGAATTATTGAAAAAAAAATTACCAAAAGGAAAAATAATTAAAAAGGCTTTCATTCAAAGGTTAATTTTCATTCTTTTTTTTCTTTGCATTCATTTAAATGATTGATTATCTTTCTTTTTCGAACAATAATGAAATTTTTCTAACAAAAATTGAATTTTTTATTATTGTTCTTATTTCATTTCATTTTATATATTTCTTATTTGTATTTTCTATTCTGTATTTCTTACTTATATGAATAAATTTTTTATTCTATGAAATATAAAACGTACTCGGCGCTTAGCGCCTGATGAAAGCTCATGCATTCACTGCGAATATGTAAATAACAATCAAAATAATTGTTATTATAATTATGCACCAACTGTGTAAATTTGCAAACGTTGCGCTTTAATTTCAATCAGCACAGCGAGACGTCGTTTTCACGCTGCGCAAAAAAAAACTTGATGAAAGGGGAAGAGAAATTGAACAAGAAATACGCGCACACAAGAAGAGTATAACAACAACAGAAGTTTGCCAAATATTTGTTTTTATGAAGTTAATTTACGCAATGTGATCGCACTGTTTATGTATATAGTAAACAATAGGGAGATAACGACTAAGGACGGACTGGTTCACCCTTTATTAGTTAGGTATGAATATGAAGAAGAAAAAACAAATAATTTTAAGTAAATTAAAACATTTCATGTGAAATTTAATTTAAAGCGATAAGGAATTACAAATGTTGAAGTTTTTTTATTTTTTTACAGAGTAATAACTTATTTGGCAAAAAATAGTGTACTCATGTAAATTATTCAGATATTGTTTAATCAATTTATATCAATCTCTACGAGCAGCAACGACAAACAACGGGATAAGCCGGAAACACAAATTTTTTGGGAGTTGTTTTTGTTTTCATAGGCTTAATAATCAACATTGATAAAAAGCCGGTCACGAAGTACCGCAAAAAATAACACTCGAAAAGTTTTGGCATAAGAAAAAGGTAAATTAACAACAACAATGGTGGCTCCATAATACCCAAAACAGAGTGTGGTATGTTTAAAATACTTTTTAAAATAGACACATGTATGTGTAAAACTTACATCACACACATTCACAATTCACATTCACTACACCAATTACAACAACAACAACATTTAGCAACAACACGGCAAATGCAATTTGACTGCGGCTGCTGCGAGTGAACAGTTTTTTCGGTGTTTGTTGCTGTTGTTGTTGCTGTTATCGTTTTCGTCGTTGTTGTTGTTGTTTGTTGCTTAGGTTAGGTTGTCACTATTGCTGCTGCTGAAGTTTGAAATTTGATTTCTTTTGATTTTGCTTTTGTTTGATATTTTGCTTCCTTCTTTTTTTAGGTGAAAATAAAAGAAATTTCGTGTAGAAAACGCGCGGCCCAAATTGAGCAGACGATCGTCGTCGACTTTACTGTTGTTGCTCGGTCTGCTACTGTTATTGTTGTTGTTGTTGCTGCTGTTGTTAGAGTTGCTGCTGCGGGTCTTATGAATGAATTGCGCGATTAAAAACACAAAAGGCGTGACGCGTCTTACAACAACAGCTTCAACACCAACAACAACAACAGCAGCTCAGCAGCAACAACAACAGCAACCACAGCGTAGACAAGAGCAACACGAGCAACAGTAACTACAACAACAACAAAAACGAGTTTTGTGGCTTTGGCTTTGAAAAGGAAAAAGATAAGCGTAGAATATGTAGGCGAAAGAAAGAAAAAGCAACAACAAAAACTAAGGCTTTACAAATTTAACACCGAAATGTTAAAATGAACTCAACGAAACAACGACTAACAACAACAACAAACAGCAATCATAATGAATGCTACACTTAGGCCTACACAAACACACACACACAACATTAACAGCAATGCACGCACCCCACTCACACACACATTAACAGAGCAGCACATAGCAGACAGCTGATTTTTTGGCAATGCTTTCTACTCAGAATTGGTTTATTTAGGTGACGCGCACGCACACAACCAAAGGCAAACAAACACAAACCTAACAAACACGCACACACACTCACAGGCTGCACGCCTCAAGAAATAATCCGTGTATGGGCGTATATTTGTGTGCGTGTGTGTGTTACACTTGTTTTTATTACTCTGATTGGCGATTTGCCCTATGCATTTGATTTATGCGTAGGCAGCAACTAAAATATAATTGCAATTCACTAAAACAGCGGTACACACCTTGCACTGACACTGCTTGACACGCTTTTCTTTTGTTTATTATGCTTTTATGTGTTATTTTGCGAAATTTTCATTGTTGGTTTCCAATTTCTTGTTGGACTTTCTGATTGGCACGCGCGTAGCCACCCGCACGGTTTGAAATTTCTATACAGACTGTTAACAGAATGCTGAAATCGAGCGCATCATGCATTAACAGCTGTTGATACCTTGTGGTATTTTCGCTGACTGGTATTTTTTAGTGCATGTTAAGCTTAACAGTAGTTCGGAAAGCGCGCAAGCTTCGCTGTTAACTTTTCTGAAAGAAGTGCTGCTATTTTATAATTGTTTTGTGCATAATTTAAGAAACTTCTAATAATTATTTGTGTATAATTTATAATTTATAAGTGTATAATTTTTTGTTTTGTATGTTTCTGTGCAGATTGAATAATAATTCAATAGGAAATTAATATTATGCAGACACTTTCGAAGCCGGCTTGAACATGTAAATAGCAGCGTTGCCATACTTTGAATGCTTAAGTGCCATTCTCACAAAGTTGTAATTGAAATTTAAATGCTTTTCCATAATGAACCGGGAGGGATATCAATTAGATTCTGAAATGAAGGAAGAAAAGGTATGCATAACACAAACAGACACACAATAAACATACGTAATTAACTACACTTAGCTTTCAGCAATGTTTAGCAACTAGTTTTCTCTCTCTCCCTGTTTCTGTTTCTCTCTATCTCTCGCTGTCTCTTTGCATACAAACCAATAAAGAATAACTACTGAAACGTAGAGCCAACAATTACGACATCAATCAAATGGTCTTAAATTCCTCAGTGTCTAATTGAACATAATAACGTCGAGCTGCCAGTCTCCTCCTGCAGCCTGCAAGTTCATGTTGATGTATCATTAGTCCACATTTTCCTCATCTGCTTCCCAACCCCCAATCTCCCGCCAGTCTCACCTATTACCCATCATCGTGCTTGCCTCCTCTCCTTTGCACCCGCATCCGCAGTCAATCGATCAATCAATCAATTGCTCAGCAAACTTTTTGCAACTTAACATTTCAATCGCATGCAAATTTTCATCTGAAGAGCCTCTGTGCGCCTGGTGACGATAATGCTGACGGGTTTGCTATCTCTCTCCTTCTCCCAACCTCTACCACTCCCTCTCTCTCTCTCTCTCTCTCTCTCTCTCTCTCTCTCTCTCTCTCTCTCTCTCTCTCTCTCTCTCTCTCTCTCTCTCTCTCTTACCCCCTTGGTTCGGGGCAATGTTTGCCTTGTCTTTAGTGCAGCCAGAGCGGGACATTAAACGGAATGGATATGGCTTTTTAATGGAACCAGCTGGACAGGTGCTGAGAGACAGGCTCTGGAAGAGATTCCGTGAGTTCTTTTTCCACTTACGTTTTTAACAGCCTACAAAATTAACAAACTTAATACATGCAACTTTCAAGTGTTGCAATTGGCTATAATCGACTCTTGAATACCCTGCAAGGAAATTTAACTGCATCAGATATCAATGTATTGCACGTAAATCCTGCAAAGGTCTTTTCGATTGAAGGAATAAGATAAGTTATTATACGATAATCCTAACTTTTAATATATAAATTTATAGTTCTTATATTGTATATTTTTTGTTTTTGAGATCAGCAGATAACTTAAAATTCTGCTGAATTTAAAAAATGTATGTCTAATGTTTGAGCAATATCATCATATCATATTTTATTCAGATCACATTCAACTACACCCTATATATTGTATTGTACATACATATGTATACGTATGTTATGTTGACATTATTGCCAGACAATCTATTTTAGTTTCACAACATTAACCTGACGATAAGCGCGAGAAGGTTCCGATTACCCGAAAACTGTAAATATTCAATTGACACCCTGTAGACAACCAATTGGTCAAGCTAATTTCCAATAAAGTTAAGAGGCCACAAAGAAAAAGAGAACAAAAAAAAACAACGTCTCATGTTTTGTTCTCAGTCATGACTACAGTTTGACCTAAGGCAATTTGGAGGTTATCCTTAAGGTACCCCCAAAAGTAGATATCTCAAACCTCGCACACCCCCTGGACCTACATGAAAACAGAGAACTAGTTCCAACCCAAAATGAGTCAATGTGTAATGCTGTAAAGGTCTGAGTTGGATCCAGAGAGGCCAAAAGGAGAATATAGGACTCTATTTGTTATAGTGAAGACCTTTTCCCCATCTTAATGCCCTCACTTGTACCCTATGGTCTACTTAAACAAAATCAATTCCTGGCTCTCAATTTCCTAATTTGAGAAACAAAGCAAACAGATGTGTAATTTAAGGAAAAATATTGTATACAGTATGAGAAAATTATCGTAAATTTGGAACACCTACTGGCCACGCCTTCCAAAATTTCAGCTAGATACACTAAAGTGTATTTGTTATGGCTACGGCTATTGTATGTTGTAGTCTATTGAAATGGAGTCGTCTAATACTGACATTGAAATGGCAATTGATTCGATGACATCGGAGCAGTGCGAGGAGAGAGTTGAGAGTATCGATGAGATCTATAGAACCTACAATGCATCTCGTAAAATGCAAATTGGTCGAACATCGTCAGGAACACTGACACTAAAGAGTTCGCAAAACGATGATGTTGAGGGAAATGGAGGGGACAATATCAACAACAATGATCACGATGAGACTACAATGGAAAATATTTTAAAATCGAAAAAAATCATATACGATGAAATTGAAAGCGACAAAGATAATAAGATATGCGTAGCCATGGCATCGAAGCCTTTTAAGTATTCCAAGTCGGAGGATTTTAAGAGCAGACAAACGGCGAAATTGTAAGTCAGATTAGGTCCGAAAGACCTTTAACTATGTATAGATAATAGTCATAGTAAAATTAGTTTAAACCATTTAATTTTTCTTACATATTTATTGTTTTTATACCTTTTATTATATAATAATTATATTTATTTCATATCATCTTTTATAGACCCTGTAATCGCATAGTTTCTGGGCAAGGGACCAAGAGGCACCAATCGGGTAAAAGTAGTTCCTGTACTACAACCTTTAGTAATGCCAACACTATGCAATGTGAGTACAGACAGTCGAAAAACAGTGTCAGGTTTGCGGATGAGAACTACAGTTCCGGGGCCAACATGATGGGGATTATGAGTGCCCACGATTACTATTCACAACAGATAGCGATGGCTTACGGCAATTATCCGCAGGCGCGGGCGGGGCCGGGGAGCGGCGAGTATCAGTACCCAACAGATCAGGCGGAGATGTTCACTCGCTCCCAGTATATGAACATTCCGTCGCAGTCCGACTCCGCCAGCGGCTGTAACGGCCGGCACCAGTACCACCGCCATCATCAGCCTCCAGTAGTCCTGCAGCATCATCATGGGCGAAAGGAGAGTGGGGAATCTTCGTCGCTGCAGAATAATCAGCAGGATATTTGTTCGGAAGCATGCACTGCACAGAGTGGCGACTATACAAGCCACAGCTGCGCAGAGATATCGAAATCGAACCAGGAATCCTGTAATGATATGTGTAACGATCCGTGTAACGATACTTGTAATTCTCTGCAGACTGATTGCCCGGATAGGTCCGATAAACAATCGTGCCAGTCGAGGATTTCGTTTTCCAAGATGAATCCCATGCAGAACTTGTACTCGTCTCAAGATTGCATAGAATCCTTGGGTTATACATTCTGCGAGCAAAGCGCAAGCGCTGTGGACCCGATGTGTTGCTCGTATCCCGCAGAATACTGCTATGGGTCGCCGGTTCCGATAACCCATTGCGCGCAATCATCGCCCATGACCTACGATGCCCACCAAATGGGCACGCAACAAATGGGCATGCAACCAATGGCCACGCAACCAATGGCCACGCAACAAATGATTAGTCCTTGCCAGCCAGCCCCTTACTGTTGGCCAATGCAAACCACTTGTCCACCAATGCCGACCTGCTGCCCTGTGAGCCCGGTGAGCCCAGTGAGCTGCTATGTTCCACCCACTTTCTGCATGCCCCCATGCTGCTGTCCAGAGGAGCAACGCTCCATCAGTACCAAAGATTCAGTAAATATTCAGACAATCTATAGCACCGATTACCGGGGAATCTGTGGCAACCAGTTTAACCATTTCCCCAACACCGGAACTTGTGGCATTTGTACTAATTGCTCCGCTTGCATGGGCATCGTCAGCCGCCCAAGTGATGACGGCCCCGAAACCTGCGGGCCTTGCAAGGGATCCTGCATTTTTACAGGAACAAATGGTTTCTGTTCCATGGCATATCCCACCAGCTCGTATCACAAGATGTTCCCATCCTTGTCCGGTTGCGCGCACAAAATGACACAGAGCAGCTCGCACCAGATATGTCCCGGCAGCTCGCACCAGATACCGCGGTCCATGTCACCAGGCAGCTCCCACCAGTTACCGCTGGCCATGTCTCCCAGCAGCTCGCATCAAATGCCGCTGGCCATGTCTCCTAGCAGCTCCCATCAAATGAATCTGGCTATGTCTCCAAGCAGCTCGCACCAAATGAATCTGGCTATGTCTCCCAGCAGCTCCCATCAAATGAATCTGGCTATGTCTCCCAGCAGCTCGCACCAAATGCAGATGTCCTTACCTTCCTGCAGCTCGCACCAAATGCAGATGTCCATGCCTTCCTGCAGCACACACGAGATGTCGCACATGTCTTCCAACAACTCGTTCCAATTGCCGCCGCGTACATTGTGTGCCTGCACCGGCATGCCCCAAATGTCGCCGTCTATGTCTCCGACTTTGTCTCCCACCCACTCGTTCCAGATGCAGTGCACTCCAAGTAACTGTGGCCAAAATTATTCCAATTCACATCTTGCTAGCGGATCTAGTGGCATACCTATGCACTATGCATCATCCTGGCCAGCACAGGCCTATGAAATGCCTGAGGATGGCGGCTACATGCCGGGACCGCCTCTTTGTAGTTGTGTGCCGATGTCGAAGGCAAACTGCTGCGATGCAAGGACAATGAACAGATAAAGAACCACACTCAGTCCCTGAGTCCCCTGGCAGCTTTTAAGTAAACAAAAACTCGAAGGAACAAGGACAAAGGAAACGCAAATTTTAAATTGTAAAATATAAAAACTTCAGATTGGAGAGTAATAAACATTATTTATAAAAATCTTTGAGAAAATTAAACTAATTTTATTTGAATAGGGTATAATTAAGATAATCCTATATAAAAGAATAATGTGATGTATATATGGTCACCAAATACAGGTTTTGATTTGATTTTTTTAAACTTGTTAAACTAAAAATAATGTAGTTATTTAATATTTATCAAATTTTAGATATTAGGAATCTCTTATTCTTTTAATTTAATTACAGTCTCCTTCATTTTTACGACAATGAATTCTATTGATACTTTAAGTAACTCTTTTCTTTTTATTTGTTAACCCTTCAAATGAGAAAACCTAAAAAAATATAAATAAAAAAAAATATACAAAACAGGCTGTATAAAGCATACCTAATTTAATGCACAAAAGGGAAACAGCTGTCTTCGCTTTAGGCCAACATGATACTACCTTCTTCTTTATGTCTTTCCATCAAAAATGCACATCCTTCGTTGAGCCGAACAAAGCCATAAATCAGCGAGCTCATCGAATAAAATCAAGAGTGTTCCACATACATGTGTTAATGTATGTATGTGACTATGTGTGGGTGTATGAATAGTCCCTCGCCCCTCGTCATTTGCATTTCATCGTCAGCTCGTTTTGTCCTTCGTTTCGCAGTTGTCAACACGAAAAGGAAAAACTTGCTGCGAATTCAGCATAATTTTCATGAATTTATTGAATTATTTGACGGCATCCCATTTCACATTCGGGTTTCCTTGTTCCTATGCTTTTTTTGGTTTTATTGATACCATAAATCCTGCATGAAATATCTTTTAGGTGGCCTCAGCTGACAGCTTTCACTTTGCACAAAGAGAAAACTAATCCAAAAGAGTGCTAAAAGTTCTGCCTAAGCTTTGGTGAATTTAACATATAAAATATCTTCAATGCAACATTCTTCTTTTGTCAACTCCTTTGTGACTCCATTAGACTTAAACCTCATTCCAATCCTTTAAGAAAACCTTTCCATTACCTCAAATAAATAAAACTCTTGCATTTAAATTTTTTTGAAAAAAATGTTTATTACAAAATATTGCATTGACAATTAATCATTTAATTGTTGTTCCATTTGAATTTCAGTTATTACAATCATAAAGAAATGAAATTATATATTTACTATGGATGAGTAGGCGAAAAAGGCGGCACAACGAAACAAGCACAAGGGTGTAACATTTATTGTGGTTACAAAATTAAAGACAATTTCGATGACGAAACAATGCAATTTCGTAGCGCAACTTTACCTATTTAAGCTAAATACTTAAGTAGAAAAATATCCGCAGTTTACAAATATAATTTCTAATAGGTTTCATTTTTGTTCTTAGTTTCATGTCGTGCTTGTTCTTAGCGTTTGGCCACGTTTCTCATGTGTTTTGATGTGTATTGTGGATGGATGGGAGAGAGGATTGGGTTGGGTGTGAAAACTAAAAGTTAATTTTGATTTGATTTTCATTTTACAATTGCATTTAACTATGGTAATTGTTTATTGATATTTAGTTAGACCATTTAACTATTTGCATTTAAGTTTAGGTTTACGATTTACGGCCAGAATAACGATCGAAATGAGAAGGTTTCAAAGAGTTCCTTGGTATTTCATGGGGTCCTCTTTGAAACTGAGTTCAGTGAGATTTGTTAATAAGTAAACATAGTTTCACAATTCACATTGTTTCTGGCCAATTGATCGATCGAACTATTTGATGATTATTTTTGTTTTATTGTTTGTGTTGTTCTTGTGTGCATTTTGCTCAGTGTATTATTGGTTTTAATTTACTGGAATTACATAGATCAAGTATGTATCTCTCTCTGGCTGGTGGGGTTGGAAGTTTTACAGTTAACATACACACAAACACACACATACATACATATGCAGGCTATATATCTATATAGTTCTAAGTTCTGACAAAAAATATATGATGTACATATATATATATATAAACCTATATAAATGTATGTAATTCATAAATGTTTTAAATCCTGTTACAGGATTTGCTTCAGCTATTAAGTAAAATTACAATAAAACAAAATATATTCATACATACATATATACGCAGTTCTCATACATACGGTATTATAATAAAACATTATTTAAAGAATACAAAATACAATTCAGATACGAATACAGGAGACACAAATACAATACAGATACAAATATATGATACTCGATCGATATTCATATATTCATGTATTCATTTGTGGGCATGACAATAAAAGAATAAATTTGATTTATGTAGTTTGTATTTGTTTATGTTTTTATATGCAACAAATAGCATCACTGGAATAGTCATCTGACACGCCCCCCTCAGCAGAGTTACAGCAGAGGGGCGGCCAGTTAATCGAGTGGTCTTTTTTACATTTTCTTGTATAGTTCCGTTCTCATATTTATGTATATATATCGATATATAAGTAGACATATGTGAAATTGCACTAAAACTAAATGCTACAACATTTAAAAATGGATTTCTCATTTGTATATTATATATATATATATATAGTATGTATATAAAGTAGAAAATTCTAGCAGCTCTCATTTAAACCAATTTCGGTTTTGGCATTTTCATTTAAAAAATATTCTTAAATTTTCTCTTCGTCTCGTTTTACATTTTGCATACTATATAAAAAACATAAGCTGCTTAATTTCTTTATTTATTTTTGCTGTTGTATTTTATGTTTGATTACTTGAACTAAAATTAAAGAATTTGATTTGCAATTGTTTTGTTGCTTACGATTAAAAATTAAATAAATTTCTTAGTCTTTTCATTTTCCATGTGTGCTTTAGTTACTATACATAATTCGATATATGTATATTTTATAGCAAAAACTTTATATAATTTCAATAAACCCCGAGCCGCATAACACAAACAGCAGCTGCAGCTGCTGCAACAACAATTGCCACAATGTGTTGCATAAATTTGGCAAACTTTGCGTTTACTTTTTTCATTTCTTTTTTTTTTTTACTTTTCTATCAGTTTTTTTATCTCGAGTTTTGTTGCACGTTACTGTTGCTACTGCCGCTGCTGCTGTTGCTGCGACTGTGGTTCATTTTTAGGCACATGTTTTCAGAGCTTACACATCGAGCACTTAATCCTAAGCATAGATATTACTAATACTAATCATTATAAAACTTGTGCGTTCCATGGCCCACAACAATTGTCAATGTTCTCCGCGTAGCAGCTCCATCAGCAAATTGAAGTCGGCGCCGTCGCGTGTCTTGATCGTTAACATTTCCTTACCCAACTGTGGAAAGGAAGACAGAATTAGTCTATAGTTTATATAATATATTTGAGGGCCCACTCACCTGACACGTGCGCTGCAGATCGGGTATGCGCAACAGCAGCTCACCAAACTTGGACGGCGTATCGGGATAATGTGCCAGCGTATAAGCCTGCAGTCCCTGCAGCGCCTTCTCCTGGCACTCGCGCACCTTGACCGCCTCGTGCAGCTCTGTGGTGTCTGTGAGAAGGGAATGGAAAGTGGATTAGATTAGGAAGTTCTTGAGCTATGGAAATTACTTACCGGACTGCAGCAGCACAATAACCTTCATGGCAACATATTCGTAGCGATCAACGCGTAAACGTCGCAAATGATCGGTCAGATTCAACATGCGCTCAATGCAGGCCTGCAAAAGCAAATAGAAGAGTTCATTAAAAAAATGAAGAATAGATACTCTATTCTGATTAAAAACTAAAGTTTCAATGGACAGTAACGTTTAAGCAATACCATAACAGTAGTTCGTAGAAGTCTAGAACTGTATAGTGAGCGTTTTCTATATGTTCTATGTCGAATTTGTTATAATGATCTTGTCATGCTTTTAAATTTTAAGAATAAGTTAAATTAAACAATAAGTATAATGAATTTACTTATGAGAAATGTTAGGTTAGGCAGCTCTCAATTTAATCAAGAAATAATTATATATTTATATTATATTTGAATGCAAGACATTCAGTATATTCTTTAAGTATAACTTCCGATCTTGTACAAAGGAATATAAGAGAATGAACAACTTTTAAATCTACATTAAGAAAGAAATATGTAGTTAAAAACTTATGCAGTGCACAAAAAGAACGTGCTGTCTTAATAAGAATTTTAAAAGTACTTTCTGTCTATACTATAATATGGATCTATTTATATTTGGATCATAATAAACCACTGACTAATGTTCACATACAATTTATAAAGTTGTTTTCTATACTTTTCTAGCTATACAATTTCTTCAAGATGCCTATTAAAGACAAATATATTTTCGATCATATTATACATTTAGTACACATTAGTATAGAGATATTAAATTTGTATCTACTTTAAATCCAAACAACTAAATATCCTACTTCCAAAAGGGTTCTCCACATATTGCTAGCACTACAGTAAATTCAAGATGTCCCTCTCTCTGAAGAAACCCAACTTCTTCCACCTTAGATCTACTTGTTGCGCACCTGCAGTCCATTGGTTTTGGCTTGTGCCAGCGTGATCTTTCGACCTTGCGACATCTTGATCTCCCCAGGCGTGTCAATGGAACGAAAGCAGCAGGAGAAGAGCAACAGCTCGCACCATGAGTTGATGAGCAGGCAGATCTGATCGTCGATCTAAAGGCAGATAGAGAGGGAGAATTAACAATATATTATGTTTACATTTATATATATTCAACTACGCACCGAGATGTTCTTGAAGAGTGGCAAACTCTTGCACCATTTGACAATCTTGTACAGTCGATGATCGGCCACATTGCAGAGATGGGCAATCAGATCGGGATTGGCATTCTCGCCATTGGATGAGAGACCCGCACTGGCCAGCAGTGGATTGGTCATCTGTTGGGCACTGGCACCAGCTGTGCCACCACCCGCACCCGCACCCGTTGCATTGCCCGTCGTAGAGCCCGACGTGGAGCCGCCGCCGCCGCTGCTGGCAAATGAGGACAAAGGTTGATTGATGCGCGCCAGTTCCGCATCTGTGTACTGCCAGAGATGTTCAACATCCATGATTTCCTAGAGAATAACGAAGGTGCTTTAGTCAACAGTACTTCTATATGTAGACTTCTCTTGTACTCACCTGCAGCAGGGCTGGAATGCTTGAGGCACGCGACGCGTGATGATTGAGTGGCTCTGTCTGCTCCGTTTTGATGGATGCACCCAGACTGGGACTCGCTGGCAGAGAGTGGGATCCACCACCATAGCCATTGAGTGGGCCATGCTGCTGTTGTTGCTGCTGCTGTTGCTGGTGATGATGCAGTCGCTGGTGTTGTTGCTGCTGGTGATGCTGCTGCTGCTGTTGATGCTGCTGCTGCTGTTGCTGTTGATTGACAACTGCCGCCACAGTTGCTGCAGCTGCGGCAGCCTGATCTGGACTAAGCAACGGGCTGAGCATCGAATTGGGCAACGTGTAGGAGCATTGATAGGTCGAACGACCGCCACGTGTACGATCCTCCCTGATGGCCTCCAGTTTCATGCCCTTCTGCAGGCACTTCTCGAACCGGCAAGCGGGACACTTCTTGCGCGTGGAGATGCTCACCTGACAGGGACCTCCACGTACGCACACATAGTTCTTGCGATTCTGTACGGTGCGCTTGAAGAAACCCTTGCAGGATTCGCAGGAGAAGATGCCGTAATGGAAGCCACTGATCTTATCACCACAAATGGGGCAGGGCGAGTTGATGAGCTGTTGTCGTGAGATGCCCGCCGGGGAGGCAGGCAGCGCAGCTGTGGCATCCAGTTGGGTGGAGCCTGCACCTGCACCGCTTCCATCCATGCTGAGATTTTGCGCCTCCTGCGCCGCTGCATCTACATTAAGTGGCCTGTAGAGCAATCCATTGCCGGCTGCGCTGGCGCCGGGAAACAAAGCTGAACCGGCGGGTGGAGCATGACGTGCCTGGATGGGTGAATGGGTGGGACTGAACTCGGAGCTATAGCTGTAGCAGCTGCTGTGCGACGCATCGCTGTTGTTGCGACTCAGCGAGGGCGTGTAGGGGGCGTGGCGTGACGTCAGTGGCGACTGCGATGGGCTGCTGTGCGTGTAGACGGAATGTATGGCAGAATCTGGACTCGGATTGGCGGGCAACAGTGGCAGGTGGCCACCGCTTGAGGATTTGCTGCGATCGCAAACGCCGACGCCGACAGCGGGTTCATACTTCAGATTGATGGGATCACTTTGCGTGGGCGCCAGCTTCAGTTTGCTGTTGGAATAGTTCTTCACCGGCAACTGTTGCAGGTGTGGCTGCAATTGCAACTGTTGTTGCTGCTGCTGCAGTTGCATGTGTTGCTGCTGCTGGTGTTGTTGTTGCTGCTGCTGCTGCTGTTGTTGCTGTAACTGCAGTTCGCCTGCTATGTGCTCCAGTTCTGTTTTAATGGGCAACATGGTTTGGCTGCTGCTGCTGCTGCTCACTTCGCTCTTGATCAGCGTCTCCGTCTCCATCAGCTCCTGCTCCTCCCCCGGTGGCCCCGTTTCCGTTTCACTCAGTTCACCCTCCCAGGACATGGGACGCGGTCCGTTCTTATCTGTGCCACGTCTACGCACCTTTTGATTCTCAATATTCGCCAGCTCCGCGTCTGAGTCGGACTCCTCATCCTCCTCGTGCCCGCCCCCGCCCAACGGTATGCGCAGGCTGCTGCTGTTGTTGCTGCTGTGATTGTTGTGATTGATGTGATTGCTGCTGTGATTGTTGTGGGGATGTGTCACATAGTTGGCTATCACAGGCACCAGATGATTCCCGTTTGGCGTCTGCGGCAACTGATCCTCCAACTCGCACTTGATGTTCGTCACGGACACATTGTGACGGGTTGTGGTCGTCGAGCTGCTCGTTGAGGTCATCGTGGTGGACATGTTCACCGGTAACTGGTGGTAACTACCGCTGCTGCTGCCGCCAGGGGAGACGCCCTGCTCCGTCTTGATGCTGGACATGTTGGGCATCTTGGCGGCCGTTTCTCTCTTTCTCTCTGTTCTGTTTTTTGCTTGCTGCTTTCTTTGCAATCTTCTTGTTGCAAAGTGAATATTTGTTTAATTTAACATTAATTAAGTTTTATTAATTTATTTGTGCAATTTGTAGAAATTTGAGAGATGTCGTTGATGCAGTTCCATTGTGTTGTAAATCTGCAAGGAAAGAGAAGACGGAGATGATGAAATCGTCGAAAATTTTTAATCACTGCAGTTATTCATCAAAATAATAGGAGTGGTTCCTTAGATCTATATTAATAAAATTATTCTTAATATCGTTATCAATAATTTTTTAATTATCATATTATTTTATTATCATTATTATTACTTTTATAATATTTATTTTTACTATAATTATTATTATCATTACTATCGTCATTACTATTATCATTACCATCTTCTTTATTATCATTTCTATTATTATTGTCATTACTATCTTCATTATTATTATTATGACCATTCATTATTATTTTCATTATTATTATTATTATTATTATCATTTTTATTATAATTATTATTATAATTATTATTATCATTATTATTATCATTATTATTATCATTATTATTAGCATTATTTTATCATAATAATTATCATTATTGTAATCGTTGTTATTATCATTTCTAATTTACCAAAATAATATGTACATTTTTAAAGTAAATGTCTTTATCTTGTTAAATATATAACAACATTTCTTTATAAATTGAAGAATAATTTTGAATATCTACGATTTTAACGAATATCATAATCAGTTTACTATTATATTGTTTTACTTATAATCTATCGCTATTTTTATCTAACATATTTTAAGTACTTCTAGTTAGCTTAAGTTCCAGTCGAGTTTTTCTTAGAAATTCTTCGTTTTTTCCGGCCCAGGTCCTTTTTTTTCCATGCCCTTTTATTATAATATTCTCTGTCAATTTTTTTGAATTATGTACTCCTCATTTTATAACCTTTTCTCAGTTGCCTTTATTAGGATTATAAATTGATTAATCTTATGAGATAATTTTATTTAACAATATATACCCCACAGCAGTATTTCATTACTTTCCATTCAGATTGAATTGACTTTTATATTTCAATTAAAGGGAATCAACATGATGCACGATCAACAGAATTGTTTCTATATTATTGATGACTCTTTCAAAAAGCTGCCACAGACGTGATTATGAATCACAGAAACAATCTTTATTCTCTATTGCTCAGATCTTTATTTTCTACAGCATTGAAATGCGATTCTCATGAATGAGAGCGCAAAGTAAACAAGACGTCGACACATTACGAAATTTCATAACTATGCGAATAGTAACAATAACAATGAAAAGACTCGCCCTAGCAACAGTTCTTATGGGCAAAGTCTGCTCACTTCACTTCACCTCCCTCCCCTACTCATCCAACTAAAATCGAATTCGCACAAGCCAACGACCTTGGCCTCTGTCCCTGTTGTGCGACTCTCTGCAAGTTATGCTAATTGAATGCTAACATGTGTCCTACACACACACACACAAACACTATCTTTCTTTCTCTCTCTCGCGCACACACACACACAAATTATTACAGTGTGTCCAGTGAAGAACAGTTCCCTGTGTTATCAGCAACGAGAGAACGAACGACGAACACGAACAATAGCTGAGCAACAACAATAACAACAAACAATACAACAATAGCGCGAACAACGAAATATGTCAACGACCCGACGAAGAAGAGTGTGTGGAATATTATAATAAAATTTAAGGTACATTAACCCAAAGCGGACGGCCGAAAAATGCTTTTAAATAATGTCGCAAGGGCGCGGCAAAAGGGCAATGGTATGAGAGAAAGAGAAGGAGGAAAAGGAGAAACAGAGAGAGGGGGAAGGTGTGAGTATGCGAGGGTGTTTGCTGGTTTAGTTTTTGGGCTTTTCACTTTTTGACAAGCTGCCAAATAAATTAAACGGCACTTTTCTGCCCTCCCTTCCAACTTTGTACTCACTCCTCTCCTAGTTGTACTCATTTCACACATGCTGCTCTGCTTCCACTAATGCACATCATTTGTTTTTAGCCGGTACATCAACCCGCACTCAAGACGCCAACCGGCAACTAAAATCAAACAAAAGAGAACACGCAAAGCACGCGAGAGACAAGGAGAGAGCAAACGAATGAGAAAAAACACACACAGCGAGAGAGAGCGAACGCAGCAACAGAATGGGCAAAGGACGACCTTCAAATAATGTTGAAATTTGTACGCAAACGACCTTGCATACAACAACAACACGCGCGCGACGACGACGAAGCAACCACGAAGAAGACGCAACGACAACGACAGCGACGACGACAGCGAACACACACACATACAGAAAAGACGCAACACATGCGCGAGCAAGCAGCGACGTCGCGACGACGCGTCGTGAGCGCAGACCGCCGACGAAAGCAAGAACACAAAAATTTATAGGCAGCAACAGCAGCAGACGGGGGTGTGTTAAAGGGAGTAAGTGTGTGTGTGTGCAGCACAAAAGAAAATAAACAAAAATTTTGATATCAAGAGAGAATTATTCTCATTCTATAAACTTGTGTGGGTGACGAGAGGTCACACTGGCAGAATGGCAGAGAGAGAGAGAGTGTGTGTGTGTATGAGAGAGCGCTGTACTTGCGAGAGAGCTTGACAATCAGAATGCTGACCAAGCAGAGAGATAGTGCTGTATACAAATGTGACAGAACGAGATGGGGAGAGCAAAGAGGTGCACACACAAGACACTGTGGTCAGCTGCGGTATATCTTAATGTATTTTTTAGGGAAATGGGCATGAAAATACTAAATAAAAAGTGCAATCGAATAAAGTCAAACGGTTACTGGCTATATTTATGCATGTATGTAGATGTTATACGTGTGTGTGTGTACTTACATAGTATATACATATGTATGTATGTAGGTGCATATTATTTCTGATATGCACTGAAGCATCGATAACGCGGAAGTGTTTGCGGCTGTGAGATCCAGACATACCATATAATTTAAATGAATGCTATAAAAAAATACAATAGGATGTAAAGACAAGCACAGTGGGCCTGCATATAAGGAAGGTTTAATACACCATATAACAAAATGAATATAAATAAACAAACCGCAATTGGGGAAACAATTTTGTCAGAATAGATAATACAAAACTGAAAATTTCAATCCCAAAAATGTAGGCTTTATAAACATATCCAATATGCGAAATCTACATAAACAACCTATTTGTTTGTGTTTGAAAAAAGGTCTCCACTTTATAGCCCACTTTTATGGAGTCTTTTGAGAGATATTACTACAATTTGATGCGCATTTCTTGTGGCCCGTCCAGAAATTTCCCCTCAGGAATTTGCGTCTTACTTTACCACGTAAATTTTGTGACGCAGTAAGTCTCTCATCGGCTTTTCCTCACACCCCCATCTCCGTGCTCTAAAAGCTAACGACATTATCAACTCCCCTGTACCTCAAGCAAACTACCCATTAGCTGTGCTGGGCAGTGAAAATGACTCTCTCCACTGCGCCTCTCCCTTTTCCAGCATTTCCATTCCATCATTGTTTTCACCCACAACAACCCTCGAAGGAAATGCGCAAGAAAGGGTAGCTATCCCCAATTAGAGCACCCCACATACAAATAAAGTCCCAACCCCCTCTCCATTCTAGTGGCTTTCATGTTACGCATAATTGAAAGCAACTTCCTATTCAGTGGGCACACACACGCACGCACGTACAGTGGAGCTACAGTTACAGAGATATATTCAGTGAAACAACCACCAACACCCCCACAAAAAGAAGTAATGGAAGCAGAAGAGGAAGCACAGAGGAGGCACGTGCTTCGGCTCCAACCCCTAGACGAGATTGAGGGGTCGCTTTGGCCCACAAAGCATGTCAATGTCATGAATATTATTGACATGGATTTACCACACACACACACACAAAACGAGGACGCCATTTTGTTAGGCCACGTCATTTCCGCGAGGGGAGCCACAATTGACGGGGGCAACTTCAGAACTTCAGTACAACAACAACAACAGCTGCAGCTACACCGAAATGTGAAGGTCAACCCCTGTTTTGTCTGGCGGCAGTTGCAAGTTTACATTTTTTTTTTACTTCTCTCTCCCTGTCAAAGTCAAAAGCATTTTGTGCTGATAAAAATCGATAAGCGCGCAGCAGACAAAGGCAACTCTGGCCAGGCAACAGCTCAGGGGCAACCATATAGACCCAACCCAGCACGGCCAGACGATTCTCGGTCAGCGGCAACTTTGACTCCACTTCACTTCAGGTTCGGCCCGGTTCAGCGCAGTTCAGTTCACTTCAGTTCCTTCTGTTTCGGTGCCCTCTCTCGCCTCTCCCCCCTTTTGCCCTCCCCTTGCTGTGGACTGTGTGGTATGCATATTTTCCATTTTCCATTTTGGCATATGCTTCGTTTTGTTTCTGTTTCATTTCAGGGGCTTGTCAAATTGTAAAAAATCTCGAGGAATGCAGCCGCTGACGGGGCTGGCGATACTTATGTCATGGCTAAGAAATAACTACCGAACGTGCAGGCACTACACTAAGAGAAAAATGGGACAGAGCCCCAAAGATTTCTTAAAAGTTATTTTATATTTTCTTATTATTTCAACTTATGTATATAATAAAATTATATATAATTGAATTTAACCTCATTAAACATTGATAAAATTCAAAAGAATCTTTATAAATGCTTTTAATGATTTTAAAAGTTTTTTTTTTATACAAATATTTTACAATACTACAGAAAGATAATATTTTAAATGTTTTCTTACCTAAACACATGAAAACTCATTCAATTTTTTGTTTTTCCTGCATATGAACAAGAATTGTTTAATACCTACTTTACAATTTTTTACAACTCAAAATCATTAATAATTTGACAAAAAAAAATCCTGAGAAAATAACTAACAATACTAATAAAATCTCTATTTAAAAGTTTCCTCACATAAAACTTTGTCAAAAACTTGTTTCAAGTAAATAAAACTAAGAATTCTTAAAAAGTTCTCAATACACCTTAAGATCATGTATATAAAAGACAAACATCTGCTCTATGCAGATTTATACTCTCAGAAAACACTAGTTTTTCTTGCCGTGCTCGCTAGATAAAAGAATCTAAATTACCATGCATTGTCGGCGAGGTGAATTTATCATAATACCTATATATTTAAGTACTTAATAAGCGTAATTAGATCATGTCTGAAAATATGCGACCGACTTTGACAGTTGCAATCGCGCAATGCAAAGTGGGTAGCCCGCTTGGGGGCGTTTACCTGCAAAAGGTGTGGAGCATATCTACATATCTGTAGTCTGTCTGTCTGTGGGTTTGCATAATTGAATAGTTGCGCGATAGAAGGTGAAGTAATAACTTAGAAAACCAGTTGAATTAGGTGCCAGAAGGTTAAGCGAGTGAGAGATCGTACAAATAGATAATGACGAAATTTGAAAAGTTATGAAAAATTTGTTTAGAATGTGAAAAATTTAATAAATGTTGTGTTTATTCATCATATTTATATTAACTAAAGAAAATTTTATTAAGCAGAAGGAAATAAATGTTTCTCAAGCTGTAGAATAGTTATACAAATTAAAATACGCATGTAAGCTACAGTCAAGTGTACTCAAATGTGGTTTTTGTTGCATACTTAATGGAGTGCTTGGGAATTCATTACCTCTTAGAGTTGTTTCTTGAATAACTTCAATGCTAATTAACAAATTGCAACCAACGTTTTTTTCAGAAATCATTTGGACATTGATAGTTATTATTTTTATCAAAAATAAACAGACCTGTATTAAAATTAGGCTTGAAATGTGTTTTTATCGATTTACAAGAGCGGAAAGGTATGGGTAGTGACAGTAAAAAATTGGTCATTACAAGGAATAATTAAATATGAATTTTTTAGCATCTTACTATTATAACCACTAGATTTATAAAAACTAGTTCCGTTTAAAGAATATCATACAAATATTTCCTGCACAAGGATTGAAATTTACGAATATATATTTGTATCGTTTCGTCTCTGTTTTCACACAAAGTAAAGTTCGTTAATCCCTTAGCGTATAAATCACGGTGAATTCGAGTCAATCAAAAGTTAAACCAACAAGAGCTCATACAATTTCAGTGACAGTCTGGCTATACCTTGTTCCCTCTTCCCGGTTTCTGCCGCTTGTCCGTTACAGAGTCCTTTATCCCGTGTCATTGACATATCAATTATCGGGTTCAAAAGTGAAACACAAACATCAAAGGATTTGCAACACGCACAGCAACAAAGTGCCGACAGTTTTTGCCCCATCATCATCACCATTCCCATCATCATCATCATCAACATAATCCATGGCAGAAGCTTACATAACTTGGCCAAAAGAGTGCAGCTATGCGAGTGTGATTGCAGTGTGTGGCGTCTGTCTAATATTTTAACACGCTTCAGACCCCATGGACAACACACACACACACAAGCACACACCTCCAACACCTTTCGCCAGTTGCAGCAGCAGAGGCAGAGGGGCTTAGGCATAAACCCGACTGCGGACCATGTCGGGGTCCAACAACAATTGCAAATTGCAATTACATAGCCTGGCAACGGGCCACATTTTGTTGTAGTACTTTGTCAGTGTGTGTTCCTGTGTGTGTGTGTGTTTGTTGTGCTTTTGATTAATCATCGGAGCATGCAGCTGCAGCACCAGCAGCAGCAGCAGAGTGTGTTTTTTGGCATCGGGTTCGGATCGCATTGGTGTAGCTGGCACGTCATTAGCATAATGTGCAACAGAAGTTGCAGTTGCCTATGGAAAATGGCAAACAAATTGCAAAAGGCAAAAGCAGACACACACACACATACACACACACCGAGAAATATTCGCTATACGCCAACAGGTTAGACGAGCCATAATATCCCCAGACCAGACCAGCGAGACCCCAGAGCGAGAGCTGTCGGATTGAATACTGCGTGGTCGTTCATAGAATTTTCTATTGCCATTTGCAGTCAGTTTACGCTGTGTGTGTGTGTGTGTGTTTAAGTGTGTGTGTGTGTTTAAGTGTGTGTGCGAGCTAGGCACTTTTATATCCACAAAACATCTATGCGAATCGACGCGACGTCTGCAGAACTTGATTTTCAACAGGTGCGTCGCAGTCACCGTCGTCGTCGTCGTCATCGTCGTCGCAGTTGGAATCGTCGTCTGTTCGACACTATCGACATGCTGTGCTATGCCAAAGTATGGGCCACGATTTGCAATAGCTCATGAAAAACCGGTACGGTTGCAAGAACTGAACTGCACTATAATGCACTGAGAGAAATTTTAGCTAAGTTGTTAGAATAAAGTAAAACAAATAAAAAAGCAGCAAGAGAGACTGCTAGTCTTTCAAATTCTTGCTAGTCATTTTCCAGGTTTAACGCATATTGTATTGCATACCTGCAGGCGTATCCTTTGAAAACAGTAGGCCCAATTAAAGAAATATTTGTTAAATAACTTGTTATTTATCCATTTGCTACAAAATTTTAAAAATTCATTTGAAATGTTTCGATTTATATATCATACATGTTTTCATCTTATGTAATAGCTTCAGTATTTAACAGTTGTAAACAATTTCTTATAGTTAATAAACATACTAATTATACAAATATAATATTAGTTCATTCTTGTGCTTTACAACAATCATTTAAAGTGTTTTCCAGATTTTAGGGTCGCTTTCATTAAACAATTAAGAGATTTGGGTATTAACAAGTGTATCAATCATTTATTAAAAGAATGTTCTCCTGCTTTGGAATGTTCACTCCTAATCATTTTATTCCATACGATAGTTCCTTATTTATGTTCCCGGATACCGTCTCTAATTTACACATTCCTAAAGTAACTTTACGATTTTTTCAAGTTTACTCAATGAATCTCAAACAACTTTACCCACAAAGTGCGCAATGACAACAAGACTTTGTCAACGTGCAAATTAAAGGCCAACCGAAGGAGGGGCAGCACTCAGAGGCTCGCGTCTAATAGGGGGCGGCACGGAGAGAACCCGCATTTTTTCGGGGCGTAGCACTACGAACAAAATTGCAACTTGCAAGTCTGCATAACAATTACAATTTACCGTACGACGAAGAAACAGGAAATGTTACGCTTGCGCCGTTCTTGCATTCTTTATGACGAAGCAAGTATGAAAAGGGGAGAGAGAGAGAGAGATACATGGGTGCGGCACTCCCTAAACAAAACTATGGATAGTCTGTATATATAAATATATCTGTTTAGGAACCTGCAGAGCTTCTTTCTTTAGACCATTAAAAGGAAATGTAAGTGTTTTCGCATTATCAAGTCGCTTTGGTCACGCTTTGCTTGCTGGGCGCTATCAATATCAACAAAAGATAACCAGACTGACGGAGTACCCCCATTATCAGTGGGGAGAACACTCCACACACAGTTGTGCCGGCACAATTAATACTCAAGTTTTATTTCGCCTCGCGAGGCTGTTGTTGTTGACAGTCGGTTGAGCTCAAGGTCGTACGAATTTTCTTTATAAAGAAAGAATTTATAAGAAATGGGTTTGCTATATATAAAATGCAAGCCCCTCGTCCCCTCAAGAATATTTTTTACTCATAACTCAATTTGTTGTCGTGATTTCTTTCCCCGGCAACTTGTTTCAATTTTTGAAATAAACTTTCAAACGTTTTAATTAAATTAATTATATCATTTAGAGGCACACAGTGAATTCATAATTTATTGCACTCAAATTTTGTTTAGAAACCGAACACGCTCTTCGATTTCCTTCTCATTTCACGTTTATTTAAATAAGCTTTCAGGTTTCACAAATTTCTGCCGAAACTTTATATCTTTTTTTCTCGGTTAAGCTCGGTTAATTTGTGTTAACTGCAATAAAGCAGAAGAAGAGAAAATATGCCAAACGCATAAATATATTCAAGATAAAAGATCCGACAAAACTTCTAAAGGCCCCTTAAATACATCAATCAATCGACTTTATGTCTAATTTTAGCATTTCTTTTTCTTCATTCGTAAATATATGTAATTAAAAGGGAAAGAATAGAAACTCTTAATTGTCTGGCTGTTTGGTTTTATGGCTAGATTAAACCGAACATGTTTTAGCTATGACAGAAGAAGGCACTATCGATGAAGAAAGTTGTACGATACAGGAATAATTAATAATTTACTATCGATAAAGATAGTTGTACGATAGTGTAAATTTATTGCAGACTTTAGTACGATTTTCATAAAGTAAAATTCAGTGGATATGTAAATAATATTATCTATGCACCTTAAACAATACAATTAACATTATCGATAGTATAATCTAAGGATAGGTGATCGTAATACTTATGCCTTATATCGATATTATTCTATGTACATCAATATTCTTGTGTTTCGATGCCAAAAAAGATCAATAAACAGATCACAGAATAGAATAAACTAATCATCATGTTTATCGACAGCAATGTAATAGTATTCTACGTTACATACAATTTCCATTATCGATAGTTAAATTTAAGAATACCTAATCGAAAAACCTATGCCTTAAATCGATATTCTTTGCACCTGTAACTCTTGCTAATGTCGATTAAAATTTTGGCAACGAATACTTTTGTTTTTCTTTGAGTTTTTAGATTTACTTTTGTTTTGTGCATTGCCTCAATGACACAACGTTCCAGTTTATCGATTACACAATAATTTGCAACCTGCCAAACGATTTCGCTGGCGAGTCTCGACTCGATTCGCCGTGTTGCAGTTGCAGAGTTGGAGTTGCATCTACTTTGTAGTAAGTGGTACGAGGTATCAAGAATGCCAGCACGCACACAGACGCTGAATTAAAAGTTGCACTTAAGCCAAATGCAACAACAGCAACTACAACCACAACAACAGCAACAAGAGCAACAAAAACACAGCTGCCTGAAAGAGCAGAACGCGCGATACGCCAACAACCTTGTCCCAAAACAACTTGCGAGTAATTCGTTTTTCCTTTTTATATCTTGTGTACATAAATAAATAAGTATGCAACAGTGTGCGTGTGTGTGTGTGTCTGTATACGACTTGCCAACTTGATATTAATTAAACGCACGCAAAGCCCCCAAACAGCCAGCGGGCAACTGCAACAACAACAACAACAGCAGTAACTGCTGCAACTGCAACAGTTGCCCACCCAACGTTGAGGAAACGAGTTCCAAGCGAGAACGAGAAAACCAAAGCCAAAGCTTAGAAAAGAAGTCAACGGCTCGACGCTCCACACTGTGTGCGTCGACGATGGTGGGCGGCCTCAGCAGCAAGACTGCGTGTTGTTGTTACTGTTCTTGTTGTTGTGGATATTGCTGCGTGCAGCACTTAAGAGACTCGCAACCTGTAAGGGGGCCTGCAGCAGCTGAAACACTGAAATTAATTTGCTTAATAAACACACTAATCAAAACATTTGCAAAAAATTACCAAGATTATGTTGAAAACTTGTACGTAAATTGGAGATTGCAAGTTGGTTCAGACTGACTAGAAGAACGGAGATTATTTTATAGCTTGAAAGAAGAATTTTACGTAGTTTTATTAGCTACTACAGCCTTGGGATATAAATACATTAACTTGTACTGGATTTGAATGTTGAATTAATGTAAAGAAATATCAAAAATAATATTTAACACTGAGACAACTATCACCAGACCTGATTGGACTTTGAAATAAAGTTAGAAGTACTTGAAAAAGCAAATATTTTTCAAGTTATAATTATATTAAATTAATTTTGTGCATTCTATTGAGTTTTTGAAAAGTTTAAACAGAACTGGAGTTTTTTATTTCTGATTATTTCAATAACAATAGGTTTATCTTTATAGAATTATTTCAATAGGAAGAAACCCAAACAAATGTTTAATTTAATATCATTTGGTACAAAAATATATATTATTAAATTGTATATCCAGCTAATCAAAGTCTTTCCTTACACATCACTTTTTCAATCACTTTCAAGCCAGTGTGCACTACACCGCCGCCGGTTTGCATGCGCTGCTGAGCAGGCGGCAATTGCATTTGTATGCGTATTAGTTAATGACTCTTTTCAGAGAGGTGAATGCAACGCGTACACACTCTGTCGCTTCGCCCATCAGTCACTCAGTCAGTCAGTCACTCAATAACTCAGCCAGTCCATTGGAAAATTAGTTGGCCCCATTTTGTTTGTACTCAACATGTAAAAGACTCAATGACAAAAGATTCTGTGTAGCATTTTTCTTTACAGCTTGAGTTTATTTGCAGTTGTACTATATTTAAGCGAATTTCGTTATTAATATTATTAAATTAAAATTCTTGTTAAATTTTCTAAAGATACCAAAACCAATCAAAGTTATAGAAACCTCAAACTAATGTTTTCTGAAAACTTAGATTATCTGTTTTTCCAACAAACTATTTCTATAAAAAAAAACTTATTGCTAATTAGCAGTCTAAGTTTTAATTAAGTTCTTTTAAGCATTAATAAATACTTCATCAGTTAATAATAATAATTCATAAACTTATTAGATTTGTCTACAATTTCATTAAGTACAGATTTAATTGTTTCTTCAACTGTGAGCCCTTGAAACAGTGTAATAAATATAGATATGTACGCGTGCTATTGAGACCGCTGAACCACTGTACAAAGACACACACACACACACGTACACTGATGTGCGCGCCTGATTACCCACACACACACATTCACATGCATTGCGCATTTACATCTGCTCTCTCATTTACATCTCTCCCCTCCTCTACTTCGACCCCAACCCCATCAATGTCATTGCTCCATTTGCCTTGGCCCTGTGCCCAGCGTCGTCCACTCATCCCACTTTTTCTATCTCCCTCTTACGCCCGCTGTCTGTTGTCTCTCTCCCTCTATCTCTCTCTCTGTGTCTGTCTGTGCTCGTCGTCCTTTGTTCCGTTTTAGTTTCTCCACCGCAAAGGGCAAGACTGCAGCAGTGTCACCAGCTGCACGCGCGCACCTCTACGCTCTCTAGCGCTCTCTCTGCCTCGCTCTCTCCCCTACACTTCCTGTCTCTGTCTAACTCGCTCGTTGTCTTTGCGAGTGCATTTCCAACTCAACTTTCAGCTGGCTACATTTCGTTCTTTTTCTTCGTGCTCTTCTTTTTTCTACTACTTCTTGAATATTGTTGACGTCGACGTCGACGTCGCTGCTGCCTTTTGTTGTTACTGTTGCTTTGCCACGCCATTTTTCGGGGCAAGGTCATCAACGAGACAAAGTCAATGGCCGCCAATGACCTCTTCTTCTGGCCAGTCTTCTGCTGTTGCTGCTGCTGTTGCTGCTTCTTTCTTCGCTGCCTCATTTACAACTTGTTCTTGGCATTGGCTCTCTGTGTGCGTGTTTGTGTGTGTGCATCAACTGTGGCTAGAGCGCGTCGTTGTTGTTACTTCTCTGCCGCCTGCGGGGGAGCAGCAGAAAGGGGCGCAGCAGCAGCAGTAGGCAGCGCGTCATGATGACGTGTTACTTTTATTCTTGTGTTCTGCTCCTCCTTCTCCATTTCTCTTGTTTTTTCTCTCTTTTTTTATAGTTTGGCTTGCACGTTTCCTCTTCGTCGTAGTCTGTCGCTTTGTTTGGCTTTTTATGTCTTGGCAACAAGTCGTCGCTGTCGCTGTTGCCGTCGCTGCTGTTGCTGTCAACGTCAACGTCGACGTCGCTGCTTCGACTTGTGCTGACAATGTTTGAACGTATTTGGCCTTTCTTTTGTCTTCTGTTCTGTGTGTTCTGTTTTATGTTTAACTCTTTGTGGCGTTCTCTTCTGCTTCTGCTTCTTCTTCGCCGTCTTTCAGTTCGATGTTAGTTACTTTGTTCATACACACACATGTGTGTGTGGTTCCTCTTGCAAATGTGTGTCCAATGATCATTGCTGTTGCCATTCTTCGCGCTCTGCTTTTATTGCCTTTCTTGTTTTTATTGTTCTTCAGCCTCCCCGGCGGGCGTTTACTGCCTGCAGCCACTGTCGATTTGTGTCTTTATAAATTGTTGTTGTCTGTCAATGTGCTGTTGTTGTGTTCTTCGTGTTGCTGCCAGTGGCTGCGGGTAGAGTTTGACAACTCTGTTAAGTTTACAGGTACATTAAAAGATGATACTCATTGCGATAACTATCGATAACGATTCAAATACTTGTAAATTTAAATGCAACGAATATATTTTTAATTTCCTTTTGATTTGGTTGGCATTAAATGTACTTTAAGTTTATTTAAAAATATATATAATATTTTACTCGTGATAAAATAATAATAATAATATTGTACTTAATAACCTATTTACTTTTAAATTCTGCATCCCTCGCATTTTATCTCATTAAAGCGCCTTATAGCAGCTCAACATTTAGCCCCCAAAGGAACTGGGGCATCTCGCATATGAGAAGAGCATAAAATCAACCGCCGCTTTAAATGCGACTTGTCCTATTCGTTGGGCTTGCACTCCTTGAAAAGCGTTGAATAAGACATAAATCCTTGAAATTATGTTCGAAGCGCTGCTTAAGTTCCGTCTCGGCCTGCGTCGGCGGCCTCTCAGTCTCTCGAGTCTCGTTCGCGCTTTGCCACACTCTTGTATAAATATTTTCGTAGCCCCTTTTATAGCATCGTTTCGTTCTGCACCTTCTTCTTCTTCTACTCAGAGATGAAACCTTCTTTTTAGCTCTACCGACTACTCTTCACTTCCTTACCCTGCATCTCCTCGCTGGCAAACTTGATTTGTTTTGATTAAAGCAGCCCAAAAATGTATTTTTACTGCCCTTTTTTTGGTTGGTTCGACTTCGCCATGTGATGATGTCGTGCCCCCGTTTTGAAGGACATTCGTTTAATTTAGGACCTGAGAAAACATATATTTTCAGGCGTTGCTTATTATGGCGCTCGCATTTATTAAGTGAACCGAAAGATCTTGCAAGATCAGAAGGCAGAAGAATCGATTTCGGTACGTATCGATCGTAGTAGGTATTGCGACTTTTGCCGAACGAAAAAGGTTCTCCATAAATTAAAAATTGCAACAAGTAGACGAAATATCGTTAAAAATAATGAGACGACATAAATAATGATGCATTATGGCAGGGAGGAGTAGAAATATATTGTAAAATTTAATTATACTGCAATAGTGCTTAAGGATATAGTCACAAATTAACGCAAGGATCTTCCTTCAATATGAAAATCTTCAGATTTTTAAAAAGGTTGTAAGTCAAGCAAAATGAACTTTATATTCCTGTATATAACATTGAAAAGTGTCAGTACGATTTCTTAGCACGTTTTTTTTCTTCAGCAAGTTGTCATCAATTATATTTACTCCGAAATTTCACCTTTAATGAGTCATGGGAACGTAAATTCCCGTGTAAGTTTATATACTTCTATAAATAAAGCTTATTTATTTCACGGAATCCTCATTGACCTTCATTTGCCCAACCCACAGACAATAGTTATTATATCATAAAAGAGAGAACTTCAAAGACCCACACATAGATACCTCAGATATGAATACCAGCCAGACAATTGACCTACTTCAAATACTTACGGACAAAATACGATAAAATTTTGTCAGAACCGATTGGTAATACGTCAAATACAAATCGATTGACAGGTTGACAATGCCGGTCTCTGTATCTCTCTCTCTGGCTACGTTTGTTGTCTTTATCATGCACATGCATAGCATACATACTTAAGTCTCTATATAGTATATAGATTCCCAAAAAAAAGCGTACATAAAATAAATTAGCACATTTCAAACAGGAAATACACACACGAAATAATCAAGCACCAAAGAACGTTCTATGTGAGTAGTGAGTGTGTCTGCGTGTGTATCTGTGTGTGTGTGTGCGTGTGTATAGAAAGCCAAGCAACGACCTTGAGGCAATATTCGAGTATACTCACGCAATTATACACATATAGAAAGATTATAGTAGAACTTGTCTACGAAGTACTCGAAAGGCATTAACAGATCATTTTGTTAACGATATGCATACAATATAGACATATCGTAGATATCTACAGTAGAACAAATGTATAAGGAATCAGCTATGAAATTTCAAAAACATCCATAAATAAATTGCTTAAATTTAAATGATTAAAATATTTAAATAAAATTGGCAAATGAAGTTTTAAAATTAAAAACTATTTTTTAATATTTATTCAGTATTTATTATAGATATATTCCAAAGCCGTTCATCATAACACAGTTGGACTGTAGAATACATAACTTATACAGTACGAGCTGATGAAAAATTTCGCCACGTTTTGGCCAAATGAGTTTGGCAAATGAATCATGACAGCATTTCTATATAGCTTTCCACATAATATCAAATGAATGTACATGCATATATAAAATATATATCTTCTCTCGTCGATTTATCTTTATGTATTAACCAAAGAGTCGCGTGATGGCAGTTCTAGCACACACACACACAGCATTGGTAGCCGCTAATTGGCTGTGAAAAAAGGCTGCCAACAGAAATGCCACAAAACAAAATTAATCGGCCAAATATTTGGCAGATAAGTCAACATAGTATTTGATAAACACCTGTTGTTCAGTTGTAGAATAAGCTTATATGTGTATAAACCAAATAGGAAAAGTCGCTGTCACTGTGACAACAAGACAACATTTGAGCGACGCATGAGCATTGTCAATATATATACAACAACAACACAAAACTATCGCAAGAGATGCCGCCCCTTTCTGTCTCCATGCTAAGTCATTTCCACTTAATTCCCCGCTCGAACGTGGTCGTTATCTAGCACACTTTCGGTACTCAGAATAGACTCAGACTCGAGATTGTTTGCAGCTTGTTAAAGATTATTGTACAATCTACGGGAATATCTACATAATCTAACTGGCATTCAATGTCAATTGCATAATAAAAGTTAAAATTAAAAAAAACTTTTAGGTTTGATTATTGATAAAATCAAAATTATATAGATTGAGATCCATAGGGGGAGAGTCTATAAAAATTAAAATAATTTAGTTTTAAATTTGTTTCTTTAACACGAATGTGTGTACCCTACTTCTATTCAATGAATCTAATTAACTAATTTATTTATTTATTTTATTCTTACTAATTTCATATTATTTTATTCAAAAAAAAAAACTTTTAGGTTTGATTATTGATAAAATCAAAATTATATAGATTGAGATCTATAGAGGGAGAGTTCATAAAATTAAAATAATTTAGTTTTAAATTTGTTTCTTTTACACAAATGTGGATTCCCTACTGTGCTCTTCACATACATTTATTTTTTTATTCTTACTAATTTCATATTATTTTATTCAAAATTAAAAAACATTTAGGTTTGATTATTGATAAAATCAAAATTATATAGTTGAGATCCATAGAGGACAGTCTATAAAATTAAAATGATGTAGTTTTAAATTTGTTTCTTTAACCCGAAAGTGGGTACCCTCTTGCTGGTCAATGATTAATTAACTAATTTATTTATTTATCTTATTCTTACTAATTTCATATTATTTAATTTATTATTATGTTCTTGGGACTGGCTTCACTTATTTGCTAAACAAACAGTCAGTATTTATCCTATGTACATATATTTGTTATTTTTGCTGGTCATATGTCTAGCTACAACTAGCTTCTATGCTCCAAAGCTGCAACCAGGTTGGAGTTGGAGCTAGAGCGATAGTTAAAGTTAAGCGCCAAACATGATGGAGTCCCATGCGTCATGTGAAGCGTCACTCAAACTGAGACCCCGAAAGAAACCTGAAACAGGAAGAAACACGTTTCTTGCTCTATCTAGATGTGTGTGTTTGTGTGTGTATGTGCTTGGGGAGGGAGTGGAACCAATCAAGCAAAGCAACAGAGCAGCAAAGGAGGACCAAAGTAAAGGCACAAAACCAAAGCAAAATCCAAATCAAAAAGCCAAACAAACTGGAGCTCTCTTGAGCCCCAACACACAACGCTCAACTTGCTGCCTGGGCCTGGCGGCAATTTTCAAGTGATTAGTCATCAGACGAACCAACACAGAGACGGAGACACAGAGAAAGAGAGTGAGAGAGAGAGGTATAGACAGAGCGAGCCCAAAGAGAGATAAGACCCACTCTCTGTGTGAACTTTAAACTTCGAAGTGGAACTTCGATTCTTGAACTTAACCCAAAACAAAAACAATTCTCTAGTTTCAAAATTTGAACTTTTTATTGATCAACTTTCAACTTGTTTCTTTAAGTTTTGGTTTATTTAGGCCCCCAACCCTTTTTTTTTTTTTTTTTGTTGAGGCCAATCAATTTTTATCGTTTTGCCTTAATTTGATGAGATTTTTATCGGATTCGCGTTCTTCTTCTTCTTCTCATTTTCTTGCATAAATTAAGAGACTAATGGCCATAAATTTTGTTCTCGTTCTTGTTGTTGTCGTTCTTCTTCTTCGTAAAAGCTGTTGCGATTTATTAGCTCTGACCTTCAGCCTTCAATATAAATAAACTTACAACATGGAAGCAAGCCAAATATAGCAAAGAAAAGAAGATCAGGCAACTTTGAGATGACAAAGATACCAACTATATAGCCTTGATGCATTAGTAACTACATTTTCATTAAGTTAAACAATTTAAAAATATGCATACAAAATATATTGGAATGGTTTTTGAATGTAAACAACTTTAATTGTCTTTTTTACATTGTAATTTAATGAACATTTCCTGCAATAGGTTCAAAATTTAAGTGAATTATTAGCAAATTTCTTAATCATAGAAAAGAATCAGTAAATGGGCTGAAAATAATAATTATATTTATTATATTACAGACTCTTTAGGCGCTTATGTTTCCTAGAAACGAAAGCAGCCTGTGCCAAGCTAGACCTAAGTTCAGCTGCGGACCAAATGGTTGCAATTGTTACACAACCCAACAACAACAGACGCAACAGCGGCAGCTGTTCACGCTGCCAACATCTAACGGGCAATGGGCAACTGCACCAGCAACAGCAACAACAATTGCAACTGCAACTGCAGAAGGAACGGCAGCAGTTGTTGTAGCACAAAAATTGGCCAAAACGATCATGTTTATATAGACACATAGGCCATAGACACAGCAACAGCAGCAGCAACGGCAGCAACAGGAACGACTGAGGCAACGGCAACGGCAACAGTTATGGTAATTGCCAAAGTTGCAGTTGCAAAAATCAAACAAAAAGCCACAAAAAAAAAGGCAGCAGGCAGCAGCTAACGATAAAAAGGCATTCAATGTTGGCCAAAAAGTCAACAGCAACGCAAGCGGTGGCAGCAACAACTGTTGCAGCAGCCAAATGGCAACAGCAGCAGCAACAGCTCAGCAACAATGTTGCCAGCTCAGGCAGCATCAACATCAGCAGCAGCAAGTTTCTTCGTCTTCGTCTTTGTCTGCTTTTTACTCCTCCTCCGCTGCTTCTTCGCCGTCGTCATTGCGATGAGGTTACAACAAGGTAAACCTGCTGCCATGGTATTGTATCTGTGTGCTTTGATCTCTCGCCTCAGACAATAGAACAAAGCGAAAAGTTGTTGCTGTTGCTCGTAAGACAACAACAGCAACAACATCGGCAGCAACAGAAATAACAACAACAGCAGCAACAGCTTAAGAATTATGGGAGGAGGTCAATGTTGCAATTGTTAACTGCTAATTAGCAGTCACAGAGCGCAGAGCAGCATGTAACAATCGACAATCGATATGTGCCCGCGGACATATCGAGAACCGGTTGTGGGAGTCAGTCGAATCGAGAAGACAACGAAACAAAAACATAAAAACAATAACTGAAAAAAACAAAGATGTTACTGTTCTTGGGGCAAATTAGACATTTGACATGCCATCATCTGCAGACAGATAATAATTGATTTAATATCTTTTTGGTGGTTTTAAATGTATCGATAACAATCAATTGTCATGCTTAGGGAAGGTGAAACAAATTTAAAGAATTTGGTATTTAATCTGACCTTATGTTAATCAGTTATTTTATCGATAGCTTTTGACTGTTTAAGCAACATGACTTTAACATTACATAAGTTTAACATTAACATAATTGTTTAAGTCCACGCTTATTAGTATTTTTCTATCGATTATTTTCATAAGTTTCTTCAGTTTAGTGAATTGTCGATTGCATTCGATTCTTTTTCTCATCTGTTCTCTCTCTGCTCCTTCCTCACCCCTTCTCAATTGTAATACTCCTTTTAGTTGACTGCTGCTTAAGTTATGACAAGAAAAGCTGTAAATTAACATTTGAGGCCGCATTTAGCCACACACTTAAAAAGAGTTCAAGAACATAAACAAAGCGATGGACGTGTCCAATGGGGCAAACCAATAACAACAACAACAGCCACACGAGCAGCAGCAGCAATAACAATAACAACAAAAGCTCAACCGCCAGAGCCAATCAACTCACTAAACTCGACGCCGACGCCGACAACCTTCGCTGAGAAGAGAGTGCAGAGTGCAAGAGAAGGAGATGAAGAAAGAGAGAGGGAGGTGAGGAGAGAGTAAGCGCTGCTGACTGATAAAAGCAAAGACCGCACATAAACCCAGTTACAAACAAGTAGGAATGGTTAACTTACGAGTATAGCCGACTTGCGAATACCCTTTTTATTTGATAATATTATTGAAAATCCTTTGCGAAAATTTCTTAGTGGCATTATTCAATACAAGTTCAGAATATTATTAAATAAAAGATTTATACATATCTGTATATCTATTCGATACTTTATAATTTTAAAAACTAACGACATATTTTAGATTTATCTCATTTAATTTCAATCTGTCATAAAGAAAATTCGTTTGCCTTATCGAGACCGTTTTATGACTTTTACAGGGTAAAATGAGCGAAGAGATGAAGCGAAGTAAACTGCAACAGGCAGCCCCATAAACACAAAAACCGCAAGCCGACGTAGTCAAAATAATAATGAGGCAACATTTAAAATGGTTTATGAGATGGAAACCTCATCATCGCCATCATTATCATGATGATCAACATTGGGGGAACATCATTACAATATACACCTACGGCCCAGACGATACTGAGAGAGTCTTCGATTTTTCTGGGTCAAGCAACACGCGAAAGACTCAACAACGACAGCGGAAAACAGGCAGAAACGACGCGAAGACGACGCGAAAGCCGCAAAAGAATTGTGTGGTAGAGTTCAAAACGTGCCCGGGCCACATCGTTAAAAGCTTCTCTTAACTGCGCTCTCGTTCTCTCTCTCTCTTTCTCTCCCAGTTCCCCCTGCAGCACACGCTCTTCAGGTTGAAATTGTTTTTGCTGGAAACAATTTCCGGTGGCCTCTGGGCCCCAAAAACAACCGCTGCACAACTGCAGTTACACAGTCCCAGTTGCAGTTGCAGTCACAGTCCCAGCCGTAACCACAGTCCCTGTTCCCTGTTCCGAGTCCCAGTCCAAGTTCCAGAGTTGCAATCCCAAATCCCCAGTTTGCTCTGCATGAGTCAGCTCTCCGCACTCCGAAAGTAGTTCAAGTGACCGATGGCGCCGTTACATTTCACTGCTTCAACTGAAGTGGGCTCCAATGTGGTCTGGCCTGGCCTGTTCCCTCTCATGGTCTTGGTCTACCCTGGCCGACATTTCCCGTCGCAATTGGGCGTTAATTAAATTGTTTTGATTCGCCTGCCTTGAAGAGCCACATTTTGTGGCTAATAGTCAAGTGGGTGTAGCCCGAGAGTGAGATAAGTGGGCGGAAACTTGGTTAAGGACGGAACAATGTGAAGTTCAAGATCTTGCTAAAGAGAAAAACAAGAAGATATAGGGGGAGAGAGACAGAGAAAGGGCAGAGAGACAGAGAGAGGGGGATGGAGAAAGATTTCACATAATGTGAGATTTATATGAGATTTTTAAAAAGGAATTTTCAAAAGTATTTTTCTATTATAATCCTAATATTAAAAAAAATACTATTATACTCGTATGTATAATATAATGTTATATTAATATATGTATAATAAAATATAATTTTAATATATTTTAAATATTATATTTTAGTTATATTAATCTGTAGCAATTTCGATCTAAATTTATCTCTAATTACACTAATTATATTGATCTTTTGATTTAATTTTTTTGCATTATTGTTTTTATTTATTATGTAACATTTAATTTCCATTTTTCTTTATTATGATTCAAGTTTTTTTTTTATTGAGATATACTTTTAGATTAAGATTTTATATGAATATTATTTTATTATATTTTTATTGTAAAATATTTATTTTATTTTATTTTCTGTATTTTGTTGTTTTTTTTTTTTTTTGTTATTTTTTTTTTTATGTCCTATTTTTTGTTTTTTTTTTAATTTGTTGTGCTTAAAATATAATGCATTCCATTATTCATTACACATTTAAATTTATTAGAAAATTTACTTTCAACTCACCATTCAAAATCCTAAATGTAATATTCCAATTGTCCGTTTATTCAGTCTAATAAGATTTGTTATGGGTATTCCCTAAAATATTTCCGCCTTGAATTTAGTTGTTCAATTGTGGTTTATGTTATAGAATTGTTAAGTTATTTGCATTTCATTGATTGTTTTTTTTTTCGTTTGTTATATGTAAATTTATCCAATTTTTGTTGTTATAAAATGGTTTTATAAAAATATTTGCACAATAACGATAACGATAATATTATTGCACAATGGATGCCGCAACTTTGATTTTCTTTTTTGTTTTATTTCACCTGCAAATTATTAACGGTAAATTAATCATTCAGTGACGCTGGCTGCGTATGTGTGTGTGTGCGTGTGTGTGGGTTAACGAGCGACGAAGCAGCAAATTGACAAAAAGTAAATAAACAAAATGCTGCTGCAAAACGGCAACTGTTGAACTGTTGTTGTTTTTGTTATTGTTGCAACGCGTCGTCGCAGCAGCAGCCAAACGCGGAAGCTGCAAGAAGCAAAAACCAGAAACATTTTTTTATTTCTTCTCATCCAATAAGAATCCCATGTACGTGCGCTTTCTTTATGTCTGTATGAGTGTGTGCGAGAGTGTGAGTACGTGTATGTGTGTGTGTGTGTGGGTCGTTCTTTTTGCACTTGCTTGCTGGCTGCTGCTTTCTTTGCTGCCGCCGCGCTGCTCTGGGTTTCGTTTTACACGGCAGCAGAGCGCGCTGCCTCTGCCACTGCTGCTGCTTCGGCCACGGCCTCTGCTGCCGCCACTGCTGCTGCTGCCAAGCTACTCTTGCGTTGCGTTTTTCCTCACCTTTGCAGAGTTTATTGACATTTTCAGCATTTGCTTTTGTGCGCTGCTTTCTTTGAGTGAGCGTGCGCTCTCCCTATTTCTACCTCTCTCTCTCTCGGTCTTTTGCTCACTCTCTTACACACACACAAACACTTGTTTTTTTGTTGTTTTTTGTAGAGAATAACCTTCAATTTTATCTTATTGCGCTCTTGTCGTCGTCGTTTGTAACACACACGCACACACACACAAACGGCAGCACATTCGAATCTTGTTTTTTTTTGTACACTGCATGAATTAACATTCGCCTTTAGTTCTGTTGCTTATGCAGCTCAAACTTAATTTATGCATTATGCTTATTTAAATGTGATTTCTTGCATTCTTTAATTCCAACTACGTTTGCACTTACACTCTCACACAAACACACACGCACACACACGAGCTTATACATATGTGCGACGGCAAATTCATACGCGGATTATATTCTGTGCCGTCTGCTTTGTTGTGTAAAATATGTTGAAGACAGCGCAATATATGTTGACAAATAATAATTTTGTGAATTACTCTTTAGTAGGTTTGTGTTAAATCAACTTGTTTTGCGCAATAAATCGAAATTTTAGTAATATTGTTTTTCCACAACGCTCGCGGCGCAACACAGACACGCGCGCAACTTCTCCGATCGGCATTTGTTTTGGTACTAACTGCAGTGTGACCGGACATGGAAAGCTGATAAAGCCATGCGTTCTCTGTGGAAAGAGAAGCACAAAAGAAAATAGGAATAAACCAGTGTGACCAATTGCACTTTATTAAATGTTACCTGATAAGACCACTCTGCATAAAATATAGGATTTATCAACACTATCGTGAAATTGTAAGACAAATTATGAAACAAATAGGCAAGTACATGAAATGAATTAAAAATTTGTTGTAATTTGTATTGGTAATAATATTCATGCAAGGAAAAAATTTATGAAGTAGAGATATTTAATTATAAACGTCTGTAAAGTGAGAAGTATTTAAGACATTACTCATAAATAAAAATAATATTTACTTCGTTTAAATAGTTCAGAAAATATATGCCTCTAAAATTCTGAATTTACGGGTATTTTTAAAATTCTTTAGAGTGACCATACATTGTTTTTGCTCAAACACAACGCTGTGGATGGCACTTAAAAACAGCAACAGCTGATTGCCAATCCCCAGTTCAATTTAGTACGCCATTTCATGCGCGACGACGTGTTGCAGTGGCGGTGTTTACAGTTAATTTACAATTAGTATTCATTGATAAATTGTTTCGTTCCAATGTGCATTCACTGATTGCCAAACAAACGCGTATGTGTTAGTGTATAAAGAGTAAAGTTCAAAGAGTTTACACAATTTAGTACAAAAAACTATCGGCACAATGACAACCCCAGATGTGCGAAAGAGAAAGGTAGGCAAAAAGATTAAAAAGGGTATAAAAAAAGGAAAAAAAAAAATTCGCTAATTTCGGCGCGCTTTGCAGCACACAAACACACACAATTAAAAGATCTGAGTAATTGTTTTCCGTATGCATGCGGAAATTAGAAACAAGAATTTCAAAATGTATTGTGCCAAGTTTAATTTGATTATATACCTGATTATTTGTTTTTTATCTTTTAACATTTGTGATCTACAATGAAAATCGCGGCCGGCTTACTAATAAATATCTTAGATATGTGCCAAATTAATAATCGAAGCTTGCTCCAATGATCGCACCCCGGTGAAATCATACAGCATATAATAATTTGGTGTATTTATACCAACTTTGAGATGGTTTTGATGTTTTGAATCATTTCTTAAAAGAAAGATGAATTTAAAACAAACCTTATAATTTATACAAGCTTAAACTCTGCTTAAATGTCAAAGTAAATTTTGAATTTGCTTCATTTATATTCTGTGAGGCAGATAATAGTCAACAGGCCAAGAAAGTCACTTTAATTCAAATCTTTCTCTGTGTATGCAAATGTGTGTGTATGTGTGTATACACCTATGCGATCATTTACTGCTCAGTGTTGCCAGAACTGTGAAGAAAATCTTAAAAGTATTAAAAAACCAGCTGAATGCATTTTCAATAAAAAAAAAAGCTTAACATGTGCAGTATTTAAAGCAAATACTTTAGATTTTCTTCCGCTATTGAACTCTCAAAAATAAAAGTTAGATTTGCCGGTGGAAAAAAGCTAAACTGGCAACTCTGAACTACACATTATACACATTTGACCGGCCGGTTAAATTTCGTGTATGTCCGTCAAAGAGCCTGCATTTTCCCCTGTTTTTGGCTTGTTTTCTACGCCGAGACAAGGTCATTAATTTGTTGGCATAATAGACGAGAGACGTTTATCGAATCTTTCTTTCTGTAAGACAATTGCCTGCTCTTTCAAATGGGGGATAGCTGGCTGCAAACGAGTAATTCTTTTCGTGGGTGCCGGCTGTGAAATGCGGTGTGGGCAAAACAGGTTGCAGCACGTAAGTTAGAGCTGGTTTATTAACCCTTGTGCAGTCATAGATAACGCGTCCGTGCTCTCAGGAACACAAAAATTCAGTATTTTTTGATAAACGGGTTCCCCTCTTATATAAAAACCAAATCCCAAAACATCTGAAGAGTATAAAACAAGTTTTACTTTGTCTATTTGCATATCGATAAGGAAACTTAGTACAGAAATCCGTCAGTTCTGATGAAATAGTCAACCAGAGACTATTTTTATAAATGTCGACTTGCTTATCAGTCGCGGCTAGCGACTACTCGTGCGTTTATTTAAGTTTCTTATGTATATGAATAATTCAACCCCCATTCGTGTTACTCAGCATGACCATTACGGAAAGCTGAGGCTTATCGAAAATATGTCTAGCACGTCTCAATTATCAATTGATTTTCTTCCGATCGATAAATGGGAACCGCTGTTCAAATTCCCATGGGAACAAGCACAGATTTTCCGCGTTCTCTGAGTACTATTTAAACTACCATAAAATTGGACATGCTAATTAGAGTACATCGAAAACAATTGCGGCTGCCAAGTAGTTACGTAGCGGTGTGCTAGGGACAGTCCGCACTTAATTTATATGCCCAGTGCAAAGAGAAAACATTTGTCTAAATAGTTAATGGATCTCCCCACGAAATTCAATAATAATAATGGAAGTTTCATCAGTTGTGTTTGTAGTTTCAGTGTCCAATATTTAATCAAGCTAAAAGACTTGTTCACATTTGCACGGCATAAACAAAGAGTTGCGATGATATCTTATCATAGACCTCAAACGTAAGGGTCTTTACGTCTCTACGATAACCTTCGAAAAATGCTTCGCTTCTGGTAATGATAAAGTAAATCGTCATGTATAGCATGATTCGTCAGTTCGTATTCAGTTAATAGAGCTCGGACTGTGTGAAATTTATTCACTTATTGCATAATTTACCTGTTTCGTGTGTGTGTATATAAACAAATATCTATAAATACGTTACTAGGGTGCGTTTTGTTTATCTGCTACAGTACAAGTGTAAAACTAATGCAAGTCATCGTTACAGGCTATAAAATTTATATGGGGAATGTTCTGGCAATTGCTGTTCATATGCATTAGGTCAAATTAAATTGAGGGAGTCTTAAAAAGTAGGTGATGGTTTTCTAAGGTGTTATCAAATATAATATATATTTAATTCAATTCATGTTTCGACAATCTATAATTATTTAAAAGAAAACGTATACTCTGTTGTTTATTGTTATATACATATATTGTATTCTGAAATTAAAACAAATTAAACCGGTATTCTAAACTGGCTTTTTCGCACAGTATAATTTAGCACTGAATAAATTTGTATTTGTTTACATGTATAAAACAATTCAATAACTACAATAACAACAACTTTTGATCAAAGCCAAATTACCCTAAATCTACCCTGAATAAAAATTCACATAAAATAACACATTTAAATATGTATGTGTTTAAAAGACGATTATCTTCAAAGCGCAGTTTTTAGTACATTTTAGTACTTAAATACCAGTTTAGATGTTCAGCCCTGGCGCATTTTATCGATAGTTGTGCCGACTGTGCAGCCCTGGCAGCGGCCTGCTGATGACGGCGAGAATAGCACAACAACAAATACGTTGTGTCTGCTGCCATTTCAGATAAGAGAACCTAACACATTTCATTTTTTACACATTGCGTACGTTTCTGTTTGCGAACGAACGCTGAAAAAGAGACGAACAAACAGTCGACGCAAGTGCCAACATGTGTTTTAAAGAATATGACGGTTATTTATAGAAAGAAAACGCAGTGCAATGAGATACGAATACAAATTGGTAAAGAAAGCAAAACGATTAAATAAGAAAAATTCAAATTGTTATTTTAAGTTGTCAATAAAAATTAATCCAATTTGTTTCTAAATTTTTTCTCATGCAGTTGGCCAGCGATGACAAAGTACCCAATCAGGCGCATCGACGCAAAAGCAGCGGGTCGAGCAGCAATGGAGGACGTGGCCGAGTGCCAAGTGGCCTGAAAATATCATTTCTATGTTTAATTATATCCGTTGTCTTGCTACTCTTTGTCTTTGGTGTGTATCGTTTTTACTATTGTAAATCTACTACTCCTACTTTACCTACCGTGACTAAAACTAGTGAATTTCCCACTGTTACTGTTCCCTTTCATGAATCCCCACACATGGACATGGACCATCGACTACATCAACCTCGCACCACCACCGCAAAACCTTTGACAACCCACCGAAACAATCATCATGATGATACAGGCTTCATCTCGGACAATGCGAGTCCTTACCTGGCTCGTCTCGCCTCCAAGCTGGGATACAGTAAGGTGCAATATGCTGCGATCATCGATGCTGGCTCGACAGGCAGTCGCGTGCTGGCCTACAAGTTCAATCGCAGCTTCATTGACAACAAGCTGGTTCTGTACGAGGAATTGTTCAAGGAGCGCAAGCCTGGACTCAGCTCGTTTGCCGACAATCCGTCCGAGGGTGCGCACTCGATTAAGCTCCTGCTGGACGAGGCACGCGCCTTCATACCCAAGGAACATTGGTCCTCCACGCCGTTGGTGCTGAAGGCCACAGCGGGATTGCGTTTGCTGCCACAGAGCAAAGCAGAAAATCTGTTGAATGCTGTTCGTGATCTCTTTGCCAAGTCAGAGTTCAGTGTCGATATCGATGCAGTGGAAATTATGGAAGGCACCGATGAGGGCATCTTCAGTTGGTTCACTGTAAACTTTTTATTGGGTCGTCTCTCCAAGACGAATCAGGCAGCTGCCCTCGACTTGGGTGGTGGCAGCACACAGGTGACCTTCTCGCCCACAGATCCTGAACAGGTGCCTGTCTATGACAAGTACATGCATGAAGTAGCCACCTCCAACAAGAAGATCAATGTATTCACACACAGCTATCTGGGCCTGGGCCTGATGGCTGCTCGTCATGCTGTCTTCACCAAGGGTTACAGCGCTGAGGATACCATTGTGGAGAGTGTGTGCGTGAATCCCATCATTGCCAATCGCACCTGGACCTATGGCAATGTCAAGTATTCGGTCAGTGGCAAGGAGAACAGCAAATCCACTGCCGAACAGCCTGTTGTCGATTTCGATGAGTGCCTGGAGCTGGTCAAGAGCATAGTGATGCCTCTGGTCAAGCCCAAACCGTTTACTTTGAAGCAACACGCTGTCGCTGCATTTAGCTACTACTTTGAGCGTGCCATCGAGTCGGGTCTGGTGGATCCCACCGCAGGGGGAGAGACCACTGTGGAGGCTTATCGCAAGAAGGCTCAGGAAATCTGTGCCATTCCGAACGATGAGCAGCCCTTCATGTGCTTCGACTTGACTTTCATTTCGGTGCTGTTGCGTGAAGGATTTGGCCTAAATGATGGCAAGAAAATTAAGGTGAGTCGAGATAGAGTGAGATGAGAAGAATGATTAGATTGCGTAAAGGTGGTACCTAATGTTTATAAAGATTAAGAATTATATAATATTGAGAAATGGTATTAAACCAAAGTTCTTATCATAGGAAGGTTTAGAATTTTAGTAGATCATATGATACTGAATGTTCTTAAGATTTCTTATAAACATGATTAATAGGAATGTAGAAGGTATCCTATAGTTTTTAAATTTAATTTGATAAAGTGGTTAATTTAAAAATAGTATAAAGATAGTTTTATATGTTGATATTTTTAATTGAGGCGTTGCTTTAAATTTACTATTGAATAATGATTTGAATATCTTTATCTATTCTTTGTATACATTCGTTGGATATATAGGTTATACTGTTTTTTTAATCTTAATATGTTTAACTTATAACTCCAATTAAGAATGGAAATCTGAAGAACTAATTTAACACTAAATTGTCCTCATGAATTTACGTTAATGTGATTTGTCCATTTTCTATTTGCAGCTTTACAAAAAGATCGATGGCCATGAAATCTCTTGGGCCCTTGGCTGTGCCTACAATGTGCTGACCAACGATGATAAATTTAGTAATTCCTAGTGCGCTTCGTTTATTAGTCTGTAGACGACGAATACTTAGCTGAAATTGTTTCTAGAGTGCCTTAGACGTGCATCGAAGTATACTACAAACTCACACAGACACAGATACACCCAACAAACACACACAGCGAAGCACATACACATTCGCCTTCTAGCCGGTTAATAGATTTTTGCGCTATAAATTCATTTCAATTGTCTTTAATTGAAGCGAATTCATTTGTTTTTGATGGAGGCCACAACAATACACTGTGAGAAATCAGACACACCTACGAGTAATGGTCTCTAGTTAGTAATTCCATATTTGTGTGATTCGTTTATCGTATATATGTATGTAACAAATTATACTATATCCTCAGTCGCTACACTCCATACTTTCCTAATGTACATATATATCAAATACAATATGTATCTAAGTTTTAAAAGCTGAATTACACACTCTGCACACACTCATAAACTATTATTAGTTTAATTGTTTTTGCAATAAATCAAATGTTAATTTCAACAACAAAAATATATAAAAATTCTATAAATAGTTTTTATTAACAACTAAATAATGCATGAAATTAATAGAAATAGTTTAGAAAATTTCCAAATCAAATTCATTTATTACTCCTATTCAAAATATTTGTAGATTTTTGTAAATCGCGTGCAATAATAATACAAAATAGTGTCTTTATTTATACGTTCTTCTCTCTCTACAAATTACAAATACAAACATATTAAATATATATTATTCATATTTATTTATGTGTGTTTGTTCGTGTGTGTATTTAAAAGTAATTAAAATATATTTAAATGCATAACAAACAAGCAAGAAGATAAATGACAAAAAGAGAATTTGAATTGGAAATTGAAGCTGTCTCTAGGGGAGGAAGGGGAACGACCCGCTTTATAAATTATTCATATATAACATTGGCTATAGCTTTTGTCTTAGATACGGTTTACGCCTCCGTCAGGCGCTGCGGATGCAGTCCCAGTTTATCGATAATATACTGTGGCATACAGAGTGTCGGATTGATGGGCTTGAGGCCGGAGTAGCCCAAAAGGGAGAGGCCTCCGATGCCGAAGAGTGTATGGAATATGTCGGGCATGTTGCCTGTGCGATCGGAGAAGCCGCCTGTCTCTGTATCCTGGCAAGAGAGAATGAACTGCTGCAGCTTCTCGGAACTGATCCAGTGCAAGCGACCCATTATGGTCAATGATGAGAGCACCCACCAGGAGTAGCATACATCGGGAAGTTTCTCGGGGCGACCATTGAGTCCGCCCGAGGGCAGCTGACGCTCGCAGAGCCACCAGCCCAACTTATCCACGTCTAGCAAATGCAGACTTTGTGTGAGCGATAGGAAACCCACGCAGCAATAGATTAGTCCTGCATAGAATTATGAGATTAATAAAAGAATCTCGACAGTATCGACTGATTCTGATGACTCACCCGCATGTGATTCAGCGCCAGGTTTGGAGCCGAAACCACCGTCTGTTTGATTGCAGCATGACATGACAAACTTGATCGCTTTGTCCACATCTATGCTTTGCTCCATGCGATTGAGCAATGTCAGCGTAGCCACTGCACAAAAACTAAATCTCGTATCAACCTCGCCCCATTTGTCGCCAAAGAAGCTGCCATCGGGTTGCTGCAGACCGACAATGTAACGCACCACAGCATCACAATCGATTTGATCGAGTGCGTCATATGTGCACAAGATTTGCACGGCTGACAGGGTGTACAGCATGTGCGGATCATGACCCTCGCACGGCGCAAAGCCACCGCTCGTGGAGCATTGGCAGCGCTTCACAAACTCAATGATCGATTTGCGGTCCAGACGATCCAGCTGGCCCATTATGTCCAGCGCTGTAACGCCCCAGTAGATGCCTGACATGCGCAGGAATTCTGTCATGCAATATTCATAATCATCCTCCTGTTTGCCATGGTTCTCAATGTATTCGACATGCTTCCAAAATTCCAATTTAGGCGCATCACCACTCTCCGAGTTGCCGCCGTTTGAGGCCTTAACGAAGCTCGTGAAATCCATCGCCGAGTGTGTGTGCTCAATTGAGTGTTGATTTTTAGCTATTAATTGACTTATTGTTGAGTTGGCATTATTAATTCCCTTTTCAACAATTCAGTTGTCGTCGCTATGTTTGCGGTAGGGTAAAATACACTAAAATATGCGTCACATAAAAATACTACCCAAACAGCTGATTGATATCAATTAAAAAATCGATTTTAAATTGCTCCACAAATTCTGCAGCACAGAGACTAAAAACCAGCTGATTGTTATCGTGAAATAAAAGGTCCTCTGTTAACATCGATAGTTCTGTAAAAACAAAGAAAAATACCAAACATGCTTTACAGAAAAACGCCGGTTGTTGAAAATTTTTGTCAAGAAATATGTTTATGCAAGTGAGAATGAATCATAAATGATGAATAAGGCAAATAAAACTGTAGAAAATAACGTCTTACTAAACTTAGTGAAGAAAAACAAAAATTTATAGAAATATACGTTCAATCGAGTCTGTAATGTCTGTTATCAGACAGCCTAATAATTCGGTATTTTTTAGCGCCCATCGGTGGTCACACTGTTTTGACAGATGATATGTTAAAAAGAATTCCAATTATTCTCAAAGTTACAATAAAAACATTACAAAAGATAAACTATAATGGCCCTCAACGGGTTCTTCGACTTCTTTCAGAAGGGAAAGGTATGTGTACGTAATATCGTCAGTGCATGTTAGTGTTTGAAACAATTCACAATCATGCGTTCTTCGAATGTCATAAATATTTATGTGTCTTCATGCGTTTTATAGACATTTAAGCCGAAAAAGGGATTCACGGCCGGCACAATACGATATTCACTGCACAAGCAAGCCCAGGCTAGCTTGCAGTCTGGCATTAATTTGCGACAAGTGGTGCGATTACCGGAAGGCGAGAATATGAATGATTGGCTGGCGGTGCATGGTGGGTACTAAATTCAAAACATAATATAAACATATGTGTGTAGTAGTGCGATTATTATATATTCACATATTATTCATTGTAGTCGTGGACTTTTTTAACCGCATCAATCTTATTTATGGCACTGTATCCGAGTACTGCACAGAAGCGACGTGCCCCACCATGTCCGGGGGTTCGCGGTATGAATATTTGTGGGCGGATGGAGATATGTGAGTACTCTACGAGGGCTTTTGCTTTATTTATGAATTTGTCACTTATTATTTACTGTTTTAGGTATAAGAAACCTACTGCACTGCCTGCACAAAAGTATATTGAGCTACTGATGGACTGGATTGAGACACAGATTAACAATGAATCTGTTTTCCCCGTTTCCACTGGTAGGCACTTTCGAAAGAACGCATAAGTTAGACAGTATCAAGAGTTATAGAATTTATTATGTTGATCCTCTGATTCAGGTTCTTTAGTTTACAGAGAGTGTGTATGCAGACAACGTATTAAGCTAACAAGATTATTGTTTGATTGAATCAAGTATGAGGAGTTCTTATAGTTTTAAAAGGTCATGAACTCTCTTATGGTATAAAAACCCTCAAGTCTGCACAAGTATATTCAAATTGGAAAAGGAAAATACCTAACTAAGTTTATAGGAGTATTTTAATACTACCAAACTCACTTGGAATTTACTGATAAGTTCTATATTTTGCTTTCAGATGTTCCCTTCCCCAAAACATTTGTTTCGCTAAGCCGCAAGATCCTAACACGCCTGTTTCGCGTCTTTGTCCACGTCTATATTCACCATTTCGACAGAATTGTAACCATTGGGGCTGTAAGTACTGGGGAAAGGCAAAAAAAAAAAAATAAATTAATAATTGCATATGTTTTTCAGGAGGCGCACGTCAATGCTTGCTATAAGCATTTCTATTACTTTGTTCAGGAATTTGATTTGATATCTAGCAAGGAACTGGAGCCACTGCACGAAATGACGTCCAGAATTTGTAAAGATAAAGATTGAATTGATTGCATTAAGCTTAAAGTGTGGCCAGTCTCTGGGCATTTGCTTCTAGCTTTTCAAAGCTCTGAATCTCGAAGTCATAATTATAAGTTGCTTTTAATAAAAGTAAATACCATATATGTATGTATGTGTGAATGTGTTTTAGCTGTAAGACTGTGATGTCGAAATATTGTGTCCATCATTAAACGAGAATGCCAAAATACTTAAAAATTGTTTTGCATGAAAGAATTCTATGATAATATTTTATATTATTTTTATTGTTAACTGCAGAACTGAACTTTTAATAGGCAAATATCAGCAATTTATTTTTGAATGACACTTGATTTAGATTGAAAGAGTGTCTAAATTTTTGCCTGCCTTAATAAACCATAAACTTTAATCAAAGAACTCATGCAATGGAAAAATTAAATTCTTTTGTTTTGTTCACTGTCTACTTCCAAGTTTATATACATTAATACGTAATACTTCTGAGGCACCTTTAGATTTTATCTTGAGAGAGAATGAGGACACAGAGCTTATTTTGATATTCTATCTGTGCTCTACCGCATCCTTTATCTGGTCTACTTAAATTTCATTTCCTATCTATTTAAAAAAAATTGCATAATTTACTCTTCAAAGTCCGACATTGTAAAAATTCTATATTAAAAAAAAATCTATCTAGAGGGTATCTATGAAGTATCTACCAGTTTTACTCATATTAAATTCGTTAAATTACTCCATAATCGACGCGTGATGTTTTAAAACCACCTCTCATAGCTTAATGTTGTTTAAAGTTCAACTGAAATTTGCTACTGAATGATAATAAATATTTTCGGTAATTTAAGTCAATTTTAGTCAAGTAAGAGCAACAAACACAGCAGCAGCCACATCAAAAACAACAATAACAAGAACACGAACAACACCTATGGGTAGAGCCACAGAGCGCGAATGAAACTCCACCCACATAGGCGATAGCTGAGCAAAGTTATTAGGTGTTTTATACACGCTTAATGTGTATACAGCATAAAGCGGCTATAACCAATAACAGTAAAGTAGGGTTGAGCCAACAACCTACAACCACTTTACAAGAACAACACGGCCCGTAAAGACCAATGAGAATAAATTGAGCAGGGCGTAGGCAGGGCACGACGCACGACACCTTCAACGATGCGACGACGACTGCGAGCGATACCATTGTCGGGGGTTGTTTTCATCATGATGGTCGATGGTCCGTATTGCAAAGAGCGAGCCCCAAGGAGCGAGCATTTCATTCAATGGCTTACTGTACAGTAAAGATGCTATAATGCGAATTGACTATGAAACAGTTTTCAAGAAAATAAAGGGAAAATTTAAGAATTTTAAACAATACGCAAAAAATTAATTGAAAATGTATAAGAAAGAAAAATATAAGGTTAAACATAAATAGAGAAATCTGTCATCAATTGGTATAATAGATCACCAAATATAATCATCATAAAAATACAATAATGTAACCGATCGCAAGATGTATATTATAAATATTTCGAATCTTAGAGACAAGCCCTAGACAGTAATCTGTTATCTATTTTTAATATCGTTAATTTAAAATGATAATATAATTATATGTTATGCACGAATAACTTAAAATATTTGTACTAAGTTTTAAAATATCAAATCAACTATTATTAGACATAATGTTATTATTTCTTTGTGACAAACATATAAATTTATTCAAATCCCTTTTAATTAAAGACGATTAAGATGAATTGTTGATTCTGCAAAGAGAATAATAATAATTGTGATTCCGTAAACAATTCTATGCTCCATAAAGTATGCTCTTAAAAACTACACTGCACTTGTTTTCCCTATCGAGCACCCACTGTATTATATTGAGTCAAATAATATATGCGAAATAAAAGTTATTTGCATGGAGTGGAGAAAAATAACACTTAATGCTAACAATGCAATTCGGGATCTACCCAACTAAGAATATGCACTCAATTTTGGGGACTTAATGGTAATTAATGAATCTCAAGTAAGATTATCTATGCTCACAAAGATTTCTCCTGTTGATTTAAGAACGCAGAGAGAGTGAAGGAAGGGGTAGAGGGGCGGCAGTGTTGCATCTTTCTCATAACAAAAGCAATTTGATTGCAAAAAGGACGAAAGTACAAAATGGCATGCGCAGCAGAGAAAGAGAGTGAGCGAGCGAGCGAGAGAGAGAGAGCAGCAATAGAGCAGTGCGTTTCTCATGAGGTTGAGGCACATTTGGAGCTGTAATACGATTGGCCTTCCTGGCGGGCGAAGTAGTCGAGCGTTTAATTTCACAAGAGCAACTATGCCTCGGAGTAAAAGTGCTGTGAATAATTTGCGATTATAATACCGATGGGAAAGTGTTTATTGTTTGCTTGTGTGTTAAATAAATCGGGCTGAATATACATACATATAATGGAGCAATTAGCACAGTTTGTGAACAAGTCTTTCGAATTCAATTTGACCAATAATCGGGTTAACAATCTTTTCAATTCAATGACAAGTGCCCGCATTCAGAAACTAACTGAAGCAACTAATTCGATATTGGTCAGCTCGTCTAATCGTCTGGGTCGCAGTTCCGTCGATAATTGTGTTGATAATGATAACGAGGAATCTATGGATATTGATATTACGGATATTTCGGTCGCCGAAGACAGTAGCTATGAGGATGATACAGTTGTCTCCAAACCCCTGTCCCTGGTCAAAATCCGTGCGCTGGAACCCAAGGCAACTGATGCCGTCGCCAGTTGTGAAAATGTTCGTAAGACTGAAGCTTTCAAACCCAAAAACTGGCTAATTTCTGACCTGGTCGTATCGGATGAACATTCCGAAGGTAATCTCAGATACCTATAAGTGTGTTAGTAAGTTTTTTAAAACATTTGTGCCAAAATGATCTGTGTGTCCGAGTACCCGAGTAGCCCCGACTATAAAATCTTTCGTATTATAATACAAAATTAAATAATTAAAAAATGTTATATCTAAACAAGTAATAACTTAAAATACCATCAATAATAAACATCTTCTAATCCAATTCCACCAAAAAGAAAACTTCGCTCTTAAAAAGCAATAATAAATTATATATATTGTATTATCTGTACACTTTTATAATTTAATATGAGTTTATACTCTAGTCCGTTTAATATTTAATTTCCTGCATCTTAAATTCTGAATTTTTATTATGGTATACAAAAAGGGGGCAACCTCTTCTTATCCTATCATATAATAATAATAATTAAAGCTTCCAAAATATAATAGACAAAATCAAATGAAATTCTTCAAAATTAAGTTAAATACGAATAAAAAGTAATAACCTGAAAAAATTCCCATTTTCTCTTCATCTCTTTTGTGTTATATCAATTAAGATAGTCTAAGACATTCCAAACATCTTTTCTTTTAATTTTCGTAAATTTTTATTTCAGATGATGAGTGTAAAAAACTTACTTCGGAACCAAGTGATCCTAAAAAAAATTCGAGTGCGGAAGTCAACAACGAATCTTGTTCAGACTGTCCAGAGATGAATTGTAAAGTAACTAGCAAATGCTCGAAGGAGGTGCCAATTTACGATGTCGAAACACCACAAAGTAAATTTATTTTTTCAACAAATAGTGTATAAAATAGTTCAAGAATAGTATTTAAACTTAAACTTTGAAGATTAAATTATTTATTGTTTTAGACCAATTATCAGAAGTTGAAATAATATATATTTGGTATTATTTGATTGATTAATATAAGAATATTGTATCTTAACTTGAATTTAAAATTGGGATTTTCTATATATCTTTAGGAAGTACAAATTGAGTGCAACAAATTTGAATTAGAATTGATCTTGTATGATCGGAAGAGCGATATTTTAAGGCTTCTTTATTGTTTTACACAAATTTAAAGGTGTAATCATAAACATAACATCTATAAAACGTAGATTTTTGAGTGATATGTTTAAATTTCCAACTTTCCAGAATTGAAAACATCTGCTACAATAACCATAAATCTTAACGAATGCTCGGACGACAGTAACTCGCCAGATCTATCCACGAACAAGACTATTGCGAGCGAGAAATGTTTGTCCCCAGAACCACAAACGAGTATAGGAGAGAATTTTGGACGAATGGAGAGCTCCGGACTGAGCAGTAAACAGCGTAGATCACGAACAAACTTTACACTGGAACAACTCAACGAACTGGAGCGTCTCTTCGAGGAGACTCATTACCCAGATGCCTTTATGCGAGAGGAACTGAGTCAGAGATTGGGACTCAGCGAGGCTCGAGTGCAGGTAATTAAACCAGCGAAGAGTCGTAAATTATAACCAAAATGCGACAGAAAGAGTCTAAGAAAGGGGAAGAGATTTTTCGAGGAGTTGTGGGTGGATGAAGATAAATGTCCAGTCGACTTGGCTAGCTACAAATTGTAATTCAATTGATATTCATTATCCTTGCAAACTGGGATGTCACTTGCCTAACTTGACTTTTCCACCACCAGACCAAATCCGAGAGATATTGCGATATGGGGTGTTAAGTGGTTTACGCCGCCCTTTGTAACGCAAAACATGACAATTATACCAGAGAATTGTCGCAACATCAACGGGGGGTCGATTACAACTTAAACGCTCAATCAGGGCGGTTCTTAATGGACCGCTGTGTGGTATTACATATAGAGCGATAGCCAGATAGTTTTATTCGAGTCTCTGGAAAGTGCCATAAATAACAATCTCCGGCTACTACTTAAGGTAAAAGCATGCCGACTAATGGAAGTGACCAGCACACTTTAAAAGGAAGAAAAGAATAATTGACTATTAAGTTGACCAGTTAAGAGTCGAGAATTGGGAAAATTGATTATAATTGATGACAGTAGGTGTATCGAAAAGTTTTGACTAAATATCTTCAATATGCATATATTATCTCGTTTTAATTAAAAAGCCTACTTAAACAGTGTCGTTCCAAAAGATTAAAAATCATTTTTATATGAAGTTTTAGAACCAATTCTCTTATCTATTTGTTTTTCAGGTTTGGTTTCAGAACAGAAGAGCCAAGTGTCGAAAGCACGAGAACCAAATGCACAAAGGTAAGAAGAATTTTTATTAAAGTATTCTAAAATATTTTCGAGGGCTCTCATTACATTAAAATCAAATTTTAAAAAGTTTCTAATTCCTAATGAATGTTTGTTTTAATGATAACTTGGCTCTTATTGGCAATTAACACGATTACACTTGGGGGTTAGGAAAAATTTCTAAAAAGTTCTCAAAAGTTTGTCTGCAACCCCGTTAAGACTCAAGAGCAATTAATTAATATGCCATTGTAAAGCTTTAAGGCATTGTGTAGGTAGGAACGGGACTAGAATTAAATTTATTTCATTTTGATGAAAATTAATATGTTAACTAGACGTCTTAAACGTTTTTGGGAAATTTTTACTTAAGACGATCTTAAACTGTTTTTTTAGGGAGAAAAATATTTTTCCTTTTATCGAATTACATGAATCTGTTGAAAAACCATTTCACTTAACATACATATATTATGTTATTAACCTATATTAAAACAGAATACCCTTTTCAATTCCTTCGCAAAAATACAGCAAAAAGTTCTTTCATAGAAAAAATTCTTTTATAAACTGAATCAGTTTTCGACCTCAGAAAGTTCAGATTTTAAAGCAAACTTTTTAGCTTCATACTTTGTTATGAAAGTTTCAGGGTGGCAATAAAAACAAATAAAATTTAAATTTTATACGTTATGTGTATCGAAAGTCAGCCCTGACATCGAGTAAGTTTGTTTGATATAGAAATTAAAATTATTGCTCAATTTTGTATATCGCATCTGCTGTGATTTTCCCTTCACATCTCTCACTGCAGGGGAATTCCCTTTTGGCTATGGGAAAGGGATATACACGTCTATATACAGGGCGACACAAATCATTGCCAACTTAATCAAATTAAATATTCGAGCCGTAAAAGTGGAAAATAAAAATGTTATCGACTGAGTGGTGGGCGGACAGGGAGTCGGGGGAAAAAGAGAAGGGAGGCGTTGATGAATGAGTCGCAGAGGAACAACCAAAAAAGGGGGAGGAAAGACGAGAAGGTAAAAAGCTACAAAATGCAGGAAAACCGAGCGAGAGGGAGCGAAACAGCGCTATCTATTAATGATGATACATTTGAATAAACTGCGAAACCATGACATATTGCGTCAACCAGTTGGACAAATCAGACGCAGATTCCACGGGAAACCTCCGAGACATTGCGGCAATTCGGCTAAGCCGGAAACCTTCAACATTTACTTAACTAATTGCAGCGCTCTTTTAAATTTGCATAAATTAAAATCAGACACGACGATTGCGGCTTAGCACGGCATTAGTTAGGGGTGCTTGGCTAGAAATAAGGAGAAAGAGAGATGACGATAGCGAAGTAGAAAGAAGGAATAGAAAAGTTAAGCATAACTTTGGTAGACGCTTTTCAATTTGCCTGAAAGGGTTTATCTTCCCAAGTCATTTAAAAGAGTCCATAAAGATGCAATTGCTGAGGACTAAGGATATCAAATGATGTACATTTCATCAAGGGGTATTACGTGTATTTTAAGTTAAATTAACAAAACAATCTAATTAATTAATTATTAAATGGAAAAAAAATTAATTATTTAGTTTATCAAAGTTTGTTGATCAAAGTTTGGTCCTTTAGTTTGATTTTATTTATTTTCTATTTTATTTATTTAATAGATTAACACGAGGATTATATGTAGTTGCTTATAATACGTAATTTCAAATACAACATTAAACAGTTATGCTGTAAAGTAAGAAAACTATATACTATTTTTAAATAATAATTTTTTTCTTTTTATAGAACTCAATTTATTTCGAAGTCAGGAATTCATAAAACTGATTTTTAAGCCACCTTATGGTCTTTATTATTACAGGGTATTTAAATTCAAACCATTTCTTCTTCTCGTTACACTTGCAGTCAGGCACTCAGCAGGACATTATTTAGTATCGTGTATACCCTATGAGCACCACGGGGCATTGGTTGTGCGTTGCGGTTGAGAGAGTTTCCCCACACTCAACCCACAACCAGTTGAACCCTTGACTTACTGACAAATAAGGGTGTAAATTGCTTGCTAAAAGTCAGTGTAAAACCGAAGACATATGCACTTGATTTTTCAGTCAAGTGCAATCGGGTTGATATTTTGCACTATAGTAGACTGATCGACAAGTGTATCCGAGACATGTGTTTTAACGGGCTTACGGTATCCAAACTACTTGTTATTAATGTCACTGATTTTCATGCAGGTGCTTATTATATCTAAATTTTTTTAAGTTATTGCTTATTTAACATAATATTAGTAGTGAGGACCTTTATTTTTGATATATTCATGTATATATATTATACACTTTAAGTTACTAAGTTTATAATAAATTATTTTTAACTTTCTATTCATTGCATTCTAGAACTATGATATATGTCTAAGGTCTTCACTTTATTTGAAACATTTATTCCTTTAATCTAATAATGATTATCTAATATTCATTTTGTGGTCAAGGGGTATCTCACTTTCCATCCGTTATGCAAAAGTTATGTTCAATTTGCAAAGTAAATGCCGTAAAATATATCTAAGCTTTACTGTAATACAGTAAAGTCTGGCCAAAGTCAATTAAATAAACTGCAGCATGAAATGTTTGTTGTTTAGTGCGGTCCGAGCGTGACTGAGACCGAGAAAGAGACAAAGAGCAAGACTGCAACGCAGACTGAAAGGCGAGAAAAAGAAAGAAAACAGAGAAAAAAGTAATCAAATTAAAATTCGAATAAAAAAACAAGCGAAAAAACCTTCTTCATACGGGGCAAGGTATCGTTTTATGGACTTATATCAATTCTCAGACTGTTCTTTTTTTATGGCCACGAAAGAGAAATAGCCCCAGAAAGCAAAACACAGTGTAAAAGACGAAGCAAAGCTCGTCCTGCTCCTGGCCTTGTGGTCCCTGGAGTGTCATTTTGATATGTGTCCGTCTGGCCTTGGCTCGACAACAGAATCGGGAGGGAGACCTGGTGGTACGAGCCCTCGACTCGGGGGTGTTTCCATGGCAATAAATTACAAAATGAATTCAATTACTTGTCACGAATTTTTGTACCGATTTGCCAAATTGGGATGCTCATTTGTGCTCAAGTACATTGCAGGGTACCAAGGTGGGCGGGCATAAGGCACCTGGCTATGGTGGGTCGTGTCGTGTCTCTGAATTATTTACATATAGAAGCACACTCAAGCGTGAGTCCGACAATTTGTCAGTGGGCGAGGGGGATTGGGCCTGCTACGGGGAATGGGCTTGTTAAGTAAATCAAATAAAAAAGAACAAGGGTTTTATAAGGTGTGCCGACAGATATCCTGTAGGGTATGGTGGAGCCTATGCATATGCATATATATATATATATATATACAGTACACTTATCGAAATTATTTCATCAAATCTCAACTCTTTAAGTTAATATATTTTATTTCGTTTGATAGAGCTATTGAATCTTCAATTATCTTTAAACTATCGTATCTTTCCGGATTTTAACCACCGTAGCAAGCTATATTTTACAGTTCAGCTTAGGCTTCTATTATTTTAATTTAAGAAATGTACAATTTTACGGAATATTTCAACCATTTTTCATAACCTTCTCAACTCAGTCACACAGGGTATAATTTATGTGTCAAGACCGAAAGACACTTTGCATAGAGTTGGGTTCCGTTTATGCCATTCAAATCATATTCAGGGAGTGGGAACATTTCGAACATATGTGTGTAAATATGAAAATATGATTACGTATGTGCCTATAAATCTTTATGGCAACACGTATGTGAGAATAACTGGCGTATGAAATGTTTTTGATTTAAATATTTATGTAAATATCAATGGGGAAAACTGTCACAATGAACTATTTGTAGTATATTAATTCGACTGCTGTTTTTTATTATCGCCAACAATAGAAATATGCGCTTAAAAATAAATTCAGGATTTTTAAGTATTCTGTGAAACTTTTATTTATAAAAGTTTTGGTCTTGATCCTATGCCATAAAAAGGTTCCTTTATCGTTCTAGATTTTTTTCACTGGTAACATTATTCAAGTTTTAAGATTCAGAAATAAAATATCGTTCTGATGATTATTAAAACGTTGACTGCTTTTAGCATGACCAAATTTTGAATCATTGTCTTTGACTGAGAGTATTTAATAACAAACTAACTTAACATACAAACATTGTTACATTTAATAGTTGATTTATTCGCGTTGTTTCGTCTTAAGGCAACTAGTGTTCGATTTTCAATAGTTTTTTTTTTTAATGTGTCTTTTATGTTTTCCAGGTATTTTACTGAGTAGCCGCAGTCCGCCGGTGGCAACGCCGCTAGAGCCATGTCGCGTGGCGCCCTATGTAAGCCTGGCCACCATTCGCAGTACCAGTGCCTCGATTATGCCCACGCCCACTTCGCTTAGCTCGGTGCAGCAGCAACAGCAACAGCAGCAGCAGTCAGGCAAGAGCAGCGTCGGCCTTGTGGGAAGTCGTGCTCCATCGCCGTCGGCAGTTGCAAGCGCAGCTGCTGAACACTTTTCCGGCAACGTAGCAGCGGCAGCAGCATTTTCCGCCTTCGACCCGGCTTTAATTTCAGCAGCAGCACATCAGGTAAATATATTTAATCTTTGTATAGAAATTTTTGTTAATATTATTCTCACTTTCAGTATGCGGCGGCAATCAGTAATCGAAGTAGACCCGCCGGACTTTTTCCATTGCCACAGTATCCGCTTCATTTGGCCGCCTTTGCCGCCGCTCACAAGAACTCGAGCATAGCGGATCTGCGTATGAAAGCCAAGAAACATTCGGAATCTTTGGGACTTGAAGCAGATATGGTTATTTAGTACATACTGTGCGCAACGAATTAAATTTGAAGTTAAGCCCATCTAGACTCTCGAGTTGTCTATTTTATGACAATTTGCTATTACAAATAATAAATGAAAATTTAAATGATGCAAAAAAAAATCAAACAATAATTACATTTACCTAATATTAATAGATATACTTATTTATGTACAATATGTTTCCGTAAATAAATGCTTAGTTGTCTTGTTTTTTATATAAACATTCTATTACTTTTCCAAAAAATATTAGTTCAAATTTTGAACAGACGATTTCTTACAATTTATTTACTCTACTTGACTGGATTCTTCGTTTTATTTGTAACGGTATCTACAAAAACAACCAATTCCAGTAAAAATACCAAAACAAAGCTTAACAGACAACACTTTAACATGTGGAGTACACTAGTGAGCTGAGGAGTACTCTGTTATCATTTCTGTTACTGTCATATGAAATAATCTGCTATTCTTTGATACCAACTAATAAGATTGTGAAAGTTAAGGCTAACTTTAATTGATATTAAACATTTTATATAAATTCAGTTGTTAGAATAAAAACAAAATATCAATAGGTAAAAAGCTTTATTATAACAGATTTTGAGGACTTCCCCAACTGTTGCTTTTGGTATTTTTTAGCGCTAATATATTTGAGCAGTCTTGCCTAATACGTTCAGTATTTTAGCTTCAAGAGATACGGTCGCACTCGCAACTTTCGCAGCGAAAAATTTATATTTTTATTTAGTATTTCCTTTTGTTTGCTATCAAAACTACTTAATTTATTAAAATAATCTAATTAGTTAAAAGACACACAATGCTAAAATGCTAAGGTATTCACGATGTGATGAAAATCAAATGCTAAATAACCGATTAACAAAGTGCTTTGTCGTCGGTGCCGAAGATCCGATCTCCACATAAAGTAAATGAAATGAACGTAGAGTGTGAAAAATAAAGAAGTGACGTTTGCAGTGTCTAGACTCTCTTGTTGTTGCTGTTGTATTATTTTTTGTGTGTTGTTTCGTGTGCGCTTGGTTTGTAAGTTTTTTTTTGTGATATTTCTCTTTTTAACAGATGAACGCATAAGAGAGTGTATCTGTGTGTGTGCAAAATAATAGTTTTTACGCTTTGGAGTTTGACCTTTCATCCTCCTCAGATCCGGGCTGCTTCTTATATGCTGCTGCTGCTGCTCTTGCTCGTGCTGCTGTTGTTGTTGTTCTTGTAGCATATGAAAACGGTAAAAGTCGTACTCGCCTGTTGCGCATCCGCATCGTTAGGTGAGGGGCGCGCGGGGGGTTGAAATTGGGGTGTTGTCGTTGTTGCTTGCTCATTTTCATTCATTTGTTGCGTGTGCGCGTGTGTGTTTGTGTGCGCGCGCGTATGCATGTGGAAGTTTATATGCATGTACATTTGTATGCATGTGTGTGTACATATGTTTGTTCATTACGTTTACTCCAATTGGTGCTGCCGCTTAGAAGACAAACTTTCCTGCTATTTGCCCATCATCTCTCTCTCTGTCTCTCCCGCTCCCGTTGCCGCTCTCTTTTTGCGTCTGCTCTCGATGACTGCATCTCTTTCTCTCACATTTGCTCTGCTTGGCTGACTCAATTAATTCTTTTAGTTTAGTTACTACTGTGGCTCTTTTATTATTTGCTTAATTACAACACACATGCACACACTCACACACATACACACAGACAGATAAGCTTGTGCAGAAATTTTTTCGCAACAACAAACGTTACCGTTAATGGAGTCATTAGCCCCTTTGAAAAGCTCCACAAGTTTCACGCCAAGTTTTAAGCTAAGCTCCAGCTCCAGCTGTTGCTGCTTTTGGTACCCTGTCCATAATCTGGGTCTCCCACTACATCCCGTGCCCCTCTCTTTTTTCCTCTCTCTCTGCTCTTCCAGCTCCCAATCTCTTTCTATTTTGTGGTTGTATTTAAATTTTATTTGTTCAATTGTGAAAATCGCCGATTTCACAAAGCAATTTGTGAAAGTTTTCGATTTTTCCACAACCGCAAATAATTTTAACAAGTTTCAATTAATTTTAATTAATTCAGTGAATATGTTAAACCAAATAAATGAATGTGTGCATACTGCAGATCAGATAAAGATATAACAAGAAATACAGCACAGAAAGGTGATTTACAGAAAATATTAATCTAAAAAAAATTATCAAAATCTTTTCTATCATATTAAAAATAGTTGTTCAAGTCTACAAACTATTTAAAATATTATATATTTTATTTTGATTAATTGAAATGATTGAGAAAATTATTATAACTACTTTATTTCACGAATTATATTTTATATTGTATTTCACTGTGAAAAAAACATTCTTTTTAATGAATGAAAACTTTTAAGGAGCAATGTAAAAAATGATTCATCACTTCATTAATAAAAATGTGATTCATTTATGATATTTACTAAATTTTAAAATAACCCGCAAGTTAATTAAACTTTTATTAGGCATTAAATCTCTAAAAAATTGCACAGTATAATTTAATTTATGATATTTAATTCTAATACCTCACTTTTCTTCATTGCAGCTGAACTTAACTTGTATCGTATGTTGAATATCGTAAAAAGATGTTGTGATGGCGAAAATGGCATCTGGTGACCTTTCGTTGACCAGCACGAGCAGTCAAGAGGGTGAGTTGAAGAGCGAAGATTGACCCCATAGAACAGAGTACATTATTTTCCTTCTTCCCTTGTAGAAGAGAGTTCCGAGTATGTGGGCTACGATAGTACGCTGCGTCCACCTTCGAACTCCAGTGGCAGCACAACTGCTGCCAACATGGCCAACAATAATGGGCCCACTAAGGGAATCAGCAGCACTGGAGGCGGTGGTGTCGGCGTCGTGGGTGGAGGAGTTGGTAGTGGCGTTGTTGCGCCAGGAGGCAATAATAAGAAATTTGAACTATTGCGATCGCAATATGAATCAGCAATGCTGGAGCTAAGCACCCTACGCCATCAACATTCGAATTCAGAGAGACGCTGCGATGAATTGGCCACACAGTTAAATCTCTATCAGGAGCACTATGTGGCAGATCGGAAGCAGTTCGAGGACATTATGGCCGAGAGTGCAAGGCTGAAGCACAAGCTTAAACAGCTGGAGAACAATGGGAATCCACCAGCATCGGCACAAAATGCCACCGGAGGTGGAGGTGGAGGAGGCACTTTCTACTATGGAAAAATGCAGCAATCAAGTAGCGAAAAGTTGGCGGAACTGAAGAAGGAGCGTAATCTCATTGCCATTGAGCTGGAAAAGGAACGCAGTTTCTATCGTCAACGTGTCGATGAAAATCAAACACTGAAGGTGCTGCTCTCCAAGGAGACCAAACATGTGTTGTCCCTCACCGAGGAATTGAATCAATTGCTCTCGGAGAAAGATAATGTGCTGCAGGAGCATCAGAAAATGTCCGATGATCTGGCATTGGCCAACAAGGAAATCGAACGTCTCAAAAAGGATGAACTCATGTACAAGACGGAGCTAAAGTCATTGCAATTGGCCAATGCGGAGCACAAGAAACGAGATCTGCTCAAGTCGCGCGAAAGCAGTTGGTCCAAGGAGTTCAACAATAGCGACAAGGAGGAATTGGAGAAGTTACGCAAAAGCCTGGACAAGGCACAGTCAGAGGTGGAGCGTGCTCTGCAGGATGCCGAGGAGGCGAAGCGTGTGCGAGATTGGGCAATCTCACAACGTGAGAAAATCGTGCAGGAGCGCGATTCGGTAAAGACGCTTTGTGATAATTTGCGCAAGGAGCGCGATAAGGCCATTTCGGATCTGCTGATGGCCATTAGGGATAGTGAGAAGATTAAGAAACAAAAGGATGAGGCACAAAAGAAAATCGATGCCCTGAAAGAGCAGTTGGAACAGAGTCAAACAACGATTGCCACGCCCTCGGACAGTGCATCTCGTCGCAGCTTTCGCTTGAGTAGCTATGATAGTGGTGAAGATCTGCTCGAGATTGAGCTATGCAACTATCATGACTCCGATCTTGGCATCATTCTGGATGATAGCAATAAACGGCAATTGGTCTGTGGTGTCACAAATAGTTCACCAGCCTTTGGCAAGCTAAAGATCAACGATGTCATCTGCAAGGTGAATAGCTTGGAGTGTCTAGGCGTGTCCAAACGTATGGTCCTCGAACAGATACGTGCCTGTGCCCCACACTGCCTTCTGCTTGTCTCGCGGCAGAGGCACAGCAAGCGACACTCGTATACGGTGCAATTGAAGACAAATGGACGCATGGACGGAATTCCAATTGGATTGCAGCTTGATATGGGCGTGTTCATAGCCAAAATTGAGCCCAAGTCATTGGCTTTCTATGAGCCCGAACTGGATGTGGGTGATCGTGTGCTAAGCATTAACAACAAGTCAATGGACACACTGCAATCCATCGATGAGGTGATGCAGATGATCAACACTTGTGACACTCTCAATATATTTGCACTGAAATATGTCCCAGAGCAGTCGACAATGACGATGGGATCGGATAACGTAAATTGCCGCATGACTTCATCATCGGCACAGACAGATAGCTCAATTGATTCCATGCAACAGCAATTGAACAGCAGCAGCGGCGTCACCGGCTCTGGTGGCTCTTCCGCGGGGGCTACAAAACATCCATCGAAATTTGCTGATTTTTTACGAAAACTGAAGTTCAGTAAACCTGGCACAGCCGATGATAGCTTCGAACAGGAGCACGATGTGGCAATCGCAGCGCTGGATTCGGTACTCAGTGAGAATAGCTCAGAGAAGAGCAAAGAGAATCTCTTCAAGCGTCACAAACGTGGCAAAAAGGGTGAAAAGGAGGCCAAAACAATGGGCACATGGCCACGTACGAATATATCGCATGATAATCCCACAGGGACCATTGTACAGCGCGGCGGGGAGAAGAAACGCGCACTAATGTCGCTTTTCACGGCTGGCCCCATCAATGTGGATAAAGATGACGATGTGGATGATGTGGTGGTGCAGCAGCAGCAGCAGCAGGTTGAGCAGGTCAAGCCACAGCAGTTGCAGTTGCAACAGGCGGAGTTGCTACCGCCACCGTTGCCGCCGCAGCTGTCGAAGCCGCGCAACCTCAATGGCAGCGCCATAAAAACGCATCCGAATCGCAACTCTAATCCTGTCAGCAATATGGTGGCCTCAGCACTCTTTCAACCTGGCAACCCTGGGACCTATCCTCGCCATTCACTCTACGGGGGCGTAGCAATGCCCCCGCCGGCAGAGGATAAACAGCAGCTTTTGCTGCAACGTCCAGCGCCACTGATGGGCGCCAATGCGCGTGTCAAATTGCATGGCCAGGAGCGTTCACGTTCACACAATCCGAATCGCTTCTCGCTGAATATACCGCCCAGCGCAGTAGAAGGAGCAGTAAGAGGCGCAGGTGACTTCACTTATCAGCCCAAAACAAGTGGACAACAAGCACAACAGCAGGTGGTGCCCGCTGTGGCGGCAGGAGAATTCCCCACTCGAAGTAAGCAGCAAATGTTCGATATGTTTCAACAGCCGTCGTCGTCGTCAACAGCGCCGCCTCCCACGATGCCCAAGGTGATGAACAGCACCATGTTTATGCCGGTGCATCCACCCCCACGTGGTGGTAGTGGTGTCGGAAGTGGCTCTGCCTCCGGCTCTGGTGGCCCCGTGGATGTTATATCACTCAAATCACAGAACTCCATCGAATCCATGTTGTCCGCAAAGAGTCCGCCCATAAGCGAGTGCAGCGTTTATCCCAAGCGTCCACAGGTGCCGCCCATGCCAATGTCCATGCCCATGTCCATGTCCATGATGCCGCCCAAGCATGTGCCCAAATATCCCAGCGATAGTGAATCCATTGGATCGGGCATATATCACAATTATATGTCAGCGTCTCAGACAGCACCTCACATGACTATGGCGGGTAATCGACACACACAGCTGTTTCCCAGCTTTCAGCAGAACACACATGGATTGCGCTACATTCGACGCTCTAGTCCGCTAACCACATCCTCGCCACCGCCACCGCCGCCCAGTAGTCAAGCACCGCCGCTGCCGCCGCTGGAGAGCAATAGCAATAGCAGCAACATTGGCATACCAACTGATCTGGATTTTGTACCCGGCCAGCTTCAGCAGCACTCACATCATCATCCATCGCATCAGCAACATATGCAGCATCCGCCCTATATGGACTACAGTCAGAGGGATCAGCAGCATCAGCATCAGCAGGCTCAGCACTATGCTATCATCTACGAAGGCGGCACATTTCCGCGCAAGAAAGACAATCAACGCCTACGCATTCCGTCCAATCCGAGTGTGGCCAGCAATCGACAGAATAGTGCCAGCTTGGTAAAGAATAGTTCGGGCTCCATTGATCATCATTATAGTAGCAGCTCCACGCATCATGCCACAACTGCACCAGTTTCCCTAATGAGTTCCAGTTATGCGGCAAATATGAATAGCAACAATGGAGGCGGTGGTTCCTTAAGTGGAGTAGGAGTTGGAGGAGTGGGAGCATGTGGAGGTGGAGGTGGAGGCAGTGGCAGAGGATCGCCCATGCCGCAAGTGCATGTCGAGGTGCTCAGCCACGGCGGGCCAAGCAGTGGGAGTGGCAAACGTTGCTCGAATGTACAATCGGATTTTCTATGCCCCGGAGACCTTAGAAGAGTCACCATAGATAAGCGAGACAAGTCGCTCGGCATCACCATACAGTGTAACAATAATGGAGGCGGCATCTTTGTGTCCACCGTTGCCGACAAGAGTACCGCTATGCGTGCCGGTCTCCAGGTGGGCGATCAACTCTTGGAAGTCTGTGGCATCAATATGCGAGCGGCCACTAATGAAATTGCCGCCAATGTGCTACGTCAGTGCGGCGATTCCTTTACAATGCTCGTGCAGTATAATCCCGAAAGTGAGTACAATGATTAACCTAAACTTAACCATATCTAATTGAATCTACTTCTGTCTAATCTCTTTTAGAATTTCACCCATCTGAAAACGACGGCATGCACAACCTGGAACCAGAATCTCCCCTCAATCATTCGGGCTCGCCGACGCCACGCAATTCACCACGTCCGCCGGCGCGTAATATGCAGACGACGGCAGCGACACTGCCAACACTGCAACCGCTTTCCTTGTTACCATCAACGGTGGCAACAGTGACACGTGCCCCACTCTCGCATCAGTCCGTAAAGGATCAAAGTTTTACAGACAGTCTGGAGAATCAATCGGATATCAGTAGCAGTCAAGATATGCCATCATCGGCGGCTACCACCACCACAACAACTGCCTCGGCCACGTCCACAGTGTATGATGATGACACAAAGCCAACGCTGCCGCCAGCTCCAGCTACAGTGGCTGCCGAATGTATGTATAGCTGCCACAGCATACATAGAATTATTTAAATATTTGCCCGCCTCCTTTTTAGCGCTGCGTTTTGTCACTCTGCACATGGACAAGTCAAAGAATCTGGGAATCAAACTGTTTGGTGGCAACAAGGTTGGCATCTATGTGCACGATGTGGCGCCTGGTTCGCCATCGGATCACGCTGGCATACGGAAAGGTGACCTCATACTCGAGTACAATGGTGTCGATCTGAGCGGCGTGACTGCCGAGCAGGCAGCCAATGAGATCTCCAAGCTGACGGATACTGTTACAATGCTGGTGCAGAACAAACTACAAAGTGAGTGGGAGTCGAAACCGTCTCGGAAGTGCTTCTATATTTATTTATAAACCTTCATTTGTAGCGCTCAAACAAATCAAGGATAAACCGGGGGATTCGTTTTATATACGCGTCGGTTTCGATCGTCTTGGTGAACTGAACGAGGATGAGCTACGTTTTGCCAAGGATGAGGTGCTTTACGTGGATAATACAGTGTTTAATGGCACATTTGGTCTGTGGCGTGCCTGGAAATTGGATGCAATGGGTCATCGCAAGGAGTGCGGCATAATACCAAGTCAAATGAAGTGAGTGGGGAAAATATTTAAATATATGAAAGATATTAATAAACTTCCTTTTCCTTCTCAGAGTGGAAGAAGAGCTACGTTCGGGCGAGGTGGTCGACTGTGATACAGGCACGGCGCGACGTGGTAGCACCTCTGCGCGTCGTTCGTTCTTTCGACGCAAGAAGAATCAGCGTAGCTCGTCACGTGACTCCACCGAGATAGCGAGCTTTAGCAACACGCAGTTGAGTTTCTTTCCCGACTCCGGCATACTGAATGACGATGGTGGCGTCATGAGCTATCAGCGTGTGGAGCTACTGGACTGTATGTGTCGTAGACTATATGTCAAATATATTTGTTATTAACTTCTTGATTATATCATATATTTTGGTGTAGCTCCCATACGTCGCCCTGTGCTAATCATTGGTCCGTTGTCGGAGTGTTTGATGGATCGCTTGAAAATCGATTTTCCTACATTATTCAGGCTGTGCGAGGTGACCACTATGGACTGCTCGCAGGAGGCCATGGAGGAGGGCCTCAAGGAGAACATATTTGTGGATTATCGCAGACGTGGCAATAAATTCGAATGCACCACCGTGGAGGCCATCAGCAATACGTGCAAGACGGTGAGCACAATTAATATACTAAATAAATCAACCATCCGATCAATATTTTATTGTCTTTAGGATCCTCGTCACTGCATTCTGGATGTGTCGATCTCAGCCGTGGAGCGATTGCAGCGACTGCAAATCTATCCGATTGTGCTGCTGTTGCGTTTCAAGTCCGCTAAACAGATACGCGACATACGTGACTTTGGCACCGACAAAATCTCTGCCAAGGCAGCCAAGGAGATGTACGAGCGGGCGCTGAAGCTCGAGTTCGACTACAAGCAATACATATCAGGTATGCTCAGTATATGAATACCTTATATTAATATATACTAAAGATTCCCTCTTATTCTTCTTTCAGCCGTCATACCTGGCGTCAGCATCAAGCACATGTGCACACAGATCAAGGATGCCGTCGACAAGGAGCAGGACAAGCTGCTTTGGGTGCCCGTTACGAATGGATAGCACAGTTTCTTTAGTTTATTAATGATCACATAATGCACTTAGTTAGCTTCTGATGTGTAGTATTTAAAATCGCGTATCAATATTACAAAAATATCATTTTGTATTCGTTTTGCTTAACGTAGAGTATTCAAGTATCGCCTATGCTTAACGTAATTTGCATTCAAGGCGCTGTATTTCTTTATATACGTATTTTTTTGTTTGTTTCATGTTTCTGTCCCCTTTATTTATATACAAACACACACACATATGTAACACAGTGTATTGTCTGTCTGTGTGAGAATTTGTGAAATTCTCAATAAAAGAAAACCAAGTAAAACTAATTTTTAGTTTCAATTCTATTTTATTTTTTTATTCTACTTATTTATGTTTTCGATAACTTGTCTTTATGTTTCGCTGTAATAAATTTGTACTTCATTTTTGTTGCAATATTTCAATGAATATTCAAATTCTTTAGACTCTCAAGCTTTATCTAAAACAGTAAGTGCTCTTAATATTGAATAAAATATCAACTTAGTTGTGGTTTCGCAACATTAAAAACTTTATTCGATGAACAAAATGTGTATTGAAAAATAAATGCTATTACTTTTACAATAATTATTACTAGCCTTAAATGAGATAAATGTAAAGAGAACTGAAGCGATATGCGATCGGAAAATGCCTTCAGCAATTAAATTAAATCATATCTAACACAAACACACACATCTGAAGAATACAATATATATTGATATATTTATATATATATAAGAAATAAATACATATTTGTAAACGTATTAAATACATTATAAACTATTTTATACATATTTATGTACGTAAGCATTTTATATACAACAATAACTATAATATATATTTATATATATTTTGCAATAAATAAAAAATATTTTTCAAATTGTTTTGTTTTTTATTTACATCAAAAATTTTTTTGTTCATTTTATGGCCACAGTTGCAATGAAAAAATGATTATAAACTAAGATACCATTAAACGCACCTGCCACGAATTCGTTTAATAAATATTTCAAGGTACATTCGCTCTGTAAAATTGTCGCTGGGAAAGACATTGTGTTGATCTATATATACAATAACACAATGACTTGCTTAAAATAAAAACTTAAAAAAGGAAATTTTCAGAAGTCAATCAAAGTAAATCTGATTCGGCACTTTTTTGATTATTTCAACTGATTGTTATATACGTGTATTGAATTAGAATCCGATTCTGAATCTCTTCGTTTTTTTGTCTGCCTTGATTTTTGTTTGATTGAGAAAGGTAAACTATCGTAAAACTATCGGCTAATATAAATATGGACATTTTTTAACACAAGTTTAAAATAATTATTTTTATTTACACACTGGATTGGACTAGGTCAGATCCAAAGCCTCATTCGGATGAGCTAATCTCTAAACTAACCCTCAAAGAAGTCGTATTCATCGCGAGGCCGATACCATTGATCTGTGGCATGCTCGTAAATGGCACGTTGCACCACCGCCTCGGCTGCTCCGACGGGATCCGATGCTGGTGGCGGCGGCGATTGTGCCGGTGATTGTGGCGCATCGAAACCACTCTCTGAGCGCGGACTGCGAGATGTGGCTCGAAACTCCATGGGAATGTTGTAGCATTTGCAAATGCAACTGGAGGGGAAGCGGAACCAGTCGGAGAAGATGCCGCGACACTCGTTGTGCGGATCATAGGCCAGCAGGCGATGAAGCCGGTACTGCTGCTCACAGCGACAGCCATCGCGGCAGAACATCTGTTTGAACTCGTGCGTGCATTTCTCCCAGTGTACGTACTGCTCGAAGGGGTAAAGATTCAGCAGGGCCAGCACCTCGCCACGCGTGTTGTTGGCCCAAAAGGGGGCCACGACTTCATCCTTAACGGGACAAGCATTGCTGTGGAAGGAGAGGAAAATGTAAGTGAAGGAAAGAATAGGTGAATGTGATTGTAATGCCGATAGTACTAACGAGATCGATATACTAACTTCTTTATCTTCACCGATATTATTAACTAGCGTAAGTTAAATAAATAAAATAAATAAATGAATAAACTATCGATAATAGTGTAATTATTAATTTGTTCTTTCAGCTGTCACCTAAGTATCGATGAAAAAACCCCCTTTACGATAGTATAGCCGATAGTAATAATTGTTTTCTTTTCAAAAATGTTCAATTATGCTGTTATCGATAGTAGAACATGTAGTCAAAGTTCTCTAGTGCAATAATTCTAACGATATTTATACGGATAATACTATCGATATTTTCATATTAATTCCTTTTTTGATAGTATTTGAGATAAATAAGAACTTAAATCACAAAATCGATAAATGTAGTGCTTCTACTAACGATAGTTCCCAACCGATACTTACACGCCCCGCATATTGCTTGTTACTGTCATCGGTTCCTGCTTCATGGCATCCTGGAAGAGCTGACCACCTTCCCGCAACAAACCCTGCTTGGTGGTGGTGCTGACAGGCGTTGGAGTGGTGCTGGTCGTTGTGCTGGTTGTGGTGGTGGTACTGTGGCTCACCAATGGACGACGCAGCTTATCGGCGCCTAAGGCCGTGTAGGTCGACGAGAAAAGGGAGGCGAAGCTGACGGGCGTGGTGCTGCCCAGCGTCGACTTGGTGACATTGCGGCGTGGCAGCAAAGCTATTGTGGTGCTGCTGGCTCCGGAGTTGGCACCACTCTCTGCAGTGCCATTAGTTGACGCCTTTGAAGGCGTTGGGGGCGTGGCACCCTCATTGGGCCGCTGCTTGCGCACAGGCATCGTTGTGGTTGGGCGTTTGGTTGCTGGAGCAGCGGTGGGCTTTGCCACATTAGCGATGGTCAGATTACGTAACGTTCCCGGTGAAGCTGGAAGAGAACCCAACTCCGGTGACTCAATTATTTGAATGTTGTCGCCAACAGATGCGCGAGTGGCGGTGGTGCTTCCACTGGTGCTAGCTGTGGTGCCAGGCAGCACCTCATATACGCTGTTCGCTACATCCAGTTCCACTTGCTCCTCCTCCGACTCCCGCTCGGGCTGTGCAACTGCCACAGCAGGAGGTGCAATTGTGGTTGTTGTGGAACTACTTGGGCTGGCACTGGAGGTGCTCGCCGTGCTTGTCGTGCTTCTCTCTGGGGTTGGAGTGGTGGTCGATGTGGTTGTGGTTGAAGTCGATGAGGTGGTGCTGGTGGTGGTGCTCATCGGACGAAAATGTGGCTCCATTAGCACATCATTACCCTTGAAGTTGGAGAACTCGTCACGCTCGTGCAGCATAAACTTTGCACCACGCGGCGTCTTCGAATAACGCTCCGCGGCCTCCTCTATGTCATCGCTGTCGACCACTTCGTTGTTCTGGATCTCATCCCGCAAGATGGATATGTGTCGCACATCGCCATACATGCGCTTCATCAATCCCTGATTCTCGTGCACAAAGCGACGCACAGCGTGCCACGGATATATGGAACCGGGCAGGTGGCAGAAGGGTTGCTTTGCCAGGTCGCAGGGTATCGCCGCTAGCATCTGCGCTCGGCCACGCCTTGACATTTTGCCATTCGGACTGCACGAGTTCGCCGAGTCGAAGCCGAAGCTGGGCGTGCTGTCCGTGAGCGACACGATGCACACGAGCAGCAGCAACACGAGCGCTTTGCACTGCAAGTTGTGGAGAAATAGAGAGAGAAATAATTAAAGTTTTATTTTTATAGTGAATTAGTTTCATTTTTCTTTATTTTCCGCAAAATTCTTTATAATAATGTGTATTGAAAATATATTTAATTTTATAGATTGATAAAGATAAATTCATAAGTAATTTTAAGATCTTTTGATAAGAGATATATAGTTAACAAGACTTAAAATTGTTATTAGGAAGTCATTGTGCAAATATTTTATGTTTTTATTTATGATATTAATGGTATGGAAATATTCTTTTTTCCTTTTTTTTTTTTTCTCCCGAAATAAAAATAAAATAAAACGTGATCTAATACACACGTAGAATAGACATGAATATTGAAAGTACCTATGTATATGGCTAACAAACTATCTATGTTAGAAAATGAAAAGCATTTATGACAAATGAATTTAAGATCTTTAATTTAGTGACTTAGTGTTTAGAAAGCTTGTGATGGAAATGTTCTTCGGAAAATAAAAGAATCAATAAATTCCCTTAATTAACAAATATATGTTAATTTAATGAAATATGATCAAACATGAAAAATAATATACATGTTGAATAAACAAGACAAACATTTAAGAAATGAAGTGGTGCTGGGAGAAGAATCAAGAATTTCTGTAACTTTTCAGTATTCATATTGTACCAAGTACTTTCAATAAATCGAATGTACTCGAAATGAATGTATTGAGTTGCCTGATGAGCAAATGTCGTGAGCGGCGAAGATTAATGGAGAAATGGAAATGAAAAAATGGAGATGTGGAAATGGGGAATAGATGGAAATGCCAATGGGAAGGTAAATCAAGTGGGGAATATGTTGATGCGGAGGGGACTGACTGCAGTTCGGCTCTCACTCGGGCAAACAATTTGTCGCCGGCGTGACGAGGCGAAACAGAAAAGCGGAACGGGGCAAAACAAACCTCAGCCACACGGCTAATGTCACTCCCCCTCTCTCTCTCTCTCTCTCTCTCTCTCTTTTCTTTTTCTTGTTGTCTCTCTCTCCTAATGAACCGGCATAAAATCGAATTTTACTTTCACGCAGATCTCGAGACACGAAGATGATCGATGTGCATTTGCATGCGGAGAGAGAAAAAGAGAGATAGAAAATGCAAAGAGAGAGGGCGAGAGGAAGTGCAGTCACAGAGAATGGCCGCAATTACCAAGCTGCATATGAGCTCTAGCAGAGGGCGGGGAAGGGGAGTGGCCGCCGGCGAAGCGTCTCAAAGTGAAATGCAGAGAGCAATTAAAAGCGAAATGGGTTAAGCCAAGTAAAAGTAAATTGCGCCGCCGCCGCTTGCACCGTTATATGAAAGAGCAGGCAGAGCTGCCAACGAACAGGGCGGTGAGTGGAGAGGAGTGGCGAGGGGTGCCAAGGGGGTTCCCTTTCCAACTTTCCTTTTCGGTTGCACAATCGATGCGCGCGATGCAAGGAGCCAAACAACTCGCATCGCCTCAAAACGTGTCTGTTGCGCTGTCTTTCCCTCTCTCTCTCTCTCTCTCTGTTTCCCGGTCTCTCTTTTTCTCGTTATCTCTTCCCCTTCTCTTGCTGAACTGGTTTGCCTTTTTGGTATCCCAAATTTGATATCAATTCAGTTATCACTTCAACTCGTATGTGGTTTCTTCTTGCATGCTCTTCAGGTATGATTCACCTTTATTGCGTGCGCTCCCCGCGGCCTCCAAAAAGAAAGTGTTAAACCTCCCATAAATGCGACTGTATACGTGTATGCGTACGTGTGTGTATGTCTGTGTGCCTTTTAAACTAACTCGCTGCGGTTAGGTAATACTTTGTATATGGATCATGGATTTCTTGGAAATTTCCCATCATTTTGCATAGGTAACTACAGTGGAACCTAGATGAGTTGACAGCAAAGTTAACCCAACTATATAAAACTTAAATTTGTTAAAGTCTTTAAAAAATTATAAGCCTTAAAAGTACAAAGTTCTTATACGAGTACATTACAGTGTTAAGTTTATACTGCCTGCAATGGTTTCTTTAATAATAGAAAAAAGCGAAATTACTGGAAAAACATAAAGGTTTTTGTAATCGATACTGAATTTGTTAGAAAAAAAAAGAGCCTATAACAAAACCTTCTGTTCTATTACAGAACTAATCTCTAGTAAATCGATACTCGAATTTATTCAAAGAGAAAAATTAAGAACTCATAAATGTAAAGGCATTTATTTTCATATGGTAATCTTTTTTCAGATACTTTGGTAACGAAGTACAATAACAATAAACAGATAGATATAAATTTCACTTGGAATGAATTGATATTCCTGATAGTATTATCTGTTTCTTTTTTATAGGTTATTTAATTTGTTACATTTGATTAAAAATTTTTGATATTATTATAATCTTTGTATCATCCACAAACCTCCATAGTCTCAGAGAAGTCTAATTTTGATTGTTTTATAAATATTTTACAACTAAATAAATACAATACGAATAGCCCATACAAGATCACTGAAAATGCGAAATTTTCTCATTTGAAACTTTCCACTAACATTATCAGCAGCATAAAGTTTACCAACCCAGTGGGAACCAAGATTAGTGAACTATTTCGCGTCATTATGATATTATTGTAATCTTTTTATCTTTCACGATGATCTCAACTGCCTTGGGGGGAAGTGATGAATACATTAAGAGTGGTTCAAGTGATAGATTACAATTAAGCGTGCCATTATCGAGGGTAAAAGCTATATTGATTGAATGCATGTGTGTGTTGTGTGTGTGGGATGAGAGAACAACAAATGACTTAGGCAACGAACTTGCTTTCAAGCTAATTTTGCGTAGAGCAAAACCGAATCAGGTCAAAACCGAACTGAGGCGAACGAAGCAACCTGAAATGGAAAGCACAAATTTACTTTCGCTTTGTTTGGCGCCAAATCAACGGCGATCTATATCTACATAGGCACATACACAGTAACACACACACAGTCACACACACACACAGATGCGAATCTTTGGCGAGACAATTAAATTGATTCTCATGCCTCGATCGAGTGTCATAAATATTTCTTGGTAAGTCTAGAAAAAGCAATAAGGAAATTGGAGCAAGACACTGAGCAAGATCAGGCAAGAAGATCAGCTCGATCAGCACGATCAGCTCGATGGGGCGGCTGTCAATGGCGGGCAACAAATCAATATGTTCAATCGCCAAATGGGCATTAAGTCAACTCGCATCGAGGAAGACATTTGTCACGCAGCTGTTGCAACTTGCAACACTTTAATGTGTCAGCAGCAGCAACAGCAACGACAACGACAATGTCAGCGTCAGCGTCAACTTTCTATGAGCGGGTCCAGAGAAGAACTACAGCTGATGTACAGCCAGATGTGTCTCCATGTGTCTCTATGTCTTCATCTCCCAAATACTCTCGTGCTGCAGCAGCAGCAGCAGCATCTGCGTGGTATGAATTATTTATTTTGCTGTTGTTACATTTAACCAAATTTGGCATCTGGCCTGCTGCCGATTCTGTGCCTTGCTAATTGCCATTTGGTCAGCTGGTGAAACTACTAGCATCGTCGTGTGGCTTGCCACAGAAAAGACTTAGGCGACAAACTTGCCAGAGTTTCGACACGCAACGATGAAAGGGGCAAAATGCATATTCAATCGATGGCCCTCTTCCTTTCTCTCTCTTTCTCTCCCTCTCTTTGTTTCCCTCTACCCCCTCTCTGCCTCCTCCATACTGCCAAAAATTATTGCCGCGTCGCAATTCGCAAGTTTCACTTGTCCAACTCACCGGAAAGGGCCTCCCAAAAAATAAAACAACCTCGCAACGCTTTTTTTTCTCTTTCTCCCCAATTTGGTAACTCACTACAGTTTCTTCTGCACTTCTTCTTCATCGACCATTATTTAAATACGATTGCCGGCCCCAGTCCCAGTCGAAAAGTGCCAAACCACAAAAATCATTTCATGCCGGCTGCGCCCGAAGAAAGTGAAACTTTTTGTTTTCTTCACTTTTTTTTTCGTATCTTTTAAGCGGTAACAAAAGCAACAAAGCCAACAGCTGTGTGTGTGTATGTGTATGTGCGTTGTTTATGCTATTTTGTATGCGTGTGTATGTGTGGTTAGCTGTTAGTAAGCTCTTAATATGCATAAAACGCTGATCGTTTATCGATTTCAACACATGTTGTAAGCGGCTCAGCGCCTGAAAGCGAACTGCCACTGGAACTGGGAGGGAACTCGACTCTATAACGACGACGACGACAGCCAAGTTTTCATTTTCATTTCGTCATATTTCATTTGCGTCTTTATGAAGGGGGAATAGGAGTCCACAAAGAAGATATAGTTCTATTATAGGCAAAGATATTTTACCCAGTACAGACCTTTATTGAGGGTACTAAATTAACAATTATTTTAAAATTATTATCATAATACATTATAATGTTGTCATTATATAACTCAAGTACATTATGAAAAGTATTCGTGATTTTCTATATGCATTTACTAAAGAATATAAACTTTACATTAAATATCTATACCCTGAATTATTATAGGGTTTTGGCGACCTTTGTTTTTTAAAAATTCTCTCCTCTACATAAATTCTGTAGTGATATTATGCGTAGTTTTTAACGAAAGTAAATCCTGTTTAGCTTTATCTTTTATTGATTTTTATTTTATAAGATAAATAATTTTATTTCCTTAACAATTCATAGAGTTCATAAGCAAAATTGAACTGATCTTAAGGATTGCGACACAGATCCCTTATGTGATAATAAAATTAATATTTAATGTATATTATCACATATTTATTATTGTTTGATATTTTTCTTGATAAAAAGTAAATATTCTTTTTTTTTTATTTTAGTTATTAGGAGTTCTATTTTCCACTTCGATAATTGTTGAAAAAACTTAAGACACATTGAAACAGTTTCGTTGCTTCCTAAGGATCGGAAATAAGATTTTTAATAATAACAGAAATAAACCTTTATTTGCCAAATACGAATTTAGACAGATTTCGAAACTACATCGAATATAATCGACAACTTTATTGTATATCAAAGTGTAAGCCTTGACTGAGTTGATGTTTATTTTTTTATAAAATATATAAATGTAGGTGACAATAGGTTGGTCAATTAACACTCTCATTGGCATTTACCGTTATTAGTTTTGTCATTCGTAATCCGGCGAACGGGCTATCCATTTTCGTTAAAACTTTATTGTTTACTTTCACTCGCACACACACACACACACAATCACACACAAGCACTGAATGCCAAAATTGGCAATGGGAAGTTTTGGTCAAAGGATTTCGCAATGGGTTTACTTTTCTCTTTAGGGGCCTGGGCCCCGTAATCAGTTTGGGTTTTGATTAGCAGCAGCACGTATCACTTAGCGTGATTTTTATCGATATCGAATTTAGTTTTCGATTGTCACTGTAATTTTCGGTTATATTCATATTTTCATTTGCAAAGTTTTTACACGCAGTTACTTTTTTGTTGTAACTTTTCTGTCCCGCTGGGCATCAACAACAACAACAGAAGCGGCGACGACCCGAGAGCCCAAGCCGAAAAAACTCAAATCACGTTTACACGCTTCGCACTCACGTTTGCAACTGCGGCGAGAGCTGCGGCCAAACGTCGCACAAGCGCAGAGTCGCACAGGCGAAGCGTCGGCAGCGACGACGACAACGACGACGACGGCAGCGTCGACAGCAAGCACCGCAACTGCACCCCGCTCCGCAGTCAGAAACACAGTTCACGACAGAGACAGAGAGACGGCTCAGCGGCGGCGCAAGCGAAAACGCTTTTAGTACCCTTGGTACAACGTCGACGTCAGTGGGTATGATGTGTAAGTAGATGTTGTAGAGCTGCAAACTAACCATATATAAATGCATATTGCTTCTATAATAATAATACATTTGTAATTTAAAGGGTATTCATCAGGGCTGCCATATCAGCTTTTTTTCATCTTATTTCAATAAAACCCCAAAATCGAACTGTCCGGAAATCTGTCCTTTTTTTTATTGCTCAAATAAATGTATTTTAGATAAGTTTTAATTAAATTGTTTTTGAATTCGATGTACAACTACGCCATTTCTATACAACTCTTTTTCCCTGTTTTTCGATTCGATTTTTAATCTTTGAAAGGAACAAATATTTCAAAGGTATTGGGTAAAATATTACCATATTTTGACTAAGACAATTTTCTACATATACAGAGCAGTAAGAATATTATTGATAGAGCATAAGAAATTATAGAAATTTAAAATATGTATGAAATTCTAGCATTTTTTTTAAATAAAAAAACGTTTGTCCTTGATTTGTTATTTTTTCTCTTGTTCTGAATAATATTAACTGCTTTTCTAATTTACAGTGTATGCATGCAGTCATCAACACACTGTCTACCCCTAAAAAAAATTCTTTTTATCTACAGGATATTCGTGTAGTTTTCAACTTAATTGATACGGTAATTTTTGCGGGTCTAATTTACAGGGTATTTCTGCAGCATCTACTCTCTGTACTAGTTCCATAATAGTTTTTTTTACAGGGTATTCATCTAGTCGTCTGCTCTCGCAACTGCATCATTGTTACTTGTTATTTTTACGGGTCTGTTTGTGCTTTTTTTTGCGTTTGCAGGAAAACTTTTTCTTATTTATTATTCGAAGCGTCAGCGTCGTCGGGCGGGCGCAGCAAAAACACAAACATTGAAAAACGAGCAAGCACTGCAGCGACGGCGACGAAGGCAGCAGCAGCAGCAACAACAGCGCAAAAAAGCAACAACAGCAACAACAACAACAAACCGCAAACACAACAAAAAAGCGCCACACGCAACACCGACGACAACAGCGACAGCGACTGCGACAGCAACACGACGCGATGCGAGAGAGCAAAGCGCAAGACACGAAGAGATGAAGATGCTTTTCCGAGACGAAACGAAGGCACGACTTTGCTGTTGCTGCTGCGCCGCTGCTACTGCTGCTGCTGCTGTTGTTGTTGTTGTCATTGCTGATTGGCGCTGCTGGTGGGAAGTGGGAGCATCGGCGGGCAGCGACGCTGACGCCTGCTTAGTAGGTCAGTAGTGGCCTTTAACTTAGTTGTCGTTGCTGCTGTGCTGCTGCCGCTGCGGCTGCAGTGCTGTTGTTGTTGCTGTTATTATTGCGGCTGTTGCTTGTTATTGTTGTTGTTTATCTTGCTGCTGTAGTTGTTGTTGTTACATGTTTGTTGCAACTTGTATGTAAACAGTGAAAACTTGACTTTGGCAGTGCGATTTGATCGAACGTAAATTACGCAGTATGCCGAGCTTTCGATAGATCGATAGATTGTTTGACCGATAGGCTACTGGTGCCGCAGGAAGTGAGCTTTGACAATGCTTAGTAAAGCCTTAAAATACTAGTAAATAATATTCAAGTAAACGAAATATTGATTGACGGATATATTAAAGAAAACTATCGATCAACCTGCCATTGAGTAAATCTCTTGCTGCATGTCAATGACTTCCGCAGCAAAGTAGAAGATGAGGAATCAGAAAAAGCGGAGAAGAGAGAGTCAAACAGAGAGAGAGAGAGAGAGAGACAGAGACAAAGAGAAAAAGGAGTTGGTAGGGGCTAAGTTGGACCACGCCAAATTCGTGTTGTGCTCGCTGCCAGGCGGTTTCCCCTGTCTTCAAATCATCATCAGCTTGAGTGGGTGGTCTCTCTGTCACTCCTCCCCTTCCGCTCTTCTGCTTCTTGCATTTTTTATACTCTTTCTGCATTTTTCCCATTTCAATTTGCAGCTTCCTTTCTTTACTTCTTTTACATGTGCCTGCCGAATTTCTTTTGTTGTTTTTGTTGTTGTGTCTCATCTTCTGGAAACGCAAACTGGTTGCTAATTTCCTTTTTCACGTTGTTTTTGTTTGAAAGATGATTGCGAAATAAATACGAAGTGTGCAACAAATGTGTGGGAGACTGTAAGTGTGTGTATGTGTTAAGGTTGTGTTTAGACGGGTGTGTTTGATTTGAAGAGAAACTTGAACTGAAAATATAATAGATTTCATTCAACTAGTTTATATTAAGTCAATTGAAACAAATAACGATAATCCAGTTATTTCTGTCAATCGATTTCGATTTCCTGGGTATCGCATTGTCGATCATTGGATTGTAATTTTTATTGCCTTTACCATAGAGGGCGCTCGTCGTTGAGCATACTGATTTCGCATGTATCGATATATGTATGTGTGTGTGTGTAAGCCCCCACTCCACTGCGATATTTAAGTTAAGTTAAAGTGAAAGTGCAGAAATAATAACAGAGCTACATATACCGCCGCCACCGCCTTTAAGACGAACCGTAGTGGGAAGCAGGTGGCCCCGGCTCTTTAGATCTGCACAGCTTGTCGGCTCTTAAGATTATCTCTGCCCGAAGACAGTTCAATTTGTGTGCTTACGAACTGGAAATGGGAGAACGAAACGAAAGACATTCACGGCAATTAACTGAATTAAAAGAGAGTTTCTACGAGGCTTTGTATGTGAACTTGGCTTCTTTTCGGAGACCACTTTGGAATCTGTGGGCAATTACTCATTACTCAGGGGCAGTTAAATGTGTTACCGAAAAGGTATATAACTCAAGACGGGCAACAAGAACTGTCCCATTATAAGCGATATAACCCGTTTACGGCCACGGCCGGGGCAGGTGGAGCGGTTTCTTCTTGCTCACGATTACAGCGACAACATCGCAGACGCCGAAATGTCTGTGGCAAGTTGATTCTGCTGCCTCTTGGCGAGATGAAAGTGCGCCACTGGTTGTCGGTTTGCTTCCCATGCAACCGCAGCAACAGCAGCAGCAACTGCAACAACAACAACTGCTAGTCAGGTTCATTAGCGTCATCATTGCGAGCAACTTGGGTGGGGAGCGGAAAGTGCGTAGCTTACAAGCAGATGTGTAGATCGACTGACAGACAGACAGATAATATGTTTTAAATTTTAGCAAACAGACAAATAAATGTTCTACTTTCACCATTGCGAAGGGGAACAGCGCAACAACAGATGTTGCAGACAAGTCGAATGTAGCAGCAACCAATGCAACAGTTAGACCATCACTGTTTCGCAGTAAGCTGGGTACAAATAAAAAATATATATACTAATTTGTCAATCAAAATAATAAAACAGATAAGTTTTCGGAGTAACATTTCAAATTTAACGGAAGTTTTCTATTTTCTTCCGCATAGCTCTGAGCTTTTGTCTAGATTCGCGAAACAGCTGTGCAATCGATTGGAAACATGTCGATATTTGGTCTGCAGCAAAATGGAATTTGGTCACATTGGCCATTTTAGATTGGGATTTGTATCAAATTTGGTACTTATCGGAGCCTATATCTTCTAAATTAATATGTACTTAATATAAACGTTTTATCTCGTTGAGATCTATAAATATCAATTGTCAGATATGGGCGTTTTGGAACTGCAAACGTACACAGTTTGTATAGTCACGTATATAAATACATGACAGGGACGTTACTAAATATTTGACTGAAAACGAAATGGTCGCGAGAATAGTAAGTAAAAGTCATCATAATAAAAATAAATCTATTTATATTTAATATAAAATTAAATCAAATCTTTTGACTATTTATAAATTAATTCAAACAAAGCGATGTATCTTAATATATCGACTTTAAATAAATAAATATCGCAACAGTCTGAATCGGAATCGATAGTATCGATAAACATTTTACAGATCTAGTAGTCGCAGAGATTTTTGGTAAGCTTTTCTGTGAAATAGTTGTATTTTGCGTTTAATTGATAAATAACAAGCCTTTAAAACAGTGCATGCTATTATTAACAACCCGCACACATTGTCGGCAACAATTATTAATCGGGCTTTTGCCGTGGTAGTGCATGCAAAGTGGGCAAAAAAGTTACAACAGCAACACAAGTGGAGCGCTGCTGCTGCGCAGCCAACGCGTAGTTTCTTCTATTGACTGGCGCTAGCGCAAACATTTTATTACTCAATTTAATATTAAACTGGCGACAAATGCAATTTAATATACTAGCATATAAACAATTAAATAATATTGGGGTAAGTTGTAATGGCTAGTTGTCGCTTACAAAGGTTCGGAACATAAGCGACACACTCACTTGCCTCGCCTGCCCTACGCCCAAGACGACGACGACGTGAGCAGCGCTGCGACTGCGAAGTCGTAGTCATATTTGTTGTTGCTATTCTCGACATATGATTCAATAAGTGGACATGATCACGGCGCTGCCTCTGCCGCTGCCGCTAGTTCTGGTTCTCTGCCACAGCGGCTGCGCCAAGCACTGACAGTTTTTTGTAATATTTGTGTGTAAATGCTATTTAAAATTTGAATCCGAATCTGTGTATCTGTACTTCACACCACGCATACTAGAGAATCTAAAACCAGCGGCAATTAGCCGAAGCAACATTGGGAACTGCGTGCACGACGCTTCGTTTTTGTTAATGAAACTTAAATGCCGCGCACGGACAGACAAACACATGCATACATACATATAAACGGGCATTGTGCCCGTTTTATGCAAACGGTTTTGGAAATGTGCGCAATTATCATAAATACTTTGCAATGAATCATAACGTTTTTAAAAAATAGGTTACGTTAAGTATACGTTACGGTCGTTTCAACTGGCCTAGAAGACAGTGCTAAACTATAATAAATCTCATTTTTATCAGTTTTACGCGCTCTCTTATCATACTTGCAAATTGTATTGTGTATTATCACAATGCATACATTATGCATAAGTGTTTGTTCGTGTGTGTGTTAATGTTTATTTCTGTAAATCACATTCAACAGCTACGTCGCAATTTGAAAACGAATCCCGCTAGTAACGGCAGAATACAACTGATATCGATAGCGAAAACCATTGATCGATTAACAGTTGCTATTTGAATATGGTTAATGTAAATCGTAAACAAAAGCTATTTAAATTTGTAACTGCTATCTGTAAAATTGAATATCGATAATATAAGCCATTGATCTATGAAGTCTGTATTTGAAGATGGTTAATGTAAATCGCAAACAAAAGCTTTTTAAATTTGTAACTGCTATCTATAAAATGCTTATCAATGAAAAGAAACAGTGACACAATTGTTTATTTACCCAGGCTGTTTTTACCTACATACCTTAACAAATACTCATACATTTCTTATTTTATTCTATAATCTCTTGCAGGGGGAGGTGCGGAAACGCTTCTACGACTTCTTGCACACACAACTTTCTACACACACATACAACCAAAGCTAAAACGAACGAACAAATACCAGAGACACACAGATAACAAAACAGAATTTCTGAAACCAAAAACCAATCCAAGCCACTAATCGAACGACTAAGACGACGACGGCAACGAGGAGAGCAGAAAATAGAAGCAGTAGAAATAGAGAGAGGGTCGCAAAAAAGGCAAAATGGCACACACACACCTGGGCAGGGCTGTCAAAAACATTGAGACGCCGCGTCCGCTCAAGACACAATCGCGGGCATCGCTTAAAACCAGTTACTTGGTGATTGAGGAGCTGATACAGCTTATCGATAATGTAACAGTTGGCCTGCAGTCGTGCAACACGACAACGGAATCGATAACTCTGCTTTTGCATAATTTACGTGTTCATGGCCCTCAGCTGGAGGCAGTGTCCAAGGATACACTGGATCGGGCGTTCGTTGTGTTCCGCAATGCTTCGCAGGACGAGCGACTGAACATAATGACACGACTCAAGTTACTTGAACTGATCGAACTACGTGCCAATAGCTGGGAAGATAAAGATACCATTGCCTATTACAAGTCCAAGCAGCAGGTGTCCAACGTTGAGGTGAGAGAAAGACTTTAAATAAATTACATTTATAAATATTAATATTGTATATATATATATTCTATTATTGTTTTTTTCTTTACTCGCCACAGCTACCCGCTGAATCATATCAACACGATGCAGCCGGCGTCGTGGGCAACCAACAGGCCTTTCTCAGCACCTCCCCCACATTTGGTGTAGGCGTCGGCGGTGGCGGCATGGGTGCACTGGGCGGTGGCGCCGCTGTTGCTGCTGCAGCAGCATTCAATGCGGCAACGGCGGCTGCTGCCGCTCAGGCAGCTGCCATTGCAGCGGTCGGCTCACCCAATCAACAGCATCTGCTGTTGCCTCCCGGTGAAGTCATACGCAATTCAGGAAAATTTCCGAAGCCAACCAAAATTCCCGGCAAGACCTACTGCAAGGATGAGGTAGTTATACGCAATGCTGACTCTGGCAAAGGTAAGTATATTATAGTTAGATAATCAATATAGCCTATATATATATTCTTAATATCTTATCTACCGCCTGCCTGCCTGTGTACCCTGCCCTGCCCTCCGTTACTATTAGTTATGGGCATTAAAGGGCGACGCGTGCACATGATTGAGGAACTTAGTGAAACAATTATATCGTTCCAAAGAGGTAAAACGCTGCTCAGATTTTATAAGCACCCATTGGCATTATTTATGTTACACATTTTGCAATTTCTAAAAATGTTTCGTGCTTTTTCATAACCCAATAAACCTAATGAAAACATAACGTTTAAATTTGCATATGCACACACTTACAATGTCAAATTCGCATATGTACACACTGACAAATACATATAAATAAAATTACACCGACACAAATGCCTGCACGTTCAATTGAAATTCAAAACTGTTTTTGTTGCTTTTCGGTTTTTAACTAATTGGAATAAGGTTCGCTCTATATATTAAAACATGTACATATTTATTTGTTCGTAATTTGTTTAATCGAAAATGTTGCCAATTAAATATCTACTCTTTATGCGTAGTCAACCCTGGCGCTAAGGAACGTTTGGTGCAGATCACTGGACCAGCTGAGGACAAAATCAAGTAAGTTACGATTATTATCGAAAATAAAATACAATGAACACAAGTTATCGAATTTAAAGCCCGACTTGGTATTTAGCCATGTAACAGTTCCCGAACACAGTATTTAATATCCGTGGTGCCAATTTTAGCTAATATTTTTTAGCGTTGCCATCTCGTAAGAAAGCTTGCCCGCGAAAAGAAACAAGAGATAACTGTTCTTCTCTTCCACATGTGAATGCCAACGACATTATCAAATAAAATGCAATACAAATTTTTCCTTCTACTCTCTGCAGTTATGCCAAGCAATTAATGGAGGATACCATACGACGCAACGCTTCACCGGTGCGTCTGGAGCCAGCACCATCCGCTGGCGGCGGTGCAGGCGGATCCTGTTCATCACTGAACTCATCGAACTCTGATGACGCTGTTGGAGTGCAGCCGCGTACGCCTGGCGCCAGCAGCAACCTCTCAAATCGTTTGAGCTTCAATTCAGCACAGAATTTCATGACTGCCACTGCAGCGGCACAACAGATCTCGCAGCATCATCAGCAGCAACAGCAGCAGCACCAGCAACAACACCAACAGCAGCAACATCACCTTCAGCAGCAGGTTGCCAATGCAGCCGCTGCGGCGGCAACAGCTGCTGCTGCTGGTAAAGTTATGCGACCAAATCAGCAGCTGCTTATGCATTCATATTCCACAAATGATGCTTCCGTAGGTGAATACAAGTTCACGGTCAATGTGGGTCAGCACCTCATCAAGATCACAGGCGACTGCTGTGAACTAGTGCGAGTAAGTACCCTGCGCAATCATTAAACTGAATATATGTTACAAACCCTATCGCAATCCCTTCACAGGTGGCCAAGTTGGTTTTGGACGATTATTTCAGCAGCTCCGAGTTCTTAGCTTCCATTGAGGCGGGCGCTGCTTTCGATGGCACCTCACTGGTGAGTCCCGTTACAACACCATCCACACCACTGCCCGGCTCGGGTCCACCGCAATTTATGATGGGCAATCCACTGCCGCTGGCCGATAGCGGCATCGGTCTCAACTATGCTGCCGGACAGGGTAACAACAATGGTGACGGGGACGATGAGGTGTTTGCCGATCCAGCTGGAACTACCAATGGTGGCAGCAACCAGAATGGCCTCGCACGTTCACGTCGCAGTCACTTCTCACGCAAGGAATCCACACCAGAAACGAAGGCAGCACGAGAGAAACAAGAAGATGAACGTGCTGTCAATCCGCTCAAGACGAATACCTGTAAGTGGAAACTTAGAAAGTTCCTTAATACGTTGAAGTTTTAGATACATCCGGTATTTCTCAGTCCTATATTATATATTTGTATTTATCTTCATTCATAGCACGCGTCTCGTATGACATTGAACATTTGATGTATTACTCAAAGAGTCCTCACGCCTGGGCCCTGCCTACAGATTGGGTTAAGATGGTGGAAACTGTGCCCTCGATTCTACGCAACAAGGTAATTCCAGCATCAGTTGATGAACACTTTATTGCATCGCTCGGCTGCGCAGCTGATCTCACCCTTGCACATAGTCAATCATCAGTAACAACTACAACAATAACATCAAAATCCTCAGCGCCTCCAGGAGGGTTGGTGGTGGTGGCAGCACCATTCTATAACCGAATCGATAACCCCCATAATAATGCTTGCAATCGAATGTCTATAAACCATACAGTAACTAACAATAAGCAACAACAACAACAATCACAAACGCAATCGAATATCATAACTGTAACGCTTGATAGCACCACAGCTGAACGCAAGATAATCTCATATGAGCGTGAAAGAAACGATCTTTCAAATCGTAAACCCTCTTCCGAGTCTGATCGTAAGTTGTACAACAAGCAAATACAGATCATAACCAATACGATGGAGGCATCTGCCTCCCAGTTTCAGTCCCAGCTGTCTCAATCCCATTCGTCGAGCTCCCATTCCCTTGTCCCATCCCATTCCCAGTCGAGTCTGAAGACTGTGTTCCAGCGTTATAGCGACAACGATGAATTTTCGCTGGCCATGTGTGATGCATTCTCCAACGAGGAGCTCAACAATAATCGTGCCCTTATTTAAACAATTTTCAAGAAAGCAATCTCATATATATGCATTTTTATATGATCGTTCTGACGAGTGACAACAATTTATTTATATCGATTAAGTAATTTTCAAAAGATACAAAAAAAAGAAAGGAAATCTCGAAAGTTTACGAGTTCTAACAATCAGACAGTTTTAGGATATAGAAGTTTTGCTCAGTATTTATAATATAAAACCAAAACCAAAAGACAAAAGAAACGCAACATTTTGCTAGTCTTAGATTTAACATAATCTTAAAAATTAAAAAAGAAAAAAAAGAAGAATGAAAGTGAAACGAAAAAGCAAATTATTTTCTGTAATTTAAAATTAATAGAATCTGTGTTTTGGCTGTGAAACAGATTTAGTGTTCGCTAGAGTAAAGAGTCTACAGAGAGTCTTACACACCCACATACCACAACACATAACACTGTAATTAATGTTTAACAAGACTAATATTAACAACATCAACAACAAAAAACGAATAATATTCGCTAGTTAAGGATGTAAATTTAACAAATTTAGTTTTAAGCGTTTTTTCAACATACCCCATACAAATTTATATACAATACATATACATATGTAATATAATAAATGACTTGCAAAGTCGGATATGCTTGGCTTTATATCTTAACTGTAAATTTGAAGGTACACATACACATCCCCATAACATATACACATTAATACACGCGCACGCTTTCCAAAACACACAAAGGCTTTTGTAAACATATCAAAACATTTAAGATTAAAGATATTCCAAGGTAAGAGCTGATATGGCATTGTAATTATCTAATGTTTCCGAATCTCTACTAAATTTGTTCCCCTGATTCTATTCGTACAGGATCTGCAGGATGAAAGCCAACGGTTCGATGGGGAGAAATATCTGGCTAGCATTCAAAGCGCAGCCAAGAGAAACATTGTCGCTGCCGATGAAACTGAGAACGTGGACGAATAACAATGAACAAACACATAACACCATTTATATGCATACAGATATAAAAAATGAACGATACAGATATGCAATATGCAATACACATATATATAGAAAGATGACGAAAACTGACAATAGCTAATGTTTATGTGTGTTTGTGTGTGTGTGTGCGCCATGTAAACCTATTCTAGATATATTCTATCTATCTTACCATATTACTTCCACACACGAAGTTCTTTCTTTCTGTTTTTTTGTACTCGAAGCCCGTTAGTACATTTCATACTATCAAAAACGACCAAAAAAAAATGAAGGGATGGATAAAAACTAAACTGATTTCTAAATACTAACCTAAGAAAAGCTACGATGATGATTTTGTAATCTTAAACTTTCAATGATTCACGATAAATGAGAATGATTAAACACGATGCTCGTTAGGTAGTTAAGTCTAGAGAAACGATGAATATTTTACTAATAAATAAACATTCAACATAATATGATAAACAATAATAATAAAAGTAATGATAAAATCAATGATAATAATAATAATGATAAAAGCAATGATAATAATCACGATAACAAAATGCAGCTAACTGAAAAAATGCTCGAACAACAAACGAAAAAGCACCCTGTAATGGCGCTTTAACTGGAAAATGGAAATGCATTTTTATATTCAGATAAAATAGTTAACGAAATTTAATTTGTTAATTTTCTCAGCACATTTCATTTCATTTTCTCATTATGTAACAAAATTCTCAAACCAAAAAAAAACTGTATTCTATTTTAAATTTCTTTGTAAAAGATCATCCTCTTTTTGCTTTGAACAATGAATCATCAGTTGAAAGATTTCTAAATGTATTTTCTCTAGTCCAAATGGAAACTTTTCGTTTTTTCTACATTTAACAAAACCAAAATTCTGGAATTTCTGTTTATGTTTTAGCTAATTTATTTAATTTATTATAAATTATATAAAAAAGAAAATCCTTCACATATGCAATACAAATAAATTGACTACGGATTGAAATAAATTGTTTTATTTTGAATGGATAAAAAAGCAGCTAATTTTTTGGCTAGACACATACTTTTTATTTATTAACATTTATCTTTGGTAATTGGCACAGAATATAATTAACGAAAATACACAATATAATAACAATTATATAGTTTCTCGATCTTGATATGTAAGGTAAATATTGAGGCTGGAACTTATACCAAAAAGGAAACATTGTTAAACAATAGAGAGAGGAGCTGCCAAACAACATCACATTGGTTAATTGTATAGGTAATATATGTTTGTATGTATGTATATGCATATAATATTTAAGCGGGAATATAAGGTATTTATTTGCCCAATAAAGGCCGTCGATCCATAATGCCGCGTTGCGTTGAGCTTTTGTTGAACGATTGTAGAGATGTAAATGTATTCAGAGAAAAAGAATCGAGAATCAGATTAGTTAAGACGCCGGGAGAGTGAATAACACAACATTATAACATTACATTACATATTACACACATTCAATACACCAATACAACATCAATCACTATAGCACGATCAACTAGACTCAATATTCACGTACATTGATGTATGGTGTGTGGCACGCTGAGCCGGCGACATGTTCAGATTGCCCTGATGCTTGCGATCGTAGGCCCATATAGCCAAGGTAGCCATTAGGGATACTGTATAGGAATTGAGAGTTAATAGCATTATAACACATATATACGATTTATCCTACGTACGTATCAAGAACATCATGAAGAAGATCTGTAGCCAATAGTGACTTCCATCGCTGCTGTCCACGATAATGCCAGCGACAATGGTTACCACAGCTAGTCCCAGATTCTGCACGGATTGGCAACTGCAAAAAGGAATTTAGAGTCAGATACAATTCCAGTGCATATAGGGTTCTATACTTACAATCCGTAGGCGGTGCCCAATTGATATTGCGGTACAATTAGTGCCACCAAAGGCCACAAGCTGGCAGCCAACATGGAATACGAAAGGCCCATAATACTCATAGGAATATACGGATTAAGGTGGCTAAAGGTAAGCATCAAGTGTGCGACCAGCGTGGCTACAGTGGCCATAAAAACCCACGAGACATTTCGTCCAACCTTATCGATGACAAAGCCGAACAGCGGCGATGCTATGGCTGAGATCAAGTACACTATCGAGTTCACATTATTCGCCTGCTCTGGAGTCATTTGAAAGTTGTTCACAAAGAATGCTTGTCCAAGCGCGACAAAAGGGAAGATTGCCACATAGTAAGCCACACAGACCACTGAGACCATCCAGAAATCTAATTTAAATGCAACGACATCGCTTAGCTTTGCTATTTCTCCGGTGGGATTATTGTTGCGTTTCAGTAAACGTTCGGCACGTTCGTCCATCCAACCTGAAGAAATAAAATATAATATGAATAATTTCTAGGGAATATGGTACCATTCAAAACATACCCAAAATGAGAGTGCACATGAGCGACATGACGCAGGTGGTGGAGGCGACAAACAGGGTTACGCCCACAGCACTATAGCCAGCATATGTTTGGGAGACATAGGCATATAACGGTTGCATTATCCAAAAGTTTACAGTGCTACCAAAACGACCAACCGATAGCTGCAGACCAAACACCATATTCAGTTCCTTGCCCTTGAACCAAAGAACAGCATAACTGTTTTGTGCAACAGCCAAAGACTCCGCGCCAATGCCAAAGATAAAGCGTCCAACAATCATTAGCCAGAAACGACCAAAATAGCCGCCGGCGGCAAAGATCAGTTGACCTAGGAGCACTATTAGCATATAGATAATGGTGCCCATACGAATGCCAAAGACTCGATCGATGAGAAATCCTCCAACAAAGCAGAGTATGATGTTGGGCCACGAGTAAATCGAATAAATGAGGGTAAACTCGGTGGCATTCAAGTTCAGCTCCTTCTGAAACACATCCTGCAAGGCTCCAGGGTTATCATAGCAGAAATAAGAACCTGGAAAGAAAAAGAATTTGTACAATTCTTCTTAGCAAATCTGTGTTTTGACCTACCAAAACCCAAGAGGCACATAAAGACTAGGGCAAGAAAACGATGCGATATACTGTCCGGGTCACAGCATCCCGGATCCTTGGGTAGAGCCAGTTCGGTATCCCGGGTGCTACGCCGACGTACCACCGGCTTAGCCTCGTCATCGCCACTGCTGCTGGACACATCCACAATCGGTTGACGTTCTTCGCGTGTCATTTTTGCTACTGACAGGAAACGGATGCGGTTTCAAGTCTGATTGAAATGGCTAAGATGGAGTGAGCAAGTGTAGATTTGTGTATGTAAGGTTGCGTGTGTATGTGTTTTTGTGAGTGGGTGGGTATGTGGTTGCGTGGGAGTGCTTGGATTTCCTTTCGCTTGGTTTTTGGCTAGGGTTGGATGGGTCGGCCTGGCTTCGTTTGGCTTGGATTGTTTGTTGTTTTCCTTTTCGCCTCTTATTGCAGCCTGTAGGGGCCGCCCTTTATTGTTGTTGCTTATCACTAGCCCACATTGTTTTCATCTGTTGTTGTTGTTGTTGTTGATGCTTGCTGCTGTTGCTTTTATTGATTATTCCACTGTGCAAGTGCAGGCGCACTATCGTCCAGCTGTGCGGAATGTTGGGGTGACTGATGGGGGTGGTCCAATTCAATTGAGTTGTTAATCTGCAATGGAAAATGCCGTAAATATGCATTATATGAAAATTCCCCAAGCACTAGAAAGGTCACGCTGTCGGGGCCTGACTGACTATAGAAACAAGATCTTGTCTTGTTTGCCGAAGTAACGGTTAATGCGTCACTAATGAATTAAGTGCATGAGTTGTGTGCTTTAGTGAAGCATTAAATGATAGACACCTGGTTTAAAATTTCAATAAGCTCTCACAGGTTATTTGCGTATTGCAAACCAGGTAATATACCCCAAACACACAGACACACACACAATCATAGAAATGTACATACAGTGGTACACACTATGTAAACATGTACATTGATAGAGCAGCGGTACTAAATGCCTTTTATCGACAACGCACGTCACCCAATAATAAATCAGGCGCTCTTTAAACGCCTCCGACTTTAGTTTGTTTTGAAATTATAATTAGGCGCGCGCGCCACATGATTCAAAAGCACTTCTAAAACCCACTGATAACACACACACATTTGTTATTGTTATTGTTCATTTCAAAACAAACACAATCGATTCACACAGAGCTGCCTGTGTAAGTGCTTAAAAATATTCAACAAGTTAGCAAATATATAGAGTTAAAGCACATCTGTTAGAAAAGGGTCTCGACCTCTTACCTGTTTTCCCCGAGCGGAAAAACCGAACTAACATCAGATTTCATTTCCTCGGTGACTTTTATGCGAACTAGTTCTAACCGTTTGTGTGAGCGCCACTCATTGATGCGTATCGACAGCGTGACTATCGACATATTATCAACATGCAACTCTTCTCATTGTTACCAAGCCAACTTTAAAATTTCACGCGCGATTTTTGTTTTTAAAAATGTTACGCCTTCGGCACACTTTTTCTCAACTTTTCGAATTTCCTTGCTATAAATAAAATTGGTTCGATGATTTACCATTATGAAAAGTTGCTGTTTGTACCATCTTAACTTTTTAAATTTATCTAAACAATTATTTCACCTGAATTCATTATACATCGAGTCTTACCAAATTTAAAATCTGCGTCGCCACCCAAACTGTTATTGATAATAAAATAACATTCAAGTATATTTATTATACATCACATAGACGGAAAATTGAGCCAGTAACATTTAAGGATTGCTCTGGAGTTTGCGATCGTACGTCGAATTAGCTAAGGTCGCCATCAGCGAAACTGTATAGGAATAAAGAGTTATTAGCAATGGCAGGATCATACACAAGATATCCCATGTACGTATTAAGAAAATTATGAGGGCAGCACCGCCGACAAAGATCAGTTGACCCAGGATGACGAATCACATTTGATAAATCAATATGATTATAGATTCTATAATAGAAATAGCTTGAAACAAATATTCATGTTCAATATATTCAAGTTTAAGCGCCTGCAACTTTAGTTTGAATAAAAATTATAAATAACCGCGCGCGCGAAATTCAAAAATGCTTCCGCGAACGGGAATTTCTCTTCTCCGGGCATTTTTCTGGGAACTAGTTCCAACCGTATGTTTTGGGCGCCAGTTATCGATACGTATCAACAGCTTGACTATCGTCATATGGTCTGCATGCAACTGTGCGTATTGTTATCAAACCATGGCAAGTGCACGACTGTTGATACGGTCAAACATATAATTCATAAATACATATGTATCTTTTAACGCAACACCAAAGTTCAAATGTTGTGAAGCCTGGAACAGGTAGAAATTACATGTAAAAACGCAGACGCCATTGCAACAAGTAGGTACCGTGCAGAATGTATTTATCAAATCAAAACAATCCTTGTTTCATTTTGTATTCATCGTGTAAACACACATACAGAAACATTTCGTTACAATGAAATAATGTCATCACACAGCGCAAATTTATACGGAAACAAAACGTTTCAAACAACACTGCAAACCTATAATACAACTAAAAATTTAACAATACAAACGCATCTATTTTTGTAATGCTTACAACAGTCGCTAAAATTTTACTTAGCAGGTGTAACAACGTGTAACAGGCGGACAGACTAGACTAAACAGGAGATGGCTGCGATAAAGGTAATAGTTGCTACTATTGTGCTTAGTGCGTTTTAAATTTACAATCATGCATTCATACATACATATGTATGTGTTTGCCTCTGTATATTTATGTCTTTCCACACATGCAGAACATCGCGCTGGGCATCGCATATGGACTATGGGACAGCATTCGCGGCATGACGCTGGTGCTGCACATAGACAACGAAGTGGCACGTCAGAATGCGGAGCACGAAACAATGCGTCAACTGCGCAGAATGGACAGAGATCACTACAGGCAGACACAGCGTACCCCCTCGCCTGTTCCCAGCTCGGCGGCAGCAATGATACGCGAGGAGTACGCCAAGCGGGATGAGACTAACTCCGATGAGCGTACGCTGGAGAAGATCCTAAAGAAGAAACCTGCGGAGAAGCCGCAGCCACAGGCGTAAGTAGACAAGGGGTGCTCAGTTGATTTATACAGCTGCCTGTCGTGTCTTGAGTACCCCTAATAATATACCATAGACTATGACTAATTCAGTTTATTACGCACTTGCAGTGAGAAGAAAATTGCCAAGAAATTGTTCAAATGCTGCTTGCTTAACGGCGGCTTTACGTGGCTGAGCATTGTGCTGTTCGAGAACTTGTTGCTGCCCACACTCAAATTCTGTTTGACCATCTTTTATGGCGCCCAGTCGGATACATTGCCCTTTGTTTGGAGCTGGCTACATCCGATTTTGTCGCTGCTCTTTGGCATGATGTGGGTGCTGCCCATATTTATGCTCTCAAAGATTGTCAGCTCATTGTGGTTCGCTGACATTGCCAATGCGGCATATCGTGTACGCAAGGGAAGGCCACAATTGATACCCAGCATCAGCAAACTTGTGGCGGATTTCCTCTTCAGCATGGTGGTGCAGATATTCTTCTTGGTACAGAGCATGCTGGTGAATTTGATACCCGTGAAATATGTTGGCTCCTCGCTGTGCTTTGTGCATCTCTGCCTGCTGTATTCGCTGTACTCCTTCGAATACAAATGGTTCAACATGGGTTGGGAGCTGCATCGACGCCTCACCTACATTGAAAAGAATTGGCCCTATTTCTTTGGTTTTGGCATACCCCTGACCGTGCTCACCAACATGACTAGCTCGGTGATTGTCAGCAGCTGCATCTTCTCCATATTCTTTCCTCTCTTCATACTCAGCGGCAATGAGGCTAAGCCCATTGTGGATACCACGTAAGTTGTTGATAGACGTCCTCTTCGATATACATACTTTTAAACCTTCTTGCTTTCCCTTAGCGAGTTCTCGCTGCGACTCTTCTCGCCGGTGGTATTCATATCGAACATGTGCTTCGGCGGCAATCCCTGGAGTAAGACCAATCGCCTACTGGCGCAGCAGCGCAAGCAGTACGAGCAACAGCAGCAGCAACGTCAGCGGCAACAGCAGCAACTACAGCACCAACAACAACAGCAATATATGCTCAGGCAGCAGCAGCGAGAACACGATCCAATGATGCGGCGCGAGCATTCACATTCGCGTTCTCAGACACCGCAGAATGTTGCACAACAGCAGCCGGGACAGCGGCAATATCGTTATGCCCAGCCGCCAGCGTTTGATGTGGCACGAGCGCGTGACTCGTCTGCTTCATCGACGCACAGCTCGGTGGCTAACACCCCCAATAGCTTTAAGCCACCTCCATATGCAGCAATGCGCAGCAATACACCATTGCTGGTGCCCACGCCTGTGCCGGGTGCACCGCGTACACCGATTATAATACGCCAGGAGACGGGCCCAGATGACTGGAACTTGTGAGATTTTTACCCATACATATACACATATAGAACTACCAATATATGGTACATATATACTACATAGGTATAGGCTTTATTACGTATGTACTATATGTATAGATTTATGTACTGCAACGAACTGTGTACTATGTTAATACAAATGATTAATAATTGTAACTTTAGGCATAGTACGCATAATGACAATGCTCGCCGATCGGTAGCCGACGGCGCTGTCCACACAACTAATTACCTACTCTTTATGTGTAATGTTCAGACGTAAGACTTTTATGTATTGTGTAACATTTGACGCCCCGATTTCCGAGTTCTACGGAATTGAGCGTGTTCTATTTAAAGATTCTAGCGCGCATTCAAGTTATTAAGTTCATCATCAACACAAAAATGTAATAAAATTTTTGTATTTTCGTCAAGTGCATTGGGTTATTTATATATCTACATTGGGGTTGTTGTAAATTTAACTAGATAGATTAAAATTATATTCATTTTTGTATTACTTTATTTTCAACTAATTTCGTAGTATATATTGAATTTATTTGATTTAAGTTTTTTGTAAACTGATCTAAAAGCAAGTACAAAAGCTACAGTTGAGTGTATTCGACTGCTATACACCTGCTATCTACCTGATGGCCCACTAAAACTATTATATGAATCAAATTTAATAATTATACACTGAAAAAAAGTTTTTTAGCCTTAAAATCTCGCTTGATATTCGATTTAGTAAGTCAAAGGGCCCTGGTCAAATTCTAATACATAAATTTATATCAGTCATAAGACACCTTATTCAATAGTCCTAGCTCCCGTGGTTTCTGAGATCAAGGTGTTCATACAGACAGATTGAAAATTATTATATCGACTTCACTGTTGTCATTGATTTACAATATATAGACTGTATTGAAGATGCATCATCTTGTCTGTTACATACATTTTGACTTGATTTTATCCTGTAGACAGTTTTCCAATGTCAAGGCCCTCACCCACGCTCCGAACTTGCCCTCTCAAAGGGACAATTGTTCTGGATAGTCCACTAGTTTTACCACATATGGCTCTTGGGGGAGGGGGGGTTGCCAATTAGCGCTCGAGTGTTGGCACGAACAATTGACTGGGCAGTCACGCCAAGCAGTCAAACAGACAGTCAGACAGGCTGATTGATTATCACCTAGGAGACACTGCGGTACACACATTGCAATGCGCTCCAAGTCGCAGCAAATCCTTGCTAAGGTTCTTCAGTTCTCATTTGAAGCTCGGCGTGTGCAGTCATAGAAAGTTAAATTTCAAATTCTCATCAGATCGAACGCATGAACGGGTCCCTCGAGAATGATTGACAAGTGTTTTAAGGGTTTTAAGTTCTTATGCTTATTATGGATAGTGCTGGAGATCCTGGTGCACCGGCAGGTGGCGGCACAAACCAGTCAGAATATCAATGTGTGTAAGTGTCAAATCGATTTCCCGGCGACAATTTAATATTTTTCCCACAAAGGTTGTGGGTAAACTCATTAGGCGTTAAGTGGTTGGGTTGGGTTGGATTGGGTTGAATGGCGTTGGGTTGAATTAGGGTAAAGTTGCTGAGTTTGTGTAAACAATAACTGTCCTTGTACTAATGCACCACGTAATACCTTTTCCGCTTAAGTTTTTATCAATGAGGTGGACAATGAGCCCGCCACGAAGGCAGTTGATGTGGTCCTTACATACCTGAAGAAGAATCCCAGCTACGGTTTATCGGTGCAAATAGAATCGATTGAGGCCAACAAAACGGATGCCAAGATTCTACTAGAAGCAAGTAAGTGTGGACTCAGGACTAAGAGAATTATATGTTATTATCTAGACTCAATCTCATAGTTTGTAACAAGTATGCGGAGAGTATTGAGAAGAAACAGACGCCACATCTCATACTGGACACCACTAAGTCTGGCGTGGCTTCGGAAACCGTGAAGAGCTTCACGCAGGCCCTGGGTCTGCCCACGATTAGTGCATCGTATGGACAAGAGGGGGATCTGCGACAATGGCGCGATCTGGATGACTCAAAGCAGAAATATCTGTTGCAGGTGATGCCACCAGCAGACATCATTCCGGAGGCTGTGCGCAGTATTGTCAAGCGACTGAACATCACCAACGGTGGGGCTACGATAACTTCCATTCTCATCAAATAAGTTCAATCTTATTACTTCTCTTGTTTTTTCCTTCAGCTGCCATACTGTACGACGATACCTTTGTCATGGATCACAAATACAAATCGCTGCTGCAGAACATACAGACTCGCCACGTCATCACGGCCATTGCCAAGGATGGCAAGCGGGAGCGTGAGGAGCAAATCGAGAAACTGCGTAATCTGGATATCAATAACTTCTTTGTCCTTGGCAATTTACAGTCAATTCGAATGGTCCTGGAGTCGGTAAAGCCTGCCTACTTTGAGCGCAATTTCGCCTGGCATGCAATCACGCAGAGCGAGGGTGAGGTCAGCAGTCAGCGGGATAATGCAACCATTATGTTTCTGAAGCCCATGGCGTATACACAATATCGTGATCGATTGGGTCTGCTGCGCACCACGTTCAATCTGAACGAGGAACCGCAGCTGGCATCGGCTTTCTACTTTGATCTGGCACTGCGCAGCTTTTTGGCTATCAAGTGAGTAGGGTGGGGCGAGAGCGAGGAATTAATAGGGTAGGGGAATCTGGGAAGTTCCTTAGAAGAACCCATGTTCATTGGGCAATCTCAGAGTTCCTGCGGGAAACCTTAGTTAATTGGGCAGTCAATTTATTTGGTGGTTACTAAAATATAATTGCCTTGTCACGTTTGTTGTCTGCACATAATTATCCTGTAAGCCGGCAAGGGACTTCAAATAGTTTCACTAGGTTGAGGTGAATGTAGCAGGAAATTGGGGGAATGGAAGCGCATTAAAACTTAAGATATTTCTATATCTATCTCCCTCTCTATATGTATTTTCCGTGTTCTCCTCAGAGAAATGCTGCAATCTGGTGCGTGGCCTAAGGACATGGAGTATCTGAACTGTGACGATTTCCAGGGCGGAAATACACCTGAACGCAATATTGATCTCCGGCAATATTTCACACAGGTGTGTAGTGCCTCTCCACTCCGCAGAACCCTCTTCCCCTCCCATGACACTTCCCGTTCCACTTTCCTTCAATTTCTAACCCATTATGTCCAATTATTGTTTACAAACCGCGTTCATAGGTCAGCGAACCAACATCCTACGGCACCTTCGAGCTGGTCACGCAACAGCGCAAACCCTTCAACGGCTTCAGCTATATGAAGTTTGAAATGGATATCAATGTGCTCCAGATTCGAGGCGGCAGCTCAGTCAATAGCAAATCGATTGGCACATGGACGGCGGGTCTGGATTCGCCGCTGGTTGTCAAGGATGAGGAGCAAATGAAAAATCTAACGGCGGACACAGTGTATCGCATCTACACGGTAGTGGTAAGTGGAAGAGAGTTCCCACCTCCTGTATATTTTTTAATCTTTCACCCACTTCTTAGCAAGCTCCATTTATAATGCGCGATGAGACTTCCCCGAAGGGTTATAAGGGCTACTGCATCGATCTTATCAATGAGATTGCGACAATTGTGCACTTTGATTACGAGATTCAGGAGGTGGAGGATGGCAAGTTTGGTAACATGGATGAGAAGGGCGAATGGAATGGTATTGTGAAGAAGCTGATTGATAAGCAAGCCGATATTGGCCTGGGCAGCATGTCAGTGATGGCAGAGCGAGAGATAGTGATCGATTTTACGGTGCCTTATTATGATCTGGTGGGCATCACCATCATGATGCAACGTCCCACCTCGCCCAGTTCGCTGTTCAAATTCCTTACAGTTTTGGAGACCAACGTCTGGCTCTGCATACTGGCTGCGTATTTCTTTACTAGCTTCCTCATGTGGATATTCGATCGTTGGAGTCCCTATAGTTATCAGAATAATCGGGAAAAATACAAGGATGATGAGGAGAAGCGCGAGTTCAATCTGAAAGAATGTTTATGGTTCTGCATGACTTCGTTGACACCTCAGGGGGGAGGTGAGGCACCCAAGAACTTGTCTGGTCGCCTGGTGGCAGCCACTTGGTGGCTATTTGGGTAAGAGTAGAAGTAATCAACAATGGTTATGTACCTATTATTGAAGACACCATTTATTAATATCATTTACTTAATCATAGTTTCATATTTACTGTTACCGATTATTAGAATTATTGTTAAGGGTTCATTATTTTTATTTTTATCGGTACTTTACTGTCTATAGTTTCATTATTATCGCCTCGTACACGGCCAACTTGGCGGCCTTTTTGACTGTGTCGCGTTTGGACACACCTGTGGAATCACTGGATGATCTGGCTAAGCAGTACAAGATTCTCTATGCTCCCCTTAATGGATCGGCTGCGATGACCTATTTTGAGCGCATGGCAAACATCGAGCAAATGTTTTATGAAATTTGGAAGGATTTGTCTTTGAATGACTCGCTGACACCGCTTCAACGCTCCAAATTGGCTGTTTGGGATTATCCTGTAAGCGATAAATACACCAAAATGTGGCAGGCCATGCAGGAGGCAGGTTTGCCTGCCAGCCTGGAGGATGCAGTCACTCGTGTGCGCAACTCGAGCACGGCAACTGGATTTGCTTTCCTTGGCGATGCCACCGACATTCGTTACCTGCAATTGACCAACTGTGACCTGCAGGTAGTCGGTGAGGAGTTCTCGCGTAAGCCCTATGCCATTGCCGTGCAGCAGGGATCTCATCTGAAGGATCAGTTTAACAATGCGTAAGTTGTTTAATGGCAAAGCAGGTAGAGTTCATTTCCATTCGATTTTTTTTTTGCAGAATTTTGACCCTTTTGAACAAACGTCAGCTGGAGAAGCTCAAGGAGAAGTGGTGGAAGAATGACGAGGCGCAGGCTAAGTGCGAGAAGCCGGAGGACCAGTCCGATGGCATATCTATACAGAACATTGGTGGCGTGTTTATTGTCATCTTCGTTGGCATTGGCATGGCCTGCATTACGCTCGTCTTTGAATATTGGTGGTATCGATATCGCAAGAATCCTCGAATTATCGATGTGGCCGAGGCCAGCTCTGAGCGACAGCATAATGTCAAGGATGGTATTGGCAAACTTGCCGACGGTGTTATCTTGGGGCACTCCGGCGAAAAGTTTGAGAAGTCGAATGCTGCGCTGCGTCCGCGCTTCAATCAATATCCGGCTACATTCAAGCCGCGTTTCTAGAGAGGACTTGTATTACAAAAACATCCAAAAAATACTACGTAATTATCGATTGAAACGCACAAAAGATCGTCTACGTCTAAATATGCAACAATTTTTTCACATTTTATGCACATTTGATCAATAAATGTCATTGCTAATACAACTGAAACGCTTTTTAATTTTAAAATAACAATATATATGAAAATAAATTTTAAATTTAAATTACTGGTATTTTCATACCAGTTGGTTTGTTATCTATCGTTCCTCATGGTAGCAGGTCTTGCCGCCGTTCCATTCTCGCGTTCCAGGGATGATAACATTTGTTATACAGCCCTCGTCCGATAGATTGCCATCGATACACAGTTTTTCGGTACACATCTCTCACACTCAAAAAGGCGGAGAAAAGTGTGAAAAATTGTCAGATATTATTATAAACAATACAATAAATTTATACAAAGCAAATAAATAACGTGTTACGCGTGTGTTTTCATAAATTGCTTGTATGCGTCGTTTGAAGAAATTATCTAAGAGTCACAGCGTGACGGGAACATCGGAAAACGATGCAGCGGCAACGGCGACGACAACGACCGCGGCTGCGGCGGCCGTGACAGATACCAATGGAGGAAGCAGCAGCACCGCAACTACTAGCCCCTCAAAAGAGACTTTACTTAATACAGATATCTTTAAGCATTTCGATAAAACTGGCCGAAGCGAATTGTACGTGTACACACAACAAAAATACGTCTCCAAAATATGGCTGTGACGTTTATTGCGCGCGTCTAACACCAACACAGAGTACAACACAACTACATAGAACTATTTTCGCACTCATTTTAGTTTGAAATACCTCAAACAACAACTGCAGGAAAGTCCAGAGAGTCCAGTTTTCGATCAAAATGGTACCTTCATGCATAATATCTCACATGCCATCTACGAACTGCTCTGGCAGGCTCTTCGGTTCAAGCTCAAGAAGGATGTCGTGCTGCACGTGCTGACAGATGTGGTAGTAAGTAAAACGAAGTAGTCCAATCTTGTTTGGAACTGACCTTTTACCCCATTTCAGGCGCTACACAAAGAATTTCCCAGTCTTATACTGGATGTGGTTAACATACTGGACAGTGAGACATCGCTGATGACCGAGGGCTTGCAGGAAGAGCGTCATGGTTTTGTCCAAATTGTCAAGGACCTGGACAAGGTGGTGCCAGAGAGTTTGCTCAAGGAGCGATTGGAAATCGATACTCTCCAGGAGGTGGGCATTGTCAAGAACAAGAGTTTCTACACGAAATTCATCAAAGTGAAGACTAAGCTATAGTGAGTGGCGTTAAAACAGGGTCAAGACTATCTTTTTTTTAAATCTTGCTTCCTTATCACAGCTATAAGCAACGACGCTTCAATCTCTTCCGTGAGGAGAGCGAGGGATTTGCCAAGCTAATCACAGAAATGAATCAAGACTTTGAAGAGCATACAACACCTGATTCTATTATGGACATCATCAAGTCTCTGATAGGTGAGTTGCTTAAACAAATAGAAGTGTAAAAGTTATTATATTTCAAGTTGTTTTTAGGTTGCTTTAACTTGGATCCCAATCGCGTGCTGGATATAATTATTGAATCATTCGAGACTCGTCCTGATCGCTGGAAGCTTTTTATACCATTGCTGCGCAGTTATATGCCCACAGGTGCCATCATTTGCGAAGTGCTCGGCTATAAGTTCTGCCACTTTCAGGCAACGCGTACACCACGCTCCTTATATCATGTGTGTGCTCTGCTGCTGAAGCATGGTGTCATCGAGTTGAACGATGTGTACGTATGGCTAACACCAAACGATGCGGCTATTAAGGCTGACTGGGAGGAGGAACTGGCCGATGCCAGGGAAATGGTGCGCAAGCTCAATGTCATCGCCACCAATAAAAAAGAAGACGAAAAAGATCCGCCGGCGCCACCGTCAACCAAGAAATTCGATGAGGTTTGCTTAACTGATTGCAAAATTAACGTCATATTTAATTATAGTAACATTTTCAATTTCAAACAGGAAAAATACAATACCAATCAAAAGTTTGGTCTCTGCGAGGCGCTTCTAAAAGTTGGCGATTGGGAGAACGCACTGAAGATAATACAAAAGTTACCAGAGCAGTCTGTCGTAGTGCAAGAACCCATCGCACGGGCCATCGTCGAGCTGGTGCATCTCACTGTAGAGCAGGTCTACTACAAGAAATGCTTTAAAGCCCCGGCCGGACGTAAGCCGAGCCGTAGTCGCCTCTACGAGGATTCTCAGTTGGTGGCTAAGATTCAGGCTCGGGACTTTGGAGATCTACGTAAATATACCTGGCCTATGGCTAATGTGTTGGGTCCTTCGATGCATTGCGACACTGTTCTGATGTATAAACTTGTACGCATTATGGCGAAAATTCTACTGGATATGGGAGTGGACAGTTTAAATGGTCCAGCACCCAATACAGATGCGGAACAGCATTATTATGATATTATAAGCTGCTTGGATGCCGCAATATTGCCATCGTTGCTATATTTGGACAGCAATTGCTCCATGTCCGAGGAGATTTGGTCAGTGCTGAAGTTCTATCCATATCATTTGCGATATAGTTTATATGCTCGGTGGAAGAACGACAGCTATCAGATGCATCCCAATCTGATACGTCGCTGTGGTCTCGGTCAACGAGACATTAAGGCGCTTATGAAGCGCGTCAGCAAGGAAAACGTCAAGCCACAGGGTCGCATGGTGGGCAAATATAGTCACTGTGCGCCGGGACTGCTGTTCGACTATGTAAGCCGTGGATATAGTATATTTTACATGATACTCATCGTGCTTTCTCTTTTGTAGATCCTTGTGCAAATTCAAATGTATGACAATCTAATTGGACCCGTCTGTGACATGCTTAAGTACTTGACTGCTTTATCGTTTGACTGTTTGGGTTATTGCATTATTGAATCACTGACGATGACGGGACGCGGTCGATTCAAGGACGACGGCACTTCACTATCATTGTGGCTGCAGAGTCTTGCCTCCTTCTGTGGCACCATCTACAAGAAGTACAGCATCGAAATGAGCGGACTGTTGCAATATGTAGCTAATCAGCTCAAGTCACAAAAAAGTTTGGATCTGCTTGTGCTGCGCGAGATTGTACACAAAATGGCCGGGGTAGAGTCATGTGAGGAAATGACAAATGATCAACTGCAGGCTCTTTGTGGTGGTGAGCAGCTGCGCGGCGAGGTAAGTCTGCAAACTTCAAGGAATTTCATTTCCCATTATTAAATATCTTTTGTTTTTACAGGCGGGTTACTTTAGCCAGGTGCGCAACACCAAAAAATCATCGAATCGGTTGAAGGAGGCGTTAGCTAACAATGATCTCGCCGTTACACTTTGCCTGTTGATGGCTCAGCAGAAGCACTGTGTCATCTATCGCGAAACGGCCGCGCATAGTCACTTGAAATTGGTGGGCAGTCTCTACGATCAGTGCCAGGATGCTTTGGTGCAGTTTGGTACCTTCTTGGGGTCTTCGTACTCTGTGGATGAGTACGTTGAACGTCTGCCATCGATTATAACAATGCTGCGTGAATATCACATCAATACAGATGTGGCTTTCTTCCTGGCACGACCGATGTTCACGCATCAGATTAATGTAAGTTAAAGTTTTGATAAATATATCAAAATCTAAAGTAAATCATCGTTTTTTGCAGCAAAAATATGATCAATTGCGTAAGGCAGATCCCAATGCCAAGAAGTTGACCACAACGCAGAAGCTGCAGAAATATTTAGAAGCTACTCAGCTCATAATGAATCCCATTGTGGAGTCAGTAAGGCCATTGCACAGTGCCAAAGTGTGGGAGGACATTAGTCCACAATTCCTTGTCACTTTCTGGAGCCTGAGCATGTATGATCTACATGTGCCCAATGAGATATATCAACGAGAGATTGGCAAGCTGAAACAACTCGCACAGCAGGCAGCCGAAGGCAAAGATTCAGTAAGCTATTGTGCCGATCTCTATCAAGTTTTATTTTAACATATTCTTCCCCTTTCAGAATCAATCGAAAAACAAAAAGGAGCAGGAACGCTATATTGCGTTAATGGAGAAGCTGAACGATGAGCGGAAGAAACAGCATGAACATGTCGATAAGATACTGCAACGTTTGCAGGAACAGAAGGATAGCTGGTTTCTTCTGCGATCGGCAAAGTCGGCCAAGAACGATACAATTACACAGTTCCTGCAGTTGTGCCTTTTCCCCCGCTGCACCTTCACTGCCCTGGATGCTCTCTACTGCGCCAAGTTTGTGCAAACCATTCATAATCTAAAGACGGCTAACTTTTCCACATTGCTGTGCTATGATCGGGTGTGTGATTTGAATTCAATCTATTTATTTATTTGTTGTTTAATTGATTTATTTTTGTATTTTAGCTGTTTTGCGACATTACCTACTCGGTCACATCTTGTACAGAGGGTGAGGCGACGCGTTATGGGCGCTTTTTGTGCGCCATGCTGGAGACAGTGATGCGCTGGCATGCGGATCAGGCTGTCTTCAATAAGGAGTGCGCCAATTATCCTGGATTTGTGACCAAGTTTCGTGTCAGCAATCAGTTCTCGGAGGCCAACGATCATGTGGGCTATGAGAATTATCGCCATGTTTGTCATAAGTGGCACTACAAGATCACAAAGGCAATTGTTTTCTGTCTCGACTCAAAGGACTTTATGCAGATCAGGAATGCGCTCATTATTCTAATGCGTATTTTACCCCATTATCCGGTGCTCTCAAAGCTGGCTCAAATTATTGAGCGTAAAGTGGACAAAGTACGTGAGGAGGAGAAGACAAAGCGCCCCGATTTGTTTGCCATAGCCTCGAGTTATATTGGTCAACTGAAGCAGAAGACTCCCTATATGTTCAAAGAGAGTGACTTCCATCAGGTCGCGGAAAGACCAGTCAAGGAGACTCCTCCTGTAGTGCCTGGTACAAGCAACGTTAAGTCAACTTTGAGCAACGATAAGGCGACGCCTGCTGCTACTACAACAACCACAACGAAACCACCTGCTGCCACTAACTCCTTTTACGCTAATGATCAAAAAGCGGCTGGCAAGGATGCCGATACCAAAGCTGGTAAGTCAACCATTTTTACCTATATGTATAGTATGTATATACATGCTCCCTTTTCAGTTCCATCATCGCGTGGTGGTGGTGATAGCAAATCCATCAAACCGGAAAGCAGCACGCCTACCATTGTATCTATCTCCAAGTCCGTATCTTCGCAATCCACCAGCGAACGTGAAATCAAACGTGAATCTGTGCCACCGCCAGTCAGGGAGTCACAGTCATCACGTAGCAATGATTTCAAGGAGGAGCAACAGTCCAGCAGCAGCAGTGCCAGCAACAATAACAGCAACAACACTAGCAGCAGCAACAGTAACAACAACAGCAGCAGTAATGGCAGCCAAAGCGAGCGTCGCAGTCGTGAACTGGATCGTGAACGTGAAAGGGAACGAGAAGAGCGTCACACCAGCCTAAGTAGCACTCGCAGCTCACAGAGGGATAGCAATCGTAGCAGCAATAATAATAAACAGGAGCGCACTGAGGCAGAGCATCAACAACGTTTACGTGAGCGTACTCAGCGTCTGGAGGAGCTTGAGTCAGCAAAACGTGCCCTGAAGCGCGAGAAACCAACACGTCGAGATGAGCGCGGCCAACATCGTCACGATGGTCTAGAGACTGTTGATCTGGTCACAAGTGGAGGTTCAAGCAGCATTCAGGAGCATCGTCACTATGATGAATATGATGGACGCCAGCGGGATCGTGATCTGAGTTCGGTATCCAACGAAAGTAATGGTTCCTTGCAGCATCGACATAGTCACGAGGCAATCGAGTTTGAAAAAGGTATACAAACAGATTTAACTTTTGTTTGAGACTGTTTAAACTTATCCGAAACTATTTCAGATTCTAAACGTCGTAAATTGGAATCATCGTCGAGCAGTTCAAAGGTTAGTAGCATATGGGTGCATACTTAGTTCGGTAAGACAACGACCGACCGCACAACCAACGGAAGGCAGCGTTTAATACAAAAAAAAATAAAACAAACAAACAAAAACGTAAATAATACAAAATGTGAGAGAGGCATGTTGCATCTGCTGTAGACGATACAAGGCAACCAACTCATCAACCCACCCAAAACAAACCATTCCTGGAAAAAATTTGGATCTCGTTCTAGTTAACCAAGTGCATTCATTGAATACTCAATTGTTAGTCGGGGGACATTATTAGTTTTAAAGCTAGGATATAAGTAAACCGTTGAACAGTTTAGAGGGAGTATCTAATATTTGTTAAACATCGTTAGGAACTATTGATCTAAACAAATTGTTATGTAGTTCATGTGTGATGTGTACGTTAAGATAGTTCATAAGTTTTCACTGGACCAACGAAGCCAAGAAGAGTCTCAAGAATGGAGAAGTTCGACCACCTTATTCCACGACAGAAAAGGCCCGGGAGACCAAGAGACCAGATATGGATAACCTACAAAGACCAAATCAACATAATGTCACATAAAGCGAAGCGGACAGTTATTTTGATTCTGGGGAAGCTGACTTTCGATTTTTACAAACTACAATGGAAATAATTTGAGGACCAGCCTGTGAACGATCCTGGACGACGGACGGTTTCAATAATTTTGATTCTGGCGAAGCTGACTTTCAATCTTTACTTGCTACAGTGCAAATAACTTGAAGACCAACTTGCGAACGATCCTGAACGACGCTGCACAGACCGCAAGGACAAACCTTACAAATTTTAATGGGAAACTACTCATCTACCTGAAAGACAAGCTACTTATATACATACCACAAGGAAAACATTGACAACACCACCTTTAACAAGTACAAAGCAAGAAATCTGCACACACAAGTGAAGATAATGCCAATATTGATAGTACCTTTGTGCTCACCAATTGAACCGAAGAGCAGTATTACTGGATTGTGTTTACGAAAACACAAAAAGTAGTCCAGATAGTGTAATCAACAAATCATCAAAAATTCCTGCAAACATTCCACGCACATACGAAGTTAATGTTACATTCTGGAAACATTAGCCCTTGCTTCTTAAGAACATCTTATAAAATCGAAGCATATTTCCACCCGTAAAGAAGTCTGGATCTCTGGATTAGTTGTAAAACTTTGAAGAAAATTGTACTCAAGTTTTACGTTGGATCTTGGAATCAATTCAACTACTTCTTGCTGTTTGAGAACTACATTTGAACCCCTGAAGACGTTTGGATTCTCGATTTGTATAAGTTGGAATACGTCGCATCAAGTTGGACACTGTGGATTATATTCGTAATCAACAAATCATCAAAAGTTCCTGAAAACATTTGACGGACATACAACGTTATACCTTAAGTTCTAAATATGTTTGGACTGTCAATCCGGATCAGTTGTGATACTTCCGTTTGACGTGGGATCTTGGTAACACTCTAATAACCGCTTACTGTTTGTGGAACTCATCTAAAACCAAAGAATGTTTCAACTCCAAAGATGTTTGAACTGTTGTTAATCTGAATCAGTTCTACTAATGCCAACGTCAATTCTGTTTGCTACACTGACGCATCATCAAGGCGAATAATACAACAATATCCCCAAAGGACAATCTTAATTATAACAACAACAACAACATTCCAAACTGAAAATCAAAAATCTTCACCATAAACAAAACAATACCCAGCAAGACGCCTTATTCTGGACGCATTGCGCATATCACTTGCATTCTTCAACTTTGAGCACATATGCCTCGTCTTCCACTGATGCCAACAGCATCTTGCCCTGTCTGACTGGACTTTAGTTGTAATTCGTTGATCTTGATTGTGTGCGGACGGGTAAGTGATCGGCGCAATCTGGGCGGTCAATCACGGTTAAGGGGGGTTAAGGGTTGTGGGTGGGCGGTCACGATGGTGATTTATGAAATCTGTAGGCTGTTCTTTATTTTGTTAACCATTTTGAGTTCTAAAATATGTATACACAAAGTCAGACCATTGCGACTTCGGGTTACGTTTTCTATATATTTCTCCTATAAACATTAATCTTACGCCATTACAGAAGGTTGAGGAACTCGTAGATAGCGTGAAGAAGGCACGAGGCCTCAAGACCAAAGAGCGAAACAAAGACAAGCTGTCGGATGAGGAGCGGGATGCGCGCAAGGATCGCAAGTTGGGACGCAAACGGGACCGAATCGAGGAGTCTGGAGGCAGCGATCACAAGCGCCGACGAGAAGGTGAGACATTCACAATCAAACTCTTATTCAAGACATTCAAGAATGATCGATTTCCAGCACAAAATGGCGATGATGATTTGCGTGAACGGGATCGTCATAGGGTGAGTATGATAACAAACCTAATTTAACAGATAAATTATAAGTGAACTATTATTGCTTGTAGGAAAAATCCAGAGAACGTTCACATGAGAAGTTCGATAGGGAACGCGGTGGCGGCAGCTCACGCGGTGATGATCGGCAATACGGCCTATCCAAGTCAACACGGTCTTCGAGAATAAACTATTGAATGATTGTGGAAGTACTTTTCCCGTTATATGAAGCGCATTTGATTTAAGAATAAAAAAATGAATACAATTTTATTAACTATTTTACCATGAAAAAGCAGTTTTTTTGTGGATTTTTATAATTTCTTAGCGACAACAAAATAAAAGACTACTGTTAATATAAACATATAATCGTTGTTTCTTTATTATACTATAAAACATCTATGCAAATATCATAATCAATTAATATTGTTTAAGGATTACAAAATTTATTAATATTTGAAAAAAGGCCAGACTTGACGAGAAAGTAGCTAAACTGACAGCATTGGTTGGGCAGCACTGGCACTCATATCAGATAGTAACTTATCGATAACATTTTATAGCACTGCAATCGGATTATTTTTAAAATGACAACAACCCTAGTTCGTACAGTTATGGCATATTTAGTACATTTTCAAAATATAAGGATATGTATCGCTAGCAAATGTCCTGTCGTTTCACGTGAAGGTGAAGCTTCGAGGCACACCGAAATTTTAGTCTTCAGCGTGTCTCCCATCAGAATTGGCAATGGCAATGGCCCGGCGGCAGTTTTACTTTAGCACCAATACAAATTTAAATAAAAACCACATTAAACTGTTTGCTGTTTATATGAAAACGGCAAATCTTATGCAAAACTTTAACGTGCTCAAGCGTTCGCTATAAGTAAAACCTGATGGAGGTGGAGAACAACAACAACATCGCTGCCGTCGCTGTCGCTGCCGCCGCCTAGACCCACCAATACATTCATATATATAACAATCGGGATTAGTGTGCGTGTGCTGAAAGTTCTTAGTGTTATTAGAATTACATACATACATACACAAACACACATACACATACATCAATTATGCGATTTGTGGCGTAACCGCGTAAGCCAAACAAGTGTTTCAGAACAATTAAAAAACCGTTTATGTTGTAACCGAAAATACAATGAAATGGGAGATCATTGGAAAAGGAAGGAAGTTAAATAAATATTTTGTATGCTAATTGATTCCTTCGATTCGACAATTAAAACAAAGATTAAGCGGTAAGTTACGTTCGAACAGGAAGGAGTATTTCAAGCTCTATTGTCCCCTGTGTATCATACATATTTATGTATGTATTTTGACTTACATAATGAAGTATGTACAATAATATCCTGTAGCAAGGTGCTATGCTATGTAAATAATTGCATAATAAGCGCCGACATAAAATACCCCTTTTAAGTAACGACTACCGTTAGTATCGTAACAAGGAATTACTTAGTTATAAATCTAATGAGACATTTTTAAGCATCCCAGGACTGGTAGAAGCTACTGAGGCTGCAGACAGACAGTGTTTCTCTCGCGCTCTCCTTAGCTTACACTCTCTCCTCCTCTCTCTGTCTCTCCCACTCGCTCTCTCTTTCTGGCTTGCCATAATTTTGCAAACAGATGTTTTGTGCAGGCGGCGACGGCCATTGCGCATGTCAGATGTGACAGGCGCCCACGCTGACGGTGCCTACGCTAAACAAAAACAAGTTGTCACGACGGCGACGCCGACACCGGACAAAGCTATTGTTTTTACGTCACATTGCTGCTGCTACTGGGCTGGCACGAACATTTCCACAATGACTTCAAGTAATAATAATAACAAAGGCGATTCACATACGCAATGGCGTTGAACGCTTGAAAGCATGCTACATTTTCTGTGTGCATGTATGTGTCAGCTTCATTTTGTACAAAAGTTCGCTGTGTATGTGTGTGAGATAGCACTGCAGGCGCCTTACTCATTTTGTTATTGCTGACACTAGATAAATGATATTGCTTTGTTGTGCACACAATGATATATGCACTGGTGTATACTTATTTATTCTTACATCTATCGTAACTGAAAAGACGTATGAATGGATGCACAAATAAGTGTGTGTGCTTGTATAGTGATGTGCAAGTTCTTTTGTCTTGGTATTTAATCCCAATGATTAATTAGGCTTGCGCCTATCGATATTCCTTTAATTTTGGTATTTAATCTTTAGCTGCGATCAATGAGGATTCAAAAGTGTCTATCGAATTCGCGTACATGTACTCGTATGTGCGTAGTGATGTGCAAGTCCTTTTACTTTGATATTTAATATCCGGCCGTGATTGATCAGGCTTGCACCCATCTATATTATTTTTATTTTTGTATTTAAGCTCTGACAAATCAATTGGCTAAAATAGGTTTATCGATCCCTGGTAGCTTAAACTATGACAGCTAGATAACAAATTTACTCATCACGAGTTGACATGTACTAAGCTTTTTTTGCTTTCTTGTTATTTTTCTCCGCTCATTTCGCTATGCCACGGGGCAAAAACTATTGTCTATTTGTCACACCCTCCATCCAACTGAGCACTGATTTACCATATGAGCACTGCGTGTTATTCGTCCTTCGAACATGGTCATTGCAGAACTGTAATAAATTTGTCTATCCCCACTTTTCCTACTCCCACTCGTTCTGCTTGTGCTTTTCTCGTGGTGTTTCCCCTTATTACTTGGCTAGAGAATTGGTCTGTTCATTTGTCGGGCAATAATAAGGACTGCTCTGCAGGCGTGCTATTTTCGGTTGTAGTCTTGTTGTCAACGTCCTTGAACGGTGCCAGTCGCTTACATAACGCCTCGCATTGTGGGCGAGTAACGCCTACTTTGGCGTGGGTGAGGATTATTAAATTTTATTCAGCATACTTATAACGATCTCGGGGAAAAAAAACTTTCGTGGCGTCTATTGAACTCAAGGCCTGCCTGCCCGGCCCTGCCTATTCGTTGCTTTGGCAATTTGCTTGTTGGTGCCTGTGTGTGCTTGTTGATTCTTATTCGTATTTACGCTTTGTTGGAAACTTTCCCATAATATTTTCGTTCCTAAATGAGTTTATTAAAATTTATCTTGGATGAATGTTGCAAACTTAGTTAAGATAAATATTAAAATCCTTTTCAATATGTCCTCTTTATTTAATCATCAGCATTAATATCTTTCTTTTTGCTTCACTGGAACTTGCACTAAGCCCGCATTGTGGACTCCTTTCACCCGCTGAGTACACAATTTGTCTGCCTTAAATGGCAATCGCAGCATCCTCTGCATCCTCGGCGTCTTCTTCATTGATGCCACAGAGTCTCTCGTTAAGACGTGCAATCAAGGCAGGATTGTGTCCTTTGGTTTCAATTATCTGCACTTACTGCATGCTGTTCAAGTACAAGGATAATGTGTACACAAAACACAGACATATCTTTTGATTGCCGAGATATACGAGCAGTATCTTTGCAGGCTGCACACGCTACCCTTTCTTTCCCTTTCCCTTGGGGGTGCTCAGAAGTCGTTGTCGTTTTTCTGGCTCCTTGCCCATGTGTCAATGGATCGATATGCAAATGCCACGAACCTGATATTGAAAATGCCGCCGGCACTTCTACATACATTGTCGTGGTATGTGCATTTTTATCCATGTGTGTTTTGTAATTACGAGCGCATTACGAACGGGTTGTTATCCTTGCACACACCCACACTCACACACAAACTAAAAATCAATTTAAATTGCATGTCATAGTGGCTTCTGTGGTTCGCTGCCTACCGAACGCTGCGCCAGAGCGCTCAATCATTAATTTCAATTAACTATGAAAATTTCTGAAAACACGTAAGAAATTTCCATTGGGGAAGCATCAAAGTTTTATGACTTGGCTTGGTGCACCTTTAAAACTTGTTACGTATGCAAACCACCGGTTGACTGAGGCTGGCGAAAGTTAAAGTTTACAGTGCTCTGGTTACATTCTGTTAAAAGACTGTTAAGCGGCTGAAGAGTTTCATAAAATTTATTTACTAAGAACATTATTAATTTTAATATTTTAATACAGTTTTATTTATTTTTTAAACATTGAATTCACCTCTTAAATATTTGGTAACCAAGTTTTTACATTTAAACAATGATAATGTTATATAAATTTATAATTATTTGTTTAAAAAAATATAATTAACATATATTTTTCCCGGGTATTTCTGAGGTCTCCCCAATCCGCTGAAGATAATTTGCATCGCTTGTTTGCTTTATTATCCCAGATTAAATATAAAAAAATTTAAAGTAATTTTCTCTTTTTCTTTTACTTTAAATTGTTTAATTAAATAATGATTATTTTTATGCTAACTATCATTTTTAAATAATCTTTATAATATATACATTATTCCCTAATATTTTAAATAATAATTTACTTTTGTATATTTCATCTAATGAATTTTCAATAATAACAAAGTCTACCGACCCCACAGTGCCACAGCCGGCGATTTGTTCTTGCTCTCTTGCACTGTCGCTCTTTACGCTCTTCCAGAGAGCTCTCTTATATGCATTCACTCTCTCTCTCTCTCTTTCGCTCGGCCACCCTCTCTCTGTGTTGTGAGTTTTCCTGCTGCGTTTGTTGTTCTGTTTCAGTTTTGTGTTTCAGAGTGCGGACTGCAGTTTGTTTTCGATCGTCCGCAAGAATATTGAAAAAAGAAAACAATTTGCAAAAGCTATAAACAATAATTTGAATATTAAATATATCTACCATATGCTATAAATACATTATCAGATCTGTCGCATCCACGTTTGTGAATTTTTGTGCAAATGAAATTAATGTAAACAAGTGAACAGAAAATTCGTTAAATATGCTGCTGAAATATACAAATATAACAATGGAAATAAACACAACAATGCGTCGCGATCTCCTAAACAAAGTTCCCAAACGTGCCCGCCAATAATAAAAGGAACAGCTTCTGTTATTTTACGACTGTGAAAGCAGTAAAAATCAAAACCAAATCGGTTGAAAAGAATAAAAATATGAAACGTGCATTCAACTTGAATATTATACAGAGAACATAATAAAATTTATAATATAAATTTTATTTTTGCATTTTACGTGTGTAAGTGGAAGCGAACGAACTGAACTGAATTCTTGCTTTCTCTCACTATCTCCCCAGGTATTTTTAGCTGCCTTTTAATAATTTGTTTTGTTTTTGTATTCTTCCAACGATTTTTCCATCCCAAAACGTGTACTTTATGTTTATTTTCGTTCCTTATGCCGCTTTGCCGGCTCAGTCTCTACGTCTGGCACCGATTTTCACCCCCTGTACGTACATATATAACATACTACGAGACGGGGCTGTTGTCCCACTGCCTTAGTTGTGTTCTCTGGATTCCATTTCACTTTTTGAAATCTTTTTTTGCCGGCTCGTTTGCAACATTGTTGTTGTGTCACTGATAACGCGAGAAAAAATCGTTAAGACCTTAGAGCAACGCCTACATAGACCCTGTGCAGTGCTACTCAAGTGAATGTGATCATATCTGGGAACCCACACGATTAAGTCTGAGAAAGCGTATTCATAAAGTTGGTGCAGATGTACTATACCAAACACAAAAAAACATCAAAGAATGTTAAATTAAGAAATGTTAGCGCAATAAATTCGGTTAATTCAATTCCATGAATACAATATTTTTGCTATTTATAATTTCTACGCATTTATCTTTTTATCTATTTTCAATATTTGTTTACTTTAACTGCTGACCACTTGCAATGGGTAGTAATATATCAAAAATGCTATCAGAGGCAATGATAAGCGTTGCGATAATTATGGGTACTTTACTAGGGATTCTGACCACATTTCTACATGGCTACCAATTTGCTGAATGATGGAGAGTTACGACAAGTGTCGCACAATGTAATTCTACCATAATCAGTTTTTGAGGGACATTTCCAAATTGTTTTCCAGTTAAAAGCGGAAGGTTTTTTTGTATTGGAAACATGAAGAGACATACTTTAATTGGTTTTTAAGCCTTTAATTATGCAGCAATTGTTGTTATTTAATGTTTAAATCAAATCAACTCATGTTTATTGTTCATACTTTTGTCAAGGATATGTTCAGCAATTCGAAATAGGTTCAATTTAGGTTACTTTACACAACTTCTGTTGAAACTGGAACTGTTCCCATTTTTCCAATTTTTATATCAATTTTGACTTACTTAATATGCATGAATATCTTACCATTTTTAACTAATTTAGGACTACTGAATCTCTATATAGAATTTAGAAAATTTTTGTTTTACTTTCATAAAAGATTTATGACAAATCAAATCGCACTACGCAGTGCACCACAAGCAACGGGTTCTAATTGATTAGTTTAGAAGAGTTCGATGTCAACGTCATTATTCTTCAAGAGAAATACGATTTCACGACATGGACACAATCAATACATTTGCGAAGCGCAGAAAACCTTTGCCTCTGCTCTGCCCCCAATTTGGATGCCCCTGTGGCACATAAATATCGTAGCTCTGCGATTCTTGCTTATCGAGAAATAGCAGCAAACCAATTACGATGGCGCCTGGTATCCTTAAGGGACAATTTCGATGGCATTGTGACAACTTTTGGGTTTAGCCCCAACGACACTCGCACAGCCCAGATAGACCACCCAAGCTGGCCCCTTCCTCGAAGCAGTCACTTAGCATTTGTCGCAAACCCTTAAAATGATTTTGCGGTGATTTGTGTTGGAAATGTTTTCTTTCTTTTTTGTCGCAAGATATTCTTTAGCCACTTTTGTGTTTGGCTATAAATTCTGTAAAGGACAGAATTACAGCTGAGGTTGGTTTGAGCTAATGTACATGCAGATATAATGTCTGTAAATTACGCAATAAGATAATGCATTGAGGACCGAAGAAACGAAGAAAGTTATATCAATCGTAAGAAAGAAACTAAGAGTTTTTCATTGATTGCATAAGGATATTAAACATATGTGGGAATTCAATTCAATCCTGCAATCAATTGAATATTGGAAAAATTCCCTGATACAATCTATGAATAAAAGAAGCTCATATGCGTTTACGTTCTGTGTCCTTTTTCCACGTGAAAGAGCGATAAAACAGACAATAAACTTAATATACAAACTTTCTCCTCTGTTGTTGTTATCTAAACTCATACCTAGTCGAAGTAAATTATTGGAAATTTCCTTGCTCTTTCATCGATACCCCCTCGACTTTCCAATCAGGACCACAATGGTCGAGGAGGAGGACTGTGCTGGTGGTGTCATTATTCATGTGCACATGGAAATTGAATTGGATGCAATCGAGCGGACATGCAGCTATATAGTACATGCCATAGTGCAGATAGGAACATATGGCAATTGTGCAACAATTGTGTTTTCAGTCATAAATTGCCATAGTTGGGAAATTGTGCTGGTGCTTGTGGTGCTTTTGACCAAGTCCAGAGAACTGCATTGAACTGGTTAAGGCCGAACATTACCAGATATCATCTATTTACTGCAACAGACACACGATTCTGTAGCGCAATTTGCAATTGACTCTGATTTGTTTATAAATAATGTCGAACACACACACACTCTCTCTCGTTATACCCGCTAACTTTTATGAACTCGCGCTCGTGCTGGCCATAAGGTCAAAGTTAACAGACCGAACCGAATATGAAATTTGCCTTTAAGTCCTGATTGCATAATCAACGAGGCAACTAAAGACTTTACTTACCATATCGATCCGTTGCAGTAACAGAAAATGCTGCACATACATTCAAAGTATATAGTATACCTAAGTACTGTACCAAAATATTCGTATGCATTTTTTTGGTTCCTATAAAGACAAACATTTTGTTGGTCAGCGTCCAAAAAATACATCGATTGCCGTCGCAGTCCATAAACAAATGGCGTTTTTAATATTTCAAAACGTTGTGCTGACCTTTAAAATTTATTTTCCCATCAAAAACTTGAACTTGAATTCCCCCCAGACGCCAGACTCTGTCTGTCGGTCGGTGTCTGTGGCCCCAGGCAAATGGACATCCTGAACGAAAATATAAGCATTCGAATCGATTTGGACACTCGAGAGAGCCAAAGTAAATAGTTAATGCCCGGACAGAGAGTGCCAAGTCAATTTGCGTAAAGGAAATACGCAGCGAATAAAGTCAACATTTGTGAATTTATGGCTTAATGGTTTTTAAATCACTCGATTGCCAATGTTTTTATGTCGCCAAGCAACTAAATATTCGTGATAATCGTCGGATATAGCAGATTAAGTTTTCTGGTAAAGCACTTGCTAAATTTACCTATTAAATATGCAAAATTTGAGCTACTCACTCAAACTTCAAACTGTTTTAATTACCGTAATTGCTGTTGACTTAAGTTCTTAAACAATTTCATTCATGAATCAAGCTCGAAACACGCTCAGTTTTCAAATGGGATTAGCCTTTAAGCAGCTTAACGCTGTCGAGTTCCGGTTAAGTTAACCGTTAACCGTTTTGAATTAAAGTCACTCAAGTTGAAAATGTTTTGCGGTGATGATGATGTGAAGCTGCTGCTGGGCAAATCGTGTTGGGTTGTAAATCAATTTGAGTTTAGGGTATGAGGCAAATTGGAAAGGAGGATGTGATAGCGTCAGCTGCAAGCTGTGAAACCATATCGTGGCATTCTCAATTTAAGCTATAAACTATATATTGGTTGGCATTTAGTTTTTGCAAAGCTGTCAATACAGATTCAATTGATACTGGGCCACTGTCACTGACAATATAATTAAACCAACGTGATAGGAAAACGACAATTTGTCGCCATAGGGTACTGTTGTTGTTGTCGCTGTTGTCGCGACTTTGCACTTGCACTTGCAACATGTCGCCATCAATTGCAGGAATTACTTTGCAATTGTTTCTTTCCCTCGCTAGATAAGCATCTTGTAATGAGCTCTTGTTTCAAGCTGTAATTGTCAGCACATCCACAGTAGGTTATCACTTTTTTTTTCGCCTCTTCCCAATTAAAATCAGTTGTTATCTGCGGCGCTGATAGCAGACCCAAGAGAACCTGCAAGAACTCTGCGTATTTATCGCTAAAATTAGCATGTGGTGTCTAATTTCGCATGGCGCTAAGTGCACTGGATCTATCCAGTTAAAAGAGCAAATATCGCACAATTTAATGTTTGCACATTGTCTGCAAATAAATCATGTTTAACGAGTGGCAAAAAGACTTGAAGTTGGGTTTGATTAAACGCTATAAAAATAGCTAGAAAGAACTACATGCGACTGTTTAATACCCTAGGTAATTGTGTTGTGAATAAGTTTTGTATTTACGGATAGATTTTATTTATATTGAGAGAATATACTTCTTAAAAGGCTTAATCAACATATACCAACAATATTTATACTCTATTATATGTCTCTAGTTTTCTCAAAAAATCAAACAGATCAAAAAATAAATGTAGTTCTAAAATTTAAACCTGTTAAACTGTTTTTTGTCTTTTTTGGATCATATGTGCCAAAACTTGTTCCCGAAACTAATCTGTAAATGATAAAGCTTCGATTATGGTCTTGATTTTTATAAGCAAGTGGAAATTTTAGCACATTTTATTACGCTTTGCACCTGCGTAGAGAAAATAGATGATCAAGTAGAATGAAAGCTTTCGTCTTAGGTGATTTCGATGGGTTGAAACCAGTTTCAGTTGGTTATTGTGGCAGGTCGGTCGAAAGTGAAGGCCCGATAAGAAATGTTGCTTTGACGGAAATGGATTAACGTTTTGTTGAACTTTTTACTTACAGACACTCAACAAAAAGGAACAGCTAAGGACAAACACAGACACACACACATACACACACACAGAGTGTATTATGCCAGCACAAATCGATAACTCAGCCCGATTGCAAGCCCAAGCCAAAGTAAACAACATAACTCAGGAAGAGAAGCAGCAGAAGGAGCTTGCGGAGCAGGCGAAGGAGCGGGCCACTGTCAACTAAGCAATGGGAAGCCGCACGGAAAAGGATTACGACAGCGCGACGCCAGCGCTGCAACAGCAAATGAACCTCGCCCGCCGCGCCTGCTGGACACGCCTGTGGCCATCGGAGCCCAGTTCCAGAGCCAATTCAACAACAAGAGTTCCAAGCTTAAGTCCGAATCCCAATTCTTCAAATGGTGCTATACAAATGCGACTAGCTAGCCAGGCTGCTAATCCAATAATGCAACTTCAACAAAGTGAAGCGATGCCCCCGAAAGATGTCCAGAGACTGAGACGACCATTTCATTGCCGCCAAGGTCAGATGGCTACTCCCATTCCCATGCTGCTGTGGCTGCTGTGCGGCCTCTGCATGTTGTTGGCCTGCAGTGAGGCACGTCCCAATGTAAGTGCCTCCAGTTCCACCGTCTCCAGTTCAGCCAGCTCCGCAACTACTTCCAGTGCGGGTCCAACGGATGCAGTTACGCAGTTAAACGTAAGTGTTTTAATGGTTATGACTATTTTATCAATTGACTTCAACTCGGTTAACTCCTCTCCAACTATTCGTGCCTCTCCCTCAACAGTCCTTACCCTGCTCTTTAGCTGATTGCATTCCTACTCCTTGTGGGAGTGGCAGTCCCTGCCCAGATTTACCTTCAGTTTAGCACACAACGCCCTCCTGCGGCATTCCTGCTTATCCACTCAAATGTCGCCACTCGTTTTGGGTTGTTTTCGTCGTTTTCATCCTCTTTAGTCTCTCGTTAGTCAGACCCTTTTTCCCAGCTGTCCACCCTCCAGGACAATTGACCATAATTATGGTAATTGGTCGGTTCGAAGCGTGGCCAAAGTTGTAAAACCGTCGCCGCCATCGTTAGCAATTCACGTTCCCACTTATGCATTATTGACGTCAGTTTTGCTGAATTACACATCCATCAAATACGGGCAGACAGTTATGTTATTACATATAGTTTCAGACAGTTCGGCGAAGCGATAGCTAGATAATCAAGCGTGATTAATCTGTCATGTATTTTTATCGCGCTAAAGTGCCAAATATTCGATATTTTTGGATTTCGTGAATTATGTCACGCTCTCGTTACTATAAACTAATCGAATAGTTTAAAGTCAATAAACTATTTCCACTTTACAATTTCTTCAACTCTCATCAAATTATGCCCCTTTTTTAAGCCTTATCTTACTTAAAATAATTTAGTTTATAAATAAAATCGTTGCTATACAATTATTTGAAAAGTATTATAGCAGTCTCATCTCAGTCCATAGTGAATAAGCAGTTTAAACTTTGTACTTTCTTCAACTGTAATCCAATAATGCTCGTACTAAACCTCATCAAATTTGCAATCATTGATTCAAACAACGTTCCATGAAAATTACTTTCCGTTTCAATCTCTTCAGCTTCCTTCCCACGCTCTGCTAGTATACTATGCATTTTTATGGCACCTTAGCCTTATAAAATATTCATTTATGAATTCGTAATCAACGATAGGAACTAAGGCAGACACATGAAGCAAAAAATATAAAATTGGCTTAAAGTTATTGGCGGTTAGACGAAAGGACGATGGAATTGGTTAAAGAGCTTTATCAATTTATAGAATATGTGTGAAGTATTTTATCGTTTGATATAAGCATATTTTTCACCTCCCTTTGTCATTATAAAACATTAACCTATCTTTCTCATCTTCCTTTGATAGTTACCGCAGACAACGTCGATGCCGGCGGCATCAACAGCGGCCTCGTCGTCGCCTCTCGCCCTGCCAGGCACTTACCCGCCCTTGCCACGTGCCGAGGCGCGTAAATCTGTTATCGAAGATTTGTCCGATGTGGAGCTCGATGCTGACGAGGAACACCACAAGACGGAGCGTTATCCGCTGTCTCAGGTGGATTTCGCACGGGTGAAGACACCGTTCATAATTGGCATATGGATACTCTCGGCCAGCATAGCCAAAATTGGTGAGTGACAAGAAGCGAACTGAGCTTCATATATATTCTACATAAGATAACAGAGAAATAGCATATAACGTAGGCGTGGATGTGGGCGTACTGTATGTGCATGTTGGCAAAATCAATATGTTTTATATAACGTCGTCTACTTCGGCGCTGTCGCTGACATGCAGATTTACGTCAAGTTACGTGAGTGTGTGGGTGTGTGGCTGTGCAGCCTGCCTGGCCCAGCCGAAGGACATTGCATAAGTGCGCCAGCCAAGTGCGCAACAAGCGTGCAGAGCCTTGACCCTGCCCCCCAAAAGCAGTAAAAGCCCCCAACGTGAGCAACAATTTTTCCGAGATTGCATAAACGATTTGGCAGCCAGCCTGCAATGATTCTTTCTGACGCGTTTTCGGCCTTCATCCATTTCGGTTGGCAACCCGGCATTGACTTTGTTATCTCCCTCTTACTCACTCTCTATCTCTTTCTGTCTGTTTGTTACCTTGCCTTCCGTACAAAAATCCATTTGTTCAAGGCTGCAGGAACACACGCAAAGCCCCCAAAAAGGCCCTAAATACCTCAAGTTGATCTCATTCCATCTCTGATGGCCAATTTGACAACGTCAGAGTGTCTCCCACTCCATCAAATCGTAGAAGTATCTGCAATTGAATAACCGAAGTGTCTCGAGTGACTATCGCCACTTATGTAATTATCGGAGTCACTTTTTTGGGAGGGAGGCCAAATCGAATCATAGCGCAATTAAGCCGAAATAAATTTAATGACATTCTCGAGAGTGTGTTGATTAGAAGTTCAATACCAAATGGCCCTGGTTAATGGTTTAGCTAATGACTTCATTATATAATTTGTCAGAGACTGTAAGAACTTTTGGCAAAGGAAGAACTTTGTCTTCAAGCGTCGACTAATTACGATTTTTAGAGAACTTAAGTCAACAGAAAATGCTTTTGAAACAAATCAGGGAAATTCGCACAATTTAAATTCTTAAATTGAGTTCTCACTGAACTAAAAACATTGTTCAGGGCTTAAGGATATTAGTATGTTTTTAGTGAACATTTAAAAAAAAAAAGGAAGAAAAATTTAAAGAATTTAAATTCATAAAATTACCTCATACTTGTACAGCTCTAAGGTTAGTTTTATTAGAACCTATGTCTGTCGTTCTACATATTGTACATTTCAAATATGTTTATCTTAATATTGACAGAGTTCCGTGCTCCATGTAGCGTATCTGAGTATTTGCTCATGAATATATATGTATGTATGCAGGATTTCTGTGCTCATTTGTGCCATTGACCCAAATGCAAACATCAGCAATTTTTGTAGAACACTACCAATTCAGAGGGTGTCGGTGGGTGCTTGGGGCCTCAGTTAAGTCCCATTTTCATGGAAATGGGGCATTGTGGAAATGAAATTGTTGTATTTGCCGTTGCTATTGTTGTTGTTGTGGATTTTTATAGCCGCAAACAACAAAATTGACATTTGTACTTTGTAGTTAAAGTGCTTGAAAAGTCTGAGTACTTGTCAGAATATATCACCCTCAAAACCTATAAAGATTCCGATACTAACTAAGCTTTCCTCTTTATAGGTTTCCATATGACACCCAAATTACATCTGATATTTCCCGAATCGTGTCTGCTGATTGTGGTGGGCGTGGTCATAGGCGTAGTACTCTACTTCTGCACCGATGTCGCCGTCTCGCCGCTAACCCCCAACACATTCTTCTTCTACATGCTGCCACCGATAATATTGGACGCTGGATACTTCATGCCAAATCGCATGTTCTTTGATAACTTGGGCACAATTTTGCTAATGGCCGTGGTCGGTACCATCTTCAATGTGGCCACAATTGGTAAGTTTTCAATTGATTATTTTAATGGCGTCATTGGATATGCGTCGTTGTCATCGTTGTCGTCGTCGTCGTAGTCGTGGTCAACAGGCGGAAAATCGAGTTTGTCTTCGTCGTTGTCGTCGATTGGAAATTGAAAGTGCTTGGCCGCCTAGTAAGGAGGTCCCCATTCATCAAGTTCTCGATGACGTCTCAGCGAGTCCTTGTATGACAATATTTGTGCTCAGAGTTCGATAAACCTTAGGACGATGGCGTGTACACAATATCGTATGGCAATCTATTTTAGTAATGCCTTCACGCGTAGAGAAGGTTTTTATACTTCACGCATCACAACTTCAACTTGTCAGATTTTAGAGTAATTTATTTTTATTAAATAGTATAAATAATATTACCCCACTCGTGAAGGTAGTCAGCGGTCTTACCTAGTCGACATTTCAATTGCGAATTTCGCACGCTGACAAAGTAAATAAAACTACTGGAAATGTGTGTGGACCATTACTTAGGACTGATTACAATGGCAACGCGCTTGTTACACACAAATTTGTGGCACGCGAACGACACACAATGTTGTCGACTAGACGACGAGAGAGGAGTATGGGTGTAAGGGGGTGTACGGGTTGGGGAAGTTGTAGATGACCGCTTAGACGTGATTTACACAAATGTAACACAACGTGGACGATTGATGGGAATGTGTGAATACTGATGAAGTGTAGGAAGTAGGGAGGTAAGGGATTGTTAGAGGGTATGGGGTACGGCTTTCCCTCCGTACATACAATGTCTTACTGGCACTCCCAGAAATAAATACGGGTTGCGCAGCCAAATTGTATTAAAAGCAAACATTGTTGGAGCGCATATTGCGTAGATATATGAGAGATACTATATGGTATATGATATAGAGATTCTACTTTTAAGTGATTAACTGTTTGTTGACTTAATAGATTCTAATTATTACTTAATAAGAAATAAGTTTAAACATTGGATAGTTGTATTGACAATTCATCTCATAGGATTTAAGTGATTCGGATAAATTCCAATATTATTTCATAAGAAACTAAGTTATTCGCATGACATTTCTCCTTTATACGTACCATTATAAGCCCTTGAATATTCCCGGCTCTCCGGTACTCTGGGAAATTGCGTATCTGTCAGTCATATTCCGCTGTCTCTCAGTACACTCTTCTTCTTTGCGGCGCCCTGGTGCCGTTGACAGCATAGAAAATGAAGTGAAGGTAGTTTAACTTCAATTCTCGACTTCTTGCAGGTGGTTCGCTTTATGCCTGCGGCGTGTGTGGCATCTTTGGAGATGAAATGCCCAAGCTGCTGGATGTATTTCTGTTTGCCTCGCTAATTTCCGCCGTGGATCCGGTGGCTGTGCTGGCCGTCTTCGAGGAGATACACGTCAATGAGATTCTCTATATTGTTGTCTTTGGCGAGTCGCTGCTTAACGATGCCGTTACGGTAAGTCAAGTGTACTCAATGCGAACAGTAACATTTATTGCGTTATTGTCTCGAGGCTCATGGCCATCGAATTACGATGATTCTGTGGCCAAGCAATTAATGTTAACCGATTCGTGATGCCTTTGTGTCAAGCGATTAATTTGTCTCGTTTTCAGGTCGTCATGTACCACATGATGGAGGTATATAATGAAATTGGATTGCCAGAAATTATAGCACAGGATATTGCCAGCGGCGTCGGCTCGTTCTTCGTTGTCGCATTGGGTGGCACTGCGATTGGTAAGATATATAAATATATATTTATATTATTCATCTATCATATAATCCTTCTCTTGTCAGGCATCATTTGGGGTTTCCTAACCGGTCTAGTGACACGTTTCACGGATCATGTACGCGTCATAGAGCCGATCTTTATATTCGTTATGGCCTATCTGGCATATCTGAACGCGGAAATCTTCCACATGAGCGGCATTCTAGCGTGAGTATGAAAGAGGAATTAAACTCACATATAATTTATATGTATTATTCAATTATATTCAATTATATACATACATATTCATATCATTCATCGCTCTCTTTTCCTACGCAGCATCACATTCTGTGGCATTACAATGAAGAACTATGTGGAATCGAATATATCACAAAAATCGCATACGACCGTTAAATACGCATTGAAAATGTTATCGAGTTCGGCGGAGACGATTATCTTTATGTTCCTAGGTGTGGCCACAGTTAATAACAAGCACGTTTGGAATACGTGGTTTGTCGTGCTGACTATCGCCTTCTGCTCGATATTTCGTGTAATCGGTAAGGCGTCTACGATACTTTCTTAACAAATCCTTTAAAGTTCCTTCTCTACATGTATAACAGGTGTTATATTGCTGTCGGCCCTTGCGAATCGCTTTCGTCTGCACAAATTATCCCGTGTGGATCAGTTCGTTATGTCGTACGGTGGGCTGCGTGGGGCCGTAGCCTTCGCCCTTGTACTCCTGGTTGATGAGAGAGTGGTCAAGCATAAGAACATGTATGTTACCACAACTATAGCTGTGATCTACTTTACTGTGTTTCTGCAAGGCATCACAATAAAGCCGCTAGTCAAGATACTCAACGTGAAGCGGGCCAACAAACGCAAGCCGACCATGAACGAGCGCATTCATGAGAGGGTGAGCTATAACAGTTTTGAGGTTATGATTATGTTTTTGACTATATTTTTACTTATAGTTCATGGACCACTTGATGGCCGGCATTGAGGACATTGTCGGCAAGACAGGCAACTATAATGTCCGTGATAAGTTTAAGCGTTTCGACAATCGCTTTATACGCCCGTTATTAATCCGAGATCTGAAGGTAGGAAGTTGAAGAGATATTTATTTTGTACATCTCTTATTATCAATCATGTCATGTTAAAGAAGAGTATCAAATTCAAATTATAAGGTTAAAACAAACTTCTTACAGACAATTAACAGATATGTTGCAGCAAGTAACATATACATATGTTACAGATATTTAACAGATGTGTAAAAGAAATGTTATTAAGTATGTTAACAATTATTATCTTTAATGTATTCCTCGACAGGGCGCTGAACCAAAGATCATTGAGACGTACTCGAAACTAACCATGCGCGATGCCATGGAAGTAATGCGTCGAAATCCTTCGACCATTGGACAGATGACTGGCACTGAATCGATGAGTGCGCTCTTTAGAAATTATACCAATAACTATATTGGGGGCAGGTGGGCACCGCCAACCATATACACCACCTGGTAAACGAATTTTGGATAATCGATATCAAATACCGTAAAAAAGACACTTGAACAATGCATGAATGCAACAAAATTTGAAATATTTGTAGAAATTTGATGAGCATGAATCAGCACAAAATTAAGTACTCAATCAATTGAATTCAAATGTGTACACGTAAAAATACTTGAATCTTTCTATAACTCTCTCTATCTCTTTCACTTTTTACTTAATACTTACAACTAATTTTGCATAATTTATCTGAAATTCGTTTATCCGTATTCGTACTAGTAACTGTAGCTGAAAATATTGTTATCCAAAAAGACGTGATTGCTAATTTAAATTTATATTCTTCGATACTGTAAATAGTCCCAGTTTGACGAACCTAGACAATACGTGCTCGCACAATTTGGACATGGCGGAACTTGACTATAATCCATCCAAAAGGGATCTGACTGATGCGCGAATACATCACTTGCTAGCCGAAGAACTGAAGCCTTATCGAAGGGTATGTATCGTGCTACGTGCGTCAATAAGCAAATTATTTTTTCATAATAACCATTTTGATTTGGATTTCTATACTATAGCAGTACCCGTTATAACTACTACTACTACTATTTTAAAGCATATTCACACACACAGCCCAAGTTATCGAGTACCCCTTTTTTGATATATGTCACTAGTACTCGATCTCACCGAAGCTAACTTATGCCTCGTAGTCGTAATCGTACTTTATGCTTTCACATTAGTTTCTTGGGCATTCCGTTCAGAGACACGATCGCTTCTCGCTATCTCTTTTCTCTACCCTTATTCCCCCACTCTCTGTCTATCTCTCTCTTTCTCTCGCTCTGTCTTCTCTCGTTCTATATACATACACTCTTATCTCTTATGTATACTCTTTTATATATGCCGACCATATATATACATATATATAGATATATTTGTAATTAATTGTTTGTTTGATTTCTTCCCGTCGAATCGAACTCAACTCAACCTCAACTTCTCGACAACGACTCGTATTGAAAATATCTAAAACGCGTTCCAAAATCTACTTCAAATTTTGTATACAAAATAATTCAATATTTCGTAAAGGCTTCCATACAAATGGTACGAATAAATTGGTTCATTTTGTTAATCTGATTTAAGTTTCTCTTTTCTGTTGTTGTTTTCTGTTTGTATCCCCGTTTAAAAAGTTAACTAAAAAATATAAAAACCAGATATTATTAAATGTTTCACGTTTCTTGTGTGTCTATAAACATGACTGCAATACATACGTTCTTGTAATGCCAATAATAACAATTTTAATAACTGTGCTATAAATAATTAACAGTTCCTAGTAACTATCTTAATGTATTTTCAATTGGTGTCTAAATCATTTGCAAAATACTTCGACAATTTTCAATCTCATAATTGATTTAAGGCAATACTAAATAAACCTTCACTACGCATATGATCAATGCATTAACATTCATCGTACATCAGTCAAAGACAACACAAAAACAACTTTATTCTAGCTAGATTACAGTCATGATCGATTATAGAAAGATGTAGTGTTATAAAATGTATTTCTAATGAAAACTAGGTTGGGGTTTTGTTTAAGATAGAAAACATTAACGAGTATGAATTATCTAATATGAATTATAAATACATCTACAATCCGTTGAACTAATTTAGAAGAATCAAACAACAAAGTTTCACTTTCATTTCGAGCACCTTTCATGTATCAAATCATTTTTGAATAAGCACCTTTTCTATATAATTGTTTTCTTGATCGCTTTTTAACTTATTTGATATTTTTTCTTCTTGAAATTTTTTTCCCGTTAATATTTTGTATACTCTTTGTTGTTGTTTTTGTTTGCACAATTTTTGATATTTCCAATCAGCATATATCCATAAATGTTGTATACACTTTTGACTCGAGAGACTCTTTCCAAAGTGCATAGCACAATTGTCATTTACTTGATTTGGAAAGGGTATTTCTGCTTCGGTCCTGTCGAAGCTGGCATCCGTACTCTACCGTCGTGTGTTGTGGCCAATCCTGCCGAACATTGCACCTATTCAAAATAATAAGTTATCGTCGTATTATTGTATTGTATTATTCAAATCTCCTCATAAGTTGTAAAAATATTTCACTTAATACTTTGATGTTACTGCTATCTATTAGCAACTCTATAAACTACTCTTTTAAATATTACTTGTAATCTTTGTCGACTTACGCTAAGCTTAAGCTCAATGTTCAACCGGAACCATCACTTAAAAACACTTCGTAATATTCTTACAGCACCGTCGTCTTAGTTATAGCCGACACGCAGTAGATGACAGAGATTTGTCCACACAGGTGAGTGCAATCATTCAATACAAGACAAATCTCTGAAAGCACCCAATCGGAATTATGTGAAACTATCAGTATTGTGCTTTTGTGGATTTTCAACAAAATGTGTTACAATCTTATTTAATCGCTTGACTTTCTTGGTTATTTCAGGTCAATTATAAAATGCAAATGAACTTTCGTCGCATGTTCAACGATCGCAAACATCACAAGCGAAGCAAACGTGGTGCCAGCAACAAGGTAGAGTATGCTTAGAAACTTCTAATCCATCAGACAATATGAGACTAGATTTGTGCACTTCATTTTCAGGAGCCCAAGGAAAATGTCAAACAGAATCATGTCTCCTTCCACGACTTCCAACAAAACGGCACCACAAAGCAGCTGTCTAATGGTACGAATTCGAGTTCAAACCATTCTCGCAAAAAATCTTACAGAAAAAGACATACTCACAATTCACTTAACAAATATCGTAGATTAGACATAGGTAAATGCCGCTAAAACAGCTATAAATTATCTAATTCAAACTGAACTAAACGAACTATCATCAGTAGACGAACGAAACCGAATTTTAGTAGCATTTTGATTGAATAAGTTGTTGTGCAAGCCTTACTTATGATTTTACTCTACCAAATATAGCGAATGGTACTGCAAAACTATGCATGGCACGGTTGATAGTACCTTTGAAACTCCATTATTTACTACTATCGACAGTACTATGGATAGTTATGCAGTATTCGAAGACAGCATCTGATTTGTGATAAGCAAATTACAGTCTCAGCTTTATTGTAGCGTTATCTGTTTTTTATTTTAACCGTCCCCGCAAAACATTCTTACTAAACGTTGACTTAATATAATTCAATATATTACCTAAATTTATAAGCATGTTGGGGCTCGTAGCTAACAATATTATTTTATATTTTAATTGGTCAACTAATCAAAAGAACTTACTTACTTTAATTTAGTTTTGCCTGCCTACCTTCATTTTTCTCTTCTTAGCTATGAGCTCTATTCCCCATCTTTTCGAAAAAAATACTTTCATTTAAACATAAATTGGTTACTAATTATTAAACCCTCATTTTTCTTTATCTCCCTCGATATTTCATGTGCTTTCCCGACGCCCAAAAAAATTGGTTGACTACTTTCTAACAAAAAAAAATTCGCACAACTTAATCGAACTAATTGAAAAACCACACACAACACTCCGCATCCGCATCTGCCTCTACCTCTGCCCTGCCTCTGTATCCATGCAACATGCTCCACATGAACCATCATCTTGTGTTTCTAATCCGTCTATAAATAAAATAAGACTATATTAACGATGTGCTTAATGAAACAGCCGAGGATTGTCAACAGAATCCGAATGAAATCAATGTCATTGGCCCTAGTGACGATTGGGATGATGGTCTAACATTTACAGCAAAATCATCACGTAAGTTCCATACGCATTCTAACTGTTTTAAACTAACATCCCATAAAACATATATAAATATATTTGTAAGAGATATATAATACCATTTAATATATATACATAGTTATCCTTTTGGTTGTGGGTTATTGTTGGCTGGTCCATACATTGCCATTCATACATTTTTATGTTTTATCTGTTACGTTAAATGCTACGCGATATTCCTCTAGAGATAAATATATGATCGGCAGTTATATAGCGATAGCCGATATCTTGTGTTCTTTTCCAAACAATTGACTACACAAAAATGCCATCGAGTGTTACATTTGACTGTGAACTCAAATGAGAACCGATATCTATGATATTTTAGACTGAAGACAAAGAAATCCTCAAAAAGTCAAAGACATTCACTATGTGCAATACTTAGAAAACAAGTAGCAAAGTTAACATGTTGAAAATAATATATATAGATCAAAATTTGGTATTAAGTACATTACATAATATGATAACTTTAAATTCAAGACCGATAAGTAAGCAGTTGCTAGCCTTTTTGATGATTTCTTTTGTTTCTTTGTTACCACACTCATTTTTATTAAGCATATCTTATGTTTTATTCTTGAGTAAGAGAAACTTTTAACTGAAAAGCTATAACAACATTTCTACATATATTGTTTTTTCCCTGTTTTATGCCTATCCAATTTATTTGAATACCATATCCACGTGTTGCTCGGTACTTAATGCCCCCAAAACAAACAAACAAACAAAATATCTTTTACGATACTGTTACACACTATAAGCTGACTCGGATCGGGCCAATAATAACTCCCTGATAGCGCATATACAAAACCTGCCCGGTTTTGATGCATCCAAGGCGCGCATCGTTCAGCACTATGCGCCCAAACTTGAGGACGGCCCTCAGCAAGAGCTTGACTCGCCGGATCCACCAGTTGGACCCACAGCGGCTGAATTGATTCTGCCTTGGCGACGGGATCGTTCCTACCAGAGCATTGGTAAACCATATCAACAACATCAACAACAACAACATGAAAAAAGCAAACTAATTTTAGTCTAAAGAAACAGAAAACATTGTATTAAAGCATTCAATGGCTGTACGAAATCTGCTCATGTACTCACAGTCATCCATAGAATCATATAGAAATACTATATATCCATCCTTCATTCTTCAAACTGCTTCACTATTGAAAATACCTCAAATTGAGGTACTCTTTGAGAAAGTTGCATACATAATATCATAAAAGTTTCTATCTTAATTTACGATATTGTGATTGATAACATATTCTCAGTATTTATCTATATCACATAGATTCCAATCAACTCTGCTCCTAAATACATGATGTGTACATCTCTGTATTTCTATATATTCTACTTATATGCTCCTATAGAAAAGTGACATATTCATGGAAATTTTATTAAAAAAGTATCTCATGAATATTTCATAAATTTCACACATTCGCTCATAAATCACACACCATTCAATCAGAGAGAATTCGAATGCAAGCCACTTGCTCGTATAAAGCCTTAATCTTATAGAATTTCTTGTACAATCGTTACTTACTACGCTGAGCGTTTCAAGCCGTTTCTTAAGTTTAACTCAATTTGATTGCGTTGCTTTTTAATTTTTTCTTTACCCATACAAACATAAATATATATAGCTAATCTTAAAGTTGAAATAGTGTTTAAATGTTACTTAGTCGATCATGAATTGTTGTCATTTGTGTCTGTCCAGCGACTGATTGTAAATTATCCACGAAAAACATATTCGCATATGAAATGCTTGCTCCAAACTGAGCAAAACAAGTAGTTCACATAGTTTCACACACTGAGCTTAAGAACTGACATGTACATGTAGTTCCCATAACGTACTTTACTATACAATATCGCATATCAAATGAGAATCTCACCTCAGATACGAAATCGAAATCAAATCGAATGCATTCGATGCCAAACGCACATGGCGAACGACAAAGCATGGCATTTTTGTGCATGACAAAGTTATTTCCACCTGTTGCCTCATCTTTCGAAATACTCCCAGCTTGGATCTTATGTTGAAATTCGGGTTTACACTATGTCAGGGCATTTCGAATTGGCAGTCACAGCAAAAAGCTTTTCCAAATTACAAAACTAGTGTAAATAGATTTCTGAATTCAAGTCTTTATTATAAGTTTCACAGAGAGAATTATTCAATGAGGGAATCGAGTCGAATCGAACCGAATATATCGCATGTATCGATTAATAAAACATTTTTGTTTGCGCCCCATATTGTTTAAAAATGATATAATTGCTAAGAATAGCGTGTTATTTATTTATAAGTCGCAATTGTATATTTACATAATTGACTTTCCATATTGTTTGTTATATTAATAAAATTTTATTCAATTCCGATTAATTCTTAGTTTGGTTTTTTTAACTTTTTGAGATTTTCAACAAGCTATAAGTTTGTTTAATGCTTTACAGTTTTTGCGATACCTTTATGGAATTCTATTTACTTTGCTCACATTCTTTTGACGATCTTTAATAATATTTCGATTCGGTTCCTATGATTTATAGAGTTTTATTACCCCAAATTTGATATGGCTTTAAGTTAAGCGCACTTTCTACTTGTTCGTTTGTGTTACTTTTCCTTTATTCTATTATTTTCTTGTAGTTAGCAATTCCTTATCTTGAACGCTCCCCAAAATCCTACGTAATGTTGCATGTTTTTGGGCATCCCAATAATACGCACACTTAAAACTTTCCGTTCTTTTCTCTCTCCGCACAGTCGCTGAGCATCCCATACCCGAGGAGGATCGCAATCTCTCCCGCGATTCGGATGGGGAACGTCGTGTGGCCACGCCCACCGCAACAGAGTCGCAACTGCCGTGGAAGCGACAGGGCGATGAGTGCACGGATGCAGTGCAACAGAATGAGTTTCCCGCCTGGGCCTCGAACAAGGAGTACTTGGCCTACAATTCGCCAAGTGCCACGTTTCTAGGTAATGTAGTAACAAAATCAATATTAGGTTTAAAAAATAGGTTAAATAGGTTCGGGTATGTTGGGTGAGATACGACACTGAATGTACAGTTTCCGGTTCCGTTTTGGATTTCGGTTTACTTTCTACACTTTGATTTTTCTCGAAATTGGACAAACACGAAAAGAAACATGTGTAAATATGTCGAAGATTTCATGTGTTTAATACTATACTATATACCTTCTATATCAACCTATATAGTTTCCTGTTCTGTTTGTTAAATGCACCAAACATTGAGTCAGAACCAAAACAGAAATTGAAGCAAAATTTAATCGATAATTGTGTGAATCACGTGTAGTTATATTATTATTCGTTTTCTTTCGGTTCTCTCTCTTTTCGGTAATTTCCTCAACTTTGTTTCTTTCTTTCTCTTTGCCGCCTTGCTTATACTTTGGTAATTGTTGCCCCACTACCACAACCACAATCTACAACTACTATATACACAAATACACAACAACACGACTCTGATCACCACGCCCACGTCCCCCAACATGAAGGTGGTATAAACAAGCCTAAACAGCCCAAGTCCGTCATAGGTCTGTTTCGGCGCGAGAGTTCCAGCTCGAAGGCTGGCAGCCTCGGCATCGGCAGCAGCAGCAGTGGCGGCGCAGTCGACGTAGCTATGGATCCCACCATGTGGGTGCCGCCTCCTACTGCTGGCTGCAGTGGCACCAGCAATACGGCTCCATCGTCATCCATGCATAATCCGCGTCTGGACATACGCTCCCAATCGATATCTTCGGCCAATCTGGGTGGCGGCACCCTCCATGGTCTGGTTGGACCCGATGGACACACCGGGCCATTTCCGGTCACGGCGAGTCATCGTCGCAACGTGCGTCGCGGCTCCATGTTGGAGCTTAGTGGGTAAGTTCGACCTACAACTGCAACGGCACGTGCCACCACCAATCCCCCCTTGTCTCCCGTCTCTTCTGCTCTGTCTCTGTCTCTGCCACACACACACATACACAACGGCACGTTTATGTGTGCGTGTGTGAGCGTGCGCCTGTTTGTGCTTGTCTCCATGTTGCATGCGCCATGTGTGTTTTTTGTGTAGTTCAATGTGTTTGTTGTTTTAATTTAGGGACAGTAGAAATAACTTGATATCATTATTATCCCTTTTGAAATCGAAAAACAGAAAGTTCAGTTCTCAATTGGAAGGAATAAGAAAATTACTGTTTTTATATAAAATAAATATTATTGAAATCTTAAATACAAAATAATAACTTAAAGCTTTAACATTTTCTATATTTCTGCACTCATTCTATGTATTCTACTATTTCTTTTTAATCATTTAAATTACTAAATTTTCTTTCGATTCGCGATTAATATAAATAAAATGTTGCATGCATAACTTTGTTAATAATTACCCACTGGGCTTGTCTTGTGTAAATAATTGCTTTTGGGTCTATAAATAGTAAAGACTAATACTAAATAGTTAAACAAACATTTGTTAAAATGTTGTATATACTTTTTCTCAGTGATTCGGTGGCTGATCTGCTGCTTACACGAAAGCTTCCGTTAGTTTATAGTTTCAAGCTTTTCTTTTGCCTCCCTATGAACAGAGCAACACCCAGTCGCGCTCACTTCTTGAGCGCCATATAGCCTTTATAATTGTACGATATATACCTTGATTCCCTCCCTTGTTCAACGTATATTTTTAACTGTTTTCTAACTGTGTGTGTTTTTGAACCCGAACCCAAATTCCAACTGCCAATCTCCAATTTCTCCAGTCTCATTGCGACGGGACGCAGACCTAGTAGAATTTTGCTCTGTAGTCCTGGAGCGAACAGTTTGCTAGAGCACTCGACAGCTGAAGATATGACTTCTTATCGAAATACAACAACAACAAGTAATACTACAACAACAGTTACAACAACACCCACCACCAAAAATACCAACTCAGCAAATCTAACAACAACAACGACAACAACAACTGCAACAATAACGACAGATGCAACAGTAAACAACTCGCCGAGCAGCAACTCGTCCAACTATAGCTCCCCGACATCGGAGAGTAGCGGAGCTACGTATTATTCAAAGTAATGCGAGTGCCTAAGTAATAATAATACTCTCTCTCTTATACAACAACAAGAGCAATGCCGGCCAATGTCGAATTCCCAACTGATATCATATATATACATATATAATACTTATGATCTTTGCAAAAACAAAAAATGACTGTGTTATTTGTAAATATCCTCAGACCAGATCAAAGCATATCATTTGTCTGTTTCCAATGAAATCTCGTGTGTAGTTCAACTTGAGTAGAAGGTTTTCAACTTTGCTAGTCGCCATCATCTCAGGACAATTGGCTAAACACATCGTACCTCTTCGGCGAACAATAAATACTGTATCTTTAATCTCTCTAGAAAAATCTCTTTGCGACAATTGGCAATAATTCATTTCAACTCGCACTCATTCTAAAATACATTAACATATTAGTAGATCTAATTCTGTATCTAACTTCGAACTGGGCCTCTCTAACAACTTTCCAACAACCTTTGTATATTAACCTCCCGATCTGCTAACTTTATCTTTATTTGTAAAGGCATTCCTATGGTTTGATATATAGCCTAACCTAGTTAACTCCCAGAACATTTACTTTTTAATTTGCTTACTATTGATTAATATTATTTTGTTTATAATTTTAGCGCTGTTCCAATTGATTCCGTATAGCAGAAAAACTGTTTATTAAGCTTTATTAAACACAATTGCACTAATGATAAAATATTGTAGGTAGTAGTAGTTTTAATCTAGAAATAACATTTGTTTTACAGTAACTTATCTGATTCTTCTGTGAGTATAAAACTTAACTTTATGTGAGAGTTATATTCAATGTGCAGTTAAAAGTATTCAAGTTAGTCTGCTGAGTTGAAAGATCAAATTAATAATTTACCAAAAGATATATGATGGTTTTTGCATAGTCCCATGTAAGTAAATAATCTAAAGAAACATAACGTTAAAGTGAAGTTTTTATTGCAGAAAAATCTTTGAAATATATTACTATCAACGAATAGGACAGTACAGGCTATATGTTTTGAGTGTATATAATCCGATATATGTATTTGTAGCCTTTAAATGTATTTAAGAATGTGCTTTTATGTTATCTGCTTTATTGTTCAAGAAGTAACGCTGTTTTTAATATTATCTGTAGCTTACGCTTCTTGTTATCGCTGTACTCTTTAATGATTATAATGTAAATTTTATTGTAATCTCGCTTAATGCTTTTATGTTATTTATTCCGCTTTCAAAAGTATTTTGAACGTTTATTGATCAAGCTTTTTATGTATTATCTTGCCTCAATATCTTTTTTTTATTTAACTCTATTTAATTATTGATAAGTTTCAATCACTAGAAATAAAACTATCGAATTTATATTAGAATTTTATTAATAATAGTTGTCCCTTTTTAAAACCTGTTAATACCTTCGAGTAAGGCCCCAGTGCAAAGTAATTTAGTCGTAGTCTCTCTCTCTCTCTGCTCATCCATGAAAGCCATGCCATAGTACGCAGCATTATCCAAAATTGAACGCACAACTGACATTAACTTTCTACGCCTTCTCTTCACATCCATTTCCCCAAACGAACCCGAACTCGTACCCGATCCTTACCCGATCCGTATCGATCCGAATCCGAATCTGAACTACACACACACCACATGACACAGTGACACAATTCCCGAGGAGTCGAGCTACCAGCACGGACACTCCAAGTCTCTGTGTGAGCCTGCCGATGGCGACGATTGGGACGCAGTGCCGCTGGCTACGACCGCCTCAGCCGGCGCTGGCGCCAAGGGGGACAAACTGTTAATGATTCACAGCGGACGGGAACCGTTGCTGCCGCGTCCAACATCGACGCCACGCTCACAGATACGACACATGAACGCAGGCGCAGTGGGCGGTACTGCTGTGGGCGTGCCAGGAAGTAAGAATCAGGTAACAACAGCGCTGCTCGATTACGAGGATACAGACAGCGACTCGGAGGAGGATGGCCAAGGCAATGGTGGAGGCGGCGGCGGCGACGACGATGAAGATGATGACGATGATGATGAAGGCGAGGATTTCGATTTGTATGACGATGAGAATATCGTGGTCACAACTTTTACGACGCCCGCGACGCCACGCCTACAAGAATTGTCAGGCGGTAGGCGAACGGCGTCAGGATCAGGAGCAGGCTCTGGTGCGGTGGGCACGACAACGACGACAAGCATTCGCTTGATGCGCAAAAACGATGAAAGCATCATTTGAGTTTCGAATGAGGATGCAAATGCTCGTACAGGTCGTACCTGGAGGCGTCCTGCCAGTCTGAGACGTCTCTTTCAGTACGAGATGTTCTACTGATTCCCCTGCAGAAACATATGTACTTAAGTTTTGGGTCTAATTACAAATATGCCTAAAAACTAGAAAGAAGAAAAAATATTTGCAAAACGGTTTAAAACAAATAGCTTTATACTTAACGATAAACAGCCGATAGTATCGCAAACAAATTGTGTATATAACAAGAAGAAGAAGTGAAGAGTAGCAAGAAAATTACTATATGAGTTAGGCAAAGTAATTTCGATTTCCGTTTCCGCAGTTTTCTTCTTCATTTCCAAAGATTCGATTTCTTTGTTAACTAATCAGCTAACTTATGTATCTTGTACATTTAACTAGCTAATACTAATGTGTTCCAGCAACAATTGTGTAATAGTATTTAACAACAAAAACAATGTAGCCAAAGTTTTGCTTAAGTTGTTTTTTTTTTTATTTTAGTCAAATCTTGTATTCTAATTACGATACGATATAAATAACACTATTTAACCGTACGCAAGCGCAAGTTTAGTTCAATTTAAAAAGAAAACCAATTACATGGCGGACAGTGTATAATAAATTGAAGTAGCAAGGTCAAAAAACTAAAAATATTATAATAAATATAATAGAAACAAGCGAAACTAATAGTTAATGCACATACGGACCATACATTTGACTATGTATGATGTATGCTAGCGAAAGAGTTAGGTAATTTATAAATTATTTTTGTAAACATTTACGATGTGAACCGAAGTGAGAACGTATTGTATAGAGACGAGAAGAAGGCGTGACACACTTGACTGCAAGAATATAGTACATAGATCGAACGAATAGGCTTGAAGAGCTGAAAAAGTAGTCGTATTATCATTGGATAATTGCAAAGAATATATAACCAGCGAACACCTCCAGTTTTCATTTTCCAAAACGCGCTTTGTACCACAAAAGATTATAGTTTCATATTCTCGTCTGACTATTTATGTACTTTGTTGTATAAGTTCTCCAAGAAATTGCCTTTTGTGCAACATAAATATGCACATATATTGAGATCCCTTAACTCAACCCGGTTTAGTTAATCGAATTACTTACGAAAGACAATAAAGAGCTACTAGAAACTCCCGAATCCAGCGGGAATTTCTGTAAATTGTCATTTCAAAAAATAAAAAAACAAAACAAAGAAATAATCAGAGCTGTGTTATCTATGGGCGCGTTTTCTATATAAATTTGGCATTATGCACAATCTGTCTGAGCTAGAGATTCTCAAGTAGAACGGTTCGTGCTATAATCACTTTATATAAAAAACCGCAGCTCATACAATTTGCTTAAAAGCATATATTAAACAAATTAAAAAACAAAATACTAATAGAAAAAAAAAAACTAGAAAGCGAAAACGTTTGAAATTTTCATACTGTAGGCCTTAAGTTGTGCATATTTAAAGAACTAAAATAAATTGATTGATAGCAAAAACTAATTCAAGATTAAAATAGAAAACTCACCAAAATATTTAGCAGAAAACACAAACAAAATTAATGCCGAATAAAAAATAATTAAATAACTAAAATATAAAAATTAAATTGTAAACTGTTAAACTGATTTTAAATATTGTCTAAGTGAAATTTTACTAAAAATAAATGCAAATGAAAATCAAATTAAGTTATTGATTTCAAAGGTGGGGGGATCTCCTAGCACCAACAACGCCATAACGTAGGACTACGTTTTGGTCTGGACCTTAGACAGTCCAAGATAAAATCGTGACCCAGCCAACAGTTTCCGGTCCTGACCATGGCCTCGCTGCACTCAAACCGCACGTCGGCATTACCCATTAACTGACCATTGTTGCGACCCGTAATATGATATGATACGATCTTGCCGTGGAGTCGATCGTCGTTGGGACTGGGATCGGAACTGAAGGCTGTCGCGCCACGCCAGTGTTGCCATAGTCGCAGCAGGAAACTTCTTCCACTCGTAATATTTGGTGGTCCTTGGAGCTCTGCGTAAGTACAGTATCAGAAGGAATATCTAGAGAATTGAGAATTAAAATTTATAGTCTTTCTGGTTTGTTGTTTGAAATTCCGTTTATACATTTATTTAATTATCTTCTTTTTGCTTTCTTTTGAAACTGATATAGTTTAATTGGTTTGGTATAATATATATATATTTTTTTTGTTTGTGGTTTGCATTTCTTTAAGAACTCTGTCGATATATTATATAAGTATGTAATTTATGCAAGTGTTCGTGTATGATGTATGTAGGTAGGTATTTTTGGTATGTAAGAACTCGTATCTCAGAACCTAAGTTCAAGTTTCTGGGGTACATACCTTATATGGTGTATATGTACTGTATATGTACTATATATGTATGTAGGTAAATATGTATATCGATGGTCACCATTTCGCATTTAAAGTGTGTCAGAGTGTGAGTGTCTGTGCTAGCTAATGCGTACATCGAATTTTATTGATATTTTTATCATATTTATCTTTCGATTTAGATTAGTAATATTAGGGTCGTATTATGTTGACTTTTTTTGCCGCGCCTGCTCTAAATACAACATGAGTTATTGATTAAAGCTGACTGTAAAATTTGTTTTTAAAATTGGTCGTCTGTTTGTTCAGCTCCGGGTACTTCTTAGTTAAATTCATGAACTCTTTAACGATTAAAACAAATACGCGTATATGAGCATTTTATGTATGTTATGTTTGTCTGTGTTTATCGTAGGCTCTAAATATAAGAAGTGTGTGCATCTCATACATAGTATATGGTAAACAGAAAACGGCCTCTAGTCAACATTTTACTAAAGAAGTATTTAGCATTTACTAAATGTATATAAGTATATATCATGTAGGTGAATATATAGCTTTCAAACCAACAATAGCTACATAAATATATGTATATTATATGTATGTTTTCAATGTGCATACTCGGACCAAATTGAAATTGCTTGGTCGATCAGAATCCATCGGATTTCGGCTTTGATTTTGTAATGTTTTAGCTACAGTTTAAGCTATATAGACGCTCATATGTATAAATATGTTTTCAATAACAAGTTACGAGTAAGAATCATTAACGTCTGATTTACTGGATATCATTTTGAAAGGCAATTGAGAGTGGGTTCTATATATCAATAGATATATCATAGAAACAGTATATATGATAATGATTACATGTATGTTTTTATATTACGAGTACAATTTGAAGATGGTCTAGTTTAACTGTTGCAACAAGCATGTAACTGACGCACAGCATAACAGAACATAACATGCGAGACACATTTATGCAGTTGAAGTCCCTATACATGACTATACTTTCCACGCTCCACACAAGCTTTATACAATATCCATTTTTTATACAATACTCTGGAAATCCACACAGAACTTTATATTGTTAACACTAGCATTGCAAACTATACGAAACATTAAGAACTAATACAATTATGGCAGTTGAGATAAGCGCTTAAAGTAGTATACATATAAACAGAACTAAAGTCCTTTAACTAAGGAGAATTGTAGTACATATGCATGTATGCAGTTAGGCAATTGAAGGTGTCATTATAATAATGATTATAATTGTAGAGCAATACTGTTGTTCTATGTAAGCTGCGGGGTTGCGCATGGCTATCGTAGATCTCTTTTTGACGGGGGAATGGTCATCATGCTTAGTATTTAGTTAACAATTAATATTAAATATTTTTTGCGTTCGCTTTAAATAGATTTATGTATATTTATATATACAAATATAATATGCATATTATTGGAAAACACAGAAAACCATTTTTATAGGCATTTAGTATATGTATTATTCGTTTAGGAAACTCTCTGGGGAAAAAAACACTTTAAACTTTGTTTCATATTTAGATTTTTCAGTATTGGCTTCAAAAACACATCTAGTACAACAAAATTGATATATAATTTGTATGTATTTCTCATGTAGTTATGCATATGTATACTCTAAGGTTTCTATATATCTGTTATATATAATATACCTTGAAATATGTCCGTAACACTTGATTTCCTTTCGTTTCGTTTTTGAAATGGTAATTTGATTGATTACATTTATGAGATTTAAAGTTGCCATTTGATTTGATGAGAATAATATAGTGTTATCTAATCTTTCCTTACTCAGCCAGAATTCTCTGCATGAATTCCGTCGAACATAAAACTAATACGCATCCTAATTATTGGTCGAAATGGCCTAAAGCGAGAATACTGTGAAATAACATGAAGATGTGTTAACTTTTCATATTTTTAAGGATGCTGGGGCTCATAAAATAAAATAATATTTCCAATTGGGAATTCTGAAATTCCGTTGATCTCAAGCTGAATAGTAACTAATATTAGCTTTTGCTAAACTTCCAACTACATTTAGATAATTTCACATAATTTTGAACTTAATATTTAGTAGATTTCTTATCAAGCACGTGCTGCTTTTATTGTTAAGGTTGTTGTTGTTGTGTGAGACGTACTCCTAACGTCGCTTAGAGACCGAAACCGATGGCTCGTTATACGTTTCCTGTGATGCGCCGCAGAGCAAGAGTGAAGATTAAAATTGCATTTAGTTTTGTAGAATTTCATATGTATTATATACAGATTAAACGTGTGATATGTATAAATAATTGTAATTGTATGTAATAAAAATACACAAAATAAATACAAAATAAATGGACTATTAAATACATATGTAAGTGTACGTATGTGTGCATTCAAATGCAAATCAATATCAATTAAAGCTAGAGATTGGCTAACAAGGGGATACAATTATACAATGATACAATGCAGAAGCAGAAGCTCTTTTACTTAAAATGAAATAATTGCTAAACAACTAAATAATAACAATTAACAAAGGATACATAATCATCAATTGAGAATGGATATTGCAACAAATTACAACTAAACATCGAAGAAATTAATTATAATTCAAGATAGGGCTGGAGGGGTTGGCGAGAACATATTGGCGTTACTTATTCGATATAAAGCAAAGGAATCAAAGGGAAATACAAATAATATATTGGAATGTTTTGTGTGGAGACAGAGAGCGTAACGTAAAGCATCGTCATGGTAGGGAGGAATAGGAGACGAGGCAACAAGCCGGTTGTCGTGTGAGATTCACTGTGTCTTTGTGCCATTCATTTTCGCTGTCTTACCGGACGTGACAAAGGGACCCACATAGTTGCTTGGAAACAATCCAGACAGCCCGTTCAGTTCGCCACGCCACCACTCCGGCTCATCTCGGCCCAGGACACTTATGATGTCGTCCTTCTCGAATGAAAGCTCATCATCGTTTTGTGCTTTATACGGATACAGGGCAATTACTTTGTCTGCAAGCGAATAACAAGTAACATGTTAGGGGGCGTATTCTAGTGTTTAGATATATAAGATTTGTGGACAAACCCAAAATCTGTTCGGTCATCTCAATGCGACTGCCCGAGACGGGTGTATTGCGACCACTGTTGCGTCCTCCCTGCAAAACCTTCACATAAGTAGCAGGGAACCAACCAATCTGACGACGCCTGCCCTTGGCCTGCAGTTCACCCTCCCACCAGCCCGAGTCGGTCTTCTTGCGTATCATTATCAACTGACCGCGTGTAAGCGAAAGCTGCTCAGCGCTTGTGGCTTCATAGGGCGCAATAACTTGTGCTATTTCCGAACGCTTGGCGCGCATACCCTGTTAAGTAAATATCGCATATCTCAATTAGTTAACAACAAAAGAAAATTGCAAATTGCATAATATAAAATGCAAGTCAACTATTTACGGGTGTCATGGAAGAAGTGCGTGACATGGGCCGGCTGTAGCTCTCTGCCGGTTCGTTCTGTGACTTGGACTGCGTATTTATCTGCGATACTTCAGTGTCGAGATCTTCGTTAGTATGCGACTCCTCGAGCTCAACGGGCTCTGGCTTGGGCTGTGCCTGCTGTGGTTGTTGTTGTGGTTGTTGTGCCTGTTGCTGTGGCTGTGTCAGTGTCTGTGGCTGTGTCTGCGGCTGTATCTCTGGCTCAGCGACAAAGGCAGCGCTGCCATTGACGGTGACCTCCTGGACAGCGCAAGCAGCATGAAGGGATGATTTATTGTTTTTGGATAGGAGTTGGTTGTTTTAGCACATGGAAAGCATTAGGATTAGTAGATGAGCACAGATGGATGGTTAACAAAACACGTCAGCTGAGTGCGCGCTAATTATTTATTTTTGCTCTTCACTCACCTGTTCCGCAGCCTCAAGCGCAGCAGCAATCGCAGCCGGATAAGCAGCAACCTCAGCAGCAGCAGGAGCTGTTGTGCTGCCAACATCAGCTTTCTGCACATAGTTCGATGGGAACATGCCCGTGCGATTGCCAATGGTGCCCGTCCACCATTCACCCTCCTTTTTGATGACCATAACCATTTCGCCAGCTCCAAAGCTAAGGTCACCATCTTCGGCTGATTCATAAGGATATGCGGCTATATAGTATTCTACATCACCACTTGCTGCAGCTGTCGTTGCCAGCCCAGATTCTGCCGCCGCCAAGACATTGGCCTCGTTATTGAAGCCGTCGCTCACGGCCGCAGATTGAGCAGCAGCAGTAGCTACCCCCGCCGGTACCGCTGCTTCTTCCTCCATCTTCTCAACGTAAGATTCGGGGAACCAGCCGGTATGGCCATTTATCTCGCCTGCTAGCCAGCCAGGCTCAGCATTCTGCTCCAAGGGCACTAGAATTATGTCACCTGGCACAAACGTGATTTCTTCAGTATTGCGCGCGTTGAACTCATAGACGGCCCGGTACTTAACAAAGCCTTCCGGTGCCGGTCCGCTGAGATCAACAGCAGGTGCTGCTTCTGACACAGCTCCACCTGCAGCAGTAGCAGCTGCTGTGTCATTGCTTAATCCATAGCTTCCATAAGCATCAACCGCAACTGGCGCACTGGTGGCTGCTGAGCCCCAAGCGCTGCCAGTGTCCCAGGCAGAGCTGGCACTAATTGTTGATGCTTCATTCTTTCGATTGTACTTCAATTCCAACACTGAAGTACGCTCCACATCGTACTCCTTGTAGAGTTCCTCACACTTGGTGATCAAAGCAGAGAGCTCAGCCTTTAACTCCTGCATTGTCACGTCGTTTGAATTTAGGTCCTCCTTCTTGGACTCGATCTCCTTTTTAATGTTCTCCACCTTATCCTTGATTTGCTTAATCATCAGCTACGCAGTGAGGATGTAATTGTATTAGAGAACTCTCTACGTTTGTCTGTATAGTTTGCTCACCTGTTTATGTGCAAACGCTGCAGTAAGCTGCTCCTGTTGGGCAGTGTCCCCTGCGACGGAAACACCGCTTGCTTTGCTCTTAGCATCCCACTTAGCGCGCTCTTGCGTCAGCTGCAACAGCTTAGCATTCTGCTCCTTGATGCGCACCTTGAGCTGGGCCATTTCGCTCATTGAAGTGTCACGCTGTGTGCGCATTCCATCGATAACCGACTTGACATTGGTAACGCCAGCTCGTGTATCGCAAATCTTCTGCGAAAGATCCTTAATCTGCAAAGAGAAGGAGTTTAACAAGAATTCTGCTTATAATTTTTACAAATCTAAGCTCTTCTCACCTTCTCATTCAGCGTGCTGAGCTCCACATTGAGCTGAGTATTGTGTGCTTTTTGCTTGAGTACTCGCTCCTGCTCCCGCTGCTTCTGTGCGTTCATTTCAGCAATGCGTGCCTGTTCCCATTCCTGCTGACGCTGCTTTTCTAGCTCCCTGAAAAGGAAAAGTATTCAGTTTAGTAAAACTTTTACTTGTGGTTGTTTGAAACTTACTTTCTAGCGGCCTCCTTAGCCTCCAGTTCTCGTTTACGCTGCTCCTCCTTCTCCAACTCGATTTCGCGCTGTCGCTGCAACTGTCGTTCCAATTCCTCTTGCTGTTTGCGCTCTGCCTCCAGGCGAGCCTTCTCTCGCTTATCCGCTTCCTCGCGCTCCTTGCGTTCACGTTCCTCACGCTCTTTGCGCTGCTGATCCTCTATCAGCTTGCGCCTGCGATCTAACTCCGCTTTTCCCTTCTCATAGTTTTCCTTGCGCTTGTCTTCGAATGAAGCTGGAATCAAAAAAATAAAATCAATATATATCCAATATAAAATTCTATTCTCCTTGCTTACTTTGCGGCAAGCCCGCTGCTGGATCTGCATCTGAGATTGCGCCTTGCGATGATACCGAAGTATGTCGCGATGCGGGCTGTGAACCAGGACGGGAAGACACACCCGAGACAGAGCCTGGTCGCGACTTGATCTTACGCAAACTGGGCGGCACCCAGTCAAGCGGCAGAGTGACCGGTATCTTCTCGCCGGCCATTGCCTTCTCGCACAAGAACATTGCCAAAATGAACTCATCGCAGCTTAGACGTCCATCGCCATCCACATCGGCCAGTGTCCAGATCTGCGCCAGTGTAACTTGAGGAAGTTTACTTTGCACCAGGACACTGCGTGCCTGAGCGCCTGTGAGGTAGCCCGAACGCGTGCGATCATTGGCATTGAATACCTGCGTGTATTTGCGTTTCTGTGCCGCCTGCACAGCCCACTCCGCTTGACTATTGATTAAAGGAGGGAGTGCGCATCAATAAAAGAAGACACATATTATGCAATTCTTTTTAAACTTACGGTGACTCTATAGAGGGTGCGCGCTCCGAAATGGACATATGACGACTAGGTGGATTGCTTTGCGGTGGCGAGACAATAGCAGCGGGAACAGCAGCAGCAACGGCAACCGGAGGAGCAGCAATAGCAACCGGAGGCGGCACAATAGCAACTGGGGCAGCTACTGCCACTGGCACCACGGGTACGGGGACTGGACCAGCTGGCATTGCTGGCATAGCTGGCACAGCGGCGGCAATGGGACTCATCGAACTAGTTGATCCACGTGGTGTCATTGTAGGAGTGGGCCCGCCTACTATGCCACCATCAGTTAATGAGCTTAGAAGCGTGGGTGGCAGCTTCTTGGGGACCTCCATGCCGCGTAGCTTGAGGTTGATCAGCTTGCAGGCTATGCTGAACTCATTAATGTTCATTTTGCCATCGGAATCCGTGTCAGCAAGTGCCCTGTAAGAGAATTTCGAAAATTGTGTGAGTCGTTGCGGATTAAATATGTCACATATGGATTAACTGTCTGTTTATATAAAATTTAGAAATGAAGGTATATAAATAATTCATAGATATTCTAAGGAAAACCATCACGGAGTACCTGAGGTCAGAAGAGACAAAAATTTGACTGGGAACGAATACCAGGCTTGCTGCAATAATAGATTTCCTTAGAATAACTGTATTTGACAGGGAGCTAAAATCGCGGAATTGATTGATTTACAAAGCCGCACTACATTTCCCACACATTTAATATAAGAATATTATATGTATAATTACATATATAATAATTATTAATATACGCTCAGGACAATACACAGTTCTGTGGTATGCATGCTTGATAATGCTTCATAAGCCAAGTGTCATATCAAAAGGAAATGGTATTTATGTGTGTGTGGGCATGTTCACACATACAAACAATACAAACATACTTACATATACTATTTATTCTTATCTTTATTGCTAACGCCTTTCGTACTAAATCCAATACGAATAATAAAACAAATAACTGACTCACCATATTTGACCCAAGATCAGAGGTGGCAACTGCGACTGCAAAAAGAATCCTTTCGCCTGGGCTCCGGTCACAAAGCCGCCCTGCGGTTGCAGCGCTTTGAACTGCTCCTGATACTTCAGTTTTTCACGTTGGGTCACAGCCCAGGCATCTGCTACTGCCGCCGGTGGATTCATTTTGTACTGCCTCCTCTCTTGTCTGGCTTTTCAAGTGAGCTCGGAGTGCAAGTTTAGTTTTTCTTTTCGCAATATTCTTTTTTCGCCGTCTTCTTCCTCGTTTTCCGTTGCCGTTGCCTCCTCTCTCCTTCTACGGCGTGTGTATTTCTCGTAACCGACTCTGACTCCCCCACAACAAACTTGCCCCAGTTGTGTGTGTGTGCGTGCGCCTGTTCCTCTATGTGTGTGTGTGTGTTTGTTCTTGTTTAATGCGCTCTCTTCGGCCGCTGAGTACACATCAAATACATGTCATGCTCCTTCACTGCACACACACACACTCTCACTCACTCTCGCACTGGCTTACGCTCTTTTACTATTGAGTATCCGTTTTACTCCCACCACCCCACAAATTTTCACAATGGATTTTTATGGTTTACCTAAAATGCATAAGCAAAGTAAAAAAAACCGTTAAAAACTTATCAAATAACTTGAAAACATTTGTTTAAATATATAATTGAATTGCAGCAGATAAAAAGTTCGCACTGTAATCTTTTAAATGCTTCATTTGTATCAGATTGCTCGCCGTATACTATTTGGTGGGCGTTTTGGTTGGTTAATCGGAAACTCCACTGTATTGGAATGTGTTTATATTGATTTATCTTTGAACTTCTTTCTGTTCTTGTCTGCTGTATAATGTGTTCGTACATGGGCTTACTTTTCATTTGAACACTTATTTTTTGTTATTTTTAACTTCGTTTTGTCGTGTAAATTAGTTGTTCACGATAGTGCTGCAATGTAAGCGATGGTAGTATCGATTGTTTCATTTTTCAGATACCACCGACTGCATTCCAGCGATGAAATACATATCAGTTCACAATGATAATTATACTATCGATATTCATCAATTGAATTTAAAGTAGTAGAACTTGGTATTAAGTAACTCATAACTTATTTTGAATGTGAATTTTTATTCTTGCTATGAACATTCAACTTTTTAAATCGCTTACAATTCTTTGTATAATATCGGTATGGTATATCGGTGTTCGCCAAGCAGAGTTGCCAGCTCAAAATAATGTATTGCTAATCGATTAATTTCGATAAAATTAGTTGGCATCTCTTGATTCTTTCTTTTCTGCTCGAGCACGTGTAGCGACTGGTAATATTCGCAAGGCTAAGCATAAAAAATATGTAACAAAATGTCGGAAACTTCAGAAGACGAACAAGCATTATCCCAAACAAGTGAAGAGGAGCTGAGTGGCGAGGAAGAACAGGACAATACAGACGCTGAAGAGGAAGATAACATTGAAAATGCAGAAGAGCAGGAAGAGGAAAGTGATTCGGACGCTGAAGATGGAAAGGAAACCAATGCCGAAAAAGAGCTAACATGGAAAGATTTAGTAAGTTGCTCAACTAATATCGTTATATGCACACACTTTATTATTATGTGCACTTGTAGGGTCTGAACGAAACGCTGTGCAAGGCGTGCGAAGAACTGAAGTGGAAGGCACCGTCGAAGATCCAAAAAGAGGCTATACCTGTTGCACTGCAAGGTAAAGATGTCATCGGTTTGGCCGAAACTGGTTCTGGAAAGACAGGCGCCTTCGCATTGCCTATACTGCACTCCCTGCTCGAGAATCCCCAGAGATATTTCGCTCTCATTCTGACGCCAACACGTGAATTGGCTTTCCAAATTGGGGAACAATTTGAGGCATTGGGTGAGTGTGAAGATATATAGATATAAAATGAAAATGATCGCAATGATGTTAAACCCTTTTTGATTTTATGTTCTTAAACGAAAATATGAAATTATTATTTCTTTATTCGTCACTACCTCTGAGTTAAACTGTTTCCTCCACATAAATTACATTAATTCGTAGAATCCTCATTAATATTTTTTGTTTTTATGCTTCTCCACAGGCAGTGGAATCGGCATCAAATGCTGTGTTGTAGTCGGTGGCATGGACATGGTTGCCCAGGGGTTGCAACTGGCAAAGAAACCACACATTATCATTGCCACTCCTGGTCGCCTCGTCGATCATTTGGAGAACCTAAAAGGCTTTAATCTAAAAGCCATCAAATATTTAGTTATGGACGAAGCTGATCGCATACTCAATATGGATTTTGAGGTTGAGCTGGACAAGATATTAAAAGTGCTGCCGCGAGAGCGTCGCACATTTCTGTTCAGTGCAACGATGACTAAGAAAGTAAAGAAACTCCAGCGTGCCTCGTTGAAGGATCCTGTTAAAGTGGAAGTGTCAAACAAATACCAAACAGTTGATCAACTGCAGCAGTACTACCTGTTTGTACCTGTTAAGTACAAAGACGTGTATCTGGTTCACATATTGAATGAGTTGGCTGGCAATAGCTTCATGATCTTCTGCAGTACCTGTAACAACACCGTCAAGACAGCGCTAATGTTGCGCGCCCTGGGATTGGCCGCCATCCCATTGCATGGCCAGATGTCACAGAACAAGCGCTTGGCTGCTCTGAACAAGTTTAAGGCGAAAAATCGTTCCATACTCATATCAACAGATGTGGCTTCCCGTGGTCTGGACATTCCACACGTAGATGTGGTAGTCAACTTTGATATACCAACTCACAGCAAAGATTATATACATCGTGTTGGTCGTACCGCACGTGCTGGTCGCTCTGGCCAGGCCATAACAATAGTTAGCCAATACGACATTGAGCTGTATCAGCGTATCGAGCATCTGCTGGGCAAACAGTTGCCCCTGTACAAGTGTGAGGAGGACGAAGTGATGGCGTTGCAGGAGCGCGTGGCTGAGGCTCAGCGCACAGCTAAACTGGAACTCAAAGATCTGGAGGAGAGCAAGGGCTATAAGGGGAAAAAGGGTAACAAACGCGCTGCCGATATCGATGACTCCGAACAATTTACCGGAGCACGTAAACGCATGAAACCCATGGGAAAGGGTGGCAAGAGCGGCGGGGGACACGGCGGCGGTGGGGCCAAAAAGAATTGGAACCGTGGCAAGAAGAGGAACTAGCTTTAAGTATTTATAAGAATAAATAAATAAATTAGAGATATAACTGCAAATACACCTTTTATTTGTGTAAGTTTTAACATTATATAAACAGGAAAAAACAAAAATCTTTAGCGATTGCTGTTCAACAGCTTAATGTCCATAATAGTGTGTAAAACGAAATCAAGTGGGAACAATAAAGTTGTTTGAGAAGTCTCAGATCTCACGACCCCTTTGATTGGAAAATCTTTGCGTATTTTGAGGGAAAATTAGCACGTCCGTGTTTCGTCGTTGCTGCAGCCTATGGTGTGGTTGTCTTGGTCGTTGTAGCAGTTGAAGCTGCTGCTGCTGCTGGAATTGCATGAACTGTTGGTGCTGGAGCTGCATGAGTTGTTGCTGCTGCATCTGCATGGAAAACTGCTGTTGCTGGATGGGTTGTTGCTGGTGCTGTATGAGCTGCTGCTGTCGAACCTGGAGTTGAATGAGCTGCTGCTGCTGCATAGGTTGCTGCTGCTGCATTCGAATAGGTTGCTGCTGCTGCATTCGAAAAGGTTGCTGCTGCTGCATTCGAAAAGGTTGCTGCTGCTGCATTCGAATAGGTTGCTGCTGCTGCATTCGAATAGGTTGCTGCTGCTGTGGTTGTCCAAAAGAGTTTAGAATTTCAATTACCGAGCTCAATGTATCTGCATTTCCACCAATTGGATTAAAGAGTACCAGCTCCCACGCTTTGCTAATGAGCATGGGCTGATTCCTGGCCACAGCATCGCGGGCAATTGACGTAAGAAAGTCTCCTGGTATGGGAAACTTTTCAACATAGAAAATTTGCTCTAGATTCTCCATGTAATTGTACCAATCGGCTTGCGACAGGATACGTAGCAATTGTCGAGTCAGTTCCGAACACATGGCTGCATTATTCGGTTTCCATAAATGTTTCATAAAGTGTCCTGCCGCGACCTCCGGCGACATCTGATACCGCAAGAGCACATGAAATATATCATTTAATAACGGGGCACTCAGCGACATATAAAGCCCACAGTCTTGAATCATCTTTAGCAAATGTGTGAGCATCAAGCGATTACCAAACACATTGGCAAACAATACGAAATAAGTCTTGAAGAGCAAGCTATAACGAAGAACGAAGTTGTAAGTGCCGCAAAGCTGCATCTTATTCAGCTGATCGAGACGTCGTTGGACTTCACCAATACTACTCAGGCTATGATTGCAATTAGTTTTCATACAGCGTCCGACAAGGAAACGCCAACACTTGATGCCAAAGATTGTGGCCTTACTGTCATTGTTTTGGTATACAATGGAACCGGACGTAGGCCCGTCAGGCACACGATATGGCGGCGCAAATACAGGTGCTGCTTGTGCAGAGGGATTTGCAGCAGTTTCATTTTTAGTTCTTCGCAACTTTACAATCTTTGCAGGTTGTTTTTGTTGCTGTACATGAAGTTCAGGCTTGTTATTTTGAGGTTGTTCTTGATGATTCTCGATAGGTTCTTGTTCCTTTTCTTCTAGGATATTCACTGAAGAAGACACTGTGGTCCTAGCACTTTGTTTAGGTATACGGAAACTTCGCAGTTCACTTAGATGAGATTTAACTTCTTTTTGATTTTGGGGTTCTTTTCGTGTGATTTCTTTGCTTGAATTAATTACCACGTCCGTCATTATTGGTTGCTCTTCAATAGGCTCTGCTATTAAATTATTCTCATTATCTAAATCCCAAGACGTAGCTACCGAAATGATATCGTCGTCATCTTCATCATAATTTAATACATCTTCCATTAAGGCATCCAACTCTAGCGGAGTCTTATTGATGTCTGCTGTTGTTCCGGACAAACTATTAAAGAACTCCGTTGATTTATCGATCTCCTGGTCAATTTCGCTTGGCGTTTTCTCCGTAAAGCTTCGTAAGTACAGATCGATTTCCTCGACGCCCTCTTCGACGGCTTCGACATCAACGACGGTGTTATCAACCAAAGTCGGCAATTCAACGTTATTTTCAGTTTTTAACAATTGACATATATCATTTTGATCGGCCAGAGGACTGGACAAAATTGGATCGTCGAGTAGCACGTCATCAAGCTGATAATCTGGTTCGGTAAATATATCTATTAATTTGTCAGTTTTGATAGGATTTTCACATATGTTCGTCTGATCAAGGTCAGAGTTTAGCGCATCTACTTTCTGTTCTTCAGAGTTTCTAAACTTCGGAAAGCTCAGGTTCTCTGCATCATCAGGGGTTGACACTCTGGAGTTCGTTAGCATGGCCGATGGTTCGTTGGCGGTATCAATCTTCAAATTGATTGCAGTTGGGAGCTTGTGGGCCTCCTCAGTATTTTCATTTATCTGCGGTAACAAAAGAAAATGATTAGGGGGCAATAACTCTAGGCGCGAACATACTACGATCTCATGTTTTGATTGCGATTTAGGATTCACGCGTTTCAATTTGGACTTAGAATCTTTACTTGATTGCTGCTGTGTATCAACTTTTTTCACCTGTTTTTCAATTGTTTTAACTTCGGGTGGTTGTTTCGTTTGATTCATTTTAACTTTTGAAATTTTCAAAATAATTTTCTCTTCCTTTTCCAAGTTTGGAATTTGTGACTGTATTTTTGATTTCCTTTTGCCATTGCGTAGCTTTGTCTTCACATTCTGGTTGTCAGAGGATTGTTGAGTAGACTTATTTTCGATTCGCCATTTAGATTTACATTCCTTGTTGAAAAAAATGTTAAATACGGATTAATGTTCCCAAAAATTTCAGATTACATGTACATACCTTTGTTTCCTGCTTAGTAACTATTTGTATTTTCTCTACTTTTGTTTCTTTCTTTTCATCTTTAGTTTTCTTCTTCTTGGTTTGATCTTTGGATAAACTGTTCACATCATTTGTTAGAGGTTTGCGTTTCAGCTTAGTTGCTCTTGTAGTCTTAGGCTTTTCGTCATTAATTGACTTTTTGAGCTCCACACTACCTGATTTCGACAACACTTCTCTTTTTAGCTTATTTTTCCATACCGAGAGAGGCTCAGTCTCGTTAAGTTTGGCGCTCGACCGAGATACCCGTCGTGACTGATTATGTTCGTCGTCCGACTTCATTGCGTCTTTAAAAAGCGATTCGATCTATGCATTTAAGATAAGCATATTGCAAAATAATTTATATTCTGGGAGTGCTTTCTCTTTTATCTACTTACGCTTTCAATTCGGATATATGGCTCTGAATTTGACAGCATGGATCTCCAGAAGTCGTCATAGCCTTCTTGCCATTGTTGTGACGTATATTTGTCCTCGCCCAATTCATTGACGATCTGCGCCCACAATCGGACAATATCGCGGTGCCGCATTTTGTCTTTTACAGCCCCCAGGCCAATAAATTTTTTGTCACAATTATTCGGAAAACGAAACGTTTTAAGTGCCAGGGATTGCGTGCGCGCTTTTTGACTAGTGCCGTTATGTAGGTTCCGCAAACGATTCTGTTTATTTTATCGAATCGCAAGTTCAAGGAATGAACAAAAGTGCCTAAAAGTTGTTCATTAACAATGCATCCCCCTTGCAAAACAAATGTAAACAAAACAGAAAAGGAACGAAATGAATCAAAACAGAAAATAGTTCTTATCGATTCAAAACTAGCGAATTAGTGTTTATTTTGCAAATTAAACAAGTACTTTAGCTTCTTATCAAGATTTTCGCCAAAGCATATCGGTCTCATGTAATGTATATCGATACACAATTTCAGCTATAATTTTTGCACATATCTAGCTAATTGGCGCGCGCCTAATGAGAGGGCCCTTTAAAAGCAGTCAATGTTATTGCATTACTAAAGAACATAATTGCTAAATCCCACAACTCTACCAGCTTCCTAAATAGGTACGATCTCATCAAAAAATTCAATAACGTTGGGGTGAATAAAAACAAGTTATTTGTTAAAAGCCTTTTTATTATTTTCAAAACATATCGTAGATGGCTTACACGATATCTTGGAGTCATATACGAAGATGTACATACATGAATACGTATTGACGCATATTAATTGGCCCAAAAGTACTTTACAATTAATCTAATTTAAAATTTCTACATTATAAAACAATATTAAAGGTCAGAATTTTACTAATCTTAAATATTTGCACAACGCACTCGGCCACATACAACCACGAGCCCATCTTAGCCCATGTTTGATTCTAACATTGTACGTCAAAGAGTTCGCAGATTCCTTCGTCATTTTTCAGCACGAAATTGAAGTCTTCTTGTGGTGGGTTTAGCTGCACAAGTGGCGGATTTTCTAAAATAAAAGAAAAAGTTTGTTACAGATCGTTTATATATACAATTTATACTATATTTTACCTAAGTTTGGATCATCGGGAAAGAATCTTCGCAGCGAATGACCAGCCAAATAGTTCTGAAAGATTATTTTCGCTGTAAGCTCGTTTTCAAGCTGCTTCATCTCGTCCTTCATCTCGGGATTGCAGGAGTACGTATGCTCGTCCTTAATAACGTTGCCAGTACCTGTGCCCGCGTCGCTGGAGTGTGTCGGAGATGATGATGGCGAAGGTGTGTTATCTAAATGCCGATCATCGAACAGTCCATCAGCATCATTGGGATTGGCTGTACCCTTACCCTGGTTCGTAACTAAACGTATGTCGATTGTGCTGCCATTATCCAGTGAGACTCTCAGTTCATTCTATGGAATATGAGCATGAGTAATGTATGGTATAAAACGGATCTTAATGCGGGCTACTTACGTCACTGCGCTTTATTTCCACTTCGTCGTCATAATTTGGTATGGTAAAAACGGAATCATCACCATAAATGTTAAGTAAGTCATCTCTCGTTAAATACGCATATGATTGATTTGTCGGTTCTTGCATGATGTAGTTCAAGTTACGTTGCGCGTACTCTAATTGCTTATCCAAATCCTCCTCCAAAGATTTCAGCTGATCTGTGCGCTCGCAGGCAATGTCGTAATCTTTGCGATCTTTCGCATTAGTAAAACCTCCGCCGCTAAAGAAGATGTAAATATGTTAAATTTAAGTTTTGCTTATATTAATCTATAACCAATAAATATAACCAATACCCAGTTTGATATAAATAAATACCATGTTTGGTCATTACATGTGCATCTTATTCTCAACAATTTTATGGGAAGCTTACCGCCAACGAACAAGCGAACAATGCCTTCCCTTATCAATCAGGCCAATACCCTCTAGGACATTCGTAATATCGTAGATACGTCGCTTTTGAACATCCAAAATCTTTGTTGCCTGTAAAAGTATAAAGTATATTGAATTCCGAATCTTTGTTATTGTATGTGTTGATGTCTTACTTCTTTCAGATCAATGGAGCCACCATTCTGTTTCATTAGCTCGACAAATTTTTGGGTCAGTAATACCAAAGAACCCACAGAGCGCTGTTGACTGCTGGGCTGCGACTGTGATTGCGTTGGTTGGTTTTGTTGGCTCTGCGATTGCGACTTTTTATTCTCCCGCCCCAGTTCGATTTGAAAAGTTCCATATTGCTTGGAGTCCGCCTCCTCATGGGCACTAGCAGAGTCATCACCTTCGGGGCTATTGCTGCTGCTGGCACTGATCCACTGCTTCGGGACTATACTTGCAGATTTACGCTTGTACATGGCGCGCAATTAAATGGAACTCTTTGCCGGGTGCTTGGGTGCTAATTTGTAGATGCAATTAGATTGCTGCGTGTTTGAACAACGAAAATTTTTCCTTATTTTAATGATAAATCTCAATTAAATACAAATGTTGGCGCTTGAGCACAATTCCGCCATTTATGTCACTTTTTTCATTCTCCCAGCACTGCGTAAGGGTTGCATCAAAAGAAAATTATCGACGAGCCTCCACAATTCGCCTAGGAACTAAGCTTGGCGCAATTTATTTTACTTTTGTTAAAGGTACAAAAACATTGAGATTTTAACAAAGACTGTTTGCTCTTAATAAAAGTTTGGTAAATATGCATAATTATCACATTTTGCAATAATTTATTTATTATCAGAGGACACATTAATATGACTATCGACAATCCGCCCTTATTTATCGAACGATAACACCATTTCTGCGTTTTATTTTTATTACTTATTTATTTATTCGTTTTTGTCGTTTTCTTCATATCATTACTTTTTTTCTGGCTAACGAAATGTTATATTGTTGGCATAATACTTCTGCGAAGTAGGCTAACCACATTTTTGTTCTGTGCCACGTTTTTGTATTGTGAGGCGCGCGCTCAAGATGCTTTAATTCTGTGTCACGCAAGCAATTAAATAAAATAACCTTCGTTTCAATTTCATCTCTTTGTATTAAATTATGAATATAACTTTAACCCCATTTATTGTTTTTCATAAACATTTTAATACAAACCCAACAATCTGATTTCTTTGAAAATTCATAAACACAAATATATTATAATATTATATCACACAAATACAAACATACATATGGGACGATACCGCGATTATTTCATTCGAAGAGATAATACGCGCCCATTCGATATTATATCAATTTCTCAACACTGCTTATAATCCCAAATATATCCCTTTTACGTGTATTTGAACAGTCACAAAAATGAAATTCAGTGACACTTTCACGTACAGGAAAATACTGTCTATTATTTCGCTACTTGGTCACACTGAACATTCCTAATTTTATGTTTGTTTTGCTTTCATATTCTACTTTGAAACAACGTGCACCGAGATAGAAAAACTTCTTTGCTTTAAAAATGCCTTCTAAAGCGAAACCCAGACTTTCTCGTGGTGTCTTAGACATGAAATTCATGCAACGGACCAAAGTGAAAGTGGCCAAAGAAGCGGATGATGAACAGAGCCGTGCCTTATACTCAAACGAACTAAACGATAAAATGCTCAACAGCAACTCGAACTACATTATCGAGCCCAGCTATTCTATCTGCGAAGGATTGATGGAGGGTCGCCTAAGCTTTCGTGGCATGAACCCAGAACTCGAACGCCTGCTGGAGTTGGAGCGCGAAGAAAAGGCGGCGCAAACAAAACCAGAGCAGCCCAAAGAAGTTACAGACCAGGAGATGGCCGAATCATACTATGCCAATAAAGCGCCGGCTGCCAGCAACTCAATGCAAAAGAAGTTCAACACAAAGAAAGAGTTCCGCAAGCGAAATTCCGATCAAAATAATAAGAAATCACAGTTCAAAAAGCCGCGCAATGACGACGATGATATATAAACAAAACATTTTCAGTTTTTACTACGTAAATAAAAATAATGACTTAGCTATTAAATAAACCCATTTTAGCTGCTGCTGCTTCAGTCATCTTTGACCTCCTTGACAGCTTGCAGGGCATAGCAGAATTGCGTCGAGTTTATCCACCGCCAGGTGTTACGCCAGAAGTCGTAGGTGCTTCCATTCACCAACACAGTCTGACAGTTCACTATAAAAATGATGGAATCAATAAAATGTTAAGTAATGAGGTTAAAGCACTGCAGCCTACTTGTGTCCAGTATGCGTTGCACGTCCAGGGGGGATATCATCTTGTTCCAGTGATGTGTTCCCTTGGGCGCTAGATTCAGTACATATTCGCCCAGCAAGACGCCCCCAATCCACATGGGCAATGTTTGGTTCAGTGTCGTAATAAAGAGGGAACCGCCGGGTTTGAGCGAGCGTACACAAGCTTCCAGCAGTGCCACCTTTTCGTCGACATGTTCTAGCACCTCGGAGACAACAACAGCATCATAGGCTTCGCAATTGCACTTGACATGTTGCTCAACTGGTTCCATTATGTATTCCACTTTCGGGCAGAGTTCGGGACTGCATTGTGTTAAATGCGTGCGCGCTTTCTTTATCAGCTCTTCGCCTAGGTCGATGCCAGTAACTTGGGCACCCAGGCGTGCCAGTTGCTCTGTCAACAGGCCAGCGCCACAGCCTACCTCCAAAATATGTTGTCCATTCAACACTTTTGTTGTTCTTATCAGCTTCGACTTGACTGTGCCGCGTGCCACAATTCCATCGCGTATCAGAGGAACTCTGCATGCAACAGATAAATTAAACTGCGTAATATTTACAAATATATGCAAATTTACCTGATCTCATTCAAAGCGTGCAGCGCAGCCATGGGTCCATTCTTGTTCCACCAATCGGCTGCCAATTTATCATGGTGTTTAACTTCGCGTAATGTCTCTGCACTGTGTTGTTGTTGTTGTTCTTTCTCGGAGCCGCCTGGTGTTGTTGTATTCAAGTTTTTCCTTGGCACCACCATACACAGTGGTTGACTTACTCTATTAAGAATATTAAATTTCAGATCTAAATTCAATTAACCATCAGTTAAGAAACTAACCGGCTGAAATAGAAACACTTTCGTAACATTATTTTGCTTTAACTTTTAAAGTTTGTTTTTGCCTTTGGCTTGGAGATGGGAAAACAATGATTAGGAAACCAGGGCAGGTGAACAAAAATAAGATTGCAGTGTGGAAAGTATCGATAACATTGTTATGACACTCTGCTTGGCGCAATATTAAATTTTTAATAATCGGTAAAGCAGGTCACTATTTTACTTTCATATATTCCCACATATATGAGGTTTTATTTATTCATTCACTTACATACTTTTAAACACTGAACATTTAACATATTTTAAAACAAATAAAATTCTAAAGGAAGAGGCCCCTTTTTTTAAGCTGTTATTGTATCTGATGATAAAGTTGTACCCCAAGTAGCTCGACCATTTTAGGAAGCTCCCCTCAGCTGTGTAAATTCTGGCAATTTCTTGGTTAATTTCCTTCTATTGTATTTTTATGTAGGACCAAAAACTGTTTTCTTTTGGGCTCCTTTTGGGAAGTGGGTGAGTGTAGTTAAGCAAATGAAGCTCTGAGTCCATTGATGTTGGAAAACAACTTACGATTTGGCGGGGAGTACTCAAAGCATGATTTTATTTTCAGAGCTGAAATAGTTGTCAAAGTTGTGGGGTCCAAATAATCGTCCGAGTTAAATCCACAACACATTCAAATTTTAGTTCGATAAGTCTATCCCAGATACCAAAATTCTGACTACATTTCTTAAATTGCACTTTCGGTAATGCATTCAAAATAGAATTATTTAAAATTATTTTAAATTTGACACAACTATAATGTCGAAGGGAAAGGGTCCATTATCGAGGCTGTACAATGTTGTCATTAATTCAGTGGATAAATTTGTGCCCCAATTTGCTAGACCGCTCTGGGAAGCTGATGCAGGTGTGTATTTTTGGGAAACCGCAATTTAAGACCCTAAGTACTAACTGTAGTCTCAATTTACAGGACCAAAAACCATATTTTTCTGGGCTCCAATGGGCAAGTGGGTATGTTTTTACTATCTGGAATATTAATTATTATATATGTATAAAATTATCATAATATATGCTGATTATGTCTCATCATCTCCAGATGCTCGCATTGGCCGGTTTAGGAGATGTAATTTCTCGTCCTGCTAATATTATTTCCATCAACCAATCGGGTAGTCTGGCGGCAGCCAATTTGATATTCTCCCGTTATGCCTATGTGATAATCCCCAGGAATTATAATCTTCTTGCAGTGAGCTTTTCGGTATTTTTAGAACAAGCATATTTAGTTGCGAAAGCTGTGAAATGGCGCCGTGATCAGAATGCATAGTAATATGCAAAATTTCATTGTAATGAGACAAGCTAGTGTCGTCGTGTAGATACTAGTTTAAAAACTTGAAATAAAGGCTACCTTCGGCACGCCGAAATAGCTTTCCCTATTTCCCTTCGGCTACTAACTCAATTCAAAAAAGATTTGTACAAAAATAATGTTTCTGGTAAATAATAAAATTATTATGTTCAAGAATATGTTCCCTTTGTTGATCATTAAGTCAAGTTAAAAACATAGTTTTTGGGTGTTCGGCTCGTAAAGCTTTACAATTTTTTATTTATGTTTCATACGCATCGTTTTGTTCGAACTCTTAAGAATTTAAGATAGAATAGTATTCTTTATATTACGCCCACTTGGGATGTTGCTTGTGGGCTTACAAATGTTAAAGAATAAATCTATTTTATATATATACAATATCATCGGCATCAGATGTGGGCCTTGTTGGCATCGTTTCAGTCACTCGTTTTTGTTTGGCTAAGGACGTGGCTTGCTCTGATTGGTCGTCATCCTGGTGGCGGCGCCTCTCGTCCTGGGGGCCAATCCGCTGCCTGCAAAGAAGGCTTCGTTCGTGCAATTGCCTGCCGGCCAAATCGTCCGAGTTTGGCGACGACAGCAGCAGCAATTGCAGTCGGCAAACATACTATGTAACGCATACACACACACACACGTATTCAAGCTCACAGAGTACCTAACACACTCACACACACACACTCACACACAACGTGCAAGGCAATAGTTTCTTTTGCTGTGCCAACAGGCGTATGCGTGATTTATTCATTTCATGCGCGTGTGAGCACAGCAAATGTAACTCGTTGTGTGCATTGGTATGAGTAAATGTGATAAAGTGTGCGCCTATATGTATGCATGTATGTGTTTTGACGTTTGCCAAGTGCATTGCGCTGCCGAAAGCTTAACTTGCGGACTTCCAGCCGCTGCGCTGCCATTGGTTGGTCAGGTCCAAGACAAGCTGCAGCGACCGTGGCCTGCAATTGGCCAACGAGGCTCCTTTAACGCATCGCTGCAAAGACAAAAAGAGAGGGAGAGCGTAAGAGAATGAAAGAGAAAGAGTAAGAGAAATGATGTGAGAGTATTAGAGTCCGAGTGAAAGGGAGAGAGTGGCAGGTGAATTCGTTGAGTGTGAGAGTTACAGTGAGTAGTGAGATAGTGTAGCAAGGGATGTTTCTTAATTCGATTGTTATATGTGACTTATGTAGAGTAAAACATTAAGGCTATGATATAGTATATACCTATAATATACTATAACACCCTGTATTTGCCCTGTGTTAAGCAGAACTATGTTAATGTCCTTTACAATATAATAAAATGACTTAAAAGATAAGAATCCAATAATCCATCCATCCAATAATTAACTAAATTGAATGTAAGTTCTTAATTAATCGCTATGAATAATTCCACGAAGGTTTAAAGACATAGCCTTACTGGTCCCTACAGGGTATCTCATATTCTCAATAAGTGACCCCTTGGAATTGTGCCTGACTTAGTACTTTCCTGTAAGACCTAACTGCATTTTATGAAAACGTCATGGATTACTCGGCCTATAAAAGTGAACACTGAAGAAGGAAAAGGAAGAGGAGGAAGAGAAGAAGGAGGAGCAAAAGGCGCTGGCTATGTCGGACGACCACGCAGCAATGGCAAGTGGGCGCTTGCCAAAATGGTTGGTTGCCAAAAGTCTTGAGAGATTCCCCCCTCTTCTCATTCGCTTCCAAAGAAAAGAATCTCTCAATGGCAATGAACTTTTTTCTTTCCGCTCGCAAGTTTCTGTTCGTTGCGTAATATTTGCTGCGCGCCGAGGAATCTTGGCAACCATCCTGGGATTTCCCCAATATCGCACACAGAGAATGAAAGAGAAAGATAGAGAGAGGGAAAGAGAGGGAGAGAGCGAACTACAGTGTAATTAAAGCGCCACCTGCCGCGTTGGCACGTAAACAAATTTCGACTGCATAATTTATGATCATGGAGTTTTGCCAATAAGTTTCTGGACGAGCAGACAAACTGTCTGCCATGAAATTCTTTGGGGCCCGATCTTGTACCACACACACACATGTACACTCACTAACATACACACACATTGACACGCACTTAATGACTTCATCTTAGTCTCAGTTAACTGAGGTCAGGGCTGGCGACGTCATCGGACCCGGAACTGTGTTATTGAACAGCTGCCAATTGTAGCCATAGCCAGAGCAGAGACACATGTATGTATTCCTGCTCATTCCAGACAATCTTCCCACACTACCAAAGCTAATCAACGCACGTGTTTATTAAGTATCAGTGAGATTTATCGGGCAACAATTGCGACTAATTGCCATTTGAACAGCTGCTCGACTTAAATTATGAACTTGCTAAGGATTGTACAAGCAATTTGTGGGAGGCTTGTAGAATAGGCTGGTCGAAGTGTGGTCCAGGTTTGGAACAAGATGGTAAACTCTCGGATGGTAAATGAATTCTTTCTCTTATGGTAAATAAATTCTATAGAATCCTGCACAAGATTGTAAGACATGTTAGATAAGTTCTGCACAAGATTGTAAAGTTTTTAAAAGAAGACCTCGAAAGTTCTTTTTAGCACATTCTGCTTAGTTAAGATCTTATGTTGTAAATACAATTTGAAAGAACATTTCGTCTCTTAATTTCTCATTTCGCTGTTGTGTGAAATAAAATGCTTGTGGCTTAAAATAGCAGCATGTCAAATGTGACAGGAGAACTTCCCATACGTTCTTTCTAGACGTGGCATTATGCAAGACAAGGGGCATTCGAAAATTTGCTATGTTTTTCAATGTAGCTGAAAGGCAAATTTGTTCATATAATAGAATAAGTTAGAGATCATTAAATGTGAGACAGTTTTAAAGCTAAATTTTGAGAGTTTCATTTTCTAGGAAAGGTAATCTTGACCGGATCGAAATAAGTATAATATGAGCAATAAAAGAGGTGGATGCTTAATCAAAATTTCTAATATGAATAGAAAAAAGATTATAAAGACCCATGAGTAGAAGATTTCCTAGAATAATAATTTTGTCCGGACTTATAACAAATATGATAATATCAAAGAAAAAACATATTTAATGGAATTTCTTTCGAAAACACATAATCTTCATAATCTAGCTATGTTCTGCTGTAGTCCAATAAAAAAGAATCTACCTATACACATCATATACATATATTTGTCTGACATTAATTTTTATGGGAGAACACGGGCAATATTAATTAATGAGTAATTCGAAATATTTATCATATTATAGGTATATGTTTTGTGTACCGTTATATTCTTTTGCATATATCAAATTAATGTTGCCTCTGCTTGTGGTCTATATAGAAAGAACGTTTCACGGACAACGCAAAAAGTACTAAAGTCTTTGACGTTTTAAACAAATTTCGCTTTTGTATATTTTGTTTTCTATTTGCCTGAGTTTCTTTTTTTTTGTTGTTTTTTGAACAAGCGAAATTGCTTTTATTTATTTTGCTCGACGTTTTGGCTTTTTGTTTTCCCAATTTTCTTGCTCATTCTAGTTTTTCAATTTTTCGGTTTTTCGGCTTTTTCTCATTTCCATTTACCTTGCTATTTTCGGACACACTTGACGCGAGGCACAGACCGAAAATTGCGCAGAACTGTCGCCAGAAGGCCCTTATGTATAGTCCCATGATCGGACTATATACTAGTGATCGTGTTGGTATATAAAGACCGATGCTATATACCTCTATACTGCCCGTCGAGGCGATGACGCGCAATTGACGCGACCAAAGACGCGTTGAAAACACCGACAGCATCTATTTTTGTGCAGCACATAGAGAGCCAGAGAAAGAGATGGAGATGGAGACGTAGACTGAGATGCAGATACGGCCGCATCGGGGGATATATCTGTAGATAAATGGATTGCACAGTTAGAGCCGCAGGCAGTCCGCTTGCCTGTTTGTATATTCCGCTTAATCTATTTCAGTTCTTCATCATTTTTGTTAGATGTTTTTCTTTTTTTCATTGAAAATGTTTTTTGTTTTTGAGATCTGTTCGTGTTGTGTCTGTCTATAGGGCGACGGCACAAATTGTAATTAGTGCTAGTTTCACTAGTTTTAATTAGAATTCGTTCTGTGCACTCTGCACATGCTATACTATACTCTATACCTTGAAGATGCCAATCTGATGCAGTAAGCATTGTCACGATGTGTTTCATTTGATTTCAGAATATGTAAACTTGGTGATTATTATAGACAAATTATAGCTATGTCTACTACGCGCATATATATCACAAGATAAATATATAAGAGCATAATTTTGCTTTGAGTTCATTTAGTTGCTTAAGTTTCAGTCTCTTCATACATGAAAGGGTTAAAAAAATTTCTGTATTTTAAATGAGATTTTTCGATTCTTTAACTTACTAATTTTTTCACAACATAAATACTTTAAAATGATTTTAAGGAATGTTTTATAATTGTTCTTAGTAAAGACTCTATACAACTTATACTTTATAATTTTCTCCCAGAATACTTTCAGGTTTATCTAGAACAGAAAATTCTTCGCAGTGCCTCAGTATGTTCATGTTTCCAACACAGATATTCTTTCTCTAGCCATATCTTTGCCCTGCACTAAGTTTTCCAGTCAATGAATTGAGTTAAATCTTGCGTGGCAACTTTCACCGTCGACGACGCGTCAAGAACTGAACTCAGGCGAATGTCAATCAAAAGACGAATAAACAATTGCAATTGCAACAACAGCAACATGAAACAAGAAACATTAAGAAGAGATTTGAGGAAATTGGCAACAGAACTTGAATATTAACTGCTGCCAAAATGGCTGGCAACATTGGCAGCCCAGAGGAGACGGGGCAGAGAGACAAGAGGCAACAAAAAGTGCGCCTGAATATTGGCCAATAAATTGTACAATTCGTTGACGATGGCCAACAATTTGCTTGGTCAAGGTCGAGCCAATCGAAACGTCATTATATGCACATGTATTTGTATATATATATATATATATGTATATATAGGAAAATACTTATAATCATAAGCATGATAATTGGAGACCTGTTGGCAGCCAGTTTGGCCAACTGCCGCAGGCCAAATAAACAATCAGGCATATCAACAACAACAACAACAACAGCAACAACAATTGATGACGTTGTCAAACTGGGCAACTCGTCAAAAAGCAAATTCAACTTGGTGTGTGTGTGTCAGCAATTAAAATCATAATAAGAGTGCCAAGTGGCGCCTCGGCAGTGCCAGCTGAGTGGCCAGCAGCCAACTTGCCACGAGCCTCTCGCATTCCACGCACACACACACACACACACACACACACACGAGCACACACATACACAGCCACACACGCACACAGGATGCGTCGCTGCCAAGTTGGCAGTCGCAGTATTCACAGTCGGCAGTCAACGCAGCTGCCTGCTATGTTTATGTTTCTTGCTCACCCTCCCTCGACCCCTGCTCTGCCTGCCCCTTGCCACGTCTCCTTCATGCTGCTGCTGCCTTCCAGTGCGCGTCAAATCTTGGAGCTGTACCAAGAAAATTGCTGCAGCAGACTTGTAGGCGCTGCAGACGCGCTGCAGACAAATTGCGACAGCGCGTCGTATACGCAATGCGATTGCTCGTAGCGCAAATTAAGTATACGCCGCACACGCCAACAGCAACATGCAATCGCATGCATAACAAGCAAATGGCCAGGCATCATTATAGGAAAAAAAAAAAACAGTTGGGCAAAGATAAAAATTGAAAAACACAAAAGGAAAGACTCGTGAAAATGTTTGTCGCCTCTCACAGACCACATCAAAGGATCGCCGCACCGCACTAATAAGTTTTTGAAGAAAATGAAAAATCGTTTGTGCATTTTTATAAGTGCAAAAATATGCAAATCGAGTAAATCATTACGAGGCGACTGGACGCTGGCCCGCGCTGGCCTCCAAAAGGCAACGGACAAAGTTTTTCTAAAAGGGCCGCATAAAAATTTGGAGGCAGCAGCAGAGGCATTTGCAACAGCAGGAGAGGAAGGGGAGGGGTGGATAGCCGGTACTGTCAGAAGACCAAATAATAATTTTGGCGATTTATTTGTTTGTTTGTCTTATTTGCCATGTCTATGCCGCGGAAATTATGGCGACTGACTTCTGCACCCGAAACATAATTTAAACTGACAATGCCAAAGAGAGAGGAATGGGAAATAACAAGAGGAAGAGAGGGTGCTCTGGTCATGGTAATTGAATGTCATTCAATATTAATGGCGAATGCTAGGCAGACATTTAAAAATTGTAGAATTTATAAAGTCTAATAAGAGGAACATGGAATCTATAAAACGTTGTAGCCAGACAAAGCTAACCCTAATACTTAGTAGATTTAAACCATTCCCAGACAATTAAATACCTTGCTGTTCTCTGTGTTTGTACTTGATTCAACGTTCCTTGATCTAGATATATGTATCTATTGATAAACCATCTATCTATGTATCTTGTATCTACGTATTTGTCACAAGTACAAGTATATGTCACGTCGTTGAATCGAGCGATTCAATTAGTTTTAATTGCTCGAGTCGCGCGCGTAGCCTTCGATTTATTTTAAAAATGCAGTCGAAGCACGCAGCAGAGGGACACGAAGCGGCAAGGGGGAAGGCCATCAATAAAATCAATGCGGGCCATAAATCTTTGGGCCGTTCATTGAAACGTGCCCGAATGCAAAGCGGGCTATCGCAGGGAGATCTTCTTGATAAGCGCCAGAGCCAAAAAGGAAGTGCGAACTTTTGCACAGCCAACAGACTTGACCAGGAACAGGACCGCGAACAGCAGCAGGACCTTTGTTCGTCGAACATATGCAGGCAGTCAAGAGGAAAGGACACAATGCTGGCTTAGTTGCCAATTTCCGACTGGACGAGGCGAGGGGTGGGGCCAAGAATTATTTGCCAGGATGTCCGAAACATTGTTGGTGTCAACAAATTCCTTTTCAGCAAATGCCAACTGCAAAAAATGTTCAACTGTCGCCAAGACGAGAAGCGAAGGCGAACAGAAAAAATAAAAAAAAACAAACTGCAAAAAAATCTAAAATTAATGCCCGAACATTAAGCTGCGAATACATTCATTCCTCCATCCGTCTGTCCCTGTGCATACTGCGCGCCCAATTAAATTTCGTGTTAGTTTTAGCCAAACTTTTGTGTTCCTGCAATTTCCATTCTTGGGGGCCAATTAACTGAGTGCGCTTTCAGTGTAGTCCGTGCTTGTTAATTGCTTTAATGGCTCGGAAATTTAAGACATTACAAGTGGGTGGATACAAGTGCGGCACTTGCAGATACCCTGTACAAAAGTTTCCTTCTAAGATTCCTACTGTGACTTGATGTAAAGTTATTTTGCCTGATGTGTATCAAAGTTGAACCTCTCAATAGACTTGGATATTTATAGTTGAGTTTTAAAAGGTATAGTATAAACTAGAAATATAATAAAATTGGATTAAAGTAATAGGATTATAGTTATATTTAATTATTTATTTCATTTTGAATAGTTTTATGTGTTGAAATAATTCAAAAAGGGAAAGATTTCATCATTATTGGAGACAAAAATACATTTTGCTTCTTTTGTTGCATACCCAAGCCCATCAAAGTACAGGGTATAAAACTGGCCTGCGTTTTGTAATTGAACATGTTTCGCAGTCGCGCTCATAAATTAAAGCATTAAAATTTTAAAAACAAGCGCACGTTGAAATATTCGAGAATTAATTGATTTACGCTTGGGATTTTTTGTTTAGATCTTTCGATGTTTCCTTTGTCCGAACACCAAACATAAAATAATTATACTCGTATATTCAACGGATTTTTAGCCGAATTTCACTTAAGGTTACATTTTCAATATATGAAATTGTCTGGCAGAGAGAGAAACAGAGAGTGGAGTAAGGAAGGGAGACAGCTGCGGCGTCTGTGCGCTGAACCAGAACCACATCGGATAAGTGAAGCTGGGCAAGGGTGGAATCGCATAAAAAGGGTAAAGGGGGATCGACTCCTTGCAGAGTAGTCGTCTTTGTGTGAACACCAGAAGGTTGCTCTAACATTCTGAGCCTATAAATCCCCTTAGGTTTTCATCTGAAACCTCAACTGAAGCATTTGACTGCGAGTTACGCCCCCTGCGCATGACGCATTTAGCAAGTTGTCATTCTGAGCTGCACTTGCTTTATTTATGTGGCGCCAGGCTGTTGCTTTTTGCTGCCTGCGTAGGCTGGAATACTGCGAAGTCGAATTATCAAGTGCGTGGGTTTGAGCGTGTGGCAAATATGAAGTTGTCTTATGTGAAGTTTGGAGATATTTAGGACCTTATTGATATTTAATTGATTTTAACACGTAAAATACTGTAAAGAAAAAATAGATTGTTTTTAAATCTAAACGCACTTAAATTTAACTAACTTTAGTTTCCACATACCTGAAATATCCCTCTTACTTAAGATTGTAGCTGTTTTCTGGCTGAATCTTTTTAATAATTTATTGCCTTTGTACTTTATGACAAAAAAATAATCTGAGAAAATGAAGACAAGTTCTAACTATAAACGGCCTTAAAATGAAATTACTTTAAACATTCTATTCTTTTATGATTAAGGAAGTCTTTTCTTTTTATGATCCTACTTTTTCTAACTGAATATGAATATTATTATATTTTATTATATGTAACACTCCACCTAAAATCAATTGTTCTCGTTTTTATTCATTTAAGTATATATATATATATATATATCTTAACTATTGTAAGATTTCCAATAAAAAACTAACCTTTCCTTATTTCCTCATACCTAGTTGATGCTCTCAACTGAAGATACTTAGTGAACTTAAGTTTCTTATACATGTATCTAAATTTGTATTATTTCTAGGTAAGATGGCGTTATATGGAAGTGTAGAAGTGTATGATAAATATATGACTATATATGTACATATTACCTAAGATTGTCTTCACTTTCAACTTACCTTTTGACCCATTTATAAAGCACTCAGATGTCATCTTTCTGTAACGTTTTCATTTTCCACGCCTCATGAAACGATGCACAAAACTCGCGCTGATTAATGTTTTATGGTTAAATACAGTATAATATTAAATATTTTAACGTATTTTATATTATATATTGTATCATATGTTATATTATATGGCTTTGCTTATGCCATAGAATTGTCTACCTGTGCTTTCAGTTAAGAAATTAAGTCGTTTATAGCATAGAACATTATAGTTGTAGATTGCACTAATGTTTATGTTTGTAGTTTATTATATGTGACATAACTGTATTGAATTATATAATTGGTATAGTAGGATTATTCATATAATAGTTATTAATTAACACTAGTATATGGGGCTACTACGATTTTTTTTGTTGTGGTTTTTTTAGAAGTTTTTGTTTGGTTATTTGTATAGATTACTGTTAAATGGTTTATAGTTTATGGTTACTTCTTCACTAGTCACTACTGCGGTTCATGTTTTGTTTGCTGTTGTTCAACGCTGCGTATGCGCGATATTCGTGCGCATCCTTTGAGGTTTCGCACGCGTGTGTTTTGTTTGGGCCAATTTCGCGCCGATGACAGTGCTGACAAATCATTAGTGGCCAGTTGAGACAATGCTGCTGCTCCAATTGTTGCTGCTGTTGGTGTTGCTGCTGCTGCTGGGCGTTGCGCCAGTTGCTTCATTGGAGCACGGTGTTTTTTTTTTTTTGGCACTGTACAAAGTTGGCGGCGCACGTTGGTCAGTTCAAAAGGTTGTAACACGCACACACAGACACACACGCACACATACAGACACACACACACACGTACAGTTGGTTAGCACTACGCGTACTTGATGTTGTTTTTGCAGTTCCTTTTTTGTTGTTGTTGTTGTTGTTATTTGCTGTATAATCGAGACTGAACGCTTCCCGCGCAGCACTAAGCTGCTGTTGTTGTTGCTGCTGCCACACTGCACGTGTGTGCGTGTGTGTGTCAGTGTGTGTGTGTGCCTGGCTGTCATCAATTGGCGTCCATGCGATCTTGGCCAGGGTCAAAGCCGTGTTTGACTTGGCTAATCAAACTGCGTCTGCGGCCAAAAATTGCTCCTTGACAGTCATCCTGGTTTGCTGCTTGGCACGCGCTGTTGTCGCTGTCGCTGTCGTTGCTGTCATCATCATCATCATCGTCTTGGACCTTCACCATCACCACCTTTTGGCCAGTAATTGCTGTTGGCCAACTGGCAGGCTGGGCTGGACTGGGCTTGGCTGACGGACTGAGCTGCTGGCCACTTTTCTTGGCTGGCTACGCGTCGCTCAATCCGAGCACACTGCCCCGTGCCAGCCCGTGGGGCACACACATATTGTTCGGTGTTACAACCGGAGCCAGTGCCCCAGCCATAGCCAGAGCCGGAGCCAGCGACAGAGCCAGTGCCGTTGACTGTGCCAGCTGCCCAGCTGCCAGTTGCCAATTGCCAGTTGCCAGCCTTTTGTTGGCTCACAACACCGACGCTACCAGTTTCTTGGCCAACTGACTGACGACTGCTCGCAGTCAGCCAACAACGACAGCAGCAGCAGCAGTCGCAGTCGCAGTAGCAGCAGCAGACGTCGCAGCAGCAGCAACAGCAACAGCAGCAGCCCTCGTCTCTGGCACTTTTTGTGTCGTCATCGTCGCCGCCTACCACTGGCCGCTCTTCCTCCGCTCTCTCTCTCTCTCTTTCTCTGCCTTTCTCTTCCCTTTGTCGCGTGCAATTCCAACTGGCTGCGCTCCAAGCTGATCCCCCGCGCTCACTTCTATGCCCTGCACTGCGCCAACTCCCTTGCCCCCTCTTGCAACGCGATGCAGTCGTTCGCTTCGTCGTCGTCTGGGTTCGTCGTCGTTCTCTGCTACATCGTGCCCGGCAATGCGCTCACGCTGTGCTGCTCTCTCTTATTCATTCTCTCTCTCTCTCTGGTTGCTCTCTGTTTTCGTCGTGCGCCTCTTTGCACAAAGAAAACAGAAAACTTAAAAAAATCATTTTCACCATTTGGATTTTCACATGTGCGGCTAAGTTTTTACGCGCGCAAAATTTATGGGAACATGTGCTTGGGTAGATGAAGGGGTGGATAGAGGAATAAATAGTGTGTAGATGGAGGGAGCATGTTAGTATCTTTAGATGATTTTGATATTTATATTTGTATACCGCTCGATCATTGGAAGTGGTAAATAACGATAAAATAAATCCAACTCTCAGTTGATTTTTTAAGCATCTAATGATCTCAGTCTGATTGCATTATCAATTTTAAAATTTCCAGAAACTACAAAAGAATTTGTCTTTGTAAATCGTATTAATAGTTAATGTAAAAAATAGTTTTTATAATTGATCAAAGGGTATCTAACTGTGCAGCATACCCAACTGTTTATTTCTTGACTGCATATGCTTTTATAATTAGGAAAACATTGACAGAGTTCTTAGCTCGATCGTAATATTTTACGACTTAAATTAACCTTTTGGTATTTTACGACTTTGATAAAGCTTTTTATAATTGAAAGCTAAAATATCAAAAATAACAATTGGTGTACATTTTTTGAAAAAAAATAAATTGATGAGCAAGAGTATTACATTGTTTCAAGTAGTATTACAAGAGGTATTTCAAGGAGTATAGCAAGAGATATTTGAAGCGGCACTTCAAGGATAAACCAAAGGGTATTCCTTCAGCAAATTAACTGCAATTCAATTGTATTAAGCCCTCAATGTAAGCAACATTACCTTTCTTAGATTGAATACTTAAGATATGAGAACGTTTTTGGCAACCAATCGAAACAAAATGAATCCCAAAATCAGCAGCAATTTCAGGTTTTCTTCGTCTTTGTCTGCCACAATTATGAATGTACTCGAATATGCATGGCGAAAAGTTCGCACAGATATATAAATAGATAGCTAAAGTCCCGCTGCGTTTGTGTGTGTGTGTGCTGCCTTTCGACACAAACATAAACGCAGTCATAAAATTAGAATTTAAATGAGGCAGTAAAAAAAAGGCAGAACAGAACTCACAAAAGGAGTTTAGCTTAATGCAATGCAAATGGTCAACAGGTTCCCATCACAGGACATCCATGGCTGACATTCACTAGGGATGTGCAGCGCCTGAAAAACTATCGATATGGTTATGAACAAAAATATCACGTGGAATGTCTTATTAGAAAATACTGCCATAAGTATCGATTGTATCGAAGGTTGAATCAATATCGTTATTTCGATACCCATCCCTAGCAATCATCGATGGCAATCAGTGTAAGTGTAACTTTGCAATATTCAGAACTTCGTTACTTTGTGTGAGTTATGAAATCGCCTGGCGCCAGAGTAAAAATTTTATGCACACTGTAAAAATTTGCAGTGTACTAATAAATTTCTAATAAATGCATGTTAAATAAAAGCCACAATGTTGTGAATACTATCGCGAAGGGGTTTAAATACAGTGGAAGGGGCTGCTGTGTTAATTGAGCGTCGATTAGGTGCACATTAATGGGTTGCGAAGCGCTCTGGGTGAGTGGCAAAAACTGTGACAACAATGCGTGGCGCGACATACACACACGTTGACCGCAGCCCGCAGCAGCACGTGCTGCCGCTAGACAAACAAGCAGCCTCCTGCACCCCCACCTAACCCTCTTTCTCTTTCGAATAGCCACACCCATTGCCTTTTACGCACCCCTGTTTTTTGCCTGTATTACAGACTGCTGTTGCTTTCGCCGTGCTTCCGCAGCAACTAAACGTTTATTTATGGCTCGAATAGCGCCAAAGGACCAAAAATCCAGCATTCCAACCGCCCTACTCTTCCCGCCGTTGTTCTCATATGTCCTCATTCCGTGTAAAACTGTGTGTGGCCTGTGCCACTTCAGCTAGACAAAGGCCAGTCCAAAGATAAACATACGATTCGGAATTGGGGCCTGAGTAACAGCCACAGCGACTGCTGCCAACTCTCTCCCTCACTGTCTTATTGAGGGTTTTTTTGTTGAAGGGTTTGGGTCAGGCACATCTTGATTTTTGCCAAACAAAACATTTCCCGAGCACTTGCTCTTACTATAACTATATTTGCTTATGTTAGTCACGTGGCTGTTTCACTCGTTTTGCCAAATTGCTGGACAGCAGCGCGGGATAATGCGGCTAACTGTGGAGAGTCTCTTGAGTGATCTAGGGTTAAAACAAGTAGAGATTCAGGAAATATTCTCCATTTATTTTTGTGCATTAAATTTAATAATTTTAAAATGCGATAAGTATTTTGTTGTTGAGCTTTGTATTCGATTATAATCTATTTCTCTTTTTTAGAACTCAGTTCGAGGTAAAAAAAATTAGTTCAATATATATCTATAATTTTTAATAAAAATTTTGATAATTCGTTCAATAAATAATAATTGGCTTATATTTAAAAACAAATTGCAAGCAGTAAAAAGACGACCAAGATTAGAAAATAACTTTAAGAGTCTTACAAATAATTTAACTTCTAAGTCGATGCTTAATAAGTGTCTGGTGTTATCGCTGTACCCTTTTTTGTTATAACGTTTCGAGGGCGGAAATCCTTTGTTTTTGCTGCCACAATTAAATTGGTCGCCTACTAATCGCTTTCCTGGAAATTAGTTCCCATTCATTTTTCGGTTTTCAGGTTTTTGTGAAGTGCGGCGAGTTGATAATTTCCGCAGGCGCTCACAAACTAACACACATGCACATGCCCCATACACATACACATTATCGAAAAGTTTTCAGGTCATTAAGTTTGTCGACAGCTTTTGGCAGGAACCAAACGCAGAGGCAGACATTCAGGACAGATATACATAGTTGCTCCAGCAAGGTGTAAATTATGCCACGCTCAGGAAAACTCCAATAGAAAAACAATTGAAAGTTCAAGTCAAATTAAAGTAGCATCTTCAAATTCTTGCGTATATAATTTCTAAAATTCGTTTTAAATCTGGGCAGGGGATGACGGCAATTTAATCCACATATGCTAAGATTTATGTGTTTTGTTGGATTCGCTTGGCCAGAGTGCAAAACAAAGAGACATTTTATTTTGTGTAACATTTCTTTTTTTTTTTGCCTTGGCTTGAAGTGGTACAAGGAATGACAGAAGGGGTGACGTTGTGTCTCTCAGCCAGCCATAAAGAAATACTCCTGCTGCGCTTATACAGCGATTTAGCTTTCAGTAAGTGGGTATTTATGTTTAGTTTAAATTAAAAATGTTGTAAAATTATTTTTATATATGGTATTAATATAAAACTGAAATTACAATTATTTTATTGCATATGAGGTTCGTTACATTTTTGTTCACAACTTTGTTGCATTATCGATAATCGATTATGTCAAATGAACTTATAATTATTTCGTGTATGAGCGCCTAATCATTGTTAAATGATTGCTGTGTTTTCGCACACTAGTTCCTTAAACTTTGGTCAATTGACAGTCGATAGCTAGAATTAACATTATTTTTAATTTTTACTCGGTATTTTCAAGTCGCGCATTCTCTAAGTTGAGTATCTTAACTAAATGCTGTCACGCTGTGTGCTCTGGCATTTGAATGCATGAAATTGTTTTTGTCGCGTTTTGGCATCCTGCAAAGAAGAAGGATACAAATACGGTTACAAAATATTTCGTCGACTTTCCCGGCCTGTCAAAGGGCAACCGTTCTTTGTTTTTGTAAGTATTTTATATATTGTGTGTACTTTTTACATTATTTTCTACTGCAACGGGCATCGTGATAGCGCCAGTTAGCCGCGCAGTCGGCTGTCCCCACTGTCTGCACAGTGCGCAGTGCAAATATCGGCCAATGCGTCAAGGAATGCCGCCGATACCAGAAGAGAAGCCCAAGTTGTCTTCGTCGTCGGAGCACGCAGCGCGCATATTAATTTGATTTGCTTGTTTTAGAGACGCAAACTATACGCGGACTCTGGAATCGAACAAGTCTTGGGCGATATCTGCATGCAGAATGAGTTTCTTATGGTCACAGCGAAATTTTCCATGCACCGCATGCAATGCAAATTGTTGTCTACTTAGTTTGCTGCTGCTTTTCTTCAGGTTGTTGTCCAGTTTGCTGATTGATCAGCTAACTGAAAAATCAGGGCAAACTTCTGTGGCATATGCAAATTGTGAAAGTCGTCTAACTGTCGATTTGTGACCCAACTAGACAAGTACGACCAACCGAATAGTTTCACATAAACCGACTGATTTATGTAAATCCTGTTCATAATTGCCACACATATAGGCAAAGACAATGCAAAGGAAAGTTACTTACTTTTTATATCTTACAGGTTTTCTTGCAATTGATCAGGGAAGTAAAAACCTTATAAAAATAGAGTCTGAATTTAAAAAAGATATCTAACTTAATTTTCGGACAAATTGCTTTTTTTATTGTAAAGTGCTCTGCATGCACTATATAAACTTACACGCTGCAGTTGAGACAGCGCCACACGCTGACGACATATCTCCAACAGGTGTACCCGCCAGATACTATGTATACTTTATCCATAATGCGACTATAAATAGTAATTGCAGGAGTTGCGTCTGCAGATTGCAGAGTCAGTGCAGAAAAGAGTTCAAAAAGTTGACAAGCTGTTCGAGAGATGTCGCACACACACTCTTCTCACACATACACACTCCGCACACACACACACCCGGTACATGCATTCAACTCACACACCCACAGAGTCTCCCCACACGCTGTGGTACTCTACTCACAGTCATCGCCTGACGCCTCCTCGGCGCACTTCAGTGACCTGCTCCATTACCAAACAATACTCGTGCCTGGGTCAGGGGGGAGGGGTTATGGCCAAGCCACAACATTGCGACACAAAACACTTGAACGCGTCGCAGCTCCGGCAGCAAGCTCGTTTTTTGTTTGAGTTATTTTACGAGTTTTATTGGCTTTTATTGGCAACGGCATTTGAATGTTTCAGAGCGACACTTGCGATGCTGCAGGGACAGATGCTGATAGCTCTACCAAATCCTTCTTCCCTTTCTCTTCTCCTCCTCTTGCTGCCCTTCCCACTGTTCCTGTCCTAATCGTTACACTGTTCCGGCTCCTGTTCCGTCGCATAGTTACTCATTTTTTACGACTTCCGACTGTATCGCAATCGTTGTTGTTGTTGCCCTCAGGTCTAACAGGTGTGTCGTCCTGCCCCATGTGTGGACTCTGGACTCAGCTTGGGCACTGTGATTTCTGCCACTGGCCACATAACTTGCCACTGATTGCAGTTTTATGGCCAAAGTTCGCTGCTTGTTTTATGGCTGCAAATTCATGGCTGGCGATAACGAACAAAAATGGCTAATTAACTCGGCTAGAAAGCGTTTAAGCCTCTTTCAGCCTAACTCTGCCAATTCAGAGGAGGAGGAGTTGATAAAAAAATCAAAGTGTGCCGCATAATGGCAGCCGCAGACAGGCAGAGACAGACGGACATGGAGACAGAGAGACAGACAACTTGCTAATTTTCATGCGCCATTTAAGGGGCAAAATCTGGCTGATTTTCGCTGCTCACCGCCGATCCGCCCACTTGGCGAAGTCAACAGATGTGCACCCTGTTGTTAACGGATTTGTTCATGGGGTATGCTGAATTGATATCGTTAGTGGTATATACTGACTGTTTAGCGTTAATTTAAGTTATTGGTGAATTTTTATTTTATTTATTTTTATTGGGTGAAATTAATATTAATTATATAAAATAATAATCACCGTCTTAGTAAAACATATACAATATTATCAAGTTAATTGTTTTAAAAGTAATCTTAGAGATTTATTTCTGATTAGCTCTGAGATCATGTCGATTTTGGTAGGTCATCTTAATTTACATACCTCTAGGGTATTTATCAGTTGTAGCTCTAGTACAACTACAGTTGCCTGTCGCATCACGAATTCACTTGACAACTCTTTTATATTATTTGAGTTTTTTTTCTAGCTGTTCTGCGACAAAAGGCAGCATCCTTTGCAGGGCTGAGCTACTTAAAATTCAGTGACTGACATAAACATGCTTAAGCAAGCCAGTCAACAATGCCAACAACGATGCGCTTTAACGATATGTCAGAGATTAGAGCGCGAAAAATGCCAAAAGCAATTAACTTGTAAGGAGAGGGGAAAAAGAGTTGGAATATGTTTTCCGCGTTGCATTCAAGGCCTTTATAGATATTCTTAGTTTTTTAACCAATTTGACATTCTAGTATCAGATGAGTTAACTAAACTAAGGAAACCCCAAGTTATGACTGTCGAAATCGCGTTAGAAACCATTTTGAAACTTCTCCATGAGTTCATTTGCTGGCAAAATACAATAATAACCGCAATAAAGTGCTGTAAAAATGAGCGCGGCATAAGTTCTTGATGCATATATCGCATAATAATAAAAGCAGCTAGCGGCAACAAAGCAAACAATAATTTCCCTTATAAATATAAAAAGCGGAAGAGAGAAAGAGAGAGAAAGTGGACGACAGCGCGGATGTGAGTGTATGTTTGTGTGGGTGGGCAGATTCGGATGTACAAATTGCAAAACATAATTCAAATTGTTTGACTTTTTTTGACAATAACTGCGGCAGTTCCACTTTCGACGCGCCCCCGTCTCAAATGTTCTTTGGCAAGTGCTTTTATCTTGGCATATGTGTGTCTGTGTGTGTATGTGTGGGCTTATGTGTGTGTCTATCTGTGTGCCTATGTGTGTGTGTTGTCTTTGTGGCTCTTCAGCGAACATTGCTTTCCGGCCCGGCTTTAGTTGTTTTGTTCTTGCTCTCCCTAAATTTATTTCAGTTGCATTTAAAGTTATTAACTTGTGCTCTGTACCACGCTGCGTATGAGTCACATTAATTAGCTGCACAGTGCCTGAAAGTGCGCTTAAAAAGCAATTAAATGTGATTAGCATAAGTTGCCGAAACACACTGCGTGCTTTAGGCGCCACTCAGAAAGCATTGCATACTTTCACGCTGCGCCATCAAATTTTGGCTTGGATTTTAGCCATATTTAGCCAGAATCCATTTGTTTTTTGGCACACACACACACACAGAGTGCACCATTTGACTTAATTAGTTGGCCGACACCGACGCCAAAGACCCGCCACGCCCTACCCCACGCCCCTCCCTGTGGGCGGGTATCCAAAAACTATGAATTTATTTGACACTTGAATAAATGCGGTTTTTGCGGCGACAACGAAAAATGTCAGGCCATATTTTTCCAATGTATTTTTCGCACAGTTCAGCTTTGATCGAGGGTATGTCGACAGGGTTATCCAGGCGGTGTTGATATATAACCCATGCATGACCATGTCTTCTCGGCTTGCGTCGTCGTGTTTCAGCATGTGCGATTCACAGCGCCACGTCGCACATTTCCGTTTCCTTATTTTCTTAGGCCAGTGCGAGGGTTACTGGCTATGCGTGTGTGTGTGTGTGTTGCTGTACTTAGCGTTTTCTAAAATACCATTTTGACTGTCTAATTTATGAATGTGTGCGCTAAGCATGCACTCATGCCCGTAATTGTGATATGTGTTGAGTGCATTTGGCTGCAGACTCGACAAGATGAGGAAACCAAAAGACCAAAGCGAACAGGGCATGATGTCATTTGCCAGTGATGTAGGTACGCAATGCTCTGAAATATTTACGAACCTTAAAGAATGCTGTGCTTTCATTAAAGAGGCATGATAGAGAATAGAAAAAAAGAACAAATATTTCGATTCGCCACTATTACCAGTACCTAACTCTAATAATAGCCCTTAAATGACCTTGTCCACTAATACTCAGACTACCCCAATAACTAAGGCATTGCACCCTTAACCAACCCAGTCACACCCAGCAAATATTTAATAATTCTTCCATTCGAAAACCGAGCAGGTGCTCGACGATATATCGTAAACAAATCATAAACAAATTCATCAAATGCGTTTGCTGTCACCCCAAACATTTAAATATGGAACTTCAAAACGGTTAGTCTGTGCGAACTGCAAGTATCGAGATATTGCTTTGACTCTTAATTAACGCATTAATATTCCGTTCGAAAACAATCGGCATGCAGCAGAGTGTTTAATGTGTATATAGAGTGTTATCGAAAAAAAGGTCTAGGGGCCAAGTACGCCGGTGTTTACTCAGTCATTTGCAGAACGTCGCATGGAGCGCACAAGAGTCTTTAATCAATAGAAATCGCGTAATCACTTCGTACACAATGTTAGAGGCCTTATCTACCTTTTTGACCATAGTGGGACTTTACTCGCTTGCCTGCTATCTGTACGAGAACCTGAGAACACCTTATAAACTTTTCAAGTTGCGAGTGCTTAGTGGAGAGCAGGAGAAAAAGCCCAGTTTGAAGGAACGCTTTGGTTCCTGGGCTGCTGTGACGGGCAGCAGTGATGGCATCGGAAAGGAATATGCCAAGGAGTTGGCCCGACAGGGTATCAATGTAGTGTTGATAGCCAGGAACGAGGCTAAGCTGAAGGCGGTCGCTGACGAAATAGGTGTGTGAGAATCATTATCTTTTGAAGATCTACCAGTCTAATTCTTATTTCTTTAGTTGCCGAGTCGAAAGTGCAAACTAAAATTGTTGTGGCAGACTTCACAGAAGGTGCACGGGTCTATGAGCACATTGAACGTGAGCTCTCCGAACTGCCTATAGCTATACTAGGTGAGTGACGGCACAAAGTCTAGTGCGTAACTCATTAAACTTTCCATTTCTTCCGATGTAGTCAACAATGTGGGCATGGGACTGCCCGGTGGTCTAAGTCGATGCACTCGTGAACAAGCTCAACAGCTCATTGATACGAATGTTTTAGCCGTTGCGGAACTATCGCGTTACTTTTTCAACCGTCTACGTGAATCTAAAATTAAAGGAGCCATCGTCAATGTAAGCTCAGGCACGGAACTGCAACCCTTGCCGTATGGTGCACTCTATGGTGCCTCAAAGGCTTTCAATCGAAGTTTCACCATTGCGCTGCAGCATGAGGCAGCCCCCTATGGCATCCATGTGCAGTTGTTGTCCCCTAACTTCGTAGTGACTAAGATCAACAACTATTCCAAGCGCATTATGCGAGGAGGCTTGTTTATACCTTCAGCTGAGGCATATGCTCGCAGCGCAGTTGCTCAGCTTCGAGATGGTGTCGATGAGACCCCTGGATACATTTGGCATCATGTACAGAACGCATTTATGACCATATTCCCCTGGAGATTGCGTCTGGAGGGTGCTAAATTGTTCTTTAAATCGACCATTAAAACCAAATAAAAGGCTGTTCAGTTATTTATTGCGGAATTCATGCATTTCTCAAATTAAATACTGAGATAGTAATAAACACAGAGGGCACTTTAAGTTGATTAGGCTCGTTTTTTTTTATAACATAATGCAACTATCAAATGCTTACACTAAAACAGATCAGTCACACCCAGTAGACAATCAAAAACTGAGCATGTGCTCGACGAATGATCAAAAACAAATTCATCAAACAAATTTACTTAAGCGGTTAGTCAGTTTGACCTGCACGTGCCCGGACTGATTGCGTTGACTTGTTAATTTATTACAATTCTATTTGAAACATTTGACATGCAATAGCAAAAACGAGAGCAACAGTCGAGCGGCACGCGTAAAGTTAAATTTGTTAAATATGCTTTTAAATTAATATCAACACAAAAACTTTGTCTTATGCTCACACTTTCTTGAATATCTGTTTATTGTTGGATCGGATTAAAATATACGAGGGTCGTTTGATAAGTCCGTGACTTTTTTTTTTTCCCGCCCCCCCCCTAAAAAAAAAAAACCCCTCTCCCAAAAAATAATAAAAAAAAACCAAAAAAAAAATTTTAAAAAAGGTTTTTTTTTTTTTTTTTATAGGCATTGAAAGCAGACGATCTCGTCTCCATTATGTAAATTCACGGTTATCAAACGACCCTCTATATAGAAAGCTCTTTATGTGGTTCAGAAAGTCTTTTATTTTATATATATCAACTAGAAAAATTGTGCACCAGGTGTGTGTAGCTTTTATAATACCTAAGACAGCGACCTTCAGACAGACTGTTTGAAGGACATGACTCAATAGACTAGGGTTGTGATCCGCCTATCTCTACTGGTATGCATTGGTTTGTCATCGTGCCTGCACATGTGTTACAGTAAAATTATTATAAATATAAATCTTAAACATAAGTTCACAAGTTACAATTGAGTCCCGTTAATTTTAACCCGTGCAGTTTTAATTAAGCGTCACCAATTTTGCCACTTGCCATGTTCTCCATGGCATGCTCTCTTGCTCTTGTCGTCATCGCTGTCTCGCATTTCAGTGAGGGTGTGAGTGTTTCTGTCAAGGTGTTAGATTATTAATAGCCACTACCATCGATGTGTCGCTGGTGCCCAGAACAGTCGTTCACAGATCGTTGCACCGCGCGCACAATCTTTATCGTCAATTGAAGTCGCGTAGTCAACTTTAACACACAATGTTAGGAGCCCTATCTACGTTTCTTACCATTGTGGGTCTTTATTCGCTGGTCTGCTATTTGTACGAGAACCTGAGAACACCTTATAAACTGTTCAAGTTGCGTGTGCTCAGCGAAGAGAAGGAGAAAAGGCCCAGTTTAAAGGAACGATTCGGTTCTTGGGCTGCTGTGACGGGCAGCAGTGATGGCATCGGAAAGGAATATGCCAAGGAGTTGGCCCGACAGGGTATCAATGTAGTGTTGATTGCCAGGAACGAGGCTAAGCTGAAGGCGGTCGCAGATGAAATTGGTGTGTGGGAATAACTATCTTTTGAAGATCTATCAGTCTAATTCTTATCTCTTTAGTTGCTGAGTCGAGAGTACAAACCAAAATTGTTGTGGCAGACTTCACAGAAGGTGCACGGGTTTATGAGCACATTGAACGTGAGCTCTCCGAACTGCCTATAGCTATACTAGGTGAGTTACGACACAAAGTCTTGGGAAAAACTCAATAACTTAATCCGTTCTCCTCATCCGTCAGTCAACAATGTGGGTATAGGTTTTCCCGGTTCTCTCGACCAATATAGTCGTGAACAAGTTCAGAATATCATTGATACGAATATTTTAGCCGTTGCGGAGCTATCGCGTTATTTATTCAACCGTCTACGTGAATCTGGAATTAAGGGGGCTATCGTCAACGTAAGCTCAGGCACGGAACTCCAACCCTTGCCGTATGTAGCACTCTATGGAGCTTCCAAGGCTTTCAATCGGAGTTTTACTATCGCGCTGCAGCATGAAGCAGCCCCCTATGGCATCCTTGTGCAGTTGTTATCACCAAACTTCGTGGTCACTAAGATTAACACCTATTCCAAGCTTATTATGCGAGGAGGAGTGCTTTTTCCCTCAGCTGAGGCATATGCTCGCAGTGCAGTTGCTCAGCTTCGTGATGGTGTCGATGAAACCCCTGGCTTTATTTGGCATCATGTGCAAAACGCAATTTGGACCATATTCCCCTGGAGATTGCGTGTGCTGGGTGCTAAATTATTCTTCAAATCGACCATCAAGAAATCAGAATAAAAACATGTTATCCTTTAAATCTAAATTTTTTTAAGTGCTCGCCTCAAAAGCAGAGGACATTGGAAAATCAAGCCCCTTTTTTCTCACTACTTTTCCCTCACCGTGGTTGTTGCATTAGCTAAACTGGGGATCGTGTAGTAGGACTGCATTTCAACAGTCCCAAGCAGTTCACTGCTTTACAAAAGTGTAAGTGTGTTTAGTCCATTGCATACTGTTGAGAGCGTTTTTGTGCCTGGTTGCTGTCTTGGGTGATGCATTTATTAAATGTGTCTTGGCTAGTGACGCTTTGAGCTTTCAATCGATTGAATGTCTATTTCAACCGTTTTCAGGGCAAAATCAATATTTTTCCTGCTAGTGCATGTTCTGACAGTTCTTTTCAGTCTTTAAGCGCTAACCGACACGTTAGCTACTCCCTTCGTTGCTTTATTGTTCAGGTGTGTATAGCATATACATAGTAAAAACTTTTATTCAATATTTAAACAATATTGATGGTTTTCTGAATTCACAAGTGTTTTTTGTGACATGAATGCAAGCTGTGTTCACTTCTAGACCTTCATTTCCTCAAATACAATCAATGACTGGCAAAACTGTCATATGCAGTCAATCTAACTAAGCATATTTGCCTTTCTATACCTAGTACTATTCAAATACGTAGGCAAACATTTATTAACTTGATGTCTAGAAAGTGTTAAACCCTTGGAACCATTACTAATTAGAAGATAGATTAAAATTGGCTTCATATTCGAATTGATAAAGGTTTGACTTTATTCTCAAGTTGTTTTCTCATAACAATTTGCTAAAAATAATAATATAGCTTTATATCCATTTGAAGATTTGACTTTATTCCAAAATTGCCAAGTTCTCTTATCTCAATCTACGGCAATCTCTTTAGGAAATGGCCCAGCCTCGTAAATGACCCGGCGTATTATTACTTCATACTTCATTGCAATTATCATTATTATTACACGATATTTTATTATCTCAGAGCACTTTCGAGTCATCGTCAAATTGGACTTATTTAAAGTTCTCAAGTTCACTTAAGGTTTGCGTGTAAAAACACAATTTGTCAATTTTTGCATCTTTCGCTTAATTGTTTTCACTTAGTTATGAGTGCCGTCCCTATATAGTAAGTGTAGGCTAATTATAAACTTGACACTCTGATTGTCGGAAAGCTTTCGTTTCGTACTGTGGTGACAGTGGGTCAGCGTAGCAGACCCATTAAATGTCTAATAACTTACCACTCCATGCGAACAATTTTGTAATCTCTTTGCGCCCAAAAAAACAAAACAAAAAGAAAAACATTTACAGGCCTAAAACTACCAAAGAGAGCTGTAATTTATGAAGTAATGAAGATCAAAATAAAAAACTCTTTTAAAGAAACAAACAAGCGAGCCGAAACATGTATCCGTGCTGCGATTGTATTTGCAACTGTGTATCTGTATCTGTTGCTGTATCTGTAAGAGCCGCAATTGCAGCTTGTAGAGCCGAAAAAACACAAGAGCTTCGAGGCCTCCGTGCAGCGCGGCTCGAGTGGAGGCTTTCAGTGCGTGATCGACGCTCGAAGCCGCCGCTTGTGTCCATAGATTGCTACGAGTGACAGTGTCTACCGAAAGTATGCGCTAGCTACAATTACAACGCGTCATACGTGTGTGTGAGTGTATGTGTGACAGTGTGTGTTAGTGCTTCCATTATTAATAGCTGATAAGACTAGTAACACTGACCCTATCAGCTGGCGCCCTTATCGGCATTCAAAGTAGAGTAGTCGACGCGTATAAAAGAGAGCCTCCTCATTCATTATGCAGCCTACACTGGAACTGAGCATTTATACCCTACTCCGCATGGCGTTCATTTGGCAACTCGTCTCGCTGGCCATCTACGTGGTGGGTGCACTGACCATCGCCGTGTTCCTCTACAGCAACTTCAAGTCCCTCATCAAGATCATCAAGGCGCTGCTGGAACCCTATTTCCAGCCACAATTGCCACAGACCCTGGTGGACAAATATGGAAAATGGGCAGGTGAGTCTGAAAGAGAGTGAGTTTCAATAATGTATCCATATATCGTCGTCAGTCGTAACACACGATTAACATAATTCGCAACAGCTCGCAAAAAATGAGCCTAAAATATTTGCATAATTTGCGACGCGTCTTTGATTTTTGTTGTTTTTGAACCTTGTTAACCCACAAATAAGTCCCGTATACTGTATATACAAAGTTCGATATCTGTCTCGCATTATTTGCGTACTGTTTCGAATCGAAATTGAAGTGTAATTTGGTGAAAACAAAAGGTGTTGTCTAAACTGGCTGAACAACAATTAGGCAGTTGTTTTTTAAAAAAAAAAAAGTGAAATAATCAATTAGGGTTTTAAATTTTCTGGGATGATCGTATCGAATTATTAAAGATACATATATATATTTAAAATACTTTTGAAAGTAGCACAGTTAAATTGATTTATTCATGTTGCCGATTTGCGGAATATAATTAGGAATGCAACTAAGGAGAGAAAGATTGAAAGATGTTATCCTCAGATATTTATAACATAATATTTTGTAATTTATTCTATTATACTAATAATATCGAATTCTCTTTATAATTACTAGCTATTATAATGAATATTATGACAGAACTTCGACTGCTAAATACTTCCATCGATTACATTCATAATTTGCTCATTAGTTTTGCAATATCGCAAAACTATGTAAATTACATGTGGCAGGTCCCCAATTTGAAAATATCGTGATTGAGAAATATTTGGATATATTATATAATGGGCTGATTATTATTTTAATTAAAGGCTATGCAAACTCAGCATGAAGCGACAGAAACTTATCAGCCTGAACTATGCAACAATGGAACTATAAATAGATAACACATAAAGTAAACATAGCCAATCAATACGATCAACCTAGTCACAATATGTTCCGGTTCTTTTACAGATAATAAACTTCATTGATAAATATGGTATACGGACCAGATTAGGCAATGGGTATATACTATATATATTCATATGTATATTCATAAGTATGTCAGCTAACTTTATCGATCAGCTGTTCCACAGAGCTAAACAAACCCGGCGAAGTCATTCAACTCGCCGCGTTCCGCCGTGAAAACGAAAGCGAAACCGGCTTCAAAATGTTTCTCATGCTGTTGTTGTTGTTGCTTCTTTGCTTTTGGCACGCTTTTGGCATGGCAATAAGAGCAACAACAACAACAACAGCAACAAACTAATATTATTATAGTAGCGTAACAACAACAACTCGAAAGTTTCGCTGTTAACATTTTTTAACTGTTTCTTTTAATGACTTCGTCGCGTAGTTCTGACCTTGCGGCCAATCGACACGTTGTTGTTGAAATTCTGTGCGAATTTTCCTGCTTTAGCCGTTTAATAGCCAAACTATTTGGCAACCAAATGTGGCCAACTACAGCTGCAACAACAACAGCAATAATAATAATAGCAATACGTGGCTGCAATTGGCGCCTAGCAGCTGAAGAGTTGCGCAGCCGCACTCGCAACTGTTGCATTGACTCATTGCAACAGCAAAAGCAGCAACAGCAGCAACTTGAACAGCAACAACATCCGCGTAAACAACATCCAAGCGGGTTTATAGGCATTTTTCATATTTGTATTTGTTTTGGGTTCGGCAGTAGCCACCAAGTAACTAACCAACTAAGCAACAAAGCAACTGACCAACAACCAAACTGGCCAACTGACTAGGCTAACTGACTAGGGCAGCAAATTAACAAGGGTATGCTAAGTTTGCACCTTATATACACAAACAAAACATTTGACAACCACAAATTATTCAAACTTGAACAATCAGCTTTGTATAAAATATATCAAGTAAAGCCAGCATCGATAATTAGCTTAATAAACATGTTACTTACCCAATTATTCCTACTTTATTTTTATATCGCCTTCCTTTCACTTTTATTCGCAGTCGTAACAGGAGCCACCGATGGCATTGGCAAGGAATATGCCCGAGAACTGGCACGCCAAGGCCTCAATCTGGTGCTCATCTCCCGCACCAAGGAGAAGCTCATAGCCGTCACTAATGAGATAGGTATGTTAATATTATATCTCCATATGTGGTTCCTTCCCAAACTGACTTGTCACTCAACTTTCACACACAGAGAGCGAGCACAAGGTGAAGACCAAGTGGATCGCTGTCGACTTTGCCAAGGGACGCGAGGCCTACGAACAGATTGAAAAGGAACTGGCTGGCATTGAAGTGGGCATACTAGGTGAGTATGGGAATGGGAACAGCGAAAGGTTGTTGAGGAGTAAAGAATGATGAACAATTGCGAAGTTTTAATGATGTTCTAAACAAAATTATCAAGTTTTTTTTATTGAGGATTCCTTCCTCTATCTGCTTTCACTCATTAATTTATATTATTTTTAAAAGTTTTCATCAGCATCATATATAGTTTATACATAAGGATCTTCAGTTGATGTTACATACTTCTGTTATCTATGTATTGTCTTCAGCTGTCTCTTCATATTCTCTGTTGCATTCTATGCTCCCTCTAGAGTTCGCTGGGCGTTTACCACACGTCATCAGCAACCACGCAAATTGAGTTAGTACTCGATTCGATGTCGGGGGACAAACAGTAGCCACACGATGACAACAACAATTAAAGCTGTCTGTCGGTACAGCCAATGTCATTTGCAGTACGCACAGTTGGCGGGAGGGGAAAGGGGTTCAACTCGTAATAGCGTGCAATTATAATGATCATTTTTGTTAGGGCCGTTTGATGGACAGTCTCGCATTTTCAAGTACATTCAAATGATTTCTGTGTCGACTGTGTGTCGAGTTTTATTTGCCAAACTCATTTGAACGCTTTGACGCGCTTCAGCAATTTGAATTCTTCACGTTTGGTACTTTTGGTAACTCTCTGCGCGAGAGACGACCTTGTTGATGTCGTACGTATGAAGGCAGCTCTCGCCCGATATGCATCTTTGTATGCTTGTTTTTGATGTTGTGACCTCACCGGGGAAATTTTGTTTCTTCGTTCACAGTAAACAATGTGGGACGCATGTACGACTATCCAGATACGGTGGATAAGGTGCCGGAGAATATTCTCTGGGATATACTGACTATCAACATAGGAGCCGTCACCATGTTGACCCGTAAGATTGTACCCCAAATGAAGCAAGCGCGTCGTGGTGCAATTGTCAACATTGGCTCCGGCTCGGAGATGCAACCAATGCCGTATATTGCTGTCTATGCAGCAACCAAGAAATATGTGACATTCTTCACACAAGCTCTGGAACAGGAGCTGGCCGAGCACAATGTGACCGTGCAGCTGGTGACGCCTATGTTCGTGACCACTAAAATGAATGAGTACTCCGACACGGTGATGAAGGGAGGATTCCTTATTCCCAATGCACGCAGCTATGCCCGCTCGGCGGTCTTCACACTGGGCAAGACCAATGAGACCACGGGTTTCTGGACGCACGGACTGCAGGTGAGTAAAAGAACCTTTTTGGGAAGAACCTGAGATTCCTAATAAATTAGTGAGGTTAATTGATTTACAATAAATGATTCTGGTAGTATAAAGTCTATTTTATACAAATAAGATAAATTAAGTAAAAATACAAGTTGAGGGTAGTAAAGATTCCTATTTAGCTTAGGTGCCACATCTTTATCAGCTAACGATCTCAATAAATTGAAACTATAGATAACCATACAGTTTGATGAAGCTTCCTGTATGTTACGCATACGTTCAAATCGAGTTTGAATAGTTATATAAGCTGTCAAGATCTTGGTACAGGCGCTTTCCTTGACAGTCTGACTTCACTCTCACGAAACTCTTTGCCATGAACACAAACAAGTTATCCAGTTTGCAAAAGATTAATATCTTTTATGTGTTATTTATGTTTTAATTTATCTAATAATTCTCTAATTTTTCTTTACTTCACAGTGCTTTGTGATGAAAATTGCGTCACAGCATCTGCGAATGCTTATTGGTCACCAATTGATGAAGCGGCTAGGCGAAGAGGCGCTCAAACAACAGAAGGTGACATAGGGGGTGGGGACTTACATTCTATATGTACATACAAACATATATCTTCAAGTATTGTAAATATATTGGCGCATAGATTAAAATAACAACAGATTTTCGTACACAAAACCTGCTGCGAGTCTTGATTGTTTTCCTGTTTCGATTGCACAACTTTTTCGGGCTGCAGCAATAATTTAAAGACTCTGCAACATGAGAGGAGGAGGAGCAGGAGGAGAAGGAGTAACCAATGGAACCGGTTTACTGTTGTGCCAAACTGCTGACAGTCGTAGCCCGGTTCCCCCAAAGGGGGCGGAGGAGGCCTCGCTTCATTGAATTCACTTGACATTCTTCGGCCCCTTTTCGGTCTGTTTCGGCCTTATTCGGACTATTTGGGCTCTGCCGGTTTTTGGGCAACACAATACAACACAACACGCATACGACTTGCATGTGCATGCATGTGCATGCAAATCAGCTTCAAGTGCATGTTGGCATTTCAGTTGTGGTCACTGGGCAGAGCGCACTCGGTATTGGGCAAAAGAGCCGCCCACAATTGTGCAAGTCCGCATTACAATGCAGCTTTTTTCGGCGCATGACGGGTATTACTTGCAATTTTCTTGGAATACCCGCTAAATGATAGGGCTAACTGGAACTGAGCACAATTGCCACGCTAATGACAACCTTAGTACCTGCTTATGTAGTCTTGTGGCTCTCGAAGGTTGCCTAAGCATGGCCAAACAACAGCTGACTTTAAAATCGATCATATTTGTGGCACATGGGGCAGATTACGCGGATAAGAAAGTATTGTCAGCATGATATTGAGCTATTTTGTATGCAAAGACTGTTCTTTTCAGCATTTCTCTGCCCGTTCTTATTCCAAAATGTCTGATTATAAAGAAATAAACTGCAAATTGATTAAAATCTGCGAATCTGTAAAGAAAAATAAAGGTTTGTATCGTCAGCATGATATTAAATTATTCATAAAGCAAGATCTTCCAAGAACCTTGTACTTTGGTTAATAAAGTTACGTTTGACAATCCACAGAAATTGTTTGATAATAATGATTGGCAGATTATGATGGGAAGGTATAGTCAGCATGATACAGAATATTGTTTTGAGCCAGGTCATTCAAAGAACTTTTGAATTACGTCTGTTTTCATTCCCAAGTTTAAAGTAAAACTGAAAAACCACTAAATATCTTAACTATATAAAACAATTTTCTTTTTTTTTTGTTTTTTATTATTCCTGCTTTTTGTTGTTGTTGTTATAGTGTTGCATTTGTTGCTTTGTGTGCTTTGTTGGTCTTGTAGTGTTGCTGTTGTTGTTGTTGTTGTTGTTGTGTACGTGAAATGCAATTATTGATAAGACAAATTTTCTTTTTTTTTTTTTGTTTTTTATTATTCCTGCTTTTTGTTGTTGTTGTTATAGTGTTGCATTTGTTGCTTTGTGTAGCTTTGTTGGTCTTGACTAGTGTTGCTGTTGTTGTTGTTGTTGTTGTTGTTGTGTACGTGAAATGCAATTATTGATAAGATCTTAGTCACTAAGTGTGCAAAGTGTGTTGGACAATGAAACCAATCGAACAATCTTCCAATTTTCTATGATGTGATGTGCGCCGCGTGCCGATGTTCTGCACGCTATCGTCTTCTTGCTGTACATTATGGTCTAACATGGTTTACGGTTTTGAAAATAATTCCAATTGGATTGATCCATTGCGAAACAAGTATTGCAAAAGAATATTAACAATTATGATTAGATGACGCAGATGATGACGCCAAAGCCGTCGGACTATGGCGAACGATGGATCTCATGATTTCGCCTCATCGCAGCTTCCAAATCGACCAAAACGAGCGTGGCACTGCAGGGGAGCAGAGAGAGAGAGAGAGAGGGAGAGTGAGATCAGTATGGGAATCGGAAATGCGAAAAATTAATGCAACTTACCGCCACACACAGTCGGACCGTCGATATATCTCGCGCCCCCGGCTCGGACGTCATCTGCAAGCAGTAAAAAATCAATAATTTATTTTCAATGTTCCACATATCTTCGATCTATAATCAGCTGTCCCAGTTAAAGTGCTTAAAATAAATGCAAATAATGCGCTACTATATACTATATATATCTTTCTAGTATGTTTATTTGGAGAGATAATCCATTTGTTCGAAATTAATGGAAATGCGCTACTTGAGAGCTTGCCAAACGATATTGAAATTCAATTGGGGGTCTGTTCGCTGGTTCTTCAAGTGGGGGCAAAAACGCATAAACAATGCCCGCAAAGTTGTTTGTTTGCGCAGATATAGAACCTATACTTTTAGCAGATCGGATCTATGCTTTATTTTTAGCTTCGTTTCAGGGATTAGATTCTCAGTGGTTTTAGTTCAAATAAATAAAGAAAATATTCAATGGACAAAAAGATCAAAAAGGCGTCTGCTATAAAAAAACATAATTAATTATATTTCGCATAGTATATACTTTATGCAGGGACAACATCATAAAAACTCAAATCTTTGAACATTATGTCCGCTTGCCGAATATAACGGAAAATTCATTTGACAAATTTCACACGGTGCGAAAACGATTTGAAATGTTCAAGGTATACGGGCAAGGAATGATATGGCCGGGGTGGGATCTTTAGTGGGCCATGTCGAAATGTTGTCGTTAAAAAGTAGACGATTTTTTTGGAAAATCATTTCGCATGATGTCGCAAGTGATGGCTGCGCTGCCAAGAATTGGCAAAGGCGCTAGCTGAATGCATATACATTATATATTTATATTCACAATCTGTATCAAAATATTTTCACACACATATATTTCCTCCAATTAATGAGATCGTAAAATCAATTTGAATACTTGACACACTATAGTGGCATAGAGGTATATATCGTATAGGATATGGACTCACCTGTCTTAGGGTTCTAATCGAATTCCATTAAATGCTAGCGGCTTAAACGCGTAACGCTCTACAAATCCTAAGCATAGTTAATTAAGTTAAAGTTGAACTCGAACTGGAAACTTCAAATCCAACATGTAAGTAAATCTCCGAATCTTATTGGTATTCAAAACATGATCTAGAAGGCGGCTTCGTAGAAGGCATAGAGCAGGAAGAGCAGAAATGCCAGGATCAAGAAGGTGGTAAACAAACTCTTGGCCTCATTCATCTTGTTGTTTTTAGAATCTGAGATTGTTTAAATAGACATTTGGATAAATCAATTAGTACGTATGCATATATAGTTTATAGATCAATCACAAAGCTTATTAACTAATTGGTAGTAAACGCACTTGGGTTGCTTTTGGAGAAGGGATCTGAGCAGACCGTTCGTAGCAAATGGCACCGAATAACTGAGAAACTCACTAAAAAATATTTCTCCACAAACTGGCCTACAATTTTTTGATCGAGCAGACGGCGGCGGTCGGCCAACTCATTGGAATTATGGTTCTATATGTGTATCGCATATATACAGATGTTCGGATCGGTAGAGAAGTCTAGTTGCCTCTTGGTGTTAGTGTCCAGTTGTTGCGCATATTTCGACGCAGCAAACTGGCATACATACATATATATATTCAGAGATATTGCCAGAACATATACTATACATATATCGATATATATGCACTATATGTGCTTAGATTCCATGGGAGAGAGGCGTGTGGGCAGCGCCAGCGCGTCATGCCGCATGCAGAACATAAAAAACTTTTCACGGTCTTCGACAACAACTTCTCCATGGGGCACTCTCTCTCCCTCTCTCATTGTATCTATTCTTCGCTCTCTGTCTCTCTCTTCGACTCTTCCTCACTCTCTCACTCTCCCTTTCTTTGGTACCTGTTCATTATTCATTCTGGGACTGGCAATTTGCCTCGACTTATTGAAAAATGTTTCAAGAATTTATTGGGTCTAGGTCTTTTCAAAGGCGTAGTATAGGGGGGTGATGCTTCTACAATTCTCCAGGCATCTCTGCAGTCTAGTTTTGTATATTATTTATTAGCTTTGGCATTTCCATTTGCCTGTGCCATTTGTTTGTTTTTCTATTCGACATAACATGTCCAAAATATTTTTGCATCTTTACAGCGCACGTAGCACGTAGCACACTTTGTGCCCCACATTTACGATCCATTTCGTTTCGATTGAGATATAAAATTGTATTCAAAGCAATTTTAATTACGAAATTTCGAAAATATTTACAGTCTTCTGGGTTTCTTTGGGGAACTGTTTGCAAATGTAATACGAATATTCAAAATGATATGTGGACTTTGTTCTTATCTGCATAAGTCTTTTACTTGCTCAGGACTCTTTATAAATTACCTAAAATTTGCCTTTCTATTTAGTCTTTGCTTGTATAATTGAGTTTATTCCTTTATTATAGTATCTTTTATAGCTCACTTACCTGCTCCGCCAATGCTCTATGCCCCATCCATTTGGTGTGCTAGTTTACAACACGGCGTAGATGATCCAGAGGAAGAAGAGAAGAATGGCCAAAATGCCAAAGGTGGTCATCAAATTCTTTAACTCACTCATTTCTGCAAATGAAACAAGAAACAAAAGAAAATCAATTAGACATTCATTAGGTGTTATAAACTATTCCGGTTGAATAGTTTTAGATGATCGTGAAGTCTCGCAAAGGTCGAACAATAAAAAGAATTTAAAATCCAAATATATTTAGACGGCGCGCGAAGAATTTATTTTGATATAAAAACACTAAAAACGCGCTCGTAAATATTGCGAGGCACATATCGTTTTGTTTTCATATTATACAACATGGTTATAATATTATTTCTTTTCGTTTTTTGAAGAATTATGAAATATCCAAAACTCAGAGAGAGACAGGCTCCACCATATAGAATTATCTGATGTCTTTCTCTATTCTGTCTAGATACATATATCTTTGGCACTACGTAAATCGTACATATATCGTATAGTGGCAAAATAATTCCAGCTTTATAGATTGGAACTGTTCCAAATGTTCTGCACGGCACACTTTAATTCGATTGGGATTATGCAGCGTATATCACTCGATCATTATTCCACGCACTGTATGCCCTGCGTGGGAGTCCATTGGGTGAAGGGTTACCTGATTTCTTTTTGGATTTTTGCGGACTGTGGCAAAATTTTGTGCTATTATCTGCTGCAAGCCTTTGGCCCAACTAAAACCGATTCACGCACTTGGCCATTGGGTTGCGCAAAATATAGCAGAAAATAAGAAATACTTGGGAAACGTCAGCCATATAGATAAAGGCACTCACACAGATGCGAAACAACGACGACGACGACGACGACGGCGACGACACTCGAGAGAACAACCTGACAAGTGGCAAAATGGGCGATGGTCTCCAAAAAGCGCACGGGTTAAAATGAGACGGGAACAGTCAGTGAAAAGTTGCTTGGAAAATGCTTGAAAACTTGAAGAAATATCATCGAAAATAAATAAAATAAATTTACGCAGGCCGGTTTGACAGTTTGCGAGCAGCCGGCAGAAGATGGAGGCAACAATAACAATGCACGTTCATTAAAAATAATTTATATACTATATACACTATATACCATATATATAGTTCAGTTATCTGGCATTCTCCATGTGTGTTCCACTTTCGTGCTCGAAAAAAACCATTCACTAGTTTCGTATTCCAAAGAGTTTCGAACTCAGGTGGATTATCTTAAGTTCATTTCTATATATATCTGCCTGGTGACGTTTACAATTCACATAAAAATTCATAAGGTTTAGACGAAGCATAATTTATGAACCGAAATGGTGACAAATACGCAAATCCCTATATACAGTAGTATATAGTATATCCTCTAACGAGCTATCGCCCACCGCTTCGTAAACAACTTGTGGCTCTTCCAAAAGTCGCCGTCGTCGTCGTCTGACAGTTGTCATCAAGTCAATTTGAAAATGCAATGCGCAAATGTTGAAAACAAACCCGAGAAATTAAAAACAAAACATTCGAAACACTGTCCTGACAATTTGGAAACATTGTGCATAAGTACGCTGTCCAAAACAGATCACGAGATACTTAGCTACTAAACATAATAACTGAAACAATTATCGAGAAATGTAGAAACACATTTTCGAAAATATGTTCGAAAATTATTGGCAAACTTTTTCACCTTGTCGTGTTGGCAATAAATCTGAAAAATCGGTAGTATATAAACAAAACACGATTCCAGAAATCGACATGTTTGTGTGTTTATTCAATGTTGTGAAAAGCGTTTGATCTCAGAACAGTAGATATATAGTACATATGTAAAGCATATAAGATATATATATCTCTGACGATTAAAAGTGAAAAGTATACAAAGAAATCGATTGATGATTAAAAGTCTGCACTCAGGGAGATTTTATTATAATATATTATATTAAAATATTCTATTATATTTTTTAAATTATACTACACAGTATTTTATGTTTTACAGTATATCGATACAGTTACAAAGATATCCCAGTATATAGTATATTATAGAATAATTATTATAAGCTAAGATATCTTACAGGCCTCACTCTTTCAGTTCCAACTTAGTTAACTTGATAACTTGAGTATATGATCTATATATGATATAAGCTTAAAAAAATAACAGATCTACCCCTTAAAGTCCCAACCATTGTTACAATAAACGAAGGACAACTTGAATACATTAAACTATAAATATATTTATATTTTATTTAGTTTTATTTAGTAAGTTTAGATCTCCGTTCGACCTCTCTCTATAAGTATCATTTGGATTAAACATTTTAACCTTACAATACTAGTATATTTATTAATTACTAATTATATTATACTTATTATAGTCCAACTTCCGATCACCTCTTCAGACTCAATCACATTTGCTCTGCATGCACTTTGCTGGAGGATTCATGGCTGCCTGGGCGTCACATTTGAAGGCCGCCTGGAACTCGGGCAGATTCATGTAGCCACGATTCAGTTGTGCCGCAAAGATCTCATCGTGTCGGTTGCAAAGCTGTTGAGCCACAGCATAGAAGAGCACACGACGCTCGTCCAGGCCGAAGTACTGCAACACAAACTGCTCGGCGAAGAGGAAACGTTCACCCTGCAGCCAGAAGCGATAGTCACGCTGGGCAGCCTGAAAGGAGCGATAGAAATGAAAGAGATCGGCAACCTCGTGCGAGCCAAGTGGGCGATAGATGGGTGCCAGTTCGGCATCATAGAGCTGCTCCGTCTGCCGCTCCAGGCAGTCCAGGGCGGTGTAGTAACCATCGGTGTGCTGCAGCAGCCGCGACTGGCGCCACAGTTCCAATCCCTGCGTGGCATAGTAATGATACATGGGTCGATGCAGTGAGAGCAGCACGAAGTGCAAGAAATGGCGCAGAAAGTAGGCAGGCTGCTGCACATCCTCCTCGTCCACATACGGTGAACCGAAGCTGTGACGCAGTTGCGCATGCCGTAGCTGCAGCAGATTGCCGTAGAAGGAGCCCGGAGCAAACTGCACCTGACTGTATGCCTGCGTCAGTTCGCTGAGATTCAAATAGAGCTGAGCGTGGGCGTGCAACAGACGCCCCACCTGTAGCTCCTTGCGCTCCACCGACTCCGGCCACAGATGCCCATACCAGTCGCGCCGACTGAGCAAGGCACGGCGTTGCTGCTGGAAGCGTGTCGTGTGCAATTGATACATGGCCAGTGCCACATCCCGCGTCAGACTCGGCGCCAGCACATGCCACTGCCACAGCTCGGCATGCAGCAGTCGCTCGAACTCGGTGGCCAACTGAAAGCAGTCCTCATACAGCAGCTGCTGTTGCACCTGCCACAGCAGGTAGTTGTACACTATACGTGGCTCCGTCTGCCGCAGTGCGCGCCATGCCTGCGTGATGCGTTCCACATCCAAGGGTAGCTTGCGCGCCTTCGAGAGCTCGTACTCCGTGAAGTTCAATTGGGCGAAGAATGTCTGAAAGTATTCCATGGTGTTGTCATCCAGCTCCAGTTGCTCCTGTTTGGCCGATGAGGCGTCTCTTCGACGTTGACTGAGGCTGCCTATAAGGGGCAACTCGCCACGCATGCCACGACACAGCACACGCATCTCATGTGCCACAATATGTGCCACTTGTGGATGCCTTCCCGCTAGCTGCTCGGACATGCTGTTCTGGAAGCCACTCAGGTTGGGGCAAGGTATTTCCGGCATGGGTGCCACGTAGATCGTGTGTTCGGCAAAGTAAATGTGCAGCAAGGTGGGCAGTCCATGTGCCGCCAGCTGTGCGGAGAGTTGTATCCAATTGAGACGTGCGTCGAGCTGCCGTCGCTGCCACTGATGACGCAGAAAGGGCCATGCGGCAAGCACATCTTCGTGCTGCGCCAGAAATGGCACTTGCTGCACCAGACTCTCCCAATGCGACGTGCTCAGCCTGCTCCTTTGCTGCCTCTCCTTGCACTCGCTGTAAAGCTGTGACAAGAGTTTGCCGGGCAGCGTCTGAAAGTTCGTGTGCTGCGCCTGAAAGAACTCCATGCGATCCTGCATATTATAAAGAAACGGAGGCACTGCATCAGCATCAGAGGGTGCAACATTGCCGCAAGCATGTGCATAGAAATCCATACAAGGCTCCACAGACACATTGCGCAGTTCGATCATCTGCTTGAGATTCCGCTTATAGAGTTGACTAAAGAACTGTCCCGACTCTGAGTCACTGGACTCCGTGGTCATCCTGCCCAGCACCAGGTGAAGAACTACGCATATTAAAAATATAACAAATTGCCATTGCCAGCACATTTCAATCTCGTCCGTTCGCTCGATGTGCTTCGCGAAAACTGCGCATAGTGCGAATCGTTTCTAGGTCTTCGCTCTACTCAGTTAAGGCCTGATAAGCTGGACGAGATTGTGACGTCGCCCAGCGCCACTGATAGCCCAAAGAGAGCTGACTTGACCTTAGAAATATTAGCGAATGAAATTGTTTGTTGCATTCAGGGAAATGACAAAACATCTACAAAGAAAAAACATATTTTAATAACATTACTCATTCGCACTGTGGGCGTCATTGTGCTTAGTCAGAGCTGTGGCCTTAATGATCTATGTAAGATTACTTGAAGCGACACTCTACAAGAGACTAGTGTAATTGGGAATGGTAATGATAAATTATAGTTGGGAACTAACCTTGATTAAGTCATATTGTTTCCTTATTCATGTTGATTATGTTGAGAGTCCCCTCAAACATTTCCTAGAAAGTTTAATAACAACTTGCAAATATATATGCATATATATGTATGCATTTTTAAATATACAAATATATACATAAATATAAATACACATACATCATTCATTTACCATTTCAACTTCATATTACCCACGTAAAGCTTTCGGTACTTTCAAAATTCTCTGATGAACTTTCCGCGCGTGTCAATTTGAAATCTGTTTATGAATTTGACAACGTTTTTGCGGCTGAGTTATAAATAAATTAATGGACTTTGTGGAATGGTCAGTCACAATGACATTCCCTTTCCCCTCCGCCAAGCACGCCCTCCCTCTCTCTCTCTGTCTTTCTCTCTCTGAGCAGATGTCTCTCATTTTTGGGGCTAATTTCTGTCTATTAATTCACATTTTGTTTGACATTCCATGGCGTTTAGCTTTGGCCGATCGGTAGTGCTGCCCCTGAAAATATAGACAACTATGTATGTATATAGTAAATACCATACACCATATGTATGCTTTACATACACACACACGCTAAATATAAACAACTGTTGTGGGCGTTATAGCCACACGCAGCGATAATTAATTGAAAAACTATAGATATAGATCGCTGAGCACCAGATTCCGTGGGAATTACGGCGAAAAATCAATCAATATATCAGAAAATTCCAATATCCACTTGATGAGCGAGAATGTTATTCAATGAACACCTGTTGCTTGATCTATTGTATGCCCTACATTGTGATGTGCCTGATGAATCGGACATAAGGTTGGCCTGACTAGAAAGAGAAGACAATCTTTTTTCAGAAATGTATATATTATGATGAAGAAGTTTCAATAAACTGGATTTATTTATCTTTATATATTAATTATTTAATCGTTTCGGAACTGAAGATCATCTCTCTTAAAGGAATAAGTTCCTGCAAACTTTATTTAGTAAACATGATCATTTTACTTCTCTATACATTTATGATTATTTTTATTCTCTTTTTTAACGAAACAGAAAATAAACTCTATTTTATGAATACATTTCAGTGCAATACATCATAATGTTCTTTATCTATATATGTTTATTATTATCCCCTTTTATTTTAAGTTGACTTTCTTTCCTCAATCTCTTCTTTCATCTTTTACCTTGAAATGAATAAAATACGCGAACTTACGGCACGTGCAGACAGTTTTAATTGCCCTGCGTGTTCCACTTACCAATCGACATATCAAATCTGGATTATGACGCATCGAGGTAAATAAAAACAAACTTAAATTTGAGTCTCTGATTCTACATACGCATTGTTGGCATGGGTCGGGAAAGAGAAACAAATACGATTATTGGGCTTGCAGATTTTTAACTCCATATATAAGAAGGGTTTTGGACCTCATAAAAAGAGTATTCGCTTTGAAACGTGACAAGTTAACCGAGTTTTCATCGATTCCAATTGAAACAACAAACACGTACAAGCTCAGAGTGTGTGTGTGAGTATAAGTGTGAATGAGTGCAAGCTTATCAACTCGGCAGGGCCAACTCTTCGCAATGGTCTCTTCGAGTAGGTAGGTAATCCTCTGCTTCGTTTTGGATTCTCAGTGTTTTCACTTTTTGTTTTTTACCTCAACTCTCACTTTGAAGACTCGCACTCACACTTACAGCGACACACACATGTATTCACTTGCACTCATTCGCTGACCACTCATTATATTTTTGGCCAAATGGGTATCGGCTCAAGTGCGCCGGCCTTCAGTTTCTCCAGCAATTCCAGACAATGCGCAACCTGAGCTTGTCGGTAATTTGAATACGCACGAGGAAATTGCAGAGAACGGAACTAAAGCAGCCATGGACTACAGACTGATCTGGCACTATCTGCTATTGAGTGAGTAATATATCTAGTAGAGCCACGCCTCCAATAACTACGCCCATTCCTTTGCACAGCCAGCGGTTGCCTTTGCGCGTCGATTTTTGATTTCGTAACGCAAGCTGCTGCCCAAGCGGAAATCCCTTCGACAACTGCAGCCCCAGCTCAGCAGATGAGCAATCGTGATATAACCATCGGACCCTGTAAATGGGCCATAGGACGACGGTGTCCCGATCCCGACATAAAGTATTATATCTACACGCGTCACAATCTCATGGATCGGCAAAGCATCTACATTGATGATTCGCTGGCAAAGTCAAATCTCACTGATTCCTATTTCAATCCACGTTATCCAACTAAAATTCTTATACACGGTTATAACTCGGATATGTTCCTCAATCCTCTGCAACGAATGCGAGATGGTGAGTTCAATATAACAAGATTCGTAAAAGACAACTTCTACTTTTGCTACTGCTTACTATAACACCTATACTACTACCTATATTTCTAAGACTACTATTGTACTTTATGCTATTTTCATTTTAATATTTCCTTTGCAATTCCTTCCCCCGTAGAGTACCTCGCCAAGGATGACTACAACATCTTCTATGTAGACTGGAGTGTGTTATCGCCTGGTCCTTGCTACATAAGCGCCGTACACAATACACGGCAGGCAGGTGCTTGTGCTGCACAACTTGTGGAGCGACTGGTGGACACGGGCAACACGGATATACACATCATTGGCTTCTCTCTGGGCGCTCAGGTGCCGAACTATATAGCACGCAATCTGAAATCTTTTCGATTGCCACACATAACTGGACTTGATCCGGCTATGCCTCTGTTTGTTACCGCCGGCCTGGACGACAAGCTGGATCCCAGTGATGCCTCCTTTGTGGACGTCATTCATACAAATGCTCTGGTCCAGGGCAAGCTGGAACGTTGTGGTCATGCGGATTTCTATATGAACGGGGGCATCTATCAGCCAGGCTGTAATGGAAACATGTGGATGAGTGAGTCAACTTTTGAAAAGGAAAAGAAATATACTTACACGGATCTTCATTCGTTTCACTTTGCAGATTCCTTTGCGTGCAGTCATCAGCGTGCAACGGCTTATTACCTGGAGTCCATACGCTCGCCCAAAGGCTTCTGGGGCTGGGCTTGCAGCAGTTACATTGCCTACCTGTTGGGCATGTGCCCGCCCACTAATTATCTGCTGGAGGCGGGTGACAATGTTCGTCCGAGCACACGTGGAATGTTCCTCATAGACACAAATGATTCGTCGCCCTATGCGCTAGGCAAGTGGACAGATTTGCCCACACTGGGAGTGAAGTATCATCGTAGACCACCACAAATGCTAAAGCTTCCCCCACAGAGTGTTGATCCTCTGCTGCAGCACATCGATCAGTTCGGTAAGCTGGCTACAAATTTCAATAACCTACCCAGCACACACTTTGGACACGATCCCTACGAGCATTGGACAAGCTATAGTCCACCAAATCAACAAGAGAAAGAGAGCAATGACTCTGTGGAGGAGCAGGACTCGGCTGAGTTTGTCGAGGTCAAGGATCGTCAATTGACGCCACTCAACTGGTGGGATTATCGCCGGAATCTCACGCATGGCTACATAGAGAATAATGTATTCAGTTTGCCCAATGTGCATTAGAGACCCCGAACACTCCACACTCAACAGAAGCTACATTCCCTTGCCCCTAACCTAGTTTCATTTATCACGCCCGCTACCCATATAACAGGCAGTAGGAGGTATCTTCGACTCCACAAAGCATATACAAATAATAAGAGCTAGGATTACCACGTTGGATTCCGCTTCTTAGTATGTACAAAAATATAAACATAAAATGTAAAAAATATATATTTTAGATCTGATCTGTAGCGGGTGTATAACAGTCGAGCACACTCGACTGTAGCTTTTAAACTTGTTTTCTTTGTAACATAACTTATCATTATCATCATAAAACTGTGAACTGACTCTGTGCGAATAAAAAGCCATCGACTATTAATGATTCATTGTATTTTTTTAAACAAATTGCAATACAATAGCAGTTCGTATTTTAAATATATTGTAAATTGTAATAAATTGCCATATAATTAAAAGTGGACTTACGAATGTTGATCTTATGTGGGGATGAGGAGGGAAATGGGCAACTGAACCGTAAAATGTGCCTCCGACATTTACAAATACAATTCAATGAAGGGATGGCGTAACCCTCCTTACCTCGCAGAGTAGGCAGGGTTAATCCTCCATTCTTCACAATCGTTAAACACACAGACAAACGAGTGGGAGTTGCTGTTTGTTTGAGCTTATGTATAAAATGCTAAGTCGTATCTTTTTCGCTGTTGCTGTGGTGTTTGTAGTTTTTGTTATTGTTGTGATTTGTGGGTTTGTGGTTTTGCTTTTGCTCTATATTTTCTTTTTGACAACGCGTTTAGCACGCGTCTGTTGTGTCGCTGGAGGTGTTTCCTTTTCTGCTTCCTTATCATCCTTAACCTCTGGGGACTTTTCCGCAGCCTCCTCTGCGGGCTTCTCATTTGTCGGCTCCTCAACTTTAACTACCGGCGGCACTACAGTTTCGACGGCTTCAGCCTTAACATCAACATCCATTTCAGGATTCTCTGTGTCGCTGGTGCCCGACATGGGCGATGGTGGGATACGTACAGCATCGGGATCATCATCTTCCTGATCATGCGCTGTATTACTTGTGCTGGTGCCATCCTCATCCTCCTCCTCTTCGTTCTCCAGCACGGCCAAATGATAGAGTTTCATTTCATCATCAGAAATTGGAACCGGGGCATTTGACAGGGGATCACGTCCATTTAGTGACTTGGGGAACGCAATTACATCGCGTATTGAGCGTGCACGGCACAATATGGCCATGAGACGATCAAGTCCTAAAGCAATACCGCCATGTGGTGGGCAACCCGATTCCAGGGCACTCAGTAGATGCGATAGATGATCGTGTGGTATCTTGAGAACCTGCTCCAATATGAACTGCTGCATATCGCGATCATGAATACGCATTGAACCGCCTCCAACCTCCTGGCCGTTGAGCACTAGATCATAAGCCTCGGAACGTATGGTTTCAAGATTTTCACAGCTAGTCGCAAACTTATCCAGATCATCGACAAGTGGAGCGGTGAACGGATGATGCACGCTCTCCAGCTGCTTGGTCACGCTGTTGCGCTCAAAAAGTGGGAAATCAATGACCCACAAGAAGCGATAATCATATGATTTCTTTGTCTTAACGTTCTCGGCAAGAAAGTCCTGGTAATCCAGGCGAATGCGACCCAGTAGAGAGCGCTGTAAAAGGATAAACGTTGTTAGAGGGATATATAAATTATATATAGAAACTCCCAATACTTACAGCCTCCTCTTTGGGACCCACACAAAGGAAAAGCAAATCGTTTTCCTCCAGATCGAATTTCTCAATAACTTCGGTGGCCACTTCAGTGCCCAGCAGCTTGGTGAGTCTCTCCTCCACATCAGTGGGGAAATTAAATTTACGCACAAACATCGTTCCGGAGAATGATTTGCTCATGCTCTCGTAATGTTTTCGTGCTGAACCATTCCAGAAGGCTTCGCTGGCACGCACCACAATCGCATAGGCACCAAAATTCTCATATTTTCCTTTGAAATTTTCACTCTTCTCAATTATATCCGTGACATTATTGAGCAGGAAACCAAAACGGGTATCTGGTTTATCAGTGCCATATTTCTCCATTGCCTCCTCGTAGGTTATGCGGCGGAAAGGCGTTTGCAATTTGGGCAAATGTTTGGGCCACGAATAGCGCAGTGTCTCCTCAATCAACTGCATTATATCATCACGACTAGTGAACGACAACTCAACATCGAGTTGCGTGAACTCTGGCTGACGATCGGGGCGTGTGGCCTCATCGCGGTAACAACGTGCCACTTGAAAGTAACGATCAATGCCGCCCGACATCAGCATCTGTTTGAACTGTTGCGGACTCTGCACAAGCGAATAGAAATGTCCAGCTTTGCGTGTGGGCACCACAAACTCCTGTGCACCTCCAGGCGTGCGACGGAACAGCGTTGGTGTCTCCACCTCGACAAAGCCCAGGTAGTTTATCAAATATTCTCTCATACGCATTATAACTGACGAACGCAGACGCAGATTATGTTGCATATCATTGAAGCGCAAGTCCAAGTAGCGATGGGTAAGGCGCAAACGTTCTCCGGCACGATTGAACTTGCGTATCTCAAAGGGCAGATTCTTTTTGGCCGCATTCAGTACAGTGATCTTATCAGCCTCTATTTCCACATGACCAGTTGTCATCTTGGGATTAATGGTAGCTGCAGGGCGTGGTATAACGGTGCCCTCCACACGCACAATCGACTCAATGGGCACTCCAGTCTCTGCATATTCCTCCAGACCCTTTGTTTTGGGCAAGATTAACACCTGTGTCTGTCCATAGGCATCGCGCAGCACAAAGAACTTATTCATACGTTGGAATTCTAGCCAGCCACAGATCACGACTTTCTCATTAATCTCATTCGATGTTAATTCGCCACAGTTGTGTGTACGATCGGCAAATTTGTTGGTATCTGCAACTTTGATTTGACGCTGTTGCTCTGTAGTTGTTTGAGCGCTATTTGGAGCGCCTCCTTCGCTGCCATCCGTATTGCCATCAGTTCCATTATTGGCGCTTGTGGCACTGCCTGCGCCAGCTGAGGCAGCAGCAGCAGCTGCGGCGGCAGCCTCCTCGGCCTCTAAGTCATCAATCGACATTTTCGGCTGTTTCTCTTTAACTTTAATAGGTCCCTCGTAGGGATCATCTGGATTGAGAACCTTGACACTAGTCACACTCACTTCCACCTCTCCTGTATCGTATTTCTACAAGGAAAGAGAGTAAATTAGACGAAAGTATAAAGTGTTTTCCATGCACTTACCAAATTGATGTTTGCCTTGGGTCTTCCCAGTACTTTGCCTACAATTTGTAGAACAGTTTGCTCGGGCGTTGACATGAAGGTGTCCATCAGCTAATGAATGAATATATATGATACATACGTCAACTTTTAATCCAACATTCATTACTCACAGATTGATCCTCGATCATTAATTGCGTCTGACCGTAGCCATCCTTCAGTTGCAAGAACTTATTGTTTTTGGTAGATGGTATCCATCCCACCAAGGTGACTGTTTTGCCGACATCATCGCGACGCAGATCGTTGCAAGTGAAATCACGATTCTCAAAATACTTCAAGATGTTCTCATTCTCTACAAGAAATCACATTAAATATCTGTATCTAAGTCGTATGTTTACTAAGTATACTCACTGGCAATCTTGTACTCGGTGCTGGTGATGCCCAGATTGCTTTGTTGCTGCACCATGGTGCTGTAGGTGCGTTTATCACCAGCACGTTTTGTCCCGCTGGCTGGGAAATGTATGCTAAGTATATCCTGTACCTCGACCTCGATTTCGCCAGTGGGCATAGTTTGATTACAAGAGTTCTGTGGTCTACGCATCACCTGCCCGACAATGGTCAGTGTCGTATTCTCAGGCATATTGTTCATTCGGCGTGCCACACGTGGATGTTTGTCCTCCAGCACAACCAGTTGGCAGGCGCCACCATTACGATCACGCAGCTCGGCAAAACGATTAACACGCTTTTTTATCAATCTACCGGAGAGTTCCACAAACATGCCGCAATGATGATTACGCAGTTCACCACAACTCTGTCGCATCGGCTGAGGGGGCTGTGAATTCATGCTGAAGTTGCTGGCCATGGCGCTCATCAGTTGCATCAGATCATTGCCCGAGATATTGGGGCCCACTGTGCACACAGAGAATATGTTATATGAAATACTTTTCATGTCATCCTTCAACTACAGTGAATACTTACTATTAAAGGGATTCGGGCCGGGTCCAAAGTTATCATTGTATCCGCCTCCACGATAGTTATCGAAATCGTTGTAGCCCCCACCGCCGTATCCTCCACCGCCGCCACCTCCATAGCGTCCTCCTCCTCCACCTCCACGGTAACGGCCACTCATGATCTATTTCCAATAACAAAAACAAAAGACAATTGCAACAGGAAGCACGGCCAAAACAAACACGCACTTACGTGACTACAAACTGCTGCTGCTGGGGCCGCTGCCGCTGTCGCTGTCGCTGCCTCTGCCGGGTGTCCGTCGCTGCTGCTTGTGCTTTTCAAGTTTGGCTGCCGTTGTTGCGTCGATTTTGTATTACTCAGTATCACAGATTGTTTGCTAAGTTGTTGCAGACGCTGCTGCTGACAACGCCAAAAGTTTCTGGAAATTAATAACATTTTAATTTAAAAGTGCCTTTGTACGCACGGTCTGCGCTTCTGGCGGAGCCGATTTATTATTTTTTTTTTTCACAGCACGAGCACGGCAATACACACACTAACGAAGCTTTTGATTGTGTTGGTTGGTGAACACACATACATATGTGCGTATGTGTGTCGGCGCCGGGCGTCGCGAAAACGCCGACGAAATATTGACCAAGTCGTTTACAATAAGAATTTATACTTACCTAGACCAATTGATTCCTTTGCTGGGCACAATTTTGTCGAAACTTTATTGCAAATGACACATTTGACAAGCACAAAAAATAATACAAATCACACACAAGTCGTTTGTAGTTTTAATGAAAAGAAACTTGAATATGTTTTGGCATACAAGCTACCACTACAGACAGAGTTGCAATAATCATACAAATGAACAACTCTGATTGAGTTCATCTGTTAACTTGACATTTCGATGAACTGTTATTAACAGTGGCCAGAAATATTGTATTTGTATATATTGATTATAAAAACATTTCATACGCTTTGAATAAATTAAATAATTGCATTTCCTAGTATATTTACTGACCGTAGTGAAAGAAATATTTAACATGAACAAAATTACAGTTCAGTTGAAATCTAACATTGAACAGCTGTTGGCCAATTTGAATTTATCAAATCGATAACTCTGTAAAAATAAATACTGGTACACATATCGATAGTTCCATAGAAATGAACAGGACGCGCGCCAATTTTAAATTTGAAAAGCAAACAAAATAAATAAAATATACTCAAAATCCATTCTCTTTATTTACATAACGCTTATATCATTAACAAATGCATTAAATAACAATAGAATTATGTTACTCAGTACTATGCATGTTCAGAACTACAAATTGATTTGTATGTGGCATTCAAGTTTCCCCTAACTTGCTGTAGGTAAGCTTACAAATTAATAAAAAAGTACAGACCAGATTACAAATGAAGTGAAAACAATATCTAACTTGTTTTAAACGTCAGTACTGTTAAGTGCAGTCTGGATATGTGTAATGACGAAATCGTGGTAATAGGCCATAATGCACAGAGGTTGTCCCAAAATAATAGAAGCCCAAACGATAATATTTCCCATGCGTGGACCCAATTTCTTTTCGACGGTCTTCGATATAGCCGACAGCGGTATTTGCGCCATCATGCCAAGGAAAGCCCAAATCTTGTACGTTTGCAGAGGCACTGAGACCTAAGAAAGAAACAATATAATGAGCTATAAAATGTAAGAAAGCTTTCTAAGGAAAATTTTACCAAATATTCGTGGAAAAATGCGCTGAAAAGGAAAACTATTGTAGATGCCTGACGCGAAGAGTACCCCATCTGCACGATAGGAATGTAGAGATGACGCACACACCATCTGTGTACCGGCATGTTCCAAGAACGCCAAAATGTGTCAATGTTATTGGCATTCCACCAGTCACAGTAGAAATTACGATCTGCAAAGTTGAGGACCTCGCCCAGCGCATTCAAGAATGAATGGAATAGCAAATAGAATAGGCACAGCCAAACCAAATGGTTGGGAAGCTGGGGAAATAATTTTCGAAGAATAATCATCAAATATAATGATTTTTTTTTGTATTATCTTTACTAACCGCAAGTTTTAATAGACGTTCCGTGGCCAATCCAATGTCCATGTTGGAAATAGGAACCAATGAATTAAGCACTGAAGGTATAATCCATTGTTGAAACAAGGCCATGACAACATTTACTCCAATAAGCACCTCCAATAAACGTTTCAGCAAGAAATGTTTGCGGATTCGCGTTGTACGTGGGAAATTGAGTTCATAACAAAGTGTGGGTGCGACTAGGAAGTACAACAGGTCCTTGTAGGTCAAATTTTCTGGATATTGCACAAGTTTTGCTACGTCTTCATCATCATCACCATTACGACTCTTTTCTATAAATTATAAAACCATGTATAAGATGTTTTTGAATTTGAAACCTTTTACTTACTGAGCTCAGCTAGGGTAATACTGGGCCTTCTCTCACGTGGTTGCCTCTGATAGTATTTCTGGCGACACCACATGTTCGTCTGCACGTAACTCCACAATTTTAGGATTAACAGGGAGTAAAAGGTACAAACAGTTATTGCACCCACTAAAAATTTCGAAACCATTAGAAATTTGCAGAAACTTTGATTTTATATGTTAATACTCACTTATGCTGAAAGCAGAACCTTTCAGATGAATTATCACCACAGGTAACCATACTGCTATTACTATATTTATTATCTGAATTACGATACCAAGACCCTCGGAAATGATTTCCTGAAATTGAAATAAAATAACGATATGTTAATAAAAAAAACAGTATTATAAAATACCAATAATATCGTATACATAATTACGATACATCGGCTGAACACATATCGATAACACAGCTTATCGTTTTAAATTTGCACGACCATCCCTATCGTCGGCACATTCGTCATTCCATTGTTTCGCACTACGCCAACCGAACTAACGTTGTGTGCGCAATTTCGTTATATGTTGTAAAATAGTGTTAAACAAGCAGAATCAAAAGCGACGCAATAGTTAAAGTGATATAATATAAATTTAATTGAATAAACGCATAGTAAAAAAATGGAAGTCACCGATGCCAATTTGCAGTTACTTGCCGGTTATTTGCAACAGACGCTTAGCGCTGATCCAAATGTCCGCAGACCCGGTGAGTATGTCAGAGAGAGAGCATGCGTGCATTTGCATGTGTGTAAGTGAGTGAGGGAGAAGAAGAAAGAGAATAAGCTTCGGCGGGAAAACGGCGGCGGCGATGCGAAAAGTAAACGGGTTCTCAAACTTCTCTTTTAATTTAATACGCGCTCTTCTTTCTCTAATATTTTATGTATTTTCAGCTGAGAAACTGCTGGAGTCCACGGAGCTGCAACAGAACTACCCCGTGCTGTTGCTCAATCTGATCGACAAAGCCAACATGGACATGACCATTCGTGTCGCCGGCGCCATTGCATTTAAGAACTATGTGAAACGCAATTGGGCTGCCCACGAGGATAGCGACGAACCTGATCGCATCCATGAGAGTGATCGCAATACAATCAAAACTCTTATCGTCACATTGATGCTGCACTCGCCGACTGCGTTGCAGAAGCAGCTCAGCGATGCTGTGAGCATTATAGGGAAACATGATTTCCCTAAAAAATGGCCGCAATTGATTGATGAAATGGTGGAGAAATTCGCTTCAGGTGATTTCAATGTCATCAATGGCATTTTACAAACTGCTCATTCGCTATTCAAGCGTTATCGCTACGAATTTAAATCACAAACATTGTGGGAGGAAATCAAGTTTGTGCTGGATCGTATGGCTAAGCCATTGACGGAACTGTTGCAGGCAACAATGCAGTTGACCACAGTGCACGCGGGCAATGCCGAGGCCTTGAAGGTCATCTATAGTTCCCTAGTGCTAGTAAACAAGGTGTTCTTCTCACTGAACTCACAAGATCTGCCAGAGTTCTTTGAGGATAACATGAACACCTGGATGGGTGCATTCCTACAACAGTTGGCTGCCGATGTGCCAAGTCTACGCACTGATGATGATGAGGATGCCGGTGTACTGGAACATCTGCGCTCGCAAGTCTGTGAGAACATATGTCTCTATGCACGGAAATACGATGAGGAATTCAAGCCATACATGGAGCAGTTTGTCACAGCCGTTTGGGAGCTGCTAGTGAAGACCAGTCTGCACACAAAGTACGATGCGGTAAGGAGATATCAATTTATCCACCCAGTTTATATCAATCTAGAATAAACATCAATCTAAATCTCTTCTCCTTTGCCTCTAGCTTGTTTCGAATGCTTTGCAATTTCTCTCTGTGGTGGCTGAGCGTAAACACTATCACGGCATTTTCGAGAATCCGGAGACATTGGCACGCATTTGCGAGAAGGTTGTTATACCCAACTTGGACATCAGACCATCCGATGAGGAGCTGTTCGAGGACAGTCCAGATGAGTATATTCGCCGTGATATAGAGGGCTCAGACATCGATACGCGACGACGCGCTGCATGTGATTTGGTAAAGACACTCTCTGTGAACTTTGAGCAAAAGATCTTTGGCATATTCGGACAGTATCTAGAGCTCTTGCTGAACAAGTACAAACAGAATCCGGCTGCCAATTGGCGTGCCAAAGATACCGCTATTTACTTGGTCACCTCATGGGCCTCACGTGGTGGTACCCAGAAACACGGCATCACACAGAGTTCTGAGCTGGTGCCGTTGCCACAATTCTGTGCCGAACATATTGTACCCGAGCTGGAGCGTGCCAATGGTAATTAGAGAAGAGTGAAAGTAAAGAGCTTTTCAAATGGTTAATGATGTGATTCTTTTTTTTCTCACAGTGAATGAGCTGCCCGTGCTGAAGGCAGCTGCCATTAAATATGTGATGGTCTTCCGTAGTCTACTGGGACCACAGACCTTGGCTGGCTGCTTGCCACAGCTGATACGCCATTTGCCCGCGGAGAGCATTGTGGTGCACAGTTATGCGGCCTGTTCGCTGGAAAAGATATTGACCATGCGTGATGCAAGTAATGCACTCCTCTTCGGACCACAAATACTTGCTCCGCACTCGAATCAACTGGTTAGTGGACTCTTTGCTACGCTCTCGCTGCCTGGATCTGCAGAGAACGAGTATGTTATGAAGGGTAAGCAAGGGAAACATCATCTCTATAGTGTACATTGCCTCAACAATTCATTATTTGTATTTCCAGCCATCATGCGCAGCTTTCATGTGCTGCAGGCCGGAGCTATGCCCTACATGGCAGTAGCACTTCCACGCCTTACAGAGATTCTCACGTTCGTCTCGAAGAACCCATCGCGTCCCCTGTTCAATCATTATCTCTTTGAAACACTGGCGCTGTCCATCAAGTAAGGGTAACGTAGAAATCTTGGGAATCTCTTTGCTTACAAATTCTTTCTTTTCGTATCGTAGAATCGTCTGTCAAGCAGATGCCACAGCGGTCAGTTCCTTCGAAGAAGCACTTTTCCCCGTATTCCAGGGCATCTTGCAACAGGATATTACCGAATTTATGCCATACGTTTTCCAAATGTTGTCGGTTCTGTTGGAAGTACGCGAGGCAAGCGGTCCCATACCGGAACCGTATTGGGCTCTTTTCCCCTGCCTACTAGCACCTCCTCTATGGGATCGTAGGGGAAATGTGACGCCATTGATACGTCTGCTCTCCACGTTCATCAAGCAAGGCTCGGCTCAAATTGAAGCCTTGGGCAAGTTGGTAAGCAATGAATAAAGGGGAGGAATTGAGATTTGAGAAATAACTAAACTTTTCTTTCTCATTATAGAACGGCATTCTGGGTATCTTTCAAAAGATGATTGCCTCCAAGGCAAACGATCATGAAGGCTTCTATTTGCTGCAGAACTTATTGTTTTATTATAACCCGACCGAATTGCAGACAAGCATGCGCCAAATCTTTGGATTGCTTTTCCAGCGTCTGTCGCTGTCGAAGACAGCTAAATATTTGAATGGAATCATTGTGTTCTTCTGCTTCTATGTGGTCAAAATTGGACCAAGTCCACTTGTGCAACTAATTGATGAGATTCAGCCTGGCATGTTCGGCATGCTACTGGAACGTGTCTTCATCACGGACATGGCCAAGTGCAGCAAGGAAATGGAACGCAAAATTGTCGCTGTCGGTGTGAGCAAATTGTTAACAGAATGCCCTGAACTGTTGTCCAGTCAATATGCAGCCTTTTGGCCACGATTGCTGCACGCTCTAATCGATTTGTTCGAGAGACCACCAGAGAAGTTACCCTATTTGGATGTGGATGCTGCAGCAGCTGGAGCTGGTGGAGGTGCTGGTGCTGAGCCAACTGCTGGTGTGGATGCTGAGCCTGGATATCAAGCTGCTTTCTCACAGCTCAGCTTTGCGCAGCCCAAACAGGTGGACCATCTAGCGGAAGTAAGTGATGCACGACAGTTCTTGGCCAGTTCCTTGTCGAACTTCTCGCAACGACGTCCGGGAGAATTGCCCAATTTACTGTCGCCCCTCGAAGGGGAATATAAACAAATGTTGCAGAAATATTGCGATCAAGCGGGCGTACGCATTGGCTAAATAGTTGAACTATATATCATATACCTCGCATGCCACACACACACACACATTAATTGTCATACAAGATTTGTTTATAAGTGTAACGATTGTAATAATGTAATCAATATAGATTTGTTTTCTAATTCTACTATGTCTACTATTATGATAAATCAGATCAACTTTTCATCTCGTCCAAAATAGCTTCTCATTTTTATTTTAATAACAAATTTTATTTCGATTAACTAAATTTTGGTGCCCGTTTTATCTAAAGGAATCCCAAAATGCAAAATCTGATTGGCAATAAAATGAAGATGCTACCCCAGATCGCATGTCCCAGATTTAAAAGTGAGTAAAGAACTGTATAAACTTACCAGGGCAAGACCTTTTTCGACAGCCAGGCAGAGAGATACATGCACCAAAGAGTCTGGAAATTGTGTCCTTAGTTAGTTCACCCATTTCTGGCTATAGAGCTTTAGTAACTTACACAATATTAGGAAGAGAGCGTTGTGTTCATCGCCCGCGCTGCGACCGCTTAGGAAGAAGTACCAGTCTAAAGGGTTGACGCGTAAACCATATCTGAAAAGCGAAGGGACAAGAGAGTAGATCACACATCAGAATAGATCAAACATCAAGGGATAGATCGCAAATCATAGTTTATATTAGACATCATTAGATAAATCAGATATAAAAAATTGATAACAGATCACATTTAAGGATTCAAAACTGTGTCTAAGCAAGTTTTACTCACTTTAGGATGTTCTCAAGCCCCAGACGTAGACCACCAATACAGAGTAGTAGAAAACCCCAATTGACTAAACCCGTAAAATTCGTAAAGCCCGAGCTCCAGGAGAAGAGTGAATCACGGGGACGATGTATGCTAGAAATGCAAGTGAATGAATCATATAATCCGTAGAACATTATATAGAACATCTAGTGAAACTTACGATCGGTCTGGCTGTGCCTTGCGCTGTTTGGCCTCCTTGTTCGAAATTTCCTCGGCTCGTGTAACACTCTGGGTGCGTCTATAGCGCAATTTCTTTTCACTCGTTCCATTTCCGTTCTCATCCTTATCGAGAACCTTGCGATACTGTTTCAGATCAATCGGATTGCCATGTTGATCGAAAAGATGCTGCGTAGACTTGCGATTACGCAGATTACTCAAATTGTGTTCCGTTGCGGAGGCAGAACGTCGCAGACGTTTCATAAGACCTCCGGCTACACCATTCTTCTGCTGTTCCTTCGTCGTTGCCTTCTGTTCCTTGGAATCTTTGGTTGTAGTCATAATTCAATTCAGTTGCTGGTCGGTGGTTATTCTACAATAGTATTAAGGAAATGTCGATTAGATTCGTATACACACATACAAAATTTTCAGATGGTATTTCGCAAATCTTATCGCGCACATTTTTTTAGCCCCTCTTTGGGCACTAAAAAATGCAATATACTACATTTTTTTTGCTCTTTTCTTCATTGATAAGACATTTGTTTTAAACATTCTTTCACTTTAATATTCCCAACTGCGATAAGAGTCAAGGGGAGGCCTTCGAAATGCGGTGGCATTATTAAAGTGTTCTACAGCTAATCCGTAAGATCGAAACAATCTCAAATGCTATAATTAAACTTGTTATACTTGAAATCACACACACACACAAGCTCATAAGGCTATAAAACAAATAACAATAATAATAATATTAATTCGCCACATGAGTTGCGCAATAGACAAAGTTCATTTGGGTACGTGAGAGTTCGAGTTAGGTAAACTGATATTTACATACAGTCTCTCTCTGTATAACTACTGCGAGCTGTTAACTGGCTTCAGACCTGAACCTGCGATAAGCGCCAATAGTCAGAGTTGCGATCATTACGCGATCGACAGATTGGGAGTATATAAAGTGCATTAACACGCAAACACACGCATGGAATTGAAGAATTGCAAATTGAGTAGATGCGCCAAGAATGAAACGTGATTAACGATAGAAACTGAAGTTCAGGGCTGGGAGATCGATCTTCACAAACACTATCACTCACAAAATATTAACATCGATTTCTAGTAGAGTTCTGGCGAAGTTCTTGCTGAACCTTTTTTTAAAAGTTGAAAGTTTTCTACTTTTTATTGAGTTTTGCAAAGCTAACTCGGTTTTATTGCTTTCAGCCTAAATTCTCAATTTTCCAGATAGTTTTCAAAGATTATTCTAATGGATCTGCACCACTTAAGGCAATTTACACACGGTCCCACACACACTCGAATATACATTAGCTCGAATATACTCAAATATACACACATATAGGTACCTGCTCAATTAACTTATAGGGGCACACTCGCTATATGCAAACAACGGGTACTGACTATCCCAAGCAATTTTCTAAAACTCTGATTCTGATTGACGCAAATTGTTATGATTATTAATTTGATTAGGACCTATTTTAAACAATAACTAAATACATACATAAATATTTCGTATATATAGGGTAGAGAAGAACTATATTTATAATCAAATCTAATATTGAATCACAGTACTTGGTCCATTGGGGTTATCATTCAGTATGAATGCTTAAGCAACAACAACCGACGTCATTTCAAAACCAAAAAATATTATACAATTTTCAATCATTTATTAAAATCTTTTACAATCCTTAAACCTTGATAAAACTCGGACTATCGCGGGCATTGTAAATATTTTATTTTCCTTACCTGATACGAAAAAACGAAAACTGTTTCTAAAGAGCCCATAAAAACAAAAATACTTATATGGGGTATACCATATACATACAAACATACATATATACCCAGATGAAGTGCGAGCAATGAACTGATCGTGCTCTGTATATGTTTGTTTGTTTGTGGTGAAGCGTATTCATGTCGTATATCATGCGTTGAAAATAATGCATGTGTAATTAGTCGAGTCACCGTGACGTTCCCAGTGGACTTTGGAGAAGATAAAAGAATTCAAGTTTGTAATTCCACGCGATGCACTTCGCATCATTTACATGCATGATTCATTTGCAGATTAAAGAGCAAAGCCTCTTACTTATTTAATATATAAGACATTTATAGGGATCTTCAACTGCACCATAAAATGGAAAATTGCATAAGAAATAAACGTGGATGGTACAAAGAAAACTATCGAAGATTTTCGGATTGAAGAAGAAAGTTATGAGTCTATATTGACCATTGCTAATGTCTTCAATATATAATATAATATATTTAGAGACCGCTCCATGTAGGCTTTCTTCAACTGCACCACCACATGGGAAGAAGGTGCAAAGAACACTGGAGGTGCTGCTGCGGTTTTCACAATTGCTTTATGCCACTCTTCGTCAACTTATGTACAGAATATGTATGTACACTACAAACAAAACAAGAAGGGGGCCATTGACATTACAGAGTCCCCTTTATCTATCTATGTAAAGTCTCAAATCAACAAGTTCAACAAGTTCTTCGTAGAGTAAGTGCACAATTACGTCATTATTCAATGAACTTTTTAGTTAACATTCAATTTCACATGGTCAGTTTTAATTACAACTGCAAACCGGTATCGATCCTCAGACAGACTCCGAAAGTAGGTCAGTAAAGCAATGTTCATTTTGATGGGAAGATAATGAGGCAAGTGTAGCCTGCATAGATAGGAAGAGTCTCTTTATAAGAACAATGTGATATGTATGTATGGTATGTATTTGTAGTACTTTTCCCATCGAGTGAATTGATATAACGCTGTGTTTTACATTGTAAGCGGATGCTAAACGTCTGGCTAAACTGTTAGCCGGCTGTTGTTATCAGTTGTGTCTGCTCAGTGTGTTATCAGCGCCGCCGTCTGACTTTTGGTTGATAAACTCTCAACAAGCTCAACAAGCATTACGTTTGCTATGTTCCATTCTAATTGGAATTCTCGCTTTTCCCATTCCCTTCCCCAATACTGGCGCTCTCTCTCTCTTTCTTTCTCTCTTTCTATTTCTCTTCTGCCGGTCACTATGCTTTGCTCTGTTTGTGTTTTTGCTGCCGCTGAACCAGTTTTTTGCATAGAAGTTTGTTTGGTTAGTTGTTGTTGTTGTTTCTTGGGTTTGACGCGATGCCTAAAAGCGAAAATACACACACGCACACATAAGCAATTTAACGAGCCACTAGCAGACAAATCAAGGTTATTCAAGCGCACACACCCACAAACAAACACACACACACTATCTCCACATGTTGATCAGCAATCTCAGGGTGACAAACGCACACTTTAGTCACACTTTCAAAGTCCAAAATAGTTCAAATGTTATTTTGCAATTTTTATCACTTCATTATCTGCGCACCGGTAGCTGAGTCATAAAAAACAAAGGGCAAAACTTGCACGTGTTTTTTTGCATTTGCATTTGTTGCAGAAAGAGCAACAAGAGCGAAGAACCGAGAGAGGGAGTCTAACAGTGCACTGCGACTCTGTTAGCTCTGCTACTCTTTTCCTCACTCTTTCTCGCTCACTCTAAGTGCAAACATGTTTGAGCTGCTCGACGTAAACAAAAAAAAACAATAGTAAATTGCACAAATGATGTTGTAATTTTTAACTTTTGTTAACAGTGCAATGTAAATTGAGTGTATGTATTTGTGTGTATGTATGCATTTCTAACAAAAACGTACGTATTTTAACTTAATTCGGTCTCGATTCTGTCACCCACGTCTCACGCGCATGGAACGTTTGTTTTACCGCACGCTTCGACGTCGAATTCTCAACTGCTGCTTGGGAAATGGAATCAGTAATAAACAAAGCAAAATTCGTGCAGAGTGTGTGTGTGTGTATGTGTGTACATTCAATCAGCGGGGGAGCAGCAGAGCAAGATATCCAGTTTGTGATTAGCAGTGAGAAGAGAGAGCCTGCAAAGAGAGCGGCACATGTGCTTGTGATCAAAATACTAGTATTTAATACCACTGGTATTTAATACCAGTGTTTAAGAGTCTTTGGTATTTAATAGCATTTTTTGTGATCTGCGTGGGTTCGTGTCTGCGCTAGCTAAGCTTTTCCTGTGTTGGGTTGTTGTATAGGCTGTGCTTACAGCGCAGTTCAGAACCATTTCCATTTCATTTATTTATTTATTTTCTCTTTATTATTAATAATTATTTATTGCACACTTAATAACTATAAAACAAGAAATCTGTAATAAATTAATTAAACATTACAATACGAAACATAATTACGATAATCTCTCGAACATCTCTTCCCCTGTCTCTCTTACTCTCACTCTTTAAAGCTTAGTTTATTTACAAGTAAAGAAAAGTTTCTGATAGATTTGGTATAGAGCGCAGTTTTAAGAAAATATTTGTATGCTATAAACTAAATGTTATTTATGCTGTTTCCGCTCTTCATCCTCCTCCAAGTCGTCTTCATCATCCTCTGCGCCCGGCGACAGATCCTCAATTAAATCATCCAAATCGTCATCGCCATCGTCAACATCATCGACAAATTTATCGATACGTTTGAGTAAATTATGTTCGTTATCTTCCAAACTGTCTGCGGCTGTTGCAATCTCCTCCGACTCCAGCTCTTCCTCCTGGTCATCATCATCTTCTTCACCAATTTCGTAGTCAAGTTCGTCTTCTTCTCCTTCTACTTCCCCTTCTGCTGCTTCTTTGGCCTTAATACGCGACTCGGGCAATTGATCATAGTCAAAGATCTGTCGTGTGGCTCGCGCCGGCTCTGCAGGCTCCGTGCTGGTGACGATCTCTGCTCCCTGGTTGACCTCCTCGTCATCTATCAGACTGTCTATGCTGCCCGCCTGGCTGCCAATGCGTGGCTCCGGCAACTGTGGCACCTGTGGTGGCTGTGGCGGCAACAGCTTTGTCTTCATTGTCACTGGGCGCAGGATGGTACTGCTGGAGGAAGAGGGGTAGGCGGAGGCAGAGCTGGAGGTGGAGGCTTCAGTGCTGCTCGAGACAATCTCATGGGCGTTGGCAAACATGTTGTCCAGCAAGCTGAGCAGATCATCAACGCCGCTGCCACTAGGAGCAGCAGCAGCAGCAGTTGCAATTGGCTTCGCTGTTGTTGTTGTTGGGGCTGCTGTTGAGCTGCTGCTCCTAGGTGTAGTTGTTGTGCTCCTAGGTGTAGTTGTTGTGCTCCTAGGTGTAGTTGTTGTGCTCCTAGGTGTTGTGCTCCTAGGTGTTGTTGTGCTCCTCTGCGTTGTGGGGGCCACTGTAGAGGTCGTCGTGGTCGTCGTGGTCGTCGTCGTCGGCGTCGTCGTGGTCGTCAGTGGCATTGTCTTGGTATGCAAATGCTTGACCTGGAAGGTCTCCACGGTGCCACGTTGTTTCTCATTGGGATCCGCAATGCGCACCACCGGCTCACGCTTCGAGATGACAGGCACAATCTTTGGACTATGCGGATCCAGTTCGTTCTGCCCATAGGTCTTGACCTTGGAGTGACCCTCAATGATCAGATACATGGGACCCAGTAGCGGCTTGGGCGGTTGTTTGTAGTGCGAGAAGAGTGCATCGGTGGTTAGTTCCGGGGCCGGAGCGACTGTGGGTCGATGTGCCAGATTGTTCATCTGCGGTATCATGAGACGGGAGCTGCTCAGCGTTGGCATGGAACTGGAGCTGGGCTGGGGACGAGAAGTTGTCGTGGAGGTCGTCGTGGCCGAAGTTGTTGTGGTGTACACGGGTTGGAAGCCAATGCTGGACAAGATGGGACCCAGACTGGGTGTCTGCGTGCTAGGTGGCGTCACATACAGCTGCTCCTGCATTGGTTTACTTGTTGTGGGCGTGTCCACTGTAGGCGGGCCGGGCACAAAGGTCACGGGTGCGTAGTTGAAGGTGGCAAAGGGAACTGCTGTGGCAGCTGACTGTGTGGCTGGGCGGGTGGTGCCCATTAGATACTTCGTAGCTGGCATGGTCGGCTTCATGCGCTGCTTCATGGTTGGCTTCACCAGCTCCTTCTGCAGCAGTTCATGCAGCCAAGGCTTGCGAGGAGCAACAGCTGCTGATCCCGCATGTATCGAGTTAGGCCGGGAGAAGCTGTAATGCTGCATGGACTCCTGATGATGCGTGTCCGCATAACTGAGACGATGTGGCATCGACATGGGCACAGACACAGGCAAACTGGAGTGGGAGTACCAGGGAGAGCTCGAACTGGCGGCAGGGCTGCTGTAGTAGTGACTGGAGGCGGCAGAGGAGGAGGCAGGGCTGGGGGAGGACAGCGCGGGCGCACTGTAGCTCATGTAGGAGCTGCTGCTGGGCGAGTTGATCACGTTGTGACGATACTCCACGTGACCCATGTGACTCTTCATCATCATCGGTGGCGGCATGAGGTGTGTGTGAGGCATGTGCTGCTGCTGCTGCTGTTGCATCTGCAACTGTTGCTGCTGTGGAGCATAGTAGCTTCTTCTTATGGCCGCGTACTTGGCCTGTTGCTGCTTCAGCTGCTGTTGCTGTTGTTGCTGCTGTTGCTGGTGCCGGGAGCGCTCTCTGTCCCTCTCCGCCGACACGCCCAGCAGCAGTATCTCGTTCTTGGACTTAGACAACTTCTGGTGACGCCCATCCTGGCTGCCACTGCTGGTGCTGCTGCTCCCATTGTTCTCCGCCCAATAACGCACACGATCCAAGGCCGGCGGACTGTAATCATAAGTGGGATCCTTCTGCAATGGATCTCCATGTCCCAGGGGCCGCCACTCGTTGTTGTTGTTCGGATCCACACGGGGCACTGCAATGAACAAACGAGCAGCTGCATCAATTACCCGTGCAACATGTGCAACTTTAATTGCCACCAACCCCAGGCAAATCACCAGCACCTCATCAGCACCAGCGCAACCCGTTAAGGTGTGAACAAATGTTTTTGCAGCGTCATCCGGCTGCCACCACCAGACGAGGGTAATCTGAGAGGTAATTTGGCTAATTGACTAACGATTTTATGAAAAGATAACTGCATTAATCTATTACTAACTTAATATGTTTCTTATTCCGTCTTCATTGGCCTCCAAAGAAGCGTCCAATCTCATTCTTATTCAGACACCTTTGACCTTCATCAACTGTAGTTAGATTATGCCAAATTGTACCTAAACCTTTCCTTCAACTATATCAAATGTTTTGCTGCGATCATTTCAAATTGACTTTACATACTGCTCAAACTGCCCTCGCTTACATGAAATTGAATTGAATAGATTGTTGCTCGGGGCAGACGCGATCTGACACAGCCGTGGCAGCTGGGGCTGCTGAGGCCGCTGCTGGTTCACCTGGCGCACATGGTCAGTCAATGTGTGGGCCTTGACTGATGCGCGACCAAAGTGGGAGTCACAATTCAATGAAGTCGCAGAGTTGCAGACCCCAGGATGTGGCAACACACGCAAAGTGTGCGCCCACCATCTGTTTGCCACTCGGTGGTGATCTCGCTCGCTTAGGATCATGGCCAGATCACCTGCGGGCCAATGGGGCGGCCAATCAGCAATTGAAGAAAGCTATGGTTGAGGCTAATCGACTCGTAGATACCTTACACGTTGCATATAAATGTATTTAATGGGCGTGGCAGTCAATGCTTTAAGTTATCTACAGTTTGCCTTAAAATATAATATCCATGCTACAAAATTTGAAACAGAGATCGACACATAAACAATCCGTCTATCCTCAGAGTATACCCCACAACATATCCTTCTAATGCTTACAGGGTATAGCAGCATGCAACATTTGCTGCTTGATTGACTGATCAGTCGATCGAGTTGGTCTTAGGACACGGCTCGAAATGAGACCTGAGACTGAGTTATTAGCTAAAACCAGACAAATCGCTTTCCATTTGAATGCGAGTGTAGATGGACGTGAGGACATGCCAACTCTGGCAGCTGGCAGCTGGGATCAGGCACCTGCCAGCTGCTGGCACCTGGCTGGGATTGGTTATGCGATTGGGCGGAAATACAGTGCAGCAACTCATGCATTTCTGATCTCTCGAACATGATCTGGCAATTTTCGATTTGTTCAAGCTGAATTGGTTTTTTCGAAATAGGCGCCAAGGGGCGTTACTACCTACGTGGTCTCTCACAGTCACTCTCCCAACTTCCCATTTATCCTTGCATAATTGCTCCACAGAGTCCCAGGCGGGGCTGGTCGGTCCCAAAGTCGTTTTCACTTTCATTTGCTGTGCACCACATTAAAATACCGCGCATGATTGCGTTAAAATTGTTTGGATCTCCTAATGTTGGCCATTAAAATATTCCCCCCCCCCCCTTTCGCTTCTCTGCCTCCTGTTCCCCCTCCCCCACATTGAAGCAGAGCAAACAGGTGGACAGTTGATTGCGGCTCCTCGTCTTGTGGTCTCTCGTGTCAATTATGTCGGCATTTGGCGGTCGCTCGTCGAAACAAAATCAAAGTGCAAATCTTTCATATTTGCGGCATTTCATGTGGTTCATTGGCAGCTGAACGGGTGCCCCCTTTCCCCCCTGCCCCTCTGCTGAAGCACCCCAGTCTACCCCGTTGCTCACGCTACTCACCTGGCGTCACCAAGACATTCACTTCATCCTGACGATTGACGCTCTTTGTTGCTGTCGTCGTTGTCGTTGTCGCGGATTGTGGCAAGACCTCATACACCTCATCGGTGGCACGACTGGCGACGGGGCCAGCAGTTGTGGCCAGCAGCGGCAGACAAATCAAAATCCAAATCGTTACCAAATTGTTGGTTTTGTGGCGTTCGCTAATCATCGTGAAACGCTGCGGGTTTGGCTGCAATTGTAAATGCAAATCGTGTTTGAATTGTATTACGATTGGCGATGGTTTTGCGATGATTCAATTGTGAATCGATTACACGACAAAAGACTGAGGCAACGAACTTGATTGGCTGACCGGGGGAACTTCCAAAAATGCGATAGTTTGATAATCATATCAAAATTATGGCACTGTTTTGACTGCTTTAAATCTAGTATTATATTGTTTTATTATATCATTAAGAAATACCGACTACCCTTATATATAAGTTTTATTATACAAAGTTTACGAGAACCGAAAAAAAATGGAAACGGCAAGAAGATATATCCTTTGTATATAACTTGTTGACCATTTTCAATGATTCAAGCGTATAAAAAGGAAAGAGAAGGTAAAAAACAAAGACATGCAAAGAAGGAGAGAGGAAAAGACGCTTCTCTGTTAACTGACAACTTAATTAAAAGCGAACTCGTAATGCATGCAACGCGGGACAACTTGGGGTACTCTGATACATTGGGTGGTCTCTTTTGAAGGTGCTGGTGCAGCGACAGCTCTGCTCCATCTCATCTCTCACTCTCTCCGCCTCTCTTTTGCTCCTCTTCAATTTAACGATTGTTTTGTGTTGTATGTCCTTAGGGTTACGCATGGGCTATCAACGATCCCGTTCCCGTTCCCCAAATCGAAAGTGAAACTTGTGCAAAATATTTCTGACAAAAATTTGCATTTATTTCTGCCGTTTCCATGCAATGTGTGGTTGTTGTTGTTGTTGTTGCTGCTGCTGTTGTTGATTTAGTTGTTGTTGTTGTCGGCGCAATCGTAAAAATTAACTTTATTACCGCGCGTATAAATCAAGCCATTAAATGGCGAACATTTCTGTACGGCAGCAATTAAAATCGAATAAAATGTGCCGACAGCTTCGGAAAGAAAGAAGACGCGCGAATACGACTAATTACATGGGGGCCTCTTGAAAGGAGTGATCGAAAAGTTAGTCCCACAACGTGAAGAAGTAGCTGATGCCATAACTGAAGTTTGTATTTCTGATAGATCATAGAGAAGAGAGAAAAATATCTGATTTCTGATATCTTAACACTCCTTACATGGTTGATGATCTAACTTATCGTTTGATAGCAGTTACTCAATGATCTGGTTACAATTGCAATTTGCATAATACATTTAACTAGGAAAAATTACAGTGTTATTTAATTATGTTTTATTATCTTTACATGACTGAGATGGCGCGCAAACTGGTTTCGGCTTTACAGACTCAGCACGTAGCAGTGCAGGAAGTGTCGCTAGCGTTTGTTATGCGTTAATAATAGTGCTTGCTATCGCTGATGCTGTTGATGATCTAACTAATATGTTAATCTCACCACACGTCTCACAATACACCACAACACAACACAATTATCAATATAATTTGTATTTGTGCTGTTAGCTACAGAGAATCTGTTAAGTTTGCAGTCCCTGCATGTTAAGCTTGATGAATCGATACTTTAATTGTAATAATCGATGTATCCTGTTAGCTATTGCGATCAGCTGTTAAACATGCAGGCTCATATAAGTTAAGCTTGACTATCCTTACTGCAATATCGATACCATAAATACAGAAATCGATGAGTGCTGTAAGTTATTGCGAACGTTAAAACTCAATCTGTTAAGCTGACAGGCTGTAAATATTTTATTGAGTGTAACAACACTAAATGCATATTAATTTCGATTTTTATGCATTCGAAATGGAGAGCGAGAGCATGACAGAGAGTACCCTATAAACATGGCTTGACATTATGGGCAAAATTATTTATTCAATGCGACGCCGTGTGAGGCATCTGTCTGTCGTCGGGCTTATGTATATGGGCAATATTTTCATAGGCATTCAATGTACTTTCGAACACTTAAAGATATCTGCAACTGCATTTGTGTTAGTTAACGCAAATACCAAACCACAGCACACACTGACGCACACTGGTCATGCAGAGCAACGGCGACTGTTAAGTGAACGCTTAAGCCAATGAGGCGCTTGTAAATGCACGAATAAACAATCAACAACAACAAAGCGATAAGCATACAGACAACTGCAACAACAAAGTTAAACTCTAAGTAACCAGTGTTGGCAGACGTTTCGAGCTAGTTAGCTAAAAAAAAACTGAAACTATGAAAAACTGCGGAAAAAACTCATCATTTGCTTTTTTAAAAAAAAGAAGTTATTCTTATTTCCTTCTTGTCAAACTATTAAAATACTTAAAATGTTAATCTCGCACAAGTTGTTGTTTTCAAGTTTGTCCCACTGTTGAGCTTTAAAAAACGGCAGATTTTACTGGGAAAAAAGCTGAGTTGGCAACACTGATTGACAAGCAGAGCCAAAAGATTCATTCAAGTGTGCGACACTTTTTATGCGTAAAATTAAAAACTATCGCAACAACAGCAACAGGTGCAGCAACTGGTAAACAGAAACAACAACAGTGGGCAACTGGGATGCATACCAACATGGCAGCGTATTAGCAAAGACAAATACTAATTGCAGTCAAAGCAGCCGCAGTAGCCACCACAGTTTGCAGTAGTTTTTGTTGTTTTTGCTGCTGCTGCTGCTTTTGCTGCCGGCAGTTAATTTCATTTAAAGAATGTCATCTTCACTTTAAGTGAAAGATAAATACACACACAACTCCACACATACACACACACACACACGTGTTGGAAAATCTACAGATGCAAGTGTGTTTGGCATTGTCTCCTTTTCCTTCAACTTCAACGCGACGCGACGTTGCGTATGAGCGATGTGTGTATTCACTTGTTGTGCTTGAGTTTGTTGTTGTTGTTGTTGTTGTTGTTGTTGTTGCTGTTGCTGTTGCTGTTTCTGCAGCTGCTGTTAGTTTACGAGGAGCGTCTTAATTCTTTGTGCAAATAACATTGCACATTCGATTTCGCTGACAGGGCAATAACAGCAACTGCAGCGAAAATCGAAATCCATCACAAACAATCGATAGCTATGCGTGTTGAAGAAGAGAAACGCGAGATTAAACTAATTATCGATGCCATTAACAGAATCTAATTCGTAACTCTAGCAAACTGTGTAAACATTTTTGTAAACACGCGACAATCGAAAGTGCACGAAAAATAATAGAAAATCTGTTCATTTTTATGGAAAGATTTGAAAATTTGAATTACCAAATCGATTGTTATGGTGTGATCAACAGAATTTTAATTCGTTAATATTTATGTAATTAAAAGCTCACAAAAATTACAAAATAATATGTTCCTTTATTTCGATATATTTTAAAATGTAGGATAGCAACTGTTAATAAATACATTTGTATAGTATTTGATCAATCGATTATAGGAAAAAACACTGGACTTGTATTATTTTAAGGGAAATCATAAAAAAATACTAAAAATTGTTTTAAAAATTCATTAATATTTAATACCGATTATATTAAACAGAAGCTTTTATTGCAAATTAATTTGATTTTTCAAGATTTAAATAGAGACGAGTCTTTTGTCAACTTCACAATTTCTCTTAAATTACGAATTTATGCTGCGATCTTGCATCATCCGACATTGAGGAATACCTACCAAATATAACGCGGGAAAGAGAGAAATAACGCGAACACAATCGAATCAAATTGAATCGATAAGAACTGTGAATTAATATCCTCTTCTACTGTCTATAATATGTCACTTTGCGCTTGATTGAACTGAAGTCATTTCCTACAAATTGTTTCACTATCCCGTTGTTAAATCCCAATCCCGATTTCAATTCCGTTGCCAATTGCGATGCCAATTGTTGGGGACAGTCAAACATTTCATTTCATTCAGTAAATTTCACTTTTAACCGACGACGCCCGATGTACTGTTGTTGAAGTCTGGGCCCGGGACCGAAGAGTCATTCGCACCGTATTCGGAGAGGAGCAGGAAACCCGAACACCAACACGAACTTCAACTCGAACTCGATTCTGGTTGCGTCTTGTTGCGCTGTGGCTGTTAGGTGCATCCGTTTCAAAACGCGTCCGTTTGTTAACTGATTTCGCGTTGTCTTGGCCAAAACTCAAATTCGAAAACTGTTTTGAGAAGCCTCCACCAAGCGCGCCGCAACGCGTCAGCGCCGGCAGCGACGTCGCAGCCGGTACAACGAACCAGACAAGTGGCCAGACGCTGCCACAAGACCAGCCACGCTGCCCCTTCTCAACGAAGCACAGACGACGCGTCGTTTACTTCGCACTTCACCAGCTGCACTTGTCGCGCGACGCTAACGTCGACCGCGCTGTCGCTGTCGCTGCCTCTGCTGTTGACTGACCATAGCGAATCAATAAACATGCGTCAACGTCGACGTCGTCGTCGCCGGCAAAATTGTCGTCTCTTTTCGCTTTTGGCTTCGCTTCGTCTTCAGTTTTGTCTTCGGCTTCAGCTTCGTCTTCAGTTTTAGCTTCGGCTTCAGCTTTGACTCTGACTTTGGTCACAACTGCCTCCTCGTCTGCCTGCCCCTGCCCCAACAGACTCACTTTTCACCGCAACATGTTGCTGACTAACTGACTGACTAACTGATTGACTGAACGAACGGACAAGCGGACAAGGCGACGGACTGGAGTGGACTGGACGACGACACGACTCGACTGACCATGAAGTTGTCTGCCTGGGATTATCGAATACAGCAAACCGGAGACAATATTGAAGCTGCAGCAAAATAATCGTATAACGTATTCGTAGAAGACTGAGTTGGTATTGGAGTTGGGAATTTTTAAGCTGTTGCAGAGGCATAGAATTAATGAATTATATAGTATGATCATAGATACTGAGATAAAAAATCAATGAAATAATATGATAAAGATACATTTATGTAACGAGAAACAGAGATATTTTATTATTTATACATAGTATGATCATAAAAAAGAGATTTCAAATTAATAATATATACATAGATTAGTACTCTATATCTGTGAAGTCTTCAGGGTTTTTCTATAGCGAAATATAGTCTATATATCATCGATAAAGAGAAAATAAAATATAGTATATAATCATACTATATTTGATTCATTTGATGTGTATACTCAAATTAGGCATTTGTGAAACTTTTTACTTTTTAAACAGAATAAGACAACCAAATCAATCACAGTATCATAATATATATAAGACATATGTCAGTAGAAGACATAACTACCGATCGAGTGTACAATATATGTCAGTATATAATCGTAGAAAAAACAAGACTTATAATCTATTTTTTTCTTAACTGGATAAAACCGCGAAACTTTTTTAATACAATTGATCCTCTGTTAATGATCTTTATTTTATTAATTTCTTAATTCCATTAAAAAGAAATGGATTTTTTCTATATACATACATATAATATACATATATTTTGAAGACAACCTGAATTATCCGATTTTTAAAGGCGAAACTCCCCCAACTTAATTTTATAAGTTTTAGCTCAAGCTAAAGACGATCTTCGATCTAGCCAAGAATTATCACCTCCGATTGCTGTTGTTGTTCAACGGCTGCTGTTATTGTTGTTGTTATAGCTTGACTATCTGGGCGGTCTGGACGTTTGATTAACTTTCGCTTTTGTTGCAAACGCAACAACAACAACAACAGCAACAATTGGCATGTTTTGTGTGTTGCATAAAAACGATCTTTGGCGTTTGTGACTGAAGCGCAACATTGCTTTGGCACTGAAATCGAAAAATATGTTAAAAGCTTAAGGCGAACAACAACAAAAGCAACAACAACAACAATCGAGACACTTGACAGTCGGAGTGGCCACAAACTGTGACAGTCAGTCGCAAGTTGAGTCGAGTCATGGATGCCAATGCCAGGGTTGTCGTTGTTGTGATTGTTGTCGGTTTGATGTACTGTTGTTGTTGTCAGAGATGCTGCTGCTGTTGTTGTTGTTGTTGCTGTTGTTGCTGCTGGGCGTATGCGTATTTTGCGAGTAGACATGCATAAAACTTGTAGAGCCATTAAAAGCGCTTACATTGACAACACTCTCAGCTGCCGCAGCAACAACAACAGCAACAACAATAACAGCGACAGAGAAGTGAAACAATCATTCAATATTGTTGTTAGTTGCCGCTGATTTTGTTCGGCTCATTAGCTTGATGTGTTAATTAAAGCGAATGTTGCAGACAAATTTCGCAGCAGAAATTGCAAAGCAAAAATTGAAAGGCGACAAAAGAAATGCTAGGGATGAGGCGTTACCAAAATTATGACTTAACAGAAACTGTTAAGTGTGGCGATAGCTAAGGATCTTTTTTATATGGTATGGCCGATGTTTATGTTATGATGCTGTTGGAATATTCAGTTGCTCAGTATACATATCGATATTTTCTCTTGCCGATAACCATACCTAAGACTTAGGCAACGAACTTGCCATCATGACTCTCTCAAAAGAATGCAAACCGTTAAGTCGCAACATGACATTGACTGACTGACAGACTGACCACACCCACCCACACCCCTTCCATCTTTATTTCTCCCTCACTCCTTGTCTTTGTCGGCTTTGTGTGCATGACAAATAAACAAAGTATGTATGCGACCATCTGGCCCCCTTTCATTGCCATCTACTTCTGCTGCCCCCCACTCTAATTAGCCCACTGAGTCTCTATGTGTGTGTGTGTGTGTGTATTGCGTGTTGCATGCTGTGCGTTGCTTGCCGCATGCTGCGTATAAATTGTATCAATAAATTTATTGATTTCAACTGTTGCCGCTGACTTGTTAAATATTTTGCCAAGCGATTTATGTTGTCAGCATGCAAATTTGTATGTGCCTGGCGCTGTTGTTGTCCCGTTGCTGCTGCTGTTGTTGCAGCTGCCCCGTTATTGTTGGTGTTGTGGCTTTAATGAACATGTCGCCGTGGAAAGAGTCATCACACACGCATACACGCACACGCACCATACACAATGCGGTCGGCGTCGAACCAAACGCAACGCGCACGTTCCACTAAACCAAAATTAGTCAAACCTTTCACTTAGACCATAATTTCACCCACTACTTCCGGTCCGACAATGGCCTGAAGTAGGAATAGTGCGTACGCTAAGAGAAGAATCAACTGTGATTTTTTATTTAAAATATATGATAAACAATATTCAATATTTTCTAAAATAATTGTTAGAAGTGCAATAATTATGGTGTCTCCTTCTTTTTTCTTTTGAAATATGAATCCATTTACCAATCTCTTACCAATATAAAAAAGATCTTAACAATTTATTTAACAAATATAAATCATTTTTGATGCATTATAAATTATTGATATTCACCTCCTCTTCATAATAGTAATACTCCAACCAAAATTAATAAGAAATGGTCAACTATCGTAGCCCTCGTTCAATGCAGACTTGAAGTATCAATTGCAACTTTTAAGGGCACCAAGACACCTTATAAAATATTGTTTTTTTCGCTTTAGGCATGTACGCATGGTATGTGTGCCTAAGCTTGCGCCTGTCAGGCCATTTGTCACTCCATAGAACACTTTCATTCCGATTGACTTGCATTTGGGTTAGGGCAGTTTCGACTTGCCTGCCTCCGCCTGCCTCCTCTCGGCCGCAGCGGCACTTGTCGTGCATGCGCAAGCAGGCGAAAAGCAGCGACGCAGCACAAGTGAAATGTTGTTGTCGCGCTCGGCGCATGGCTAATTAGATAAACAAATTTCGTTGTTGTTGGGCTTCTGCCACATTGTTGCACGCATTCGAAATTCGAATTATTGAAAAGTGAAAAAAACAAAACAACACAAGAGACGTCGACTTCAACTGCGAACAGTTTCTAAAAGAAAGTGAAAAGCCAACGCGGACAGAACGCGACGTAGAGCGAAGAGCGTAAAGTGCGCCGCCTAATGGCCGTCAACAGCGCAGCAGCGCCTTAGTTGGCCAGGACCAGGCAAAAAGCTGAGCCGAGCTGAGCCAAGCCACAGAGCTGAGTGCGTGACACGAGCAGACACGACTATGCAAGTGTCGTTGGTCATTATCTTGTAGCTGACTTTAAAAGAAGATGGTTATAGGTATGATTCATTTAGATAGTTTGGGTAGAGGATAGTTATTGCTAATTGAATAGAATAATCAACGAATAAGTTGATGTAGTAAAGAGAAATATGAATGCAGTTAGTCACTTATAACACGAGCAGACACGACTTATACTAGTGTCATCGATCATTATCAAAAAAAATTACATTACCTGAAAGCTATGTTAGCATAACAGAATAAGGTTATCAATGTGATTTTCCTGTTTCACTTGTTTCAATACAAGTTATCGATGTTAAAGCAATAAAAAGAATTATCAACTAACAAGGGTAGAAGGTAGTTAAGTACAACATGATTGCCACGACTTCAGCTTGACACGCGCTCATCTCTAGCAGCTTACAGCGCGCGGCTGCCACTGATCCGCAGCAGCAGCAGTAACTGCAGTCGCCGCAGCAGCCACAATCATTCACAAGTTTTGATGCTAAACAAATATGACTAATTATGGAGGAACTGAGACTGACGCTGGCACTAAACAGCGTCGCATAATGCGAGCGTCGTCTCCGTTTCGACGTAAATGGGCAGTGCGACTGCGACTGCGACGCTAACTGCGACAACGCGACGACTTTGACGATGCTGAGCAGTAATCAGCAACCAGTTGGGGTACGACGGCAACGCCAACAACGACAACAACAACTCAAACAACACCCGCAATTTCGCCAATTCGTGGAAAAAGAAAAAAATATAAGTATAAATTGCGATTGTATGAATGAAATGCGTTTTACGCGATGCTCCTCCTCGACGTCGGTATCGTAGTTTTCACTGTTTAAGGTGCTCGTCCCCCTTCTCTGGCAGCTCTACTAATCCTCCTCCTTCACCTTCCCCCTTTCGCACACTTCGCAGTTAAGCAATTTCATTGGTTCAAAACTATATTCTCTAATGCCGTAGAAATAACAAAAATCAAAACAGGCTATAATAAAGCCAAAGAGGATGACACGAAGGCCGTACCAAATAGAACTTTACGTTGGGGCATTGCACCTGTCACGCGCATTGCTGAAGATTTTGCCACCAGTCTGATGGTTCTGCCCAAAAATCATCATTGCATCACATCCTGCGTAGATCACTATAAATCGGAGGCAAGAAGCTTTGCTGACAAATTCGATGTTGGCAATATCTACATGGATTTCGAGGATCTGGCAAGATGTCCCAGCGTGGGTGAGTAATTTGTAAACATTTGTTACGCACTGTCATCACTAGCGCATAACATGAAAACATTCTGTTAACATGCACAAATTGTTTGCTTTATGTTACTCGTTGATGTGCTCTGCCATCACTAGCGCATAACATGAATCCATTCTGTTAACATACACAAATTGGCGGCTTACATATTTTACTCTGTTAATATGCATAAAAAGATGGGTTAAAATGGAACAATATTAGAAACTGTTCTTATTAATTTATTTTAATATACAGATGCCGTTTATATATCCCCTTTAAATCCGATGCACTGCGAACTGTGCCACCTGATGCTCAATCATGACAAGAATGTCTTGTGCGAGCAGCCGCTCTGCATGACTGAGAATCAGGTCAAGGAGTTGGTGGCCAAGGCACAGGCCCGCGGTCTGTTTCTAATGGAGGGATTTTGGCCACGCTGCTTACCGGCCTACGAAATGCTGCACAGAGACCAAATGGCTTCGAAATTTGGCCGAATTGATCAGATCACATGTACAATGGGATGGCCGGTGTTGTCGAGTCAAATGCCGCCTTACTCATATGGAGGTGTTACCAAGGACTTGTGTCCTTATGCCATACAGTTGGCACTTTGGGTCTATCGAGAAATACCGCAGTTTATCAAAGCATCGGGTCAGCTTAATCAAGATGATATCGATATATCGGCTGATATTGAGCTCAGCTTCAAGGGAAATCGCACTGCCCGTTTTGTGCTCAGTGCTGTTGAGAAACTGAATAACGTTGTCATTATGCATGGAACCAAAGGAAACGTAGTGGTATGTCGCATTATCACATATACATATGGATTACTAAATTTCCTCTTCTTCTATTTCACACAGATGAGCAACGCTTGGTGTCCTGAACTGATTAAATTTAGTAAAACTGACTATCAGTTTGTTTTACCGCAGACGAAGCAGCCGACGATCTTTCAAAATCGCGTTGGCCTCTGCTACGAGGCGGAGGAAGTGCGAAACTGCATTCTAGCGGGCCGCACCCAAAGTGATCTCTTCAGTCATAAGGAAAGCTGCCTGATGGCTAGTCTAATTGGCCAAATACGAGATATGCTTGGTGTAGAACAAGAACAAGTTGTTGAACAGCTGCAGGCAATATAAATTACATATCTTTTTTTATTATTATATTAACGTACATACAGACATATTTTCGAATAAACAAAAGTAACATAGTCAAAATATCCAATCATATCGAGCACTTTATTATTTATCCAATACACACACCATGTAAACAGCTTTTTGCTTTAATCGCGTACAGCAACCCAAGTGGCTGTTAACGCAGGTTAGTACGCAGATCAACACACAAAGCTCGTCATAACTCCACAGTTTTCATCTTGTTGTAGAGTTTCGTGAATATTCCATTTCGTCTAGCACATTGAACTTTCAAATAAACAAATTTTGAGAAAGCCCGATCAAAGTGAGTCACTGTCAAACAAATACAGATGCATACATACCTAACCAAAATAAATAGACCAACCGATTGATAAGAGTGCCGGCTTATCACCGGCATCTCTGCAGTGTGTGTATGTAAACAATGGCATTTATATAAACAAATAAATCGAAGAGCTTTTCGAGAACCTAGGAGGAAACTGGGTCGGTGGAAAATTACATACATGAAATAGAAGGCACAAACAGGCCTTCGTTTATAGATATTTGTGTGTACGAGAGCACATACAAATGTGTACAAATGTACATTTTATATGTGTGTTTATATAAATATGTTATTCATAAAACACTTATTTATCTGTATTATGTGCGACCAATCACGTCGCCATTGCTGCCTATGGTTGTAAAGGAAAATTTGTGGCAATGAGTCGAGTATTGAGTTGGAAAATGCAACATGTGTTAACTATTGTACATAGTATGTATGTATGTGCATATGTACCTGGCCGAGTCTGTGATGCAATTCATAAAACACGCCTCAGGGCCACGGGCCACAAGGGTTGCAACGTGGCCTTATATGAAATTTGCCTGTACGCAGTTGAATATGGAAAAACGTGTGAATTATGAAATAAATTTTAAAATAATTTAAATTGTCGAGGCAAAACAAACATACATACACATATGTTTGACGTTGTCAATGCCTTTTTTGTTGTTTTGTTTTTTGTTTACCGCGCATTTTGTAAACACAACAAAAATTAAATTGCGCAGTAAAATTGTGTAGAGCTTCGGGCTTACTCTTCATAGAACTTCTCGCCAGTGGGAGAGAAAATATGGAGAGTAAAAGAGAAAGAGAGCAGAAAAACTGGCACCCCGGTGGTGAATGGCATCGAATGTTCCAGCACAGTATTACAAATAATGTGACCTAGAAATATTTGAAATAATCGAATGTTCCAGCACAATATTACAAATAATGTAACCTAGAAATATTTCGAATATTCTAGAGACTTTATAATAAATCGCAGTATGTTGTACTGAGTTTCGCTTAAATATCAATATTTCAAATCCGTAAACTATTTTGAAACAGGGTAAACAGGAAAAATAAGGTTTGTTTGATTGTAGCTGTAAAACAGAAAGGTTCAACATCTTAAACAAAAACCTGTATAAATCAAAACTAAATTCAAAACAAGGTAAGTCACTTGCCTTTATTTTCAAAGCAAAAAAGAAATTAAAATTAATATTAACTAAATTTTACACAGGGTCCACTTTAGCAAACGTTGATAGCAGCGAGCAAGAGAGTGCCGGTCAGCAAGCTTCTCTCGTATAACAACAGTTGGGAGAAAAAGCTCTCACAGGGTATAAAAGCCGCTGGCGGACTGCGACAAAGAGTTCAGTTTCCATTTCTGTCTTGCTGCGGCAACGTTGACAACGAGACGAGTGAAGCACACGAAAAACAACAGCAAACCAAATAAAAAGCACCAACAAAAGACACATACAAAAGAAGCTCTTAATTGCATCTCATCTAATAAGAAAGATCTCAAAAGGAAGAAGAATAAACATGTCTGAGGCACATTTTGATGAATATGAGCACTACAACTACGATCATGGCAAGCACATCTTCTCGAGCCACAGCGGCAAGCAACGCTCCAAGAAGGAGGCCACTGAGCACACCAACCACTTTGACCCCTCGGGTCACTCGAGAAAATTATTGACCAAACTCATGAACACCAACAACAATAAGAAGTTGCTCAAGAACTGATGTCCCAAGCACACACAGTGTGCGAAAAAGTAAAAAAAATACTGAATTTAAGTTACAAAACAACAAAGCAACAAGAAAAAACAGCAAAGGTGGAAATTGAAAATCAAAGCAACTCATAAGAAGAAGCAAAGCTGGTGAATAGAGGAAAGGAAGAAAGAAAAAGAACAGAGAGGAGAACAATTTGCTGCTGCAGCGGCGGCAGCTGGCACTGTCAGCTCGCGCGCTGGGTAACATTAAAAACAAAACACTGGAATTACTTATTGCATAGTTTCCTAAACTTAATACATTTACAGACTTATAATTTTAGTTTTAAGCTTAGTGCGATTCAAATTATGAAGTTTTCTCTAGATATAAATTATAAAATAAAAAGACTACAAAACAAACTGTTGCCAAATTTCAATTCTCAGACTTGTGTGTTTGCGATTCATGCATACATACATACATACATATGTACGTTTGTACACGCTAATGCAGAAGCTTTTTTTTGTATATGGTACATGCAATGTACCTGGACGTCACCTCACCGCCCGCTAAGAGAGTTTGTTTGTGAGAGACTGTATGCATATTTTTAGCCGCTTAGTTGAACTCATTTGCACTCAACTCAACGCCTTGCGATCGTCATCCACGTTTTTCTTTGTGTTCATTATCTCCAACTCCGCTGTAAAATGTTAATGTGCATAAGTATATGTATGTATGTATGTATGAGCATGTAGAAATATGCACATACATACAAATATACACACATCAATGCATATAAATGTACAAATATACGGTACATGATATTGCCATTTAAAAAGATTACAATATCATAGCGGAAATCTTTGCCCTGACCTTCCAAAAACAGTTAAAAACGTTCGTGCTTACAATATTCATTAACGTACATACATACATACACATAGAAGCTTACATTTGAACATACATACATAATTATTAAAAGTTTCAATCATTAGCAAGTTGTTCAATAAGAAATGTATAAATAATAATTTAATTTAATAAATATCTCAGTCAAATGGAATTGTAATGAATTTGTTTGTTAAGATTATCTGCAGAGTGAAGTTAAATGAAATTCAAAGAAATTAATAAATTAAGATATTGAATGGTAGAAATAATGTACTATTTTTAGTACAAATGTACCGAATCTGCAATGGGTATTTCTGTTATCCATCCGTTTAACTGCTTTTGTATGGCAATCAGCTTTTGTATGCCATCAACAGCTCTCATCTGTGTGCGGCTCCACTGTTACGCAGCTTTTAAGTGAACAGAGCGTTTACAGTGAAAGCTTATGCTTACGCATCCACTTCCCCTGGTATGTTACCCAAGACTCGATCCCATTTGTGTCTCGGATGTGTATGATCCACTAGATATGGGGGAAAATATGATCCATAAGCAATCTCAATGTACAGTGGTCAAACATTATAATGCAAAGTGTATATATTAGTAACTAGTTACACGCATATATAAATCTATTTAACTTCCCAGCTGCTCTTGATAATTGTGTCAACTATTTATTTACATACTATGTCCGTTTCGATGTCAACATGAATCCAATTTGTCAGACTGACATCAACAATCCGGAGTGTCAACTGTGGATGAGCAAGGTGTGCGAGCACTGCAAGGAGCTGTACGCCAAGGAGGCATCCGATACATGGGCCGCCTGGTGGCACGATGATACACCACCCATCTATAAGGAAGTCGCCGATATGACCGTCTATGATTGCAACAAGCTAAAAAACTTACTCGAGCTGGAGGTAGCCGCATTGGAATCGAAATTACCAATGATTTCAATGGAAACATCAACTGACGACGAAACATCAACTGACGACTTTGAGTTGTGGCAGACGATATTATTGATATTGGTTTACATTGTGATTATATTGATCGTCGTGATGATTTACTATTTCTGGCGACAGAGACGTCGCAAGAGCTTGCTGCCGTCCGATGATAAAGAGAATATCGGAGACAAGGGCTCACCTAACGAAGCTTCACCCAACGAATTGTCACCTCAAAGCTCTGCCACAGCTGTACCCCCTAAAAAGGAAGAGAAATCCAAAGAAACCACAAGAAATTGGGTACGCAAAAAGGCACGTCCAATCTTTGTGCACAACGAGGCTGCACTGCGGCGCCAACATCAAAGGTACAAAGAGAAAGAACACTTGAGGGAGACGATAATCCAGAAGCACATTGAAAAGTGGACGAACACGCGTGTCAAAAATAAGAAAAAAGAAAAGGAGAATAGTAAAGAACGGGAAGAAAATGAAGTGGAAGAAACCAAAGAATAAAATATATACATAGTCAAAATACTATATATGTACATATATTTATACATGAGACTGCAATATATATAAGAATAATAGAATTGTTTTATGAGGTTAGAGATGGTATTATATCATTGGGTTAATCGAAAATGCAACTCTAGAAATTATGTATATTCATGATCAGATTCTACAGTCGAGTTAATAGTTCTGAGGCTGTTTCAGCAATTGCAAAACAATAAAGAACTGAATAAGTCAAATTCTAGAAACTACCGAAAATATTAAAGAAACAACTTGTGGTATTTAAATAATATATATATTATATTTTTATAAAATATCTTTAAAAATTAAATCAAGCACATTTATATGGGCAACAAGCTCTCGGCATTCATTTCGACGTCCTCATCTGAGTCGTTGCTCTGCTGGGCGCGGTACATGCCGGTGCGAGGACGTTCAGCGGGTGGACCCAATGGATCAACATGCTGTTTCACTGCAAGTGAAAATGAAGGTGTTTTTATTTAAAGATGGAATGTACCCGTTAGATCAGAGTACTTACCTGAATAAGAATTTACACTCTGTATGAACTGATTGCCATTGTGTGCCGTTGAAAGATTCGTTGAGATTTCGTTATTTTCCTGAAAACGTTCTTCATTTGATGGCCGAATAGCTGTACAGGAAGAAGGAGATGAAGAAGAAGGTTATTAGTTAGGGGTTCTATTTAAAAGATAGTTTTTACGCACTTCTCATGCGGCTGCTGCCTCTGCCGGAGGTGGCTGAGGAGAGACGCTGCTGCTGATATCGCTGCTCGTTCTGACGCTCCTGTTGCTGCTTATGCAGCCTGGCATAGTCCTGTGCATATCGATCATGGAGTTCTGCCAGGCCCAGCGACTTGGTCACCTGCATGAGGGCACGCACACAAGTCAGATTATCCGGGAAGCGTGCATGTATCTTCTCGAACATGCCAAGATATTGCTTTGGCGGCAGATACGAATTGCGAAAGCAGCTGGCGACGCGGAGCATCAGATTGGGATCATTGGGATCGGCGAGAACTGCACGCTCATAGTAGTACAATGCCTTCTCCGTTGCCTGCAGCTTGATGTAGTACGATCCAATGGAACTGGCTATGTTGATGTCGCTCATGTTGATGCGATATGCCTCATTGTAGTATTGATTGGCCTCCTGATGATCCTGTATCTGCTCGTACATGGAGCCCACTTTTTCGAATAGCCGCGAATCAATGTCAGACGCCGAAATGCCCAGCACCTGTAGATAGCCCTGCAGGGCACCTGGCGAGGCACTCGACTTGCCAAAGTTGCCTCCACCTGCAGCATTACTCAGACGACGCTCTTGCAGCTTGGCCAGCTGATAGTAGACATGACTATGCTGCACCGAATGCGGCTCCATGAGCTGTGCCTTCAACAGCTCGAACTGCTCTTCGGCCAGCTCGTAGTCCTGCTCCTGTAGAGCCAGTAGACCCAGATTATAGTTGGCCTCAAAATGCCCCGCGTCCACTTGCAGTGCGCGCTGCAAACGCTCTCGGGCCGAGCTGAGATTCTGGTTCTGCATGTCCACAATGCTTGCGTTAACTAGAGCCAAGGTGTTCGACTGCAGTGCTCCAATCTCTTGCAGCTGATTCAGGCAGTGTGTGGCCATCTCCAGGTTGCCCAACTGCAACAAAAATATATAGAAAGTATATTGAATTCATTTGCTACACCAGAAACACTCACATTGATATAGATAAAGCTGAGATTGATCAGCGCACTGGCTGTCATGGAGCTCTCGCTCTTCCGATCGTACATTTGCAGCGTCTCGATGGCCTGATTCACATCGTTCTGCCGCAGATAGACGAGTGCCTTGTTCAGCTCTAGCTCGTTGGCCAGCCAGGAGAGATTTGATGTTCTAATGACTTCGATGCACCAGTTATAACCTACCAAATAGTAAGAGATTATTTACAATCTTATGGTAGTTGAATTGAATGTACCATCATTGTAGTTTTCCTCAATTAAGGGTGAAATTAGATCCACAATCATCGTAATGGAACGTTTCTCCGTGTTCCGTCTATGTTTGGTGTACACCGCCAGCTCATCTGTCTTGAGGGCCTGCAGCACATAGCGGTTCTTGGTATTGCCGGATCCATTGCTGGGCTCATTCACCTGCACAAAGGAACTGTTACCCTCGCCATCGATAATGGCCACCTCGGCTGCATGAGTCTCTGCAGCCGTTTGGCCAGCCTGTTCGGCCTGTTGTTGCAGTCGAATAATGTTGTTCTCGTTCTCCAGATCTCGCTCAGTTTCGACCGGCTGCACATCGCAAAGACTGCGGAATGTGCTCTTGATTTTCTCAACATCACCCATGGCATAGTAGCAGAGCAGCAGATGGATGCCACTGCGAATGTCTGGCCTCTCCGACATGATGAACTCAAAACTGGACGCAGCATCTGCATATTGTCCCATGCGAACAAAGAGTACACCGATATTTTCGGTGATCCGGAGACGGAGCTGTTTCTGCGTGTTAGGCACCGAGTCCAGCGCCATGCGATACATCTTGATGGCCTTCTTGTGCATTCCCATCTTTAGATAAATGTTGCCCATGTTCAGTTTGAGTTGATTGACATGTGGAAACATTTTGTTCTTGGTCATGATATTGTATGTATTCAGAGCCTCGATGTGCATATCGTTGTGCTCGTATTGCTCAGCCAGGTTAAAGAACACCTAAAAGCAAAAGCGAGTTATACTTTATTTTAGAGAGATAACCGCCTCACTTACTGCATAGGTCAAATCAAAGTTATGAAACACGTTCTCGCCCTGCTTGTCCTGCTCATGGTGTAGTATGCGATCCAAGGAGGACGCATCCTTTGCCTTGTTCAGTGCCTCGGCCAGTGAAGACTTCAGCTCGGCATTGTTGGTTCCATTTGTTCGATTCATGGTGCTGCGTGCGGCCAGCACAATGGATGACTCCAGCAGCTTGACGATTTTCGTTTCCATATTCTTGTATTTTATCTGCGGACTATATACAATATATGTACAATACAATCCCTATATCCTTTCTAATGCCTATCCTTTGCTTTGGACTACTCACTTGACCTCCTTGGCGGCGTCGACGGCCGCATTAGCCGACGACAGCGTCTGCTGCTTCACCTTCTCCAAGAAGAATTGATCAAACCGCTGACCCGCAGAGCCGCTAGCACTGGCCGCGTAACCCACGGCTCGTACCGCTGTCGAGGGTCGGGCTAGGGCTGTCTTGTCTCCACCAGTTCGACTGCTCACCAAATTGCCACGCTAGAAAATTGGGGAGATTTACATATTCAATCTGTATTTTATTTGCAGTTCTTTACTCACCGAAAAGAGCTGCGAAGTTGGTGGTCTGCCTGCAGCTGTGGGCGGCGGAGGCGGAGCCGTTGCTGCAGCCATTGCAGATTCAATATTAGAGGCTGCTTTTTTATCATCAGATTCCTTTGCACTCATTCTTCTGAGTTAAACGAAAAACGTATTTGTTTTTATTTTCTTTAATAAAATTCTTCAGAAGTTGTTGTGGACAAGTGTTGTCCTAGCAATAAGTTCTCCGGTTTGTTGTTAATTTGAATGTACCGTTGCCATGGGCCAACCGATTGCAGGGTTGCAACTTGTAGCAAATTAATATCGAAATAATTAAATTATGTTTTTGTTAATTATTGGCACTTAACAGCTCTTGATATGTAGTCTGAATAACAGAGATAAAAAAAATCGAATTTCTTTCTTATTCCTTTATTTTAGTTTACCATTTTCGATGTTCGATAATTATAAAAGGTGGAGTTAAATAGCAGTCAGCCCTCCGTAAGACACAACAAAAAGTGTATTGGAAAACTTTGCTACTGGTATAATCGTTTGTCCAATAGGAAATATACATCTCATAAAGACTTAACCGAAATTTCGGACATATTGGCGTACTGTAGTTGAAATAAAAAAATTAAAATATTAAAAACAAATTATTTTTTGTATTAATACTGATTTGGAATTAACATTTTTCAGAATATTTATTTTAATTGCAAGCTTATTTTTAGCATATTTTTTCAAGAGATATAGATAATATATAGAATAATTTCACTTGATGCCCTGGTGTGAACACACATATCTCAGCTATTACCAAGTTTATTTCAAATGTTGGATGCCACGTCCACCGCCCAAGCAAATCACATATTTAAATTTTCAATTCGATTTGCAAGCGATATATAAAGTATAAAACTTTCTGACTTTAACTTTTACTAAGCTGACTAAAATATCTACCTCTCCTCCAAAACTCAATTCGATCCGACTACGACTCTCCAGCACCTTTTGATATTTGTATCAACTATTTATTTACATACTATGTTCGTTTTGATGTCAACATGAATCCAATTTGTCAGACGGATATCAATAATCCCGAGTGCCAATTATGGATGAACAAGGTGTGCGAGCACTGCAAGGAGCTGTACGCCAAAGAGGCATCCGATACTTGGTCCGCCTGGTGGCACGATGATACACCACCTATATATAAAGAAGTTGACGATATGACCGTCTATGATTGCAACAAGCTGAAGAACTTGCTCGAAATGGAAGTGGCCGCGCTGAAGTCAAATACACAAACAATTTCAATGGAAACTTCAGATAGCTTTATGTCTTGGAAAACAGTATTATTTTTCGCAGTCTATATCTTGGTTATAGTAATCCTGGTGCTAATTTGCTATACGTGTCTACAGGCACGTCCCAACAAAGCAACGCCCAAAGATAAAATTAACAAAACGGAGGTAGAAGAGGCTCCTAATTTCCAAGAGGCTGAGGAAGGTAAAAGTAATTCGAATACTTTAGGAACGTCTAAACAAGAGACACCGCATATATCTCAACAAAAACTGATAAACATGAACGAGAAGAGATCAAAAGAGCAAATTACGAGTTGGATGCGCGAAAAAGCACGGCCGTTCCTTGTCTACAACGTAGCGGAAGTACGTCATCAGCAGACCAAGTCCATGGAGAAAGAAAACTTACGGGATGGCTCCACCGACCAGAAGTTTTTGAAGTGGGCAAAGAAACGTGAGAAGAAAGCAGAGAAGACGAAGGAAAAAAAACAAAAAGCCGAGCTGAAGGAGCAGAAGGGGAAGGGGAAAATCAATCATTGAAAATACTTATATAACATATATATATCTATCAATTAAACTTGAACTAATGTTTTTCATTTATATACCCTTCGACCATGAAAATGGTCAAAAAATGGTGAATGTAACAGACAGAAAAAGGCGTGCGAGACCCTACAAGGTATATACATATATGTATATTCAGGATCACTAGCCGAGTCGACTGAGCCATTTCTGTCTTTCTGTCCCTATGCCTGTGTGAACACACAGATCTCAGTTTTTATAAAAATAAGAGACATCAAACTTGGTATAAAGGTTCTTGTAACTGATCAAGTTTGTTTCAAATGTGTAGGAATTTAACTTAATTTCGCCGGAACATAGGTTGAAGTTTATCCTACTGCCGCTCCACTGGTGCTCTCGTTATAATAAGAACATCCTTTATTTTAAATGGGCCATAGTTTATAATAGATCAACAATTGTTATGAAATAACTTTTTTAACTGATTAAATCTTGCTACTTTTTATTCGGTGACATGAACCGTGATTATGGGAAACTGTAACTGTATAAGTTACCAAATCGCATGATATTGGCATGTCCTAAAGTATGCGAAGCCAACAAACAGTTGGCATTCCTTTTCCGGTTTTGCGCGTGCGTACCACGAGTTTTAGCCAAAGTTAATAGTTTGGAATAAGTTAATTCTCCATCATAAAACATGTTCATAAATCATAAACAAATTATAATCCTATACAAGCACCGTGATTTGTGATCATTTGCATTTAACTTTATCTATTTCGGTACTCGAGATAAAAACTAACAAATAACTAATCAGGAATATATAGATAACAACCTATTACTTTCTGTAATCATTCATCTGTAATCATCAACCAAATCTGCTATTTGACTGAATTTGTCAAGTATGCAGCACGTTAGAGTGTCTTGCGGTCTCAACGAATTGCATACATGATGAATTCTGTTTTTTGTAGTCTACAGTGTTAAGTGTATCCCTAACATAGAAAACCATTAAAAAACACATCAACTTCTTTCTATTATTTAATCACAATTTATTTATTGCTCACTTAGAATTAATTTGCAAAATATGTTTCAGCACTCAAGTCAACTGCCAGGCGCGACAAATAATATAATGCTTATATAAAAAAGATATTTCCTCTTTACAAAAAGTACAATTAGCTGGTTACAGAAATCGAACCTCTCTTTGGTTTACACAATCGAAATATTATATTTTGTTTAACACTAAATGTCATACAATATGCCACTAAAATGTTCTAAAAAGATGTGCGTACTAAAATCGTTGCTCAACTCTTTTTCTCAAAAATCTTTCATCCTTCTAACATTATTTATCTATATGTGTGTCTTTTATCTGTCATACATATATAATTGTTATGTATATATGGTTACATCTTAATGATTTGATTTGTAAGGCAAAATTGTAAGTCACTTTCTTGATTGCATACAGCGCCTAATTTGTAGATTTATAAATATATCAATAATATATAAATAAATTTAACAGTATAGTCTTTAAAGCTGTTGAAATGTATTGAAAATCTGTATCGTTTATAGGGTATTTTGGTATCAAAAATTGTTGCTGTCAAGCTTGTTTAACAAGTAGTTGTGTTTTTGTAAAGATTTAAAAAAGTTCTCAACGTTTTTAACAAGCTCGTGCCGTGTGCAAGTCGTACACATAATGTTTATATGAATATTTATACATACGATATTAGTCTATGTATATAAGGCTCACTCCAAGTGTGTGTATATATGTGTATGTATGTTTATATTAATAGCGAGATCAATGAATGTTAATTCCTTGCAACAGATAGTATATCAACAATTTAGAACAGAACATAAAACAATACGTCACATACATTTAGGTTTTATATCAATTGAAATGATTAACGAAAAACTATTAAATTTGCTCTTAAAAATTAAACTTTTCTACAAATGTATGTATATATAAATAATAATTGATACGAGTGACTTTTCTGTTGCAGCTATCGTTGTTGTTTGCTTCTGGTTTCATTCTTAATTGGCAAGCCTAGTTAACGTTGATCAGCTTGGTCCAAGTTCTATTTACAGTCGATAGACAGCATAGCTATGTGAGTTTCTTGGCCCATTTCAAGTCGTCATCGCGTGGCTTAAGACCTGTAAAGTGCTCAATTACTGACTCAATGGTTGACCAGAATCTAAAAGGGGAAATAAATAATTTTAGTTTAAATTTGATTGTTCTGTTTGAATATTACTCACCTTATTTGCTCTAGGGGCCAATTCAGCCAGCCGGTTGTGATACAAAAGTACGTCTCATGCGGTGCCACATGATGGATGCGATGATGTTTCCTTGGCAGTATAATATGACACTTCTGCATCCATAGCACCCACTTCGGAAGGCCCCAATATGTGTGCGACCACTTGTGTATCTAAGTAAAGTACGAAATATAAATAAATACATTTCTTTTTACGCTTTTGTAGCTAGTTTTACCTGATTTGTCATGGTAACAAATAACGAACAAAGAAATACATAGGATATCCATCCGAAATTTTGTTGTATTTCGCAAGGCGACTTCACATAGAAATAGTGTGCCAAATATCCTAGGATGGGTATACCCACCATGAAGTTATCTCCGTTTGTTTCAATGAAATCGTGACGTGTTATCGACGTGGGATCTAAATGATGTTCACGAAACGGACGCAGGAAACTCTATGAAAACAATAATTGCAAATATAGTACACGTAATGAAATGAAATGGCAAACGGATTTTCTTACTTTTCCAATAATTGGTAAGTCCACTGACCCCCATGTATCCGCTGCCCAATGTACAAGGCCTGAGGCAAAGTCCGCAGTTATAATGCCACACAATGCCGAGACTAAGGCAACACTGCATCGCTCCCAACGCAAATGCTTGATTATTAGCAAGAAATTGAAGATCATCAGTCCGATGCAGGTGTAAACACAAATGATTTCCTGGGCACGTTTACCTGCAATAATAAATCGATGTTACATTTACATATCAATGATCATAATAGTATCTAGATTAGTTATATACCCGTTTCTCACTTTGAACTAAACGTTTTGTTAAATTTTTAATTTTTTAGTTTAGCATATTTGGTGTTGCATACTTTTCAGGGGATGTCTTGGATATCAGTGTCTATTAAACTAGTAATAAAAATAAATATTGTTATCTTTTCGCAAACACGTTTTGATTTATCATTGGTGATAATTGTTGACTTAACAAAAAATTAAAAATTTAGCAGTGATATTGCGCTTGGAATCCGGTTTCTATAATTTTTTGGAAAGGAGGCATGGTCAAATTCTAAAATAATCTGCATTCACGCCCAAAAAAGGACATCGTATCACAAAACTTAATAGTCCTAGCTCTTTTAGCCTCTTATAGAATTTATATACAACTATCCTTTTCCAAATTACACATATTATGATTCAGACATAGTTATAATAACCTTATCCTATAGGTAGATTATAAGGTATATGGTATAAAATACAACTTAGCACTTAGTTCTTAGTTCTATGTTCTCGAAATTGTTTTTTAACCCGATACGCTACGTACCTGGACTATATAGGGATGCCAGTTCCTGTGCACCCTTGTTCTGTGGTCCCCAACGTGGCGAAGTCGCTGTTGCCTCGCAGTTACCATTCACTGTGGTTGTTGTTGTTGCTGTTGCTGTTGTACCATCCACTGTTTCCGCATTTTCGGTAGGGATCTGTTGTTCATCTAGTGTTGTAGGTGCTAAGTTGCCATTGGGATCATCCTCATACATGGAATTGGCCAGAATTTCCTTATCGCTTTTGCTTGTCATCGTCTAAGCGGGAAGTAAAGAATATATCATAAATACCGAATTCAATTTGAATACAACTTTAACGCCTTGTGGTCTGTCCCTGACTAACAAGAGAACGCGCTGTTCAATGTCAGTGCCATTGAGGGGACCTGAGAAAAAGTCAGCTGTTTAGGAGCTCTTTGAATTATTAAACAACTATATGGGAAAGCACAGCAACCAAGTGGGCGTGAAATATTTAGAAGCATCGTCGTTGCAGTTCCTGAATATTCAACAATGACACTGTTGAGCAACTGAACACCAGGCTGGGCTCCCAACCGTTGACCTCTGCACATGTTGATGTCATTACGTGGCCTGCATTGGCACCCTACGCCCTCCTCCCCAGTATACCATCTTCACACCTCCTTCGCCCAGCTAGTTCGACGCCTGTGCCTGGCTGTGTCACGCAATATTTTTGGGGCTTATGTTTTACCCAGTGGAACTCGAATGAGTGAGTTGTCAGTTGTGTTGGGGGCGCGGTTTAAAGGTGCCTTAATTAGGCAAATTGGTATTTAAATTGTTGGCAGCAACAACGCGTTTGAGGTAGGTTAATTCCAACGTGTGTTATAGACAAATTTGTTAGCCTTTTCTTGGTCATGGAATTTTTATGCTTTGCTCATAATAAACTTTCCACAACAAGCAACGATACATATTTGCATTTTAGGCTATATTATATTTTTGTATTAAAGAGCAGTGTTTGAAAAGCTGCAGTCGAATTAGCAGAAGTCGCAATATTTTTGCTTTTCACTGCTTCTGCTGCGAGCGATATCAGAAAGCGAACAATTGCTTCTGCTGCTGCTTCTGCGAATATCAGAAGTCGCAGTCAAAGCATAAGTAAAAATCACGCAGCGACGAATATCAAAAATCAGCAGCAGTCGCCGTTTTTCGTTTTTTCGCTTTCTGCTTTGCTGTTGCTTTTGATCGTAGACGCAAGTCGCTGCTGCAGCTACCGACGACTTTCGGAAGTCGTCAGCAGTCGCAGCAGCATAAGTCGGTGCCTTCGACTGTTTGCTGCTTTTGATTTTCGTTGCTATTGCTTTCGATCAACAGTCGCAGCAGCGTAAGTCGGTGCTTTCGACTTTTTGCTATTTCTGATTTTTGCTGCCGAGCAGCATAAGGCGACAGACGCATGAGGCGACAAATTTATTCAGTAGCCGCAACTTGTATTTAATAACGAATGACTAAATTTTTTGAAAATTAATTATAGCGTACTTCTTGTCCTTATTTTTTTTTTTTACTTTCTTTTTGTATAATGCTTATGAAATAATAATACTAATCAATTTTAAAAAAATTATAGAAACAAAATAATAATTAATAATTAATAATAATAATAAGTAAAATAATAGTTAAAAATTGATTAGTATTATTATTTCATAAGCATTATACAAAAAGAAAGTAAAAAAAATAAAATAAGGACAAGAAGTACGCTATAATTAATTTTCAAAAAATTTAGTCATTCGTTATTAAATACAAGTTGCGGCTACTGAATAAATTTGTCGCCTCATGCGTCTGTCGCCTTATGCTGCTCGGCAGCAAAAATCAGAAATAGCAAAAGTCGAAAGCACCGACTTACGCTGCTGCGACTGTTGATCGAAAGCAATAGCAACGAAAATCAAAAGCAGCAAACAGTCGAAGGCACCGACTTATGCTGCTGCGACTGTTGGTCAGCAGCAATAGCAACGAAAATCAAAAGCAGCAAACAGTCGAAGGCGCCGACTTATGCTGCTGCGACTGCTGACGACTTCCGAAAGTCGTCGGTAGCTGCAGCAGCGACTTGCGTCTACGATCAAAAGCAACAGCAAAGCAGAAAGCGAAAAAACGAAAAACGGCGACTGCTGCTGATTTTTGATATTCGTCGCTGCGGGATTTTTACTTATGCTTTGACTGCGACTTCTGATTTTTCATAAGCAGAAGCAGAAGCAAAATCATGTGAAATGAAACTTACTGCAGTTTTTCAAACGCTGTTAAAGAGTTATATTATTTTTAAGGCGTGGTATTTTCTATTCGAGCAGTCTAGTCTAGACGAATATGTCTTTTTTATTTTATCATAGTATTTCCATGACAAATGAGTTCCAACACGAAATGCCCAACGATGGGAATAATTCCATACTTACTATATACTATATATGATAATTGGTCTATGGCAAGTTTAATTGAAAGCTATATTGCGGCTCGCTTGTTGTATTGAAAACGATACCTTCTTCTGATCCTTATTTAAATTTACATCGCAGTAAAAAGTTTAATCTGATTTGTGTGGGATATGAGAAGAATGTGATATGAGCCTGCTACAGGTGCTCGACTATGTGTGGGATTGAAAGGTTTTCTGATTGACTCATACTACAGTAATTTGAACATCTTAATTTGTTTTAAATTTGGATGTACAGAACTGAAAATATGAACTTCTTCAATAAAGCGGCAACGATTAAGTTCTCTTTTTAGTTCCATTGAGTACCACTTAAGCTCAGAATGAGTTTCAATTCGCAAAATAATACAAGTAGTGACTACTAAAAGGTTAAATATAGTGATAAGTGTGAGCTATTCAAAACCTGATAACGGCAAAGTTGATTAGCACTTCATCGATGATAGTCTATAAGTGATTGACGCTACTTTTATTATGTTTCCTTTTTTCAAAGCTTATCAAGTTTATTTCTTCTGTAAGTAAACATTATGAAGTAGGTAAACAGGTATACATATATGTGGAAGTAAAATTGATTGAGAAGATATACCTGCTTCTATATACATCTAATGATTATCCTTACTAAGGCCGAATTAGAATATCATTTGTGAATTAGTCTAATAACCACACAGTACATACGTATGTTTGTACATATGTATATACCATATGTGTGTAAGTATAACAACCAAGTTGAATTATATGGGTACTACACACGTGTGTGTGCAGACTGTTAATTGTAGGACTTTCACACAAGCTATTATTTATACGTTAGAAGTTCGTGAAAGTTATGTATGTCAACTAGCCAACAACAAAGTGTTATACTGTTATACGGGGTATACATCTTTAATTGCAAATCGAATACATATATATATTGTATTTGTTATACTGGTCATTACAAATAAATAAATAATCAGTTAATTGTGATAAAATTTGGATCAGAAAATAATTGGATACGTGTATATTTGTATACAGTATTTGTTGGGGCTCTCCGAGAGTGCAAGTGAAAAACACATTAATTAAAACTGGCAGCACACAACATTGACTATTGATAAATCGCCCACCTATGAACCAACAACGAATTGACAGGCTCGTGTGGGCATTCCCTGAGTATTACATGCTAATGGTTATCAAGCCCAGAGGTGAGAGCCGCCTCCCCAAACAGAAAGGTCATGAAAACAAAACCCATAATCTGATGGCTTGGAACACCCCACAGAAGGCAAACATTTCCGTTTGACGGGCGAAAATAGGAAAGAAATAAAAGAAAATGCTGATTCAAATTTCAAAAATAAATGCCAGGCAAAGTAAGTCGCCTGAAAGGTGAGCCACAAAGAGAAAAACAAACAACAAAAATACCAAGAAAATGAATACGAAAACGTCGACACAAAAAATGTTAGCTACGGCGTCAATGGTGACAGCTCCTATGCGTTCTATCCTGATATCCTGTGATAACTTCAAGTGTTCTGGGTATATTACTTACTTTACTTTATTCATAATCAAAATTATTGTTATAGGAATATATAGAAACATAATGAATTGAGGGCAATGAATGAATGAATGGGAACTCCTTATAGAAATTTATGGAACTTTACAAAACATTATTATTAGAAAAAAACTAAAATTTGCTTAGAGTATACTCTATTAAACAAAACAAAAGGATTAAACAAGGGTCTGTAAGACATTATTAAATAAATATTTTTTTTTTTAACACTTAAACTCATTTCTTTTTTAAATTCAATTCATAAATTTATAGTAATCTGAAATAATTTGTATTAAGACTGACTCAAGTTTACACCAAAAAATAAATAATTCATTCAGAAGTTCACGTACAGTGGGTCCAAGTCTTGGCAGGGTATCTGACTAGTTTAGCTTTAGAAGCTGACACACTGTATGTGGTCTGTTTGTTTGTTTGTTTGTCGTGTGGGGCATAAAAAAGGGGGCGCACATAGCCAACAGGTACTAATTTAGCCAACGTAACGACGATTCCTCCTTTTTTTTGTTGTGGCAACGACGAAGGAAACACCATTTATTACACGAAATGCGCGAAAAGTCACTCGAAAGTTAGCTGCGAGCGAAATCTCACTTCTCTCTCTGTCTTGCTCTCGCAGTACATTTCCTTTTGCCCGCCTCTTTTCAAAGTCAGCGGTCTTGGCGTATTTATAGTTTATAGTATTTTATGGTTTTTGCATTCTACGTGTGCCGTTCTCTGTCTCCCTCTATTTGCAATTGATAAGACATTTTCATGGCTTTGCTTTTTGCACTACAATTCGCATACTATTTATAAAAACAAGCCCAAAAAAACTGACTAACAAAAAGCTCTTACTCACACACACACACACACACACTTATGCATGGGACTTACCTTTGTGCGTGTGCCTGTAGTTGTGGTTTGTTGTTGTTGTTGTTGTTTTTTTTGTTTTTGTTTTGTTGTCAGGCTGGTGGCGGCAAGTAGTCACGACAAACACGACGCGATGCCGCCGTTGATGTTGTTATTGTTGTGTTGTTGTTGTTGCTAAGGCTGCGGCACCTACAAAGAGCGATGTGTGTAGGTTTTACTTGCGACTTAAACAATTAAATTTAAATGAACCATCTAGTAATATTGATTAAAATTAAAGTCGAACTACATTTTATGCATGCGGGGCAGTAACGAACACGCACACAGCCACACACGCACACAACCACATATGCACATGCATATCCAATTTAACACATAGACGGAAAGAGAGGGACAGAAGGACAACAACTACTACGTACGTCAGAGACTCCTCCTCACTACTATGACTAAAAAGTAAATAAATGCTGTTTTATGCACGTGATTTTATGTTGTCACAGACGTGATGAACACATACAATGCGGCCCGGAAACCCGACAACGGCAACAACAACGACTACGGCGGCGACGACGACGGAAACCACAACGATAACGACGCTAACGACTCCGTCTGCAGCTGCAGAGGCTACTTTGCACCAGTAAATTCCGACAGCAACTAAAAAAATGCCAACGTCGGGCAGCTTTTCATTCATGGCCCCGTGCACTACTTGCGTATAGAGGCGTATAGAGTATTGTGTATAGTGTATGTGTAAGTAAAACTGTGTGGGTGGCTAGCTTTTACCGTTATATTTAGTGTGACTCGCCGCACATAGTACTCACGTTTGAATTTTGCGCCATAATTATTCTTCTTGTGTATAGATATTCTATTTTGCTTAAAATAAATTTAACGTTACATTTTGACAACGTATTCACAGAGTAATGCAGAAAGTTTAAACAATATACATAATAAACAAATGAATGCAAGTGTTGCCAGGTTATCGATAGCTATAAGCATCAATAGCAAAAAGCTTTTTGTCAGCCAGAAAACAGTGTGACCCTAAGACCAAACAAACAACATGAACAGCTGGATGTTACGTCGCCTTGTCCGCATTTACAGCTAGCAAAATAAAAGTGCAATTAATTAATTAAAATGTTGCCATTAGCACGCGGAATTTACAATGGCTTGTCGCAAATGACACGCCTCAACCGCATACAATGTCTGCATACAGCCAGCGCGTTGAGATGCAAAGCGGAAACATCAGCTGAAAATGAACCGGCTGCCGAAGAAAGTGAAGAGAATGCATCGTCAAATTCCGCTCCAGATCCGAAAGACCGTACAAAGGTGATACCCGTAGAAACATCGATACGCTACTTGAATAGTGAGGCCTACAAAACCACCTACGGTGAGGAACCAGTGTGGTTGCAATATCGGTAAGCAATAGACTTGGAGCTAATGTGAAGCAGATGCAAATTAAACGAATAATTCTCTTTAGGCGCAATCACAAGGGCATGTTTGCGCCGCGCAAGACTCGCAAGACATGCATACGCCAGGGTAAGATCTCTAGCGGTAATCCGTGTCCCATATGCCGTGACGAGTACCTGGTGCTTGATCATCGCAACACAGAGCTGCTCCAGCAGTTCATTTCGCCGTACAGCGGCGAGGTGTTGAGCTACTCGAAGACGGGATTGTGTCAGAAGAGTCATTTGCGCCTTATGGTGGCCGTGGAGAAGGCACGGGATCGTGGACTTATCACATTCGACGTGCCCTTCCGTGAATACGACTATGAGGAATACTATGGTAAAAAAAAGGAGCAGAAACAGTGAAATATTCAGTGAGAAATAAAGTTCATGAGTCTTTTTTATTGTTTAAATGAAGTGTCTGTGTGTATGAGGTTATGTTTCATCAACAGCTGTTCAATCAGCTGTTGTATGTGCAGTTCTTATCAGCTGATTCGTAATTTGTATTTCACCGGATTCGTCATTTGCCTTTCGCAATGTCTCGAAACTGCACCTTTCTCGTTGTGGGCGGAGGCATTGCTGGTGTCTCCTGCGCCGAAGCCTTGGCCATTTGCTGCTCCGGCACAAGTGCATCTATTCTGCTGCTCACCGAATCCAGCATTGTGAAGAGTGTCACCAATCTGGTGCCAGTGGCGCGCTACCTGCACAAATTCGATGTGAGGGAACAGAATGTTGCGGAACTGGGTGCTGGCATAGACACAATTGTGGACCAACTGGAACACATAGAGAGCAAGAAGCATTGGGCACGTACCAAGAGTGGATTGGTCATTGAATACAAATACATTTGCCTCTGCAGCGGCGGAGCACCCAAGTTGCTGAGCACAGATGAGCAGAAGGATCACATTATTGGCATACGCGACACAGACTCGGTGCTGGAGCTACAGCGTCGACTGGCGAGTGCCAAGGATGTTCTGATTCTGGGCAACGGTGGCATTGCCAGTGAATTGGCCTATGAACTGCGCGATGTGAATGTTCATTGGGTGATTAAGGATGCACATATATCTGCTACATTTGTTGATCCAGGTGCAGCCGAGTTCTTTCAGTTGGCCCGAAGTGAAACGGAGCAGACGACACCAGCTACCACGGCCATCAAAAGAATGCGATACAGTGAATTGGTGCCCAAAGAGGAGGAACAACAGAGCAAACGTGGAGCCGCCTTGGGACCTGACTGGCATCGCAATTACGATCTGAGCGGCAGCAGTTCCGGTCGAGCACTGCCCAAGATCTACTACAAATCCCACATAGAAAAACTGGAGCAACTGGCTGACAGCGGATTGAGAGTAACGTTGAAGCATGAGGACAACAGTCTGGAACAGCTGAACTGTGATTTCATTGTGTCCGCAACGGGCGTGCAGCCACGTCATGATTTCACCACAGATGAACCGCTCGACCTGGCCGAGGATAACGGCATTAAGGTGAACGAAATGATGTGCACGAATCTTTGTGATGTTTATGCCGCCGGTGATGTCTGCACCGCTGACTGGGCACCGGCAGATCATTGGTTCCAGATGCGTTTGTGGACACAGGCTCGCCAAATGGGAAGCATGGCAGGACGAAGCATGGCTGCCCTCTACGAGGGAGAAACTATCTATCAGGACTTTTCCTTCGAGCTCTTTGGGCATGTCACCCAACTGTTTGGTTTTCCCGTTGTGCTGTTGGGTCGCTTTAATGGCCAGGGATTGGGAAGAGACTACGAGCTGCTCGTGCGCTGTACAAGGAACAAGGAGTATATCAAATTTGTACTTCAGAATGGACGACTGCGTGGTGCCATCCTTATAGGCGACACTGATCTGGCCGAGACCTGTGAGAATCTAATACTCAACGGAACTGATCTGGAACCCTATGGCGACGATATACTGAATCCAGACATTGACATTGAAGACTATTTTGATTGATATATTACAAATACAGACTATCGCACACACACTCTTATGGTACATGGTTATTGGGCTTAATCCTAGGGGGAGTTCCGCTTTTTCTTCTTGTGTCATTTAAGTTTTCCCTCGTTTCCTGGAAGAAAGGAAATTGCTATAGCCTTCTGAACATTTTCCATATGATATGCGATACTTACCCACATACTTAATCTCATCGAAGGCCTTGCGCGCCTTCTTGAGCTCCTCGTTCATGGTTAGCAGATCCTTGACTCTGGCGTACTTGCGCTGATCTTTGCGCACCAGAAAGATGATATCCTCCACCTGGACACGTCCAGTGCGTCCGATTTCCATAGCACGGTGTGTGGTCTCCGCAATGTATTCAATAACTAAATCCTCCAGCAGATCCACTGTTTCCGTATAGGGATTCTTGTCGTCGCCAAATCCAAACATCATGCACCGCAATTCCTTGCTGAAAAGACGCTTGCGTCCGGAATTGGTGGAGACCATTTGCTCATCGTCAACATCTTCATCGAACTGTAGAGAATTAAATTGAATATACTTAGCAAAACACATTGTTGTTACATCAAACTTACGTCGGCGGCTTCAAAATGCTCGTCGGTTGTGGTATTTGCAGCCATTATAAATTTGTAATGCTTGTTTGTTGTTATTAATGAAAGAAAATCCAAAATTATTTGAGCTCGCAAGAAAAGTATCGATGCCTGCAACTGCAAACGTTCATTAGCTGCCTGCTATCAAACTTCTGCAAATTCTATTGTGAACGCTGTTATCGATAAACTACGCCACAGCAGCTCTGTAATTGTCGATACCGACGCAGCATCAACAAACACACATTTCAAATTTAAACGCACTCCTCAAGTTCACTCAAAAATGGATGTTTATACATTTGAAAAATCTTTTTTAGAGCGTCTGAAAGAAGCAGAAGCTGTTTTATCATGGGAAGGTGCCGCCATGCCAGCCTCGCAGGTACGCTCCGAGTGGAAGTCCTACGTTGAACTGCAAATGGAGCCAACAGGTAATTGAAACGCATACACATGCGCAGAGCACTTAATGGAACACACATTCACACATACTTACGCACATATCCATACACAAATTGCAGGTTGGCAGGCTATGTGGAAAATACCGCGAGTCATCTGCGAAGATTTGAAACTACGTTATCCGACAATTGTCTTCGGATATGTCGATCAGGTGATATTCGACGAGTTGAAAGCGGTGTTTGTTGTAACTGCAGTGCAGGATCAGGATGTCCACCTGCCAGAGAGCAATGAGGTCAACCTGATCGAGCTGTGGCCAACGTTGCAGCAGGAGAACTCGGCTTTGAATGTAGACACCACAGCGGAGTGCATTGATCGCCTGCGTTTCTTCTACACGCACGTCTGGATGCCATGGGATAAGGACTTTGATGACGATCGAGATTGGGTGCAAATGCATTTGCATGCGCGAATTCAGCTGGCCTGTGATCTCAGCAAGAACCGCTTGCCGCGTCCCTTAGCCCTGCACATGCGCACGCTCATGATGGAGGCGCGATACATACAGCAGCGACTTGAGTATCTGGAGCTGGATCTAAGCGATGCTGAGAACGAAAGCGATGATGAGGCCGTCGAGCTCAATGACAATGCTACAGATCCACCCCGGAAGCTCTCCAAAACGGGCAGCAGCCCCAAGGCAAGCAATCTTAATAAGTCCATATTACCTGTCACTGATCTGATGTGCCTCCACCTCCGTCTGGCCATCATACGCAGCGAGTTTGAAATTCTCGAGAATCCCGAAATGCGACGTGCCTACAGTGAGCTGCAGAGTAATGTCTTGCAGCGGCATTTGCTACAGCGTAGTCCAGGCCGGCTTGGTCAATTGACAGAGCAAGTAGAACGCCCCCAGATTTGCCATGTGGTCACAGTTCCAGGTGAGCTACAAACACATATCGATCTGATGACGATGGCCAAACAAATGGTGAAACCAAAAGTGCAGGTCCAGCTTGGGAACACATTGCAGGTAAGGAAAGCGATGTTTTCTCGGAGGCAGATACATAAGTAATAAAATGATTCTTCCAGGATGTGCTGAGTATTTCTCAGACAAATGATGATATCCTGCTGTCCCCCGGGCAGCACACCATCAAGTTTCTGGAGCATCTCAATGACAACGGCAGCATGAAAGGTCTTGTAGCTGCTGAGGCGATTGTTGCAGCCGATCAGGATAGTCTTTCCAAGGTGCCAGTGATTTGTTCGAGTGACGAGGACAGCACTCTGCTAGTAATTGATGGGGACTACACGCTGTCCCATCTGGTCCTGGACTGTCGCCATGTGCGTCGTGGAATTCTTCTGCGTGATGGGACGCTGACTCTGCAAAATTGCCGCTTGATCGGCGATGGCAGATCAAGCACACAGGAGGCCATAGTATGCATGCCGCAGGGCCGGCTAGAGATCAAGGATTGCGTGCTGGAGAACTTTGCCGTTGGCATTTCAATGCGCAGTGAAACTACCGCCGAGTTGAGCAATGTGATAATCCGGAAGTGCAACACGGGCTTGGAACTGCTCGACCAGACAATCAAGTTAAAGATGCAGAATAACGATTGTAAATTCGACACCTGCAAACTGGGCATCTTGGCCGATGGCATTAAGCTGCCCAATGTCAAGGAGAAGTCACTCGCTTTGAAGCGGTTCAGCGAGCTGCAACGGTGAGTTTCAGCTTCAAATATTGAGGTAAACTTTATTTATCTTGCCTCATCTTGCAGCTACAATGAGAGTAACTGGCTGGGCAATTGCCACTTCAACAATTGCCTGCGCAACGTACGAGTCTTTAATGAATCCGAGCAGCTTCTGGCCAAGCGCACACATCAAAATCTTCTACTCGAAGAAATTGAGGGCGAGAACAAGGAGAATGTCATTTAATTTTAAGACGGGGCAATGTAAATCAAACAACATAACAATGTCAAACAGGCCATAATAATAAACAACTCATATATTTTTTAATTATGCTGTTATTTTATGCATTTTAATGCATTTCAAATGACCTGCACAGAGTACAAATTTTGCGCCGATTGCTAACTATCGGCGATAGTTATTGTGACATGTGTAATAAATACCACTGAGTGGAATTAAAGATTTTATGAAGCTATGTATTACAAAAAACGTTTTATAAAAATTTCGGTTTTTAATTTTTTTTTTTTTTTAAATTGTACAGCTTAGTATTTTAAATTCGCGCACCCAATAATGCATCGATAGCCAACTATCGAGTAGATAGATAAGCCTATCGATACTAGTAAACAAGTAATTTGTCGCATGTGTCGGGAAGAATACCACTGCGTCTTGTTAGCTCTGGCTCGGCCCGCAATTCATTTGATGTCAAAACGTCGTTATAAGAGGAACCAAATATATCTCCCAAACCTCCAGTATGTCCAAGGAGCACTGGATGCGTGATCTGCCTCCGGATGTGCGGGATTTATCAATTATTAACTTAGCTATTCCGGGTACTTGATGAGATCATCGGAGAGACAATAACAATGCTCGACTAATTAATGCCAAAGTGATTCCAATTGTCTGTAGGTTCCCACAATGCGATGACCTATGGAATTAATAGCAGCTCAAAGCTGTCACCCGATGCGGAACCCGATATACGACGTTCGAATCGTTTCATTCCCTGCATTGTACGCCGATGGTGTAAGACGCAATCGTCGAGTATTTTGGAGCAACTGCAGCTGGGCGTGAGGTACTTCGATTTGCGCATTGCACAGAAAGATGGCAAATTCTACTATTGTCATGGACTGTTTGCCATGGAGGTGTTTGAACCGCTGCTGGAGTTACGACAGTATCTGGATAGCCATTCAGAGGAAATGGTTATCCTGGACCTGCAACATTTCTATGCCATGACGGTGCAGCAACACCAGCAACTACATGCAGAGCTGCTACAGTTCTTCGATCAACGTCTCTACGCCAGCACAGATGGATCCCTGCACCAGTGCACGCTGGCACGGTGTGCCGAGCTGCAGCGTCAGGTGGTGCTCATCTATAGACGCTGCCCTATCAGTCTGCCCCCGCAATTCTGGCCCAGCTTCGCCTGGCCTACACCTTGGCCCAATACGGCGAGCGTCAAGAAACTAAAATCATTTCTAACGGATTCATTGCTGTCACGGCAGCCACAGCAAGGATATGTTTCACAATGCTTGCTTACTCCCACAGGACGATATATAGCACTACGTATATTCTTTTCTCTGAGGGGTACAGCAAAGAGAGTGGATAAGAAACTAAAGGGTTGGATCTTGGAGCAGGTGCCAGGTCCATTTTCAAGCAGCGACCGACCGCGGCCTAATGTCTTCCTAGCGGACTTTGTTAATATCAAGGATGGACAGTTCTGTGATTGGGTGGTGCAGCTTAACTACAAGCTGGAACACTACGAGCTAACGAAGGTTGAGGATCAGGTTTGATCGGTGTACATAACGCACAAAGTGTTCCAGCATTATTTTTGTACAAATCTCCAAACGGTGCTACGAAAAGTATATATCTCAATTTGAATTGCCATCCAACTTTTTTCTCTCTAAATATACCTTTGTATACATAATTGGTTATAAATACATTAGCTTATACTTATTTGAATAAGAAAATAGTTTTTGTTGTTTTTTTAAATTTTGTATTTACAAGCTACGCAATAAACCATTGAAAAGAAATGTTTATTGATTTGTAAGTTGAATGGAAAAGGGCAATGACAAGCGAAGGTCGGAAAAAAACAGAAAGAGTGCAAAGAAAAAGGGAAAAGTTTGCATGCATAGTAAACCTATTTAATATTCTTTGAAGTACTTGTACAGTTACAACGAATAATAAACATATTGCACAGGTATATTGTACAACATTCGATTATAGTATATATTCTAATGTTGATTATATTGTAATTACTTTTTATCACGAAGGTTTTTACATATTGGGGCGTTATTCACCAACAATTGAGTGAAACTGTCGTGAATGGAGGCGTGTTTACTATACTCTCGCTTCAATACGATTTCCCTGGTGAATCATTTAAAAGGCTTTATAAATAAGAGCTGATTAAGCCACTTACTGCCAATAAACATGTTAAGCTGATCCAAATTCAATTTACTTTTTGAGGAGGTTCTTTTCTATTCGCCATTAAATTTGCATAATTTATAAAAGCTTTTGTGGAAGACATTAAACGATCATACGGTTTTGGGGGTTACATTTATAAGGTGTATTCATTTTTTTATTTATTTTTATTGTTCTGAAATTAAATTTTCGAAATTCAAGACAGCGTCTAACATACATTTAATTCTGTAGAAAAATGATAAGGTATTTGCATAAGCTAATTTGAAAAACTTAGGTCTGTTCTTGAAATAAAATTTCTACGTTGACCTCACTTTTAATCAACGGTATTTTCTAAGATCAAATTTCAAAATATTTCTAGGATAATTTAAATAAATAAATTACATATTTTAGCGTTGCACTTTATAACCAAATATTTATTTTCCAAAACACTTTGAATATAGCAAATCGGAGAAATACATCAGAGAAATACATCTAAGCATAAAATTATGTCGAAAACTTAGGTCAAGATAGGGATACGCATTAGATCAAGGGATTCTTCTTAACCCGATCAATTTAAGAACAAACATACACAGTTTTAGATTCTTTCAAGGCCTCGTTAGGGAAAATACGACCTTGGTTTACACATATACCTATAAACAAACCTTGCCTGCACGTTAATGCTTTCTGAAGAACTAAGCAACGTTTGAATACCTTCCTAATTACAGACAATATGCAATAAAAACATGATGGGTAAATCCCCGCGCTGTTTACAGTTATAAAATGCTGTATTTATTTAAATATACAAATATAAAAACGAATAAAAACAATATAAGTAATTGCATTAAGGGTCATATTGGGGGTACAATACATATATAGCTCTATATAGAGGTCCGTTGTCAATCGATAAGAAATCGCACAGCCTTCTGTGCTTTGCTGGCGGATGTCACAGCGGATGAGGCAGCAGCTGCTTCTGCCGACTGCGCCAGGCAGCTGTGCATGCCATGGAGCACGTTGTCCAGTCGAGCCAATGCATCCTGCAGATTGGCAGCTAATTCTCCTGTATGCGGTGGTTGATTCTCACGTTCCCGCAATGTTTGGTCGCAGTGTCGCCGCAATCGCTGTGCGGCACGTTGCATGACCTGCAGCTCCTGCTGGGCGAGCAGTGGAAAGTTGCTCTCCTGGCTGGGGCTGTGCTGAAAGTCCTCTTCCAGGTCATAGGTCAGCAATCTTTTGGTATACTGTGCAAGTTTACTGCTCGGTGAGGGACTTGCAGCCGCCTGCTTGGCTGGCGTCGAGTTGAGGATCCTTTTGAGAGGCTGCTTGAGCAGCACATCCTTCATAGCACTCAGATTGAGGGCAATCCTGCTGGAGTTATGCGTGTCGTTGAGTGTCTCATTCAACTCGGCATCCAATGGTTGCCAGTCCACCTCAACACTCTGGAATATGCTGGCAGTTGTCTGCCCCTTTTCCGCCGGCGCATCCCGCTGCAGATCTAGCCAGACTCCTAGACGTGCAATGGGCCACTCCGCCTTCAGGGATTGTAGCTTGTCCACAACGAGAATGACGGTGCGGAGTAATCCAAACTCATCTGGTGACTGCGTCTGGCGGAACTCCAAGTGCTGCAGCCCCAGCTGGCGGCAGCGTTGCGTAGCCTCTTTGACCATTAGCTGTGTCTTGTGCAAGCTCTCCTCGCTGGGATTCAACATGATGCGCTGTATATCCTCCAGCAGCGTGGACTTCTGTGCCGGCGTCGACATGTGACTGGGCGACTGGACATGTTTCTCCTCCTGCTGCTGGGCCAGTGCCAGTCGCTCCGTTTCCAGCATCTCACTGTTGCATTTGTACTTGAACTGTTCCAGTTCGAGGCACTGCAGCCGCTCCTCAAAGTCCCGTGCATGCTGCACACGCTCCTGTTCGATGCGAGTGAGGGCAGCCAGCTTCTCAGCCTCCAGTTCGGAGCGCAACTGCTGCTCCTGCTTCTGCAGGATCTCCTGATGCGCCAGCTGAAAGTCAACCATCAGTTGCTCCGTCTTGCCACGCTGGCTGCAGAATGGATTCGAGATGCGGAAATAGTGTGAGCCGCCAATGACCAAGCGATCGCCATGGAACAGTTGACGTCTCTGTTGCAGCAGTTCCCCATTCACATAGGTCTCAAAGTCCTCACTCCCGGGAGTAACATAGAGCTTACCGGACCGCTCGTGCTCGATGGTACAATGCTGCAATGCCACCAGCGGACCATCGAGCATAATGTCGGGCAAAGCACTGGGATTTGCTCCCGGCAGTCGCCCGCGTCCAATGCGCACAATGCCAGGAGGAAGTAGATAGAAGAGCGTGCCACTCAACATGGGATCCGCGGTGAGATTGACCAGACATGCCTGCTTCTGCTCGGCTGTCAGTTCCAGGGCGAGTCCCTTACGCTTCAGCATGCGCAGCTCTGTCTTCCGCAAATCCTCAGCCTCTTTGAGCTTCTCCATCCATGTCTTCTGGGCACGATTTAGCTCACGTTCCCGCTCTGCAAGCTGTTGCCGCAGTGCCTCCACTTCGCCATCATCCACAGATGTCTCGATGATTATCTTACGCGGTGCCGGCGGATTGTTGTTGTTGGCCGAGAGACGACGCTGGCGTTCGTACTCGTTACGTAGCGACTTCAGGCGATCCACCTCGGCTCGCAAATCTCTGATGATCTTGTCGTGCGGCGACTCGTTCACCTTAACCCGATTCACAATGGAACGTGCCTTGCAGGCATAGCGCAACGTGGCCAGCGTCTCGTCCGCATGCAGACTGGCCGGCGATATGGTGGCCAGCATAATGGTCTTCGAGTTCCCGCCAAGGTTCTCCTGCAGCGAACAAGAAATAGATAAATGTATATCAATTATAATACTTTCTTTTTGATTAGTTGCAAAATATATATCATATTTTTGTGCAATATCTATCATGGTGTTTTGTTCAATTATGAAATGATTAAAAAGGCAAAAGGTTCTTGGATTGGTTAGGTTTGCAAATATGTCAAATGAAGGTATATTTTTAAGAAAACTTACCTTTCCACCAATGAAAGTGGTCAAAAAAGGGTATACTAACTTCGGGAAAATGTATGTAACAGAAAAAGGTGTGGGAGACCCTATTAAGTATATATATTTTTGCTCAGGATTAATAGCCAAGTTGATTGTCTGTCTGTCCGGATGTCCGGATGACCCGATGAACACACAGATCTCAGCTATAATAAAAGCTAGAGACACCAAATTTGGCAATGTGAGCCAAGCTGAATTACGATCAAACGCTCTTTTTTACTCAAGAAACTTTTTAAATAACTCTACCTTATTAACCTCAGCACCTTACTTCTATACACTTGATATGGTGTCAACAATTTGTCTAAATCGGACCACTTTTACATATTACTGCAATGGAAACCATACTTCAAGTTTGTAAAAATCTGTATTTTTGTTTGAAATATAACCTATCAAAACCAATTGAAGTTGTTCCATATTATATCTAAATCAGACAAATATATACTACAGCTAACGTGTAAGCAATTATTCCCAATTGAAAATTTTCATAAATAATTAAAATGTATATAGCATATGAAGATATTGTACATTGATCATTTTTAGAAAATTTACAATATTTTATGGAAACTGAAGCCAGAACATATGATGGTATGTATAAAACCTCTAATGCCCATTTAATTTAATTAAAACTGACCTAATTGCCCATCATATATTGTCATCGAAGCAGATCTTAAGCTTTCTTCTGATAACAAATGAATTAATTACTAAAGCTCTTACAACATTGCTTGTTCGCTGGAACTGATACGACACAGTTCCATACTTCTTATCTGTTGCCATAGTCGGAAAGTGCACTTCAGGGCATGTAATCAGGTAACGGACCAATTGCAGTGATTAGATGTGCGTGCGGAGGCCAAGAGGGCAAACCAAAAAGGCCACTTGCTCTCGGGGCAGCACTTACTTAATAGATTGAGTAGCTCTCGAGAGTATGTTTGTATGTAAATATGTTGACAAACTTACATATTTGTTTTCACATGAGCGCAGTCTTAACAAAAGAATTATGACCTCCAAAGATAGCGGCACTTATCAGTGTTGGCAGGGAAGCCGCCTTTGATAAAGTTTAAAAAAAGACAAAGCAGCGACAGCGGCAGAGGCAGAGGCAGCGGCAGAAGCGTCGACCGTTAACGAGTATCGATGCTTGCAGAGTAGAGCGAGACAGCTAGCTAGTTAGCTGTGCCAACAAAATATATATATTTACACACACACATGAACAAACGAACACACACGCACAGGCATCTTGTGCGTGGGTGTGATGGACACTTGTTTGCTTGATGTGCGGGTCAGAACAGAGAAAAATACCAAGGCACAGGGAGAGGGAGAGAGTAAGAGAGAAAGAGAGGTACTAGTCACGCGAGAGTCGTCGTTTACATAAACTGCGCAGCAGCGACGACAGTGGGTATGTGGGCGTGTATGTGAATGAGCGAGCAAGCGAGAGCGCACAAATCTCTAGAGAGTGTGTGCCCCTTTTTTTCTTTACAGTGATCTGAGTCGCTTGAAATCATCGCAAAATATAAACAAAAACAAAATTGTTAATTTTTCCACGCCTGTGCACACACTGAGATGAATTCGGTCAAAATGTTATCCGCTTATCGAAGGGCAAATATAAATTGAATATTTACTTATTATGGCATGCCCTTCAATTAACCTTACAGTGACTCTAACCTCCAAGGGGCCGGTCTAGACATATGCATGTACGAGTATATCCCAAGGGGCCTTGCTCACGCATCCGTCAACGGATTTGCTGTGGTTCGGTTCCCAGCACCACCGTCGTCACCACATACACCGAATAATGTGTCATGGTTGCGTGGTTAATTAGTCACTACAATATAATAAAGCAATATTTGATTATAATTTTATTTTCAAACCCGTTCCTGAGATATCTATAGACTAAATATAGCTTGTGGCAGGTCCAGTGTGTGCCTCCCACTTCTAGAAGTCACGATATCACACAAAGAAGTCGTGTACACTAAATACCTTAACCACAAAAAAGTCGCTAAAAAGGCGGCATGTACATACAACCAAAAACAACAAACAACTTAATTAAAATACGTCAGTATGACGTGGGTATCTCAATTAACACGCGACGTACGTAAGCCACATCGATTTTAAACCTTTAGATGAATCAAAAGTTGAGAATTCTCTCTTTTCCACAAAGAAGAAATCATCTTAATCATTTACAGTCAGAAATGAAGTACTTAGTTCGTTGTCCCGCTTAAAAGCTGAATGAACCGATTTTACAACAACGTGACGATGATCAGACCAGCCCCAACAAGATTTTGCCGACCCAATTCAATCATCTAATTTGTATTACTTCTGCGACTTAATTGACAAATCATGGGAAACATCTGGCTTGACAACGGGATATCATGAGATTTATAAACCTTTCGATATACGCTAATGGTCGGCATGCAGTCTAGACATCGATTAGCAATGCTATGGCAATACTTGTGTCAAGTTATACGAAAAGAGTGTATCCAAAGTTTGAGGCTTCAATCTAGTTAAAAGCTACAGCATATGTTGGAGGTGACAATTCAACTCTCAGCCATTTGTTTTAGCAACTTTACGCTAATACGAAAAACTTCCGACGTTAGTAATATTTTCCATGCGCCAAACAAATTAACATGTGTTAACTGATATGGTGTGTATGATTCATATGGAAAATTAACTAAACATTTCACAAACTTTCAATATACGAACAATTAAAGGCCTTCAATAAACACAAATATTGGTTTTGTAATCTTCAACTGCAGCCCACTGTGCGATTAACTGTGCGTAAGTTAAAATGAAATAGCAATATGTGTAAGCAATAGAAACATGTGCCAAAGCTTGAGCACTGCACGAGACGTAAAAGAAATAGAAACAGAGTTTTATAAAAGACTCGACTAATAGATATGACGTACAAATAACTAACAGAGCATTACGCAAAAGTTGTTGTTGTGTAATGAGAAATTATTTCTATTCAACAATCTTACAATCAGTATGCAGAACTAATAGTAAGTGTGGGTATTTGTATTGTTATCTTTATCAATATTAATGTCTCCCATCATCTGCATTTCTAATCTGATATACCCTTCTCTTGAACTAAACTACGTTAAAAATAAATACAAACAGGCATAGAAGAAACGTAAGCAAACAAAACGTGGAAGAAGCAAAAACAACGTTAAGCATCGCGAAACGAGACCCGAAGGCAGCGAAAAACAACACACGAAGCAATCCGAACGACGACAACACGAGGGCTACAAAAATGCAGTAAAATGTCGTTCGGCTTTCAGTTTCAGTTTTGAACTGACAACGTAAAGAGCGTAAACAGGGAGCTCCGTGTTTAATAACTCCAACTAAAATATAAATGCATTTAATTTCAATGCACATCATATAAACTGGTTATATACCTACCTTGACTTGGTATTTTAAAGAAAGAGACAAGAGTGAATAAAAAACAAAAGGAATATACCTCGCGTTATTCGACAAAGAACACATAAAAAAGCTAACGTGAATTGGCCGAGAGTTCATTGCACGTTGCAAAAGAAAGAAAGAAGGTACAACAAAGACAAAGTGAAACGACCTCGCACAACGTACCCGCGCAAAAAGCAACAATAAAATAGAAATAACAACAACGACAACTAAGCACACCAACACTATTGTAGTGCAACCTAAATAAATACTGACATAAACCACCTTTCAAAACAACAACAACAACTACAAATATGGATGTTTGGGGCGTATTTGTTGGCGACTCAACGCTCTCGTATGGCGGCTCAATGCGCAGCGGTTATTACCGTGATTATGAGCAGTTTCCGTATGGAACGCTGGAGCATTCCAACAACACTGCCAACTCGCATCCGGCCAAGGATTCATACAGTCGAGTGCAAGGTAATTAGCAATGATAACCCATAAAAAAATCACATACTCACACCCACTGTACATACTGACTGACATTGCGTCAGTGAGCAATGCAGCCGTGTGTCAGTGCAGCGAAAGTCGTGGCAGACAGCTTTTTGTCGGGCTCGAATAACATGTGTGGGGGCTGGAAAGCACATGATGTACAGTCAGTCACACAGTGTACACACACAACCATGTATATGACATGCATACATACTTGCAGTAGTAAAAGACGTTAATTACAAAAATACGCACTGTGCAAACATGTATGGATGGGTGTGTGCTACATTCATGCATACATATAAACACGCATACAGTCATCTGGTGATTCTGAATGCTCGCATTGTTTGTTGTTTTTGCAAGCGTTTAAAAATAGCCCGACTGCTTTTTTGAAATTGCTGTGCGAATGTTTGTGTGTGTGCGTGTGTGTGTGAAACACGCCTTAATTTGCACACTTGCAAAAACACATACATACATATGTGCATGTTGTATGTGTGCATGAGTTTATCAGAGAAGAAACTTGGACAGTCACAGGGTGTTGCAAGCATTAGTTTATCGCGCAATCGTCCCCCTTATCATGTGTCACATGCACAATTTGCTTTGTTTATTTACCAATACATATATACATATGTACTTATAGATATTCTACTTTCAGTAATTGTTTACTTTATTTGGAAAAGTAAAAAGCTATGCACGTGAGAAATTAAAGCTAAGGTTTGTTGAGGTTAATCAACTTTTATGGAGGTTATTTGAGTCCACACAAGAAAAAATCAATCCATAAATGAATGATGAATGAATATGATATGATAAATACACACACATACATATACATATATTTATTTGCTTACGCTGTAAATTGTGGAACATTCACGAGCCAAGCAGGTGACTGTATAGGAAACCATAAGCCCAACACCATAAAAAGAAAGACAACAGAAAAAGTTGCGACGCAATAAAAGATTTTAGTATATGTTGGCCAAAAATAACGTTAACTTCCATATATGACTAATTATTCACAATTGCAACGCAATAACTGATAAACTGCGATAGCCAGATAGATATAGAGAGATAGTCAAGGTCGCTTATCAGCATCAAAATTATGACCTGTTTTTATTTTTGTTCTTTTATTTGTTGTTGTTCTATGGCGGCTTTCGCTTTAATCAATGAGTGCACATTGCAAAAATCTCAATTGATTGCTATTTTTTGCTTAATCAACGGCCTGCCGCTGTGTGCACCCTGTGTCAACACACATGTCACAGGGTCAATCATGTTTGCTGCTCTACGTCACGTCGAGCACGTGTGACGTCACGCTACGCAACAGCAGCAGCAGCAGCTGAAAGAGGGCAAAGAGAACGACGCAGCCGGCACGTAGGCCAGTGAGAGGAAGAGTGGGAGAGAGAGCGTTTAGTTGAGAGTACGTGCGTGTGTGCGCGTTGACGTCTGTCTGGGGCTCGTGTGTTAGTATGTCAAAAGTAACCTTGTATAGAGAGAGGAAGATAGAGATAGAAGAACGGTACATAAACAGATTTAATTAACGTAAATTTTATTTCCTCATGTAATTGCAGAGAAATGTAAACAACTGAAGACAGAGAAGCAAATGCGCAAGGATTGCCCCTTCTGCAAGGAGCACAAGAAGCGTCCGCTTATCAATTATATGCGCAAACGTGAGTCACGCAAGCACCACGAGAGCATCTGCGAGGACGAGGAGGAGGAGATGTATGAGCACGAGCACGCACACGAGCACGAGTCGGTGCAGCATCAATTGTCATCGGTTGTGTCCACGCAGCAGAGCTGCAAGGTGTAAGCAACACTGGAAGAACCTAACCTAAAACCGACTCGATAGATTATAGCAGTATCAGCAGTTAAGGACAGGGGAGAAAAGGAGACGAGAGAGAGACACAGACCGAGACAGGTGGCAATGATCAATGCCAAAACAAAACACAGCGACAAAAACAACAACAAACAAAAACAACAGCAATTCAGCAATGCCATATAAATTTAGACAAAGACAAAAAAAGGAAAAAACAAAAATAAAAACAAAAACAAAACGATAACAAATGATGAGAAGAACAACAACAAAGTTGTAAAGATGCTGTGCGCCTGTTGGCCAAACGAGAAGAGAACGCGAGGGAGCGAGATAGCGTTCAACTACAATAATCCAATGCAACTGTACCTACACTAAACAAAAAAGTTGCATGCATTTCCGCCTATGACGTTACACTACCATTTACAACAAAAAAGAAGAAGAAAACAAGAATGAAAGAAAACCCAGCAAAAACTTTTGTTGCTGTTAAAACTTGATACCAATTTACAACAAAACCGTTTAAAGTTAACTGTTTCATTACTAATTGTTTGACGACTACTATGTCGAAGTTGTTTATACCAGTATAAAAGCTTAACGTACGCGTCGTTTATTGACTTACAATCCATATATACCAACAACAACCGCCCCGCTTGTCTAGTAACTTGACCGACCTTAGGCAAACAGCATGGAAGGAAAGAAAGAGATAAAGCAACAAGGGAAGCAAAATTGTCAGAATATCAGAAATATTTTTCTATTTTGCGTACGAGACTGAGTGAATTGCAGTAGAAGGTTTACTATTGGAACAATTGTTTGTTCTTATACAAAAAAACAATTGATTTCAGTATTAAATGAGCAAAATTTGAATATTATTTACAGGAAGTTTACATTTAAAAACCAAAATATTCAGAAAAAATGCTTCTTTGGCGCCAAAAAAAGTCATATTTTCTTCCTATGTGTGTTTAGCTATATTTATATATAGTTTTGACCCAGCATTATATCCTTGTCTATATTAGACACCCTAATATTTATGAAACCCCGTAAAATAATAACCATACACCCGATACAAGTTTGCACAGTTTGGGAAAAATATAAAAAATAAAAAAACAAATAACAATGAGGAAATGGGCTAATATTAAAATAAATACCTTATATAATATTATTCAGCTTAAAGAAACATATTTACTATATTGAATTTATGGTTACATAAGCAAGTTGCAAATGTTTTAAAATTTAATATCTGTGTTGTCAGTTATGAAAAGATTTTAATGTATGTATAACACAATTGGAGTTATTAATATCGTAAAGGAATATAAACAATCAGCAAAGAACATAAACTATTCACCCAACTGTGTAACAAAGAATGACAAAAACGAAAAAGAAAAAATTGTAACTAAATATTGTTAAATTGTTAAGTAACGAGAAATGTTTTTTTGAACAATTTGCTTGCGGGTATCGAGAAAATTTTCAATTTATAAATTATTATATATACCATATATTGTATTTACAGTTAAGTTATTTGAAAAAAGATTCTAAAAACGAAAAATATTCAATAAAAATGTTATTGGAATTTATTAAAATCAAGATAAAGTTTTATTTATTTGAATTCATTGGAATTTAAATCATTATTTTGATAAACTGGGAATATAACGCAATTTGGAATTCCCTCTATGAATAATAAGGTTCCAAATCATTAAAGCGGGAAAGATGAACGAACGCGGTTGGAACGCAGTAGTATCAGGTTTCTAGATGAATTGGTTTTGTTTTTCCCCATAAACTTTCCGAAACTACGGAAATATTCCTGTCTCGCAACAGTTCGCTAATTGAAATTGAATTAATAAGTTTGGAAATGAGTATTTTCGTAAAACGATTTAAGATTAAAGAGATTGTTTGATGAATAATTAAGGTCAGTCTGTATTAGTTCATACTTGACTGTGCCACTTATCAATCTGACCTGGAACTTGGACCATGAAACCACTCAATGTACGTTATTGTGTCAAAGTTTTCGCTTGCCCCACATAACCTCTATTAAATTAAAGCCAATTCGACTTGATGGAATTAGATTAAAAAACCGTTTTATACTATATATGCACTATTCTCATTTGCCTAATAAATTCAAGATCTGTCTACTTTCAACCGCAATTTCAGTGTATGAAATTTCTCTCACCCACTGCCTGCGTTCCCCTGCTTATCTAGATACCCAAGCACTTAACCACTCAACCGCTGAAATGGCGACCCGTGGCTGAATGTTAATCAAAGTGTAAACAACAACAACAACAATACAAGAACTGGGAAGCCGTAAAAAATATGCAATTTGCAGTATATAGTATAATAACAGGGTATACAAGTATGTGCAAGCACACACAATGGATTTGATTCGTTTAAAATTCAATGTTAACTAGTTTCAGCCTGGAAATGAATGGGGGGCCCTGAGTGGGAAAGAGTGGGGCCTATCTAGGGGGAAGAGAGAGCTTAGCCTGTATTGCAGCTAGAACCGACTAGCTTGAGCCAAAACAACAAACAAAAGGCGTACATACTAAGCAGGTGTTAAGGGCAGGTGACATAACAACTTAACTGAATACAGTAAAGCGTATAGAATGAATGATTGGATCACTTTAGGCATCGAATATTCGCGATTTTGGGTAAACTAGGCAGAAGAAGGCGTGGCAGATCCCATAAAGTATTGATATTCATTCCAGAAAAAAAAGCCGAATTTAAATTTGTAATGAATAAAGTTTTCAATAATTTTAGCCGTTCTTTTTATAGCACACTCCACTGTGAATCGGTAATTACTTATATCGATACTAAATGGAAATGATATCTGTTTCCAAGCGCCTATAAGTACACGAGTAAATAAACGATATACGAGTATATATTGTAGTATGTACACATGTCATAGTATAATCATATCATGCCTGACCACGTATTCTAAAGCTCTAAAGCCATTACTAATTTTACTAAATAGTTAATATGGCGAGAAGACGGCACGCGTTTTGAAATTGCCGCACACGTTAAAAGAAATAGAGGGAATATAAAGAAGTAATATATATTTTAACAATTCAAGTAAATTTATCATGAAGTTTCTAGAACAAATACAATGCAAGATAAGACACAAATTTGTGGTAAGTGTTAAAAAGTTCATTGCGGTTTCCTTAAACATTGCGCACGAAACCAGTGAGAAAAGGAAAAAAAACATAGCAGTAAAATAAATGAATAATGCACCACGATTTACACATCAGTTGAACAAGAAGTTCGCAATGTGAAGGTTTAAATTCTGTAACTACTAAAATCAATTAAAAAGGAACAAAAAAATTGAATTATCCAGTACGAGGATCATCAGAAAAGACTCAAAAAATGTTGCAAAATTTGTTAAAGAAACTGAAAAGTGCAAAGGGTAAAAACTCTCAGCAACAATATGAAATGGGAGTGCTGAAAAAGTCTCAGAACTGTAAGTCATTCACAGCAATATGTTAATGATCCACCCGGGAATAAAATTGAATCGTTCCCTGTGTTTTTATTTTTTGCAAACTGCGAAAAGTGACAGCTTAGATAGTTACTTAATGGATCACTCGTGCGAAAGATCACACAATCCTCGTTATAGAACAAAACAATATTGGTTTCGCAACGATCACCAACGGCGATATGTGATATGTTAGGGTAGGCGCATGACTATCTCGGGTGCTCATCACAGATATGGCTGTAAATAACTTGTCCGGGGCTTTCATATCTATGAAATTTAATTATCATGATAGTTTTTTATTTACTTTCAGTATTTATTAATGGTATTTATTATGTGAGTAAGGAGATTTAAATAGATAGGGAAAACAATAAAAATTTTATATATACATATTTCTATTGGGGATTTTTAGTGTATACTAAAAATGAACTAATAGTTCCTCCGTAGCAACTAAACTAGCGGAGAGATAACCGTAGAATGCTTTTTTATGAATGTGCAATCTGTAATTTTTATTTTTTTTACTTCTTATTTGTTTACAGGTCATAAGGATGCCAAGCTGAGTAAAAGTTACTGCAAATGTGAGCCGAAGGCGTGCAAGTGTACGAAGAAACAACAACAACAACTACAGCAGAGATTGTTGCTGTCGCAATTGCGACTACGGGGCACTGATAACTTATCAAGCGTTATATTATTTTAGTACTACTTATAAACACACTCCCATACATACACACATATACATCTATCTATATGCAAAGTAAATAAAAAATAGAAAAAAGAAAAACAAATACGAAAATAACAACAATCCGAGCTACACTCGAGGGTGTGTAAATGTTGTGTGTCGCTTAAAGTTTCCAAATCTTCCGCCTTTACGAGGCACACACAGTATATAAAATTCATACGTATATGAATACATAAAGATAACTAAAATACTTCACAGATTAAAGCTAATATTAAACGGGTCTATTGTGGCCCCGACCTAAGTTATCTGAGAAGTATCATAGAAGTTCGAAGAAAAATATGGAAAAATTTAATTTTACTCATATCTGTGAGGCCTCGAGGGGGCTGGCGCTATTCATTTATTTCTTCAGGGTAATCAAAGTTTTTAATACCCATGATACGGCGCTATAAATTAGCTTGAGATATTGGTTTACAGAAATTGCAACTACGTAACTTCAGGCATGTGCCAAGAATACTATTCGCACTCAATCGGGCATTGAGTGGAACTGACCAGAACAGCTAACTACTTGTGGGAACAAATCTCTGGTTTCAACAAGTAGAATTAGTGACATACTTCAGGTAAACTGTTTACAACTGTTTCGCAAACAAACAACAACTTTTTAAGGCTCGACCGGACTTTGTAACTCAAGTTAGCTCGTGCTAAATATAGAGTATATGGAAGGGGTTTACTCATCTGCCAACTGCGTCGCATAACGAACACATCAAGTTATCTATTGTTTTGCAGTACTTTAGTTAAGACAGTACCGGATTTGCGGTGAAGTTTAAGAAGTTAAATATACTAGTTTAGGTAAGAATGAGATAGAGGTGCTTAATTTTCATTTTTTATGCACAAAATATGCTTGTAATGAACCTTTTTATGTTACTTTTCAATATTTAGCTTTTATTATTTACTTCATTATTATTAATATTTCATTATTGTATAAGTTTTAAGTTTTCTTTTTCCAGAAACCAACAAATTTCCTGCATACTTTTTGGGATGTGCTAAAACTATGCCCTTCCTTTCGGCAGCTTCGACAAGCTAAACTTCTATTTATAGCTTGGGTTAAATGTTATAAATAGCTTGTAGAACCCTTAAGCATTTAGCAAACTCTACTGCAAGAGTAAACAATTAATATTGCTAATTTTAGCTTGTTTTCCAAGTTTTAGACAACGTTAAAGGTTTTATGATGACCATTAATAAACCACTTGAGTATTTATTTACCAAGTAGAACCAGAAATTACGCATCGTAAACAATGCCAGCCAAATTTAAAAACCATCATAACACATCCAAAAACAATGCCGAATCTCCCGCAATTCACTCAACTCCGCTACTGTTTAAGAGTACGCAATAGGTGCTAGTTTTAGCGAGGTCAGCTACACAAGGTAAACAATGGAAAACTTTAAATAGAAGGCTGGTCAGTTACGTGATGAACAATGATTTATCAAGCTGATAACAAAAAGGTTCAACAATATAAAGAACAGTATATATTATATGATTCAAAACTATATACATAAGCTACTTCTTCCGTGTAACGTGTGTAGAAAGCCTTTAGACATAACACACTACACTTATCATGTGTAGATTGCTCTCTTAGTCACATGATAAGGTTTACAAGGTGCTTACATAGTGCGGTAATAAGACCCTCACGCGTAAGGCCCTAAACTCAAGTACTTTCAAGTACGTTGACTTCAATATAACTCATCGTATTTGTCTTTCTATTTACGTTCTACCTTTTTCCAGAATTTGTTAACTGCACGTGCTGTACGGCTAATAAAAAGGCGAAAATTTGCGAAAAAAACAGATAACGATTTGCGCATTGACAAATCGAATAAATATGATAGATAAATTTGCACAGACTGCGCACACTTCACCGGAAGAACTGATGTCACTGCACTTTCTTCTAAAAACATCGCACAAAAAGTTCAGGCAGGTGTCACAAATGTGAGAATTAAACAAAACACGAGTATATATTGTGCAGAAAGATAAGGTTAATGAGCTGCTACCCCAGTAAAATATGATGCAGGTGATAAGATCGAGAGAAGATAGCAATGGCAAACTTAAACATGGTCAGACTTTAGTCAGACATTAATTATATTTGTCTGCATCACAAGAATGCGCTTTATAAGCAAACATAGTCAATAAAATTTGTTTAATAAACACATTTTTCAGAGATAATATCACTAGAGGTTTTTTTATGAAGCTGAGCCAAGCCTGTCTGATTATATAGATAAATGAGTGGAATTCTTTGCCACATATGTATGTAATTGTTGGCGGCAGATCACTGCTTTATCTAATTGCTCAAGGTTGCCATACGATTAGAATCAGCTGTTCAAATCTATGTTCTAAGCATCTGTTAAATTTATGCTAAGCTCCTGTTAAGTCTTATGTTAGCAGCTGTTAAGTCTAAATCAAATCACTTGCATAACAGTCGCTTCTCACCAAACATGTAAAAAGTGCAGCGGCACAATGAAAATTAATAAATTTAAATCCTTGCTTTTCAGCAAAATAAAAACTACGAAAGTAAGGCGGTTGCACAAATCAGTGTACCCGTAAACAGTAATAATAAAAAAAAAATATCTTTTTTATGTAAAGGAAACTAGTGATCTCTAAAAGATAAAACTGAGACTCGTTGGCAACGAAACAGACAGATAGACGGGCAATGAGACAGTTGATCCTAACTACAATGACCCCATTCCCACTCAGAATATATTTTTGAATATATAGTACTTATCCTGGCTACAATGACTAATCCTCACCCATTCCCACCACTATACTTATGTATATCATATATTCATATATCATATATTTCTAATGCGTTATTGCGTTATAGAATTCTCCAGAAGTTTATCGTTTTAGAATTCGAACATAAAAATTGGCTGTTTATTATATAGTATATTTTTGTTGAATTCTAATCAATTAATTCTTTATCATCAAAAAAACAAAAAGAAGTATGGAACGATATACTGATAGTATTTATCTACTAAAGTAATAGCCCCCATAAAGTGCAAAGTATAAATTTGATACTTATATCATTTTGCATGTTATTTGTCAATAATTCCTCCATCATTATAAATATAAGTACCCTTTAATAGAACCATTTAAATATACATATGTATATTTTTAATATACCGAGTGACTTCTGTAGCCAAAGTTAACCAACTAATGGGCACGTGCGTATACAATATAAATGATATAAAGATATATCAAAACTTGAAAGACTTTAAACATGCTATAAAAAGAAAGCAGACAAGTTCCAAGAAATCTTCCACAAACACATAATAATACACAGACTGCTTGACTCGCAGATATAATATAGCTTTTATAAGCAAACATTCAAATAAAATTTGTACAAATGAAACAAGATAAAACATATGTATATAAAAAGACTGCCGTTTGTGCCTCAATTATAGCGTGGTGTAGGTGTATAAATTGCTTAAATAGGTCATAAATATAGTGAAATCGATTGGTCAATCCGGCTAAAGATAATGCTAAGTAAACCAGAACGATGACGAAGCGTGATAACCCCACACGCTCGTGTGATAAGAATGAAGGTAAGAGTGTTTCGAAATTTCTATTACAACTCGTGCAATGCGTTCACTTACCCGCAGTAGCCAGGTGAGTACACTCTCCCGATATGGCACAAAGGCGCTGGGCGTGGCAGCTCCGCCTCCACCGGTTTTGCGTGAATCTGCTAATGCGGCAATTACTTTGCCGAGCGTGAGAAGGCTTTTATTGATGCTAACGCCCTCACGAATGCGTTCACCATTTGAGCCAGACACGCTGATGCGTTCACTGCCCGCCAGATCCACAAGGCTGATCTTACTGCGTCGTGTCTGTCGGAGGGAGGCAACAGTGCCTGAATCTGTATCTGTGGATGAAGACATGCCATCGTCGCTGCTCAAATCGGTAAGATTCAGCACGATATTAAAGATGGAATGCGAACGGGAACTCTTGTCGTTCATGGCGGTCGATGCGGTGGCTCGCTGGGAGTTGCCCACTGCGAGCCAATTGCGCAGAGCTGAATAGGAGTCCACGGAATGGGCACTTAGATCCACCACGTAGGGACCAAAGATCGGATGCTCTCGCACCTTGAGGGCCTGCCGCTGCACGGGCGTGTCGGGTGCAGTGCCTGCTATGGCCTGCTGCACGCTCAGCAGATCGTGTATCTTCTCGTTGTAGATCTCAAAGTAGCTGACCTCCACCTCAACCTGTTGTTGACAAAAGAAGTTAACAAGTTAGCAAAAAGCTTAAGAATTCAATAATAAAGTTAGCAACCTGTAGGTGGTCCTTGACTCCATCGATGCGTCGGAATAGTTCATGACAGAATCGCGGTATAATGCCCGCCTCAGCGTGCGGCGCATTGCCATCGAGGGCAGCATCGTCGAGCCCTTCAATGCCCATCATACTGTACGATTTACCCGATCCAGTCTGTCCGTAGGCGAACAGACATGCATTGTAGCCCTCGAAGGCAGTGTCGATTAGAGGCTGCGCTGTGCCGGCAAACACTGCCGGCTGATCTGCAAAGTTCTTGCGCTCGGGATCGCATGAATAATAGACCTGGTCGTAACTGAAGAAGTGTGTTACGCCTGCTGAGGCATCCGCACTGCTGCCGGCCTGGACGGTTAGCTCGTTGTTGCCATGCACTCGCACCACATTCGTCACGTTGCCCCGCGTGCATTCCAGTGCATTCAGTGGACGAACACGCACTGCGACCATCATGTTGCTCTCCTCGGCAAGGCTTTGAAAGGATTCTGTCATGATGGCATCCTTTTCTTTGGTGTGAGCCTTGCTAGCTGATTTGCTGCCAGCTGGAGTCTGATGATGATGCTGCTGATGTTGCCGCATTGGCGTTGTTGTTGTCACCTTGCGGGCATACAGCGAGGAGGGGGTATAACATGCATTCAGCGCTGTTGGTTTTGGTTTTGGCTGCGGAGTGGCAATGCCACTACTAAATGCCGTGTTCAACAGCTGCTCTGCATGTATGTGTGAGGAGTGTGTCGACTTCTCGGCACTGTGTTTAGGTGTGCGACTAAGCACCTTTCGGCGCAATCCTCCGGATGCAGCAGCAGCCGTTGCAGGCGTTTTGATGCCACTTCCACTGGAGCCTGTCGCTTCAATGCTGCCACGTGCATGCGCTTGAAATTGATGGATGCGCTGACGCACAGGCGTGCTTTTGTTACTCATTTTACTTAGACTCTTTATAAATTATTAACAAATTAAAATGTTGTTATTTTCGAAAAATACCGCGCGACGCGTCGTTTGTTGTCAATTTTTTCGTTCTAGTGACGTGTAAGTTTCGATAATACATTAGGCGTTGCCACTGCTTGTTCAGGCACATGTGCGCAATCAGGTAACTAGTTGGCAACGCTTGATGCATGCTAAGCGGGCAATTTATTTTAAATTGTTGTTCATAACTTCTAAAATTGTTTTTTTTTTTATATTTATTTTAAATATAAGTCTATGCGATATAGCATCCATCAAGACCAGGTGTAAGAATTAAAAAAGCACTATCCCTGTGCTTATTCGCTTGCTTTGAAATTTAATAATGTTCATTGCTTAGTTAAACGAACAGCTATTGGTTGTATCGTCGTGCATTTAGTGATGGTTAAATAACAAAATATGGTTAAAAAATGCGTTGCCGGGAAAATTGTTTGAAAAAATAATTGCGTGATTTCAAAGAATGGGTATTTTTGTACTTATCGAAACCTGGTCACACTGGAATGGAAAATTGGGACTTTTCGGCGGCTACTTATCCTAAACCGATTGCTAAATGGAAACTTTTTGCCTAATATTTTCGTCTTATCTCGTCGGGCTCCATAAGGATCAATCGTCAGATCTTGAAACCTCGGAAACTGCAATCGTGCCTAAACTAACAAACTTATTCATTCTTTTACTTTTATTTCGAGAATCAACCAAATACTTGTTGTGTATTATTGCTAACGGAAATATAGAAACAAGTAATAATAATCGATAACAGTGTTTTCATTTATATTTTATTCAATACTTGCACATACATGTCTTGTTTATTTTGATATACTTATTAGCACTTAGTGAGTTGTTCAGAAACCTTAAAAACAAAATAATGCTTAGCACGACGAAATACTTTCCTTTTAATTTCGAGTATGGTCCAATTACTTGTACATTTTTTCCATTTGCTAGCGCTCACGGAAAAATGGAAACACTTTCTGCAACTCCGCTTTGCACTTGCAGGCCTCAACCTGCGGCAATGTTTCGATAACATTCAACAAGTAAATTTGCAATTGTTGTCGACGTTCCTCGACAAACACGAGATTCATATTGCCAAAATGTTTTTTGGGTGGAAATTCGATTGAAGATATGCTGGGATGTGTTCGCAGCAGCGACTTATGCAGCTTATTGAACTCACTGTAGCGCCGAAAGAGAGTCCAGTGCTCCAGCCTCTGGCGCATGGTTATGTGAATCTCATAGACGTAGTGGGAGCCCGATCGTGTAGACTTGACAAGCTTGACATGTGGAATGGTTATAAGGAAGTTGGAACAAAAAGACGATGCGGGATCGATGCCACTCTCGTTGAACTGCTTTGTGAGGCGTCGAATGAGCTGACGGTTCTGCAGATTGAGCTCAGCCACTCGCGTCTCGAGCAGAGCACAACGTTCGTTTAGCATCGATACTTGCTCCACCAATGCTGCAGTCTGTTGCGCCCCCAGTCCATTGGCCGAGGATGAGGACTTGCTCCACTGCGATGAGGTATCACTGCGATCTTCGTAGAGTTCGTTATCACTTGTTGCTGCTGTTGCCCCTGCTGCAGTTGAGATCTGTTCTTGATCTGCTTTAATGGGGTAAACATCAGGCAGTGGAGTTTTCAGAAATTCCAACTCTGGTCCAATGGGATCACATGGGGCAGTTTCAGTTAAGTATTTCGGCACATTCAAGAGTTCCTGCTTGACAGCCTGATTCGATATCAGATGCTGCACTTCAAGCATTTCCCGGGGATTCAGTGCTCCCAGTAGATCCTCCGACGATGTGGCGCACTGAATTGGCCGCTCAACAGCACTTGAGGCACCGCCTTGCTTGCGCACAGCAACAGGCACTGGCTGGGGGGAATTTATAATAGGCTCTTCTTTCACCACGCCCATTGATACTGCAGCTTGACGTTTTTGGGCATTCAGCTCAGGATTCTCTAGATTCAAAGCGAAGAGTACATCCTTGAGACTATCGAGAATATCAGGCAGCTTACGGGCTGCCTCCTCGTTGAGCAAGAGTGACCATGGCGTGTAGAATCGCTGTAGTTGCGCCTCGTCACTTAACCAGGTCAGTATATGACTTTGTAGTCGCTTCTCGTTGAGCGTGGCGCGTATAAAGGCTCTTCCGCGGCCATGTTTTGTCCAGATTTGCTTCAGACCCTCGTAACGTTGCAATTCGTGCGGGGTCAATTGTGTTTGACAGAAATCCCAAAACGTCGTCTCATTGTTGCCTCCTATTCCTCCGCTCAGGCTGCTGCCACCTGTTACAATTTCGTGCATGTTTTGAAATATACTGGCGGCAGTCAGTGTAACATTCACCGTTTGACGTAATCCATAGGCGAGTGTCTCCTCCAGCGCCTCGCACAGTTCCAGCACCACTTCGTCATTCTCAGTGGCGAGCTCATTTTTTCCACTATAATTTTGGCTTGTTTGTTGCGCACTTCTCTGCAATCGTCGAAAAATGTCTTCTCTACGTTGGCCGAAAGTGCTGCCGCTTAGCGCAGTTCTTGCCAGATCTGACACTGCATTTTCAGGCATTTTCTCGCATCAACTTAAACTGTTAATTAGTTTTTATTATTATTATGATTACAGCTCTCGGTTGTTGTTTTTGTTCCTTTTCTACTTTTTTTCCAGTGTTGGTAAATCTCTATGTTGACAACTGTTCAATCGATATCAAATGATTGATTTATCTCAATAATATTAATTGTATCGATCGCGACTATATATAAAAATAAACTAAACGTAAATATTTCATACTTAAATTTTATATATAAGTAAAGTTTGGTTCCAAATATACATAGATTTAATAAATACCTTAGTTTGAACAGCGACAACATTGGTAGTTATAATAAAATAATTGCAATTTAAAATTTTCTTGAATAATTGTTTTATAGTTTTGCAGCGTCAACTGTGAAATTTATAATATTCTGTAATAAATGATGTCATTTTAAATGCCCACCAACAAGTTTTGTTGATTATTTTTTTATTCCTTTTAATCGAAAGTAGTGTTTTACAGCACTGGCTTTCCACGCGAAACATAGAATATTAAGGAAATATCGCTTTTTAATGAGTGCACATCACTAATCATCGCAATACTGGCATAAAATTTGCGCGTAAAAGAATGCCAAAAGTCGGGTAAATATATGGAAAATATAAAAAAAGAGTCAAGCACTTTATAGCCAATGTGAGAAAACAAATTGCAGTATAATAAAACTGTATTGCTGAAACATAGATTTCATTTCTATGATGTGTGAGGGCAACATTTGTGCGTTTTCTTTTGTGTTCGTTCGTTCGTCGTCTGCGCGCACGGTGCGCTTCATTGACTTTTAAAGCGAGAGTAAAACGTAAAACCGATTACAAATTGGCGACAAACTTTGTAGGATTTCGAAACACAATAAATATATTAAGTATAAGTTACTAGTAACCCATTACTTCTGCAGTTTGCACACAAAAAGAACATTAGAAATGCGTGTGCAGAAGGTAATAAGATAAAAAACAAGTTAAAAGGAAACACATAAAACAAGCGCCGCTGCCGTCGCTGTCACCGCCTGCCGATGACCATCCATATGGTCTGCAAGCGCAGGAGTCTGTTTACATGCCTGTGTGTGTGACCCGCGTGTGCGTGAGTGTGCGTGTGTTTCCCATTGTAGCAAAAGTGGTTTAACTTTTGAGAATAAACAATAATCGAAGTGAAGTGAACTAAAACAACAAAAGGAATAACAAAAACATAAAGAAGTTAACATGAATCCCGCCGAGCTGCGCATGATGTGGATGAGCACTCAATACAATTCAGAGCGCATTTCCCTCGAAGATGCAGCAACTCTGCTTGGTCATCCATCACTCACCGTCATGGAAGACATGACACATCAACCCACTTTGGTAAGTTCCATTCAATTAAATAGATTTATATTGACAAAACTCCACCCACCACACCTTCCCCGATCTCCTGCTTGCCAATCTTTCAACTAAACAAACCCAAATTCTAAAGATTGACTTGGTAATTATAATACGAAAATGTATGTTTATCAAAGGGGTGTACCAGGCACTCTCATAAGTTTTGCTTTCTTTTTGATAATTGGAATTTATTTACTTATTTCTTCTACTTTCTTTTCTATATAATTTATGTATTGGTTACGTTGTATCCATTATATACTATCAACTATATCCTGCCAACTGCCAAAACACACACAACAACAACTACAACAACAAACACACACCCACCCTGATACAATATGAAGGATATGAATCCCATGATGAGCATTGTCGGTGGGGATTTTACGGGACAAGCGGCGGCAACTGCTGCTGCACTGGGCGTCCAGCCGGGTACACTGATTGCGACCAATACAAATAATTTATATGGCTTTGCCCACATTGGTGGACTGCAGCAACAGTTGTTGCAACAAACCGCCGCAGCAGCTGTATTCCAAAACTATACGGAGGCAATGGATAATGATCCTGGCATTACTCTGATGTCCGGTGTGGGCGGCACATCGGTGGCGGTTGTCGATGATGGAGAACAGCAACAGGTTTATGGCCAATTGGATGATGGCTACGATGATGCCAGTGGTGCCGTGGATGGCGGTGCTGGTAACATGTCGGATCTGGAACCCAAGCAGGAGATTATCAATATCGATGATTTTGTTATGATGAATGAGGATAATAATTCATATGATGGCACTGATTTCATGACCTCATCGGATAAGGATATATCACAATCATCCTCATCGTGTATGACCAGTTTGCCTACAAATCATGATCTTCTCATGCCACTCGGTGATGGCCTGATGCAGCAGCAGAAGCATCTACTACTTGGTGCCCCAACAACAACCGCAACAACCTCATCAAGCTCTGGAGGCGATATTCCTTTTGGCAACAATCTAATCTTTGCCAATACAAGTGCAGCAGTTGCTGCTGCTGCATGCGGAGAGAGTGGGCAAAAGAGCCTTCGTACTGGTTACAATGTGAGCAGTGGCAAGGCTGGCGCCAGTAGCTCCAGCTCCAGCTCCTCCACGTTACGTAGCCAGCGCAAAACACGCAAGATTGAGCCAGTGAATCGACCTGGCCTAGTGCTTAAAACACCGATAGCCTATAAAGGCAACATTGATCCATCGGTTATACCGATACAGAAAGATGGCATGGGTATGTTTTCCATTTTCCTACAATTGATTTTCCATTATTTTCATCATTATCTCGTCTAAAGTAAATTTCCTTTTATTTATTAACGTAATTTTGAATTTGGGTTTGGCAGGGGGAACTCAACTTGCACCCGAAGTATCTTTAGTGTAAAGCCCTGGGAATAATCATCTCATAATCTAAATATGTTGACTCATCTGTCTATATCTTTTCTTACAGCTGTCTGCGAGCGTTGCGGTGCTATTGGGGTGAAACACACGTTCTACACTAAATCGCGTCGCTTCTGCAGCATGACCTGTGCCCGTGGCGAGCTCTACTCGCTGGTATTGAATAGTAAAATGGATGCACCTTCACCTTCAGCTGCTAATCTGGAGATGACAGAGATGTCGGGCACATTGGAACAGCAGTCGGAACTGGCCGCAGTTAACCAGGAGCAGGATCAGCTCGAACAGCAGCAGCAACAACAGCAGCAGCAGCAGCAGCAATCGGATATCGAGCTGACGTTGCAGGCAGCGCATATAAAGAACGCCAATTATCGTTTTCGTATTACGGATCAGTCGAAGATTACACAGCTAAATGGATTTGGAGAGCCAATGTCATTGGGTGGCGATGCGGCGGCCAATAATGTGCAGATGGCAACAGATGAAACAATTGCAGCATTAAATGGTGGCGCAGTTGGGGATGCTGCTGCTCCACCCGCTGAGGCCAGTGGCAGCGGCGCGGATGGCTTGGTGAGCACCAGCAATGCCAGCACATTTGTGAATGCTGCAACGGCATCAACACCCAAGCCGCTGCGTCTCTTTCGTGATGTCTTCCCACAAGATGAGTTGCCTCAAATACCCAAATATGAACGTCTTCCGGCTCCATGTCCCCAGATGGAGAAAATAATCAGTATCAGGAGACGTATGTATGATCCTACACACTCCTATGACTGGCTGCCGCGGCTGGGCAAGGAGAATTTCTTCGCAGCACCTGTGACCTGTTTTCCTCATGCTCCTGGCTATGAGGTCTGGGATAATCTGGGTGTGGGCATGAAAGTGGAGGTGGAAAACACAGATTGCGATAATATTGAGATCATACAACCGGGACAGACCCCAACCTCATTTTGGGTGGCCACAATACTCGAGATCAAAGGCTACAAGGCTTTGATGAGTTACGAAGGCTTCGATACCGATTCCCATGACTTTTGGGTGAATCTCTGTAATGCTGAAGTGCATTCGGTGGGTTGGTGTGCAACGCGTGGCAAGCCACTGATACCACCACGTACCATCGAGCATAAGTACAAGGATTGGAAGGATTTCCTTGTGGGACGCTTGTCCGGTGCACGCACATTGCCTTCGAATTTCTATAATAAGATCAACGATAGCCTGCAGTCGCGTTTCCGTCTCGGTTTGAATCTCGAGTGTGTGGACAAGGATCGCATATCACAGGTGCGTCTAGCGACAGTCACAAAGATTGTGGGCAAGCGACTCTTCCTGCGCTACTTTGATTCCGATGACGGGTTCTGGTGTCATGAGGATTCACCCATTATACATCCAGTTGGCTGGGCAACCACAGTGGGACATAATCTTGCTGCACCGCAGGACTATCTGGAGCGCATGTTGGGTAAGGTTTGAATATGTTATCCAGGAGTCTTTATTGATCTATTTCCTGATACTTTTAGCTGGCCGTGAAGCCATGATCGAAGTACACGAGGATGATGCCACCATTGAGCTGTTTAAAATGAACTTTACATTTGATGAATACTTTTTGGATGGCAAAACCAATGGCTTCATAGAAGGCATGAAGCTGGAGGCTGTGGATCCCCTCAATCTGTCCTCCATTTGTCCAGCCACTGTGATGGCTGTACTCAAATTTGGTTACATGATGATACGCATTGACTCCTATCAACCGGATGCCTCTGGGTCGGATTGGTGAGCCACAGAGCGACAGCAATGAGCAGGCAAAACAATTACAAATTCTAACTGCTTGCAGGTTTTGCTATCACGAGAAGTCGCCGTGCATTTTCCCCGCCGGATTCTGTGACTCCAATAACATTGCTGTGACTCCGCCCAATGGCTATGATGCGCGCACTTTCACCTGGGAAGGTTACTTGCGTGACACAGGTGCCTTGGCTGCCGGGCAACATTTATTCCATCGCCAAGTGCCTGATCATGGTTTCGAGACGGGAATGAGTCTTGAATGCGCTGATCTCATGGATCCACGCTTGGTTTGTGTGGCCACAGTGGCGCGAGTAGTTGGACGTTTGCTGAAAGTGCACTTCGATGGCTGGACAGATGAATACGATCAATGGTTGGATTGTGAATCGGCTGATATATATCCTGTGGGCTGGTGTGTGCTGGTGGGGCACAAACTGGAGGGTCCACCGCGTGTCTCGCATCAACAACATCCCAAACCGGCAGCTAAACCGAAGGTGCAACGTAAACGCAAGACTAAAAAAGGAGGCAGCGCTCCATCGAATAACAAACAGGCACAAAATGACAACAACACAACAGCAACAACAACACAAACAGGTGAGAGTTGGTAACATCTATTAATTATGACCAAGAGCAACTAATAATCATCTTTAATCTGCAGTAAAACCGCGTACAATTGCATTGAAGACGACACCACACTTGCCGAAGCTTAGCATAAAGCTAGAGCTGAAACCGGAGCATCACAATGCTGCCTTCTATGAGAATAATCAACCCGAGGAGGATGAGGAAGAGGATGGCATCGGGGCCGAAGAGGATGCCGATGGCGATGGCAGCAACAGTCACATATCCGAGCAGTCTACCTCACAGTCTGATCAGTTTGGTTCAATGGGTTCCAGTAGTGCTGGTGCCATTACATTGGCAACACCCACGCCCGGCAGCAACAGCAACAGCAGCAGCAGCGGCGGCGGCGGCACCAGCAGCAACAAAACAATGGTAAAGAAATCTTCCATTAGTAAATCTCCTGCGCCACCAACTGTGGGTCGCAAAGCCACTAGCTATATTGCGGTGAGTACTTGATATGATGATAATGATAGTGCGTATACTCGTATATCGAATGCCATGCCACGCCCACGTACTACCGCCCAACCGCCCGCCTGCCGCAGCTCGAAACCACCCATTATTGTATAATAAAAATATCATCACATCACTTAATCAGCGCAGTTAACCCAAATTGTCATTTGTATATAGATTATATATTACTTATTTTTTATGCACTGTTTATTTAGGCTCATCCAACATCCAAGCCACGCCTAGCTTAGCCTCCTATATACTGTATCAAATAAGGTATTAATTTCTATTCCTTCCTCCTTACAGAACTCTGCCGTCACCAATAGCAAGTACATTCCTCGCCTGGCGGACATTGATTCGAATGAAGCGCAACTGGAACTGATGCCGGATACGTGGAATGTCTATGATGTATCCCAGTTTCTGCGCGTCAACGATTGCACTGCGCACTGTGACACGTTTAGTCGCAACAAGGTCGATGGTACACGACTCTTGCAATTGACTAAGGATGATATAATGCCCCTGTTGGGCATGAAAGTTGGACCTGCGTTGAAGATCTCCGATTTGATTGCTCAACTGAAGTGCAAGATAAATCCAAGCAAGGCCAGATCACATAAGACAAACAAATCGCCGTTTTTATAGTGCGGCATCAAGTTTGTTATGATCATCATTATCGTCGAGAACCTCACACGAATCACACACACACACACACATCTTAACTAAGCCAATACAATACAACATAAAGAGTAGTCGTACTTTATTTTTTTGCACGCATCTACACGTGCCTATTAAGGGAAAGAGAGGATCAAGGGAGATCGATCGATCGAGCTGTATATATGCAGTATTTTGTTAGAGCATAAACACAACCGTTGCCTATAATGGATGCCATGTCCATATACAGTTTGTATAACTAACTCAAGTCTCACACAGCGCGTTATAACAATATGAATATATACATATATAAATAGATCTATATATTATATAATATATATACTTATCATCGAGGTAGTTCTTAAAGTACGCTCATGTTATATCAGTCAGAGTTTCTATCAAAAAAAAACAAAACCTTTTTTAACATAAATACACATATTTTTATAATTCAATGTTAGAAGCAGATATATATCGAAGTGATATATGCTCCATATGATTATATATACATACATATATACCTTGTGTATTGGGTAGATTTTGTAATTGTAAATAAGATTTTTGGTCAGCTTTTTTTGCATTGCCAGTCCAAAAGAAATCGCCATCGCACGCTTTCTTCTGCGCAAACGCAACCAGTTAATAGGAAACAGTTCCCAACCAACAACAACGCGTCGTGTTATTTTTTTTTGTATTGGAATCAAGCAATTGCACGAGCATTAAGTACGTACCATAAAGAGGAACTTCGAGTGAAGGCCGAACCTTAACATAGACTTCGATTGTAACTAGATATACCTACTTAAGATACCAGCTAAAGTCTATAAAATATATATCTAAATAAAAACGAATTATAAATTGTATACACTGTGTCTTATTTGTATGCTAAGTAGTAGTAATCATCTATTTCTTAAATAGCTTATTGCAGTGTATTTTGTGTTGCATACTTTTAGTGCCTATCGCTTAGTCTGTTAGTCCACTAGGTATATTAATTGAATAACTTCTTTATTCAGTAAACAATCGCCCGCAAATTTATAGAAAGCATTAAGGTGGTAAAAGTTATTGTACACAACAAAAATAACATTTTGGCTTTAAAATTACACTTGTTTTTTCACTTTTATTTATTCACGGGGCGCAAGCAAGTGTGGCCAAATTTTAAAACATACTTTTTAACACTGGAGACACCTTTTTGGAGTCTCTACTTCCTTAAGTTAGATCGAGGCGCTCTTAGAGACAGAGAGACAGATGCACACACAAAGGGACAGACAGATAGAGGGGAAGAAACATTTATAAACCAGCTGTTAATGCTAATTCAGAATCTACCATATATAGTATAATTAAGGGAGTCTTTTTTTAAAGAATTAGCCTCATGAAGAACCATTTCGCTAACCCGCGAAACAGAACCAGAGACATTTATTATTAATAATTCTTATAGTCACTCAGTTCCTTCTGAACTTAACCTAATGTGTAGCTTAAAATATAATATTATGTGTAATGTTCCTTAATTATAATATATACAAATGTACAGTTGAGGGATTATGCTATCTTACGAGTAAGGAGTTCATGGGGAGGAATTCTCTTCAGACGTCGGAGGGAAATGGGGTCGACGAGATCATTCGCCAATGTGTTCGGGTGTGCGGTAAGTCTGTAGGCATATCGGCTGCTGTTGAAGTTTATTTGATCTCCCAATGGGACAACTTTTATGTCCCTTTGCTCACGTTCCAGGGTAAGGTCACGTAAGAGAGTCGCAGTAATTTTTTTTTATATGTCTCACATATTTCGAAAATCCAATAGACAAAGCAGTTCTTTAAGACCCACGAACTAATAAGACCTATAATAATAATACCAGTGCCTACACTGCGAACAACACTGGAGGAATGAGAGGAATAGAGAGAAAAAAGAGAGCAGGCAAAACTGATAAAAGTATTTTTCTTGTCATGCATACCCGAAGTTTCCATTGATCTCTATGTATTGAATACTTTTTTGTTATACAATATGATGAAATCTCTTAGCGAAATTGCAACGACTTCGGGGACTTTCCAGCTGCATATCCACGATCAACCGCAATCAAAAATGATGAGTCATCCTAAAAACCCTACAAGCAATTCAGTAGCCACTATATGGTATCTATAAAACACAGATAGTTGATCGTATGCCACCCGTACCCCAATAAATAAACTCAAACTTTGTTTTAGAGCTCATCAACTTTCAATAGATTTGTTTATTTTTTGTTTTGTTTTCATATTAATACATTAATGCTATATAAACTAAAACTTAGCAGCTAGAGTTTACACTTAAGTTTGGTGGCTATTTATGCATATATGTATGTATTTTCAATAATTATGCTAGACTTTTGATTACATATTTTAGCGCACATCCAAAATGAATCGATTGATCGCATTTTGGTGGCAAGTTTACGTTGCGTTTTAAGTTTGCGAATTGCTAATTAATAATGTGTGGGGGATTATGTTTAATTTTGTTGTAGAATATATATATATAGTATAATTATAATTGATATATATATGTACAATTATCATCTACCATTACCGATTTAAGTAGAGTTAAGGAAACAGAATAATTAGAATATAATAAACGTACATTTACACACACAAAAAGGCCTATTTACAGAGTTCTTGTCCAGCTCTTATCTCTAGAATATTTATAAACTTTTTCTCTTTTATTATTATTGTTGATTTTTAAGACATAATAATTGCATACTTTAGTGCTGAGCTTAGGCTAAAATGTTGAGGCTATCTTGCGCTACATAAATATATTGTATATTGTATATCAAGAGATAACTTGCATCTCCAACTGTTCTGTTTCTTTTATCTAAAGACCTCAACATAACAACTTAATATGATAAAAATACTAACATTTACAGAGTTACACAGGTAGAATAATAATCAATAAATACGAATTAATCTTGTGTCTCGGGAAAGGGAGGCGAGGCGAGGCGGGGGATGCCTCGATTAGCTTCTCTGGACATTCTAATCCTCTCTCTGATCTCCAAATTGATTTAAAAACGTATTGCATATTGTTATTGTATAAATAAATATTAAAAGTAGTAGCGAAATTTCTAGGACACAACACTCTTTAAACAGTTGTTAGCTCAACTGTTTGATTTGTAGCCGCAGCCGTAGCTGTGGCCTGTGGCGCTGGTGGAGGCGTGGCAGATGCAGATGCTCCACTCGGTCGCAGTTTCTTTATGGGTGGCGTCTCCTCCGATTGACATTGCATCGGCGCCTGCAGATGTGCTTCAACTGAGCTACGTCGTTTCTGACCAGGACTACCAAGTGTCTCAGGTACATCCAATAGATTGCTGGTGCTGCCGACACTGCTCGAGATTTCGGTTACAATGTGTGCTTCAAGCGATGGAGGGAGAAATGGGGAGAGTGGAGCATTAAGATCGCATGTTTCCTCATCACTTGCCACAACATTGCCAAACATGCCTGCACCGCCCACATTATCAACATCCTCATCGCCGCCGACGTCGTCATCATCGTCATCCTCGTCGTCGTCATCCTCATCACTGAAGTCACTGTTCCAGAAGACCTGAGCTCCGGGAAAGACATACGAGCTGTTCTTGCTGTGCGAGTAGAAGGTGCCAGGCACCAGTCGCTCTGCAATCGTTTGTCGCTTGCGTTGTGGTGGCGTGGGTGTCAAACTGGGTGCAGCTGTCTTGGTTTCCTGCACAACATTCGTATCTACCAAATTGCTCGAGAACTCACAATGCTCGATGCCGCTGTCCTTGGATGAATCAATCGAGAGATGTCGACCAACCTGTGTTGCAGGAGGAGCTGAGCAGGTGAGCGCCGTCTCATTGAGCTCCACGAGAATGTCGCTCTTGATACGCTCAATGGCAGCACGATCGACTGCATTGTTGCTGCAGCTGCTGCTGTGCTGCACCGCTGTAAAGGTGGAAGACTCAAATCCACTGTCGGAGCAAGTGCCTGCTGATGAGCCCAGAAGGTAATCAGTGGATCCATTGGACTTAATCGATTGTGTATCCGTGTCTAGTTGCGAATTTCGTTCGCTCTCTGAACTGCAGTGCCGATGATGATGATGATGGTGATGGAGATGATAGTAATCTGTCAGGGGTTGCAGCTCCCTGGACTCACGTAGTACATCCTGATCGCTGCACAACTGTTGCCAATCAGCATCAGCAGCGCTACCCGACAGACGATGGCAAATCTGATTGATAATCACATCAGAATCGCCCAAGAGCTCAACATCGAACTTCAGATGATGCAATTGCTCACGATTGATAAGTATTTGCGGTACTGAGGCAGGTATACTACTGGGAATGTGAGCGACGGGACGTACCTTCAGTGAGGAACCGATGACGATCAGCAAGTCGCATTTATCCTTATCGGTTGCCATCACTGTGTGATATTCGTCGGGTAAGCCTGAAAAGAAATGGATCAATATTGGTTAGAGGAGGGAGCCTTAAGTTTATCTCTTGGACTACCCACCTTCTCCGAAGAAAACAATGTCAGGCTTCATGATGCCATTCTCCACCAGACGCTTAAGATCCTCTTCTGTCACGGCCACCGATGCATCCACACTGTGCTCCACATTTGGTTGACATTGCGGGCAAACAGGTATGCGTTGGGCAAAGATGTCAGCACGCAGTGCATCCGCATTGCACTTGTATTTGCACTTGGTGCATGAGGCCGTGGAGAAGGAGCCATGGCATTCAATCACTCGCTGAATGCCTGCCAAACGTTCCAAGGTATCAATATTCTGTGTATAATTGCGCAACAGTTTGCCCTTCGTCTCCAGCATTTTGATGAATCGATGGCAAGGTGAGGGTTTGAATTCCCCCGGATAAATCTCGCGGGCGAATTTGAAAAATGGTCGAGGATCTCGCTTGAAATAATTGATATCGAACATTGCCTGCGGATCGGGTAGATCAGGAAAATCGTGGGCAAGACGTGCATAGATACCGTTGGTGGAACGGAAATCGGGTATGCCACACGACACAGATACTCCGGCTCCTGTGAGTACAATAATTCTCTCGGACTTGTGCAGCAAATCGATGACATCGTCAAATGTGTTCACATCACTCAGTTTGGTTCGCCTTTTGGGTTCATTCAACAGATGTGCCAGATAATCCCAGAGCACCGAGTCTTCAGTGTCTGCGGCCAAACCTGTTGCAAAGTGCGGCATTATGCTGGCAATCACCTGCCGCGGCACGCGACCTGTGTAGAGCTCACGTTGCAGCCAACGCAGTTTCAAATCGGTGGGACCCACCGACGAGCAATCCGAGCTGGAGGAATCGTCATCATCGTCGCTGTTGGCCCAGCTAAATAAAAAAGATATCAAATAAAAATATATTATATATAATATATAAAGAAATGTATTTAGGTTTATAAATAATAAATATTTTATTAGAATTATTTTACTATTATTAAAATTATAAAAGCAAAAGACCCCCTTCCACCAACCCTCCAAGGACACCTGTCGCATGAGGTACGACTCGAAAAGACGAGAAGACACGAGCATAAAGTACGACTCGCAAAGACGAAGAGACACGAGCATGCAGATGTATTGAGAAATAGGGAATATGGTTTGTTATTATATTATACAATACTAACTATATTATTATTAATTTATTTTAATTATTTTATAATAATCATTTTATGATATCTATATTTTTTATAGTCAGATTCGTATTATTTTATCGACATAAATATTTTACAAACATTATTTTATGATTTTTTTATACTTAGTACTAAGTTTATTGTTTAATTATAATTTTTTTATTACTAATTTTTTATCATCAGTTAGTAATTTTTTATCAATATTATTTAATAATCATTATTTTACTATTATTATTTTGAGTATTTTGTTATTTTTTTTTTGCGAACTGAATTATTTTGCTTTGCTAATCATCTTTATTTAATCGTTATCATTATAGTTCTCTCTCACCTTGATTTGTAATCTTCGTTCTCGTCCTCGTCATAGTCTTCGTCGGCCTCGAAGCAGGACTTGTCAATTTGATTTTCTTGCAAACTTTTCTCCATTCCAATTGTCTTCATCTCTTCCTCTTTAGCATTTTGATTGGCGCCAATTTGTGGTTCTCCCATTTGAGACAATGTTTTTGTTTTGATTTCACTATTTGTTTTCGGTTGTAGTTCGCTTGTTGCTTGCGTCGACGTTGCCGCCGTTGCTGATGTTGTTGCTGCTGCTGCTACATTTGTTGTCAGAATTTCAGCGCCAAAATCAAAAAGGGTCTGCGAGCGATCTATTAAAATAATTTCATCGTGATTGGCCTGCACCTTGATATCCTCCACCTCTTTGGCATTGATGTGTCCCAGTCGAACATCCATATCTTCACACTTTTCCATAATTTTCCAAGCGCGCAACACACAGTTTTCACCCGTTTAGTTGTTCTCTGCTTCGTCGTGGTACGCGCGCTCTCTCACATACACAGCAAACTGAGCAAACCACCACCACCAGCTCGTGATTTCTTCTTTTTGCTTTCTCGCGCGTTCCGTTTTCTCCGCTCTTTCGTTGATACACACACAAAATTTTACGTCTCTACTTTGCGTCCATTTTACTAGAGTAAAAAAAAATTTTTTCCGTTGTTAATTGAACAAATTTTTTAAAATTCGCTTATTAATTTTTTTTTAATTTTTTAAGCGATTTTATTTATGAATTATTTTGTTTAAATTTTTTTTAGTTTACTTTTTTCCATAAAATTCGTACGTAATTTCTGGAAAATTTTCCGACTATATGACGTACAAACCGTCCGAGTGTGCCCGAACCTAACGATGGAATAAATCGTTAAATTTCACCACGCCCAACGTGTTAAAAAAAGGTATCTCGCAGTGGTGACTCATATTCGTTTTTCTAAATGCTAGCATCTGGTCACACCACAAACAAGTGTTGCTCTATTGTTGAAAAGAGGCAAATAATAAAACAATAAATTTACACAAGATAAATTAGAATTAGTAAGAAAAACGGGCGCTATTTTTTACAAAATTATTTTTTTTCGAATTGGAAAAAAATTGTAAAATCATTGGCAATAAATTATGTTTATTGAAGGGTATTGGAAAAACACATTACTCACGATTAAGCTTATGTTCTTCAACTTCAACCATTTAATGGATGTATATGAGAATTAAAACCAAAAATTATATTAAAGCAATTTCAAAATTCGTGTTTTAAATTATTGCATACTTTGCGCAATTCAAGCAGCTGCTCACAACAGCTGATTTTTTGCAAATTGTGGAGGAGTTTGGGACGATTGTTTTCTTATGATTTGCGATTTCAAAACAAGAGCAACAACAAAAATTAATCGAAGCAATGCATGAACTGAGTTAAATTGTGTCAATAGCAAAAGTTTTATTAGAAAAGTCTCATACCATGTGTGGGCAATTTTGTTTAATATAGGGGTTAGCGGGGCACACTGAATAATGGACAAGTTGAATCTGTATGAGGTGCTTGGTGTGAGCAAGGATGCGACAGCGGAAGAAATAAAAAAGGTAAAAAATTTTCAGTTGTTTCCCTGTGTGATACCTTGACCTTTGTCTTTGTTTTGTGAACAGAATTATCATAAATTGGCCAAAGAGTTTCATCCGGACAAGAATCCCAATGCGGGTGATAAATTTAAGGAAATTTCATTTGCGTATGAAGTGCTCTCGGATCCAGAGAAGCGACGGGTCTACGACCGACATGGCGTGAGGGGTCTGCAAGAGCGTGCCGATCGCTTTAGCGATGCCTCCGACTTCTTTTCGAACTGGTTCTCATTTGGTGGCTTAGGCGCTGATCGCGGTATTAGACGAGATGGTAAACTTCTGATAAAGCTAGAGTTGACGCTGGAGGAGATGTACAGGGGAGCTAAGCAAAAACCGGTGGAGTACCCACGTAGGGTGATCTGCAGCAAGTGCAACGGCGACGGTGGACCCAAGGAGGCACGTGAGACCTGCAGGAATTGTGAGGGAGCTGGACGCACATCCGCCTTTGCATTCTTGGGTCTTAATACCTTCGATACGGTAAGACTTTCAGACTTTGTTCCATACCATACCAACTGTTTGTTTATGTTAGGTCTGCCCCGCTTGCGATGGACGAGGGTTCACCATCAAGGAGAGCATGCTCTGCACAACTTGCCACGGCACCTGCTTCGAGGAACAGAAGAAGAGGCGCAATGTGGACGTCGAGCGGGGTATGCCGCATATGCAGAAGTTGATGTTCGAGAACGAAGGCCATCAACTGCGTGACGGCCAGTACGGTTCACTCTATGTCATCATCCTGCAGTTGCAGCACCCGCTGTTCCAACGTCGTCATGCTAATCTGTACATGCGTGACCTGGAAATTAACTTAACCGAAGCCCTGTGTGGTTATACGCATTGCTTTGAACATCTGGACGGGCGCAAGAAGGTAATACGCACCCAGCCGGGCGAGGTGCTGCGTCACAATCACATCAAACTGATGCGCGGCGCGGGCATGCCGGTATTCAATAAGCCAACGGATTTCGGGGATCTCTATGTGCAGTTTAAGGTTACGTTTCCGCCGAATAATTTTGCCACTCCAGCTCAACTGGCCACACTTGAGAGTCTTTTGCCAGCACGCCAACTAGTTCATATGCCAGCGGGAGTGGAGCCTGTACAGATGACCGATTTCAATCCCGAAGCGCATCGACGACGCCATGAAACCGATGAAGAGGATGATGAGCAGTCGCCACATTTCGAGGGTGTGCAGTGCCAGACCGCCTAGTTGTGGGACTGGGCATATCCGTGGCTGTTGCAGGCGTCATATATCGCCTTGGATTCATGGAAACTTCTGTCCACGCTCGGAGTCGACGAGCTGTGCTTCTTGGTGCCGCTCATTGTCTTGCTATTTATAGTGCTATTCCTGTTGCAGGAGTATTTCCTGTAAAGAGACGGCTATGAGAGGAGTCTTTATCATTTTACCCCTCCACACCCTCACACACACACGCATCCAAAAAGTCTAATTGGCCTTATCAAAATTCTACGAGTAAACGTCATCAGCGTTATTAATGCTTTCATTCTTTTTATTTTTCAGTCCATCGAAAGGATAAGTATTTAGCAGATTACTAAATTGCATTATTTATAATTTATTATTTTTCTTTAACACATTTATATATAGCGATTCATCGCTATCTATTCGATTCATATTCAAAATTTTCTCATTGATTTTCTAAATTTCAGATACAATCAATTTCAACCTATTGGCATGTCTAGCTATACCCTTGCAGCAGATTGTAGCGCACGTTATGGAATATCGTCAGCCCTATAAAGTATATATTATATATTCTTAGTCAGCATCAAGAGGAGAGTCTTACTGGCTATGTCCGTCTGTTCAAATTAAAAATAGTCTATAATTTTTAAGACTATCTTGATCAAACTCGACACACAAGTTTCTTAATGTTGCACGCTGTAAATAAGTTTAAAAAAATGAATTGTAGAACTATATTCTGTAGCTGATATAGCAACCTATCGTCCGATTTCAGTTGTTTTACAAGATATGGCAAGCAAACTAACTACATCGAGGTTTTTCTATATAACTTATATGCCTTTAAAATTGTATCAATCGAACTATTATAACCTAAAGCTTTCAAAGAAACGATCAGTGAGAATATATGTGTCATATACCTACGTCCAGCGATAAGAGTTATCATTACTTATAACTAAAAATATATAGGTCATTGTAAAATTCCAGTATATAAACAATCTGTTTAGATTCAAGCCAAAATGTTGCAAGGGTATTTCACCTTCGGTACATCGAAGATAGCTTTACTTTCTTGTTTTATTCCCAACTTTCAAAACTTTCCTAGTCCCGGTGGCAGCCCGAGAGAGAGAGAGAGAGACGACGTGTGATAGTGCATGGCAATACTTCATTATATAGAGCCGGAATAGTTAATCCCTAGCTAACCTATCTTTCTAGTAGTATCAATAGATTCAGCTTGAAACGAAGCATGGCAATGATAAATAAAGGAATACGTTATTTAAACTAGTTATTTATTTTGGTCTATTCTAATTGCTATTTATATTCTAGGTAACTGCTACGAGGAATACGAGATCCGACCCCTTCTGGGGCTATTGCAATCGCTGCTGGCGTCCAGCGTGACATGTCACGTTCTGATTGCGTTCCTTCTTGGTGTTGCTCAGCTCCAGAGATGCTTTACTTGCTGCTTTACTCTGCTGGGACTGATCTTCGTCCTGTGGCAGACTTTGTCTACTCTTCTTGGCTACGTCCATGGCTCCAGATTTGCCCGAGACACGCAAATCGAGTGCAGCAGCCGTCGCATCTGTTGTGTGCGCATCTATAGATATTTCATCGTCCACCTGCGGTGGCACATGGATCTGTGCATCGTAGCTGCTGCTCGATTGCATTTCGCCGCAGCGCATTGTCTTGGCATCGGCAGCTTGATCGGCACTGACCTTCATCAGGGTTAGATACTGATTGTACTTTGCATAGTTGCGTCTGCCAGTCTCGTCATTCATCAGTACCTCAGCTTGGATGTGCGACTCGTCGCGCATGGCCTTGAGGCGAATGTGTTTGGTGATGTCCCAGCGCCAGTTGGAGCGATAAGCGCAGAGGGAGCAGCCAAAGGGTTTGCGATTCAAATGGCCCACAATGTGCACATGGAAACGTGAAGCTGTCGCAGCCCAGAAAGTGCAGTGTGGGCACTTGAACACCTTCTTCAAGGCCTCAGCATCGTCCGGCTGCAGTTGCTCAGTAACCTGGAAGGAAGAAATGAGAGACTAGAGATAAATTAATGAGTTCAGGGGCTCACCTCGCCATAGCCGGGCGCCGTCTCCACGCCACAGTAGCTAAGATCCTTGGCACGAAATTGTTCCTCGTCTGTGGCCACATCCAGTGCCGGCTCACAGTGCTGCAGATGAGTGACTAGCTCCATGGCATTCGGCATGGTCTGCTGGCAGTGCGAGCAACTGATAGGCGGCAGCTCAGTAGGAGTTGCATCCGAAGCTTTTGCTGGACTTGCACACGATGCGGCACCAGCCTCAATTGTCTCCAGCTGATCGAGCATGTCAGCACCAGCTCCCATCGGCTGCAACTGATCCTGTGTGGAAAAACGACGCGTTGCCACATGATGATTGAGTTCATGAATGGTCAGAGATTGCTTGATGTTTGTGCTGAAATCGCAGACGCCGCACTTGAAGTACCCATTGGCACCGTGGTTCTTGGTGTGCCTGTCCAGATTCCATTTGTATGGTGAGTGGAAATCACACGAGCTGCACTTGATCAGCGGCATGGAATGATACTTGACGTGCTTCTTGAATCTGGCACGGATTGGAGTACTGTACGAGCATTTCTGGCACTGATATTGCGAAACCGAACCGGATCCACTCGATCCACTGAGATCCAGTGCCTCCGGGGTGAGGCATTCATCAGCCTGTGGCAGCTCCTCTGAATCTGTATTGCTATGTTCGCCATCTCGCTCCAGTTCATCCGCTGTGCTGCTGGACATCATGGAAATGTTCGACCCCATGTTCGATGTAGGAGGAAACATGCACATCTGGAACTCAAAGGCCATGGAGAAGATGTTGCCGCTGCGCGAGACCATTTGCTGTAGCTGCTGCAGTTGCTGCTGTCGATTGAAGGCCTCCACATTGTTGAGCAACTGTTGCTCCAGCAGCTGCAGTTCACTCTTTAGCTGATTCAATGAGGGTCCACCGCCGATGCTGGCATTACCGGCGGTGGCAGCACCTGCTGAACTACTACTGGGTGCCTCGATGCTCTCCTCGAGGCGACGCTTGCGTGCCATGCGATTGCAATGACGTCTGCTGGCAATGCTGGTGCCGTCATCATCGGAGCAGCCATGCACCATCTTCATGTGCCGCACCAGTTTCTGGAAGTGCCGCGAGGCGTAGAGGCAAAGCTTGCACTCATTGATCACGATCTTTTCGCCATGCACATCGCGTAGATGCGACAAATGGCTACGTGGATTCTGCGTGAAGAAGGCGCAAGTGTTGCAACTATAGTTGCGCTTGATTTTGCACTGTGGCAACTCCTCATCGCCACGTGAAGCATCCAGGGATGTGTTGCTGCTGCTGCTGGTGCAGGCGGTGTCTTTTAACTCAGGCACATCCCGGCTGCCGCCTGGTAGAGCCACTGCAGGCATAGTGTTGGCGCTGGTGTTAGTGAGAGGCAGCACCTGCTTGAGGGGGGAGGAGACAATTCGATTTTTCAGAAACTGCAACTGCCGCTCGAGCAGCTCCGTTCCGACTAGCGTATCCGTCTCGACCGCCTTGGTTTGGTTTGTGGTAGCTGCTGCCGCCGCAGTCGTATCCATACGGGTCTGGAAGACTGTGGCACCACTCACCAGACTACGCACCACTAAACGGCCTCCAGAACGTTCGACCATGGAGGGTGCATCCATATTGTTGTTGTTGGTATTCAAGAAAGATGTTTAAATTGTTGTCTTATTTTTTGGGTTTGTTTTTCCTATACGTTTCGTTAGTTTTTCTTTAGGCGATGTTAACACGTCGAGAACTTGCTTTTTACTGAACCTCTTTCTGACCCAACAATCGTTGGTCGACTATTTTCTGTACGCAAAGGCTACTGGGTCGGAATTTTATGAGAGCGGTTCCTCGAGGCTCATCGAGCTTCTGTTACTCATTGACTGTCAAAATGATTGGTCCAATCAACCAAAGAATTAATACAGAATGCAAGAGACCTTGTGCAATCTAGCAAGCAACACTGGTAGTGCTTTGCTTGGTAGTGTTCTGCAAGGTACCCTCTATGAAAAGGTATTTCGTAATTAGTCATAAGTGGGGGGTTTTTTGACAGTTAAAGAGAGGTTACAAATTTCTAGGGGAAAATACGAACAGAAAAGGGTTCAAGAAGGTATAGAAGTTAAGTGTATTCTAAGAAAGACTGGTGCACAAATTAGGAAGGTCCTGTTTGTATTCTGTGTAAGTATAATCCTCAGTGCTGATCCTTTAAAACCTGAAAAGTTAGAATCCTTTCTTCTTTTTTAAAAGGAAGATAGTTTAGGTTAAGGGTTTTTCGTCATATGAAAAAATTGCAGACTAATCCCAAAAATCCTAATATTTCTATCATACTCTCTTAGATCTATAAAGTTTTCTTTAACAGCAAAATATATAAACGCCCCAAAGTATCTCAAGGTTTAAGAAGAACTATCCCAAAGTTTTTTATTAAAATAGGATATTTATTATTTATTTATTTATTTTTTAAAAGGATTTCTTTGGTTTTTATTATCGTATCAATATCAATACTAAACCTAACTGCTTTTTTACTAATCGATTTCAAAAACGCTATACCTCATAGCTATAGCTTTTATTTTCTCTATCTTACCGTACCATCGTTGAGAACCCTCAACCGTAGAGAAACGCATTTTTGAACGCCTTGAAATTGGAATCGTGATAAGTTCTCGACTCACTCTCGGCTCTCGGCTCTCGACTCACACTTGACGTTTCAAAGTCAATGACAATGGCGCAATTCGTGGGAAAATCTTTCGCATTGCATTCAACCTATCGTAGAGAAATACTCGTAAAAACCTGCCTCGGCTGTTTGTCTTACACCCGACTGTATAATTAATAACATTGCAATGCAGCGCTTACGTCTTACATCTTTCACTTTACTCCCCCGCCCCGTTAGATTTAGCAAATTGAAAATCTTGTCGGTAGTAGTCACACCTTTGTGATGATGCTGGTAGTGCTGCCTCTGCTGAAGCTTGTACTGGTGCTGGTGCTTGTGCTGGTGCTGAAGCTGGTACCGGTAATGCATTGCGGTTGCGTCCGCGATCTTGACCTTGAACTTGGTATTAGATGTGAGCTCTCTCGAAACCGGTTAGCCGTAGTTACTTGATGGAGATTTTATAATGTAGTCGCATTTGATGGGCCCCGCTTAAAGAAACGGCAACAGAACCCAGAGGGATCTAACTTAATAAAGCTATTGGTAGAGCACTAAATGCGCGATTAATGATAGTTAAATTAGCAAGGGGCTCATAAATATTATTATGAATATGAATATGCATATATATAGGTTACATACGTAATCTTGCATTAAACTGAATATAGGTTATGAAGTGGATAAAGTAGATGATATAGATTTAGATTTTTATTACAACAAGATTCAACTCTATATTCACATTCTATCTCATATTCTTTTAAGTCGATTTCTTTCCCTTTGTATTTATACTATTTCTTTTTTTTATAGTTTTTTAACTTATGTCATATGAATATCATTCGGAATCAATTAAGATTTTCCAACTCAGTTTTAAATCTAGAAATCGGTTTTCTCTAATATTTCAGAAATCCAAACTAAGCTTGCTCACTTTATACTTTAAATCAGTCTGTTGAATGTAAAAATATTCCAAAATAATCTTACATTCTTTATTTGCCCTAATCAGGTATGCCAGGCCACGCCTACTTAACATCTAGTTGACCGCAAAACATAATGCAAACCCAAGCAAAAGTTGCGTGTGCGATGCGGTCGACAGTCAAGTGAATATTGACGGGCAGTTTAAAGACTGCTTGAGTCAAAGATACCCTGTAGAGAAGAGTATAAGTTAGATGTGAGAGGAGAGTGAATGAGTTTAAGACTGGGACTAAGGGTGGGATTGAGGTTCGAACTGGGAGTAAGTGTGGGACTGAGACTGTAACTGGGCCTGGGAATGTTACTGAGATTGATATTCACACTGGGATAAAGACTCTCTCTATGAGACTTACTTTGAAAGAGAGTTTTAATAGGAGAAAAAACAAAGGGGAAAAAACCCCAAATATTTATAATTTATTTTGAAAAATGTATTTTCTGACAGCCCTGGAGTGTTGCCACAGCATCAAAGTCAGCTGTTTGCGAACTTTTACGCCACGCCAAAAATGGCGCCAAATATTTGCAAACAGTTGGGCAAAAACGCAATTTCATACATTTAATAAAGGAAAGGGATAAGTCACCCTAATAATTAATACATTAAGATTTTTGTTAGGTTAATAAAAATTGAATATTTAGACTGAAATTAACACTGAGCCTAAGACCGTCACTGAGACAATGACGAACGGCCGAGAAGGAGACTAAGTATGAGAAGGAGACTAAGACTGTGAAGGAGACTTAAACTGGAAAGGAGACTAAGTCTGAGACTGGCACTGGAACTAAGATTGACCACCACATATGTTATCATTGTTAATATGCAGACTTTCATGTATACTTTTATGTAAGTATGTATCTACCTCTACCCAACTGTGTGTCAGTTGTACATCCCCAGTTGACATTACCACTGCAGGGTATCGCAGGCAAACCGGTTACTTTCGGTGGCAAGACGGCGAACAGCTGCAACAAGGCGCTGCCAAGTCAGGCCACAACTGTGCCAAACCTGGCTTTAATTTCTTGCGCTGCATTTGACCAGTAGCTGCCTCTGCTGCCGAGGTAGTTTCAAGAACCAGGTCAAGGCTGCCGCACAGATGGCCATGCTGGGTGCCATCATTGCGAACTTGTTGCAAGCAGTGGCAGCATTGGCAGCAACAGCAGCAATTCGCGCTGCGTCATTCGCATACCCTAATTAGTAATTGGTAATTAGCCAGCCTGATGCCCCCTATCAGGCAGTCATAATTTTTGGCAATTTGCATGCAACGCTTGGCTGCAGTTGTTGTTGTTTTTGTTTTTTTGGGGATATGATATGGTTCTCGCCTGGTTAAGCAAGGGTTCAATAAACTTTACCCAACCTGGCGAGGGGCACACAGGGGTTAAGCTTTGCCTTCGCCTTCGACACACACTGTGGCAGTGGCAGGCAGCCTGCCTCACTTCCTGATGGAACTTAATGATCTTTTAACATGCATTTTAAATTAAGTGCGCGCCCCGACACTTAAAAGTTTCCATGTCACTTTTCCAAGTTCACTAAACGCACTGCCAAGTGCATTAGTCAAGCAATTAGTCAGCTTCCAAGATACGTCTGAAGCAGAATTAAATAGTATTACATATAGAAATATGTACATTTGTATACTTATTAAGCAACAAGTGAATGACGTAGACGGTCTTCGTTTTGTTCTGAAATCTTAAGGGATTTATTTTTGTACATGTTATAATCTTGAAATGATTTTCGAAAGTGCTGAGCATTATATTTAAGAGATTGTTAATAAGCAGACTTAAACTCAGTTTACATCAATTCTTAAAACATCTTTATGGTCTCAATTGTAATAAGATTATTACCTAAAAATAATAAGATTTTATTTGGAATACTACGAGTATAATACTTTTATCTTTTTTATTTATATTTATTTTTTTAATTATTCAAAAATGCAAAAATTTCTTTTTTCTTCCTTGACAATTTCTGTCAAAAAAGTTAATTTCTTTTCCAAATTTGAATTGGTTAATTTAAATGGATTGGACAGATCCAAATAAGTTGAAAAAAGACTTCTTAAAGCAGTTTTGAGGTTAAGTTTTTAAAATGAATTAAAATATACCTTGATTTAAAGTAATTTTTTTCTCATAGTAACTATCTTTAACTCAATGTACTCAGTGACTTTCAAGAACTTAAACCTTCCTCAGAAATTATTAAATTTCGATCTTAGTTTCATTCTACACTATTGTTGTGTTACCCTATCTGCAGGGTATTCAACAATCAAGCTACAATTACTTTACCCGTTTCTAATAAGGGCTTTCATTAGTTGCTCTCGTCGATAAATAGACCTACCATGATAATCGTGTGGCATTTAGCATCGTTATTCAGTTGCGCTTAGCAATTGACATTACGAGTTGACATATTTTGCCTAGAAACAAGGTTGTTATCCCATCACCCACAAACACACACCCAGGCACACACACACACACACACATAGAGCCCCGTGTGAGTGGATGCAATGGTGTATGGTCTACTCAGCGGCTTAGTAATCATTGATGCGTGCCGTGGACATGGACTCGTAACACCACTGGGGATGCTCTTTATCTACCTACTGTGTATCGAAAGTGGGCGGTAGGGAGTGGGAGCTGAAAGGTAGTTGCCCTAACGGGACTTTTCAATGGAGCATTAAACTGTGCGAATCAGGCAGAAATCAATAACGTGTGGATACGCAATTTAAAGCAGATTTGCACTGAAGAGTTAGAAAGGTTGCCACGGGAGCGAATGCGTAATCCATTAGGTGACCTTTATAGGGATAGTTCACAGTCGTTAGCTTAGTTTACCTATGGAAAAGGTCAACAAAATCAACCAGTCAGTTTCCTTTCCAGCGAACTTGATCCGTTTAACATATAAAATATATTGGGGTTTTTTTTACCGTTACCACTCTTGAATATCTATGGAGATATTTTGAATGGTCGTTATAAAAGTTTTGCAGTTTCGTTCGTTAAAAGACAGCGACATGTCAAATGAAATCCATTTAAAATTGCTTTAAAGGTAAAGCCAGCATACAAATACCTCTGTGTGTGTATGTGTGTGTGTGCTTCGCCTGCGACTATGCCCCAAAACATAGTTCAAGATTTCACATTAAGATAATTCCAAGGAAATATCAAAAAGCCTCATCGCTTGGCTTGGTGTCCCAATACCCGGCGCCGGATACTTCAATTGACAATTTCGTTTCGTGTTATTCGAAAAAAACAAAACTCAAAAAGGCACAAAAAATAAGGCAAAAAAAAAGCTAAAAACAAAAAAGAAACGGCAATTTGTTGCTGTACTATTTGGGCGTTAGTCTGCACTGAAGGTCTGCAAATAACACGTACCGAAGGTGGACAGTTGAAAGGGATTGGGATGCTGAGAGATGCCCTGTAAAGGCAGTTGGTTTAAGATTGGGAACTAGGGGGAAATATATAGTATGATATTTGTATATATGCTGAGATGACAGGATATTGTAAGATTTAAAGGCTTTATATAAGAAGCTGTGATACGCTGTTTATATAATATCATAGGAAGAGTCATTATATAAAGTGATGATTTATTGAAGTGTTATAATATAAGATATCAGAGGAAACGATATGATAAGATATAATATGACATATGAAATGATATAATTTGATATGATATACACCTGTTTCATATAATATAATGTGATATGATATGATATAATATTATATATTATGAAGTTATATTCATTGCGGTAAGATATCACTTTACTATTTATTGAAATTTATTTTAAACGATTAAAATTAAAAGTTTTACTTAAATTACATAAAGGCAAAATTTTTTATATATAAATTTTATTTTAAATTTAAACTGTATACTATTAATTTATATTTATATTTATATGTAGCATATATATATGTATGCTACATCTAACGGAAGCTTAATATAATAAAATATACCCCATTTAAATCTAACAATCACAGGGTATAGCAAAACATTTTTTTAGCCAGGTAGAAGTGGACGGTTTGACCATTTTTTAGAGCACACCCTGGTCCACATACACGCATCAAACACACACTCAAACCCACATTCACATACGCACTCACACACGTAGCCACACACACACACATTTAGAGTCACATACAGACCCTTATGAAGATGTTGTTTTACATTTTTGGGGCTGGGCTGCGCTTGCGGTTCCCCTTAATTTTTATCGTGCAAGTGAAAATCCATAAAAGAAATGCAGCAAATGGGATCTGTACTCGAAAACCTATAGCCAATATATCGGTCATGAAGATAAAAAATCTTTAGCTGCTAAATGCTTTTGGGGTCATTAATTGTCTTTGCACGTTGATAACTTCGGATGCGGACACGTCTCTTGCTGCTTGCTCCTCTTTTGTTTGGGTGTGGCCGCAGTCGCAAGATAGGCATGCTTCAGGTACTGCCTGACACACATACCCACACATATTTATTATTTATATATATACAATGTTTATGTACGCATTGTTTTACCGTAAGCCACTTTTACTTTTTTGGGTAGCGCGCAGACGTTTTTATAGGCTTAAAGTGGAAGCTGATTGCAGCCTGATTGACAGCGACGCGCGACGACGGCTACTTAAAGCACAGTCGGAGCTCGGCTTGGGCTCCCAAACTTGGCCATTTCTCAAGTCTCGGGAGACCCCGAAAGATGCCAGATTCATGCATAACAAGTGTTATTTGGGCCAAGTTTCTACTGTTGTCAAGTCTTTCTTATAATAAAAATAATAATAATATATGGCGTATAGCAAGTCTTTCATATCTTCCAAGCTCTATACTACCTTAGTGCTGTGTGAGAAAAGTCATATATCTGTTATTTGTTTTGTTTTTCGAGTGAAATATATATGAAAAAACGACGGGCGGTGGGCGTGACCCCCAACATCTGAAATATACTTGACCTGCGCCTGGTAAACAGAAACCTTCATGCCAAATTTGGTGCCTCTAGCTTTTATAATAGCTGAGATTTGTCTGTTCATCTGGTTATCCGGACATCCGGATAGACAGACAGACATGACTTTATCGACTCGGCTAGTGATCCTACAGTGCTGTATTTTATAAAATACTTAGTAATAAGGTGTCTTTTATTGTGAATTCCATGAAAAACATAAGGAAACTGGTAATAGTTTTGTTTATTTGTCCTATATAAATAAACCTTTTTGTATAAAAAAGGTGCAACCTCAGTCGTAAATTACATTAAATCCCCACCAAACTCCCTTATTGGTTTATTGTTTTTTTGCAGTTTATTTGTAGTTCAATATGTTTTCAAACCTTCACCACATTATTTAGACCCATAAGCCAGATCTGGCTACTAGTAATAAAGCTAGTTCCATAGAACCAGACATTACTTATTCAAAAAACAACTTTATTTCTTTTGGCCGATTGTGCGCAATAATTTCCCTTGATGGCGCATCAACGTCAACGCGGATCACCTTGATATGCGCCATCCATCATAATTGCCAGCTCATCCCGGTGGCAAAGCAATACGAAACCAATACGATACGATACGATATCCCACTGAGGAATCTTTCGATTATGAGCGCGTGCGCACAATCAACAGTGGGTCTGACAACTCACCCAGTGCCGACTTTAGTCTTAGTCTCAGACTCAGACCCCAACACGGTATCGGTCTGCGTCTGTCTCTCTATATCTCTCTGTCTCTCTGAGTCAATTGTCATGCACGTAGCGCAGTTGTTCATAAAACGATTCTGCGATTTCTGTTGGCCAAATGGCGTCTTGGGTTGCCTTGTTTTGCATGCCATGCTCGTTAAGACGATGCCGAGAACAATGCAACAGCAGAGCAGCAGCAGCAGCAGCAGCAGTTATCCAACTGGTGTCCAGTAATGGGCTTAGCCCAAGTCACAAGTCACCAGCAATCCAAAGCCGCAAGCAGCTCTGGCTAATAATGACGCCTCGAAAAAGCCTGCACTGCCAACGTTGGCCGTGTGGCCTGCATATTGATGAAGTGCTATGCAATAAACCCAAAGAATGTGCCAAGAATGAGCTTACAATAAGGCGAGAATTGTAGCTAACTTTGATGATTGCATATATGAGAAGAGTATGGATTGATTACTGAAGAAGATTTATAGATTTGCGGAATCTGAACTTCAACTTACAAAGAAAATCATATTCAGTCTAATCACATTTTTTAGATATTTTCAAACTCATAAATGTGCTAATTATAAATCTTATTGACTCATACTAGATAATACCTTATATTCCCTGATAACTTTCAGTTCAGACCAGATAGTTTGCATTTTCTTAGTTTCCTTAGGTCTTATTTTTCTCATTAGCTGACCACACCTAATTCCATAACATAATCCCCTACATCGTATATTATTATTATATTTTGGAAAAAGCGGAAGTCAATTTAGTTTTTTATTTGACGACCTTGAAAGGCCGCCCAAAATGTGAAGACACCGTGAAGATCTATAAGAAAACTGGTCATATCGATACCCAACAAAGCTCGTGGGTAATTAACACGCCACAGCAGAACTTAGTTTGACCATGCGACGACGACATAAATAGCATAAATATGTTAATTCATGTTCGCTATGTCGTCTATGTATCGATAATGCTTGATTCTAAACCAAACTCAGGTTTCGTTTTCATCGAATGACATTCAATAAATTAGCATATCTCTGATTTTTTGTTTGTTGGTAAATACTTTTATGGCTCAGTGCAGAATTAGGTATTCTAGAATAAAGTGAAAGTATTTTTGAGAGATAGAAAGGTTGAGATTCCAGTTAATCAGGCGGGAATATGAGTCAAGGTTGAAATCTTTTAATGAATTTATAATATTTTCAAGATGTTGCAATGTTGTAGAACAGGTAAGGTAAGATATAGATTTTATATGACTGAGAGTTACTCATTTATTAGGTTAATCTATTGAGGAAAATTTCTTAATCAGATCGAACTTACTTTCTGTAAGCATCATTTTAATTCATAAATCATATTTCGTGCTATCGTATATTTGTATAGTAAAGTTAGGTCTGTCAACTGCTAAGCATTTATTGATTTTGTCTACTCTTTTATCGTATTCAGGAAGAATATTTGAGTGCTAAGCAAGTTTATACTCGTAGCTGATCTGGTTAGCTTCTAACTCGGCTGGGACTCTGAGATACTCATTAAAATATGTGTTTTATAATTTCGTAATTTATAAAGAAAATTTCTTTTATGTTATTAGCCACATTATTGTCTGCTACCTCAATCGATTTATACGTTACGTTCTCATAAAATGAGTTTATGTCCGTCAACTGTTATATTTTTAACAGGTATATTGTTTATTTTAAAGTTTAGTCTCTTACGAAGAAAATCGAAATGTGAATATTTTGTAATTAATCAAAAATTAGGTTGTAAGTAAAGTGAGGTTAGGTACATTAACTGTTTGGCTCTTTAATACACATTTTGAGAATAGAGCTCAGCAAGCATGTGTATGGCATATGTTTTCCTCTATGTGATTTCCCTTGGTCGATAAATCAATAATTAGGTTTTAAGTAAAGTGAGGTTAGGTCCATCAACTGTTGGACTTTTTAATAACCAGTTTCCATCTGTTAGTCGAGAGAAGAAGAGATAAGCTAGCGTCTGTATGGCAACGAGTTTTCCTCTATGGGATTCCCCTTGCTCGATTAATCGATAATTAAGTCGTAAGTAAAGTGAGGTTAGGTCGTCAACTGCTAGATTAATTCATCCGTGCAGCACTGAGCCCATACAGTGCCTGTTGTCAATTAATTACCCAATTTTTTGGCTAACCAAACGCGCAACAAGTCCAAAAGCTGCATTTACCTGTTTATCTTCTTTAGCATTTTTCATGTTTCCCGCTGTTGTTGGCGTTTAAACCGCCAAACGTGCTGCGCATTGTTTTCTTGTTGTTGTTGTTGATGTTGTTGCTGCTGCTGCGGCGTGTTAAACAAATGCAAAAATAATTATAATTAATGCAGAGTTTTTGGCCTTGAACTTGCATAACCTGCACGCGGCTAAAACGTAAGCGTAATTGCCGCCGCTGCTGCTGCTGCCGCTGTTGTTGTTGCTGCTGCTGCCGCTGCTGCTGCTGTTGCTGATGTTCTCCCGCGATGGCGTCGTCAAGTCGCGCTGTTTTTGGCCAGGCCAGCGCCAAAACGCGACATCGCAACGCATCGTATAGTGGGTGAAGTTCGCTAAAACAGAAATTGCACACACACACACACACATGCACACACACACAGATATGTCATTCGATTGCGTTTCATTTTGAAAATGAGTATTCAGCTAAAGTAGTTGAGGCATTCATTTTTTCGGCATCGCTGCACAGCATTTTGCAGTAGCAGCAGCGACAACAATAACAACAACAACGGGAACAATTGCCATCATTATTCACAATAGAATCCAGTGGGTGGAAGGGGAAGCATAGGAGGGGGGTGCCTTAAAAATTATATTCCAGCTAATCAGGGTGATTCGTAGCCAGTAAAACATTTTAAATTCTTCATATACCTTTCACAAATAAACAAATTTATACCATAAATACAATAAAAGAAGTAAAGAGGATTACCGGAAGATACCCTGGAGAAGTAATTTCTAGGTATATAATTCTTATATACGTTGTGGGGGGGTCAGCCAAATTTTGTTATGAGTTATAGGTATAAAAATTGCTAAGTATATCAGGAATATGATTTATCAAGAATAGAGAGTCCAAAATTTAGATTTATCCAAAATTATCAATGAATTTACCAGTATGAAATTGTGAAAATGTCAATGTAGTATTAATTCTCTTAATTTTGATACTTTATTCAAATGCAAGGAAATTATACCAAAGGCTCCGAGATCGTGGCTACGCTCCTTGATATTCTAGATTATGATAGCTAAACAGCAAATTATTCACTATATAGATAAGTTTCTTGACCGACTAACTCTTACAGTCTAACCCATCACACCCTTCTGCTTACATTATTACTGAGTATTGCAGTCCAAAGAATCCTTAGTCATTTCGTAAGCAGGCCTAAGTGCAGTCGGTTGAACGATGGATGGGAACTGGTGTCATTCGGGGTGCTAATTAATAAAGCGAGTCGAGTCTACCGACAATGCCGAAGGTTGTTTCCAGTGTAGCGCGTGCAAAGCAATAAAATGAGAGTATATGATGATGAAAGACGAGACTGGAAAGAAAATGCATTCACCCCAAGACAGAAACAACTTAGGAACTAAAGAATCTTAGCTGTGAGTTTCTTTTAGTATATTTATATTGAATTTTATAATATTGATTCTTGAAAATTAATGAAATAAGTGAACTATTCAGTATATAGTAAAAGAAGTTTTCGATCAACAAGTTTGTTTTATAGCAGTTTTAGAGACATATAGTAATATTCTTTTTGTGTATTCTTTTGAAAATTGAAGCAACTTTTTCGTTTTCAAAATGAGAGCAATTTTCAGAGTCATTTCCCTTTCACGATTGTTGCTGCATCAGCGACGCTCGTGTCATGTCATTAGCAATTTTGGCCATTCTAATTTATTAGCCACTTCATTTTGACTTTGTTCCTGTGATTCACACACAGCACAATTTTAAGGGGATTCGTGGCGGGGCGTGGTCGATTGTGGACACATTGATGGGGCCTGTTCACGCGTGACTCGTCCGCATTGCCATAATCTGATCTCACTTTAATTGCTTCTAATGAGTGTCAACACTTGAGGTAGCACTAATTGGGTTGAAGTGTGGGAGAGTTGGAGAGCAGAGGAACAAAGTGAGAGGTAGAGAGAAGTGCAAGAAAAGATGAGGAAAGAGTGAGGAAGAAGGAGAGACACAGTGGCTCATTACATTTGTGAAAAAGGAAAGAAAATTTAAAATAAAAAATTTTCGAAATAAAAGGGCAAGTTAAAGATTTCTTTAACAGTATCTTGAGAATTTTCAATATTATTTCAGATATATTCTTAAACTTCATACCAAAAACTGTTAAAATAACGAACAGAACCTCACGAGTAAATAGAGACTTGCAGTTTCGACTCGGCTTGGGCTATTGATTCGGAGTTGTTGGGGCTAGTCAGAATGCCGAGTCATACTGCAGGTAACCAATTGTTGTTCATTGTTTGGCAGGTAATTGTCGTCGTTGACGTGGGCTGATGTCATGTCAGAGGGAGAGAGAGAGCGAGAGAGAAAGAGATGCAGACAGACAAAACTCAATGTCAAAGTCAAAGTTGTCGTTGCTGATGAATTTGTTCTATCTGGAATACACCTTGAGTTTCTCAGTTTCTGTGATTGGATAAGCTGAATTGTATTATTTGATTTGTAGCTGACCCATTGCTGATCTTTTTTTGTGGGGGATATTCAAGAGTCTGATATCATTGGGGTCAAGGTCAGTGACAGCAGCCAGAGAGACCAAGCCTCAAGATCTGAGACGATCCATAAAAAGCATTTCGTTTCAGATGCTGCGCAATTCAAAGAAAGCCAGCCAAAAGCACACACACACACACACACACACATACATATAATATATATAATATTCGTCTGGATCGGCGGCTTTAATTAGCACTCGAATTGAGCTTTTTACCGCCGTAGTGTCATTTGGTTTGCCGCCTTACCTGCGACTCCCAGTGCCATTCTGGGCACATCAAATACTTAAGAGAGTACATACATATACATATATACTATATATATACACCTTCATATTCCAGTTTACATACGTCGCCGATTAACCGGCTGGCTAATTTTTCTTTAAACAAACTGTGAAAAAGAACGACGAAGAGTAACGTGTGCAACTGAACTGAAGAAAGGAGAGATGAGAGAGAGGAAGAGGAGCAGGAGGAGAGATCATCATCAAGAGATTCTTGTGCCGGCGACCTTGAAATGTTGTTTTCGGATTTCGGTGCTGTGCGTTAACTTCTTTTTTATTGCCCTCCCTGATGCTCATCTGATTCTTTGCGTCTTATTTGAATTTCATTAATTCGTAATGAGAGTTGAACATTTCAAGACTTTCGTTTTAACTGAAATCAGGCTACTTATTGGGATTGTTTACGGGTTGAATTCTGTTTATAATAATTTTAAGAATCTCAATAAAGCTAAAGATCTTTCTCAGCTCATCTAATCTTAGGTACAAAGCGAAGAAAGGAAGCAAAAATTGCAACAATCGTATTACGCAAGTATTCGCAGATATACTATAGAGTGGCTACGATATATCATATATGTATGTACATCTATGGTATAACAGATCATTGGCCTCTTTGACTCGCCATCGTTTGAGATATGGCACTGTCTGTATGCCCTGCATTCAATGCCTTCCGGCCACACGTCAACTGATTTACGGCGTCAACTGCATCTGCAGAGCTCATTCAAAATGGAAAACAGAAGCCCAACGGAATACTTACATAAAAGAAATAAATGGACTGCAATGGCCTGATGCAGTTACATACTCGTATACAGACACATATACATGTATATTATATGCATATGTATGCATGCATATGTCTGCGTTGTTCTAATAGACATAAATAAGTCAAAAAGAATAAGAAGAAAGAACTTGAGGGATGGATAGCAAGTGGAAAATTTGATACACTTTTAGTATCTTGGACTAGTTTAAAATGAACTGCTAACCTTTGTTAGTTAAACTTAAACTACTATTTAACTAAGTGACTTTACTTTTATATATCATTTTATGGGTTATACAAGTATTTATTAGCTTAAACCGATTATTAATATAACATACAAGGTCTAGTTATCCGATTTGAATCAATTTTTAAAAAGCGCTTATGACATTGCAAAAGTAAATTGTGTTTAAATTTATTGAGAAAATAAAATAAAATGAAATAAAATAAGTAAACGATAATGAAATATATTTTATAAATATCTACATGAAAAAGTTATTAGATTTGGATGAAGTTTTGCATATATAAAAATGACAATGGGAAACCCAGATTTGTTGAATTTGGTGACGATTAAACAAAGAATAACAAAAATAAACTTATTTTTAGTATTGAAACAAAGTATCGCCCTCATTAGGTCAAAATAATATCTCAACTCATAATTTTGTTGCTAATGAAGAAGAAATATTCACAAAAAAATTTCTATATGCCTTATTTGTTCACAGTAGCCTTACAAGATGCAGTTGTAAATCAATCTACCCGCTGTAGAGTATTAAAACTGAATGCAAAGACAAAACGCATCTAAATTGCAAGAATTCAAAACGAGTGGACTGCTGCACACACACAGACAGAGAAAGAGAGATGTAGGAGGAGAGACAGAGGGGGAGGGTAAATGTGGAACAGTCAGTGCTGGGTCTGTTGTGCCTCGTCTGCCTCGGTCGGTCGCTCGGTTGCTTCTTGTACCAATTACTTAATTTACCAAGAATATTGCAAAGATCACAACAGAACAGACAGAACAGATAACTGTGGGAATGCAGATGAAGGAGGGGCAGTAGAAGGGGGTAGGAAGGGGGCTGCATGCGAAATGCATCTGCAACAGCAACTGTTGCATAAGCGAAATAGCGCCGCATTGAAGCCAATAAAAGCCCGCAAAGTGGGTCAATTGCACTGGAGGCGAACCCTGTAGTGCAGTACCCCGAGAGTCTTCCCCGCCTTGTCCCCACTAGGTTTAATGCACTCGTAATGAACTGTGTCACCTAAGATTAAAACTTTAATTTCATCGAATGCGAATGTGAATACGAATATGAATATGAATGCATATCGCATAGTATTTTGTGTAGTAATCAAATATTCTCTGCCATTTCCACTATCTTTTATGGATGCATATTCGTATAGTATTACTCAAACATTCTCTGTCATTAGCCACTTCTTCTTCTTCCTCTTCTCTGACGACCTCTGGCGACTGCACTTGCCAGTCTCCATTTAGTCAGTGTTCTCTCTGAGTCAGTTCGGATCTTTGGCAAATGTTCTCCACATTCTACCAAGTCGTCGCATTTATTACGGTGATGTATTTTTCGTGTATGAGGAATCGCTGTCAGAGGTGAGCGCTTTATGCATGAGTAATAATAATAATAATACTCGAATATGGCTCTGAGTGGTTTTTGCTTTGCCATTTTTTTTGTGTTTTTCTTTTTAGCTTTTATGCAAATGGTCACCTTGAGCTTGGCAATTGAACCTGCTGGAATTGAGCAAAGTTCTTTGATGTACTCGGTATGTGCCCTTGCAGTGGGTATAATCACACAGAGATATATCTCTGATTCGAGTTGTCTTGTATTCTTGATCAGTCGCAGGTGAAACTTGGCAGCAGCTTTCTTTGCTTGTTTTTTTAAGCAGGAGAGCTCTGAATTTTTTCTTACTACAAATAATTTCATCCATTTATAGATTTATTTTAGAATTTTCGACCTACATTTGTTATATATCAATGAATCCTTCAACATCTCTTGAGTGATGCTCATGCGACGGTTCTTTTGGTCAAAATTTAGCAAAAAAATCGCCAAGCACGCAAAACACTTATAACCGTTACGCCACTCACAACCAAAAAAAATGCTATACCCTTAAAACTTGGTATAGATTATCGGGAAGAGTGTACCAACATAACAAAACAAAAAAAAAAATTGATAATGAAAAGAACAAATTTGAAAAGTCGCCTTACTTTTTGAACACACCTCGTACTGTGCAAGTTTCATCAATATCGTCTTACTATTTACCATAGTTTTAATATATATTATATTATATTCAGAAAGAGATACATTTCTGATGAACTTTATTTTAATATTCTTTGGTCATTCTTGAGAGAAGTTTGCTAAGAAAACTTTGTTTGATTGGCGTGCCGAAGGAAGAAAAGAAAAAAAAGTTCGTCAGTTTTAGCTTAAGTAAGGAATCATTTGAGAAATATTGAACCATATTTATTATAAATCAAGTTATCCTCATGAAACTCAATACAAATTCCCATTTATATGCATTCTTTGAAATATGTAAGTGTCATCATCATCTTACTTTATATAATAGTTTTTATATGATTGATTCAGTATTCAGAAAGAGATGTATGGATTTTATTCTTATAATATTGGTCAAGACGAGATTGCCAACTTTGTTTGATTGTCGTTCTTGTCGTGCAAGAAACAAAAATTGCAAGAAAGCTCTTCAGTATTAATTGAAATAAAGGAATCCTTCGAGAAATATTGAACCATATTTATTATAAATCAAGTTATCCTCATGAAACTCATCACAAATTTCCATTTAGATGCTTTGTATGCAATGCTCAAGTTTCAGCTTAATCTCCTTATTTTAAACCTTAGATTTCATGTGAATAAAGAGTTAATTTATTTCGTAGACTCTATATAAGTGAGTATACTGCTACTAAGCAGACCAAATTAAGTTTATTTCAACTCCTACACAGAATTCATCTTGTTTAAACAGATTTAACAGAAATACGACGACTTATTGCTGTGTAAAAGGGAAGGGGAAAAAAAGAAGTTTTTCCTCTCGAAGCACAGATGAAAGCAAAAACTGAGCGCATTGCAAGAGGCGGCGGCAATAATTGCATATTGACCTATTTAATGCTTCAACACGAAGGGCGAACCGCAAAAAAGGCAACAAGGCGTGGCGGAGGGCTGAGGGGAGAGGCGTGGCAACTCATTGACGAGCAGGCAGCGGAGCCAGCGTTGTTTGCCGATTGAGTTACGCATGCGTACGCGTTGCCTTCATTTAATTAGGCGGCGACACCTGTGCGAGCACAAGTGCAGGTGTGTGTGTGAGTACGTGTGTTTGTGTGGCAGTATGTGTATGCTTGTGTGTGTTTGTGTGTTTGTGCTGTCAGAGTCCAAGCTGAAGTTGCAGTCGCCATCAATCAGCAAAACGAGACGCAAGTGAAGCGTTAAAACGGCGAAAGAGGCGAATAAGAAAACGAGATTGCAATGAAAATGAAAGGATGGAGGAAAACGGGGGAAGTAGCAAGGGAAGGAGCACTGCAACGACGAGGCGTGGCACTTAGCTTAAGCCCCTTCGACAATGAACTGCACTGATGACGCCCGCCCGTCCGTCCGTCCGTCTGTGCTCGACGTCGTCGGCAGTTTCGCTGGGCGCGTTTATCGTTTATTATTTGCCTGGCCCACTTTGCGTACTGCGGCGATAATTGACGCCACGGTGGCTGCAACTGCAGCAACAGCAGCAACAGCAGCACCTCCGGCAGCACCAACAGCAGCATCGCCAGCTTGCCCACAATTTGGATTGCACTTTACAAAAAGCAGCCAGCAAATTTGTCGCCCCACCACGCGTCACTCTGCGGCGAGTGCTTTCGCTGTTTGGGCCCCCAAAACGCATTTGGCCAAATTGCGTTTTTCATTTTCCATTTTCATTTTCCTTTTTTTTTGCATTTTGTATTTTGCATTTTTGTGTTGTGCAATACACTCCAAGCAAAGGCACTTGCGCGCCAAGAGACGTTAATGGGGCGTTGACAGGGGTCAGTATGCAGAGTTTGGTAGGGGAAGATGGAGAGTGGAGGGTGAATGAGTGAAGAATTAATCTTAAATTAATAATATATTGAGTAGTTAAATATATTTTAAAGTAAATTAAATTAGCAAATAAGTGTAAATATTGGCTTTGGTATGAGATATGGTAGAAGTAGCGCCAAGACTAAATATAATCATAATAATTATGAAAGTTAAGCTTAGTATTGAAACTATTTAATAAGACAGTATATTCGAATAAGTTTTGTGTGGGTTATATGTTAAGATATAGCCAAGATACAGAGATAAGATCTATATCTTATGTAGCAAATAGTATGTGTGTTTTTCCCTTTGGTCAAAACGACCTATTTTGGCCTATATTGACAAGGTTTACTTCAACACTGAGCTATGTTCATTAGTTCAATAAAATATTAAATAATGCAGGAATAATAAGTTACAGCATAAGATAAATATGCATTAAATGTACCTTTCAAGAAAGGTTATAATCAAAAAATTACAGTTGTAAGCATATTTTGGGCTATAGGTTATTATCAGAGTTAGGTTTACATAAATAGTGATTTTTATATTAAAACTCCAATAAGATATTGAGAAGAATGTTTTTACTTAAAGAGACTTAAGTTATAACTAAATTATAAAACTATGATAATTGAATATTTTTTAATGAATTAACAAATATCTCTGCTTATACATTAGATTTACCAACTAGCATAGTTCTTTAAATTCCCCAACTTCACATTAAACATAAACAAATCCAAGGCACGTTCGATTTAAAGCTTCAACCATTGACGCGCTTATCAAGTAATCACTTGGCTCAAGACCGACAAACAATCGACTTGGCATTTTTGGATTTCGAAGAGAAGATAAGCCCGCACAGTGTCCAGTGTACGGTCCAGTCCAACAGTACGAGTTCAGTCCAATTCAATTGAATCCACACATAAATCGTGCTCTTAAGTAATGAAGATGATAAGCCGTTGAGCAAATCAAATTGGGCAATTCAATTGTCGTAGCCGTGGCCACTTCCGTTGTACATAGTCTCTTCCCCTCTCACTTCTCTCTCACTCTCTTTCTCTTACTCTCTTGAGTCTACGTCTAATTATACGAACTTGTCTTGAGCACTCACAACATCAGCAACAACAACAAGGACTTGAATTGGGATTCCTTCTCTGGCATCGTCGTCTGAGGTTCTTTGCGTGCCCTTGCGCTTGACTTTACGAGATTCTGTCGCTGGCGGAGCTTCTTCGACTTTTTATTGGCCCGATTGTTGTTGCTGGTGCTTCTCTCGGTTCTCTCATCAGTTCATATTTTCAGTGCTTAGCGTTCATTTCTTTCAATTTCGTGTCTTTTATGTGCCATTTGCTTGCTTATCTCCGGCTCGCTGTCTGTCTGCGATGTTCCCTTCGTGCAATAAATCGATTGTTGCTGTAACAGGCTGACAGTAAGAGGGAGCAGGATAGCAAGACAGAGAGAGAAGGCAGGACGGAACCTAGACAAGCAACAGCTTCAATGTGACAGACCAAATCTGACACTCATTTTATGGCCTCGCAGTTCCGTTATGAGGCAACTCAAACATGGTTAAATTTCAAACATAATTTCCTTTAATACGATATGATGTGGTTAAAGTTTGAACATAATTTTGTCTATATAAATAAACTTTATATACCATTACTTTCGCTTTCATTGAACACAAATTATCTAGAATTTTTTGCTGTAGATTTAAAATATTTTTTCTTATATTTTTTAACACAAATTTCGTATGAATTAATGACATGATAATGCGCAAAACATATAAATAAAATTTACTTTCCCTTTCGCTTATCCCCAAGCATTTTTCATTCTTTTGTTCTGCACATTTCTATTAAGATTTTTAAAAAAAAAATTTTGATACTAATGTTTTTGAAATGATATTGATTTAATATTGTTTCAGAGTTTGAACATAATTTCGTGCAATTAAAATAAACTTTTTTTACCTTTACTTTCCCTTTCATTCAACACAAAGTATCTAGAATTCAATTCTATAGATTTAATATACTTCTCTCTTAAATGTTTTAAACACATATTTCGTATGAATTAATGATATGATAATGCGCAAAACATTTAAATAAAATTTACTTTCCCTTTCGCTTATCCCCAAGCATCTTTCATTCTTTTGTTCTACACATTTCTATTAGTTGTTTTATGTTCTCGAATGAAAACGAGTATCTGCAAAAACGTGCACACAACTTATGTTAATTGACCAAAGCGGAATATAATATTAATGCGACATAAGAAAAAGATAAAAATGAAGAGAAAAAGAGAAGAAGAAGAGGGGAAAAAAAAACAGCCAAGCCGCAAAGCGCAAAACGTTTCTCGAGAGACGAATTAACATATTTATGCGATTTATGCGAGCGCCTCTTCATTTTACTATCAAATCGAGCAGAAGCTCGATGGGGCTTCAGTTCCATTCCATTGGAATGGTGATTCTCCTGCAATGCAAAGTGCTAATTTCCAACTCACCTGCTGTTGCTGTTGCTGCTGGCTCGACACGATTTCAAGGACTGTTTGTAAATGAAATTTGTAGAACTTGCTTCCGCTTTGGGCTTTTATTGTAATTCAAAGCAATAAAAAGAGACTTGGCTTGGCTTGACTTGGCTTGGCCCGGGCCAGGAAACCTGTTAGGTTGTTGCTGTTGCCATCAAGTTGGGAATAAAGAAGCTATATATGCACATATATAATTCTAGTCGGGCCACTATTGGATACGTCGCGACGTTACATTCCATGTCATGACCTGCTTAACAATAACGATTATCAACGTCTGGATGGTTGAAATTATGGGATTATCTTTAATTATGTTTAATATCTTTAGATTACAGACTCGTATTTGTTATTTATTAATAGATTTATATAAAACAAGAGCAAAATTTCATTGGAATACAAATTTTTCTGACTTTTTATTTATTTTTTTGTTTTTTTAAAGTTGTATAAAGGTAATAATAATTTTATTCTTCGGATTAAGATATCTGAGAAAAAGGAAAAACTAGAACTTAAAAATTTAAAATGAATATTTTTTAGTTTTATAGGATTAAGTTATTTATGTATATATATTTCAGAAAACATTATCCTTAAATGATATCTTAACAAATGCTCCATCCCTTCTTCTCTCTCACTCTCTGATTATCTTAAATTTACGATACTTCCCAGACATATTTTATTAAGTTATAGCTCATTGATAATGAGATGCGTTGCGTTCATTGAACGTTTCTTATTTGTAGCCAGCAAGAAAAAGCAATAAAACAAAAAGAGCACAGAGACTGAGAGGGAGAAATTTGTATTTCAAAGAACAATACTCAAATTAATCACCGCCCACATAGGCTAAGAGGGCCCCATGCTACCTCATTCCGCGCTCTCCACAAAAATGCGACACTTATAGCAGGCGCAAGGCGCATAAATAAATCTTGCGTTGCGTATACGCAATGTGCAACGGCTGCCAGAGCTGAAATGTCAGTCTAAAAGTGCCACTGTGCGCGAACATGATTTAAATATTTTTTTCTTCTCATTATTATTGTATTGCCGAAAAAAATGATGACGTTCCGTTGGCAGACACTTTGCCTAGTCCCAGCTGGCGCTGGGTGTCGCTTTCAGTTCGCAGTTTTGTGCTCTCTCTCTCGCTCTCTCCGCCCGTGACACAATGACAAATTGCAAGTTGAAAGTTGAGTGAACTTTGTCGCGTTGTCCGTTTCCGTTGATGAGGTCTTCTTGGTGCCTGTCGCCTGGCTGTCACCTCCTGTTTGCTGTGTGATTTGAGGCGCTGCCCAGCACAGCGTGGCCTTTGAAATTGATGAAGCTTTTGTTGTTTTGGCAAATGAGGCGCAGATAACGCGACAATTTTTGAAGCCGCAACATGCGTTGCTCGCGTTTCTTTGCCTCAGCTCTTCTGCTTCGACTTCTTCTTCTCTTTTTTTTTTGGTTTGCTTATCAACCGAACGGCCTGCGCTGGCTATGTTGTTCAACCTCACGAACTCTTTGCGCTCTTTTTCTCATTTAAAGCAGTCTGTACCCATTGAAAACTGATAAAGCATTTTAAAGATTGTCCAAAAATGGAAGCCTCTTTGACCTCATGAAAGTCAATATACTACTAAGTAGGCATAATAATGAATTCATTACGTTAAAGTGTGCACAAGATGACAGAAGAAGAACTAGAGATAATGAATGAAGCTTGAAACATAAGGGAACATAATGATCATCGATTTAGGATAGTGAAAAGGGTATTTCGTTATAAGAATAATGAATAAATTAATAATATTGTATTTTCTGTTTTAATATTTAACTTGAAAGTAACCTTTTCTAGTAAGCAACCTAAGGAACCTATTTATAGGTCTAAAATACATTTTAAATGATTTTTCAATTAAAAAAGACAAAAATAAATTAAAAGAACCTGCTTCAAAAACAATCTTTCATCTCTTATCTCTCCAAAGCTGTTAATCAAATAAATTTCATAAGTTTTTGTTTGTCAATTTGTCTTAGTTTGGCAGAATATTCTTCAAAATATCAACTGACCAAAATTCTCGTTTCGTTTTTCTACAAGATTTAATACGGGAGACAACATTCTGTGTGTGTGTTTTTTCTTCCAAATGGCAAAAGGAAGACCTTGATCTTTAGATTATCACATCAATAAATGGTATTTTTTTATTTTTTATTTTTGTTTTATATGCGCCCCTCCGCTGCTCGCTTGCCCAACTGCGTGGACTATCTATCTATAAGTTCGCTTTATTGTTGTACTGGTTGTCGTCGTTGTCTTGCGTTGGTCTTCGACTTCAAAGCAAACGAAAACGAAATTGAAATTCAGCATCCACATTAATGAACGACATCTACGGCGGAGTGTAGATGGAAACTGGTGGAACCAGTCGAACGGCCATCCGCATGATCCAAAGCCAAAAGAACTTCTTGAACCGAGCGAGCGATCGATATTTGTCTTGGACTGCAACTTTAAACAGATTCAGCCAAAGTATAATTATAGTTATTACGTTGTTGAGTTGATTAAGTGTATAAAGAACTTGTTCAAAATGCAATTTACACTGAGCCGGTCTTATCCCATTGTAATAGCTAGTTTCATAATATTCAATAAACTTGGCTAAGTACCCGAGATTAGCATTATTTGTCTGTCGCAATTGAAATTAAATTGTCTAAGAAATGCGCATTGTTTTCGTTTATGCTTGACAAAGACAGTTATTACTTGAATGGGATTGTCTTACTCCTTACAACCTAACCACCCAAACCACACACAGACACACCCACTCGTTGAGGAATAATTGTGCTTCACGCATACGCCTCTCTCTGGGTTTGACTTTATCGCTTGGCCCGAGGCTAAAGCCGAATCGGGCGACAAAGCAATTTGGGCTAAAGAAGCCAAGATAAAACAGCAGTCGCGAGAGTAAGAATTGGTTGATGGAGACTATAGTATACTCTTCTAACGGTATAAATACTAACTTAGAGATTTATTTAACAGAATGTTGCTAATAACATAAAATTAACATAACTCTTACATAACACTTAAATTCGATAACAACGATTACAATTTTTAAGGAAGAAATACCTTTTACTCTTTACTATTGAGTTATTCTTCTAGCCCAGGAACCCTCAACCCTTGTAGTGTATTAAAACTAAAGACAACTTTGGGTTCTTCTGGCGGACGCACGCACGACCCGTACATAAATTAAATTGGATGCTTGTGGGCGTGCGGGCACTCAATATGGAGGTCATGGCACCGTTCATTAATGCGCCCTTGTCATCGCCAGCAGCTCCTGGATGGCCTGAATCCTGCGCCCCCCATATGTGAAATATGCGAGCATATTGAAATCGATTGACTGAAACCCGGCGGATTGCGGTGCGGTGTGGCTGGTGGTTGGTGGTAATTGGTAATTGATTTTGGTGGTCAGCAATGAGAGCTAATTAAGTCGGTTAGCTGTTATACGATTTCCTCGTGATTCATCGATAAACATTCAAAGGGCAAATTATGTAAAAATAATTAGACATTTATGTAATTATTATTGATATGGAATAGAGGATTGATTCAACTAATAATCGGGTTTATTGAAAGGTGCCTGGAATCCCAGGGGTCGCGGACCTGTTTCGAACTTCAATTGATACCACTCAAAGCAGAATGCCTCGTTCTTCAGCCACTCCAGTGTTTCGACAGGGAAGTCGATAGTTTTCAGAAAGTTTATGGCACTGCCAACGATATCGGGCATCGGTGTACGTGTGCGGGTCAGTATGCGTAGCTTAACTGGGGGATTAGCAATGAGTATCTATAGGAATCGATAACTTTACTCGTCTGTTACTAACTTCTGTAGAAGTCGGATTTCTTGTCGCAGGAATATGTGATCAGAAGTGGGCCATAGTTGGTGTACAGTATGTTGGTATCGAAGTATGCTAAGATTTAGAAATGAATGTTTATCGAATAGAAATAGAAGTCATATATACTCACGACTGCGCTTGACGTTGTAGGCTGAGCAACGTCGCTGATAATTGTGAGAGGCCAGTGGAGTTGTTGCATATGCGTACCACACGCCCAATAACTATCGAATATAGAGATATATTATGATAATATTTATAATTGTAAGTCTGATCGAACCTTTTCCTTATCGACATTTTTCATCATCTCCACAACGGGGCACTCTTTCACCTTCAGTTTACCATTGAAGCCGCCCTTCTTAGGTTCCGGTGTTGGTTGTTGAAGGCAAAGATTGCAATGCAGTAAGATCAACAAGAGGCTGAATAGAAGGAAATTTAATTAATATTTAATGGTTGATAAGGAATTCGCAATCTTACAATCTCAGTTGGTTCATTTTTATGCTACACAGAACGAATTTGAGCTGCGATCCTTAAGGTATAATTCGATGACGTGAGACTGCAATGGAATTAATGTATATATCTCAGACAATATGTTTTTTCTCTGTCAAGAAGATGAATATAAATAATAGAGTCATTACTTCTAAATGAGAAAACATTATATAATATTTTGTTCACTCAAAAACTGAACAGAAATAGAGAGAGAGATACTCAGCTCGCCTCAAGTGCTTCCATTGTGTTGAACGTAGTTCTCCTTTTTTTTTTTGCACAATTTCGCACAACAATTATGGACGTAACCTTTCCAGATTCGGCCTGTCTCCTTACCCCCAATCACCCCCTCCTCCGCCAACCTACATCGACATGATGATGATTTATTCAATTTGTGCTATGAAGCGTAAACGTTTTGTTTGCTCGCTGCCTGCTGCCGTCGTCGTTGTTGGCTGTCATTCGCTTTGGCTTTTGCAGTTCCATCGCAGCGGAAGCTCGTTGTGAGAATCTTGCAACGAATCACGGCTCCCATGTAGTGCTCTCCTCTCTCATCTTCCCATCTCCCCATCTACATGCCCCTGCGGCTCATTTGCCTTTAAATGTGTTTCGAAATTGCTGTTAACGTTGACAATCTGCTGCAGACCAAGTCAAGTATTAAACTATTCGATTTGGGAAACATTTTCAGTGAGAGAGTGTGCAAAAGTTAAACGGAAAATAACCAAGTGTGGAATGTTCTGTGACTTTAATGTGCGGCATGCACATGAGGTTTTGAGTGTTATAATATTACTTTATTTTCACTCATGGAAAAACATCTTCTAAGTTATTATACCATACTAATCAGGCAAGACCATTTAAAGATAAAGGTTTATTTAATAAAAAATACTGTACACTTTACCATTTACAGGTAAACTCGTTTGTTGGGCATTTGACTATATAATTATCAATCTTTTTTGTCGGAAACTGAAGATCAATTGCCATATAAATAATAACTAGGAGAGAAGTTTCTTTTAGTGACATAATTCAAGAGTATAAAGAAGACTAGAGTAAACAAGGCAGTCCGGTTTATGTATAAGATACGAGTATAAGATAGTTCATGTTTCATGTATAAGATACTTCAACGTATTGTATGCAACCTCAAAAATAGTATTGAAGTTTCGCTTTGATCTACAAAAATGATCTTATATGCAACTGCTTGAGTAAAACTTCTATTTAAATTTAATCTTCAATATGTCCACCAAACACCTTATTTATTTAAGTCTTTTTTGATTATCTAGAAAGCCCAAAAAGTCGCTAAAAATTATCTTACTTAATAAGTGTCTAAACTATAGAGTCTCTATATTAAATTCGTATATAATATTTAGTCAAATCGTAAGCATATCTTCATCTAACATATAGGTAGCAAAGACCTTATCAAATTTAATGATTAGACTATCCACAAACTGCATGAAGTACAATACAAGTAAATAGGCAAGTTTCTTTCGAATTCTAAGCACGATACTTCAATGCAAGTGCATTTCTAAATGGTCTGGCATTGTTCCCAGACTTGCAAGTAATAAACATAATGCTTGGCTCTATATTTGGCACCTAAGGGGCGGCTACTGTGCAACATTTTGCAGCATGCAATGACAACGTCTCGCACAATGTGTTGGTCGCATAAATTTCGCTGATGCCGGTTAAATTAATTACTGTCAACACATGCGGCGGGCAGCGGTAACAAGAGCAACAGCAGCAACAGCAGCAACAACAACTGCAACAACAACAGCAAGAACAATAAAAAACAACAGCAACAAAAACAGCAAGAAAACAACACCAAGAACAACGAGAACTGCTCGTCAAGAATGAAACTAAAGCAGGCCACACCAAAGTCCGCCTGAGAAGAAGCTGGCAAGGCCTGCAGCAAACTGTGGGCGAGGAAAGGAGGAGGAGATGGAGGGGCATGAGAGGGTGGGGGGTGCGTAGTCGAGCATAAACACAAAGTCATAAACTTTTTACACAAAAGCATTTAATTTTATTGAATTTTTGGGCAGCAGCCAGTCGCACAGTGGCTGCGTCCAGGCCAGACGACGACACGGCCTCGTTTCTGACTGCTCTGGTCTCAGATGGTACTCTCAGTTTGTGGGTGGAAAGGAGGGGGTGGGACGTGGCGCGGGTGGGCTAACTTAATTTGCTGCAAACCAAGCAAAACTGCAACAGCAGCCAAGGCGCGAGTGTGCGAAACTAGCGCAATATTTGATTTTAGGTCGACTGGACTGGGCAATTCTGAGGTTCCTCCATGGAGGGAGGCCTTGCTGACATCAGCGTAGAATATCGAAGAAAACAGCATGCGCGAAATTTATAGATGGAAACTCAATTGGGATTTGAAGGAAGATGATAATGTGTAGGAGTTATTCGTTCTTATCTAGTTTTGTTATGTTTTTAAAGGAAATATTCACAGCAAGTTTACTTCTCTTTCTGCGTTTTGATTTCAACTCTTTGGGCACTTTTCGTTTAACAGCGATTGCACTTCTAACTCCGTTGGTGATCGTAGTTTACACTCTGTTAGAGACTTAACATATGATAATTCAAATTGCGCAACTATCGATACAATTTAACCGATTGCTGCAGTATTTTAAAAATATAATATGAAAATTAAATGTTAACTTATGTTAATGTTAAATTATTTAGGGTTGACATTTGTTAGATAAGTTTTTTTTATTTAATTTCAGATAACTTATTCGTGTTAAATAGAAACATAAATACAAACAGCCTGGAATGCAAAAAGAAAAGAAAATTCTGAAAAATTCAAGGATTAATAGTGTTTTCTTGCTTATGACTAAGTATCTTTGAGTTCTAAATTCTCTAGACGAGCTGACTTGGTCAACATTGTTGTCGCTACTTAATAAAGTCTACAGCTTTCGCGGCTTAAGTGATTGATGTGGATACTGCCCGGCAAAGTCATTAAAGGTGAGCTTAGACAATTCTCGCCTGCGATTCGTGTGCTTTGCCGATTAGTGTAGTCACATCCGAGCACTTGTTTACAGACACGTTCACGTCCACATCCACGTCCATGGAAAATGCCAGGCCAGGCTGAATGTTTGCTGCAAATGCGGCTCTGGGGAAAATAAAAATTTTCTACGCAATTTGGCGGCAAGTTGCCAACTTGCTTAACGAGCCAACAACAACAGCAGACGACGGAAATCTGAACGCTGTTAACCGTTAACAGAATGTTAACAGCAGCAGCAGCAGCCTCAGCAGAGCAGCGGACAGCGACTTGCGTTCAATTTAAGAGCGCCAGCCCTTCGGCTGTTTGCTCTTTGCTTACTTTGTAGGGCTCTCTTACATTAAAGGTTTTATTATTTATTCTCTTTGCTCGGCTAAGCTAACAGCAGCAAACTAAACAATTTCAATTCTATCTAGTTCCGGCAAACACTTTACAAATCCGTCGCATGCGTAGGCAACCCTGTGCGTAAGCTACCCTTGGGTTTGTTGTCAACAAATTGACTCATCTGGCAGTTATATTAAATGTGCGTTGGCCCTTTTCCTTCCTTTCCGGTTGTGCAAGGCGAGCCAATACTGTCGAGGCAGAGAATGTTAACAATGCGGCAAAATAAAAATAAAATCCAAACAAATTGTGCATGAAATGGTAACAGGACTAAAGGAATTCATTGGCAACCCCGAGCTGTCAGCACACATATACATATATACCGGATACATGTACATATATACGTGAGTCATTTGAAATTTGCCCAAAAACCGTGGCAGAAAATTGAATTACCCAAAACAACAGAAGCAACAGCAACAACAACGTGACGGCTACCGCAGTGAAAACAAAACAATAAAAGGGACGCAAAAAAGAGAGAATAAAAGTTGAGGAAAGCACAGCAACAAAAAAAAAAAAAAAAAAGAAAACGAAACGCCTGCAAAGTCAAATGAAAATCAGCAAGCCCAAAGGGCATCTCCAGCTGACTGTTATTTCTTCTACTCTACGTGCCCTGCCCCTTGCCACATCAACCACATTAGCCACGCCACACTGTGCCCCCTAATGAGCATGCCAGACATATGCCATGGGCCATGGCCCATGTCCTACTACCTACATAATAATCCTCCCCTCCCTGCACCCAAGGCGTCTCTTTATCTCTCCTTCTCCCCCTCTCCCTGCACATACACTCTGTTGTCTATCACAGCGCAGATCTTCCCAGACTAAAATAAAATTGGTATATTTTCTCTTTGGGGCAACTAGCACTGGGCGCGGGTTCCGGCAGCATATGTTCGAGTACTTTATGCGCAACACTCGCCAGATTCTTCCTCGAGATGTGCACAATATGTATAAGTGGGCAATATAGTATACAATGTGACAGCTGGTCAACTGTTTTAAGCGCACCATTGTCTCTGCCAAGACTGTAAAAATTTATTTTCCGAACATTATTTCTTATAGAGTTTGCTATATTTCGTTTGGGCTCAATAATATTGCAAAGATTGTTTTATTTGTGCATAAAATACAATTTGGCGCATAAATACTATTGTGGAGTACCATTAATGTTTAGGCTTTACTTTTAACATTTTAATACCAATACCGATAGACAGCTTATGTTATGTTAATCAGGTGGCTAATCGATGACCTGCAATGTTATGCTCATTTTAAACTGCAATCATAACAGTGCAATGTTAATTGAGTGGCCAATCGATGCGCCGCCCCCATAATTATCGAGTAGCTGATCGTTGGCGCTTTAATTGCCTATCGAAGCAATATATGTATGTAATATGGCTTGTATACAAATTTTGAAACATCATCAAAAACATATGCTACTTATAAAGTCAAATATATTAACTTGCCATACAAAAGAGCATATTATTAGGTAACACATGAAAAGGTGTCAAAAGTTTCCTTGCTGCAAGCATCTTTTTGTGTTAATGATAAGTGTTTTCATGGCACTGTCAGTGTGGGGGTGTGTGTGTAAGTGTGCGTCACATAATGACAAGGAAGCCAATGGGTATAATAACAACATCAATGGACCTGATGATGATGCCCGACTGAGTGGCTAAGGTGGCGAATAGGAAGCAAGCAGCATCGCCTGCCTGAATGACGACGGCGGAGCACTTAGAGCAGCTTCAAGTGCTTGTTAGGCGCTTTTCATGCTGCTGCTGTTGTTGTTGTTCTTGTTGTTGTTGCTGTTGTTGCTACTGTTGCCATTTTCTATTCGCCATACGCCATTCGTTTGTCGCATTGACGATGCTGTCATTGCGAAATTGAGCTTCTAGCATAAACACGTTGTCAAATGAAACGCGTGAGTGCCCACGCACGTACACGACAGGGGGAATAGGCAAGGAGTAAGGGGAAAGGAACTACCTATACATTGTATAATACACATACATATATGAATCTCCTGGCTGGTCTGTCTTTGTCACAAGGATGCTTCTGCCTCTTTGTTACATTTGTCCATTTTACAGTTCCTTTCAGGTTGATAAAATTCTGTCGTTTTTGTGATTTATTACAGTCTCTTTGTGTCTATTTGATATTTATTACTCTTGTGGTTATTTCTTAAGTAAAAGGTGAGTTTAACTAGCTGTAAACGAGTGTAAATAAAAAGAAATACCTACTTTGCTTGCTGTTTTACGTTTAATACAAAAGAAATAGGGTAGCAAGAGTTAGTCAGGGTTATTTAGGGTTATGTTAAGGTAATGAATATGCTTTTCCACGAACAATAAGTTATTAATACCGTTAAAACACAGCTTGTTTGTTGGTACCAATAATTCAAACATATGAAAATTAATTCTGCATGTTCCGACTAAGATATTCAAGCCAACATATCATACGAGTATTGTGGCAGACTGTGTTCGGTCTCAAGTAGCGCAGATTTCATTTGAAAGTCAAATGAGAATGCTACGGAATGGAAAACTTTGTTAGTTTTATTCGACAAACATTCATTACCATCATCGCTCCAGTTCCAGCTACAGCGCCAGCTTCCCAAGGAGCTTAAAGTGTTAACTCGCAGCTGTCGATTCGTGGAGCAAGAGTCGCCATTAGACTTGGCGAATGGAACTTAAGTTTAATCCACGATGACAACGAAGCAGCGCGTGGAAGGAGTGGGCGAACGTGCGGAAACGCTAATGGAAACCTGTCTGCGACTTATGCAAGAACTTTGGACAAGGCCAGAAGGCATCCCAAATGGAGGTTAGAAGTCAGATTGATTACGATGAAGCCTTGCGGCGAAATAATTGTCTGGCCTTGGGCAATGAAATGGGGGTCAAGGTCGTAGATAATACAGTGTAAATAGGATGAAAATGTAATTAGATAATAAGTTGGAAGCGCTAATGGGAAATTCGGCTCTGTATAGCTAATCAATATATTCCGTTTAGTATTTCGCTGAAAATAAGATAAGGCAAATTAGGATGAAGCTAATTAAAGCAAAAATATCGATAGATACCATTTATTATTTCGATGAATATTAAAAAATACCAACTAAACATTCCTATGCTAAATACTGTTTATGTTAAATGCAATGTTAATTACGCGCACAGAACAATGTTAATTAAGTGGACAATCGAAGAGCCGCCACATAATTATCGAGCTGTGTGGCCCATCGATGGCAGTTTAATTGTCTATCGAAGCGACGCAAATTGCAATTTCATTTACAAATTGTGGCGCAACCAAAGTGAAATAAACTTTGTTCAATATATTACACAATCTTGATTCTAAACTCTATTACAGCATATTGCAAGAGCTATTAAACGTCATTGCCAGTGAGCGCAGCAATGATTGTCCCGTTTGTTGCCATGGTGAACTGGAAATCGGACGCTTCGATCAGTAACTAACTTAGCTTTCAATGCATCTTTAGTTGGCAGCACCAAGTGCAACTGCATTTTCTTGCAATGTCAACCAAAGTGTTTGCATCGATCTGACGTAAGGCTAACCAGCTAACTGGCTAATCGGCTTGCAAGCACGAAGCGACAACGATGCGTATGAGTAATGTAATTGATGCCGCCAATTAACGTCGTCAGTCTGTTGTGCTATCGCACAAATCAGTAAGGTAGCACAACACTTTGAGGTGTCAGCAGGCTGAAGTTCAAGTCTTACCCGCCATAAATAAATGAGTAAACCGAAATACTGACACAATGATGCTAAGTAAAATGAATATATACATTTTTGACTTAATCAACATTCTCCAATCTCAAATCTTTACATCGAATTGAACTGCAGTTCAGAGTTCGCAAAAGGATTTGGCAAGGTTTATCTCTCTTGTATTATTTCTTTACATGTGTATATAGTATATATAATATTATTCCTACTTTGTGCATAGAAAAAGCAGCTCTCTTATCGAGCAACTCAGTATCATTATCATTAGCAACATCTGCGCGATGACTGCAAACAGACTAGAAAAATAATAATAAAAAATGATAATTGTAAGATGAAAGAAAGAAAAAAAAAAACGTAACAAATTCAACAGCTGCTTTACTTGTTGACTTTGACCTTGTGCGACAGTGTTTTTTCCAGAGAGTCGCGATGACATTGATACAAAAACACAAAGCTGAAAACCACAAAAACTTGCGACGATGCTCAATCGCTTCCTACTCGGGCTGAGTTGAGGCTGAAGCTGAGCTGACCAATTGCTTCTAATGTGCCTCGAACATGCAACTGGAGTCTCGGAATTATCTACAGGGGTGAGGAGGAGGGGGAGGGCAAATTGCACGTTGTCTCTAATCATACGCACCGTGGAACCGCGTTCAAATCGAATCAAAATGGAAATGCATTTCCTACAAAGCGACGCGCACTAAGTAAGTGCAGCATTTTCAGTAATCTCATTGCTGGAGCAGGAACAACAGCAGCAGCATCAAAATCAGCAAATGCAAAAACAAGAACATCAACTAAGCAGCGCATGGCGCAAAAACAATTTCAAGGCCATTGACACAGTTCAAGCGAGAAGAGCGCGAGCGGGATGGAGAAAGAGAGAGAGAGGGCGAGAGAGAGACGGCAGGCATGAAGGGCATTCGAGTGCATATTGAAGGAGCTTGGCTGCTGCGATAAACCATGCAGCTGCCTGCCTCTCTCTCTATCGCGTGCAGTCGCTCTCCCTCTCTCTGTGCCAGCCTCTTCTTGCTTAGATTCTAACAAGTGTACAAAGTGCAAATGTTTAGGTTTTCTACAGCTACAGTCAATATAGACACACACATGGAGACGTGCACAAACATGCACACACACACACACTCACACATGCACTAGCTCAAAGTCGCAATACAAATACATGCACACACAGCACGCCCGAGGCAGATCAACCCTTCCATATCTCGCTAAATGAATTTGCGCACAGATGGAACAAGATGAAAGAATTCGCTTTCAAGTTTCCAGATTTTTTACCTTCTCCAGACTTTGCATTACCTCTGCCTACTAAGCTAACCACCAAATACGAACGTCGATACTTCGATTCGATAAATAATTTATTAATTAATCAATTGTGGTCGACGACGGCGCTGCGGTGCAAAGTTGATTGAACTTGCAGGTACTAAGTACATAAGATCGTATCGTATACGATCATCGGTTCGCCGAAATCAAGAAAGACAAACCAGACAAACCAAAACCAGATCGGACAAGACTTTGCTCGAGACATAAACAATTCATTCGAAATAAATTGGCTAAAAGGTAAAATATACAAATTAAGCAGAGTTCGATAAATGCTTGATATATATATATACCAGATATATTTGTTTTGTTTTTGATTTTGAAGTGCGGTGGGCACTAAAGAAGGCGTTGCAGATCATGTAAAGTATGCGTGATTAGCTCAAGTTAAGGTTCGGTTAAATATACCTTGAATTTTATTATGGAATGCACGTGTTTCTTGATAGTCTAGGCTGATTGGCTTTAGTATAAATCGAAGCGTCATTGATGATAGTTTGACTTATTAGTAAAATCTATATATACTATAGATCAGTTTAAGAAGGGACATTTAAGTTGCATTTAAGAGTGTTAGTGGGACTAATTTGATAATTTATTTATATCATGTAAAACGAACCAATTTAAAATCTTCTGTTTATAAATGAATATATTTAGGTTAGATATATTATGAATTAAGTTAATTAGACAATTAATATTGTAACAAAGTTAATTTCAGCAATCTGCAATAGGTTAATTATTAAATATTCATATTATATAATATTTAATACTCAATATTTATTTCAAATCAAGAGCAGAATATGTTGATTTTTAATATATTATCAGTAAATGAATATAATATGTTAACTTAACATAGTTAACTTGACTCTCTAATGTTAAGTCCTACGTTGATAGATACACTATCGTAAGTTATTGTAGTTATCGTAAGCCATATCGATTGGACAGTGTTGTTTAACATAAAAGGAGCGGGAGAGAGACTCTATCGTTTAAGGGAGCAACGAGAACACATTGTACAAATACAAAGAGCATAATAAAATATTTAAAAAACATAAAAGGATTAAATCGACAGCTGTATATGATATTAATATAGAAATCACTATTTATATTTATAACTGTAAATTATATAGTTATATTTAGCATGAATTCGATGCACATTGAGGCATCAAAACCAATCGATAGATTTGATGCAGTTATCATGTTTGGCACAAGACATTAAACTTATCTTGACATATCGTATATGGCATATGACATTATATTTTCTATTTATCTATCACATATCATATTTGGTATATCTTCTTCATTTTATAGCATATATATTTACAGTTTAAATGGCAGCTGTGTAAAGTCTGCAGAGGCTCAAAGCGAGTGGCATAAGGTATATCCAACTCTTTTTGTCGCAGCGTCGAGGTGGGTCAGCTGATGCTTCTTCTTTTAGCCATGTTTAAGCAGCTGTTGTTGCTGTTGTTAGTGTTGTTGTTATTGTGGTGCTTTATCAAAGCCATTTCTCAGGTTTTCGACAATCTTTATTAACACGCCAAAAATTCTCTCGAAAAACTGGCAAAGAGGGAACGACAGAAAGAGGGAGATAGGAGGGGAGATTCCCCTGGCGATTTCAATTCCGAATCCGATTCAGAGATCTTGCAAGCTTCGTTTACCTGGTGTAAAAGCTTGCTGACTTTGGCATCATTTGCGTCATGCAGCCGGTGCCGAAGTTGCCTCCACTGCTGCCTCTGCTGCTGCATGCATCCCCTTCATGTTCTGCGCGTCCATTTAAATTTGCAATTTATTGAAACGAAGTTGACCTTGAGGTTTGGTTCAAGTCTCAAGTCTCTTAACTTTATTTCGCTTTCGGCTCGCTCGCTTTTAATACGACACCGTCTCGCAGTCTCCCTCCCTCTCTCTCTCTCTCTCTCTCTGCCTCGTCTTTGTCTCTTGATGATGATGATGATTCTTGCTGTTACTGTTGATTACTTTAACGATGATGTCCATAAAATGTTTTGCGAGCTCGCACTTTTTTTTTTTTGGCCAGCAGGTTTGACTTCGTCGAGAAGCAGCAGCAGATGAAATGAAGCGAGATAAATGTTTATGTTATACACGATAGACATGCTGTTTCAGCTCTCCCCCTCTCTCCCTTCTATTTCTATTCACTGATCAGTGTCTAATTTACACGACATATTCCAAATTCTTCATAGTTTATTCTGTTTCTCCCACACGATATCTTCATCTAATCAGCTGCCGCCTTCGCATAACGGTGACGTTTTTCAATTTGTTTTGTTTCTGTTTTGTTTTTGTTTTGTATTTTTTTTGTTAATATTATTTGTAGCTACTTTTCTATTCTGCTCTTTTTATTTTTGTATTCGTCTGGCGTTTGTTTCGGTTTGTTTTGTTATTTCCGTACAGTGAACTTGCTTCTATTTGATTATCGTAGACATGCATACAGATACGTGTGTGTATCTGTATGTGTGTGTGTATCTAGTCAAAAATAATATTAAGGCGAACAAACAAATTTCTCACACACAATATATACGCATATCGTATGAATATATACTCGTATATGATCATTGCTGTCTGTATATTCATAAGCTCATAGGTATAATCGGACTCTCCGAAAAATGTTTGCTCAATTAGTAGCTCGAGTAGCAGCTCTATTTATCTGTTTAGGAGGTCATTGTCAGGGAATTTGTTTATTTTCACTCAGCTTCTCACCCCTCTCTTCTCTGCTCTCCTCTGTTGTGCTGCGTAGGCATTTCCCCAATGTGTCACACGCTTTTCAGTGTCGATGATACTCAAAATGAAACCGAGAACAGTCCATTGAGATCTGTGACAGATCATCTAAGTGACGTGACAGCTGCTACTGATCACGCATGCAAATTAGTAGGTACAGGTAGGTGGGTGGGGAAATATGAGCGTGTCCATGACCATTGCTATACATACTATATGGTATTATTCTTAAATATATGAGCTGATAATTTGTTGATCTTGACTTGATGCTTTCCTTTTGTTTATAATTGAATGAAGGAAAAATTTAAGTTAACGGTCGATATTATTCCTTCTACTAGTATATTATTATTTATCTGTGTGCCCATATTATGCCAATATATATATTATACATATGTATTATTATGATATTCCGATTTTTGTTGATTTAACAATTCCTCAACATTTCTTTGTTACCTTTTAAGTTCTTGTGTGCTGAGTGCTTAGATATTTATTAATTTTCCAACGTTTTTTATATCTGAGAATCGACTCATGTACTGTATTGTACCTGCTATTTTATCATATATAGTATAATGGTCATTTTTAATGGTTTAACAATTTCTTACAGTATCTTTGCCACCTATTAAGTTCTTGTAAACAATTAAAAATTATCAGATTTGTAACTTTTTTCATATCTTAGGATTTACCCATGTACTATGTACCATAACTAGTATATTCTTTTCTCAGCGGTATAATTTCTTTTTATCTTCTGTTCATCACCTTATGGCTTTTGTTGATGAAAAAGCAATTGATAAACACACATTATTATAGACTTTCCAACGATTTCTATATATCACGATAAATATATATAAAGTTAATATTGCTTTCTTGATGATATTATGACTATTCTTCTGCTTCTTGAACTACTCAGATCAATAAATGAAGAAACCTTCTAAGAATCTTTTTATACCGACGCCATAAATTCAATATTTAATTTAATATTTATCACGAATATATATTCGTAGTTCCTTTTACGACTCCACCGTCTTGATGTTTCCTTGATGTATTACCTTGATTTTTCCAGCTGATGGGTTCAGTCAACCCGATGGGGTACAAAGAAAAACGACATACGGAAATCAAATGATGGCGACATTAAAAAGGGAAAATACGTTTTCTAAGTGACACGTCTGAGAGAGAAAGATTCGTTCGAATCTTTTTTTATGCACAATGTCAAAGTCGGAGCGAATTTTACAAGCGCAAATTTATAGCACGTTGGCATTTTGCGCGGTGGTCTCATTAATGACGATTATAACCAATAATTTTCATGAAATTATTTCACTCGTTGAGCGCTCAATGATATATACGATGTGATATGATGTGTATATAAATACCCTGCACACTCTGCACACTCAATAAACAATAGACGCAAGTGTCGGACAGCGACAAGAACAACAACAATAAGTCGTATATAAGCATTATGCTGTTTTTCTCGGATTCCCCCCTTTACCTGCCTTTCTCCTTCCGCGCCTCCTTGCTCTTCAGCTGTCCGTGTCTGACTGTCAACTGCGTCTTCATAAAGCATCAACGTTAAATCGCCAATGATTAATTCTGTCATTGTTCCTCACGCGCAAGAGGCGCATCTGTTGCGCCAACGACCGCACAGACGGTCAGGCGCAGTCAGACAACAACCCAACAACAACCCAACCCAAGCCTACCCAACCATCTGGAGAACTACAATATGCGATATACCGAAATAGCTTGAGCAGGTTTCAATTAAATGAAAATTATTCGCCAAGGGCGCTCGCAATTCGTAATTCGTGCGAAATTTATTGTAGGCCATGCCAGACACACACTGCCAGCGCCAGACAGTTAGGCTGCCAGCTGTCTCCAAGAATGTGCATATTATTCGACATACATATATCGTGCATGTATGACACATTTTATATGATATTGTTATACATTACATTCTTATTTCAGATGATGACTTGGATGATTTGGCTGTCTGTTAGACAAATCTACTTGTGTCGGTTAAGTTTCTTGGGAATAAGAACTTTATCTATAGAACTTGCCAGATATCTGGTACCTTACGAGGTAAATATTATATTATTATGCATTACATTTCTATTTCAGATGATGATTTAGATGATTTGGCAGTCTGTCAGACAGTTCGAGTTGTGTTGGTTAAGTTTATTGGGAATATGAACAAAATCTTTGGAACTTGTCAGATATCTGGCATCTTATGAGCTGAATATTATATTATTATGCATTATATTCTTATTTCAGATAATTATTTGGATGATTTGGCATTCTGTTAGACAGTTTGAATTGAGCTATTAAAGTTTTTTGGGATAAGAACAATATATATGGAATTTCCCAGATATCTGTCAACTTGCGAGGAAAATATATATAGCTCTGAAATTAAATAGCTTTTGTTTTTTCTGGTTTTCTGCTCTAACGTCTCTCTGTTTACAACTATATCTCTTCTTCACTACCTCTCTATTTCACAACTCTCTTTAGTCTATCTCAACTTCAAAATGTTTCGATTTAGAACAATTTAACTTTAAGTTGCTCAGAAACTATTGCCATATTCTTCTTGATTTTAAAAACGCCCTCACCAAACTCAGCAAATTAAAGTGTTATAACAACATTTAAACATCCTTAAAACTTCATCAAAATCGCATTATTATAACTCAAACTTTTCCTCTTGATTGCTTTCCAAGCAGTTCCTTTTCAAGGCACATCCATTAAACTCTGCACATCCCTTCTTATTTAGACCCTTTGTGTAGTATTCACTCTGAATCTCATAACTATAACCCCAAGCTTTTCCTCTTGTTCTGCTTAATGTAATTTAATAGACAATTATTTCGCTTAAAGTTCTTGTTGACATGGCAATGCTGGAGGAGACTGGCTTGTGACGGACTGCGAAGTGAAAGGTCATCCCTAAGAGGGCTGAGCATTTAGCATAATAAAATAATTTGTATCATGCCAACCATTTCCAGCAGCACTCGACATGGTCTCTCCAGCTCCAGCTCCCCAACAACTTGGCAACAAGACGCAGAAACCAAGCGAATTTTATGTCTATCTCTCTCCCTCTCTCTCTTCACTCTGGACCCCTGGATTTACATATTATATTTGTATACACTTGAGCACACACACACACATGAGCAGCTCCTGGGCAGACTGTTTGCTTTGGTTAAAACGCGCATAACCAGCAAAATATTTGACATTGTGTCTTTGACTTTGATATGACTCAGCAGAAGAGCCAGAGCCAGAGAAAGATGGGAACGAAGGGGAAGATGTTGAAGAATAAGCATTTGCATTGGTATCTTTTAATTCAATTTTGATGACTTGTGTGAAGAGAGAAGGGAAGGGGAGAGAGAGAGCCTCGAGTGCACACTCAACTGAAAGCTCGCACTGCATTGGGCTCAGACCCTAGACCGGGTTGGGTCTACAAAAATATACATACCAACCGGTTCTGAGCAGACCATACTGACACCTTTTTGTTGCATGAGTGTGGAGTGTACTGAGTGTGTCTGTGTGTGTTGGTGTGTGAATGCGGTCGCATCTAATATCAAGTTCAAGGTCACTGTCAACGTGTAGAGCGATGCAATCGCTGTACTAATAAAGAAAACAAGTAAAGAAAGCCACGAGAGAGGGTGCCTGACTGGAAAGGTACTCTGCTGGAAAGAGACAGCAGTATAATGTACTTTCAAGAGTAAGAGTATTTTATTGTGCGATCGATCTGCAATATATTTACTTAATTTTATGGCTAGGTTTCCCTATTTTATTTTTCCTTCATTTCTTAACACAATTAGAATCATTCGATTGAGTTGATGCCTTGTCTCTAGTTGAGTTAGAAGTTAGAAAAATGTGAAATAATAGTACTTAATTTATAAATTATATTAAAAAATAGATGTGCTGAGCGCTGTACATGAGTTCAGTGTTGTAAAATGAATTCCAAAGAGCTTAACTTATATTTATGAAGTTAGAATCTTTCTCTAGCTGTTCATTTTATGTGATCGATTGCTCTGTTTGATAATTTGAGCGCTTGACATGGCTTTATGCACTAATACTTTCCATTATAAATTGTAATTATTTTTTTTATATTATTGCAGTGTTCTTAAATGAATTCCAAACAGTTTAATTAGTGCTGTAAAGCGAATTCCAAACAGTTTTATCAAGGATATATATCTCTTTAGCTCTTCTGTTCGATAAAATTGCTTGACATGACTTTATACTCCTATACTTTCCATTAAATATTAATTATTAAATTTAATAATATTTTTGTAGTGTTGTAAAACGAACTATAAACAACATTACAAACTTCACAGGCAGGGTATCTGTTTAGCTGTGCATTGTATTTGTTCAATTGCGCTGTTATTCAATAGATTCTCACGAATGCGCCCACACACAAACACAAACACAAACACACTATCTCTCTCGCTCACACCCATACAAATTGATTGATCTGTAGCTACTTAGCCTGCATAACAATGGGCATAAAGCATGTGAAATACGCCCATGCGATCTACCCCATAATCTAACCACTAATTTCCTCGAACTGGTGACTAATGCTACAATTTGTTCCACCCTCCTCCTCTCCCCCTTGCAGTACAGTAATTGGAAGCTGCATATTCTATGGTTTGTGCTTAAGGTGACTCAGTGGCAAAGTCAAAGTCAAAAAACAAAAGAAATTAACACCGTGCAACGTGCATGGGTCGAATTACTCACGCGAACCAATCAGCGACATCGCGCTCTGACTTCGCATCGCTTCGCTTTTAATTCTTAGCTAACATTACAGAAAAAACAGAAATACCATTCTACGATTCTACAATATATATAGTCAGTCTGAAATGCACACAACAGATTTACACGCAATTCCATGTGATATCAGCGCAAAGAATCAAATGGTCTAACTAGTCAGAGCGTTACGCGAAAATTGGAAAATGGGACCAACCAAGTGTGAAATCAAATGTCTGTTAGAGCCAGCGCTGCAATTGCACTTGCTTTACATATATACATATATATATCTATGGCATGTGTCTGGTATATGGTACAGGCATTATATATTCATGACAACAATTGGGCTGGCCGAAAAGCGTTGGTTTCCTTGTCAAGCAGATGATGTAAACGCAGCAAGGTAGTAGAGACAGCCTTCAATCAGCAGTGCATGCCCTAACAGAGTGCCTTAGTTGTGACTAGCAGTTTATATGGTATATATTATAGTCATGCATGTTCTTACTATAATATATTTGTATCGTAGAACTGTCATATGTTCTTAAGTATTTTATCTAGCGTTACCAAACTCAATACACAATTTAATAACTATGCCTTATATATCCATACAAATATTCATCAAAACCGTAAAAATATTTCCTAAAGTTAAATGGGACTTAATTCATAAATAAATTCTATAAATCTGCAAATTAAAGTTTTCTTAGTAAGAAAGTAAAATTCAAAAAGAAAAGATTTGTTGTAGTTTGCAAGAGAGTATTTAAACTTCATTCTGTTTTTAATTATTTAGGTTATTTATAGTCAGCTGCCAGTGCAAATGTTAAAAAACCCCAGATAAATAAATATTTTAACTTTAATTGCTGTGTGTGAAAATGGTTTGAACAGGGAAGTACCATGCAAATCGAAATGAAAGGTGTAACCAATTTGTAGACAAGTAATTGTAATGTTATTAAAATTTTTATATATGTATATTCTTATAATATAGAACATTATTATAACAATTAAAAGTGCTAAGGGCATTATAATAATGACAAACCCTGTGGAGAAAAACTCTTTTATAAACCTAGTTCTTGATTCACTTCCAACTAGATAACCAGAAATTTAAGTAACACGTTAAACAATTTCGCTCTAAAAAGAGTTGAGAAGGGCAAACATAATACCAAATAATATTATAATATCTATGTATAAAATATATAATATATATAAAATTAAAACCAACGATCTTTAAACTCCTCTAAAACATCTGTAAATAGATCTCTTTATTTTTTGACTGTTTGATTAACTTCTAGATCGACAGTTGCTTACAGTTGTTCACTTACACTGCACGAACATATTCCACAGAGAGAAGGGAGAGTGCGGGAGTGAGAGAGAGAGAGGAAGAGCACACAAGGTATGTGTGTGTGTGTGTGTGTGTAGAGATTCTTGCTGCTGTGTGCGTGACCATGAAATATTCACACAACGCGAGCGCTTCCACTCAGCCGATTCCGGTCTCTTTGTGGACCTGGTTGCGACACAGATTGCCGCTTCATTACAGCCACAGCTACAGCGACGAGTACGTTATGCAATCCGGGCCCAGAGCAGAGCAGAACGAGAGAGTGCCATGAGAGAGAGAGAGAAAGAGAGGGAGAGAGGGGAGAGAGAGGGAGAGCTAGCGGGAGCACGAGATAATTTGACGATGCCCGCGCCCTGGCACTGGCTCTGTCTCTATCTCTGTCTCTGTCTCTTGCTCTGTCTCTTTCGCTGGCTCGGTCTGTGTCCGACTTTGTGCGCTGCCATTGATGGCGCTGCTTTTCATGCAGTGAGTGCATGTGAGATCATCATCATCAGCAACGGCAGCAAACAAAATTCTACGTTCTGTATTCGCACCGTGGAACGGCCAGCACATTGTGGTTGCTTGCTGCGCTGCCCGTTCGCTGCGAAGCGTAAATTGCAATTATTTCACATGACATGACTTTGGCAGCAGCAGCAGCGACAGCAGCAGCAGCGACTGCGATGTCGTCAGGTGCTGAAGTTTGCCCCACCCCCGCCAACCTGCCTCCCTTCCCGAATGTGCAAAAAAGTTGGACCTTGAGGTTGGCGCGACTAATGCGCGCCAATTGTTAGCAGCACATCGCATTGCGTATACGCAGCATATGCTCCTCAATTTGCATAAACAAAATATATTTGTATGTGCTCCAGCTAAGAACCTCGCAATGCATTTTACACTTGTGCGAGAAACAATCATCAATGTAGTTGTTGTTGTTGTTGTTGGGTGCCAAGAAATTTATTCCAGCTTGAAGAACAACAAGAGGCGACTGCGACGGCGACGTCTCGCTTCCAGTCATGGTCAGCCTTGGACTCGTGTGTGTTTATTTCGGCAGTTAAACGATACAACAACAACAAGAACAACAACAACAGCAGCAGCAGCCACAACAACAACGGCAAATAAATAAATAATACAATACGAGATCAGCAAAAGAATTTCTTGTTTTTTCTGTTTGGTCTTGCGGCATTGTCTGATCCGTAAATGGATCGCACAGCCACATGGAGTGTGGTCTCAAGAGAGCAAGGGGTGTGTGTGTGTGTGTGTGTGCGATCGCATCATGCACAAGTGTTAAATGAAGATTGAGTTATTGAGACTGTGCAACCTGCAGAATGGAAGTGTGAAGGTAGAAGGAATTAGAACTCTCTGTAGAATTCTCATACTCGAACAGCAGAAGGGTGTCGAGAGAGGCAGATAGAAGTCGTGAGTAATCGCTAAGTTGCAGGTATACTGACTCAGCAGCAATATCTCACTGAGTTCTTTAATTTTCTCCGTCTTTAAACGTATATGTGCGCAGATCTCTGGTGTTACTTGGGTTGGATACTTCAAATTTGGCAGCCACAAACTTGACAAACTTACAAAGCTGCAGATATTTTGAAATTTAAAGTGCCACAGCCGCATCCACAGCTAATCGCATTTTATTGTTTAAAAAAGAAAGCCTCTAAGTAATAACAAAAAGCTTTGTTATACACATAACTGAACATAAAATAAACCTGAGTCTCAAATTCCAACTTAATTGGATAATCAACACAGAACTTATGCAGGAAACAAAGTCTTAACTTGCATCCTGTTCAATTTGACACATTTTTCATATTTATGTAGATTTTTCATTCATAATTATTAGTATTAGTATTTGTATTTCGCATTTATTGCACAGCTTTCTACACATATTTTCTCTTTTTACAAAAAGTAATTCCTTTGCTTGAAATTTCAGCTCGATATACATAGCTGACTTTATAATATACTTAAATCTTAAATTTAAACTTAATATGTCAGTCAACACAGAACTTAGGCCATAAACCATTTTAAGTTTAAAGTATTTAAAATATTTTGCATTTCTTGCACAGCTTCCTACACTTATTTTCTCTTGTTTATAAAAATTTATTTCTTTTCTTAAAATCTCAGCTCGATTTCGGCTAAAGTTGCCCATTCAAGCCAAGCTGAATTTATTTTCTGTTGTAGTTGATTGTGATCGACCATCAATCGAATTGCAACGCAACGTATCGAATTGAATCGAAATGAATCGTTTAATTCATTTGTACATTTTATTTATTGCATGCGATTTTATTTAGCCAAAGCAATTTTATGGCTACATATTTTAACTCCCCAAAGAAACAAGACAGAGAGAGAGAGGGAGAGAGAAAAAGAGCAAAAATTGATTTTATTTTCATTTCGCCAAGTGGCTTGGCCTGCAGAGTTCTCGTCTGTGAACATGTGTGAGTGTGTACGAGTATGTTGTGTGTGTGAATATGTTGTGTGTGTGCGAGTGTGTGTATCGCATTTCGTTTACCAATTTCGGGGCTTTCAAGTACGAACCACGCTACGAATTTGGTCATTTAAAATTGAGGCGCTGTCTTGGTCTGCGCGCTGATGGATGGTTGAATGGACGAGCTGAGGGAGGCACAAGCGGGGGAGGAAGAGAGAAACAGTTGAAGAGGGGAAGAGGGGGGCTTCAGACGGCTGCCTGAGTGGTTTGTTGTTGGATAGATGTTTGGTCTGCTGCCGCTGCTGCTGCTCACAATTGTTGTCATTGTCAACGTGTTTTACTCCTCTTTGGCGGGGCGTTACCCGCAGCAGAGAAGCAACAACAACAACAGCAGTAGCAACAACAACAAGCTGGCGACAAGCACAGCTTTGTCTTCGACAGCGCCACGCTGCAAATGACCCATTTAACGGGCCACTGCACAAGATGCCGCCCCAGCCCAGCCCCAGCTCAGGGCAGCCCAGCTTTGGTCCGCCTTGGTCTGCCTTGGGGCGCCTTGCCTTGCCTTGGGTCTTGGTTAACAATTGGACCCTGGACGACAATTGAGAACGTGGGAGATTCACTGCAGCTGCTGCTGCTGCTTGGATTGATTAGAACTTGCTCGGCTCGGCTCGGCTCGCATTTGGTCATTCTGGTCTTGGTCTTGCTTAGTTGGCCAATTTAATTGCTAAATTACTTGCAATCTTCGCATGCTAATTCCGAATGAAGTGTGAACTCGAGAATCGAGAGTAGATACTCAAGGCTGTGTGGCTATATAGGGGACTGAAGAGGGCGGGGACTGCACTGCACCAGTTCGAACTTGATGATCGCCACGTACAGCGTCGATTTTCCACTTGGTTAACTTGCGCAGTCTGTGCAGAATTAATCGTGGCTTATTTCTCATTTGGCTCAAGCTAGATTTGCTTCACAGATTGTCAATTGCTCATTTTGCATTACCTTCTACTTCTTCTCCTCCTCCTCCTTCTTCTTCTTCTTCTTGTGCTGCTGCTGCTGCTGTCCATTTAGCGTAATTTATGTCAATCATTTGTTGCTGCTGCTGTTTTGACATTTGCATAAATTCATTTATAGCTGAGCTCAGTTTGTTTGTTTATTTGCTCAAGATATGCCTTGGCTACTGTTGGTAGTTTCAGTTTCAGTTCCAGTTTCAGTTCCCGTCTCTCTTCCAGTCCCTAGACTATCTTCTTCTGCTCTTTCTTGGCTTTATTAAGAAGTGTGTGCTTACATTTAATATGCATGAGCAGCCTTATCTTAGTTACCCTTTTTGGCAGCCTAACAATTGCGTGTTATACCCATTAAGTTAGGTGAAACTGTAGGGGTATGTTCTACTTGAGTTGGTATTGAGAGGAGACAGGTTTACTATTCATGTCTCCTTCAAACTTGACTGATGTTTGAACATACTTGAACAGATTTTGTCGGTTAATTTTAAACCTTTTATATATCAATATCTTGTCAAAGGCAATTTAATTTTATTAAACAAATAAATTGTTCCGCTTGAATAATTACAGGATATCTTAGAGTCGATACTAAACCTAAGTAGCATTTAATTTATTAAATGATTAGATTCCAAACAATTTTAATTACATTTTTTTCTTCTCATTTAAGATTTTACCCTTAAAGTCCTTAAGTATTCTAATTTTGATGTTTTTAATTCGAAATTTAGATTAAATAATTGTTTTTACTTTTAAACAGTCATAAGTCAAAATATTAAGTTTAATTAAATAAACAGTATACTCGAAACTTATATTATTGTATTTATTCATATTTAAGAGTACTGTAGAAATTATTAATCAAAGCTCCGCCAGCACCCTTGCAGGGTATCTAAGCAGTCGACTCTCTTCACTCAACTTGTCTGCCCGTTGACATGCAAATTGGTTTAATAGCCCCAATATAAAACTATTATTAAAAGAGAATTCGACAGTTTACAGACAGAAAACAAGCTTAAGTTGTTTGGGGGAGTATCGAGAGCAGCTCGATGGGGCAACTGAGTCAGCCACAGTGTGGCACAGGTGGCAGCCTCAACCAGCTCGCTGTGATCTGCGTGAGCAACATAAGCAGCAACATCAACATCGGCAACATCAACATCGGCAATCGGGCCATCAATTATGCAAACGGCAAGGTGTGAAAATGTTTTCAAACTCGTCGTCGTCTCGGTATCTGTATCTGTATCTCATGCCGTAGCTGGTAGTTGTATCTATTAAATGGCAACTCGTTTGGGGCTAACTGAGTGATATCTTTTAGTACGATTTGTGGCGTAGCTGCCTAAGGCAAATACAATTTGCACGATTTTCTGTAAAACACACACACACACACACACAGTCGCACACACACTAAGTATCTGTATCTCTCTGTCTGTATCTGAGTATCTGTATCGCTGGCTGCGGCTGTGGCTGTAGCTGTATCTGTATCCGCTGGCATTGAATGTGTGCCAGGCCATGTCATGGAGCAACGCTGACTCAATATGCCTACAATACGCTGCCCGCTGTTGTTGTTGTTCTCGTTGTTGTTGCTGCTGCTGCAGTTGTTGTATTTGCATTGGTAATTTGTGTATGCACTTGAAATCGACTTGCACTGCAATTACTCGCATTGTAGCGCAACTTTTCGATGGCAAAACAGATACAGATACAAACAGCAACGAGGCAACAAATACGCGACCAACAAATGGCAACGGCAGCGCTGCTAGCAGAGGCAGCAGCAGCAGAGGCAGCAGCGAAGTTGAACTTGAAATGTCAGTCGCAGTTGACGACGCTGTTAGCGTCGCAGTCAACGTCGCAGTTAGGATAAAAAGCAAAGCTTCAACCTGCTAATTTGTACGTCAACTGCAAGCGGTAACCACCCCCTCCACTCCCCGTACACTACCTTGCACTTCTTTCCTCCCCTCTCCTCTTCTCGGCTACCCTTTGAGTTTGAATTTTGAGTTTTTCGCGTGCAAACAAAAATGTGACATGCAATTGCCAGCAACTGTCATGCGGTTGCCAATTGGAGTCCCACCTACCCAAGCTAACCAATCTACCCAACCTTGCAGCGCTGCTCTTGCTGCTGTCATCGTTGTTGCTGTTGTTGTTGCTGTTTGCTGTTGCTGTTGCTGTTGCTGCTGTTATTTTTATACCAAGTGAATTTCCCATGTGCACTTCAAATAAACATTGCGCATTCGCCGCATCGTCCAGTGGTGCTGTTGCTGATACCCCGCACTGCACTCAATGGGGGTGAAGCAGGGTATATTCAGTGCGTGTAAAGAATGTGTGGCAAGGCAACTTGATAAAGCTTAGTCAGTTGTTCGTTTTTCTTGCAGCCAGTTATAAATATCTCTCTAGTAACATTTCCACTAATTATATTCCTCTGAATACCCATTCTATACGTTCTTATATTTGAGAGTTTGTCTCTTCTTTCTATTTATCAACATATCTATTTATTATTGGGTTTTGGCGACCTTTGTGTGTAAAACTAATTGTAGCTGGCTCCAGGTCAAAACATATATTTATATTACTTTCTTTCAATCTATCTATATATGTTCATGCATATCTATCCAGCTTAATATCTATTCTTACAATATGTGGAACACTAGCAAGGCACCTTGTGGAAACTAAAGAGATAAGATTAATCAGCCCCGGAACAATTTTGTCATTCCTAAATTAGCAGAAGTGCGAAAGATTTTAAAGTCTTCTTTAGATTTATCTTTCCTGCTTTACATTACAATATTTGTTTGTCTTTTAACTTTTTCTAACCCTCTATTTTTATCTCTCTTTTTTAATTCAATATTTCATCTTTCTATCTTACTAACTTTCTTTCTACATATACAACCCCCTTTCTCCTATCTCTGCTTCTGTGATTATGACTATATGTTTCTGCTATATTACAATACATATTTATTTAAAAAATCCATCTGTTAATCTTTAAATCAATCTTCCTTTTTAACTACCTATCTACCTATGTTATCTGTCTAACAATAAATTAGTCAATATTCCTTAGTTCTCCTTTTCCTGCTTACTTGTCTGTCCATCTGTGTATATGTTTGTGCTTCTGTCTGTCTATATCTCTGTCTGTCTATATCTCTATCTGTCTGTATCTTTGTCTGTCTGTTTGTCTGTCTGTCCGTATCTCTGCCTGTCTGTATCTCTGTCTGCCTGTACCTCTGTCTGCCTGTACCTCTGTCTGTCTGTCTGTATCTTTGTCTGTCTGCATTCTCATCTGCCTACGTTTGTCTGTCTGGATATCTTCTGTTTTATATGACCTTATCTCCATCCTTCCCTCAATACATCAATACTTACTTACTTCTCTTTATAAAATTACTCTTTGTACAGGGTATCTAATAGTCAAGTTACTCCTTCCCTTGCTCTACGTGTTTTTTGATTAGAATATTCACAGTGAGCTCTTTGCTGCTGCTGCTGCTGCCCCCGTCATCACCATGACGATGTTGACTTTGATCTTTGTCCGTGTTGGTTTTGCGTAAATTTGAAATTTTATTACCTTAAGATGTGGCGAGAAGCGGTTAAAATGGAAAGGCTAAAACTGAAAGCTGACCAAACCGCAGCACTGCAGTCCGGCTATGGTTTCTGCGGCGACTGCTTCCTGGTTGACCTTGTGCAATTATTAAAATTTCCATTAAAGATTGTGCGACGTCCAGTTTCAGGCACCAATTCCTTGGCACTTGTTGACCTTCGACGGGCGCTTCTTAATCATGCATATGCAGCAACAGAATGGACAGACAGGCAGACAGACACATGGACGGACGGACAGACAAGCAGGCAATACCGACTGGCAGGCGGCATTAAATTAAGCAGTCGAATCATAGCAACCGTGGCGACAATAATGAAGAATGATGAACTCGATTAAGGCAGAAGAAGCCTATGCCAAACCAGTTGCCAGACCAAAACCAGAGCAATTCACTGCCAGCACTGATGAGCTGCCCCCCCTCCCCACACTTCTCCAGCTCTTCCTTCTTCTGCTGATTGCGTCAACTCGAAGGACTCGGACTTGGACTTGGAGTTGGCGTTGGCGCGGACTTGGACCTGCGGCACTGCCAAAAGTCGCTAAACATCTTTGCGACATTCTCGTTTTGCCACTTTGGGATTAAGCTTGAAATATGCATTCATAAACGGGCTAACGAAAGGCAAAGAGTGTAAGCATACACCGAAGACTGTTTACCCTAACCATAATATCTAGAGGATTGCAATGTATACAATATTTTTAGCTTTTTTTTACCCTTTTCAAGTACTTTCTCAGCTTATTCAACTTATTTTATGTTCGAAATTTCTTTGGTATTCCTTTGTTACTTGTAGATTCCTTGGACTCTTCTTGGAGAGAGTGTACTATCTGTAGCGCGTCTGGCAGTGACAGCATCGCCTGAGTTCTTGTTCTTTGTCAACTTGGCCTTTTGCATATTCACGTATTCTTTAGCCAACATATTCTTGGTTTAGCCAAGGCCAACAGCTGCTTTCTGACAACTCTTCAGCCAGTTGCCAATCGCATCTCATCGATCGTCTTTATAATTTTATACGTTTCATATTGTTTGTGATTGCATCCGTGTTATATGAGCTGAAGTGGGATGCAGCTCATTTTCAGTTAGAGCAAGAGATATGTAGAAAGGGAAGAGAATTTGACTAAGGAAGAGAATTTGAGTTAGGAAAAGAATTTGAATTCTTTCTCATTACTTATATCTTTACTTTCTTTAAACCTATTAACTGCATTTAATAAAGTGGGGGGATAGCTACAAGCTATCTACAGGAACACTACAGGGTATAGTACAAGATACACTACAAGGTGTACTGCAGGGTGTATTACAAGGTGTATTACAAGGTACATTACAGGAGGTACTACAGGGTGTACTAAAGATTGTACTAAGGGTGCGCTACAGGCTGTACTACAGGGTGGAATACATGGTGTACCTAAAGAAAGTTTACTGCAGGGTATAATGCATGATAACCCACAAGGTGTTCTGCACGGTTTACTACAGGGTGTATTACAGGGTGTACCATATTATATGTAACATATTGTACTACACTGTACACTACACGCTGCAATACAAGGTGTATTTACGGTTGTACTTAAGGGTGTATTACAGGGTGTACTACTGGGTGTAACACAGGGTGAACTGTTGAGTGCAGTACAGGGCGAACTGTTGAGTGTACTACAGGGTGTACTACAAGTGTATTACAGACTGCACTACAGGGTGTATTAAATGTTAGCTACAGGGTACAAGGTATGTAACACGGTGCACTGCGAGGTACATTACTGGGTGCACTATGAAGTATACTACTTACTGTATTACAAGGTGTTCCAAAGGGTGTACTGCTGGGTGTAACACAGGGTGAAACACGGTGTACTTCAAGGTACCAAACAGGGTGCACTAAAAAGTTTACTGCAGGGTGTAATATATGGTACAATACAATGTGTTCTACTGGGTGAAGTATAGGGTGTTTTAAATTTTGTGTATCCCTAAAGTAAACTACAGATAAAACTACAATACAGGGTGATATATACTACAAAGTATATAAGGGGCCAAGCTTCAGTGTAAGCTACGGATTAGACAACTAACTGTAATACAAGTTACAGAGTAACTACTGTGCAAGTTACTCAATACTACAGGGTAACTCCAGCCAAATTCAAGCTAGTACACGTAATAAATATTCTTCACTTTTAATTGAGCTCCCCGCTAAAATTTAGTACTCAACATTTAAACTGAATAAACACGAAACCACACAAACCTTTGCCAATTATTTTCCCCCATTTGATTAGCTTACAGGATATGGCAATCTGCCCGCACTTTACTACCTTATTTTCCATTGAGAACTTTCCTGCGCCATGACAAAAGCCACAAACGGGCATTCTCTTCCCTCTCCACCCATCTTCCTCCCTTCCCATCATCAACAACAATTTAGCCAAACTGCGACTCAACTCATCAGAACTCATCAGAATTAACAAAATGCATTGTTGGCCAAGTTGTTGTACGCTAAATGACCAAAATTCGCATAACTCAAAATGGAAAACACTCAGCCAAAGCTGCGACTGTGCGAGGGAGAGAGATGGGAAGAGAAAAAGAGTGAGAGAGGGAGAGGTTGCAAGGGAGAGTGGGAGGAGAAGAGACCACTGAAAAAGTCACATGATTTAGCTGCGGTCAAATGGGCAAAAGTGCGAGCAGCGAAGGGGGCAGACACAGCAACAACAACAACAGTAACAGCAACAATAACTACAGTTCTCACACAGCAAGAACAATAACAAAAGCAACAACAACAACAAGTACAATAGCAATGGCAATGGCAACAAAAAGTTATTGCAAAACAGAAACCGAAACAGAAACAGAGAACTAAAAACTGAAAACTGAAATGCTCGCTCGTACATTAGAAGCTGTTGTACATTTATAGACGACGATGAGCGGGCGGGACGAGCCGACTATGGAAAATAAATCTTTACTGCGCCATAAGACGATGGCGACGGCAACGGCAACGGCGACGACGACGTCTGCTTCTCCATTACAGCGACGACATCGCGTCGCGTCGTCGTGCTTAGCCTCGGCTTATCTGAGACGCTTTGCTCTCTGCTCTTCCTCTCTCTCTCTGCATCACTCTCCCTCGCTCTCTCCCTCTTTCTCTTCTCTTCCCTCTCTCTCTCCTTTCTCTCTCTCTCTCCCTTGCTCGTGCGTGCTCGCTTGAGCTTCTAATGAAGATAGTACTAAACCCAAAACGCAAGCACTGCCCACCACCTTCATCCGCTGCCCACAAAGCCAATCATCCCCACCGCCTCATTCTCATCATCAAGCCGTCACTCAGTCCACAGTTCAACTGATCCGATCCGCAACCCGTTTTTGTTTTTTATTCGTAATTATTTCGAACAAAAACGAAACTAAGCTGCATTTTGCGCATCACGCTGCTGTCGATAGCTCTTTGTACCCTAGAATTCTTGAAGATAAAATGAAGTTTTTAAAGAAAAAGTTAAGAGAAAAAGATTGACAATTTTTATACCCTTTGACCACAGAAAACATGTTAAAAAAGAGCATACTTACTTTGTAAATTAATGTAACAGACAGAAAGAGGCGTGGCAGACCTCATAAGACATATATATTTTTGATTTGGAACACTAGCCAAGTCGATTGGTCTGTCTGCATAAACACACAGTTCTCGATTATGAATAAAACTAGTTATATAAAATATGTGGAGAAATATCAATGTTACATCAATACAAATTAATATTTTATATGTAAAAACATATATGTTCCTGCAGCTCTTTTATATTACTATCAATATCACTGAGCTGAAGATGAAAGAGAAAGACCTTTTTATATGAAGAATTGAAGAAATTATACTGTTGATATGCATAAGAACAATCTGTTTATGTTATTGTATTCTTTGTGTTATTTAAGAGTCATTTCACAGAATTAAACTAGCGACTGAAGAGTTCAGAAGTTATTCTAAATTCAGCTTATATGCATGAGAAATTAGAGCATAAATTAAACATATTCTACACGAAAGATTTTTTAATTTATGCATATCGTACATGATGCATATTCTTCTTGATGCAGATCTTACTTAACAGAAGAATATCTGAAAGGAATTCACAGTTCATATTATAAAGAAGTACAGCAAAAATTAGTCCAAAGTATTAAATAGTAATATTTATTTATGTATTCATTATTATGATTATTTAATTATGTTTATTATAAGCAATATCTTTTAGATTTAGCTCTTACGAAACTAATAGTTAATGTTGACAGTTAGTACTAGCAACTTAGGCCTATGACTCAAGAAATAATTAGCACTATTTCATCAGCAAATAAAGCATTCAAATCGACTTTAAATACCGATTATATATAAAAAAACTATTATAAATATCAGCACATGCCCAAGAAATTTGCATCTATTGTGATGCATCGCTTTATATCCATATTAAATAGAGATGGAAAATTCTTCATTGAAACCTTTCGTTTACGATTAAAAAAGTGTATGTATTGAGGCGTGGCAGACACCACAAAGTATATTTATTCTTAATCAGTATCACTAGTTAGCTTCAAAGTTAATCCAAAGAAAATCAATCTGCTTTTAACCTAAACCTTATCAAAAGATCTAATGATCGCTGTATCTATTTACCACAATAGCTAATGATCTTCAAAGTAAATTATACAACAGATTGCAAGTACAAAATACTATATACCTTATCTCATTTACATCTGGGAACTTCTTGAAGTTGGTTTGGGGAAAACTCAACCCCCGTTTATCGCTGCTGCCGATGTTGCTGCTGCTTGGCCTTGAAAGTGTTTTTCCATTTAGCTGCCGCGATCGCTTGCCGAATGAATGAAATACTTGCAAATATTTTTGTTTACTTCTTTATTTTTAACATCAACTTAGCATTGTTGTTGTTCTTGCTGTTGTTGTTGTTATAATTACTGTTGCTGGACGAGAGAGCACGCTGCGTCGTCGTCGTCGTCGTCTCCGTCGATTTGTTTCGTTTCGTTTCGTTTCGCTTGTTTCGGTTCTAAGTTTGCGTGTTGCTGTTCCAGGGTGATTTTGCATTTGTTGTTGCTGCAGCCCAGCAGCATTTCAAGGTCTTTTCACTCAGCGTGTCTACGTGTGTGTGAGTGTGTGTGTGGCACTGTGTGTGTCTCTGTGTTGTTTGCCAAGTTTCGTTGCCTGCACTCGTTCGCTTGTTTCTGCATCATCTCTCAATGCAATGAGAAGTTTTTGTGAAAATTTCTTCGCCCATCGCTCGACACACGCCCCCTTTCCGCTCTCACCCCCTTCGCACACCCCTCACACGCTTCTCGCCGTGCTGCAGTTTTTGCTCTTTTCCACTTGACTGACAATTTGATTGGCAGTTTGTGTATTTGTTGCTATTGCTGCGGCGGCGTCGACGACTGTTGCTGTTGTTGCTGTTGTTGCTGCTGTTGCTGTTGCTGCTTTTACAGCCCCGCAATTATATTTAATTTTATTATCGAAGATTGCAGCAAGATTTTCGCCCCAAGGTCAGGCGTGTAAATCTTTACCAGACAGCGCAGCACACTGAGAACTGAGCACAGTCCCGGCAACGATCACGTAAGCAACACTTTTTTCCTGCTCGTCGTCGTCGTTCTCGTTCTCGTTGTTGTTGTTGTTCTACTCTTAGTGTTGTTGTTGTTGTTGTTGTTGTTGCTTTTCCAGCTAGTCGTTTTGTAGTGAAAACTGTCGGCGATAATTTGCCGTCGCCGTCGTCAACCTTCTCGATGTTTTCGATGCTTCATTGTCGTGGCTTTTAATGGGCCTAACAGTTGTTGTTGTTCTCGTTCTCGTTCTCGCTGTTGTTGTTGTTGTTGCTGTTGAGCAGAGCTAAGGCAATTTCAAGTAGTTTTGACATTTGTCTGCTTTAGTTTGGGGCTTCAGTACACTATATATACTCTTTTATAGCATTTCCTCCATGTGAAGTCATTTAGTTCTTGTCATTTGCCGATCAGCTGATCAGCCTCGATCAGCTTTTGTTGTTGTTGTTGTTTTGTAATGTATAAATACCGGAAGAGACGAGACGTGCACGAAGCAGACAGAAATCAATGTTGCTCAATCTATCCAGTGGCTGACGCGGCGTATACGTAATGCCAAAGTACAAAGTATGAGAAAGAATGCGTATACGCAATGTGTGTGTTTTCTGCTCGAGTTGACAAGGCGAGCAAATTGTTGTTGTTCTTATTGTAACGCTTATGCAGATATGTGCAATATATCCCTTGAGAAATCGAAAGATATCGGGTCGCAAGTGATGGAAAGGGTTGACTGAGCTAAACATTGAAGATGTAACATATGAATAAGTTAAGTCAGCTTTTCTTTAATTAAAATCTTAAATCAGAGCTATACTTTGAAGCTGTGGAACATAAAAATGTTAAATCAGTTTTTCTTTAATTAAAATCTTCACTCTGAACTGGACTTTAAAGCTTTAACATATAGAAAACTTGACTCAGCTCTTCTTTACCTAAAATCTCAACATATATTTGCCATTTAAGACCCTCTCTACCCTTGTCCTAACCCTTTTTTATGCCAAGCCTCTTATTATATTATTATATGTAGTTATGATTCTAGGGTATCGCTGATTACAAGCCATCTTCAGCGCGCACGCCCACAGTGCACGCAACACTCTAAGCTGCAAACACAGTCATCATCAACTACGTATTATTGTTACATTATTTCCCGAGCAAATTGCGAGAGATGTCGCGGCGTTTGGTCTCATCATTGCCGTCCGATGTGGGTTAGCGAGCTCTGCTCTTTTGCTCTCCAAGCGAGAACAGAGATACACACACGCACACAGAGAGACTGGCACGCAGCTAGAGCTGTGTGTGTGTGAAGGTTACGCATTCGCCACGTATGCACTGCGAGCGCATTGTCTAAACAAATAGTTGCCGCACAAGGCAACGCAAAGCAAATAGAGACGGACATGGACACTTGTGCAGTAGCCCCACATGCATGCACATAGATATGTGTGCGTGTGCATGCGTGCGTGTGTGTGTGTACACTATTTATATACACATTAAAAGCATGTGTGTACAGACTAATTACATTGCCATAGAGCGCAAATTGAGAGAAAGACGAGAGGAAGCTGCTAAACAAACGACCAACTTGCAAGCGGAAACTTCTTGCACGCTCCTGTGTGAAGCAACATTTGAAGAACTTATATAAAATAAAAGATATATGTGGTTTTAAGCAAACCACAACACACTATCATGTCAGCAGTTCTTGGGGTTCTTATGAACTGTTAAATAAAGGCAGTTGAGTAGGTAAATGGAAATATTTAAGACATATTCAAATTATTTATGGTTAATAGAATGTGATACTTAAACTTCATGTTGATAACTTTTCTAGTTCTCAAAATGGGATATATATAGGGGGAATATATTAAATAATATAGATAATATATAATAATATAATGTTATAGAATATTGTTTATTGATATTCAACTTACTTATACGAAATACAAACTCAGGCTAGAACTTCGCGCAGAACTTCTTGTCAGCAAAAACAATTTCATGATATCAATCATATGCGAAGAATGGAACAATATATATTACATTTAATTATGTCACAATAAAAATCATACTAAAATTGCATATGTCTTAGTGAGAAGTGCACTAAATATTTGAACTTTCTAAAGATTTATAAGCAATCAAACTAACAATTTTTTTCTTAAGCAACAATGCAAATCATACTGTAATTTCATGTTTCTAGCTCACTAACTTACCAAGATCTAATCATTCAAGCAATATAACTATAAACAAACAACTATAAAGTATTTTCAAACTTATTTAAAATCATATTTCATATAATATTGATCATATTTCATATGGTGTTGATTATCTCTACTTCTTCCACTTCCCAAGATCTAAACAAAAACAAACAGACTCAACTGTTTACTATCGATGAATCATGGAATATGCTGTTTGCCTGTATGACGAAGACATGCCATGAATGGTCACTGCATACAGGGTATATATTGTACTGTATGCTACACCTCACCACGGAGATGAGTCAATACATCGCCGAGCCAAGCACGAACAATTTGAACTAGCTCTAATCGTGCCGTGGCAGGAAATATGCGAATTTTAATTAGCCCGAGCTGACTCTGTGCGACTGGGGAATTTGCGAACAATCGAAGTGCAGCGCGTGCGGGTAATCAATCAGGCATGGACAGGGCAACAAAGGGGAGAGAGAGGGGAGCGGGGAGAGCTGGCCAGCCGAAGAGCATCCTTGTGGGCAGCTGAACCACGGGCAGAGTCCATTGCCAGCTCGGGCAGCTCGTTACTGTGAAAGAATTTTAAATTGTTATGCAAATTCCACCTGCAGCAGAATGGGGCGTAGACTGAGGCGGGGAGGCGTGGCAATCAACCGAAAGCTGGCAACCGGCAGCCGGCAGCCGCCTGTCGGCAGTCGGCAGTTTGGCGAGAACAAAAGCGCCAGGCAAACGCCATAATTCAAGTGGCCGCAGTGATTTCATGCCTGATTTCAATTATCAATACGCGCCATCGACATGGTCGGCAGATCCCTCCCCCTCTCCCCATTCCTTTGTGCCTCCAATCGAACAATAGGCACAAATCATTTCATATGCCAAGCGTGTGGTCTGCTGCTGCTGCTGCCTCAATCCTCACGCACAGTGGCCAGGGAATTTCGACTCGCAATGCAATATTTTATTTTAGAGCAGACTTCGACTCGTTCTTTTTTTTGGGGCAGCCAGAGTTGTCACCGTTCTGTCTGTCTGTCTGTCTGTTGTTGTCTTTTTCCGTTTGTTTTGTCAACTGTCAGCGGCAATGAATTTAATAATTTAAGCCAGCAAAAAGCGCAAAAGAAAAAGCCAAACATCATCAGCAAGAACATCATCATCCGCAACATCATCATCATCCCGTTCATCATCATCATGCTGTTCATCATCAGCCACGTCGCTGTCCATCTCCATCGATGTCGAACATGACACAAAAGCTGCACTTGCCGATGGGTTTTGAATAAAAAATGCGAAAATGTATCGCAAACGATTTGCAAACGATTTGATTGAGCCACAGTCCCCCTCCCCCAAAGGGGGACAGCTAACATGGTATATGGTATATCAGGGCGTGGCACTGCGGATGCACTGCATATTTAACATGTTAAACGCTTTCGAATCGTATGGTTTATCGTCGAGTTTTTTGTTTGTGAAGGCAACGCATGGCCAAAGTGTCCTTTGAATATGGAAATTGATATGGGAAAATATTGTGGGACCTACAATAATATTTATGTAGGGTTTTCAGAAAAAACTAAACTGTGAAGAGAGAATGGTAAAAAGATTACAAATGATTGCAATGTTAATAAGGAGTAAGTAAATATGGATACATTACTTTATTTATATTTAAAATAACAAACAATCGAGGAGTTAGAGATTGTGGCATAATTTGACAGTCTTATGAGTTTCAGGATAAACTTGGAGTTGAAAGAAATTCTAGAAGATTAAAAGTTTCTAACAGTTTTAGAACTTTTTACTAAATTTACCTTTTTTACAGTTTTCTTTTTATAAAAAATTGCAAAATTAAAGAGTTGATACAATGGGATAGTTATATAAATTTTGGACTCCTTGAAACATTTTTATGATGATGCTTTCGTAGGGATATTTTCTATATCCCCTAATGTTTATTAAGGGTCTTTGGTCTTAATACCTTACTTTGGAAATTAATAATCCTGAATTGACAAAGAAGAACTTATACTAAAGAAGTTCACAGATAATAAGATATTTCTATATGTTATATTATGACCTAAAGGCTTAAAGATAAAATATCTATAATAAATAATCTACAATCGTTAGATTTCTATAAGTTCCAGTTTTTTAAATTAGGAATACAAAAATAAATAAGACATTTTAAAGAATTCTAGAAGAATCAAAATGGCCTCAAACCTTTTTAAAGTTCAACCTCATCCCTTTCAAATAACTTAAAGTGCGCACCTTGCTAAGCCAATGATTAATAATCAAAGCTATATTACCTCACTACCCACACGTGTCACTCTGGCTGCACCTCTGTTTCCCCATTTCCCCCACTCGTGGCCAACTGTCATTCTTGGTAGTCCATCAATGTGGCACGTATTAGCCCCAGCAAGTGCTTATCGTAACTCGCGACTTTGGTTTCATTGAAATGCATTCGATGGGGGGGAATATTTCATTCGAATTGCCATCCGGAGTACTTGCCAAAGAACATTCATCAATTCTAAAGCTCTGGGAGGAAATCCCGTGCAGAATAAACAACAAGAACAAATAAAGAGGGACACAGTGTAGCGAACACGACTGTTAAATACCCTGCATACAAAAGGGAGGTTATAATAAAGTGAAGAAATGTATATTGATTAATTTTAACTGACTATAAATTGAAACTTATTTATATATTATATATTGATTGCTATTGACTGATTGATGCTTGTATTGATACATACATTAATATATATATATATGGATTGTAGGGGAATATATGAAATATATATTGATACAAACTTGAATGGTTCAAGAAAACTAAATGCAAATGTAATAAATGGCTTTGAAATTGCCAATATTGGAACAGATTTTATATGAATCTTCTCTAGCTAAATTTTTTATTTATTTATTTATTTAAAGTCAACTATGGTCAGTCAACTGTTTAAAGTAAAACAATTAATTAAATATATAATAAATAAGAATTAACTAATGGTAAAAACTTAAATAGGAAGAAAAGCATTTCATTAAGAATTTATTGTATTCAAATATTGATTATTATATATTTTATTTATTTATTTTAAGCCAACTAGGGTCAGTCGACTGATTTTATTATTGTTTTGAAGCACAAAAAATGTTAATATATTTAAAAAGCTTTTAGAAATGCTCTGCAATCAATTTTGGACTGCATATTTCTTAATCATATAAAAACAAAATCCAAATAAATACATATTATGTATTCAGTAATAATGACTTGCCCTGCCTCCTCCAACCTGTTGCCAACACATGCACAGCCCTAATCTACCCCCTCTTGGCCGCTTCCCTTGCCTGCCAGGGTATACAGAAAAGGGAAAGTCAATCGCCAACATTAAATTTGAAATGAAGCACGTAAAGAAGCACGTAAAATATTTGAAGTCCATGACCAAACGATGGTATTGTGTTTTATTGAAAATTCTCACATATTTATTAAGCGCGCGTTTTTGGCTCTGCCTTTGGCTTTGACGTTGCCGTTGCCTCTTTGCGGTTCGTTCGTTTGTTTGTTTGTTATGTAACGACTTGTGGGAGGCACTGTGAGGGAGGGGGTGGCAGCTCGAAAAACTGTATGAGACAGCGCGCGGCAAGTAATTCTTATGATTATCATAATTTATATGGCCTTGGAGACTTGCGACAGGCAGCAGCAGCAGCAGCTTCGGCTTTGGGCAGAGCCCGCAACCAGAACCAGAACAAAAGCAAAGGCAAAAGAAATAGAGAACAGAAAATAGAAACAGAAAGAGCAACAGCAAAAGACAGAGCAAGAGAGTCGAGAAGAAATCTTCTGCTGTGTTGCTGGTGACGTCTTCCGTGCCGCTTCGTGCTTTTCTAATGCATGCGGAGCACACGGAGCAGCCCATCTAACTAATGCTAAATACGTTGACCTTGGAACTGCGCGCCATCTCAGGGTCTTGAAAATTACATACATATACACAGAGAGAGCGAGAGTGAGAGGGGGAGAGTAGAGGGGCCACTCAGCTGAAAAAGCGTTGAACAAAAACAATTTCCACTCAATGAATAGAAAAATTGCGCACAATTGTTTGGCGTTTCATGGCGTTTTGTGGGGTTTTGTGGCCGACGTCGCTGCTGCTGCCTCAGCCTCTGCTGCTGCTGTTGATGATGTTAACTAAATAATTAGCTGACATAATTCGCCCGAACATCGGCTAAGACGGGGGCACCCATGCGCCCATTAGCCACGAGGCAGCACGAGGCATACTCCACAGAGATCCATCCAGTGTCAAAAGTCGGGCCAAAAGTGTCAAATTAAATGCGCATTAGAGCGTCATTTCAAAAAGAGAAGAGGGCCCAACCGCAGAGACCAAAGGCAACAGCAGCAGCAACAGCAAACAATTTGGCTGGCAAAGCTTTTTATATTAAACAATTAAATGACCAGCAACATTTAATTGCATAATTAATAAACATTAAAAGCACTTTAGGTACGACAACAACATTTTAATACTATATAATTTGCACTTGTCGTCTTTGCCGCGTCTCTTTTTGTCGGAATCTTCGTTGTTTTCTTCGCAGAGTCCATGGCAAGAGAAGACACGAAGCTTATCGCAGCAGAATTGAAGATTACTGAGATTACGCACAATAGTTGTGGGAGTTGGTAGTTACGTTCTTTATGAAGAGAATAGTGAGTTTTATTCTTACCGAAATGTATCTCAGCTTTGCCCAACTCAATTGCTTATTAGCAAAAATTGTGCGATGTGAGACAGCATATACTTAAATAGATATAGGATATAGGTTATAATACAGATATTTAAAAAGAATTTTTTACTCTTAGCGATTATTTATATTATCATTATGTTGTATTAGTTTTGATTATAATATTATTTGAAGAATTGATAGATTTATTGTTAAAGAAAGCTGATAGAATGTTAAAAGAAAAGATTTTTATTAAAAACAAGATTTTCTAAGACTGTTTCCATATTTATCATGAGTTATATTGGAATAATTATGCAGAAATTTGAACAGCATATGAGTAGGAATATAATAGCCAACCTGCCAAGCTTGATTGCCCTATCAATTGTATAATCTCAGCTAGATAATCTCTTTGGCAGCTAAACTAGTTATCGACTCAATATCAAATGAAAAGTAAGCGCACTAAGCCAAGTTCCTCTCTTCAGCACTCACATTTCTAACACTCTCTTTTTCATCTTCCACTCCAACTTCCTCTCTTTATCTTCCTCTCTCTATGCAGCTTCACCCAAGCATTCGCTCTGCGTATATTAAAGAATCAATTCAACTCATGCCTATGAATATCCAAAAAGCCATTTGGCAAGCGAAAGAGAACCGCGAAGAGAACCGTGCAGAGAACAGAGTAGAAAACAACGTGTGGCGACCTTCACCTACAAGCGACCAGTTCCGGTAGGGCCGCAGCGGGTAGCGGGTAGCGGAACTAATGCCAGATCTGTACGGTCTACTTGGTCATTCCGGGCAGCGCCTACGCAATTAGCAGCGACCCAGCAGAGACGATAAAAATAGCAACAATTGTCCACAGCTCCCCCCTAAGGTCTTTCCCAGTGTTCAGTGTAGAAAGTGAATGTTTATAGTTTTGTATCCCTCCCCTCCCTTCGCTGATTGAATTCAAAATCAGCTGAAATGAAATCAAAAGTTGTCTCTACGTTTCATTTCGTTTTCTTCTTCACGTCTCTTTTGCTTTTTGACAATTTTGTTTATTTTGCTTGTTCTTTTGGTATTCTATGCGCTGTTTACGTTTGTCTTTCTCGCACGTAAAACGTGTGACTTGAACATTGAATTAATTCTGTTCAATAATTTACATTTTTCCATAAGTTCTCCGCCGTGTCTCGCACCTCTCCTCTCTCTCCCTTGGCTATGGGTATTTGTGTTTTGTGTTATTCATTCTGTCCGCTGACTGGGTCGACTCGACTAGTTCTTGTTCATTGATTTTACTTCCCAGAAGCCTCGACGTATTTTTATGGGTTAGCTGACCAACTGCCACGCGGGTGACGAGGCTCGACTTCGATCTGCTGGTTACCCGTCGAAGGTGGTAAACAATTCCTGGAAGCGTCTCTCATGTGACTGTGTGTGTGTTTCGCAGTTGTTTATTATTGTTTTCTTGTTTTCTGGTTTTTTCTGAGGGTGCAAATCACTGTACTAATCGCTTTTGTTGGGAAGTTTTAGAGATTGAGTTGGGATTGCCCAAAGAGAAGTAATTATGTGATTGAAATGCTTAAGGTAAATGATATTGAATACATTAATGTTTAGTTTGTAAAAGTTATATTTGATAGAACTGAATATGAAAAACTAAAGAATAAAGAGGATCAAGTTCATTTCTATAAAGTAGAATAATAATATATTTTGTTTAAATGAGTTTGAATATGTTCAAAACTAATGAATAAAGTGGATCAAGTTAACTTCTATTAAGTATTACAAACTATAAGTTAACTGGAAAGAAGATTTTATTGAGTAACTAATTTAATAGTTCTACAACTAAGTTAGATAAGAGAGACGAAAAACAAATGAATGAAAACAAGGAAGTGAACGATGTTTTTGTATAAAGTGAGGACCGTTTTTAGTCTTTCACACAAATCTGAAATTAATTTAATGTTAAGTTGGGATAAAAGAGTTGCCTGGAAGTTACCAACCTAGGTTATAATGCAACTACAACATGCTGAACCTCTCAAGTTCCATAAAAGAGCTTTACAATGTGTAAAACCCCCTATGTAAATCGTTATCTATTCTAACTTCTGTTGCTGCGACATTCCTATTTGTTTATCGCTGGAGCTAGCATAATATATGTTAGAAAAGTGATCTGCGGAGAAGTTTAAATCGCTTCGTTCTCTCGTGCCATTCTAATAAGTCACATTAGATCCAAGCGCCGTGGCTTATCTTGCACTCGCCCACACTTTCAGCGAGGTGGCCTTGGCTCACGAGTTCATGAATCACTTTCCGGCAAAATGAGTGCACATACATATGGGTATTATACTCGTATATATTCATATTCAGTACATGCAATCTGCCATGACTCTTCTCTCTCTGCCTTTCTCAGACTTTTTTTAACTGCATTTATCGTGTCTTTGAAACAGAAAACAACTTTATAAGGTGTTGAAGTTTTCGCTTTGCACTCCCTCATCTTCTTTGCCCGTTTTGTATTTTATTTATGCGGCAGACTGTAACGAAGCTTTGTCTTCTTCATTAACAAGCTTCCTTCTGGCACTGGAGGCGGGCACTCGGGGCTTTGTTTGCACGTTGACACAGGTGAAACTAATTAGGCCACAAAACGCAGCTCATTTATGTTTTATTTGTTAGCCAACAAAACAGAAACAGTAACAGCCACAGCCACAACAACAACAACAACAACAGTAGCGTCGTCTACAGAAATATAATAACAATTAAAAAAGAGGGAGAGAATAGGCTGGTGAACTCGTTTTTGCAAACAGGGCGACTTGAGGGTTGCCAAAAATGCCGCCAGCTGCGCTTCTGCCTCTTCTGCCTGTTCTCTTTTTGTTGAAACAAGTTTTATATATTTTGCTTTGTATTGTAAAATCTAAAATGGAAGTCATTGAACTGTGTCTGTCTGCGTGTGTGTGTGAAGTATAGGCGCGTAAAATGTTTTTGGAAAAATCTACAAAAATTGACCCAAATTTTGTATGGACGCGGGCTAACTGCGCGTATACGTAATAACATTTTAGTTTCGCTAGTTTTCGCTTTCATGCGCGGCAAACAGCTTAACAACAGCAACAACAACAACAACAACAGCATGAAGAGTGGCAGCAACAACAACAACGAGGGTCGGAAAAACGTGCCTATGCAAAATGAGCTTCAATTGCAAAGCGCGCGTGAAAAATTCATTAAAAAGCGACGGCGGCAGCTGAAAATGTTTTCAGCTTTTTTTCGCTGAGGAAGGGGAAGGTTGAGAGGAGGGAACACATAATTGCCGCTGCGTTTTTACTTTGTTTCTAGGAATGTTTTTTAACAGAGAGCAAAATGAAATAAAAAATCCCTCGAATGTTGCTTATTAAAATCGAGCGAAATTTAATAAGCCGCGTTTTATGCACACCAACGGGACGAGGAAGCAACGAATCCCTGCCAAAAATGGCCAACGCATTTTCAGCCTTTTTTTTTTTTTCTTCTTTGCGTTGGTGGATTATGAAACTGGTGAAATGGCGTCTTATACAAGTGCCACACCCACGCCCACTGTCCCGTCGCTGCCGTAGAAGCGTCTTAAGACACCGCAAAAATGCAGCCAAAGTCACGTCTGGGTAACCTGCTGCCGGTGCTGCCTTTGTTACTGGGTGTGTGTGTGTGTGTGTGTAACCGCAGGTTGGCCATAAAGCGGCAAAAAGTGTTATACCCCAAAGCCATTTTGCAAATAGTATGCACACATTTTATTGGGCACACACAAACTATGTATGCGAAATGTTAACGATCGCAATTCGCAACGTTTTGTGCAGTTTGAGGTTATGGCTGAACAAGGAAAATCATATTTATCATAAATTGATGAAGATCTGTACTGACTTAGTAGGACTAAGGTATGATAGTCAAGTTTTGAGGTTATATCAAGCAGGATCTATGAAGAAGAAGTCTTTAATTTACTTAAAAATGGGAAATATATCGAAATATTCCTATTTGTAGTTATGGCTGAACAAGAGAAATCAAATGGGATTGATAAAGGTCTGAACTCAGTGAGTAAGAATAAAATGTAATGATTGAGATATATTAGAAGAGAGGTTATGACAAAAAAGGAGAAATCATATTAATCATATATTGTTCTATACGGACTGAGAAGGCATAAGGTATGAGAGTCAAGTTTGAGGTTATATCACACAAGGTCTATGAAGAAGTAATCTTTTTTATAGTTAAGAATATGAGAGTTCATTAATCGAAATATTTCGGTTTCTGGATATGGTTGAACAGCAGAAATCATATGAGATTGATAAGGATATGTACTGAATGGGAGAGCATAAGGGAGACGGGTGTTTTATCAAATAATATTCAAATTTGAGGTTATGATTAAAAAGAGAATGAGAAATGGAACCGCGTAAATAAAGGGGTGCTGCATACAGATCTGCAACGGTAAAAAGTGATTGCTTTTAATACTTCTGTCATTTGTAAAAGCGGCGAAGTTTTTATCGAATAATATTACAATTTGAGGTTAAGGCCGAACAAAAGAAATCAATATTGAGCAAAAGAAATCATGAAGAAGAGGAGCAATGATATTTTATCAAATGATATTCAAATTTGAGGTTATGATGAATGTAAAAAGGTTATAAAGAAAAGAAAACACAAGCATTGATTTTATGAAGTATAAAACTATGCTTTAGCAATTGAAAATACATGGCAAGGAACTGATTCATTTAATATATATTATAGGAACTGTAGTCTTATTAAATATATTAAAAGTTTGAGGACCTGGCTGAATAACAGAAATCAAATGCTGCCTTATGAAGAATGATGTACAAATATAGTGACAGAAAATGTTTAGAACTGGAATATATTATATATTTAATACTTTAAAAAAAAAATATTTTGAAAACAAAACCTTACTAAAAATAAAGTTGTCAAAGTATTATTTACATTAATTATAACTTAGATACCCCTGTGTTGCCTAGATAATGCAAATGAAACTCGCCTGTCTGCTCTCATATAATTTACACTCACAGTTTTTCCAGCACATTCAAAATCCCTATCCATCCCCATCGTTGGCACTTTAAAGCTAACAGAGGATATCACCTTTCATATGAGTATTCGTCTAGCTAGTTTTGGCCTAAACCCAAGCTAAACCTAACTCCCATAGCGGGTCTTAAGAGCTTTGCACTTTTTGTCTCTGTGCCACAAATTTGTTTGCATAAACTCTCATAAAATTTACATTTCAATTATGCTCGGAATATTTACAACAGACGCCTACACTAGGGGCTGTGCTAGGGGTGCTAAGGGAGGTGGGGGCGGAGGGTGTGTGTGGTTGATTCAACCGTGTGACGCATCCACCTGATGGTTGGGAATATTGCCGAAAATCCAAAAACACAGACATCGAAGAGGAAGACAGCAGGGACTAAGCAAAAGATGAGCCAGGCATAAGACAGTGAGAGAGTAGATGGAGGGAGAGAGAGAGGGGAGGTAGGAAAGACAGCAGAAATATACAGAAAGTCTCGGCAGTGCCGTCCCGTCTGGCTGTGTTAGCATTTTCATAACCTTGTCAGCTTGATATGCGCATAAATTTAAAGCAGTGCACATTGTTTATTTAAATGCTGCCGCCCCCCAAAAAACCAGAAAGCCGCCTCGAAAGTCCTTGGCAAAACCTCTGCCTGCCCCTGCGGCACCCTGTTTTTGTTGTGGTGCTGCTGCTGCGTGGCATCCCTTGTCAGTGCGAGCCACGTTTGAAATGGGCGCACATACAAATGCTTAACTTATGCTCGCCATGTGAAGCCCAAATTGCAGCTCATGTGACACATGCGAAGAGGGTTTAATGGCTCATACTTTGTCATATGTATGGCTGCAGCAGGCTCTGACACCTTATAAGCATTAGATTAGAAGACTAAACTGATTACAATTTATTATTTAACATTATCTTTCGAATCTATCGTTGAAGTTTACTTAATTGTTTATGAGAAGCTGCTGAAATGAGAAGATATACAAAGTTTCTTGCGACTTCTTTTTCTACTTTAGATTCTTCTATATTTGCTGTGCATGAACCTCAATCATATTATCTGTATACTCTTTTATAATCAATACATACTCCTCATATGCCTGCCCACTGCGCTCTTTATTCTTCATTGAACTGTACTCCAAGTAGACCTAAGACTGTCCCCGTTGTTTCAGCTAAGAACGTCCCATAGTCTCGCCCATTTACATAGTTCATGTCACCTACTTTGCCTCGTAGCTTTGACCTCCTCAAGAGCAGGCTCGGCATAAATTACATAGAAACCGAAAGCGAATGCGACATAAGTCTAGCAATTTATGCTAAGCAAATGCAGGCACAGCCAAGACAGACAGACAGAAAGACAAATAGAAACCCCTCTTCTATGAAGATTAAAGACAGCAACATGTAAAACAAGAAGTAGAAGAGGAAGAAGACGAAGTAGATTAGAGATAAACAAATTGAAAGCAAAAGTCAAAAGGGTCACCGCTGCATTCCTGGCCATATCTCTGAGAGATCTCTCTGTCTGTCTCTCCGTCTCGCTCTCGGCACGCGCTCAATGATTATATCAATGTCATCTCTGGCTGCGACTACTGCTCCAACTGGGTGTAAGCAGCACGTAAAGAAGCCATGGAGCTCTCTCAAATAGATCGCTTGCGATTTCACCCAGTGTCCCCAAAAACGTACGCAGGATGCGACGCAGTCACCTCCATCTCAGTCTCCGTCCCCGTCTCCGTCTGGGCCCCGATGACAATGATAATGTGTGATAATAATAAAAGCGAACATGATGATGATGTGGATGCGGATGATGGTGATGTAAAGAAGCGTGACACTCGAGCAAATATTTAACTGTATCTCGACTTGGAGTCGCAGTCCGTTATGTGGTACAGTCGTTCGTCGCCTGGCCTCGACTGGAGGCCAAAGAATTTGCGCAACTTTCTACGCGATTTTCACTTTTCATTTATGAGTTATTGTTGACGTAGTTGGGCACCTTCCTCGGTGTCTACGTGTGTGTGACATCATCCACAGATAGGGGCCTGCTCTGGTGACTTCTGGACACACAAGTCAAGTGTCAGAAAAGTGAAAACTGTGTTTATTGTGCCTGTGTCTCAGTTGCTGCTTCTGTTTATTTTCCTTTTTTGGCGATCCAATTTCAAGTGGCCTCTCTGTTTATTTATTATTGTACTCGCACTCGGGTCGGTTGCCTTCGTCGCCGTTGCTGCGTCGCTGCTGCTGCAACTGCAGCTGTTGGCATAACAAAAAGCCTCAACCAATTGTTAACAACTGGGCGCGTCTCGCAGCCGAAACAGCAACAGCAACAGAAAGTTAGCCAAGTTGCAGACTGAGCCCGCAATGAAGTCATCTGCAGGCAGTTGAGGCAGGCAGCAGCTTGTGTAATCCCCCCGTCTAACCCCGCCTAGTAGCGCAGACTGAACTCTTAGCGAACTTAAATGAATTAACTTTTTGCATAATTGAAAGGGTTTTCGAAGATATTCATTATACTAATGCAGTGGAAACTGTTTGTAAGGGAATGCAGATTGTGGTAGGTCTAGGGAAATAGTAAAGGAAGAATTTGGTTTAGCTACTACTGTGGAAGTTGATTATTTATTGTAGATACATCCTCTTTATTTGACACGTTAATATCCGAATGCCTCTCTCCGAAAGACCCGCTAACGTACTCTCAATCTTAATGTTATTTTACATAGGTTTAACTTAGGTTTAACATAGGTTTAACATATGTTCAACATAGGTTTAACATATTCTTGTGTTATATAAGTATCGATATATCAGTGTGAGCCTCTACCAACCTACTACACACTCAATCTTCTGCCTTTTTCCCCTACACTTAACTTTTGCTGTCCTGCCTGAACATCTATTTCTTCTTCTATGTACATCTACACTTTCTCTATCTTTAATATCCGTATTTTCTCTGGCTTGTTACTGTTCGCCTGCTGCTATAATTATTTATCTATCTCCATCTTGTTTTTAACTCTGTAGTACCTTTGCTTTATTCTTAGTGTTCCATTTAGCTCAATTTTTATCTATTATGTTCTATGCACCTTGCTCTTATACTCCTATGTCCCTAACACTTAGGGTTTCTTTCTTTTTGTTTCCCTTCTTCCCTCTTTTATGCTCGCTATATCTATATATTTTGTCTTCTCTCCTTCCCATCTCCCTCTTTTATTCCTCTATCTATATCTAATTTTTAACTCTGTATAACTTTCCTTTGCTTCTCAGTGTTCCATTTAGCTTTATTTTCATCTTCTATGAGTCATGTACCTATACTCTTATGCTCCTATTCTCCATGTCTCTAAGTTTCTTTCTTTTTATTTTCCTCCTCCCTCTTCTAGCTATATCTTTCCTTCTCTCCTTCCCCAACTTTCCAGACAAAGCCACTTCCATATCAATCGAAACAAAATCCACCGCACTCATCTAAGCAAATTAAATTCTAGAGCATCTCGCCTCTTCCCTCCTTCTTTCTAGCCAATTCTGCCATCGAACTTCACGAAATGTCGCAATTTTGCGCTTGGCCAAGTACCAAAGCCAGCGTCAAATAATAAACACATAAAAGTAAATAAAAAATACTAACAATGGGTGTGGAGGGAGAAAAGAATCGAGACGAAGTCGAAGGAATCGAAGTAGGAAGTAGCCAAACCAAAAATTGGCCATGGCAAATAAAAATAAAAAGGAATTTTGTGCCAAAACAGCAATAAAGTCGAAGTCGCAAGGCAGTTTATCAAATTTCCACGCAGCACACACCCGATTACGCTGGGAAAGTGGGGAAACCCCCCGTGGAAAACAAGCACAACAACAGCTGAAGGAGAAGGAGAGAAGGGAGTGGGCCGGGAGGATTTGTTGAGACATGTCGCCTGGACAAACAAAGTTGCGCCTGGGTCCGCAGAGCACACGCTGGGGGCAACAGACCGCATGGCAGAAGAGGGCGTGGGGTGACGCGGGAGGCGTGGCTAATGGCGGGCAATGACAATGGGTAATGAAAAAAGCGTTAAATGTCTTAATTTTTCTTTTTTGGCCTGAGGGAAGGAGCTGCGACGCTCAGTGAAAATAAAACGCATGACAGGCAATTTTCAAAAGTTTTTTAAGAACTGTTAACGAGTGGGGGCAGCAGCAGGGGCAAGGGGCAGGAGCAGGGACCGGACTGAAGAGGTCACTGTGGCTGTGACTGGCGGCGGGGGCCAATAAAGTCGCGTCCAATGAGGCGCACAAAGTGAACAATGTGGGCGACGCTGAGGCAACGCTTTGTGGTCTGTTGCTTCGCTCAATGTGCTGACCAATCCTCTCTCCACCCCTCCCCCTGCCCCTCCCTCCACTCCCACTGCCATCCGCTTCGCTTCGCTTGATGTTGACAACTCTGACATCTGTGTCAGCCAAAAGTATTTGGCACTCGAATTTCTGCGGCCGCTTCCATTTGCGCGCTGACCACTAAAATCTGTTCTAGCCCAGGCCTGTGCGTGTATTTCGCATGCATTCCGCTTGCGGTGGAATGTGGCGTGTGTAATTCGAGTTGTAGGCCGAGTACAGTGAAGACCTTTGGCTGACGAATTAGGTATGCTCTGTAGAAGAAGTCTGTTGAATTTTATGAAAATCTAAAGTGGTAAAATGGTTGTATTTGGAGTTATAGCAGGAATAGAATGAAGACCTTGGAGTAATAAAATAATTATGCCCTGTAGAAGGTTTATACTTTATTTTATGAGAATCTAAAGAGATTTAATGGTTGGAATTGAAGTTATAGACCGAACAGAGTAAAGATCATTGAGTTTTAAAGTTAGTATGTGCTGTAGAAGATTTCTACTCAATTTCATAATAATCTAAAGAATTTAAATAGTTATATATGTAGTTATAGTAGGATTAGAACAAAGACCTTTGAGTTATATAATAAGTATGTGCTGTTTAAAAATTCTTTTAAATTTCATAAAAATCTAAAGATGTTTAATAGTTATATTTTAATTTATATCCAATACAAAGTAAAGATCATCGAGTTATAAAATAAGTATATGCTCTATAAGATTTCTTTTCAACCTCATAAAAATGTAAAGAGGTTTAATGATTATTAATTGGTGTTATAGAAGGAATAGAAAGAAGACGTTCGAGTAATTAAAAATAAGTATACTCTGTCTCTCTCAAATTTCATAAAAATCTAAAGAGATATTGAAGTTATATTTCGATTTATATGAAACTTCATGAAAATTTAACGTATATTTTAATTTCTATACCGAACACAGCGCGGACCTTCGACCTACTAATTAATTATGCCCTATAAAAACTCTCTTCAAAATTTTATACAGATCACTAAAGGTAAAAACAAATTATAGCCCGATTTTGTAAAGTTATATGCAAATTGAGTGCGATAAGCTGTCGAATTGCCGTCAAAATGGGCTTTACTGCAGAAAGCATATTTGCCAGCGATTTTACAGCATGATAAATCACGCTGAGCTGACCGTCGACATATCCTCGCATAATCGGACAGGCAAACAGATAAACGCACAAAGCAGACAAAGCGGATAAATGCCAAAAGAGGAGCCGGAACTGGGACTGGGATAGGGATTGGGATGGAACTAGGTTGGGTCCTGTTTATGAAAATAAACAGCGCGTGGAGCGGAAAATAATGTGAATTTATGCGTGCGTGTGGCAGTTAAAGGCCAGAATTTTGACATGCATTTCCACAACGCAAATTTCCATTAAATTTTTAATCATTTAAAACAAGAAATATGTTCTAATTGAGATTGCAAATTCTTTGTCGTAGGAATTATTCTGGTTATTCTATGTAATTATGTGTAATTCTGGTGTTAAAATAAAAATCTAGAGATATTTTATTATACATTTAATTGTTTGTAAACAGCATGTATTTATTTAATATTTTATATTATGAACAAAGTTTACTGTCAAGGTTCTCTATGAATATTGGAAATTATCTTTCTTCATATTTATATGATACTAATTATATTTGAGTTTTTATATGTCTTTCAAAGTTATAGTTATAAGAATTTAATTTAATCTTTTTTGCTTATATGATTTTATGACAGATCAAGCAACCCTCACTACGTTTTTTCGATGTAAAGGGCATAATTGGAAATTTAGGTTGTTGTTGTTTTTTGATAAATTATGTAAGCAAACTCAACGTTACTGACTTTAGAACCTCGTTTAACCTCCTTTAACCTATATTTATATTCAATATTAACTGAATTTTATAACAAAGAAGGTTTAAACCAGAAAAAACAAATTTATGAAGTAAATAAAATTGCAAGGAAATAAATATATATTAGCTCAAATAAAGAAATATATTTAATTATAAAAATAAAAATTTATGAATATAAATAAATTGGAATTTGTATTGAATTTGGTTGCAGTACTAAGCAAATTAATTAAAATATGTAGATGTTTTCTGATCCCGATGTTGTTATTGTTAGTGAGTGGGGCTGCGCTGAAAATATCTGACCAATATATTATGTAGTAAAGTACATAGTTTATCTCTCTCATAAGTATGTTCAGATGCCCTAAAACAAGTAAATATTAAATCCTCTCAAAGTTAATCCCTCAATCCTGTTAAACCTAGTTAGCTAAGCAGTTGAATACTGCAAGTATAATAAATCTGACTTATACCATATACCCAACCACATATTCTGTGTTCATTATCAAGTACCTTTCATGGTAAATGGTACCTTCCTGTACCTTCCCTTACTGGGATACCCAATCCTTTCCTCAGACTCCCATATCTCCCTCTGGGCACAGCCATTTCTCGTATTCATTTCGCAATTAACGCATTTCATGTGCAAAATTGTTCATATGCCACGCCCCTTGCCTTCACTCCCTCATAATTGCATAACAGACGCAGTTGCTGTGTTGCTGCGTCGACTGCGACGTCAGCAGTGGCAGCGACAGAGGCAGCAGCAGCTGTTGCATCTCGCACTGTGCTGCATCTAATTATGCGAATTCATTTAAGCGCGCAGCGTTTTTTTGCTGCTCTAGCTCGAAAATTAGGTCAGATTTAACATATTCATTAGAATTTGGCGGGGAAGCAGGCACTGAGAGAGAGGAGAAGGGGGCGTGGCAATGCCTTCAATATGGGGGCTAATGGGGGCAAGAATGCTGAAGAGTCAAAGGAAGCTGGCGGAGCTGCTGCTGCTGCTGTTGCTGTTGCTGAACTCATGCTGCAACTTGTGAAGCGCTTTAATGCTGATTACAAGTGCCACACACACACACACACACACACACAAATGGGCACACACATGGGCACACACATGGGAGCACGCACACAATGGCAAAAAATTATTAGAAAATTGCATTGGACGACGACGTCGCCAACGATGACGACGGCAACGGCGACGACGGCCTCGTTTTGGCTGCTTCGCAGTTGCCCTCGTCACGATAAGCGACTGCAAAGCGGAGCAGGGGGGTTAGGGGTTAGACGGGGTGAGGGGCAGTAGGCTCTGGATGGGACTGGCGTCGCTGGGTGGCTGCTTGGCCCGGGCAGGCAGCAAAGCGCAGCAGGCAAAGCGATTTGAAAGAAGAATTTGAAGCGCTGATAACGACGGCAGAAGTGGAGGCAGCGGCAGTGGCAGCAGAGGCTCTGGCGGCGAAGACGGGGATGTAGGGGGAGGGGATAGGGGCAGCCGCGACGTCAGCGCCAGTGAAGGCGTCAAATGTCTCAATAGACAAACTGACACTCGAGCACGCAAACCAGACACACACACAGAGAAAGACGCAGACACACACACACAGGCACACATACAGGCACACATATAGGCACACACACAGGCACACACAGGCACACCTACAGGCACAGTCACACACACAGGCACAGACATGTGTACTCAGTGCTTATGTAGTAGACTCAATGAAGCATGGAACGAGCAATCCATCGAGTTGTTGCTGCTGCTGCTGATGAGCTCTTCAATTACACAAGCACGCAAGCAGCAGCAGCAAGAAGCAGGCAAGCAGCAGCAGCGTCGTCGCCGTCGTCGTCGTCGTCGTTTAATGGAATTAGTACAATGACAATTGGCCACAAACCCAAAGACGTCGCCGGCGGCGGCAATGAAGACTGTCCCCAGCAATAGAAATAAATTGAATAAACGCGCTGCACAGCGGCAGCAACAGCAGCAGAGGCTGAGGCAGCAACAACAGGGGCACCAGAGGCACAAGATGAATAGGCCGCGGCAGAGCACTCTAGGGGAAGGTGGCAGCAAACGAGGTCAGCTCAGCTGATAATTTTGGGCAGATAGCACGACAGAAAACACGCCAAGTCAACTCAAGTCAAGTCAAGCCAAGTCGAGGAGCAGCAGCTGCCCATCATCAGCTGGAGATCGGCAGAGCACGAGGCTGAGGAAGCTCAGCCATTCCCACATTTACCGTAGCCAACCACAGCTGCAAAATAACAACAGAGAACAAGCTAAACAAAACACAAAGCCCCGTGTCGATGACAATTAGCGATTGGAGACCATTCTGCCTGCCCCAGGTCCCGCCCCTGCTCCCTCCTCCTGCCGTTGCTGCTGCTCACCCAGCTTGACCCAAGTGTGGCGCACCTTTTGACGTCGCCCTGGTCTCTCTCTGGTTGCTCTGGCCGCTCTTTCTGTTCGTATGTAGAGCATGCAGCGTTGCCATAAATTAAATTTAACACCAGATCGGGGGCCATTGATAGCATCGGGGCGCTTCCTCCTCGCCCAGGGCAACGCATTTCTAATGGCAAGTGAAGCACACAGACAATGCCAGCATCGACAATCGACAATCGACAATGCGAAGCTACACGCTTCACTGCATTCAGGTAAACCCCGCATCCCCACCTGGCTGGCTACCTAGCTACCCAGCCCAACCCACAGCGAAACAATCCACAATCCATCTATCTGCTTATCCAATCACCCTAAGCCAAAGCTGACAACTTTGTTTTGAATGAGAGATGAGAGCAGAACGGAGAAGATTTAGAGAACAGAAAGGGAAGATGCTGGAAAATAGAAGACATAAGATTGCAGATGAGGGCAAAGATTTCTATATAATAGAAAGATTCAAGTTAGAGATGAGCGAATATATATATATTACTAGAATATTTTTCAAAGATACAGCAAATGAGGAATATATTATAATTAATTATTATCATTGATATGATACCATATACATATGACATACTCGTATGAATGCTATATATAAAAATATTGCTACATTTCCATTTGTTATATGTTTTATGTTTTAACGAAGCTTTACCTCAGAAAAAACGGTAAACCTAACCTCAAAGAGACTATACGATACACTTTACCTCAAAGAAATTTTTAAACGATCACACATGATTCACTTCACAAATATATAAAAAATATATAGATAAAATTCCACTGTAATGTAAGTAAATCTATATCTGTAATATATATATCTATATAGATATCTGATCATTAGAAAAAGTCTTTTAATTATACTTAAACATTCTCTTTTTGACTATACATAAGAGTCAATGGACTCTTGTATCTAATAGAATGACTCAGATTTTTATATTTTAATACTTCAAATTGTATCTTAAATTATATTGGAAGCTTCGCTAATTCAAGGAACTTTTAGAACTTTTTATTTTTAATAATCAGGCCTCTTATATTTATTCTAAACTTAATCCTCCTCCTGTGTCTTAATCCTTCTTAATTGAACAACTAGAGCAATTGAATTATATTTAAACTTACAGTTCATGAACAATGTAACGCTTACTTCCCTATTATACTTTGTTATAGACAATTATGTTATCGTTATTATTTGTTTTCTGTATCTTTCTCCCACTATAAAAAACATTTATCATAAGAGACTTGAAAAGAGTGATAAAAACAAAGTGAATATATATATTAATTAATCGAATATTTTAATTGCTCTAGAACTAATGAATGTTTTTTTCACACTATGTAATATAAGATTATATAACACTATATTGTAGTTTATTTTTAATACATTTCATTGCAATAACAATACATAAATTACCGAGTTAATCAAGTGATTTCTACTTCAATTATATCATATGACATCCACTTCGTTCTATACTTAGCACAACAATTCCAAAATGCAAATGCTGAGAAAACGTTTGATGGTTTTCCCAATTAATTCAAAGACGAATGCAGATAGTAAGTTAATTAGGGGATTCCGGGGAAGCCGGGGAATCCGGGCTGAGCTTCGTTTACTTAATTTCGGTTTCAGTTTCAATCGCCGGTTGACGTAGCGCTGCGTCGTTCAAGGGAAGTCCATCAGAAGTGCCTCCAAAGTATCGTTTAGCTTTATGTGCGACGCGTTGAAAATAACAAACAAATGGAAAAAAACAAAAGAAGACAAGTTTCAATAGAAATTGCTAAATACGCTAACAAGAGAAGAGAGTGAAGAAAGAGAAGAAGATACGTACTATGCAAATGCTTAGTATAAGCTCTGCTGCAGTTGGAGATGGAAGATGTAGCTTAGTTCGGATTTAGTGAATACTCACTGTTAGAACAAGTTAGTCTTATAGTTTCTTATCACTTAGGGTATCTGCTTAGTGGGTTTGTTCCACTAAACAAATCGAATCGCTGGCGCTGACTCGTCGCGCAGATAGCATCGTAATGTATCGCTTTGTGCTGCGAGTGACGCGTATCATTGGCAATTAAATTAAACATACACACAGACACACACACAGACACACACACAGATGCACACACATATATACACTCATTTATACACTCGCTAGACACTCATAAATACAGTGAAGCACAAAAGTACGCGCTCGCAATGTCAGCCCCACAAACAACTGACGTAGCTGAGTTTACATGTGTCTGTGTGTGTGTGTGTATCTACAACTACATTACAACTAACATATGCATGTCTGTGTAGCTGTATCTGTATCGATGTATCTGTATCTTTGACAGTTGTTGCTGCTGTTGGCGTCTGTGAGTGATTTTCGCCAGTGACATTTTAATTGCTGTTATGTTTTATTGATATTCAAAAACTACAATTGCTAATTGTTTTATTGTTCATTTGAAAATGGCATTTATCGCTTGCTGCCTTCGCAACGGCACTGGTGCTGGCACTGGCAGTGGCAGCTTAATAGCCGATTTTAAATACTATAACATCGCACAATTAGCCCGATTATGGGCAGTTTATTAGCTGCCGATTGCCAATTGTAATGCAACACAAAAGGGAGAGCAGGAGAGAGACAGATAGAGCAGAAAGGGGAAGTGGGAACTAAGTGATAGGTGTAAAGATGAAATACTGCCTGGATGCTGTTGGTTAAATGAGTTGAAAGACTGAAAGATACTCTGCATGATAGCTTGTTTTACTGAATGGATGTCGGATTATAGTAAAGAGTGTTTCCGGAATTGAATTTATTGTTATTGATTGTTGAAAATACTTTTAGACTGTGTAACTTAACTAACTTGTATTAGTAATAGTTAAAGTAGTAATATATATAAGTATGTAGCATACTTGTAAAGTAATATTGATGTATATTGTATAAGTTTGTATGTAAGCTCAGGTATATTGATTGCAGCTAGGAAAAATAGACATTTATTCATTTTTATTATTTACTTATTTATTTAACATATTTTCATGTTGACTACATGCAGTCGACTGAATTACAAATAGCATATTAATACAATAAATCATTAATTCAAATTTATTTCAAATAATTAAACATGAAGTTGAAATAAAAAAATTGTAAATTATTTGAATATTAATTTTATTAAATTGAATTTAATTCAATTCAATTTAATATGTGTCTATATATGTGTGATTGAATTTTAGGCTACATTTGTTATTAATATATTAATAATAAAAGAATAGTTTAACCTTTTTATTAGCTTATATGTGAAGATGAAATCTCAAACTTAATATTATGTTTAGTTTACAATGAATACATTAATGTAACTCAGGCTATTTCGCAGATAACTTCTCACAATAAATTAAATTCTTTCCTTCTCATTTCAGTTTTTACATTTATTTTAAAATTATACTAATTTTTGTATCTTTAATTAAAAGTTCAAAAAGAATTAGGTTTTTTGATTGTTTTTACTTTTAAAATGTCGACAGACCATTTAAAATTTAATTATAACAACGACTTTTTTATTGAATTGAATATCGGTGTAGGTATATTACTATATATCAAATTTTAATTAGAAGACTAATATTGAGCACTCTTTCCACTACCTTAGATTAGGAGATGCTGAAACTGTAACTGATGCTGTTTCATTTAGGGTGACCGCTGTTATAAATGTGTCTTGTTATATTACTTTAAGCTCTATTTTATTTGATACGTATCTCATGTTGTTTTTCGCACCTTATATCTTATCATATTCTAAATTTACAAGTAAAAGAGTTACAAAATTCTCACTTAAACTAAGTCAAAATCTTATATATACTGTCCAATTACTTGCAATTCTTTAATTTCCAGTTCGCTTGCCCATTCCAAGAGTTGTTTACCTCGACATTTTTATTTAGAGTAGAAAGTTTTTGAGTAGCTGCTGATAAGATTGCAATTAGTTGAGGTCGTTCGGAATAATACAAAATGATAGTGCCAGAAGACTTATCAATCAAATATATATAATATATATATGTATACTCCTAATCAAACTGCGAAATTTGAAAAATACAATTAGTTAGTTTTTGACTTGTTGACAAAGTCGAAGCCGCGATGAACTATGAGGATGAGCTGGAACATTGATATAGGTCTGGTTTTGCGCATCCACACTGTATATACAGCATGGCATGGCATGCTATATAGTGTACAGTGTGTACTATCGTTACTTAAGATGCCTAATTCAATTACGTAATCTCACAAAAATTGAAAATGACTGTAAACACTTGAACTGTCAACGGCAACTGATGGCATGATGAACGGATGAACTGATGGCAATGATGAACTGACAAACTGCCCTCGGCTGCGCTTCACTTTGGACAATTGCCGCCTTTGCTTGTGCCGCCCCATGCCCCATGCCCCGCCTCCCGTCTTCGCCCACGCCACAAGAACTGCGATGCCGGAACGTGCACAACAGCTGAAAAAATGAACGAGGCGCGCGCGTCATCAGCTCAAAGCTTATGGCATTTCCGCACCTGACGCGTCCCCAATGGCCGCCAGCAACCACCACCACCAACAGCACTACAACAGCAACAACAACAACAACAAGAGCAGCAACTACAACAACAACAACGTTAAAATGGCTTGTCCATCTGTCTAACCGTCTGTCGGACTCTTCTTCGTCTGAAGTGGCCCTGCTTGAGTTTGCCTCGCCTGCTCTGCCTCCCGCTCTCCCCCCCTCTCTGTCTTCTTATGGCACTTCTGCTTGCTCTTACTACTTCTTCTTCTTGTTCTGCTTCTTCTGCTGCTGCTTCTTCTTCTGCTTCTTGTGCTTGTCTTGCTTTGCTTGTCATTCTTGTCTTTGGCTTCTTTGGCAGCCGATTTGATTTGGTTTCTTGCATTTGCCCTGCGTTCTGCTTGTATTGCAATACACACACACACATATATACATGTATACATACACATACTCCCTCTCAGACCCCCATCTCTGCTCTCCTCACTCACGTGCAATCGTAATTTCTATGACACTTGTCCATGCTGCCACTTGGCTTCCACTTTATGTGGTCCGCGTCGCTGCCTCTGCTCGCTGCCTGCTGCCTGCTGCTTCCGTCGCAGCACTAACACCTCCAGCCCCCGCTAGCATCATCCTCCAAAGTGATAGCAGAGAGAAGGTGTGGCAGGGGCAGCTGTAGAGGCGCCTCGCCAGCATTGGCATTAGCTAAACGAAGCCGCTGTACACTTTCGTTTTAGTTTTCACTCGCGCAAAGTTTTCCTAATTGCGTTTGCCAGCTGTGTGAGTGTGTGTTGGTGTGTGTGTGTGCCGGTTTGTGTGTGTGTCTTGGTGTGTGTTTGTGTGCCACACTTAAGCGCTCAAGATCAGAGAGATAAAACTTGGCGACATTGCATAACTTTATGAAAACACCTTCGCTGCCAAGTGAGGGTATTCAATATACACAGAAGGAGACGGAGAGGGAGAGAGAGAGAGAGAGACAGATAGAGAGAGAGGGAGCGAGAGAGAGCGAAGACTTCGAAGACAGGCACTTCAATTGATTATTGCCCACTGTACTTGGTGTTGCTGCTACTTCTGCTGCTTCGGCACAAATTATTTACTTTTTGCGTGGTCTTGCAGGGGGTATATTCCCTTTGAAGAGCTCTTTGCACTGCATAAGGGCAGTGCACTATCTTATCTAATGGTATACATTGGTATATATTTTGTATTATTCAAGATATTGCAACAAAATTGAGCCAACACTTGATTTAGTTTTCTATTTGCGTGTTCTTCAAATTTCATTGCAATCAAGCTACATTTTAAGAGGAAGAAGCCTTCGAAGTTCGGTTTTGCGATAATTCTATTAACTTTGAAGATTATGCAATGAAATTTGTGATTTCATTATATTACTCTTATTTATATGCCTTGAACAACTTTTAACAATGTTCAATGTGGTATATCATACTACTTCAATAGAAAATATCACTTCAATTTATAAGTTCAAAAGGTTTCTTGCTTCTTATAACTCTTCTTTAGATATTTTTCATTGACATCCCTTTTTTCACATATTTTATTCAAATATGGTAATGATCCAAAAAGTGTATTAAATCTTTCTCTCTTTCTCATGCTTCTACAATAAAATATATAATATCATTCAATTCCTCAACATTTTATGAACAATATTTACAAATTCAAAAGCTTTCCTGGTTCCCATAGTTCTTGTTTAGAAGTTGAAATAACATCTCCTTCTTCATATCTTCCATTCAAAAAACCCTCCAAGAAGTGTATTAAAGCTTCGTCATGCCACAACTTAGCTCTTCTCTCATTCTCATGTTTTTGCTTTCGATGGCTTTTCTTGCCTCTTGCTCTTCTGCTGCTCAGCATCTTTGCTCTTTGCTCTGCTCTGCTCTGCTCTTTGAGCTGCCAAGTGAAACTTGTCTTTTGGTCTCATTTTGCACTTTTGATTTCATTTCAAGTTGCGGTTCAACTCGATTTCGTTCTGGGCTTCTCTCTATTTGCTTTTCTATTGTTGTCGATTGTGTCTCATTTATTGTTGTCTTCACTTTTGTTTGTTGCTTTAGCTATCAAATTTGACTTGTCTCCACGTAGTTCGAGATATTCTACCATGCTGCTTTTGGCACATAAATTAAGCTGCATTCGGAGCAAGTAACAAAAAAGATATTAGCAGTTGGTGCTGGAGACTATAACATAGTCTTTTTGCTAATCGTGTAGCCAACGCAATTCAATTCTGCCCACACAAAGAAGATGTTGTTGCTTAAGCTGTTGCTGTTGCTGATGATGATGATCATCCAGCCATAATTGTTTGCCCAGTCTCCCTACCTTCCTCCCTCTCTCTCTCTCTCTTTCTGTCTCTTTTCCGCTCTCCATGCAAAGCACGTCAAAACCACACAGCATACAGATTAATTACGCCAGGCAGCTTTGGGTCGAACTTGGATCTCAGGCTGACTGGCTGGCTGGCTGGCTGGTGGGGAGGTCGTCGCGTCTAAGTCGCCATGAAGTGCATTTCATTTATTCTAGAAATTATCGCCACGAATTGTTCATGTGTAACGGCAGACACACTTGTGTGTGTGTATAAGTGTGTGAGACTTTGTGTGTGCGTGTTAGTTTTTCCAGCAGCCCCGTCGGAGACCTGACAAGCGACTGTTTGTGAGAGACAATCTTCTACTGCACTACCGCCACACCTAACCCAATACACTCTACCCCCTCTTTGTACTTACTACATTCAGTTCTCAACCCAGTACACTCTGCCATTCCTTGTTCCCACCATACCCCTACACCACTACTAACGTATCAGTACCTCCTACTCAGCTACAGTACCCTCTTCGCAGTACTCACTACCTATAACCCTCTACCCTAACTCCTTACCCTCATAAGCCCATAACTCCTAACCCACTTTACACCCTAACCGTCTACCCTCTACCTTCTACCCACTATGTTCAGCCGTACCCTATAACTAATACCCACTGCATTTAGCTCACTTGGCTAGTACCTAGCCCTACCCTATGCCCGTAACCCACTTTTCCACCTAACCCTCTATCCCTAACCTACTAACTCTATCTATACAGCTCCAGTACCCTCTTTTTAGTCCTAACTACCATAACCCTAACTCCCTACCCTCCTAACCCCATAACTCCTTATCCAATTCACCCCCTAACTCTCTATTGTCTACCCTCTACCTTCTCCCCATTACATTTTGCTATACCCTGTACTAAATACTCACTGCATTCAGCGCACTACCCTTACACCCTTACCCCACTGTCACAATCCACTTTTCCGCCTAACCCTCTGTCCCTAACCTACTAACTCTACCAATCTACTACCCTTCTACCCATTGACCAGTTCCCTTTACCCATTCGTAAGAAAGCTACCTTCAATTCACAAGCAGCTACCTCAAGCCTCCAAACCAGTGACTGTCTACCCGCTACCCTTAAACTCCCCACCTAACTAGCTAAGTAGAACCCACTATCTCTAGCTTCCCCTACCTTGTACACCATCATTCACTACCCCCAACCTGCCAAGCCACTACCCACTGCATCTAAGCACCCTCTACCTCCGCGTAATTCCTCCACCTACCTCCCATCTAATGCAAGTCAGAGCCTAACCCCAACGCTGCGTTCCGTCTACCCCCTCGCAAGCAGTCTAACAAGCAAGTCGGCACCAAGCCGCCCACATTTAAGTCCGCCATCTTTTTGCTTCCGCCGTTTGCCTCGTGCATCTTAATTACTTTTGTTTCTCTTGCTGTTGTTGTTGTTGTTGTTGTTGCTTTTTCTTTCCCGACTACTGAAAATTTCCACACAGCGCAGCGCAGCGAACGAAATTCAATGAAAAATACTTATTCAAATAGCCGCAGCCGCAACTACTGAGGCAGCAAAGAAGGCTGTAAACGAGCTAACACAACACGAGCTACAGCAACAACAACAACAACAACAACAACAGCAGCGAGTGAGGCGACGACGGCGGCAATCTTACAGATACAGATACATTCCGTGTTGGGTTTTTGTCGAACGCTTCGCTGCTTTGCACTTGAGATTCTTATCGCCGCTGGCCCAAGTTGATTTTGATCTTTACAATGCATTATGCAAACAGTGAGAGAGACGACGAGGGAGAGAGAGAGAGTGAATGAGTGAGAGAGAGAGAGGGAGAGAGAGAGAGAGGGAGAGAGATAGGGTATTAGCATTAGTTGAATATGCGCCTCACCCATCATCATCGTCGTCGCCATCTCTCTCATTCTGTGTTCTTGCAAGAACATTTTCCATTTGACTTTTGGGCAGATAGCTAAGCTGCCACGCCCACAGCGAGGGGCGCAGTCGACATAAATCGTCAATGAAGTGACAGAAGAGTCTCCATCTCTCTCTTTCTATCTCTTGGATCTCATTAGAGGTACTTTAGTGGGCGAGCCTCCCTCCCTCCTCCTCCTCCTGCCTGCGCCGAGGGCAGTCTGCATTGGAATCCGAGTCGTGGTCTGACCTCACTTTGGCCTGGCTTTACAAAAGACACAGATTAGTGGCGAGTGTGTGTGTGTGTGTGTGCCTGAGTGTGCAGTAATGTGTGTGTAAGTAGCAGCACAAAGTGTCAGCTTTGAGGCAGATTTAAGAAAGCTAAAGAAGAAAAGCAAAGCAAAGCGAGAGAAGAGAAGAGCAGAGAAGAAAACCGAGTGCTAAATTAGTGGCAATTGTGCGCGACAAGAAGCAGCCCCGCCAGGCAGACGCTCTGCTCCAAGTGCCTCCAAGCACACACACACACTCACAGGCATACACTGGCACTTACTGTGAGGTCGTACAAGGTACTTGTAACTATTTATTTAGTTGACTGCGAATGTGTCCCCACTCTCTACGCCAAGTGGCCGCTCCAAGTTGCCGTTACCGGCCAAATGGCCAACGATTTGTGGCCCCGCAAGGAGCAACTTGCGCCATTTGTGCCGAAGCTATCATGGCGAAACTACCTTGCAATCCCTTTAGTCTCTCCTCCTTACTCACTTTCCTTCTTTTCCTCTCCCTCTATATCTCTCTCTGTCTTGCTGTCATTCACTTAAGCAACTTTGCCGTAATGTTCTGCAATTAGGAATATTAACGAACCATCAGCTTCGTATAGAGAGCAGGAAATTACTTGTAGTTCTTGTAGTTCTTGTAGTTCTTGCTCAAACTTTGCCAAAATCTTGCTTAAAGTTATAAGCATTTGATTAACTTTAACTGTGAGTTTGAGTGTTGAAAATATTCATGAGCGCAGTTTATAGTATTGCATTTGTGAGAAGAGGCTTTTTCCTTGGCAGGTGTTCAATTCAATGCCAGTTAAGTTAGGATCTCCATAGATATATTGTATATTTTCATCTATCAGTCTATCTTTCTATCCATCTAGCTAACTATCCATCTTCTTGTCTATTATATATTTAATTATCTCTCCATCGATCTACTTAACAATGTATCTACAATATTTATTTATCTATCTAGCTATCTATCGATCTATCCTGCTTACTATCTATCGGTTTATGCATTTATCTATCTGTCTACAACAGCTATCTATCTATTTGTCTATTGTTTTATCTTTCTACATGTCAAAATCTTTCTCTTTAGCTCCGAGTTTTCTTAAGTGTTATAAGTTGCAATTTTTAAGTTTTTACATAGCTTGAGTTTGTATTTCTTTTATTATTATACTATTGTAGTTCGTATAGTCTTTAGTTAGAGTATTGGAAAACAGTTGATTCAAGGATTACTTTGGATATGTTTTTCTTAAGTTCTTTGTATTCTTTAGTATAAGTTCCCTTGGCTTACTTAGAATATTTCTTCAGTTCTTAGCACTTTAATTATTCACTTGTATTCAGATCTCTTTTAAATCTTACGATTTAACTAGTTAAACTATATGTCGCTGATATCTAGTGCTTCCAGTTACAGTGGTCTCTAGTTAAGATAAAGAAAAATCATGCTGGTTACTGCAAAGTAACCTTTTCTTAAGTTCTTTTTTTATAACAACCACTTCCAAATTTTTTTTGCCATTTCTAGTGCAACTTTCTTAGCGGACTTCGATTATTCTCTGACTTGTTTGGTTTTGGTACTTTGTTGGAACCTCTCTTGCTTTTCCCTAGAGTTGACATAACTAAAGGTATTTCTAGTTGCACTATCTGTCGTTGACTTTCATAATTCCTCCGCTCTCCAGTTAAGATCTGCACATCACTCCATCTACACGTGCTCATCGCCAAGGTCTGCTCTTTGGCTGGCGATGAAATAAAAGAAATTTACGAGCCCGCAAGCTCCAACAGACCCTTTTTCTTGGTGGCTTCTTGATCCGTCTGGTTTTGCTGCTTGTTGCTATCTAAATTTGGGATTTGTAGCGTAGATTTTGCAGCCGGCCCGAGACTGAGATTGATATAGTTTCTTCCGTTCCGTTCCGTTCTTTCATCTTATCGCGAGGCAACCTTTCAGATACACAATGCAAATATTGTATTAAAATTCTAGCGCCTCAGCCAAGACGGTGGCGCGGCAGAGCCAATGGTCGCAACGTTTATGAAACTGTCTAAAAATGTATTCACAGTAGACGCACGCACACACACACACACATACAGTGGTGTGCGTTGTTTGTGTGCCTGTTGAAGAATTTTTGCATGCCGCTGCTCATCTGCTGACCCAAAAAGCCAAAGCAGACAAATTAAACAAACGCGCTCGCGAGTCCAAGCAAGTCAGCAGCAGCAACAGCAGCAGCAGCAGCCAGTGGTGCCTTGAAGTGGTCCATGCCCTGCCCCTCGACCTGCTCCGCCCCCTCGTCGCTGCCGCCAACTTCTATTTCTGTGGCTAGCCACTGTCGTCATCCTCATCATCATCGTCATCATCTTCATCATCTTCGACGGCGTCGTCTGCATAAATACTGTGTAAGGCCTGGCAGCCAGTTGAGTCTTCTGCTGGGCCTCCCTCCTCTCCCCTCCCCATCCTGCTTGCCCACCCCTACAATGCACAAGCGCGCACAATTTGCGGCACAGTTCACGCCGTTGCCACTGGCAACAGCTTCTTTGAAGCCAAAACCAGGCCAACTAATAGAGTTGATGCACTTTTCAAATACGCAATTGAATTTGCCCGTTTTTGCGCAGCGTGTGCCTGCCCCACTGTGCCGCACTGTGCAGAAGTTAAATTTCGCCAATTGCACCATTTTCATTATTAAGTTTTCTGTTAACAGGGGTAATTAAAATTATGTTAAGCACTTGCTAAGAACTTAACATGGGTCATTAAAGTTATGTATGTTAATGTGCAAACAGTAACATTACTTTGAATGTTAAACTATTGTGAATTGCAAGCCTGGCTTGGACTTAATTTTCCCTGGTCAATATTGGCAATTAGGTAATTTATTGAATGTTTAAATTGCCAACTTGATCAGAGCTTAACAAGGTAATTTACAGTTCGTTTATTAACATAAATTTTAAGTTTATAAAATTTAAGCCTATATGAATTGCAAACCAGGCTGCTGCTCAATTTTCCCTGCTCATTTTTGACACTTAAGTACTTAATTAAATGTTAATTATGGCAATTAAAGACAAGTAAATTAAATACATTTAAGGATTTTCTCGTCAATAAACATTAAAAATGTGCATATTGTTTAGTATAATATAAACTTGTTAAGTTAAATTTGCCGAAAATCAAGCTCTCGCCTAATTTTCTTCTTTAACAAAGGTACTTTCTTTAAAATGAACTGTTCTGCATAAGGACTTTTCCGTAAGTTAAGATAATAAATTAACGAAATGCCTGATTTGCCCTGCTCAATTTTGGCAATTAGGTATTTTAAAATATGTAATAAATTTTTTCAATGTTCATTATGTTAAATATTAAACAAACATGTAACTTGTAATATGCCAAAAGTTAGATCCTGCTTAATTTTCCCTTTTACAAAAGGACTTTCGTTCCAGTAACAACTCTGCAAAAGGACTTTTTAGTTAATTAACATGGGAAATTAACGAAATGTTAAATACGATCAGAATAACAGCAAGCTAGAGATGGTCTTTCAAATTAACAGCTCTGCATAAGGACTTTCCCATAACTTAACATGGGAAATTAACGAAATGTTATAGATGATCACAATAACAGCAAGCTAGTGATGGTCAATTGCAGTACGAATCTGCATTGTCATCAAAAGAGTTTTTCTTCCACAAATACCCAACCCGTAACTAATTTTTCTTTAAGTTCCCATAGTGCGTTTTGTTGTTGTGCTTTGTTGGTTACTATGGCATGGATTTGAAGGCGACACTCGGCACAGTGGAACAATTAGTCTGCGCGCATGCGTCGCTGTCTCATTGTCAGCGCAATGCGAAGAGACGCGTTCGCGTTCGCAAAGCTTTCCCATATTCAAAGCTATCGGGCGTAGTAGTAAAAATTTAATTAAATTCAATTAAAATGCGTCGCGGGTCTTCGACAAAATGTTATTCGAATTTCAAGGTTAATTTGACAGACGCTTTGACGCTTTGTCGAACAAGAAGTGCCAAGACGCACGGCGCCGCGTCGGCCCTCTCTCTCTCTCCCTCTCTCTCCCTCTCTCTGTTTTTATGCGCGCTGCAAAGTTCATTTGTTCCGCAACATTGATGATTTATCTATGCGATATGCCGCTGCCTCTGCCGCCTGACTGTCCGTCTCTAAGTCACAAGGTGAAGTACACGACGAGACCTTTTTACGAGCGCCTCGCACGGAATGCTAATGGGGCAGTGCTAAAGCAAAAGCAAACGCAAAGTAAAAACGTAACGTAGCCAAACAAAAGCAGCTGTGAGTGCAGTGCGAGAATAGTAAATACATTAGTATCCATAGTACATTCTGATTCCTCCTTCACTGTATAAATATGAAATTAATTTTTGGTACTAGCTGAAAAATAATAAAGGCACCAAAAGCAAATGTAATAAAAATTATGTTGCCTGCCACAAATTGTCCAGACAGCTGTGCCACACAACACACACAACCAGGCGAGACCAGCACAGACAAGACCCGACTAGACCAAGCCACATCCCCCCCTCACATCCCCCGCACTGGTTTACCCCATGCGGCGTCAGCTGCGACGGCTGCCATTTAATGAGTGAATGAATGAATGAATGGACGACATGGCACATGGCACGTCGTTGTTGTAGTTGTTGTTGTCGTTCTTGTTCCTGGCTGGGGAGCAGCTGCGGTCGAGCCTGCCTGGTCGAGTGAAGCCTTTAGGAAAGCATTTAATACTTTTATTTGCGGGTGGCAGCCCGAAATGGAACGTGCAACATGTTGTTGTTGTCTTGCTTAAAGGGATTGAAGCGATAATTCCTCACAAAATAAGAGGCATAGAGAGGTTCCTTCACTAACTAACGCAGTTAATGGGACGAAGGGAAATTCTCTTATTTGGTAGAGGGATATTTCTTTGACTCTCACTTTGGTTAGGGGAAGTTTTTTTAAAGCAACTATCGCAATTTAATTACATAAATTCCCTCTCTTAACATCGCATTCTGAGTAATTTTATCAACGAATAAATTATCGAAGAAATTAATTATTCAGGAATATTCTTTTCCTTGTTAAAGTATATTCGGAAACTATCGCAGTCAAAAATAAAGATGTTACTTCAGAAACTATGTAAGTTTAAATTAATCAAATAAATTCCTTCATTTGTTACTGCAGTTCAGTTAGGGAAATTCGCATCGTTTTATGAGAATTTCCTTTACTAATTAGGGAAATTCTTTCAAGAACTATCGCATTTAAGTTGGCCTAGGTAAGGCTGCTCAGAAAGTTTATTAACGGCCGCAGCTTAGCTGACTAAGGAATATTTTTTTAATACTAATTGCAGTTTACTTAGAGAAGAAATCTTACTAACTGCCGCAATAACATAAAAGACTTTTATTTAGATATTTTTCATCGTCTAAAGAGGTGCAAAAATATCGATGTTTGCTGACGTTATTCTTATAAGAACAGTGATTATTTTCTCTTATCTCTAATCACCTATGCAATCGCTGTTTACAAGCTATACTTTCTTACTTTAATCATTCCTCCCAACCGATTGATGTTCCCGCATCCTTCAAGTTTAATGATGCATCTTATTACACATTTTATCAGCAACCTTCGCTCTATCAAAATGTTCTTTAACGACGACAATTTTGCTAATTGCATCCTGCATCGTTGTATAATCCTTCATCCGTTAAACGGACAATTAGTCTAATATTGCCTGGGTCATCTATCGTCTTCTCTCTTTCACTCTTCCTCCTTCTTTCACTGTCATTCTTCCCCTTGCAAACAGATTGATTTATGGTGCAGCCGAAACTGCAGCCGAGTCAATATTTTCATGTTTGGAGAGCAGCCAGGAGGGAGAGTCTTGCTCATACCTCGTACCCCCTCGTGGGTTGGCTCCATGACGGGGTCAGGCAGAGTCAGGCAGCCATGTGAAAGACAAACCCCTCGATCGAAATGAATTAAGTTATGGTTATTGACATTTAATGCACACATTGGCTACGGCTTAGACCCAGCTGTGGTCGCTCCACCCTTCCCTTCCCCACACCCTCTCCCATTCGTATTGGAAATGAGACTCTGCTGCATGACAGCTGAGAGTTGTCCCCAATGCGACAGAGCCGTCGAAAGGAGTGCAAAATGAAGTAAGCATTAAACATGAGCAATGCGATAGAGACAGACCAAGAGGGAGATAGAGAGAGAGGGGGACAGCTACCTTACACCCTGTGTGTGTATTTGTGAGTGTTTTCCAGCTGTTGACTGTGAGTACTCGTATTCACTTTACGAATTGTTTACTCATTCACCTCACTTGCCTTGTCGCCTGTTCTCCCTTCTCCTCGTCGCTGAAATTCGAGTCTAGCATCATTTTCCATGTTTGTGCGCCACAAATCACAGCAAAGCACACACAGACACACACACACACATATATACATGTGCACAGACAGAGGCGAGAAAATGATATGGGAGATATGAGACATGTTTTGCGATTGTCGAGGAATTTGGGCTTGTTTCTGGTAATCGCAGACGAAAGAAATGAGTTGCAGCTTTGGGCTTTTGTTTGAGGGTGCTTAAGACTTATCGATAGTGTTGCGAATAGTTTTGTGGATAGAAGAGCCGATTAGGTAGATGTTTTGAAGAAGTATACAGAAGTAAATTGGGGTAAGTTTTAGAAGAGAAGGGGGAAAAGATAGGCGTGAATTGATGATGCTAAATGAAATAGGATGGGGTAGGATAGCGTAGACAGGCATAGTAAGGAATAGAAGGGTTTTAAAAGAACATAAAAGGAAGTAAAAGAAGAGAGGGCGAGATGGGGTGGCTTAGCTTAGGATAGAAAAGGTTAAACCAGAAGGTGTCTAAGAAATAGAAAGGAATAATGTGGAAGAGGGTAGAAAGGAATTGTAGTTCAATTTAATAAAGTTTGCAATAGGAGATGATATTCATTTCCTCTGATCCTATTGCAACCTATATAGCACGCAGATCTAATATGAAACAAAAGAGCAATGAATATTTATTTAATATAAAATATGCATAAAATATAACAGATAATGATGTGAATAAGGCAGACCAAGATAGAGTTAGATAGACCAGTACGGCAAATAATTATAGAATCTTAACTTGAGTAGAGTTGGTAGGGAAAGGGAGCTAAAGGTTCACAAAGCACCATTTAGTTTATAAAGAGAACACGCCTGGAAAGAAGAATATGTTCTCCCCTTTTATCACACATGTAACACACACATACACTACCCTTTCATGCAGTTCAATTTGCTGTTATCCCCCGACAACATCCCCAAGCCACTTATCCAATTCGATGAATATGCTTCAACTTGTGCTTCTGTTGCAGCAGACAGAGGCAACACTGGCTGTGGCATCACTGGCATCTGTGGCGCTAACTAATCTCTGGGGAAATGAAGACCAAGTTCAAAACTATGCAGCAGGTCGAGCATATGGAGAGCAGGTCGAATCGAGGCCACCGGAGGCCAATGGGGCGCAGCTAACCAATAAAAACGAGACCCATCAGCGAAAATGAAATACCGCAGGTGACTGACGCATGCCACACACACACACTGAGGCAGGAAGACCGACCGACACCCACATACAGACACAAACACGTAGTCATAATTTACATATTTTTTGCCGTGCGACCCGAAAAAAGAATTGAGCTGAAAGATAAAAATGAGCAACAAAAAAAGCAAACAGAACTTTTTGCTCTTTCGTCTCGTTTGTTGCTTTGGGATGCACCTTTTTTGCTCAAGGGGGGGTTCGCTGAAATTGAAAACGGCGTTGATTATAATGTCAATACTCATAAAAACGAACCCGCACACAAACACACGCATACATGTGTATTTGTATGCCTTATAGAGCCGGGGTATATCGCATTGCTCTTGGGTGCGGTCAGAAACTTGGCTTATTTTGTTTTGATTTCTGCCTGGCAAATTGTTTTCTTATTTCGCTTGGGTTTCTTTCGGTTATTTTCGTTGTTGTTGTTGTTGTTTTTGTTGCTTGGCGACAGATACCGATACAGATACAAATGCAATGCAAATGTATGTTTCATGTTATTCGCTGGCACTTTCATGGACATTACTAATGCCTCAGCTCGGCGCTGCCTCTTTTATTGTTGGGTTCCTCACTTGGGGTAGAGGCGTTAGAGTCATCGTAGTGTGACCAGGTGAACCTTTGACTCAGCTTTTGTTTACGGTTGTCTTCTAATAAGATGCAATATAAGAATGATGTTTATATATTTAATTTCTAACTGATTTTAAAAAAGTAATTTTTATTTCAAATTTGTAATATAAAATTTAATTTCAAATTTAAAATATAAAATTTAATTTCAAATCTTTAATATAAATTTGTTATATATAAAGTTGGAATTTTAATTTTATATTGTAAATAGTCGACTGTCTAGTTTGCTTAAAATAAATAAATAAATTCATTACTTCATAAGGTTTTTTTTCAATTTGGAATTTTTGTATATGTTTTAGAATATCTCCTACATTTTCATAAATGTGTTTTAATAAAAATTTACTTTTGGGAAGTTTAAAAGTTCTTAAGTTTTGCCTCATCATCAGCTCATTACTTTGCATCGAGGAAGTTTTTAGTACCCTGGGGAAATTATGTGTTTTTCATCTTTAACTATTTTCCTTTAATAAAACTATGTTTTCTTGTTTTATTTCACAAAGCTTTATGATATTGCAGTTAGGTTTAAGCAGTTATTGCTATGCTAAAGACATTTTTATTGTATTTTAATATTAAATTCATAAAACACTTGAAAATATTTATGGAGTATTCAAAATTCATGGTTTTTGGTGTAGAAATAGTAATTTTATTAATAATTTATATATATTTTCATTTTATAGTAATAAGTAATTTTTCTGCTGCAGGCTTTCCACAGTGTTTTCATAAAAACTTTCTTCATTTCTAGAAACTCCATAATTAAAGGGGTTAGTGTTTTACGATTTGCTTAAATTCCTTTAGAGTTGATTTTAAATTTAATATATTTTGCTTAGATTTAAAGCCATTGTTTAACTAAAGTAATTCTTTAGTATTTTCTGCAATTTCTTTCTTCTTTTTTAGAGACTTATTTATCTTTTAAGGAAATATTTTATAAAATACCCAAATCCCATTAGAGTCTATTGCAACCTTATTAAATTTTTTTTAAATTTAAACGATTTTTTTAAATAAAGAGTTTCGACCTTTAGATTAAACTTTTCTTTGTTTAAGAGACTGTTTAATCTTTAAGGTTTAGTGTTTTAATAAATGCTTGAATTCTTTATAAATGTATAGCCTTTTTCTGTCTTCAATACTGACTTGACTATTTTTCCAACCAATGGAAATTGCGTCTTCACACCCAAATATTCAATCTTTGACACATTCGAACTATGCTTGTCCGCTCATGTTTCCCTCCCTCAGTCAACAAGAGGGTATTTAAGCTTCGTCATGGCAGCACAATCCTCTTGGGGCGACTACCTGTTGTCATTTCGACAGTGTCCTGTCCTGCCTGTGTCCGTGTCCGTGTTCGTGTCCGCGTCTGTTTACCTGCGAAAGAAGGCGAAGAAGCAAAGCCAAAGCCAAAGCCAAAGCAGAGTCAAAAACTTAATGCGCTTTGGCATGCTTTTAGGCAATAATTCATGGATTAACGCCATTTGGCTAAAGCTGATTTCTTTGCTCGCTTTTAGCGCATTTTCGAACATCAGCATGGGCATGGGGAGGGGGCAGGGTCAGGAGCAGGGGATGTTAGGGGGACCTCACCTCGACGCCGACGCCGACGCCTTTTCGGGTGTCTTTTTTGACATTCTTGCGACGTGACTAATCAAGTTAGTCCCGGATTGGGAAGCTGCCCATCTCAGTCACTCCTCACGCACTCACTCACTCACTCACTCAGTGACTATGCCTGTCTCGCTCTCTAATGATCTCGACTGCGACTGCGATTTGTTTGGCGATTTGTTGACCACAACAAATTGCATTCTGAGGCGACCATAAATAACTCTCGTAGCCAGTTTTGGGGAAGGCAACGTGTCCTTCGTCGTCGTCTCCGTCGTCGTGGGGTCCTACCTGGGGGCAGCAGCAGCACGTGCTAAGTGCCAAGCTATGTGCAGACTGCTTCAGGCTCATTAATCAATATGACAAGTGCCAGAGAGAGAAAGAGAGAGGGAGAGCGGGAGTGGGAGAGAGACGAGGAGGGGGTTACCCCGCTGATTTATGCAGTAAAACTTAATTTTAGAATGTGGCATCAAAGGAACTCAGCGGACTTAAATCCTTCAATTTGCGCCTGAACAATTCATAAGTAACGGTAAAACTTACAAAACTTCCCTCCCCTTCTTCTCTACTGCTTTGTGTTCGTCTCTTCCCCCTTCGCGAATTTCCTGTGCATTGTTTCGTCCTTGCCTCGTCGCCATTTTCTATTTTGCTTAAAGTTTATTCGCATTCGGCACATTTATTATGCACTTATTGTGCTTCAGCTCCCATTGTGCGCCTTCGCTGCTGCAGTCGCAGTTGGCGGCGCTGCTGCTGCGACTCTTTAATTTCACGACGAAGTTACTGCTAATTATGAGTGCCATCACTTATCAAAAATCTAGTTACATCTGCCCCAAAAACATACGCTTACACACTCACACACACACACATACATACGCACTGCATATGACCAATGCAAGTGCGCTGCTGCGACGTCTCTGCTGCCGCTGCTGCTGTTAGCAGCTCGTTTAACAGACCAACAAAAAGTACGCAGAATACTCGTGCGCTCTGCTTTTGTACATGGGGCTTGGCTTAGCCGCCGCCTCTGCTTCTGCCTCTGCGCCTCTGTCTCTGCCTCCGTCGCTGCCTCTGTTTGGCTCGTGCGCTCAACACTGTTAGCTCTGTGTGTTAGTCACTGCTTAAGTAATCGTGGCGCTCTGTCGGCACTCACTCGCCGAATCGTATTACAGTTTGCCGATGGCATCGTTTGACTTCGGCTTCGGCTTCGGCTTCGGCTGTTGCTGCTGCTGCTGCTGCTCTGTTGTGGCTGCTACTGCTGCTGCGGCTGCGGCTGCAGGTCGGTTCGGCTGCTTCAGTTCTTCGGTAACCCAACAACGCAGCAGCACGCGGATGCTACGCTTCGTTTTTTTCTTGTGGCCCGCGCGCGCTCTCTTTGACTTTGGCTCTTAAACTTTGTACGTGCGCCGCTCTCGCTCTTGCTCTCTTGCTGTGTGAATTGCTCTCTTGACTTTCGGACACACCAAGCACTGTTGCTGCTGCTGGTGCTGCTGGCGTCGCTGCTGCTGTTGTGTGTTCTTGAGTTGGCTGCGCTGCTGTTATTGTTGTTTTTGTTATTGTTGTTGTGGTGGTCTCGGTCTCGGTCTCCGTTTCGGTTTCGGTTTCGTTTGTCTGCCGTGCTGCTGCTGCTGCTGGTTTGATTTTTGTGCGCTCCGCAGCGTCGTCGTCGCCGTCGTCGCTGCTGCTGCTGCTGCTTTCGTTGTCGCTCTGCAGCTGCGTTCGTGCGCTTTTTGAAAATAGTTACAAGATGTTCATCGGAGTGAGTAGAACGGCGGAGCGGTAAATTGAAGACAAAGACAAAGCGCACACACACGCACAGACTCACACAGTCAGACACAGTCACACGCAATCGCATACTCACGCAGAGAAACACGCACGCACGCACGAGACATCGCAAGTTGAGAATTGTAACTGAAATGAAATTGAAACAAAACTGAAACAAGTGATAAAAATAAAAATAAAGACGCGAATAAAACAAAATAAATAAAAACAAAATCAGCAGAAGAATGAAGAAAACATAACAGAATGCAAGTGTAGAGCACATGTTCAATCGTGTTCGATCGCGTTCAAGTGCATGTTCCACCCGCATGTGAAAATAAATACGCAACACGCGTATAGTTCGAATTATCGAAATTCGTGTTCGAATTCGAATTCGTTTTCGAATCGAGAAAAGTCAGCGCAATTGGCTTTAAAGTTCCATGTCTAAGTTAACCGGAGCTGCTGTTTTGTTATTTTTAAATCGCTGACCGCAGAGAATCTAACGCTATAAATAAAACAGACTAAAAACGAAGCAGCACCAACAACAACACAAACAACAACAACAACTAGAAAAATAAATACAAATAATAACAAAACGCGCCGCGCTGCGTTTTCCTTTGGCGCTCTAAAAAAAGCCTCTGCAAATGCAAAGGGCAAAAACTCGCAAGTGACAAGCAACAACAACAACAGCTAGTGCTGCAACTGCAACTGCAACAACAACAACATATCGGAAACTTATAAAAAAAAAATAAAAACAACAAAAAACGCAACGCGTACAGCGGCATTTTCCACATGTGAGTGAAATATTTTGTTGGTATCATTGGCCGACGCTAAAAATAAAATAAAAAGCTAAATAGGAAATATTTGCCCAGCCTCCTCTTCGCACTGACTCTGTCTCGCTCCCTCTTCCCCTCTCTCTCTCTCTCATTATAAAAGGAAGAAAAACACAAAAAAATGATCGGTTCATTCTGCAATTGCAACATGTGTCAAAGTGAAGTGCGAAAAGTTTCATAAATAACGTTGGAAAAAAAGAACAATAAAAAAATCTAAAAAAAAAACAAATTTTGACCACATCAACAAACACACACACACACTTGTACATATGCAAATATAAACAAAAACTAAAAAAACGCAAAAAGAAAAGAAAAATGAAATTAAGTTGCAAATTTTGAATTGAAATTGTTTCTGTTGTGAATGGATCCTTAAGTGATTTTGCCAGCCTGCAAGGCAACTCTGGATACACACACACAGAGTTACAAACTCTCTCTCACACACACACACACACACACTTGTCGTCGTTAGGGAGTGACCTTTATTTCTGCATCGAGTGCTAACTTCTGTAATTTTTTTATAGTCAAAAGTTTTGCGTGCTTCGCTTGCCTCGTTCTGCTTGTGCTTCTTCTTCATTGTGGAATACTTTGGATACGTTGTCGCCCTAAGGGAACGGAATATACATAACTAAATATAATATATACTCGTATAAGTTTATATAACTTGATCAAAAAGGTTCGTAAATCCCGCACGTCTCTCACGTCTCCCAGTCTGATTGTGTTTTAAGTTTTCAAATCAAGCATACGTGTTAAGTATACGCAGTGTAAGTTCAGTTTAAGAGCATACATTGAAGGCAGAAAAGAGCTTAAGAAATAAATAAATATATACATTTATTTTAATTAATTTCCAACATTTGTTTTCCTTTTTTGCAAATTTGAATCGTTTAATATTGTTTCAATTATGTTTCCCTTATTTTTCTCTGTAAAAACATTCGATTTCTTTTTTATTCTTGGAAGAGGTTTTCTTATTTGGCATACATTATGTAGACCTTAAGAACCCATACATTGTTTATGCATTTAATTTTATTCAAATGAATTCAAATTATTTCGTTGCTATGAAAATTATTTCCTAGAAAACAGAATTTTATTGTTTTTTTCATATTTCAAATTCTTCAAATTTCATTTTTCTATGGGAAAATCCAAAAGAAATATAACTGTATTCAATATTGATTTTTACATAAGACATATATGCATATATATTCATAAATTCATTCTTTAAACTCATTCAATTTGAGTGTTTGACATAATAAAGAACATTCCCAAAAATATTTTCAACGCATCAACTAAAAAGGGATTTAACAAGAAGTATAGCAATACTTGCTATAATATCGTGCTATAAAATTGCTAGGACAACAATTTGTTACTATGCCAACTTAAAGTCCACTGGCAGTTTAGTTGTATCTAAGCAGAATCCCCTCAATTAGTAAGCTTCCAATTAGTTAGCCGCCTCCCCACAACTTTGCTGGCAGAAAAAAAAAAAAAACTTCTTGAGCGCAATTTCCTTTTTTAAAATAAATATATCATTGCTTGTAACATGAGGAGCAACGTGGCAACAGTGCACACGGATAGTTGGAAATGGCCTTTCCACAGAAAAAATAGAACAACAGCCAGACAACAACAGCAACAACAACAAGAACAAGAGCAACGTTGCCAGACACTTGTGTTGGTAACAAAGAAAGCAGTGGCTGCTACTGTGGGGGCTGTAGCTGCTTAGCCAAGTGCCCCGGCATATCTCATTACAAGCCCAAGGATCATTGTAATCATCATCATGATGATGAAGATGATTATGGAGACTTTTGTCTGCCTGGCGATACAAAGAAAACAACGCGAAATAATGAAAAAGAGAAGAAGAAACCAAGAACGCAAACACAAAAGAACTTTTCTCATTATCAACGCAAGTGTTTTAAAAGGGGCAGCAGAAGGAGTGGGGGAGGAGTAGAGAAAATGGGGAAATGCTCCTGCCAATATGGGGCTATAGATATGACCAGGTCCCTATCTCTCTTTCTCGCTCTGGTCAGTCATCGTTCTTGAGAAAAGACTTCAGTCAAGCGTCAGAGCGAACAGGCTCATAAAAAGCGCTGACAATTTTTACATCTGTCATAAATTTTGCGACAGTCGTAAATCTATTTTCTGCATTTTATTTGTTTATTTAAAATTCCTAAGAGAACTCGAGAAACAGCAACAACAATACAAGCAACAACAACAGCAACAAAGCGAGGGCAAAGTGGGCGCCTGATTGATGTGACAATTCCTTTATTAATTTCAGAAGAGACCGAGAGAGAGACAGAGAGAGAGAAGAATGCACTGAGGATCGCGCGTGGGGTTTAATTAGCAGATCTACTTGGGGGTAATACATCAAAGTAAATTATGAAAGTGAGTTTATGCCGTGAGTTTATTCACATTCGACTTTGCCAGGTTTATTGCACGCTTATCTCCAGTGTGTTGCAGGTAATCGATTTCGATAACGATTTCAAATCGTTTTTCCCACGCTCGCCAAATTCAGAGTTTCTAAATTCACATAACTGATAAGCAAATGCCTGTGAGAGAGAGAGAGAGAGAGAGACAGTCTCTGTCTGGGTTCAATGACTCGTTTTATCATTTCGCCTCTGCTTGGTGTTGAAACATTTGGCCCAACATTCCCCTTGATAAGAACTCAGATCTGAGTGCATTACTCAATGAGCAGCAGCAGGGGGGATAGGTTGCAGGGAGAGGGACATGGTTTCTTGCTGCAGTGATGCGCCCCGAAAATGAGCAGTTTTCTGTTTGCCTGCCCCGCTTTGTTGCTCTCTCTCTCTCTCTCTCTCTGTCTCTCTGTCTAAACGGGGTTAAGTCATCATAATCATTTGCAAGTGTTTTTGTGCTTCGCTTCTTGTTGTGTAAATACTTTTGCAGCGATATCAAGTCTGGTATTTCCAGGGATTACGTATTATTGTATTGCAAGTTGACTCTCTGAACTCTTTCGTTGCTCTTCGCTGTGTTATCTGTGGAGTGTTTACCAAACTTTAGCAAACTGTAATTTCTTTTGTGCTTAGAGAAGTGATCTACTAAATTAAATGACTGAAGTCTGTTTGAGGTTGTGCTTTTGAATCATTTGTTTATCATCATAATCTACCATCTGTTTCAGTGTGAAGTTAATTTAGTTTGCTAGAACTTTAACTTTATATTGGAACTCTCTTTCATTTTTTTTTTTGGAGTTTTTTCCATGGAGTTTCGAGCTTTCACTCTAAAAGTTCCCTTTATTTATTTTTCTTTTTACTGAAGTCGAGCCTTTACTTTTTTTGGTTGATCATTAAAACAACAGTTCACATAACCTTACTATACATTTTGTAGAATATTCTATAGACTTAACAAAGGAACTACAAGGAACTATTTTATTTGCCTAAGCTCTGTTTCTCGAAGCTTGCATGAAGCAACCTATTTTTAAACCTAAACTTAGCTTATGAACATTATTCAACCTATTTTTTTTTTGTTTCCCATTCCTAATACAATCTTTATAAGTTAAATCCAATCTCGCTTCTGAAGCAACTTATTTTTGAATGAAGCAACCTATTTTGGCATGGAATAACCTATTTCTGAAACAACCGACCCATTTCTTGTAACCTAACTGACCATACAAGTCTTTAACCTAAGTAATTGTTCTGTTTTTCATTGCAAATCAGCTTACATTAAATTTCGATTCTGAAGCATTTAATTTTAGAATGAAACAACCTATTACTTGTAACCTAATCGAACCTTATGAACAGTATTCAATTATTGTTATTGCTCTGTTTCTTATAGCAAATCAGGTTGAATCCAATCTCAATTCTAAAGCAACCTATTTTTGCATTCAACCACCTGTTTTTGAAGGAAACGACCTTTTTCTTGCAACTTAACCTAAGGAACCGCATTCAACCTTAGTTATTGCTCTATTTTTCATTGATTCGACCTTAGTTATTGTTTTCTTTCTCATTGCTTATCAACTTAAATGCAATCTCAATACTTGCTCATCTCTTCAAAGAATTGATTTATCAAGCCAAAGTACCAAGCTCAACAATGTTGTATCAGTTTTCATTGCAGCTCTCTCAAAAAAACTAAAGCACTAAAGCAACGCAAAACTTTTACAGCTGAGGCCTAATAACACTGCTAGACTTCGCTATTCTTGAATATACTTTTTATGACTCCCAAGAAAACTGAAAAACTTTTTGCAGTTGATACACAATACGCCTCCACTGCACTGCCCTCTGCTTCACTCTCCTTGCTCTTCCTCTACTTCCCCTCTGCTCATCTTTTGATCTCCAGCAGCGTCTTAAGTATGCAAAATATACGATATGATGCCACCCACCCAATTATAGTACACACAACATGTAGTACACATGTATGTGCATGTCTGTGTGTGTGTGTATGGGTGTGTATTGTGGATGCTCTTTTTGTGAACTGCAGTAAATAAGCAAAGCAGCCAGCGAGGGCAGAATATTCTGCGCCATATTTTGCAGGCAGCGCACATAAATCTGCTTTAGTCCAAAGCCAACTTGGCCGAGGTTGTTCGAGATGGATATCCCCCCCTTGCCTACCCGGCCTGCACCACTCTGAATGCTGTTGCTTGCCACCAAAAGTAGCTGGCAAATGGCCAAAAAGGCATGGCCAAATTTGCCGCCTCCTCTTGTTGTTGTTGTTCTTATTGTTGTTGTTGCCTCCTCTTGTGAATTTGTTTTCATTCTTGGCTACTGTTGAGGCCAATTGCGGCGGCGGCTGCTGCTGCTGTACTTGAAGATGTGCCCATCTCTCCTGCACCCCCCTCTGCTCCTCCTGCTTCTTCTCCCTCTCCTCTGCTAATAAATAATTTTAATTGTATTCATTCTCGAGCTGCTCCACTTTATTACAGCTCTCGAAAAATGTGCCAGCAAAACATTTTCGCGAACATTTTCTGCACTCAAGAAACATGTTCGACGATCGTAGAAATGCCTGCTCCACCTTCTCCACTTGCCCTGCCTTATCAGCTGTGCCTTGCACTGTCGACGTTGCCCGCTGCGGTTTCGTTTTTCGGTTTCAGTTTGCTTTGCGGTGTGTGTGTGTGTGTGCCTTGGCTTGGGCAAACTTTGGCACTGATAACACGCCAGCAACAGCGACTCACCTCCATTTGTGGCCCCCCACCTCCTCCTCTACCCCCTTCTCCTCTTCCTCCTCCTCCTCTTGGCTCTTTGTCAGCCAGCTTGAGTCATCGAACACGTCTTGAGCTCACTCGCCCGCTTTATGCTTTCCATTTAGATATGAAGTGAGCGCATATTGCGCATACGCCCTGTGTGCCTTTTAGATTTTGGCGTCTTCGTCACGTCTCGGCGTTGTGCACTTTGTGCCTGCCCCCCATTTGGTGGTGCAGTGGAACGTGCAAATTGTCGGAAAGAAAACCACAAATAACAGTTGAATTTGCTTGCGTTGCAAATAATTGTAAATGTTATCGATAACTATTATTGGTGAACAGTCGATTAGAATATAAATACATGCTAACGAAGACTGCAACGCTTTAAGAAGTATGAACAAACTAACTATCGATAGTATTAATCGATATGTAATCGATGAATGTAATCGATATCAGCTATTCTAAAATTTGTGCTCCCCAGTGATTAAGGCAGCTTTTTCTTGCTATTTTAAAGCTTAAAAGAAACTGTCATATTTATCGATAGTTTGCCGCTTGCATAAATTCGGCAACACTGTGAGTCATATATAGTTTTGTGACACTATTGTTGCAAGTTGGCAACTTATTTCTAGCTTTTTTACAGCTAAACCTTTAAATTAGTTATCGATATCGTTTATCGTTTGATGTTTTAATAAAAGCTTAAAGGTTCTGCAAAAGGAAGAGTTGCTTCTTTCTCTGTCCCACTTTCAACAACGCATACAGCTTTCTTCTAGCTATTTTCTAGCTAAAAACAACCAAAAATCCAAATTATCGATATGTTATCGTTAGTAAAAAATATATTAATTAATTATATTCATGTTCATTACACACAAATTGCCACAAACGAATTCGTTGCACTTGCAACAACGCAGGCAGTTTCTTTTCCAGCTTTTTTTTTATAGCTGAAGCACTAATTGTCAAAGTTATCGATAGTTTATCGTCTGCCATATTAATTAGTGCGCATACATGCTGCCGCAAGCGAAGCGCAGTCTCTTACGCTGTGACACTTGCAACGACGCCTGCAGCGAAGCGACTCGACGCGACGCCAGCGTCGGCAGCGACGTCGTCATTTATTGTTGCTTGTTATTGCGCCCCCTTTGTGGCTGCACAATGCGCTCAATGCGCTCGATATCTGCTGCCAATACATGAGCACACACACACACACACACAGATGGACACACCCACACACACACAGATGGACACACCCACACACACACATGTACGCACTGTGTGTATGTGTTTATAGGTGCGTTGTATTTATGCGCCTCAATTCTGGGCCAAGGTAGTTTTTATCTTTCTACTCTTTTTGCTCGTTGTCTGGCGGCTTTTGCTTGCTTGTTTGCTGTTGTTGTTGTTGTTGTTGCTGCTGCTGCTGCTGTTTGTTGTAATTGCAATCCTTGAGAATTTGTTGTCACACACACACGCAATTACAAACACAAATAAAACACTTGGAACACATTTTTGACCGTCATTCGTGGCTTGTCACGTCTTCATCGACTCATGCAGCCCCTTCCTGTGTCGCTCCTCTCTCCCCTCTCCCCCTCATGCCTGCCCGCCCTTCCCATTTTGTTTCCCGCTACTTGCATATTTTTTATGTATTTATTTCATTTTCGTTTAAGTCTTTTATTTATGGTTTTTATCTCTCGCGCTGCCTGCTACACGTTTTCTTCACTATTAGTCACAGTTTGCTGCCTCGAGTCGAGTCTGATTTCTGTTTAAACAAACATACGCGGATGTAGGGTATGTGCACAGCGTAAACTGCTGATAATACCCTGTGAAAGAGTAGCATGAGTAGCTGCAAGCTGTGCTATGAGAAGGGGACGGAAAAGGTACTGTTAGGTACTGTAAGGTACTGTGAAGTACTGCGAAGTATTGCAAGATACTGTAAGGTGTTGTAAGGTAATGTAAGGTAATGTAAGGTACTACAAGGTACCTTAGAAAAGTACTGTAAGAGTCTGTAATATACTGCAAGGTAGAACAAGGTACTATAAGGTACTGTAAGATTCTGAAAGGTACTGTAAGAGACCGTAAGGTGCTGTAAGGTACTGTTAGGTGCTGTAAGATGCTTTAAGGTACCTTAGAAAGGTTTTTTGCAATGTACTGTAAGGTACTGCAAAGTACTGTAAGGTACTGTAAGGTACTGTAAGGTACTGCAAGGTACTGTAAGGTACTGTAAGGTACTGCAAGGTACTGCAAAGTACTGGAGGGTACTGCAGGGTACTGTAGGGTACTGCAGGGTACTGTAGGGTACTGCAGGGTACTGCAAGGTACTGTAAGGTACTGTAAGGTACCTTAGTGCGGTACTATAAGGCACAGAGTATACCATAAAGAGTATGGAGATCATTCTTTGCTTTGCTTGCATATATAGATAGGGTATACAGGTTGTAAAATGAGAAAAGTTATGGAAATATATATCAACTCAAACAGATTTATACAGTTTATTCAGACTGTATAGTAACCTATAATTCTGCTTCTCTTTTATTTCCCAACTCGCGACCTTCAGCTGTCATTACTTTTACTCCAAAATCAACTGATTTAGCTCTGTCATACCCTTCTCCCTGTGCTTGCTTTCTATTCTCAATATTTTGGCTAGAGGGTATAAAATAGTCCCCTACAATTTCTTTCACTTACACTACACAAATATGAAATAAGTTTGGAATTCAGTTGGAAATTTAAAATCCATTTCAAGCTGCTTTTGCTGGCTTCCCCATTTCCCATTTTGCTCTTTCAATATTCAATTTTCGATTTTCATATTTGCAATTGAAATTTTGTCGATGCCGCCTGCTGTGTGTGAATTTGCTCGCCCCCAGTTACAACAATTGGCACTTGCAACAATTGGTTGCCAAGTCAAATGAACACAATTGCCTTGTCTTCTCGTCCTCTCTCTTCCCTCTCTCCCCTCCCTTTTTCTCACTCTCTGCTTCTCTTTCTTTCACTCCCTTTTGATTCAGGGACAGACAATGCCCACCAACTGTCAGTGCCATCGATGCGAGTGTGCGACTTATGTTTGCCAGCTGAACGCCTTTGCGCTTGAGTCCCTGATGTGCTTTCTACTCCTCCCTCTTTCACTATATATCCCTCTCTTCCTCTCCCTCCTTCCCTCTTTGCTTGTTGCAATCTTTTTTGCAGTGTATCCTTTCTGCATTCGCTTGCTGTGTTTCCCATTTAGCTTGTGCAATCAATGATGTCGCCGCTGCTTGCCCCGCTCTCTGCTCCCTCTCTCTCTCTCTCTCTGTTTGTTTCTTTCTCACTCTCTTTGTCTCGCTGGCAACTGTCAAACAAACTAACACACACACACACACACACACATGCATGTGTATCCTTGGTGTGCTCCAAACTTAGTTGTCAGTTTCAGTTTGCACTTTAAATCGCCTTCGAAACTACTCAATGCCTCTAAAAGTCCCTGCTTTATATACCCCTCTCTTTCACTACTATATGCTCTCTTTCACTCTTTTCTAACCCCTCTTCACCCCCTCTCTATTGCCTCTTTAAGCCTGTCGCTAAGTCACTTACCCACCACGTTTAAAGTTCTCTGTTCTCTCATCAATTCAATTTCTTTCTTTTTCACTTTTTTTGGACAAACTTCTCTCTACAAATCTCTTTGGCATTCACAATGCAGGCGAGGCCAGACATTTCTCATGCGCTTGTTTATGCAGCACACAGTACACACCCCTTTCTCCTCGCTCTCTCTCTCCCGCTTTCTCCTCTCTTTTTGCAGATCTGTCGTATCCCTGGAGGCCTTGTTTAGATTTATTGCTTTTCCTGTTCTCTGTTTTCCTGGGGGCGCGTGATAATTGATGTGAATCCTGCTTGCAAATGCAGACAGGCTCTCCATCTATACACCTCTCCCCCTCTCCCTCTTTCTCTCTTCCTCATATTCTCATCATTCGCTCTTGCTTTTCGTCTGCAAATTGTTTTCAGCTTCAGCTATTTGCATGACAATTTCTCAGGGATCAAGCTAAATAGAAATTCCCATCAATGATTCAATTAAGTCAAGTGCATTTCGCACACACACCTCCCCCTGCACCCTCCCTCAATCTCACACCCATTGCCTGAAATCAATTGGGCTCTGTATGAAGGCGTTTCCAGGTGTAAAAGCGTCAATAAGACGCACTGCCAAAGCACACGCAGCCAGTTAAGCACGCGGCTTAACAGGGGAAGGTACGGGGGAAGGAGGGAAGAGAAGAAGAATGAAAGGGGAGCAGGTGGAAAGGGTAGCAGGAGCAAGGCAAGAAACTAAGCCTGACTAGGATGCGTGCCCAAATGGCTGCAAAGTAGGCAAATGAAAAAACATAAGACAAAACGAAAGGAAACAGACGTGAAAGGTGCTTGAAGGGGAAGCACTAACTAAGACTAGTAGATACCCAGCAAAGAGCTAGAGGGATTTATATAATAGAATAGAATATATAAAACAGAACTGCATGTGAAAAATATGTGATAAGATATGATAAAAAAAGAATAATGCTAACAAGAGATACTAACAAGGAAAGAGCTAAGAAGAGCTTGAATGAGCTAAGCAGTCAGTAAGATGATTTCATTGGGGAAAAAAATGTATGAAAAAATAAAAAAAATAAAATTAAAATAAAAATAAAAATAATAAATATACTTGGGAACCTTGTAATGTTACTTACATGAAGTATGTTCTCTTTAAATTATAATTAACTGTAAAGAACCTTAATGCTTCTTAAAATTTATTTCTTTTTGGATGAAGTTAAGTAGAATTCAAGTTTACTTGTCGGAGAAGAAGATGAAGTTTTAAAAAAGGGCGCCAAGGTCTTATTTGATTGTGAAATATTAAACATATTAAGATTGAGTGTGACGCTAGTAGAGAAGGCAGAGAGTTGCTAGGCGTTGGTATAAAAGGAAGAACACGCGCCTATTGCAATTAGAAAATGCAAAAATAGGAACTCACTTCACAATTGAAAAATACGAAATAGATTTATGGAAGTAGAAAATAATAAGTCTCCGTCAAACCTTATATAATTGACTAGTAAGTCTCAAAAGCTATTGGGCTGCCCTAATTGAAGCATCAACTCTCACAGCTCATTGCTTATGTTACTGCATACTCAAATTCATCACTACCTATAGGCTATACCAAGCTACACACACCCTATGCAGCAGATAAGGCATCGGAAGGTGATTTCAAAGTTGAGTAGAAGAAACTACTCTGGTTTCTTGAATACATTCCCTTCATTTATGCCTATAGGGAAGTAGTACTGCCTGCTTGTTACTACTACCCGAGCACACCCTACTACCAGCAACACAATTTACAGGGTATAAGCTGAGCAACAGTCACTTTAATGATGGCAGCAACCCCAAAAAGGCAGCGGCCTCCAAGCAAGATGTTTATGGTTTTTGAAGTTGTTGTGGAGCTTGTTCTTGCTGTTGTTGTTGCTCTTGTTGTTGCTCTTGTTGCTGTTGTTGTTGTTGCTCTTCTTGTTGTTGTTCTTGTTGTTGTTGTTTGTACTCCTGTTGTTGCTGTTAGGGTTGTTGTTGCTTGTTGTTGTTGCTGCTGCTGTGTGAATGATTTGGCGACGCCTGCTGATGACAAGTGTTGCGTGTTTTGAATACGCAGGACTTTGCCACTTACACACACACTTGTGTTACATGCAGTGCGCACTTGAGGGCACACACACACACACCCACACACATGCACACTGGCAATGCTCATTCGAGCACGCCCTTCTAATGACAGCACAAGGGTATCTCTTCAAGTTGTGGCTTGATTACAGCGGGATACGCATTCGGGCACACTTAAAACGGGCACTCACACACAGACAAACATACACACACAGACTCACACATACATCTTCACCCACTCACACTTGTATAGCGCGTAATTCGCGGCTGTTTTCGCGGCATTTGTCACTGCAAGTGCCTCCTTGAGGCAGACAACGTGGCCACTTTGCCACAGCGCAACAGCTGCGAATCACTCAACAACACAGGCAGCCAGGCAGACTTGAGAGGGAGAAGGGAAAGGGTAGCGGGTTAACACCTCCAGCTGCACGGCCTGCATTGATTGAGCTGGCCAACTTTAACTTTGTGCAGCAGCTGCTGTTCGCTTTGCGCCTGGTCAGCGCCATTTAAACTTTTTCAGCGGCATTTCCTGCTGTTTTCAACAACAATATTTCTCCCTTCTTCTACCCCTCCTCCTCCCCTTGCTGTTGTTGTTTGCCATTTGCGTCTCGTCTGGCCCTGAACAAAGTTCTGCCTTGTTAAGAGTTTTTTTTTCGCGCTCGCACGCTGCGCAAACAAGGCAAAATTTCATTAGTTTCCATCAATCATCTGCCAATTGCTGCCACGCCTACGCAATCAGCAGGGGAGGGAAAAAGAAACGGGGGGTCAGCTTGTAAAGGTTCAGCTCGTCATATGCGCAAAGTGCGCCTAAAAGGCTGCAGCACTTTAAGTGCTTGCCTGAAGGGGGCAGCTCGTTAACTCTTTCTACTTTGACTGCCTTTCTCTCTCTTTTTCTCTCTCTGTGTGTGTCTCTATCTTTTGCTCACTCTTTCTCTCTCTCTCTCTCTTTCTGTTCTAAGCTTCCCTGCTCCTCTACCTACTCTCTTCTGCCTCCTTCCTATCTCCCCATCAATGCTTACACTGCGCGATAATTCACCATAGGAAGCAGCAGCTAATCGAGCTTGCTGGCTTAATTTGCCCTTATAAATACACTATATATGTACATATATACCATATATATATATATTCCATATATCTGCCACCTACTATATCCCCTTAGCTTTCCACCTTGTTTTGCCTTTGTTAGCCTTTGCAAAGCCATAAAACACGCACAGCAAAAGGTTTGCCTTGTCAGCTCTAAATCTTTCTTTCCCTCTTAAATTCTTTCTTTCTCTTGTTCTTTATGCCTGCGCAACAATCTTTAGGCCAATCAATGTGGAATATTTGTGCACTAAAGAGTGCAAACCTAAATCAAGCTGGGATTACCTTTTCAATGTATCTGTTTCATCTCGCAGAAGGAGTCCAAAATGGAAAGCAGACCGAGTTTTCATTGCCTGGCGCTGGGTAACATTTGGGAGGCTGTCAGGCATGACTGTGGTTGCCAGACGTTGCCAGACAACCTGTGCCAGGGAGACTACACCTCTTTAACCTACCCAGAATTTTGTTTTCTCTTGTCTAGCTCACTTTTGGAAATCCTTTAGCTGCCTTTCTTTTAGTTTGTTCTGAAAGTATACCTTCTCTTTCTGCTCGTTTTGGTGCTGTGCCTGCTCCTTTTCTTCAGCTTGTTAATTTTCTTTTTCTTCTTTTCTTTATCTTCTTTTCTTACTGTGTCGCTTCTGCTCATTCTTTTCTATCTGCGCTTTTTCTTTTGCTCGTATATTGCCTACTCTTAGTATTCCTACTGCTACTTCCTACTCCTTTAAGTCTTTCCCTTCAGCATATGCCTTGTTCTAGTCTGCTTTATCTCTTGTTCTGTCTCTATTTCCCTCTCTTTCTCCCTTTCTCTCCTTCTCTGTTACTCTCTCCTAGACTTTTTTAATCTCTCTTATCTGCTCTTCATTCTTCTTTCTTCAATTATTCGTCCTGTTCTTCCCTTTCTTCTTTAGACACCTTTATGCTTTCTGCTCTTTTCTTAATCACTCTTCCCTTCTGCTTTGTATCTAATCTCTGTTTTCTTCTGGTTTTCCTACACCTTCCCTTTGCTCTTCCCTCTTTTTACTCTCTCCTCTTCTTTCCTTTGCTCTTCCTTCTTTTCACTCTCTCCTCTTCTTCATTCATTCTTCTAAACCTTCTTCTCTTCCTCTTACTCTCCATTCCTCTTTCCCATCACCTCTTGCACTGCCTTTGTTGCTCTCCCTTCATCTCATTTTGCTCCTCTGCTTACTCATCTCTTTCCACTCCACTGTTTCTGCTCTGCTTACTTCACACCCTTCCCTTTCTACTCCTCTTTCTCCCTTTCCCCATTTCCTCTCCACATTCACCTTTGGCAGCAGGTGCAAACTGATATATGGCACAGGGCAAAGTCGTTTTAGGCCCAGGTCGCCTGATATATGCGGCCACGTGGCGGCGGTTCTCCTGGCACGCTTCAACCGCTGCGCACATTATGTATGTGTGTATGTGGCTACCCCACCTCCTCCTTGTATGTGTGTGTGTGCTTTGCTGGCATGCTCGGCAATTTGAGTTTCTAATCAGGCTTATTTTATGTCCGCCAAGCGCGCACTTAATGCCCAAATTACATTTTTAGTTATCCTGCCAGGCTGCTTGCCTTGCTCCTTGTTGTTGCCCTGTTGTTGTCCTGTTGTTGTTGTTGTTGGCCATTTGGCTGGCATCTGAGTGTGGGGCGACTGCTGATTCCTTTTTTGGCAAACGCTGCGCATACGTGATAAATTTCAAGGCTGGATTTGCCTCGACTCTCAATGCGATTTCAGAGACATTTAACAGTGCCCAAGCCCTCAGCTAATTAGGACAGTGCAGTGGAAGAGAGAAGGGGTAGTGAATAGGGAGGGTAGGGGCAGGTAAGGCAGAGGGGTTAAGGCTGTGGCCGGAGCGGAGGCTGAGCCCTGCTGGCTTCGTTGTGCATCCTGCGGCGACGCTCTAACAAAGCCAAATACCAAAGACAGTAACAACAACAACAACAAGAGCAATAACAATGCCAATTGTTCGGACTGACAGCACCATTATCGTTAGCCAGGCAGGCAGGCAAGAGGAAAGAGAAAGAGGGAGCTGGGTAGGCGTGGCAGGAAGCCTGGGTTAGACAATGGGCAGCACTTGAGGCCGTCATTTGTTGCCTTGACTTGTTGGCTCTGGTCACAGTTGCTGCTGCCTGGCTCCGCTGCCAATTCTCCCCCTGTCTCTGTTCCCTCTATCCCCCTATCTTTCACTCTCTATCTCCCTTTCTCCCCTCTTTCTTTTTCCTTTGGCCCCTCTTTGTCTCGTCTACGCCTCAAAAATCATTATCATTATGTTTATTACGGCTGCTTTTGTTGTTCTTGCGTTTGTTGTTGCGGTTGCAGCTGTTGTTCTTGTTGTTGTTATTGTTGTTGTTGTTGCTACTCTTATTGTTCTGCTCCCTCTTGCTGTTGTTGTTGTTGTTGCACAGTCGGCTTAGATTGCCTTGTCCTGCCAATTAGTTTGTGGGCCCCCATTGCAGTTTGCGCCGCAATTTGGTTTCGGTTGCGCTGCAAAGTATGCTATGAAAAGCAGCAGACTACATTGCTGCACGTGTGAGACGAAGAGGGGTAGAAGGGGGAGGCAAAGGAGAAAGGTGTAGACAACACACAAGTTGTCGCCGCATTCATCAATCAATCAATGCGCGCTGAATGAAAAGAGTTTATCAAAAGCAAGGCAGAGCAGGCAGATGGAGAGGGGTAGATGAAGAGAAAAGGATTGAGCGAGAGAGAGAAAGAGAGAGAGAGAGAGAGAGAGGAGGAGAAGATGCTTTGGGTGGTAGACATGTAACCCACATTGAGTGCTTGTCAAGCTGCTTTTGATTTGACACTCGTCTCATTTGTTGTAACTGTCAGACATGCACTGCATGAGTTGCTGTGTACAGATAGCTAGATACCCTAGGCAGAGATTGATAAACTAGTTTAGTGTGTGCTGCTAGATAGCCTAGACAGGGAGAGTTTAACTAGTTAGATATGTACGCTAAGCAGTCGATTTTCTTAGACAGGCAATTTCTTCTGACAAATAGATCAAGTAAAGAATCTTAAGAGGAAGATACTCTAGACAGACTGAGCAGCTGGACAGGCAAATACCATTGATGAAGAGGTACCTCACAGACATAGGTAGCAGACAGACATCCTAAGCACCTAGTTTATCCATTATAGGCAGATACCCTTAGCAGGCAGATACTCCAGATACCAAGACCCGAAGACTGCCAGATACCCTAGGCAAAACTATATATACTCTGGATAACTGCATGAGGATATGCCCTAAGCAGTCGTTTATCTTAGACAAGCAAACACCTCTCACAATTAGGTATGTTAGACAAATGGGCAGGCAGATATCCCAGACACCAAGTGACCTAGACAGGCAGATAACCTAGGCAGAGCTGTATTTACTCTGGTTAGGAATAAAACCTAAACAGTTGTATATCTTAGACAGCCAAACACCTTTGAGAATTAGGTATGTTAGACAAATAGGCACTCTAAATTCTTTAATAAGGCACTCTACATATTCCTTGAGTACAGACGAAAACTGTAGATGCCTAGACACTCTAAACAGAGGCAACTAGATACCCTTAAAATACCTTTAACATAGGCACCTATACCCCAACTGGCAAAGACCTTAGGTGTATACCTTTTACGAATTTGTACCATAGGCAGACCGATTGTGGACACACTTGCGTGAGGCCCAATCCGACATGCTAGAAATATGCTAGAAGGTAACCTTCAAAGACCTTAGGCATAGACATAGCAACATGCTGGAGACCTAAACTCCTTAGACAACTGTCTCTCTCTCCTAGACACTTAGAAACCCTAAGCAGACAGATACGAGTATAATAGACACCTAGATACTCTAAAAAGAGAGTTATTCTAAGCACCTTGATACTTTTAGCTGAAAGTTACTCTAACCACCTTGATACCCTTAACAGACAGATATACCGATCAACTACACCTTCCCTAAACAGAGAGTTATCTTCTTAAAGAAAGAGTTATCATAAGCACCTAGCTACCCCTAGCAGAAAGTTATTCTAAGCACTTAGATACCCTTAACAGACATATATCCTAAGCACCAATCCCTACCTTAAACAGAGAGTTATCCTGTTTATGAGAGAGCTACCCTAAGAACCTTTATACCCTTAACAGGCAGATATTCTAAGCACATATCCCTACCATAAACAGAGAGTATTCTAAGCACCTAGCTACCCTTTCATTCGAATAACAACACTTAAAATTGACAACAAGTTTCCAAACTCGTAATTAACTGAAATGTTTTCTCATCTTTCTTCTTCATTGCAGCTGATATGTTAAACGGTTCAACGCAGCGCCGCCAACCACTGTGCCTAACGGTAAGTTTGGTTTTCTTTCGCGGCAAAAACTCATTAAACGTGAATGTGGCCAAACAATTCAAAACTTTGTGGCAGACAAAATGACGCGAAGCGGGCTCATAATTTGAAGCCAGCAAGGCCGCAGAGCAGAAAGGCAGGAAGAACATAAAGAGGGGGAGGAAAGGAGGGAAAGAAGAAGATGGAGAGGCAGAGAGAGAGGAAAAGAGAGTGAGGGAGGAAGGTTGTCTAAAGAAGTGACAAACAAACAGACAGTCAGAGCGGCAGAGAGCAATGCTTAAATAGCTAATCAAAAATACATATTGACACCACACAGAGGCAAACGAAAAGTGTGGAAAGGCGAGAGTGTTAAGAGTGAGAAGGAGAGAGTGTAAAGAGTGAAGAGAGGTGACAAGCGAGAGGCAAATTCATATGTTAACGGTTAACTCGGCTCGAAGGTTGCCTGGCTTGGCTTGGCCTGTGTCTGGCCTGCGGGGCAAATATAAAATATTTTTGGGGCCACAATTTGTGTGTGCAGTCGTGTGTGTGAGTGTGTGTCTGCATGTGTGAGTGTCTGAGCGTATACTTAATCAAGTTAAATAGACACGGAAATGCTTAAATTAATCATACGCCATGTTATCCGTGTGTGTGTCTGCTTAGGCAATGGGCGAGAACTTGTGCAGGAAACTTGTCGCCAACATGGAAATTTCATTAAGTTAGAGAGGGCAGAAGAAAGTAAGGGAAGGAGAGAGAAAAAGAGAAGCAGTGTGAAGAAGAGAGAAGAGAGGGGATAAAGGAAGAAGAGAGGAAAAGGAGGGAGAAGACAGGAGAAGGTGGGAAAAACTTATAGAGGTTGAAGTTGAAGTAGAGAGAGAGTGAGTGAAGTGGAGTGTGGACAGAAGAGTCTGCAGGGGAGTTGAGAGAGGAGTTTGAAACGAAGGGAGTGGGGAGAAGGGGGTGTGAAGAGAGCGAAGTGTGAGAAGAGAGGAGTGTGAGAAGAGAGGAGTGAGAAGATAGAAGAGTATTATCAAGTATGCCCAGAGAATCAAGATACATATCTCGTTCGTCACCCAAAGCTGTCATTAGTTGAAATCACATGTCATTGGCAGTGAAAAGTGACCCCAAACACGTGCGCCTACTAATGTATGTGTGTGTGTGTTTGTAAAGGGCCAAGTGTGAACAATTGTTGTTGCTGTGGCTGTTGCTGGCCTGTTTGCCTACGTGTCAACTGCTGTCGGCGACAGCGAAGGCCTCCAGTTAACTTGCACTGACTGTCCCCCTTACTTCCCCTCTCTATCTACAGCCCTGCTACCTCCCTTCCCCTTACTCTCTCTCTCTCTCTCTCTGCCACTTCCCCTCTCCTTCGCTCACCCTCTTCATCACTGCTGAACACATCTGCTTGTTGTTTTATGACAGTTCATTGATATTCATTTGGCTGCATGTGATGTTGGACGCACGCATGGCTTGACCACGTCCAGTTACCCTCCCTCCCCTCTCTCCCCCTCTCCACCCTTTTAAATTGCCCTCAATGGTTGCTAGACAACACACACATTGACACACAACGAGGCCAGCTAGGAAATTCAATTAAAAACGCAAATGTGCCAGGGGAGAGGGAGACAGGAGAGGAGGGAAAGAGGAGACAGAGAAGAGAATACCTTCTCCATTGGTAGATCCACCGCAAATCGGCTTACCTCTAGCTGACCAGCCCGCCTGCTGCCACTCCCACATTTGCCGCAAAGTCAATCAAACTCAAGTTTGATTTCCTCTCTGCGTTTTGCAGACTTTTTATTGCATACTTTGCGGCGTCGCCTGCATGAAGATGACTTCCAGTTGCGTTATAGATTCATGTGCGCCACATTGCCATGAATATGAATGCCAGCACAGCACACTGCTCTCCCCTTCCCCCCTCCTCTCCCCCTGTTGACCTTCCTCTCTGCGCAGCTTATGCACTTTTTGTGCGACGCTGACTAGAAAAAACTTAAGCCGCAAGTCAGAAGGATGTTGCCCAAGGCGATGCCATGGCTTTTATCCGCTTGTGGTATTTGCTCACCCGGCTGACTATCGGCATGCTCTCCCCCCCTCTCCCTTCTTTCTCTTGGCATTGCCTGCCCTTCTTCTCATTTCCTTGCGCTTTAAAGTTCAAGTGGAAGCTTGGCAAACTTTGCCGGAAAACTAAGGCTCAAGCCCGAAAATCTCATCAATTTTTCAATGCGCACCTGAGAGGCCACTACAGTGGCACAAGGAGTGGCAACAACAACAAGGAGAAGGAGAAGAAGAGGCCCCAAAACAACAAGGAGAACGAGGAGAACAACAAGTGGCAACAAAATTAGCCAAGTTGCTGGCCAAAGTTCCGTAGCGAAGCGTGAATTTCAGCTGGCTAACCAATTCATTGATAAACATCTCTATACAAGTGTCTTTTCTCCCCCCCCCGCCCTCTCTCTCCCCTTCTCCTGCTTTGTCTTTCGCTCTCTCTTAATTTTCTATACATTCACGCTGTTTCTCTTTCTTTCACTGCCTCCCAAACTGACAGCAAGACACTTAATCCGCACGTTTACACCTCAAAGCACACACACAAAATGAGCCACAAAGGGCAGACAGAGAGAGAAAGACAAGGGGAAAGAATGGTAGAAAGAGAGAGAGGGAGAGAGAGTGGGAGTGGAGCAACATTGGCAATAAATTCGTGCATCTACTTAATAATTAACTGGCAAAGTTTTGGCCACCACAACAAAATGACCCGAAAAGAGAAGACCTGAGGCAAGGTTAGAAGAGAACAGGGAATACCCCGCACAGTTTGTTTGCTCTGCACTTTCATGATGTGGGCATTAGCTTAAGCCAGGTATCAATCGGTTAAGAATCAAGCTTAAGATGGCGCTGTGTCTAGTCTGGCATGCAGAAAAACTTTGGCAATTTGCTGTGGAGCTTTAAGTTGAGGCAAGGCTTAAAAGAATCTAGCTGAACTTGTGCACACTCTTGCTTTATGTAGAACACAAAATATACACGTACATATATCGTGCTTGTTATGGTATATACTATATGAAAATGTGTATATATATTATATATTGTAGATTTATTTATGCAATCAAATATATATAAAGTATAATATATGCAGCAACCTTATAGCACGAGCACTGTGTCTTTGCTGCTTCAACCTTGATTATCTTTTCTTTACTTCTTTACTTCAATTCTTCACTACACTTCTTCATTGACTAAGATATATTCTGGTTGACTCATTTGTACTTCTTTGTCTACATCTTATTATTCTTCAGCTCATCTAAGTTCTCTATCTTTAATCATCTTCTTCTTCTTTTTATTGAGCTGCAGTGCTCTGTTGTGTCTGTTTAAAGCACCCTAACAGAGCTTAGTTCAATTGTTGAATCAACTTCTGCAATCAATGAACAGATTCTTTCTATAGCTACTTCTGTATTAAACTACAACAATTATTATACTTTATTTTATTAATTATTACATATATTGTACTTCTTCTGTATGTATTGTACTTCTCTCTCTTCTTTTTTATTTCCTTATAGCATTACCTTTGTTAGTTACAACATAACCTTTCAACTGAAGGTATTACAACCTCGCAGTTGTAGAACTTACTTTGCTGCGACTCCTTCTTCTCGATTTAATAAGAATATATATTTGCATTTCTACTTCTACAACTGTTTACTTGCTATCTCTTTACTTCTTCCTCGCCTATTTCGCCTATCTTTTATCTCTGTTTCTTCCCTTCTTCCAACTCTCCCTCTTCGCTCTTCATATACTCTCGCTTATAGCACCCTATTAGACCCCAAGCAACTGCGGCGATTACATGCGAAATTCGAAGTTTGCTTTAATTGCACTTGAACTCGCCCCCAGTTGCAGACCCCCCTCCCTTCACCTCTCCCCTTCTCTGCTTCTCCCCTGTGACTACCCTCTAGAGCAGTTCAAGTTAATTTGCGCGTTGCCGACTCGGCGATGTTCCACAGTTGCTCATTAATTACAACTTAGTCGTTGCCGTAATGATTTACCTGCAGATGCCGAGATGTTGTTACCAGTTACCCAAGGTACCGCAGCTGCTCCCCCTCCCCCCTCTACATTCTGCTGCCCTTGCCTGCCTACTTGCCTCAGTTATGGCTGTTGTTGTTATTGTTCTTGTTGTTGTTTTATTATCTCGCTGATTTCTTTCAGCGGATTTTGCTGATTTTCGCTGCGACCTTTGTGGACCCTTTTGCTGGCCTTGTTATCCTTGGCTTCTTCTTATAAATATCTTGTAATCAAATACGCAAACACAGAGAGAGAGGGAGGAGAGAGAGGGAGAGAGAGAGGGAGAGAGGGAGAGAGAGGAGAGGTAGACAGAGAGAGAGGCAGGCAGTTCATGTTTGCCTTCGTTTTGAGTTTCCCTCGTCTTCTTTTTTCCTGTTTGATTATTTAAAGCCATCGCTGACTGCCTTTTTTTTTGGCCACGCCCACTCCCACACTTTGCGTATTTAATTAAGCAAATAGCAGCAGCTGAGCTCAGTACATATATTTCTTCTTCTTCTCTTTTTACTGAGAGGTGGGAGGCCTTTGTTTTTTATTATGTAAAGCACTCGTTGCCTTTTTCGGGGAATGCCTCGCACTTGTTGCCCATTTTGTGGCAACTTTTGTGGCGACTTTTGATGTCTGTTTTGGGGCAAGGAATTAAATATTGAACGGGGCAAAGTAAGGGGGAGAAAGGGAAAAGAAGAGAGAGACTAGAGAGGTGGGGCCTGGCAACAATGCGTGCAATTAGAGTCAAAGTGACTAAGTGCACGTGAATGTGAATGAATGATATCGATGATATTCTCAATAGTTAATACACAACAAACTAAATAAGTAAAGGGGAGGTTGTCTGCTAACGTTAACCAACACTTTACTTAACTGTACCTTGTCTCCATCATATCTTCAGCTTACTCTTTATCCCAATTCAAAGCAAATCAGTTGATAGAGCAAAACTAGTGAGCTTTAACTTTTGTCTTGTCTAACTCTAGTGTTGCAAATATCGTTTACCAACACTGTACCGTGCTGTAGTCATATAATCAAGAGCAGCAGCCCTATCCCAGTTCAAAGTAAGTTAGAATGAAGAACATTAACTTTTTCATAGTCTGTCTCTTGTTTTGTCAATAAGTGTTAACCAACACTGCAGCTTTCTATATATTAACTTTGATACCTATAAACAGAAGCACTTTTTTTAAAGGTTACCCTAACTTGAAATAATTAAGTAATGGAAAAAAACGTTTGTATTGGTTACTCTGCCTATAACTTCGCTAGCACGTTGACCAACACTAGATATTAGTTTATAATAATAGGTTTAATACATATGTTTAATTATAAATGCACTAGAATAAATATATATAATATATGCTAACAGACCACAAGAGTTGCTTTCGCTGACTGTTATATACCCTTCTTCAAATTTAACAGTGAACCCTACACAACACCGTTTTCAGTGCACTATGCAACACTGAATAAACTCTTCTTTACCTTACTTCCCTAGCTCATGCCACGCAGTTTGTTGTTGAGCACACTTGCCACGCTGCAGCTACGTGCCTTGCTCTGTTGCAAGCTGCAAGCCAAGCAAGCTGCCACATGCCGTTGCACATTGATTTCTTTTGCTTGGCTACCTTCAGCAACTTGCCGACTGTCTCTGGTCGCCTTCAACTGCACTCAGTGCCAATTTGCAACTAAATTGCAAAGCTGTCATTCGTGCAACCAGCGGAGGCAGCAGTGGCCACAACAACAACAGCAGCAGCAGCAGCAGCAGCAGCTGAAGAAAATAGACTCGGCAACTCAGCAACATTTTCCATTATTTTTGATGTTGCACGGCAATGTGACAACTGGGAATTGTGGCAGGAAGGGAGAGGGAGAGTAAAAGAGGGAGGGAGAATGGAGTGCGCTCTCTCTCTCTCTCTGTCTGTCTGCTTAAGCGAATGCCACGCCCGGCTGCGCAGGCAACCAAGCAAGCAAAGCAGGCGGAGGCACAGTGGGAACCTTTTTGCCTCGTGCCTCATGCCCCATGCGGCAAGCGGGGCAGCCGCAGCCGTAATTGAATTTTAATAAAATTTTAAAGCAATTAACTTACGAGTTGCGTCGCGCTCGTCTTGTTTGCAACAATTAATAATGCATTAAGCGGCAGAGAGAGAAGGCGGCAGGGAGAAAAAGAGAAGAAGAGTGTGTGAGAGAGCGAGCTTAAGCCGAAAATGTCAATACTGCAACTGCAACTGCAACGAGTCGCGTCGCGTCGAGTCGAGGTCAGCACATGTTCGCACACGGCCAAAGACAGCTTAATTAACCTCGACCTTCTACGGCAGGCGACGACGGTGACGGCGACGCTGACGTCAGCCCGCTGTCCGCCGTTTTGCCAAACAAGCCACGTTCAATGCCGCAGCAGCGGCGGCGCGGCCTGCGTCCAGTTGACCATCGCCGCTGCCACATTAAGACATCAATAATGAAATAGTTAATAATGCGTGTGCGTGCAATGTAAATATGACGCCGACTGCGACGTCAACTGCGCTGCGCTAATTGCCAATTCACCAATGCGCACACTGCACACAGCGAGTGCGAGCGAGATGGCAACAGTGCAAAGTTGTGTCACTGCATGTTGAATTTCGCATGCGCAACAGTTCGATCGAACTCACAGTCTCCCCCTCTCTTTCTCTCTCTGTCTCTCTCTGTGTGTGTCTCTTGCTGTGCCTCTCTTTAGCCGGCAGCGTCAAACCCGTTTGGCAGCCTCTCTTGTGGCAGCTGCTGCTGCAATTTCAAGAACCGGGTCAAGGTTATTGCTGCAGCGTCGCCGTCGCTGTCGCCGATCACAGCCAGCGGCAAAGTCATCGGCGACGTCGACAGCGCTGTCGCCTTGTTCGCTTTACATTGAAAGTCAAGTTCGTGCACATGTTTGATTGGCATTGAACGCAACACGGCGCGGGGTGGACACACTGGACGCGCGCGGCGCATGCTGATGATGGATGTCGACGGGGTGCGACATCAAACATGTTTGAAGCCAGCCAGAACAACGGCAACATGTGATTGCATGTGTGTGAGTGTGTGCACAAGTGTTTTGTATTGAAGAGCAGCTGTTCTAATTGGAAAGATCGCGAAGGAAATGTGAGGTTGGAAACGATGGCAAGGCAAAGAAAAAAGAGAGAGATGTATTTAAAATATTATTTATGGTAGATTAGTTATATATAATGTATGTATATATATTTAATATTCTAAATCTAATATATGCATATTACATAAAATATAATTGAATTATTATTATGTTTTATATTTTATGGAGCAACTTGCCATTAAGTTTTCTCTGCCAAGGCATATTTCACTTAAGTGTTCAGTTATTGAAGCTATATATATATATATCTATGTATACACACTTACCTTGCTCCTTTAGTCCTTAATCAATAGTCAAAGTGTAATGCGGCTTTTCCTTTCCTCTTTCCTTCTTCCCTGCACTTTTCTCTACGCTATACAAGTTGTTCTATTACATACATACATACATACATATATACTCCCCACAGCTGACGTCACGAGCCTTGTCTGAGTTGTGCGCACATTTATTTTCATTTACTTATGAAAATTAATAGCATTTTCCCTCGAAGGAATCGAACAAGCGCAAAAGAAAGGGAAAGAATGACTGACAAAGAGGAGACTAAAAATTCCACTTGAACATTAATCAAGCTGGAGCAACGAAATTAACTCAAAGTGTTGCCTGAGTTGGCCGGCAGGCGGCGCCAGCAGTGAGAGAATTGCTAAGAATACAAACAGAGATAAAGATAAATGTAATTTGCATGGAAAATTGAAGAATTTGCACAGCTAAGAGGCTGAAGAATTGCTGAAAAGATTTAGAGTTATTTTATTATGATTCATAAAATAACTGTAAATCTTTTAAAACATTATAGTAGAACTAATAAAGGGAAGATTATATAGATAGAATGAGGTATAAGGAAAGCAATTAGGGGGCAATTGAATGCTAGAAATATACTAGAAGCAACAAGCAAAATGGAAAAAGAGACAAAAAAGTGACAAGAAAGAAAAGATGAAAGATCAATGCAGAGGAAGAGAAGATAAAACAGTGAAGAATAAAACAGGGCAGGGAAGAAGAGCAGAGCAGAACAAAGAGAAGAAAACAAAGCAACTATGTCATTCAAAGTCGTACAGCAACAGAGCAGAGGCACACACAACATATTGAAGTGCATGCTAAGTGACTCTATGCATGTGTCCATGGGTGTGCGTGTGTGCGAGAGTCTTGCAATGAGAGTTGATTTAGATGCACAACGTTAGATTTGATGCAGCTGCTGGCCATGAATGACTTACTGAGAAGAAGAAGGAGAGGGAGATGGAAAGAGGCAGGCAGAGTTAGAAACAAGGTGAGAGATAGACAGAGAAGGGAAGAAAAATGGAGGAGAGATAGAAGATTGAAAGAACTAAGGTGGGGATAGAGTGAAAGACACTGGCAAGAAGAAACAGAAGGTAAAGGGGGATACAAGTGAGATAGGCATAGAAAAGAGACAAAGGGGAAGGGGAAGAGAAGGAGGAGGGAATAAGAATGGGGAAAGAAGGAAAAGAGAGCAATAAAGAGAATGACAGGGTCAATGAAAGTTAGATAGACAGAAAGAGAACAATAAAGAGATGGAAAGTAAGTGAGACAAGTAAGAAAATGGAGAAGGACTTAAGAGATGACAGGCAGACACATTTAAAAGAATGGAAAGTGGAGAAAGAAGCAATGACAAATAGGGGCAAGAAGAATTAGAAGCAATAAAAGAAAGAGACAAACACAGGGAAAGATAAAGAGGGAAAGGCACAAAGACAAAGGCAGAGATTAATAGAAAGCCACAATAAAAAAGTAACAGAGAGATAAACGGAAAACAAATAAAGATAGGTAAGGAGCAGGTGAAAAGAGAGAGAGGATGAAATAGAAGAGTCGTAGAGAAAAGAAAGGGCTATATAGAGGATGAGAAAAAGAACTAAACAGGAAGAAAGAACTTAAAAGATCATGTGCCTTTGAAAGAAGTACTTAACAGAGTATTTGGATCCCGCTTTCTCAGTGAATAAATCTGTAGAGAACAGTGGAGAGTAAAAAGAGAAGAGAAAGAGTTAAAGAATGAAAGAGTGGGAAATAGAGGAAAACAAAGCAAGAGAAAAGGAGAGAGAAAGAGTCTTGCCACAACCAACTTAGTTCCATGGACATATTCTATGCGCGGCTCTATTTGGGTCACGTCGACTCGCCTTGCCCCCACAGCTTGCACAGGGGGCACAGTCGCAGGCACCGTCGGCAACGGATCACGCAATGCTCGCAATGATCTTGAACTAAATCCCGCCAGCTGCCCAGGGCCAGCGGCAGCTGAAGCACTCTCGCTGCACAGCGCTGCACGGCGTTTCATGCGGCATGCGTAAGCGCAATTTGCACTTGAACTTGCTGTAGAACGGCTAACGCGGCGTATGCGCAATAGCCATATTTGCGCATTGCGCATACGCAACGTTGTTGACCTTAAAAGCAACTGCAGCAGCAACAACAACAACTGCAACAACAACAACGTGCCTAATTAGACTTGCGACTTGCGACTCGTTGCTGGTTGTCAAGTGCATTCGCAGTTGCTCTCCGCGCTCGCCTGTTTGATTATCAATTAGTCAACTGGCAAAGCGATTGATGATGATGCGGCCGAAGGCAACGTTAGCAAGCCCCTCCCCTTTGCATTCCCCCCTCTACCCCTGCTCACTTCATACCCAACGGCAAACGAAGCCAATGTCAAATGCGAACAGAGCAAACTATTTGCATAGTGCACAAAGTGTTCTCTCTCTGCACTGCTCTGTCTCTTTTTCTCTCTCTCTGTCTCTCTCCCATGCCCTGCTCTCTATCTCGTTCTCTCTGCTCGTGCTTGTTGCATTTATCGCTGCGTGGTTCGCTGCGATCGCATATGTTCTTCATGCACATATAGTATATCATTCGCTCATGCTATATTTGCTCTATATATAGACCCGCTTTATGGGGCCTGTTCGGCCTCTGCCTCTGGCAGTGCTTACTCACGCGATGCTCCGTGCTCAGTGGTCGGCGATAAGCACTGCCACTGCTGCTGCTGCACACATCTATATAGTATATATAGCATATACATTCGTGTATCATTCATGTGCACAGCAAGAGAAGACTGAATCAATAGCGAATTCAAGCTAACTAAGTTAAACACTTCTTCTAATGAAGCATGAGGTATATACTAAGTCATGAAAGATATATCGCAATGCGAAATTGCACAAAATGTCTTCTAAAAGTTCTGTAAATTCCATTAAAACCGCTTCGCTTTATCCAATTTAAATGATATATGGATAACTAGGTCAGCTTTATCGACAGTAGAAACATTTGACTTCTTTATGGGCAACCACAAACGATTCCTCTTATATTTATAAAGTAAAGTAGTATAACAGTTGTAAGACAGTAGTAGAATTGTTATAAGTATAACGGTACTAAAACAGTAACATAATAAAAGTATAACAGGAGTGTAAAAGTACTAAAACAGTAGGATAATATATGTAAGTATACTACGAGTATCACAATAGTATAACAGTAGTTTGACCATAGTATAAAAGTGGTTGATCAAAAATATAATAGTAGCAAAAAAGTAATACAGAACTAGTATAACAGACGTATAACAATAGTATAACAGTAGTTTAAGAGTAGTGTAACAGTATTATACTACTGTTTTATATCAGTAATAAAAAAGAAGTATAACAATAGTATAACAGAAGTATGACAGTAGTATGACAGTGGTATAACAGAAGAACGATAGTGGTAAATGATATTAAATAAGTAAAACAATAGTATAACAGAAGTATAACAGTACTATAACAATAGTATAACAATGATAAAACAGAAGTATAGCAGTAATATCACAATAGTTTAACAGTAGTGTGAAAGTATTATAACAGTATAATAACAGAAGTATAAAAAAACGTGATCATCACTTTATCGTATCAGACGAATATATTGAGATTTAGATTTCGATTTTAGTAGGTTACATTAGCTTCCATAACTTGGTTAGGTCAGTTTAAATGACACAGTAAAAACGATGAGTTCTTAAAACGATTTATAGCATACTACGCTCACAATCTCCTTCAAATTTGGCACAGTTTAGCTTTGAGATCTGTTCTATATACTCTTCAAATTCTCCTCACTATATCTGCAAGAATCGCTCTATTTAGAATTGCTCCAGTTTATTCATATCTCGAGTTCGTTATGCAAAACCACATGCGATTCCTCTCAACGCCTATTTGCGTTTTCAACACAAGGACCCCCTGTTTAGCCCCCTCTCTGCACCCCTCTTCCTGCTGCTCCCGTCCCTTACCCCTACTGCTGCTGCTATGCGACGCGTCGCGTTGTCGGAGCACGTTCGCAATTGGCGCACGTTTTTGGTGTTTGCAGCCTTCGGCATTGGCAGCGACGGCGACGGCGACGGCGTCGGCTGCCAAAGTTGTCGGCACATTAATCATAATTTAATGATTAGCGCAAGTTTTGTTTATTAAATATGCCAGACGAGTTGTTGTTGCTGTTGTTGTTGTTCTGCTTATTTACGATCGGCGATTGCCACGCGTCGATTGTGGTGGCATCGGCATCGGCATCGCCATAAATCGCAATTACTTCGCCATGGTGCAACAGCGCAGCCAAACAATTTGCAACCAATTTTGGACACTGCTGTTGCAGCCGCTGGCGTCACTGCCTTCAACAGCACTCCACGGCAGGTGGGTCAGCCTGCCTGCCACGTGCCCAATCCGCGACAGAGAGAGACAGAGAGGGAGATCCCAAAATCATAAATAAGAAATGAAGATGCCAAATGCGAATTGCAAAGGGAGAAGGAAGCATAGAGAAGTGAGGCAGCTGCTCCGCATGTGACACAGTTTTGCAGCAGGCAAGTTGAGGATGAGATGCAGGGAAGGAAAGAGAAGGAGGGAAGTCTCTTTTGTCCTTTGAGAGGCATCTGTGACTCGTCGCTTTGTCTGTCACGTAGTCGGAGGCAAAGCCGCAACCAGCGAGTGCTTCCTGCCTCGGGATTTCGCTATTTGGGTCTGTCGCGGCTCATAAAGAGGTAGGCAGACAGAGAGAGAAGGAGAGGTAGGCAAACAGAGAGAGAGAAGGACAAGGAGAAGGAGAGTGGGAGACTAGACAGCGACAAGCTCAGCTGCGGATTGAAATCTGTGCCGCGCATTGGTTTTGCGCCTAATAGCTTAAGCCTAAGAGCTTTTTGTCTGCCGGTTCATGAAGAGTTCTTTAAAAAGAGAAGATTACAATTGGTAGTTAATTATTTTGTATGAATTCAAGTGAAGATAAGGTGTAGAATTGAAATTTTACATGACTTAAGAATCCTAATTTTGACTTTATACAATAAAAACCTTTTAAATATAAAATTTCATTGAGAACTTGTAGATTTCAAAAAATTTATGTTTTATGATGTGCAACTCAAAACAGACTGTAGATTTGAGATTTTTATATATTTTTTTGGATTTAGATCTGTAAATTTAAAGCGTCTAATGCGATTAGAACAATTTGGCTTTAAGGGAACCTCTTGCAAGTTTAATGTTAGGAACAGTCCAAAAATTTAAAAAATAAATTTGATTTCCTGTCTGAAGAAAATTGAAAAAGTCTATTGATTGATTTCAAGAGCTTGACTGCATGAAAATCTATTTTAATGAAAGATTACTTTAGGAATTTGATATAATTTAAAAAAATATTTGATTAAATTGAGATTTCTCTTCTCAATCATAAGTAAAGTACAGATTTAATATATATTTATAATATACATTAATATATATTAACATATCCTAAAATGTTCTCAATTTAGTTTTAAAAAAACTCCTAAATCAAATCTTCAACTTCTTTGTATTTAAATCTCAATGAATATTTAAATATTATAAGAGGAAATTCGATTTTCTCTCAAGGAATACTTTGATTGACTGTAGATTCTAAACTTTACATAGATAACTGTAGGTCAGAACTCATTTAGACCTTAGGAACAAAATTGTGAAATTTACATTAATAAAAAAACTTCATTCTAGAAAAATCTCAATTAATACTTTAATATTTCAAAGGGTAATTTGATGTTATACCAATGAATATTAAATATTGACCTTAGATTCTTAACTTTACATAGTTAACTCTAGATCTCTCTCCTCTCTTCTCATGTATAACATACACTGTAAATTAAAGTTACCCTAGGCACATTTAAAACTCAGCTGAGGTCTCTTAAGATATTGCAACATGAAGGTTGATTGAAAACCGTACAAAGCCTACACATACTCGTGCATGTGTTGGTTTTCTTTTCATAGCGGTTTCTTCTATGATTTCTCTACCTTTTCGCTGTCAATGTCGGCGCAGAACTAGACAAAGTCAGCTTATAAAATATGAACGAGGTGCCTTGTACCATGTGTGACTTGGGGCCGCTTAATCCTGCGGCTGCTGTCGAGGAACGTGAAAGGAGGGAGAGAACTCAACTTAAAAGCTTGTCACACATTCTGTCAAGCCACGCCCCCTTTGCAAAGTCTCCTTCCTCACCTTCCCTCGTCCTGCAAGTGAATTCAATTTCTGCGCGCGTCCTTCGCCTTCTCTTGCCTTGCCTCGTCTTGCTTTATGCCAAAGAAAAGTTGCCAAGTTAGTTGCAGCCCGAAGGAGAAAACACAGAGGGGGAGCAGAAGAGAGGGGTGGAAAGGAAAGGGGGCAGAATCAACTACTAAAAGTATTATTATTGTTGCTTGCACCTGCAGGTGGTTTTGCTTTACTTTGTCACGGATCTGTTTTCTTTGCAACTTGCCACGTCAGCAAGGCGTGTCGAGAGCAGCTGTGTGTGTGTGTGTGTGTGCGTGTGTGAATGTGTATGTGTGTGCAGGTGTGTGTGTGCAGGAAGTTAAATAGGAAATTTTATATGCTTTTATAACTGTGAACGTGAACGTGTTTACAAGGACGCAGCGCCCACTTGCAGCGGCAGCCAAATCTCAAGCGTGTTTCCTGCTCTTTGTGTGTTCGTGTGTGCGTGTGTGTGTGCGTGTGTGCGTGTGCTGGTTACCTGGCAGCAACTTGTTCGCTCGTTTGATCAAGTACCGTTAGTGGCTTTGCGGCTTTGATGGGCACGCGCTCTTTTAAGTGCCGCAACAAAATATTGCCCCCAAATAACTGAGAGGAGAAAATTAATCAAATATGTCGATGGCAACAGAGAGAGAGAGAGAGAGAGAGAGAAATTTGCTGAGAAAGTGTATAGAAAGACAGGTGGTAGACAGACTGAAAAGAGTGTAAAAGAAGGACTGAGAAAGAGAGTAGAACAAGAACTTAAAAAGGGACTAAGGAAAGCTTTGAAACTGAACTTTTCTAAAAAGGACTGGAATTGATAAAGAAGAGGTCTAGAATACATAGGTCTATAATAGGTCTAAAATAGGTCTTAAATAGATCTAGAATAGGTCTTGAATATGCCTAAAAAAGGTCTTAAATAGGTCGAGAATAGGTCTAAAATAGGTCTATAATAGGTCTATAATAGGTCTAATATAGGTCTAAAATAGGTCTAGAAAAGGTCTAGAGTAGATCTAAAATTTATCTAGAATAGGACTAAAATAAGCCTATAAAAGGTCTTAAATAGGTCGAGAAGAGATCTAACATAGGTCTAGAATAGGTCTAAAATAGGTACAGAATAGGTCTAAAATAAGTCTATAATAGGTCTAAAATAGGTCTAGTATAGGTCTTTAATAGATCTAGAATGGGTCTTGAATAGGCCTAGAAAAGGTCTAGGATAGGTCTAGGATAGGTCTAGAATAGGTCTAAAATAGGTCTAAAATAGGTCTAAAATAGGTCATAAATAGGTATAAAATAGGTCTTAAATAGGTCTTAAATAGGTCTAGAAGAGGTCTAGCATAGGTCTAAAATTGGTCTTAAATAGATCTTAAATAGGTCTAAAATAGGTCATGGAGGTTAACAAGACTCTGCAGATGAACTAGAGTAGACATACTGAAGAGAAAGTCTTTTACTTATTCTTTCTCCATCTCTATGCCTCTCCCTTTCTCTATCTCCTATACCCTCTATCTCATTCCCCTCCCCACTCCATCAAAAATCCCACTCAAAATGATAAACGAATCTCCTGCCATATTATTTACCTTAGGAGCAACAATTGAGCCTGCTTCTGCCCAAGCCGAGTAACCAGTTTGGTGTGAATTTGTGCAGCTTCATTAAACCATATCCTGTGGCCAACTGCACTTACAGTCACTGGCACAACCACTCACACACACACACACACTCACACACACACACACTACCTACACACACTTCAGCAATTGCCTGGATCCTGCTGCTTCCACTCACATGTTGCTTGCTGCACTCACAAAACTTTGCTGTGGCCAAATCGAGCGGCTTCATTCAACAAGACAAGAACGAGGCAGAGGGGGAGGTAGAGGGAAAAGAAAGATACAGACAAAGAGGGGGAGAAAAGAGTGGACAGGCAACAAGCAAACAAACAAGTTGAGCTTTGGCAGTGGCTGCTTGTACAAACGAACACACAGCCGAGTCCAGCAAAATGAACTCAACATAAATATACAAGCAGACACACACACACACACAGCACACACACAAGCGCAGCAACATGACAGAGTATATCACAGTTTTTTTTGGCGCCCTTAACTGGGAAAGTGTTGTGTGTGATTAGAAAACTTCTTTGCCGCATTGCGCATCAAAAGTTGCTAGAAAGATTTGGCCAGAAACTTAAATGCTGAAGCCAGTGTGGTCAACTGGGACAGAGACTTGTGCAGGGCACTGTTTTCAGCTGGGATGGCTGGGACGAAACTGCAACAGAGTCTCAGCTACTTCTATATTTGCTTGGAGCAGTTTTGAAGTAGTACGAAGGCACTTTGAGACTCTCCAGTTGAGATCTGCAGTGAGGTTTGACTGAGCAGAAGGAGAAGCTACAGTTTTCTGAAGAAGAAGATAGTCTAATGGAATGATAGAAAGGATTTGCTGAAAAATCAACTTAGTCACTGAGTTGTCTGTCTTTAGTCCGCAAAGCTATAAGGCACACACTTCTATTTAGATCTCTCATCAGCTCTGCCTTAGCAGGGAAAGCAGAGGAGTTTGTAGAAGCTAAGACAGTCTGTGTTGTAAGTTGGATAAAGTTGCAAGGCCTTGCCGTACCATTGTCGATTTGGCGTATATGAATAAATACCAAAGTATCGGTTAAAAATAGTTCTTAAGTTATTATCGATAAATTCAAGCTCTTGTGCAACACTTAAAATTAAGAGCGTCACTTTTCGAAATAATTCGCACGCAGCAACACATTAAAATAAACCCACTCTCTATTTTCTTCTTTTATCTTTAGTTATTGACTTGTTTGAAATAATAAATATATTGAGTTTATAGATGGAGAAGTGTTATATTTTTGTGAAGCAAATGTCTAATTGGAGACAGACAGGTTTACTTCCAAGAGGTTTTCTTACTGTTGAAGTTTCAAAGCGCTCGAGTAGAGCTCGCTTTTAAAGTCTGTTTATGCAGAAGAAGCATAAGAATGTTTATAATTATAAAAAGAAAACTCAACTGACCTAAGTGGTCAACAGACTTGCCTCTGCAAGATTTTTACTGGAATTCAATGGTAGACAACTAGATAAGCTTTAAGGCAACTAACATTGTAACAAAGGGGGCAACTATGCCATCAGATCTCTCCACCAAAAGGCAGCACTTCTCTAAGGTATCTATGAGCATCAGACTTCAAACAGGAAAAGGCTACTGATTAGGATAGTTAAGACCAACTAGAGTAGACCTTAAACGCCTTTTCAAAAACAATATATCTGCTGATATATATATATATATAAATATTTTTTTTTTTTTAAATGGAGCAAATCTTAATACAACCGAAGTTGTCACCAGTCTCCCTGCATTTAAGTTAGCTCTCAAGCACTCACTTGTAACTCACTAATCATCTGCGCTGTCTATGCTGGAGTAGGGATAGGAGCAGGCCTCTCATTCCGTTAGTCATACAGCATAGAGAGGCATTCACTTGCTGTTAGCCATATTCCTTGCGAAGCTCTTATGCCTTTCAGTCAGTTCTCTTCACAAATTCCGCCTCATCTATTTCCACTCTGCTACTTCTGTGCCTGCTTCGTTTTTTAAACATTTTTCTGTATTTAATTTCGATTTATATTTATTTGACTTGGCGAGGCGAGTCAATATATCATATAACTGTGCACATAAGCATCAACTTTCCGCCTGTCTGTCTCGCTTGCCTATCGCCCCTGCTCCCTCTACCCCCCTCTCTCTTGCTCTGTCTGCATGTGTGTCCTTTCCTTTTGACAGTCAGAGAATGTCAAGTGTTTGTGGCTGCCCTTCTGTGTGTGTGTATGTGTGTGTGTGCCTGCTTATAGCGTGGCTTGTTGTACGCCATCTATCTGTCTGTCTGTCTGTCTCTTTCTCTCTCTCTCCCTCTCTCTCCTCGTGTCCTTGCCGGCACGTTAAGCACGCAGACTAAAACGTATAAAAATGCATGACCACAAAACATTTTTCAGGCGGCCATTCACAAACCCTAACCCCTCTCTTCCCCTCCCCTCTCTCCCTTTCTCACACTTCTTGGCTTCGCCTCTAAAGTGTTAAAATGTTGATTGTCCTTTTTTGTCTCTGTGTGTATTCGTGTGAAGCTCTGCGGGCATCTCTGCCTCGCCTGCTGCGCTGCCCTGCCCCGCCCTGTGCTGCCTCCCCCTTTAAGTTAGTCTCGTGCGTGTCGCAAATAAATTTTTAAGTAGCATTTGTGTTGATTGCGTTGAAAGAGGACACGCATTCAAGTCGACCACCTTTTTCCCCCACCCTGGACTAGGGGAAGCTCATCGGCATGTTGAGACTCCGCTTCAATTTGGCGTTTATCAAGTGGGATCACTTTTTGCCGCTTGGTTAGCGCGTTAAGCAGAGCAAATGGCTGCGTGGAGTGTGAATAAACCTCAACCTCATTTAATAACTCAATTAATTAATTGCAAGAGCATTAAGAATGTTAAACGAGAGTCAGTTTACAGCATTGAATGTTATTGCACTGTAAATGTTAAGTTAGTGTTGAGTAGTTTTTTTCACTTGGAATGGCAAATCAGTATGCACTTTATTTGCCTTTCACGCGTGCCTGCATTTAACGCTTAACAGCGCACGTTAACTTAACAGCGCACGTTAACTTAACAGCGCACGTTAACTTAGCAGCGCGCATTAACTTAACATCATAGATTACCTTTACAGCGCCAAAGCTGCTGCAACGGTTACGCTTGGGTATTTAAGAGAGTTTACAGTGCTTAACATTACAAGAGGATAACGCTAACAGCGACGTCGGCGTTGGCAGCATCAACAGCAGCAGCAGCCACGGCGGCTTTACTTCTTTTGGGCTGCTGCTCTCAGTTGTTGTTGGACCGCAAGAGTGTTTCGTTGTGTGGCGTCGGCAGAGCAACGACAGCAGTAAACTAAAGAGAGAGACAGAGAGAGAGTGAATACGAGTGAACAGGCGAACGCGAGTCGAGTCGAGTCTGTTAAACGAATCTTGTGCCTGTTAAACGGGTGAGTGTGTGAGTGAGACAGTGTGAGTGAGTGACTGAACTGCCAAAGGCTTTGTCAGCCACCACATGCACTTTATGCTGATGTGAGTGTATGCGTGTGTATGTGCGAGCACAGACAATGCGACAGCAGCAGCGGCGCATTAGTTGACGTTGACGCCGGCGCTGACTGATGCTGCTGCGACTGCTTTTACATGATACCTTTGGGTCTCTGTTAATTTGCATGCGGACGCAGATGGTTGAAGGTGTTGTTGTTGTTGTTGTTTGTTGTTGTGGGTATGAAGGTGTTGTTGTTGTGACATTTTTGTTGTTGTCTGTGCTTGTTGTTGTTGTTGTTGCTGTAGTTGTTGTTGGCTGCCTCTTGTGGCCGTCGTGGAAGAACAATTGAAACATTGTTGTTGCTAGCAGTTGTTGTTGTTGTTGTTTGAAGTTGTTGTTGTTGCTTGAAGTAGTTGTTGCTGGCAGTTGTTGTTGTCTGCAGTTCTTGCTGCCTGCACTTGTTTTTGTTGTTGTCTGCCTTGCATCTGTTACTCCCAGCGTTTTATAGCACTCTTTTAGGCTGACTAAAAATTGCCAGCATATGCCGCCTCTTAGTCCTGCCACCTTGTGACTGTCTGTCTCTGTGTGTGTGAGGTAATTAAGTAGCTGTGGCTGTTTGTGTGAGTGTGTGTGTGTATCTGCATCTATGTATGTGTGTGTCTCTATGTCTCCACATGTGCCCGTGTGTCTGCGTACCTCTCTCTGTGTGTGTGTGTGTGTCTGCTTATGCGTGCTGTTCATTCCGTTTGCCCACATGGCGTATGAGTAATGAGACAACGTCGACAACATTGACAGCCTCAGCCTCAGCCGCACTTGTTACATGTTCATCTGCCTAGCTCTGTTTTTAGCTGTTTACGAAGGTCGTCAGGTCGTGCCACCGGAATTGATATTCATGGGCGTCGCACAGCAGGTGGGCCCCCTTTCCCCCTCGCCTTCCACTCCTTCTATGTAACATATGCTAGCATATGTTAGGGCGCAGCATTGCCTTTGCACGTTTTGCAACACTTGTTTCGACTAATTGCACTATCAACTAGCAGGAGAATAATGTTCAACAAACTCCCAGAAAAACTTTTGCCTTTTCTGTTCGCCATTTTGTCCATTAAAGTTTAATCAAAAACGGAAGTTCGTAGGGGGCGCAATAACAACAACAACAACAACGAGAGCAACAGCAACATCCGCTGCCAACTTTGTTGACCTCACCAGAGTCAGAGGCAAATAAGCTGCAACAACAACGGAGCAGGGAATGAGGCAGGCAGGGATGCAGGGAGGAAGGAAGGGAGGTAGAGGGGACAACCTTGGTGAGCATAGCTAGCGTTGCTTTTTAAGCAAGGACGTGATGACGATGCCATCAGTGGGCGAGATGAAGATGGTGACAGAAAGGAGATAGGAGAAGGGAAGGGGGAGTGGGGAGGGAAGGCAGATGAAGCTGGAGGTGAAGCCAAATGCCAAAGTGTCCAAGCGCGGCGTAAAAATTTCAATTGCTAAGCAGGAGAAGATGAAGGAGGAGGAGGGGAAGAGGGCGAAGAGGGCAAGATGGAGAACGAGGGGAAAAGGGAGCAAGAGGGGAAGAGGGAAAAGGAGGGAAAAAGGAAGTAGAAGAAGAAGGGGAGGAAGTGCAGAAGTAGAGATGGGGAGAAAGTTAGAGAAGAAGAGACAGCAAGAGTGAGGAGACGAGGGAGCAGGAGGAGAAGAGGAAGTGAGCGAAGGGACGGAAGTGGAAATGGAGGCTGGAGGGGAAGAATAAGAAGCAGCAGGAGCAGAAGGGAAGGTAGGAGGGAAGGCAAAAGGGGAAGCAGTAGGAAGAAGTTAGAAGGGGAAGGCAGGAGGGGAAGCAGTAGGGAAATGCAGAAGGAGAACCAAGAGGGAAGACTGTCTAGCACCTTGGAGAGGGAACAATCTAGGAAGCAATAGAAGAAGCTGAAGAAGAGCAAAGGGAAAAGGCAGAGGGGGGCATTGAAGAGGTTGCAGCGTAGCTAGGGGTCAGGCTAGAAAAAGAGCAGGACAGAGAGAAGAGGGCACAGCAAATGACATTCAAAAACCCAAAAATCAGTGCTAGCTAAACATTTTGAAAATTTTTAAAAACCAAAGTCAAGAAGGAGGAGGCTGAAAGTGGAAGAAGAGGAGTGAATGAGCTACAAGCAGTGCAAAGCAAATACAGTTTAAAGGAGGGAGGGAGGAATAAGAGAAAATGTGCGAGGGCAAGGTAGGAGAAAAAAATGAGGGGAAGATAGAAGGGGGGATATAGGAGGAGGTAGAAGAGGCAGTGTAAGAAAAGGTAGAAGAGAAGGTACTGGAGAAGATGTAGGAGCAGAAGACAAAGAAGATGTAGAGGAGAAGGTAGAGCGAAGTTGATAGGGGGGATGTAGAAGTGGTGAGGGAAACAGAAGAAGGTGTTACAGAAGAATGTGGAAGAGTAGGGATAGGAGGAGGAAGATGAGGTGAAAGTGGAGGAGTCCAAGTAATAGATAGAGAGGGAGGTAGAGAAGAAGGTAGCGTAGGAGCGACAAGAAGAAGAATAAGAGAAGGTGCCGAATGAGGTGCAGACTGAGGTTCAGGAGAAGGTGACGGAGGTACAAAGAGGCAGAGGGTGGGTATAGAAGGAAACTGAAGAGGAGCTACCAGAGAAGGTGCTGTAGAAGGAACCAAACAGGGAGACAGAGTAGAGTGGGAGGGAGTATCAATGACAGAGGGAAATGCAAAAGTGGAAAATGGCAGAACTTAGAACAAGGAATCAGTGACATTTCCACTTCCCCCACTCAATACACGTCTGCTGGGGTGTGTGTGTGCTTGTCTGTCTATGTGTGGGGCGAATGTGCATGTGTGTGTGTGTGTGTGTGTGTGTGTGTGTGCGCGCATTTGCTGGTGTAACTGACAGTCTACGTGACAAATCTTTATTTAATTTCGCAAAGAAGCGCGTCGAGCAAAGAAAAACTTTCGACTTTTGTTGCGATTTATTTTAAAGAGGCCAAGACAAAGTTTTACTGGTGCCACTCCCCCTCAGCCTCCCCCACTTCCACTCCCACTGCGTCCCTTGTGGCAGTAGCTACTTTGCACTGTGATTGCTGGCAGCAAAAAAGTTTTGTGCGTGGCAGAAATCTGTGCGAATAAATAGAGAACAATAAAGTGGAAATTACCAGAAACTGCAATTGGCACGAATGAGATTCCTTATTATCATCATCAGGCAGAGGAAGAGCAGAAGGGGGGAGGTAGGGGGGTAAATCTTTTAAGGGAATCATTTACATCAACACGCTGGCGATTAAAGTTCTCTGAAAATAAAGTTTGTCTAAGGAGAAGTTTGGCCGCAAGAAAAGTGAAATTAAAGAAACATATTTTAGCCATTTTATTTAACATTTTGTAGCCATTTTATTTGGCCTTATTTGCACAGTTTTTGCCATTTTATTTTGGCTATTTTAAGGCATTTTCTTTGCGCATTTTTAGCCTGTTTATTTGGCCATTTTTCAATTACTTTAGCTGGCAACAAAGGCAACAAATTGATGCTAAATAAACAGAGCGAGTTTCTCCTTTCTCTCTCTCTTACTTTAACTCCCTCTTAGTCTCTCTCTCTCCCTTTCTCTGCTGTCCTTTTCCTCCGCCCTTTGCCTCTAATATTTGCTCTTTGTTCCCCCTCCTTCATCCTTCTGTCCTTGCCTTCCCGCTTTGCGTGTTCATCTTCTGCTTTTCGTATTTATTCAGCAAAATTCGCCACGCTGCCGCCACGCGTTGCAGTTGCAACAGTGCCACAATGGGCACTGCAGCCTAATTTGTAGCAACACATTTTTAATTTCATGCCCGTTGGGCAGGATGTGGCCCCTTCGCTGCTTGCGCCCGCCCCGCATTTCCTTCCTTCCACAAACATGAAATTGGCTTGGCCAGCAAAGCAAGCAGGAAATGGAGCCGGATGCGCGCTGTCACAGTTTGGCTGCATGCCCCATGGTGCAACATTTGGTAATTGCGCTTAAAGACTTGCCGAAATGTGCAAATGAAGGAGAGAGAGAGAGAGAGAGGGAGGAAGGGAGAGCGAGCAAACAACGCAACAGTTTGTCGAATTTCGTTGAATAGAAAATTTCGCATTTAAATTTAAATGAAACGCAAAAGTCAAAAAGCACAGAAAAAACCTTCGTGCCACGCCCATCAATCAAAATGGAAGACGCCTCATTATCAGCGTGTTACAGTCAAAAAAGGATGCACAAAAAAAGGGAATGAAAAGAGAGGGAGAAGAGCGAGAAAGGAAAGTAAAACGAAACGCTGGCTCAGGACGTGCTAAGCCCACGGCAAGATTAATTAAGTTCGCGCGCGGGCGACAGCAACAACAACGACAAGAAGAACAAACAGCAACAACAACAAGGAACAAGGAGGAAAGGCGACGGCAACTTGAGTCGACGTCGCGTCGCTCAAGTGCGTGTTAATGTTTCTTTCTCACACTTTTTCATAGCATACTTTCCAGCGCCGTGCGAAAAATTAAAATTTCAAAGCGCCGCAAAAGTGCGCGAGACTGCTTAAATGCCTCGCCTTGTGCCTACGTGTGTGTGCGTGTGTATTTACACAGCAACAACAACAAACAAACAAACGTTAAGAAAAGCAAATAAGCAGCAAGCGACAGTCAAGCCTGCCTTGCCTTATACCACGCGTAATAAGCATATTTTAAATGAGTCTACGCCTCGGCTCGGCATCAACAATGCCACAGGATATGTCTGCCAAAGTCTACGACCCCGTTGTTTCCTTAAGCCAACCCCCCTCCCTTCCTTCTCTGCCTCTGTTTACCACCCCCTCGTGGAGGTGTTAAACAATGACTGTCATCACGATAACAGATTAAGCACATTTCTGTCTGTTGCACGTTATGAAATAAAAGCTACACATATGCCGTATTATTCAACTGTTATTGTTATGTGCACGTGACCCGAGCGAGTATATTGCAAAAGTAATATCATTAAATATGCTAGCTAAATTGAATATTTCATTTGAGTAGAATGACATTTGATTTTGCTGAGTTAAGCTCATGCCATGCCTGCCAGGGCTGATCGTGTACGGCAACTATCGATTCCAGCTGCAGCTCAATTTGAACTGTTAACAGTATCGATAGTTACATTGCAGCTTAGTTCAAGTTTTCAACTGTTAGCAGTATGTTGGAAAGGGATCAATGCAGGTACTTTTAACAGTCTGTTACTTGATCTGTGGGATCAATTAAAACTGTTAATGACACTGCAATGTTAATGTTTACACATTGCCGTGCACTTTGGCAAACTGTTAACAGTATCAATAACATACAAGAAGATCCAACATTTAAATCCTCTGGGCAGCTCAATGCAAACGTTTAACAGTATCGATTGCTGCACATGCAGATGAATTTAAATTTAAAAAAATATCGATAGCATTGTGAGCTACGTTTAATTGGCTTAAAGTTTGTGCTGTGCGCAATTAATTACGATTTATCATGCCGGAGCATTTATTGCTTAATTTGCATGCACAATTCTATTAACGTTCTGTTTTCTGCAAATTGCCCCATTTCGATGCAGTAATTTAAATCACTTTTGCGCGTATTATTTTGCCATTGCTAGCAGACACACACACACACAGTCACATTAGAGATTCAGCTCGTCATGGCGCTGATAAGGACAGACTGGGCTGCTCTTGAGGGTGCGAAATACATAAACATATATATGTATATGTATTACATACGTACACACATGTGTACACGTAAGTGCTAGATGAGCTTTTTGCTGACAATGTCAAGTGTACAGCGAGTGCTGTCGTTGTCTAATGTAATGTACGTGTGTGAGTCTGTGTGTGTGTGTGTTAGTACTTTAATGTTTTTTGTTTAATTTCCAGACACACACACACACACTTTGCCCTTGCTGCTTCCTGCACTCTCTCTTCCTGTTTCCGTCCGTTTCCGTAAGCCCGAAACATAATTGCGGCTTTGTCGAGCGCTTAAGACTGTGTTCGCTCTGCAGATGCTTCTTCTTCTTTGTCACATTATGCGCCCATTTAATTCAATTTCGGGGCAAGCTCTCTCTCTCTCTCTCTGTCTTTCTAACTCTCTCTCTGTCATGTGTGGCAGCAAATTTTGTGATTTCGTTATAAAAAACCCCCCACACACTCAAAGGATTAGGCACACTTCACATACGAGTCTCTCCACTTCCTGTTGCCCCTTCCTGCACCCCCCTCTTCCCCCCTTCCTTTTCCTGTTCCCCCTTTAAACCACTTGCCTCAATTCTCGCCCAGTTTATCTTCTCGAGCGCAATGTCCATTGCTGACCTTCAAAAATTCCCGTTACGGTTGAGGCCTTTTCCGTTATTTATGTGTAAGCATCGGCATTTCGGTATTTTCTGCCCAAGCAGCTCCAATTAGCCCTAAAATGGATTTGTGTAACACATTTGGGACACACACACACACACACGCACGCACACAGCTACACAATGCTTGAAAGATTTGTGGCCCCCTGCGTGCTGCTTCGCTGACTCGCAAATTTACATTGCCCACTGAATTTATCTCTCTCTCTCTCTCTCTCTCGCTCTCTTCTAGTCCCCAGTCGCCAGCACAGTGGCACTGTCAGTTCCTGTCCCTGTCCCAGCTGTATGCCATTGCTTCGGTTTCACTTTTATGCCCAGCCCAAGCATTGTCAACTATGTTGACTATGTCGCATTGTCGTCCTGTCTCCCCCCCCCCCTTGTCTCTTCTCCCTTCCTCCTCGGACAGCGACATTAAAAACGACACAAACATTTCATTTTAATATCCTTTTTGGTGGCGGCAAGCGGAAGGCGCGAATGTGACATACAGCAGAAGCAGCACAACAAGAGAGGGTTCCCCCTCCTTCCCTTTACACGCCCTGCTCTGCCTCAGCTGTGCCTGCGCTGCGCTGTTGTTCTCTGCAGCCGGAACTTAAAGCGCTGAAATATTTATGAGCTGCACCCGAGTGTCGAGTGGAGACTGTAGACTGGAGAGCGCACAAAGTGCAGGGTATACGCACATCCGTAATGAGTCTGCGTTGCATCCAAATCTGCATTTCAGGCTGTTAAAAGTGGGGGGCTAGAAGAGAGAGAGACAGCAAGAGATCTCTCTCTGTGATGTCATTGCAGGTGCGACAGTGTGAAGAGGGGGAAAAAATTAAACGAGAATATAAAAATTTATTAATTTAAAGCATTAAAAACATATTTTACATAAAATGTACAATACTTTCAATTTCATAGTTATATTTACATACATTAATGTACTTATAAAAATTCATTTAGAGTTCTATGTACAAAGCTGCAAATTTAATTTAGAAACTGTTAACAGTACCGACACCTTTTGAGTTTTCTGAGTTGCATTAACAGGTCAATGCAAACTGTTAACAGCATCGATAACTTACAAGAGGATCAAGCCTTTGAAACGGCTTGGCAGCTCAATGCAGACTGTTAACAGTATCGATTGTTGTAGTTGCTGATGAATTCAAATTGTTTGAATTATCGATTGCATTGTGAGCTGCGTTTAATTTCATCATTGGTGGCAACTCTTCCATTCCAGCTCATTCTCTCTTTGTAAGCTCCTAACTCGAAATAACTGAAACGGATGGGATCCTTTTTGTATACATCTTATTTATCTGTGAGGTAATTCTTCTGAAATTCTTGTAGCTATATATGATAATATATGCTACACATATATTTACTATATTCAGAGGTATTTCTAATTCAAATTGTCACAAAACTGGCAGAAATCCCTTTTGAATATATCTAGTTGTATAATTAGAATTTTAACTATAATTTGTATTTCTTATTCCTTTTTTTTTATTCTTATGACATATCCATTTACCCTTAAAATTTTATGCAGCTAATTTCCAACTCAAATTTCGAATATAATTGCAGCGAAGCCCTTACGAATACTTCTGATTTCCTTCTCTCTAAGTTACTACTCAAATTTTAACTTATCTTTACTGCTCTTTCTCAACCATCAATCTAATCCTCCATCTTCTCCTCTTCTCTTACAGCCACACACTAGTTAAGTGACCAAGTCAACCCACACACACACGCACAGCAACCTCAAACACAGACAAACAGTCGCCATCATGGACCTGCCCTCGATGGTGCAACGCTCTGGCGACACACTGATAGTGCGCAGTGTCGTCAGTGGGAATCAGCTCTACATGGATCAGAGTCACAACAATGCTGGCAACATGCCAGGCAGCAACACATCTCCCGCTTTGGGCAACGCTTCTTCACCAGTTGCCAGCGCCATGGATCAACAGCTGGAGCATTTTCGTCTGCAGCAACTGTTGCAGCAACAACAGCAACAGGCAGCCGTGGCAGCTGCTGTCGTTAACAGTGTGCAGCAGCAACAGCAGCAACAACAACAGCAGCAACAGCAACAGGCCTCGCTCTCGCTGGACGCCAAGGAGGAGGGTCTGCCGCAGTGCAAGATCAAGCGGAACTACAGCTGCAACCACTGCGCCTACTTCACCCAGAACCCGCGCTACCATTTGACGCATCTGCGGGATGTGCACGGCGAGAAGATTGTGATCAACAAGTGCAAGTTGTGCCTCTATGCGTCGCGGCACTTTCAGAAGCTGGTGCGGCACATGAAGATGGTGCACGGCTGCACCGATGGCATACCCAGTGGCCATGGCCAGGCGCGTGGCAAGCGAGGCATGAGTCGCGAGGCGCGCAAGCGGCGACTGGAGGAGAGTGTCGGCGTCATTGGTGGACAATCGCCGGTGATATCGGTGCCAGATATGCCCACATTGGAGCAGGTGAAGCGGGAGTTGCAGTTGCAGGAACAGAAACTGCAACGCGACATCGAAGCCTACAACCAGAGGCAGCGCGAGGAGCTGCAACAGCGAGAGCAGCAACTGGAGCTAGTGTCCAACTACGAGCGGCAGTTGCAGGTGACCATGAGGGATTTGGATGCACGTGAGAGTTACGAACGTCAATCCTCTCCCGCTGAGCCGCCAACACCTTCACCCAGTGGCTCAGCATCGCCTCCCCTGGCTGCGCTCTCTTCGGGCGGCGAAGAGCCACAGAATCGTCTGCTCAAGTGCAGCGCCTGCGAGTTCACCACACTCTATCGCACCCAGCTGCGCGGCCACGAGCTGGACGAGCACGGCAAGACGAAGTTCTTCCGCTGCGACAAGTGCAGCTATGTGACGCACATCAAGGCGCGCTTCAGCAAGCACGTCAAGTACCATTCGATGCCCATGATCAAGTGCGTCACCTGCGACTTCCGCACCCCGTACAAATGGAATCTGGACAGGCATATGAAGAACCACGGTGGAGCGGGTGCCTTCAAGTGTGCCGCTTGTGACTTCACAGCGGACATCAAGCAGTCGCTGACGGTGCATGAGATGAACCACCATGTGCCGCCAGTGGGCAATGCTGGCTCCATTTGGCCACGACGTCAGAACAAAGTGGGAGCCAGCGAGATGTGCGATGATTTTCTCAGTGACTCAGCTGAGCTGGAGGATCAGTACAACAACAACAATCTGGATGATGATCTGGAGGAGGCGGAGGGAGGTAGCGGGACGGAGGAGCAGTACGGCAAGCGTAGCAAGTACGATGAGGATGAGGAGCCCACAGATCTCTCGCAGAAGGGCGGCTGCTCCTCGGACACGTCCAGTGTGGGCACCGCCACGCCGCGTGCCAAGCGACCTGTGCCCAATCTGATACCCATTACCAAGAGCCCCAAGGAGTAAGTAGTGCCAACGAAATCTGGAAGGGGATAACTCACTAACTTCTGTCTTTGTCTCTCTTCCTTCTTGTGCTCTAGGGTGCTCAATCTCTCCAAGGACATTAACGCCTCGCGTAGCTCGCTGACGGAAATCGCCTCCATGTTCTTCAACGAGAAACAAATCTCCGAGATGCTGGACAAGTCGGACATACCGCAGCTGTCGCCCGCCACCACCATCACCTCGCAAGCCTCCTCGCGCAGCCTGTTGCAGGCCAAGAAGGCGGGTGGTTCGTTCTTTGATAAGCTGAAGACGGGCGCACAACTGGACAACCTGATCTGCCAGTGCGGTCATGTGGCCAAGTACCTGTCGGAGTCGATTATTCACGCCAAGAGCTGTCAGTCTTCAGCGGTGGTCATTGAGGATGATGATGCTGCACTGCATGAGGACGATGCCGACGACCGGCTGGAGATCGATGAAGATGACGAGGATCGTCAGTCACATTCGGCACTCAACTTGAGCGTCTCGGGTTCGACACGTTGCCAGCACTGTCGCCATCGTTGCAAATCGTCCACAGATCTGTTGCATCATCTGGGACAGTGTGCCGAGGCGATTCGCTGTGCCAACGAGATGTACGACTCGAATTCGGGCGAGAGCAGCGAGAGACGTGCCGAGGCCCATGCATTGCAGCAACAGCAACAAGCGGCGGTGCAGCAGCAACGTGTCTGCATTTGGAACAAGGCAGCCAAGGAGATAGCAGCTGCAGTGGTGCAACAAGATAAGGGCGGTCTGCTTAACAAGTCATCGTCTTCAGGTACGTCGGCAAGTGGCGGCAACCAGGTGGTTAGCAACGAGGAGAATAGCTACTACGGCGTGGAGACAGCACCTGGTTATGGTGAGGTAAGTACAGCAACAGGAATACACATGGAAGACACACATAACCTCTCTAAACTCTCCAAGGAGTGAGCTCTTCAGGAGTTAACCTCTCCTGGGGTTCTCCTCTCCTGGAGTTAACCTCTCCTGGGGTTCTCCTCTCCTGGAGTTAACCTCTTCTGGGGTTAAACTCTCCAGGGGCTTATCTCTCCAGGGGTTAACCTCTCCAGGGGCTAACCTCTCCAGGGGTAAGCCACTCCTGGGGTTAACCTCACCTGGGGCTAACCTCTCCAGGGGTTAACCTCTCCAGGAGTAAACCTCTCCAGGAGTAAACCTCTCCGGGGGTTAACTTCTCCAGGGGTTTTCCTCTCCAGGGGTTAACCTCTCCAGGGGCTAACTTCTCCAGGGGTAAGCCACTCCTGGGGTTAACCTCACCTGGGGTTAATCTTTCCAGGAGCTTACATATCTTGGGGTTAACCTCTCTAGGCGCTAAGCTCACTAGACGGAGCACTCCAGGAGCTAGCCTCTCATGGGACTAACCTCGCCCGGGTGGACCTCCCACAACAAAATACCCATTCACACACACCCTCGCACACACACACTTCCAGCCACAAAAGCACGACAAATGCGTCAAAATGAAATTTGACTCTTTCATGCACTGCAGGTAACCAAAAAGATGACGCCCGAGGAAGAGGCAGCCAACTCGTCACTGAAGAAGGTCTACAAGTGTCCGCATTGCAGCTTCTGGGCCTCGACAGCATCACGTTTCCACGTGCACATCGTGGGTCACCTGAATAAGAAACCCTTCGAGTGTTCACTCTGCTCGTACCGTTCCAACTGGCGCTGGGACATTACCAAGCACATTCGGCTAAAGACCATACGCGACCCTTCGCACAAGACCGCCAAGGTGCTAATGAACGACGAGACCGGGCGACGCAACTATACCAAGTACAACAAATACATTACCCTGATGAAGGTCACCGAAGAGGATGGTGATCCCAAGCTGATGAAGTCTGGCGAGATGACACCCAATCAGGTAGCCTCGTTGGCATTCCTCAAGGACTATCAGAAGGTAGCTGGTGCTGGGGGACCTTGTCATGACATAACCCTAGAGCCGGTGACGGCCAACAAGAGCAATCAACCAACCCTGGACGATGCACAACTGGCAGATAACCTAATACGTTTGCCACTGCTGGCAACCATGATGAACGCTGCCATGGCCAAGCAGCAGCACCAGCAACAACAGCAAATGGTGGAACAGCAGCAGGAACAGCACCAGCATCACTCCACCATGATCACACCCTCGGTGACCATTTCGCCGGTGAAGCGCCTGCATCAGTCGCCGCCCGGCAAACCCAGCGATGATCTCATCACTGAGGTGCATCAGGAGGGTAGCGAGAAGAAGACCTTCTACAGGTGCCGCAAGTGCAACTTCAGGTGGGTAGCAGCAAGCAAAGACCACGGAAAGAGAGCAGTAAGTGAACTTTCTTCTTCTCTCTCTGTCTCTCTTTTTATAGACATCACAATCGTGACGCTGTGCTGGCTCACGTCAAGATCCACTACCAGGAGAGCAGCTACCCGAAGTCGACATCCTCGGGCAGCAGCACCTCGCCACTGCAGGTGTCTGTCGGCTCGAACCAGCAGCAGCTCTACATGAACAAAGTATTTGCAGCCATGTGCCTATCCCAACCATCGCCCACAGGAGGCTCAGCTGCAACAGTGGGCGGTAACCAACAGCAACAACAACAACATTCCCTTATCTCAGCCGGCCTGCTGCAACGTGCCATACAGGAGGCACAGCACTCGCCCACACCCAATTCCAGTGCGCTGAGTGGTCTGGCCCTGGCCCTGGCCGGCGGCAAGTGTCCATCGACGACGACATCTACGCCCAAAGCCAATGCCGCCTCCATTTTAGAGCACGGTGAGCAGAAAGCGAGTCAAAACGAGGCAAGTGCCGACAGTCTGACGTCGCCCACAATCACCAGCAGCAGTACAGCAGCTAGATCACTGCAAGATCTGCTCACCTCACCACGTACTCGACATGGTCATCACTTTGGTGCCGGTGCTTCACCATCAACAGCAACAGCAAGTGCTGCTCAAACTAATCAAAATAATGCTAATTGTTATAACTCGGTTGTGGTTATGGGTGGTTCGGCTGGAAGCAGCATCAGCAACAGCAACGGTACCGGATACCACCTGGAGAGCAGGAAATCGTTGAACGCATCATCAACCAATACAGCACCCAATAGCATCAACAACAATACACCATCGCCTATGCCAGTAACTACCACTCCTACTCCTATTTCTACTTTTCCGCCTGGTGCTAAGTCTTTGGTTCATTCTCTGGGTACTGGTCTCAGTAGCAACAATAATAACAATAACAGCACATCCAACCTCACCGACACCCATCCACATAATCCACTCATCGCCGGTGATGGTATCTATCTGGCAACGGGCTTAACCCATGCCTTGCATTCTACTAATCTCAAATCGAAGCTATCGTCCACGTCGTCGTCGTTACTATCGGCATCGGCATCGGTATCGGCATCGTCCTCATCAGCATCCCAGGCATCTGCAGCGTCCTCGCCGCACTCGTCGCCGCCATCGTCTTCCTCGTACATGCCACAGGCCATGACTGGCCCGACGACACGTCTCCATAGTCCAGGTAGTCCTGGCCTCTTAACGATGAACGACGCCGATCGACGCGATCCGTCGCCATATCGTTGTGGCCACTGCCATCAGCTCTCGAATTGGAAGCATGTGATTCAGGTATTTGTTTAAATGCATTTTACAGTTTGTGTTTTGTCCCAAATCAAAACGAAACCGAGTACCCTAAAAGAAAAACCCACCCGACAAAATGTGCAAAAGTGATCCGTCCGTCAACGAGTACTTACCGTACTGATCTTTACTCTTTTTCCGCTTACAACGTCCTTTCTTCGAGGGGTAACCCATGAAGAGTTAGTAACCTTTCTTAGGTCATCTCTTTTAGGGATAGCCAATTTAGAGGTTCCCTTAAAAATGTTTTATCTCTCCAGAGCTTAACCTCTTCAGGCTGTAACCTCTCCAGGAGGTAACCTCTCCAGGGGGTAACCTCTCCAGTAGGTAACCTCTCAACGGGGTTACCTCTCCATGGAGAATCCTCTGCACGAGTTAATCTCCTCAGGGGCTAACCCCTTTAAGGGGTAACCTCTCTTTCCCAGGGATTAGCCTTTCGAGGGTTTTACTCCTTAAGGGCTTATCAACTCTGGAGTTACCGCAAAAGTTGGTAAACTCTCTCGATGGTACCTTCGCAGAGGTAACCAGATTTCACCTCGTCAGGGTTACCCTCTCCCAATGATACCTCCCCAGGGGTAACCGCTCCAGGGTAACGGGCCAATAGGTAACCCAACCTGGCTAAATCCCTCCTGAAACAGCCTCCGCTCCCCCTTCAGTCGATGTGTACTGTCTGATCATTCACACACCTTCTCAGCTCGATATCCCATCTTGTTTGTAGTCCCTAAGTAACGCTGGTAAATATGCAACAATAAATTTTGTTATGTTTTCTCTATATACGACTCCCTAACTATGCCTATCTATGTTCCATGTGTGGTGTCTGGTCTTGCTTTTTTTTGTGTACGATTACGTTAACGATAACGATAACGATTACAATTACGTATATTTATAAGAAATCATTGGTGAAAGTTTTGCTTGCCCTCGAAACTAATTCAAAAAACACATTTACCGTTACAACCTCGACTCATTCTCGAAGCTAAGGGAAGTTCATACGGTGCGGGTGTTTCGATTGGGTTTCCTCCACACACACACACAAACACATTATACACACACACACATTATACACCCACACATACACATGCAGTAAATGTACATTGAGCGACAGCATGCTAATCTAAGCACCTCTCTCTCCCTCTCTCTCTCTCTCATCTACAGCGGCACTGTCGCTTAAAGCATTCCGGGGATATTCGGATCGAGACCCTTGAGCGTAGCAGCAACAGCAGCAGCGGCGCTGGCCCCAACGCACCGCCCATTTACCGTCCACAGGGCGTGGGTGCCAGCAACGAATCCCAAACCCATCTTGGCAGCAACAGCAACAACAACAACAACTATATCAAACCTGGCAACAACAACAGCAACAGCAGCAACTCGTTGCTGAGCAAGCAACTGTTGCACTCGCCCCTCTCGGCCAGTGCCGCCGCCGTGGTGAATGCGGCCAACACGCAGCAGGATCTGCAAGCAGCTGCCGCCTACTGGGCTGCAGCCTGCAAGGCAGTCAGTGCTGTGGCCAGTGCAGGCAGTGCCGAGGAACTGTTGCAGTTGCAGCAGAACGATCAAATCGAGATAACCAGGCTGCCCGCCAGCAACAGCAGCAACAGCAATGCAGCACAGGATCTGCCCAGCAACAACACGAAGAGCAAGCAACAAAAGTGTCCCGTCTGTCCGTACATCTCGGAGAGCAAGTCCCAGATGAACTACCATGTCTCGCTGCACAAGCCAACGCAGTACGAGTGCCGACTGTGCACCTTCGTGTGTGCCAAGAAGCAACACCTGAGCAGCCACATGCGCAGCGTGCACCAGCAGCAACTGGGCACAGCTCCGCCCGCGGGTGTGGCCACAGCTGGAGGCTTGGACTTCAGTGTGGCACTGCAATTGGCCGCAGCCAAGCAGATACAGCAGTTGCCAGCCAGTGTGCCCACCATTGATCTGCAGCAGCTGACGCAGACGCTGGACGAGGCCACTGAGGCGCTGCACCAGCAACAACAGCAGCAGCAGCAGCAACAGTTGCCGCCCGAGTATCAATACAAGCTGATCAGCTACTGTCCACGTTGCCCGGCACGCTTTGCGCAGAAGCACAACGATGAGCGCAATGCCAAGCTGGAACTGGAGCAGCATCTGGCAGCGCATGCGCCGAGTGACGACGCGGAGGCGGAGCAGGAGGCGCATGTCTGCACCTACTGCGAGTATCGAGCGGGCGCGGAGACGCTGCTGCAACTGCATCGCGCTGTGCACATGTCGCACTACCAGGAGAAGTGCCAGGAGCTGTACAGGAATTGCAAGGAGGATGTGCTGTATCCGGCGCCCAAGTTGCTGCAAATCTCTGGACCCGAAACTATTTGGGTGGTGGATAATGAACTGGGGGAGCAGTTGCTGCGCCAGAGTGCAGTCAGCTCATCCACGGGTTACGATGGTGCCAACTCCTTGCTGAAGAAGCAGCTGGAGTCGGGCACCAGCGGAGCTATGGCACGAGAGCAGACACCACCACCCACCAAGGCACAAGCCGAGCCCGAGGTGGAGGCTGAGGTGGAGGAGGATGAGGAGGAGGAGCGTCAAAGTAGCTCGACTCCCTCGACAAGTGCCTCGGTGGCTACCAGCGATCTTGCTGCCGATGCCAGCAGTGATGCTGGCTCCATGGACTTGCTGCCTCCGGTGCCACCAGCCATACAACGCTGCCAGCACTGTCCCTACGAGACAGTGGAGTCGGAGGAACTGCAGCAGCATGCGCAGAAGCACGGCCAATCCTCCGAAGAGCTGCAGCAATGTGCCCACTGTGACTACAGCTGCGCCGACGAGGCCGAGCTGGAGGAGCACACGGCCGTGCACTTCAATGCCAGCGAGAAGCTCAAGTCGGTGGAGTTCTTCACCTGCTACGACAAGCTGGAGATCAGTGTGGAGCAGGAAGCTGATGCGGAAGATGCAACAGAGGACAACAAGCAGCTGGAACACAACAACAATCAGGACAACGTGCTCAATGCCAATGTGCAGCAGCAGCAGCAGGAGCAGGAGCAGCAGGGGGAGCAGCAGCAAAAGCAGCTGGAGGAGCCGACCAAGAAACCCTCAACGAAGCTGATACTCTACAAAAACGATGGTGCACTCAGTGTGAAGACGTCGGAGGAGGCAGAGAGTGGCGCGGCACAGGGGCGTGGCGAGAATATTAGCGATCGCTTGCGACGTCGCAGTTTGCGCGGCACAGCCTCCGCTTCCGCCTCTGCTGCCACGCCCACAAACGAAGCTGAGCACCCGGACAAAATGATACTGGTCAATGCCAAGACGGGCAAAGTCATCTTTAGAAAGTAGGCGTACGTCCACGCCCAGCTTTCATCAACTATCTTGCGGATGGGAGTGTGCATATGAATTAGAGGTGGAGAAGCAACGGTGTAATATCGATAAACATCGATTATTCATATAGCAAACATCGATGTTTCTCCAGCTCTAGCGGGAATTGCATAATTAATATTACAATTATCATAATTATTATTATTATTATTATCGTAATTACTACAATTATTTTTATTATTATTATTTTCCTGGATATTTTTATGTTATGTTGTTGCTTTTTCATTTTGGGTTTGTAGTAGTTAATCAGGATTTGTTTTAAGCACCGATTTATTTAATTGTTACTAACACACACACACACAAACACAGACACTACAAATGACAGTTGGAACATGTTCCTGCACGTTTATTGCTAACTATATAAGTTCTTGTTCTTGCATCCGATATACCCGCTAAGCTAAGGGATATCTGCAAGCACAGCACCTGTTATAAGTTCTTTTCTACCATTTTGTAAAGTATCGTTGACAAAATAATCTATCGATAGTACGATAGCAAAGTGTAATCGGCTGGTCAACTATTTTACCACGAAGCGTTTCAAAGCATCAACAAAAAATTAACTTTAAAAAACAAAAACAAAAACAAATTCAAAATTTTGTCTTGTTTTTAACTGGGAACTGTGATTATTGATTATTGTAAATGCAAAAAAAAAAAAAAAACTAAACTTAAACAAAAAAGAAAACAAGAATATCATTTAATGAATATGATAAGCAACATTGGAGTTGAATTAAGAAATCAAAAATAATATTATATGAAATATGAAATGAATATACTGTATGATAATTTGCAATATTTGCAATATATATATATAATATGATGATTCTGTAAATCGTTGGATAAGTAATTTAGTGCATTATTTGTAGTTAAAGTTAGCAGGTTTTGTTTTCTATTACACACTATGGTTTTGTAGCACAGTGTAGCACACACTGCACTGCGGAACGGAACGTTATCATAAACTCTAAGTAAAAAACCAACAAGAAACAAGAAACACATGTGGAATAGCGGGGCCATATTTAAATAGTTTAAAAAGAATGAAAAACAAAAAGATAATGAAAAAACATAAGCAAAACAAGTGAAGCAGAGTATACAGTAACTTACTTGGATCTATAGAGACACAACAACAACAACAACCGCCTTTGATATACATATACGAAACGATACATAAGCAAAATATGCTTATGTATCGACCCAGATATCTACCATATACATATATCTATATTAAAATATATTTAAATAGTCGTTAACGATGAAATGTACTTCTAATTCAGATTAGTGTAAATAACCAAGTTTTCTTTACTACGCACATGGTATGCCCTGTATGGGTGCATACATACTATATATATATACGCATATACACAAACACACACACACACGTTTATGGCATACAATTAAAACAATGAAAATGTACAAAACAAACTGTTAATAAAAGGAATCAAATAAAAGAATACACAACAATGTGCATTTACATACCGTTTGTTTCTCTTTCAATGGAAAATGGAGTAAATATTATTTCTTTCTTTCTTTATACTATAATAAAATAGAACTCAACAGGTACCGTGAGCATTAAATTTACTCAAAGTTAACAAAAGAAACTGCCCAAAGGGTTAGATATTTGCAATAAAATATTGTATAATAGAGGTGATCTTCAGATAGGGGTTTCCGGATTTACGAAATATTGTTTTCAGTTCCTTCAAAACCAAAATTTTTGAAAACTATATAATAATAATTGAAATCCGTTTGTTTTCGTGGAATAATATATATTTTTGTATATACTTTATTTGTGAAAATGTTTTTTTTTTCCAGACAAAGCAATCCATGAAGTTGAAAAACCAAATGTAGGCTCTACAGATCTACATTATTCTCATTCCAATTTTGTTTTTCGTAGTGTGCACTACTAAAACCTGTTGCCCAATTTGTAAAATCATTTGGTTCTCTATTTAAAACTAGTTTACGGTAAATATTTTATTCTTCAAACAAAAAGAAAATTTTTACAACAATCCTAAAATAAAAATTTGTTTTTTAGAACAAGTTTAGATAGGTTCCTGGCACAAGTGCAACACACTCGAAGCAATAAGGTTGGACGTTACCTCTAACCTGGTTTCTCATATTTTTCCTGCTTGGTCCACGTGCCTATTTCCGTAAGTTCTTATCCAAAATGTGCTGGAATCCTGGCGGCTGCTGTGGTCAACCCGCTGGCATCCAAGTCACCAATTTTTGCTATAATTACTGGACCGGTTGTTCCACCGGGGTGGTCTGTAGGCAGAGCTGTTCGCCAGCATGTCCACGTTATCGGGGCTGCTGCGGAGGCCCCCGCTGTGGTTGGTGCTAGAGAACTTAGAAGGGAATGAGGATTATTGTGGCAGCATAGTATCTTTTTATAATCATGTCGTCTCTTAAACAACTAGTATTATGTGAAATCAGACTGGTTTAAAAATAAATTTATATTTTAAATTATTTTTGAAAAACTAAATTTTTCATTTTAAAATCCGCAACGAATTCTCATTTCCGATATATCTGAATTTTAGATAAATTTTTACTTTAAAGCGAGTTGGCAGCGCCAACCACTGCGTAATGTAAACAATCGATGTTGACTATCGGAATGGCAATTACAAGATTGCTCCTCACTTAACTGATTTGTTATTTTGCAGTAAAAATTTTGTTTGAACGCGTTGCACCTGCCACACATGGATACCAAGTCCAATGACGACTCGGGTGGCAGTGACTCTCTGGACAAATCCATGCAGAGAAAGTGCGTAATGGTCGAGACGAGCAGCACAATGTCGGAGGAGCCCGCAGTGGAGACTGACAATTGCAGCAGGGATTCCGCTGCATTGCACGAAGATCCGCCGCCGCCAGGTGAACCGATGACTGATGCGTCCAGTGGAGCAGGTGAAAGTTCGTCAGCATTCAAAAACAACAGTAACAACAACACCACAACAGCAGCAGCAGCAGCGAGCGCCGCATTTGAAACAAAAGTCAAGTTGATTTCTCAGAACCTGAAAGAGACAACGCTGGCCGAAACAGATACATCGGAGGCCAACGTGGACACCTCGGATAACAACAATACCACAAACGATGCAACGGGTGAACAGGATTGCGACCATCGTGTAAAAAGAGTTCGTTTCCATCCGGACGTCAAGCCAAATGACGGAGGCAATCGGGTGAAAAAGAAAAAGCGCAGTCCCCATAAAACTGGAGGCGATGCAACAACAAACCAGAGCTGTGATGGTATGGAAATGGATGACGATGATGATGGGGATGTGGATGTGGAAGACGACGAGGACGAGGAGCAGGAAGAGGAATTCAATTTGGCCAAGACAATTGCCGAGGCGGATGACTACTTAAAGCAGCATCCGTTGACGTTTGTCAGGCGTGTACAACAAAATGGCGATGAAACTGGAGGAGGTGGATTGAAGCATAAACATAATATGCGAATGTCAAATGCGATGGACAACGAAATGGTGGAGAAGCACGACAGTGACAAGGATTTCTACAAAAAGTGTAAGCCAGAGAATGGTATTGAACGTATCCTGGGCAAGGAAACCAAGGCAGGCAAGGCAAGTACCTCCTCACATATAACGCCATAAGATCATAATAATTCAACTCATTTGCAGGTGGAATTTTTATTGCGCTACGAGAATCAAGGTGGGCTCTTCTGGGAATCTGCTGAGTACATACAACGTATGTGTCCAACGCTATTAAAGGCCTACGAGAGGAACCGTGCACGCCGTCAACAGCGTTTAGTAAGTTTAGTAAGTTAAGAAAGTAACAACTTGGGAAATCTTAAGAATCGCATCTTTCCATTCGCAGATGCATCACGTCGCCAAACGCCAGAGCATGCGCCAGCGATACACGGATTTCTAGTTATATATACAAATAGCTTTTAGGTCTTTAATTAAGATCCGCACGTAATTGTAACAATTTTGTAATATGAAGTAAATCATTTTCCTTTGTTGAACAAATCTGATTGGGTATTCGCGGTCTATCGATATATGGCGCAATGGCAATCGATTGCTTTTGCGGTTGGTTATAAATAAATGTTTGAGCATTTTGTAGCATTTATCTAACTGACTTTCATTTATTATGTTATTTAATATCATCTAATAATATTATGATAATTAATTTACCGCAGTTGGTTTTTGCCATTCAGCTGTTAACGTCGAGAAAGACATATTGCGCATATCGATAGGTACGGTGTCCTATCGTTAAATCGTCGCACATCGATACAACATCAACAATCCTAGTTCTGGTTTGACGGACGGACGCAGTGTGTCTAAAAATTAAAAGTAGAATAAATAACTGTGTGCAAACGTATGCAGAGAATTCGGCAGACGCTCAAAAATATTTAAGTTGTTTATTTGGAGTAGTGCCGATAGAAAGCAAACAACAAAAGGCAACTTAAGCCAACAAAAAAGAGTTGCATCAGAACAAAAGAGAAATTTTGTGCGTGTCACCGTCGTCCGTCATCCGTCACCCTCTGTGCGATCAGATCAAAACGGCATATCAGTAAATTCAAACGGTGAACGTCGTCAAATGCCAAACAAAATGCAATAGACTCTAGAGCAGATTTAACAAATTAAACTGAACTATTCTCATTGTGACGGCAGGTGAAAGTCTTCATTTAAGGTAAGCATCACAACAGCATTGCGCATTTTCACCCTCCCATTTCGCTAGACACACTTCATGTACATATATTTATACATATGTTCATATATATGTATGTATATATACGTTGCAGTTGTTTTTGTCTGCTGTTTGCCTTAAGAAATGCGTAGAAAGCATTTATTTTGTAAATATTATTGAAGGTGTTTGAAAATATATTAGGGATATTACTCGGTGCTCAATCGATAACAGTCGGATAAATCTGCAAATAAAACTTACAAAAATAAAATAAAACAAAATAAAACAAAGCCAAGTTTGCATAGAATGCAACTATTGCAATAATTGGAGTCAATATAAAGTTTGGTGCATTGTGTATCGATGTGTGTGTTATCGATGTATATTAATCACTTGTTATGATATCGCTATTGCACTCTACCTGCTGTCAGTCAGATAAATACGCACATACATAAATACTTGTGTGTGTATGCGTGGATGTGTGTATGTGCATTTGCTGCACTCTAAATATAGTTAAGGCTCTGCTGCTGCTGCTGCTGCTCGTCAAGAATAGTCTTTGTCATAGGTCAGAAATCAGGAATCAGAATTCGCCATAGTGCGTAGTTCATATCGAAAGATCACAAAGGAAAAACTTTTTCAGTGTCTGCAATCAGATGCTGCGCATCGGGCGCAGTCGAGCAAGAATCATTGTCTTCTTGTGAACTTGACGTTGACCGCTGGACTTTTGTTTATTTGTTAAATGCGCGTGGCAGTTCACTCAATTGGCAATCGCAATTGCCTCTCTCTCTCTCTCTCCCTGTCTCTCTCGGGTCTCTCATTTTGTGGTTCGTATCTTTTTAGCTTTTGGCATTGTTTGGTTCGTTAACCCGGAGAGAGCGGAAGAACTACGCAACAAACGCAAGCAGACAAAACAGACATACGTCAACTAGAGGAGAATTATAGCAACGCAGTTGAGGAGGAACCATTATGCCAAAAGAGGAGCCGTCTGAGAAAGCAATGGACGAACAAGACCAGGCCGAAGAGCAGCAGCCGCCAAGTGCTAACGATGTGAGCATTGAGCCGTCAGATGGGGAGGCACAGCAGCAACAGCTGCCGATGCACACGTCGCCGTCAACAGATGCCGCCTTCATCCCGACCGAACTGACAGCCGAGGAGGTAAGTAGTACAACCAATAGAACCCGTAGCCTTGTCTAACACATCTTGTCACATTTTTGCAGATGCGCGCACGTCGTCTTCGCACCTTGGCGGCACGTAGCAGCATCATTAATCCCGTCGCAGCCCCATTGGTCGAAGATAAGAAGCAACGCGTGCAAAGCGAGTCAAGACTTGTGAGGGAAGCCTTAGCAGTCTCCAGCAGTGTAGACACTAATCTCGGCGATAAAGCCACCTTAAATAGTTCTCCACTTATGAACAAAACAGATACAGATGTAGAAATGAAATCGGTGGCATCAACACCTGTACAAGATGTTGAAATGGCAACCACACCTGCTGTCCATGCCAGGCCACCCCCAGCACTACCACCAGCAAGTCTTGCTGCCAAGCCCGTTCAGCCACAGCAGCCCGTGATCAATATAAAGTCATCACAATTGTCTGTGGATCAACAGAACGAACAGATGCTGTCGCGCTTGTTGAATGCCACATGGAATGAGTATGGGAGTGGCGTCATCATTTGTGCACAGACTGCCAGCTTTCTGGAACAATATCCTGCACTGCGCTTTGAATTCGAGGCGATCATATGCAATGTGCTGCTCGAGACTGTGGTGAAGTTCTATCACGACGAGATTGATGATTCTCTTAAGTTGGATGGCGAAACGTCACTGTCTGCCACTGGCATAAACGATGCCAATGGCGATGATAAGGAATTCTCTTCAGCCAAAAAAATCAAATCAGATGACACTGAGGTGCAGGAAATCTTGGCCAATGCCGTGGAGGCAAGTGTTGCTGGCAGTGGTGGCTCTGAGGAGGATCAGCGTGCCAGTGCTAGTGCCACGCCAAATCAGAGTGAAATTACCCCGAGTGGAGGCGATTCATGTGTTGCCTGCGTAGCTCCGTCTCTGGCCAACATTATAACCACGTCCAAGCACAATGCACTGCTCCATTTGATACGTTGCTATCAAAACTATCATACCGAATGTGAACGCACCAAGGCCAATGATCAGTCTGGCGATCAGTTCAGGCAGCAGCGCACACAGGAAGTGCTTAGGTTGGCGTTCCAGTGCATTATGCGTTGCGTGGTGCTGGAGCTGACAGACCGAATACAACAGAACCGCAACTATCTGTCCGATCAGTCAACGTTGCTCGAACTGATGTACATGGATCGTGTCAGCGATAATTTCCTCATCGATCTGGTGGCAGAAACCTATCAGAAACGGGAGGTCTTTGACAGCATATTTGGTCAAGTGCTGCGTGGTCTCTTCAGTGGCATGCAGCGTAATATTTGCAGCTATAAGATTAATACACAACAGATCGAATGGCTGTCCAGGCTGGTGGTCATCAAGGTGGGCAACTCACGTCCCATTGCCGATCTGATTGCACGTCAGCCAAACTATATACCGCCAACGTGCACCAAAATACCGGGTAGGGAGATCGTCAAGTGCAGCTATCTGGGTCCCTTTCTCTCCGTCTCGCTGTTTGCCGAGGAGAATGTCAAGTTCGCCGAGTTTAGTACCAAGAATAAGCTCGAGGAGGCGGCAATATCGCGGCTCCGTTGGGTAAGCGAAAGATGAAGTTAGTGAGGTTTCTCTTCAGGCTAATTAATCCTTCTAATCTTTCAGGAACTCCACTCGATGCGTACCCACATGCATACCGTTTTCCATTCGCTGTGCGTCAATAGCAGCAGTCGCCCCAAGACGCTGGAATATGTCTCCCAGATCCTGCGGCACAACGATCGTCGTGTGCAGTTCGCTAGCGATGAGAAACTGCTGGCACGCGATGGCTTTGTCATCAATCTAATGAGTGTGCTGCAGCAGTTGTCGGTTAAGATCAAACTGGATCGCATTGAACCCAACTTCCATTATTATAGTAATTCATTGGTGCATATAGAACAGGATACAAAGATTCGCTTTAGCGAGGAGGAATACAAAAGTTTTTTGGCCCGTGACTTTGCCAATCCCGTGCAGAATGTCAATTTCCAGACACAGTGCTGGTTTCTAACCCTCCAGGCCCATCATCTTGGGTATCTGCCAGCGATACAACGCTATCGCCAAAAGGTGCGCGCCATCAAGGAGCTGCAGAAGCTTATCGATGAACTGGATCGCACTAAGCCGCATTGGGTTAACTCACGCTATGCCAATCGCAACAATCAGTTCAAGGAGCGTTGGGAAAAGCAGCTGCGCAAGCTAAATCGGTAAGAACAACAACAAATATAAATATATATAATAATTTATTCATATATGTATTTCTCTGTTACAGTTCAAAGACCTGCAGTGAGATAACCCTGCTGGATCCGGCATTACTTCAGCGCTGCACCGAATTCTATTCAACAGTGTGCGAATTTATGCTTTACCAATTCGAGGGACGCCCAATTGAGGGACCCTTCATCTCGAAGCTGCCGGTGCAGCAGCTGAAACCGACTGATGCATTTTCCGCACTGCCCGAGTGGTACATCGATGATATTGCCGAGTTCATATTGTTTGCCATGCAACATGCCAACGTTGATATACGGCAAGGCATCGATCATTCGATCATCACATGGCTGTTGACCTGCGTCTGCGCCTCGCATCTCATTAAGAATCCCTATGTAACTGCCAAGCTAGTTGAGGTCATGTTTGTCTTCTCCCTCAAGCCAGCCAACTCGGTGAATACAGCGGTAAGTACATGGACTATGCCAAGTAGGGAGATTTAATTCATTTGAGTTTGTGTTTACTTTCAGATGTGGAACCATGAGCTGGCACAGAATGCACTGGTCAGCGCGCTTATGCGTTTCTACGTGGACGTGGAGACCACAGGCCAAAGCACTGAGTTCTATGATAAGTTTACCATAAGGTAAGAACAGGATTATCTACACAAAGTGCAGAGTTTGCGGGATTGAAGACATAATCGGCACGTTTTCTGTGCATCCTTTTATTGAAACCGATTAGAACAATCTCCTCCCAATTGACTTTATTAGGAAAGCTGAACCACTGTTGTCTATTTAGATCTTTATTGTGCCTCAGAATTTCAAGCCTGTTCTCCTGAGTGCAGACTCTCGCACCCAGGAAGCGCCTTCTCTGAAAATACCCAATCTTGGTATGGAGTAGTAGGAATCATTTCCATATGGATACAGATTAGTACATCCTCCCACTGCCACTGCCAAACTCCAATAGAGATTTTTATTGTTTTTGTCTATCAAGGGAGATTTCTATACCCCACTGGGAGCCTGCCTACTAAATAATAACACCAATATAAAATGCGCAGTTTAATTCTTTATCTTTATTTTCTTGTTTGCAGATACCACATTAGCCATCTGTTCAAATCCATGTGGGAGAATCCCATACATCGCCAGGCTGTTATCTGTGAGTCGAGGCAGGGCAATCAGTTTGTGAAATTCGTCAACATGTTGATGAACGATACAACATTTTTGCTGGACGAATGCCTTGAGAATCTAAAGCGTATACATCTGACACAGCAGCTCATGTCGGATATACAGAACTGGAGCGGCATGAGTGCCGAGCAGCAGCAGAGTCGTCTCACACAGCTGGCAACGGATGAGCGGCAGTGCCGCTCCTATTTAACACTTGCCCGCGAGACTGTTGATCTATTTCATTATCTAACTGTAAGTAAACCTGTGAGAATGCCATGTTTGAACAATAATTATCTTTATTTCTTCTTCTTATAGAGCGACATCAAGGAGCCCTTTATGCGGGCTGAGCTGGTGGATCGCTTAAGCTCAATGCTGAACTTTAATCTAAAACAATTAGCTGGACCCAAGTGCAACGATCTGAAAGTTAAGAATCCCACAAAATACGGCTGGGAGCCGCGTAGCTTGCTGGCTCAAATCTTTGACATATATCTCCACTTGGACTGTGATAGATTCGCGCAGGCATTGGCCGCAGATGAGCGCTCCTTCGATGTGCACATATGCGATGAGGCGGCGTCGCGGATTAAGCGACTCGCACTTCGTTCCGGTGTGGAGGTGGAGCGCTTCAAGGCGCTTACCCAACGTGCTCACGAGATTTATGGTGAGTTAAAGGAACTCCTTCGCTTCATATAGAGATTAATATTGTGCCTTCGTTCTTGCAGTTTCAAATCAACAGACTGAAGACGAGTGCGCCGATGCTCCAGACGAATTCAAGGATCCCCTGATGGACACTCTTATGTCGGATCCCGTTGTGCTACCCTCGGGCACTGTTATGGATCGTGCCATCATAACGCGCCATCTGTTAAACAGCTGTACGGATCCGTTTAATCGGCAACATCTTACCGAGGATATGCTTGTTCCAAACATTGAACTGAAGCAACGAATCGAAGCCTGGCGCAAGGAGCAACGCGGCAAGCGGCAGCCAAGCCAAAATAGCTAAATAGCTAAATGTTGTGGCACAGCTAAGATCCCCGTTAATCATACATACTACAACCATACAACATAGTTTAATGTGCAGTTTTAGTGTCTACCTATATCTCTATACAAATATACATTATTATCATTATACGAATATGCGATTTAAAGCTAACTGGAGAGCACTATTTATTGGGCCTACGGGTGGAGGGGTATTGTAAGAGTTGTATAACAGGCAGTAGGAGGCATCTCCAAAAACACAAAGTATATTTACGAGTATACAATATATTTAAATATACAAAGTATATATGACAAGGTCGTCAGTTTATTATCTACATGAACACCAAGATCTCAGAGACTTGCAGAAGCTAGTAGTGCCAAATTGGCTCTGTTATATTAAAGCTTGAGGGTTTATATTAAGTGTCCATAATAATCGTCACCATATAAATAAACTATCCAAATTTCGTGCTGATCTGTTAATTTACATAGAAGTTATTGAAGAAACATACTTAGTAGACAGACTACTAAGACGCCTCCCGTAGGTATGCAATACAAAATACGATAAACATAGAAGCAAAATCCACTCGACTACAGCCCAATAAACTATCCAAATTCCGTGCTGATCTGCTAATTAACATAGAATTAATTGAAGAAACATACTTAGTAGACAGACTTCTAAGACGCCTCCCGTAGGTATGCAATACAAAATTCTATAAATAAATAAGTTCAACCCACTCGACTACAGTCCTCCTAACTGTTAATGCCCTATATTAGGCTAACCAAAGTTGCTTCAAGCTGACTATTCTTAAACTCCTCCCATTTTATAGAAAATTTGGAATTTAATTGCAATTGGAATTTACAATAAGGTTTAATGAAGCGTATTTCTAATATAAATATAAATTATACATATACTTATACGTGTGTGTATGTGTGTGTGTGTGTGTGTGTGTTTGTATGTTAAGCTTGTGTAATAGTTTTGTTTTTGTATCTCGTTCAGTCTGATGGAGATTAGGTATGGTTAAGGTTAGGTGAGGGAGGCAGGAAGGGTGGGTGGAGCTGAGGGAGCTGGGATGATGGTCTACCAGAAGGGACACCAACCAATGTAACACTGGCACAAGTTCTCATTGTTGGTAGCCTGCTGGATGAGTAGCTCCACTTGCTGCTGCTCGGTGACACCATCCTTGGTCTGGAAATCGGTGCCAGTTAGCTTGCGATTGACCCGCTGTATGACCATGCTCGCCTTGCTGTTGGTCACATCCGCCACATTGGTGTAGCCCACATGCAGTTGCTGTGTCTCGTAGGTCTTGGACTTGGCCAGCGTATTACCCGCCAGCAATGACTCCTGTTCGATTGAATTGCTCGGACTGGCACCGCTAGCGCCGCCAGCCGTCGTCGTTGATGTGGCATCGTTGCCCTTCTTGTCCACATCGAGTAGACGCCAATTGAGCAGCGGATCATAGACAAATGCCTCCAGTACAGCCATCAGGGAGTCCTTGTTGCGACGCAGCACGAGCATAACACTCTCGCAGGTGCGTCGATAGGTGCCCTCAATGCCCGTGACCTCCATGGCCTTAATCAACATCCTTGTCAGCCGGAACGGTATCTTCTCGGGGAATTTCTCACGTGTCATTGCAACCTCAAAGCAATCACCGAAATCAATATGCAGAATCTTTCCACTCATGCGATCCAACATAAGATTCGAGGGATGACGATCACCCAGGCCCAGGATGTAGCCCACCATGGACATGACCGCCAGCGAGCGTGTGTAGTTGTTGCGTCGCTCGAACCACAACTCCGAGGAGGGCGACTTGAGCCACAACAACTTGGCCAGATCATCGCCCTGCGTCTGACCCAGCGCGTATTCAAAGACCTCCACCTTTTGCATCAGCGTCAGATGATCATAGTCCGGCGCATAGTTCAACATGGTGCGATGCTCCTGATTCAGCGGCACCTTCTTCTTGTCACGATAATCCCGTATCAAAGTGTGCAACGTATCACAGTGTGGCACCCAACCGATCAGACCCGAATTGGTGCTCAACGGTATCACGGCATAACGCTGTATGGCCAGATTACGACGGAACGTGTCGGGATCATCGAGGAGCAGTGTATTCACCAGCGAGAAGAGTTGCATCACACGCTCATCCTGTCGCAAATCCTCATGACCCTTCAGCAGATACATATAATCCTTGCCGTTCGAGCCACGTATGCAGAGCTTGCGTGGCCTCTGCTTGGACGTAATCACCTGAAGATTGGTCTTAATGTGACTGATACGTATCAGTTCCTGGCCAGGATTATATGAACCGGGCACAGCCAACTCGAGATCCTTGCAGGTCATCAATTTAGGCGACACATATGGCAACTCCAGCGATGTCAGTTGTGGCAACTGTCGCGAGATTTTCTGAAAGACATGATAGTAAATGTCCCAGGCGCGATCCAAATCCATGAGCACATTGGACGTCTTGTAGCGCTGTGTCCACTCATAGGCCTCGGTCAGCTCGCGGCCATAGGCCTGTGAGAACGAGGTTTCCTTCAGTGTTTGCGGTCCACGATCCAACATAGCATGCAGTGGTTCCAAGATCTCAAACATGCCCTTCACATTGCGATCACCAAAGTACAGGCGTGATGCTTCCTCCAATCCTTCGTGCCACTGTTCGTGCCACAGTATGGCAACCCTGATCAGTTCCTCGCTGCACATCACTGCCTGCTCCACCAGGGTGGGTGAATGTTTCCTCATCGAATCGAGAATTTTAAAGGCAGCATTCTTACGCGCCAACGATGCCGACTTGGAGGCCACAGTGAGTGGATAGACCAGTGCCTGTGGATGATTCTTGCCAATGTCCATGAGCAGTTGATGAATCAATTGCCCCACCAGCTTGCGATGCGTATCGATGCGTGCAATGAGCTGTGGTATCACTTGCAGCCATGTGTTAATCTCAATCAGTTTCATGCCCGACAGCAGCGCCTCATAGACCTCCGCATGGTGGCCATAGTCGAACCAGAGCGTCAACAGACGCAGTGTATCCTGCAGTGAGTTGCCCCTAATCAGGCTGATGGAACGGAAGAAACCTTGCACCGCAGGCACTGCATATTGCTGGATGATCAGTCGCTCGTTCTCCAAGGCCAATGCTGCCGGCTGTTTATCCAGTTCCTGTTTCTGTGCCTGCACCACCTTAAAGTTCATGTACGCCCACAGATGCCACGCCTTATACCAATTGGGATCATAGGTGGTGGCCTTCTCGAAACTCTCCAGCGCATTCTGCACTGCATCCACATCGGGTTTGTTCTCATGCAGCTTATTCTGCCACGTGGCCAGGCGAAGATGACAGCGGGCCATCAAACGTTGATCCTGTTGCTTCAGTGCCTCGGGGAGCAGGCAATTCACCTGGCTGCCGTAGGTGTTCACGAAATGCTGCAACTGATCGTAGGCCAACTGCAGCTGATTGGAGGCAGCAAGGTATTTGGTATAGGCATAGGTAACTTGGGGTTGATTGCAGGGCAGCGGTTCCAGTGGTGCCAACTTTGGATCAGTGCCCAGCAACATGACCAGCGTCTTGTGGGACAAGTTCAGTGAGCCGCTCTTGCGACACAAGCTGGCATACTTCAGCCACGTGTGTATGTCCTCATGTGGCTTCACTACCAACGAATGCACCTGTATGATGCGTCGCCAATCCTCCACCAGTCGTTGTCCTCCCTGCAGACGCTTCCACCACATGGCTTTGAGGGGTTCCCTGCGCTCTGGTATCAGTTTATATTGTATAACCTCCTCCAGTTCGGCAAGCATCTGTACACACACCATGGCACCGTAGGCACGTTCATAGGATTCACCTGCCATCGAAGTGAGTTCCGTGTCCAGCAGATCCCTCGTCTCATCGATCAAACGTTGCGCCGTCTCAAAGTCATCATGATGCACTGCCAGCACAGCCCTGTAGTAGCTGCCATCCTGTGTGTCCACTGGAATGCAATTCACATATTCCTGCATGCCCTCCCAGTCCTGCAGACCCCAGGCAGCCACTGCAGCCAATGGACTGGCACGGGACTTGGCCTCCACGCTGAAGTTCGACCATTCCTGTTTGCACTCTGCACTCAGCTCCGACCAATCGCCGAGTGCCTCCAGACAGCGCATGTGTCCCAGACGTGCCTCCAAATCGGCGGAATCCACACGCAGATTGTACTGATAGTGACGCACAGCCTGATCCCAGTTGTGTAGCTTCTCGTACCAACGTCCCTGCACATTAAGCTCATTCGCTGCATTGCGGTAGGTGGTGAGGAGTCCCTCGGCTGCCTCTCGTTGCTGCAGCTTGTTGTTGATGAGAATCAGGGACTCGAACACATGTGCATCCTGTCGCAGCACGAATTCCTCCTCCTTGTATCGCAGTGCCTTGGCATAGGCACGACAAGCCATCGCTCGCGTGCCCAGCAACTGCGTCTCAATGGGAATCGGATCACGATCACAGTGTTCCATGAACTCCGCCAGATTGAGGATGGTCTGAGTGATCTCAGGCATGTCGGTGATCTGCAGTGCCTGTATCAGGGACTGCGTCAGCTCGTGCTTATGCTCCGGCGACAATTCAGTCCAGCACGAGATGAAGGCGGCATTGAAGAGATCCCTCAGCAAGGTATCATAATCCTGAGCCAGCACACAACAGGCACGCAGTGCATGCGATGGTGACTCCTTCAGCAGACCAATGGACAATCTCTTCAACCACTCGACCCAATCATCCTTGGACACCAGACGCGTCACTTGCCAGGCCGTGCGCAGTGCCGTCGTGGACACCTTCAGATTGTTGCTGTTGTTGCTGTCGATCACAAAGGGTTCATTATATTGTCGCTGCTGCTGCCCCAAATCCCCGTTGCCAATGCCAAAGCTGATGCCACACGCATCCGGCAAGGTGCTGTTGGATTGTATGCGCGTCAGCAGCTTCTCATATTCAGCATCCACTATGCGATGCTTCTGTATGGTGCGCTGCACCATGGGCACGAACACCAGGTACTTCTTGCCCAGCTGTTTGACCAGCGAACGCAGCGTAGTCATTGCCTGATCTCGCAGCTCTGGTTCCGTCTCGAGCACACGTACCAGCGGATGTATGATGCGGGAGGAGAAGTCCGTGAAGTCTAGTTGACAGGCCAGATTGTTGATTGTCTCCAGTGCCACCAGGGACACCTGCTGGGGCACATATGGCGAGTCGAAGAGCTTCACAATGGGCGGCACAATGAGGGGCAAATAGTAGCCCAAGGTGCTGCCGAATTTCTGCAGTGCCTGCAACAGACGTCGCGTCACAATGCGATCCTTGGAGCTATCATGTTGCAGCACACGCAAGATTTGTGGTATCAACTGGGCCAGGTAATCCCTGAACTCGCAACCCAAGGCGACAGCAATCTGTTCAATGAGATTTATCAGCGTGGAATGCAGTGGCGTATTGATGGTCCAGAACTCCTGTATCAACTTGAAGATGTCATCCATGTAGCTAATGATGTGCAGCTTGACAAAGGCCACCAGAATGGCCAATTGCTGGAAGAGGAACTCCCTCAGATTGTTGTCTGCCGTACGCACATTGTCCAGCAAGTTGGGCAACACCTGCGCCAGATAGGGAACACATTTGATGCCGAGTGTGTGAAAGATAAAGGTGACCGCCTGCACCACACTGGTGTGTCTCCTACTGAGCGTGGGATCACGCAAGATGCGCATCAGGGCGGCTATTGCCACTGCGGGATAATACTCATCCAGGGCATTGCCCATGTTCACTAGCAACTCTGCCGTGGATATATCCTGACTCTCATCGGCTTTGCCATCGGAGTAGGCAATCAACACGTTGTCCTTCTGGCTATCGATCAATCCCTTGTTCATCTTATGCTTATACGGATCCATGGCTCCCAGCAGACCCAGCACACGTATCGTTTCACGGCGTATCGAGCGACGCTGTTCGGTTTTCAGAAAGTTAATCAGGATGTCGATGAGCACGGGATACTTGTGATACGGACTGACCACACGTCCGGTGGCACTAATCAGCTGGCCCAGTGTCCACAGCGCCACTCCACGCTTATCCGGACTGCCAGCATCGCCAAGCATCTCCAGCAGAATGGAAAGTAAGTCATCTGCCCACAGCTCCATCTCATTGGAGCCACCATTCACCTCAGCCAGATCTCCGATGGTGCGCAGCACATTGAGCACAACGCCAGGATTCGATTCCGGTTCGTGCAGCTTGGGCACCAGCGCCTTCAGTATCGGATTCATGTAGGAGGAGATCAGACGTGGTGTGCTCAGCACCAGATGATCCAACATGCGCGCACTCTGCTCCTTGTTGCGACTCATGCCCGAGTACTTGAGATCCGTGAGGAGTTCAATCATTGTCGTCCTTAGTTTGGGCATCACATAAGCGGGATTCATGGAGGACAATCGACCAATGGTTACCATTGCCAGCTCACGTATCTCAAAGATCTCGTCGTGCAGTGTAATGAACAATGCATTCAGTGATTCTGGCTGTGCCAGCTTCGCATCAAATGTCTCGTCCAGAGAGCGCAAAATGCGTATTCTCACATTGCAATCCATGTCGGTGATAGCCACAGTCAAGAGTCGCTCGATCACATGCGACACTGTGTCGCTGAGGGTCTTCGAGTTCTCCATACTCTCCGCCGACTGCACTGCAAGCTTCAGCAGCCGCGTGCAAGTCTGCACTGCCTCCAAACGTATCTCGGGCTGTTCATGCACAATAAAGAAGTCCGCACAGCTGTCAAAGAGAAGAAGAGTCAGTAATGGAGTAACACAAGGTACAGCCAAGTGGGCTGGACTGTTTTATAAAATAAAGGCCTTCATTGTTGATGTTCCATCTCGCACTCACCGCTGCACAAAGTCCAGCATATTTTGATCCTCGAAATTGAAGGTGCCCAGTGTTTTGAGGGCCAGCACAATGGTGGCACTATCCGAGGCCTGCAGCAGCGAGGCTTCGATGCTAATGGGCGGCATGGTGGCATAAGGTATGACCGCATTCTTGTTCATCAGCACCTGGAAGAGCACTCCGATCAGTCCCTCCGTAATGAATGGCTTCAGCTCGGGCACATTCTCGGCCAGCTCACGCAGGCACACAGTCAGTGCTGGCGACAGTCCGGTCTGGAACATTTGCTCCAATATATCGCGTACATCGTCCGCAATCTGTGACTTAACCGCATGCGCTAGCAGCGTGATGCAAGCAAAGACAGCCGCATCTACGGGGGGCTTCCGTTTGCTGGTCAACTCCTTGGCCGGCAGTGCCTGTTTAATGATGGCCATAATGTCCTTTAAATGTATCTTAATGTCGTTGCCCACGGCTACGGCAATGCAACCAATGGTGATATATGCCACATTACGATCCTTCTCCTTGCCACGCAGTATTGCCAGCAAGTGCGTGACGCATGTCTTCAGATACTTGGAGACAAACACCTCCCGATTAAAGGCCGCCAGACGTGGCATAATCTGCAACAGCGACTGCTGCACATAGGGTGACTTGGAGGAGCGCTGCTCCAGCAAATTATCGCAGGTGTTGGTGTAGTACTCCTTCAGTATGTCATGCGCATACGCCGACTCCAGCACAGTTTGCTGAGAGAGAGAAGGGAAATCAAGTTAATATCGTATATAGATAAAGCATATTCCTTCATTCGTACGTTTGTTAGCTTGTTGGACATGCCGTAGTGCTGCTCCGCCTCCATGTGCATCTGTGTGCTGCCCAGCTTGTCCACAAAGGGCACCTTGAGGCGCGGCATAATCGTTGTCAATTGATTGCCCACCGATGACGAGGTGTTCACCTCCAGATATTTGTTGTTCTGTGGCTTTGGGAATAGCTGCTTCAGTGTCGTATAGCGTCGCTCCCACTGTGCATTGGCACAGCGAAACAGTTCGTTGAACACAATGAGACCGCCATGGATGCGATCATCGCGTGTCATGCCCTTCTGTTCCTTGCCCGTTGGGCCATCCAGATTGAAACTGCTGTTGGCCTCGTCGTAGCAGATCTTATACCACTGTGGCTCACTCGATTGCTTTGTGTTCTCACGCTGTGCGGTCACTATAAGTGCAGCACGCAGCGCTTCACCCGCCGATTCCCGTATTGCTGGCTTGGGATCAAAGATGGCATTGAATATGTGCTCGAAGAAGGTTAGTATCTGCTGATAGAAGTATGTGGGCAATGCGATTGCCAGCTCTCGTAGTATAAAAACCGCTGCATGACGGCGATACTGAAAAGAGAAATGTTATAGTCTTCGTTTAGAGATTCCCAACTGATCTTCACCTCTTGTCTGTCGCCGCTGAGCATTTCGAAGGCCTTCTTGATATCGAAATCAAAGGACTCGGCACCCTTTGAGCCCGGCATGTTGGCCAACTTGACCAGGGAACGAGCTGCAATTTCCATCACGGACACATCGTTGATGAGGAGTAGATCACGCAGTCGATTCAGGTAGGGGGAGATGCCTTTGCGTGTTATGGGACCGTCGCCACTAATCAGACACTCTAAAAACAAAAACACACAAATTAATCTGTTATTTTTGTATATATTGCGAAGATCTGAGCAACTGATACGCACTCATGGCTAAGGCGCCGCCTTTTTTCTCATTTATGTCCGCTGCATTGACCATATTGAAGATGTGGTGGTCGAAATCTTCGAAGAATTGCACCAGCTCCTCCTGCGACATCTCGCGCAATTCTGTTTTAACGTACAGGAAAAGATCCTGCGCTGCCTTGTTTTGCACATTTCGATTACGTGACTTGAGTCCGTTGACGAACTGCTGCACAATTGAGGAGGTCGACATTGTCACGTTCACACAGTAAAGATCACGGGCGACGGGGCGACTCCAGTCCCCCCAAAATGCTTCGAATTGCAAGCAGGTGCACCCGCGTCTGGTTTAGACTTTGAGGTTATACTTTCGCTTGCCCGGGTTATGGTTCTGTCCTGGGCACGTAATGCAATATTCCACAACTTGTTGGTGGCACTCTCACATGTTTACAATGCGTCGCAGCTGCAGAATGCCAATGAAAGTTACTTTTCAATCGATATTATGTTTTTAAATATGTTTCTTGTCTCCCTGTTTTGCTAAGAGTTTGTTTTGCAGCGGAGTAGGTAGTAGAGATGAGAGAAATGCACTTACCAAAGAGCGATAGAGAAGATTACGCGTATATCGATAGTTTACTGCTGCGCTCGATAGGTGAATAACATTCAAATGAGGGCACCGTGCACTAAGCAATATTTAACAGCTGTTAGTTCTAATAGAAATAATTTGGTAAATTTTAAATAAACGAATAAAATAAAGAAAACAATAACAAAAACGTATTTTTATTTAAATAAAACAGGTATGTGCTTAATAGATATAGTGCAATTTACTATTAATTGCAATTTCAAATTAGCGATATTAAAAACAAGTTTCGACTGTTAAACACTGTTTTGAACTTAATCAAACATAACGTATTATTTTAATTTAACAATAATTCCTATAAAAATATAATAAATTTAAATTTTAAATAACAGTTATTTTTAGTACTTCCAACAGCAGTAACTGCCTCTCCTAGTGATGTGACTGTTAAACTACCTCCGATAGTTGAGTTTTGGAAAAATCGATAAGTGTTCCTTGAAGATATTGGAAAATTTGGGGTGCTGCCAATCTGACTAAATGAAAACTCAGTCTGCTGAGAATTTTCATAAGAGCTAAAACAAATGTGAGTAAAAGCGTTTTTTCCAACTGGGAAAACTCTTGTAATTGCATTAAAAAACAGATTGTTTTTCACATTAAATAGCCTGAAAGTAATTAAAATTGCTGCAAATTGTGTCGATACCATTGAAATTTAAAAGAAAACGATTCAAACTGTCGGTTGCGAGTGTACAAAAAAATTCGTGTGGGGAAAAATCGATCATTGACTGAGGGGTTTGAAGCTTTCACTGGGGCTGCTGCTGCTGGTGCTGCTGCTTGGCAGCTGCTGCTCACCGTACACAGCAGCGCCCTCTAGTTTTTCTTTTCATTTTCCTCTTGCCACAAAACAAGCGTGCAAAAAAATAATGTGTGTTTGTTTATAACAAAAATAAAACTAAATTTTATATCATCTGTTTCTGTGCAATCTTAGCGAGCGAACTATCGACCGTTGCAGTTGAACCGAATTCACCTCAACTCACAATGTCAAATCTGAGGAAAATGAAAGACGAGGAACGCGAATCCGAATACGGTCGCGTGTACGCCGTCTCTGGTCCGGGTAAGTAGACGGCGACGTCATTAGTGTCCTTCACTTGGCCGACCTTATGCCTAATCTGATTACTCATATTCCAATCACTATCATCATCATCATCATCATCATCATCGCTATAATCATCTTCGTCATCTCCTGCCCCCGTTGCGCAGTCGTTACGGCCGAATGCATGTCCGGCTCGGCTATGTACGAGCTGGTGCGTGTGGGCTACTACGAGCTGGTGGGCGAGATCATTCGCCTGGAGGGCGACATGGCCACCATTCAGGTGTACGAGGAAACCTCTGGCGTCACAGTGGGTGATCCTGTGCTGCGCACGGGCAAACCCTTGTCCGTGGAGCTGGGACCCGGCATCATGGGCAGCATTTTCGACGGCATCCAGCGTCCACTGCGCGACATTGGCATCATGACCAGCTCCATATATATACCAAAGGGCGTGAACACACCCGCCCTCTCCCGTTCCGAGATGTGGGAGTTTAATCCTTTGAATGTGCGCGTTGGTTCCCACATCACTGGCGGAGATCTTTACGGTGTTGTGCATGAGAACACGCTGGTCAAGCAGCGCATGATTGTGGCACCTCGTGCCAAGGGCACAGTGCGATACATTGCCCCTGCTGGCAACTACAATCTGGAGGATGTTGTGCTCGAAACGGAGTTCGATGGAGAGATTACAAAACATACAATGCTGCAGGTGTGGCCAGTGCGTCAGCCACGTCCCTGCACAGAGAAGTTGCCAGCCAATCATCCACTCTTCACCGGACAGCGAGTCCTGGACTCGCTGTTCCCTTGCGTACAGGGCGGCACCACTGCCATTCCCGGTGCCTTTGGTTGTGGCAAGACAGTCATCTCGCAGGCAAGTAGATCCAACCCCTTTCCCCTTCCCTGCCTGTCTGCATTCAGTGCTAACTCTTGCGTGTTTCCTTCCCCCACACAGGCACTGTCCAAGTACTCCAACTCCGATGTCATCATCTACGTCGGCTGCGGCGAGCGTGGCAATGAAATGTCTGAGGTATTGCGTGATTTCCCTGAACTGACGTGTGAAATCGATGGCGTCACGGAGTCCATCATGAAGCGTACGGCCCTGGTGGCCAACACCTCCAACATGCCTGTCGCTGCTCGTGAAGCTTCCATCTACACTGGCATCACCCTCTCGGAGTACTTCCGTGACATGGGCTACAACGTGGCCATGATGGCTGACTCCACCTCACGTTGGGCCGAGGCCTTGCGTGAGATCTCCGGTCGTCTGGCCGAGATGCCTGCTGACTCGGGCTATCCAGCCTATTTGGGTGCACGTCTGGCCACTTTCTATGAGCGTGCAGGACGCGTCAAGTGCTTGGGTAATCCCGAGCGTGAGGGTTCCGTCTCCATTGTCGGTGCTGTCTCGCCACCTGGTGGTGATTTCTCTGATCCCGTTACCTCTGCCACTCTCGGTATTGTGCAAGTGTTCTGGGGTCTGGACAAGAAGTTGGCACAGCGCAAACATTTCCCCTCCATCAACTGGCTTATCTCCTATTCCAAGTATATGCGCGCCCTGGATGAATACTATGACAAGAACTTCCCCGAGTTTGTGCCACTGCGTACCAAGGTGAAGGAGATCCTGCAGGAGGAGGAAGATCTGTCCGAAATTGTACAGCTGGTGGGCAAAGCATCGCTGGCGGAGACCGACAAGGTGACGCTGGAGGTGGCCAAGCTTCTCAAGGATGATTTTCTGCAACAGAACTCGTACTCCCCGTACGATCGTGTGTGTCCCTTCTACAAGACAGTCGGCATGCTGAGAAACATCCTGGCGTTCTATGAGACGGCGCGTCATGCTGTCGAGTCCACAGCCCAGTCGGACAACAAGATCACCTGGAACACCATCAGGGAGTCGATGGGCAGCATTATGTATCAGTTGTCTTCAATGAAATTCAAGGTGAGTAAGCACCAAGGGTTCCTCAACTAAGGACTAAGGAGTCCTTTATCCAACTAAGGACTAAGGAGTCCTTTATCCAACTAAGAACTAAGGAGTCCCTAATCTAACTAAGAAGTCTCCAATCTAACATATCTTTTATATTGCTTCCTTCTAGGATCCCGTTAAGGATGGCGAGCAAAAGATCAAGGCGGACTACGATCAACTGTATGAGGATCTACAGCAGGCCTTCCGAAATTTGGAGGACTAAACGCACACACACATAAACATACACACACACACACACACACATATACAGTGCATAGCAAGGAACTAAAAGAATACCAAAATACCAAATGCAAAAATACCAATACCAAATACCAAACGAAATAAGCAACCAAAGTTAGGTTATATTATTCGAATTCCCCCAATCAAGCTAGTCATATTATACATAATGCGTAATAAGATATATATTTGAAATCAATCTTTATTTTTAAGTTAAACAGTTTTAGAACGTTTGCACTCGAGGAACACTGAATAATAATTGTACACACACAATGAAACAGAGAAAACAGAAAACAATTGTATGAAAATCGAACCGAAGACGATGACAAAAAGTTAGGAAAGACGAACAATAATTAGCCGATAGCGCAGAATGAGGAAGAGGAAGAGGAAAGTTGTCCACTAAACCAGCCATATAAATAACATACATACATACATATATTACTATCTATCCATGTTGATATATATGTATACACTTACATAATTATAATTGAAACGCTATTTATTGTTAGTAATCGAGAAAAAAAAAGAGTAAAAAATTCGTGAATTCGTAAAGTTATCTAATTGTGTTCTCTACGTAACTGTAACTACAAAATACTACTAACACTTATTTAATGTTTTTTGCCATTGCGTCGTGTTACTACAACAATGTTAAATACAATATTAAACATTATAATATATACATACTATATTATATAGACCTTTACAAACGCAATAATTACGTAGCCCAAATGCATCAACCTTTAAAACACAAATTACTTGTATGCGTGTTGCCCATTTGGTGCTATACGAATAAAAATGTATTATGAATGTTAACATTAGCAAACTTCTATTCATACTTTGTTTTATTTATTTCAAAATATGCATTAATTTGGGATTTATATTTGATGTAAACAATATTTTTATTTTCAACAATTTTAAATGGCGCGCAGTAGAAATACACACGTTCATCAACACTGGTGTTCGTTTAACAGCGCGTTAACAGTTCGTGTTAGTGGTTTTACAGTTTGTGTTCACTGTGAATGGCAATCAGCCGTTTGTCAGTGACGTGTTGCACTTTATTTCTTAAATTTTTACTTAAAATATTGTGTTGAATATTTGAAACATGTCTCAATTCGGTGGCCCCAACGATTTCTACGCCTCCGGGCCTTCGGCAGATGCCAGTTATAATTTTGATATGCCCGAATTTGGGCAGGAACTGTAAGTTTGTACAATTGGCAAGTTCATTGGCAGCTCAAGTTGTTTACCATTTACATATGTTTGCAGCAATTTCCAAAACTTTGACAACACACAGCCCTCAGTGCCGCCAAACTATGACGCCGGCTATAGTAATCCGAATCAAAATCAGGGCCTAGGCGGCTTTTACGATCCAACAGCCTATACAGACAGCAGCTTTGCGCCGGACAAGACAAAGCCGGGTGTCGGTGCTTCCACAGGAAACGAGTTCGAAGATGAGCCTCCACTGCTAGAAGGTAGGCACGATCAAAGGGTTAACTATGTATATATACTGTCTAATTGTTGTTTATCTTTTTGTAGAACTGGGCATCAATCCGAATCATATATTCCAGAAGGTAAGTTTGCTCCAGTTCTGTCACTTCATCAACTTTTCTGACCAGACATCTTGAAGACTTCAGTAAATTGCATGTTGCTCTGCCAATTCCCCCTCTCTTTCTCTCTCTCTCTCACTGGTCCTCTGTCACAGACTTCATAAACTGGAGCGAGCGAGATTGGCTCACTTTGTTTGCATGCACAATTACTCCCTTCTGTTGCATTCTTCTCATTCTTTTTGCTTATACGCATTTCGCCATTGTTTTCAGTTTTCTAATTTGCAGCAGCTTGCAAGAAAGAGAATACAAGTAAGAGGAGGAACAGGAGAGGGAGAGCAAGAGAAGTGTGTCCACTTTAGGCCGAGCACTTTTTACCGCAGCCAACTTTGCTTTGCTGCTGGCAGTGGTGCCTCTCTGCGCTTCGTTTTTAATTGAAATTTAAATGTTTTTGCATTTCGCTTTTGTATTTATTTATTGCACGCCGCTTTTGCGTGTCGCTCTTCTTCCTTTTTTTCGTTTTTATGTTTTGTTTTTGCTTGTTGCTGTGCGCTTTGCAGGTTTTGCATTGTTGCACTTGTTGTTTTGTCGTTAATGAAGACATATTTTTTCATTGCTGCGTTTTAAATAAATAAAACAACTTTTGTGTTTTTAATTAAACTTTTTCCTTCGTATTGCTTGCGCACTATGAAACTTTCCCCTCCTGGCTTTTCCCTCTCTCTCTCGTTCTTTTTCTGTCTGTCTCTCTGGCATTTTTGTACATTTTGTAAAAATTTGCGTAACGTTGTTTTCATTTTTATTTTGTTGTGGAATTTATTACGTTTGTGTTAATTGAAAAATGAAAATGTTAATGAGTTTTTGCTCGCCATCATAAAATTTAAATGAAATACTAATTAAATTGTACGTGCTATGCGGGCGGAATAAGTGGGAAAAGAAGAGAGAGACAAAGCTAATATACCTGACTCGTTGCTAATGTGGCGAAGAGAGCAACTTCTGCTGATGACTGGTATAAAACGCCGTGTTGAAAAACGTCAATTAGAGTTGAGGTGAATTATCATTATTGTTAATAGAAACAGTGGGGGATTTGCACAGCGAAGAGAATCAAAGTGTTAAATAACTGTAGGTAGAGTTGAGGTGAATTTTCAGTTTTAAATTAATTATAATATAGGGGAGACTTGCCAGGAGAATCTTTATTGGTAAATAACTATGCAGTGCTAAAAACATAACCTAAAATTGAGGTGAATTACTAAATTTAACTTGGAAGACGAAAACTAAACTGATTGTTTAGCCATTTATAAACGAAACTGTCTATACCTAAGCCAGTGTTAATAATCGAAAAAGGATTTCATGTTGATCAATTTAGTTGCTCACACATGTGTTCCCCAGGGGCTTGGGAGTGGGGGGAATTGTTTTGTTTCTGTTGTTTCATTTATTTCGGTTGCGCTGTGCCGTCAAACAAACGTTGACAGCTTCGTGTTCGCTGCTCTGCTCGCCGCTCTTCACTGGTCAGCAATATCATTTATCATCAATTTCCATTTTTCAAATTTCACTGCGAATGCACAAACACACACCAGCACACAAATACACACAATGGGAGGGAGAAAAACAACGGCGAATTCTGGTTGAACTGTTCAAAAACCGTACTCGGCCGTCCGTGGGTTTTCGGTTTTATTGCCGCCGTGCCGGGAACAAATAAATTGTGTCGTATCCTGCCGCAGGTTGTGTTGCTTGTGAATGATGACGATGGGTTGTCGCAGCTGTAGATCCCATGCCAGACCAGCAGACCACACCATAGCCCACTTGTTTTCCAGCTATAATTTCAATCCAATAAGCTTACATTGTTTTCATCTTACCCCCTTTCTCTGTCTTCCTCTCTTTACAGACTTTGGCCGTGCTTAATCCGCTGCGCGGCACCGACCAGCAAATACTCCAGGACACGGACATGGCTGGACCGTTGGTGTTTTGCCTGGCCCTGGGAGGCATCCTGCTGCTGGTGGGTACAACAATCTAATTACATAATGTTTTCTCTCCCAACTAAGGATTACTCATCTACTACATTTATGCACTCTTTCTCTTCCCCTCTCTCTCTCTCTCTCTTTGTGTTTTATCTACAGAGTGGAAAAGTGACCTTCTCTTACATCTACGGCATCGGCGTCATGGGCTGCATATTCTTCTACTGCCTGCTCTCGCTGATGGTCACCCGCTCGCAAGTGACCTTTGGTGCGGTGGCCTCCGTCCTCGGCTATTGTCTGCTGCCCATGGTTGTGCTCTCCGGCATCAACATTTTAATCACCATTCAGTAAGTAATTGTTGACACAACTCGCTAGCTTTTGCACCCAGTCCCAACCTCTCACTTCCTCCTTCTCCTCCCTCACCATCATCATCATCATTATCATCATGAACTCCATCGACGCCTGCCCCGATTTGTATTTATGTTTTTAATTGAAAAGTTGCCAATGCATTGTGTAGAGCTGTAATTACAAACTTTCCCTAAGTCACTACAGCTGCGACTGCAGCACGTTCAACTACTTAGCTCTGTTTGACCATTGGATCCGAATATTTCCAGTTCGTTGTTGTTGCTGGTTGCTGGCGGGGTCGCAGTGGGCTCTGTGCTAGTTTCAATTGTTTACAATTTAAATCCAATTTGCCATAGAATCGAAATGATTGCAATCACTTCAAAATAGTATATAACACGAATAGGGACCTTTGGGGAATGATATCTACAGCAAACAACATTTACAATGGTATCTGAACGATATGGAAATCATCTTCTGTGCAACTTTTATCAGTCACTTTAAGCTAGTAATCCTAATTAGCTAAGTAGAGCAAGTTGGTTGGGTTATCTCAATATTTTCTATAGAAGAAAAGGAGGTACCTTCCAGATCTGGAGAAACATCAATGTTTTAACGATATAACATTGATGTTATATTTAAAAAAAACCTTAGCAAATATTGATATTCTTTGAGATGTCCTGCCATCTTCTATACAGTCCCTCCTCATTTAGCTAGTAACTCTAGCAACCAGACTAGGACCTTTAAGGAATAGTAGCTACAGATGATAAAGTATCATATATTCTTGGCAACCTTCAGCACTATATAGTAGCTCCCTGATGGCAAGTAATCTACCAAGCGAAGTAAACCCAATTAGTTAGGTTATCTGTATATTTGCTTTACAACCTTTCTCATTTGAAAGAAGAGAAGGTACCTTCAATAAGATTACCTACAACCTTCTATACAATTCCCCCTCATTTAGCTAGTAACTCTAGTTACCAAAGCAACCGTAATAGGACCTAATAAGCATGGTATCTACAGGTGATAACTTAACTTTCAGTACTATAGCTCCCTTACTTACAACACCTAACCCTGGTAAGCAAAGTAAACCAAGTTGTTTAGGCTAGGTTATCCCATACAACCTAAAGTAAATATTTTTAATTTATCTGCCCTCTTCTAGTTCTCCCTCTTTAAGCTAGTAACTCTAATAAGCAAAGCAACCAGATTGTTAATGTTATCTGCAAAGTTAGTTATGTCCTTATCCTTATCTCTGTTTGGTTTTCTGCACTACCCACTACACATACAGACATTACACAACACTCAGATGCAGGCAAACTCACCTTCAATCATCGCTCGCCACGGAGCAGCCGAAAGTGCTTCCAGACTGACACGTCTGTAGTAGTTTTACAGCTTATCCTCAACATACGCAGAGAGGACTAGCCAGTACCGAATACCGAGTACCCACTACCCACTACCTTCTACCTCCAACGTTCATATGCAATATTGGGTTTTAATTTTGTTGCAGCGGTGCATAAAAAATAGGCAACTTAATTTGCGCTTTTAGTGTACTCTGGGGCTACAATTTCCAACTACACTCTCGAACAAGGGCGGAGGCGGACGGGGGCGTGTTACAAAAAAAATCAGCCAAGCGCCCAACTATGCGCCGTTTAATTTCGCGCGCCACTCCGCAAGTGGAGAAGGTTACAGCGAAAGATGGGCAGAGAAGGAAACAGGAAGGTAGAGAAAGAGAAGAAAGAGAGAGAGAGGAGGAAACACAGTTAGCGGGTGGCGTACCGTGTCCGGGTATTGCCACAGTTGGCCACGTATTTTCCTTTTCAAATATGTGTTCAGCACTTGGTTGGGTATGTGTAGCCGACGCCGCTGGTCGACGCTTTTTGTTGCCTTCTTCTTCTTCTTCGTTCTCTGCTCGCATCACGCAAATGTTGCGTGCACCATTCCACAAAAAAACAGTACGCTGAACGACCCACTTCAGAGGCCTTCCCCCTCTCTCCCAGCGCCAACTTTATCGAGCCTTTGGCCAGAACTCCGGCACGTCATAATTTCAACTGGTGCCGGCACGAAAAACAACTATTGCACAAACTTACTCGACACCAGCTCGCCGTACACTCCTGCCACCTCTTCTCCACTTCGTATACTTCTTCCCTGCCCTTCCCTTCCTGCAGCATCAGCAGCTCCTCCACCCTGCGCTGTTTTTTGCCAACTGAAGCTGCCCAATTGCCATTTGGTTGCCAGTTTGCTTGCATTTTTTATTTGTTGGTTTTAAACGCCTGCACTTTGTGCATGCCGGCATGTGTGTGCCAGTGTGTGTGTGCCAGTATGTGTGTGTGGGTGTGCTGATGTTCATATACTCGGACTCGGAGTAACCGTGCTGCCCGAGCAAGTTTACAGTAAATATTTTTGCGATTTTTTAGACAGACTTTTTAATTGAGTTTGTTTGGTGATGCAAAAGTGCACAAAAATTACACAGACAGTGCTCCAGCGTGTACGTGTGTGTGTGTACAACTGCGAGTGGGTGTAAATGTCCCAATGAATCTAGTGGCATAGCCATGCTGCCTCCTTCCTTCCTCCCCCCTCGATGGCACGCAGCATTGGTTTGATTGGTTTTAGGCCAGGCAATACCATCGTCGTGGGCTGTGGACCACCGCATGGGGCAGTCTGTTTAAGCTACGCCAGAAATCACTTGACACAATCAACGACGTCGGCGGTGGCAGCGGCACCACATGAATTGTATCGCCTACTGGACCCAGTCGAGGCAGAGTAGCAGCGTAAAAAGCGAAATTTAAGCAGAGTCTAACCGCCTACGGTCCAGGGGCTTAGGACTGTGTGTAGGTTAGGCTTGTACATAGGTTAGATGAAAGTGAATTGCGACAGTTTTGGGACCAGGTGACAGGCGGTGTAGTCTCTTTACTTCTCTCTCTCTTCCTCTCTCTCCCTCTCTCTCTGTGACCGCACTGAAAAAAGGCAATCCATTAAACTTAGCAACCTTGGCTCGTTGGTCGGGGAGGGGTCTAGTCCCCTGGCTGGCTGGGAGAGCGAGCTCCCTGCACATTCACAATTCCTGTGATTTTCTTGTCGTGATTGTTGTTAGGCGCATGTATTGAAATTATTTTTAGATTGTGCACATTATGTAGATTGTCGCTCGACTCTGTGGGCTTTAATATCGCAAATCAATTCTATTTACAGCACTTTGCTAGTTCCAAAATCAAAGAAAATACATCAATCTCTGTTGCAAGTCACAGGCTCCTCATCAAATTAAGTTGTAGTTAGAAAAAAAAGGCTGCTGGGGAATGTGGGGACTATAGAAGACCTTTTAGTGCAGGGTTTTTGTGGAACTAACACAAGGTTGCAATAAAAAGCAAATGATTTCTAAATTTCTCATGGGTAGAACCATTTTTTTTTTTTTTTTTTTTTTATATATGAAGAATGTTTTTAATCTAAAGTGATTAACTTGCTTAGTATTAGATTGTGCTTTAGTTTTGTTGTGGTGTAGAGTTGTAGATTGTTAGATGTGCTTTGTTAAAGCTCATAGGGTTGTCTATCCATGCTAAATTATCCAGTTCCTTAGGTCTTTAGACTCTTAAAGGAACTAATAGTCAGTTCAATTGAGCAAAGTGCTTAGGAGTGCTTAAACAATTTGAAGCTTTCATTAAGCTCGTTCTGCAATTTGCTTTCATATTTCAATTTTCATTCTTTTACTCCCACGGCTTCTTTTTCTTCTACTGTTTTTCTCATATTTTTTTTCCCACGTTACATGCTTTGTAGTTGGGCCATGTTTGCACATCCTTTGCACATTGGCTTCTCCTGTCTTTGTTTGTACTGCTCATTCATTCACAAAATACACACACTCACACACACGCACACACATGTGCATATGCATACACTAACAATTTTTTTGTATGGCAAACACTCACTCATTTGCTCGACTACCCACATACCCTTTCCCGCCCTGTCTCTGCCTTTGCATTCCGGCCTCATGCATATGCATTGTTTATTGATTTTGCCTTACGTTGGCTCGCTTCGCTTCGCTTGCTTTGCTCTTCTCTTCTCATCTCAGCTCTTCTCTGCCTCAATTCTTCATTTATCCTATGCACACTCTTTCTAAATCTCTTTGCGCTTTGCAGGGGCACACTCGGCCTAATTGTGAGCGGCATCGCCATCCTCTGGTGCGCCATATCGGCATCGAAACTATTCGCCACGGCATTCTCCATGGACCATCAACAGCTGCTGATTGCCTATCCGTGTGCGGTGCTCTATGGAGGATTTGCGTTGATTACCATTTACTAGGGCGAACCACTCTGCATCGCCCTGCCCCGCCCCCTGCAGGCAACCTCTGGCAATATGCTGTCTGCTGTCTATGTATATCTCCAGTTAAATCTGTGTGTGTCAGTGTGTGTGTGTGCGGGTTCGTGTTGTGCAATATTGTTGCACGGTTTTAATTGTCCTGCAGACACACACACACACTCAAACACACACACGTACCACAATATACACACGACAATATTTTAAGAAAATAAGCGCCAATTGCAAATTTGTTTTTCATATGCTTTCTCGATCCTGTAATAAATTCGATTCGAAAAAAAATAAGTAAACAAACTGAAATTGCGTGTTTTTTTGCAATACATCAATGCCGGCATGTTTTTTCTCGCAGTGTAAGGCAGCGTATTAAAATTTCACTATGTACATAAGCGAACATGAATACATAGTGTGTGTGTGTGGGTGTGTGTGCTTATATGGCGGACAACTGTTTCAGGGTTGCTCAGAGCGGATATTATTCGACATTGTGCGACAGTTGATTTAACGCGGCAGCCAAGGGGCTCTTCAGTGAATCGAAATAAGTACAATTATTTATTATAGTAAGTAAAATTAAGTGTGATTTTTTCACTCTCAACCATTTCATTGTGTTTCTTTCTCTTCTTTGTGTTGCCTTAACTTTGACTTCGCTTTAGTTAAAGGCTTTCAATAGATGAGCCTGACTGGATTGAAAATGCAGCGTTAATTGAATCTGTTAAGCCGGAAAGTAGGCAAGAAAAAATGTTGAAGAGCAAGTCTAGTTGGGCTTACTCGACTTGGGGATTGCCTTGAGCTGCTGTGTAGCTTATAAAGCTGTTAAGTAAAGAGTGCAGGCTGATATGAAGGTATACTGTACACGTCCTGGTGATACCCTGCAAAGGCAAAGACCTGTGGGTACTGTGATTAAAGCGGGTAGTCAGGCTGTGCCCGGCAGCTCATATAAAAATTATTATTATTATGTTATTATTATTGCGCTATTATTATTATATTTCAAACCTCCCGACTCCCCTTCTCTCTACAGGGTATGCAAAAAGAAAAGGGTCCAGCTCCGTCTGCTTTGCCTGCTTACCATATGCAAATACTCCCCGACTAAGTCGCTGCTCTGCTCTCCTTGTCCTTGTCCTTGCCAGTCTCCGTCATCGTCGTCACATTTTCATATTACATAATTAGCGGCGTTTTGGGTCGCCTTCGTCGTCGTCGTCGTCGTCGTCTGCATGAATAAATTGCAAAATGCGTAGCATACTTTTGTGCTTTGCGCTTTTTGATTTCCGTTTGCCGTCCCTCCACCTCCCCTCTCCCCTCTTACTCTCTTTGGCTCTCTTCGCTTATGCAAATCGTTGTAATTACTACAATTCGGTTGAGCATTTTTATGGTCGAGAAATAAAAAATACATGCGGAAATATTTGTGTGCTAATTGCGAGAGAAAAAGAGAGAGAGGAATGGAGGAGAGGAGCCGGAAGGGATCTGTGTGCTCAGTTGGTGCTCATCAAAGGCTCTGCTCGCCATTAGCTCCGCCTGCCATTAATAAACACTCGTTAGCGGGTGCTGTTCCTGTTGTTGTTGTTGCACTCCCCCTCTCTCTCTCTCTCGCTCTCTTAAATGTGTAGCTGATAATTAGAATTAGCTCACAATTAGCAGAGAAAATAATTGAGAGTGAGAGAGAGGGAGTGAGGTTAGCAAGGTTGCGAGGTAAGCTTTTTTCCCGTCAGATCTGGCTTTTTCAAAGTTCAAACTCTGGATATTTTAACGGTAAGAATTGTGTTTAAATTATTCTAAAAATTTAACATATGTAAATAATAATCATGTTTTATAATTATCGCATTTAATAATTATTATGTGTTACTTAGCTACCACAAACTATTTTGCAACTCTTATTTAATTATCGATTGCGTTTACCGATAATTGGTTTCTGGTTTCCACAGACCAGAAGGAAAAAATAATTATTTTAATTTAGTTTAAAATTGAATTAGCATTTTTTTGTTCTTATTTTATATTTATTTTCTTTAATTTTTAACTCTATGTATTTCCTACCTAATCTAGTTTTTTGGCTCAAAAATTTTGGGCAACACTGGAGGTTAAATGCACTCCTGGTTTGAATCTTAGGTGTGTTAAGTGGGGAAGGGGAGTTTTGGTGTAACGTGGTGAATTTCTAAGCTTATTAGCTGCGCTCAATTTTGAATTAATAAGCAGCTTGGACAGCTCGGCGCAAATCCTTGGGTAAAAAATGAGCGTCATTATGGCTGCCAGATACCGTTCCAAAGCAGCAACAGCAGCAGCAGCAGCCGAAGCGTTCATACTGAAGCGTTAAACCAACAACAGCAACACCTGCGGACAAAAGCAGCTTAACAAATGCGCACCTACCAAACGCAGAAAAGAGGATGGGGGGAGGTGGGAGACGGAAGCAACAGCAGCATCCGCGCGTAGCAGAAGCAGCATAAAGAGCGGATTGGGCGTGGCCACAACAAGAGTTATTACATTTTAGCTCTTTCCGCAAAGCTCCCTTTCCCCCGCCCCTTCCCCCACACACTCTTTCACTTACTTCTCCCTGTTCTCTTGGTTGCATTTTAATAAATTTGCAATATAAGTAAAAACGCTGCAGCACACACAAAGTGAAAGAGCGAGAGAGAGGAAAGAGTGGAAGAGGAGGTGAGGAGGAGCAGCTGCGTCTGAGATGCAGCCAATGCCAAAAGTGAAGGCGTTAATTGCGCCAGCTCTCTCTCTCTCTCTCTTCTTCACTTCCACTGTACGCAATAGAAAACGTGATGGCAACGCCATTATGCATAAATGACATGAGGGTGTTGCCAGTGCGGCGGGTGGAGGCAGCGGGTGCAGTTGCCACATTTTTAATTAGCGCGCTTAAAAGCCCATTGAGCGCTGAAAGGCAAAACCATTGAGGCCCGTCAGACATCAGACAGGGGATCATGCGGCGAGTGTACGTGTGTGTACAGGTGTGTGTGTGTGTTTAATATATTTGTATAACAGTGCAGTGTGTGTGTGTGTGTGTGGGCGCTCAAGGTGCGCTATGACTACAAAATAACCACAGCAGCAGCCGTGGCAGAGGCAGCGGCAACTACCGTAAGCAGCCAACGGGATTTGGGTTAAAATTGGTGCCTGAAAAAGATCAAAGAAAACTTGCAACCGAGTTGCAGCTCACAGCACACATGTTTGCAGTCAGTTGCAGTCGTTTAGTTTACTTGATTGAACAGAAAGTAATTAGGGATAAGGCTGCAGGTGAGTGAGTTGATGGTAAGTATGTTGTATATGATTTATTGGAAATAAAACATCCGACTGACAAAGCTAACATGTTAAAAGAATTCTATACAGCTAATTCTGCACAAATTTAGTAAACTATTGCTTATTCACTCACACATGCATATGCAGGCGGACAAAAGCATAAGCAATGCGTGGAGACGATGGAAAGCAGCACGCGGGCAACGCACAGTGGGCCAGAATTCCTATCTAGCTGTAACATATTTTCCAGCGTTGCTTTGAACTATTTCTGGAAAATGTAAACTTCAATAACTTCTGTCGTATTTGATCGATTAAAATGTAGTTTTTAGGTGCATACTAAAAAACCTACTTGTAAATTAAGAATACCATGCAGAAAACGCAAATATTTAAAAAAAAGTATATAACAAATATTCTCTGCTTGCCGTAAAAAAAAATTATTTTTGGAAAACAAAACTGCAAATTATCAGAAAAAACCTAAAAAAAAAAGTCAGTTTATATATAATATGTGTATTTTTGCAGAAATTTGGATGATTTTTTTTTTCAAAATATCCATTAAGTTATCCAATTCGGTTGAATTAGATTCTAGGTTAGGTGAGCTAATCATATAAATAAAATTAAAGAAAAAGCGTTTGTTGAAGATAAAATTATAACTATATTCGATAAAACAGTTTTTATTGCACCGAAAATGCATAATAAATAAATAGTATTAAGTATTAAATGTAGAAATTTGTGAAACAAAAACATACGTTATTTGAATACTTCAGACTTGAATTAATGAAATGTATTTACACTTAGGCCCCAAAAAGTATTGCAAAAACTAATACAAAAACCTTAAATGACATCATAAGACTTATGAGCTTAATCATTTTGGAATAAAGTATTATATTTTTTTAAAACTTCCATATAAAACTGGCATCCACTCTGAACAGGGTGCTGCAAATATTTGTTTGTTATAAAAACCCCCCTAGACTTTTATCAAGAGTTAATGAAGTGCCCACTTGCACACTCCATATTCATATGCAAAACCCAAAAAAAAAAAAAAAAAAAAACAAAAACGAAAAGGTTATGATGAGCAGAGAATTTTCGCCGACCACATTTGCGGTTGCTGAACGAGCTGAGCGCGGCTGGCAGTGCGCTATATCGGGGCAATTGCTGGAGGGCTGGCCCCGCCCACTTCCACCTGTGCTGGCTGAAAAGCCAAGCTAAATTGCTGGCTAGCCTCATCTGCATTCAGGCGGCCATTTGCCGCTTCTGCTGCTGCTGGGGCGCCGCCAGCCAACCACGACATGTGCCTCCACATGAGTGCCGCATGTAACATTCATGAAGATGGGGGGAGGAGGAGGAGGAGGATGCAGTGCAGCAGCAAGAGAAGCAGAATGCAGTGCGACTGAGTGCGTTGATTGCTGCCGACGCCGCTGGTTGTCTACTTCCGGTGCAAGCCACAGAGAAATGATGAGATCACGCTGTGGCAGAGCCAATTGCAGGACACAGAGGGGTCAAGGGGTCAGTCAGTGTGGGGAGGGGGGGGTCAATATGCAAAGACTAACAAAACAAAGCACTCGAACTGGAATTAAGCAGAAGCCCAAGCTGGGAGAGAATGTGCTAAGCATGTTTATTGTTTTTCACTCACTTCATGCGCTTCAATGAGCTGCCACTTGAACCTGAGGCAGCTGCCTCCGAGTGTGGCACGCTGATAGCGTCGGCCCGCCTCCGCCCCGATTTGAACTCAACTGTAGATAATCCCCTGACAACAGCAGTTAACAGGCAACGATTACTTGGCAACAAGTCAATTACGACGACGAGCAGGAGGAGACTCCGAGTCCAGTTCAGTCCACGCCTGGCGCGCTGGCTGCAGCGATAAGTGTCTAACACAGCACAATAAATTCCCCCCTCCCTTTGCCCTCCTGAACGGGCTGCAGATCCTGTTTAATGCGCCAACTAATTGAGCGGGCCACTGCGGATGCGAATAGTGAAGCGGATGTGGATGCGAATGCGAATGCGGATGCGGGTTACTCCTGCGAATCGCTGGTGACCTGAGCTTCCCTTATCGCCAGTTGGCAATCGCTTGTAATCTGCTTCCTTTCCAGCCTCGCCTCTCCCTCTTCGTCAGTCGCTTGACTCACGAGTAAAGTTTGCCACACTACTGATACCCTACCCGAGTGTGGAGTATCAATAGTTTGTCAACGGGTTGGAGAGGTAGGTGGGTAAATGAAAGGGTTATATTGTATATGGCATATATATATTTGTATGTACATAAAGATATCACAAATATATAATTTACAGTGTATTCCTTATTGGTTTAGCAGAAGCTTATCGAGCTGTATGTTTTAATTTAATAGGGTTAACTATTTGTAGAAGCATTTAATTTATAATGAAGAAAAGGTTCTTATCGCCTTCGATCGTTCCAATACTATATATGTATAATAGTGCAGAATATAATGGTATTGTGTATTTTCTATATTATGTCTCACGTTGATTAGCAATGATAAGTAAAGTTATTTTTTGAATCAGAACTAGTCTTAATACAAAAACCTTAATTGCGACCGATTGTTCCTATGGTAGCTTTATTTTAATGTGATCTCTTTGTGATGGGATTTAATATAAATATTATATAATATTTTATACAAATAAGGGAACTCTGCCGATAGTTTCTATGGCAGCTTTACGATTTATAGGTCTGATCTGAGAGACTAGTTTGCGTTAGAACAGACAGATGGATGGACGGGGAGACGCTTAGACGGACAGACTGACGGCGGACAGACTGATAGAAAGACAGACTAACGGACGGATAGACTAACGAACGGACAGACTAACGAACGGACAGACTGATAGAAAGACAGACTAACGAACGGACAGACTGACGGACGGACAGACTGACGGACGGACAGACTAACGGACGGACAGACTGACGGACGGACAAACTGAAGAATAAAGAAACAAAGCTGGATCGACAATAAGCCGTGATGCTGACTCAGAATATATATACTTAATGCGATTAAAGGTGTCTCCTGACATGCGTTGCAAACTCCTGACCAAAATTAATACACCCTCTGAAACGGGATAAATCTATTTATTAAATACTACAATACATAATATCATTATAAATCATACAACATAATAACATTTCATAATACACCACTATAAGACACTATTTCCCACTGCACCTACCCACTTGCTGTAGGGTATTTGCGCAGTCGCTGCAAAGGCGCAGCCATTCTATTCCATTTAGCTTGTTCAAATTACTTTGGCAATTTTTACAACATTTTTATTGCCTGTCGAATGGTAAATTGCGAACTGCGTCTGGCGCTGGCTCTAGCTTTGGCTCTGGTTGTGGATCTGGATCTGGATCTGGCTGTGAAGTGTGGTCAAGATTTGGGCGGCTTAGCGATTTCAGTTATGCGGTCTATCTCGAAGGGGTCTAACGGACTTTGGGTCTTTCGAATTCAATTAAAAAGACAACACACACATTTTTCACAAAAGGCTTGGCCTGCTGCTAGTTTGGCCAACTTGCAGCTGGAATCGTGTGCGATAAGGCCAAGTTAGTGGGAGGCAGAGGAGGGGGAGGAGGGGTGAATTGGGCCACAGAAAACTTTGCAGCACGTGCTGCAAATTTGGCTTGGAAATGCCTCGCTACGAATCATTCAGGCGGCAAGAGACAAACAGACAGAAAAACAATGCGGCAAATGTCGGAGAGGGGAAGAAAAGAAGAAGAGAGAAGGGGAGAGTGAGAGAGAATGACAAAGAGAGAGAGAGAGAGAGAGCGGGGCGGAGTGTGTGTTAACGAGGGGCAGGTGCGGACAGAGAAGTGGCATCTCACACGCTCGGCTGCATTTGCATATTTTGTTGCGAATTGTTGCTCGACTGGCTGCTAATAGGAAAATGCGACACAGACAGACAAGCCGGAGACGCAGCACAGACAGAGAGAGAGATGAAGAGAGAGAAAAAGGAGAGGGAAAGAGAGTAAGGAAGAGATTTGTATTGAGCAGTGCTGGCAAAGTTTGAGAACTGAATCCTTAAAGCAAAAATAGCTAAATATTTTAGTCAAAAAACGAGGAAGGAAATAAACTTTCGCGAGCCCAGAATTTTATATTTTTGGAGGTTTTTATCTGCTCCAATTGTTCCAATAATAGTTATATATAATAGCGAATCCAATCAGTTAATTATTGATAATAGAAAATACATTTAAACCAATTCCAAAGACTAACTATATTTTGTTTACTTACTTTCTCTGAAGTTCCCTTAGCTTGCAACTATTTCCCCTCCAATTTGTTTGCAAAACAAGCCAGATTTGACGGGAAAAGAGCGCAAGGCGCAGCACTGATTCGTGTTGGCACGTGTTGTTTTTGCATGTCTAAAATACGCTTTGAATTCGCTCGGGCGCTGCGAGGAAATATGTATGTCAAATGCTTAATCAGCCGCACACACTCGCACACACACACACACACACTCGAACACTCGCACACACACTCAGGCACAGGGTGAGTGAGGCATGCAAACAAAGCAAACGAGTGAACGAGCGTTGCATAAATATTTCATAGCATACTTTTCGGCTACGTGCACATCGAACTCTTCGCCAAGGCAGACGGCCAGCCAGCCTGTCCTGTTGGGCTTCCCTCTCTCTACTCTCCTTCTCTCTGCTCTGCTTCTTTGTGGAACTTTGCTGCATTTGATTTAACATAAATAATTGAAAAGCTGCTGCTGCTGCAGACACTCGCCGACAAATCGGATCGAATCGGATCGGATTTCCAGACGCATCGAGTCGGGGGTGTCCGTCCTCGTCGTCGTCGTCGAATGTCGGCAATCATTTGTACGGCTCGCTAAGCAGTTGCAACTGCACTTGGTAAACTGCATTCAATTGAGGAGGTAGCTTAATGTCATTATACCCTGCAGTTGCTCTGAATGAACTCTCTTGTCTTAGCTGGATTTAGAGCCACATTGAGCTTGAAGGTTTCTATTCATATAAACATTAAAATTGTTTGCTCTTTGAGTTCCTTTCGCAATCTATCTGTGTCTGCTTCTATCTGTTATTCTACTGCCTATAAATTCCCCATCTTTTTATTCTCTTAATCAATCAATCTATGTTTCTTTGTCAAATTTCTCAAGTATTGTTCAATAGATTGATCTAGTTCTGTCTTTAATTGGCTAAATTTTTAGTTAAAATCTAATCTGACTATTCTCGCAATTTGTTTGGTTCTTGCTATCTAATTTCTATTCGATGTAAGCTTAAGACGTCTGCAAAAAAACTTTATTTCAGCTCAAATTAAAAACAATAATTATCAACGGTTAGATTTTTTTTATTATTTTTATTCTTTTTTTATTGGACTAGAGAGCGCTATTACAATTTTTGGGCAACTTAATTAATTCGGAATTTTTATTTTAATAAATTTATGTCAAGTTCCTATGTATAAGCTCTTGAGGGTAAAAACCGTACCCTCCCGGAACCCCTCAGACGACTCATCTTCAGGGGCAAGCAACGCATAAATGATTTCTTTAAACTTGGTTGCGATCGGATAATTAACTTAGAAGTTTTGAAAGAAACAATTTTTACTGATATCCCCCAAGTATGCGACACAAAATACACTAAAATTATCAGTTTATGTTGGAGAAATCTGTTTAGTTAGTTGCGTAAAGACTGTAGCTATCGTGCTTGTCTATGATATGATTTTGAAAAAGGAAAAGACTTATCCAATGTGTTTAGTTTAGTTTTTGATTACAATCACAAAAATAGTACGCATTATTCAGCTCATACTTGACATTCATTCGCTGCACATAATAAGAACTTTATTAAACTCAACAAATACCCGCGTTGTCGAAACAACTTTGCGATGTCTCAAAGTATTTCAAACTCATTTAGCCGCGTCGCGTTGCGTGGGCTGCTCTAGCTGCTGCTGCTGCTGTTGCTGCTGCCTCTATTGTTGCTGCTGTGGTTGCTGTTGTATGTAGTTGTTGTTGTTGCTGTTGTTGCTGTTGCTGTTGATGTTGCTGCTTCGACTCTCGCTGTAATTTCGTTGTCATTAAGTTGGCATTATAACAAAATGCCTTTTCAATCACTTTTGACTAAATGCAGCACAGCAGAGACTGTGCTCCTGCTCTCTTTCTCCCCCCTCTGCTTCTCCTCTCTCTCCCTCTCTCGCTCTCCTCTTTCTTTCCACTCTGCTAGCAGCTCCCGCTTCCTGTCCGACCGCATCAAGGACGCGCTTCAATGAGTCTCGGCAATTTTTCGACAGGGATAAGTAAACACAACAATGCGAAGAGCGGAGGACGGAGGACGATGGAAATAGCAGCAGAAGTAACCGCAAAGAGAGAAGAAGAGAAACAAAAAGCGAAAAACATGCGCCACGAGTGGTTACTGTAGCAGGGGGAGGGGCAGCGAGGGGAAGAAACGGGGGCCAGTCAGTAAATTTGGAGCGTTTCGTCAATGTCACTGCGGCTGAGCGTAGACCAAGGATCGAGGGCCGACAGAGGCTCCTCATTCACTCCCGTCCCCCTTCTACTCTCCCCCACCCCACTGCCCACCCACGCATTTCCCTTTTGTGTTTAAAATGTTTGCCTCGCCTGATGAACAACGCGCGAAACTTTTCCTCTGCTTTCGGCTTTCTACTTTCTGTTCGCTTTGCTTTCTTTTCTTTTTTACTTATTTTTTCTTTTTGGTTTTGCACAGCGCAACAATTTCATTATCTGCATGGCAGGCACTCAGCAGGGGGGAGGGGAGGCATGAAGAGGAAGGGGAGGGAGAAAGTAAGGAGACACACTTCCTTCTCGGCAAGGTCTATGAAGAAGCCTCGCTGGCAACAAGAGAGACATACTCAGGCAAGCAGGGAGAGCAGAGGGGAGCAGGGAGAGAGGAGAGAAGGGGAGGAGCTGTTGGAGACATAGACAAAGACTCCTCCAGTTCTGGCGAAGTCTATGAAGAGACCGTCACGGCGTGACAAGGCGACAAGGCGAACATTTTTATGTCCAAAACTTTGGCATATGATAGAAGACTGTCCAAGGGGGGGTGTGCGAGTGGATGTGCGTGGGTGTGTGTGTGTGCCCGAGCTAAGCCAGTGCAGCGATAATGCGGCGTTAATAAGACTCACCCGCCGGGCAGAAGGGGGCCAAACAGGATACACGCGCTGCAGGGCCAACAACAAGAAAAGCAACCAAACAGCAGCCTCGGGCGCATTTGCATAGGCCTCATTTAAATTGCCTTAATCAGAAGCATATCAAGCAACAACAACAGCAAGACAACAACAACAAAAATAAGTACAACAACAGCTAGCCGAACAACTGGCAGAGTGACCTAAAAAAGGACAACGGGGTGAAAGAGAAGGAGACCTTTGCAGGACCCTTTTGTGGCATGCAAGCACCAAGAAAGCCGAAGAAAGGTTCGCCCAACTTTGCCAAATAACTGCAGGCGATAGAAATCTGCGCAAAAGGACATATCCAGTCATCAGCAAGCAGCAGAACAATAACAACAATACTGAAGGCAGTGGCAGCCTTAAAAAAAAAAAAAAAAATAACAAAATCAAAAGGTTTTTTGCGTATAAGTTGCAACTTAAGTTGCCGCCCTCGACACAGAAGTCACTAACGTCCTTGACGTCTGCTTATGATATTCCGTTATCCAGTTATACATTTATCCATTTATCCGCTTTGGCCTTGAGTGGGTGAAAATACAAGCAAAGAAGTTTGTTGAATGCTAGTTTTATATATAATATGTAGGTGCAGTACTTATATAATACAAATATATAAATATAGCAATTATATTTGATTTAATTATGACCATACTTTCCTTTGCATCATCATTCTGCATCAATTTATTAAGAAAAACATTATTAGAACAAAGGAGAAACAGTTGAGGGGCACGCGACAGTGGGATACCCTTTGAAATAAACTTCATCTGCGCCAGGTTAACAGAACCCTTCATGCCGAATTTGGTGTTTCTAGCTATTATAATAGCTGAGATCTGTGTGTTCATCTGGACATCCGGACAGACAGACAGACATGGCTTAATCGACTCAGCTAGTGACTATCATCACAATGTGTTTTTGTCTTAACAATAACTTGATTTGAAACCCATTAATGGATAACTAGATTGAAGCCCTCAAGTGCTTAGTATTGAAAATAAAAGGTATTTTATTTTATGTAATAATTGAGTAATAATTGATTCCTATACCTTTCTTTTATATGATTGAATAGCGAAAGCACTTTTATCAATACCTAGTTGATGCTGTCAGTTATTTTCTATCACATGTGAAAAAATTTAATTGTTTGGGAAGCAAAAACATACATTAGCACACAGTTAAAATATACATTTCGACTATTTTTAACGCTCGAAGGGTATTAAATTGTAGGTTCATACAAATATCACTTAAAATTATACAACAGTCGATAACTCAGCTATCGATAGCCTGTCTATGACACAACTAAACTTCCTTATCGCTTTATGTTCGCTCTGCAGATGAGAAAGGCTACTGAGATTGCAAAGTCAGCAATTACAATTTCCATAACACACATATACATATAAACCTCTCGTTCTCTCCCTCACACGCACACACACTCATATATATAGACACAGTCGCACACTCACGCAGCTGTCTATAGCCTTAGCCCTTAGGTCCGCTTGCCTTATTTGTTTGTTGATTTTGATATTATGCTGATATCCCTATTTATTTGCTTTATTTGCTTAACCCGTCGCCCAGCAAAAGCGGCTTACTCCCTGGGGATGTGTATGTGGGGCAACTTGTGAGACTGCAGAGAGAGAGAGAGAGAGAGAGAGAGAGGGGGAAGTAGGTTGCCTTATCTAACAGCCAACATCAGTGGCCTTTTTAGCCTGAGCTCCCGCCCCCGAAAAAATCCCTTAATTGAGTGCACACTTATGCCAAGCAGCGTCCAACGCACACACACACAGACAGTGCACACTACTGCAAGTGAGGCAGCCAGGGGGAGTGGGGGGACTGCTGCCTGTGCTGCCTTTTTATGCGCTTTTAGCGCCATTATCCTTTTACGATTATCGCCGCTAAAGCGAATTGACTGTTTGACGTTCAATTGAAATTTTGCATTAAAGCTCAATGGCTTAACCCCTTCAAATTATGCAATAACGCTAGAGAGAGAGCGAAAGAGAGGGAGAAAGAGAGGCAACAACTACACCCCCTTGCCGGCCTGCCTGGCTGTTCCTGCTTCCTTGGCTGCTGCCTGCGACTTGAGCGCAGCAAAGTGAAAACTCGCATTGGCAGCTGATGCTGATGCAGGAGGCAGCAATGAAGGCAGCCAGGGCATCGAGGGAGTGCAGGGATCGGGGAAGAGGTCGTAGGTCGGGGGTCGCACTGCCACTGACAGTGGCGGAGCAACGGCAAACGGCAGCGGCGGCAAATGGAGGCCAATTAGTGCGCATTGCTCATACGCCACGTTTGTCATGGCAGCGGCAGCAGTGGGCACAGCTCACACTCACACCCGTACACACACACAGTCGCACAGCAAATTCTTGCGCCATCTCTGCCCCTCCCTCCCCTCACCCCGCACTCAGCTAGCGGAAACGGAAGTTGTAAGGGGATTTTCAATTTGCAATTGAACTGATTTTTGGCTTTCGTTTCGTTTCGTTTTCGTTTTGGCTTTTTTTGCCAGCTCTGCCCGCTCATTTTATGGCTGACTTGGTTACTTGGCTGCGGTGCCGCAGCGGCAACAGCAGCGACTGCGGAAATGTAATCATCGCAATGCCCCGCCACGCAGCCCCTTCTCCCTCCTCCTCCTCTATAGCCAGCATCTCCTGCTCTGCCTGCACAGCTTATCGGCAAGTCAAACGTACAAACACAAACGCATTTCGACAAGCACAGAGAGAGAGACGGAGAGAGAGAGGGAAAAGAGAGGCACACACACACACCGACACAGTGCTGTGCATATGTATACTTACATTTAATTTCCACTAATTGAATCGAAATCGATCTCTGCATTTTTGTGCGCTCGAGGGTTGACGTTGGTTTTGCGAATTTGTGTGCGACGGAGGGAGAGGGAGGGGAGGGAGAGGTGTGAGTGTGGGAGGTAGGCGTGGCAGCTGCCAACGCCTGCTCTTTGAGCGCATTAATAAACTTTTCGTATAAATCAACGAATTTTGTCGACATTTGGCAGGAAAACCCAGCGAAATTTGCAACGGAACCATGAAAAAGGATTAACGCAGAGAGGGAGAGAGAGTTTAAGAGGGAGTGTGAAGGAGGGATACAAAGAACAAGAGTAAAGAGGGGCAGAGAGGCAAGAGTAATGGTTTAAGTAATTGGCAATACGATATAACCGAAAATAGAACCAAGATTTTAGAGATATCTACGAGAAACAGGAAACAACTTAACAGCAAAGAAGAACCTTATAAGGGACTAAGGCTTCCTGAATTGTGGACTGAGACTAACTAGATAATTAGCAGTCTTTTGCTATAAGCTTGGCGAGTTTCTTTATATAGGAAGAGTACTGCAAAAATTATGTTAATGATATCTTCCAGAAACAATAAACAAATAAACAGCAGAAAGAGAATTATAAGGGCCTAAGACTTCTAGACCTTTAGACTGAGATTACTAGATATTTGGCGACCTTCCTACCTCCTACAACCCTTGCAGGTACCTTTCGCCAGGAAAGAGAACTGTTGTTAAAGGCTTAAGTAATTGTACAAATTGACGATATATTGTACAAAAGGAAGAACATTAAAACGGACTAAAACTTCTCGACCTAATTAAAACTAAGATTACCAGATATTTTGGCGACCTTCTCCTCCAAGCCTTGCAGGTACCATTCGCTAGGAAAGGGTGCTGCAGTAAATGACTTAAGTAATTGGCAATTTAATATGTTGATGATATCTTCGAGAAATATTTAACAGCAGGTGGATTATTATAAGGGACTAAGGCTTCTGGAATTCTGAACTAAGACTATCTAGCTAATTAGCGACCTACTGTTTCAAGCTTTGCAGGTACCTTTAGACATGAGAGTACTGCAGAAAATGTCCAAAGTAATTAACAATTCGATATGTTGATGATATCTTCAAGAAGCCATAAAAGAATGAAAAGAAGTAAGAACATTATAAAGGACTAAGACTTCTAGACCTGATGACTAAGATTACCAGATGTCTGGCGACCTTCTCCTTGAGAAAAGGAGCCTTGCAGGTACCTTACGCCAGGAAAGAAAACTGCTGTAAATGACTTAAGTAATTGGCAATTCGATATGTTGATAAAATCAGCGCGTCAGCGAGTAACAATAAACTTCTAGAACTTTAGACTTAGGTTACCGGATATCTGGCCACCTTTTTCCACAAGCCTTACAGGTTCCTTTCCCCAGCAAAGGGAACTGCAGTAAAAGGTTTAAGTAACTATACAAATTGATATTTGGTAAACATATATACATTTTATTAAAAAGAAGAACATAATAAGAAACTAAAGCTAAAACATATATTTCTTTCAGACATATTTTGCGACATTTTCCTCCAAGTCTTGCATTGTCTTTTCCACATTGTCGTGTAGTTTATCCAGGGAATTCATAACATGGTCCTTACCCTCGTGGGGATCGAGGAACTTCATCTGGCCCAGCTCGTAGAGAAGGTCTGGGCAACGCTCGCGTATCAGACCCCAAGTGACATGAGCCTCATTTACCGCCGTGTTCACCACAGCCTGATTGGCGCACTTGAAGAAGGTCATCATGTTCTTCAGCATGCCCACAGTCTTGTAGAAGGGACAATACGAGTCGTACTTGCTGTACGAGTTCTGCTGCAGAAAGTCATCCTTGAGCATCTTGGCCACCTCCAGCGTAATCTTGTCGGACTCGTTGAGCGATGTCTTGCCCACCAGCTGCACAATTTCCGCCAGATCCTCGTCTTCCTGCAGCACCTGCTTGGCCAGGGCACGCATCTCCACAAACTCGGGATTGGCATCCTCATAGTAATGATCCAGTGCGTGCAGGTACTTCGAATACGATTGCAGCCAATTGACGGAGGGAAAGTGCTTGCGCTGCGCCAACTTCTTGTCCAGCCCCCAAAAGACTTGCACAATACTTAGTGTGGCAGAGGTAACGGGATCGGAGAAATCACCACCAGGTGGCGAGACAGCACCGACAATCGAAACAGATCCCTCACGATTGGGACTACCCAAGCACTGGGCACGACCAGCACGTTCGTAGAACGAAGCCAGCCGTGCACCCAAATAGGCAGGGTAACCCGCATCGGCGGGCATCTCGGCCAGACGACCAGATATCTCACGCAAGGCCTCAGCCCAACGCGAGGTGGAGTCAGCCATCATGGCCACGTTGTAGCCCATGTCACGGAAGTACTCCGAGAGCGTGATGCCAGTGTAGATGGAAGCCTCACGAGCTGCGACAGGCATGTTGGAGGTGTTGGCCACCAGGGCCGTACGCTTCATGATGGACTCTTCGGTGCCATTGACGTCAATCTTCAGCTCGGGAAAGTCTCGCAGTACCTCGGACATTTCATTGCCACGCTCGCCGCAGCCGACGTAGATGATGACCTGCGAGTTGGAGTACTTGGACAGGGCCTGTGTAGGAAGAGGCTCATCAGTTAGATAAGTCGTGTCTACTCTCGGCACTCACCTGGGAGATGACAGTCTTGCCGCAACCAAAGGCACCCGGTATGGCTGTAGTGCCACCCTGTACGCAGGGGAAGAACGCATCCAGCACCCGCTGTCCGGTCAGCAGGGGATTGATGCCGGGCAGCTTCTCGTTCACTGGACGAGACTTACGCACCGGCCATATCTGCAGCATGGTATGCCGGGTTACCTGATCGTTCAGTTCAGTCTCGAGTATCTTTTCGTCCACCGTGTAGTCGCCGGCGGGTGCAATGTAAGTAATGCGACCCTGCTGATTGGGATGTATCATTATGCGGTGCTCCAACATGCTGTTCTCCTGCACGTCGCCAAAGATGTCGCCGCCTGTGACAAGATCTCCGACTTTAAGTTTCCTGGGCGTGAAGGACCATTTATGGTCCCTCGATAGACTCTTCAGGTCCACACCCTTGGGCACATAAATGGAGCCAGTCATTTCGTTAATTACGCGCAGTGGACGCTGAATGCCATCGAATATGCTGCCCATAATGCCGGGTCCCAGTTCCACGGAGAGCGGTGTGCCGGTCTGATAGACTGGATCGCCGACACTCACACCGGAGGTGTCTTCGTACACCTGCACAGTGGCCATGTCACCCTCGAGTCTGATGATCTCGCCCACCAAGAGGAAGTGTCCCACCCGCACCAGCTCGAACATGGCAGAGCCAGCCATGTTCTCGGCATTCACAACCGGTCCTGAGACGCCATAGACGCGACCCGCGTGTATAAACCCATGCTCCTTTTGAAAATTGTCCCGGCTTGCTAGACCTCTGGCCGCTGGCATGGATGTACTTGATGCAGCTGTCGATGATGCAGCTGTCGATGACGGAGCTGTTGATTTCTGTACTTGTTCAACCGATGCAACTGGCGGTGAAAGTTTCTCATGAATAACCGTCACACTTTTGACGCTTTTAACCATTGATGAGGATTCTTGCGGGCTTTTAATTGCTGGGGCTTGAAGCTTTTCCACCATTTTCTTTTCTATCGCTCCTATCTCGGTTATCTCCTTATCGATAACACTTTCTATCTCCTCTATCTCTTTAACCTCCGCATTGATTTTCTTCTCTATCCTTTCTATTTCTTCTAGCTCTTCTTTCTCGAGTTCTATTAACGAATTTTTCGATTTCACTAATTTCTCTGCATTCATATTTGTTTGGCTCTCTTTTAGTTTAGCTAATTCTTCTGCTTTTTTCGCTTGGTTATCTTTATTTATCGTTTCTTGGCTCTGTTTCTCTTTAGCTAATTCTGCCGTTTTTTTTGCTTCGTTCTCTTTATTTTTACTTTCTTGGGTCAGTTTCTCTTTAGCTAATTGTGCCGCTATTCTCGCTTCGTTCACTTTGTTTATTCTTTCTTGGATCTCTTTCTCTTTAGATGATTCTTCCGCTTTTATCGCCTGATTCTCTTTATTTATCCTTTCTTGGCTCTCTTTCTCTTTAGCTGATTCTTCTGCTTTTTTCACTTGGTTCTCTTTATTTATCGTTTCCTTGCTCTCTTTCAATTTAGCTAATTCTTCCGCTTTTTTATCTTGGTTGTCTTTAGATATCGTTTCTTTGCTCTCTTTATTTATCGCTTCTTTGCTCTCTTTCCATTGAGCTAAATCTTTCACTGTTTTCGGCATGTTGTCATTATTTATTGTTACTTTGCTCTCTTTCTCTTTAGCTGTTTCCACCGATTTCTCTTTCTCTCCTTGCTTTAATTTCTCTACTTTCTGCAGTGTCTCATCTTCCATATCCTCACTTATGAATGAAGTATTCGTAGAGATCTCCACTTTCGGCGGCTTCGTCCTTCTCTTGAATTCTCTCATTAAGACCTTCTGTGCCAGTTGGCGCCTTGTATAGTTGGAACTGCCTTGTTCGGCATCCTGATCTTCTTTTTTTTGATTCTTTTCATCTTCTTCGCTTTTTTTCTCCATGGCTTATTAGGGGAAAACTTAAAAATTTAGCTGACAAATTAAACTAGCAAATTTTGATGGTAACCTATGATTAGTATAATATAAAGATATAATAATATGTTAATATATGTATTTAGAATTTGTTAAATAGAAGAAACTTATTTTTTGAAAAGTGTAAATCGAAATTTGTCAAAAGAAAGAGATTTTTAAGTCAAAAGATCATAAGATATACGCTGTAGCGTAGTCGGGGTATAAAAGAAGGTCACCCTTGAAAAAAAGATAAAAGATATTTGTAGAATTTCGTGTAAGTAAGATTCGTCATAAAAGTATATCAGCAAACTCTAAATATTCAAAGATTTAAGAATTTTTATGTTTTTCAAGATGATGGAGATCTGGCAACTCTTTCATGTTGACAATTCACTTATTTAATTAAACTTCCATAATGCACCTGCCAACAAAACTTTTATTCACTACAAGATTATGGACAATCAGTCGAACGCTTTGTTTATTATCTGATATTTAAGGGAGTAAGTTGATAAAGTATTTATCTATTGTAGAATAGTTTGCTTTATAATCCATACCATATGCATAGCATCAAAATTTAAAAAAACTTAACCTGCGCACTGTATACAGGAATTCTTCATGCCAAATTTAGAGTCTTTAGCTCTTATGGTTAACATAGACGGACGGACAGATAAGCGGACAGACGGACAGATGGGCGGACAGACAGACAAACGGACAATATTAAGCTCATACAATAGCTAAGATCTTTACTTTCATACAGACAGACGGACAGACAGACACACACACAGGCCAACGGACAGACAGAAGGATGAACGGACAGAAAGACAGATGGACGGACAGAGAGACAAATGTGCGGACAGACTGACAGATAGATGGACGGTCTTTTGCTCTTATAAAAGCTAATATCTTTACTTTTTATCTTTTAGGACAAAAGACAGATGGACGAACGGACAAATGGACTGACAGACAAATTAACGGACGCGACTCTATCGACTCAGCCATTTTCAATGCTTGATATGTATCAAAGAGTAGATGATAATGTACATTTATCGTTAATTTTAATGGGGCTATCTCACCCATTTATTATTATGAGAAAACTGACAATATCTTAATAAATACTAATTATAATCAAAACTTGCAGCTACTTCTCCAGTAAATGGAGTCCAACCCAACCAGTTTCCAAAACTTCAATGTCATTCGATTGCCCTCTGGTGCATATCACATGTTTATTGTGTGATAATGCCCACTTTAATGCGTTGCTGATGAGGTTGGCATGCACAAATGATCAATCGAGTGAAGGAACAACGCGTGCTTTCAATTACATTAAATGTATTTGTTGTTTGCACTTTATTCGTACATTTAATATTTCATACTTTAAATATTTACATAAGTTTAACAAACAAACAAAGAGAAAACATGACTTTTTCACAAATAAACAAAAGAATTTCCATTCATTAAACAATAATACTATGCATGCATTTGTATTTGCGTGTGTGTGTGTGTGCTTGTGCGCATTTGTGCGTTTGCGCGTGTGTGTGTTTGTATGTGTAATGGAAGTACATAGAAGGACGTTAGTTAGTATAGCCAGAAGGCGTGGCGGAGGCGGGACGTCAGAGGGGGGCTGGTGAAGAAGTAGCAACCGCAGGCCGGAATGTTTTCATCTCTCTTCGTGTCTCTCTCTCTCTCTCTCTATCAGGCTACACATAAAGCAGGAATGTTCACAATAGTTTCGGGAATCTTTTGTTGTTGGTGTTTTGTTGTTATTTTTTTTTTTTCATTACTTCTGCACGGAATTATTTGACGGAACTGTACGCACTGAACGTTCTTGTTGCCATTTTTTAAAAGTTAACTACATAACAATATAAGATTAGGGTGTAAAAGTACGCCAATGGTCTCTCTCTCTAATCCTCCAGATTTCTGAAGGCCTGCTGCAAGTCCTCGTGCAACTGCTCGAAGTCAGCCTTGATCTTGGCCTCACCATCCTTGACGGGGTCCTGCGAAAGCAAAGAAATCAAAATATCAATGAGCATTATCCTCCAAAAGGGATAAAAGGGTTCACCCACCTTGAACTTCATGGAGGACAATTGGTACATGATGTTGCCCATGGCCTCACGAATAACATTCCAGGTGATCTTGTTCTCGGACTGGGCGGTCGATTCGACCGAGTGACGAGCCATATCGTAGAAATCGATGATGTTCTTCAGCATGCCGACGGTCTTGTAGAAGGGGCAGAAACGATCGTACGATGAGTACGAGTTCTGCTGCAGGAAATCATCCTTCAGCAGCTTGGCCACCTCCAGTGTGATCTTGTCGGTTTCGGCCAGCGATGCCTTACCGACCAGCTGCACAATTTCGGACAGATCTTCTTCCTCCTGCAGGATCTCCTTGACCTTGGTACGCAGTGGCACAAACTCGGGGAAGTTCTTGTCATAGAAATCATCCAGAGCACGCATGTACTTCGAGTAGGAGATGAGCCAGTTGATGGAGGGGAAATGTTTGCGCTGGGCCAATTTCTTGTCCAAACCCCAGAACACCTGGACGATACCAAGAGTGGCAGAGGTAACGGGATCGGAGAAATCACCACCAGGTGGCGACACAGCACCGACAATGGACACGGAGCCCTCACGCTCGGGATTACCCAAACACTTGACACGACCGGCACGCTCGTAGAACGAGGCAAGACGAGCACCCAAATAGGCTGGGTAACCGGAATCGGCAGGCATCTCAGCCAGACGACCGGAGATTTCACGCAAGGCCTCAGCCCAACGGGAGGTCGAATCAGCCATCATGGAGACGTTGTAACCCATATCACGGAAGTACTCGGACAGAGTGATACCAGTGTAGATGGAAGCCTCACGAGCAGCGACAGGCATGTTGGAGGTGTTGGCCACAAGGGCGGTACGCTTCATGATAGACTCAGTGACACCGTCAATTTCGACAGACAGCTCGGGGAAATCACGCAATACTTCAGACATTTCGTTACCACGCTCACCGCAACCGACGTAGATGATGACATCGGAGTTGGAGTACTTGGACAGGGCCTGTTAAGCGAGGAGGATAGTCAAACATTAGCAGAGGTTCTTAAGAGTCTCTTGGTCTAAGGTCTTAACTTACCTGGGAGATGACAGTCTTGCCACAACCGAAGGCACCGGGAATGGCGGTGGTACCGCCCTGGACACAGGGGAAGAGCGAGTCAAGCACACGCTGTCCGGTCAACAGAGGATGGTTGGCGGGTAGCTTCTCGGTGACGGGACGGGGCTGACGCACGGGCCACACTTGCAACATAGTGTGCTTGGTGATCTCGCCATCGAATTCGGTCTCCAGCACAACATCGTCGACTTTGTAGTTGCCCGAGGGGGCAATGTAGCGGACTGTACCCTTGGCGCGTGGGTTGACAATCATCTTGTGCTTCACGAGGGTGTTCTCATGGACCAGACCGTACAGATCACCACCGGTGATGTGGGAGCCGACCTTGACGTTCAGGGGGTTGAATTCCCAGCTGGCCACACGCGACAAGCTAGGAGTGTTCACACCCTTGGGGATGTAGATAGACTCGGTGAGTTCGTTAATGTCCTTCAATGGACGCTGGATACCATCAAAAATGCTGCCCATAATACCGGGACCCAGTTCCACGGACAGAGGTTTGCCGGTACGCAACACGGGATCGCCGACAGTGACGCCAGAGGTTTCCTCGTACACCTGAATGGTGGCCATGTCACCTTCCAGACGAATGATCTCACCGACCAGCTCGTAGTAACCGACACGCACCAGCTCGTACATAGCGGATCCGGACATGCATTCGGCCGTCACGACTAGAAGAGGGTTGTTGGGTTGGTTGGGGTTAGGTAAGACGGATTTACTGATCCTGTTTTTGACTTACCAGGTCCTGAGACAGCGAAGACGCGTCCGTATTTGGACTCACGGTCCTCGTCATCGAAACGCTTCAAGTTGGACATTTTATTTTATTTTTGCCTTTCAACTGCAAAGGGAAATTAGAATATTACCGGGTTAGTACCTTCTACGTAGTTTTCAGCGTGTTTGGTGGGGCAGTTTTGGCACCACACACAAGATACGCGAATGACTGAAAAATTTCTTATCGCTGTCAGCTGACAAATACGAGCGCACGTTGGTTACAGGTATCAGAGCTATCTATGTATCTGTGTGTGTGTCTGTGTGTCTATGTGCAGTCCGAGGTTAGGAGAGACTTATTCAAATTGAACAGCGAGTATTATTCGGTTTTAGTCGCTTTATATCGGTCTTACGTATGTTATTTGTAACTATTTTATGCACTTAACTCCCTGTCGAGAAAAAAAATGTTACGCTCAATGAATAAATAAGCAGAGCTTTTATTTCACGTGACAGAGCTTTGGGCAAGTTCGAAAGAAACTTCCACGACGTTGGTAACTTTTCGAAGAAGAGAGAGAGAGGCAGAGTCAAGTGTCAACTTGAGTAAAGAAAGATTGAAAAATAAATATTGCTTGTTTTTTTCTTTTCTTCACTACTTTAAAGACGGTCACAACTTAGTACTAAATGCGGGTACCTCCAGTTGCGTTATCTAGAGAGAGTGTGAGGGAGGGAGAGTGTGTTCCATGATATCGCTCTCTGCAACTCTACACTCGCTCACTCCCGCTCTCTCTCTCGGTCTCTCTCTCTCGCATTCGAGTTCGAATATTTGACAATTGGTTTTTGACGTTGATCACAAGACTACTGTCAGCTGACAAATGGAAAAATGCAGACTTTACGAACTGACTCGAAGAAGAGGCCCAACGCGAGGGCCACCATATTGAATTTTGAGGGAGTTGCAACGCCCCCTTGCCAATGTAGGTCCCCCAAAACGGGGACTTGTGTTTTCTTTGGGCGATCACAAGACCCGCGCGAGGCTAGCGAGCCGCGCGGTCGGAAGGTCAGCTGACTGTGCAAGTCAGTATTTCTTTATTTTTTGTCTCCCTCTTTTTTTCACACTAAACAATCCGCGTTTTTTTCATGCGTATTTTTGCACTTCTGCTGCCCACTGTGCGCAAGCAGTACAGTTGCAACGGGTGCCGCCTCTGCTGCTGTCTGCTGCAGTTGCAGTCTGCTGCGTGCAGCATTATCTAATAAAGCGAAATGTCTTTTTTTTATCTATTTCTCTTCGTTTTATTTTATCACTTTCTGCCTAATTGCGCCGCAAAACGCGGTTTGATGGGGTAAGATCGAATTAATTACATTTCTTTTTTTCTTTTTCTTGTTTGCCCTGCCTTTCCTTGTGCTTCTCTCTTCACTCGTTTTGCGCTTACGTTTCTATCTTGACGTTCCACTGGCGAACGTGTGTTGCTGCTTAACTGCGACAGAACTAAAACCGACTGAGCAGCTGCGCCAGCAAAGTTGTCGCTCGAACTTCGAAAAGTTCCAATGCGACGTCGACGTTTTGGAAGTCGATCCAATTGAAGATCTCAAGCTTGCGAGAGCTTGAGCTTTCACATGCACGCACCAAAAGCTTTCGGCATTTCTGTGTATGTGTGTGTGCGTGTGCGAGTTGTGAGCACGCAAAGCGCAGCTGGCTTCAAGCGCGCAGCGTTGCCAGATCGAGGGAGAGAGACTGTGTGAGCTAAAGAGAGCGCGGCACAGTGCTGCACAGTCAGTTTTTTTTTCTCGTCAAATATGGTTGTTCGTATTTGAATACAGCGGGAAATGTTGAGTAACTGCGTCGTGTTGGCAGTTGCAATATTTAGAAATACAGTTAGCTGTTTTTGCGTTTGTTTGGATTTTAATTTATATTATATACACATTTTTATCCCGCAATAAAATGTTTTTTATTGGTCATTTACAAATAAATTAATAATTTAAAAATTGCATTGCGAAATATCTAATTTTAATTCGTGTTTTTTTGCTGCATGTTTTTTCAATTTCCATGTTTTAATAATTTAGCTCTTTTAAACGCTATTAATGATCGATTTAATTTAAGTTTTTTTTGATTTTTACAAAATATTTAAATTTATTTTGTCATTAAAATAAATGCTCTACTTTTACGTTTTAAAAATTTTGCTCTTATAACAATATTACTTACAAAGTGTTTGAGTGAGTTTCTACTTCACGTGTTATTTTTTCAATACACTTTCTACAATTTCATTTCGCATGTTTTGTAGTTTTTTCTGTTCACCGTTTATACATACATATTGTATTGCAGCTTTTTTTCGCATCGCTTTCCACGAAAGAGTGTAAATTTATGATTTTTTTTTCAGAATAATGTATTTGAATTCAATGTTCGTTAGATTTTTAACGCTATTAATGAAATTTTAAGCTGCTTATAAATAATTATTTTTTATTTATGTTTTTATGTTATTCTCTTCAATATCTGTGTGTTATAAATTTAGCCTTTTTAACATGTAAATTTTTATAAATCTAGCTTTGGATTTTAAACGTTATTTCAGAGTTATTTTCTAAACATTGATGCAGTTTAATTTCTACGTGTATGTGTTTAAATGATAGCTTTTTCTTTTAGCTTTTTTTATCGTTGCCATTAAAAACTAAAACAGTAGACAGAACTGTCGGGGCAACTGCTAATGACTAATGAATGTCTGTGTGAGTGTGTGTGTGTTTGTACAGAGCTCAGTAACGTAATGGGCGTACAGAATTCAGATAAGAAGTTGAAGTAGTTGCGTTGAAAAGTTGAGCATTTTATTGATTAGTTTTTTGTATACCCTATAGAAAAACGAAGCTGCATTGTTTTGGGCACTACAAAGAAACTGCTGGCGCTGTTCGCTTTGCTTGCGGCATTTTCGTTTACTTTGCTTCGCTTCTAAATAAAATAAATTTTTCTTTTTCGCTGCGACGACGCGGCGAGGGCCAGCAGAAAAAAACTTGATTAAAAATCACATTGTAAAAAGATATGCACAGCATATTGTTGTTGTTGTTCTGGTTGTTGTTGTACAGGCTATTGTTGTTGTTGTTATTCTGTTTCTTTATGTTTTTGTTATGCGCGCTTTTGTTGCGATTTTTGGTTTTTGTTTGTGCGCAACCAATCAGCAGCGCCAGCTGCAATGGGCAAAAACCTGAACTCTAATTGGAAACTTGCACACTGAGGGAGAGAGAGAGAGAGGGAGCGAGAAGGGAAGAGAGTGAAAGAGAGGGGGAGAGTGGGAATAGTGAAAGAAGGGGAGCGGGAGATGGATTTTGCTGAGAATTCTGATTGCAGTCAGCAAATGCAGAAGTGGCAAGTACAACAGTAAACCGTTGCTTACAAAGTAGTCAGCACAGAAGGAGGGGAGGGAGGGAAGGTGGAGAAAGAGAGGGAAGGCGAGTGTTGATTCCTGCATAACTTATAAATCGATGACGTTCGCATGCAGCTTATGGGAGTCAGCATCGTCGATGGCTGAGGACATTTGCATAATAAGGCAAGCTGCAAACTTGGCTGCACTTGGCTGCCAGAGAGAGAGATCCCCAGCCAAGACCAGCCACTTGTCCGTCCAAGCACATTCTTATCCCGTTAGCCTCGCTTTCCCCTCTGCCCTTGCCTGCCTCGTCTATTGGTCGAGTGTCGGATTGTGTGTCAAAACGGCGCAGCAGAAAAATCCTCGAGTGGCAACTGTAGAGGCGGGTTCACTGCAAAGTTCACCAGATGAGCGCCTGCAACTGACAGCTGCACAGTGGGATACAGCGGGTGCAGCGGGGACAGTGGGACAGATAGACAAAGTGACATCCGAGATATCGGGCTGACATATCAGGTATCTGCGCATCTGCGGCATCAAGGGTTGCCAACCTGTCTGCCGCATGCCGCACTTTAGTTCACATTATTGTGGCAAGAACACAAAAGAGAGGGGGGAAAGGTAGTGAGAGGGAGATAGCGTCGCAATGCCAGTGAGGTTAGGTTGAACAAGAAAAAAATTTATTATCATAGTTCTTAGAATTATTCAACATTAAAAAAGCAAGCGAATATATTATGAATAACTTATTTAATAAAGTTAATAATCTAAGAGGATGAATATTCTTATAAAAAACATCTAAATAACAGTAAAGTACTACTTAAAGTATATTTTTGCTTGATATCTCTGTTAAGTAAAGCTTTAAGCATCCGTTGACCAATGTCATAGGTACCTGGACACCCTAAAAAGAGTTATCCAATCTCACTTAGTATCGCCGTAAGTTCGCCAGTTCAGCCACGAGATTCGGCGAGGTTTTGTGGCAGATCTGAATACATTAAGTCATAACTTCATTTGCAGCACGTTCATATTGTTTAGCCAGCTTCGCTTGACCAATAAATTCATTTGCACACACCACACACACACACACACACACACGCGCAGATACTGAGATACACGAGCTCACAGATACAAAGATACGAAGCGCATGGCGGATGCATCCATGACGGAGCTAATCTTGTTGCGCATTGCCATAATTTTCAATTTACATGCGCCCAGGGGAGCAGGGAAGGAGACAGGGGGGAGGAGGGGAAAGAGGAGCACTAGCTGGGGCGTGGCAAGCAGTAGCATTGTCTCCATGCTGCTCCTTATCGTGGTGCTACAACGTGATATTGGTCACAATAAATTAACTGCAATGGGTGAGCGCCGTTCATGTGTGTGTCTTCGTGATGTGTCCGTGTTGTGTGTGTGTGTGAGGGGTGTGTGTGTATGGTGTGTGGTGTCCATTGTCAGCCACACTCTTGATTATAGCCGACTGCCTCCTGCCCTACTCTCCGGCACACACTGCAGTTGCATTAGCCTGTTATTGTTGGCTCCGCCGGGTGCGTTGTTGGGGCAACCTAAGTGCAACATTTACATTTGCGCCATCATTTGCCATTGTCCCCTGTTCCTCTTGCCTTCCCCCTCTGCTGCCAGTGTCTGCCTGCTGCCTTATCGCCTGCCCAATCATTGACACATTCATTGATGCATCGGAGCGCAATGTGGCATATTTACGAGCCTGGCTAATTGGTTAAAGTCGTCGCTGCCCCAACTGCACGCAGCATGTGCCGCAAATTAAATAATTTAGTCTGCAAATGTGTTTGGCAATTTGCAAAAATGCAAAAACACGCATGCAAATGTCACAGAGAGGGGGAGGGAGGGAGAATGAGAGAGAGAGGAAGGATGACCCGACCTTTGACTGGGGCTGTTGCCTCCCGCAGTCTGATCCTGCTTAGCACTTAGACATGAAACCATGCGGCGGCTTAAGCCGGACCGAGTGCATTCAGGCACCGCAAACAACAAACAGCAGACAACAAACAGCAGCAGTGGCAGCAACAACAACAACAACAAGTTGAACAACAACAACTGCAACAACAACAAGTGAAACAATGAGCAAGAGTAGCAACATCATCAGAAGCTGCAGCAGCAGATGCAGTAGCAGCTTCAAGCCCCGAAAACAATAAACTTTTTCACACACACACACATAGCAAGAAAAACACACAGACACACACACACATACACAAGCACATATACACACAGCAACACACTCTCTTAGACTAGCACACACAGAGGATTAAACTAATTTGCAAGAACATTGAAAATCCTTTAAAACTGCTGCAGTGGCAAACGCATAGAGGGAGAGCTAAAGAGAGAGAGAGGGGGAATGGGAGATGAAAGAAAGGAAGGGAGCCGAGCTAGCTGATAAAGCAACTTGCAGCCATGAGCCGGGACAAAGAGTGCCCCGAAAATGAAGTGAATTCTATGCGCAAGTTGAGCAAGTTGCGTGCAGAATGTTTCCCTCGAGTTCTTCCTCCGAATTTACTCCTCCAGCTAATCCGCCTTCCTCCCGCAATACCATCAAGTTCCTGGCCGAGTAAGCTCTACATGCCTGCTCGTGTTCCTCTTCGGGTTACCCTCATGGTCCTTTTCGGGTTAGCCCCGTTCCTCCGCGGGTTATCCCCGAGTTTCTTCATGGGTTATCCCCGAGTATTTCCCTAGTTTAACCTCTGAAGTCCTTGCCGATTTTCCCTTCAAGTTCCTTCCATGCTAACCCCCGTTTACTTCCCCAGCTACCCCTAAGTTCCTCCATGGCTAACCTCCTAGTTCCTCTCCGGCTTACCCCCGAGTTTCTTCATGGGTTATCCCCGAGTATCTTCCTAGCTTAACCTCTGAGTTCCTCCCCGATGTTCCCTTCAAGTTCCTTCCAGGCTAACCCCCGTTTCCATCCCGACCTACCCCCGAGTTCCTTCATGGGCTATCCCCGAGTTCTTCCCCGGCTTACCTCCGAGTTTCTTCATGGGTTATCCGCGAGTATCTTCCCAGCTTAACCTCAGAGTTCTTCCCCGATTTTTCCTTCAAGTTCCTTCTTGACTAACCCCCGTTTTCTGCCCGGGCTTCCTCTGAGTTTCTCCACGGCTAACCCCCTAGTTACTCTCCGGGCTAGTCCCGAGTTCTTTCACTGGTTACCCCCAGTTTCTCCCAAGGCTCCTTCCGAGTTGCTCCACAACTTACCCCGAGTTCACTTACGGGTTACCCCCAAGTTCCTTCCTCAGTACCTCCCTGAGTACCTCCCTGACTTCCTCAATGAGTTCCTCTCTGAGTTCCTCCCTCACTTTCTTTCCAACTTCCCCCTCGTTTACCCCCAAATTCCTCGTTGTCTAACCCCCTGAAAGTTTTCATTTAACTAATTGAAAAATGCGCAAGTATTGAATAATGATGTTGCCCCCTCTCATGTAGGAGTAAATACCATGTACGGCTTATAGCACTTCTCTACTTAAGCTTAAGTTTTCGCCAACTTAATGAAAGCACAGCAGTTGCTGCAGAAGCAAAACTAAGAGGGAGAGAACGAGAGAGAGAGGGGGGGAAGTGATACAGATTGATGACAGCGTTCGATGGCTCGACCAGCATCTGCAATAAGTTGTGTTCCAATTCATGTATCAATTATCAGTTCTATTCAGTGCAATCAGCGAGCTGCTCATCGAGTCCAAAGCATGCCACCTGAAGGTGTCTGTGTGGCAGGGGTGAGGGCTCCAATTATTGTGCCACTGCTCCGGCTGCTGCAGTGCTTGTTGGTCTACCTGCTGTTGCTACGCTGCCTGCGTCTCTTCCTCTAGCTGATGCAGTTCCCCCTGCTTCGACTAGTGCTGCTGTTGCTTCTCTTCGTTACTCCTCTTCACTCCCTTCTGCAACATCTCCCCAATCGTCCGCTGCTGTACTCCCTACTGCTACTGCTGTTGCTACCTCCTTCACCTGGTTCTCTTCCCTGCTGCTGTTCCTCCTCTCTCTCCTTCACATCTTCCTCCATTGCACATTTCAACTTAACTGAATTATTAGCCGAGTTATGTGAATTATGATCTCTTAGTGCTGATACCAGGACACACACTGCCTGCTGCTGTTGCTGCTGCTAATCCGGCTTGTCCCCCCTCCTGCACCTGCTCTCGCTCTTGCTGCACTTAGCCAGCACCTTCGCTTGTGTGCGGACTACCCCGTTGCACCTTCCACTCTCTCTCCCTTCTGCCGCTGCAAGCACTTTCCTTAATGCACTTGCCCACTGGCCATGTGGGATTGTGCCCAGTTGTTGTTGCTCTTGTTGTTGTTGGCCAGGCAATTTGAAAACAATAACAAAAACAAGCGCAGGCAAAGGCTGCAATGGGGCACGAACTGTTGACTGTTCACCTGAAGCTGGCCAGGCTGCAGCCGCAGCACAGACACAGATAAGGCACACACACACGCGCACACAAACATAGGTAATGTGTCTCCCCCTGCTACACTTCCTCCTTCCCTTCTTTCCCTTCCTCTCTCCAAGGAGAAGTTTTCCGTCGCATATTAAACAAAAACACTTTTCAATGCGGCTGCAGCTGGAGTTGATGCTGCAGCCTGAGTCCGAGTCTGAGCCGGAGACGGAGCTGTAGCTGAAGCCGGAGCTGGCGCTGATGCCGGAGCTGAAGTTGAAGCTGCTGGCCTTTGTCATATTCATGACGTTGTTATTGCTTTTGTTTTGTCATTGCAGCCACCACAAATCCCCAGCAGATTGCAACGTTGCTCGCCCGGCAATAATACAAAAGCGAAGCTTTTAGGCTGCTCCCCCTACTCCTCTTAGTCCTCCCCCTGGCCTGTCTGAGACCCGATTGAGAAACTGTCCGGTGCTGTCCATGCTGTCTCTGTCGCATGAGCCGAGGCGGATGATTTATGACGCAGCTCGAAAGGATTAGCATATGAAACCAAACAAAGATGTTTGCCCTGCGACGTCGGACGAACGGGCGAGTCATGGGTAAAATCGAACCGGAAATGGCTTAAGCAAACACACGCACACACACAAGGCCAAAGTATACAAATCTGTGTGTGCCACTCTCTGTGTGTGCGTGTTTGTGTGTTTGTGTGTGTGCGTTAAGCGATTTACGGACCTGCCAAGGACGCAGCGAGCCACAAAGGGAACCAGAGCCGAGCCGAGGCGAACCGTAGCCGTGCGGGGGGAGAAGGATGAGCTGCAGCATGCGTAATTAACCTTTGACACGGCCCAGCGTTAGCGTGTGTTTGCGTGTGTGTGCACGTATGTGTGTGCGTGAGTGTGTGTGCCCAGCACACATTCATATTTCATTTGTCTGTCCAGCCCTTTGGCAATTAGGACAATGCAGGTGGCAGCGGGTTGCCAATTGAGCTTTGAACCTGGCAGGGAGTCTGGCCTGGAATATGAGGAATATGCTAAGGACCTGCAAAAGGTTTAATGGTGAAAAAAGCTGCCTGGCTTGGGGGGAATAGCCGGAGTCCTAGCTGGAACTTTTTAAGAAATTGGTGAGACATCTAGGTATTTGTCTTTAAACTCTTTAATGGCAATCAATTTCTGTCAGTTGATGAGTGAGTTTCCTCTAATTCTTACAAGGTTAGCTAGAGTCCTAACTAGGCCTTACTTGCTTAAATACAGATATCAGTGGACTCCCCTTACAGCCAAGTCTGAGCTGGAGTATGAAGAATATGCATAGGTAAAGAATTAAAGGGAAAGAAACTTTCAAATTTAAGCGAGGGTAGCTTGAGTCCTAGCTAGGAGTTTTAAGCAACATGAGGACTTTCCTATGTATTTGCCTTCAAACTTTCTAATATTCTTAGGTGCTTGGGATTATCAATCAATTCCTTACGAATGATGAGTAAGTTTTCCCTAATTCTATCAAGATTAGTTAGAGTCCTAACTACTTGCTTAACTACAGATATCAATGAACTCCCCTTATAGCCAAGTCTGGGCTGGAAGAGGTGAAATAGGCATGAGGCTTGTAAAAGGTTAAATGGAGAAAGAAGCTGGCAAGCTTAAGCGGAAGTAGCCTGAGTCCTAGCTAGGACTTTTGAAGAACTTAAGGGTTTTTCTAGGTACTTGAACCTCTTTAATTTGTTCAGGTGCTTGGACAAAACAATCAATTCCTTACGAAATATGAGTAAGTTTTACCCAATTATATCAAGGTTAGCTAGGTTGGAGTCCTAGCTAGGACTTTGGAATACCTCGGAGGTTTCCTAGATATTTGTTTTCAGACTCATTAATATGTGCGGGTGTTTGTAAAGAACAGTCAATCCATTACGAATTATAAGTAATTTTCCGTCAATTCCTTCAGTTAGTGACTTAGCTAGTGTCCTGCCTAGTACCTTTCTGATTAACTACAGGTGAATCAACTCCCTTTACTCCTAATCATACTGGGTGTGTTTGTTTGTTTTATTGTTGAGCGCAATTTACTAAGCTATTTGGATAAGTCCTCAATACACATCTGTGTGCCTTTAATGATGTCCATGATCGTGTTCGCTGCTCTTCTTCTGCGACTTGTGCCACTTCTTTTTGTGCTCCTCGCCGCCCTTCTTGCCGTGCTCCTTCTTGTGGCCCCACTTCTTTTCCTCCTCGTGCTTCTTCTTGTGTCCCTTGTGGCCCTTTTTCTTGTGACCCTTCTTGCTGTGGCCCTTTTTGCCATAGTGCTCCTCGTGGCCGCCCTTTTTGTGCTCGCCCTTTTTGTAGCTGCTGCCCTTTTTGTGCTTTTTGCCCTCCTCGAAGGCGCCGTGCTTCTCCTCGCCACCCTCGTCGTGATCCTCATCGTAGTACTTCTTCTCCTTCTTGTCCTCATTCAGTTTGTGTACATTGTGTTTGCCTTTGATGGAGTGGCCCTTTTTGTACGAGCCGTGATCTTCGAATTCGCTACCCTTTTCACCCTTCTCGCCCTTCTTCTTCTTCTTGTGATGCCCCTCGGAGTGCTTGTGCTTCTTCTCGTGTCCCGACTCCTCGCCATGTTCGCCCTTCTTGCCCTCCTTGTCGTGATGCCCCTTCTCGCCCTTCTCGTGCTTCTCGCCGTGTTTGTGACCCTTTTTGCTCTTCTCGCCATGTTTCTTGTAGTGCTCGCTGTGCTTTTTCTCACCGGACTCCTCTTCACCCTCCTCCTCGTGCTCTTCGTGCTTCTTTGAGGCGGCCGTCTGCAGGTCATCCACCGCATCCAAATGGGCGTGGAAGTCGAGCAGGTCCGTGTTGCCTAGCGGCAACCCGATTACCATGGCCTTGTCCTGGGCAGCGTAAGGCAGGGTTGCCATTGCCGCCGCCACTGCTGCCAGTGCCGCAAGCGTGGCCAGGCATCCCAGTTGCCAGGGTATCCAGCTTGGCCTGCTGCTGGCTGCCATTTCGCCAAGTCGTTATCCTTTGAGGCTGAAGCTGCTGTGGCTGCCGTTGCTGCTGTTGCTGCTGCTGCCACGCCTTGTTGTCGTTGTCTGGTAAACTGTTTTGCAGCTACCTTCGCCTTTTATGTGCCCGCCCCGAGGCCACGCCTCACTGGAGGCCAGTTATTGCTGCTCTGCGGCTGATTTGGCAACATTTCTTTGTGGCCCTTGTCGCCCAGTCGCCCCAGTCACCCAGCCCAGGCCAACTCAGCTCGCTCTAAGTGCATAACGCTGTTCCAAACTAAAAAAACCCTTCCAACAAATGCCCAACTTCTTGCGGTTTTTCGCCGCTTTCTCAGGCTGCCACTTCTTGCCACTTTTTGTTGCCCCACTCTCCCTCCTCTCTGTTGCCTTTTCGCTTGTATTACGTACGACGACGCATTGCGACAGCATTTCCAGCAAATGACCAAGAGACCAGCACGTTGATCGGGTAACCAGAGCGTGCACAGTGGAGCAACAACACTCAGTCGGTGAGGTAAGGTAATTAATAACAGTTTCTGAAATGCGGTTAGATTAAAGTGGTCGAGAGATTGCCAATTTTGTGTTTTAAATAATTGCAGAAAATTTGATTAAAACTGTTGCTCAAAACGAAACTGGTTTTGCTAAGGAATTGGTGATAAATAATAATTAATTATTATTAAATATTATCAAATATTTAACTTTATCGCATTGATGCATAGTGTTATTTATATTTTTTAATAACTAATAGGCAACTTCTTGGTATTGAATAGTTTAAGTCAATCTGTTCAAGCTTCAATCTCTTAAGGTTCTAAAGTAACAATGCAGTGATAATATAACTATAAGCTCAGCAAGGGTGCAATAGATCTTATAGGTTACACCACAGATCCCCTTTTAAATTAATGCCAAAAATTTATGAAAAAAAAAAAATAAATAAACAAAATATGTTTGCGACTTCTTTGTCTTCCTCGTTTTATGATTCAAAGCGCTGTACTGTAAAGTAACATTTGTTTAACATATGCTTAACATCTTAACATAACATGTCTTTGCTGAACAGCAATACTTTTAAGCCTAATTATCAAATTGCACAAACTTGTATAAATGAATTCTTATTTTATTCTTATTAAGTCCAGTATTTCAATAAAGCAATAACTAAATATATGTAGTGTTAACATCGATTGATCGACCTTGTTTTAATGTCAACTATCAATAAAATTAATTCGAATAATTTAAATATAAACTTAAAATATAAAAAAATTATATAAATTTTCCTAGTTTGAATAAACCTTTTAGTTAGTATCCTTCTCACTTTCCTTAACATTTACATAACATTAGCTTAACATGGCTTAGCAGTTACTTAACATAGATAGATTGCCTTAGGTCATTGTGTATCACATCGCTATTGACGCTGCCAATAGGCCACGTATTATCGATATGTATGCACCAAAAGGAATATCAAAAGAGCAGGCGAAGAAGAAGAAGCAACAGTAGGAGACGACCTGCTCCACCCTCCACTTCCTTTTCACGTCGTTTTGCACTGCAGCTGCCTTTTGATTATGAGAAAACCGACGTCGACGGCGGCTCAATAAGGCTAAAAGCCAACAGAGCACGGCCTTGGTATTAGGCTAATTGCTGGCCATCGGCCGCGGGCCAGAGCCAGGCAGGCAGCCAACAGCTTAGATGTCCTCGCCACGGCGCTGGATTTGAATTGGTGAAGAGCAGCAGCAGGAGGTGCTGCAGGTGAAGGTGGAAGAGGTGGAGCGGGAGCTGTTCTTGTCCTGCGAGACTGTGGGCTGCCTGTCAATGCCAAGCGTAGTTTAATCAACGTTCTGTTCTCTTTCTCTCTTTTATTTTTTGTTTGCCGCTTTCCCATTCGCTTCTTGTTTTTGCTGCTCTTCAGCTGATGATGCTGCCGCTGCCGCTGCCGATGCCGCTGCTGCCAAATTAATTCAGCAAATTCAATAAAAACAAGCAGCAAAACATGGCAAACAACTCGCAGCCGACGATGCTCTCGATGCTTCGATGCTCCGGCCATGCAATCAAAGAGCGCACAAATAAATCACCAGGCTAAAAACTAAGCCAAAAGTGGTGGGATGAAGGAGGGGTGGGAGGGGGAGTGGGATGAGGGGTGCAGGGCAACCCGCTGCACGGCCAAAATGTCAATGCAAATTTAATGGCTGACAATTTATATGCATGCCAAGTGACTTTTGCCCAACTACTGAACTTTCCACTCAGCCCAGTCTCCCTCCCCCTCCCCCTCTCTCTCTCCCTCTCTCTGTGTTTGTCTATGTGTGTGTGTGTGTGTGCCGCTTTGTGCATGCAAAGGTTACCGGCTGCGTCCTGCTGGGGGTTGACAAAGGCAAAAGTTCCAAGGTGCCAAGTGGCTGTCAAACTTTTGCTCCGAGCGCGCACCCAAAATCGAATTGAGCCGAATGGAATGGAAAGAAACGGAACGCCAAACCAAATAGTCATCATTAGGGATGGGACTTGCAATACTTCGATATTACTAAGGACAGAACTATCGCATAGAAGTACGAGAGAGAAAGGCTTCCCTCGGCATGACGAAGATGCTATAATGCTTTATCTCCTCACATTGATTGACACCGATAATGGCGGCAATATGATATAGTGGTCCGATTTTTATATCATTTTATATTCATATTAAATACTACCTTGATCAAAAAGTTCCCAGAATCACCACCGTGTGGCGCTTTCAGTCACCCGATTTTAGTTCTCTTTTTTTTTAGGTTGGCACAACCCTCATTGACATTCTATAAAATTTTCAGCTTGATAGTGTGACATTTGTAAAAGTGACGCCGTACTATTTAATATTTTTTATTTAATATTTTAGCAAATAACAAAAATCAGCCGATAGTTTCTATGGCAACAATACGATGAATCGGTCCAATCCAGCTCATTTCAAATTATCTATAGCGTACAGCAATACGCAGCATGTGAGTCAAGTCTCATCAAGATAGCTTAAAAACTGAAAGACTAGTTGGCGGTGCAACAGACAGACTTACGGACGGACAGACGGACGAACGGACAGGGCCAGATCGACTCCTTTGGTGATGTTGGTTCGGAATATATATTCTTTATGAGGTCGGAGATGTTTCCTTAAGTGCGTTGAGAACTCCTAGCAAAAATTAATATACAACTCTACTACTTTGTCCGAGAAGTATTTCAATGGTAAATAAAAGAATTTTCGGTCTTTATGCTACACTATAAAAGCGAAAGCTTTGGCTGGCAAAGTTTTTTATTGGATTGAGAGCTATCGAATATAATATATCAATAATTAATAAAAATACTCAAAGGCTTTATTAAACCTTTTTTTTTTAATTCATTGAGCTCTATATAAATGTGTTGCCATAACAGAAATTTGATTTAAATATAGAAAAAGTACAATTTGAAAAATCAATACAATTTAAAAAGGAATTAAAGCATAATTTTGTCAATATACCGTAACGAACAAACACTAAGAAGTAGACACATGAAAGATCAATTGAACAGTATCCTAGTTAGTATCCTTCTCAAGCCTCCCTGTCGATATATTTTACATATCGAAAGATCACTTGTGTAATCGTATTTATGCCCATCTCTAAATTCCCTCAAGCTGTTGAGCGTGCCTCTTGCCCCTCTTCTACTACATGCCACGTCCTTGTTGTCGCCAGGACACATAAATAAAGCCAAACGCATTGCCAAGCTGCTCCTTGCGCTCCAGCTCCTCCTTCTGTGCCCCGCCAGCGTTTGCATGTTAACATTAACGGGTTATTTACGCCGCTCGCGACATTTAAAATGCATTTCCTGTGCCACAACCTGGCGCGAAGGCCACCAGCTGTGCGTTCTTCTTCATCCCCCCCATTCTCCATCTTGGCCAAGCGGGCCCGTGAGAGAGCTTTATGAACGTGTAACGATGCCGAGCCAAGCATAAATACCAAAAGCCACCGACGACAGCCGGGCAAAATGTGAGATTAACTGTTATTCCTGGAAACTTTGGACACAGCAACAGTAGGAGGAGGAAGAGGAGAAGGAGGGGGAGGAGAAGAAACAGGAGGAGGAGCAGGAGCAGACCATTGGTAGGGGGATTACGCGCTCTTGTTGCTTGCCCAGCTGATGGATCACTGAGAGTGGACAAGTCCCTGTCTCTGCTTTGTGGCATATCAATCAATGCTTTATGGACAGCTTCAAGCGAACGCTTAAGCTGCTAATGAAGCCACAACTAATAGAACATGTTCGTGCATGCAACAAATGGGGGCAGAACGAACTGAGCAGCAAAGGGAATGAGTGAATGAATGAATGAATGAAATGAATTTCATAGCTGAGTTTCAATTTATGTAAAGGTTTATTGCTGTGACAAAAGTTACACTCCCTCTAAGGGGTGCTAGAAGTTTCGCTATACCCCTCCCTCTTCCCCCCGTTTGCCATTTAAATAAATTTAACTGGTGCTACCTCACTGTAAATGGGAATTTTAAGCTGCGCTCCCCATGCAAAAGGTATTCAAAGTTGACTGTTTAGTGCCCATTCCAAGTGAGAGAGAGAGTTGAAAGACATTTCCAGTTGAATGCAACTTGCAGCTTAAATTGCGAGCTGAAATTACCGTTAAGTGTTATTTACCTGTTGGCAGCATCGCTGTGGCACCTTGGCAACCAGCTTGGCTTCGGCGACAGTGGCGAACCTAACCTAACCTAGGACAACCCCAGTCGGAAACAACCTCACTTACTCCATCACTCAAAGCCCTAACTCCCTCACTCTTTTCTTGTGTCCTGCTCTTTCCTCCTTTCTTTCTCCCCTTGCATTGCCACTTTCCCTCCTCTTCTCCTTCTCATTCCTTCCTCTGCTCCATTCTATTCTTAGCCACGTTTATTTATGGCAACATTTTGACAAGCTTTAAAATAAACGCAGCAAAATCCGCTGAACTTTGATCGCAGCTGCCTTGCCGAATCTCCAGGGCAGCGGCGTAGCAGCTGAGGGGGTGAGAGAGGGGCCGCACGTGCTGACGAAGAAATCAAATGGCTGCGCACCTGCTGAGCCAAAGATGGGGGAGTGGAGGACCTTAGCAAATGCAGCGTGACAGTCGCGGCTAAAATGTGTGCCGCATGTGGTGGAGTGAAGGAGCATAGGGTGCTGGGAGCTGTACCTGCTACTCACATCGGTCGCATCAACGCGCTGCGTTTCAGAATTCAATAAAAATCTTTTGTTTTCCCACATTGAAAACTTTGAGCCAAGGTTTTTCGGCTGACGGGGCGCATGACTTACGGGCATGACTTACCCGGCTACCCTTTGCCCTCTTACCCGGCTACCTTCTACCTACAACCTTACAGCCCTCTTCCATCCATCCTCCAATCATCTACAGTCTTCTGGCTACCCCTTTGTCTACCTTTCACCTTGCAACCCCTGCTTCAACCACCCTCCTCAGCCACCTCTCCTTCCTTCACTCCACAACCTCTTTCGTCAACTACTTGTGGTAAATTTACACGTATGCTGCATTTTTACGCTGCGCATTCAAGCAACATTTTCTTTTTCACAGTGTAGAGGGGGCGGGGGGGCGTGTGCTGTCACACGTGTGCGTTGTCTATACAATTTTAAATGATTCGCTGCGTGTGCGCGTCTTTTCATTAAACCCGAATCCCAATCCGAAACCTGAGCGAGATCAACGAAGGCTTTAAAGTTTCTGCGCCATGGCAGCGCTTAACAAGGAGAGGAGGGGAGAAATGAAAGGGGGATTGAAGGTAAAATCGATTACCGAAGTTGAGTTGAGTTACAGTAAAACGAGCAAGAAGCGAAGCAGAGAGAACAGAGCGGATATTTTAAGAACAAAGCTAATTAATTCCCCACGCGCCGAACAACGGTGGAGCTTGAGACTGGCGAGGGAGCTTGGAGGGTAGGGCAAGAGGAAGGTCTTTTTCTGGAAATTGTGAAGAGCATAGGTTAAGGTATTATTATAATATATATAGACACAATTCATGTAACATAAGGATGGCACATATTGAACAATGTATGTTAATGCTTTAACAGTAATTTTTAAGGCCAAATTTTGCTTTTTTTCTTTATATGTCATTTACTATATGAGCTAGACCTCCCACATTTGTCTAGGTCGTGCCCAAATTTAACTTTTTGTAAGTATGAACATTTATATCTCAGTTACGTTAAGAGCTACACCTCACACATTTGATGGCAATATGTCTTAGTTGTGCCCAAATTTAACTTTTTGTCTGTATGAACACTTATATCTCAATTAATATAAGAGCTAGAGCTACCAAATTTGGTGACAATATGTTTTAGTAATACCCCTAGCTAAAGTTGGTTCCAATATTAGGCTACGTCTCTTTACACTCCTATAAATGGAGAAAAAGCTTTTGCTAGCGTGCTTATAAATTTACTTTTTACTTTTATTTCCCTCAACTTCATAAATCGCAGCACATAAACAGCTCAGCGCACAAGCGCAGCTGCTGCAGTTACCTTTGCATTGCTGGCTAATCCCCGCTGTATCTTATTTGTTAGCTTCCCTACCACTCCTCCCCTACCTCTCTTTTCGCAGCTTCTTCTTCTGCTTCTATGTCGGATAATATTTAATATGATTGGATCGGGGAAATAAAGCAATCTTGTTTGGGTCTTACTGAGTTGCGAGCTCTTGGCTCAGCTGCAGCTGTGTCTTCAGCGGGTTTGTCCACCTCCCACACCTCACACACCTCTAGATACACCTCTGCACATTCCCTTCCCACACCTAGACACATTCTCCCTCGCACACTCCCTCTTCCTCTTCCCCACTTGCTGTGACACGCTCAGCGGCTGCTATCGCATTGTGTTTGTTCATTGGTTTTGCTACCTTTATTCTTTATGTGTATTGATTTGAAATGAATCTCCCTGTAAGCTGTCCAGGCGCAGCATCCTCTCCTACTCCTCCTCCTCCATGCCACGCCCCCTGGCTGCCCTTGGTTTATCACGCTATCTGGCGCCACTACAAATTGCAATGTTTGTTTTCCTTTTCCCGATTCCATTTCCTAGCCGGGTTTAGCATATAACTTACTGTCATATTTTCATCTCTGAGGGGGCGAGGGGAGCTGTGTGCTGTTCCGCTACTGTGACTCCTGCCTGCTCTCCCTACCCCCTACCCTCCTCTCGGCTTTTGTTATTATTGTGCATTCGATGCTTCTTTCGCATTACTCGCAAAAGTTCTTTTCTTTTTGTTCTTCGATGTGTTTGGCCCGCTCCGCTTTGAGGCTCTTTCGGGTACTTTTGCTTCTGGATTTCGTTAACTTTGTTATTTCTGCTTTACAGCTACGTTTGCGTTCCCTCTCTCTCTGTCTATCCCTTTCTCTCTCTGCGCTGCTTTTCAATTTTCAATAAAATATGCAAATTTATACCGCATCTCGTTGTGCTGGCGCTGCCGGGAGAGCGCTGCCTCTTATCTCGGCCGTTTCTCATCGACAACATGTGATAGCTACAAGTTATGGCCAGGCAGAGCTCCTCTTCCTCCCCCTCTCCCCCTCTTTACCTCTCTCTCTGTCTCTCTCTTGCTCTAAGCAGCAAAGTATGTTATTAATTTGTAATTTGTTTACGGTTATTTGTGCACAAATCAAAGGGCAAAGATTGAAACTTTGACTGCCCCAGAGAGAGACAGAGAGGCACAGGAGAAGAGAGGAACGGAGAAGAGAGGCAGAAGGAGAAGAGGAGAGCGAGGCAGAGAGGCGCACAAGACTAGCGAGCAATCATTGCCGTGGAACAAACTTTATGCTGATGGCTCTCGCTCTCTATCTCCATCTCCATCTCTCTCTCTCTCTCTCTTAGGGCTTTTGGCTAGTTTAGTGGGTTGCCAAACACTTCAATTCCCCAATGACAACTTGACTGGGTTGCCGCCTGTCCTGTTTTTTTTTTTTTTTTTTTTTTGTGGAAAACAGAAAAACAGATTTGTTTGAAGATAGTTGAAACACTTTTGGGGTACTTTCGTCCCGGCATTGGGCAGCTCTGGTTTCCCAGATACTTTCGAGTTGAAAATAAAGTTTAAGCAGGAGACTCCAATGTGATTATGTGGGTAAATAGAGTACGGTTTCGATGCTCAAGTTATTGGTCATTGTGGGGTTAAGAGGACAAGAACAGAGATCAAATCTCTGGGCACAAGTTGCAGTCATTATTATCATGGAACAAAGAACAACGAAAGTAGAAAATGAAACATAGAGCTGAAAATGAGGAATGTGGAGTGGAAAACAGAAACAAAACATGAGGAATATGAAGTGGAATACAGAAGGAAACAGGTATTTCTGATGATACGATTTATAGAACAAAACATAGAATGAAACATAGAACTAAGAAGTGACACTGAAATGAAAGAACTTTGATGGAAACATAGAAAGATTAAGGCAATAAAAACAAGACACATAAGTCTCTATAAACATCGAAAAATAGAAAACAATACATAAAAGAACATAGAAATATTAAACATAGAAACTTAAATAAAGAGACATTAAAACATGAAGACATGAAAAGTAGAAACTTAGAACATAGAAACATTGAAATATAAAACATAGAAAATGGAAACATTCCTGAACATTTAGGCAAAGAAATATTTTAAAATAGAATAGGTCAAAAGACTATAATCAAATGTGAAGTAAAACGTAGAACATAAAAGATAGAAATATTAAACATATATAAAAATACATAGAAAGTGAAAACATATTGATTTAGGTGCTTAGAAACATAGACAAAAAAATATAGAAATAGCTACCCATAGAAACTTAAAATCAAAACATAGAAATAAAGAACATAGAAACATCGCCATATAAAACATAGAAAAAAGAAACATAAAATAATCCAAGAGATCAAGATACTAAAAATAGACATGGAAAATTAAAACATGAAACATGGAAACATCGCAATAAAAAACATAGTACAAGAAAACATTAAAAAATGTAAGCTCAGAAGCATTAAAACATAGAATGGATTAAGATATTATTATAAGACAGGGAAAATGGAAACATAGAACATAGAAACATCGCAATATAAAAAATAGAAAAAGGAAACACAAAACATTTAAGCACACAAGCACTAAAACATATAATAGATGTAAAAGACTAAGAAAAGACATTGGAAATTAAAACGTAGAACATAGAAACATCGCAAAAGAAAACATAGAAAAAGAAGAAAGCTAAATATAATATGAACAAAATAGATTCATTGATAATGAATTGTCAAACAGCGATTTCAGTTTATTGAACCACTGTGTCAATGCTCCTGCCCACACCTCCCGAACCACTGTGCGCCTCAATCAATCATTTAACTTGAATAGTCCTGCCTCTGGACTCAGTCCGGGGCACAGTCAAGTCAAGCAATGAACTATAGTAAAATGGATGGCAATCGCAATGGGATTGTCAGGCCTGTTTCGGCTCTCATCATTTGCCTGCCTGTCCGTCTCTTCGTCTGTTCCTCTGTCTGTCTCTCCTTCTGTCCGTCTCGCTGTCCCTTTTGTTGGTTATGTACTTGTATTTTGTATTTGACTTTTGCATTTTTCAAACAACGCATTCACCCATCGCCCTCGGCCTCAGTCACTCATTCACTCACCCACTCACTCATTCATTCATTGTCATTCGCTCAGTGTGTATTTATTCATGCATTTGTTTGCTTTCTGACGCATGTTTCCGAAAAATTATGTGCAAACAAACTTGAATTAAAACAAAAAAGAAGAAGCGAAATAAAAGTAAAACAAAAAAAATATAAAATATAAAACGCAAAACAAAAAACAAAAATGTCAAATAAGCGCAAAGTCAAACAAAAGCGATGGGGTGGGAAGGAGACAACGGAAGCAGAGAGACAGAGAGAGAGAGGGAGAGAGGGAGAGTGGGAGAGAGAGAGAGAGAAATAACATGCAAAAGCAATTTAATTGCGTGGCCAACAACAAAGGGAAACTCGCATTGTTTGCTATTCGCATTGTTGTTGTCAATGTTAATTTTGCTGACGGAGAACAAGTTCATAAATAAGTATGCATATAATTTCTTCTTTTATTTCTCCCGCTGTTGCTTTGTAGCTGTATCTGTGTATCTGTTAGACCCACTCCACGTGGAGCAGTCAGTGCTGGGCATGCAAAAGGCAGGCAGCCAGGCAGGCTGGCTGGGAAGCTCTCAAGTTCTGTTCCACTTACTAAAACAAAAGTTAATTAGAATGCCTCATCATAATGCGAGGCCAACGCAGAGCTGAGTCGAGCCGAGCCGAGGCAGAACAGCAGCGCACAAAAGTTGCAGGCAGTAAATTAGATTAGCAACAACAGCAGCTACACGAGTAGCATCAGCAACACCAACAATAACAACGTTGACAAACAACAACAGAGAACAAAGAGTGAGAGAGAGGCAATTAAAAATGTAAAATTTTTGTCGGCGCCCGAAAATTTTTGCGCCATTTTTAGCTGTTTTCCCGACAAATCTAGCCTGAGCGAGTTGGACGTTAAATTGAGCATTGCATGCTTTTAGGTGCTGCGCTTTTGCTGCCAACACTTGTCAAGCAGTGCTAGCACAGCTGCGCTTTGTGTGCTCTGTTAATGTTAAGTTTAACAGCGCCAATCAATCGGCTTGCACTGCTTAACAGAAAAGTTGGCGGGTGGTTCTCTGTTAAACTGTTATCGATTTAATGAATTGCATTTAATGTAATGTAAGGGCTATCGATTTAAATTCGATTCATTAAGTCTGCAATACACTCCCTGGTAATTACATATTGCATAAACTACGTTGATCGATTTATTTATTTTATATTTACAAATGTATACCGCCTGTGTTACACTCCAGGGCATGCAAATGCAGCAGCAAAACTGTCGATCGATTTCTAATTTGTTGAAATGAACCAGTTAAACTCATTTTACACTTCTGTTGCATACACCACGGGGTAATTAAGTGCTGCAGCTGTTTATCGATTATATGTTGTGTCTTTGGAGATGTACAATAATATATCAACTTTTAACTAACCATAATTTATGATACTCCTTCGTACAACTTTTTGCGGTTGTCCCCAAACACTTTGAGGACGCACATTTGTGCCGGTTTTTCTAGTTTTAGTTCCAGTTGTTGCTGTTGTTGTTGTTGTTGTGGCTGCGTGTCCATGTCTTAAGCTATTTTTAAATGTGCCTCAACGCAAAGTTTCCAGCGGCATTTCTGGCATTTTGACAAATTTGCAGCGAGCCCAAGCCAAACTGACTGTAAACTGTTGTTGCCCACTGTCCGCAGTGATAGTCGAGAAGTTGTTGCAACTAACAGTGGCAATGGGTTTTTAATGAAGCTGCAAACAGATTTACGGGACGCGACTTAAAGTCAACACAGCGAGCGAGAGAGAGAGAGAGAGAGAGAGAGGGAGACGCAGCAGAGTTAGCTTTAAAGCTAGAAACACTTTAGCCATATTTTCGACACGGTTGCAAAATAAATAACAGGACAAACTTTTCAATAAATAAAATTAAAAACTTTTTCTGTTCTGCTCGCTACGGTCAAAAGTTGCTGGCAAAGGGGGCGGGGCAGGCGGGGCGTGGCTGGGGAGGCGTCGCCTGTTTCGAGTTGAGCTGTGCAAACAAACCGAAGCCGGATGAACTAAAAAGCAAGCGAAAAGCAGTAGAAGCAGAGGGGGGATGAGGGTAGGGAAAGAGTGGATAGGGGGGAGGGGAAGGGGTATATAGGCGCTCAAACAAACGCCAATTGACCGTAAAAATGTATATCTAGCAGTTAAGCGGAATGCCTACGGACACTGGGCAAAGGCAGACTGCAGAAAGGAAACAGGCGGAGGAAGAGGGGAGGGGGAGAGTAGGAGTAACTGCTTGAGCCGATGCCGTAGCCGCTGCCGTGGCTATAGTTGAGCAATTGAAGCGCTTGAGGTTCGAAAACAATCACCTTGACAGGGCAGGCGAGGCGCGGCGCTTGGTCAGTAGCACATGGAATTCCATTTACGTTTGCAGGCCACGAAAAAAGTTTTCTACCTCCCTCCACTGCACTGCTTTGCCGCCTTGGCCAATCAGTTGGGCAACTGAGTCAACTGCGGGTCGCGACGCGTCGCGGAGGGGGCGACTAAATCAACTGAAACTTGGTGCGAAGAAAAACAAAATCAGATTCGTGAATGGCAAAGAAAATGGAGAGAGAGGGGGGAATAGGGAGAGCAGAGAGAGTGTAGAGAGAGAAGAGAGCAGAGCGAAGAGTAGAAATAGAGAGGGAGTAAAGGGGGAGAGAGGGCGCACGGACGGCGGATGCTGTGTGAAGTGCGCAAAATGAATTGGTCAAGTGGAAAAAATTGGCAGCACGAGCAAAGCAGGAGGGGAAATGAGGAGGGGTAAAGGGGGTGCCAAAAGTATTGAAATACATTTAATGAAAAAGTTAGACGCGGGTCTCTTGGGGGCTGAGGGGGTAGTCAATCGAAGGACGCAGCAATTGAGCAAACACAGCAAAGTTGATGTGATTTTGTTGTAAGCAACGCACACACACACACACACACACACGGAAGCAAAAACAAGACAGCAACAAGAGTAACAGCAACACTAACAAGTAGAACAGCAACAACAAAGTGAACACTGCTAAACGCTGATTGCGTTTTAATGCCAGTTATGGATGAATAGACGAGGAGTGACGCACAAAAAGACAGGGAGAGAGGGAGAGAGCGCTGAAGAAGAACTTTAAAGAGAACAACATTTAATAAGGGGACCAATTGAGTAGGAGTCTGTTAACAACAGAGTCTGTGAACAGCAGAACTATGTTAAGTGCTACTATAGATCTCAGTTAATCAACAAGAAGAAGAAGAACAGGTGTAACAGTAGTAGCCAAATGAGCAGAGATTAAGATAAAGAATGCGTGTGTGCATGTGTCACTGTGAGTGCATGGAAGATAGCAACATTAAATATGTTAGAGTGAGAGACAGAGCGCAGAGCGTAAGACAACAGTGAGAGAGCACTCTACGCAGAACAGTGCTAGCAAACTCTGTTAGCAACAGAGCCATGTTAAAGGCTGCTGTTCATCTGCTTATGCACTTGTCCTTCTCTGTTAACAACTGGTGAAACAGCAGCAGCAGCAACAAAGTTAACATAGGCGAGAATAAAGCGCTGTATGTGTGCATTAATGAGAGCATTTTTTTAATTTGGCGACCAATTGTTTAGCAGAGCCAGAAAATACGGAACTGAACTAGCATTGTTCCGATATAGGGTTCCAGAAGCACTGTTAACTAGCGCTCTTAACAGCAGCGCCATGTTAAACGCAGCTATTGATTTGCTTATGCTCTTGTCCTGCTCTGTTAACAGGTGGAACAGCAGCAGCGGCGACAAAGTTAACATAGGCAAGAACAGAGCGCGGTGTGTGTGCATTAATGAGAGCATTTTTAAATATGGCGACCAAAATGATTAGGAGAGGCAGCCAGTACTCGATTGAACTAGCAATGCTCTGTTATAGTGTGGGAGAGGCAGTGTTAACTTACACTCTTAACAGCAGTGCCATGTTAAACGCTGCTATTGTTGATCTGCTAATGCTATTTCCCATCAGCTGAGCACAGTAAACCGCCAACGCATCGCTGCTATCGATCTGGCAGCACTGCCAGCGCAATTGTCAACTGTCATGTTGCTCAGCTCTGATAAGCGCAAGTGCTTGCTGTCTCTCTCCCCCTCTTTTTCTTTCTTTTTTTGTCTTACCCCTGCTCTTCCTCACTCTCTCTCCCTGCTTTAACTTTGCAGAGTATCATCGTTTCGCACTTGCTTTTCAACTTATCCCTCCCCCCCTTGCCCTCTGCTGACCTCTATCCGCACTTTGCTTAAGCTTTGCTGTGCTGATAGCAAATGGGGCAGCAGCTTCTCTTCTCCTGCTGCTGCTGCTGCTGCGGCGCCAGCCATACAGATATTCCCATTTTTAACTGCTTGGCATTTGCAAACTGCAGCGTCATTTAAACTTTTCTCATTTGCTGGCAGCGCAGCGGCAGAGGGAACAGCAGAGCCGGAGAGAAGGCCGGAGAAGTTTGTCCTACATTGTCAGCGGTCGGCGACGGCGGAAGTGACTATAAGATGTTGAGCAAGGCAAGAGAGAGGGGTGAGGAAGGAGGGGGGAGGGTGTTGCAGCCACTCGATGCAGCGCCTTGATGCAGCTCGTCATTGTTTGGCTAAACATTTTTAATATGCGACTAATTTGCTGGCAGAAGTCGACGCACTGCGACAAGGATGACGCAGCTCTGCCTGTACCTGTCGTTGTTGTTGTAGTTGTTGTTGTAGTTGCTGCTGTCGCTGTGCAGGACTTGCTGCATTGCATTTGAGTTGGGTCCCGTGACAGGGGCTATTGTTTAAATTCAATTCCCGTCTTTGTCGTCTCAACTACTTTGGAAAGTTTCACCGGTTTTCCAATGAGTTTCCACTGAGCAGAGGCAGCAGCAGAGGCAGCAGCAGCGACGCCTCTGTTTGAGTTGAAGTCTCGAATGATTTACCTTACAAGATAAACAGTCAACGACGGCGGCAGAGCAGCAAGAAGGCTTTGAGCTTTTGTCTGAGCAGCGCAAGTTTGACTTTTGTCTTTTGTGTGTTGCTCTCTTCCTCTTGCTTTCCCTTTTGCTCTCTTTGTGCACCTCTGTGTATGCGAGTGTGTATATGTGTGTGTGTGAGCTCTGGGGCAATGCGCTTGAAAGTGTTGCTACGAATTGCGCCTCTGCCCAGCCTTGCACAGCCTCTGCCAGCCTCTCTGCCTCGCTCTCTTCGCTGCCTCTGTCGCTGCCTCTCTGTCGCTGCCTCTGCGCATTTGGCCTGGCAATGCAATTTAAACTCTTTGATAACTCCGAAAAGTGCATTTGGCTGACGAAGGCTCCCTCTCCCCCTCTCGCTCAGTCTCTCTGTCTGTCTGTGCGCGTTATCAGCGGACAACGGAGGGATGTGGGAGAGAGATGGAGCTGAAGAGAGTGAGCACAGAAGACACATGAAAACACAATAGCCAAAGTTTGATATGAAACTGCAGCAGAGCAGAGCAGAGCAGCGCAGCGCAGCGCAGCCAGCGCTCGCGTCGCGTATTGCAAAACTTTTCAATTGTAATCTTTTCTTTCTTCCCTCCTCCTCTTTTTTTATTCTGTTGTTTTTCCCAGCAAGCTGCCTGCTCGTTTTATTATATCTAACCAGTAACCCTGTACCCCTTCCCCCACTCCTCCCACGCTTCTTCACTTGTGTTGAATTTTGAACGATGCCTGGTCGATAAATAGACCAGGATTTGCATTCTCTGCAAAGCTCCACACACGCTTTCGGCTAAAAACTTTTCATAAAAGATTCGAGTTGCAGAAAGCCGAAATGAATTTCCATTTCTACAATATATGAAAAAATACTCGTATGTATTTAATGCATTTAATGTTTAGTAAGATATTTTAGTGCAATTGTTAACATTATGTTTATAAAAATTTGCATATTTAAGAAATAGCAAGAAATAGATAATGTAAAAGGTGTAGAAATAGATAACATAGAAAATATATATTGACAATATCTATATTATGAAGAATATAAATACCAATATGTAGTTTTTATGTCAGCTACATATACTAAAGTATATCGGTACGTTTGAATAGGAATAAGAAGAATTTATGCCAAGTTACAACAGCGCCAATCTCGGGCGTCATTGTGGCAACTTCTGACTTTTAGGACTAATATTGATGTTGTTACAGCTCTACTGCAAAGAGTTTCAACGAGAATTAACAATGAGATATGTTATTCGGGCACTGCCTTACCAGCACTGTAAACCTTAAGCTCTTGCTCCTCTATTTACTGTAGTTGCTTATTCGCAGGAATAAATAATAAATAGCGAACGCATTGACTTCGCGTTCGCTATTTATTATTAGGTTTCTCGTTTCATCTAAAAGTAATTAATATATGTATAATTAGCATAAATGTATTATTATGTAATGCTTATGCCCAGTGGTCACACTAATCTTAGCGAAGTCGAGCAGAATACCCTGTAAGGCTCGTGCAAGAACTACAATACACTTTGGATGATTGTTCGAATTAAATAAAATTAAATTAAATTCACTTAAATGAAAACTAAAATACAACATTCAACTTGCCCAACGTGAAGCCATAATTCTTAATCGTTTCTTCTGTCTTCTTCTAGTTGAGGTTACATTGAGGTTAAGCTACATTGATAACTGTTACTGTTACCTTGCTGTTACTTAACAGACCAATTTGTTTCTAGTATGTTTTATTTACATTTGCAGCCTCATCAAGTCTGTCAAATGTAAACCACATCGCTGTCATCACATCGGTTTACCTCTCACTCTCTCCCCTTCTACTGCTCCCTCTCTCTCTGTGTGTCTTTCACTCCTGCACGCTGTGCAATTCTGCTGACTCATTCCAGTCGTGGCTGGCATCAAGTTAAAGCTGAGCAGCAGCAAACGATAGCTCTGCCAGAGAATGTGTCACGTTCTTCGATGTCCGTCGCCGAGTTGCCAATAACTGCAGGGACACATGTTCCAGTTCCAGTTGCTGCTCCTGCTCCTGCTGCTGTTGTTGCTTTTGTGGCTGCCTTGCTGTCGTCACCTTTCACGCCATGACACACACACATCCCCCCTGCCTCTTCTCTTCCCCCCTTTGTCCGTCCGTTGTCCAATCCAAAACTTGTCACTTTTTACGCGCAGCTGCAGTTTATTTTAAGATTGGCCGCGCACTTTGTCGCCTTGTTTTGGCGTCGTTGATGCTTGGCTTACTTTCCGCTTCTCTCGAGCAGTTGTCGCTGTTGTTGTTATCGTTCTTCTTGTTGTTGTTGTTGTTGTTGTCCCCGCTGTGTCCTTTGGCTGGCCGAAAAGTTTTCGCCGCGGGGTCACCTCCTGCTGCCCCGTTTGGTCTTAACACTTGTCGCTACTTTTTAGCTATTTTGATTTTTAAGAAACAAAAACTGAAAACTTTTGTTGCTGATTTCTTTTGCAATTTTCCACGAACAGCCAGAGAGGGGCCCGGCGAATGGCAGGGAAAAGGGGAGGTGGCAACGTCTGCGTCATGTGCGAAATAAGTTTCACACTTAACGACATAACAAGTTTTCGAGAGCGCGCTCAGGCAGCATGCTCCTCGTCCAGGGTTGTCAACACATTTTCCGAAGCGTAGCAAATATCGATTGCCAGCAACTCGTTTAATCAGATAGTATTGAGGGAGTATTGAGCAAGTATCAATGTAGATTGATTAGACAGAAGATTTTACATTTGTACGAGTAATTAGGGTTTACTGCAGCCCTGGTTTGCTTGAGGAAAATTCGTATTGAGCAAGTTTTGCTTACTCTTTAGAATTCAAGTTAGAATTCGTATTGAGGAAATTTTACTTACTCTTTAGAATTCAAGTTTTCTTTCGGTTTATTTGTTGTTGCTTAAGTTTTTCCTAAATATTTATACAAAATTACAATATTTGATTTATATTTGTAAAATCTTTCAATGACTTACAGAATATCAAACTGAAATGTGCGTGTTGAGAAATTTAAATATTTTTAAATTTAAATAAATATAAACATACAATATATGAATAATAATATATGAATAAAATATAAATAAATAAGAAAAAACATATTTAAATGTAAATGAATATAGATAAATATACATAAATATACGAGGGTCGTTTGATAAGTCCGTGACTTTTTGTATTTGCCGCGCACCTGCTCTAAATACAACACTGCTCCTGTCAGCAGTTATCGATTAACAGCTGACTGTAAAATTTTGAGAAAGCTGCGTTTTTTTGGTTTGCGTTTTATAGGCATTGAAAGCAGACGATCTCGTGAATTTTAACGAAAATGGAGATCGAGATCGTCTGCTTTCAATGCCTATAAAACGCAAACCAAAAAACGCAGCTTTCTCAAAATTTTACAGTCAGCTGTTAATCGATAACTGCTGACAGGAGCAGTGTTGTATTTAGAGCAGGTGCGCGGCAAATACAAAAAGTCACGGACTTATCAAACGACCCTCGTAGATTAATATAAATAAATACAAATTTATATAAGATTTAGAGAATAAAATAGTTTCAGTTCCATTTAAATGTTTTATTATAGTTAAGGAATTATTGTATTATTTCTTTCCGGTTGGTTGGTTTCTTTAGTTTCTACAAGTATATGAGGATATAAATTGACGTTGAAACTGATGAAAATGTGTAAATTAACCTCTATCTATATCGAACAAGAATATATATTTCTACAAAAAAAACTGTTGATGATTTTGCTAATATATTGATGTAATTAGTAGGAAGTTTCATAATATTTGAAATGTTTCACTAATTAACCTTCATACACTGTATATTTCAAAGCAAGGCAGTAACAACAGGGCCCCCCAGAAATGTTTCGGGCCTGATGAGGCTTATCGATATATAAATATATGACCCATTAGGGTTGTATCTCTTGAGTATGAATCTGAACAAGTATTATGTTTAAGTAAAGGAAAAATCGAATTGGTTTGATGGCAGATAGCACATTGTCAGTATACTGATTAATCATACTAGCTTGCACTTCAATCAAAGATACCTCGCATTGCCTTGCTGTGCAGCCCTGGTTTGTCCTGAAGTCATTGCCGAAATTGTTATGGTCATTCAGATTGTGATGCCCTGCTGCAGCTAATGAATACGACAAGTGCAGCTGCTTGCATATTTCGCAACTGTTGCGCTGCAGTCGACGTCGCCGTCGCCGTCTCCGTCAGCGGCGGCCATCGGCAGCGGTACAATATGTAATTTAATTTCATGCATTGCGTGGCTAATGCGCTGGGGCGCTGCAAAGTATGCTATAAGTAAGGAAAGTGCGCAAATGTGCTTAACAAAAAATAAAAGTTTTCGTTGGCAACAGTGTGAGGGCAGGAGGGAAGTAGAAGACTGAGGCACGCCTCGTTTGTGCCGCTGCCCCACTGCCCCCGATTGCTGCTAGTGTCGCAAGGCAGCGGCCTGGAAACAATGCGCGACATTCAGGCGACATTGTTGCCAAAGCTTTTTACAACTCACATGAGTCCCCTCACAGTTGCCTCGGCTTTCTACTTCCCTCTGCCTGCCCCACTCCCTGCTCCTCTTGCTTCCCCTCTCTCCCTCTCTTTCTGGTGCCTCCTCTGCCTCGCCTGCTTTCGTCTACTTACTCCCATTGTCATTTGTTTGCGGCGCAGCAGTTGTAGCATATTATCTAAATGTGTTGCATGCGTGTTAGTGTGCGTGTGCGTGAGTGTGTGTGTGTGTGTGTGTGTACGCTTTAGCATTCTATGATTTGTTGTTGTAATGTGCTTTAATGTGAAAACTTTTTAATGCTTAAGCTGCGCGTCGCCGTTGACGTCGCTGCTTTACTCGCGCTTAAACCAAAGAGCAACTCGTGGGGCGCCTGAAGACGCCACTCATAGAGCCACTCACACACACACAGGAATACACACACCAGCACACATAAACACTCCCACACACACACACACATGCAGTTATTTTCTTTGCTCAGTTGCTGCGTTAGTTGGCAACTTTTATTTGTGGTTTTTTTATGTAAATGCGCCCAAGTGATAAGGCAACTTTTTGGCTACTGCAGAGTTGACTGAGGGGTAGAGAGTTCACCAAAGAAAGAGGGGGAGAGAGAGAGGGAGCAACTGACAACTGGCAGAGGGGGCAGTGGGGAGGGAGAGGGGCTGCGACTGTTGCTGTCATGTTTCTAAGAGCAGCAACATGAACATGTTGCCAAATGCCATTCTAGTTGCTATTGTTGTTGCTGTTGTTGTTGCTACTGTTGTTGTTGGTACTCTTGTTGTTGCTACTCTTGTTGTTGTACCTCTTATTGCTGTTGTTGCTGTTGCTGCTGCTGAGCCAGTTGTTATTGCTGTTGTCGTTGCCTGGAAATTAAATTTCAGTGACTTTGTTGTTTATTTGCAGCCTCGTCAAGGGACTCCGCAATGGGAATGGGAGGCAATGAGATTGCAAACGAACGGGTATTATGACTTTCAAATTGGCCTAGGCAATGGGCGTGGCATGGGGGCGTGCCCAAAGGATATGCCTCTTTATCGAAATAGTGTGGCGCTAATGCTGACCAGGCGACTTCTTTTTTGGAAACAAACAACTCATTTCGTATTAAGTTTTACTTGAGTTTTCATTTGTTCTGAGGAAGTTTTTGTTGTTGGACTTCATTAGGTGAAAAATACAAATATTTATTAGCATTATAATTAGAAAAGGTTGTTTAATTATGTATGTTATTTAAGCAATCTAAACTTATGCTCATGAAACCTTAATCTGATTTAGAAATAAGTAAGACAAATTAAATAATAATACAATAAGTAAGAGAGGAATAAAATAATAATTTATATTGTATTACTACGAAAGATAATCATTTAATATATTATATATATAATTTGGCAAAGAGAAGTGCTGAAATGAGGGAAGTGCAATATTCCTCAACTTATTGAAGAATAATAGTAAGAAAAATTCAATATTTATTTTTATATTCAATTTTATATTCAATTTTAAATTACTAAGGTTAAGAATGTAATTCAACATTGATGTATACAAATATTTGCAATTATTTTATTATATCGAGTCGAAGATTTTAGTAGCCATAAATAAATGGTATATATAAGATATTCAATATTGTAAAGTTAACCTTATCATAATAATATTATGGTCATCAATTGATGCGAATTGAAAATGATCAGCAATTAATGGGAATACAATAAACTTGAAAAAGAATCAATATTATTATTAAAATGATCTACAATCAGTAATAAATATGTAGTAATAAACTTCACAAAGAGATGTTCCTTAACAATTAAACTATGTCGATAACAGTGTTCTACAAATTAAGGAGTAATAATACGAAATATTTTAATATATAATAATATTTATTAATTGACTATATATAAAGCTATTTATTTAATATTAACATATATTATATTTATATTATGTTATTATATTATATATATATTATATTATTTTATTATTATATTTAAATATATAATATATATTCTACTTCATATTTGACTGTAATACATAATGCAATTAAATTTGAAAATTAAGTTGAAATTTCATAATAACATATTGCTTACAATGGTTTAATCAATTTAAATTAATATAAACGTATATACATAATATTTTTAGATGACAAATATTTTTATATGTTTTAAAAAAAACTAATAGTTGACTTATTTATTATTATTTGTATATTAATTCTAATGAAATAAAGGAAACTCGCTGTAAACTTCACAATAAATTATCTGGAAATGCCCTTCAATCATTATTATAAAGGTAAAGAGCATTCTAAGTTCATTGTTTACCTTCTAAGTGCTGTATGTGGTGCTCCCTACATCTTTATTTCTTTCTGCATCTCCTTTTCTTTATCTCCCTCTTACTGTCTCTCTTTCTCTCTCTCGCTGTCTCCCTCTCTGTCAGTGTCTGCCTGTCATGTGTGTGTGTAAATTAAAGAAATTTACGTTTATTATTATTTTTAGTGCGACTCGCTCGTCATAGCTGGCAAAGTACCCCCTTCCCCACTCTTTCATTCCCTCCCTCTCTGCCTCTCCATTTACTCCTCCCCCGCCTGCTGTGTGTTTCAGCCATTGTGTCGAGGGCTCATCCCGACTCATCTGCCTGGCCATCTGTGTTATATTTATGTTTTCAACTACAGCTCTATCTGCCACTCCCTCCCTCTCTCTCTTCCCCTCTCTCTCTCTCTCTCTCTCTCTTTGCTCTCGGCACTCGTCGCCTTTTGTGTTTGCCGCTCATGTGTGGACAGAGATAACGGGACAAGCGATGCAATGTGCTGGGACTGTGCTGTGACTCTAGCTGTGGAACTCCCACTGGCAGTGCCACTGAAGTGGGCGGTGGGCGTGGCCAGAGACAGCTTTGAATATGAGATGCGAGTGCAAGTTTGGACGCTGCGTGATAATTATGGGCGCTGCAGGCGATAATTGCCCACTAAACGCGTCGTTGTGTGGCCGGAGTAAGAGAGAGGGAGAGAGAGAGAGGGAAAGAGAGGGAGAGAGAGAAGCTAAACTGTTACCAAAGCTGGCGAATTTGCTGGCAAAACTTTTGCGCTGAGGCCTATGAAAAAGCTGTTTAAACTGCGGATGCGGATGCGGACGCGGATGCGGATACGGATGTGAATGAGGTTGCCAGCCTGGTCAGAAATTATTCATGGAGTCAACTTCAGCTGCATGTTTAATTGCCCAGCGCTGTCATTAAGAGAGCGAGAGCGCCGCCCACGACAATATAAAAGATATTACAAAATGTTGCGAGGCAACAGTTGAACAGTACTTAAGAGGCAGGAGTGGGGGGAGGTAGTGCCTGAAGCACCTTGCTCATTTTTATTTAAGCCTCAAGTTGGCGGTTTTTATGTCTCGGGCAACAAAATGCTTCACTTGCTCCACACGCCACGCCGTAAACTATTTTTCCCGCATTTACGTGACGAGACCCAGAGAGAGAGAGAGAGAGAGAGAGGAGAGAGAGGGAGGTGGAGAGGGTGCTGTAGCGGTACCACAAATGCGAAAAATATTATGCCTTATCCTTTTTAATAGTCAATCGTTTTGCCATTTTGGAAACAAGAGAAACAAAAACAAAAAAGGCGAATTAATTTTATTTTAATGCTCGCCGCGCTTTGTTTGGGCTTTGCGAAGGGTTGCCAGATCTGCTGCTGCTGCCTTATCAGCGATGCAGATGGCAGCGCGGGCTACGGGCTACGTGGTAATCGGACGGGTGTCGTAGGTGTTGTCAGGTGTGTCTCGCCTGTCTCGTTTCGCCTGTCTTGCCACCTTTCTGCGTTATTTATTGCAGTTTAAGTGAGTTGTCAGCCGTACTGGCCGTACACAAGGAGTGGCTACCCCTGCAGGAGGGAGGGGAGGGGAAAGGGGTAACCCACAGGCAGGCACATCGCACACTTGACATGAGGACAGCTTTGCCAGCGTTGCTCACACGCAGCACAGCAGATAATGCGTTTTTAATTGAAAGTTAAGGCAATTTGGAACCACAGCAAGGACAAAACTGAGTGGGCGGACGGAGAGAGAGAAGGAGAGAGAGAGGGGGGGAGAGAGAGAGTTGCAGGTAGCGCTGGGTAGATCATCAAGGAAGGACTTTAAGAGCGACTGACGTAGGACAATGTTTAAAGTACTGTGGGAAGGTTACAATTGCCTAGCCTAGTAAGAACTATAGTTAGAGAGTTGGGCACATGGAAAAAAGTTAAACATGGAACGATATTAAAGAGAAAAATAAAATAAATTGAGAAAGAATTAAGCAATAGGAGGCTATAGTTAATTTACAATTACGATGTATAAAATAGGTAGGAAAGAGAGAAGGCAGTTAGATGTAAAGCAAGAAAGTAATACAGAATAGAAGTATAGAAGTATAGAAGAATATAGATATAGAATTGAATAGAAAAAGAGGATGAGAATAAGGGTGATAGAACCAAAGAAAGATGGAGTGAGTTACAAAAAGGAAATTTACTTAACAAAGAATATTTATTAAATTAATGCATAGTAGAACTATGGTTAATAAACCTAATTGTTTGTAAATTTTAAATTACTAATATTAAAGTAAGAATAATTTAAATAAAAGGTAAATGCTTAAATGATAAAAATCGAATATATTTAAATGTAGTGTATACTAACTAGAATAAAAAGAAAAACCCGATCCAAAATTTGTTGGAATGGATTGAAGAAAACCCAGAAAAACCCTATCAGATCAGGAAAAAAAAAGAAGCAGATTTTCAGCTTCAGTATGACAGAAAGAAAGCAAAGAGAGGGGAAAAAGAACGAAAGAAAAAGTATTCTAAATTAATCAGGAGAGTCAAAACTGGAGCAAAGAAACGAAGGAAAAAGAGAAAGAGATTTTATATACCAAATTTTATAGAGCTCATCTCTCCACATCATTGTTAATTTTTATTTTGAAAACTATGTACTAAGACCTTGTAGTTCTCTTTGAAATCCCTTGAGAGATTATATTTTCCTTTCCCATAGAATTGTTCATAGAAAATATAAAATATATATAATATATAAAATTTACCCTACACCGGTCGACCTTAGCACTAACAGAGAGAAGGTGCTTGCATAGAGATCCCCCTTACTCAGTTAGTTCAAGAACTCTCTTTTCATTTCATTACTATTTTTAACCCTGCTTAAACAATCGATATTTATATAATCTCAATGGATTAAACAGTAAGCTGCCTACCCCCTTGAAACACTTACAGCATATACACTCAAACACCTCCTTCCCTTTCCCCCACAGTGCAATATCCACTACCCAAACCCTTTCCCCCATTCCCTTCCAGCCTCGTAAATCATAAGCTGAGCGAATTCAAATTCGCAAGAGGAGCCTGTCGCGCATGTACCCCTTACACCCCAGGGCTTGTGGCACTTACCACTTGCCACTTACCCCACTCTGTCTACCTACTGTCTGCCTATACATCCATCTCTCCATCTCAGCGTGTCTGCTTCTCATTCTCATTCTCCTTGTGCTTCTTCTTGTTACAGGCTCAAGTGCTGCTGTTAAGCTGTTGCTGCTACTGTCTTGCCCCAGCAGGGGGGAGAGGGGGATGGAGTGTGGTGCCTTGTTTCGGTTCTGCTTTTGGCCGCGCGAGGCCTTTGTGTGTGTCAGGTACTACTTGGCTCAGGGCTCAGGGCTCGGTCTGGGGCTCCGCCTTGGCCAACACTTTTCACGTTGCGCGAAATTTATCATGATTCCATTACATAATTAAATCCGTTTTAATAGAAACTTTGCGCATCTTTGTTGCCTCCCCTCGCTGCTGTTGTTCTCGTTGTTGTTGCTGTTGTTGTCTCTGCTGCTTTTGAGATGTATTTGGTAAAGTTTTCGCCCCAGCGAAATTGAAAAACAAAACAGCGACAGCGAGCGACGGCAGGCTGCAAAGTTGGCGTCGCAGTTGGCGTCGCTGTCGCAGCGCAAATGAAATTAAGAAAGTAACCAAAGAAGAGAAGAGCTCGCCAAAGTTGGCAGCACCAGCCACGCCTCCCGCCTCCCCCTTCCCCTGCTTGCTTTCCCCTCTTGCGCGCCATGATGTCCGCCCTCTCTACCTATGCGAGTGGCTGCTGAAATGCTTTGCTTTATCTGCTGCTGCCAACTCTATCTCTCAATGCTCTATCTCTCTCGCACTCTCTCCCTCTCTCCCTCACACTTGCCTCTTCGCCTGTCGCAGCTTTTTGTCTTGATAAATTACCCCGTCCTTGGCTGCGACGCCGGCGACACAGTAAAGTGATATTTTTATTTGCCCGTCCGCCACCCTGTGCAGCCAGCTACACCCCGTACACCCTGTACCCCGATGCTCTGCCACCCTGTGCCCCTTTTGTCGACATTTTTAAATCTTGCCAAATTGTTAACGATGTGAAAGTTGCCACCGTAGCAAGTAGGCAAGTAAAGGATGAGGGGCAGCTCAGTTCGAGGGAGTGTGGAAGGAGAATAAGGAGAGGGGAGGAAGGCTGCCTCGAAAAGGAAAAGTTTAGTAAATGAAAATAATTTGCAGTTGGAAAATTATTTAAAGTAGTTCATTAAGTGGCAGCATTTTTAGACAAGTCAAAACTATGCGCCAAACTATTTTCCATTCTGCTTTTTTGCGGTTAACATTGCAATTCCAACATGAAGGACATGAAGAACATGCAAGAAGGTGAAGGGAAAGGGGAGTAAGGGCAGGTGGAAGAGGATGGGGGTATCCATTTGGATATGCATTGACAATGCAGCAGACTAATGAATGCCTTGTCTTTGTTATGCTTGTGGCAGATATGATGAACGCTGGGGCGCTGTCGACCAATTAGGTCGGAAGTTAGTGTACTCGTAGTTACGGTTTGGATTTGGGTTAGGATTTGATAAGGTGGCTAGGGTAGAGTTAGTATTGTTAACATGTTTATACTTATAAAGCAGTTAAGCTGTATTCTGAACTGTAAACAGGTTAAGGCTCATTCAACCAGTTAGGTCGGCAGTTAGGGTTAGGGTAAGGCCTAGTTAGGTTAGTAAGGTTAGTGAGGTTCCTTAGGTCAGTTAGGTTACTTAGGTAAGCTAGGTTAGTTAGGTAAGTAAGGTTAGTTAGGTTGGTAAGGTTAGTTAGGTTAGTTAGGTCAGTAAGGGTAGTTAGGTTAGTAAGGTTAGTAAGGTTAGTTATGGTAGTTAATTGTGAGGTTCGTTAGGTCAGTTAAATTAGTAAGGTTAGTTAGATAAGTTAGGTCAGTTAGGTTAGTTAGGTTATTTAGGTTATTTAGGTTAGTTAGGTTAGTTAAGTTTAAGGCTAGTAAGGCTAGTGAGGTTCGTTAGGTCAGTTAAGTTAGTTGGGTTTGTTAAGTTGGTTAGGTTAGTTTGGTTGGTTAGGTTATTCAGGTTCCTTAGGTTAGTTAGGTCAGTTAGATTAGTTAGGTTAGTAAGGATAGGTAGGTTAGTAAGGTAAGTTAGGTTAGATAGGTTAGTTAGATTAGTTGAGTTAGTTAAGTTGGTAAGGCTAGTGAGGTTCGTTGGTTCAGTAAGGTCAGTAGTTAGGTTAGTTAGATAAGTTAGGTCAGTTAGGTTAGTTAGGTTATTTAGGTTAGTTAGGTTAGTTAAGCTTAAGGCTAGTGAGGTTCGTTAGGTCAGTTAAGTTAGTTAGGTTAGTTAAGTTAGTTAGGTTAGTTAGGTTAGTTAGGTAAGGTACATATGAATATTACTAATGAACAATTTAAAGTAGAATAAAGGTGTAAGTGCATTCAGAAAAGGTAGATTACTTTGATCTAACTGAAAATCTGCATGTTTCTTTTCATTTAATTGCCAAGCCAGAATTGAAATCTCTTTTTGCACAACTGCAATCTGTCATGCGTTAATGAACACTGCCTTTTAATGAAGCCATCTGAAAAAGGTAGAACTGGTTGTTGAGATGAAATTGAAAAGCTGTTCGTGTGCTTGGACTAAGAGAAAACCTGAGTAAACGGGCAGTTAGAGTTTCTTATATGGAATTTTCAATCAGTAGTCAGCCATATATTTTAGCAACCTGATATTGCTTGCAACCTCTGCCTAGTTTCATTTTAAAGAATTCACATCAAGTTGAGAGTATCTTCATTTGGTATCTACACACCACAATAGCAAAGGTAGCTTACGTATAATGTAGTGCCTTCCTCTGACTTCCAGTCTTTATTACTTGCTCTAATTGCCTTTCTCATTTGTTTCTCATCTGCAGTTTTTTGCACTTGGTAGCTGCAGCTCTTCGTGGCCTTAGACATCAAACCTCTCACTGACTACCTCTCAAAATACCTCTTTAACCCTTGCTCTATCTCCTGGCGTCCATGTGAAGAGGGTCCTCATTGCAACCTGCAATTCTTGTGCGGTTTTTATCCCAGTTCAGTTTCGGTTTTTGCTATTGTCATTAAAGGCTGCCTAACAGACCAGACATCCAGCTCTCCTGGCCTTCCTCTTCTCCCGTTGTACTCTACCCTCGCTCTACCCTCGCACTACCCTCTCTTTACCTTCTCTACCCTCCTCCAGTCTGTCATTGTATTCGCTAGAGTTGGCCAGCTCAGCTGCTTTCGCACATTGCATAAATTTGGTCGCTTAATAACATTTTAATTGTTGTTGTGGGCCTTGACCAGAGAAAGAGAGAGAGGGAGAGAGAGAGGGAGGTCAGTTAAGGGGGTGCTCGCTTACCGAAATATTTTGTGTAGCGCTTCTCTCTCATCTCCACTGCATTATTATTATCATAATGAGTGTGCGGTCGAGTTGGCGATCTCCAGGGGGGAAGTAGGGTTGCCAAAGGGTGCCCCCCCCACTCTTTCTCTCTCTCTCTCTGTATGTGTGTGTTGAAAGGAATGTTGCATAATGTTGCTGCCCCGCCGCAAAGCATTCGAAATTATGCATGCTGCGGTTTTTTTTCCGCACATTTTTTTTTTGCCTTACGTTGTTGATTTCTTTCCCTTTATTGTTGTTGTTGTACTCCTCCATCCCTTGCTCTATTGTTGTTGCCCTTCTCTGCGTTTTTGTTTCATCGTGAAAATAAAATAAATTCCAAGTTGGCTGCGGAGTCTATTTAGATTTAAAATAGCGCCACGCCTCGCTGACTTTATTACCGTTAGGCGAGTTTAAAGCGCTGCTGAGAACTGCGCCACCGCTTATCAACTTGCTATTAAATCTCCCCAAGAAGCCGGCTAAAACTTTGCCTACCTAGTCTCAGTCTCCTTCTCCGTCTCCGTCTCCGCCCCCTTGCCCCGGCACGCCTTGCTGATAAGCAAATTTCACTGTTTCGCTGCAAATTTATTTGATGTCTTTTATTGTGCTGTTAAATTTCGCGTGGCGCCCCATGGAAAATGCCACAACTCACCGTACCCCTACCCCCATATACCAGTTCCAATTCCCCTCACCTTTCCCCTTCTCTCCCCCTGCATACATTGTCATGCTCTTCAGCTTGCTTGGCTCGCATCACGCTGGGCCGTTTATCATTTGCAGCGAGAACTCTCGACTCGCATTTCTCAGTCGCCACTCGCCTTGTTCACCTGCCTCATCTGTCTCGCTCTATCTCCCCTTGCCTCGCTCTCTCTCCTTCTCTCTCTGTGTGTGTCTCTGTCTCACTCTGTGTCTGTCCAACTGTCAGCGAAGTTCATTAAGAACAAGATGGCATTGGGAACTGTTCTTGTGTGGCTTCCAAATTCTCTTGCAGTTTGTAAACAGCTTGTTAGCTTGCTTTCTATGCTTTTTTTGCGGCTATATCTCGCCGTTTTATGCCTCATTTCCGAGAGGTAAATTTCGGGAATAGGCGCAAATGAAATATTTGAGAGCTGATTTCATAAAGATTTCAAGTTGAAGATGCATGAAATGTTTTTAGATGTAATCTTTGGAATGTAAAGTGAATATATTTTGTATAAGGGATTTAATTTAAGGATGACTTACTCATGAGTTAATTGTCTATCAGCCTATTTTTAAGGCACTGCCTAAAAGTATGCAATAGAAAATACCAATTGAGGCATATCATCTGCACATGGATCAGCTTACAGTTAAAGTATATAGAATAACATATTTATTCTGTATAACAAATTCATTCTACATAAAGTATCTAAAGTATATAGAATAACATATTCATATTATATATTTTAACTGTTTAAATACAGAAATAGCTGAATATTAAATTGAAACAATATATTTATTGCCTCTAAATCTCTGCCTAGGGCTCCCACTGCACTATGGGGAATTTGGCCTGTTTTTTTTACAATAATTAATAACTCTTGATCTAAACAAAATTTTTAAATGGAGTTTTTTTTATATTGTTCTGTAAGTCTTTAGACATATTTAAGAAAAGGGGGCGTGGCCCCATCCTTTCTATTTAAACCATTACCCGTCATGTGACAAAAAAATTGTATGGCAGCTACACTTTATAGTAGTCCGATTTTGATGAAATTTTGAGATTATATTTAAGATTACTAGAAAGGAATATGGTATAAGTTTGAAAGCCATATCTTGAAATATAACAAAAATCGGCCGATAGATTGTATGGCAGCTATACGATATATCGGCCCGATCAGCCTCGTTCCAACTTATTTGTAAGTTATAAATAATAAAAAGTATGTATGCTAAGTTTAATTTTGATATCTCACTAATTAAAGTGAATAATAGATTTTCTTTCTCACAAGCAAACCATTGCAATGCATTGCTTGCTCCACAATTACGCATTTTTATCGGGATGTTGCTTCCTGAAAAATGACTTTTCTCAAAAAACCGCAAAAAGCGCAGTTAGAGACTAGATGATCTGAATAGGGAATTGATCCCTCTACAATATGTATATAGACACTTGCTGAACAAATTTGAACAATTTTTTGTAGCTCTATTCAAAGTTGAAATTTTGTATTCTTAAACTACACGTAAATAGTACTCACAAAATGTACAATTTTTTAGATAAACGCGCACTAAATAGTCAAAATGTTTATAACAACGCATAGTAAAAGCCCTAAAAATAAATATCCCTCTCAGTTTTGAACGTTTAACATTGGCGTTTTGAAAAAATAAGAATTTAAAGTTGCACTTCAAAATCGAGCGCAATGAGCGCAAGTTCTGTTAGCTTGCAAACGCTGACTTTAACAGCTGATATTTTAACATTGGACTGTTAAGTTAACATTTTCAGGTTGTAACATAACAGTTTGATGTATTTCCAATGTATTAACACTAAAATACTGCGAATTTGCATACTTGTGAAAAACACATTTTTGTAAAAAAAACTGGTCAAATTCCCCATAGTGCACTGCCACAGGTACAATTGAAGTCAGTTTGCCTTAAGCTGCATTTGTCGTGAATACACACACACACACACGCTCAGAATAGATGGCACTATCAACAGGCACAGCAGAGAAGCCAAAAATGCAGCTGCCCGTTGGCGGGATTATCGTTTATTGCGTTTATTTTTATGCGATGAACGCGCGTCGATTAGAAACTAAAAATGTATTTTTTATTTCCCATTTCGCATTCCGAATTCACCAGCTTGTTGTGTGTGTGTGCCAGTGTGTGTGTGTGTGTGTGTTGAGTGGCACAACGAGCGAGGCGAAATGCAATAAAAGTGGAAGAGGTAGAAGCAGAGAGAGGGGAAAAGGAGGGAGCGTAACGAGCAGTAGAGCAAATGGCAATCGCATTTGGCGCATTGCATTGCCAAGCAGCAACGGCAGCAGTGGCAGCAGCAGCAGTGGCAGTGGCAGTGGCAGCAATCGGCAGCAACCATCAGCAGTTAACAACAATATTGGCACCTTAGCTTGGCTTGCTGCCGGGCTGCCTCTCTCTCTCTCTCTCGTCTGCCTGGCTAACTGTGAAATTGTGGCCATAAAACGTGGCGCATTACAAGTGCAAAAGGCGCCACAAAGTAGCTGAAGCAAGCAACAACTCTAGACACGGCAGCAGCATGGCAACTCTGGCCCGCATTCCTGCGGCAATTGCTCAGCAGACACACAGAAATCTTGTGCGGCCACACGCGGCGTATACGTGTTAATTTGGGCTCAGCGATTAGACAGGTCAGCCAGGCAGGCAGGCAACTCGTTCGGGCAGTTCCTCAGGCAGTCACGCTTCGTCTGTCCGTCAGTCAGTTAGCCAGTTCAGTCGCCGTGCTGCGCTCACTTAGCCTGGCTAAATTGAAGCCTCGCTCGTTCTCTCCTTCTCTCTCTCTATAAATTCTGCGGCTGTCAGGCAGCAATCTTCTCGCTCCCCTTGAGCGATACGTTAAGTGCATTCTCTGAGCCATTTTCAATTTAGCCGTTTGTCCGTCTGTCCGCTTGTCCGTTTTGGCCTGTCCGCTTTTTAGGCTAGCCGGCAAAACACTATATTTTGCCGGCGTATAAGTAATGATGTGACGATTTGGCAGCAAACGAGCCAGCGACAAGCGAAAGAGCCCGCAAAACAGTCCAATGAAGAGTAGTTAGCCTGCCCCGCTTTTCCCTCCCCTCCCCTCTCTCTTCTCTCTAGTTCTGCTGCCTTGCAACCTGCAAAGTTTGCTTCTTTGCTGGCGAATTTCGGTTTAGCTTGCGGGGGCGTTCGCTCAGCGTGCAGAGTTCATTGCACTGCGTTTGCACTGTGTGTATTGTGTTGCATAGTTCAAGGCGCTTTTTGTTTATTTCCAAGTGCTGACGAATTGTGTGCGTGTGGGGTAGATTAGCTAAGGCAGGCAGTTCCCAATGTGATGCAGAATATCCAAGGTCTGTTTTTGGAATTTAGAAAGTAAGCAAGGTTCATTGCTTTATCTATTTAGCAGTCTAATCTCAAGACTTATTAAATTTATAGTCTATTACTAACTTGATTTTGTCAGTTATTTAACTGTTTATATATTTATTAATTTTTTGTCTTTGATTTTCTATCAATTAATTCTTCTTAAAATTAATTTATTCAGCTACTTTTTAGATTTAGTTGCTCAAATAAACTTTACCTTCAGCCAAAAATACTGAACTCCTTGTTTTATTGTAGAATATTGAACACTTTGAATTCAATAAACTGTAAATAAATTCTTAATTTCTTATGTAAGGTTTTACCTTTTCTTTTAAACATTTCAAATTATTCTCATTTGTATAATTATATAATTTTATTAATATCATATAATTTAAAATTTACAAACAATAAGATTTATTTATTATCTTGGCATTTAAACAGTAGACGGATTATTGTTCGACTTTAATTAAATTAAATATACATTAAAACTTAAAACTGGCAAAACTACAATACTCATTCACATTTTTTAGCTGGGAACTTTTTTTGAGTGTTTTCATATAAACCTTACATATCTGTATAATATATGTTCACTTTATTTCCAATCAACGTGCCTAAGCTTATCTTCTCTCTCTATTATCCGTGAATTTTGTATTTTTTTTATCTACCTGTGAATGTGTTATGCGAACCTTATCTAGCGAATCTATTTAATTAACTTTCTTTCTAATTTCTCTATATAATCATTCTCTCTTATTGATATAATATTAGCTCTGTCATGCATCTGAACTATTAAGCTTAGCTTATGCATAACATCTCTCTCATGTATCTTTTAATTAATCAGCCGTATTCATATTATCTTACTTATATATCTCACTTATATTATCTCAGTTTCAATTGTTACAATTATTAACTTAACAATTACATCCAGTCCATCCAACTTAATTAACATATATATCATATCCTTCTCCAGTACTTAGCCAAAGAGTATCTCAAGTGCAACTACCTTCAGCATTCTTCTCTCAACTTTTCCTTGTTTGTTGCTGTTGCTAAGAAAATTTGCTTGGCATGCACTTTGGGCATACATTTTGATGAGCGGGGCATGAGGTGGAGTAGGGAGAGGGGGAAGGGGGAGAGGGGGCGTAGCACGGCTCGGGTTTCCCTAGTTGGTTGTTTGGCTAGATAGTTTAGTCTTGTTGGCCAGCCTGATAAATTGTTTCCGCCGCTCAAGGAGGCGCCGAGCGATGCACGTAATTGCTGGCGGATCGATGAAAAGTGGCTTAAAGCCTTTAGCCAAGTTAAGATGCCGACGAGTTGCTGTTCCTGGTTGCTGCTGCTGCCGTTGCTGCTGCTGACTGTGACAAGGCCAACTAATTTGTACACTTCATTTCGGGGGAGAAAAAGCAAACGACAGTTGCCAAAATAAGACAATCCCACAGCATGCGGGGATGTTGCTGTTGTGGTTGCTGCAGGAGTTGCTGCCAGTACTGTTGCTCCAACTGTTGTTGTTGCTGCTGCTGCTGCTGCCGTTGGCTGTGTGAAATGTAATGCAATTTCATGTCAAAAACTAACAGAGCGACAGGCAGCAGAACGAAACTTTAAAGTGATATTTTTGTGTCGGTTAGTGCGGCGCACCTGTCGAGTAGCTTCACTAGCTCTAGTTCTTGTTGTTGTTGTTGCTATTGCTGGAGTTGCTGCTGTCTTGGTTTTTGCTGTCACTGCAGCAGAGGCAGCGGCAGCAGCAAATGCCAGTCATGCGCCGCAAGAAAACAAACTTTTCCTGCTGCCGTTGCTGCTCCTGTTGTCCTTCGCCGTCGGCTGCGCGTCCGCCTGCTGCCTGCTCCTTGCTGCTTGCTGCTTGCTCTGCTCTTGCAACCGCAGCAACACGACGCTTACTTCCGCTTTTGAGTGTTAAGCAACGCACACACACCAGCGCACACAGACACACACACAGACACGGAGACAGAGAGACAGTCAGTCGTTGTCGCTGTCCTTTGACATGCATGTCTCGGTCTTTAGTCGTTTAAAGCCTCACCTCCCTGCCCTTCCCCCTTTCTCTAGTTGTCTCTGTGCCTCAGTGCGCGCGTCTCTCAGCTGTCTGTGCTGTTTTGTCAATGCCTGCCCCACTGCTTGCCCTCCCACTGCCTGTTCCTGCCCCTCAGCCTGTCTTGCCTGGCAGAAGCAGCCACTGAAGTTATGACAAGACTGCATAGACCTGCCACGCCCCCGCCTCTCCCCCTGACGCCTTCGTCTGCTGCACTTGGCACTTGCTTACGCTTTGCCACTTGCCACACGGCTGCGAGAGGCAGCTGAAAGTGCAAAAGGAAGCGTTAAAGGTGATTCACTTGTTTGTTGCTTGTTTGTTTGCAATTTGTTGTCATAATTTGTTGCTGCTGCTACTGTTGTTGTTGTTGCTGCTGCTGCTGTTGTTGTTGCTGCTGCTCATGTTGCTACTGTTGTCTTGCATTTGGGTGTCGGATCGGACTTACTGTGCAAATTGTTATGGCAACAATGAATCGCACTGTGTGCTGCAATGTGTGTGCGGTGTAGAGGAAGGAGTGAGTGAGGGAGAAAGGTAGAGAGAGTGAGGGCAGAGGAGAGAGAGGGGAGTGAGTGAGCTACGGTAAGAGGGAGTGGGAATGAGGATAGAGTGAGAGCGGATAGTCAAAGGTAAAAAATCATGAGAGAGAGGAGGTGTAAGGCTCCCAGGTAGTTAGGGTGATTTTAAAAGAATGGGCACCTATTTACAGTATGATTTATATATTTTACTATATACACGTGGGAATAATCTGGCAACCACTTAGATGTAAAAGGAGAAAAGCGGAGAGTTCTTGTTGGCGAGGAAAAGAGTAAAGAAATAAAAGAGCAAGGTTGATGATCAATCAATTAATAAATGACAATTATATTAAAGAATAAAAAGATTTACTACTAATTATAATTAACTATCTTAAGACTACCTAAAGAACTACCTTGTTTTAAGAAACGTACATTGAAGTATTATGAAATAAAATAATTTAAATTAGTATTAAAACAATCGCGTATTTAACACAAAAACTATGACTTGAACCCTTAACGAACAGTTCATTCGCAAGAAGAAATACTTAAAAAATCGTGTTAAGTTTCTTTGTTTTTTTAAATTTACCTAAAATTTTTAGGATCACGAGTCGAGTGATTTTTTCAACTCCAAAAATTTAATTATGTATGTATATACAAGTCTTAATATGTAAAACATTTTCTAAATGATCTTTACAATATATGACATCATGTGCTATCGATGTTTAGATAAAATAGAAATCTACAGTCTAGTCTGATAGACTGTAATATACTCCCAACACACCTAACCAAAACGAGTCCTTCAATGTATAAATTCTGTGTTTTGCGTATTTTGTGTTGCCTACTTTTAGGGATGGACTTTGAAATAAATAGGAAGAATTTCTTAAATATTGTGACTGTTCATAGTTATTTAGTGATCTATCCTGAATTTGGTACAAAGTTATTATACCCTTCTTCTTTATGTGTAGAGAACAGTACAAAAATCCAGTACAAAATAGGCTTTTCTGGATTTTCTGGCCGAGTTATAAAGCACAGGCTGTAAGCTGAGTCAGAACTGTTTCTTTTTGATTATAATTCCAAGCAAAAAGAGAAAGTTTAGTAAGTTGCACTACCTTCAATCTGAAGCTTTACCCTTTTTGCTTAAGCATTAAAACTAAGAAGAGGAAAAGGAGAAAGACAGAGTTAAAGACAGGGAGAAAGAGAGTAAAAGAGTAAGACAGCTGAAGATATTGTGGCAGTAAAGTCGTGTGTCGTGTTTACTACTTGCTAGTGTCGTATAATATCCCGTTCTGATGGCCATATCAATTTTGTTTCTGGCTCGCATTATCGTTAAAATTATATTGGGTCAAAGGAGGTAGACAAGGGAGAGGGGACACAGGGAGGGAGCTACAAACATGCTGCCGTTTGCCAGGCTTCCGACTGTGCAGAGTCCATTGTGACTCTCCAGGTCCAGCTTCAGTTCCAGTTCCATCTTGCGCTGCTTATTGTAGTTCTTCTCTCTCTCTCTCTCTGTGTGTGTGTTTGTGTGTGTTTATAGATTTTCTGTTATGGCCACACGAAACTCTTCTTAAAATGCGATTTTCAAGATTTCTTTTGCTTTGCTTCACAGGCATTGGGCGGGGTAGCGCAAGCAAGGGGGGGGCCTTGCCTCGTTTTGGCTATCGTCTTTTCAGCCTGGCACGTTGTAGTTGCCTTTGACGCTGATTTTAAGCTGCCACTAGCATGGCTCTGCTTCTCTCTTTCACTCCCGCTCTCTCTCTCTTGCTTCCTCTTTAGTTGCTTTCGTTTTGCTGGCTCCTTTACCCCTTTTGTGCCCTTCTGCCCCTCTCCTCCCTTGCTTGCATGTGTCAAAAGGTATTTTTATGTTCAGTTTCGTGTTTTCCAACATTTTCCAGCGTTTTATTTTGCTTTCTTTGGCCCCTCGCATGGTTTGCTGCTGAAGCAGCTGGCTACCCCGCAGGGCAGCCAAGGGAAGAGGGGAGAGGGGAGGGGGGCTCGGGGCAGTCGGTCGAGTCGAGTTGAGTCCCGTCTTGTGTGCAGGTAATGTGGCACTTGGCTAAAATGGTGTGTGAAATTTTATGCGAAATGGCTTAAGATGTTGTTGTAGTTGTATTAGTAGTAGTTGTTGTTGTTGTTGTTGTTGTTGTTGTTGTTGTTGTTGTTGTTGTTGTTGTTGTTGCTGCTGTTGTTGCAGTTGTTGTTATAGTTCTTGCCGTGCTTGTTGTGCTGATATTTCTGGAACGGAACACAATCATTCTGCTATGTTGCACATAAAAAGTTACGTTGAGTGGCACTATACGACTCCCCCTCCCTCCCTCTCCCTCTGCAAGTGTGTGTGTGGCCAGATTCGTAGAGGATGCAATGGATCGGATTGTTAGTGCTTGTGTAGGGATTGAGGTTGAGTCTGATTCTGGCTCTGGCTCTGGCTCGGGGTCTGGGTCCGGGCAGCTGCCGTTGGCTTTGCGGGCCAAGCTGCTGATGATGACATTTTCGTTTGGGTCTCCTTCGATTTGGCATTGGCCAAAAAAAGGAAAAAAAAAAGAGCGAAATGTGCAAAAAAGGATTAGTTAGTTTTCGTTAGCTTGGGCACACTCCCCCCCCGTTCTACCCCCTCTGTTGTTAGGTTAGGTTTTTGTGTGGGAGGTTCCTGGATTCGATTCGATTTTCAACTGCTTTTTGCACATGCATTTCCATTGTCCGTCAGCTTCTTGTTACTGTTGTTGTTGTTTTGTGCGGACAGGGGTTTTAAGTTACCAGTTAATGGGCGTCTCTCATTCTCCCTCTCTCTCTTTAATGTAAAATTGATATTTTCCACTGCATGCGGACTTAGCTTGGGTTTACTATGCAAACATAATAAGCATCGTCAGATTGAAGGCGAATAAGCTGTTAAGTTGTGGCATATTCCAATATGAGATTGAATTTCACTTAACATAACCTCAATTTTACATAATTAAATAACATAACCTCAATTTCGAGCTGCTAATGAAAACAGCTTGAAATTAAATTGAATTAGTGACTCTCAGTTATCACAATATTTAATTTGGCATTTTAAAGTTGCTTTGTGCACATTTTGCAATTGTTCTATTGCTAATCAAATTATCAGTTTGTTAGGTTAAGTTGAGCTATTTATGATATTTTCAATATATTGATTACATTATTCAATTTATGTCTTAAAATAATGAATTTATTTCTATTACAGCGTACTTTGACACTTAGAACTCGTTTACACCTTTTTGTATTGATTTTGAATTTATAAAATAAATTAAATTGAGGTTATGTTGAATTTGCTTAAGAATTAAACTGTGCCACAATGTTTTTAAAGTAATGTTTAATATATATTAGTAGTAAGTTGTATTTTTGAATGACATAAATAAGACTACTGGTAGAATAAAACTTTTGAAATGAGTAATAAAACCACAAACTCTTTCTGCTTTTACTCTCCTGAAGAAATCTTATGGACTAACAATTGACTCTCTTTTATGAAAGAACTTAGTAGCACATAAGAACTAATTGATACTTTGATATAGACAAAAAGAAAGAACATTAAACTCTTTAATTTTAGTGCGTTCAAATTCGGAATGCCTTTTATTCCAAATATAACTGTTGATTCCAATGGTAACTTTCGATTACAATTAGTGTTGCTGCATCGTTATGTTTCATTTCAATATAACAAGAATACCATTTAATATCTTAGACTAATGTTTATCTACGCGCTTCTTTAAGTAAGCCTTACTACCACTGTAACTACAACCTGTACGTAATATATTATATATGTATATAAATAAAAACAATTTTGTTTTTAATTTTATTTGATATTTTCTTTTCCAATATATGATATTTAGGTTACAAGACGTTAGATCGACAAAACTCTATAATATTAGTAATATATTATATATAGTGTTAGTAAAGTATAAATAAATGTTCGTGTTGTTCAAAATATGACCAGTTGATTAGGCTAATGAAGGCAGCTAAGCAAGTCTCTTTGCTCATAGATCCAATGAAAAGTAATGTAATTAACACAGACTGAAAATTCTTTTCATTAAGTTAGTCTGTTCGAGGAATACTTTTGCATATCTTCTATATACATATATGGTACAATACAATAGACCAGTCATTGTGCCATTATCAGCTCGTCTGCTGTACAGCTAATGGATATATGAGGCACACCGAGAGCACCCTCTAATTCAGCGTCCGCGCTACTTAATCACTTAGCCAAATTACATGAAGCTGCCGTTGTCTGCTGCAGATAGTGTCCATATATACATGCTGTACCTGTACTAAATTATATATATGGCAACTGAATGGGGCCCGTGCAAATATTCGATTAGCAGAAAGAGAGGGGGAGAGAGAGAGAGGGAGCACAACAGGATTGACAACAGAGTAAACAAAAGCGTCAACTCTCTGTCACATCACAATGCGCTGCCTGCGCATTTGATACGCTCCACTACTATATATACTAGATATACCATATATACTATATATACCATATACCACACACCATATAGAGTTGTGGCGCGACGCAACAAAAGCACAAAATGATTTTTATTTAATTTTCGCACCTGTTTTCAGGGCAAATAAGTTTCGTATTTTGCGTCTCATTTGAATTTTACATGCATTTCAATTTGTTTTGGCATTTTTTGCTGTCGCGCCAGTTCCCGCGCGAGTGTCGAGTGTGCCTCGTAGAATTTCGGGTTATTTTTTTGGTTTTTGCTGCTTTTTCGATTTTTTTTTTCTCTCTCTGTCTCTTTTTTCGATATGCATTCCACGGCGTGTGTTTTACATGTCAAAGGAATTTCGCGCCAGCAACTCGTGCATTCAAGTTGAAAGTGTTCCGTTACAGTCAGTGCCAGCAAGGGGGCGTTCAGGGGGGTGTGGGCGTGGCAGTTTGTCTAAAGGGCTCGTAATATTTTTTTGATGTTTCAATTGTAAATGCTGCGCGGAGGTTAACAATTAAAGCAGCAGCAAAAAAGTGATACACAACGATGTTCTAAAGGCCGATGATGACGATGATGATGATGATCCCATTGTTCTTCATTATTTACATGATTATCATGTTGCACAGACATGCTCCTGCTGCCTGTCTGTCATCGCCATCGTCATCGTCGTCATCATATTTTGCAAATTGCTCGTAAAAATGACTTTTAATTGCACGTGTAAAAAGGGTTCACTTTAAATGTGCTCAGCACTCGTTCGCACAGTGGGCTACCTTCCCCACTGTGCGCACAGCCTGTCTCACTCTTCCTCTTCTCCTTTCCCTCTGCTGTTTGAAATTCAAATGCTGGCGAGATTAATTCAATTAACCTACGCCAAAGCGACGAAATCTGAGTGAGAATTTCATGGGTGAAAAGCATTTTAAAGGTCGACGCCCCCTTCTCCAGTTCCCCCCCTCGCTACGGCCCTGAGGCAGAGCTTCTGCTGCTGCTGCTGCTGCTTTTGACACTTTTAATTGGTAGGCGTAGCAAATCATTAATTATATTTCGAGACCAAAATGCATGTCACTCAGCCCCGAAAGCGGATCAGCTCTCAGGCAGAGCAGGCAGAGTAGTATAGACGGGGCAGGTTAGAAAGAGATGGCATGTCAAAGTTACAAAATGTAAATAAAATCCAAGCTGATAATTAATTTAAGCCAAGCTAATTTGGGCAGAGCTAAAAAATGCTAAACAAATTTGTCACTTCCGTTTTTCCGGCTAAAAAATATGCATATTCTGTTGGTTTCTGGTCGCTTTTTTAGCCGGAAGCACGTAGGGGGGGGGGGGGGGAACTCAGATCGATATAAGGGCATATTTCCATATACATAATAATCATATTTGATGTTTCCATAAATGAATTTTGAGCAGGTTTCTGGTGAGGCAATTAAGAATTGGGGAAGTTTTTCAATGTTAGTATGGAGACATAAGAAATGGCGCAGCATGTATAAGCTAATGGGTATCTCTATGTATGGTATACACTTCCAAGTAGTTATGGGATACATATTTCTTCTTCTATTTTACTTTTTTTTTTAGTCATTAAATGATTAAGCACCAGGAAGTTATTTTTCTGTTTTTCTACTGTTAACTAACAGTTCCTACATCGCGATGCATCGTCTACTGCACCATTCCCAACGAAAGTGTTGCATACTTTTCAGGATATTCGTTGCATCTTTTAGGCAGCTGCTTGGACCTCTGCCTTGCGTACCTGTGCCTTCGCTGCCCACTTTCTACTTTATTTCTTCCTCTTCTCACAATGTACAGTATAATTTCCAGCTGACTGTACCCCTCTAACACTGTTCCCTATCCCCGCCCCCCCCTCTTACACTGAACTTGACAGAGTTTCAGATTGGAATACAAGCAGCATATGACCTGAAGCCAAACCCACGACAAGTTTGGCCGAAGAATCACTTGAACCATGCCGCATGCAAGTTGCTCCTGTTCTGCTGTTCCCCTTCCCCCTCCTACTTCCCCTCCCTGTTGCTCTTGTTGCCAGCACAGTCTGCAATCCTCTCTGCTATTTGCTGTGTTGTGTTCTGCGGTTTTATTGGTTGTGCATTTGCACATTCCATTTGCAAAATGATTGGAATTTATGCTTACAGATTAGATGCAGTAACCCCCTCCTACCCCAGGCTACCCCTTCCACTCCCTTTTCCCCACTCCTGCTCGGTTCTCTCCTGCTGTCACTGCACTCCCTGCTGACTTTCGCCCACTTTCACTGGCTGCAGGGCACTGCGGCTATTGCCCTCTGTCGCTCCCTCCCTTCCACTCTCTCTCCCTCTCAATGTCCAGGCCGTTGCACATGCATATTCACATGCACCGCAGCGACAACCCGCTCTCCACCTCCCCCTCTCTCCTGCCTTGTTACCAGATTCCTGTTTTGCGTCTGTTATTGTTTCGTGTCCCTGGACATTTGCTTTGTGCGGTGTGTGCTGGCATGTGTCTTCTCTCTGCTCTCTGCTCTCTGTTCTTTTCTACCCTGTCTACCACACACCCCCACTTCCCCGCTTACCTCTCCTCTTCTGCCCTGCAGCCTTGTATCCTTTTCGGCACCCTCTCTCTGCCTCTGCTTCCGCCTCTCAAATGTTGCATTTTTGATTCGACATTCGGTCAGTTTTTGCGTGACGAGCAACCGCTTTGAGCCCGGCCAGCTACAACTACAATAACCACATGCCACCAGATATGTATGCCAGATATGTATGCCATATACAGTATACCATATGGCAGCTGCCAGTTGCCCGATGACGTCCGCCTTATGTCGCTGGCAGCCTTCGTGCTGCCACGTCAAAGTCGCCACGCCGTGCGCTGCGCAAATTAAATAATACCCAACCTGGCGGTACTGCCACTATGCACTTCATTCCAGTTTTAAGGCGGTGTACAACAGCTACAAGTCGCGAAGGGAAAGTAAAGAGGGAGATGAGAAAGGTGTAGGCAGGTTTATGCAGTGGCAAAGTTCATGCAAAGTAGAGTTGCTGTAAGGTTGTGTAAGATTGATAACCTAAGAGGAGAGAAGTGAAGATGTGTTAGTTATGTGGAAGAGGAATATCTATTGTAAGCAAATAAATTGATTATTTAATTGAAAATCATGTTAGATTAAATCAGTTAAGGTTAAATCATAATAGATACAACCATCAAGAATTATTATAATTCAATTTAAAGTTAATGAAACATGAATATGAGAATATAATAAATATATATATGTATATTGGGACGACTGAAAAGAATCCGGTGATCTTATGATCCTGTATGGTTGATTGTGGTATATGACGATGCGATTCGATTAAAGCCTTAATAGCGTCAACTTCAAGTGCACTTGGCCGACCTGAACATGGCTTGTCTTTGAGTGAAAAGTCTCCCATCGAAATTTGACAAACTCACTTTTACACTGTGTTAATTTTAAGGCTTTGCCACCATACACATCACTTAACTTTTTAGCAAGCTGAGCTGCATTTTTCCTGTACGGAAACAATAATGTAAAACATGACGAAAATGCTCATTTGTGGGCTCCAAACAAACAAATATAAAAATATAAAAATAAATTATTATTATTGCTTTTTTTTTTTAAAGCAAGCTAAAAGTGCCAGCTGAAAACTGATAACAAAGGATAACATGCAATTACAGAGTCTCAAGCCGTTCAAAAAATGTTCAAAAAATTGTATAAAACTATCGTTTTGTTTTTGGTGAACCCAATATATAAAATACGTTAATATTACTTGATCTCATTATATAAAGTTGACTTTATTGATATCCAATGCTTTGAACTCCATGTTAGTAAATTTGTTATTATAAAGCAATTTTACTGTAAGAATCTTTTTTTTTTTTTTATCTGTATTAAGTGTTGGAACCATACATTCAAATAAGCATCTTAACAACACATGTCGAAAATAAAACTTAAGGAACCAAACCTCTCAGGAGGATTATTAGCAGTGGGAACTGAATAATTATCGAATCGTCTTGTAAAAACCCAGTCTTTTGAGACGCCTTAACGGCCTAGCTGGTAGCAGTCTCCTTGCAAGTATACTGCGGTGTCTAACAAGTCAATCGCTGTACCTGCTGGAATGTCTACAGATCTGTTCTTCCACAGTGTGTAAATTCAGATCACGGTGAAGTGTGGAGCCACGCACGTACCAAGGACAGTTAGTTATCTGCCGCAGGGTAAGAATCTGTATTTAATTTGAGTTATATGAAACGGAAAGGCTCTCTTATAAAAAAGATATTGAATTAAACCACACTCTCTTTCTCTATTCCTTATTATACCCATATAATTCACTCTATAATGCAGTTATCAGCAAGAGCAGCTTGCGCATGAACTAACAGCGCAGCAACGCACTCAAACACAGATGCATACGCACACATACTCTCTCCCTTTCTCTCTTAGTCTCTGTCTCTCTCTCTCTCTCCCTCTCTCCCCCTCTTTCACCCCCTTTCTCTCCTTGACGTACGCACTACTACGTCGCCGGCTACGTAGCTGGCTGCTCGCATAAGGTTACACACACATTTTTTAAGCCAATTTTACAGGCCACTGCCTAACAAGGACATTAATTGGTAGCTGCAGCAGCAGAGCAAGCAGGCAGAGGCAGAGGCAGCAGGCAGCGGGCAGAGGCAGCAGGCAGAGGCAGCAAGCAGAGCAAGCAGGCAGAGGCAACGAACGAAGCAGAGGCAACTCGCTGGCAAAATCCTCTGCCAGTTGCTGCTTTGGCTGGCTGCTCTGCCTGCCACGCCCGTCTGCAGTACGCCCACTTTGCGCGACATAGCCAAAAGCTGCGTTAGCTACGTGTGTGTGTGTGTGTATTACACCTGTATGTGTGTGTGTGTGTGTGTTTCTCTTGCTCTGCTTGCTGTGTTTTTTGCCAACTGGCTACGTTTTTCATGCTTTTTATTCACTTCAATATTTACTTAACCCTTTTTTAGCAGAAAAGTTGCCATTGCCGCTGCCCGTTGCCAAAGGCAGCAGCAACACACAGCAGCAACAGCAACAGCAACACAGCAGCAGCAACAACACTCACAACAGCAACAATTTTAGTGTTGTTTTTGCTCTTATGATTAAACATGCCTTTCGCTTTTGTTTAAGCTCGGCCAACTTGCTTTAAATATTGTATGTGTGAGCTAGCAGAGGGGGGAAATAGGTAAACGGCTACCCGAGGGAGGGGAAAGGGGGGAGAGGAGAGGGGGCGCACTTTGTACCTGCGGCCTGTTAATTAGTTGGGGCTGCCGACTTTTGACGCTGCTCGACATATTTCGTTTTAGGGTTCAAGTGTTGCTCGGCCAGCACATGGGTTGGACACACTTCGAGAGGGAGCCCAAGGGGGAAGGTGAGGAGAAAAAGGAGAAGAAGAGGGGGAAGAAGAGGGAGAAGGCTAGAGAGCAGTACTGAATGCTAGAGAGGGAGAGGTAGAGGCAGAAGCAGTAGCTGAAGTCTTGGACTTGGTTGAGGTTCTGCGACTGTTGCTGGCATGTAAAAGTGCGATTATAGTCGCATAATTATCACGCTGACATGCCCACACACAGGCAGGGAAACAGAGAATGAAAGAGAGAGGGAGAGAGGAGTAGAAAAAGAGTGAGAGAGAGCGGGAGAAAAAAGAGAACGAGGCAACTAGCGAGGGGGAGGCAGCTGCTGCTCAGAGCAAATGCCAAAATGTAATTACCCAGCAAACAAACCGCAATTTCTCGGTACACACACAGCCAGCAGCACTCACATACACACCTATACACACACACACCTGTACGCACACACACACTCACACTCGCAGACCCATACCGACTGCAGAGTGGAAAATGGAAGTGAAAGTGGACACGCAACAAGCGCAAAACTGGGCACCAAGCCAAATGCCAGCGCACCTGGCCGAGCAAACCCTCGAGCAGGCAAGGCTCCTGCTCCCCCTCCTCTTACCCCATAGCAACTGCAAAGCACTTCCCCCCTACCCTCTTTTAGCAGACTCTGGGAGAGGGGGAGGAAGGGAGCTTGGTTTGTCATTGAAGGGTTTGCGTGTTTGACATGCGGCTTGCTTAAAGTTGCCTCCTTGTCGTTAGGTCGGCAGTTTGAAGGCGATATCGTTAATGTTGCCGTTGATTGTGCCCAACACTCGCAGTGCCACACACTCACGCACACATACACACACACACACATATACATATATACAGCTGCAAACTCTGCTTGTGGCAGGAAAGGTTGCCGGGTTTAGTTTTTTAGGCTGTAAAATTCGTAATTTATTTGGCAATTGGCAGCCGTTTGGCGCTTCACCTGCACAGCACACACTCGTCTCCGCACCCCAGCACACTTCTGCTCACCTCTCTCCCCTTCCCTGCCCTTCTCACCACAGCACACCACATTACAGCCGAGCTCACCACACGAATGCAATTTTAACTCGCCTGCTAAGCGTATTTTGGGCTCTACAACATCAACAGCACTAACAACATAATTCCAGCATAAACAATAACAACAACAGGCCTCTAACCAACAATAACAACAACAACGACAACAACAGCAGCTGACAACAACAACAACAGTGACACTGGCAACAGCAGCAGCAGCTGTTGACCAACACTGACGGCAGACAGGGCAAACTGCTGAGGATGAGCAGGCAGAGGAGGCAGGCAGGCAGGCAGAAGGGGATGTCATATTGAGAGGGAGAGGAGAGAGGGGAGTAGGGATTACCTCATGCAACTGACTGTGCATAAAGCAAGGTGAAAATCTGTACTAATTAATGGCCAAATTGGAACTTCGATGAGGCCTATTAAGAATAGGGGAGCTTGCTACCTGAAGTATTCATTTTCAAAAATAGGTCGAAGGGTATCTTATATTTATGGCACTCTTCATTGAAAGTGCTCAAAAAGGTTATATCAAGTTTATGCGAATGCCTGTAGGAGGCAGAAGGAGGCATGTCAGAGCGGGCAAGGTGTAGATTCTTCTTCAAGATTAATAGTGGAGTCTACGAGTATGAATGTCTGTCTATCCCCGTCTGTCCGCTTGTCTGCCGGTCAGTGTGTCTGCCTGCCTGCCTGCCTCTCTGTCTGTTTACACGTCCAGATCTCAGCTATTATAAAAGCTAGCGACACCAAATTTGGCATATAGGCTTCAGTATACCGTGAGCACATCGAGTCGCAAATCAATAATTTAATGTTTGAAATTACATTTTTCAGCGACATATAAAATATGAAACCTTTAGAACTTGACATATACTTAACTCATTATATCTACCTCTTTTTCAAATTACACTCTTTTCGCTTATTAAAACAGCAGTAAACCGAATCACACCAGTTCTTAAGGTAACGAGCAAGCCGGATTGCCTGTGCCTGCACATGTGTGTGTAAGAGTGAAAAAGCAATAGGCGACAGAAGACTTAGTCTTTGAAATTGTAGGTGTACGTGTATGTCAAAGGCGGGCGAAGGGTATCTAACATTAGGGTTCTACTCATAACTAAGCAAATTTTTTAATAAGGCAGAAACATAATTGAGTACTATATTTTATTTTTGTTTATTTTGTATTTAATAGTACTACAGTCCACCAAATGCATTCGACTAAATTAGAAATTAGATATTAACACAAAAAATCATTAATAATAAAAATCAATTTAGAATAATTGAACATCAAATTGAATACATACCTTCCAAATTTAAAGCCGAGCAGTCAATAAGAACATAAGTTATTTAAGTAAACTTTCACTATATATTGCTCATGGCTATGTCTTGCATGTGTGTAAAGACAAGAAAGCAGCAGCTGGCAGCAAAGCTATGTAAATTCTGCCAAAAGTGGGCAAAGGGTTTCTAACTACTCTAACTACTGTGACTTTGGTGACTTTGGCAAGTTGGGCTTGTAGGACAGCTAGGGTAAAGGGCGTATAAAGGGATCCCGGATTAGACTTGGTATATACAGCTATATACAGTGAATTCAACACTTATTGTTAAGTATATTTGTTTAACACTCCCAGCACCCAATAACGACTTCATTTTCTACAATGTTCCAAATGAAGTTAAGTAGCACAACTAATGATGTGTTATCGATAGCATCAAGAGTTTTTGTCTCCCCCTTCTCGCCTCTCCCCTTTCCAGCCACAGCTTAGTTCCCTGCAGTATTGCCAACTGCCTGCTCGATCATTTTCAGTCACTGGCAGCGAAACGCAACGTGTCAACTGCTCGTTACGCGCAACTTTCTGCATCGCTCTCCTCCTCCTCCTGCTTGCAACGCGAAACTTGCCACGCAGTTTATTTTCGGCTTTGCCCCGTTGGCTTTATTGGCCGCATCAGCTCGGCCGGGCTGGACGACTGTTTATGTAGTCAGTGCTGGTGACGGCGATGGCGATGGCGACGGCGATGGCGATGGCGATGGCGACAGCGTTGCCCATAACCGGACCTCGATGGCGCCTGCAGCGTTGTCATTACCAGTAAAATTGGCGCTGCATCGCACGCTCTGTGTGCGCCACATGCAGCAAGAGAGGGTAGAGGGGGGCAAGGGAGTGGGGAGGCAGCTGGGTAGAGGGTGTCGAGTGGCAACTGTGGCGGCAGCTTTATGCCGATTGTTAACAATTCTGCGGTGCATGCTCGTTGACGTTTATGATGTGTTGCTGGCGCGGATGGGTGCAAGTGAGAAAGCGAGGGAGATGAGCAGGGCAGGAGAGACGGGGGGCAGGCAGTGGAGAGAACAAACAGCAGGGAGAAGAGCAGGAAATGTGAGTGGTGCAGGGAGAGGCGCGCGAGCTGGAAGAAACGCGCAAGTTGGCGTATCGCGATGTTGTTCTTTTGCACTTGCTGTTGCTGCGCTTGTTATGCCCTGTAATTATGATGAAGAGGGATGTATAGGACTTTTAAAGTAAATATTAATACTTTATATTATTATTATTCTTCTTCTACTACTATGACAGACTGCAGGAGTAAAAGGGAAGGTATTTTGGCTATAATGAGCTATGTAAATGCTTTTTTAGCTTTAATAGACAAATTTATAGCTTAATTTGTCTGTATGAACAGCTTTAACTTGGAGACTATAAGAGCTAGATCCATCAAATGCTATAATAATATTTATTATTAAATCGTGTAGCTATATAATGTTTTAGAATGTAACCACGCTCTCTTTTACGCCCACTTTAATTAATAAAAATGGTATTACACACGTAGTTTTAAGCCCAGAAGGTTTATTTTTGTTGTGTATAAATGTTCTCACAGTGATATACGAGGTGTGTTCAAAGAGTAAGGTGTTTTTTCAAATTTCTCGGGCAATGCACTTTCGATTATCGATTTTTTGTTCTGTTATGTTGATACACTCTTTCTGAATATATGTACCAAGTTTCAAGTGTATAACATTTTCTGTTTGAGTGAGAGGCGTAAAGATTATAAGTGTTTTGCTTGCTCGGCGATTTTTAACTAAATTTTGACCAAAAGAACTGTCACTTACTTTTTGAACACATCCTATATTTGCGCTTGAAATACGATTGATCGTTATGGAATAAGGTACATGGAAGTTGCCTAATAAAGGGTATATCATAGTCCTACCTACTTGACTGTTGTTCGAAGTTATTCCTGCTGTTGCTGCTGTCGTTGCTGCTGTCACTGCTGCTGCTGCTGCTGTTGTTATAGTTGTTGCTTTAGTTGTTGCTGCCCCTTGCGTTCGCTCTCGCCTTGCTGACTGTGTGTGTGTTTGTGTGTGTGTTGCGTGTTCTATCATTAAGTGTCGAAAATTTCATCAAACACTTCAAAGTGCACCACGTGCTGCCCCCATTCCTGCACACCCCCTCCCCTCCCTCTGCCCCCCTCTCCCAACTTACCCCTGCCTTGTTTCAGTTTCAGTTTATGATTCTATTATTTTCACAGCAAATAAAAGAGAAAATGCGTATCATGGCCGAGTGCTAAATGGGCGTCAGGAAAATTGCAAAATTTTCCTTTTTTTTCAAAGCTTTCTTTTATTTTTTTTTTTTTTTTTGCCAGAGCAGCCAAATTTCCAATGAGGAGTGGGAGGGGAGGTAGAAGCGATGTGGCAGCTGAGCACGTAAAAAGCGTTGAACCGGAACCTTGTGGGCAACATCTGCAAGGCAAAGTGTGTAAGTTGCTAGCTATATGAGAGCGAGAGGGAGAAAGAGAGAGAGAGAGGGAGAGTGTGTGTGTGGTGTGTGTGTTGCGGGGTGTGCGTAAGGCCAAGGAAAACGAATTTTCAGCGAGCGCGCGCGCCACGCAAAGTTTGCGCCATGAATCAAAGTTTAGTGTAGCATACTTTTAGGTGCGATTTATATATTTCAAAATAAAATAAATGAAGGGCGAATCGACGCGTCGTCTCTGCTCTCTCTTCCTTCTGCTGCTTGCCTTGCCTAGGCTGCTCTCTCTTCTTGCTTCTTCGCTTCTTGCCTTGGCTTGCCTCTGCTTCCTTCTCACTTCTCTTTGCCTCTAGTCGCCTCTTCTCTGCTGTCTGCTCCTCTCGCCTCGTCTCGCCTGCCTGACGAAAGACAAAGCAGCGCTGTGGTTCAAGTGTAAAGCGGGCAATCTGGCAAGGCAAGGCAGGAAGTGCAGGGCAGGGACAGGAGCTGCAGGGGTAGGGTGTCTGCCTGCCCGTTTGATTTAACTTTGGCTCCTTTGGCTGCAAATTCAAATTCTCCGTTTTATTTCAGCGCGCTGCAGAAATTCACACTTGGTTAGCTGATTGATGAATGCATAAATGAAGCGTACACATGCGTTGCCAGAGAGAGGGGGTGCGAGAGGTGCAGGAAGGCATGTCAAATAGGGGGAGGGGGAAGGGGGTAACCAAAATTGTTGCTGCAAGTTGAGCAATTTGAAAACTGTCGAAGCAGCAGCAGGTAAAATGCTCTCCCATATGAGGCGACTAAGTCGATTTACTTTTCCCCCTTTCCCCTCCCCCACTACTCCCCTGCTCCATTAGCTGTTCCCCTGCTTACAGCACAAGTCATTGATTTTCTTATTGTTATGCGCAGAATATGCAAATGTGATTTTTAACTCAAGCCCCGCCCGATTTAGCAAATTAACTTTATTTATGCCACAATGATTTCGGGGGCGCACGCTGCGTATGAGTAATGTGAGAGCTTTGCCCTCTGCACTGAGTGAGGAGCGTGGGGCAGTCGCTTAATTAGGGTGCCTCTATCTGTGCATGATTTGTACGCATAATTCTGTTTAGCGAACATAAAGTCAAATTTATGGCCAACGAGATTTGCGGCTAGAAAAATGGCCAAGGCAGACACGACGACGGAGTAATCTGCGGGCGGGTTATGTGAGAGAGAGAGACAGGGAGAGAGAAGGGAAGAGAAAGAGAGAGACGGGCCTCTCTTCTGTCCAGCGTATGCCAAAAATGAGCCGAAATTACTTTTAATATGCACAGGCAGGCCAAAGATAAGCGAGAGGCATAGGCAGATGGAGAGAGGGTGCCAAGAGGGGAAGGGGGCTGCTGCCAAGGCCGTTGTCAAGGCAACATGTATCTCTATATTGCTGTCTGTGTGTGTCTCGACAACATAATTTCGTAATTAATTTGCCAAAACACGAATGTAATTTAATAAAATTGCGCATACGCCGCGTTGCCCAGCCAAGCTCAGCCGCTCATTGTGTGTAGCAACACAGCAGCAGCAACAGCAGCGGCAGCATCTTCATTTGCTGGCAAAACATTTAAGTAATTTATGCAGGGCCCAAAGAATATTTGCGGCAAGGGGGGGAGAGAGAGAGAAGGGAGAGAGAGAGAGGGAGAGGGAGAGAGAGAGAAGGGAAGAGAGAAAGCGCTTCGACTCCTTCTGCAGCCTCTTCAAGCGCCTCTTCCACGGCCTCCTCTACTCCCTCTTCTTCTCCCTCTACAACTGCTTCCCCCCCGCGACGTGTAAGCGACGCTTATTTATGTGCTATTTTTGAGCATGCCACTAATTATGCCGCCACTTGAGCCCAGCCACAGTCACAGCCACAGCCGCGTTGCCAACCAGCTCGAGGCAGCGAGTCTCCAATTACTTGATGCAAATAAATCAGAGGCGCCAATTGCGCCAGCCAGAATCGATATCAGTAACAGCTCTATATATAGCCCATTATATATAGTATATAGCACTGCCTCCCAATTTTTAATCAGTTGCCAAACTATGCGCGACTTCCTACTCCCCTCTTCCCCCCTTTCCTGCTTCTCCCCCTCTCCATTTCTTTCTCATTCTCCAACTTCTTGGCTTGCCCGCTGGCGCTTAAATCAATTGCCTCAATTTGATAATATTTCAGCGGGGAATGATTATGAGCGCATCCCAAGTGGCTAAGCTGGTAGCTCACTCATTCCACACACCACCGCTCTCCCCTCCCTTGCCCGCTCCACTTAGCCTGCCCAGTCCGCGTGGCGTTTTGTTGACATTTCCGTTGCCGCTTCCGTTGAAAAAGTTTGTTTTTCTTAGTCTCCCCTTCGCTTCAATACTTCCCGAATACCCCTGCCATGTCTACACTCTTTCCCTTCTCTCCTCTCTCTCCCCTCTCTGCTCACCCTTCCCTTTCTCCTCTCCTTTCCCTCTATCTCCCGCCCCCTCTTGCAATTCATCCGCTTCACCACATGGCCGCCTTGTCTCGTTTGGCGCGTCCTTGGGCCACGTAAAAAGGATTTGGGGCAACGCATTTCGAATGCCTAAATGCCAAAAGACGTCGCATAAACATGGCCACGCCCACAGTCAACGCCCCCTAACCCCCTCCACTGCATAGCAACCTATAACGTCTTTGAATTACATTCCAGTTCGGGCAAAGAAAACCGCGCAGGACAGCACAAAATATAATTTTTTCTTCGCCTGCCCCAACCCTACTCCTTCTCCTGCCCCTTCCTACTGCTTCTTCACTTCCTCCTGCTCCTCCTTCTCCTTCCTCTGCTTATTTTTCTTTGGTTTTTTGTTGTTTGCCGCTTTGCCGGTTTTTCTGCGGTTCGCTCTCTTTCTGGCTTTTTTTTCGTCGCTTCGGGTTGTGTGCGCATTTGGCGGTTTTTATGAAAAATTACCATGTTTTCTTCGCACTCATTCGCAGCTGCACCCCCTGCCCCTTTACCCCTCTTTCCTCACCCCCTCTTCCAGCCCACTTGCTGTGGCATTTCTTCTTCTTATTTTTCTTTTGCCGCTTGGCAATTTCGGTATTTGACTTTTTTACGTCAGGCACTTGAGACGGCTAGCAGTGTAGGGGAGAGGAAAAGGGAGAGAGGGGTGGGTGGGGTGTGGAAGGGGGATGCATACTATATGTGTGTGTGTGTGTGTGTGTGAGTTTGGTGTGGGCCGTCAGCAGTCAAGCAGTGTGTGCCACACACACTTCCTCTAATGATGCCACTTATGTCGTGACGAAATTATTTATATATGCATGCAAGTAGAGGCTCGCGAATACCCTGTAAATGGCGGAGATAGCGAGAGGGGTAGGTGTGCAGTGCATACAGTTTAAACTGCGGTATAATGGCTCTTTATAGTATCTATAGCAAAATTAAGTGACTTAACACTATAGAAGAAAATTGCATTAGCAGTAAGTGAGGTTAAGACTAAGACCAAAGTGAGGTTAGGTTGTAAGAAAGTTATTCGAATCAGTTTCTTTTACACTCAATAAAGTACCTCTTAGCTTAGCTCAATTTAAAGAGTTTTCTTACTCTTTACTTACAATAACTAGTGCAAAAATGTAAATTTCAACAGCAGTGTAAACTTCATTTCTACAACAATGTAAATTTCACTTTTAGGACAAGGTAGACTGCAGTTGATTTGCTTTAATGCACTTCCATACGTCGTGTATAAAGCTAAGATATTTTCTTGCTCAGTCAAGCAAGAATAAATTAAAAAAATAATTATTACAGGGTATACTGAACCCAGGGAATAGTTATAAATTTACTATATACAGGGTATACAATATACAGCTCACATGCATATAAAATAATTATATATGGAAGTATTACTTATTTTCTGTGCTTTATGTAAGTTTCAAGCAACGTAACTAATACTTTACAGTACAGCAGTAATGTTTGCTGTGCCACTACAGGGTATATAGCAGTCGAGTGGACACTACGTGCATTAATTCGAATCATTCGCTGAGTTCTAGCAGTTCTTATAAATGCTAGCCAATACATCAATCAATACTAATACTTATATGTACTACTACAGGATATACTGCAGTCGAGTTAATACTACGTGCAATATATATGACTATGACTCGAGTTCAAACTGGTCTAATGAATGCTACCCAATACATCAATCAATAACTTTACTTATATGTGCCACTACAGGGTATACGTGCAGTCGCGCTACCAGCCAAGTCTCCCATTCAGCGTGTTTTTTATGGGCGTTGCCTTTTGTTGGCGCTTCTTGCTTGGATTTCCGTCGCGCTTTTTGCCTATTTTTGGGCACATTTTCATTTGGTTTTCTGCAGTTTTTTTTAGGTTTTTCTTTCCTCCTTCTTCTTTTTTTCGTTTTGCGTAGTATTTCCTTTCCGAATTGCGTGCAAAAATTTGGAACTGCTAATTGGCAGCACATAATTTACGTGCTTATGCCAATTTTCATTTCCTTTCTGGCTTTCTATTTTCGGAGCCCGCAGACGAAGCGTATCCTGATGGCGACTCGCCTTCGAGCATGTGTGTGGAGCCTCTGTGTGTGTGTGTGTGTGTGTGGGGGATGCGCAAATGCAATTACCATCTATGCAGAGTGCCGCCCCAGAGTGCAGCCCGGGGCACTTACAGATTTGATTAACTGCTTCCGTGCGTCATCAAATTCGTTTTTAGATTCCCCCCAGAGAAGGTGCTCGTAGTGCTGAAAGGGGTGTACGTAGCGACTACTCAATAAAACTCATTAGTGGTGTTTTGTCGAGCTGCAGGTGCAGGTCCAGGTGCAGGTCGAGGTGCTGCTGCTGCTGGTCCTGCCACTGACTTGCTGCCTGCTCCGGCTCCAGCTCCAGCCTGGCAATTATCACCAGCTCCGTCCCCATTGACTTTGGCAATTGATTGCAGCCGTTGTCGCCGCCGACGACGATGCCGCGAGCAGCCTCAACGTACTGCCCTGCCTCTCCCACTCCTACTCCTTCTGATACTCCCCCTGCTGATTCTCTGTGGAGTGCTCTGGCTGGCGCTGCCGGCGACAGCATCAAAAGTGCCGATAAAAATTTATAGCAAACTGATTTGAAAGTCAATTATCCTGCGAGCTGGCTTGCCACGCCTCCTTCACCTTTCTCTCCACCACTTCTTCTGCTGTGTCTCCCTCTCTACACTCTCTGCCTCCCCTTCTTCCCCCTTGCTGGCAGTCTAGCTAACTATTCCACGCAGTCGACGACACTGGCATCGCTGGCAACGGCGTGCAAATGGGTTTCGCATGCAAACTACATCAGCATCAGCTGTCTGCCATTACTCCCCCTTCCCCTCAACCCCCCTCTTACCCAGGGGACTCCTCAACGCCTACCTTTTTTATGTTTTACGTTTAGTTTTTGCTGCCTTCCTTGGCTGGCTCCGCTTGAGCAAAAACTATGCCCAGTCTCGAGTGGATTGCTCGAGTGTTGCTAATGAAGACGCCGCTTCATTTGTCGATCATTTGTTGCAGTCGTTAAAGGTGAGTACCCCCCCTCTCACTCTCCTTTCTTCTCCTGCCTGCACCTGACATCCTTGCTTGCCTTTCTTTCTCTCTCTCTCCCTCCTCCCTCACACTTGTCTGTTTATTTCGCCTGTTTAGCTGTTTATGTTGCTCTCCTTGTCGACTGAGGGTGTCTATCAATGGGCTCTGTCTGCAGCCCCCTTTCCTCCTCTCCACCCTACCCCCTGCTGTCTCGTGCCTGTGCATCTGTGTGCAGTTAATGAGTTTAATGGCGGGCATCGAATTTGAATTGCTAATGCAGCAGCTGGAAAAGCAGCAACAGCAACAACAGCAAGAGCAACAACAGCAAGAGCAACAAGAGCAGCAGGAAAACGGAAATAGAAATACGATTGGAAAAGCAATAGACAGCAGGGAAATTCGTGGGAAATCGCGAGTGCAGGCTTATGACTGTTGTCATGTTGTGCTCGTACCATGTTTTTCTCCCCCCTCCCCTTTCTCCTCTCCTCTCTCTCTTCCCTTCTCTGTCCCGCCTACAATTTCAAAGTGGAAATTAGGTGTTCATGAAAATAGAGCGCAGTAATTGCAGCCATTGAGGTCGAAATTAACAAGGTCTGTTCTCGATTCACCAATTCCCAATTCCCAATACCCGATGCCCGATGCCCGGCTTGATGCCCAATTGCGAGATCTGTTAAACAAATTCCCCTGGAGTGACAGCTCTCGCTTTGTTCGAATACGTTTAAGCCGAAATTGAAAATTACCAAGCTAAAAAGATTTCCAGACTCTGCATTGAGGTCGTTCTTTCAGTTATGATTTGAACTTGACAAAGATATTCCCGCCAAACTGGGAGACCTGTGTACAGGGTAAAGGAATATGATGGTTTCCCGTGCAGATCTGAACTTAACCTTTTAAGATTGCTAAAGATTCTTATCGTTTTGTTCTGCAATGAAGGGAAAGCAAGAGCAAAAAGACTTGCTGAACTTAATTTTATGTACATTCTTTCTTCAGAAAATTCTTTGCGAAGTTGGAAGAAGGAATATATACATACATGTACATCGCAATCAAATATGCTTTTATATATGAGGACTTCAATCATTGCATTCTTTAATATTCAGGGTACATTGACTTAAAGACAGTTGTCTACAATATTTGCTATTGCTTCCTTTATTATTCCTTTATGCTAATGATCCTTGACCCCCTGAAGAAAGTTAAAATTAATGTGTCCTTTTATATGCATACTAAATTATTTATTATTTATTTATAAAAAAATATATATATATATTTATTTATTTATAGTACATTTCAACACCTCCTCCTCCATGCTAAACATGTGTAGTTATAGGCGCCTAAACAGACTTTAATATAATTAACTGAACCGATAAAGATTAAGGTTCTAAAACAGACCTGGCCAGAACTGAACATTAGTACCTTAACAGATCTAGACATGTGTACATAAACAGACCTAGGCAGAGGTAGCTAAACTGACATAGACAGACCTAAACAGACCTGAAAAAAGATACCTTAACAGACCTAAGCAGACCTAGAAAGACCGCAATATAGAAAACTCTGCAGACCTAGAAATAAGTTCCTTCACTGACCTAAGCACAAGTACAAAAACAGACTTGAAGAAATGTACCTAAGCAGACATAGACAAGGTACCTTAAAAGACCTAGAATATAGGAAGCTAAAAAGAGCTAAGTAGATCTGAATATAGCTACTTTTACGGATCTAGATATAGGTGCCTAAAATAACCCAGACTTAGGTACTCAAACAGACCTACGCAGATCTGAACATACTTTTACTTAGGTACCAAAATAGACCTAGATATATGGTAGGTACCTAAGTAGACCTAAACAAAGCAACATTAAAGGTCTTAGACATGCGTTTTAGACAGACCTGAGCATGGGTACCTTTAAAGAACAAGACAGAGGCTCTTAAACAGACGTGGAAACAGATACCTTAAATAGACCTACACAGACCTAAACTGACCTGAACAAAGCAACCTAAAGAGACCCCAGCCGAGTAACCTCTTCATGCTAGTCAATCCTAATAACACTCCCCACACTCCCCCCTGTACACATGCTCCTCATTCTGCGTGTACTGCCTAATCATATTGTATGGCTAAGCTTATTAAACGTTTTGTTAGGTGACATTTTAATAAGCGTTTAGTAGACTTCGCATACAAACATGTTGCCCTGACGAGTTATTTGACCCTGTGCCACGATTTGACCCTGTGACGAGACCCGATGTTATCTAAAACGTGAACTGCCCATTTACCCCTCCACTCCACCCCTTGCTGCCTTCCCTCTTGGTGATAGCTTTGTACACTTACACTATTTTTTGCTCCATTCTCCCCTCTCCCTTCCTGCCTTGAACTCTGCCCGCATGTGAGCACACACACATGTTCGTCCATTGTTGTTGCTGTTGCACACAGGCTAATGGCGGGCAGTGGCCAGGGCATTACAGGTAATTTTGCGATACGCATCTCACACAATTGTTGTGCAAAGTGGTCAACAGGGGGAGGGGAGAGAGAGAGGAGCAGAGGGAGAGGGAGGAGAGCGAGTGTCTGCTGAGCTGGCAAATAATTTAAATTAAATTTGAAGTAATGTTATTGTTAGCATTACGGTAACTGTTATTGTTATTGTTATCATTTTTTGCCAGGCAGTAACAGGAATAACAATAGAGACAACAACAGAGAGGGAGGGGGAGAGGAAGATAGAGAGAGAGGGTGGGAGCACCGCAGCGTTGCTTTTGGTTTATTGTTTTTCCATTTGCCCATTGAAAATCTGCTCGAAGAGAGCCTTGAGCTGTTTGCATGCTCGCCTACGCGCGCGCTCTCTCTCTCTCAGTCTCGCTCCTTCTCTCTGCCTCCTCCTGCACTGCTTGCCCTGCTTGCTGGCTGGCAGCTTGTGCGCTTGATTTACGATTTCATTGCATAGTTTTAGGCGCATTCATCAAATCCGCCAAGCGAATTTCTTTCTTCTTCCCATTGTTGTTGCTGCTGCTGTTGCTGTTGCTGCTGCCGCCGTCTTCAGGGCATCATAAAATTAAATTAAACACACAAATTATTTTCGTTTTAATTTTCATTAAATTTTTATGGCCCTCGCATTGTTCTTGTTGTTGTCCCGTTGTTGCTGTCGTTATCTCTCTGCGGGCTTGTACTGCCTTTTTTTTGTGTCGCCGCAATTACGGCAAACAAATAAAAAGCAACAACAGCAACACACACGCGCACACACTCACACACACTCCGAACAAGAGGCGGCAATAATAATGTCACAGGTAAAATGGCAGCGCGCACAGGGCAGAATTTATGGGTCCATTGCCAGTGTTGCAGTGCTGCGTGGCAAAAAAAGAAAGGGAGGTGGAGGCAAATATTTAATGATTTGTGTAATTTTCTTGTTGCTACAAATAGCCAACATATGTTTTAACTACAGCAACAACAACAGCAACAGTGGAGTGTGGCAAATGCAAATGCACATACAACAATAACAATTTAATGGGTTTAAACGGGTTAAGCCGCGCCCACAACTGACCCGCACTGGGGGTTGAGGCTTCTCTCAATTGATGTGCGACCAAATCTCTATACGAGTGAGTTGCAGCAAATGACTATGCAGGTGTGTCTGCATGTGTGTGCGTGTTGTTGTTTATGTCTCTGCAATTATATCTGCCTAATTGAACCCCAATGGGGCTGCTTGTGCTCATCCTCATCTTTTTGCTGCTGTTCATAATTAGCTCATGGCAATGCAGGCGATTCCGAGCTGGACACCTTTTAAGTATTTTTGCACTCGGCTCATGTTACTAATTGCTGCTCTCAACAGCCTGCAGATTTCTCACATTTCTCTATTTCTTTTGATTAGCTCCTTGCTATGATTCTGTTCACCTGAGTTGACCAACTACGATTAACCGATTGACAGCAAATGTTCGTACGCAGTCATTCTAGGCCAGATTTTCCTCAATAGGATTTCCTATTTTATACTTAGCTATTGAATATGGAACTCTCTTCTTTTTTCTCTCTTCTTCTCCCCTTCATCTTCCTTTATTATTCTTTTATCTCTTAGTCTAGAACTTCCCTTCTCTTAATTTAATTTTCTTCCTTCATATTTCTACCTTTCCATATCTCACCTCTTTGGAGATTGAACTTTGGAACTTTGTAGAGAATATTCTCATTTTCCCAGTAGTTCATAGCCAGGGCCGTAGCGACAGTTTCGGAGCCCTTTCGGGATTCACTCGAGTGATTGCGTTTCTTTTATATACAACTAGGAGTGTATAATTTAGCACTTATAAACTCTTTCAAGTATGACTTATGTAATTCAAAATGTCTTTATAAATTTAAAGAAGATGAGCGAAAGATTTATTGCAGTACTAAGATGATGATATGATAAAAACCTCATATTATTTATAGTTACTTGAATATGAATTTAGTTCATAAAATATTTTATAAAATAAAGAAACGTAATACTAATTACAATGATTTTTTTTTAATAAAATTATGTTGTAAAATATATCAAAAAATTATTTTAAATATGACTTATGTAATTCAAAATTTCTTCGAAATCTACTCCACCAAAATATTGAAGGCAATAACAGAAAGAAGATGAGGGACGGGTTCATTGCAGTACTAAGATGATGATATAATAAAAACCTCCTATTATTTTTAGTTACTTTTAGTTGTGAATTAAGTTCGAAATAACATTTTATAAAATAAATATACTTAATACTAGTTATAATGACTTGCTGCACCACACAGCCTACACACACCTAGTTATGGACCTGACTGTAAAGCATCCTAAGGAACATCTCCAACCCAACATATTTTCTTACTCTCGGCACAAGAGTAAATATTATATACACTTGATCAACTAATGTTCAATGTTTATTATGCAATCGCAATGTAAAATTTCAAGAGGAGCTGCATATTGATCAAGCTGTAAGCCATGTAAGACCTCGCGTATTTCAATTGCAACAAGAGCTCTTCTTCGGCAGGCGATCAAGGCAGTTCGGGGGTATGCCCACCTTATGGAGTGCCTGCTTATCGTACCCGTCGAGATTGTCGTTGTAGTAGGTGACGGCATCCCAGCACATGTCCTTCAACTTGGGTATAGTCAACCACATCTTGTGCACATTGGTGTTCACTTGCACCCTCATCTCGTCGGTGATGGTGTTGCCACCGTAGATGTACATGCAGCCATTGTCGGTCTGCCCCGCCGAATGGGAATGCACACGAGTGGGCAGGTCACTCGTCTGTAATAGCTTCCATTGCATGGTGCGCATATTCAGCTTCCAGATATCCGATAGTTGGTTCTCAAATATGCCCTAGAAGAGAAAGAAACAAAAGGAGATAGAACAGACTAACTTATGGATATTCTTCCTCTCTCTCTTACCTGCTGTGAGCCGCCTGTGATGACTGCCTCAATGTCGCCATTGGCAGCCGTATGCTGAGCAGAGGAGAACTTATAGCGACGCTGCGGGTAACCGTTTTGTCCATCTGGAAATGTGTCAAAGAAATCCCAAGTGTGAGTCTCCAGATTGAAGGCCGCAATCTGCTTGAGATTGCAATGTGAGAAGCTGGTGCCGTTGCCCAGCACAAAGATGTGATTGCCATCGTAGACAACCTCGTTGCGAAAGAGATCGTGCTGGAATCTTTGTATCTGCAGTTCGCACTCGAAGATCTTCTCCCAGACCATTGTGCACAAGTTCAGGCGGTACACATCGCTAATGCCTTCCCAAGTCTTTGGTTGGCCAATCGAATAGAGATGCTTGTTGTGAATGACAGTTCCCTGGCCGTAATCTGCTTGAGGCAAATCTCCAGTCATCCTAAAGCGCTCCAGTCTGCCGGGAACTCTTCTGGGCGCATCTTCATCAGCCTTGGGAACAGGTTCGCTAGTGCGAAACACATACAATTCGTTCGTTATCTCGTTTACTTCGGGTGTCATCATGAGGCCGCCGAATAACTGCAAACAGAAGAAATAATTAGCATCGAGTCATTCCTTAGATATCTCTCTTTTCATACTTACCAACAGCATACTATTGAAGGGCACGATCGCACTTATAAAGAACGATTCTGGGAAGCCCACATTATCCGAATCGAGTTCCTGTTTCCAGCGTTTGGTGGCCAAGTTGAAACTCCAGAGCTCTTGAAAGTTGCGAAACATGTTGTCAAGAGGCACATGATTCAAGGCGTTGTAGCCTCCTAAGACATAGAGATGCGAATCGGTTGCCACAATGCGTTGGCACGTGCGTGGATACGCATTGGCCTTGTGCTTCTGCTTGAAGTGACACTGCACCAAACGTCCCGGCTGGCAGGTGTAGATTGGAAGACGTCGAGATGGAGGCGATGGCTCAGCTCGTCCAGTTCTCCTACGTTCATTGGCTATTTCGTTCTTTATCTTTATCAATTCCATTAGTTTCATCATCAAATCAAATTCTTCCATATTCATGTTGTTTAATTTAGTTCCTCTTGGAGGGATAAGGAACTCAAGAGCAGAAATAGAAGAGTAGAGCACGACTGACGATAGTTGAGATATAATTACTGGAGAGTATACTAAGAAGCGCACACTTTGATTGTGCGAAATGCACTGATATGCAAATCGAGTAGAGCTCGCATATTATATACATACTCTATATGTAGCAGGTGTCCAGGTAGATACCTAAGCTAATCCGGTGTACTTAAGATCGCCATATGCGCTTCCAGGTATCTTTTATGACAAGTACCTAAGCACTCTCAGCAAAGGAAATTACGCGGATTAAGCCGCTGAGGGTTTTTGGGTTGTGCATATTTTGCACATGGAACTTTTGACCTGGCGAAATATTCTGAGTCTGTTAGGTATAGATTTCGCTATGTATCTTCTATCTCTCTTCTTATCTCTGCTGTCTGTCTTGTATGTCCTTCGTATGTGTTCTTCTCTTGACTTCATCTCTTCTGCAGTCAGTCTTAACCTTCCTCTACTTCGCTGCTTCCCACTCTCTTTGCCCTTCAGCTTCCTCTCTTTCTCACTGCCTCCCATTCTTTTTAACCTTAATTTTCAACCTCCTCTCTCCCTAACACTCTTTTTCACTACTTCCCACTCTCTTTTCCCCCCTCTTTTTCCCATTCCTCACTTAATTAAAGCATTTTTTCTGCCCCATGCACCGTCGACTCTGTTTGCCAAAGACAATTAAGAGTTAACCTTATCGTCGGGCTTAAAGCGCATTGCCTGCTCGAGTGTGGGTGCTAGAAAGGGGTAGAGGGGGTGGATGTGAGGGTGTTGGGTACTGAATGATGGCAAATATTCGCATTGCAATGAAGTTTCTGGCAGGCTGCACTCGAAAGAAGCGCCAAATTGCAAATGGCTTTTCATAAAGCAAACGGAAATGCCCCCGCACACTTTCCAACACTGAGAACACTAAAAATATGTGAGTGGCAACAAAAACCAACACACACACACACATGGACAAATAGACAGGCAGACATAAACTAGAGTACACGTGTGTGTGTGAGTGTGTGTGTGCCATGAAGTGGCAGAAAATTTGCACTGGCACTTAAGTTCTACAACATTCAAAGATGTTCTTTGTCCGCGACAGACAACGGCCATAAATTCAGCGACCTACTGCCAACTATAGAAATGCCATAGGCTCTGTTGGTCCCTTGCTGGAAGGGGGAGAGGGGAGGGGGTGCATGTGTGTGCTGTGCTTACTTACCCGGCGAACGATGGCGGCGTCTTGCAGCAATAGTTTTGGCACATGCTCAACTAATAATTTGCCGTGTGCCAAGCAGAAGCAGCAAGAGGAGAAGAAGGTAAAGGAGGAGGTAAGGAAGGAGGCAAAGAAGGAGGCAAGGAAGGAGGCAGAAAAAGAAAGGGAGGCAGCTAGAGAGAGAGCTATGAAGAGGAAGCAGCAGGAGTAGAGCACAGACAAGGCATGGGCGAAGATGCAGAAAAGGTTGTAGGAAAGACTAGAGAAAGAAATATGGAAAGGGAAGAAACAGAAAGCAGGGAAAGACATAGAGAAGAGAACACACGAAGCTAGAGTAAGAGAGGTTACCCAAGAAGAAGCAGCAAAAAAGAGAGTAGACAGTGGAGTGTAAGTAGGGGGAGCTACACCGATTCCTATCCAAGGCAATTCAACTATGCTTTGGTTTATGCCCTCCTTGGGCAAAGGCTGCAATGGGTGAACTGGGTGAAATGAGCATATTAACTTGCCATAAATCTGTGGACACTTGGCGAACCCAGAGAGCCAAGGCTGGGACAACGACAAGGAAAGACACTTGGGGCAAAGTGAATGCTGGAGTAATTGAAAGGTGCATTAAATGGCCATCAAAGAGGTTGCATATGCAAATGTGACCTGGCAACATGAGAGTAACTTGGTGCCCCAAAGGTGACCTAACCATTAACCGATAATAATCGGTAAATGAGAGTGAGAAATTTAAAGAGTGGCTTAGCCATTTTACACAACGAAGCCAAGCCATATTTATGTTGGTATCTCATTTCAAGTGTTAGCACAGTGAGACCAGATTCTTACAGCAAAACAGGGTTGCTTTTACTGTTTGAAACCTGTTTACACAGCTCATTACAGCTGAGACAGACTTTCTCGTTGTAACCAAGCCGAAAATAGAAAATATTTTTTTGGTATTTTCGTCTTCTCCCGTTGAGGTTTATGAGCATCAAATTTCAGATCTTGCCGACGAGAATTTGCATGGGAATTTGGAGATTTTCTCATCTAAACTAAGCCAGAAATGTAGAATATGTATTTTGTGTTTTTAACTTAGCTCGAGGAGTATTAATCTTTATATTTTACAAGCAAATTTAGTAGTTAATTTTAGAGAGCACTTAATGCAGTCTGAAAAGCAGTTTCTATGTTATCTAGAAATATTTTATTTAATTTTATTTTTGAAAGCACATTGTGACTAGGTTTCATTCATTTTTGAAAATATTTCTATGATAAATAGAACGCTCTTTTCCCTCTTAAAATAAACTCCAAAGTCAAGACATAAGTTTTTGTTCAATCATTTTATTTATTAAGTCATAACTCTTTTGCTTAAAATCAGTCTGATGAGTGTTGTATTTCTTCGTGTCAGTCTATTTATCCAATGCAGAGTTGTTTTTGATGGCGATAACGCACTCCTCGTTGCAGGCCTTCATCACGGTGCACAACAGATCTTTGCCATTATTGAAATCATCGTGCAATGTGGTGCCCAATGTGCCCTCGGGCACCTTCAGATCCTCACGAATGTCTCCACTGTCCGACATCAGAGTCAGGTAGCCGTCATCGCTTACATCGGTGAGCTGATAATCTTCTCGCTTCACGTGTGGTACGTCCATGTTGTGTGTAGATGGACAGATATCCTCATACTTCTTCTGGTTGAATATATCGATGCCTACAAGATGCACCTTGGCGTGCCCGTGCTTGCCCGTCTTCGAGGTAGACATGTCCACAATTTTGCATGGACGCCCCTTTAGCATTACGTAGCCATTTTTTCGCAGTGCCGAGCATTGCATGGGGTAAGTTTCAGCTGCACCAGAATCTCCGGTCTGGAATTCCTCTTCATGGTCACTCATTTTCAAATAAAAGTAATTGAAATCAAAGTAATTCAAATGAAAATAAATGAGTGATTCAGACTTAAGACGCGACACGTTCTCGATGAAATACGCGGTGGAATTGAGCTCAGACAACGATCGAGCTAGAACGAAGAATGCTCTTTGTTATCGATATCTTGTGTGCGATTATTCGTATGCAGTGATGCCAATTTTGCGTTTTAAACTGCTTCATCCGGAAAAAATCTCAAACTTCCTCTATCCAGAAATCTGTCCTTTCTTTTATTTTTTTTCCGGAAAAATTTTAGACAAAATTTATTTTATTTAATGTAATTTTAAATTGTTTTTTTACAATTTTATATAATTTCAAATTGATTTTTACAATGAGTTGGCATCTCTATTATGCAAATTGTTATCGATATCGTGTGGAATGACTTAACATAAACAACTCATGTTATTAACAGCGTATTTATGTATTTTGCTTTGATTTTGAAAAATATCCCAGCTTAGCTGAGGCAGGTAAATTTCTCGCTACAGGGTTGCATTTGTCTTCACATAATATTTTGTGATTGTGTCTAAATATATTAAATGCCTCTTCTACTGTAGCTGTAGTGAATATTAAAAAAAAAATACAATGTATTGTCAAGAATATAATGATAATTGTTTAACTGATAGACAGAGCTCTACTGTACATTGTATCTAGTATATAGATAACTTATGTTAGAGATCCCTCACTAAAAGAATACATATATCGAAGTATGTATTTTTCTGTTTCAGTTGTGCGAACAAACAGCTGATGTAGTAAAAAGAATATTGAAGCTGAAGGTGGATGAATATACTAAATAATATATAGAAATTCGCGGAGTATGCAATATGCAAATATTAAGTTACATCTGTATAAAATACTTTGTATTCTGTACATCAACTATTCCTACTAACAACCTCTAATTAAAAGAATATTTGTAAGTCGCTCAGTCAAAAATAGAGATCAATTGTAGGAACAATTAGCTGATGCAGAAAAAGTATATTGAAGTGAAGTAGCATGAGTGTACTATATAACATATTGTATATAAATTCTTGGAATATGCAAATATGCATTTAATGATATATTTTTCACTTAACATACATATTTCTACCAGGTCACTCACACTGAATTTTACTTTAGTTGTCTCATCTGTGAATATAATATGTATATAATATATATGAATTCCTTGAATAAGCATATATTCAGTTAAATCTTTTAAATTATATACATATATATTAACATATATTTCATTTTATTAATAAATGATTCACTAATTTCTACCTGGTCACTCTCACTAAACCTGACTTTAGTTGTCTGTTCACACTTCGCTCTGTCATCTATACACCTCTGTGTCTTCCTCTCTCTCTTTCTCTCTCTCTCTCTCTCTCTCTCTCTCTCTCTCTCTGCTTCCCTCTCTGTTTTCTTTCTCTGCCTTCTCTTCATCATCTGTTGCCTTCTCAGTTTCCCATCTCTTCTCCCGCTCAATTCCCACTCGCGAAATGAAATACGCATTGGGCTACACTTGCCACGCAACTCTGCTGGAATTATGGCGGCGCATCTGTTTGCCTTCGCTGGGGGCAGCAACAACAATGGGAGCAGCAACTGTGGGAGCAGAAACAGTGGCAACAACAACAGTGGCAACAACTGCATATTGGCTAAGGGGACTTGCGACGAAGGCTGGCGACTTCATTGGACATTTGGCTGACGCGTGTAGGCAGAGCAGTAGGCAAGAGTCTCTTTGTTGCTGCATGCTGTGTGTGGCAGTGTTGCATGTGGTTGTTGCATGTGTTGTGTTTGCCTCGTGTGTTTGCGAATCAAATTCAATGAAAAAACCAAACGCAACAGCGAATGCAAATGGAAATGAGAAACGCTGAGAAGGAGAGCGGAGAAAAAAGCGACGATGCTTTCCCAAGATTTATGGGCAGTTTTGCGCGTTCTTCATGTGTGAAAATCATTTGGCGGCAGGCGGAAGGGACAAGCAGGCAGAAGGGGGGAACTGGGAACAGGGAGAAGGAGGTAGGAGTCAGCCCAGCTGCCTTAGGCAGCCACAACGTCGAGTTTATTTGAAAATAATGCTGCATTATTTATGGCCGAGGCGACTTCGGAGGCAACAAAAGGAATCTGTGTGCATCCGCAGGACCAAGAAGCTGCTGCTCCATGTGGGTGTTGCAGGGTGCAGGGGGGGAGGAGTAAGGTTGCCTGGTTGGATTTTCAATTTTTGTTTCTGTGCATTTTCACATTTTCACAGTTTGCGGTATGCGGCAGCCGCACGAGGCGAAAACAATCAACTGCAACAAACTGAGGCCGACACCGTGCAAGGAGCGTGCACAGGCAGAGCAGGGGGAGGGGATGAGGGGCAGGGGAAAGGGGTTGGCATGCAATAAATGCAGCCCCACAAGCGTTGGCAATGTTTGCTTGGCCCATGCCACGTTGTGTTGCATGCAAATGCGGCATGTGGCGCCGCTCTTGATGCCGTGCAACATTGTGGCAACAAGTCAGCGGGAGGCAGCAAGCACAGCTCGCATCGAGTGGCCAGTGTGGCCAGAGGGATAGGCAACTAAGAGGGGGGGACTTTAGACGAAGTGAATGGGGAAAGTAGAGGGGAAGAAAGGAGGGAAAGTAGGTGGAACGAGGCAAGAAACTCGTTAAATATTTACCATAAAATTGGCAGAAGAAAACATGTTAATCACTTACTAATTTTAGCTGGCCTTGTTAGCCGTTTAAAGCTAAGTAAACTGACGGCATTTCTGCTTACAAAAAACCTAAGTTAAACTCTATACTTGCTTTCTCTCAGTGTACTACGATTTAATGAGCCCAGCTGCTCCTTAGCAAATTGTCTAGATGAATCGAAGCGGCGCACGTGGCGTATGAGTAGCAAGCAAACGTTGGAGGCCACAGGCCGACGCACAGCTGACGCCTCTGCCAGACACACACACACACACACACACAGGGGCTGCAAGCCATTGTGGGCTTATTAATGCGTGCCTGCTCGTAGACAAAGGACGTAGGTGCCACAGAGTAGAAGCCGCCTGCGCCTCCTTGCTGCCTTGCTGGAGTTATAATCGTAGCCAGTGCGAATTCATTTCCGTCTGTTGTTTTATTGGCCCCGACTAGGTGCGTGTGGCAGGCATACAAAGATAGAGAGAGGTAGGTGTAGATGTACAGAAAGAGGCAAAGGCAGAAGTAGAGACAGAGGCAGATAAAGAAAAACAGAAAAGGAGGCAGAGGCAGAGGGAAAGGCAAACGCACAGCAGGTGTTTATGTTTTGTGCTTTTAATTAAAAGCAATTTACAATTTTCCCTTCATGGAAATCACAGCAACAACAGTAGGAATGATAACGCATCCTTACTAGACCACACACACACCCCTCCCCCACACGCACACTCTTTACCCAGGCTGGAGTCGCCTTGGATTAGCTCTGCCTGCCTGTCTGCTACAGCCTTGGCGCGTAACTGATGAATGCGCTGCAATTAGAGGTCTCAGATTGCACATTTAGCATGCAAGGGGTAGTCAGGGGGGGGAAGGGGGAACAGAGAAGAAACTCCTTTGCTTAACTATTTCAAGTTATTGGCAACTTTGGGGCAGAGTTGGGAGCTGCCATTTAGAGTAATCGCTGGCAATAAAAGGCGCACACGCTGTAAAGAGTTCTATCAATACGTAATCGGAGTTATATTAAGGCAGAGAGAGGGCAGATCAGCGTTGGCAAATTATCTACCAGCAAACTTATTATATATAAACAATAATTATTGTTTGCTTATCTTTTTCATTGTTTGAAAAGGTTGCGCGCATTTGTAAGGTATTAGAAAGGGGAGTATGGGTGGAGATAGGCGGTTAAACCCATTTTCATATTTGGCTTTTTTATGAAAGGTTCTAATACATTAATGTGCAGATCTCTGCTATTAGAAGAGTTAGAGAAAGCAAATTTGATATGTAGCTTCTTCCATATATAACGTAATTGGAGCTTACTCAAAACTAAAAGTGCCACGCCCACATCCACTGCAAAGCAGCCTTATAGTAGTACCCGCATAACTACTTTATAAAAAGAGCTAGACATCAAATTTTCTCGTCAGCTGCTGCTATACACAACACAACTCTAGTGTATATCAAATTTCAGTTTGCCACGCCCACAGCCCCTGCGCATTAGTGGTTTCCTTCGGTTGTTTTAAAGCTGGAACCAGCCTGATGCGGCATAATCAAGCACTCTAGTTTGGCTTTCTTTAGCTATTTTACCTTACGCTTTAACGCGCTCAGCATTGGCTTTGACTTGCCCCCCTCCCTTTTCTCTCCTCTCCCCCCTCCCCTCTCCACTCCTGCCTACTTCTGCTGCAAATACCTTTGGCAATCTCTAGCTGTGATTTTATGTGCTGTTTTCGGTTTCGGTATCCGCAAATTTATTTGCCTGCAGTGCGCAGAGCGAAGCAAAACTTTTTCCTCGCTTTGGCTAGGTGTGTGTTAGTGTGTGTGTGCTAGTGTGTGTGCCAATCTGCCAGCCTCAAGCTGCCAGCCTTGCCTGACAGCGACCCCATTCCCAATTTCTCCCTTCCCCTCCTTCCCTACTCTAGCAACTCGAACTCCCTTCTGGCTTGGCCTTGCCACCCTTTGCTGCTCGTTTGGCGCGTTCGTTCGCCTTTGCCACAGTCAAACACACTCACACACACACAGTGGCAGCATTTATGCGACGTGCAACAAATTTTAATGCGTTTCTCGCCAAAATGTTAAAAAATGTGTGGCACAACTTGGAATGCCAGCAACAACAACAAAGCTGAGCTGCCATTTGCAATGCCCCAGTGTACTCGTATGTGCCTGCATGTGTGTTGGTGTGTGCGTGCTGGAGTTTTGTCTGGCCTGGTCTAAGCCCGTCGCTTTGCTTATGATGGCTGCCACGGAGAGCAAGAGTGTGAAGAGGAGGGAAGGGGGGCAGTTCGCAACTGTTGCCCGGAAAACTCCATGGCCAACAAAAGGCATCACGTAGTTGGCAAATCGCACATTTCACGTGTGTGTGTGTCTGTTTTTATTTGTGGCCTGTGCGTGAGTGTGTGCCAGTGTGTGTGCGAGTGTGTGTGTGTGTGTGTGTGTTTGTGCCTTATCAGTCGACACTCATCGTGTTTTGCGCTGCTTATCATTGCTCGGCCCAAATTTGATTACAAATGTCAGCGCTGGCGCTGCACATTAGTGCGACAAGCGTTTTTACACTTTTTCCACACTGCCGAGCAGGCTTTCCCCCCTGCTCCTCTCCCGCCTCCCTTCCCTTTCTCCTCCTCTGGCTGATTGCAGTTTCGATTCGTTACGCAAGACGCGCGCGCAGTTAGTTTATGTAATATGAATAAGCTGCCGCTGCAAACATGCAGAAAACAAAAACAAACAGTGCCAGGCAGCAGCCAGCAGACACAACAGAGAGAGAGAGAGAGGGAGAGAGAGAGAGAGGGAGAGAGAGAGAGGGGAGAGGGGGATGCACACATGACACATACCCAGGCAGGACACTAAGGACTCAACTCGCCGACTGCAATTGCATAACAAACAGTTGCCTGTTGTAACGACAAATATGCGACGCATGCAAATGACTGACTTACAGCCGGGAAAGAGACAGCAACTGAGCGAGAGAGAGAGAGACAGAGAGAGAAGGAGATGCGGATAGATGTGCAGCTGCAGCTGTCTGCACTGCGAACTACTGTGCACACTGGTCACAAGTCGAAGCGGAGGCTGCCAATTAGTAACAAAAATATTCAAGTGTTTTGCAAGGCACAAAAATGAAAGTAAATTTTATGATTGAGGGAGAGAAAGGATGAGGTAGAGAGATTGAAAGATATTGTTCAGTGTTGAGCAGGGAAATACTTAATGTCACTAGTTGTAAATAAAATACATTGTTAAATGGCTAAATAAATAACTAGAAATAGTAATAATAATAACCAATATCAAGGAATTCAGACTTATTGACTTTCCTTTTTTTCTTCTACTTATGAAATGATTAGGTGTGTAGTGTTAAGCAAGTCTTGTAATGTGTGTTGTACAATGTGTTAGATTTCTTAAAGAAATTTCTCTCCTTTTGTGCAAGCAATTTATGTTGCTCGCAACTTTTAACGATATTCTTTTCGTAAAATCTGTTTAAATTGTAATTTGAATACAACACAGAAAAAGGAGATGAATTTTAAAAAGTAAGTTAGAGATAAAAAGCAATTTATGAAAGAATTACTTATTATTATATTATTATACCTATTCATTTATATTTTAATTTATCTTTTTATTTTAAAATTCCTATTTTATTATATATATTTATTTATTTATATAATAATATTTTATTTTATTTTTAAATTCCTATTTTAATTATTTTTTATGGTTTTTTTTATGATATTCATTTTTCATTTATTTATTTATTTACATCGACGTTCATTTTCATTTGTTCGATATATCAGCTCCTTCCCAACACTGGAACTACGTAACTGATTTTGTTTACGAACAAAAATGAACGATTTTTCAATATATTATTTTGAATGTTCGGCAGGCACAGAATTCGCTTAACTTGCTTTCAATTACTTGAAAACAAAATTAATAAAAATCAACTTCGATATATCGATACATCTCCGTTGTTCCAACAAATCTAAATATCTTCAATTCCATATATAACAATTTCACTCGCATATCATTGCACTGTGCACCACTGTGCCCCTGCTGGTGCTGCAGGTTATGCCAGCGTCGTCTCCGTCGTCGCCACATTCCGATAAAATGCAAATCCGGGATTACTTTGTCGTTTTGCTTCGAGAGAGCTGGCCCCCAGTGGCAGCAGCACCAGCACCAGCAGCAGCAGCAGTTGCCACTCCCCTGGCGCCTTCCTGCTCCCCTTCTCCCCCCTCCCTTGCTCAGTCTGCGCAGCGCATTCGTATGCAATTCGTTTTGCCACAATTGATCCTTTTCATGTCGCTAGGATATAAGTACATATGCGAAATTGCATATCTTTGTCGCTGCCTGCCTTTGCTGCCTCGTTGCTCCTTTAGTGCAGCTTGGGTCCCACATGAGCCAAGTGGTAGGGGAAGGGAGGGGGCAGGGGAATCGCGTGCAAGGACGATGCCGTCGCTTCGTTTGCATTGTTTGGCCCAAATATTAAAATGCTTGACTTACAAATTTAATGGCGCAATAATGGTGCGCACGTCGCATATCCGGAGCGAGTCACCCCCCGCACCTCCCTCTCCCGCCTTGCCACACTCCCTGCGGGCCACGCCCCAAAGCTGGCACACATGGAGCACGTTTGCAACACGAGCAAAACATGAGAAAACAACGTTGGAACAGTTGATTTTAAATTTAATAAAGCCACGCTCGACCTTGACTCGGCCCCTAGCTGCACCCCCCTTCCCCCTCTCTCCTCTTACTCCGCCTCCCTGTCCCGTTAGAGTCTGTGAGAAATAATTTAGCATATTTTTCATAATCGTACGAGCTACGTTTATAAATCGCATGTCCTGCTGCGACACAGCCCGCACACTTAACCCCAGTCCCCCGTCTTCCTCTCTTCCTTTCTCATTTGAGCAGCCTTTGCTCTTGGCCATAAATTCTCTGACTGCTTATGGTATCTGAGTGTGTGTGTGTATTTGTGTGTGTGTGTTGCCTGGCAAAAGCGAGGCGATTATTGTCATTAGTCTGCCATTATGTGCTGGCCATCAACTTCAGATGCCGTCAATGAGACCGACAACGACCACGACGATGATGATAGAGAAGCAGCAGGGGAAGGCATAAGGGCAGGAGCAGGAGTAGAGGCAGGGGCAGTGGCAGGGGCAGGCACAGGGAAAGAGACAGCGACAGGCAGTAGAGCTCTTTGCTGCCTCCTGTGCACAAGTTTCTATGGCCATTGATTGTGCCGCCGCGACCAAAATTATTGTTAGATTTGGGCACATTGCGCTAAGGGAAAGTGGCTTTAAAACGGCTAAAGGCTGACCACACACTCACGCACACACACACAGGCACTTGCAAAATCGGTCTATAATAGTAATTGTAAGTGAGCTTTGTACAGCTTTGCTTCAACTGGTTGCTCTACAGGACAATCGGTTGCTCGGAGGCGGATAAGTGACTTTACTTGGTGGGAACTGCTTTGGTAGTTGAGGCTGCAAGGCAAGGACCACTAGAAAAGGCAGAAGAGCTAGTGCTGAGAACCGTATAATATGGAAAAGGTAAGGAAAATGAAACTGTTTAGTATATATGTAAATATATACTCGTATGTTCCTTTTCGGGAAGAATCCAAGCTAGAAAACTCGTCAGTTTTCCTTTCCCATTTGGTAACTGCAAATAAAAGTCATTGAATTTGATAACTGACATATTGTATACTACTAATACAATATAGATGTATATATATATATATATATATATATATATATATTTATATATATATATATTCTTGTTCATAATAAGTTGAGACTAGAAACCAACTCTGCCGAGTTTTCTCTGTTCACTGCTTGACTTATCAGACAGCTAAGCAACTTCCAATCAATTTGACTCATCATTTCATCACATATATTTAATGTCCTTTTATTTGTATATATATCTTCTTGTTCACGAAGAATTGGTTTATAAAGAATTGGCAACATAAAGCTGATTGTCTGTTTTCTATCAAAATGTGAACTGAAAACATAAAGAATCTCTGAAGATATTCATTCGCACTTTAAATCTATATAATGTATTTAAATATAATATATATATATTCCTGTTCCCCACAAAGACTTTCAGTTCAACTGCCACAAAATTGGGGCAAATATTTCCATTAAAGTCAGACTTTAATCTGGCAAAGATAGAGAAGCCGTCGCTCAATCAATATGTGTTTGCAGCTAACCTAAAAACGAAAATATTGTATATGCATATCAAAGAAACTGAGGAAAATATAATTGTTAAACTAGAACAAAGTTGATTATTATTCTCTCTCTGTTTCTATTTCTGTCTTTATCTCTCTATCTCTTTCTCTCTATCACTCTCTCCTGGATTTTTTCTCTGTGTTCTTTTGATGCAAATGAAAAACACTCCTTTTATTTGTTTTAGGACTTAATTGAAAATGAATATTTTGCGGCATGTTCTGTGCATAACGACACGATGATTATTCTTTTCTGCCCCCCTGCATTCCCTGTCTCCTCCCCCCTCCTCTGACAAATACGTTGCGATTTATGATTAAACAAAAATCCATTGACAAGCAAAGCATAACCGATTTCGACAATCCCATCCATTTTCAGCTCCATTTCCATTGGTAGTTTCGCTTCCCGTTCCCCCTTTCGTAATGAGAAATATGATTAATGTGCTGGGTATAAGCTTGGCATGTGCTATAGGGTATATTCTGCATATATATTTGGGTTATATGTGGAGCAGTTAAGCGCCACTAAATCCTGGCTAAATGCTCTGCTAACTGACATGGCTTATAGCCAGCTGCAAATAATTGCGCTTTAATGCGGCTCATTGCCGTTTTTACAATCAATTATGCCAGGCAGCAAAGCGAGGGGCGGAGTGAGGGGGGAGGTGGATGAGGAGGCGTGGCTGGCAAACATTTATATGAATTAGCATATGTCAATATTTGTTAAATTGAATTAACGACAAGTGCGGCGGCTTCTGCTCGCTCTTTCTCTCTCTCGCTCTCTCTTTCCTTGTTTGTGTCTGTCTGTAATTGCGGCAGGCAGGAGCGTCTGCGGGTTGGGCGCGCTGTTGCTTGAGGGGCTCCACCCCATTTGTTATCATTAATTAAACGACAACGCATTGAAATTTATTACACGCGTAGTTGACTATAGAGACGCCCACATGTGTGTGGGAGAGAGAGAGGCAGAGAGAGAGAGGGAGAGGGATAGAGAGGGAAAGAGTGAGGTAGAGAGTGAGGGAGAGAGTGAGGGAGAAAGAGAGCTGTGTGGAGACAATGCCTGCAGAAGTTGCGCCTTGGAAGTTTGAGACATAAATTGAGGCAATTGTTAAAACTAAAACCCGCAACGAATGAAAATTTGCGTTCTCTGCACGAGTTGAGTTGCGAACTGTTGTAGAAAAACTCAAGAGCGGGAGCGGGAAAGAGAGAGTGAGTAGTGTGCGAAAGAGAGAGTGCGAGCGAGAGAGAGGGGGCTTGCTTGTGTATGCTGGTGTGCGTACTCATGCGTGATTCCCACAATCAAAAACTTAACTGTCTTACCATAATTGCGTGCACTTGTCTGTGCGTGTGTGCGAGTGTGTGTGTGCTAGTGGGTGTGTGTTGCTGTGTTTAATGAAATTTTATTCGAGCATTCCAACTATGCCTGCTTTCCTTCCAACTCTCCCCTCTCTCTTCCCTCCCCCACTCTCTCTGCTCTCTAGCACTTTCAATCCCAGTCAGCCGCTACTTTCATTTGCTGTGGTTACACCACGCCCCCCGCCTCCGTCTGCAGCGCCCCCGCAACATTTTGAGGAGCAACTTTTGTGTACATGCCACACACACACACACGCAGACACACACACACTTCGGCATTTCCATACGTGGTTGCCCTCGACCCGCTCCTGCCTCAAGTGCGACCTGCGGCGTGTGTCGTCCTTCTGCTTGGTCTACTTAGCTCGCTAGGTGAGAGGTCTCTTTGTGGCACCGGGAGGGGGGTTCGGGGGGACCCAGGCTAGTGTCAAGGGTTACGCTTACGTTTACGGTTATGTGGCACACGCTGCGGCGCAACTTTTGCAGCTCAATTAATAAAGCAAGTCGAGAGGAAGCTGCTAATTGTGTGTGCCGAGCGGCAACTTGAGAAAAACTTGCCAGAACCTTTCCTCCTCCCTCCCCCTTCCACTACTGCAGCTGTCAACAGGCGACAGATACGCAGACTTTACAGCGATTTGTTGTAGTATTTGTTTGGGCGTGGCAGCCCCCGACTTCGCCTCCCCCTTGGAGTGTTTACTTGTTCGAGGGTCACGTTGACTCGATTTTCGGCACAGTTTATCGCGCTTTACTGTCAAATAATGAAATTGTCTGACTGATTTATTTGTTGACAGCGCAGATGTTGCTTTTATTTTCAATTTTGATGGCATGTCCAGTTGCCACTCCACCTACTTCCCCCTCTCCTGCTCCTCCTCGGCCACAACAATGCGATAACAACAAATCAATTCGAGGCAAGCTGCCTCAACTAATAAAAAGTCCCCAGCAGACCCAACTGGAGCAGGGACTGCACCCCGTCCCCTCCCCCCTCGAAAATAGTAGCACAGCTAGTGCGACACTGTCGCTGTCTAAAGGCAGGGGGCGTGGCATGAAGGCGTGTGGCAGTTAGACACCCCCTCGTGCCGCGCTGCACAAATATTTTGCCATTGAAAACAAATAAAGTTGTTGACGATTTCATAAAAGCCTCGCGACGAGGCCGCCTGCCCTCATGTACATGGTATGTGGGGTACGGGGGGCGTGGCAATGGGTAGCCTCTATGTGCTGTTGTTGTCGTGGCACAAAAAAGAAAAAAGTTCTTGAAGCATTTTATAGTCAGCATTGTCGAGTTTGATTAGATTGCGATTTATAGCGAGCTCGCTTTGCTTTTTAGGTGCCCTGCGAAATGTGTTGAGGGGGTGGAGAAGGGCGGGGGAGGTGTGTGAGAGGGGAAGGGTATACAAAGAGAAAGAAGCAAGGAAGGAACAGGACAAGGGCAGGGCAAGCCAGGCACAGCCAGGGACCTGCACAATGCCAGTGCAGAGCAAAGGAAATCAGTCGCAAGCTCCTTCAATAAACACGCTCAGCTCTAATAAACTGACACCTCTCCACCCTCCTCCCCCACCTCCTCTGCTCTGTACCACCTCAACTGACTGTGTGTTGTCAGTCATTTTAATTATGCCGTGTTAATCAATTTCTCCGAACGCTCGCACAGGAATGCAGCGAATAAATTCCAAGAACAGCATGAAATACCCTGCAAAACAACATCGGATGACAATATTCTCGCAGTGCCTTTTGTTCCACGCATGTCAAGGAATGTCTTTCTGGCTTCACTTTAATTAAAAGCTGATTGAAAACGACCAACAAAAAAAATAAGTAAATCGAATAGAGCAGAAATACTGAAGTAGAAATGTTTATTGGTATTTTATTCACTCAATCAAATTCTATTCCAAATTTTTGATTGATTGATGCAAGGAAAAAGTGGTAGAGGGGCAGTGTGCGCGACTAGAATATACTCACTAAAATGACTTTCACTTATTGTAAATATCATATCTTTACATTTATTATTATTAATTGTGTATTAAGCAATAAATTCAATGATATTAACTTACTAAAACTCATGGTCATATCTTTAAAATTCATCATATAATATTTTTTCTTCATTTTGAGAGAACGTAAGGGGGCGTGGCCAATTACTAGGTAGCTTTTTTTATTTGTGCATCAATGAAATATTTTGTCAACAAATTTGGTGATGCTAGCTTTTATAGTTCCTGAGTTATAAGTGTTCATACGAACAAAAAATCGGGAATGACCTAAGGATTTACGTTGATAAAGAATTTTTATACTTGCTCGGGCTGGAGTTGGCTCCTTCTGCCTGTTTTATATATTTTGTATTGAAACAATTTATATTTATTAAGATTGTACTATACTTTAAACTATAATATACTATACTTTACTATATCATATACCATACTATACCATATTCCATTCTATAATAAACTTTATACTATTTTATACAGTATACTATATTTTAATCTATAATATACTATTCTTCTCTATATAATACAATATATCATTCTATAATACAAACTATAATATACTTTAGACAACACTATACTACTACTACTACTACTAGTACTTTCTTCTATATACTGCACTATACCATATACTATACTACACTACCCTTCCCCCCACTCTTAAAGGGTATGGCATCTCAGTGAGATGTTTTTCAAAAGTTTGTCATAGCGACTGAGTTTAAAGAGACATATATATCATACATTTACAGTAGTAATAGATATGCACATACAGACATATTGTATATGCAATATGGTACAGTAGTTATTGCCTAAGAGGAAACTATGAAATGGAAAAGAAACATATTTTGTATCTCAAAAGAATTTGCAAGCAGTTGAAACTCGTTTAAGCATCAAGAATGCAATATCTTAAATATATTTAATATATTTAATACATAATATACATATTCTTTTATAGCCAATACACACCGTACTGCGCCCGTTCGCAGTTTCGCTTAAATGTTATTAAAACCTGAAGATTTCTTCACGTAGATAATTTCGCATACAAATTTGCATTTAAATGCGTATTAAATCGCACAGAAAATGCAATGAGAGAGGAGACACACGGACGCACACACACGCACACCCCCTGATACACACACACACACACAGACAGACACATACGTGGCCACACCTACAAACAAAGTATGTGGTGTGAGAGAGACAGTAGCAGCTGAAGTGGAAAAGAGTCGAGCAGAGAAAGCATATGCAAAAGAGAAGCAGAAAGAGACAGAGAGGAGAGAGAGCAAGATAGCAAGTGAGCGTGCAGTAAGTACATGTGCGTATGTGTGTGTGTGTGCGTGTCTGTCTGGGGCGAAAGATTAAACGCATGCTTTGCTGTGCATAATTGTTGCATAATGAAGTGAAGGATATGAAGGATCCCCGTACTCCGACCACGCCCCGTCCCCTGCACGCACTCTCGCCTCACTGGATATTTATGCGCCTGCTGAGACTCGGCGACCCGAGTCCGGCCCTGGACAGCAACAACAACAAAAATGTGCAGCGACGTTAATTAAATTGCATTGCATATGCAAGTTGGTTGCATTTTAATTGAATCGGATTTAAGTATAATGCCCAAAGTCAGCAGGCAGAGCAGTCCGAGCTGGAGCTGGAGCAGCTTGTGGCTGCCATGGCTTGTGTGAGTGCCCCCTGGTAGGGGAGGGAGGTAAGGGGTGTTTGCAGGCCAAACTTTTTCTGCCTCAAGTCCGGCAAGAAAGTTTTTCGGGTTGATCTCGAGGGAGCTGCCACATTGCCAGTTCTTCTCTCCCTCCCACTCTCCCTCTCGCTCTACTACTGCCTGCCCTCTTCTAACTTCCAGCAGTAATGCAGCTGGGGAATCGCCAAAAGATTTAGTTAACCCCGAGCTAGTGAGACAAACAAATTGAATTGGCAACGCTTTGAGTCCATTTCCAGTTCGGTCTGACTTCTCCTTCGCCTGCTCGGGCCCAGGACTAATGTGGTTACGCAGCAGGTTGGTTTGATTGCGAATGTAAATAGTGTTGCCAGTGTTGCCCTGGGGGCCGTGTTAATACTAACAGGGATTATGACCAGTTTCAGCTTTAATCCAATCCACTGTCCACAGTCCACAATCCACAATCCGCGCTGTGCCTTTAAAGCTTCGTTCGCTTCATTTTGTTTGCCATTCACGCCATTTTAATTTTATTATCCACTCACACAGTCCCGCACACACTCACACACACACACACTCCTGTTTGCTCTCGCAGGAATTAACTGCGTGCAATGGAATGAGGGGGAGGGTGAAGGGGTGTGGGCGCCCGTTTAAATCGCAGTCAATTGACTGCCTCGCGGCCTATGCAGAATTTGCATTTTCAACCTGTAAACAAATCGAAAAGCAATTAAATTATTTAAATAAAAACAATAGACGATGCTTGCACACCGGTCAAGAGGAGGAGGGGACAGTGATTCACATAGGGAGCGGGGGGAGAGGGGGCACAGCCGCACAATCAGCGTGCGGGAGCTCAACATAATGAGAATTGTGAATTAATAATGGCACCGAACCCGTTGACATTTCCGCAGTCGCATTGTGAATGCAAACTAGAGATGGACGCGATGGGGGCGTAAAAGTGTTGACAACTATCGGAACTATCGTGTGAGGGTGCATTTCATGAGGGTCAATGCGAGGTCAACAGGTTTCTAAGCAAACAGAAATAAGAAGAAAGTTGCGAAATGTACTTGTATAAATATAATATGTATAAATCTATTGCTAATATGGTTTATGATAATTCATAATGATATATGAATATATCGATATAATATAAAATATAATAATGTGTATACAAATATATTATACCATCATATCGTATCGATATAATATATTATAGATAAATACAAAGTTCAATATTGACTAATTTGGGGAAGCATATATCAAAAGAAACTTGACAGGAGAGAAAACAGTTAAGTAGATGGGCAGATATATAGAAAATGATAGATTTCATATAGTAAATATCTGGATAAAAAGGTTGATGAACCGATAAAAAAATCTTAGAGAAGTCTATAGACTAATAGCTGACTTGATATAGAAATGGACATAAGAGGAACAGTACTTGATGACTAAATATATGTATGTATATAAATTGGTTGAGTCATATATGCGAATGTACAATACATAGGTATAGAGGATTATAAGCCGAAGTGGAAGGTAAATGTATCGATAGGCAAATTAGATTAGGATAAACTAGAAAATAGATAGGTATAATGAGAGTTCAATAGAGCGAGATCGTAAATATTTATGAGCAATAGATAATGGAAAAAAAAATGGAAGATCAAGAGAGAGAGTAAGAGAGAGAGAGAGAGAGAGAGAGAGAGAGAGAGAAAGCGAGAGAGAGAGAGAGAGAGAGATTGAGAGAGAGAGAGAGATGCTAGAAACGTATGGGCAATAGACAGCGAAAGACGTATTTAATGCAAAGGTCGAAATCGTACATGAAATTAGAAACAATTATAATCGAAGTTTATATGTTGATAGTTAATTTCGTTAGTAATTGCATTTGTATATCAAGCTAATCAATCGGACTCATCCATAATTTTCACACTGATAGATTGGTGGAATGTTAAATATATATTTATCCATTGATGTTTGATCATGCATGGTATAAAGATCAGTTACAAAGCGGAAAGAGGAATAAACTCAAAAACCTGTACATAATTAAAATGATTGGCATGTCTACAAGAAAAGCTCTTATACCAATAGTTAATTTCTTTTGAATCTATGCTTATATTCATATAAATAATATTATTCATAGTTACACATATAATTATATATATGCTATATACACACGCTTTATTGATCTTATAATCCCCTTCAGTTCAAATCACAATCAGCTCAAGTCATTCCCCTTCTGCAATTGACTTCGATCTCCCATCGAAGCATTATTCAGGTGAGTTTAATTAGCGCATAATTAGTTCATATCTAATGCAAATATTTCGGTCAAAGCGGAAGCAAGGAAGGGCAAGAAGGGTGGGGAGGGGAGAGGGAGCGCAGATACAGGTTGAATGCCCTGTGGCAAGTGCATGCTCTATGATAATGAGCCCAGCACGGGGAATGTGAATGTGAATTGCGGCGCTGCTGCTGCTGCTGCCTTGAGCTGTCGTTAATATCACTCATACGCCCAGTTGGCCAATCAATGTCGATGTCTCCCATGCTGCAGCACTCAGTATGCGCTGCACGCACACAATGGAGCACACACACAGAGAGAGAGAGAGAGGACACACTCTCTGGCGTATAGAGACATACATAATCCTTATCAATTGTATTACTTCCGGTCAATACTAAACACCGACATATCCTATTAATTTCATAAGCAATTGAGTGCAAAACTGTAAAGCGCACAGGAGAAGTGGTGGGATGGGGGGGGGAGAGGGGTGCACTGAACGTAGCTGGCTGCGTACGTGACTCTTTTTGATGCGATTGAGCGCACTCGCCGGGACATTTCGCTGTCCAAGGACGAGAAAAGGAAAGGAAAGCGCAGAAAAAAGAACAGCTTGGCCAGAGAGTGAAGAGCCAATCCGAGCTAAATCGAAAATGGCACATTGTTCACGTGCCAGCCAGGAGCAGAGCTACCTCCCACACTGCCTCCCCTCTCCCTACTGCACACTCCTTCTTTTTCTTTACCCTTCCCCTTTCCCCTTTGGTTCTTCTCGCGCGCTTACTGCAAACTCTCGTTATTACAAACGGAAGCCCGGAAATGAAGTGGCTCACAGTATTGCCTGTCCCTTTCTCTTCACCCCTCTCTCCCTCCCTCTCTTCACTCTTTCTCTCCCCTCTCTGCTCCCTCTCTCTCTCTCTCCCTCTCTCTCTCTGTCCCCTCTCATATCGATAATTAAGCAAATTGTTTGGGCAACGCGCCGCACAGACAAATACTTTAAATTCCGTTGCCGCTGCTGCTGCCTCTGCTGCTGCTAATGTTGTTTTAGCGCAACTTTTTTAATCTGCTCAGGCGCCGCTGCTGCCACCGCTGTTGCCACCGTATGCTGCTGCCACTGCTGCTGCTGCCGCTGACAGAACCAATTAAGCGCAACCAAATACAGCCAGAAACAAGGTTGAAATTCCAACAATTTCGCTGCGCATCGCTTGGCCAAGCATTTCATTTCGCTGCCAACTGACATTGGCCATGGCCAGCATGGCTGCTCAGCTGTTAACCCCCTTACCCCCATCCCCCTGCCCCTCCCCTGCCACTCCCTAGTGAGCTGCTGCCCCCGCATCAGCTTCATCTCTTGCCCTTTTAGTGCTGCTGCTGCTGCTGCTGTCCGCAATCAGCGAGGCACGCCAAACTCAACTGGCCCCAGTTGTAGTTCGCACGTGTGTGTGTGCCAGTGAGTGTGTGTGCCTGGGTGTGTGTGCCTGGGTGTGCGTGTGTATGCGTGCCTGTGCCCTCTGCACTGTTGTAAAACGTCAAAAGCGTTAAACGTAATTGAGCTGCGCGCTCAAATACAAATAAATAAATACCGTGCGAGACTTTGTTGTTGCTGCCAGAAAAAGAGAGAGGGAAAGGGGGAAAGAGAGAGAAGGGAGAGAGGGGGAGGGAAAGGAAGAGAGAGAAGGGGGGAGATGGAGCGAGCCAGTGCAGAGCGGGCGTGGTAGGTTCCACATTGTCTGCTTGCGCGAAAGTTGAAATGTTATTTGAAATGTAGCAACAGCAGAGGCAGCAGCAGCAACAGCATATGTTGCTCCCGTTGCTGCTGCTGCTGTATAACAAACAACAACAACACGTCGAGCTGGCCAAAAATTGCTATTTAATTTCCAACTGCAACTCGCTGTCCACAGGGGGACGAATCAACCAACGACGTCGACGCCGCTGCCGGCCAGCAATTTTCCCGCATTCCACAAAGAGCGCAACGGGGGGTGGGCTGAAAAAGCAATATGTGAGGGGGTGGATGAGTGTTGTTGCTGACGCTGCAAGCGATCATCTTAGGGGTGCGGACAGCGAGAGATGCAATCTACATGGAATACACACACGTTCCATTCTCCACTTGGTGTAGAAGTCTCTGCAGCTGATCGTCGAGGCTTTGCTGCCCAACAATAAGTGCAGTACGAGTGAGCCTCACAGAATCCACATACGTTCCATATGCTTCACCTAGAGATCCACACTGTCAGTTCTTTATTTCTTCTGATCTTTTGTTTTTCTGATGTGTTTCATACTCTCTATATCGTCAGTCCAATAACAATTTATGTACAGTCCACATATGGGCAACATAAGGTTCAAATACAATCTACGTGCGACCCACATTTCCACACACAATCCACACATAATCCACACATAATCCAGACAGAATCCAAACACAATCCATACAGAATCCATATACAATCCACACATAATCCACATACATTCCACACATAATCCATATACAATCCATACACAATCCACAATCCATATACAGTCTAAACATAGTCCAAATTCAGTCCATATATTACACGCAGTTTGTAGACAATCCTCTCATAATCTCCAGTTCATCTCCATCAGATTCACACAAACATTCAGCAAACAATCCACATACAATTCAAATGGAGTCCACATAGCATTTATTAACATACACTTTGCATACAATTCACTCGCAATCTACACTTTATCTCCACACGTCTCACAATCAACATAGAATTCATAAACAATCCACTCACAATTCACATGCTTTTGCAAACAATCTTTATATAATCAAGAAATAGTCCACATTCAGTCCACATACCCTTCACACTTCATCCTCCTGCAGTCCACAAGCACTACACTCAAACAATTCACACACAGTCCACATACTAATCTCTGCAATCTAACTATTAGCATACTACGTTCCACACATGTTCTACATACAAGTATGTTCCACCTGCAGTTTACATGCATTCAAACCTTCATAATTACATCCACTTCTCCCAACCTCTGTCAATAATTTGAACACCTTTCGCGTTTTATCTCTTTCTCCCACTCTTCCCCCTCTCTCCCTCTCTTCCCCTGTCTCTTTCTCCCCCTCCCTCTCTCTCCCACTCTCTCCCACACCCCATCTCTCTTTGTTCATTTGATTTTATGTTTTTCATTTAATTTGCCTATTTTAGGCAACATGCAGCATGGAGTGTAGATGCTTTTTGTGGCGTCCAATTCCCCTATCCCCTTCCCTCTCTTCCGCCACCGCCCCCTCCCTGTTCCCATGACACCACCCAGCTAATCATTTATGCAAATAACTCATACAATTTCGATTAGGCAGCACTTAATCAAGCTGCTAAGCGGGCTCAACAACATGTTCGGCATATCCTGCCAATGCAATTTTGTTGCTGCTGCTGCTGCTGCCTGCGCCTGCAATAACAATAACAGTAAACCAAGCCACAGCAAGGATAACAATGAGGGGAGAGGAGTAGACCCCCTCCCCTCTCCAATCTCCCTTCCTGGCATTGCCTGCTGGGCGTATTTAAGTGGAAAATAATGCATAAATTACGCCCCAAAGACACTCGAGAATACTCGTATATCTGCTCTCTCTCTCTCTCTCTCTCTCTCTCTGCCCAAGTTTAGCATAACTTATCGCATATCCTATTTAGATGACAACACATTTAAACACACCAGCACACACACACCAACACACACACACAGGGGCACACACATATATATTAAGGCACAGACTAACGCTTATTTAATTAAATATAAATCGCTGAGCTGCTGCACATAAATTTTAAACAAAACAAGACGAGGCACGATATGAAAGCGGCGTCCAGGCAGACTATGTGATACCCTAGGAAAATGCAGGTATTTTTTAAATATCTGCTGATTGTCTGAGCTGTTGTGGGCAAGGTTGCCAGACATAAGCAATACGTTGTCTGTATATATTATTAATTATTAATTAGAATAATTTAGAAAAAAATTATGCGATAGTTAAGCGTTTTTTTTTTATATTTCAAGTGCACATATTATATTTAATACTCATATATATCAGGTCTACATCTCACTAGAAATACATTTTAAATGCTAAAAAAATACTTAACATATTCTTACGTTTACCAACACTGCTGAAAGTTCCTCACCAAAGTCACAAGAAACTCTTTAATAATCTGAAATATATAAAATTTTTTCACTTTCTCATTTGACCCTTTTGACCTTTAAATTATTTTGTATTATTCACATATCTTATAAATAAACCATTTAAATTCTCGAAAAAATCTTTAAAGTCTCTCACATTAACCAACACTGTCAGCAATACTCTCTAGCAAAGTCAAAGATTCAACTTACGTGACCAAACAAAAGAAAATTGCGAACAATTCGAATTCATTGCGTAGCGAAATAAATAAAAGCGCCGCCATGCCGCATTCCCCAGCCAGACATGCCCCATACCACTACAAACACATACACCCTAACACACACACATACACTCACACACAGACATTCAAACACAATGCAGCAATTAATCATTGCGTTAAAGCAAGTGGAAATCAGATTGTTTACTTGCATTACGATTACGTGGCGTATGCGCAATGCCAAATAAATTATCATTTAGGCCGAGGTAGGAGAGGGATGTGCACGGGGGAAGGGGGTGTCACTACAGCCTGCCTTTGAGCAGCTGCCATGGCTCTTCATATGCCTGTCTTGGCTGCACTAACTCGTTGCGGAAGTAGAATTTGCAGCCTGCTAAGCCCTTCCCTTTCCCCCTCCTTATCGGCCTGAATAGGTTGTGTATATATAGGTTATATGTGCATGTATGTATAGGGTATATTTGGTGCTACATATGCAGGGTATTTGTGCGCTCTCTTTCATTATTTATGCTGCATAATCAATCAATATGCTGCTTGATTTTATTATTTCTTTATTTTCATTTGCTCTCGCCATGATTGCTGACGGGTCCCTTAGATGGCGACGGCACCCCCTCCCTCTCCCTCCTGCCTTCTCCACTCCTCTGCCGCATCGCTGGCCTTGCTCTGCTCAGTTCAGCTCAGCTCGGCGCTGCTCTCGCGCTGTAATTCGCGTTAGTCGCTCCAGCAATTTATATCAATACAGATCCAATCGCGTGTCCTTCATGCCCCTCCTCCTCCCTCTCCCTCTTCTGTGTGTATGTGTGTGTGTGTGTGTGTGTGTGTGCTGATTTGATGTTTTTCTTTTTGTCTTTGATTGAGCTTGTTATGTGTCGCCCCCGCCCACATTGCCGCCCTCCGTCTGCCCCTGCTCCCTCTTTCTTTGCTTTCCCTCTTGTGCTCATTGTATTTGTCTATCTAACTGCAGCGCTGCCATCAGTCATGGTCGCGCCACGCCCCCCTCAGCGACCTGCTGCTGCTGCCTTCATCTTCATTGAAGTCGCTTTGCCTGCCTGTGTGTGCGTGTGTGTGTGTGTCTGTGTGTGTGTGAATTGAATTCGCATTCAGCTTGAGCTTGTGCGCCTCTTTTGATTTGATGATGTGCCTGACGCACTCGACTAACTGCCGCCGCGCTATTTAAATGTCACGCATCCTGTCGCCTGCCTGCCCCCAGGTGGCGCACACACACACACAAACACACGAGGTACACACGCTTTAAAGACGCGCCCTCTGACCTCGCTGAGACTGTCAATATTTGTTATTGATTTGCCATAATAACATTCCCAGTGCGTCGATAAATTTCGAATAACGCATTCACCTTGCGGCCAGCACACTTGCCCCAAGAGAGAGGGGGTGTAGAGGAGTGAGACAAGAGGGGGGAAGAGAGAATGAGGGTGGGGGGACCGCAGTTACTTGCATTGCTTTGCCTGCAGGCGACGCAGATAAATCTCAGCCAAAAATTCTTCGTCTCCTCTGCCTATGGGCGTAAATGGTAGCCAGCCACGCCCCCTTAAACAAAAGTAAGTGCACATTAGCGCACAATAATTACAAGTAGTTACAGCAATGACACTCTGCCATAGCAGGGGGCGTGGCTGGCGACCTACAAAGCGGAGCAAGCGCTGGCAACCTGAGCTGGAGCGCAAGCGGATCGAGTTGCTAATTAGAAAGCGTTTTCGGGGCTGCAGCGCTGTCAGCTTTGGCTCAGGGCAGAGCAGGCAACCGCAAGCAGCGTGTGATGCGATGCGAGCAGGAGGAGGAGCAGGAGAGGAGAGAGGAAGCAGGAGGAGGAGGAGCAGCAGGAGGTGAAGGTTGTCGTGGCAACTTTTAATCGGCTCTGCGTCGCGTAGTTGCTCAGCACGGAGCAAATGTGGCAGCAGCAGAGCAGAGAGAGTGTGGGTAGAGGGGAGGGGGAAGTAAAGAGAGAGAGAGTGAGAGAGAGGGAGGGGGGGTTACTGTAGCTGTAACTGAGGCAACGCGGCAATCCGCGTGCGACGCTTGTCAGCGCGATGCGTCAAACTGAAATTCGCATTTGCATACGCTCATCAGTCAGGAGTCGCAGCGACAGGCAGATGTGCCTGCACTTACACGCATACACACACACCAATCACACACACACACAACACACACACATACACAGAGCACACACACATGCGCTGAGAGCTGCTTTGCCTGCCTGCCTGTGCACATTCGTCTTGTAAACATGAAGTTAAGCGCCATTAATTTACTCTGCTTCCTGCTGCTCCTGCTCCCACTCCTCCTACTGCTCTTCTGCCTTCTTTTCCGCCTCCACCTTGCTGTTCATCTCGCTTGCAGCCTCTTTCTCCTGCTTTTGCTCGTACTTTTCTCTGACTGCCTTCCCCTTCCACTTTACGCGTTAAAATCACTTTGCTCGTCGTATTAGTGACGAGCACGTGAAGCCTCCACCTTCGGCTCGTTCTTTGCCTCTTTCTTTGCCTCCCTACCTTCTTAGTACCCCTCACCCCTCTTTGACTACATCTTTGCCTGCTTCATTGCCTCTTTCCCTCTCTTCCTCTTTATTTTCCTCCTTTTCTGCCTCTTTTTCCCTTAATTTTTCTCTGCGCCTGCAGCTCTGTCTTCTTATCTTCCTTCTGCGCTGCCTACTTTTCTTTCCACACCTTCGACTCTACAACCCTCTGCGCCGGCCTTCTTCTCCGCCTTCTTCTCCGCCTTCTTCTCCACCTTCTTCTCCACCTTCTTCTCTGCCTAATTCTCCACCTTTTTCTATACCTTCCTCTGCTCTTGCCCCCTCTCTTCCTCCTCTTTCTTCGGCCTTTCTCACACTTCCCTCTCAAGCTTCTCTTCTGCAATTGCCTTAACCACAGTCTCATCCTCTTTGTCTCCCTCTTTCTCTACCTCTCTGTCTCTCCTCCCCCTCACTGTCTCTCTTTCTCTTCCTGCCACTCTCCTTCCCTTCTTCCCTCTTCTTCTCTATCTCTCTTCCCCCCATTTGCCTCTTTCACACCCCCCTATAACTTACTTCCTCCACACTCTCAGTCTCTTCTCACTCAACACGTTCGCTGCACATTTCTCATTCTTCCCTCAACTTCCTCCCCCAGCCCCTCTCAAACTTTATCCTCCTATTCGATTTCTGCTTTTTTGCAGGCACTGTTAAAAAATGCTTAAGTGAATTTCGGCATGTGCAGCTTACGCACCGCTCACCACCAGCTCCAAAGGCAATCCTCCACTCGCTCCAATCCTCATTCCACTTCCATTTCCTCTTCTCAAATCCAATTGGATGCCACGCCCCCAGAATACCTCCCTCGTTTTTGTGATTTACGCAATGCTGCGCAAGTTTTAATTTAATTCACTTTGATGCGATTACTGCGCGCTCTGGCTGAGCTGTCTGCAGCACGCTGCGTATGCGCAATATCGATGCTTATTAGCCGGGCCAAAGGCAGGCGAAGCATTTCCCCAGCGTATTCCGTGTTGACACAACTAAAGGACGCACCTGAACGCAGGCGACACCTGCCCAGCCAGACTGTTTAGTCAGACAGTGGCAGGAGTAGGGGCGTGGCAGGGGAAGGGGAAGAAGGGTAGCCGGCTGGGTTTGCCGTCTCAAGAGGCTGCCCAATGTTGATCCCTATTAGTAGCACAAACAAGTTGCTCGGCTAGCCGGGGATATGTGCAGATGTTATCTGGCAACGATAGAGAGGGAGCAGAGGGGAAGGGAGAAAGAGGATAAGGAAGGGGGGAGGGGGGTTTGTGGCATGCAACCAGTGCCAGCTTCGCATTGTCCATTCGGCTTAACCGCAAATCCTTTTTAACATATAAAAAGTAACGTTTTGCGGCAGAGTGTGTGTGCGTGTGTGTGTGTGTGAGAGAGTGTAGGGTGTATATGTGTGTCTCTATGTGTGTGCGTGTGTCACTTCATTGTGTGCGTGTATGTGTGCGTGTGTGTATTCCCATTGCTGTTGTCAACACCATTTTATACCAACGACGCTGTCCTGGCTTAACTGCAGTGTCCCTTGTCCAGCCTCTGCCCATGTACTGTCGGCTTCCCCCCCGCCCCTCCTTCTGCCCTGCCCCGCTCTGCCTCCTCCTGTGTGCGTTGCGTTCAATTGAATTTGCGATATGTGAATATTTAAGCACTGTGCAGGGACACACGCAGCTCCGGCTTCGACTTTCAGCTCCTGCTTTTGCTTGTTATTGCTGGAGCTGCCTCTGCTGCCTTGTAGTTTGTTGTATCCACATAACTATCATTGCTTTTGTGTCCTAGCCAGGGCAGGGCAGAGCAGTGAGGAGAGAGGGGGGAGGGTTGCAGGTGGCGGCGATTGCTGGATGCGATTGAATTTTTATTGCATGATAAAAGCGAGCGACAGAAGTCGAACAGGTGAGCTAAGACGAATAGCAGCACAACACCAGGAAGAAGAGAGAGGGGGAGAGAGAAGAAGATAGAGAGACTAAGAGAGAAAGGAAGAGAGGGGAGAGAGGGGGCTGCTTGTCTGCAAACATTGTAAACATTGCAAAATATTTGCTTGAAGATTTCTGCTAAACCACTGGAAAAGTTTATTGATTCCTCGCCTCACTTTGCATATGGCGCACACAGCAGGACAATGGCACAGTGGGACAAGCGCAAAGAGAGGGACACTGGTGGACAGTGGAGGGACAAAGGATAGCGGACGCTAAACTGACAGCACTTGCAAAATGACACACGTAACGAGACAGCAAGAGGAATGTGCGAGGGAGAAGGCGTTGAAGAAGCGAAGTTTACTGTGCAGCAGACAGCAAAGTTGAGGCCGGAAGAATGAAGTGTTAAAGTGAGCGGGAAGAGGGGGATTGAGTGGGAGAGGAAAGAGAGACGGAAGTACAGTAGACACAGGGAAAAGTGAGAGAGGGATGGTGAGAGGGGAGACGAGACAGTGAAGAGATGTTGAACAACAAAATAATTTAAAAAGCTGTCTGACATTTTGGCAATGACTTCACATGCAAATTGATTAAAAATACGTTTGTAGTATTTAATAAATACCAAGAAGGAAATGTGCGGACAGCTTACTAAGTATGCTTGTAAGGAAGAGCGGGAAATCTGGAGAAAGTAGATGAAGGAAGATTAAGAGACGACGGATGATACAGAGAGAGAGGCGTAAGAAGAAAAAGTAGAGAGAGAGAGTGATGCACGGGAAGAAAAATAAAGCCAAATTTGTTGTTTAAAATGTATAATGTCTAAAAATGTATACTTAAAACATGATAAGGTAATTTCAGTATTCAAATTTGCAATGAATACTGTTAGTACTTAGTTACTTTATAAGTACCAGCAATTATATTTAGTATGAAATCACATAAACATCTATTTTTTTTTTTTTTTTAACATATTTATTTTATTTTTTATTGGACTAGCGCACTTTTAGCCTTTTTAGGCTGCTTAAACTTAACCGAATTTTTATTTTAATTAATTATGTCAAGTTCCCGCTTAAAAGGGTTGGGGATAAAAACCGTGCTCACCACCGGGATTTGCACCCGGAAACCCTGCATAAACATCGTGTTAACTACCTTCAGTATTTTAAAAATTTATTTAAAAATGAATTTTAAAATGAATTTTAAAATGAATTTAATATATTAAATAAATTTCGTGTAAATACGATATGAGCATTAAATATATAAAATAAAAGCTAAGTAAATAGATACATACAGTATTAAATACATACTAACTACACTGTGCTTTAATACGACATGTAAACGCCGTTTTTAATGTAATCAATTCAAATTACGCATGCAGTATTAAATAAATGACTTAATAAATGCAGTTAATATTTATTCCAATTTTGATGAAATAAAAAAAAACTGTACGAACTTTAAAGACAGTGTTTTATGGAAATTAACTTTTAATATGCATGCAGTATTTAATAAATACAGTTTGTGGGAGGGAGGGGATGAAGAATGAGAGGAAGAGGGCAGAAGCTACAGTGGGCACAGTCTTTAGAGCTTGTATATTATGGTTTCACTTCAAGAAAAGTAGTTTTTATTAAATATTAACAGTATTTAAAAAGTATTGCATACTTTAGGGCAGTGAACGTAGCGCATTTCGAAGAATTTACAATCATCTAAAGAACATCTTCTACAAAGCCTAATGCATAGCAGAGACACTGCGTGGGCGACTACAGATAACAGGGTATTGCACTTACTTTACCCACACTGCAGACCTACTAGACAGGGTATTATCTCGTACTTGTTATTTATTGTCGCTTGTCTGCGTTTTTTGATAGGACAAGAGAAGAAAAGGAGGAGAGAAGAACTTCCAGTGCCAAGTCAATTTCGGGGAAGAAACTTTTTAGAAAATTGAACCGAATTTACAGCGCATACGAGCAGCGAGTGGGAGAAAAAGTGACAGAGAGAGAGGGAGAGAGACATAAAGAGAGAGAGCGAGAGATAGTGACGCGTTGAAGCAATGCGACCCGCATGACCAGAAAGGACATTTGCCCAGATGCTTTACGCTGCGCCTGTTTATGTTTACGTTTATGTTTATGCGTGTATGCTCGGTCGAGTGTGTGTGCGAGTGTGCGTGTGTGCGAGTGTGTCTGTGTGTGTTTGTTTGTCTGTGTAAGCGTGTGTGGCAAGCAAAGGTTTTACTGTCTGTGATTTGATGTTTACAATAGCAAAGGATGCGGCCAAGACAGGGACACAGAAAGAGACAGAAACAGCAGGGCAGAGGAACAGAGATAGGGGCAGGGCGACTGCAGCATGAAGGACGACGACAACGACGACGACGCCAGCGCAGGCAGCGACGCAGTGAGCGACGACGCATTTGAGGCAGCAGCAAGTGATTTCAATAAATTTGATGGTTTTCCATTTGCAACCCAAACTCAATCGTCTATTCGCAGTAAAAAATTTCGAATTACGCTGAGAGCGAAAAAGCGCAAGAGCCGAGCAGATTGTGAGGGGGAGTAGGGGGGTGGGTGTGGCGTAAGGGGGTACGGCACTGGGTCGAGCTGTAGCTGTAGCTGGAAATCCTGCCTTACTCAAATGACTAATACAAGCAAAGTTATTGACATGGCAGCGGGTTTTAGCTGTGCCCTCGAACGAGGGTAGCTTGTAGTTCTTCACACGCACACTGACACACTCACACACTCACGCACACTCACACACACGCACACACTAGCAGACACTCGCGAGAAGTATGCCCCAATTCGGGCTGCGTATAACTTCAAAATGACTGCTTTATGTAAATCCCACGGATAACGTTTTGCAAATTGAATTTTTAGCATTCTATTTTATTTATTTTTCACATTTTTTCTTTCGCCCCGTCGCGTCGCTGTCACCAGGCAGAGATAGAGTGGCAAAGGGAGAGTTGGGAGAGGGGGGAGGAGAGCGACAGTCCTTGGCCCAGTGCTATCGGTTGCCTCTCATCCGCATCCTCATTTCTCGCATTTACTTCAATCGCCTCATAGATACTTTTCCCTCTTTACTGTAGTTGCATGACAGTTAAGCCGCACCCGGATAAGGCAGCAGCGCCAGCACTACCGACTGCGACGGCCACGGCGACAGCGACGTCAGCAGCGAAGCCTATGCCGACACCAACTGTCAGACATTGATATTAACAGCGAAGAAGCGAATATGGGCTGCCTGTTTAAATGGGTTCGCTGTCGAGCCTAAAGCTCATGTTGCCCCCCTCTTTCTCTCTTTATCCCTCTCTCTATATATCTCTCTCTCCTTCTCTCTCCTTCTCCCTCCTTCTCTCCCCCTTGGCAAGGGGTAGCCAGCTCTGACGTGAGACACTAATTTAATATGCGTGTGTTCTGCGTATATTCACTGACTGACTGATGGATCATTGATAGGCGTTTGTATATAGAGAACACTTGCTGTAATTTCGATTCTAAGAATTGGGAGAAGCTTATAAAAAGAATCTACAGAGTTAGGTTATTCAATTCTAATGAAATATTTGCGAAAAGCTTATATAAAATGCGTAAGTTGAAAGCATTAATGTTGTTCAAGAACATATACTATTTATAGCCCTCGGATAGACCCAAATCGTTGCTATTCAACTTGCTGTTCAAGAATATATATGTATGATATATGGTAACCTTCAATTTATTACTTTAAAACATGTTGTTTATGCGAACTTCTTAAGAAAACAATAAACAATAAATAACAATAAATGCTGCCATACTTGTAGATAAGATATAGTTTCAATCGTTGATATTGAATAGGAGTATACATACTTTATAGTTTTATATATATCTCAATATGCAAAGTTAATCTCTTTCTGGTTTTTAAGTTGAAGAGTTTTACATCAAAAGAGCATCAATACTTTTTTCCCCTTACCTTAAACTAATTAATCCGATTAATTTCAACTGTGTTAATTTATTTAAAATAACAAATAGTTGCCACATAAGAATCTCAATTTCAGTGCAAAAAAAAGCTGTCACCTATGTTTCATATGGAAACAATGCAAATCATGTATTGTTAATTAATAACCGGAGCTTGTTAAACCAGATTTCTTGTGCCTTTTTTTTGCCCTCTGGGTGCCCGATCAATAAACTGATTTGTAAGTGTTTTCATTCAATTACTCGCATTCCCCTTCCGGTCATAATCTTTGCTATTTATTGCAATGAGAAGCAATTAAAAAACACAGACACACACCGAAAAAAGAAATTGTTGCTCTCCCTTTTTTTTGGGGCTCCGTTATATGTTGTCGTTCTCTCATTCGCAATTCTTCTGCGCTGCATTTCAATATTGATTGCTGCGTGATGAAATAAATGTGAAAATTGTTTTTTTCTTCATTTAAATCATGTCGATGAATGTCATAATTAATAATCTGAAAAAGTAATCGACAATAAGATAAGGAAATGGACGCATAGATACTCTGTACTTGATTTTAATAGGTCTATGCACAGTAGAAATAAATGATATAAAATGATTTTCAAAGTAGGTTTATGTGTAAGGGAATATTTGTAGATTACTTTAGTTGTGCATAGCATTGATTTATCTATATACCAAATTTATGTGTTTTTTATAGTGCCGGAGATCTTAGTGTTCATACAGACAGGCAGGCTTAGGAACATAACTAATACGTATGAGTTGTTTGCTCTGTCACTCTCTTCACCACATGCTAGACATAACCTCTTTAATTTATATTTAATCTTTACAGGGTATACAAATAATTGATTACAATTAAAACGACTACAAATTATTTGATTTAACTTAAAGCGTCGATTAATATTTGCAAAGCAGTAACATGGGAGGAATACAGTAGGAGAAAGAGACCTAAGCGGCGGAGACAGAGAGGTAGCTAGAGAAAATAGGAAAGATATGAAGACAAGAGGAAGCTAGAGAGTGGAATTCATCTGAGGCCATTTTCTGTTGCTTTGCATTCAATCGATATAGAAGAGTTAATGTATTAAATCGAATATATTATATGACGAGAATTTTTACAAGTTTTTCATGCAAGTTTCTAATAACATTTAAGAGAGGGAATGATGTGGAGATCGAAAGCGACTGTATTTCAATGTGTTTTGTAGTCAATCGCTAACTTGTAGTTAATATCGTATCCTTACTATATTCGATAATTTCCTTTATTATGCAAACGTTTTGGAGTTATGTTAGAAGGCAACTTATCACACAGAGAGAGAGAGTGCTACACAAAGAAGCAGCCTACACTACCATGTGCCTTGTATTCAATCGATAACTTGTACAAATATTCGATTTATGCTTTCATTATTACCTTTATTACACTGACTGGAGTTATGCTAGAAAGAAACTTATCAAAATAGAGGAAGAGATAAAGAGAGTGAAACGAACAGAAGCAGCCTGCATTTTCATGTGCCTTGTGTTCAATCGATTACATGCTAACATACTCGATTTATGCTTTCATTATGCGCTCTACTTGTTATTAAAGCTTCTCGATAACAAGTATTTAATATCATAACTATTTTCTTTCGTGATCCAAATTTTTTGACGTTATGCCACAAGGGCACTTATTAAAACAGAGATAAAAAGAGTGAAAAAGCCTGCATTTTCATGTGCTCTGTGGCCAATCGATAACAAACATATTCGATTTACGCTTTCATTATGCGCTCTACTTTTAATTGAGGCTTCTCGAGCGACAGAATGAAAGAAGAGAAATAAATTTATCGCTCAAATGCATGCCAGACCGAAGTATTCTAGATTGTCCTTTGTGCACAATCGATAATTTGTAACTAAATTCGATATATTTTAATGCACTTTACTTGTAATTATGCGAGGCACTCTGCCAGTTTCCTTGTGCCTTGTTTATGCGCTTGGTAACGTGACTCATAAAGCAGGTTGACCTACCTATCAATTAAGTTTCATTTCCATTTCGATTTCCCACTTCGATTTCCCATTTCCATTTCCCTGCCCCCCATTTCTCTGTTGTTGTTGTTGTGGCTGCTGCTGCTGCTATCGGTTATCATTGTTTTTATTGCGGGTCATTTGATTTCGTTTCAGTTTGGTTGGGTAAGTCATTATTATGGTTGCTCTCTGAAGTTGCTGTTGTTGTTGTTGTCATCGATTGTTGTTGCTGTTTGTTGTGGGCAAGCGCTGTTGTTGCTGTTGCCTATTGTAGTTGTTGTTGCTGGTTGTTGTTGTTGCCTTGTCATTTGGCCAGCGACTAATGAGTTTTGTGATTTCTCATTTATTCATTGAATTTTTTAATTAGTCTCGCATTGCTTTTTATGTGCCACCAAATTGTTGTAGCTGCCCTCGTTATTGTTGTTGTCGTTACTGTAGTTGTTATTGCTGTTGTTGCTGCTGCTGCTGCTGTCCTTGCTGACGGGATAAATGTCGTAATTGAAAAATAAATGAGGCAATCAACTTTCTGACCTGTCATGTAGCGAATATTTTAGCTATTGACCTCGCACAGCGCACTGCACGCTGCTGTCATCATGCCACCCTGTACAGCACTCCCTGTGTATGTGTGTGTGTGGTGTGCCTGGGCCACCCTGTGGCCAACACATCAAAATTACAATGTTGTGGCAGCCGCTGCCGCCGCCAACGTTGACAACCCTGCCGCCCTCCGGAAAGGTAATTATGGCCGGACTGACTGACGGCCTGGACGGGCTACAATCCTTGCTTCTGCCTGGTTGCCACTGCACACTCACTGTACCCCCTCTGCTCCCTCTCTGCTGGCCCTCTGCTGCCCTCTCTTGACTCTCTTCTGCCTCTCCCCTGGCGCCCCCTTTCAATGGTTTCATTTAGCATGTTGAGCTTTTTTGATTGTAATTGTTGTCGATTGTCATTACAGTCTCGCCCCCCGTGACCCCCCGCTGACCCGCCCTGACCCCTTGGCCCGTCGTGCAATTGTTGCATTTTTGTTGCCTCTTGCGCCTGCCTCGTTTTGTTGCGGCCTTGTTGCGCGGTTTGTTTGTTGGCTGCATCGCATCGCGCCGCCGCCGCTGTCAACACAATTGTTGAGCCTGACGGGGCGACCTGCAGCTGCAGCCTGACCACAGCTCTGTGTGTTGCATCAGCATCAGAATTTGCAGGGGCGGGGGAGCTGGAGGAGGGGGCGGGGCAAATTAACGAGAATTGAGTTGTAAGCTTTGGTTGGAGCTGCGATTCATTTGCCTCCACCCAATGGATTATGGGCTAATTTAGCAGGCGCTGCTTTGTGTTCGGCCGGCGGGCAAGGCCAGAGAGAGAGAGAGAGAGAGTGTTCATCTCTTTAGGGTAAATGAAACATTTAGCTGCACCCTGTCACTGCCACACTCCCTTCCCTCTCCTCACCATTCCTGCTCCCTCTTCATATCAAAGTTCTCGGCAAAGATTTTGAGAATTTTGAGCACGTTTGCGACGTTCAAAAGAGATTAAAAGCGAATAATTGTCGCCTTAGCAGGCGAGAACAAGCAACGTGAGGGAAGTGAAAAAGAGGGAGGGGGGAGAGAGGGGAGTGTGCCTTTGCCTTGTGAAGTTGTGCGAAGTTTTTCTGGTGGGTGGCGCTTCCTTGCTTGGCTGCTTGTTTTTTTTCCCGCTGCTTCCTCACTGGGCTGTCGGGCATGATTTAGGCAAAGAGCCTTCGCCAGCCACGACGACGACGACAACGACGGCGACGAGGACGAGGCCGAAGCAAATTTAATTTCCGTGACAGAAATAAGTTTTGCGCTCAAATGCACAGCAGACCAAAGTGTTCTAGCGACGAGCGCCTCGTGCTCCTCATCCTTGTTATATTGTGCCCAAGTTTCATTATCCTGCCATGAGGCTGCCCCTTTTACGTCTCATTCTGGTCATTGCTTCGCTTCCTTTACCTTGATATTGCTCCTTCCTTCGTGTTCCTCCGCCTTCTTCCTCCTCTTAGTTCTTTCTCCGTTTTACTTCTCCTTGTTCCTTCTCCTTCTTCCTCGTGGTTCTTCCAGGTTCTTCCTACTTCATTCTCCTCCTTCTTCCTTCACCTTATTTCTTTTGCTTGTTACTTCTTTTTCTTCCTCCTGGTTCTTCCTGCTTCTTCCTCCTTCTTTCTTTCACTACCTTCTTCTTTCTCTTACTCCACCTACCCCTTATTCTCTTCCTAACCTCCACTACCTTTACGGCTCTCCTTCTCTCATTTGATCCCTACCGATCCCTCATCTGCTCTTCACCTCCTACCCAGCTTTTCTTCTCTTCCTTGCTTCACTATCTCTTCAACTTTGACTCTCTCTTCTTCCTTTCGGCTTCCTGGCTTAAAAGTTTGCTTTGGCTTTCTTCATACCTTCTTCTAACTTTCTTTATAACTCTACTCTTCTTGCTCTTTTCTTGGTTCCTTCATGCTCATTTTTCTGCTCTCTTTCACCTCTTTACCTTTATTTTTTCCCTTTCGACACCTTCTACTTTCTTTCTTATACTTCTTCTACAGCTGCTCACATTTCTCCTTTTACTTATTCTCTTCCTGCTTTCCTCTGGCATCTAAATCTTTCTAAGTCCCAACTCCTTCCTAAGTTTTACCTCCTCCAGTCTGTCTTCACTTGGGTCTGCCTCCTTCTGTCTTCAACTACTTCTATCTGCATCCTCCTCCTTCCTGCTGATTCCTCCTACTTTCTTTTACTTTATCCTGCTTCCTCATCGTTCCTCCTCCTTTCTCCTACTTCCTCCTGCCTTCCTCTGTCTCTCTCCTGCTCCCCTTAGCAAAACGTGCGTGCCTAGTCCAGTCAACTAACTCTGTCTTTCCCTCTCTCTCCTTCTCTTCTCTCTTTCATATCTCTCTCCCTCTCTCTCTCTCCCTCTCCCTCCTTCTCTCCCTTCCTCCCCCTCCTTCTCTGCGTGTGTGCCACATCTAACAAGTTGCAGCTAGACTTTTATTAAAAGCTCATTAGGCCAAAACGCGAAACTTTTGCTGGCTCTGCTCATAAAGCCAAAGCGAATCTCTGCTTCACCGATGACGCTGCGTCAATCTCTGCAACTTCCTCTCTCTCTCTCCCTCCCCTCTCTCCCCTCTCTTTCTCTTCAATTCTCTCTCTCTGTCTCTCTCTTTGAGCTAGTTAAGCGCACCTCATGCCATCAGACAGGGTGCTGCGTTGCGGGCCAGTTTCGGCAAGTCAGTCATCATTAGGCTGGTGACATCATCATTATGAGCACTTGGGCTCACCTTGACGGCGACGTGATGCGCTTCACGACGTGCCAAGCCAGCTACCCCTAGTGTCCCCCCCACTACCCCTTCGGAAAGTAGCAGGCAATTTTTCAAAAAACGCCCCTCGACCAAAGCAAGAAAAATTGTGCGGTCCAAGCAGAAATATATTTCACTGTGCGTGCCCAGTTCCAGACGAGGAGGAGGTGGAGAAGGGGGGAGGTACCTCTCCTCCTTCGCTCATCCATCGGTTCCAACTGGCTGCCTTTGTTAGTCACCTTCTTGGGGTAAATCAAAATGGCAGCGCGTCTGAGACTGAAGCTGGAGTGATTTACTTCAGCCAGAGAAAGAGAGGGAGAGGAGAGAGAAGGAGGGAGGCAGAGAGAGGGAGAGAGAGGCCACTCCTTTAGGCGCCGCCTTACTTGGCATTCATGACCACGAGCCCAGTGGGTCCTTGGCCCCCATCTCTCCTGCTCTACTCCAGTTTGAAGGACGCGTCGCGCCTTAAATTGCTGCGTCGCCTTCGGTTGAGGCTGCGCTCGTGCGCAAAAATCGCTCGGCAATTCTCACATGTGAGAGGCGAGCGTTGGGTCTGCTGCAAATTAACTTGAAACCGAAGCATAATAAAGTCATGGTCAGCACAAAAGAGCACCCTGCAAGGGGGGAGGTGAGGGGAAATGGCCTCTGGACTTGGTCAAGTGCTGTGCCTCGGGGCATGCTTGGAACATCGTTATGAGCGAATTATTTGTAACCATTCAAGAAACCCAAACATCAATCTTCAGTTGCACATGGGGGGGGGGTATGCCTGAGTGTGGGGGGCGTGGCAGTTGCTGAAGGAAGTGACAGGCAGTTTGAGTACAAGATTGCGACTCATTAAATTACATTGCGAATGTCATTGTAAAGTGAGTAAAATAAGGCTGGCAGCAGGCAGAAGGAATCACTCAGCGGGTGCTGGGCAAGGGGGGGTGGGAAAAGGAGGAGAGAGAGGGGGCACTCGTTGCGTATACGCAACATTCATTTATTTATATACAATATTACAGGCGACGCCGCCGCTCCTTCTCTCTCACTCTCTCCTGCTGCTGCTTCTGCAGCTACCTTTAAGGCACTGCCTGCCTTCTCTCTCTCTCTTTCACTGCCTTGCTAGCTGCTTACTGCTCTCTCTCTCCCTCGTCTCTCTACCTCTTCCCTGTACTTCTCTCTCTCTCTCTTTCCTGTACCTCTCTCTTTCTCGCTGTGAGAGCAATTTAAAATGATAATTTACGCAAATGCGTTTAAATAAATAAAACGCAGCAGCAAGCGAGCACAATGAGAGCAAGAGAGAGAGAACAGAGTGGCAGAGGGAAAAAGACAGAGACAGAGGTAGGTAGACAAAGAGAGAGGAGGGAGGCAGGAGAGGCACAGTGAGTGCTGCAAACGGGCAGGCGTGGCTGTGTGAGGGGCCGCTGCTGACGCACATTTTGTCAGCAACAAAACTTCCGGCGACACCTTCCACCCTGCACCTTCCTCCCTCCATCTTCCTCCCTCCACTTCCCTCTCCCCCTCCCTTCCTTACACCTCCCCCCTCCTCACCAAAATGTTGCCTCTGTTAGGTGTCGGCTACAATTGTCCTTAAATCACGCGTAATGAAGTTGTCGCTGTGCGCCTCGCTTGCCTCGCTTGTTACTCTTGCGTAACTGTTTGTTGCTGTTGTTACTGCTGTTGTTGTTGTTGTTGTTGCAGCTTGTCGCCAGTTGAACTGCCTACTTACCTCCTCTATACCTCCCCCCTTCTCCTCTTCCTCCTTCTCCTTCCCCCTGCACCTCTTCGTGTCCTTCTGTTTCTTATTGTTTTTGCATTTTATTGTCGCGCATTTATTTCTGCATCTCAATGACGAAGCTGTCGCCCATTAAGAGGCAACTTAGTGGACAGTTATGGTGACCACATGCCAAGCAACCCTGATCCATTGTGGCAGCTTACAGTGCTCCATGCCAGTTGAAATAAACATTAAAAAAGTATGAGGGGATCATTACATCTGAGTCTAAATGGTTTATAACCAAGAAAAGGGGCTACCTTCGACGTGACAAAAGTTTAATTCAGATTGCAGGTTCTAGTATCTGCCGATCGTTCTACAATAGAAAAAGTTCAATGTAGTCAATTAGGAAATAACGAAAATTGCCGATAGTTTGTATGGCAGACAGACGAATATTCAATGAAACAAACAAACAAACAAACAGATAGTCACCAAGACATGGCTAGTCAGACTCCTCTGTTGATCCTGATACTTCATGGGTTCGGAGATGTCTTTAACTTAGCATTTACTTATCCTCTATTTCTTCTATATATGTATATATCTATATAAAGTAATGTTTCCTTCTATTATGTATTAATGAAAATTCTGAGTTTTCTGTCTTAGTTCAGATCAATGAGATCAATCTCTTACTTTTCTCTTTTTCTCACATCTTTAGCAGATCTTTCTAATCAACACCAAATATATGAAAGCCTTGCCTATATAGCTTATTTGGCTTTTTATTTGCTAAAAACAAAACTGCAATTATTGCTGGCTTAGTTCCAATATCAGTTACATTTGTCCCGCCCAAAAAATTTCAATTTCGCTATATAATTTCAGCAATTTTGCTCCATTTCGTATTTATCAGTTGCAAAACTGTTTTTCTGCTCATTCGACCGACGGCCACGTGCCAATTTCCCGTTAAATGCGGCCATTTGTCTTGCGCTCACCTGGCCGGCATTTCCAATCTCTACCCTTTCTCTCTCTCTTTCTCCTTCTCTCTTTTTCTCCTTCTCCCTCTTTCTCGCTTCTGTTCCCTTCCCATTAAGCGTCATGCAAACAAATGTCCAACTGCGACTGTTCAGCTCGCTTTCACCTTGCACTGTCTCCAGCTCCAGCTTAGTTCCCTTTACTCCCTCCTCTTCTTCCCCCTTCTCTGCCTCCTCTTCTCCCCCCTCTTCTCCCTCCTTCTCTTCCTTCTCTTTCCCCTTCTCAACCCCCTTCTCAACCCCCTTCTGGCCACAACCAAGCAGCTGCGTGTGCAGTACGCGCTGCAGGGTCAGCACCTTCAGTGACAGGTTACCCACCACATATCCGCTGCAGCAGCGAAGGTTGCCCACTTTCCTCGCCCCTCTCCTTTCTCATAGCTGGTGACCCTGCTGCAAATTACATGTTTACAGCGAGCAAAGCCAAATGTAAACGTAAACACACATTAACTTGGCTAGCACACAATATTTTTCACTCAAGGCTCTGTGCCTGTTCCTGCTCGCACTCCTGCTGCTGCTCCTGCTTGCCTTGCTTGACTGCCACCTGTTTTCTTCTGCTATTTATGCTTTTTCACTTTCTTCTGCTGCTGCCTTTCTGCATTCTTTTCTCTCTCTTCTTCTACTTATTTTACTGTTCCAGCTCTTTTACTTGCTGCTTCCCTTTCCTTCTCTTTTTCATTTACTGTACCTCCTTCTTCTCTTATTAACCCTTCCCCTCTCTCTTTCGCTATTTCTTCTACTTCTTAGTAAGCTTCTAAGGTGGAGAAGCTCTTTCTCCTACTTTGCTTAAGTCCCTAACCTTTTGACCCTTCTTCTTTACCTCCTTCTATTAATGCTCTCCTTTTCCACTCCCTGGTTTTACTCTCCTACTGCTCCTTCATCTCTTCGCCTTTCCCTTTCCTTTCTCTTTTGTCTTTCCTCTCTTCTTCCTCTTTCTCCCTCTCTCTGAGGTTAGAAAGTGCCAGCCCAAGGCGCTTGCATATCCTGCAGCTTGGCTCAGGAAAAACACATGTACGCGGTTGCTTCTCTTGCTACTCCTCCACCTCCCCCCTTCTCTCACTCCTTCTCTATTCCCTCCTTCTCTCCTTCTTCCACCTCTACCTTCTCCTCTTCACCCTCTCTCCTCCACCACCTCTTCTTCCTCCTTCTCCACTTGTTACTAACAAACTAAACAATGAGACGAGACCACATTCGTTTTCGGCTGCTGCCGCTTCTCTCTCTTCTGCTCCCCTTCCCTCCCCCTTTACCTCGTTTTTTTCAAAACAATTTTCCATTTATTTTTGCTGCGGCTAGATAAGTGCAGCATGACAGAGGCGTGCAGCAAGGGGGGGAGGGGGTGCTGGTAGGAAGTTAGGGAAAGAAGCTGCATCCTGCAAGACCATCTTGGCAAAATATGAAACATGCTGCTTCCTGCGCTTCCTCTTGGCCAGCGCCAGATACCGCTCGTCGTGCTGCAAGTTGCTGCGGGTTATTGCAACAAAATGTCAACTGGGGCCATAAATTGCGTCAGTCTGGCAAATTTGTGTTGCCAGCGTTGCCAGCTCCGTCGTCGTTCATTGTTGACATATTCGAGCAACTATTCGAAGGTGAGCGACAAACTTTGATTTCGTTTTCATCGTCCTGGGGGGGAACCAGAAGGAGCAGAAGGTAACAAGGCAACAAGGCAAACAGGGCAAATAATAAATAAGCAGAGCAACAACAACAACACGTGTTGCTGGTTTAAGTGGTTGCTGGAAGAGAGAGAGAGAGAGAGGGGGGAGTACTGCCAGTTTATCCAGCACTTTCGCTGGGAAAACTTCTTCTACTCCTCCTCCTTCTCCTTGTCTTGTGCCTCGTCTGGTAGCACGCTTCGATTGCTTCGCGCTACGCCTGTCGCATATTTTAAATCCCCCGTTGAGTGGCAATCAAGCAAACTCACTAAACCACCCTCGCTGAGACCCTCAGCCACGTCTCCATTGCCTGCGCCGTCTTTGGCTTAATTAAACAAGCGAAGCGACCAAGCAACTTTTAAAAATGATAATCATTTTCAGCCAGACAATGAACAGCGAGAGAGGCATAGACAAGAAGAGGGAGAGGGAAAGAGAGAGAGAGAGCGGGAGAAGGGGAGGAGAGGGGGGCAGAGTGAGAGGTGTGGCCGGCGCTGCCCTTTGTTTCTGTCTTGCGCTGACACTTTGCTCTTGCGGCTGCTTGGCCTCCGTCTCTCTCTCCCTCTCTTTATCTCCCTCTCTCGACCATTGTGGCACCACGCAATGGACAACGTCTCCATTTTGTTATGGCCATAATTATATTTGACTGCCGTTACCGTTAGCCAACAAGAGGCGACACCAGGCAACACCAGCAGCGGGCATCGTTGGCCATCGTGGTCATTGCCATTGCCATTCCAGCTAATCCAGGTGGCCATTGTCGTCTTGCTCGCCTTTGTCGCTGTTTTATTTAATTTCCATTTTCATTGCAATTGCCAAAAAGGGGAAGAAAGAAGAAGAAGAAGGGGCAGTCTAAGGGGTGTAGCCATGGCAATTTTGAAGAGCTGCCTGACTCGCACAATTGCCTTATAAGTTGTAAAGCATCGTCACTTTCCTTCAACTCAAGTGCCAAATCATTGCCTTTTCTCACTGAATTGTTGTGCCGCTCCCCCTCTACCTCTGCCTCTACCTCTTGCTATCCCTCTCTCTCTAGCTGTTGTTGCAGTGGCACGGCCAATTGCACGCTCAAGTGGCGAATCAGTCGCCATCAAAGCATCAAATCCGAGGCAGCTGCATATTAGCACGTCGATAGGTCGATGCGCCTTTGTGTAATAGCGGCAACCCAGCCTGCGTACACGCTTAGCACCTAGGCAACCCTGCCAACGGTCACGTGCGTTTCACTTCATTGGCTTCCCCCCTCTCCCTCTCTCTGTCTGTCTCGCACTGCAATCAGACAAATAAAAGTTGAAGATCCCCAAGGATTATTGGCATTAGCTGCAGCCAATCAGTGTTGGCAAATAACTTAAGGGGCTAGGGTTACCTGCCTGTCTGTGAAATTTAAGTACTTTAACTTCAAAGTACAGTTTGCAATAGAGAAATAAACGTTTTGCATGTGCCTTGAGCATGGTAGTGTCAATTTAAAAGGCTATCTAGCTGCCCTCGGTACAGCAGCACCTTTATATCAAATTTGGCAACTCTGGCACCCATAATAGCCGAGCTTAGCGCGTTCATACGAACAGGCGAACACGAATTGCTTGAAATACCATAAGAGCGCAGCTTAAAATGGCGGGCCAAATTAAATACAGTTACGCTGGACAATTGTCCTTGCACCTTCGCACGAATCGCGCTACTTTTTTCATGTTCGGCAAACAAATTTAATTTATTCCAGGCTTCGTTTATTTTTTTTGTTCCATTTCGGAGTCGCAGCTCTGTTCGTGGCCGCAGCAGACAGCTTCAAGTTGCACTCTGCTGCTGCTGATGACTGTGTCCAGCCTGCAGCCTGCCTGGTGTCCTGCCCTCCTGCTCTCCTCTTGGAGTGTCTTTCTCTTCTCCTCCTGCACAAGCATGTAAGCGTCATCGCGACGCCAATTTATTTATTTCTGGCTGTCTGTTTTTAGTTCGCACTGCGAAGAACGAAAAAATAGCATAATAGTAAAACATTTCTAGGGCTTATATGCCGAAGTATACCCTGTAAAAGTGACTTGTTGTGAAAGGTTGCCAGCATGTCGAAGACGAATTGGAAATGAGCTGCAAATGGAGAATGAGCTGTAGACAGAAGGTCCTTGCCAGGGCAGGTACTTCCCTTTGCTACCCCCCTCTCTCTGCTTGAACTACCTCACTTGCACTAGCTGCAGCGTGGCATTAAAATCACTTGATGCGTTGAAACGGCGTTGCCAGACCGTCGAGAGTTGAGTCCGTCGCAGAGCGCGTTAAAATTTCGTTATTATGTTGACAGCATTTTTGCTATTTTTACTTGAAAGCTTAACCAAGCGCGCACACACACACACACACACACTGGCACACACACACACATGTACACACTGGCACACACACTGGCACACACTCTGGCACACACATGAGCATCCCCTGGTGTTATTTTGGTGTTTCCCCGAGCTTGTTTTTTGGTTGGCTGGCCTCGGCCTCGTCCTCACCTTCTCCTCTTGCTCCTCTCGCCTCGTCATCGCCTGTCACGGAAAACTCGTCGCACTCGCCATATAAAACATTTCCAGGCTATGAGCCAACTGCAGCCAGTGCCCACACCCCGTTCCCCTTATTCCCTGCCCACAACTTCCCACTTCACGCTGACTGCAGGCAACTGAGCTATTTTGTGGCAATAAGCATGAAATTTAAATGAGCGTGCCCCCTCCCCCTCTCTCTCTCTTGCGCTTTCTCTCAACTGCACACTCGTCCACTTACGCTCGTCCAAATCCCAAGGGGGTGGTGGGGGGTGTGGGGTTGATATTCATGTCTATCTCGGCCCTTGCGTATGCGGCGAATTTGAAAGCAACGCGTGCAATTAGTGAGCTCGTCTGTGAAGCAGATACCCAGCTAGAGAGAGAGATAAAGAGAGAGAGAGAGAGGGAGAAAGTGAGAGAGAGAAAGAAAAAGAGAGAGGGAAGGAGCCCTGCTGCATGAATATTGAGCATTTATTCTATACATAAATTTATAACGCACCCGCACTGTGAATGGATTTATGCAACTCAATCAAATAATTGTTCAAGTGGCAAGCGCAAAAACTAAACCTGAAACGTGCAGCAAAAAAGCAAAAGGGAATTAAGTGAAAAATTACTCGAATATACATTTCGGATTAAGCCAAGCAGACTATGCATTCCCCTACAGAGGGAAGCACTTGTGAATCACTTGAGATGATTGTTTTGCCATTGTTGGGGCAATTTAACTGGGGCCAAAAATTATTATAAATCTCTCTAGCATACAAAAAATACCAAAAAAAAACACCATAAAAATACTGTGAGTATCGTTTACAAGTAAATGGAAATATCTGTGCAAAGCTGTTGGCAAATCTTTCAGTTCATTCTTTATTCAAGTTGAGCTTGCATTCTTTGTTTATTTCATAGAGAAATGTGTGTATAATATACTGAATATACCGCATGTTTGTTTAAATACCGAACAGGAACAGTGCCCTCAACCCGACCGGATGTCAATTAAGTAGAGTATACTCTGGCATAGAAGTAAACAAAGTGCAACAAAACTTGACCATTGAAATCGAAACAAAAGCGCATTTAAGCATATCAAATGTTTCCTGATTCCGATCCACAAAAAAACAACAGGAACTTCCACACACACATTTTCTATTTGCAATGCCATCAAACAAATGCAATTCCCAAAAAGAGAGAGAAGCAATTCCAATGGCAACAAAGGATGAAAATGTGCGATAGTATGCGATAGTATCGGCCACAGTTCAATACCCTGTGGCAGTGCATGCAATTTTCATCAGCATTGCTGATATTTAAACAAAACTGCGAGGCTGAAAAGAGCAACGAGAGGCAGAGGGGGGAAGGCAAGGCAATGTTCGTTTAGCTACTTTATTTGTTTATAACATTTAAAGCAAACGTTAGTTAATGGTTTACTCCAGACGAAGCACGAGCTTAGTAGGGTTGTGTGCAGCGTAAATGCGCTTAGGGTTGTTGTACGCTCGTAAAGCGCGCTGCCCTGCCCTGCCCTGCTTGGGGTTCCGGTCGCTGGCAGAGTGCAGGAAGCGTGCTTGGCAAAGGGGATGAAAGGAGTGGCGGGGGGATGCGCTTACACAAATTTCTGTTATTATGTTGCATACTTCTCGGAGTAATTTATGATTTCGACGCACATTTGTGTGGGAATACCACGAATCAGAATGAAAATGCGATTGCGAACGGGAATCCAAATGAGCACAAGCCGAGGGTGAAATAGAGCGTAAGAAATTCCCCTGTCGAGCAGCAGCTACAACATCTGTCGGTAAAACAAAACCAACAACAGAAGAAGAAGAAGAGCAGAAGAAGAAGAAGAAACCCTCTACCGGAGCTGAACAAATGATGTTAAGTGACGCGCAGCTTTTGTGGAAATGAAAGCCAAGTTCGATTCTCAAGATGCATGAGATAAGATAAATAGAGAACAGAACGTGGCGAGGGTGGAACGTGGAGCTTGCTGAATTATGCTGCGGACACGTGCAGTCAATCAAGGTTGTTGCTACGTGTGGGGGGGAAGGAAGGTGAATTTTATACCGATCTAAAATAAACATAACCTAAAAATAGTCAAGCATAAAAATAAAATCAAATCTGGCCCAGACAATCGATAGGAATATTTTGCCATAATAAAATGTATTTATTTATTTCTGCACTTGCCTGTTTCTCTCGGTCTTTGCCGCATTCATTCTGTTGCCACAAGTTTTGTCTAGTAGCAGGAGTGGGATGGAGCTGCCTTGCCGGGGCTAAGCCATGTCAAAGTGCTTTGGACAATCCTTTTGTGGCAGTGCGAAATCCTTTCGGTTTCTATTTCAATCAGAGCTCACACGCTGGCATTGGCATGGCTTCCATCGCTGATGAACTTGACGACTCTTGTGCATTATTTACACATAGCCAACGTAATACGAGAAGCTAAAGCGGATGAGTAAGACGGGGAGAGAGAGAGAGGGAGCTGAAGTGGAGCTGTAACAGTTGCTGAAGTTGCTCGGATCAGAGAGCAGAGCAATTAATGCGCCCTCTTTGGCTTCTTCATCGACTGCCAGCGAAGCTTCATTAAAAAATCCCATCAAATGGCAGTAAGATTGCTTCGCACTTTACCACCTCCCCTCCCCCTCTCACAGACGCACTTGTTCAGTCCCCCCTCTCTCTCTCTCTCTCTTTCTTCCTCCCTCTCTCTCCTTGCCTGCACTCAGTGTGCATATTTATGACGACGGGCAAATCAAAAATGCAAATAAATTTCAATTTTCTAACTCTGAGTTGACACGAGGCGGCAACATGACAGTTACAATTACAGTTACAACAAGCAGAGCAAACATTCATTTGAGTTGCGAATGTTGAATACTCTGTAAGGATGAATTTGTATTTTACAAAATATACTTTCTTCACTTTTATGTTTATTTATTTGAATAAGCCAATTTTTAATGAACAAAATAAAAATTGAGAATTTTTTATTTATGCCATAAAAGAAGTTCAGCTGATTATAAGATTAGTTTTGAAGGAAAAAAGAGTATTTATGGTTGAGTATGGTGCGCATAAAAATAATATATATGTACATATATATAAATATATAATTAAATCAATTTAAATAACTGTGTGTCAATCGATCTTAAATTAATTTGAAATTGCTTTTTTGTCCTACAACAAATAAGTGAGTTCTCAAGCTTTGCATCTTTAATCATTTAAATATTGTATTGAACATATTTGGAATATAATATACTTAATTTTTATTATATTGTATATAGTATAGTATATATATAATTTGAAAATCTCTGAAAATTTAAGCTTTAATAATAATTTAAAGACAAATCCTTTATCATTCTATTGCATTATTAAAAGGACTATCAACATTCAAACAAACTACATGTTCCCGATTTAAGTCATGCTTTTTGATAAAGAGTATACCCAGCACATTTCCAGAAAGAGAGAGAGAGTAAGAAAGAGATAGGTAGAGAAGACAGCACCACAAATCACATGCAGAACAGAGAAAGACTCTTAGAAAGAGCGAGAGAGAGTAAAGTGTTCAACTCCAATGTGGCATGCATATTTATGAAAAGTGCAGTGGCATCTTGTCAGGGTCGGGACTAGAAGTGGAACTGGAACTAGAACTGGAGCTGGAGAGCTGTCCATGACAATTGTTATTAAATAATCATTTTCTGCAATAAATTTCAATTTGCGTCAGTGTCGCCAGTGAGTGGCAGCTTAATTTGAAAACGAGTTGAGACCTAATTTACCCGAATTCCAATTTCCAATTTCCAGACAGACACACTAAATATATGCATTCAAATCATATCATATATAGTACACGTATTCTATGTGTGTGTGTGTGTGTGTGATATGTTTGCAGAACATGCAGCATTTGTTGTTGTCCGATGCTGTTAAATATTTACGCAGCAAAGTGAATTAGCTTCGCTTTTCACGGAAACTACAACTACAAAACTACTTTGCGAAAAACCTAATGAAAATGTAATTAAGTTTGCATGGCAAATGACTCGAGTGGTTTGCCATGGCACAGAAACAACAAAAAATGCCTGCTAAAAATTTGTTTAAATATTGACGCAAATTTACAAGCTCAACAGCAGTTTCCCAGTTCGCCTGGGGATACAGGAAAGAGAGAGAGAGAGGGAAGAAGAGAGGAAAAGCTTTTCGAAATTGGCTTGGCAAACGAATTTCGCAATCGACTCGCCCAGCATCACCTCGCACATTGAAATCGAGCCAAAAGTTAAATTTTAAACCAATTGTAGCCAGTCCAGAGCCTGCTCCTGCTCCTGTTCCTGCTCCAGCTGTGGGCCTGTGGCCACACCTGGGAATGTACATAGCATCAAGTCCAGTTGAGCTAAGGCATTTGCATCACATGCCAAACAGAGCAGGAGGGAGCGAAGGCAGCCCTCTGATTGAAATGCTCAGAATGCTGTTCCTTCTTGTGACATGGTCAACTAGCAGAAGGATTGGGGGCAGATGAGGGTGTCATAAGGACGGTCTAAGCGGAGTTACAGTTAGCCAACTGTGTCAGTCTGATTTTTTTTGCCACACAGCTGATGGTCTCTGTTGGTCTGTGTGGGCGTGACGGTGACACCAGTACACGAAGTGGGCGAGTGGGAGATCTCTGAATTCTAGTCTCATAATCACATGAGCTGTTTGTAAAAACCTTGCTGCATATCGACACAAAAGGAAACAGCATATGCGATTTAAAAACTAAAGGTAGTATGTGTGGACGGAAAAATTGGGATAAATGAATGATGAAGGGGAAAAAGAAAGTATTTACAGACTATACAACTTGGGTACATACATATGTATTGGTTATATCTGACTATATAACTGAGGCTTTATTAGCATATTTGCATATTTAATAGATGCTTTCCTTTTAATGTCTATAAAGCATGTTTCAATTTTGTTTACTTGATATTAATTCAAGTGTCACTAAAAATGAGATGCATGTATATATTTAAAGTATGAAAAGCAAATACTTCTTTCTCTCTTTCACTTAGTAAAACATTTGCCTGTAAGGTTTTTGAATATGTTTCCTTTATCACAATTTGCTGGTAGTATCAAATATGTATTATATTTATTATATATTTTTTTTTGTTCCAGATAAATTGAAGTTAAGTTATATTAAATTAAAATTAAATCTTAGTAACTTTACTTCAATTTCAACTTTATGCTCAAATATTTCAAATTGATTGTTATAAGTTATTTATTACAATAATATCTTATTTTACATATTTGGCCACCCATTCATTTTGCCAATCACATTTGTTTAATTTACATGGATAATAATCTGTAGTCGATATCCTTGTAATCATCCGCAATCCTCCCTCTTTCTATCGCTATCTGTCAAGCACACCACACGTGCCGCTTTGTGACTTTAAAAACTTTTACATTTTAACTGAAATAAATCTGAAGTGTAATTAACATTCACTCCATTTGATTACACCAAACATCTACCAGAACTATTGTTCACCACATATATGTATGTATATACGTATATCCTATATCTTATTTCTAATTCAGTCGACTGCATTAAATCGACTTTAAATAATATTAAATAAATGCTAATGATGAATTACGAGCATTAACTTCAAAGAGAACCTGTCTGCATGTTATGCTCCAATTCTCTGAAATATGTTGTTCAATTTGATTTGAATTATGTATATAATATAAATATATATTTAAATGAAAATGAATGAGTTTAGCTCAGAGGCACAAATTCCTAGTAAAAAGTCATCTTTATCCGCTTCAGAAGTTCTCGTTAAACGTTGAATGATGAACAAAAAGACAGAATACTTCAAATAAACAGTACGAGAGTTCTCGCGAAACCGATACCCGGAGTGTTCCCTCTTAAATCGATTATACTGTATATCGATGCGCCAAATTAACGGTTCCCTCTCAAGTATAAACAACTTATACTCACACACACAGAGACACACACCCACACGGACTTGCAGTTGTTGTTAATGTGTCTAGCGGAGACAAGCACACGCATGTCTAATCTCCGCCGCTTCCCGATAGTCCCTCCCCCTCCCTCTCCCCCTTCGTTGATCGCTTTAAGCAGAGTAAACACAATTATTTTTCAAAATACATTTACAAACGCGCGCGTGTGTGTGTGTGCGTGTGTGTGTACATGTGTATGCAACAGAAATCCCCTTAAGTTCTTATCACACACACACGCTCAATCGTCCCATCCCCATCCGAATTTTTGTTTGTTTTTGTATCGAATTTTCTCCATTTTTTCCTTAACGAGATGCAAAAGGAAGCCCAAAGTCAATGCATGAGTGAGGGAAGAGGGAGGCATGTGGCAGGCGGCTGTTTCTGTGGAAAATTATGCAAATGATTGGGCAAATTATGTCCAAAAGTATGCGTTCCTCTGCCAGCTGACCTGTGACCTCCTCCTCTCCCCCTGAAATAGACCATTACCATACTTCAAAACTTCCAGAAAACAACAACAACAGCATCATAATAATCGAGAAATTCTCCTCTCCTGATTGGGTATCCCCAATCTCAACTAGTTGTTGTCCCTGACAGCAAATCTCGTCAATTGAAAATTTTTGTAAATAAAATAAAATAAAAATGCTGAAGAGGAAATAAATAAGTGAAATAATTTCTGGTCGACATTTGACAGGGAAGAAAAAAAAAAAATAATATTTAGCTTCGTTTCGCTTTTGTTTCTCCAGCGCGAACGTGGGCGTGTTTGGGGGGCGGCATTAACAATATTTCTTTGCCTCCAACGAAGCATAAGCAGACAGACAAAAGAAGAGAAGGAGGAGCAAATGAAGTTCACGAAGGTTGCAAAGTTTTCGGTACAAACACTTTAATATGGTAATTATTATTTACCTGGAATAATCTAAATAGATAAAGACGAAGAAAACGTATAAGTTTTGGAGAGGAAAATGAAGATAAAAAAGGTGGAAAAGATAATGAAATACTTATTATAGTAAGACAATATTTACTATGAACGATAAGGTTTTTAATAGACAGCGACAGTATAAAATCAAATAAAAAAGTAAAATATTGTTTCGTATAAAGAATCAAAGTGAATAAATAAATTATTGTATTGTATGTATAAAAATATTGTGCAAGCGTTGCTATTTTTATTTCGGGATTGGGCAACTCTTAGTATTGCATCTGGCAATTGACAGCACTATTTTAAAGCTTGACATTTTTGGGGTATACGTACTCTTTTGAAACTTGTGATTCTTATAGTAACGTATAAAAATGTGCATTATTTTTTGAAGCATGTATGCAATAAAAACAGTGTAGACAGTAAATTCGAGCCTTTAGCAACTGTGCTACCTTATTATAGTCAATTAAATTCTCATCTGCTGCGATAAGTTCGATAAAACGATAGCTGTAATGATTGTTAGTATAAAGATCACCATTAAAGTCCTTATACCCGCCATCTATAGAATATCAGGGTATTATAACTTTGTACCAACTGAATTAATATATATTCTTAACAAGGATTCTATAGACGAGCCCATTGCGGCATATTTGTCAGTCTGCCTCTACGAATGTCTGTATGAGCATACATATCTCAACAATTATAAGTGTTACAGACACCAAATTTAGCATGAACACTAACGAATTTCAAACACAGCAAAAGCTAATTTTAAGTATTGGGTGCCACGCCTACCGGCTCCGCAATCAAATTTTCCCTTTTTTTAATTTGCTTTGTAAGCGAGTTATGAAAGATTTAACTTTCTGACTTTAAAACATAGTTAGCTGACTCTATTATAAACCTCTAAACCGAATTTCAGTACCATAGGATAATAATCACTCAAGATTAAAAATAATAAAGAATGAGAGGGTGCTAGGAGACAGAGGACCTTGTCTTTGGTATAGTTGGAGTGCCTTGGTAAAGGTTATTTTGATTGATTGATTTTGATTTAATAAGTAGCACCATATCAAATTAAAAATCGAGTACCTACATCCCCTTGGGACCCTCTTAAAAATAAATAATCACATCACCATTAGGATAATGTCATTTCTAATGCGAATTAAGTGGACAGTGGAGTGTATTGATTACCCAATTGGGCAGTCCCAATTGAGATGCCATAGCCGGCTTTTATTGCCAGCATATGCACGAGTGTATCGCGAATGCACAGTGCATCGTCGATTATATGGTATATTATTGCATTATGGCTGTCGAATATCATTTGCAACTGTAATTTGCGTGGCAATATGCGCTAATTGAAACGTGTTGACAGTCCACACAAGAACCCACTCAGCGAGGGTATGAATCCTCAAATCACGCGAGAGGGGGATGACAATCGAAGCGGGGAGAGGAGTGGAGGTTGCAGGAGGGTTCCAGGCGACCGCACTAGAACGCATAATGTTTTGCAATTTGCATTTTATTTATATTTTACTTATTTATATTTCTCGCAGTCAGTTCACAGTTTTTTGTTGCATATTTCAATTTGTATAATGCGCAGCGGCGGCAACTTTTGTTGCAAATTAATTTGGCAGCAAAGTTGATTCTCCACGAAATATGGCAGCAGGGAAACTGTGAGAGAGAGAGAGTGTGAGTGGGGAAAAGGGACAGCAAGTCAGCGATGCAACAAGCCGCAGTCGCTGTCGCCGTTGCCGTCGCCGTCGCTGCGGCTGAGCACGCACGTGTAAAGCCCTCGTACCTCTGTCGTAATAACCGCAACTTAGTTAACTAAACAAGCTGACAGGCTGCCAGGAGCAGGAGGGGGGAGAGTATAAGGAAGGAGAGGGGTTGGGGGGCGTGGCCGTGAAGCGTACAATTGTTGCATCTCGCTCGCTCGCTCTCTGAAGGAAATTGCAAACAAAATTGCAACTTCCTGTCAGCGACAAAAACTTTTGCTGTGGCGCCAATGTTGCCACTTCCGTTAAGAGCAGAGTCGTATGTGTGTTTGTGTTTGTGTGTGTGCGTGCATATGTGTGTGTGTGTGCTAAGTGCTGTCGGTTATTCATATGCAAACGCTATGGCTGAAGGCAGCCAGAGCCAGAGCAGCGCCATGTTTGGCAATCAAAATATTTCACTAAATTGCTGAGCCAAAGCGAACAAAGCCAAGCAACAGCAGCAGCAGCACCAGCGGGCAGCGGGCAGTGGCAACACGGAGGGAGGGAGGGTGTAGAGTCAGCAACAGAGCAGCAGGCAGAGCCGGCGCCGACAGCGACTGCTGGCAGCAACAACAATTTGACTACAACGGCCGCACCACAGGAAGAATAAAATATTAAATAAATTTTTGCAAAATTTTACAAACGTGACCAGAAGCAGAGAGTGAGCAAGAGTGAGAGAGGATATAGCAGGCAAAGAAATAGTGCAGATGGGGAGAGAAGAAGGGGAAGCAATGGGGCAAAGAGAAGGAGTGCGGAGAAAGAGGTGTGGTGAGGTGAAGATGGGCAAGTACTGAAGGCGTTGGCATATGTAAAACGTTTATCGAGGCTCAGAATAGGCATAAAGAGAGAGAGATAGAGAGAGGGACATACAGAGAGGAAGAGAGAAGAAGAACAGGGGAGTGAAGGGTTTCTAGCGGTCACAGAGTCTGTGGAGGTTGCCAGGCAAGAAAGGGGAAGGGGCAGCTGCCACGGTGCGTGGCCACAGAGCAAGTGTAAAATTAAATAAGAAATACACAGCAAACTGGCCGCAGGCACCCCAGGCAGCTCCTTAAACACCCTGACCAACACCGCTTACCTCCCACACTCCCCTCGCATCCCTCCCAGTGCCATTTCAGCTTCAGCGACGTTCTAATTCTGCCAACTTTCTCGCTTTTACTCTACACAGTTTACGACTTTTTTATTTGCACTACGCAACTTGCCCCACGTTGGGCGCCCCTCCCCTTGAAGTATGCCATGCAGGGGCTGTGACCTGCTCTGGATCGAGCTGGAGATAAGACAGGGACATGTTGCCCGAGATGAGGCATGGCCAGCGGCGCTTCCAGCTTGGGTCAGTTTCAGCTGCAGCTGCCACTTTAAACTTGCCACGCTGCTCAAATGAAGCGAGGCTCGGGAATTAAAAGAAATAATTACATAAGAAAACAACAGTCACTGTAAAAATAACAGTTACAGCTACAGTTACTTTTACATCGCTGTATTTGCTTTGGGCTCTTTTATGTTGCTCATTTTGTTGTCAGCGGGAGGTTTTTTTGAGGTCGAATAATAAAGAACTTGAAGCAGTGCATGTTTAAGTTGAATAAGGTAAGTTCAGGGCGGATGAGGCGTGGCTTCGTTAGGTTAGGTTTTTTAAGGTTTATAGGTTATGTAAGGCTTACAGCTTTTCTGCAGAATAACGTTTGCAATGCACCGTAGAAGATATCTTCAACCCTATCAAGTATGAAGTATAAACTCATGTGTATTCTCAATGATCATCACCAAAGCAGTCGAAGTCATGTCTTTCTGGTTGTCTGTCTTTCTATCTGTCTGTTTGTACGTCCATTCGTTCGTCAGTCTGTCCGTCTGTCCATCCATTTTTGTCTGGTTGTGAGTCTGCCTGTCCGTCCATCCATCCGTCCGTATGTCTGTTTGTCTGACTTTCCGTCTGCCTATCTATCTGTCTGTCTGTTTGTCCATCTCTCGGTCTGTCTGTGTCTCCGTCTGTCGGTTCATCTGTCTATCCATCTGTCTGTCCGTCTGTCTGTCCGTCTGTCTGTCCGTCTTTTTGTCCGTCTTTTTGTCCGTCTGTCTGTCCGTCTGTCTGTCCGCCTGTCTGTCCGTCTGTCTGTCCGTCTGTCTGTCCGTCTGTCTGTCTGTCCGTCTGTCCGTCTGTCCGTCTGTCTGTCCGTCTGTCTGTCTGTCTGTCTGTCTGTCTGTCTGTCCGTCTGTCTGTCCGTCTGTCTGTCCGTCTGTGTGTCCGTTTGTCTGTCCTTTAGTCTGACTTTCTAGCCGTCTGCCTGTCTATATGTCTGTCTATCTGTCTGCCTATCTGTCTTTTTGTCTGTATGTCCGTCTGTTTTTCAAGTATCCTTTTATCTGCTGTAACTATAATTCATTTAAATAGTTTCAGGTTCTTCATCAAATTATAAATGAAAGTGCCGAGTCTTGTCGTATCCAATAACAATGCCAGCTTAATTAAACATAAATCTTTCAACATCAACAGGTTGTATTCAAAGTAAAACACACACTCACACACACACACACACATACACTTGCAAAGGCAGATACGTATGCATGCTCATTGTATGCGGTTTCACGCGTATTGTCATTCTCAGGCCTATTACGTCAATCATATTTAACGACATCGCACGTGGGTCGTTGATTGACAAATTTACAGGGGAATCAAAACAAACAGAAACTGAGAAGAAAAACACAAGCACACACACAGGCAGGCACACACAGCAGACACATCCACACACACTCGCACTGAATACAGACACATATATAGAGACATCTTCCGCAGTCGTCCTCAGTCGATTCTCAGTCCATTTGAAAAACCGCGCATTAAATTTGTGATTAAATATTTAACAATGCGTGCGAAGAAGCCACGCGCGGCAACACCTTGAGCAGGTAATGCGAAGCTGCCACAGCTGCCGAGGCCCCAAAAAAGGCTTCACATGAGCACAGGGTGCATGTGTGTGCAGCTCTCTCTGTGTGTGTGTGTGTGTGTGTGTACCTGTGAGTGAGTGCGTATTAACGGCCAAATTATGATGAAGCTCACTTGACAGACGCCAGTCGCCTTCGCCTTCGCCTTTGCCTGCGACACTCGCCTTTGCACTAGAAAGCGCACCCTGTTCTGTTCCTCAGTCGCAGTCTGAGCCGCAGCCTGTGCCTGTCTCTCTCTCTCTCTCTCTGTTTGTTCCATTTCCGTTTGTTTCGTTTGCAAGAGAGCGCAAGGCCGAAGAAACTCTTGCGCTCTCTCTGTTTCTCTCTCTGGCTGAATACGCCGCGTGTTGCTTGGCGAAACGGTTGTGCAACATTTGGCAGCACAATAAATAAATATAAATAAATCTGTAGCTTGCTTCCCTTTGGGGCCGCGGGCTGAGGCAGATAGCCTGCCTGCCTGCCTGTGGCGATGAGCAAATCTTTGATTAATTGTGCGCCATCTGACATGACATACCATTTACAACGGGGCCCACGTGCTCTTTAAATATTAATGCCAATGCACAGACACACACACACACACACACACACGCACACATAGATACACATATATACATACATATATATAGCTTGTTTATCTATATATAGTATATCAATCATGCCAGTCCGTCGCACAATTACAACAACAAATTGGCAGCTACTTGATACAATTGACAAAGCAAATTTCAACGCTGCCACTGGCCGCCAGAGCACGCCACCAGCCCTTCCTCGCACTCTCTCTCTTTTTCTCTCCCTCTCTCTCACACACACAGGCACACATTAAATTTGATTTGGTCACGTTTCCAAGCTTTGTTCCACTTATGGCTCATTTTGCTGTGGCCTCGCAGCACAAGTCCAGCCTGGCCCAGAGTGATCCATGTCCAACTGGCAATGCAATCACAGCAACTCACTTCGCCAACCCCTCTTCCCCCCTCTTCCTTCCCACTGCCTTAATAGACGCATCGCTGTCATAAAATAATCGCAGCCGACAATAAATGTAACTGGCCTGGCCTGCGTCCTTTCACCTTGCCAAGCTTTGGGGGGCTGATCATAAAAGCAGGCAGGGTTAACAATTGCAGAGCAGTACCTCTCCCACTTTCCCTCTCTCTTCTACTCTGCCTCTCTCCCTCGCACTCTTTAGGCAGCTGCTTTAGCGCATTCCTGCATACAAAATGCAGACTGCATTGAAAGATCGGGCAACATCTACGTCCGCAGCCTGCCACAAAGGATGCCGCTGTCGTTGCCAATGTCAGTTGCCCCTTTGCCTGTTGCCCCTGTCCCTCTTCCCTGCACCTCTTCCTTGCACCTCTGCCCTGCTCCGAGCCAGTTGGCATCGCCCAATCCGTTGGCCGATTGACAGTTGCGAAGACAAAGGAATTTATAAGCAGCAGCTTGGAACGTTTATCTGCAGATTGAGACAAAGCTCGTGCAGCTGCTGCTCCTGCTTTCGGTTTGACTTAATGGCCAGCAACTCTGTCGCAGCTTAGGGTTACCCTTTCCACTTCCTACTCTGCTTCCTCTCCTTCTGTTTTTTGTGGGTCTTAAATCAACGGCATGCTAGGGAACTGTCAGCGGCCTTTGATGCGTCTTTAATGATGTTTGCTGACAGAGTCGAATATCAAAGAGCTCCTTGAGCACCTCAGCCTGCCGCTTGCAACTGGATTGCGACGGGATTGGGCTTCGAATTGTTGGGGAACTTTTGCATAAGTAGTTCGCTGTAACTGCCAATGACTTGACGGGCATGAAATCGATGTTGGCTGAAAGCTTCACTGAAGGCCTTTTTGACGGTTCATGCAGGTGGGTAGATGTGCTGCGATATATATGGCATTGATGTCAGACATATGGTAGACCATTTAAGTGATCATTGTATGGTCGAAGGAAACAGCTGGCAGGTATAGAAGTACTAAGTCTGGAATAGAATATCATGACTAGTTAGACTGGAATAACTTTAAGATGCGCCAAACGAGTTCTCACTGTGCTTTGCAGTCTATCTCTTACTCTGCTAAAATACTTTGCCACTAAAATATGGCATCATCTGCATTGAGTTCCTGTTTCCAACAATAAAGTTGATGCGTTAGAACTCTCTTATTGTTCCAACTAGCCATCTACACACTACGATATATGAACTCTAGACTCCAAGGAAGTAACAATGTGATTGGCTTGGAATAAAGGAACGGCCACTGTGTTCCACTGTTAATGCTTCTCTTTGCACTCGCACTTAACCAAAACGTCTAGTATAGAAGGTGTGGATGGCTTGAGATAAAGGTAGCTCAACTGGCTTAACTGGTCCTAGAGTCCTATTTGAGATAGTTTCGTTTCTTTCCTTCAATTTTAGGCATAACTATTTCGTATACATCAGAATTTGTGAGTTATTGGAGCCTTTATCAAGAAAAACTTCAAGATAGAGAGACCACGATGCATTTTAAGATACTTGTCAATAATAAACTGGATTTGTTCATTTAATTGTATATATTTATTATATAATAAGCTTGTGTTTTAAGCAGTTCTTTTCAGTTCAGTAAACAACAAAAGAGACTTCAACTCATTCTTAAAGAGACTATACGACAAACCTAAACTTAAAGAGACTTTATCGGGCCACACATGACTGACTTCACAGATATGTTATATAAAGTCTGTAAATAAAAGTATATTTCGTACATTCCTCCTTATTCTTCAGCTTCAATGTTGTCTCAAATACGAGGGTCGTTTGATAAGTCCGTGACTTTTTGTATTTGCCGCGCACCTGCTCTAAATACAACACTGCTCCTGTCAGCAGTTATCGATTAACAGCTGACTGTAAAATTTGAGAAAGCTGCGTTTTTTGGTTTGCGTTTTATAGGCATTGAAAGCAGACGATCTCGATCTCCATTTTCGTTAAAATTCACGAGATCGTCTGCTTTCAATGCCTATAAAACGCAAACCAAAAACGCAGCTTTCTCAAAATTTTACAGTCAGCTGTTAATCGATAACTGCTGACAGGAGCAGTGTTGTATTTAGAGCAGGTGCGCGGCAAATACAAAAAGTCACTTATCAAACGACCCTCGTATTATGAACGTTATTTAAAGACATCAAAAAGCTTTAAGCTAAAGATAAATTGTAGCCATACTTCATATTATAGTTCATTCAATAAACTGAACTATAGTTTATCCAACTTCACAGTAAAAACACCTTGGTAAGCCTGATTTCCTACGTATATATCCCCTTGCCTACGCCGTGACTTACTATACTTTGGCAATTTCCGTTTTGTGCATATGCAAAAGGAAGAATTGAAATTTTAATTCTTGGGCACATGAAGGCAACATTGCAATTGACACATGACAAGGCGAGGAAGACGTAACACACATGACGAGCAAGGAAGTAAAGAGAAGAGAGGGGAGAGAGCTGAGGATGGAAGGAAGGGAGGTGGGGTAGGCGACAAGTTTGCCAGCAAATTGAAATGCATGAAGGATGGAAAATAAACTACGATTGCGAAGAATACAAATTGATCAAATACAAAAAGCAGCAACATCATCATAAAACTGAAGCGGCACGCGAATGTCAGACAGAGAGGGGTAGACAAGGGAGGCAGCAGGGGGGGGGGATAGAGACAGTGCGCAAAGCCCAAAAGCACTCAACTAACGCAACCGAGTCCCAGTCGGGGAATGGCCAGACCAGAACCAGTACCCGTGCTGGGCCTAGGCCAGACGGAAGGCAGCCACGCGCCGCCAACAAACAAGGCGGGGAAGGGGGTGGAGGGGAAGGGGGGGTTAAGAGGAAAGAGGAGCAGCGCTAGCAGCTGCCAGAATCCATTCGAATAGTGAGCTCATCATGGGGAATTCGACTGGCGAACAATTTATTTGATGTGTCGATACGTGTCGCCATATTCGGCTCCCTCACAGCACCCCCCTACCTCCCTCCACTCCCCCCTCCATTGCTGACGAAATCTGCAAATCAAATTACAAAAATCATCGCGCTGAATTTTCACACGGCAATGCAATGGGGAGTTGGTTAGGTACCCCCTTCCCTACTCCTAACCAAACCCAACGCAACCGGCCGGCAAATTGTCAGACGTCAAATGATGAAATGAAATCAAACAGAAACAGCCCCAGGAGCAGAGCTGGGAAGAGCAGAGCTGGGCAGCTGCTGAACAAAGTGTCGGATGCCAGCCAACTAGCTATGCATGTCCATGTCTCTCTCTCTGTCCTGGTCCCTGTCCTGGTCCCTGTCCCTGTCCATGTCCGCATCCATGTTTGACGAGCGACTAACTACAGCTGCAATGGATCGTTCAATGCTGCCACTGCTCCTGCTCCTACTCCTGCTCCTACTCCAGCTGGACACTCGTCGAGGGACTGTGCCAATCTGCGAAAATTTGAATTTGAAATTTTTATTTATTTACACACACACACACACACGCACACACGCATTCACACTTGTGTTGGTCAAGTGTGAAATCAGAAAAGTTGCGGGCAAAATGGATAAACTTGCTGTTTAAACAAATGAAGTGCCGGCACTTTCGCCAGCTAACCAACCGACTAACCTCCCCCCTTCTCCTCTTCCCTTCCCCCTTGGTTACCCCTTTAGGATGCGCACTTTTTCGTTTTTCCTATGCAAAACTATCTATAATTGATATTGCAACTTTTTGTTGAAGAACGAATGCCCAAGTGCTTTATAATTGATATTGACGTTTGCCGAGCTCTTGAATAACTAGTTTACTTTATGGCTACACACTCATACGCATTCACATTCGCATTCGAATGTATTCATATTGAAATAAAAAGATATTCACTCTCAGTTGGAAAGATGAATTGCAAGAAGTACGAAAATTGTGTTTAATAAATTTTATAATAATACGTAAGGTAGCTATGTCTGTGTATAGATATTTAACTTTGGATATAGGTATCTTCTGAGTATAACCTATTTTTAACCCTTTGAGAATTGTCAAAAATAATATGCATAGTTTATCCAACTGGAGCATGAGGCAGTAGAAGGCATGTCTGACAAAGTATTTATATTCTCAGTTTTCTATCTGTTGCGTCTGTATGAACGCACAGATCTCAGCTATTCTAAATGCTAGTAATACCAAATTCATCATGAAAGTTTCTTTATAAGTATTATAGTTTACCAAAGTTTATTTTAAATGCCCGCTTAAATTTTTAATCTGTGATTAATCAGCAGAGTATAAAAGTCGCAGGTGATTGCATTTTATACAAACTTTTAAAAATACCATATATTTTATTGTACATATACTATAACAAACTATATCCTTTTAACCCTATTCGATTATAAACACAGAAGGTGACAGCAAGAAGGCAATAGTTGGTAGCATTTCGTACATTTTGCTGTTGGGAATTGCAAGCTCAAAAAATGATCAAAAATACCCGAAGAATATCCTGCAGGCGTATTTGCTTAGCTGTTCATTTCCTTACATAGTTTGCCTTATTAATATTATTAATTTATTATAATTATTTTTGATATTGTTATTATTATCCTCTCGCCACAATTTTTATTGTACATTGTTTATTCTTTTATTTTATTCTTTAAGCATTCGCATCTCTTTTTTCCCTTCGATCTTTTCCTGTCACATTCCCAATTAATTTGGTCGGGGACGGCCCCGTGTGACGTCATGCAAAGCAACTTACGCTAATTAAAATTCCCATTTAATTGGCATCAACTCTTGTTGTTGTTTGTCTTTTGGGGCAATTGCCCAGTCAGACGCAGCTCCCCTCTCTCTCCCTCTCTCTTCGCTCTTCTGCTTTTGCTCTTATTCTTCGCAGTGTTGTTGTTTGATTTTTTGCTTTTTTTTGTAGCTGCCTCTGCATGTTTATTCAATTAAAATACGCATGCGGCAAGGCAAGGAATGACAGATGCAAGCACGATTCCAGTTGCAAATGCAGGTTGCAGCGGGTGCAGCAGGTTGCAGGCCGAGGCCTGCCGAGGCAGCGCATCAAGCCGCATGTCAACGTGGCCAATGAATGAGCCACCGAAATCAATTTAAACGGCATCATTCAACGCCTTCGACCACATACGGCATGCACACACACATTGACATGAACACAAATTGACAGTTTATTAACTAACCGACCAAGCACGAAATATGCCTGACAGCCTCCGCCCCCACCTCGCCCAGCATCGTCGGATGCATCCATCGTCCATTATATCGCCACATTAATTAGTTGGCATTGAGCTGCAGTTGTTGCAGGCGCCCTGACAACAGCAATATCAGGAGCAGGAGGAGGAGGTGGAGAAGAGACATCATCAGTGGCATTCCCCTATTCCCAGTGGGTCTCCGACGACGAAAATTGCCACTGCAGCCGGCAGAGCAGAAGGACCACACACACCACACAGTGCCACGTTCCTCTAAGAGCTGCGTCTCTTGAAGGAGGTACAAGTACGAGGCAGGGTTGCCAGCCTCATCTGCATTCAATTTTGGCATAATTCGTATAAACTTAAATTGAAATATAAAATTAAAGCACATAACCTTGAGTGAAGTTAACATAACCTCAAATATAGTATAACCTCGAAGAAAATTAAGTTAAATTGGAATATAACGTCAAAGAACATAAACTTAAATTGAATTAAAACCTCACAGTAAAGACTGTCAAACATAACCTCAAAGTGAAGAGCGGTTACTTTAAAAAAGTTATAGTTTTCTCTTGTTTCTTTGAACAATGCGTTTAATTTTCTTATTTACTTAAATAAAAACTTAATTTTTTTGTAGTCATTATTTAGTCAAAAAAATATTATACATAGGTTATTATACATTGTACACGAACTTAAGTTAATAAATATTTTAGTATGTTAACTTCTTTCATTATCTTTCCCTTTTTTTTTTCCTTGATAATTTTTACTTTATGAACGAATTATTAATTAATAGCGAAATTTTATAGGAAGCCATAGATTATTTTATGTAAGTATTATATTTATGTTTATATTATTATAAAATCTGAAATATTATGTAAAAAAAATTTTATTTTATAATTTGGTTGTAATATAAAGCAACCACAAAAAGGTTCAATATAATAATTGATTCGAATAAAATGTGTAAATAATTACGTGGATAATAAAGCACGTGAATTTTCCATGCTTTGAAATTGATTTTTAATTGGGTCACTTACGGCATAATAACTGAATAATTTTAATATTTAACAAGGCATTGTATAGCAAAGTCCAGTTCTTTCTCCAAAAGAGTTTGAATTGCCCTATATACGAGCTGTAATCATTAAAGAGTTCACGGTAGGTTCCTTTTTGGGAGGGTGCTGAGGTGAAGGTTCCTTTGGTTAATTCACTGTCTGCTCTGCGTTTTAGTTCGCTTGGATGAAAAGGAAAATCGCATTTAATTTAGTGGAAATCAAAACGAGTCTAGTATTTTATGCGCCTTGTGCTATGCCATAAAAAGTAATGCGCCGCCAGAGGGCGCACCTGTTGTTGTGGCGCCCTCCTCCGAACAGGTGTCTGGCTGTGATCGAAAGCTAGAGAGTTTTGCGGACAAAGCCGCTAACAAGGCCGACAACAAGAAGCAAAGAGGAGGGGATTGTGGCAGAGGGAGGTGTGAAAAGGTGAAGGGAGAGTAGGTGAGGGAGGGTATGAAAAGTGAAAAGCGCGACGAGCCACAAAAACAAACAGGTGCTAATCGAAATATAATGTTTCAGCAGCGGTCGCACATAAAAAATGATACGCCAATAAAATTTAATAATTTAAAAATGAAACAACAAAGGGAAAGTGAGAGATGCTGCTAAGAGAGAGATAGAGAAAGCGGGAGAGAGAGAGAGAGAGAGTGAGAGAGAGAGAGACGGGGAGGGTGTGCTGTAAAGCCGGAAAAACATAATAAAAAATTCATGAGCTTGACGAGAAACGCGAGCGTGGAAGAAAGCCGAAACAAAAAGTGCAAATAATGAATGACGAACGGACCAAGAGAATGCGGAGCAGCAGGAGGGCGTGGCAAAGGGGCTGTCGATGGGGACAAGCGACGACAGCGAAATGACATAAAAATGAATCGTTTGCCTACTTAAAGGCGCATAAAAAGCAATTTCCGGTCTTAAAGCCGTAAAGCATGCACTGATATCGCCTCCAGGCAGCGTCGTGGGCTTATTGATTTGCCAGCACAGGGTGATGCGAGGTCGCTGCTAGACAGGGTGTCTGTCAGACTGACAGGGTGACTTGCCGTCAGACTCACTGACTGACTAACTGACAGACTGACTGACTGTCGAGTTTGCTACAAAGCACTTAAGCAAACAGCAAATATTTAGTGTCGCAATGATAATTACAATGCCAACACGCCAGGTGGGTGACAGAGCATACAGTGAGTGGCAGGGGCACGGGGGAGGGGGAGGGGCAGGTGCAAGCACGTGTGTGTGTGTAGCAGGTGGAGCTGGTGACACCGACATATATCCTTGATATATGCCTTTGTATTTACACATTTTGTGTTTACCTTTGCATGACCAGTCCGTCACTTTGACAATCATAATGAGGCAGTCCAGCAAAGACCAACAACAAGAACAACAACAACCAGAGCAACAACAACATCAACAGCAATGTCCTGCACACTAAAATGGCTGACAGCAGCAAAGCTGACTGCAGGACGCCACAACAATTGAGGCGGCTAGAGATGGACACTGTACAAGTTGCAGCTAGAAGGAACTGAAATGTTCTGATGAAGCTTGAGAGATTTGGCTTGGTTGTTGGGCATCTAACACTATGCTCTTTAGGTTTTTGCTTAAGGAATAATGGCAATGGAAGTGTAATCTGACTCATGTTAAATAAGTGAATCACGCAACTATCGTATAAGAATCGAAAGTACGTAACCTTTGAAATGCAAATAATCTTAGCACTGTTCCTTCTTAAAACAATTCATTACTTAAAGACTAATCAGTTGCATTGTTTATGATATCTTCCAATGCTGACCCACTTCCACTCATCTCCTGCTCATGACTCAGGCAATTATCGTCAAACAACTAAGATCGAGTAATTAGGGCAAAGAAACTAACCTTTTTTTCTTTACGATTATCACAGATATACAAAATGAGCAATAAAAGCATTTGTAGAGTGAATACAAAGAGCGGAAAACTTACCTAGAAATATTCCTTTGAGTTTGATAAGTATATTCCTTCATACTTAAGACTACACTCTCATGCACATCTCTAGCGCGTGACTTATGAAATTATTGCAAGTTAGACAGTGATCAATTAAAGAACGTTAATGATATCTAACTTATTGTTAACTAACTAACTCTGATTAGTCAAGGAGATCATTAGTTGTCGACAAAGAACTCTATCACATGTAAACGATATTTGACTCACGCTCATCTCTATATCTCGACACGTTCGTCAAGTTATCAAAGTTATTGCCAAGTAATCAAAGAGATCACCAATCATAGGCAAGGAATGGCAGCCGAAATCATTTCTGCGTACAAGCAAAACTCCTCAAGTTAACTATCACTCCTCTCGTGACTCACGCAACCATCGCTAGAGCACAAAGAGGTCGTCGGTCTGGCAGCAGGTCCAGTTGCGGCCCGCCGCGTGTCTCATTGGGTTTGTCCGTTGTACGTTCTAACGATGATGGCTTACATGTTGCGCAGCGTTGTTGTTGCTGTTGTTGTTGTTGCTGCTGCTACTGTTGTATTGTTGTTTACCTGGGCAGAAAGCACAGGTAAGCAAGCAAGGCAAGCCGAGCAGTTGGGGCAGCCTGGACAGCCTGGCTGACTGGCAAGCAAATCTATGTTCCTTGTTGACTTTTGCTTTTATTTAATTTTGTGGCAAGGCGGAGCGACTATAAATACGCATGCACACACACAGACGGCACACACAAACACACATGGAAATGACACACACACACTAGACACATACACACACACAGAGAAATTACATACACACACATAGAGAGATAGAAACAGAGACACCTTACTGCATAGTTCACTGTAGAAGTCTAGTAGGAAATGCGTGTCTCTCTCTCTCTCTCCCCCCTCTCTCTTGTGTGTGTATTTGTGTGTGGGCGCAGCAAATAAACTTTAATTGTTGCAACCACAGCGTGTCCTGACGTGTCTGTGCGTGTTCGTGTTCGTGTCTCCGTGTGCGACGCTGTGAATTGTTGCCTCACTTGTTGTTGTTGTTCCTCTCTTGTTGTAATGCTTAACTTAATGCGCTGTTATCCTTTAACTGCCTGGGCCGAGCAGCCACATACACATAGAGAGAGTGTGTGAGAGAGAGAGTGTGTGAGAGAGAGAGGGGACTGTCACACTAATACATATTCATGTTAATGTCAGCGCATAAATCTTGCAAAGTCTTCTAACACCTGTCAGCCATTTTACAAGGTGTTTCCACTTAATACATCGACAGAGACACACACGAGCCCAGCAATAGAGCAAGAAAGGGGCAGAGAAAGAGATAGCATAATAGAGAGAGAGGGGGGAGGAGAGCGAGTGAGGTAGAGCGTGTGCTTTGTGAGCATGTCCTTTGCCTTTGTACGCCATGTGTCAATGTGTCGGTCATGTGTCCAGCGCTGCGTGTGATATTGACAGAGCCAGAGAGAGAGAAAGGAAGAGAGAAAGCAGAAGAGAGGAAAGGGGGAAAGTAGGCGTGCCACGTGGGCGTAATCGGCCAGTGAACGTACCAATTGCTGCCAACCGAAAAAGGAACTAAGCCGCTTCCGCACGGCAGCTGGAAAAACTCCTGTCCAACAGTCGCTGGAAAATTATGTTAGGTAAATGTGATGGCGGTTGCCCAAGGTTGCCAAAAACGTGGCACCGACAAGAGGCATGCAGCAACAGTCGTCGTCGTCGTCGTCGTCAAAAGCGAGAGCAAGCGAAGCTGGCCGGGATCAGGCGGCAGGATGACAACGACGTCGTTTGACATTGATTGAACGTTGTCCACAACAAACACACATACACACAGCGCCACAGCGAGCACACAATGAGCGATGGGCAATTGCGGCTGGACAGAGTGGCAGAAAGGGAGAGCGAGAGAGAGAGAGAGAGAGAGGGGGATAGGCAGCTCCGTGCGGGTTGTAAGTCGCACCGTGTTGATTGTTATGCCCTGACTATAATTGGGTATAACGAATGACGGCAATAAGTTAATCCCTGTTAGGCGATAAGTTGTCGCCGTGCTGGACAACATTGGCTCAAGAATGTCAATGCAACTGTGTGATATATCGATAGTTTTTAATTGAATGGCAATGAGCTACTTTTTTCGAGATAGATGTTTATATAGTAGAGATATAGATAGAGATATAGGAAAAAAATAGTTCAAATTTCCGTTTAAAGTGCTCCACATGCATAATGAAGCCTAACAGATTGCAACAAAGTTGTTTGATGCATTTAAATTTTGTTATCGATAGTTTTAGATAGACTTAGATAAGTTAAACTCGTTATCAAATAATACTAGGATTTATGTAGCATTAAAAGACAAACATACACATTGATATGGAAGCTCTTTGAATACCAACCGCTTATGTCGATAAATATCGATAGTTTACAATTTGAAATTATGAGGTATTCGCTCAAAATTCATACGTCAACGTACGTTAATATATCAAAAGGAAAACTTTCATAATTTACAAAAACGTACAGCAAAATTTTTTAAAACACCGATAGTTTGCAATTGTCAATCGATAAAAATAGTTCTTTTCTTATCGATGATTGGATATATTAAATTTTATTTCTTTTAAATTATTCTTTTTATGTTTATCTTACATTCCAATAAAAAAATACTTACCTATCGATAGTCATCGATTTTACAAATTAATTGTACAAGATTTTATATCGTTGAGTTGCACTCCCGACGAAGTGTACTAATAGATGTTTTTGTTAGTTTAGACAAATTCGCTGTCCCTACCTATCGATGTTAATATCGATAACTTCCTATCGATAGTAATCATGATCAATTATATTAAGGAAAAGGGTTTTCTGTATCACAAGACTCATTTAACTTCTACTGTTCGATATTCGTTCATTTCGATAGCTCTTAATTGCCTATCGATAGACAAAAATGCACTGAAATGCTGTTAATTGCCTATCGGAACACCCAAACGCATATGAATGCCAATTAAATCCTCTTCAAAGTCAACTGAAAGCGTATGTAAGCTTCGATTCATGTGCAGGAAACAAGGTAAAATCCATTTTCAGCTCTTGCGGTTGCTTCTGCTTCTCGTCTTCCTGCTCTGTTTGTTGTTGTTGTTGTTGTTGCTGCTACTGTTGCTGATGTTGTAGTTGCTGTTCCTGTTGTTGTTGTTGCTGCTGTTGTTGTGTAGTTTGAGTTGCGCATGGCGCTTTGGGTGTTTGGTTTATTTTAATTGCCTGGACTCTTTAATTGTTGAAATATTTAAATTAGTTTGCTGTGAGCTGTCGTCGCCGATTTGAGTGAGCAGGTGATTCACTTCTCTGTATTTGTATGTGTGTGTGTGGTGGGTATGTGTGTGTGTGTTGTGGGTGTGTGTGTTGCTTTGCTGGGGCTTAACTTTCCGACTTACTGTAATGCCTCGGCTTGTGTGTGTGTGTGTGTGGCCTGACCGTTGCTAGCCATTAAATTACATTGAACCGCACCCGAAAACAGGATACTTTGTAGCACACACACACACATACACTGGCACACACACTGACAAACACTGTCACACACACACTCACAAGCAGGCAGCGGCAGCAAGCAGGTTTTCGTATTTAAGACGAAATAAATTGGATTAGAAACCGCAAAAATCCAATTGTCTATTGTGGTGCGGGCTGAAGATGCCGCTGTTCCACCTTCTCCTGCTCTCCCTCTCTGTCTTTCACACACTCTCTCTCTCTCTCTCTCTGCTGCCTGCTCTCCATCAACATCCGCATGCCCAGCTGCGTCTGCTATCGCCTTTAGATGTTTGTAACCTGCCCGAGTTCGTCTCTGATTCCGATTCAGTTGCCGAATGTGGGTCTTAAAATATTTAGCAAGAAATGTTGCGACTTTCCTTCTCCGTCCGTCTGTCCGTTTGTCCGTTTGTCTGTCTCTGTTTGTTTATCGTTTGTCGTTGGTTGTGTCTGCCACGCCCCCATCCCCCTCTCTCCTTGCACCTTGCATGTTTGTGTGCTTGTATGCAAATCAAAGACTAATTGGATTTTTAAGCTCAAACTGTCAATGCCGCTACACGGCGCCTCCACCTCCGCGTCCAGCTCCACCTGCTGTGCCTGCTCTAGCTTAGCATTCGAATCGGCAGCAGTAGCTACACTTCTCTCCCTCTCCCTCCCCCTGCCCGTGTTTGTGCACCTGGCTAAAAGGCAAAAACCGTTGACAAAGCCAAAACGAAATGTCGTCGACCGTCGCCAGAGTCGCCTTCTTCTCGCGGCTGCCCCTCTCCCAGTCGCAGTCAGTCTCTCTGTCTGTTTCTCTATCTGTCTCTCTGTTTCTTTGTCTGTCTGTCTTTCTATCTCTCTGTCCCTCCATTTGTCCCTGCTCCTCTGTGTGTAGTCGGATTTATGTTTTCGGTAAGCGTTTTAAGCTGCACAGCAAACAATCCGCAACGATTCCTCATGCAGCCACAATGCGCGTACATTGAACCTAGTCTCCCCCCTTCCCTTCTCTAGTCCCTACTCCCACGCAAGCCCAAATCAGCGGGGCGTGCCGGAGAGTAAGGAGGCTCAGCTCAGCTTGCCTAGCCTGGCCTGGCCTTGCCTCCTAAATGGGCGCACTAATTTGATTCTATTTAAATCTCGTTGCGGACATCTCAGGCGACTTGGCTTAAACGCCCACTGATGGCCCCTTCGGTTAGCCTATCTTCTTCCCTCTGTCTTCTCTCTCCCTCCCTCTGCAGTCCTCTTCTCTCACTCAGTTGCCTGTCGAATGCTTCCTGTGCTGCTGCGCTGCGATTGCGGTTTTTCGTTGCCCGCATGACGCGCACTCATCACGTAACAGTTGCCTCTTGCTATCTCCCTCTCTCTCTCCCTCTCCTCTCTCCCTCTCTGTCTGTCTGTGTGCGTGCGTTGTCCAAATGAGTGCCTTGAGTATCTTTTCTATTTGCGTGAACGCAGCTGCCAGCCAAACAGCGTCTGCAGCCTACAAACATGTCCTTGCCAGCAACAGCCACAATCCACGCCCCCCTCCTTCCCTTCCCTTCCCTTCCCTCATTTGCTGCCTCTGCTGCTGTTCCAGCCTCCGCGTCAGATAACAAACACTCGAGTTGTGGGCTCAGCTAGTCCATGGCAGCAGTAGCAGCAGCAGCAGCATGTGTGCTTGGCCAGTGCAGGCGATCGAGTCGGGTATGCACGCTGGACAAACAGCAGAGTAGGGTTAGCACCTTACCCAAGGGAGTAGCGCTAGTAAGCTTTAGATACTCTGTTGCTTTACGTAATTAGTTTTGCACTTTTCAGGGTATCATAAGTGTGAAAAGCTGCCTCTTCTATGAATAGACTAGACTGCCAGGCTCCCTTGAAGGAGCCACGCTCAGACTACACGTACTTTGATATATGTTGCATAAGCTGTTGAAAGGAGAACTCCTGGGGTGGCACTACCTCACAGGACCCTTCTTTAAGGATCTATTGATAGCCCTACATGTATACTATATACCTTTCTTTTAGGCAAACGAAGAGATACTACAAGAAGGACTTCAAGAAGAAAGCCTTGCTGAGTGTTCCTCCGTCTTTGCTACATTTCTTGATAATAGACAAACTTACGAGGCATCACTAGTCCATCAAGCTGCCATACAGACTACAGAAAAGCATGATCTCTGCTTTATTCCTCATCTCAAACTAATACTAGACAGTCACCTCAACCTATCCAATTATTAGCTGTTTAAAAAGAACCTATCCTAAAAGAACCTATCCAAAAAGAATCCATTGAAGGTGAACCTATTCAAGAAGAACGTTTCTAAAAAGAACCTATCCAAAAGGAACCTGTGCAAAAGAACCTTTCAAAAGAGAACCTATTGAAAAAAGAACCCATCCAAGACTGCTCTACAATCTCTTCTTCAACCTCGCTATACCTTCCTCCTTCCAGGGTATACATAGTCTGTCATAAAACATACACAGAAATTGCTAGACAGGCCGGCTAGCTAGACAACTATTCAATACAGCACCCACCAACTCATCAACTTCCATCTCTGCCACTTTCCCCATATCATACAAATCCCTATTCCAGGGTATACCTAGTCCAACATGCCCACCACAGTTCGGGCATTGTATCTGCATGCTGTTTGTTGTCGTTGTTCCAAATCGTCGAGTGTGACAGTGACACACTTGCCGCACAACACACTCGCCTTGCTTTGCCTTGTCTTGCGTCGCTTTGGCTCGCTTTGGCTTTGGCTTTGGCTATTTTCGGCTGCCGCACAAGGACATCTGTCGCACTTGTGTGCAGGCCAGGGGAGTGGGGGGGCGGGACTCCCCGCATTTTATGGCACACTAGTCAAGTATTGGGCTGGTCGCATGAGAATGCGTTAAATAATACAATGGACACCTTCGTATCAAAGACTTTACGAGCCTCGCATTCATCATACGCCGCGTGGGCCGCCTTACATAATACATACACATGCAGGGTATATATCTGGTGTATAGTGTATAGTGTGTGTGCTACGTGCTGCAGTCTATTAATTACACATGTTGCGTCAAACTGAAATCGCTTTCCATTTATTTTTATGCCTTGCTCTCAACAGTTTGTCAAGTATCGCAAAGGAACAGAGAGAGAGAGAATGAGATAGAAAGAGAGCGAGGGGAGGTGAAAGGGTATTTCGCCTTGGGCCTTGGGTCGATTTCTGTTTTTACACAACGATTTTTCAAATAAGTTATGACCAAGCCGAGAGAGAGAGACCATAAAAATAGCCAGTCAAAGGATTTGGCCGATGGCCTTGCCCTCGACGCGACGCGGCGTGGCTCGGGTCTCTCTGGGGGGATGTGTCGATGTCGTTGGGCTTTAAAATAAAAAGCAGCAAATGGGCGACGAAAAATATGAGAGGCGAGTAAGGAGAAAAGGGGTAGAGACAGTGTAAAGAGAGAGAGAAAGGGAAGTAAAAGTGGGAGAAAGATTGCAAAAGAGCTGAAGGAGAGCTGCTTAATAAGGTCGCCAGTTGGATGAAATATATATGCCAGAGGCGACACATGTGCTGCCATTCCAGCCAGCTCATCGCATTAGACCTTTCTTCCCTGCCTCCCCTTGCTCCCCCTCTCTACCCTCTCGACTGTAGCACAACTGTCGCCGATAGTCGATAACAGTTTTTGCCAGCATTATTTCTGTTTTTTTCTGGCTGGGATCACGTGCCATGTGCCAGCTGCATTAGCCACGTTGTCCAGGAGGCAGACGCTAATTGCAAGTGAATTTCATTCATTAAGTTCCATACCCCGCACCCCATACCCCCTTTCCTCCCTCTCTCTGTTTCTCAAATTGAAATTCCCTCGAAATGGAGCCGAAACCGAGAGCAGCCGCAAAATTAACTTGGCCAAGGCAACTGGGCAGAGGCTTAACGCTTGAATGACCCACACCACAAGCAGAAGCACCAGCAGCAGCAGCAGAGGCACCACAACAACATCAACAACAGCAACAGCAACAACATTGTCGATTTTGACAGGAAATTAAATTCGATGTATCGCACTGGACGAAGCTGAAGTCGAGACTGAGCCGAGACCTCACTTTGCCTTGGCTTTTGTTTTATGCACCTTCTTCACAGTCTACCGCTGCTGCTGCCGCTTCTTCTTCTTCTTGGGGCTCACAATTGGAAATTCATGCGGCTTCAGTTTTTATTTCAGTGCCCTCTCTCTTGCTCTGTCTGTCGGTAAATAAACCGGAGATGACTTTGCGGTTTTCATTGTGCGCCCAGAGAAATAGAAGAAGAACAAGAAGGAGCTTCGTGCTGAAGACTGACATGGAATCGTAACTGGCCTGGCCTGGTCTGGTTGGTTATTATAATTACTGCTCCCTGGGATACACTTACCAGCCTGCAGCGTCATGAATCCCCAAGACAGGATGTGCAACGGCGTGGCCCGCAGGAAATCTGCGGCTAAAGTTGAGAAGGGAGCAGCAGAAGAAGCAGGCGATGGAATTGGAGATGGAGAAGTATTTAGAGTGGCTGAAGGAGAAGAGGTTGAAGATGAAGTTAGGAAAGAGTCAGGAGAAGGAGCTGAAATTGATGAGGGAGAGCAGTAGTGGCAGATGAAGTTAGAGCAGAAGAAGGAGAGCAGAAGTGGCAGATAAAGTTCGAGTTGGTGTTGAAGTTAGGAGCCTGAGCTGCTGAAATTGCTGGCGTTGTCTCTCAAGTGACCTTCGCTGCGGCTGGTTCAACTTGAGTTCGAGCGAAATGAATTGATTTACATGCAATATTTGCCCACATGCGAACCGAAGGCAGCCCACGCTCTCCCTGCAAGCTGGAGCTGGAGCTGATGCTGAAGCGAACAAGAAAGGCCACTTTGCGAAAAGAATTGCCAATGAAGCAGACCGACAGAGAGAGGCCTTCTGCTCGGTGCCTTGTCCGTCCCTTGTCTGTCCCAGCTCGGGCTGTGCTGTGCCTTGGCCTGGCTGCGACAATAAGTCATTGTCAAGGTGCTGAAACGACGACGACTGCGACTGCGACAGGCAACAACAGGCAAAGGCTTTGCATGTGGGCAGCGAGGGGTGCCACGATAGTTGCCTGCTTGCCTGTGCCTGGCAATGAAGTTAATTAAATAAAAATAAAGCGACAGCAAACTGAATTGCCCGCACATGGCACATGGCACAATGTTCAAGTTGAAGAAGAAGGTGCGCCTGGCAGAGGACGCCCACGTTTGGACAGGCAGCTAGCCAAGTTGGAGTTGATGTCGAGCACAGAGAGAGAAATGCATCTTGCCGTTGCCATGTAGATCACACAGTGTCTTTGGCAATGCCACTCCTGCCCAGACGCCCACAATATCGTCGCAGCCTAGCCTCCAGATGAGCAAGATAACTCGACTCTGCCGACGACGATGAGGATGAAGATGATGATAATGCTGATAATGATGATGACGTGCTTGGAATGCTGGCAAGGTTGGCGACTGGCAACATTATCGCATAACAAGCAACGCCCACGGAGCTGCTCAGCAGTTGAGTGGGCTCTCAAGACAAGCCGAAAGACAATCGAAAATGCAACTCGAGGGAGTGCAAACACGCATGATAGATGACTTATGCAAATTGTCCCATGCTCGTATTTATGCGCATTTTCCCATTAAATATCTCGCTTATCTCGTATCAATTCACGATTTGCATTAGTTTTCCTCATTTCCCTCTCAACTCTTCAATTTGACGCTCCCTTTTTGCTTTGTTTAACCTGAGTGTCATAATAATTAAGAGTATTTCTATATTAATCCAACTGCAAATAGAACTGTTGCTAGAGGCTGAACAAATTAGTTCTAAGAAGTGGATTTCGTGAGTTGTCATCAACCTTTTTCTAGTTAATTATCTCCGGTTCAGGTTGTTCCTTGCTTTGTGCGACCTTACATTGATAAAATAATATTCTTGGAATAAGTTCAGGATTCCTAGGAAAGGAAGAGAGCTTAAGCTGCCCACACATCTGGCAAAAGGTTAAAGTATCCACTTGCTTAGCTGCTAAGTTTCTCTCTTTTCGTCACTCCTTACCTTGCTATCCTCTGGATCTTGTTCTTAATAAAGCCTTAGGTTCTATCTCTCTAACCTGCTCCACTTCTTTCTGTCTTTCTCCCTGTTACAACTCTTGAGTGCCTAAGAGTCTTTTTTGGCTCTCTTAGACTAACTCCCTTTTTCTTAACATCTCTGTATCTCTCTCTGTATCTTTCTACGAGTGTGTGCCTCAATCTTCTCTATGAGTCTTCTTTAATGTCTCTCGAATCTCTTATTTTCCCTTAATGTCTTTGTTTCTTTACCTTATTCTCTTAACTATTCCCCTTCCCCACATCTAATAAAGTCTTAAGGGGTAAGCACTTCGTTATCTTCCTCATGTTCTAAGTTCTTACCCCTTTAGACTCAGGAACTTTCTTTAGACTCAAAGTAAAAACCCTTTAATACTCCTTACCTAGCTAAGACATTTACTATCTGCCTCACAGTTTTAATTAAAATTAAAATAAATACATAAAAATAAATAAATATGCCCAGGAATCACTCCGATTAAAAGAGTTAATGTTCCCCCTTACCATCTCCTGTTTTTGTACCCCTGTCTATTCTAATGAGAAAGAGTTGTGTAACAGATTGATTGCTTATCGCTGTTGGCATTGTTTGTCATTCGCTGCCACCGCCGACACTCGCAAGTAGCTATTAATGTCAACTCAATCGCGTGTCTAATCAACAAAAAAGCCGCTTAAAAAGATGACAACGCTCGGCGAATGTCATAAAATACGCTTCGAATGGCGTCGAAAGCGTTAGGAAAACGAGGAAAAAAGGTTCCGAAGCCAAAAACTTTTGACAACGGTGACAATGACACGGACTCCAAGGAGTACCCTGCTCTACCCAGCGCTACCCTCCTCTACCCATCGCTACCTCAATGGCAACCCTAATCAGCGCTCGGCGCACTTGTGTTCGACGTAGACGTCAATTAAGTGGCGTCGGGTACCTCGTCCCGAAATCCGTCAGAGTTATCAACAAAAATCCGTGGAAAGAGTGCGAAGGGAGGGGGAGTGGAAAGTCAAAAAAAGGCACAAAGCGTGACGAAAATTTGCATCAATAAATGACAAAACCATACGCAGATGCCAATGTAATAAGTGCCAGGCGAGTATGCTCCATCAAACAGACGAGGAGGGATCCCTGCTCGAGGAACCTTCTGCATTTGCATGTCGTGCGCAGATGTTCCACAATTAAAGCTGCCAATGGGTTTGCATTTCCAGGCAGTGACAGTGTGGAGCTGGAGGGTGTAGATGCCTCCGGGCTTGGGTCTTCGAGGGTATCCGTATCGGGAGCGAACCATTGAAACAACATTTTGACAAAGTGGCTGCTTAATTTTTCAATTGAACGAGCCACGTTGTTGCTGGGAGAAGGAAGGAAGGCAGCGCCGTCTAAAGCTGGAGGAGCCGTCATGGCGCCAGCTGTGAGCTACAGTTTTGCTAGTGTGTGTGTGCATAAGCGGACATGTGTGTGTGTATTTGTGGAATGGGTAGATGGTTGAATGGGTAGATTGGCGGATGGGGAATGTGGAATGTGGAAAGGTCGCATCAAGTGTCGAGTGCTACCACAGAGCGCTGTCACAATGTGTGCAAGGGTGTGTGTGTGGGTGCAAGTGTGTGTGCGAGTGTGTGTGAGTGTGCGACTGTGTGTGAGTGCATGAGCTACCCGTAAAGTGTGCTCTTGACTTTCACACGCTCTTCAAAAACTGCACACTCGATCTGGTGTCACCAACAGCAGCGGCAGAGAACTTAATGATATATGAACACACACACACACTAATACACCCATAAAAGCATAGGGTAGTAGAGGTGCACTGACTTAAAAATGCTCTATAAACTACTTAGGGTAGTTGCTCGAATCAAAGTAAGAATAAAAACACTAAGAAACTCAAAGAAGAAACCTTTTGACCTAAGAAACCTAATTTTTCTAAATAAAAACCTAAACCTAAATTTCATAACCTACTTTCAACTTTTAATTCTCAACACAATTATCTTCACTTCACATCTGCTTAGTGAAACAACCCCACAACAATGATATGAAAACATAACGATACAATAAACTCAAAGTTCTCTTCAGCTCATGTGATTGTACTGCCTGTAAATGACTTCCATACACTCTCGAGTGCCTTGGCCGGCCCCACTCGACGTTGCATTAATAAATTATCGAAGTTTTGCATGATTCGATAAATTTTTCAAATAACATTTTAAAAAGCCCCATGAATTGCCATCACAATCTCTTTTATGCGTGTTAGGGTATCTTTTTATAAGCGTTGCGAAAACAGTTTAGAGCACAAACAAAAAGTACAATTGCGAGAGAGAGAAAAAGAGAGAGAGAGGCTCACAAATTGTACCGAATGGCAGTAACAACTTTATAACTGACCCCACCACGGATACACTCGGGCAGCTCATAATGTTAATCTTTCTATAGAGCGAGAGAGAAGGAGAGTGAGTGAGAGATTGAGTTGGGGGCTCTCGACAATCGCCGCACGCTGATCAAATTAAGCGCGCATTTTAAAGTGACTTCTATATGGGCAAAAGTTTTTCGATTAGAGTTTAAGTGTCCATTTCGTTCACGAGGTGCCGACAACGACGACGGCGACGGCGAGTTGCCAGTGTTGGAAACTTGTAAAAAAGTTGATTTTTGCATTTGGCCGCACAATTAACTTGAACGAGGCGACGGTAGCGGTACCAGCCAGCCAGGAACAGCTGTCCGTTTTCCGAAAAACAGTTGCCGTTAACTGCTCAAAGTCAGCTCTGAAAAGGAAGAGAAGCAGAGAGAGATGGAGATGGATTCGGGAATGGGTTTGGTAATGGAAATGGGAACGGGTGAATGGTAACCGCTGAGCGACTGTCGCTTTGGCTGGAACAAGAGGACAGTGGGAGAGATGTGCGATGCTTTATGCAGCAGGATGTGGCACAGGGTTGCCGTACTATTTTTGGAAGCAGGCTGCTGTCGTGACTCATAGTTTTGCTTATCTTTGCATAACTTTTGCATAATAAACCAGCCAGAATTGGGAGACCCCAACAGCTGAAGGGGAGAAGGGAGTCGGCATGTCTACGGTTCTACAAAATGCGTTCTTTGTCATTATTCGTGTGTGTGTGTGAGTGAGTGTGGTAGGGTCTTCTCTGTTCTCCTGTTGTTTGCCATTGTTTATGTATGCGCCAACACATATGCATACCACAACACGGCGCAGGGAGCAGTTGAAAGGGAGCTGGGGAGGGACCACTACGGTTGGGGGCACTCCATGAGCAGACCGGGAATACATTCATATGCGTCGCCGAGTCAACAACACAAAAATTCCGCAAGTGAATGCACGAAAATCCAAACAAAACAGCGAAAAAAGCCACTAACAAAATGCGAAAAAACGAAAAAAACAAAACAAAAATGCGAACAAAAAGAACCTTGGAGAACCTATGGATTTGGTATACCCAGCACAAGCTGCGTGCCGGGGAAAATAGGCCAAGGCGAAAGCCAGCGAAAGTGTGAGAAAAGGGAAGAAGGGTGCCTGTATTATCATATCATATAAGTGTATCCTCTACTCTAAAGATTTCAGTAATCGATTATAAAGGTGCCTATTATAGTACCTATGTTATTAAGTTTGCTAGTACCTTCGACAGTATCTATTCAAGTACCTATGCTAGAATTAAACCTATGTATATATCTATGCTAGTACCTTTGCTAGTACCCTGCTAGTACCTTTGCCAGTACCACTGCCAGTACCTTGGCTAGTAACTTTGATAGTACCTATGCTACAATTATACCTATGCTAGAACCTATGCTTTGCTAGTACCTACGCTAGTTCCTTTTGCAGGTACCTTCTGCTAGTACCTATGCCAGTACTTATTGCAGTACCCTTGTTATTACCTATGCAGGTATCTAGGCCAGTACCTATGCTAGTTTATCTTTATCTAGTACCTATGCTAGTTCCTATGACAGTACCAATGCCAGTACCTTCGGTCGTACCTATGTTAGTACCTCTGCTAGTACCTTTCATAGTACCTCTGCTAGTATCTATGCCAGTACCTTTGCAACTCCCCATGCCAGTATATATGCCGGAACCTATGCTGGTACCTATGCAAGTACCTATCCTAGTACCCATGCCAGTACCTTGGCTAATACCTTTGCTAGTACTTATGCTAGAACCTTTTGCTAGTACCTATGGCAGTACCTTTTGCTAATATCTATGCCAGTACCTATGCTGGTTCCTATGCTAGTACCTCTGCTACTACCTTGACTAGTTCTTGTCACAATTATACGCCTTTAACTTCCATGTCTCTTCTATAATATCTGCTAGTCTGGACAACTCCCTGGATGCCATGATCATCTCTGGCTCGTTTCCACTTTTTGTTGTGCACTGTTGCGGGCCTGGTCGAGGGATTTGCCTGCATGGGTTTTTCGGGTTTGGGGTTTGGCTTTAATTTGGCATCCCCCGGCGCTGTTGTTGCGCTCTTCTGCTCATCTACTCGTTGTCCCTCAGCCCCTTTACTCCCCCGCCTCGCTCAGTTGTTCATCTCATGGCGCTGCAGTTTGCGGTCGCTGCTTATGTAAATTATTTGGCATGGCGCGCTGATGGAGCAGTGAAGCTTCAGCTACAGAGCATCAACTCCAGGCAAGGTTGACACCACACAGTGGAGTTGGGACAGCGTGGAGTGGCTCCAAGTGGAGTGGAGTGGCAATGGCTCCAGTCAACAGCAGACTGATGATTTAATGCGAACCGCAGACTTTTGTCGAGCTAAGCATTTAATTGTTTCGCAGCGCGCACATTCAGCACGCAGCTAAGCCAGGAATGGAGTTGAAGGGGGGTGAGGGGGGGTGCAGGAAGAAGGGTTAGTTCTCATCAGCAGTTGAGGGAAAGAGTAGAAAGTCGCAGCTTGGGGAAAGTTTTCAAAGTAGTTAATAGAATGAAAAAGTTAATGGTCTATATGTTCTTCAACTGCTGCAATCCATTAACTTGAAACTGTTTTCTAACTCTATTCCAAATTCTAAAATGCTCCACTTGTTTGGTAATGAAAAACAACCTAAATCGGGAAATAGGCTAGTATTTTTTATGCCTTTTTTGTGGGTTTTAAAAGCAGTTATACTTCTTGGTATATTAAAATTATATTTAAAGTTATTTATTTTTATTTACTTAGAGCTCTCAAGTGTTTCAGTTGTTGAAAGTATTTTAGTTTTTTAATTTGAAAAAAAACCTTTATTATTTTTTTTTTTTTTTTTTTTAAGTTTTAAAATTCGTCAATATGAGTATAAATGTTGAATTAAAATGTCCAAGTCGCATTGAAATTTCATTTCCCACAGAGAATATTTCTGGCTAAAGAATTTCATTTAGCTTGCATTTGTCGTTTTATATTAGCATTTTTCTTTCAATAAATTTACCAGCACTGAGAAAACTATTGACAGAATATGTGCAAATTTTTCTCTAGAGTTTCAGCTTCGCTTTCTTGACGTGAATGCTGCTCGACTGTGAAATATCCTAACATTTGAGTGTATAAACTTATAAGTCACAACTTGAGCTTAAATCTGAAGTTGAGAAGTTACTAGCTAAGCATGTTTAAGAAGCTCTTGAAATAGGCACTGTTGGAGAGAGAGAGAGAGTAGGAGGGGGAGAAGGGAATAAAGGGAAAGAGAGGGGTAGAGAGACCCCTGACAAGTTAATTACTTTCATGTTCCCAGGCAACTTCCAAGATGCCCAGCATATTTCCTTGTTCCTTGTTTATTTACATTTGTTTTATGATATACATCGGAGCTGGCAAGAGTGAACCCTTTTGCTAATAAGCCTATTCATTGCAGCAGCTAACTGCCTCTCTCTCTCACTTCCTCTCTCTCTCTCTCTCTCTCTGTCTCACTCTGTCACACACATGCTTAGCTGATCATGAGGATGGTCAAAATAACATCAAACAAACTATTCATCATCACTTTTGACGCGGCAAACTAACAGGATACATCACACACACACACCACACACGCACAACATATGCTACAGTTACTAGTTGATGTGCTTTTAAGTGTGTGTGTGCAAGCGGCTGGGGAAGAGGGAGGGGGGAGCTGGGGCTGGCGAACTAATGGAAAATTGGCATGAAAGACGACGCTGCTATGGAAATTTAATCACATTCGTATCTCACACAATACATCATCATCATTGTGTGTGCGTCGTGGGTGTGTGTGAACAGCACTTAAGACTGCTTCACGCATACTTCTATGTTTGTCCTGCAAGTGTGCGTGTGTGTGAGGGGGGGGGAGGGGTGTGGTAGGGTCTGGAGAGTGTGTGTGCCTTGTATTTCCGCAAGTTTGTTAACTGCATTAGTGTGCGCTGCTGTGTTTGATTATGCCTTCAGGGTGTCCCACACACGCACACGCACACGCACACGCACACTAGCGCACTAGGCTCTGCTCTATCTCTCTCTCTCTACGTATCTCTCTCGCACTCGCTGTGGGTCTACTGTGACGTCTACTGTTTGCTCTCACACGTAAATGAATGGGGATAAAGTTTTTAGATTTTGATTGCTTGATTGTGTGTGTCAACACGCACACTAGAGTACTGCCTGTGCGTGTGTGTGTGAGTGTGTGCACACACAATAGCTGTATTTATGCATAAAGATTTTGGGTATACATAAATGCGGATTTTAAAGTTTGCTCTGTCATTGTCCACACACATCGAACTGACTTTGTGGCACAGATTGACAGCACAGGACCTTGTCGGAACCCGTCTCCCTTCACTGCCCCTCTCTACTCCTTCTTCTCTGTGCTTCTCTCCCTTTCTCTCTCTCTCTCCCTTTCTCTCTCTCTCTCTCTCTCTCTCTTTCTTACTGCTCCCCTTACCCTTTCTTTCTTTGCCTTTGTCTCATTTGACGTTCCCTAATTATGTTGTATCATTTACGGCAATCGGGGCTGAGTTTTATGTAAGCAAAACCAAAGACAGCGACAACTCTGCCGCAGCCAAGCGAAACAGAGCGAGCAGAAAGAGAGTGAGAAGGGGGAGAGGAGAGAAAGAAAGGTATGGAGAGGCAGGGGAAGGGAGAAAAGAAAGCAGTAGTAGGAAACGGCATTGGAATTGGCATCGACAAAGGCAACAGATTTGCTCAGAGCTGGAACAGGGGCAGGCATAGAAGGCAGCTAGAAGGGGGAGAGAGTACTGAGAGGAGCAGGTAAAGGAGGAGGGTACAGCAAGCAGTTAGAGCGAACATATGCAGGGAGGAAAGGGTGTAGGTCTGCGGCGTCAGGTAATCACAGTGCCGCTTCCATGCACTGTGACAAAATTTTACGCTAAATTTGTCATGCACTGCAAGACGCAGAAAAAAGATGGAGAGAGGGAGAGATGGAAAGAGGGGGAAAGAGTAAGGAAGAGAGGGGTAGGAAGAAAGAGAGAAGTTGTTAGAGAAGCAAAGTGATGAAGGAGAGCTGCATAGACCGCTAGAGTAGGCAGCAACGAGAGAGATGGGGAAAGGGATAGAAGACACCAATTTATCAACGGTACAACGACGGCCGCTCGTTGTGCTTGGGCTGCGCCAGCGACTTTAATTCCAGCTTTGAATTAAATATGTTAGATAACAAGGCAAAAGCAGCGGCAAATAGCGGGAAAACTAAAAAACGAAACTGAGGAAAATGAGCAAAAAGCGCGACAAACTCCAAAGCAGCAAAATGCAGCCAGCTGGAGCTGAGGAGCTGAGGAGCTGAGGCTGAATTAAAAGCGCCGTTGGCCTTCAAAAAAACAACAAGAACAACACTAGGGAGGGGGAAGAATGCAGGAGGGACAGCTCTGCAACTAAGCGACTATGTAAAGGCTGAACAACAAGAAGAACAACGGGAGAAGGCGGCAAAGAGAACTGAAGTGAACAAGAGAACAGCGGAAAAACGTCGCACTTTTATTCTAATGCCACTTCACGCTCTGAATGGAAAGGCAAGGCAGAAGAGAGGGGGAGAGGAAAGAGGTGAAGAGAGGGGAAAAGAGAGGAAGAGGGGAAGAGGAGCAAAGCAGAGGCAGAGAGTGAGGGCAAGCAGGCAGTGACCAAGCAGCATGTTGCAACTGCAAACAGCCGCAGGTCAAGCCAGCAAACATGTGTAAAGCGTAGAAGAAGCTACAAACACACACACAAACATACAAATAGACACACAAACACAAACATATATATACTATATAGCCCAGATCTGTGCGGCGCGCAATTAATTACACGCTAAGAAACTGCAGACAAGGTTTTTAGCCAGCAAAATTAGCGGGATATTTATGTTACTTAGCTGGCAGCTGTTTTTCGCTCGCACAATGCTAACTAATATGCCCAAAGGGCAGAGAGCTCACAGGGTATCTGCATGTGCGGCAAAACCGCAACAAACTGGACTACAGAGGCTGCTCACCCGCTGGGCAGCAGCAGCAGCAACATCCCAGCAACAGCAGCAACATCCCAGCAACATCCCAACAACAGCAGCAACTAGAGCGGGAGTTACGACAACAACAACAGAGGCAGCAGAGCAGGCAAGCCTTCTATCGAGTAGTGCTCTACCAAGTACTCATCTACACCCCCTCTTCTTCATCTTCCCCTTACCCCTACCCATTCCTCCTTCTTCAGTCCTTTCCAGCGGCGACTTTTGCAATTTTTAGTGCAACTAATTCTTTCTGAAGTATCTCATTGTTGCCGAGCAAAGCCGCAATTTTGTGTGGCGTGTGGCGAGAGCGAAGAGTGCGTCCAGTGGCGCCCCCTGTTGTCTCCCGCTGTGCAGCTTAAGCACAGCACGCTTTCTCTCTCTCTCTCTCTCTCTCTCTGTTCGTGTGTGTGTCTGTTGTGTGTGTGTGCGTGCCGCAGGAAGTCAAAAGTATCGCGGCAGCTTAAGCACAGAACTGGGCCTGCTACACAGAACCCCTTCCTCCCCTCCTCTCCCCTAACCCCCCTCGCCTGCTGCTAGGCCAAGCCCAGCGGAGTTTATTTCCCAGTTGATTGTCACAGTTAACGGCCAAGTGTGGCAACTCTAGTCGGCATCCTCCTGCTCTTGTTCGTGGTTGTGCTAGTTGCACTTGTCGTTGCACTCTTGAAAACAAATGGCCATAATAAGTTTGTTATGTACTCGCAGTCTCACTGTGGCCAGCAGAGGAACTGTGTGGCAGGTAGAGGGGTAACCGGGGCAAAGGGATCTCAGTCCAGTCCAGACTTGTGCCTGACACTCGAGTAAGCTAAGATTGTGCTTAGAAACTGAAATATGCCTGCCCTGCCTGGCTGCAGCAGAGGAATGTCGCCGGGTAATTGGATTGATGGCTATCGAGTGTGCCTCAGTGCATTTATCGCGGCATCTTGAGAAGTATTTGCAGACAAACTAAGAAGAATGATATATAAAACTGGTGGATCAGTTAGTGAAAAAAAAATAGAAGAATTCAATTGAATTCAAGAATTGCATGGAGGTTGAACGGGGTTGAAGCGAATGCAAGCGAAGAGAGTTGACATCTTGGGATTTATGCAATTAGCTAATCGATAACCTATCTTTTCGATAACTAATATAGTGATAAGATTCAACACATAACATTTATCTAGTCTCTCTTATACTTATCTTCATCATTCCCACAACAAGCAAACTCTCTTTTAAAAATGGTTCTTGAAGGCTTGAAGCGAATGCAAGCTGAGAGTATCTTGACATCTTCAGATTTATCTTTTTGATAACTAATATAATGAAGGCATTTAACACCTTATTTATATTGTTTATATTAAGTCGATCTGATACATATCAACAAGCAGTCTCGTCTCAAGAACAGTTTAAGTACTAGTCTAGATTTAAAATTATCTTGATTAAGATTGATCTTGATTGTTTGATCCTGATTAAGATTTATTGTCATCATATTGTAGATATTTGATTATTTATCTCGATATCTTTAGATTTATTGATTTTACAAGAAGAGCACTGGCTAAGTATAGTTCCCAAGTCCTTAACCGTCATGGTATCTTAGTTATTTATCTCGAGATCTTATGACTACAACAAAAGCTTTCAAAACCTGTCGACACTTCGCTGTCTCTCTTTCGTTTCTTTTGAGTTTTTACAGTTCGTTTATCTACACATCTTGATTGAGATTAATGACTGTCTGACAACTAGAAATTGATCTTAAAATCTTTTTATTGTGATTTAAATTGTAGTGTTTTCGGTAGAGATAACAGATGCTTTCAATAGTCTCAGTAAACGCAAGCGATAGTCTTGAAGCTGATGACGTTTTATCGATATCTTAGGATTAAATGGGTTATTCAACCTAAACATATGAATTACATTTTAAAGATTCGTTGAAATATAAACATGGCAATTTATTTGTTAAAAGAAAGCTTTACTTATAGTGCAGACAGCTACCCCAATTAACAGCTGAAGACTTGACAAAAATATCGATAGTCTTGGCACTTTCTTGATCCGCTTGCATTTCATTTGTTTATTACAAGTTAGTCTTACAAATCATTTGTCTATATGTAAACAGCGTAGATCAAAGTATTTTACACTCAGTTATTAGCTTTGATTCCTCTGGAAAAGAGAAACCCATCAAAAGTGAACCGATTGAATCGTTCTGCTTGGCCAAGTTGCCTCTTGGAACTCCTCACCGACTCGACTTGACTGTGAGTTGTGTTTATTGAACAACTCTTTCGGGGCTTGCGACACGCATCAGTGGCATTTATGCGGCACACCGACAATTGAACTATGTACTGTGACTCGTACTCCCTTTCCCCCTCTCTCTTCTTCCCCCTTCTCACTCCTGACTCATTCGCAGCTTGTCTTGACGAAAATAGCCAAAACGGAAATGAACAATTGGAGCGTGAAAAAGGCATAATTACTTCTAATTTCCAGTTGGGTTACACTTATGAATATTCTCGATAAGACGCCAACTGTGACGTTGACTGCGACGCCGACTGCGACGCTGACTGCGACGGCGACTGCGAGTGGCGTCTAATGAGTGGCAGAGTTTAATTAAAACTTCTCGCAATTGTTTCTAATGGGAGTCGTTAAAGCGTTTAACTGTGGCGTGTAAATCACAGAGACTGCTCCCCAGCATAGGTGAGTGTGTGGCACACACACACACAAGCACACACGCACACATTGTAGATACATAAACACACATAATATAGATACTTAAGTAGATGTATCTGCAGCTATCTGGCCACTTCCGTTTGCCAAACACGTAGCCATAAAGGGCACCAAACACACACACGCACACACACTGATACACACTGATACACACACACACACTGCAGCACACACACTCCTGTACAGGCAACTTATGTGTTTAGCAGTTAGCAGATTGAGGCAGCAGGAGAAGAAGAAGCTGGAGAAGGAGTGAGAAGGAGGCACGTTATCAGCTTGTGGCACCGCAAAGATTTAGCAGTCCGACACGTGGAAACGTGGCAAGCTTATGGCCAAGCTGTGCAGCAGCTCCTTCTTCATCATCATTTCTATCCCCCCCCCCTGTCTTGTAGTTTTTTCTTTGCAGCTACTTTCACTGGCCTATTGCCTCTTAATGCTAATGAAAAATATTTCCAACTGTGCGCGGATTAGGACGCTGCGTTTATTACCCCAACAAGAGTTGAGAGAGCAGTCCAACATCCTTCCATCCTCTCCTACTCCTCCTCCTCCTCCACTCCTCAATAAGTGGCATAAAAGCCAAAGCCAGCAGCGACGCCAGCGCCGACGCTTTTATTATGTCGATGGCGACGTTTAATATTTAGTTGAAGATTTAACGCCTCCCCACACTCCACGGCGCAACTATGATAAGCCCGGCCCGGTGGCTGCCTGAATTACATAATGAGTTGCCAGCACCCACCTAGCAGGCGCTGTGCCGCCCACTGCCCAGCTACCCTCCCTCCTTCCGTCTCTGTCTCTTGGTTACTGGAAAAGAGGCTCTTGAAAAATTATGACCAACGTTTTAGGGGCACGTCTTGAGGCCGCTTGGACTGTGGCTGTACATTTTAATTAACGCAGGGGAGAGGGAGAGAAGAGAGAGAGAGATAGAGAGTGGAAAATTAGAGGGAGACAGCATGTAAGTAGCAGACAGAGAGAGAGGGAGCTGAGCACATACGCAACATATTTCAATAAGTTCTGTAAAAGTTTCTACATGAAAATGTCTGAGCAAATTAAATGCACAGAAAGAGACAGAACGAAAGAGAGAGAACGAGACAGAGAGAGAGAGAGGGAGAGGGAGGGTGCTACACAAGAGCGAGCGAGAGATTTATTTTTGGCAATTGAAATTTAAATGAAACTACGTGCGCCAGTAAACATCAAAATGCTCAAACAGGCAAAGCAAAGGAAGCCACTAAGGAGAGCAAGAGGAGGAGGAGGAGAAGGAGCAGAAGTAGGAGAAGCAGGAGAAGGAGGAAGGGAAGCACCTTCTCGCAGTTAAGAGCATGCCCAGAGGAGTCACACAACTCATTCATGCAGAAATCCATTGACATTTAATAGCCCCGGCGCGCTCTAAATACTCCTTACCTGCTCCGCAGAGCTTTAGCTTTAGGTCTTCAGGTGTCTCCCTTGTGACCAGACCCGGTGGTCAGACCTCTGGCCTGCCCTCAGCTCGTCTGTCGTCTGCAGCCCCTCTCCCCTCTCTCTCTCTCTCTCTTTCTGTGTCCCCCTCAAGTGTTGTCGCTGTGTGCAAAGTCTAGTTAAACCTGAATTTTGGTATCTGTATCTTTTGGTCGAATGTGCGGCATGTTCTTGTTGTTGTGTCTCTCTCTCTCCCTCTTCCCCCTCTTTCTGTTCTTCCAGCACTGCATTCTGCACACAGGATGTGCCCAGACACAGGTGCACATGTCCAAAGCTGTCGATGGTGGAGAAGGGGGAGAGAGGAGGACCGTACTTGACTTGAAGCACGTAACGCATAAATCATAGAAAATTAAAGGGCTGCCCGAAGGCGAAGGCAACGGCGACGGCGACGGCGCAGGCGACGGCGAAGGCAGCTGGAATGAAACTTCCGCTCGAAATAAAATCAATTAAAGACGGCACAGAGCCAGAGCGATAAAAGTAATGCGAGAGAAAACAACGATGGGAGTTGAGTTGAGATGAGTTGAGAGCAAGAACTTGATTTCTTACAGCACATACCTGCATAAATTATGCAGTTCACAATCAGGTGCAGCCTCGGATCTCGGATCTCGTTTGGGCTGAAGGATCTGGTCGGAGTAACTGGTCGGAGATTGGGATCTGTAGAGGGTTAAACGTGTTTTCAAGATGCTTTTATTATCGGAGTCAGGAGATTATTTTCTTGTATAATACTGTATGGCATAGTGTAGAGTGTAGTATGGTATAGTATGGTATGGTATGGTTTAGTAAGATATAGTATGCCAGAGTATAGATTAGTAAGATAAAGTATGGTCTAGTATGCTATTATAAGTATAGTATGGTACAGTATGGCATAGTCTGGTTTAGTATGGTTTATTATGGCACAGTATGGCATATTATGGTTTAGTATGGCAAAGTATAAAATAGTATGGTTTAGTAAGGCACAGTTTGGCGTAGTATGGAATAGTATGGTATATTTGGATTAGTATGGTATGGTTTGGCATGGTATACTATGTTATAGTATGGAAATGTATGGTTTAGTATGGCATAGTATGGTTAAGTATGGTGAAATATGGTGAAGTATGGCAAATATATGGTTTATTATGACATATCATGGTAAAGTATGGTATAGTATGGCATATTATGGCATGGTATGGTACAGTATGGTATAGTATGGGAAAGTATATTATAGTATGGCATATTATTGGGTAGTATGGTTAAGTATGGCATAGTATGGCATAGTATGGCATAGTATGGCATAGTATGGCATAGTATGGTATAGCATAATATAGTATAGTATGTTATAGTATGGTATAATATGGCTTAGTTTGGCGTAGTATATAAAAAAAAGTTTCATTTGAAGTCGGTTATTGTATGGTTAAGTATGATAAATTATTTTATACAGCAGCTATGAATAATTTATATAATATACAATATTATCTTCTAATAAAGTCTGATGTGTTTAAATAAAATAGCGAAGTAAGATTTCTTCAGTACAATATAAAAACAATTAGGTTAGAAATCATATGCATAAACGGTACAATGTAGTGACATATAATAGCTAGAATATGATGTACTAATGAGGATGATCTTATTGAATTTTGAGGGTTTATGAGGTATAGTGTAATTTATTAAGTATAGTAAAGTAAACTATGGTACAGTAGAGTAAAGTTTAGTCTTTCACACTTTAAGCCCTCCTGCTACGTATCGTATATATGTAGGCCCAAACTAATCCCGTCTGTGGCAGCCCATTTGAACCCGAAATTCGCACAGCGTAATACCCTAAGCCGCTTAAGTGTTGTTCGAACCTCTGCTCGTAAATCGGAGCAGAACAACGAAAACATAATACAGTTAACTTTACAGGGTCTCCACGAGCTGCAAGAGACTACACAGACTGGAAGTGCTCATCGATTGACATAATTATAATGTTCTATCAGATACATATATATCTGTATAATTGAGATACGTATCTCACACTCATTAGCATTTGAAGGCGCAGTTAATCGTTTCTGAACGTGCGCTGCAACCTCTCAACCATTTTGACCCATTAAGTTGCCACATGAAGAGGTCAATTTTGCAGACCAGGCCGCGTGTTGCGGTCGCGACGCTGTCCGTCTCTGTCCCTCTATCTGTCCTTCTCTCTCCGCCCGTCTGTGCCTCGTACAATGAGCTGATTAGACAAACAATTAATTGCGCCAAGTTGTGGGTGGCTCGGGGTCGCTTAGGTTCGCCTGAAAACTGGAAACCACTTAAACTCGATTTGATTGAAAAGCTTAAAACGACGACGACCCCACACCTACAACCGTACCCCCCTCTTGCCTCCTCTTGCAGGCGGTCTTGCCGACAATTTGACATAAATCCAAACTAAACAAGCTGGAGACGGAGCTGGAGATGGCCCAGAGCTGCTGGAGTCTGTGTTGGAGTGGAGTGTAGCGAAGTGGAGCCTGTTGACTCGTGTTTTGGTTGCTGTTATTGCTGGCACTGCCTCCTCTGCTGCTGCTGCTCCTGTGCCTGGTACGGGAGAAGGCCCCGGGACTACTTCATTAATCAAGGCCGCAAACAAGCGAGTCGCGGCGCAGGACTCGACCCGTGGGGACGATGACAACGCAGCCCGAAATGCAATGCGGGAAGGAGACAAAGAAGGGCCCACGCATACACACAGAGAGGGGAGAGGGGAGAGGGAGGGGGGAGAGTGAGAGGCAAACACATAAACATAAATAATTAGCCTGATTCTTTAAAGGGCAATTACCTAATTTGGACGCTTTGAATAATTGCCACGCGCTTCTCAGCCAAGGGGCAACTGTGGCCAAATCAGTTTAAATGCAAACAGCAGCAGCAGGAGGAGAAGGAGCAGCAAGTGGCAGAACCTTCTCTTTCTCTCTCTCTCTCTCTCTCCCTCTCTCATTCTCACTCTCCACAAACAGGACACCACGACAACGACGACTGCACTAAGCGGCTTAATGCTCAAATGAAGATAAAGCGCTTTCTGCCAGCATCTCCGGCTGCCCTCCTGCTCCTCCTTCCCTGCTGCCCTTGTTCCTTCTCCAACTGGACTTGGACTTGTCCTGGGCCGACCTACACTGCGACTGCATCGCCTGAGAGACATTTAAATCTCGACAGTTAGAAAATAATTAGAGCGTTTAGTGCCTGCCTAGGACACTGTTCGAGTTGGACGAGGTTGTGGAGTTGAAGTCGTAGTTGGAGCTGGAGATGGAGTCGGAACTAGCCTGCAGACTGCCTCCGGTTGTGGCCAAATGATGCAGGCTTGTTAATAGCCATAATGAACCTGTGGCACACCTCAGCTGCTTTCTCGTTTGATATAATGTGTGAAGATCTGAAGTATACTGAGTTAAGTCTAAGGGGAACTAATAGAGACTGAAGAGGAAGTTATATAGAAATTGTAATGATTTCTTAGCGGATTCATCAATTAGTGAATGATTTATTTAAGGTACTCCCAAGTCTAAAGGTTCTTTAAAGAAAACCTTAGTTAAATAAATATAAATTTACTTGACAGTCTAGTTTTAGGCTGTGAACTAGGTAACCTTTAAAGATTGGCCAATAAGTATGTCAGGTTTATCATTGATATTCATTTTAACCACATTGTAAAGTTCCTCAGATTATTAGATAACTTTTTTAGATACTTTCCTCACTGTTCCTTTATACTTATACTCAACTCTCACCCGACTATGTTTGCCTTACATTCACTTCCTCCACTCAACTGCATTTTTAAAGACTTAAGCTGTGAATGAGTAAACAATTTCTGTTGACTTTAAAGCATTTCTCAAGCCCAACAAAAATTCCAATATATGCAAAATTGCCGCTTGGAGGTTTTATTGTTGCAACCGAAAACAATAATAACCCCAGAGATATTAGATTAATTGTTATAAACGCAACACTCAAAGACTTTGATTGAATTTGATTATTGATTTTAGTTTTCATTTTGAGACAAACAGACAAAAGCAAACAAGAAGTCTTTAAGGCTCTTAATCGGCATTAAGAGTGAAGTTCATTGGGTTAAATTGCATTTGAATTTATCGAAAGTTGCAAGGGAATCTCTGAGCAAGAGAACATATATGTAGGTTAAATTTGCATTATTATTGGTGTGGAACTGGTAGAATTTTCTAATTGCTATGCATATTTAAGTGGAAAACTCAATCAGGGCAATATTTGGTAGCAAATCTGCAAGGAAATTAGATTTTGAGAGAGATATATTGTTGGAACTTGTGTAGATCTTCTTAGACAAAGTTTAATCAAATGACAGTTTAATCAAATGACAGTGAGGTTTATTGTTGATTTACTTGTGTTAAGATTAGTTAGAATTTATCATTATTATTTTTATTACTTATGATTTAAACATAGTAATAAAATAAATGTGGCTTTTGTTCTTGTAACTCCGAAAATGTTTAACAAATGGAAAAAATATCTACAAATTTATTCAAACAAGTTTAATGCATAAAATGAGATTCCTAATAAAAAGAAAATTGTTATTTGAGGAAGTTATAAGAGTTATAACTCTGGGTGAGATGTTGGGAAGACTTACAGAAACAATTTATAAACAAGTGATGTAATTTAAATCTCCAGCGAAAACTCCAAGCAAGTGAAAGCCTGAAAAGTATTAAAGGCCAAGTTGAAGGTGTTGAAAGGTTTGGGAATGTGTTGCAAGTTGAGATGAGTTGAGGTAACCATTGAAGAGGTTAAAAATATTTAATTGTTTTTATAACTGAAGTCAGGTGTCTTTATATCATGACACTGAGAAAGAGGGAAAGAGAATGAAGAGAATGAAACGTGCTAGAACAGCTGCTCAATGAAATCACAGAAAATCAATTGGAAATCATCTTTCTATCATGACTCGTGCTTTCTTCTTTCTTGCTCTCTGGCGTTGTCGAATGCCGTGAATAGTTGTTAATTAATTGCTGCGCACAATAATTATTTCTTGCAGATGAGTTTTAATTTGCTTCCGTTATTGCTTTATAGATATCGTATAATTTCTGCATTGCGAGGCTAATCAGGCGAAACGAGGGCGAAGGGAGAGACGAGAGCGCTGACTGTCTGTGCAGGCAGACAAGCGTGAAGCAGAAGGGGGAGGAACAAAGAGAGAGAGAAAGAGAAAGATGGAGAAAGAGAGCTAGCTGGCTTGGTAAATGCAGAGAGTGGGAGTGAAAGGGAGTCACTGAGGGAGCCGGTCAGCCGCTCAAAGGACACGCAGCGGCGTCTCCAAAGTGAACCCTTGACGCGTCGCCCGCTCTGGGGACTTCCCCGTCGTGGGCACAGCTTGAAGTTAAATAAATTAAGGGCAATTAGGCGCTGAATTACGGGCACAAAGGTCAAAAGCAGGCGGCAGTAGGGATGCCCAGCGGCGTCAGGTGATTTTCGCCTATCTGCAAATTATGTTCGCAAATATTTGTTTGAAGAATTCGCCTCCTCTTGCAATTGCGCTGCGATTTCTTCTTTTTCTTTATAATTACAGCATGTTCCAGTACAAATTTTACAGTTGCTTCCTCCGAGCGGAAGTTGTAATCCCTCTCTCTCTCCTTCCCTCTCTGTCTCTTTCTCTGAAGATTAGCGGTAAGTTGGCAGGTGCAGAAAGCGTAGCGCAAAAGCACTTTGGCCAATTAACTGCGGCTAATTGTTGCGCGTGCAAAGCCATAAAGCAGAGAAAGAGCGAGGAGAAGGGGAAGAAGAGGAAGAAGGGGAAACAGAGGAAGCAGGGGAAGTAGCAGAATAAGATAAATCTACACGCAAATGTGAAAGCCAAGGCAAATTGTAAAAGAAGCAAAGCTTTGCCTCGTGTGCGATCGCGAAGACTGAAGACTGCAGTGGGCGGCAGACAGCAGAAAGACAGAGAGAGAGAGAGAGAGAGAGAGCGAGATAGGTAGACATACATGTAACCATCTAGCGCATGCAAAAACTGAACACGAACAAAAAGGTAATATGAAATAAACAACAATCATAAAGCAGTCAGCGATTTCTCGCCAACTTCCGCTGCGAGTCTTGTAGATTTGCATTGTAATCGAGTTCTACTTTCGCTTGGCTCATCGCAAAAGAAACAACGAAAAAAAAACTCGAAGAATTTTGTATGCTTTCCCAAGCTGATGTGAAATATGAACTATTAGTAGAGGCGAAGACAAGTTGAAGAGATTGTGAGTCGACTAATTTATGCCCTGCAAAGAGTTGCTTTGAATTTAATGAAGAACTTGAAGTGTAAAGCGTCTTCTCTTGTTGAGTAGCAGACACATACCAAATATATGAATAATGATATATGAATTATGATAAAAAACTTTCTTTATATATGAATTATGATAACAAAACCATCCCCACACCAAAGTTTATAACTTTTTCTCTAAAAACTTGCAGATTTCAGAAGGAAAAAACTTGTTATTATGCCTAGTAGGCATGACAGAGACTCCCTCCAAAGAACAACATTTGGCTTAGGTATTGAGCTATGCATATGCTAACCTTTATGACTCTACCTCTTATCATAACATAGTTAAAGAGTAAAAAACGAGCTATCTTTTTAATAAGGCAAGGCACAGATTTTATTAAATAAACAATAGCTATATATTGTACAGAGCTACTACGATGCCAAGTTTCAAGACTCTATCTCTCATCATAACAAAGATCTGCATATTTTTTTTATTTTAAAAGAGATTTCCAAGGTATTTTTTCAATTTCAAATAAAAACAAGCTGCATAAAGTATAGAGCTATACTTATTAAAAGTTTCATGATCATAGCTCTCACAATAACAGAGATCTGCAAGTTAATTCAAATTCCAAGAGAGATCAGCCAATTTATTTAAATTTCAAACCAACATTAGCTTGGTAGAGCATTAAGTAAGCGCGTTGCCAAATTTAATGACAGTAGCTCACACAACAGCTGAGATCTGCGCTCTGACAGACCGACATGACTTGACAAAGACTTAATATACCTACACAAAGTTGAGGAAAACATGAAAAGAAACAGAGAGAACTACAATATTTCATCACAGTCAAAATTAGTCTCATTCAGAAGAAGAAAGACAGGCAGACAGACAGGGAGAGAAAGAGACAGAGAGAAGGAGGGAGATGGGAAGAGAGAAAATGAGAGAGAGGGGAAGAGTGAGTTGGAGACTGAGGAAGAGCGAAGATAATGTTGCTTTTTATGCTTGGGTAGCTCGTGTACTGAGCGGGGGATTTCACTTTTCGGCAATCAAAACTGACCTTAATCAATGTCTACAATGTTGTGTGTGCTACGTGTGTGTGTGTGGGTATGTTGTGTTGCACACACTCATTGTTAGCGGGTGGAAGTTGTTGTTGTTGTTGTTCGTGTTGCTTAAGCTCAACAAGAAGAAAAAGTATCTTTTGCATAGGCAATCAAAAGCTACTCTAACTAAACTGACAACAGGGGCAGGGGGAAGAACAGCAGGAGGGGGGAGAGGTGAAGGAGAGGAGGAGGTGCAGTAGGAGGAGAAGAGGGGCAGGGGAGGAAGACAGAGATGAAGACGCGCAAGTTGCGTGCAAACAAGTTTGCTGCGAAAACTTCTCAGCGTAGCTCGCATGCAGTTGGCTACAAGCAACAAACACACACACACCACACACACACACCATACACATATCATACACACACACACACCATACACACACACCACACACACACGTACACTTAGCAGCTGCGACGACGTTGCAATTTTCATTCATATGCAATAAACACAGAAGACATCAACGCGGACATCTGTGTCGACAGGGGAATGGGAGAGAGGGAAGGGAGAGGCAGGGAGATATAGCAGGCAGGGGGCAAGGAGAGAGGCAGAGCAGGCAGGTCTGGGAGGGGGAATTGGCGAACAGATTGCGTCGGCTACACGGCGAGCGTTTCCTGTCTGGCCAACAACATCATGAGATATCATGTGCCGCCTTGTCCCTTGCCCCGCCGACATAACCAGCGCAGCTGTCGCAGCAGCAGCAGCAAAGAAAAGCAACAACAACAATAATAACAGCAGCAACAACAGCAACAATAACAACAACAACAGCAGCAGCAACAACAACAACGCGAGCCAACTACCTGCACTGAAGAGGGCCGCAGGTGAAGTAACTTATATGAGACGCTCTCGTATGAGACGCTGCCACAGCCGCCTCGAGGTAATTAGTTTAGCGCGAGCAGAGCTGCCCCCCGCTCCCCTCCTGCTACCCCTCTACTCCCTTTCTTGTCTTCTTCTGCTGCCAGCTCTGCTCTGATGTGGCCTCTTGCTTATCTTAGCTTCAGACTCTGCCCAAGCCTCTGCCTCTGCCTTCGCTTCTGTCTCTGCTTCAGCTTCTACTTCAGTTTCTACCTCTACCTCAGCGACCTCCCTCCCTGCTTGATGCTCCCCATCCCCTTGCTTCTTCCTCCGTCTCAGACACAACCGCAGCCCCTTCCTCGACCCCTTCACAGCTACTCTCGGCCTCTGCTGGTGTCCCTGTACTGGGAGAGGTACTACTTCTACTACTGCTCTGCCTCAGCCTCTTTCCCTCTCTATCACTCTTTTTGACTCGTCCCCTCTCTTTATCTCTTTCTGCCTCTGCCCAGTCGCGTCTGTCGTCGAGCTTGTTGTGCAGATCTCTTTCTTAATCACATTCAAAGTCTGATTCCCTATCGCCCTCTCTACTTTTTCCTCCTCTGCTGCCCCAGTCTCTTCCATTTTCCCTATCTCTTCCTCCTCCTCCCCTCTTCAACCTACCTTTACATATGCATTGTCTTCTTCCCCCTTCTTTCTCCTCTTCAGACACCTTTTCTGTGGGAGAAGAGGGGCTGAACTCTCCTCTACTCCCTCCTCTCTACCCTCCGCTTTTCCCTCTTCTCTTCCCTCCTCTTCTACTCCCTCTTTTACTCCCTCCTCTCTTCCCTTCTCATCCCTTTTTCCTCCGCTCCCTCCTCTTCTACTCCCTCTCTTCTACCTCCTCCATTTCTACTCCCTCTCTGCAACTCTCTCCTCTCATCTCTCCTCATCTCTCTCCTCTTCCTTCTTCTAATTTCGCTCCTCTTTTTCCTTTTCCTTATCCCTTCACTCCTTTGCTCTCTTCTCTATCTTCTACTTCATAGTCCCCCTCCACCTTTTCCTTCCCTTCTGCCTCTTCCTCTTCTGCCTCATTCTCTTCTGCCTCCTCGTCTTCTCCCTCCTCTTCTTCTTATTTCTCCACATAATTTGCTTGTAGCCTCATCACATCATTAAAAGCCTTGTCCGCCTTACTCTCCCTCCTTCCCCCTTCCCCCTTCCACCACCCCTTCCCACTCGTCTTCTGTCTTGCCAGCCTTATCTTCATTCCCATCTGCAACTTCATACCAATCTCCATCTACACTTCAGCCCCTTCTCTCTCTCTTCCCGCTGCTTCTAAATCTCTTTTCTTTTTTGCGCGATCTTCTTTGCTCTGCAGATCTAACAACTTTTCCAGCTCTAGTCAAGGTGTCTTCTTTGTAAGCTACCCAGAATTGTCCCATGCACACACACACCTTTACATACATACATATGTATGTATGTACATATATATTATGTATACATTTATATCTCTCTCTTTATCTCTCAATGTGCCCACTGTAAACTGATCTTGCTCCTCCGTCTGCTCGCAATAATTGTGAAATTCAACTCACGTTGCACTCACAAATGCAGCAAATGAATGAAGCACTCACACACACACACTCACACATTCGTACTTCGCCTTCGCGTCTTGGACGGATGTGACTCATCCACAGTCGAAATACTCGAGACGAGCCCAACGAGAACTTCTCTCTCTCTCTCTGCGTCTCCCTCTCTGTTTATTTACTTTGCATGTTCTTTCATGCTCGAGTAGCTCGTCGATGATTGCTTTGCCCATTCGAATTTCACAAGATCATTCAATATATTCATATTAATGAGTCTTACTCACTTATTAAATAAACTGTGAAGCTAATGAACGTGTTAAAAAAGTTTGATAAATTGATTAATCCTCAAGCAATTTTGGTGAAATTTTAAATTAAAATATATTTTATACATACAATATTAAATATTATTAAATGTAAATAAAGAAGAAAAAGTTGCCAAAAATATCTTAATTAATAAATAAAACTAAATAAATCAAAGTGTTCTTCTTATTTTCCTTTACTCGTCTGCCTTAGCAACATGTTGCGCATTTCAAATGTTGCTCTGCCTTACTTAGCGAAACGGTTAAAGCAACACAAGCTTTACCACAGAGAGAGCGCGAGAGAGCGCAGCCAGTAATGTGCACTGTGCACGCTCTCTTCAGCGCCAGCGCCACCCCCCGCCCGCACAAAACGACGACACTAGCGAAGCTAGTTGAAGCGAACGCACGCACACACGAAGGCTGAAGCCGAAGCCGAAGTCAGAGACGACGACAACGAAACGTAACGAAACGAAACGAGTCGCTGCTGTTGCTGCTGGCGTTGGCTTTGGCTTTCGCAACGCAGTCGGCGCTCAGTCCATGTCGATGTTTGCTGGCGAACGGTTGCGTCGTTGCTCAATCGCGTGCTGCGTGTGTGACTCCCCACCAAAAGTGTGAGAGAGAGTGAAAGAAAGAGAGAGAAGAGAGTGAAACCGTTACAAGTGAGTGAAGTGAAATGATTGCAACGCGGCGCTAAATGAGGCAGCCACACATAATCAGCCAGTGCCAGTTGCAGTTGCCGTTGCACAGTGTGCGAATCGATGAATTTATGAATAAAACTCATCACGCGCACCTCGTGTGAAACACGCAGCATCGTGTTTCTGCCTGTCTGTCGTCGTGTGTGAACGAGCGAAGGCGAAGGCATCTGCGTGCGTGTGAGTGTGAGTGAGAGTGCGTCAGTGTGTGTGTCCGTGTGCGTGTGAGCAAGCACGAGCCTGGCTGTGCCAGTGCCAGCCTGTCAGCCTGCCTGGCTGTCGTTCTAACGGTGTTGTGATTGCAGGACACACCACGAGAGACGTAACGGTAACACACAAACACAAAACACCAAAAAAAATATAAGAAGAACGCAAAGCGAAAAGGCAAAAAAAAATACGTGAAACGCGAACGCGAATGCGAAGGCGAAGGCGAAACGTGAAACGCGATGAAAATTAAAGCTTTGCGTGGCTAAAATCGCTAAACGACACCAACAACAAATAAACATACAAACAGGGTATATACACACACACAGTTACCCTGTACAGCAATAATAACAACAACAACAAGTGCAAGTTGCGTAAAAGTGAGGCTAAAAACGATTATCAGCTGCCAAAAGGCAGAAGGAGCAGCAGAAGAAGGGAGGAGCAGAAGGAGGAGTAGTACGAGGAGCAGTAAGGAGGAGCAGTTGGAGGAGCAGCAAGAGGAGCAGTAGGAGGAGCAGCAGTTACTCCTCTTATCTTGGCCGCGTTGCCAACTTGCTATAAATAACGTCGCGCCAAGCGCCGCTAATTACGCCAAAACATGAAAATATTTACAACAACAAAAGCAGCCACAGCAACAACAATAACAACAACAACAACAACAACAGGAGCACGAAAACTTTGGCAATTAATCAATTTTCCGCTTGACCAATACAAAATAATAAATTCATTGCCAGCCAAGGCACTATTATCATAATTAAATCCGGAAGGAGCATTCCTTCTCCTAGAAAAGGAAAGTAAGGAAGTCCCCACTACGCCTGGCATGCACTAGAGAGGATCAGAGACTCTACACACACACACCATGCCACATATCAGGCTCATCAACAGGCTGCAGCTGTTGCTGCTGCTTCATCTGCTGCCGCTACTTCCTTTGCTCATTGAAGCTCATCGCTCAGCAGGAGGAGCGGGAGGATCGGGCAAGCACTACGCGCAGCAAACCTCCCAGCAGAACGAGGTCTACTCCATAGCAGACAGTCAACCCATGACCGACGATGGCTACATGGCTGGCTCACCTGCTCCACCTCCACCCCCGCTGTACGACCTTGATCAAGGTGGATCTGTGCAACAGCTGAGCAGTTGCCAGACAGTCTGCGCCTGCAAGTGGAAGGGAGGCAAGCAGACCGTGGAGTGCATCGATCGTCAACTCATACAGATCCCCGAGCACATCGATCCCAGCACGCAGGTGCTGGATATGTCGGGCAACAAGCTACAGACCTTATCCAATGAGCAGTTCGTGCGAGCTAATCTGCTCAATCTGCAGAAGCTTTATCTGCGCAACTGCAAGATTGGCGAGATACAGCGAGAGACGTTCAAGGGACTAACTAACCTGGTGGAACTGGATCTATCGCATAATCTGCTGGTCACAGTGCCCAGTCTGGCACTGAGTTACATATCCTCGCTGCGGGAACTGACACTCGCCTCCAATCACATACACAAGATCGAGGCACAGGCATTCGCCTCCACGCCCTCGCTGCACAAGTTGGATTTGTCCCACTGTGACATACAAACCATATCGATGCAGGCATTCAGTGGCTTGCAGGGATTGATACTGCTCCGGCTGAATGGCAACAAGTTGAGTGAGCTGCTGCCCAAAACCATTGAGACGCTAAGCCGTCTGCATGGCATCGAACTGCACGATAATCCCTGGTTATGTGACTGTCGTCTGCGGGATGTCAAGCTGTGGCTAATGCAACGCAATATCCCCTACCCGGTGGCACCGGTATGTGCCGGAGGACCGGAACGCATCATTGATCGCACATTCGCCGAGCTGCATGTGGATGATTTCGCCTGTCGCCCCGAGATGTTGCCCATATCGCACTACGTGGAGACGGCGATGGGGGAGAACGCATCGATTACCTGCCGTGCCCGAGCCGTGCCCGCTGCCAGCATTCATTGGTACTGGAATGGCAGGCAACTGTCGAATAATAGCGCCTTCAGCGCCTACCAGCGGGTGCACATGTTCGAGCAGCTAGAGAATTCCAGTTTCGAGAAGCGCTCCAGGCTGGTGCTGACCAATGCACAGGAAACTGATTCCAGTGAGTTCTACTGCGTGGCCGAGAACCGAGCGGGCAGTGCGGAGGCGAACTTTACGCTTCATGTGAGCATGAGGGCAGCAGGAATGGCCTCACTGGGCAGTGGGCAAATTGTGGGATTGAGTGCTGCGCTGGTGGCACTGATTGTATTCGCATTGGCTGCCATCATGTGCCTGCTGCTGCGGGTGAAGAGGCAGCCCTATGTGGACAGCAAGACACCCAACAATCACATGGAGGTGATCACCTCAGTGAATCATCAGAATTCCATAACGAACAAGACTCAGCCGGCGACTGGGAATGGCAGCATTGGTGGCATTGTGATAGCCAATGGAGCTGTGGCCAATTGCCTCGATGCAGGAGTGGGAGGTGGTGTTGGAGGAGTTGGTGTGGGAGTGGGAAGTGTAGCTGGCCTGGGAGGCGGAGGCACACTGGAGCGTAAAGGCAGCGCAGGTCCGAGCAGCTCGTCGCTGGAGCCACAACGCAATCCTGCGAATCCTGTACAGAAACCACCGCGTCTCACCGACTTGCCCTACTCCACGCAGGGCTACGACAACGCTGGCAGCGTGCTCTCCACTGCCTCCTGCTTCATCTCGCCCAGTGCATCCTCGGCAACGGGCCATGGCAATAATCCGGATCTGATCAATGATACCAAACGCTTTGGCAGCGATGAGTTTGCCGATCTCAAGCTGCCCGTGGTGATGCCCGGTGGCAGTGGGGAATACAGTCGCGCCAATGGCTGCGACTCACTCTATCCCTCTGGGCTGTGGGAGCACACAACGGGTGCCAGTTCAGCCGATAATCTGTTCATGAAACGCTACACGGACAAGACGCCCATCATCGACTCCAGTCAGTTGTACGATCTGCACGAGGCACGCAATGTGGCAAGCGAATACTTCAGCAAAACCTTTCCCCGCTCGCACTGCAATGCGGCACTGCAGCAAGGGGGAGTGGGAGGAGGAGGAGCTGGAGCTGCTTCCACCACTTCCACAGCCACAACGAATCTGTCGAGCAGCGGCGGCAACGGCTCCTCGGGTTATCCCAATGACTACGGGCTGCCATTGGTGCCCGGCGCAGAGCATCAACACAATCATCAGCTGCAAATGCATCCACTGCAGCAGCTCCAGCAGCAGCTCAACTCCACGCTCAATCATCATCACCAGCAGCTCCAGCAGCAGCATCTCGGCTCCTCCAGCGGCGGTTCTGGCTCGACGCACAGCGGCAGTCCGCACTTCAGTAGCCGCACACTGCCACGCCTACACGACGGAGGAGGCAGCAGCAGCCATGGCTCTGCTAGCTCCAGCCCCACGCCCGCCCAGGCAGCCACAGGCAGCTCCAGTTCCTGCTCAATATTGCCCAATGGGCAACCGGTGAATGCCAAGACGATACGGGTCTGGCAGAAGGGGGGCGTGCCCGTCCTGCCACCCGTGACGGCGCTGAAGCGGGCTCTGATCAGCAGCAGCCGCAACTCGCCCGACGAGGGATACCAGGAGGGATGCGGCACCGATGTCTAAGCAGGAGCAGCAGCAGGAGGAGATTCCCCAAGCAGAACTGACTAAACTTAAACTTCAACTACAACACACACACACCCAACACACACACATAAAGAAAAGTATTTTGTATGGCGAATTGCGGGCGAATTTGCGGCGAATTACGTGCGAACTTCGCGGCAGAACTGTTTGTGATAGTGTCTGATTAAAAAGATATGGCGAATGACGATAATAACAGTTAAACAACAAGCGATCAATGCTAAACGAAAGCTAAACTAAAAGTAAAACGCAAAAAAATGAAAAGAAAATCGAAAAAAAAACTTGAATAATCGAAAAACTTGAGAGGAATGCGAGTGAACAAAAAATGAGGTATACTTCTAGGCATAACCAAGCAAGAGAGTGAGCGAGGAAAGAGAGAGAGTATAAAATGCAATGTTAAACTAATACATATACACACTCACACACACACACATAAGCTTAGCAACTAAATAAGCAACCCTGTACATATCCTGCAACCCTATCAAAGAGCCCAACTCGTTGTCAACTCTCGCAAATCCCCGCAAGTTATCGATATCAATGTAATCGAGCCGAACACAATAATTAAAATGCGCATAGGCACCCTGTAAATGTAATTAAACGAGAGAACTCTACTGTAACTAACTGTTAACCTAACTGTAAACCTAACTCTAGCTCTAACTCTAACTGTAACCGTAAACTGAACGTTGTGTGTGCGTGTCTATGCGTGTTTGTGCCTGTCTGTGCGTGTCTGTGCGTGTGACTGTGAAGACTACCGCCAAAAGAAAAGTATAACGCCCCCTCTCGATATTATAGAGAACCTCCTCAACCCACGACAGTTAGACAGAGAGAAAGAGGGAGAGAGAGAGAGTCCTACTAAATGGTATACTATACTATATACGATATATAGTGCATGGCAAGACCTAATCCATATTTGTGTAAACGAATAGTAAGAAACAAAAAAAAATAGCGAAAATTTATTAAAGAAATTAACTAAATGTGTGACAATTCTGTATGTGTAAATACCATAGATATATAGACGAGTATAACGAATATTATCAAATTCCGATAACAAAACACACAGTCGATAAAGAGAAAGGCAGCGCTAACTCAACCAAGAAAGGGAAAGAAGAAAGAAGAACAAAAGTAGCTAGTTTAAAATGGATTAGGTTTGGATTCAGTATTGAGTTCTTAGTCTCTTTTAGTTCCTTAGATAGTAATACATTAACTTTTTATTTAGATCTACTTAGTTACTTCAGAAACTATAAGCATAGGTGTCCAGTTCTATTCAAAACCAGCATTACTTGAGAACTAAATAGAAATGGTAATTACATTCAACTCCCTTAGTTTCTAAATTTCCAACTAATTACCTTATTTTCGGAGAAAAACTTAATAGTATTTCTTTTCCCCAGTTGCCTTAATTATGATTTCTCGAGTGTTCAAGTATGTAGGTCAAAGTTCAATTAGCAAACGTTTTCGTTTTCGTTGACGGTAAACGAATTTAAGAGCAGCAAGCAAGGTCAGCGCTAGTTGAGGTTAATTTTGGAACTGTATACATAGAACTCTATACGAACATGAGGTTGAGTTACCTAGACGAGGCACACAGAACACACACAGAACTTTGGAATTTGCAGTGTGAAGAAAAGTAATCAAAGCAGAGCAGAGAGAAAGAAACATAATCATCGATTCATATGTAAATGCCAGACAGGGTGCTACAAGTACTCACACACACACACATACACACACATCAGACATCACTCGACTCATTCACGAATGACAATTACAAAAAGTATCCACAGATATTAATTGCCTGTACGAACTAAGCAAAAAACGAAAAAACAGAAAGCAGAAAGAAAGAGAAAGAAAACATAATTTAAGGTAAACCAAAGACTTTTTTCTTTGCATCTATATTCGAAACGAGGGGAGTACGAAGAGAAGAATAACGAAACAGCTCCCGCAACTCAAAAATAATATTGAGAGAAGAAACCAATGAGCGAAGCAGAAGAACAAGAAAATAATCCTAACATTTAAGTTATACCTATGTATTGTATGATATACCTAAATACATATAAAGATAATACTATATATATATATATATAAACTTAACATAGTAATAGCTATATGTACTTATCGTGTATGAGAAGAAAGCGAAGAAGGATGAAGAGTTGGAGGAAGGAGAGTCGGCATTGAATGCATGAAGAGCAGAGCAAATATATATATAAAACATATATGCATTAATATATATGTATATATATATCGTATATATAAACTGAACATGGTGTACTCATTACATTTACAGGCGGCACAGGTAGGTAAGGGGCGTGGCTCGAGGGTCGAGAGGGGCGTGACCCAATTAGCTGCGAATCTCCACAGAGACAAAAGACAATCGAATTCCAATGCTGCTCATGGCCCTGCTGCTGTTGCTGTTGCTGCTGTTGCTGTTGCTGTTGTTGCTGCTGTTGCTGCTGTCTCTGGTGTTGCTCGTGTTGCTGCTGCTGCTGCTGCGCTTTTGTTGTTAACCGCTGTAGCGTTTGGCATATTAGGGCCAATCGTCTAATCGCCAATTATGCAGTTAACCTGCCACAACCTCGTCGACAGAGGCAGAGCCAGGGGCAGAGACAGAGCGGCGCGCAAATCGATAGAGAGCAGGAGAGAAGAAGGTGGAAAGCAAGCCACAAAGTGATAGAGACACAAAGTGATAAAGGTAAAGCAAGATAGCGAAGCGGGACAGGGAAGAGTAAAGAAGGGAGAGAGAGCTAAAGAGAAAGCCATGTCAAAGTTCGCCAAAGTTTAAGCAAGAATTGAAATTCAAGTGATTTACCTCAATCAACTTGGAATACGCTGAACAAATCTTGTGAAATTTGTAGAGAAATTAATGAACATTTTGGGAACATGAAGAAAAATGTAAAAAGAAAGAGAAGGACTGGGAGAAAGGTAGAATAAAGCATTGAAAATATAATAAGCACAGTCTAAGCTTGGAAGAAGAATTGAAAAGGAGTTCACTTGCTGCCTAACAATGAAACATTCACAATAGTTGCTCACTTTACTTCTTATATTATCTGTCTCTAGTATAAAGAGAGTTGAAAAAAGAAGAAGTAAAGTAGAACTAGAATGATATGCAGTGAATTAAAGCAAGACAAGGCAGGCTAGATAAATATATAGAAAGAACTCAATCCCTTTAATAATCTGGAAAGACTTTAAAAAATCCTTGGAAAATTTGTGCAAACTTAAAGAAGACCTTTTCATTTCACGCTACACTCATAGAAAGTGAGAAAAATCTTTGTGAAAATTAGGAAAAACCTTTCCCACTTCCACATTTCCACTTCTTTTGTCTGGCATAGAGAGAAACATTCGCAGTTTCTTGTTGTTGCTGCTGTCGCAATCAGACGATGCATGCAAATCGTATTATGCCACATCTAATTATAACTTTGGCTCAGCTTTGCTCGACGCACTGGATACCCTACTGGAGAGGTAGAAGACACGCATGTGTGGCACAAGTGGCAGGGCAAGGAGGAGGAGGTAGTCGGGGGGGAAAAGCGCGTAATAAAAACGGCTGCCTTCCCTCGGAGTTTATATCATGGCATGCAAAGAGAGGGAGGGAGCAGGACAGACAGTCTGATTCGTTGTGCCGCAGGCAGCACCCAGCGGTCTTCCCTTCCCCCACTTCTCCTACCTCCCTCTGTCTGTCTGCGAATTCGTATCCCTCGCCTTATTGACGACGCGCAAAGTTTGCCAACTAAACAAGTTTTGTGCCTCAAATGAAATTTAGGTTGCAACTGAAGCCCAACAAAAGCCAAACAAAACAAAGCAACAACAACAACGAGAGCAACAACAACAACGATGGCGGGCAGCAAAAAAATTAGAACTTTTGCGCTACTGCTAAAGGAAAGTGAATTTTATTTGCTCAACTTTATTACGTATACGTGCCGTTGTTCCGCCTGTGTAAATAACCAAAATGCAAAACGTGCCCCAAGCCACCAGCGTCTGCACCCAAAACTTGCCTCAGATCTCGTTGTCTAATGAAGACAGCGTCGCCACTGCCGCCGCCGCCAGGTGGCGCTCTCGCACTTTTATGTTCATGCATTGTGGACTGTTTAACGACGTACGACGTACGACGCGCACGGGGTATGAGAAATTTATAAAAAACCATATAAACCTCCGCTGTGTGGGTCAAACTAGTCGAGAGAGAAACGTGCTCAACAGGTGCATACCCTGTGGGGGGCAGAGGGGAGGGAGGAGATGGGAGATGAAGATGAGCTGAACTGTGCTTTATTCTCTTCTCACTACTACAGAGTATGCGGCAGTCGGGATGAACAAAAACAGCATCTTCAACTGTGAAAGAAACCTTTTGAATTATTTACCCTATATAATTTGAGTATTTGTTCATTGCATAAGCCTTAGTCCTGGCTCAGCTTGCTACACAGGGTATCTGCAAGTCAGGCATTGTTAATGATTACTTCTGAATCAATTTTCTTAGCTCAAAGGTCCGACAGTGCATCAACAGAAAGGCCAAATCTATGCAGCAACTCCAGCAACATCTCAAAGGTTGCTCCATCTTCTTTACTGCTCTAACAACTACAGGGCATCTGGCAGTCCATCAGCTACAACTCGCGCCCGCAGCATTTGCGCTCTCATATGCCTAAGCCAACAGACCGTAAATATTGTTGAAAACGGCAGTTTATTTTTGGGCATTCAATAGGACTCGAATCGCTGATGGATGTAAACAGCAACAGCCCCGGTAGGAGCAGCAGCAGCAGCAACTGGAACAACAGCAACAACAACCTTCATAAGGAGCAACAACGACAACAGCAACATGATAAACAAGCAGCAGCAGCAGCAGGAGACACACGTTTACAGGTGCACAAAGAACGAAGCGAATAATGTTAAAGGCTTTCCTTGGCCGCATGGTAAATAAGAAGCAAATAAATCAGCGGGAAGAAGGATGTCTAGTAGTTACCCTGTAGTGTGATTGGAGTAGAGAATAAAGAAAAAAATAATTAAATACATCAAAAATAAATTAGCAAACATGTAAATAAGTTCATTAATAAAGAAATAAATAAAAAAAAATGAATAAATAAATAAAGGTAAAAAAATAAAAAAAATAAATGTATGTATTAAAATAAACAAATAAATAGGTAAATAAGAAAACTAGTAAATAAAAAAAAAGATAACTAAATAAATAAACAATAAATAAATATAACATTGTCAAGGTGTTTATTTTGTATAACCTTATTAATCTTCTGTGCAGTCTTTTAGTTTAAAACATTGTCAAAATTGGTAAGTACCATGCTGCAATTTTTATTTACTGTAAAGATGGTTGCTAAATTACAATCAAAATACGTTTAAAAATATAAAAAAAATAAAAAATAATCCTGAACTCTCGCCAACTGCCATGAAGTTAAGTAAATAAAATATTTTGAAGTTTAAAATCGTTTTAATTTTTTAATTATGGACAGTAAATAGGAAGAAGTTCTCTTTTTTCTCAAATATATAACATTTTGCTTATAATTTAACTTTAAATTTTGCTCGCTTTAAAGGTACCACTGTTTTAATTTTTTAAAAATGTAAAATATCTAATATTTTACTGCAAAAATATTCAAAATTTCTTCTTTTTTTTTTTTTATGCATAGTATATTTACTTCGATTGGTTTTGTTCATATTTTGACGCAAAATAATAGTGTGGCTTGTATTTTAAATGCATATTTTACAGTATATATTTTCTTATATGTATTTAATATTTTTTTATTCATTTGCAAACTTTTTACATCAATTTGTGCTTAAATTTTGCTATATCTCTTATTATGTAGTGCATTTATATAAATTTATATAATTCAATGTATATTTCTATGTAAATTATTAATTATTTATACACTTTTATGTATTGTACATTTTTTTATCAAAAATGCAAATTTTCCTTCCGTGCAGCGCACAATTTTCCCACAGTATTTACAGTTCAGGCCAGCCCCCGGTCTCCCTTGGCGCCCTGCCTCCCTTCTGGCCGGATGTTGCTCAGACATAGCTCTGCTAATATACCCCGCAAACATGCTTCCTCTTCCTCCTCGCCCTGCCTACCCGCGCGCTGCCTCTGTTCCTCTTCCTTTTCCCCCTTCTTCTGCTGCCTTGCCAGCCATTTCATCTCGGCTTGGTTGGTTATAATGATGCACACACACGCACAACCACACACAGTCATAAATAGGGGCTCAACAAAGAGTTGTCATATGTGTGTGAGTGTGTGTACATGTGTGTGTGCATGTGTGTGTGTGTGTTGTCTTTGCGTGTGTCGTCGTCCCTTTAGCGTCTTCAGCATTTAATGGCCTCATTAATTTTCTATGCTTGGCCTTAAATTATTTTGCTAGTCCCGCCGTCGTCGTTGTCGTTGTCGTTCTCGTTGCTGTTGCTGTTGCACGCTGCTCAGCAATTCCATTAACTTGGCGTAGGCACTCGGCACTCAGCCAGGCCCCCCTTCCCCTCTCTGTTGCCCTGCCAAACTGCCCCTTGTTGAAGAGCGCACGCCAGGGCCAATGGCAAACTGTATGTCTCGTCTCGTCTCTGGCCTCACTGTGCCTCAGCTGGCTCTGCTCATCGACTGGTTGCGTTGTCGTTCATTTACATAAACTTAATTGTTTTATTTAATCAATAAAAATAATTAAATGCCATGTGCGTAAGTAATTAAAACAAATCGCTTTTACTGCACAACCAAATTGAAATTGCATAAACAGGCAGAGTGGGAGGGGCGGGAGCTACTAAACGAAATTCACATGCAACAGGGCAAGGGAAGGGGGGAGGGGTGGAAGGGGTATGCGCTCTAATGATGTACTTCCCTAGCGTGTACGTGTGTGTGTGTGTGTAATTATGGCACATCAAACATTAATCAGGCTGGCAAAATGCGAATGTGGAAAACGCAACTGCATAAAATCAGCGGAGCCACAATGATAATTTTGTTGTTGCTGTTGTTGGCACGACAGCAATGTGCCAGCAACAACAACAACAGCTGCAATATCTATGGCAACAGCAGCTCGAATATCAGCAACGGCAATGAGTACAGCATTTGCAGCAATTGTTGCTGTAGAAACAACAACTTACACCTCCACAGCAGCAGCAACAACTGCAACTAGAGTTACAGAGGGTACAACAACAATATGTACCTCGGCAACAGCTACAAGAGCAGCAGCAACCTTTGTAGGTTCATTTGCAGCAACAACAACTGCAAGAAGTGCAACAGCGACAACTTTGAAAAGGAAGTATTGCAGCAGCAACTAGAACAGCAGCAACATAGGCCTGAAGACCAAGAACTGTTACAGCAGCAACATTAGAAACTTAGGCAACACTAGCAGCAACTTATTTAGCAACAACAGCAGCCTTACCTAGAAGAACAACCTCGACTGCAATGCAACAGCAAGAGCAACAGCAACATTATGAGCAAGAACAATAGCAATTGCTGCAAGAGCAACTGCAGAGGCATCATTAGCAACTAAATGTTATACAGCAAGAGCAGCACCTTAAGCAACAACAACTGCAGCAGCAACAATATGGGCAACAGCAATATCAGCAGCAGCAACAGCAACTCCAACTGCAACAGCAACTCCAAAAGCAACACAAACTGCATGAGCAACAGCAACTACGATAGTTAGGAAGCAACAGCAGTAACTATTGCAGTGGCAACAGCAACAACAACAGCAGCAGCAACTTGCAATGCAACAGCAGCAGCAGCGACAGTAAGGAACAAAACACAAACTGCATCAGCATCAGCAACTTAATAAGCAGCAACAGCAGCAACAATTGCAGAGACAACAGCAACCAGAATTGTAGCAGCAACTTCTACAGGAACTGCAGCAGCAATTGCAGTAGCAACCGCAACAACAGCAACAGTTACAGCAGCAACAAGCATAACAACTAATGTAGCGCTAGCAACTGCAACACTTACAACTGCAGCAACATGAACTGCAGCAACAACTGTAACCATATTAACAGCAACAATTATAGCCACAACAACAACTACAGCAACAACCACTGCAACAGCAACAGCTGCAGCAACAACAACTGCAGTATTAGCAACAACATCAACTGCAGCAACAGAGCTAGCAACAACTTTAATAATATTAACAGCAACAACTGCAACTGCAGCAAGAGCAACTGTAGCAACAACAATTACAGCAACTGCAGAAAAAAGAAAGTGCTGCAACTACAACAACAGCATCAGCAATTACAACAACAACAGCAGCAGCAACTACAACAATAACTTGCACAGCAACAACAATTAAATTATCAACAACTGCAACAGAGCAACAACAACATCGACGCCTCAACCGAATTGTTTTGCGACCGCACACACAAAATCCAAAAACCAAATTACTTTATAAGCGCTGTACACCGCCCCGCACAAGTTCACTTCCCTCCCTCTCTCACCACTCCCCCTTCCCTTCTGCCTCCTTGCATACCAACAGAAATTTTCAATTTTTCAGCATAATTTATGGCTCACAAAGCGTAAAAACCAAAAACCCCAGCAAATCAGTACGAGAAATTATGCAAAAATATTTTGTGATGTCCCTTCCCCCTACTGCTCTGCCTACGCCCCTGTCCGGTCATAATCTCTGTGGCCATCTCGCTCGCACTCACATATGCTGAGCGGACATAAACAATGCGTGGCGTGGCAACTCTGGCAACTCAGTCACAATTTGCAATAGGTAAAACGATTTAATGCCGAACACAAACAGGCAAACACACACACACACACAGAGACACACACACGCACACACACACTGACAGCTATGCGATACAGTTAGAAATACAAATTAAACTAATGCCAGATAGATAGATAGATAGATACATTTATATTGATCAGCAATTTAATGTAAATTATGCTGTCTATTTCGTGGTTCGCCCCCATTCGATGTTGTTATTCTTTGCCTGTGTGTGTGTGCGTGTGTGTGTGTGTGCGAGCACATTATGCAAATCAGTATTTCGCAGAACTGTATCTGTTGCTTTTTATAGGCATTTGTTTTATTGCCATTTCACATGAGCAACAGCAGCAACGACGGCAACAACAAATGACTTCAAAGCCATCAGCAGCAGCACAAAAGGCCCCTAAAAGTATGCCACACTCACACGCACACACTCGCACACAAATGAATTGAATTCTAAACACACTTTTAAACTGCAGAAATACCGAAATCGTATTGCCATTTGCACATAAATCTGTGCAAATATATGTTATATATGAGCTGATATAGTCGCAACTTTGCCTCGATTATCCTTCTATCATAAGTTATGAGTTATGAATGAATGCAAGTGTGTGGGGTGTATTTTGAGGTTAGCTTTTTAATGATTCGGTGAGTTTTGATTTTGTATAGCATTAGAGCAGGCCGTTAAGGTGTTTATTGAATTAATAAGGTATTTATTATGACTTTTTATTTATTTAAGCGATAAATGACTGTATTTTCTACATTTTAAATATATTCTCTATACTTAAGACTGTTATACAACATTTGAATATCAAATAAAACATTCTAAGACATTCCTCAAGATTTTTAAATTTCATTTAAAGATATGAAGAGATTATAGAGGGAATATATATATTTATAAACAGATATGAAGTATGAAAACTTTAGGCGGATAGGAGGAATATACGAGTTTTGGAATATACAAACGATATATTCATATGTGTTTTTTTGGATAGATTTATTGATAAACAGATAGAATAGATTAATTGATAGGTTCCCAAAGGCAGCAGTTTATACATTTTTATTAAAATTATAGGATTTTGGTGACCTTTGATTTGTATCCCCATGGTTGCAGGCTCGGTAACCGTCTTCAGGGATTTTTTTTTCACGTCAGCGGGCGCGGAGTTTTATTATAATCAGATACACACTCCGATGAATGCAAACTGCAATACAGATAGATTTATTTGTCTAATTAGAAATTGATAGGTACCTTAATTACGATAATGACTAAGGTACTTATACATATATACAAACATAAACAATATACAATACTTAGGTTACACAATTGCCATCAGTCTTCATATCTTTATCGCGCCATTAAAGCGCTTGATTCTATCTCTATTCAATATAATCGGTTAAAAAACATTCCAGACAGAGCCTCACCCAATAAAACATCTTTAAATTTAAAAAAAGAAAAGAAAACTAAGGCTTCCGTAAGCAAGTGAAAATTTGATAAACTTACGCGGAAATTCCTTGACCTTTTTACGGATTCAACGAGAAAAAAATCCGATGTGGCATGTTTGGAAAACAGAAAACACTAACCAAAGACAGACTTATAAATAATTTCGATATATTATTACAAGCGAGTGCGAGCGAGCTTGAAGAACTGCCCCACCCATCCTCCCCTCAGCATTTGAATGCCAGCAATAACAAGTATACGCGGGGTAGACCTGCGCAAGATCTCAGCTTGTCTTATTAAAAATTCAATACAAAATACATTGCCAATGCCAAGTTGACTGTTGTTGTTGCTGTTTTTTTTCTTTTGTTGCCTGCCACGCCCCCCAACGACGATTACATTTCCATGCAAATCAAATTGGAAAAGAAGACAAGAGACAGATAAGCCAAGCCGCGTCGAAATTATAAAAACAATTTGCAGTCATTCGACAAGTGAAACACAATAAAGATATCGCTACCCCCCTCCCCTCTCTCCCTGTCTCTCTCCCCTACAATACTCGGCATGTTTGGATAATTAGAAGCGTGTCGCAGGCAACCCGCAATAGAATGCGATAGCTTACGCTGCGATGCGATGCGTTGCGATAGCTCGTTTCCTTTGCTATTGATTCATCATTATGACGCCCTCGTGTGACAGAGACAGAGAGGGAGAGAGGGAGATAGACAGACAGGGAGTGAGCCTATTAAATAAGCGGAGTCCTTCCGTCTGTCTGTGCGTGTCTGGGCCGAAGCACGTGGCACGTGCATAAATTTATGACGTATCGATTGTTATTAATTCCAACGCCAGCCCCGATGTTTAGTCAATTTGTCAGACGGAAAGGAAAACCTTTTGCTCGATTTCAGCACTTCAGTGAATCGTTGCGGCGTGGGCCAACAAGGGGTTAATAATTCATTTGTGCAATGTGCTGTGGCGACCCCCAACAACAACAACAACAGCAGCAACAACAACGGCAACAACTTTCACTTACGTTTATCATCTGTCACACCTCATCAACGCGGTGCGTGCAGCTCAGCAACCGTTCCCCTCTCCCTCGCACCTCCTCTCTCTCTTTCTCTTTTCCTCTCCCTCTCTCTCTCGTTCTCTTTCTCTCAGTAATTACTCTCCCTGGCAATATTGTCAATAATTATCTCCATATTTCACGAAAAATTATAGACAAATGCGAGCCCGTTGGGCCGCCGTCCGCACTTCCCACTGTATATCTGTCCCACTGTATGCCTGTCCCAGTGTGTGTGGGTGTGAGTGTGTTTGTCCCACTGTGTGTACGTCTGCCTGTCTGTCTGTCTGCCTGTCCGTCCGTCTGTCTCTTTGTCTGTCGCTTGTTTATTTGCCGCCTGCTGCTGCCATTGACAAATATGTGTTAATAGAAGCGAACGGAAGCGAGTGCAAAAGGGATGGCAAATGGATAGTCAGTGAGAGAGTGAGAGGGAGAGAGAGAGGGGGAGTGAAGAGCGTCGCGCGTCCAGCTGAAGCTTGTTAATTGATATTGATACGACTCGTTGTGGCATCGAATGGCAACGCATAATGCGCCAGATGCTTATCAAATCTGGCGCCGAAGATGTCGCAGACAATTTGCAGAGATTTTATTTATCGAACGCGCTTGCGTGATATGTGGGCAGGGAGGTATATAGTAGAGGTTTAATGAAAAAGGTACATAAGTATGATGAGTGAACAGGTGAGTGGATTAGTGAGTAGATTGAAGCAAATGATGAGTTACCTCAAATTTGGTATATCGCTTGAAGGAATTGGATGTAAACGAGATGTACAACGAATGCATTAGAGATGTATAAACTATGTATAACAGATCTATAACAGATGTATAACAGATATATAACAGATGTATGACAGATGTATAACAGTTGTATAACAGATGTACAACTGATGCATAGGAGATAATTAACAGATATATATTAAAGATGTAGTACAGGTTTTTAAGAGATGCATAACAGGTGTATAACAGATGAACAACAGATGCATTGAAGAAGTACAATATAACAGATGTATAATACATATAAAAAAAAAGCTGTAGAATAGATGTATAACAGATGTACAACTGGACTATAGAAGATATATAACAGATAAATAGAAGATGTATGACAGATGTATAAGAGATGTATAACAAGTGTAGAATAAATATACAACATATGCATTAGAGAAGTATAACAGATGTATAACACATGTAAAAAAGCTGTAGAATAGATGTATAACAGATGTACAACTGAACCTTAGAAGACATATAACAGATATACAGGAGATGTATAACAAATGTATAAGAGATGGATAACAAATGTATAACAGATGTACAAGAGATGTTTTAGAGCATTATAAAAAAATGTATTTAGCTGTTTGGCAGATGTCTTACGGATGTATAACAGATATAAAAAATATGTATAACACATTTATAAAATTTGTATAATTCATGTTGTTATACATGTATACAACTGTAAGAGATGTAAAGATGTATAACAGGTATATAAGAGATGAAAGATAATTGATTAAGAGATGTGAACGGATGTGCATATGACGAATGCAAATGTACAACAGAAGTATAAAATATGTATAACAGATAGAATAGATGTATGACTTATGTAATATAGACTTTTTACAGATGTAAAAATGATTAATAAACAGATGTATCAGAAATGTTAAGCCAATGTTGATGCAATCGATGTATAGCAAATGAATAACAGATGTATAAATGATGTAGCTGAATTAGTTTCTCATAAGAAGAATACATCTTTCTATTGTATATAAAAAGTGATGTTTTAACTGAAATAGAGAAGCGTATTCTTGGTAGAATAGTTCTAAGTACCTTAAGACATTAGATTTAAGCATTTAAATCAAGAATATGCAACAAATTCAATATTGGATAATTGTATAAAAAAAAACAAATATGTATAAAAACTATATATTGAAAAATATATGGATATAGTCAAGTACCGTCATTCCCAATGTACATTTTCAATGCCAAGCAAGAGCTTAAAAATGTGAATAAGACTTCAGCTCATGTCTATAAAAAATAATTATTGAGCTATAAAATAGCTACATACTTATATAAATATCTGATATTTACATTAGTGACGTATACAGATATTACATATAAATAATGTATGAATATATGTGTTTGCTTCCTACGACATCGTTGTCAACTTAATCATATAGTTGCCGCAATTCATGTCACAAGTATTACGCCTTAGCACCCTCTGACATCACACATAGACAGAACAAAGACGTCATCCTATGCTGAAATACGTAATCGAACCGGAGGTGTTGACTGTGCAGACCCAAAATAAAGCCCCAAATCATAAATTAATCAAATTCCGCCCGCCTCCTCCTCCGAGCGATGTGTGTGTGCGTCATTATCCTGCGAGTGGGTCAGGTCAGGCGAGTCTATGAATCTTTGAGGTGGCTGCACTTTTTAGCCTGTAAAGCACTGCGCCGATTCGGCTCCAGTTCAAATTGCCAAAGCCTGCCAGGCAATCCCTCCTCCCTCCCCCCTGGCTCCGCCCATTCATCATTATTAAGGCCTTTAATTTATGGGGCCGCGTTGTCGTTTTTTATGGCGTGTGTTTTACATTGACTATAACATCGAGTCATATATGCTATACTACTCGCATGTACCACCGACAACAGCACTCGCATGTTGCGGGGCACGCCAGCTGCCGCAGTCGACGTCGCTGCTGGGTTCAAAGTACGCACAGGTAGCAGAGGCAGAGGCAGCGGCAGAGGCAGCGGCAGCGACTGAGGCAGCTCCACATAAAATCGATAAATCTTAAAAATTCAATAACAGCCGCCATCGCCGCACGCGAATCGCAGGCAGTAGCAGCAGTAGCTACCCTCTGCTTGGGGTGGCACTACCGCTCCCCTTCCCCCCTGCCCCTCGCACTTCTCGACTGCCTTTCACGCATATTTCAAAATCAAAGGCGAGGGTCAATGGCAAATTGGATTGCCTCGGCTTGCTGCTGTACTTGTATTTTGTACTTTAACTGCGTGCCCCCCCTCTCTCTCTCTCCCCCTCTCTCTCCTCCTCTACTCTCCCTCTATCTTATCTCCTTCCGTGTGCTGTAGTTCTCTGGAAATTAAAGATTTATCAAGTCGCATCAGGCTGGCTGGCATCATTTCTATCGTGGCGAAACTTTTAATTGGCGGCTTTAAGGCATTATGAGCTATGGCTCAAGCTAAATACGCCACGCCCACTCGTTGACTGACTGACTGACGTACTGACTGACAGGCACTCACTCTCGGCATAAGCCTTCATCGATGGCAGTGGAGCAACCGCTTCAACTGGCTGAAAAACATGGAAAACTTTTCGCTTTCATGTCGAGGCCGACGTGGAAAAACTTAAAGTGAATCTCATTATTGGCCTCCTTTCGTGCTTTAAAGCCGGGCAGAGTGTGGGCAGGACCAGGGGCAGGCATGTCAGGTGGGCTACAAACAATTAATTATACACCAAAATAAGAGAGAAGGAGAGAGAGAACAAGAGCGAGCGAGACTGACCAGCGCAGGGCAGCCGGCAGCAGACCTGGCCTGGCAACAGGCGAGCGAGCAACACAAACGACGACGGATAACGGCATTTTTTATGATTTGCCACAAGGCTGCTCGTATTTATTTATGTGTATGTGCGACTCTCTCCCTCTCTCTCTCTCTCTGTGTGTGGGCGACTCGCATTTCGCAATATTTATTGCCCATTCTCACACACACACAGCAACAAAATATGTAAATGCATGTGATATTTGTTTATTTTCGGCGACGGCCCGCCTCGCCTCACTCGCCCCTCTGCCACCTCCTCTCCTGACCGGATACGGCAGCTGAGTGCCATCGTCTGCATTCCAGCAGCGTCTCAGCGGCACGCGAAGCGCCATTAAAGTTTCCAATTCAACATTTTTCGCATGACCAGCGAGAGTGGCGAGGGAGGAGCGTGGGAGGGAGGGAAGATCGTGGAGTGGGTTCCTTGTTCGAGTGCATTCGCCGCGATAAGATACTTTGGTAACTCAATTAAGCCTCCACACTGATACGGGACACCCCTTAGCCGGGACAGAGAGACAGACAGACAGACGGGCAGACTGGCAGCCAGGCCGCACTAGAATGCAAGCGGCACTTGATGCGATTGATTAAGCGCTTTTCACGCTAACCAGCGGGAAAAACTGTTGCAGTTAATTAACACAAATTAAAAGCGAATTTCATTTTCACAAAATTAACAAAGAGCAACAGCAACAACAATGAGAGCATAAATACATAAAATACTAAGAGGGCTGACTCTTCAGACTGTGTGAAGCTGAATACTGAACAGAACTTAAGAAAAAAGAATGAAAAGCTACCTTTGGCAAGCCGAACGTTATATACTCTTTTCGGTCCCCATATCATTGGATCATTCCCATACTAGTCGAACTTTGATTGAAACTAAGTCAAGTCATACCTAAACTAAGTCTAGTTATTCCTAAAACTAAAGTTAGTCTTCAAACAAAAACCTTCAATTCGACTGATTGTTCCTGATGCACTTATATGTTATAGTGGTCCGATTTTGATGAAAGTTTATATGTATAATACACATATGATAAAAATTAATTGTAATGAATTTGATTGCAATATCTGGACAGATAAGAAACATCGGCCGATAGTTTGTATGACAGCTATACGATATATCGGTGTGATTCGGCCCGGTTCCGACTTATTTACAGCGTGCAGCAATAAGAAGGGTGAATATCAAGTTTAATCAAGATAGCTCTAAAACCAAGAGACAAGTGTACGTTGGAACAGATGAACGGACACGCACAGACATACGGACGGACAGACAGACATTGCTAGATCGATTCCCCTAGTGATGCCTGATAATACTTTTGGGGATCTGTCACGCCTCCTCATGCCTGTCACAAAGATCTGAACATAGTTACTTATTTTTGACCAGAAGGGTATAAGAAAAACGGCTACAGTCAAGGGTATGAAACGATCCTCTTATCGGACGGTTTTTTAAAGCTCCACACTCGGAATGTCCATTAATTTCTTGGAGCAACGTTATCTTGTGGTAAATCTACAAACACTTGACCCATTCAACAGTTTTATCAACTTTTGTACGAATAAGAATTAAGAATAATTATTCCCTCAAAAATTCCAATATCGACGTTTCAAAAATTCTTATTTTCAGCTTCGTTAAAGAGCTTTCAATAATTGCGAATTCAGTTTAATTGATTCATTTGCTGTTAACACATTGACCAATCACATCAAAAATGTGGAAAATATTTTTTGGTTGTTTGTGCATATTTATTAAAATAGGAAACCTTACTGCGCAGAACTTAAACTTCTTTTGTTGTGATATCTATGAAATCGTCTTCATGCAGAAGTGTATCTCAAGCCACGTTACCGAAAGCCTTAAGGACAACAAAGCATTGCATATAGAAAACAATTCAGTAACTTTTCAATGCAATGGTGCACTGATCGAAGGAATAGTTTATGGATTCGTTGGATCGTTGAGGCCAATCAATCCTTATGATTTTAAAGAATGTATCCAAGAACTGAACAGCACATATCGGAGCACTGTTAGTGGTTCTGTTTTCCAAAATCATATTAAAAACAAACACGCAGTCTGCAAGCCGCACGTTTATGTCTTGGGTATTGCTACAAATAATTCTACGACACTGTCCGAATTGAATACTATAGGACAACTAGCACCGAACATAGAAGTATTGCGTTGGTCGATGCATTCAAAAAGTTTTCGAGTTAATCAGTTCATTGGCCAATTTGAAAAACTTCAGAATTTCACTTTATTCACGAAGACCTCCGATCTCAGTGGGATTGAAGATATCACTTATAACAACGTAACTCAGCTCGCACGATTTGACCTTTATCTGGATTTCAATACTGACAAAGTAAAGAATGTTACCTTACCTGCATTACTACGTGATATGAAGAGCCTGCAGCGTTTTTGGATGAAATGCAATAAGAAGTAAGATGAATTTATATGCCTTTGCCCTGCTGAAGGAAGCCTTTCCTTCTGATTTAACAATTAACCTTACCTTTCTCCCACAGTGCGTGTGGTAAAATGTGTGAGATCAGTCTACACAAAGACATGTTTCGAGGCTCAACAAATTTAAAAAAAATTGATATAAATGGTTGTGATTTTAACAAGATCACTGCAGCAAATTTCAAAGACCTGAAGCACTTAACCGCTCTGAAAATCGAAAACTCTGCATTCAACGATTTCGATTGGTTAAAGTAAGTAGTATTTTTATAATATTGTACATTAGTTATCATATTTTAGATTATTAAATGGTTTTTCTATTAAAAGAATATACTTCTTCAAGGCAAAATAGATAAAACAAGGGTAACTTGGGCCCACTTACCATATGCTAGTTAAACATAGAGTAGTACTTACCTATTGTTTCTGTTAATCGTTTAAACAAAACATTCTCTTCCATTTGCAGCTCTACGACTTTGGCAAATCACTTGACCTTCATGGAGCTCTATTGGACAAAAAGAAAAGGGGACAACAAATATTTCTACAACTTTACACACTTTCTTAGTTATAAAAACCTAAAGTTTATCGAAGTCGATCCGGTGTATAATAATACGCTTTGGATGCCAGCGAATAACATATTTCCATACATTTGCACGGCAGGTAACTGCAGCTTTTTTAAGGATAAAGATGGCAATAAATGTCCCACTGGCTGCGAATGCGTATTCCAACGTGATGAGGAGACTTTAGTAATCGATTGCAGGAATCCTTTAGCAGTCACAGAGTTCAAGGCACTTCCGAAGTCATACATTGGGGGCGCAGCTCTTTACTTAACTGGAAGAAATCTAACCAAATTGCCAAGCAGAGAGGTATCTGGATATTCCAGTTTACAGAAACTTTATGTTGATAGAAATCAATTCGGCGATCTCACAATTTCCGAACTGCCAGAGAACTTAACATTTTTGAGTATAACTCATAATAATTTGAAGCTCTTAAGCACAGAAGCTTACGAATTTCTAGGGCAACGAAAAGATTTGAAGATTCGACTATCTGAAAACCCCTGGAGCTGTGGCTGTACATCTGTAGACTATATGAAGTTTATAAGTAGTTTTGAAGGAATTTTAGATGATTTCAAAGACATCAAATGTGAGGATGGCACGAAAGTCATTTCAAAACTCGACGAATGCAGAGTGTTCGCAAATTACCTTGTAGGTGGTCTAGCAATTCTCCTCATTGTTGTCTGTCTAGTTGTTTTCTGGTTCAGGAAATCCATTCTAATGTGGCTCTACGAACATGGCATACTTGTGCAATGTATTCGTCGTACAAACCCTGAGCTCGACCACAAATTCGATGCTTTTATTGCGTTTCCTCACGAGAACTTGGACCTGGTCAACGAGTACGTCGATCAACTCGAGAATGGGCCATACGAGTATAAGTTGTGTTTCTATCATCGTGACTGGCTCATCGGCGAATCGATTCCGGCATGTATTCTTAAATCCATTGATGATTCGAAACGCACCATTGTGCTTATGACCAATGAGTTCCTTAGCTCCTCGTGGGGTTCCTTTGAGTTACGCACGGCCATCAGAGCAACCTCAATGGATCCAAGCAAGCGTCTGATTGTTATCGTCTATCCCGAAGCGGAGGACTTCAGTAAACTGGACTCTGAGCTTAGGATCTATATGAAATACAATACATATCTGAAGCGAGCTGATTCTCAATTCTGGCGGAAACTTTTCTATGCAATGCCGCACAAGAAAGTGAGAAAACCCAAGAAAGTCAAGACGAAAACGGACGTCTAATGATAGGTAATCTTTCTTTCTTTTTCTGCACTCCTCATCTCTTTGACTTTACACAAAGTTATGTTAAAGACAAGAAGAGTTTCTTTGATTTTTCAAGATTATTCTTATACTTTTTCTCTCTTCTTTATTCCAGACTGCACTTGACTCAGTTTACACATTTATCAATCTGTCTATAAACTTTCAAACTGTTTCTTTAGTTATTACATTTAATTATTCATGAACACAAAAGGTAAAGTAAAGTATTCAATTGTTGAGAATGACAATGGTTTCTTACTTCTTAAACTTAAGCTTTGTTTGTTGAATGTATGTACGATATGTTATAGTTTATAGACTGTAAATTAAAAAGAATCTTGCAAAAGTATGTATTCAATATTACTGCAATTTTTGACTAATAAAACATATAATATAGGGTAAATAGTAGTGTATTTGCTTGTTTTACTTGAACATTAAACAAATATAGAGAGATGATGATTCATTGATAGAATATGCTTTCAAAAACAGACAGCCAGATTGATATACAAACCAAACCAAGCTCGTCCGACGTATCTGTTGCTGAAGATCAAGAATATATTTGCTATATTGACAGTAATGTACATTGCAGCAGCTGTCAGAAATTAATCTACTGTAATTAATGATATAATGAGCATTGTAAAACAAGTGGGCGGGGAAGACTCAGTTGGTAACGGGCCACAGCTCATACATAGGCAATTTAAAACTGGTAAGTCGGAGATGAACTTGCAACGACGACGGAGACTCGACATTATTTGCGGCTTATCTTGCGAGTCGATTGCAGGCGACTCTTTTACTGTCAATGTTCGCTTTGTTGTCTTCGTTTGTTGTTATTGTTGTTGTGGCAGTTATTGTTGTGGCTGTTGTTGTTGTCGTTGTTGTTGTTGCTTGTGCCTAACAATTAAACCATTTGCAGTTTATAACCATGGCGTGCCATTAAACAGAATTAAGTCAGTCCGGCAAGCGATCCCAGGCCACAAAACCCTCTCCAGGCCTAGCCCAGCTACTCCTCTTCCTCCTCCTTCATTTCCTTCTCCACTCCCTTCCCCTCGCCTTCCTCACACGGGAAGCAAAACAGTCAGTCAAGCGCGACGCCATCGCCGTCGCCGAACTCTCGAGGAGCGATTCAAGTGGGGAGCTGCTGTGCCATAAATCGCTTATCACGCGACATTAAAACAACAACCAGAACAGTAACAACACAACAACAAGTTAAGAAACAACAACAGCAACAACAACAATGGGACGGCTGTTGCCCGCAGCCAAATGCCAAAAATTGCCGCACACAAAAACAATACGAAAACGAAGAGCGAGAAAATGTAACGGCCAACGAGTTTTAATGTACTACCCCAAGCCACTCCCCCCACGCCACTCCCCCACGCCCCTTTGCCCCTTTGCCCCTTTTGAGAAAACCTTGAAAAATGGCAAGAGCAGATTAAGCGCATAAAATGGTTGCCCCAGCAGCATGCCGGCTGTGGGTGGCAACCCTGGCTGAAATTGGATTTCGGAGCAACGCAGGCGAGAGCGAAATAAAAATTAAGACGTCATCAAAATGCAATTAAAAGAGTAGGTAAAAATGAGAATAGCCGCAGATTTATTTAAGCCCAGCGACAGAGAATGAGAGAGAGTGAGAGAGAGAAATCCTCCCCCTACCCTACCGCCTTGGGGCATCTGGTAGCACTTCCGGTCTAAGAACAACAAATAGATTTATTGTTGATGGCATTATTAAATTTTCTTGATTTTCGCTTTTTGTTTCGTGTCATAATAAAAATGGCCGAGCAAAAGAGAGTGTGATGATAGCCCTCCCGGCTGGGCAACCCCCCGCCTCCGCCATGCCTTCCGCTCTCTGGGGGCGTTAAGCAGTGGCGAGCATATTGAAGCAACGCGCTAACGATGAACGCTCTGCATAAAGATAGAGAGCGAAGGGAGGAGTGGGGGAACAGATGCTGGAGAGAATGTGGGTGTATGGGGAGGCATGTCAGCGCACGACAACATCACGCCCCCGGGGCGACAGCAGCAACAACAACAACTACAACAACAATGGGAGAGCGAACTAAAATAAAAACAAAAGAGACAAAAAAGCAGCGCGCAAAATTGTGAAATGTTGGCCTTGAAATTAATGGCGAAGTTGACAAAACACTATGCGAAATTGACCTTGAATGGGACACTAAATTATAATAATAATAATGGACAAATTCGAAAACAACTTTAAAGTGGGCAACTATAAGTTTAATAGAGATAATCGAGCTGGAAATGGAAACAGATGGAAGTAGGAACAGACAGGAAAGTTTGAAAGGGATATTCATGTTTAGGTTGAAGCAGATTATGCTGATCGGGAATAATGATAGCTTCTAGTTAGATAGAAAAAGGAACTAGCTGAAAATAAATTGAATTACTATATAGGAGCAGAAAAAGTTAAGCTGAATGATTAACGAATAAGCTACTTTCTGTATATTCCACCACAAAATTATTTTTTATTTATTTTTTATTTCCAAAGATAATTTTCATAGTAGATGTGTATTAAAAACCATGCTCATTTAGCCTCAAATATATGTCATCCTATAATTATAATTTATATCATATAAAAGATTAAACTTTTATAAATATCATAAATTCATTTGTATTTCTTAGCCAGAGTAGCCAGAGTCAAATCTCAAAATAGAAAGACAGAGTTGTAACCGATCAAACTCTTTTAAAGTTAACTTCACAGTCTATTAAAAATTGTATGCATTTGTTTAAATATATTTTACATTCTTTAATTATTACTAGAAATGGAACTGGTTTAATGTCCGATAGGTAGTTCTTATATAAAACTTCTTTAAAGTCATTTTATATAAGAGTTATTTTTATTTTGTTTTCCTTTTTTGTTCTTTGGCTTAATTTAAAACACAATAAATATGTATTAAAGAGTTAATCAAAACTACATAAATATGCATATTAATTGTCTTTTAAGCTTAACTAAAAGGTCATTTAACTTAAATTAGTTATTATATGATACTGTCCTATGCAGGTTTCCATTGATTCCATTTGTCTTATGCAGGTTGCCTCTTGATTCATTTGGCTTATACGCACAACTCAGTTTAGCCATTAGCTGATCAATTGGGGCCATTAAAGCATTGGGTGTTATTCCTGCTTGTCGATATCAGGACGACAGCAAAGCTGTTTTCATTATCAGAAGCCATTGAGAAGGCGGAGGAGGATGAAAGAAAGGGGGGAGCAGAGACAGAGGGAGACTCTGCGACAGCAGAGGGCTGGCAGCAATCACAGTGCCGATAAGAACGTAACACACTCACGCAAACAGCTACAGCTACAAACATGTCACAAGACAGGGGGTTAAAGAGAGAGGAAAGGGGGAGAGAGGGAGCAAATGAGAGAATGAGAAGCTGTTGCAATCACAGTGGGCTGCTAAGCTGGCTGAGTGCGTAAGTAATCTCGATGCCGAGATTGCATTAAAGCCAAACAATATTTAAAAACGTTTTACTCATTTGCCACGCCCCCTCTGCAGCTGCTTTCTGCTGATACCCCAGAGACATAACTGTAATTACAAGAGTACACGACGAGTCGCGCTTTGCTGCTGCCGCCACTGCTGCAGCGTCTGCTGCGGAAATGCCGCAAGCAGCCAAATCGAAAATACAACGAGGAGAGCAACAAAAAAAAAAGAGAGAGAGAAAAGTAAATTAAAAAACGAAGCATGAAATAAGAAAATTTATCAAGAGAAATACAGCCAAAGCCAAAGCCAGACGCAGCAGGAATGCAGGAGAGGCAGAGGCAGCAGGCAGAGACTGAAGCAGAGACTGTGGCAGAGACCGAGGCAACAGGCAGTGGCAGCTCCTCGCCAAGCTGCCAGGTGGGCACAATTTAATTTCTCAAGTTGTGCCTCTAATCAAAAGGATTTTTATCGCCTTGGCAACGACAAAGACGACGTTGCGCCTTTGACAGCATTTTTATACAGTCTGCAAAACGCTGACAGGCAGAGCTGCAACTTCGACTTCGACTTCGACTCCAACTTGAGCTAAGACTCCGTGTGCGACTGAGGCTAACTGAGTCACTGTGACAAGGACACGACATGAGGCGCAGGCAGAAGCTTGCATGCAGCACGCAGGCAGAGCCAGTGGAGTGGCAAGTGGAGTAAGCAGCAGCAGGCTGAGCCGGGCAGAGGAGCTGCGAGAGGAGCAAGCAGAGCCACAGGCAGAGGAACAGGCAGAGGCACAGACTGGAGTGCAGGCAAGGGCAGGGAAACAGAGGCTGAGCCAGGCAGGAACAGGCAGTGAAACAGGGAGCAGGCAGCCAGAGCTGGCTAAGGCAGGCAGTCTGCGCCAGGCAATAGCAACCAGGAGCAGGCCAGGAGCTGCCTGCCTGACTGACTGAAGTGTGTGTCACAAACATGACAGGGCGACGTCAACCGCCGCCAGCTCAGAAGGAAGCAGAGTCAAAAAAAAACACAGCAAGATGCAAAGAAAAACTGAGTAAATCATTTGGCCAAGCCACGCGAAAAGCTGAGTTTTCCTCACTTCCCCTTCCTCCCTCTGTCTCCCTCTCTCTCTCTCTCTCTCTCTCTCTCTCTCTCTTTCGCGCTCTCTACTTGCGTCTCTGTTTTGATTTTTCTTGCGGAGGCGACAACTAATTAAATTAGGCAATGCTTGCGCAATCCTTTTCGGCTGCTGCTGCGGCTGCAAAACATAAATAAACTGAGCGGCGATGCCGGCGTCGCAGTCAAGGCAAACGTCGTCGCCGTCGCCGTCGTCGCCGTCGTCGCCGCCGTCATTGCCTTCCGCTTCCGTGCCGGAAACCATTTTGGCGTGAACTCAGCCAAGTTTTCTGAGAGTTTCTCATTTGCAGCGCATTTCGCTTGAATTTTGCATTAGCCCGGCAAGTCGGCAGTGTGCGAAGGAGGCGGGGGAAGGGGGCTGCCTGGGGGCCGGCGCTAAGTGCAGGCTCGTTTCAAATAAATATGCCGCAAAGCAAACAAACAATCAGCAGCCCGAAGGGAACTGTGTGCAGGCGGAGCGGAGGGGGAGAGGGAGGCGGCCACAAAGCAAACGACGCGTCAGGCAACCGCAGTCCAACACAGCCAGCAGGAACCGTTAGCCGCCAGCAAAGCCGTGTACCCAGAGCAGCTAGAAGTCAGCACCTCCACCAGCTCCAGCACCAGCAGCAGTTAGCAGTCACCAGAAGCCGTTAGCCGCGAGCCGTAAGCCCGCTGGAAGCCAGGCAGGCAGGCAGCTCCTCGATTGTTGAATGGCAGCTGTACCTGCCTCTGATGGCCTCACTTCCGTCGCCATCAGTTGGCAAACGACGTCAACGGCCGCCATTTGCAATTCAATTGCAAAAGCGCCACCTTTTGACGAGCGCCGGAAATCGCTTACTATGCTGCTAAGCGGCACCGAAGCAAGAGCAAAAGGTTTACCCATACTTACCCCCTTCTCCCCTCGCCTGCCTAACTACCAACTTAAGTCGAGAGTCGCAGCCAGAAATTGCACAATAAAATGGCAACATTTCGCCAGCGACAAGAACTAATATCATATATAAATATAGAGTATATATATAGCCTGTGTATATACTTAAGTGTGTGTGTGTGTGTGTGTGTGTATGTATGTGTTGAGGAGACTGCAGTGCGAACGTTCAATGAGGGTCCAAGGTAAGTGTCGGAGATGGACGTGAGAGAAGACGTGATCACGAGCTAAGTGGCGTATTTTATACTGAAGTTAGCTTGAAATCCTATGACGAAACCCTTTAGTTTGCCAAAGATAAGCTGAAGAACTACCAGAAGTAACCCTATAATAAACCTGTATTAAGCCTACATTAAACCTATATTAACCCTTTGGGAAACCTATAGGAAACCTAACGCAAATCTAAAGCAAATCTATACTAAACCTTTTGTTACCTTATCGTTACCATACAAGGCATATACAAACCTTATATTAATCCTAACCCTTAAGTAACCCTAAAGTAACTCTACATTTACCTTTAAAGGAAGCTATATAAAACATATATTAATCCTATGTTAACTCTATAGTGAACCCAAACGAGCAAGGAAGCTATATAAAACCTATATTAATCCTATGTTAACTCTATAGTGAACCCAAACGAAACATATAGTAACGTTATAGTACCCTCATGGTAGCCACACATCAACCCTACATTAGCCCTTTATTACACTATATCATATCAAATTTCTAAGAAATGCCTGAAGTAATAAAGGTGAAGTAACTCTAAAATAACTACAAAGTAACCTTCAACTCACACTCAACAGAGCAAGTAAAAACAACTTTAAACAGCCTGAAGTCCACCTGAAGTAAGCCCTCAAAAATTCTGAAATAACAAACCAATAACTTAACAAGAACCACTTAAATTACCATTTATTAACATCCAAACAACTCAACCAATCTCCATTCGGACTAGAAAACTCTTTATCCCTGCCTTTTCCATCTTTCCCATATGTTAACAGTCCCTATTGCAAATTCCCATAAACCATACTGAAAAATAACATAAAACACCTGAAATGTTTCTACTTTTAAGACAATAATAGTTTCTGGCATACTTTCACTTCAATTTTCATGGCATTTCACTTTCACCAAAAGCATTTTCTGTAGAAAAATAACAGCAGCAGAGAACAAATACATTAGCAACAAATAGTACTAATCTTCTGCTCTGTTCTACACCACATCGATGCAATGTGGGATTAAAAAATGCATGTAAAATCTTTTTTAAAGTCTACTCAAATTTGAAACGATTGCAAGAAATGTAAAACGTACTACATATTCAACTTTACCTTAGCGTACCTTTAGTACAAGTTTTAGTTAAGCCAGAGTAAAAGTTCTCTTCTAAATCTTTTTAACTGTTTAGTTTCTGATATAAATACGTAACATGTGCAATAGGTTTCATTTAAAGTAGGTTATATCATTTTAAAGCAACATTACATAAGCCCAAAGAAGAAAGCACTGGAAACGACTGCGCGAGAGTCACGCGACCATCTCTAGGGGTCATTACTAAGGCAATCGCTGGGCAAAAATGCAAGTCAATTAAGTAGCAAACGGTTGGATGGCAACAGAGCAAACAATCGCAGCGAGGAAGCATTTCAAGCATCTTCTGCATAAATCGAGAGCAAATTGAGCCAATTCCTGGATAAATACTACGCACTAACGAGATGAAAGATGAGAAGCAATGAGATGGGATGAGTTCCAGATGAAGAACGAGAATGAGATGAAGGCGATGCAAGAGGAGAAGGAGGCTGCAGTACCAGAGAGGCGGCTGCAAGATGAGAGCCGGCGCATTACCAGCAAAAGTGCCATAAAAATGTGTATTAAAATGAGTAAAAACATTTATTTGCATAAAGTCGGCCACGAGCGAATGCGACAGCAATTGACAGAGAATGAAAGAGAAGGAGCAAGAGAAGGCCAAAGGGGCAGAGTGCGAAGCTCTACAATACTATACCATATATATATATATATGTATATATAGAAAGCTGCACTGCGAGTGGGGAGCAAAAACTATTTGGAGTGGCAAAAGTTTTAGCTGCGTACACTTTTAGCCCGACTCAAGCTCTCTCGAGGATGCACTCGAGTCACGCATAAGTTGCAGCAAGCAGGTCGAAGCTGGCAACACCAACAAATGACAGCGACGCATGAGGAGGACGAGGGAAGTGGAGGTGGAAGTGGAGAAGGAGGTAGATGCATCAAGGAGCGCCAGCAAATTGTAAGTGAAGCCAAAAGGTCACACACAAGCTCACACACTCGTGCACACTGCAGCAAAGTGCGTTTCAGGGCTGCAGCACCATTGGGCGCCCAACGTGCGCAGCATTGCCTGCCTGCATTTGGCCACCCATCTATAGTCCCTGCAATTGGACTCGAGTTAATGCTGAATCAGTTTGAATTTATTGCATCCACTTACGCACACTGCAACACAATTGCAACTTAAGGTTACCACGCTCTTGGGCGCCCAACGTGGCCGAATCAATGGGGTCCTTCTGATTCTCTAATTTTACAGTTTGCCTTATTTTTATTTAATAATATTATATTTAACATGATAACTTCATTATGTTTGCAAGCAAAAGAGTGGGCGCCCAACGTGGTCTACTCCTTTTTCTTTAATTTAACATTTTTCCTTGATTTTGAATTGAAATATATTATTTGATATGATTGCTCCATAATACTTGCTAGCAGAATTATGGGCGCCCAACGTGGGCGCATGCTTTGGACGTTTTCGGACAGATTAATGTGACTATCACTTTGTTTGACTATTCGGTTAGAGCTTATTAAACAAATAATAATGAGGAATATACATAATACTGTTGGCAGTTCAATATTATCGAATCAATTGATGCACTACCTTGAGCAGATAAGCAGCCCAACATATTTGCAATTTTGGCTATACAAACACACAACTTTCAGGGACTGTAAACCAATATTCTTGTTGCCTTTCGGTCAAATCAATTCTCTCCCTTTATTTAGCATATTCGGAATGTTGTTTAAACCTCACAAACAGCTCTCGAAATGCACCTTGATTATGCATAACTAACCACTAAGGTTTCTCCTGTGGCCTGCTGTTGTTGTTGTTGTTGCTGACACATACTTCAAATGCTGCGTATCATGGCAAAGGACACAAGCTCTCACGGAGGCTCTCACAGAGTCTCTCACTCATTCCGTTCCAGCTTGGAGAATGAACTTGGGCATTGCAGCAAAGCCCACAAAATGAAAATACACGCAATCAATTCTGTTTACCCCTTTCAGTCCCTCTATGTTGAGGAGTTACGCGTGGGCTGCACACGACGCTGTGTAGTTGTATGTGTGTGTGGGTGTGTGTGTGCGTGTGTGTCCGTGTGTTATTCTCCATGTGTTGCCTGCTGCAAGTCAAAGTCAAAGTGCCGTCAAAGTCGTGAGGGCCGACGGCGATTAACTTAAGTCAAACATTGAGTGATTGTTTTGCACTGCCAGCCAAGAAGAGAAAGTGGAAGAGAGAGAGTTGTGGCAACTCTGGACAGTCGACTGGCTGATTAAGCCAGCTGCATTTGTTATCCACACGGATGTACAAATGGAGCCACAGTTGCCAGGCAGGCAGGCGGATGGAGCTGGGACGCAGCAGGAGGCACGCAAAATGCGTCAACATCGACGTGGTGGCGGCAACTGAAGCTGAAGCTGAAGCTGAAGCTGGAGTAGTGGCAGCCACAGCACTGACAGGATTTCCGCGGCATCCGAACGGATAAAAATAAATTCAGAAATTGCTACCGCTTCTGCCTGCCTCACACCAGCAGGAGTAGCAGCAGAGGCAGCAGGAGCCGCACTCGCAAGTGGCAACTTTTCCCCAAGTGTCGTTGCTGTTGTTCATCTTCCTTCTTCGTTTTCTTTCTATTCGCTCTTTTCTGCTTGGCATCCGCCGGGATACGTGTGCTTTAAGTCCTTCGTCGTTGACTCTGGCAATCCAAGTACGCGAGTATATCTGCAACTCTCTCCTCGTTGCAGATTCGATTTACGTCGCTTTAACTTTTGCCGTCGATTGCGTTTTGCATTCGCATTTTAATGCGCCCAACGCGACGTGGCTCAGTCCCTAAAGCATTTGAAGTTGATCCACTGCGTGACACGCATACACACACAGTTAACAGGCAGTGTAGTGGGTGACAATCCATCAAAGTTTTGCACTTTCGCTAAGAAAATGAACATCAATTAGTCGCCATACAAAATTGATGTCAATCAGCTCGAAACGAGCTAAACAAATCCGCTGCAGCGACTCAATTTGCTCGCCTGTCCGAAAAGGCCGAAAAGCAAATGAAAATGTTCCGGTTCAACTTTGGGGAGGGGGGAAGAGGGGCACATCTATTAGTTTTTCCAGCTGTCGTAATTATGGCGCGTGTCTCACAGTGCACAGCGTGTTAGGACTTGGGCTCAGTGCGATCTCTTCAGTTTGCCAAAGAGCTCAACTTGAGTGCGATGTCGCCGCAGTCTCAGTCTCAGCTTTAGTCTTAGCTCTCTCCCATTCTCTCTCCCCTCTCTCTCTCCCTCACTCACTCTCTCCTTGCTTCGCTAATGATAAATGGACATTGGGATTGGCGATGCGATAATGAGAGGGCACGTGCTCTCGCGCTATCCCTGTCCCTCTTCCTCAGTGTGTGTGTGTGTCTTTGCCTTTACATTAATCATAGCATACTTATGAGCGTCAAGTGTAATTGAAAGACATTACGAAAACTTGTTTAATGGCCTCCGCGTTGCTGTTATGGATTTATAACAGCACTTCTTTGCTGCCTCTACTCCTCCTCTCTCTTCTGTTTTCCTTCTTTACTTGTTTTTGTTATTGTTGCTCTTTGCCAATGCATTATTGATTGTCAAACTTAGTCCATAACGCCGAAGACGTATCACTGCTCAGGCACACGCCAGCTGCGAGCGCTAATTGCGAGCGTGCCACACAACTCCCCCCCACTACACTTCTACCTACAACATTTAGGCCAGGGTCAGTTGCGTTGATAGAGAGTGGAAGAGAGAGAGAACGGGGCACTCGCAGGGGGGGCCTCATTAGGATAGATAGGCGCGCGCACTATTTTGGTTTTTTTCGGGCCTTGTGCCGCTTTGATCAGCTGCGCGGATAAATTAAAATAAAAACCACATTTGCATTTTACACACACACACTCCCACACACACATATATATTGTGCTATGCTCGGATTTGCCGGTGGCTTGGTGCCTGGTTCGACAGATTCGGCCGCGTTGGACGTGTGGCTTTTGTGGCACAGCTCTTTGATTGATAGAAACACAAGCTGCACAAATTGCGTTACTCAGGCACATTCAATATTTACAGCATTCTTTGCGGCCATGTTGGTGGCGGTGGCTTTAAGGGCAGCACTTTAAAAATATCAATCCAGACACAGGCAGCGACCTAGAAGTGGCTTCGAAAAAGTTATGCAAAATTGCAAAATATGCGCGCACAAACTCTCCCTTTCTCTCTCTCCCTCACTCTCTCTATCCATCTGTCTCTCTTTCTCTATTTCTCCTCTCTTCCTCTCTCTTTCTCTCTCTCTCTCTTGCCCACCCGCACACAGCTAATAAAAGTTTATGCGTAGAATCAGCTCATAAAGCTGCCCTCTCAACTTTAGATATAATTAAATTTGGCCAACAATGTGCCGCACTGCCGACTGGCTGCTGCTGCTGGCTGACTGGCTGCTGTCCCCCACTGGCTGCTATATATGAGTATATATTTTCATATTCCTTGGCAGATATAATTTGCCAAAGCTTTTCATTCTTTACGTTTCGTTTTTTTCTTGCCTGCTTTGCATAAAGTACAAAGGCGGCAGCAACTGTGAACAAGGCTAATATCTTTTTTAAATCATAACTTGCCTTATAAACGCAGGGCCAGGTACCGCCCCCCGCTCCCTTCCCCCCTTAGGCAGTATGCGTAATATGTAGAGGGAGAGGGGAGGGCCGTGCTGGAAGCTGACTCCCTCTTTGCATAACGCGCAAGTTAAAGTTCCGTTGGCGTTTGAATAATTGTTTGACATTTTGAATAATTTAATTCAGCGACTGTTTCTAAGTGTTGCTCGAGTGCAAATGAAATTGAAAACCAGATTTACCCAGTGTGCTGCCCCTCCCCCTTCATCCCCTCACTCTGCCAACCCTCAGTCGAGTTGAAGTTCAAGATTATGGCTTTGGGAATTTCGTTGACGACGTCGGGCCACTTTTTATTATTTGTGCAACAAAGCGCCCACGGGGAGTGGGGTAGGTAGGGGGCGTGTCACTCCCTGGAGGCGGACATGGCGGCATGGCGGGCGAACTGTTCGCTAATCGAGCAATTAAACACGTCTCGTATTCGTAGCAGACCAGGCCAGCCAAGCGGGCAAACTGCCAAACAGCTAAACAAGCGACTCAACCGAGCCGAGGCTAGTCGAGGCTGGTCGAGGCAGTCTCCGCAGGCTGCAGGTAAACTACACTCGCCTACAAAGCAGCTCAAGTTGACATTGTCTGCTAAATTATTTAGTCGCCTGTCCGCTGTCCACAGTCCGCTCAAGGCTCTCACTTGTCGGCTGCCATGACGACTAATTCGAGTCTGTGTAAATTAGAGAAGGAGAGCGAAAAAGAGAGAGGGGGGGAGAGAGATGTAAAACATATTTAAAACAGAATTTCATAATGTACTTCAAGCACAACTTACAGGCCAAGACTGCTGGCATATTTGAGCAGATTACCTTAGCGATTTGTATAAATATTTCCATATGCAGGCGTTGAGGGATTTCTTTAATCTTTCATTTAAAGAGCCAAGAAAAATACATTGAAATATTACTCTGGCTTAATATTTATGTTCATATCTCTTGTAACATACTATACTGAAGTTTTTACTAAAGACTCTCATAAATACATAAGTAATGCTTGAAAAATGGGGTTGGAACAACTTATCATGCATTTCAATATTTGTTGGCATATATTTTGCAATATTTCTAAAATTGAACTGCTTAAACAAAGAAATTTGCTTTATTATGAGTTTTGTTTTGGAATTGTTTAATAAATGAGAGTTTCTTAACATAGTTTGTAATTATTATAAATTGCTAAAAGAATTCATAAAGCAAGGAGTATGTAGAAAAAAATTGTTTATAAATATGCTTTTTTAAATACGTTTACTTATTTGTAGTTTAAACTTTCTATATTTTGAATATTTTAAACTCGTACACTCGTTCAGATATTTGAAAGAAGTGAAGAAAAGAAACCTAGAGTGTGAACTGTCTAACTTAAAATACTTAAATGTAGTTTTGTGTAAGGACTTTATTGTAGTAGAATAGTAATATTCCCAAAATGACTTTCACAAAGTTGATGTTTATATGAATAAAAAGTATTTCAAAAATAATGAAACAATACAGATCTCCTCAACTGAGCTTCAAGAGTTTTCTTGAGTTACATAAGACAAATTCATTTACTATACTACATACCTTTAAGAGCTGCCCCTAGGATTCCCCTTAGTCCATGCGCCCCTCAGTTACTATTTTTAGCCAAGCCTCATTCAATGTGAAATCCTCCATAAGACTTTGCTGCCATTACAAAATAATCCCCCATTTCAATGTGACAGGAGCCTTGTTGCGCAGTGTACAGCATTGTTGTGGGTGACCAGTTGTTGCTGCTGTGCTTGCTCTTGTTGTTGCTGTTGTTGTTGTTTCGGCACTCAGCTCGTTGCCACCTGCTGCAACTTCAAAGCGACGCACGACGGCGATGTCGAAAAAACTAAAACAGTTTAAGTGGCACTTTTATGGCATTGCCAAGAGGCCGACGTCGCAGTCGGCGCCACAGTCAACGTCGACGCCTTGCCCTGATAATTGCCAGCTGACAAAGAGTTGGAGGAGAGGCGGCTTACCTGAGGCCGAAGACATTTGCAGTCGCTTAGGTCGGGCATATTAATGGCCCAAGGCAAAGCCGTCTACGCCGACTCCCATTGCCAATTAAAGACGTAGCCAGGAAATGGATAAAGCGCTTATTAATTCGGCGCTTTAATTTCTTCATTTACCTGTTCACAAAAACAAAGGACTCTCTCCCTGTCTCTCTCTCTCTCTCAGTGCCTGCCCCATTGGCCATGCAAAGCCAATTGTGTGACTAAATGTGCTCCATTTCCAGGCCCATTTGCGCTGTCTCCTTTACAGTATATGCCTGCCTTTCCCCCTCTCCCTTCTCTCTTTCTCTCTGTTAGTGTCTCTTTCTCTGTGCGCTTTTCCAACTGTCGCACATTTGACTAATGCACAACAAAAGTGGAGTGTTACAGGATATGCATAATACATCGGGTACACTTGTAAGTGAGACAATAATAGAAGAAGAAAAAGCGCTTCGTCGCACACAGACAGCGACAGGCTCAAGCTGGCAGCAGCAGCAGCCTGCTGTCGGATAGAACACACACACACACAGACACAGAGACACAGAGAGACAAAGTGGGCAAAGCAAAGCGCAGAGAACGAGAAGACAAAAAACGAAACGGCAAAAGGATGACAATACAAACTGGCGTTGCTCGGCTCGCACGCAGTCGCTAGGCCAGGCTGAGTGTGCGGCTCGACGGCGACAGTATGCCACAAGAACACACTCGCACACACACACATATGCATAGACTCACTGGCAACTGGCAACAAGAGTGCAAAAACGGACACCGACAATCGGCAGAGTCAGCTTTAAAGCATGACCTGCTACTGCCTCTGCCTCTGCCTCCGTTCGTGTCGCTGTTCCTACCTCTGCCCCTGTCCCCCACTCCTGCTCCAACTCCAGCTCTGCTCTTCACACGCACACATCATTTTTTAACCAACTGGCAGAACTGGCACAATGAGCATGTTACGCAAAGCGCTAAGCCCCAAGGCGCCCCTCTTCACCTCTTCTCCAGCTCCCTTCACTTTGTTCCTCTCCTGCTTGACCCATATCCATCCATGCTATGCGCACCTAATAAGCATGCACGTTGACCTTTGTAGCCAAGAGAGGAGAGAAAAAAACAAAAACACACACGAGCGTGAAAGCGTGTGAAAGCTAATTAAAGTGGCCACACGGCGTATGCGCAATATAGGTGAAAATCAACTGCATATGCAACTGCACATAAGTTGGCCATAGCTATGCACACACACACACACACACTCGCATACACGAGCGATTTAAATATAAATGAATGTTCATTATGCCCGGCACTTTTTAAGCTCGCCAGCAACAACGACAACTAACTTAATAAACGACAAATTTGCATATTAGCAACGTCACAACAAATATGAAAAATGCAAATAAAACGAGAAATGAAAAACTGTTGCGAATTGAAATCTCATTTCATAATTTTGGATTATTTTTTACACACACAGCAGCTTAAAATTGCCACACGATGTGTAAATATTAATTTACTGGCGACATTTCGTATCAATTTTCGCAATAATAATAAAACCAGAAAAAATGCTTATTTTGGCATATCGATAATTTAATACCCTTGCAGGTTCTTAGCTCCTCTCATCCTTGCTGTAATAGTTATTTATAATAATAGTTACATTTAATAAAAGAATAATTTTTTATAAATTCATTGACAGCTTTAATTATTCTTTAATAATCGATGTTGTGAATTTGGTTGCAATATCTTGAAAAATAACAAAGATCAGCCGATAGTTTGTATGGCAGCTTTACGATATATCGGTATGATCCAATTCGTGCGGACTTATTTACAACGGACTGCAATAAGAAAGGTGTTAAAATCAAATTGCAGCAAGATAGCTTTGAAACTGAGAGAATAAGTAGTTTGCGTTGCGAGAGACAGACGGACAGACAGACACACGGACAGACGGACAGATAGCCAGACAGACAGAAGAAAAGACTAACAGACAGACAGTCAGACAGAAAGACAGACAGACAAACAGAGAGACTGACAGACAGACAGACAGCCAGGCAGACAAGGCTAGCTTGACTCCTCTGCTCTTCCTTATTCAGAATATATATTCCCTTATGAACTCTGAGATATGTCTTAAAGTGCATTGCAAATTCCTGCCCAAAATAACTAGACCCCCTGCAAGTGTAAAATCAAGTAGAAGAAATTTGGTTAACCATACCTTAAAAAAGAAGGATACCCCGTAATGCCAAAGCAAACAAGTTCAAAATAAATTGACCTGGATAAAGGGTATATATAAACGAGACAGCATAAAGATAAGTGTCTTTCTTCAATATCTTTCTCTGTAGCCGGGCAATTTGCAATTTCTCAGAAACTCCTAGCTATTTCAGGCTCAAAGCTACACAACATTCCCGTTGAGTTTAGTCATCCGTTGCAAACAAATGTAATTCAAGCTCTTCGAAATGTTCGCACAGGATGTCAGGCGCAAAATTGTGAATGACAGGTAACTATGCAAATACTCAATTTGCACAAAGGGCTTACTGGCACCTGTAAGGCAATAATATAATTGGACTTTTCCCACTTATTAATTACGAGCCGAGGCAACAGAAACAGAATTCAGAACTGAAAATAGAATCTTTTTGTTCATTTTAGAGATTATTCACAATACGTGTAGTTGCAGGCACTGTGGGTGAAAGTGTCTTTTATTATATTGCATTACATTAAACGTATTTTTATATATTATTTGCAGGCACTAGCAATAAATAAACTCTTCAAAGTGTGTTCCTTTTCAACTAATATAGAAATAGTCAAGCAATCATCAATTGGGAATACCTTTTCTTAAGCACTTCAACGTTTATAATTTTATATTATTCTATATGACTTAAATTAAACTTTAAAGCAATCATAAATTCTATGTGCCAGTTTACAATTACTAAACAATTCTTCTATATTCAAAATTAAAACCAAATCTACATACAGTTCGTTATTCGCAACCTTCTTCTACAACTAACACTGTTAGGTCACCTGATTCTGAAAGAAGTAGGTTCAAAATTCAAGATTACCCTCTAATCTATTCTATTGTGGACTCCCGTTTATAAAGTGACTCAAGTGAGAAGCTATCATAGCATGATAAAGAGTATTTTCATTTTGTTTTAAGTATTATTAGATTACCCACTATCAATCACACAAGTGATATAGATTAGCTGATGCTGATCAGTTAGATAATTATGTCCCCCCCATTGGTGCCTCGGTTCATGCAAACTTTATGGCCAAGTGTGAAAATTGATGAGGCTAGTGGATTTATTATTAATAATCTAGCAATAGATAAGACTAGAGTGTTCCGTATATATAATAGAGCATTGTCGCCTTTGGTCTTAACATGAGAAACCATTTGATAAGGAAATAAATCAAATGTTTGAACAGTCGCCGTCGAAACATTGAATCGTGCAGAAGTCTTTTGTGTGCCAAGGAAAATGAATGTCCAATATGATAGTAAGGAGAAAATCTGGAGTACTCCCAAGCAGCCGTCCATTTACAGCAAGGATGTTTCTGTGGGCAAAATCATATTCAATACCATGAAAAATTGGCCCAAGAATGTGTGCCAGGTGAAGAAGTTGTGCCAAAATTCCCATGGAGACTTTGTGTTTTACTGGAATGTCTTTCACAGATTTCCGACACTGATGGCATTGTGGTGACCAGTGGAGAGGCCATCACCTGGGCCATACGCATAGCACAGCATTTCAAGCAGCGTGGACTAGATCATCGCGATGTCATCGGAATTGTGGCACGCAATACAACATACATATTGTCCCTGGGCGTGGCTTGCCTCTTGAACGGCACTCCGTTCCATGCCGTCAACCCGATATTCGATGAAGGTCCGCATCGACAAAGAGTTTATCTTGATTGTTGTCAAGTAACTTACTAGCTACCCTTTCGTTTATCACGCAGAGAGTCTGAAGTACATGTACTCGATAACCAAGCCGAAGGTTGTGTTCTGTGATGGTCAAGACTACGAGAAGGTGCGAGCAGCAACCAAAGATTGGCAGCCAGAGATCATCACGGCAAGTGAATCGGTGCCTGGCGTGCTTGGCATTGAGACTCTTTTGGGGGAAACAAAAACTGAACATTTCTATCAGTAAGTAAGCAAAAGCAGCCACTTGAACTTTGAGTAGTAATCTTCGATCTTCACTTGATTAGACCGGAACCACTTAAGGACGGTCCCGATCAAACTGTGGCCATACTTTGCTCCTCTGGCACCACGGGCATGCCCAAGGCCGTTTGCATATCCAACCATGTGCTCGTTCAGGAAAGAATGTGAGTCTCAAGGGGGCAGTCGACGGCCGATTGCAGAGTACTCAAGTGCCGTGTTATCTCTATCTTTTCGCAGGTTGATGAGCAGCGAGACGGTGTTCTTTATCACCAGCACCCTTGACTGGATTACGGGTTTGTGGGCATTCATGTTCAGCGCCTTCATTGGCAGCACTCGCATCATTACGAATAAACCCTTCTCGGCGGAGTACTTTGTGCACTTGGTAAAGAAGTATAAGATCAACCTGACCACATTGGCACCGGTTCATCTGGCAGCTCTGGTTGCCTGTAAGGATGCGACACCCTTTGCCTTGTCCTCGCTACGTAATTTGAACTATGGTGGAGGTATTTTATCCAAGGCCACTTTGCAGAAGGCCCAAGAGCTGGCCAAGAATGCCGTGATGAATTCAGCCTATGCCATGACCGAGGTGGGACCTATCACCATCAGCTATGGCATTGGCAATTCAACGAGTGCTGGCAAGCCTGTGCCCGGCAATCGTGTTCGAATTGTCGATGAGGCTGGCAACAATCTGGGGCCCAATGAAACGGGAGAGATCTATGTGCACACCGGAGAGAAGTGGAATGGATACTATGGCAATCCGGTGGCCACACGCCAGATACAGGACTTTGAGGGCTGGATCCACACAGGAGATCTGGGTTACTTTGATGAGGAGAATCAGCTGTATGTGGTCGATCGCAAGAAGGAGACCCTCAAGTACATGGGCACTCACTATTGGCCCACCGAAATCGAACATGCCATCCGTGAGCTACCCCAGGTGAAGGAAACTTGTGTGGTGGGCGTACCCAATGAACTGTTGGGCGATGCAGCCGGTGCTTTGGTTGTTCGAGCCGATGGCAGCAACATAACCGAAAAGGAAATCATAGATTATGTGGCACAACGTCTGCCCGTTGTCACTAAGCAGCTGCACTCAGGGGTTAAGTTCGTGGAGAGGCTGCCCTACAATACGAATGGAAAGACTGTGCGCAAGAAGGCACTCGAGATGTTTATGGCTGCAAATTGAGTTATTAATAAAATGTAAATTAAAACTATTCAAATTTACTTTTATTCAATTGGTTTAAGTAGGTTTGGGATGAAAACAATTGATCTTCATTAATTATAAAGGTTTAAGGGTAGTTTCATAGAAAGGTACCTTAGGAGCATAGCTAAAAGAAGGTTTACTATCAAAGAAACGTATTCAAGGCCAAAGTAATCTTTTATAGCCCACAAACCTTGGGCTTTGCGCAGTTATCTATTTGTAGTAGATAACCTAGGGCAAATAACCTTTACAAGGCAAGCTCTTCAAGGTACCTTTGACGCGGAACACCTTAACGAAAAGGGAAACTCTTCATTGGTAGCCTAGTCAATGTAATCTAGCGGAAGTAAAAAAGAGAAGATTATCTAGCCAGGCCAGTAAACTTTACCAAGAGACCTAACTGATTTAAGAGATATCTTTAAAAGACCTTACCCAAGTTGCTAGCTAGTTAGGCCTAGTCTAAGTAATCAAGCACAAGTTAACAAGCCAAGGTATTTTAGCTAAGCTGATTTATATCAGTAAACCTAACCAGGAGAGCTTTTCTAACCAATTGACTTTACCTAATCTAAGCGACCTAAGCCATTCAAGAGACCTAACCTATTCAAGAGATATCTGCAAAAGAGCTAACCCAAGTTGCTAGCTAGTAAAGCCAAGTCAGAAACTAAACCAAGTGACCTCTCCTAACCAAGAGACCTTACCTTACCTAAGACACCTTATCCAACCTAAGGGACCTAACCTATTCAAGAGGCATCTGCAAAAGACCTAACCCAAGTTGCTAACGAGTGAGGACCTAAATGCACAGCCAACAACTTATTTGATAAACTACTTTCAGAGTTAGATCTAAGCCCAGAGCACACATAAAGCAATCGAGTTTTATAGCGTAATTGGGCAAATTCAGTTCTGTTAAAAGGACTCAGTGTGCTCCGTTGACACCTCACAGTATCGACCATCAGTGATTAACCTATTCGCACAAATTGAGCATAAACTGTGCGACGAATGCACACAAAGCATTTGCAAGTATGTAAATGTTGTTTGCATTTATGCAAATACCCTATATACGATTATGTATATGCTGTATATGCTGTATCTACTGCTGTTTCCGATCACATTGAAGAGCGTGTTAAAGGCACGTAATTCGATCATGGTACACATGCCCACGGTAGGCAGGCGACACAACAAATCCTTTGCCCACACACGCACACACACACGTGTACACTCCAATCCCTTTATGTGCAGTTGAGGCTTTTCAGGCCTAACCCCCTCAACAAGAACAACCCGCTGAGCAACAACCTGAGCACGACGCAAATGTGTCTTAAAAAGAAGCAATGCAAAAGGTTTACCAAAGTTATGTGCTGCCTACCTCAAGCACTGCTGCCTCCCTGCTCCCCCTCTCTCTCTCTCCCCTCCCTCTCTCTCCCTTTCTCTTACCCTTTTCCTTGGCTGGGCTTGGCTCACTTGTCAGCCAAGGCAGGCAGTCAGGCAGGCAGGCAAAAATGCAAATATTTGTAAAATATATGCGTGTAAAAATTGTTGTGCTCCATTATCCTTTTAACTGGATATGGCGAGCACATGCGGGACTCAAGGCGAACACAAATACCAGGAGCCATCAGCTAAGCAGGCAGATAACAGCACCAGAAGCAGCAGGTAAAGTGGAGAGGAGAGAGTGAGGGTTGCCAAGTTGAAGGGTTTTTTGAGCCATGTCGATGCGTGCGATTTGCCAAGCCGCTTGGGCGCCAGGACAACCGACGGGACAGGTGCCCGTCTACCGTCTAGCTAAGTAAGTGGGTTGTCAAAGCAAACAGCAACAATACCAACAACAGGCAACAACAACAACAACAACAGCAGCAGCTTGCTGCAAATAATAATAAAGTAAAAAAGGCAGCCAAGTGCCGCGTAACGAGGCAGCAAAGCGCCAAAGCGACAGCGGCCGCAACATGACACTTTAAACGTTTTACTGTCCCGATTGAGGGAGAAGCTATTGCTTACCCCACACTCCCCCTCCTGCTGCTTATCTCCCGTGTTCCCCTCTTGTCGTTGGTGTTGCCGTTGCCACTGATTGACGGAGAGGAACATTAAATTACTCACGCACTTGTAATCAATTGAAGTTATTGCATAATTTCGACATTGATAGAGTACGAAAGTCATTTCGATTTGATTTAATACACACACACACGCACACACATACACACACACACGCACACACACATGCTTACTGCAGTCGGCACAAAGCTACAGATACATCTATAGACACAGATATAGATACATCTACATCCACAGAGGCAGAGACAGTTATACGCCTCGTCGCATAATGTGTCAAATTTCATTTGTTACGCTCTGCTGGCTTCGCAGTCGACGCCTATGCTGACTGCGACGGCGACGTTGGCAGCGAGTGTGCATATGAATGCCGCAGCATTTCGATTGAGCTTTGGCGACATCATTTCTATTGCTCTCTCGCTCTTGCTCTTGCTTGCCTGCTATCTGTCATTCTTCCTTGTCTCTTTCGATTACAATAAATGCACGTAGTACTACTAACACACATTCACACTCACACACACACACACACACACGGAGACATATTCAATATCACACACATGCCTTGTATAAGTACCACGTTTGTAGGTTTATAGGTTTTGCCCCACAGTGCGTCCGTCCGTCCGCTCCGGCAGTGACAGTAGTCAATCAGATGCTGCGATTGCCAGTCGTCGTCGTCGTCGTCATCATACTCGACGTCGATGTCGCGAATGATTTATGACTCACTTCTTGTTGTTATACTTGTCCTGGTTGCTCTTTTTGTTGTTGCTGTTGTTGTTGCTATTGTTGTAATATTCCCTTTGTGCTCGACTCGCCTTTTTGCCCCTATTTGCCCCACTGTACCCCGTACTGCGCTTCTCGCTCGTCGCTCGTGAGAAAGAAATTGAACTGTCATACCCCCTTTGGCGAATAATCGGTTAATTCCGTGAACTGTCAAGTGAAGAAAATCAAATGATTCCCGTTAGGTAGCAGCCTAAATTGAAATACCCCGATTTTGAACAGTTATTAATAGATAAAGGTATAAATATTATAACAAAAGGTGGTATGTATATAGGTCGGATGGGATGTGGTTAAATTCATTAAAGAACTATCAACAGAAAGGATTATTCCGATTTATTAATTCTGAGATCAATTAGTTCAACTGATAAATACGTATGTATATAACATATTGATAAATAAAGGATTGAGCAGATATATTAATTACATTAATAAACATATACACATATGAATTTACGCTGTTATACGATTATAATGTTGAACAAAAGTTTACAATTATTAAACTGCAATACCCTGCAACTTTAATAATATTATAACCTCAAACTACTTTACACTCCACCTACAAAATGAAGAAGGAAAGGTGTTAGAATGTTATATCCCAAAACTGTTATACTGTTATTCTATTTCCACAAAGTGAAGATGAAAATGTACAAATTTAAGACAGCTCTAATCTCAAAGTGTTATAATATAATATCGTCAAACTGTAATACTGTTATACTACTTATACAAAGTAGAGATAAGAGTGTACTACTCGTATGCAGCTGTAATGTCAACTGTTAAAATATCGTCAACTGTTATACTATTATACTGTTATATATTATACTATTATACTTTTATAATATTATATTGTCAAGCTGTAATACTGTTATACTGTTATAAATATTTAACTAAGCAGCTGCAATCTCAAACTGTTAAAATACTATATCGTCAAACTGTTATACTTATTCTAAAAAGTTTAAATTAAAATCTTCAGCTTTTGTACAGATTTAATTCAAACTGTAACGATATTATATCGTCAAGCTTTTATACTGTAATACTACTTCTACAAAGTGTAGATAAAAATGTTCTACTTTTATGAATCTGTAATCTCAAACTGTTATAATATTATATCGCCAAACTGCTGTTCTGTTATACAACTTCTACAAAGTGTAGATAAAAAACTACAACATGTATTTAGCTAAAATCTCAAGCTATTATATACTATCGCCAAACTGTTATACTGTTATACAACTTCTACAAAGTGTAGATGCTATTCATTTCGTTAAGTTCATTCGCAACAGAGCGACTCCAAAATGAACTGTCACACGCTGCAAATGCACAATGGAGAGTCGCGATTATTCCGTTCATTATGCCATGAAATTGCGCAGAAATGCTGAAATTGTGGAAATGTGCCAAATGGAAGCAGACTCTAGTATTCGCATTCGGTTATTCGATAACTTTACGTTATTCCACAACTCAATGTGATGTGAAATTCGCGTTTGAGCGTCGCATTTAAAGCAACGCGGCGAGCTTAATCGGATTTTGCCACATTCAGCGGGAGAGAGCTGGACAACAAATGCTGCTCCTCCTCCTGCTGCTGCTCCTCCTGCTGCCGTGTAATTGCTGCCACGTACAGACCTTTATGTTGACCCCAGGCAGAGCACACAGCATCTCGCTGCGATTTACCACTAACCCCAGACCCGACTAAAGCCCCCCCCCTCCGCCTCCACGACGCGTGCAGTGGGCATATTAGCCATTCATTGAGCGCGTTTATAGCGCGCTTTTGTGAGCCCACACACACACACACAACACACATACAGACACACACAGACACAATACAACACACGTTGAGTGAAAGCAGGAACCTTTGCATTCAAAGCGAAAGGAAGGTCCTTTGGCGGATTTACTGATTGATGGCTATTAATTTATTTGTTGAGTGCTCCTCCACCACGCTGCCTCCTCCTCCCTCTTCTCTGTGCCTGCAACTTGACAGAGTACATAGTTGAGCGGGCGACGACTCCACAAAATAGTCGAATTAATAAAGATTTAGACATTGTTCGCGCCATTCATTGTTGTGCCCGCTGCCTCCTCCCCCCAGCCGAGCCATTGAAAGCGAAGCATAAGAAGACGCGGCACAAAGAAACACAACGTAGACAGATTCATCGATGGCGCAGAGTCGTTGGGGGGGGAGGTGAGTAGTAGTTTGTGCGCTGTTCAATTATTCATTCACTATTCAGCATTATTATCCAGAAATTTGATCTACTTGTTCGAGTTCCTTAAATTAATCAGTGCCTTGTGCTATAAATATATAACTTGATAGCTTATCGAGTTGAGTAAATATGCTCAAATTAGATACACACTCAGCCTGTGGCTAATTTAAAGTAATCGGTTAAATTTAGAATTTGCGCATAAACATATTTCGCACGCTCTCTCTCTCTCTCTCTTATACACTCCCTCTCTGTTTTTCTCTTTTTCATCCTTGAACCAGTTGCGGCACTGGGCCACTTTAAAGGTCAGGCCAGACTCTGCGCTAATTACAGCTTGGCACGTGACTTATGACCTTAAATCCAACCAAATTTGGGTGTGCCACCACAGCAGAGCCATTATCAAGCCAAGTGCTAGCCAAATTATAGCCAAATGCAAGCTAAATCGCTGGAAATTTGACGAGCGAACATGCAAAATTACCCAAAGTCATAAATATTTGCATTGATTAAAGAAATCAATTGAATGGGGGGGGGGCGTCAGTGACAACAGCAACAAGAAATGTGTGAGAGAAAGAGAGGGAGAGAGGGAGAGGAGGAACAACAAGAACAAGGCGCAAATGAGCAGCACCCACTCGGAAGAACTGTCGACGGCGTCGGCAACAGCGTGACTTTCTACTGGGCGTGTTTTGCTGCTTGTAGGTGTATATGTATATGTATGTTTGTGTGTATGTATATGTATATATATGTGTGTATGTGTATGTGTATGTGTATGTGTGTGTTTGTGTATCTGTGTGTGGCCATAGATAATCAAATTTGGCACTAATTCACAGCAGACACGCAAAGCATAAATAAACTTGCCACAGTCCTTTTTTTCACTCTTTCTTTTTGTGTGTGCGCTGTCGATTTTCACGGGGGGGAGGGGAACCACAAACGAGTTTGCAACCACAGCACCCAATAGTGGCAAAAAAAAAAGGGCACCTTCTATCTTTCCGACTCACTTGATACACTCAATGCTGAGATAGTTCCGTCCTCGTCGTCAGCAGAGCTTATCAGGCAATCACACGATCGCAGCGCGCAGGTGGCGTCGCGGAAGAGATCAGAGAAGATTTACGGCACACGACGATAAGTTGGCTTAGACGTGCTCAATAATGAAGTGCAGATAAGGCACGGGGGGATATATATCCCACAAGAATAGTCCGCATGTCCGATTAACAATCACAGCTGGCATTGTGACCATTGCTTATCTCTCGAATGCGCCACTTCAGCTGATAAACACGCTAAAATTAAGGCGCATTCTTTGCTAGCTAATAGAGCGAGAGGTCGGGTACTTACTGGGGGGTGGAGTCTATCGAATACCCAAGAAGACGCACCTGAATTCGCCGAAATGATAAGCGGATGCGACAAGGTGCAAAGTCCATGCTAGATTCGGCATGCTGCTACGTGCTCTCTCTGCTGTCTCCCTCCCCCTCCTTTTTCTCCCCCTCCTCCCCCTCTATCACCTGCTGTCGTTGCATGATAACGACGACGATAGTTGGCCGAGCTGGCTGCCTCCCAAATTGAAAACGGCTGCAACGCAAAAAGTGTTTGGCATATGCGCCATGGCATGTCTATTTGCGGGGCATGTCGTGGCTCATTTGATTTGAAAGTGCACGGGGCGTATGAGTAACATACTCCAAATAGCTCAACAACAACGACGGGGGCCGCAGAACTGCAGAATTATGCGCAAAATATCCGACACAAAACATAACAATAATTTGCTGCCAGCGAAGCGAAGCATAACATAACAACTGCAAGGGGGGAGAGGGGAAAAGAGGAAGAGGGGAAGGTGCGCCCGCTCATACGCCCCGTTGTCCGTCTGGCTGACATGCTGGTTTATTGACTTTAGCAAATAGTTGCCAGCACAGGTAATAACATCAATGCAGTTGCCATTTTTTGCTCACCTGCCACTAAAACCAGTAACCTCCCCTTCCCCCCTCCCTTTCCACTGTCTACTTTTTTCTATGCGTTGCAATATTTACTGCCCCGCCTTGTGCCCTGCCGTATACTGGGCATTGCATTTTATTAGCAACTATTACACGTCCTCGGAGACCGCAAAGGCCTCCGACCAGCGGACTGCGGCGCCATAAAGCCAAGAATTATTATAATGTGATTATTATTATGATTATGCGATCGTTATCGTAAATAATTTTCAATGCGCCGCGTGTGCTCAGACTTCGATGTGGCGAGGAGTGGAAAAAGCCAAGCAGGCAGGCAGGCTTATGGAAATGTTTGCTACTTAAGTTCTTTTTTGCGCCTGCATCCCCGCATCGAAAATTGTCGTCGGGCGGAACAAAAACATGAAAATGAATCTAGTACGAGGCACGGCCAGCGAAATTATCACATAGTAAGTCAGCTAGTTAGACGCGGCAAGTGTATGCAACAGTTCATAAACCATGACGCTCCTTATGGCAGGGGGAAAGTTGGGGAGGGGGGACAGGGAACGGCAGCAGGAACTCATCATATTTTGCACTGGCCACAAAGAACGAAAACGGAGCAAGCAACGACAGAAAGGAAACTATGCAAATGCAAATTAGATGAACATAAAAATGAGAATGAGAATGAGAATGAGACAAAGAAATGCGATGCGCAAGTGGGCAAAGGAGCTAGAGCAGGAGTAAAAGGAGCTGCTGCTGCAGGGAAGGGTGGCAAAAAATAAATGAGTCTACTCGTACCGTGTACGGCTAAGAGCAAAGTAAAGATTGGATGGAGATAAGACCAGATCAAAAGATTCAACAAAGCAAGCGCTGCATGAGCAAACTAGATGAATGAGTGAAAAGCCCAACAGAAAGAGAGAGAGAGAACAGAGAAGAGAATGAGAAACAAAGTTGTAAGGGACTGAAAAGAATTGACATGCCGGCAAATTGAATGAATCAAATAAGTGGAATAAGGTACTGCAACAACAGAGCTCTAACCAGGCTCCTCCCACTATGTGTGTCTAGTCTGCTGACGTGAAAATCAGATTGAGAATGAATTTCTGCGAACAGAGAGAAGCATTTCCAGGGCGTGTGAGTGTGGAGTAAACTTGGGCACGCAGTGCTGGAATATATATGATTAATATATAATTTATATATAATTTATATAAAGGGAATATTTATAGAACTAGTGAAGTTAATATCGGATTAATTTTACTTTATCTAAGATGATAAATATGTATTTTAAGTTTGAATTTATGTTCTCTTGTTCTAAATTTTGTTCTATTTTAAGTTCATGAGAGTCGATTTAAGCGAAAGAAAGATGGCTATAATATATATAAAATATATAGTATAAATACAAATAAAATGTAAATTATATAATTTAAGTATATATAAAAGAAGTGAGGTTATTATTACACCGATTGAAACGTTATCCAAGCTCATTAAAATGTATTACAGATCATAAGCGTCGAATTAAGTGATGAAATAAGTGTCTAAATATATACGAAATATAATAAAATAAAATATTAATTTTATAAATAGAATAAATATAGTAAAGATTAAGTTAATATTATATAAATTTCCTATAACCTAACTAAGTATTTTAAGTTTGTTTTAATGTTCTCCTTCCCATATTCTTGCTCTTTTCCTAGACCTTCACCAAGAGTTCATATTTCTTTTGATCTCCCTTCTTTTTTAGAGTGTAGCCTTGAAGAAATAAGAACTTTTGCGCCTTGTAATGCGACACACACTCCCTCACTGACTGGACACCCTTGTTCACATTAGAACTCTGTCCCAGTCGGGACACACAGCGAGGAGCATCGCCAGTGCCAACTAATCGCCTAATGGTCACTTTGCAGATAATTACCAAGGCTTATTGTTGCTTGTAGGATTAGGAAGCGCGGCGAAAAGGAAAACAGCAATGGCAACGGCATGGCAACGGGAACTCCCCGAAATGGGCTTCGTCTTGACAGAGCAACAAGCTGCAGATGGAACCGCTCGCCCGCACATATCAAAAGGGTCATATCTAGTAGGGCAAAAAAAAAGTGGCAACTGAAAGCCGACTAGCTGAATGGAGCAAACTGAATGTGTATCTCTATGTGTCCCTGTGTGTTTGAGTGTGTGTGTGTGTGTGTGTGTGTGTAGCGCGTAACGTAGTGTTTAACTCGGTTCCTATAGGAACACACACTGCCAGCTGACGGCTGTATCCAATTAGGTCACATTAGGATTTGCGTGGTTTAATTAACTAATATTGGCTGCAGTCTATGTAAAAGTAGAACACGCCTCCACTCCCTACTCCCCACATCTCTCTCTCCCCCCTCGCGCACTGATGATGAATGAGGCATTTGGACGATAAGTATGTAATGCGAATTGAAAGATTCTCTCTCAGTCCCTCTGTCCTCTGTCCTCTGTCCTCTGTCCTCTATCTGCCTCTATGTCAGTCGCTGTGCGCAAATTCATCTGTGAAAGGCTGACAAAGAGATAATTGCTCTCGACTTCAACTGTCGAGTTAATTAGTTTAAGTCAAATGCATTTGCCACATGACATATGGAAATTAAATAAACAGCCAATTTGATGAAAATGTTGCCAGCACTTGCAGGTACCCTGTAGGCAAGTGTGCAGGGTAAAGAGAAATGAATGAACTCTAAAAACTAGAGTTCATGTTGTTTTTAAGCTTTGCTCAACCTCGAAGAAGAAAGGCCTTTAATTAATTAAGTACCAATTTAATCTTAAACTACTTGTTTTTATGTTTTCCATTTGAGCTCCTTATTTAAGTTTTTTAAGTGCTGAAACTTACGATTTTCGAAAATAAATAACATCAAAGGAAACAAGGAAATAAAGGAAAGGTATTTCATACTTTTAGCGCAATTTGTTGCATACTTTCTTGCGAAAGCTGTTAGCGAGTTTGACTGACTTCTGTAATAACGTGTGCGTACTTTGTGTTGCATACTTTAGAGCGCTGGTCTGTAATTTACCGATGGAACTCAACTCATCCTACTAAAGAGTTGTTCTAAAGTCAACTTACAAGTACCTACCTTATATTTTTAGATCAAATCACCGCAAATATGTTAAATCTTAACATTTCTATGGATTAATTAAGAACTTTCCCTTAAATGCAACTTCAATTCTCTCTCCCATAACCTAACTTAGCTCATCCTTCAATGAATTCCCCTCCAACTCAGCCCACAGCATGCTCCCCAATTTGTAAACCTTTCTTTCCTACCTTTGCTGTCTACCTTATTGCATTATTTGATAATTTTCTCTATCTACCGAATCTTCAGAGCCTTCTGTAAGACACAATTTGGAGCATCAGGCTCCTGGCCATTGAATGACCTGGCACAGTGGAGCCCTCGGCAATTGTAGATGTTTTTGAACTTTGAATTGTGCCAAACTGGTTTCACATTCCTTATGCCATCGAGGGACTTAAGATGCCGAGCGAGAGGGTGAGCGGCACCTGCTGGCAACAAAAAAAAAATGTAAAAACCCCAAGCCACAGACTCGTGGCACGAGGCAGGAGGCACGCGGCACGAGGCACACGCAGCAGCAGCCCCGAAAAAGCGCCATGGCAAACTACTCCAAAACAACTGTGCAAAGTGGACTTGAAAAAGTTCGAGCACTTGAGCGGCAGCATGTGTAATAAAGGTTATTTATGTATATTTTATCACCACGCACCCCCCCCAAAACCTCCTCATCCACATTCGCATTGCCAACGATCAGTGGCAACTTGAGCGAGAACTTTGTCGAGTAGTTTGAGTCAAGATTTATTTTGGGCAGCGCAATTAGAAGAATGAAAAGTGGCCGCGGCTCGTCTAAATGCAAATTGTCCACGCCCCTTTTCACTCCTGCCCCTAACTGACTTGCATTGAGCGCGTTGAAAAACTCATTACACGCTGCGGCGAATTAAAATGCAAAAGGTGACAGAAATTAAACAAGTCAAGAGGGGGTGGGGAGGCGTGGCAAGTCGAGTGTCACAAACGGAAGTAATAAGTGATAAAACGGAAGACAAAGCAACATGCGGAATGAACGTAACGCCCCCGTCCGGATGCCGTTGCGGATGCGGATGCGAACACGGATGAGGTGCTGCATATAGAGAGAAAGGAGGAAGAGAGGGGGAGTAAGAAAGGGGAACTTCTATTGCCAGGTTAATCGTGGCGTAACGTGACGAGCCGACGTAGCTTCGCTTCTTTTGAGGGCCAACATTTCGTTCCAATTGACATGCAGCTATCGACCTTTATTAAAAAGTTTTCCACGTTCTCCAAGCTGCTCCTCCTAGTATTCTACTCCTGCTCCCCCTCACCTCCCGCCTCCCTCTCCCTCTCTTTTTACTTTACCTCCTTCTGCAGCTGCTGCTGCTCCTTTTTTGTTTGTTGGCCCTTGGCTCGCAAAAGAAGCCGCGCCCAAGACGCAATATATGGACGCCCACCTCCTGCTCCCTCCATTCCTTTCCTCCCTCTCTGCATTTGCACTGCCCGCAGGGCTGGCAACTGGCATCCAATAGCTAAATGTTTGTGTTTGTGGCAACAGCAGCCGGTGCTGGCGCTGGCGCTGACACTCGTCCTGGTCCTGGCTGCCGCTTCTAGCACTTGCGTTGACAAAAGCTTATTGACAGATTATTCAACCGTTGGCACATATTGCCGCCATAGTTTGGCGCCATCGAGCAACAATAACTAAGGAAACAACAACAAGAACAATCGAGGGTCGAGCCACAAACATCGGGGGGGCAACAAATCAACAGAAAAGTCGAACAAATCGAGAAGCGTTTCAAGCAAATAATTAAAAAAGTTGCCAATATTAAAACCCGACGAGCGACGAGCGACGACGAAGTGTTGCCAAATGTCCTTGTAGGGTAATGGGGGAGTGGTTCAATACTATTCCTGCAAGTGGCAGGGCACTCTGGAGTATACCCTGCAAGGGGCAAAAGATACAAATGTATCTTTGAGTTACTTGGCAAACATTTGTATCTTACAGATATTTGTTTAGCCAGTAAACTATGGGGTAGTTTCAAGCCGTTCCTTAAGTCGTGCTGTCTACAGCAAATGTATCTTTGAGATACCTTCAGAAAGTAGTACATGTACATAAGTTTATTTTTATCTGCGTATGTATGATTATGAATACAACACATGATAGTTTTAAGCAAAAGATACAAAAGTATCTTTGGAATTTATAGACAATATTGAGTAAAATATTTCCTTAGTCCCTTAATTGCTTTCTAGACGTCAAAAAACGAACATTACTTTTGAGCAACGGCTTAAGATATAAATGTATCTTTAAGATACGTATGGTATGTAGCTTAATATCATTAATTTTATTCATGATTCATCCTTACTCACCTTACAAACAGTAGGAATTTAAGATATAAATGTATTTCACAGTTGCATTTCATAGAACAATAGCTTAAGATACAAATGTATCTTTGAGATACTTCTTGTTTCCAATTCCTATCATTTCCTATGCACGAATTAGGAAAATAAATGCATTTCAGAGAAGAAGTCTACAGCATAATAGCTGAAGATACAAATGTATCTTTGAGATACTTATTTTTTCCCATTCCTCTTAATTCTTATACACGAACTAGAGAATTAAATGCATTTCAGAGATGAAGTCGATAGAATAATAGCTAAAGATACAAATGTATCTTTGAGATACTTTTGAAAAGTAGCTCATTATTATGACTGTTATTCATGATTTATCTTTACTCATCTTACGAACAAGAGGAACTAAAGATGCAAATGTATTTCAGAGATGCATTTCATAGAGCAAAAGCTTAAAATACAAATGCATACTTCTTTTTCCCCGCTTCTCTTAGTTCCCATGTACAAACCAAAGAATTCGATTTATTTTAGATTTGAAGGCGCGGAATAATAGCTAAAGATACAAATGTATCTATGAGATATTTTATAAACTTAACAAGTTAATGTATTAATCTTAATCTATGATAACGCAAACGTAGCTCAGACATGATTTCGAAGGAACACTCGCATTAGATGGAAATGTATCTTACAGATGCTTACTTAAAGTATCTTAGAGATACATAATAAAAGTAGACCAATGTCTTCTTTACCTTACTTCATGAGTTTAAATGGAATTTGACCTCCTCTTCCCAACCCTTGCAGGGTATTGCCCCAGCGACTACCCACAGCAGCCACCCTCCCTCTCTACCTCCCTCTCTACCTCCCTCTCTACCTCCCTCCCTCCCTCCCCAACCCCTGTCCTTGCCCCTTCAACATGCATCATTCTCCCCGCTTATTGTTATGGCGCTCTGCTATAATCGGTCAATTGCTGCGGCCAGAAGCGTCAATCGTCTCTACAATAGACGACAGCGGGGGAGAAGTGATGAGTGGAAGGCAGGGACAGACGAGGGGGAGGGGGTACCGAGGGTATCTATCAGATTGAATGCTTTATGCTGCCAGCCAGCCACCCACATGGGCCAAAGGAAAACGAGCCAAAAATTCTGGTAACGCCGACGTTTTTATTGCTTGCAAGGTTCAACTTATTTTCGCTCGACCAAATAAAAACAGACGACGCCACGAGCCACAACTATAGTGGCATACATAAGTATGTGCATACACACGCACACACACACACACACACATAGAGAGAGAGAGGGAAATGCCATACATATATTATATTTCATTGCACGATGTTTGTTTTTACTTTTCGCCGATATATATCGTGGTTTGTTTGGCATATTGCGCAATCTGCTCGCTCGCACGTAGATGCAACTGCAGCAAGCACTGTGAGTGCAGTCACTGTTTGCACAGTGGGAGTGGAGAGCGGGGAGTGTGGGGATGGAAGGGGAGAGGCCACTTGGCATATGCTGCTTCAGCAGCTGCCAACAGCTCGAGGAAGGCGACCTAGGCAAGGTGAGGTTGAGGGCACTGTCCAGAGTGGGCAGTCAGTTTTGCAACTTGGGCTTGATTCATGAGCCAAATCTAATAAGCATTAGGCACAGCAAGGGAGAGAGGGAGAAAGCGAGAGAAGGGGAGGGAATGGGGAGAGAAGGGGAGAAAGAGTAAGGAACATAAGCAGATGCAAGGGGAGGAGCTGGAGCAGGAAGGATCATCACCAAAAAGCCATAGACCGCCACAAAGAAGACAGAAGCAGATGCAGCTGAGATTGAGCGGCGCCAGCAGTGCAAATGTAAGTGAGCAGAGTGCTGAGCGTGCTGCCACTTCTCTCTGACCCCAACTAACAACCCAAGCCCAGCCAAACCCAGGCAAACCAAACCGAGAACGTAGCAAACCGAACCTAGAGAGACCAAGCCAACTCAGGCCAGTGAAAAACAAATCAAGTTGAAGTTTTCTCATTTCCATAACTAATGCAAAAATCCAATTTCTTATGCAAACATAAAATTTTCCACTCGCAATGCTCACAGGCGACAGTGTCAGGCAAGGGGTAGCAGTAGGGGAGGTGGGGAAAGACAGGAGGGAGAGGGGGAGAGGGGGCGTGCATGCATACTATAAAATTCAGGTCAAGCAAACCATAAAATCATTCATCATTTTCGTGTAAGTGTTGCCACACGTACACACACACACACACACACACACACACACACACACACACACACAGTGGGGCAGACAGACAGTTCCTTGCCGAGCCTTCGTTATGTGTCTGCCTGTGTGTGTGTGTGTGTGTGGTCTGTGGAAGGTTCTGTGGTGGCTTTAAAAACGGCCGACGTTCGCATTCTTGCAATAAAAATCAAGAAAGCAACGAGCAACAACAACTAGAAGAGGAGGAAGAACAACAAGAACAAGCACACACACGAGCATAAAACAAAATAAAAATAATAATAATAATAATAATGAAGCACAAACCGAATGAAATGGCTCGCTGCTTGCGAGAGAGGGAGACAGGTGACACGCCGCCCGCCCTAGCCACATTTGCATATTAAGTTCTCCCGCAGAAGCCTACCCAGCACTAAGGTCCCTGGCACGAAGAGCCACAGAGGGGAGGGAGGGGTGCTTGGAGGGGGGAAGGGTGCTCATGGCAAGGGATAAGTGTCAAAAGAATTTGACAATGCGCTCGGTTTCGGTTTGTTGTTCTATATATTTATTGTGGTTCCTACGGTTCCATCTTCCTGTTTCTGTTTTCACTCCTCTTCCTTCTACTCCTTCTCCTCCTCCTCATGCTCATCATCAGCCTCCAGCCACGACCTCTGTCCGTGTGTTTTTTTATGCATCGAGAAATGTTTTGTGCGTGTGTTTGTTTTAATGGTCTATTTGGCAAGGGGGGGAGGGAAGGGAATCTCTTTCTGCCTTTAAGTCTGCCCTGCCCTGCCCGGTCTGCGTGGGCAATTTAAGCTTTGCTGACTCGACCAACAAGCGGTTTTTTTATGCCCAACACAACCTCATACCACTCACCCTCCTCACCCCCCTCTTGGCTGTTTATCACAATTTATTGTTGTCTACCTCAGCGCATAGATAAAAAGCAAGCAAGTTCAATTTGAATTCGACTCCGAGTGAGGCATCATTCTCGCCCCGATTTCCATTTCGATTCCAGGGCGATTCCAGTTCTTCCATCTTAATTGCCTACAAAGTTAATATCGCACGCAAATTTATTGGCAAATAAATTTCAATCGAGATATAGAGGCCAATTGTAATGGTAGATATAAATAAATGATGCTAGATGTGCCATTAACATTTTACTAAGTTCGGATGAGAAGAACTAAATGGCATATTCAATTAGGAATGAGCTTAGACTTCTTCTTTCTTATGCATATTAATATCATGGAATATACGTGTATACTATAGTATATTTGAAAATATATTATACCTCTAAATACTATTAAATAAGTTTGAATTGTGGAAGCTAGATTATATTACAGACTTCCTCTTTATTCGACGCGCTAACCAAGAATGCCCCTTAATGTTATTTTACATAAGTTTAACATAGGCCTAACATAGTCATCGTGTTATTGATATATCAGTGTGACCCTCTATTAGCCTACTATATGTAGTATAATACATATTAATCTTAATCTTATGATAAGGCTCATTAAAATCAGAAAGAATCTACGGATTTTAATGGAAGATATAAATAAGACTAAGTAAATTATATATTAATTAGAATAACAATAAAACTATGAAGAGTTTATCTGTTCATAAATAATATTCATAAAATATATTTCAGTAAACAAATCATAAGAATCAATCATATAGTAAAGTCAAATAAATTAAATTATTAAATTAGTTAAGGCAATCAAGCCACGTCTGATAGAATATTAGTTTCCAAGACCTTATAAAAGCCTGGTAGAATTTTAGTCAGTTTATGTTTCTTCCTTACTCGTATCAGTTTCATTATGATATATCGAATACCCTAATAATTAATTAATAACCAAAGAACTATTTCCATTTTCCTTCCTTCTACTCAACCTATTCTAGCCATTCTACCGAATTCTATATATATTTAAGCCACAAGTTCTATAACCCTCTTCCAATTTCTATTCAACTTACTACGCTGTGTATTCCTTGTCTTTGAATCCCCATATAACCTTTTCCACCTTACCTCTCCCCCTTCCCCTCCTCTTTCACTTCTCCTCATCAAACTCTTCAAAAATTACACTCCTTGCCAACTAGCAGGCTATCACCACGTGATTCTAGGCTGCACGGCAGCTAGGCTAATTGCGGGCGGATGACTTTCAACTACATATCACGTATACGCACGTCTACCGCATGGCCGCAATTCAATTATTTTATTAGAGCAAAGAGGCCTAGGCGGCAATTGCTTTGATTGCTGCCATAGCTAACCACAAGGCACTCTCTTGCTGCCCCTCCTCTCTCCCTCTTCCGCTCCCTTTCCCCCCCTGAACAAACCGCAGCCAAGGCGAAGAAGGCAAAAATGCGTTAAATATGAAACGAATTGAAATGCTCGCCAGACTCTACACAGCTTGGCAAGCAACCAAAGCAACCCTTTGCATTGGGGGGAGGTGATGGAGGAGAGGGTAGGGGTCCTGCGTCGATCTCAAAAATTTAACCGCGCTGCGCTGATGATGGCAGCAATTAAACCGGCAAAATGCCTGGCCAGAAATTCTCGAGAATTTGTGGTACAAAAATTCAATTAATTTCGGGCGATGCGCGTCGTCCTGAGGACAAAGCATGGAATAAGATGCCCACAGCATGGCAGAAGGGGAAAGGAGGAGCAGTAAGAGTAGAGAGAGGAGTGGAGGGGAGTGGAGTGCTGGGGGGAGCCAAACGATGCGACATTGTCATGTGTCTTGCTTGTGGTTGGGAAAACTATAATAAATTATGCTACGACATTCGCTTGTTTTGGTCTCTCCTGCCTCTTGATTAGCATAGCAACAGCTTAGTCTTGCCACCCTCCTTCCCCCTCCCCCGTTACTCTCCTTTGTGCCTCTCCTATCCCCTTGGCAAAGCTCTGTTTGCTAAACAAAAAATGCTGTGCAAAATTAAATAAATTACATTTTGCGAGCAGCTCACATTACCCACGGGATGCGATCAGGGCGAGGGGGGTGGGGGGTCAGGCAAACTTGGAATGTTTCTGCATTTTCCGTAAATAAGTTGCCCCTCTCGCCTCACCCTCCTCTCCGCTGACTCTCTCTAGAAAAATTACATGCTGCACACAGAGTTTCGTTATCGAAATGAAAATGCCGAAAATAAAGTTATCAAGTTGTCTGCGCACACTACACGATATAACCTAATTACTTTATTGGGTTACGCAATTATACGGAGAGTCAGTTGGGGCAGCTAGGGAGGAGTCATTCTAGCTATGTCGATAACTAGGTTAGTGATGATACTGTTTGCCGATGAAATCGACATACTTGTAACGTGGACAACTTGGTAAGCGATAAGTTAGTTAGTTTTATGACAGTCAAGCAATATAATCGGCACACTTCTTTAGTCGATAACTTGGCCAGTGATGGGACAGTATAGTGATGTTATCGGCACACTTTTGCTGTCATTAACTAGGTTAGTGATGACACAGTCTAGCAAAGGCATACGTCTATTGTCGATAACTCGGTTAGTAATATAAGCTAAACTGTTTAGTGATGAGAGCTATACATATCTTTTATCGATAACTCGGTTAGTGAAGAGACTGTTTAGCGATGTTATGGCCGACCCTCTTTTATGTATGTATAAATGTTAGTGATGAAATAGTAAGGCCACATTATCGGTGTACTTCTGACGTCGATAACTGAGTAAGTGATGAGGTAGTCACGCAATGTTATCGACACATTTAAACAGTCGATAACTAGATTAATGATAAGGCAGACTGGTAATTTTCTCAGCAACTGTCTATTGTCGATAGCTCGGTTAGTGATGAGACATTCTAGCTATATGATCGGGCATAGCTCGTTTAATATTGTGAGCAATGATAAGGAATGGGAAAATAAAGAGATCTCATCGTCACACTAGTTTTATCGATAACATTTTAAGTAATGAGATAGTCCATCCAAGCCATCGGGACGCTCCTATCATCAATAGCAAAATTATCAGTATTAGTATTAGTGATGAGATTCTGTCAATGTTATCGACACTGTTGAATTTCGATACCTCAATTGGCTTAGCAATATAAAACAGCGAATAATACTTTAGAGTGAAATTTCAAATATATTGGGAATACCCTACATATTTTTAAAGATTCTTATACATCATTATTTATTGACTACAAAACTTCCTCCATTCAATTCTACTATGCTCAGCTAATAAGTAATTAACCGCTTGGTCTAGACTCTTATATGACTCCAATTAACAAAAGATTATTATCATTTTTTCCACATGTTTTATTTATTGTATTTCAAACATTTAAACGGATAAAAAGAAACTCAATAATAATTAAACTCATTTTCCAACTGCTATCGAACCTCTGTAATTTTTCCTTTATTGTGCTCATGTTTCATATTAAATTCTTAAACACAGTATACTTTATGCGCACTTTGCTTCACGGCCAACAACTTTATATCGTAATACCCTGCCAAGAATAAGATTTAATTACAGAAGAAAAAGTTTTGATTGAAAACTTTGAATATTCTCGCATCTCTCTCTCTCACTTTTCACACGATACTTTGGTGCTTTGGCAAAAAGTTTACATGAGACGCAAAACGCAAACCGAAATCAAGTAGTCTGCGCCGCACCCACACGCACCCCCTTCCTTTCTCTCTCTCTCTTTTCTCTTGCACTGCCTTTCCCCTTCCTCTCCCTCTTCTTTTGCGTTAATTAGCAGGTAGCTCGGCCAAAATTTCACACTCGATTTCGAAGGTGTCTTTCAGGCCTGCGTGGCAAAACAAACTTGTCGACAAATTGGCACAGTGTGTGCAGGGAGTAGAGAGAATGGGGGAGTGGCAGGGGGAGGGAGGGAGATAAGTTGAGTGCAGAGTGCAAGGATTGCAACGTACTTAGTGCCTTGCATCGTCAACCGCCGTTTGAGGCCACTTGACGCATATGCAAAATATTTAAGTGCAGCCGGCAAAGCGCAAAGAAAGCAGTTCCCCCCCCTCCGCTCCCTCCCCCTGTGGCACTCAAAAATGTGAACCGTCTTATGCAGCAGCAGCAGCAGCTCACACACATTTCAAGTGCTGCACAAACATTTGCACAGTCAAACGGCGCGGCAGGCCTTAACACCCGCCCCCTCTCTTTCTCTCTGCCTGTCTTGCCCCAAAATGTATGCTGCATATAATTATTGATGGAGTGCGGCAACGCGATGAGTACGCCGTAGTACGTACATAGTACTCCGGCGCAGCAGTCGTCACTTCACTATGCTAGTTAATGTTGTTAGCAGGTGCTCGAGACATTTGCATGCGCTTGCGGTTCATTGCGAGTGCGAATCCATTAAAATTAAGTGAAGTGCGCAGGCAGGGAAGACTGGAGAGTGAAGAGGAGGAGAGGAAAGTAGAGAGCTGCTACTCACTAGTAGCTTGCCCCTGCCACCTCATGCCTGTATCATTCGCTCATTAGTCGGGGGCAATTTTACGCTGCTGCAATAAATTGCGAACGATTGAAACATGGAAAACACAAACAGAAAGAAAGCGGGAAAAAAGTCAATATAAGGAAATTAATTTCCACACTGCCACACTGTGGATGGGCGGATGTGGTGACCAAGACATAAAATTCAATTAACCCGCACACACACACACATACACACACGCACACAGATGGGCAGCACTCGGCAGGTTCACTTGAAGGAGTTGCTCGGACTTTGGTCGCCATTTCTGCTGGCTCTGCTGCCTCTGCTGCTGCTGCTGCACATAAAAGCAATTGAAAGAACATGCGAAAAACAATAAAAAGAAATTAAGGTAAAGTAGCTGCAAAGCGGGGGAAGAGAGAGAGAGAGGGAGAGAAAGAGGGAGGGAGTGTAAGGGCGCTGAGCAATGCGAGAGGAATCATTGAATCATTTAATTAGCGTTTAGATTGCGAACCAAGCACACACACACAGACTGACAAAGACACACACAGGGGTGTGTGTAGTTTATTGAATGTACATGCATATGTCCGCCCCTCTGTCTCTGCATGTGTGTGTGCGTGTGCGTGTGTGTGTGGGGAGACAACCACAAGCACAAGAAGCATTTTCAATTAGTTGCCGACCAATTTATGCGGCTGGCTGAGGCAGAGAATGTAGTCAGTGTCGGTGTGAGTGTGACGACTGTGTGTGTGTGTGTGTGTCTATGTGTGCGTGTGTGTGTTTGTGTGAGAAATAAATTCAATGCTTTCGTCACATTTGCACTTAAAGAGGCAGCAAACCAGCTAGGCAGCCTCAGCCTCAGCTCCCTGTCTCCCTCTCCCCCATTCCCTCTCTCCCTGCCCAACTACAGCTTCAGCTTGAGCTGCTTCAGCAAGGATAAAACCACAAAACCTTCGCAACAACAAAGGCCCAGCAGGCAGTGTGGCCACGCCGGCAGTTGGGCCAAGCGGCAGTATCGATGCCTGGGCGGGTCCTGGCAAGCGAAACCGCAACAAGCCAAATAAATGTGCTCCTCGTGCTTTTCTCTCTCATGGCTGCTTTTCTTCTTTTCCAGCGCGCGCTTTGGTCTCGGCGCACAAAGAAGCCGCGGGCATTTAACAAAAAAAAAAAAAAACAAAAAAACAAAGAAAGACGCAAAAAACAAGAACAGCAGAGTACAAAATATTGATTTATCTGCAATGTCCTTTATAGCTCAATCACAGAGGAGCTGATCGGCCAGTTACAGAGGTAGGAAATATATACACGTATTCCTACATGAAAAATAATTATTAAAGTGCAACTGAATTGGAGTTGAATTGCTGACAGATTGTCAGATCTAGAGAAGGTTGAAGTTGACATAAGGTGCTTAGTATTACAGGGTATTATAGATACTACTGAGTATTGCCAACATGCAGTGGGAGTATTCATTTGATTATATTTACTGTCATTAATGTTCAACAATTTCAGAGACAGTAACCCATTCATTATATATATTCCTCTTTATATATTTAATTCTATATATTATATTATTTATATTCTATTAAATATGTTCTCTAGTATAAAATTTATTATATATATTCTTCTTCAAAGCTAAATCGGACTAGTTTCTTTGGTGTAGAACACTCCTAAGAAAGTACTTCAAAAATATTATTGATCAAGAAGAGTTTAGGAAGAGTCGCTGAATTGTTTATAAGAAATATATCATATACATTCCTGATCATTTTTTATTATAAATAATCTTTTATAAATTATTATTTATATTCTATTATAAATATTCTATTGTATATAGTTTATTATATATATTCTTGTTCAAAGCTAAGTCGGACAAGTTTCTTTGCTTTCTGGTGTAGAACTGTCCTAAGAAAGTATTTCAAAAATATTATTAAGCAAGAAGTGTTTAAGAACAGTAACTGAATTGTTTTTTAGAAATACATCATATATATTCCTGAACATTATCGATGTGAGCTGTAAACTTTAAATACTCGGACTATATTTAATATATTTTCTATGATCAAAAGAACATTTGAACCTATGTTATACCTTAAAAGCTTCTGCATTTACTGATCTCTTTTATATTTATATTTTATATATATTTTTTGAGACAATGTAATTCTAACTTTAACTATTAGTAAAGGAATAAGAAATTATAACAGTATAAATGTAGATATTATTAAATACGATATTATATACTCGTATATTATATAATATATTTAAATACAAGATAAAGTTAACATACATATCTTTTTATCAACCTATGCTGTTTAACACTTTGAATAAGTTGCAAATAAAAAAGGAAGTAAAAAGCTTCATGCAATCGCAGCAATATTGCTTTCCCGCTTGTCTGACGGCACTTCACTTTTCGATTTCACATTATAATTTCAGCGGGAATATTGTATTTCGATACTGTTGCAACCCTGGCCGTCATCATTCAACACGCCTGTCAACGGCTGCAGGAAGCTTGTCAAGCATAAAACATGCAAAAGACGCGCCACGCCGTCGAGCAACTTACAAGTGTAGCGAGTGCGAGTATATATATATGAATATATCTATATATATTCACATGCAGCACTCACACTTTCGCTGACTAGAAAAGTCTGTTTGTCAACACCCGACAATGATTACAGCAGCAACAACAATGACAAGCTGGGGGGAGGAGGGCAGCCTGTCAGCGACGTAATAATAATTTCACACTTCCGGTTTGATTTCATATTGCAAACAAAATGGCCGACAGACGTGTTTCCGCCATGGCGCCGTGGCACCTGCCTGCCTGCCTCTGTCTGAATAGAGCGACCGACCTACTGCCTATATATGTATTTGTATGTATGTGTGTGTGTATTGTATTTGTATGGCACTCTGCTGTATGGCTGCGTAATATGCGTAAGCCAATTGACGAGGGACCTTCTCGCGCTCATAACTGGTTTATGATCGGCCACGCCCACTTCGACGCCTGCCATAATCAATGCGAATAGTTTGTGACACGCTGTGCGGGCTTTATTCGATATATATGTATTTATTTTACGGATTCGAAGCCTCCTCACGTCGCTTAACTCTTTAATCTTGCAGCCTTTTTCGGGGAGGTTTTCTTTTTTTTTTTTTTCTTTTTTTTTTTTTGATGCTGGGTCTGCACAGTCGACATAAAAAATTTACCAGTTGATTTTATGCTGGATTAAGCTTAAACTTTATACTAAAAGGAACTAAGCAAGCGTAAATGGAGCTGCAGCTCTTTTTTACCCCTTTTTGTAGGGCTTTGTTGTTGTTGCTGTTGTTGTTGTTGCTCTTGGCTGTCTTAACATTCGTTGCTGCTTTTGGGCCCTTGTTATACCCAGCAGGCATTGGAAGAACTGCAAATGAGTGTTTACATTCATAGAAAAGAGAGCTAGAGAGGCGTGGCAGTTCATGTGAAGTGTGCAGTTGCCTACAGAACTTTTTTAGCCTTTTTTTGTTCGTATGAGCGCAGAGATCTCTGCTGTAGAAATAGCTAGGGAGATGAAATTTGGCTTGAAGTTGCCTGCTTATCTGAGGAAGCCAATGCATATTTGAAATATATATTGCCACGCCTACCAATCACCTCAATCGATTTTTTAGCCTTTTTTTGTTCGTATGAACGCAGTAAGCTCTGTTATAATAAAAGCTAGAGAGCTGAAATTTGGCTTGAAGTTGCCTGTCTATCTAAGGCAGCTAAAGTGCACTTCAAATATGTGCTGCCACGCCCACTAATCGCCTCAATTGCTTTTTTAGCCGTTTTTGTTCGTATGAACGCGGTAATCTCTGTTATAAAAAGAGCTAGGGAGCTGAAATTTGGCTTGAAGTTGCCTGTTTATCTGAGGCAGCTAATATGCACTTCAAATATGTGCTGCCACGCCCACTTATCGCATAAATCAATATTTATGCTTTAAGAGACATAATTTGTATTAATCATATGCAGGGTATTTGCTAGTCGAGTGTTTCCAACTTACTCGGCTTGTTAAAATAGCTTTAGTGTGCGGCCCTTCGACTCCGTATTCAGCCTAGCGTGCCTGGCCCATTGGTTTGCCCTTTTTCATGTGTGTGTAGTGTGGGCGGGGCAGTGGCAGGGGCAGTTCGTGAGTTCGTGTGTGTGTGAGCGGGTTGAAGGACGCTCTCAAGCAACATCTGACTGATGCCGACGCATTTGCGAGCCTAGCCATTGGCCCGAAGCCTCCCTCCCTGCCTCACCTCCCCTCCCCCTGATATATATGCGCCGTGACAGTTTGGGGCCCGTTGGTTTCTGCAGATAATTCGATGCGTTTGCGAATCGAAAGTCTATCAAGCAAGTGGAAATTGCGGCAGTGGTTTATGGGCTTATACACATACCATTCCCAATATCTCTCTCTCTCTCTCAGTCTCTCTCCCAGTGGGTAATAGCTCCATTATATAATTATTGTGCATTATTGTCTCGTGCCGTGTCACGTCTCTCACGTACTCTCGCCAGGTATCGTCGTGGTCTGGTTGCGTGATTTTTATTGGGTAGAAGCTGCTCGTTTGCCACATTACATTAATTTTCTCCATATCAACGCGGCCAACTACGATGAAAGGCAATAAAAATTTGTGTCATTCAACTGGCACGATGCGACCCTGCCTCTCCTGCCTCACCTGCCACACCAGCCTTGCCTGCCTCATTTCGACGACTGACCATCGATATGGCATGTCATGCTGAGGCCGAGGCCGAGCCGAGCGGAGTCCTCTGACAGAATCCAATTTCATTTCAATTGACCAGGCTATGCATATATAATGCTATATAGCATATGATTTGCAATCACCTCGACACGACGCCTCGTCCGAGGTAAGTGTTGACATTATTTATTATGTAGCGACCGCGTGCACGATTCTTATTTACATGACTAACAGTATATATCGTACGATTGTACAATACTATTCCATATACACACACACACACGCACACACACACACATATGTTCTGTTTGAGTATGAATTATTTTCAGGCTGCGCGCACTTTTTCACATTTGAAACGACCTAAGCGAAATCGACCAAAGATAAAAACAATAATATAAATAAACTATCATAGTTTGTTGAAATAACTTTTAATTAAATTCGAACAACATTTGCAATAAATCAGCAGAACATATCGATTGTTTGACAATAAATGAGTTTGATGAGAGCGGACATATAATAAAGATATAACTGAATAGATGAATGGGGAGTTTAATGGGAAAGTTGTTAAGAAACTGTATTTGCTTCGCTTGGCATTTAAATAATATATTGAATTAGTATCATTCGTGGTATTTGTACCCTTCGACCATTAAAAATGGTCTTGCTCAGAATCACTAGCCGAGTCGATTAAGCCATGTCTATCTGTCTGTCCGGATGTCCGGCTGTCCAGATAAACACACAGATCTCAGCTATTATAAAAGCTAGAGACGCCAAATTTGGCATGAAGGTTTCTGTTGATCCAGGACAGGTGAAGTTTATTTCAAATGTTGGGTGCCACGCCCACCGCCCCCGCAAATCAATAATTAAATCTTTTAAGTTGATTTATAAACGACATATACAAGATACAACATTCTGAGTAAGACCATACTTAGCTAATTATAATACCAACATAACGTCAAAATTTCAATCCGATTAGACAAACACGGACTTATTATTAATTATTAACTATTTTTTTATTTATTTCGCAATTAATTGTCTCAGCAATTACAGCTAAAGCTCGATTAAAAGCATACATATTTTTCTTTTAGTTACCATAATTATTCTTCATCATTATTGAATCAATTGAGATACTTTAAGTATTTCATTATAACATATATTATTCCAATTATTATTATTCCAATTTCTAAGCACTTTAAGCAGCTTTACTGTGAAAATCTCCCTAATCTTTTCTAGGTTTATTTTCTCGTCATAAATCATGGCTGCCTCAGTCTCATCAATCGCTTTGAGCAACTCCACAAAGACATTTACTAACCAAATCTGACCCATAGAACACCTTGCAGTCTACCTCACTCCCTCCCTCCTCTCCCCTCCTCTTTCCCTTATCTACCACTGACACAAGTAAAAATAATTCCATTGCGTCTCTCACTCTTTCTCTCTCTCTCACTCGAACGCATCGCACAAAAACACTTTCGACTTTGCTCCATTGATCTATGCAGCTGCTGCTGTTGCTGTCCTTCCTACTGCCCTCTTACCTCTTCCTTCTTTCCATCTGCACCTCTCTCCCTCTTGTCCATCCGTTGAAGAGGCGCCAAAAGTTTGTCCTGACATCATTTTGCTGCCTTTGCTCCTTGCCTGCTTTGCCATTATAAACTGATTTATTGGTTCATTTCCAGCGCCTGAGTAAAGTGGAGTAAGTGCAGCGCAGTCGAGACCTCTCTCTCTCTCGCTCCCACTCGCACACCTAGCGCTCTCCCCTCCTACTCAGGCTCTTCTTTGGGTTAAACTAGTTGTTACTTGTTGGCCACCTTTGGAGGCGACCCTCAAAGATGTTGCCTGGCTACTCCAAATTGGATTTTCCACGGCCTGATGATGATGCATGCGACAAGTGACTTCAATTTACTTCCAGTTAGTGAGGGCGTGCATGGGAGGGGGCGTGGCAATTGGTAGTAGGAGAACAGGTTGTAGGCAAAAACCTATGGCAAGTAGGGACAACTTTAAGCTGATATCAAATCTTTCAATAATTAATATTGTACTTGCATAGACACAGGCACACACACATATGCACACACAGGCACATACTTAGGCACACCGCAGGCACACAGACACATATACAGGCACACTCTCACACTCACAGCCACCAACCTCTGCTCATAAATAAGCAGACAGCGCGCGTCGAGCAGCGCCAAGGCAGCTGCTAAAGTTTTGCAAGCTCAGGTAACGCACACACCCATTACGACATACACACACACATCTATACACACACCTACACACACACTGGCTCGACAAGCACGTGTTCATTTCCGGCTATAGCATTTACCATGCATATCCTGCCAAAGCCAGGCAACTACGCTAGGCAGCATCCTTGCCTCGCCTACCTCGTCCTGTAATTGTAGCCTGCCTCACTGTTGCGCCTCCTGCTCCACCTTCTCCTCCTCCTGCTGCCGCCTAAGCTGCCCTCCGTCGATACACAAGAAGCTTTCAGATTTAATTTTAATTAGCTGCTATTGAATTTATAAATTTTTCAACTGCTGCTGCCGCTGCTCGTAAAACTTTTGCCCCGATTGAAAGTTGCCACCGCTGCGGGTAGCCAGAGAGCTCCACATAGCCTGTTGCCTCTGCCTCTGCTGCTGTTGCTGCTGTTGCCTGACACTAATAACAATAATCGCAAATTATATTTCCATGAATTTGCAACTCGTAATTACTGATATTTTCTATATCAAGTATTTGTGAGGCCCCTATTCGAGGCTGGCAGCATAATTAAAATTTGTGTTGTCCCTCGAGAGAGAGTTTTGCGGGCAGCTGCTGCAGCCTGTGTATTGCAGAGGGAGGGTACAGACAATTGGTGTACAGGAGGGAGGGGGGAACTGCGAACATTACAATGAATAACAATGTACATTAATTTTGTTCATTAATTGAATGTTTACCTCGACTGCATAGTAACATTTTGAGCTAATCAATATCAGCGCTTCTTCTTCTTCTAATTTACACTAGAGTTCAAGGTATTTCATTGCAAGTCTAGATATAATCTATGAATTCAACTTATGTAAATATTTGTGACTTCGTTTCTTTAATCACTTTTTGTTGTATCAACAATCAAATTCATTATATTTTATACATAAATGATATAACAATTATAACAAAGTCATTGTATAAATGTTTGGAAAATCAGAAATCAAAATTATTCGTAGCTTCACGATAGTGAAGTAAATCCACTGGGAACATTCTGCAAGAATGTTGTATAAAGGATTCCCGCTGCTGCTGCTGCTACTCCTGGGAGTCAGTCTGGCGCTGACAGAGGCCTGTCATTGTCCTTGTACTGGGGTATGTCGATCTAGAAATGCGCAACCTTTCTGCATGAGTATCAACTGTAAAGATCGTGCGTATGTGCACGGATATTACTGGGTGTTCTATAGCTATATACGCGACTGTCATGGTATTATCCGATGTTGCACAACGGTCACGTATTGCACGCACTGTGACTATTGCAGACACTGTAACCAGGAGAATGTAATGCAAATCGAGAAGAGCAGGAGGTCTCCGATACGTAGTGCAGCTCTCTATGCGCCCGTTGATGACTTTGAGCCCAATTTGCAAGGGGAACTCTGTTATCCAGAGCCCGAATATGAGCAGCAATGGATTAGTTTCCATATCTATTACATATTTTTCAAGCACATGCCCTGCGAAGCTTCGAAGGAGCAGCGACGTGTGGACTTTAGTGGTGCAGCTCCGAAGCCATTAAAATTACACAATGATCTCTTATGCGCTATCAATGTGGATCGTGATATAGCCAGGGATGCATCGCTGACACAATTTGTGCTAGTCTCTGACATTGAACTCCATCCGGACAGTAGATTTATGCCAATGCTTTGCTGTGATGTATATCAAATGCAGATACCCGATACAAAAGCTGTGCTACTTTATAAAGGTAACGCGGTCACCTTGCATAGTTATACCTATTCATGGTGTCCGCGGATTCACACTTTTGTCCCGATAAATCATCGCATTAGTGTATTCCTCACAACTCACAAGTATTGGAGGCCAATCTTCATTGGAACTGTGAATGATGCACCATACAATGATCTTGTGAACTGCGAGGATATGAGAGATACGTTAAACCCGATCTCTGCGCTTTACTTAGTGTGCTACGAGTTTCACATGATGGATAACTTATTTCTGTTCCAGAAGAAAATAAGTATTCATCATATAAAATGTTACTTGGGAGCTTATGAGAAATTTCCAAAACTCATTTCAACTAAGTACGTCGTGAAATATGGAAATAGATGCAACTGCACGTGCGATTAGCAGCTATCGTGTATTTTATATAACATATTATACTTATATAATATCTATGTATCTAAGCACTTTTATACCTTGTCACACCATGTACCACTGATCTAATAAAGGTACTGAAAATATCACTACAATATCATACCATCTTTCCCTCTTTCTACAGGTGATGATTTCTAGAAGTTAGAAACTATTCAATAAAAATATTAAAAATAATACTACTTTATCATAGTAAATCATTGATATAATTAATTAATTAAGTGAGAAACTATCGTATTTTGTTTCGTATTTATATTGTTGGTAATTACTAAACGCTTTTATACTTAATCAGACAATTTATTATTCCAATAAAGTATTACAAATAATACTCCTACATCATATTATATCTTCTCTATTCATATTTGATGTGGTTAATTAAAGAAATAAGAAACTATCGTGTCATTATATATCGTATATAATTTCTGTGCACTTTTTTATTGTGCCACGCAATGTGAGACTCAATAAAAGTATTGAAAATAATACTATATCAAATTTCATCTTCTCCAACCATCTTTAATGTGATAATTTAAAGAAGTTAAAAACTATCGTAAGATTATATATCGTTCGCAATTCCTGAGCACTTTTATACTTTTTCTTACAATGTATGATCCCATGAAAGTACTGAAAATAATGCTTACATATCTCATATCTTCTCCATCCATCTAGGAAGTGATTAGTTAAACTAATTAGAAGCTATCGTATCTTTTATTTATCACGTGTAATTTCTTAGTCACGCGATGTACAATCTTATTTAAGTACTAAAAATATCAAAGTATAATATATCTTCTCGATCTATCTGTCCATAAATTGATAAATTCAAGTAGCCAATTTGTTCTGCTTAGGTTTATACAAGGTAACAAATACGCCAATTATGTCGTTGCAAACTCATTACCGGACTGACCAAATGTTGTTTACGCGATGTAGCATGTTAGTTATATGGCCGCACATATCGGATGCATCGTGTTATCTTATTTATGCGGGGCTTTAACAACAATTACAACCACATCAAATATCGTAAAATATGAACTGCAAACCTAAATAAATATTTATTGTTTGCGCTCGACCATGTCGCGGCGGGGGAGACAACTGTTTGCCACGCCCCCAACTACTAGTTGTTTGCACTGTGCACGAAGAGAGAGAGGGAGAGATAGGATAAGGGCGTGGCGGGGGCGTTGCGCTGGCATAATTGAATATCAATTCATTTCGAATGCGTGCGCCATGTGGAGGGGGAAGCCCAGTGGATGTTAGGGGGTAGCCCCCTTCCCCCTATCTTCCCGCGACCAATTGCCACTGCAGGCTAAACCTCAAATTATGGATATGATTGTGGCAAATGGGGGAATGCATGTTGCATGAGCAGCCGGGGTGGGCGAAACAGGAGATTGTGCAATATTTATAACATAAATTATTAGCATGCAAAATGCAATTGATGCCCTCTAGTGATTAATTAAATTGTTTCACAGCACATATAAATTCATATTGTTTATGGCGATATATGCCACGATGAATGGCACGATGAAACAGACGATGCGACCCGCAATTTCGGCGAGGTCAAGCCGAGCCACAGAGCAAAAAAAAAACAGTATGAACAGTAGCAAAAACAAAGCAGAGTGGAGAAGCGCGCGTCCTGGACAGAACCAGTAGCAGTTCAGGCATCCGTCCGGCTCAGACTGAATGCTGTCGCCATGACATGGCAACTTGGCGAAACAAAGTGAGACGAAAAGTTTTGGGGACAAGAGACAAATGACGCTTAAAGTTAAAACTAACAGTGACTAAATGGAGACAGCAGCAGCAGCAGCAGCAGCAAAAACTCGTAGAAGATGAGGCAGCAGCAAGGAGCACATGAAATCCTTTAATTGCTGGCAGCAGTAGCCAAGCAAGCGAGGCATCTCCATTTGTCTTGCAGTCAACTGCTCTGCTAAAGGGAGAATAGGAGCCAGAGCAAAGAGAGGCAGGCAGGCAGGACTGCAGAGAGATAGTCCCTCTCTGTTTCTCTCGCGTGAAATTGCAAAACTGTTTCACCTGAATGCATGTGGACTGCTCCCTTCCTGCAACAAGGGAGTGCTAAACAAGAAACAATAATACAATGGAATACATAAAGAACCAGTCTAGATCCCAGTTGCCTGCACGCCCCCACAATCGAGAGAGAATAGTGCCAGCTGATGCTGAAATAAGAATTAATAGTGGGCACAATCCTCTCACATTGGGATACCCTGGAAAAAAAAACAGAAATAAATACGTTAGTGTTGGCAAGTAATTCAATGTGACGCACATCGATATATCGCATGGTATATTTAATAAATAAATACCAACACACGAACTAACTAGTGCTTTTTCGTTTAAGACAATGTGTACACACTGCTTTGCGGTTGTAGCATTTAGAAGCACTAGTTGCAACGGACTGTTAAAAAAAAAGCTAAATCTTCTCAAGAGATTTGACTCATATTCATTGGGATACCCTAGAAAAAACAGAAATAAAAACAGTCAAACATTGGGTCACTGCAGCCGTCAAAGTGAGCGATTGTTTGCAACGTGTCACAGCAGCAATGCCGGCACAAGTGGACAATGGACAATGGACAATGGATGCACAGTCAATACTAGAAGAACTAGAAGAAACAAACAGAGAGAGAGAGAGTGAGATAGAGAGAGACTAAACGAACAATTTGGGATTATAACATACACATATGGAAAAGCTGTTGAAATCCGTACAGGAAGCAGCATTTGCATTGGTGTGCGTGAGTGTGTGTGTGTGGTCAGCCTGAAAAGTGCTCCATCAATTTTCAATTTGCCTATGCAAAGACTGACAAAGACTGACACTTTTGCAAAGGATTCCATAGAAAGACTGACGCGAAAGACTTCGTCATCAAAGAGCTCTTTAGCCAGAGCAAACAAGGCACAATAAACTGTCTTACACTATAGTCTCACTCTGTAAGATAGATAGATATAGTACATACATGGCTGGCGTCTTGGGGAAATTGTAATTTTGATGTCAAACAGCGATTAAAAGAAACGAGATTACCTGCTGCATATTGCATGAGTGCATTACTTGCTTGCCTCGCATGGTGTCTTCCAAGACGGGCCTGGGTAAATATTGACAAGCCTCCGGGTGTAAAGGTGTGTGTGTGCGAGTGTGTGTGTGTGTGTGAGAGACTGCTAGTTCATTTGCACTTTAACGCGTGGTGGCTGCAACTGATGGCAATGATGACGTTAACGACTGCTATAACTGTTGTTCTGTTCGATGCAAATAAGCAGCGAATGACAGCGACCAAAACTGACTCTATAGACATAAGAGGAGGCTGGAGAGGAGTTAGAAGAGCAAGGGGTAGAGCAGCAGGGGTTATAGAAGTAGGATGTAGGAACACATGAGTTGGTAGAAGGGGGCATAGGAGCAGAGAGTAGAGGCACAGGAGCTGGCAACAGAAAAATAGTGGAGAAGGGAAGTGTAGAAGAGTACGGGCAGGAGCTAGACAAACACACGCCTGACCGAGTGACCAACAGATCGACTGTGCAGCTGGCAGTGCAGTGCGTCCGTCTGTCACGTCTGTCACGGGCACTCAGCGCATAGGTGCAGTTTAATGGTGGCAACAACAACAACAGCCGCAGCAGAGAGAAGAGCGGCTTTTGGCCAACCGCAATATAGAAAAGCCGCACACGCAAAAATCTGTTAAAATTTCATCATAGAGACAAGCGGGTGAGCAGGAAGTGATGAGGAACGACCACCACAGTGCAATAGGCGCTTAAAAAAGCTAATGGAACGTACGCCAATGACTGGCGAAGAGCAGCGAGCACACGGAGCCGGGCTCAGTGCTGGCTGGCCAGTTCACATGTCCTGTCCAGCTTTCCAACTGTCCAGCCGGCCTGGCAGCCCCCAGAGCACAAGCACAAATAGAACTAGTATCAGTGTGGCAGAGAGACAGCGGGACAGAGAGAGGGGGAGATGGGCAATGCTGCCCCCAAGCCAAACCGCCCACTCATGCACTCTCCACGTACAATTTCCGGTTGAACACATTTTGTGGTCGGGCGCAAATGCATTTATATTTGAGCAGCAACAACAACAACAGTAGCAACAACAACTGTGGAACAGACGCTTTGCACAAAGCTTCAGCCATTTCATTTTTGGTTCGTTGGTGCTAGCATTTGCTATTTTGGACTGTTCCAGCACAGTTTTTATGACCACATCGATAGGGAGGGAGAGTGGGGTGGCAGTCTGAGTGGCTGTGGGAGTTGCACCACGCCACGGAACGCTCATATTTCTTAGACCTCATATAAACACTCACAAAAACTAATAGAAAGCAAGCGCAAGCTGTATAACCATTGCAAGAACAAAACTCTTGGACAACCAACAACAACAACAGAAGCAACAACAACGGCAAGGAATGTCGAAACTTCAGTTCAGTTCGCAAGTACTTTCCTCGAAATAATAAATAACAACAACAACAGAAATAAAGTAAAAATATTTTGTGTGCTTGTGCAAGAATACTATAGCATCGTGATATATAGTATATTAGCTGTGGAATAGGTTGGAAAATGTAAACAAATATTAGAAATAAAACAGTGCCAAGTGAAATGAGTGCAAAAATTGAGTTAACTAGAGCTGGCAAACACTTATCGATATTTTGATTGGTATTTTTGGTATCAAATAACTGATCGCTGAAATAAAAAAAGCTAGTGCTGGCAAGTAATTCAATGTGACGCATATCGATATATCGAATGGTATATTTAATATGAAAATACCAACAGTTAACTAGTGCTTTTTTGCTTGAGACAATGTGTACACACTGCTTTGTGGTTGGACCTTTTTGCAACGGACTCTTCATAAAAACAGAAAATCTTCTCAAGAGATTTGACTCATATTCAAGAGATTGTATCGATCCAGGCGAGTGGCTGAAATACAATTTCATTTCTCTATATATACTTTATGTCATTTGGGCTTAAATGCCAGTAAGGGTGTTCGAGTTGCAAGTTCATTTGTAATTTATTAAACGCAGCCATAAACAAATCGAAAGCGAGTGGCCGCAATGGCCGCATGAATTTCGTTGTAGGCCCCCTTCAACTGAACTGGGCCTTCAATATGTGTATGTATGTGTACATAGCTCCAATGGCTCCCGATGGCTTGGCGAGAGTCACTAAGTCAGTTGGTCGGTCTGGAGGCCGACAGCTTCTGCAATGGCAATGGAATTGTGGCGCGTATTTGTGGGCTGCAGGCACGCACTGATCCCCCTCTCCAACACACACTCACACACTCGCACACGCACACAACATCATCGACGTGAGTGTATGCCGCGTGGAGAAGGCAACACATACATAAATAGCATGCGGCAGCCTGCTTTCCAATGGGCACTAGGCTAATTTACTTCCCATATAAGCCAAACAAAACCGAACATACACACGCACACAAAGAGTGAGAGAGACACACACACACACACGCACACATAACGGGCAGGAGTGATTTTCTGTGTCATTTGGTTGTAATCGTGTCTGTAGTTTGTTACTTATTACTATGCGAGTGTGCCAAATGGCGTGTGTGTGTCTGTGTGCGTGTGCGTATGCAGTTTGACTTGTCTTAATGGTCATGTTAAACAAATGTTTATCAAGCCATGCAGCTGCTGCTGTTGCTTGTGCTGCTGCAACTGCACCAGCAACAACAACAACAGCAACGCCCAGGTCCCGGCCAGGCCCATTAGTCATTTTGCTCGCTTAGCTGCCCCTGCTCCACTTCCTGTTGTTGTTCTTGTTGTAATATGGCATTAGCCACTCTCTGCGTGTGTGTGTCTGTGTGTGCGAAACGACTAATGCAAAATGCAGTCTGCATAAGCTGCGTAGATATGGCTAAGGTTAAGGTTAAGCGGTTTGTCAAATGTGAAAGGCCACAGCAGACAGAGCTGCAGCAGCGGCGGCAAGGAGTATCTTCCCATCTTTGGATGAAATATCCGACAAATTTTCTGTGCAAAGATAACTAGAACCTGCAGCATATTGTGGCAAAGATTCACATGGAGCCAGCTCGGCTTGTATTTCAGACCAACTGCATTTAATTAGTAAATTAACCGTTTTGTATGGAGCTCTAGATAACATCTTGTTTATTGTAAATATTAATTACAATTATCGGTTATCGATTCGACCAACTTGCAAATTGCATGTACATATTAATCACATTTAGCAATTATCTTTGCCGCCATCTAGCCCGATTAATTACATGTATCTGTTATCGATACGGTTATTTAGATTTTTGTGAATGTTATTAATCTTCATCGATGCTCGAACGATTCCACAGTTCTCTGTTCCATAATTGGATTCTCTTATAAGGCAACCCTTTTGTAATAAGAGCTGCCGTATCCATAAAGTGCTAAAGTGTACAGACAAACTTGTTCCATAAATGTAAATGTAAAGCAAAACATATGTATGTGCATAAATTTAATTATGCACGTGCTTACTTATTTGGCATTTAATTCACATGCACTAGAGTTGAGAAACTATGGATAGTTGCATCATAAATAATATACTATAATTTTTTAAATACTTTACAATAAAATACTATTGGTTTGGAAATTTCTTTTCATTTTTTTTTTTTATTTAAAATTAATTCCATTTTATTATTAACTTAACAACTTAAACAAATAGGAAATATTTTATGGTCCTTAGAAATATATTTATTGAATTTTCCGTTGCGAGCACGACTTTTCACATTTACATACAAAACTTTAGCATTACAACTAAATTTTATTTTACACAAAACTATCGTGAGTGATTGTCTCAGCTCTAACACATGCATTCACACACTACGAAATATGAAGTCTTTGAAATTGCATTGCTCTGATTTTGCATGTGTTACTAAATTGCCATGTTTTAGTTTTATTGCCTCGAAGGCAGCAATAGCAATAACAACAACAACTCACACGTCAAGTGCACTTGCAGCAATTTCATAATTTGCATTTTGCAACTTAAACACTTCCACATGCCCAGCAACAAAAGCAACTCGAGTGAAATAACAATAATAATTGCAATTTGCAATAACAGTCGTAAGCACTAGAGTCTGCAGCAAACGGAGTTGCCAATCTAATGCAATAAAACGACGATCTTGGCAATACTGATAAGCCGGTGCATAAGTTTCCAAACACTTGCATGCATATCGATAATAATATCGATGAATAATAACTGACTGCTTGTTGTTGTTTGCTGTGTTGCCGTGATTCAAATCAAACTCGTGCACACAAACGGAAGCTAAATGCTATAAAAGCGTCGTCAGCCAACATGGCTGCTCCTCTGCTTCTCCCGCTGCCGCTCCTTCGTCGTTTCAGTTGAAAGGCAAAATTAACAATATGCAAAATTCATGTTAAAATATCGGAAAAATATATTTCTTTCCTGCGCAAGCAATCCTTTTCCCATCGCATACGCTTCGCAGCCCTTTTATTTGGAGGCAGCAAAAAGTTTTCCACATGCGAAAGGATTCGCCAGCGAAGGGATGTGTGTGCCACACTGAGTGTATGTGTGTGTGTGTGTGTCTGTGTGTGTTGGCGGTACTTTCATATGCTCCATGCCAAGCTATAAAAATGTAGCTTCTGCTTGTTGTTGTTGTTGTTGTTCAAGTTGTTGTTGCCTTTGCTGCCGCTGCTGCTGCTCCTCTGTTGAATGAATGAAAGCGTCGACCCGTCGACGACTCCACGATGATGCGAAATCGAATCTCGAATGCTTTTGCCCGGCAGAGTGAGCGGCTCGCTGTATTAGTAGGCTAGCGAGCATGTGTGTGTGTGCCTGCTCCGTGTGTGTGTGCGAGTGTGTGTGCATATAAAAATACAGTTATCTGTTCTATTTGCGCATTTATAAATATTTGTTTGCTACAGTTCTGGCCATGCACATTACACAGACCCCGCCTGAATGACACTGTGTGTGTGTGTGCGGGTGTGTGTGCTTGTGTGTGTGTGTGCTTGTGTGTGTGTGTGCCTGTGATTGTGTATGTAAGTTATTGAATGGAGCCATGCCTGCCTCAGCCGGTTGCCGACCTTTTGGCTGCCCCAGAGAGACAGCAAGAGAATGGATACGCTTGCCGCAGCACGACACCCTGCTCCTCCCCTGCACCTCCCCCATCCTCCCCTCGCTGCTCTTTTGTTTAGTTTCGGTGCGGCAAAAAGGGCTATTTTATTTGAGTTGTAAGTACAGATCTGTCAAACCTCGAGCTCGTTGCGGAAGTGCATAAAGGGCGCCAAAGTATCTTGTGGATGCCTTTTTTAAAGACATCCGAGCAGTCGGTGGAGGCGGCAAAGCTCAAAGGATTCAATAGGTAAGCGACCGAACGACCTATGTGCCACAGACAATGTGCTGAAAGTGATTACAGATTATTTATGTGTGTGTGTGTGTGCACTGTTTGTGTGTCTGTGTGGGGCACAGTGAGTTGCCAGCAGAAATAAATAACTGTGCATATTCCCATATATATATTATAAATGATATTTTATTTATACGTAACATACAAGCTTTGCTTCGGAGAAATTGTTGACCGTAGGGAAAAATATCTCTAATCTTTATTAATCTATTTTTACGACTTACGGCTGCAAATCTTTTTTTATTTATTTAGGAAATCATAGACATTTATTATTTGCATATGTGTATGTGTGTGTGTGTGTGTAAATAAGAATATATTTAAACAATTATTTATCAGGCGCTCTCCCAAAAGTATTTGGCTTGAAAACCACAAAGAAGACAAGCTAAATGCATAAAAATTGTTTATAAAGATTGAAGAGATTGTGCAAACTTTGATATCAGTTATAAGACTATGACTAAAAATAACTAAACATTTAAGAAATATAAAATTTAATACAATTCTTGAAGATTTTCAAATCTTTTCTAAAAAGAATAAAAAAGAGCGTGAAATATGCATCTTTAAAATATAATATAAAATATAATAACTTCAATAGTCTTTATTAACAGAAATAAGTTTAGCTAGAAAACATAACATCACCTTTTTTTTAGCAAATTTAAATATTTTCAATTAAATATCAATACTTTAAAATCTTAAAATCTTTCATTAAAGAATATACACAACTTGAGATATTCATTCTTGAACTATAATAACAGCTTAAAGACCTAACTTCATTAGTCTTTATTTATAGTAATAAATTTAGTTGGAAAAGTGCTAAAAAAATAATTTTTCAGCTTTTTTAGCAGTTTTAAATATATTTTTTCAATTTAATATAATAACTTAAAGATCTTCAAATCTTTTTATAAAGATTAAACAGAACGTGAGATATCCATTCTTGAAGTATAATAATAGCTAAAAGACCTAAATTCATTAATCATAATTTAGATAAAAATACATTTAGCTGCAAAACTGCTAAGAAACATAATATTTCACCTTACTTTTCCAGCAATTTTAAATTTTTTTCAATTTGATATAATTACTTTAAGATCTTCTAATCTTTTCATATAAAAATAAACAGAACCTGAGATATCCATAAAGTCATAAACTTCTTTATCTTAAAGCCTTTACTCCATCAATCTTTATAAACGTAAATAAACAAATTTAGTTGGAAAACTGCTAAGAAACATAATATTTCACCTTATTTTCCAGCAATTTTAAATATTTTCCAATTTAATATAATTACTTTAAGATCTTCAAATCTTTTTATAAAGGAAAAAAAAAGAACGTTAGATATCCACCAAGTCAAAAACTTCTTTAAATATAATAAGAGCTTAAAGCCTTCACTCCATCAATCTTTATAAACGTAAAGAAACAAATTTAGCTTCAAAACTGCTAAGAAAGATAATATTTCACGTTATTTCTGCAGCAATTTGAAGTCTTTTTAAAGCAGCCCGAGTGTGCCTCGAGTTATGCGCATATCTAGATTGCATGTACAATCGTTATAGTTTGTAGGGCGCGCTGTTTCAACTAGTCAAGGTCGACGTGCGATGAATGGCTGCAGGAATAAAAGTGCTGTGCGAAAATTTCATGTCCAAATTGCACCCCAGTGACACATTTGGGGAAACCAATCCAGGACATCCTCCAGCACACCCCATTCCACCTTCGAGCTTGGTGTCCCAAGACAATCGGAAAACTTTTCTGCAGCGACTTTTCCGCATTTCCATTGCGAGCGAGAGCGAACAAGACAGTGCCAGTGCGAAAGAGATAGACAGACAAAGCGAGAGAGAGAGGGAGGGAGAGAGTTTTCATTGTTTTTCTTACGACTCATTTCACTTTTTAATTCCTCTTAGGTTGCTCTGCTCGGCGACTTTCTGCATCATTTGACACGACAAATTTGCGCGCTGCGCTCAAAGAAACCAGCTGGGCGTTCGATAACGCAATGCCAGAAATGGGCGTGGCAACAGTCAACCCATCTAGGGGTGTGTCAAGGAAGAGTTGCGTGCCAGAGCACAGGCACAGCGCGATTTTAAATATTTGCCTTGGCGCACTAAAACCAAATTGCCTGGCCCACTAAGTGTTCAATTACCGCACACTACGCAAGGCAGGCACTCCTCCCCTCCCGTCCACTCCCCCTCTACTCTTCCCCCTGCTGGCCTCGTCATGATAAAGATGATGGGCGTGAGAGGAAGCACTCCACTAACGGCTGCCTCGATGATGGCCCACATTGATAGCAGCTGCGATTGATGGATGTCGGCTTTTGGGGCAAGCGGAGCTGGTCTGGATACTAGCTGCTCATCCGGTGTCCGGCAATTGGTTTAAATTTTATTTATGAGCTGCCATCAAATCAGCATAAGTAGGTTAAACGCAAATGTCAATCGTAAATTCGCGCTGACTTTGCTGGGCCAAATAAATTAAATTGTCGCGTTTCACAGCTGAGCTGAAATGCTAACCAAAGTACGTGCCCAGGCCAAGGCATCCGCAGTGGCAGCCCCCCCCTCCCACCGTTCTCCCATCTGCATCCCAGCTAGGCCTATCTAGAAAATAAAAGTGTGTGCCGCAATATTTCATAAACCTCAAGGCGTGGCCAGGCAGAGGGAGAGGAAGGGAGGGAGAAGTAGCCAGGCAGGAGTAGGGAGCCCCTTGAATTAGCTAATGCTGACATAGATACAATGAATGGCATAATCCCAGGACGGCGTTTGCTTAGACTAAGTGCCAGGGCGACGCCATGCCACCTCTTGTTGTGCGGCCGGATGGGGCATGCTAATGGGGCAAGCTGGACCAAACAATTTCGTCTGCCACTCAGGCACTTCTTGACTCCCTTTTCGAACATAATTGCTGGATAATGTTATTAGCTGCCATTGGGTGTGCTTCGATTTTGGGCGGGGTTGCTTATAAAGCTGAAATTATTTTGGAATTTCAGAGAGGGAACGATTCAAAATACTTTAAACATGTACTTAAACTGAATAAATATGAAAAAATTTGTTTTTTCTTTGTTGAACTTTAATCTTTATTATTACTATTCTTGTATTCCTCTATTCGACTTAAGATTGACAAAAAATATGAATACAAATCTCCAGCTACCTTTATTATTTCATCAAAGTAAATTAGTTTAGTTCATCTTGGTAATTCTTAAAGTACATTTAATATCAAAATACATTTAATAAATATATGATTTTAAAACACATAATAGTAATAATAATTATAGCAATAAAAATAGTTATAACAATAATAACATTTTTGTGATAGACCTAACCACAAAGAGGCTATGAGCCAAACCTAACCTCAAAGAGACTTTATACGATCACATATGATTCACTTCCCAAAAATAGAATAAATACGAAACCTTCAAGGTTACCAAAGGAAAGTACAGGATTAGTGTTCGAGTACATATTTAAATTAGAATAAACCTATTCATAATAAATCTATAAAGTATTCAAGAAAAAGTTATTTATAATTTAAGGTTGCATTTGAAAAAGATGATAAAATTCCTATAAAATCTTTTATATTTTTTTAATTAGAGAACTTTATGTCATCCCATTTATAAAGATTTTATAGAACGGATATAAGAGTTGCTAATTAACCGTAAACTTGCCTTTTTCTTCATAATAAAATTAGTCAGAAATATATATGTAAAGTATACTAAACTAAGCAAAGCTATCTATTAAAAGCAAGCATATCCAGCACAATCTACAATTATTTATTTGTCGTCTCATGAAATTCACTCAAATATCTGTAAGCTTCATCTCGAAATGCCTTAGTATCCAAAAATAGAATCTATATATAGCAAGATACCATCGCTCGTCGCTTGCCAACTCAATAGATTTGCTTCAATCTCCCACGGCTTAAGCACTCTCAGGCCATTGCTTACATTGTGTGGCACCAGACCCTGCCACACCATGTTGTTGCTGTTGTTGGAATTCAAAGGGCACCGCATGCAATTAGAAGCATTAGAATTTGTCTACGATTCCAAGTGAGAATTTTGAGATTGTGTTGGGCGAATGTAAATAATAAGCATTTAATTATGAGAACATCTCATTATGGGCTGCCATTGTTGTGCCCCGGCATGGTGGATTGTCCTGGCAACAGACAGAATCAAGGACGTTGCCACACGAAAATCATCATCATCATCAACATCTCCATCATCATCATCATCGTCGTCGTGATGAGGCTGAGGCAGACTCAAGTATCCACTTGGCGAGCTTTAACTTTAGTCGACTCGCAAGGCTCTTAAACCCGACACGGCATTGCCATGGCAACGGGCACGCCGGAGAGGGAGAGGGGAATGGAAGGGAACTGGAGCTGGTATCAGCCAAATCAATCGAACAGTGACGATTCAAGCATTGCTCACTAATGATGAGGGAGATGAGATGAGGGAGCAGGGATGGGGAGGGGAATGGTAGCTGACACTCATGTCAGACTTGTCCTTAGCTTGGTTAAACCTGTTAACGTTAAGTTTCCCTCGTTGTGGTGCTTGTTGGTCCATAAATTGACTGGTCGGAGCAGCAGCAGCAGCAGCTCAGCCGTGCGCACTACTTGACCACACATTGGCGCATTGTCACGCGCGCGCGTTGCCTGCCCCCCCACTCCCCTGCCTGGCCAGCATATTCATCAATGAAGAGGAGAAGCTGGCTGCTGCCTTGTCGAGTTGGGTTAACAAAAAATCTGTTAAAATAAATCACAACAATTTGTACATTTTCGCCTCGTTGGTCAGGCCGAAGACGTTGGAGACGTTGTAGGTGACGATGATGGTGAAGGCGACACATGGCACATGCTGCAGGAGCAGGCTCCGTCACCAAAAAGGACAATGTCTGCTCGGCTGCTTGGTTTTTTGGGCTATTAAGTTGTCATTTGGCTGCGGGTGTGTGTGGGTGTGTGTGCGGGTGTGTGTGTGGGGGTGAGTGTGAGTGTGTTTGAACGTGACCCCAGTTAACAGTCTGGCAGGATGCGAGGGCGTTGCCAACTTATGACAACTTTGATTGCAGTCAATTTATTAGCGGCTTGGCAAATGTTGTTGCTGCGACGCGCCAGGTGGCGCATGTGGCACGTGGCACGTAGCAGGCGGCAGCTGCCATTGCCAACGCAGAGGCGGACAGAAGCTGAGCGATTACAAAACTGCCTGACATAATTGTTTGACGCCATTTCATCTTCTCTTTTTTTAATTAGCCAAAACGAAACATAAACAAAAACAGAACGTAACAAAACATAAACAACGAACGAGCAAATCTAAACGGGGAAGCGCAAACAAAGCGACACATGACAAACGGCGGCGGACGCGTAACTGTAAAAAGCTGCGAATGTTTGCTCGGATATGCTTAAAACCCTATTACCATGGTAATCCTTTTGACAAATGAATTTTAACATGCCCTCACACACACACACGCACAGACACACGCACACAAACACAGTCACCTCGGCATAGACAGCGCCAACTCACCGTCACTTGGCGTTGTTGCCCGCGAAAGTATGCTATAAAAATGTGAATGTCCCCAACGCATATGTGTTTGCGTGTATGCGACGGTACGTGTGTGCGTGTGTGTGTGTGCGCTCGTGCGCGTATGTCTTGCTTATGCCTGTAACTGTAAGTGGCAAGCAGCGCATAGCTCTGGCCACATTTGCCAGCCGGAAATCAGGTAAACTTTAACCGTGATTCGTGATTCGATGCCAAGCGGCCAAGCGAAAGCAATTCTAGTATAACACTTAAGCATATAAAATAATATAATCCGCTTGATGCTGCACGAAAAAAGAGCTCTTAAGCCGACGGCTTACACGTGAAGTGGTCTACCCTGGTAATTGCTTGAAATTTTAATGATTCTAACAAACGAACTACCTACGAAGTGACCTGCAAGCTCTGCCCAAAAATAAGGAGTGGTTGTGCACATCAGTGGCAATACGTATAATAAAAAGTAGTAGTAGTAGTAGTGTTAATAGTAATAGTAGAAGTATTAGTAGTAGTAGTAGTAGGAGTAGTAGTAAAAGTATTAGTATTTGTAGTATTAGTATTAGTAGTATTAGTAGTATTAGAAGTATTAGTAGTATTAGTAGTATTAGAAGTATTAGTAGTTTTAGTAGTATAAGTAGTATTAGTAGTATTAGTAGTATTAGTAGTATTAGTAGTATTAGTAGTATTAGTAGTATTAGTAGTATTAGTAGTATTAGTAGTATTAGTAGTATTAGTAGTATTAGTAGTATTAGTAGTATTAGTAGTATTAGTAGTATTAGTAGTATTAGTAGTATTAGTAGTATTAGTAGTATTAGTAGTATTAGTAGTATTAGTAGTATTAGTAGTATTAGTAGTATTAGTAGTATTAGTAGTATTAGTAGTATTAGTAGTATTAGTAGTATTAGTAGTATTAGTAGTATTAGTAGTATTAGTAGTATTAGTAGTATTAGTAGTAGTAGTAGTATTTGTAGTATTAGTAGTATTAGTAGTATTAGTAGTATTAGTAGTATAAGTAGTAGTAGAAGCAGTAGAAATAGTAGTGGTAGTAGTAGAAATAGTAGTAGTTGTAGTAGAAATAGTAGTAGTAGTAGTAGTAGAAATAGTAGTAGTAGTAGTAGAAATAGTAGTAGTAGTAGTAGATATAGTAGTAGTAGTAGTAGAAATAGTAGTAGAAGTAGTAGTCGAAGTAGTAGTAGTAGTAGTAGTAGAAATAGTAGTAGTAGTAGTAGTAGTAGTAGAAATAGTAGTAGTAGTAGTAGTAGTAGTAGAAATAGTAGTAGAAGGAATAGTAGTAGTAGTAGTAGTAGAAATAGTAGTAGAAGGAATAGTAGTAGTAGTAGTAGTAGTAGTAGAAATAGTAGTAGAAGGAATAGTAGTAGTAGTAGTAGTAGTAGTAGAAATAGTAGTAGTAGTAGTAGTAGAAATAGTAGTAGAAGGAATAGTAGTAGTAGTAGTAGAAATACTAGTAGAAGGAATAGTAGAAGGAATAGTAGTAGTAGTAGTAGTAGAAATAGTAGTAGAAGGAATAGTAGTAGTAGTAGAAATAGTAGTAGAAGGAATAGTAGTAGTAGTAGTAGTAGTAGTAGAAATAGTAGTAGAAGGAATAGTAGTAGTAGTAGTAGTAGTAGTAGAAATAGTAGTAGAAGGAATAGTAGTAGTAGTAGTAGAAATAGTAGTAGAAGGAATAGTAGTAGTAGTAGTAGAAATAGTAGTAGAAGGAATAGTAGTAGTAGTAGGAGTTATGGTATTTACCATACAAATAAAAGGGCATAAGTCGATATCTATAAAGTCATGTCTTTCTTTTCAATCAGTTCGTATGAGCACCTATGGTAATTCCCAGTGACTAAAACTTCGGCTTAGATTGTAATTATTTTTATTATTATTGTTAGTTATTCAACATTGTTGATCAACTTTATATGCACCTATATTATTATTATTCCAGTATTTTCTATAAATATATAGAAAGAAAAGATTTAAGACATTGAAACTCTCCTTTCATATATAAACATTCCATTTACTTTAACTACAATCTTTTCCAAGTCTCCTCCCGTCACTTGGGAGCACTCCCCTTCCATGTGAGAACGCAGGAGCTTTGCTGTTGAGGACCTGCTCGAACGCTCCTTTGATAACGCAACCCGCTGAAAGATTCAACACGCTCAGGCATCATCGACATCATCAATTTTGGTGCTTAGTTTTCGCTTGGCACGCACTTCTGTGCGCGCTCCCATTGCGACGATATTGTAGAATATAACCCGAAAATGCACACAGCGGGAAGCCAATTTCGGGAGCCCTGCCCCGCCCCGCCCCCAACTCCCATCACTGGTCTCGATTCCCGCTCAAGGCGAATGGCAATAAAATATTCATTTACTTGACATTTGTTGTGCCTGCCACTTACAAACCAAGAAAGTGAGAGAGATGCATCATTCAGGGCGCAGTCCACCTGACAAGGCAAGGGGGAGGCGACTTGCCACACCCGCCAAGCAAGAGGCAACAGTCAACTTGGCACCCTTCATAAAAAATGTAATTTTCAAAAACATTTGGAAATTTCAAATTGAATTTGCCGCACGCTTGAAGTTGCCTCTTCCACACCTTGCCACACGAGCCTGCTGCGACTGTTGTATGCAAAGCGTCTTGAAGATTACGCCCAGATCCGAACAGAAGCAGCGCCGGCCCCGCATAACCTGCAAGGGCTCCTCACATACACATAAAAGCCGCTCCAAGTGCGGGCTACAGAATAGACTGAGAGACGTGAAGAAAGAGGGGCGTGGAGGGGAGGGGAAGAGAGGGCAAAGGGCAGCTCGACCTCCTCCGATGTCGACGACGACGTTTCAGACATGTGAAAAGTGTAAGTGACATGAAAGGCCTCGCCTTGCCACGGCACAAAGCGCAAAAACCTTTAATAACTTTACGCTTTTTGTTTTCAAGTGCACTTGAGTGTGTGTGTGTGTGTGTGTGTGTGCGTGTGTGTGTCAGCCACGCCCCTACCGAGCATAGCGCCCTCGAAATCACCGCACGACAATAAACCCAGGCTGGAGCAAAGGCTGCGCAACTTCCGCTTTGAAGTTACTTCCTGCGTCTTACACGAAGGGCAAACTACACTACACCGCAACAGAGGACACTGAGTGTGTGCTCTAAAATACACTGTCCATACAGTACAGCCACTGTATGCCACGCCCCCCTCCCCCCTTCCCGACACTGGCTTGTGTAATTTATGACCTATTTATTGTCAATAAATGCAGCCTCCGAGCGACCATTTTGCGCGCCGCGACTAAATAAAGACAAATGAAGCATCGCTTTAGTGGCTGAATCGAGACACGCACGCACATGCACGCGCACACACACACACACACCCTCACACGCACACACACACACTCGGTGGAAGTACTCATTAAATCGCTCACTGTCGAAATGGGGCAAGTCTTTGTTGTACTCGCAAATTTATAGCGCAAATTTATTACCTCATTTTTTTGCAGTTTAAAAATGCATAAGCCAGTCTATTTTGAATATCCTATATATACAAACATTTTATATATACACACACAGATATCTCTGGGAATATTTTTAGCAAATCGGATTACAAATTACAAAACTGCTCGCAGTTTGTGCATTTTTCACATTTCACATTGCACTCTGCAAAATTGATAAACCTCCTTAAAACCTCTTCAAAATTTGTATCTAAAACTAGCTAGATGAAAGTGCATAACACCTGCAAATACGTTTATATATAAAGCATTTACGGAAGCAGAGCTTGAAAAGGGCAAGCCAATCCATCAATTAGTGCCGTAACTGCCTTTGTATCTATGTATGTATACACAGTAACTGTGCACGTATAAATCTGTTTAGTTTTAATAAGCTTATACCTGCTGGAAGTGCTGGTTCAAAGGGGGTATACATATATATGGAAGAATGTGGAAGGGCTTATGGGAGGAATGTAGAATGCATGTTGTAATGCACAAATTTTAGTTACTTTATTAAATCTCTGAGGCTTGCAGCACTAACGTTATGAAAATTGATAAATATCTACAGTTTACAAAAGGTTTTTATTCACAATAATGTTCATTAGAAATATTATACTGTATATAGCTAGATATCTGAGTTTTTTAGACCTTAGATTTCTTCCTTTTTACTTGCTTTTGATGAGGTTTTTATGTATTGCAGAAGTTAGAAACGTACATTAGGCCAGAGCTCTGAACTCTGCAGAACTAGAGCTATAAAATTTTATTTACAGTTTGTTGTATTCCACATGCTGCTTTGAGTATTTTCAAATAGTAGATATCATTCTTTTAAAAAACTTTTCAGTAAGTATTTCTTTTGAATAAGGTTTTAAATTCATGTTTTAGTTAGTTCTCTGTTCTGTGCAGGTACAGAACTGCACTTATTGCAGATTTCTTTCTATTTAACATGGTTTTGAACGTTGTTTCTTTATATTGTACTTGTTAAATTTCGTTTATATTATGTCTACAAGGTTCTCAATGCATATTACAATAGATCTGCGGTTTCTTTATACAAAGGAGCTATGAAATTTGAATTACAGCATGTTTTATTCCATTTTCTGCCTAACATATTTTCAAATTGAAGATTTAAACCTTTTTTAAGACTTTTGATGAAGTATTTCTTTTGGGTACAAATGCATATTAAGTTAAGTTCTGTGGACTCTGCAGACATAAAGCTGACCTAAAACCATTTATTTCTAAAATTATTTTCAAAGTGCAGAAGACTTCTTATTTACAATTTTTTTGAAGCTTGTTTCTTTCGTTGAATTTCATTTATATTATTTCTGCAAGGTTCTCAATGCATATTTAGCTAAACAAAGGATTTACTTATACGAAGGAGCTATGAAACTTGAGTTACACCAAGTTTTCTACCATTTGTTGCCCAACATATTTTCAAATTCAAGGTCTAAACCATATTTGGCTAGATCTCCAATTTCTTTGAACCATTTGCTGCCCAACATATTTTCAAAATACAGATATTTGCTTCTGTGGAAGTTTTCTCTGTATGCCATAGTTCAAATTTCATTTACATTTTCTACATTTCCGCATCACATGCCGGATTATCCATTTACCGGCAGCTTACAAGCGATTGTTTAAGTTCCCCACAATGTTGTGTCGTATCCCTGGCGCAGACGTGATCTACAACACCTCCAAGTGTACCAGTGTGTGTGTTTGTGTGTGTGTGGCTCTACAGAAAGTTAAAATATCCCTTTAAACGTTGCCGCTGCTCGATGCGTGTAAGTAGAATGGCATCAAATATAATAACGACCACAACAATGCGTGACGTGCATGGGAAATTCGCTGCCAAAGAGCCTCACAGAGTGTGCATTAGCCGGCTCAGTATGTGGGTGTGTGTGTGAGAGTGTGTGTTTGCAAGGGTGTTTGTGTTGAGAGTGTGTAATATTTTACATATGCGCCAAATCACTTTCTAAATGCAATGCCAATAAAAAAGCAAGCCAAAAGTGTTGAAATATATAAATAGATATATGTATGCGTGTGTGCGTGGTGTGTGTGTGTGTGTGTGTGTGTGCGTGGTGTATACTCAGATATAATTTGTTGTCGCTGACAGTAGCGGGTCATCACCAGGAAGCCGGAGGGAGACCAAAGAAGAGAGAAATGGACGCGCTACGTGACAATAACATCACGATGAGATGACGAGGCTAAAAAAGCCTACAGAACTTTGCCTAAATATAGCCAACTTTTGAGCTAAGCCTGATGCTATAATCAATTCACTTTATTAATTAAAACGACGCTCTGGCATTGTATAGATACATATATAGGGGGGGAAGCAAGAGGTCTATTGTCTTTTAATTTGAATTCCTTGATGAAGATGAACGAAAAACAAATTCAATTAAAGAGTAAACTTTCACTAACTTTAAGTTTGTTATAGATTATAAAACATTGTAGTTTTACTGAAACTAACAAAGAGGCCTCAATTGACTCGACTAATGATCCTGAGCAAGAATATATATACTTCCACGCCCCCTTCTGACTTTCGTATACCCTTTTTACCCTTTTCCAATAGTGAAAGGGTATGAGAACGATAGAAACCTCAAAAAACTCCCGATCTCCCAAGAAAAACACATAAACTCTGTGAATTGAAATTTATATTCAGCATAAACAAGCGCCCTCTGGCGGGCAATGACGGAAGGTACGAAAGCTTTCAAGAAAAAGCTTCGACATTCGAGGTACACATTGTTTGGAATGGGACAAAGCTTTTTTTGTTGTTTGTTCGTTTGTACTTAACAGTTACGTGTTTTGTTTTTGGGTTCGAGTTCAACTTAGACTAAAAGAAACAGTTTGAAAAGTTTACACAACTGTACTTAAGAAAGGCACTTATCATACAACGAATGTGCCCAATGTACACTAGATTGGGACTACACCGCTTCGTCAGGTTCCGTAGGCTTGGCGGCCTCCACTTCAACTTCGTTCAGTTCCGGCACTTCGTTGGGCGTCGGCTTCTTTATCTACGTGGGTGCGATAATAGACCATTCAGACCATTATTAGTGAGAACACAATTTTCTCTATGCTAGTTCACTCCATTTGGATGCACAGCTAGGTAATACTGTACTTATCAGATCATGCAGGTCGATTTGGGGGAGTCATGCCTTCTTTAGAGTTACCATGCACTTAGGGTTACAATTTAGGTTTAGTATTTATTTACTTAGCACTAGGTTAGCTTTAATAATAACAACATTGGGTGGACTTTACCATAGCTTATAAATCGAGTATGGATTCACTTAAACTTAGACCAGAGCGAAGCGAGGCGAGGGGCGAAAGAGAATTTTGTGACACACCCACAATAACAATATCACATACAAAATGGCCACCCTCAGTTTCTTTTCAGTATTTTTTTCTTTTTTTTTTTTTTGTTTGATTTCGTTGATTCGGTTTGGTTAGTTATGAAATTAGTTTCAATGACTTTTCAGCGCTTTGTTATTGTTCTGTGATGAATTCCCAGCTGAATCTCGGCTATATTTTCTTACTTTGAAGCAGCGAATATTGAAATGATCGCACATTTCCGTGACCTAGAAAGAAAAGAGGAAAAGGATAATCAAAATTAGTAAAGATCATTTAATTTAGAGGTTAAAATAAAACTTACAACTCCATAGCCATAATGCCAGTGCGCTATTGTTGAGAATATAGTCAGACCCTGCACAATCCAACGCTCGTATTCTGCCGACAGATCTGAGCCGAAGAAATTCTCATACCAGGGAAAACAACAGACGCCCACGGTGGCTGCCAGAGGCCACATAAGTATATTGAAGCCATCGCAGCGCGTGTCGGACATCTGTGCCACAATCAGACGGCACTAAAGAAAGGTTTTCATTATAAAAAAGATAATAAAATCTCATATCTTTCTCTCTTACGGCTATGTTGGAGAAGATGGTGCCGTAGAGCATCCACAGTACTCGCGGCTCCAGATTGATCACATTATTGCGGGAATACAGTGACCAGATCAGCGTGATCACAAAGAGCCAAAGGAAGGCAAAGAAGGGACGCAGCATTTCCATCATGGGACGCATCTTGCCGGTCTTATTTTTGTACGATCTAGAGGGGGAGAAAAAGAGAACTCTTAATATCCAGCAAGCACTTAAGATAAGCAAAATACAAACAGATATATGTTCCTGATGATAATGGGATGACTAGACAACATGCCGGAACCGATTAGTCCAAATTCAAAGACATTCGCTACGGTTATGCCGTAAAAGCTTGAACGGTAGATTTCAGGACCCAATAAAGTGGCCACAAACATCATTATGCTGACACCCTGGCAAAGAAGAAGAAGAAGGTATATTACTAACGAATTAAAGAGCAGATGCAACTTGAAAGTATAATTTATATTTATATTTATTGTAGCTATTTAATGTACCTACCCACATGGTAAAATCGTAACCCCAAGGCAGGAACATGACGCCCGTGTTGTACTTCTCGACATGCGTGAAATAGAAATTGAGAAAGACGTTCCAAATAACAAAGAACATGCGAATCGGTGGCAGATCAATTGTGCCAAACAATGAGAAGATATAGATCGGTATAAGGGCAGCAGAATAGGAGTCCAATCCATGATCAAAGAGCTCGCCCAGTGGACCGCTTGTCCCCGTACGACGCGCTTGCTTGCCATCCATGCCATCTACAATATATAAGAAACATAGTTTCAGGGTTGCATAGTAAGTTGGGGTAAACTACCTCACACTCACCCAAGTTATAGTAGATAATTATATTTATTGCCGCCACTGTCCACACCCAGCCGGGCACTGTGTTTCCGATTTCCTTGTTATTAGCCGCTGTGAAGTCCCAATCGTAGTAGGATATCAGTATGAAGTTCACCACCGTCATGAGAAAACCCACAAATGTCAGTAAGTTGGGCGCCAGCCACATGGGTAAATACTGCAGCAGTAAATAAAAACCTTATTAATAAGTGGTAAGGGGCTAACACCTGGCTAGCTCTGTACTCACCTTCACGCAAACATTCCAAAATGGATGCATTACATAGACACTCAGCCAACTTGTGTCTATGCTGTTGTACTGTGGGCAAAAAAAAGTTTAGGAATGGTTTATTAGTATAATATGTGGTAAAAAAAACCCTAACGGAAAAGGTCTTAAAATACAAATTTCTTTTTATGGAATTTCGATAAAGAATGTTGATTGTAGACGTTTCTCTTTCTTATTTTATTAAACGAATTTAAGGAATATTTTTAAATTTGTATTTATGAAAACCAATAATAATAATATTTTATAAGGATTAAAGCTTAAAATTGAACTATTAGAAAAGCTACAGTCAAGAGCACCCGATCAAATCGATTTTATTAAAAAAAATATATATAAAAAATATAAATAAATTTGTGTTGCATACTTTAAGGATGTGACTACGAAATCAGTACATATTAATTATTTCTTAAATAACTTTGATGTTAATTACCCAATCGCAACTAAATCTTAAGAAATCATTTGAAGGTATGTATGTATTTTTTGTGTCCAATAAAAATGCACAGTCTAACATAACACATAGAATTTGGCCTTAATCGACTGACGGGGACGAAAGGGGGCGTGGTCGAATTAAAAATAAAGGTTATCTGCGTGCAATATTAAATCAAACATGTTCGTACCAAGTTTGGTAGCTCTAAATGTTATAGTCCCTGAGATCTACGTTTTCATACGGACGGACGGACGGACGGACGGACAGACAGACGGATGGACAAGGCTATATTGACTCTTGCTAAATCAAAATATACATAGATTGCGGAGTCTGCCACGCCTCCTTCTGCCTTTACGTACATTTTCGGTTGGCATAAATTTATAATTCCCTTAAAATTTATAGATATGGGCCCTTGTGCTCTGCGCCCTTTACACACCTAGCTACGGGCCTGTATGTATAGTAGAACAGTAGAACACACTTGCTTGAATAGTTATTATAAATGATAATACAGATATTTAAATAAATGAATAAAACCAGCAACTATTCTCGTATGATACTTTCATTAGTATTTTATTACTTCAAGTTTAATTTGTTAATTTCTTGTTTCCCGCACAACTAAGAGATATATGTAAAGCATTATCTCAGCTCTCTTCTCTCTCTCAGCTAATCTGCTCAGTACAAATTCCAGTGTGCATATTTGCCAACTATCTCTGTCCCTCATCCCCCTCCTTCTCCACATCTTTGTTATAGTAGCACATGCTACTCTCGCAGTTCAATGCCTTCTGTGGGATTTACGAAACACACACATTTTTGTTCGATTATGATCATCCATCCGGTGTTATATTTATGACCCTAGGCCTAGTCATCAGCTTGGCCGGTAATTTGATAAGGCCAGACAAGCAGCGAATGTACACACGACAATGAAATCTTCCTATCATTGCCCAATTACGAGCACTACGAGAGAGGGAGGGAGAGAGAGAGAGAGAGAGATAGTCTGAGAGAGTCTCGCATGTTCAGAACCGGAACTTGTCGTAATGCGAGTTATCAGAAACTATAATGAATCTGTTTGATTGGCTGGTTGAGTCGCCTTAAATATGCATGAACATTGATTTTTATGGTACCAGTTGCAGGTGGTACCAACTTTCGTAACCTCTCCTCCTCCCTTCTCACCATGACCCCCGTTTAAAAAGAGGCGTTTCGTACTCACCTTGTAGCGCTCGAAGCCCCGCAAATGTGTCTCCGTCAAATAGCGCATGCCACTCATTTTGCTATTGTTTGTTTTTGTTTTTTTCCCTTTATTGCAATTGCAAACGTTGTTGTTGTTGTTTTTGATGGTGATGCTGTTGTTGTTGTTGTTGTTGTTGCAGTGATAACAGCTGAGAGGAACTTTGACTCCGATTAAAACGTGTTCGCACACATTGTACGAGCAGCACAAACTGTTAACTGTAATTAATCTCCCTCTCTCTCACTCACTCAATTTACTATTTTTAGTATTTATCTAGTATTTATTGCCCTTCGTGAAGTTGCGCCGGCAGCACGGACGCACTTTCGTTCACTAAGCCGACTGAATCGTTCTTCTACGAATGACAGTCAATTAAATAATCGCATGCAGACACGCACACACACACAAACACACACACGCAGACAGACACGATTGAGAGAGCACTCTCTCTCACACGGATGCGAGCCTCGCTGTCGCTCTTGCTTGCTCTTTGTGTTCTTGTTTTGCACTCCACCTACTGCTTCGCACGCAAACAACCGTTACTTCCAACGGCACTTGAGACGTCGTCAACCTGCGACTGCGACTGGCACTGCGAGTGCGACTGCGAATGCGACTGGCTCGGGACTATTATCAAGACTGAAGACGAACTGTGCTGCCGACGCCAGCGCGCTGCTCGAAAAGCCGAAAAGCGCTTAATTTACAACGTCAACTGCGACTGCGACAGCAGCTGAGCTGCCGGCGCCGTGCTCGCGCACTGCTTGCACACTTCCCCACACGCACACATACATACATAAATATGTACATACATTGTTATCGCCTCTTTCTCTCCCACGTTATGTTTCTGATTCGGATTTTTGCATTTGAATGAATTAAAAATTGTAAAACTTAAACAAGTGCCACAAGCAGCTGCGACGTGGACGTCGACGCCGGCAGAGGTTATTGGTTATCGCTGCGTTTGCCGCAAGGTTTAATTAAACTGTCGCTGATAGCCTCAATCTCTTGGACAAACTATTCCACACAGACAGACAGACACACATACCGAGAAATGAGGTGTTGTTTAGGGGTAATTTCAATAGCACCCACTTAAAAGCACACACATTAAGTAATCCCAACCCAAATCCGAACCAGAAACGAACCAGAATCCGATTGCGAAATGCGATCGGCGGCACAACCGAGAGACCTAATCAGGTGACTCTGTGGGAACTAGCGGGACTTGCACTTGAACTAAATATAGATCGGATTAATAACTTGTTGTACACAACGGGTGCTACTATACGGGTAAAGTATTTCGAAGCACAGTAGTTCAAGTTCGCAACGATAACCCCGAGGAACGGGGGTCTCAACGAGTTGCACAAGTTGCTATGTGCCGGTACTGAATGTATTCGAAACAGGTTCATTCAATGAACACTGAGTACTGAGCGAGAACAAGAGAGCCTTCTTCCGACTGTATGTTTATTGTAATGTAGTTAATAAATAAATAATTATACCATGTTAGACACAAACTTTTATTGAAGTCCCCCCTTTGGACATGGGAAAACAAAAGCTTCTCGTGTAACGACAATTTACTGAGAATATTTTGTGACTTCATAGACCCGTACCGGTAGTCTTACTATATAAGAATATAAGGCATTAGTAAATAACAAGATATTATCAGGCTTTCACTGATATAACTAGAGTCTTATCTTTGGAGAATTAACAGGGTGTCCCAGGGCATAGATAAAAACAATTTTCCACGACCATTCTGCTGAAATACCGAGCTGATACATCTGGAGATCGCTGTAGCAGAGGGTCTCTGGACAAAGACTTAGCGATAAGAACGGTTCTCTAGTTCTCTTCTATTTTCTAGATGAAAGGATTTCCTAATAAATTAGACTTACGATTATTATTTATTCCCTTAAACTACTGAAAATAATCATTTGATTTGGTGCTTAAATAAAAAAGTTTTATTGTAAGATTCAAAGAGTTAATAATGTAACTAAGTAATAGTCATCCTAATCGATGATTAAATGTCTGGGCAATAAAACTGTAGATCAAATAAAGAGTGTACACTTTTAAGAGAGGAATTTTAAATTCATCATCAAGAAGGTAACAAGTCAATGAGCAATATGGTTCATTTTGAAATAAATCCTATAAGTATCAATGATAAAACTCAACCTATTAGATTACAATAAATACGATTCTTTTTGAATTAGGTACACAACAAAATAAACCTTTTTTGGGAAAAATTGAGGTAGATTGAATAACGATGTCATTGCAATGTGAGCGCTATAAAAGAAATTGTGCCTATCCTTTGTAATTGACATAATAAAATAGTTCATAGTATTTTAAAACAGCTGTTCAACGAATGCTAGCTGATGACTAACATAGTTAAAATTCGAGCAGATAAAAGGCTTAATGCCCGATATGATAGACGTTTCGAAGACCTAATTTTGGCTGGAAAACTCCAAGGTAAAGACGCACCACACAAATTATCAACACATATGACACTCAAATTAAACGATTTCAGTAAGTGCACCAAAAACAGCAATTTGAAATTGTATAATAATAATAATAACTTAAGAGGCACAGTCAGTAATAAAAGAGCCATAGAAAGGTGAACCGTACCCAAGCAAAAAAGTTTGAGAAAAAATAAAAAATATTTATTTATTCATTTCATTTCCAGTTGGTTTTATGAGTGGCAAAGCCCGCCAGGTAATCTAGTTCCATTTAAAAATATTAACTAATTGCAAAGCTGCGCCAACTACACATTTTGTGGCATATTATTAACAATTATTCCCTTCCTTTACTCTTACGATATATAAAAGACATATTTACACATGGAAGGTGTATACCGATAGTTTGTTATTAATGGGAAAAGAAGGAGGTGGAAGAGGAATGAAAAAGCAAACTCAGTGCCACAAAAATTCTAACAAGGAAACACGAATTAAAAACAGTTAGAAATACATCTTATAAAAATTATGAAAAAGGTAAGAAAAGTGATCTTATACAAGCAAGAACCAAAAAATTATCTTAATTTAAAAGGTGTCCAGAGCAAGGTCGAAAAAAATAATAAAATACAAATGGGCCTGGTCTGATCAAGAGCAAAAAACTAAATGAACGTTTTTCCTGGTGAATGAACACAACAATACTTTGAACAGTGCTGTACAGTGTAAACTTGATAATAAGTATTGGTTATCGAAGTTAGCACAAATCGATAACTGCAAGCGAATCTGTGTACTTGACTAGAATGGAAAGTTCAGTAAAAAGCATTACTTTACCACGTTCCTATATGTTATAATAAGTTGAGATCATTGTGCGATTGATTTTCGCGCTGGGCGTGGCAGAATAAAACTTAATTCCTTTTGTCACAATGAGTTTACAGACATTTTCGTTTAATAATAATTTCGTTATAATTTTTCGTAAGCAACTTTACAGACTATTTGACCGGAGTCAGTTGACTGTTTTGTACAAAACTATAATCATAAGTACATATGATACATACAAATAGGTATACAGATAACAGTGCAGTCTTATCTACGTTTTTAGAGGTTGGCCGAAAAAACAATTGTATAAATAGAAAATAAGAAAAATTAACAAGAAAAACTGGTTGCAGCGCACATGAAGCTGCAGGGAACAAGTAGCAAAACCTTCAGTCACTCGGTAGGTCTAAAGACTTAGTTAAGCCACCTGGAAGTCTCCGTGGCAGTCAGACCCTCGGAACGCAGACGCTGCAACATGGGTCGATAGATGTCTGGTGTGAAGGGCAGTAGGACTCCGCGTTCTTGGATTTCGCCTGTAAAAAGAATCAAAAATTAGTAAGGCTTAGCGAACATGAATAAGGTCTTCATAGAACTTACCATCTAAAATCATTTTGGTTGCAATTGCCGCGGGTTTGCCCACTGTCATTGCCATCGCGGAATGCCCCTGAGGTTGTCCGTAGACGACAAAGTTGATGCCACGCTCCTCGCGACGACCGTCGGGCCAACGGATGCCAACCTCATGACGCAGCACTACCAGGTCGCGTTCATCACGTTCTGCAAGGACAGAAAATCGAAAGGTTCAAGCATTGCATAGAATAGAATTTCTTCTGGGAGAACCTACCGAAGGCCAATCGCTTGGACAGATAATGACTGAGCGTGTCCAGTGGCGAGTTAAGCTTCACCACGGGTGTCTCGTCCAGCAGACCCAAGCTCTCGATGCCATCCACATCGCCAATGCGCTCGACCAGCTTCTGCTTAAGGTTCTCGTAGAAGATGCTGGTATCCGACATGCCCATCAAATGCGTAACCAACTGACGCCATGTGACCTCTGGGCCACTGGGATGCAGCAATGCATGCGGCTCTGGGTCAATTAGACCTAAAAGCTGCATGGGTTTAATGGACTCGGAGAAGCCCTTGTAGCGTATGGTACCGCGCAGCAAGGTGTGCACATCCCTGCCCAGGCCATACAGTGTGCCGTACTTGGTGGAATCCCGATTGGGAAAACCTTCGAGTGCAAAGCCGGGCAAAAAGTCTAAGCTACGACGTGTGGACATCAAATCGCCGCCTCCAGAGATCTCGACAATCTGTCCCTGGCTTAGGTACTTCGCTGCCGACAGCGTGTTCAGCAATACTCCACGGGGCGACCATGAGAACTTGTAGCGCAACGCATTGTTCGAGTGCTCCGGAGCGGGTAGACCACCGCAGTAACTGACAAAGGATTCCACGACGGCGCCCTTCTCCTGCACCTCGTGAATGCACTCCAGCGCCAGCAGATGATCAATTCCTGGGTCCAGACCCACTTCGTTCATGATGGTCACTCCATTGGCGCGTGCCTGGTCATGCAACTCGGAGATCTCATCGTTCAGGTAACTAGCGGTGACCATGTGCGTGCGTTCCGCAACACAATAGCGAGCGATCATGCCGTGCAGGCTGTAGGGCAACAAAGAGACCACCACATCAGCCTTGCCGCACATCTCCTGCAGATGGCCGGTGCTCTCGTTCACGTCCAGGTAAACACTGTCTACACCAGCATACTGCTGTGCCAGACGATCGGCCTCCTCCTTCACCTGCGAGCACACTGTAATGCTGACATCCTTCTCGCGATGCAGCCACTCAACGAGCGGAGCTGAGACCATACCGGCGCCCAGCACCAGCACCTTCTTGTGCGACTCGGAACGACCTTCGATCTTGTGACGCGAGCGATTGCTCTGTGAGTCGCGCAGCTCTTGGATGTACTGGAAACCTTCGGTCAGTGAGCCGTTGCTTGCAATGATGGCCTGGGAGAGGTTGAGGGAGGAAGAGTTAGGTTTGTATAATGAACAGAGAGATAGGTTTCCTTGTGCTACTCACCGATTGAATAGGGTAGCTGAACTGTTCTTCGTGCAGTGGCTTCTTGGCATCACTCTTGATGATGTCGTGCACGTGCGGCGACAGAAGTTCTCCAAACAGATCTGTGGACTCTCGCGGCAGCTGCGTGGGCATGTTGTCGATGGAGCAGACCAACACACCGGGTCCCTTGAAGCTCTTTGTGTCCTTGTTGCGATCGGCGTCGTAAAGGCAGAAGGGAGTATCGATTGTGGTGCATTCGTTCATGAATTCAATTGAGCCGCCAGGATCGGCGGATATGTCGCAAATGGCGAGCATACGATGAGGCAGGGCGGGACTACCCTTGCTGGTGGGCAACCAGGGAGTGTTGGCTGGACGCAACAGGTTCTTGGCATCCGGAATACTGATCAACTTGGGGCTACCCACAGCCCAGTAGATGCCATTGACGATCACCGAGGCGTAGGGTGCAATTTTCTGATTGAATGTGGAGATGTATCGCTCGGGGTACTCGTCATATTCCTTTGCATCGAAGCCACCGCCCTCGCGACGTTCCAGATGGTCCGAACGACTCACCTCGCAGCCGTAGAGCTTGTTTTGATCTACAAACAAATCGAGAGGTTTTGCATCTTGGTCCGAGATAACTTAGATATTATGGTACTTACTGCCATGTTCTGCGACCTTGCGTAGCATCTCTGGCGGTACATACTCTATGGGCAGCTCGGAGAACACCTCCTGCGCTCCCTGGGATACGTTGCCAGAGCCAGTGAAAACAAAGGTGAGTGGACCAATCGATTTGGGCATCATACCCAATGAGATCTCATAGCCACAATCTCTGATCGCTTGGCGAGCCATTGATGAATTGCGATAGTTGTGCGCAGGACCAATGTGCATGAAGGGAGTGTGATGACCCAAGGCCAATAGACGCAATCCGATGCCGTGCAGGATGTTGACCATACCGGCGACACCAGCGTATTTACCGAAAGCAACCATACGCGAGCCACGTTCATCAATGATGCGTTCATAGTCGATAAGCCGGATTTTCTGCAAGATATATAATTATATCTATAAATACTGATAAATCCGGTACCTTCTTCGTGTAGGGTCTTACCTTCTCGAGTATGGCATCTAGCAGTGGCATGTTGGACTCCTGCGCCTTGATCGTGTGCGAGAAGAAGCAATAAGTCTTGCCCGGTATGAGCGCATCGATGGGCACCTGCTTGACTCCAAAGATAACCGATGCATCACTTATATCCTCCTGTATCTGAGCACCCGCATGCATGTAGGCCTAAAAATAAAAATAGATTTCGTAGGATTTCCAGGAAATTTAGCGGAATTGTAATAAAACAACATAATCTTATCATAAATCATAGAAATTAGAGCTAATGCCTTTCATTCGTATCGATTAACTTGAAAAGCTAGCTTATCCGATGAATTTCTTACTTTTCTTCTTTGAATTTCCCTTCACTGATTAATCGAGCAGATTTAGAGCATGGAAACTCATGAATCGATTAGTATTTCGCGCACTTAATCGTACGATTCTTGTCGCTGCTCTCCATCTTGTTCCTTAGCAACTAATCAAATCGTAATCTTCGATTTCCGTATGCTTTATAAATACGCTTTTGTTTTGGGAAATGTTAATCAGGAACTTGTTTTTGTTTTTTTCAGAAGCTCGATTATAGTTAGTTGTTTATCTGGTGTTGAGTACAACGAAAATGCAAGTATAAACAACAAATTTTGGTGGCCGATAACAAGCTCGAGTTTTGGCGGGATTCAAGGCCAACAACTGCCAAAATTTATGATCTAAAAGTAGAGGGGCTTATCTACCTGAACAATTTTACGATGCAACATACGTTATAAATATGTTTCGAACATGCTTAGCAACGCGTTGATTAGGTTTTAAATGGACATGAACATGAATATATGTATATAGAAATTCTAGACATGAGACGCTATAAATATGTTTCAAATATGATAAGCAAGGCTTTGATTAAGATTTAAGTGATTTATATTTCAATTTCTACACGGAACAAGAATATATAGGAGTGTTGATCACTTATCTGTTTGTCATGCTATAAAGAATCCTCAAACATGGAGTTCATTAAGACTTAAATGATTTCGCTTTCTATTTTCACACTGAACATGAATATATATAGTAGTTCTGGACACTTATCTGCTTATCATTCTATAAAGAATCCTCAAACAAAGAATTCATTAAGACTTAAATGAATTCTCTTCCGATTTTCACACTGAACACGAATATATATAGTAGATTTGGACACTCACCTGCATGGGATAGGCACGTCTATTCGAGGGCTGCACTATGACCTTGACACCCTGCTTGACCAGCTTCTGCACGTGCGTGGGCCCAAACGGCGCACGTCTTTCCCAAACCGATTGATCTTCTCTACGTATGGCAATCACGGGACCATGCTAGAATTAAAGTAGCACCTCCATCAGTTGCAAATATAATTCAGATGACGCCCCCTACACACACACACACACACACACTTACATGACGTTGTCGTGTGAGAGTTGGCGCGATTGTCGAGCGCAATTGAAGCAGCTTCCACATTCTTTGTTGTTGTTCTTATTTGTCCGATTAAGATGAGTGCGAGTAGAGCCGGAGAGTATTTTAAAATATCGTTTAATTTTCAGTGATGCCAATGTTGATGCCGATGCACCATCCGTTAACTCTGAGCACTGGCAACGTTCTAACCCCGAGCAGCAACGACACGCCCCTATCAAGCAGCAGCAGACCGAACGGACAAGCGGACAGACGGACGAACGGACAGCGCACATGCGGACGGACAATCTGAAGGCGATAAGCCGCCGTCACAGCAGCAGCAGATCGTCTCCCTAATCAGGAACGAGAGAGAGAGGCACATTCAGATCAGTGCTGCCAAATTTTGATAAACAAGAACAGCCGGTTTTAGCGGAAAAAAGCTAAATATTATGTTAACATAAAATAGGCAAAGTAGGTAATACATTTAGAAGAACTAAAAATATGAAATAAGAAACTGAATTAACCTTTTATAAAACTAAAAAAAATATTTATATTAGGGCGACGTTTCCTTCTTTTTGCCACTAAACTAGTGACTGTTCTAACAACTATTAATGAAATAATATAATTTTTACCCCAGTTTGAATCCAATAAATTCTAATTAAATTCTTTCCCTCCTATTTAAGTTACCATTAAATATTTCTTTTTTTTTATATATATTTTACTAATTGTTTGACTTTAAATAAATAAATAAAACAATATATTGTAGTAATAAAATGATGTAAATTGTATACGAGGGTCGTTTGATAAGTCCGTGACTTTTTGTATTTGCCGCGCACCTGCTCTAAATACAACACTGCTCCTGTCAGCAGTTATCGATTAACAGCTGACTGTAAAATTTTGAGAAAGCTGCGTTTTTTGGTTTGCGTTTTATAGGCATTGAAAGCAGACGATCTCGTGAATTTTAACGAAAATGGAGATCGAGATCGTCTGCTTTCAATGCCTATAAAACGCAAACCAAAAAACGCAGCTTTCTCAAAATTTTACAGTCAGCTGTTAATCGATAACTGCTGACAGGAGCAGTGTTGTATTTAGAGCAGGTGCGCGGCAAATACAAAAAGTCACGGACTTATCAAACGACCCTCGTATTAACGAAATAATTTAAATTTTATAGCAACGAAATACTTTAAATTTTATATTAAATGTTGCAACACCCCAAAAAAATGAAGAAAATTCCAGAATTCCATCTTCCCGATTTAAAAACAGCCTGGTTATGGTGGGAAAAGAGCTAAAACGGCAGCACTGTTTAAGAGCTCTGTGAGTGAGTTTGTGTGTGTGTGTGCCTGCTCGATCCTCACTCGCATAGTGAAAGTGCGACTCAGTTTCAAACAGAAAAAAAAATTCCATTCACAAAAATTTTCCATTGAGGAAAATTCAAGAGGTCAGTGCCGAAACGTGTCAACCCAATGAGGTGTAAATTTACCATTTGTTTGGTGTGTTTAAAGCATAGTTTTATTTATAATTGCAAATCATCGATTCCACAGTTTCGTCTACTTCACAAGCAGTGTGTAGTATTATATTATTCACATCGAAAACAAAAATATATTCTTATCGCTAACAATCACTAAAGCTACGCTGGGGGGCTACACAGTCGACGCTCACGCCGCCCAGGCGACAAAGAGAGATACATACATATATATAGTACATATGTTTATATATATAAATAATCATTAGTTCGTTTTAATAGCTAGAAAAACAGATATTGCAGAAATTCAGGTATGCAAAATATAAAGATAACACTCATCAATCCATGATGATTGGGTACCATACGAGGCCAGGACAGGATCTCTCTCGTCTCTTCTCGTCTTACAGCGCCGGCGCCTCGGGCAGCAGCGATGTGAAGAAGGTTATGACAAAGGTGCGCACAATGGAAATCACAGAGTTGGTATTGGCATTCGCTGGTTCTGCCACGGCTATAGCTTCGGCAGCAGCAGCAGCGGCATCGGTTTGATCAGCACCGCTAGCCGCCGGTGCTACAGCAGCAGCTGCAGCAACATCATGTGCTGGAGCAGCAGCAGCAACAGCGGGGGCAACTGCTGGTTCTTCCGCCGCTGCCGCCACCTGAGGATTATTGTCCTGTTGTTCAACAGCAGCGTCCATCATGCGTTGTATTTGTTGCACTGCCGCAAAGGCGGCAACCTCATTGCCGGCATTGTTATTGCGATTGATGTTGTTGTTGTTGCGCTCGCGACGACGACGCAGCACGCCAATGTGGTAGCTGCAAAGGAGGAGGAGTATTACAATTAGCCATCAAATTGAAAGAGTTCTTTTTGGGGTTACTACTCACAGATAGATCACACTGGCTATGAACATGACCAGCAGACAGCGCAGCGGCGATGAATTGAAGTACAAAACAGTTACAAAAATTGCCAGGCGCGTAAAGCTAAAGAAGTTGTCCAGCCAGTCTTGCATCTCCGGCTCCTCCTGGATGTTAGGAAAGTTGGGACCATTCACCTGCCGATTATTGTCAGCAGCCTGCTGCACCTGCTGCTGCTGCTGTTGCTGCTGCTGTGCTGCAATAACGGGTGCATCATTGGGGGCGGCGGCTGCTGCTGCTGCTACTATCGGTTGTGGCACCACAAAAGGCACACTCATATTGTTGGCTATCACAGGCAAACCTTGCAACATTGGATGCAGCATGGGCGCAGCTGTGGGCTCAGCAGGGTTCTCAGTGCCAGTTGGGCTGCAAGAAAAAGAAGAAGAAGAGGATTAAGAGCTGTTGCACTGCACATTCACGTGGGCAACTCACCGCTGCATCATTTGTTGCATATATGCTGCATACCACTGCTGTACCCAAGCATTGTACATCATTGCCTGCTGTTGTTGTTGCTGCTGAAACGCCAAGTGGTGTGAAGTGTTCGTTGCCACTTGTTGCGGCCCGCTGCGCTGCAGAAATTGCATCCAAGAGTAAGCGGCATTTGCATGCTGTGACAACTGTGGCAACTGTTGCTGTTGCTGCTGCTGATAAGGCAACTGTGTAGCAGCAGCAGCGGCGGCAGCGGCAGACGCCACATGACGCTGCCTAAGCTCATTATCATTGGTATTGGTCTCCACGCCGCCTTGAGGCGTGTTGGCGGTGGCGTTGGCGTTGGCATTGGTGTCCTTCACTGGCACCGTCGTCGTTGTCATCTTGTGCGGCGTCTTTGTTATATTCTTGTTGGCACACACCAAATGGAAGATGTGATGCTGCTGATAGACATCCTTGTAGCTGCGTATCACCTCCGACAGCTTCTGCTCGTCGCTCAGCAGTTTTCCCGAATATATCAGCTTTTGGTCATTGATTTCCTGTAGGAGAGTGGAAGGTGCAAAGATTAGATACATGAAATAATATAATAATATGTATTCTGTGAAGTGAGGATGGTAATGTTTCTATAATAGATATCTTATTAGATAAAATATGTAATATATTCCTACAATTTAAATAAAATATAATTATAATCATCAATTATCAGTGTCTTTGAACTACTTTCAATTAGTTAAGTTTACAGGGTATTAATCCGTCCACAACTGTTAATTTGCATACTTATCAAGCACTTAATATGTACACTCGATACATCAGAACTCAACAATAATACAGAATACATCAAAATAAATTAAACCTAAACAAAGAACTATCTTTGAAAAGTTCTTGAAATTTACAAAGACCTTCTCTATGAGGTGTGAGCAATAATATTTGAACAGCTGCTTGCTGTTTCTGATAAGGGGTTTCTCTAGTAAGCTTTCGGATATAGGGTAACCTATTTATGTTATTATAATGATAAGGAAAATGTTTTAACCTGTTCTAGGTGTTTTTTTCGTTTAAAAAATATATAATATTTACAACTCCTGTTCTGTTATAATGACAAGAACTTTTCTTAGTCATTTTTAGGATAGTATGTAACCTATTTGTTATTATGATAAGTAGGAATTTCTTTAGTCAACCTACTGGAAGTATTTTAAACCTATATCACGTACTGTCCCTTAGAACTGCCTTAGAATATTTGCATTCATTATAGGCAATTCAAGTTGTGTATCTGGAAGAATTGCGTGACGTGTACTTGGAAAGTGAACGGCAATTAAGACGCAATTGCAAAACTTGGACTCGTGTCTCACACAAGGGGGAGATAAAGAGAGCGACAGAGAGCGACAAAATAAACTGAAGATTGAGCAGAAGCTCTGATAAGATACGCCCCAACTAAATCGGGAAGACTGACGTCAAGCTTTTAGCTTTGCATTTAATGCTGATTTATGAATGCTGGCATGTGTGTATGTATATATATATTCATGTGTGTGTATTGGTGGGTGCACCTACCGGCTTGCCGGGATACACCAGAGACAGCTGCTTCTTGAGGCGCTCCACTGTCCAGCATAGATCACTCTCGATGTTCATGTCATCATATTGCTGATTCGACGATTTAATTAGAAGTCTAACGCTGCTGACGCTTTTGCTGTTCGCTGCTGCTGCTGCTGCTGCTGCAGAGGCAGCGACGTTGCTGTTGCCGATGTTGTTGTTTTTTGTTTGTTGTTTGTCGCGCGCAGCTTCGTAGCCAGCGGCGGTGGCTGTCGCTGTTGATGGCGACGGCGTTGTGGCTGTGGTATCATCCATTGTGAATTACCCCTCACCTCCTTCTCCTCCTCCTGTGGATACTTTCTATGATTTTGCTAATTGCTAGACACGATTTCGAATTGAAAATTCGATGACGACGACTCGACAACACTCGGAGAAGCAACAACAATCGCAGCGACAAGTGTTTCTCGGCTTGCGTGTGTGTGTATGATTGTGTGAGTGTGTGTGTGTTCGTCAGCGGGTGCAGCAGTTAGCAGGGGGCGGTGGTGCAGCAGAGCAGGCAGGGCGTAAGTAGAGATGATGATTTTCCTCTATAGTTTTACGAGTGTGTGTTTGTGTGTGTGTGCACAACGAGCGAATACTTGTTGTTGCTGTTTCTGTTATTTTTTGTTGTTGTATACACTTCCACGGTCACTTCCTCCTCTTCAGCCCGCTGGAATGATTTTCCTTGACAATAAATTTTGGTTTTCCAGATTGAGTGTTGTTGTTGTTAATTGTACTGTACTAAAAACGTATCTGCTGCTCTGTTTTGATTCGTCCCGTGCATTAAGTTGTGAACTATATTATTGTTGATTATGAAACGAATCTGCTGCAGATGGAACCGAGCTGAGCGAAATACATAAATAATCAAAGTCCCTTTCGTCTACAGCAACACTTGTTTTAATTCACTAACAGGGTTGCTTTGGATAACGCGCAGCGTTGCCACTCTTTCTAAACATGACGTGTAACAACAAGCAAGATAAATAAACGCGTTTACCGCTTAGTTTTAGACAAAAAGTAAATTTTTGTGAGTACAAAAAATAAATTAATTAAAAGTAAAAGTAAAACAGGCTTTGTTTGCTATAGTGAGACTAAAAAGTAGTGGGGCATATTTAGTACATTTTTACTTACGCACAGCTGGCAACACTAGCAGTCTCAAACAATTTTAAAGCCAAAAGACAGCAAAAAGTTAAAATTTACATATATATGTATATATATATAGGTGAATTTCGTGATCTGTGTCAAGTCGGTTGAAGTTCAATTGCATATATTCTTGCCAATGGAAAATAAGTCAGCCGTGTCAGCACTACAGGAGTATTGTGCGCAAACCAAAACGGGCATTCCTGTCTACGATTACATTGACGGTGAAGAAGGAGGATATGTTTGCAAAGTAGTTCTAATGGATGTCGAAGCATATGGCAATGGTAAGGATGCTCCCTCAACCATATGTTAATGCATAATATATATAATACTGCCAAGCAGGTCGTTCCAAGCGCGATGCCAAACATCTGGCGGCAACCAACATAATGCGAAAACTGAGTAAGCTGCCCGGATTCAGCAGTTTTGGTTTGGCTGCCGATGCCGCCCATAAGGATGAGGTAGCAGCCAGTGGTGTGGTGGATGAGATGACGAACATAAATCGGGATATGCTGAAGGAACTGCGCGACTATTGTGTACGCCATGATATGCCATTGCCCACCATTGAGATTGTGCAACAAAGCGGCACCCCCAATGCACCCGAATTTGTGGCCTGCTGCTCGGTGGCATCCATAAAACGTTATGGCAAGTCCGACAAGAAGAAAGATGCCCGTCAACGTGCTGCCATTGAAATGCTATGGGTAATATCCGAAGATTCAGAGAAATCAAAGCCAAATAATCAGTTGGTAAGCACAAAACCACCACAAGGAGGCGCCGCTGCAGGTGCGGTTGATTTAGACTCCAGTTTCGAGGATGTGGAGTCAGAGCGCAGGCGCAAGTTCAAAACATATCGTGAACTGACCGATGCCGGCGTAGAGGATAATGGATCGATCAAGCTGTGCGATCGTCACAACTACTTCAAGACATACTTTCCACATCTCAAGGAGGAGGCTTTCAAGGCTCTGCGAGCCGATGATGATTACGAAACACCCAAGCAACAAATGATGGCAGTACTGTCTGCCCTAAAGCTCACTCCTCGCATTACCCAACTGGAGGCCAAGTCCATGGAACCCATGCTACAGATCGAACTCAACTGCGATTACGACTGTGTCTTCATGGGCCTGGAGAGTCAGATCTATAGTGATATGAAGAAATACTTTATGGTTATGCTAGTTTAAGACTGAGAATGAAGAAAAGATGAAGAATGAATTCTGGCTGCATTTGCGTTTCGAAATGAATGTATTTCAACTAATACTTAAAACTAAATAAACGTGTTATTTACAGGAGTCAGGAAGTAATGCACATCAATCTTTATATATCTAATATATAAATGTATAATAATATAACTATCATCTCATTACCTAAATATTGTATAATAAACATTTTTTTATAATAAAATACGTTAGTTTTTCCCATAAGGTCATCTCATTTACAATCTTTGTTGTTAACTTTCTACACAGTTTTATATTAATTATTATTATGTTTACAGAAAGTTTCTCGACGAAGGAACGAAACCGCATTATCTTCGTGCTAAAGTACAGAAATTGGTCGTGACTCGATGTATTATGACTGACGTATGAGTAAAATAGTAAGGGAGTTCCCCCTCAAATAGAAAATCTCTTATCTGGGGCAATACACTTAATCTATTGGTAGTATAGTGTACATACATGTGTATATATAGATAATACTACCTTGCCAGATACTTGATATTGATACGCCTGCAGTTAACGAAGAAAATTCGGTTTGTCGTAGAGTTTCTTATCGTCAGAGAAGTATCTATCGATTGTTACTATCGATGTTGTATTTTTCGATAGTTTCTTTTTATTCTCTACTTATCGCACTTCAATCGAGCTCTCACAGTTTATCAAAGGCAAATCGTTTATCGAACTGCGGTTTCATTCCCCTTTCTCTTCGCTTACACGATCGATAAACACAACAAGCCACAATTATTTTGTTTATAATGTGTGGGCTACCTGTAAATTTTACTATTCCTTTAAAAACTATATAAAAAAAATATTTTCGTTTACAAAAAATGAATAGCAACAATAACAATTGCAGCAGTTGCGCCTCCGATTCGAGCTTCAGCTACAGTTTCAGTTCCCTCTTCAGCTTCAGCGCCTTCTCCAGCTTCAGGCCGTAGGTCCTGCTCCTCTTCTAGTAGCTAATCTTCTTGCGCAGCTTCAGATGCTGCTGCTGCTGAGAAAGGCCATGATGATGATGCGACGACGACGACTCCCTCTCCCTTTCGCTGCTCAGTCGACTGGCGCCGCGTGTCACTGGCTGCTGCTGCTGCTGCCACTGTGGATTGGTGGGCGGGGCAGTGGGCGTGGGTATGCCCGAATTGGAGGCTGATGTGGAAGCCGATGATGCCGATTCAGCGAAGATGCGACGCGAGAGACGAAAGCTGCCGCCAACGATGCCACTGTTGTTGCTACCATTGTTGCTGCCGTTGTTGTTGTTGTTGCTGCTGCTGCTGTTGTTGTTGCTCTTGTTCATTGCTGCAGCAGCTGCAGCTGCAGCGGCAGCAACACTCGTCTTCCTCAACAGCTTCGTATTGTATTCATCGCATTTGTCCTTCTCGATGCGTGTGGAGCTCAGTGAACGCTTGTTCCGCTTGCTGCTGCCCAAACTGAAGCTGCTGCTGCTGCTCATCATCTGCTGCAGGTGCTGCTGCTGCTGATGATGATGATCCTCGCCAGAAATGAGGCCCATGCTAAGCCGGCTTGTGTCTAGGGAAGGTGTAGAAGAATGCGAATTACTCAATGTGCAGTTGTTGTTGTTGCTGTTGTGATTGTTGTTGTTGTTCATATGGGGTATCTTTGACTTGACGACCACGGAGGATGCTGTTGTTGTTGTTGCTGTTGTTGTGGTGTTGCTGTTGCTTGCTGGCAGCGGATTAGAGTTCAAATCAAGCGTTGCAGAAGAAGAGCGTGTTGCAATGCCGTAGCCAGCACCTGCAGCAGCAGCAGCATTGCCCAGCGACGTGGACGACCCGCAGATGTTGGTATGGCTGCTGCTGCTGCTAGTGGTGGGTATCGCAGACACATCCCGATAATAACGTGCTGTTGCCATGGTGCAAGCTTGCTGCTGCTGCTGACCACTTGTTGCCCCTGCCCCTGCCTGTTCCCCGCCTGGTCGCTGGTAACGTATGCGAGAGCGACCTCGCAGCGTCATGTGGTGATGCGAGCTACGTGCGGCACTGCTGCGTATGGGCGGTATTGTGGCAGAGCTACCCGCACAGCCAACACCAATGGGTATCTTACTCTCGCTGATTGTTGCGTAGGGTTTTAATTGTTTATCGATAACAGCGGCTATCGCCGAGGCAGCAACAGGTTGCTCATGTTGCTGTTGTTGTTCCGCTTTGCGTAAATGTTTCAACTCCATTCTGGTATGTTGTTGGTGTTGGGATTGGGTGAGAGAGAGAGAGAGAGAGTGAGAGTGGAGCCCACAGCCAAGCACAAGAGAGAGACACAAAGAGAAATAGAAATAGAGTTGGTGTAGAGAGGAGGTCCACACTGAGACAATTTGCACTCAAATCGATAATAAAAATCAATATCGATAACAGTAGGGAGCAACAACAAACATAAACAAGTGTGCCAAAAGAGTGGAAGGGAGAAAGGTCAGGGGTGGTGGTAACAACAAAATAAAAGCAAGCATCAAATAAATTTTGGGGTTTTTATTTTTGTAATTTGGCATGCACAAACAAAATGTAAAACTAATAATAAAAAGAAATAAAAGTAGTAAGTACAAACTCGCAAAACAACAATACGAAATAAATTAGCTGTTACATTAGTGTTGCCAATGCGCCAAAAGCAAAAAGTGCTGCCAATAATTATTGGCAGTGCCATTCGCCCGTCGGCGCTGCAGCAACGATCAACACAGCCATCGATAAATATCGATAGCCATATACGTTAGTTGCGCCATATTGTTAAATTAATTTTTGTGCCAAAACGGTTAGACGGCGGAAAATAATAAAAATACGTTTTTGTGTGTGTGTGTGTCTGTGTGTATGTTACAAACTAAATTAAATTTAAATTATATATGCTTACAAAATATTTACAATTGCCAAACTGAGGTGCAAAACTGGGCGAGAAGGAGAAATCAGAAATGGAACAGGGGGAGGAGGGGGAGTACAACAAAAACACTAAACGAGAATACAAAAGCCGCCACGGCACAGTACGCAGAACTCAAATCAAATCAAATCAAATTGTGTGTGTTTGTGTGTGTGTGACGGGGGACGTTGTGTGGGGAGGATTCGATTGCAACTTACCTCTTGCTGTAGATGGCCAAGCTGCGTGTACGACTGGCCAAGTTGGTCTGCATATTGTTGTTGTTGTTGTTGCTGTTGTTAGTGCTATTATTGTTACAGTTATGCAAGTTGTTGTTGCTGCTTAGATTATTCAAGTTGCTGTTGTTGCTATTGCTATTATTGTTGTTGTTGTTGCTGTTGCTGTTGCTGTTAATAAGGTTATGTACAACTGCAGTTGTTGTTGTGGGCGCCGTGGAAAGGCAACTGCTGCCAGCCTTAATGCCCAGCGGCATTGTGGACATCTGCACCAGATTGTTGTTGTTCCTAAATGGCTGCGAACGTGCGCGAGTATGTCGCAAATTGGCATCGCTGGATTCACTGCAAGCATGGGAAACATTAGTAACACAATACACACATTTTCCCCCATCCCCCTATTGCTCACCTGTTGCTGTTACCGGAGCGCGAATGATGGCGCCGCAGTGCCTTGATCTGATTGAGTTTATCGCCCTGCGTCTGCGACTGCTTCTTCTCCAGCGCCGTCTGTGTCATGCGCACCGAGGAAGAAATAGTGTGTCGTGCTGCCTCAAAGGCACTTGGCTTGCGCAGTTTCTTCTCCGTGCAACTGCTCGTTGCAGCATCCACAATGCCGCCACAGTTGGGACTGCTACTGCGTGCTGCAGTGGGATTGACCAGACGACGCAGAGAGTGCGCTATGATGGTTGGCTTATTGGCGCTTGACGGCGACTTGCGACGTCGTGTAGAGATTGTGTAGGTTGTAGAGCTACTGCTCAATTGCTGCTCTGCTGGTGCACTGGCTGTGTCCGTATCATTGTCACTGCCATTGCAATTGGCATCATCGGTGGACAAGTCATGCTCCAGCTCTCGCAGCTGCTCCCGCTGCTGCTGTTGCTCCGATAGCTCTTCATCGGTTTGCTCGGCATCCACCGTGTCACGATCGTACAAATGCATTGTATCCACACGTTGTGAGATGCCTTTGACACGTGTCAACAGCAGATCCACATTCTCGTAGGTATCCACTGCCAACTTATCCTGCTGCAGCTGCTGCTCGTTTTCGGCCAGTTTGGTCTTCAGCTCCAGGCTATAGATGCCATACTTGTGCTGCAGCACGGGCAGTGCGCTGCGACGTCGCATGCGTTCACCCTCGTTCCACAGCCAGCTCTGTTTACTACAATAGAGAAGAGAAATTAAAGGATTAGCTCAATGAGTTCTGCATATTACTCCTCCTCCCATCACTTACTCCTCCATCCATTGCTGCTGATGACCAATCACCGAACCAGGCCGGCACAATCTCAGCCATGCGATGGCTTCCAGTGCAGTGAATCCATAATGCTTCATTATGTATGCTCCAATAAGGCTTCCAGTGCGTCCCAATCCCGCCTTGCAGTGCACCGCAATGGCACCTTTAGTCGTCTCACATATGGACAGGAATTTCTTCAGTATAATATCACTTGGTGTACTGCCATCGATGAAGAACAGATCCTTGTGCTCAAAGCCAGCATTCTCGAACGAGGAGGCATGATAGACCTTCGCATTCAACCTTATCACGGTGGTCACAAAATTATCCCTGAAGTATGTAAAGTAACGTTCCGGCGCATGACATGGATATCCGTTGGGCAGCGTCTTTGACTTCTGATGTGGCCCACAAAAGGCGATAAACTTTTGCGGCACTATCCAATTGAAATCTCCATTCTCCACGCGCTCAAAGTACTCGTACTCTTCTGCATCAAAGTCATTGAAATTTACGAAACCCGCCTGCAGGCCCTTGTGGATGGCATTGAGGCAGTCGAGCAGTGAGATTTTGAAATTACTCGGGCCGTAGCTGGCATCACAGAAACGCGTATACGCGGGTATATCCGCGGCAGCGAGTAGTTTATACGTCTCCTCTGGAGTTTTGTTCAGGTATATTATCTGCAAGAAGGGAAGGGAATTCATTAGTTAACATATTCCAATAAACCTTAAGCATATACGGAGAAAAAAAAGGTTACCTTCGGCTTACCGAAGATTTTATACCCTGAGAGCTTTTGGCTTTAGTTTACAGGCTTTGGATTATTTTAATGCTTGTTATATATACATAATAATAGGAATATTCTTAACATTCTTCTTTAGGAGCTCCAATTTATAAAATTTTTTTATTTCTTGTAAGAGAATCTTTTTTTTCAACTGATAATTGCTATAGAAACTATTTTGGTTAAATATGAAAATAATGTATGGGTCATTTAACTTTAAAAACGAAAGTGTTTCAAACGAAAATTAAAGCTATATATATTATATTTATAGCTTTAATACAGTGATCTAATAAAGATAACATTTTTGGGGCATATTATGTATGGTAATAAAGAAATTTTCGGATGTGGTTAGTTGGATGCCATATCTTGAAAACAGTACCCAGAAAAAAATGCTACCTTCGGCATGTAGAAGGTTTAAACCCTCGCATATTCATATAGGAAGTGCAAAGTGGAAGTAGTAAATTTGTTTAAAATATCTTGTAAAATAACAGAAATAAGTTTGCGACTATACAATATATCGGTCCAATACGGTTCGTTCCATCTTATTTGAGCTTACAGCAACAAGAAAAATATGTGCTAAATTTTATCAAAATATCTCAAAACAGAAAGACAAATTTGTGTTATAACAGACGGACACAGCTAGTTTGACTTCCCGATTAATGCTGGTACAGAATATATACACATTAATGAGTCAAAGATCTCTCATATCAAACTTGTGCACAAAACGAATATACCCAGTGCAAGGGTATTTATTCTATTATACGCCCCGTCGCATATCAACCAAGAAAGGTCACACTTACTGCATACGAACCAATCAGGTAGGCCGCATTTAGCCGCTTGGCCGGATTCATGGAGGTGTAATGCACGATTTTCTTGTTCGCGTGACTCTTGGCACTCAGTTTGGTGTTAAGCTTCATGCAGTAACGATATAGTATGCATATATTCAGGGGCCCGAAATCATTGTAAAAGTTCTCATACACGAACTCCTCATCGATGTTAAAATAATGCGTTTGCGCCGTGTTCTTTGGCTTGATATTCTTCTTGAAGACCACAAAATACAGGCGGTCTATATAGAGAGATAAAGTTCAGAATCAAGATAAAGTTCAATAACATCACAAACACACACACACAACTTTACCTGGTTGGATTGTTGTGGCACAGACAAGCATATCGGAATTATCATCGTCCAGCATCATGTTTGATGTCTCTTAGCGACTGTAAATACAAAGAGTAGATATATATGTATAAGTATCTGCTATAAAGGTATTGAAATCTTGTGCCGTAATCTTTTGCAAACAAGATACGAGTGAATGCAGCCCACGTATAGCTGCTCTATAACGCTTCCGCTTCTTTTCGTAATAAATAACAATTTTTCAACTTTCAGCTAATAAATTCGCCCACTCTCAACCACAAGACGACTTTGCCTTATTGGGCCCAGCGTAAATCCTGTTTTCCGCAAAAGGTGTATTATATATTATATACAGTCCACATATATCTATCTATATGTAGTCGTAAAATACATATGTTCAATTCAATATACGAATTGTCCTCCTTCTTTAAGCACCATGCGGCAATTTCCCTTTTTCTGTGCCACTTTCCCACCAAGCCACACCACATAGAGTAGGCCGGCCCTGTATGTAGGTGATGGCTATATTGATATGCATATAACCATCAAACAGACAGACGGGCTAACAGACAGACAGTCAGTCCGCACGTCAGGCAGTCATTTGCCGACATCCGCATCCTAATAAACTACAGAGAAGGACTATAAAAACCCCCACCGAGTGCAAAGCGAATAGCAAATGCTCTTTCGATACAATGCGAATCAATCGATAGAACAAACCATAAATCTCAGCAAATTGAGTATAAACATACTATAAACATGCTATACTAAATATAGAGCAAGCATAAAAGTATTATATCAGATTATGTCATACATATTTGTAAACTTTTTTATTACTTTAGCTTGTGTCCAGTATCGATTCGACGTAAACTTCTTGACACAGAACTTGCAACTAGTTAAGTGTGTGTTCTCTCTTTCAGCATTCAAAACGATTCTCATGTGGGTCTCGTCTCTCACTCGCCACACCTTCTCCCCCTCGAAAAGTTTATGACACCCTGACCGAGGAATGTGTGTCGCTCGCACACATTTACGCACACTTTCACACACACACGCACACAAGTAGCGCTGTGTGGTATTGTATTATAATATTCGATTTTATGCAAATTTTTAACCTTTTTCCACCAAAGAGCAGTTGTGGCGTGCCGATAGGGAATTATAGCCTAGGGATCACTACACCTCACTTCTATATATACCATATACGTTTTCCGGATTTAAAGTTTAAAAGTCGAGAAGGAGCCGCACCTTTTATGGCGTATTTGCATGTCTTGCCCGATCTAAAGATAGATTGAAATCAGAGCACTAAGATGGATGAAGAAGGTATGTATAGTACTATTTGTGTGGCACGTAGCACGCGGTACATGTGTAACGGGATTGTTAGAAAATGGAGAAATGTATTTGTTAGTTAGGTAATTCAAAGCGTTCGGTTTTATGCCAAAGATAAATCAGTCGTTTCGTTTGGAAGTATTTTTTCTTTAGGTTTAATAAAGCACGAAATTCTTTAACCAAAGATTTAATATAAAGAAAGAAATTGTTGACTCGACTGTTATATACCCATGAGTCCGCCTAGTTTAACTCTTTCAGTCATGGTGGGACTGCTACGGTCCCACCTCGTAAAAAATCATTTTTGAGCTCTAATATTGAACCAAAGCCTCTGAAAATACGTATGTAGAGGTTTTTTTGAAAAAAAGCAAGTAGAATAAAATAACAATAAAAAACCAGAAAAAAACATAATAAAAAACACAAAAAAATTTAAAAACATGGAAAATAAAAGAAAAAAATACAAAAAATGTATTTCTGAAAGGGTTAATTGTTTCTTATAATACTTTTATGTTTATTATCCGCTAACAAACAAATTTGCAAGTTTGTTTAAGGATAAATAGATGAAGATAAATATTGATCACACATAAAATGAAAGTTCTAGCACTTAGATTTTTTTTTTATTTAGGAAGGCGTGGTCTAAAACTACCTACATATAACTACGTGACATTGTAAGACACATGTTCATAAAATTTGATGGCTCTAGCTCTCTTTGTCTCTGAGATTTAGTTGTTCATACAGACAGACAAGCCTATTTGCAACTCGGCTCCTGATGCTGAACAAGCATATGTATTTGTATAAACTATGTGGGTTAGGAGAAGTTTCTTTCTACCCGTTAAATACATTTCCAATTGCCATAAAGTTATATCAGTTTTAATTTCCCCAACAAACAGAATTTAATTAGCGAACCCGCGAAACAAACAAAAGCAAACCCACGAATATAGAGTACAAATTTGGCTAAATTAACTGGAGAATTGAAATGTGGAACAAAAGAGCTGACAAGCGGCTAAATGAGAAACTTGCAATCAAAAGTTTTTACAAACCGTGAGGCGGCACTTGTGCTGTGTACATACATACATATACATATATGTTGTGTGTATGTCTGGCATTCCACAACGCGCCAAAACAAAACAGACACACACACACACAAGTGTATGGAAATACATGTATGTATGCATGTGGCCACTGCACATATGCTAGTGTGTGTGTGAGTATGAGTGCTCCACGTGACGACAACAAAACATATCACCAAAAACAATCACACACACACACGCATACACATACACACTCTCTCACACTACGCTTATCGCTGCATAGAGCGCGTAAACATTGAAAGGGGGGAAGAGGCAAATGAAGAAAACTAACTGTACAGCATTGAAAAAAGTCGGATCAGTGTAGGTTGGTTCAACTATTGTTAGACAATAGATTTTAAAACAAGTTTTTAAATATAGCCACAGCTAATGACGTCACCAATCCACTCACACACACACACACAATACCTTCGTTAAGAACAACAACGAAACAACAATAAACTCTCTGTTGTCAGCAAATAGCGATGGCGATGTCGATGTCGATGGGCGAAGGCGATGTTCGGGCTGCGTTTCAAAGTTAGTTGTCACTTTTTCAAAACGAAACGCCGCGCTGCCGGCGTCGACAGCGACGGCGACCAAGTCAGAGATTTTGCCGCGCGCATACCGCACAAACACTCACACACACACATAGCAATTCACAACGATAACCAGCAGCAGCAGCAAGAGCAACAGCTCCTCTCCAACTGTTCCTCCACCCACCTCATCCCACCCGCTACCCGTTTGCCCACTACACTGCGCATACTCTCTCTCTCGCTCTGCCGCGCTCTCTCCCTTTGCCTCTCGCTCTCTTTCTCTCTGAAAAGCTGATGCTATGCTTGCGCGCGCTCTCCCTCATTTACACTTGTTCGCTTGTATGTGTGTGCGTGTGTGTGTGTATTGGTGTTGTATTAATAAAAGCAACCAACGCACTTTTCTTTCAAATCCAACACAAAATGAAACTGAAAGAAGAACTTGGCTGTGCTACTGCGTAATCATTTTTAGGGTATACGAAACAGGGAAAGGGGGACGAGAATGGGAGCAAAGACTGGACTATTTTCGTGTTAATAGTGTGTGAGTGTGGGGAGGAAGGAAGGAAGTAGGGTAACAGTTGCACTGTTGGCAGGGCAGGTAAGTTCGTTCTCTGCCTCTGCCTCTGCCCCTGCCTGCGACTCACCTAATTATTTTGGGTATTTGTGGTGTATAGATATGCACAACACGATGGGGCAGCAACTGCAGCCGTAAACACACCATGGAACTAAGAATTTGGCTATGACAAAAATTTTACTCAGCATAACACGGGCACCACACAAATTAACTGTATTTTTTTGGGTTTTCTGTTTTTCGTGTAATATAAATTTTGAACACACTTAGAATTTAGTAAACAACATTCTCAATGTAACAATGTTATTGTTTGGTTCCGTACATACATATATATATATTTTATTATAGTATGTTTTTTTTTTGTTGTGAATCGTAATGATCACACAAGAAAAAGGCGCTCGGCTCGAGTTTAAATGCGATCGATCGACTGCTCTAAGCGAGCTCCCACAGTGAACTGACAATTCGATGCGGCGTTGGCGCTTTTTCCGTTGCACTTTGTGCTCTCTTTCGTTTTACATTTACCGCGTGTGTATGTGTGTGAGAGAGCAGTGTTTGTCCCCATACGAAAGCCATGTTGGCGCTTTGAAATCACCAACACTGACATAACCGTTTCAGTTCTCTGTCGCTCTCTCTCTCTTTACTTACTGGCAGGGTTGCATTAATACCTATATCGCGTTAGCAACTATTTGAATTGCCAGCGTTGCCAACCACGACAGTGTTTTTGGCGTTAAAATTGAATTTTATCACAATTTTAAAAAAAGTTACATTTTAATTTAGAGAATTATGTAGCAAGTACATCTATGTTTTATATTTTGAATTATTGTATTAAAAATAACATGGTGAGCAATTATGTTTTTGTTAGTGAGTGTGTGTGTGTGTGAGTGCGTACGTGATTGCATTTTTGGACTAATAAAGTCCACAAAACATAACGGACCCAGCATACAAGACAGGTAGAGAACAAATGTTCCACACTCCTCACATACATACAAATGCACACAGATGTCCATTCACTTGTTGCAGCATGACGTGAGAGCGAACTGATGCTCTTAAAAAAACAGTTTCTCTCTGTGTTGTGATTTGTTTATTCCTAGAAATAGTTTTATTTTAACTATGTAAATTAAGTTAATTAAATTAATATGGAAATATTAATAATTTTATGTTAAACATTATTTATGATTAAATTGCACAAGTAACAAAAGCGCGCTAAGTACAAATTTGAAATTTATCAATGACTTCAATCTCAGTTAACTCTCTCTTCCTTTTGCTCTTCGCTCTTTGATTTTCTCTCACTTAGGAGTATCTGTGGAATATCTGTTGTAGGCAGGCGGCCGATCGTGTCGCAGCGCTCAGTAACGAGTGTGGATCTTAGCCGAACGGACGGGTTTTCGGTGATCCCGAGTTTTCTTTCCGATCGTGTCCCTCCTCCGATTGTCTTCTTGGGGAAAATATCTTCTCAGTGTGTGAGTGCGTGTGTGTATGTGAGCGCTGTGTGTGCTCCCTTCAAGTTTATAAAAAGAAGTCAAAAAGTGTTTGCTGCGGCAACAGAAACCACAACAACAACTGTGTAGAGTGTTTGTTGTTTTTGTGTATAACAGAAAATGTTTTTTGGAAACTGCGCGGAGTAGGAGCTGCAGCTCCGCATGGTAAGAAAATAAAAAATAAAAGAAAAAGGAAAAAACAAAGGCAGATTGTGAATTCGAAATTGTTCTCAGCCGAGTTAAGTTGGGGGCGGTAGCCTGGCGCAAGGCGGCGCAGCTGTTATCGGTTTTCTTGTCCCGTTTGTTGTTCCCACCTACTTCTTACTACGCTGCATCCGTTGTTTCTTCGCCGTTGTTGTTGTTGTTAGTTTTATCTCGCTTGCTTGCTGTGATATTTTCCTCTTACTACTTTGAAATGATTTCATATGTATTTGTCACATGAAAAGTTTACATTGCAAAGCACAAGAACTCTTTCACACACACACATGCAAAGGTATGTTCTGATAGTGTGTGTGTGTGTGGGTAACTTGATACCTCAGGCCAAAACCCATTTGAGAATGCCTTGCCTTGCATATGCAGCAAACATGTGTGCACGTGTATGTTTGTATGTGTGCATGTGCATTGAAACCTACGAGGGTCGCTCAAGTAGTGTTTGAACTGCCAAAAATATCACTCATAATGTTGTTAAGCGGATAAATAGAAACAAAAGAATATACATTTGTTGTTAAATTAATATGAGTTTGAGCAATAATGCAGAAAAAATAGAATATTAATGGAATGCAATGAAATTAAAAAAAACGTATACAATAAACGTATACAGTATACCAAATACATTTTCTAGACTTGGTATGATATTCTAACCATTTAGAAATACCAAAAATATAACTGACTTACGTATTCCGAGAATTTTTAAAATATAAAGTTTTTTAAAAGTGCTTAAGGCTAAAATAAAAGTAGAACAGAAGAGACAAAGAATGAAATATTCTTCTTACATACATCTAAGAAAATATATACTTTGCCTAAACAATTTTATAATGAAAATTCCGAAGAGAATGGGATGGTGTTAATATGCAATATCTCTGCAATTATTGTCCTAATAAGCGCACTCACCTCTACTTACCCAAACCAATTCACTTGAACCACCCTCGCAAACTGCATACCTTCACCGAGTTGTTGTATCTGTGTGGGTGTGCATTGTAGCGGGCAGGAATAGTGCATCATATAAAGAATGCAATACTGCATAGCTAAGCAAATTGTCGCAAGGCAAAACGAGGCACAACTAATTAAGAATTTTAAGCTAAGCTTGACCCTGGCATGTGCAACCAAGAGATTCAAAGATGCATCTACAGATCTAGAGATCTATTTGCCGCACATCGTGGGCAGGACTTAGTTCAAGTTCTTAAAATAGTCTCTTGCCCGCCGTATGCTGATCTCATTTCATCTTGCGCTCGGGGGCTGCACACATGTTACCCAGAAGCGAAACAGTTCCAGCTAGGCAAGAGGATGAAGAGGAGGTGAAGTAGGAGGTGGAGGAGGATGTGATGCGGTCAATTTTCTAGCGCGATTTGATGGAATTGAAAATATAAACATGGCAAAGCTAAGAAAACATCATATGCATGTGTGCACGACGTTTGTACAATGAGCAATTTTATGAACTTCCAGACACATATACGGAATGAAGTCATACGTACATATATAATAATATATAGGTATAGAAGACACCCAGAGATATGTACACAAGGAACACAAACATAGAGCACATGCCACAGAATGAAGTCGAAATCGGTTTGCGTTGCCTGCTGCTGCTCCAGTGCTGGCTGGCTTCATTTTTGTATACCCTGTAACTATCTAGCTAGCAAGCATGCATATTTTCTACACAGTTTTAAAGGCAAAGTATTGTGTGCTTGTGGATTCAAGAAATGGAAAAGATTTAGTTCTTAGAATTATGAAGTTGATTGCTATAAAAAGAAAACTGATAGGAATCGGAGACTGTATCTCGTTTATTAAGTAACAACTTTTTTTGTTAAATGCATTTAATCATTGTTGGCTTAACTCCATATAAATTTACTATTACTAATTTTTTTGGGGATACTTAGGTTAACGAAGATATTAGCGTCGTTAAAATAAGTATCCCCAAAAAAAATTAGCAATGGTAAATAAATTTATATGTACATTAAAGAGACTTCAACAATGTGACTATCTATAAATGCATCTTTTCTAAAAATATCCCCATAAATTACTAAACAATCAATGAACATCCCTATTACAATTATTAATTTACCATATATGATAGAACTTCAAGAACAAACATTTGATTTCAAAATCTTTTCTGTTACATACTTTAAGTTCTTTCCAAAAAGAAACTAGGGTATCTACAGCAGAAACTATAATGTGTAAGTCCTAACACAAACAATCAATATATCACACGCACACACACCCTCACGCACAGGGTATCTGCAGGTCAAGCTTTGATTGCCATCGCTGAGCACTTGTTTACCCATACAAATTCATAAAAACAAACACAATGCTCTCGACGTACAGTGTGTGTGTTTCTGTGTGTCAATGTGTCTGTGTGCTTGGTAAATTAACGTTTTGTTTAGTTCCTTCCTTGCTTATTTGTTTATTTGCCATTCCCCCGTCTACGCATTGTGCTTTTTTCTCTTTTTTGCCTGCGCCCAAATGAAATTGAAATTAACAGCGCCAAAATGAACAACGAAAAAGTCTGCAGCAATTAGAAAAAGAACTAATGCGAAGGTTGACGATCAGTAAATACCCTAAAAAAGTATTTTTTGCAATTGATAAATAATTCATATATTTATGAACAAATGATTCAAATCAGTTTGAAGTATTTCGTATTTTTATCTTTATAAATTAACCATTTTTAAGTATATATACCACAGATTTGAATTCTTATTGCAATGAAAAATCGGTTTCAAGTAATTTTTTATTTATTTTAAATTAAACTGCAGATTATCGAAATATTTTTCTATATTTTTTTTTAGCAATATATGGAATAATTATAAAGAGATCTTAAGAGCTTCCATGAAGATCAAGATCTGATTGTTTGCAGCCCGCCTAACATACCCTTTCGATGCGTGTAATATACTTAAAAGACTCTCACAACACACACACACACACATAAACACACTGAACACATAAACATACAAACATTATGTAGCACATAAGTCGCATCTGTGAATGAACTCTTATCGCCGGGCTCGAAATTACGAAATACTTGAGAAAGCCGAGAGAGAGAGAAGGCACGAGGGAGAGATGCGATTCTCAGTTCCCAGTTCCAATTTCGTTGGTGATCCCAACCCAAATCCTAGCCGTATCACTGTCCACATCTTGAGCATATGCCGCCTCTTATCGTTGGCCTCTGCGGCAGCACAGTTTTTTTTTATGCCGTAGTTGCTTAGGTCGTTGCGTGTCTAAATGAAACAGGACTGATAAGACTTAGACCCAGATTTAGAATGGAAGCTATAATAAACATAATTAAAGTAGATAGAGAATTGACTTGATGAGACTGCAACCGGTTCGAAATACATAATTCAAAGGCAAACAAACCATTTAATGCACTGTTTGTGGATTGTAGTGAATGAACCTTAAATACAAAAAAAAAAAAAAAAAAAAAAAAAAAAAATACTATAATAATAATTGACAATAAAAATAACAATAATTCTACAATAACATAAGTATAACAATATTAATATATACTAAATCATAAAAGGTTCCCTTTCAGTTTTACGGCATAAAGATCATAATACTCATAAAAAGCCTGTTTATGAGTATTTCAAACACTTTCTTAGTGTTGGCGATGAGATCATGAGATCATATGTACAACTCTTTCCTCGACACTCTTTCGACGTTATTGTTTTGAGTGCGAGTGTCTAAAAATAATCATCGTCTTGCAAGAGAGAGAGAGAGGGAGAGAGAGGGAGAGAGAGCGCATTTAGTACAAGTCTTGGAGCTGATAAACCAAGCAAACCGAAACGCACCAAGCAACAACGGATTAAACATTGTACTTAGCATATTGTTTATCGCCCTATAGAGTGTGAGTCGAACTTATGTCGGGCCTACGACGTTTCATTCACATCTCCGCTCAGTTTGTGCGTAAGAGTCGTTCGGTGCAGACGTCTCTCTCTGGGGTTTCTTTTCTGTGTGGTCTGCGGTGGGTTTCCTGGATTATACATATAGCTAATTGATATGCCGATAAGAAAGAACTTTATAAATATATATTCGAAAATATCTAATTGGATTTCTTGTTTCTATTGCAGTTACTCGATCTGAAGGCGCAGCATGAGACTACAAAGTTGCTAGAGCAGGAGCCAAGCCAGAAGAAGTAGGAGAAAGGGCAGGAGAAGTAGGTAAGAACAAGAAAATATATATACTTTATAAAGACACTAACTAAAGGTCTGACACGCTTTCAGTTGATCCTTTGGAAAGGAACCTTTACACGTGTTCGACGATCAACGTTCATTTCATCTTTCCAAAAGGAAACTGTGAACAAAACGAGCACTGATTATAAAGCTGGGCCGGAAACGCTCTAGTGGGACACGACCCCAAAGCGACAGACAGCGTGAGCGAAAGAACGAGAGAGAGAGAGAGAGAAGGAGAGAGCGAGGGAGCGAGCGAGATAGGTAGACGCGATGTCGCTTCGCAGCGGCCTTATCGCGGTTTTCTTTGTGCTCGCCGTGCTCAGCGATGCCCAGCGAGCGCCGCAGACACAGCAGCCACAGCATGGACGGCCCGATCGACCCCGCAATCCACCGCGTCAGTACGTGAAGACGCATCCGTGCGAGCGTTCATCATGTTATCCGGCAACGGGTAATTTGCTCATTGGACGCGAGAATCGTTTGACCGCAAGCTCAACTTGTGGCCTGCAGTCGCCTGAAAGATTCTGTATATTATCGCATCTGCAGGATAAGAAGTGTTTCCTCTGCGATTCACGCGAAGGCACACGCAACGATCCCTACAAGAATCATCGCATTGGACAGATCATCTATAAGACCAAGCCGGGCACTAACATACCCACCTGGTGGCAGTCGGAGAATGGCAAAGAGAACGTGACTATACAATTGGATCTGGAGGCGGAATTTCATTTCACTCATTTGATTATTACCTTCACCACCTTCCGCCCGGCGGCCATGTACATTGAGCGTAGTTTCGACTTTGGTGAGACATGGCATGTGTACCGTTACTTCGCCTACAACTGCCAGCAATCGTTCCCCGGTGTGCCCACTGTGCTGCACAACATCACCGACGTCATGTGCACCTCACGTTATTCGTATGTGGAGCCATCGCGAAATGGTGAAGTCATCTTCCGTGTATTGCCACCGAACATCAATGTGTCCGATCCGTATGCGGAGCATGTGCAGAATCAACTGAAGATGACCAATCTGCGTATACACATGACAGAGCTGCACAAGTTGGGTGACAACTTGCTCGACAATCGACGTGAGAATGAGGAGAAATACTACTATGGTATCTCCAACATGGTGGTGCGTGGTTCATGTTCTTGCTATGGCCACGCCTCGCAATGTCTACCCCTGGACAATGTGGGTACACAGGACTTTGAGATGGTGCACGGACGTTGCGATTGTACGCACAACACGAAGGGTTTGAATTGCGAGACTTGCGAGGATTTCTACAATGATTTGCCGTGGAAACCCGCGTTTGGCAAGCAGACGAATGCGTGCAAGAAATGCGAGTGTAATGGACACGCCTTCAGTTGCCACTTCGATGAGAAGGTCTTTGTGGCCTCAGGACATGTTTCGGGTGGTGTTTGCGATGGTTGTCTGCACAATACGCAAGGTCAACATTGTCAGGAGTGTATGCCCTTCTTCTATCGTGATCCCCTGGAGGATCTAAGCAGTCCCTATGTATGCAAGGCTTGTGATTGCGATCCTCGTGGCTCGTTGGATGAAGGCATCTGTGATTCCGTCAATGATCCCGATAATGGCATCGTAGCCGGCGCTTGTCACTGCAAACCGAATGTTAAGGGACGTGGCTGCGATCAGTGCAAAGATGGTTTCTGGAATCTCGATCCCAACAATCCAGAGGGTTGTGAATCCTGTACCTGCAACACGCTTGGCACAGTCAACAATTCTGGCTGCAATATGAACACTGGCGAATGTCTTTGCAAGCGTCTCGTCACTGGCAAAGACTGTAATCAATGTCAGCCGGAGACTTTTGGTCTCTCTGAATCCGAGGATGGTTGCACGCTCTGCAACTGCGATTCGGGTGGTTCCTACGACAATTACTGTGATGTGTTGACGGGTCAATGTCGTTGCCGTTCGCACATGACAGGACGCACTTGCTCGCAACCCAAGCAGAATTACTTTATACCCGATCTGCATGTGGTGCACGATGCTGAGGTGGCAGACATGTGCATCTCGTACAGCAACAATGGCAACTGCAGCACTGTACTGCAACCGTTTCCCAGCAATCAGGATCCTCATGAGGCGGACTTTACTGGCATTGGATTCACGCGAGTGCCCGAGAACTCGGAGCTGATCATAACCGTGGACGATGTGCCACGTTCCATGCCCTATGATGTTGTAATACGTTATCAGTCTGCATCGCGTGGTGACTGGGAGGATGCTTACATTACACTGGTGCGTCCAGATCAGATCGATCCAGAGGGAGAGTGCGCACAGCTGACGCAGTCCACCCCAACCGAGGCACGTGTGCCCTTCTCGCTGCCCGAACGTGATCGCCAGGTTATCGCACTGCATGATGTCTGCCTGGAGGCGGGCAAGGCTTACAAGTTCAAGATCTTCTTCGAGCGTCGTCGCCACAACGAGGACAGCCCCACGGCAACGATACTCATTGATTCACTGACACTCATCCCACGCATCGAAGTGACTCCGATCTTCACGGGTTCTCCCGTGGCTGATCTACGTCTGCGCGAATACATTAATCAGAACTGTAATCAGTCACTGTACGACATACGCTACAAGGGACATGTCTCGTCGATTTGCCGTGACCTGGAGCAGGATGCCAGCAAGTATATCTACGATGGTGCCAGCATGTGTAACTGCAACCCGACGGGATCGCTGAGCAAGGAATGCGATGCCGATGGCGGCTTCTGTCAGTGCAAACCCAATGTGGTCGGCCGCCAGTGCGATCAGTGTGCGCCGGGTACTTATGGATTTGGACCGGAGGGTTGCAAGGCCTGCGATTGTAATAGTATCGGTAGCAAGGACAACAATTGTGATCTGCTGACGGGTCAGTGTGCCTGTCATCCGAATACCTATGGCAGGGAGTGCAATCAGTGCCAGCCTGGCTACTGGAACTTCCCCGCGTGCCGTGTCTGCGAGTGTAATGGACATGCGGCACACTGTGATCCCCTCACTGGACAGTGTCTTAACTGTCAGGACTCTACCACAGGCTTTGGCTGCGATGCCTGTCTGGATGGTTACTATGGTAATCCTCTGCTGGGTAATGAGATCGGTTGCCGTGCCTGTCGCTGTCCCGACACATTTGCCAGCGGCAATTCGCATGCCGAGGGTTGCTCTCTGGACACACGCGATAACAACATGTTGTGCCACTGCCAGGAGGGTTATGCGGGTGCACGTTGCGAGATCTGTGCGGACAATCACTACGGTTCACCCGAGGACGGTGGCAGCTGCAGCAAGTGCGAGTGCAGCAATAACATTGACATCTACGATGCGGGCAACTGTGATCGCCAGACGGGTGCATGCCTCAAGTGTCTGTACGACACGACGGGCGATCATTGTGAGCTTTGTCGCGATGGCTTCTTTGGCGATGCACTGCAGCAGAATTGCCGTCAATGCGAGTGCGATTTCCTGGGCACCAACAAGACCTTATCGCACTGCGATCGCTTCACTGGCCAATGTCCTTGTCTGCCAAATGTGGAGGGTCTGCACTGCAATCAGTGTGCACTGAATCACTGGAAGATCGGCTCGGGCGAGGGTTGTGAGGCTTGCAATTGTGATGCCATTGGTGCCGTGCAGGAGCAGTGTCATCCCTTCACCGGACAGTGTGAATGCAAACCAGGCTTTGGCGGCAGGGCGTGCAATCAGTGCCAGGAACACTACTGGGGTAATCCGAACGAGAAGTGTCAGCCTTGTGAGTGCGATCAGTTTGGAGCCGCGGATTTCCAGTGCGATCGTGAGTCGGGTCAGTGCGTTTGCCACGAGGGCATCGGTGGTTACAAGTGCAACGAATGCGCTCGCGGCTATCTGGGACAATTCCCGCACTGTGCACCCTGTGGCGAGTGCTTCAACAATTGGGATCTTATACTCACCGCCCTGGACGAGTCCACACAGGCGACCATTCAACGGGCCAAGGAAATCAAACAGGTTGGCGCCACTGGTGCCTACACTGCGGAGTTCAGTGAGCTGGACAAGAAGTTGCAACACATACGCGATCTTCTGCAGAATACCACGGTCAGTTTGAAGGATATCGATCAGTTGGATGCAGAGGCCAATGCACTGAAGAACCAATTGGTTGCCTCGCATGAGCGTCTAAGCGAAACTGAGATTAAGCTTGATGAGATTTACAATCTACTCAGTTTGTCGGCAGTCGAGTTGGAAGGATTGCAGAATCATTCGCGACTCGTCCAGCAGTTGTCCAAGGAGCTCAAAGAGAACGGCATTCAGTTGCAGGAATCCAACATTGAGGGTGCATTGAATCTAACGCGTCACGCCTACGAAAGGGTTAGCGGTCTGTCCGCACTCAAGGATGAGGCCAGGGAGCTGGCCTCGAACACCGATCGCAACTGCAAGCGTGTCGAAACGTTGTCGAACAAGATCAAGGATGAGACACCTGCCATTGCCAATAATGATCAGACCATATCCGATTATCGTGCCGAGCTGAACACACTCGCATCGCAGATACCCGATCTGAATAATCAGGTGTGTGGCAAAGCGGGTGATCCCTGCGACAATCTTTGCGGCGGTGCTGGCTGTGGCAAGTGCGGTGGCTTCCTTTCATGCGAGCACGGTGCACGCGCTCATTCCGAAGAAGCACTAAAGATGGCCAAGGAAACGGAACAGGCCATAACCAGAAAGAAGGACGAGGCAGATCAAACCATACGTGCCCTCACACAGGCCAAGTTGAATGCCTCGGAGGCGTATCAAAAGTCCAAGGCTGGTTTCGAGCAGTCCGAGCGTTATCTGAATCAAACCGAGGAGGCCATCAAGTTGGCCACCAATCTGATCACGGCTGTCAATGACTTCCAGAACAACAAGACCGCGTTGCCCAGCGAAAGCAAACAGTTGGCACAGGATACCCTGTTGCTTGATCTAACACTGGATCCCAAGGAGATCGATACGTTGGGTGTGAAGATTAATGAGGCTGTGGCTTCGCTGAAGAACGTCGAGTCGATTATTCAGAACACACGACCAGATCTCGATGCTGTCAATATATTGCAGAGCACGGCCAATAGCACCAAGGAGACGGCAAATAGCATCCTGGAGACAGCCAATTCTGTCGTGGCCAATCTGGCATCTGCTGATGAATCACAAACACTGGCACAGGAGGCCATTCAGTTGGCAAATAGTAACATTGAACTGGCCGATAATGATCTCGAGCAGATCGATCTGGAGACCAAAGAGGCGGAATCGCCAGCCAATGCGACGGCACAACAGGTTGAGGATCTGGCGCGTAAGGTGCAGGGCCTGCAAAAGAGTATATTGAAGAATAATCTGGATGCCAATGAGATAACCAAGGAGGCGAATCAAGTGAAGCTCGAGGCACTGCGGGCACGCGGTGAGGCCAGCAATCTGCAGTCTTCGACTAGTGCCACCAATCAGACACTCACCGATCGTGCCAGTCGCTCGGAGAAGGCTCGCGAACGTGCCAAGCTGCTGCTGCAACGTGCCTCCAAGCTGACCGTCGATACCAACGAGAAGCTTAGCGAGCTCAATTTGCTGCAGGAAACGTATCTGGATAAGAATCAGAAACTTGCAGAGCTTCAGGAGCTTATACAGCCGCTCAACGACGAGCTCAATGTATATCTGCGCAATATCCAGGATAATGCCGATCGTTATAGACAATGCACAGTCTAGAGAAAAAGAGAGAGACAGAGAGAGAAAGAGAGGTGGGTAAACGTGGGTAAATAAAAATTCCATAAATTAATCAAACCTTTTGTCTTGCAGCTCCTCTGCGGTCGGTTACCCCCCACCCTAACCCTCATTGCCATATTTTATGAACAAATGCGAATAGAGCAACAACAACAACAACGAAAGCAAAAGGCAAAAGTTATTTCTGTTAAGTGTACCGTTACGTTTTGTAATCATAAGCAATCAATGTTAACTGCAATGTTCACCTTTCAATTTATGCCATTTTTTCATAGTGTGTACACACTGTACGAAGTTTTCTATTTCTATCGAAGCAAACGCACAAGAATTAATTAAGTAAACGGAACAAAACACTACTAAATACAAATATAAATACAAATACAATAAATATAATTAATATACTACTTAAAAATTGTTGTTGTCTTTTCATTCCACTACGAGAGCTAGACAGTTGGGAGGAAATTGTCAAATGAGCGAACATCCCTTCGCAAATGGGTTTATTTAAATAAATCTTGACACTTTCAAAACACACACACCGTTGCAATCGCATGTGATGCGCAATGGCAAAGCATAATAAATAATACTATATAGTCAAGTACAATATCAAGATGCTGCCAGTTGGCGGTTTGTCATTTCGTTTTGTTGTTGCAGTTCTTCTTTAACGTCGCGTGCAGCGCTTGTTATGCTTTTTGTTTATTAAATATTTGTATGCATAAACATTGTGTGTTAGTTTTAGTTTATGGAAAATGGTAGAAAACGTATTTTGTTTATAACTGCACATAATGGATCGACGATATAAGCATGCAATGCGCAGCTCAGCAGGTATTATATATTTTCATATTGAAGGTTTATCGTAAGTATTAATAAAAACAAACAGTTGACCCTCTGAAATAGTTTACAAACTGAACTTCCAATAGCAATATCTGTGTATTTCATCCATCACATAACGCGTCCTCTTCACACTTTAAGGGGGAAATGTTTAATTTTTTAAATACTGGCGTTGTACATACGACAGTATTAGTTATGCTAGTGTTTTTATTTTATATTCCATTTCAACAAAATTCTCTCAATAAAATATCAAATCAAATTAACGGAACACCCCTAAGCAGACGCGTTATTTTTAGCCCAAAACTATCGAAAGTGAAAAGATCTGACGTTATCGATATAAAAATACGCTTGCAACCCTGGTTCATTGGCGATGTGCCTTACAGCTGTGCTCGAATAAAGCGAACACTGCCAAAACAAAACACAATCAAACGTACGCATACAAGTGTGCTTTTGCTAAATATTCACAATACTTTCATTTTCATTATACCAACAACACTTGTGGGGTCGGTACACCTTTATCGTTTAAAAATTTGACCATGTCCTGTGTAATTTTGGTAAAATAAGTATATATGCCGGTACGCTAATTGGTAGACGTTAGTGAGTCTGCACTGTAGAAATACGTACATGTGTTAACATATGTATGTATTTACGCATAGCACGCACACACACACATGCGAATTGGCGGATGTTGTTCTTGTTTTTGTTTTATGCAAGCAACAGAGGCTATTAATAAGAATATTCTGAAATAATATAATGCCACACAAAAAAGACGGCCGAATCTGCCTGTGCAATAATACGTCAAAAATAATGAGAACGACACAAAGCAAAAGTCTATAAGGAAAACAGAATAAATACGAAGCAAAAAAGGGACGGATTGACTGAAACGAAAACAGTGCGCAAATTAATAATAAAACCCAAAAACGAAACGGAATTTTCAATTTCAATTTTTGAATCAAGTGTTTTTTTTGGGCTCACTGCTCTCGGATTGTGCTGTGCCGTGGGACTGTGTGCTTTACGAAACCGATTTGTTCCGTCGATTAACTTACTATATATACCAATCGAGACATACATACATAATTACATACATATATACGTAGTACATATAAACCTTATAGCAAATAGAGCGTTACGAACGAAGTCTAACTCAAATGGATGATGAATTGGAAGACAAGATCTTCTATCAGACATACGTATCACACATGAAAATCCTGTCGAAATTCGCGGTGGGTTTCTCGTCCATCAACTCGCCCCTGGCCTATTTATGGAAACTATGCCGCCTGTACGTGCTGCGGCCCGAGGTCATATTCTGCGGCATCATTCTGTTTGTATTGTTATTGTATTTGCAAGCGGTTGATGTCTGGAGTCGCAGCATCTTGGGTCGCATACAAGCGACACTGGGACGCCAGAAGGCTGCGTCGCGTGTGATGGACATGTCGGGCAGTGCGGGAGATCATCAGTGCTGGGAAGAAGTGCGTCAACAGAGTGCCGCCTTCGCTGTGCTCGGACGCAGGCCGCACATGGAGGACAGGTGAGTTGGGTGATGATCAAATAAAATGAACACAACTTACATCAATTACTCATGCTCCCTCTGTAGATTCATTATTGAGGAGAACATCAACAACAACACGGACATCTCTTTCTTTGCCGTCTTCGATGGACATGGTGGCGAGTTTGCCGCTGACTTTGCTCGCGATGTGCTCGTCAAGCACATCTACAGCAAAATCATTGAGGCCAGCAAGTTGCTCAAGACGGAGCCACAGTCTAGTGACACCGGAGGCTATGAGAAGAGTCCCTACTTGACGCGCAAGCAGAGCCGCAACGATGGCAACAAGGAGAACTCGGAGCCTGTGGCAAGACGCGATAGTTTGCGCAAGGCGCACAGCACCACAGCCGATTGCAGTGTGATCAAGCAAAAGACAACGGAGGCTTCCATTGCGGATTTCTATACAGCGCAGCTAAGCAGCGCCATGCGCGCCAATAGTGGCAACAATAATGTGCTAAAAGATCCACTCTTCAACAACAACAACAATGGGCAGAAGACTGGCGGCGACTCAGGAGCAGCACCGCCAACCTTTGAGGCCAAGTGTTACATCGAACATGGACGCATCAACTTCGGCAAACTGATTACAGATGAGATACTCTCCGCAGATCACAAGCTGGTGCAACAGGCCAAGCAGGCGGTGAGTCAAAGGGTCCCACTCAGAGCTAGAGAATCTTCATGCTAATCCTGCTTCCCTTGCAGACCAACATAGCTGGCACCACAGCACTGATTGCCATACTACAGGGCAGCAAGTTGATTGTGGCCAATGTGGGTGACTCACGTGGCGTCATGTTCGATGCACGTGGCATCGCCATCCCATTGTCCTTCGACCATAAGCCGCAACAGGTGCGCGAACGTAAGCGTATTCACGATGCTGGCGGCTTTATAGCCTTCCGAGGTGTTTGGCGCGTGGCTGGCGTCTTGGCCACGTCACGAGCACTGGGTGATTATCCCCTCAAAGATAAGGTATGTGGCGTGATGAGATGAGTAAATCATTCGGAAAATCTATAGCTAATCAGCCCACTCACGTTCTATATTCTACAGAATCTGGTCATAGCTACGCCGGACATATTGACCTTCGAGCTAAACGATCACAAGTGAGTAGCGTAATGATGCCCCCTGGTTAATGACCCCTCACTGCAACAACGTCATCACACTCATCTCACGTTCTCTATCTATCTAGACCACGATTTCTGATACTTGCCTCCGATGGGCTCTGGGATACGTTCAGCAACGAGGAGGCGTGCAGTTTTGTGCAGGAGCATCTTAAGGAATCGGACTTTGGTGCCAAGTCGCTGGCCATGGAATCATATAAGCGTGGCTCGGTGGACAACATCACTGTGCTGATTATAGCCTTTAAGAATGATGTCTATAAGATTGGCAGTGCCTCCTCGTCCTCCTCCGCAGCTGCTGCTGCTCCTCCTGCTGCTGCTAAAACACCTTCGGTATCTGCTGCTGCTGTCCAGCGCTCGAATTCGATTAAAACCAAGTAAGGGGACCGTCTTCTCCACCTCCCCCTCGCTTCATAGTGTGCAGCTAGCTCGCCGAGCCCAGCCCCCAAATAAAAGTGCCCAAATATTTCTACGCATTCGCGATGCTTTTTTGCGCGCAGAAAATTGAATCTATTTGGTTTCGATATATACATATATTATATGCATAAGATTTGTTTTTAGAATTTGTTGTTTTGTACAAATTGTTTAGCCATCACCATCGCTCATACGTCATGCATTCTGTTTACCAACCCACTGTACCGCCTTCTCCTCGATCCTCTCACTCCTCACATAAACGTTCATACATCACATTCATCAATATTTATTTATTTATTTTGTTATGCACTTATGTTTGTGAAAGAAAAACAAAAACAAACCAAACTTTTTTTAACTTATGAACGAGTTTACAAATAAATTACTTATAACTTATAATCAAAGCACCCATTCCCTAAGATGAGATGCCTAGTTGTCGTGCTACTGGAAACGAACCAAAATCAAAATTGTTTAATGGAAAATTGTCCAGATAACCCCAGTTAATAAAATTGTCTAAAAAAAACAATCTAATCTGTCTATGCATAACTTTATGTTTTATTATATCGTTTGTTTTCTACACGTTGTCTAAGGATTACTAGGTATATCTAAACTAGTACTAACTATTTCAAGCTTAAACTATTTTAAATCGGAGAAATCATAAATGACACAAGAATAAATATTCTCAAGTTCGAAAACCTTCATCATAAAGTGTGTTAAATACGACTCAATTTAGAATTCCACGGCGTGTCTGTCTTGCTAGCGGCAACATATCCGAATCGAATCTATTTATAGAAATTCGCATACCCAAATCATAAAATATTAAAAATACTAATCAAGTAGTAAAAATACTTTTTTATTTTTTATCTGTGTAGGCGTCGCTTCATGTTTTATTCTAGCATAAAAATATGTCAACTTGCAACCGATTTACACATGCTATATGTCCAATATATATAGATAATGCAATCCGTCGTTTAGTGAGCTGATACAGACACTTGCCAGACACGGATGGTTTTGTCGGAGTAACCGGCAAACAGGGTCTGTCCATCGGTGGACCAGGCCAGGGAGAGGCACTGGGGCTGCTCGGCCTTCGAGTTGGGGGAGACGACCTCAGGGCGCAGCTCCTCGACGGTCTTCTTGCATGCCAGATCCCAGATCTTGATCGATGGACCGTAGGCAACGCACAGCCAGTAACGGTTGGGCGAGAAGCACAGGGCATTGATGATGTCGTTGTGCTCCAGAGTGTACAGGTTCTTGCCGTCATTGAGATCCCACAGCAAGGCCTTGGAGTCCTTGCCACCGGAGGTGCAGAGCGAACCGTCGGGTGAGACAGTCACGGTGTTCAGGTAGCCATTGTGGCCGTGGTGGTTGTTCTTCAGCTTGCAGTTAGCCAAGTTCCAGACCTTGACGGTACGATCCCAGCCGCAAGACACAATGATTGGGTTGGAGTGGTTGGGCGAGAAACGCACGCACGACACCCAGTCAGTGTGGCCATCCTCCTGGATGGTGAACTTGCACTCGGCCAGAGTGTTCCACAGCTTGATGGTCTTGTCCCGAGAGCCAGAGACGATCTGACGGTTATCAGCCGAGAAGGCAACCGACAGCACATCCTGCAAAGCCAAAACAAGATTAGTAAAGTCACTAAAGAATTTAATTGTTGAAAATAATAAGAGCAGATGGAATTTATTCATGTTGCCTACTTACGAGAGAGATTCACGCAAAAGTACGTTGACTCAGGCGTAGAACACACAAAACACGTACAGATGTCAACCAGAAATTCTGCCTCGCATAGGCGCAACATATTGTATTGGTATTGGTGACTGCCTAACTAAACCTAACCTTACTCTATAGGTCGCTGCACCAATACCATTTTGGGGTAAGGGGTAATGATATTCAAATCAAATGCAATTCTAATCCCTGTGCTCGAAACACTTTCTCAATCACTTGGAATCTTATCCCACCTTGGTGTGTCCCTCGAAGCGGCGAGTGGTCTTGCCGGCAGCCAAATCCCACAGACGCAGAGTCTGATCCCAGGAACCGGACAGAGCGTAGTTGCCGTCGGACGAGAGCACAACGTCGCTGATGAAGTGCGAGTGTCCGTAAAGACGCTTCTGGGGGTAACCGTAGTTGGTATCCTCATCGCGGGTCAACTTCCAGACAATCAGAGTCTTGTCTGCAAACGAAGAGAGATATTAAAATATATGTTCACTTATATATAAACATTGTCAATGGATGGTTTAGATATTTGGAGATTAAACCAAATCCTACCTAACCTCACAATGAGTATACTTCTTTAGTGCATACTTACCACGGGAAGCCGAGATGATGGTGTCGGGATCCTTGGGGTTGGTGGCGATCTGGGTGACCCAGCCATTGTGGCCGATCAAAGTTCCACGCAATTGCAATGTCTCAGACATACTTATATATTTTTAATAAATTGCAACGGGAGCGCAATTGAAACACGTCCAAAGGCGCTGCAAGCTGGCAGAAAAAGAGGCGGAAATGCACAGGGTTGTGTGCCAGAAACAATCGAAGATACTTGAAATAGGACTGCCAACTCGAGCAAGTAAAACTTATTTACTGGGTAAAACTAAAATTTCAACGGAGCACTGTGATCCAATTTATTTGTTTTTACAATTATTGCATTTATTAATAAAAGTATTTTAAATTCCTTAATAATAAGGATAATTATGCCTATTTATTTACCACCTAGATATATCAATACACCTTTTATTTACTTCCATCACAATGGTACCATATTTAGGTATTGTTGTGAGCGTTACACACGGTCACACTTTGTTACAGCATTGGGACAAAGTAGTCCCTGGATATACTGAATCCTCCCACACACTCAACATGAGCTTAGAACAACAACAGAGTGCGGGGACCAATCCCCGGAATCCCCATGGTCTTGGTAAAGTATAAAAGGAGATATACCTCTAACGGATAATAACATTATTGCCGGTATTGCAGGTGATCCCAATGACACAACGTTGCGCAAGGTGGAACGGGAGGTGCTTATACCGAAAATAATGAGGGATAAGGCGCGAGATGAGTTGTGCAACAAGGAAGTGGCCGATTTCGAGGAGTGCTGCAAGGCGAGCAGTGTCTTCATGGTAGCCACCTGTCGCAAACAAAACTCCGCTCTGAAGTCATGCCTCTCTCGCTGGTATCAGGACGAGGGCTTCAAAGAGGAATGCAAGAAAATATATCTGCAGGAACGTGCAGATTACCGCAGCACAGGCATACCCAAGAAGCACCGAGTTGAGAAAATTTAGCTTAGCTAAGCTTCGTTATTGTGTATTATTGTTTTTGTTTACTTTGCACAAAAGATGTGTAGTTAAAACGCCGTATCACAGTCTCATCAATGGTCAGGGATTCCAGTGATTCCGGTGTGGCTAGCGTGGCATCAAGTTCCTCGTCAGACTGCTGTACTACAAGCAGAAGCACATCCTTGTCCGATGTCTCTGCCACGCGTTGAACTCCCTTAAGATTCTTGGCAACATAATGGGAATCTTGTTGCTGCTTAGGTACTTGCACAATTACCTGAAAACTTGCATGATACTGGGACGGGCCTTGCTTGTAGATGACTACAAAATGGAAACAAAAATTAAACTATTCTCCACGTATGCTTTTTAACACAACTTACGAAAATCGCCACCGAATTTAATGCCGCTTTTGATGATCCAATTTTTTGATTTGAGATAAATATATGCAGCGAGTTTATGCACGAAATCCTCATCGTATTCCAGCGCCGCTTGTAGATATGTTTGCCAAGTCATTTCAGCACCTGACATATCCTTAATTTGTAAGACCTTTATATAGTAGGCCAGCAGACATGCCTCTTCTAGTCCAAGCAACAGAGTTTCGCTTGGATTCCCGGACATGGGCCCGCCCCGCGAAAGGCTTCCTTTGCCATAACATCCATTGTCGTGTAGAGTTCTAATGGGAGCCTGTTCATCATCCGTTACTTTCACACAAAGCCCTGTGAACACGCCCTGGTAGTGTTGTCCCTCCTCACATGGTGGAAATGGTGCATTTTTCAAATTTAATTGAGATGTTTTTCTCTTGCGCTTAAACTGTGCTGTGAATTCCATTTTCAATTTGCCATTCACTGTTTATTGTCGAATGACACTTGTTGACTGCAGAAGTAGCGAACTAAGACAAGAATTGTCGTTTGTTGCAAGAAGTACTTATTAATTATTGAGCTATGCGCTAACAACATTTTACTAGTATTTTGACATTATTCATTTTCCTATATTCCATAATAAATTATTTAATTTATATTTTGTGTATTTCACAAGTGTCATCATTGCACACAATTTGCCATTCACAGTAGTGTGCAAACACACACCATAACACAGGCAGGTGGCAACGCTGCAGCACGGCGAACACGGCGAATAAGTCACAAGACCAGTCAGCTGAATTTCGGTGCTGTCGCATTAGTGTGAAAAGACACTCGTAATTTTCTAATAAATTATATATTTTTCTTCAGATTTTGCTTGAAATTGTGTGCATAGGCGCGCAACACTTTTACACTTAACACCAAAAGTAAACAGCCAACAGCAAAATGACTACCGCACTGTATCTGCCCGAGGAAAACATTGGTAAGCGAACGACGAACCGAACAAGGGGGCGAATGAGGCAGCTGACCTCTGTGAAAAATCGAAGTGATGCCAGTGCAGCGCCACCCCCAGACATTCCACCCATCCAGAGAGTGACACGATGATGTCTGAGTGAAAATGCATTTGTATTTGTTTCGTTGCAGACATGATTGCTGCCACATCGGTGCTGCAACAGCAGGCTGCCGATATACGCACCCGTACAATCAACTGGGCCTCGTACATGCAATCCCAGATGATCAGCCAGGAGGATTATCAGTCGATTAGCGCATTGGACAAATCACGCGCTGCTTACCTTGCTCAGAATCCCGTACAAACGGTGAAGACTTTGCTGAATCTGGTCTCGCATCTGTCCAAGGACGCGACTATTCAATATATACTTGTGCTGCTCGACGATTTGATGCAGGAGGATCGCTCCCGTGTGGATCTCTTCCACGAGACATCCGCCAAGATCAAGCAGTGTGTCTGGGGTCCATTCCTCAATCTGCTGAACCGTCAGGATGGCTTCATTGTCAACATGGCATCGCGCATTCTGGCCAAGTTCGCCTGCTGGGGTCACGAGACCATGCCCAAGTCCGATCTTAACTTCTACTTGCAGTTCCTCAAGGATCAGTTGGCCGCCAATGTAAGTAGGACGCAGCACCAACCCTTTTTTCAATTAAGTCCACTCCCCCAATCCCCCCCAAACTTTCCCGATTTGCATGTCTATGTTGTATATATACAATATCTGAGGTGGGAAGCACCTACATCCAAGTGTGAATAGCATGCCGCATGTTGAGTTCTTTAATCTTGAAAAGTATCTAAAGTTTTTTACGTTGATATTCTCTGGCTACGTAACATCTCGTAGTTCCCTTGATAAGCTACTCTGGTTTCACTTTCTAGAGATGATCTAAGCTCATAGATCACGCTATAATCAACTGATTGGATCAGCAGCTGTTAATCTATAAAATAATTTCTATATTCTTTAACTATTTTAAAGCTATATTTAAATATTTCTATAGATTCTACAGATTAAATTTGTTCTTTAGATTCTTCACAGATTTCGTATTCCTATAGACTTATTTAGGAGCATGATTTGAGTGCATGTTAAATTGTTTTGTAAATAGAATATTTTTTATAAAGATTGTACAATGAGTTGCAAAAAATACCGAACGTTTTAACAGCCCAATATATATTATTTCCTATTTAACAGTCTATTTTAAACACCATTATAATATATTCCCCAGTTTAGTTACCCAATCCTATCGAATCCCGTTGGTTTTACCTAGTTAGGGTTGCATTTACTGTGATTTATTTCAAATATTCTGCACGCTTTTTCTAGTTTTGCTTGCTTTACTTTTTGTGCACTAAAAACAACACCTATTAATAGTATTAATATCCCTAAAAACCTTATCGTGAAAACTCTGCAAATGAGACGTAATATAACCCTGGTTACACTGATGGCAGGCAAACACAGTTCTAAATAGTTATTTTTGCCTGTCTGAATCTCTTCATGTCTCTCTCTGTCTCTGTTACATGAGCTCACATTAAATCACGCACCAAAAAATTTGTCACTATTTGGAAACAATATGTCAAACTTTCCACAAATGATGTTCGTATAACCGTTGAGAAAATTCAAAATTTGTACTCGTTCTTGTCAATCACACCGCACCACCGCATCCTAAACACACAATCGCTTAAGATATATCCACGATCTCTTTATCTCTTTATATACAATACCTATATACGATATATCTTGATCTGTCTTTATAATTCTGTGTATCTCGTCAAAGTCAACTGTAAAATGCACATTTTCTATGAATCCAACATATTTTCTTGTATGTATTTTAATTTTATTGCAATTTACAATCCCTCCGAACCCCAACCGAACAACAACAACTACAACAACAACTCAATCAAATGTTGAAACACCGAAAAAAAACAAAAAACGCAAAATGAAAAAACCGAAAACCGACTGCAAACTGATCCCCACTGAATCCCACTCAGAGCACTGCCTATTTGCAAGAGATGGCCCAGCTGGCCAAGCGGGCGCAAACGATCATTGTGCACTCGCATGGACAGCATGGTAAAGATCATCACGGCAACCAGTACAGTCCCAGTGTGGCCCAGCTGCAGCAACGCCATGATCTGGCCAATGAGAGTTATCGGGAGGTGCGATCCCCCTCCGATGCCCAGCAGCAGCAGGATGGCAAATGTGTTATACCGGTATTCCAACTGTAGCTCCATTAAAAAAGAGCTGACAATCTCAATCACCCACCCAACAACACAACAACGCACAATACACTCAAAAATAAACACAAATACACGAGAGGAAACACACACAAACACAACAAATCGAAGAAACTTACACACCCACACACACGAAATAACACACGCACACACACGCGAGTTGAGCAATTATTATCGTTATTAGAGGAAAATATTTAGACCCTCGTAATCTGCAAAAAGTTCTATAAACATATCAAAGAAAGAAATGATATTTTCGGCTAGTTTATATACCCCTGAAGTTTTGTGTATGCATATTATTATATAAAATGATAAATATTCGTAACATAATATTCAAAACATAAGGCGCTCTAATTAGTTTAAACATTTAAATTCATAACCGAAAGTCTTTAATTGCGAAGGCTAATTCCTGTGAAATCTAAGATATAGTCGTTCGATTTTGATAAAAGATTAAAGGGTTATAGGGGTTACTGAATGAGTTCAACAATAACTTTAAATGATATTGCTAATTTGCGTTATTTTAAATTAGAATTAGAATTTAAAATTAAACCCCTAGCAAGACCTTTTCTTCCTTTGCCAGTTATCTATTATTGTGGCCCGATTTTGATAAAATATTAAAAGCGTGTTCTATACATTGAATAACCCAGATGAGGTTTGTTTGTTTGCAATATCTTCAAAAGAAACGTAAATCGACAGATAGGTTCTATACGATATATCGTTACGACTCGATTTGTTCGGAACTATTTACAGTGTGCAACAATAAAAACTTCGTGAGCAGAGTTTTTTTAAAAAATAAGAGATGACTATATACTTAATAGGAACGGAGACTTCTTCTACGATAGGTTGCAAACTTATTGCCAAGAGTATAGAAACGTAACAAAATTTAACAACTTGTACATATTGGGTGTGGAAACCTTTCTAGCCGCAAGATCATTTTCACTTTCTCGTATTGAAAATGATGTGCTAAAAGGTAAAGTTGCTTATCTAACACCTTGACTGATAACAAAAAGAAAATCAAAAGAAGTCACGCTACTTACGATAATTATCCCAACAGCCACACAATCGTGTTGTGTGTGTGTGTGTGTGCGTGTGTTTACAGACTAAATACCTAACTGTTTCTACTAACCCCACTAAATACCATCACGATCTGATCTAAAAAAAAAACAGAGAAAAGCGAGCAACAGAAAGATATGCGAGTAATACGACTGTGTATGGTAAAGGTAAAGGTGATAATTGAATAACGGTGACGGTGTCGAAACGAATGAAAACGGAAACGGAACTCTTCTACTTCTTCTTCTCATCTTGGAGTCCTCTCTCTCTTGGCAGAATCTGCGACTGCGTCTTCCTTTGTCCAACATTTGTAGTGATTTTATTTAGAGCACACTTTCCTCTGTATTTCTACTTTCTCTATTTCACTCTCTCTCACTCTGTAGCTGTAGTAACTGTTGTGTTGCTGTTGTTGTAGCGCATAGAACAGCATATTAGAAAAACAAAAAAGAAAACCATAAAAAATCTGCAAAAAACTAGAAACTGTCATAACTAACTCGCTACTAAAACAAAAGAATCCCCAAAGAATTCGCATAGTAATTGATTCTCTTTCGATCTTCACAGAACAACGAGTATATTCAGTCGGTGGCACGTTGCCTGCAGATGATGCTGCGTGTGGATGAGTACCGTTTCGCCTTCGTCAATGTCGATGGCATTAGCACGCTGATCCGCATCCTTTCGACACGTGTGAACTTCCAGGTGAGTTTGAAATTGAAATGTGTAAATTGTTTGGTACAATTTAAATTCGATTTCTTATTCATAGGTGCAATACCAATTGGTCTTCTGCCTGTGGGTGCTCACCTTCAATCCCCTGCTGGCCGCCAAGATGAATAAGTTCAGTGTGATTCCCATCTTGGCTGATATACTAAGTGATTGTGCCAAAGAGAAGGTCACGCGCATCATTTTGGCTGTCTTCCGTAATCTGATCGAGAAACCTGAAGATTCATCGGTGGCCAAGGATCATTGCATTGCCATGGTCCAGTGCAAGGTGTTGAAGCAGTTGTCGATATTGGAGCAGCGTCGCTTCGATGATGAGGACATCACTGCTGATGTTGAGTATCTGAGCGAGAAGTTGCAGAACTCTGTGCAGGACCTCAGCTCCTTTGATGAGTATGCAACAGAAGTGCGCAGCGGTCGCCTGGAATGGTCGCCAGTGCATAAATCTGCCAAATTCTGGCGTGAGAATGCTCAACGTCTCAACGAGAAGAACTACGAACTGCTGCGCATTCTTGTCCATCTGCTGGAGACCTCCAAAGATGCCATCATTCTGTCCGTGGCCTGTTTCGATATTGGAGAATACGTGCGTCACTATCCACGCGGCAAGCAGTAAGTTCGAGTTGGAACCAACTGGAAGTGCCCTAAACTGATTTCTGTTACTTCTTCTTTGCAGCGTGCTGGAGCAGCTGGGTGGCAAACAGATTGTCATGCAGCACCTGGGCCACGAGGATCCCAATGTGCGCTATGAGGCCCTGCTGGCTGTGCAGAAACTGATGGTACACAACTGGTTAGTATGCGTACTGCGATTATCTTGTCTTATACCCCTTATCGCTCACTCAGGTGCCGCTCAATACGCACACCTACGTACCTCCACCAAAACAAGTCGAAAATTAGTTCAAGTCATTCCCCCATTAAATCCAAATGTATCATTATTATATCAATCAAAATTTTTCGCAATTCAATTGTATTTTTTCTTTATCTCTCTTAACTCTAAAAGGGAATACCTTGGCAAGCAGCTGGAGAAGGAGAACGAGAACCAGAAGCAAGGCGCTGCACCCATCGCTGGCAAGGCCTAAGCGACCAACACACACTAAAACACACACATACACAAACACACCTAACATCGCACAGCTACCATGTACAACCGAGGGTCGCCAGTTGCCATCGTAACTTAACTAACAATAAGAGCCGCAGGGGGAGGACGAGGAGGAGGTTGGAGAAGGATCGATCTACTCCATGCCGCCCCCCCTACTGGACTCCTCTTACATCATCGTTAATTGTTTACTTCTTCTTCTACTTGGTACCCATTAAGCGCATGTGTTTTTCTTCCTAATCTTTAAACTTTAAGTTCCAATTTTTTTGGTGCCAGAGCATTCTAAAAAAACTGTTTTTGAATTGTTGCTCTTTGCTTGGCATTCCGAACCATCCACAACAACAGAGAGAGAGATAATACAGTGAGAGACAACACCAAGTTGATGAAAATACACCGAAAACAAAAATCTATATACATTATTATCGTCTATGTTTTGTTGTTATTATTACTGTTTATTTGTTTATAAACTATGCGTGTGCGTTGCCTTTGCACAGCTGTACAGAGTTTGTCCCACGATTTCTGCAAGTCTATAGTAAAATTTGTATTATACGATATATATATTCGCATTGGCGCACATGCAAAAAAAAAAAAAAATGAAAAACCTATAAAGTATTTCTTTAAAAGCAAATTATATAAATAAATCAAACGAATAAATAAAATGCAATATTATTGTAAATGTTATTATCGCGTGTGGAATAAATGCCAGTTCATTTAATCGACCATCAAAAAATAAAAAATTCAGTCAGTTGTTATATAAAGAAAGTGTATAATAAATTTTTAAAAATAAAAAGTACATAAATTTAAAATATATGTGGATTTTTTTTGGGTCGGGAAGGTGAAAAACTAGGTGTAAAATTAAGACAATGAAATATGCATAGAGAATGGTAAAAGAACTAAGGGGAAGGGTTTTCTAATAATAGAATTACCTACTCATTACGTAGAGGGTATTCAAACTTTGTGCAACAACTAAAGAATGCAAATTTAAAGAAAAGAAAGCGCGTTAGATATAGACTGAGAATATATTTTCTTGATGAGTCACATTTACAGATCTACTTGATCTCAGATACTATAAGAGCTATAGCTTTCAAAATTGATTACATTATGTCATACGGTATATTAATTGCAGATCAACTTTCATTTCTAACTTGTCCACGCCCCTGAAGCATGTACGACGCGACAGACAGGTAATCAGCTAGGGCATTCTTATATGTTAACTGTCAGATCAACTTCATTTTAAAATTTTGCCGTAAAAAATAGACCGTAAAGCTCAAAAGGGTAATTGCAAACAAATTATTAAAGCTATAGCGATCATTCTAGGTGTGCACAATAACTTATGTATATCATTCAAATAGTTATTTAAAATTTAATTGTAATGGGATAATAAATCATGACGTTATAGGAATTATTCTGTAAGAAGGCGCGGGTTATTTGTATATTATATTATTATATAAATATATTCGAGCTATTTCGCAGTTGAATTTGAAAACAAATAAATAAAATACTATATCAATGTAAAATGAAACTGGAATGCCTTGCATGCAGGCAGGGTAATCCGCAAAGCTTCGGCGAGCTTTTCTCGTACACGCAAAGCTTTTTCACGCTACTTTTTGACTGGGTGTTTCCTTCTCTCTCCCATTGTTCTCAAGTGGCTACTCTTTCGTATCAATAAGAAAACAGCATATTTGTTGTTGTTGTTTAAATTATTTAATTTCTGTTGTTCTTCCTTTCGTGGTCATTACAATTATGCGATTTTAAATTATTTAGTATTTCCACTTTTAAAATTAAATAATGTAATTGTCCTATTTAAACTTTAAATTAATATAATTGTAGTTTAAGTTCTGGCTGTATTTGTTGCTGTTCTTTTTTCCTCTATTGTGACCGGAACACACATGGCATTGTCAAGATTGATTGCCACGTAGCACCCCTTCGTCATATCGACCATAATACAGAGCTGGAGCTAGTTGCGTCTATGTGTGTGTTGTGTGTGGTTGAGGTGGAGTGGGATTCGGGATTTACTTGGTGGCCGACTTCAGGTAGGCAATCAGATCGCCACGCTCGTTGGGCTTCTTCAGACCGGCGAAGATCATCTTGGTGCCGGGGATGTACTTCTTGGGGTTCTCCAGGTACTCGAACAGAGTATCCTCGTTCCAGGTAATGCCCTTGGCCTTGTTGGCATCTGTGTAGGCGAAACCTGCAGCCTGTCCGGTCTTGCGACCGATCAGACCATGCAGATTGGGTCCAACCTTGTGCTTGCCACCGGCCTCCACAGTGTGGCACTGTGCGCAACGCTGCACGAACAGCTTCTTGCCCTTCTCAACATCACCAGCTGGTACGCCCATTATAGCTTATATGTATTTGATGTGTTAACACCGACTCGACTGCAACAAATGAGGAAGAACGAAAGAAAAATCAACAATTAGTACGAATATTTTAATCAAGAGTTACGTAAACAAATAATATATAACATAATGGCTAACGTGAGCAGCGACTCAATGGTTATCAGTTTGTCCCACTGATAAGGCCAAAACAATTATTAGTAATGCACCTTGGGACAATCGGTTTTTTAACTCTGTTATCTAACGCCGTTTTGCAGCCTAATCTGCGTCCGCTCAGAGTTCATTCATTGCCGCGCACTCTTCACACACGCGTAAGAGAGCAGCTACGTCACCAGACAAACACATACACACACCTAAATACGTGAGTTGATCACATGTTGTCGTCGCGTTTTCGCTGCCGCACAGCAACAGGCAACAAAAAATTCCAGACAGAGAGAATCCACTCAGGGTCTTTGCTAACGTTGTGACTAACGGAATTGCGTGCAGTTGCGCGAACTTGAATCTGTATTGCATGTGACTGCAGTCAGTCAGTCACACTCACACACACACATACAGAGAGCGAGTAAAGAGAGTGAGAGCTACGCTGAGTGTAGAACGTATTACATAAAAAGTGACAATGTCGTCTAGCGGCGGCCTTCATGAGATCTAAATTCACTTTGCATTGGAAGCTAGCCAAAGAGTGTACAAATACATATCCACATGCAAGTGTGTGTGTGTGCATCTTAGTGGGAGAACGCGTGAAATTGTGCCAGTGTTCACGCAAAAATCTGACCCACTTACATAATCGACCTCTAACATATTTAAAGAGAAAAGCGCAATTTAGGGCGTTAAAGAGAAGTTGCAACTTGTCCAACAACCACGTAGCGCGTGCGAAAATGGAGCTTCAACTTCGCTCGAAAGAGAGAGATGGAAAATGATCGAGCTGACGTTGTTTTTGGTTTGCTCATGTAATCGACTCGCGCTCTTTTCAATGCCAATGTGACTTTTCACGCATATCAAGGCAAATATGCATATATATGTAATATAGATCATTAATCTATATTTGCTAACTTTAGCACCTTTGTTCACTAAACACTCACATAACATTCGCGTATACATATATAGATACACACACCCACACACAAGCAGCTATAGGAAACATCACACGTTTATGTAACGCAAACAACCCCCAAAAATGATTTGCATTGATAATTTGCCTGAGGACGCGCTCACAACATTCAGATCATTTTTAATGCGTTTAACCTTTCAAGGTGTCTCACACAAAGCATTTAACTTTAACAGCACTTAGTCAATACTTCAGGGATTTTTTTTTTACAATTTTATACAATTATTTACGTCATTGCAAAAATCCCGCTACTTACATTGAACACAAACCGTCGTTTACTGCGAACTGTTAGCTAGCGAATGAGACAAAAGATCCCAATTGGCAATGTCAGATATTTTATGTTATCGATAACAGCAGTGCAAAATAGTTGCGGTATGCTGTTTTAGCTATATATAGGTTTTAAAAGGCTTAACATTTTATATTTTGAAAGTACTTTATATAAATAAACAAGGTTAATTGTAACTTAACAGATATGTAATTATTTATTTAACTGTTTATAATTCCCCAAACAAATAAATCGATATATCGACACATTATTGCATTTTTTTAGGTTTTACGTATAATAATTATATGGCGCGTGATTCAAATAAATAAAACATTAGAAAAATATTATTAAAGATCGCTGAATAGTTATTAATTAAGTCATTTAAAAAATTTGCAATTTATTTTTTTATGCTCAATAGCAGTCAGTGCTCAGCTGTTCTGTTAAAATACAACGCCTGACATTCTTTAAGCTGGTTGCTATGTCACTCCATCAACGTTGGTACAAAAAATTTGAATTTTTAGACGACGTCACAGATATGAAACCTTTTTTTAGCTAGAAAAAAAAGCGTAATCTTTTCTGAATTTTTTAGAGGTTTGATTTGACAATTAATTCAATTCAATTTGCTTTCTGTCCAATCTTTTATTAATTTATTCGATTTGTATTCGTCTCTTTTATTTTCCACGCTTGAGGAAGGCAATCAAATCCTCGCGGTCTTGGGCTTTCTTAAGCCCCGGGAAAACCATCTTAGTTCCAGGAATATATTTCTTTGGATCCTTTAGGTATTCATCCAGATTGGCTTCGGTCCAATTGATGCCCTTTTTGATATTAGCATCCGTATATTTGAAGCCTGGTGCAGTGCCGCATTTACGTCCCACAATGCCGCCCAGATTGGGTCCCTGCTTGTGGGGGCCACCAGATTCGTATGTGTGGCATTGCGCGCATTTCTGAACGAAGATTTTCTTACCATTATCCGCATCAGCTCCCATATCTTAGACTGTGAATCGGCTGAAAAGGTCGAGGGATGTTTGGTTATTAAATTTGTATTTGTTATTAAACAATTAAAAAATAATCAAATACGATATGGATTCCAAAGATTTTCTTTACCAAATTACCATCTACTAATATTTAGTTCTTAAAATAATTATTATTATGAAAATAAGTTAAAACGCGTCGCACTAGGATAGTAAAAAAATAAAAATAAAACATAAATCCTTCTTGCCAAAAAAACAAAGCCTCACGTGGCCTTCTGCTCACGCCTCAAGGACATTGCTGACACGAAGGGGGCCCATAGATGGGTGAATTGGTGGATTGGGTTGGGTTGGGTTGAGTGTGCTAAGTGCTGCTTCTGCTGTTATGTCACGACAACGGCGGCCCGAGCCTGAGCCACGCAGTCTGCCATGTTAATTGTCTTGTTAGGAGTGGGTATGGGTGTGGGTGGGAATGTGGGTCGTTACGTCGTGCGTGCCAGGCAAATGTGGGAAACGTGGCTAACTGCAGTTGCCGTCTACTCCTCATATGCAGAAAATAGAAGTTGCCGTCATAACTAAGAAAACAACTCACGCGCACACACACATGTATGTGTGCAATAAATTTTTGGCATATTCACTTGGCTGTTTTGCGTTCTATTCATAGTCATTGTCTTTGGCTCTCTCTGCCACAATTTAATTGCCCACTGTGCGTGCACTTGTATGCATGTGTGTGTGAGTGTGTTTGCGTGCACTTAAATTGAATTAAATATGTATCGATGATGACAGGCCACGATGACAAATGCACGTTCTCTTAGACTATGTTTGTTTGTGTTGGCGCTGCAGCAGAAAGAGGGTGAGTGAGAGAGGGAGAGCGCAAGAGAGCACGCTGCTGCTGCGGGCAATTGGAATTGGGTCAGCCAAATGAAAATGGAATAAAGAAGAACAAGAAGAAGCAGAACATGGCGCACGACTTTTGCGTCGTTGTCTAATGCCAAAAGTAAAGATAATTACAAGCATATAAATGTGTAAGTATGTATATGTAATGTGTGTGCATGTGTGCGTGTGTGAGTACATAATTCAATTAGCAGTCCAGCCCCTTCGCTCTTTGAACATTTCCTTTCAATTAAAACGCATTTTACGGGAAGAGAAAACCAGATGCCGCCAAACAAACAAAAACAACAACAAACCAGAACAGGAAATAGTTGAAAGGGCAGCGGCAAAGTTGTTGTTGTTGCTGTTGTTGCTGTTGCTTTTGCGGTTCTCTGGATTATCTATAGACACAGTCTCCCCCGCGTCATCAGGTGCTTTGGTCTAGCCGTGTATCCTGCCCTCTGCCTACCTCCCAGCCACCCTGCTGCTGCTGTTGCTGCTGCTGACCTAACCCAATTTGTGCCAACCATAAATCTTGCACAGACAACTTTGGAAGAGGGGACCAGAAGGAGCAGGAGGAGGAGGACTGCGGTTGCGGCTTCTCCTGACCGATGGCCACTATAAATAAATGGCGCTTGGAATTGAATTACGCCTGAGCAAACATTTGTGTGGCGTATGTGGAGAAAGGGAGGGAGGGTGTAGAGTAAACCTGATGGGGTCAATTATTGTCTGAAGAGATGCATTGCTGCGGCAGTGTCCATAAAGGGTGCCGGATTAAGGTCGCCAGTTTAATCAACTGGAGCACAATAAAAAATGTGAAAACTTGAAGAGAAATGAGAAAAAGTTGCAGGTAGAAAGGAACAACAATAACAACAACAATAACAAACTACGCATTTGCTCACGTGGCCCCACACGAAGGTTCTTTTTCCATTTTTTTTGGTTTTGTTTTTGTTGCCGTTTCTGTTGCGCAATTTCGTTTTGGTCGCTTTGATGTCGCCCCATTCACCACCCACAGCAATCGTCACCCGCTGTTTATAGACCCGCTGTGTGGCTGCATAGGCGAAGAGAGAGAGAGAGAAAAGAAAACCCTACGTTTTCATTGTATATCTTCCTGCTGCCTCTGCTGCTGCCTTTTTTCTAGAACGAGGTCGCTGACTGCCCTTCAGCGCTGCCTGAGACGTAGACGTTACATAAGCAGCGCAGCAGCAACACCAGCAGCGCTAGTTGGCTTTGGCTTTGGATTTTTATGCTGTTAAATTTCCCCAATTTACATTTACATGCAGCGCAGCCAGAGAGAGAGAAAGATTTAGAGAGCGCACTCACCAAGAGAGAGCATGTCCCGCAATGCAGCGCGTGGGAAAAGTGAATGAAAAATAGCGCTACAAATTTTTATCAAACATCAGTATTTTTTGTTGTTTTGTTTGTTTCTCTCAGCCTCCCTCCCTCTCTCTTTGACTGCATGCGATTGCAGTTCGTGTGGGTTTTACCTGCTTGACGGCTCTCTTGTTGTGCTTGTTGCTCTGCCTCCCACTATTTTTCGTTCAGCGCCTAGCTTCGTGCTCTCCCACTCTCTTCGCTGCTCTTACGTTCGTGCTGCTGCTGCTTCTGCTGCTGCTTCTGCTGTTGTTGCTGCTGCTGCTGCTGTTGGCGTCGTGCTGCTGCTTTTGCTGCGTGCGTTTTCATTCAGTCAGCTGAGTTCGCGGCGTAAGGTTCTCGTTTGCTCTGGCACAATAATTCTCAACTGGTTCGTTCGCTAATTTCGTTTGCAGCCTCAACAAACACACGCGACGTGCGAGAGAGACAGAGTTCGATATATATGTATAAAAACAATCAAAATATATTCAAATTGTCGTCAATTTTGTTCTAGAATACGATAATTTAGTTTGTTGTCGAAAGCCAGCTGGGCTCTGCTTGATTTCGTATCATTTACACCAACACACACAGAGAGAAATTAATCTGCCAGCGCCTACTAAGGGGAAACTACTAACTAAAGTCGTAGCAGCCTTAAAAAGAAGCTGCTAACTCCTTATTTAACGGTAAGTTGCCACTCTTAGCTAGTGCTCTGTAACAGTATTATGTGTGTGATGAGTGTTGTGTAATGTCCTTCTGTCTGTTTAAGCGTCACTTGATTCATGTCCTTGGGTCCTAGACGTGTCCTTGAAATAAACCCAAAGTGACTGTCTTCTTTTTCGGTTGTCTGTCTATATGTTCGACTGTTTCTGTGTGTGTTTGTGTTTGTGTGTGTGTAGTACGCATTTTACGTAATACGAACGAGACTTTCAGTCGAGCGTAAATCAGGGCTCGTTTTTCATTTGTTTTTATGACCCTATTTAAAGTTCGCCTCGCAATTCGAGCATAAATTCCATAGAGAACTTCCAGCTAAGCCATAACCTTAGAATACTCGTACTGTCGGTTTACATATAGGTTTACATATTTCCCTCCCCAGTAAACACCTCATATGGTATGTAACTTTTGAGTTATGTTTTAAACCGGATTTCCCTTTAAAGTAAACAAAAGCAATGCCAAGTTTTTCCAAGACAAATGCGCATTATATTTTCTTTTGCCAAACTTTTGTCAGAGTTCTTGAGGGAGAAGTGAGAGGGAAACACATGAGTCTCATGTGTAAAGTTAGTGAGTTCTTTTTATGGTAACGCGTCCTTTTTTATTTTGCTGCTACCCGCTCATGAGGCATTATCATCATTATGCCAATTACTTTGTTGCCCCACTGTGTGTCAGCCACGTTTATATGAGCCACTAAGCATTATGGGAGACAGTCATTCAATTTGCGACCAGCTGTTGTTATCATTTCGTTATAAAAGTGCATAATTATTGTGATTTAATAACGTGACACAGACACACACACACTCACACACACCCCTTGGCATCATTCACTCCATCATCGCATTCAATTTATTGGCATTTAACGTTTAATTGAACGTTATTCTCAAGCACACAACACGACTTGAATCTAGGACGTCACAGTTCTTATATAGTCTCTCTGTATATGTTGCATACATGTATTTGCTTATGTGGTAGATACGTATGTCCGTTATGTGCTTACCCAGCTGTGCTTCGCTTTGCGCTCTATTTGGGTCAACTTTATTGTTGGCCACATTGCCCAATCTTTTATGTGCTCCGCACTTTTATCATATCGTTAAATGCACTTGGCTCCCAAAAAAAAAAAAAAAAAAAAAAAAAACTATTCCCGAAATACACGTACATCATGGAGTACCCCGATAAACATACTTGTGCTTATCGCACTGTTATCGCTTTTGGTTACATGTACTTACAGCGAGAGAGAGGGAGAGTGAGAGCGAACTTCTCTCCCTCTCTGCAGGAAATCAATATTTGTGTCCCAAATAGTTCTAATAAAACATGCCAACTGTAAGGCAAAACCCAAAAGCAGAAACTCATTAAGCAGATTATATCGCTATGAGTTCTCTCGAGTTTCTCATAGGGGGAGGCGTGCGAACACTTGGCCGATAAGACTGTGTCCCCAAACATTTTGTTCTTTGCCTATTAAAATGGCTCAGCCCCATAATCCAATGTAATCAGCATGGAAATTGAGAATAAGCTGCAAGCTGTTGCATTCTGAGAGAAACTATTGAAGAAAAGAATATTTTTATTATATTATATATCGATATGTTATATAAAACATAGGGAATTTCTATTTATAATCAATCTTAGTAGCAAAACCTTTAAGAAATGATATTGGTGATGAATATTGGAAGAATTCAGGTGTTTGAAATCGGGGTAGGGACCTGACAATTTCGACAGAAGGCACCATGAAAAATTTAATAAAAACTGAATATTTTAGCTCTAAAAAATTTTAATTTCAAATCTCTATCAATCTTAATACTATAGAAAAGTGAGTTAATCGCTAAATAAATAAAATATCCATACAATTTCTTTATTATTTTTTAAGAACCTTTACTTGAATGCTTAAGTGGCATTAAACATAAAAAATTCTTATTCTTCTTAACATTTTGTTTCCTAACTAAACAACCTAAACAGTTTTCTATGTAATTTATAAGAACAACATTAATCTCTTTGTTTTATCTGCTGCGCTGCGAAACCTTTTTGATTAAGCTGTTTCAGGCAAATGCTTTGAACTTGAAACCGTTGAGTTATTACACAGAAATGATATTGGGTGTGGGCGCTTTCTTAACGAATGTGAAGGGATTTGGCAAGGGGCCATTGACGAATTGCGATTAGGCTCTGAATAAATGACCGAACCTGACCCAACTCCAAGAACCTTAAGTCCATGCCAAAGCATAAACAAGCTGAGCAGAGGAAGTGGAAGCAGCTGATGACGATGGAAGCATAAATAATTCGAGGAAGAAGAAATAAACATGAGGCTGGGATAGCAGAAGCAAATGGAAGGAGGAGGATAAAGAGGGGAGGAGAGCAGTCAAGAAAATTCATTAAATTCTTCAGCCATGCAATCAGTTGACAGACAGGGCTGGAGCTGGTCAGCACTTCTGACAGGCCTTGCCAATTAGAGATAATCGAAAATCAATGGAAAATGCGCAAAGACAAAAGGTCAAAGGTCCGAAAGGGTAAAAAGCGTTGATCAAATATGCAAATGTGTGTCTGTGCAGGTGTGGCTCAGGTGTGCGTGTGTGTGGTCCGCCATAAAACGAAAGTCATCTCTGTTTACCCAAAGAAAAAGAAATGAGGGAAGAGAGAAAGAGATATAATAGTGACAGAGGAAAACACTTCAACACGCACGGCTTGTTTTTATACCCTACGAAAAAAGGGTATATCTCATGTGTGCAAATGTGTGTAACAGACAGATGTAGGCGTGACAGACTCTAGTAAATATATAGATTCTTGATCAGGTTCAATTGAGTCATGTCTGTCTTCTTTCTGCCCGTCTGTCTGTCTCTTTGACTGTTATTCCGCCTGTTCTTCTGCTTATTCTTCTGATAGCTCTACTTCTGTTCTTCTGTCTGTCCCTCTGCCTGGACGTCTGTCTGTCTGCCCGTCTGTCTGTTTTGCTGCCAGTTCTTCTGTATGTTCTTCTGCATGTTCTTTTGTCTGTTCATCTGCCAGAAGGGTATCTCTCTGTCAGGCACACTCCAATGTAGCTTTGTTGTCTGTTTCTCTCTCTTTCTTTACCAAACTTTAATTTAAATTTTTATTGCCTTTTCTGTGTGTTAATTAATTAAAGACACGTCGCCGTCGTCGTGGTCGTCGTCGCCGTTTTACGAGCTTGAAATGATGCTGAAAAACTGTTTACAAACTGCTGCTCCCAATGAGGAGGCCCATTAGTCGCGCTGCTTCTTATCAGGCAACGAAAACAAAACAGTTTCCCATCATTATGCAATACGTTGCTCCTACCCCCCTCCGCTCTGTTAACCAGTAGGGGCAGGGTAAGGGGCGAGTTCTCTTGCTAAGCTAATGAGCTGAGCAGCGACAGCGACGGCGACGTCGCAATTTCTTGTGGCCAACTTTGAACTTCAGGTTTTTCCTCATTCATTTTGCTTTTTTATTGATTTTCTCTCGCTTTGTTTTGTTTATTGTTTATTGCCTTTAGCGCTTGAATTTTATGCGCAATAATGATTAAATATTTGCATTTGTAGTTTTCACGGGGCGTATGCGTAATATTGGCCAAGCAGGAAATGAACACAACGTGGCCAAAGACTCATTATTGCGCCTTGAGAGAGTGGGAGAGAGAGAGGTGCAGGGCGGTGTAAATTAGTCAGTCAGTGTCTGGGTCAGTCTGTGTTTGCGGCATAAAAACAATATACAATATCACTGACCAAACTGATTTTCCGTTTTTCGAATTCTTCTTCTGGGCAACAAATGATTTAATAGTTTTGCAAATAGTAAACAAATTACCACCGACAAATACAATTGAATAATGTTGTTGATAAACAAATGTGGAAGATATTAGTTCATTATCATTGTTATGCTTTGTTTATGTGGATTATTATTGGATAAAAAGAAGGAATTTAGAAAAGGCAATCTGTTCAAATATATGCAACTATGAGTTTTGTAAGTTTTCAAATGATAGTTGTAATTTATATTCAATATCATTTAAGTAGTTTCTGGTCTACATTAAAAAAAATACTTTAGAATAATTTGATCTATATTGGTTGTTAAATTAGAAAAGATTAAGCTCTATATTGACTGAATATTTCAAAAATATTTGATAAAATATATCAACGATATGTTAAATTAGAGTTGTTTCTGTTCTTTGGAATGAAATTTTTGGCCATAAGCAATGATATTCGTAATTAAATAAATTTTAAATGTCATGGCACTTCATTATGGTTTCAAAAGTGTGAATAGCCAAGAAAATATATATTTGATTATTATTAATGATTTATTGAATTTACGTAGTGTCTGTTCTTTAGAAATGTCTGATCATTAGCTTTGATATTTATAGTTTTTTGTGGCTTTCGTGGTCTGAGTAGTTTTTTTATTTTGAAAATGGATAAAAATGGATAACATAAATACTTAAGGGGAGAAAACAAGTAATTAATTTTAAATTATATGGTATATATTTATTGCACATTACCAGATGTATCTTTTTAATAAATTTAACTCTTAAATAAGTTATCTTTATCTGCTGCTAGTTGAACCTGAAGAAAGACAAATATAGTAGTTGCCTCTGGTTGTGTAATTGAATTCTTGCCATTTTCTTGAGCTGTTTTCTCCGACCAGCTGACATCGTACATGGCATGTACTAGACCATTGTCTAACTTATAGAGACAGAGAACTGGAGGAGGAGGTGGAGGAGCAACTGTCTTTCATTATGTTTGTATTTCTCAGGCTGCCGACGCTAGCGACGTTCTCTGTTTGTTCAGTTGAGAGAGAAAAAAAAGATCTACGAGGCCAGTTACGGCAAAGGTACATAGCATTTTTGGTTAATTTACATGACAACACGTTTCGAAAGTCAGTCAGCCAACAACAACAACAACAACAACAACGACAACAAAGTAGGGGAAACGACAACAAGATACAGCTATGCGGACTGGGGATTGTTGTAAGTAACTTGCAGATACATTTCGTTCAGCAAGTTAACTAGACTGTTACAACTGTTTGCCATAGTTGGAAAAGGGTGAGAGGGGGAGGGGAAGAGGAAGGGAGGGGGGTAGGCACAGCCCTAGGGCACTTGCTGTCGCTTGCGGTTTTGCGGCCCAATGCTGTTCTGGGGCAATACAATGCGGCGCATCTATCAGATACACAGCGTTGTCTTCTCGTTGTGAGACTTTTCGCAGACGACGCGTCTCTCGTTTACAGTTACAGCAACAACAACAATGGCAAGCGAAATTAGCATTGTTTTGAATATTAATGCGATTTTCCAGCTCTGCCTCCTTTTCTCTCTGTCTCTCTCGCACTGTCTTTCTCTCTGTGATTATCGACTGCATGTTGTAAATATTTATGAGCTGCTGCCAATTCAAGTTGAACTGGAAACTGGTCGCCAACATTGTCTCACATGATGTCATATTGTGTGAATTGCTGAGCTCATGGCGCGCCCAAAAGAGGCGACGCAAAAGATCGTGGAGATCACCGTCAGATGGTTTGTAATAGACAGTGTAAGAGGAGTGAAGGAGGGGGAGCCCAGAGGTGGTTGGAAAAGCTCTGTCAAGGCATTCAAGTTCAACATATTTGGTGGATTTACTTCGTCAGCCCAATTAAATGTTGGGTAGTACAGTGTGAAGTCGAGAAAGTTGCTGAAGAAATAAATTAAGTGAATAATCGATAATTATCGAATTTACAAAGATAAATAGAGAGAGTGAGAGATAATGTTGAGTCCGCTCATCACTGAAATATCAAACTGTGTTATGATTAATCGAAATATATTAGAGTATCGAATAATCAGCACTATATCTAGTAATCGAATAATCTGATTGCAGCGATTTATTGAATATTCAAAGTAATAAGCAAGTTAATCACCATCAATTCACTTTACTAATTAAAGATAAGGAGTTAATCAAAAATCAAAAATAATAGAATTATCGAAAAGTCAAAATTTATCGACTATCTAAATGAATAAAAATTTTAAATATTCAAAGTAATAAGCAAATTTAACATCATCAATTCACTATTTTAATCGTAGACTGTATAATTATTTAATAATCGTTAATTATCGAATAAATAAATTAATCAGCCAGTTACTCTACAGTACTCTCTCTCTTTGCTGTGATAACTGATTGATTATCTACTTTGCACATCGTAGCTAATTATCGAATAATCGAAAGGTACCGAATTATCTAATAATCAAATCGATTGGTACACCCCTTATTTTGCTGTCCCACATTATCGAGCACCCACTGTACCAAATTCAATCATCAATCATCGCTCAGCTCCACTGTCGTTTACAGTTGAGAACATTTGACAAGTGATATTGAAGCCTCATTAAGACGCATGTAACAGCAAGATTGTGCGAGCGAGAGGCGTCTATAAGTGTACACATGTGTGTCTGTGTTAGGTTATGTCAGTCAGGGACGCGCTCAGCTGGCACGCTTTGATAACAAAAGAGGGGAGGCGACACAGGCACAGGCAGCAGACGCATTTCAAATGCAATTGGAACCGCAAGCGACAGCGCCAGATATGAGCCACACACATGCACACACACACATACATATGTCACTGGTTTGCCCTCAACAATTACAACAACAGCAGCAGCAGCAGCTAGTCAAACCGTTGCCGTTCACTCTTCTACAACAATAACAACAGCAGCAGCAGCAGCACCTCACTCTCTTACTCACTCTCTGCGCCCCCACTCTCACGTGCGCTCTCTTCTCTCCTGCTGCTGTCAATTGAACAAATGCGGCGCACGTCTTAGGCAATTGCGAATAGGTGAAATAGAGACAGAAGATGAACGTGGCAGAGGGAGCAGCAGAGCTAGCGGCAGAGGGATCGCAGTAGGCAGCGACAGATGGAGAGCAGTAGGCAGTGCGAGAGGTAGCGACATTGAGAACACAGTAGGCAGCGACAGAGGGCAGACGAAGAGCGTAGTGGGCAGTGGCAGAGGGAGTAGCAGAGCTAGCGGCAGAGGGAACAAAAGAGTTAGCGGCAGAGGGAGCAAAAGAGTAAGCGGCAGAGGCAGTGCAGTAGGCTGCGAAAGAAGGGAGAGCGCAGTAGGCAGTGGCAGAGGGAACAGCAGAGCTAGCGGCAGAGGGAGCTCAGTAACATAGGCAGCGAAAAAAGGATAGAAAAAGAGCAAAGTAGACAATGGAAGAAGGAACAGCAGAGCTAGGGAACAGAGGGAGCGCAGAAGGCAGTAACAGAGGTAGCGAGGTAAGCAGCGACAGAGGACAAAAGAAGAGCACAGCAAGCAGCGGCAGAGTTAGAGCAATAAAATCAAAAGCAGCAGCTGCCACAGCGACTGCAATTGCGACCGCACAAATAAAATATGTGCGAGAAATGAAAAGCGCAAATTGATAATTGAGTTTGGCACAGGCTCAAAACTGCAAGAGAGCAGCTGAGGCAGAAGCAGCAGCAACGGTGGCAGAGGCAGCGACAGCGGCTCGAGAGGTGCCAAGTGGGTCAATGTGAGCATGTGACACGACGTGGCAGCCGTGTCGTGTATGAGTGTGTCTGTGTGTGTGCGTGCCAGAGGTTACCAGATTCAGTCAGTCATTCACGTATGGAAGACAAGATGCAGCCAGAAATTTACATATTGAGTTATACATAGAAATAATTGCGCTAGAACTGAAAGTTGAAGAAGGGGAATAGAGAGAGAAGAGAGATACATACATTTATGATAGATGTAGATAATCGAAAATATATTTAATATTTTTAGACCCTTGCAGGAGTTTGCAGGAAACATTTCGACCATAGAAATATATCTTCTCATACTCAGTTCTTCTTCTTTTAAATGCCAAAAGCCCTTAAAGAATTCCCGATTTCTTCCTCCTTGACAGACTTGAAATTTGTTGACACATTGCTAGACATACTTTCTGCTATAATTCGGGAATATAAACCATTATAACTTAAAGAAAGCATCCCCACATACCCCGCCTGCCTGGCCATATTTATGGTATCCACAAATTAATATGGCCTACAAGTCTAATCATTCGATTCGTTATTGGAATTCGTCGCTGGGCACTCATAAATATCCCGTGCTGGCGCCGCCTCCTTCGGGGCATGTCAGGAGGTGACGACTAAGCTACACATCTTTAGCAGCATCTACATGTGCGATGACATCTTCTTCTCGTCTGGTCTCGTCTCGTCACGGGATCTTTTAATTTAGATGGTAATAAAAACATCACGTATACGCCCCGCAGGCTAACAGAGCAATGCAATAAAATTGAATGCATGCCCCGCTGCGGGGGAGACTAGGCACGGGGAACGCAAGCTTATTCATTTGTTTGCCACGTCGCGCCGACAAAGTGTCAACCAGGAAAGGGGGAGGGGGCTGGCGGCAGCGTGGGCAGCGACAGCGATAGCAGCAGCTGCTGCATCAAAAGATTAAAGCGCAACACGAAACCATCTACCTTCCCCTGCCGCTTGCCACCTTCTCCATTGCCCCTTCTCTTCTCCATTTCCATTTTCGAAATATCTACGCCAAAGCAGAAAACGGAATGGAAACCGTTTGCAGGCCAAGAAATTTTTCAAACGAATTCAAATGACAAGTCGAGAAAGATTACCGTATACCGACTGATAGATACCCTGTAAGTTAAAGAGGAGAATCTGGAAAGAGTGAAATGTTTTAAGAGTGCAAGTTTAAATTAGGAAATACGTTTCACGACGTGTGGATGGTGCCAAATGTACTTCCTGGGCTTGCAACGACTAACAGATACCCTGTACAAGCATGTAGACAGGAATTTAACTAGTTAATGATTGAAGATTGGAATCCTCAAATACTTTCCACAATATGTGGATGTTGTCATGTGCATTTCTGTGCTTGGTACGACTGATAGATACGCTGTAAAATCAATGAGTTTAATTAACGTTTTCATCTAGATCAAAGTCGTTTTTTTCTTTCTACAACGTCTCTCTTAAGGCTTGGAGCAACTGACAGATACCCTGTAAACGCAAAGAGGCAAGAATTTATAGAGAAGAATTTAAACTATTGTGGGGGTGGGAAATACGTTCCACGACGAGTGGAAATTGTCACGTTTAATTCCATTAACAGATACCCTGTTCAAAAAATAAGTTCAATTAACAGTTTGATAAATTGTTAAGTTTATTGCTCAGCAAATACGCGCCAGATACCCTGTAAGTGAAATAAGTCAAGTGGGATATTTAAAATTAGTTTAAAAAGAATTTTTAGTAAATACCTAGTAAATAATTAAACAAACACTTTTCACAACTTATCGAAAACAGTCACCACTCATGCCACACTCATTTTTGTGTAGGGTATAAAAAGGTTAAGAAATTGCGCAGGCGTTTAAGTTTCGAAAGCACAACAAAACACACAGATCTACAATACCTATGTGTGTGTGTGTGTGAAAATGTATCTACAAAATAATTTCGGTTTTTTTACTGTTCGAGCAACAGCAACAAATTTGCTTTGTACATAAATAAAATGTGTCGCGTGGTGCGACACATTCAGCTGTTGCATTTCGTATGCTTTGCATGTTGTTGTTGTTGCTGTTGTTGTATTTTGCTTGTTCTTGTTTGTCAGCTGTCTGCGCTGCTGCTGACGCCGACTTCGACGCGTCAAAAAGCGCTGAGATTGTAAAATATTTAAATGAGAATTGAAATTAATTTGTTGTTGCTGCTGCAAGGCGAACGTGACGTGGGCAGCGTGAAAGAGAGAGAAAAAGTAGAGTGGAGTGTAAGAGCGGAGTGGGCTGTGGAGTGTAAGAGAGGAGTGGGCTGCATGCAGTGCTTGTGGATTGCATTGCGTAATTGCAAGTGACGTAGAACGTTTTGTTCGACAGGATTTCGTTTAATTTGCGCGCACGTGTGCGCGTGTGTGTGTGTGTGAGTGTGCGCTACACATGCAAGCCACTTAGGCACTCTCTCTCTCCCTCTCCCTCGGTCTAACACACACATGTAGTGAACCGTTATGTTCTGCTTTGTGCTGCCGAACATTGGCTCAATACAAGCGAAAACTGGAGCAGGCCGCACAAATTCGGGCACAGCAAGGTCGTCTATAGGACTTAGCAAGTGGGGGAGAAGAGCAAAAGAGAGGGGAGGGGGGGTGGTAAGGGGGTTGTAGGCATAGCCAATGGAGCATTAACAAAGTTTTGCGTACACTGTCAGCAATTTCCTCTGACTTTCGGCCGTTCAAATGTCACGCTCCATAAAACTCACAATATCCACTGCCAATTCCCCCAATTTCCCTCGCCCTCTATCCACTCCCGCTGCTTACATCGAGTGGCTTTTGTGCGTTGAGTTGCTCTTGACAGCCGACACTCGACACTTGACTCGACTGTGTGTGTGTGTGAGCATGTGTGTATATGTAAGTGTATCTATGTATCTCTAATCCTAATTCACGTTTCTTTTTTCTTCACTTGCAGCACGTGCGTCTCTCGTTTTTTTCGCTTCCCCCAACGTTGCCACGCCCCATTGCGGCGTGCGCCCCCACAGCCGTCAAGACGACTTACTCCATTATGAAGATGAGCTCGCCCAGGATAATGCAGCAGAAGCGCAGCAGTAAATCCTCCAATTCGTCGCGGGTCTCGATGACCACATCGACGGCGGAGGAGAATCTCATCGAGTCGAAGCTCTTTAGTTGGATGCGACTCTTTCGCTTCGCCTCGCTGCTCTGTCGTGCCGAGTAGAGACAGAGAGAGAGAGGGAGACAGCGAGAGGGGGCCCCTAACCTAATAAGATAATGGAAATGCATTCAAAACAGATAAAAAGTAACAGCAAAAACGTAAAAGATACTCGAACTAGTTGCCGCTTTCGATTCAAGTTTTCCTATTATGATAAACAAGAAATAATACAAAAAAAACAAAAACAAAAACACTTTAAAGATTCTGCAATGTAGAGCGTAAGAGGAAGAATTGGAAATTTCGTTATGTCGATTTTCGTTTTAACATTTTCACAATTAAGTCAATTTTTAGTGTAAATTTCGCCCGCAGCGAGATTTGTCGCGCCTTTCGTACCTTTTGTATTGTAATAAGAAATAAAAAACATACGTACTCGCTTACGTAGTACCGTATTACGTATCCGTATATCGTAAAATGTATGGCAGATAAATCGTTTATTCGATTATTTAAGTTCGATAACAACAACAGCAAACCACAGCAACAACAACAACAGAAGTAGCCAGTAGCAACCACAAACAACAACAAGCAAAACGAAATATATTTTTGTAATTTACAACACTGTTTTTGCGTGTCACAAAATGAGAAAAAGTGCAACAGAAAAGTTTACGCGAAGCGAATGTAGTTGAAATTGACAAAAACTAATGCTAGAAATGCAATATTAAACAATAATAATACAATGTATACATATATATAGAGGATATATTTACAGATCTACTAATGAAACTCGATGCGAGCAAAATGCGCTTACACACACGCAGACACATACACACAGATTTGCATATACTGCATCTGCACACAGGCCAATTGATACGATATATGATTTCCACCCACAAACACACACACAGACAGACATACAGTAATTGTAAATTGCATTTAATCCAAAGATGTTGCCAATCAAGCGTAGTTTAGATTAGCCAAGCAAAAGCAAAGTACACAAACTAAATCGATAAATGCAATATTGTTTGAAACATGATAGAAAAATATACAAACTTAGAAATATAGAGAAACTACATACCAATTTGAATTCAACATAACCTCAACATGACAGCAACAATTGCAACTGCAACATGACAACAACAACAAACAAACAAACAACAACAAATATCATAAATACATTTTCGAAACTAATTTTAATTATTAATTAGTCAGTAAGCAATCTATATATATACATATAAATAACAAGAGCAAACAAAACACTGTACTAAATTAACAAATCTATGGCAAAAACAATGCAAAACAGCAGAAAAATGTTTAAGAAGTAAGACGGAGAATAAATACAATGCAATAAATCGATATCGATAAATAAATAAAGTCTTTAAGCATGTTGTGTGTTCAATGCAAATAAAATAAAATTGTTTTCTTTTCTACTTGGGGGAATTTAAATTCAAATTTTAGTTCGTTTTTATTTCATTTGAAGTTTCGAACGTTAGATGGCGCTTTGCCGCTTTCTGGCTTGCGCAACGCTAGCTGACAAAACCTATTTGGCACAGTCGCTTCATTGCGCTCTAAAGTATGCAATAGATATGTGAAATGTTACAAACGGTTTCCCAAGACGCGAACCTATTCGTGTCCAGGATGAGTCTGATCCACAAAGCAGTGAATATGTGGACTGCTTCGTTGCGTAGTTGTGCTCTGTGTGGACTGCATTCAGGCACCGCATACGGAATGTTTTTTAGGATAAATAAAACCCACAAAATAGAGAGTAATTGAAATGAAATTATTATGAATATTAAATGAATCAATAAGAGTTATGGAATAATGTGTTACTTAATATTTATTTTATTACATAATTTAATATTAACTTGGAACAGTTTGTATATGAGAAGTGGAAACCGCATGCAAGAACACAAGTTCCACATATAGATTCCTCGGCATTTTCGCTTGCTTTTTTATGTTTGCTGGCAAATCCAATTGCCATTTTGCTTTACTTTGTCATTCTGTTTAGAAAGCGATGTGTAAACAAAGAACGAAGGAGCAGCGCCGCCCGAAGATCTCTCAATTCCCTTGGGGCATGCGCCCTACGCGGTGCCGGCAATGCGGAGAAAGAGAGAGAGAGCACAAAGTTGGAAAATTACGAGACTCATGTCGGGCCCCGAAGAAAATGCGAAGATGCTTCGTGACGCATCTTCTTCCCCCAAATTTTCCCCCTCCTTCACCCGCCCTCATTACCCAGCTGCCTTAAGATCGGCGCACAGCCGCCTCCTGGCAGTCGCAGTGCGCTTGGCGAGATTCAGTTAGTGTTTCGTGCTCGTCGAGTGTTGTTCTCGGTTCTTCCTCAACAATATCATCGAAAGTTTTTCTTCTGCCACACACACAAACACACACGCACATATATTCGCCTATATATACCAGTGCATATATATATAGAAATCGAAATAGAAATTGGAATTGTTCCGTAGTTGAATCGAAACCGATTTTGCTGTGTAGTGTGTGAGATCAAAGATAAAAAAATCAAATCAAATTCAAAAATTAATTCAATATCGTGCTTTGTTCCCTGAATGGTGGGTTTAATTATCCGTTTTGGCATCTCTTGCGAATGGATTACATAATCGCAGCATTGTTTTCGAATTCGAAATAAAAACGAAGGAAAGAGCGAGAGAAAAACGTGGCCGAACACGTTTTCCACTTGAGTTCAGTTTTGAGATGCCCAAAGAGAGAGTATCCGATTAACACTTGGGGAAATTACATGGAAAATACCGTTAAGCGGTGACTGGATCGGTCTAGAGACTCTTAGAGAATCGTATCCGTAGCCTGCTGCATTTCCCGTATACGTCGTACTCACACACTCGTAGAACTCGCGCAGCATGATTTTTCCGAGCAAAAGTTTAACGAACTGAGTTCATTTCTATTTTTGAATAATTCGAAAGCACCCAACGCAACGCGGCCACAAAAGTGAAAAGTCTGCATGGTTTTTCCTCCCCCGCCCCTCCGCCCTCACACTGATGTGTGTGGACTGATCTATAAGACGCCTACACTGTGCAAATTTTCAGTTTTGACTGGACATAAAACGAGAAAATGAATGCAGATTGGGAACAGCTGACAGACGTTAAAGAATCATGAAAAAGAAAACTTTGTACAGTGGAAACTATCGATGGTGGAACCTAATGAAACTTATAGCCAGTAGATCTTATGTGTTATAGGCTGAGAAAGAAGTGATATTTTGGGAAACTTCCTTTGAGAGTGTTGTTTCTTCAAGAAAGCTTTGCGATAGTTATTGATAGTAAAATAAATGTTTTAAAGTCTTTTTTATATCAAAACCTAAAATATTGTAAGCCGCATAGTCTGATAATCGTAGATATGTCAATAAAGTTAGTTGTACAGCCAAACTGGTTCGATAGTTATCGATAGTTTGTATGCAAGTTTAATTTAATCCTAGATTTAATAGTCTAGAGATGATAGACGAGACATTTCAATCAAGATACTTCAAAATATAACAGATATTTCGCTAAAGCAATCTGTAAAACTTTTACAAAATTTATCGATACTCAAAAGTAGTTTTTCAATTTACACATGTTTCTCATACTGAGTGCACACTGTAGTTGCAGAATAATGGGAAGACTCTGTCTGTGCTAATTTCGAAATTGCTTTCATTTCAGTAATTTCACTTTCATATGTTGCGAATTATAGTATTCTATTCCATATTCACTTGAATTGCAATTATTTTCGAAATCTCTATATTTTTTTTGTGAAAGTCATTACCGAACTCAGAATTTCAGTCTGCCTATGTTTATGAATGATATCAGTGTTGTCCTTGTACATACACATATCGTACAAATCGCACATATATAGTGGACATATATCATAACGTATCTGCGTCTGCTGCTGAGGCCTTCAAAGTGTGACAGCGGCTAATCTGCGTACGCTTTCGCATCGTGAGGCATTGTAAATTATCTTAAAACATACTACTAAAGTATATATGCAGATATGATGATGATATTTTTTAGAATATTTGGAATATTAGATGTGACAGTTAACTAAAATAAATGTTCGAATTGGCAACTCGAATGGGGGATGGCGTCAGCGCCAGAATTAAAGGAAAGAAAAGGTGGCCAAGTCGAGTGCGAATCGAGTCGAATAAACATTTTAGCCCACTTCCGTTTGAAAATAGCGCAAAGTATCTATACTATATGGTAGATATATAGGTATATACAGTCGGGAAAAGCACAAGCAATTTCACCAGACTCGAGAATAGGTCATGATTTATTTGCGTTTGACATAATTGGGTTGGGCATGATGTTCAGGTGATTGTCGCTGGCTAATATAATGAGTAGCAAATTGTGATTGATGTTTTCAACAGCCTAGGGCATATATCAGACTGTATAGTCGGGGCTACAGACACGACTCAGAACCAAATAAAATCGAAAGCGAGAACTATGTACTCAATATCTATTTCGAACCCGTTCGAAATTAGACTGTGCTGAAAATTGTAAACCTTCACGAGAGATAAGCCAATTCCTTGTTCATCTTTAGTTCGGCACCGATTTGCCTTGAGATCAAGTGATATATCGTCTCTGTTCTTTGTATCCGCAGTGTAATATGTTAAATTGAAGTGCCATCGTATCCCCAACGTCGTATCCTGTTCAAGTAAAATAAAATATCGAAAATAGAACCCACAAAATAATAATAATAAACGCGTCTAGCCAAAAAAAGTCTGTGAGAGCTGCTTAAAGATGTCCGGGCCGCCGCCGTTTGGCAATGGGCCACGTGGCTGGAATCCACGTGCACCGAATCCCGCTTCGCCGTCGCCATCGTCTTTCTTGTACCGTCCGCCATCGCCGTGGACTACAGCGCCTAGCCCACCACCGATTATATCCGGACCACGTGCTTACCCCGGGCATGCCATGTCGCCGGCACCGCAGCTGCGTGGGCAGCGACCAAGCGTTAGCAACAATAGCAATAATATGCCGCATCCGCGACCACAATGGCCAACCGGAAATCAATCTCCAGCGCCGTACCAGCCGCAGCTGTACGACTCATCGCCGGTATATGCACCAGCTCCGCCCGCTCCGCGTCCCTATCGACCGGCACCGTTGCAGCATCAAAACTCATACGGAGCCCAGGTGCATCCAACCAGCTCGTTTCAATTGTCGCCGACGCCATCGCCCATTGTCTGCGGTACCCCAAGTTCGGACTTCACCTACAGCAGCCGACAGACGCCGCTGTCGCATCAGCATCAGCAGCAGCAGCATCCGCTGAGCCAGCAATATCCGCAGCCGGCACCGCCGCCACAATATCTGCGCCAAGCAGGCGCTCCTCCACTGCCACCACAACCGAGACAACACGGACAGGATCACATTGATTTCGTCGGTGTGCCACTGGAGCCGCCGCAGCCCAAGTCCTATGTCATCTACGATGACGAGGAGGAGTTCGGGCCATCGACTGCCGAAATCATTGCGAACCAGTCGCAGGACTATATCGACGAGAAGCTCGCCGAATATCAGATGACAATATTGCAGCTGCAGGGTAAGTTTGGACAATTATTCTTAGATCTAACATACTATGTTGTCTTATATTATATGTACAAGTCTAATAATATATTTATTGAAGAAATCTTTTTGATCAGGTATACATTTTTCATCAATAAATCAATATTATTGAAGTGCATTGCATTATTTCTCATATTCTGAAGACTACATTATATTATGGCATGCTTTAAAAAAGTTCTTAAGTTTGAGCTCCTTCATTTTCTCAGATTCTATAAACATAGGAGGAATCAGTTAGATAGCTGTTATTTTCTTTGCATATATATTTTCTGTATATTACCTAAAGTGAATAAGATCTTCAGCTTAGTTTTAATAACACTTTCCTGAAGAAATGTATAAAAACATTTTATTTTTATTAAAAAGTTCTGGTAAAATTGCCTGTTTGGGATCTAAAAATACAGGAGAATATCAGTACATATAATATTATTCAGTTAACATAAACAACTTCTTACCTCATATGAGCTGGAAATTCAAGATCCTTAACGTATTCTAACGCTAAGCTGGCTTGACTCGTGTGCAGAAGTGTTTTAATAAGTGAATACATGCTTGATATAATAATTCTTGACTAGATTTAATAATTTAATCAGTTCTTAAGTTGATATGCCTTAGAGTCTCAGGCAGATCTGAAAAATGAGTTGTGTAGACGCTATTTTCTTTTTAAGCATAGTTTCCTACCTTTTATGAGCCTGAAAATCATAATCTTCAACGTAATTTGAAGTTTGGCTAGGTTGAATAGAGCTTTCTTCTTTAAAACATTCGAATAATTATGTTGTAAGTATTCATATAAGTGTGAATATTCGTAATACTGAATATCTTATTCAAAAACGACTATGACTCTATCAAAACTACCCCGTTTTCTACTTGGGTGGTACGATCTCAATCATCGAATGGGAGAGTGTGATGTAGTCGAGTATATCGAGCAACTTGTTTATGTCCTGAATGGTTGCGACTGCGTCGGGTGCTCCATTCAGATTGACGTGCTTACCATCGATGTTGATGGTAAAGTATTTGTTCTTGAAGATCACGATCCTATCGTAGGGAACATGACACTTGCTGCGTTCGCCCTGCGACGATTCTGCACTGCGTCGAAAGATCACACACGACGGTTGATACTTAGGACGATCCTTTTCGGGTATTTTGTGTGCCTTCAGGTCGCCAGTGAATATGGTTAGTGTGTGTCGTTGCAGCACAGCAGGCATCACTTTGTACAGCGTAACCTTGGTGCTCCATTGGGGCGAGGGCAGCTTCATGTGTGCCGCGGTATTGGCTAGCTTCACCAGGGGCAAATGGAGACAATTGCGCTGTTGATGTCGAGGTTTGCTGGGCAGCTCCGGGGGTCTTATCACATACCAGGTGTCATAGATGGTCACCTTTTTGACCACCTGACCTTTGCAATTGGATTGTGTGTTCCGTTTGGATTGACCTATGCCGTTCTTTCTTGAACTTCTGGTCAAAATTTGGTTCTCTTTATTGCCAACGGAAGCAGCTTCTTCCTTCTTGATGTTGTTAGGCTTATACCCATTAGTAGGGATGTGCGGGGTATTATCTGACTTTTCGAGTAGCACGCGTTTGCTAGGGTTGTCGCCCGAGTCAGCTACAGTCAACTGCAAGTCATCCTCCTTAACAATGTCATCCACAAGTAATTGATGCAGTTTTCTTTGTCTGTTGTTTGTTTGCCTTGTATTCATACTGCTTTCTCTTCTCTTTTGGCTATGTCAAAGTTTAAATCCTGCTTAGATTCCTGCAGATCACATGAGTCACGTTGGAAATCTGCTTTTTTGTCTACACTTTTCTGCAGTTATTAATTCTTTGACACTTTCGACGCTTTAACGATGCGTTAGAGACGAATGTCGATATATCACATGAGTCAATATCGCAAGCTATCGACTTTTCGATATATTAATTAAAAACTGTTAGAATCGATATTTGCCACGCTTTTATAGTAAACAGCTTTTTGACAGCTCATCAGCATTTAATCCAATTGGAGTTCTTTTTAAGAGTTGTTGTTATTGTGAATTGTCAGCGGTATTCCCTAAAATAAATATGGCGTAATTCAAATATAACAAATTTCTAATTATTTTTATCTAATGCAGTTCAAGTTTATTGATCGTTTTTCGTTCGTTGTAAAGATAGATGCATGTTTCTATATACATATGTTCCTCTTAGTCTGCCTCTTATTTTTGGCAATGCTCTGAAAATTGTTGAGTCAGCTTCTTGGGGCCTGCAAATGTGTCACCTGAACTTGACCCAGTCGCCCACGTCGCTCATCGATGGTGCTTGTTTTTTAGCGCCCAGTGTAAAAAGTAGACAACTCACAAATTTCTGTTATTTCTTTTACATTTTACCAGATGTAAATGCTTGTATTTCTTTATACCCTGTTCATTTTTTTATATATTCATTAAAATATATGAACACATAAAATTTATTCAATTTTCAAGTGTTAGATGTTTACACTGGGTATCCCTTTGTCTGGTACACTCCTAAATAGCATTCACAGTTGATTTATTTCTGGCATTGGCGCAGAACTTAGAAATACGTTGTGCATCGAATGTCAACGAAACTATAAATTCTTCTGTTCTTGGTCATCTTTTATACAGATACACGGTATATGTAGGGCATATACATTTGTGTTGGGGGTATGGGAACGGTTCGTACGTGGAATTCAACATGAAATTAATATAAATCGTAAACATTTAAACAATATTCAATTTGTCACTAAATATATTGATATTTATTATGATTATAATATTCTAAATTATATTTAAAAGTATAAAAGTTAAAGGTTTAAAAGAAGATAGGATAAATAGGGCTTTATACGTAGCTCAGCTCTTTGACAGCGACATTGTGCTGGCCACGCTGACACACTCCGTGCGGTTGCCATCCTCAATCTGATCTAGAGTTTCTACTGACTGTGATACGGTTCCATTGGAACTTAGTTCCTGGTTAAGGGCGTGCATGTTATAGCAGAGTACCAGGCGTGTGTTGAGGCCTTCAAAAATACTGACCACGCTGGGTTTGAGGTTAAAGAAGATGATTTTTTGCCGCATGCGACGAAAATCACCCACCATGGAGGAGATGACCTTGGCGGCAGTGTAGTCTGCCGCATAGATATATGTGCAGTCGAGGACGACAGGCAGGGAGGATTTGCTGCCCGATTTGAGCACCATATTCCGCACAAACTCCACTGAGGGGAAGATCAAGCAACGATCGGGCGTAATCTTTATGAACTTGACACCCTGTTCTGTCTCCAGTTGCTCTAGTGTGATCTTTGGTCGTGCCGAGTGGTAGAGAATGAACAACTGATTGGCCGCAATGGCCACCAGGATGCCCACCTCCAGTGGGAAGACGAGGCACAGCACGAAGGCAAGTAGACCAGGCACCAAATCCGAACCTGCAAGAGGAGGAGAGAGGAAGTCTCAGTGTGTGATTTACCATCAATAGAAACTCTTTTAGACTTACGTTTACTGCGCCACATGGGCAATATGATCTGGTACTGCACTTGGAAGATCACCGCCGAGATGAGAATCGCGGCCAGCACAGCACGCGGTATAAAGCTGAAGTATTCAGTGAGGAAGCTGAGGGCCAAGACAACGACGAGGCCAATATAAAGATTGGACATGCTGGTGCGGCATCCACTTGCATTGTTGATGGCCGAGCGGGCCAAACCACTGTTACTCCGATAGCCACAGAACAGGGAGTTGGCTATGTTGGCCGCGCCCGTGGCGATTATCTCCTGCGTCACATCGATCTGTTTGCCCTTGGCGAAGGCCTTGCAAACGGAAACATTCTCAAGCAGCGCTATAAGAGGAACTATGATCAAACCATAGCCCAGACTTTGCACCATCTCGAGGAAACTCTCGCCGGGCACAGGCGCAACGCCTGCCGTCACATTTCCCGGCTGTGCTTCAATGGAGAATGGCGGCAGAGCCAGTGAGGGTAGACCAGGTGGTATGTAACCAGTCAACACAAATGGATTTCTTCCCATTGCGTCCAGTTGCATGGCCAACACTGTAGTGGCCACCACAACTGTTGCATTACGTGAGATGCCCATAAAACGGATGAGATGATTGAGGAAGCGCTGCCACCTGCTCTGTTCCGATGGCTCCGTTGGTCCCACACGCAACCTGCCCAGGCTACGCATGATCAGCAACACCACAACACAAGCCAATCCGAGACAGCTGTCTGCTAATCGTATGTTCCCAATGTCACTTATCATGCTAATCCAACGCTGCAGGAAGGAGGCTCCATCACTATTCACTCCCAGAATGTACTTCATCTGCGATGTGCACACAATCAAGGCAACGGCACTGGTGAAGCCCGCACTAACCGGGCCCGAGACGAATTCCACCAAAGAGCCCAACTTGAAGGCAGCCATGAGAAGCTCTATGAACCCTGTGAGGAAGGTCAGCAAGACCGAACGTTGCCACGAGCCTTTGGCGAACTGATAAGTCATCAGGGAGGCCACAGCGGTGCTGCCCACTGTGCAGTCCTTGCAGGTGCCCAGCAGCACGTACACAAAGCAACCCATAAAAGAGCCATACAGACCGTACTGTGGAGAAGGAAAGGAATGGGGATATATTAGTTTTAGAGTATTTTTTTTGGTATTTTTTGGTATATATTGTTCGGTAAATAACAGGAATAAAATTTAAATGTTTTTACAAATTCAACGACACTTTTTAAGGTCCTTTTAAAATTATATTATTATATAAAATTATATTCTATAGAAATGACAAAGAATGTAGAATCAAGTGAGGAAATTAATATAGATTATGTTTTTTTTTTATATTTAGATTTTTTTTATATTTATGTTAATAATAAAGAACTTATAATAATATTGTATATCCTACTTGAGATTTTTTTTTGGGAATAACAAGTTTTTACTAAGTAGACTGTTCAAATCTTAACAGAAATATAATATATCTATACAGCTACCATATAAATAGATACTTTATCTATGTTTATAATATAAAGGTCATATACGAGTATACTATGAATTTATTTTATAAAATACTGCATTTTGTAATAATTATCTGCAATTTGTATGCCAGATCTAAAATAGATCATTATAATATGCGTAAAATACTAAAAATACTGTACACAAACAGCCCAGCTTCTTGTTAGTAGACGCTATGTACACAGATATATTTGTCTTTATCTCTCATCCGTCGCTTCACCTCCCTATCTACGCAATCGTTTTATATTGTGCTACTTCCTGGGATTGTAATTAATTAGGTCATATAAAAGAGATAACTCTCTAAACAGAACTACTTTTATGTATTCAACTAGTTCGCACGTCACAGCCATCTTACCTGTGCGGGCAATCCAACAACGCCCGAATAGGCCAGACCTTGGGGAATGACAGTGAGGCCCACTGTCAGACCCGCTATAAGGTCGCCAAGGGCATCGTTGCGACTGTAGCGGGGCAACCACTTGAGTATGGGTAGCCTTCTCTTCAGGGTCTTCATGCTGCAGAGACTGCTAGCATATTGACTACAACGGGTTGCGATATTAGATTCATTTTCCTCCAATTGCTCGAGGCTTTTACTCTTCGAGGTGCGATGATCGGTGATCAGTATGTAATCTGTAGAGGTGCTACGAAATTGCGCCTCCAGATTCTGATTGAGTTCCCTCTGCCGGCGAAACGTTACTTCGTTCTCGAGCGTTGACATTGTCACTTGTGCAAGATCTCTAACTGACATTGACCGATCTCAGACCGGGACTGATATAACCGCCAAGATGCTGCGTAGCCTCTGCTTCTACGAATATCTCTGCCTCTGCTACTGCGATACGTGTGGCGCTTATCATAATAGCAGCGCCACACGCGCTGTTTATACAGCCAATGGCGTAGATGTGGGAGCGGGATATAGGTTGTATGTTTCAGTTTCAGTTATCTCGGCCGTGCAGCGATCATATAAGCTCACACTCTTGACAATGACAATGACCAGCCCCCTTGGTAGGTCTGTTTGTTAGCTCTGCTCTAAATTTTCCATGTCTTAATAATTTTATTTTTTTTTCGATGTGATTGGGTGTACAAATATTGATGCATACCGTTTTCTATTGTTGCTAACTGCGTTATAGCTAGATCACATGATCCAATTATGTATCTTAGGTGGAATATTTCAACTACAATATATAGTTTAGTTAAGTTTCCAATGCACAATTTCACAATTCTCTGATATACTCAGACACTTTACCGAAATTTTACTTGCCAAGTTGTTCAAAATTGTGTCCTCAAATAGGTTAAAAAGTTTCAATAGGTTTTTCGGCTGTAAAACTTTATTATTCTCAGTCAAATTTTAACAAATAAACTTATACTTTATACTAATATAGACTGTGGGGTAACATTTCATGAATTGAAAAAAATCATGTGAAAAAAATGAAATATAATATTATTTAAATAGTCCTAGTTTGCGAAGTTTAAACTCATTTTACCTATTAAAATAGAAAGACCAACATGTATGTACATTCATTATTGTTTTTTTTTTTTTTTTTTTGAAAATGGAACTACCCAATATATTCAACTGAAATAAATCTTTTAACAATTATTTGGCCAACGATTTTCAATTTAGCTGGAATATACTGAATTTACATGGTAAATGCTTTTCTTTTCAAAGAACTGACCCAATTAGTTTCCTTTTCAAATAGAGTGTCATAGTAATTGTCTCTAGATAAAACATTCACGCGGCACAAGTCAATTCTATAAAACGAAACTGAATAAAATGTGATCACACTTTGTGTTGACAAGGCTTACTGGCTTTCAAAAAGCCTTTTGTCGGCCAACAACAACAGGCAATGAGATCACTGTTTTTCGCATTGAGACAAGGCTTGTTGCTGTGTGTGTGTGTGTTTTGAAAAGTCGTTTATAGGTAGACAATGCGCTGGGGGAATTAAATCGCTGATGCTGGTGCTGATGTCACAGTGGAAATGCCTTCATTCTGTTATTTATAAACTGCATTTGCCTTGCCTTGCTTTGCACCTTATTGTTGTCTCGTTAGGCAACGAAAGTGACCAAAGAGAGATGGAAAAAAAACTGCTGTCTCATTTTCTTGTTTCTCGTTTCTCAGTTTATTTTTATACATTTTTCATGTTTGGTATAAAATGTCGCAAGGGATTCTCGTCGACTAGGATCGACGCTAATTATTTATAGACTTTAATTTTTCGGGCGCCCTGTATTTCTGGCTATTTTCAATTTTAGCCGTTTTTCACTTAGCTCGAACTTGTCTTGTCACGCCGCAAAAGTGATTAAAAATAGAGTTTCAACAATTTGGGCATGTTTTCGGGTTTTATCTGGGGCTTTTCTTATTAAAATCTATTTATTTTCAAAGTATTTTTCGGTTTTTGGTTGGTTTCTTTGTTTGAAAATAAACTAAAGAAAACGTGGAATAAGAATGCATATATAAAATACTACTCATTACACTTATTATAATCATTTTAATGTCGTCTGGGTAAAGAGTAATCATTCAAATTATTAACAAGTAGTACAGTAGTATAAAGAAAAATCTCATTTAAAATAAACTTATATCTTTCTGCTTTTAAATAATCCTTTTAACAAACTCCCTTTACTTACTTTTATCCAATTTTCCAAGCTATAAGTTTTATTCAAGAAATTTGAGTATCTAACAGTTTTGACTGTAGAATTTATTACAACATTTAAAACTAGATTGCAGGGTATTTAATTATCTGGTATGCACATCAATAAATTTCTTAAACTGTCAGTTGTGATTAATTGCTCTGTAAATATTTTTTTACAGAGCAATTATGTGGGATTCGTTTATTTTGAGCAGGGTAATTAAAGTATAATGAATGAGATTCATAGTGCCCACTCCACCGCATTAAAGTCTATATATTTAAGCATTTGATCTTCTATAACACAATAGTTGTATCCATAATGGCGCTATAAGCATTTTTGTGTTGCATTAAAATTTCAAAATTTAGCAATATATATCGCATGATTTGCAACTGTAAAGATCTCAACGCAACGCCCACAAAGCCAAATGGCAAACGAATGAAATCTACATCTATAAATAGGTATTTCGAAACTAATTTTAATATTTTTCGCACGTAAAATCGAGACGGAACGATCAGTTCTCGACATATGCAAATGCCGCAAGTCGAACAAATCAAAACGCTGACAGTTCTTGCAGCGAATTTTAATTGCTTTTTTATGTACCTACATATAGAGACACATATCTATTAGAGGACTGGCCATACAACAAAAAAAACAATTAATTTAAAACAAATATTTTGGTCACTCTTTTGAGTGAAATCGGGAACATTTGCCTTGGTTTCTTTTAATTGACTTTGTCGATTTTCGATTGTTTGTACACGAAACTGGATGAATATTTATATATGTATATACAAAGCGCTCTTAGCGCTAAAGTCAATATTTGAAGAATTAAACAAAAATGGAGAACCGCATTTGTCTATCCATTAAAGTGGGCAACTTTATGGTTAGGTGCGAAATGAATAATGAAAATAGAAAACAAAAACCCAAACCAAAATTTATTTTTAGCGAAATATATCGTGAATAGTACTGAAAGTTCGATCTCAGGGAGGAAACATTTGTTTATGCGAAAATTTTTTTTTCTATTCGCTAAAACCAAACAGTGAAGAACAAATATTGCAAATTGATGGAAGTACCCCTAAATATAGTCTGCAGTCAGGGACCATATAGAAAGCCAGGGGAAGTCTGTTTATATCTTTTATATACCTTTTTTTTAAATTGAAGGAACTATTGTTGTCAGTATTCTGCCCCGATTTATTTAACATATTTAATATTTGATTTCTAATTTAAGTTCAATTATGTTTTTCTTAAAGCAACCAAATACTGCTTGATATATTGAGAATACTCTACTGAATAAATTAGCTTGTAATTTAACTGGAAAACGCATAATTTCATAGACCTAAATCTAGTTTTCTTGAACTACGGCTAGACAGACAAGGCACTCATGTTGCGGCCTCTGTTATCGTTAGCATTACAGAGGGCTATTAATAACAGCGAGCTGGCCTGTCGAGTGCCGCCGACACTTAACATTTTACAGCCGTTCCGAGGTAGGCAGCACTCACTTCGTAAACAAAATTGGGCCATAAAATTTACATGAACAACGCAGTTTGTTGTTGTTGTTGTTGTTGCTGTGGGGCTTGTTGAGACCATTGTTTACTTCCGAATTAATTCATGTGTTCTTTGCTGTTTAATGGGTTTAAGTGCTTGTTTTTATAGCATTACGAGACGAGAAATTGTTCAAGTGTTGCGCGAGAATCGAAATGGATGCTCTGTTAATAAATATCATTAGCGGCGCCAGTTAACAGCTGTTAGACTTAACATTTGTGTACTCTGAATGTGCTTGAGATCTTTGAGATTTGCAAACAATTATAAAAACATTAGACTATGACCTTAGGTACAAATTGGAAAAGCGAATTAGAATATAGGTGTCTATGCATATACAACTAATGTGCTGAGTGGCAACTTAGCGCTGTAAGGTCAACAGGGAATGCAATCACCAATGCGTGACGTCATTAGTTCCATGTATGTGTGCGTGTGTGTGTTTACAATCAAACGTAGGTTCGAAACTTGTTTGGGCAAAGTGTTAAACACAACGCACACACACACACGATTATGTAAGCTAAAAACAAACATTTATTTTCGCTCTTGTCGCTCACTCACGATCGCATTCATGAATGGGTTTCATTAACTGCTGCGAGCATTATTAAACACTGACCCACATCGGTTGAAACGGGCGCAAGCTGCACAGTGTGCTGGAACTTAGTAATTGCTTTGTGTGCGAGCTCATCCCGAGGGCTGCCACACACACATACACTCACGAGAGTTCACTGTAATTGATATTTTCTCACGGTTATGATGTCACACGCAACAAGGCGCAAAAGGAACAACAATAACAGCAGCAGGCGAGGCGCAATAAGAAGTTCGTAAATGTCAAAGCGTGCACAGTATAGAAGGGCAGAAAGTGAGAGGCCGATTACGACAAGCGAGGGAGAGCCACGACAACAGCGTCAGTATGAATGAGTTACACGAGTGAAGAAGAGAGAGAGAGAGCGGGAGAGAGAGTGCAGTTAAAGTGAGAGCGTCACTTACAGTGCCTTGTGACTGCATTCCGAAATTAACCACCCAAAAAGCTTTGCTGCGTATCGGTATGTTAACATGGGCGTAGAGCAAAAGCTGTTACGTATTTTTTGTGGATGGTGATGGATTCCTACAGAGTTTGATAAAATAAAGCAAAAAGGTTTAGTGAAATTTTTTGATATCTCTCTTAGTTTTCTAGATATAGCTTCTTGAAGCTCTTAGTACAGTTTAGTTAGTCGAAGATATAATTTAATTTATTTAAAAATGTTAAATAACACAAGGAAGGAAGGAAATTAAGGATTCTTATACAAATTGACATAACAAGAAGAAATAAAATAAAAAATAATTAAATGTATAAATACGAGTATATCTCTTAATATTCGAGATATGACCTCTTGAAGTTCACAACTTGATAAACTGTTTCCAAGAGCCATCACTCTTTTTACATTTTTAAATAAAGCAGGAAAATAATGGTATATTCCTGATAGAACTGCATCTAAGTAGGCGCTGCAAACTTCAAAAAATAATTTACATTAATTGATAAGTTCGTAATTTTCTTAACCCCTTTGCAAACAACGCAAGCTGCGCCTCTGGCTAGAGATAACGCAAGCTCACTCGGTTCAAAGGTAGTACGTGCTGCCGAACGGAGTAGGTAAACATGCAATACATCAAAATGCGTAAATAACATAAATGTGCTTGCTCTCTCGGTCTCCCTCTCTCGACAACGGCACACTCTCACTTGTGGGGCTCTCGTTACTCTCTTGCGCTCTCGTGCTTGAGCTTTACTACGATTACTACTGTGCTCTCTCACTGGGCTGCTGTTGTTGCTCTTGCTCTCGCGTTATCTCTCTCACAACAGTAACAGTGCCTTGTGGCTCTCTCTGGCTGTGCTCGCACATTGGACGAATCAGTATCGAACCGGCTTTCTACAACAGCGGATTGGAAACGGAGTAAACGAGACTTGAGCTCGGCTGAAATGTGAATGTGTCTGCCTGCCGAAGGCACGCCATATAGTTATTTGAGAGTGTATTAGTAGAGCCCCTAGTATTATTACTATTATTGTGTGCGTGTGTGGGGGGAGCAGCAGTGGAGGAGAATCTTGAATTTGCCCGAAAAAACTAATTAGAATTTGTTCAAGGCAACAATAAGGCACAATACGAGATAGAAACTCGTCTCATCTCACGTTGAACGTGTGATGTGTTGTTGTTGTTGATTGTGTCATAAAAAGGCGAAAAATCTAAAATAAAAGCTCCCTGTGCCGGTGATTAAAAGTGTCCGTGCGTGAGAGTGTGTGTGTGTGTGCTTTTAAGCAAATTAAAGTGGAATTACGCGAGGAAGCCGAGGCCCAAAAGTGAAGGCCACTCGGGGGTTGTTGAGACACGGACACGTACAGGGACACGGACACGGAAAACTCCATTCCGTGCTGTTGTTGTTGTTGGTTGCGTGAGAAAAATCAATTTTGTACGCAAGCTGCCAAGATAGAGAGAGAGAGAGAGAAAGGCAGTTAAAAGACACACAGAAACAGAAAAAGAAGAAACAGGATAAAAGGACAACCCGATGACATTTTGGCCTAAGGACAAGCGAATTAAAGAACCGATGCTATCATGGCTGATAGCACAGATCCAGGCAGGCACAAGGATCCAACCATAGAGACCGGCGACGGCGAGGACGTGCCCCCAATCCCAGCTGTTCGACGGCGTCATGCGCAAGCGCAGAAAACTGTTGAGCAGGCTGTCGAGCAGGAGGAGGGCAAGGAAACCAAACAGCTGGAGACATCGACAGTGACACGGACGTATATGAAAACCATCACCACGTCACTGACCACCTCGAGCAGCAGCAACAGCAGCCAGGTTGCTGAGCATGCCTCCTCTGTTGAGATTCCCACGCAACGTTTACGTCAGAAGGTTGCGCAGTACGAGAAGGTCTGGTCCGATGGTGCGTGCAAGCGTCCCGCGGAGCAGTGTGCCGATGAACTGCGTCAAGAGCAGCAACAGGCAGAGGACTTCGATGCTGAGAATCCCTTTGAAATCGATGTGCATGAAATCGAGCGACGTTTGCGGGAGGAGAGACAACGCGGACTCGCCGAGGCGGAGGCAGCTAAGTTGGCCTTCCAGCAGGTTCATTTGCGTCATACACCGCAATCGTCACCGCGTCGCGTTGAGGTGACCAGCGAGCAGATACCCAGTCCCTTCAATGTGACCTTAAAGACCACTAGCCGGATGAGTCCCGGTGCTGAGTTGGGCAATGTGGAGGATCAGCTTGCGTCCCCCTTCAATGTCACCTTGCGCACTACGCGACGCACTGTGAAGAGCAGCGAGAACCGTAAAAAGGAACTGGAACGTTTCCTTGACGGCGAACGTCTGGTGCGTGAGGTGCAGGCTGCCGATGGAGTGCGCACCATTATAACCTCATCCATGACCAGTGATGGCGGCTATGCCGAAGAGAAGATCTATCGCCATGGCGAGGGTTATGTTTCACCACGTGACTCACCATCCTGGTCCCGATCCAGTGTATCCAGTGAACGTTCGAGTGTCACGTCGCCGCATAGCGTCGATATGACAGCCGGAGGAAGAAGGATTCTTATCAAGCTGGAGGATGAAATGGACACAATGCGTGCGGGTGCCTGTGAACACGAACAGCAACGCGATGAAACTGATAGTTCGGTGCGCGCACGCATAAGGCAGTTTGGTGGGCAGGACGAGCTGGTGGATGCCATGGCAACTGGTAACATTGACATTACCGTGGGTAGCAACCCCCGCAGGCGGCGTTTGTACCAGCAAACAACAGTGCAAGTGGGTGGCAACAGCGAGACGGCGACGCCACAACAGCAACAACAGCAACATGAACCACGACCAGTGCGTCCAAGTGAACTGTCATGGCAAACGGGTAAATCAACAACAACAAAAACAACTAAAACAAGAACAACAACGAAGACAATGCTAACATCGACGCCGATTGGCACGAAGGAGCAACCGCAAACAGCAACGCCGCTGGACGACGACCATGACGAGGCGTTAGTTAGTCCAGTTGCAACGTGCCAATTGCGCGGTTCTTCGACGGAAGAATCCCGAAAAATTGTAAGCCACAAAACGATAACCAGCACAACGACAAAATCATCCTCCTCCGCCACCGGTTCCACCTCCGCTTCGCGTAAATCCATCGCTCTGGTTGCAGTTAACCCTCCACACTCCGTCGATAACTCGTTTACCGCAACTCAAATTCGCATCGGCGACAACGCGAACGCGAACGTGAACGTGAACGTCATCGCCGACGACGACGACGATTCCGATACTGAGGGTGTGCCGGCCAGCAGCCTAGTGATTGTGTCCACGCCCACGCGCACCATAACGCCCACGCCCACGCCAACGAGCACAACTACATCGCCGTGTACGCCGCACATGCTAAGCGGCGTCGGTACTTTTAGCAAGAGTCTGCGTCAGGATTATCAGACTCAAGCAGCACAAAGTAGCCGCGGCAACGAACAGGAACAGGAAATTCAGGAATTCCAATCCACAATGGCGTCGATCAATTTCGCACGCAGCAATTCCCAGTACGACAGTCACATTAAGGAGAAACGAGGTAAACTAATGGCAAAGAAAACGAAACTTTTTGAACTATTGCAAATGTTGTTAGAATCTAAAAAGAAACGGTATCGATAGTATATCGATAGCTAAGCTATGTTGGTTGCACTTTGTTATGTTGACTGAGCTCGATCGATCATCCTGTATTAATTGCATTAGGTTGCTGATTAGCTCAATTTCTGTCATTAGAGAGAAACGAGGTAAACTAAGGCCAATGAAATCGATAATCTATAAAGAACTCTTTGAAAATGTTCTTACAATCTTAAAACAAAGCTATCGATAACTTAACATTGTTAATTGCACTTTGTTATGTTGACTGAGCTCGATCGATCATCGCATTTTAATTTCATTAGGTTGCTATGTATCCCCCGCATTGCTGATCATCTTAATTTTTGTCATTAAGGAGTAAACTAATACTACTCTTTGATACTAATCTTTGAAAATCTTCTTACAATCTAAAAAAAATGGTATCGATAGTAAATCGATAACTTAACTATGTTAGTTGCACTTTGTTATGCTGACTGAGCTCGATCGATCATCGCGTATTAAATTCACTGGGTTGCTATACGTCCCCCGCATTCCTGATTAGCTCAATTTCTGCCATATAATTTCGCTGTACTTGCCTTATCGCGATTGTCACCTATATAATACTATATAATCCATTGGCAAAATTATTTTTGCAATGATTTTTTTTTTGGCAGTAGATATTCAAACACAGTATTAATAGATTAATGTAGATAACACCACAAAAATGGAAACATTGTACAAATAGATTAAAGCAGATAAAACCGTTAAATATAGAAGTTACGTATATTTCAACAGCTTTGCACTTAATCGGCGGATTAATTTAATAACCAAAAGGCATAAGAAAGTAAGGAATGCCAAAAATCATATATAAAATCGTTTAATTTGGCAATTACAAGCAATTAGCTGGGATACTTTGTATGATGATTATGAGAAATGGGAGATAACGAGTCGGAATGTCGGATTACCCACTTTATAATCTGATCTTTGCATTCCATTATTACTCATTTGTTGGGTACTGAGCAGTTTAATTTGTTTCATCATTTCATGGATCTATCATCAGCGAATCATTAAGATGTTTGCAGATTTCCTGGAAGTCAAAAGCATTTCTAGCTGTGAAAGGAAATTGGTGAATTATCGACCTCATAAAGATATTTCTAGCAATATTCTTTTGTTTATTTGCTTCAATATGGCAAATTAAAGACGTGCCCAATTCTGAGTCAACTTTCGTATGTCAAGGTCAATTCGCTTGGGGTCAGTTTGTGCTACATTTGAAGTGCGTATTTCGATAAAATCGATAAAACTCTGCCCAAAACATGACATCATCATCATCACCACCATCAGCTGCAGCCGGTTTAGCCAGCTCTATAGTCGTATATATACTATACACCTGCGCCTGTACACATAATAAACAGACTGTTTTTTTCGTATTATAAGTCGGTCTGTTGGTCGCGCCGTGTTGAACTTTTACTTAGCAATTTCTATTATTTATATGCTCGCACAGTGCGTTTGTTATGTATTCACCCTTCGTCAAACTGTTGGCAAGCAGCACACGCCAGCAATGTTGTTGCTTACCTCGTCTTACCTCTTTTTCTTTCCCGCTTGCAACAATTTATTGGCAGCCACAACACTCAAACAACCACCCAAGAGAGCGTGACAGAGAAAAGGAGAGTGTGTGTGGTATAGGGGGAGTCCCGTAAGTGCGTCTACGTCTCCTTTGACTGTTATGTGACCTCCTCGGTGCGCTGTTATTATGTTAAATACAACAAGCAATTAAGTGCCCAATATTCTCTCACTTGTTGTCGTTCATTATATCATTTTCAATTCCCCCGTAATATATTTCTTGGCTGCACTTGATCAGCCACAAAATATATATGCAATTACGCTCTAGAGGTGCTAACATTCAGCAGTATCTATTATTAAGATGTCTACCTATCTGTCTATATATGATAGTTGTGTGCCCAAGACTATGTCAATTGCAATGTTCTACTTTTGCGGGGTCATTTTGTAGCTAATGCACTATCGATTGAAAGGAGGCACTTGTCTTTTTGATTGATATATACCTTACTGCATGATGTGGGAGTAAACTTTTATGAATGTAAATTTCATTATAATTTTAAAACTTTTGCAAAACTAAATTTTTTTTTTTATTTACAAATTGATAAAATTTAGTGAAATTTGCGTTCATCAAAGTTACAAACTGAATTTTGAAAGGCTTAAAGATTTAATTATACAGTTGAGTAATTATATAGAAGAGATAATTATATATGATTGCCCTGAGATAGATAAATATATGCCTATAATAGGAAAAATATAATATGGCAATGAAAAAACACAAATTAACAAATATATAAAACTTAATTTAAACTGAAACATAACTGAGATTATAATAAAATTGATAAATAAATACCAAGAAGTACTATACTATTTATACAATACTATATAGCTTATTTAAGGTTCTTCTACCCATCAAAATCGGTTGTTCAGTTAGCGCATTAGTCAATCTAATACGACAATTAGTTTGCCATAAATAGTTAGCGTGCCTTCTTGGCTTTCTTGTCTGGATGTTTAGGCATTTATGTTGTTGTTGTTGTTCGTCTTCTTCATAGCTTGTTGTTAACATACAACAATATGCTACCCATATACCAAGTTGCGTGTTTTGGCCACTTTTTGCTTTGTTTGCTTCAATAAATTTGCCTAGAAATGTTTGATTTTTGCCATGATTGAGTGTTATAGACCGGCATATCGAAGGAGTCTTTCTCTACGATGTATTGCGTGTAGAAGCGAAGCTCTTAACAGAAATGTAGTATAAACCGTATGTCATGGCATGTCAAGCGCATGCTAATTGACAAGCCTCGCAGTAAGTTTGTATAAAAAACTATCGATTAGTTGCCTGGTTGCCTGGTTGCCTTTTCATCGTCTTTGGAGTGGCACCATTATCGACGACATTGTTCATATTCAGGTCAATCAAGTGTTGGCCTAATGCAGTTTTAATAGTTGATTAATTGCTCTGCGAAATATTTCGCATATGCCGAATATCAGTTACTGTGTCAACAGAAGACTTTCGTTTGGAATTTAAATTTGAATGGGATAACGATGTTTGTTTGTGTTGACAGATATTCAATTCCGGGCTCAATGCTATTGTACATGAACGAATCGAAATCGAAAATAAACAAACAACAGTTGAAATAACAATACTCACATAGCGTTATCTATCTTTTAAATCTGTCTGTCAAACGTCCAGAACGATCAGCGAAGCAAGCCGTACAACTGTCCGTCTGTCTGTGTGTCTGTCCGTTTGTCTGTCTGTTTCTCTCGGTTTCTCTGAGATCATCGTTGAATAATTTATTGATGCTGTTGCCAGTCTCTATACGACAACTTTAGCGTCGTTTAATTGATGCCTAAAATGTGGTTACGATCAACGGAGAGAGAGAGAGAGAGATAGCGGCGAAGTTGTGTTACTGAAATTTGAACTGCGATTTGTAAAATTAGATGCGAAACAAGTTTATCCAACTGATTTCAAGTGCGAACAATGTTTGCGCACTTTTCTACACTTTTTCCCATGATAAATCATCTACTTAACCCATAAAATGTACTGGAACTTAACTTGGATCTTCAAAGCGGAGACAAACGCCCACATGCATGAGATGAGGGACTGTCTTGCCGACAGCTGTGGCGCATGTGGCATAGAAATCTCATTCGCATCTATAGTTTCTTTTGGGCAAATCATTGAACTATGCAAAAACTACTGTGCTTGTTTGCTTCTTCTCCATAAATCAGCAAACTCGTGCTCGTGGGCTGCCTTTTGAAATCTTTTTATGGCAGCCTCTTTCTTTGGGACTTTGAGGTTTCTTCTGGAATACGTAAAAAAATGACCACATCAATTTTTGGTTCGGCTGCTTAATCATTTATTTGCTTGCTCGCTATCGCTATCTGCTGTGGGTTTAGTGAATGATATTAATAGAAAAGATAAATAAACTTAAACGCCTTTTATTGGAATCCATGTACTTGTGTGTACTAGCTATAGCAATGACGCAATATGTACATAGCTATAGCTTTGTGTACATATTTATAGATAGTATAAAGGGGTATCTATCCAGCGTATCTGTTTGCATACAATATTTTCAAGTAGCTGCGAAATCGCTGTAGCTGTTGTGCCCAGCGAAGCGTCAAATGTGCCATATCTGCTGACAGCAATTTATGCACACACTTTCTTGGGCACTGATCACCTGTTAACCACCCACACACCCATGACAGGTGCGAGGAAGCTTAGGACACACCTCAGTGAACTCAGCTGGAAAAGAATTCGAACTTTTGTCGGTTAGGAAGTACTTAGTACTTTATAAAACCCGTTCTTACATAAAAAATAACCCAAGTCATGTGTCATCTTGAGAATCAATTAACTGTCATTGTATATTGCCAATAAATATCAGAGTCTACCGTAACTGTCTAATTGGGTAAAACATTAATGCAATTGAAGAGAATTGACATTTATTCGCTGCACTCGACTTGAGATATCACCAGGAAACTATATAATAAATGTGAAAAACTAGTTATAAGTGGTTTGTTGTAAGTACCTGAAGTTATGACGATTATAATGAATGATACTCTTTGAAATCTTTAAGTTTAAACGATTATACTTATAATGAATACTACGAGTACTTTTTGAAATTTCATTAATTACTTCGGCTCCCCATTTACACAATTAAACCGTTGCTGAAATCTCATTTGCATATTCCTCACACTGTTCGATTTCATTCGATATTACATGCTCGGGAAAATGCTCTCAGCGCTGCTCTTGGACAAATAAACAATTTTATATATAGTTGGATAGTGTTGGTATTACGGAAACACGTACGCACAACATTTCCGTTGTATAGATCGTCTCGGCATATGGTAAATTTCTTCCAATATGGAACTTACAACTGCTCGCTTGGACCCGCCTAGGGGGTCATTAATAATATGTTCGACAACGGTTTGTTTATGCAAATCAGAGGCATTTTTTCGGGGGAACTTTTATTGGGGGAAACCCAAACAATTACATGTACGTAAATAGACTATTTTTACAGCACATTCCTGGTCTGTTGCCGCTTGCAGTATCTTTTCTATTTTTGTGTGCAACTAGGTCGACCCAGACAACGAGGAGACACTGAGGCAAACTTTTTCCAACTTCCTCTTTCCCTTTCATACTTTACAAACATGTTTGCATTGTTATTAAATACATATAAAGTTTATATAATTTAAAGTTAGTCGAGTGCAATTCACAACTTTTGAAGCACTTTTCACGCTCAATAAAATAGAACGAAATTGTAAAGTAACTGAACATTTCTCTTCCATCTGTTCATTAAAGTGGCAACAAGCGTAGATAATTATTAAGAGCCGCATCATTATAATTATCATCATTAACTTACTGACTGAGTGACTGACTGACTGCCTGAACTATCCATCGAAACGAAAGAGAACTACAACTTTTATGTTTCTTCCTCCTCTTTTTTGTCTGTGAATAATTTATGTTTGTTTGGCCTTTTTCCACACTGCTTGAGGGTTTTTTATTTTTTGGTTTTCGCATCCGTTGAGCATTTCCAGCTGGTTCTTTGTGTGTTCATTATAGAAATTGAAATTTACTAGGTATCCAAAGTCATTCAACCTAAACGATTCATTCGATCGCACGGACTACATGTTTATAGGGCTTGACCTGCTTGGCTCCGTTAATTGTTCTTTAGCTTTTCGTTACGCTTTGTGTGTGGCTTGAGCTCTGAGCTTTTACTTTTAATTGGAGTTTTGTGAAAGGGGTAGTCAAAGATCTGTAATTCTACAATTCGACAATTTCATAAAAAACTTGACATTTTCTATAATTTGTTTAAGGTCTGCGAGTAAACTTTTTTCAGCTGTCAGCAAATGCTGCAAATATATTTTTCAATTCTTCGATTTTTGCACGAAAATTCCATCAGATTCTGTTTGTTTTGAGTGCAATTGTCAAGTTTGACAGTTGATATATATTATATATTTCTACAGACATGTCTCGGAGCCGTTAGTTGAGCTATTTTGCGAGGTTTGACATTGTGTTCCCATTCATTTTGACTTTATTTATAAACCCAGTACGTAATATATGTTTACATATAGATTGAGCCTTATCTAATACAATTTTCAAGTGCATTTTATCTCTTATCTTTGCACAATTAGCGAAAGTATTTGCTGATTAGTTATAATGCTTGAATGTATACACACAGTAGAAACAAAAAACACTTATCAACAATTAACAATTCGCATGTGTCTAAGGCGTATAAATTTATTATTGGACAAATAAAAAAATCTCACTTCATATATGAAACGATGTGTGTGCATATAAGTAAACAAACTTAATTGATAACTAGTTTTCGAATTTGAAAAACTTGAAAATACCAAAAATAAACAACAAACGTTGCGGTTGCCTTTAATTTATTCCCGTTGCGTCAATTTTGGAGTCCAAAATCAGGTTTAATATATTTTGAAAAACGATTAGGAGGCCAACCAAAGACAACTTTGGCAAAAAAGTTGTCGGTAGAAAAATCTTAATATGTTTTCAGTCAAACAATGATGAAGTATCCGCTTGAGGCTGAACTGCAAGTAATAGATCAAAGTAATTATGTTATATAGTTTCTTGTGCGACTTCCTTATTGGCAGACAAAATAAAGATCTAATAAATGAAACATTTTCTCAAGTTAATGTCTATCAAGTTAAATATTTTATTATATCAAAATATTTAAAACACCTAAGCAAATTGTTTATTATAGGGCTTAATATATAAAATACTTACAAACCATTAGAGAACTTTTAAATTGTCACATGAAAATACATAAATTTTTCTTCTTTTTTGTTATTTTTTTTCGCCTTGTGCCAAGTTCATTTTGTTGCTTTATCTTATAAGAGATATGCATGGTGGGTTTCGTTTTAGTCTAAAATACACAAAAAGATAAAATATTATGCGATATTCGTTTGCTTGCAAATTGTGCGACCTTGACTTAATTTCTATTTAAATAATCTTTTCACAGTCCGCAAGCTAAAGAGCCAAACAAATTATGTCACAAAAGAGCAAACAAATTTAAATAATTATTAACAATTCTATATAGAGTTGATTGTAAACTTATGTTTGTAAACTTTGCTAACAATTAGCTTAATATTTGACGTTTCAGTATGTCTAATTTCATGGCAGTATTTATTTTATGTAATATTATTTCCACGCGTTCTGCAAAGAAATTTTCCATTTAGAAAAAATTTGGTATTTATTACGGGAAACCTATTTTCGGTCTATAATATATAGCATCGTTTGGCCAACTGCCAGAGCGCAAGAAACCACGCACTGTTCCATCCAAGAAAAGAGGAAGATCTGCTCGGACAGCTGTTGTTTTATGACTTATGACTGGGCAAGAATCCATTCGACTGTCCGTACGAGCCTCATCATCATCCCCATCAGAATCGTTGCACTCATACACAATGAATCACATGCCACATGTCTTTCAGTTTGACAATTATTTACAAATTGAATGATTTTTTAACGGATTGTTTATTATTTGAATTTTGTATGCCCAAAATTAAATGGAGGTAATCAAACAAGATCTTTAAAAGTCAAGTAAATATTTAGATTAACGAAGGTTGAACAACACTTATTGAAAATATTTTCTGGATGAGTTGAAGATTTTTGCCAGCAAATACTTTGATATTATCAGCAAGAAGGGAGTGATTTAGATAAGTTAAGAACCGTACTCATAAAGATACAAACAACATGATGTCATCGTGTTAATTTTGCCGACACAGCTGATAATTCAATTAATGCAAACATAAGCTACATGCCTCGAAAGAAGCAGAAACAGGTATTCACTTAGTGGGAAATGTATCTTATCGGCTGTCTTTGAAGACGGTATCTTTCTTTATTTTCGCAGTCAGCTGCAGCGTCATTGGCCTGCTTTATCTGCACTTGTCTCACATTCAATTACACGATATATTCTATACACAATTTCTTATGTTCCCTCTTTCGTATCGTCTTTTTCTTTGCAGAGGAGCAAGAACGTGTGCAGAAGAAGACTTTCACTAATTGGATTAATTCATACCTATCGAAGGTGAGTTCCTTGTCGATTCAATGTTCCTCTATCTATCTATGTATCTATGTATCTATCGGATTTCAATCGATTCGCCATTGAAATTTGCATATCAAGACGTGAGACATTTATTTTTTTTCACAGTTCTGCTAATTGAAGGCAGTGCGGGGCGTGACCATGAAGTGGATATCGTATCGCGAATATCTTAAACGTGCATGAAGTGCATGAAATTGTTAATTAGCAAATTAATTTTGGAATATGTTAGAGAGATATTCTTTGAGTTGCTGGGAGATTGTCAACTGCAGAGCAATTTACGACTCATGGACTGACTAACTGTCTTCTAGCCCACTTTCACATTGCCATAGCTGACACATCCTTTCTAATTTAAGCACCTCAAAGCGTCAATTTTGCGTGCATCCAACCATTCACTTTGGTAATTGCCAGACAACAGTTGACAGCTAGCAGACAAGTCACTATCGGAGGTGGATCATTATAGAGCAATTTGTGAGCAAAAAGTGATTAAAAGTGAGCTAAAAGTGGATTACTTTTCGAGCAGTTTTGATGATTGAAATTTGTCAAAAGATATAGTAAAAACTTGTAGGAGTTTAGGCAGTTAAAAGATAACAATACAACATCAAACAAACCTCAAAACTCAACTCTTCTATAGTATCATACAGTGCTCTACTTGATCAAGATACGAGTATGCAAATTCCTGCATGATATCATGTTATAGATGTTTATAACTTCAACTCAACTTCAACTTAAACATCAACTTGACCTTGCCGCAAATTAGCAAAGGAAAGTAAGTCTGAGGTAGCATCAAATTGCAAGTCAGAGATATAAATCTCTCGCGGCAAAAGGCACACCCATTAATGTCAGATATAGCGAGTCATACTCGTTGAGTCCGCCCGCTGCTATTGAGCTGTCAGCCCCGGGGCCAGAGACAATAAACAGACAGAGACAGTGAGAGAGAGGAACAGAGAGAGAGATCCACGGGCCGAAATTCGGCATCCGACAAACACGATAGGCGTGTGACGGAGCACGATAGTTCCATTGTTATTGTTATGTTATTGTTCGCATGAATTAGTTAATAAATTTTAATCAAATTCTATGCCCAGACCCATTCGGGTCGCCAACTTATATAAATGATGGCACGAGTCGAGTGAGCAACTTGTTTGACTGACGTTACTGGTTCACCTTGAACTGAAATAGTTATAGGCTGTAAAAGTTGAAGCATCCGAAAGTTGTATTTTGCAGTACGACTATGTCAATGTATCTAGATACAATTTGGCATGGAAATTGAAGAGACAAACGTAAAATTGACAGCTCTCTGACAAATGCTCAATAAACAAGTACAAATTAAATAAATTACTTTTGATTTGCACGTTGTGCGGGCTTGTGAGAGTGTGAATGTATGTGTGTGTGTGTGTGTATGTCTGTGTTTAGTACGCTAATGAAGTGTTTGTTGTTGTGCAAATGTGCAGAATGCAACGAATTGCCGTGTCATTATGAACGGTAAATGAGTCATTTGCATATTGCATAACCAGGCCCCAAGTTTGAAAATATGCCTTCAATCAACGGAGCTCTTAAGAACTGCCCACGCCTTAAAAAATGTTCGCCAAGTATTCATGCAGGCAGACAGACACATATACAAACATATATATACTGTATCTGTAGTTGCATTTGTGCAACTCCTTTTATTGCCGCAGTCGACAGGGGCACGTGAGAGCTTTACGACGCGTCGTTCTCTGCAGTTTGAAGCCAGTCAAACTGGTTTCACACTCTGCCGGCCGGCTAAATTCCAATTCGAATCGAGAAATGCGCCGACTCATGTCTGCAGATTGCAGTTGTATTAAAAGATAACACATTAGACACAGAGAGAGAGAGGAGGAGGCACGATCGAGCCTCTTTGAGTGCTCTGGAGAAAAGTGCATTAAATCAACGTTCAAGGTAAAAGTAAGTCAGTGGGTGTATTGTCCGTGCCGTTGCATTGCGTGGGTTGCATTGCTCCCGTGGGGCAATCGCACAGCTGCAACTGGGACCACACAAGAAACGGAACTGCTCACTATGAACTTGGCTCACACACTCGTCTGCCGTCTGCCCTGTCTGCCCGTTTGTCTCTCTTTTTGCCATGTTGCCATGGCCATGGAATGCCACTCGCATTGTCGTATTCCATAGACGTCTCTGTCTCCGGTGCGTGCGACGTGCAATGAGCTCAAGTTATTCTTGGAACCAACACGCAGCAGACGATTGCAAAGAGCTTAAGCAAATGCAAAAACCTCTCTCATTGCCATGATGGAATGCAGAGTAAATCAGTCAGACAAAGATTCATAGATACATAAATGAATTTCTGCAGGTCCCAAAAAGAATTTGAACTGTATTTGGCTTTCAAGCAGATATTAATAACTTTAAGGTGTGAAAGAATTCTATATAAAATTGCATTTATATAGAAGTAACTAAGGTAAAAAACTTCTTTATAAAGTGGGGAAGGCACAAACATAGTTAGGGGTACCCTTGCACCTCAGACTTCTGCCAGTGCCCTCTCGTGTGCACATTGTAATCCTTAGATAGAGTCACCCATCGCTCAAACAACTTATGTCAGTACGAAACAACATAAAACTGGTAAACATTGCAAGACAAAAAGCTGTTTCGAAAAAGTTTGACACAATTGCTAGACAACACGGTCTGTAGAGCACGAGGGAAACGGGGCGTATGCTTGCTAAGAAAGAAAAGACAGGAAGCACTGAAATTGATTTCGCATTGTAAGTAGCATAGTTCTCTGAAGTTGCATTAACACAAAACGCAGAACTTTTGCCAGACCGAACTTTGCCGTCATTTGCATGTCCGCAACAGTTGAGCAAAGTTTTTACCCCTCTCCTCCTCCTCTTGGTATATATAGACCAGGCTACCCACAACTGCTGTCTGAATCTATTCGTACCGACTGCAGTCACAGTCTGACTCTATCGCAATTAAGCAATACACTGGGAATTGTTGGTGCCACTTGCGAGGCAAGTAATGACATTAACTTAAATCGTAATCTTTGGCTTAAATGCCTGCGCGTGTCATTCGCCAATTTGTCTGTATGGTGAGGGGAGGGGGGAGGGAGAATCAACAAAACAAATTATCGCCAAACGATTTAAACTATTTTAATTGATATAATGTAGTAAGGTGGTTGTTCTGCCTTCTTTGAAAGTTCACTCAGCACTCTCTCAATAAACTATATCGATTGAGTCGTCTGTGTGTTTTGCATATAATGTTCAGTTTTTTTACATGCATTATGCACTCACTTAATGGCATCATAAAAATGCCGTTACGAGCTGCTGCTGCAGGCACATCAAAGTCGCCTTTGCTGACTGCTCATTTGGCTTTATTGGCCATTAACTTAGTCGGATGTGCCGTCCGATATGTGTATATATCTATGAATATCGTATACTATATACTCCCAGTGTTAACTGTTTTCAATGTTGTTTGTTAATCAACTTGCAATACCTTCAGGCGATCTTTAACTACGTGATTGAAATCGGTTTTATAATCCTTAATGCGTAAATTGGGGTAAATTTTGTGGTATAACTTCATCTCTAAGTTCAACCACAGTTTGTGAGGCTCAACAAAATATTAAACTGTTTTATTTAAATCCTTTTTATAGCATAGAGAAAGTTTATGAAGTTCATTTAAAATAATTATAGCTAGTCTAAACAGTAAATTTATTGATTATTAATGACTTATCGATAATTGCCGTTAACATAGCTTTAAGTATTTTTTACAATCAGTTAGACTGGTCACATTTAAAAAGCGACGCCATATTAAGTCGCGCAAAAAAATCAAAATGATGTAAAATTTAAAATTGAGAACTTTACACTAGGAACAAATACTATAATTAAATATCACTGTGCATTGATGCTATTATTAACGTTAACAGTACTATACTGTCTAGCTGATGATCTCAATATGTTTTTATATAACCTTTACAACTGTAGCTTGACGTTACTTTTCGCGTTCAATGGCATCAATAGTTGGAAGAAGTATAAACTGCTTCATTAGGGACTTCAAGTATTAATAGAAGTATTTAGAAGAATATAATTGTAAAGTATTATTTATTATTTTTTATTATTATATTATTATTTATATTATTATTTTTTTTACATTTACAGCGTGTTCCACCGCTTCGCATCGATGATTTAATCAATGATTTACGCGATGGTACTAAACTCATTGCATTGCTCGAAGTGCTGTCCGGCGAACGTCTGCCCGTGGAGAAGGGTCGCGTTCTGAGACGTCCACATTTTCTCAGCAATGCCAATACGGCTCTACAATTTCTGGCCAGCAAACGAATCAAATTGGTCAATATTAATCCCGCAGATCTGGTGGATGGGAGACCACCAGTTGTGTTGGGTCTGATATGGACGATCATATTGTACTTCCAGGTAAGTTGGTATCCAAAAATAACTTTTTTACTCCTCACTCATCCTTATGGAGCACCGTCTCCCTCACAAATTGGCACTACCACAAGAACAAACCCGAATTGGACGCTAGCTGAACACAATTTTGGCACCTTGAGTTTAGTCCAGCAACCTTTATCTATACCAACTATAAAGCACCAAATAGCTTTCACAAACTGTCATTTTAATCAGCGTAATTAACCCTCTATCTATATCTTTTCTGTACTTTATTTATAAAAAAAAACTTTTTAACGAAAAATTGAAAACAATAACGAAACACAAGCTTCGTAAAAAGAGGCGGAAAAACTTAGTTGTAGTTATAAATTATGCGCCACAGGTAGGTCGAAGTCGATGTAATCAGTTGTTGGTGTTGTATTCGTATTCGTATATCAATCATTTTGGTAGTAGAAACTCTTCAGTTTGGTAGTAGTTCTAATTATGAAAAGCACCCTGGTTTTGATTTACCCATCTCATGTCAGTCCCTTGGCAAAGTGAATCATATTTCATAATTAATGCAATACTATCAATTCCCACAGATCGAGGAGAATAGCCGCAACCTTGAATATTTGGGTCATGGTATTGGCGGTTCGGTTAGCTCGCTCGACAGTGTTGGCAACCACAAGGCCGGTGGTGATTTGAGGGCTGAGAAATGGAAGCAAGGTGCCAAGAAAACGCTACTCAACTGGGTGACAAATGCCTTGCCAAAGTAAGTATAGAATTCATATGTTATGGATTATCGGATCTTGATACGATTATTGCTCTTGCAGAGACATTGGTGTGGAGGTTAAAGATTTCGGCGCTAGCTGGAGAGATGGCGTCGCTTTCCTCGCACTTATCGATGCAATCAAAGCGAATCTGGTCAACTTGGCTGAGCTTAAGAAGACTAGCAATCGTCAGCGTTTGGAGACTGCCTTCGATGTGGCCGAAAGCAAGCTCGGAATTGCCAAGATTTTGGACGCTGAGGATGTGGACGTAGCTAAACCGGATGAGAAGAGTATAATGACATATGTGGCGCAATTCTTGCACAAGTATCCCGAACCAAAGGTGAGTTGATTTTGAGTTAGTAATCTTCTTCATAAACTAATTGTCTTCTCTTTTGCAGGGTGCATCCCGCGACGAGTCGCATGTGCAACAGGAAGTCGACGAGTTGCGTCGTTTCCTGTTGGAGAAGACCACCGAATATGAACCGATGGTCAGGATGAATACGTTCCCGCGTGATTTCGGTGAATATCTACTGGCACGTTCTGAAGTAGATGCACATCTGCCTGCCTATAACCGCATCAAGCAGCTCATCGAGAGCCAGAGCGGTTTCCTGCAGGTCTCACGTCAATCGTGGGATGAAATAAACGAACTGTGGCAGCGCCTTCAATACCAGATGATGTACTGGCTCTGGCTATTGGATGCTGAGCTGCCCGGCGAATTCGGCATTGTGGGCAAATGGCTTGCCGAGGCCGAGAAACTGTTGATGGACAACGATATACCCAATGCCATGAACGAGGAGACAGCTGCTGTGATCAGTAGAAAGCTGGAGGAGCATAAGCTGTTCTTCGCAGATCTGCCACGTTATGTGGCTATGTTTGAGAATGCCAAACGGTCGCCCCTGGCCCAACAGCTGCCACTGGAGCAGCTGCGCAACATGGAACGTCGCCTGCAGGAGGTTGGACCCAAGGCAGCTGAGCGTAGAATACGCCTTAAGTTCCTGGAGCACAAATGCTGTCTGATTGCCTTCCTTAATCTGGTGGAGAACAAGATGCGTGGCTGGACTGGCAAATATGGGCACGAAGAGAAGGTTGCCCAACAACTGGAGCAGTACAAGAACTTTGTGTCACGCAACAAGATCTTCCAGGAGTTCCAGAAGGCTTTCGTCGACATGCAACAGGTGGTCGATGAATACAAGCGTGATGGCAATGTTGCCCGCAAAGATATCAATGAAATCGATCGCTTTATGTACGACACCGAGGAACGCTGGAAGCGTGTCTCCATGGAGCTAAAGTGCTGTCAGAATTCCCTGGAGGAGGTTGTCAATTGCTGGCGCAACTGGAATCAGCTGGCACCCAACTGCGAGGAGTGGCTATCGTTGGCCGAACAGAAACTCAATCAGAGTGAAGACGATCGTCTGGAGTTTTTCCAGGATATAACCGTATGGAAGGATAAATTTGATGCCCTGGGCAATGCTGCCAACTATCTGATTGCCTCTTGCGAGGAACCAATTGCCCAACAACTGCGTCAGCGTCATGGTGCACTGGCCGAACGCTTCGAGCGTCTGTTTGCCAACACTAAGCAGTATATGCATGCTGGAGATATTATCCGCTCCCGTCAGGAGTACAAGTCCGGCATTGAGCGTCTTTCTAAGTGGCTGCGTGGCGCCGAGAGCGTGCTGGATCAGCGTCAGGTGCTGGGCAACAGCGAGCAGATTCGTCGCTATGGCGAACAACTGCAGCAATTGGCCAGTGAGATCGACGACAACGAGGAGTTGTTCAAGAACATTAGTCGCACCTTCCAGTCACTCATTCAGGACTTGTCCCGCGATGAAGTCGATAAGATGATGAAGTTGCTGAAGCAGGAGAAGGAATCGTTGGTGCGCATACGCGCTCAACTTCCCGCCAAGCTGCATCTGTTCCATCAGTTGCAGATCCAACAGGAGTCACTCGAGGCTGGCCAGAAGGAAATCCATCAATGGTTGAGCGATGCCGAGCAGCTGCTGGGCACGCACAATTTATCTGGCGGTCGCGATGCTCTCAACGAGCAACTGCATAAGCACAAGACATATTTCTCGCGTACAGTCTACTACCGTTCCATGTTGGAGAGCAAGAACAAGGTGTTCCAGAACTTGGTTAAGGCTGTTGCCACCGATGACAAGATCGACACGGCACCTGCTGCCCAACAGATGCAGCAGCTCAACGAGCGCTTCAACTATGTCATCCAGAATGCTGGCAAATGGGAGCAACGTTTGAGCGATGCTGCCGGTGGCTGGAGTAACTTCAAGGAGAACGAACGTGTGGTCACCGAATGGTTAACTCAGGCCGAATCCATGCTCGTCGAGAAACACATTGAGTCCAAGACAACAATTGAGACACAGAAATATTTCTTCGATCAAGTCAATGATCGCTGGATGAATGATCTGGTACAGTCGGCTCAACAGTTGTTGAACACCTTGCCCGCCCAGGAGCAACCTGCGGTGGTGCAGAGTGTTGAACAGCTGCAATCGCGCTGGAAGAATGTACTCGCCCAGGCACCACAGCATCTAGTGAAGCTCGAGTTCCGTCTGGACGAGAATGCCTTCTATCAATCACTGAAGGATGTCGAAAAGGAGTTGCAATTGGAGCAGCAGGCGCTGAATCGCAACGAGGATGTAGAATCCATCTTGCAGCGTAATCAGCAATTCTTATTGCAACAGGATGCAGTGCCTCGCCTGGAGAGATGCCTGCAGAACATGCAGCGCCTCGCACAGGCACACAGACAGCATCAACCTGGTGACATCAGCCTGGATCAGGCCTACGATAATGCCAAGGCACAATGGCAACAGATGTCCAATCGTCTTGCCGATATGCGTCAAACTCTACAGCAGATACCCGCCCAATGGGAGGGCTATCATCAGAAATTCAACGAGATGATCAACTGGATGAACAGTGTGGATCAGAGCCTTAAGAACATTGTCAATGAGGTTAACACCATGGAGGAGTTCGAAAAGGAGAATGTTGTTTTCCAGGTAAGTCAACGTGCAAATCCCTAACCATCTACTCATAATCACATTAAACTTCTTTGCTAACATCCATAATGCTTACATCCAGCTGAGGGAATTAGTGGTAATTTTCCTACTCTATGCGCATCACTTCCTTAACTGAACTACAATTTCGAATCAAATACGTTACATAAAGTTCCCAATTGATTCGAAACTGTAGTTCAGCAGAATCATCTATATATTATTTATATCACCAACTTATAATGCCTTTTTCTGTCCATAGAAAATCTGCCAAGATGCAGATAACAAACGTGAGGACATGAAGTGGCTGGTCAAGACACTGGATTCCCTGCTCAGCTATGCCACCGAAGACGAGGCTAATCTGGAGCAAAAGAAACTGGAAGATCTGATCGCTCGCTATAAGAACCTGATACCCACCATCGAGATTACAATGGTCAAGACGGAGGTGTTCTCCAAGTGCTACACCTATCGTCGTGAGGTGCATGAAGTCGTTTGTCTGCTGACCAAGGTTAAGGATCAGACAGCAAATATACCAGCACCCGATAGCCTGGACCGTGTCAATCGTCTGATTGAGGAGCAGCAATATGCTATCAATCAGCTCGATCATCAGCGGCCACACATCATGTCCATGCTACAACGTGGACGTGATCTCAGCAAGGATGTACATGCTCCGGCGTTTGTTAATACCGAAGTCAAGAACCTGGAGACTGGCTGGAATCAGGCCTACACAGAGTCCTCCGACAAGCTGCAGGCACTGAAGGGCACTCAAGCCGTATGGAGTGAGTTTGTCGATCAGAAGAACGACATCTTCTCCATGCTGCAGACGGCAGAGACAGAACTGCGTGCCCTGACGCCACTTCAGACAGATCCCAAGAACGTTAGCCAAGATCTGAAATCCAAGCGTGATCTGAACGTGCAACTGCAGCAGGCTTCGCATCAACTGTTGCCCAAGTTGCATGCCCTGAAGTCAGAGCTGGCTCCACTTGCCGCTGCTGACAAGCGTCCCATACTCGAGAAGGAGGTAACCGAAGTAGAAAAGATGTTCTTCAATACCATGGAACATGTGAAAGATCGTGTGGGCTACTTGGAGGACTACAGTGCCAAGTGGAACAACTACAAGACACGTCTGGCCGAACTCCAGGAGTGGGCCAACAAGGTGGCGCCCAAGAACATCGAAGCACTGCAATCGGAGGATCTTACGCCTGAGGAACGTGTCGTTAAGGTGCAATCCTTCAAGCGTGTACTGGGTGAACGTATGAAGCAATTGGATCTACTGGCCGCTGATGCATCCGAACTGGCACCAAAGGAGGGTAACGTAGCCGAGGCGAAGCGTCTGAAGGGTGAAATCTCCAAGTTGCAGGAGGTACTCAGCGCCATCAATCGCAATGTGGATCATCAGTCGCAGGCTGTGCAGGAGGATCTTGTGAACTGGCAACAATTCCAGGCCGGACTGCAACAGATCAAGCCCGCTGTGGAGCAAAGCGAAGTCAAGGTAAATAATATAGTTCCTAAACCCATCACACTTGAAGAAGCCGTTGCCATGCAACAAAATGCCAAACAATTTGAATCACAATGCCTGGAGCAGTTGGACAAACTCCATGGCATATCAAACATCAGTCATAAAATGTTATGCAAAACCAATGCCCCCGATGAGTTAGATGCCATGCACTCCCGTTGGACGGCAGTCCATGAAAATGCTAAACAGGCGAGCGGCAAGCTCGAGAAGCTTGTCGCCAATTGGAAGTCCTTCGATGGCGATACAGCCAAGTTGGAGGACTGGATCAATCAGGGTGAACAGCAGATGGGTAAGCGTCCGACTGTTCTGAATACACCGCACATTGACAAGCTCGAAAAGGAGTTGGTCAAATTGAAGTCGTTCAACAATGAGATATCCCAGCAACAGGCTAAGTTAGTTGCCCTTGGTCAAAATGCCGATCAAATTAGTTTGCATTTGGCCCCTGAGGGTGCTGCTGCTGTCAAGGATCGTGTGAATAACATGAAGGGTAAATTGCATAAGCTCTCAGAGATCACACGTGGTAACATCAACGAGGTATCCGATGCCATCATATCGCGACAGGATTTCAATGCCAAGCTTGTTAACTTCTCTAATTGGATGGAACAGTTGCGTAACCAGGTCACACAGGTGGAAGAGATCAATCCCGAACGTGTGGAGACCAGTTTGCATGTCATACACGCTCTGCTGCAAGAGCACGCCGACAAGAAGCCCAGCTTCAATGCCATCTATGATGAGGTAAAGCAGTTGGCTTTGGGTGCCACGCCCGAGGAGTCCAATGCTCTGAATGATGCCTACACTGCACTGGTGGTTAACTATCAGAACCTCGAATCGAATATGCTGCAAAAGAAGGCCGCTCTGGAGAAATGGACTGAGCTGTTGGGCTGGAAACATGACACTGAATCGCACTTGAACTACCTGAAGCATCAGTTGGATAAGCCCGAAGGACCTGCAGTCGAGGAGTTGGCAAAGGTTGCCGATGAGATCGATAATCTTGGTCAGGGTCTTCCCTACTGGAAGGGTCAAGCCAAGGAGATCGACGAGAATCCAGCCATACAACTGCGTGATGCACTCTCTCGTCGTCCGTTGATCGCCACACAGATTGTCAATGATGTAGAGAACAAGTTGGAGAATCTTAAGCTGCGTTCACAGAACCAGCAACAGCAACTGCAACAGATGACCGTGCGCAAGGATAAGTTCCATGCACTGGAACACAACTTTGGTCAGGCACTGCAGGAGAATCGCGCGAAGCTCGAACAAATTCTGAAACAGCATCCAACTTTGAATAACATTGATCAGATTATTGCCGATCTGGTGGCTCTTAACGATGCACTCAAGTATCAGGCAGATCTCAAGAATCGCATTCACGATGAGGGATCTCTCCTGATGCGTGAAGATATTGCCAGCATGCCGGCAATACAGGAAAGTCTTCTGGTGCTGGACAAGAACTATGATTCGTTGCAGAACGAAATTGCCGATCGCATACAGAAATACAATCTCATCAGCCAGGCTCTGCGTGAGTACGCCGAGTCAAAGGATAAGTTCTCCAAGGAACTGAAGAAGGCTGAGGATCTGTTCAATACCATACCACAGCAGCCAGGTGATGAGACCGAACTGCATCAGGCTTCGGAGAAGACTCGCAAGACTATGGAACAGTTGCGCAAGTCAAAGATGAATCTTGATGAGTTGGAGCGTCGTGGTAACAATGTGTGCAAGTTGTTCAGTGCCATAGGGGAGACTGTACCCCAGGAGGTGCCACAAGAAGTGGCAACTGCCAAGCAGCATTGGCAGGATCTGCACGATAAGACCGCCAAGAATGCACATGTCTATGAAACCGAAGCGGTTATCTGGTCCCAGATTGAGGATGCCAAGAAGGATCTGTTGCCTTGGCTTTCGGAAACCAATCAGGGACTCTGCGATGCAGCCGATAACTCCATCGAGATCGAATTCGGTCCCATGCGCTTGAGCAAATATCGCACCGAGTTGCCCTCTTATGTGGCTCTTAAAGATACCATTGCCGAGAAGACAAACGATCTGGTAAAGACAAATAATGGTGCAGAAATTCCTGCTCTAACTGCCCTCAATAAGCTGCTCGACGAGCAATTCGCTGAGGTCAGCAACAATGCTGATCGATTGAGTGCCGTCACCACATCCTTCAATGATCAGGAACAGGAGCTACGCAGACGTACAAAGGTCGCTGGCGAGCAGGTTAGCAAGCTGCGTGAACAGCTCATCAAATGCGATGACATGTCCGGCGACAACAACAAGATCATGGAGCGACTTTTGCAGTGTCGTGCTCTACGTGGCCAGCTGGAGAACAGTGGCAACGAAATCGAGAATATCAAGCAAAATGTCGATGAACTACGTAATCTTTATCCCACATTCAATGAGTCCATAATCCCCAAGGAGTTGAACAATGTGCAGAAACGTTACGAGGGAGTCGATCTGTATGCCAAGAAGATCGAGAGCTCTTTACTGCAATTCCTTAAGAAGTTCCATGCCGACAAGGTGGGTATGCTGAAGCGCATCATAGCCACACAGCGTGAGAAGGTCGCATGGTGTCAGCCGGAATCGACAAGCGATAAATATAACTTGGATGTGAAGAAATCCTCGTTGCAAGAGGTCAGCAAGAGCATCGACGACTGCAAGCAGCGACATGCTGAGACCCTGAAGTCATTGGAAATGCTGAAGGCTGTCGAGTCGCCACAGAATCTGGCCGAGCTCACGAACGATGCTCAGTTGCTGGATAAGGAAATGAAGGCGCTGCAGGATAGCTTTGACAGCATTAAGGGTATTCTCGATGAGAATGTTGACTTGTGGTCACAGTATGAGCAATCGAATGAGCAAATTTCAAACTGGTTGCGTGACGTTGAGGGTCGCATCAAGTCGGAGACAAGCAACCAGGTGAACCTGCCCGATGTGCCACAGAAACTACAGGAGTTGGCCATACTGCAACAGGATGTGCTGGCACATGAACCGATCATCAATAGTTTGGAGCAGACATCGCAGCAGCTTATCGCCAAGAATCCTGAGGCGCGTATTGGACAGTTTGTTAGTCATCTGGTACAGCGTTATCAGACTGTTGCCAAGAGTCTGGCTGCGCACATCGATAAGATACGCGGTGCACAAGCGTCGAATGCCAACTTCGCCAAGGCATCAAAGGACTTCAACGAATGGTTTGGTGATGCCAAGATTGAGTTCCAGGAGCTGGCTCGCATGGGCTCGCCCGGCTCATCTTCGGCTACAGCACAGCAATTGCAGACCATTAAGAACTACATTGGAACCTTCGATAATGGTCAAGTGTTACTGAACAATGCCGTCGACATTGGTGACGCACTGTACCCAGTTGTATCACCTGAAAATCGTGAACGTATTCGTGCCGATCTTCGTCAAATGCGTGAGAAATATGATTACCTTCGTGACGAGGCGAATGCTCTACTGCAACAGGTTGAAGGAGTTCTCATTCAGAAGACATCCATCGAAGAGAGCTACACTCAGGTGTCGCACTACCTTAACGAATCCAAGGCTAAGGTCTCCGCCGGTGATGAACTGTATCCCACGTTGGCTACCAAGAAGGTTGCGCTGCAGAACTACAAGACGCAGCTGCAGGAGATCACTCTGCACAAAAATGCGCTGAAGCAACTGCATGACAAGGCTGTGACCCTTTGCGATGATGAGTCGGAGCGTAAAACGGATGAATCCATTCAGGAATACAATACGCTATCAAAGCAGATCACAGATCGCATCAACACTGTGGGAAATCATGTAGTCAAACATGAAGCCTACGATCAAGTGTTGGAGAAGGCACAGGATTGGTTGAACACCATCAAGTCAGAGGCTATCGATATTCTCAACGAGACAACGTTCGAGAAAGAAGGTGCCGAGGAGAAACTGATTGTGGTGGAGAATCTGTTGCAGCATAAGCCAGAGGGAGACTCCATCTTCGATACGTGCCACAAGTTGTTGGAGACTGTGCTCACACAAACCCATCCATCTGGTCATCCAGCACTGTTGAAGGGCTTCGAGGAGCCCAAACATGCCTGGGAAGAGTTCATGACTCTCTGTGAGGATTCGTTGGTTAAACTCAAGCAGCTCTGCTCGAAATGGGATGAGTTCGACTCGATCATCGAGGAGCTCGACAACTGGATGAAGAATGTTGAAGCTGTTGTGAAAAATCAGAATCTGAAGAGCACTGCTGAGGCTAAGAATGCACATCTGAAGCAATTGCAGGAAAGTGCCAAGGACATTGAGCGTCGTGGTGCTGCGATTAACCAGCTAATGGATCAGGGTCGTGAAATCGAAGGTGAAACCGATCTGAACTTGAAACTATCTCGCTTGAACACTCGTTACCAGACTCTTAAGAATCTCTGCAAAGAATCGATTGCCAAGTACGTCAACTACGTCAAGGATCATGATAGCTTCGATAAGGACTACGAACAGTTCAAGCAAGATCTGCAAGCCTGTGTGAATGAGTTGGCCAAGACGAATGAGATCGTTGGCGATCAGAGCAAATTGCAAGATCAACAGAACAAACTGCGTGAGATGTCCGATAAACGCATCACAGACTCGACTGTCTTTGAGAGTCTCATTGATCGTGGCGAGAAGCTCTACGGACACACAAGTCCCGATGGTCGTGAGATCATTCGCCAACAGTTGCGCAATTTGCGTACCCTGTGGGATAACTACACAGACGATCTGAACTCGGCAACGCATAAGATTGATCAGTGTCTACTGCAGTTCAACGAGTTCAGCATTGCTCAAGATCAGTTGACCAAGTGGCTGAAGGATGTTGATAAGGCCATGCAGAGTCACACCGAACCGAAGACAACGCTGCAGGAGAAACGTGCCCAGTTGCAGAACCACAAGTTGCTGCACCAGGAGATCACCACACACAATGTGCTCGTGGATAACGTGTGCGATAAGGCACAGATTCTGGTCGATCAAATCAAGGACAACTCACTGAATGTTTATCTGCAATCGATCAAGCAACTTTTCCAGAATATTGTACAGAAGTCCGATGAAATTCTGCACAATCTCGAGAACTGTGTGCAGAAACATAACGAACTCAACAATGCCCTCAATGGTGCAAAGACCTGGATATCGAACGAGAAGGCAAAACTGCTGGAATGCGACGATGCTTATGGCGAGAAGGCAGATATTAAGCGCAAGATCGAAACTCTGGGTCAATTGGCCCAGAACAAGCCGCAGGCCATGAGTCTGATAAGCGATATTCGAGCTCAGTTTGATAATGTGAAGCCTGCGACCTCGGAGAAGGGCATTGAGGTGCTTGAGAAGGAAATCGATGAACTGGAGACCACCATGAAGAGCCACTTCGATGATATCGAGGGCATTGAAGGCAAGCAAAAGGATGTGCTTGCCCAGTGGGATAAGTTCGAGCACAACCTGGAGGAACTTACAAAATGGTGTCGCAATGCTGAGGCTGTTTTCCGTGATCAGCAGCTGAAGTCGACTCTGCACGAGAAGGTCGAGCAGATGGACAAGTACAAGATACAGCGTGAACTCATATTGCAGAAGGAAAAGGAGATCGATGCCTTCGGAGATATGGCTCACGCATTGCTGAACAACAGCGGAGCCGATCGCTTGAAGACACTGACTACGCAAATCACAAATCGTTATCAGCTGCTGCAGGTGCTGAGCAAGGAGGTTGTCAATCGCTGGTCCAATCTGGTCGATGATCATCAATTCTATCAGGACAAATACAACGAGGTTGACTTGTGGTTGCAGCCAATCGAAACGCAGTTGGAGAAGGTGCTGAAGGATGAGCCCACGCAGAGTTCGAACATTCTGCAGGTGCTGCTGTCCGAGAAGGAGCAGGCCGAGAGCTTGTTCGCAGCCCTGAATGCAGCTGGCGAAAAGGCATTGCCAGAAACCTCCACGCAGGGTAGAGAAAAGATACGCAAGGATTTGCGTGACATACGTGATCGCTGGGACAAACTCGACGAGGGTATTCGCAACCTGGAGAAACGTCAAGAGGCTCAGACTGTGCAGCTCTCTAGCTACCAGGATATCTTGGGTCAGACAGTTAACTGGCTAGATCAGGTCGAGAAGTTGATTCACAATGAGAATCCTGCCACCTGGACAAGCGCACAAGAGATCCGTTCCAAGCTCTACAAGTACAAGGCAACCAATCAGGACATCAACTCGCACAAACGCATTGTGGAGGCCGTCAACGAGAAGGCAGCAACTCTGCTCGCTAGTGCAGCTCCTGCAAATGCCGATGAGATCTCGAAGTCGGTTGCCGAAGTGAACAAGCGATACGAGCAGGTTGGAAAGGATTGTGCTAAACTGGTAGCTGACCTGGATGCTGCTTTCGATGTGTATCAACAGTTCAGTGAGCACCAGAAGGCACAGCAGGATTACCAGAAGAACCTGTGGGATCGTCTTACTGGCTACTCCGACTACTCGGGCAACAAGGCGGCACTACAGGCACGTCTGCAAAAGATCAATGAAATTCAAGATGCGCTGCCTGAGGGTGTAGCTAAGCTGAAGGCTCTGGAGGAGCATATCGAGCAACACGCCAGCAATATTCCAGCTCGCTCCAAGGAAGCAATGACCCGTGACTTGGCCAACCTGCATGCAGATTTCGAGAAGTTCAGCGGATCTTTGTCCGATGTGAAGAGTGGCCTAGAGAATCGTCTGCAGCAGTGGAATGACTACGAAGTCGACTTGGATCGCCTGATCAATTGGCTTGGCGAAGCCGAGAATGCACTGAAGAACTACAATCTTAAGTCATCGTTCGAAGAGAAGGAAGATCAGTTGAATCGCTTCCAGTCTCTCACGCAGTCTCTGCGTCAAAATGAAGCAGACTTTGAGAAAATGAAGGATGACACTTCGGAGTTAGTGCAAAGTTCGGGCGAAACAAGGATTGCTGTAAATGTGCAGCAGGTGTCCTCTCGTTTCCAGTCCATTCAGGCTACGGCTAAGGAAATCCTGAAGAAGTGCGAACAAGCAGTACAGGATCATGGTCACTTCAACGAGAAGTACAAACAATGCGCCGATTGGTTGGCAAATGCACAGGCCAAATACGATGATTGCAGTGATCTATCAACGGTTGCATCACGCGATGATCTGCTGAAGAAGCAGCTGGAAATACAGGAACTGTTGGCACAACAACCCACAGCTACACAACTGCTGAACAGCACCGTGGAGCTGGGTGAGAAGTGCTACAGCTCAACTGCCACCGAGGGACGCGAAGCTATTCGTAGTCAGCTAGAGGATTTGACATTTGATCAGCTGTTCGATAACATTGCGAGCACAGCACGCAAGATTCAGGATAAGATCTCCAAATGGTCAGGATTCGATGATACTGCTGACAATCTCAAGACATGGTTGGATGCCGTAGAGCAGGAATTGCCTGCTGAAATTGAATTGAAAACCACGTTGGATGAGAAGCGCAACAGACTGCAAGCCTATCGCGATGTACTCAACGATATCAACAATCATCAGGTTGAAATTGGAAATCTGCAAGAGATCGCTGCCAATTTGCCTGAAAAAACAGAGCATGTGGATCAAATACTTAAGGATATAACCGATCGATTTGGCAAGCTGCAAAAGCGTGCTCAGAACTACGTTGAGCGCTATGAGGGCATTGTGAGTGCCCATCAGCAGTACTCGAAGGCGGTCATGGATGCGCAGGAGTTCATTGATGCCACAACAAATACAGTGCATTACTGGGGAGATCTTGATTTGGAACAGACCTCATTGCACACGAACTTGGATCGTCTGAAGAACTTGAAGGCAAGTCTCGCCGATGAGTTCCCTCGCGTGGATCAAGTGCGTGCGCTGGGTGAAAAGGTTATACCCGGTACCGTTGATGTGGGACAAGTGAACATAAAGTCCCAGATCGATACAACGCAACAGGAATGGGAAGGTCTTCTGGCGGCAATCAGTTCAACCATTGAGGCCATTGAGGCACGCCTGCAGCAATGGTCTGAGTATGAGCAGCTGCGGGATCAGTGCCTGGCTTGGATTCGCGATACCGACAACGATCTGCATGCCATCGATCTGAAGGAGGATCTGCCCAAGAAGCGTGCACAGTTGGACGCTCTCAAGGCGCTGCAGGGTGATGTGCGTGCCAAGGAATTGGAAGTGGATAATGTGACCGAAAAAGCACAGACTCTGCTGAAGGGAGCCACATCTACCAGAGCATCTGGACCCGAGTTGGTTACGAAATATCAACAGATCTTCCATAAGGTCAAGGATCTAAACAATCGCTGGCAACAATATGTCACCTCGCACGAGGACTTCGATAACTCCATCTCAGAGTGTGCATCGTGGATAAACAATATTAGGGAGAAGCTAGACTACTGCTCCGACATGTCCTCGATGAGTCAGAAGGAATTGGACAAGAAACTGGCAACCATACAGGATGTTATTCTACTCAAGGATGAAGGTTCTGCTCGCGTGCTTAAGATTTTGGAGCTGGCTCAGCATGTGCTGGCCAATACTGCACCTGCTGGCCACGAAGCCATTAACAAGGAGCTCTCAGAGCTGCAAGATCTTTGGTCTGGCATAGCGTTGCGCATCATGGATGTGAAGTCCAACTTGGATGATTCAATTACCCAATGGTCTGGCTTCTTGGATCAGGTGCAGAACGTGCGCAAGTTCAACGAAAGATTAGAGACTCTTCTCAAAGAATTGGGTGAACATCAGACCACCATGACAGAGAAACGTGCACAACTCGATCGCGTTAAGTCCACCGAAGAGAAGGTGCGTGTGGAGAAGATCGATGTGGACTCGCTGAAGGTACAAGCAAAGGAAATGATTGCCAGTGGCCAACAGAGTCAGGCTGCATTCCAGGCACAAAAAGTGTTGGATACATTCGACGAATTGTTTGGCAAGACACAGAAACTGTTGTCCGATCGTCAGGATCAGTACAGAGATCATCGTCTCTTCAAAGAGGCCTATGATGATCTTGTCAGCTGGATAAGCCGTGCTCGCGAGAAGTTCCCAGCACTGAAACAGAGCAGCCTCAGCGATAAGCTGGCCATCGAGAATGCTGTACAGGCCACCGAAGCCCTGCTGAATAAGCAAGCTCAGGGTGAACTCCTTGTGGAGCATTTGGTGCACACCGGTGAAGTTGTTCTGGCAAGTACGTCGACGCAAGGCCAAGAGATCATACGCAATGATATACGCGCACTACGTGATAGCTTCGAAAGTTTGTTCCGCGAGATCAATCAGCAGAAAGAGAACTTGGAAGTTACCATGGTGCAATGGCGCGCATATAAAGAGGAGTATGAACGTCTCATGGAATGGCTGCAGCAGATCGATATACTTGTTAAGAATCACAAACTTAACCTTTGCCCAAATCTGCCCGACAAGGAGAAGCAGGTGGCCGATATGCGTGATGTGATGGGACGCCTGGTGAAGGGCAAGGATGATATCGATAAGTTTAATGCCTCAGCGGCTGGACTACTCAAGTCTCATTTGGATAGCTATGTGAACAATCAGCTAAGACATTTGGGTTCCATGTATCAAGTCCAAGTAAACTTGGCCAAGGATGTGCTGAAGAAGGTCGAAACGAATCGCGATCAGCATCGTGAATACGATGCCAACATGAAGTCGGCCAAGGAATGGATTGCCAATGCCAAGCAGACTATTCAATCTGCCGGCGAAGGAGCTGGCTCTAAGGAAGCCCTACAGCGTCGCCTCGAACAAATTCAGGACTTGATCCGTAATCGCGAACTGGGACAGAATCTGGTTCACACTGCCATCAACAATGGCGAGAAGATCATTCGCAACACGCGTTCCGATGGTCGCGATGCCATCAACAATGAGATGAAGGAATTGCAGACCGATTGGGATCGTCTGGTGAAGAAAATGTCCACTGCCAAGGTGCAGCTGGAGACAAATCTGCTGCAATGGGCCGACTACAGCTCCAGCTACTCACAATTGCAGCAATGGATCACCGATAGGGAAGCCAAGTTGCAACAAGCCTGTGAGCAGAAGATCATCAAATCACAACGTGGTCAACCTGGTCTTAGCAGTGGCCTCAGTGAGCGCAAAGCTAATCTACGCCAGACTAACAACATTGTGCAGGACATTGTCTCGTTTGAGCCCATGATACAGTCAGTGACCTCGAAGGCCTCTGACCTGCAACAGGGTGCACCAGCTACAGAAATATCCGACAAGTACGAGAATCTCACCAAGCAAGCCAAGGATCTGTATGCCAAACAGAAGAACACGATCGATAGTTATCAGGCATTGATTGATGCAGGCAATGAATTTGCCACTTGGTTGCGCAACGCCAAGGAGAGGTTAAGCAAGTGCTCTGAGCCGACAGGTGATAAGCAGGCACTGGCCGAGAAGACGCATCAGTTGAAGATCCTGCAAGGTGAAGTACCTGAGGGAGCAACCAAACTGCAAAGTGCTTTGGCACAGGGCGAGATTGCATGCCGTACGGCTGAGCCCGAGGATTGTGCGATTATCGAAGAGGAGGTTGCACTGCTGCAGGAGGAGTTCGATACTTATGTTGAGGCACTTAACAAGGCAAAGGATTACCTGGAAGTGGGCATTGTTAAGTGGTCCGACTACCAGGATCAGTACACCGAAGCGTTGGAGTGGTTAACGAAAACCGAAGCTTTGGTGCAATCCTACAACAAACTGCAGGATAGTCTTACACAAAAGAAGGTCGTACTGGAGCAATTCCAGGGACATCTGCAAACCCTTTTCGATTGGCAGAAAACTCTGGATCATCTGAACATGAAGGCTCAAGTGCTTTTGGAGACATGCTCCGATACGCGCATCAGCAATGCCATCATGCAATTGACAACCAAATATAACGCACTGTTGACTCTCGCCAAGGAAGTAATGCGTCGTCTGGAACTGCACTACCAGGAGCACCAGCAGCATCATACGCTGTATGAGGAGTGTCAATCTTGGATTGAGAACACGCGTGAGAAGCTTGCGGATTGCGAACAGATTCCTGGCACATTGAACGAGGTGCAAATCAAGCTGAACACAGTAAAGAACTTGCGTCAAGGCTTCGAAACAGGTCAGAACAAATTGCGCTACTTGCTCGAGCTGAAGGAGAAGGTTATCATGAATACCGAACAGAATGGTGCAGCCAAGATTCAAGAGGATACCGAGGCCCTAAAGCAGGACTTCGATAAACTGTTGATCGATCTGAACGATGTGCGTCAGAAGTTGGCGAATCGCCTGGCACAGCTCGAGGAGATCTTCAAGCTGTATAAGATTCTGCTTGAATGGCTGGAGGATATTGAGCCGAGTGTTAAGGCCAGCGATGAGTACCTTAATGATTTGAGTGAGAAACGTGCAGCACTGGAGAAATTCCGTGTTACCCAACGTGACATCAACGGGCACAACGACATTGTGGAAAAGATCAATGTGCGTTTGCGTGAAGACAACAGTCTCGATAAGAACGATTTCCAGCCAGGCCTCAGCAAGTTCGAGGATCTGCAGGCTCAGGTGAATAAGATCATTGAGTCATTGGAGAATCAAGTCAACAATCATGAGAAGTACAAGCAAGCCTACAACGAATTGCAAGATTGGTTGCGTCGTACCCGCATCGAGGTGGAACAATGCGCCGATTGTCATGGCGAAAAGGATCAGGTGGAAGATCGTCTGAATCGCCTTGGCGACATACAGGCCACCTCACTGGAGGGTAAATCACTGCTAGATGCATGCGAAGAGCTAAGCCAGGCAGTGATTGCAACCAGTGGCAGTGAGGGACAGGACAATGTTGCGCAAGAGATCAAGCACCTGAACTCTGAGTGGGAAGCACTGCAGGCGCTGTCACGTGATGCACGCAGCGGTCTAGAGACCTGCCTGGCCGCCTGGCAGACTTTCCTACAGAAATTCAACAAGATCCATTTGTGGATCGATACCATGAGCAAGCGCGTTGCCAAATCTCAGGAAGCCGAGAACAAAGCACCCGAAGATTTGGTCAATGCCAAGGTAAGCCATACACGTCAAGTCTCCTCTCTCACAAAAGCCACGCACTCTATATCTCACGCAAAGCTAACCAAAATAGTAATACAACTAAAAAGCCGCTAAAACAGAGTGCACCCACGTAGTACCAAGTACTAAATTACTAATCAGACTTGCTAACTTTTCAGCTAATCACCCAATCACAATTGCAGCTAATCATTTTACACAGACTAATGCCTAATATGCTTTATGTATAACATTATACTTGTACCTTATCGAACCAATTAATTAACTTCTTTCTTTCTGTTTCCCCAGAAACTGTTGGATGAGGTGCTGGCTGAGAAGGAGAATGTCGAGGATCTGAACGACAACTGTGAACTGTTGATGGAACAGAGCGCCTGCACTCGTATTCGTGATCAAACCATTGAGACTCAAGCCAACTACACTAAGCTATTGACAGCTGCCCAGGGCCTGGTTGCCAAGATCGAAAAGAATCTGTCCGACCACACCGAGTTCCTTAACTACAAGAAGGAAATGGACGCATGGATTGAGAAGGCACAGCAAGTGCTCAACGATTGTAGCGTCGATGGAGATGCCGCTGTCATTGCGCAGAAGTTGGAGACTGTCAATGTAAGCTTATCTTATAGAAAGTCAATTAACCCTTTTAACAATTGTTTTCTTTTCTAGTCTCTTGCTTCGCACCTGCCTGAGGGTCAACACTTGTTGGCTATGGTGCAGGATGCCTACTCGAAGGCCTCGAACATTACGCCCGAGGATAAGCAGGAGAAACTGCGTGAGTTGATGACCAAGGTGCGTGAGGATTGGGATGCTTTGGGTTTGGCTGTCAAGCAGAAGTTGAGCGACCTGAAGCAGGCCCAGAATCGTTGGAACGACTTTGCTGCCAACAAAGAGCGCCTGGACAAATGGCTCATTGCCACAGAGAAGACCATGAAGACAGCGCCAGAAACCAAGGGTGAATTGAGCGAAATGAAGACACTGTTGGAACGTTACAAGACGCTGGCCAATGAGATCAAGCAGAAGGGTAGCGATCTGGATCATTTGTTGTCGGAGGCACGCGATTTGGGTACCGAAGTGGATGCCGTCAATCGATTGCAATCACGCTGTGACAAACTGAAGAACGATTGTGCTGCTTACATCAAGGATCTGGAGCAGGAGATGCTCGACTACAATGCCTACCATCAGAGTCTGCAGGATGTGGAGAAATGGTTGCTACAGATCTCCTTCCAGTTGATGGCTCACAACTCGCTCTTCATCTCGAATCGTGAACAGACACAGGAGCAAATCAAACAGCATGAGGCACTGCTTACGGAAATCCAGAAATATCAGACCAACTTGGACGATCTGAACGCCAAGGGACAAGCCCAAATCAAGCGTTACGAACCCACTACTCGTGAGATTCGTCCCACTGTAGAGTCGCAGCTGAAGAACATTCAGGACAGCTACAATTCTCTACTCCAGACATCGGTACAGATCAAGAACCGTCTGCTTGAATCGCTTGCCAAGTTCCAGGAATATGAAGATACTCTCGAGAATATTATGCACAATCTGGAAGCTTACGAGCCAATCATCCAGACTGAACTCGATGCACCAGCTACCAGTTTGGAGCTGGCTCAGAATCAGTTGAAGTGCGCTCAGGACATGCAGAACAAGCTGAACAATGAGAAATCAAGACTCGCAGCCGCTGTACAGGCATGTGAGGCAGCTACTGCATCGATTAGTCGTCCCAGCTCTCCACTGGAGACAGCAATGCATGCCATACCCGAGCGTGAGCTTATGGTGCGCGCCAAGCTTGAAGATCTGCTGGATCAGGTGGGCTATAAATGAAGTTGATATATAAATAACATATGTAGATTGTTGACAAGCTTGTAGTTGATTTCAGTCTCAAATCTTTAATTAACTTAGGACTCCTCCGATTTCCTTTGAAGTATAAAATAGATCGGTTGAGACCTTACATTAAATTATAATTTGAATAATTCTTTATATAATTTACTCAACCCCAAACTTTTTTTTTGCTAACCAAACGATTTTCTTATGATTTTCTTCAATTTACTTTTACTTTTATTTCTAACCCGATTTTACCAAACCTACCCAACACCGCTCTAACCTTTGTTGACTTGCCGCACCGTAATTGTTGTTGTTGTACTACCGCACTACCATGCCACGCCTACTTTTACCCACCTGCCTGCCAATCTGCTATGCTTGAATGAATGATATCAATCAAAAGCCGCCGTCAAAGACTCGCCGCAGCTCAACGGACAATGTCGACGATGTCGACGCCGATCTAAACGTTGAGCTGGCCGAGGTGCACGAGGCATTGTCGGATCCGATTGCTCACGAGCGTATTAGCAACTATCGTCGCATAGTACGCTTGAATAGTGCCCACGTGAGCAAGCTGAATGCACTTCTCACTAAGGTAAGCGTCAGAGGAATTCTCTTTCCCACTGGTGGCGGCTTGACCCTCTCAATATGAAACTAGTTTCGCTGAGTTGATACTAATCCTAAATGAACGGGTAACTTGAGAATGTAAATTGATTGCTTATCTGTCCGTTTTAGGTGCAATCCCACTTGGGTGGTTTGACTGCATCCGTTAGTGAATTGGAGCAACAGCAGAAACAGCGCGCCGAGCTGCAGGATTGGGTTAAGAAGCAGCAGAGTTCCGTCTCGGATTGGCTAATGCGTCCATGCAAGCTGCGTTCCGAGGCGGCTCAGCAGGAGTTGGTGGCAATGAACGATCTGCTCAACTCCATTGGGGACAAGCGATCGCAGCTGATGCTCGAGATGACTGGCTCATGTAAGTATTGAAGCAACTGGATTCCTTATTGATCTAACACTCCCATTTCCCCTATCTTCCATCTCTACAGTGGGTGATGAGGACACCGATTTGGATGACAACATTGACAAACTGGAATCCGAGCTGATGGATGCCATTGCCAAGAAGCAGGCGGGACAGAATGTTATCGATGGCTATCGCCAGGGTATGCAGGATGTGCAGAACTGGTTCGATACGCTAATTAAGCGCATGGATGTCTTGGATCGCGGCTCGGGATTGAATTGTGCCCAGAAGATGGCAGCCATCAATGAGATCAAGAACGAATATGAGCTGCAGGGTCATCCGAAGATACAAGAGCTGAAGGGCAAGGCTGCTCAGGTGGTTGAAGTTATAAGCAATCTCGATGGTCAGCAGGTTGAGGAGCAAATGAAATCATTGGATCGCCGTTTCGCCGATCTTGGCAAGCGCATCGATCGCAAGGCTCAGTTGTTGGATGTTACCAACAAGGGAGTCGATGGTGCCAAGGGTGAAATCGATCAGTTGCAGCAATGGGTGAAGCAGCAAATCGATGAGCTGCAGGCACCTGCTGCACTTGGCTTCTCACCCAAAGACGCCGAGGCGCGTCAACAGAAGATCAAGAGCCTGATGAAGGATGCCGAAGCCAAGCAATCGTTGGCCGATGTGCTTGAGAAGCGGATTGCCAACATGCAGCCCGAGCTCGAGTCGGCAGAATATGCCCAACTGGAGTCGGCATTGCGTAATCTCAATAGCGAGAATCGCAATTTGTCTGGCGTCCTGAAGGCCGAACTGGATCGTGCACTGGAGGCGAGCAAGGCACGCAAAGCACTGGAGAATGATCTGGACAAGGCGCGTCAATGGTTGAAGACGAAAATCTCTGAGGTACGCAAGCTGCCAGTCTATCATCCGTTGACATCCGCAGAGATCGAAAAGAAGATTCAGGAGAACAAGAAATACGATGATGATGCAAAGCAGTTCAATGACAGCGTTCTCAGTGATGTGCAGCGTCAAGCGGCGAACATCATGAAGGATTGCGGTGATGCCGACAAGGCTGCGCTGCAAAAGATATTGGACGAAATCGCAGCCGACTATCAGACTCTGAAGGATGAGAGCGGCAAGCGTGGCAAGTCATTGGATGATCTACTCCAGGGACGTAAGGCTTTCGAGGATTCAATGAAGAAAATGGGCGACTGGTTGAACGAAATGGAAACTGCCACCGAGGGTGAATTGCGCACCACCAGCTTGCCTGTGTTGGAGGAGCAGTTGGCCCACTACAAGAAGCTGCTGCAGAATGCCGACAACATGGGTAGCCTTATCAACGATGTGTCGGAGCAGGGCAAGAGCATTCTGCCCACGCTGAGCAATGCAGACAAGCTGAAGCTCAACGATGACATTAAGAACATGAAGGATCGCTATGGACGCATCAAGCAGACCATTGATGATCGTGTGAATACACTGGGTGATCACATCAAGAAGTACAAGGATGCCAAGAACAGATTGGCCGATTGCAGTCAGTTCCTCGGCACAATTCAGCAACGTTTGCGTGAATTGAATCGTCCCATCGGCTCAAGGATCGAGGATGTGCAAGATCTGCTTGGTGCCTATGAGGGCATCTTGAAGGAGCTAAAGGACAGCAAGAACAAAATGGGTGACATGCAAATGGATGATCTGCCAGAGCTGCAGAGCATCCTGGCGCAGCAGGACGACATGATCAAGTTGATTGAGGATCAGTTGGCACATCTGCGTCAGCTGTTGCTGCTGCGTGAACAGTTCATTGCACTGATCAACGAGATTATCGCATTCATCATGAAGTATACCGATGTCATTATCGATATTGAGAATTCACCCGATAGTCTTGAAGACAAGATCAACAAATACGACAATGTTATTGTGAAGATTCAGGAGTGTGAAGGTCTCTTGGCTTCGGCCAACGATAAGGGACAGAAGATCGCCTCCGAAGGTAATGCCGCCGACAAGAACAGCATCACAGAGCAATTGCAATCGCTGAAGAATCAGCTGCAGAATCTGCGCAAGGCTGTTGAATCGCAGCGTCAGAAGCATCAACTGCAACTGGAATCGCACAAGAAGATGGCCGCTGATCTGAGTGAAATCCTGGACTGGCTGCACGATAACGAAGCAGCGGCCAAATCGCGTCCCCTGCTTGATCGTGATCCTGAGTCTGTGGAACGTGAACTGCAAAAGCATCACACACTGAGCCAGGATATCGACTCTCATCTGCAGAAGTTCAACAAGATCAATGACAGCGTCAAGACTGAATTGGGCATGCCCAGTTCGCTGCTTGAGATGCTCTCAGAGGGTCGTTCCCTTGTCGCCTCACTGCCGCATGAGTTGGAGGAGCGCGAGAAATACTTGAAAAATAATCGCGACTCTCGTCTGGAGTACATGCAATTGGTGGCCAAGTTCAACGATTGGGTGCACGAGGCCGAGTTGCGTTTGCAGAACAGTCAGCATGGCATCAACTACGAGCAACTGGTGCAGGATCTGGACGAGCACAAGATCTTCTTCGGCAACGAGGCACCCATACGCAATCTGGTGCACAAACAAATCCAGGAGGCATCTGACAAAATTTGGCCATCACTCAACAACTACGAACAGTCTGAGCTCTCCTCGGAAGTCTCGCAGTTCCAAACGAAACTGGCAAACACGTTGGCCAATGCCAAGACCCAGCAGAGCGAACTGGAGAAGGAGGCCGAACGCTGGCGTGAATACCAACAGTCCATCGATCGCGTCAAGGCCACCATCGAGCGTACCAAGTTTAGCGATGAGCCTGTCCAGAATTTGGCCGGAGTTCACTTTAATATTCAAAAGTTGTCGCACGCCATCGGAAATGTGCAGGTGAGTTGGGCTTTCAAGAAGAAATTAAACGATTTTTTCACTCTACATACCACACACACACAAACACACATCATACAGTTCGAACCAACCTGACTAACTGTTTAAATATTGAACTAGAAACTTTTGCGGTAAATAATTAAAATTAAACTTTACTTTGGGTTTGCTAGCAATAGGAATATAAAAACAATTTAATATGATATCATAATGAACTATACTAAAAATATACCTTGAGAGAGAAACGTTTGTTTTGGATTGTCGTGAAGTGGATTATAATATGATAAACTAAAAGTAAACTAGAATGAGTTCTAGTCAGGGAATCCAACAGATTCGTTGAACGGTTTCGGTGTGGTTTGATTCTCTGGTTCTAGTCAAGCAAAGAAATCTAAGTATCTGAATCTGAAGACCAAAATTTATACAATTAAATAGTTTAGGAAATACGTTAGTATCCTCAATATATAAACTGCAATCGTCTTGTTTCGGAATATAACCAAAGATATTTTATAAAACTTCACTTAGAAAAAAAACACAAGAATAGACTGTCTCAGTAAAATATATTAATGCATCATTATAAAGTACTTAAGAGATAAAAGTTTGGTTTTGGTTAGCTTGCGATTGCATAGAGAACAATACTGATCAATCGATCGTTAAGTCTGGTTTATAGTCCATTAAAGAAGAATAAGTTGAACATTAAGGTTTGCTAATAAATATTTTAAAAAACACAGAATGCTCTTTAAATCTATAGCTAACTTCGGCAACTGTTCTCAAGATCTGCAGACAACATTATAATGTGTATATGCAAATCTCCATATGATATACATGCATATGTATCACTTGCTATGTATGTGAATGTATGTTGAGTGCCAGCCTGGAAGACCTGTTTCGCTTTGGAGTGTGACACAGCGCGAGACTTTCGAAAAGTCGTCGCCACTCGAGAAACTGCACAGCACAGCAAAAAAGAACAGCAACAACAACAGCAACAAAATGTATCTGCAACATTTGTGTGCGAATTAATCTGCAGACTGCCGGCTGCATTCGCCTACCCCGAGTGCGCCGAGTGCAGTTTGCCGGCCGGCAAAACCAAAGCGAGAATTGTCTCTTAAGAAGACACGCTCTTCCTCTCTCTCTCTCTCTCTCTCTCGCTCTCCCTTTCTCTTTGGTTGTTGCACTCTCTTGCTGGACACTTTTCATAGTTGTTTACGTTCATGCATCGCCTGTCAATGTATCTGTCTATATGTTTTTACCTTGAATACTCATTAAACTATTAATCTACCTCTGCCCCCGACGCGGCTTATCAAACATTGCCCAATGCTCTCAGACACCAGAGCACGCATATTTTGTATTTATTGCTCGGTGCCAGCTGTTTTTGTTGTTGTCGTACGTTGTCATTGAGGCTGAGCCCATGACATCATCAGCAGCGGGGCAGCTAAAACCTGTTTCGTACTGAGAAATGAGAACTGAAGTCTTCGCATATTTAGCACAATTTCGAGCATGTTTCATAGATAATTGAAGAACTAAATATTTTCTTTTCAAAATAGTTTAAATAATATAATTAATTTCCAAATCAATTTGCCACTGTACCTCATCCCTTTAGGCATCCCAAGCACGTTGTTGTTGTTGTTGTTGTGCGAACACATGTTTAACAGCTTTTTGAACGAGAGCTTTAAGAGAGTAAGAGAGAGAGAGAGCGCAGTGCTGAGAGTGCACAGCTGTTTGTTGTTGTTGTTGGCTTGCCGGCTTACATACTCACACCGACAATGACGACGGTGGCGTATGTGTAATGTTGTCTGTGTATTGGTGGGCAGTGTGACGTATTTGAGCAACTTATTGGTGGAAGTGTGCCTCTCTACACTACTGCCCACGCCTACGCCCACCCACCACAGCACAACATACCTCACCTCACCTCACTCCACCACACACTCTCACTCCACTGCTGCCATGTGGACCGACAAGCAGAAACGTGTTCGTTGGAGCGACATTTTTTTCGCCATTCCGGTTGCCAACTCTCGCGCCCTCTCTCTCTCTCCCTCTGTTGCGCTCTTTTGTGCTCGAGTGCGCTCTCTTGCCGCTCTCATCATGTCTCTCTCTCTCTCTCTCTTTGGTTCTAACTCGTGCTTGGGCATTGTGCCGTGTATTTTTTGTGAAATTCACTTCTAGTTGAGACGTTTATCTGTGCGGTTGCCCGTTTCTGCGTTACATGCGGCTTTTTTATACATATTGTGACGAAGCACAAGGCAAAGCAAAGCAAAGCAAACCAAAAAAGCAAGGCGAAACGAAGCGAAGAGAAGAGAGGAAGAAACTAGTGTTATTTTGTTTCAGTGTTTCAATTTGAATTACCCGTTTCGTTCGCACATGTGCTTGAATTAAAAAGAGAAGAAGAAGAGGCTGAAACGCAGACAGCAAACGCAAGAACAAATTTAAAGCTAACGTCATCTTCAACAAAAGAAATACGTATACGCATACACACAAACACACAAAAATATATAGAGAAGAGCAGGAAATCTATTAAATACACAAACACACACACAGAGGAAAAGAAAATATATATAAAATACTTTAAAGTGCTACAATTAGCAAGTGTGCTCGACGCGCGCGTGTGTGAGTGAGTTCTACGTGCGACCCTCGCGTGTGTGAGACCTTTCTAGGTGAGCCACAGACACAGAAGCACCCTCTACCGCCCCCTGCCCCCGTGACATGCATACATATGTCAAAGTTGACCGAGTGTGGAACTTAGAAGGCGCTGCCAAAACAAACTTCAAGCAAACCAAACCAAACAAATCTCTAGGGAGTGTTCAATGCAAACTCTATATATATATATATCCCACATATACATACACATACATAGTCTTTTATACCTATACAAATCGTACATACTACATAACATCTGTGTGCACATTGCTTCAAGCTGCTACCGTGGGCAGCTCCAAAATTTTTCTATATACAAAATCGGCTTTTTTTTACCCATTAACCTCGTTCAATTCACCCTCACCCACACCCATACTTACACCCTTTCTTAATCACATCTCTGACTGACTGTGACATCTTATCTCTTTCTCTATCTCTCTCTCTTGCTGTTTCCGTTGTTCCTGTTGTTGATGCAGAGCCAGAACAGCGATCTTGGACTAGTGAATCAGCAGGCACAATCGCTCATCCGTCAAGCGGACGCACGCAATCGTCAGCTAATCGAACAGGATAACGCCGCATTGAATCGTGAGTGGCAGGATCTGGTGCGCAGCTTGGAACAGCGACGTGAACATCTGCAACAGTTGGCCGAACATTGGGATAGCTTTGAGAACAGCTTGCACGGCTGGGAGAAGGCATTAGGTCGCTTGGAGGATAAGTTCCGCAATGTCGACCCGACTGTAAGGTCGCGACGTCACTTGGAAGATACAAAGAATGCCATTCAGGTGAGTAGTAACAAATATACAGCGAGGGTTGCCACAGTAGTTGCGCAAAGCATGAGTCTCCCCCAGTGAGCTCATGGGGCTGCGGGTTTAATTGATTTATTATTGTACTATACACATAGTTACACACACACAGCAGACGAAAATTCATTCATACAGTGGGCCGAACCCCCCTAACTGTGCAGCAATTGTTTTAACCGATACGTACTATATAGTTATCTATATATGTGTGCGGCTCCGTCCGTCTGGCTGTCTGTATACGGCGAAAAACATAGCCGCCGCCGTCAAGTTCATGGTCACGTCGCGTTGACAGAGAGAGAGCGAGAGAGAGGGAGCTTCCGCTCTCTTAGCAAGCAGGCTTGCGCTCTGAAGTACCAGCTCTCTCTCCTTCTCTCTCTCTTTCCCTCTCTCACCCTTTCGAGCTTTAGCAGCTGTCCAAACTATTTTGTTAATTATGTTTCTTGTGTAGAATGTAAAAACAAAAGTCAACACGAAAAATCTTAACTTTCAGTTTCTTTAGACTATAAATAGATACGATTTTGAGGGATGGGAGCGGGGTGGAACTTTAATTACAGCTTTAAGCTACGTATTATTTACATGCAAATTGAGTTTCCATGCTTAACCAACTGAAAGAGCCGATTAGGTCGACGTCTTGACGGGTTTGTTGTCACGTTGTTGTTTTTCTTTTATCAACAATACCTGAGTTGATTTGTTGTTGTTATTGGCGCTAAGATGACCTCATAGCGATAATTACTGTGATTGTGAGTGAGAAATAAATGAACTTATCAACAAAGCTAAAAATAGCTAGAAATAGTTACACGTTTTGCTAAAATCGGCGCTAAAATTTTAAAGTGATATATGAATAATAACTTCAGGGATATTGTAAATAAATTAAATTTTCAGTTGGAATTTGACAAGGCGAAAAGTGCCGTAATTAATAATAATTGTAAACGGAATTTCAAAATCCTCAATCAATTTAAATGAGAGACAATATCAGCCTACCATATTGAGGAGCCTACATTGAGCCTAGGCTGCTATATATTATATATTCATGATGTTGTCATGCGAGCACCATAAACAGTTCGAGAATATATCGCCAGGCGCTGCTTCTACATAAGATAAAAGTTGTTGTCTTTTATTTATGTGAATGAATTTAAAGTTTTTTGTTGTTGTTATTTTTAGTTTCTTTTATTCGAGATCGTGTTTTGCTTACCGCAAATATTTCACGTTGTCTCTCTATTCCTTGGCTTCTCTTTTGAACTCCATTCGCAGTCAACGTTTTTTTGGTTTTTGTTACTTTTTGGTGCTGACCTTCGTGTTCAGTTTGTTGAGAGAGGCCCCAAAAACAAAAAAAAAAAAAAAAAAAAAACTGGAATCGAATTAAAACCGATCGAACGTCAAGGCGATCGCGATTGTTTTGCTTACACTACTTGGCAATACTAATATAAAATATATATCTCATTTTGTTTTTGAAACAGGAATTGCGTGAAGAATCAAATGAACTTAAATCATCACATAAAGAAATCGAGGCGCTCTCAAAATCCATCCTCACATTCCTTGGGGAAGTACACAAACCCTCGGCGGAGGCCATACAGGCCAAAGTGGATAAGTTAGTTGAACAGCAATCAAAGTGAGTACCCCCAAACAACTCTTTATCATCACCCCTTTCCTCCCTAACTGTGCGAAACTCAACAAGTGCAGGGGCCAAACCTAATTTGGTTCGGGACTCACAGTGTGTTTAATTGTGCGTGACGTTTAGTCAATTTATCGCTAAATGTTTTGCCGGAAATCGAATTCGTCGCAAGTTCTCTAAAATTGATTTGCGTTTAATGGAAATTTATTTATGTGGCTAAATTAACCAGTTACCGGTTGATGCTATAAATCAGTAACGGGTTCTCTATTGCGAAGTTCTTGCAATGAAGAAAGAATTGTCGTATAAAAAGAGACTGCTCTGTGACATCAGAAACAGAGACAGAGACAACTTTATTTCTGGCTTGAGCAACTCGAAAGGCCCTCGAAATTCTATGCCAGCACTAGCTGACGTCATTGGCAACGGTTACGCTCGGTTTGCGGCTTACATAAGCCGCAGCCAAGACAGACTTCTGCGTAAGAAGGGGCCTCGAGAGTACTACGAGCAACGAGCATTATAAAGTCGAGTTCCGAGAATGGTAAATCATTAAATTTGATAGACATAAGCAGGTACTGCTCATTGCACTGCCAAGAGTTGGTTCTATATACATGTGTATACATATACATTGTAATACCTGTAGAGTCTAGTTACTTACCTGCATATATGGGCCATATCAACAACTGATACCACAGCGGGCATGCCCGGCAAACTGTGCCAAACTGTGTCGGCCTTATCAGTCGGGAACTGCCTTAGAGACATTTTACTTACGATAATAGACAAAACGTAGCGGCAATAAATTTCTTATAGTGTATACATACAAACATATAATATACATATACACGTTTCTATATATAATATATTGATAACATTCTAAAGTCTATTTTTGCTTGTTTTTTGCGGAAATTCTTTTCACAGGCGCTTGCAAAATAAAAACAAAAACAAACAAGCCACAACGTTTGCCAATTTTGCCAATTAGTTTGGCTTCTTATGAGTTGAATACAATAGTGGTCAAAATAATAGGTACAAGCTGTGTATGGGCTTAGTTTATCGTGAATATAATGAATAGAAATTTTTTAAAACTCTCTTTTACTTAGGCAAAGAGTTAAAAAAATATTAAAATAAAACAATTTTCAATTTACATTCAAAGAAAATACTCAGTTAAAGCTGTTAAACATTAACACGTGAAGAAATGTACCTATTGTTGTGCCCACTAGTGTATTAATGTATACAGAACGTGCATGTTGAGCAACATGTTGCTAGCAACATTTCTGTTAACAGCGCATTAACAGCGTGACTCGCGTGTGTCTGCGATCACGTAAACAATTTCGGCACAGATAGAATAAAAAGGGAAGGGGGAATGGGAAGAAACTGAGAAACAAAAGGAAAACATGCCACAGCGTGGCCTTTCTTAATGCAGCACTGACACAATTTTCACCCAAGAGAGAAAGACACATGTGTGTATATTTTCAGCAACGTCAATTTTTATTTTATTTTTATACACAATTTCGTTTCGTTTCTTCTGTTTCATCCGGCTATTTGCCTGACAGCCGCCTCAATCTCGCGCCTTGTTTATGAGAAACGAGAGCAGCAGCTGCGATTATACGATATTCTTTTCAGAATGTCGGGAAACAATGTTTATGACGTTTTCAGAACATGCAGCATAATTAGCATAGATCATTTCTATTGCTTGATGAAATACTAAGGTTTAAATAATATGAGTTTTAAATTGTAATTTTGGTAAAGGTTAAATAGCTGCCTACATCTCCGATTTTTTTTAAATTTTTTTCACTGATAGGACTATATTTATCATGAATTTAGGTGATCGAATTATTTGGCGGTCGCTTCTAGTTTTTTTTTAATTGAATTTTGAAAATAATTAATTTTACATGTATTTTGTTGTTGCCATTTTGTGCAAGGCGCCAGTCTGCCTGCAACATTTTGTGACGGTACAGTGTCCTACAAACCGATTCATTTGGAATGAAAACTAAGTGTTTAGAAAAAGTGCGCTGCAGGCGAAAAATTTTGAAAAAATAAAATCGCGCGCGCGATATATATGTAGCTGCCTACATCTCCGATTTTTTTTAAATTTTTTTCACTGATAGGACTATATTTATCATGAATTAAATTTAAAAAAAATCGGAGATGTAGGCAGCTATTTAACCTTTACCGTAATTTTAAGAGTTCACATACCTTTATATCTCGTAAGGGCGCGACCTCTCTGAATTGTGTGTGGCTAACCATTGACAGCTGTATTTGTTATTATTGTAGAGTTTATTAGGCGACCCCTGCGATCCCCTCCAAACAGGTGTAACTCGTTTTAATGAACACTTGCTTCGTTTGTTTTATGTGCTCCCCCATTTACTTTAATGGCCTTTTCTTTCACTTTAAACAGCTGTCAAAAATATGTGCCCCAAGTGTAATTTCATTCCTTATTCCATTTGTGAGGCAGTGTACAGTTCAGTCTTTTGTAAGATCTCTACCCAATTTACATGCTGACCAAATCTCTTCGCTTCGTTCATGCTATGCATGAATCGACTGTGAATGCCATCATCAAAGCAAAAATGATCTAATACTCGAATGCTTTGTCATCGACAATTATACACCCCGAAAACTATAATGTGTGTATATTTTTATATATTTCGAACTGCGACGCAAAATTCCAATGCAATTTCGACTTTGTGAGATTTACTTTTTTGTGTTGCGTTGAACATGCAAAAATCTAATCAACATTTGCTTCTAAGCTCTGAAATCAGAATATTCCCTCACGATATATTGCGTAAGCTTTGAGTATTTCAAAAGTATTTTCGTGTCTTTGCGCTTGCGTTATAGATAAATATGAACTTCATTAGCGCAATTTCGGCAATCAAATTATTATATTTATTTTGCAATGAGGCGAAAGCGAAAACAGTGCGAAACATGATAGTCAAGCGAGCGCGACTGTTAAATACTCTGCACCTGCAATTGAATGCATTGTGTGCTCCGTATTGTGTATGGTATTTATTTTATTTTTTGATTACCATTATTATCTTAAAAAAAAAAAAAAAATGTATTCCATTACATCTTTCAATTAAGTAAAAAATTGATTATATACCAGTATACAGTAGATAAAAATACTAATAAAATATTTCTAAAATTATAATTATTTTCAAAATATTTAACAAATATTATGCCTTATATATTTGGAGTTAATAAGGAACATAACGAATAAAAATCGAATATTTCAGAAAATTATATCTGCAGAAAGTATAGCTACAAGAAACTGTTAAAAATATTAAACACCCCTTCGCATTTACTAACAATGCGTATAGTATAATAAAAAGTAAATAAAATAAAACGGCAGGTAAACTGAAATCAGTAAATCGCATTGCTGACTTCATCGGCTTCATTGTGCAAACAGACGCGATCGGCAACAGAATGAGAAAAAAACGCAGCTATATTAAGCAAGCCCCCTCCCCCTCCTGTATACAATACAATGCAGGGCATCACGATAAGCTGCCGAAACATATTGTAGGAATTTCGGCTAAAATATAAATAAAACAGCGCCTTTAATTGCCTCGGAGGAACAACAAGTAAACAAAATAAAACGGGAAATACGTATGCGTATAAAACTGTCAGGGCATCATCTGCATTGACAAATTGTCATTATGCATAAAAAAAACAGAGAGCGAGAGGGAATGAAGCGAATAACAATAACAATGAAGCGCAAAACGTTGCCCAAATGAGGTAATCGCGTAATTATAAATTTATTTTTGCCTTGGCTCACACTGTTAACCGGTTAACAGAGCGCTGTTAACGCAGCATGTTACCGTGTTGCTTCAATTCAAAGGGTACGCAAAGTCGTGCGCCGCTCTCTCCCTCTCTCTCTCGTCTCTCTCTCTGTGTGTGTCATGCACAGCCGGCTAATTTGCTTGCCGCCTTATCTATACCGGCAAAATGATTTGTTTCTTTTTGCTTATCGTTTTGCCACAACGTGCAACAACAATGGCAACATAATAATTTGCAAAAATGTTGCATTTGTGCCTTATTTTGTGGGATTACTGCAACATTGTTTCGGCATTTTCGAGTTAAGCAAACCTCGTTTTCAATGCCGCCTGCCTTTCTCTTTCACTCACGCGTGCTCTCTCGCACTAGTTTCCTGTGCGTGTTGCTCTCTACTCTCTGCACATGTGAATCTCTCTCTCTCTCTCTCTTTGCATTTGTGTGCGTGGTGCTGCTCTCTTCTGGTAGCAGTTTTCGTTCTTTTATTTCCGTCTCGCATTGCCACTGTTAACGATCGCTCGCACGAACGAACAGTGAAGGCGACAGCGAAGTCGACTGCGACTGCGACGTTGGCAGCGCTAGCTTTTTGGCAATTTTTTGCGCTGAGAATATTTTAGTTTTCACTTAGAGTTAGTTGCAAGCGGACGTGTTTTTTTAACTGGATGGCTGGAAACCAAATACGACTAAGAACGCGAACGCACACGCCCGAGCATAGGAATACGCATACATATAGAGAGACGCATATTTTTAAATCAAATAAAATTTAACTTAATTAAGAAGCAGTAGAAATAGAAGCAGCAAAACCAAACACACACACACACACGACGAGAGAAGAAAAGAAGCAGCAGAAGTGGATGCCAAAGAGAAACGCTAGAAAAAGTATAAAGAAAAGAAGAACTACGAATAACTGTGCTTCCGTTAGAGCACACTTAATGATTATATATTTTTTTTATTATACTTTCATGATATTCTCTTGCATGTTGCACTTGAAAACGTAACGCCGCTTTGTGGATTACCAGGCGTATACGCAACACGTTAACAGCAGCTGAATTTCGCAAGAAATTCTTAGGCAGCTGAGAGAGAGTTAACAAGGCAGTTAAAAAAAGTAAAGCACACGTCACGCCTCCCCGTTTTGAAGGCGGGAGGTGCGACTGTTGTCGCTAACAAGAACAAGAAGCAGCAGCAGTAGCAGCAGCGAATAACAAGAGAAAGAAGGCGATAGAAGAAGCGAATGCTAATTGCTAACACGCACTCTCTAAAAACGTCGTCAAAAGCAAAAGGTGAATGTTTGTAAGGCACTTGACTCAGCTCAGCCCGCGACACAACGCGAAGCGACACGATACGACACGTTTAAACTTGACTAAAGACTCTTTAAGAAATGATTAAGTCATCGCTAGAGACAGAGAGAGAGAGAGAGAGGGAGCGCGGCATATCAAATGCAAAAATCAGCCTCAATCTCGGGGTGGAGAGTCCGGTCTGCAGTGCGAGGTCGTCAGGTGTTGTTGCTTATGTTTGTCGATGACGTCGAAACAATAACAAAGCGGCAAAAGAAACTCGAAATGTGCTGCTTATCGATAGACTGATTACAATAATTGATCAAACTAGCAACTGTCAGCTGGTTGTTATAGCACACACGCACACACACATACACATACACACTCGTGTGTGTTTGCTACTTTCGCTTTTCTTTGCGCATCGCGCGCTCGCATTTCTCGCATACTTTGGCCATTTAAATCTTGAGTTATGCACTAAATTTAATACGGCTAATTTGTTCACACACACACACACACACACATAGGAAAATGCCACTGAAAATAGCAAAAAAAAAAAAAGGCATTAGCAAAACAAACGAGAAGCAAAATATGCGCGCCTTTATTTCTTTGCCTTTCTAAAGATTTCTTTCATTTCTTTTCTTGCCAACCGGCAAATTGTCTTTCTTTTACGCGGTATCTTAGCGTCGCTTATGCCTTTGCTTTGTTTCACAATTAAAGTGTCCGAAAAACATTTACGAAAATGTGTTGCAGCCGCTTTTCAAATTGGCCACAAGCCAAATGCGAGTCGACTTGGCCTCATCACGGCACGTTGCTCTTCCGTTTTAATGTTATAAAGGGCAGACGACGATGGTGACGACGGCGTCCTTCATCGCAGCAGCTCCCTGCAGTCACGACTTTTGCAACACACTTGTTGGCATCAATTGCTTTTAATATTTGTTATTTAGTTGTGCCACTTCACGCCCACATGGCGTATGAGTTATATGCGTCACGGCCTGGAATTAATAAGGCAATTTTTCTGGTCTAGCAGTGTGGCAAATGGAAAATGGCATTTCACTATTGCCCTCTCTCTTACTCACACTCTTTCTGATTCACACTCAGTACGGAGTGCAGCACACACGCTGCCGATGACGTCAGCTGCAGTTTTTCAGACTTTTCGCGGACTGTGAAAAATAAATAAACATCAAAAAAAGAATACGAAAATGTTAAATATAAATGCGAAGCATAAAAATAAACTCACAGGCGGCGGCGCTGTGTGCGAGTTAAGCAGGCCAAACATTAATAATAATACTGCGCGATAATAATATGTAATAATAATACTAAAAGAAGAAGAGAAATATGAAGGCAGACAAAGCGAAACGAAATTTCGAACAGTTTTTGTACTCGCTCAAGAGTTCTCCCTCTCTCTCGGTCTCTCTCTCTGAAGCAGTTCAAGGTGTATTCGAATTCGATATCGAAAAAATGATGATATTCTTGGGGGCCTGCTGGCGAAAAATGTTGAACATGGGATCTCATTTAGAAAACTCTCTTGTAGCGCAAAGGCAGCACACGCAGCATTTTCACGGAAATCTTCGCAAGGCCAAGCAACCCTGAAAATCTTGACCAGTGGAAAATACATACATATATTATATATGGGATTTTTCGAATACTAAAAGAAAGAACTTCAGAACGGTTTTTCTTTGTATAATATATCGCATATATTATACATATAAAGGATATACATATATCATCATCGTGTTCTATAGAGACATTGCAGCACGCGTTGCTGTGTTCTATTCTAGAGCAAAAGACGACCGCGTGGTCTCGCACACTCACACACAAACACACTGTTAACCCCCTCTATAGGCATATACCATATATTCTACGTCATTCTCACGCCCCGGGCAACAATTTTCTTTTGTTCTTCTTTGTCTCATTTGCAGATTGAACGACACTCTACGCGATAAGGACCAACAGGTTAGCAAGGATCTCGAAGAGATCGAACAAGTTTTCCGTCGCATCTCACAGCTGCAGGATAAATTGAACGCATTGCACGATCAATTGCAATCGGTGCACGTTTACGACGAACATATTGCCCAAACCGAACAGGTTCTCATCCAATTGAACGGACAAGTGAAGCAGGCAGCCGAAGAGAGTCGTGCTCTGGTAGCACAGACCCAGTCACTGTACCAGGCTAAACAGAATCTGTTGCCCAGTGACATTGCACAAGAGTTTACCGCACTCGAGTTACTAGCGGAACGTGTTCAGGTGGCCATGGAGACCAAAGAGAAGGATTTCAAGCGCGCCAAGACGGTGCGCACCGAATATATTGCCGGTGTGGATGAGATCCAACGCTGGCTGTTGCAGGCTGAGGTCCAGGTGCAGGAACGCACACTGGAACCCACACAGATGAAGGAATTGTTGCAACGTATTAACCATGAAATCGGAGCCATTTACGAACGCTTTACACTGGTCAAGACCAATGGACAGTTGATCATTGAGAATTGCCGCAACAGTGAGGAGAAGACACTGGTGCAGACAACGATCGATCAATTGGCCGCTCAATTGGCTCAAGTGCGTGGCTGGTTGGATGAGAAGAAACAGGCAGTCGGTGATAGTTTGGATGCATGGACACGCTTCATGAATCTGTACCAGATTGTGATGTCGTGGGTTGCCGATAAACGTGCCTTCATCGATCAGACCATCGAGCTGCGTACTCTGCCCGAGGCACGTAACAAACTTGGCGACTATGCGGCGGCTGTGAAGAGTATTAAACCGATAGTGAAGCATTTGAGCGAAATGGACAAAGAACTGGAACACATTGGTCAAGTGACGACTGTGGGCGATCTCAAGGATAAACTGCAGGAGGCCGAGGATGCGAAGATTGCCGTGGAAGCGGTGCTGCTGGAGAGGGTAAAGTGATCCTCCTATTTAAATGGAACCAAATTAATGATATCTGCTCTCTCCCCCTATTTCTTTCCTTCTAATCTTCTGTAGAACTCGCTACTGCAAGAGGCTTGTGAAGAATGGGATCAATGTGAACGCAAAATTAAGGATATTCGTGTATGGCACGAAAAGACCAAACAGACCCTGGAATCCTCACCACAGCAGAAGAAGCCGCTACGCGATCAGCTGGGCTACTGCGAAAAGACTCTGGCCGACATTAATGTGCAAAAGACCAAACTGAGATTGTCTATCGAGAAACTGGAGGTAAGTGGAGGACAAGCAGCTAATTTGGAAACACTTTTCCATACTGATCATTGCTTGCAGGTACATTTCCGCAACGGCATGGGTGGTGATCCACGCCTGAGCGAGAATGTTGATGATTTGGTGCGTTTGCTTGACGGCCTCGGCGAGGTGGTTAAAACCAAATCGCAGAGCCTCGAGCAGACATTAGCCCAAATCGATGTATATCAACAGCAAATGCAAACGCTGCGACAGCGTATTATACAGGAGGAACAGCAGCTGCGTCTAGTCATGGCGCCGACGTACTTGCCTCACGATCGTGAGCGCGCATTAGCCGAGCAACAGGTACGTAAAGCTGCCCGAACAGTTTCGAATATATCTCTGAAACTGAGTCGAGTTTATGTAGAGCACCCCAGTTAGCAGTTGATACCTACCTTGAAGCTAGCAGTTTCAATCAGGTCTTAAGTATATCCCAGTTTAGGCGACCCCACACTCTATCGAACTATCTATCTCTTTATCTCTCTATCTGTCTCTCTCTTAATATATGCATATGTCTATATAAAGTAGCTCGTAAATAACAGCAACTTTAGGCTAAGCCAGATCATCGAACGATCGATCGTCCCCGTCTCCTGAGATAGCATCCCCTTTCGAACCATATATCATACTATATCATGCTATATACTAGAATTGAACGATTCTTTTGCTATGCCAACAGTTGACAGAACAACTTGTTTGATGGCCCCGAAAAAAGTTATTAACCAACCTCAAGTAACCAAATACTATATCTAGTCCACAAGAATTCAGTTTCAATTAATACCTTAAACTATAATATATATATAATATCATATTATAATATATTGTGCGATTAGGTCCGAAATGAAAAGCGAAACAAAAGTTGCACGGTGGCTGCGTATTTAATTTATTTTACATTTTTCGTTTTGTACAATCTTTAGTTCTTTTCTATCGTTTTTTCATTTTCCTTTTGTTTTCAAGTGCGCATTTATTAAAAGTTTAGTATATTCTTTTTTGGTTTTTATTCTTCTATGCGGCATATTATTTCTTTTCGTTTTTCTTTGATTTGCTCAGCGAAAAATTACGTTTTTATTTTCGAATTCGATTTATGCCATCCACATTTCATAAACATCAAGCAAACATTCATATCCACATTTTCAGACATTCATACATTCATATACTCATCCATCCATATTCGAACCGCTTTCATCTATGTGCTTTCTTTCATTTCCCCTTTCATTTTGCGATTCGCTTGTATCGTGCCACACACCAACCGTGCAGCTCTCCATCTCTCTCTCTCTCTCTCATCCTAGTCTGTATGTACTCATGCCCCGTCGTCATACTATTCCATCATACATTATACATATACATTATGCTCGACCCATCATTGTTTTGTCTGCCACATCGAACATTTGTTGTGTCTGTAAAAACAAGAACCGTTTCATTGTCACGTGCCGTGAAAACCATGAATATATATACTATATATATACGCAAAAGAATTTCCGAATAACATAGGTTCGTTCTTGTTGCCGGGGGTAGCCCACCAACGATAATCATCACGAATTCCTTCTCCAGTCCGATTATTCAGCAAGCTATTTATAGGCAAACAACGCGAATTCAGCAACGCCTCAGACAATACATATCGTATATATGTACATACTATAAACATATATAAGTAGGGCGCGATTTTCATAGAATTCTATTATAGTTTAGGTAGAATTAAACAAAATTCGTTTTAAGTTTACATTGCGAATTGCAGTGTCGGCGGTAAGTGGCAAAAAACATTAACATGTTACGACTTTTAACCACAATTTCTATATAATTTGTTAGTATGAGATTTATCCTTTATCGAAAGTAGCTACAATTTTGGGGCAACTCTTTCTCTCTCTCTTTCTTGCCGAATCATAAGCTCACACGTACAGCAGCTGTTTGCATATGTATTCGAAAGTACAGTCAACAAATCACTTCACTTCACCTTCGTTCACCCCACTTCACCTCACTTCACCACACTTCACCCCACATCTCACTATTTTTTGGCACCATTACAACACATTATGCTTTCGCTTAGACATTCTTTCTATTTATGATTTCCTAATTTCTTACTTAGTTAGCTTTATGGCCGGGCAGACATTCTCTCTCTACCTCTCTCGATTTACCTATCTCTATCTTTATCTTGCTCTCGTACCGTAATAGCGCTCTCTCAGTTATCTTTTAGTTACTAGTAATGGTTACGGTTTTCATTTGACTTATATATTTTATTTTTGACATTTTTTGTATTTCTTTTTATCTTTTCTTGAAAATACGAAAAAAAACAAATCTGGTGTCGTTGCGCTATCAAAAAAAACATACAAATTCTATTCACACAACATTCTAAACGACTGTTTTAAAACTCTTAATATATATATTAATAATATATCTAACTGGTTTAATTGGGCTTTTGCTCGCTTGCGCCTCTTGTGCTACTTGCTAAACTACTAAACCAAACATGTGACTAACCCATCCAAACATGAATCGATAATGCTGCTTCTACTATAATTCAAATATCCTTAATGTAACCTTGCTACAATACACTCCCACACGCCCTCCGCCCCCCACACTCACACACAAACACACACACACACTCGATCATACACATGGGTATTGCGTACTTCTCAAACAACAACAACAAAATAAACCTGGTATATGGTTGCTTTCCCAAATGGCATATTATGCTCGCTGCCAAATAAATATTATCGTAAACGATTCTATATGCTGACCTTTTTGTATCTCTTCTCTATATGCTCACGCCAAACATTCTCTTCTTCTCTCTCTCTATCTCGCTGTCTGAAACAATTGCACCAAAACGCATAAATGATCTCAATATATATACACCCAACTCGATCTATCTTGATCTATATCAAATAGGCATGTCGTGAACGTGTCAAAAATTTGCATTCGAAAATAACCGCACGTAATGAGCGCATCAAATTGTTAATACATCGCGGCACGCCGGACGATGCTAGGCTAGAGATTTAGAGATGCCGCTAAGGCTATGGCAAACAGTACTTATAAGTAATAAAAATGAAAAGAAAGTAGGGGATCTCCCATGCCCCATCCATACACAAACACACACACAAAACTAGGAATAGATCGCCAAAGATAATGAAAACCAAACCAAAGCCAAGCTAAAGCAGCCACCGCAGTGTCCTCTGGTGCTTGGCGGTAGTCAAGTCCATGTCCACAGTCTCCCAATGTGGACATCGGGTGCACCGCCATAGCTTCCAGAGGGGCATACTTATTTAATTTACTACAATACTTATTATATTTATCATATACACATGACCCATGCTTAAGAAAATACCAAAAAAAAAAAGATTAACTATTAAATTATATTTTTAAAATGAAACCCAAAGAGTATTATTATTATTGTTTTTTTTACTAGGCAACAGATTGCCCCTTAGATAGAGTCGTTCGTTAGGTAGTGTTATGTTAGGCCCTTTGAAACTTTCAAAACCGAATGAAAGCTAACCTTTTTTGGCAAATCTTCCCCCCTATCTCTCTCTCTCTCTCTCTCGATCGATCACTCCAACAATTACTGAACGCGCAGGCAATGCGACAATCAATCGATGGCATGCAGCAAACCTACGACGCAACCGCCGCCCAATCCTATGCTCTGGATCCACATTCAGTGGTAACCACTTCATCGACTGTCTCGTTGCTTATGAAGCCAACGGCAGTAGGTCTAACCTATGCTGAAGTGTTATCAGGACATGCGAGTCCGGTAAGCGGTAATGAAACGGCGACAGTATCAAGACAAGAAAAACGTACTACCCACGAACGAAACCCAGACACGACAACAGCAACGACAACAACAACAACTACGACAAGGCAACAACAACAACAGCAACCACACGAACCAACCAACCAAGAAACAATTACAACCGTTAGAACAACCACACTGACAACAACAACACGCACGCACCAGGAAGAGCAATCTGAACCCACTACGGTGGTCTATGAAGTCCGAGAACAACATGTTACACCACCACCAACAACTGCGAGCAGCAACACCTCCTTGGTCTATGAACACACAATCGAACAACCGCGAATTGAAACCATCGTTACCACCAGCAGAAGCAGCAGCAGTACAGCACAACAGCAACAACAACAGCAACAAGTTTCTAGCACAAGCGATCAGATTAATCAATTTATCGAACATGAGCAAAATCAAAATCGGGTTAATCAAACGGGTAAGAAACTGCAGGCACCGCGGCCCGAACGTCGTGGACGTTCGCCGCGACGTAGGCGAGAGCCGCATGCAGCAACAGGTTTTCAGGTGGAGAGCACTCAACTGGAGCACAATACTCAGCAATATCAGCAACCACAACAACATCAGCAACAACTTTTCATACCTCAAGAGGATCGTGCACGTTCACGCAGCCCCATGTGGGTGCCCGGTTCGACATCCTACGCGGAGGTACTTCGTGGCCAGGAATTGGAGCGATTGAGGGTCGAAGAATTGGCCAGACAAGCAGCCCAACAACCACGTGCGGATCTTACCATCCAAGATGTGGTTGATGCAGCAGCAGCTGCATCGGCAACCAACATATATGTACCTCAATCTGAGCCCGAACAGCATCCACAATTGGTGGAGCAGTTTGTGGTCAGTGAGGCGCCTAACACGACGGAGCTCAGCTATATTCAGCAGCAACCACAGCTAGATCAAAAGCAACAACTACTCAGCTACGAAGCACCGATGAGCGCCGAGGAGATTACGGCCACGTACTTACAACCGGATCCACAGCTGTATAAGACCATGTATGAGAATGTGGCCGACAGTGGACAGTGGGCCTATGTAACCGAGACGAGCTCCAATCCGCAGCAGCAACAGGTGCTGACGCAGAACTACTATGACCAGATGATGCAGATGCAGTATCCCATACAGTATCAGCCTGTGGCGGTGCCACCTGCAGCGACGCAGTATCAACTGCTGACCGGATATTATCAACCAGTTGCACAGGCAGAAACCTTCCCAACGGCTTACACCACGGAGTCGGCGTCACAAATCTATTACACACAGCAAACGCCGGAATATACACAAGAGTATCAACAGCCACAACAGCTGCCGGAAGTGAACCCTGAAGTGTCCGCATATCCGGTAGAAAATGTTGATCAGGCCTATCTCTTGGAACCATATCGTACGGAGGTTAATCTCGTCGAGAGCTCGACAACCGGCAACAGTGTACTCGATCGTGTGGTAACCACATTGGCATCTATGGTGCAACAGAGTGCCGAGCCGCTGACCACTAGCACGCAGCAGATCCAACCAACTGTGGTCTCGCAACATGTCGAATTGGAGCAAGAGCAAGTGCCTCCACAGCAGGTATATATTGAGGAACATGTGCAGATGTTGCGCCCAGTGGAACCGCAAGATTTTGAAGTCAATGAACCGCGCCCGGACATTACCTTTGGTCAGTTCGAAGTTGACGCCATTGCGACCATACCCATTGACGTACCTCAGCTTCAACAACAACAACAGCCACAACCACAACCCCAACAGCAACCCCAAGCACAACCACAACAACCGGCGAACGTAACCACAACTAGCTATGTAGAGGAAACGATAATCTCGCAACAAGTACAGCCAACTGTGATAGCACAAAAGACTCAGGAAGTCGTTGCAACTCCCGATACTTTCGTCGTCCGTCCCCAAGTGCAACAGCCCACGCAGAATGTCTATCAGCAAGCAGCAACAAGTCAAGATTCAAGTACTGGCAGCACCTACGCCGAAGTGCTCTTTGGTCAACAACACAGAGCACATCCAGTTTTCCAGCCATCCAGTCAACAACTGATTCCAGTACGTGTCGCGGAACCAGTGCCGCAACCCCGCAATGCTGAACAACAAACATCAACAAGACATATTACAACAACTACTACAACAAGCACTACAACAACAAAGAGTCAACAGGGCCGACGACCGGAAAAGAACGATGATAACGAGGCGAAGATTCCGAGAGCTAAACGGCAAAGGCATGAACCACAACCAGAGCCATTGCCAATTAAAGTGGTTAGTCGAAAGGATTCCCGAACAACCAGAAAGAACAAGTCACCCGACACAAATGGATCATCACTTGCACATCCGGAGAAAACAACCATTGTCGAAGAGGTTGCAGTTAAAGTCAACTTGCCGGAAGAGCCGATAAAACACCCGGAACCAAAACCAAGGAAATCCAAGAAGAACAAGAAGACTACTGAACCAGCGGTCACATCAGAATCCGATAAGGTTGTTGAACCAGTCAAGGAAACAAATGTTGTGGAAACTACAACAATCACAAAGACAATTGTTAAGCCTGCTGAAGAAATCACAATTGTGAAGGAAACTATCCCAGCGTCTGAACCAGCTGTGATCGCTGTACCCACGGAGGCCGTGCCCACAAAGAAGGAGAGAAAGAAGAACACCAGCGCTATGGATATTGTGACGAAGAAAACAGTTGAAGATACTGTCGAAGATATCAAACCAGTGGAAGTTGCTCCAATTGTAAAGCCAACTCAGGAGGTTTCACCTGTTCCTTCAAAGAAAGACAAAAAGAAGTCGAAGACTGTGGTAGAAACAACTACAACATCAAAGAAATTAGTTGAACCAGTTGAGGAACTTATTACACAGATTGAAACAATATCTGTAGTTGAACCAACCGTCGAATCAACAGTCAAACCAGCTGCTACCGTTCCGGCTGTCACCAAAAAGGACAAGAAAAGGACTACAATCGTGGTGGAAACAACGACCATCACCAAAGATACTTCTACAGTTCCTGAAAAATCAATTGAAGAAGTGAAGACTTCAAGCAATGTTGAACCTGTTGTTGAAACGAAATTGGATTTCATACCAGCAGAAAAGTCTTCTACCGAAATTAAGGAAGTTGTAAAATCTGAAATTAAAACAATAGAACCAACTACCGAAATCATCAACGGGAAGGAAGTTACAGAAGATGTTAAACCTGTAGTTGAACCGGTTGTTAGCAAGGCCCGCTCGAAGAAGGATAAGAAACGAGGCAAGGTCGCCGATGTAGTGCCCCAGCAAACAGTGCAGCCCCAGGAATCCGTTAAGCAGAAATCGGTTGAATTTATTCAAGAAATTTCCACTTCGGAATCAAATGTTGCCGAGGCACCTAAGCCAGAGGCAATCGTGGAAATTCCTCAGGTAGTTGAATTCACTACACTACCCGAATCTTCTGCTACTACGGAAATAAACGAAACAATAACAGAAGGTGAGCCTACGGTAACAACATCGACTAATACAATTTCTACCGAGAGTGGCACAACAACAATCACCACTAGAACTATTACGAAACACATCACAAAGCGCATAGTCAAGCGCATTGTGGATGGCAGGGAGGAGATTGTTGAGGAAGATGTTATCGATGACTTGCCCGAAGAAAATATTTCTGTTGAGCAATTCGATATACCTGCAGTTGAAACGACAAGCACTTCATTGCCCGGCAGCATAATTGTGCCTGGACTTACTTCAACTCAAGATACAACAGTTGTTCAAGGCGGTTCTATTACGAAAACGACAATTACAAAAACGAAGCGAATTCTTAAGCGCATCACTGCTGATGGCGAAGAAGTTGTTGAGGAGTATTTCGAAGATGAACCAGAGGTGGAACGCGATGTTACTTTGCTTCCAACAACAGTGCTAACTTCGTCAAACGTGACAACTCGTGAGCAACCATCTCAGGAGTCTATTCTTGATGTGGCCCAACAGGCTGTTGAGGAAATTGTGGAAAAGGCAGAGCAAATAATCTTGCCAGAACCGGAAAAGCCATTGCGCAAGGACAAGAAGAAACCAGAGTCTTCGATTGTGAAGGAAACTGTAGATTTCATTGCCGCCGAAACTGAGCAACAGCCACAGCCACAAAAGCCTAGTCGCAAGGATAAGAAAAAACAAACGAAGCCGAAGAGCGAGGAAGTTAAACCAAACATTGATGCCATAGAAATACCAATTATGCAAAACGTAGCCGAAATTATCGAGCCGCAAATACCATTAGAAACCACAGAGCCCCTGAATACAACAAGTGCAACTACAACTGATGAAAATCAGACTCAGTCAACTGAAGGATCTGTTATCAGCGATGATGGCAGCCTAATCAAAACAACTGTTATTCGTACAACAAAAATCGTGAAAAAGATCAATCAACAGGAAAATCAAGAACTATCAACATCAACTTATTCGGACGCACAGTCAATGGATTCTTTTGAAATTGCCGATGAAGCTACAGAAGAACCCAATGTTGAGAAATCTGAAATGAACAGTCGGGAAGTCAGCGATGAAGGCGTTGTTAAGACAACCAAAACAACAACAATTCGAACAATTAAGAATGCCAGGACTGAAGCCGAGAAGGATACTGTCACTGAGCCCATTATTGAGGCTAAAGTTGTACCCGAAACGAAATCTTCCGAGGAATCTGTACAATCCGAAGATGGCTCTGTGCTGAAAACAACAATTGTACGCACAACAAAAATTGTGAAAAAAATATGTCAGGATAGTGAAAACATCAGTGAAACCAGTAGTGTTTCGGAAACAGAGTTGCCATCTCTTGAAAGCATAATTCAGGATGCTCCAGTTGTCGCCGAATCTGTTACTACTGAATCGAACAATAAGGGTATTACGAAAACTGTCACCTCGCGTACAACAAAGGCTGTTACGGAAGTTATAAATGAACCTGAGGAGATAGCCACCCATTCTGTTCCTGATCAAATCGTTTTCGAACAAAATCCAGAAAAGTTGCTTATTGCTCCGTCTAGTGAGGGTAAAAATATTAAATCAACTACCCTCGATTTCATTGCCTCGGAGCAACAAAGTGCTGCAGCGAAACCCGACGTAAAGCCCAGAAAGTCAAAGAAACACTCAAAAACTCAGTTGACCGAAGCTCCACTTACAGAAGAGCCAATAACTGTACAACATACTCCTCCTACCTCAGTCATTACAGAGCAACTTCCAGTTGCAGAACCAGAGCGGGAGGTTAAAGTTGATGAGGTAACGGTTACTGAGCCTACGTCTGATAATGCTGGTAACGATGTTGTTAAGACCACAATTGTGCGAACAACAAAGGTTGTCAAGAAAATTTCACAAAATGTTGATACTCAAAACGTCAGTGAAACTATCAGTTCTGCTGATAAGGAAATTGAGAAACCCGAAAAGCATGAACCCATTTCTGAAGAGCCAACGACAACTGAAAGTAATGGTGGTGTAACAAAAACTACAACTGTGCGTACAACGAAAATTGTGAAAAAACTGAATGAAGATGGTGAAACAACAACAGAGGAAAGTAGCACAATCAGTGATCCTGTTACCGTGCGCGAAGGATCGCCAACCATTTCGGAAATACCAAGCGAAACTTCAACAGTATCCAGCCAAATAGATGGCGCCATCATCAAGACAACCACAATTCGCACGATGCGAATCACTAAGCGAATTACAAACGACGGACGTATAGTTATAACCGAAAGTGACGCCCCAAGTGATGTTATCGTAACATCCAGTATTGAAATGCCCGATCAAAGACCAGTTAGTCCAGTGGTATCTTCGCGTACAGCATCACCTGTTGTCACGCCTAGTAGCGCAGCTAATGTAGAAAATGTTGGTGTCAATATTGATTTGGCTCTAAACGAGCCGCTGAGCAGATCAGGCATTAAGGTCCTAGACATTGAGACAACGGAGTTACCGAATGTACAAACAAATGAGACAAACATTTCGACGAATGGGTCTATTACTGAGACAAAGACATTTGCCACTTCTACTACAACTACCAAAAATACGATTCTTACGACAACCCAACGACGTAGCTTCGAAACCGAAGATGGCACAAATGTTCTTTTCGTGGGAGAAGGCATTGACGGAGCCTATCCACCAGGTACAGTTCAGAAAATCTCTCTCATTACTCATGAAGAGAAATTGAAGACTCCAATTGTGAAAATGCATTTAGATTTTCCAGAGGTTAGTCTTCGTGTGACCGAGACTGTGACTGAAAATGTAGAGTCCCTTCAAAGAACTGCTGAAAGTAGCGAAACTCATTCTGTTGAGTTGACTAGAGTGCCAGAAATATTAGAATCTGTTGAGCCATCAGTAACTAGTGTAGAACAAAAACTTGAAGACCAAGTGACAAAGACGGTAGTGGTAGAGCAGGTTGAAAAGCCAATCGACAATAATAAGGACAGCGAACCTGTACTTTCTGAGTTGAGTCCCGAAGAGCAAGTCCTATTCGAAGACATTCAAAAGAAATTGTCTAAGAAAGATAAGAAGAAGCGACCTGCAATTCCTGAAGAGTTTATTAAACAAGAAACAATTCAGATCCTTGTAGAAGAAACAAAGAGCAATGACCCGTTAGGTAAGACTTCTGTAGATGAAAAGCATTCTGTTATTGATATTCCTGAAACCACCAATAAACCAGCACAATTAGTTGAGAATATCGCGCTAGATGCTACGTTGATTCAAAAGGCGAAAACAATCGAGCATACCAAAGCTGATACACTTCACCACGAGCAAGTTCAAGAAACACCAGTTGTTCCTTCTGATAAAACTCAAATTGAAACGCAACAAGATATTCCATGTGAGGTTCAGTTACTCCCAGATCCTACTAATATCGCTAATCAAACTGTTCCTGCCAAACCAAGCGCATTAATTGCTGAAGCATTTGTTGCTAACATGGTAAGCACTTTAAATATCACTAATATCCAAAATATTTGCCCCTATGACAGAATTTATGAAATTCCAAAATACAATATATCACAATTTAAATTAGCCGAGGGTAACTATCACATTGTTAATTCCAAACCAAGTCCTGTAGAACCTTCTATACCATATGAACAGCCCCCTGTTGAAGAGGTATCACCGATTGTAAGTACGGTTGATTCTTCTGCTCCAACAAAGTTGGTTGTTATTTCCCCTGAACTTATAAACGTCCCGAAAGAAAATAAGGTATACGAAATACCCAAATATAACATTTCTACACTGAGCACAGCTGAAGGTAATTATCACACAATAAATTCCAAGCCAATTCAAGTAGAACAAACACCAATTGAGAAATTAGAGCCAATCGAAAAACGTGAAAGTCCTGCTGAATCAGAAAAACCTCTTCATGTTGAAACTGAAACAACTGCCGATAAGCCAATAGAAATTGTTCCTTCCAAACCAGAAAGAATATATGAAATTCCCAAATACAACACAATCATTTTGGATGCAGCTGAGGCTAATTATCAGAAAAATAAGGTGCCAGAAAAATCAACGAATGAACTACAACCAAACGACGTCAAGAGTTCACAAGTTGAAACTGAAACTCATACTTCTTCAACAACGACAGCTACCACCACAACTGTCAGTACAAATGTGTCTAAAACAGTGGATACATCTGAAACAATCGAACCAAAGAAAGATTTGAAGGAAGAACAACAACCCTTCTATTACTTTGAGGTTCCAAAATACAACATTACCGCACAACAATTCGCTGAAAATAGCTTCAGGGAATACCTTTCAACCCAAACAATCAGCGAGGCCACCGAGCCTACAGAAGAAAGCAAAATAACAACTGAGGCTGTGAACACCGAATCTTCAATTTCTGAAGACGGCAAGACAACAGTGACAACCACCACAACTACCACTGTGACTGAAACTGTCAAGGAGTCTGTAGTTCCGGAACAACCAAAGGCTGTGGAACCCGAAAAGAAACCCGAGGAACCCAAGAAAGCCGTTGTTGTCGAGTCGGCGAAAGAAGTACCTGTTGCACCTGTCGAGCCGAAGGAGGTTATCGAACCGTCGATCTCCGAGGACAGCAAGACAACAGTGACAACCACCACAACTACCACTGTGACTGAAACTGTCAAGGAGTCTGTAATTCCCGAACAACCAAAGGCTGTGGAACCCGAAAAGAAACCCGAGGAGCCCAAGAAAACAGCTTATGCTGGCCTGCCTGTTGATGACTCCACCAGTTCTTGGATGGACGTGTTGGATGAACCTATGACATTCTCCGACGAAGAGGAAGAAACTCCAGTTGAACCAGCAAAAGAAGTTGCAGTCGTTGTCGAACAAACGGAAGAAGTACCTGTTGCACCTGTCGAGCCGAAGGAGGTTATCGAACCGTCGATCTCCGAGGACAGCAAGACAACAGTGACAACCACCACAACTACCACTGTGACTGAAACTGTCAAGGAGTCTGTAGTTCCAGAACAACCAAAGGCTGTGGAACCCGAAAAGAAACCCGAGGAGCCCAAGAAAGCAGCTTATGCTGGCCTGCCTGTTGATGACTCCACCAGTTCTTGGATGGACGTGTTGGATGAACCTATGACATTCTCCGACGAAGAGGAAGAAACTCCAATTGAACCCGCAAAGGAAGTTGTAGTCGTTGCCGAAACAAGAAAGGAAATACCTGTTGTCGAACCAACGAAAGAAGTACCTGTCGAGCCGAAGCAGGTTATCGAATCTTCGATTTCTGAAGACAGCAAGACAACCGTGACTGTCACCACAACCACAACTGTGACAGAAACTACCAACGAGTCTGTGATTCCTGTGGAACCTGAAAAGAAACCCGAGGAACCCAAGAAAGCAGCTTATGCTGGCCTACCTGTTGATGACTCAACCAGTTCTTGGATGGACGTGTTGGATGAGCCCATGACATTCTCCGACGAAGAAGAAGAAGCTCCTGTCGAACTAGCAAAGGAAGTTGTTGTAGTTGTTGAGCCAACGAAAGAAGTACCTGTTGCACCTGTCGAGTCGAAGGAAGTAATCGAATCTTCGATCTCTGAGGACAGCAAGACAACAGTGACAACCACTACAACTACCACTGTGACTGAAACTGTGAAGGAGTCTGTAGTTCCAGAACAACCAAAGGCTGTGGAACCCGAAAAGAAACCCGAGGAGCCCAAGAAAGCAGCTTATGCTGGCCTGCCTGTTGATGACTCCACCAGTTCTTGGATGGACGTGTTGGATGAACCCATGACATTCTCCGACGAAGAGGAAGAAACTCCAATTGAACCCGCAAAGGAAGTTGTAGTCGTTGCCGAAACAAGAAAGGAAATACCTGTTGTCGAACCAACGAAAGAAGTACCTGTCGAGCCGAAGCAGGTTATCGAATCTTCGATTTCTGAAGACAGCAAGACAACTGTGACTGTCACCACAACCACAACTGTGACAGAAACTACCAACGAGTCTGTGATTCCTGTGGAACCTGAAAAGAAACCCGAGGAACCCAAGAAAGCAGCTTATGCTGGCCTACCTGTTGATGACTCAACCAGTTCTTGGATGGACGTGTTGGATGAGCCCATGACATTCTCCGACGAAGAAGAAGAAGCTCCTGTCGAACCAGCAAAGGAAGTTGTTGTAGTTGTTGAGCCAACGAAAGAAGTACCTGTTGCACCTGTCGAGTCGAAGGAAGTAATCGAATCTTCGATCTCCGAGGACAGCAAGACGACAGTGACAACCACTACAACTACCACTGTGACTGAAACTGTGAAGGAGTCTGTAGTTCCAGAACAACCAAAGGCTGTGGAACCCGAAAAGAAACCCGAGGAACCAAAGAAAGCAGCTTATGCTGGCCTGCCTGTTGATGATTCCACCAGTTCTTGGATGGACGTGTTGGATGAACCCATGACATTCTCCGACGAAGAGGAAGAAACTCCTGTTGAACCAGCAAAGGAAGTTGCAGTAGTTATCGAAACAACAAAGGAAATACCTGTTGTCGAACCAACGAAAGAGGTACCTGTAGAGCCGAAGGAGGTTATCGAATCATCAACTTCTGAGGACAGCAAGACAACAGTGACAACCACCATAACTACCACTGTCACTGAAACCGTCAATGAGTCTGTGATTCCGGAACAACCAAATACCGAAGAAACTGACAAGACAACCTGCGCTGACCTGCCAATTTACGGTGGTTTAACACTCGAGGGACCAATTGACACCTGGTCAAGTGTTTTGGAGGAATCACTGCCCCAAGCAGGAAATACCTTTACGTCCACTCTGTCAGCAGATGCTCCGGAATTTACTCCCTCCTATTTAAGAAATGCTTATTCTGATCAGACAAACACATTCCTTGCTAATGAAAGAGTTTACAATGAATTCATTCCACGGAACAGAGCTGAGCAAACAATACCATTACAAAAGAAGCCAAAGAAGACGAAACCAGCAAAGAAGCAAAAGAAACAAGCAGTTGAATCCGAGGATATTAAAGAAACCACTCCCGCAGCTCCTATATTTGTCTTGGAATCAGATCAGACTGTCGAGCAAAGTGTCTGGGAAAACAATCGTGATGGAAAGTCATACGCGGATGTATTGTTTAGTTCCGGTGATACTGATGAAAAAGAAGTTATCGAGACCGTTCACCAACAGAAACCAATTGCTATCGAGCCATTGCATAAGCCAGAGAAGGCCAAGGAAAATGTGAAAAAACCAAAACCAGTTGCCGTCGAGCCATCGCCTAAACCGGAAAAAGCTAAGGAGCAAGTGAAAAAGGAGAAGCCAGTTAAAACGAAGCCTGTAGAACAAATTGTTGACACTGAGACGTCTAAACCTTCCACAGAAAGCTCCAAAGAAACATCATCTGACGAGCGAGATGTTTCCAAGACATCAGAGTTTAGTTGGTCGGCTTTAGTTCGAAGGCCCGGAGAATGGACAGATAATACAGCTGTTAAGAAGGAAGAAAAGAAACCGAAAGTAGAAGAAAAAGATGAACGTAAACCTTCAAAAACTAAGAAGGCAAAGAAGGTAAAGAAACCAGTAGTTGAACCTGTTTCCACAACTTCTGAGGATGAAAAGCCTGAAGCTGGCGAACCATCTAACGTTCACACAGAAGCGCCAGAGACAAAACCGACTGAACTTGTAACTATTACCGACAAAAATGATCAACCAGAATCCACTGGCTTTTCATGGGCTTCGCTTGTCAAAAGGCCAGGAGAATGGGTTGATACAACTATTACACAAATTAAGAGTGCAGTTACAACTTCGACGGATAAGCCAGAACCTGTACGCAAAGAGCATGAAAAGCCGAAGAAAGTTCGGCCGCAGAAGAAAACGGCGCGATCTGAAACTAAACCACAAGTTTTGGAAGAAGTTGAGCCAATTTCTGAACCTGCCACTAAGCCAATTATTCCAGTTGAAAGTGAACCAGAAAATATCGTTCATGTTGAAGTCGCTGAGAGCAGTACTCCGTCATTCTCTTGGGCTTCCTTGGTTAAGAAGCCTGGCGACTGGGTAGATGATATTGCTGATCGCAAAAAACAAATTCCCAAGAGTGAACCTAAGTCCGAAGCAAAACCGGATGTAAAGTCCGAGCCCAAGGGTCGCAAGGAACGGAAAACCACCAAGAAAGAACGTATTGCTGTTGAACTGGATAATAGAAAAGAATTAAAGCCCAAAATAGTGGAGCAACACAGTGAAGCAACAACAACAACCACAACAGATGAAAGCGATGTGCCAGTCTCGTCGTCGTCTCCCACCCATGATGACTCAATAATTACATGGGCTAAGATTGCTAGTCAAATAGATTCCATGTCGGACTTACCACCAAAAGAACATGATGTCAAACGTAAGCCATTAGAACCCACCCATTCGAAAAAAGAACACAAGAAAAAAGAAACTTCAAAGGAAAACATTCGACACACAGATCAGAAATTAAGTTCTTGGGCATCTGCAGTCAGCCAGCAAACTGTTGAATTTATAGAAACTGAAAAGGTTATACCAAAGGTTGTTTCTGTTAAGAAACCAGAACCTACCACAGTACCTAAATCCTCAGATAAATTCAAATGGTCAGATATTGTTGAACAATCTGAAGACAAACCACATAAGTCTTGGGCTGAAATGATTGATGATGGTGGTGACGAAGTTGTTGTTGAACACAAATCATGGAAAGAACTAATTGAAGACGAGATTGAAATACCACTTCTTCCTGAAAATGGTGATGAAGCTAACATAAATAAAATAATCGAAACAATTCAAGATATGAAGTCTGAGGAAACTGAAACACCGAAGGAGATACCTGTTGTTCCCATCGAGACAAAAGAGGTTATTGAATCTTCAGTATCTGAAGACAGCAGGACAATTGTGACAGTCACAACAAACACATCCGTGACTAAGACCATCAACGAGACTGTGATTCCGGAACAACCAAAGACTGTGGAACCCGAAAAGAAACCCGAAGAACCCAAGGAACCAGCTTATGCTCCTGTTAAACCCGCAAAGGACATCGCAGTCGTTGTCGAAACAACGGTAGAAGTACCTATTACACCAGTCGAGCCGAAGGAGGTTATCGAATCTTCGATCGCTGAGGACAGCAAGACAACAGTGACAACCACTACAACTACCACTGTGACTGAAACTGTCAAGGAGTCTGTCATTCCGCAACAACCAAAAGCTGTGGAACCCGAAAAGAAACTCGAGGAACCCAAGAAACCCGCTTATGCTGGCCTGCCTGTTGATGACTCCACCAGTTCATGGATGGACGTGTTGGATGAGCCCATGACGTTCTCCGACGAAGAGGAAGAAACTCCTGTTGAACCCGCAAAGGAAGTTGTTGTAGTTGTTGAGCCAACGAAAGAAGTACCTGTTGCACCTGTCGAGTCGAAGGAGGTTATCGAATCTTCGATCTCCGAGGACAGCAAGACAACAGTGACAACCACCACAACAACCACTGTGACTGAAACTGTCAAGGCGTCTGTAATTCCGGAACAACCAAAGGCTGTGGAACCCGAAAAGAAACCCGAGGAACCAAAGAAAACAGCTTATGCTGGCCTACCTGTTGATGACTCCACCAGTTCATGGATGGACGTGTTAGATGAGCCCATGACGTTCTCCGACGAAGAAGAAGAAGCTCCTGTTGAACCCGTAAAGGAAGTTACAGTCGTTGCCGAAACAACAAAGGTAGTCGAACCAACGAAAGAAGTGCCTGTTGTGCCCGATGAGCCAAAAGAGGTTATCGAATCTTCGATTTCTGATGACAGCAAGACAACTGTGACAGTCACTACAACCACAACTGTGACAGAAACTACCAACGAGTCTGTGATTCCTGTGGAACCTGAAAAGAAACTCGAGGAACCCAAGAAACCCGCTTATGCTGGCCTGCCTGTTGATGACTCAACCAGTTCTTGGATGGACGTGTTGGATGAGCCCATGACATTCTCCGACGAAGAAGAAGCTCCTGTCGAACCAGCAAAGGAAGTTGTTGTAGTTGTTGAGCCAACGAAAGAAGTACCTGTTGCACCTGTCGAGTCGAAGGAAGTAATCGAATCTTCGATCTCCGAAGACAGCAAGACAACAGTGACAACCACCACAACTACCACTGTGACTGAAACTGTCAAGGAGTCTGTAATTCCGGATCAAACAAAGGCTGTGGAACCCGAAAAGAAACCCGAGGAACCAAAGAAAGCAGCTTATGCTGGCCTACCTGTTGATGACTCAACCAGTTCTTGGATGGACGTGTTGGATGAGCCCATGACATTCTCCGACGAAGAAGAAGAAGCTCCTGTCGAACCAGCAAAGGAAGTCGTTGTAGTTGTTGAGCCAACGAAAGAAGTACCTGTTGCACCTGTCGAGTCGAAGGAGGTTATCGAATCTTCGATCTCCGAGGACAGCAAGACAACAGTGACAACCACCACAACAACCACTGTGACTGAAACTGTCAAGGCGTCTGTAATTCCGGAACAACCAAAGGCTGTGGAACCCGAAAAGAAACCCGAGGAACCAAAGAAAGCAGCTTATGCTGGCCTGCCTGTTGATGACTCCACCAGTTCTTGGATGGACGTGTTGGATGAACCTATGACATTCTCCGACGAAGAAGAAGAAGCTCCTGTTGAACCCGTAAAGGAAGTTACAGTCGTTGCCGAAACAACAAAGGTAGTCGAACCAACGAAAGAAGTGCCTGTTGTGCCCGATGAGCCAAAAGAGGTTATCGAATCTTCGATTTCTGATGACAGCAAGACAACAGTGACAGTCACCACGACCACAACTGTCACTGAAACTGTCAAGGAGTCTGTCATTCCGGAACAACCAAAGGCTGTGGAACCCGAAAAGAAACCCGAGGAACCCAAGAAAACAGCTTATGCTGGCCTGCCTGTTGATGACTCCACCAGTTCATGGATGGACGTGTTGGATGAACCCATGACATTCTCCGACGAAGAGGAAGAAACTCCTGTAGAACCCGCAAAGGAAGTTGTTGTAGTTGTCGAGCAAACGAAAGAAGTACCTGTTGCTGCTGTCGAGCCAAAGGAGGTCATCGAATCTTCGATTTCTGAAGATAGCAAGACAACTGTGACAACCATCACAACTACCACTGTGACTGAAACTGTGAAGGAGTCTGTAATTCCGGAAGAACCAATGGCTGTGGAACCCGAAAAGAAACCCGAGGAACCCAAGAAACCCGCTTATGCTGGCCTGCCTGTTGATGACTCCACCAGTTCATGGATGGACGTGTTGGATGAACCCATGACATTCTCCGACGAAGAGGAAGAAACTCCTGTAGAACCCGCAAAGGAAGTTGTTGTAGTTGTCGAGCAAACGAAAGAAGTACCTGTTGCTGCTGTCGAGCCAAAGGAGGTCATCGAATCTTCGATTTCTGAAGATAGCGAGACAACTGTGACAGTCACTACAACCACAACTGTGACAGAAACTACCAACGAGTCTGTGATTCCTGTGGAACCTGAAAAGAAACCGGAGGAACCCAAGAAAGCAGCTTATGCTGGCCTACCTATTGATGACTCAACCAGTTCTTGGATGGACGTGTTGGATGAACCCATGACATTCTCCGACGAAGATGAAGAAACTCCTGTCGAACCCGCACAGGAAGTTGCAGTCGTTGTCGAACAAACGGAAGAAGTACCTGTTGCACCTCTCGAGTCGAAGGAAGTAATTAAATCTTCGATCTCTGAGGACAGCAAGACGACAGTGACAACCACTACAACTACCACTGTGACTGAAACTGTGAAGGAGTCTGTAGTTCCAGAACAACCAAAGGCTGTGGAACCCGAAAAGAAACCCGAGGAACCCAAGAAAACAGCTTATGCTGGCCTGCCTGTTGATGACTCCACCAGTTCTTGGATGGACGTGTTGGATGAACCCATGACATTCTCCGACGAAGAGGCAGAAACTCCTGTTGAACCAGCAAAGGAAGTCGCAGTTGTTGTCAAAACAACAAAGGTGGTCGAACCAACGAAAGCATTACCTGCTCCTCCTGTCGAGCTGAAGGAGGTAATCGAATCTTCTATTTCGAAGGATAGCAAGACAACAGTGACAACCACCACAACTACCACTGTGACTGAAACTATCAGTGAGACTGTAATTCCAGAGGAAACGAAGCCAAAATTAGAGAAAGATAATAAAACTGCTAATGTTTGGGCCCAAAGTTCTTCGTACGCGGATGTGCTAAAACACACATTAAATTTCATAGATGGCGAGAAGAGAAACGTCGAACGGGTTGCTGAAACTAACGCTGAAACAATACCTGATATTAGAAGTTCAGAAGTAGTGGAGCATGTTTCTAAAAAGTCAAAACCAAAGAAGGACAAAAAACAGAAAAAGATTGAAAAGACAGAAGCTGAATTCGATGTGTCGGATAATTCTAAAACAACTGAGAGGGAACTTCTATCCCCCAAATCGCAAACCGTTGTAGAAGTCACCACATCCAGTATAGATTCAGTTCAAAAAGAAACCGAAGAAGTTTTGAAGCCCCAAAAGTGGTCTGAAATGGTTGAAGATGAAGTAAACAAGGTTGAACAGCCTCAGGCAGTTTCTCAACCAGGAACTGTGTTCTCTTGGTCATCTATTGTGAGACAAGGAACCGAAGAGCCTTTCACAAAGATTACTCAAAATGTTCCTGAAGATACCGATCCTCTGGACTCAATAACAACGCGTGTCACTGAAAATATATCCGAAATCTTACGGGATCCAGTTAAAGATGAGAAACCGAAAAAACAAAAGGCGAAGAAGACAAAGAAATCATCAACTGTCCCTATTGAACCAGAGACCACACGTCCGGTTGAAGAACCTATTAACGATGATCAAAGCGTTCCCCAAGAAGAGCTTCCATCTCAATCTCAGCTCTGGTCATCGATTGTAACACAAACTAATACGGAACTAATAGAAACCGAACAAAAAGTAATCTCAACTCAGGACATCAAGGATAAGGAAGATAAGCCAAAACGGAATAAAAAAGAAAAGAAATCACCCAAGGTTGAACATCCTCAGGAGCCAGCAGTTGAAGTTGAAGTTGTAAGCGTAATTGAAAAGCCAGACGAACATAAAGAAACGGAAACAACGGAAACCATTCAAAATACGCCCATACAAGGCCAATCATGGTCGTCTATTGTATCCCAAACGATTGAAGTTTCACCAATCCAAACCAATACTCTTCCGGCAGACTCCAAGACCAATATAGTTACCTCTTCAAATGATGTACAGGATTTCATTCACATGGAACAGAAGTTTTCGACTGCTGTCAACGATAAGCCAAAGAAGCAAAAGGCAAAGAAGGAAAAGAAACAGCCAGTGGAGCATCATCCAGAACCCGTTGTTGAGCAACCGGTGGTTGTTGAAGAGACTGAAGAAGTTGTCGAACAGAAATCACCAGTTACATTTGATACATCACCTTTACCCACTCAACCTTCAGCGCAATCATGGTCGTCAATTGTTTCGCAAACAACCATTATCGAAACTCCTGTTGTACAGGTCGCAACTGATGTTGTTCCTTCCCCACAAGCCGATAAGCCGAAGAAACAAAAAGCTAAGAAGGAGAAGAAGAAGCCAACCGAACACATTGTTGTAGAGCCGGTTGTTGAGGAACAGATTGTTGTCGAAGAGTCTAAAGAAATTATCGAACCAAAACCACAAGAAGTTCCAGATTCTCAACCATCGCACGTATCATGGTCTTCTATCGTTTCACAAGCCAGTGAAGTCTCGCCTACAACTGTCGAGACTTCTGTTATCCAGGAAACAGTTGATGTTGTACCTTCATCCCAAGACGTTCAGGACTTCATTCACAATGAACAGAAATTCTCCACAACTGTGAACGATAAGCCGAAGAAGCAAAAGGGCAAAAAGGAGAAGAAACAACCAACCGAAAACATAGTTGTTGAGCCAGTTGTTCAGGAACAGATTGTTGTCGAAGAGTCTAAAGAGATCGTTGAACCGAAAGCACCAGAAGTTGTACCCTCTCAACCCGCAGCAATGTCGTGGTCGTCCATTGTTTCTCAGGCCAGTGATATCGTATCTACGGCTGTCGAGACAGTCAAGACTACTGTTGTCTCGATAACTACTGACGTCGTTTCTTCACCTCAAGGCACTCAGGAGATCATTCACAGTGAGGATAAAATCTCGATTTCTGTGAATGATAAGCCGAAAAAGCAAAAGACCAAGAAGGAGAAGAAGAAGCCAATCGAACCAATTGTTACAGAGCCAGCTGTTGAGGAAGAGGTTGTTATTGTAGACTCTAAAGAAATTGCCGAGCCAAAGGAACCCGAAGTTGTAGATTCTCAACCTCCATCTATATCGTGGTCTTCAATTGTTTCACAGGACAGTGAAGTTTTGCCTACAAATGTCGAGACTTCTGTTGTCCAGGAAACGGTTGATGTTGTTCCTGCACCTCAAGGTATTCAGGACTTCATTCACAATGAGCAACAATTCTCCACGACTGTGAACGATAAGCCGACGAAGCAGAAGCCCAAAAAGGAGAAGAAACAACCAACCGAACCTATTGTTGTTGAGCCAGTTGTTCTGGATCAGATTGTTGTTGAAAAGTCTCAAGAAATCGTCGAACCGAAAGCCCCAGAAGTTGCAGATTCTCAACTCCCAGCAATGTCATGGTCGTCAATCGTTTCACAAGCAACTGAAACTATTGATACTTCTACTACTAATAATGTCCAGGTAACAACTGATGTTGTTTCTACATCTCACAACATTCAGGACTTCATTCAAAACGAACAGAAATTCTCTACAACTGTCAACGATAAGCCGAAGAAGGAAAAGGCGAAGAAGGAGAAGAAAAAGCCAACCGAACCCATTGTAGTAGAGCCAGTTGTTGAGGAACAAATAGTTGTAGCAGAGTCAATTGAAGTTGTCGAGCCAGAGGCACCAGAAATTGCAGTTTCTCAACCTTCACCTCTATCCTGGTCTTCAATTGTTTCACAGGCTCCTGAAATATTGCCTGCAACTGTCGAATCAGTCAGGACTTCTGTTGTCCAGATAACAACGGACGACGTTCCTTCACCTCAAGGCGATCAGGACATCATCCACAGCGTAGAAAAAATCTCTACTGCTGTAATCGATAAGTCAAAGAAGGAAAAGCCCAAAAACGTGAAGAAGCAGCCATCCGAAAACATAGTTGTTGAGCCGGTTGTTCAGGAACAGATTGTTGTCGAAGAGTCTAAAGAAATTGTCGAACCGAAAGCACCAGAAGTTGAAGATTCTAAACCTTCATCTCAATCGTGGTCTTCAATCGTTTCGCAAGACAGTGAAGTCTTGCCTACAACCGTCGAGACTTCTGTTGTTCAGGTAACAGTTGATGTTGTTCCTCCACCTCAAGACGTTCAGGACTTCATTCACAACGAGCAGAAATTCTCCACGACTGTGAATGATAAGCCGAAGAAGCAAAAGGCCAAAAAGGAGAAGAAGCAGCCAATCGAACACGTTGTAGAGCCAGTTGTTGAGGAACAGATTGTTGTCGAAGAGTCTCAAGAAATTGTCGAACCGAAAGCACCAGAAGTTGCAGATTCCCAACCCCCAGCAATGTCGTGGTCTTCAATCGTTTCACAAGACATTGAAGTCTTGCCTACTACTGTCGAGACTTCTGTTGTCCAAGAAACAGTTGATGTTGTTCCTTCATCTCATGACGTTCAGGACTTCATTCACAATGAGCAGAAATTCTCCACGACTGTGAATGATAAGCCGAAGAAGCAAAAGGCCAAAAAGGAGAAAAAACAACCAACCGAACCCATTGTTGTTGAGCCAGTTGTTCAGGAACAGATTGTTATCGATGAGTCTAAAGAAATAATTGAACCCTCAAAACCAGACGAGCTGAAAACTGAAGACAAACAGGTGCCTGACACCAAATTGGAAGAGGTTCCACCCCAAACTTTGTCGTGGTCGTCAATTGTTTCTCAGACCATTGAAAGTACTCCAACAGTGGTAGAGATTCCTCAAACTGAGCCAGAACCTGAAGTAACTTTATCATCAAGTCAAGTTGTTATCGAAAAGACTAAAAAACATAAACCAAAGAAGGAATCTAAGGTGCAGAAGACGGAAAGTGCACCCCATCATGTTGTTGACCAAACTGCTGTTGATGAGGTATTGAGACAAGAACCGGAATCAACTCCAATTACAGCCGAGATACCAGATCAAACACATTCTTGGTCGTCAATTGTTTCACAAACAACTCAAGAATATCCAGTGACAGAGATAACGGAAATTGTGTCAACAACTCAGGACATCCAGGACATCAATCATAAAGAACAAAATAATAAAACCAAAAAGCAAAAAACTAAGAAAGATAAGAAACCTTCCCAACCAGAAATTGACATTAAACCGATTGTAACGGAAACCGTTGAGCCAGTTAAGGAATTGGCTAAGGAGGATGAACCGCAATCAATTGAACCAAGTCAGACTCTGTCATGGTCAACAATAGTGTCGCAAACACTTGATGTTTCTCCAGTGGTAACCGAAACTCAGTCAGTAGTTGAAATAGTTCCAACCGATTCTGAAGTTCCCTCCGAATCTCACGTTAGCGAGAAAACCAAGAAACCCAAGGCGCCGAAGGAGAAAAAATTACCCAAACCAGAGCATCCATCGCAATCTGAGATTGATATTCGACAAGTTGAGAAACCTGTGGTCAAATCAGATCCTATTGAACCAAAGATAGAGGCTCCAAAAACAATTTCATGGTCTTCAATTGTTTCACAAACAACAGAGGTTTCACCAACATCCTCACGGAATGATGAAATAAAGAAATTCATTTCTGAAGAACAAAAGGTTTTGCCAGATGTCAAAGAAATCCCTGAGAAAACCAAGAAAGCTAAGTCTCCTAAAGCAGAAGTGGACACACCTACTTTCGTTGAAGAATCGACAGCAGAAGAAAAGCCTTTGCCATCGGAGGTGACTCTAACAGAAACTACTGTCACACAGACTACGGAGTTCACTGAAACCGAAAAGGCCAAAAAGCCAAAGCCCAAGAAAGAAAAGAAGCAGACGAAGGTTGAGCGGATACCGAAATCAACTGTTGTTCATGATGTGACTAAGGTGGAACCAGTGCCTGTTCATCGTGAGACGCCAGAACCAACGGTATCTGAGTTCAATATTCAGATACCGAAACCGCAACCATCGGTGTGGTCACTATCCGAGACTTATGCTGAGGTCGTTAGAAAATCAGGTTACGCGGACAACACGAGTATTCGTTACCAGGACAGCGGTTCGGAAACCCACAGTGTCACTGACAACATTGAGCATGAATCTACTGCTAAACCAAGTTTGGTGATAGAGCGACCTCAAAGTTCAGCTGTTGTCATAACTACAGAGTTCCCAGATCCAGTGATTCCGCCAATTGTTGAGGATGAACCTGTTGACTTCGACATACCACAGAAATCATCCACTTTGTCGTGGAAGGAATTAATGGACGAAGAAATAAGTCCAGATGAAATACCTTCATGGTCTTCAGTTGCACAAACTTGGGAGTCTGAGGTAACGGAAGAACCAATTGCTAAAGAGCCGACGCTAGATAGATCTTCACGTACAATCGCCCGGCCGGTCATACAAGTCACGGAGGTAACTAAAACCGAAGAAAAGTTGCAACCACAAGAGGATAACGGTTTTCTGGAAATTACTTCGAAAAAGAGAATTCGTTCTCGTTCCCGTTCTCAACAGTCGCAAAGTTCACATGTTGAGGAAAAACCGAAAAAGAAGAAATCCAGAAAGCCAAAGGAAACAACTCAAGTTAAACCTTCAAAGACACCCATTGAACCGCCAATTGCAATTGATGAACCCACCATCACTGTCCAACCTGAATTGCCAGAGGAGACTCCAAAGACGGTGCCTGTTTCGATACCAATCACCTCAGGCATGTCATGGGCTGCCATCGCAGCACATAATGTTCCAGAGCCGGTACAACAAATTCGACAACTGCAGATCGAAACAAAAGAACCAACTTTCGATGACGTTAAGAAGCCAACGATTGACAAAAAGGTCAGCATACCCATCAAATTGGAAACCGAACCAAAAACAAAGAAGCCAAAACAGAAATCCAAGAAAAAGCATGCTACGGACATCGTTGACTTTATCAATGCGGAAAAAGAAAGTTCCCAAAAGTCAAAGGTAATTGAGCAAAAGCCGGTGCCATTGCCAGCTCAGGAAGAACAGCCTCTTTCTTTGGACAGCTCTGCAGGCAGCACAGAAGAAAACATTACGCTGCAAGTGGACATATCCAAGACAATTAAGACTCCCAAAGAAAGTTCAAAGATCACAAAACCATCGGTTGCCGAGAAAACACCTTTGATGCCATTTGAAACTGTTGAAAGTGTTCCCATTACACAGAAGGAAACGGTCATAACCGAAACAACCGTAACCGAGAAGGAAACTCCGACAGTTGAAACTACAGTAACACAAGAGGAAACAACGACCATTGAGCCAATTGTGGAGAGTAAGGAACCAGAGAAATTGGTTGAGGAAGTTACTCCTTTGGCTCCATTTAAGCCAATCGAGGAACCCACTCAAACAATTGTAGAAATCACATCCAAAGTTGTAATTGAAAAGGTACCCGAAACTCTAACCGAAGAGAATGTCACTCCTAAAGAAAGTTCAAAGATCACAAAACCATCAATTGACGAAAAAACACCTTTGATGCCATTCGAAACAGTTGTTGAGAGTGTTCCCGCAACACAGAAGGAAACGGTCATAACTGAAACAACTGTAACCGAGAATGAAACTCCTACAGTTCAAACTACAGTAACACAAGAGGAAACAACGACCATTGAGCCAATTGTGGAGAGTAAGGAACCAGAGAAATTGGTTGAGGAAGTAACTCCTTTGGCTCCATTTAAGCCAATCGAGGAACCCACTCAAACAATTGTAGAAATCACATCCGAAGTTGTAATTGAAAAGGTACCCGAAACTGTAACTGATGAGAATGTGACAATCGAAGCGGAGCCAAAGGAAATAGTCGAGGAATCGGAACTCCAACCTGAAGCTGCTGCTGAAACAGTTCCGAAGAACTTAGTTGAAGAGCATGTGACGCCGCTAGCTCCATTCAAACCAATAGAAGAGCCCAGTGATGTCGATTCATTTATATGTGAGACATCGTACTGGTCGGCAACACTAAAACCAGGTCAGAAACCAACGTCTTTAGAAACTGAAAAGATCATTGATGTCAAGCCTAAGGAAGAGCCATCAATCACTGTTGAAATACCAGCCGATGATACACTCCCTGAAGTTGCAGTTCAGTCTCCTGTCGATCAACCAACAACGTGGTCAGCCATAGTTCAAACTGAGACTAAGGTATTCCCGTCGCCCGTAGAAAAAGAGCAGCCTGAAGTGCCTGCTTGGTCAACAGTTGTTGTAAGCAAGACTACCGATTTCCAAGAACCGAAACAGCAATTGGATCTTGATAATGAAACTTCGAAAACTACAAAAACGACAACCACAACCTATGTGACAACAACAGTAACGACACACAAGGATGTAACAACTACAGAGAATGTGGAATCCACGTTGGAAAAGGAGCCAACTTCGTACGTGTCAACAATTGTGACATCACATACCAACGATCTGGAAATAAAACCAAAAACAGACAAACCAACAGAAACTTCTGCACCATCGAAATTGGAAACACTTAAGGAAAATCTACAACTTGAAACAAATCTACAATATCCACGGTATAGTATTTATGAAACACAATACGAAATATTGAATGCCAAAGCGCCAAAACAAACTGAGCAAATCATTTTGGCTGAGATACCCGAAACACCAAAGGAGGAAACCTTATTGGAAGATTATGTGATAATTGAACCTGAAGCAGTGCCCCAACTTAACTTTGAAATTCTCACTTCCAATTTGTACCTTGATAGAAACTCTTTGTTGCGTCCCCTGCCCAATAGTGCGCTTAATCAGTTGCATTTAGTCAAAGTAGGAAAGACTAAAGAACCCGTTGCACAGACAGAAACTCAGGTTGTGGAAACAGTTTCAGAGATTGAGTTGAAGCAACCTGAAGAGAAGCCTGTTGAGTCTATTGTAGAACCAGAAGTGGCTAGGCCTGTTGAAGAGACTAAGGTTGAAGAACCTTCAGTTCCAGAAACTGAGGTTCAAGAGATTGTCTCTGAAACAGAGTTTGTCGAAACTGCAACTGTAGTAGAACCAGAAACTAAAGTCCAACAGATTGTCTCAGAAGTTGTTACCAAAACAGTTACCATCGCTCAGCCAGATACTAAGGTTGAGGAAATTGTCCCAGAAGTTGAGATTGTTCAAACTGCTACTAACGTTAAAACCGAACCTACAATACTCGTAGAAAAGTCGCTGGAACCGACGAGTACTGCTCCCGTAGCTGAACTCAAAAAGACCAGCGAACTACTCTGGTACCTCAGTCAAGACAACTTTTCGAAACTAATCAATCATTATAAACAGTCGACAGATAACGCATACGCGTTGTACAAGACGATCACCACAGACTCGACAACTCCGACTAAGACGACGGACGCAGTTACGGAAAAAACTCAGGAAACCCAAGACGATAAGCATAAGACTGACATCATTACTGAAACTGTAGTGAAAACGACTACGATTACAGAATCAAGAGAATTGATAGCTGAAAACGTTGTAGATAAGACTGAAACAGAAGCATCGTCAATTGAACACATTCCTACTGTGGAAGTGGCTCCAACGGCACCGCCTCGCAACCTCGAAGACTGGCGTCTAAATCTGTACTTGGACGATTGGAAAAAATCCATCTCCGAAGCAGATTTACACGAAGGCATCGATAGACTGAAGCGTGCTGATGTTGTTGACACTGAAACAAAACTTGACAAAGACAAGAAACCCGATGATGTTATCAAGAAACCAGACAACCAGGACAAGGATATTGACAAGAAAGACGATAAGAATGACAATGATGACAACGACGACGACGACGACGACGATGATGATGATGACGATGGAGATAAACTGACTGTACCTGAAATTCGCAAGCCGCATGACGACGACGATAAACCAAACGACCGCGATCCCGGTAGTGGTAGTAGTGGCAATGCGACACCAACACCCGAACACGACTCCGCGCAGTACGAACAGAATCGCAGTTGCTCGTCTGAGTACATGTCGACAGATTTACCAGGCGGCGTAGGTCATTGGAGGGACCAAAGTACTTACTTGGCTTTAGAAGCCGAACCTCAGGGCAAAGTAGAATTGACACCAACAACAACAGGAACACCAACAATAACCGAGGGTAAAAATGTTCTAACCGAAACTAAAACAATTGAATTGACACCTTCAGTGTCTTTTGTTGATCACAACCCCACACCTCCACCCACCCCTGAAACAAGCCCCGTACCCCAACAAGTTGCTACAATCAGCCCAACTAACGTTGCAAACGCACTAATCCAATTGGCGAGCGCCACAACTCACACACTGTCCGCCGCTGCCAATGCGGCGGCAGCAGCAACACAAACGACAACCCTGGCAGCAACCAGTGCAATCTTGCCGGTTGCAAGTGCCGTCATCAGTAAGCTGACGGCGCAATCAACACCAACGCCAACACCAACACCGACAACGACAACATCAGCGGAGACAACAACCCCCCAGCCCGAACCCGAGCCACAGCCAGAACCAGAACCAGTACAGCAGCAGCAGCTGCCGGCAATCACAGCAACAGTTGTTGAGGCGCCTGTTGTTGCTGCTGTCCCGTTGCCAGCAACATCGACAACAACAACCACTAGCAGCGTGTCCGAGGAGCTGCCACGCGAGATTGCGTCGCAGCCGGACAATGCGAATATCGTAAAGCGCACTGTAGTTACAACTACAACGGTGACAACGACAACAACCACCGAAGAGGCACCCGCAGACACGGCGCGTAGTTCGACAATAACAACAACTACAACAACCAATAGCAGTGACTTCCAACTGCAACAACAACAACAGCAACAACTGCAACGCCAGAAGGTGAACATCACATTGAGCCTTCGTTTATTCATAATTCTAATATTTGCAGCTTTTGTGTGTGGTTTTGGTATTTGTTCATGGCTTTTATACGGCAATAATTGCTCTTGTGGTTGTTGTTGTTACGGCGCTCCGGCCACATGCTGCCCCCTGTCCCCGGCTGCGGCAGCAAATCCCGACAATGGCCCACAGTAAGGTCGCCCTGGGATTCTGTTGCCGGCAGTTGAGTGGATCCGTTGTGTGGCTGGCGCCGAAGCAGCAGTAGCAGAAGTTTAAAAGACAAGAGAATTAACTATAATATAATACTAACTTAACTCTATATATATATTGTGAATCCTTATATCGTATGAATATTTGTTTTTCCTTATGATTTTTATTTTGATTTCTTAAGTTTTTCGTTTGTATTTGTATTCAACTTAATCGCTGTTTTCCTTAATGCATCCTAGCTAGTGTTCTAGTTCCTTAGACTATAAGTATAATCGTAATATTTGATTGATTTGAGTTTATATACCTGCTACACATACACACACATATATCTTTCCAACTAGTCCTATAATACTCGATAGTTTTCTTTAAATGCATTGCTTATGTTCCTTACTAATTGATTAATTAACCTATGTAAACTGCAGTAACTACTAATGGCAGTATCCCCTTTATGATACGTACTAAATAAAGCTAAATATTAAAATAAAATACTGATTAACCGATTTGCACGTTTTAATATCGGAAATATCTATATATTATAGAATATTATCTTCGCACAGTTCTTTATCTCTCGAGGAGAACACTCGCATTCGCACACACACTCCTTCACACATGCGTACGCACGCACACACACATCAAGGGCACCTGCACTTGCACACAGTGCTGCTGAAAATTATTCACACACACAAACACTGAGACACACAGTTTCCTAGCACCTTAATATGCCCATTTTAGTGTATCAAATAGTGTGTATACTTATGAGTTCATTGCCTTTTCTGCCGCCCTGCAGCCCTCGCCAATATCAAAAGAATTTTTTGCGGTATTCTGCTAAAAATAAACTCAGCGTCTCGCAACACATTGTGAGATACATGCACATGTTCTCAAGATCCATGCGATGCATCCCGAATTGCCTTCTCAAAACTTGTATCCGAGTGCGCCACTCAGTAGGTATTTTGCATTCAGTATTTAGTCGAGTTAGTGAATTCAGTGCGAATAGTTTGTCGATCACACAGAAAGTATTCAAGTGAACTGTGGAATAAGCAGTTTATGAGTTATAATATTGAAAAATGAGTAAAAGTTAAAAGAAGACAGTGAAACGAATTAAGAATTTATTGAAGCTCCTGGAACCGATCATATTTTGCAACCTGGAAGTCTTTTTGTGGAGCTGAAAAGTAGAACAATCCAAGTTGTTGCTCCTTGAAGTTTCTATATTAAAAGTAAATATAGGTACTCAGTGTATATATGCACTTTACTTTTGGTATTCTTAGAGTAACCAAGATATTACATATAGCATACATTTAAGTTAAATTTAGCTCATTATCTCTTATATTTCCCTATTCGAACTCTAACTATTCCATCAAGTTTTCAACTCTAGTCAGGGATTATTTTGCATTCGGTGCTTTTGTCTATCTGCTGTCTATACGCAAATTCTCATATTATGCTGCCCATTGTAATCTTAAGATATTATTAAATTTATATACACATATTCTATTCGCATGCGTTACTTTTTAATGCAGTTCTCTTTGTATACCTAAGTTATATATAGAGTTAAAGCCATGCATTGCCTACCCTTACATACGGCTGTGCATCCATTTGCATCCACTCTTCAAATGTTATAAAACTTTGTTTCATGTAAATATATGTTGTAAGTGTATAGAAGCCGGCAACAAATATTTACAATGCTCATCTAGCTGAAAAATCTAGCAATGTTTATTTTTATTAACCTGTTTATTAATATTCCCCCACAAAAACAAAACAAAACATTGCACAAATACGACACAATGCAATTATATAGGATACTATAACGCAAGAGCTCGACATATTGCTACAATCGCTCTCGACTGTCGAGGATGGCATTGGGAACATGAACTACGGCAGCCTGGAGGGCATGCTACAGGGACTGAAGGTAACAAGATCTTTACTCTATATATCCTATATTAACTGTATTATATATAACACAAGCAAGAGTTTACACTGCCTGGCGACTCGTAACACGTAGATATATAATTAGCACTCACACTGTATATACTTTTTATGTAGATATATATATTTTTAATTATAATCAAATCAACGATTTTTGGATGCTGGCGTGTGTCACACAAACTTAATAACACAATCGCATCATTCCATAAACAATCGTACATTCAATACTCTTAGATTATTCAGATAGAAGAAGAACATAGAACTAGAATTTATAGTCTCTTGAGTACATATTTTTTTTTTTTAACTTTTTATTTATAGTAGCCCAAGTATTTTCCATCTGAGTTTTACTTTTCTACAGAACTTTGTTACAAATAAATGTTTTATAGAAGTATTTAGTCTAATGAATTCTTTTTTTTTGTAATCTGTACAGCTAATCCAAACCAATTTAGAAGTACACGAGAGGGAAGCGCACAATCTAAAGCAACAAGCGAAGGCATTGCCCACGGACCCATCTACTGAACGTCTCCTCAACGAGACAACGGATCGCATTGATTTACTATTGCGACGCACTCAGCAGGGAATTACCATGATCGCCGTGAGTTGGCCTCTTAAACCTGATTGAACTTTTATTAATATCTTGTTTGTCCCACAGAACGCCATGCATGGCCAGAAGAAACGCGAGCAGGAGATTGATGGCTATCAGCAGCATTTGCTGGAGCTGGAACGCTGGATCAACGAAGTATCTGCCGAGTTGGCCTCGTATGAGACGACTCCGGATAGCAGTACCGATGAGCAGGTGCTCAAGACGCAAGTTGAACGCAGTCAGCAATTGTTGCGCACTCTGAAGGAGCGACAGCAGTCCATGGACGATTTGGTTGAACAGACACATCAATTGCAATCGCAGCCCGATGTGGCACCACTTGCCGACACTCTGATGGAGCAACTGCAGAGCATCATCATCATATTGCGCGAACAGATCACTGTGGCCACCACACGCATCTTTACCATCGAGAAACGCATCGTGGAGCTGCGCAAGGCCAAGGCTGATGAAGCACAGCGGCAGCGCGTACTCGAAGAAGCAAAGATTCAGCCACCGATCAGTGCCAGTGCACCGGAATCAATTGATGAGAATACCATCGATTCCAGTTCCATGCCTGAGGAGGAGATCAAGCCAACGGGCGTTTATGTGGAGACACAGACATCGCTCAGCTTGCAGCAACCTCAGCCGGAACAGCCTCAGGTTGTCACCAGCACTGTGGAGGCGCAGACAAGCTTCAGCGAGCCAGCCCCAGTGGTGCCGGTGGAAACAGCCGAGGTGGCATTGCAAACCCTGAAGGAACGTCCACCGACCGAGAATATAATGGTCACCCAAACACTGCAACATGGCCAGGAGACGATACAGATTGACACGACGCTCAATAAGCCCACAGATGAGCCGCCAGCAGATGTTGAAATCGAAGCACGCTACCATCAGAAGCCCCAAGGTGACATCGACCGTGCCACTGAACTGATACTGAAGAATGTGCCACAGGCATTCGAGACGACATTTGTGGAGCCAGATGAGAGCACAACCGAGGTGGTTGTGGGTCCAGATGGCACCAAACACATTGTTGTGAAGAAGATCTCACGCACACGTCAACAGATTGTGCAGCAACAGCAAATCAGTTCCATTGAGACAGTCAGCGATGGCGATGGCAACATCGAAGTCAAGTCGACGGGTCAAATCAATGTGGAGAATGTGCACACGACGGACACTGTGCCAGATCCTGCGAAGAGTGGATACACTCAAACGGTAGTCACTCAGCAGACACGCGGCTCAGTTGTGGATGGTTCGCAGCCAGAGAAGGTGATTGTGAGTGAATTCGAAACGGAACCCGTGGTCGAGATGTACGAACAGTTGCTTAGTCCCAATCAGGAAGGCAAGATGCAACCATTCCGAGCGGCAGCTGGAGAGTCTTTTGTTGAGTCTCAGGGCAGCATACGTACTGTGACACAGCAGATTACTCGCAAGCTGATCCGTAAGACGCGCAAGATTATCAAGCACATTACGATTATTGATGGCAAGGAACATGTGACGGAGGAAATTGTTGAGGAGCCAGAGGAAATTGAGGTGACCGAGGAGGAATTGGCGCCGCAGGTGAATGTCAATATAGTGCGAACAGTGAACGGTAAAGTGGTGAGCGAGGAGGAGTTCCAGCGCATGATGCAGGAACCAGGCGTTGTCATTGAAGAAGTTGCAACGGATCTGTCCCAGACGACAGTAGAACCGCAGCAACAGGTATTTGATATTGAGTCTATCAACATCAGCACCACAACTCTAACACCACAACAAGAACAACCACCTCAACTCGATATACAGACACCACTCGAAACAGCAACTACCACAAGAACAACAACAACTGTAACAACAACAACAAGAAAACCAGAAACGACTAAAAATGAAGCACCTGTAGAATTGCGAGCACCTCAAGTAGACATTGAAGAACCCGTAGAACCAGTTGCTCCTACCAGTCCCGTTCATGTTACAGCTGCGGAAGTAGCTGAACCAATTGCCACCAGCCCCATAACAACTCCTCCACAAGCAATCCAGACAACGACAACTACAACAACATCTGTAGAAGAGATTGCGCCTGTGGTGGAGAACATCGATGCCATTTGGCCCGTCGAACATCATCTCAACCCGACAAACATTGAATTCTCACAACATGAAGAAGCCCCCATAGCACAGCAAGTTACAACCATCACAGACACCACAATGCCAGCTGAAAGTATTTGGCCAACAAGTCCCGACACCGGCAACTCCGTCTCATTGGAATCCTATGACTTTGAGCCACAGATTGAGATTGCAGAGTTACCCGAGGCACCCAAAGAGACTGAATCAGTTGCAGAGCAGCCTGCAGTGAAACCAAAGACTGATGTGGAAACCTTCCTGGAAACCGAGAAAACACAATCTCAGCCAATTGCTGAGCTGCCAATTGCACCCAAGGAGAAAGAGTCTGCACCAGTGCAGGTAGAGCAGCAGCCACCAGTTGTGCCTGAAGAAAAATCAGAACCTCAGAAAGACATTCGTGTTACCACGCAACTCTTCATTTCCGAAGAGGCAGCACAATCGGATGCGCCTGGTAAAAACTTCCAGATTACTGCACCATCAGTTGAGACAACTGGAGCTGGCGTACTGAAGGTTGCCATTGGTGCACCCGCAACGGCCGAAGATATCTCTGAGCAAGCCAATCCCAACAAGGTTTCAATGACCATTGTTGAGACCGTCAGCACGCGAAGTCGAAAGAAAAAGAAGAGAAGAGATGCTGAAGAAGCTACCCCAGAAGATATTCCTGAACAACAAGCACCAGCTGAGCCGGAGGAGCCAGTGGTGTCCCCAGTAGCAGGTGAGCCAGCTACCGATAGTGAAGCGCAGTCAGTGCATGAAACTGGCTATGAAGCCGAGAAGACAGTTGCCGAAGATGACAACTCAGCCGACTCGAAGAAGAAGCGCCGCAAGAAGAAGAAACAAAAGGAAAGGGAACAGGAAGAGGACTCGCATGTGCCCATCTCATCGGACCAATCACCACGCAGTCAATCCGATAGCATTGCATCCGAGGGTGTAGTGCACTTCGAATCGATTGGTGAGATCAGTCCAGAAAGTGATCTTTCGAGTATGGATCTTGGACAGTCCACTGTGAAGGTGGTGGAGGATGCAATTATCTCGCCACCCTCAGAGTCACCACGTGATCCAATAGTCGAACTGGTCATACCAACTGAGGTCGTTGAGCTGGCACTGGTCGAGGATGTGGAACAGCAAACGACGCCACGTGCACCCACGCCAACAGATGTGGTGTCACCAGTCGAGCAGGATATCAAATCTGTGCAGACTTCACCGCAACATCAGCCTCAGCTTGATGAGTTGGGAATACAAACGAGTATAGAAGAACCTCATCCCGATATTCAGGAGACTGAATCGCAGACACTGATTGTGGAGATTGCCGAGACGGAAGCTCAGACAACGCCGCGTGAGAACGAAGAGAACGAACAGAAAGTCATCGAGAGATCCACAACGGAAATGCAAACCGATGTAAGTGGACAACCTCCGACTACAAGTGAGTTCTCTAGCCAGACTCAAGTGACGACAACTACTGAAAAGGAACTGCAAACAACACCTAAAGAGTCACCACGTGATGCTGAGCCCCAGAGCGATGAGGTGGTGACGACTTCGCTTGTCGAGGACATTGTGAAAGATATGACAATCGATTTGCCTGTGCCGACAAGGAACCAGGCCACAATCACCTTGGTAACTACCACAACGGAAAGTCACATGCAAACCACAACACCTGAGCCAACGGAGGAGCAAGTTGTGACCAAGTCCATTCCCGAACCGACAGAGGTGACTGATGTATTGGTGCAGACAAGTCCACGTGGAGTCGAGCAAGAAGAACGTTCCATTTCGCCATTGACTTCCACGTCCGAGCCTTATGAATTGGAGGTGCGAACCACTGTGGCGATACCACCCGATTCGGATGCCTCGCTGGTGGAACCCACGCTGTATGAGTACACGCAGACCATGCCGTTGCCCAAGCCCCGAAAGGGTAAGAAGCAGCAGAAGCAACCAGATGTGGATCCACAGATCAGTGTGACAGTTGAAATTGCACCCGAACTGCTCTCCGAATCGGGAATTGTTGTCTCAACCAATCAGGAAATCGAGGAGGTGCCACATGTGGCACCCAGTGTAGAACCTGTTGTGGAGCAACAACAACCCTCGCCGGATGTGGAGACACAGAGACCGCAACGTGTGCAGCTGCAGATCACTAAGACAACCGTCTACGACGAGTATCCCGATCTGCCTGTGCACATTGTGGAGCAGAACAAGGTGAGCATTGCCTCGCAACAGCAGAAGCCACGCACTGGACCCACTTCCTCGGTGACCATCGAAGAGGTTGGTTCACCCACAGAGGAGCTGATTGTGCCCATTACACCAGGGCCCGATAATGTGCAGGAGCAGAACGTTTGGGTTGCACCAACCGCGACTGTTGTGAGCATTGCCAAGTCACCTGCACAATCCTCTGAAGCGTTGATCATGAGCGAGAGCCTGCAACTGTATCCTGGCAAGCAGCAGGAGCAACAGGGACAGCCACAACCAACTTGGACAGAGACCAAGCAGATCATCGACAATCGCATCAAGCAACTGAAGCAGACTCAATCCTCGCCCCAGCACCAGACGCCATTGACCGATGTGCTACACTTGGCCACACTCTCCGAGCAGATCAAGCAGGTGCCCAGTGCCGAACGTTTGCGTGAGGTGAACAACGATCTGGACACACTGGATGAGGCTATACAAAGCGGCAATCAGACAGTCATACGCACCACGGTGGTCACGATCATCGAGAAGGTATCTACTTGGCTGGAAACGATCGAGTATCGCGTCTATCTCATCAGACAGAACTCCAACGAAGGACCCTCGAAACAGAAGCTGGACAACTACAATCAGCTAAACGAGGAGCTGCACACAATCAAGGATAATGTGAACAAACTGGAGGGACAACTGACCAGGTGCGATAAGCCAACGTCATCAGAGTTGGTGCAATGCGTGGATACACTCAAGGAACATGTCGATGCGGTGGAACAAGTCACTCATCAGAATCAGATCCAAGAGAGCAAAGATCTCGATAAGTGGAATAACTTTGAGTTGCTCTACCGGGAAGTCACCATCACACTGGAGATGCTCCAGGAACGTTTCGATCAAGCCATTAACCATGATCATCCGCTCTCGGTGAAGATGGCCATGCTGAAGGAGCTGGAACTACAGCACGCTAACTCGCAAGAACAGTTGGATAAACTGATGCAGAGTGCACGCTACTTCCAGCGCGATTATCCGGGCAAGAAGATGCCGCAGGAAGTGTACAGCGCCTACGAGAATAGCAAGAACTTGGGCAACAGCATCGAAGCCGAACGGGATCGCCTACAGCAATTGGAATCGTTGGCCGAGGAATACGAACAGACACTCAAGGAGTTCACCAACATTACCGTGTTGGCTGACAAAATGATGGAGAGTCCCATTGTGTCCAGTTCGCTGGAACAGCTGAACAACGAGGTGCAGAAGCAGCGCAAGTTCTTTGTCAATCTGAGCCACTGCCGCGCCATGCTGGAGTCGCTGGAGGAGAACATTGACAGCGAGACACGGGAGAAGCACTCGGAGCTGCACAAGGAGCTCTATCAGCGTGCCACGCAGTTACTGGAGCGTGCATCCGAACGATCCTCGAAACTGGTGCAGGCCGCTTCACGCTGGACTGTGCTGGAGCGAGGAATGCGCGATGAGCTGCAATGGCTGCAGGTGGCACAGCAACGTGTGCCGGACTTGTCCGCCGTCACGTCGGCCGACTACGATCAGTATGCCACACTGTATCAGTCGCTGAGCAATGACATCTCGCATCATTATGTGAAGATGACACAGCTCTCGGGCATTGCCAACAAGTTGCAGCTGCTGGTGCAGGCACCCAACTTGGTGGAGGAGACCAATGAGGCACTCATTGTGTTACTTAAACTGCGCGAAGAGGTTGCCCTCTACTTGCATCGCCTGCTGATCTTCAAGGAGATCTGGGTGCAGTATGAGCAACAGACTGACAAAATGGAGGCCTTCGTGCGTGAAGCCGAGCAGGAGTTGCGCCAAATACAGATACCTACCATGCCCACCGAGGAACCTATTCCCCACATGCGCGAATTCTGGGAGATCAAGGCACGTTTCGAGCTGCACAACAACATACGCAACGATGCCGGTCACAGTCTGGAGAAATCTCTGAAGGTCATCCCCCTTGCGGACGAGATGCTGCAGCGACAGTTCCAAGCGCAGCTTGAGGATCGTTGGCAGGCAATCGCCCAAGCCATTGAGCACATACAGCACAGCATTGTGAGGTGCCTGTCCTCGGAGGATGTGCCGGCCGACGAGAAACTAAAGCTTGTCGAGCGGGAACTGCAAGAGATCTATCTGACCATGACCAGCATGAAGGGTGTCATCAAGAACGAGGAGGAGCTCTGCCTGTATATCGAGAGGGTGCAAGTGCTGCGCACTCGTGTTGGCTTCATCTGCAACGAACTGGGTCGCATTGGCCTGCAGGAACCACCCGTTGAACCCGAGAAGGTTGGCGAACTCTTTGCCCTTTCGCACAAGATCACCACACAGATATCCGAAGAGCTGGAGTTCGCCTCCGTGCTGCGGGATCAGCTGCAGGCCATACACGAAGGCATCAGCAATCAGCGCAAGCATCAGGCCAAGATCTCGGTGATACTCGATGAATGCGAGGCCGCCGAACGTCAGGGAGCCGATGTCATCGAGAAGGCTGTTGCCGATTGCCAAGCAGCCGGTGAAGAGCTCGTTTCCAGCTGGCAAGAGATTATGCGCATCCGTCAGATGCTGCACACGCTCCCCATGCGCCTGAAGATGTCTGTGTCGCCGGTGAAGCTGGAGCGGGACATTTCTCAGCTGCAGGACGATCATGCCTTCCTCGAGAGCAAGTGCACCAACATCATGAGCATACTACGCAATCGTCTGGCCCTCTGGCTGCGCTATGAGCGCCAGTTGGAGCTGGTGCATGGCTCCGTGCAGGAGACCGACTTCATGATGGAACTGATACGTGTCCATGGACAGGTTGATTACGAGCGCCTACGCAAGGCCACCGAGAGATTGGAGGTAAGTTCGAATGTGAATAAAAAACGCGCGCGGTTTGTAGTTAATAGTCGCGTGCGGCTTTAGTATGCGTTAAGGAAACGCGCGCGGTTTTAGGAAGCGATAAAGTAATGCACGCGGTTTTAATATGCATTAAAGAAACGCACGCGGTTTTAATATGCATTAATGAAACGCGCGCGGTTTTAGTAAGCGATAAAGTAATGCACGCGGTTTTAATATGCATTAAAGAAACGCACGCGGTTTTAATATTCATTAATGAAACGCGCGCGGTTTTAGTATGCGTTTAGGAAACGCGTTTTGTTTTAGTCTGCAATTGAAAAACGCGCGCGGTTTTAATCAGAAACTAAGAAACACGTGCTTCGAACACAATTTAAACTGCCTCCCATTTTTTTATAACTTGTTTACATATTCTGCTTTGTTTACATTTTTCCTTTCCATAAATATTTATGATTTAAACAAAATTTTCGCGACCCTTATCTCCATGTGGAGGAGGCTTCAACTCAGAATCGCCATAAAACCGCATGCAGTCTCTGCTCACTCCCTGAGCTACCTGCTAAACATCCTTCAATAAACTATGCATGCACAAACATGTGCAGGTACCCTTATTCGCGACCATTCTTATCAGCCTCAGCGCTCACCGCTGCCTTTCCATTAGTGAATCGCTATAAAAACGCATGCGTTTTTCCGCCCTCGTCTCAGTAAAACGCGCGCATTCAAATCAACCACAACAACACACGGACCGTTAGTCAATAGAACAAGCAAAAAGCTTTGGCGTGTCAGAAAAAGCTTTTGTCTGAAGAGAAGCTTTCGCGTTACAACACTTCGCTTGAGGTTGTGGCCACAGTTGACGTTAGCTTCGAAACGCGCGCACATGTCGCGTGAATTGTCGCGGTTTATTAACATTTTGCCGCTTTCTTTCTCTCTTACACTCACTCGCTAACTCGCGCTCTTTTGGCGCTCTCTCTTCGTACAACAACAACAGGGTCTTGCGGGCGATCTACACAATCGTGAGCAACTGCTGGACGAGCTTAAGGGTGCTGCGAAACCGTTAATCGAGAGCTGCGATGTGCAAATTGTCGAGCAAATCGAGTCAGCTGTGCAGGATGCGGTAGTCGCCTGGAATGATACCACGGAAAATCTGCAACAGCTGTGCACACGCTATCAGCGAGCCGTGGAGCTCTGGGATAAATATCGTAACGCATCGGCGGCGGTTAAGAACAGCATTGAACAGCAAATGGATACCGTTAAATCCTTGGAACAACCCTTGGACACCATACAACATGCCAAGGTAAGTGGACAGTGCATTTCCTCATTTCGTATTCCTTATAATGGGGTGTGTGGGTGTTCATTTAATTACAATATGTAATTACATTGATTTTGCGCCCCTGTAACACTCGGCCCCATCAATTTTGGGCGCGTCACTGTAATCGCTAGTAATAGCTCCTCAGGTAGATTTGCACAGACACACTCATGCACACAAACAAACACATGGCAGGTTGCGTTATGTGCCTGAAAGTAGGCTTCCCCCACATTGTGCACTGTGGAACAATACAGAACATTTGTTGTAAAAATAAAAAATTATTAAATTTATCAGAAACTATTAAATATGTTAATGAAAAAAGATTTTAACCTAAGGAAAGGAAAGGAATTTTTTATTTTAATTCTAAAATGTTCAAATACAAAACAGAACTTTAAACTAAACTAAAACTAAAAATTTTAGGTCAATCATTCGCGTAATCATTTTAACGAACGCTAATGATTTTAGATTGATTCAAGTTTGTCAAAATATTGTACCCACATATTTTGCAAACCACAACTACTGCACACTGGCCGAAACTATTCAATTCGCGGCATTAATTCAAAAATTCGTTTTAAATTATAGTACTTAAAATTATGATAAAATACATAGTGATAAAATTCATTTGTAGGAATTCAAAAATCATTTTCAAATTTATTTTTGCACTAACCGGACATTCTTTAGAAGCTCTGCAAGGTTATCCATTTTTTCTATGTTCTGTTTTGTCTAAATTATATCAACAACTTTGACAAAACACAACCACTGTACAATTTCATACATGATGTTATAGGTTGTTTGTGTCATAAATTATTTTGTTTGACACGAATCGAAGGGACTGACTGAAACTGAGATTGGGCGCTAAGTTGTTTTCGTTCGACTTCAACAACGACAGCGACATCGACTTCGAGTTCGTTTCGATTTTTGTTTTATTTGCTTTAAAAATTAACGCATAGTTTGTTATTTATGTTTATTGATCATTAGGGTCATTATAGAGGCCGTCAGGCAAAGCCAGCCCAGTGTTGTCTCCATTGTGAGTGTGTTTGTGTAATTATTATTTCTGTCCACTTTGGGAAATCGGCCCAACTGTCATTTCACATGGCGAAGTTTATCAACCCGGCGCGAGTCGCGTAAGCGCTTGTCGTGTTGTGTTGTGTTTATATAGCTGCTTTATCTGAGCAGTCGAAAAAAGTAAAGCATATAGGAATTCCTACATATGACGACTCTTTATATATATGTGTGTGTGTGCCTTGAGCCATTCCGGGCTGAAGATAAATGTGAAAATATTTCTTAATTCTGGACTGTGTTGTAGCTGAAGGTCAGCGGCGCCTCAAGCTTACTTACTTGTTTGTTGTGATAAAGCATAGCTGAATATTTCACAGATGATATCATAGGGCACCACAGCAAACACACACACTCTTGTAGAGCCGGCATAGAGCATGAGCATGCTCGTGCCCTTTAAATCGAAAGTGTGAGTCTTGCCCGCTCTCCGTTATTTAAATAGCCCGTTGATAGCTGCACTACGTTGCAGTGCTCTCTCCCTCTCATTCACTCGCTCACTCTCTGCCTACCTCTCTCTCACTCTGCGGGTGACCTGTTTTCTAAATTGAAACTGAAAATGAGCCTCAAATGAAAATTGAAAGTGCTCACGAGCTAATTACGCAGCATTAGCGATAGAAGACTGCCCCGTCCGTCTGGCGGTCTGACGGTCTGGCTGACCCGGCAAGCTTAAGCTAAATACCTAAATTTCCCTAGCTAAATATAAACTGAGTGGCATTTTCTATCTCTGAGAGATAAAAGACATTTATGAGATAGTTGCAGCTCGCTTGAGATAGAAATAATAATGCTAAGCTCAACTAAAGTAAACTGTTCATTTGGTGAGTGATAAGCATAAAAGATTATCAGAAATCTTTCGAACTAGAATGATGCATTACTCTTAGAATATTTAGAGTAATTTGCCCTTTTCTCAACTTTAGCGAAAAGTCCCTTTAAAATAATAAAAATAAAGCTCAAACAATAATAAACAGAGATTAAGAATTCCGGATATTTTAAAAGTTGAAATTAATCTCAATTACAATGAAATCTTTGGGAATTTTTTTAGCTTTACTCAGTCCTTTCTCACACTCGGATTGAAATACATGTAAATCTCTTTATATAGTAAAATATGTATATTATAAATCCAACCTTATCCATATCAATTAATATTTTATCTTTATTCATTCCTTATCTCTACTTTCTTCGCAGGTCTGTCAGGACAACCTCAGCACACAGAACGAGCGTCTCTTGGAACTGCGCGACACTGTGGCGAAAATAGCCGCATGTGTGGGTCTGGATGCGTCGTCACTGATGCAAGGCGAATTGGATGCACTTGGTCAACGTTTGGCCGAATGCAAAGATGCCATAACCACGTTGGCCAATGTGGCAGAAACGCAAGACAAGGAACGCAAAGAGCTGGACAGGGAGGTCACACAGGCCAAGGCGTACTTCAACAATGTGCAGCAGGTGAGTGCAGACCACAAACTGAACAGAGCACGCCGAACAGAGTTGCGACGCGTTGCTGCCCGATCGATTGGAACAACAACAACAGCAACAACTGCCACGAGGTGTGGGTGGTGGAGCAGAGGGAAACGAGGCAGGAGGTTACTTGCATGCGTTAGAAGTGGCGTGTGGTAATTCCCACACTCGTAGCAACAACAACATTGAACGGACATCAGTGCCGGAAATGCTCCTGGCTTGGTTATTTTTGTTATTGTTGACTCGGCTGTTGTTATGGGTTAATCCAATACGAAGGACATGCTATTTTAAGTGGGTTAAAAGTTGAAAAACTTTCCCTCTCATGCAAGTGTATGTGTGTGTGTGTGTGTTACGGGGGGTGTGTGTATCGGACAGTGGTGTAGTTAGCTGCTTCATTATGGGCATTATTGATTGACATGGAGGCGTCAATATATGGACGCCATGGCGGCCGTTGCTGCTGCTTGCTGCATTCGTATTAAATTTTCATTCACAAATAAATGACAGAGCTGACATCGACAAGTTCGTGAATAATTCAAAAGACGATTCTCCAGGGGAGTCGTTTTAAATTGCAATCGATGTTCCGATTAAATCCGACGAAAACATTTCCAATTTAAATGCAACTTCTTCCCGTTTTTGCTTTCTCAAATTAATAATTGAAATTTTTAAATTTTGTTATCGAACAGTTCTTAAAATCGACATACCACCACACAATTAGCGATGCTTTGAAATTAATCGATCTTATAATCGCCATGCCACCACATAATTAAATGCCAATCGGTATGCCGGCTTATCGATTTGCAGTCTATCAGCTTTTAATATGTTTTAAATAAGAAAAAGTGTTGTCGCTTTAATTCCTTGTCTTTCTGTGAGTTGCTGGCAACACTTCGCAACTGCAACTGTTGCACTCTCCGTCAGTCTGTTCAATTTTACACAACATTGCTCCACTGTTCGAAGCATTTGCAATACACATGCTAAACAATCGCATGTCTCGCCTACCCCTGCCCTGCCCCAGACGCCGTCATGCCTTTAAATGGTGTGTCGTGTGTTTGGTTGGTTGCATGAGGTCATTGCCAGTTGGCAGAGAAAGAGTTGTCGCCGCCGTTGCAAGGTTTTGGCCCGTTACGAAGCCGCGTGCACAGTGGTAACTCGAGACTGACAGTCAAAGTAGCCTGAGTTGCCTATTAGGGTCACGCCAATTAGCCATGCACAAGGCGTTGCACTGACCAGACCGGACCAGACAAGTTGCACAGTTCTTATTCTTGCTTTACCCCATACTCATTCCTCTCTCTCTCTCTCTCTGCAGGAAATTGCACGCGTCGAACCGCAGACTGCCAAGGAGAGCGAAGAGCAACTGGCTGCACTGCGTGCCCATTTGCAGACACTCGCCCGCACTGAGGAGCAACTGCGTCAATTGCGCGAACGACAGCAGCAGAACAACAACAGCAACAACAATGGCGAACTTGCATCCACAATTGGAAGCGCTGCCGTTGCTGCGGCTGCCGATGACAGCATTCTGGAGGTGCTGGCACTGTGGCAGAAAATATTCCAGGATACGTTCCAAGAGTATCATCGTCTGTCCACGCGCCTGGCACGTACCCAGAACAGCTCGGAGGCTTTGCGACTGTGGCGTCAATACCTGCAGCATGTGCAATCCTTCCTGGCCTGTGCCATACCCGAGGACTACAGCAGTCTGCGGGAGCAGCAGCAGCTATGTGCGATACATCAGAATCTGCTCATCTCGCAACAGAGCGTGCTCTCAGAGACGCCGCTGGAATCGGAACTCTCTGAGAAATACAAGGCACTGACGAATCTGCACAACGAGACTCTGTCTCGCATCATGCAGCGCAATGATGAACTGGAGCGTCGTGTGAGCAACTGGAACGCATATCGCCAACAGCTGGCGGCGTTGCTTGAATGGCTGCGCCAACGTGAGGTTGAACGCAATGCGCTACAGCTTCGCTACATTCACCTGCGCCGTGTGCCACATCTGAAGGCACGCCTGGACACTCTGCTGCTGCAGCTGACACGTGGCGAGCAGCAAAGCGAGGCACTCCGGGAACAGCAACAGGAGCTGCTGAAGTACTGCGATGATGCTCTGGCCACTTCCATGCGCATGGAGCAGGCAAGCGTCAGTCAGCGAATCAACAACCTGCGTGCCGCCCTCGAGACGTGGCAGAACTTCCTGAAGCGCATCAAGCAGCTTCACGACTCCTACGAATCGCGCGTGCAGCAGCTACAGACAAAATTCGCTCAGACGCAGCAGCTGCTCGATGAGAATGGCAATGATGCATCGCTTACCTCGGCGGAAATTGAACAACGTTTGGGTGCACTACGTGCCCAGCGTGTTCAGTTGGCCGCCCAAGGGCCCGAGCTAGAGAGTCTCACAGTGAGCCAGGAGGAGCTTAAGGAATGCATCAGTCCGCATGATATGAAAGCCATACGCCAGCGAGGATTCCTGCTGCAGCAGCAGCACGCGGATCTAGACTATCAACTCGCTGCTCTGATCAATGCCATCGAGGAGCGGCTGTTGCTGCATTCCAACTACCAAGCCCGATATGCACGCATCTCACAGTGGCTGCGTGGCCTGGAGGAGCGTGTGGAACGCGATGCTGATGTCACATCAATGGCCAATCCGGAACAGGCAGCCAAGCAACTGGAGCAGCAGATCAATGGTGAACTGCAGCTGCGCGACAAGGAACGCGAATGGTTGCTCTCTACCAGCCGTGAACTGCTATCCCTGTACGCCGATGGCACGCCCCAATCTGTGGGTGTGCGTGGGCAGGTGCAGCAGCAGAGCGATGAACTGATCGATCGCTGGAATCGTTTGCGATTCCTGTGCAAGCAACGTGCCACAAAGATTGGTGAACTGAAGCAGACACTGCTGCGGCTGGAGGAGCGCATCGCTCTGATACGTGCATGGCTCTTCGAGGTGGAGTCGCAGCTCGAGCAACCAATCAATTTCGAGGGCTACACACCGAATGTGATCAAGGCAAAGTTGCGCGATCACGAGGAAATCCAACGTTCCATCGAGAATCACAGCAGCAATGTGGGTGAAGTGCTCAACCTGGTCGAAATGTTGCTCAACGATGCCGACAGTTGGCGCACTCAGGTGAACACGACAGGGCTGGCTTCGTCCGCTCAGAATCTCGAGCAACGCTGGAAGAATGTCTGCAGTCAGTCGGTGGATCGCAAGCAGCGTATACTAACCACATGGAATCTGCTGCAGGAACTGATTAAACTGACCACCGAACAAAAGCATTGGGTGGCCCAGCAAGAGTCGCAACTGAGTGGGTTCGAGCGAGATCAGAAGTTCTCGAACAAGCAGCGAGAGGAGCAGCGCAAGCAGCAGCTACGCGCCAAGCTAGACGAATTGGATGCACAATCGTCCAATATGCGTCTACTGGATCAGACCTACGCCAAGCTGGCCATGAGTCCTGGCGTGGAGCCAGAGAACATTCAGAAACTGACGCTGCCCACCAAGGTGCTGCTGAGCAAGTGGCGCCAATTGACGCCGCGCTGCCAAGTGATGCTGGAGGCCATCGATAAGGATGCCAAGGTATTGCGAGAGTTCAATGCATCCCAACTGGAGCTGGTGAAATCACTGACGGGCATACAGAAGGCACTGGAAGAGGTGCCCAATGCTGAGGATCAGAAGGCCGCAGCGCTTGTGGAACCCAATGCGGTGCTGCAGCGATTAGATGAGCTGGAAAGCAAACTGCAGCAGGCTGAGCAGCAGGTACAGCGTGCCGATGCACTTGGCAAGGATCTGGAGTCTCGCAACAAGGAGCAGCCGACAAAGTCCAAGCAGATACTGCACCTAATCACCGAGTACACAATGCTGTGGAAGACTGTGCAGCAGACGCTGATCAAGCAGAAGACCAAATGGTTGGCACGTGCCACCAAGGAGGTAGCCGCCGATCTGTTGCCGGTGAACGAGACCAATGCCGCTGTCCAGGTGAATACGCTGTCGCAGCGCAAGTTACGACAGGCGACACTGCAGCGTGAGACCTCCATAACGGCCAAGGATGCGTACATCATGGAACTGCAGACGGCGATAGCCGAATGCAAGAACAATCTGGATGAACTGCAGCGAACGATTGCGGACAAGACACGCAAGCCGGGACCTCAGAAGATTGCCAAGCTGCTGGGCAATGCCCAGTCCTCGACGGAGCTGGTGAAGCATCTCAGTCATCTGCTGCTCACCGATTGCCAGGCAGATAACCAGGCTGCGCAAGTGGACACTGTGTCAGAGTTGACTCTGCGCTTCGAGACGCTGCAGTCGCAGTGGAAGGCGCGTCAACAGCACGATCAAAATGCAAGGTAGGTTCAGCAGGATCACTTTACCTTATAATATGTATTCCCTAAGAGAGATTACCTCTTGTACTAATGTTCCAATGTACTTGCAAACTGCGATCATCTAGCTCCAATTCGATTCTATCCGTCTTATTGTTCGAAGCTATGCTCAATCTATGATCAATTAGAATAAGCGGGGAATATACTAACTGAATACCCTAACTGAGTTGAAGTTTCTCTCTTATGTTACCGTTAACGTTTGAAGATGTGGCACAACATATATGGCGGGAGATTAGTTTCAAGTCGATTCGATTCCTTTATCAATTTTATTTTCATCTTGTTTTTGTAAATGTTTTTTGTACGCTTTTATAGTATAATTATAAATCTGTACTTACATATTGATCTTGTGTGTATTACTTGAAGTCGGTTTATATAGATATATTCATTCGATTTGGATTACCCTCTCAGTTTGCAAGTATATTCCTCCCCATCTTTGCTATCTGTTTTGGTGTTTTGGGCTAACAAATTGTTTTATTGCTCTATGCTTATCTCTCGCTCTGGCTCACTTACACACTCACACACAACCTGACACACACACACACACTCTCAACTGCTTCACTGACGCCTCATGACCACCAGGTGCCTGCTACCTGCGACCAATAAATACACCTGCATACAGTAAGTAACCGTCTCTCTCTCCCCTTCTACCATGCCTGCTCTGTTTCACTAACCCCAAGAAGCACCTTCCCGACAAGCTCCAACTGTGCCTCCTTTGTTCTGTGTGCTCCTCCACCAGACAAAAGCTGACAAAGATCGCCTTAGTTCGACTGTCAGTCTCCAGCGTGGAGCATAGCAAGAAGTTGGAGCTTGCCTGGAAGGTTAACCCTTGGTCATGTTTCATTCCACAGAGCTTGATCGGGTGCGCATCATCAGCTAACATAGAGAAACATTTGCATACCTTCTTAGGCTCTTTCCACGTACCTTTGCTAATGAGTTTGGTGTTATCTTCTCTCTATACAGCGAGGTCGGCCGCCTGACATGTCCGCTCTGCACGCAACGCAACTGGCAGCAGATCGACAATGATCTGTGGCGCCTGGAGCAGTGGCTACAGTTTGCCGAGAGCACGCAGAAATCGCAATCGACACCGCCATCGAATATCGAATTGCTTGAGGATGTCACGCAGGATCATCGCGAATTCCTCTTGGATCTAGAGAGTCACAAGTCGATCATCTCTTCGCTGAATGTGGTTGGTGATCATCTCGCGACACACACTCTGGACACGGAGAAGGCACGACAACTGCGTGCCCGCCTCGAGGCCGACAATGAGCGCTGGAACAATGTGTGCATCAATGCCACCAAATGGCAGGGTCTGCTGCAGACAGCGCTCATGGGTAACAGCGAATTCCATCAGACCATCGATGAGCTGGTGGACTGGCTGAAGCGCACCGAGAAGAACATCAAGGCTTCTGAGCCTGTCGATCTCACCGAGGAGCGTAGCGTGCTGGAGTCCAAATTCAACAAGTTCAAGGATCTGCGTGCCGAACTGGAACGCTGTGAGCCGCGTGTGGTCAGTCTACAAGATGCGGCAGATCAACTGTTGCGTGCCGTCGAAGGATCCGAGGAACAGTCCCAGCAAACCTATGAAAGGTACGTGTTGAAGGCACCAGTGCCGAGGGCGGAACGAAATAAATGCGTGGGTGCCGCTTGTACTAGTCAGCAATGTCAATGTGATATATATAGATTATAATACTATATAGACATGGGGGGGGAGGGGGAAAACAAGTTTTGTTTTAGCTGGGCGGCGTTTATGATTTCTAGTTCTATTCTATCTGTAGTTTGTTTACCGATCACAACTTGATCTACGTGTAGAAACCTTTTAGATAAACTTTCCTACATAAAATTTTGATTTCTTATTCTAATTTCTTATTTCTTATCTGTAGTTTGTTTTCCACTTATGTAGATACCTCTAGTTAGTTCCTTCCTTTTGTTTAACTCGTTTCTAAATCTTCGCAATCGTCATATTTGGCTTGCCCTCCTTAATATATATTTCCTATATTCTATTTAATGCCTTCCTTTATTTAAGATTACTTTTCATTGAATCAAAATTCTACTAAAAATGCTCCTAAGAGCATCTTCTTTTCGGCCTTACCACACACTCTCCACTCTCTTTCTCCTACGTAGCTTGTTTGTAGCCAATTCTCATTCAAATTAGTTAGAGAATTTGTTTTTGCTTTATTATTTTTGCTTTATTTATTTTGTGTTTGCTCTGTTTTTGTTGCGTATTCGTTGATTTCTGTGTTTTTTGGTACTACAAAATTTTTTCGTCCGCCCATTCTAACCCTTCATCAAAACTGACACCGCCAAGAGCCGCCAACAAATGTTTTAAATATTCTAGAACCCTTTCCAGGTTGACAGATCTACGACTGCGTCTGCAATCGCTGCGACGTCTCTCCGGCATCTACATTGTCAAACTGGGCGCCGTCCTTGGCTATGAGGGGGACAATCTGGGCGTGCCGCTGCACATGTTGTCATCTGAGGTGAGTACAGTGGGAAGAAATGTGTTGAAAAGTTGTCGCAGTTAAACGAGATTTTGTCCCAAAAACAAAATTATATTTTCATTTCTTTTATGAACGCACCGAAGTAAGTGAAATATTTTATAATTGGCAAACAAAAGAAAAGAACAACAATAATGATAATGTGATTGAATTGGAATTGATGAGAGCAAAATCCTTTTTACTTTTCTTATCTCCCATTTTGATTTTGATTTAATTTATTTTTATTTCTTTCTTTTTATTTTCCATTTGGCATTTCTAGCTTTTGGATAATACTACATTATCAACCTCTTCTATGCAGGCCGCCGCACCCAACACAGAAAATGCAAAGTAAATATTCATAGAAATTTGTTTAATTTTGATCCATCATATCGTAGTCTAGTTTAGTTTTAGCTTATCATTTCGAAATGCAACAATCTGCACACTGTACGATGATCTCTATGACTCGCACTCGTATCTGTTTTGTGTAGATATCTGTCGTTTGTTGCATGTTAAATCCTTGTTGCTATGGCATTTCTCTAATCTCTCTCTCTTAATTATTTCTACAGCCTACTCAGCCACGATGGCGATGCTGCCGATGGCGATGTCATCAATACCACGGTTCTGGCGCGCGGTGCACGATTCCTCGGGCGCGTTGCACGTGCCTCCCTGCCCATACAAGCGCTAATGTTGCTGCTTTTAGGTGTGGCAACACTGGTGCCCCACGGTGAGGACTACACCTGCATGTTCTCCAACACCTTCGCCCGCAGTCTCGAGCCAATGTTGTCGTATCCCCACGGACCGCCGCCAACGTAGAATTGCAAATGGATTAGTGCAAAATAAATTTACAGTGAATGCACTCAATCCCAACCCCAACCCCGACCCTGACCCCGACCCCGACCCCGACCCTGACCCCGACCCTGACCCCGACCCTGACCCGACCCCGACCCAAACACACACCCAAAGTATAAATAAAACTCTGCACACCCGAACAGTAATACAGCAAATTGCTGGACAACAAGAATATGCCTTGAAAAAACCTCTAAACATGCATAATGTATACCCCCAATAATACACAATAACAACAACAAATATGCATATGATTGTAAGCAAAATTCTTGTACAATATGTCAGAGTACGTAAATTGTTATATTTTTCCAGATTTTGCAAAGTTGTATTTTCATTTATATAGCTAGACAAACAAACAAAACAATATAACATAGAGACAAACATACTACAAGTAAATATGTAAATACTTGATGATTTAAACTCGACGAGCAGAAACACTAAACTTGAATCAAAAGAGAACATGAAACTAACGACAAGTAACGAAAAACAATTTTACAAACCTTATATTAACGATATATACATTATACATATATATTTGCACAGCAAACATTTATATATAACCTATGCCCAAACTATAGAGCCCAACATTTTGTATATAAATAACTAAGCTGAAGCTGACGAAAGCAAAAACAAACAAAAACAAAAAAAAATGAATATACGCACACATACGAAATCTATTTACTCCGTTGCGCATGTTCGTGATCCATCCAGTAATCGCATGGAAAGATCAGACAGAGATAGCAACGAGATAACTCAAATTTCGTGGAACATCTTTGAGTTATCTTGTTGCTGTGTCTGCCTGCAGCTTTCCTTCAGCTGACTCTCTAACCACAAGACAAACCATGACCCACATAGACCAAATGTCCAGAGTGTTGTCCAAAACTCAACGCGCCTTTGCTCCTCTGCACTTCTATCTCCCAAAACTCAAGATGCTGCAGTTGGGAAAGGCGAGTTTGACTTTTGGACACTGCACTGGACGCTAGACAGCCAAATGCAGCCAGAGAACAGGGGGATTGTCCAAGCCATGCTCTCTCCCACGGCACATGGACAACAGCAGCCCCTTCGAGATTAGCCCACCAGCCACAGGTGTCGGCCTCAGTCATCTACCGTTCACAATCTACAACCGGCAGCATTGGTTCTCACACCTTGAAGCATTCCTGAACTCATTTCCAAAATTTCGTACCATAGACAAAGTAAAACTTAAGAGAGTCCAACTGGAACCAGCGATTTCTGGAGCGAACGTGCGCCACGAGAGGCGATTGAACAAAATACGAAGCAAGTGTCCTATGCCGGTGCTAAACCAAACTGTAACAATTTTTCCAGAAAAGAAAATTGAGAAAAAAAATGCGTATAAAAAACTTGGAAAAAATTATAAACGAAAAAAATGTTAAAAATTTTTGCATATAGGAAAATGGAAAAAGTTATCCATCCAGTTAAAAGAGAAATCTAAGCATAATACTTTTGTTGTTAATATTTTTTGATAATCATTACTCTATACTACACATACATATATATTTGCCTTATGAAATATATTTTTTATTATTTAACGCAATTCTTGAAGAAATACATATTTATTTATTAAGTTTACACGATACATACTATATTTTAATTAAGTTGAATTAAATGTTACATTTTTGTGTGTTTTGCTGCTTCTCTACTTTATAAGATTTCCTTTCTTGTGAACAACTGTACCTTTACGCATATATTAAAGAAATATTATAAAAAAAAAACTGAACTCTTTTATTTATCAATGGGAAAACGGGTGACAAAGGGAACTCATAGGAAATTGAAATAAAAAACGAGGGTTTACTAAATACTAATAAATCGAATAGTTTTATTGAGTATATAATTCTGGTATTTTGATTTCAAATAAAATACAGAAGTAGAAATCTATTTAGCGAATCCATTCTTTGATGATCTCCGCTTCCTTTTGACGTGCGTCAATAATTGATGGCGGATCTGATGGGTTGCTTTCACGTAGATCCACATGATGAGCTCCCTCGGGCAAGATGATTACGTGTATTTTATCATTTGGAGACTGAAGAACACCACCTCCGCTCCAGGGATCAAGGAGCCCGTTGCTAAAGATTATATTGCTGGCAGCCACAATATTCCTGCCACCATAGCGCAGTTCAATGTCGTAGGGCTTGGGCATGAGATGGAACCTCTTGTAGCACTTCTCGGAGAACGCCTTCAGATCCCATGCGGTTGTGCGGTACATGGTGTCGCTACTGTTGGCACAGAAGGGCATAACCATTTGATTGCAGGTCTGTATGTCCCAGCCATAGTTGTCGTAGTTTTCGCTGGATTGACTGTGCTTGTAGTCCACACACTTTGCAGTGCCAGTGTAGTTGGTATAGACACCTAGGGCACTGGCCATGCTTCTCACCAGTTCAGCATCGTTTGGATGCAGATCCTTTAGGTAGAAGCAAAACTGACGCACTGGATATGCTGGGAGAGGGGCAAGGAACGACGCGTTGTACGGATAATTGGCCATAGCCATGTTGCCGTAGACTTCCTCTAGATAATCAAAGAACTTGTTTAGATCATCACTACTCTTGATGGGATCGCACAGACGAAAAATGTCGCCGAGCTGCTTCTTGCCCGCATCATTGGCGGCCAGTGTCTCAAAAGCTTTCCATGATCTGGAAATGTTTATGCTGCAATTGGCATTGTAGGCATTCTCGTACACCGACGTGGTAATCCTGTTGAAGATCTCACAAGGTGTCAGTCCCGAAAACTGTAGAATTGGTGCCGATGCAGCCAGTGCCCCGATCACCATATGTGGATATTTCATACGGAACCAGGCCGCAAGCATACCACCGTAAGAGCCACCGAATGCAACCACTGGCAACTGGACTCCCTTGCGCAGGTAATCAATTAGCATTGCATAGTCCTCTAGGGTCTGTTCCACTGTGAAGTATGCCAGATGTTCCGGCTTGGTGGTGTTGAATGTGTCACTGCCAAAGGGCAGAGATTTACCGTAGTAGCGATGCTCGGCGAAGATAACCAATGCGTTTAACTGTGCGGCCAATTCCCACATGAATCCCGTGTTCTGCGCAAACCACTCAATGTCACCTTCGTTGCCGGTGTAAAAGAAGATTGGGTACATGGTGTCACCGTTCCTCACATAGGAATCGTTGTACAAGTAGCGTATGGTGAAGTTATCATTGCTCAGGAAACTGAAGTGATCCAGAGGAACAGAAAATTCTTTTACGGCATATTGGAATTTGCCTTGACCCGCAGCACTTGCGCCTGAGTTAAAAGCCGACAACAATAAAACGGCGTAAAGAATGGTGAACATATTATTCTCCACACAATAACACTTTTTCTATGCGATTATATTTTGTTCTAGTCAGCCTCGAATTGCCTTTGTTCGTCGCAATTAGCGATTAAGCCGGCTTTAGCGACCTTTACTATCAAAAGTGCAAAGCAGTGCTGTAAAACTCGCGTTGCTTAGCTACTGTTATGTTTAAAATGTCATTTTGAGTATAACAGTGGCGTGACCGTTACATTTCAGATTGGAAATGGATAGCTAACAGAACACTGTTGTGGCTCTGATAAACAAAATTGTGTGCCAGGGCTGCAAAGTCAGGCATTTTCCGGGCGTCGTATAAGTAAATATATCGTTTTTCTATAAGAACTTTATTTTTATTCATTTTATATTATTACATTCAAAAACATCGTAAATATATTAAGAACCATGTGGCGAGAACTGTGACATTATAAATACATCTTGAAAAATACATTATTAATATAAAATATCTGAGTTTTTTTTCATACCAAAAAAACTAATATTCGGTCTTCTGTCCACTTTTTCAGTTGTCTGTCCGTTTTTCGGTTTCCATTTTTTATATCACTGATTGGAAATGATTTCTTAGTGTCATTGTCATTTATGTCAACTTTTTGAAAAACGTCAGTTCAAATGAAATTCGAATTTAGATTTTCGAAAGCGAAGTAAAAACGATTTAAAAGCCTAATCCTCCAGCAGCATCTAACAAACATGACCAAATGCACCAGCCTTTTCGCAGAGCCTCCGTGTATGTGTGTCTGCTGCTAATACTTGAAGCATTAACTGGGCTAGTTATTATAATCGCTACTGCAGTTTATCAATCGATCCTGTCTAGCTACTTGGATGATATTGAATACCGCATGGTTGTCAGTTACTTTGTCAACGTTTACATCTTTGGTGCCCAGCTGGTGGTGACATTTATCTGTAGTATCTCCCTTTGGAATCGCTTGTGGAAGAGACGCTGCACCCCCAACGTCCGTTTGATGGTGGCTCTGTGGCTCTTCTATTCCTGCGTTATCATAGCGTCTGGCTTTGGAACGACGTGGAATATCTATTACAACATGGATGTACTGGAGAATGCAGCGGAAACATCTCTTCTGCGTGGCATTGACGAGTACTACTCTTCACCAGACTGGAAGCTCCTTTGGGATGGACTACAAATCCGCAAGCAGTGCTGCGGAGTTGAAAGCTATAAGGATTGGATGGAAGCCGATTGGATGCCATGTCCTCAGAAACACGGCGGCGAAAAGTGTGATAAACCTATTTTGGCTCCCATTGCCTGTACAAAGAAATCTCCTGAGCCCAATATACCCAACTATTTGTTGACAGGTGAAGATTACGCGCGGAAGAATACAAAACGAACAATGTTCCCAAAGCTTACGCTCGATATGATCAATACGAATGGATGTCTTCCTATGTTAATGAGTGTTATATGGAGATACTTTTATATACTGTTGTTTCTTTTACTAATGGCGTTAAAATTCCTAGTAAGTTACCCAAACTTATTCGAGCAAAGGATGACAAGATTACTTCGACATTGCATTTTTCTTCAGATTTTTATATGTTGTCTTACTAAGTTTATACTTCAACGCCAAAATACAGGCGATTCCTGTGAAAACGCTGGTTTCACCGACGAAGAAGGTCGTCCTCTGGTCATGGTGAAGTATCCGCGCAGTGTAAGATGTGTTTTTGTGGGCGAGGATGATATGGCGTCTGACATGGCTCCCGATGGTGTTTACTGTAATTGTCAAGAAGGCGATGCGCACGAATGTTGTGGAAATTGAGAACCCTAGCAATTCATGCTTATTTATATATATTTTTATGTACATCGTAGTGCTATTTATAATTTATTTTTATAATATATTACTATCGTATTTTAATTTGTATTTGTACTCAATTGAATTCCACTGGTATTCGTATTGATACCTAACCAAACAGCAAATCGATTAAAATCAAATCAACTAAAATCAAATATCGATTAAAAGTTGTTCAGAAGCCATTTCTCTTTGCAACTCTGTTGTTGAAAATAACGCCTGGTTCGTAAAAACTTTTTTTGCCTGCAATACGAAATTGCAACTGCGTAGAAGTGTCATGTGAGTAATATTTAATATTAATTATATAACCAAATTTTAACTCCAAAACTCATACAGGCCTTTTTTACCGATTGTGCCACACATTGTGGGGGACGACGACGAATCGACGAACGAAGTGAATGAGCAAGCAGAAATGTCAAATGGGTAAATATTTTAATAAGTTTATATAGAAGTGTTATAATAACATGTGGTTCACTATATATACATTACTAGATCATCACGGATCTCGGCGCGTAGGGCTAGTTCTCGGAGCGTGAAGACGATCGATTCAGAGTCATCGGATGGATCGGAATCCTCTTTTGACGATAATACCGAGGCTGAGTATGTTTTAAATGAGTGGTTTGCTTGTTCAGTTGGTGCTTTAATCTCCAACAGCAGCGACGACTCCAAGGGCAGTACGGCAGATGAAGAGGACTGGTCCAATAACATCTCCTACATAGTTCGAACACCGTAAGCTTTCAACTTTAATTTATTGCAGTCTAATCTGATTTTCAACTCACAGAGAACATGAATCCCAGGTCGATAGTACAATGACTGTGAGTGCACCCATTAAGACTGAAGATGTGGAGATTTCTGCAGATGTGGTTGATGAGAATTCAACTGATAACTTGCAACCTGACCACAATCAGCCAATTGATTTAAGCGCCGACGTCAAAGAAACCCAATCGCCTGTGGACAGTGCCAGCAATCAAACGAACTTGGAGCTAATGGAGTCCAAAGAGGCAAGCTCTCCAATGGATGACGACGAGCACGTTAGCGATGCTGTACCCCCTTCGCCGTCTTCGATGATATCATCGGTGGACAATGACTCCGAAAAAGACGAGAAGACTACCCGTCGCAAATCTTTGCGTTCGGCATACCGAACTACCCTGGTCAAATCTGCGCTTCTCTCCAAAAAGTTTGCATCAGGTCGTCAGCGCAATTCGGGCATTAATAATGAGAAAATATCCGAGTCATCGATTGCAGCGCGTGTCGCCAAGCGCTTTAGGAGCTCTGTCGTTCTCAATAGGTCTCCGATTGGCAAGAAATCCACCGAGTTGGCCAAACCTCTGGAGATGACTGAGTACTTTACCAAAATATCTGCCACGCTGGTCAGGCATCGCGTGCATTTGTTGCCCTTTTTGCACATGCGCAAGCGCATCGATCGCATGGTGGGCGAAGCAATTGCCAAGACAAAGATAAGCAAGAAAATCTAGAACAAGTAAAGAACAGGGATCAACAAGAAGTTGCATAACAATCAAAAGAATTGTGTTTATATTATTTGCTAATAAAGGCTCAGCCTCGGCAGGGATTACATGTCTACTGAATGATCGTATTCGTGCTGGCTGCTGGGGTGGTCGTGGCTCGAAGAGGTATCGGATACAGCAGCACTGCTGGTGCTGATCAACAGCTGACTGGGCATTTCGCCAATGGACGGCAAAGTGCTGTGGTCACTTATGGTCGACAGTGTACCGATATCATTGCAACTAAATCCGGAGTCAGAGTCGTGATGGGATATTGGTGTGGCGTTCCCTTCTGCCGCCTGCGGATTTTCTCCCTCCACTGCTGCTACCTGATGCGGACGCTTTGAGTTTAGCTCGATGTTGACTGCGCTGGCCTCACGTTTGAGTGGGCGTCCGGCGTGGTTGGTGGGACTCCAGTTAAGTTCGTGATGAACGATTGCTTGCACCTGTATATGAATTGGATTGGTCGGAGGACTATCGCAGTCTCTCTCGAAGTTGCCTGCATTCTCATCGACAACTTCGACAGACGGCGGGGACGACATCGGCCTCTGAACAATCATTGTAGAGTTGACCATCATCTGGAAATCTATCTCGCTTTCCTGTGAATGTTGTTCAATTATTTGCCGATTACTGCTTAGAATGTTTATTGTTTACTAACCAAAAGAGCCCGCTCGATATGCGATGATTCCGAACTGTCGAATGATATTGAGGACATTTCAATGGCGTGCGCAACCTGACGCATTTCTTCTACTTCCATGCCGTCCTCGTACAGACCGGCGCCTTTAAGTATCTCAATCAATTTTTTATTTCTGGTTCCGCGCGTTTCCATCTTTTCAAAACAATTAATTCTTCTCTTTTGTTTGCATACATGTAAGAAAGCGCCGTTATTTCTTTACCCGCGGTGCAGGGTTGTATTGATGATCATGAACTTTTTAAATAAACAAATATCGATATATAATAGAACACAACATTTCTCCAAATCGCTTTTTTCATCATACAAAATACATTTGTAAGTCACATATTATGACTGCTTTTATTTATTTTTATTTTTTCGAGAAAAGAAATATGAAAATATTCGAGCGTCTATTGCGACCTAAAATATCCCTAAATCCCTTGTCGATTTTAGCTAAGTTCAACACCACAATGGTTGTACAGCATTTAGCTTCTGTCACTGAACTAACGAGTTCTGTTAAGTTTGCAGGCAACATGTCCCATGACACATACCCATGTTATGTTACTGTGAGCTTACAGTAAAATGTTAAAAACGGGTTTTTTCGCTGCCCAGCCCCCTCCAGACGATTCAAAAAGGTAGATAAGGAAAACGTACCAATTAAAAGAAGCCGCATGTCTTCTATCCCTTCTGTTTTAAATTGAAAACTGCCGTTTTCTCGCCAACACAGTTCTATTTCCCAAGACACGATCCGGTTTGTGTCTTGGATGTGTCTGATCTACTAAGCAGTGCCAATATTATGCACTGTTTGGTGGTCAATTCGTATATATCGATATATCGATAGAGATTGATGGGGCTTTTTAAACAACACTGTTGTCATCGCATTTTAAAATTTAACTTAAAATCTTAAAATTATCCAAAGTTAAAATAGCCTGGCCCTTGATTTGTAGTGGTTCTATGCGGTTAATGCTCGTCTTTTGTCCGGTTTTAAACAAACATTGTCGCCTGCTGCACTTCATGTGCGGAAGCTTAACACATTTTATTTTAACATTTGATTTGTGAAACACGAAAAAAACTATTGCAGAGCGGCTAAAAAAACGGTTATTCACAAATATTTTCATAGTTTTTTGCAGCTTCCTTGGTCTAAATCCTCGTGTGCTGGGCATAAATTGTACATAGTATAAATTTGCTTGGCAATTTACACGCAAACATTAAAAAAATGCGACCACCCGCTTTTGTGGTAAAAATTATGCTATAATTCAAAAACAGCGCCGTACCACACACACACATGGACATTTACACGGAGTGGGACACACATATAGGCGTCGTTCATTAGCACAAAACCCACACATTAATTTTATGCATGTGTGTGTGTGTGTGCGATATTGCTCTGCTAATCTTGAGGGAGTGAAACTCACACACACACAAGGAGATCTACACTTGTGAGGGTGTCTGAGTCTGTCTCTGTTTGTGTCTGTGTGTGTGCGAGTGTTTGCTTTGTCACCATAAAAGACATAAGCCATGTTTTTACTGCATGTGAGTGAGACACAGAGAGAGAGAGAGAGAGAGAGAAAGAGAGCGATGCAGCAAGACTGCGTGGGTGTGAGTGACTTCATGTAGCGACATTGCTGCAACAAAAAAAATGTGCAAGCTTGCCCCATGCCCGACGTACCCGCTCCCCTCCCCTGCACCCCTTACAGTATCCGGCTGGGTTAGTTGCCCAGCTAAGCAACGGAGGAGCGAGCAACCGAAAACGACAAGCCAACCAGGCCAATTTCAGTTTCGGTGATAAATTTCGTATAATAAAGAAGACATTAAGCAAACGCCGGCGAGAACGACAGCGACAACGACGAGGAGGACAGCAGCCAGAAAGAGAGAGAGATATGAGTGGGGGAAGGAGGAGTCGGAGGCACAACAAGGATCGCCTGCTGCGCACGTTTTACACCTTGCAACGGAACGTGGATAGCAGTAAAAATAATATTATGCTCGCTTTTAAAAATGTATTTTTTGGCGTGTAAACGCTTTAACGCTTAGTTTCCTCTGTGCTTCTGTGTGTGTGCGAGAGAGATAGATAGAACGAGAGAGAGCGCACTGCAGTCTTTAATTTGCCTGGACGGGGGCTTAGGCCGTGCTGCATGCATATTCAATGTGTCCATTGAACCGAATTAAGGAGCCCCAAATTGCAGTCAGCCGAAATGCGATGAAAAGTAAATACAATTTGATATTTATGCAAATTTATTATTGATTGCGATTACCGGGCGATGCGCCGCGCTGCACCTGCAACAAGCGCCCGAAGCGAACTTGCGCGGCGCAAGCTGTGAAAACATAACTAAAACGCGCATTGCAAATTCAACTGTGCAACCATTTGTTGTTGTTTTTGTTTTGCGACTGCCCGCAATTATGTTATTAACTTTTGCAAAGTGCAGTTCCATTTATAATAACTTATTTAGGCAAATGTATGCGATTTTACAGTGCATTATTGCCGATGTGTGCTAGACAGTGATGCCTGAAACACTCATGACCAAATGATCGATAGCTTGCGATAACGATTGGTATACAAAAGATGTGGTGGTACGACGATAGAACGATGACATAGAACTATTGAATAATAATCATAAAAGTGATGTGGTGGTATGTCGATTCAAATCACGATTCAATAAAATCGCAATATTGCGACTTTTAAACATGTTATTCATTGCCTCCTATCTTGCCTCCGTTTTCCCTCAACCGACGCATGGCGCCGCTTTTGATCACAAGCTAAAGAGAATCCGGGAATAAAGCGACAAAAATAGTCCGAGCTTGTTGCAAATAGCTCACTTTACGCAAGCATTCCATGGCCTGTTTCAGCAACACTTCACTGGGTTACTTGCCGCCTGTGAATATATAATAGTCCTTGACTGTGTTTCAATCTTATATTGTAATCAATGATATGTGCATGTATGTAGATGTCCATAGTTTGAATTTTAATTTATACTGACGCGAAACTTGGGTAACAGTAGAAAAGTGCCGCCTCCCCGCTGCAAAGCTTAAGCGGTAAAACAAGGCATAAAGCTGGAACAACATAACTGACAGCTCTCAGCTGGACATGCTCGAAATACGCAATGTCAACTTAAGTACCTGGTTCTGGCCGAGAAGGCTGTCATCCCTATGCCGCCTGCTACGTGCAACTTGTAGGCACTTGTGTCTGACACTTTGTGTGGCAAGGCAGCAAGGCGACGGCGGACAATCAAAGTGCCTCGGGACCGAAACTTAAAAGTGGCATGCACATAAAAGCAACAAACTAGCAGACGTCCGACAGCAGGAAGCAAAGACGTGGCGGGCAGGGAGGCGGAGGTGTTCAGCTTGTACCCAGGTGTGGTCAGATGTATACAACAACCACAAGCCAAACAAGCGGACAACAGCAACATTGTTGTCTGCCTTGTTCGCAGTGAAATTTGCATTTCCGCTGTGACTGCTAAACGTGGATGTGGCGGTACTACTTTCAGCTGCAAAGCATTAACATACTTGTTACTTTACCTAACAAATTTATACTATTTTAAAATAAATATGGTAAAGCCATTGGATATTTAAAATGGCAGCATAACAATATCGATATATCGATGTAACAGAAGGAGTCAATCATCGATAACACTAGCTCTAACTCTTACTTTGTATATCGATAGGTGAATTGATCTTCGAATTGTAACGTTTTGTCATCTCTACTAATCTCGCATTAGGTTCCAAATAAGTTGTTGCTTTTGTTGTTGTTAGCTTTGTCTTGCGGCACACACGAATTTCACAATTACGTATGCAATGCCAAACAAAAGACAAAAGCAAGGCGCGCGCGCCAGAATTAAGCGAAACAGGGAAAAAGAGCAAGTGGGGAAAAAATTGGCATAAAATGCAAAAATGAAATGCAACAAGCAAAAAAAGATTGCGCTTCGTTAAGTTTTTAGCGTGCATGTGAAAACATCAACAGCAACAACAATAATGTGTTAATGTACACACACACTTACACATGAAAACACACACATACACGCATGCACTGAGAGAACATTGCCATTGGCAAATACTCAGCCACACACACAAACGCATGTGTAAACGCAACCGCAGAAAATGCAAAACACATGCGAAGCGAATGTGAGTGCAGTGGGAGGAGAGACAGAGAGGCAGAGAGAGGAAACAGGACGGAAGAAAGAACTTTGTCGAAGCAACGTTTCAGCATGGAACGGTGGAAGGAGTCAAAGAGTGGGATAGGGAGCATGTGAATGGGAATGTTGCAGAGGAAAGGAAGGGAGTGAGCGGAACAGAGCGAATGGAGACGTTGCCGTTGTCGAATGCAAATGCAATAAAATAAAATAAGAAACGCGCTGCGAGCAAAGCAAAATGCGAATGCGACTGCGAATATGTGGCAAATTTAATGCAAAGTGTTGCGTGGTGGGAGAAATGCGAATGTGAAGAGGAAAGGAACTGAGGAAGGCGGCAGCAGAGGCTGCATTCAATGGGATTCGGATTCGGGTGCAGATTAAATTGTGCAGACTCGCGGGTTGCAGTTCGCCTTTGATTACGATAGGTTGCGGTTCTTTGAACTGTGATACGATGCCAGACGATGACTTTGCGAATGAAACGCTTTGCTTATCTCGAGCATTTTGTGTTTGCTCTGCTTTCATTGAAATTTAGTAATGCTTTCAATATAAAGCACATCTGCCAGTTTAACATGCCCATTCCCCACTCCTCCTCTCTTCATCTTTCTGTCTCCCTGCCACTCCCTCGCTATATAGGCTAATTAACACGCCCAGGCGCAACACGAAAGAAAACTAATTCCCGAATGTTGCGCTGCGGGCAACAAAATAAGCACGAATTCAACTTGCAACAATGCGGCTGCGAATCGACATAAGTATGTACCGTTATTTCATGCACACATACATGTACATATATGTACATTTGTATGTTTAAACGTATGTATATAACTTATTCATACAAGCACAACTACGGGTGCCACAAGGGCTTTTGCCGCAACACACACACTTACATCATTTGCTAGATTTTTATTTCTTGCCGCTTTTCATTTTTATTTTCGCTCACTTTTCACTGTTAGTTATGTCTGCTTGCGGGCTGTTCTTTGCATGTTGTTTACGTTTTTTACTGCATGCATTTTGTTTGTGTTTTTTTCTATTAGGCAAAGGAACTAACAACAAATAGAAAAACCCTAAACAAATTCGTGTTTTTTGTGCACTGTGCACAAAGCAGCTGCAGGATTTGCGTTAAGTGTAGCATACTTTGCAGCGCCGCGGGGCCAGAGTGTGTGTGTGGCAGTGCAAGAGTGTTGCTGTTGTTGTTGCTGCTGGCTGGCAAATTAGTAAACAAATGCACATAATGTTCCGAATTAGAGAGAGGGAAAGAAAGGAACGAGGGGGGAGTACAGCTTAATCGCAAGTTCTTTGAACTCCACAAAAAGACACTACAGCTATCCCTCTCCCTCATTCAACTAAATATTTTCAGCGCTTTAATAGCTATAGAATGTTAATGGCAATTAAAGACAGTTGTAAATTAGTCAGTGCTCTGATTGTATGTGTAGATTTATACTTATTATACATATATATTCGTATACATTTTTACTAATTTACAAGATGTTTATTTCGCTTAATATCTCTTCCAATCGTTGATATTTAAAACTTACCCAACACTTATTGTTAATCAATGTTTTTTTTGAAAGTGACGGGAGGCCGATAAGTATCGACTTATCAGCTAAGAGCTATTGAATCAAATTAAAATAAATAATAACATAAATGTATATCATTTTAAGTAATAGTGGCTAAAATGTATGCAGTTCACTCTTCCAATTATGGTTTCACTTTGTGTTCAAGTCAATCGGGTCTTATCACTCGTATTAGGCAGAAAGCTTTAGTTGCATCTCGTAACCTACAATTAACGGGTGATGAGGGCAGTATTAGAGAAGCGAGGGACGTACAAATGTAGGTAACAGGAGAGGGGTATTGTAGTATTGTAGTGGGATCAGGTAGTGAAAATCGGCTTAAAGACCAATGCAAATGCTGCATCTGTGGCTCAGTTACCGTACAAGCCAACACCGCCCACTTACGCGGGCCAATAGGGTGAAAGGGAACCACAGTAATTAATACCAGTTGAGCTTTAAACTAATCAGATCATCTATTGAAATGGAGACTATCAACTAGGCGAGATCTTAAAAGCCGTATGCATGGCGCATTTAAAGCATTAAGTTCTGTATATATTTCCTGGGGATTGTGAAATCTGCGCACGTTGTAAATGCAAATTATGCGTAAATATCGTATCGTACTTCAGGCAAGATGATTAAATAACTTGTGGTCGGCCCACTCACTGATTCCGACAGATGCCTAGGCAATCAGTTGAGATGCCTCTGAGGTAGCCACAACAGAAGGAGGAGAAGAAAAAGAAGAAGAGGCAGCGGCAGCAACAGAAGTAGCAGCCACAATGGCAACAGCACAACAACGACGGGCTACACTTTTCGTCGAGTTGCAGTAAAATATTGTGTAGTTTTTTCTTTCTCTCTTTCTTTCTCTTCCCCCTTTCAAACATGTTTTCCATGTTGCCCACTCCATCTGCACAATTTTCTATCCGTTTTGTGCTATTTATTTGCATTTCCCATTTGTATATGTACACACAGCAAGCTGCCACTCTCTCCCTATCTATATGTATGTATGTGTGTGTGTGTGTGTGTGTGTGTGTTGAATTTGTCCCTTAGTCATGTTTGATTTGCAATTTCGCACAATCAATGTTGAAGCTCAGTCGGCAAATCCCCGAAATTGCCAATAAATTTGTCCTATTGACTGTGTCTGACTGCAAATTTGCTGCTGCTGTTGCTGTAGCCTGCTGCTTCAAGATGGAAAACGACTCCAAACAGAACTCGACTCGAAAAGTGGAAAAGCGCCGTCGATTCTCGTTTCGCTTTTCCGATATTCCTTCGCCCTTTCTCTCTGATTAGCAAAGCAAGTGCGCCTATTACGCAGGTCCTCCTCCCATTGAATACTGGGGGCATATTTGATTAGCGAATGCCACAGCGCGCCGCCTTTACGTTTTATGTTTTCATCCAGCGAAAGGATTTGCCATTAAATCGGCCTGCCTGGCTGCTGCTTCCACCACATTAGGCAGCTATTATTTGGCTAATTTTGCATCTTTTGGTAATATAATTTACACAAAATAACACACGACTGCGCACACGCTCACACGCATTGGCCACACCCCACACAGCCCGTGCAATTGAAGGCCCAGAACAGGCCACAAAGAGGCTTAACCCGCGCAACACTCATACGCCACATTGCACAGCCAGTAGCAGGTGTGGGTGGCCGTGGCAGAGAGTGGGGCAAGTGGCAGTGAGAGGGCGCTGTTAATCAATGATTTGGAAATACCTTACGCAACATTAATTTCATCCAACACATTTTTGCCTCGTGCAATTGGTTTCATTTTCGTTTTGAAAAGCGAACCGACTTGCGCGATAAGAAAACTATAAAGTAAGTAGATGTAGCATGGCATATACATTTTGAGCAAGAGGTAATTTAATTTAATATAATTATTTTTACTTTTCAATTTTTTCTTTTTCTTTTCGTTTCTTATTCAGTGCTGTAGAACAGTCATCATATCGATTGAGCTATCGATAACTTGAACCATTTCATAATAAGTAAAGTAACGATGGTTTATTAACTATGGTCACACTAGAACTCAGCTTGTCATGCAACTTTTTCTGGCACATTTAGGACATTTTTTACTTGAATCGAATAGAAAGTGAAAACAGTTACATTTACATACACCAACATGATTCAGCATGTTTTTATTACTAGAATTCTTTGGGCGCAGGGAAAGCACCTTTCAAATAAATGCGAATACATTTGAAACGACAGAGAGAGCGCGCCTGAAAGAAAGTTGGCTCAAAGTGCTTGCAATTTGCCTAAAGAGCCCAAAAGGACTTGCAACACGGGCTTGTGCAGATAAGCGGAACGGCAGCTCTTGCCCGGCAGAGGGAGACAAAGTGGTAGACGGTGGGCGGAGAAGAGGGCGTGCATTTTTAACTTTGTGCCGTTGCACACGGCAACAACAGCAAGCGCAACAATGCTGCAGCTGTTCCCTTGTCCCTCCCCCTCAGCTCCTGGAACTATTTCAACCGTCATTTGTGGAGTTTTTTCGCTTTTGGCTTTTTGCTGCTGCTGCGTGTTCTGTCTGTTCAACTGCCACGCGCGCGACTTCTGTACGCATGTCGCTGTTTTTTCGGCGCCTCGCCCTGTGCAAATTGAATTTGCATGCCTGGAAGGTGAAGACCAGATGCAGGCCAGGACCAGCGGCAGCAGCACCAGCAGCAGCAAACCAAGTCGCAGTCCGAGTCGGAGCTGGTGCTGGAGACGGAGCTGACAATTGTCGCTCAACGGTTAAATGGAATTGCGTATAATTTTTTTCCTGCCTTGACTCTTCTCTGTGCTCTCCGGCATGCTCCTGCTGCAGCTTCTCTTCCTGCTTTATGCGAGTTTTCGGCAACTTGGCTGCAATCACTTTCCCATTTTGAGGCAATTAAGCGAAGCTGAGCTTGCCTTTCCCTGCCAGGTGTAGCTGGGGCAGCTAAGCGGCGCATTGAGATAAGCCTCGCAAAGCGTCGAACAGCTGCCACATGCCACATGGCCATGTGGCAGTTGCATTGTTAACCTTTGTCTCCTGCCCGCAATCTAAGTGCAAATAAATTGCGGCTGGCTCTTTTCCTCCTGCTCTCTCTCTCTCTTTCTCTCTGGGACTTGCTGCATGTAAATGACATGCAACAAAAGGCAACAGCAGCAGCTGTAGTAGTTGCATAAAAGAACAGAACGCAAAGTAGCAAGAGAAGCAGAAAGAGGAACAGGAAAAGCAGCGGCAGATACGCTGACAAGCGGCGCGATAAACCGACACAAGCATGTCAAAGAAAACATTTCACTTGGTTAGTTTTTCACTGGACTGCAACGACAAATGATGATGAGCAGCCCAGTCACGGGATTTGGATGTGGCCGGCAGGAATAAATGAAGTCACTGAGAGGAAGTTAGTAGCGACAGTAGCTTAGGTTATGAATGTTATTAATTAATTTATTTAAAATAAAAATTTAAAATAAATTACTACTAGTCAACTCAATTATTATTGGTCAATTATTTTGTTCAAATATTAATAAATTAGTTACGTTAGAAGTTTGTTGAAGTTATTCAACACTTTCTGTTAGACTGATTCACCGAAAGTGGCGGTAAGCCGATAACAGAGCCTATTCAACTGTGAGACTTGATCAATGATTTATCGAAAGTGGAGGTAAGCCGATAACTATAAAGTATTTATTTAAAGTGATTTTAAGTAAATAATCAATAAATAAAAACCCTTAAGAAAAAGTGGTTGAAAGGATCGGGATAACACCCAGAGGTCTCCAGTATTCATAAAAATCTCCTCAGTTCTGGAGGATTAGTCATAAAATATCATTTGTGTAAGATCTGCAATAAACAGAAAACCACGGAAAAGACTTGCTAACTTTGGCAGCCAAAGCAAGCGTGTGGAAGGAAGATTCCCCTCATCGAAACCGAGATTTGCATATAAGTCGCGCATCTCTGGCCAGGAGCCCAAGCGGGGATCACTTGAGTGGCTAACTGGCCAAATCCCCTGTGGTGTGGTGGGACAGCACAGCACAGCGCAGGACAGGACAGTAAGCCAGCCAAGCAAACGACTTGACGCTTCGCTTAACTTAAGCGATTTTTTATGCGCTCTCCAAGCACAAGAAAAACGAGAAATAAACAGAGACTGAAAGATAGAGGGAGAAAGATGGAGATACAAAGTGGGAGTTGAGGAAGATGGCTACGATTCGGTTTGTGTAAGCGTGTTTCTCTCTGAAAATCTGCTCGCAGCTAATTAGCAGCGCAGTGCAGCGCAACGCTGAGTGGCAAATGTCGACATCATGTATACGCCCCGTAACACGAGCCAAGCAAATTGCATTCCACACTGCAAGCAGGTCACTTTTCCGTCGCACTCTCTGCTCTTTTTCAAGCACCTTCAGAATGTTTTTTTTTTGGGGGGGTGAAATTGCATTAAGCTGCATCGAAAGTAAACGGCGTCGTCCTTGTGAACGCAGGCAGAACAGGACAGGCACAACTTGGTGGAACTGCAAGAGAACTTTCCAATTTGCCAGTGCATTTTCTTGTGCCAGGAATTTATGTGCACACTTCGACGCAACTCCCCCTGCCCAGCCCAGTACCGAACAGAGTCTTACTCACTCGAGGAGGACTAATGAAATATTATCGATATATATTACGGAGCTTACATGTGGCACAATGTGCTCGCCAAGCTGCGACATATGGGGGCCATCATTGAGTGAGTGGAAGAGCTGGGCAGGAGGAAGTGGCAACTCCAGTTGCGCTGGCATCGTTTAAGCACTTCGACAATTTAAGACGCAGCGCTGTAAAAGAAGTTTACATGATCAATGTGCGATATAGATGGGGGAATTCCAAAGGAGCTTTTATCATCTTTTTGCCAGGGTATTTTTGACCAAAGAAAAGAAAAGTGTGAGGACGGCACAAGTGAATTCTCTTCCTCACCTTTCTATACTAGAAGAGGAGAAGTTATGCAGCTGGATATGCATTCTTTAAACACCATTCCCACCATGACTTTAAAGAGATGTCCTTGCACTCCTTGCAGCAGCAAATCAGTTAGCTCAAAACCCGCGATTCAATCGGTTTCAAAGTTGTCCGCACTCCACGCTTCTGCTCCTCTGCGGGCCACTTTCAATGGGTTCGATACGAAAGCTTTCGCTTTTATGTCCGTGGCAGCAGCAGCAGCGGCACTGGAAGCATGCAATGGGCGTGACACGACTACGCACTTTAAGGAGCGCCGGGCTTAATTGGCCGCTCAGCTGTAAATTCACTGGACTGCATCAAAGATTTACAGCTTGGCTGGAGCTGGCCGAACATTAGAAATGGGAAGAGGAACAGGAACGGGGGGAATCGCCATGCTAGTTGGGCAGATGTTTTGGTCTCTGCGAGCGGTTTGCATTTGGCATTTATTGCCGCTTTGTTGTGCTTGGTCGGGACTGGACTGGGTTGGGTTCCTGCTGCTGCTGCTGTTTGCTTGGCCATTGAGCAGCTGCACTTGGCCGGCACATTGTTTGCTATTTGTTCGTGGCACACTAAGCCGGCAAATTCGCATGTGCCTGTGCGAGGGAGGGGAGCGCGGTATGAGGTATGGCCTTCTGTCAGGGCCATAAGCTGGTCTGTTATAGAGGGGTAGAGGGAAGGGAGCAATCCGCCAGGTTTCAATTAAATAATGCGGCATCGTAACAGGCGCATGAAGCCCCTTGCCCCCTTCTGTGGAGACCGTTCAACTGTGAATTTGTATTCAATTAAAAATAATTTCTTTGTCAATTATTCATTCATTGTGCAGTCGGACAGCGGGACAGACAGATAGACAACTGGCCCCGCTGCTCAGTTTGTCAGGCAGCAAGTCAGGCAGAGAACAAGCAAAGCGAGAAATAAAAATCAATTTATTTATATATCGTACAAAAACTGTACAAACACAAACACAGTCACACAAGGAGAGAGAGACACGTGTATTTATTATATTTTTAAATTTCATTGTTAGCTTGTGCTACCCCTTCAACTCTCTCTGCCCCCTCTGCCGTTTGCCTGTCTGTTTTTTCGCCACCTCGCGGCATAAATCAAAATAGTTGTTAATCAATACAAACGAGGCCAAAAAGCAAAGCTGAAATAACGGTAAATATGTAACAAATTGGCTTGCGCTTGAGAGCAGATCATAATAGTATATATGTACATATATTTATCGGTGTTGTCAGCAGTTCTACCCAAAAAGGCTAAAATGTTATTAGTGTATACAATTTTATAATGTTTATTATTGTTGGGGCATGTTTGTTTATACATTTAAGATGTTTCCAATGGAAATCAGGTATATTAAGCCACCATTATTATAACTTTAATTCATAATCTTTATTGAACTCGTTAAATTTTACAATTAGCAACTAACTGAAGTTCGATAGGCTGCAAATCGAAATCCTGCGATAACACTTTGAATACAAACTAAGTGGCGACATGTCGATTATTAGAGATATTTAAATAAAATCATCGTTTAGGAGTATCCAAAGCGGTGGCGCGTCGATTTTAAAATCGATGAAATGTAACTGATAGTTATTTGCTCAACTTTAGCAGAAAGCAAAAATCTATCATGAAAAAGGCTAGCCTGGCAACACTGATAAATATAGAGATTCATATTCATATTTATGCAGATTTATTGCGCCAACACATATGATATTCATGTGGCATTTCAGCTGAGCCGCTTAAGCTAAGGGAGGGGGAGTGGAAAAAAGAAGCTTCTACTGAACAAAAACTGAACAGTCTTAATTAATGACATCATTGGAGCTGCACCCTATAAAAAAGGAGCGCCTGGTCACCAGCAACTTTTGCCATTTGTCCATTAGAAAAAGCAAGACAAGTTCGATAAATAATTGATAAAGTGCGGCTGCACAAACTGCTTTATGTGGCCATAGTCCAGTTGAGTCTGGCGCGGATGGGGGAGTGATAAGGATGGTTGGGAAGGGAATGTGAATGCAGCCGCACACAATGTTGGCTAATTACTCAACGGGGCTCATTTAGTGCGCGCTGCATTTTCACTTTTCAACGCTTTGCAGCTCACACCTCGCGACTAATGAAGATTTATGAAGGTCCTGGAGGGGGTGGGGGCAACAAGAAGATTGGGGAGAAGGCAGCCAAGAGTAGGTTCCTTAAGCTTGAAGCTGGAATTGTTGCTGAAAGTTTAATGTGTTTTTTAGGTTTTCTGTTCGCTCGGGCTAATTATAAGGCAAACTGCAATGAATTATGCAGCAACTGCGACTGAAGACGCAGACGGAGACGGAGATGGAGACGGACATGGAGAGCATTGTCTGCCTTCGTCTGCCTTGTCTTCTTTTGCAGAAAACTTTAATCAAGTTCTGCATATCGAAGCCACGGACGAGGAGGAGGAGGAAGAGGGACAAGGCAAACATTCTTAATTCAGCATAATTCAAATTCAAATACGCCAAAACGTTTGTAGCGAATTCGAAGCGAAAGCGAAGGAAAAAAGGAGACAAACAAAATACACAAGCAGAAGGAGCAACGAGGGGGTAGTGGGGGGCGGAGGACATTGTGTTACATTTTTATTTAATTTTGCTATCTGCCAAGCAGCTCCCTGTCCACTGCAGCAATCCCCGCCAGCTTGATCCTCTTCGTGTTCCTCCTGCTGCTCCTTGTCGGCTTTGTACGCTGCCTGCTAAAAAATGCGCAAGCAAAAGCAATTTGAAAGCTGCGCTGAATACGTAAAAACAATACGAGTTTTGTGGCCCGTACCACAGCACTCAGGCTCCCCCTTCTTCCCCCTGGCTCACTCAGCTGCTTATGGCCACCTTGGAGTCGACTCGGACTCGGACTTGGCCAAGAAGAAATTTCGAAAAATGAACTGAAAAGAAAACTCAGCGGTCCGTTCACTGCGGAGTGAGTGTGCGTGAATATCTGTGTGTGTGTGTGTGTGTGTGTTTGTGGGTGGGGATGTCTGTGTGTGTGTGCTGTTGTGGCAGCTAATTTTCATTATTCTTTCAAAATGCAATCAAGAAATGTTGCGCTTGCTTTCGCTTTTGCTGTTCATGTTGCTGTTGCTGATGTTGTTGTTGTTGTTGTTGCTGTTGCTGATGTTGTTGCTGTTGTTGCCCCTTTCCGGCTGTTGCAATTGCAGGAAAACGCTTGAGCAAAGCGGTTATGGCCAACACTAGCCCAGGTGGTCCAAGTCCATTGCCAGCGCACATTACCGAGCTGAGAGGCGCATCTGGGGATCGAGATGAAGATGGGCAACTGAGTCGGACACGGATGCGGGCATCTGCACGCTTGGCAGCAAATGAGCAGCAGTGGCAGCACCAGCAGCATGACTGGCAACTTGCCCAAGAGCTCGCTGTGCGCGCTGCATTTAAATGCAACAAATTGAGACGGAAAATAATTAATAAAGCGCTAATTTTTCTATACATTTCTTGGAGTTAAACGAAATGAATTTTAAAGCGTTGAGAGAGGTATATAGGATAAAGGGAATTATATCACTAAAGCAGACTAAAAATGTCGGGAAAAAAAACTTATGTTATCGATAACAATCGTGGTAACACAATAATTAGAGCTGCAGCCAACTTCATTTGGTACTAGAACAAATGAAAAGGTAATTTAAAGGAAATTCGCCAAAGGTGAAATTGAACATTTTAAGATAAGGACAGGCTTGTGATATAAGATTTGCTTTAATTCAACTACCTATACCCATTACAGAGTTATGTAATGATATAAAATAAAAATTTCCATTGGGCTCGTCATGTTCCTTCGAGCTAATAACTTAAACAACTAAAAGAATAAGTGTAATTGAAAAGAAATTTCCTATAGAGTTTTCTCTAGATTTTTTTCAGCTTGATCAATATCAACTTGATTTTTCACCCATTTCTTTTTCTTTTGAAAGCTACTCAGCTCACTTACTTTTCGTATTCATTCCTTCGAACAATGACCTCACTGCAGCAGCTCTTTCTAAGAAGGCAGCACAGTTCTTTCATCTCTTGGCAATCAGAAGGCACTAACCCATTGTACATGGCGCAGGTAAATTCAATTAGACAACGTCTTGTGCTCTTCCCCACCACGTCTCCGCCTTCCTTTAGCTGCAGCCTGCTGCGCACAATCTTGTTTTTGCAGGGCATTCTCAATGGATAACTCAATTTGACAGTCAATCAAGCATAGAATACAACTGTGATTATATATGCAAGCACACACACCCACATGCACAGCACACATGTGAGTGTGAGTGTGTGATGGCTTGGCTTAGCCCAGCGAATCGTGCAAACAATGCGGCAAACGCCAACAAAAGGAACCAAACAGAGCCGAAACTGCACTTCATCTATATTTATGGCCGGGAAAAAGCCACGCCCACAAAACAAAGAGGCAGCAGCGGAGACCAAGAAGCAGCAGCAACCAAAGACGCAGAAGAAGAATACAATGAGTAGCCGTAGGCAAACATTAACTGTTATTAAATGCAAAGCAGCGCAGCAAACAAACGATAGCAATGGCTGCCACCAAAAAGTTTCGATGGGCCAAAAACTTGCGCAGTTTACAGCGATAAGATCGCAGCGACTTACAATACCCTGCAGAGATACTTGAATAAGTAGTATATTCATGCTGAAATTTCCCATTAAAGTAAAATTTGCCCTTAAAGGGAATTTTTTTCAAATTAGGTACTTTTTAGAATTTGCTACTAAATGAAGTTGGCTGCGCCTGTGACTAACAAGGGAAAACTTTCAAATTAGGTATTTTTTAGATTTTGTTACTACATTAAGTTGGCTGCGCCTTTAACTTAAAAGAAAAAAACTTTCAAATTACATAGGTATTTTTTGGTTCTCATATGAAACGAACTTGGCTGCGCTGCTAACTGAAAAGGGAAATTGTTAAAATAAGGTGTTTGTTAATTTTGATACCAAATAAAGTTGGCTGCGCTTCTAAGGAACATAAAAACTGGTATACCCAATTCGAGCAAGGGTGCCAGGGGTATAACTAATTTGGCAGTGGAAAATCACGACCGGCTACATCAACAATGGCAGCCGCATCGACTTGAGGCTGCAGTCGACTGGCGGCGGCACCGACTAGAATTGTGTCAGCCACATTCGTGCAAACACACACAGACACACACAAACTCACTTGCCACGACGAGCTAACTAATTTAAATGGCACCACTGTGCGCCATAACCCAGAAACAAAGGGGCCAAGCGGAAGCTAACATGCAGCGTGCTACGATAGAACGCGTATAAGGAAGAGGAGTGCGGAGTGGGAGAAGGGGACGCGCAGTGTCGGCAATGGCAGCGATAAAGACAGGAACATAACAGCCTGCCAGGCTGGATCTGGACGGCGTGCGACTGCGACTCTCGACGAATTAATGCCACTTTCAAGTGCTTGTGAGTATGTATGTGTGAGTGAGAGTGTGCTGTGTACGTGTGACTGTGAGTGTGTGCACTTCTGAATTACCAAATTTATAACAATGCGAGGGAGAAGCGCGCCTCGCGGGCGCAAAGTGGCCGAAACGGAAGCGTTGCAGTTTGCTATCAGCAGCCACTCGCATTGAAATATGTTCGGGGTGCGGAGCAAAAGTACCTGCGGGCATTTTATAGATAATAGACATTTGGGGCACACACACCCACACACAGCACTACACCCTCATCACAGTGTTGGGGAAAACTTGCAAGAAAATTCCGGGCAGACGCCATGGGAAACGCAGCCAATTTTCGAACACGCGCGCATATTGTAAAAGTTGCCAGGCATATGCTGCCCGGGCCAGACAATGGTGTGGGAGGGGGATGTAGGGGTGCACTCGCCTGATTTGCATAGTTTGGACGCTGCTGCGGCTGCCAACACGCTGCTTGGCTGTTGCATTTATAATGCAGCAACAGCAGCAACAAAAAGAATGCAGCACGATGCATGCAGTTTGCGAGGTGAACAACGATAGAACCTCGTCAGGCATGTGAAGGCGAAAACGAATACGTAAACGTATACCCCCCAAACCCAACGCCACGCCCCCTTTCTTGCCCACGCAAATGTTTTTCGTTGCTGCATTTTAAGTAGCTGCGTGGCAAGTCAAACAAATTTTTCGCGTTGACAGCAGTTAGAGAAGTGCTAAACGCACTCGAGATATATCGATATAAAAACAGTGCTAAATAATGATAAACACATTATCAGAATATATCGATGCACTTAGCGACAGTTAAACACCATCGAATTATACCAAACAGTTGCAGACATGTTAAACACAGTCGATGATATCGATAACAGCGTTAGGCCAATTTTACACATATGTGGGATATATCGATGCAGAAAGAGCAATGTTAAACACTCCCGCAATATATCTAAACGCTTTGGGTCATGTTAAACTGATTTGATATTAATAATATATATATATATATATATAAATATAAATGTATAGACTATAACTTAAACTGTAAAATACTATTTTTCTGCTATGAAACCCTATTCAATACTTTCATATGAATTTTGTTAGTGCTGCAAGTCATATAAATGAAATATACAAAGTCTCCGCTGCCATTTTTCATGGCCGTTGGCTAAGCCAGAAACGAGCTAAATTTAAGAACGTTGCTTTAACGTCTTGTCTCGCACTTTTGATGTGTTTGGCATGTGGTTCGTATGCGCGCATGTGGGTACACTGTTCAGTGTGTGGGTGGTCGAGTACCCCGAGTAGTGTGGTTAGTCTCGAGTGAGTGAGTGGGTGTCAGGGAAGGGAAGGGGTAGATGGAAGGTGGTTCGTGGTTGATGCGTGCTGTTTGCTTAGCATGCAAAGCTTTAGAAAAGTGCCAAAAGTAACGAAGATTAAGGATGGGCGAGTGGCACGTGCTGACCTCAAGGCGAGCAAGAGAAACAGAAAGTGTGTGAGAGAGAGGGAGACAAAAAGAGTAGGGGGACAGAGCTAGTTGTGAAATATTCTACGTGCCAGCGCAACATTGGCTCGCCATTGATTTATGCCACTTGAGTGGGCGCTTCAAAGTGTCAATACCGGACTTGGCTGATTTCAAGTTGCATTTTAGCCAAATTGCTTATAGCAAAAGGGCAGAAGGAGAGAGGAGGGAGGCGAAGTGCGAGCTGCTGCTTCCGGTATTGTTGAGTGCGCTGGCACTTAAGAAAAATATAATAGCCTCAGCTCAAGTAAACTTTGTAACTAAATACGAGCGTACATCCCTGCCCAGGCCCAGTCGCTATATAAGACCGTAATTCCATTAAAGTCCATTACACGAAATGCTCTCGCACTCGCCTCGCACATCGCACATCGCACATCGCACTGGCAAAAAGCGCAGTCCGGCAAAGGCGACGACGGCAGCTCGAAAGAAAATTTCGCCCTTTCACTAGGCAGCTCTTGTTGTTGCTGTTGCAACTGGTTTGTCCTTGGCAGCAGCGTTGCATTGCAGCACCAAAAATAATAACTTAAGTAATGTCATTCAAAGGCGAAAATGGATTAGATCGACCCCAGTAGCAGTGGCAGTAGCAGCAATAGCTATTCTCAGGACTCTCAAGCACATGAAACTCTCAGCAGCCCAAAATCCTTAGCTTTAATATCGAAGGGGTTCTAGTTAAGTGTCTTGTGATGCTATGGATCGGACTATATTATTAAATAAATGGACAATTTCATTGTATGTTCACATTATTAATGATAACAATGTGTAACCTTTGAGTTTACCACATAAAACCTGTAAAATAGAGCTAAATAAAAATAATATTTTCACCTCTGCCTTTTCCCTTAACTAAGCAAAACTGTAGCAATTCTTCAATTAAATCGTTTTAAATGCTGATTTGTTCTATCCATATTATGTTAGATATTGAAACCGTTGCACTAATTAGTGGCACAAGATGCCTGCACTTGCCACAGGAGGTTGCTGCAATGTGAGTGCACTTAGCGCGGCCACTCTCAGATCGATGTACAGCGCTGGCATCCAGTGAATTTCGACATTTGCAATGCAAAAGTGCTGAAGTGCCTCATCTGGCAAGTCTGCAGAGCAGGGCAGAGGGGCAGGGAGTAAGAGAGAGAGAGAGAGAGAGAGAAGCTGGCGCCGGGCAATAAAAGAACCGCAGTGTAAAACATGTACAATAACAAAACGGAAAACGAATCAAACCGAAACGCAATGCATGCTGGCAGACTGAAGATGTGTGTGTGTAAGAGTGAAGGAGAGAGACAGCGAGAGAGGGAGAAAGATAAAGGGCGGGAGAGATATGTTGTTAAGTGGGCTGGTTTTCCGCTTGGGCTTCGGCTTGGGGTTTGCGGCTTGGCAGCCAGCGTCGTCATCGTTATCCTTGCTGAGTTTATAATGAATCGCCGCTAGCTTGCATTTCGGTTGGCCAAAAAGCCTGTTGCTCTCATCGACCTACGATACGCACACACACACACACACAACAATACACAACACATATCATACACACACAGGCAAGAAGCGCAGCAAAGGCATAAAATGTTAGCATACTTTGCGGCGCACTCGTGAGCCAAACGTGACGATTATATGATGAATGGTGACACGTCTCTGCTGCTCGTTTCCCCTCTCTCTCTCTTCCTCTCTTTCTTTCGCTTTATACGCTTCCCTGTCTGTGTGTGTGTATCAATCATGCGGGACTAGTTGTTGATTGTCTTGGAAATAGCTCTTCGCAGGCCGTCATTTGGTTAGTTTTATGTCGCACGACTTCGACATCCACTCAAATCAGCAGTCGATTTCCATTATGAGCATGCACTGCTATCATGTGTGCGAGGGTCGCAACAGTGGTTTGCAGTGTGATTGAATACAAAGTTAAACAGAAGGTATAATAGGTAAGTACAATAGATTGAAGAAATAATGAAGATGATTCAATTCAATTCTTGTTTGTATTAAACATTCCTAAAAGAAAGTTCTCTTGACTTGACTCAACTTAAAGCTTTCAGTCTTCATTACATTTGCATGCTGCCTTCAAGCAGCTCCTCCTGTCTTAATCAAGTGCGACACATTAAAAATTTCAAAACAATTTCGAGTGGAATTAATTTTGTTTCGCGCAATCTTTAAGATACTTTGCGCATGATATTCCTTTGAGGCTCCCCTCGTTATTATCGCTTTGTAGATGCTGTTTACAATCCTTGCAGCTGTCTGTAGCCCCCATCGGACTAAAAAAATTCAAGCTGTGCCAGTGGCGACTGGCGCGTTGGCTTGTTATGCGCGTCGCCCGCCAAATGTAGCACAAGCTTATGAAATATTTCACGCCATGTGCGACGTCAGTCACATTTTACGACATGCCAATGATGCCGCCATAAAAAACAGAGGGTGGGAGAGAGAGAGAGGGGGTGTGGGAGTAGGAGAGATACAAAGATGTCGACGGGCACAAGCGAAGTTGTAAATCAACCGCAGTGGAGAAGATTTTCTACTGCTCTACTCCTCTGCTCCCTTCCCTTCCCTCCTGCCTTGAACACTTTTATATGGCTAATTGGCTTCAGTGCAGCATACCGCAATTGTGCGGCACTTGAATGGCTTAAGTCGGCGCAGTTGCTTTGGGGCAAGTGAAAAATATGGCTGCCGGACAGTTATGCTTATGCCGGAAGCTGTCACGCAGCGCAGAAATGGCGCAACTTCCGCACGAACATGTCGCCAATGTCAGTTCCGCGCAACACACTCAGACAGCAGAGACGACAAGGAGGCAAAGAGATGAAGAGAGGGACCGGTTAGAGGGGGGTAGACAGGACAGCCATTGAGCAAGACGATGCAGAGTGGATGAGACTGGGCGACTGGCCGCCTGATTTATTGCACTTTAAATTCGGCGACATTTTTTGTATGTCGTTTATCTTCATTGCGTATGCCAAGAACTAAAGCAAAGTGCACCGGCCATAAATAAAGCACGCAAATATATGCAAAGGCGCACAAACACACGCACACACACACATACACACACTCACACACATTGCATATGCGAGAATGTACGTCTGAATGCACATAAAGCAGACAACGGCCGCCCCGAAAATACTTGACTTGTAATTTTCTAAAAGCTTACTTCAACATTTCTGCATATTTTTGGCATGCAAAGTGCAAGCAACGACTGCAGCTCAGACTCAGTTGAGTCTTTGTAGTCCTTCGAGGTCCTTGCCACTGGATGAGGTTAAGGCTGACTCTGCTCTCTGCACAGCTCTGCTCTGCTGGCCGGCCTGCTCAAGTGCCCTACAATTGGTTAGCTTTGGCGAACCCTATCGGTCACAATGCTCGACTTGAGTACGCAAGAAATCTTCAGCTTTGCCACTTGCGGTGGCATTTGTAATAAAAAGCGGAAGTTATGGTTGGATTTATAGCAATTAACATATTCCTTTTAATTACGGTTGTGTGCTGTTAATATTTAAAGCTATAAATATTTAGCGCATTTCTTAGTTAGTTCTCATTGTTTTTTATTTTTATTTATTTAATATCGGAATGAGGAGGAGTAATTTTACTGTATCGATTGGTTATTTGTATTTATTTGTATGTTAATGTTATGTAGCTGTTAACGTTATGCTAATGTTATTCATTAATCGATGAATCGCTGTCACGGCTCTATCACTGTAAACGAAATGTTATTGACACCTAATTATCGACGCATCACTGTTAGTCGCATGTTAATGTTGCATGGCTGTTAGGTAAATGTTAATGTAAGAAATAAATTGATATAACAGTGTTGAACAGCTGCTTGTTTATTATTATTTTTTGATGAACGTCTGTTAGTTTAATTTCTACAACGGCGAAATTCAAACCTTTATGGCTGCTGTGCAGTGTATTGCACGATTCGGCATTCCATTGCCTATTTTCACTTGCATCTCCCACTGAGCTCTGCTTGCAAGTTATAGTATGCTGGCTAGCAAATTTTCTTTGCTTCGCACTGGCAACAAACTAATATTTTGAACTTTTGCCTTGAGCTTCCCGGGGCCGAGGCCGGGCCATGACGGGGTCGTGTGTGCGGGACTTTTATGGCTTCCATAAAGAACACTTAATTAAGTTTCACACAAATTTCAGGTGGAGAACGCAATGTGCAATAAAATAAATTATTTGCAAAAAGCTGCATGTGTTTATTTGATAAGAGAGAGAGTGAGAGAGATATGAAATACGGCCGAGGCAAAAGGTGGAGTGGGAGGGAGTCAAAATGTCGATTAGGCGAGCAAGCCATGCATTAGGCAAATTAAAGATATACGAGCTGTATGCCATGTCTATATATTGTGACTAATGCACAATAGACGATAACGATGCCTGCTTTAATGAGCGATAGTCAGGCGATGTCTGGGATTGGCAAATAAGCAAGCATGAGAATACCTTGGTGCTTTCTTGCCATGTCTGCATTTGGCTGCATGCAGATTACTCATACGCCCCGTCGCGCAGTCGTGGCACACTTGGCGCACCTTTTCGGGTTGCACGGAACGAATAACGAAGCGCGAAAAGTGCCACCAAATGCCGTGCTAGCCAATAATTCAATAATTTTACGCTTAAATCATAGCAAATTAACCCATTTCCGGCGTAGACAGCGCCACATAAATTATGACAGCGACGTGCCGAAGCTCAGGCTGGAGGAGTGTGCCACACCGGAACCGGAATCTGAGCTGTAGCCTGAGCCAACCAACAAGCGTCTCTATCGGTTTTTGGGGTCTCTTTTTTCTGTCGTCTTGCGCTAGAAAAGATGGAAAAAAGCAAATTCAAAACGTCTTTTCGCCCGACGTCTTGTGCTTATCTTCGCAGGTCGCTTTGATAGTTGGCAGTAAAAGTTACTCTGCGCATTCGCGTGAGCGTGAAAATGGTTTTTCGTGATTCCACCAGGCAGCAACTACCTCCCACTGCTACCTCCTCCCCCTCTAACCCACCTCTGCCATCTATAGTTGCCTGCAGGCGTTCGGTTTGGGCGTTGGCTTTGTTGCGCTTCGCCGAAGACAAGCTGACAAATGCTGAAAAGTATCGTATGCCATCTATCATCGTGCATTAGAGCGACGGACGTCGGTCAGGCGTCGCTGCCCGTGCTGCCCCCTCCCCCACTTTCTGCTGCTGCTCCTGCCTGCTGGTGACAGCAAGTTAAGTGCCCGTTCAATGGCCGGTTTTATGTTACAATGTTAATTTCCTCTTTCGTTTTGGTCGAGACTTTTACTCAAAACTGATTGCTGCCCCGCGTTTTATGCGAGGTGTAGTTACAGCTCTCTCTCTCTCGCTTGCACTCTCTGCCTCTCACCTCTGCCTCTCACCTCTCACCTCTGCCTCTCACTTGCACTCTGTCTCTCCCTGTCTCTCTCACTGTGTGTGTGCTGGATTTATGCGCCCGCGGTGCAATCATGTGGAATGCATGTTAATTACTGCAGCCTAGCCAGGCGCACCGAGTTAGCAACGCCACGACTGCACCCCCTTCCCCGCTTCATCCCCTCGCCTGGCGCGATGTTGTTGCAAATCAATTTGATGTTATTAGTTAATAATTACAACACCGCAATCGCAGTTAGCAAGCGTCACACTTAACCAGCCGCCGTCGCCTGCTCGGGGGTTAATGCATGCGACGTGTTTGAACTACAAATGAGGTAGAAATGTCAGCGGCGGGCGTTGCTACCTGGCAGCCGTCAGAGCTGTTCCTTGACAACAGCTACCACCCCTAGCAACCACCCTCGCTCTGTGCCTGCCTTTGCTGCTGACACTTTAAAGCATAGTCGGGCTCGGGATTTATGACCAACGAGTGCAAATGATGCCACTCAATGAATAACTTCGACTGCCAATTACAACAAAATGTAGTACAATAATTTGGAAACGCACGTGCCATGCCCCAACCCACAACCCTGCCCCACCTGTTCTGTGCTTCCGTTCCATTCCATGTTCCATTCCCGAGAGCCGCCTCTCACGTACCCAATTGCCCGGAAATGTTGCTGCGGCATAATTTGTCAATTGTGCGTGTTGATTTCTGAATTAGCTAATTTGGATTTTAGTTATTAGATGCTGATTACGCACTCTGCCACAGCCTTTCTGCCTGTCTGCGTGTGCACGTGTGTGTGTGTGACTGTGTGTGACATTAAAAATAGTTGCAGGGGGCACATTTTGGCAGCTAATGAGCTTTTAGGCCGCGACGCACTTGAAGCCGCAGCGACGCTGCTTATTTTGTTGCTGCGGTTGGTTTTATGTTTCCCCAAATTTATTGTAATTTGTGCAATATGTTTGCACACACATTCCCTCAACTTTGCTGCTATTCAATTTCCTTTTTTACAACTCATTAAATTGTAGTAGTTTTTTTTGCATTTCATTATTTATTTTGCTTTGCCATGTCGAAAATAATTTGCACTGCCTGGACATCTGCTTCAATTAATGTTAATTTTTTTTTTTTTGCGCGCCGTATTTACCTTACAACACTGACCTGACAGCGAGGCATGTGTGCTGTGTTTATTCAATTGCACGCGATGTTGATTACAGATAGCTGCAGGTGACTTCCAACACTACTAGCAATTAAATGCATAACTATCGATGTATATTTAACTATCACGATGCTGATTAAAGATAACTGCAGGTGACTTGCAGCACTAATACAAATGTAATGCATATCTATTAATATATGTTTAAATATCGCAATCCTGATTGAAGATAGCTGCATGTGACTTACAGGAAATTAATGCATAACTATCGATATATATTTTTAATAAACACGTCAGAGAAATTCCCTTGACTGCTGTTCTTTGGTACATAATTCGTTGGTATTTCTAGTCTATGTTGGCATTTATAGTTAGTTAGTTTGTCACCACGTCGCAGGTTAATTATGCACATTGTATTCGTGTTGGCCATGTTTGCCATACAAATAATTGACCACGTCTCCCGGGACGATGCGCTAAATAATGTTTAGAATGCAATTTATACAATTCGAAAATGAAAGTGAATTCGTGTGGCTTTTGCAAACAACTTTTCGATACATTTTCAAAACATATTTTAGCTGTATCGATTCCCTTATGCATTTGCTAATTTCTGTGGTCGGTTTTGCCAAATGCATCGAGTGCAATTATTTTATGGAAATATAATTAATTACGCAGCTGAATTAACAGCTGGAGCAAAGCAAAATATGTGTGGACTATTTATATAATCCAGTTTAATATCTGGTTATCATCAGGTCATATGGAATAATTCTACGTGCAAATGGAAAGACATATGTGGCTGTCAAAAGGATTGGCGGTTTTTTGGTTTTAAATAAATTTAACAAATTCTGTTTTATGATTGCTTTCTCTACATTATAGAAGAGGCAAACTGAATTGATATCTTTTAAAATTATTTCATTTTCAAATTTATGAACAGTTCAAAATAAAGTTCGTGCTCCTAACACTTATAATAATTTATATTCTCACATATTCAAGTGTTCCCACTTTTTACTTGCTCAACTTTTACTCTCCGTTGACTCTTATACTGTTTTTGAGTAAGTGAAAAAGCTTTCGCTCCGAGAATGCCTCTTTCATACTCTTTTCTAAATACTATACAATAATGAAAGCTCGCGTCTGAAAGCTTTTAAAGCACCTCCCTACAACGCACCTCCTCTCATACTTTATTCATGGTGTGTGGAAGATACTCAAACTCTCAGGCAATAATTATTGAGAATTTTGTGATTGAATATTTTTATAATATACAAATGTATCTGTATCTCCCGGTCAATTGAGGTTGTAAGGGTCTTTTATTCATAGAGAATTTATTTGTCAAGGCCTTGTAGTTCGGAGAATATTTGAGACATTCAATTTCAAAAGGTCAATTGAAATCGATGCTTATCTATTATGCCCGATGTTGTCATTAAAGTCGGAGTATTCATAATAGAAATTCAATTGAGATGCGAGTAATTGTGAAGAAAAATTTAGGTTTTCTGCATGATCAAAGGTAGCTTTCTGGCTAACCATATTTTTCCTAGAAAATTTATTTTTGGCCTCTGAATGGAACAAAAGAAAATCTTTATTCTAGGGCGCTGTTAAAAATATTTAAATAAAGTAACATTGCTCACATCACTACTGCGATTTATTGGTGTATCGATATGTATGGAAATTTCAGTCAAATTTACGTTCAGAAAAATGCCAGAACCGGAGATCTCACAGCTAAAAAGCGTGACAGGGTTAATTAATCGGGAATAAAAAGTGCTAACTCAATCGCATTTCCCAAAAAAAAAATATTAATGTTGCCAATTGCAATCTCTTTGCGTAAATGCCCTTGCCATATTATCGAAATTGTTAACATACTTATCGATATAATACAAAGTGTTGGCCACTGTGGCATTCAAAAGTATCGATGCTTGAAGTAATTCAAAAACAGCCATATATCGATGTTATAGCGCTGCAACTTCCATCACTATGGTGCACGCATTTGCCGCCATTAAAATATATTTCATCAACAATTTTTTACATATATCGAACCAACTGGGCAATTATTTATTAAAATATGCAAGCGCAGAACTAGAAGAGAAGCAAACCAATTGCACGAAATGGAAAACACTTTATTAGCAAATCGTGCAATATCTGGGATAACGGGCGTGGCAAACAGTTGTGCGTATTTACACACGCAATTGATGCAGAGCCGGCGCAATTGCGCTTAAAGTGTTGCATTATGTAACGGCTGGCATAAATATTTTGTCGGTTGGGCCATTTGCTAAAACTGCTGCGTCGGCATTTGCAGCGAATATTTTAAATGCGCGGACGAGAGAAGGCGTGTGCACTGAAATGCCTTTAACACGCGCGGCAATAAAAACAGCCGCACTAGGCAAAGGCAACAACAACGACAACAGTGAGTGACAGAGGGGGGAGGAAAGACGTAGAGAAAGAGAAGGAGAGTAGACGGAACGGGAGCAAAATAAAATGGTCTGGTGGCAGCGCATTTAAGTGCGCTTGCGAGCGCATTATTGGCTTTAAGAGATAAGATGAAAATAAACTACTTTTGCTGCATAACGACACACACAATCGCAATCAGAATCACACACACAGACACACACACACAGTTGCAACAGCACGAGACCGCAAATTGACTAAAACCAGGGGGACGGGGAAGGGGCAGACGGACTGGGGCCGTGGCGTGGCGGATGCAGCCGCACCGTGCTCGTGCTGTGAGCCGGCGCCGCTTCTGTAGTTTTCACTGTCTGTCACAAGACAATTTGTGCGCGCAAAACACAAAATAATACACACAAACACGGCCACTCACACTGATACGGTGTCCCCCCACACTCTGCACACCCTTTTCCTATCTCACACAGACTCACACACACACACCACTAAGCATATGCATGGCACAGTTGTACAGCTGCTGCCTGGCAGCCTCTGGGTCTGTTGGTTTCTGTGTTACAGCGCGTATACGTAATGCCAGCAGCTACCCAACACACACTCACACACACTCGCACACACATACAGAGCACATACATATGTATGTATCTACATGTGGACTGGCTGCACTGTAGAGATTTCAAGTGAATAACTTGTGCGGGTAAACATTTTAGATTTTGATAAATTGCAACTTATACGTTTTCTGTATAAATAAAAGATTTACGTAAATCGCCTGGTAAATGGCTGTAAGGAAAATGCGCTACGTACTCGCGGCAGCACTGCCACACCCCCGCACTCCCCCAGCTACTCCCAGTCGAGGCCAACGACTTGTCCTTGTTGTTGTTCTTCTTGTAGTTGTTGTTGTTGTGTGTGTGGTGTGCATAACAAATGCTCAGCGACTTGCCTCAGACTGAGACTGCGAGACTGGTCTCTGGCCACTGAGCGGGCCAATGGCAACTGCTAAGTGTGCCTGGACAGCTCGCATCAGAGAAGGTAAACCATACGAGGGTCGTTTGATAAGTCCGTGACTTTTTGTATTTGCCGCGCACCTGCTCTAAATACAACACTGCTCCTGTCAGCAGTTATCGATTAACAGCTGACTGTAAAATTTTGAGAAAGCTGCGTTTTTTGGTTTGCGTTTTATAGGCATTGAAAGCAGACGATCTCGATCTCCATTTTCGTTAAAATTCACGAGATCGTCTGCTTTCAATGCCAAAAAGTCACGGACTTATCAAACGACCCTCGTATCATGAATTCGGCTAGTTTCTCCCACCCAATGGATACTTCAGTCCGAGCGTATTCTACACGGCTTCAAATCAGTCAAGCGTGCGAGGTAAAAAACAAGTAAGGAACGTATCGAGTTTGCTTGACTGATAAATACCTCCTCCTTTAATTGTTAACTTCAGGTTATTTTATATTGCATACTTTGCAGGTGACACCTAGACAATTCTGTCGCTTCACTTAATTTATTTCTTAAATAACTTCTATGTTAAGCAGCCGTTTGCAATTAAATTTTTAGAAGTCATTTGAGTGCTGATAAATATTGTGTGTATAAAAAATAAACTTTCTAGTTTTATTGAGAAGCGTGTAGTTCGATTTTTATCACTTTTTAGACCCCACAGGGGATGTTACCAAATTTTAAAACATTTTGTAGCTGCGTGCAATAGTAAAACATACTGAAAACAGATTTGGTAATCCTATCTCTTATAGAGTTCGAGATATATCTGTTCATACGGACAAGATACTGTAAAAAGATACTTTCAGCGGTTGAAAATGCCTCCTTCTGCATGTCATGCACATTTATGGTTGACACAAAGTCAAAACAACCTTCTATTACATGAGAAGAGGGTGTAGAAGAGCAGTAGGTGTTGCAACGGGGAATCCCCGCCGAGCATAAGCTCATTATGGATGCCTGCTTAGCTGGATCTGCTGGCTTTATAGCATGCAGATCTACTGCTGACGACTTATTAAATATGATCAGCTTGGACGAGGGCTCACTGTGTCTGCGGCCGTCGCATTAACTAGCTGCAATTTTTTGTGCATTTAGATTCAATTTATTTGAAAGCCACTTGCAGAGGAGACTCCGACTGTGGACAGAGAGAAGGAGAGAAAGAGAGACGGGAAAGGGTGCTGCTTGCCACGCGTAAGCCCTGCTGCTGCTGCTGAGGCAGTTGCAAGCGAGGCTAGAGCTGCTGCATGTGGAGTGCCTGCCTGTGGAGATTTGTGCCGGGCTGTGTCGGGTGAGCGGAGGCAGAAGGATGTGCGCGCGCGTGACCCTGGCGCCATTTAATCAACATTAGTGGCTGCTGCTGGCACGAGCTGGCTGCGCAAAGAGGGGATAACTCGCACACACACACACACACACACACACACAGTCGCACACCAAATGGCGTATTAATTGCTGTCAGTGTGTGTGTGTGTGTGTGGGGCAAAAAAGTGCAACAAATGAACTTGAAAAAGGCGACGGCAAATGTGGCAAACATTTATGAATTGAGCCCCCTAATGGGCTTTTAAATGATTGCTTTTTGTCGTGCAACAGATTCCGCAATGGATTGATAGATTAGATGCATGTCCACTATATATAGATTAATATTCTATGCGTTGTCCCCCTCCCACTCCTCCACTGTGCCCCCTCAACTGTAATCGAAGCTGCCTCATTGCGTTCTTTCAACAGCGCTAACTGCCGTTCAGTTTCCAGTTGGATAACGCACAAGGTCAGGTCGAGGGATCCACTACAACTGCGCCAAAATGTTATTTACTACACATAAATTACAAGGGTTGCGGGCGGAACAGTGCAGGTGCAAAGGGAGAGGATGTGCACAGCGAGAAAACTATCAAAAACTTTTGCTTTTTTTTCATAGCTCACCGCAGCGCAGTTGTTGATGGCACTAAGGGAGGGTTGAGGAATGAGCGTGGGCGACAGGGGAAGGTGAAGAGACGGGGGTTGAATCCAGTTTTAGGTCAAATATGCACATGGTACATTTGACCACAAAGTAAAACGGTTTTTGGTCGAGCGCAACGCTCAGCAGCAGCGATGCCAAATTGAAGTTGCAGTTGCAATAAGTGCGAATAAATGGACGACAACGACACGGATGGAAGCATGGATAGATTGGGGGAGAGTGGCAGAGGGGGAGAGCATTCCGTAGCGCAGCTCAAGGTCGCTGTGCGAGGACAGTGCGCTGTTTTGGTGGCATTCAACATGGCATACACTCACAAATAGTCGAAACTCTCTTCAGATATTCAAGTGTCAGTTCCGATCTGTGGAAGGAAGCTGGGGAACTAGTTACGTATTACTTATTATATAGGGTGCTAGCTGAGTAGAAATGAAATAAATAAGCATTTAAGAGTACAAAGTAAACAGGTTTTCCCTGATTATATTATAGATATGGATTTAAGATTCATTTGTTTAAAAGGTGTTTAAATAAGAAGTGCAACAAGCGAATAGGTTTAACTATAACGAGACTAGGTTCATTTTCTTTAGAATGGAGATTGTATTGTTTTTTGAACAAAAAATAAAAAGGTCGTCGAAGGTTTTATACCATTCTAAAGTTCTAAGTAATGATCTAGTATAACTAATCAACAGTACAGAATTTCTTTGCATTGTTCATGTTATGGCAAAAAGACTATGGAAGTCAAATTGCTCTAGACATTCAACTTTTCATAAAGATGTAATTTTCGATTGATTATAATTTAAGAGCTAAGGGATTGAGTTATCCGATCTTGATAGAATGATAGAAGTATATTGGCCTTAATTTATTTCTACAATAGATATAAATATTCTGAGTATATTAATGCATGAGGAAGTTCGGCTGATTGTTCCTTTTTGATTGTTCCAATTTAGAAAATATTTTGAATTTTGAAATGTTTTAAATATTGGAAAAATAAGTATAATTTTGTAAACAGTATATAATATGAATGCAACGAAGAAATAAAACACACACAAATTCAAAGCCTGAGGACAGTCTTGAGCTTGAAGACACTCTAACAAGAGTGCCGAGGTGCCACAAGAAGTGCCTGCTCTCTCTCTCTCCAGAGTATAAATCATTACAACGATAGTGGGGAATCAATTAATTCATACTACGCTGCAGAACAACAAAAACACTTAACCCATTTGGTGGCAAGTTGTTAGGGCTCGTTTCTGGGCCGTGGCAGGTATCCAGAAGCGAAGCTTGGCGAGCTCTTTACCTCGATGGGTCGAGCACAAACTTGGCAGAACTATGCAAAGAACACTCGTAAATAAGTTCGACGACATTTTTAATTACATTTAAAGAAAGTTCTCTCGTTTCGTTTCGTTTGCAGGAGAAAGAGGGAGGGAGGTAGGAGGGCAAAGGCGCACCATTAAAAGATCGATCGATGCGCGCGTTGCTGGTCATAAATAACTAATGCCAACAGCAGTGGCAACAACAATAGAGCAAACAAGAAACCGAACACGAACTACAACAAGGTGGGGCAGCTGGAGGCGGGAGTGGGAGGGGGGGAGTGCAACGAGAAACTTAATTTCAAAATAATTTCGCCAGTTGCCGAAGATGTTTCCAAGTTTTTGCTTAGCTTTGCCCAAAGTGCAAGCAAAGTTTGCCGTCTTAGATTGGCGCTGAAGCCCCCTAGGATGCGCTGCTGTGCCGTTGCATACCCCATGCCTCATGCCACTTGCCTCGCGGCAGTGTTTATGTTTTGCTCATGCCTTGTGAACGTACTAAATATTAATAGTTTGACGTTGTTAAGCACGCTAATGAAATGCACTCGGCCAAAGAGAGAGAGAGAGGAAGAGAGAGAGAGGAAGAGAGAGAGAGGAAGAGGAACCGAGCATGAGCTTCTCTGCGGACTGTGCTGAGATAAATAACTATTGGATGAAGGCGGCGACCTGACCGAACAGCTTCGCACTTCCTTTGCCGCCTTTCCCAAAGGACACACGCCTGAAAAGTGCTTGCCGCAAGCATTTTGCTTGTTGCCGAAGCGTGCGTGCATGGGCAGCACGACAAACTGCAGCATTGCCAGAGTTACGTGGTGCCGGGCACCACCACAGCCTGGTAGCTCTACTTCTGCTACTGCTGCTGCTGGTACCCCCTTTTTGTTGGTTCGTGCTCGACAGTGTTTTGCTGCCCCAGCGAGTGGCATTAGATTTTTCAACAAGAATTTGCAGAGTTTGTGTATTTCTGTTTTCACTTGTACCCTGTAATCAGGTCAGGCTGAGCGAGCTTTATGCACATCGAGTTAATTGCAATGCGCAGCTTATGTTAAAAAGTGTAAAATATAAACATTTAATCAATTTATTTTCTCTCCTTTAAGTTGCCCTTAAATTCTTTTAACTCTCTTCGGGGTGAGAGGTTTTAACATACAGCTAACAGTGCTGGCTCGCAGCTGTTAAGCAAACCTCTTGCTGTTAATCCATGTTTTTATATCGATAGCAATTTATCGCTTAGTTGTGTCAATTCTGTTAAGCCATATTGAGTAACCATAACATATGTATGTTAACTAAGTGTTTCATTTCTGTAAGTCCTTTTTGAGTTAGCATAACATGTGTATGTTAACTGAAGGGCAAGTGGAATGGATGCTGTAATCCTTTTGCTTGCCACTGTTATTCGTAATAAGGGTACAGGCAGGTCTGGCAATTCTTTTTTGCTTAGTTTTTCTCCACTTCATTCAATACTGTGGGTGTTTTCTATTGCGTTTTTTGAACAAATTCAATTGCAGCACGTGTCGCCACCCATGTACACAGGAATATGTTTGTGTGAGTGTGTAAGCCGTTCGCAAGCTTACGCTGCCACTCTCCATCTCTCTCGCTTTCTTTCTATGTTTCGCTAACATGCTCTCGCTCTCTCTCTCTCTCTTTGCATGTGTCTATGTTTATTGATAGTGTTGTTGGTATGTTAAAAGCAACTGACGCCAGCATTTTCGGCACTGGACTCAAATCCCACTTCCCTCCTTCCTTTTTTTCACCCTCTTCCATCTGCTTGTCCTCTCTCTTTCTCTGCCGCCCTTTATCGAGTTTATATTTGCGCAAAAGAAATGTCGCATGAGTGCAAAAAATGCATGGCACAACAAACTTGTTGGCCTCCCTTTTCATTGCCACCCCTCGCTTGCCCCGGCCACGGCCTCGCCTAGTCGCGATAAGGCGGCGGGGCTTAGCGGGGGCTCACGTAGTTGTCTGTGGCCACGAAAAAGTTGCATAGAGTCAACAACTTTCAGTGGTTTACTGATGCGAAAGTTGCTAAGCTGCCGCTCGAGCCCGAGCATCCGCTTACCTGCCTCCACGCCCGCCTCCCGCCTCTATATACATCTCACTTTGAGCTGCTATCGATGCCCCTAGCAGGTCAATTACACGTGATCTTGGGTTAAAAGCCGTGAAAAACGCACGCCCAGCGAAGGTCGCTGGAAATGACTTAAAAATGTACTAAATAATTGCAAAAATATTGCAGATAATCTGTGGAGTATGGTCAGAAATGAAGCTGTAGGGGATTGGTGTGACTTACTAAGCAGTATCTGAATGTAGCTTGGCTGCAAAGTATAGAGAAATGGAAAGTAGATAAAGGTAATGAAATTATTCTATAATTATTAGGTATCACTTTGAGCCTTCAAATTCAATCACTTTAAGCCTTTAAATTCAATGCAACCTTTCTTCCATATCAGTTGTGCTATATCTCCTTTCCTTTTGCAGATATCTCAATCAAACTGAATATATCATTACTTAAATATGCACCACTTACACCCCACACAAATTTCCTGACAAGCCCAGCAATTTGCGCTATGTAGATACCATATATACTCGACTAACTGTCGCTGTCATGGCACTGTCTAATATCAATCAAATAAAAATTGCTGCGGGCCAAAAAGAGAAAAGAGGTAGTGGGAGGAACAGAAGAAGGAAAAGGAGGGGAGGGGTAGAAGGCGGTACAGCAATTGCGAATCAAATACAAAGTTGAAACTGGAGCATCAGGCAAATTAGCTGCAATTTGCGCTGCACTTGCATGGCCAGAGCCGCAATTTATCGAAATGCGGAATGTGCACAGCGAATGCTAACAATGTTGGCAACGGCTGATGGCAAAAAAGGTAGAAGGGCGAAGGGAGACGGGGCAGGGCATTGGCCGTTGGCAACTGGCTGGTTGGCTGGCAGGAAAGCGTTGCATACTTTTAGGCGCCCACTTTTTTGAGTGACTCAAATAAAATTTAATGCCATCGGCAGGCGCAGTTACATACAGCGGCGTATAGGGGTGAAGGGGGAGGGGTTTGTGTGTGTGTCAATGGGTGCACCGCGCATGTGGTGAAAATGTTTGCGGCACATAAACAAAAATTGTTGCCGCTGCCGCCGCGTGGAGCAACATGCTAAACCATTAACTAAACAGCGAAAGGAATAAAACAAAACAAGCTCGTAACGAGAGGGAGGGGAGGAGAGGGAGAGAAAGGGGGATGGAGAGAGAGTGTGTCAGCGTAGTTGGAGCAACATCGCGCTGCCTAGACCCTTTCCCTTTCATGACATTGTGTTTAGTTATTTTTGGCCTCTGTCAATTAATTAATTTGTCAATCTAATGTGAAGAGCTCAATAAAACTAAATTGAGGGAAGGCAGGGGGTGTTTTATTACTCCCCCCCTTATGGCATACTCCCCCACCCCCCTTCCTTGTGTCCGACCTCGCTTTTATTAATGAACTGCGCGCCTAAGTAGCCTAATTAAGTGCCGTTAATACGCACCCCTGCCATCAGCTGTTTGCCTACACACTCGCTGAAGTGATAAGGGAGCTGTATGGAGGGAGGCGTGGCACACTGGCGTCATGTGCAGCGCTTGTAAAAATAGCTGTAACCCGAAAATGGCGGCACTTAATGAAATAAACGCATGGCGCAGCCACTCAAACCTCACTCGGCCCCCTTAAACACACTCTCTCTCTCCCACTCCTCTTGCCACTCCTGCTTCCCTGCCTCCCCTCGCCACTCCTGCTTCCCTCTTCTGTGTCCAGCGGCGTCGTCTGTGCTGTCGACCCACATGTTGTCGAATGCATAAAACAATTTGCAGCGGAAATTGCAATAATTAACTTTAGTACCTGCTTGAGTGACATTGTGGCATTTTGTGCGCCTGTGTGTGCGCCTGTGTGTGTGCGTGAGTGTGTGTTAGGGGGTAAGTGGTAAGGGGGGAAGTAACAGCAAAACCAGCAACTGTGTTTGTAGTCTGCAGTTTCGTGTATGTTTTTCTAATTCAATTAAAATTGGCAGCCTGCTGCAGAAGCCTGCGTTGGCTCATTATGTCGTCTGCTTATGCAGAGGGACAGAGAGGGGAGAGAGAGGCAGATAGAGAGAGAGTGTGCTGCCTGTACTCTCCTCTCCCTCTCCCCCATCTCTGCCTGGCCATGTAAGCAGCTGTTTACGCTTGTATTGGTGTTAATGTTAACTGTCAGTGCTCCCCCATCCCTTCCCCTACCTTTACCACTACACGCTGCCTTGTTGTTTTAGTTTATCGTGTAACTGTAAAAACAAGCCCCTATCTACGTGTGTTTGTGAGTTTGCATTGTTGTAGATTTAGGCCAGACTACAGACTGCAGACTGCAGTTGTTTCGTTCGTTGTTCGCGTGTCTTGTAAATAATTCGACACAATTCCCGCAATTTTCAACATAATCTGCGCGAGTTCGAGTTGCAGTTGCAGTTCGAGTTGTAGCACCGAGATCTGCCCGATATGACGTGCATTAGCCAAGCTTAACGAGGCCTCAGATAAGGCTAACCCAAATTGCTGGCAGAGGCAGAGCCTGAAAGAGAGAGAGACAGAGACTGAGTGGGAGCAAGTGGAAGTTGCTGTTGGAGTCGTTTCTTTGCTCGCTTTATATACACTATATATACACCATATATCGTGTCTGGCTAGGCCACAAATTGCGAGTGATAAACGTGCATAGACCTGCACGTTTTGCTGCCCATAAATCGCACGCTGGGGCTGCACATTATTAAACCCGATTCGGGCTGCATTCAAGTGCGAGAGCACGTGGATACTGCCTAACTCTATTGCTGTCTCTCTCCAACATCCAGTTTTAATTAACGCACTTCATCATTTGGCAACAAAATGTCATTAGAGTCATTTGGCAGCGCGCACAACGCTGCGTATGCGTGATTTTGTATCTTATTTATACGCAAATATTTGAAAGAGTGCCACCAATTGGCAGCCTCGCACAAATTAAGCATGAAATATGCACACAGAGAGGGAGGGAGAGTGAGAGAGGTAGACAGAGAGATAGAGGAAGAGAGAGAGTGGCAGAGATAGAGCAGAATATACGAGCAATTGAAACTAATTGTGGCCATGAAGTGCGGCTCATTGTGGGCTAATCACAAGCGATGTTGCGAGAAGATACTGTGCAAATGTTAGCCCACTCATCGTATACTTAATCAAGATAAAAGTGGATAAAAGGACGAGCACGGCATGGCTGAGTGAGCAGATGAAAGATGTAATTTTCGAATAAGTCGAGTGTTTTGAGTCGACTAGAAATTAAACTCGAAATTTATTCAAGCAATTCTAATAAACTAAGCACACACATAGACACACACAAACACATAGAGGATTTACCGTTATGTATATTTAGCCAGCTCTATGCAAATTTCAATAGTTTCACAGACAGTGGCTTCTGTCGTGGGGGGGATATGTTAATAGATTTCAGCGCGGCTCTTTATGAGTGAAGTGATTAATTATGGGTAATAAAGGGGAAAATCGCTACCGACTGCAAGATAATGCCGTGCGTGTGTGTGTGTGTGTGTGTGCGTCACAAAGATAGTTTGATGTGCTCGGCATACTTCAGAGTTGACAGCTTACACGCTCGACTTAATTTGCACAGAGAAAGGCAGAGGCAGGCAAGGGTTAATCGGACATATCGTGTGCACTCGATGTCGACAGATATAAGCGATGATGCTAATAAGCACATAATCAATTAGCGTAATCTGTTCTAACTATTTGATGTTTTAATAAAAGATAAGGAACAGATATAAATACAATTATAAAATTCAAATTGTTAGTCACGCATGTATCTCTGCTTCCTCTGCGCTCTTTCTGTTATTAACATTTTATGCTACTGATGATTTATGTTAACTCAAAAGGGACTTGTAACATTTAAACGGGCAAGCCAGTTATCGATATCTAACAACTAACTCCGTGTTAACATTATGTTATGTTTAATTTGAAAATTCAAAAAATCTGCGCTAGATAGTTATCGATATCTTTACTCTACCTATCGTTCTGCTGCAAAATGTAACTGACAGGCGACTTTGCAGAGAATTGAAGTGAATCTGCCCTATTTCTATGAGGTTTTTAATGAAACTTTCTTAGAGCAGAGGGACGGCACTTCTTCCCACTCCCTCTCTCCTTGCTCCCCCCTCCCTCTCTGCACATAATTCACGTGTAGCGTATAATTGAAATATCGTGACTCGACGCTACAGTGCCGCACATGAAATTTTATTAAAAGGAAAGTGGAAGATGAAGTGGGAGTTAGCGAGGGGGTAGGGGGAAGTCGGAACAATGGCAAACTAGACGCACAGCCATTATAACTTTAGACGTAATTTATGGTAGCACTTGCGGCATTTGCCCCCCTCATATCGCACACACACACGAATATATATCTAGCATATACAGTATATATCTGTACATATCTAAATTTTTTTCATCTTCTTTCAAGTTTGCGTGTCAGCAATATTAAATACAAAGCACGAAATGACGCTGCCTCTGCCTGAAAATGCCGCTAAATTTGCCAAAAACGCTCGAATTGCCCAAGTGCCGCAAGAGACACGCGGCGTGGCATCGAGATACACAGATACAAGATACAGATGCGCGATACAATTGCAGATACCGCAAAATACTTGGCGAGTTCTTGCGCCTGCTGTAATTGTAAGTCAAGTTTGCATGTGCCGCGTGTAGGTGTGAACGCTCTTACCGGTGTGTGGGTGTGTGTGAGAGGGAGGTTGGTGTGTGTGCGGGGGTGTGCCAGTCGGCAGCGCGTGTGTTTTTAAATAACGATACACTTGTGCCTCGTCGGATGACGACTCTGATGCGACGGCGTCTCTTATCGCGCTTCGTAAATCACGGAAATACAATGTAACAGTTTGTCAAAAAGTTGGCAGCCTGCACACACACACACACACACAACACACACACAGTCACGCGCATACACACACACACGCAAATTCGCGCCCATCGGCAGCAGATAAATTATATATCTTAATGATTTCCAACAACAAAAGGCAAATCTTATTTATTGCGCAGCTCACTTGTCTCGCTCTCGCAGTTCCCCCTCTCACTCTCATTCCCTATCTATATCCCAGAGGTATCTCAACTGCGCAAACAAGTTCAATTATGACGTGAAACGTGAAATCAATATAGACAGTTAGAGAAACAGATATTTTCAAACTGACTAATTAAAAGCTCAACAGTTCAAGTTGTGTCAATGGGCAATCGATATACTCGTATGTAAACACTTTGGCATATCAATTCATCGTTATGATTTCTATATTCTTTAAAACGATTTATCGCGGTGCAATTGAAAATGCTACAGTTCAAGTTGAGAGGCTGGTTATGTGATTTGCCTGAAGTGAAGGGGGAGGATTTTAACATCAACCATGTAAATACTGCATATTCTGTTCACTCTACCATTTACTGTTCCCTCTGTAATCACAATTACCATAGTCATCACTCGATCAACTGGAACGGTTTCGCACAAGTTTATAGAATATATAATCTGCATATTTTTTAGTGCATCCTAACACAGCTGAGAGATGTATCGCGAGATGAAGTTCGCAGCACTTTTGCTGTTCCTGGGCTTTGCGGCTGCTGGGAACCTTGGAGATCTAGATCATGCAGTGCTTGGAGGTAAGAAAAATAAGTCTACAAAAAGCGATGTAACTGTCTTCGATAAACTTCGAAGTTCTTTCCAATAACAATATCAAATCACAATATAAACAGTTAATAATCTCTTCTGTTCTCTAGAAATTTGTGGGAGTGGTGGTGAGAAAGGCAAATGCGATAGAAAGGGTACCTTCAACTATGACCCGGACACCAGAAAGTGTAATGAGGTTAAGCAAAATGAAGAGTGCGGTTTCTTTTTGTACAAGAAAAAGTGCAAGTTTTACTGCCGTTCAGTCGATCCATATAACATAAAAAAACGCGATAAACTGAAATCAGATTTTGATTAAATTAATAACATTTCAATCTTTTACTTTTCAATTTTTAATGGGCTTCGCTGTAACTGCAGATTTCAAATATTTTCTGATGTGGCAAGGAAAAAGTTGTTGTTAAGACATAATAAAAGAACTAGCAGTGAGGGCGAAGCTAATAAGTTTAATTCCGCCGATGCAATCGGTTATATACGTATATACCAACATATATAAGTATACACTTTTTAAGTATAGTACTTTCTCAACTCTGAGAGTCATTCGAACAGAGCCAAACTTAAAGCACTCTGAATGAGCTTGTAACTTCTTTTCGACAGGAGTCGGGAATCTTGCCAGAGAGAGAGAGAGAGAGAGGAAGGAAGGGAAAGGGACAACGAGAGTGGAGTATTGGCAGTCGATTGTGTGTCTTGTTTGTTGTCTGGTTTGTCGCTGTCGCTAATGAAACATACTTCTAGTACTTTCATTTCATTTGTTATCCTACGGCAACCACTCCAGCTCCAGCTCCAACTGCTGCTGTCTGCTGATTGCCTCGCCTTGTGGCAGTTGCCTCATTTTCGCCGTGGCACTCTTTCTCTCCTTGTGTCGTCTATTTTATTAGATTTTATTTGCTTAGCCTTTATTTGTCTTTTGCCGTCAGCCTCGTTCCGGCTGTAAGTGTCCAATTTTAGCTGGCCAGGCCTGTGCCGAGGGCAGTTAACAAAGGAGTGTGATAATTTTGCCATACCCTGTGGCAGTGCGTGGGACAGAGGGTAGTCCGTCAGGTAGTCTCAACATAACTCCTCTCTGGAGGGTATCTCGTGGTTCGCTTTTTGTACTCGCCTCCTCCTGCTGCTGCTGCTGCTGCATTCCTTTTGTGCCTTCGTTCGTGCTCGGCGCGCTCAGCTTCCTTTTATTTACTTTGGCCTTTTGTTTGTTAGTTTTGTATAAAAAGTTTGCTCGGCCAGGGAGCCTGGCAAGGGCACAGCCGACCTCGTATGTCAGCGTGTGCGTGTGTGTGGTTGTGTGTGTGTGTGTAAATTCGTCAAGTTTGTAAACACAAATTATGACAATTAAGTTGACTGTGCCGGCTTGTTTGAGTTGGCTTCTTGGCTACCGTCTGCAAACTGGGGCTGCAATTTAAGCTGCAAATTGCATTAAATTCTCTTTCTCTTTCTTGCTCTCTCGCACTTTTAATGCACATTACGCATACGCCACGTGATGATGGAAAATTCGATTAAAAATTTTTTGCTTTGACACATGCCAGGGCAGGCAGGTCGACGACGCCTTTTTGCAAGATTTTCATTTCGAAATTTCTGTCAAAAGTTGAAGCTGCCAATTGCAGTTGGCCTCGGGACCCTACTCTGCTCCCTCTTCCCCTCTCTGCTGTCGACCCCATGCAAGTGTTAAAGGTGGCGCATTCACAATTGTTCATTAGATTAGCAAGTTGCCAAAGTTTGCGGAGCTCAAATGCCACTTTCACGGCTGTTGACACACTCGACTTGAATCGGATTGGATTTCTCAGCTTCTGCTGCTCCTTCTTCTACTTCTCCTTTTCACTTCTCTCCCGTTTCTTTTTTTTTGTGCTCTAATTCCAAGTATTTTATGAATTTTCTTATCAATGCAAGGGCGAAGACGACAAAAATTTACGTGCAAAGTGGCAAGTTGTGACAACGATAGGAAGAAGGCCACAGCGCAGGGAAGTGGGAGAATGCGGCGGCAGGATGAGGTTGTATGACGCTGTGTCTGTGGTGTGTAAGTGTAAGTGTGTGTGTGTGTGTGTGTGTGTGTTGTCTGTGGCAACTTTGGCGCGCACTTTGTGTCCTTGCCGCCGCCTTTCACAATTTGTCACTGAAGTTTCTGTCGGAGCCGGCGATAAGAAACTTTTGACTTGATATGAGAGCAAAATGCGGAGCTATTGATGGCCCTGGCAGCTGCAGACGATGCAGTCTCTTTAGTGCTCTTTTTCTTGTTCCAATAAATATTATTTTCGTATAGCAAGGCAAGTGAAAATAAATAATATATCATTGTATTCATCGCAAGTACGTGAGGAAATGAAGACGAGAGTTATGCGAGTTACATAAATTATCAAGTTTCCAATGGAATTTTGAGATTGCGAACTGTAAAGCTGTTGGAAGTTTATTTATTCCATTATTCGTACATTTTTTTTGGATTTTGCACTCCTTTCCCACGCAATATTGACATAATTATTATCGGCGCACCGCCACTTTTGGTAAGTCATCGATCAAGTCTTGCAATACGTATTTAATTGTTATCGGCTTGCCGCCACTTTCTAGGTAGTTCAAGTGATAATTATGGATATCGATAATAAGATAGAATAATACTGACAAAGTGAGACCATTTTATGTAAACAAATCAGTTACAAATAAAAAAATATGTAATAAATAAAATATTTAAAATAAAGAATAAAAACATGTATTTAAGGAAACTTTACGTCTCATATGAGTTAAATTAAGTCTTAAACTAAATGTCTTCGGTTCACTTCAGTACTGTTTTTCTTTCATTCCAGCCCAATCCAGTTGTTACCGAATCCAATGCATTATTTATTTTTAGTCGGGTTCAACTGCTTAGCTGTCATCGATGGTAGAGCGCCAGGCAAATGCGATATCAGTTGGTCAATCACCCGCTGCGTGTTGACTTGCCGAGGCAACACTTGCCATTTGGGATAAGTCGATGCCGCTGCCGCTGTCGTCGCTGCTCCCTCACAGAAGGATACTGGATACACATGGATACTGGCGCAGCTGTTGCGGCCAATGGGGCCAAGCCGGCAAACAGAAACACAAACACCAACACAAAACACAAACAGTCCAACACCAACACAAGCGGCAAACGGAAGCGGAAACAGCAGCAGTGGTAAGGGCAGAGGCAGAGGCAGAACGGGAGCAGCAACTGAAACTCTGGAAACGCTTTTGGGCTTGTCTATGCTTGTCCGTCTCCGTGCGCGACCTGCAAACTTGTTAAATGGCGCGAAATTCTTTTCAATTTCAATTTCAATTTCGAGCTGTAGGCTCCTAACATTTTGTGGTTGTTACTCGAGTTGCTTCTGCCAATGATGTTGTTGTTGTTGGTGTGTGTGTTTGCTGGCTGCCTGCTGCTGTTGTCTGCGTTGTGCGAGTTGCCAAATATTTGCATTCGAACTCAATTGGTTGCGTTTTGTGTTTATTGCCCTTTGCTCGTTGCTGCCAGAATTGAAAACGCTGAACACTTTCGCAGGTTTTTTCAATATTTTCTATGAGCAGCGCAGCGCAGCACTCCCTCAGCGTGCTGACAGAGCGGTCAGTCAGGTGAGCTGACCAGGTGAACTGTGCACATTGCCCTCTCTCGCTCTCCCTCTCTCTTTAACCGTCTCTTGTCCGTGTGCTACGCAAATGGAAATTCAAACGAGTTGCCAACCATTTGAACCCGTATGTCTAACGCCCTGGCAAACAAAAATTCAGGGCGTGGCCACGCCTTGTTGTTTTTGTTTGGCCTCGCGGCAGGGCTCAGGCTTGTTTGCACAGCTGACATTTTTGGTCAAGTTTGCGCTGCATTAAAAAGGAAAAATCATTCAAAAAATTCCCAGCGATGAAAAAAGATGAGTACGAATTCATTGCGCATACGCCGCGTGGTGCAGTCGAACGATCAACTTTGGCAAAACATGCCTGGCAAATGCGTTTAACCAATACAAATATGTGCATGCACATACTTGCACAAACATGCACAGAGACAGTGCCCATAAATTATTAGCAAGCCTGGCCTAATGCATTCGGCCTCGTATTAATCAAAGTGTCTCCCGACTATGTCTGCGTTTTTTTTATTGTTGTAATTTATTTGCGTCGTGCGATTATTTGCATTTTATTTGGTTCTATGTTTATATTTTTTATGCCCTAACGATGCAACGAACGTAAATATAAATCAAACTGCTTTTGTTGCGTCGCGTCGGGCGCATCGATGATTTGCACTGCGGATTTGTTTATAAATCCGCAAACAGGCAATACTCTTAATAATAGTTTAGCGAATATATATTGCTTTTTAATTGTTGCCCATTTGCACTGGCACTGTTCTTGTTGTTGTTGTTGTTCTTGCTTATTCACCTTTTTGCGGGCATATGCTACGTGCGGTCGTTTGATTGCGTAACATTGTCACAGTCGCCTGTATTTTATTGCTGCAATTTAAGAAATATCGAATTAATTGCTGGTAATATGCAATAAATTAAGTATATTTATTTTTATTGCATTTAGAATTTTTTAATTGTCTCTTTAATTGATTCAAAAATGTGTACAGTGATGGACTCTTGCTGAAAGAACGTTGACAGTATTTTATATCGATCTATCGATAATATTATAAAAATACTGTTTACATGCTTCTGTAAGTTTACATATTTGTTAGCATAGGCAGTTGAAATCCTTTTTTAAACGTTTTGCTGATGTGTGAGAAAAAATATACAAATTAAATATACTTTCATTTTTGAAAACTCCACTCAGTGAAAAAACAATGTCCAACAATGTTGACCCAAATCGACCTTTTTTGGATTCCATTTTACTGTCGCTTTCAACACTGGCAAATTACGTTACGATTACACGCAGTTTTCCATGTTTCTTGCTAGGAATTTAACGACACTTTTCGCTGCTTGTAAATCAAATGCAGATAATTTTCCAGAACGCTTCACACACAGCACGCACGACAGGTCGTGCGGGCGAGATAAAGAGGCTAGAGGAGGGGAACCTTGACACACCTAGCCTGGTAACTACAGCACTCATAGAATATAATTGTTCAGTGGGAGCCACAAATTATAACAATTTTATGGCACTTTCTTTGTCAGTTCTCAGTCGTGGGCAGTAAATTTACATACTTCATGACGAGCTGCCTGCAGGCAACTTTACTTTATTTATGCCGAAATTCAAAGAGCCTTTCCCCGGCCCACTCACACACACACCCGCACAAACCCGCACACACACAAAGAGAGGAAAGGAAATCTCAAAAGTGGGCTGTGCGTGTAGATGAACACAATTGCGCGTCATAAATTTGAATTATTGTGCTTTTTGCATTTGACAACGACTTAAAAGCACTTGCAGCGATTTCGGCCAGTCAGGCAGTCAGCCACGAACACGTCCTTGAGACATGTACGCGTGCGAGTGAGACCGGTAGAGACAGTGTGAGAGAGAGTCATGAGGAAAGGGAGAGTGGCGACGCCGTTGTCCACGCCGGGTTTGTGCTATAAAATGCGCCTTTTGTGCTCTGCTTGGCTGCACAACGCCCACAAGGCACACGCTCGGACAGTCACAACTACAACAACAGCAACAACAACAAAAAACTGGCACACGAACAACAACAGCAGCAGCAAAAGAGAACGAGCAACGGCAGAGACATTTTTAGTGGACATTTATTTAATGCTTCAAACGCATTGAAATCTGCGCCCCAGGCGGCGCCTTTGCTGCTGCTGCTGCCTCTGCCTCTGCTGCTGCTGTTGCTGCTGATGAAGTCGGTCAGGCTCGGGCGGCATTGTGCATAAATAAAGACGCTTTTGGTGTCGTTTAAAGTGCCGCACGGTCTCGGACTGCATCAGAATGCTGGAAATCTAATTAGCCACGCGACGAGGATTGAAGCAAAGCCTCGAACTGAAGCTCGGCATTCGACCAGATTAATTAATTGGGGCTGTCTGAGCAACGATGTTGACAGCCCGAAATGGCCACAAATTAAGGCAAAACTTTAGCAGGAGCAGCAGCATCAGAGCCAAAAGAGCGTAACTATTTCAAATGTGTTTTGCTTAGAGGCACAAGCCCCGTCCGCAATTCACAGTTCTGCCAATCATGTTAACAATAAAACGTTGACCACATTGACAAGCTATGCAACTGTAGAAGCGCCTTTGGGGCAGCAATAAAAATATACGAAACTCGCACACACACACACACACCATGTCATGTCTTTGTGTTCGTTCGATTGAACAGCAATTTGCTACGTAGTTTTTCATTCGTTGCGACAAATGCTGCACAAATGTTGCATAGAAATTGCTTTGTGTGTTCAATTTTTGGCATAACGGCAAACAAACAAACAAACAGGGAAACAAACAAACAGAGGGAAACAGGGGACGACAGACGGTCAAGGAAAATGAACAAGTCTGCGCACAATTTGTGCAGCTGTCACGGCCAGAGGACAGCATTTTTGGCCATCGCGCCTGGCAAGAGACGCACAAAGAACAACGCTGCCCAAGGTAATAGAAAACGCTTTGCTTTGCTTTGCTGAAGCAGCAGTAGCAACAATAAATGCGTTCTTAGTCAGAGCTAACAGCTCAATGCAACTTAGAGTGGCAGGAAAATGAATTTAATTTCAAATGTCTGCGCTGCGTACACGCAATATTTGACGTTGAAGAGTCTCCCTAAGATGAGCACGCTGCGTATACGTAATGTGTGTGAAGAATGTGCAGCAAGGTTGTTGAAAACTAACATAAATAAGTTTTTAATGTTATTGTTTATAGAACTTATATAAATACCGTCTACGTAATACAATATCCTTATGTAACTATCGATATAATAATTGCTTAAAATACTTAATGCTTACTTTGTACTTAGGAAAATATACAACTATATAGACAAGTATTATCTAACATAGTCAAAGTATTTACAATTTTTGTCTCAATGTCATTTTATTTAATTTTAATACAACTTTTTTCAGTATTTTTTATGAATTCGATATTTGATAATTTTCGATAACATTGTCTCTTTTTCCAACTCTTTTTTCTTTATGCGATAGTCTTGTGAACAACTATCGAAACTTGTTTAAGTTACAGTGAGAAATCGCTTAGAGCGTTCAAGCTAATGAGATTATAATACCATACAGATACAATAAATACATTAACACACATAACACACAATTTATTTTATCGTTCTCAGAGTCTTGTTACCTTTGTCACACGCTACTTTTGACCTACTCAAATTGGCTACATGATACGCAAAACCCACAACACAGAAGTCAAAGTTCAAACGCTGACACTTAAACTTTACCCTGGGCTGCGTAAGGTTCAGGGGAGCAGAGGATTAGAAAGTCTTTTTAATGTGTGTTCTGACTGGATTCCGATTTAAGATTTAACTAAGACATCCAGTTTAACAACATGGTCTAAGCTACACCATACGAACTCCATTTACAGGCAACATATTCACATATTATTCACTTGCTTGACTCAGATCCGTACTTGATCTTTATGCTGCATTTGCGTGTGCGGTAATTGACTCCAAGTCAAGACTCACTGCTTGGGCGATGGTGGCTGCAAGTGGCAGACGGTGTTTGGCAGCAGGCAGCTCGTAAACCTCAAGGCACAATTTAATGCGTCGACAGCTTCAATTCGCACCGAGACTCGACATCTTCTCTGGCTCCAGAGCCAAGCCGAGGTACTTAGGCGGCTGCTCTCCCACATCAGAGTTGGACGCGCTCAGTTGACCGCATTGGCAATTATTATTGTTGTTCCCTGTTGTTGTTGTTGCTGTTGTAGTTGCTGCTGCTATTTTGGCACTTTGTGTGGGAGAGGCGCGGGCCGGGGATTGCCTGTGCACCGTGTCAGGGTCACATTTAATTGTGCGCCATGTTCAACAGGCCGTTGTACATGCGCATTAAACGTAATTAACTCATTATAAATGATAACGTGGCCGAAAGGAGTTGCGTCGCTGCCTGTCCGCCTGTCTTAAGCCGAGCTGAGTCGCAGTCGCAGCCAGACCTGACCAGGAGCACGACTTGTCATCACAGCTAATTTAGCCGGGCAGGCAGCAGAACGTGTTATGTTTCCGCACAGTCACACGGGGGTCACGCAAAATGTGAAATTATCACCGGAAAAGGACAATGTGACACGCGGGCTATTATTCAGGCCAGCCCGGTGAGCCAAGCCAGGCCAGAGGACTCCTCTGGCCAGGTATCCTTGGTGGTAAGTGCGAGCCATAAAAGCGCTTTTATGCGCTCAAGTGTGTGCTGATATTCGCATTCAGTTCGGCTTCTGTTTCTCTCTCTCACTCTCTATCTCCTGTTTTCCGCTTTTGCTTTGTTTTATTTTATAGTTTGTCTCTCGCCTTATTTTCACGCTCTTCTGGTGCTCGAGCTCTTGTTAATTATGTAACACGCTCAAGTGTTTTGTTACGCACCTTGGCTGCTCGTTTTGGTAGAAAAACGCATTTGTATCCGGTGTGTGCCCCTCGTGCGTCCTTCTCCTCTATCTCTTATTCCTTTGCCACGTCCACCCAGTTGCGTGTGCTCACATGCGGATTTAATTTAGATAAAGTGGAAATGTAGATTAGTATAATTGCTGGAGGAGCTGCGCTTGGCACCAGGCCAAGAGGTCCGAGTTGCCTGTCCAATCGCATAAATTGTGACAAAGCTTTTTAATTTCTCTGCTTTTTATACAACGTCGCCCAATGCATATTTTATTCCAAGTTGCTGCGTGTTGCAATTGTCTTTAATATTTATTTGACCACACACAGTTTTTTCCGCAACGGGATATGCTTGAATTAACTTGTATTTTTTGCATATTTTATATTTATACTGTTGAAACAATAAATACTAATAATTTATTTTTAATGCATTTAAATTTAGTGAACTGTGCTGGAAAACAGCCGTATTTACTCATAATGGCATTAGAATGGTATTTTTAAATATCGATGTTAAATATTCAGTGCTTATCGATGTTAAGTCGTGGTGTTTTCCAGCACTACAAGCAGCCATTTAAATTTGCTTTTTATGGGAAGTAAACAAGAACAAGAATATACGCTTTTTGGGATTATTCCAACAGTATCAGAAGATTCACTATGGCAAATGGTAAGCAAAATGGAAATGTTCATCGAATTAGCTTAATCCATTTTGATTTGATTGTTGTTTTGCCATTTAAATTGGAAAGCAGCGCCGTACGGAGTGCCGGCAAATGCACAATTCGATGCTCCCGATGGACAGGCGAACTGACAACATAATTTCAGCATATGACATCTCTTCTAATGAGAAAAACTTTTCGAGCGCACACAGAGAGAAGGAAATCAACTGAGCCAAAGCCAAGCAATTTGCTTTGTGATTGTTTCTGATAGTCGTAGTTCGCGCATGCACATGTGTGTGTGTGTCTGTGTTTGTTTGTGGCTAGGACACTATCTACAAGTGGAACCATGGCTGACCCAAGCAAACTGTCAGAAGGCATCAGACTAGCATTTGTCGTCGGCTGACAAACACAGAAATGAGTAATGTAAATAGAAAATATGCATATGAAAACCGAATTTATTTTGCAGAAAGAAAAAGCAACACATTGCACAGCTTATTGCCCTGAGTTGGTGAGTGCGTCCTGCGACCTGCGTTCTATTCTTCTCCGTTATCCTCGAGTAGGATCTTAAAGGAGAATGGCTCAAAGGCGTATCCGGCGCCCTCGTAGAACTTGCTCATGAACTCGACCCTGTTGAAAGAATTTCAGTTAGTCGAATAAAAGTGGTAGAGAGTGGGATTCGGATATCTTACCAGTGCAAACGGAGCGTGTGCAGGAAGGCCGAGAGACCCTCGATGAGTACTAGGATGCCCACAGTGAGGGCGGCCCAGACGGCAAAGATTAAGAAGACGAGGATGCAACCGATGTAGTTGGGCATGATGAAAGACTTGGAGAACACCATGTTCCACAACACCTCAGACAGCTCTAATATAAGAAGGGGTTCAAATTAGTCATACATTAAATGGAGGGAACCTTTTCTGCATTGACTTACGTGCATGAGCCAAGGAGAGAGCCCACAGACGCAGGTACGACGCGGTGTGGGACACTGTGCTCAGCACATACTCGATGGTGTGGATGGCTTGCTGAATGAACAACTCGCCCGTGGAGTCGTCGTCTCCACCGTGTCCACCGTGCGCTCCTGCGGACTGTGCTGGAGCATGTGTTGGTGGTGGCAAGTGCTTTGGCCGCTTGGACATTATGTACAGAGGCTTGCCGAGCAGCATCCATGGAATGCAGATGAGAGCCACAACAACGAAGACCTGCTGCAGAGCCTCTTGTCCTTCGAACATGTATTCTTTGCAACCATCAAGTGGTTCCTGGTGTCCAAACAACATCATATTGATGAACAGAATGAGAATGGAAGGTGCGCAGCCGGGTGAGAGGTCCTGTTGGTCATCCCAGTCGTTGTAGACGAACCACTTGAAGAACATCATGAAGACCATGTAGCCGAAGAGCAGCAGTAGGAAGAGAATCTGAGGCAGGAACTCGAGGAAGATGCTGGCGTACTTGCGGTAGTGCACAAAGTTGACGACCGACATGCAGACACCGAAGATCATGTGTATCACTCCAAAAATGATGGAAAGCTTCATCTTAAAGGTGTTCAGGAAGATGATCTTGTTGTCTGCCAGCTGCCAGATGGGATCCATGCCCAGAGGGTACGTCTTATAGTTGCTGATGTTCGGTCTCATTGTCAGATAGTCAAGTCCGTTGTCGACCACCGTTGACGTGTTGTACTGATTGACCCAGCCGGAGCCGAATATATTCATGGACTTGGAGAAGACGTCATTGTAGATCAGACCAGTGTACAGGGAGAAGATGCCCATCAACAAAATGATGTAGCGACCGCCAAAGAATATGGTGAAAATCTCTTCCTTAATGTGAGCCAGTTGCTTCTCCTTGATAATCAGCCACAAGGCGAAGGCTACCAGAATAAGACCGTGTCCCATGTCACCAAACATGACGGCGAACAGGAAGGGGAACGTGATGCATGTGTACAGTGCCGGGTTCACCTCGCGGTACGACGCCATGCCGTAGGAGTCGATGAGGTTCTGGAATCCACTGGTGAACTTGTTGGTGCGTGTGAACGTGGGCGGTTGCTCGTTGGTGGCAATGATGTTCATGAATGCTGGAATACTGCTCTCCGAAATCTTAGAGCCGCGTGCCAGTGCCTGCTGCACAGTCGGCAGATCACGCCGAGGCACCCAGCCCTCGCCAATGAGGCACTTGCCGGTTACATCGGGATTGAAGTAGTTGAGTATGTGATAGATGGCTTTCATTTTCTTGACCATGATGGACCAACGGGGCAAGTGCTTGGCAGCGGAGCTCAGCACACGACTGCGATGATCTGCGCTCTGGTTAAGCACCATTTTCAAATCCTCCAAGCGAGTGTTCACGTCCCTGATCATCTCAGCCCGCTCGGCATGCGAACTGGGACAGGGATAGACGTCGGCATGATAGCCGGTGCAGACTTTCTTGATGCGCTGCTTTAGCTGTTCGCCCTGGAAGAAGGCCACGAAGACTGTCTTCAGCACCTTGCGGCCTGTTTCTGGATCATCGCACAGTCCAGCAATGTCATTGCGGCGCAGAAAGATGTTGCCACGCGAAATGCGCCACAACATACGCTCGAAACTGAAGAAACGCTCTAGTTTAATTACTCCGGCCACAAAGGCGAGCTGACCACGCTGAGCTCCCGCCTGCACGGGATCATTGGGATCGATAATGCGATTTGAATCTAGATTAATCGCCTCCTGGTCTGAGAAGAAACCCTCGGTGTTCTCCAGCACGCTCTTCAGTTCGTGCATGTGCCTGAAATTGGCATCCAAACTGGCTCCGTTGGCGGACATCTCGCGCAACTCGTTCTCCGTCTTCTCCAGCTGTGCTTCCAGATCGATGATCTCACGCGGATTAGGCGCAACAGGCTCTTGGTCAGGACTTAATTCCGGCAGCTTGATCTCATCCTTGCGCAGCTCTCGCTCCACATAGCGCAGACGTCGCTCCATGTCATCGCAGCGACGCACTTCATTGACATATTTACGCTGGAATGAGTTCACCTGATCGTTCAGATCTCGGAACTGCACACAGCCGCTCTCGCCTAGCTCGGCAATGGATGCATAGGCGGCCTCAGGTTGTATGAACAACTGGCAGAGGTCCATCTGCTCGCTGCGGAACATATCGCCCATGGTGAAGCCGTAGTCGTCGTCGTCGCGTCGTCGGGGTTATCTACGAAAGGCGATAAATGAGTTGCCGATTACAATCTGATTACGCGCTGATTACATGGAGTGTTATTTATTAGCCCTGTTAGCGCTGGCATCAGATCGAAGAGTGGGTATTAGATTCAAGGAGTTTGGAAATAGCCTGACTCTTTCTTGGTCGTAAATAAGTCTTACGGACTAGAGGTCTGCATGAGTTCCCTCACAGAACAATTGACTCTATTCGAATTGAGTTTGATTGACTAAATTTAATAGATTAAAAAGAATCTATTCAAATAGTTTTTCTAATTAAGAATTGAACATGGAGCGTGAGCGTGGACAGCGATTTTCAAAATCACGTTCTTTCCCAGTTCTAAATAAATAAATTCTCTTCGGCTGGGTTATCCAATAAGTTCTATTGATAGCCCCATTTTATAGTGGACAGTTGCACTCTAATCGCTTAGAGCCCTTGAAGGTGTCAAAGTATCCCCGAAATAATCTACTTTGGACTCCTGAAGTGGATCCAAAATTCAAAAGCAGTAAAGCTTTTATGAGGCTTTAATGCAAATTCTTATCAGAATTCAAATATAAAAAGCTTATTTAAATTATAGCGCGATTACACACTAATTACTTTAGATTTTTATATCTGCAGATTGGGGGGTACTCAAGTCAATCAATTGATCGTCGTCGTCAATTCGATTGAGTCCGATCAATCAAACCGCGTGTTGCTTTTAATTAGAAAATTACCGTAATTGAGGTTTATTTGTCAACAAAGTAGAACCCAATCTAAGCACGACTGACGCGCATTGTTTATGGTGCCCCACACACCAGCAATCTCAATGCAATGTCCTCCAATCAATCACTTACGCTGTGGCACAGTTCTACACGCAAGTATTTGTACACTCATGACTCGTTCGGCTGATTAGATAGTCTCGGTTATAGCGCGTTTCGCTTTTAATCGTTAACCGTTAGCTTATCTGCGTCGGGAGTGCAAAGCGGGCGTGTTTATAATGTCGAAATTACGAACAATTACGGGACAATCAGACTCAGAACACTTGCCAGGTGTCGGGTGACAACCCTAACCTGTCTTGTGGCATGTAAATCATAGCAAATTCCCGCATCCGTATGGCAGATTATGGTAAGTATTTATGGCAGACTCGAAGTGCTCGGCTTTGATTTTGTCTTGCATGTCTGGCCAATAAACTTGATTAATTCAGCTAATTTGGAAGTGGTTCCGATAACGTACAGACACTGCGCGCTGTTTGATAATTGCCCGTGCGATAGTTATCGGCTGCACTGGGGCTTAGGGTATTCACTCTCCTGATTTACCACAACAGGAAGACAAGTGTGATAGTGCCGCGTTTTGAGTGGTTAAATAAATAATTCACAAATTCATTTATAATTTTTCTTTTGTCTTTTCCCGCTTTTTTCAAGATGTGCACTAAGATTTTAAGCTTCCATATCGCTGACACTATTACCAATTAATTAAATGGTGTGAATCTATTGTTATAGCAGACGTATCTGATATTCTAGCTTGGAGAATTCAAGCAGATATTGCCTGAAAAGAATCGTACATATGGCTTCATTTCGAAGGCCCCGACATTGATGAGTCAATCGTCTTTATAAACTTATCAGACTTTCGCTTTGTCGTAAATCTGCGCACGCGAATCCACATCGGATATGGCTGACCCTGTGCAGCTCATCCCAGCTACCTAGACATCTATTCATACATTCCTTAGCGCACGCCCAGCTGCGAGCTATTATTTTATGCTCGGTTCACGACTCTCACCCTCCGTCCGTCTGCTTGGCTCATTAAGAAATCCGTTCACTGGCCGTAAAAGTATTATCGGTAACGTAATAATTTGTACACCAATTTAAGCGTGTGTGTGTGCCTGTATGTGTGAGTGGGGCTTGGTTCCACATGATCCATCACGTGCTCTGACGTCACAAGCATATAAACCCGTCGATATAACATATGTATAAGTATTGTAGTTCTGCAGACGCTGCTCTCGGGCAAATCGAAGTCGAAGTCGCAGTCGCTTAACGTCGCTCGGGCAATTATCAAAAATCAATTAAGATACGTTATCGCAAAACATGTCGCTATTAAGATTAACGTAATTGTCTCGCATACACTCTCGGGGACCTGTGCTCTGAATAATTGCGTCCTACGGGAGGAGGCAGGGGAGGTTGGCGGCACGAATGTGAATGGGCTTACGCGTCCTGGGGGTGAGTCTCGTCTAGTCTGTGCAACTCGCCCCTGGACTATTGTAATTGCTTTGTTGGGGGTTGATTTTGTGTGGTCGGAAACGATGTCGAGCTTACTTTGATATCCCTGCTGAGGTTCATCAACGGTTCAAACGGATTTGTGGAATCTTACGAGAGTTTGATGTCCTTAGTGAGGAGTTTAACGTTTTATGGAATGCCATTTAAGCCGTCAAGATAACTTTATTAAGCAGTAAGATCTTTAAGAGTTCGCTTCAATTTCAGGAGAAATCGAAGACACTGACGTAATTTTTGTATATAATTTTCTCTGCCAAACACTGAATAAACTAATTAAGAATCCTTAGTTTCTTTGATAACCTAAGTTCATTTTATACATTAAACTCCCGAAATGAAGCTATTATATCTTGTTTGTTTTCTAATTTGCTCATCCAAGACTTGTAAAAATTCAGAAAAAATCTTCGGTGTCTTAGCTTATCTTAGAACATAGATAACCCCGTTTACTACACTTGACCCGCATCGTGAGTAGATAAGTTAAGAATAATTCAAGGTTTCGCCAGGGAAAGCACTTGGGGAATGGGATCTAACTTGTCTCTGACTCATTCAGTCAACAATGTAACTACAAAACACTTCACAGTACTCAGTACTCAACACATATTAGCGAGCTCTTACATCTTGTTATAGAAGTCGTTTGGGTTTACACGACTAATTGAAACTGTTTCTATTGTTTCTTTCCCGGTTGACTTGTTCGTTCTTCGCGACCTGCCAGCCCAACGGCGCGTTTGGTACTGTTCGATCACTTTAGCTCCGCAGAGCTGGTAGCTTTGGCCAATTAAACTACAGTTAATCTACACTTGGCTCACACGCACACACACACACACGCACAAATAATCTGTGCGCTATTTTATCTCGGTACAACAACGCAAACACTTTGCGATTTCTGTATGTGATTGCGTTGCCAAACAAGCGAACAACGCCTTTGATAGACATGCCGGGGAGGAGGGAGACTGGAGCTTATCGCAGGTGCCGCTGCGCTGCGCTTGGCATATGGATACGGCAATCGGCAACAGCAGAACAAAATATAACAACACTTCAGGCCGCTAACAGCCCTATCGATGGGATCAATGATTGAGCATTAGCACGGGTTCGTGGATCGTGTTGTTGCTCAATTGCAGGCGTGACAGCGCTCTCTCCACAGTTAAAGGAGGAGGGATCTCGGACTCTGGGAGTGGACTCTGGGTTGCTTTTGCAACATCTGCAAGGTGTAGTTGATTGAGCAAGTATTAGATTAGCCTAGATCAAAGTATTACTAAGCTGTTATTATGTTGTTCAACTTGATGTTTATATAGTTTCAGTAGTCTCCTCTATTTATAGCCAGACAATTCCGCAATTAATCCCCAGTTAAGTCCACTTCAAATACAAATTTCTCACCAAAAACCTTTTATGCTCTGTAATCATAATTCGAGATAATAGCCCCCTATAACCTCATATGTTCGGCAAACAGTTAAAAGATGGAAGAAGAGTTAGTACACTGAGAGAAAAATTAGCTTGAAATTAAAGACATTATTCAAATCAATTTATAATTTTAATCTAAATTGTTAAACTTGCTGATTTATCGTATTTGCTTTCAGCTAATGACCTTCCCTCCAAGAATATAAATATCTTATCTTAATTTATCCATAATTCATAAATTAATTTACAAGCACATTATATAGATATAATCTAAAGTGGAAGTACGCCATGGTTTCATAATTTTAATGGCAATCCCATGATAAGACAATAAATACATTCGACGAGGTGTGGTGACAATTCAATTTTATGATAAATGGGAGTTTCCTAATCATGAGACATTCTGTGGACTTATCATATAATGCTCTAAATAAATTAATAAGTTTTTAATAAGTCAAAAAACTCTTTAGATTAATTTATAATTAATTTATAAAAGATATTGTTAAACTATTTGAACTTATTTTGGGCACTCTTTCTATTCAGATACTTTCGAACTGTCTGTAGTCTGCCAAGTTACTTAGCTAACTATTTTTGTAGAGTTGTTCAGGGGCACTTCTCTCTGTATGTGGCAACATGTGAGTATGTGTCAAGAATTCTTATTTGTTTTACAAGCTCGTTTTGAATACTTTTCGAGTAAGTTTTAAAACATTTGTTAACAACTTTTGCATTGGTTCAGTGCGCTCTTGCATTGTCCATAGTTAACAACTGGAAATTTCGCCCGACTACCCTAAAATCAATGCAAACTAAAAGAAATCTATAAATTTGTGCCAACCCAATAGCCCCGGGCAACTGTCTCTCTCTTTCTCTCCCTGTCTGGGTTTATTTTGTGGGAATTTTCCAACACGTGGACAGCAAACAGAGAAAGAAAAGTTCGATTGAAAAGTTTTTCATTTGTAGAAAAGGCGAACAATGTGCGAAGAGTTTCTTGAGTGGCATCGAACCTTGAGAAACTGAAATTGCTTTGATTGTTTTATATTATTAAGCGATTTCATTCAAGGCGTATTGATTGCTAAAGTTCAATTGGTAGATACTATAAATAAGGTTATGCTCAAGTGTTTGCGACTCTATCTGGCTAATTATCTGAGTGTTATCTTGGTGATTAATTTGATTATTATTAAAGTAATTATTAATAATTGTAGGACAGTTAGAGAATAAATATGAAAACGAGGAAACTTAGCTAAGGTTCTTACCCTCTCTCTCTTTATAACTAGTGTGTCAAAAGTAGGTTGCACAGTGGCAAAGGTTCCTCGTTCCCCTTTCCCCTTTCAAGTAGTGATTGCGCCATTAATACTCGCACTTGCAAAGTGTGTAATTCCCCAGGATTAGCATTAGTGTTCAGTTGTTTACGTCGCTCAGTTCAGTTCAGGGGCCCAGCAGCGGCAGCTTTATGTCTGGCCAAGTGTGTTTTGCGGGTCTCAAGTGGCCCGTTTATCAGCATTGGGGAGGTGCTTTTGGCTTTTGGCTTATCGTGCGTCACGTGCACTTGTCACCACGCCTCCACTTGAGGTGGCACACACGCACACAGGTATGCATATTTCTTTGTATGTGTAATGATTCACCTTGGCCATTTTCGCGCTAGTTCTAGCCGTAAGTTTTACAGGCGGCGCAATTGAAAGACAAACCGATTTGGGCGAACTTTGTTGCCATCTCGTGATTGGTTTATGGCATCGTTGGAATGGTTCAATAACCATAACCACCGACTGATGTTTATCGTTTATCGGGTGCTTGCGTCAATCGAGATTGGCTTGCAAAAAAAAATCTGCAACTGGTTGCCCATTTGCAGCTTCTGCTTACTCGCGTTATCCTCCCCCTCGCTGGCTCATGTGACGCAATTGCGCAGGAGTTTTAGCTGCCACTTTGAGTGTCCACTTGAGTGATAAGCCGGCCACTGATAACACTGCTATAACGGTATATCATGCGCTTTTCACTTCGCTTGGCCATTAAAATTTTCCAGCTAATGAGCTTAAGCATCGTAAATTATGCTAATTAAATGAGTCGAGTGCGCCTTTACACGTGTGTGTATGTGGGTGGGTGGGTGTATTGCACAAGTGTGTGTTGCAAATGTGTGCATATGTATGTGTGGAAGTGAGTGACCACAAATAAATTGCATGCAACTTTTGGCACATAAAACTGTTGCAACTTGCTGCTAGTGCTGAGCTGGAGCTGGGACTGCGCTGGGCTGGGTGCGCCGCCGTCTGCCTGGCTGCTAATGCCACATAATGAAGCTGATAATGGGCAACAAAGGGAAAGGGAGAGGGGAAGGGGAAGAAGAGGGAGCGGTAGATGTGGGCCGAAATTGCCTGGCGCCGAGTAGGATGAGCGAGTGAGGCAAGCACGTTCAACTTTTTGTTGGGCCACATTAAAAGCTGCCGCAGCACAGACAGATAGAAAAAGGATAGAGAGGGGAAGAGGGAGGGAAAAGGGCGTGGCTGGCAGCTAATGCGCGTCACCATTTCGTCTGTATTTCGTGCAACAACAGTAACAGAAACAGCTGCAACAGTTGCAAACGAAGGCCAGCCCGGCAACAACTGATGCTGCTGCTGCTACTGCTGCACATTTTGTCTGGCCGTGTGGCCAATAACTAAGTTGTTGCGTGGCTTAGTCTAATGCCAATATGTTGCAGCAACAACAACAGCAACATCAACGTGCACCGTAAGTGGCTTTTAGTGGTGTGCAGCCAATCGGATTTTGATGTGTTTAGCGTGCAAAAGTGCCCAGCATGTGCCACGTTTCTTTCCATTTGTTGCTGCACATCGCAGACACTCCCGTTCCCTTCGTCTCCCTTTGCTTTCGTTCTATCATTGCTTTGCCACATTTCGGCGCTGCTAACTGCAGCAGCTTCATTACAGTTACTGCCAACAATATGCAGTCAGCTGGGGAAACGTTTCATTTACCGCGCTGTACTCATTATTATTGAATGAGATTTGAATCTTTTTAATATCCTGTCGAGGCGAAAACAGAATAGAATTAGGTGCTGGCATGGTGTCAATAAGGAGATACCCTAGAAAACTTTATCAAGAAATATATAATACATTTTTAATTGTATTGCTGAGTTTTTTTTTAAATATTTGCGCCTTAGTTATGTTTCGAATATGTAAAATAATTGATTCGTTTATAGCCTCAAACTACTTTAAATTAATTAAATATATTGAATTACACGCAGTTAACCCACAGTTAACCTGCATGACCCAATTGTAAACTAACTAATTAAATAATAAGCCAATTTGTGAATTTATCAATTAATTGAATTATCATCGTGCATAACTGAAATTGCAAATTACAAATAAGCATTAAAAATTTATATCAGTTATTTAATCACTCGCACTAAGTGGCGGCCATAAAGCCGTCTGTCCCTGGCCCAATGGCCAGCGCAAGTAATATTACTTTCTTTTTGTTTTCTTGTTTTTTTCTCTTTTTCGTCTTTGGTTCTTTGTTATTTCAACACTCACCTGGCTACATTCGCTTTCAAGTTTCGGGCGCAAGTTAATGCGCTTTATAGCTCGTAAAATAAAAACGAATGTTTTATAAATAACAATGGGAAAATGAAATTAAAGAAAAGTTGCCCCGGGATCAACAAAGAAAACAAAAAATACCTGCAACTACAAAAACAAGTCGGAAAGCGTCTGCCTTTCGACGGGGCAGCTTAAAAATTACAGCCCAAAAGTGTGCTACGTTAAATTTAACATTAACAGCAACAGCAGCCAGTGTTGTCAATTCAGCTATTTATCCGAAAAATTTAGCCATTTTCAACATTTTTGCGGTACAAAATCACAAGCCGAAAACTCCACACAATTCAGCTTTTTTATATACTGCATACTTTTCTTCGCTCTAAAATTCTGGCAACACTGGCAGCAGTAGTAGCAACAACAACAACTACGGCGGCGACGTCATTTCGTATTTATTGTATTACCTTTGTCAGCATATCTAACATTATTTTGGTTATTGTAGTTGTTGGCACTGGCATTGTTGTTGTTGTTGCCACTGTTGCTGGCGTTGTTATTTTTTGTGATGTTTAATGCTTGCTTATTATTTTTTGTTGCCTCTTTTACTGTTATTGCCGTGCTGCCGTGGTATGCGCTCATTGTTTTTCGTTACCATTCAAGATGAAAAATCCAATTTTCTGCTTTAAGCATTTCTGTAATGCGATCCCTTCCCCACACCCGTTGAAAGGGTTCACGAAATGCATAATACTCAAGCTGTCGTGTTCTTCTACTCCTTTTTGTGTCTCTTCTTCACTCTTCTTGCTGTCTTTCGGTGTTTTCTTTATCCCACTATTTACATAGCTCGTGCGCTTTGTGGAAATTGTGCGAAATGTTTTGGGAAAAACGCGCTAATATGCGACGCCATATGGAAAATGAATGCGCTGACACGCCATGGATTTTATTTCTATCGAAACAGGAATGTTTATCTAGAATTAAGATACATTCCATGTTGCAGCAAGGGACTTTCAAAAATAATAAATTAGCAGAATCAGTATTAATTATTTGTACTACATTTAAATTAAATTTCATTAAATGGTATTTGTTTAAATGCCGATATTTTTATATGCATTTTAGATAAATTCAATCCGTTGGTATTTTTCCAATACATTTGAAATAAATTAAATTCATTGGTATTTTTAAATTCCGATAATTCTATCGATATTCTACCAATTGCAGCATGCAGCCGCAATGCGCACTAAAACAAAATATTTAGCGAATTATTTACGCGTGGTTTTTATTTAATTTAATTCAATTTATTTCTAAACGTTTTCAGCATTAGCCGCTTTGGTGTTATGGGAAAGCGTATGTGCAGCCGTGGTTGGCTTTGAATATTTCAAATGAATTTTATGAAAAATACACACGTATACAAACACATGCACCCACCCTCGCCAAATTATTAGCATGGGCCATTCGAATTACTCATATGCCGCGTTATGCGGCAGACCAGCTGCCACTGTGCATATCAGTTGAAAATGTCGCCCCAATCGACAATGCTTGCATATGTAAAACAAAACGCCGTGCCACCGTCATGTCAACCATAAACGTCAACTGTTGCGGCAAGCCCCCTTTTCCCTTCACCCACTGTTCCATTTCCATGTGCACATGTCCTCTTTCACCTTCCTCTAACCGAGCTGAGCTGCTGTAGCTCGCCTCAATTTGCTGCCACACTGCGTATGCGCAACTATATGATATGATATGATTATTTTTTATTCTCATTTTCATTGTTATGACTCGAGAGTGTTATGCGGCCAGCCTGTTGCTCCCGTGCAGCCAGCGTCGAAGCGAGCTCGGCTTAAATTGAATTGTAAAAAAAAAATATGCTTTACAATTGGCCCGCCCGGACGGATAGTCAGCAGATTACCCTGAATAATTGATATTTTTATGTTCGTGTATTAAGCACACATCTGCGACACAAATACATGTACACATATTGTACATATATTTTGATTGACAGCGAATAAATATGAATAGTTTTTTATGGCTGCTATAAAATAATAAATTTACTTTCAATATTTAATCGGTTTTAGTGTGGAAATAAAAATGAAACTTTCTAGGTTACATGGCGAATAAAAATAAAACAGTTCGGTCGTGCTCCAATTTAAGAACAATATGCAAATTTTGTAGCAATGTTTAAGAGCGATCAATCGGATACACATCGATAGTTTTGTATGTGGCGGCAAGTCGATTGGCGACGATACATTATTAGCAGAACTCATAACATAAGAATGTTAAGCTTATGTTAACACATTAATCGCACATTTTATTGTTTTTTGATGATCTAAAAATGAAATTTGCGAAGAATATTGTTAAATATTGTTAAAGCTCTTGCTGCCCACACATGCGTTCAACTGTATATGTGTGTGTGTGTGTGTGTTTTTTAGCATGTGCGCGAACATTGCAATTGCCATTTTAAAATTAAATTTCCCTAGCGAAAATCTTCAAAAGCTACACTGATTCATGCCGCAGCAGCAGCAGCAGCAGCATCAGCCCCTGCAGCCAATTTTGCGCTATGCCACGCGTCAAGCAACCCAGGCAAGCCTTGTGGGTCGCAACCCTCACCCCCCTCACCAACCCTGCTATGCCAAGCAATCCGCCACTGAGCCGTCTGAAACGGCGCCGGCGTCGCTGTCAACTGCGACACGTTGGCAACGCGCCGCGTATCCTTTTGGAGCCTCTTCCCCTCAAACGCTCCCCCCGCACAGACGGAAAAGGCAAAAACTTTGCGCCCTGCAGAAAGTTTTGGCCGCAAGGTCGCTAAAACCTAGCATAGCCAAAAGGTTACACACTGCAAGGCAGAGGGAGGCTGAGAGGCGGGTTACTTGCTTCAAATTGGTTTTATTCGAATTAAATTTTGTTTTATTTCATTTTGCGCTGCTGCTGCTGCTGCCTCTGCTGCTGCCGGCTTCGCGTTGCGTTTGGCCTTTTTGCTTCAATTGAATTTGACTGCTGTCAATCACGCGCTGCATACGCTTCACTTGGCTCTAAAATTCAAATTTTATGCTAATTTTACGCAGAACGATCAACGTGACAGTGGGGCGTGGCACGAGAAGGGGGCGTGGTGCGAGCGAGAGGTTGAGCCGGCTTCAAAGCCGCCTATGCCAGCAAAAAAGGGTTAAATGTGTTAAATATTGATTGGTTTAGCTATCGCTCGTTGATACGCTGCAAGGCGGGTCAGCAATGCCAGAGAGAGAGAGAGAGAGACAGATAGAAAAATAGGGGGAGGGAGAGAGAGAGATAGTGAAAAAACACGACGTTCAAACGACGTTTTAAGCGCGCTCTTAAAAAGAGATTTGTCAACAGTTGCAATGCGACAGGCCCCGCTGGCCTAACCCCAGCAAACCCCCCTACCCCCATCCCTGATAACCCCGCAGCCTTCTTCCGTTGGTTGGCAAAAAACTAAACCATGTCAGGGCAAGGCGATGCGGCGTTAATTTGCTTTTGATTATGCCACGACAATGGAAATGGGCGACTAAACGCGCCGCGCAGTAGCAGCAACAACAACAACAACATCAACATAGAATAGCGTTAAGGGTTAAAGGGAAACTCGCGGAATATCTTCAGCTACTAGCTCAACTATCTGTCAGTTAAATTGACCAGGCGCAAGTATCTGTTTGCCCAAGTTGAAGTTGCTTTTCTTGGCTTCCTTTTTTTTTAAATCGTCCCACCCTGCGTACGCGCTACTTCATTATCTATGCTTTTATCTGGCTTTTTATTGTGGTTCGGGTAATTTATAGTGCTGCTTGAGCTGATGTTGATAAATTGTTGACTGCCAGGGGTTAACCCCGGCAGCCGGAGGCAGTTGTCTTTGTCAAGGTGTCTGTCTGTGTGTGTGTGTGTGTGTGTGGGGCCGAAGGTGTGTCTGTGTGTGGATGGGGAGTGTGTGCAGATAATCTACAATAATAAATTTATTGGCAAGCATTTTTGATTTATTATGCATATCAATAATATATATGCGCCATATATAATAGCTACTCCACATGACACTAATGATGCGGGCGGGCGACGTTGACGTTTACCTTTTTTATGCCACGTGGAACTGGGAGAGAGTGAAAAAAGGTTTAAGTATGATTTAATATATATCATTTAGTCTGTGTTTCTTGGAATTGGGAAGAAATGAAAGCCAGAAGAGTGGAAGAAAAGATATTTCAAACTTGTCGACTGCTTCGTCTCTCTTTACAAGGCATCTGCTAGTCGCCTACCTCTTCAGCAACACCAACACCTTTTCGTTTTTGGCTTTTTGTTTGCCTTTTTTTTGTTTTGATTCCGCGCGTGTCCGACCACACAAAGCAACTGGAGAAACCCGAGAATATAATGCCAAAGTTTACAGCGCATAGCTCGAGCTGCAGGCTGACCCGGGACAGGCCATTGACGCGCCCCTGGCCACGTCGTGGCGCTAGTTACCCTTTTCCGGGATCTCTGCCACGCCCTGCATTGTTAATATTATTAACATGGATTTTTACAAGCCATAAACCCATATTTGGTCGGGGCCAAGCCTTTTGTGTTGCCACATAAAATGCCAAGGCGCCCAGCTGTGTGTGTGCGGGCACCCTTTCCCAACTCTTTCTCCAACTCCCACTGACTCACTTCGACAATCACAAACACACAGAGCCACACACAAACACACACGCGGTCTTCGTGCTGCCATTTTATTAGCGTGTAAAGTTTGCCTTTCATGCCGTCACCGGGCCTGGTCCTGATCCTGGTCCTGGTCCCGGTCTCGGTCGCTTTAAGTGGCCCGACTCGGCATGCACGTTTTCAATATATATCTCATATTGTTTGGCCGTGCGGCGAGCGTGTTTATTTGCTCTCTGGTATTTATACACGGCATGTGGAGTCCGCTGCTGCTGCTGCTTATGCGGCTTATGCATAAGAAATTGAAAGGCGAAACTACTTGGGAGCAGCGAGTGTTATTAATAACGTGGCTCAGTTTTATTATAGATATTCCGCTGGAAGGAGAATTAAGGTGCAGCTTGACGGTAAATCTTTAATGCGCCGGATATGCTTCAGTGTGTCTGTGTGTCTGTGTGTGTGGGTGTGTGCTTGCACATGCTGACAGTGACAGTCGTAAAAATGTCGACGAGGTGTGTCCCCAAACACAATGCTCGGCAGAGTTTTTCTTGCTGGGCACTGATTAAAAATACATAATTAATTTGTAAACATCGAGTCTATGAAATTGATTAACTAAACTAGCGATAAACATTTTGATGGCTCTTAGTGTAATTAAGTCATCAATTTGCGTCACGAAGCAGTCGTTAAAAGTTCATAAAAAGTCAAGGGTTAAATGTTGTTGCACGCAAGTTATTAATAACAATAATTGACAAATTAATTAATTTGAAATTTAGTTAATTAACTGAATAATCGTTTTTGTTTTTATTGTAATTGCTGCAATGTTTACTCATTTAAGCCAATCTACACATAACAGCTCTTATCGATAACAACCGATTGAAGACAATAACATAGTATGAGCCGCAGCCAACTTCATCTACACATAACAGCTCTTATCGATAACAATCGATTGAAGACAATAACATAGTATGAGCCGCAGCCAACTTCATTAAGTAACAGATGCACTTAAATGGCAAGCAATGCAAAGTAACTTAAAAACAAGTTGAAAAAGAAAAATGAAATAAAAATGAAAAAAAATGCTAAACTGCATATTGGCATCTCTTTCTCACTTGCGTCTGCTGCTGCGCGAAACAAAATCCCTGCCTACTGTTTGGAGCAACTAATCAAAGCGGCCGCTTTCCGCCGCATTCGCCATCAACTTTTTGGTCGAAATCAAGAAACATTGCTCATCGCTCTGAGTCCATTTCAGAACCGACAGCGACAGCGACAGCAGCAGCAGCAACAGCAGAAAAAAGCATGAAAAGTCACATAAATTTTCCATCGCTAACCGCAAACGTGCGACAACAACGAGCGCAGCAATGCAGCACAGTGTATGCCCGTGTGTGTGTGCGAGTGTGTGTGTGCTGCTCTCTAATAAAATGAGTTGTCGAAAGCGGTGCACAACAAGCAAGCTGCAAATATATTGACTGACAGCCTGGCGGGCGGGGAGAGCAGGAATCACATGGACGAGAACGGGAACGACGACGACTTTTGAACGTTGACTTGGATATTGACTGAGTGCCCAGTTTGGCAGTGTGAGCAAGTGTGCGGCTGTGTGTGCGGTGTGAGTGTGTGTGTGTGTGGTTGTGCGAGTGAGTAAATGACTTTGCAAATGGACATGCCAAAAAAATGTAAAGCAGTCACATGTGGCCTGTGGAGCGGGCACTGCAAGTCCAATCATGGCCGCAGTCGAGAAAGAGAGTGAGGGAGAGAGGAAGCGGGAGGCTGCAAAATGCAAGTGGAATTCGGCTCTTACAGTGCGCTCTCCATCTCTCCCTCTCTCTGTCTGTTTTGGTTAACAAATGTGCCGGCAACAGTTACACGCTGTGCCTGGAGCTGAGCTAGAACTACAAGAGCAACTGTCTTGCAGGCGTGTGAGTGTGTCTGTCCCCCTCTCACTCAGTCTGCCCGTCTGTCTGTCTGTCTGTGTGCCTGTGTGCCTGTCCCTCTCTCAGTGTACCCCCTGTCTGTGTGCGTTATATTTTCAAACCCACAACAAAGCGGAAACGTATTGACAACGAAGGAAATGGACTTAAGCCATGATTTATAGTTTACGGATTTTCCATTTAAGTTTATTGGTTTTCTGCAAATGCAACTGGCAAAAAAAGGCAGAGGGGTCTTAGAAAGAGAGGCAGAGAAACAGAGAGAGAGGCATGTGCATGGCAAGTGGCCTGCAACATAAGCTCATCCCGCTCCCGCAGCAACTTCCCCTCGCATTTGTGTGTATTTTTACAAAGTTGTGTCTGAAGTTTAGTTTAGTTTTCGCATTTCGGGCTTGTTAACTGGTTGTCTGCTTGGCTGCTTTGCTTTTTGCCCATTTGCTGGCTGAGTTGCGGGTGGAGGGGGGTGCTTGCAATTTATGCCTTTTTGTGCACTCCTACTTTGGGAAATTGGCCATGTTTCACGCATTGCTCTCGCACTCGCCTGCAAGTTGTGCGCAAAATGGATTTCTCAGCCCAACTCGGCTCGGCTCGGCCTCTTCGGTCTGTATACATATTTTACAATACATGTGTGCACGTATGTTATGTATTTATGCATGAACATATAAAATGCAAATCTGTAAAGTTGCACTTTCACTGCCAGCTGAAACAATGAGGAAACTTCTGTGTGTGTGTTTGCTTCAATGAACTCTCTGCAATTGTCGGGATTAGTTTTGCAGCATATTGAAAATGGGTTAAAAATACAATGTAATATGCAGCATGTAGTTGAAAGTGGACCAGAGCGCAAACAACGTATATGTATGTTCTTGTTTGCCTTTAACAGATAAGACAATTTGCAAAAGTGTCTGTATGAACAAGGAGAACTCAGCTAGAGTAGTAACTGAAGTGCCTAAATTTAGTATGTAGGTTAGTCATGAGCAAAGCGTGACTCTTCAATCGTTTCTGCAATTTTAACAGTAGTAAATTTGTTAAAAAATAACCAATTAACCTTTAAAATGTCATAGTGTTTATGGTTAAAAGTCTTTCCCGCGTTTTTTAATGTTTTCTTAAAGTCAAAGACTAAAGTTTAGTCTTTAATCTATTAAAGAAGTCAAAGATGTTGCATGTCTTTTCATATCTAGACAACTTTGACTGTAGTCAGGTAACATCCTCGCCTGGTAACCTGCTTGACAGATGATATGTGCATGCACCCTTGAAGTATTTGGGCAATTTATGCACCAAGAACCCTTTGAAAGAGTCCCCCAACTGTGCCAATGGGGGAACTGCCTGCACAAAACTTACCACAGAAATATTGGTCAAGAGCACATTTGGTTAAGGGCTTGTTCCGGCTCGACATAGTCGAGCAGCCGCCGCAACACGCACCCAATCGAAAAGTGATTGAATGTTGTCAAGTTGGACCCAAAATGCAGCCTGTTGGTAAGGAGAATAACCAGTCGGGCAATATGCCAGAGGTGAGGGTGGAAGGGAAGTGGATGATTCGACCACATTGATATGTATCTGCTGGTGTGCCAAAGGTGAAAATTCAAAATCAGCAACAATAAGTGCAGGCAGGAACGGCAGGCAACTGTCTGCTCACTTCTGCCCCTGACAAGCACCTTGCCGCACATTTCCCACTGTGGCTAAGCAAACATGCAGCAAATCAGCTAAGCAAAGCAAGGGAAAGCTCTGCACTTACCAAGTGCCAAGGCGCTGTCAGCATAAAGTTAAGCCCGGGCTAAGCAGCTGCCCAAGGACAGGGTGATGGAAATGTGAAAGGGAGGAGGATAGGGGGGAAGCAAGTGCGGATGAGCCGCAGACAGCAGACAGCAGCAGGAGCAGGAGCTGGAACTGAAGCTGAAGGAAGTCGAGAGCAAAAGCCGTAGCACCTCTCTGGATGCGACTGCGGCTGCTACGGCTACACATCATCAATCTTCTTAGACAGCCGCACTCGTTGGGACTGCATCAGTTGTGTGTACAGAACGTGCTGCCATTTCCTGGAACAGTCCCAGTTCGCCTCAGCCTCAGCCTTCCTCTTTCCTCTGTCCTCCTGCTTCCTGCTCTTGCTGCTGCTCCCTCTCACAATTTTGTCGTCGCATGCTGCCAACGTTTTTGAGTTATGCTGCCCCTTGCCAAGTTGCCAAGTTGCCAGTTGCCATGTTGTGGTCGTCGACAGTCGTTGACTTCTTGTGCTGCATCTGCTTATCGAGAGTGAGTGAGGTGAGTTCAACTGAGCTGAGGCGTACCCTGAGACTACTCCCTGAACCCCGCTGCACTTTGTTATTAATGCGCATTTAAGTTTTTTCCTTCGCGACACGACTTCACCTTTTTGGCTGCTGTTACTGCCACTCCTCCTCCTTCTCTTCTTGCTGCTCTGCTTTGTGTGCCTTCTAATTGAGGAAACATTAAAAGTCAAGTTCTGCTGCCGCATTGTTATAACCCAGAAAAACACGAGTGCATTGCAGTAGTCGATGCCATCAGCCTGTCGCAGTCAGTCATCTCATACTCCCTAACCCCCTCCCACCTTTGTTTGAGCATTGGCATCTGTAATGAAGTTTTGGCTCGGATTAGCACTAGATTGGCTGAATACTAGAGAGATTTTTAGGCCCTTCGAACTCGGAAACTAAGGTCAATGAAAAATATATTCACTAAGTATAAGCAGATGGATTGGCAGACTTTAAAAAATGTATATAATATTGTTCATTATCAGTTCGATAGTTATATAGATTAGGCTTGAGGGCTCCCGGTACACATCTATTAATCCTGGTCACAATTACTGCTATTCAACATTTTCAAACAGAATATTTAATATCTTCAACTGCTATATAGTATTTACATATAATAATGATCAACTCATTTCTTTCTTAAGACTATGCATCACATTTTTCTCTTGGTCGAATCATCATCTTAGTGCTTTTAAGAGTGTAAGTGTGATCCCAAAAATCCGAGTCTGGATTGCGAGACTCCTGATGATAGTATTTTCCATCAGGATTGCTAAATCGATAAAAAATAACACTCAGTTAATTTGAAAGATACTAAGTAAAATTAAGTAACTACTTACCAAGAGTATAAAGTAAGTATATCGTACCACCAGCCACCATTACGACGTGACACACAATGCAAAAAGTTCTTAACGTCATCCTCACTGTCCAAAGAAGAGTGTTTATGTTCGTGCCAAATCATACCGTCTTCGGCTGCATTCCCAGAGTACAAGCCCAGTGTGATCAATCTGTATTTATCATCTTCTCCGGCAATTCTGAAGTTGCTGTAATGTGCATAGAATGTGTCCCCATCATATTCCTCCATATGTATGTAGAGCTCGTGAGGCTTGTCGCTTGTCAGACGATGAATTTTCTCGAGACCGATGAACATGTCGCCTTCGAAGTCGCCAAAACCATTCTTATACTCTTCCCAGTCTCTTTGCTCATCCTCTCCACCATTTGTCCACTGTTGTATAACGGTCCAACCTGGACCAGCTATATCATTCTCATGCAGCACCTTAAATGTGCCAAAGTCGGGTATTGTAACGTCATGAAGATTTCTGTTGATGCTCTGTAAAGGCAACAAAGGCATTGACACCTTAATCTTATCAGTGTTGTTGAATGAAGAGAGGCTATAACAATTTACACAATGATTGCGAGGTTAAATTATCAATTTATTAGAGTTTCACACAGAAACTATCAACATTGGATTAAATTTATATACAATATATATTGCACTGTACCTCACTGTAATCTACTTCGTCGAAACTCATTTTGTCCCGCTTTTGATTTACTTTGCAACTGAACTTGAAGACGATCAGAACATGACTGAACTCATTTTCTGATTGCGCAAGGGAAGAATGTTCATGGGAAACAGAATATATAAATCACAGTGAGTAAGTTCAACTGAAGTTTCACCGAACCCGACTATTTTTAAATCTTGGGTTATTTACATGACTTGCGAGTTAAAGGTTCTACACTTCCGCACGTGCGGATGGCCGGACAGACGAAACAAAGGACGGATAGCTCGACTAACCTGTAGACGCTGATTCAGAATATATTTCCGTTAGTAGGTAGGTACTTAAGGAGCTTTTTAATTATGCAAGCAAAACTAAAATACCCACTTCAAAGGAATAATAACAAAGACAAAAATAATAGGCTAATTACTCAATTATAGTAGCTTGCTGCGTGCTCTATAAGAAATTTGATTTCTTAATCAGTAAAAGCAGACGTCATGAGGGAGACTTGATATGGAGCTTTTAACATGACTCATGATTGACATATAAAAACAAGCCTATTCGGTGAAATATTTTTATTTATAAATATGTTGGTGCCTGCGTATATTTCAGTTGGGTATTTCCCACAACTAATCATAATAGGGGTCCGAATTAGCACCCCCATAGTGTATTTTCCCAATTTATACGTGTTTTATTTATAAAATTATGTTCGGCATTCCTCTTTGCTGCCTCACTCTCGACAGACCCTTTAACGGAGTTAACTTAGTGTCCGTACGTCTGTCTGTCTGTTTATCTGCCTGTCTCTGTATGTCCTTCTGACTGTCTGTCTGTGTATCTGTCTGTCCGTCTGTATATCCGTCTGACTATCTATCTGTTTGTCTGTCCGTCTGTCTTTCTGTCTGTCAGTCAGACTATCTTTCTGTCTGTCTGTCTGTTTTTCTGTCTATCTGTCTGTCTGTCCGTCTGATTATCTGTTTATCTGTCTGCTTGTCTGAATGTCTGTCTCTCTGTCTGTTTGTCTGTCTGTCTTTATATCTGTAAGAATATCATTTTGTCTGTCTTTCTGTATGTCTGTCTGTCTGTCCGCAATCTGTCTGTCTGCCTCTCCGTCTCTTTGATTTTGGGAATCTCAGTAACTACAATTTGCAATTTTAGATGTCACGAACTACTTAGGTCATAACTGTCTGCTACGTCATATACGAGGGTCGTTTGATAAGTCCGTGACTTTTTGTATTTGCCGCGCACCTGCTCTAAATACAACACTGCTCCTGTTAGCAGTTATCGATTAACAGCTGACTGTAAAATTTTGAGAAAGCTGCGTTTTTTGGTTTGCGTTTTATAGGCATTGAAAGCAGACGATCTCGTGAATTTTAACGAAAATGGAGATCGAGATCGTCTGCTTTCAATGCCTATAAAACGGAGCAGTGTTGTATTTAGAGCAGGTGCGCGGCAAATACAAAAAGTCACGGACTTATCAAACGACCCTCGTACTATATGAGTCACTATCTGCCTGCTTCGACATATTCAAAGGTGAATACTTTATGAGTCCATTTAATTGAATGAAATCGGAGAATAAACACAGATGTTGAATTGTATCTTTCGCTACCTGCTTGACATACGACCGCGCTGCAGTTCAAAGCCACCGCTAAGGCGAGTCAAAAGACGCATCAAGCGCTCAATTAACTCGTTACAACACAATCATCGTCGGGTTTCGGATGCGGATGCGTGCCAAACGACAGTGACACTCCTTTGAGCGACGAGGCGTGGCGAGCCTTCATCTAAGCCTGAGTTGATTTGCAAAGCTGCCAGCGGAGGATTGTGGGGTAAAAGAGCCACGAGGCCAGGGCGGGGGAATGTCCACACTGAACTGTTTGATATTACCACACAGCGTACACATATGACATTTGAGATTTTGAAGGACATCCTGTACCTCAGTTGTTGCCTCCGCCTCTTGTTCTGCCTGTGCTGCATGGCTTAAGTTTTGACAGCCCGCCTCGCCACGCGTGTCACACGAAATTTATCAATACGTGAGTGAGTCGTCATATGTCTGTCTGTCTGTCTGTCTGTCGCTGCGTATGTGAGACTGTTATCGAGCAAGTTTTGTGTGCCAGCGAAATGAAATATGGTTGGCAGTTAATAAGGACACTCGCTGCTCGCAGCTTTACATGTCTATTAGAGCCACTAGAGAAACTGCCCTCGCGTTGACCCTCTGCCCGTCTCCTCCTGCTCCTGGCGTGTAAGTTAGGGGCAGAACTTGATTGATAGACAAGAAAATGAATTTTTCATATTACCATCATGTCGCACTGGTTTCAGCGAATTCCTCCTCCCGCTCATGTTCACACAGCCAGTGTACTCAATGCGAGTCGATTGATGTTTGTTTTTGCTCATGCAATGGCACGTGCAACTTACACATACAAACAGACACACCCACACGCACACTGTCGAATACTCGTATGGTACACAATTATGCTTTCTGCTTACTTAGGTATGGCTGTGTAACAAAGACGTTTGCCAAATTAATTTTGGTTATAAGTGTTCACTGAGAGGTCAATGGCAAATCCATTCAAAGGCTTATTCACCAAAATGCCCAACATGAAGATAATTTGCTAAATTTCCCAACAATAAATATTGCTGTATTTGCAAAATTTCCTACTAATTGGTACTTTTAATATCCCCAGCAGCACTGCCAAATTTCCCTATAAATGAATACTGTTATCGATAAAATCAACTTGAGAAAAATTAAAATTTAAAATACCTTGTGGCATTTTTCAACATTAATTTAAATAATCGATAAATATAGTATATTTTCGATATAAGTGCCTTGCTGCCAATAGCGCACACTACAATGGCAGCCGATGCGCCACAGGGCACTGTGTTTGCAGGCGTGTGTGTATGTGTATGTGTGTGCGTGCAAGTTTATGGAGCGGAAGCCAGTTTATGGTATTTGTGTATCGCATCAGTACTTACACAGCAGCCAGTTGTAGTTGCTCTTGCCGCTGTTGTTGTTGTTGTTGTTTTGGCTTTAGTATTTGCTTGTTAAATGTGTTAATAGATTTGCACATATACCGCAGACATGGCACACGGGCACACACACAAGACACACTCACACACTTGCACACATGCACGGACATTCAAATGCCCTTAACAAATTATAGCGCATTATGCGTATATTGAAGTATGTTTTAACAATATGCCTGGCCTTTCTAGACGTATTTAATTGGCAAGTGCATTGGCATTTCCTCTGCATGTGCCTTCGACGTGTAATTAGGCTCCTTGAGCTTACTTCCTCCACTATTGACATCGCCTACGGTTCATTTGCCTGTTTAAACTTCTCCGAATTATGACACAGCAGACACTCAATCAGTTGAATTTAAGTTATTGGGTGGATGAATGATCCAATAAATTTAAATTCATTTTTGTGTGTGTTGAAGTGCGGTATGGCAAAGCAAAGATTGCAGTAGATAGCGCATTTTCATGTTAAAAGAACCTACTGTATACCCTACAAAAATGGATATGGAATCTAAGAAAGATTTCGTAAGATTGAATGAAATTATTTACAAGATCTTATAATTAATTTAAAGTATCATGATTTATGTCATATGCAATAAATTGATTAATATTTTCCAATAGGTTTCTTTGGTTTTTTGATCCTTTTCCATTTAATACCCTTTAGGGTTTTCTGAACAATCTCTTGGTTCCTTACAGGGTATTTTGTCCTAGTACCAGTGGCATCTACCCGTTCTTATTGGTTTTTATAATTCTGCGCAACGAGTTTGCTCTTGATTTGGTCAACAGTGCTTGGCAAATGAAAAACCGAGAGTAAGTGAAAGAGAAATACAGAGGAAGTGAGTGAGTGAAGGAAGAGAGAAGCTTCGCCAACGGCTTAAATAAATTCAATTAAAATTGTCGGCAGGTGCAAATAATTGACATTCGCGTGGTTGGTTCAATTATCAATTTCACCGTAGCAAACATTGTGCGTTGGCTTGAGCAATTACACGGACACACAGCCAGAGGGACGGACGGACAGACATTGGACCAACAAACGCAGACCCTTGAGTACACACTGAGAGCAGGCAAAAAACACATCGCAGTTTTACGGAAATCGAGCAAATTCAATAGCTGAAACTAAAGACTTCAATCGCGTCCGACTATCGTCGGCACTGGCTAAAAATTACCTTTGAAAATGGCCAAAAAAAAGAGGAGAAGAGAAGAGGGCCAAGCCAAACCGAAAGGATTTCATTTGCGTTTGTCGTTCGTCGTTACGCTTTTTCTGCCCTCATTGTGCATAACGCGATATTGAAAGTCAGCTCGGCACGGAGCGCCCTCCACACACCGCCGGAAAGCCAGGCTGGTGCACGGCCAGCCGTTTCCCCTAGCCCTGTATACCGTTCCCAGTTCCAGTCAGCGCATTATTTATGCATGCGATGCTCTTTGAGTCTGCCGCAGTTATTGGCGAACGTCCGATAGGTTTATGTCGCGCGGCGCACTGCAGAGCGCACCTTCAATTCGGACCAGCACATTTTATTGAACTTCAATGGAGTCATTGATCTTTTTTGCCAGACTTTGTTTATTGCACAGGCTGCCAGACCAGACCAGACCAGCCCCCTTCCGCCTAACTCGCTTAAAGCCCATTAAATTTAAAGCATGCAGCATATAAATCTGCTGCGGGTGTACTCGCCCGACTTGCTGGTTCAACGTTCCCATAAGTCATGCTGATTGTTTAATGTTGTCAGCAGCTGCCCGCACACACAAGTGCAAAGTGTTGTGCTTCCCCTTGTGCCCCACTCCATCTTCGTCTGTCTCCCCTTGCTCCCTCTCTCACTCCCTCTTTCTGTGCCTCCTCTTTGCCGCCAAGCAAACCGCCAACAATAACAATAATTTATAAGAATTGATTATGCTGAGTCTGCAATCATAAATCGTCGCCTGCTCACGCAGATAAGGAGACAACACAGCCCTTTGGCCTCTCCCCTCTGCTTCTCTCCTCTTCTCTCTCTCCCTTTCTCCACTCGCTTCTTAGCGAAACATACTCCATTTAAAGCCGTTTTGTGGCTTGGCAAAGTTTAAATAAATGTTATTGCATACTTTCTTTCCACTTCCTCTTCCCTACTCTTCTCTGCTCTGTTCTCTAGCGTCTCTGGGCTTCACGAAAGTTTCGCTTTTATCGTTTTCAATAAAAGTTTTTATGCCACGCAGATTTAATTAGAGCTATCAATCAGTTTCTACAGTCGGCAGCAAATAATCCTCGCGCGTCAGCATCATTAGTAGTTGCCTTTTCTACGCTCTTTTACTGCGCTTTTTATGGCATTGCCCGATTATTTGACAAAACTACGAATGTTTGCGGGTGATTATGGTGAAGGCAGTAAGCTAACAAGGAACTGGCAATAAATAAAAGACCAGAAACTAGGGAATATTTTAAATATATTTAAAGGCTTGAATTGAAGTAAAATGCAGAAAATACGAAACGAAGAATATAACAGAGGGCAAAGGATGCAAAAACTTAATATATTTGAATCATATATTTTAATTCATTAAGAAAGATGTTTAAAATGCTTTTTACAACTAATTTAAATGCAGCTAAAAATACCTTTCATTAACTGGGAAATTTTAACAGAGCCAGCACAAAAATAACAAACCTTTAACATGACAGAGTGCGCAGGTTACATACTATGTTCATTAACAGAATAATTAACAATGTTGCCACATCACTTATGCAAAAAGCTGTTCTGCAGGAATTCAAATTTAAAAATAAATATCCATGGAATTTTGAAAGAAACTTCTCTGAAAAAATGCAAATCGTTTAAATTTTATAAAATAATGCGGTTTGCAGTTTTGCAGCGTTCGACAAACGTGCGAAATAAACGAGCGTTGGCAATTTAAATTTATAGATTTTGTATACACACATTCGCATTCCCCCCTGAAATTGCTACATTGCTGCAAAATCCATTACACAAAATACATTGCGCAGCGTGTGAAGGACGTTTTAGGTGCACGGGCTTTGTTTAACCCAAATCATCGCAGCCTTTACCACAAACTGCTGACTTTGGCAACGTAATCAATAATCAGAATTTGCTGGTCAACGCGATAAAAGTGCGCACACGTGTCGAGCATCAAAATAAATTCATCAAAATACAAAGATGACTTGCACAAAATGGCCTTAATAGTGTTGCACAACTATCGATAACATTTCAATTGCTTCAATAACATGCGTGACTTTAAGTTCCCTTCTCTACGTGTCCTTAATAGGGTTGCCCCACTATCGATAACATTTCACTCTCTTCGATTGCAGGAAAAGAGATGATTGACTTTAAGTTCCCCCCCTCTTCAATTTGCTAGTTCTAATCTTCATAATAGGCTTCTTATCGTGCAAAATAAGAAGTTGAGCCCGCATATAAAAGCACTCTGTCAGATAACCAGATAATAAACAGAGCCAAGTGCTCTCAAATACATAAAAGGGGAGGCCTGGAGCCAAGGCAGCACATTTATTTTAAATATTCTGACACACCGAGCCCCACTCCACGTCAGCCCCGTTCCTAAGCCGTCTTCGCCAACATAATACATCAAAAGCTTTGCTCACTATTCGCCAGGGCAGGGCAACCACCCCGGAGTGAGACTGTAAAATATGCTCACGTTTTGCACGGCGCACTGGAAAATCAAACTCATAAAACCAAATCATGTCCGGGCTGGGAGCATCCTGCCTAAGTAGAGAAGTCAAGGCGTTTTATTGATGTGCAAAATGAATGAAATTAGAATTTAAAGTGTGCCCAAAATGGGCAAAATATCTAGCTAGGCTCAGCCCCCGCCTCCCTTGATTGAGGTTTGTCAAATAGTGACATGCGGATTGTGAGAGAGTGCTAATGGAAGAGGCAAATGATTATTAAAAAGCCAACTCAATTACCAAGCCGCGAACCGATAAAGAAATGCTAATTGAAAGCCCGCCTAGCAGCCGCAGCTAACTCAATAAAAAGGCAATTTGTGTGTGCAGTGCGTTTCCATTTAGCTCGTACATAGTACCAAATGCAGCACAAATCATTTTAAAATAATTAAATTAAGGAAAAAGCCATAGCTATGCTACGCGCCCAACTGCAGCATAAAGGATCATATGTGTGCGTGTGTGTGTGTGTGTATGGGAAAGCGCCAAATAAAAACCATAATTCGTCTATAAAAATATCGTAAAAAAGTCAGCGCACAAACACACACACACACACAATGAGTCGGAGGAGCGGGAGGGAGGCATGACAGGAGCGCAGCAGCAGCTCCGGCTCGGGCCCTGGCTCTGCCCCGGGGCGGGCACTTCTGTTTTTCATGTTGCGGCTGCTGTAAACCGAGCCACTTAATGACTTCCGCCATAAACTATTTTCGGTTCAGCTAAATTCCAACAACTTTATTGCCGCCGCACAAAAAGGCAAGCCAAAGGCACAGTGAAACGACAAAAATTGGCAATGTGCGAGTGCGCACACAAATACAGACATACATGCACTATACCACATATATACACAGAGATATATATATAGTACATACTTACGTATTTGGGTTCGCTTATGTATCGCACATAAAGGGGAGAAATGAGAGGAATTTTATGTTTGCACAACATAAACAACATTATTTCTTATGGTCGAAACGAGCGAGTCAAGACGAGCCAAGAGCCAACCTTGCTGGCACCTACACGAGCGTGAACGGAACCGAGAAATTAATGACGCATAAGCATACAAGAAATACCTACAATATATACCTATATATTTATATATATCTCTGTGTATGAATCTGACTTGCGCTCATTGTTGATTTCCTGTGAATTTCGAAGAAAACATAAATAAATAAATGTATAAAATATAGAAATATTTCTATAAATATTATTTTTTATATATAAACAATATGTGGTTGGCGAAATCGAAATTGAGAACACGTTGGCCGTGAGAAGCGCAGAGAGAGGCCGCCACTGCAGCCGCCTCTTAATTGTCTTCGTCAGGCTTTTTGATGGCTCCGCGCTGCAGTTAATCAGCTAGAAACGCGGCGAAATCAGACACGAATATGGCTCACACACACACACACACACACACCTACGCACACACCTACGCACACCTGGCAGGACATCCGTGCTGCAGGATGCTGCTGTTCTTTTAATTCGTGATTAAAAATTTAATTTGTAATTTCACAAGGACATAAACAGCTTTCAGGTAAATAAATGAAATTAAGCTGCAGAAGCAGCAGCAGCCGAAGACGCTAGAGGAGAGAAGGAGACGGAGCTGGCAACGTCCCACGCACATGTCCTTGGCCAGAGTAAGAAGGAACAGTGCGTAACGTGCACGTTCATGCTCGCGTTCTACTTCTGTCACATCCTTGATTCGACAACTGTTGTTGCTCCTGCTGTTGTTGTTGTTGTTTAGAGCTGCTTTGGCAACAGGAAGTTCCTCCTTAACTGTGTCGCAATGCTGTGTTTGCTTTTCCGGTTTGTTTAAGTTGCACGCGCTCTCCGCCACTGCAAGCGTTTTAAGTTTAAATTGCTCGGATTTTGTGCTAGCTCCAAAACTGACAGTGGAGGCAGCTACTGCTAAACGCAGCGCAGGCCAAGTACCACCACCAACAACACTAGCACCACCCCAGTGGGAGCAGCAGGAGCAGCTGGCAAGCTTGGTCGGGACTGCGCTGTGCTGGGCCCTTTTCTGTCGCTTTTGCGCTGATTGAATTATTCCGCTACACGCCATAAAGCGCGCGTTGCAAAAAAATAAGCAGAGCGAGGCAGAGCACACAGAAAATTATGTTGCTACTGCTAGAAGTTCGAATACCCTGTAGAAAGTGAAAGAAATCCGTAAAGAGCTTGCTCATAAAATGGAAAGGGAGTTGTTAAAAAACTTAGCAGAAAATTTTAAATTTTTAATAAAAAAAAAGTAAAGGACAATTTTTAATAAATTGTTTTTTCATTTTCACAACAATTCATGGGTTTTTATATGTATTTTGTACGCAAAGATAAATGAGAGCTAACATCATATACAGTTGGTAAAATTTAGATTTAAATAATATAAAATTCTTGCTCACGAAATGGGAAGGAAATTGTTAAGAAACTTAGCAGAAAATTTTAAATGTTTAATTAAAAAAAAAAAAATAAAGGACAATTTACAATGAATTGATTTTTTTCACGTTCATTACAATTTAAAGGTTTTTAAATGTATTTTATACAAAGATAAATGAGAGCTGGTAAAATTTAGATTTAAATAATATAAAATTTTATATGTTTAATTTGCAAAAGTTATATTAATCATAATAAATAAATAAGATTTCATTGTACTTCTGTTAAACATATTCCTTTTTATTTTTCTATGTATTCATTTATTCATGAATATATATAATTTAATATTCATATATTTATTAGAACAGAATATTCTGAAAATGTTTCTTGAGCTTTAACTAACAGAAAGTGAATGTAAATAGCAAAATTCCCCTCATAACTTATACACATTTATCACAACATAGTATATGCCAGTCGCGCATACCCCGCCTGCGTCCTGCCTTAGTTGTTTTATTTATATTATTACAACGTCAGTTTCGTGCGAGTTTTTATTTCATTTTCGACAGAATGTATGTGTCCATATGTGTGTGTGTGTGAGTGTGTCTGTGTGAATGTGTGGCAACTTCTCTTGGTGCAGATTGCACTTCTGTTTATCTTCAAGGAGTGCAAATTCGATCAAATTGCGTTCTGTTATTGATGTCATTGTGGAATCTGTTCACGTGTCACCTGCCAATCGAAGCAGCTTCAAAAACAGTTCACAGCCCCAAATAAATTAGCTCAAATTTAAAGTTGATCATGCGCAAGAAATAAACCATCAAATTATTCAAATGTCATAAATGTCTCCATTGTGAGAAATAAACAATATCTTATCTCTGTCTGCGCACAGTGGAGCATGCGATACATCAATATACTCGTACTTTATTTGTTTCTTCACTTTTATTTGCCTTGCGCATTCCACAATTAAATTTATTACATTCTCTCTGTGAATCTCTTACATTTTTGTTTTGATTCGTTTGAGTGACAATTAAACGCATGATTTGATTTGATTTATGGTTTGATTATTGAGAATGATTCGAAAAATTAATGATGCAGTCAGGTAGAATACATAAGGAATTCTTTATTGCAAATTCCGTTTGCAATTGTTAGCTGCAAGCATTGAAAAGTCTGCTTCTTTTTTAATTTAACTATTTGCCAAGAGTTCTCGCATTTTGGTATGCATTTGTAATTAATATTTCTGCAATTTGAAATTCATCTTTGTTCAGTTTTCACAACTTTTTAAATCAATTTCATAATTTTTTATTTATAATCAAGTTCATGTGTCAGATATAAATAGTGTCATGATTTTGGTCAGAGGTTGCTTTTAATTATATTTTTTTTTTTGTGGTAAGCAGCAAGTGCTAAACAACAAGAAAAGATTCTCCCAATTAAGAATAGCCAATTCGTAAATGAGTCCGTTGTAATTATCATCAACTTGCCTGGATAGCACAGAAGATAGCAGAGCAAGGAGTTCAGCGCTGGAAGTTCTTCATTGGAAATTCTACCCAGATTCTCAGTTATTTATGTACATAATGCGAGCTGATTGTTAACTGTGCCCCGGCAACAGCAGCAGGCTCTGCCTCCCTCTCTCTATCTGTCCATTTCTCCTTCTTTCTCTCTCTCCTCCTCAGCTGAAACAAAAGCAGAAAGAAAGAAATGTATATGCATGAATTTCATTTATTAAATAAACATTTCCTCGGCTCGGTTATCAATCAAAAAGCATTTTTCATGTCAACTGGCAAAGTTCCCTCAGACGTTGTCAGACAGTGCAGTCAGCCCGAGAGTGTGTGTGTGTGTGTATGTGTGTGTGGAGTGTAAACGATATGGCGGACAAGTTTTCGGCGAGGAAACTAGGCCTGGGAAATGCAGCAGCTGTGCAGCCTGCTGCCTTAAGTGCTGCCAACGAAACCAAATCAAATAAAAACAGACGGAGCAGCGTCTGCATTTTAATACACGCTTTGTGCGGCTGGCAAGGGGTGTGACAGGAAAGGGCGCAGTAGGGAGAGGGGCTCTGCCACAAGTCAATTTGGCATAACTCAGTTTGCGCCAAAAGGCACAGAACACGAGCTTTTGTAATGTTAATAAGCAGCAGGGGAGCGGCAGCTAGCATGTCACCAAAAGAATAATAAAGACAACAACAACACAGCAGCAACAACAACAACAATTACAACAACAACAGCAGCAACAACTCTTCATACAACAACAACTCTTGGAACAAACATAACAATGCAAACAACATGCTTAAAGATAATTTTCTTAAATTCCGAACGACTCTCGTTTGGTAACTTTGGCAACCAGCAACACGCACATACACACAGACAGTCGCACATACACAAACAGTGGCACGCACAGACATAACACCCAGCACATTGCGAGCAAAAGTAGCGCCAACTTTGATAAGATAACATAATTTCTGTCGTTTGTCACTTGCTGAAACTGACAATTAGAAAAGTTTATCATACGATGCCAACTCTGCTTACGGGGGGAGGGATAAAGTAGAGAAAGGGGGGGGATGCCATGGGGTGCGCGCGCTCGAGCTGATATCGTGAGGGCGTGAGTCTCTGTCTTACAACAATGGGCGTGCCTGGCAGTCGTCGACAGTCAGTCGTATCATGTCTGCATATAAAGCGAGCGTGGGGGGGGGACACAGAGCGACATCGTGCCCGGCCAGGCCAACTGTTTGCGCCTCAATAAGTTTCGAACCGACGAAGTTTATCTCGCTGGCACAAACGACAAGCGTCAGTCAAAGTTCCTCTCGTTCGTGTGCTTTGAAAAATTGGCCAGCCTTGCCTCGGGTCCCCTCGCCTCCTTGGCTTAAAGTTGGCTCCGCGCGCGCTTGCGGCTTTAATGATGCCAACTTGCCTTAGCTTGTCAGCTGGTGTTTTTTTTTTGTTTGCTTCTCTTCTAGTTGGCATGGCAAATGATTTGTTTGAAATAAATGACTTTAACCATTTGCGAATGCAAAAAGCCGCAGCGTTGGCGCAGCGTTGGCGCAGCACTTCAGCGCTGGAAAGTAGGCAGCGCTTTTTTCGAGTAGCCTCTACCAAAAACAGAGGCGACTCTGCCTTGCCACTCCTCCTCTAACTGACTGCCTTTCTGCGTGCCTCTCTGCCTGCCTGCCTGTGTGCCTGACTGACTGACTGACGGCTGCATTTTCACTGCAGTCATTCACTCAAATTTGACGATGGCGGCTTTTTTGGCTGGCCAAAACAAATTTCGCGTTCAGCCAGGCACAAAACTATATAGTCAAAAGTGTGTGCCGTTAGTATAACTGCCAAGGCATATAAAGAAATGTACCACAGAAATTAAAAAGTGCAGCCAGCTGCAGCTGGAATAGGCGCCCAATAGGTACACTTCGAGCAGAGCTAATAATAATAATTTATATAATAATAATAATAATAATATCTTGCTTAATTGCGAGACCTTAACCTGCAGACAGTTCTACCCCCTTAAGGCATCGCTCTTTAAGCTCAAGCCTGCCTCGGCATACCCGTTATACTCTCAGTTTATGGAAAATAAAAATAAAGCTAAGCTGCGCGTTTCATGCGCAAAAATAAGTGGAAACATGGTCAAATGGCTGCCGTTGGGTGCTGAAGTGCGCGTACTGCCTCGCACGAAGGGTTCGAGTGGCGGCGCTTGCGGTTGGGTTTTATGCAAATAATGAATCGTCATTTCTATGGTGCGGCCTCCACGTCGTGGGCTCTCAGGTATACGGTTTTATTAGGCCTCCAAGTGGCCGCTGTGAGCAAACATGCAGCAGGCGTGTGGTAACAACAATTACATTAATTAATTTTCACAACATAAAATGCACAAAAGGGACTGAGCAATGGAGAGGGAGGGAGGGATGCTGGGGTTGGGGCCGTGTGAAAAAATGTCGTCAGATTAATATGCGCTGTCAACGGTGTTTGGCGAAGAAACGGGTTTAATTGAATATTTTATTTTATTTTTATTTCGGCTGCAACGGCTCCCCTTCCCTCCCTTCCCTCGCTTCGCTTGTAATTTTACATCAAGTGCTTATCCCGCCGGAATATAAATGACGTCATTTAAATGCGTACAGCGCAAGCACAAAGTCCTCGCACACACACACACACATACACACACAAAGCAACTGTTAAATTGGGTGAAATAATTGCGCACAATTATTTAAAAACTACAGCGAGAGCAACAACACAACAACAACAACAATGGGAAGGGGAAAAGCAGCCATCGCAGCGGCGACAGCAAATAAAATTAAATTAAGTAGCAAGCAAACGGATTGCGTTGCATTAATGAAACAATTAAGAAGTTTCGCCTGCCACGAGCGACTAATGAAGCCTTAGCGAACGACCCAAACAACCAAAGCAGCCCAAACAACCCGAGCCAGCAAATGAATGAACCGAAGTTGGGAGATCTGTCGACATACACGAAATGACACGCACGAACTGCCGCGAAATGAATGCAATTAATATTTGCGGCATTGAGTTAATTAATTCGCTGATTTCTCGCGAAAACCAAAGCTCATCAACTTTGAATTTCGCCATGCTTCATTCGGCTGGTAGGCGAACAAAATGAGATTATTTATAAATCTGGATTCGATTGTGATTCCATTCCGGAGAAATCCATTCTCGATAGAATTCAATTGAAAGTGTGAAAGAGTTTTAAAAAATGCATTTTCAATTGCAATTATTGGCAACGCTTGCTGCAGCTAGAGCACATTAGTTTATAAATTTTATACTTATTCATATTTTTTTATATGTTGTATGATTTTTAATTAATTTCCTTCTTCAAAAACGTCGTTTGTTCGTTATATTTCGTTTTAAAGTGTCAGCTTAAAAGTATGCATTAATTTTAAAGCACGTGTCGCTTTTACTATCATCGCAAAAGTATGCTATAATTTTAATTTAACTCATTTACATTTGATATGGCAGTGCTGCCAGCATTTTTCAGCTGCAAAAACAGCTAAAAAAGCCGATATTCGATACATGTAAAACTGCAGTTAGCTGTTTACGTGGGAATTCGTAGGAAAAAGCCAGATTTTACAGAAAAAATAGCTGAGCTGGTCGCATTTCTTTTATTTTCCCTCGTATGCCCGCATATTTTGTAGTTTGTTTTTTCTGTCGCAATCGCACTTCACTCATTTCATTAAAATTATTTTAATTAATCACAGCTTAAGTGCTTAAAATATATGTATATTTTTATAAAGAAAGCGATCACTGCAAGCTTATCAATAAACGCAATGAACAATTAAATTAACTGCCATTAAAGTCCAACCATTTCGCACAACTGCTCTGCAAGGCGACCAACTTTGATTTGGGTACTTAATGACGCCCTACAATAATAGCAACAACAACAACAACAACAACTAACTAAAGTAACCACGAAAACAACAACAACAAGGCGTCGACGGCGGCGACGACGTCGCGACAGCTGCAAGCACATCGACAGCCACCGCAGCCGCACACACACATGTTGTGGTCGATTCGGCGAGGCTCCCTCCGGACGCGGAGAGTTCGTTCAGACTCCGACTTGGTCTCCGGCTGAGCCGAAAACCCTAATCACGCCGTTTGCCCTGTCTACGTGACCCGCCTGCCAGTGCCTGAATTATGCAAAGAGCCCGACGATGCGCCCGAAGCTGCCTCGAAATATGCGCCCGGCATGGAAATGGCTCGACTTAGTGGGCAAATAATTAATTACGCAGCGTTTCGCCCTAAAATTGAGGTGTACACACACACACACGCACACACTGATAAGCCTTGATTCCAATTTTCGCTCTGCACTTTAAGCCGCTCAAGGCCAATGCAGTCTGTCGACCTGGCCTTAAAGAACAGCCCAAATTGAATGTGAATGCGAATGTACATTCAATACATTCAAATATTTGTGAGTTATTCGCACGGAATTTGCGAGAGAATTCTCTGTGACAATTTGACATGCATTCCTATTAAGTCAAAAGCAACGCAAATTGCTGAAATTCTTGAATAACAAAAAGCAAAATGTCCTTTATATTCAAAACTAGTCCTCAATTGCTGAGATGCAATGGTGAAATATCACGGAAATACGAAACATTTTGTTTAAAATATATTAAGAAAAACTGTTTTAACTTTCCAGTTTTCAATTGCGAATTCTTAAGAAAATAGAAAACTGCACTTCAATTTCAATCAGAGCTATTTATGGACATCTCTCGAGCAGCTCTTCACTTCTTCTATTCTCTTGCTGCATCATAATTGAATTATGATGGGAACAGATTACGTGCCTTAACCGTTACCTTCTTGGGACTTTATTATTTTCCTGCTTCTATTTTCCTTACAATTCAGTTGTTCTCCTTATTCTCGCCGTATTTACGTTTTTAATTTACTTAGTAAGTGCCTTCCTTTCCTTGCCTTCCCAGCCCGATTTTCCTTTCTTTCCACTGTTAATTGCTTTCTGCTCATCAAAGTTTTCTTGCACGTAATCCCACTTTAAAGCCCCCTTAAAGCCCTCTTCGATTTATGAGCATGCCAGAGCGCAGAGTGCGCCGTGGACAGCTCCATGATAGACATGCCATACGGGGCGTATGTGGAATGGCAGCAAATCTAATAACTACAAGCTGTAAATAACATGGCGGTTTCTCAAAAACGTCAGTGAAAGAATCAAGCTTGGACTCGGGCTTCGAAAAAGACTGACAGGGACGCACAGCGCAGCGCACTTGCCTCCTCGTGCGGCAGACAACGCCAGTCTCACACACACACACACATACGTACACATGCTCGTGCTGCTCTTATAACTCTGTGGGCACATGTACACGTCAAAGGCAGTTGCCAAACAACACCTCAGCTCGTGTAATGTCAACACTTAGAAGTTCAAGTAGAAGCTTAACCTGCTGCCGACGGCGACATGACTGACTGACTGTGCAGGCAGCCAAGGCAGGGCAAAGCAGGGGAGTGGGCTGGCAACAAACCCTGCGTCCTATGAAGCAAGAGTAAATTAAAACCGCAGACAAAACATACACTCAGAGAAATGAGCGACAGCCGGAGTGCTCGGGCTCAAAGGCTTTGGCGGTTGGAGGTTTCGCAGTACACTTAATGAGCACGCCCGATGCTGCTGCCCCTCCTCCTTCTTCATTGCTGGTAAATGGGCCAAATCTGTGCCAGGCACATCTCTCCAAAGTGGGAGGGGGAAGGGGGGATGGAGAGAAATGTAATATTATTTTATTATGGCGTGTAAGTTGCGCATAACTAATGCGCTCACGACTCGACTAAAATTTCACTCAGCTGCTCATTTGGGACGCCGCGACTCACACACACACACACACACACACACACACACACACACACACACGCAGAGACTACATGAATTTGTTTTATGGGTCAGCCTGGTTACGTATACGCACGGTTGGCCAGCGAGCTAAACTTTATTCACATCCTCGGACTGTAAACTGCACGATGGCACTGCCAGAGCCACAGAGCCTAATGTGCTGCACGTGCTGTCCAAAAAAAGGGAAGAAGGAAGCCCTTCCTCTCTCTCAAAAAAAAAAAAAAAAATAGAAATAAGTACCCCAACTGTATCTAAATGTATCGCACAATGAAATGATAAACCGAATGTGTTGATTATGCGCCTCGCCTAGTTCAAACACGCTGCGAAACGATTCCGGTCCTTGGGTCCCATGATAAATGATGCCAGAGCGAGCCAGAACTTGCTCCTGCTACAGCTCCTGGTCCGACGAAATGCGGCTTGTCCTGCAAGTGGATTAGCATTGAATTTGAATGGAAAATGAAAATGTTTCACACACAGACGAGTATAGAGCAGAACAAAATGGCCAGCTCATTGACGCAGCTCGGTTGATGGGTTCCTGCATGGGTTGGCCTGGCCGAGAGTGCTCTGCCTGCCGAGCCCTGACCAGCTTCAGTGTGTTCAGTGGCAATAATCAAATGAACTAGATTGTCATAAATCAAAGTTTGTTGGATGTTCCTGGTTCGGGTCTGGGTTAAAGGCACAGATAAAATTTCGGCGCGCACACACAAAAACGTTTCGATTACCGGCAAGGGATGTTGGGCATTTTGAGTGTGGCCATCTTGATGGTCGGCTATTTGTCAGAGCACTGCCAAGAGAGGGGGAGACATATGGAGGGAGGAGGGAGAGTGCATGGCACGGTGAGGCAGCTGGCTCAATGAATGGAAAATATTTCTTAGGCTGTGTTCAAATACAAATCAGATAAGACAAATATCTGAAGAGGCTCTATTTAACTTTAAGTTCTCATCGAGGTAAATACGCAACGACCTTGGGGAGTCACTAAAAAACTGTTAAGAACCTTGGGGAGTCAAAAGAAGACTGCTAAGAAAGTCATTATAAAATACTCGTATCAAAAGAAATTAAGATTCAATATGCAAACTACAAGTTACCTTAACTGACAAATATCATTCATTAAAGAAAATAAAAAACTTGGCAAATATTTTTATTAAATAGTAATAACATATTCATTTTAAAAATAAATATATATATACATATATATAGTTATTGTATAGAGTAATAAATACAAACATAATAAATAAGTTAAATAAATTTTTAACCTAACTTGATTATCATTTTGCAAAGTTTTGCGTCTCAACAGTGAACCACTAAGTAATTTAACCTACTGTTGCTCGACTGTTATTTGAACGTGCCGACCTGTTCGCCTAACATTTTGTATTGCATACTTATATGTGCAGCAAGTTCTGTATGTTCAGCAAAATTGTTTCTTTAATAACTTTTTTGATAATTATTCGTTTGGAATCAAATTTGTTGAAATCATTTGGTCAGGCATAATTATTATCTGAAATAAATTGTATTATACAGCCGGACCCATAAAGATTGACCTAACTATTCAATAACATTTGCCGTAGAATATTTCTTAATTATTTTGTGCCTTACTTTGCCTTAATTTACCAAAAATCTTATGTCAAACTTGATTTATGAACTCTACTCGAGTATATTGTTCCAGCGGCAGATGCTTGCATTTATTATTCAGATATGTGTGCCAGGCTAATGGAGCTTATTAAATTTAATTATAAATGTCAGACTATATTGACCTCTTTCTTGAGAAATTGCATTTGCAATTTGCAATTGCAGCTCGCTCAGTTGCAGCCCTTTTGAGTCACATAATAGCTCCATCTGCTCCAGCTTTGTTCTCCCTCTCTCCCACTCTTTCACTCTCCCTCTCTTTTGTGGCAGGCATTTTGCAGTCAGTTGCAAATTATGCTGGGCTGGACCAGGTTATTTAGCAACATATTATGAAGCCAATTTGTGCACTTCAGACTCAATAGGAAAAGTGGCCGGCAGCAGGCAGCACACACCGAACATCAAGTTAACAACAACAACAACAACAACAACACAAGAACAAAACACTAAACAACACAGGACAACACAATACGACAGGGCAATGGAACAGAAAAGAGCTAGAGCTGAGTCGAGCTGACTCACATACCTAATTGAGCAATTTGAGGGTGGAGCGGCAAGCAGGGAGGGGAGCGAGGCGGCACTTACAACTACCAAATTGTGTCTAAACACTTTACATTGCAATTAGTCAGGCAGCTGCTGCAGCAGGTGCAAGACGCAGACGGGCGAGGCAAGTAAAGCGAGGCAAGGCCGTTCTACACGAGACGACAGAGCAGATGCCACTTGCCACTTGCCACTTGCAAATTGTACCGCCTACTCCTCCCCCGACTGCATTCTAATTTTTTGCTTGCCTTCTCATTGCGTTGTACTGCAACGCACTTAAGTGTTTTATTTGTGTGTGTGGCAGGGCAGGTGCTGAGGTAAGAGAGAAGATGTTGCAAAGAACTAAATTTAAATTGCGACACGTGTTTGAACTGTTGCCAAGGTGCTCAAGTGTGGGATAAGATACGAATCGCTTTTCAATGCACAGATAGGACGAAGGAGAATAGAAACAAGCGAGGAAGAGATGGAGAGACAGATATATATATATGTACAGACAGAAACAGACAGTGGAAGAGATTGCCAAAAGGAGATAAAGCACGCCTGCAGTCAATTTGCTTGAACCCTTTAAGGCGGGTTGATTAACCGCACCGCGGGCTGTGCATTAAATAAAAACAGAGATAGCTAGCATAAAGTTTTTAATTGAACAAAGGCGACGGCGGCAACGGTGGCTGCGGGCGAGTCAACGACTTTTATACCTTTTCTGCCCGTTGGCCATTCATAATTACCGAAAGGAAAGCAAGAAAGACTGCGATGCTGTTGCTGTTGCTGCACCGAATAAAAGCGACTGCAGGCAGTCCGAAAACTCACGCACACACTGGCACACACACACACACAGAGACAGACAGACACGCACACACACTGACACAGAGAACTGTAGGTAACAAAGCAAAGTTGGCGCCGGGCGCCTTTTCATGGCGTGTCTGTTGCGGGTGCACTGAACCTCTATAGAAAGAGAAGACGAGGTAGAAAATTGTTAAAATGATTTCCTGCATGGCACGCTACAAAAACTTTAAATGCACAACATGCAACAACAACAAAAGCAGCAACAACAACAAGCTGCAGTTCGTTAGGACTACAACATCCTGAACCACCGTCGGCAGCAACAGCAGCAGCAGAGAAGTTCGCGAAGCAGAACTTGCGAAACTTATAAAGCTGCCCCGCCCTGTTGCCCCCTTCCGCACAGCCAGCGCTCCTTACAGTTGATTATGCGCAGCGAGTCTAATTAAAAGTAGTTAATGTTTCCATATTGGATCCCTCTTTGCCATTTCGTGCTGCTCTTAAAGCCTTGCTGCCGAGTCAAAGAGTAATTTACGCTTAAATATTAAATACAGTTCGTTATTGAGGTTCTTCATTGAGTCTTGTTGATTGCATTGCAAGTGACTGACATATCAACTGATGTGTGAATACAATCAAAGACACACACAGGATAATCCGAAACGGTCACATGTCTGGACAAGCAGACGAAGGCAAAAGCCATGAGAGATATACATACGAATCCTTACCACAAGTGAATGATGACAGCTCAACGAATAAGAAAACAGATGGCAACGAAGCCAACTATCGACAGGCTGCAATCGATATCAGCAATGCTTACCAACACTGCCTAATTTGGTATTTTTTGACGTATATTAAGATAGTAAGTGTATCGATACATTTTAAGGCAATCCGATAAATACCTTAAACAATTTCCCTTTTTAAGCAGTATTTTTTTATGGTATTTGCCTTGATGGCAGTATAAATGTATCAATAAATAATTGAAATGGATTCCCTTTTAAAGCAATTAAATATCCGTTTATGAGAATCCATTGTGGGGACATTCCCGCCCAAGCGGCACTGTGTGTTTGTGTTTAAATAAACAAATGGGGGCATCGTACTTGACAGAACAATGTGAAGTATGCGATGGGAATGTACTATTTAATCACAAACCGGCAACGTAATTGCACAGGGCAATAAAATTAATCAAAAATGCTGGCAGAAAAACAAAAATTTACGGTAAATTAAACAGGACAGATGGCAGCAATTCTCAATGGCAATGGCAATGGTAATGGCAAACAAGGAATAGGGGGGGAGGGACACGCCGCCGCCGTCATTCGCCTGAAGCGAGAGTCGCAGAGACTCGACTGTATGAGTACAAATCGAACAATAGCAAAAGTAATGCTAATCAATTATGAATCAATGTGAGCGAGCGCAAAGAAAGCAAAAGGCGCAAAAAGGAAAACACGACATTGCACGCCAGAAATTGTACAATTGTGCGGAAAGAGCCTTTGAGATTGGGCCTCGTCGATACACAGGCTTCGTTGTGTGTCTGTATGTATGTGTGTTGTGCGTACAAGTATGTGAACACACACACACACACGTGCGCGCATACATGTGTCATCATTACGGTCGCATTGTGTTTGTTTTAATCAGCGGCAGCGGCGAATGTTTGCAGCGCAGCCGAAGGGGCACGAAGCAGGGAGTGGGCCAGATGCGGCATAGGGGCGTGGTAAACGGCTGGCAAAAAACTGCGTCAAGCAAATCAAACCAGAAAAAGACCAACTGGTTTTGCCTGCGTGTGTGTGCGTATGTGTGGATGTGCGGCTTTTATCGTTTTATCGCTGTAGCGCTGCTTTGCCTTTCATTTCAATTTTACTTCAACTTCTCAACTGCGCGCTCGCCTGAGCCGCGCTGTGCCTGCCTGGCTGGCTGGCTGGCTCAGTGGCTTTCTGCCGCCATTTTTATTTCCAATTGGGAAGCAATAAATGTGCGCGTGCGTTGGCAACACTAGCCCCACAATCGGTCGCCGCGACATCCCTGGCACACCAACCAAACAATGAAAAAGACAAACAATCAGCAATCATGCCAAAATTTGTTTTCATTTTTGTGGCGCTCGCAAACACACACATGCACACACACAAGCAGTCACACGCACAAACAAACACACACATTGATAGATGCAGATACAGATAGACGCACGCACTCGTTGTATGTGATTGCCGGCAGGGCCATTTGGCATTGATTGAAGTGTATTTGTTATGTTGCTCGTCCCCCTCCTCCTCCTCCTCCTGCAACTCTTCGTCGTCATCGTCATCGTCGTCTACTCAGGCCCAACAAAAAATTACCTTAACTATTACTCGGGCGGCAGTCAAATTCGACAATTGCGCCCATCGCTTAACTATCGAAGGCAATCTATTGCCCATCGTTATCGTGGCTCACGTTGGCTGCACGTTACGCTGTTGTTGTTTCAATTTGTTCTACATTTGTGGATTGCTCCCACTGTGCGCTATAAATGTGAATTTTGTATTTTTCATATTGTTTAATAATATCCCAGTAAAATTCCCTCCCGCGCTTAAAAGTCCCACATGCAGCTTCCCACTCAAAAGTCCCACCCGCAGTCAAAAGTTTGTTGCATTATCCGATTGTTTTTTTCGAGCGATATCGATTAATTAATTAATTAATAATATCCCAGTAAAATTCCCTCCCGCACTTTAAAAGTCCCACCTGCAGCTTCCCACTCAAAAATCCCACCCGCAGTCAAAAGTTATTGCCTTATTCGATTGTTTTTTTCGTGCGATATCGATTAATTCCCATAGAAATTGAATGAGTATAAATATCGCCGTTGTTTGCATAAGCAGTTTAAACATCTGGCACAGCATGTTGTGGTTGCGCTGTGTACCTTATTACACACAGACATACACACACTCACACCGATACACCTCTGGCCAGACATATGGATAAACTATAGTGCCGCCTGGCACGACAACCACAAATTTTAGAATTATGACACGAACATTCCAGTTGCAAGCAGGCACAGACATGCCCATTTAGTTGCATATATTTTTTCATTTTCCATGACATTTGCACGCGCCCCACCCCTTGAGGCAGCGGGAATAAATACACGCTGAAAGCTGAAAACATAAACAAACAATTTCAAAAACATTAAGGGGAAATTTAACTGATTTACGATAACTCTTATAGAGTGGTGGAGCGATATTTCCAATCGATACTTTAAATATTGCAATAATACGATACTTGCTTGTGAAAAGAGTTTGATGGGAGAAAAAGGAAATCCTGGATTGCTTTCAAGATCTTCTCTGCATTAAAACTGCCCACAATAAAACTTTTGCCCGTAAGAGCCCTCGTAAAAGTTAATCCCTTCTATCAAGATAAAGCGCAAACTTTTTACGACAAGTGCCATATATAGTTGAGTTCTATGTGCTTTTGATTGGGTAGTTTTAATCACATTTGTTCCCCAGACCCTAGTACCATTTATAACAATTCTGGCAGCTAACTGGCTGCTAAAATATTCGCAGCAAGTGCCAAAAATCCCCGATAAATGGCGTCGAGCACGAAAAGAAGCCATTAATGGAGCCAAACCAGAACGAAGAGAGAGGAAGAAGGGTAGAGAGAGCTGATAACAAATAATAACATTAAGATAGACACGCAAGGAAACGCTTTGCATTTGCCATTTCCCATTTTCCGTTTCCCGCGGTAAAACCAGACTGCACGCAACAGACAAACGCAATTCGGACTTGACGCAAAAGTCAAGCAAACGAATCTATTTGGCAATTGAAAATATCGCACGGACTGCCACAATCTCTCTCTATGTGTGTGTGTGTGTGTGTGTGTGAGTGTGCGAATCTACGCATGGAGGCACGCGCGTGTGCAAGTCCACTGAAGCTGGTTGGGTTCATAAGGAAATTCTCATAAATAACACATGGCGATTGGGCTGCTAAGCCCTCGTGCTGCTGCCGCTGTTGCTGCCCTCGTCCCAAGCGAAGCGTATCGATGGCATTGATATAAGATAACGGTAATGATAATTCACGAGAGTGTGGACTAGCTAAATAAGTTGAATGCTCAAGGTTATTGAAGGCAGCTCTATTGCTTTGTTTACCTCCTGTACAGGGTATTTCGTAGTCTAGCCAGTGTTAACTTGTTTTGTTGTTTCTACTTTTTGGCTTTTTGCGTAGCTTTTGCCACTAAATTCCGTTCCAGTCGCTTGTCTGAGCCTCAGCGGAGGTTGTCGCTGTGGCTGCGACAATGCTAGCGAGGGAGGGGGGAGAGGGAACTCGTCGACGTCGACAGGGCCAAAGTGAAAATCACACTATATTTCAATTTCATGCGGCAATGCACAGTGCGGCGGCGCGTCGGCAGATTTATGACTAAATTCGCATACAAGCAGCAGCTAATAAAATGCCGAGCTAAGCATTTGCTTTTGCTTTTGCTTTCGCTGCTGCTGCTGCTGCTTTAAAAACGAAAAACTATTTTGGCAAATGTTTGCCCAAGCTGATTGCGTATACGCAGCGTGCGCCCTCAAAGTTTATAGGCGGTCTTTGTCGCCGGCTACGCTGCTGGTTTTTTCTTTTCTTCCTCCATCTACTCTTTCTCTCTCTCTCTCACTGTCTCCCTCCTTCGCCGGCAATCTCTTTTGCTAAAATATTTCTTGTGTCAGCGTTAAAATTTCACTGAAGTGCCTGTCGCCTGTGCAAACATGGCAGCCTCCTCTTTTTGCGCTCCTCCATATACTCAAGGGTGTTGCAAAGAATTTATGCTGCCGCCGCCTCGCTGTGTGTGTGAGCGCGAGTAGGTGCCTGTGTGTGTGTGTGTGTGTGTGTGTGAGCATTTCAAAACTTTGATCCCTTAATGCCAATAAAACGTTCGCATGTCTTTCAGGCGTGTTGCGTCAGTTTTTATGCGTCCCGAGTTTTGCATACTTCAATGCATGTGATGAACTGTCTGTCCTTCTGTCTCCCTCTCTGTCTGTCCGTCTGTCTGCTCGTCTGCCCGCCTGATAAGCAGCAGGCGGCAATTTTGACGGCTTACTGCCAAATAGGCTTCCAGCCCGCCGCCAGTTTCTTTCTGCGCCCAGCATGACAATCCTACTAAAAAGGGCGCCAAATGAGAAGGACAATCTACCTCCGGTGTCTCCACATATCCCTCTCTTCTCCCTCGCTGCCCCGCGCCGCTGAAGCGCGCTAATTATGGCGCGTGCAAAGTTACGACTTCCCGTTTAGTCCGAGCGAACGCTTACGCAGCCCTTTAGCCGACGTGATGCAGCAACAATGACGCGTTAATTGCAGAAATAATTAATAATAATATCGCCAGGCCAGTCAAGCAGAGTGCAGAGCACACACAGACTCCACACACACACAGAGGGCTAATGTACAAGAAACTTTATCTTACATGGAATGGAATATAATGCGCGATAATTCAATAGAATGTGTGCTGACCTTGACGGCGCGTGTGTTAACAAAATTAATGCATAAATGCTACATGCAACTCTGACAAATTGAATTAGTTATAGAAGAACTTTGTATGTAAAGGAAATGTAACTTAATTGCCCCAGGGGAATTAATTTGAAATTTACTCATGGTATTAAGTACCAGAAAGGGACATTTAAGTTACCTTTTTAATGGTACTAGCAACTCTGGCAATCCGATTAATTATCGAAGAACTTTGTAGTAAGGGAAATTTAACTTAATTACCCGAGAGGAACATATTTGAAATTAATTAAAACCGGACATTTAAATTACCTTTTAAATGCTACTTACAACTCTGTCAATTCGTTTAGTTACATAAGGGACTAAGTAATAACAAGGGAAATTTGAGTAATAACAAGGGACATTTAAATTACCTTTTTGTAAAAATGGAAATTTTTAAATATAGCATAAGGAAATTTAAAGTAACCTTTTGTACTTGAGGAATTCATATGGGAATTTTAAAAATTCTCTTGAAAATACTCAACTCTAATGAAAATTTGTGTTTAAAAAAGATTTTTTGCAAATAAACTAAAAGACTTAACCGCAGGCACAAAATTGAGGAAACCTAATTGCATATCTGTTAAGAACGTTTAGACACATCTCCATTTTATGCAGCCTCTAGCGATTTCCCTTTGAGCGTTTCACAAAAAACTCAACTGAAATCAATTGTCTAAGCTCAATAAAAGAGCAAAAAACTCTGTATTATTTTCTAGCCTGCGCCCAGTACAGTGCAACCCCCTTGTCAGTGCTTGAGTGCGCTATGAGATGTGAGGGCGGGGGCAGGGCAAGGCAGGACAGATCAGGGTCTTTGGGGTCGGTCGGGACTGTCAAGTGCCTTTCATGTGTCAGCTGCTGTGGTTGCTATCGCAGAACGCATCTTTTGGCGAGATGCTTTTGGCATTTTGACATGTCGCTTATGTTGGGCGAGCTTGCTTAGAATGCGTTCGTTGTCAAAGTGCTGTCAGCTTTGTGTCAGTCTGAGGAGCGCAAGTCTGGCGCGTTGCCTCATTGCACATACGCCCTGTGGGCTCGCAACGAAGAAAGCCAAATGAATAGGGAACAGAGACACGGAAAGAAGAAGACAGTAGGCAGGCTGGGGCTTTGCTTTAATTAATATTGATGCCGCATTAACAATGTGTTCTATTTCGGGGCCACTGATTAAATGTGACTAATGATTTTTGATAGGGTCCAAAACAAAACTGGCTTTGGCTTTGTTGCCAGTCTAATTAAGCCCGCTCGTGGCCGAAACAAATGCGCATTGTGCCTGCGGTTTAATTACGACGACTTCGTTGAGGCCGTTCAGTGTTTTGTTTAAACTTTCACTATGCCCCAAGCAGAGACTCAACTCAGCTCAGCTCAACTGGGGTCGGGAAAGAGATACAGCCTCTTGTTGCCTGAGATTATTGAAACCGTTTTCTAATCAGCCCAAAGTGCTTCCGCTTGGCTACTGCTTCTGTTTGGCCACTGCTGCTGTGCCCTGCCCCCCATAAACTTGACTACTTGACTTGGCCAATGCAAGAATGCGAGGCCAGAGGCAATTCCGAGCGGAGCAGAGCAGACCAGATTCAAGCAGACTCTGTAGAGTTGTCACAATGACACCAACATCAACAGCAGGTCAGCAACAGCAACAGCAACAGTGGCAGCAGTAGCAAGTTGACCAGGATAGGAATGTGTTTTGCTATTTGCTCTTTGTTGTTGTCCAGCGCCACTCGTCGCATGTATCTGCAATGAGTGTGTGGGGTGTGAGTATCGTCGTCGTCATCGTGCGCCTCGTGCGAGCATGCGGTCAAGCCAAAATTCATTACACTGAAAGCATTTTTATTTCCAGTGCAGAGTGCAGACATTATGGCAGCACCAGCAGCGGCAGCAGCTCGCAGCTAGTTTGGCATCTGAATGTGGCCAGAGGTTTGTTTGATTTCTGCTTCAATCACTGAGCAAGCCACCTGCCGATGTGGCTTAGCAGCTGCCCCTGCTTCCATTCCACAGCATGTTTCAATTAAAACTGCGTCAATCAGTCTGCCAGCTGCTGCTGCAGTTTCACATCTGTTTTCAGCACTTCGTCCAGAGCGAAGAAAATGCAAACGAAATATCCTTAATGCAGAGATAAATTAATTACTTTATATTTCATAGAGAGAGAAACTTGTGGCCAAAGCCCACAAAGCAGCAGCTGAAGGATGCAATCACAATCACAATTACACCGTTCACTGGACACCTATGGAACAAATAGGGAAACAAGGCAACGCTGAACGAAGATGATAATAAAACCTGCCGGCTAAATAAGAAGTGCAAGCTAAAAACAGCAACAGCAAAAGCCAAAACAATGGCAGAGGGGAACAGAAAAGCGAAGGCAGGCATACAAAGGGCAAGGATTGCGTCAAATGAAGCGCACATTGTTGTCTCGTTGCAGTCTTTAATTTCGATAGGGCAACTCTCTAAGCCCGCTATATATACGCATTGAAGAGAAGTGGCAACAATGCGAATTGTTAAGATGCACTCAAGCGTTGAATTTCAATTAACTAAGTCAGACAACGGCAGCCGATCTATAGCTGAATAATAAAACCATAAGCCACAGCAGACGTCATCAAGGGCCGCCAGATAAGCCAAACGAACTGGGGAGGCAATGAATGCTCCTGTTGTCAAAATTTGAAAAGACTCCATACTATGTATAGCCTTACTGAAACTTCAATATCTATTGCAACCTTAATTGAATTTATTTATCATGTTTATAATGAGCACCTTGGATAACAATAAAGTAGAATCAAGAACTTAACGCCCGAAGAACTTTGTAAAGAAATTAAACTTGATTGCCTGTGGGGAATATGTTTAAAATTAAGTAATAATAAGGGAAATAAAAGTTCATTTTCAAATGCTGATTACAACTCTGGCATTTCGATAAGTTATCGAGCTGAATTAAAATAAACAAGGGAAATTTAAGTTACCTTTCAGTAACAAGGAAATTTTTAAAAACCAAGGGAAATTAAAAGTATATTTGTTATACTTGTTCAATACATTGTTTCTAAAATAGCGAAATATACAATATAATATCTTTACTGCAGCTTTAATCTCCATTGAAACTTTAACTGCATTAATTTATTATGAGCCTCTCAGATAACAACGGAGTTGATCGGCGGAGAAAGTTTCCAAGGGCGCATTAAAGGCGACACGTGCTGCACTTGGCGAATCAAGAACTTTGCGCCCGGAAGGGCAGAATACACAACGAACACACACACACACAGGCAAACACACGCACGCAACACACACACGCACTTGCACACATCAGACACCCTCCCACACTCACTTGCCGCAACAATTACAGGCAACATCACGTTTGCAACAACAGCACAACATTTTAATACGAAAGAGGTAGCGAAGAGTGTTTTTAATTTGTGCAACACAAGCAGCAGCAACCCACGTTGCGTGTGTGCTACACAGCGATGATGTACGTGTGAGTACAAAACACGGCTACGTGTGTGTGACCCAAAATCATTAGCAATATGAGCAGCAGTTTGTATTAAAAACAATGCCACAGCCACGGCATGAGCCGAGCTGAACTCAGCTGAGCTGAGATATGCAAAAAAACACACACAAAAACGGGCGAAAAATCCTGTGTCTGCCCTTTTCGTGTGTGGCTGTGGGAGATGTTGTTGTAGCTGCTGCTGTGCCGGGCAAAAGGTTAAATTAAATGGCTAAATGATAAGCATTTGGGTTAAATTGCTGGCTGTCTACACGAGAGTGAGGAAGGGGGAAGGGAGGAGGAAGAACAACTCCTTTTTTTGAATGCGTGTGCAGTCGCGTCTAATGTTTTTAATAGCAAAAGTTATAATGAATTTGTTAAACAACAAAAAGCACAGCAACAACAACTGGCAACGGTGGCAACAACAATAAACGAACGGATCTCTGCTTCTGTTTTGATTCCTTTAGTGAATTACGAATTTTGTCAGCGTTGCCAGTCGAGCTGTGTGTGGGAGTGTGTGTCTTTTTGCTTTGTTAGGCAGGCAATCAGCGCTGGCAGCGCAGGGCTTAATTTTATTTTTAGTGAGCTCTCTTTGTGGCCTTGCGGACAAGCCTGTCAGCATTAAGTATCTCTCCCCCCGTCCCCATATTTTTTATTGTGTATGCGCTGCGCATTTTGAGCAAACATTCCGCTGCTGTGTTGCTGTTGTCATCTTTATGGCGTTTGTGTTTTATTTTAATCACGCAGAATATTGTGCATATACTTAATTAAGTGCTTGTTAACATTATTTGCGCTGAGCATAATGTGCGGCCAGCGGTTTGTCGCATGCAGATTAGAAGCCCCATCGTCAGTCAGGGGTTGGCATTGGGAACGGGGTCTCTTTTTGTTTGGCAATCCCTCGCGCATTGTCTGAATTTCCAATTTCTGTTTGCAGTTGATTGTCCGAGCGCACAATGTTAGTTTTGTGTTCCTTTAAAATTGAAACAATCGGACAATGTTTTCATTTAGTTTTTTGGTTGGTTCTCCAGAGATTTTAAATTTGCAGAGCACTCTCTGTAATGAAAAGTGGACTTAAGTATAAATTTGTAAATACATAGAATATAATTTGATATGCGAGCAACACCTTATGTGCGCTCTGTTGACACCGCTTACGTAATCGCTGAGCAGGTGCTGCTTCTGCACAAAGACTGTGTAGGCCGAAGGGTTGTCCTCGGGTTGAGGTGCTGCTGATGCTTCCCACAATTTATTTTCAGATATGACAGAGTTTGCGGTCTTCAAGCAAACAACTCGTTAGCCTAATGAAATTTTCGCAGCACTCTCTGCAGCTGCCCCACACACACACATATACACACACAACCCCAGCAGGTATTCTGATGAAGCGTAGCCCGCAGGTTATCAGAGCATCAGCCGCATCAACAAGCTGCATAGAAAATTCAATTTGGATGCACTAATTGAATGGTTTATTTTGACAAGGTGGGTCTCGTGTTCGCAGATAAGCCGCAAGGGTAAATGGCTGCACGACACACACGCACACACACACATATCGACGAAACTACCGCAGATGTGCGAAAAATCCGATGAGCCGCAATTTAATATTGAGGCAACAGAATTGTTGGTCCACATTGTTGCAAGCGATTTATGCCCGCGAGGAGAACGCCAACACACCAATTACGGGACAGGCGCAAACACTTACAACATGAAAAGAAGTTTGCACAAATTATAAACAAGTTTGTAGTGTCGCACTACTAGTGTGGGCAAAAACAACGATACATATTCTTTTCGATAAATCGGCGTGCTTGGAATCACGACATCGATATTTATAAAGAACACATATCGACTGGCCAGCAGATCGAGCACGACATCGCCATATAATCATCGATTCTAGTAAACAACACGAGTCTGACTTATCTGCCACCACTAATATTTAACCAAAATTCAATTGGAGTGTAAATCCATTAAAAAGTAATCACTTACGCGCACCCCAAGCATTTAAACAATGTTGATGGGTACCTATGGTTAAACAAATGTTCTTAGAATTCAAAGCTACAGAGCATGGCATTCCCACAATGCCAAATGAGCAGACATCCCAGCTGCCGGGGGCAAAGTGCAAACTACCAGCTAGTGGGGTCATTGGCAGCTAGCACGAGAATAGCTGCTAAAATCGGTGGCATTCCACTCCCGCCTCCCTGTCGGAGCGTGTGCTATCTTTTATGCATGCCGTGGGGCGTGCATCAGTTTATCTTTTTGTTTGTGCTCTGGCAAAGTGCTGGCGACTGGCAACTGCATCTTCCACTTGTTGTGGCATTAACAAAGTCGTTGATCAGCCACTCCTCCGGCCACAGATGCTGCTCCTGTTGTGGTTGTTGTTTTTGTTGTACTTCTTGTTGCTGGTATGTGTTGGCAGCTTGGCTCTAATTGAAATATTTTATTGCCAGTTGCAAGACTGCAGTCCATCCCTTTGGGGCACATTAATATTCATTAGGGGCTGCAAGGGGCAACTGCATTAGAAAATTGTTGCGGCAAACTCTGCAGATAAATATGGACAAAATACCGGCGGGCAATGTGTTAATGCTTTAAACTGGAACCGACTTGAAGAGAGCATTTCATTTGCGGAAGTCATTAAGTGGCTCGTCTGGCCGCAGGCGGAAATGCGCTCGACACAATCTCATGGCTTGGCACTTTCCTTCTATATCTTGTCTCGCTTCTCTCACTTTCTCTTGCACAAAGTCACTCTGTCTCCATCTCTCTCGCGCTCTCCCTTTCTCTGTCTGTCGGTGTCGCCAGTTAAATTCGAGTTACTAATTGCGGTTGAGGGAATCTTAAGTTTAATTTCGCTTTTTCTTGCGAGTTTCGCAAAATATTACGTATACGCCTACGCAGCAATTGCAGCCGCAGCATGCAAATTTCGCAATTTGTTGGCGCTTTTCTTGCACAGGAAATGAAGTTGAAGCAGCAGCAGAAGCTGAAGTCGCTGTATTACCACAAAAGGCGACGTTGCAACTGGCGACGTCGACGCTATGACACTGTGGTGGAATTCGGTTTCCAGTTTAATTTAGCAAACGTTTGCTGCTTTATTTTCGGGTCCACAAACCCAACCCCTGCGAGGGCAGAGGGAGGCGGAGGCCATTAGGCGGGGCGGACTGTTGAGGCTACCAGTGGAGACATTTCTTGGATGCTGCGGCTTTTGCTCTGACATTTTTCGGCTGCAAGTTTCGAGTGGGGTCGCTTTGTCGTGGACAGTTGTTGGGTTTTAGTTTGACGCGAGCTTTGTTCCCGCTTAATCGTTGTTCTTAAAGTGCACTTCTCTGCGGGGCAAAGAGATAAAATAGAATTTATTATTTAACGAGCTGCGACATTTCGAAGGTTTTATCTCTTAACAGTTAATTAAAATGCTCGGTTAAATAATGAATTATTTTGGATTAATGAATCTAAACGGTTGACATAATGAGATATAAATAGGATGTATGTTTGTGGTATGATATTTGTCTCAAAAAAACACTATGCAGCTTTAAATCAAATCAAAACTTTGGCAAAGTTTGTTCAAAAGCAGATTCAATTTGTTGATTGGGGGCAAACTGCACTCGAAAATTCAGAAAACTAAAACAAAACTTGGTATTTATATGATATTATTTTTAAGAGGATTCCCCACAGGCAGACGTACGCAGATGTAGAGAGAGCTAGAAGGGCTATAAAGTTGGCTCTTTTTTATGAAGTTGCCTCTTCTATTGCGTAAGTACAGTCTAAGCAGGGATTATAAAAGATTTTACAATTGATGAAAACTATTGAATGAAACTTTATTACGAGTACTCCATAAGTAGGGGCAAAAGTGAAGGGCAGCTACAACTACGAAATTACTCAGCAAATATTGTTCACAGTTATGTTGTTTGCGGAAAATTGTGGGAAGAACGTTCAAACGCTTACAATAGAAAACAAGTTTGCAAAAACAATAAACACATGTTGGTAGTGAGGGAAAAGGAACAATGTACGATGAATCGACCTGCTCAACAGGCTATGAGCAATGTATCGATGAGTAGCCGATACACGATTTCGTCAGACAACCATCGATACTTGTTAGCAGCACGAGTCTGAACTTATAGTCATCACTAACATTTAGCCTATGAAAGAATTTAATGTAATAAGTTTAATAAAAAATAGCGAACTGATGCGCTCTCAAAGATTTTAGTTTATAGTTAACAATAGTATAAATAATAATTATTGACAACTCTTGAATGCAACGTTATTACGAGTTCTCTATGTGCGGGTGAGTAAAAGTGGGGTTATGTTGAAATAAGTCACTAACAATTGTTCAAATTTCTATTGTTTTAAAATGTTCTCATTACATGCCGAATTCAGTTACGCGCTGACCGCAGTTGGGGTTGATTGCAATCAAAGGATAATTATTAAAAGGGCCGACATCATCGTGTCGGCGAATCGTGGCCAACAATCAACTTTATTTGTGCGACAAATCAGAGTTCATCGGGCGGTACATTAATTTGATGCGCTAAACATTCAATTACATAGTTTGGCAGCCTCCCAGCGGCCCCAAAGCGATGGCAATTAAACGCAGGCGGGCTTAGAGAAGGGAATGGATGCCGCTTGGCAGATTGACCCATTTCGCAGAGGATACTTTGTGTGTGTGCAAGGATACGGACAGGGATCGTACGTATTGGCAATGTGCAGTCATTTGTTCATTAGCGCAGCGCATAAAACTCATCAAAGGCAATTAACATTAACACAGGCAATCAGCGAGCCAGCCCAGGAGCGAGCTCCTGCTCTCCTCTCCCACTCTCTCACTCCTAGCATGATTCTCTGGCTGACGCGTCTTGGTGGAGGTACGCACTCCCACGACATTAATTATCTGACTCTGACTGGCCTACATAGTCGGCAAAGTGGCAATATTTGAAAGTCTATTAAACGCTGTGCCTCGCCTGATTTGATTGGCCGGCTGCTTATGTGTGCGTGTGTATCTTGGGTCAAGGCACAGACGGTCCTGCCCTGCTGGCAAATATTGTCCGGGCATGGGCAAATTATTGAACATGAAATTGAATATGAGGCGGGAATGGGGATACGGATGGGGGGAGACCTGCGTGAAATCAAAGCCACAAAAGAAAATCCCAGTTTGCATATTAACAGCAGCTGCTGCCCCACAACGCCTCGATCGAGTGAGATTGCATGCCAGGGAACAGCCGGGGCTAGCTAGCTGGACATAGGTGGGCCTGGTGCCTGGCGCCTGGTGTCCTACATATCCTTTGTCAAGCTGAAAATGCAAATTGCCATGACATGCCCTTAACCATTTACCGCACAGCGTCGAGCCAAGCCTCGTTCGTTTTTGCTCTCTTTTCTTTCTTTTTTGTACTTCTTCCATTCCACTCCATGTCCGAGTATAAAGCAAAACGCAGAAAGAAATCAGCAGCGAACAAGGAGCAAGTTTTGTGCGCCTCTCGAATCTCGGCCAAAGTAGACTAGCAGATGCGCTATCTGCAATTGGAAAGATGATGCATGATAATCCTATGTTTTAAATTGAAACTAACAGAGAGAGGATTTTTTGGATTCGTTTGCCTTTCTTCCTTCTCATTTCTTTTCAGTTATGCCTTGCTTATTTTGTTTCTTTACGTATCCAATTCCTTTGCACTGCCCCGTTCCGACATACCCTTTAATTGGCTAGAGAAAACTTTGCAAAAGAAATCGGTTTCTCTTTTCACCTTTTTTCGTAGAGCTCTGCAAAAAACATGAGCCAATTCTCGAGGGCTTTTTGACCATACGTCTGCGGTTAAGTTTGCACTGACCCCAGCGCACAGACCAAGCTCGTCGCCACCCTCCCCATTTCCATCACATCCGTCCCATTAGATCATCAGGCCAGGGCCAGCGTCACAAAAACTTCGTGCCCAGGTCCGAGCAACACAAATTGTTTGGGACGTTCTCCTTCTCCTCCTCCACGTCGTCGGTTCGTCCTGCGTGAAGCAATGCAAATTTTTCCCTCAGGTAACCTTCGTGCTTTGATTGATTGATGGGCGGGCGCTGGCGTCGTCGTCGTCGTCGCGGTGGCTTCCTGCTCCTCCTCTCCCAATTGGGCGGTGTCTCCGGGTCTCTAGTGTGGCTGCGGGGAAATTGAATTTAATTTGTAGACGCCACGCATACCCTCGGCCTTATGCAAATGCTACCTTTTTTTTTTCGTTGCCCACCTGCTCCTTGTACATTCAGTCCCCTTCACCCCTGATTGGTCAGCCAAGCTTGTCCCTCGCTGGGCAGCGCATTAAGCACTTTTGACATTGTTTTAGATTTCTGGGGAAATCAAAGACACCATCGAAATCCGCAAAACCCAAACTCCAAACGAATCCCAAATTGGAAAAGGCTCATCAAGTAGTGAAAGGGAGTGGGGGTGGGTGGGTCAACGGGGTCAGCGAAATCTCTCTTCCGATGCGCGTTCAATCAAACTGTCAAAAGCGTCGCCAGTCGTCAGTGAGATTTATTGTCAAAATTAATTAAAAATTGTAATGAGTTCTGACTGAGGCCTAAAATAGAATTAAGATTGGCGTTTGCCGTCAATTAATTTGCTTTCTGGCATTCGGCATTATTTGAAAAACAGTGGAAAGTCCAGTGAACGCGACCGTAAGATACCCTGCTGTGAGGCAAGGGAACCGGGGTTGAATCAAAATAATGGTAGGGGGACCGTCAAATGAATGTGGAATAGATTTGTATCTGTAAAAAACTATGTTATCTGTGAGAAATTGTGTGTGTAGGAGTATGTTTTAAGATACTTTCAATACTTACAATATTCTGAAGATACTTTTAATAATACTGTTAGTTTAAAGCTTTTGTTATGTCTCTGGGATTGTATGTTTGACATCCTTTTTCCCTTGAGTTATTTTCGAATAATCTCATGCTCCAAATACTTTTGTATCCCAGTATTATGTCTTAGGTTGTTTTATACCCACATCATACCTTTGTATATTATTTTGATTCTGATAACCAATAATATGTTCTTTAATATGCAGACAGTCAAACTCCCTTTGCAACTGTATACACCCTTGAACATGTATTTTTAATCACTACAGGGTATAATTAAGCCGCGCATTGGCGTGAATTTCAATTAGATTGAGGCCTGTTTTCTCACTACTCCCCCTACCTCCCCTTACCCGCTGCAGTTGCATGTGGCTGCGGCCGTTTTATGCCAATTTGATTGGCTTGTTCGCTTGTCAGTTCCCAATGCAGCCACAGCAACAACAGCAACAACAACAACAACAGAGATAGCAATAGCAATAACAACTCGCAATCACTTGTTATCAGAGTCGAATTTCGTACAATTGGCATTTTATTTGGCCGCATTGCAAACACGTTTAAATTGTTTTGGCCTCGCTGCGCAATTCCATTCGATAACGGCTTAAATTTTTTGGCAAAAATATTCACAAAATTGTGTTGCAACCCGGAAGGGGGTCTGGGTGGGTACCGGGTGCTGTTAGGGTCGCATGTCACACGGCCAAATGAAAAGGCATTTACACAGTTGTTCATTTGTCTCACTCACCCTATCACTGTCTCTCTCCCTCTCCCTTCCTCTGCCTGCTGTGCTGTGCTCACTTATTGCAGTTCACTTGATATGCAATACATTTTTTGGGGCACAACGAGTTGGACGACAAGTGCAAAAACGTGTTAACTTAGTGGGCTGGACAAGGCGTGGCAGGAGTAGGAACTACTACTACGTATACTGGCGTTGTTGTTTTGCTGATGAAACTGACCAGCAGCACCAGAAATTCTGAATTCGGGCATGATGACATATGAAAATATGCATTGTGCGAAGGTTGCCTGGCCAGAATTCCAGAGATTTTCCCTCAACAAAGGGCAGCTGCTACTCTTACTCTGCATAATCAAGGGAACAACTAGCAAGGGAGCTTTTGGAAGAAGCTTCTAACAGAAGTGAGCCAGGGCTTACAGTCCCAGTCGTGTGTGTCTTTAAGTATGAGCAACTCGACTTAAATGTATTCAAAGTAAGTTTAAATATCCTTACAAAAACAAACAATTTCTACTTGCTGACACCCCTTGCTTTAAGTGAAATCTAAAAGTAGTTACCTATATCAAAATCGATTGCTAACTCATCCATCTAGTTGATTAGAAAGCTCATCCATCAAAGCTGTACTAAATTCCCCACTTTATACGCTTTTCAGGACTTTTTTGGTATTACGAGTACCTATCGAGCCACCCTCGTGTTTGGACAGTCACACTGCAAGTTCTGACAAGCTGACCCCTCAGTTCGACAAGTTAAATGTAAAATATTGTCGCACCAGTGAAATGTGCATGAAATAAAAGTACAAATCGCCTTGCCTCACTTCGACTCGACTCGCCAGCAAATAATACAATAGAAAACCCTGGAAATCGACAGACAGGAAGACAACGAGAGAGCATGTGTTTGCCGGACGAGCAACTGGACGGAGAATTCAATATTTTTCTTAAAATGTTTCTCGCAAAAGAGTATTATATATCTCAAGCAGGCAATAGAACCAACAAAGTAGAAATACACTTAAGGAGCATAGCGAAAAGTCCTTCTGTTTGTGTGCAAGGACTTTGGCAGCGGATTTGTTTAGGTTTGCTTCAGTAAATACTGAAAATATTTGGAATTAGAGGAATAAAAATGAAACTCTCTTGGAGTGTTGCTGGTTGAGTGTGAATAAGGTTTTGGCTTGTGCGAAAATCTACAGGAAACTCAGGAATAATATAATTTAAAGTATTATAAATACTCTGATGAAGTTCTATGACAATCAGTGCACTATTAAACCAAATTTAAGGAAAGCCCTTGGTCATCTGTGATTCTATCTGCACAGCTTCCATGCTCAACCTCTATGCATGGTCTATCGAACATTAAACACACGAACATTATCAGGCATTTATCTTTAATTAGCCGCACTAAGCCAACTCTCGACGGACTTTTAATTCTGTAAATTATTTCAAATATTTGTCGATTAGCAGGTGGAGAAAGGAATCGCCCTTCGTGAAGGGAAGTAAACTTTTTCAATTAATTTGGCACCACAATTGCTTGTGGTAAATTCGTTTACCTTAATGTGGAACACCATTGGTCCCATTCCGCCTTCTTTCCTTTCACTCTTCTCTTGCCCAATCGAAGGGCTGCAATTGTGGTGGCGATTTGACAAATTGTTCAAGTGAGGAAGTGAGGACCCTTTTGTTTTGCAAGTAGTATTGTTCGCCCTGCTCCTTCCTGCCGGCCTGCTCCATCCACTTGACTTGCCCTTGGCTTCATTTGTAATTTCGGTTTCGCTGTTGCTTTGGTTCACCTGGCCGAGAAACAAGAACCGCTGCCTGCTGCAGGTGATAAATGGCGAAAAGAGTCTGAAATAATGGAAAAACATTTGCTGGTCCGGCATAAGGGCATAAATTGGGGTTTCTTTTCCTTTCTCTTTTTTCCCCCATCTCCTTCTGCAGCCCTGACCACATTTTACCCGTCCCCGATTTAGGTTGATTTCGTTTTGTCGGGCCGACATTAAGATGGATATATGCATAATGCGTGGAACGCGTTGCGTGGCGACATATTTAATTTAATAAGCATTTGCATTACGGCTTTATGTCTATAACTCAGTCAGAGACGAAGTCGCTCCAGTGCTTCCTCCCTCTCTCTCTCTCTCTCTCTTTCTGTCTTGTTCTATGTGGGAACACATGCGAGCATATGCGACAAGCCTTGTAAGCAATTACGGACACTCGCATCCTCCTAATTAAGTAAATTAATGTGTTGAATTTACACATGCGCCGACAACAAAGTGAAACAGCCGCTGCGACACTAATTGCGAACAAAGTGTGAGTGCGTGTGTGTGTGTGACTGTCGCGTTTGTGAGCAGCAGCGAAACACATTCCTTAGACACATCGAGCGTGTATCAAGCGTAGAGCTACAGTGAAGTTCGAATAATCAAGAATCCCTATCAATGCAATGGATTTTCAGTCTAAGCCATGCAGTTATTTATTAACTTTAAATGTATCAGATTTATTTAATTTGTACGTTATGGTCTCACTTATTTTATATTCGATAAATGCAACTTACCTTTTTACTTTATTATCTCACGTTCCGATTTATCAAAGACTCGATAAATGACTTCAAAAGTGGCGGTGTGCCAATAACATTCCTTGTAAGTTATCGAAAACTTGATCGGTAACTTCATAGGTGGCGGTAAGCCGATAGGTCGATAATAAGGCTCAATAAATAGTATTATTAGTAATAAAACTCAAACAGTAACTTAAATAAACTCCTAGCAGCGCTGTATATAGAAAATATGACTTGAATTGTTCTGCCAATTAAGCTTAATTATTCTACGATCCCAAAAGTCAATTCGAATCACGTGAAACCCGAAAGACTGCCGCAATAATTTACTGAAAACTGCCATCGGCCACTGACTATACACATGCACATATCGGGTCGCAGTCCACTTAAGCAATTTGCACTGTATTTTTCACTGTATTTTGCGCCTTTATGCACACGTCAACAAGTATCCTATGGCTTTTTATTGCCCCGCTCGCACCACAAATAAATTTTATTTTATTTGATGGCGGCGCTTTTTTTATTCAGCTCGCCAAATGATGTTGACAGCGAAACAAAAGAGAGGGAGGGAGAGCGAAAGCAAGAGAGGGAGATTGCAAGAGAAAGAGCTGTAATTAACGGGAAAACACACACACACGTACACGCGTGCAGTAAGAGAAAGGGGGAGAGCTGCGTGACAGCGGCAACTGGCGAGCTGGTGACGGTAGTTACATAAATATTTGGTTTATTTCATGTAATTAAAATGAATTTGTGTGAAGTGTATTAATTAGGAGTTAAATGGGTTAAACATGAAAAGCGCAGCGACAACAACGGCAGGGACATGCAACGTGCTGCGACAGATCTGCAGGAGTTGACGAATGCGTCGGACATTAATCAGCAGAAATTTCGGCAGAGACGAATCGAAATGATTAAGAGAAAATTATCTTGTGCACTCGGTCTCTCTCTTTCTAAGGGGTTGTTACTTACGCTCTTTCCCTTTAGATCGTTCCAGATACCTTTCTGTCTCATCCACACACTCTTTATCCCTTAAAGAAAAACTACCATCACATCGTATATTTTTTTCATGTTTACATTTTTTTCTATATCTATTAGATTCTACTCGAGCTTCCCCTTTATCTTTCTATTTAGCCATATGTATTTATATTTCTACTTCATTTCTTTCTCTATTGCCATCTCTTTCCATTACCATTTGTAGATTTATTTCGCTTAGTTTTCGTGTGAAGCAATTTACTCGAATGGACTCGACTCGAGCTTGCATTTCACTTGGTTCAACTTAAATGTAGCGCGAATTTGCATAAATTTGTGCAACTTGCACTGGAATCTTACCCCCTCAGCTGCCCCACTTCCTTTTGCTCTCCTGTCCTGCCCAATTCAATGGAGAATTCGAGCGAAACTTTAAAGTTGTTGAGAACTCTTATTGGGGCAAAGTGTACTCTGGCCAACATGTCGCATGCTTATTATTGACTGCCACCAGCGCCATGTTGGCCCATTTGGGCCATCAACTAATGTTGTTTGCCAACTTGGTCCTGACTGGCTGCATACTTAACTTCCCATGCTCGTCCCTTCCCTTCCCTCTTTGCTCCTTCACAACTTTATCTGCGCCCCTCTCCTTCGCCCCTTGCAATAGTTTGCCTTGTAGAAACTACATAGTTTTTTGCCTGTTTCGCTTTGTTGTAGTCCAGCTCTCGCGCTGACACTTTTCGTTTCTTCTCAACCATTTGCAGTTACATTTTATCTGTGTTCCTTTCTTGCGCACTCTTTCGCCTTGCCTTTAGCAAGTTTTTCTTTATCGCTTGACCGTCGGACGAGCCTCGAGGCAGGCGCAAGCAGTCAGAAGGCCGTCTTTGGCTTACGGCTGACTTGCTCGACTTGTCCAACTTTTTTTATTCGGCTACAACTAATGCGCTAGTCAGCTTGCGTACGCGTGTGAGTGTGCGTGCTTGTCCTTCCAGTTGATAGTTGGATCTCAGTTTTCTGGCCCGAGTTTTGCATAATGTGAACATTTTAAATATGCTCGCTGTCACCCTCTCGTTCTATTTTTCATTCCCTCTCGCTCTCTTTATCTCCTGCGCTATTTTAATTTAAACTTTTACCCGCTATGGGGTATTGATTGTATGGACTGTGCTGGGGCGGACCGTCATCCTCTGCATAAGCCATATTAATTAGCACTGTGGCAAATTATGAACACGCCACGAGACGGAGGCGACGCAGCGCAGCGGAACAGCAACAGTAAATAAGAAAATGAATACAAAACTCAGCAGCTGATCGAATGGAGAATGACCCTAGAAACAGTAGAAAATTAATAAATTTATGTATATAAAATTATTATAAAAAAATTTATATTATTAAATGTCTATTGGGATTCATCGATAGATTGCTGTAACTATTCTTTGAACTTTACTAGCACTGTTCTAAGTTATCGAAGACTCGAATAGTGACATTTAGAATGTGGCGGTAAGCCAATTATACATAATAATAAGGTATCGAAAAATCGATCGTTGGATTTAATAGTGGCGGCAGGCCGATAATTAATTAATCGAGGCTAACAAGGTGGCAAAGGCGTAAGGAAAAAATTATGTTTAGTTATTTTTAATTGAAATTAATCATATATTTATTCCAGTTTATAATACCCCTCTTTGAAAAGCTGCTAATGCTTACAGGGTACAACGCTGCAAATGTAAAAGGCAATCTGCTGGAGAAAAAATCAAAGCACCCACACACACATAATATACGCCAGCACAAAGCGCTGGCGCTCCCTGGAGACGCGCACGGAGTAAAGTGGCGAAATTAATTAGCCCCTAGTGCGGCAGCCTGATTGCGCTGCGCGAATTCGCCGGAGAGTCAGTAAGTGAGAGAGAGAGAAAGAGAGGGGGAGTGCCTGCCACTCCATACCCCTTTTCCCCTTCCCGAATGCGTGCGCTGAGCGCGAATTATATTTATAACGCGAATTTATCTTTCTCGCTCTGATTACGCGCGTAATTTTAATTGCAAGCAACTTAATAACACGCCTTAAATGAAACGTCGAGGTGGGCGGGCACGGGGACGCGTCGTGCGCACAGTGTAAAATATGCCAGGCACACCTTTGCTACATTTTACAGGTGCGTGTGTGTGTGTGTGCGTGCAGATACAAAGCTTGTTAGTGCTGCATTGTCCTGGCCTGGCCTGGCCCTAGCCCGACGCATCACCTCGCTGCCTTCGCTTGGCAGCAGCTCATTTAATATTACGTATACGCAACGATTGCACAATGCGCACAACGCAACGCCGTGTATAATATTGAATTTAGTGCGGCCCTGTATTGATTTATATTACAAATGCCCAGGCGCAGGTTTAGTCCAGAATGATTGATTCGATGTAGCACTGTTATTAACTAAAATTGAAAGCCTCCAACCGTGCCACGTCTACCCCTGCAAGGCACTGTGAACACTGCAGTAATAAATATGCAGATAATGCACATCTTCAACTGCAATATGAAATTAGAGTACGAGAAAACTTAGGAGAGCAGCACGGACTTCCTCCTCCAGTTGCTCAAGAACTCAACGACTCGTCTCGGACATTTGATTTGATTTGCCGCCGCCTCCTTCCACGCTGCACACTCCAAACTGGATGTGGGTCTCATGTGTATTGGCCATGCCCAAAACTGACAGCTACGCAAATGGAAACAGTCTGCAGCAAACAACAAAAAAAACCAACGCACTGGCGGAGATAGGATCGAGATTTACGAGCTGCCTGTCAGACGCTATCATAGCCCAAGATTGATGACCAACCGGACAACGGCAGGTACAAGTCCAGGTAGCAGCCGCAACCTGCTGAAACAAAGGTGTCTGTTTAACGGTAAAAAATGAACTGCCCACCACCGATTACGGGCATCGATTTGCGTTCGCCGAGCACACGAGATACATTTGTCCCGCATTTCGCTCATCAAATTGGCAATTACAACAATGAATGTCAACAGCTGTTGGGTTGACCAGCGGAGTGTACAGTGGGGAGTCCAGTAGAGGGCATAGTGGGAAGACTGGCTGCAATTTGGAACTAATGCGATAACTAATATGAGTATATTGATAGTTATGTATCGATTGCAGATTATAATTATGTAAAGCTAAACTAATTAATCAACAACTTGAAAACATGACATAACAGATCTGACGATTGATCCTTATAGATCTGAACGAGATAAGGCGAAAATATGAAGTAAAATTTTCGGTTTATATCCTCCGATAAGTTCCGATTTCGATTTCGGTTATATCCTCCGATAAGTTCCGATTTCCTGTACAAATTCGCGAGTATGTTGTGTCGCTAAAGAAAAATGACTTGCTTTTTTCCATTCTGCATAAAAATGTATATATAATATATATACAAATTATTCTAAATATTGTACATATAGATTAAATTAGCTAACCTCTATGTATACTTCAATACCTAGCAACTTTGTAAATCTGCGCATCATTATAATTCCGCTGTACCATTTTGTCTATGGTTCAATGTTTGAGATTGATAGATATACGGCACGTAAATCATTTTTTCTCAAGCATTTTTGGGCAAAACTTTTTAATTTGTGCCACACAAAGCATGAAATTGCCTCCTCCTTCTCCCTGACATCGGAAATCAGTTTTGGTGGGGGCAACTGTCAGCAGTTTATGGCCAAAAACAGACGGCGTTGCGTTGCCATAAGTCGCATTTAATGAGCAGCAAAGAAAAAGGTGACTTTGCATTGCCGGAAATGCGTATACGCAATGTGGAACGACCTTCAAGAGGGGAAGCAGAAGGTGTGGGGAGTGGGAAACGGTAACTGGCACAAGGAACTGCAAAAATGTTATAAATTATTTCCAAGCTATTGCGCAAATTGAAGGTTGCTCTCAGCCGGGCTCTTTCTCTTAGCATATAGATTGGATTCGAGCCAGACGGAGAGTCAAAGACGTAGTTGGAGCCAGCGGCTGCAGTGCGTTGTGTCATTAAAATCGAACTCGCTGTGCGCTGAGTGCATTCGCTGTATAAATCGGAAAATGTGTGCCAGTGCAAGTGTATGTGATGTGTGGCAAGAAAGAGGCAACAAAATTGCTGCAATTACGGTCTATAAATTGCACGTGAGTGGGCAAGGGCAGACCCTCCTCCTCTTCCCCATCCCCATATCCCTATTATCCTTGCGCTTGTGCTTCCTTACCGCAAGTGCGATGCATCATTAACTTTGACTCGCCGTTCTTGCCCGACAAAGTAAACATTTCAGCACCTCAGCTAACCACAAAACTAACACATACACACCCAGCACTCACACACACACACAGACACAGCAGCCTTGACGCGGGCGTCGTGGGCTACCGCAAGAACCACGTGTGCAGCTGGTCAATCTGCTGTGTGCTAAATAAATAATTATGATTGTCTGCTGGCCACTTGACCGGAAATTAATGACCGCACATCTTCAGGCCGCCCACTGCCTATGCCACGCCCCCCGTGTGCTTCACCCTGCCCGGCCAGCCACTTGACAATTAATATCAAAAATAGTTTCGGCTGCCATTTCTCAATTGTGCACACACTCGACTGGCCCCGACGCAGTTGTCTTTGAGTTATTTATGGCTAACACACACACACACACACACACACACATGCGTAAACGGGTTGTCTTCAGAATGAATTACACTCAAACTCATTCACGTATTCATTCGGAATTGTGTGTGACAATTATTGTGTGTATTCGGCAACTGATTCGAATTAAATCATTTGCATTAAGACCGAGACTATTTTTGGGTTCTTGTGGTATTCCAATTGGAAAAGGATTTAGTTGGTTAAAGCTTCTATTTTCATAACGGTAATTTATTTGGCTTTAAAACAGCCAAGTTGATTGGTTAAGCTAGCAAGATTTCGATTGCTATTCTTCTTTCTTAGAAGAGACTTATTCGATTTGATTTGTACCAAGTTTCATCAAGGTACCTCTAAGACTGAGAGACTAGTTTGTCTGGCTAAATAGATTCCCCTGGTGACGCTGATTTAGAATAAATGATTAAGGGGATCTAAAATATTTCTTAAGTAAATTTTGCTTCTATTTAAGGTAGTTACTCATATATTGTTAATAATAAAATCCAAATCTATTAAGGATCTTAGAAAATGCAGAAGGATGTTTGACTCATGTCGCTTCACTCTCGTTTCAGCGGCCCTGTTCAATTTCCAAATAGAATTCCGGCTCATTTAGCCAACTGAATGCAACAGTGTCACCAGCTACGTCGTACAAGCATTTCGGCTCATAAATAATAAATGCAAAGCATAGGCCAGGGCAATCCTTGACACTATGTCGCTCCCTCGACCGCTCCACATCAAGTTCATCAATTCTAATCAAGTTGGTCGAGCGAAATCTACGCTGAAAATTAACCACAATAAACCGAAGAAACCCGGGACAGAAACAGAGCTGGGCAGGGCAGGTTGTCCACGACCCAAGTGTGCTGGGTCAGTGGTAATCCCCGGACCGGGCTCACAATTACAATGTCATTCCCTTGCTCCTTTTGGGACAAGAGACTCACGCAAGGCAAATTTATCCTAGGCACGACTGGGTCGAAGAAGTCGAGGCGAGCCGAGCCGAGCCTAGCGACCCCAACACGCATATGTATAATTCATAATGAATCCTTTCTATTAGTCAAACGTAAAATGAAATGGTTTTTGCGTATTAGTAACGCATATTGGCTGTAAAGCCGCACACGGCACAGGACCACGAGGCCGGCAGAGATGCCTGAGCCGACGACTTTGCCTTTGGTCTTAGAGACCAAAAACTCTTAAGCTGTGGCGTCAAACTTTGTGGCATTGTTGTGTGTCCTTGGAGAATAACGCTGACAGCCACAGGAGCACCAGCAGAAGCAGCAGCAACAACAAGTAGAAGGATAACAACAACAGCAACAACAACTACAACAGGGACAAGGACAATAGGCAAGCACAACTACAAATGTGAGGCAAGTTGCGATGCTGAAATCAAAGATATGCAAATTGAAACAGATACTCCTGCTTTGGCAAGGCAACTCAACGATTCACTTCATCCCCCTCGCCCTCTTTCTTGCTCCCTCAGCTGGCGCTATTACGACATTTCCCAGACGTAACCAACTTGCCTCGAATACAATAATAAAATATTTAATAAATAACACAAATGCTTCGGGGAAATGATTTATGTGTGGCCAAAAAAAGAACTCCTTTTTGCTCTTTGCAATTTTGCGCAAATAGTTAAAGCGCTTCCGCACGCCACTTGGGCCACGCCCCCTCTACCCCGTATTGCCTGCTCGGCCCCTTTTAAAATACCCATTGCTGGCTTAACAAATTACGCTCGCCCGTCGGCTTCGGGGCTTGGGGCAACATAAATTCGCACGCATGAGAAATGTCATTGAATGAACTCTTGCCATCCGTAAGAGAGTCCGTCCTGGAGTCCGTCTCTCTCTCTCTCTCTTTCGCTCTGGCCGCGGGGTCGGGCGTTATATTGTTATGGACGCAGCTGGAATTGCGAAATTGCCACGCATGACTTGTCTTATATTCGGCAGTGCTATGCCACGCCCCACGCCAAAGCCACCGCCCACGCTTCATCAACACTTTCACTGCCCTCTGCGACCCTGCCCAGTTTTGGGTTAATTATGCCAAGAAACCCATTAAGCCTGCCTGCCTCCACAAAGGGCTGGCATTGACTTTGCCATGCCCTTTGCAAGCAACGGGTACAGCGAAAATTACACTCACAAAGAATGAGGTTATGCATGATTTAAAACAATATTCAATATTGCTAGGAGTTGAATTCCTCAGATTTTCATCTTCAATTGTTTTACTTAAATTTGTTGAAATGTATAAAGATTTTGCCAACATTATTTGTTAACATTTGACTCAAATCTTAGTTTTCAGGGTATTTGCCATTTGCAGTGTGCCGTTATTTAACAAATATTTTTCTTTCTTGCTTATGCTCCTTTCATACGCCACTCTTTACGCATGTGTGCATTTCGAGTTTGCTACGTTTTTCTGTTGTTGGTATTTTTTAGAATTCTATAAATATTTTTGCGGTTGCCTTTTGTACACACAATTTTTCGCTTTCGCTCGGCACTTTTGCTTCCATTTCTTGCTTGAGTTTGCATTGCAGTCACATTCGCTGTGGAAGGCCAAGCCAAATGAGGAGGTGGTTGTACTAGAACTGGCAAAGCATCGATAGTTGGCTGACGCGATACTTTTGTTGTTTTAAACACTGTTTATCGTCCGTACTTATATGTAATTCGATTGTGTGTCTCACATTAAGTTCGATATATCGATACTATCGTGAGAGATTCTCCCAGCTCTAACTCGCACCTGACTTGCATTTGCCACATGCAAGTTGGCATTTCTGCTGCTCATATTTTCAACGTTTTATTGCAAGTTTTGGCAATTTTCCGCAGACAAACTTTGTCGCGCAGTAAAAGAAAGAAATAGAGAGTGTGAGAGTGAGCAAGTCTATCCTCGGGCTCACACATTAATAAACATAAATTAGAGCGGAGCGCAAAATTAGTAATTCAATTACGCTAAACAGCTACTTAAGATGGCGACTTTAGCTCTGCCTTTGACTCCGGCTTATTGGCAGTAGCAGCAGGAGCTTGCAGCTGCCAGCAGAAGGCATCAAATCGCAGCTCAATTGCCCAATCAGCCATGGCAGGCGGCCAGACTTTGCTCAAGGCACAAGGCGCATGCATAATTCGCATTGCCAATGAACGCCGCAGCTGGCGATAATAACGCCAATGAACTGACCGCCATAACTGGATGACTTCCCCTCTGCCTCCCCACACGCACCGTACGCATTGGTACAGTTCAACCCCAAGACCAACCACAGAGCCTAACTCGTTACTTGGAGATGAAAACGGAAGGGGGCATAGAAGCTGTGCCGTGTCAGCTTCAATTGACCATGACAGCTGGCTCAACCTAACGCTGCTGCTTACCGCGCTGCCATTGCAAAATCAAAGGGATATGGGCGAAGCACACATAATTAGGTCGGATACGTTAGAAACTACGCAATTCTGATTAGCCTCAGAGTGCATGTCGTGCAGCCAGTGCGGATGTAATGGGCCTTTTAGCTGAACTTCCTGCTGCTTCATCGCCCTCATTATGATCATTATAAATGGCCCAAAATTGGGACCAGCTCGTGGCATATGTTGAGGGCATCCAAGATGATGCTAATTAATACAGCGAGTCGATGAGCCGAATTGCTTCATTTAGCTTGTCAATCGTAACTCGTAAGTGATTCGTAAAGTTCGAAGCGAGATCTCAGAGAAGTTGAGTAAGGAAATTAGGTATGATAGTTCCTCAATGCCTAAACTACCATCGACGGAGACGCTAAATTAGGTAGGATCTCCTCTTAATACAAAATGCATTTTGTACACATAATATCGTACACTAATCAAACATTAATAATCCACCAAACAAACAGATCTTGGGACAGCAAATTGCGAATGGTAACTCCTTCATAATCAACAGATATTTAGCTCATTTCAAACTTTGTACCATATACAATATTTCCTTTATATTCCAGCTAACAATAACCATTATGATAAAGACAATGTGAAACTAAGCTGAAGATGAAGTAAGAGAAGGAGGAGGAGGAGAAGAAGGTGCAGAAACATCTAGCGAGAGTAGAGTCTGCTTGTTTGAAGTGTCAACTGACTTAAGGTTAATTTCTTGAGACCCTGCGATGCTTATTAAAGCGCAAGCAGATTGTGGCAAAAGGAAAAGGAGAAGGGGAGAGCGTGGGAGGGTGACGGCAAAACGCTGCGTTAATGAAGCGGGCAATCGCAGACGGCGAGAAATACCAAAAGCAGTTGCAATTAAAAAATCATCAGCTGGAACAAAGACAACGCGCCAAGGAAAGTTGTAAAACCTGCAAAGTTGCTTGTCAACCGACGACAGACAGAGAGAAAGACTGAGAAAGAGATGGAGAGTGAGACACATCCGCAGTGGCAGTGGCAGTTGCAGTTGCATGTGCTGCATGTGGCTGTGGCGGTGCCTGTGGTGTGTTGTCAGTGGTGCGAGTGGTGCTGATACTGTTGCTGTTGGTCTTGGCCAAATGGAGTTACCCCTCAACCACTCCCGCTCCTTAACACCCCTCCCACACAGCGCTGCCAAAAAGGAATTGCAAGTAGCAAACGGAAGCCACAAAACGGACCGCAATTGACGTACAGTTGCCACCGCAGCCAGCAGCAAATCCTGTCAGCTGCCACTATGCCAGCACAGACCGGATGAGGGGGTACAGTTGCGAGGGTGTGTGACTGGGGGCGACCTACAAGCAAAGTCATATGCACAAACAAAGCAAAATCAGAAGCTAAACAAAACAATGCCGGGCGACAAGGACAACAATTTTGCATAGTTATGCGAATGTTGTCGTCGTCGTCGTCGTCGTCGCTGTCGTCGTCGTCGGGGTGCCAAAATGAGCGCTGGCAAAAGGATGTGCGGCCATTTTGTTTTATATAGACCACAGACCGAAAAGCAAGTAAAGTCGCTGCTGATGCCACAGCCACAGCGGCAGCTTCAGCTCCAACTCCTGCTTCAGCTTCAGCTCCGGTTTTTGGTTGCTGCTGATGTTGTTGTTGTTGCTGTTTTTGTTGTAGTTTTCATAATAACAATAAAAACTTTTTTTTTACAATTTGCGGAAAACTTGAAATGATTGTTATGCAATTGTTGGTAACGCAATTTTGTCGTTGCTTCCCCCCAACAACTGCCTCTCCCCCTCTTGATACTCTCTGCCTTCCAGCAACGACAGTCAGTGTCAGTGTCTTTCTCGTGTGGGTGTGTGTGGGCAATGTGTGTGTGTGTGTGTGTTGCCTGACTGTGTGTGTGCATGTTTACACTATAAATTCGCATTAAGTAGCACAAAAGTTTTATTGACTTCGTGTTCGTTCAGTTGCTACGCTTGATTTTCATGCCACGCTGCCGGCAGAGACAGCAGCAGCAGCAAAACAGATAAACAAACAGTAAACTTTAATTGCAAAAATTTGTGGTAAAATTAATGAACGTACCAACACAGGATGCAATGACCTCCCCCCATCCCAGCGAATCCACTCCAGCTGCCCCTGCCCAGCTGTCACTCAGGATCTGTCTCTGCCTGTCTGTGTGTGTGTGTGTGTTTGTGTTGTGCTGCTGTTGACACTGCTGACCAAAAGTCAAATTGCCAAAGTGTTTGCTCGCCAGCTGCAATTGGAACCCGATGGAAGGGTGCATCTAGGACCCATTGGAGCAGGGCGTGTACTCCAGCTCTAAATGACTTGTTAAATTTGTTTGACTTTGGCATCGAGGCGATCCACCCAAACACGCACACCCACACACAGAGAGCGAGGCTGTAACTCATCTCTCCCCAGCATAATTAGAGATCCATTACGATAAGGCTCCCTATTTTCGCCATTTGGCGCATTAATCATTGATCCTTTACATTATTATTGCTAAAGCTGGCTGGGCTCATATCTGATGTCGATTTAATGCATTTTAATTAAAAATTAAATATCGCACTGGGCAAATGAAATAAATTTCAAATATGTTGCATTTTTCGCACCACACCAAAAGCTATCGCTAATTTTTCGGGCTCTAATGAAAACATTGGTTTTGATAACCGATAAGAGATTATAATTACACAAAATATAAATTTATTGGTTATACAAGTGCGCTGAGAGTGCCATAAATATTCAACTAAATTCATTGCATTCCGAGCCATTTGAATAATATTTTTGTTGGCATTTGTGATATTAATTAGGAGTTTTGAATAATTTGCCATTATTTCTAACTAATTGGAATTGCATTATATCTTTACTTTTGAAATCGTTAACCTCTTTTTTCCTGCCGTTCAGCTTTGATTTACTTCATTAGTATCGGCAAGCCGCCACTTTCGACAAATTTCGGATCAAGTTGATTATAAAGTGTTGAATAAGTTACAAATATCAAATATGTACGTATACGAACTTCACATACATCGGCCCACCGCCACTTGCGATAAAGTCGATAAATAAGTGCTGAGTAATTTAAAAATATCAGCTACAACACTTGAGACTCTAAATTTAGTATTCAATTTAAAAGTTTGGCCACCAAAAGAGCTGTTTATTTTCAGCATATTCTTTTAAAAATATGTTCAGTATTTTCTAAAATTCTCTTTGGCAAATGTGCTGCTATTTTTGGCACAATAATAATACCACACTCACTATTTGGGCCATAAAGCAAATTTGAATCATATCAATATTCATGACTGTAGCATTTGGTGGCCATAAAACAGTTGCCTACTATGTCCGTAAATAGTGTGGAAAAATAAAGCCCATTTGCTGTAATTATTTTTAAGTCTCAATCAATTTGACTGGCAGTGTCGACGTTTTTTCATTTGTTTCCCTACTTTAGCGAGTAATTACTAGGAAATTGTAAATAACACACACACACACATTTATCGTAATCCCCCCTGAAGTGTTTAAAACGGAATCGAAATCGGGTTCGCAATTTTGCAATGTTTGTCTGCCAGCTTGCACTTTCAATTAATTACTCGCCGATCTGCGTCGTCTTTTCAATAAAATTAATTCACCTGGCGCCGCCCGACTGCCTCACTATACATACACACATATGAGAGAGTGTGTGTGGCTTGTTGCGTTTTGGAGCCCGACTGAGTTTCGGAAATATTCGTAATATTGTCAACTTTGCTGCGCTTCAATTAAACTTGCAAACAACTCGAAGCTGCTTCGACTGCGGCAGCGTATGGCATCATGTGCATCATGTGAGCTGCCTGGCAAAACTTAACTAGATCCGTTTTTAATTAAACTCAACTGCAAACAAAGTCATTCAAAAGTCGCCTGCCAGACAGTGCGGCAGCAGCTCGCCTTGCCTCGCCAGCCAGCCGAGTGCCTTGTAGACGCCTTAGCGCTTCTGACAAGCAGATGAGGTTGCGCCTCTGTCGCTGGCACTCTCTCTCTCTCTCTCTCTCTCTCTCTGCCACTAAGACTCCCTGCTCGGCAGCTTGGAAGGTCCCACGCAGGCAACTAACCCGTCTCCAAGTTGTTTGCACCTATGTAAGCTGTGCCCAAAATGGCATTCACCCCTTCCGGATGAGCTTCTAACCCTCATAACCCTCCTCGCCACCCATCCACTGCCTACTAGCAAGTTATTCTGTGCGCCTCCCAAGGTTGCGTCAACGTTGCGTTTGGGATTATGCCAAAATGCAATTTGCATTTGCCAGGCGGCTTCCTTGAGACTCCTCCGTCTGGCAAGACAGCGACAGTTGCAGCTCCTCGTTCCCGTCCCTCACTCTTGCTCCGCACCAGCTGCAGCGACATGCGCGCATTAATTTTAAATTGACTGTGAAATCACAATGAGCGTTTTGTGTATCCGGTTGCGTCCTTGCTGCAATGTGCCGACTTTGCTGCGTGGATTAATTATGTGTCCATAGATCTGCTAAGCTCCAATTTGAACAGTTTCCAGGTTCATAAATTGTATATACGATGTATATCGATGTATATCCTGGAATTCTGATATAAGTTGATATTTTTAACAAAATATGGATTAATAAAATAAATAATATATTTTATTAATTATTATTTTATTATAAAATTAAATACACAATTATTTAATAAAATGCTATTAACAATTATATAATACGAGGGTCGTTTGATAAGTCCGTGACTTTTTGTATTTGCCGCGCACCTGCTCTAAATACAACACTGCTCCTGTCAGCAGTTATCGATTAACAGCTGACTGTAAAATTTTGAGAAAGCTGCGTTTTTTGGTTTGCGTTTTATAGGCATTGAAAGCAGACGATCTCGTGAATTTTAACGAAAATGGAGATCGAGATCGTCTGCTTTCAATGCTTTATCAAACGACCCTCGTATAATAATCTTATATGCTATACTATATTATGATGCGATAAACATCGAAAAAAGAACTCTGCAATTAAAGAGAATTTAAAAGAGCTTTAAAAATGTTAACAAGATTTCAAAATGTTTTTTTATATAAATGTATTTAATTTTACTATTTGTTATATATGTATAATATGTTCAACACATTCCCAACTTATTGAATTTACATAGTTTTGTCTTTTTCATCGCATTGAACCTTTTTTTGACATGATTTCTTGATTTCCAAACCGTGTTCGTCGCGATTAATGAATTCGTGATTCGTTTATACTTTCAGCAACGCGATTTATTAATCAAAAATGCAGTCATATTTGAAATTCATGTTTTCAAGTTGTTTTTTGTCATCGTGCTGCAGCGTTTGTTATGCTTGGCACTGTTTGGACAGCGTAAACAGACTAATGACAGACAATGGACCCACAGGGTGCCCATACATGTCGTAATATTTTGCTGTTCTCTCTGATTTCCATTGAAATCAGAATTGTTTTTACCGATACGTAAAAGAGTGTTTTTTCTTGCACTTCTCAATTAATTTAAATCAAATATGTTCGGTTATTGGTGTCGTAAAAAATGCAGTGTGGCCAATGTGCGTAAAAAACAATGCATGCTGATGGTTCGATAAGCAAACAAGTCGATACAGCAGGTGAAGTCAACCCCACACTCCACATAGTGCATGCGCTTCATAGTACGCCTTACTTGGGATTCGAAGGAATGTCACGCCGACAATTTTCCCCCTCGGAAAATCTTGATTGTGGCATTTTCTTTGGCTTTCCCTGGCTTCGCTTAGATATTTTCATTGCATTCACTCGAACGAGTCTCTGCTTTCTGGCTCGCCCAAGTGCCGCAGGGCGGGAGTTACCCAATGACATACATTTAGCCGCTAGTAACAATAATTTTTATTATTATGGCACCACCTACAGCTCGCCGCTGCCATGTAGATGAGCTGCAGCCGCTGTAGCACGAATTCAACCCCACACCCCTCCTCTCGCGGGACCACTTCCTACGACTTTCCATTGATGACTCGCAGTTAGCAAAGAGAGCATTTTCACACGACGCTGGAGACTGGCGGTGTGGTGGCAAGCAGGCTGGAGCGGGGGTGGCCAGTCAATAAAATCGAACAACTGCCATTAAAATCATTTAAATGTTATTGTCTCTGTGCCCTGCCGCAAGTTATTTCTACTTTGGTGCTTCTGCGGCATGCCATCTCTCCCTCCCCCCGTGTCCACCCATTGCTTTCTGCTGACTCAGTCACTGAGAAGTTCTACAGCTTTGACTCCAACTCCAACTGCTCCGGCTCCGGCTCCCTGCTGCTGCTTCTGCTGTCGACTTCTGACTGCCGGCAGGACTCACTTTTGCTTTTGGCCGTAAACGTAGTCACCATAGCCGTAGTTGTAGCCGTAGCAAAATATGTGTCTGTCAGCAAGTTGCAGTAGAATAATACCCCGGGGTGTAATTGCTTTAAATGTCTTTGTATGAATGCGAAATGCGGAGCAAGCTACCCGGGTTGGCTTCCATCGCACAACTCTTTAAGACTTCCCGTCGAGCAGGCATCGAGTGCTTTAAAGCTGTGTAGACTGTTGAGTTTAGCTCTAAATATTGGCTATAATGGATTCAATTACAATAATGCCGATTAAATGGATTAATAGCTCGAGAGAGTTGAGCTTTAATTCAGCTGGGTGTAGCTCAGTTTTATGACTTAATTTGCACTGTTAGTGCTAATTGAATTGTTTTATAATAGATTAAATTAAACAATACAAGAAAAGTATAGTAAATTATTGGTTTATGTGGCTAATACACTATGGTAGGTTAAATCACTAAGCATCGAACATATAGAGTGTTGAATTACCGATGGCTTAATCGATATAAGTGTTGCATAATTTGTGAAAATTTTGAAAAATTCAAATATTTAAATTTATATCGATAGTCATAAGCTAAAGATATCGAATTAATTGTTGAACAGCACTTAAAGAGGGTCAGACGCAATACTGTTTTTTAATGTTTATCAATGTTATGAATATGATGAAACAATAAATCATTTAAACACCACTTTATTTATTATTCACTAAAAAAAACATTGAGCAATTGATGAAAAGTCTACATATAGTTACCCTAATTGGAGTTTTACATGTTGGTAATAAATACAAATTTAAATTAAATTAAAACATTTTGCTTTGTTTCCTATATTCCCTTATCTGATTAATATTATATGTCATTTTCTTTTAGGACTAATTTATAATTTCTATTATCTTTGAATGTCTGTGTAAATTGAGCTTGGATTAAAAATTTGTTTTATTTGTTAATGAGTTTTCTTTGGCACAATTACTTAATGCCCGCCTCTTTTTACATTCCACCCCATCGTTTTCTCTCAGTGTGCATTAGCCTAAGCCCATTCAAGACGAGTGAAGTCTTTCGAGTTTCGCACACACAAAATAAACACATATTACGTCTTTTAACGACTGGCAAACCTCTGCGCAGGCAATGCGCATAAATAATTTACCAACTTTTCAAAAGGGAGCCCAGAAAGAGAGGGGGAGTGCGAGTGAGAGAGAGGGAAAGCGGGAGGTCGCTGCAACTTTAAGACAAATCACAAAGCGAGGCAGGGCGAGGCGACTGAGACATGCACATTGTAAAGAGGAGCAAGGCTGCTTAGGGCGAAACATGGGCAGGCAGGATAATCCAACACATGAGCTTGCCAAGCTTGCTTGTTAATTAAGAATGTGAAACAAAGTCATAAAGGAGACGACAAGAACAACAGCAGCGGAAGCAGAGGCAGCAGAAGCAGCAGCGACAGCTTCAGCTTCAGGTACAAGCGACATAAAAGGAGAAACGTGCGCAAAGACGCGACTAACAAATACATGCATAAATACATAAATATGCTTGTGTGCGCACGTGTGTGTGTGAGAGAGAGAGGGGCATGCTTCGTTTATTAAAATAAGAAAGTAAGTACTTCTTTCTTTTCTTACCCCACAATCATATTCTTATTCATTTGCAGCCAGCTGCCGATAGCGTTGTCTGCTTAAAGCTCGCCCCCGATATCGTATGCATGGATATAGTAGCTCCGTCAGCTCGGCCATTTTAATGAGCAAATTCGATTTCATTGTCACGCAGTGACGACCCACAGCAGCAGCAGCAGCGGGCCCAGCTTGGCCGGCCTGGCTCGACCGCATTTGCAAAAATTACGCATACGCCGCGTGTGACGAGAGCGCGGGCACACGCCGCAAACGTGTCTGGGAATCGCGCGAGCATCTCGGCCTGAATTTATTAATATATGCGTGACGCGTTGCCGTGGCCAGTGCCGAGGCACTGCTGAGCCGCCGGCGCAGCCTGTGATTATTTATGTGTGTGTGTGTGTGTGGGCGTGGCCTCCCTTTGCATGTGTACTCAAATTAAATGAAGCGAGCTCGAAGATTCCTCGATTTACCTCGCGTTTAAGGCAGCAGAGGCAACTGCTGACCAGTCTTGGTTAACAATTAACGGCACACGTTACTCAATACTGCTTTGAAGTCTATTTTCCTGGCACGGACAAACTAATCAGCATATTTGGGTCGAGATGTTAATCTCGTCTCGGAATAAAGCATGACAAAGGACTTGAAAAAAATTCCAAAGCGCCCGCGTCGTTGTGTGTGTGAGGCATATCTGCAGCCTCTTTCAGCTGTCGTTGTCTGCAGCCGCACACACACAAACACACATGCACAACCCCTGCACACACTCGAGCAACAACAAAAACTGCATATGCAAATTTAATTTTTTTCCAATGCGGCACACACACGACTATTTGCCAATCTCCTCTACCCCCGCCACACCCAGACTGCTGCTCCTTCACCACCTTGCGCTTCTTCGATCTGACAGTAAACAGCTTCTTTATCTCTAACCCGTTTTGCACTGCCTCGTAGAAATTTTCAGTTTTAAGTAGAGCGGAAAATTAAAAACAAATTTGCCGTTCACATTTCACTTTGTGTGCGCGTCGCTTCGCTTTCTTTTTCTCTTTCACTCTCTTTATATTCCTCTCCCTACTTCTTTCTCTCCCTCTTTCCCAGCTTAAACTATTTTTCATTCTTTTCGTATCATATTTTCGTACCTGCAATCTGCATTCAGCATTGCTCGAGTTTATTTAAGACTGTATTTATTGCAGTCTCCTACAAATAAAATGTTTCTAGCCCAAAAATATTCGGAGAGTTCAAACTAGAGTTGCAATAAAAACGATTTGATATCGATACATCGAAGTCATTCGAAAATTTGAAAACCTCGATATTTAATTTTCTATCACTAAGTATCGATGTTCGATGCTTAGTGCCGAAAGCATCAAGCGAGTATGCTGTGCCGTTTGAGTACTCTATATTTTCGATGCTCAATGGTTGGATTTATTAGGTGCTTACTATCGCATTTTGTTAATTTTATTATTTATTTAATTATTATTTTGTCTAATACTATGTGAATAAATTTGTTGTGATTATTAGAACGTCTTTCCGCTTTTGAAATCTTAGAAACAAATTTGAATATTAATTTTCGATACATCGTTCTTTTACTCCATAAAAGCATCGAAACATTTATGAACGCAAGTATCGGATTTTCTCCACCTCTAGTTCAAAGTTCACATCAAGCTGGAAATGAAGTCAACTTAACGGTACTTTGTGCTAGGCTCAGCAGTTTGCAAATTGGTCCTGGTTCGTGCTTCAAACACGCTGCACATTCCCAGCCAATTTTGGTAGCTGATATCGAATTTTTATTTGCTGCTTCTGGTGCTGCTGCTCCTGGGTTTCCCGCCCACCTTGGCCCACCTTAATTACAAGCAATTATGCGCTCAAAAGCATAAATGATGGCCAGGCACAGGTAGAGCAGGCTGCCGTTCGGCCTGCCAAACGGTTATGACTTTGAGCGGCAGCTGACCAAATTGCAGCACATTTGTGCCAATCGGTTTAGGCCTTTGCAGGCACCGAAAACTTTTACGACCTGACTCGGCACTTTTCCATTGCAGGCAGGGAAGGGAATGTGGTGGGGAGGAAGGGGACAGGCTGAAGCAAACTTTTATTTTATTTGCACAGGGCTGGTAATTAAGTTAAGCAAGTGCAGATTTGCCGCTGTCGTCAATGGAGCCTGCCTGGTGCAGCGTGGCGCCTCCTTAGTCCGTTGTCTGTAATTTCAGTAAGCTGATTTACGCAAAAATTGCCAAGCAAAGCGGATAAGTTGTCTACAAAAGTTTTGTCGTGCAAAAAGCAATATGCAAATAGAGCGACGCCGACGACGGCGACGTGGACCTGGAGGTTGAGTTAAGCTGCAATCAATATTCAAATCCACTTAGCATTCGAATTTGACGTAATCAAATTTGCGATTTTTGACTTGGACTTGCCAAGGAGTGGGAGAAGTAGCCGCCTCAGCTGGGGTTAAGCAACCATTTTGGGCAACTGGGCAGGACTTGTACACTTCTATTTATTCTAATCTCACACAGTTGTAATTTGCAGCATCACTCAAGCGTGTCGAGCCGGAGATGGAGCACGGAGTCGAGGCACGGCCAGGAATAGGAATTGAAATGGCCGGCCAGGCGGACAATTCAGATTCGTTCATCCACTTGAAATGAAATGCAAATCCTTTAGAAAAGCTCAGCCCAGACTGGGCTCACCTAAAGTCACTCAGGGATGCCCGCCCGCACCCTCTCACCCCCCCGCTCGCAGTTCATTATTATGCCAGGATATAACCTTTGTCTCGAATTAATTAAAATGGATTTACATGAGCTCAAAATGTCGCAAGCGCGCCACGCGGGGCCAAACCTAACAAAGGCACCTTTACACCGCAGCAGCATTTCCAGGCCCCACTCCGCCTACTGCCGCTGCTCATCTCCATTTCACAGCGACACTTGGTCCCAGGTCCTGGCACTATTTTGCATGCAGTACTCCAGGATCTGCTGTGCCTCGCACTGACTCGTTGGTATCTCCTTTCTCTCTCTCTCTCCACGTCAAGCCCGCACCGCAGATAAATATTTATATTTCGCTTTTTAATCTTTTGTAATTTTAAGTCGCGTCATACTTTCTCACTTCTTCTCTCTCTCTAATTTACTCGCTTCTCTCTCTGTCACTGACTTTCTCTGCCACTCCCCCTCCCTCTCTCTGCTCACAACTTTTGCTATTTGCTGTTTTCGCTATTTGGCTATGCTTTCTGTTGACTTTTCAATTTGAAAGTTGAAAGCACTTAGGGTTATTAGAATGAGAAGCGTGAAGGCATCCCGAGTCCAAAGTCAGCCATTCTGCGAGTCTTTAGTCTGTCCAGAGTTCGCATCGACTGGCTTTTCCAGCAAGTGCACGCAAATGCCGGATTTCCGCATTATATTTGGACTGGATTTGATCATTTGCAGTAATTTCGAGAATAACTAAGCTCCCCTTCCCTGGCTGTCTCTTTGTCCCTGTCCCGTGCTGTGTCGTGTTGCTGCTGTATCGTGTTCCGAGTGCGTTTGAGCAATGTCGTGAGTGTATTTCTCGTGAATCTCTTGAATTCGCGTCAGCTTGCAAAAGCAGCTTTTGTTTTTCTGTTTTCTATTTGATTTGTTGTGCAAAATGCATTGCTTTTATCCTTCACATTTCTTAGCAGCTTCGTTTTCACTGGAAGTCCTCGCAGCATATGAGCTTAGGCAACAGAAGATGCATCATTCCTGAAGCGAATAACTGCGTGGAAGTATTTCGCGGTAATACCTTTGGAACTATTTCCATCTTTAATATATTATTTTGCTCTCGTATCGACTGTTCTTATGAGGAAGAACTATTTTCAAGATGATAGTTTGCTTATTTGCTGGACAGTCGACTTAATATAAATCAATGAAATTGTTAATACCATATAGTAATGATGTACATCCTCTAAATAACAGTTAATTTAAGCCACATTTCTTAATATTTCATAATAAGTAGCTAGTTATCCTTTTTGACGTTCAATTTATGTACAAAAAGTTCTTGTAGAGGGTATATTAACTTGGCCAGGAATTTGCAATGCTCTCAACGATACATCTGCGAACCTTATGAGGTTTATATATTCTGAATCAGTCTCAACAGAGTTGCAATCAAGTCTGGACTGTTTGTTAATGTCTCCAGAGTCTTGAAAATATTCTTGTTTTTATTAATTCAAAACAGTTTGAATCAACATTTTTTTCAGCCAGTTCCGTGTATTTCCTTATCCTCTGTAACCATTCTCTCTGCAATTTAAAGCTTGAGATAAGCACTTCTGTTAATGTTATTGTTCTTAACGCGAAACTACCGTATGCGCATTAAAAATGCAACAATCGCCCTCCTCGCACTGCTCCTGTAGCACATAAAGTGCCTGTCAGATGTCAAATTCATCAATATACACAAAAAAAAAAGGAAGGAAAAACCTGACAATGGCTACGACGAGGACATTGGGTGAGGCTTCATCTACAGCTACAGCTTCGGCTTGGACTTGGACTACGGCTATGGCTGCTTTTGGGACCACTTCAAAGGCTGAACAATAACCGAACCGGGGCACATTACCCACATCAAACCGACCGCGTCATGCCACGTTGGCCATGGCCATTTTGTGCCTTTGCTCAAGCAGAATTAATTTCAATTTACATTTAAATGCAGTCGCCTGTCGCGTGGTGGGGGCAGGGGTTTCTACGGGTGGCAACATTTGACCTGACCTTGCTGCGCCTCAAGTCGCCATCGCCGTCGCCATCGCCGCCGCGGCGTGGTGCACAATATTTTATGCCTTCAACTTTACGTTGTGTTCGCTTCTTTTTTTAATACCATAATTGGCTTACTGATGAAGGTTAGCGGGGAGAAATGCGAGAAAAAAATACATACAAAAAAGGAGATGGAGAAGGCGGAGAAGGAGAGGAATACCGTAAGGCAGGCAGGACACAAATTATTCAAGAAATATTTTTGACAGGCCGCGCATTTCTTCTTGGCACTTGAAAGGACAACCTTGAAATGAATTTGCGATTGCAAGAAAGCGAGAAAAAAAGCGTGAATAAAGTGGAAAAAAGGTTCGTTTCGTATTAAAGATTTATTAGCTAAGTGCACTCGCGGTGCGTCGAGCCGTGCCCAGCAGCCACTTGGCCGTGTTTCAATTGCCCCAATGACGTAAATAACGATATGGTAGTTGCTCGATAAGGCTAGCTAAGGTACTAGGGAGGGAAGGTTAAATATCTTAGCTCAGCGGACAACAAGGCGCATGCTTAATATTTATTTAATTTCGTCTGCTTGGCATTTTATCTCTCTTTACCTCTCTCTCTCTCTCGGTTCATCTGCATCATCGTCTTTTGCGGCTTAGTGCGCTTTTCGCTCCCTTGAACTATTTCCATTTTGTCATCAAGTTCATTTGCTGCCTCCTCCAGCCCTCCATCCCTTCGTGCCCCCCCTTGCTTGCTGTGCTCTGCTACATCAATTTTATTGACTTTTCCCATCGTTCCACTCGAATGAATGCACAATTTCATTAGCAGGCGTGCCACATGCAGCTGTCTCTCTATCTGCAGCAGACTCCCGAACTCAGCTCCGGCTGCAGTTCGAGCATTGTTCGTGCATAATCCTGGTGCGGCATGCCGTCTTTGGGCAATCGATAGTTTTCGGTGGCACAAATTGCTGTCATAACTTGCCAATGAACATGGGCGTAGTTCGCCGGCCCCTTTTAGGATAATCGCATTAACAACTCGCCTGACACCAGCAGAAGAGCCAAAAGTTTTAATTTAATAAAGCCAGTCAAAGGCAGCAGCGTTGCAAATTGTAACAATATAGCAGCATCTTAATAAACTTTAATTCCCCAAACAACAACAGCAATACCAACAACAGCAAGCAGAACAACAGCTACGTCATGATTATGAACTCAGGCTCAGTCGAAAACTTTTAATTAGCGAGCGAAAGGGGGAGCAAGCTAACGAGACTAGGCAAAGTTTTTCAATTATTGCCACCTGCACCACCAGCGACAAACCCTTCGTGCCCCCTAATGACCAACCGAATAGGCTCAATTGGATTTTAAATCAACAGTCAATAGCTTGAACAGAAGGGGGGGGAGGTAGCTGCTGGCTAATCGCCCGCTTGGGGCGTGGCAACGGGTTAATTAGCGACAAGGCGTAGCGGAGAGTGTTCGACTTGATCTGGGAACCTATAAATAATTATAGATGCGAGCTGCGCCTTGCACAACCTTTCTCCAACTCTCCCCCTACAGCCCCTTACTCCCTTACTCGTAAACTGTCCTCCCCCTCCTCCCCACTCCTCTTTCACTGGCTTAACAAATGTAGCTCCGCCTGCATGACAAATGTCGTCTAGACGCCGGCGAGAGCAGCGCAGCCATGCCTACATTTTCCATTGATAACTGCAGTGGAAGCAGGAGCTGACACTCTCTCCCGCCCCCATTGACCACTCCCAGCCGTACCTACTTTTCCTATTCCTGCTGCCACTGCTGCTGACATTCGATTTGGCCGTTTGGCAACTAAATCCGTTTCAGTTTTTGACTGCCACCAGCGAGCAATGACAATGGAACTCATGGACGCTATCGCCCTCCCCTTCCGCCTGAACCAGGGACCTCCTGCTAGGTGCTGGCCATTTTTTATGCGCTCTGCATGATGCCAGCAAGAAGAACTGGTGAGCTCGAGAGCCAGCCCTGATCTGGTTAACTGCTTATGGCATTCGGTTAGTGGAGTAGTGGAGGATGATGGAATTGTCCCAGCAGGCAGAGAGAATTTTCTGTTACTTATTGGGAAGGCTTCAGTGCCGTCAGCGAATTAGAGTGGGAATTTGATGGATATAACGAGTAGTACTGGAGAAGATAGAGAAGTAGTAGAACATAACCTCATTTACGAACTTACCAAAATGAAACTGACAAACGACAAAGTTTTGTTTATATTTCAAAAATCTGATGACTGCATCTTAATACTTAACTGAAATTTTATATTTTTTCAAACATAATATTCTTATAATATTGTATTCTACGAAACAGACAACGTTTTCAAAAGAATATCGTCATACAAACCTATCTATCGAATAACACAAATGGCTTATTTATTTTACTACGCATACATTTCATAGCAGTTTAAGTCTTTTCATTGTCATTTTCCATTCAAATGTTATAGTTTCCTATTCCTATCTTTATTATAAAACTTGACGACACAATCTTGGCTAAAAGGTTTATCAAGTACTTAAGTTTCATTGATAGTAAAATCTTTTTTAATAAAGTATAACTTATTTTCAAATTTTTAAGTGATATATTACTATCATTAACCCAACTTATTACATGTTTTAAGGGGCTTATGACAAAATACTTAAATGCCGTTGGAAGTAAAGTTTTCTCAAGTCGCCTCTCAATTCAGCAGCTATCTTAGCTTTATCATCGTACTTAATATAATTCTCATTCCAGCTCAAGCAGCTTGAGTCACTCTCTCCAGTTTGTTAGCTCGTAAACGCCACTGAAAATTCTCATAAAGCTGAAATGATGCAGTTTTCTGCGACTTCTTATAGTTCCCGCCTTAATGACAATGATGAAGTCTTTGAAGATACATTTATGTGAATGAAATTCGCGCTTTGTACGCATGCAATCACTTGAGTTGGGGAATAGTGTGGCATAGTGTGCCATATATGGCACAGCACACTATATATTTTATATATATTCAAGTTGCATTCGCATTGCTCTCTCGTAAATTATTAACTTCTTTCTTGTCGTTGTTGCAGCTCTCTTTGTGCATTCGCACGCCACGCACACGCACTCACTTCAGATTTCTATGACGGCACACATAGAAAGCCGCCGCATAATGAGCTGCCATAACAACAGGCAAAAGCCACCAACAGGCAGCGCACCCGGCAGCGACGCTGCAACTGCAGCGGGCACGGCAACGGCAACGTCTACTTTGCAAATTACTTTCACGCTTTCACATCTCCATTTCCACACGCTGAGCGACGACGACGACGACGTCAGCCCCAAAGGCAGCCCGCAGCCAGCGAGAGAGCGTTCAATATGGCGGGGAGTAAGGGGAGATGGGGTAGGTAGTACAGGGGAGGGAAGGTAGCTGGGGAGAAAGTGTCGCATGCGGGTGTGGAGTGCTAAGCACTTGTGACATGTCGTGTCGCATGCATATGCAACATTTGTTTTCGCTGCGCCGACATAATTTGCACCAAAGTGCTGCAAGCAAGTGTGAGTGTGTGTCTGAGACAGCTGTGTGTGTGTGAGGTGTGTGTGCAGCTGGAAAAAAGGCGAAATAATAACGGAATTCCTTTAATTTTCGCACCACAAGTGCAGGTAGCAGGCAGGCAACACTCCTCAGCAGATACAGAGCGAGATAGAGGAGAGAGAGAGAGAGAGAGGAGGGGGTTAAGGAGATGGGGAACAAGAGACATTGACGACAGCGGCCCAGAGGCAACTGCTGGCAAGTTCTGTAGGTAGGTAAAGCTGGAGCGCGCAGACCGACAACTTGAACGGTTAAGTACTCCGCACTCGCAGCGCAAGTCCCAGTCAAGTCAACTGAAAACGTGACAGGATATCCTGCCCGGGTGGGCTGCTCCAACTGGCGCTGTTGCTACTCCTGATGCTACAACGGCTCCGACTCCTGCTCCTACTGCTGCTGCCGGGGACTGTTTCTTCAGTAACTCTGACTATTTCTCATGCTCCCTGTTCCTTTACTGCTGTTTCTCTTCCCGCTGTCGCTGGTGATTACATTGCCCACAGCTCCGGCAGCTCATGCAAATGATAAAGCAAATGAGAACGTGGCACTTAATGTGCGTCACATTATAATTTGGCAGCTGAGTGGCCCCAACAACAAGAGCAGCAGCTGCAACAACAACAACAAGAGCAGCAGCAATGCCAGCGCATCAATATTTCATTCTATTTCGAATGCGTGCCGCTAACTCCTCTATTCCTCACCTAGCACACTCACGCGCATACACACATCTTCACACACAATGCAAATCACTTTAATGCAGTCAATTAGCTTGATAATTTATTTATAAGCAGCCACGCCCCCAGCCCAAATGCCTCCCTCTATACTCGAAAAAATGCGCGCAGCTAAAACTCATTTAATGAGCTGCCACGCAATCCTTGCTTGTCCTTGACTCCCGCCAGACAAAGTTATATAAATATATATGCATGTGTGTGTAATTGAGTGTGGGTATGTGTGTGTACGTGGGTGTACTATTTATAAGTCAACATTTGCATAAAAGTTGTGACAAGCCAGTGAGATGAGAATGCTTAAACAGGAATTAAAGGTTTGCTTGCACAAGACGAAGGTTTTTTACCCTCGTGGCTTATGGCAACAATCCTAACTGATTATTCCTATATTTATTATGTATAATATTACATAAATATATAAATATATATATAAATATATATACGAGTATATTTAATACCATTCCGTTTGGATAAAAACTTTTAGTTTCGGCATTAGGAACATTTCCTCTTGTTGATGACCTGAAAACAGTTCGACTCGAAGATTTCTCAACTTAAACGTTACAATCATCTCTATAGTTAATCTACCCTCAGCAAGGGTATTATAATGCACACGAAGTGACACTGACATTTTCCGTGGGGAACTTTCAGTTGCATTTTCAGGCTGCAAAAGTTTAAAGTTTTCCACAGCTTTTCAGTGCAATTTGCTTGGATTAGCGAGGGAGGAATAATCAGGGCAGAGAAATAGTGAATTAAACTAAAAATAATAATGATAATAAAAATAAAGCTAAATGCGGCTTTGTTGAAGCTGCATTTGGGCTTGCGGTAAGGTGAGCCGTGTCTGCTCCGCTCTGCTGCTGCTCCTGCTCCGACGCTGTCAGACAAATGAAATTTATGTGCAACTGCGGTTCCCAGTCAGGCTTGTGGCAGGCTCCAGCCATGGCAACCGACTGCAACAACAAACTATGATCACATGAAAAGTAACTATTATCACGCCCGTACCTTCTATTGACTTAAATTTTTGTTGGCCAAATATTTGTTTGCTTTTGAAGCCTGTATTTTGGTAAGGCGATGATGATGATGACTGGGGTGCATCGAAGTGCAAATACATAATTGTTTTTATCGTGTTTATTTAAATCTCAATCGTCGTTTATATAAATATTTTCGTGATTTTCAATGCATTTTGTTTTATATTTACTTACGCCTCATAATTAGAAATGCAAATTTGAAATTCGCCCATAATCACACGCACACAAAATAAATGCAACGACTTTTACATAATGGATTTTCCAAAAACTAGAGGTATCACTTTCACAAAGGAGCGCACTTCACTGGAAAATACTTTATAATTTAACTGTTTAACTAGAAATGCAATTGCAATTTTCTATTTTACTTTTTCAACTTAAAAAATATTAAAATATATTTAAAATCGAACATGATTAAGCCCACATACAAACATTGGTCTAGTATTACAACGCATACGCGACTATGTAATCGACATTCGGTAACATTATTAAGTTTCAGACACGTTGAACACGCACATTGAAATGAACAGACATATACATTTGTACGAGCGTAGACTAATTCATTAGTATTATTAAACACAGACAATGCTGATGCGAAGCTTTGTTCACATTTCTAAAATGTTATAACTTTAGTACCCACAGTTTCAGAGATCAACTCGCCTGTTTAATTTCACTGGCAGACTGTGAAGTGTTGTCTATGCTAAACAAATATTTTCATTGAAAATATTTACAGAAATTTGCCGCTCAGCCAGTTTCAAATTCACACGCGCTTACTGCAGGGTATTATAAACAATAATCAAATGTAAAACTGATTATAATCTGTGGTTTTCGTTCATTAAAAGTATAATTTAAGCCACGCTGGCTACACATGCGAATTGAAAACATGGAAAATTCACAATCATTATGTTAATATTTAGTCGTGGCTGCAATCGAAAATTGAAATTGTCCTTGAAGCGTGAACGAGAGCGTGAGAGAACGAGAATAGGGAATAAAACGAAAGCATAAACAAAAACAATTATAATATTAATATAATTTGTGTTTATTTAGGCATAAATTATGTTTAGCTGTCGCAAAAATTACTCTCGGCCCGGCTGCCGATTTCAATTAAACGGCGACGGCAAAATTGAAAAACATTCAGCATGCAGTTTGCAGTTGATTCTCGATAAATCCATATACATACATCGCTTGCTATAAACCGAAGGCACAATGTACAAATTTATGGCAGAGTTTTAGTCGAAGCCCAAAAAATGCCACTTTTGGCCCAATGTCCTTGACACACAATATTTATTGCATACGCTTTGGTAAATGGAGTCGTATACGAAATATGGAATTCAAGCTTATGCTCCTCAGGCCAGTAGCAGCTAACCCATTTGCCCATTGCCCATTTCCACGATTTCCCATTGCCCATTGGCCATGTCCTTTCAGTTCAGTTCAGTTATTGTTATTTTCGCTCGACTCTCCTCCTGTGTATGTGTGTGTGTGTCTGTGTGTGTACTCCATTTGTTTTCATTTACAAGTATTTCACTTTGAAATTTATTTGCCCTGCACATTTTTATGGCTTGGCCTGACTTTGTGTCGCCCAGTCTTTTAAATTATGTATATGTGCCAGCCGAAATTAAAATTTATCTTCCATTGCCATTTCTGTGTGTGTGTGTGTGTGAGTATTTGTGTGAGCTTTATAGCTTATCCCATAAAAAATAAAATCGCAGCATATGCTTTGCATGCTACACTGTGCCACACTGTGTTTCAGGGACTCGCTTCAAGTTCTACGTGATTTCCGCTATCTAACAAATGACAAGTGACGGCGCACTTCCGCCGTTGCCATTTCCGTTTCCGCTGACGCTTTAATTGGCAATCCTCTTGAGCTGCCACGTCGCGGCTCAAAGAGTTAATAAAATGCCGAATGGCACGCCGATTTCATTTTTTCCGCCGCGCTGTCGCGCTGCAGCTCACCTTTTTTAATGCCTAAAAGTTTCGCGTTTAATTCCATTTTGCAGTTTCCAGTTGGGGCAACAGTTTGCCGTGCAATAAAAGCATCAATGGAGGCTGCGCCGCCATCTCCGTCGTCGGCAGCTGCGTCGCGCTTTGGCCGGCATTCTTAAACGTCGTCTTAAGGCACCCATGATGGCCAAAAGCGGCAGCCATGTTGTTGCCAGTTGTTTTTTGGGCTTTTCTTTTCATTTTTCCTTTGCAACTGTCTTTTGCTTCCCTGCAATGAAATGGTAGCGTCGCGTCGACGACGAGTACAAAATCCTTCTCGTGCTCTCAAAATCCTTTCGCTTAAGCTTCCCTTTGCATGACTGACTATCTGTGTGTGCAGGTGTGTGTTTCTCTGTGTCTCCGTTGCTGTGTGTGTGTGTGCGTGCTTTATTGTGCAATTGTATTTCGTGCTCATGAGGAATTGTGTGTGCGTGCAAAGACGCTTAAAACTTTTACTTCACTTTATTCCGTGATAAGAGCTTTGCCCCCTTCGCCCCCGTCTCCGACTGCATTCGGGCCAAGGCAAGACGAGGCGAGGGGATGCTCTTGCATTGTTTGTCTGCTGAATGTTGTTGCCAGCTTAAAACTTGCCTGCATTTCGATTTGAATTCTTAATGCATTTACAGCGCTGCCTTGTTGCCACTTGCAGCTGTAGTTGCCAGTTGCGCATCTCCCGCTGCACTTGCTTCATTCTCATGCAGACCGCAGAGTCGGCAGCTGCAGTGTGAGATGCGAAAGTGTTTTCGAATTGCAGCTGCAATTTAAAGCACAATCAGAGTCAAGTGAAACAATTCATTTTGATTTCCGAGCAGGCATAAAAAGCGTTTACAATCGAAAGCTGTTAATACGCGACGGGCAGATACCGCACTCCGAGATGGCAAAGTGGTTGCAGATACAGAAGCGTACTTATAGATAATATATATATATGATATATGTACATATTATTACATTTTATACTTATTAACTATTATGATACTTATTCTACTACATTTAATACCAAGTTAAAACTAAAAACTTAACTAAAATCTAGCATGGTGCTTAAGACCATCAGCTGAATTTGTACAAGCGTCTTAAACAAGTAAGTTATTTACAAAGTTGTATTATTATTGTTTACAATAGTTGTATATTTTATTGTATGTTTTCTATATATTTGCATTTTTGTCAGCTTTTTATAAGGTGTTTGTTTAAATAGGTTGATAGACCTCTTTGGATAGTTCATCATTAAACTCTAAGTACTCCAACTCAACATATCTCGTTGAGCTTTGCTCACGGGGTATGCAACTGAGTTTTCTTAAAAATTGAAAATTGTACAATTTAAAGTTTAATGGTGTATAAAATCCCTTAATTAAAATGCAAATATATTTTCAATTGTTTTGCTCTTGAGGGGTAACGTTATACTTGATTTGTTTAGTGTTTAGCCATCTGTTGACATGCCTTATGTCATGACTTGTCATAGAGCCAAGTGAGGAGCAGCTTCTTTCCGACTTATTTTTGGAATGCCAGTTAGTTTTATTTGCTTCACTCTTTTGTTTTACACATTGTATTTTTTCTGCGAATTGCTCTGCATTTGCCTTAGATGTTTGGCTATTTAGCTTGCGCCAGCCGGACGAAACAAAGAACGAGCTGAAAAAAAGCGAGCATAAAAAGCTGGAGGAAATTGAACAAAATGAAATTCAAGTTGTCGACGAAAACAGAATGTCTGACTCCATTTAGATGTCCAATTTAATAAGCAGACGTGCAATTTGAAACCCCATTTTGTTGCCAGGTGACAGGTTAGAGAAGGAGAAAGAAGGAGACAACTAGCGTAAGACACGCGAGACATTTGCAGGGGACAGACAGTAAGTGACTTAATTATCATAGTGGGGATTGAGTGATATAATTGCCGACTCGATGGTACCGCAAATTAGTTGCGATTTCGCTGTCTGTAAATATTTTGAGAGCTGGCGTTTTTAGCGCCTCGCAGTTGTAGGAAACAATAAATAAACCGTCTAGTTGGCTACACTAGACGACAGTGTCTCTCCCTCCCCCCAAGCAGCAGCAGCAGACAACAACAGCAGAAACATTATAAAGCAACGTCGACATTTGCCAAACCGAAACCGTAAAAATGTCCAACATTTGCCTGTGAGTAGCTGTGGCAGAAGTAGCAACAACAAGTACAGCCCGAAGAAGAGCGAACAAGACTAACAGCTACAAAAACTGCGAGCTATTTACAGGGATTGTCGTTGTTGTAGTTTTAGCTTATTTTGCCCTGGACTCGCCGAGTCGGTTCTCTTTCCCGTTGTCGTTGTCGTTGCCGTTGTCATTGCTGCTTTGCACTTCCGTTTCCGCTTTGCTGCCAGTAGCAGCAGCAACAGCAAGGCACAGGCAGCGTCAGAGACAGTGAAACAGACAGACGGGAGGCAACGGCGACGCGTCGTCTGCTGTCAGTGTCAGCTTCGTCGTCAGCGTCGGCGCCAGCGTCGTCAGAGCGTCGCGTCGCGTTGGTCAGGTCGTGTGCTTTCTGTATTTCGCTAACATTAAATCAATATTTCTTGCCGGAATCATTTGCAGACTAACCCAACCGCAAGCCCAACGACAACGTCAAGGCAGCCACGAACTTAACCTCTTGGAGCCGGCACAAATATTAACTAAGCAAAAGTCACTGACAGCCGCGCGCTGCATGAATTACTTGGGCTCTTGCAACTTGCCATTTGCACGGGCTAAGTGTGCGCTGCCACCTCTTACCCTCTGCCAGCACTATCCTCCCCTACAACTAGCGCTCAAACTGTACTCATTAACAGCTGTTGTCTTTAGTTCTCGCTCGGTAAGATTCTGTTTACTTTTTAGAAAGTTAATTATATTTGAGGATGAAGCTGCCTCTTCTCCGCCCCCCTACACTTGCCCGCCCCTTCTCGTTCTGTGCTTTTTTCCTTTCCTTGCCCAGCCAATTGGCTTTTACTATTTATTCTACAATTAGTTTGCCGCCCTAGATGTAGCGAAAAATTATTAATTTCGCTTTCGAAAGGGAGCCCTACTTCGCAATTCCCCCTCCCTTACCCCTTTGGCGCACGTAAAAAAATATAACTGAAAATATGTAGATGGAAACGAGCTGGAAAAAAATTGTTTTGTATTCGCTGTGCAAATTAGTTTGAAGTATACGAAACTTTTCATTGAAGCGAGCCGTGGAAATTGTGAGGACCCCGACGTAAGTGGCTCGGCGTGAGGAAGCTTAAAACTCCTTAAGAAATGTAAAAACTAACTGCATATAATAACGGAGCTTACAAGTCGTCGAATTCCCAGCTAGTTCCACCCCCTCACTCTGTTTCTTTTTTTAGTTTTCATTTCCCTCGGCTAATTTGTAATGAGGATGCCAATAGTATTTAAATTATTAATTCAGAGTGTGCCAACGTTTTATCTCCTCCAGCGCGCCCTTTCTCCATATTACGCATACGTATTACGTATTCGTTATGTTGCACATTTTCGGTCGTTATTTTTTTCCATTCCATTTCATTCCTCACGTTTTCATTGTTTGTTGCACACACATAATGAGAAAAGAAATGAAATTTTTAATTAACAATGCAAGCAGTCAGCGCCAGCTGACCTACAAAGTCTTCGATGAGTGCCTCGCACCGGACTCTCCACTGTTACTTATACAAATAGCAATGTAAGTACAGTACGTTCCAGTTGGGGCACTTTGCAGGAGCAAACTTGAAAGAACCCAGCTTCAAGCTACTTATGTACATATATAGATTGTTTTAATGTTTTTAATTTTTTGTATTTATTATGCAGTTTCTCCAGTTGCTTCCACGGGGCAAATGCTATTTTGGTGCAGCAAAGTTCTGCATTTTAAAGCTCATTAAGCGCATTTGCAAAACGCAGCGATGCGATTAAAAACGCAGCCGACATTAAGCGACATTATACAAATAAATCGTATAACCCAATTGCATTGAATTAATATTGGATTTAGCTACTTTTTGCTCATTTTCCAATTCTACTTTTTATAAAACTTATCTGCCTTGCTGGGCAGGGGCGTTGCAATTTACTGGTGAATAATGATCATTTCATTTTCTGAAGAATCTGCACGAATAAGTACATCAAAACTATATAAGCTTCATTTGATCAACTTTGTTCGTTCATTTGAATAGCTGTGTATATTTTATAGCCTTTATTTTGTTTAAGTACCCTTTTAAAATGCTGCTAGCGTACGCCTCTGTCGAGCGTGTATAATTTACAGTTATGGAAAAGTCAAATAACAGAGCAACATAAATGATTAATTTAATCAAGGCATGGCAGGGCTTGCGCTTCAACGCTTTGCTGGATTAAAACATCAGGCTTATTGTTGTTCGATAAATACCATAAATAATTATTGAATGCATGTGCAGGAGAGAGAGTTTAAACAAATGCACTATAATTTTAAAGATTTTTTAACATCTCATTTTTCCAATTTAACACAGACGACATTCATTTCTTTCTCTCTCTCTCTCTTTCTGAAATGAAATATCTGATAATCAATATCCTTTTAATTATAAGAATGTTTGATGTACTGTCCGAGAAAATACCTTTTCATAGGCATTTTAAATGTACGTTCGTCCTTGGTTGCACTTGGAGAGTATTAAAAAAATTTGATATATTTTCAATTTCATATTATTTGTCATTTTTGCCATTGGCATTGTGAAATGAGCTTATAATGTGCGCATTATTGAATATTCACTATTCGGCGTCATATTGTTCGTTACTCGCATTCGTTATTCGCTACACGAGTACACAGGCATTTCACAATTGAAATCGCCGCGTTGTAGCTCGCGTTGCACAATGGTGTGCAAATTTAAATTGAGTAAATGGCAAATTGCACACAAAGATAAATACAGTACAAAAACAGCTCACGTGTCTAGCTCCATTTGCCAGTGCTCTCCCATTTCTCTTGCATCTTTCTCCTTAGCCCAGTTGACAGTGTGCACCAGATGCCTTCGCCATCTGCAAGTTGAAAGAGCTGAGGCTGCCATTGTTGTGCAGCACATACAAACAGACATACATCTTGCTCCATTCAGTGTATTATTTCGTTGCCTTTCTGCAGCGAGCGAACGTGTGAAAGCATAAATGAAAGGATATCTGATATATGCACCTACACAGCAGCAACACGAGCAACAGCAGCACAGCCGTTGCCAACTCATTCAAGTGGCATTATAATAAACTAAGTTAAGGCGACAATTTCCACGTACCTTATTGCTTGTTTGTTTGCATTCGTCGTCGTGCAAATCGAAGCCAACACTGCAGCGAAGCGTCTCTCAGCGCCTTTCTCTCCCCTCCTACTGCTCCTGCTTCCTTCCTGCCTGCCTGCCATCTGGTAACTAGCAACTGCAGCTGAGCAAACAGTACTTGCTCTGTGCGGCACAAGTACCCTCCGCCGTGCACTTATTTTTGTACATATTACTCCAACTCTGTTTGCCTGTGGACGCAGCGTTTTGTGCGACGGATCCATTTGTGCGAATCCAGGGGCACTTAGTGTGCCGTTACTCTGCATCCCTTGCATCTTATTCGAAAAAAACAATATAAGTACATGCTTGTGGTTAATTTCAATTCGTTAGTTCTGGAGTCCCAGGCGTCGAGCGCCAACAATGTAGTATTCTTCGTGTTTAACATAGAAGTGATGTAGATTATCAACAATTTATTTATACCCAGTGCTAAGAGCAGAGTTTCTAATTCAAGATATTCCTCGTCGAAACTTCTTTTTCTATAAATTCCATATCTATTTTTTAAAAACCGTAAGCGTCATAAACTCATTTTTTTATTGCATCATTTTATCACATTTTTTTATTTTACCTTTTAATCATTGCAAACTTCTGGCAACGCTTGTTGAGAATGCCGAATTGTCAATCGAAAAAAGTATTTGGTATTTAAATCGTTTTTATTATCGATACTCTTTTTGTTGTTTCGGCGATGCATTAATGAAGCGTGTAAAATATTTGATTATAAACGTTTGACCTAATATAAATATTAATGACACTATTTGGTAAAGCCTATGAGCAATACACAATACTTAATTACAACAGGTAAGACACTGTTCCTGGTAGTTTTTCTATTCATTTGTATGTACTTCGTAAGATTATGAACATCTCTTCCAGATTCTTTGGCGTCTGCTTCTTTTACGCACTTAATTATGCAGCGCTTAAAACTATAAGTACTTGGTTGCCGCCATTGTCACCATAATGACAACTTTTTTAATACCCACAAAGCGACGCAGTGCCCGCAGAAATTATGAAGGAGACAAGGGAAGGACAATTTACAATATTCTGCAAAGAAAACATTAAAAACTCAAGAGGCTTAAAAACGGTTAATTAATTGTATAGCGAAGGCACAAGTGGACCATGAGTCGCTGGGGAGGGAGGAGAAACCGACGAGGCATTTGACAATTTGCACACATATTATTCCCCGCAAGCCGACTAATTGGCCATTGTCTGGCAGACGCAAAAATCAAAGTACTTCACAGCGTCTGAGCGACGATTAAAATGCATTAATCATACGACGCATGGAAGTGGCTTGAGCCGAAGGAGGGCGACGTGAATCGGCCCACAGTTGAACGACTTGTCAACGGTGTCTCAGCTGCTGTTGGTGCTAGTGTTGTTGTCTCTGCATTATCCTAATTATGATATGTTTGGCGCTGTTTGTACAGATTGGCACGTGTACATAATACTTACATGGCCCGAGTGCAGCTAATGAGGATGCTGACAAAGTGATTGATCGGGTTCATGGGGCCCAAATCACCTAATGGCTCACTGTGCCCCCATCCCATGCAGTGCCAAGGCGGACACAAGGCTGGCAATAAGATGATTGAACGCAAACAGAGACACCATAAATGGCAATTGCTAGAAATAGAAACCTATGCCCGAGGATTCTTTTACACCTTAAGCACAGCTTTAATTCGTCTTTCACTTCAATGCAATTAATTTAATTGAAATGATTTCTGCGTGATATAAAGCGGTTTGGCATAGATTATTTAAGTCTCTTTTGAGATTTTCGCAACCCGTTTGCTGAGTGAAAACTAATCAAGCAAACAGAACTTTTGGACAACTTTTAAAGCCAAATGCAAATAATATTGCAATTTTAATAGGCTTAAAATTTAAATTGGAATATGTCAATTTCTGCTTCACATCTGGAACATACATAGACAACACAGCTGCACGAGCAGCAATGATGTGATTATGCAATTATGACGACATTGGAGACAACCCCGATTTGAGCGTCATTTGTCGAGGCTATTTACATATGCGAACACAGCTGGTGAGGCCTTCTCGACTGGACTCGAAGTCGAGGCAAGGAAATTTCATATGCAAGGCACATCATTACATTGTCCAATGGGAGACCCGAGAGCTGACAAAGCATTCGGGCAGCTTTGTCGACTTGCGACAGACTGTTCGAACGAGCAACTGCTAGACGGACCAGGCGACAGACAGCCAATAAATGTCACTTTATCATCGTTTAAGTGTGAAGATTGGACCGAGTCGGCATTAATCCCTCCTACCCACCTACCTAAGCGAAGGACAACGCCTGTGAGCTCTCCAAAGTGCCAGTTTATAAAGTCGAACTGGCATGTCACAAATAATTGACAACGATGAGCTGATGAAATTGAAACAGACAGTTGGATGGATACCGCCTAGCACAGAAACCTAGGCTACGCACGTACATGGATGAGATGAGGCAACCAACAGACCTACATACTAAGGAGTGCCTGCCTGGAGGACAACGGAAGCGTAACTGCAATTTCACGTGAAACGGATGTTTGCCAAAAAGACGCTCATAGAGTCAAGTAAATTTGAATGTCGCAGTTGATGTCTCATGCATGGTTTATTACATTTTAAAAAGTATTCGGGGAAAATTTAATAATTGCGAGAATGTCAGAGATAAAGAGAAAGACACTTGAAGATAAAAGAATACCTGCTCTTATTATACCTGACGAACATCGTTTTTTTTTTTAGCTGATTGTTGATGCTGATTAAGAATATATGTATGTACTTTAAGGGGGTGTCATGCCTTCTGCCCGTTTTGGGTAGCCCTCATTATTAGTATACCTTTTTTTGCAATTTTCAATGGTTGAAGTGTATTAATGTATGATAATTATTTATTTTTAACGTTAAAATTTATTAATCTACTAAATATAACCTTATTACAATTACCTTATTTTTAACAATGGCCTTATTGTTAGTACTTAATCTAGTTTATAACTTATTATAATTTAACCACATCATAAATTTAAATACGAAATTGCTCTAAGTAATATAATATAATAAAATAAAGACTGGTCTTAGTGTATAAAGAATTTACGCATATTGTTTTTTAAAGGAGAACACGTGCTTAAATTTTAATCCTTTATATATACTTCGTACTTTACTAACTTCCAAGGTCAAAGGGTATAGAAGCCCTCGGCAAAGGTTATAACAGGCAGGCTCTTGTTTATTTTATAAACTCTCTAGTCGTGCCAATAGTTCAATAGAGAACCCCCGTTATATTACCATATTTTTCTCATTAATTGAAGCTCTTTGCTGAGCCCAAATCGGCTGTCACTAACTATAAATCTCTCGCCTCGCAACAATAGAAAAACAATATCATTTAGCTTGGGGATTGGCAATAAATCCGTTTTCCATTTTCGAAAGCACATTATTACAACTTGTCGTCGTCTGGCTTTGTTTGTTGTACGGATTCTCGTTGCCACATTGCCAGTCCGAGCGACGCACAATATCGAAATCGGGTTCATGTCGAGTCAGAAGTCTAGACACTTGACATGTCGAGCGCGCGGCTCGGATGTGGGTACCAGACTCGAGTGTCGATGAGGTCGTTCAGTTTGTGTATACATATATAGTATATATATGCGATGGAGACTGACCGATATTGCAGCGCAAGTGATGAGCTGACACGTGCGCGACTCGCCTCGCATGCAACATTCACGCGTTAAAGCGCCGACATGGCATCGCAGGAGACTGTAGAGAGAGAGAAAGAGAGCGCAGGAGGAGGCAACAGGCACTGCAGAAAGCCAAATATTAGCACTGCCTGCTGCGAGCGTTTTCAATTAATTTCGCCGAATGCATCTTCAATCGTGCATTAAAATGAAAATGTAATCAAGACAGCGACAACAGCGCAACCACCCAAGCGACCTCATCTCCACATCCACGTCATGCTGCACGTCCTGCACGACCCTCGCCTTGCCCGCAAGATGCGCCCGAGGAGTTCCGTGTACGTTTTACCAAGAAATATGTAATTAAATTCTTCCTTCCTTTGCCGTGACGATGACGATGACGAAAGGCAGAGAGAGGGAGAGTGAGAGAGAAAGGAAGTAAAGATGACCCGGTTGAACGTTTTTCATTATTTTAAAATGTTGAATATATATTTGCTTATCGTGCCAGAGTATATATACATACACATACGTACATATGTATAGTGCATTGTTCACACACGCAAGCGGCCACATGATTTCTGCCACTGATAGAAGCGAACGGCCAAATGCCAGATGAATAATACGAATGGATAAAACATTCACTTACAACGGCCTCAGTAGCCGGCTCAGTTTGCTGTCGCTGCAGTTGCTCAATGTCCCTCATGTCTCTGTCGCTTCTTATCTCTGTGTGTGCTGCGCTGCACTGCGTCTCGCTATGCTGCGTCGCGCTGCGCTGCGCTGCCTGCATTTATATTTAAATGTATTTAAACGACCGACAATTTGAGAGCGTCCTCGTCGAGCATTGTCAGTGGCAGGACCATGCACACTCATTCATTGTCTTGCCCGGACCCGGAACTTCTTCGCTTCGCTGCCAGAGCAGAGGGCGAACGAGGAGAACAAGGGAGCGACCGACAAACCCATTTGTTTGTGCGTATTTGGCTTTGGCTGCCGGCGCTGAGATAAAAATAAATATGTGGCATTGGTTAAAGCTGGCGGTTTTATTTTGCCAGAATTTGCAACTCGGCCTCGTTCTTCTGCCTGCTCCTTGCTTGGACTGCGGTTTTCCAGCCCTTTGGCACCCTTTGCTGCATAATTTTAATTTATTTTCGCCACTTTTGGGTTTTTTATTGAATTTGCCTCGTCGCGTGGCAGCAATTTGATTATATTTTTGGGCGTCAAGTGTCTGGAAGAAGTGTCTCTAGAAGAAAGCGAGATTTCCTTTTCCCTTAACTTATCCACATACATATCCAATTATCGTTTAAAACAAACAGCCAGCTGTAAAAACAAGCATAATTTAAATACGTTTTCATATAAATGTATGTATTGTATGGCAAGCATTAAATATGGACAAACCAGAGTGCTCGTCTCATTTGTTTGGTCGGGTGCTGCAGCTGTTGACGGACGTCACGCGCCGCATCCCACCCACCCATTTGTCTGCATTTGCGCCAACACTTACTTCATTTAGCAACCCGTCGGCGCACAGGTGCATCAGCTGCACAAAGAGGAAGAACGAGTTGTGCATGTGTGAGCAAGTGCAAATGCCGCCGGCTGCGGGTTAAGGACCTCCTTTTGAACTTTAAAATGTTTGCTTACGGCCATGTGTGGGTGACAAAGCCAGCGCCCAGTCATATTTGCTGCATCCACTGTGCGACTTGTTGAATGCCCTATGAGCAAAGAGTGCGGGAGTGGGTATGCCAGAAATATGTATGACTAAATACTCAGTTTCCTTTATTAATCTTATTTATAACAAGTAAACAATAGGACAGTGCTGGAAAAGGCATCGTTAACTTGAATAAAATATCGATATATTTAATCCGATACAAGGTGATCAGCAGAAAGGTAAAGGTAAACAGCAGAATTGTGTTGAATAAGATCTCTTAAATTTGAATTAAATATCGATGCTTGGCCGATATATTGAAGTTGATCAGCAGATAAATGGATATGTAAATTTGCAACATTGGTTGTTGTAGAGTAAAAGCGTCAGAAAATTTAAGAGGTATCTAACAATAACCCTTCATTCCGTCTACGCTTTATTTATTCTTCTTTTTGTCTCTGCGTCCGTTGCGCAGTGTTTGTGCTTATATTTGCTTTGTGGGCTTAACATAGTCTCCAGCCCATGCGCCGCTTTTAATCTTAAGCGCATTTCATTTACCGCAATGGCCATTAAAATTGTCTAGGCAGTCTCGCACACACACACACACACACGCGTCGAGAATGGCACAGATTGTATATTGCCAACTGTGGGGGAAACTGTTGCCAACTTAATATTTTTTTATGCCTTACCTGCTCGACTTTCGGTGAGCTTAAGCGCTTCCAAACCAATTAAAAGGGTAAAATGGAAAGGCAACTTACCGTACTGGGACATTGGCTACGAATTAATTTCAAAGGATTAGGTCCTGCTGCAGATCGGAAGGATTTACGAAAGAAGAATTTACAATTTAATAGGCCAAGCAACGTTGGGATTTATTTAGTTCTAATGGAGTGTAAAATAAGTCTTTGAATGCGTATGTATCAATTACATTAGACAAATCAATTCAATTCCATGTAATGTGGACCGCTCCTTCGGTTCCTTATCCATAGCGTGCAGACGAATGCGTCGTCGGCGTTCGACACTTTGCTCAGGATTGAGGCCAGCAAAGCTCGGACGCGAACGTGCGGGTGTTCCATCGCGACAGGCTGTCATCGAAGCTGATGCGGAAAAGTTCTCATGCTTGCTCTGCCTCTGCTTGCGCTCAACGCTCTGTATGGGATTAAGCCGTCCGAAGGGCTGCGGTGTCATCGGGTCATCTGTCTCGCTGCTCGAAGACTCTGACGATTCTTGCTGCAGCTGTTGGAACAAGCAATCCTCACGGTCCTGCCTACGTTGACGAAGCAGCACATCCATCACGATTTGGTGGTTCTCGAATTTGGAAGCGCACCAGAGTAGTATTATCAGCGTAATGGATATGAAGGCAAGCAGATGCAAATCTTCAAGCATTTCAAAACGATGCAGAAACGGCACCGTTGATAAAAATTTGGTGGCATTGACCATTTCGATTAATCGATAATACACTTGTTAGCTCAAGTATCTTGCTGTACCTTCTCTAGCAACAGATATTGCCAAAAATGGGTAAACTGTTGCCAACTTAAAATAATAATAAAATTGAGATAATGTTGCTTACTTCGATTAATCGATTACACACTACTTTGTTTTTATATTCTACTTTCTCTCCTCTAGCAAACAATTTCTCGACAATTTGAATTGCCTCTTTTTTCTCAGCTTTGAAGTGAGGTGGGACGCTTGGCCTGTTATGACTATGATTTCAATCAAGAAATTTATCACTTGGAAAAGTATGCACACGGCCACAGACATACAAATCCCAGTGTCGCACACGTTCTCAAGTGGGAAAACAAAAAAGAAAAGAGAAAACGAGACACAAGAAAGAAGAATGAATTGTGCCCAGGGATGGGCTGTCGCACAGGGATGGAGACCGAGTGTTTGTGTGACTGCTTGACCGGATCTCAAGGGTTCAAAAAGGCTCTTAACCCGCTGCTCGGGGCTGTGGCTAAAATTGCAGCATGCAGCAAAGTGGCAAGAAAATAAATTAAAAATGTGTGAAGCTTAAACGCACACACAGGCGCACACATAAACAAACACACGCACACACACATACACACGCTTGCAGACATATTAAGAAACGTGACTTGCCAGCCTGCTGCTAAGTACAATTGTCTACGTGCGTGCGTGTGTGTGTATGTGTGTGTGTCTGTCCATATTTAGCATGCTATGAAAAATGTATACAGTGTCGGCTCGACAGAGGCATGTGCGGCGTCTCGACTGCCTCGCCTTTGTCTGCTCGGCACGTCTCGGCAGCAGCTGCAAGAGGTGTGGGCAGAGGCAGAGCAAATGAGTGAGAGGGAGGGCAGTCAGCCTCTCTCTCTAATGACAAAAGTTGCGAGGACAAATGACTCAGTTGACTTTCACTACGAAATCAGAGCGACAATACTCGCAACGGGACTATGAATCATTTCTCGCGTTGATTTTCCATTGCACGCGCTGATTTTTCCATTTGTCAACTATGTTAATTGTTAATTTAAATGGAGGCGAAAATACAAAACAATTACATAATTACACAGGTATATAATTACAACAGTATATATATCATATATACATATATGTATGTATGTATTTGCTTGTAAATGGCATTTGTTAATCAAGTGAATTGAAACAGAGTTTTGAATTCAATTAAACACGCGTTTAAATATGCAAATGAGCGCACGACACTCCCCACTGTGCCTTATCATAATCGTCGCTAAATTGCAAACAGTTTGTTACATAATGAACCCGGCGATAATGTTACATAATCGTCCACACACACATACTTACCCAATTCGGCAGAGAAAATGTCAGTTTTTGTCCGTGTCAAATTAATTAATTACAATATTACATTAGATACATTTGTGAGCAGTTTATGAGGAGCAGTGAAGGGACGGGGGCGTGGCAGCTGCATGTGGTAAGCCTAATTATCAGAGTCCCGTTGCACTTAAATTTAATTAGTAGCCACAGCCAATTTTGGCCAACTGGCAAAGCGCAAACAAAACACAGAGCCGAGTCGACGCCTTGCGACCAAAGCAAATAAACTGCTTAACTTGGCCATAAAGCTGTTGGCCATAAATTAAGATAATATTACGGCACTTGCTGCCGCCAAACGCACAATCGCCTGTCAATATTTGTGCTCGCATGCAAATCGCAGTGCAATAATAAATTTGCCCCCCACCACCACCACCCAAGCTCGACTCGACTTGAACTGAACTAATAATAATTGCTGAGTAAATCAACAGACAACTTGGCAACCCTGCCGGGCATTTAGTGTGTGCCCAGTGAGCTTGGCTTGAAATTTATGATTTCATTTATAGGCAATAAAGGCAGGCTCACACACACACACATGCACACTCACACACACACTTGAACATTATTTACTGGCGCACAAGCCGAAGGCGAAAATGTGCCACAAAATGGGCCAACGGCCTAGCGTTAATTCAATTTTATTACGCATACGCAGCGTGTGCGCCCCACAAAGACATGCAGTAAGTAAATTTCAGGTGCATGTTGACTATTCTCGGCGTGTGTGTGTGTAAATCTGCATTGCAGCAGCTTTAAGTGTTGCAGTGCAGGCTGTAAGTGTGTTTATTGCATGTGGATACGCCCTCAAACAAACACAGTGACTCTCACACACACACGCACAGCCTGATGCAGCAATTAATTAGTTTATTCTCAATTGCTTATCTATTGCCAGTGCACTCAAGTCGACACAGGCACAATCAGCCCGAATTAAAAGAGCCTCAATTAGTTGGGCTCATGTAAGAGGTGGGCGCATGATTTAATGCTACCCATGGGCGAATATCGAGTAACTTAACTCGTTAACGGTTCGAAATCGATAACAGTTATCTATCTAGAAAATGTATGAACGGGATGAAATCGAGAGTCGATTAAAAATATACTATATCGAATGCAAATTCAAAACACAAGCGATGTGACCAGCATGGTTTTATCATAAAAATACTAAAATGCAAATTCAATTCTTAAAATGGTTTTTTTTTATTCAAAACTCAAGAGATATGGTCAGCACGGTTTTTCCTAAAAATTCTTAGTACTGTGTTGCTTACACATCGATACTTATAAATTTCTTTTGTTATTAATGCTGTTTACTTGAAGTAAATTCATTTCTGCAGCTTTGTGTTCATGATAATATTGAAAATGTAAATTACAAGTTTTTCAATTAGACATTTCAACAGTACTCGATAGCTTTTTATCGATTGCAAAGGTGTGGGAGTTAGCCAACACCTCTTTCGATTTGCATGCATATTTCGGTTTTTACATTTTACAGGCACCGTGCTTATAGGCCACACCATAGCAAACTGCACTGACAATGCGAAGAGTTGGCGCGGGGGGAGTGGGGTACGGTGTTGCCGCCACTTTGCTTTGTGCAATTGCTTTTGCCGGATATTGTTGTTAGTTTTTACTTTGGAGTTTGCATTGTGCGGCTCTTTTGTTTTACACGGCCTGCATTGAGATTGCTTTCGCTGTTCTTGTTGTTGTTGTTATTGCTGGTGCTGCTGCTGCTGCCGCCTGCGCTGTTTGTTGTTGGCTGCTGCCGTGTCCTATTTGTATCCTGTCGGCTACACGGCACCTCGCACACATTTATGTCTATTGGCGCGCGTCCATTTCCATTTCATTTCCGTTATTGCAAAACTTTTCGTATTAAATATATTTTTCTCTGTTTTGTTCGCATGCCACGCTGCGATTGTTTCATTTCGATGCCTTTGTTGTTGTGTTGCTGTTGCTGCTGTTGTTCTTGGTGGTTTTTGCACTTTGCCAAAGTTGTTTGTTGCCATTATTTCTGGTACTTTATACGCCCGCTGCCATTATTGCACTTGTTTCCTTTATGGCACCGGCAAGCATAAAAATGTTTGCATTTGCATATAAACAAAAGCCACACACAACATACATATGTACATATGTATGTGCGTAGGCTCCACATACTGCGGCCTACTTTTCCCGCAGGAGCAGGAGGTGAGCTGCTGATTGACATGCAATTCGCACTGATGATAGTCCGCACAGCCACCCGCTGCTTTCCACTAAGGTGACTCAGCCAAAAACCTGACCCTGATTAGCCAACAAGCGACCAATTTGTCGTTGTTCTTGTTCTCTCCTTGCGTCGCCATTGTTACTGTTGTTAGTGTTGCAATTAGCATGTTGCGTTGCCATAAATAAAATTAACCACAATTCTCCAAACAACATGGTCAACAATGTTGCGCCGAAAAACTAGTTTTCCGCGTCAAGAGCGCTACTATTGTATAATACCCTCAAATTAGAATGGCTAATTAAGTTATTGATACAATTTGCTATCGTGTTTAATATTTTAATTAATCTCCTCCTGGTATAGTGTTGGACAATGATACCGAAAAAATACCAAATATCGTGAAATAGCATCGATGTTCGCAACTGCCTTTTTATCGAAAATTTAAATTAATATACCGAACAATTTCCCTTTTGAAAATATAAAATATCGGCCACCAGCTGAATTATCGACCATATAAAATTCATGTTTTACTTTTCTACACTTTTAAATAAAAACGCATTTTAATGAAAGAAACTCTTCGAAAAAACCTCTTCATGCTGTGTTCCTCATTAAATCAGCAACAAATTTGTGCAAAAGCATATTTGAAGTTTATCATGACCCGGATAATTTCGCTGACGGCTTTTTAGTGAGTTCCTGTGCAAATTAAACAAATGTTTGTGCATATTTTATGACCCAACGCATTGCGCCCGCTGCACAAGCCACAGCTGACCGCAAAATGTAGCGCATTTAAATTAATGATACGAAATGTCAGCAGAACACCGAACCGCAAATCATGTTCAAAACAATTTTTTTTCTTTTTTTGCTCGTTTAGGATTTCCAATGCAGGCTACAAGCAAATATTTATTTTACGTTTAGACGTCTTCACTATGTCCATTATTAAAAGAAGTATTAAGTATATGTATTTGATCAAAAGATAGCTGAATTTAGGGAAACTTTTGAATTATGGAAGGAGCAAATTTGAGTAGGCTCTTATCAGCAGGATTAGGAGAGCACTGCGTCCTTGAACCAGAGGGAAATGCGGTCCTCACGGCACCTCTTCAATGGTTCGGTATTTGTGTACTGATGGATGAGGCTACTAAACCGATTGTGATTGTGTTCGTTGCCAGCCCTTAAACGGTTGCCCAGCGAGGCTGCCTTCTCATACAGCGCTTTCGTGGTGGTCATGGATCCTCTCAGTTCTTTCTGGATCTCTTCAGTCATTTCTCTTACCGATCGCCTAGGCTTTTCATTTTCCAATGATTTCAAGACGGTCCAAACACTGTCAGCCTGTTTTTCATCTTCTTGATTATCTTTTTTTGATTTCGTAGAGATTTGCGACTTATTATCCGCTTGTTGATCAACTTTTGTTGAGATTCGGGAAACGTTATCACCTTGCTGATCATACTTTTTTGATCTTGTTGAGACATGAGAGACATTATCAGCCATATTACTTTTTTGAGACTTCGTAGAGATATGCGACTTATTATCCGCTTGTTGATCTTCATTTTTGGATCTTACGGAAATGCGCGAAACGTTGTCCATTTGCGGATCATCCATTCTTGACCTCATTGACATGCGCGACACGTTGTCCAGTTGTTGATTATCAATACCAGATCTCTTAGACATGCGCGAAATGTTGTCAGGTTGAGGATCTCGCATTGCGGATCGTATAGACATCTGCGAAATATTGTCCGGTGGCTGAACATCTATGGTGGATCTGATATAGACATTGGAAACGTTGTCCGCCTGCTGTTCATCCCTCTTGGATCTCATAGAGACATTGGAAACATTATCTGCCTTCTGATCACCCGCTCTTGACCTTAGAGAGATGCGCGAAACGTTGTCTTGCTGATCATCCGCTCGGGACCTCATTGAGTGCCGGGAGATATTGTCATCCAAACGATCAGGTGACATGTTTTCTTCCGAACTCTCTTCACCTGCTCGGGTTCTGTCCCGGGAGCGATACGAAGAGTGTGAGGCATTATCAGCATGGCGCGAACCGCTGCTTGTCGTAGATCGGATACTGCTTGTTCTTTGCAAGTTCGGGTCAATCATGTCCCGATCCCTGGCCGATTCCCTTAACTTCCTCTGTGGCTTCATGTGGTTGTTGCTGCTCTTCAACGTGGTGGTTGAATCGTTTTTCTTACTCTTCTGCGAATGAATGCTCATTCTCGAGTCAAAGGTGCTGCCGGAGGCCGATCGGTGAGCACGGATAGGCAGTAATGTTTCGACGCCCTGCGCGCCCATCGAGGACCTGGAGTCGCCCCTCGACACTCGGCCAGCATTGATGCGTTCGTCCTCTTCAGCTGCATGTCGCTTGGCGGCTGCCATCTCCTCTTTGATTGCTTTGGAGAATGTCATTTCACCCATTTGAGACTCTTTCACTCCGGCAGCTCTATTTGCCTCCCGCTGCCTCTCCGCAAGCAGAGTGCCCTGCGAGACAGATTTATTGGTGTGCTCCTTTGGTGGTGGCCATGTGGCAAATACGGGCGGCGGATATGTCGGTGTCCGGGGTATTGAGAAATCGTGCCTCAACCCATTGTTGATCGGGCCAATGTGGAACGGATTAAAAGCTTCGCCACTGTCATCCAACATTTTCTCTAAAAATAAAAGCTATAGGTGTTGTACAAGTTTATTTGTTATTTCTAGCTGTTATTTTTGTTTTCTTGTTGCTATGCACATCCAAAAATAATTTTGTATTTTTCGAATTTCAATGTATTTTCATTGTCCTGCAGCAGTGTAGACTTTCATTGAAAATCGAAAACGAACTAAAGATTCCATGATGACGATATTTGTGCTCAAAGCAACAGCAAAGCATACTTTGTTAGTCAGCTTGAATATTCCAATAAGTAAAACAAAACAATTTTACTCTGTGCACAAAGAGTTTGCTGAACATTTTGGATAAAGGCTTGCAAAAAATAGATTGATATTTTCAATAGAATATTTTATTTTTAGAAAAACTGCAAATTTCCAGTGGTGAATTTCAATGTTTAAATGCAGTGTTGTATAACAAAGACCGATTCTCTACAGAAGTGTGGATTGTGTAACAATCAAGAATCGGTATCGATACTATGCTGTATATTGTATAATAAGGACCGAATATCGATTTTAAAGCAAGCAGAATCGATATGCAGTGCTGTAAATTGAATGATAAAGATCCATTTCCAAACAATGCAGTGTTGGCAGCTAGAAGGGAATCTGTAATCAAGCAGCCTGTTTAACATTTTCGAGTTTTCCTGGAGATATATTTGGAATTCGTTGCCAGTCTTATTTTTAGATTACTTTCAGTCGTATTAAAGTGATCAACAAATTCAGGTTCGAATTGAGTACAAAATCAATTATGTCTAGACTCCAAAAGCCTAATAAAACACCAAACATTACGCCGGATTTATTCGATAAAACGATCATTTATGGCGACGGCCTCATATTAGGTGGTCAATCGAATCAGCTTATGGTCGACGGTTTGACATTACAGTCGATGACACATCAGATGCCGTATATGATGGGTGGCTACAATGGACACCAAAGATATCAACAGCCCGCCCAAGTGCAGCAGCAGCTAATGCCAGTTCAGCAGCAGCAGTCTGGCCAATTGCAGCAGCAGCGCTTGCCTGTGCAACAGCAGCTCATGCCACTGCAGCAGCAGTACGTGCAAATGCCGCAGCAGCTGACCCAAGTGCAGCGGAAACCCGCGCAACTGCAGCAGCGGCAGCAGCAACGCCAATCAACGTCGGTGCAACAGACCCACCGTCAAGAAAGGCAACAGCAGCCGCGCAGGCGTGCACATCCCACAACAAGTGTCCAAAAATCATCTGCGAAACAGCAGCAGCAAAAGCCACAGCCACAGCAGTTGCAACAACAGCATGTGCAACAACAGCATGTGCAACAGCAGCAACAGCCCATGCAGCAGGCTCAACAGCAGATGTATGGCGGCATGGGGCAAGCTAGTAATCAACAGTCAATGTATAATAATCCATGTGGCAACTATGAAAACTATTTCTTTGGCTATATGCCGGCCACATACCCGACCATGTGGTCTGATTATGGCAACAGAATCGGAGCTATGGATACCTCGCATGCAAACAGATTTGGCATGTCTTAGGACAACACGCTGTAGACGGCGGGACGCTCCACTTGTTTTGGCAATTTGGAAGCAAGAAACAAATTTGGAAAGTGGTCAGTGAATAAATGACGTCTGAAAGTCATTGCTTATGTTTCGTTGTCTCTCTTAGCCGCTCTCCCTCTCTTTTCGACTCTCTCCCTCCATTCCATCTTCCTTTTCCCATTCTTCTGCATTTATCATGCGCTTATTTGCACCTTTTTCTGGAAAAACTTCAGGGAAAAATTACAACTGTAACTTTACTGCCTTGCAGTCTTTAGGTCACAGCAAGGTGGAGAAGGGTTGTCAATGGGGAGGAACTTTAGTGCGGGCACGGAGTGTCGAGCGTCATTTAGTGGTAAATTTCCGTCTTAGTTACCCAACGAATGTCATACGTGACATTTTGCGAATTCCGTTTTTAGCATTCCGTAATCGCCATTCGCGTGCAACCTTGTATGTGTGTGTGTGTGTGTGTAACTATGGTCAGCTGAGGATAATGACTGTCTGCATGCACCTGCCAGTCTTGCAGTGGTTTCCACGCCATCATACCAATCACCTACCCCATTCTGTGTGTATTCTCCGCTCGTGCTCTGTAGATTTTTCTAATTACTTCGTTGGGCTTTGAGCCAGTATTTTCATTGCAAAACTAACGTTTTGATAGCGGGCAGATTTCATTTTTCTTGTATGCTAGCCCGCTCTCAGCTGTAATCTCGTTATGATAATATTTTCCAATAGTAAACATTTCAATCAAGCAATTAATTTTTGCACTTTACGTTCAAAATTCTCCAAAAGCGAAAAGTTCTCGAAAAGTCTTTAACGGTTTTATCTATGCAGATGGCAGCACTTGTTGTCAAGTACTTGGCACAATGCACTTCAACCGCAGCTTGCAGTGCCGTCTCTCACACGCACACACACACCCACGCAGAGGAACTGGCTCTAATGATGATCCCCAAAGTCAACTTGCTAAAGTAACAAGAGCTTTCACTGTGGGGAAGGAGTAAGGGGCGCGCAGCGAGGCGCCTTGCATAAGCACACAATGGTATTAACGCCATAATTCGTAAGTTACAACAGCTACACACACGCGCACGCGCATGCATGCTTGCACAATGGGACCGCAAACGGATTAAGTTATATTAAAGTTGTGAACGTTGTATTTTAAGCAACTTGTGTGCGGTTTGCCCAGCCTCCTGTCCCTGCCCTGCCTTTGACAGCTGCAAAGAAAAACCGTTGCATCTTTTAGGCGCCCACAACTTTTCAAATTTTACACACTCAACTGCCAAAGAAATTCATGAATTTGTTTAATACATCTGTATTCTAGAAGTTCTAAAAAAAAAGAAAAAAATGTTATTTGCAAAATGTAGAATTGATTTATATTGTAATTGATACACTATTGCATGTTGAATTGACTCTGATATCGATAGCCCTTTCACTAAGTCTACCGATAGAAGGAGTGTTGGAAAAAGCGAGCAATTGAACGTCGCTATCGATGACACTTGATTTGACAGGAAAGAAGTTAGGTTGGCAACACTGGTCATATGTCAAGTGCCTTTATACGAATTTCATTTGCAGTTGCACTTTCATTTGCATTTACTTTTGTGGCGTATAAATAACACAATATTTTTGTAAAGTCAATGTCCAGTGCTGCCTGGAGCCAAGCTGCAATTCAAGTGTGAATTACTCTGATTTCGCTCTCTCAGTCTCTTTCCCTCTTGCTTCATTTGCGCCAACCGGACATCATATTTATGTGGAAAGTTTGCTGAAAGTTTAATTTAAAAATATGCATAATGCTCGGCTTTGACCAACAAGCCGAGCAAAGAGAAGTTGAATCAAATAAATTGAAAACTCTCTTCAGTCAGTTTTGTGCTTTAAGTTTGAGCCTCGAGTTTATACCCTACTCTAGATCTTAATTGTTTATTTCTCACACTAAAATTTGCATTTCAGTTTCTCGTTGACTTTTTTTCAATCTGAAAAGTGCCATATAACATTTTAGGATATCCTTAGCAAATTGCAAATCGTGTCTTTTCAACACTCTTCATGGCTCTTCCGTGTCCAATAAAACTTACACAGACGGGGGTGTGTGAGTGCGTGTGTCGGGTAGCTATAAAAATATAAAACAAGCCTCACTCGCAGCACATAAATGCGGTCGTCTTCAAAACGACTTTACTTTGGCCTTAAAACACAACTTGTTGAAGTGTTTACTGTGTGCGCAATCTCTCCCCTGTCGCCCGCTGAATACATAAAATATCTCCTAAGCACACAGATACTCGTACAACAAATATACATACGTGCTCATCTACCTTTGCTTTACTATCGAATTAAATATGTTTTCTTTGGAATATCATAAAATTTCATGATGAACTTCTGTGCAAACACAGTTTTTCTAGTTTTACGATAAGAATTTCATACATAAATTATTTAAACAAACAACAATTTGGCATATGCTAAATATTTATGACACAAGTAATTATATTTTCAGTTGTAATTTTTTGTTGTTAAGTTTACTTGCGGAGGTTCGTCCTTCGAAAGCGGTTTGCAATCATCGTCGACTAATAAACAGACGTGGGAGTAACTGACTTTATCTAGTTCCTCATAGATACGGAGATTCAAGCGATTTTCCGGATACTGTAAGCAGTAAATCAAGTTAAAACCGTTTTCATAGTGCCACGAAAGGAAGACCCACCTTTTTGGCAATTTTCCAACACTCCAAAGCAATCTGATTACGCTGCAGTCGCAAGTTGATCAAGGCCAAATAACCCCACGGATCGGCCATGTAGACTTCATTATCTGTAGTCCGTGCTATGTAATGAAGGGCTTCCTTCAGTTGACCTTCCTGTTAGACGCATTGAAAATGGTATTCATTGTATTATATATATTATATTTTAGGACAAATCACTTACGTAATACAGTGTCAATCCCATGCTATAGTTGGCGATAAAATTTCTTTGTCCCTTGCTACAGGCTACACACAATTTGTAGGCCTGCAATGCTGTATGGTAGTCTTTAATGTCGAAGCATAGATGACCTAGACGCAACAGGCTTATATAGAAATGGGGCAGTATATCAATATCATCAGTCGTCAGACTCAGCAGGTTCTTGAAATGTGAGATTGCTGAGTCGAACCGACGACGCGTGTATTCCACATTGCCGTGAAGGTGAAATAGATAGTAGCTCTAGTGGGTAAAAAAACTCCCTTGGATTAAATCTAGTAGACAATCAGGGAAATAATTGGGCTTACCAGCAACTTGCCTTGTTCACTTTCTTCGGTTGATGGAATTTCGAATTCGAAACTATCGTCGATTTTTCCCTGCAACATGTTCAAAGTCGTGTTTATCAAATATCGCTCAATTTCTAGGAATTCCCCTGCGATTTCCTGAAATACAACCTGAGCAAACCCATAGGCGCCTAGCTCAGCAAATGTCTTGAAGACTGCATAGAACTTTGCAGCGTACATCGTTCGCGGACTTGGCTCAAATTTTTCGAGCAAAAAACATTTGTACAAGCTGCTCGGTATTGGAGGTATTGCCCTCTCGCGTATTTTATATAGATTCTCGTACTTCCAGCGTGTGAACTCCATGCCAGACAAATACATCTTCTGCTTGTAATAACAATATAGCAATATCCAAACTTCTCGATCCAGATTGTTTTGGGCCGCAAATTGACGCAGTTGTTCCATCATATTGCTAAAGGCTTCGCCTTCTTCGGCGTCTTCGCCCTCTTGAGCCGCTTCCTCCTCCAATCTCAGCTCCCGTTGGTAGTCAATATAAAGCTTTAGCAGTGCACTGCAAGAGAAAAGAAATAGATTATAATTATTTTTGAATGTTGAATAGGTGAAGCCGCGTCTCCTACACAAAGTAAGCGCCATGCCAATTGCCGTCCTTCTCAGTGAGCACATAATTCGCAGCCAGATCGAAATTAAGATTCTCTACAGCGTTCAGGAACAGGTAGAAATAAAACAGGAGCTTGTTACTGCTGCCTGCATTGATCTCTTCATAGAGCTGTCTGGCCAACACACATTCGCCAAGTAGACACATGTTGCGATACTCCACCAATAGGCGACGTGTTCGCATGTCTTCGGTCTCAAAGTTGACAATGCAATGGGTTTGACTATCATGATGGCAACATATTACCAGGTTCTCGATGCGATCCATTAGATCCTTGTGCATGTGCGTGAGCATTTCCTGTGTAAGATTGAAATCGTGTCAGTTATTAGCAACAAAATTAATCGACATACATACACGAAACTGAATATTGGTCTTGGTCGGAGTTTTCGCATTGAAATCGGCTCCGCATATGTCCACCAGCAGATTCCTTAGATTGCCCAAATGGCAACAGAATGCGCCACGATACTCACTGACGTCCTTTACTTCGTTCTTTACAATAAACCCAATCAATTCCCTTATCTGTTCGTCAAAGGCCCGATACAACTCCTTGAGTATATCGCCACTTGGTACGTAATCGATGATGCATCCCATATCTGCGCAGCGACGCAGCCGGCAAGTATGTTGCATGTTCTCATTATACGCATCCAACGAATCGTTGTGTTTGGTCAGAGGCTGAAAAAAGCAGATCTTGAGTACGGCAAACATGGTAGCATCCCCAGTAAGCTTGTAGCTCAATCTAAAAGACTTTCGCGACCTGCGTGTATTGGGGTATAAAGAGCAGGCGAACCGACAGCTGTTCACTATAAAGATAATTAAGAGAATCGTATTAAACATAAATATAAAGAAAAACCCTTCACAGTAAGTGAGTCTATATCCATCTATATGCCTTACCATCGGGATAGCCGAAAATACTCGGATTAATGATGCCTTCGTACAGCACATTCTCGGGTATCTCATCGTACAACTGCAAGAGTATCACATAGTCGTTGTGATGCACAGCCGACTCGAGTATCTTACGCATTTCGCTTGTTAGCACATACCGATGCATCGAGTTGTTGATCAGCGCTCGATCATTGATAATATCGATCGAATCAATATTCAAGTTTGTATCCGCTGGCGTCAGCAGCTGGCGAAAGAGATGAGGCAGCTTTATGCGGGCACTTGTACCCATTTGATTATTGCTGAAGTTGCAGGTACCAAATACATTGTTAAGCAAATCTCGTTTCATGTTCTCCCACACAACGATGGTGTTCTGTGCGCTAATTGTCTGTGAGACAAAGCAATAGAATGTGCACAGCGGAATTGTCTTGTAGCGGTCATTCTGATCCGTACGAGTGGAACGAATCAAGACTCTTATGCCTAGATGGCCAGCACGGTTGTGCAACTCCTCGGGTGCATTGTAAATCGATTCGAGTGTGAAAAATGCAAGATTGCAGAAATTAAAGTTCTTCAGCATCGGTATGATCGAGTACATGTGCCACTTTGTGGTTGTTGTAATCTTCTGGCTGGTGCGCGTCTGCAGTTTGCGCTCATATTCCGGATAAAGCATTATGGAAATGTTGCGGATGAAGCGTTTACGCTGAAATAGTTGCAACAAATCGCAATGACCACGCGATATAAACTCCAACGTCTCCTCCTCGTACTCCTCATCTTCACAAGAACCACTAGACGCAGTAGTTGATTTTACTGTTTTCATTTCTTCGTCTTGCACTACTGTCATAGTCGAGACGTCAGAACGCACATCCCCGACGGTCTTAAGATCGCACCTGCGATGCTGTGGAATACGCTGATATAGAGATACCACCAAGGGGTTATCACTGAATATATTCATGTCCTCGATGTCGTCCTGCCAAATGGCCAAAGCAAACACAGGTCGGGCCAAATGGAACTCATCTTCATAGATGATTGTATCCGTGGTGTAGTGCTCTGACAATTTTTGCAGCGTGTTCTTTGTATGATACATATGCAACTCCAGGGGATATGATACCTTTGGCAAATTGAGAATATCATTCAGTTGCATATAGAGATACACGCGTTGTGGGAATTCTCGTGGTTGTCGCGTAATATTCGCGGTGGCTGCTGCTCCCCCTCTGGTCTTGGATTTACGCCTCGGACTTGATTTGCTAGACGCATCCATTGTAGTTATTCAGATAATATATTGTATAGATCAAAGAACTTTGCGCAACCTGACAGTTGCGTCAACGGGCTGCTGTGTAAGTAAACAGTTTAGGAGAGTGAAACATGGGTAAACTTATATATTACAAACCAGGCAAGGATAAGTCGGGTTCTTCAAGGTACAGGCATGTTGCATTAGCTCAAGTGTCTGCAAAATACATGTGTTTCGTGTTAATGAAAATTAAATATGTATGCAAACACCTATACATATGTTTACACTTACCTGCATCTAAATGAATGCGGCATTTTCGGGGGAGTATTATATCAGGTCGGCTCGTCCAAGCTCTTCAAGCACGCACTTGTCAAAAATGTAACCGCAAAACAGCAACATCAACAACACGTACAAAATAGCAGTGGCAGCAACAATGCATTTTGGCCAAGGCCAAACCAACAACAGGCTGCAACAACAACTAACGAGACACGTACTGAACCTTGTTGCCTATCCCCCATACGACAGGTGCTTGTAGTTGTAGTTTTCATCAGCGCATATGATATAGGGTAGTAAAATGTAGTCCATTGCGCTAAGAAATCAGCAAATCACAAATTTATTATTGCTATTTATGTAAATTATTAATTGCAAGCCATTTTTATTATAACCGCTATTTTCGGGTTGCTCAACACTTATATTGGATTTATGATTTATCGAAAGTGGCGGTAAGCCGATTGTATTTAAGCTGCAGCTTACTTAACACTAATCGTTGTACTCGATAAGTAGCTTGACGAAAGTGGTGGCAAGTCGATATTAATTATGTTGATAGCCATTTATCGAAACTAGGGAACATTTGAAATAAATAATTAATAACTATCAAATTAAAATGTGTGCTTGTTGCAACAGCTACTCTCTCTTCCGTAGAAAGCGCATGCAGAAGTCGTCGGTACCCCAGTGTGATTTTCGTCATGCTTATGGCTGTTTGTTTTTGTATGTTTTGTTTGCCTAGCAGCGAGTGCTCTAAAATCCGCTTTGACAGCTCGCCTGTCAGCTGAGCCCGGCCAAAACGGTTGCCTGTGGTGTGCTGGTGGGGCCGGTGTTACGATGTGGTGGTGTGCGCTGCTCTGCCGGGTTGTCTGTCTTTGCTGGTTGTTGTTTACTGTTTTGTTTCAACTCCAACAACATATGCTAATGACTAGGCAGGCCCGGGGACGCACTAATTCCATAGCAGGGAGCCGGAAAAGGCCACTCAACTGCCTCCATGCAGAGAGAGAGAGAGAGTGGAGAGTAGTGTATGCTTTCAGTTACTATCACTACTAGTTTAAGGCCAAGTTTGGTCGCTCGCACGCACACAAACACAACCATTAGCTTCATCAAAATGAAATTTGCACATACACACAGGCAGGCAAAGCATAAAACTACTTGGCAGGTAACTGGAACGCATGTTCGTTATGCTCAAAGGCTTTAAAATGCGCTTTAGTTGCACAACTTGTTCGGACTCCACATATGCAAATCAATGCTGTGACCCCACTGTCACTGGACAAGCAACCAAGCAAGGCTTCCCCAGCCAAAAACACGCATACGCCGTGTGCACTCGGGCGCAGCACAGGCTTTTGCGCCTGACGCAACAAAATCAATTAGACACTTGCAAATACATAAGTACATACGGGCATTACCAGCCGCACAATAACTATAACAAAAGCAACAACAACAACAACAACAACTAGGGCAGAAGTTGCCCAATAACAATTGCAGTTTAATGTGGACAGCATTGCCTGCTAATGATAATGTTGTTATGTGCCTATTATGCTCGGTTGTCTCTGCTCTATTTCTGCTTTTGCTCCTGCTTCTCCTCTTTGTAACTGTTGCAGCTGCTGCTGCTGCTGTGCCCCATGCTGCACATATCATTTGCATTTCAATGCGGAACGTCTGTTGGCACTGTGTCCATGTGGGGACAGCCAGTTGAATCACTGGCTTTAGTTGGGTATTAGGATCTGCAAGTGAACATGAAACTTAACATTTTATCATAACAATTTACTACTCTATGGATACTCCAAAATGTTGCCTCGTTAATCATCGCAATTGTATCGAATTTGGCATAAAGTTGACCCAATTCTATATCGATTGTACATAAAGAACCAGCTAAAAGGAAGCGGAACGGCCACAGCAATTCCTTAGCTGCTATAAAACGTGCACAGACATGCACAGCACTGCCATACTATATAAAAATGCCGAGAGAAAGCTGCACAAAGAAGCTCAAGTTAATACAAAAATAGCTGAGCTTAGCGGGAAACAGCGAAAAAGCCACAATAACCACACATAACTCGACGCAGCAAGCTAATCACAGGGACACATACACACGCACATATGCACACACATGTGCTGGCGAAAATGAGCAAAAATGTACTTGATAATATGCTGAGAGCGGAAACTAACTGTATCCAGCTCCCTGTGGGCTAGCGTCGAAAGTATGCAAAAGATTTTGGCGTGGCCAAAAGTGAAAAACGAATTTCGACAAAGCAAATGCAAAATTTACACCACACGGAAAGAGAGGGGAAGAGAGAGGGGGGAGAGATACGCAAGCCGGTAACGGGATTCTGGCTGGGATTGGGGACTGGATTTTGATGCTGGCAACATGAAAATTTCATTTGAAATTGAATATGAAAAAAGCGTAGCATATCTCGTGGCGCGCCGTGTTGTACCGCGCTGTGCCGTGCGACGACAGCTGCCGGCTGCAATTGACAATTATTATTATTGTCAGTGCGAATGAAAAGCCGCACCCAGGCAGGGATCAGGCATCCCGGCCAGACAGACAGACATCTGGCAGTCAGGCAGCAGGCATATTGTGAGCCGGCACCAGGGCTTGGTATTCATACGATGGCCATGTAGCTCATAACAAAACTCCAAACTGCCGCGTTGGCTTCAATAAAATCCAATGTACGCATTAAAATCATTTAAATTCTATTGTTTTTCTTTACGTTTCGCTTCGTTTCGCATTTGCATTGTTTTTGTGTGTCTTGTCGCACACACACACACACAAAGAGCAGCCGCGGGGGCCAAAGCCAACCGTTGCCGTCTGCCACGTAAGCTGTTTTCGTTACGGCTTTCTGGTGATATCAGTAAATGCATATTTAATGGCTTACGCGGCGTATGAGCAATGAGCGCACGCGATTCGATACGCGATACGCTTGTTTGCCAAAAATTTAATGCCTCTGAAAGCGCCATAACTCACTGCGCTAAGTAATGCAATTGCCTTCCAAGTGTTGAAAGTCTCGATGACAGATCAATTAAGTAGCACGAGTTATCTCAGAGTCGCATATAAAATATCTGACATGTTATGATGTACAAGTGTGACCAAAGTAAACGCGTCAAGTTAAATTAACTCAGTTATCGATAAGCCTATCGACAAGGGGGCAGTGTTGGAAGATGAGAGAACCAACGGCGAACATACAGTGCTGACAATTTAGCCATTTTCCCACCAAATCTGTAGTGTAATTTGCACATGCGAGATAAATTTTTAAATGGTGGCTAGCGGGGACTATAGCTATTTTTGCTATCGTTCTAACTTTTTATAAACATTTTGCAGTTTCGTGTATTTTTATTCTTTACAATATAACATTTAAATACTTTTGTCATATTTTTCCATTATCTCTTCCTCATCGATGAGCAAAAATATTGAATAACCGAAAATAAACATCGCTTATTCGGAAAATTTCAAAAACATCGCTGATTTTTTAAGCTGTGGACAGACCTTTTGAAGTTAATCTGATTTGAATTAAAAACAATTAATTTTAAATACTAAATTTATGTTTTCTAAATACTAAATTCATAGTTTCCATGCTTCCTTAAAGTATGTGTAGAAATTTCCTTTGCTAGCATGTGCAGTGTAGTTCAACCTTGCGTTTCCTTTTCTTTTGCTGTCATCTTGGACTAAGGAGTATTGCAAACACTTTGCATACCCCCCTTCCTCTTTACACCACGAAAATTTTCACTTCTGTCGCGATTGAGCTGACTACAAGCTGCAAGTCGAGCTTGTTTGCATAATGCCAAGCAGTCAACACACACACACACACACACCTCCGCACACACGGTGCTCCTTCCTCGTGGCATAAAAGTGCTGCGGTTTTATTTCACAATTCCATACGTTGTACTTTGCATAGCCAACAGGAATTTTCCGCTGACAGCAGCCAAATCGTTTTGTAAGCGAAGAACGATAAAAAACAAGAGAGAAAGGATTTCTCGCTCGCTCGCTGTGCTCCTGTTGTTATCCTGAATCTTTTGCTGCGTTGATTTGTTTGTTGATTTGCGTAAAGGCGATGCGAGGTGAGCTCGATTTTCGTGATGTCGTCCGCGGGGTACGGGGGTCAAAAAGGGTTGCTTGGTTAAACAAAAGTTAAGGCACACAAATCCTTGTGAATGCCATGTCGCAACTTTATTGCCAAGTTTTTCATTTGTCGCATTTATAAATTATTTAAAGTGTCGCCCCTTGATGTATGTGTGAGACGCCTCTCTTGTCTGGGCCGCAGGCTCTGCGTCATCCACACATACATAAACAGAGGGGCAACTAGTGTATGGCTGTGTATCATTGACCTGGTGACCTCAAAAGTGCCATCGCCGCACACATTCAACATTCACAATTCAGCATTCATAGGAGACGAGCAAGCAGGACCAGTGACATGACAAAACCATAAACAGTGGCTAAACAAGGTGCTTAAATTATGCCACAAGATCTGAAAACTGGCTGTAAATAACAAGCCAGAGAGAAGCTACCGGGTACCGGGTACCGGGTCGCCACTAGGCCCCCTAGGTCGCCATTCATATTTATGGGCGGTACGATGAGTGTGTGTGAGTGTCTGTACTTCCTCACACACGATGGACATGTGGCGCCTGCCACAAAATGTAGCCACTCTCGTGTCCTCCACATCCTCCTGCTTTTCCTGCTGCTCACCCTCCTCCTCCTTCTCCGCTTCCTGGTTGCGTCTTGATGTCCTGGCATGTTGCTAGTTGTTGGTCTCACGCTTGGCTGGCTTTGGTTTTGAGCAATCAACGCGCGAGTGCTTGTGTGTGTGTGTGTGTGTGTGCAAGTCTGGCAGGGGTTGGCTAGTTGTATATGTTTACTTAGCGCTATTCAGCTGCCAACTGTTTATTCCCACATATGAATATCAATGGTGGCTCTAGCGTTGGTGCCCCTGATGCAGTCAGCGCGATGCAAAGTTCGTTCTTTAATGGCCAAAGTCGCAAAATAAATGAATGAAAATATGTAGATTAAGATTAGACAGGAATAGAGCGAAAGCTCACGGGCGCTCCCCCAAACTGAAAGTATCGCTTGTAATACGTAAGGTTATGCCGTATCATTATAGTCTAAGCTGAGCTAAATGAATGTGTTACTCAATTCCGTAAACTTAAATTCCAGATTACAGTATTAAACAAATTTTGGGGACGAAAGGAGAAAACTAAACAGATAAAGAGCTTACATACGAACACTGAAGATCAGCTTGGCATATCTTAGTACTCTACTTATACTATTACATGATAATATTTATAACAAAGTAGCCGATCCAAGATTTGATGCAGAAGATTGGGAAAAAACCCAGAAAACCTCAATCAGTTATAAAGAAGATAAAAGATGGTAAGCCTATCCCGGATACCCAATTACGAAGCTGCGTAGAATGGTGTAAACGCAAGAACCATATTCAAGAATCGGGCAAACAAGGGAAGTATACAACTCAGTCGTAGAGTGCTTAGTTAATTCTTTGACCAATCCTTTGATGAACGCAACAGCCATATTCAAGAATCGGGCAAACAAGAGAAGTATACAACTCAGTCGTAGAGTGCTTAGTTAATTCTTTAACCAATCCTTTGATGAAGCCAAGAGTCCAAGGAATCTTTCTTGGAGTATGTGTAATGTGCGGCATCTGAATGACTTATAAAGTTTTTCTACTTATTCAAATCATAAATTATTACTCCAGTTTTTAATTCCACTGGAATTGCCTTAATTCGCACCTTGCACCAGAAAACTCTGCAAAAACTTGGACAGTTTTAAATGTTCAACAACTTTGGCATTAGGTAGTTAGGCAGATGGAGCAACTTACCCCGCCCAAGGCAGGCAGGCACAGCAAGGGCAGATCCGAAAGTTGTTGTATGCGTGGCGTCATCATTGGGCAGGTCGGGTACGGTCCGGGAATGTCCACCCGCCTCTCTCCGCCTTCCGTTCTGATTGCCGGTTTGTGTTTTGTTTACCTGGCTGGCCAACTTGTTTCCTTCCTGTCAATGACATGCCACGTAGACACACATACAACACAGACGATTTTAATTAAAATCGGATTTGGCATCGACGATTTCCGAGAATTTAATTGCATGTGGTCTGACATTCGTTCACACTTTGACGTTGATGTTGGTGCGTCACTTCGTTGTAGCAGGAAGAAGATTCCTCTTCTTCAAACAAATTTTGTCTTTGAACTTGAGTCATAGATGTCAGCGCTTGGCACTGCGAAAACAAAATTGTAGGAGAACAAAAGATGTCACTAAAAATAAAATAAAAAATTATAAAAATTCATAAATAAATGCATGAGCGCGTCTTGACACACGGATGCAGGACACCGGATGTGTGCATGAGAGTGAGTGTGTGTATGTAAGAATCTTTGCGATTACATTCTTGGAACTGTTGTCAGGAAATATGCGAGACTTTGAAGGTGTCTTTTGTACTGTAATAACAAAAACTCGGCTGATTTATATTTGATATCCAGCGTTACTAGGTTATTTTGGGACGGAAGTCAGATGTAGAGGATACACTTTAGCTAATTTTAGAACTGCAGCCCAATCAGACTTTGAGATCCTCACAAATATAATGTTTCAGCTTTCAGCATATCTTTCATGTTTGAGATGGCCCGACCGATCTAAATGTTATTAATAAGTATGTAAAGACTGTGTTTATAAAATTGTACTCTCAAAGAAACACTAAAGTAAACATATAATTTCTTGTTATTACCCTATTCAACTTTAACAAAAAAACCCCTTTTGCCTTTACTTTATCTAATTAAATGATACAAGCCAGAGTCCACAGATTTGAATGCGACCATTTAAAGTCAAGATTGAAGAGGAGCCCGCTTAAAGGCGTCTGCTGTCCTGCCTGTCTGTCTGCCGTTCTGTCCGTCGGTCTCTGTCAGTTTCACACATCCGTATCCTTTTCCGTTTGAAGCAATAATAAACAGTTTCCGTCAGTTGTTTGACATATCTACAAGCCGAAATCAGTTTGTGTGTGCCTAATGATATGTATAAACCTTGCTCAAACACAACGACGAACCCTTTTGGCGTACCAACTGACCGCCCTTTGCGTCGCGCATTTGCAAGTGTGTGTGTGTGTGGGAAACACAATGACAGACTTACTGGTCAAATATAAAACGTGGCTGTGGTTATTGCTTGATTAATTTCCGGTCAAATGGCTAGAGACACTAATGACTATTTAATGTTACAATTTACACTTTATTGATTTGGAAACCCGCGTTCCCTTGTTTGCTAAGTGTGTGCGCACTCCTCTGTGTGTGTGTTTGTGTGTCTATTTGTTGTGCCTGTCTTGTTGTCAGCATAAACGGGGCATTATGTCAAGTTGTCAGACGCAGGCTTTAAATTGACTCAGAATGATTCACTGCGCTTATGCTTTTCGTTTCAACATGTTACACACAATAAACATATATTTAAAACACTTTAAGACTTTTCTTTGAGAAACTAGCTTCATTTTCATTTTTTTTTGCTAAATCTTTTCTTTACTTATTCTTAATAACAAAAGTAACTTATCAATGTGGCTTTATTGACTTCATTTAAAAACACAAGTTTATGAAAAGTTATTGAAAATTGAAAAAAAAAAAACATCCAAAGCTCAAATGAGATGATATTCCTGAAATAAATCAGATGATTTTTGACAAAGTTCTTACTGCATAGCGAAGTAAATATATTTTACTTTGTACAACTGCGAACTGAGATTTGAAGCGAATTACATGCATGTCATAGCACCGACTCTCATCTGACACACATCTCCCAGGAATGAAGGGAGAGACGCTGCTGTCTTTCCGTTGGTCCGTCATAAAATTGCAGCCAGAAAAATAAGTTTTCCAGAAAAGTTTATAGTGTTCTCTCTCCTCTTTCAGCCTGGGGTCACTTTGAAGCATTCATATAGCAAAGTAGGGCAGCAATCATTTTGGGAGTCCTATCTCATCATATTTTAGAGAGCAAATGTTGTGCAATGCAGCTCTGTGCTCCCCTTTTTGTGCATTCCCAGAGGACTCGAAACATGCAAATAAACGCTCTCTGCCTCAACATGAGGATAACAACTCAACTTAGTACAGTGGAATGGGTGGAGAGGGGGAACTGGCACTGGGATTGACTGCGGCTGGCTGCTAATTCAGAAGAAATGTTATGGAATTATATATGTTGTAGATGTGTGTTGTGGCCTCCTTCTGCTTCGTCTCTTAACTTATCTGTGGCAGGGCAGACAGCTCAGACACAGCGCATAGTTCATCATGTTGAGCTGATTTGGCTTTCATATCACGTATTTTATTACATCGTTATTCATGACATTCGGCTCTGAAGGAGTATGAATTCCAGTAAGTGGCAAGTTTTCCAGCGCCTCCACACCATGCTCAGGGTACTTTGGCATATTCAAAATGCAGTTCAATAGATTTCGTTGCCATAAAAAAAACATTAGGTCGCTTAAGCAGTCAGAAGCCAATGCGCCTATTCACGCTCCCTCCCACCCTCTCTCTCTCACTCACTAGTTGCTACTTTTTTCTAGTGCGTGTTGCTGCTCGATGAACATAATTAAATTGATTTCTACGGGTTTATATTCTTGATTTATGAGCATATAACCAAAAATGATTCGGCTAAAGGGGAAGGCGATTTGAAATGTAGCACAAATGACAGCATAAATTGTCCATACATAAAACATGTGCAGAAATTGAAACGGCTCGAAAATAGTACTAAAAGACTTGTGCAAAAGAAATTGAGCCAAAGCTGAGGTTTGTTGAGTATCTGCACTAGAAACAGTGTGAGCAATTACGCCCCTCCCAACACATTACACATGGCACTGAGTCTATCCGACTCAACTCAAACTCAAACTTATTAACTATGCGCTTCTAGTGAGCTTTCCCCTCCCCATGTGTATGTGAATGTTTGTGCATGCGTGCGCTCACTGCACGTGTTCTACATAAATACATATTGAATTTGATTTAAATCATTTAGTAAATAGTGACAATGCAAGTTCAAGTTCAGTGAAGGTTTTATATAAAGAGGTGTAGCGAAATTGCTTTTCGTGCCATTTACGTCGCGGTTGTATCGGGGCTCCACACACTTTATCCGTATCGGAAAATCGGATGTCATTGCGGTTTTATTTAGACTGAATTCGAGTGAGCCAAAGGATACACAATGGAGAAAGTAGAATCCGAAATAATCCCATTCTACAAAAACAAAACCATATTTTTAACCGGTGGCAGTGGATTTGTAGGCAAAGTTTTTATTGAGAAACTTCTTCGTGTGACGGAGGTGCTATGCATCTATGTGTTAATTCGACCCAAGCGTGGTAAGGAGGTACAGGATCGTGTTGCCGCCTGGAAAAGTGATTTGCTCTTTGAGAGACTGCTTAAGTCGCACCCTAATGCACTGCAGAAAGTTGTCCCCATTGCTGGCGATATTCGAGAGCCTGATCTTGGCATCAGTTTGAAGGATCGCCAACTACTGACGGAGCAAGTACAGTTGGTGGTGCACAGTGCGGCCTCAGTGCGTTTTGTCGAGCCTTTGCACGTGGCACTGGACATAAACACGCGTGCAACACGCCTTATGCTGCAGTTGGCCAAAGAGATAAAGCACCTGGAGGCATTTTTATACGTCTCCACAGCTTTTTCCAACTGCGTCGCCGATCACATAGAAGAAAAATATTATCCAAACCACCTTAACTGCAGCGTGGATAAAGTTCTGAAGATAAGGGAAATTTTGGATGAAAAGGTGTTGGATGACATGACGCCAGCTCTGCTGGATAAATTCCCGAACACTTATATATACACGAAAGCTTTGGCCGAGCAGATCATCCAGACAGAGTCGGGCCAGTTGCCGGTTTGCGTATTCCGCCCTGGTGCCAGTAAGTGAAGTGACTTAGAGTTAAATTTGTAGACTAATTGCAATTCGGAATTTTTTGTAGTTGTTTCAACCGATAAGGAGCCCGTTTGTGGGTATGTTGATAACCTATATGGACCCGTTGCTTTAATCTTCGGCATCGCAAAAGGTATTATACGGTTAGTGCCACTCGATCGTAAAGTTTCGAATCATAGTATTCCGGTGGACTTGTGTGTAAACCTTATGCTAAGCTGCATTTGGAAAACTGCTCAGATGGCAGCCCATGGCACTCGCCAAACACCTCCAGCCATCTACAATCTTGTGCCCCACCCAAATAATTTACTAAGCTGTGGCGATTTTGTAGATTACGGAAGGAGTCGATTAATGAAAAATTCATTGCAAAAAACCCTTTGGTATCCTTTCATGATAACCATTAGCAATCCATGGTTGTATAAGTTTGGAATCATATTTTACCATGTTCTGCCCGCCTACGTTATTGATTTATTACTACGCCTGCAAGGAAAAAAACCCCGACTAGTCGAACTGTATAAAAAGATACACAAGAACGTGGATGTACTCAGCTTTTTCATGACAACTCAATTCCGTATCGATGTGGTCAATACTGATAGGCTTTGGAAGTCATTGTCCGACATAGATCAAAAGATCTTTCCATTCGATATAGAGTCTTTAGATTGGGACAGCTATTTCGATCGCACATCTCACGGCATGCGCGTCTATCTGGCCAAGGAAGATAATAGTGAAGAGTCATTAGAAAGAGCTCGCAAACGGGTCAAACGGTATGTTATTGAGTGTATTAATTCAGTTGAAATACTTATATTTAATTCATTTATTTCGTAGTCTACGAATACTCCACTGGCTGCTGCAGATCAGTCTTGCCTGCATTCTACTTGCCATTGGTCGTTGGCTCTTTCTACTGTGGCAATAAATATTGGTGAACTTGTTACTATTTCTAGATCCTAGCACGGCAAGTTCGAAAGGAGTTTATGTAGAGAAATAATAAATCAATTGAAATTTTTAAAACCATATTTATATAAATTAATGATTTTAAGTGTTGCATTCGAAATAAAATTGAGAAGAGTAAGTGACAAGAAGTTTCGAGTGGGTCACAAGAAACAGAGAAGTCAAAGCGACCAAGCGTGTCATTATGTTGCTATTTTAGCAAGCACTATGATTGGCGAGGGAAAGAAAATAAAGTAATAACATATGGTCAAACTCTTAAAAAGGCGTAATAGAAATAAGTTCAAAGAAAATAGGTTTTCGGTCCAAACTAAATCAAAGATCACCAACTAAATGAATTCTACAATTCACGGCAAAAGAGTGTAGGATGTGTATTTAAGAATGCCTTGTGAGAATGCTATTCAGGGCTAGTTGCATTAATTCTGTGAAATTTGCTCAGAGTCGGTTGATTGTAGCGTTGGGTAATCCTAGTTCAATTTGAGGAATAAGTTCGTTCGTTCGTTTAAAATCAATAAACTAGGTCGTTCATTTAGTTCAATTGTTCATTTTTTAAACTTGCTTAAAGGTGCTTAAAATAAACAAAAAAATGTTATGAATTTATTTCATACAATGCTGTCATTGAAAATTAATATAATTTATTCAATTTATTTGTCAAAAACACTTATACGCACACTATTCAACTAAGTAAACGAACGATCAGGGTAAGAGATCAAAACGAACGACGTGAACTAAGTGAACTATATTGAACTAAGTGAACTAACGAACTATATTAAACTATAAAGACAGACCAAGTTCGTTGGTTCAGTTTGGTGAATAGTTTAATTTAGTACACAACACTAGTTCATTGATTCGGTCGAACATGTTGCAAAAATGGTTTGACAGCATTTGCAACTTGCTTGTTTGTGGTTGCGCATCGTTAAGTTCTTGCATATGCATATGACGGAAGTAAGTGTCTGTCGATCAAGCTGATTAAGTCCTATTTAGCAAACATTAATAATGCATTATTCATGAACTGAATAACGCACTCTTGACATTGATATTTAAACATTTAATATTTACAAACTTTTTGAGACCTAGTCGAGGCACATCACACATGGCAACAAGTGTACCTAATATATCTCATTAACTTTGCGCATTGGGTGAGCTTTTCCCTCTGTGAGCTGAAACAGACTGAATGCATTATAAAGGGTTTTTCATAAATGCATACTGATTATACCCGCCGGCGAACAAGGTTTTTGATAAATAACGTCTGTGTTTGTTGTCCGATCGGATTGAAATTTTGACGTTATATTGGTATTATAATTAGCTATGATCTGATTAGTATGATCTTAATCAGAGTGTTGTATCTATTATATGTCGCCCACAAATAAACTTAAAAGAATTAATAATTGATTTGCAGGGCGGTAGGCGTGGCACCCAACATTTGAAATAAACTTCATCTGCACCGGGTAAACAGAAACCTTCATGCCAAATTTCGTGTTTCTAGCTTTTATGATAGCTGAGATCTGTGTGTTTATATGGTCATCTGGACATCCGGACAGACATGGCTTTATCGACTCGGCTAGTGATCCTGAGTTAGTATACCCTTTTTGACCATTTTCAAAAGTCGAAGGGTGAACTCGTTATTATTTCTAGATCGTTGCACGGCGAGTTATGTAGAGAAATAATAAAGAAAATGTTTTAAAAAACAACCCAGCTAAAAATGGTTTTGCTCAATTGAATGGGAAAGGGGTGGGAAAAAGGGAAGTCGATTTGCAATGTTTCACAAATGGCAGCATTAATTGTCCATACATAAATTATGTGCAAAAATGGAAACGGCAGGAAAATACTACTGAAAGACTTGTGCAAAAGTTATTGAGCCAAAGTTAAGGCATTTTAAGTATTTGCACTAGAACAGTGTATGCTCTTAGCCCCTCCCATAACATCGCACATGGCACCGAGTGTACCCGACATAGTTCAGCTCAAACTTATAAACTATGCGCTTTCGGTGAGTTTTCCTCCCTTATGTGTGTTTGTGTGACTGTGTTTGAGCATGCGTGAGCTGACTTTGCTTGCCTCAAAGTCCGCTGACAGCAAAAACTTCATCCCGAAATACCAAAGCAAATATTTACATATAATCCATGTGTGTGTGCGTGCGTGTTTGCAAAACGAGACTCGACAACAAAACTGAACTTAAGTCAGAAGAACACAACACACACCTCAAAATATAAAAGTACAACAAAACGCAGCAACAACAACAACAACACTAAAGGGAGCAAAGAGAAAATTCTAAAAGAAATTATTTCTGGCATTTTAATAAACAACATGAGCCACAAAAATATGCTGCAAAACATTCTAATAGGTTTTGTTTTATATACATTTTCAAGTGCTTCGCATATTTTTTATACCCTGTGCGCAGGGTACCATGCATAAGGGGTAGCCACAACTTATATGAAATGCACTTTAGATGCTGCATGTTGAACTTTTCGTTAGTTTAAATATTTCTCAACAAGAAGCATTGCTTGAACTCTTGACGTGGTATCACACAGAGCGTGACCTCCCGACCTGCGAGTGCAACCGCTCTTTAGGGGTTTCCATCTGCCTCAGGTAGCAAAGCTCAAGGCACGAACCTTGGCAGCAGCTTGGTTGGCTTGACTTGACTCTCTCACCTTGTGTGTACAATTTTAAAATCAATTTAAATTCATGAAAATGAACAATCAAAAAGTAACCAGAAAACGTTGAGACCGAAGAGTTTTTTAATTCAATTATATCAAAATTTTAGTACTTCGAACACTTTGGGGTTTCGCCAAAGCGAATAAGCCAAAAGTTATAAAACTAAGCTTGTGCATCAGCAGCCGCAAAACGTGCTGGTAATAATCAAATCTATTATATAATAAACTCGAGTTTTTAGGTGTTTTTAATTTAAAGAAACTATGCAAAAATTGGCAAACTAGAAGAAAACTAATTTAACTAGGCAAATCTTTAAACTTCCGGATGATTTGTTCAAGCCGAGGCAATATAAAAACTTTTTCCTGCAAATCGAGAAAATAAATTAGAAATCTTAAGCAACCTACGACTCAATAGGGGGCACAGCGAGTAAGGCTCAACTTGGGCATGCAATTTGCGGCTAATTTGGAACGTCATTTAAAACTGAAGAGCTTAAATTCCAGCACGGCAACAACAGCTAATTACAAGTCGACCCAATTCTATGCTAAAGTGCGAGAAAAACGAGGAAAAAAGGCTACTTTCGGCGTGCCGAATGATTTATACCCTTGCACGTTCTTATCTCTTTCGATCTGATAAGTTTGGTTATTTCTAAAACCAGATCTAGAACTCCCCTGGTGATGTTGATTCAGAATATGACCTATGAGGTCTGATACGTCTGCTTAGGTGCGTCGCAAAATTCTGGTCAACGTGAATAAACCCTCTGCAAGGGTATAAAAAGAGAAAACTGAACAAGAAACGTAACGAAACGAAACGAAACTGTAGCCAAGTTTGGACGAGGCGTCAATAAATGGCAACGAGGCCAAGCACCTCGAGAGCAAACACAAACACGGAACCACAGGGAAATGTGCTGCGCTGTATGTATGTGTGTGTGTGAGTGTTGTGCGAGTGTGTTTGTCGGTATGCTTGTTTTTTGCTAATTAGCGAATAACCGTGTTTAGATTGCAAACACTCATGCCAGGGAAAGAAATAACAGACACCGGCAAATTAATTGCCAAACAAGTGAGTGCAGAGTTGGCAAGTGGAAATTGCCGTCCCGACCAAGCTAAAAGAGAGAGGCCTAATACCATCACACACACACACACAGAAAGAGGCACACACGCAAAACACACCTACACACACGTCCGAAACACCAACACACAGGCATTGCAGTACGCATTTCTGCAGCAGCGCGGAAAAAATCCTGACCCTCAGCAATGGCAGTGGACAGGACGCGGCAGCGTCGGTGGCGACATTGTCAGAGTGGCGCTTAGTTAATTAGTTTAGCATCATGCGAGCGTGTGTGTCCGTGGGCGTGTGTGCTTGTGTGTGTGTGTGCGTGTGGTGCCTCTCTCTGTCTGTGCCTGTCATTTGGCATCCCGGTTTCGGGGTAGACCCTTAGTCCCGGCGCGCGTTGCGTGTGTTTGCTGTCAGCGACGCATCAGCGACCGCCTCGCAATTTCGGACTCTACTCCGGCTTGGTAAATGCGAGCTTCAATTACAGCTGAACAAATGCCCACAGTAGCTGCTCTACTACAACTACAACTCGGCTACAGACACTGCGACGGGCCACTGGCGAAAACTGAGCCATTATTTACTGCGGACCTTGCTGCTCATCGGATTGGCAACTTTAAAGCCGCTTAGTAGGCGTGTTGTACAAAGCCGACGAACAGATTTATTCCGCGTGTCAACCGAGCACGTTAATTAGGATACGCCAACAAGAAACTGGCAGCCTGGCCTGCTGCCCGTGTGGCTAATGGAAGGGAGAATGTAAACGAAAGGTCAAACGAGATTCAAATCTGCGACAAACAACCTTTTAATAAACTCACGGACATGTGTACACTCAATTATATTACATTAAATTATATTATTATATATTTGTATTTAAAATGTTTCATAATACACTTCTTTCTACATTACCTGCTGCAAGTACGCCATTTAATTTTGAACTGATTGAATATCGATGACTAGTGTTGCAAGTTGTTGAAGTTATCGAAAACACTAAACTACTTGAACGAAAAATACTAGCAATCGTCTAAATTAATACAAATTAACAAAAAATAAAATATAAATAATAATATTCAGAATAAAGGTTTAATTTTTATTTTTTGTATTTTATTATATTATATTTCTATATGTTATAGAAAATACTTTGTAAATTCCAATTGAAAACAAATCTGAAAAAATCGTACCATGTAAGGCGCCCCAATCAATGAGGCTCATCTCTGCCGTTGCACGTCGATAACTAAACAAAAAGCAACTAAGACATATTTGAAATTCATGATGAAAATAAGTTTGAATTTGATTATTTTACAACGCCTGTGAATAATCCAGAACGCTTGTGAATAATCCAGCATGTTAACAGCAATTTTAAATTTAATTTTTAAAGCTTTTTCCAAAAGCAATTCAACTTCAACACTCCAACACACAGCAAACACAGCTAAAGTGTAGCAACAACAACAATGAAGGCTCATAGTGTGAAACTTTTATGTGTTGCGAAAACATTACCTAAAGCCCATTTGCAGCCGCCCACGCCCACAAAACCAACAGCAGCAGCAGCAGCACTGGCAGCAGGGACTAAACAATTCCCTGGGGTGTATTTTGAAGAGCAGCAGCAGCAGCTAGCTTGGCAGCAGAGACCAGTGGCAGGACCGCAGCCCCGTCCAGGACTCCAAGTTGCCTAAGATGCTCCACTTCATGCGCAGCCTTCACTGAGTAAGCATTAAAAATTGATGAGTTCTTAATTTGTGTTGCGCTGCCACTGCCGTAGCAAGCTCCTCCCTACCTCCCGTCCTCCTCAGCATTCTACGTTCCCCCCCGTGACCATATTTGCACTTCCATTGCCATATTGAAAATAGATTAAGTTCTATTATTTGCAGTCATGATGTGGATTAGCACGGACACTTGAGGAAAAGGAGCAAAGTTTCGCCATTGCTTCGAGTTTGGCCCGAGAGGAGCTGCCTTTATAAACGTCATCATTAATCATGCTGACAAGGGCTGTACGGATTTTCATTTTATGTTTTGCCAACATTGCCAAAGCCCGTGAACAACATTTTCTGTTTGCCTTTTGCAAGAGTTTGCTTGCTTAATTTATGTGTGTCTAACTTACGCACAGTCCTGGCCAAAACTGGTCAGAACACAAACCAAACCGAACGATACGAACGAGCCATTTTTAAGTTATTTATGCGCAGCGCGCATCTAATTGCAATTTCCGCACAGAGTCGCAAAATGTTGCAGAATTTATTGCGTCGACTAGCCCGAGCCAGTTTTTTTTTTCCAATTCGTAACTCAATAAAATTTTCCAGCCTGCAATGCACACAGACACACACACACGCCTACACACCCACGCACAAATACGCATTCACAAGTATTGACAAATTTCGGGCGAAAACAGCGACTAAAATGGATTTTCCGCCTCGTTTTCGGTACAAGGTGGAAGGAATAAATTGAGATACCCTGGAATAAATGCATTATTTATTGAACTTGAATATATAACACTTAACTGGAAGATATAATTTGTATGTAGAAGATATCATAGAAAACATTCATTATAACCTTAAAGATATCTTTTATAAACCGATATCATACACATAACTGGAGGCTATCAAATATAACTTGTAATTTTGGTAACTATGTATAGTATAATTCATATGCAAAGTTTTTCCTATTATTAGAAAGAGTTCTTTTCGTATACAAATATGTACGGGATGTCAGCTATAGAGGGTTCTTCAACTTAATCATATATGTAATAATTCTTTTACTTTGCTCTTAATAACAATAGTTCTTTATATGCAGATATATACGAAAACATCAGGAAAACTTAGCAATTCTACAACACAACATTTTACAGCTGATCGGATATTATTCCATACAGTTCGGCACCACCTCATGCATCACATCTTCAAAGACCTTTATCCCACACGTATTGGATCCACTATTTAAAGATAATCTCACCAACAGGGTATGCTATACGTCTGTACCAATTGGCAAGCTCTTCTTTCTTGTTTATGGTAATTTCGTCAGCAGCCACTGGCCATGCCGGACACATGCAGTCCAATGCATTCATCAAATTCATCAAATTTGGGCTGGCATTTTGTCAGAATTTGCACATGGTAAATTTAACAGATCGGCCCTGATTTGACATTTGTGTGCTGCAAGAAGATTTGTCGCTGCATTAGTCTGGCCATCGGTTTCCATCCGTTTCCGGCTGTAACAGGCATATTCGAAAATTTAATTAAGAATTTTATTTCGCTTTTATTGACTTCCTCGCACTCGTCCAGCTAATTATCCAATTTGAATGAGAGCTGTCTATAGCAATTACTTTTTTTGCTCGCTTTCTCGCCTTTCTCCGTTGTTGTTTTTTGTATTTTTATTCAATAATATTTTTGTAATTAGCTTGGCACGCATTTAATTTTGAAATTTAATTAGTGCAAACAAGAATGCGGTTTGTTTATGAATTCGTAATGTGGCACTGTGAAGTTTGTTGTTGTTTTTGTTTGTTGGTCGGAGCGTGGGTTTTTTATCGCATCGTATTTGCATTGGGGTTTTTTATCAGGGCCTAATTATGAGCGACATAATGCGCTTGTCGTGCCGCTTGTTATTAGTCTGTAATTTTTTAATGTCGTTTATTGATTTTGTAAATAACTATTTGAATAATTTATTAGTCACTTGGCAATGGGTAATTGGCAATCGAGGCTATTTGTCGGCCTTGTCTCTGTCCATTATATATGTATGTGTTTATGTACATATAATCTACAAAATGCATTCAAAACCGACACCGGCGCTGAGTAAATATATCTGCTGAAGTTGCCATAAACATTTGCATTCGTATTAACATAAATTGATTGTTATTTTAGCTTTCTAAACAGTATTTATAACGACGAATAATAAGTTATCGATAGTTGCGTGAGCAACGTAGTTTTAAGTATTTAAAGAACAAACAAAGCTGGTCACATTATAAAAACCGAATCAAGAATATTGCGTAAACCAAATTGACAATACATTCCAATTCGAAAAATAAAAAATGCAAATATGAAAAAAAAACACTATGAATACGTTTAGATGTTGCAATTGCCTTAGAAACTGCTCTGCTATTAATGAATCATTTCAATTATTTGTTTGCCGAAAAAAGAGAAGAAATATTCCATAATTAGTCCGCCGAGAAAGACTTCCTGGTTTGCTGGCTCCGACTTGGAGGCAACACAATAAATGTCGAAAATTTCAACGCCGCAATGAGGCAATGCTGCGTGTGGTATAAGCCTTATTTATTTGCCGGCCATAAATAACGCTTAACGCATCTAAATCTTTAACTTTGTGCGAATGTGCTGGCTGACTGGACTCCTTTGGAGCCGAGTTTGAGTTGTTTACCCGGCTAAGGCTAACTCGACAAGACTTAAATTGTGGACATGAATGCCCCCTTCTGTTCTCACTTCAATTCGAAAGTTAAAAGTTAGAAAACAATACAAAAATTGTACTGGCTACTGCTTTTGGTTTCTTTTCTCTCTTTTAGCTGGCCGAGATTTATGAGCATCTCTTTTTGCGCTCCTTTGAACGGTAACGTTTTATAGAACGCGTTTTTTTTATAGCGTTTGATATCCTGTAAAGGGAATGTTGTCAGTTGGTAGAGAAGTGCAACTTAAGGTCAGAACTAAGAATCGATGCAGAGTGGTAACTTACGATAATGACATCCATTAATTTGGTTTATAGTTTTTCTGTATTGCTTTGATTTTATCGATAGATCCATCCAAGTATTTGAATTTTAAATTCAAACTAAATTTTGAAATCAATAGTTCAATTGATTACTTATTCTGTATTTCTGCTTCTTTTATTTATCTCTGCTCCCATCTTAATCGGAGCACTCATTAAAGGGTATCTCCACGCTGATCCAATCTCTTTTTAAGCAACCCCCCACAGTCGCATTTAGTTGATCTTTTGTGGCTGTTTGCAGTTGTTGCCGATTGTTTTGGGTAGTTGTGGTTGCCTGCCTGGGCGCGGCTGTTGCTGCAAGAATGCACACACTCTGTAAACACACCCACAACCACACACACACACCTACACGGATATAGTACCGTCTGCTTGGTTTAGACGCCTCTTATGCTGTCATGTTGTTTTGCCAAGGCTGAAGGCTGCCAGATGCCAACCAAAAAGTTGTGCCACCCACGCAGCGATACATTCACGCAGTATATGCGCGTTCACATACGCAAAACCCCACACACATACCTACAGATATAGATAAGTGCAAACAGAACAGCATACATTGCCTTAACCTTAACCAATGTCAGTTTTGGCACCTACAACGTTTTTGTTTTGCGCCCTTCGCATATTTTTGTTTGGCCAAAAACCGGGGCCTAAGGGGACGCTTGCCGGCCAGTTTTGACACGCCCAGTGCCCCCGGTATATATGTATGTATGTGCGCCTCTCACATCCTGCATGTGTATGTGTGTGTGTGTACTTTGCTCACAAATTAACATATAAATTGATTTTGCACAAGGCAAAGTGTTGAGCTGCTGTGGATTGTCAATGCGTTGCGGTTCGGATTCGGTTGGTCCCTAGTCCTGGAGAACGTACTACGAAGTGCGTGAATGGGCCTCAAATTGCATTGCCATGTTCGGGTGTGTGTCTCGAAAACTATTTGTCGGTTTTTGGGTCAATTAAGGAGAAAAGCACACACTCAGATACACAAAAATCGTTCGATATATGCAAACACACTTACACACACACATCGTAGCTTCTGCAATTGTCAAATAAAACATTTTTGGGCCGTGCGAGAAACGGATGAGCTGAAAAGTATTGCTGTATTTTATTGCTGAGCAGTTTAATTATTTTTAGCAACGTTTAGAGTTTCGTGATTGGATTCCATTTGCGACCCAAACTCCTTCCTCCGCTCACTCTATCTGTCTCTCTTTCCTCTCGCTCTAGCTAGTGGCCAGGCATTTGGCAAATTGTTTAGCCTGTAAATCCTTTTTGCGCCCAGTCCCAATCCCAATCCGAGGCCGAGGCAGAGCCCGCACAGGCCAGTCTGCCAGCTTGGGAGCTCTTGGTGAAACTAGGTCAAGTGGAAATTGTATCCATGTACATTACGTACATATACCGGAAAAACAGGCAAGCCAGCAGGCAGCTTAGACTTATTATTGTTGAGATAAGGCTGTAATAGTTATCTTTAAAATAACCACAAAATCCATTTGAATTATACAACAAAAGCAGGAAGCGGCAACGGGCAACGAGTAGTGTGTAGTAATACAGCTGCTCCAAAGCCTTGGCCAAGTTAATTACACTTAATACGTTAGGTAAAGGTGGCAGTATGCAATAGGGATGGGTGCATCGACACGAAAATATCGATTTGATAGCTACAAAAAATACCACATGAAAAAACGCATATTGTTAAATATCGCTATCGGTAAGAAAATATCGATGTTGATATGTTCACAAAATATCACATTGAATAAATATCATGTTGAAAATAAATATTATATTGCAATGAATGAATGATCCATCCCTGGCATAGTCTCTGCGTGTGTATGTGGCAGTGTGACCATGCGTGTACGTGTGTGTGTGTATTTGTGGCCGCTTGTTTGAGCATTTGTGTGCAGCAGCTGCCCCAAGAAACTGACAGCTTGTTTGCTTGTGGATTTCACTGCAGCAGGTGTCGTTTCCCTGGTTGCCGGTCTTAAATACCTTGCCAAATATTTAAGAGTAATCATCGGTCATTGGTCAGCAAAGTGTTTGACAGCAGCTGTAAATTATTTTCCAATGGGGGAGCGTAGGAAAACAAATTTTAAATTCTATCAAAATAGTGAGAATTTCTGCCAATCGAAATCCAATCAAAACAGGACGCGCCAAGTTGGTCTTTTGTGACCCGTCGTCGCCGTCGAAAGATGTTGCCAGGGCATTGAAATTGATTTATCAGGCAGTCCACATTAAAAATTGACAAGCAAACAAATTGAAGCTGGCACAACACGTGGATATTCATCGGGGATGCCAACGGCATAAGCCCCACGACATTATCCCTTGCCCGGTCCGGGACACACTTCTGCCTCGCTATGTCTCTCTCTATCCCTTCCTTTCGGCGCTTTATTATCAATATTTTATGAGTCTGAATTAATTTTAAAACATTTCGACAGCTGGCACACTCCAATCTAACTTTTCGTTGCCATTTAAGTTATCTAGTTTGACATATTTCGCATTCTTCTTGTTGCCAAAAACTTTTTGTCCTCTCTCGCTTTCTCTTTCTCCTTCTCTTTTGCTCTACTTGGAACATTTTATTAGTTATGCAAATTAATGTGCGTCCATGCGTAAATGGACGTGTGTGCATACTTAATTTTTAATATGTTCGCCATGGTTCGCTGTGCCGTCTGTGCTTTTTTACCCAAAACTAACTGGTTGTCTCCTTTTCTTCCTTCTCTCCTCACTGTCTTCCTGCAAGTAATGAATCAAATAATTGGGTTCTTAAGTTCGTTATGTGAATGGCACTTCTGTGTGTACGAGCACAGAAGCAACTTAACCAGATCGGATAATTGGATAAGTTTTGAATGTTTATGAATGGCAGAAGTTCGTTGAAGCGATGCTATCAATATTTAAATACAGAGCAGACAAAGGGATTACAGCTTGCAATTTGCATAAACTAGATTTGATTATGTAAGCTCCAAGACGTAAGAAGGTTGTGCAGTTTTATAGTGCATTAACATACATACATACAGATATATGTATAGGAGAGGTTACCCAGTTAATCGCTGCATTTTGAGTGAATATAAAAGAAATTTCCATGCATTTTAGATGTGTGTACATATGTAGATATGAACTTTCTTTCTTTGAATGGTTAACAATGTGACCTACTTAGCTAATGTTTAAAATACTAAGAATGTCGGCAAGTACATTTACAGTATTTTACTTTTGGCGAATATCGACACCATATAGCACTGTTTGCAGACAAAAGCTGATTAGCTTGAAGAAGGCTTAATTCATTTTATTGATGAATCTTTTACTTGTAATTTATATAAATTACTTTCAGATTTCGATTTGAAGCTAAATTGCTTCAGGTTCATCCATCAGCAGGACGAATCAAGCAATCGATTCACTATATATATGTGAGCAATTTCGTAACTAATTCGCCAATAAATCAACAAACAAGTTCATGCGAGAGTCGAGCCGAGCACGTCCGTTGGGTCCCATTCCGAAATGGGTCAATAATTAAGCAGACAGGTCTCGCTCGCTCTGTCTTCCCCTTTCGCTTTCTCTCTCTCTCTTTCGCTTGCCTTAAGTCTTCATTTAATGCACAGTCATTTCCTAAATACATACGAAAATTTTATAACAAGCATTAATTTTGGTTAATAACTTTATAAGGGAAACTAATGCATGACCTAGGCCAGCTTACGCACACATAAGCATATCAAATACTTACGCACACATCCGCTCTGGTCACGAAGGGAGTGGGAGAGAGGAGGGAGATGGCCTTGGGCTTACCATTTTTCACACAATGTTCGGGGCAACGCCTAGCAGCTAAGACCGGGACTAGGACTAGCCCAAGACAGTGGGGTCGTTAGGTATAAAATAGAATTGAAATAACCATACGATAAGCTCAATTTGTGCGCAGCTTTAGTGGCGCATTAGCCATACATAAAGCAAAGATAGACGCCATATAAACACACAGTCTATAGCATGTCTCTGTGTGTGTGTGTCTGGGGGGTGTGTGTGCGTTGATGTGTGCGTCACTTCCGCATGTAATTGTAGTTACAATGTCACAATCAGCAGACCGTATAAACGCAGGCAAACAACATCGAAGCAGGACCAAGACGTCAACAACACACACACACACACAGACATAAACAACTGGCACACACACTCGCTGATGTGGTCTAGTCCTAGTCCTAGTCCTGGTGCTGGTGCTGGTCCTTGCTCGTCCTGCTGCTGGCTTTTGTGTGCGCTTTTAAGTGGCGCAAACTCGCTCGCCCACTTGGGCGCTTTATTAGCAAAGTGAAACTTAGACAATGCCAGGCACACACACACACACTCTCGCCCTGCTCAAGCTTCAAGTCCAAGTCTCATCCTCGACTTTGTAAGTAGCCTCAGCCACACACACTCTGACACACACACACGCGCACACACTCGCAGCACTCTCAGCCGCAGCATTGCCTTGGCAATATTTACAAGTCACTTGTTTTTATGCCTACATTAATTATGCGCGCTTTCGCCTGTCTCTCTCTTGCTATCTCTTGCCCCTCTCTCCCACTCTCTCTCTCTCTATGTCTCTCTTGCCGTCTCGTGTCTTTTTGGTTTTTGGTAACTTTGCGCTTGTCTTTGATTTTGATGCCGTTGCCACAATTCCTAGAAGGCTTTGGTTTTTGGTTGCTGCTGCTGCGTGGTTGCTATTCCCTTGCCAGGCCCTCTCCCTTCCTCTTCCTCTCTCTCTCTCTCTGTCTATCTCTCTTTCTCTCTGCTCTTCCCCCTGTCTTTCACTTGCCTGTCAACGCCTGCTAGTCGACTTTGCTCGTATTTTTCTTCAGATTGTGGGTTACCCAATAAATTTGGCACCCATCGCACTGAGAGTATCTATGTGTGTCTGCGTGTGTGTGTGCAAGTGTGTGTGTGCCAGTGTGTGTATTTCAGTTTCTTTAAAAGAACTCGCATCTTAATTGGATGCTGTTCAAGTTTGTCGCACAGCTCGCTGCTCATAAATGTCAGCCAGGTCGACCTGCATAAACTGACCCAGTTGAGCTCTATCCAGCTCCCCTCCCTCCCCCCCCTTTCTCTGGGCTGCCTTTAATGGGATTATTGCGCAGTGAAACGTGTAATGCGTCAGCCTCGACACTCTGTAAGTTTTGCACTTCTTCTTCTGCTGCACACTGTCCTTGGCGTCATGTGCGCTTTTTGGCAGACACTGCGTATGCGTAATGTGTGCACGTTCTAACAGAGCTAAGTGTCATTCTGTCTACAGAGTGTGTGAGCGTGAGTGTGTGTGTGCGCGTCGTGATTGCATGAATTATGCAACGCGATTGCTTTAAATGAATTTTTAAAGTTCGTGCCGCCCTTCGTTGCAGATTCCACAAATCACTTTCCATTCGCCTCCGCATGCCATGGCTCATTTCATTTTCTCAGCGATTTTTGCCTACTTGACGATGCATTTGCACATTTCGCACCGTCATGCGCCATTTGCATATTTGCAGCATTTTTCTGCTGCTGCACTTCGCACAAAGGGGGTATTCCTATTAACATATTTCCACCCGGCGGGCGAAATTAAAAATGCATTATTTAATTTTTATTAAATTCTTTGGTTTAATGCGTTTTATTTGGTTTCTCATTTTCTTCTTATGCTTTTTACAATTTGCCGTTATTAATTTTAGTTTTTTTCTCATTTCACTTCGCTTTCTCAGAACTTAGAAAATAATTACGACTAAATTCCGTTTCTGTTCGTATTCTCTCTTTCTCTCGATTATTAATGCTCATTGTTGTTGTTGCTGTTTAACTGTTTTCATATTTTTGCTTTTGTTCATAAACTTGTTGTTGTATTATTATTATTATCTACATACTGCCTAGCTTAATGTATAATTCTGTTTTTACATTCTAAAATAGTTCTGTAAGTTATGCGCGTATTTTAAAAGTTTTTGGGGATTTTTTGGTTTTGGTTTTTGTCGTTTATTTTCTCTCTGCAAATTCTTTGAGTATTTGTTGTTGTTGTTGTTGTTGTATATTGGATTCAATTTTCCACTTGCTATGCTAAAACACTTTCATTTTATTTTTTGCAGTTTCTCATTGTTTGTTTTTAGTTTTTTTTTCGGTGCACATTGCCAACTATCTCACTTGGTGAATTTAAAATTAAACAATTTGCTATATACGCAACCGTGTCAGTGTGTGTGTGTGTTGGTGTGTCTGTGTTTGCTTGTGTACAGTTTATACAGCTAATGATTTATTTATTCCATTTACAATATTCAGTAGAGTGCTTAAATGATTGCTTTCTGCATCCTCAGAATGTTCTATGCAGTTTTCTCTCCTCCGTCCTGTTGCTATTGCTACATTTTCTTTTAGTTTTTACAACTTTGAAATTTGCTTTCCATTTTCGCTTTCGACTTTTCCTTTTTCTTTTTCACCTTCATCGTTATGGGTTTCAATCTTTTCATATTTACACGAAGAAATTTGTGAAAGTTTTTAAAATAACTAAAAGGGAAAATAAATATTTAATGAGTGCAAGCAAATTCAAATATGAATGAAAGTTTAAATCTGTTTGCAAATGATTTATTTATTATGAAAGTTATGGTCTCACTCTGTTTTTGACCGAAAACTGAACTTATAATCGAAATTTATTTAGCACTCATTGTAAGTTATCAAAAACTCAATCAACAAAAGTGGCGGTAAGCCGATACTGTGGATATCGATAACGAAGAAAATATAAGAGCAGAGTTTAGTCCGAACTTGTTCAACACTGCAGGTTGAAAGTGAACAAACACTTGATCATTGATGCATCAAATGTGGCGGTAAGCCGATACCAAGTAAATCGATAGTGAAATTAGTTATGAAAAATATTGCAAATAAGAATATAAAGAAGATTAAACCTAGATAACATTTAAAAACATGATTGGAATCTCTTAAAAGCTGTCTCTACTTAACCTTTCGCTCGTCCCTTTTTGTTATATCTAGTTTACATACAGCTTTAACTTTTATTTATGTTTTATGTTTGTTAAAATAATGCGATTAGTTCTTAGATCTTTATATTAAGTACTCGTATATTGTGGCTACTTTGTTTTTTTTGATACCTACGGTTTTATTTTACTTTTGTATTACCCGGAAACACTTGTGCTGTGAAGTTGTTTGTGTGTTCTCTTCTGTTGAGTGCCCTCTCGCTGGTGGTTGGGGGAGTCAAGAAAGGCGAAAGACGAAAGGAAACGCTTTGTGTCACAGTCAAAATAAATACAATTAATTATTTAAATGGAAGCCCGCTAGAACCCCAGTCTGTAAAGTCGGCAAAATTAAAATTTCATAAACTAGAGCAGAATACAAAGGAAAACCCTTAATGCCACTCGCTATTTGGGGAACCGGAACTCTGGCGATGTTGTGGGCGTCTCCTTCATCTGCGTCTAAGATTCAACAAGCGTGTAGCGCATGGGCCACTTGAGCCCATTCCCTGGACCAAATCCTTTGTGTCACCAGGCAGGTGTCGTCAAGGCACCAACAGCATGCGAGATACTCGAGTCTGGAGTGCGCGACTGAGACAGTGGGAGTGGCTGTGGGAGGGTTCTGTGTATGTGTTTGTGGCATGTGAGCAGTGGCGAGTCAATTGTCAGCTTACAACGCCGTCAAAAGCAACTCAATCGACAGGCAAACAAACCCGCAAACACAGAGGAATGACGAGGGGGAGGAGAAGAGTAACCCACACACACACACACTCACCAACAGCCTCACTCAACAATAGTCCGCATAGGCCTGACATTTCTTTTGCTCGGCTTCTAAACATTTTTTTGCTGCTGCTGCCCTTTTTTTATGGCTCGAGAGCGGAGGCAAAAGACGCTGAAAAGTTTATATTAAATGAAAAACTTTTTCAATTACATCAACGGAAATAAAATGCTGCCAGCTTGCCACTCGAGGCACGCATAGGCAACGGCAACGGCAACGCCAACGTGGCTGCCCAGCAGAAAGGGGCAGCACGAAATGTTGGCAGAATGGAAATGGGAGAGGGGGACAGCGACTGGCAACGAATCGCAGTAACGACAAACACAACGACAACAATAACAACTGCCAAAGATGGAGTCGGTGCTGGGATCCTTTGTTTAGCGACGCGTCTTTGTTTTTCGGCTTTATTAGGTTAGGTCGCCCCTGCCCTTTTAGGATACCCTTGCAGAGGGTCGCTGAGATTTGTCAGCAAGTTTGTCGAGCCATAAATAGAATTAGTTGCTCGTGTTTGAAATAATTGAAATTAAACTTTTTATTTGTCATAAGAAATGAATAATTAACTTAAGTACATAAATAATGTGTTAAAACTTATAAAGGCAACTTTAAACAATATAAAAGATTTATAAGTAATGTGTCCTGAATGAAGTTTGACATCATGTTTGAAAAATAATTAAGCTTACAAAATGTAAAAAAAAGAAAAAAGAAACCATAACTGGTAAAGCAATTAAAATAAGATTTATTTTTATATTAAAAACGATTGTGTTCTTTGGCGATAACGGGTAAATATCTTTTGGTATTTGCTGAATATTAATATCGATAAATTAAAGTATTAAAAAACTATTGTGAGCTGCGGCAACAATGGTTAAATATCGTTTGGTATTTAATCGATGTCAATATCGATATTTAAAAATGGCAACAGTTGAGAGGGGCAAAACTAAACTGCAACTTGATTTAAATGAGAGAAATTTTTGTACAATAAATACAAAATCTGCAACGTCAACAAGCGCTGTAAGTGTATCTTGGGTTCTTCGAGATGCCCCATAATTTCAGTTTCTTTCTTGTCCAACTCTGTTCGACTTTCTTTTTAGGGTTTGTTGGGCCTGTTCTTTTGTTTGACTGAGTGCACATTCTTTTCGCCTTCGTCTTTTGTTTTTGTTTTTGTCTTAGCTGCGTTGTGGGCAACTCAAGGAGGAGAAACGAACACAAACCAAACATATCTATGTCTGTGTAGAGTGGAGTGTCTTGTCTGAGTGAGAGTGTGTGTGTGTGTGTCTAAGTTGTGTCATCAGCTCGTCTATTTACAGAGCCACTGAATCTGAGTCTAAGGCAGCGTCCTGGCTGGCGTCGTGGTCGCCGCGTTGTCAAATGTCGCTCGTCTCCTGCGCATCGCCCACATAACCCTCGTCGGGGCTATCCGCCAGGGGACCATTAAGCTGCTTCAGCTTGGCGGCATCCGAAGTTGATTCACTGGCACTGTTGCTGCTGCTGGCGGCACACTCTGCATCCGCTGTCGACGTCGCTGCCGCCGACATGGCCGCGTTGGAGCCACTTGGTGATGTCTCGCTCTCGTCCAGCTCGGGTATGGTGGAGGTGCCGTTGGCATTGCTGCTCTCCAGCGTAGGTGCTGGCGTCGCTGCTGTCGTTGCTGCTGCTGCTGCCGCCGTTGCAACCACTGCAGTCTGCTGCGTCGTGGGTGACTGTGCCAGGCCGTAGCGCAGCTGAGGTTGCGCATGGTAGCCGGGCAGGCAGCTAGGCCACTGCTGGAACGCTGGCAACGGCAGCGGCAGATCGCTGCTCTTGTAGCCCTCTGGGGGCGAGGGGAATTGCTGCTGCAGCTGCAACTGTTGCTGCTGCTGCTGTTGTTGTTGTTGCTGTTGGGGATATCCCTCGGCAGTGAAGCGCACGTTGGGCAACTGATACTTCTCGTAGCCCACGATGGGTGCACGCTGCACGAACTCCGCCTCGAGGCTGTAGCGCAGGTTGGCATTCTGTGCCGCTGCAGCTGCTGCCGCCGCGAACTGTTGCTGTTGCTGCTGCTTGTGGGCGCGATTGTGGGGCAAGGTGCGATAGAAGTTCTGCGGCGGCGCTGCTACCTGCTGCAGTTGCTGCTGAGACTGTTGCTGCTGTTGCTGCGGCGTCGCTGCTGCCACCTGCTGCACCAGATGCGCGCTGCTGTAGTCATAGGCGTAGCCATCCTGGCCGAGAAAGCAAACCGGATTCAGATGCACATCCACCTGATGCGGCGATGTGGCTGCCTGTGCCGCTGCTGCCGAGCTGAGCACTGACTTCAGCTGCATGCCACGTGGCAGCGTCGTCATGGCGGCCGCAAAGCGTGATCCCATGCCCAGCATAGTGTGCGGATGGGGCGCGGCTGTGGTCAGTTGATAGCAACCTTCGTACTGGCCACAATCGCTGGCCGTCTCGTAGTCCCCAGCGCCGTCCAGGGAGACTGCCGTCTTCAGTTTATGTTTGACGCTCTCGGCATCGTTGACCAGATCGGGATTCTTCTCCGGGTAATTGCGCAGCGAGGCAGGAGGCGAGCAATAGGCAGCGGCCAGGCCATTGCTGAGCAGCAGCGGCGGCGAACCTGCTCCATTCATCATGTTCACATTCAGTTGCAGTTGCTGCTGCTGTTGCTGTTGGGCGTGGGCGTGTGCATGCGGATTGGGCGTGGCATAAAGCAGTAGATTCTGTTTCATTTGTCCGCCGAGTATGAGACCACCGCCGCTGCCAACATTAATGCCGACACCGCTACCAACGCCGCCTCCACCAATGCCAACACCTCCTCCACCTGGTCCTCCCCCAGCGCCACCCGCTGAGCCATTGCCAGCCTTGGTGGGCGTTAGATTCTCGCTAAGCAGCAAACCAGCGCCACCATTCAAGCTATCCCCATCGTTCAGTATGGAGGCACACTTCATCATGCCCGTATCCTGGCTGCTGCCATTGGTGGAGTCGGTGGTGCCGGCGATGCTGGTGACCTGTTCGCATTTCTTGCGCTTCGCCGGTTCCGTGGTGCGTTTGCACTTGACCACAATGGTGCAGAGCAGCACCACAAAGATGATGCCTCCGCCCGCGCTGCTGGCCACAATGTAGTTCATGTAATCCCGCGGAAACGATACCTCATTTACCACAGGCGGTTCCTTGATGATCACTCGCAGTGTATAGTTGCTGAAGGTCGTGCCCGCAATATTTTGGCCGACGCACGAGAAGGTGCCATTGTCCTCGGCACCCACATTGTAGATGAAGATCTCGCTGCGCTTCTCCTCGGCACCGCTGCCACCGCTCTCGTCGATATAGTAATACATGTGCAGATTGTCCAGCAGGCTGTCGTTGCTCATCACCTGCCCGTTGAAGAGCCACAGCACCTTGGGCTCTGGTATGGCCCGCACCAGACACGTTATGGACATGTTGCGTCCCTCGCTGACCTCCGTGTAACTGGACTGGGGACTCACCTCGGGCAGGCAGGCCAATTGGGTGCGCTGCAGCCCCTTGATCACTTGCCCCTTCAGCCGCGCCGGCTCCATGCACTTGGGCTCCTCTGCCAGCGGCGTATTGTGATTGACTAGCCACCCGTAGATGTCCAGCAGGCGGCAATCGCAGTTCCAGCGATTGCTGTGCAGGCTAATGCCATGCAGGGATTTGGGCAAGATATGTGCGCCCTGGATGAAGGCAATGCGATTGCCGTCGAGGCGCAGCCACTCCAGATTATCCATGCCCACAAAGGCTTCGTTCTCGATGCGTTCGATCTGGCAGTTCGATAGCTCCAGTGTGGTGAGGAACGACAAGTGACGGAAGGCGGAGGTCTTCAGTTCTCGTATGGGATTGCCACTGAGCGAGAGACGCATCAAGGAGCTGTAATCCTGAAACGTTTCGCTCGGCACATGCTGCAGCGCATTCTCGCTCAGGTCGAGCTCCACCAGATTCGTCAATCCTCGAAAGGCCTTCTCATGTATGCGTATCAATTGATTGCGCGACAAGTAGATCTTCTGCAGATTCAGCAGATCCATGCGCAGAAAGCGTTCGCTCTGCAGCACCTGCAATCCGTTGCCACTGAAATTGAGCACCTGCGTGCCCGGATCCATGCCCTCTGGGAGCACAGAAAGCTGCTGTCCGCCGCACTCGACTGTCTGCTTGCCGCCCTTCCATTTGCAGACGCATACTTCGGGCGGACAGCCCAGGCCAGGCTGGATGAGCAGCAGCAGCAGCAGGAGTGGGAGCAGGAGCAGTGGCAGTTGGTAGGTTGGAAGTGCTTGCAGTGGGCGTGGCATTATGTTAACTCTTTGTTTCCCTTTGGCGGGACTCGTGTCTGTCTGTCTGTTTTTGTCTTGCTGTTTATCTTACTCTCTCTCTCTGTTTCTTTAAAGGTTTCCTTCTCGCCTCTCGGTCACGTGCGCATCACGTGCGCACTGGGAGTTCACTTCCGCGTCACGCAGATATCATTAGCGACATCTAAAATGGTTGAAACGTCGCGACAGTGGCAGTCTCAGCTATAGCTTCAGCTTGAGCTTGAGCCTTAGCACAGCGGGGCCTACTCGAGTGTCAGGCAATAAAAGTGCTTCCCAGCCTTCTGTGGGAAGGGGTGTGCGCTGCCCGTCGTCATTGTGTCCACGTCGTGGCTGCCATTGCTGCTGGCGGTACTGATGACGATAATGATGATGATCCCCTTCCCTTTCCTTCCCCTACTTGGCTTGGCTAACCCTCTTGCTGTCGCGCCTTTTGTATTAATTTCATAAAAATGTCGCTCGCTTGATTTTTTGCCTGGCAGCAGCCCCTGAAAGTAGGCAACGCCTTTTGTTACTCTGTCGCCTCTCGCTCTTTTCTTATTCCTCTGTTTCTACAGCTGCTATCGCTGTTCTTGTTATTGTTGTTGTTGTTGCTTTTGTTGCTGCCAGTAAAGGCTTTTGTCCCTAATGAAATTATAACGCAATTCATGTGTTGCTGTTTGGCGTTGTGTGTATACGACACGTGTACGAATTCCTTCCTTTGTGCTGCTGTGGCTGATGTTCTTCTTCTTCTTAAATGCTGCATGAAACAAAATCAAAGTGAGAGTGAAACTGAATTAGTAAAATATTTAATGAAAATGTAAATATATGAATGTTCTTGTAGTAAATAAATATATATTAAAATAGGATGTTGCAATGGTAAAAATTTCCTTGCTTATCTTTTAAATCCACACAGAAATGTTGCAACATTTTTCCCCATCCTTTGAACATTTGTATACTCGCCTCATTTTGAAAAAAGATATATTGGGTATGTGGAAATGCATTTTGTACAAGTACGGTTACTCATTTATAATTGTTATCGTCTACATTATTATCTTTTTACCGCCACTTTTGATCTAGTCAAACAATTAGTGTTAAATAAGGACATAATATATATCGGCTTACCGCCACTTTTGACTGATCGAATTTTCGATAACTAACAGGGTGCACAACCATCAAGTTCTCTCGTAACCTCAATTTTTCTTTGCAATATTTAATTTTTAATTAAATTGCCAACGGATTAACGAATATACGTGCACTCACATTCATTCGTTCGTTATCCCATCTACAGATTTATTTTTAATAACTTTTTTCATAGAGGACACTGTGCGGGTGAGCGCGTTCAGCTGGCAAGTATTTCAACGCCTGAACTTAATTATTAATGTACTCGGCGGGCGTATTAATGCATAATGATTATGCCGGATCGATGGCGAGTGGAAAGTGAAATCGGAAACATCAGCAAGCAAATTATGGCAGCGTATCCTCCTATCGCATGCAAATATGCAAATATCGGACACACGTACAAGTATATGCTATATATGTGTATGTGTGTTTATCGTATCAGCTGAAATGAAAGCGAAGCCAAAAGCAATTGCAGGCACATTGTTTTCTTTAATTGCGTTTCGTATTTTGTTAATGCGGAAACGGCGTAAACAAAGTGAGAGGGATGGAGAGAGAGAGAAGAGAGAGTAAAATGTGTCAACAACAACCAAAGTGTGATATACGGAAAGGGGCAGATAATGAGGCGTGTGTTTGTTTACTTGTATTACTGCAATCCGTGCTGATTGCTGTCTCATTATGGCCTTTATTTCATTTGATATATGCCGTGTTGTGGGTGTATGTGTGTGTGTGTGTGCTGTTACCTTGGCCATTTGCCGGACACACCCGACTGCCATTTATATTTGTCCAAATTAATCAAAGCACATTAAAATGCCGAAAAGACAAAGGCAAAATGACAGTCAAACCGGAATGTAAATAAGCAGCCGGAAGAGCGCAACGGACGGAAGGTTGAACTGGCGAAATAAACAAAATGACGGAGTGAAGTGGGAGGCGGGCATCGCCACAAAGATGAGCCGGCTATAAATCATGCAACACATTGCAGCGTAGCCACTTTGGGTAAATAACATATAAATTACACTGAAATTGAGCCAAGTGCAGCCCCCTTTGCCCTGCCCACCTCCGCTTGCCCTTCGTCATTCTCTTTGCCTGCCGCACAATGAAATCGCACGAAAAACAAGCTCATCTAAGCTGAAAACACAGAAATTGAGTAATTCGATAGGGCAGATAAGCAGAAGCAGGGGAAAGCGACTAAGGTGAGAGAAAATGGCAGAAACAGAGTGAGAGAAAGATAGGCTAAGAGGCAGATAGAAGCTGAAGGAAGGAGAGATGAATAGATGGAAAGAGAGAGTGAAAAAGTAAGGCATAAATTGAAAGAAAATTTTAAATTTTAAAGACCAAATATGGTAAAAATGTAAGATTTATTTTTAGGTATTGCAAAGATTTTGTTTTTCTAAATGTATCCTTATGTATATTTGGATAAAAGACAGTTTTTGGTAATTTTCCATCTTTTCCTATTAAAAACAACTTATTTTGTTAGTCAAACGTTCTGAGAACTGGCGGAAAAACAAACCACGCGGTTCATTAGCTACACACCACGAACGGAACTTAGCAACAGACAAGTCAACAGACACAGTGACTGAGAGACTGACAGACAGACTGACGAATCGACTTATAGGCAGACAAATCGACTGACAGACAATGGAGACGGCCCATCGACCTACCGACCACGTTTCTCGCCGAGTGGCGCCAATGCAAATGCGTAATGGATACGACTTGGGTGCGCCATCATTTTGCTTGGCTAACAAATTGACTTGATTTGCTTTGCTTTGGGTCGGCTTTGCCATGGCAGCAAGAACAGTAGCAGCAGCAGCAGAGGCGGCCACCTGAAGTGTATTTTCGTCATTATTAATAACCCCGGCATTAATCTTGGCAATGTCCTGTTGTCTATGCCACAGCTGGCAGCTGTTTTTGGGGGGTCGCCTGGCGCTTAACTTGTAATTGTAGCCGAGATTGCCGCCAAGGCTAAACAGGTGAACGTGTTCGGACTGGCTTGACGTGGCTTGGCTTATTGCGTGGAATTCATGAACTGTATAATTAATGGCAGACTACTTTGGTAATTATTGAAAGAGAGAGAGAGAGAGAGAGAGAGAGAGCAGGGAGGGAGTAAAAAGGCAGTCCAATATGAATTTAATATTCACATTCATCTTCACCGTCGACAAATCTTGAAATTCAATTTGTCTGCCCAATAAAATCTCTTAAATATGCATAAACTGAGCATGAGCATTCGCAAATTTGTTTTAGCTACAAAGTAAACATACCATATATCATATATGGTATACTCGTACTCTGTATGTTTGTTATTATATCTCTGTATCTCTGCAAAAGAAAATCTAATTTAATTTATGCTCTACACAGACGAAACGAAACGTTTTCACATTTCTCACACATCTCTGACATTTTCATTTGTCAGTTATGAAGAGGCTCCTCCTGCCATGGGCAGCACACGGAAGTCGGTGTGCGTGCGTCCTGTTATGTTGTATCCTTATCACAAAATGATTTGACAGTCGAGACCAAACGCCAGTTGAGCCGGGTGTGTGTCTGTCTTTGTCTGTCTCTTTTCTACTTGCAAATCTCTACGATTTGGTTGAGTTGAAAATTTTTCTACATTTCGCTGATAAACATTTATTTTATTTAGAAACAGGAAAACACTTGACACGTCTGCAAGAATGGCTGTCATTGCGTTTAATTTCAATCAAATCAATGGAAAGTCGCAATACTGGATACGTATTGTGTGTGTTGCTGTATTCAAATTGGCTTAAGTAGCCTGTTGCTTGGTGTCACAGTGTGAATAGAAATGCGCTTTACTTTACCGATTTATCTATAAAGTCTAAACGATATGTCGATATGTAGCAGCATTCGATAATTATTAAAAGTGCCAAAAATAAAAAATATACTAAATACCGATATATCGGCAAGCAGCTTAATTTCATTGGCTATCGATGATTTTTAAATAAAATACTAACAAGCAATGTATCGATACGTGTTTTTAGATAGGCGCCATTAGAGAAGTGTTGTAAGCGACGCTCATTTGAATTTGTACAAAGCTATTCACACGAGATAATTAAAAACAAAATTCGTACACATGTGTATCAGTGTATTTTATAGCTGTATTTAATTTGCCTCTCGCTTGGCCAACTTCAGACTTTGCGGTGCGAATTGTCTTTCTCCAAAGTGGCTGCTAATGCGCTTAAAACTTAATTAAAAACTTATCAACAGCTGCTACCTTGTTCCCTTTGCCAACCTGACCGAAGTGCGAGAGAGTGAGCGGGTTAAGGAGAACTGTTTGTCGCGCTTAAAGTGCTCATTAAATTGATTGCCCAAAGTGCGCCGAGGTTTAGAATTCTTTGGTGCTTTTCATTCTTTGTTATCCTGGCAAATAACTTGAGTTTGCTTTTTTACTGCAGGTGCACGCGGACGTAGCTGCGGAATGCTGCATAAACTAGTTAGTTGTTGTGGAAAAAAGGAGAAGGAGGAGGAGCAGTGGCAGGAGGCGGAGGAGCTCTGGCAGGACGAGGAGCAGTGGCAGGAGGAGCAGGTAGCAGCAGCAGGTTGGCTGCGTTGGCAACTTCAAAGTGGCGTTGCAAACATGTCATAACATGTGAAAATTAAAATGTACATGACAACTTAAGCGGCGAACGGGCCAGGGCGAGAGCTGCCCCTTGACCCAGCTGCAGGTTTTCTCCCCCGCCCCCCTCTCACTATGTAGCTGGAGCACTTAATTTGGCATGTTGCCTACTGCTGCTGGAGCTAGTCGTGGCCAAGGTAGCGTGACAACAGCAGCACAAACAACACAAATAGCAACAACAATAGCAAGAACAACGACACGCGAGGAACACAAACAACCGCAGGTGCAGCCACTGTGGCGACGGCACAACTGCCAGCAGGGCGGGCAGGTGGAATGGAGAGGAGAGGAGCGGGTGTGCTCGGACGGACCACAACGAGTGCCATTTTGTAGCGTGCATAAATTTTTTACTACCTTCGAAAAAAGCGCAACGATGGCCATAAAACTTATACTACCTGCCACGAACTATGCGACGCCCCCGTGTCTCACCGTCCCCCTCACCCGTCTCACCTGCAGCAGCGAAAAAGGAGAAAAAAAAGGCGCGAGGCGGCAAATAAAATTACGCATGCAATGGCAAAATAAAATATGCATAAAAAATAAGCTGCAGCAAAAATCTGGCAGAAAAGAAAACAAAAAAGAGGAATCACAAAAAACGTAAAGCCGCTATGCAGGGTAGCTGGCAAATACCCTGTAGAGAAGAGTGCGAAAATAATTCAAATGCTTTCTACAGTTTTGCATAACGTGGCATAAAGTTTCAAGTGTCTGTATACCCTGTAAATTATCTGCACTTCACATTATTATGACTTGTATATGACCGCGCAAATTGCCAATAACACTTCATAATCACTTACCCAATTTTATCACCTGCTGGCGCACAGGGTATTAAGTAGTCAAGCACATTTCTCAGGAAACGACGTCGTTAAAGCGCAAATAAAATGCCACCCCGCCTTGCCCCCTGCTTCAGCTCCTGCTCGCCTCGCATTCGCTTTATGTTAATTTCTCTCAGCTCTCACACACAAACACAGAGAGAATGAATATGAATTTGAATGCGTTTTGCCTCAAACATTTCGACAAAGCGCAAACACGACGCGCAACGCGCGAGTTTTTCACTTGGAATTATGTTTACAACAGCATAAGCAGCAGCTGCTAAAAGCTTTAAGCGAGGACGCGCATCTGCTTAAAAGAAATCAGCTAATTTTCATTTTATACTGTGCGAATGGCGACCAAAGAGCAGTAGCACTAAAAGCTATTTGAAGTGCACGACAATTTGAATACCCTGACGGAAGTGAGGGTATTGTCACTTATGATAATCCGATTGTGAACTTGGACTATGGATTACCTAACTCTTCAGAGGAACTTAGCACTACCATTAGTAATTATTTATGTAAGCTCTAGGTTATACTTTTTACTTATATTTCTCATGTGAGTCATAGATTGTGTGTAATACTTTGAGTTTAGAAAACTCAGGAATTTACTGCATAATTCAATGATCTAGGCTAGTATATATTCGTGTGATTCTCTCTTCATATGTTAAATACTCATAATTGAATGAGTATAAATGAATTGAGTTGTAAATCTTTGGAAAATTTCAATCACACTAGAATTTCATACAACTTTCAAAGGTCTTTGGTTAATAATCATAATATCTTCACTGTTTGAAATGCCCAATAAGTGATCTTAATTGAATTAAATTACCGAGTACTTTTAATTGTCTTAAGTTTCCTAATTATATTTATATCAACAATCTAGAATAGAAGAAGAAATATTTAAATATTTAATACAAATATATTAATTTGATCATTAAGACGATAGAACAATAAGACTTATATATAGAATAAGAAACTTATTCAAAGTTTAAACTTTTCCTGTTCGTGACAAACTTGTAATACCCTTTACAATAGCACAAAAGTGCAGAAAAGAAATTATATAATATTCGCATTTTGCAGGCACCACACACACACACACACTGTGGAAGAACCTCTAAAATTTTAATAGCTCACACATTATAAACGCAAATAAACGCCTCGACGAGGACGGCGACGACGAGTCAGCTGCCATTTTGTTTGCTACTCTCTCAAAGGCACTTTGGACATGCTTTCAGCGAGTATTTAATGTGTGTGTGTGCCCCTTTTCTCCTTACCACCCTCTCTCTCTGTGTATTTTTATTTGCCTAGCAGCTCAAGTCGTTGGCGAACGCGTTCACTTAAAGTAAAAAGTTCTCGCAGTGTTGCCGGTGCTGTGTCCGGTGCTCGTAGTTCTTGCGCCTGCTGCGCCTCTTAAAAGCCCTAAAGTTGCAGAAAATTAAGCATACTTTAGGCACTCACCGCCATATTATGATTATCGTTATACAGCAAGCTGCGGCACCACCTTGGCTGGCCCTAATGTTGTTATGCATTTTGTGGCACAGCTGCTGCTCGAAATTCAGTTTCGTAGCCCAAGGTGTGTGCCGCTCTAAAAGTTTCTTCATAGAGTCTTCTACAAAATAAAGAAACGAAACAAAATCATGACATTGCAAAAAACTTTTTAATTGCTTTATAAGTTACCATGTACTTGCCGCCAGGGGGCGTTATATTTAGTTAAGCTAGCGCAAGCTGTGTCTATCGGATAAAACAAGTCGATTACGGTAAGCGATGCTCTGTTATGAACTTAATGACAATATGTAATGTTATATCGGTAATTTGAATTTCGATAATTCAAATTTATTAAATTAATAAACTGAAGTGAACGAAGATCATAAAATTTTGGTTTAAACTGAACTTTATTTTTTTTTTTTTTGAATATATTAAAGAACAGAACTTCTAAATGAAATTACATAAAATTTCAATATTTTAAATTCCAGAGGAAATATAAAATAAAGTAATCCCAAGTTATGCATAGCCTCACAAAGCGCATCCCCTTTGGGACATAAGGCAGCTTCCTCGGGATCTTGAATGCCGTTCAATGATTTCCTTTTTTTATTACGCCATCGTCTAATGTTTAATTATACGCGGACTGATGATGTCTGATGGGTTTTTTTCTTCTTGGCGCATAAACATAACGCAGTTTATATTTTATTTATTTTGCGTGTTGCTTTTTTTTTTGCACTCCTCTTTCGTTTTTTGTTGCCCCTTTTCGAGGGGGTTTCGGCTGAAAACCAATCATAAAACCCTCTGGTAACGCAGGCTGCCAAACGTTTTTATTACATGACGACACACACACACACAGACAAGCACACATATGTAAGGCGCACACACACACACTGTTGCACACACTCATATGCGGCTGTGTAATTTGCCATAAAAAAGTGGAGCACGGGCTCGTAAGTATTTGTGCAATTTCAGAGAAATTGTCAATTTGCGCCCCAAGCTCGTAAGTCTAAGCCAAACGACTGAGTCCGTAGATAAGGCAGGCAATGCAAGAGGGGGCGGCGGGTTAGCTGGCACAGGCAAATACGCGTTGATATTTTTATGACAGTGTGTGGGAGTGTGAGTGTGTGTGTGTGTGTCTGGTTGCAAAATCGACTGTTAACATTTAACGCTGCGAATTTAACCGCATTTATGTATTTGGGTTGCTCCGGTTTATTTGATTTTCATTTAATTTGGCAAGCAGGCGGCAGCGTCGCCTTCAAAAATTGGCATAACAATTACGCCGGAAACGGACAACGAAACGAGTGCCGGACGAGGCAGGCGGAGACGAATCCGAACGGATCCGGATCCAAGGCTTCAACTCAACCCATTCGAGCCTCAGCTGCAATCTGTAGCGCTGACAATGAAACTTCAATGGAGGATAATTGCTGTGCACACACAGGGAGTAGGTGGGCGGCGGGGGCAGGGCGTGGCTGTGTGGGCGTACAGTGCATGCTGAATGGAACGCTTGGCCATTGTGCATTGCACACTGCAACATATCCTTGCAACTAACGCTTCCGTTTCCGCAGCGCCAAGGCGAGGAATCTCCAATCCCCCAGCCCACCCTCTCCCTCTGCGACTCTTCCGTTTGTTGTTGTTGTTTCTGTTGCCGTTAGAGGCCACTTCTGGCCGCCTTTGTTGCCCGAATGGCGTGTGAATGAGCGCAATTAACAGCGCCAGTTGCACTCGTTTGTTAGTGCAGCACAGACGGGAAGGGGGAGGGAAGACAGCACAGGGTTGGGAGGTTGGCACAGGGAATCTCAGCTCAGTTCTGCAAGCCACGTCGAACGATTCACCGTAAGGGTAGAATTAAAAACTAATTGCTCTGTGTCGCAATTGTAATTGCGCTTTGTCCGCGCAATCGACTTATGCAACAGCATATTGTCACTGCGTATACCCTGTAATTGTATACCTCTGCACATGCATTCCTAAGTGGGTTTTCTTGTCTAGCGGAAATAAAATATTTTCTTTATATTTGTCTTCAACGATTTCAACAACTTTTCTCATCGCATAAAAAGCGCTCTCAAATTTAAGAATGAATACTTCTTTATTTACCCTTAAAAAGTTCCTGCGTAATTCAAGCATTAAGCATTGTCATCCCCAAGGGCTTATATAAAATTACATAAATGAAATTTCTACCAAGCTGAGCATTTACTTGGATTATTTCTTTGCTTTTATCGCATTGAAAGTGAGTGCTAAAATTCGTTCTGCATTTCAATTTTTCCCCCATTGATATTTATATTTTGATTGTATTGAATTTCGTACGCATGACGAAATTTTGATTAAAATTATATAGATACATATTTTTGGGTCGAGTCGGGTGCGTTGGGTACTTTTTTTTTGTTGTTTGAAGTACCTTTCCGCAATACCAATGTTATGCTGGCCGAGTCATAAAAAAGTAAAAAAAAAAGGACGAAGCTGAAGTTTAAAATGTGAATAGTCGTTTGTGTCACGATTCCTTTTTTTCTTTTTTTCGCTTCCCAACCCTGGCATTGTCTTGAAATTTCCGCCTCCTTAAGCACTTTGCGCTCACCTTTTGCCACACAAACCGAAACCGCTTTGGCCTTTGGGCTTCTTTGCTAACTTAATTTGACCTACTCGACCGCGCCAAGCACTTGATGGATTGTTTAACTAATTAATTCTAACCGAAATTTTGAAAATTGCATTTGCTTATTAAATTCTCGAATGTGTCTTTAAGGATGACGAAGCAACGTTCTGAACGAAGCTTGGCTTCAATCTGTTTAGCATTTAAAGTGCTTTTAATGTGGATTTTCCCTTAACGCAATTAGCTTTTTTCTCTTTTCGCAGTTCTTCTTTGAGGTTCGCTCTCGTCCTTCTTTCTATGGCATTCAATGGCATCTCTTTTTTGTGCTCTCCATGCGCTGGCATTCCTCTTGGCACATGATAAATTTGCACTCAATTATTTCGCCATTGATAATTAGTGCAGGCTCTTTTTTTGCCTTTCTTCAACGAATCGATTTGCACTGCTTTTGGCCTCGTTAACTATGGCAAGTGCCACTTTGATGCCGATTTTGCCTTTAATCGAATCTCGATTGTGCATTTGCGTTCTCATTCAAGCCATCTACTTGCACGAAACAAAAGATAGATCTTCAAGACTTCTTAACAGGACCTTTTATTCATCGAATTAATTCTATAATGGAATAAGTACGTTTGAGAAATATTTTCTTTTAAAATGTACGATAAGTGTTGAAAAATGGGCTAACATCGATAGGTCAAGGCACGACTTTTGGTATAAATACCGATATAAAAGGCTGATGCATCGATACATGGTTTGAAAACTCACGTCTAGTGTTAAATATTGTTGCATACAATATCGAAACTTCATATCGATATATCGATGCAAGCAAGTACTCTCTTTTAACATCACTTACATACATAATTACAGTGCTTAAAATAAATTCATGGCTACGCAGCGCAGCGAGGACAAAAATTGTATATTAAAGTTAGCTCAGCAGAAAGCTGCAAGCCACCGCAACGACACTCCAATACATTTGCGCAAGCAGAGAGTTATCTTCTCAACTGTCACCCACTTACGCCACGCTCCACACAAGGGCAGCTGCGCTTCCCGTATGCTTGCGCTGCGTTCGTTCGTTCGTTTACCGCCATCAGCTGTGCTGTTTTTGCCTGTTCTATTGCCGTAACAAATCCATTTTACCTGTCAGCTTTAACGCGTAAGCAAATGTCAAAACGGCTGCCGACTGCCGAGGCTAGAGATGCTTCCAGAGCACAGGGCTCTGGTGCTGGCCCCAAAGATACGGGACGCTGTTAAGCAGACACATGTGTGTTTTTGCGTGTGTGTGCCAGGTAGGGAGCACGACATGGGGGGCTGATATATTGCCAGGTCGCAATTAGAGCGCAGACCGCAGAATTGGAAGCTGCGACTGGCATGCAAACAAGCTGATGTGGTTGCAGTCGAGAAAATGTCACAAAAACAAACAAAAAACCCAAGCAAAATTTTGCGCATATCAAATCGGGGGAAAACCCTAGGAACTCTTGCATGGCATACCTTGCCAGGGCACGCTTTCCGTGGCATTTGGCAAAGGAGACGCATTGAATCCACAACGGAATGAAACGATTTGTGTATGCGGCCGTGACTTATTTGTCCAAAACTGAAATTTGCCCGGCATGTTCCGCTGTCAGTTCGCGATTTTGTCTCTGTCGCCGTCACGCTGCTGCACTGCGTCCTGTTACGTGCCGCTCGCCGTGCTGTGCTCCAGCTAATTAAACGCATGTGCAGCGCCGTAACAGTCGACTGACTTCTTATACGTTGCGACGCTAATTAGTCGCTGTATGTGGCATCCGCGTCCGAGTACACCCTCGTCGACAGTGCCTGAGAATTGCCTGGGGGAGGAGTGCAGATCAAACGCGCACGACTTTCGATTCCGCCGACGTGGAATTTTTAACGGTGCACCCGACTCGGACCCCAATGGGGAACTGTAACTCAAGTTGCGAATTCACATGAAATTGTCCGTTCCAATTGGATTTCGTCTTTTTCTTATCAAAAAGGAAGGGGTAATGGATTCATGATATAACTTTGTGCATATCGTATAGAACTGGACGCATTCCTGCCTTATCATTTCTGCAGTTATGTAAGTTCCGATTTGGCAACTACATTTGCAGAGTTATATGGCATTTCCATGCTGCACTGGATTCTCCTTCGGGTGTTGCAATTGTTAATTGTTGTGCCACACAAAAGACCAGCAAACACGGTGGCAAATGAGAGTTTGAGCAATGTTATGCTGGAAATAATAATGCGAGTCGAAAGTATGTGATAGTGCCACGCCCACATGGTAAAAACTGCAGCCCAACACACATTTGAATAATGAGCGTCGAGCGCGTTGTGCAGTCTCAGTTTTTCGAAACTCACTCCCATTCCCTTTAACCTCTTTGCTGGATCCCTTGGTAACCCCATAGTTGGAAGCTGTCTACCGCCCACTGACATTTTGGGATTTTGTGCGCAAATTTGAGTTTCAGTTTATGCATGCACTTGGTTTTAGTGGAACCGCACAGCCCACAACCAGAACCGGAGCCTGAGCCAAGTAAAATGGCATAGGGCAGCGTAGCAGCTGCTCAGTCAGCCAAGCTCGTGTTCCGTTTCGTCGGGCTGAACTGAAAAGTTTGCTACCCCAGTGCTAATTATGCCGTCCGGACCTGAGGTCGTCGGGTCGTTGTAATGCTTGCAGATGCTGCTGCTGCTGCTGCAGATACAGACGGCAGACACTGTTTCCCACTGTCTCGTCTGGCAGCTCATTTTTGGCAGCTGTCAGCAATGCGCACATAAATCTCTCAAAGTCAACAGCATTTCACCCAAGTGGCACATCAATTCGCGTGCTTGTCAGCCGCACTACACTCACTGCATACGCTTGCCCCAACTGCTGGCTGCCTCCGCCTGTGGCACACATCATATTGCAATCGTCAGTTGTGTCACCGCATGCAACGTCGCTTATCGCTCAGCTCTGTAATGATTGCAACACTCGCATCAGCTCCCAATCGCATGTCTCTTATGCATTTTTCATAACACAATTCATGTTATTCGTGTGCCAGCGACAAGCAGCAGGCAACTCCCCTTCCTTTGGGGGTAGACGCACAGTGGGCGAAAAGTTGTTGAAAGATTAACAAGTTAATCGAGTTAAAAATGACTGGAGTTGGTTTTAAATTGTAAATCATGCATGAAGGCACGATTACACGAACCTTGAATATCGATAACCATTTAAGCTGTAAATATCGTTATGTTAATAAAAGAAAATAACATGGCTATGTTAATGTGAGTAAACATCGTTATGTTATTGTGAGTAAGTATCGTAATGTTAGTGCAGGTATCGATATGTTAGAGCGAGTAGCCATTGGTATTTTACCTGCACTAGAAATAATAAATAACTGCTATTTATTTTTATTTTAAATATTTATTTAAAGCTTGCTCCGCTGTCTTGCGCCACTGTGCGTGAACGGAAAAAATTGTCTCATTAATCATCACACCACATGCCGTTCGTGTTATGTTATTTTTGTATTCTTGTATTTTTATGATGGCGCGCAGGAAACACGAACTTAGTGTGAAAATCCCAAGCAAAATCCGTCGAGCAATTAAATTGGCTGCTGCGCGATGCGTCGATGCAACTCATATAGCAGCGAGCCGCGACGCACTCACCCCTACATGTTGAACAAGTGCAGGGCGCATAAATCAAAGAGAGAGAGACCCCCAGAGTACCCACTGCCACAGACATTAGGCAAAGTCTCACGCGCCGCCCCAAAAGAAATTCCTTACGAGGGGGGATTATTTTTAACACACTCCCGACGCCGACTCTGACGACGAGCACACCCAGTCTGCCACCGTCGGGCAGGCGTGAGATGTTAAATCGACTGCGCCGTATTTAAAACGGCAACAAATTAATTTATTCCTTCACGCCGTTCGCTGGAAGTGCGCATTAATAAACAATTAAGTGTGCTTAATTGCAGCTGCCCCAACTACTGGCTGCTGCAAGAGGTTCGGATTCGGATACTGAGAGTCGACTATGACAGCTTATGGTATTAGTATTTTTTTGCTTGTGCCTCGATATGTTTCCTATGAAACTCGTTACAAGTTTTTCTTTTTCAGCAGAAAGTCGACCTTCGTCTGTCAGCTTGGAGGCTGTGTGTGCCGCATCCCATTTGCGAGTCACAACAGCTCGTTGGCACTTTAAGCGCACAGCCTAAGCCGCTTATCCCTGTACTAGTGGAGGTGGGGAAATCCGCTTGGCAATTCCTCGAATAATGCCATGGATAGGCGTGCAAATTAGCTTCGTATTCTGTGCACATGTGTTTGTGTCTCTCTGTGTGTGTGTGTGACTGGGAGTGCGACATTGCTTTGGCACAAGGCGCAAATAAATTATGCAACATCTACGCTTGGCCTTGGAGAACTTTCTTCTTCCTCTCTTGTCATAATCTCAGCCGTATATTGAGCTTACTGTCCATGAGGCAGAACAAATAATGAGCATAATATAATTAAGGTATGTATGTTTAATACATATCATTATTTCAATACCCAATGGGGCAGTAATATACACAAAGTTATGGTGCATAACGCAATCGAAATTTGCGGAATAATAATGTATAATCATACAAACCTTTTAAAAAAGAGGTCGGGTAAGTTGCAAGAATTCTGTAAATAAAAGAAGGTAAGTTGTAATTAGATGAGTTGCATTACTTCAAAGATTTATATTATTTTAAGGTCATGTAGGACTCATGCGCAGGCAACAGATTCTACTGGAAATTGTACCGGACTTGCAAAAAACAAAACAGTTCCATAAGCTGCTCTATAAAAAAAATGCTTCCACATGAATTCCCCGAGCGAGGCGACCTACAACGAGTCAAGGCTTGTCGGATGCTGTTTTTCGGGTCAAATCGAGTGGCAAGTTAATAGTGCTTCGCCCATACGACACGAGAGTCGATGCGAGTACATGAAACTCATCAACTGATAGGGGGCAGCTGATAGAGGAATGACACATTAAGCAGGCTCGAGCGAAGTTGATGTGCAGCAAGAAAGAAGGCGACTGTCTCGGAAAAACTCATACAAAACACATACACACAGAGACAACAACAGAAGGCGCAGTGAAGGATGACAGCGGAAGGGGAGTGAAAGGAGGAGCAGGAGAAGGATGAGCAGATGACAAGAGACAGACATTGAACACGAAAAGGGAAACTAGAGCGAAGACATTAGCCCGAAATGACAGCAACAAGATGCAAGATGGATTCTCGGCTTATAGCTCTATTTTCCAACTGTATCAGCAAAAACAGGCAGCGTATAAACAAGAAAAAAGCCAACAACAAATGACAGTCCCTCTGGCAAAAGTATGCAAACAGCAACAACAGTGAATGAAAGATTGACAGAGGAGAAGGAGGTGGAGAAGAAAGCGAAGAAGACCCTGTGCCCATTTAAAGCCGTGCGAAGAAGAAGTTAGGGCTGACAGTGCCAACATGCTGTTACTCTTCTATTGAAAATCGTTTTTCTCGCCCCCAAGGACAGCTGGGCCACATTCGCATCCACATCCACGACATGCATACACCTCCTCATTCTTCCTTTCTACTCGCATCCACTCATCACTCACTCACTCATTCGGCATCTGGCAGATTCGAGCTGAGAGCCGCGAGCAACTCAACTCTGCAATATGCATTGGGGAGAATGGAAAAGTGGGCAACTGGCTTAAAATAAGAGAACTCCTCCGTCTTGACCTGACTGCCAGCCAGCCTGCCTGCCTGCCAGCTGGCATGGCTTTTATTTTCCATCCTCAAAGCGGAACTTGGCCAAATACTTTTTGCTCTCTCCTCTCTCTCTCTCTCGTTGCCGAGGCCAATGCCGCAGTTTAAATATTTATGTAAGCGCGCCATTTTATGAGAAATATTTTGCAATTGCTGCACAAGTATTTTGCTTTTATTATTATTGAAATAGGCCAAGCAAACGAGCTTATGCTAAGCGCGTAGCGAAGCGATTCCCGTTCCCAGCACTCCCTGCATTCTGTGCACTCTGGCAATGAAAACATCGCGCTCATGGCTCGAGGACTTGAGGCAGAGCAAGGAAGGGGAAAGGAATTTACGAGCTTGTTTAGTTCTTCTGAAATCGGCGATAATGAAACTGCCAGCCAGATGCAATGCAAGCCAAGCGAGCTTTATAGGCATTCCAAATGTGAAGTGGAATAATGAAATGGAATAGTGCAAAACAGAAAACAATAATTTAAATGGAGAAAATGATATGGAAGCTGTATAGTTTATTCAAATAAGTACTAAGCATCTTTAAAAATTAGTGGCAATGTCATAAAGGACTTAAAAATAAATGTATGTAATCTAATAAGAAATAAGTAAATGTTATTATCTCTAAAAGAAACTTGTTTTTATAAACCATAAATTTTGGTTTTGGTTTCAAGAAGAGAAGTTGTTTAGTATATTTAGAATACATCGTATTAGATCTGGAAGAATCTTGTGTATTTAAAGCAAAATAAGTAATTGAAGAATGTAAGAAATTTAAAAAGATAAACTGTTTAATGTACTTGATAAATCATTTATATAATTTCGTTTTAAAATCCTCGAATTTCGGGTTAAGCTTCAGTTTGTAACCTCGTGCTGTGGACCGGGCTATTTATTTATGCGTTTCGCTTATGTCGTAATGCGAGAAGGTTCTGGACAATAAGTCAGGAGAAATGTGGCGTACGCAAAAGGGAAAAATGCGAGAAGGGGGGAAAGCAGAGATGGCTAGAAGGAGAAGAGAAAAGCGTTACGAGTCACAACCGAAAAACTCAATTGCGCATGCAACGGCTCAAAGGGCTTAAGTGCGTATAACATTCAATTTGTGTTAATGACATTAAATAAAGTCACACGCACACATAAGCACGCACAGGTGGCTCAGTTACACCTTGGCAAACGCACTCACCCTCTCATTGGCTGGCCACTTAAAAAAAGGTTGCCCCCGAACGGACTTAAGCCATGGGGAGATTCCGCACCCTCTGTCTCTTTTTGTTTCTCCCCCTCGACTGAGAATAAAATAAAATAACATGCCATAAAGGAAACAAAGGGAACACAAACTGTGCACTGACCTCTGCTCTGATATTCTTAAATGGCATTAAAAATCATTGGCACATGTTACGGATAGGTTTGTAGGGAGAGAGAGGGGGAGGAGAGGGGAAAGTACTGCGCAACAACAGTTTCATTTTCAGCTTAAATCGGGGTAAAAACTTACCGAACAACAACGAAATTTACCCACAGCAAAGGCAGCTCAGTGCTCCGTTTGGGTGTGGCAACAAATCAGGCAAAAAACAGGAAACCGCTTTGCCAGAGGAAGGGGGCGAGGGTGCAAGGTGTGAGAGGAAGGGGAAGGAGTGGCAAAAGTTGTACTTTAGATAAAGTTGCTGATGCTGCCGGTTGCTGCTGCCTGCTGTTTTTGCCAAACATTCGACATGCAGTGCACGTAGCGGTACAGCACACACACACACCCCAATTCTCTCCCGTTCTCCCCCTCTCACACCTACTCTTACCCCGACCTACACCTGGAAAAAGTTTGCTGTGATAGTCGCATTGTTTGTTGTTTCTTAATATTTTTGGCCCGATTTCTTGAGCTTCTGAGCGATGCGTTTTGCTTTCTTCTTTTGTGTGTTGTTGAGTTGTTGCTTGTTGCGCAAAGTTTATAAAAACTACACAAGAGTATTACATGCATTTAGCTACACACACACAAAGACGGCCCCCTTTCCCTTGGGGAAGGCGTCGAAGTGTGGCATACTTTTAGGCAAGGCCGTAGCAAGATTTGTGTTTAACTTGCATTTGCCTGTGTAAATTACACACATACTCGTACACCCGCACACGCAATCACACACACGAGCGCACACACTTGCTGCCAGAAACAGACACGAACACAGTCGCATAAAATAAAACACAAAACTTGGCAGCGTCTTTCACTTGGACTCCGCCTCCACTTGGTCTGCTCCTCCATTGCATACTTTGTTCTCTGCTCCGTTTATGTCTGTTGTCTGTTTTCCCAGTCTCACTGCAGTAATAATAATAAAGGGAATTGTTATTGTTTTCTATTAATTTGCCTTTGTTATTTGTATTGTTGTTGTTGTTGCTATGCCTGTTGTTGGTCTGCAGTTGATTTGATTTGCTTTTTGCTCGCATCTTCAGCAGCTTTTACAAAGCACCAGTTCGAATAAAAATATTGGAAAATTGTTTTACATTTGATTTGGTTTTTATAAATAACGAGGGGGAAATGTGTTGTCGGACTGGCCTTTGGACTCTCTGACTGAGATTCAATGCAAACAGCAATATCACTAGGCATCGATACTCTTGAGTTAACTAAACCGATGTATCGAATTGCATAGCGTGCACGTTGAAAAAATACTATGAATAACTATCGATATGTGGCACGTGAAGAGATGTAAAATACTAAATATGTATCAATAGATTATTTAATCGGCATTTAATGCTGCGATTGTGAAATTACATATTAAAAACATCACTTGGTACTCTGCCTTCCACAAATGTTGTTCAAGTTATCTCTATTTTGGTTTGTATTGCTTACTTAAGACTAGGCAATGAACGTCAATTACAAGTTGCCGGACTCAAGCTTCGATATTCCACTCATACCTCCCTGCCCCCTTTTCTAGGATTGTGCGACTAATTAATGCGCCCGGTCAACTTTTGATGAAGATTAATTTCGATTTAATATCGGCCGAAAGTTTCGTTTCGTGGCGGGGCAACAGCTGTCGGCCCCGTCTGAATATTTTAAAGTCGAGAGTTTTGCATATATAAAAATGTAAAAGAAAATGTTGAATAATCTAGAATACAAGAGTCAGCAGGACTACCGCGGCGCCATATTGGGCAGAGAGAAAACTATGGCAGCGAAAACTTTCGATGAGGCCATTGACTTGGCCAATACTTGCAAACTTCTCCGCAAAAGTCGAATAAATTTCTATCTAAAGGGGGAAATGAAAATGAAATATAGTATAGCGAGAAAATACTAGGAAAATTATGAAATATTTAAAGCACACAACGGGACCAAGCAATACATGAGATGCCACCATTAAATCTCAAGATCTTTTGAATTGCTTTGCTTGCCTGCTCCCCTTCAGGCAAAGAGTTATGGACTTGTAGATAAGCCTGTGCAGGATGTGGCGCATCTGCATCCGAATTTGTAGTTGTAGGTGGCTGGGCGGTCACAACATTCATTCATTCCGAATTTAAGCAGCTGCAAATTCCACTAACATTCACTCACTCTCCCCCTCTACATCTCTCTCTCTCTCTCTCTAAGCCGAGCACGCGTTCACAAATAGTAGCACCTCCCATCCTCCCTGCTGTATGTGATCCGCATAAGCTGCACATTAAGTGCAAGCCCATGAGGAACTCGAAAGTAAGCCAAGACCGAATGTGGATATAATGAAAACTAGCTCATCTCATCTCATTCACGTTTTTCTATGGGCCACTCTCGGGCCATAGACAACTCGTATTTTTGTCTCTCTCGCCAAGCACGCCAAGGACAACGAGGCTGCGTCCATGCTGCCATTGCCAACACTTTGTCGCAAAGACCCTTTCCCTTCCCCACACTCACTCTCTCTCCCTCTGTCGACCACACCAGCAGCAGCCCATTACAACTACTTAAGGTATGTAAATAACGCGATGTGCGCGACGCTCAAAATAAGCCAAGGCAAATCATAAGAAAGCAGCAGTAGCTAACCCCATCTTACCTTCCCTTCACCCCACTCCCCTGCCCCAGCTGGTCGCTGCCGGCGCCTGCAGAGAGCATTAGCATAATCGTTATGGTTATGCGCGACGTGTGCATAATGGCAAACTTGCCAGGGAGTGTTGATGTGCCAGGGGATGGACGGGGGGAACTGAGTAAGCTCGAAACCTGCGACACGCACATATAAACTATGTTAAGTGCGCTGACATTCTGATATATAGTGTTTGTTACCCTCACTACGGTAGGGTAACTCGGATTACCAAAGGATTTTGACAGAAAAAGAATGCAAAGAAATGCCTAGAAAAGTTTACAGTAACTCCAACTAAATTACCTCACGTATATAAGTTAAAATAACTGAACTGATCTCAAGATTACAATGCACATTAGGCCAGAACTGCAGTTATTTAAGTTTCTCGAGAGGTTGAATTCGCTGGGACTGCAGAACTCACTATGAAATAAAGGAATATGTGTGGGTAATATGTCTCTAACTTGTCTACAAGATGATTTCATGAATTTCATGAAGAATCTTATATTCAAATTTGATATATTGTTGTTCTAGTACTTTTTTCTTCATGTTGACCAAATAATAATACAAATTAGGGTCTCTCCTTCTCCCACACTCCTCTTCGGACTTCCCCCTATCGAATTACAGCTATGATGGTTTTATGCAGCTATTTGAGAACTCAAGGAACACAATCTAAATAACAGTTATCAAATTACAGGGTATTTCTTTGGGCACAGCACTTAGTGCGGCTCTTAAGCTCTTCATGCTGATTACTTTTTATTTGGCTTTGCTTGCCAAGTGTAGCTCGAGTGCGTCGTGGTGTGCCTTACTCGGGCTCGGACGTGGCGTTGTGTTTGCTCAGGTGCGCATATTAAGTAGCGGACGCATGTGTGAGTGCGACGAACAGAGAGAGAGAGAGGGGGAGGGACGTAGAGTGAGTCCTTGCCTGCTGTTTGGGGCAGGCTATTAGCGGCAACCAAAATACGAGCACATACGCAGAGATTGAGAGCAGCGCACACACACTCACGTACACACACACGCACACACTCGCATAAACATAATAAATTACGCAGCAATAGTGAGAGGAAAAACAAGAACAAGTCGTAGCACATCTACTCGATGGCAGCTTAGGAAATCAGGAGCCTGGCAACCGTCGTTGTCTAGGGAAGATCTCTATGCGGCGCGTTTAAGATTCAGCACGCATAACTTATAAAATAAAAATTAAAATTCCAATTGCAAACCTCAATAATAAAACACTTTTAAGTGCCGTCGCAGCCGCAGACAGCGAGAGCGGGGCGCACAAAAAGGTAGCCTAGAGGAGGAGCAGGCAGTGAAGAAGGTCGTCGTCGTCGTCAGGCTGTGCCCAAACTGTGCACTGTGTGTGTGCGGGTCTCTCTCGGTATCTGCAGGTCTTCCTCTCTCTGTGTGTGTGTGTGGGAGCCTGTCTCAAGGAGCCGCCGCACACAAGTTTATTAAAAATTTCGCCAAAAGGCATCTATCAGTTATGAGAGCCGCCCCGCGTCGACAGTGCGCGACTCATTTCAATGAGTTTCGTGCTGCGTTTTCCTTCTACCCCAAAGCGCTCAATATAACTGTCTGCCTCCCTCCCTCTCCCTTTCTCTCTTTCTTTGTCCCTCTCATTCTCGTTCTGTGGTCGCCACATCTTGTAATTGGCATTCCACACGCTGACCGAAATGAAAATGCTACGTGCTTTCATTTCATGTTCCGGCATCGGCATCGACAGCGTCCAGGATAAGTCAGGCAAGTCCAGAAAACACTCCGCACGCTCCATTGACCGCGCAGGAACCACGAGCAGAAACGGCATCAGGAATGGGAATGGGAAAGGCAACTGCGAACTGCGAGCTGAAACGGAAACTGGCCGAAATGAAGCTTATTTATAGCGTGAGGCTTTTAAATTTTTCGGTTTTTTCCTCTGCTCTTTCTTTCTTAAAGTCAATCACATCAGAGGAGGCGCACAGCAGGAGGGCCTTTCTACACGATTCTCAAGACATGGCAAAGGATGCGCGACCCTTGGCAGGATTCGCGAAAATCGATTGCCACGCAATATTGAACTGCTGTCAGCCCTCATCTGCGCTGCGTTGCGTAATGCATATTCAACGCGGCACATATAAATATGCCATGACATATATATGGTGCTTCATATACACCATGTTCCATATGTATTGTATATGTACATACGTGTGTGCATGTATTTCTTTCTCTCTTTTTTGGCTCGCCTGAAGCTGACAGCCAGCAAATTTCGTTGTCAGCCTGTTTGGTGCGCGTCTTTCGATTGTTTGCATTGTGTGCTGCGGCTTCGTCGCTTCCCTTTTCCCTTTTGATGTGGCATAGGTGAAAATACCACGTACCTCCCTGTGATGTGATCCCTCTCCCTGTCCCGCTCTCGCTCTATCGATCACCCTCTTGAGCCGAGTTAAAAGAGCCAAGAAATTGTATGCTTTGTTGTCGCAGTCGAACGATTTTACACACTCTGCTGATGGATATGTATACATATGTGTGTGTGTGTGTGTGCGCACATTGTGCCTGTGTGTGTATGTATTTACACGTTTTCAATCGAAGCTTTGGCAATGGTAAATAAAACGTTTTTGAATCAGCAGAAGAAAGATAGCTCAGAGCTATCGTTTATTTGCCAATGCAGTTAGAGAGGTAGAATTTATAAAATATATTGCAGCTATTTATTTGCCATTTCCTTTTGTTGTAATCCATTTATTTACTGTGCACGTTGTGTTCACACTTTGCTTATAACCGATATCTGTAATTTTTATTTGAGCTTAATCAACACTTATTGCGAGTTATCGAAGACTCGATATGCGTTATTTGAAGTGGCGGCAAGTCGATGTAAAGTAAGTCGATAGTCACGATACACGCCGCGGCGCATTACATTAACAATTATTTTATGTAAATAATAAAATCAAAATTAAATTAATAAAAAAAAAACTCTAATTTATGTTTTTTAATTTTTTCTACAGATATTTTGGAGCTATTTAGAATTTTGAAGTTGAAATTCATATATAAATTAAATATATTCTCTTTCTACCTTACCAATGTATCAAGTTAACTAAACTCACCAAACTGTTATAAGCATAAAAAATAACAGTACTCAAAGATAACCAAAAACCCTTTTATTCCGTACTTCATCTTTAATATCAACCCAACTTCACATGCCATTCAAGTTTATTTATTTACCCATTTACTTCCCCTAATAGAATGCAAATAATTGATACGGTCCCCTTTTAACACCCAACCAAATTGTCTGGATTCTGCATGAACACGATTTCAGGTTTTCACAGCACATTTATCATGGTCTGCCCCCCTCTCTCGCTCTCTCTCCCTTTCATTCTGTTGCTCTTCCCTTTCTACATGCTGTCTCATTCAGTTTGTTCGCCATATATCATGGCGAACTGTCGCAGACCTTTCATACGCCCATTTCGTAAGCACCCAAAAGACACTTGTGAAATTTTAAAGTATTTCACGCAAATAGGCGTATGTGAAGATGGAGTGGGAGTGGCAGGGGCAGGGGGCAGTACAGGCACACTCGGTGGTCGTCAAATTTATGAGCACTCGTCGCACTAACTCATAAAAATGGCATCTATAAAGCGACGTTCCGTGGGGGAAGGAGGCAAGTGGAGCCTGCGTGAGACGACACTTTGCATGCGAAAGGGCTTTAGGCGTTGCACGTTCCCGCAGGCCATCAAGGGGAGAGAAGGGGGGTAGACAGCATCTAGGGGTGCCTAAAGAATCGGCCTTAAGCCCGACTCGGCTGGCTGCCAAATCCGACCACGCACTTAAGCGCCGTTCTTCCGGTTGCCTACACAAACCGAAAGAGAAACAGAAACAGAGACAGAGAAACAATACAGAGCCGGGACCAGGACTCTGGATGAGCAGAGCAGAAGAGCTATTTACTCGACTTAGAAGGCAATAATATATCATCTACAGTTTATCATCGCTATGACGCCAGACTGAAATTATTATCCAGCGAATTTATTGCCAAACAATAAACGCGAAGTGCATGTGGGGTGGAGCCTCTTGTTGTGCGACATCGCATGGTTTGTGTATCAACAACAACAACAAGAGTATAACAACAACAACAACAACAGGAGGAGGATAACAACAATAACAACTAGAACAGCGTCCGCACACACACACTCGACAACAACATTTAGAATGACAGCCATTTTGACGAGCCTCAATGGAAACAAACAGAGACCAGTAAACAAATAGAAAAACACACACAAAAAGAGAAACAGAGCAAGACAGAGACAGAGGAGAAGGAGAGAGTGAGAGCAAGTCAGCTGGAAAACGAGAGCAATGGAGGCAGTGCAGCATAATGACTGACTTGATTATACTCTGCAAATACTGTTAAAATATTAAATAAGAGAAACAACTCTGCCAGAATTTAAAACATGTTTTACATACATAATTTGTATCAGAGTTTTCTTTAAGAAAAACATATAAAATGTTTGTTATCAATGCATTGGAAGATAACTGTGCTTATGTCACTAAGCATCGATTCTCATATTTTCGATACTTAGTGCTTATGTTAATGTAAAGTTATGTTACTTTACATGTTGTGTTAATGTACATTTTATGTTACTGAAAATGCTAGTTACTGTTAATGTAAGCCAGCTTGGCTTTACATCACAGCTTATGCGTTAAATAGTTATCGATAAAGCGAGGATCAACTTATCGGCTTTTGTAAAAGTATATTATATTGAAAAGCGGTACTTATCGGAGGCTGAATCTCCTAAACTAAGCGGAAAACGGTACATTTTTACTGAATATTTTCGTTTTATTTCGTCGAGATCTGTATGAATAAATTGCCCAGATCAGATTTCAATTAGATTTAAATTACAAGTGATCATTTAGTTAACATATATTTATAACCTTTACAATTACTTAAAAATGGATATAATTTGTACAAAAATACTTGTAGTTGATACAAAAAAAATACATCATTATAATGAAATTTATAAGAAAGTATATTCGGCGCATCCAAGCAAAGAATTTCCCATCTACAGAGCATCATCTTTGGGCAACAATTCATATTTTAATATTTTTAGCTGCGCCTTCGCACACACGCACATCAAGATAGGCGTATTGTTATACACACATCAAATACACATACATATATGTATGTATGTATGCATATGTGTGAGTAGTATGAGTTCTGAGCTCATATATTCATGGCAATCTCGAGAGCTGTCACAGACTGCGTCGAAGTTGACGCGCGCTCAAACTGTTTTATTTTTTTTTTTTTTACTATTGGCCAAGGCAAATGGAACAAATTTGTCAGCGCCAGACGAACAGGCAGACAGACAGACCGGCAAGCAGGCAGATAGTAGTGGGCGGGGGGCGTGGCAGCTAAGGACGAAATCAAATTGCTGCTGTCCTGTCAACTTTTTGCGTAACAATTTCGTTCTTTTTATTTTATTTTGCATACTGCGTGGGCAAATAACACAAGTTTGGCCAAAGTTGGCTAGCGCTGCCTGTTCATGTTCATGTTCATTTGCCATTTGCACATATCCATATCCAATTCCGCATCTATTCCATCTACCATATACTTCCTAGTGTATTCTCCAACACTTTATGTTGTTGTACTCGCATGTTCAACCCCTTCTGTGTGTGTGTGTGTGTGTGAGTGTGGAGGTTTTTATGACAAGCGCTCTCAAACGTTCCTCACATAGTTTACCAGCTTGAGTCAAGGCATGCGCAGGGGTGGAGGTGGGGGAAGCGAAGGGGTTCTCTCTCTGTGTTGGTCGCAGCAAAATTGCCAAACATTTTGCGCATAAATGACAAATGCCTTTGATGGCATAAAATATGACTTTGGAAATTGTTTTGCAGCATATAAAAAGGCGTTGGCCTTGTTGACATGCTCCCCCGCATTTCTCTGCACCGTCACCCCCCTATCCTCTTCCCCTCTCCCTCGCACAACATCAGGCTTATGAGCAGTGACCGATGGGGGCTATTTTTCGAAAATGTGTTGATGGATGCGAATAGTTGTGAGTGCAGTCCAACGAAATGACGACACGATTTATGTGGCCACGCCCCCAACAGGCAAGTTATACACCAAAAAAGAAAACTATTTTTAGATAACGAATATTAGAACTAGCTACGTTTTATGATGATATATTATAACGATAAGGTTGCTGATAGTTCCTCATAGGGATTTGATCACAGGGAGTAATGGAAGGTAAAGGAGATATAAGAAATGAGTTGAAGTTGAAAAAAGCAGCTTTTATTTTTTATCGATAGTTTTAGCGATGGGAATTGTTAAGTTCATAATGAAATATCAACATAAAATATAATGAAGATATATTTGTTGATAGTTCGTGTGTAATAAAAAGTAAGAGACAATCAAAAGCAGTTCAGCTAGAATAAATCAAGTAAAAAACATTCTTTCAACTGTTATCGATAGTAAATTTATAATGAAATATCAACATTAAATAAAATTACGATAAATTAATTGATAGCTCCTGGATTACAATGAGTAATGAACATTAAGAGACATTCAAAAGCATTTAAGTTAGAAGAAATAAATAAATTTACATTTTATCAACTGTTATCGATAGTATGTAGTTGTATAGGTTATGTAGTTCAATGTACAAGTTGAGTGGCATATAAAACGTGGTTTTTAGATTATAGGTATGAGAAGTAAAGACGCTCTACTGCTTAGGAACTTACCCCATCAATTCACTTAAGTTCAGGCATATTATATGTGAATATTATAATATTTTGGGGGATAAAGTGCTTAACCCTCGTTGCATTGAAAGGTGCTTTACATTTTTAATGATCTGCGAGTTGGCTGTCAATCATCAAATTTAACTACACACTTCAATTTCAATTTCGCATCGACTCGAATCGCATTTTAATTCCAATTTACTTTGCCACACACGTGGCGGGCGTGTCTCGCATTCATTTTAATGTGTGAAGGTGACTTTGAGGCTCTTATTTGTCTACCGCTGTATCCTCCTTCCCCTCCACCTCCCCCTTGCAATTGACTGACAATTGACTTGTCAAAGTATCAATTATATTCGACAGCAACTCATTCCCCGGGCGCATCGTGAACAGCAAAAGCCATTTACGCGTACTCAGCCTCCCTTTGAGTGCGAGTGTGTAAGTGTATGTGTGTGTGCGTGTGTGTGAGAGTACTTATGGCATATTGAATTTGAGAAACATTGCCCAATAAATGTGCTTGCAAATGGGCACATTAAATATTCAATGTGGAAAATGCTAATCACTTATTGGGCGCAAAATTCATTAGCAGCGCGACTCGTTCAGAGACCTCAAACCAACCTCCCTCCCTCCCCCTCCCTCTCTCTCTCCCTCTTTAAAATACCCACAAACCAGCACCCGCCAAAAAGCCGAAAACTAAGGGGGAGGGGGGAACCCTCGGCGTGGCGTGGCACGTGCCCTTTCCTTTCCACCTGCTGCCTCGGTGGGTAAACAAACATTACACAATTTTGATTGTATTTCCGTTTCGTATGCGAAACAACAACAACAACAACAACAGTAACAAGAACAGCAACGACAGCGAACAGCAACAGGAAGTTGCGCTTATTTCCGTTTGTTTACCTTTACGCTGTGCCTTGATTAAATGTCAGCGCGTGGCAGGGGCGGGGCAGCGGGCAACGGCGCCGGATTTGCCGTGGTTGCTGCCACTCAACGCGGATCGGCTGGATTCCATTTCAGTTCGGTTTGGTGCGACCAGGGTCTCAGTCTGGTAATTTAATGCGGAAAATGCGAACAGAAGCCGACAAAGAGATGATGAGCAAGAGATGGTGCTGGACTATTTTATACCCTGCAAGCGAATTCAAAATGCTTGAAATATGAAGAAGGAATAGCTTTCTTATTTTTGTTGTTTAATAATAAATATTTTTATATATTTGCGAATATTTATATATATTTGTCATTAATTATCTATAGTATTTTTAAAAATTATTTATAATAATTATGCTCTTGTAGAGGACAAGAACAGGAACTGTCCGCCTGTCCGTATGTCCGTTTGTTGCCAGACAAGTTTCTTATTGCGGCACGCTGTAAATAAGTCAGAGAAAGTCGGATCGGACCTATGTATATATCGAAAAGCTGTCATAAAAATATTTTAGAAATAACCTAACTTATCATTGTCAATCAAAAAGAAACATAATTTTGAATATACATAACACCATTCAATTGCACACCATTATATATGAATAGTATTGAAACACTCGAGGAAGATAAGAACCTAAAAGGGTAAACAACTTTCGGCATGCCATAGGTAGCCCTTCTTCCTCTCTTTTAATATCATTTTGAACAACAATTATTATGATTTTTGATAAAGTTAGAACTTTTAAATGTTAACAAACTACTTAATACATAATACAATTTTAGCAGGACAGAATAGGTTTAGAAGGATTTCTATTAAATCTACTCTCAAACATTATCATCCCCAATAAGTAAGTACAATCATTAACTCAAAATTCCAATGACCAACTAAATAAGGCACACACTTCAAATTAACAACATATTATATATAAAATACTATTTAAATTATTCGTTACATCGTATCTGCTTGCAATCGATTTAAAACTGAACCCAATGGAATCTGCCAGGCTCGCTTCGCTGGTAAATTGATCAGGGCAATTTAAAACTTGTTTATGACAACAAATTGACTTTATTGTCATTTAAATGTCATTTCAAAAAGGGCTCCGCAAATGAAAAGATAGGCAGCATGCATGAATGTATGTGTGTGTGTGTGTGTGTAGATATACTTGAATATTGCATGTGGTTTATGTACAGTATGAATCGAAATTCATTAGAGCTGTGTAAGTCGGCGAGTTAAGCAAGAGGTTTTATTTTAATTTTTTTAAGCTTTATTTGTAGCTCAAAATTGGAAAGATTTTTTTATATTGTGGAATTTCATTAAATTTTATATAATTTAAATAATATTTGTTTCCTAGTCTTAGTGATGACAGGCCGGGCAAAGCCGCGCAATTTACTCTGAGCCGAACTCAATTTACACATAAAGTAGTAAGCCACAGCGCCAGCGACCTTGCATATGAAATATGAATACGACACTTGGTCACTTTTGCACGTGTGTGTGTGTGTGTGTGTGTAAACGAGTATTTATTTATTTATTATTAACTGCATTTTATCGCTTCTGCAATGTGTTATATAAGAAGCATAAAAGTGGGAGGGGGGTAAAATTCTTAAAGCATTGCTCAGTGTTTAAATTACCGTTATACTGAACTTGCAGCGACGCGTCGCTCTGTTTGCTGTCGCGTGCGCCTAATTAATGACCGGCAATTTGCAAGGGACGCGCCCTCAAAAGTATGCTACGAATATTGTGCGACAGCCATTTGTAGGTCAGCAGCAGCAGAGAAAGAGGGAGTGGGAGAGAGGAAAGGAGATAGGGATGCAAAGAGGGAGACGGGGAGTGGGAGAGAGGGAGGGAGAAAGGGAGTGAAAGAGACAGCGCCCTCATATTGCTGTTTCGGTGTTTGTGTCGACGCATGCTGCAGCATAATTTATGTCGCCGAATTCGGCATATTTTTGTATTCTTTATTGTTTTACTACTGTGCTTCTTCTTTCCCTTTTTCTTCTCGTTTTTGTTGTTGTAATTCTTTTGATTTTGTTTTCAATTTGCGCTGCGTTTGCATTTAAAAGCGACGCCCCGTTGCGGCTTGTTCTATTTGCCATTTGGCGTATTTACATGTCTAGCAATTGTTAACACACATTTGCATAATTCACACACACAGGGAGAGAGAGAGAGAGAAAGAGAGAGAGGGGGAAGGAGAGAGGGAGAGAGAGGGAAGACAGACACGCTGTATTTGCCGCGCCATTGGCTTGCAATTTCTCGATATTAGCGCAACGTTTGTTCATATTTTATTTATGCTTTCCACATTGATAATTTATAACCCAAAAAGCAAATACACATAAACACTCATACATATGCATATACTATATATATTAGACATATCAATGTGTAGTATTTCCGTGCGATTTCAAGCTAGATATCATAAATATTCATAAATAAATCGCAGTTAGTTTTGTCACATCAACTTTAAGTGCCACAAAAAAAATGTGAAAAGCTTCGCGAATTATTTAGGCGCATTTTCCAATTTTCTATAATTTCCATAAGGGGCGGGGCAGCATGAAAAAATTAGCATTTGGCAGCAGTTTAATCGTTAAATCATCCTTTGCCTGCCCCAGGCACTAATACATTGTTAGAGGCGCATAAATGTTCAGTCGAGCGTTTCATAATGGAAAAATATATGTTGGCTATAGATGTGGCTATGTGTGTGTAAGTGTGTGTCTATGTGTGCCTATATGTGTGCCTATATGTGTGTATATATGTGTGTCTATATATGTTTCCATATGTGTGTCTATGTCTGTGTGTGGCACAACACATTTGCCTTGGCTGTTCAACTCATTTTCGCATTAAAGGACGCCAATGTGGCGCACTGGCAAAATGCCAAAAATTTGCCTAGATATTACAAGTACACACACACACACACACTGGAAATCCTCCACACACACACTCTCACATATAGAGAGACTTGCCCTGTACATATGTGTGCCCTATAGAGCCATCGAGCAGCTCGAGAGAGCGACTAAATTATCACTAATATGCCCAGCAGCCTGGGCATAAAAGTAAAGCTCTGTAACAGAGTGTACAGCTGTAAGTGAGTGTGTGTGTGTGTGTGTGTGGGCGTGGCAAATAAACACATCAGCTAAAATGCTTTTTACTTAAATTAACAACACCAAGAGCAGCTTGCACGATTTTAGTCGGCCCGCAACTAACGGCAAGTCATTAACTTTGAGTGTGAGTGGATGAGGGACATGTGCAAAGGAGGCAGAAAGATGGAGAGAGAAGGAGATATAGAGAGGGAAAGAGATGCAGAGAGAGGCAGAGGCGAAGCGCCATAAGAGAAAGTGAGAGGCAGAATCGGAGTGTATTAGTAAGGAGTTTCAAAAAAAAAACGACAGCAAAGCAAATCAATGAAAAGGAAGTTTAACAAATAAAAAAGCTACAGTTAAATACTCATGACTGTAACATACCCGTTACACAGCTGATCATGCAGTGCAACTGCTGTGCTTAAAGCATTTTTTGTAACATACTTATAGGCTTGCAAATTTGATGCACACACGAAACTTCTTTCTGTAATAACTTCCATGCTAATTAACCGTCCTCAACCAGATTTGCAGTCATCATTTCAAATATGATTAATTTTGTGTACACTTAAAAATAGGTATGCTAGTCTTCAAAGTAGGCCTGCAATTTGATTTTTGTTGATTTACTAGGGCGCAAGAAGGTGTGCCCAAATTCTAAAGCCAAATTTTTTTGCGTACAATAATAAGACTTGCTGTAACCAAATTTGGTAATCCTAGCTCTGATAGTCTCTGAGATTTACGTGCTCATACAGACACACAGATGCAGAACTTGGCTATAACGACTAGGCTGCTAATTCTGTTTAATAATAAATGTACGCTATATAACTTGTAGGGCTCGCCACGCCTTCTTTTGCCTGTTAAATACTCTTCTACCCGGCATAGAAATGGAATAAAAAAAAAGACTGAGAAATCTCAGTCTACAAACTTAAGCTAGTCTATAGCGGAGGATGTATATATGTACGACGTACATTGTACGTGTTGTATATATGTATGTGTTTTATATATGTATGTATTATATATGTGTGTTTGTGTATGTGTAAGTGCTCCACTTGCATAAATTCGATTAGTTTTCTCCGTCATTTGGAAGCTGTTTCTGCTGCCAATTTGGTAAATTTCGTTTCAAATTGTTTTATAGCCAAGTGCAATGTGTAATGGAAACATAACCATATCACAGACGCAGAGTACCCTTTTTGCCTCCGCCCGGCAGGGTATAAAACCCGCCCCTGATCCTTTACAGTGCCTGCCTTCCCTCTCCCCCTCTCCTTGCCGCCCTTCTGCTTCTGCTGCTTTGGCATACTTAAGCAATCGGAGCAAATGTTTTATCGTCACTTTGCCACACACTTACACGCACAAACACACACACACCTACACCTACAAAGACATTCACGTATGTGCACACATATACTTATTGCTGTGTATGTGCATGTGTGTGTGTGCCTGGCATACAAAGTAGCGTCAGTTTCCTTTTGCCTTTGCTTTCGCCTCAATCTCAATCGTCTCGAATGCCTATCAATGGCTGCTTTGGATGGAGAGAGGAAGGGCAGAAAAGACAGTAGCAAGGGGGAGGAGGGAAGAGGCAGAAGGAGGAAGTAGAAGGCAGAGCCAAGAAGAGAGCAGCAGCGGGGGAATCGATTAGGCAAGGGGCAAAAGGCAACCCTGCACGCTCCTCTCTGGCGGCTTAACACGGTCTTGGGCCATTGTGAATTTAATAAAGACTTGAGGGAAAAATCAAAAATCTGGCAATTTGATGGTTACATAATTACCGCAGCCAGGCAACGGGTTCAAGCAGGAGGGGGGAGGGGAGCAACGGGTCCAATGGCTTGCAAAACAAACAAATAAATTCAATGCAAAAGAGCAAAACTTTTGCGCAAACACAAAGGCACAAAGCAGACACAACACACACACAGACACAATACACACACACAGGCATAAGACACACACAAAGCCTAAAACACACACACACACACAGAATACAAACGCACACACAGAAGCCTAACACACACAGACACACACGCACAACGAAAGTTTACAATGCGCAACTGAAGCCGCAGGCTAAACGAATTTGAGGCCGTCTCCGGGCACCCAAGGCGCAAGCTGTGCGGGTGGCAAGCGGGCAGGGCAGTTGTGAGGGGGAGGGGAGTGAAGGGAAAGCTGGCATAGCTGCGGGCATGGGAATAGTCAAAGTCAAACCCGCGCGTTGGCAACAAAAGGCTCAAAAGGCGCCGCCGTCGTCGCCGTCTTCTAAATTGCCACAAAATTTATTATTATTGTTTTATATAAACAGCAAATGCGCGAAAATAAAACAGACTAAATGCCGCGCAGGGGCATGGGGCAAAGGGGGGATGGTTGGCTTAGGGGCGTGGCAAGCGCAAGTCTTCATGCCACTAGCAATTGAGTAAATGCCTCAGCTCTCTCTGTGCGCTGGCTTATTTATTTAGCTTTTTGTAGAGTGTTTATACAGCGCTGCCACGCCCACAGCCGCCCTGCTCATTCTCCTTCTCCTTTAGAGCGACTGCAGTCCGTCCGCAAATATCTGTTTGCCACTGTTATTCGACGTGCGCTTCGATTTGCTGCCAAAAGTTTTTTTTTCGTTAGAAAAACGCGCAACGATTTTCATTTTCCCGATTTTTGCAAACATTTCACTTGCGGTTTGCTATGTGCGATAACAAAATGTAAACTAATGCACAGTGTGCTACATTGTTACATTGTTTTAAAGATAAAATGGCAAAAATATTTTCAATCAATTCGATAAAGCGGAAAACACATGTTCGCCGAAAATGGAAAAACTTGTCAAATATTTGGCAATCCAATTGGAAATCAACTTAAAAATCTGAAATACATAGGGTAGAAGGGTACTAAATGAAATGAAGGTATATGTGACAAGCAAAAGGAGGCGTGGCAGTCACCACAAAATGTTTATATTCGTGTCTTCCCATCTATGTGTCTGTATGAACACCTAGATCTCAGAGACTATAAGAGCTAGAGTTACTAAATTTGTTGTCAATATGTCTCATTACTGCACGCTGTATATAGTTATTTTAAATCTTAGCCACGCCCCCTTAGTCACCAGTTAATCAACAAAAATAAAATTGCAAGCTTCATTTTAAAGCTAGACTACTTATATTTAGTGTACGCAATATTTATCAGCATTAAAATAATTCCAGTTAATTTGGTAGAAAACGGTTAATTAACATAGAAGTTATATATGAATTAGCTTTGCTGATAGCGATCACCTAAAAGTATGCAATGCAAAAATATGCAATGCAAAATACGCTAAACATAAAATAATTGCTGTTGAACAATCAACTATGTACTGGGTATATAAAAGTCGAGCACACTTAAATTTCTTGTTTTTACAAATTTTTTCAAAATATTTGTAAAGTATATTTTAAATTTTTTGATATTTTAACTGTTTTTAGCGGTGCATTGACTAATTGAGGCATTCAAATTTATTCATTGATGAATAATAGTGAGCAATAGTTGCAGTTGTACACGCAGGGCGTGGCAGGAGCGGAGGCGGAGAGACATTCATAAACACTTGAATCGATTTATATTTATTGCTTTCGCTTGGCAGCAGCTGAATGGAATAAAAGATGGACAAACAGACACATATACAGAACACATAAACACACACACATAGACAAAAACACACACACACAGAAACATACACATATGTACATGCACACACACTCGTGCAGCTGCTGTCCATCAAAATGTAAATGAAACTGTAAATAAAATAAGCAACGAATTGCGTTTTACATTAAATCAATTCACTTTGACTTGCGGGCAGACCACAAAAACCGAGGGGGGAGAGGGAGGTAAGGGGAGTACAGCTGCACACACATGAAGTGCTGTATGCCAATACATGTGTGTGTGTGTGTCTGAGTGCATATGGATTTATATATTTAATTAAAAAAGCAGACAATGTTCGTCAAGCGCAGCTAACGATTGGTTTCATGGCCAGGCTTAGTCAACTTAAGTAAATTAAATGTCATGAACCCTCCCCCCCTCCTCTACCTCCTCTCCTGCTCCGCCCTCTACTCCTTCTCCTGCTCGAGCCCTCCAAGTCATGCTCGATAAAACGCTCAAAATACTCTTTAAACTGGTGAGAGAGCAATAAATGTTGAGCGGACTGAGTGTTGGAAGGGGGAGGCAGCTGGGTTAAAAGGGAGGGGGGGGTTAGCTACAAGAAATTTGCATATTTTAAATAACTTGCGGGCTGCACCAGAGACAGGAAGGGAGAGGGGAAGCGAGAGAGGGGTTGAACGATGCCAAGGACAACTCCAATTTATTTGCAATTTGTTTGAAATTTATATCAAAGACACGCACAGCGAGACACACAGACAGGGGCACACACACACAGACACACACACACAGACACACACACACAGACACACACACACAGACACACACACATGCAGAGAGGCACGCACACCAACACACACGCAGGCACACACACATGCAGACAGGCACACACCCATACTCTTGCAGCCACACACTCCTACAGTGAGTCAGTCACACACTCATACTCCTAGCCACGCCCACTGTTGCCCCATAATTGCAGTCATAAAATGCCAGCACAGCTCAGCGCCTTCTCAGCCCTGGCTCCTCTCCCTCCTTCCTTGCTCTGCTTCTGCATCTCCCCTGAGCTGCACACACACACACACGCACACACACAGCCAAACAAACAAATTATGTGCTCATTTGAATACGCATTCTAATGCGAATCACGTTGACAAAAAAAATTCATTGGAGCGCAAACGTAACGCGGCCCCCTCTCCCTTTCTCCCCACGCTGTCTCCATCTCACTCTCTCTATCTCTCTCTTGAGTGCTGCTACCTTGACTTTTCAACTGTGTCTCGTAGGGCATCCAATCAACCAAGGAAGAGAGAGAGGGAGGTAGGGAGAGGTAAAAGGAGATGGAGGTAAACGAAGAGAACTTCTTGCCTCGCTCTATCTTTGTAAATATTTCTCTCACTCACTCTGTCTATCTGTGTGTCTTCCCCTGTCTCTCTCTCTCTGTGTATTTCCCTCTCTTTCTCAGTGTCTTCCCCGGTCTACCTCGCTGTGTTTTCTCCTCTCTTTCTATCTGAATCTTCGCCTCTCTCTAGTTTTCTGTGCCTTCATCTCTCCCTCTCAGTTTGTTTCTCTCTCTTCACCTCTGTGTATGCGTGGCCCTCTTCCTCTCCCTCTTTATCTCTTCCTCTCCCTCTCTCTCCCTTTCTTTCTCTCCCTCTCTGTCTCCTTCTCCCTTTCTCTCCCTCCTCCTTTCTCCAATTTATTTCGGCATACGCAGTCGATACCCAGTTAATCTATCAGGACATGGCACAATGTGTAGAAAATTAAATGTGCCCCCCTCGCAGCTCCCCCTCCACACAGCCAGTCATGCGTGTGCCTGTTCCCGACTGTATGTGTGCATGTGTGTATGTGTGCTCCGTGTTTAATGTAAATGCAAACTAAATACACAACAGGCTGAAGCATTAAGTCGATTGCTTCAAGGACCTTCTTCGCACAGAGAGAGAGAGAGAGAGAGAGAGAGAGAGAGAGATGATGCCAGCAGCAGCAACCACATTGCGCCAACATCCGCCACAGCAACTGTGACTGCGACAGCAACAGCAACATTGGCGCCTTGTCATTATGCCCTCTCTCCCCCTTCTCCTTCAACTCATCCTCCCCTTCCCCCGCTCATGTGTTGTCTGTGGCTCCTACTCACTTAATTTTCGCTTTTGCTGCCACTTGAAGTGAAAATGAGTGGCTCACTCCCACGCCTAGACAGCCGAACCCCTGCCTCCACCCCTCTGTAACCACCCCTCGGTGACTACGTCTATGTATCTTTGTGTGTAAACGCTGAGGCTGCTTTTTAATAAGCAATTTACTTTTAGCTTAACAACGCTCAAGTGCTGTCGCCTGTAATGAAATACGCGCGCGCTCTAAGCAGGCGGCTTACACAAGCGTGAGCAGGAGCGCGACCAAACGGGGGCTATGGGGAGGGGTGATGGGAGGTAACTCATTGAAGAAGCCGCGACAGGCTTGCAAAGATTTTTTAGCCGCGTGTTTGCCAGCGATAATTAATTTTTTTGCAGCGACTTTTAATGCATTAAAAATAAATTACAATCTTTTCTATTAACATAGGAGAATATATACATATATATATATTAAGCTATATCTATATAGACTTTGGAGATATATATAACTTACTGGAATTCTGGCATTAATTTAATTATTGTTAAACATTTGAGGACATGCCAAAATTAGCCCTATTAGCAGCCTTATTAACTTGGCGCACGCATAAAAGAACATTCATTTATTTAAATTTAAATTAGGAAAACGAAAGGAAGTAAAAAAGAAAGAAATTTAAAAGGATACACATATTGTAAGGCCACTTGTTTAATATGTATTTATTATTTAATGCGATTCATGCTGCAATTTAAAACATTCTCCTGAACGATAGTATCGCTTGCTCTTGCTTCTCGCATTATTCAACACTTTCCCTCCAATCAGAAGAGTTGTCGATAAGCATATCGATACCTGCGTATATTTAACATACGATAGTGCAATGACTAGCATTATGTTAATATTGTGGCGTGCCAACATGATAATTCTCTTCTATCTTTTCTTCTCTTTCGGTTCTCTCTTGAACTTCTCATTTCTTCAGTGCACCACACTCAGAAGACTCTTTCACCCACTAGCCTACTATGCATGAATTAAATAATCACCCAATCCGATTAACTCAATATTATCTTTTACTTTTATTCAGTTCATTTAAAAAATGTGCTTTACATTCTATCTTTAATAATATCTTTTCTCCACAATATATATATTTATACATATACATAATCCTTGGAAAATACTCAACAATTTCCTCCTCCACTTCTAGGCCGGAATTCGTTGCCCACTCAAGGATTGCGTGTCCAAAGTGAATCAGAGTGAAGCAATTTGGCCGCAAATCATTTTAAGTTGGCTTTTTTATTGGCCCCGCTGTCCAGCCGGATGTGAATGTGTCCACATTTGAGCACCTGCTGGGAGGCTTTTCCTCCTCCCTCCTCGCCCTCCCCCTCTCATGCCAGGGACACTTGTCAGGCGTGTTGACAAAAAGTGCGCTTCATTTTTATATGGCCACAATGGCGGCGTTAACATGGCAGAAATGTTTAAGCTGTTCATAAATCAAACCGGGTTTTTTATTGCCCTCAGCCGGTTCCCTTGCCCCCTCTACTCCAACCCCTTTCCGGCCATTTGTCGAGCCTTTTACATCGAAGTTAATAAACCAAAATCGAAATTCTGTTTGTGCTGCGCATCGCAGGAGTGCATAAATATTATTTTAAAATCTCAATGAAATATGGCAAACGATTTTGACGAATGGCCGCATTTACCCCCACCCGTACCCCCTGCCCACACACACCCACACACGCATGAGTAATTCTTATAAATAAATAAATAAATTGAATGGGAAAATACAAAGAGAAACCCCGACCAGGTAAAACAAACAGACAGTTGGACAGATACATATTTATGTATGTGTGCCAAATTAAAAGTTACTTCAAAGTCTTGATTTGCATTTTTAATGCCATTTGCATAGCCAATTTCAGTTAGTGGAGAGGGAGGAATGTGGAAAAGGTATAACGAATTGTGATGGGTATCTCTGGGTCGATCATTACACAACTTCTTATTAAACGTGGCACATACCTTTATCGCTTTAATCAGCCTCGGCTTAGTCGTCCTGTGTGTGTGTGTAACCTGCAAAAACACAAAAAGGGTTTCATATAACAGTTGTTTTTAACTTTTTGCTCTCTCTCTCTTTCTCTCATTTCTTTTTTTTTCTCATTTACTTTGAGCTTAAATTTTTGGAAAGTAAAATGAACAATATGCAAATATGTCCTCGGGATGCTCTCGGAATTTAAATTTGAAGCTGTAAGCCCCGGAATATGCGACCCTCTCAGGCAGGGTCTATGGTAGCAACAGGGGCGGACGGGGCTGACCCTTTGCGTGACGTATTTTCCGGCAAGGACACGCAGGCGAAAGTCGACGGCGACGGCGACGGCGACAACAATAAAATTAAATATTCTATTTAATGGTGTTGTAGTATGCGTGAGCCAGACGCGAGTCGGTGTCGAGTCGTGTATCCTGTGTGGGCGCCAACGTCCTCTTGAAATATTATAGGTTCTTTGAAAGCGAAAGCTCTATTGTGAATGCCAAACATCGTCAGTTAATCTTGGCAGCCCTTGGATAGTGCTGGCAAAACAGCAACGATGTTTCTATTCACATAGAAGTATCGATATCTGCTTTAGTTCTGTATCGCTTTAGATTTGACGTTTTGTTTTTAGAAATAAAAATAAATAAAAATTGTTGGAAACAGTACACTTTTAATTTTAATTAACCATTGGTTATTTTCCGTACTTCAGTCCTGGAAAAGATGACAGAAAGACTATAGCATACATTGAGCTATCGATATTATTGATCCACCAATTAATATTTATTAAAACTCAAAAGGCACTGTTAATTTGAATATCGATGTTTCGCATCGATATGTCTTCCACCCACTTGAATATATTTTGTGGCTGGCAGAATTTAAATTGAACACAACATAATATCTCTCGGCCAGCACGGATTTGAGATTCTAATAAGAAGTCCAGCAAATTGCAATCGCATTATATGGAATTTTATTGCCGAACCCTCTGTCCTGGGGAGCTATAATTCCCTCACCGATATGCGTATCCTTGCCGTGAGCAGGCGAATAAAATATAAAAAAGATTTTATTGACGGTCTCTCGGCAGGTCTTTGGCAACGGTTTGGCCAGCGGTATCCCTTTATTCTAATTTTTGTCTCGCTTTTGCGTTTCGTTTCTTTTTTTTCGTTTTGTTGGGCTTATCTTTTTTTTCCACCGCCCCCAGTCAAATCATGAACTGAAGCCGTGGTATCTGGCAGCCGCCATTTTTTGTTTCACACAAATTAAGCAGATTAAATAAATTAGATAGCGCTGGGTACACGGGCACGTGTGTGTCTGTGTGTCAGGTAAATAGGAAAACAGACTGCGAAGGCAAATTCAAAAGGCAATCGTTGGTAGCTCCTTGCCGACACACAGCCGCCTTCAAGAAGATGTTGAAGCCAACGCCTACGTCAAGGCGGTCCAATCGATGACACAAATAATACCTCAATTAAGCCCCAAAAATTTCGCTGGGCCAGCGAATCGCTGGAAAACATAATGAAAAACAAGCAACATTTTGGGCGCGCAGCACAGTCAGCGTCGATTTATGCCACAATATTCTTCTACTCAATAGATATTTAATACTCAGCAATTTTTCGTTCGACAAAAAAAGAAAAGGAAAAGCGGAAAATTGAGCGCAAGAGGCAACCACAAGCGGTGGCGGCCGCGTTGGCAAACAGAGTGAACTTTTCCTTCGTTTTTTCCGCAACGAAGGTCGTAATGAGTGGCTGCTGGCAGAGGGAGGAAGGGAGAGAGGAAGTACCGGGGATGGGGTAGCACGGTAGGCAGTTGCTCCGTCGTCCCGCATTTGTTTGCATAATATTTTCATGTATATTTTGCAGCTTGTACATATTTTTTAATGATTTTTTTTGTGTCGGACCGCTTTGGCGAAGTTTTAAAGGCGCCGCCTGCTCTACGCGGCGTATTACAACTCACTTGTCGAAGTGGCAAAGGCGAAGGAGGTGGTACAGGAGGAGGAGGAAACGTGTTGGGGGCGTGTGGCTTTGCTGCTGGCTGGTTGCGGGTTTGGGGTCTCACAAAGCGGCAGCATAATTGCGCTGGGGCGGCACAGCCCGACTGGCAACTCGCAACTTGCCTGGGTTCGACTCCTGGGCCAAACAAATGAAAAACGCCTGGCAATATTGAAGCATGCGAACTTTTCAAGTGTAAGAAATTTAATTTCGAAATGTAGGTTTAACGAACGGAAATTGCTTTCGCTGCCTCAAAATGGAGTAAGCCCCGTCCTGGTGTTGTGTATTGTTCTCTATACATTCCTCTTCCTGCAGCTATTCTTGCTCTTGTTTCCATTCTCTCTGTTGCTGTTTTTGTTGCTGAAGGCGTAGAACAACAGGCAAGTGAAGAAGAGAAGTAAAATGCAAAATAAAAAATATATTTGGCTTTTTGCTGGTTGTTTTCATTCTGCAATTTGTTTGCTTAACTTTCTGATTGAGCTGGTGCCGCATTACGCTGAAAGAAAATGAAATTATTTAATGTTTTACATTTGTACGTTGGCCCCAACGATCTTCGCCCTTGGCCCATCTCCCTCCCTTCTCCATTCGCGGTGGCACGCACCCCTGTGTTGGCCTGTTGGCCTCGTTTTCACTCTCTACGGCAGTCCGGCGCGTAATTGCGACTGATTTGTTTGGCATTTTGCACGGCCATTTATTTTCGTCATGGTCAGCTTGAGGCTGGCCAGGATGTGGGCAAGGATGTGGCGCCAACGCGCACATTGATTGCGCCCATTGGGAGTCAACGTAATGACAGACTGAAAATGAGAGAGCAAGTGAAATTCGATGGCAAGACTAATGAAATATTTTTACTCATTGTATGCTGAAGTTTTAAATAATATTCTTGAGCACTTTAATTACAATTAAACATTAATAATAATTGATTAATGGTACTGTTTATTAAATAATTGTTATTTTAGTCTCATTTTCTGCCCAAACAGCTGTTTAACGAGTAAAGTCGGCTGCGTTGGCAACGATGAATGGTAAATTTACTCGATGCATCGTTTGAACGCTCTCCGATAACTATTGCATTGTGTTTTTACGTTAAATAATTCATCGATTTCTTTTGCTTGCAAAATTGTGGTTAAACCAAACCCATATTTAATTATTAAACAAAAGTTTATTTAGCTGAGGCTGCAATGGTTTAATTTAAGTTTAATGAAGCTGTTGGAATTTGTTTTTGTTTATTTGCATGTGGCAGTTGCAAATAAACTATTTATTTAAGCTCGTTCACCACGTCTTTATTTAAACATTTTAAAAACTCGTTTGATGGCATTTTAATATTTCAAGCACAATTAATTAAAGAGCCCGCAAAACTTTTGCCATCGTCGTATGGACAAGGCCGCAAAATGCAACTAGGCCGAGCCGCACTTCTATTCGCCGCAGCTTTCCAATTTGCAAAACCAACTGCCAAGGTTAAGCCGTGCACTCTCGGCCCACTTTTGACTTATTAAGTATCCGCAGAGACCGCTCAGCTCCCCCTTTCAGCACTCTCCTCTCTCGTTCAGCTGCAGTTCGCGTATTTTCAAATGCAAAAGGCCATAGAAGCCAGAAGCCAGCATATTTAAGTCTGTTCCATTACCAACTCTCGGACTCGGCATCCTGAAAGGTGGCATATAAAATACACTCACAAAACACTAACACACACACACACACCCTCTCACACGATCTGCATCAGCTGCAAATCGGCAACTTTTCAAAAAATAAACCCGAAACTTTGCCTGGAAATAGAACAAACGTTGACAAAGCAGACCAACCCGGTGGCTTCGATAAGCCCCGGAGAAGCTTATATAAAAACATTAATAACATTAGCCCTAACCCGCACACACACTCCCACACACACACACACACATAAACATGCAAAGCAAACTAATCAAACTTTGACTAGAAAAAAGAAACAACTGGAAAATGCGCAGAACAAATTGCTTTATTTTCTAATATTGCTACAACTTCTACAGCAGGCAGGTCCTGCTGCCGCTGCTACTGTTTCCTCGATATTTTAGAATATTAACCCAGAAAACGTGCGCCGCCGAGTCGCCAGCAGCAGACGCCCTGCTGCCTCCCGCATCCTTCCCTGCTTTGCTCGCAAAAGAAAAAATCGAAAATCAATTTTGGTTAATGTGCTCGGGCAACTTGTCTGCCCTGGGCAGCACTGCCAGCAGCAGTAGCACGCACGCACCACGTATGTGGCAGCAACTCCTGCACCACCCCAATCCCTCCTTGCTTACTCCCAAACTGGGGTTAAATCTGGATGCGTTGCCTGCTGCTGCTCCTGTCGAGCTGTCTGGCTGTCGGTGTCCATGGCATATTTTTGCATAGTATTTTAGTTTATGCAAACATTTTTACTCGCAGCCCGCATAAATTACGTCGCTTGCTTCGCACTTCACAGCAGTAAGAGCAGAGAAGGGGCTTAGAGCGGTTTTCAGGGAGGAACTGTCTCGGCCATAAAATTAGACCGTATCTAAAGGGTGCGCACAGAAAGTGGCCCGGCAATCGCTGTTTGCTCTGCATGTCATTTGCAGGGATAAAAGCCCTGGGAGGAGTGTGAGAACTCGGGAGTGATACGATATATACGGATAAGTATGTTACATGCATATGCTGCGTGTTCTCTTTTGATACTCCTCAAGCTCTTTTTAACACACTTGCTGGTGCACAGAGATTGACATATCAATTGGACTATAACAATCTGTGGAAACACTGATTCCTGGGTGGACTGGTTAAAGGAAAGTGATAACTGATGGTCTCATTGCACCCACTTTTACGTTGCTTTACAGAGATCAGTTTCTTGTACAGCAAAACAGGGTATATTTTAGTTTACTTCCTCTGCAACATTTCCTACGCATTTCCTTTGCACGTTTTTCAATTGAAATTAATGGATATTTAAGCTTGGCGAAGTTATTTCTAAAATGCAATTTTCATGAAGAAGAAAAATATTTAGGGCAGCTCCATGTTTCGTCGAAGCTCTTAAGCTCTGTTGTCTTTAAAATGTTTAGGGGTAAAGTGTTGGGAAGAAAATATGTGCAGGCAGGGATAGCGTAGAGGAGAATAGTGGGTTGAGGGTCGAGAAGGGGAGCGGGAATGAGGTAGAGTAGAGTGGATGATAGATGGCTGTAGTAAATGTTAGGATGAGGAAGTTCACAAATGGTGTATCCAATAAAAAAAAGGTGCTCGCTTGTGTTTCATATGAAGCTAGTATAAGAGTTTATAAATAGAAGAAGAATAAATTTGATTAAATGTTATTTTTGTTAAATAACAAGCAGTGTTTACCTCCTCAACAAGTTAAGTTAGTTGCGCTTGCAGCGATGTATCGCGTATTTACTCAATACATCGCATATTCAATACTCGATAGATCGTTGCATCGTACGATAGCTTGAGCATCGATACATTTGACAGTGCATTTTAACACTGAGCAAGCAATCGATTTCTAATAAATTCAGAATTGAGCTTAAAATAAAAACATATATTAATAAATATCAACATTAATTAAAATTTAATTAACTGAGTCTGCAACAGTTCCTCTGAAATATGTAGAAACTGTTTGCAAATTGTGTTTATGAAATGGTTATTTAATTTACGATAAGTCTTCAACTTTAATAACCATAAGCACACTAAGTGAGCTGCTGCTAATCCTTTCAAGGACCTAATTCAAATTTACTTATGCGTGCATCAACTCAACTGAACCATAACCAACTATATCTATAGGACCTAAGCTCTGTGTAGATCACAGCTTGCAAACTGTTTCCACTTGCCTGTTTGGTTAACCAAAGGGCGCTGCCAGGCAAACCTGACTCTGTGAACTCACAGCAGCAACAGCAGCACTCGTAGCTGCTTCCGTTTCCGGTTTAGTTTTCGTGCGGTGTGCCACCATCTTTGTCCGCACATGCTGTTGCTACACGCACGTCGGTTTCAGTGGCTGCCACTCGACAGCGGGCAGCGGGACAAGGCTGGAGTCACTCCAAACAACACTCACTACCTTGGGCGCACCTTGGGGCACACACACACACGCACACACACCCCTGCGCCTACTCTCTATTTCGCCCACAATCTGTGTTTATTTTATTGTACAAGTACATTTGCTGTCGAGCCGTGAACGGCGTGTCATCACCATCAGGAGGCGCCGCATCAGTCCCATTATCATCATGTTAATCATCATCAGAGCAGCATCATCACCATCATCGCCCGTGCTGCTTTCAAGAGACAGCAGCAGGAGACAAGGAGGCCTCTTTCCATTTTTGGCTTGTCTTCTGGTTTGCCTTTTTAACGTGCAAAAGCGAGAGGGGGAGAGCACTCTCCCTGTCACTCTTACATGTTATTTACTTAACAATTTACTGAATAATTTAAACGACTTTGCCACTGCCCCCTTTGGTGTTTCTTGTTGTTGTTGTTGCTATTACTCGCACACTTCCTGTTTGCACATGTACACTATTTTTTTTCTCCCAGTGTAGTTAACGCAGTGTGGGTGATAGTTGTGCTGCCACACACACACTCACACACACACACACACAGGCACACTTTTCCTACTCTTGCTGACATTTAATGCGGTTGCCATATGCCTTGCTGTGGGGCAGAAGGAGGAAGGGAGGTGGGTAGGTGAGAGGGCGCTGAGAGGACGCTGCCTTTGTGTTGATAATGTGCATAATAAGCCTTAATTAATGTTAAATAATGAATTTTCTCATTTACACGCCACCAATGCCGGAAAAGCCAATGCCCCGGGAAACTTCCCTCTCTCTCACTCACTCTCTCACTCACTCTCTCTCTCGTGTCTGTGGAAGCTTTTCTTATTACCAGTATAAGTTTTCTGTTTTCCGTGGCCTCACAAATATTTGCAGGTGCCGGTTACATCGCCTTTTGCCATTCACCGTTCACCGTGCCACGTTTACCGTTCGCCGGCAGCCCAGAGAGCACTTCAGATATCACCGCATCCTTTTGGCGCCCCAAGTGCGGGCGGCCGCTTTTGTTGTGGTTGATCTTCTTCGGGGCGTTCGCCTCGTTTCGCTCTTAAATTCGCACAGCCGCAACAAAAACATTTAAAAGTGCGCAAGTTTTTTACCCCACGCGTGTGTGTGTGTGTGTGTGTGTGTGTGTGTGAGTGTGTTTGGCTTGTTGTTAATTAAATTTGCTATGAAAAGGGTTTTTGTTTGTTTGCTTTTAATTGGGCAGCCTGAATGACTTTCATCCTGTTGTATTCCTTCCTTCCTGCTAAAGGTAGCTAAAAAACCAGAGGTAACTGTGAGTTGAGCCAGGAAGCTAATGATGGAACTGACAATTGTAAAAAGAGGTGTGATAAAGGGGGAAAGTGGGGGCAGGTAATCTGTCAGAAATACAAATGAATGCATGTTTAGAAGTTTTGGGTAGGGTTTGGGAGGTCTGGAGTTAGCTTCGTATTTGAAAAGGTAGAGAACAGTTGAAAGTCTCAGTAATGAGAACTTTGTCAGAGATTATGAGTGATATTATCTACTGATGATAGAGAAGCGATATCTCTATCATCAGTAGATAATATGGGGACTTATTTTAGACTTAGTCGCTCTAACATTGTGTGAAGTTAGGTTATTTAAACCTTTTAATACATATTTAGCATTCTACTTATACGTTTTGGTTAAGGGTTCGGCGATATTATAGCCAGTGTTGTGAAAGAGTTTCCATACGTATAAGGACTCTAAATAACCTTGTATTATATCTTTAAATCAAACGCAGATATAGTAAAGATTTTGAAGTTCAAAAAAGATATCTAAATGATCTTTGTACCTAATGAGGAATGCTTTATAAAGTTTTAAAACCCAGAAAAGCAGTCAAAAATTATTTCTATATAAGAAATTTTATGACTTTTTGAAGAAAATAAAGAACTTTACTTCCCATTTAATGTAAGGTCTATGCCTCCAAAAATATGCTTCCACATTTTTTCTGGAAGATAACCCCAAACAAAGTGCATTCCTAGAGTTCCTTCTTATACAGATAATGTAGAGCTAAAAATATATAATCTATCAAGTCTTTAGCTCTTATCTGCTTGATGCCACTGTGCAAAACAAAAGATTTTACAAATATTTTATGGCATTAAATATATTTATTCATTATTTGTGATTTTTCAAGGAATATATTAACAATGTATGATTGGGGTACAATATATATTAAATATCATAAATTATATACGAGGGTCGTTTGATAACGACGATCTCGATCTCCATTTTCGTTAAAATTCACGAGATCGTCTGCTTTCAATGCCTATAAAACGCAAACCAAAAAACGCAGCTTTCTCAAAATTTTACAGTCAGCTGTTAATCGATAACTGCTGACAGGAGCAGTGTTGTATTTAGAGCAGGTGCGCGGCAAATACAAAAAGTCACGGACTTATCAAACGACCCTCGTAGTATATAAAAAATTGTTTTGAGATCTTAATGTACATACATATGTATAAGGGATTTGTATAGTTTTATATCCTTTCTTATACTGTATTATAAATGAATGTCTCCCACATAAAGACCATTTTATAGAAGCCTAAACTAGCTTCACTTCCTATCTGATCTTGCAATGAATAAATGACATCAAACGGGAACTGCTTCAATTTGTGGCAAGGAAAATAGCTGACTGAGTAAGTTATACGAAATTGCTCTGCGCTGATAAACATCTTGACAAGGAGAGAATAGACAAACGACAATTGTAATGCCAATTCGCAAGGTCAATAAACCACAATAACGGTATTCAATGAGCTCCAAATGGAGCTGGCATTCAACATTTACGAGCACTCGACGCAATTAAGTCGAATCGAGTCGAATCGAGTCGAGACAGAGCCCAATAAATGCTGCCAACTTGCAACATTATGGAAAAGGTTGCGCATAAAAAGTTCAGCGAGGGTTTTCCAACTCTCTCTCATTAGTAATAATAGTGGGCAGAAATTAGAAATAACATACCCAGTAAAAGTTGCTCCTGCCACAGCTACTCCTTCTCCCTCTGCTCCTTCGTCTCCTGCTACTCCTTATCCTGCTTCTCCTCTTGTTGTTGTTGTTGTTGATCCACTTTGTTGATGTCACATTTGGACATTTGCTGCTCTGCGCAGCAAAATCAATGCGGGAATATTTTATCCTTTTTATATGGCGGCACACACGCACACACAGTTGTTACACTCACACACACACACACGCACACACACCATGCAGGGCCCGACAGCGACACAAAAAAAGGCAAAGAATCCAAAGAAAAGTTGCTTAGCTCGACGATTTCTGCTTTCTTTATCGCACAACTCTCTTTCTTTCTTTATATATATCTCTCCCTCTCTCTCTCTCTCACTTGTAGTTGATTAGCCGGCGCTCATGTATGTATTTTTATTATTGCAATTCCAACTTATATGCCGCACTACAGTACCGGCTCCGTTGGGCTCTGCTTTTATTGCGATTTGCTGCGTTTATGTTTTTCCGATATTTTCCGATATTTAATAGACTTTTCCGCTGACAAGCCTCAAATGTCGCGCACTCTTCACTTTATTTTTTGAGTAGTTTCTTAAAGTGTTTCTTCTGGGTGGGCCGCGCTGAGTGCCTGCTGTCAATCAAAATCAATCAAGATTCCGTTACACGAGGCATTTACACATGTTCCACGTTGCCTTTCCCCCTCTCTTGGCTTGCACGTGCGTGTCACTTCACGCGAGATTTATTCACTGGCTCGCACTTTGTTTTGTTACGTTTTTGACCCACTGTGCACTGGGTACACTGGGACTTTGCTTTGCTGCACTTGAAATTGCATCGACTGCGCCGATTGCGACTGCGACTGCAATGCACGACGCGCGTCCAACTCCCCGTCTCCGTGTCCGTGTACGGGAATAGGGGCCCGCTGTGTCTGTCGTTAACGGCGTTCGCTTTGAGACTGCTTGGCCGCAACGCTCCGACGACTTTCAGCAGGCGGTCCCATCGCACGCCGGCTACGCCAGCATCGACGTCGTTGACGTCGGCGTCGTCTTCGCTGCTGCTGTCATCGTATTGACTCGCCTCGTGTCGTGTTCTGTTATACTGTTATACGGTGTGCAGCGCGCACACCCTCAATGTGCTGGCAGAGAGAGTCGTTGGCACAGAAAAGGAGAGCAAGAGAGAGAGTACGACGAGCTGCTCTCTTGCTCTCAGTTGCGCTCTCTGGCTGCTCTGCCACTGCTTCAGCCTTTGCTCTGCCTTGCCTCTGCTCCGTCTCTGCCCTGCCTCTGCTCGTTTGTTTTCGTTTTCGTTAGCATTTTTATTTAATTTTTATTTTTAGTGCGTTATGCGGCATGTGATTTATTCCTTGTCATTAAAATACATAATAAATGCGGGTTATCAAATTAAAATTAAACAACTACTGCGAGAATTGTTGCTAAATTATGCGACATAAATATTTATTGCTGTTCACTAGTTTTACGATCGCTGCAATCAGAATTGGGCACATAACCTATAACTAATATAGCAGCTGATTATCAAGAGATTGCAAATAATATTTAAATATTAATTTCATTTTTTGTGCATATTTTCAATGATTTATTGCTTTAATTTATGTGATTTGCATACTTCATAAATGGCAGTAAATTATAGTGTGAATCCTTTGACAATGTCAGTTATCACCAACTCTTCTCACTTGCACTCAAGGCAGGAGCTGTATCTGTGTGTGCCTGTGTGTGTGCGTGCGATTTTTTACAGCTCAACATGATAAGCACTATCAATGGCTTTTTGTTTACATGTTCTGTTTCCGCCTTGCCCAACCACAAAACACTTCGGCTCAAGCTTCAGCTCAGCTGGCAGTATAAGAGAGAGAATATCAGAGTTGCAACTGTTCCCAGTATAACAGCAGTAGTAGGAACGCTCCACTAACTGTGCTAACTTCGCTCTCTCACTTACTTTGTTTCTTGCCTGTGAAGTCGACTCTCTGCCAAGGGCAAACTCACCACACAGCTGACCGAAACTTCACCACAGTGCACGGCTAGCGAGCTTAGGCTGCAGCCACGAGCAGGAGGCCTGGAAATCTCGAGTCCAAGAAAGCAAGCGCTGCAGGCGGAGGCACAAAGAAGGGAGAGAAGGGGTAAGGGAGGCTAAAAGGACAAAAAAGGCGAAAAATATCGATTCGATGCGATGCGATGCGATTCGATTGTTGCGGTTCGCCTGTTTGGTTTGTTGTTGTTTTGATGGGCAGATGGGAGAAAGGGAGAAGGAGTTGGGCTGCCTTTGGCTTCTGCAGGTCTCTCGCACTGCGCGAGGGCAGACTACAATATATATATTGGTTTATAAGCAGCGTGTCTGTCTTGGCTTCTTCCTTTTTAAAATGCTCCTCTTCTTCCTCCTCTTCTTCAATTTGAGGCTGCGCTGTTTTTCTTGTTTGCCGCAGAAAAAGCAAATAACCAATGAAGCAGATAGTAATGTTTATTGTTATTTCTTGCCAGCCGCCCCTGCGGCCATTCAAATCAATTCGCCAGCCTCTGTCACTGTATCTGTAACTGTATCTGTCTCTGTATTTGTATCTATATCTGCCACTGTAACTGTATCTGTATCTTTATTTAAATTTCAAACCGCTGTCAAATATACTGCAGGAAGCGCGGGGGGCAGGGTTGCCAGCCCACACTTACACTAATCGCTTGCTGGGCGCATTAAGTATACGCACTGTCAGCCAGCTACCGCATAGTGCACGTGCCACGCCCCCCACACGCGCCCGCACACCCGCCTGCCTGCATATTTGGGGCGAATTAAAACTATTTAAGTTTTTAATGCCCTAACAGCAATGATCTTGTGCGCGGCATATAAATTACTGAGATGCCTAAGACGCAGCCAGGCCCCCTCCCTGCTCCCCCCGCCTCTTTATTCTCTTCTGCCTTTGAGATGAGTTGAGGCAACTTCAAAGGCCTCGCACGTCGTTGTCAATGGCGACGGCGAGACGGGGCAGGGGGCGCGACAAGCATGAGGATAAGAACGTGCAAGTCTGCAAGAGCGCAGCGGGGAGGAAAGAGAAAGACAGAGAGAGGGTGCGAGGGTGGGAGGGGGCACTGCAAAGACGTTGAGCACTTTGCCAAAGTTTTTACTTGGCTCGTTGGCAATTTTTTACTTTGTTGCTTTATAGGGATTTATGTTTAATCGGCCAAAGGTTGCGCACTTACACACACACACACACACACACACGCAGCTATGTTGAAAGCTCTTTTGTTTCGCCAGCTAAACAGAGATAGAGAGGAAGCGAGAGAGACAGAGAGAGAGAGAGAGAGAAAGGGAAAGAGGGAGGAGAGCAAACAAAGCGCGCTCGACATGCAATGCCAACGTGGCTGAGATGTGATTTTGGCCCTTGTGCATATCGCGCCGCAACGTGTGAAACGTTGATAAACATTTAGAGGACTTGAATGGATTGCTTGCAACTATAAAGGGGCGGGGAGGAGAGGTAGAAGAAAATACAAAGCGAGCTTATGTACAGTTGCGGTAACAATAATAGCACCATAAGCACATAAACAATTGAAATTACGCAGTTAAACAATTGAAATAAAACTATTTAACCTCAACTTAAGTGATATCGGATATCACTAATTAATAAAAGTATGCATAAAAGAATGGTTTATCAGAGTACTATCCCAATTGAATATGCTGTTAAAACAATGTGTAATTGAGGTAATAACCTTTATCGATAGTTTAAAGTACCATCCCAATTATTATATGTTGTAAGTCGCTCTTATCGATAGTTAAGAATACCATCTCAATTGGCTACTAATAAAATATTGAATAAAACAAATAATTGTTATCGAAAGTTAAGAATACAATCTCAATTATAATATATAAAAAATTACTCAATTATTGTTATCGATAGTTAAATTGCCGTCCCAATTTTTATATGTTGCTCAATTTTACTAAAGCATTGTTAGCGATACTTAAGAATACCATATTAATTAGAATTAATCTAATATTGAATTTAATAAATAATTGTTATCGATAGTTTAGAGTACCATGTCAATTATAATATGTTTTTGGTAAATATTACTTAATCATTGCTATCAATAGTTTAGAATACCAATTATAAAATGTTGTTTAATATTTCTAAATCATTGTCATCGATAGTAAAGAATACCATCTCAATTAAAAATATCTGTTCAGCCAATGCTCTGGGCACTGTTAATTTAATATTAATAAATCTTAGTCTCTGCCTGTTAAGGCTTCTTAAGCAGCTGTACATGGTAAACCATACCTCAAAATTGAAACTAAGCAATGAGTACAAATGGTTTTCACATTATCCACACTAAAAAGAAGATTTAAACTCTAAATTTAATACATAGTTAACATAAACCCCCTTTACTTCACAATCATCCGAGATTTCTCTTAAATAGAAATGGAATCAGTCTTAAGCAACTTTCAACTTATCTTTTCTAACTTATTTCGCTTTATTTTTCCGCTCTATAGTATTATCTAAATGCTTAAACAACTTTCACCTGCTGCTTCGCTACAGATTTCCCTTTTATTTGTCGCACTCTTTGCTCTCTCAGCTAATTGACTTTATTTCCGCCAGTTGGCCTTCTGGCTTGACCCTTTGCACAAATACGCCGAATTTGCAGTGACTTTAATTAACCGAATCGGGTGTACATACAACGAACAGAAACAGCAGCAGGAATTGAAAGAACTGTGGGCAGTCGAAATGAAAACACGCGCCTTGCAAAAGCTTGTTAATTGAAGTCGCAGCCCCAAGACTTGGATACATGTCGAACTGCAGCTGCTCCAATTGGCCACCTCGAGCTGCTTTCGGCTAACCGAGCAAACTGCCAATCGAGCAACCTTTGCAACCTGCCAAAGAGACGACGACGACGACGGGCATGGGGCCGTGTCCATGGCCTGCCCTGCCCTGCCCTGCCCTAATCTACTCTGTGCTGCCCTTACTCGCCTGGCAACTAACCCAACATTGATTGTGCCAGCGCGCTTTGAGCACGTGTAACAAACTGTAGCATACAATTTGGCGCAGTCCTTTGATTTGCGTCTAGACAATTGTTTGGACAACAACAACAACAACAACAGCGACAACAAAAATTGAAGACGAAAAGAAAATTGCAAAAACAGCGAAGAAAAACTGAGTCGGTTTTCTCCTTGTGGCATTTCATAGTCAAGTCAAAAGTTTCTCGAAGATGTTCGCCATCTTTTTGTCTGGCGCCATTTTGTGTGCTCTTTGACGATGCCAGAATTTTAATTTCCGCACGTGAACGTCAGGCGGGTAAACCTCTTTGACTGCCTCTTTCTGACATTGCTCTCTTCTTGTCTAGGAAATGTCTAACTATAATGTTACATAACAGAAATGTTGAGTGTGTTTAATTAACAGCTGTTAAAGTAAATATGATTATTGTTGAAATGTTGAATTGAACTTTTAAAATATTGTTTTAACCATGGCAATGCTTACACAATAACAGAGATATTCACTATGTTTAATTAACAGCTGTTACAGTTAACATGATTTTTGGTGAAATGTAAAATTGCACTTTCAATATAATGTTCTTCAAATGAAAATACTTCCGAAACAAATGTTTTAAATGAGTATTGATTTTTTGCTTATTAATGAAGTGTATCTTATAATATATTTAGTCTGAATTAACATCTGTTATATGTTTCCATTACATAAACAATGTTATGCAGCAGAAACTTCTTCATAAGCTAGCACAAAAATGTTATGCAAGTCTATAAATTATAGTCAGCAATGGCGCTTATCTGCTTAGAAGTCAGTGTTGAATAAGATGTGAAGGGTTCTTTTGCCTTATCGCTTATTTCTTTTGTTTTTTTATGTAGAGCAAAAAAATAAAAATAAAAATACTGCAGTAACTGCCTAGAAATCAATTACAAAAGAACTTCGCACATTCGTAACGTACTCTTTAGGTAATACAATAGATAAGCTCTTAAGAAATAAATACCAACTTTAAATAACTTAAGAATTCTCCCAGCTTAATATTATATATGCATGTTTCAATAGCTAAACGTAACAAGATTCAGCTAGTGCTTACTATTGTATATAAAGCAGCTAAGAAAGTTTAGCTAACCATATTCCAACGACAACATGTCGCAGAGCAAGTCACTTCCATTCCTCCTCTTAAGCCTTTTGGCCACGCTTGGAGTAAGTCAAGTGGAGCGAGTTCGTTACGATAACTATCGCCTGTACAAGGCCAGTGCAGAGAATGCAGCTCAACTCGCACTGCTAAAGGATCTGGAAAGATCTTCGGATTCCATTATCTTTCTTGATGGCGTGCACAAGCTGGGGTCGGATATCCAGTTGGTTGTTGCACCACACAAGGTGCCCGATGTGCTGCAGCTGCTGGACCAAGCGAAGATCGAGTATGAGCTACAGACGAAGGACTTGCAGAAGTCAATGGATGATATCCATAAGCAGGTGGACAACGAGGGACGTGCCAGCAAAGAGTACAACTGGCATGACTATGCCAAGCTGGACGAAACCTATGCATGGCTGAAAGGTTTGGCCAAGAAGTACCCACGAGATGTTAGCGTAATCAAAGGTGGCGAGACCTTCGAAGGACGTTCCATACTGGGTGTGAAGATCTCTAAGGGAGGTAAAGATAGACCTGGCATCTTTATCGAGGCTGGCATTCATGCACGCGAATGGATTTCACCCGCTGCAGCAACGTTCGTCATCAACCAGTTGCTCACTTCCAAGGTGGACTCTGTCAGGCAACTGGCCAACAACTACAACTGGTTCATCTTCCCCCATACCAATCCCGATGGTTACGTTTTCACCCAGGTTGATCGTTTGTGGCGTAAGACCCGCAAACCCTTCGACGCCTGTATCGGCGTCGATCCCAACCGTAACTGGAACATCCACTGGATGGAGCAAGGCTCCTCCTCCTACCCCTGCGATGACCATTATGCTGGTCCTTCAGCCTTCTCTGAGATTGAAGTTCTTTCGCTGTCCAACTATATTGCCTCCATCAAGCACAAGATTCAGCTGTATATCTCCTTCCATTCTTACAGCCAATATCTGTTGTATCCTTATGGCTTTACGGAAGATTTGGCCGATAATGCCAAGGACTTGGCACAAGTTATGAATGCATCAGTAGCCGCCATTTCTAAGCGGTACAACACCAAGTATTCTGGAGGAAGCATTTCCGAAAAATTGGAGCTTGTTTCTGGCAGCAGCATTGACTGGGTATACGGAACCCAGGGAATCCGCATGGCTTTTGTCTATGAGCTGCGTCCGAAATGGGGAGGTGGAATGCTTAGTTTCGTACTGAGTCCTGAGGAAATCATTCCCACCAGCGAAGAACTGCTTGACTCCCTGATTGCCATGACTGCTGAGGTTCAGAAGTTGGGTTACTTTAATGTCTGATTAAATAAACTTAAGAACTTGACTTGATATTCCAATTTTTCGATTAAGGATGGAAAGTGTGGAGCAGGTGCTTCTCTGCACTTAACCCCCCGCTAGTCTAATTGAAAGTCAGCCAGACATCACTGATCCGACCTTGATGGGATGCTGCGATACAATCGAGTCGCAAAACTAATCGAAAACTTGTTTTGAGTGCATGAGAATAGTTCGAATGAATGCTAACGCATTGTTCAATGCACTTCAAATATTTCCACAAACATTTGTCGGCATTTGCCCCCCCTCTCTCTCTGTCCCTCCTCCTTCTTCTGTTCCTGTTGTAAGCGTTATTGTTTTACAACTTTTCATGCAAAATATTCAACGGAAGGGAGTCCCATCGCCCATTCCCAAATAAAGAGCCCCTTTGGCAGGAAGCCATGAGGCGTGAGGCTGCAAACCGTTTGGCAACCCATTTATTTGCAGCCTTTGTTTCGATCCCTGGCCTGCTATTACCAAACTTTCTATGCACTGCATGTACATACTATATAGATATATATATGTGTGTATAGGTTCATCAGTTGCATGGGGGGCGCAGTGCAACTCGAGCTGCGGGCGAATGTGTAAAATTTCATATTGTTTTATAGGTTTGCATATTCTAAATGAATTCTTGTATATGGCAGTTATAACAGTTTAGAAAGCTTTTGTTCAGCTATAAATCATACATTATCCGCTTTCATTTGCCAAGGGAGAGGGGAAAAGAGAGAGAGAGAAGGATAGAGCATCTTGCAGTCACTTGGAAAATTTGCAAGTTTTCCTTCCTGATTAATACTTAAAACTGCCTGAGTTGTCAGCTCGAGATTTGTCTGACTGCAGTCGAGTGTGTGTATGTGTGTGTACTCAGCTTGCCATGGTAAATGGGCGTGGCTCATGGTAGGCATATCCTGGGCATTTGTCCTTGGTGACAGCGCATTGAGCAGATCTTTATAACGTACGCAGTAAAGCTTTAAGGCTGAAGAAATGAGTTCGAGTTAGTACGTGGAAGTTGCATTTGATTAGATGGAAAAGAACTAAGTTTAAAACGTTCTATTCGCATTATATAAATTATCATACTATAGTATATTATTATGTGTTATATTATAATTTATTTATATTATTGAAATTCTAATTTACATAATAATAATTTTGAATTATTTTTTCTCGAAGCATCTTGAGAATATCGATGTACATATTAATTATCGACCTGCCGCCACTTTGGTTGTGTTAGTGTTGAGCAAGTTCAAATTTTACCAACAGATATCGATAGTCAAACTATTTTGCCACCACGCCTCGTGAGAATATCGTTTTACATATTTATTATCGACCTGCCGCCACTTTGGTTGTGTATAGTGTTAAGCAAGTTCCAAATATACTAACAGATATCGATAATCATTCAAGTGAGAGCAGAAGATTAAGTTATTTTAAATTGGGCTGATGGTATTGTTAGGGTTATTTAGCCTTTGAATGTTGTTACTTGGTAGTAAGTAAATCCACATTTCCCTTCCTTTGATTGCACTGCCAGAAAATTGCGCTCAACTTGAAAGTTGCCCTCTTATCAGCAACCCGCAAGTTCCTTTACTTAACTGACTTATTTTACCGCAGCCAATTAAGCAGAACAACTTTGAATTAACATATTAAATAAACGCATATACAAAGCTCTGTTGTCTGTGCTGAAATTGAGATTTTTCTCTCGTTTCATTTGGCAAGTGGAAGAAGGGTGAAGCCACATCAAGTGCAGGCAGTAAGGCTACTTAAATAATTTTTGACTTTGTTTATCATCTGTAACTTTCGCCCTGAGTGCGGATTCAAGTGTGCAATTAGCAAGCTCGACCTGGCAAGTTAAACGACTTAGGCAGGAATAAAACTGCAGCTAATTGCGGCCAATTGAGGAGCTGCCACAGCAAAGGGGACAGAGAAAGACAGAGAGAGAATGAAAGAGAAAGAGCGAGAGGAGTGCCGAGAGCAACTTGAAGGCGCTGAGACGGACTGGAAAAACTTGCAACTTGCAACTCTCTGCGACTCAAGTGGCAACAGTAAATGCAACTGCAACGTTTCAATAGGCAACCATTAAAGGCACTCACACACACACACACACACACACACACTCATGCACACACACACACACACATGTGCACAGGGTTCCACTTGAGCTGAAATATAATTTGAAGATTTTCACAAGTGGCCTCAGAACTGCCAAAAAGACATGAAGGTTAATTGCGTTTGTGCACAGCCAGAAGCTGCATTCCTATCTGCATTTGGGCACAACACACTGAGGGATGGGGAGGGGGAGGAAGAGAGAGGGAGACGTAGAGAGCGAGGGAGAGAGAGTGTGTGTCTGGGAAATAAATTACTCTTGTGCTGGCTACCAACAATTTTGAAAAATACTGTTTGAACTGTGGGGCAATCATTTTGGAGTCACAGTCACGGGTACAGGCACAGTTACAGTCACGATTACTGTGCAGTGACAGGCACGGTAACAGATACAAGTATTAGTACAGTTGCATTCATTAGAGCTGGAAAGAATATCGACGATATATCGATATTTTTCAAATTTTGGAAATATCGAAGTTTTTAAACATCGATGTTCGATATTTTCTCAATAAACAAAAACGAATGGCTTTCAAATTAGCAGAATGAACTGCGATTTGTTATTTAATTTAAGCATTAAGACTTATTTTGAAATGTCAATTTGACCGAGTTGAACTCAAAATATTCTTTTGAAGATTTTTAGAATTAAGAGAATGGATCTCAAATAAAATGTTTTTATTTAAAAAAGTATAATTTAGATTCATTAATTTAATATGTTAAGCTGTTAAGCTTGCCCTCTAAGAAACTTCTATATATCGATATATCAAAAAAATATCGATATATCAATTTTCGGAAATTTCGATCCAGCTCAAGCAGTCATGATGGCAGAACAGTCACTGATACACGGTTACAGTGATGAAAACATTAAAAGTTCCAGTCACAGTTCCAGTCACGGTTGATTGCGCAGATATAGGCAGTAACAGTTACTGCTACAGTACAGCAGTTACAGTAACAGTTATTGGCACGGTATAGATCACACAGTAAAATTCACAGTCACAGTTACAGTCACGGTTACAGTCACAGTCATAGTCGCGGTAACAGTAACAAATAAAGGTCCAGTCTCAATTTCAGTCGTGGTTAGATAAACAAACAAACCTATTTTAATTTAAAATCACTTATTAAGTTACAGTAACAGCTATAGTCACATTAACAGTTACACTAACATTCACAGCTAGAATTGCATTCATTGTTACAAATACATTTACAGTCGCAACTACAAAGCTACAATAACAGTTACTGTCACATTCGCAGCTACAATGACAATTACTGCGAAGGTCACAGTTTCAGGAGATGTTACAGTTATTCTCACACTTACAATACTAGTAACAGGTGCAGTCACAGGTACAATCACGTTCACAGGTACCATCACATTTACAGTTACAATTACTTTCAAATAACAGTTTCAGTTACAATTACAGCCAGATTTCTTCAAAATCAGTCGCAGCTTTAGTCAGAGTCACTGTCACAGCTGCATAAGCTCTCACAGTCGCACTTACAACACACACACACCCGCAATCAAACTTACAGCCCTAGAAAACTGTCGACGTTTCACATTTCGCATGAATTCAACTTGCATTCTCAGTACTTTCAACTTCTGCTGCCTCACCCGCTTCCACTGCCCCTCATCGTCAAGTTATGAATGCATTCATTTATTCATTCGCAACAAAATATAATACGTGTACAATTGCAATTGACTTTCCGAATTCAGAATTTCAAATTAATTTCAAATGTGAATTGATTAAATCTTATATGCACGCGTACCCCTCCCTCGCCCCCTCTCTCACTCTCTCTCTGTCACTGTATGTCGTTGACTAACGGTGAACCAGATTTATGATGAACTACCAAACATATATAACAAATTTGCAGTAATTATATGCTGCATAAATGAACCTTTGAAGAATTAAGTTCAAATCAGTAGAGTCAGTTTGAAATTAAATTACGCATACGCACAGTAGTAAGATATGTGTATGTTGTTTAACCAAAAATATGTGTACACATGTATGTATGTATGTATGTACATTTGTCTGTTCCCAAATGTGTAACTATAGCCTCTGCATAGTCTAGTTCAGAGTGCAGCTGGACAGTCAGACGGACCTAGGGCATATTAAAGTTGCCTTGTCTCACATTTCCTAACTGATTAGAGTCGAAAATGCCTCTGTAATAATTGCTGAATATAGTTCGTATTTACAGCAAGCAATATTTGTGGTATAATCATTAATACGAGGGTCGTTTGATAAGTCCGTGACTTTTTGTATTTGCCGCGCACCTGCTCTAAATACAACACTGCTCCTGTCAGCAGTTATCGATTAACAGCTGACTGTAAAATTTTGAGAAAGCTGCGTTTTTTGGTTTGCGTTTTATAGGCATTGAAAGCAGACGATCTCGATCTCCATTTTCGTTAAAATTCACGAGATCGTCTGCTTTCAATGCCTATAAAACGCAAACCAAAAAACGCAGCTTTCTCAAAATTTTACAGTCAGCTGTTAATCGATAACTGCTGACAGGAGCAGTGTTGTATTTAGAGCAGGTGCGCGGCAAATACAAAAAGTCAGGGACTTATCAAACGACCCTCGTACTCTTTGCAAGGGTATGAAGAGACAATGAAGCGAAAAAAATATGAAATAAATGTGCTCTGACAGTGCCATCAATTAGAAAGGTCACCTAAAGAATTTCTTAACAACATTAAACTATTTAAAAATAATAAATAAAATTCATTAATAAATAAATGAATAACAAAACAATATTACAAATTGATTTTTGCATTGATTTTGCATTTGATTTTCAAGACTTCTTTCGCAAGAAATAAGCAACATTTCCAATGAAATACTTTGTGGGTTAAAGAACTCTTTTGCTAGTGAACAATCCCGGTGCTTTATCTGACACATGGAACAAGCATCTTGTGGCAGAGTGGATATATTTTGGGGCAATGTGCAATGCATTGTTTCAAGACCCCATTCGCATGCAGCACATAAATTATACTTAGCAGATACTACTTGCCTTGCGGGCAGGAGAAGGAGTAGGGGGAGGAACAGGAGAAGGGGCAGTGGCAGCGTGTTGTTGCCACTCAGAGCGTACCTCGCGCTTGCTGTTGCATGCTGCATGTTGCACGTCGTCGCTTTCGCCGGCCACCGGGGCAACTATTCCGCACTTTGCACTTTGCACTTCGCACTTTGTGCAGTTTGTGCTGCACGGCGCCAAAGTTTTATGCCACTTTTATCTGGCAACGCGTAAATATTCGTTAAAAGTTGAAATTTAATTTTATACCAGCGCCAAGTTGCCTCACACACAGACACCCTGCCCACGCCCACGGCATGTCTGCAACTGCAACTGCAACTGCGGCCGCCATTTCGTCAAGTGCAGCATCGAAAAGCAAAAAGGGAGATAAAGATGCTGCTGCAGTCAAATAAATTTCGCGAGCGCACCTTGGCGCAGCCTTTTGGGGCCCGCAGGGAGTGGGGAACAGGGAGAGAAAGGGAGAGAAAGAGTGAGACGGGTGTGGGGGGCGTGAACGGGGCGCAGCTGCTTGGGCTTCCTTGTTAGCATTAAATTTATGTCTCAACATAAATAAAGCTTTTCTAAACAGTTTGCGTTCTACGTGTACTGCGTGCCATATAAGGGCGTAGCAGGGCAGGGACAAGGGAAAGGCAGTGTAAGGGGAGAGGGAGAGCGGGTGCTGGATTAGTTTGTCCAGGCGGCGCATCTTCATTTCATGGCTTGGCCGGCAACTGCGAATTATAAAAGCGCAAGGAGTAATTTCGGGACACGCAATTGAATCCAAGATTACGTCGTTTAGATAATTTCGCCCAGATAAATTCAGCAGTGGCAGAGGAGGCAGCAGAAGCAGAGGCAGCTGTAATGGCATTTAATATTTATTATTATTATTAATCCGCATGCGCCGACATCGTATTAGTTCAGTGTCCGACTTCCTCAAGCTGTCCCTCGACAGTCTCACTTCCTACTTTTCTTTCAGGCATATTCTATGCTCGGTTCAATGACTTCATCCCTATTGTGACCCCTCCCACACCCCTCTCTTTTCTTCTTGCTCCTCTTCGCCTTTGTCAGTCTGCAGCGAAATAGCATTTTATTATTGATGTCTTCATGTTGTTTATGTGTCAACAACAAGCGAATTCGCATAAGCAGAAATTTCATTAAGTACATAATAAAAATTGCTTAGCAGTATAATGGCGACAACATGCCCCCACCCCCTCCCCAGAGAGCTTGTCGCGCTGACAGGAAACTAGCATAAGCAAATATTGCTGGAACTTCGTTCGCGAGTCTTTAAGACACTTCGCCTTCGTATATGGTAGGCCGAAAGTTTCTTGACTTGCCAAGGCGAAGTTGTGTGCGGCAACTTTCGCAATTGTGATAAATAAAAGTTGTTCGCGTATTCATCTTTAATCCTGCGAACTGAGTGTATATGTTTATAACTTAGAGCGTCTTTCTAATGAAACTTTTCATTGAAGATATTTTTCTGGGAATGCCGGAAATCGAAAGACTTCAAAAGAGGAATTCCATTGGAGAATACTTTTCTAATTTATATCTAAATTCAGCTTATCCTTTGTTTATAAGCATATACATATACATTATATATATGCATGGCCTATCATCAAATAAGGATTAAACTTAATTAAATATTTAAATACGCCTCTCACAGAGAGAACCGCTTACATTACATACTCTTAATCTTTCTGTTAGTTTACATAGGTTTAGCATCTTCGTGTTATTCAAGTATCGATATATGACCCTCCAGCCTAATACCACTGAGCATCGATGCATCGATGTTCGATGCTTAGTGATACTAATTTATTTATTTATAAAAAATCATCAAATCAAGATTTAACTGAAATGAGCTATAAACTTAATTAAATATTTAAATACGCCTCTCACAGAGAGAACCGCTTACATACTCTCAATCCTAATGTTAGTTTACATGGGCTTAACATAGTCTTCGTGTTATTCAAGTATCGATATATGACCCTCCAGCCTACTACCACTGAGCATCGATGCATCGATGTTCGATGCTTAGTGATACTAATTTATTTATTTATAAAAAATCATCAAATTAAGAATTAAATGAAATGAGGTATAATCTAAATTAAATATTTAAATACGCCTTTCACAGAGAGAACCGCTTACATACTCTCAATCCTAATGTTAGTTTACATGGGCTTAACATAGTCTTCGTGTTATTCAAGTATCGATATATGACCCTCCAGCCTACTACCACTGAGAATCGTTGTATCGATGTTCGATGCTTAGTGATACTTCATTATTTGTGGTATTTGTAAAATTGTTAAAATTGTTTTTTTTTCTGATATCCAGTTCACGCAATTGCTGATACACAATGGCTCCTAGAAAGGCTAAGGTACAGAAAGAAGAGGTCCAGGTCTCGCTTGGTCCACAGGTGCGCGATGGCGAGAATGTTTTCGGTGTTGCCCACATCTATGCGAGCTTCAACGACACCTTTGTGCATGTCACCGACTTGTCTGGCCGTGAGACCATTGCTCGTGTCACCGGCGGCATGAAGGTGAAAGCCGATCGTGATGAGGCTTCCCCGTACGCCGCTATGTTGGCAGCTCAGGATGTCGCTGAGAGGTGCAAGGTCCTCGGTATCACAGCTCTGCACATCAAACTACGTGCGACCGGTGGCAACAGGACAAAGACCCCTGGACCCGGCGCCCAGTCTGCGCTGCGCGCTTTGGCTCGTTCCTCAATGAAAATTGGTCGCATCGAGGATGTTACCCCCATCCCATCCGATTCGACTCGCAGGAAGGGCGGTCGCCGTGGTCGTCGTCTGTAGACTGAAGACCACATGCCAACACAGCCCGCATATTTTGTTATTATAACAAGATACGATAACAAGAGACGTACGAGAAGAAAAGAAAAACGATAATGATGCGCTGATTTTTAAATATATAATGTACATCAAATGATAATGTAGTAATACATTTTTGAAAAAATGTAAGATTTAAGAATAGAACTAAGTCTTAAAATATTCTGATTTTAATACTCCAAATTGTTTAGGTTCTCTTGCAAATATCCACTTTCATTCAATCATCTTAGCCTTTGAGGTTACACCTCCTCTTTCCCTAACGTACCCGACCTAAACTAAAAACAATTTGCTTAATTCCCTAACAATTTCGAACGTGGAATTTAAGCCGTTTAAGTGTTTTGGCCCGAAACAATTAGCTTAAGCACTTGCACGATATTTTGATAATCTTTCGATTCGCTCATTATTGCTTAAATAATGGATAATGTGCTTTCGGTTTAAGTCGGTTAATTTAACCGGCGATAATTATGTGTCACTCACTTTTCCACTGCCGCGTGCGTTTTTGCGCTAATTATATGCCTGTGTATATGTACATATACATATATACCCTATATATGTGTATGTATATAATTGTATGTGAGTGCGCACAGTTCAGGTTAATTATGGATCGGCCACAAGCTGTGTGATTTAATCGAAAATTGCCACAGTTGATTGTCATTTTGTTGATTCCCGCGTTAATGTGAATAAAACATTGCGACAGTTCCCGGAAAAGTTGCGCGGTTTCGAAAAGGGGAGGGTACGAAACGTGGGGGAGGATTGATTGGTTTTAGGGCTGCATTGAATTTCAAGTGTCGCCAATTAATATTAAAAACAACTGGCAACTGTTCGAGCTGTCAAAACTTGTGCAATTTATATTAAATTACGATCCGCAGCATAAGTAAAAATCAATTAGAAAATATTCCCCATAAAGGCGGCTGGCCGCAATTTCCGTACTCTCACTGTTTGTATTGGCAGACGCTAATGAATGCCCCTGGCCGTCAGAGGGCGCCAGTAGTAAATTATTGTGTGCTTTGTTGTTGTTCGGGGGAAGGTGCAAAGCATTTTTCAAAGCCCTCAACAACAACAACAACCAGTGCAAGGCCAACAAACAAGTACAGAAATATTTTTATAATTTACAGTTGACAGCTACAACAATGGCAACAACAACAGCCCAACACAGACTCGAAAATGTTTCGAAGAAGCTCACGACGCGGCAACGGCAGCGGCGGCGGCTGCGCTGCCAGCAAAATAAATAGTTGTGCAGGTGGTGTTAATTGAAAAACTTTTGCAACACTAATTAAAAGTTTCTAAACAAAATTGCCATGACTATGGATACTCGGGTACTCAGGATACTGCGGATACCAGAAACCTGCGTATGGCGTCATCGTCGTTGTCGTGCTCAGCTTCTGCCGCAATCCTCCAACTCGTTGCCGTGCATCGCGTGTAGCAACTTGGCAGCGGATCAGTTGCGCTTTTTCAGCACCTCAACAAGTAACAAACAACAATAACAAAACAATGCGGCTCCTTTTTGTTTCGCTGCTGAAATGTCAAATGCCGCAAAAATGAAATCGATTTGAGCTGCTTAAGATGTTCTCGGCTTAATTAGAGATTAGCAACTGCAATCGATATGTATTCAAATATTTTTAATGCATGGAAGTTATCGATACAAATTTAAATTCGTGCAATTATTGCAGCTACAACCGATATACACGCAGCTGATATCGATGCACTGTTAAATACTTGCAGTTACCAATTACCACTGTTAACTTAACAGAAGTACACGAAGTTATGTAAGCAAACAGAAAATTGTTAGGTAAACACATTTTAAACGCATTTTTAATGTCTAACGTAAATTACTTCTGCTGTGGTTACGTGTTATTTAATTAGCAAACCACCAACTGCATAAATCATTCTCCCTCTCTCTTTCTCACACACTCTCTATCAGCCCGAAATCTCATCAAGCCAGAAATCCCATCAGCAGGTTTTGAGTAAAAAAAAAGAAACTTAAACGGTGCTTACAATGCGTTTAATTTCCGTGACAACATCCTGCACCTGGCCGCACATCCTTCAGCCACTCGTTCTCCAATCCCTCCATCCTCCTTTCTCTTCTCTGCTCCTTCCTCGAGCTGTTTTGGTCAGTCTCGCTGAGCTGTCATATTTTGCATAGCAATCCAGCAACTGGCAGCTCATTTTGCCACGAGACACCAAGTCACTGACACCAATACACTCACACACACTAACACACACACACATGCGCACAGCAGGTAAAAATCGAGCTGAGAAAAATGAATCATTAGAAAAAATGGTAAAAATATTTTGCAGCAAGTGGCTACGCTGTCCGTGACCCACGTTTGAAATTTAAAATAGCTCAAGAGACTTGAAACAAGTGACTTGTTATACTTGTTGTAGTTGTTGTAGCTGTTGTAGCTGTTGTTCACTGCCATTGTTGCTGCCACGCTGACAGGCGCTACGTCACGCCGGAAGTCTTTGGCAATAATAGAAAACACACCCAATTTACGGGGAAAATAATTCACTGGGCGAAACAAAACAGCAGCTGCTCAGCTTTCCATCATCTTCCTGTTACCAGCGCAGTGCCTCATCCCTCTCTCCCTCTCGGTGCCTTCACTCTCACCTGCTTCCTGTGGGTCCCGTGTGGAAATTTACCTTTGGCATCCTGGACGGCTGCGGCCCCTTGTCGCTTTATTTTGTCAACTTTTGTTGTGGCGCGCACACAACAAGTCACAATAAAGCGAAGTGAAAAGCAACAACAGCAGCAACAATAACAACAACAACAAAAGAAGCTGCAAATTTACTTGGCGCGTGCGAACGATGCCAAAAGAAATTTCCATGGCCAGCGAAATTCAAATGATAATCTGGATAATGGACAGGCCGTTTGGCCGGAAATGACTTAGTGTTTGTTGCAAATTAAACGGCACAGCTGACGAGCTGGAAAGTGGGCAGCAGGGGGGAGCAAGAGGAGGGAGAGGCAGAGAGTAGGGTGGCCCACTCGGAAGAAGGTGTAATGAATTTAATTGGAAAATGCGTGCCGCAGTGTGTACCGGAAATGGGCAGCCATTTTCGAGGCTCAATGGAAAACTTGCGAGTGCCACAAATTGTGGCAAGAACATACACACTGGGGAGTCATATTTATGGCAAGTGCTTAGTTACATGTGAAGCCATTTAAATCGATAAATATCGATATATATGTACAGTATATTGTAGTCAATATTTGTGATGTAATTAATTAAACAAACTTGCGATGACAAGTTCCTTTTGTAGCACAAACACAGGGGGAAAGAAAGAGGAAGGAGGGAGTAAAAGGGAGAAAGAAAGAAAAAGAGATTAAGTGAGTGTAAGAAAGAGTAAGAAAGAGAGACCACGAGGCTGAGAATGAGCCAATGAGAGACAGCAAGTAAACGTCCTTGAGCCTTCCACAGAGACAGACAAACAGACAGACAGACAGCAGCGAGTACATGCTCCGATATAGTTCCCTCGAGTGCCATTTAGGGCGTTTAACATGTGCGATAAATGGGACAGGCGCCTTGCTAATACATTCCTATTAATAATAGACTGCGGCAATGCCATTTGTCATGCAACCAGAAGCGGCAAGCAGCTCAAGCCGCAGCCCAAGCAAACTTCCATTTGCAGAGACAGTGACCGAGTATCGGCAAGAAGAGGAGGAGTGAGAAAGGGGCGAAAGGGAAGTTGATTGCCTCAAGGTAAACAGCTTCATAACTCTCCATAGATTGTCTATATCGGAGAGCGCTGTGTGTGACATTCGGATGAAAAATTGCCCAACAAGTACATGAAATTATGAGAGTAAATTTTGATAAATTATTGCTTGATCAATTTTATGGGAATTATTAGCTCAGTACTTTGAAGCAGGGTGTGCCATTAGTGCGAGGCAAGTGCATAATATAAGGGAGAAAAGGGAAGTAAATATAATCATGATTTGTCTATAACTTTATTGCATATATAAGGCATGTATCTACAATTCCTTGTCAACATCTTTTCTTCTTTATGCCTTCAGTTAATTTCTTTTACTTTTCTTCTTAGCTCTCTTTAAAGTTATTAGGTGTTCCCCCGCTAAGTTATATACTCCAGCGAGCGAGAAGAATGCAATTGCAGCAACATACGCATTGTATAAGTATCCCCCCTCCCCCCTTCTTAGTTGCATTCAATTTGTCGACGAGTCGCAGGTGCCACTGAGCGTATACTTAATATGCCATTTATATTGGCCCAAGCCAAGGCTAAGCAAACGGCGCAGTCGAGCACATGCGACACGTCCACACACACACACACACACAGACACACAGACACATACTTACTCAGGCTTTAGAGTATACTATATATAGGGATATACTGGCAGACTGCAGAAGTTCACAGACTGCGCAGCGCCTGCATTTGTTTGCCTTTTGTCGTCTTCGGCTGCTGCCGTTGCCGTTGCCGCTGCCGCTGCTCGAGTCTCGAGGTGCTGTTGAGAATCAATTTGGCAAAAGTCATCGCATTCAATTGTTACTTGACAAAGGACAAATGGTGTTGATGCAGACCAGCGCACACACACACACACACACGCACACACATACTTACAGTCAGCTGCAGTTTCCGGCGATTATTTATTTTGGACACATGTATTTTGAATTTCCACTCGGAGTCGCCGTAAATTGTTGCCATTGCGTTTGCCAGAGCGTTTAAAAAGTTATTGGCCAAGTGGCTCTGGTTGAAACAAGTTTTCAATTGCTTGCCAAAATTACCGGACAGACAGGCCGACCGGGGGAGGGGGACAGGAGACTGGAGATGGGCAGACAGTCGGACTGGTCCAGTCGCAGTGAGCGTGGTCCATAACATAAATTTGCAAAGTGGTGGCATCGGTTAGTGCATAACTTTTGTGGCATGCCAAAAGCCGCAAAAAGCAAAAGCATTGCTGCCATGAAAAACAACACACACACACACGCACACACAGGCACAGGCAGGCACACTCACTCACTTACCAACACTTCAAAGGCATTTCACTACGATATGTGTGGCATACTTTTGTGCGCCGTCGAATGAGAAAAAAAACTATCGTCAGCCAATGACGGCGCCAACAGTAGAGGAGGCTCTACATTTCACCCAGTTGCACTTGATAAGTGAGTGACACATACACTCTCTCTCACTCAAACATACATATGTACGTATAACAGCATTTATTCAAGTCCTTTTTGGGTCAGCGTCGAGTGCGTTGACCTCGACAAAAGCCAATTAATAAGGCATTCCGCAAAAGTTTGACCACAAAAGCCGCAAATAGAAATGTAAATATGTGGATTGTCAGCTTTATGTTTAGGAGATGGAAAGTAATAAAAATACATAAATGGACGTATGATGAGATTTCTAAGTAGAGGCAAGGCAGGTGACTTTAAGATGCCCTGTTTGGTGTGGAAGTAAAAAGCCCAAGAAACTGTAAATTTTATATTTATTAGCTTAAGCATTTGCAGAACTTTTCAACTTGACTGTTATTAAATATTTATTGGTTTCACATAAAATGGGTTGCAGGTGGTCACTTCAATCTTGGGTTATCTTTATTTATTAAAAAACATATATTATATAACATATATTTAAAATATTATTTCATTTTAAACAACAAACTAAGACTGTTGGCGACCACCAGCCATACTTTGAGAAGTTGCAATGGATCGAGTGTTGTCAACACGCTTTTTATCGCCCAACCACCACACATTGATAGTTACAATATCGATTGACTGTTTGCGCATACTGCCTATGTTATCGACCTACCGCCACACTTTGTTACAAATATCGATTGATTGATTGCGCAAACGGCTTATTCTATCGACCCACCGCCACACTTTGAAAAGTTACAAATATCGATTATTGTTGCGCAAACAGCTTATTCTATCGACCCATCGCCACACAGAAAAATTACAAATGCAGAAATTAAAACTAAGTATAAAATATTGCTTCACCTTAGCTTTACCTTGCGACAAAAACAGTTTTTCCTGTTACAGTTAAATCCATGTGTATTAGAAACACACGACATATAGGAAAGGAAAGCTTGTTGTTCCATTGAGCTGGAAGGGCATTAATGCCATTAAATGTACTCACTGTTCATATATTCCCCATGAAATATGTATCTAAAAACAGGATGTTAATAGACAACAAGCCACACGACACAGTCTCTCGCTGACACCGCACAGATGTCGGCCAAGTGAGCTACAGCTGTTGCTGCCACTGGAGCTGCGACTGCAATTGTGTTGGCCCCAGCTACAGATGCCAGCAGACGGGGCTGAAGTACATACATTCGCGTGGAACATCCCACATCCAGCATAGCAGCAAAAGCCATTCACTTGGCCCAAAGCCCTGCAAGGCATAAGCGCTTAATGAAATTGTGCAACCAATCGAGCGTGACGATGAGAGAAGTCAGCAGAAATTGAGGTTGCGCTGATGTGCAGCGTTATGATGTTATGATGCTCGGGTTCTCTAGTGGTTCCTCTTGTTGTTGCTGCTACTACTGCTGTTACTGTTGTTGTTGTTGTGTCGTTGTTATGATGATGTTTGTGGCGCTCTCGCACTTCAATGTCAGCGCACGCTGTCATACTTTTTGCTGCCGCCTGGCGGCACAAATTAACGTCAACGACGTTAAACTGCTATCGCAGAGAGCATAAAGTGCACAGGTGTGCGGCGAGGGGGGTTGGCAAGGGTATGGGGGAATGGTGTCGAGATGGTTAGCAGGCATCGGGAATCAGGGATTTTGAATTAGACCAGGGAGGGGGAAATTGAGCAGGCAGCCAGCCAGCTGCGAGGATGAGCAGCCAAATGCCGGTGCTGCTGGTGCTGTTGCCAACATAAAATTTTGTTTAATGCCCGCATGGCGCTTCGCAGCCAGAAATCTACCCCGATCCGCATCAGTGCTCCCATCCCTCAACTCGTATCCTCCATGGCGCGGCCAATGTGATTTTGAATATTTAGCGTATTAGCCAAATGGCGCGCTTTTTACTTGGCGCATCCGTTGCAGCCAAAGTGGAGTATGGCTTTCATGCAGTTTGCATACCGACCATGAGGATGCGGATGAAGATGAGCACGAGCACGAGGACATCGTGGACGGGGACGTCGTGCTGTTTTTAAATGGCATTTTGAATTTTAACGACCATAAATGCAAGCTTATCTTAAATGCTCTTTTACGGCTGAATTTATGTTTTGGCTGCTCCTTTGCTTCTACCTCTCCTCTCTCTCTCCCTCTCTCTCTCTCTTGACCTGCTTTGCTGCCAAACAAGCCAAGCCAAGATTATGAGTTTCAATTACCTCCACAGAGTCACAGTTGCTTTCTCGACTACGTACCCGTGCATACCCAATGCAAGCTAGTACCAGGGTACAACTCATTGAATTGTCCACTTGTTGAGACGAAAAAAAAGCGCTTTGTTTTGATGGTACTCGGAAAGTCGTTGAAAAAAGTGCTACAAGTGGATATTGAAACAATAATGAGTCTGCAATTATTATTCCATTAACAGTTTTTCGGTAGCAAAAAGTATTTGCTGTTAATGTAATGTTGAACTTAAACTTGATTATCGCACACTGTGGGCTGAGTCGAAGTTGAAACTTTGTATCGATACTTTGAACGCTTTTGCAAACTGAGTACAGAACTGAGTACTTTAGTATTTTGTGTTCACAATAGATTTGTTATCGAGTCTTAAATTAAAATTGAATTAAATTAAATGCATTAAATGCGAAGTATATGTATTTATGTTTACTTTATGTCAATATGAATATTATTTGTTTGAATATATATGTATATTATGAAGAATAAGAATATTCCACAATAGGTTTACTCTTTCAGTTGAGCACAAACTGTTTGTTGACTAAGTAAAGTGATAGCACAAATTGCTATGTCGTAAATCGCGCAGTTTGCCTTCGCTAAACCGGGGCAAAGTTGATTTACGGCGGAGCGCAGTCTATGGGGACTATGCAACAAGATCTTCCACTTTCCAATGTACGTATAGGAGTCATAAAATTTCGAGCTCAGTTAACGACACCAGATCTTAAGCAAACACCCACGCACGCACACGAGCGCCTGAAAGTAGACTGCAGTTCGCATCGCTTGCTTCAACTGCGACCTTCAAACAGCCTCTTGGCAGTTGGCAGTTGGCAGCTAGGTAGTTCAGGTAGTAGTCGTTGGCGCTTTCTCACCTCGTCATTAACGGGTGCATAAATATTTACAAGGCACATAAAACACACACACACACACACACACACCCACAGCGACGCGTCTTGGTGCACATGCGAGCAGGAGCTGCAGCCACCGTGGGGCAAACACTTGCGCTCATAAATTGAGAGCCTGCCTCGTTGCCTAGGCAGCTCGCGGGGCACGTGTCCCCTTTGAGATTTTAATTTCAACATGAGTTATCATCACGTCTAATCGCGTTAATTAAACAACTTGTTACCTTGACGGCGCCAGTAGGAACAGCAACTACAACTACACTCGACGAAATTTCGTCTTCGCTCGTAATTGCAGTCGGAAGTGCGATGTTGCCCTCTGCCATTTGCCAGTCACTCCTTCGACTGTCTATTTTGAGTCACGGCATCTTGAGATATAATTAAGATGGCAGCCAAGGCCACGCCCACGGGACAGCTGACGAGTGGAAGGTGTGGGAGCGGCGTCAAGTTGACTTTGTTGTGGTTTCTAATTGATGTCGCCCACACACGTCGCAGATATTTGATAATTTCGAAAGCATTTATTAATTGATTTGCGATTTGACTTAAAGACAATGTGCCAACATATTTAACAGTAATTTAACAGTTATTTTCCAGTTATTTATGCATCAATTATTTAATTAGTTTCCCGTTCTGTTTGCGCTACCTTTGACTGGCTTTGAGCCCCATTCAAGTGGCTCCAACTGACTGCAGCGCAAATACTTCTAAGTGCCCTTTGAGGGGCCCGACATTAACAAGAGTTGACAAGCTGCAACATTGCCTCTGCCCTCCATTACCACCTCCCCCTGCCCTGCTCAGCTGTTTCATTGCGGGCCACCATCCTCATTAACTTCACTTAGCCTGCAGCATAAGCCAAGCACCAAGCACGATGAGCACCCAGCCGCCTTCCCCTCCTCACTCCCTTCCCTTTCGTTATTGCTAATCCTCAGCGGCCTAATGTTCAAATGTTGGAAAATTGAGCAGGCAGCGGGAGTAGAAAGACGGCGGGGGGGGGGAGGGTAGTCTGTGATGGGCTGGTAGGCTGAAAAAAGGAAACTTTTGAGTGATGCTTGCTGCGCGATAAGCGGCCCCAGCTATGAAGCTGCTGAACTCCCAAAGCGCCGCCTGCGCTTTTGCTTTTGACTTTTCCCTACACTGTGCAGCATGTTTTCGGTTCATCAATTACACTTATAGAACTTACACGCAGATTACAAGTGTAATCCGGTTAGTTTAAGGCAATTATTTATAAAAATATTGGATTTTTAAGCCGACGAAGGGGAGTGGGAAAAGCTAGTTCAGCTCTTTTATGAAAAAAGCCATGAGGAAGCTTTATTAAGTAATATCTGTGGTTTTATTTAATTTAATAAAGGAACAAGATTATATTTATTTACACACAGCGTATTACTAATTGTAAATAAAAATAAACATTTTTTTTACGATTCATTCTCATTTATTTCTGACAATGATAATAATGATTATTACTTTATGTTCGTATTCCCCTTCAATTGATTTTCCGCTTATTCTCTTGCTTGCGTACCAGTCTTGCCAACTCAGCCTTTTTCCTGCTTTAAATTCCATTTTTTTAGCTTTTTTATTTAAACTTTTTACAATTCAGCTATTTTATTGAAACGAAATTAGCTTTTTTTTTGGTCAAAAGATCTGCCAACACTTGTATAAGTGTGACCGTCTCTGTCAACTGCTAACTTCATATCAGGCTTATATCGATAACTACTAAGCTAAAACATCGTCTCATCGATATCTTACAAAGCTAATAAAATATCGTTTCATCGATATCTTACAAGGATTATTATTTAAATTTAAAAGAAAAGTCAAGACCCCACAGGATCAAACAGTTACTTAGTATTGCATCGCTTTCATTGCAAGCAAAATGTGGCCACAACTTTGTTGCTCAGTGTCGTTAAGGACTGCGGAGTCTGAGGGGGCCAGCGTCGAGTTTACTGGGGTCGGGGGTCACCACTTTGCTAGTCCAGGACAAGCGGCACAAAAGTTTGTTTGTTCATTTGATGGTAATTATTGTAAATGGCGGCTGTGGCGCAGGTGGAGTTTCGGTGCTTTGATAAAAATGTAGCGCGAGCAGGAGCAAAGCAAAAGCAAAAGCGAAAGCGCTTTGGGCGCTGATTGAGCAACCAAATAAATGCGCCAAACTTTGACAATAGCTGATGATGTTGATAATAGCACGACGATGCTGCCACTGCTGCTGCTCCTGCTACCGTTGTGGCTACTGATGATGATGGTGCTGGCGCATTCCCTGTGTCTACCTCTGCCAGGCTTAACTCCCCTGCTCGGGGCCCCTTCCCGTGATGATGATGCTCGGGCCCAGCTTGGTGTTTATTGTGTTGCGGCTGCGGCGTCGCTCGTTACGCTGCTGAGGTGTGCCCCGTTGCTGGACCTGTCTGTGAGCCCAGCGGCTACAATGTGAAAAGTTGTCGCTACCAACTAGTTAATGGCGTTTGTCTGTTGCTCCTCTCGTTCGGCCGCCCCAATCAGTGTCTAGGTCCCAGTTGGTATGGGCATTCTGTTGTCTTCTGTGGTTACCCCTATCCTCCTCCAGCTAGTTGAATGCTGCTTCTGTCTGCCTAACATATTATTCTAATGCTCGAGTGCTGTCAACTTGGAAATGCGCCTTGAACTAATGCTAATTATAGTGACAGCTGACAGTTGGGACGACGAGAATGATCGAGCTGTCGTTGAAAGTTGTTTATTGATTATGTCTTAAGTTCGATACGCACAGATAGCTTGTTATCTATAATTGATAACAGATGGCAATTGGTCTTTTGTTTGAATTGTTTTGAATTTAAACATATATATTCCTTCCATTCTGCTTAGTTTTGTTTACTTCGAGATGGATTCTTTGCGTGCCTTCGTGCTAATAAATGCAACGAAGCTATATCGATACATTTTGCTTACATCGATAAGTCAACTTACACAGTGCGCATATTACACATCGTATACGAGCATCGATACTTTTAAGCCGATGCTCGGTGTTGTTACCGCTTTCCCATCACTCATGGAAGCTGAGTTGAAATACAATAATAATAATAAATAGTAAACAATACTAAAATAAATGTTTTCCTACAGCTTTAATATCATATGTACACAACAATTACACTGTATTGAATTGTGTGAATTAGTTTATGTGCACGTGATATGTGTGAGTGTGTTTACATTTGAGGCCAGCAATGAATTCCTACAATTCTAATTTGATTATTTCAACTAAATTACAGAATGCTTTGACAAGGTCCGCAAGGCAAAGGCAATAAAAAGCCATAATTTAATAAGCAAATAAATTAAAAGGAAGACCGCACCAAACCCAGGCCAGGCAAGTCGACTCGTCCAAGCTGCCATCGATTGCCATGCATGGAAGTTGTGTCTGTGTGTGTGGATGGATGGAGAGGGAGGGGGAAGGACTTTCAAGGAAAGGGTTTTTTAATTTAGTCAAGATGCCTGAGGGTAGTTGGCCTGTGAAAGGAGTTCCTGTGGCAGACCCACCTATGCAAAGGAAAATCACGTTTACATATCACATTAGGCAGAGGGCTTAAGGGGAGGATGATGACATTAGGACAACAACAACAGCTACAACAACAACAAGAGGAGCAGTAACAACAACGGGCCTTGGAACTCAATCAATTTTTGTTGCACAAAACGAAAGAATGGAAAAGAAATCTTTACTGGACATTATAATTTTATAAGAAAATTGCAGTATTTGCTGGCGGCGGCGGCAGCAGGACGAGCACAGCAAAATAACAACTACAACAACTCATTGAAAGCCATTCAAGCGAGCTATAGACAGGCTAAAGTATGGCCACAATAAAGAACAAGGAGACTGGAAAAAGTGCGCCTCAGTGCAGAGTCGACGATGGGATACCCAGTTAAACCGGCATGGAAATCTTTAGTATTACTTTTGTCGTTAAAGTCATGACAGATTTTGAAAAGTTATTTAACATTTTTATACAATATTAAATTCGAAGCAATATGAATCGATCTTTTGTAATGGAAACAATAATCGATTAAATTGTTTTAAAATCTTATAAGATTCTATCTGTAGCCGTTGAAAGGTGCTCAGTAAGAGATCCATATAATTAATGATCATTTCAAGGCAATACCTCAAAAATTGTTTATACTCTTTGCAAGGGTATCCAAACTCCGCTTGGTCATGTGCGCTTTGTGTGTGTGTGTGCACGAGCTTTGTGACTTGTGCTTTGTGTTTTTTTTTCCTTTCCACTGGACTCGCTTCGGCTTTCAAGTGCTACACAAATACGGGCGCCACATGAGGCAGGGTAGCAGGCGCACGAGCCGTGGTGACGCGGGAGAGGCAGTTGGCACACTCTCGACTCTGGCCCCGGTCCAGTTTAAACCTGGCTACAGATATACTACTACCATATATAGGCAGCGAAGCTGTGTCAGAGCCACTTCTATGGTTTTATATTTTCATTTCCGCTATTGTTACTCATAAATGAAAAATACGACTTCCGCCTTGTAAAACGTTATGTTTTTTTTATACCCTGCGACCATGGAAAATTGTGAAAAAGAGGGTATACTAACAGACAGAACAAAAAGTATATATTTTCTTGATCAGAATCAATAGCCTTGTCGATTGAGCCATGTTGCACGTCAAGATCTCTGCTACTACAAGAACTAGAGATTTCGCAGATTAAGTTTTTACAAGTCATATATAGACAGGCATACGTACATAGGTCCCAGGGTATCCTACTGTCAAGTACGCATCTGATTTTAGTTCTTAAAAGTTTGTTTCTTTATTTTTGACTTAATAAAAGCGACAAAAAAAGTGCAAACACTTTTCATTTTGAAGGTGAAATGAAAGACTCCAGCCAAGTGTGTGTGTGCGTGTCTGTGTGCGGTCATTGCATTGCAATTCTAGCTAAAACCCATGGCCAGAAGTCAGACACATCATTTTGGATTAGCCGTAAATACTCCACAAAGTGCGACGAGTGTGTTTGTGTGTGTGCGTGTGTGTGTGTGTGCAGGTATTTTCGGTATAGTTGCTCTTCTCTATGTGCATTGTCTTCTTCATTCATTTTCCGAACTGTTAGCTTTTCTGAGTAGTTTTCCGCTGGGGTGTGCAATGTTTATGGAATTAAGTGCACGGCGGACACTCCCCTCTACTCCGCACTCCACTGCCCTCCCCTTCAAGTCCACACACACTGGAGGTGAATGGCATCTGCAGTTGACCGAAAATACTTGGGCGATGTGGCCGTAATGAGATACGCTTCACTAGCTTTAAGTACGCGTGATTTGTTTGATTGTCGCATAAAGTGCTGCAGCTATCCCAAATGGGCGGAGCTCCTCCCCTCTCCTCAACCATTCCTTCTCACATAAGCGGCTCGATTAAGGATTTGTGATGTCATAAAAAAAGTTTTTACTCTTTGGAACTTGTGCAACGTTGATGATGACACCAGTTATATTGATTACGAAAATATTATTGCAACTATTATTCCAGATATCGAGGATTTTAATACGCCTGCATAAACTCTCATTGCTTTTTGGCAGTGTGCCTAAGAGTCATGTGGATGAATGTTTCCTTGAACCAGAGGGTGAAATCATTCTTAATAACACTTTTTTCTGACATATCCTTAAGAAACTTCTGCAGCTCTGTTAAAGCTCTGTTTAATGTCTAACTAACAGCCCTATGTTAAGTCACAGTTCATATTGTAATGATCGACAGACCGCCACTTAAGTATCGATACTTTACTCAAAATTCAACAAAGCTTTATTGAATAACAAAATTTTTGCAATTTTTCATGCATTTATTGGCGATTGGGGGGTATAATATGACTGCATAAACTCCCCTTGCATTTTGGCAGTGTGCCTAAAAGTTATGTGAATGAATGTTTCCCAGAATCAGGGAATGCAAGCACACTTAATAACAGGATTTTCAGACATCCTTACAAAATTTCTGTAGCTCCTTTAAAGTTTAGTAAACAAAGGTTCCTTCTCATGTCTGCTTTCAAAGGATTCACTTAAATCAACTCATAGTTCATCCTCAACAAAACTTTCAACTGAAAGTGTTTTTCTTGACCTTTTTCACGCTGTTGCTTTTGTAACATATTACTAAACCTATATCACAGAAAAGAAAATTCAAAGCAAACCTAAGAGAAACCTAACTTATTTTTTGTCAATTTCCTCTTCTTTTTATGTACATATATATTTCTAAAATTATTTTCAACTTTAAAAGAGACTTCTCTGCAGGCTCATTAAATCTATAGAGTAGTTGATATGCAGCATCACTCCTTTTATTTTAATTAATTCAGTTGCATTCTTTGCTGCAGCAATTTTCAATTCGCAACTTTTCACATTTTTTGGTTTTATTCGTAGAGTGCACAAAAAAAGAATAACCGCAGGAAACTGTCTGCACTTTGCATTAATCATATTTAGGGGAAATATTTTTTGGCACGTGGCTTGGCACAGCCGACAATGGGGCTATATCTATTGGTAATGCATGAGGCAAGTTTTTAATGTGATAAAATGGAAACGCCCGAAATTAAATTAAAACTTTTTTTTGGCACAAACAAAAGTCAAACAGACATCGAATCCGCATAAAGCCGCTTGGACTTGGAGGGGGGAAGCAAATAAATGTATTAAATCAATAGAAGTTGAGTTGGGATAGTCGAGGGAAGGATAACGGGGTGTGCGGGGGATTGGGTGTGGGTGGCAAGAGTCCAGAGTCGGGAATCGGGAAGCCCGAAATCAAAAGTGATAAATCTAAGCTGGACGTGTGTGCGCCGGCAGTCAACACTCACAGAAATTGAAATACGAGAGAGAACGAGAAGCGCAACCAAACTCGAAATGAAAATGAAAAGGACATGCGAGAGTGGCAATAAGGAGCTGGAATAAACAGCTCGACCAAAGCGATGCCGAGAAACTATAAATTTTATTTCGTTTGAGGGGATGCCAATTTCAATGACACTTTAATTTAAATTCGCTCAAACGCAATTGCTGGCCAAACGCACAGCACCCGTCCAAGCCGTCCCGTTGTCGCCATCGTCATCGCCATCGACGCCTTCGCTTGACAATCAAAGCAACTAAGAGTAGCAGCAGCAGCCTGCGATGCCGGAACGACACCCCGTAACCCCTGGGGGACTACATGGCAATCCCAATTCGGGACACCATTGAGCAAGTTGTCAAATTGTTTGAATTTATTTATTGACTTGCCAGGGCGACATTTGCATTCCAGCTGAGAGATTTTTGGACTCAATGCCTTGCAGCAGCGGATGTGTAAGCTCTTCTTGCCTTTAGTCTGCATAATGAAAGGCAAGTGCAGCCAGCCGACACTCGAGCATTATCAGGCGGGGGGACAGTGGCACCAGCTACGGTTTTTAGTGGGGAAAAGTAACAATAAGTATATATAAATTGAAAATAAAGATAATAATTGATTACAGATTTGAACACGTGGTATTATAACTTGTATTTATTTAATTTTTATGATCATATTTGTTATTTAAAATAATGAATTGTGCGTTAACATTTGCCACTTATGTTAAACTGCTTCTTTACATTTTAATGCTAACACGAATAACAGCTTTATGGTAAACCACAGTAATGTAGTCATCGACCGACCGCCACTGACTAGCATTATATCGATATGCAATTTAAAACTACTCAAAATGGAATGAAGCCACTTAAACATCGATACTCAAATTAAAACTACTCAGAATTCAATAAAATTTAAATTAATTTGCACACATGTAATTATTTTGGCAAACTTTCTGTATGCTTCATATTTATTTATGCTCTCGCTTATAGAATTTATAATATTATTCCTCAAGCGATATCCACTGTTCGAATTACACGCACTCCTTGTGCAAGTGAATGGCAAGCGGAAAAGTGAACACAGTTGCGGATGCTGCCTTCCACAGTGCCGGCGCGCACAGTGTTCGCAAGCGTCCAAGTAAAACACGCCCAAGAAGCTGTCGGCCAGGGCGAAGGGTCAGGCGGTGTCATAGTCGCATAGTTGCTGTTGAAATTGGGTGTGCGTGTGTGAGTGAGTGTGTGTGTGTGCGATGCGGGTGCAGAAGTTCCCGCAGAGAGTGAGGAACTGTTCTTAACTTAACTTTTTCGCATGCTTTCAAGAACATGTGCATGTGTGTGTGTGTGTGTGTGTGCCTGTGTGGGAGTGTGCATGCATGTTGAGCTTCTGGACTTTGTGTGTGTGTCACGCACGCCCCCCTCTGCTGTTGCCTTTGTTGAGGCGGGTGTTGGTTTCAGTTGACTATTTAATAAATCCCAGTTTTGTGGTCAGCATACCAAATTAATGCGATTTACTGCACGCACAAGGAGTAGAGGTTGCTGGAGAGGGGAGAGCGGAGAGGAAAGCTGGGCCAAAAGGCAAAGACTGCCAATCGCACGAGTCGAAGAAAAATTCATTTCATTTATTCTTAAGATTAGCCATTCATTTCCAGTTGCCCCAGCCAGCAAAGGGAACGTCTCTCTCTCTCTCTCTCGCCTTCTCTTTCTCTCTCTGTGGGAATGCGAGGCGTCAGTGTGGGCGTGTGAGTATCGGAAGTGAATTGTTACACCCATCGGACGCTGCTGCAGGCACCGAGTCCAAATGGACCGGAGCCAGTTAGCAGGTGTGCCGTCTGCCCAAAGTTCTTCCAACTTCTCGCCTCCTTCCCTGCCTGAGTTCTTCTTCCCTGCGTTGCCAACTGGCGGCACGTGTTTGACTTATACGCCGCGTCCATACGCAAAGTTTAAACTTTGCCCAACACCAGGGCCGGTAGAACTGATATGCCAGCAGAATACACACACACATATGTACATTTAAACACATAAAGAGAGACATACATACATATTAAATCAGAACGCAGCGCAGCAAAGTTTAAGCCGACACCGGACATTAAAGACCCGGCAAGTACTTGGCAGCAGGTCAAAAACTTGAACGATCTTGAGGAGGAGGGTGGGGGAGTGGGGGTGGAGAAGTCAAGTGCCCCAGCACAATATGCTAATTTCTGTGAATGCTTTACATATTTATTCTATTTATTGTTTGTTTGTTTATTCTTTCCTTTTGTGTTACGTTTGTTTCCACTTCCAAGTTCTCGTTGAAAAGAAGTACCAAAAAGTATTTAGAGAGAGCAAGAACGGGGCTCTGGACAGGACTTCTTCCCTCCCCCTCCCCCGTTGGACTTAGGTAGTCTGTACTCTTTGTGACTTTCATTTATACTTTGTGCTGTCCGGCTTCGAGGACGTTGTCAGGAGCGCTCTTTGCAGTTGTCAAATGAAATATTAAAACAAAAGTTTGACAAATATTATTTCTCGTGGTCTCTAGATTTCAATTTCAGAAAAATAAACAAATGCGAGCAAGTATTATCTAAAAGAAACAATATTAACATTGTGTAATCACAAGAGGTTCCTAACGAAGCTCAGAAACATAAAAAGGAAACATGAATGCTTGAATTGACCTAAAGACTAAAGACCTAACTGCTCTAGAAATAAGAAAGGGAAATGGGCTACATTATTTCTTTGCATCTTTGTTCATGTGCCTCGCCAAGTAAATATCTTTATATGTTCTGTATTATCATTAGACCATGCTTAATGGCATTGTAATAACTCAATATTGTGGAAGCTTGATTAATTCACATACAAAGTTGCAGCACTTCTTCTTTATTCGATCGGCCAACACAGAATGCCCGTTCATGTTATTTTACATACGTTTAACATAAGCTTAACATAGCTATCGTCTTATTTAAGTATCGATATATCAGTGTGACCCTCTGCCAGCTTACTACAATATCTTCGAATTAATTCTTCTGATTTACTGCATCGTATTATTAAATACCCCATCGAAGTTAATTATAATTCCCGAACTTGTCGATTTATTGGGCTATTTATATTTATTTTTTTCGCATCAATTTTGGTTGGAGCACAACGTGAATAACGTGCGTACTGAGCTGGCCATGATTTCGTCTGGCTGTCTGTCTGTCATCAAAATCGTCACCATATTCATGTTGGATGGGTTCGCTATCTGACTTAAGCTGTCTGCAGTTGGAGTACCCCAACTCTTGTTGCGCTTAGCCTGAGCCAAGGCCAACTGGATGTCGAGCACAACAAATCAATTAAAATGCCACACACACACACACAATAACAGACACACTCACACTCATAGGTTCACACACAGTCACACATGCAAAGACAGGCCGCTTAAGCTGCGGACAAAGTCGGCCTAAAGTCCACTTCAATCAAACTATTACATAATTAAATCACAGGACCTTCCACTGCACACACATGCACACCCACACTCACCCACACACACCCACACACACTGAAAGACAGCATGAAGAAAATGTTAAGATGCGTAAAACTTGTAATAAATGGTGGATTATGTTAATCAAGCAGAAAAACAGAGACACGCAACTTGAGAGGCAAATGAGAAAGAGACGGGGAGAGAGAGATAAAGAAAGAGAGATAGTGACAGACAGAGAGAGAGAGAACTCCAGACAGCCAGCTAGTGAGAGCGAGATGGCGCACACAATATAAATGAATGAAACATTTTATTAATGGTTTATTTTTTATGCTGGGCCCCGCAGTTGAAATGGCAAAACTTTCGGGCCAGCAAGCGAGAAAAACACACTTAAAAAATTGTGCGAAAACAAAATAAGTCAGAGGCAAAGGAAAAAGTTATAAACACAGTCGCAGTCGCTGTCGCCGTCGCAGTTGGCCTTAACTTTGCTTAAATAATTCATTAAATTAAGTATACTGAACAATCAATCAAAGCGCATTTAGTGCTCATCAATGGCATGAAATGTTAATGAAATACTGTTGAGATTTTCTTTGATTTCCCACACACACACACACACCCGCACACACACACACACAGTTGACATAGCATAGCAGTATTTTTTCTCATCTTTCTAGTTGTTTGTCTCGTTATTTGTTTCTACGACTGTTTACATTTCTTACGGGAACAAAACTTAAAGCGCAGGAGGAACTGCCCACTTTATGACGAAGATGGTAATAGAGAGAGGGAGAGGAAGTGAGAAGGGGGAAGAGAGAGAGGGAGAGAGATGTATAGAAACAGCAAATATGTTTGCACGACTGTCTAAGGCGAAATGTGTTCTGTGGCGGCAGCCAGCAGGTTACGCCAGCCCTGGGGAATGTCGTCAGTCAACAACAGCAACAACAACAGCAACAATAACAGCAACAACAACACAACAGCAACAACAACAACGTCGCCAAGCTCAAGGCAATTATGGCAAGAAGCTGCAGCCTGCAGCCTTTGCAGAGCTCAGCTGAGAACAAGAACCAAAAAAAAAAAAAATAGAAAAAGAAAAAATATGCAGAAATGAAACTGAAAACATTTGGAAACTATGTATTTTTTTGCCATACTCTCTGAAGCATGCCAGAGAGCATATGCCTGATATTGTGTTGGGGGAAAACTTTGTGCATAAAGTCGGGGAGGCAACAATGCCAAGTGGAATCTGACCTCGGTGGAGTTTTTATTTGAGATTATGTGGGGATAATGCGCTATTTATTTGCAGCAGAACTGCTGTGAAGTTGCAGAAATGGATAAATAAAGTCGGGCTATAACGCGATATAGTAGCTACCATATGCACATATTTAAGAACTATTCAAACATTTTTAAATAAGAGTTTGCAATTTTAAATGTACATATAATATGTATAATATATAAAAATGTAAAAAAACAGATATATACATAGATATTGTAAGGAGATATGGAAGTAACACTTATTGAGCTTAAAAAGAATTGAAAATACATATACATATATGTATGTAGATAGTCTCAAAATATTGGCGACTTCACAGGTGTCAACCTATATGTTAAAAGCATTACTAATCCATTTTTAGCGATAGTAAATTATAACTCAGTAATATCGAGTGTTAACCGATAATTATGTTGCATTTCTGCATTGAACTTATTAGAATTAAAGTATATTGGGAGTATATTAAAGTATATTATCTACTATTACTTGTAGAAAAGGTGTAAGCCAAAGGTAAACTTTAAAAACGTACGTAGGCAATGCAGGACTATCATAAAGCTCACACATTGTAAGTTTAGCAACATAGATACTAGCGCAAATATTAAAGTGCCGACTATTTACCTTAATTTTAAATGCATTACTTTAACATTTTTAACATATTTAATACATTTCAACATCGATAGTTCACCGATAGTATTTTAGCTTTTAAAGTAAACCATTTCTACATAAAACATATTTATATATTAGTTTTTTATATACATTTACTTGTAGAAAAGATGTATGTTTGTCAAAAGAAAATGTTTTAAAACGAACGATAGCAATGCAAGACTATCGTTGACCTCACACATTGTAAGTTCAACAATATCGATAGTAACGATATACCGCAGATATTATATCGTTGTCTTTTTACCATAAATTAACTTTACGCTTTTATCGATATTTAAATATCTTTCGATATCAATACTCTACTGATCGGATCGTAGCATTTCTATTTACGAAACTTTTATCCTAATAAAACTCCCTACACAGGACTCTGCAAGTACAGGGTATAAGTATGCTAATATGCCCAATTATTGCACTGCAAAAAGAAAGCTACACTCAGCTTGCAGTGCTGCACTTGTGGCAACCTTAACCTGGCCCGTTGCAACTGCCGCATGTGTGCAGCGTAGCGCAGTGCAGCATGAAAATGCGCATAAAAACTTGCACATTTTTGTAGCACTTGCGACGGCTTCCCCCGACAAAAAGTCGCTAGAATTTTTGATAAACCGAGAGAGTGAGACAGCAACAGTAGCAGCAGCAGAGAGCTTTGTCTTCCGCTCGTGTGTGCTCCTCATTGCCTGCTGCAGTTGTCGCACCGTCGGATCAACTCGTCCTCTCGTGCTTGGGGCTCGTCTCATAAGCAGTTGCATGTTATTGACGCAAGATTTCCCCTGGCGCTCAGTGGAGGGGGGAGTATGTTCAAGGCGAGTGCCCAAGGCAGTAGCATAGCTGCCACCTCCCCCTCCCCTCTTCTTTTGCAGTTTACTTCCCCCCAAGTGTGCTCAAAGAAGCCGAAAAAGGAATATGTATGTGGCGTAAATGTTTGCCTTGTGTTGCAATTTTGAGCAACATTTTTACAAAAATAATGTTTACAACTGCATTTTAGCGAGCGTTTCGCTCTGCTTTTCAACAACTAACCCCCTTCACCCCTCTCTACACCCCTTCAACACAAAGTTTAGCTTAGTTGTGAGGCCAACAAATAGTTGCCCCTTCGCCTTCTGCTTCCCTTCTACTTCGTGACCAGGGTGATTTTTCAGCAAACTTATTTACTGAGCAAATAGTTTTATAGTTAGTTAGTCAGTCAGTTAGTCGAGAGTGCCAGACCTTTCAGCCCCCGCCCCCTAAACATGCCCAGCATTTTTCGTGGCCTTTTGCCTTTGAGCTTTAACTGAGATCTACCCCCCTCTGACTCCCGCGCAGCTCGAAGTTTCCTTCAGATTGTTCATTTTCCGCCATAATAACAATAGTTTGTTGATTTTAAAAGCGTTTTTAAAGCACCTCGCAGCATTCGCAGCCCCGATTGCCTGCAGCACGTGCTCGGTGGCCCGCGGTCTTCTTCCCTTCTCCCCCTTCCCCGCCGCCGCCTTCTCTTCTCTTCCAGTTCGGCTCTGCCAGTCTTTCAATTATGTAAGGTCTTTATAATCGAATAATTAAAAATGAAAAATTAACGCATGAAAAATGCATTTTCAGCCCGAATTTACAGAGGCAGCTGCAGGTTGCAGTTGCTGTTGCAGCTGCAGTTGCAAGTGGATGGGAAGGGGCGTGGCGGGAACTGAAGCTGACCTACGCTTCGCTGGCTTCCAGGCACACTCCATCCGGTCAATTCGCTGAGAATTTGTAGACAAACATTTTTTTAACAGGGTATACCAAATGTATAGCAGATTTATAGCAGGTTTATAGCAGATTTATAACACGTTTATAGTATATTTAAATCACATTTATAGCAGGATTATAGCAGATGTATAGCAGATTTATAGCAAATTTAGGCAGATTTATAGCAGATGTATGGTAAACCATATGTGAGGCATATATACATATACATATGTATAAGATGTACATATATCATTTGAATACCAAATGTACATATATCAGAAGTATACCGGGATATATAACAGATGTATGAAAGATGTATAGCAAGTATATCTGATATATACTAGATTTATAGCAGGAGTATGCCTAACCGGCTTTCAACAGATTTACAGCAGTTGATTGGCAATTATATAGGAGACGTATTCCAGTTTTATAGCATGTATATAGCAGATTTATACCAGCTGTATAACTGGTGTATACAAGCTGCCTACAAGACGTATACCAGATGTTAACCTGATGTACAACACATGTTAACGATTTGTATACCAATTTAACAGCAGATTTATAGTAGATTTATACCAAATAAATAGCTTATCTTTTACAGATGTCTATCTTATGTATATAAGATGTATATAAGAGTGATGTATAGCAGATGTATACCAGCTGTATACCAAGATCTATATAGGATATAGGAAAGATGTATGCCAGATGTACAGCACAAGAATATCTTAGGTACATCAGAAGTATAGCGGATGTGTACCAAATATACATCAGATTTTTAATAGTTTTTACCAGATTTATGGCAGATTTATACCGCATGCATGCGGTATGTATACTAGGACTTATAACAGATGTATAACGGATGTACAACAGATGTATACAAGATGTATAACAGATTAATAACAGATGTATACCAGATGTATTCTAAATGAATTAGTTTACATCTTCAATAAGCCATTCAACCAACCCACACAGGGTATTTCCCTGTCGACTTCCGTTTATTGCCTGTGCACTCGCTTGTTGTATTTGCCCCGCCCGCGCTTTTTGCATTGGCAAACACTTTGAGCTCATATGCAAATATAATTGCAAGATATTGCGCTTACTTTATGGTCGGAACGAGAAGGCGCAAGGCCGAAGCCGGGCCGGGCACGGCTGCGATCAGTGGGAACCCGCGAGTTGAGCGTTTAATGAAAACTGTCTGAGTAATTAAATACATGATGACAAAAGTATGCGTGCACAAACAGGCACAGACATGCACAGACGTGCAGGCAGGCGAGAGTTAAGCCGAAATTTATTTATTTAAATTACATACATGCACAGATAGAGCCAGGACCAGCGAAATATGTGAATTATTTATGGCATTCATCGATGGCAGCAACAGAGAGAGAGAGAGAGAGAGTGAGGGAGAAAGAGAAGGGTCTCTTTGTGGCATTTTCACGCCCCTTTTTGGTTGAAATTATGGCTCGCTTTGCGGCGCCTTGTGCCAGTAAAGCGCATCCCCGAGTGCAGCTAATGCGTTAAAGAGTTGAGCTCATTAAGGCGCCGCGGCGAGGGATCCTCGCCTGGATCCGCAGGGACAAACTATTAACGTTCTTTGTTTTTGTGCTGGGCCAACACTTTTAGTGCAAATAATTTACAGGGACTCCGCCAAATGGCCCGAATGTTGAGCCGAGAAAGAGAGACGAAAAGAGAGAGAGAGAGAAAGTATTCAGTGCATAAGAAAAATGTCCAACAAAACTTAATTACTTGCCCGAAGAAGTTTGCGGAGGTTACTTTGGGGGAGTGGGAGAGGGGAGTGGAAACAAATTGGCCAAATTTGCTTGACTTGCAGCCGCGTTTGTTGTTTGTATTTCGCATTTTGTATCTGTTGTCGCTGTTGTTCTTCTTGCTACTGTTGTTGTTGTTGTACTTTGTTTATATTAACTGAGCGAGGGTGACACTTCGTTCTCCTCATTCTCCACTCCACCCCGTTCCCCATTGCCCCTTTTCAGTTGCTTTAATGAGGGTTTAAGCATTATTTGCTCAAGGGTTGCCTTTGCCCTTTTGTTTAACGGCGTCCGAGCAGCAGCGCAATACCTTGTCGCCCTCCCCCCTCTTAACTTCCCACTCCCCTCTGCAGTAAGAAGCCAGAAAAAACAGGCAGTTAAAAAACCAAAACAAAAACAAAAGCGAAATGTTTATTTGAATTGCATGCAATAATTTTTAATTTTAATTTTAGTTCGCTGTGGCCAAAACTTTGACATTTTTTTGCCTGCCTAAAATGGGCACAAAGAGAGGTAGAGAGGAAGAAAGAGAGAGAGAGATAGAGGGGGAGAGTGGGAGCCATGCTAATGACAAATCAGAGACAAAAATTGGTGCTTGGCGGCTGCGAGATAAGCGTCTGACCAAGGCAGCTGATATAGCACACAACATGAAAGGGTTGCAAGCACAAATGGTGCCAAAGGGAGGGGAAGGAGCTAATTACATTTGCAATTATGGTCAGCTTCCTAGGGGAAGTATCTTATATTTTAAATTTATGAAAGCGGACGAGAGTTTGATGTGGAATCAGCCAATAGTTAGTTTCCCTAAACTAGAAAAGTATTCTAGGAAACTAACCTAGTAACCTCATCTAAAAAAAAACCTAACCTAATAACCTAACCTAAAAACCTAACCTAAGAACCTAACCTAAAAACTTAACGTAAAAACCTAAGCTCAAAACCTAAACTTAAAACCTTAACTTAAAACCTAACCTAAAAACCTATCCTTTAAGCCTAACCTAGAAATTATGAAAACTTACCTACAAAGCCTTATCTAGATAACTAACCTAAAATCCCACGTAACCTTATCTAAAAACCTAACCTAAAAACATAACCTATAAACCTAGTCTAGTCTAACCTTCAAGGCCTTATATTAGTAACTAACCTGAAAACCGGATCTAGTAAACTAACCTAAAAACCGAACTTTAACACCTTACTTGAATCCGCGAAACCTAATGCAATCACTTATGAAATCTATTTCTTTTCTTTGTGATCTTCTGCACTGCAACTTATATATATGAATTACGCCTCACATTGCATTCAAGCATATTATTAATTAGTTTAAAGTTTCAACCTAACCTTAAATACTTTATTTGTATTCCAAGCTATTAGAGAATTATTTGCTAAAGCTCATCAAGTAAATACACAAAACGAATTCTTGTACTTGTATATATTTCTCTGTTATATTTAAGGTCTTCAACAATTTATATTCTTACTTTAATACCTAACCTAGAAACCTAAGCTTGAAACCTAACATAGTAACCTTACCTAGAAATCTTACCTGGAAACTTAACCTAGAAACTTAAACCAGAAACCTAACTTTAAAACCCAAGGTGAGTTCAAAGCCAGCTTTAACTTTTCGTGGCTACTTTTCTGCCCTGAAACTAATCTTTCATATAACTTATATCTTAATGAAAATAAACAATTAATCATTTAAAATAATCAAGATATGTAATCTCAAAAAAAGTATTTCAAGACTAAGAAAGCTATCGCTCTTCAACACCTTTCCTTATACACCATCAGCTCTGCAGCTATTCCCGTGCGGAATCTCATCTCTCAAGCAATTTACTCTTTGCATAATTGGAATCACTTTCTAGCTCTTTATCTCCGCTCTCAGCTCAAGTTGATTGCGCCTCTCGACTTACGCCCGCACTATCCCTATAATTATCAATTTAATAATGAAATCGAACCCATCAGAGGCTGCGCTGCTTGCCTGCCTGCCTCGTCCTGCCCTGTTGACATCGAGGCCAGCGCGAGACATGGAAATAAATTCCATTTTTTATTAATTGCGCATTTTCTTTGCATCGCTTTTTTTACGGCAGTGCATGAGCTGCCCCTGCTCCGCGCCCCCGCATCACTTGACTGTTGTCAATGATGAAGGCGCTGACAATGGTAGAGTCCGGCTCAAGGCACGGCTGTCGGATGCGGATGCGGATGGCGAATGGCGGATGCGGCTGGCCAGTCGAGTGCAGGGACCCATTGAAACACTGTCGCCGAGTCATCGTCATCGTCATCGCCGTCGCTGGAGTCGCCTGTCAAGTGCAGGAGGCGTGCATCAAGGGCTCGTTGCAGCAATTGCAGCAGCTTCAATAATTTGTGTGCTTTAATGAGACGTGGCTGGGGTAGGGGGCAGGGGCGTGGCGTAGTTAAAATAATTTTAAATCAGCTGCGTATTTGCACAAAGCTTTATTTGATTTTAATTGATTTTTTTGTGAGCTGCAGCTATTTGCTTTTAATTTACCAACACACACTAGCACACACACACACAGTCGCACACACAGGCACACACACAGTCGCACACACACGGGCACACACACACAGACAGTGCACGTGCTGTCGATTGTGAGCTCGATTCATTGCGTTTGGCGGCGTCTCAGCTGCTGCACGGCAACTTAATGCGAGGGAGTGTGGCTGCTGCTACTGCTGTGTGTGTGTGTTGTGCAATTGTATGTGTACGTGTGTGTGTGTGTGCGTGTGTATTTTGCCATAATTCGACTGTTTGATCTGTTGAAAAAATATGCGCGTATTTTAATTTTATTTGCTTTTTAAATGAAGCAGCATCAGCCCCAAGCCACACAGCTGATTGCCTCTCCGCCTCTGGCATACACAATCAGTTGGCCAATCCCCCCAACTGCCTTTACCCCCCTCTCCACCCTTCGCCCTCTCTCTCTCTCTTTCTCTCTGTTTCTGCCCTCGCCACCTTTGCAAAGCTTTGCAGAGCAAACCTTGCCCAAAAAAGAGAGCTACAGAAATTAACCTCAATGCAAGCAATGCGTATGCTACCTAAACACACACACACAAACGCCCACAAATATATACTTGCTCTCTCCCTCACACAGAGAAAGAGCGCACACAGCATAAAAATGAAATGAAATTTTATTTACGTTGTTTCTGTGCGTTTGGCCCGCGGCTAGTTAAGTTTTTGGCTTGTCGTTTGTTGTGTGTATCGTAAAATATTTGCGTTATTATGCTAGTTATTTTTTGCAATGTTCGGTTAGCTTGGCAGCAGCAGCCCCAACTCCCTATCCCCCTCCCCTTCTGCTTTTGCGTGCTAGGGTTGCGCCATCACAGTTCGCTAGCTCATTTTTATTTCAGCGCCCCAGGCAGGGATGACAAAATCGGAGGAGCACATTGCATGTGAGGAACTTGCGTTCCCTTTTCGCAATAAAATGTCAAGTATTTGCTGGCAGCAGCAGCACAAAATACTGCTCTGCTAGTAAAACTAAACCGACTGAAGGCAACTGAAGCATGCTTTCTTTTTTTGCGAGGGGGAGTGGGGGGAGACCTGACGAAATTGTTAGCTTGTGGTTGCTTGGTCGAGCGAACGACAGCTGCGTCCCAGGAGCCAAGAGCTCACACACACAGTCTGCTCCTGCTGCTGCTGCTCCTGCTGGTCGAGCCAATTAGCAGGGCTTCAAAATTTGTTTAAGCCGGATGCAAAACTCTATAAACACAGGCGGGCAGACATTTTAATGGCCTTCGACTTGGACAATCTGTCGAGAATGGCAACAACAAACGGGGCGTTAACGGATATTGGCTTAAAATGTCATAAAAAATGTTACAGGAATCGCAAGTGAAGGGTGTGGAGATGTCGCGGGGGTGGGGGCCGCATTTATTGGTAAATAAAGTTCCGATTCCGGCCATGGCATAAAAGTTAATAATAAATTGAAACAATGAAGCCAAATTGTTGATCTTTGAGAGAGAGAGAGAGAGAGAAGGAACGAACGTAAACCAAAACTCAAGTTTATAGCCTGAGCTACGTAATAAAATTCTAATGGGCTCGCCGCCGAGGGCATATGAAAGCAGCTAGACAAGGAAAGTATCAGTGGATTTAATTAATTTTACGATACGATTTGCAACTGAAGAATGAACGTGATATATCTTGGTTTCTTTTCGCTTTACCTGCACACTTGCGAAACGAAGCTTTAAAGGTGAATTGAAATGAAAAAAATAAAATTACAAGAAAGCTTAAAGAATTTTATGGTAAATCGATACAATTTGGGAATTTTAAATTCCCATTTATAAGTAATTTTTAAGTACAATTTAACAGCCAGTGCCATGTGAGCAGCTGTTCTGAACTGTTAACTGACGATAGTTGTAGCTGTTTTTATGATCGATTAATTTCAGATTTTCTGTTAGGCTGAGCTGTTGCAGTGCAATGTTAACTGCAGAGAGAAACTGTTAAATTCTAGTGAAATTTAACACCCCAAGGCTGGAGGACCCTCACTGATATTTGAACAGTATTTATTTAAGTGCATGTTAACAGCTGCCGCCATGTTAACAGCTTGCACTATGTTAACAGCTTTTCTAAATTTTCAATGGTTGCAAGCTTACAGTTTTATGATCGATAACTTCTCAAACGGCACTGTTAAACTCTGCACTACATGAGTGCGATGCAAGCGAAATGTAAACTGCTGGGAAGAACTGTTAAATTCTAGTAGAGCCGTTAAATTTAACAGCCCCGAGGCAGGAGTGCCTCCTTTACATTTAAATTACTTGCCATTTCCGGCAAATTAACTTATCTATACAACGTTGTTTCCAAAGCGAGCATATCAAACGTGTGAATTGCCTGTGAGTGTGTGCTGTATGTACAATGAATTTTTAATTAGGCAGCGCTCTATTATGCACAAAAGAAAGAAATGCAAAGAAAGTCGGAGAGTCAACTTGAAGGCTTATGTGACGCAACCCGAAAATGCTGGGGAATATCAAACGCAGCTAATTAATAATTAATAAGCATTGTCAATTAAAGACCGGCGCGTGGAATCTTCGGCAACATTTTTTATGCATGTCACAACATTTTGTCATAAAGTGATAAAGGTAAGAAATCAAAAGGCTGCCAGGCTCGCCAGGCCTGCTTGCTGGTGTCCCATCTTCCTTCTTCCTCTCCTGGCATAGATGGCAATCTTGCTGGCATCGTGTGTCGAGATTGTTATGTTTGGGCCCTCCAGCTGGCAAGACGACAAAGACGACGACGACGAGGAAAATGAAGATGGAAATGAAGATGGAGATGCCGCACGCATGTGGCATAATTGAAAGCGACATGGCTGCCATGTAGCAAGACAGCAGCACGAGCAGAGCGGGGACGGAGCAAGGCGAGACGAGGCACAGCGTGGGCGTGGTGTGTCTCGGGACAGGTGCACGTTTAACTTTTGCTGTCTGCCTGGCTTCCAATAGCAGATTATAATGTACGAATTGCTTAATTCAAATGCTGTAAATATTCACACACACCCGCACACACTCACACACACACTCGCACACAGACACTGCGTCGACTTTGTCTATGGCAAATTGAATCAACGGCAGCTGGTGCTGCTGCTGCTGTGCAGCGAGGCGGCGATAACAGGACTTGCGTGTTTTAAAAATTAAACGAAATAACTAAATTAGCATAAATAAGGAGCGCTAATAGGATTCTGCTTGTAATTATCAAATTGGTAACGTTAAAAAATACCAAAAACAATTGCAGCAAATTAAAGAGAGATGCCCCGTCGCGGCAGAGAGAGAAAGCTTTGCTTTAAGCCTGTCCCCGCACCATTCCCGACTTATCCCCCTCATATGTATACGTGATATTTATTGAGCGAGCGCAAATTAAACACGCGCACGTCGACACCTTTTTTAATTTTTATTTATTTATTTATTTGCCTCGTTCTTTTCTCTGCGGAATAAATTTGAAACCTGCATTTGGTTTGTGTCGAATTTATTGGCTGGCTCGCCAAATCGATTTCGCATTATTTGTGTGTATCAATGCAGCTGCTAATTTGCTTAAAAGCATAATTAACAACAGCACACACATACGCACACATACACAGACACGTGGAGCGCAAGAGAGACAGGGCAATGCCAAATGCGCCATTTTATTGCTCCACGCGAGTCGTAAAAAACAAATACGCAAGGTGTAAAAAATGCAGAAAAAACACTGTAAATCAGCGCAATGAAAGAGCAACGTACAGACAGTCTCACACACACACACGCACACAGCAATGCAAGCCAGCAGGAGCATAGTAAAACCGAGGATAATATAACAATAACAACGCAAAGTGGCGCGTCAGACTCGCCGTATACGTAATGTATTTTTTCGTATGTTTTGTTTGGATGTTTTGCGGTTTATTGTGTCGAGTGTGAAATTTTGTGAAGAAGAAAAAACACATTGCGCGACATTCGATTGGCATGTGGTGGGCACTCTATACACGTTTATCGATTAATCAGGCAGTGCTTAAGGCTGCTACGTAATGGGAATGAAACTCGATAAGCCCGCTACGTAAGCCTGATCACGTAAGCACTCGTAACTTCGTTAAATATAAAGGGATTAGTTGCTGAGGATGTGGTTTTGTTGGTGGTGTGTGGGCTACTTTTCGATTGGGTTTTTATAGATTTATAAAATAATCATAATTCAATTATGATTTAATATGTATAGATTTAAATTCTTCAATTATTTTCTTTTTATATTAATTAATTTAATTTAATTTCACACTACATAACACTTATTTGTGAGACCGCCCTGCTTTCAAATGCATAAGAATTAATTAATAATTAATTTTAAAAGCAAGGCTTTAAACAATAATATAATTATGTTAAACTCTTCTTCTGCATTCTACGATCCGTAAACATTTAGAGTTGCTTAACAGCTACTTAGAATTAAAGCTAACAGCAGCTTAGCAGAACACTTAACTGCTGCTTAGCAGAAGACTTAACAGCTGCTTGGCACAAGACTTAACAGCACTAAGCATCGAACATATACAGTACTCAAACAGCGGAAAGTACTCGCCTGAATACTTTCGGATTATTACGACCCCAGAACACGAAGTGTTTCACGAGTAAGTGATCGGCTTTCTTTGGTGAGCTACCACGAAGTAGAGAACAGCGGCATCAACTCAGTCTGCTGCTTAGCAGAAGACTTAACAGCTGCTGAGCACAAGACTGAACAGCTGCTTGGCACAAGACTTAACAGCACTAAGTATCGAACTTATACAGTACTCAAACAGCGGAAAGTACTCGCTTGAATACTTTCGGTTTATAATGACACCAGGACCCGAAGTGTTTCGCAAGTAAGTGATCGGCTTTCTTTGGTGAGCTACCACGAAGCAGAGAACAGCGGCATCAACTCAGACTGAACAGCTGCTCAAAACATAGATAAAACAGCTGATTTTAGTTGATGTGGCAACCTTAAGCATTAAAATGGTGTCAATATAAATAATATATATTTTAATTCAGCAGTGATCTGCCGCGAATAATTATTATGTTTATTTTTTTCATTCTTTTATATTTTATATTTACAGCTTATGGCAGCAAGATATCGCCCAACACAGTTACTACATTATCTTATATATATATTTTATTGTCCGTTTTAGGAGACATTTCGCCGTCTTTTTCTTCTTCTTCAGCCTCTTCTTCGCCAACAATTTTGGCTCTTATAAATTACGCACTTAGGCAACTTTTGACGCTACTTTAACAACACAATTTAATATTTTAATAGCCGACATAACTTTAAGAACCCGACGGACGAACAGACTCCCAGAAATACGTCCCCACGAGGGAGAGGGGGAAGGGGGAGGTCTGCGCGGGCTCAGTGAAAAGGGAAAAAGGTTTTCGAAGTTGGTCGCGCGTTTTTCATTTCCATAATTCGCCTTGTGCACCAATTAAAAGTGATTAGTTTCATATTGCGCCATTTATATAATTCTTATTTCGCATTTTCTTTTATTTCTTATTGCGAATTTTGTTTTGTTCGCGTCGCGTAATGCGAAGCCAAAGCGTAGCGAAACCTTTTAAATTCCCGGGGTAATTAATTGGTGGGCTATGCAAATGGGCTTCTTCTTGCTCAGGCATGCGGGCGGCAATTCAACAAAAGTTCACCTCTCCCCTCTCTATTATGCTTTCCTTTTCACTCCTCTCTTTCTCTCTCTCTCTCTCTTGCTTTCTCTCTCTTCTCACGTCTTGTATCGCGTGCCGATGCACGTAAACGTTTACCTATAATTTTATGACTTTCCAAGCGACGGCATCGGCGGTAAACAAAGTTTTCTACCTCCCCCCACTCCCTCTGCCTTTCTCCCTCCTCCCTCCCTTTGCTGGCCTCTTGCTCAGCGGGTGGGTGAAAAAAGAACTTTTCTAATTATAATCTACATAACTTAAAATGCGAGCAGGACGCGAGGGCAAAGTTTAACGCCAGCAACGCATGAGAAATTAAATTATAGCCGTATGTGTGTGTGTGTGTGCGAGTGTGTGCGTGTGTGGCAAAACAAAAAACAGCTGTTGAAATGAAAAACAAATACGCATACGTAAAGCAAAAGGCGGCACGGGGCGTGGCAACAACTGCAGCTGAAGCGAGTGCAAAACTTGAGCCGTCGTCGAGGCGACCGTCAAAATTAAATTTACAATTTTTATTGATGGCTTCATTTGCATGGCAAAGGCACAAATACGCACACACACACACCAGCACGTGCACATGTGTGTGTGTTCGTTTGTGCGACAAGGCAAAGCAAAGCAAAGTGCCTCACAACTTGCCGCGTTTATCCTGAAAAATCATCTAATCTGAGCTAGACTTCATATTTTTCTTGTTGCTAAGCTGCCTGCCATATATGAATATGTGTTGTATTGTACAAGGGCGTGTTCCGCAAAGGAATTTCACACTGAATTCGCATAACTACAGAAAAAGCTACAGTGGAGAGTGTGACTCGACTGTAATATACCCACTAAAAACCAGATCATTTATTAATAAATATACAATTTCTATGTTTACTGTTAAAAGAAGAAGAAACTTGCTTAATCTTGTTAAGCGATATTTAATAATAAACTCCCTTTAATATATTCTGTATGTATCTAATATTTATATATAAATATCATAAGAACGTATACTTAAATAAGAAGTTGTCTTGAAGAGAAGCATTACACATGAGTTTCTCATTAGGAAATAGATAAAAAAAAATGCAGTCTACTTTGAGCTGCACTCGAAAAAAAATAGAAATTTATTGTATAGCATACTTTTGAGTGTAGAATACTTTTGAGAAGGCGCCTAAGGTAATTATTTGCAGCCAAATTTGTTGAAATCATTAAGACGATTGGAGAGATTGTCTTTAGCATCAATAAACAAGTTCTAGCATTAAAAATTGCAATTGATTTTTAGGGGCGGAAATAGGCGTAGCAAGTTTTAAAGTACACTTAATCTTCGTACAATACCAGCTCCTATAGTCTCGAGAGATCTATTTACTCTTACTGAAACAGAGAGACAGACGAACATAGGCTATTTGACTCGGCTAAATAAATAAAAATAATCATAAATATAAACATAAAGTTGACTCTGTCACGCTTTCTTCCGTCTGACAATTAACACGAAGTTAAAATACTCTTCTATCCCCCACAAACTGCATTTTCTGTGAAGAAACTTTGCCTTTCGAATTTTCGAATGAGATTTCCGGATTGCGCTGATGTCTAGTCTCTGATGTGTGTGCCGTGTATGTGTGTGTGTGTTGTGTGTATGTGTGTTCCATGTGTGTCTGTGTGTGTGTGCAGCTAATGCTTTTTCACTTTGGGGCCGAGAGCTGTGTCAAGTTTTTGGCCAAACACCCTGGGGCATATTTTAGAGGCTCATGTGACAAATTGCCAGGGCACGTGTATTGCATGCTTATTTCCAGAACTTCGCTCAGCTCTGCTCTGCTTTTTCTGCCATGTTTCGTTTGTCTAACTACAGACCAACCACACTGCCTCCCTCAACTGCCAGAGTCCCTTTCCTTCCCACCTACATTGCCGTGTGCAATGCCGCTGACAAATCCAATTCATTTCGTGCCGTGCTACGTGGCGTATGCGTAATGCGGCCCCACAACTAAAGCTAGTGGCAGCAGCCTCAGCTTGCAGGTGAAGCGCGTAATGAGGAGCGCGCACTGCGCGTACTGCGAGGCGCGTCCCCATAATCATTTCTAGAAATCGACGCACACTTCAATCATTTTTTATGGCCGCGCTCAAGTGAAAAGCCAATCAAAAAGTTGCGCTTCGCAACAAAATGTTCAATGAAAAGGCAGTGCCGGCAACCTCTTCTCTCTTCACAGTCTGACCTCGGCAGCCCTGCCACGCTCCCTTCACCCCTCCATCTCCCCTTTACCCCTGCATCTCCCTCTTCAACGAGTGAACAACAACGAGTGCTGTGATGTGTGCACTCGGGTGCCTTTTTTGCCCTGACGCATCAATATCAGGCTGCAACTGGCAACAATTACGCGCAGCCTTAATTGCCACACACACTCGTTAACAAGCCAATGCAGAGGGCAGAGGGGAATGCGGGGGAAGGGAAGGTAGACCAGCTGACCCCTTGCACGCAGTCTGTGCCGGGCAGGAAATCAAAATCATCGGTGTGAAAATAAACTAATTGAAGAAAAATTTCATTTCAGGCTGGCAAACGCAGCACGGAGACGGACACGGACACGGACATGTGCCCCATCTTGTTGCATTTGACCCGAGGTCAAGTTTCACCGCACCGCATGTGCCATGTGCTATCGGAGACAGACCCAATGAGGAAGAGAGGGACCCGTGCTTATTTATCAGTTAAGCCAATGCCAATGCCCCCCGTTTGGATGCCGCAGGAGGAAGCTGAGGCAGCGACAGTGGCAGCAATATTTTCTGCTGCCTGCTGCCGGACGGGACTATCAAAATGAATGCATGAAAAACTACGAAATGGTAATGTGCCGTTGCCATGCAGCAACAGAACGATGAGAGCAACAAGAGACGCAGCAACAGGAGGAGCAGCAGCAACGGGCAGCGTGCAACTGTTGCAACACAAGAACTGCAGCCCGTTGAGGCGTGCAACGTTGTAGGCAACACTTTTTGCCAGCCCTTTGGGCGTGTCCTTGTCTGTTTATCTACCGGTTCGGTAGCTGCCTCCGAGAGCCGCTTATGCGTTTTCATTGCTCTCGTGCCGCCAGCAACAGTTGCTGGTGCTGCTGTTGTTGCTGTTGTCAGTGTTTGACGTTGCCATTGCCCTTGCAACTCTTGTTGCGTGTGTAAAATTGATGGACATATGTACTGGCCGCAGGCGGCGCAACGACAGCGCCAGCTGCTCTGCCTGCCCACTCTTAGCACCCTGGCACAACTGGGAGACTGGGAAATTGGGTAAAACGTGGAAAAACTGAAAGACTGAAAGACTATCGGCTCGTGCGAGTTTCCAATTTCTCACCTAATTGGCGGCAAGTCCATTGTATTTCAAGTGCAGCTGCCCGAACATAGCCTCGGAAGAGGGCAGGCAGCACAGCAAAAACACTTTACTCTTAAGGGGTGTCCACTCTAGCCAACATGCAGCTAGATATGAGGAGGGAGCGTAGCAGATACAGAGATATATAAGAAGCGTGAGGGGGAAATGAAGCGAATACAAGTTACCATTTTGTATTTTTCTCATGTATGCAATATGTACGATATCATATGTTTTTATAAAGTTTACATACTATAGATGTACATTTTGCTGTCACTCCTACACTTATCATATACGTATTCAAACTTCAGAAGAGACAAGAGCAAGCTATTTAAATATGTTTGACATACAGAAGAAGGCATACCAGAGCCCGCACAGTGTATATATTTCTTATATATATTGATCACTTTTATATATAGATCACTCGATAAGTCGATTAAGCTATGTCTCTCTATAAGTCCGCCAGTCGGTCTGTCTGTTTGCTATCTATTTTTCTGTCTGTCTGTTTGCTTGTTCGTCTTTCCCTCTATCTGTCTCTAGTTCTACCCCTCTGTTCTTTTTTTTGTCTTTCTGTCTATCTGTTTGTTTGTCTGCTCGTTTGTCTGTCTGTCTGTTGGTCTGTTTTCTTACTGTATGTCTCAAAATCTGTCCGTCTGTCTATCTGTCGGTCCGTTTATTTGTCTGTAAGTCAGTCAGTCTGTCTGTTTATCCGTTTTTCTGTCTGTTAGTCTGTCTGCCTGGCTGTCTGTCTGTCTATATGTTTGTCTGTCTGCTTATCTGCCTTTTTGTGTGTTTGTCTATCGGTTGGCAGACTGCCTGCCTGTCTGTTCGTCTTTTTGTCTGTCTGTCAGTCTATCTGTGAGTTTTTCGGTCTGTCCATCTGACCGTCTATATGTTTGTCCTTCTTTCTGTCTATCAGATGTCTGTCTGTCTGGCAGACTGGACGTCTGCCTGTTTGAAAGTGGAGTTCTCAGCTATAATAAAAGTTTAGACACCAAATTTCGAATGATAACTTCTATATACCATACGCTGATCAACTCTAAGCCAAATCTTGGATGCCACCCCCACCGCCCACTTAAGATATTAATATAGTTCTTCAATTCGTTTTTTAAGCAACGTGTAATAGATAAAACTATCATAACTATATCTACTAAGCTGACTTTAGTATCTACTTCGTTTACAAATTTCAATCTGATCAGTCAACAAACACTGAAGTTATTCAAGTTATCCCCATAGTTCTCCTCAGCATTATCTGCCCCTGCAGGTATGCTTTAGTTTTTACTAGCGTGCCTGCATATGTGTATTAGAGTAAGAAAGGCGACACAAGCCTTTATAGATATTCGTATAATATTCTTATTGTGGGGTATCTTGGTCTCTGGTTTATCATCTCTTTTTTCTTTTCTTTACCATTTATTCCCCCGGATTATACTCTTGATCTTAATGTATACCCTATAGCTTATAAGTAAAATATTTCAAAAGCTAACGAAAATAACTATAGCAAACTGACTATCTGATCTCTTCCTCCATTGATGGTATTCCCTTCTTTTGGCGCTGCCATAAACTAATTTGTTTTGCGCTGCGGCCTGAATTATGGTTCTTTAATTGCCCAGCCAAGTGAGCCAGGCACACAATTTGCATGAATCGTGCGCCCTCTCTATCTCTCTGTCTTTGTCTCTTTCGCTACCACACTGGCGAGAAGGGGGAGAGGGAGACTGGCACAATGCGGCTTTTCATTAAAATCTAAAAACATAAATCTAAAAAGTCAAACCGCGCAACAATGCCAGCTGGGTCGATGTCCTACCCCCGCTCCCCTCCCCTCCCTTCCTTCCCCAGCCCCTTGCACCCTCACCGTGCATGCCTTATGCCTTCAACTTTCCTTCGATTCCTTTGCTGTCCCTTCCTTCGTCCGACTGTCTGCAAGCTAATTGAATTCTGAAATTCAAGTCGAAATTAAAAAATTACGAGCTGACGTCGCTGTCGACGTCGCAGCAAGCAGCGGACAGCGGCAGAGCAGTGCATAAATAAACTGTAACTGTAAAACGGAAAAGTATTCGACAGGTGGAAATTGAAACTGATTGAATTGTAAAATGGAGCATAAAATGCCTTAGCTCTCCTCTCCTGCTTCTGTTTCTGCTTCTTCTTCGTCACGTTTATTAATGTTTATGCCGCGCAGCTGCTGCCACGCCCCCTTCGGTAGGCATAAACAGCAACATCTTCCCACGCATCCCATGATAATTTATATTTTCTGATTTTAATTTGCGCAATTTTGGCGCTCGCGTATTTTATGTTTGTCCCGTTTTTGCATATTTCTTTCGCCCGTTGTTTGTCACTAAAAAGGCGAGAATTATTATCGCATAGCGAGGGTGGCTCGACAAGTTGTTGGGTAATTTATGAACATATGTTGAATGATAGTCATTTTGTGGCTATTTTCAAAGTTTTTGGGGTTTTTTTATTAAGCTAATCAAGTCACTTGGGAGGTTGTGGACTTCTGAATTTGATGAATAGGTTTTATTACGGCTTAGGTCAAATTGGGCTTAGGTTAGAAAAAGGTTGTTTTCATTTCTTTACATAGGAAAGATTCTGTACAGTATTTTTACTAACAACAAACTAGATTTTTTGATATTTTAATTAGTTGATCTAACATATTTTTCTATTCTACATCATTTATTATTATTCCAGTTCAGCTTTAAAATATATTGTTTCTGGTTATTTGAGTTTTTTTGCTTAGAAAATTCTTTGTTTAAATCAAACTAACTTCTTGGCTCTTTCGGTTCCTAGGAGCTATAACTAAATCGATTATATGTTCCTGTTCAGCATCTGTCTGCAGTTCAGTACTTCTATGCACTTATATGTATATATCGTTCTGTGTGAACACTGAGATCTCAGTTATTATTTGAGCTAGAATCCTTAAATTTTGCATAAACCTTCTTCCAGCTAGCCGATTTGAACTGGCCAAGTCTATCTTTCTACAGCACTGCTATTATAAAAGCTAGAGTCACTAAATTGGGCGTAAAGTTTCTTAGAAATTGTCGGTCTGTAAAGAGTTTTTTAAATCGGTAAAGAAGAGTCTCATTTTCGGGAATGTTTGTGAATTGAACTCTTCTAAGAATTTCAATAAAAGATTATCATTTCTGCTACATGCAATGAACTCTATGTATAGTGAAGACATCTCTCTCCTCATGGCATTGAGCTGCTCTCGGCTTTGCCCTTTTCTAGGCATGTATTTTTATTAGAGACGTAATTGAAGTTTAACTGCGCATGTAATAAAGGCAATTCGAGCTATTTTCAACGCATTAGCGGCATAAATAATACAAGTCGAAAGTGCGACATAAAGACGCGGACATTTCTCATGAGAAGAGAGCTAGAGAGAGAGCGAGCGAGAGAGCGTAACGAGTATTTCAAATGAAGAGAAAGAAATCCGAAACGAAATGGACGAAATGCGATATAGGCAAAGGCCCAAAGCATTACAAACGTGCCGCATTACCAATTGCCAGCGAGAAGGGAGTGTGTGTCAGTGTGTGTGTGTGTTTGGTTATACTCATATGGCAACTCGCTACTGACGCCCCCCCCTCTACTCTCTGGAGTCTGTGCCCGCAGCGCGACGCCCACAAACAAACGACGGCGACTTATTCATTGCGCTAGCCATTAAGGTGGCTCTCTGCTTGGGCTGTGATATATAACACGCTCATAATTGGTCATAAATCTGACAAATGTAATTTGTCATCACTCAGGCAGCAGCAGCAGCAGCAGCCAGCCAGTCGGGGGGCGGGGCAAAACGAATTGAGGCAGACAGAGTCAAGGCATGTGAAATGGCGGACTCGGTTCTGATTCTGGACGACGCTTTGTGCCGAGTGCCAAAATGAAAAAGGTGCTTGACACAAAATGTCAGCTGGATATTTTTTATTGCACAATCACAACACGCACACACACACACCGGCACACACACTGGCACACACACAGAGGCAGAGCACGCACCGACAGCAGCGTACGCGCTCGCATAGAAACGACTTTCTCGAGGCGCCTAAAAGTATGCTCGAGCTCTTGAGCTTGTCACACACACTTGCACACAGAGACAGCCGCAAATAGACTGAGTACCGTTAGGTGGCGCACAGACAGCACACGTAAGCCACAAAGTAGTTACTTTTTATGCCTGCCATTGGTTTTGCTTCGGCTTTGGTCACTTGGGCTCGTAAATATTTTACAAGTTCTTCTCGGCCTAGCTGGCAACTCTCCTTCCCTTTCCCTCTGTTTGTATCCCTCTCTCTTTTCTCCTTCCTTTCTCCTTTCTCTCTCTTCTTCTCTCAACTAATTTTTGCTCTCATAGATGACGTACGACTTATTTGGGTGCAGGTTCAACATCTACATTTCATTATAAATGACTTTGAAAATGGCCTCAACACTTACCCAGGCTCCCCTCGCTGCCCTCCTCCTCTGCCACTCGATTCTAATGATGCCACTTGGGCGGCAATCAATAAACCGTTGCAAATTTATGGGAATTAAGTTGCCGCATAATGAGTAAACAGGCCCAGAGCCAGACCCATTGACAAAATTATATATATATATATTATATATGTCTAGTTCCCTCTGGGTAAGGTGCAAATATGATAAATAGTCTATGCAAATTTTATGAACCAAACTGGAAAATGGGTCGAGGGCAACAGCAGTAGAATAAATAAATCACAGTTGGAGTCTATTTTATATATATAAATATATTGATGTCTTCCGCTGCCATCAAACTCTTTATTTCATTAAGTCAGCCCGAATTTCTTCACGAATTCTGACTTAGCTTTTATTCCAAGAAATTCAATCGGGCTGATGCGTATTTTGGCTCAGACGAGCTTAAGTCTCTGCTGCTGCACGTGTCGCACAAGTTTCCGACGTCAAGTTCGAGATTGAATCAATCGAATGGGGTTATCCGAATACTCGATGAAGTCTTAAGCCATTTTCCTCTTTCCTAGTCCCTCAAAATTGTAGGTATAGGTCTCCAATGGAACGTAACAGATCAAGAGATTCTTAGCACTTAAAGATTCAGGTTGCCGGACATGAAAGTAAATTCATTTGTTAAAATTCTATGAATACTTGAGTGATACCGGATGCCTCTAGTTTTTTTTTTTAATTGTCTCTATGGGTACCTCATGAAACCTAAGAAATATTATAAGTATGAAAAGCGTACGTCTTACCTTACCTTACCTAAATAATCTATGAATACCTCATAAAATAACTATGAAATAAAGAGCATAGGTAGCTATCATGTCATATATCATTAAGAGCTTCTTGGCGCTAAGAGATAACACAATCCTCAGGCATTAAAGAAAATCCTTATTCCTAATTATTCTATCCCTGAATTACAGATGGAGCCTAATAATTAGAGAGCATAGGAACCTATCATCCTTAAATAGTAATAACAGATTTCCCAGATGTAAAAGTAAACCTCTATCTCTTTAAATTGTGTTAAACATAAAACATATTATGCACAATTCCCATCTTATCATCGTTGCAATGAAGAGGTTCTTAGCACTTTGAGATAATACATGAAAGTAAATAGAAAGATTGATATTGATTGCCTGCAACGACCTCAGTGAGCCTTCAAGGCATTGTCGCAGTCAGCAATGCATTTTTCCATTTTCATTTGCAAAGTTGCTCAAAGTGAATTCACGGCCCCGGCGTCGTGCCCGGCAAATGGGTCAGCCTATTGAGGGACGAGCGTGGAATTGTACGTGACGATCCCCGCATAGCAAGTGCGCATTATCCACAGATCTTCAATCGACTACGACATGATATCATCTATCTTGCTTATTCAGATAGATATATAGCATAGTATATAGTTCTACTGCCTTCAGTTTGATGCGACACATTTGGCAAATTGGCGCTTAGCGATGCCTAAAGATATCATGGATATATAGCATAGTATTTTTCACTTTTTCTCTTTATTTTCATTCCCCTCTTTGTTGTTTTTAGTTGCTGTTGTTGTTGTTGTTGTTTATGCTGCTCGAGAAAATCCGAGAATTTGAGTGCGACTCAATTAGAGGCAATTGAATTATTACACGACGGCACTCATTCAATTTTCTCTGAAATGGACACGAGTGTATCATGTGTAAGTGTGTGTGTGCACGCATGCGTGTGTGTCTGTGTGTGTGCGTGTGAATGTGGGTGTGTATTTGTCTGAATTTCAGTAGCTCGCAATGCTGTCAAACACAAATTGTGTGATAAGTAAAATGATTTGGCATTTCGCCTGGTTGAAGCGATCGAATTAATACCCTTTCTTAGGGATGCGCCAGTTTTGTGCAACGTATTTATATTATATTCAATTAATGAGCTGAAGGGGTTCTTAAAGTGCTTCTATATCCGATTTCCGATAGAGCTTGAACTGTATAAAATATTTAAAAGGCTTAAAAAACTTTCAGCTTAAAAAAAAAAAAAAAAACTTTCAAAATACCTAAAATACTTAATTATTCAATAAACATGGGGATTTGAAAATTCACTGTTTTTAGACCTACATCGAAATTTCGGAAAAAAAAATAAAAAATAGTTAAACCTATTGTATATTCAACGCAAAATTTAGATTTATTTATACTGATAACATTTATTTTCCATCTAAAAAACTTAATTACTTAACTTAATTATTTTATAGAATTTTGATATTATAAAAATAAGACCTATTTACAGTAAAGATAAATTAAAAACAAATCACATTTTCCAATTTTTATTCATATTTTTATTTATATTATAAAATAACTTTACAATTTTTGTATTATTATTAAATTAATATTTTTTTTCATTTTTATAAATGAAATGGACCTAAACCTATGCAAGGTCAAAACTTAAATTGAGATTTCTGGTGTCAGACACACCTCTCCTTAACCAAGGCAAAGACTGCAGTGAAGTCGAGTATGCCCCACCCATGATAATGTAACGCAGGGGCCCACGCATTTATCACTTCTCCTGGATATAGGCGCCGACACGCTGGCCCCAGGTCCCCAGTTCGAGCGTGTCTATTGTTGGATACGGTTGCGATACACAGAGAAACAGAATGAAACTATCGCACACTCAGCCCTGTGTGCTGCTGCTGCTGCTCCTGATCTGCTGTGCCTGCCTGATTCGGCCGGGCGAGGCACGCGGTGGGCGCGGACGTGGTGGCGGCTCATTTGGTGGCCTCTTCGGTGGCTGGCGCAGTAAATATGGCAGCAAATCTTCATCTTCAAGCGGCGGACGACGCGTGGTCAGTGGTTCCCCCGTGCACACGGCCATGAATGTGCCCAAGGTGCCGCCACCACCACCTCCACCGCCAAAGCCAATGCCAAAGCCACAGATACCCAGCTACCCGCGACAGCAACTGCCTCCGGGCTACAGCTATGCAGCTCCTCCAGCTGCAGGCACCTTCTATGCGAATGCGCAGGCGCTGCCCGCTGGCGCTGTGTACTATGCGCAACCTCCCAGCTCCATGGGATCAGGTGAGTGAATCGACATCTCATTAGAATTAGGCGAAGCTCACCATAGGCAATATTTTCCTGCAGGTGCAAGTGGTTTTCTCACCGGCATGTTGGCTGGCCGCCTCATGGACAGCGTGTTCTTTGGCCATCGCCACCACGTGACGCATGTGTATCACCAGAATCCGCAGGGTGAAGCTGCTGCGGCGGCAAATGGACGCGAGATTATTGTAATTAACAATGGACAGCAGCAGCAGCAGCAGCAGGAGGGAGCTGCCACAGAGGTGACCCTTAATGAACCACTAAGCCCGCAGACAGGCGAGGACGCATCTTCATCGCAGCAACATGAAACGGCGGACTTTAGCGCGGACTCCAACGAGTCCACTGCGCCGCCGGAGATGCCTGCCGGCAGTGCTGGCATTATATGCTTTCCCATCAAACTCAACGAAACAGATCCCCAGCAACCGGAGGTGCAACGTGAGGTGGAGCGCATCGTCTGCTTCCCCGCACCCAATCCGGCCGATTGTCAGAATAATCCCGAGTGCCTACACCAGTTGGGCATCACCACCACCAGCACCGAGCCGCCAATTGTTGCTGGCGATATTGGCGGCTCTCTGGAGGATGCAGGTTCGGACAACCCGGAGGTCAGCAGCGCTGTACCCGATGTCGATGGGAAATTAGATTATGGTACTGATTAAACTAGGTTTATTTCTTGCACTCTGCTAAGTTCTTTAATAGAATAAAAAAATCTACAAAAAAATAAAAAATAAAACTAAAAAAATTAAATAAAATCTACTGAAATTCTTTATTGGCAATGTAATAAGGTGAAATTGATTGGATTATGATCTATTAAATATCAATCACAGAGCTTTTTTCGATTTTAAAATCAAACTCACAATAAAAATAAGTATTTAATAAACCTGTTGATTTAATTTTTAATTCAAATTCCAGTTATGCCTACCATATTAATTCGTGTTATTTAGGTTGCATTAGATTAAAATAAGGTCGATATTATATTGATATATTCTATTGAGATTAATTTTTCAATATATTTTAGTAAATTTATCTTTGATCTGATTTTTAATTCGACTTGATGTTGACCACAAACAAAATATATAGATTCTAATGTCATCTTATATTAGAGTTGGAGGAATATCGATGTAACATCGATAAGCTTCGATCTTTCATATGTAAAACCTTAGCAAACATCTAAGTTTTTCACTTCTATCTTATATGCTATCCTTATGAGTCATCTCTAACCCGTTTTTCATTTTTGAGCTTCCAAAGCACGTGTTCAGTTCAAGTTACACAAACTCGATCAAAAAACATTCACCTTATGAATATGCAAATTCAATTTGTTTAATTAACTTGCTATTCCCGTTCAATTTATGTTCAATTTCGAAACCCAGTTATACTAATTAATTTGTATTATAAAATAGGTTGAACGCCCTATTGATAGGTATGGTTCTTATTTCTTATACGCAAACAGATCAAAGCAACAAGTCCTAAGAACGCATTTTAATTGAGTGCAGATAAGTTAAATCGTTCAGCTTTTGTTAAAGAGCAGAAAGAAAAGCTCAAGTTTTTACTCGCGAATTGAACTTTAAAGCTCTACAGTTGAAGCTGCCTTTTGCTGTTTTGTCTTCTTATTCGCCTTTCCTTTCTCTTCCCTTTCACTTGACACTCCTTCCAGTGCGTGTCGCGGACCCACATTAAACTTGTTGGCACTACGTCAGAAATGTTGAAAGCTGTAGCTGGACAGTTACAGCAACAATAACAATAACAACGATAACAACAACAACAACAACAACAGCAGAATCAACAACACAATTAAAACAACAAAGGCAAGGCTGAGCACAGGAGTCGGAAAAAAACAACAACAACAAAAGCGTCGCCTCAACGCACAGGCACAAAGCAAACACCTCAGCGGCGTTGCCAACATTGACGCCAGTTTTGACGTTGACAACGGCCCAAAAAACATGTTTACATGAGTGTGTGTGTGTGTGTTTTTGCTCCAGTACATATATTATTACATTAATACACATGTAAATACTAAATCACCATTTGTGCGTGTGTGTGTTTGTGCGCGTGTGTGCGATGATCCAAGACATCGAATCGAGCTCGCATGGCGCTCATTAATCGGGCAATAACAAGGCGAACAGCGCGAAAAGAGGCGAATGGCAAACGAAAACGAAATTGCGACGTTCTCAGCTCTGCTATCGGACTGACTGCATCTAGGCAAATCATTCACGTTATCTCGTCCCGCGGCGTAAATGTCAAAAGTTCAATTTTTAACTCAATAGGGCATTGATGATCATACATATGCGTTTTTATGTCTATACTCACACATATATTATTATTTTATATTATTAGCAACTGCCTTACGCTTATCACTTTAATTAAACACCCATCTTCATAGACTCATATCAACTTTATTGCTATTTTAAATAGACCCACAGTAAACAAGCAATAAAAGGGATTCGATATGCTTTATCTAAGTGATTTTTAAATAACACATCATTTTAATTCACATACCCATTACATATTTTTTATAATTATTGGTATACTTTCGACTATCTGTAAATGAAATCATAAACTAATGCGAAAGCTCCCTCGTTCGTCTTATTCATCTCCAGTGCCACCTACACCCGCAACTCCCCCACGTCCCGTCGAACAGTAAAAACTGAATTTAATATAAAACGCGGCAAAAAAACAACTCTCTTGAGACATTAAGAGCACAGACACACAAGAACACACACATGCATACATAAAATACACATTGTATGTTTACGTGTACGTTTGGGAGAGCAGCTGTGACGTAAGCAAAGAGATGACGAAAACAAAGTAAAACAATAAAGAGTATAATATCTAGAAAGCCGACGATGGGATACACTATGAACATTTATGTGTGATCAATGTGACAAATATATATAAAATAGTGCAATAAAAGCCCATTTTAAATAGTTGATAATAAAGTCTGTGAAATAGTCATACAAATAATAACATTAGTTACAGACAGAAATATATACGAAACCCTACACCGTTTTTTTTTTTTTGTGTGATGCTGATCCCCTCTCTTAAATGCGACAAAATCACAGAGATAATTAAAATACCCTGCTAAAGAGAACGCCAACAGTAGTAGTTACAGCCGCAAAAACAACAACAGGTTGCACTCACCGCTACAGTTGTCTATACTCTTCACTCACCACACTCGACTCTCTGTTCGCGGCGAGCGTCGAGTCGCTCTGCTTTGCCTCTCAACGGCAAAACACACTAAAGTGAAAATTTTCAAACGTATTTTAGTTGTTTGAGAAACTTTGAACGGAACTAAAGCTAAATTCGAGCGCGGCTACAAAACGCAACAGAATTAACAACAAATTCAAGTAAATACGAGTACAACAGAAACATTTGCTATAAGTTATAAATAATTATAAAAAGCCTGCAAGAAATTGTAAAACACATGTTGAGTGCAAATTGTGGTAGCTTTTAAGAACCGGTCTTTTAATTGAACTTTATTTCTGCATAAATTGAACGACCAATTGAATTCTCTTTGTCTTGCGAATCTGACAAATACGAAATTTGAACGAACCCAAGGTCAAACAAAATGTTTAAAAAATAACTCAAAATGCATACAGAATTTAAATACATAGTACACATGAAAAAAATATATGCGTCCAACGTTAATAAGCTGTCAGTCTAGACAAAACATATTTTCAATAAAAAGGCACTCACAATCCAAAATCAATTTAATTTTAAAATTCCTAGATATCAATTAAATATTGCGTTCAGTTATGTATATAAAAAGAAACGTATATGTTTAAAAAACTCTTTTTTGAAAATGTTTTTTCCTGAAATTGCGTTGTTTTCGTGATGCATCATTGCACAGTGGTTCAAGGCGCGTTTAAGTTGTGTATAATTAAAAATCAAACTCAAGAAGAATATGAAATTTACTTTCCATAGTTTTAAAACCAAAACATCTCTTATATCTACACATCTCAGAAATTATCACGACTTTAGTTGGCATATTTCTAAAAGGGAAGCGACAACATAGACATACATATGTTTACATATTCGTATGTAGAAATGCGTAAAAACGTCAACAACTGGAATGAAATATTTTTATTTATTACGGTTTTTTATGAACTCGCACATCGTTGGTGTTTCATTAAAAGTTCTCACTTAAAATGGTTTCGTTTTTCAGGCATTCAACAGGCTTGTTTTCATTTGTGCATTCTAAATCTATTTATATTCTAGTTCCCCTCCATTGTTGTCGCTAACCAAACTTTTTAAAGTGGAGGAATTAAGGGCATAAAAATATACATATACGAAATTATCAAAATATTGACTCTGAAAGCGACATATGAAATTTATATAGGGCTCTGACTTTCGACATCGTATGCAAGTGGAGTTATTTTGGGTTTTATTATACCATTAAAGTCGCTGAAACAATGCAGACTTAACATAGATCTTTGTTTGAGTTTAAAACCACATGAATTCGCCTACTGGACATAGTGTTTCATAATAAATTTTGACTAGGCCAAGCCAATGACATTTATCCATATATGGTTTTCAAGATCTCCCACATAATGCGCTATTTCGCATCGCTGATTTCGTGGTATTGTCATGTATGTAACTGAGGCCTGGACGGGAAACCGGTGTAGCGTATTATCCGAATTCCACAAAACATAAGCAAGCACAATTGTTATATACATACAAATATACTTAGCTTTATTATGTATTTTTTATGCTATATTATTTGAAAAATACATAAATAAATGAACACATTCTTATCCGTTCGTGCTTGACATCTTGAACTCTACGCAAGATAAGAACGAGAGTACATAGCATGTTTTAATTCGCTTTTGTTCACACATTATATCAATGATTGAACCTATTTGTTGAATTAAACGAATTTAATATACATACAATTTATTCAGATTATACATTTGAAGTTTTGTAGAATTAAACGAAATTCGTAGTACGATTGGCAGTTGAGCCCCACAGATGCTTCGACTAATCCATATAGTATACATACAGTGACGTCAACGGGTAATCAGATATTATGCTATGACTCATAATCACAACCGTTGGTTGTTTTGTGCAGCACGCAAATGCAATATACGAGTATTTCAATAACAAACCAGCCTCTGTGTTGGCTGTGTTCAGGTTGCAATTGTGGTTTAGTCATGTGCCACATACAGACAAATATACCTTTAGTATTGTATGTATGTATGTACGTAAAGGTTTATCTTCCGAGTTTTACGTAAATATCTAAGAGCAGAGAGCAGATACTCAATATTAGAACGTAATTTCCAGGAATTTTACAATTAAAATCATGACATGATTTTTTTCTCATCCAATGAACATTTACGTTTACTTTCAAGTAAATAATAATAATATTCACAATAAAATAATGAATTCCAAATGTATTCTCATGGAACCTTTATAACTCAAAGTTTAGCAATATACGGGTTCTAGTGAGAACAATAACCTCAAAACAAACCTGTTTATTCAACCCATTGTTGACCCCTTATTCATAATTGAATTTCAGTCTAGTACAGACTAAATTTGATGACGTTTTTTCGTTAATTTGCTGAACCGTTTGTATTTCAATGAATTGCTAAGCCTTATCAGTCATAGACAGATATGATTATTATGTTATTCATCATTTTGTTTATGTACTTGATGGAAAAACAACTTTTAAAAGATCTTTTCAGTAATCAATACTGGGAATTCCAGTTGCAATACAATGGCAAATAAGAGAGTCTCAATTTCTAAGTAATTTACATTGAAACAGATGTTGAGAAACGGGCATACATACATACATATGTATGTAATATAAAATATATATTATATTGAATAAATCAACTAATGTTATTTCTCATCCATGAAATTAACATTGCAGATGTTTACCCTTCGGATTAAAGCAAAGTGACGATCCATTCAATAGAATTAGATTAGTTTTCAGCTAGCAGATGAATCATTCTGTTCGTTGCTTTTCCTTTATTATTTGATATTCAATCTAAAGAAATACTCCCGTTATTTTCATAGACATGTGTGAAGCGACCCATATAAAATATTTTTAGCGTCTTTTAGGGACTAGAAAGGTCTCGAAGTCTACCTGCTTGAGCCTCTTCAAGGAACAGTATGAAACATGTGTTGGACCGCAATCTATACTGTTTCCGTTAACCTTGTCTCTCAGACTTGACCTTTCGTGTAATTTCCTAATGTCTGGGTGTGTGTCTATTAAAACGAGCATTTCTACAATATTAATTTCGATGGGCGCGTGCACTCTCGCAAACCAAATGTCAGCCCCCCGCCTTCAGACAATGTTCTATTTGAAGAAGTCCTCGAGGCAAAAGGCAATGGAGTGTAGCCACGCGACAAGCCGAGCAAATCGCCAAGTTAATTATCATCACGTGTAACGCGCCCCAAATTCGTGGCAGACGACACCAGAAGTGGCAGCCAGGGCGTGACATTGCGTCAGCATCAGCTAGGGCTGGGCTGCTTCGTCTTCGACTATGACGCGAATATGGAAAATCAATTAGAGCTGCAAACTTCAAGCTTGCTTCGCATGCGAGAACGTATTCGACAGAGTACATACATACATATTCGTATGTATGTCTGTCTGCAGTCCAGCGGGAACTTGGGGTTCCGTCACAGTGTGAGTCGAGCCCCAGAGTGAGTGTTCCCGGGTATTATTAGCACAAATTGAATCAATTGTTTGTGCCAACAACAAATTAGTTTGTCCAGAGGCGAATTAAGACTGACATTCGTGAATCGTAACGGAACACTGCGGGCTGTTTTAGCTTGGGGGCACAATCCAGAATTCTAGCTTTAGATTCTCATCAGTAAAATATTTTTAAGTCTCTTGAAAATAGAATATAGCTACCAGCTTAGGCAACTTTAGGAATTTAAGCAAATAAATAAGCAAAATAAATATCCCTCTTGTCAACAATTTGCAAAAATAAAATAAAATAAAAGTAATAAATAAATTCGAATACACGTACTTTTTAGCTCGATATTAAAAATAATACATTAATGAAAAATGTGTAAAATACCTATAAAAATAGTAAAAACGAATTAAAAACATCGCCATCGAAATAGTCAGATTTGATGGGAAAACAGCTGAATGGGCAGCACTGCTCGATAGGGCTTGGGATATTTAAAGTATTTGAAAATATTTAAAATATCCCAAACCCTAAGGATGCTCGATAGCAGCAGCAACATGTTAAAACAATCGAATATCGATAATGTTTCATAGCATAACAAAGCGAACATTTTATTTGCAGTAAACAAACAAATTAATCATCGCGAGATTTTTTCCCAAAAATGTGTGAGCTCGTGCGTTTAAAACAGATTACGCTATAGTTGCTCTCAATTTAATTCATTTTCATTCGTCGCCTTTCTTATCTGAAAATCGCGAAATACGTAAACATGTTTGTATAGCCTACCAACGATTCGGGTATTTCTTTTTAGTAGCAGCTCCTAAAATTTAATTCAAGCTCTGTTGATAAGCGAAATCAGGTGGAAGACTTATAAAGCGTTGATTCTGCGACAGAGAGCTCAGTTCAAGTCGAGCAGGCTACGCTATAAAAACGATAACAACTTAAACTCGGCAATCTCTGCATACTCAATCAATTAAGTGATCTTCTTTTGCAGCATGTCGCATACTCCCGCACGGGTGAGTAGGCAGGCCCTTGTTGTGGCACTACTTGTTCTGCTGCTGGCCACCCAAGATGTTCAGGGCAAACGCTGGGGCAGCAGCAGCGGGCGAAGCTCTAGCAGCAGTAGCGGCACAAGGCGTACGTCTTCAGGAGGATCCGGATCGCATAGCTACGGAGGTTCCTCGGGTGGATCGCATAATTACGGAGGTTCGTCATCACATACCTTCGGAGGCTCGTCGGGAGGACATCATGATAACACACGTCTAAGCTACCCTAGTTACACCGCACCGAAGCCCGCACCAAAACCCGCTTACACTGCACCAGTTCACACTGCGCCGGTTCACACGGCGCCAGTTCATACGTCGCCAGTGCACTCGTCGCCCAGTCACACTGCATCCAGTCAGCACAACCCTCCGGCTGTGGGTTGGAATGTGCCCAAGCAGCAGGGCCCGCCGCCGGCGTACTCTGCCACCAATCCAGCAGGCGGTGCACGCACCAACATCCACGAGCCGCCGCCAGCTTATAATCCTGCGTACAAGGCAACTGCACCGGTCCAAAATAACGCAGCGTCTAGCAGCATCAATCGCCAATCCAGCGGAAGCACCCACTACACCCCGGCTTCGGTTTACAGGCCACGCATGAACTCAACAGGTGGAGGCGGATATCATACTCCAATCACGGCCACCAATACCCATGGCGTGCAGTCCAGTTATCCCGGCGCAACGTACCACAGTCCCGGTCAACTGCCCGCTGGAGCCACTTACCATCCAGCAGGTCAACTGCCCGCAGGTGCCACCTACCACAGCGCTGGTTCCTTGCCCGCAGGTGCTACCTATCACAGTGCTGGCTCGTTGCCCCCAGGTGCCACTTTCCATAGTGCTCCGCCAGCTGGTGCCACATATCATAGTCCCGGACACTTGCCTGCCGGCGCCACATACCATCCCAGCGGCTATGCTCCACCTGGCGCAACCTATCATGCACCAGGTCAGATTCCCGCCGGCGCTTCGTACTATCCCACTGGAGGAGTTCCCCATGGTGCCACCTACTATCCTCAGCAGCCTGTTTCCGCAGTGCCCGCTGGCGCAACTTTCCTACCAGCTGGCGCCGCTATTCCCTCCGGAGCTGTCTACTACCCACAGGCGCCGAAAACATCATCAGGTCCAGGATTGGGTAAGTTTCCATTCGAATTGTGATGATCATTCTGAATATTAATCAACTATCATTTTGCTAGGAACGGGCCTTATTGCTGGTGCTCTTGGTGGCGCCATTTTGGGCCACGTCCTCACCCCCACACAAACTCGTGTGGTTGACCATGGTTCCTCCTACGGCGGAGGCGGTGGTGGTGGCGGCAACTACAACAGCGGAAGCAATGGTAACGACGATAAGATCATCATCATCAACAACGGTCCACCTGGATCTGTAACAACGACCGATACTGGCCATGGCACCACTGTCATCAACACTGGAACGGCTCAGGCCGCTCCAGCACCAGCTCCCACCTATGTTCAACCACCAGCGCAGGCACCAGCAGTGGCTCCTGCACCCGCCGCAGCTCCCTTACCCGCCGCTGTTCCCGAACCGGCTGCTGCTCCCGTACCGGCCGCTGTTCCTGTGCCTGCTGCTGCTCCCGCACCAGGCGGTACTCCGCTTGCCCCGATTGCACCTGTCTCTGCTGATGGCGCAGTTGCCAACGCGGCCCCAGGACAACCTGCAGCTGCTCCTGCTCCTGCGGATCCCAATGTAACGCCAGCTCCAGGCAGCATCATCTGTGTGCCCATCCGTGTACCTCAGCCGGACCCCAAGGACCCCACCAAGACAATTGAAGTCGATCAGATTGCTTGCTACCCAGCGCCACCACCAGAGCCGGAGGTGAATGGAACCACAACTGTGGCACCAGCAGTTCCTGCAGCTGGCTCGACTGTTGCGCCAGTAAACGTAACACCTTCGCCTGGTTCTGTGCCCCTCGCTGCATTCCAGCCCACGCCGGTAACTGTACCCGAGGGATCTGTGCCCCTAGCACCTCTGCAAACGGGTGCCCAGCCAGACATCATGCGTATGCCTGGGCAGACGCATGCACGTCTCTCGGCCGAGTCGGGACTACATGACGCCCATAGCGGTGCAAAGGCCGTGTCCCAATGGAGTACCCTGTCAGCGCTGCTCACGATACTGGTGGCCTACTGTCTGCACTAACAGCCATCGATCCGAGAGGTGCAACTCTTACCAAATAGTCAGCGAGTTTCCATCTCATACGTTTAACTACCAGACGAAACTTTAATATATTTTTTAAATCCAGAGAATTTTTACTCGTACCTCTGCTAGATTCATACAATAAAAGCATAATTGCATTATCGTTTAAATGTTTAATGATCTTTTGTATTTATTAATGTATAAATGCATATTCAACCTTGTGTTAATTGAATTCACTTTGTTAGATGTACTCATCCGTTACGTTGATGATTTTCTGTTGATTGTTGGCGAGGAAACTCAGCTTCCAGTCCCCAGTGCGACAGCCATCTTTGCAGTCGCATCCAAAGGCATTGCAGTCTCCTTTTCCGCAGTAGAAGTACGTCTTAGGCTTGCCATCGGCACAGATGGTCACCTCGCAGCCGCTGCCACTGTCTCTGCGATGTCCACCGACGTCGGCACAGTTGCCGTTCTGGACATTATAATAGAGCTTCAGTGATGTGCGACAGCATTCTGCTTGGGCCCCTCCAAAGTACGACAAGACACAGGCAAATGCCAAGAAGAAAATAGTGACTTGTCTCATCGTCGACTGTGATCGCTAGACTGACAAAAAGCATTGTAGAATTGGCATATATAGACATATGTATATGCGATCACTTTAGTTATCAACATTAAATCTCATTCTGCTGGCGAGTGAAAATTCAAAAGAAATTCAAAGTTGCTCAGTTCACAAACATGTATAGAGCGAAAAGGAATTTCACTCAAATGAGTAAAGATGAGTGAAGCATTTCACTCTTGCGCACAAAGAAAAATAGCGAGGCGAAGCCGACAGTGAGAAACCCTTCACAAAATTTTGAAAACCCTTTACAAACACATAAGGTTAATAATACCAATTAAGATAATGCTAGTGATAATAACTAAAATACTTCGCTAAAAGCCACCAAATATCGGTTTTCATGGGCCTTGGGTGTGGAATACAATATTTCAAATGAACTTGATGCTTATATGGTATACAGGAATCATCATCTCAAATTTGCTGCTCATTGCTCAAGAGATTACCGCATATTTATACATACAGACAGACGCGCTCGACGAACATGACTTATGTTTTCTTGCTTAGGATGAGTTGACGAGTCAATTGATACCTGTCTGTCCGCATGTCCGGACTACCAGATAAACACACATATGTCAACTAATGTAAAAGCTAGAGACACCCAATTTGGCATGAAGGTTTCTGTGTACTAGGCACAAATCAAGTTTATTTCAAATAATGAGTGCCACGCCCATCGCCTTGCAAATCAATTATTTAATTATTGAAATTTGTAAGCGCGGTATAAAAGATACAACTTTCTGACTTGAATGTAGACTAAGCTGAATGAATTATCTACATATCCTCTAAATTAAAAGCCGATCGGACGATAAAAGCAGAATTTATTCAAGAAATTATGAGAAAAACACAAAGTTCATTTGTCAGTTAACAAGGTAGTTATGCGAGCGCCATCTGTCGAGAATAATCGAAAGCATTAACATATGTTTACACCGAAACATAAGTTCACTAAGTATCGAACATAAAGAGTACTCAAACAGCGGAAAGTACTCGCCTGAATGCTTTCGGATTATTATGACCCCGGGACCCGAAGTGTTTAACGAGTAAGGGATCGGCTCTCTTAAGTGAGAAACAGAGAAATAGCGAACAGCGGCACCAACGATGATTTTTTACTTATTTTTAAATATAAATAAATGGTTTATTTTTTGGTAAAGCTTTGATAAGGATTTCAACTTATAATAGGTAGGCTGAAAGTGGCCCGTTACACACATCATTGTTTTTGATTTTCCATCAAAGTTGCAGCCCACCGTGCTTTTCCATCCCACTCCATAAGAGAGCCGGCATGGGTAAATGCCCTAAGCTTAAGAATTCTCGATATCTGAAGCAACATGTGAAGCAATCGAATATTTAAAAAAATTAAACACAGTTATCAAACAAACAAATTAATCATCGCGGGATTGTTTTCCCAAAAAAAATTCAGCGTTTGCGGTTAGAACTGATTACGTCATAATTGTTTTCAATTCAAATTTTGTCCTTCAATATCGTCAATATCTCGAAATACGTTTTAACATATATACGTATGTAGCAGCCTCCTAGGATTTGTGGTATTTTTTGATCCATTTTCAAATTCAATTTGAGTTCTGTTGATAAGCAAATGAAACTATAAAGCTTATATAGCGTTGCAACTGCGGCAGAGAGCTCAGTTCAAGTCGAGCAGGCTACGCTATAAAAACGATAATAACTTCTATTCGGCAATCTTAGCATACTCCATTCAGTGATCTCAGCATGTCGCATACTCCCGCACGGGTGAGTAGGGAGGCCCTTGTTGTGGGGCTACTTGTTATCCTATTGGTCATCCAAGATGTTCACGGCACGAGATCGAAAATCAATAAGAATCGCAACTTTGGCGGCACCAAACCCCAGAAGCGTACCTCGCCGAGAGGAAATGTTGATAACACACGTCGGGGTGGAAGTGGATATCGTCATACTCCAATCATGGGCATTAATACTCATGGTGTGCAGTCTAGTTATCCCGGCGCAATGCTTCCAACTGCATCCAGGCAGCCAAACCCTTCGGCCTATGGTTGGTATGTGGCGAACCAGCAGGGCCTGCCTCCGACAGCTTACAATCCTGCGAACAAGGCAACTGCACCGGTTACAAATAACGTACGGTCTGGCCCCGTCAATCGCCAACCCAGCGGAAGCACCCAATACACTCCGAACTCTGTTTATAGGCAAGAAAGGAACTCAGCAGGTGGAGGCGGATATCATCATACTGCGATCACGACCACCAATACTCATGGTGCGGAGTTTAGTAATCCCGGCGCATCCGATCAGAGCAACCTATCGCCGACGTCGAAGACATCATCAGTTCTAGAAATCGGTAAGTTTTTATACAAATTGTGATCATCATACTATTCTAACCTTTGCTAGGTGCGGGTTATATTGGTGGTGCTATTCATGGCGCCTTTCGCGCCCTTACATCCACGCAAAATCGTACGACTGACGATGGTTCCTCTCGTAGCGGGGGCGGCGGTGGTGGTGGCAACTATAACAAAGGAAACAACGGTAACGACGATAAGATCATCATCATCAACAATGGTATACCTGGATCTGTCACAACGATTGGCTCTAAAAATGGAACCACTGTCATCAACAATGGAACAGCTCCAGTTGCTCCTCCCCAAACTTCCACTGCCGTATCGACTACTGCTCGGGTACCTGGTGATGCTCCTATTTTTACAGTAAACGGATCACTTTCTCGTGCTTCGGTGCCCCTTGCACCACCAAGCCATTCGGCCAAGTCGGGACCACAAGACGCTCACAGCAAAGCAAAGGCCGTGTCCCAATGGAGCACCCTGTCAGCGCTGCTCACAATACTGGTGGCCTACTGTCTGCACTAACAGCCATCGATCCGAGGAGTCAAAGCCCCTCGAGGTGCAACTCTTACCAAATAGTCAGCGACGAATCTTTAATATATATTTTTAAATCCGGATATTTTTTTACTCGTATCTTTGCTAGATTCATACAATAAAGGCATAATTGTATTATCGTTTAAAGATCTATTGTATTTATTAATGTATTGACTTAAAAATGTATATTTAACCTTGTATAAATTGAATTCAATTCTCTAAATGTACTTTGGCCAGTACTCATCCGTTACGTTGATGATTTTCTGTTGATTGTTGGCGAGGAAACTCAGCTTCCAATCCCCAGTGCGACAGCCATCTTTGCAGCCGCATCCGAAGGGATTGCAGTCTCCTTTTCCGCAGTAGAAGTACGTCTTAGGCTTGCCATCGGCACAGATGGTCACCTCGCAGCCGCTGCCACTGTCTCTGCGATGTCCACCGACGTCGGCACAGTTGCCGTTCTGGACATTATAATAGAGCTTCAGTAATGTGCGACAGCACTCTGCTTGTGCCCCTCCAAAGTACGCCAAGACACAGGCAAATGCCAAGAGGAAAATAGTGACTTGTCTCATCGTCGACTGTGATCGCTAGACTGACAAAAAGCATTGTAGAATTGACATATATAGACATAAGTATACGGAATCATTTTAGTAATCAACATTAAATCTCATTCAGCTGGCGCGTCGAAATTCAAAAGAAATGCAAAGTTGCTAAGTTCACATACATGAATGGTGCGATAAGGAATTCCACTCAAATGAGTAAACCTGACTGGAGCATTTCACTCACGCTGCTCATTGCTCTAATAGTGATAATTGAGATTCCCACATTCATACAGACAGACGCGTTCGACGAACATGACTCATATGTTTTCTTGCTTAGGATCAGTAGACGACTCAATTGATATCTGTCTGTCCGCATGTCCAGATTACCAGAGAAAGACACATATCTCAACTAATGTAAAAGCTAGAGACACCCAATTTGGCATGAAGGTTTCTGTGTACTAAGCGCATATCAAGTTTATTTCAAATAATGGGTGCCACACCCACCGAACCGCAACTTAATAATTTAGTTTAACTTGTAAGCCCGATAAAAAAGATACAACTTTTTGACTTGAACATTTACTTAGCTGAATGAATAATTTACGTATCCTCTAAATAAACAGTGAAGTTATTCAAGAATTTAAGAGAATAATAAGTTCGAGGGCCATTTGTCGAGAATAATTAGAAAACACGTACATACATACGTATATATGTTTACACAGAAACATATGTTGCAGGGTATCCCATTGTCGCGTGCCGCTCGACTGCTGCTCTGTTATCCATGATCAAAGATCAAAAAAAGCAAATAAAATAATAGTCATTAATGTTAAATATAAAGATCTATTAATAACAATTCAAGCAAATATCTTTTCTTAGCCCTAATTGTTGAAGCTTGTCGTATAGGCTGTGTTGAAGCTTGTCGTATAGGCTGACCTTCGGTATGGGGTAAGTGTTCCTGTTCGTTCACAGAAATTCCCCAGACCACTAAGAATCGAACATATAAAGTACTCAAACAGCGGACTTTACTCATTTGGTGTTTTCCGCTTATTTTAACGTTGCCACTCGTGGTGTAATTAGACAAGTTGGAGCATACAGTCGAGCTGAAGAAACTGTTAAGGCAAATTAACGCTTTTGCAGGGACTGTTAGAGACTGTAGGGAGCGCTGTTACTGTATGCCATCATTCAAGTACTAAGGAATTTGGATATTTTTTCAGTCGATAAGATATTGATATTTGATTAAAAATAAATTAAAATGATTTGTTACTTATTTTTGAATATAAATTAATGGTTTATGAGTAAGTGCCCTAACCTTAAGGGAACAGTCGAATATTGAGCATTGAACATTGAAAATTATACCCAGTTATCGTCTGCAAGCACAACAAAGAGAACATTAATCATCGCGTAATTGTTTTCCCAAAAATGTTCAGCGACATTACGTCATAATTGCTTTTAATTCAAATTTTCGCTTTCAATATCGTCAATATCTCGAAATAAATTGTAACATATATACGTATGTAACAGCCTCCTTTGATTTGGCGGTTTTTTTCGACCAAGTTCCAAATTCAATTATAGTTCTGTTGAAACTATAAAGCTTATATAGTCTTGCAACTGCGGCAGAGAGCTCAGTTCAAGTCGAGCAGGCTACGCTATAAAAACGATAATAACTTCATACTCCAATCTCAGCATACTCCAGTGATCTTCTATTACAGCATGTCGCATGCTCCCGCACGGTTGTGTAGGCAGGCCCTTGTTGTGGGAATATTTGTTCTGCTATTGGTCATCCAAGATGTTTACGCTGATGACATACGTCGACTCTGCCCTTGTGACACCACACCGAAACCCACCTACACCGCACCCTGTAACACTACGCAGCAGGGCCAGTTGCCGCCACCTTACCATCCTGAAAACAACGCAACTGCACCGGCTACAAAAAACGGATCGTCCAACAACATCAATCGCCAACCAAACGGAAGCATTCAAATCACTACGCCCTCTGTTTATGGCGGATATAATGCTCCAAGCACAGCCACCACTACTCATGGTGCGCCGTCTAGCTATCCCAACGCTCCAACAACTGTCCAGTCGGCACCGGCTGACACTGCCCTAGTTGACACTGCATCCAGTCAGCCAAACCCTTCGGCACCTTACAATCCTGAGAACACTGCAACTTCACCGGTTACAAATAACGGATCATCCAACAACTTCAATCGCCAACCCAACGGAAGCACCCAATACACTCCGTCCTCTAGGCCACGCTTAAACTCAACACGTGAAGGCGGATATAATGTTCCAAGCACAGCCACCACTATTCATGGTACGCCGTCTAGCTATCCCAACGCTACGTATCACACTCCAACAACTGTCCAGACGGCACCGGCTGATACTGCGCTAGTTACCAATGCATCCAGTCAGCCAAACCCTTCGGCATCTTACAATCCTGCGAACAATGAAACTGCACCGGTTACAAATAAGGGATCGTCCAACAACATCAATTGCCAATTCAACGAAAGCACCCAAAACACTACGCCCTCTGTTTATGGGCTACGCATAAACTCAAAAGATGGAGGCGGATATAATGCTCCAAGCACAGCCACCACTATTCATGGTACGCCGTCTAGCTATCCCAGCGCTCCAACAACTGTCCAGCCGGCGCCGGCTGATACTGCGCTAGTTGACACTGCATCCAGTCAGCCAAACCATACGGCAGCTAACCATCCTGAGAACAAGACAACTGCACCGGTTTCAAATAAGGGATCATCCAACAACATCACTCGCCAATACAACGAAAGCACCCAATACACTACGCCCTCGGTTTATGGCGAATATTATGCTCCAATCACGGCCACCAATGCTCATGGTGCGGCGTCTAGCCATCCGAACGCTCCAACAACTGTCCAGCCGGCACCGGCTGCTACTGCGCTAGTTGACACTGCATCCAGTCAGCCAAACCCTTCGACCGTGGGTCGAAATGTGCCGAAGCAGCAGGGTCCGCCGCCGGCACCTTACAATCCTGCGAACAAGGAAACTGCACCGGATACAAATTACGAATTCGACGAAAACACCCAATACACTTCGTACTCTGTTTATGACCTAGGGACGAATGGAGGCGGATATTATGCTCCAATCACGGCCACCGATACCCACGGTGCACTGTCTAGTTATCCCGGTGAAACCTATAGCAGCAACCTATCGCCGGCACCGAAGACATCATCAGGTGACGATTTCGGTAAGTTTTTATTCAAATTGTTATGATCCTCCAGAAGATAATCAACTCTGATTTTTGCTAGTTTCGGGTTATATTCTTGGTGCTATTCGTGGCGCCATTATGGGCGGCGCCCTTACATCCACGCAAAATCGTACGACTGACGATGGTTCTTCTCTTAGCGGGGGCGGCGGTGGTGGTAAATATAACAACAGAAACGACGATAAGATCATCATCATCAACAACGGTTCACCTGGATCGCTCACAACGATCGGCTGTAAAAATGGAACCACTGTCATCAACACTGGAACAGCTCAGCTTGCGCCAGTTGCTTCTCTCCAACCTGTCTCTGCCGTACCGACTACTGCTCGGGTACCTGGTGATGCTCCTATTTTTACAGTTAACGGAACACTTTCTCTTTCTTCGGTGCCCCTTACACCTTTAAGCCATTCGGCCAAGTCGGGGCCACAAGACGTTCACTGCGGAGCAAGGGCCGTGTCCCAATGGAGCGCCCTGTCAACTCTGCTCACGATACTGGTGGCCTACTGTCTGCACTAACAGCCATCGATCCGAAACGTGAAACTCTTACCGAATAGTCAGCGAGTTTCCATCTTATATATTTAACTACCAGACGAACCTTTAATATATTTTTTAAATCCAGAGAATTTTTACTCGTACCTCTGCTAGATTCATACAATAAAAGCATGATTGCATTATCGTTTAAAGATTTTCTGTATTTATTAATGAATTGACTTAAAAATGTATATTTAATCTTGTATAAATTGAATTCCATTCTCTAAATGTACTTTGGCCAGTACTCATCCGTTACGTTGATGATTTTCTGTTGATTGTTGGCGAGGAAACTCAGCTTCCAATCCCCAGTGCGACAGCCATCTTTGCAGCCGCATCCGAAGGGATTGCAGTCTCCTTTTCCGCAGTAGAAGTACGTCTTAGGCTTGCCATCGGCACAGATAGTCACCTCACAGCCGCTGCCAGTGTCTCTGCGATGTCCACCGACGTCGGCACAGTTTCCGTTTTGAACATTATAATAGAGCTTCAATGATGTGCGACAGCATTCTGCTTGTGCTCTTCCAAAGTACGCCAAGACACAGGCAAATGCCAAGAGGAAAATAGTGACTTGTCTCATCGTCGACTGTGATCGCTAGACTGACAAAACGCATTGTTGAATTGGCGTATATAGGAATATATGGGGTCATTGTAGTTATCAACATTAAATCCCAGTCAGCTGGTACGACGAAAGTCAAAAGAAAGTTGCTCAGCTCACATACGTATAAAGTGATAAGGAATTTCACTCAAATGACTTAATCTTAATCACTCACGCGCACGAAGAATATTACTCGTACGAGGAAGTTGCGAGCGAACTCGACGTTTAGATACTCTTCGCGTTTTGGAAATTCGTTACAGCCAAAGTAAAATTACCAATACCTATCAAGATTTTTTTGATTAATGGTGGGTTTACACCAAATATCGTTTTTATGGGCGATTGACGCATTATAGAACCTTCATGCGTCACTTCAAAATTTGTGTTCATCGCTTTAATAATACACATGACTCAATCGACTTGACAAGTAATCCTGATCAACTATGTGGGGTCTAGCACGACTCCTTTAGCTTGTTATACACATTTTCAAAAAGCAAGGTCGTTTCCCATGAACAAAGGGCTAGACTACTCAGAGTATGGAAATAGCGATTCTTATTTAAAAGTGTTTTTAAAAATAACATACATTTATATATTAAATAAGAACTCAGTTGCATACAGAGGTCAGTGCAAGAGGAGTCGTCCACACAAACACAAATTAAGTGATCCTCTGTTGAAGCATGTCGCATAGGCGAACCTTTGCTGTGTGGTTACTGCTCCTCCTGCTAGCCATCCAAGATGCTGATGGAAGGAAATTCACTCGTGCCAAGACTAAGTTCAGTAAACCCAAGATCAATTCAGTAGCATCGGGTGTGAAGACTAAGCTGAAGACCAACCCTGTGAAAATTACCACCAATCTAAAAGGATCGTCGTCAAGTGTATTCTCCCGGAATGGAACATCAGCTTTAGGTTTTAGTAAGTTCTCATTTGAATGGTGGTGATCTCCTGACTGCAATCTGTTTTTCTCTTGTATAGTAAAAGAGGTTATAGTTGATAGTGTAGTGGCTGTGAGCAAAGATATGACGACGTCTGTGATCGGCAATGCATCTGAAACTCCGGCACATCCGGCAGCGGTGTTTGGAGGAACGAACGCTGGAGCAAATATCCTGTTCCAGTGGAGTTCCCACTCAATGCTGATTACGCTCCTGATGGCCTACTGCCAGCACTAACGGCAACAATCTAATACATTTAATAACATCCAGACGAACATTTATATATTATGTGAAACCAGAGGTCCGTTAAATAATAATAAAATTGTTTACATGAATAAATGGCTAATTTCCTTAGGAATGCTGTGAATACCAATAATTGACTGATAGTCACTCGTTACTGAGATCATTTTCTGTTGTTTTTGTTGCATTCCACAGTCCCCTCCCATAAAAGTGCTAAGGCATTAGGCAAACTAAGGTTTCGCTGAAAGTATGCAACAAAATATATACCAAACAGAAATCCCATTCCTATTTGGAGCCGACCCCTGTAGATTAGTCATCTGAGGCGTTTAACTATGCAGGGGTTTCGGGTTCGAATCCCCTGGGGAGGGCACGGTTTTTATCCTCTAGACCTTTTAAACAGGAACTTGACATAAATTAATAAGAATACCAATTCAGATAAGATTAAGTTGCCCAAAAATTGTAATAGTGCGTTAGTCCAATAAAAAAAACAAACATATAAAAAAAATAAAAAATAAATCCAATTTGGAAATCAGATTCGTTGTTGACCTCGAAAATAATATCAACTGTAGATAGAGCAGTAAAGGCAAAAAATTCACAAGGAAGCAATTTTGAGCTGAAAACAATATATTTTCATATTGTATTATAACATATATAATGAATGTATGCACAAGAATATTTATATGCATAAGAATAAACGAGTATATAAAATATAAACAACAAATCATAATACAGTATATGTATTAAAAAAAAATGTGTACTTATCCTAAAAATGCACTTAACCGCAACCAAGATTTCGCTTTGTTTTACCCATTTCGAAAATTGATTTGTAAAAAAATTATGTACTTGCCATTTATATGGCATTGCCAAGCATATGTGTAAGTAACGGTCATGCGCACTTTGGTGCGACGATCAAAACGAACACTATTATCGGTGGCGTCCTTTTCACTTTACTAGCAAAGAGTGACGAACTATAATAACAACGAAAAAACGATGGCGCTTTTGCAAAGTCGAGCAAAAGGTGGCGCACTTAACTTATGTAGTTGGAATCAAAATGGCAACAAAATTCATGCGGTTATCCTAAAAATGCACCTGTATTGAATGAAACTTAATTAATATTTTTCAAACAAAATAATAAATTATGATTGGACAGTTATTTGATATTTGCAGTCGAGACAGTTAAGCACATTATAATGTAATTATAAATGTGCCATAATTGCCGGAAACCCAGCACCACTATAGAAACTTTTTGGCACTTTATCGCAGCTGGAGGCAATAAAACAATGTATTCACGCCGTTATGCCCGGACCGATCAAATGAATGTAAAGATAAAACCAATTAAATTACAAATTTGTCTTGAAACCAATTTGTGACTGTCAAAACAAAATTTTACTCTTTACTGACTGTACCTCATATTATATGTACTTTATTATTTTATAATATATTTATTTTATACAATATGTACTTATGCCCCAAATTGTATTTTTGGCTTTGGTTTTTGCAAAACAATTTTATCAGCATTCCCTAAGGGGTATTTAAGAAGGCAACTCGTGATTGTTTTTCTTACTTTCTACCCGTTACCCATAGCATGAATGGGTATATTACTTTAACAGTAACAGTTATTGTTACTATTAAAATTATTATTTACTACCAAAATTTAGGGCGTATAAGTGTAGCTCGGGTAGATCCTAGTCGGTCACTTCTAACTGTAGCTTTCCTACTTGGAGTAAATAAAAGTCGGTGTCGATTGCATATTGCGGTCAGTTCAAGTCGTGCCTTCTACAAAGTTGCAACTTCGAAAATACATTTAACAAACCCTCAAAAAATTCATTGATCCCTACTGGAAGCATGTCGCATACTTCCGCTTGGGTGACTAGGCTGGCCTTTGTAGTGGTACTACTCCTTGTACTACTGGCCGTCCAAGATGTTCAGGGCAAGCGCTGGAGTCTGCCTAAGTTCAAGATCAGTGGCGGACGTGCTCCTTCGCCTCCTATTCGCCATCCTCCGCCGTTGCCCAGACACTACGCTCCAAAATACCCTCCGCTGAATCGCCCTCCGACGAACCAAGGTGGCCCTATTGGATGGACGGTGTCGAATCTGAGTCCGCAGCGGAGATACCCGCCACATCCGGTGTCCAGGCCCCGGTTGATTCCGGAAACGCTTCCTCCTACTCTTCCTATGGGTGGTGAGCGCACAGGCAAACAGGGCAAACGGCCACATGCCATCAACCAGCGTCGACGCCTTGTAAGACTCGGCAGGAGACATCGACATCGCACCACGGTCGCCAACACTGCAACGAATCAGACTACTACGCCTTCCACTCCTATTTTATCGGAAACACAAAACGTTCCTGAAGCTTTCAATACCGGACTAAGCCCCAATATACAACCAGGCGTTGTTCTTGCACATGGTGCTGCTCCTGCTCAAGGTACTGCTCCTGCACAGGGTGCTGCTCCTGCACAAGGTGCTGCTCCTGCACAAGGTGCTGCTCCTGCAAAATTAACTACTACTACTACTCCTGAGCCAGAGGATGAATCTTTGTACTGGTAAATTTCTCAAGGAACACCTCCATCAATATTTTTTTTAATCAACAGTCAACTAGCAGCTTACCTGCCGATCCAATGTAAGTCTCATGTGTCGCTTTCTCAGCTATTAAATCTTCACTAAATTCTGAAAACTAAGCATTTTTACATGTGTTTCTGTTAGTTCCAAATAATAAAAGCATAACTGCAAAATCGTTAGATTGATTCACTTCTGATTTACAGCGAGTAAGTATAATAAGATGAAGTTCGCAACGCACAAAAAAAAAGAGTTTCAGCTATAAACTGTATATAGATTCCCAATCAGCAGTAACAGGAGTGTTTTTCTTATTTCTTAAAATGATATTTCAACCAAGATTACTACAACGCTCTATATTTATATAAATCATACAGTAAAATATTTTCAGCATATGGTATCTTCTATTGTATTTGTTGGTAACATCAGATTGAATAAATTTATAAAACAAGCGTGCCTTAAATTGTTTTATCAGTCTTCCTAAAGCGCCAACTACACGTGTACAATTTTACAGGTACACTGCTTTCTGAAACAGATAGGCGACAGGGTACGGTTCACACGTACATACCTTGGTTTTGGTGACCCTTTAATGATATGCACTGTCCCTCGCTGATATGCATACGGACACAACATTTACTGACCGTTCGCTGATATGCAGGCGGATTTAGTAAATAATGACATATCTTTATGACCTCTGCGACATGGCTATGCACCTGGGGCAACCAAAATTAATATAAAGCATTAAAAATACAATCGATATTACTCCGACGTTGAGTGATATCAATTCAAATCTAAACACGCTTGCAGAGCTGCCAGACCTTTGAGTTAAACACGAAAATATTATGTGGCGCCCTCTGTAGATTTCTAATGTAACTAACCATTTAGCTAGTGCTGCAACCATTCGCTTCGAATGAAAGTTGCCATTTCGTTGCAAAAGGGGGCGCTTTTCAAAAAGTAAGAGAAACTGAAAATACAGAAACTTGAAGCCTTTTCTGGGCGTGCTAAACACTTGACGAACTTTACAACTGTTTTTTGTTAAATGACAGATAGACTGTCAGGTGGACAAAGATTTCGTTTATTGTCTTAATCAACAATATAAAAATACTTTTCATGGGTTTTGCAACGCCCTCCTTTAATCTTTTTTAATGGGCCAAGGTTATAATATTTTTAAGTTCATTTGTTTTAAATATTTAATGTAACGTAATAGAGATTCTTAATCTAAGGTTTCAGCATTATTGAGATGATGAGTGTATATAATGCTCAATGTGGTTTACATACATTGCATAAATGTAACATTATTTATTTATTTTTGTATATTTCATCTGTCTATAGTCGACTGATTACGACTCTCTAAAGTACGTGTACCATATGTCGAGGACTCCAACACGACCAAGAAGATGCTCCTGCCGTTACCCACCCAAATTATCTGGCAGCGCCAGACGTTTCGCGCCAAGAGGATTCTACACTGGCGCCAAACAGAAACACCAGCACCATAAACACCAGACAGAAACCCGTGACGGCTAAGCCTCAGGACTCGGAGTACGCTACCACCAACTCATCAGGCGCGGCACGTACTAAGATTCATCAGTTGCCACCGGATAAAGTAACTTAAAAGCCTCCAAAACACGCTGGCAGCACGGACCACAATCCGCAGGCACAGAACCCATTATCTGGACATAAATTAAGTGAATTTCCATTCATATCTTGATGGTCACACTGACATTATTCATATATTCAGGGCCGCAGAGAGAAAATCAGGGCCCGGGGGTATCCATGTTCGGGCCCCTTCCCTTCCCTTCAAATAAGTCAGCTATTTCCGACTGTGATGTATTTTTTTTAATTTGTGGATTTAAATGTACTAATAGTTTATATTATTATTATTGTTTTACTAAAAAAGTCAAAATCGTCATTAAAGTGAAGGTTTATCGGAAAATCGCGGGCCCTTCTGAAAACTGCGGGCCCGGGGAAACCCACCCGTCACCCCCCTTCTCGGTGGCCCTGCATATATTACTTCTATTACCAATGTAAATACATCTTCTACAAATAAAAAGGCATATAAAAAGTTTTTTTTAAAATTGATTTACATTTATTTTGTTCCTTTTTTGTATACTTTTATCGTAGTTTTGATCTTTTCTTATAATGTGTTGTTAAAATAAAAAATGTTAACATAAACATAAGCGCCGTGTGAGGCGAGCTTGTGTGCGGTCTGTCTGTCTGTTCTGTCTGTAGATCTGACAATTAATTTACATACAAATAACATTCATAGAGACAAGTTCGATGTTGTCGACATATACATATACACATGTATGAATATATTCGATATACTCGACATTCGATATACTCGACATTTCCTTCGGGATCACCTGCCTCGCGCCGGGGCCTGTATTCTCTCACATTGACGGGGCTCGTTTCTTGTTGTTGTTGTTGTTGATGTTGTAATGCATAGTTTGTTTTTGTTGTTGTTGTTGTTTTGAATGCGTTTCGAAAGTTGTATAAAAATATATATTATAAATACAATGGCAGGTCCCGGGAGAGGTGCCGAAGGCAAATGTCGCGTTTACAAAACTGCCACCAACTCCCTCACAAAGAACTTATGTATGTCGATCGTTGTTGTTGTTCTTTTTGTTGTTGTTTTGTTTTTGGTTTTTATGATGTTGTTTTTTTCGTGTTACCGATTTTGAGATTTGAATTCTCCGGTACGCGTATTTCTTGAGTTGTTGGTATTCTTCTCATTTGTTGTTGTTGCCTAAGTGCATTTTGCTTCCCGTCGTTTCGATATATTTTGTTATACTTTTATTATTTTGTTTAAATTAAGAAATTAATTTAAAATCATAAACATAATCATTATGAAATATCATTTAAAATAAATTAAAAAATGAAATGGCATTTAGAATTCGTTTTCAGGAGCAAGGTCGAATCTTGGTGGGAAAGCCAATCCGTCGAATTGTGGCCTAACGGATGTCGCACGGGGCTGTGGATAAGAGAAACAAACAAATCGATAAGTACTCGATAGTCGATAGGGATAAAGAGAACAATATATTATATTATGATTTATGATTCATGATAGATGATATATAATGATGATGATCTCAGAACGTAACCATTTCATGCGAGGTGGGACGAGTCGCATTGATCGTTGATCGATAGTTTTCGAGACAATCATTTTGGAGAGCGGGAGAGCGCGTCCTTTTGCACTTTAAGACGATTGGGAGAGAGAGAGAGACAGAGAGCGAGCAACGTGTGACGTAGGTTTATGCTCGAGTCGGGGAATGTATGAGCGAGAGAGTGCGAGAGAGAGACAACAAATGAGCGAATCGACTGTATTGAGACATTCAGTCAAGACAAGACATGACAAGACAGCAACGAGAAGAACAGGAGAACAAGCACGATTTTGGGGGGAAAGACGCTTCTTCCGAACGACAGAGAGCGAGAGAGATCCATCGAGAGGCACTTACAAATGTTTTCAAGAAAGTTTCTACTGCTCCAGCGCGCTTCTGCGGCCACCCCTTGACGCTGCAGGCTGCAGTATACATGTACAAATACATATATAAATAATATAGTGGAAGAATAGATTGCTATATATGCTGTATGCAGAATGGTTGTAGAGAAAGCAAAGTCGATTGATTGTTTGATTGACTGGTTGATTGATTGATTGACTAGCTATCTGCTCGCTTACGCTTGATCATCATAGTTCTTCTTTCTTTCTTTCTTTCTGGTTTCTTTTTGGTTTTTGTTTTTTAGAAAAATTGTCAAAATGAACGCATTTTTGGTTGGTACGCGATATATATTTATATTTATCGATGATCGACTTATCGATGATGATGATTCTGTTCTATTCTGAATCGTTGTTTCTTCTTGAGCTGGTTCTTCTTCGTATTCTTCTTCTTATTCTTTTGTTTTCTTCATTTTGTCGCCCAGGAGCGCTTTGGGTGCTGGTTGTGCCTCTAATTACAATTCTCTGTTCTACCGAATGTCGTATGATGCATCTATATTATTATTACAATTGTTTATTAATAATTCTTATAAGCTATAATTCTCTTTGCATATAATCGAAGCGTTAAAAGATTTTGTAGATTTTGCTTTCTGATTCTTTATAATTTCTTTTCTTTTTTTTTTTTACTTTTTCTTTAGTGCTTTAAATCTGTTGCAGTTGTTGTAGTCGAGAAGAAGCAGAGCGCGATATGAAAGGCAAGAATATTTATAGATCAATATATGTGTATGTATATATATACTATATTCAGGGGCGGGTCTGAAGAGTGAGAGAGAGAGAGATGGCATCGAAGTGCTACGCAAATGGTTGCATCGTGTTCGCTGAGAATCAAAGTGTGGAGAGTGTGGCAAGGGGAGGGGGGAAGGAGTAGTTTGGGGTGTGGAGACTTACCGCTGGGCTGGCACCACGACCGACAGAACCGGCACGTCCCTTGGCGCGGAATTTGCTAATGGCCTGCTCAGCCAGATCGGCACGCTCCTCAGCCTCCTCGAGCTCCTGCTGGGCCTTGCGGAATTTGGCCAAGTTGAGGGCGGCGATCTCCTCGGCTTCCTCGATCTGCCTCTTGTATGTCTTGATCTTCTGTTGCAGCTTGTCAACCAGATCCTGCATGCGTTCGTGGTTCTTGCGGTCCTCCTCAGACTGGAAGCTCAGCTCCTTGATGCGACGCTCGGACTTGCGCAAGTTCTTCTGGGCATCGGCGTGTCTCCTCTGCTCGCCGTCCAATTCGTTCTCGAGCTCGCGGACGCGCTGCTCCAGCTTCTGGATAGCCTTCTTGCCACCCTTAAGGGCATTGGCCTCGGCCTCATCCAGACGGACCTGCAGTTCCTTGATCTGCTGTTCAAGGGCCTTCCTCAATTTCTCCTGGGTCTGGGCATGATCCTGCTCGGCGCGCAGCTCATCGGCAAGACGGGCGGCATCGACCATAGCCTTCTTGGCCTTCTCCTCGGAGTTCTTGGCTTCGTTGAGGAGCTCATCCAGGTCGGAGTGGAGGGTCTGGAGCTCAGACTCCAGTTTCCTCTTGGCAGCGGAGATGGAAGCGTTCTGGGCGGAAACTTCGTTCAGCTGTTCGTGGGCATCGGCAAGCTCCTGCTCGGCCTGGCGACGGCCGCGGTCGGCCTGCTCCAGCAGAGTGCGGGACTCCTCGAGTTCGTTCTGCAGAGCGTTGGCACGACGCTCAGAGATACCCAGCTGTTCACGGGCATCGTCACGGGCACGCTGCTCCTCCTCAAGGGCGGTCTGGATGTCCTTGAGCTGCTGTTGGTAGCGCTTGATGTTCTTCTGGGCCTCGGCGTTAGCCTAATCGATGGAGAAGGAGAAGAAGTCACGTTAGTTATCTGTGGGGAACGTCCTGGTGGAGTGGGCGACTTACCTTGTTGGCATGATCCAGAGCAATCTCCAATTCGTTGATGTCGGCTTCCAACTTCTTCTTCATGCGCAGCGCCTCAGCCTTGCCCTTGGCTTCGGCTTCGAGGGAGGCTTGCATGGAGTCGAGAGCGCGCTGGTGGTTCTTGCGGGTGTTCTCGAATTCCTCTTCCTTCTCCTGGATGCGACGGTCGATTTCCTGGCGCACCTGGGACAGCTCAAGCTGAGCGCGGAGCACCTTGTTCTCCTCCTGCTCAAGAGCAGCCTCAGCCTCCTCAAGAGCGGCTTGGAGCTCATCCTTCTCAGCCTCCAGACGCTTGCGGGCCTTCTCGATCTCATGGATGTTGCGGCCACCCTCACCGATCTGGTCGAGCAGATCCTTGACCTCATCAGCCAAGTTCTTGTTCTCACGACGCACAGCCTCCAGCTGCTCCTGGCCCTCCTCGTAGGCGCCCTTAAGACGGAACAACTCGGTGGAGTAGTTGCGGCACTCCTTCTGGGAGGCATCGAGCTCAGCGGCCAAGTCATCAACCTTGAGCTTCCATTCGCCAATGATCTTGTCGAATGCCTTCTGCTTCTTCTCGGCAGCGTTGGCAATGGCGTTGGCACGGTCGACCTCCAGTTGCAGATCCTCGACCTCGGTGGCCAGACGCTGCTTGGTCTTCTCCAGGCCAATGCACTTCTGGTTGAGCGACTCAATGGTCTCCTCAGCCTCAGCCAGACGGGCCTGCAGCTTCCTCTTGGCCTCCTCGAGCTCCTCAGAGCGGGCAACACCATCGGACTCGTACTTGCTGCGCCAGACCTGAGCCTCAGCGTTAGCCTTGCTCAATTGACGCTGCAGATCAGCCTTGCCCTCGGCCTCCTCCTCAACCTGCTCGCGCAAGTTGTCGAGGTCGTGCTCCAAGTTGCGGAACTTGCCCAAAAGGGTGGCACGCTCGCGCGACTCCTCGTCGGCCAGACGCTTGGTATCCTCCAGCTGGGTGGTCAGCGAGATCTTGATCTTGGACAGCTGCGAGACCTGAGATTCGGCCTCCTCCAGCTGGCGCAACAGATCGGAGTTCTCAATGGACAGCTTCTTCTTGCTGGCATCGAAGTCGTTCAGAGTCCTGTTGGTCTCATCCAATTTCGACTGCACCTCGTTGAGGGTGTGCTGCAGCTGCTTGGCGATCTTCTCCTGGGCAGCCTGTACAACAATAAAAACAATATCGAAGATCAGTACCAAATACTCAACAAGGTCCTCTACAGGTTGTGTGGCCTTTGATTTTGTTCTGTGTAAGCGCTGTACAGGGTTAGTAAACTAGGTTCGGGAAGCGTGCAAAAACTGGGTCGTTTTAGTTTCAAGGGGGTGTTTTCTTTCTTTTTTTGGACCTCTACCAAGATAGAATATACAAGTGACGGAGCAGTAACGTTTCAGCATTTAATTTACAGCAGCGATCGCAGTCGAAATATGGAATCATTTGGTATACCTTCTCGTTGGTAATGTGGTCAACGCCGGCGCGCAGATCGTTCAGCTGGCCGTAGTACTCGTTCTTCTCCTTCTCAGCCCTGGATGGAACATAGACAATAGAGTAGAGATATGTGGGGTTAGTCTGGGGGGTTACAGTTTGTTCGGGGAATACGCAGAGAGAATAGCAGAGAGAGGCGGAGAAGCGAGAGCGAGATGGAGACGGAGACAGAGATCGTTGACATCGTTCCTTGGTTGGATCCTTCATTAGCTTTATTCTTTATTCGGGCACACACAAAGAGAGACAGTGAGAGAAAGAGACGCACACAGTTGTACTCTGGTTGTCAGTGTGTGAGTATATCTGTGCGTGTGTGTGTGTGTACAGTCTGGTACATGCGAGTGTGAGTTCTTGATCGTTTATCTGTAGTTGGTGTCTATGTGTGACCCATATGCCCCGATCTGGCGATCGCAGACCGTCGCATATGGCCGACATATTACCTTATCGCGACCCAACTGATCGCAGGCGGTACGAGTTTGATTCAACTCATTGTGGCAAGTCTGACGATCGTGCTCGGCCCTAAATAGCAAGAAGTAGATAAAAAATAATGATTAACTGATCTCGCAAGCAGATCGCTCCACGCCAGGCACCTGAAATAGCTCAGCAAGACAAAGAGAGACAGAGACAGAGAGCGAGAGAGAGAGCAATACTTACTTAGCCTTCAGTTTGTTAAGCTGATCAACCTGCTCGGCCATCTCGGCAACGGCATCGTTGTGCTTCTTGCGCAGGTTGGCCAGGGTGGATTCGTGCTGGATGTTGGCTTCCTCAAGATCGCGACGCAGTTTGCTGAGCTCAGCCTCACGCTTCTTGTTGAGCTCAATCTGGGCAGAGGTGGCACCGCCAGCCTCCTCCAGACGCTCACCCAATTCCTCGAGTTCGCGGGCCAAATCGGCGCGCTGCTTCTCAGCCTTGGCGCGGGCCTGACGCTCGGCCTCGACCTCCTCCTCGAGCTCTTCGATGCGGGCCTGCAGTTCCTTGATCTGGCGCTGGTGCTTGCCAACAACGACCTGCTCGTCATCGAGCTTGGCGGTGATGGAGGACAGCTCCTTGTCCTTGCGCTGGATGGTCTGCTCCAGTTCCTTCTTGTTGCGCTCCAGATCGGCAACAGCCTCCTGGGTCAGCTTGAGGTCACCCTCAACCTTGCGCTTGGACTTCTCAACATCGCCGCGCACCTTCTTCTCACGCTCCAGCGAGTCCTCGAGCTCGTCGAGGGTCTGCTCGAGCTTGGCCTTAACCTTGTTCAAGTGGTTGATCTTGTCCTCGGCGGCCTGCAGTTCCTCACCAGTCTTCTGGTTGCTCTCGCCCTGCATCTTCTTCTCCTTGTTCAGCTTGTTGATGAGCTCATCCTGGTGGGCGATCTCGTCGTTCAAGTTGCGGATCTGGTGATCCTTGGTGGCCTTGTCCTGCTCGGCCTTCTGGACGTTCAATTCCAGATCCTCGATGTCCTTCTTCAGGCCAGAGATCTCCTGGTCGGCCTTCTTCTTCTGCTGGAACAGCTGGTTGCGGGCATCTTCCTCCTGAGTCAGGCGCTCTTGGATGTCCTACGAAAACACATACACACGAAGCAAAGCCAATGTGGTTAGGTACATATATATACATGAATACTATATAGATGAATCAGCCTTCTGTGCTGAGTGGGTGTTCGATCGATCACGGGCTAAATTTAGCTAGTGCGCACATCATCATCAGCTCGCGGATCTCTCTCGAAATAGACGAGCGATCGATTCGCCTGATTGCACTTGATAAATTTCGCCAATGCGATTGCGAGCAGGAAACTGGGTTAACCAGGCACAAATTGAAAGAAGGGGGAGCTATTAAATTGTGGAAAATACTTACGCGCAGCTGGTTCTCGAGGTCGTTCTTCTGGGCGGTCAACTTGGCGTTGCGCTCCTGGAAGTCCTGCAGCTGACCCTTCTCGCCGGACAGAGAGTCCAGCAGGGCGGTCTTCTCAGCCAACAGTTTGGCGTTCAGGGCCTCAAGCTCCTTGCGTACCTTAACCTCAGCGGCATGAAGTTCCTCAGCCTTCTTGGCCTTCTCCTCCAGACGCTGTAAGTCATGAGAAGCAGATGTGGGATTAGTTGCGATGTTGCCAGAACTCGATTCGACTGGCGGTGCTGGTGTTGGTTCGACACTTGGTTCGGCAGCTGGTGGTGCTGCTTCTGGCGCTGGCTCTGCTGGAGCTTCGGCAGCTGGAGCTGCTGGCGCCTCTGGCTCACCAGGCGTTGTTGCCTCGGCAGCCTTTTTCGTTTTTTTGGCTTTCTTTTCATCCGCCATCACGAGATTTCAAATGGAATTCGCAAAGGAATTCAAGTTCTATTCAATGCGATTCGATTTGATTTTTATTTGATTCGATTCGATTTGATTTGATTTAATGATTTGATTGTATGCACACACACACAGTTCAATCGATTGATTGGGATTCGTTTCGTCTTCGCTTTGGTTTGGTTTTGGTTTTGGTTTGGTTCGATCGTTGGCAGCGCGACGCGACTGGTCAAATACAACTGGAATGGCTGCTGCGATTGCACTGTGCTCGCACACTGGGCACAGCACACACTCTGTGGTGCTCGGGTTTGGGGCTATTAAAATTGGCAACAACGCCCCACAAAGTGGCAGGCAGCAGGCAGCAGGCAGCTGTTGCTTCTTGCTCTTGCCTTCATAATTCCCACATCATCGTTTTGCAATTCATAATCGCATTGCCCGATATCATTTCGCACTTGTGCGGGCCAGCAGCAGGTGTACTTCGTACGCACACACACACACACAAATACACACAGAGAAACATGTGTAAATACACATTCGTAGTGAGTGAGTGGCATCTCGCTCGCTCTGGCTATTATTACTCATCATTGAATTTCGCTTAACCAATGCGGCGTATGCGTATTAATCATACGCCCCGTTGTACCTCCTTCCTTTTTATTATTTAATTAGCATGCTAATTGGCAAGTGCCCGACTGCTGTGTGCGTGTGTGTGTGAGTCTAAAAAGCGAGCTGAGTGCCCAGAATAGCCACTTAGATGGAACTATAGATATGCCCAATACAAGTATATATAAATCTGTATATAGCAGCATAGCTATATAGCAGCCAGTGCCATATGTATACTGCGAACACATTTCTGGCCATTTCCAGCACACTGACAGCTCCTTTTTGGAGCGAAACGAAACATTTGTTTCGGCCCGAAACGATCGAGCAATCGATCTATTTATAGATCTTATGGCATCCGTTGCTAATTATGATATAGTTGTGTGGGCGTGGCCCTGGCTGATGTTAAGCCATTAAGTTGCTGGGGCTTAATTAGCACTACATGATGTCTATATACCTATATATATAGCATAGGTATGTACATTGGATCGTGGTGCAGCTGCTGTCGTTTGTCCAATTACGGGCGACAATGCAGGAATGGACATGCCAGGGCTACGCTTGATTGCCAGCAGCAACTGTGCCACCAAGTTCAAACCAATGAATGCACCAGCCAGACAATGTAAGCAGATATACATGACAAATATACTTCTATATATATATTGTATATATCTGCAGACAATGTCTGGCCAAGTCGTATAAGTTGTAATGGGACTATACTCACGGCAATCTCGTCCTCAATGCGGCTGACGTTGAGCAGAGGCTTGATCTTCTGCCACAGTTTGTACCATGGCCAGGTGCGGAGCTGCAGGTACTTGCGCAGATTGCGCTGGACGACCTTGAGGGCGACACGCTGCTCCTGCAGCTTCTTGAAGCCCTTGCGGGACAGGTAACCACGAGCCCAGGCTTGCATCCAGGACATGATCTTGCCCAGACGCTCATCACGGAACTCTTCCATCTGACCCAGGACACCGGCACGGAAGAACACCTATTGTTGTGACAAGTTCGAGGAATGCAGCAAGGGAGAGGGGCGGGCGGAGAGGAGGAGCAAATCAAAGAGAATAGGTTAATCTTCGTCTTCGTCGCGGTGTGTCCACAAATTGCAGAAAGCGCGTGCGTTAAGCAGGAATTGCACCCGAAGTAGGGAACAGTTCTTTAATTTTTTATATTTTTTTTTTTTTTTTAATTTTTTTTTTTTTTTTTTGCTTAAGCGGCAGCGATTCTTCAAAAACACTTTTCGACAGGTTGAACTGGGATAGAAATCAGGATGGATTTGGTACAGAAAATAAAACAAAAAACAGTGCAGGCAAAGAACAAGACAAACAACATTTAGATGAAACAATGAGAACAGTTTTTTTTTTTTCAAGTGCAACATATAGTAGAACTTATTACTAGTGAGTGAGTGTGTGTGTTGCAAGTACCAACCACGTAGAATCCCGACTACCTTAAGCCATGTACTAATAGCTGAGTTCTATCGGGATCCTAAAGAGGTTAGGCTTAAGTGCAATGTGTGTAAGTGAGTGTGTGTGTGAGATGGTGTCATGCATTAGCTGTGCTCGGTGGTTACGCAAGTATATTGTCTGTGATATACCTTGGTGTTACCCAGACGGAACTGATCTTCGGGCAAATCGATAAACTTAATGATTATTTCGGTGGCCTTTTTGTCTTTGTCAACGCCCACCAACAGCTTGGGGCACATGATTTTGTAGCTGTTTGGGGGTTTCAATGGTAGTTTTTCAAATGAGTTTGTATTATTATTTGTAAGGTGTTCAACAAACGGTACGGTTAGTGGTGCATAGGGCATATCTAGGTACGGTAGGTGTACGGTTAGTAATCGACTAAGTTAATGCTACAAATTATAATTGTATTCATTATAATAATACCAATCTATAAGGATGGGATTGAGGGGGGAATGTGTAAGGTAGTGCAGCGACCTTCTCTTTGAGGGTTTTGCTTTTTGTTTCGAGAGGGTTGCGATGTACGTTTGTCCTTGTTTTGGGATTTTGTGTACTTGAACCAACTCGTGAGTAAAGAAATACAGAGTAGAGAGAAAGAAGTAGAATGTGAAAGCACACACACACTAAGAGTGCGACCCGAGGCTTGCTGCCTTCTATTCGGGTACGGCATCTTTTTTCGTATTGGCTGTGTGTGTGTGTGTGCAGGTAAGTGTGTGTGAGTGTGTGTGTCTGGACATCGGTTTTGGAGCCATAGACGAGAGTGTTTTGCATTTGCATTTGCTTTTGTTCGAAGTATATTTTTTGTGTATATAAAGAGAAAATGTTTCGTGCCTTTGTGTTACCCAAACGGTACTGATCTTCGGCCAACTCGGTCGATTCGATGAGGATTTTCGTGCATTTCTTGGGATCCTCAATACCCTTGATACCCTTGGGGTTCAGGATTTGGTAGCTATATGTGTCGTTCACGTATGACATATATGCATTATGTTGAATGGGTTCAATAAAAATATAAAAACATAAAACATAACCATAACATAGAGATATATGATAGATATATGTATTGTATATATATGGATAAATAGATATTATCTACTGGTTTAGTGTATACTAACTTATGTCTAGGATTAGTCACAGTTGATCTTATAGGAATACCGAATAAAAAGTATCACAAAATCTACGAGAAACTAGAACCCATGCTGTAGAACGGGGTTGTACGTGTGTGTGCATGTGTTGAGGGTGTTTTGGTGTCGGGGGTACAGGGGGGTTTGCATCTCAGGAGGGAGGGTGGAACAAGTTTCGTAGACAATCAAGAATTGTGCTGAATAGCGCCCCTGTCAAGGTTTTGTTTCCCTTTTTTTGCTGAAGGGCGCTCGAAAATGTGGTTCTGTAGAGTTTTCAAATGTATTTTGAAAAGCGAGCGAGATAGAGAGAGAGAGAAGAAACTCTATACGGTTACGAGTTCTGTGTGACATCCGTATAGTATGATGGGATATAGATATATATATAGAAAGAGATAGATAGATACGCCAAAGATACTACTTGGAGGAGTAGAAAGAAAGAATGCTTTAAAGAGGTTCGGAGGCAAAATGCATCAAAAGAATAGGAGGATCAATCAATTCAATCATCATTATTAAATGTTGTTATGGAACGCTAGTATGCCTTAGTGTGTCCAATACGATACATATCGGGATCCAATGCGGTGGATTCCAATATAAGAGCGCCACACTTCTTTGCATCGTCGATGCCAACGATGCCACCTGGATTCAGGATTTGATAGCTGTAAATGAGATTGGATCATTTCGATTGGGGAAAACATCCTGTACACTTGTGACCACATTTTCAAAATATTACAAGTTTGTATATTGCTTGTACTTGTTGTTGTTGTTTTGCTGTTGTTTGTGTGTTGTTTTTGTTGTTGTTGTGGTGTATGAAAGATGCCTTCGCTTTGGCGTTTTTGGGGCAACTTTCCTTGTGTCGTGTCGTTTCGTATTGGATTATTGACAGAATATTGAAGTACGAGTTTACAATTGAGCCATCCACTCAATAAATAAAACAAGAGAGAATTTCGAAATTGAGCCGAATAAGCGATAAATATTGAGAAAGGAACTTAATCATGCCTTGGTGTGACCCAGACGGTAGAGATCTTCGTTCAGCTCGGTCGACTCAATCAGAATCTTGGATGCCTTCTTGGCATCCTCGACACCCTTAATGCCACGTGGGCTCAGGATCTGGTACCTGTTGAGACATGAGACACATCATGATCATGCTACACTAAACACGTAAAGAGACAACTCGCATCAGCACTGAAACTGGAACTGGAACTAAGACTGGAACTAGAACTGGTAACGGTAATGGAACTGGTACATGGAGTTTGGAGTGCACGCGCTAAGTACATAACATACACATTGATTGAAACAAGTGAGGCGTGAGATAATACAAGTGACAAGTGACAAGTGGATTGGAGCTTGGAGGACTACACTATAGATATAGAGAGATCGAAAGATGCGTGCCTTGGTGTTACCAATGCGATACAAGTCGGGATCCAGGCCAACGGCTTCCAGACACTTGGTGGCAGCGTTCTTGGGCAGCTTTTCGGCCGCCATGACGGCAGGTGCCAGAATCATATAACTAGAGTATTAATTGCGATAAGTTAATAAGTATCCAAAGTAAATGCGAAAGACCTAAGTAAATCTATAAGGTGCAAGAGAGACCCAAGCTCCAGTGTGTGTACAGCAACCTAGGTGCTGCTCTAGAACTATGTATAGTATCAACTATGTGCTAAGGTAGCTAAGTGTCTATGATTAAGTATAAAGTAGCTAGTATATAGGTGTATATATATATAGAGAAAGATATTGAAGTAAGTGTAAGTGTTGACTTACCGCATCTTGAAATCGGGGTAGACCATTCTGTTGGGGAAACCTTTACGGCAAATACGGATACCTTCAAGCACACCGTTACAGGTCAGCTGGTGCATAACCAAGTGAGCATCAACCACACCAGGCTGCTTCATCTCGTTGGGAATGATGCAACGGACGAAGTGAGGCTGTGTCGAGCGCAGAGTGGTCATCAAGCTGTTCAACTGCTCCTTGTAGGCAGACGACACAGTGGCGAAGCCACCACCCTTCTTGCCACGACCGCCCTTGGCCTGTTCACCGCCACCGGACTGTCCGGGGTGATCAGCGAAGATTTCGATCAGCAGTTTGTTCTGCGACTTCTTGAACTGATCGACAACGGTGTCGTTCAGAGGATCCTTGTTCTTCTCCAACCAACCGGTGATGTTATAGGCGACAACACCAGCATAATGGCCAATGGCGAAGTGGGCAGCCTGCTGACCGGGCTTTGGTGGTTTGGGCTTCTGGAATGGAGCCGACTTGCCCAAATGGGTGTTGGTCAACTTCTCAGAGAAGGTCTGATCGGTGGCCTTGGGGAACATAGACTCTTCCTCCAGGATGGACAAGATACCCATGGGCTATAAATAGTTGAAGATGACAATAGTTAGCTCCGCTGCGAAAGTTTCGAGCTGCGATTAATAAAACGAAGCACGCATTAAACTTGAAGTAGTCGAGTTTTTTCTCAAGCACAAGACGCAGAACAGAATACAAATCTATTAAGACTACGAATATATATATATATAGTAATCTCATTAGTAACACGTTTAACTTACCCCTTCGTTAGTTGCATATTTTTTTGGCATTAGATCTATTAGAGATTGTTGAATTAGCGAGGCGATCTTATGACTAGGTTACAGTGCAGTTTGGTTAGACAGACAAGTATATATATAGACAGGTAGATAGATCGAGAGATATATCTGGTTGGTAGTAATTGCAATTGCAATTGTGTATTATTTTCAGGCAGTCAGTTGGCTATCTGTTCTCTGAGATAGTTGAGTCGCTGTACCTTTTCAATCAAATCAATACACAATTGCAGATCCATGCCGAAGTCAATGAATGTCCATTCGATGCCCTCGCGCTGGTATTCTTCTTGTTCCAAAACGAACATGTGATGGTTGAAGAATTGTTGCAGTTTTTCGTTAGTGAAATTGATGCACAATTGTTCGAAACCGTTGTACTGTATCGGAAACGGAACAATATTCAAACAAATATAGCCGGGTTAGTCAGATGGATCAAGTATGTGTATGTGTGGACTGTATGTTCGTGTTAGTTACGTGGGGTTCTTTCTGTTTCACACATTTTCATAGCTTTCATGGACAGGGTGGACTGATTTTTGGTGTATAGCTGGAGGTAGTAACGCTTCTGGGCGCACTTCTCCCGAAAAAAAAGGCTGTAAAATATCGATATTTATATATAAAGTAAAGACTATCACTGGAGTTCATCAGTTCTAGATGATTTGGCCAGAGAGTCGGGGAATAAACTTAGACTATAACAGAACAGACTTAAACTCTAGACGAGCAAATACAACGACGAGCTGGCTGTGCTTGTGGAAGTGCATGTTGGACTTCGTGGACGAACCTTTTCAATCAAATCAATACAGGCCAGCAAGTCCATACCGAAATCGATGAAGGCCCACTCAATACCTTCCTTCTTGTATTCTTCTTGCTCCAAAACGAACATGTGATGGTTGAAGAATTGTTGCAACTTCTCGTTGGTGAAGTTAATACACAGTTGCTCGAAACCGTTGTACTATATTTTGTGTTGGGTAGTGCGATGGGAGAGGTGAACATTTAAAACAAGTGCTTTTTTTTTTTTTTTTTAACAGTGCTGGGGGTCAATCCTAACATTACTTTGTGATTTGCAGCATACACAACACGCAACACGTTTAACCTTTTACCTGTCTATCCTAGAGTACGTAATAGTTGGCACCCTCTCTCTGGAGTGGGCTAGAAGTGAGAGGGATATTCAGTGCTATAACACACAACAAACAAAATCGGTGCAGTTTGGACATTGATAACATTGAAGTACATAGAAGTAGTTGACGCGTATATATTTGAAAGCACCTTTTCAATCAGTTCGATACAGGCCAGCAGATCCATACCGAAATCAATAAAGTCCCAGTGAATACCCTCCTTGGTGTATTCCTCTTGTTCCAAGACGAACATGACGTGGTTAAAGAACTGTTGCAATTTCTCATTGGTGAAGTTAATACACAATTGTTCAAAGCCGTTGTACTACATTGGGAATATTTACAGGTTATATATCTATTTATACTCGAGAGATCTGAATGAAGTTCAGTTTGGTGTGTGCCAGTGTGTATGTTGTGCAAGTGCACCTAAACGAAACTCTTTACGAGACTCTTGCGTTGCCTAACTGTTGAGAGACGTGTTAGAAAGTCAATCTCAATGGGTTTACAAACCGAAAGATTCCGATTTGCAAGCCATTGGCGATCTCAAGGAGCTATTATCTATGTCTATGCAAGAGGATTGGGACCCTCTCGCATGGCATAGGTAACTAAACTCCTAAGTCCGTCGTTCGATTATACTCACGTCGAAGATTTCAAAACCAGCAATATCCAGTACACCAATGAAATGCTGACGCTTCTGCTTGGTATCCAGAGTCTCGTTACACTTCTTGACGAGCCACTTGAAGAGACGATCGAAGACACCCTTGCACAGAGCACCAATGGAGTTTGTGACCTGCTGGACGTTACGACCCTGGGTGACGAACTCGTTACCGACCTTGATGCGGGGCTTGAGCAAGTTCTTGTACAGCTCAGCGGTATCGCAACCGAACAGCTTGGACACACGGCCACCTTCCTCCTCACCGTCCTGCTCAGCCTGCTCCTCGCGACCACGTTGCTTGAACTTCATGCCACCCATGTGCATGACAGCGGCGGTGATCCTGTACACATCTTCCTTCTCCTGCTTGGTGAAGCCCAGAATATCGAAGGCTTGCTATATATATATAAGTAGAATTCGATCGGATCGGATACCGAAGAATGATACATTAATTTGTTGTGTTCGCCAGTTTCGTGTACGGTTAATGGAAGGTTTCATATTTGGCATTATTTTCTTGGGTTTATTACAGCAATATTACTTAACTATGTTGTTGAGTGTAGCTTAAGAAGAGTGAGTACATGCGGCATGCTCAAAGAAACGTTAAAGAATATACAAATTATGCTTTATCCAAAAGTCTTGCAGCGTAAGTAGTAAGGCGCTTAATTAGTAGACCTATAGGCAATGCTAGCCATACTTTATACTGTTGTAGATGCTATACAGCTTTACCAGGTGATGGTGTTGGTAGTTCGGGTAACTAAGTACGAGTATTCCGGAATCGATAGACAGTATTGGCTTAAAGACTAACTAGGGAAATAAGAGCGTGCTGAGGAAGGATATTCTTCTCGGAAGGGTTTCTTTCACTAAACGGCACACAAGTCGGTGCGGAGCCGTCGCAAGAGTACTAACTTATATAGAGGACATATAGAACACAGCATGGATTTGTACGCAAGTGCCGTGTAGCGCGGCTTTCCAGGCACAAATCTATGAACTACTCACTAGCCTGGGGAGGCATTAGCTCACACAAGTTAGGTATCACGTATCGTACAGCTAATTATATATATGTATAGATCGTATAGACTAAGTGCATACACATTCCGACAAGCTAAACACAATCGATTAGATCAGTCCACAGGGCGCACATGAGGTTGTGCCCCTTCGTATTAGGTACAATTTGCAGATAGTTCAATCTGCTACGTAGCAGTTTTTTTTTTTTTTTTTTATCGTAGGGATGCAGGAAATTTCGTCATTCTTCATACAATCTTACGCTATGGGCATTCCATTAGAAAAGAAAACATAGAGAGACTAAGTACTGGTGATAAAGAAAGTCGAAGTACTAAGTCTGGAACTGGAAACGTGGAAACTGGGTAACCAAGAGAAACACACACATAATTCATACACATATATATATGTATATATATATCTAAAAAGATCTGTTGTTGGTGTTGGTGTTTGGTGTTGTCATACAGCGTGGTTCGGTTTCGGTTGGTGCGAGTGTCGTTCAGACAGTTACCGGAAACACAATATTACGTATACGACTGTCACTTACATCTGCGAGTGTGAATTCCTCAGAGTCATCAATACTAGGCACAGTGACCTTGCCCTGGGATACGTTAAAGTAGTCGTAAATGTTATCAGAGAGGAAGCACATTTCTACATATAGTCGGAGAGAAGGTTTTCGGTTTAGCGAAACACAAAAAAAAAGAGACCAATTTACAAAACGTTGTGAAAGAATATGGGAACAGAGCTTATCGGCAAAGTCTGTGATGTGGAGGGGGGAATCGGAGTCGGGTGGATTATCATCTTTTCTTTTTTCTGTGTGTTCGATGGTACAGTGGTTCGGTAGTGCCGTGTATATGTGCTGTGTGGGAGTGTGTGCGTGTTTATACGGAGACCTAACCCCATTCAAGTAGTGCAACATTATCAATCGTCAGCCAGGAGCGGGTTTCTCTCTGGAGAACCTATGGCAGGTATTTCAATACGCTAAATTAGTGTATGTATTTTATTTTATAACAAGACTACCCGGTGTCAACTTCGTGATCGAAATCGAATTACAGAATAACGGTAAGCTAGGTCTACAGAGACCTCCTGCTCCCAGCGGTATGGGATACGGGTACGGTTACAGAACGAGGTGATGGTGCAAACTACAGCGCGAAAGAGACTATTTAAATTCAGTAAGAAAGACAGACAGAGAGCGAGAGAGAGAGAGAAAGAGTATAGAGAGAGAGAGAGTAAGCGTAGAGATAATTCCGGAATAACACTTGAAAATTAACACATTGTAAAATACATATATACAAAACTGGAAATCTACGTTTATCAAGAAAGTCAGAGCGTGTTCGGATCAATTTTAAATAAACTTCAAAAACTCGTGTATATAAATTAAAAAGAAAAATACAACTTATTTTTTTGAAATTGAAATATTTTACAAAAGTTCTGTTGGGCTTTCGGGAAAGATTGTAAATCGGTTATTCGTTGAGGGTTTTTTTTTTTAGCTGGGGTCGCCTGCAACACAACTTACGTCAGTTAACTCAAATTCTTCACCATCGTTGACACCGGGTATCCGGGTTTTACCCTGACAAATGCCAGGATAATCACCAATATGTTGGGTAAGAAATACCATCTCTAGTTTATGACGGAGTGTAACATACAGTTAAATATCATAATACTCCAAAGTGCATAAACAAATTGATTTGGGGTATAACGTGAGCCTGCCTAAAATTCCATTAACTAACCGAAGGAATATTGCGAACATTATTTAGTTATTAATTTAGTTTTGGTTTTAGGTTAGGTAAGGTTAAATTTAGATTTAGATTTGCATATAGCTTGATTCGTGAGAAAGCATTATGAATTTGAAGTTTCACATATATTGAGTTTACGAGACGGACGTGAGAAGTTAACACAGTGAAAGATTTGGAATATATATTAAAATACTTCACAACATTGATGACACGACAAAGTCAGTGAGAGAGAGAGAGAAGGAGCTACTGCTCCGAAAGGATTAAAATTATTAAATATAGATAGGAATATCTGGTTAAGACATTGACAGTTGAGGTGAGGTGACATGTAAAGGTAACCATGTTCTGTATGGCCTTACATCCACAGCGACCCATTCTTCACCATCGTTAACACTCGGTATGGTCGTTTTGCCTTGTGATACGATACGATAGTCGTAAATGTTGTTCGATAGCAGGCAGTACTCTACATCGAATCGAACGACAGTTAACGATTGGTTTGGATGAAACACATAAATATATGGAAGAGGTAAAGAAGTTCATATTTAATATGGATTCGGCGAATATGATGGCATTAGTTGGGATATATGTAGTTAGGATATTGGATGAATAAGTGACCGAGGAGAGGGGTTGGAGAGTATGAAAACATAGAATGAACGCGACAAATTCCAATAATCCGTTTCTCGGGATGATTTGTTGGATCGGTCGGTTTTCTGCTATTTAGCTTAACCAATGAAAGCAATTGACGATTGGCCTACGTAAACGCTACGATATACGGTATTCGGAAACAATTACGATTACGATAACGATAACGATAGCGATTACGGCACGCTATTGAAGCTGCTAGCTAGCGATAGTTAACCAAATAATTACTCGATTATAAGATAGTATTACGAAAAAAAGTCTAGTATGTATGTAGTAAGAACAAAAAACGCTTTGTATCATTGTATCAAAGGACAATTACATCGGTGAGGGTGAACTCCTCAGAATCATCGATACTGGGAACAGTGACCTTGCCCTGGGAGACAATGTGGTAATCGTAGATGTTATCGGTCAAACCACAGATTTCTAAACGAATGCGAAGTTGAGAAATACATAGAAATAAAATACTTGTAGTTTCTTGTTGTTGTATGGAAAGCTTTTCGTGTAGGTGTGTGTTGAGTGTATGTGTAGGTGTGTAGGTGTGTGTGTGTGTGTTTTGTGTTCAAATGTTGAACCTAAACCACGGCTAAAAGTACTGGAAATCGAGCAAGGTAAGTGCTCTTGCTCCGGTAGAGAGAGAGAGATGTGATTGGATTGGATGATGATGAGTTTGTTGCTTGCTTATACCTTTGACACCGGGAACGGCACCAGACATGATCTGGTAGAAGATGTGGTACGAACGCTCCAGAGACTGCTGGGAGATGACACGGGCCTTCTCCAACAGATCTGTAATATAGAAGAGAGACGACCATGCGTTGTAGTGTGTGGGAAAGAAGTCAAGTGCTGTTTCAACTTACAGGTCTCAATATCAGCACCAGCCAGTTTACCAGTAGGACCGAAGTGAATACGGATGAATTTACCCTGTTCAGTTAGAGAAGGTCTTCAGTTAGTATTGATGGAAAAGAGAGAGAGCATCTAAGTGTACTTACGAAACGAGAGGAGTTATCGTTACGCACAGTCTTGGCGTTACCGAAGGCCTCAAGCACAGGGTTAGTTTGCACAACCTGATCTTCCAGGGAGCCCTTGTTCTTCTGCGACTCATCCTTCTTGCCCGAAGCGCCGACAGTGGCGAAGTACGCAATGACCTTCTTCGTGTTCTCAGTCTTACCAGCACCAGACTCACCGGTAATCAACATAGATTGATTCACGTGGTTGGTCAACATGTCGACGTAGGCACCGTCAGAGATGGCGAAAATATGGGGTGGCACCTCATTACGGCGCTTGCCACGGTACATCTTAGCGCAACGGTTGGTATACACAGGGTAGCGCTTGTAAGGATTGATGGCAACGCAGAAAAGACCGGAGTAGGTCTAGACGGTTGATCATGGCAAAGCAGAAAACATTATCATTAATAAAAGTTACGTAAATTATATCATTTTGGTTAAACAATTAGTAAAGATCGTCTCTAAAACATTGGTATTCCCTTTCAGACTCGACCTCATCGCTTAGGAGTATTTTCTTTTGTGCGATATGTCGGAGTGTGTTTTAGAGCCGAATCTTTGTGGAGAAGTTTAGTAACAGTTTTGTTTGTCTTTCTTGTGTGGGTCAACCAGTTTTTGGTGTTCGGTTTTGATGAGTAGTAAGTATAAATAACTACGATGTTTTTGTGTTTTTTGGTATCGATACTTGTTTAAAGTTTTGTTTTCTGTTTGCTGGGAGGGGGGAATGTGTGTGGTGATCGCAGCATCCTCATGGTGTGCTTTTTTGTGTGTGTTGGGTAAGGTTGAACCGTTTTCATTCCAGTGTCACGTTCATCTGACTGGACGGCCGAGGTTGGGTTTTAGTAGAGGCTCGTTTAGTGCGTACAAAGTACAAGTTGAGATGGAGTTGGGTTAGCCGTGGTTATAATTTGTAATCATTAGGAGCTGAATGAGGGGTTAGGTAATCGAATTTGGTGTGGAGAACTCAGAGGTTAGCGGAACTAAAGGAGAATGCATTAGAGGTTTCAGTGTTGAAAAAGCAATTTACGATTTACAATTTGCGATCTCTTGATTGTATTGGTTTCGAGTAGTTTGGATGGTGAAGCGGGGGTTTTAGAAACATAGAACATTTGGGGGTAGGGCTTCACCACATTGGGCTACCATTGCCATACCGGTATGGCAATTACTTACATAGATGAGCTTGTGGTAGTATCTCTGCCTCAAGTTATGGAGCACAGAGGCATCGTTGAGGTATGTCAAGTTAGACATATCCTCAGCTTTTTCGTATTTCGGTGGGTTCACCTGCTGGAGCATATCTTTCTTGAAGTCTTTCGTCTATTGTCCGGTAATCAGTTCATTTTTCATATATATTATATGTCGACCCGTATGTCAGTTTTCAATATTATTGATTTTACAATTGTCGGTTGGTTAGACGTGGTGTTAGCAGTAGTTTTGTGAGAGAGAGAAGAGAAGAGATCCCATACATTAGTTAGTCTCTGACCATTGGCACTTACGTAGATAAGCTTAGCATAATAACGCTGACGTAGATTGTGCAGCACGCATGGTGTGTTCAGCACGGTCATGTCGGCCATATCTTCAATTTTTTCGAATTTCGGTGGATTTACTTTCTCCACCTTCTCGGATTTGAAATCTTTTACCTAATAGAGTACAAGCAAACAAAATTTGAAGTTCTCTCTCAAGTAAAGATTTCAGAGATCCCATTGCAGGCTTCATAGAGCGTCGCATCGCTTAGCTATGCCGTTGTTAAGGTCCCCGCCTTTGTAGTACCAAAATTGGGGCTTAGCAAAGGGTAGCAAGCGAGCTTTGCTCCATGAAGTCTTTTCCCGGGGTCTTTGAAAACATTTTTGGTTTTTCAATTTGTTTTTTTTTTTTTTGGTTTCTTTTTGTTTTTGGTCCTCTCTTTGGCTCGATTGCATTACCTCTCCACCAGGCAGACCGACGGAGACGATATCGCCCTTGGTAGCCTTGATGTCACCAAGGAGATAACCCTCCTTCTCGTCGGGCACCCAACAGTTCTTCTTCGAATCATAGGGTTTCGATTGATCGATACGTCTTTGTTCCAAAGACACGAACAGGTATGGGGTGGGATCCTCATCCTCCTGGCTTGCGATGGGCTTCGGCATCTTGATTAAATTTCGCTTTTAAACTTAAAAACTCGAGAAATAAATTTGGGACTTTTCAAAATTCTTGTTTTAATCGCGTCGTGAGCCCAAAACTTCCCTGTAATAAAGAAGAAAACAAAATCTATCAGTCAAAAAGTTCGATTCTCTTGCAATGCGAATCTATTTTGGATATTCCAGTTCAATTTTGAATTTTTGAAAACATTTCAAAATATTTGTTTTTTTTTTCTATTTTGACCCATTTTCATGGGGCAACAACAACAGCAGCAACGCATCGCAAGATATTTTGTAACTTCTGGTTTATTTTCATCCCAAATATGTACATGTCTGTGCATGTCTTCTTTTCCATGCGAACTTCGAAAATACGTAACCGGATATTCCGAAAATTTTCGAACAGCTTCACGTTCCGTTTCAGTTAATTAATTACGCCCGTTCTTCTTTTTCTTTTTGTTGTTGTTTTTCTTATAAACAGAGCGCACAAGAACAACAAGTGAGTTGTGTGTGGGTTGTCGCCTAAATATAGATCAGTGCCATATAGCATATAGCCCGTACGAAGTTCTTGCGTGTACGCGACGCCGCACCGTATCTATATCTGTATATATACATGTACACATATCTATGGGTGTATGGTGACTATATGGGGCGTTGCTATTATTACGTAATTTCGATTTTCAGTCAATTTTCGAAAATTCCGCATATTCTATAGATCTATTTTGAAAGGAAGTTAATTCCATTATTTCAAGGCGCACCGATTTTGATTTTCGAATGATTGATTGACTGTTATAATACTATCGTATAGTAGCACTTAATATATTTAACACTTTTCAGAGCAATTACCGTTACGCTTTCAAGTATTTTGGAACTTCCCACGCTTCGATAGAAAAACTTTCCCGACAATTCGACGATTCTCCGACGTTGTGTTCTAAAAGACACGAGTTGCGAGATTGCAATGAAATCGCATTTGACACGATTCTATAGAGCGTTGCGATATATCCGATATGTAAAACGAAAACAACAACAACAACAAGAAGAACGGACACTACACGAACTTTCGACGAATGCGTTATTTTTAAAATTCTCGAAATTATTTCGAAATCAAACACACGTCGCTATATATAAAGACCGCTAGCATATGTATATGTATGTGTGTGTGTGTATTGGGAAGAGCTTTTTTTTTCCTACACAACATATATATATGTATACATATATATGGTATATACAGACATATATATATGCTTCTATATATCTGTGAACTGACTGCCGCATGCCGTTTCTAATACGTTTCTCTGCACTGCTCTCTCTCTCTCTAACGTCTGTGGTTATTTTTAAAACATATTCGAAATATTTCGATATACGTATCTGTAGTTGTAGCTATAGCTTTAGCTATATCTCTCTAGCTGTATCTGTGCGACTAGTCTGCACGCATATTTGAGGTACAGGTATTCATGTATGAAGTCATCTAAAAGTAATTCGAAATTCTCACATTTACCGTCTATGGCATTTATGAGCCCTCTCTCGCGATGAAGTAATCTAGACTGTTGCTATCTCTTTCTATGCGATAGATTGATTGCAGGGCGCTAAGTTACATTATAGATATCGAAATCTTTAGAATACATTTCCAATTGAGCTTTCGATGTTATCAAAAAAAGATTGAATCAAGTTATATGAAGGAAAATTATCAAATTAAAATCCTTTAACTGTCTAAAAATTGAATAAAGCCGTTAGGGTGACCATTCTTCAATTGATATTGACAAATCAAATGATAAGAAGGAAAACTATAGATTGAAATACTTGAAAATTATAAACCTGAAATCTTTAAACTGTCTAAAACTAGCATTAAGCCTTTAGGGTGACCATCCTTTGGTTGATATTGACAAATCAAATGACAAGAAGGAAAACTATAAACTGAAATACTTGAAAATTATAGTTTTGTAATCTTGAAACTGTCTAAAATTTGTATTAAGCCTTTAGGGTGACCATCCTTTGACTATAATTGACAAATCAAATTATTAGAAGAAGATTACACTTCAATAATATAAACTTAATATCCTTTAACTATCTTAAATTCGCATTATGCCATTAGGGTGACCATCCATCAATTGTTATTGACACGATGATTTGCCTCGCAACTATTACACAAGACACTGATTATGCGTGACCAATAGAAAGAGATTGTGAGAGAGGGAGATAGAGCAGGAGTTACGTGGTTGAATTAATATGTTATTCAGTTGTAATCCAGTTAAGGGGGTATCGCATCGATTGTCTTTAATCCAGCGTGTATTCCGTATTGCACTTCATTTGGTTTTTACACTTTTCGTTCGTTTTCTTAAGCTTTCGGCTAAGATCCTGCAGCAGGATCAGCCCAAGATATAGATAGAAGATAGATACACACACACATATATATATTCATATATATATATAGAGATATAGATACACACAAGTTCTTATCGTTCCGTTTTGAATGCGGGATAATTGTTTCAGAATTATTTAATTATTTTGTTCAAAAAGGTCAAGCAATGTTGCTATCTCTTTTACACTTGCTGCTGCTGGTTGCTGCTGCTGTTGCTGCTGCTACTGTTGCTGTTGCCGCTGGGGAATATCCAAAAAATCAGATCGCACATCAAAGGTGTTGCACTTACGCGCTCGAAAGCCGTTCTGAACCGTGCAACCGGTAAACTTGCCTTTTATACGTGGCAATTTGATACCCATAATCTGTGCCGCGCGATCGTGAAAAAAGCTCTTGCCGAGTGTGCCAGTGTGCGTGCACCCATGTGTCCGTGTGTGTATCTATGTGTGTGTGTGTGCGAGTGTGCGTGAGGCATGCGCTAGGTGGGCCATTTCGGTTTTTCTTGCTCCCTTTTTCGGTCTACTATCAGCGGGCTTGAGGTTGCTCTGCAGCAAGTGGCCAATGGCTGCTTCTATTTGTGTGTGCGAGTGTGTATGTGTGTGAATGTGTGTGTGAGTGAGCGAGCTATGATGCAATCGTATGGCAAGCAGGATCCATTCGCTCTCTCGAGCACAAAAGCTTCTACAAAGATTGCGTGAGCAGTTGATCTCAGTGTGTGTGAGAGAATGTTGTGCCTGAGTGAGTGTGAGTGTGAGTCTTATCTTGTGTGTGTATTGGTGTGTGAGTCAAATTCATTTCAATGACAAATTTCGCATATGTAAAAATCGAGAATCCTTGTCTCTTCATTCTCTCTGGCCTGTGTGCGCTCTCTCTCTCATGTTAGAGAAGTCTCCCATGCGCTTTCCCTTCAGTAGCCTTTGCCTCTACTTAGAGCTTTTCACACATGATTTTCTCTACACATGCGAGTTGATTTGTTGTTGTTGACGACTCGCCTGTGATCATTTTTCGCTTGTTTGTTTTACGCTTTACCCGATTCTTTTCTGGTCACCTCAATGCCAATTTGATCTGCCACCGGTTCGGGGGCGTTGCGAGTGATCCCCCACACACAAGCAAGGCTAGAGACGGGGATTTAAGAAAAAGGGGAAAGAGAGGGGAGCAGAGGCCTGCTGTGATAAGCGATCAGCTGTTTGGTGCAAGATAAACATAAGAAAAGATCGACAAAGAAGCTGCGGTTCGTTGAGGATCATTTGGAGATCTATTTCATGAAAGAAGAGAGGAGTAGAAATTAAGAGACTCTTTAGTTAAAGAAAATTCAAGGATTAACTGTTCATTGAAGATCAGTTTTCGCTTGCCATTGTAGGGTATTCAGAGGAGTAAAAGATCTCTGAAGATCAGTCTCCATTGGCGGTTTTTTTTGCGAGAAAAGATCATTGAGAGCTCAAAGGTTAACAGTTCATTAAAGATCAGTTTTCGTCTGGCATTATAGAGCATTCAAAGCGGTTAAAATGTTAGCTGAAGATCAGTTTCCATTGAAGATCTTTTGCAAAAGAAGATCTTTAAAGATCCAAGAATTAACAGTTCATTGAAGATTCAAATGGCATTAAATAGTATTTAGTGAAGTACAAGTTAGCTGAAGATCAGTTGCTATTGAAGATCTTTTGCAAATGAAGATCGCTGAAAACTCGTGGATTTACATTTTATTGTAGATCAGTTTTTGCATGGAGTAAAAGTTAGCTGAAGATCAGATTCATTAACAGTTCATTGAAGATCAGTTTTTGCTTGGCATTATAGAATATGCAGAGAAGTAAACGTTAGCTGTAGATCAGTTCCCTGAGCTTCTTTGCTGTTGCTACTGGCGTCCACTTGCTGCTGGCATTTTTACAAAACGCGAAAATAAAGATCGAAATTTCTTGTGAACTTCAAAAACATTGATCGCCCCGATAGAGAGACAGACAAAAAGCAAGCGAAATGACCGCAGACGCCAGCGAAGATACAACATCAGAAACATAGGCACATACAGATGCAGATGCAGATACAGATGCAAATAGAGAAGTAGATACAGAAGCAGAGACAGATATTGCAGATTGAGATGCAGCGCCAAATCAAATTGATGTTGTCGGCGTCCTTCAGCGCAATGCAATGTGCATAGTTTTCAATGCTAAGCGAATGCATCCCATAGATTCAAAGATACATGCGCTCGTCATTGTGCATTGTGTTGGCTGTTGCGGGTCCTGTTAACGTTCATCGTAATGTGACAGATTCTTGAGGCAGACCCGCCTCCCTTCGCCCCCCCCCCTTGAAATACATTTCATAAACGATCGGGCAAAGAGAATGCCAAACAAGAAAAGAAAATAAGACAAACAATTTTTGAAATTTAAAAATTTTCAGATTTGAAATTTTGAGATATTCAGTTTTCAGTCGAAATGTTCAAAATCTTCTCTAGCTTATTTATAGTTATAAATTTTTTGATTCGCTTTCGCCACAACGTGCCCGAGAAGAAGTCTTCGCTATGCGTATCTGTGTGTGGGGGAGAATTCTTCGGTTGTGGGTGAGAGGTGGCCTGCCAAAAGGGAGGTTAGCGTTTCGTTACCCCCTTCACGGCTGTGGCCAGACGCCTCTGTGTGTGCCAGCAGCAGCAACGCCAACGCCTCTCTGAATGGAATCTCATACAAAACCTTAAGGCCATTCACATAATGTGCCCCAACCGAGCTTGCTGTTCTTCTCGCACATACGAAGATAAAATCTGATCATAATTTCTGTATAGTTTTTCCTCTTTTTGTGTGTTGTGTGTGTTTTACTTTTTTATTTTCTTGTTTTTCGAAAACATTTCTTGTTGAAACACAATCTGCGACATTGTCAGAAATAATTTCACGCAATTTTTCCCACAAAAAAACAAAAAACAAATCAAATAGAAAGCGACAACAACAACTAGAAGAACAGCAACAATTTAGAGAAGAACAATCGTTCTTGTACAGCGAACATCAACACAATTTGAAATGAAATTCGCCAGAGATCTCGAAATCAGAATAGACAAGATTATTTGGGCTCGATCGAGAGTATTTTATGTGTTTTGACACAAGTTTTATGCACGGCACATGCTGCCATACACAATTTTATGGCAAATGTACTATAAATCTATGCTTGTGCTATATGATTCGAATGATTAGGGCCGAAGCACAGATACCTCAAGTACAAATGGATGGATGCTCACTTGTCCCCAATTGTTTTTCGGCTTTCGGTTTTGAGTCATTGACGCAAAGAAATTTTTGCATTTTCGTGTCAAGATGTTTTGGCATGCGCTGCAAGGGGCGTGGTCAAGTGGGCGGTGGGGAGGTGGAGACTGTGGGGCACATGCGAACTGCGAGCTGAACAATTATTGCAAGCAATGATCTATTTCCGACCGATCTGTGCGAGGGGCTGTCCATCAAATGGACCGCACCTGCAGCGCATGCCAAGAAAAACAAAGTGAAAGAAGAAATAGAAGGAAAATAAATAAAATGGAATACACTGCTTAAATTTAATATAAGGCTGGATAACTTCAGTAAAGTTAGGTCGATTTTTAGGTCAATTTATAGTTAGAAAACTTTGAATTTGGGTTTGCGATTTAAAAAAAAGGTTTTTCCCTTTGATGTTCATTTCCATTGTAATTCGTCTTTTATATTCCTTTTGTGTTATTCCGTTAGCAAGGAACTATCTGAACTGGTGCAGAAAATATGTATTTGCTAGGAAAACGGCAACCGTGACCAAAATACATACATAGTCTATAGATAACTCTCGTCTAAATGCATTGGAACCTATCCAAATTGTCGATATATAAATATCCATCGTCAGGCACGATGCTCGTTCCTTCTCCTCCTCGTCGTCGTTGTCGTCGTGCACTCGGCCGTGCCTCATCTGCATCTCTCGTGCGCCGCCCGTGTGCACTGCCCACCAATCCTCTCGGCGCCCTCTTCCCACCACACACAACCCTCTCTCTCCACGCCATGCGCCATGCCATGCCCGATGCGAATTCCCATCAGCAAATTAGTTCGTTGGGCTCCTCGGCTGAGTATGACAAATGAATGAATTGCTTCCTGAATTACGACAAGGCATTATATAAGCGCTCGTATTGCAAGTTGACAGACGTGTACTATATCTTAATTTCTTCTGACCGAATTCCCGACAGAAAGTAACCCATTCGAGTGGGGGATGTTGCGCTGTCCTTTTGCACATGCAACTGTCAATCATCGCGGGCGTGTTCTGGCATTGAAACAGATCGATTTGGAAAATGTCATAAGCGGCTATGAGTCCAAGCCAACGTAATCTATCATTAAAATACAGATACAAATACTAACCTACATATAGTATTAGCCTTATTCCAATCGAAAAACTAATTAACTTGGGAAACTAGTAAGTAAAAACAAAGTATAGATAGGGCAGGCAACGACATAGATCGAATAGGAAATATCATTATCATTTTTTTAATATAAACATAATCGTTGAGCGTATTTAGTAGCTGAGCTGGAGAAATCCTGATGACCGATGATACTCTGGTACATTTCTTACACATTTCTTGGTTCAACACCCTGTATGCGGCAGGGAGGGTCGTTTGATAAGTCCGTGACTTTTTGTATTTGCCGCGCACCTGCTCTAAATACAACACTGCTCCTGTCAGCAGTTATCGATTAACAGCTGACTGTAAAATTTTGAGAAAGCTGCGTTTTTTGGTTTGCGTTTTATAGGCATTGAAAGCAGACGATCTCGATCTCCATTTTCGTTAAAATTCACGAGATCGTCTGCTTTCAATGCCTATATATATATACAGTCAGCTGTTAATCGATAACTGCTGACAGGAGCAGTGTTGTATTTAGAGCAGGTGCGCGGCAAATACAAAAAGTCACGGACTTATCAAACGACCCTCGTATATTTTTGAGGTCTGCCAAGCCTGCTACTGTCTGTTTCATACCTTAAGAGTTCACAAAGAAGAAATGGTAAACATTTTTGGCTGACAACATTTGATGTCTGACTTTAAACTAAATAAATATAGCTCCAAGCTAAATCTAAGAGTGTCTTACGAATTCGCAGTTAAAGGTTCAATAAGAAGAAATCGTGCTTGGATTTAATCAAATATTTTGTTTTAAAATTTATTAATATGTTTTTAATCTACGCAGATTGTCAACAAACAAATTTTTATTTTAAATACAAAATATTACTTATTTTATTTAGATATTTGTATCATAGATCATCAAATTTTGAAAAGCATATAATTTCTGAAAACATATTTCAAAAGTAGATCCCATTTTAAGCTTCGGTCTAATCGCACGATTAAAGACTTAACAGTATATTGATTAATTGTGCTGGCTCGATTGGGAATCGCACACGCGTTGTGCGAATAGGAATATCAATCCATATTTCCACATATCGTTTCTTAATTAGCCAGTAAAATCGAATCGTTCCGACTTAGTCATGCATGATGTGTGGAGCACATTAGGATTATTTTGGTTGGGCATTTGTCACCCAATTAAATTTGCCTGCACTCAGAACGCACCAACGGCGACTCATGCCACAAGATACAAATTTGCGCATACCACAAATTGTGAATACACACACATATCTAGTACGCACACACACAGACACACACACAGTCAGGGCATATTACTCAAGTGCATCGAGATGCAATAATCATATAGAAGCACTTTATTCAGACACCCAGACTTTTATTAATGATCAGTGAAAATGGCGAAAATGAAAATGTTTCCTAACGCAGAGCAGAGGCTGAGGCAGGCACAGTCCGCGCGTATGGTTAATAGGGCCATCCCCCTTGGGCGACGCCACTGCACGCAATTGATTAATCATATGCGAATAGCTATAGACAACAAGAAGAAATGACTCAGTACTCAGCATACGATGATATATGTATGTATATGCTGTGTACGTGTCTATATGGATTGTAAAAATATTTCTTAAAATTTATTAGCGTCAAGCAAAATGTATTTTTAAAATTGGATTCTGCTGAGACTCCAAAACGGCAGGTAAAACTCGCACCCGATACGGTCGGAGGTAGCTATACAAACATAGGTATATATGGGTCATAGACAGGACTGTGGCGATGCTACATGTCAGTCCCAAGCTGGCCATGTGCAGTGCCAGCCCGGTCAGCATTATAAACAACATAAGATACATAGGGAGAGCTAGAGAGAGAGAGAGAGAGCAGAGATACTGTGGCTATATACCAATGGACGATATACCTACTAAATCTAAAAAACATTCATATGCATTTAATATAGCCGCTGCTTTGGTCTAAATTTAAAACAAAAGCTATTTAGTTGCGAAGAAGCTGAGAACTTCACACAAACACAGAAAATATCTGTGCAGCCGCGACTATTTCTAAAATACAAACTGACAAACATAGCTACATATATACACACATAATCACATCTATATAGAAAAGAATCTGAATTTACTAGATAGAAGACTCACACACACACACACTCTTGCAGCCGGGCCAAATGGCTGGCTGTGTCCTGAGTAACACGTATACGCCGTGTGTTAGCGAACAGTTCGTCAAATTGTATCTCACAGATACATCCACAGCCTGCAGCCAGTAAAGTGAGCAGCATGTCCACAAACACGTCCACACTCACATCGATCTGGCCACCACATCCCCCCATCCACATCCTCGTCCCGTTAGTGTTGTCTCTTGTTGTTGGATTTTTCATCTCGAAATCTTTAAATTTGTCTATTTTTAGTCTCAAGTTTCTTTCTTTTTTTTTGTTTTTGTTTATTAGTTTTGTGCCTTGCGGCGCTCTATACATATGTGTAGTAGAGTAGGTATATAGATAGACATATATACATGTTCGCTGCTCTGCTCTGCTCTGGTTTAACGTCACAAGTGTGGAATGCTTTGGCTCTACCTCGGGATGGGAATGGGGGCGAGGTGCGACTTCTACCCCTGCTGGATACGCGGGCGCATTGTTTGTGGCTTGTCTTTCATTTGTTATTGTTGCAAAGCTCAAGGTATCGCAAGAGTATCCCCACCTCACTCTCTCTCTCTCTCTCTCTCTCTCTCTCTCTCTGCTATATACCCATCATGATCTATAGAATAATCACATCCACTTAGCGTAATCAAGACAGCGCTATAAGGTCAAGATATCGCTAGCCAAAGGTGTCATAACTTATTGTCTGTGCCGAATTTACGTAATACCAATCTAAACTATTTATCATGCATCAGTTGGAGATAATCTATATAATTCTAAGATAAGAGATTCAGCTAGAAATTTCTGATAAACAAACTAGGTGGGAGAAATTTCTAGATTTTCTTATAAGGCACTGAGAGAAAGGAAAAAAAAGAGAGAGCTTGAGGTTTTGTGGCATTGAAAAAAGGAATTCCCGGAAGAAAGCTTTTAGATTGTTTAAAAATATGTAAGAACTTATGAAATACATAAACAATTATGTATTTATACTTTTATAGAAAATATATAAGAGAATTATTAACTGAATCTAACTATAACATATATCAATAAATACTTAGGAGTACAAAGAAAGAAGCTTTATTAATGCAGGTTATTTTATATATGAGATGCAAAGAGTAACTGTTATATTATATTGTATTAGTGCAGTATTATATATGATATGATATTTATGTATATATTACTTCACTATCCGATAGCCTCTCATTATCTTAATATGACTAACTATCTCTTCATACTCTTAAATAGTTTAAACTATAGAAATGTGGGACATATTTAAATATATATAGTCTGTGATATCATATAAAGAGACTGTATAGAAATGATAATGGAATAAATGATATATGATGTTGATATGAAATCATATAGAATAAATACGATTTTTATTTGCATAACATGATGAATAAATAGTAATCCCTTTTTGTTTGGAGTATTTCATTAACATATTTACATTAAATTGTTCGATAATATAGTAACTACACTACACGATAACATACTTTATCCAGACATATTTACAAATAGACTCTATCGAAATGTTTATGGAAAAAATGATAAACAATATATAATAACTACCATTTTATTTACAAAATGTAGCTAGTACAGCCAAATAAATAATAATCCCTTTGTATTTGGAGTATTTCATTAACATATTTACATCAAATTGTTCGATAATATAGTAATATTCCACTGTACGATATCAAAGTTTATCCAGCTTGGTGTGCCGTCTCTGGCGCATGCAGACAGTAAATAAATAAACACATAAAGTGCCTATAAAAACGCTGATTTCAGTTCCGCTGCAGATATCCTGAAGATACGCAGATACAAAGCGAATATCCACTCTGCTGCGGGCTACCAATACCTACATTTAGATATAAGTGTAACAGTTTATGTGCAGCGCCCATAAACAATTATAAACAATATGTTTTCGGTAATTTAACGCTGCAAACGTAGCGCAAACAAGGCCATAATCCCTACATAAAGAGAGTTGCCCGCTACACCTGCTCCGATACGCCGATTTGTTCGGTAACAGTTGCAATAGGAGTGAGTGTGTGTATCTAGTAGTAAACACACATTGTATCTATGTGTTGTCAACACACCCAACCCCCGCCGTGCTGGTGCCTTATCTGGTTGAACTCGTACGGCGTATAAATCAATATCAGCTTATCAAACACATCTGTGAGAAAATCCGCAGGCCATCAAAAAAAGATATTGACAATGATTCAAGGCACATTCAATTGGATTTCGATTTTACCTGCGTACAGACACGATGGGATATTGGGCAGAGCTGCGAGCCTGGCTCCTGCGTGATCCTGCAAAGCTAATACGTTACCTTGTGCTCTTTGTGTGCAGCATTGTCGTGATTGTGCAGCTATACGAATGCTTCTCCAAGCTATCGGATCCACCTATATCAACGCATTCGTATTATAATGTCAACGAGACAATTGAAATGCCTGCCATAACGCTTTGCCGCGAACCCGCCTTCAAGGAGGATGTGCTCACTGTGAGTTGGAGCTAGTGGAAGAGAAGGTCTTTTATATGATTTTTATCTGATTTCCTTTACTCCCCTCCCAGAACCTCTCGAATGGATACTGCCCGCAGCCCAAATATGCCACCTGCTGGATGAACTATCCCTACGATGAGCTACCCTTCGAGAAGTTCTTCGAAAAGGGTACCTACGACATACCGGAGACCTTCTACTGGTACGGCCTGAATGGTGACTCGGCCAGTAAGTAAATGCGAAAAGAACTTTGAGATTTACAGGGTAATAATGGGATGCTTCTCACAGATGTGGACATCGATAGCAGCATACACTTCTATATGGGTCGCTGCTACACGCTACGTCCGAAGATGGCCATGAAGCGGGTCTCCAAGGATGTGGGCTACTCCCTGATGTTGGGTCACAATATTGTGCAGACCACAAGCGATGTGGACTCCAAGTCGGGCGATGGCTGGCATATATTCATACACGACAAACGGGAAAACTTTACGGGTGAGTTGAGGCATCGTAATCTATCGGAACTATAAAAGAACTATCCCCTCTCCCTGCAGAGATCAACATGAAGGGCTCGGGTCGTGTGGAATATGTGTTTGCGAATGTGCAAGAGCAGATCGAGATCAAATTGCAGAGTCAGTACTTCGCCAGTGTGGAGACGCGCCAGGAGTCCTGCAACAGAGAGGAAGGTTACAGCGATCTGAAAGTAAGTACGAAGGGCTCTCCATAACAAGCTGATATAACACTATATATATGCCTAGTGTGGAGAGGTCTGCATTTGGCGTGAGCTATCTGAGGAGACTAACTGCTCGGGGTTTTGGATGCACGATACTCAGCACGAGCCCTGCAAGGATAACAACTCCATGCGCGATCTTATCTCCGATTACAAGGCGTAAGTAGCAGTAAACCCAACTATATATCTAATAGTAATCAGGTAATCCATATCTTCTCTAGGGTATACGAGGGCGAGCACGAGTTCATCTGCAATTGCCTTGAGCCCTGTGAGTCGCGCATCTTTACGACCTATATACAGAGCCGAAAGACTTTTGAGCAGCCCGAGCCGAGGACTTTGGTCTATATCTACTACACGACCAAATTGATATCGGTATGAGATTCGGGTCTTGGTGTTTGAAAGATATATGCGTAACTTTTTCTTAATCCGCTTCAGCAGATGATCGAGGAACGTCCCAGCTACGATACAACTCAGTTTATCGCTGATGTTGGCGGTTCACTGGGCTTTCTGCTCGGCCTGTCTGTGCTGGGTCTGATAGGCATACTGGAACATGTGAGTGAAGAGGGGAACTGAGAAGAAAGACATTCCCTAATCCTCTTTCTTATTCCCTCCCCCCAGCTTACGCTGTTCTTCTGCGGGGACTGCATCAAGCGACTGCAGCTGAAGAACGAGAAGAAATCGCGCTCTGAGTGCGCCGAGGATGGTGAATCGCAGGTCAGCGACGAGACGTACGATGTGAACAGCATCTACACGGTGGAGAAGGAGAAGATGGACAAGTTCTAAAGGAGCCAGCTGGCTTGGCTTGCAACTGTAGTTAAGATCGGGTTATTGTGTCTAAATAAAACTCTTACGTTTATTCCAAACTACGAACTATGATGAGACTATGAACTAAATACTTTATATAGAGGGGGCCCTATAGCAAAGAGCGCAAGAACAAACAGCAGGCGAGCAGGGTTGCCACCTGCTGTAGCGTTGAGGCAGCCGAGGTGGAGCGATTGCCCGGCAGATTCGTCTTGATAACCTCACCCACTCGGGTGATCAGTTCGGGCAGCTTGCGTGGCACATTGCAGGAGGTCTGCTCGATGGCATCCTGCACGCTGACAGTGAGTATACGGAAGTTGATGCTGCCCGGATAGAGTTCGTCGTAGATGAAGGCCTGCAGCTGATTGGAGAGCACCCAGAGACGACGCTGTTCGTCCACCTTGACATCGCTGGGGAAAATCATATCCGTATCGCTGGTGTAGATGCGATCCTGTGATCTGTAGCTGTCAGTGGTTTTCCAACAACCCACAGCATTCTGATTGGGCAGCGCATAGAAGAGGACTCCAGTCTCTGCATCAAGGAACTGAGCACCAGCCTGGGCATTCGGACCACGTGAGCCGAGTACCTTGAACTCGCGATAGATGCCGTGGGATGTGGCCAGTGTCTTGTTGCGCAGCACGGATGTGTTCACCGAAAACTCCATGGTAGAGCTGAGGGGATGGAAGTAGAGGGTGGCGAAGTCATCTCGTGACTGTGCCTTAGTCAGTGCCAGACCGTAGAGACCATCGTCCCATTGGAACTCGATGCCATTGATGCTGAAGTTGCCCGCCAGCGGATCGGGATGGAAGAAATGATGCTGTACACGCCACGATTCCTGTTCGCGCCACGAGTAGACAACCAGACCGGGGCTACCCAGATCGGCCAGATAGGCATATGTATTATCACAGTCGGCATCCTCAACAGCCAGATTAGCGAAGAAGGAGCTCTGCTTAGTCTGTCCCATGGGCAGTATATGGCGGCGCAGCAGATCATCGTTGTGCAGATCGTAGACCAACAGCTGAGGGGGTCCATAGAGTTTGGTCTGCTCCAGCACGCCAGCAATACGTGAATCAAGCACCCACAGACGTCCACAGCGATCGGCACGCACACGGAAGGGGGAAACCAGCTCGGGTTCGGCATCGTTGAGGTTATGGGCAACCCAACTAGGAAAGGGTGTCAACGCGGGCATCTTGTTGGAGGTATCTGTGAAGTAATTCAAAAAAAGAGTCAAAAAAACAGACAACACACTCAACACGAAGGTGAATGATCTCCTTTAGTGGAGCGAGTCGGATTTGGTCATTTGCATCGATGCTAATTGAGAGACTGTGTGGTTTGTGTGGCGCATTGCCTTGTGCCAACTTGGGTGCGACAACCTGCTGACTCATGGCGCTGCTCTACTACATGCATATGGGGAGTGCAATTAGTGCGCAACTCGCTATACCCTGTAGTCAGGTTGAGTTCACAAGAGGGTGTATTAAAGTGGCTGTTACAGGTTTATAAGGGAAATGGTTGAAAGGTGCTGAGTTTATTTTCTGATATTCCTGAGTGCCTTCCCTTTGAAGATGGTTTGGTAAAGTTCAGTATACAGGTTCATAAGGTTCATAACCTTAATAATATTATTAATAAAGTCTACATTTATTGTCCAATCGGATTGAAATTTTAGCGATACCTAGATAATAAAGCTAGCTTAGTATTGTTCACAATAAGAAAGTTTTATCTTTTATACGCCGCTAACAAATCGACTTCAAAAACTAATTTATTGCATTACAGGGGTGGTGGGCGTGGCATCTAACATTTATGAAACAAACTTTATCTGCGCCAGGTAAACAGAAATCTTCATGCCACATTTGGTGTCTCTAGCTTTTATAATATCTGAGATGTGTGTCTTCATCTGGTCATTCGGACATCCGGACAGACAGAAAGACATTACTTAATCGACTCTGAGCAAGAATATATATACTTGGTGGGGTCTCCCACGTCCCCCCTTTTGCCTTTTGCACACATTTGCACAAAGTTAGTATAACCTTATTTGACAATTTTCAATGTTCGAAGTGTACAAAAATGGGCCAATATAATAAAAACTGTATTCGAATAATATTTACTTTTAACTAAAACTAAAGTTAACAAAACATAAAATTTAAGATTCTGAAGAATTGCTCTATAGCTAGAAAACAACAGTATTCAAAACCTTTTACATGCCCGAAAATTCACAATACAAACTATCTTCCACTAACATTTACTTTCCCAAACAAAAATGCATTGCTAACGATCTGTCTAACCAGCTAACTAATCGTTAGTCTCTTATTTGCTTGACTTGTTTATATCTCTACACATATATAGTCTTTCTTAATGGTTTTCCAATTTGTTTATTAACGCGTTGTTGTTTTCCACCTTCACTGCCCGTTAATGACGCCACATCTTCTTCCCACTCGAAGTGAAACAAAACAAAACAGAATGCAAATAAGCAACAAGATTTAAGTACCCCCTGCCACACAATACTTCCAGTCGGAGGTACCTCTTGCCATAAACTTACTATAAATATACTATAAACTTTGTATAGCGATTCTCTCATGACAATGCAAATGCTGAGATTTCAGTTCAGTCCGTTTGGAGCATAAACAAAACTGCAATTATATTCAAATGCAGTTGCAATTGAGAACCGACTACCCTCCCCTCTCTATACTGGCCACTACACCGACTAATTGCCACTCGCGAGTACTCACCATTCAGATCAAGGTAGGCCAATGTGGCAGGCACACCGTCACGCCAGCGAGGCAGGGTTACGAACAGTCTATGCCCGGCAACTTCCAGACCGAAGGGTATCACTTGGGCCGGCTTGAACTTGCCTCGCTCGATTTCGTTCCAACGTTGTTCCTGTGTGCCGTATTTAAAGTCCATTTCACGCCATTCATAGGCCACACGCAGATTGTCTTTGCCGGCGACCACGCCCACCCACAACAGCAGGGCGACTCTAGCCCACAGAAGTGACATTTTCAAGCTGCAAACAAGTTAAAGAGAGTGAGTGAGTAAAGAATCGCACTACAATAAGCCAGCTGCTTCCGTTTAGGCAGCTGTGGCAACCTTGACTAGTCCATAAAAGATCGAATCATAGATCTCATGACACATGACACAAGCTTGCCGATACGAAGTGGCAGCAAACCAAAATGTTCGCTTTGAAATACGAATTTGAAAGTTGCCCATTGGGTGCTCCATTGCCGATCGTAATAATAACTCAGACACACTCGAAACCGCGCTGAAAGCAAGTTTGGCTACAGTGGAACTAGGCTTTGCAAGAATCTACATCTCTTAAATATGTTGAAAAGAGTCTTTAACCCTGTTGATCAATTGAATTTATTTTGATTGATATTTCCTATTATTATTGAAAATTTTCTATATTTTTTTGTATATCATATTAAAAGAATCTACTACTTCAATATATAGAAAGTCTTAAAATTTGTTTGATCAACAAATTTAAATTAAATTAATTGTTTGATATTTTCTTTTATTATTGAACATCTTTATATATCATTGTTATCAATGAGTAACTACTATTCAAAGATTATTATGATTTCAATATATCTAAAAAGAATAAAAAAAGGTAATTTGTCGGATATATCGAACATGAAGTATTTATTAAAGGTTTTCTGTATTTTAAATATTTATCAATCTTTTTATTTCTCTCTTTGATCATTTATATTTTTCTGCAATTTATAATAATTATTACTGTACCGAAGTTTACCTGTACAATCGATTATATTAGAGCACTGAAAATTAATTTGGCTATTATCTGCAGACTTCTCAAGCACAAACTCGTATATATCAGATTAAGTGGCATTAACTTTGCCTAGACTGTGCCCAAGATATTTAGGTTAGATAGAGTCTGCCAACGTGTTCGCACTTAGGTCACTCACAAGTCTCAACTTTGTCAGGGCCATTGTAAAGAGACTTTATAAAGAGAATAAAAGATCTTCGAGTCATGAGGTCTGTACAATCTAATATTTCTTTTATTTATGATGCTCACGTTCTGGTCAAGTTTTTTTTTTTTTTTTTTTGGTTGTCTCTAATTTATTACAGGCATATTTGCGGGCTTGTTTTGTGATGTGTTCGCTAATGTTATTTTTGGTTTATTATTTGGCTCGTTGGGGGCATTCGGTATACTCGTTTATTACCAGTTTTTCGGGGGCCTTTTTTTACTTATTTGCTTTCTGTTCTCTGGCATAAATTACATCTTTATTAGGACTTAAGCGGTTTATTCACATGGAACTCAGCATGATTGTTCAGTTCAGATAACCGATATTTCTCAATTACTTCACACATTTTGTTGGCCTTTTTTAGCAAACTTTTTGTTGTTTTTAGTTGTTTTTTTTTCTTTGTGGAGTTACATTTTGCCTAAGCATAAAACCAACAGTCCGCAAAACTTAGCGGCGACAATTGAAAGTGAAGGCGTCGTTGCGGCACAGTTGGCCCAACTGGCCTGGGTGGGTTTAGTTTTCAAATGCGGGGCGTGGCAAAAAAACACAAAAGTTGAGGCGGCATTATGCAAGTAACTTTAAGTTTGTGCCCTGACTCTTTTGTTTGAGTGAATAACATTTGAATGCAGTGAATTGAACTCTGGTTTGACACCTTTTTGTGAACCATACGCACCTTATAATAAGATAAAAGACACACTCAAAACGGGGTACAGTAAAAAATCACAACCGTCGCTTACGAAGCTCGAAACGAAACTAAAAGTCTAACAAACCAAACCGGCCGAAAGTAGCCGAAGCCGAAGTCGTCGTTGAGGCAACTCTGCTCTGCCCGCATGAGCGTGGTCTGCTGCGCGTTCCAGTGAACTTGAAAAATTAGTCAGTGTGTCGATCAAAATTTGTTTGTTAATTTGCTCAAACCAAAGGTAAAAACAAATTTACAGCTCGCAATTACTGCAAAAAAAAAAAAGAAACTTCTCCCACAATAGTTTTACGACAGGCCTCTGACAGCAGACCTACACAGGCCTATAATGGCAAGCAGGTCGCGAACATAATCCCAGCTCGGGGTTAGCCCATGAGTCAGGGCCCAACAGTCATTCACAGCTGCCTTTGGGTTTTTTCTTCGCTCTCTCGCTCTATTTCTGGAGACAGTCAGTCATCGGTTCTGACTTGTTCTCGAAACAAAATCAGTGTGAACAGTATTACGTTATATTATATATACTTTACCTATTTAAATCCAAAGAAGTATAATGAAATGATGCAATGAGTGTTCAGGTATTTCGCTATATAGTATATTTTATTTATTAAAATTCAATAAATTAATTTTAAAAACTCAAAGTGAACAATCAAAACATTAAACTAGTAATATTATTATATCAGTATGAAATTGATTTGGTTTTATGTTGTTGTTGTTGCTGTTGTTTTTCGCTTTTTCTTTTAAAAGAATTTAAACAATTGCTTATATAACTTCTTTGCTGTTTTTTCTTTTGTTTTTTGTTTATGTCTGGTTTAGTTTGTCCATAGAAACATTTCTTGTATAAACGCTAATTATAATATATATGCTATTTTTACCAAATTAATTTTACAACATTAAAAAGATTTTTTTTTTGGTTTTGCTTTTTGATTTTGATGCATTTGCACTAAGTTTCAATTGCATTGGCTAAGTATTTGTGTTTAATTTAAGTTAATTGTTTAGCGATTGTATTAGCAGAAAGTCTGTGAGAAAGAACGCAAATTCGGAGAAGTCCGTTCGGTTCTTTTTGGTTAGTAAATGCAAAGAAAAAACGAAACGATAAACAATCGAAGCTTGAGGAAATCGAAAAGTAAGGATTTCCTGTTTATTTCTTTTGTAAGTACTAAGTAATTTTTTCAATTCACCGGGCGGGATCCATGCACAATCGTCTTTGGCAAATCGGATGAACAAAACTTGATTGATTGCATTGTGCGCGTTTCCCCCGCACATTCGATAACTCTTGGTATCGAAAACTATCGAAATTCGATCAAAAATCTAGTTCAAATTTTACTTTAAATTTTTAGTTACAATTTAATTAAAGGAAAGATAATAAAAAAAAAACAAACTTCTTGCGCCTTCGATGCGTAACAATGAAGTAGGCGTGGCATATGAGTGAGTGAGTGTGTGTGTGTGTGAGTTCGTGATAAATACATACTATATAGATATAGTTATTGATTAGTTAAGATCGCAAGACAAGGACCGAAAAGTCCAACAGTTGTGTTTGCAACTGTGATGTGCTTCTTCTTGATTACTCGGAGGTGGTGGGGCAAGGGGTAGTAGTACTAAGGGGTGTAGGCACTAACTGTGGGGACAGCACATCGCCTGCGTCGCTTAGGTCAGGAGGGCGGGGGATAATAGGGGGTGAGGGGACATGCAGTTAAGGGCCAACTAAGTACACACTGATTAAACGGTGTTTCAAGTGGGAAAGAGAGAGATTTACACAGGTGGAGACAGGGGGGACGCAGGGAACTTTTCGCTCAGCAAAATTCATGTGACACGCTTTCGCCTGGACGCCGTGACAGACACAATACATACATATACATATATATAGATATATAATAAAAAGGGATCTGCAGGCGATTCCAGCTACTCGCATGTCGCCCAGCGCAACGACAGACTTCTCCAGGGTGGCCACCGTTTTCGACAAATTTGACAGCATTAGAAAGTTGAAAGATTGAAAAGTAACGATGTGGAAAACACCTAAACGATTTAGCATTTTTTTTTTTTTTTTTTTTTTTTTTTTGTACTCTCTGCAACAACAAAACGCGTGCAACTTACAGTTAGTTATGCTATATATACGGTTAAAACGGAAATTCTATAGAAAATAATAGAGCTTAAGGTAGCGTAGACCGTCACCAATATTATATGTAGATCAAAGATCGACTACGTTTGTATCAAAAACAAAATGGCGGCCATTTCAAAAATCATATTTACAGTTGCCTTAACAATTAGATAGATTAGAGATAAGTACGTGTGTGTGTGTGTGTGGAGTGGCCACCAAATAACGGAGATTACTGTCTGTCCTGCATTGAGGTACTCTCGTCTGAAGCACGCCGTTCTAACACCGCATAGCACGGAAACCATCCAAACTTTTCTAGACGGGTGCTATCGAAGAGCGATGCGGCGAAGATGCCAGACGCGAGAGTCCAACATCAATTTTGCGACCAAAACCGACAAGGTCTGGCAACGACCTATTGCGGCGGTACCAGCTGTCGGTTTCTTCACTTGTCTTTGCATACGATTACAATACATACAAGTATAGGATATATATAGAGTAAATTGGATAGTTAAATGAGTTACAGGTTACTGTGAGTCTGCAGTGGATGAGTGTGTGTGTGAGTGAGGGTGTGTGTGTGTGTGCCAAGGGCCTTCGATTTCGGGTGCTAAGGAACTTCAACTATCCTAAGCTAGAAAACAAACTGGATACCCCTTCACCTACAGAGCTACGATTAATAAAAAACAAACCATTGTAGAACAAGTTATATATGAGATAAGCCTGAGCCTGATTGTGTTAAACTTTTTTTTTTTTTACTACTAGGAAGCTATGGTAATATCGAGGGAACCAATGGAAGAGCACTACATGTAACAAAGGAACCAGCTGAAGAAGTACGAGTAGAATGATTTGAATGTACTTACTAACATGTGCGGTAGTTCTATCTATCTGGAAAGTACTATTCATATATGTGGGATATACAATATATAGTTTATTTGGGTATTTGGTTAGTACGATACCGTAACCAAGGCAAAATTAGATTTGAGAATAGATTGAATAATGTATGTAATAACAACAATTGCATAAGAAAAGAAAATAATGTTGTAGATACCTGATAGCGGGTCGCGCGCGCGTTCTTCAATCGACTGTTAATCGTAGATCATATATAGTTAATATATATGTTATATAGTGTATATATTTATAGTATTATAATTGGCTTAGATAACTTACGAGAGTACGAGTGCTCTATTTTTTTCTTTGGATATTCAACGAGTATTTGAGAGATGGCGAGAGTAGTTGGTGTTTGTTGACGGGGGCAGGGGGCGGGGGGAATATAACATACAAATGCAGTTATGTATGCGTATTGTTTAACAGTATAACAGTTTCGCAGAGCATTGCACATGGACAAATAACTAAAAGCTACGCACAGATATATTAACGAAATCGTACATAAATACAATATATGTATGTAGATATATATTTACTATATATTTGCCCGATTCTTACCCAGAGCGTATCGGATTTCTTTCTCGTTTTTGCGTTTTGCGTATTGCGTTTCTTTCTGAGAATGAAGACATGGCAAAAGGAGACAGAGAGTGTATAACAACGTACGGTATTTTTTTTTTTTTTTTTTTTTTTTTTGAGGTTAGAAAATGGGCTGCCCCAGAGCTCTTAATGTGAACTAAAAAAAATGAAAACAAATAAAAAACAAAATAAAAACGTCGAAAATGAATAAAAACAAAAATACAACATTATATTGAATAATATATATATATAGATATATTAGTAATTAACGAAGTATTTTACTGATTTTGTACAGATACAGTTATTTATGTATATATATATATAGCTAACTATATGTGGGGGAGGGAGCGCAAACGAGATAGATAGATAGAGAATGAGAGATCTACAGCAAGGAGAGCGCCAGATTCAAAACAAAAAAGCAATGCGAGGCGCACACAGAGCGTAAATGTTGTAGTTGTTTCTTTTGTTGTAGTTGTTATTGTAATATGTAGTTGTTCCAGAACAGTTAGAGAGAGAAATAGAGAGGGAAAGGGAGAGAGAATGAGAGTGCAAAAACCACAATCAAGCGATAGAACACATAAAATATATAGAGACAGACAAAGCAAAGATCGGGTGCATTGAAAGTAATTTTGAGATACTCGTTTAACTTATCTACGCATATTTGTTGCTGTTAGTGTTTGTGTGTGTGGGTGTGTAACCAGTGTGAGTGTATGTGTGTGTGTGAGTGTCTCAAAACTGTTATACATTGAAAAATAGCTTTGGAATTGCGTAGCTTGAGTATGAAAACTTGCTTGCAGTTTGTGATTGCTTTTTGCTTGCCACATGTGGCATGTTGCTGCGCTGATGCAGTTCACTGAGCTGTTGCCGCCCTTCTGCTGGGCTGTTGCTATTGTTGTAGTTGCTGCTGCTTCTGCTGCTGCTGTGTCAATCGTGAAACAGCAAAGGCAACGGCAGACCCACCAACGATGCTTGCGGCTCAAGATGCGGCATGGCTGCAAAAGGCTGCTGCACCTGCTCGGCAAACGCATCCTGCGGCGGCGGCGCCTGTAACAGTCCCGGCGCAGCGTCGGGCAAACATCATCTGAAGCGCGGCTGCAGCATCTGCAGCATGTTGGGATGGCCCGGCAGCATGACACTCATGCCGGGCATAGGCATCGCTCCAGCTGGCAGTCCGGGCAGCCCGATTGCCTGCATGGGCAGTAGACCTGGAGACACAGAGAGATGTTTATTACAAATGAACACAGCCTGCATATGTATCTCACTACTCACCTGCTGGCATGCCAGGCAACGGTCCGGGACGCAGCATGTTGCCACCAATGAGTGCGCCGTGGGGTCCAATGGTTACCGTGCCGGGGCGCAGCATGGGCTGCATCAGTTGCATCGTGCCGGGGAGCTGCATCTGTTATCGAGACGTCATCGCAGTTGAGAGAAAGATACAGAAGAAGAGAGAGCATGGAAGAGAGCAGAGGATTAATAGTTTTAACGGTATTCTGGTGATCATGGCAAATTGTGTGTCTCTCTGTATGTGTGTGTGTTTGTCTGTGTGTGTGGTGTGTATCGAAGCCATTGTACACAAAATTAGCTAAGTTGTTATCATGTTGTATATATATTTCTTTTGTTGGTATTAAGAATATTAATAATAATTTTGGTTTTTGCTTAAACATTAAATGAATAAACTGATGTTGTGTTTATTTAGTGTGTGTGTGGTGTGTGTGTTGTTCTTTTTGTTGTTGTCAAAACATTTTGCATCGCATTACAATGTTACAATGAGAGGAGAGATATATAATATATATATATATAGAGAGAGATAGAGACATATAAAGAGAGCAACTTTTCTCCTTTGTTTTGGTTGAATTTTTTTGTTTTTTAACTATCGAAAAGTATGAAATAAATAGTTTAAACTAAATGTAGATAGTAAGTAGAGAAATTAAATTGTTGTTGTTGTTGTTGGTTAAGAAAAGAAACGTACTTACAATTCGGAAACTGAACTGACGACGATGAGGGAGAGAGTTGAGGGGACGGGGGGAGATCGATCGTTGCGATACGACGACGATCTCGACCTTTTGCAAAAAGAGTTCTTAGCAACGAAGATTCGTAAGTAATTTATCTAGTTTTTTTTTTCATTTTTTTCAACTTAAAAACAAATTATAATTATGATAGATAGATAAATAGATACATACGTTATATATATGGGATAAAAGAGGGTCTTGAGTTGGAAAACATCGCAAGTAAGCAAAATAGATTTCTACTAACCTAAGGCGTGTGAGACGAGTAGATTTCAAGTTCCAATTCTTTTTGAATTCATTTCAATTGTTTTTTTATTATATACTTAGCTATGATGTGGTGGGCGTGGTCGCCATGAGGCGTAAGGGGGCACTATGTGATACTTTATATATGGTTAGTTGTGCATGGAGAATGGAGATGAAAAACTAACGGAAACTCCACTCCTCGCGGGCAGTTAGAAAGATAAAGGTCGTGGAGCTAATTATTCCGAAATATGATCTAGAAATCACGCCACCAAATGATATTTTCGTGTTGTTGTTGTAAGCGCATGGAGGACAGCTCAAGCTGCGTAGGTTAGTGTTAGTTATGTATGGTATATTAAAGTAAGATATGTATAGTTTTTTAGGTATAGTATGGTATGTATAGCGAAAGACAGAGGGATGCTCAAGTCGGAGATGAAACAGATTGAGATACAGTTAAGTTGTTTGTAGGATACGATACATTTTACAGATAAAAAACATTTAGATAAGATAGATTTGACATTATGTATGTTATGTTGTATGGTGTGAAGGTCTGTGTGTGTGTGTGTTGTGTGTGTGTTGAAATGGTATCAATATCAATAGTCATATACAAGTATATAGATAGATATATATAGTTTTTCAATTCTGTGTGATGTGTGGTCGTGTGTGTGGATATGAATTAATCAATCAACCAACCAATCAATCAATCAATCAATCAATCATTAACCAACCAACGCAGCAACCATTACGACAAGTTCAAAGTAATTTGTAATAGAATAGAATTATTCAAAATTATGTACTTACATGGCTTGCATAGTTCAACAACTCTCGACATTACGAGTACGCACGTTACGTTACACAATACGTAAACGTAAGCGCCTAACGTCGTTAATGTGCTTGCAAGGCAGTACGTACTATGGAAGTGTGTTTCTTTTTGGGGCATTACGAGTACCATTATCACTATATCATATTCGATTGTCGTTGGGAATTATGGGATGGCGATAGAGCAGGATAAACTTCGGATTGGGAGGGGATAGTTTTGGGCAAGTTTGTGTGTGAGATGTGTGTGCATGTTGTGGGTGGATGGGAGGGCGGTGGCTGGTGGATAGTGTTGACTGGAGGAGCTTGCTTAGTCTACTACGAGTAATACTTGCATAGAGAGTACAGTTTAACTGTACGAGAGAGTACGAGAGATTATCATATTACAATATCATATATAGTAATGGAATTTTGGCATTTACTTATCTTTCGTAACATCGCGGGCAACTTTCTTGTATTTTTTTTTTTTTTTTTTTTTTGGTTTTTTTAGTTTGTATATAAAAGTACATATATGGAAAGTGAAGTGTATAAAAATACATACTGTAGTATTCAAACTGACTGTTTGTCGGCCCTGCAACTGGCAATTATCTGGTTAAGATCAACACTCAACTGTACTGCACTGCAATTGTAATGTTAACTTTAATTTTGTTACTGATCAGTTTGGAATTTTCAAATTTGGTTTGATTTGATTTTCGCTTAGGTTAGTTTACGAATACATAGATAGATAGGTGATGGTCAGTCTGTGCTAGAGAGAGAGAGAGAGAGAGCTGCAGCTAGTTCTTGATGTGTGAGAGACGGCAGGAAATAGGTTAGGGTTGTATACTTAAGGAACAGTTGACACAGGACACATCTCGAGTTTCCTCCAAGAAAAAGTCGCATGCAAAGAAGGTAGCGAATCGACAAAATAATGGTAATCTGTTTACCATATAAGGATACAATCGGAGATCTCTAGTAGAGATAAAAGTACAATCTGAGATCTCAGAATATTCAAAATGTTTCAAGTAATCTCCCTTGTCTTCTCACTCTACCTTTCTTCGCATGCCACTCCTTATAGAGTCTCCTCTTTCGATGACTTTATAAAGCTAATAATGTCTGCACTATATAATGAATGATCTTCGATGTTGAGAGATATGAAAGCTCTACGCTGTGGGAAGATATAAGTATTTATATATTTATATGCGCATCTATGCTAGCCCCTAATCTTCATTTCGCTTTGTACAGTTTTATTTTTTTCTTCAGCATTTTTTTCGGGAATTTTAGTCAAGGTGGAAAAATTGATGTCGTTGTTTTGGCACCCACTGGCCAAGTTAGACACTTACCATGCCCAGGCCCGCAGCAGGATTCCCCGGTTGACGTACCGCTTGCAGACGTTGTAACATCACAGCTCGATTCAGTTCCTCCAGTTGTTTTGCCTGCTGCTGCTGTTGTTGTTGTTGCTGCTGCTGTTGATGCTGATGCAGTTGCTGTTGTTGCTGCTGATGTTGCTGTTGTTGTTGTTGTTGCACCGCCTGAGCCTGCTGTTGAGCCTGTTGCTGCTGCTGCTGCTGTTGTTGCTGCTGATGTTGCTGTTGTGCTGCAACGGCTTGAGCAACCTGCGCTGCCTGCACCTGCGCCTGCATATGTTGGGCATGTGCCACAGCCTGGACCTGAGCAACCTGTGCGGCCTGTGCCTGTGCGACAGCCACCAGAGCTGCTGTCTGTAAATAGATTAGGGGGAATATAATGGGAAGTATTTTGGATTTTTTTTTTTAAGAGCGAGCAAGCAAAAAACGATTCGAACTGAATAAAATATCTTTGCAAATTCGAAATGTGTGCGTCGTGCTCCAAGTGGAGCAACTGCAGCCAACTTGGGTGCCTCCTTTTGTGGGGTCACCATTTTGAATATAGATAGTTTCTTTGCTTTTTCTATATTCCTTTTTCAAGATTTTAAATGCTTCAGGTTTGTTTTTGTGTGTTGAAAGTGAAAGCCGCCGTTCATTTTTGTTGCCATTAATTTGTTTGTTTAATTAAAAAATTGTACAGACATATATCATACTCTATATGCTAGGTTTATCTTTTTTTTTTTTGTTTTGTTCTGTATGTTTTTTTTTTTTTTATTTCTCTATATATAACTCCGTGTTCCATTGTCGGCCGTTTTGCTGTGGTCGTGCACGCATTCTTCGAAATTGCAAAAATAATTGTAACAAATTGTCGCTTCATAATTCGGTACAATCGGATCAAAAATAAAAGGTTTATAGGATAAAACTATAGAATGTCCAGCGCGAGAATGAAATGAATGGAATTCTTAAAAAATGCGACACAGTCTCTCTCGATTGATTTCTACAGAGCTGCATTCGAATCGTTATAAACAAATGTAACTGTAACCTCAACTGTATCTGCATCTGTTTCTGTATCAATGTTGTCAATGTATCCGTATCTGTATCGGTGTCTCTATATCTTCATCTGTATTGTGTGTGTGTGTATTGTGCTGTGTCATATATAGATTGTTTGTCTTTTGTACAAGTCCGTATCGGCGTCTGCTCATTTATATTGACTATGGTTTCTATAACTATGATAAGAACTCACTTCCTGTGCCTTGGAGATGGCCGTGCTCACAGCTATTGCGTTCGCAGCGGCGGCGGCAGCGGCAGCGGCGCTGTTGCCTGTTGGCGAGATGCTCGATAGCGATGGAGGTGGCGGTGTTGAAGGCATCGTCGATGAGGATGATGATGATGCAGCCGCATTGCCCGCCGCACCACCGACACTACTGCCACCATTATTGTTGCTGTTGGGGCTGTTGTTGCTGTGTTTCGTCGCTGCTGCTACCTTGGCCATTGCGGCAGCCAGACGCGCCTGGTACTTGGGCAGTCGTGCACGCAACTCCTCCAAACTAGCATCTTCCGCCGGATGCATTATCTTTGTGGTGACGGCGGCTGTAGCATTAGTCGCCGCATTGCCGCCGCTCACATTTGGCGGTCTTCCCTGATTGTGTGGATCTGGTGCTGCAGGTGGCGCAGCGTTTGACGCCGCACCGCTAACACCAGAATTATTGGTGGTGGGTGGAGCACTTATGGTGGCATTACTATAAATAGAATACATGAATGGATGCCTTATAAACTCTTTGAAGAAAAGAGTGCGCCTACCTGTAAGCCGGAAACGTGGGTTTCTGTTGTTGTGCCATCGCTGCGGCATGCTGCTGATGCTGGTGATGCACTGCCGCTGCTGCAGCTGCCGCTGATGTGGTTGCCATCGCAGCTGGGAACATCGGCCGCGGCGGCATCATGTGCGGCATCATTGGCATCGGATACGGAGGCAACGGTGGCATATGCTGCATCATACCCATGCCATACTGACCAAGCATATGAGGCGGCATCATATTGGGTGGCATCATCATGGGAGGCGGCACAGACATGGGATCTAGAAAATATTTCGTTGTCAATAAATAATTAAGCAAAACTGTTCAACTTTCAGCTCACATTCAACTTTCTTTTTGGCGGCTGGCTCATCATCATCCGAGTCAGACTTGCCGCCATTCTTTTGTCTCTCATGGTCCCGAAGATCCTCTGCTGGAATGCCGTCCATGCCAAAGATCTCGATTTCAATGTTGGACCGATTGGGCAGCGAATTTGGCACCTTATCCACTGTTTCCTTGTGCACCTGCATACAATGTATGGACAGACCCGGCCCCGTGTACAGCTTCTTGTGACATATATGACACTTGAAGTGTTTCGCCTTTTGATGCTGTACGAGAATTTTCTCATCATCGAACTCACGATTGCAGTACCTAAGTTAATTTCATTGAGTTAAGGAGGGAAACAAAACTTTTTTGACTTATTGGTTATTTGTGATTTTGCCGACACCCACACTTTGATAGAGCACCGACAATAACAACAACAACACTTGCCATTATATAAATGCACAAGTGTAGGTGTGAGAGTAGATACAAATTTCAGTGAGGCTCGCACGCACACACACGCGTGCCGTTAAACAACGGGCGGCTGCAACAAATTTTTTTCATTTTCTTTGTTTGAAAAGGATACCAGCACCAGGGTTTGGAGGCCTTCTTCTTTTTACGACCCATTATCTGAACTTTATTTTACACACTCTAAATTGACAAGAAGGTCCTTTTAAACCTATTTAATTATAACTTTTTGTGGTAAAAATATCTATTATCAAGCGTCGTGTCGGTATCGAATCATGAGAAAACAAAATGGAGTGTGTTCTAGAGATGTTCGCTTATCGATACCGCGAAAGGGAATAGCAATATTTTATTTCGGCGGCAAAGATCGATATCTAATACGTAGGAGAAATTCTTAAATATTTTCGCATGATAATTAATTTCAAATTATTTGTTATTAATTCTTATTGGGTATGACATTGAAATAAATGTAATTGTGTCATTACATCAATCTAACATCGATACTATTGTAATGAGTGGCATCGATTTAGCCGAGTGACAATAGTATCGCTAAGTAATATTTCTTAGCATCGACACAGCTGCATGACGATAGTATCGTGATGATAGTATCGACTCATCGATAGGCGCACATTGCGTAGTGTGTACGTTTATAAACCCGGTAAATAATTAAAGCAAAATGGCCGATAAAAAGGTAAGTTAAACAACAATTGTTCATATGAATTATGTGCCTAATCTTATGCTGTTCCCCAGACAGGTGGCAACAACGACGGCAAAGAGAAGCGTCGCAAGGAGTCCATTTTGGATCTGTCAAAGTATCTTGAGAAGCAAATCCGCGTCAAGTTCGCAGGAGGGCGCGAGGCGTCTGGCATCCTGAAGGGTTACGATGCACTGCTTAATCTGGTGCTGGACAACACAGTAGAGTATCTGCGAGACTCTGACGAGCCGTACAAACTGACCGAGGACTCGACGCGTAGTCTCGGTCTGGTTGTCTGCCGTGGCACAGCGCTGGTACTGATCTGTCCGCAAGACGGCGTCGAATCCATTGCCAATCCGTTCATAACGCAATAGAAGGAGGATCATCTGCTACTAGGCTAAGGTTTCCCCACAAACAAACTCGGTTTGCATATACGTTTAAATTAATGAAGATATACAAAATATGTATCATATTATAAATACAATTTAAAACTAAACAACAGGCTAATCTAGACCGAACTCGTTGCGTATCCAGGGATACTGTGCCGGGCACTCCATGCATGTGTAGAAATAGCGATCCTCCTGCAAGACACGACTGCGCACCTTGCACACATTGGGCACCTGGCAGACCTGCTCGTGCGGCTCCAGCTGTTTGTTGGCCTGGCAGCGCCATGGCTCGAACTGATGCAGTTGATTGTTCGCCGTGGGTTGCCTCATCCATTGTATAGACTGCTGGTTTGTCACGAAGTACACATCGGGCAACTTTTGCATGTCATCCAGGAATTTCTGGCAAGCAGAGAGAATCAGTTAAACTTTCGGATACCGCGAAATCTTCTCCCAGACTCACCAGAAATGCGTTCAGATAGTCAATCTTCTTGAACCACGTGGAGTGAAAGTAGAGACCAAATGGCGCCCGATTGCTGAGATAATGACGCTTAAAGTTGTACGTCAGCATGCGGTAGACATCGTCCCCGCTCAGATGTGGTGGACAGCTGTCGACCATGCCGCATGTATATTCACCCGCCTCCAGTTGATTCATGACCAGCTCCCAGATGCCGGGATAACTGCGCGTTGGACAGTTCTGATTGGTGCCCACACAACTGTGCGGCATCTTGAAGTCAAGTGTATATGGCCAGAGTGGTGGATTCGAGTGTGGGGCGACCATGGAGGCATCATAGACAAAGCCAAATTCCTTCATCATAAGGAACTGACGATTCCAGCCCACACGCAGGAAGGGAACGCGCATTCCACGAATCTCCTCCATGCGCACACCGGCAAATTTGTTGATTATATTCGCCTGGCCAACCATTTCATCAAACCAATCCTCAATGGTGGCGTTCTTGGACCACCAAAGCTCTGGGCCGCGATGCCTGTAAACAGAAACGGGGTTTCAAAGGAAGATTGCGGGAGTAAAGGGAATCACTTACGTCACCGAGTGCACGGCGATTTCATGTCCATCGTTCCAGAGCTTCTGCACATACTGATAGTTGGTATACGGATGGGATACATAGAACGTACTGCGGATGGGGCAACCGTTGGGATTACGTCGATTGGGCGTGAACAGCACCTTGGAGAAGAGCTCCCAATTGTCGTGATTAATGGCATCGTCGAAGGTCAATAGGATCTGCTGCGGCACAGTGTGTGCCTGTAGATTGCCAGGGATCTGTGTGCCATCCTTGGAGCAGAAGCAATGAGGCAGCTGACATTTGCGTGGATCACAAACACCTGCCGCATTGGGATCATGCTCCACATCGCACCAACCCTCATCGGAACCATCGGGACAATCGACAGAGCCATCACAGAAGTATTCCTGCGGCAAGCAGGTTCCATCGGCACAGCCCAATTGATTGCCATCCGCACAGTCTGCCATCTCTAGCAGTGGCTTCGGTGCCGGCGTCTCTGCGCTGATATCGCAATTATCCACATTCGCTTTGAAATCACATATCTGACGCACCACATCGAACAGCAATCCCTCGGAGCACTTAAACTCAAAGACCTCGCCATCGAGGCATAGGAAATACTTGGCACACTCGTTGTTTGTCCAGATCTTGTGCACCGCACGCTGCGGATTGCGATAGAAACGTGCGTCTTGCATGCAATTCACCCCAGACGACGATGACGATGATGTGGAGCGCCGTTGACGTGTGTGATTACCAAGCAGCAGCTTGTCGGTGCCGCCCAAACCCAGTCCAACATGCTCCGGTTTGCTGCTGGCATTGTCTGCAAAGCATGTCGTCTATGAGATTTTGGCTTTGGATAATTACTCGCAGCAAAAACTAATTAATACGTTGACCCAAAAAACGGAGACTGCTCACGTCCAAACCGACGCGATGTTGGTCGGGGCGTTGCTTGGTGGGGGAGGTGCTTGGACAGTGGTGGGGAATGGTGATGGAGGGGTGAGGGTGCTCACTCTGTGCCAGCTGTTGCAATGCACGTAACGTTGACTACTGGCTGAAGCACGCAGTTGCTTGCAGACACAGCGGCGTGGTCAACAAGGGGGAAGAGTTTGGCTTAAGAAAGCGAAAGTGGAGATCTAGTTGAGATCACATAGCAAATTCTTAAGAATTCTAAAATTATGTAAGTAAATTATGCTTTAAATGGAAAGATTAATGAGGAATAGTCTAGTGCACAGGAATGAATATCAGATTGAGTTCATATCACTAATCAATCAATCTCACGTCAAAGATGATTCTATCAAATATGCATTTAAAATACTTTTAAAGGAAATGGAATGCATAAATTCTGAAATAAAGGACTAGGCTGTTGAAGATGTCTGGGGGAAAGTTGAATACCAGATCTATGAAGTACAACATTCTTTAAAAAAATCCTTCATTGAAAGAGGATCTTAAACGCATTTAAGTGGGCTTTTCTTTTAAATGGAAATAAAAGTTCTGCGCATGGAATGAGTGTAGAACTAAAGTATTAAGGTCCGCATACTATTGCGGAGATTCCATGCGGAATTCCTAACATTCTAAAAGTCAGCTTACATCAATATACAGTAATGGTTAAATGGGTTGTGATGCCTTCTACGATAAACACGATAGACAATGCATATCCGAAATTCCTAAAATCCTTGACTTAGGAGTTATAAAGCGGAAAAGAAAAGAAGCCCACAAACATTCAAGATTATAATTCTTTTAATTTAACTTTTACATAGTTTATACAAAAGAGTTGCATTGCTGAGCTTTAAGTGATAAAATCATTGATAGGTCACATTGAAAGAGTTGGCTTGAAAACATCGAATTGTGCGAAAACTCTCAGAAAAATAGCAAAACTCATACGTGTATAATCAAGTTTTCAAATCTTAATTAATGCTTATTTCTACTCCTGTTGCCTTGAAATATAGATACCAATTTATCTTTATTTAAAAAGACATCACTTAAAAAAACATCTTTTCCATTGTTAGTTGAAAGTAAATTGCGATTATCTTTGCCTTTGGGTTGAGTTATAGTTGGTCTGTATTTTTAAAGTAAGTATTCTTCAGTTTAAAGTTGATCTATCTTGACATAAAGATGCCTGGAAACTACCAAGGTAAATTATGGAATCTTCAGAGATCTCCAGTTTACAGGTAGTTAACTAAACTTGCAATTCATGAAGTATTTTCTTTTAAGATCTGTTAAAATTGTTGTTTTTCACTTTGTTAGGGATCTTATTAGTTGTAAAATTGAAAATAGTGCAAGCTTCTATTAGTTCTACCCTTTTTTAAATAGTTTTCTTCTTAAATATCGCAGTCTGTGCTCGATTTTATAAGTTTATCAAAGATTGTCCATGAACAGATTCAATTTTTAAGCTAATCATTCAATCTGCCGACGCCTCTGGGGCATGTATATTTGGTGTGCTGCCAATTGAGTTGCGTTTGCAACATGTTGTGACTTGAACGGCGGCAAGATTGGAGCACTGTGGATCGTAATTCAAGCGGATTGGGCAACTGCGGCGACGCGTGTGTGGAAAATGCAAGATGCGATCTCCAGATGCAAGTGTTTGTGTGTGTGTGTGTGTGTGTGTGTGAGTTGCCTGTGTGCGTGAATGTTGAAGTGGCAGCTGCAGCGTTTAGAAAGTAAGTTTGGTGCTGCTCAAACTGAGTTAGTAAAGAGAAGGGGGTAGCAGGGGGCTGGTGAGCGCGCCCCTGCTCAAGGGGGTCAGTTGAAAATTTAGCAATTGTCATTGGGGTTCAATGCACACACGAAGAGTTGCGTCGGGTGCGCCAGGTGCGTGTTATATAACTAAACAGATCAACAACTTTCACACCCAAAGCACAGACACACACACACTCGCACAGACAGTCACACACACACACACACGCACGCCTTGATCAAAGTCAGGTAGTAAATTTCGGTGTCAAACAAAAGCGGAGAAATTACCAATGCGGGCAGCATGCGCCGACGACGACGTCGACGACATAATCGCGCCAAGCGAACCGATGACAATCGAGACAACAACAACAACACGACCGAAGCGCAGCAGGGATAACAATAGTTTTTGCATCGATAACGAGTTATCGCTGCCACTGCCACTGCTTGCGCAGCTACGTTGGCTACGTCTATAACGGTTTAGTGTGTAATCTGTCGCAGTCAGCGCTGACGCAGGCGCAGCGTCGGAAGCGTCGACCTTGACTGTGAAACGAGTCTGGCGATTTGAATTTTCCCTCAAGCGAGAAGTCATTTTCCAGTTTTCTTAACCGGCGCGAACGCGAACGTTTGTGAACGTGTTTGTGCGTGCACAGTTGTGTGCGCTGCTGCAGACCGAAACGAACTGAGGCGCAGCCAGCAGCAGAGCAGAGTATTTAAACGGCTGGGCGAATATCTCTGAAGAGAAAGCTCTCTGGAGACCGTTACATTTGATTCTCTCTTTCTTTTTTTCTCACCTTGACCTTAGTGGACTTTGCAAAGCAAGTCAATTGTGGATTCCAATTTGAGCCAAATGTAATATTACATTACTCAGATAACTGCAGCATAGCATACAATGAACTTAGTTTACGTGAAAATAAATTTACTTAATAATAAACCGATAACAAAAAAAGTTTGATTACAATTTAAAACTAAATTTGAATTCATCGTTTGAATGCGAGGCTGTCAACGGTTAATTTGCAGTTTGGTGCTGCCAACTTGTTGAAAACTCAATTCGTTTTAGTACCAACAATTGCCGCTAGAGGCACGCTAGGGCGCATGCAACTCTGTCGTAGCGTCATATTTTATTTTAGCGCCAGGAGAAACGAACTGTTTTAAGGATTTTAAATATATAACAGCGTCCTATTAATTACGGAATAACGTGAACAATGCGACCCAGCGTGGGAACGCCACTGGGACGCGGTGGGATGCGCGCAAATGTGTCCATGCGCATGACACAGCAGCAACAGCAGAAGGCTCAACAGGAGGCGGCAGACGCCGCTGCCCTGGACGCCCTGGACGAGGCGCTGATCTTTGACGATGAGGAGGGCGGCACACGCATCGGAGATATCTACATACCGCCACCAGTGCCGCCGCACTGCTCCATGGAATCTGTGGGGCCACGGCTGATGATCGAGCGCATTGTAAACCACAATTTCAAGAGTTATGCCGGCGAGGTGGAGCTGGGCCCCTTTCATCCCTCGTTCACAGCCATAATAGGACCCAATGGCAGTGGCAAGAGCAATGTCATCGATTCCATGATGTTTGTCTTTGGGTGTCGCGCCAATCGGATACGCTGCAAGAAGCTCTCCACGCTAATTCACAACTCAAAGAACCATCCCAATCTCAGCAGCTGCTCGGTGGCCGTGCACTTTACCCTGGTCGTGGACAAACCGGAGGGTAAATTCGAAATGGTTCCCGGCTCGCAGTTCGTGGTCAAGCGCACTGCCATGTCGGATAACTCGTCGTACTATCAGATAGATAAGCAGCGTGTGCAGCTCAAGGATGTGGCCAAGTTGCTGAAGAAACATCATGTCGATCTGGAGCACAATCGTTTTCTCATTCTCCAGGGCGAGGTCGAGTCGATTGCCATGATGAAGCCCAAGGGGCTGACGGAGAATGAGACGGGCATGTTGGAGTATCTGGAGGACATTATCGGTACTCAGCGTTACATACGCCCGCTGGCGCAGATCAATCAGCGTGTGGATCAGCTCACCGATGATCGTACCGAGAAGCACAACCGGTGTAAGCTCGCCGAGCGTGAGATGAAGGATCTGGAGCAGCCATACAACGAGGCTGTCGAGTATTTGCGCAAGGAGAACGAACTGATGCGCACCAAGAATTGGGTCACCCAGAAGTATATTAGCATTAAGAAGCAGAAACTGGAGCAGTACACCAAGGAGCACGAGCAATGCGCCGAGGAGCTCAAAGTCCACGACGAGGGCACCAATGCCTTGAAGAAGGAACGCGCCGAGAAGGAGCAAGTCATAAGCAAGGAAATGGAGTGAGTAGAAACAGCTTTCCTTACCTTTCCCACTTAATCGTAACCCCTTTCTTTCCCTCACCCTGCAGAGCCTACGAAGCGCTGGTGAAGAACCGCGAGGCACTCAAGAAGAAACTGGTGGCCGCAGAGCGCAGCTACACCGAAGTCCAGAGCACCATGGAGAACACAAACAAGCAGCGCAAGAAGGACAAGGCACAGATCGACAAGAACGAAAAGGAGCTAGAGGAGCTGCACAAACTGCCGGAGAAGAATGCGCAAGAGATCAAAGAATGTGAACACAAGCTCGAGCGTCTTGAGAAGGAGAAGGTTACACTCAACGAGGAGCTGGTCAAGCAGCTGGATGAGCTCAAGGAAAAGTCGGAGCCACTGACAGAGAAGCGTCTTCAGTTCAGTGACAAACTGATTGGCCTCAAGGAGGCAGTGAATAAGGCACGCGAGGAAGTGCAGGTGCACGAGTCCAAGCTGAAGATACTCAAGCAGGTGGAGACAACGGAGGCACGTAAATACCAAGCCCTCAAGTGCTCCTACGATGAGGCAGCGGAGTCACTCGAAGCGAATCGCAGCAAGCTGCAGGAACTCACGCAGACGATGCCAAAAATGAAAGAGGAGATGACCATAAAGGCGGCGGAAATCGATAAGCTGAGCAAGGAGGAGCGTAATTTGTCCACCAAGTGCAGCAAGATGCGCGAGGAGGTGAGTGTGCAGTTGCTTCCCTGCTAGGGTTTACTTTACATGTTCCTTCCTTCTCCCTAGATCAACGAACGCACGTGCAACATGCAAGCGCAGCGTTCCAACGACAAAGTGCTGGACTTCCTCATGCGCATGAAGGCGGAGGCCAAGATACCGGGCATTTTGGGACGTCTGGGTGACTTGGGTGGCATTGATGCCAAGTATGACATAGCCATATCCACAGCCTGTGGTCGCCTGGATAACATTGTCACCGATACCTACGACACGGCAACGGCGGCGATCAAGGCTCTTAAGCAGCACAATGTGGGCAGAGCCAACTTCATTCCCCTCAATCGCATGGAGCATTGGCGCAGCAAGTTGCATCCCATCAATACGTAGGTGTCCACAGTAGATTCTTGTAGCGAGTCTAACTCTATGCCATCTCTCTTTGCAGTCCCGAAAACGTGCCTCGCCTGTTCGACCTCGTGCAGGTGGAAGATGAGCGCGTTAGGACTGCCTTCTATATGGCACTGCATAACACACTGGTGGCCACCGATCTGGAGCAGGGCTCACGCATTGCCTACGGCAGAGAGCGCTTCCGTGTGGTCACACTGCGTGGCGACATCATTGAGCAGGCCGGCACCATGTCCGGTGGTGGCAATCGTCCGATACGTGGCAAAATGGGTACGCAGGTGCGTACAAAGACAGCGCAGTCAGCAGACAGCTCGATGGGATCACAAAAGGATCTGGAGGAGATGCAACAGCAGGCAGAGGAAATGCAGAATCGCATCAACTTTTGTCAGGAGCAGCAGGGACGTCTGGAGTACGAGATACAGATGCTGCAATCGAATCTACAGCGCAGTGAGACGGAATATAAGAGACTTGCTGTCAGTGTCAAGTCGCAGGAGCAGCAAATGGCCAGCAGCCTGAAGCAGTGCGAGGCGCAGCGTCAGCGTATGCTGGCCATTACCACAGATGAGGATGCTGTGCAGGAGCTTGAGGCGCACATTGAGGAGGCCAAGCAGCAGCTGGCCGGGAGCCAAGAAAAGGAGAAGGAAATGAGTGGGAAAATTGAGAAAGTTCAAGCGGAATATGATGAACTGCGTCTCAATACGGTGAAGCCCGTGGAGGCCAAGCTAAAGAAGGTCACCACGCAAATCGAGAAGATGTCCGCCAATGTGCGTTCCCTTAATGTGGCTCTGACCACCGCAGAGCGTAGCATTGAACGTCTCAAGAAGAACAACATTAATCTGTTGGAGAACATTAAAACATCAGAGGATAAGCTGCGCTCCCTGAACGAAGAGCGTACCCAGTGCACAGAGCGCAAAGAGGAGCTAGAGAAGGAGATAGGCGAAGCGGAGGAAGCTATCGGTAGTGCTAAATCTCAATCCTCGGAAATCAAGAAGGAAATCGATGAGCTCAACAAACAGGAGAATAAACGCAATGTGGAACGCATTGAGATTGACAATAAGTTGCAGGCAGCGGCGGCAAAGATGAATGAGGTCAAGTCGGATATTCCACGCTGGCAGCAGCAGCTGAAACCCCTTAAGCTCAATGACATTCCTGGCGAGACACAGCCAGTGGCACCGTTGAAAACCCTCACGGAGGAGGAACTCGAGGAGGAGAGCCTGGAGGATATGCAGTACAAGCAAACGTTGTTGGAGGAGCAGTTGAAAAAGAAACCGAATCTGGGACTCATTAAGGAGTTCACCGACAAGCGCCTGGTCTATTTGGATCGTGTCCGAGTGCTGGAGGACATCACATCGAAGCGTAACGAGATGCGCGACAAGTACGAGGAGGTGCGCAAGCGTCGCTACACTGAATTCATGGAGGGATTCCATATCATCACACGCAAACTGAAGGAAATGTATCGCATGATCACACTGGGTGGTGATGCCGATCTGGAGCTTGTCGACTCCATGGATCCCTTCACCGAGGGTGTACAGTTCACTGTGCGTCCCCCCAAGAAGAGCTGGAAATACATATCGAATCTTTCGGGTGGCGAGAAGACGCTCTCCTCGCTGGCGCTGGTCTTTGCCCTTCACTACTACAAGCCATCGCCGTTGTACTTCATGGACGAGATCGATGCAGCGCTGGATTTCAAGAATGTCTCCATAGTGGGGCACTACATTAAGGTGAGTGCGGGGCAGGAGAGTCTACTGTGGAGTCAACTAAAAGTTCTTTCTTCTCTTCCCCTTTAGGAACGCACTCGCAATGCGCAGTTTATCATTGTCTCGCTGCGTGTCAACATGTTCGAGCTGTCCAATTATCTGGTGGGCATCTACAAGGTGGACGACTGCACCGACTCCATCACCTTGGTGAATCATCCACCGCCACCGTTGCCACCGCCTTCGCAGCTACAGCCCACGGATTTCAACCAGTCGAATGGTGAAGGAGATAATACACTGGTGATGCAGCAGGAGACTCAAGCGGAGCCAATTGAACCTGAACCTGAACCTCCCACTCAACAGCGCATGAGTGCCGAGGTGTCTCGCCTGTGTGGCAGGGAAACTACCTTTGCTCCCAACCTGGAGAGCACTGTGCTCTCCCAGGTGGTTGCCGCCGCTGCCGCAGCCGAATCCAACGAACCTCGCTCACCAACGGCTATGAATGTCGCCTAAAAGGAATCTTTTGCAGAAATCATCAATGTCACAGCATCGCCCATCTATCGTCGTTGTATCTTTATATATAGTCTGGCATTATCGTAATATTATATTTAATAATCAGTACAAATCATTATAATAAAAAAACCAAAATTAAAACAGCGTCTCAATCTTGGAGCAGATGCTGGCCAGCGCTTCGGTGGTGGGGCTGGGTATGCTGGTTATATCTTCGCCAGCATCGCAGGCACGCGTCACTAGTGGATCGAGGGGAAGGGAGCCGAGCAGGGGTACATTCATTTCGGCACACATGGCAGCGGCTCCTCCTGTTTTGGCCGGAAAGATGTCGGAACTGTTGCCACAGTGGCCGCAACGGAAGCTGCTCATGTTCTCGATGACTCCGAGAATGGGAATGCGTTGTTTCTTACAAAAGTTGATCTCTTTGCGCACATCCAGCAGTGCCACCTCCTGTGGCGTTGTCACTATGATGGCGCTCAGGGATTCGGGTGCATTGTCATCGCGCAGATAGGAAACCACTGACAGATGCTCATCCGAAGTGCCCGGCGGTGTGTCTAGTAGCAGTAGATCCAAATTACCCCAGTCTACTTCACTGAGAAACTGTCGAATCATGCCATTCTTTTTGGGTCCTCGCCAGATGATTGCATCATCCACAGAGCCAAGCAGAAAGCCAATGGACATGAGACACACATTGTCGTCAATCCCCACCGGTGACCAGCCGGAGCCCGACTGATGCACGTTCTCGCCCAGGGCACCCAGCAGACGGGGCTGTGATGGCCCACAGATGTCAATGTCCAGCACGCCGAAATTGCTATCCGGACGACTGCGCGCCAAGTAGCGTGTCAACAGAGTGGTCACAGTGCTTTTGCCTACGCCTCCTTTGCCCGACAGAATCAACAGTTTGTGCTTGACATCTTTCATGGCAGCTGCCACAAGTGCCTTGCCGGGATCCTCAAGTTTCTTGCTGGGATCACTGCAGATGCTCTGATTCGGGCAACCTGCGCAGGCACTGACACGGCCAGCCTGTTCGCTGTCAACGCCAGGACAGTGTTCGGGTGGGGGAGCTTCCATTTTACTAATTTATCTCGTGTTGTGAAATCAAAACAATCAGTACAAAATTCGCTGATAAGATGACTCGATGTGTCGGCGTTTTTTGCGAATGGTAAATAACACGGTTTTCTTGGGACAAGTCGATCGATTGTTATCGAGAAACTCATCGAATCAAATAAACGCTCATTTGAGCCCCCACTTTCATGTTTTATGTTCAAAAACAATTTGCGAAATTTCGTTTACCAAAAATCCTTTTATTACATTTTATTTCACTTCAAAAATATGCATTTAAAATGCTAGAAAATTTGTTGTTGGTTGTTACTTATCTAACACGCCGCGTCATTATAATTGGCCAAGCTCTTGGCACTAATCTGATCCAACTGGCGGACACCAGAGCTATCCACAACGGCAACGTTGAAGTTCTTCAAGTTGACGATGAGACGTTTCTGGATTTCAAGAACACACTTCTTCAACACATCATATGCCTCATCCTGGGTGATGTTGGGATGCCAGTAGCGATCGAATATGCTGGAGCAGAACATGCTACCGTATCCATGGCCTGCATAATTTAATGATTGTGCTGAGGCTAAGTAGTCGATGAATGTAAGCTCAGGTCCTTCGACGGGGTCGTAACTATCAAAAGAACACATACATTACTTAAGGGCAAACTTCCAGTGATTAACACTCAACTTACCCGGCGACAAACATAAAGACCTGATACCTTGTGCGGCTACGAAGACTCTCGGCCAGATTTTTGCGTGTAAAATGTGCTGCAGAACGGGGACTTAAGTCGTAGCCATTTCGCATTTTGTACAACGCAATGTTCTTTGCGATGAATTCGGTGAACTGTTCGGTATCACCAGACTCGCCAACTGTTGATATTAACAAGTTATCCGCAACCTTATGGATCTTGTTCTCATCTTAAAAAAAAATGCAAATAATGTTAGTACCGGACCCGGTGTACTGGACTTCTTTTTGCTACTTGGTTTATAGTCTTACCTTCTTTCATCACAATCACTGAATGGGCATGAGTCGTATCCGCAGCTAGCATAACAAAATCAGGTCCTTTGATACCCAGAAGAGTCTCCATTTTAGCAGTTTGATATTTATTTTACTCTTGCTCGTTGTTAGGATGACTTGATTAAAATTTGTAGCTGTCGGGCTGTGGATTGTGGAGGTCGAGCGATGAGTTGTGTGGTGGCAGGCCGATATATCAACAAAACAACTCTAAGCTAACAACGATGTATCGATATAAAATACGATAGCGACGCGCTTTTTCGCGGGGCTATTCTGTTTTCCCTAATATCGATGAACTATTTTATAGAAAATAAATGTTAGCACAATAATTCAGTTCTAAAATAGGATTTTATTAGCGGCTGTTATACATCTTAAATTAATGCTTGAAAATTATTAAGGCTAATTTAAATTTGAAAATACGCGTTGTGTTGTGTTTATTCGTATTCTTGATAAGAATTAATCGATTCTAATTCAGCGTAGTATCGATTAAACGCGGCAGGCACTTGTAATTATATCGATACTACTTTGAGTGCTTTCGCACCCATCGCTACATTTCAGTCTTTCCTTCGTATTTTACTTCGTGTCGTCGTTGCGTTTGTGAACAAAAAATACGAGAAAAGTTGTTAACATCAACGAAATTTTGCTTCAGTATTTTGAGCAAAATTTCAAGAAACAAGTGCAACACATAGCTAGGAACTCACATATATTTTCGTATCCCCGTCGTTAAAAAAAAAGCCGTCAAAATTGAGTCGACAAAGATTGACGAGACTTTTCCTTCCACAACTGCTATGGAGGATAAAGCAACAACAAAAGATCTAGATCAATGGATTGAGCAGTTAAATGAATGCAATCAATTGACAGAAACACAAGTTCGCACTCTCTGCGATAAGGTAAGGCGTCGTCAGTTCGCCCTTAGTCCCGAAAAAAGAGTTTTAAAAATAATTTCCATCGGTCGTGCCCGTCGGCTCTGCATGAGCACTAAATTTGCAAATCGCTGCGTGCTCTCGTGCTCTCGCTCACTCTCGTTTGGCTTCGGCTCTAGCTCATGAATCATGATGCGCTCTGGCCGCAGTAGCGAACGACGCCATTTTGGATATTGGTAAATTCCAACAGCCAAGCGCCGCTATGAGCACTGTGCGTCTGAGCAGGATGCCAACAAACGTTGCGTGAGAGTGCGAGTGTGACAAATCGATTGTACGTGCGATGTCTAGGCGAGAAGAAATATTTCTTTCTTTCTTTTTTCATTTTTGTAAATCTCATTATATGGCGTTTGTTTAGTTAATGATAATAGCAAACGTGCGTATTTGTTCTTGGGGACAAAAAATTGCAACAACCTTGCCGCCTTGTCCCTCCTACTGCGCCCCTGCTGCAATCGCAATCGGTCGAGTATTTTCTACGCCAAGTAAATATTACTTAATGGTTTGTGTGTTGGTGTGTGCTTAGAATATGTATCTATGTATGCATGCACACACACACACGCACGTACAGACACAAACACATACATACACTTGTCAGACCAGAGTGTTTTGAGAATGTATGTGTGTTGTTTTTTCCAACAATATTGGATTCAATTAAACAAATTAATGAAAAGCTCACGCGTATAGATATTCACACAACAGCGCATCGATATCAATTATTTTCAATTTGCTGATTTCACCTATACTGGCCACGCTCGCTCCAATGATTGAGAGGGCCCTATAGAAGTGGGGTTATGTTTGCGTCACCCAAATATTTTGTTGTGCCCAATAGTTCTTTTAGTTCTTGCAAGAATTAGGGGGCCGTGGGGAACCCTCGACTTGATGCCAAAAGTATTATATTGGCAATAGGCTTGTCTGGCAGCGGAAGCATTGGCCCCAGACGCCACCAACAGACGCGACAAGGTAAAATGGCAAAAACTAAAATTGCCTGATATAAATCGCGTTGTTTCTTGGCCCGCACCCGGAAACTTATCTCTCTCTGTCGCATGTCATGTCTCATTCATCTGAAATTATGCTTCAACATATACAAGGAAAATTATTTATAAATATGGCGAAAAAGTACGATGAATTTTTCTTTATCGGAACCGGTATCGGTATCGAAACTGGAACCAAAACAAACTAGACTTGTTTTGACTTGCACTCTATTATCAATTGACTACCATGATAAGGCTGACGACCGATCGGAATGTTTATAAAGCTTTTTGTATTATTATTATTTTGAATGATTACACCATGCAAAAAATTAATGCAATGTCATTATTATAATTATATCGACAGGCAAAGGAAATCCTCTCGAAGGAATCCAATGTGCAGGAAGTGAAATGTCCAGTCACAGTATGCGGCGATGTGCACGGTCAGTTTCACGATCTGATGGAACTGTTCCGGATAGGCGGAAAATCGCCCGATACAAATTATCTGTTCATGGGCGATTATGTGGATCGTGGCTATTATTCAGTGGAAACAGTCACGTTGCTCGTAACGCTCAAGGTGCGCTATAAGGAGCGCATTACCATATTGCGCGGCAACCATGAATCGCGTCAGATTACACAGGTCTATGGATTCTATGATGAATGCCTGCGAAAGTATGGTAACGCAAACGTTTGGAAGTATTTTACCGATTTGTTCGACTACTTGCCACTAACGGCACTGGTGGATGGCCAAATCTTTTGTCTACACGGCGGTCTCAGTCCGTCAATTGATAGTTTGGATCATATACGCGCGTTGGATCGCTTGCAGGAGGTACCGCATGAGGGACCCATGTGCGATTTGCTATGGTCCGATCCCGATGACAGGGGTGGCTGGGGTATTTCTCCCCGTGGAGCTGGCTACACCTTTGGACAGGTGAGTAAAGAATGAACTAGAACTGGGAATTATGACTGATTTAATCATGTATACGTTCTCCTATATACAGGATATATCAGAAACGTTTAATAACACAAACGGCTTGACCCTGGTGTCGCGTGCTCATCAGCTGGTGATGGAGGGCTATAATTGGTGTCATGATCGCAACGTTGTCACAATATTCTCAGCGCCAAACTATTGCTACAGATGCGGCAATCAGGCGGCTCTCATGGAACTGGATGATTCACTTAAATTTTCATTGTGAGTACTTGACTTTGTTCTCTTGTGTGTGTGTGCGTGTGCATATGCACTCTGATTCATTTGATAATACTAATCGCTGCCCTCTCTCTCTCTTCCTCGCCAGCCTACAATTTGACCCAGCACCGCGACGCGGAGAGCCTCATGTTACACGAAGAACACCAGATTATTTCCTTTAAGCTGTTCGCTCTCGCCGGCACACAGTGCAGCTTACATTTACACACACATATTTACATCGCATTATAACAACAAATATAAACAAAATACAAAACAAAAGCAAAACCCACAATAATAAACAAAAAATGCAAAAAAAAAAAAACCAAAAAATACAAAAAAAAAGGCGCATACAAAAATGGAAGATAACAACAAGAACAACAACAAACCCAATCAATAACTAAAATATAACAATTTCGATGCATTTTGTGTTGTACAATTGTGAGCAGCGGCTCAGCTGCAGTTGCCACAAAAACAAAAAGAAAAAAAAACAAAAAAAACCAAAAACAGAATAAGCAGAAACAGAAATAAAATTCTGAGCATTGACAGCGCAGCGGGGGGTGCCGAGTGGGACAAGTTGAGAAGGAGGAGGCGGAGATATCAAGCAGCGATAAGAGGAGGAGGGAGATGAAGGCAAGAAGCAGCACAGCAGAGCCGGGGAATGAGGGGAGGATAATACAATCCAATCAAACCTACCAACCAACAACAACCAAGCAAGCAAAACAGCCAACCAACTAAGCAAACAACAACAACAACTACAACTACTTAGCTAAATTTGTTAATTTATAAAATAACGAACTAAGCGTCGCGAGAGCAGCCAGAAATGATGGATGGATGGATGATAATGAACGGGGTGGGAGGGAGGCATGTGGCATGGGGTTTTATTCATCTGACAACTGACGGACGTGTACGTGCAACAGGACAGGGACAGGATACGGCAGGCTCGCATGGGCATGGGCACTGGAAAGGGGGAGGTGGGTGGGGGAGAGACATACGCAGTTGGACGACTACAAATATATGGCACAGCAAAAGGGCATGTGGAGGGCGGAGCAGAGGAGAGCGATTCGCAAAGTATAAGGATTAATAAATAAATACAAAAACAAGAAAATTAATATTACTGATTAAAATTAAAAAATTAAAAAAAAACCCCTATACGAGAAACAAAATTATTTAAAAAAGAAAATTATACAAAAGCATAAAAAAATGCAAGTCGAAAATTTAAGAACAAAACAAAAAGAAAAAGAAAACTCGTCATTATTCAGAGAAATTTGTGCTCCTGTTTTCACTTTTGCCTCAAACAATCATCAGATTTCATCTCTATATACATTGCTTATTGCAAACCTAATAAAGATCCTCCTGGAGAATAATCCAAAAAGATAACAACAAAAAACTGGATAACCAAGCAAGTTTCACATTTTTTTTAACAAATCTTTGAGGTAAAAGTGAAGGCAGCAGGCGCGGCTGTTGATGATGATAATGATGATTATAAATTAAGTTCATATGTAACTTTAATAATAATAAAAAGAAAAAAAAAAACAACAAAACACAATGCAGACGATGCGTGTAAACAGGAAGTGAGCAGCAGCAGCAGGAGATAGGGGGGATAGGAAGAGCAATTGATAAAAACCTGCAGACGAAGAGAGCCTCCTTAAGAGAGCGTTGCCAACTGTTTGCTGCTCTCAGAGAGCGTTGCCACTGTTGCATGAGAGAGAGACAGAGAGCAAGACTCCAATTTGTAGCTGGCAATGCCGTAGCCAAGCAAGAGAGCGCACTAACGGTACTGCCAGTGTGTGGGCGAGCGTGAGAGCAGCCACAACGTAGCGCAGCGCAGCACAGCACAGTGACTTCTGTCAGTCTGTGTCTCCCCCTCTAATTGAGACCTAGTCAAAGCTGGCGAGGCAAAGAAGGCATCATCAAATAAATCTGCAAATCTGAGTGCGAGTATTAGTCAAAATTTTTGACACTCCAGCGCGCACACACACGGGGTGTGACGAAAGTGCGTGGTGGGGGGGAGCGGGGGGTAGAGTTGGAGGTTACCTTCACGTTTCAAAACATGTCAGAAGCTCTCTCAAGTACCCAAAAAGAACTTACAGGAGGCTACACCTACTGAGACTTGCCATCTATCATGCCCCAAAAACATAAGGCAACAGGAGGGGGAGGGGATGGGGGAATGGAGGTAATTGTCGCTGCCGTGCGAAGGGAGGGGAGGGGAGGGGAGTGGAGGTTGCTGGAGTTGTGTTGTGTGTGTCGTGGCAGAGACGTCAACAGCGACGTCGGCAGCGATGTATGCGACATGGAAAATCCATTATCACGAAGTGAATTTTTACTGAAAAATTTACATACCCGCGAGCTCCTCCCCCTGTGCTCCACCTTCCCTCCCCTTGCATACATATAAATGTGAAAATAAATCCTGAGTGCGTGTTTCTGCGACTGCAAAGGATGCTGAATAAACAGCAGCAGAGAGGGAGAGGCAGCAACAATAATAACGGGACAGCGAAACAGTCGAAAAAGAATCATTGCCTATGGTAGAATAAGCAGAACAAGGCAACAGAGTGGGAGAAGGGAGACGTAGGGCGTGAGGTAGGCAGCTCTATTTGATGGGGCATTATTAAGTGCATTCGAGGCGAGTGTTGCAGGAACAGGAGCAGCATCCTCCAGGTAGATCGTAGATTGTAGATTGTATTTAATTAAAGGCATAAATTCAAAACGCTCCAGTTCCAAGTTGGACATAAAAAACAAACCAAAAAAAAAAAAAAACAGAAAGTGAGGCGACCAAAGGTTTTTCGGAGCCGAAAATATTAAAAATTTAAATGAACTGCTCAGTTTTTACGATTTTGTCCTTAGTTTATGACTCTGGGATGCGGATGGATGTGGTGCGTGAGACGGTTAGGAGAGAGAGACAGAGAGAGAGGGGCAGGGGGAGGGACACTCATTGAGGGCTGCCTAAACAAACGTTTTGTATTTTTATCGTCTGGTTGGGTTGGGTTGGGCTTTGGTTTCAGTATGGCATCGTATGGCACTGAGGTCTGCCTGCCTGCTGATGGGGGAGCTAGTTCTTCTGCCCGTGTGTATGGGAACATTTGGCCCGGCCCCGCCTGCAAGTATCTTTTACGATGCAAATTTGTTGCTATAAAATTGAAGAGTGTTGCCTAAATAAACTTTGCAGACTACGGCGATGATGATGATGAGTTGCTCATGGGATGTGCCTCCAGTGTGGATGAGGATGTGTATGTCGATGTCGATGCCGATGCTGATGCTGATGATGCCTGACTACGCCACGTGCCGCCTGTGCGAAAGGTTGAAAGGTCAGGCAAGGGGCGTAGCTAGTGAGGGATTGAGTTTGGGATTCTTGGGACTTGCGACATGGTCCGAGTCCGTGTTGTAGTTTGGGTTCCTGTTTCTTTCTGTTCCCGAAAATCGATTGCCGCTAAATACCCAAGTTGCTTTGCTCGGAGGAGGTTTAACTCAACTTGGCATCGGAATTGGTGAAACTTTTTTTTTTTTTTTTTTTTCTCGCTCGGGCCTCCTTTTTATTTGTGTTTCTTGCGCTTTTTTTCTCCCCTGTTCTCCCACTTATAAATCCCCAACGAGAGAGTTTTTGCCTCCTATCTGCGATATAAGTATTTAAATTTTCAGCCGAATGCCCAGGAGGCATTGTAGGGTAGCTAGAGAGTGGGGAGGGTACATCGGTCTGTAGATTGTTGTGTGATTTCTTTCTTACTTTACTTTCATCTTGATGGCGCATCCTTACTTTGTCTGCCCGTCTTTCTCTCTCTCCCTCTCTCTCAGAAGTTATAATAAGGTGGAAATTTAGTAACATTCTAGCTAATGAGCTTGCTTAACTGGCAGATGAGAAGAGTTTAGAGAGCTCAATTAGAAGACAGCTGCTGTGGGAGTCCCTTTAGATATTATCTGTACACGAGTAGGCAGTGTTTGAAAAGCTGCAGTCGAATTAGCAGAAGTCGCAATATTTTTGCTTTTCACTGCTTCTGCTGCGAGCGATATCAGAAAGCGAACAATTGCTTCTGCTGCTGCTTCTGCGAATATCAGAAGTCGCAGTCAAAGCATAAGTAAAAATCACGCAGCGACGAATATCAAAAATCAGCAGCAGTCGCCGTTTTTCGTTTTTTCGCTTTCTGCTTTGCTGTTGCTTTTGATCGTAGACGCAAGTCGCTGCTGCAGCTACCGACGACTTTCGGAAGTCGTCAGCAGTCGCAGGAGCATAAGTCGGTGCCTTCGACTGTTTGCTGCTTTTGATTTTCGTTGCTATTGCTTTCGATCAACAGTCGCAGCAGCGTAAGTCGGTGCTTTCGACTTTTTGCTATTTCTGATTTTTGCTGCCGAGCAGCATAAGGCGACAGACGCATGAGGCGACAAATTTATTCAGTAGCCGCAACTTGTATTTAATAACGAATGACTAAATTTTTTGAAAATTAATTATAGCGTACTTCTTGTCCTTATTTTATTTTTTTTACTTTCTTTTTGTATAATGCTTATGAAATAATAATACTAATCAATTTTTAACTATTATTTTACTTATTATTATTATTAATTATTAATTATTATTTTGTTTCTATAATTTTTTTAAAATTGATTAGTATTATTATTTCATAAGCATTATACAAAAAAAAGTAAAAAATAAAATAAGGACAAGAAGTACGCTATAATTAATTTTCAAAAAATTTAGTCATTCGTTATTAAATACAAGTTGCGGCTACTGAATAAATTTGTCGCCTCATGCGTCTGTCGCCTTATGCTGCTCGGCAGCAAAAATCAGAAATAGCAAAGTCGAAAGCACCGACTTACGCTGCTGCGACTGTTGATCGAAAGCAATAGCAACGAAAATCAAAGCAGCAAACAGTCGAAGGCACCGACTTATGCTGCTGCGACTGTTGGTCAGCAGCAATAGCAACGAAAATCAAAAGCAGCAAACAGTCGAAGGCGCCGACTTATGCTGCTGCGACTGCTGACGACTTCCGAAAGTCGTCGGTAGCTGCAGCAGCGACTTACGTCTACGATCAAAAGCAACAGCAAAGCAGAAAGCGAAAAAACGAAAAACGGCGACTGCTGCTGATTTTTGATATTCGTCGCTGCGGGATTTTTACTTATGCTTTGACTGCGACTTCTGATTTTTCAGAAGCAGAAGCAGAAGCAAAATCATGTGAAATGAAACTTACTGCAGTTTTTCAAACGCTGCGAGTAGGTCCTCTTTGAGTGTGGTTATAATATATGTAGAACCGTGCGGAAACCTTTGGAAATATTGGAACAAGTTGCCATAGCTTTTGTAGAACATATAGAAAGCTTTAAGTCCAATTGGATGTCTTTATTTACTGCAATAGCTGAGATCTTTACATCCAAACGGAGGGAAATGGCTAAATTAATTGCTGAACCAGAATATATATTTTTCTTAAAAACTGTAAACGATTTTTCAATATAAAGTAGATAAAAAATCATATTTATTGGTAGCTTCATTATATTTTAAAATATTTTATAAACTTGATACTCACTTTATTTCAAAGCCAAACAATAGCAATAGGGCTCCCAGAAGTTTCGCACGAGGGCCCCCGAGAGCGTCGCTACGGCCCTGAGAATATCTTAACGATTGTGCAAACTTAGATAACCCCAATTAGTATCCAAAAGATAATACGTCTATATATAGATAACTTACCTATGGCACAACTCAAAGTTGAGTTCAGATAAGATTAGCTATAACTGAAGAAGATAATGAGTCTAAGAGAGCTCGTAATTTAAATAGACCTGGGGAATGTTGCTAAAATGTAATAAATTGAGTTCTCCACAGTTACTTCCCCCACCCTCCTGTTCACCATCTCCATTTACTGTTCACGCTCATTTTATAGCTGGCGAAAATAATTCGCTGGGGATCTATAAATAGGGCAATTTTGGTATTATGACATTGGGCAAATAGTTGGAATAGAGAAAGAGAGCGAGAGAGTGAGGGGAGGAGAGAGGATGCTCGTTTGTGCTTGTTCGGTTTCCTCGTGTTGTTGCACCTGTTAAATTAGCCCAGATTTGTGGGGTAGGGCATTACCAAAGTCTTTGTCTTTAGGGCGAGGCCTAGAGAGGGACGGACAGACAGAGAGAGAGAGAGAGAGAGAGAGAGTGGAAGAGAGCTGGAGAGTTTTGGCTTGTTTTGTTTTTTTGTATGTTTACTTTGTCGTTTGTTGTTGGCCTTTTTGCTGCGGGCATTGACTGACTTCCTTCCTGCCGGGTGAAGGGGGGTGGTGGGGGTTGGAAACTGGAGTATGGGGAGTAGGAATGGGAAGTGAATGTGGCGCCTCCGTCGAGAGTTTTGTGCGTGTTTCGCTTTTGTACGTTTTCTATTGCCGCTTCCTTCCGATATTCTTGCTCGCTCTCGCTTCCTCTCTGTCTCTGTTTCGCTTTTCTTCTATTTCTTTTTAATTTTTTTTGTTCTCGTTTCTGCTGCTTCTGTTGTTGTTGTTGTGTTTCTTTTTTTCTCTCTGTGTTCTTTCTTCTGTCGTTTTTCTTTATTTCGCAGTGAATTTGGTTGTCTCGCACGTGAGCGGCATAATGAAATTTGCTGTGACGGCCACTCCCTATTCTCCCTGTGTATGGGTGTGTGTGTGTGTGCACGGCTGTCCCTGTGTGTGCCCAGCTGCTTAGCCTAATCTTATGTGCAGCGCCTTAAAGAGACTGTCGATTTAATGTGCTGAGAAATCTCAGTTGCCACCTCCTCGTACCTCAAACACACGCTATCCTCTTCTTCTCATTCGTTCTCCTCCTTCCTCAATTCGTATTTGCATGCGCTGCGCCTGAAAGGTGACAACACAAAATGTTCAATGTGCCAGCGAAAAACAAGCCTCAAATAACACACAACAGACACACACACACACATACAACACTCGCATTCACACTGTAAGTTGAGACTTTTGGACCAGCAAGCCTCGCTCCCGTTCCGTCTCGCCTTGTCCTCCTCCTCCTTCGCCATCAGTTTGTTTCACACTTTTGGCTGAGGCTCGATTCCAACTGCGACTGCGACTCGGCTTCGGCTTGGGCTGTGCTTTCAAGTGGAAAATTACTTTCGCAGCTTTATGATGCGGAAATTATATGAAAATCATGGCGAATTTGCCTCTTACAAGGCGATGCGATGAGGACTTCAGTACGCAGCGGTTTTTTGCATGTGTTTGTGTCAGTGTGTGTGTGTGCACACAGTGCTGGCAACTTTAGAACGGAAAAAACAGCTAAAGTTTTTCCAACCAAAAACCGCAAAGTTTTCCATCTGTTTTTCTAAAATGTTTCATGACATTTGGGCAATTTCATCGAGTTGAACAAGTTTGCTGACAGTTAAAACGCGCACTTAGCGATGATAGTTTGATAGTTAGTGATGGCAATATCGTTGAATTGCAATTCACACATTTTGTTGATTGGTTGATTAGCATCGATAGGTGAAGCAAGGCAAACACGCGAGTAAGCATCGATATGCACGCCAATTAGCATCGATAAGCCATTCAAGCTATCGATCTGCAAATGTAGCTGCTTTTTGTTAGCGGAAACTAGCTAAACAGTCAACACTTCGCTGTAGGTGTAGTAGTAGTTTGCGTGTGTGTGTGCGACATATCTGCATACTCTACGTACGCGTCTGCTATCTGTGCGGGCCGATCAAGGCGCCCAACAGCCACGCCCATACGCCCAGGGAAGCCAAGCCAGCCAAGTCGCATAATGAAACGAGCTTTGGCAATGCCGTTGACAACGACTGCCCCCATCTGCCCCTTCTGGCTACACCCTCATCTCTGCCGCCGCTGCTGCTGACTCTGCCACTGCGCTGCTTCGTGCTCCGCTGGCTGTGGCAGCTGCTGACTGGCTCCATTTCCATTTGAATTAGCATAAAACGAGGCGGCTTACGTCTGTCTATTGTGCGAGCAGGAGAAGGAGAGCAAGAGGAGAAGGAGGAGGATGAGAATGTAGCGTGAAGTCAACTGCCGCATTGCTGGGCAGATATCATCTGTTGCTGCTGCTGCCGCCGTGTAGCGACGCCGACGCAGACGCCAACGTCGACGTCGACGACGACGACTTCGTTATCTTTTTAACTTGGCGCTGTCGTTTATTTAACTGATAATGATTTGATGGCAGCTGGCTAAGCTTGCGACAAAGCCCTGACTGTGCGCAGCTTCAGCTACACACGCCCACTCTCCGTTCCCCTCCCCTCCACCGCTCTCTTCACACAGCCCGCCTCCTTCTAGCCATTTGCTGAGGTCAATTACACGCTTTCGATTAAATTTGCCATGGCTTGTGTTGTTCCATTGTTGTTGCAGGGTGTTGACAAGGAACAGCTGCCCAGGCTATCTTGCTCCTCCCCCACTCCTTGTGCTCCTCCTTCCAATCCTAGTGCTCCTCTTCGTGTCCCCTCCTTCTCCTTGTGCCCGCCACACATGCCTAGGTATGTGGCACAAATAAAGTTGAATTATTATTTTTCTTTATGCCCGGAGCAGGAGGCAGCACATGGAGGATGGGGGCGTGGTGCGTGCCTGGCATGCTTAAGCATGTTGCCATTGGCATTGCCATTGCCACTGCATCGTTATCCATCCATGCGCCGCTGGAAACGCGCTGGAATACTCGTACTCTGCACGACACGAAAAGCTCTTTAGGAATCTGGGGTTTTCGATTAAGGAGCAGCCTTTAATCCCTCCTCCTCCCCATTCCATACCCAATTGGGTTTCCCACTAAATGCCAATACTATGTGCCGAAAGGTGTTCACATTTTTTAGCCATAAATTCCAAAATATTTCGAAAGAGAACAAGAAGAAGAACGAAAAAACGGCTAAGGATTTGTTGGCCCTTTTAAATATTTAACTAGAATTTCAATCAGTTTATTATGTTGGGTATTTAATATGAAATAGGTCAAAGGTTATAGCGCAAATGAATTAGAAGGGATGCGTGGGATTCTTTATATATATATGGTAATTATTAGTGTATATACAGTTATGCATTATATACAGACGTATACTGATTATATATGTATATAAAGTTCGCTTTACTTAACGCAGTTTCTGCAGCTTTATTCTATTGTATATTCTCGATTTCTCTTTGCATTCTCTTGCAAACAGTTGCATTACTTGGTATATCCATACATATAGTACTTATATTTGCATGACATTGCAGTATGTTTAAAATTTCATAACGTTCGCTACATAAACACAGGAATTATTTAAGAGCATTCACTACAATACATAAGATAAGGCTGAAGTGTGTAACTGTTGGTACGTTGGTGGATGACCGTATCATTGGCCTGGCAAGTTTCCTAGGTGTGGTATTACATAGATGGTATGGTACAGTATAGTGTGGTACGGTATGGTATGAGGTAAGATGGCATCGAAAAATATGATATAATATAGTATTATATACAACAGTATGGTATGATCTACCACATAATGGTATGGAGTGGTCTAGGTATAGGTATTGTATGGCATAGTATGGTATAGAATATGTAGAAAAGTGTATATGGTATATGGTATAGTATGGCACAGTATGGTATAGTATGGAATTGTGTGGTATACTATGGTATAGTATGGTATAGTATATGGTATATTATGGTACAGTATGGTATAGTATAGTTTAGTATGATATAATATCTTTTAATATGGTATAGTATGCTATGGTATGGTAAAGTTTGGTACAGTATTTTATACTTTGGTATAGTTTGGTAAGGTATGGCACAGAATGGTAAGGTATGGTTGAAGCGTGGTACGCTATTGTATGAGATAGCATGGTGATGTATGCTATTGTATGGCACGATGAGGCATAGTTTGTGAGGGCATGGTGTAATATTGCTTAGAATGATTGTTGGAATGCTCTAGGGATCTATTTCTTATATCACAAGGTATGGTATGGTTTGTAAGAGCATAATAACTAGTATAGTATTATTTGGTATCCATGCGACCATGTGAATAGTCGAGGTAAATAATGCTTTGGCATTAAATGGAATTAATTATTAAAGACCTTCATTAATTTTCCACCCAGTTTAAAGATGAAGTTTTCGTGTAAAGATATTCCCTTTATTACATAATATACCGAATCACGTGTCAGTTTCAATATCACTTTGAGTTTCCGGGCAATATATATAATATAATTACAGATATACAAAAATTAAGAAAACCAGAAGGACCTTCACTGTATTTCAGACCAGTTTTATTGTTAACATAGATGCAGAATGTTAAGGTATTCCCTTTATCACATACTAAATAGAACCACTTGTCAGTTTCAATATCAGCTCGGAGTTTTCGGGCAATGTTTAGCTGATCGGACAATCAATTTTAGTTATCCCACATTTCAAAACGAACTTTTATCAAAATTAGTATCCTGTCTAGCTGTTCCACCTGCCGCCGCCGTCGCCTTCGTTCCCGTTGACGTTTTTAGATGCGATGAGCGAGCCCCAGTCGAGCTACGAGTTTCGTCTGGCCTACAACAGCCTGTTGCTGGTTACCTCCGGGCTGACGGCCAGCAAAATGACATTCGCATGTCAACCCTTTGCCTATTGCGCCTGCATGGTGGGCGGGGCTGTGGCGGTGCTGGGCCTGCTGCGCGTGCTCTTTGCCAGCAAGCCAGAAGATTTGCGCATGTTGCGGGACATCAATCGTGGCGTGCTCGAGCTGTTGCCCCTGCCCTTGGTCAACATGGAGCTGTACGGCCTCTCACAGGGCTCGTTCAGTCCTCTGGTGCTGGGTCATTGTGTCAGCATCCTTCCACTTCTTCTAGATCTGAATTGTTCGCTGTTTCGACAGCGTAAGAATTGTGATATATCGGAAACACTGCGGGATGTCACAATGCTGGCGAACATTATCTCGCTGGGCTACCTGGCCTATCAGGAGTGCAACATGATCTATACGCGGATGAGCGTCGTCATGTTCGCCGTGAAGTATTTGCCCGTCATTCTCAACATGGTAAACGATGGCACAGGCGAGGATATGATTGTGTGCGGCAGCGCGTACTTTTTCTATCAACTGGGCAAGGTGACCGGCCTAACTGGGGAATACAAGTAACCTTTCCTCCGTGGACTCTCCCACTCCTCCACCGATCCACTCAAGCGTTCTAAGGTTTCACCTGGGGCGATTCCGTGAATTAACCCCCGATTTCAGGCTGGTTCGTATCGTATTGCAATTCTCAATTGCTGTTCATGTTTTCGTAATTGCCCCAGACATAATCGGACCCCCCCTGCCCCGCTTGTCCCTGCTGCGGTTGGGCACTTCTATGGCTTATGCGGTGTGTCATGCGAACAGGAATCAACACAGTAGAGAAATCGCCCACTCATATATCAAACCGGAGAGTTGAACAATAGTTTTGACATTATTTACCTTTTGGATTTTCCTGAATAATTTAAATTCTTATTGCCTCTTTAAATAAGTACTGAAAGTATTTTAGATTATGATCAGGTGAGAATAAAGGCATATAATCGTTCTTAAAGTATGGTGGAAAAATGTTTGAAGTCTTTATAAATATACATTTATATATATTAAATAATCTAAAAGAATAAATAAAGTAAAAAAAAAAAATAAAATGACTAACGAATAAAAAAATTTAAAATTAAGTAAATAACGCAATAAATAAAGAAATTAATTAAATTAAAAAAATCAATAAAAAAAATTAATGACGAATGAATAAAGAAATTTAAAAATAAAAAATGAAGCAATAAATAAAGAAAATAATGGCTGATAAAATATAAATAAACAAATAAACGAAAAAATAAATAAACTAAAAAACAGCAAAGTCGTATGACGAATCAGTAAATTTAAAAATAAATAAATGATGCAATAAAGGAAATATTTAATAAATACAAAAAATTAATAAATAAATAAAAAAATTATTTATTAAATCAAAAAAAGTAAATTGGAAAAAATTAACAGACAACAAAATATAATCTAAATAAATAAAGAAAAGTTAAAATAATATATGAATAAAGAGCCGATAAAATGTATATGTTAATTAACAATTATGTTATTTATGTATATTCCTAACACTAAAAAGTTTACACACAGTTAACATTTCTCTTCGTTGCACATATTTAAAGTGTTGGAATACTTTCACAAGCCAGAAGTTTCGTAATTTAATTATACTATACTTTACATTATTTATTTACCAAATAAAAAGAAAAAATTTCTTACAACAAAAAATATTCTTAATAAATCCCTAAAACTTTGTCATACTTTCCCTAGCTTTAATCCTGTTGCAGCAGCTGACTTTGTTGACTTTGCTTTATTATGCCAGTGCATTTAATTATCTACAGCTCACAACATTGTAAGATCTAGCTTTATAGCTAGTTTTATGGCCAGTTTTATGTGTGTGTGTGTGTTGTTTTTGGGGTACTTCTTGAAAGGCTTCGAGTGCTAATTGCAGTCAGAAAATGCAATTTCGTCGGCACTAATTAAAGCACATACATATATATGATATATATGTGTGTGTATGTGTGGCTGTCTAGCATATACGGGATATATGTGTGTGTGTATGTGTTGCTTTCTCGCTTCCACTCGAGCTTGTTAACAATATCTGGTGAAATTAACCGACTACGCTGCCAAATGACAAACTCTAATTGCGAACGGGAACAGATTTTAATGAGAACACACACACACACATATCATCACACACATGCATATATATATGGGAATATTTACTGTGTGTGTAGCTGCCTTGCCCACTCCCGGTCCACGCCCACTTTGCATTCAACTCGACAAGTGAAGTGAGTGTGTGAATACTTTTTTTAGGTCATGTCGAAACACTGGACGGCACCTGCGGGAGCCAGAAAAAAACCCGAGGAAGGGGTGGCAAAAAAAACAGGAAAAAAGGAGGAAAAAAGGAAAGAAATAAAAAATAGAAATAGAGAAATATGGTTCGAATCCTTTTTGCATCCTGTCGGGGGAAATTGCAGTCAACAGTTATTTCCGCAACTTGATGAAGAATTCGAAAATAATTTGCGAGCCATAATTAAAAGACGACAGCGGGTCACCCCACCCCCACTGCCCCACACTCCTGCCCATAAAGCTGTCCCATGTGGGATCCATGGCATACAGTGCTGGAGGAGGTTGCGCTGGCAGTAACTCGTGGCCACCTACGCCCCCCGCTGGGGGTCATAAACAATCCTAGCCTAGACGCATTTTCGATTTTCGCCTCAATTGGCAACATATGGCGCAGCGACGCCTCAAAGGGGGCGACTCCTTGACTGGTGGAGGCGGGTGGGGCTCCACGGCATTTGCATTCGCCAGTGCGAATTGCGAAAATGCGAAAATTTAAAGTTTTTCCCCCGATAAGAGGGTTGTAAAAGTACAAAAAGAAATGGCGACGTTTGCCATACCAAGAGAGCAAGAAAGGCGAAGCGTACACGAAAAGGGCGGGCGGCAGACAAAGCCGAGAAGGACGCCGAAGTCGAAGGAACAAGAAGAAAAATCGCTGCGGGGCGGCAACAGAAGGGTGAGGGGACCTACATAGAAGAAGCAGGGATGGGGCAGAGCTCTACTTAGACGAGTGTTCGCATTGTAGCGGGCGGCATTTGCCAGAAGGTGCCAACACATTTTATTGCGATATACCCTTACCAAGGGTATGCTGACTATGTTGGTAAGGTTAGCAGCTGAGATTGTAATAGGCATTAAGGTGTAAAGAAATCACTTAAAAGAACTAAGGTTCTTTAAGGAAATTATTAATTAGAGCTAGGTATATTAGGGTACCTTAATATAAAATAACATATTGGTTAATGAAGGAAGGTAGGTAGGTTTAACAACTCATAGAAGAAAGAAATGAGAGTTAATGAAATACCAAGTAAAGCACTGCTAGTAAGTGTACCTAAATATAAAAAAAAAATAAAAAAATATTTGTATGGTTTAGTTGAGTTTATTATACCTTTGGTAGATCTAACATTCTTTTCTATCTGCTTAAAATAAAGTTAACAAACTTGTATATATTTTTTATGTAAATATAACGACTAACTAGAACCTACAGTGTACAAGCCGAGGGGTTTTTAAGAAATAAAAAAAAAAAATTAAATTAAATTAAATTAATTTACTTGTATTTTATCTCATTTCTTATTCAAAATTACTAAATTATTAATGTAAAACAATTCAAATAAATTCCATTTTTCCTCCCACCGACCTTAAAAAGAGCTTAGGTTCTCTTCTTTCTTCCCTACATTCCCTAAAATAGCTCAAGCGTAGTGTATAATAACACCAGCCTCTCCTAACCCCAACGCTGTCTTGGCGCTAAAAAAGATTTGGCCTAATAAAAAGCTCACTTTGCATAACTCGAAATTCCTTATAGACTTCGTTGGAGTCATAAAAGCAAATCGTTTAAAACTTAGCTCCAAGAGTATTACGATTTCGTTAGGGCGAGCCAAGCAAAGGAGAAAAAAAGTGATTTCTACTTTTGCTCGCCTGTTTTATTGTTCAACTTTCGTATGCGACAACCCCTGCACCTGCCCCAGCCCAGCCCTGACATGTGCCGGTACAATCCCCATCCCTGCCTGGTTGCGAGCTGAGTTACGAGCAGTCAAGCAGTCGAAGGGGGTGGCAGGAAGGCAGGAAGGCCCTGTGATATATATCGCACATGTCTCTATCTATAAAGCGTCAAGTTTATTTGGCCAACTGATGCAGCAACTCAACGCACACACGCACACTTCCTTCCCACACACACACACACAAACAATGAAGAGAGGGAGGGGGCAATAAAACCAGCTGTCGATTTGTTTATATTATAAAAAATAATTAGTCTGTATTTCAGCGTCCAAGTAGACGATTCTTCATATACATCATGATATTGTATATTGTATATATATATATAATATATATAAATGGGGTATTATAAAGTTGTTTTTATGTTCATAGGTTGTGCACTTGGAAGGAGGCTGGTCTTGAGGTGTGACAAAGGGGGATGGGTTGGTGGATATGGTTGATTAAAGTATAACCTTGTGGTGATTACTACGCTCGATAATTGGAATAATACGAAATGCAATAATAATGCAATATATAATTAGTGTTTGCTTTGGTTTCTTGGCTTAGTTTCGATACATTTTTAATTCTTATGCGATGAATGCGACTAAAAAGGCAATGAAGGAATGTCTGCTGGATCATTAATAATGATGCCCGATCAAGAAAGAATAAAACCTTATATAACCTCGCTGACTGATGCAAAAATTTAGCTATTATCATATGGCAGAGGGAGGGAGAGAGTAAGTTAAAGAAGTCTTGCATACCTTGAGGCGCTTGAAGACTTTTTCTCTTTCCCTTTCTTCACCCACCCTCTGCCTGCTGCATGCGCATGCATAATATAATATATAGATATTATATAGTATAATGTATATAATGTATAGATGATATTTGTTGTTAGTTTATTCCTTATTAGTTGTAGCTTCATAAAATGCTCGCGCTGCGCTTAAATATTATATCTCTGATAAATATACATATATATATATAGTATATATATTCTTATTCATTTGTTGAATTTCGTTTTTCTTTGTAACATAGTTTTATTAGGCAAAAATGGCAACAAAATTGTATGTTTAACATTTGTCTACATCGAAAAACCCGTCGATAGTCTGCTTCGTCGTAATCTTCTCCATCTTACTGTTGTTGTTGTTGTATTTTTCGATGATTTATAACTTTAGCTAACTAACAATTAATTTAAACATTCCGTAACTTATAATTGGCAATAAAGTGTTTGAATAAGCAAACATTTAACATTTAGCAATACGATTTACTCTCCTTCTCTTCCTCATTGACTTTCGAATAACCCAGAAAATTATAAACAATAAATAGCTATGTATGTATATAGTATAATGTATGTATATCTGATATATCCGATGTGTGTATGTATATAAATGTATTTCTCTCATTTTCTTTCTATCTCTCTATCTATCTATCTGTCTCCCTTTCATGTAAAGTCGTAGTGATTGTGGCCTGATTAAGTACATATGTTGAGTTATTTCCCATATAGATACAGTAGAGGGGTACTCAGGCTGGAAGAGTATTCGGAAAATTGTATGCGTTGCTTAAGCGGCGGTTTTTTATTATATATCTTTATGTATATATTTTAAAATATATAAATATTTGGAAAGTCGAGTAATTGATGAAGAATAAAGAAAATCATTTTAAGAACATTGGAAAACTTATAAAATTGAGTAAAGCTTTAACCACTTTGAAATTGATTTTGTGAAACTAAATGAGTTTTTTTTTCTATTATTAATATTTTTTTAAAATATTTTATAGGTTGTTTAGCTTGATTTCTTCATCTCATCGCCTGAGAATAAAGAATAGCAGATAAGGAATATTAAAGAACTTCGTAAACTGAGAAAAATAAAGCTTTGCATAATATTTGATTTCTTTAAATAATATTTAATATTTTTTTTAGCAAGTTTAGCTCATTTTCTTTAGTTCATCGGCTGAGAAAAATTGAAATCAGATACAGAATATTAATAATTATAATTAAAACCATATCTTTTTCGAAATTTAATTGTTCTAACTAAATGAATAATTTAGATATATTTTATAGCAAGTTTAGCTGGTTTTCTTCAGTTTCATCGCCTGAGTACCCCATCATAAAATTCTTTCATTACGCTAGGCTGGCAACTTAAATAATACTTAAAGCCCCGTTTGAACTTACGCGTGTATTAGTGAGTGTGCATGTATGATTTATGGCTGATTTATAGCATAGGTAGGTATATTAAGGTATTATATTTAGGTAGTTGGGTTAGATTATCGTAGATTAGTTTGGTTTGGGTTCGCTCTCTCTCTCTTTCTCTTTCTCTAAAATTGCATTAGATGTGGCTGCCGGCGCCAAGTAAAAGTTAATCAGTCGCGAGATCGATATCGAGATCCGTCTCTCTCTATATGTATGCAATGATGTGTCTGTGTGTGTGTGTCTTTGGCCATGCTGGAATGCTGGACTAGCTCGATGCGCGCTTGGTGGGAACTCGCTCTCTTTGACTCTCCTTAGAAGTCGCTTATCTCGCCCTCAGTCTCTGGATAGGTGCAGGAGAAGGGATTCAGTAGCCACTGGCAGAGTCCCTTATTGCCACCGCCACCGTTGCCACCTTCGTGCCGCTGTCGCTTCTTCGCATGCCTCTGATAGTTACCCCGGAGCCTCCACCCGGTACCGTTATGCGATGCCGTTGCCCCTTGGACATGCCGGAGGCGAAGCTACTCTCGTCCGAGTCCCGCACAGTGGCCACACTATGATAGCCACTCTCGGCACGCCGCGAGATGCCCGAATGCTTGGAGGTACGCGGCGTGGAGGAGTCGTGTCCACTGTCGTAGGCCTCACAGCTGGTGGTGGTGTTCAGCGGCAGCAACGGCAGCCGCGATGACTGTCCGTCGCCGACGCCGCTGCCGCTGCCGCCGCCGTTGCCTACTCTAGCTCCCAGTGGCAATATGTTGGTGATCTCGTTCAACTTGTGCTGTGCATCCTCCAAGGAGTTACGTCTTCCCGCCGCCGCCATGGACTTCTCCTCCAGCTCACTAATATCATCGTGCTGCGGCGCAAAGCGTTTCTCGCTCTTGGGCAGACTGGGATCGGAGGCGCCATCGGGTTGACGCAGCAGCGCATAGTCATCCATGCCGGCAATCTCCATGATGCCATTCAGACTGGGCAGCGATCCCTGGCTGGGACTGTGCGAGGGCTGCTTGGGCGGACTCGGAGTGAGGCGGTAGGCGGGTTCGCTGCAGACGCTGCTCTGGCCCACATTGAAGCGGAACGCAGGCTCGCTGAACACGCTGCCCACATCGGTGCGAAAGAGTGCAGCTGAGGGCGTTACCTCCGCCATGGCCAGCTGCGAGGTGAAGATCTCGTGCAGGCGCGCCAGCTGATCGAACTGGTGTCTAGAGGGGGGAAGATAAAGAAGAGAGGGAGAGAAAGAGGGGAAGGGAGGAGATGAAGAGGCTTTGTTAGCTACTCTCGAGCAACTTGCTCCCTTGTCCACTTACCTGGCACGCTCGCCGCACTCGCTAAAGGATTCGCAGGCCATGTTAAAGCTGGACACAAAGGATAAGTTATCGCAGTGACTGAGCGCCGCTAGAGGATGCGCCTGCGGCACTGTCTCTCGCTCCTTGGCTGCCATAGTGCGTGCAATCTCCTCCTCGGTGACCTGCAGTCCGCAATCGATGCTGCGCTGTGAGGGCGCTCTGCTCGCCGCTGCCGCCTCTCGCTCTGCCTCCTGCTGCAGCTGTTCGCGCGACACGTGCCGCGAGAGCATGCGATGCAGTGAATCATGTGAAATGTCACGCGAACCCAACGGATCATCGAGCAGTGGCAACGCTGGCGGCACCTCCGATGGTCCGCTGTCCTGATCATCGCCATCGCCAGCTGGCACATCGAATCCCGACAGCAGTGGCTCCGCACATGGCTCTGGGTGGAAGGCTGTTCGTTCTGGCAGCTCCAGTGACTTCTGCTTCAGCTGCGACAGCTTCAGATGCAGCGCTGTGGGTGAACTGCTCGCGGAGAGCGCGGCACCACTGCTGCCTGTTGGTGTGGAAGACTGAAAGACCTGCGACGTCTGATTCTCTACCCATTGCCGGATCATGGTCTTCTTGTGTGCATCCATGAATCCGTATCCCTGTGTCTGCGCCGCTGTTGGCAGATTGCCCGCGGTCAGGGATCGACAGGATTGAGACTTGGGTCCATCTACCCAAGTCTCGCACTGCTTGACGTGATTCACCTCGCGCATGAGGTGCCTCGCCTCGGCCACCTTGGCCCGCGACACACGTGGCCCATCGATCCATTGTTCTTCGGTGATCTTGCGCATGCCCGCCTCCAGCTGCTCCAGCGCAGCTCCTGGTGCTGTGCCATGTGGGCGACGCAGCGGAGAACCCTTCGGCGTGGGCATGTTCGATGCCTTGGAGCACATGTGACGTGGTATGGGTGAGCCCGGTGGCTGCTGGCTGTGCTCTTGAACGAGTGAGGAGACACCAGAGGCGCCAGCAGCCATGTTGCTGTGGCGCTTCAGACTGCCAGTGGAGCTGAGTGAGGGCTGTTGCTTCTTGGCTGTGGGGGGAGAATGGAGAGAATGTAGGGGCGGAAACAAAGACAGTGAGAGAGAGAAATGGAGGGAGAAAGACAAAGAAAAGAGCGAGATAAAGAGAGTGAGAAAGGTAGAAACAAAGAGAGTTACGGTCAGTTAAGGTAAGAAGATTGTTTATTATATTTTGATCTCTTTTGATCTCTCGATTCAAACTTCCCAAGCTAACCAAACCGCCTTTTTCTTGAATTTAGCTTAGTCCACTTCTCATGTGCCTATTTCTGTACCCTCTAATCAGTATTTCCAAAAGTAGTCTCTTGATATTTAAGAATATTATTACTATCAATGTGTATCGTTATTTTTTTTCTATTTATAGTAAATGGTAAATAGCTGAAATGATATAAACATTTTAGCCCAAGTTCAAGTTCATATCGTTATTTTCTATAAAAAAACATCTTATAAACCGGAGATTCAATTCAAGGCTTTAAGACTCGGTAAATTTCTCGATTATAAAATGGAACCAAAACAAGTATTTGCCTTGTTCTGAATAAGGTAAGAAGCCTTTAGGTTACGCTTAGGTTTAAAGTTTTTAGATCTTCAAAGTTTGAATAGTTACAAAACGATTTACTCGTTTATTTAAATTAGATATACATATAGTATCTTAAGGAATCTGTAGCCTAAAAGGTCAGGGTAAATAAAGCTTTTCCTAATTTATTACAGTTGTAGAGTTTTCAGTTTTTAAAACCTTTTTCTCTTTTCTTTTTAATAATTTCCGTTAATTATTAACAGCATAATATACTTAAAAAAAACAACTCATCAGTTTAAAAACTTAAAAAGTAACTTCAATTTGAATCTAACTTTGAAGTGTCTACAAAACTAAGTACCCTAAGTCACATAAAGAGTAACTTTCGGCACTAAGTGCTGTTCATGGCAGAAGATAAATGATACAATCTTAAAAGAGTTCTCGACTTGACTCAGTCAGTTTGTCATATTATTAAATTAGCAGAGCTTAATAGACAATCCTACAGAAAGTCCTCAGTGAAGCGAAGCGAACAAAGCGAACAGTTTACCCTGGAGTATACCCAGGAGTATACCCGAACTTGATGAGCTTAGGAATTCCAATTAGAATCCCATAAGCAATTGCTGTCAATAGTCTTTTTTCTCGCACTTTAGTCCCGGCACAAAAAGGGGGAGTGAAAGAACGAAGAGAGAGAGAAAGAGGGGGGAGGGTGTTAGGTCTGTCATCGTTACTTACCCTTTTCGAGGGCGGCCTTCTTCATCAGCGGACTGGCACAGTTGGATTTGGGTTGCGGCACCGGCTGTGCAGTCACAGTTGATGACGCCTTGAGCGCTTTACTACCCAGCAGCGGGCTGGACGAGTTGAGGGAGGGTAGATAAATCGGCGGATGTTCACCATCGGTGGCACCATCATCATGGGGTCCCATATAGATGACAGTGTCGGCGGAGATCTCTGAACTGGATGGATCTGCACCGGAGCCCGTCGAGGAGCCAGCACCGCCTTGCAGGCCTTGTGCTAGACCGACGGCAAGGGGCAGCGGGTTGCGATGCTTGCGACGCCTTAGACGATGTATGCGCGAGGCAATCTGTATGGTCGAGAGGGCATCCTGGTAGCTCTGCGAGTGCTGGATATGTGCGACAATTGCCACATGGCAGGTAATGGGCGCCAGGCAATCCTTGAGCAGCGGCGTCAGCGGGTGGTCCTTGTGCGGCGGATGTCGCTGTCCGCTCAATATGGCCAACAGTATGTTGCCAATTCCCGACAGCGGCAGGCCCCCGCTGCGATTGGCACAGCCGCCCAAGTCGATGATATGTAAACGGCTACGACCGCCGGCAACTAGAGTCAGGGAGAGGAAGAAGGCATAGGGAAAGGGGGCGAAATGCGACACTTTAATGGTCTGGCGTCTAGTGAAACATTTAGCGTGCCACTTGAGTGGCAACAACAATGAGTGGCAGGGGAGGAGGCAAGACAAAGAGGCAGAGTGTGAGGGGAGTGTGAGGTGGGGGAGGGTTGAAGGGGCAACTATGAATGAATGAATGAATAGGCGAATGACTTACCACCCCCCTTGCGGGAGAGACTGTATTGGTAGACGTGCAGCGTAAAGATGAGGGCGGACTCCAGCACGGATGAATTGGAGTTCGAGTTGGAGTTCGAGGATGTGGATGTGGAGCCACAGGCATTGCCTGTGCCGGAACTTTTTAGGCGTCCGGCCAGTGCCGCATCGAGAAAGAGCGACGCACGCTCCGCGCTGGGTGCACGTAGCTCCGTGGGGCCGCCAAGGAAGTCGTCACGCAAATAAATCCCCGGGGAGTCGTCAGATTCTGTGTCGGCGCGAGAGAGAGAATGAAAAGGGCATTAGGTTTTATGTGCGAGTAAATGCCACTCGATGTAGTTAGCAGCCGTTAAAGCGGCAGAAGGGGGGCATGGCAGCGCAGGGCAAGGCAGAGCAGAGCGCGAGGTTAACTTTATTCAAATTGGGGGGCAACCGAGCCACAGTTGGCCTCCTTCCCCCTTGGCATCATCATCATCTTCATGGCCCAGGGGCAACATTACAGAGCTCACGCCCAAACCCCAACCTGCCCCGCCCACGTATTTATAACCCCAATACGGCCCCAGGCTGCTAACAGGTGGCATTGTTTCCCATTCCCCCAAATGCTTACCAGCCGCATGCGAGATGAGCAAATCCGTGGAGAGAGCATCCGGTTTGGTTGCATTGACGCCAACGGCGCTAACGCGTACTGAGAAACGCGCCCCGCTCTTCTGCCTCCGCTCCTGGATGCCCTTGTACAGCCAGGCAATGGCACAGGGCGCCGCCCCCAGCGAGCCTCCGCCCGTTGTGCCCAGCTCGCCCAGCACTGTCTGCGGCTGACCTGTGCCCGGGTAACCCATGGCCAGCAGGCAGCCGTCGGAGCCCTCCAGCACGGCGGGAATCACCTCGCTCAACGCAGCTGCACAGACATCCGACTGAAAAAGGAAGAGCAGAAGGGAGTGACATAGAGATTAGAGGATCGTATATAGAAAATTGGCCATATTGTGAATATGATAATATAATTATAGTTCAAAAAGGAAGAGAAACAATAAAAGATAAATAATAAATTACTGTAGATCAATATGGTGGAGAGAAAAATACTAACAATTATAGATTAGAGGGGGTAATATGATAAAAACTTTAAAACTAAAGGAAATCAGAGATACTTCTATTGAAAGATACATAATATTGGAAGATAATGGCTGAAATTGTAGATATTTTAATGTGATAATATATAATATAATGTATAATATATATAGAATCAATGTAAGTCAAATTGTTACTGAAAATTAACTTAGAATAATTTAAGGTTAGATGGAGAGTATATAATAGAAATTTCTATATGTTGAAAAAAGATGAATAAACACAATATGCTTAAGTTCAAATTACAATAATTATACCCTGTCACCATTGAAAATGTTCAAAAAAGGGTAAACTAACTTTGTTTTAGGTCGAAAAGACAATTCAATAAAATCAATCAACGAAGAAAAGAAATACCATATAGCAATTATTTAGACTATTCTTCTTGAATACGTCTTTCATACAAAATTTAGGTCATAATTATATTAGAACATTTTTTGAACAAATTGGAAACTTATTGAAAAACTTATTATGTAAGTTCTTTGAGATTTTTTACTACGGATATTTTAAATATCAGCAGCAGTAATGTTTTAATAGTTTCTTTTATTTGGAACCTTAAATTTTAGATGACATATCACATAAATATTTATCAAAATCTATGTACATATGAATGTTTTTATAAGCACAATCAACCAAGAATTTTTGAAGAACATTAAGCAATTCAAACATTTTTTATTACTCTTTCCGGAGTCTAGACTTTTCTAGTACATATATCAAGAAATAACACCCCATTTTTATACTAAATTTCACTCTTCCGCCACTGATTGAATACTTTATTTTATATACTTAGATTCATTAGTTTTACTACAGATCACAGTTTTTTCTTGATTACATTTAAACTACTGCCTCAAGAACTTAAGAGGTTACAGCTTCCTTTTTTCATATCCACCGTCAGTATAACCAAGACATATTCTGCAGGTATTCTATTAAGTATACCAATTTCTAGCACCCCCTTTTTTATCCATTAAAATTTGTCTCACCTGTTTGTCCTCCGCACTGAACACGTTGTCGAATGCGAACATTTTGGGCGCCGCCACCATGGGCGCCCGCTCCTGTGCTTGGGGCGCACAAACATTCTTTGGATCAGTCAGGGTGACCTGACGCTTCTTCTTGTCCAGCGCCAAAAAATGTGGTTCGCCTCCTCCGCCAGTCTCCGCCCTATCTGCGACTCGTAACATGACTTTCACTTTGCCCACGCCATAACATTCGCGACTGGCAAGTCGTCGTGCCAGTCCGGGCGGAATTGGTGGCGGAGCACGCTGCAGGGCACCACAGAAGCCGCCGTTACGAGGCATGTGGGAGCTGGAGCTGCCGCTGGCAGAGCCGTTGCTCATGCCAGCTAGATGTCGTCCTCGGTTTTCGTTTTCCATTGCAATGGAAGTTTTTATGTTGGAAGCACTTTGGGTTTCTTTTAGAGGCAGGGAGAAAGATGGAGAAAAAGAGAGAGAGGGGGGAGAAGCGGCGAGTTAATAAGCGTCGGATGGGTAAGAAATCTTCCCAAGCATTCGCCCAGAATTCGCATAAACCGTCGCCACTTTGTATGTTTTATGTCGTAGACTTTACGCAGCTTCTGTCATAAATTGTGATTTCGTCCAGGGGACGAGTAGGACACGACAGGACACAAGTAAAGTTGGGTTCACAAGGGTCCTGGTCGTGGTCCTGGTCCTGATACTGCTACTGTTGCTGGCTATTGCTGGCCATAACACTTTCTGTTTATGGTTATGGCCATCTGTTTATTGGGCATATGCCATTCACTGCCATTCGCCAGCTCCATTCACTATTCACTCGCATCACACTCACATGATTCACTGAGTTTTTGGGTACTTTTATTCACTTGTAGCATCGTCCGCAATTTTCTTGTGATTTAACTTGGGTTCCTCTCCTTTTGGGGTTGTCACTTTTGTTTTTAAAGCAGGGGAGGGGCAAAATTCTTTACTTTACTTCACTTTGATTGTGATGATACAGTCGGGGAAGTTTTATGATTTAGGTTAGCAACTTTTACTATTGTTTTAAGTCTTTTTATGGGCTTAATGTGTTTTTAAAATTCCATATTATTTTCCTCTGAGGGAATGTTGTAAATCTTAAGTTAAGTTTTATGAGTTAAGTGAAACAATGCAAAGTTTGAAATTTATTAGGGATTATTTTGCATTTTTAGGTTATTTCTTTTGCAACGGTATTTCGCTTAAAGCTTTGTGGGGAGAAATGGGGAGGAGGGGTAGGGGGGCTAAGACGCCTTCATTATCGTCCTTATGCGAATTCAAATAAGGAACGTGACATTTTTGCAACGTCTTTTCATTAATATTGTCCCTTCTTGCTGGCACGTACCCGTCGAATGACTGGCAACTTTAGCTTCAGCTGCGGCTTCAGCTTCAGCTACAACGTTAACGTCAACTTCATTTTTCAGACAGCTCGTCGTGCCGCACCTGCCACACGCCACTACACATGCCACCACAACATGCGACTTTCTTTGGCGTCCACCTTTGAGCTTTGGCTGCGGCTTTTCACACAAATCGATTGGCAATGCCTTCTAATTGTACGCAACAGCAACAACAACAACAGCAGGAGGAAAGTTAACGGGAACGGTAACGGTAACGGGAACAACGGCGTGAATGGCAACAATGAGTGCCATGGCATTGTATGGCCAACAATATTAGCACAACAAACAAATACACAATCGCACACACAGGCACGCACACACACACACAAACGAACACAGAGAGAATGGCACACAACAAACCCTTTTTTTATGACTGGCAATTTCTGGCTGTTGATTTCATCTTTGGCTACGTCGCTTTGGCTTCTTCGATACTGTGATATACATGATTTATAATTTAGATCTAACGAAAATACATTTTCAGTTTCCTTGCTGAGCGCACAACAACACAACACAACAACACGACGCGACGCGTAACACGGCGCACCTGCGACGACGAGCCGTCTGCGTTGGCATTACAATCGCAACTGAACGTTGGCTCCACAACGAGAGAGCTTCGCGGCCGCCAACGACAACGACAGAGAGAGAGAGTGAGAGAGTGGCCACTCTCATTGCATGTGTCGCATGCGCAAGAAAGCGAAAGGCAGCACACGAGAGAGCGCGCTCTCTTACTTTGCGCTGGCAGTGCTGCAGTTCGTGCTACGGGGTTGGACTTTCGCTTTTGCACACACAAAAACACGAAGAGAGTGGAGAGTGAAGAGAGCGTGGTGTGTTGTAAGAGCGACACAGGTAAACAAAATCAGCGAGACTGAAACAAAAGGAACAACGCAAATGATGTTTATATTGCAGACAACAAAATGCTAAAAAAAACAGCATCGACACACACACACATGCAGGCAAGTTGCAAGAGGAGTGGAAAGCACGCACGCAGAGACAGACGATAGTTGAGCAGCTGAAGCGTCACTTAAGTGCCGTGAGAAGGAGGAAAGGTGGAAGAGGAGAGGGGAAAGGAGGGGGAAGGGGAAACAGGGGCTCCAAATGCAAACGATGTGTTTTAAGTTCGCTTACAGTTGACAGCCGAGTTGAGTCCGTTGAGTGTCTCAGTGTGTGTGTGTGTGTTTAAAAGCATCTATGCCAGGATTTGGCAGGGCTTTGAACAGGATACGATTCAAGTGGATCGGGGGAGAGGGACTGTAGCTAGGTCTAAAGCCGTTAAAAGTGTTTTGTGGGGCCCTTCGCCTGACAATATGTCTCAATTAAAGTTGCAAAACAGAACAGCACTTAAAAACGTGTTTACCGAAATGGGCCTCAATTTCGAATTTGAGATTAAAGTCGCAAGTTGGAGATAAAGTTGTAAAAGCCTTAACTGATTTCCCGTTACTATCATAAAATTGCGATAATAAACATATTTTATTGCCCATTTAAATGGGCAATACAGTTTGAGAGTACAGTTTGAGTGTCACTCTACAGCTGGCAATGCCTTACGCTATGTGCCGTTACTTTTTGGCGCCGGGTGGCAACGCTGCAGTGCTGCGAAATTTAAAACGAAACTCGGTAAGGTTAAACGACAAATGTGAAAGTATTTTTGATCGTTATATAACAGGGACGACTATAAGGAAGACTTTTAAGTACTTGCGCAAGCGAGAGAGTGAGACAGCGAAAGAGGGTGAAAGGGAGGGCGAGACAGATGAATGAAATTCGCATCAAATTTCGATGAGTTGTTAAACTTTTTATTTTCTTTATCCATTCGTGTTTTTTGTACACATATACCATTATATACTTGAGTATCATTCTTCTCTACATTTTCTTACATTTTTCATATTTTCTTTATCTTTTTTTGTTGCTTTTTATCTTTGATGTCGCGTGCAACAACAACAATTTACTGAAATATGTTTTTTATATATTTGCCTAGTTCAAATGCATTTGCGATGATGATGCGATATATGTATATCGATACATATCGCCCGTTACAGCTAATCGGAAGAAGGTATATATGATGTGTGTATGTGTGTATATATAGTAAGTATATATTCGTGTATATCTCTCTGTGTGTATAACGCATGTGCTTAAAGATCTAAAGACTTAAGACTACACAAACAAACATTGAAACAAACAGCCTATTGGAGAATGTTTTAGAGGTAAGAGATTACATAAGAAACAACAATGTTCAGCGGGGAGGGGAGTGTAGTGTGGGCAGCGGGAAGGGGGTCTAATGATAATCGGGTTGTTCGTAAACTTTGTCACTCGTTAAATCGTTTTTTTTTCTTTTCTTCGTAGAATTTGCATGAAACAAAAAAAAAGATAAACACAAAACCATAAAGTTGGGCTGCCACCGGGTGACCACCGGGAGTGGGACTGGCCTCGAGCGAGATGTAGTGCCTAGTGGGAGGGGGCACCGTACGAGCTGCTGGGCGCCGAGGGTGCTGGTGGAGCGGCGGGCGCACCATATTCCTGGGGCGGGGCAATGCTGTTGGGGTAAGGTCCGGTCTCCTCCTTCTGTGTCTTGTAGCGAATGAAGTAAACCTCGGGCTTGCTGGGCTGCGTGGGCGCCGGTGTGGGGATGACAATCTCGGGTTGCTCCTCTGGCTTCTTGACCAGCACATAGACCAGGGTCTTCTCCTCGTTCTGTGGGAACTGTGGAATGATCGGGGCAGTCGGTGCCGGTGGCGATGGAGCCTTGATGAAGACGATCTTGTAGTGCTTCTGTGGTGGTGGCACGTACAGAGGTTTCCTGAAATGGCAAAGATGCAGAAGGTTACGTATCGTACGGTTAATCAGTGCGCTATATGCAAATGACAGATCCAAAAATGGCAAAGCGAAATAAAACTTGTTTTCATTCGGCTAATAACGCAAAGCTGTCACAATTACCGCCAACACTACCAGCGTTGGTACCGGTACCCTGTGGACGCTCTTCAGGGCCTGAGCTTATATAAAGCAGCGTTGCTTCTATGGTAATTGCGTTCCTGTGCCGATGTTGACGACAAAGACAACGACGAGTGGAGTAATTAGCTTGAGAGTGCTACGAATCAAGCCCGACTTAGGTAACATTTTAGTCACGCTTTAGCTGTCTTCAGCGCCATATCTTTCGCCCAGGTAATTAAGATTACCCGCCCACCCCCTCCATGAAGAAAGCAGAAAGCAGAAGAAGACGCCACAAGGCGAATGACAAACTACACTTGAAAGCGTCGCAGCAAAACAAAGATTTCTTGTTGGGGAAGACACGCTTTGCAGACCCTCATGAAGAGGGAGAGATAGATAGAGAGAGGGAGGAGAAGTATTAAATAATTTCCCTTTTGCGACTGACAAATGCCGCACATTAAATTTGAAATGGAAATTCAAGTGAGCTACCCCCCCCCCCTATTGCCCCTCGTCACTCTCTTGCTTTACCCCTTCACTGCGCACTGCAAATGATAATGCAGAAAACGCAATGTGGCAATCATACCATCTATCCATCTGGGGGTCTTTCGTTGGTGGGGGCCCTGAGCCGGATTAGATGATTAACGTGGCGTTTTGCAACCTTTTTTTACGCCAAGCAACAGCCTCTCTCGTTGCCATGACAGAAATTATCAAAGTACTTAGTACTCATGCCATAAACCTTTTGCTAGCTACATTCAAAACTCCATCTGTGTCACAGAGCTGATGAATTGTGGGAGAATTCGCTCGACACGACAGATCATTTTGGCATTATGTGTAATAATAAGTCGAGTGAAATAAGTGGGCTACCCTCTGGCAAGTTGGCTCTGCTACAGCGAGCTAAGCAGATCTGTCGGATCTGTCAACGATCAGATATAGGTAGGTACTTGCGCAAAATATGTTTTTAACATCAGATTTAAAATATCTTATGTGCTTACATGTCGAAACTTGCGTTACGACATGAAGATAAGGTTTTTTAAATGGACTTAGGATTAATTATGTAATCGCAATCTGATATGCCTTTTTGTACTGGAATTGGCAGAAGATTTAAAGATTTACTAAGTTTGTCTAGTTAAAATTTCAAAATTGTAATCATTTTAAAAACGGATTAAATGACTTCGGTCTTTTGATAAGCTGAACAGATAATGATTGAGGAACTTAGAACTATGAGTTTATCGTACGATATTATAGAGGACTTAAAAAAAAGATGTGCGCTTTCTTAGTCAAGGGATTTGTACATTCAAACCTGAACTTCTCAAAAATTTATAAACCCTTTCTTAGTCAAAGGATAACCTGAACTACTCAACAAGTTAAATCCTATGAAGTTCTTAGACTTAACCTATTCTTATTTATCCCAACTCTTTCTAGATTGTGATCTGTAAGATATTAGCTGAAGCAAAGGCATTTAAAGTCTGGAAATTCCCACAAGAAGTAATCTTTTTTGATCCAGCTCCATTCTGCCAAGGCTCTAAGCCACTTTTAAATCCTTCCAGTAACAATCTTCAGTCTGCTTCAAGCACAAAGTTCTTGGCTAAAGACCTACCCCACTTCATGATACCTTAACACCTTTATCCCTTCATTTCTTTGTACTCAAACTCTACTTTCTTTTTCCCTTTTCTAGCTGCTGTACTCACCTGGGTGCCTGGTACTCTGGCTCTGGTGGTGGCACATGGACATAGACGTGCTTGTGCACTACAGGCGGTTGCTGGGGTGGCCCATACTGGGGTGCCGGTGCGCCATAGCCGCCACCGGATCCGCTTGGCTGATAGCTGCTCGACGGTGGAGCACTGTAGGTATCACGCGGTGGCTCTGGGCGAGCTGCCACCAGCGCAGCGCTGGCCAAGACGAGCACGATCTGCGCGAGAACAGAACATTATGGAAGGGAATGAGTTGGAGAAACGAGACACAGGCACGCGAGAGACGACGCAACCTACCACACAACTGGGCTGCATTATGATGCTTTGGATCGGGATCGGTGCGGTTTATATATATCCGTTAGCTATATGTGACACACGTCGCTGTGTGCTTCGTTTTTGGGTTGAGTTAGTTAGTTCGTTCGACGCGGAACCTCGTACACTTACTGCATGCCACAGCGCTGGTTGCAGTTGCTTTTATAGCGAGAGAAATAAAAATTAAGTAAAGCTCAAAGACGACGACAGCAGCGGCCACCAGCAGCAGCAGCAGCAGCAGCGGCAGCGACGCCGGCTGTGGCAGAGACGTCGGCAGCAGCAGCAACAGCGTTGCCAGTTGGCAAAGAGCGCATAACCATGAAGAAATTGAAATGTATAAAGCGACGGCAGTAACAACAAACACGCCAACAATAACAACAATAAGAGTAGCAACAACAAAAACAATAAGAGTAACAACAACAAAAACAATAAGAGTAGCAACAACAACAACAACGAAAACAAGCCAAAGCGACGCCGCAGCAGCAGCAGCTGGCAAGTCATCTGCGGCCGACGTCGAAGCCGCAGCCAAACTTGCCGCGGCCAGCGTCGACTGCGCTGCTACTCCTAGCTGGGACAGTGGCATCGACAGCGACAGCGACGGCGACGGCGACTTCTTCTTTTGCTTTGCTGACCATTTCTTAGGTTTTTGTTTTTGATTTTTTTTGGTTTTTTTTGGTTTTTGTGATTTTTCTTTTCAATTTTAACCGATTCGATACCCTTGCCTCGCCGTGTGCTAACCGCAGCGTTTACCTCGCACACAGAAGGAAGCATCTGCATCGACAGGCAGATCGCCAAGCTAATTGTATAATGCCAGACGGATTAATTGGATTGAGGTTATGTTAGGGTATTGTTTGAAAACTATAATGACATTCGTTTTACAAGATTGACATAGGTTAGTTTGATTAAAGCCTTATTGATATGTTTTTGATTTTAATGGGCTTTAAAAAGCTAGCTACAAACTTAGCTGAAGTTCTAGCTGTAAGATTGGATGAGGAACTAGCTGAGATAAAAGTTGGAAGACTACCTCAAATGCGTTTTTAGTTTCCAGTTAAGAGACTAACTAAGGATCAAGCTAACAACCTACGTAAGGGACTAGCCTAAAACGTAGCTAAAAGTATAACTAAAAGACTAGCTAAAGCACAATTGACGAGACAATAACTTCAAGACGAAATAAAACGGAAGCTTACAGACAGACAAAAGAGGCTAGCCAAAAACTAACTCTACGACTAGTGAGAATTCAAGTCAAAAGACTAGTGAAGAAAACTCTAGCTAAAAGTCTAGTAAAGGACTAGCTAAGGAGCTAGCTTGTTTTAAGACAAGTTAAAGCTTACGCATAAAGACAAGCTAAAGAAACTAGCCAAAACACTAGGTTAAAAAATTCTAGTGAAAATTTTCTAAAAATTCTAAAAGACTAGCTAAAAAACTTAAGGGTGTAGCTAAATATCTATGTAAAGGACTAGCTAAGATCCAGTAAAACTCTAGCTTAAAGATGAAGAATGCTAGCTCCAAGACAAGATCAATAAGTAAAATAGGTAAGATAAGGAGAGGTCAGATTAGATTTTAATAAATTAAGCTTAGTGAACTTTGTATCGATCTGTTTAGCGAAGAGAGTATTTAAAATTCTACGTATTCACTTATTTGTTTTTATTTATTTTAACTTGTTTCTTTTTTTTTGTGGCATTGTCTTTGTGTTTGTTGCATTATTACGAGTAAGTATTTTGATCATTTCGGTTTGGAGGATCGCATCATCGTCGTTGCCTGTGCGCGGATCGTGTGGCACGATTCACTTTCAATTTCAAGCGAGTGTGTGTTTGTGTGTGGATTCACACTCTGGAAAGGGGGGCAAGCACAATGTTGTTGCTGTTGCGGTTGCTCTGGACTCAACTGGAACTGGACTGTGCTTGTTGTCTTAACTGTTCCCCTTGTTGTTGATATTGTTGTTGTTGTTGCTGTTATTTCATTTCTTCATGCACTCTAGTCTTTTGTCTGCCACCTTCCCCATTCTCTGTCTCTTTCTCCCGCTCCCTCTTCCACCTGGTAAGCTAATAATGAGCTTCACGCTCTTGTTGGGATCGCAATTTCCATCTTCATTTCCATTTGGGTTTTGCTCGCATCGGACATAGAGTGCTGCAATAGCTGTCTATGACTTTCTTCTTCTTCTCCTTCTTTTTTTGTGTAATTCACATTTTATTCGCGGCTTATTCAATCCGATTCACGTTCGGCAATGACATTATTCCAGCCAGCTGTCTATATGCAAAATTTGATTGGCGCCGATCTTGCCTTTTTCTTTTCATTTCTTTTCTTTTATCTCTCCCTCTTTTTGGGGGATACGACTTTTCCTTTAGCTACCTTCTTCTTTGTTTTCTTCTTCTTCGTCACGATCGGGCAATCAGCTCGCTGGGACTTACCTTGGCTGGTTTCGTTGGCCCGGAGGTGTTGGCCAAATTGATATGCGCATAATCGATAAATTGCAATCGATCGATCGATCGATGGATTGCAGGCACTCCTGCATAAAAAAAGAGGAGTGCATCGCATCAGGGGGGAGTGGCTGCTGTCTGCTGTCTGGTGGCGCCACGGCAGCCGGAATTACGGAATTCAAATTGGGACCGCCTTGGGGAGGACGACACTGCAACTGGAATTGGGAGCTGGCAACCTGGCAGCTGGCACCTGGTGACGGGGAACGTGCAAAGTGCAACCTGTGCAACGTGCAACCTGTGCAACATCAGCTGCAACTGTCACTTTTCCTCAATGGCATCATTTATACCGCCGTTAGCCAAATGCCAAGTGCCTTTTCGGCCATGTTTACCGTTGTTTATTTTGTTGTTCATCGCGCGTCGCACATGGCGCACTTCCTCAATTTCCACTCACACTCTCCATCCCCTGCATCCCATTTCTCGCTGTAAAAACAACGACAGAGAAAGATCCTCATAATCATCTTCAATCACCTTGCAGGCTGCAACAATGTGTGATGGATGAGGCAGCAGGTAGGCAGGCAGAGGAAGTAGGGTGTTGCTGGGGGTAAGCAAGCTGAGCACCTCATCAACAGGTGGATACGTCGTTTAATGGAGTATCGCAGCGAGTCGTTAAGGTGTGGAAGGTTGTGTGGAAAATGGGGAGGCCGAAGTGGGTTTCATACATATGTGAGCATACAGTTTGTTAGGTGCCTGTAGTAGGAGGAAGGAGTGCATGTGAGGTATGCGAAATGCTATAAGAGGTCTGATTGATGTAACTCTATATCTCTATGTAGCTCGCAACTATCTATTATCTGCCTGAGTTTATATCTACTACCTACTTTTTTATGCTAATCTTTGGTTGTATCTAGGTTATTCATCTGTACATGTGCCTAGCTGTTAATCTCTGTTCATGAATATAAAAACTATATGTCTATTAACCTACTTCTCTAAATGTTCCTCTATTCAAATGACATCTTGGTTATCGAAGTTTTTATCGACCTATCATTCTATTCTGGCTAGCTGTCTATGTATATATAAACCTATCTAACTATTTATATATCTACTTAACTCTCTATCTAGATACCGTTCCAGCAACGTTTCTAGCAACCTATCTAGCAACCTTTCTAGCAACCTATCTAGCAACCTTTCTGGCAACCTATCTTGCAACCTTTTTAGCTACCTTTCTAGCAACCTATTTAGGTTCCTATGTGTCCTGTTACCTATATATCTACCCAACTGTATTTCTATATAGCTACCTTTCTAGCAAACTGTCTAGGTACCTTTCTAGCAACCTATCTAGCTACCGTTCTACCAACCTATTTAAGTACCTTTGTATGTGTCTAGTTACCTAACTACCAATCCAGCTTCCCTCTTTAAGTATCAGTCTATCAATATACATCTTTAGCTACCTTCTTACCCATATATATATTTATCTAACTGTCTACCTATCCCTCTACTCATTTACCTATATATCATCTACGTATCTTTCTATATATCTACCTACCCATTCCCCCATTGCCTTAAGTACCTCACTATTTTACGCTCCAAGTCGATTCTTCATTCTGTCGCTCTACATACGCTCCAATCTTTCAACCTATCAATTAAATACTTGCGCTGATTGCATTCCCCAACTCACTCAGTGCCTTCGCCAGAGCAAAGCTCAACCATTCTGAACTCCATCATCATCATCATCAGCATCTGCAAAATCATCTTTCATCTTTCAACTCTGATCGTTCACACATCTCTCACATGGCGCTGAACTGAACTCATCCAGCTGAACTGGCTGGCTGGCTGGCGTCTATAATCTGGCGGCTTTCTCCATTACACATCGACACGGGGACCATCATCGTTTCCATCGACACCTTGCGAAGCGCGCGTACTAATTATTATTAAGTATCTTTTGTCGGCTTTATGTAACTGAAGGCAGAAAAAACAAAAACTGAAAACCAAAATGGGGAAAGACTGAAAGATCATTTAAATAAGTTTGCATTTACATAAAAAACAATTAAAATGCGTTTACCCAAAGTGAGCAAGAAGAAGAAGAGGAAGAAGGGGAGATAAACGGAACCGTTTAAGAGAGCGTAGGCACTTATAAAGGTCCGCTGACAGACGTGCTGGAAGACAGTCCATATCTGTAGCTGTATCTGTATCTGTATCTGTAATTGTAGCTGTATCTGATGCTAATGGGCTCGGCTCTGATTCAATTCGATTCGGTTTGGTTTGGCTGGCATTCGCCACTTGTTGGTTTTAATTTGTCAAGAGTTGCACTTGAAGAGTTTGAAGAAAGTAACTTGAGTCTTGGGAGAGTTACCCGTTAGCCCAGGGGAATCGGAGAGGGGGAACGAGGGAGTAGGGTACCCTGAGAGTCATGTGAATTGCGGCACATCTTCTACTCATTACGGCAGATACAGATTCAGCTACAGATACGAAAGATGATGTAAAATTCCATTACACACATGCGTTACATAAGGTAGTCCCCCCCTCCTCCTTCCTACCCGGTCATATCTGCAGTTAAAGATCTAATTAAAAGAAGAGGAGGCGAAGAAATAAAGAGCCTGGCATTGCATTGAAAATGATTTTTATTGTTTTCGATCGCAAGTAATAACGATAAAGATAACGTAAGTTAACAACAATTAAATGTACATTTTGTAGTTGTATCGGGTACACTATATATATATATGAGGAGTATACGAACACATATAAATATATATGTATATATGTTTATGGGGCTGCACTTGGGCTGCTTGGAGGCCAGAAAATCCGAAAACCCAAAAAGTTTTTATTGTTTTTATTCGTTTTGTGGAGCTGAAGAAGCTTCGCGGCGGTACTTGGAAGTGTAGTTAGTATGTGGTAGTAGTTGCAAGTTGGAAGTTTTAGCTAGTAATATAGCTCGTAAGTTATATTTATTTGCCCAGCCTTGGGGCCCATTAAGACAGCTCCAGCAGTGGCGGGAGGGCTCTGTCAGGGACGGGCCTTACATATTTACAATTGACTCTTGTCTCTCGAAACCCAAAAAAACAACCGAGCAGGCAGCCGCGCATTGCGATTAAAGACACACAACAATATAAGGTAGGTATATAATATTAGTATATATATATAGAGTATATAACACAAGACTATACAGAAGGAAAAACAACAACTGATGCTATAAATAGAGTAGAGTCGTACATACATATTTCTTAGTAATTCTTTTTTTTTTCGTTTTTTTTTTTTGTTTCTTTCATTTTGCGTATAACCGTAAAAGTTAAAAATTATTGTTCTTATATAGGAACTCTTAAGTCCTTCAGAGTGTTTTATTCAGCATTAAAACCGATTCGAGTTTGTTTTTTTGTCGGGTTCCAGGAATGCGAAGCGGCGAAAAGCAACTGTACTTTCTTCTGTTGCTCCTTCTCATTCTTCTGCTTTAAAATCGGGTTAAAAACGATCTAAAATTCCCGTTAGTTGGGTAAAACACACTTGCAGGGTTTTCGCTATGCCTCTTGCATGCCTGGTATTTTTTTGGTATATTTTTTTTGGTATATGTTTTGCAGTTTTTAATTCATTTCGCTGTTATTTTTTGGGGGTCGTCACGTGTGGTTGCTGCTACGTATCTCTCTCTCACTCGCTCTTTCATCTCTTTCTTTCTTTCTCTTTCTTTGTCTCTGTCCTGCTCTAGTAGCGTGCGTAGCCGCCCTCCGTGTCAAGTGCGCCCATTGCGCCGAGTTTCTGCAGCCAAGCGGCGTTAGCAGCGCTGCCGACGCCGCGCTGGGCGGTCAACGGGCTGTTGGCCTCGTTGTGCAGACGCAGCTGGTGTTGTTGTTGTTGTTGTAATTGTTGCTGCTGTTGTTGTTGCTGGGGATCCTCATTGCTCAACTCCAAAATCTGCAAACAAAAAGAGTTAGTTTAGCTCGTTATTGTTGCTGTCGTTGTTGTTTTAGTTATTGTTGTTGTTTCGCTTGTTATTATTATTAGAGTACAGTTATTATTGTTATTGTTGTCGCTGTTGTTTCTTGTGTTGTTGCTGGGGAGCGTAACGGATCTGCGAGCTTGCGAGTTTGTTAGTTATTTCAAAAATCTGTTGAAATCCCGCCGCACAACCAGACCCACATCATATCTAGCTGCAGCTATATATTTAGCTTGTAGCGCCCCCACGACGACGACGACGTGGGAAGCTCGCTCAGCTTTTTGGCGGATAATTAAATCGAAATGAACTTAGCTCAGATCTGTAACGGTACCAAGGAGAGTGCGAAGCAAAGCGGGAGACGGGAGTGGGAGGCAGAGCAAGAGACTGAGGCGGAGACTGGGACTGGAATAGACACTGGGACAGAGACTGAGAGAGGGATCGGAAGGGGACTGGAAGAGGGACTTGGAAATGGACTAGGAGAGAGACTGGGCTAGAGACGGAGATTGGAACTGGAACTGTGACAGAGACTGATGGAGAGACTTAGCAGAAGACTAAAACAAGACTAAGGAGAAGACAGAGCTGTAGACTAGACAGAAACTGACGATGAGAATGTGGAGAGGACTGGCGGAGAGACTGGGAATGAGACTGAGGGAGAGACTTAGCAGCAGACTTAAACAGTACTGAAGGAGAGATAAAGGAGAAAACAGCGATGAAAAAGAGGTAGAAGTTGATGGAGAGACTAGAAAAAAGACTGAATTAGTGACTGGGACTATACCAAATATATAGAGTCTTAGGACTTAGGAAAATCGACTTAGTCAAAGACTGAAAATTTAACTGCAAAAACACTGGGATAGAGACTAGAGGAGTAACTGTGGAAGACACTTGGGAGAAGACTGAGAGAGGGACTGAGCTGTAGACGAGACAGAAACTGAAGAAGAGACTGCGGAGAGCACAGACTCAAGGAGAAACTGCGGAGGAAACTTTAACAGAGATTGAGTTAGCGACTGGTCTTAAGACAGATAAAGAGTCTAAGGAGACTTAACTTAGTCAAAGACTGAAAGAAAAATGGAAAGGAGATTGCTATAGAGACTAACGAAAAAAGTGTGGGAGAGACTTAAGAGAAGACTGAGAGAGACTGTGGAGAAGACTGAGCTGTAGACGAGAACGCATAGTCATGGAGAGACTAATGAGGAAGCAGAGGGGGCAAAAATAAAGATTGAGTTAGTGACTGGGACAAAGAGAGATATAGTGGCTAAGGACTTAGGAGTCTTGATTCAGGTAGAGACTGAAGAAGAAACTGTTGGGGAGGCTTCGGAGAAGACTGAAGAACAGTGAGACTGTGGAGGAGTCAGTGCCAGAGACTTGGAAAGAGACTGAGAGAAAGACTGTGGAGGAGTCTGTAGTCGAGACTGCAGACTGATTGTAGACTGGGACTGATTTAGGCAACACTACACACATAGTCAGGCCATCGAGAGAGCCAGGGACAGAGACAAATTCATAGACAGAAATTACAGACAGCGTCACAGACAGAGTCAGAGACAAAGCCGGCGCCACAGACGGGCACGTAGACTGGGTTCGAGAGTAGAGCAGAGATGAGAGCTGGAGCTGGAGCTAGCGAGAGACAGTAGCAGAGATGGAGACGAAGACTGTGGCAAAGGCTGCTGCGGCCGATGCGGGCGTTGAAGTCGAGCTGCCGCTGTGAGTGTTGATGATGACTGAAAATGTGTTAATGGGGGGTATTGTCGTGTAATTATCAGACGCCGCTCTACCTCCCCCACTCTCCTCTCCTCTAACCCCCTGCCTTGCTCTCAATCTCTCTTGCTGCAACACCTCCACCTGTCTGCGGGCTCTTTTGTTTTGGCGAACGATGTGTGAACGCAAGAAAAACCTAAAACAATTTCGCGCCAAGTAATTATATTATTGCTAATTTAAAATACGCTTGTTTGCCCCTCTCTCCCTTCCCATCTCTCTCTCTCTCTCTTCCTATTTCTCTCACTCTATTGTCCTCTCTCGGCTTAATAACTCTGGACATAAGGAAACAACGTGCAGTTATCGCAATGCATCTGCCTTCAAGTGGCGCACAATATGTGCCGCAACCCCTGCTCTACCCACTCTCTCTCTCCCACTCTTTCTCCTCTCTCTCTCTACCCTGGCTTTCCCTTCCCCCCATTTGGACAGTTTAATTTGAGACTTTCCGCTAAGTGCAAAGTTATGTGTGATTGCATAAGAAGGGTCTGCCCGCCTGCTCTAGCGGGAATTGTCTTCGATGGCAAGGCAGGGCAGGACAGGGGAGGCAGCTGTGATGCTGGGGGAGTTGTCTCTGCCACAACGAGGGTTGACTTCGCAGCCACATTCAAACACTCGAGACGCGAGACTATTAAATATCAATTGGATAGTTGATATACTCGCATTATACGAGTATACTATATTTGCCTCTCGTTCCAAACATATTGCCCCATAATGCTAAGGTCACGCGAAGGCGGCGCTAGATAATTCGCTTTTGGCAATAATGAGATTTCTTCGATTTATCAATTTTGCTGGCACTAAATGCGGCGTGAAGTTTTCGTTTTCACCGTCGCACATGAAATTCCATCGCATCATCGTGGCACAATTTTCGTTAAGTTAAGCGAATATTTTCGTCGTCTGACCTTAGATTTGCCTTTATTTCATTATTTCATTATTTTACTTTGTTTTCTTTTTGCTAGCAGAAATTTCGTTATGTTATTTTTAGTTGTATACCCTGTAATAATTGCAGGTTGTAGAAGGGGTTGTACGAAATGTGTAGAGAACGGAAATATAAGGAAACCCGCTCAATATTAAGAGTAGATATTGATTTAGCAAGATTTATGAGTATTTTGTGGTTAATTAATTTGTAGATCTTGGTTATTACTGAAGTTAGGGATAGGAAACTGTGTATACAACTGTTTGTGAGCACTACGCAGTTCAATACTATCTGAAATTTGCAATATCAATCCTGGATGTGCCGAAATTTGAAAATATCATCAGAAAATCCTTGATCTCAGCTATTTTACAGGTTAGGATTAGAAAACATTGTTAATGACTAACTTTAAACATTATAAAGCTATTAATTTTTTTCGAATTAGTAATGCCACGCCTGCTTATTATTAGAACTCGTTTAATATCACGAGATTAATCGATTTCGAAACATATATCTGTAAATAAATTCGTAGATCTTGGTTATTATTAAAGTTAGGGATACGAAATTTGGTATATAGCTGGCTGTAAGCACTATGCGAATCAGCACTATCTAAATTTTAGAATATCAATCCTGGATGTGCCTAAATCCGGAAATATCATTAGAAAAGCGTTAATTTCAGCCATTTTATAGGTTAGGACTAGCAAACTATGCGAATAACTAATTTTAATTATTAGACACCTTATGCTTATATCAAATTTGTAAAGTCACGTCGCGTATTGATAAAAATAAATCAAATGCATTATGAAAATAGGATAAAACTCCTTAAACACTCTTTAGTACTGCCTGCAGGGTATCAAACAGTCGATTGTCAAAACCCTTAGCCCTCCTAATTGTTTTGATTTCAAGATTTATTTATAGACGCCTTGATTCGATGCGATCGTTGATTATTATTTGCCCCATTATCGTTGCGGCAACGCGCCTAAGTAATCAGCTTGGCATTCGATGTAGTTCATGGACCATTCCGAGCGACTCTATATAGGCTTGCCCAACACACACACACACACACAGCTTCCCTTTTGCCAAGCTAGTTAGTGAGTCCGGAAAATGTTTTCCCAACGGCTTTCCCAGGGGCGTGGAGGGGGGAGGGGATTTGCTGTCAGGCAGCAGTTGACATCATGCGGCTAATTGGCAATAAGTCGCGTTGCCAACTGTTTGCCGACTCACGGGCTCAGGTTCAATGCATTATTGCTATCTGGCGTGGCTGACAAGTGGAATTTTCATATTACTTGACTCTGCTCAAAGTCAACCTTCGTCAGCGGTCGCGATGACGTCGACGGCGACGACGACGGCGACGGCGACGCAGCAACCGCAGCGACGTCATCGTCGTCGTCTTTTGCTATTTGACATTTGATTTTTGCCTCCGCCTTTTTCTTTCTTGCCTTTCTCTTCCCTTTGCCAATGCCCCTGGCGTCGCTTTTGTTGTCCATTTTCCGCTTTTGCCTCCCCCTCCCCTTGGGAAAGCATCTTCTGGCAGCGTCGCACGTCAGCGGTTTATCGATTTGCAAGCGCCACAGAATGACTCAGATTCAAATTTAGACTTGAGTGAAGACGTAGCTGGAGCTGGAAGGAGGAGGAGCCACATAGGGGCCGCTGCAGGGGCTACTGAGTGAAAGGTGGTGACAGGAACAGACTCGACGGCAGACGCTGTGGCAGAGCCTAAGGCAGACATTGTGGCAGACAAAGTGCCTACGCTACAGAGAGTTGGAGATGCAGATTGAGCGGGGCGTGAAGGGAGGGTCACTAATGGGAAAAGTCTAAAGAGATGGAAAGAGCAAGAGGGAGAGGGAAACTGTTAATCGATTATGGATGAGCTCTGCAAGAGAGTGGCAAAAGTAAGAGCATAAATTGAGAATCGTTTTGGAGAATAATCAGCAGAGAGATGATCTGCAAATGCAGATTGAAATTGTCTTTTCATTCTCATCACTGCGAAGTGCATTGGGATATATCTTAAGGGGTGTACTTAAGTTTAATTCTTTGAAAGAGACGTTGATATAATCATCATACATGATCATTAAATGATACAGAAGATACCTAATCAGAAGTTCTTTGACTAAATTAGAAGTTCATTAACAGTTTTATATTTCCAACTATATAAGATCTTGCACTTGTCTTAACGTTTGTGAGATTTAGATAGTTTTCCAGTTGGTTTTCGATTAGATTAAGTCTAGAATTCCCTGCCTGTTTGCGTGAAAAAGTTTTCAAAATAAACTTCATTTTATACCGAATTTGATTGATGACCAAAGGATCTAACCAGAAATTATTATTAAGAAAATATACATATTTTATTCTTTTACTATACTTTCTTTCTTTCTATAGACTTTTAATGGAACAGCTTGGTTTATTTATATGTAGATTACCATTTGTTTTATTATAGTCCGTATAAACTAATAAAGAAATTAGAAAACAAAACCCTTTTATTTGGTAAGATAAATTAATAGAAAATACAGAAAAAAATAATACTTTTTTATAATCGTGGTATAGTTGCTTATTTATAATCGTAATCGCTTACTATAGGGGTATTGGGTAACTACCCATGCAGGGAGTAGTCGGATGAGTAGTTTAGAACGACTAGCAATATAAAGATGATCTATAATTTTCTTTTCCAAATTAACTATATTTTCCTTGTTCAGATTAATCTGTTTTTCCATGGTTGTAAACAATTTTCAAAACTATATTTATTATAGAGCTCAGTTAATCTTTTATACATAAAAATAGTATAAACCCAAACTGAAATTTTTATATCGAAAACAATGATATATATGTTCATACATATTCATAACTAAATAGCTATACAGTTGGTACAATTAAAATAACCTCCTTTATTCATTGAAAACCTTACTTTAAATATTTGTATTCGTCATACACTCTGTTTTAGTTTGCTCTATACTCATCATTATGCCTTAACAACCCGTTCAAGTTGCTGTTGATTGGCAAACAAGTTGCCAAAAATCAGAACTGCCTCATGACCCCGCCAGATGGCCGTAAAAATGTCAAGAGAATGTCAGAATGACGATCACAGAGAACGAACGATCAATAAAGAGAGACCAAGGACAAAGCGAGTAGCTGCAGAACCGGAGACGAGCTTGTCAATTCTCAACGACAGAGTCCACTCAGAAGGCTGCCAAATGTGGATGTGGATGAAGACAGCAGCAGCAAATTGAGGCAACATCAGCAAAAGAAGTTGCAGCAGAAGCTGTGGCAGTTGCAGCAGTTGAAGCCGTTGCAGGTGCATCTTAAAAGTTGACTTGGAAAAATGATATGAAGCACCTCGGCACATCCAACATGCATTAAATTGCCCCATCTCGCCTGGCGTAATGCTTACTGCTCCCCCCCCCCTCTACCGCATCCCCCTTCCCTGGCTCCTCTGTGGCAGTCGAGCTGCATTTTTGTGTTTCGGTTGCGAAAAAGAACAGGAAACTGTGCAGAGAAAAAACATAATAATAATAATAAAACATACCAAAGAGCAGCAGGAGAAAAACACACGCACAGACAACACACACTCGCACACACACAAACACACACAGACACATACAGACACACAGTAAATGCGAATTATAAACTCAGTTTTGGGGCAGAGATGGGAGAGTTAGCTCAGCAGGTTCACTTCGATTCGATTGTAGCCGAGCAGGCTACTCTTCCCCCTCGCCCCTCGCTGCCCCTCCCCCTCTCCTGCAGCAGTTGCAGTGGCAGGTTGCAAGCAATGCTTGTGCTCGGACAAAAACAAAATCAGAAGCAGGCAAAAACTAAAAAAAAACAACTTGCGAAATATGTAAAATATTTTTGAAACGATTGCAGACGCAACCTCAACAACAGTTGCAACAACAGCAGCAACAACAACAGAAGCAGCAACAGCAAAGGCATCTGCAGAAGCAGAGCAGCAGGCAGCGAATGTGGTCAGCAGAGTTGGGGGTAACCCTGTCGATGGGTAACCCTATAGGCGATTGGCCTGGCTGCCATTGATGCCATTGGGCCATGACGTAACCGTAACCAAGAGCAACGGGGCAACAAGAGCTGCAACAGCAACAACAACAACAGCAGCAACAACAACAACTGACCGAGTGAGCAAAACAAAAACACGTTGAAAAATAAAACCTCAATAATTGGCGACATAATTGCAACTTAATACCCTACGCTTTGGCTCGTTTCATTTAGTTAATTATATCCATACGTCCACAAAAAACGTTGAGGACGGACACGCACACACACACATACAAACATGCACACATACGAACACACGCACATGCCCGACGCCTGACCCTATAATGGTCTTTCAACAGGCTATCCCCTTACGCAGGGTAGTCACAAGTCGGGAGAAGGGGGCGAAGGGTGTAAAGAAGGAGTATAATGGAGTAAGAGGTAAACAAAGGCAAGAAGGAAAGGTGCAGAGGTAGGAGAAGGGGGGACGAAGGAGGAAGAAGGAGGAGGAGAGGGGAAAGAGAATGGATAGAGGCAGTCCGTGCAGGCAACCATGGAGGATATGCTGAAGAATTTGCTGTAGAGATCTGTTTGGAATACGCCGGCCCAATCTCCCTCTGCCCCTCCCTCTCTCCCTTTCCCCTCTCCCACTCTCTCTCTCTTTCCTCTCTCGCTGTACATACCTGCAGCATCAGCTCACGCAACTTATCCAATTCGTCGCCGTGCGACCTTGTGGGCAGGTATCGACTCTCGCAAGGCTGCGGCGCCAACGCCAGCAGCAGCAGCGCCAGTACTGGCAGCAGCAGCAGCGGCAGCGAGAGTGACGACGACGACGTCGACGTCGATGACGCTGGCGACGCGGACTGTGCCTGCTTCCTGATGCTTCTCATAGTGGGTGTTGTTGTTGTTGTTGTTGTGCCTGTTTCTGTTTCTGCTGCTGCTACTGATGGAGTTGTCTTCGTTGTTGTTGCTGTTGTTGCTGTTGTTGGTGGTGAAGTTGCAGTTGCAGCTGACGGCAATTGGGTGCGACCTGCAAGTGGCATACGAAAGTGTGTGAATTTTTAATGGACTGCAAAATGTTGCAAGCCACAGTGGGCAGACATTATGGTAAAGAGAGTGAAAAATAAATATTTGTTTATTTATTAAATGCAAATAAATGATCTTTAAGAAAATAAAAATATTTTATAACATATAATATAAATAAAAGTACATAGTTTATAATGTAAACTTTATTTTATTTTTCGATTTTAAAACAGATCAGCAATTTAATGTTTAATAATAATAAATATGTATTTCATTTAAATGCGATGTTTTGTTAATTAAAGATAAATAATTAAATGATAATAAAAAGATTTTAAAATGGTGTAAATTAACATACAATTTCATTGGTTTTGAATGGAGGTATTTTATTTTTACTTTTTCGCAAAATATTAAATATTATATCTTAGGCTCTTAAACTCTCTACATTGTATAAGAAACATAATCTTTTTATAAAAAAGTCTGTAATAGATAGGATTTGTATTTCACAAAAAATAAAGAACAACTTTTCACAAATCGTTAACATATTGCAGTTTCTACTAAGAACTTTGATTAACAGACAAACCTATGTATTTACAGCTTCATAACTCGCTTGAATACTTTTTTGTTAAACCAGGAATAATATAATATATAAATGGTAAAGGAGTTGTCTAAGAGTAAAGCTAAAAGCTTTATATTTCGAATAAAGCGCATCAAAAGATCTTTAAAAGTACAAGCATATTGGATTATTTGTCAAAAGTATTCCTATTTATAAAATTTTATACTTTTTCAAATAATGGCGACCTCAAGTAAAAAGACCTTTTTGCTAAAGAACCTTATATTCTTATATTCCTTATACTTCAAAAGGAATATACAACTTCACTCAAAAAAAGAACTCTAAAATTCTAAAAAAAAACATTTTCCCATTCTCTGTAGTTTGTTTCCACTGTGTGGCGACAGTTTTGCATAGACAGCGAACAGTTCGCCCAACTCTGCGTCAGCTTAAAGGCTTACAAAATTGCATTAGTTCAGTCAGTTAGTTAGTCAGCTGACTAATTAATAACGCATAAAGCGCATAACGTGCAATGCGGAATTACAGAAATTACAGGGATTCCGGATTTGGGGGATTTCGTTTGAGTATTTCTTTCTTTCTTTTTTTTTGGGGCAACGTGTGACTCACTTGGCAATAAAAACGGAGCACGAAATTAGCTTTGGCTCGCTGTGAATGCTGTTGTAGTTGTAGTCGGGATTTAACTGCGTCACGACTTTGTCCACTTATTATTATCTATTTTATTTTATTTTTTTTTTTTTTTTTTTTGGCTTATTTTTTGCTGGTTTTCTATTTGTTTTGCACTTGGCGGAGATGTTGCTGGTGCGATGTGCTGAGCCAGGATAACAATGTCGCTTTAAGCGAAGCTGCGTGCAGCGATTTGTATTTATAGCCGAGCAGCGAGGCGACGCGAGGCAAGGCGACTCCTCGACAAGAGATTTTTAGTGCCCCATTGGCCCTGATGGGGGCAGACAAACGGCAACCCGGCAACCCGAACCCGAGCCCGCGTCCGGAATATGACGTCCTACACATGCGCTACGGGCACACCCAAACGCGTATTAGTTGCCGCCGGGGCAACTCAAGGATGCCTGCTGCTGTGCTGTGCTCTGCTGTGTGGCATGCGACATGTGGCACGCGTCGTTTGGGGCAGGCAGCGCCTAAACAGTCGCCAATGCCCAGCGAAATTCTTTGTGACTTCTCTCGCATTATGCGCGCGCAGAGGCGGCAACCCGCAACAACAAAAGGGGCAACAACAACTGCTACAACAAGAACAACAAGCAGCAGCAGAAGAACTACAGAGATATCATTGTCAGCGCACTTACATACATTATACGCTCGAGTGTAGAAGTGGGTGCGCAGTGGCGTCGACTGGGATTATAATAGTGTGGGGGGGTTTTATAAAAAAAGGACGTTATTCTTTACAAGTGTGAAGTGTGAATTTTTTTAAAACTGATGTACAATGAAATTTATATTTATTTGAAAATAAAATTAAAATTGTTTTAAACAATAAATGTATAAATAGATTTTTATTATAAATTAGTGTATTATATATTTATTATGGTATATTACATTATTAAATTATAAGTTTTTTAAGGGTAAATAAATCTATAAAATCTGAATATTAATATCAAGCTATAGCTATTTTCTAGGATGTATATTTCAAAGGAAATCCGATGATTTTACGAATAAGCTCAACATTTTAAAACAAGATATACAACCATATCTTAAATTGAATATTTATCTAAAATCAATTGATTTTCTCCAAGGTATTGGGGTTGAATTTCTAGGTAAACGAGTATTTATAATATTTTTAGTAGTACCTTCGATCTTAAAATAAGTGTAAGCTATGTCTCTCTTTAATAATCAGTAAAATATTATATTATTATATTATATCAAAACAAAATGGGTCCAAAAGATAACGAAATGCATCTTGAATGTTTGGTATAACTTTAGGATCATAAGAATACTCATAGATAAGGATATTTCTAGATTCAAAACAATTTGATGTTTAGTAAATACAATAAACTGTAATAAATTATTAAATATTCTAATGTATAAAAATCCATGGACTAATGAATAAATAGATCGAATGTTTATTCCCAAATTTATATATATGTATATGTTGGAAATTGTTGGGCCCCCTCCAACGCACGCCCCTGCCTGCTGTTACTTATATGCATGTGAGCCGCATTGGTGTGCGTGTTGTCTCTGCTGTGGGCGTCTTTCTGGCACGCCCCAACAGAATCTGGCGAAATGTTTTCGCTTAGCAAATTTCATGGTTAACATTTTATGTTGTTGTTGTACGTTCGCATTGTTGTCGCTGGTCGTTGTTCTGGTTGTTATTGCTGTTGCTTTTGTTGTTGTTGTTCTCTCGTTGTCGTCATGGCTGCAAGTTGTTGACTTTGCCGGGCGTCAATAATGTTCTGCCAGTCCACAAACTAACTAAATAACTGGCCAACAAGCACTCGAAGTGATTCCAGCTGCCGCTGTTGTTGTTGTCATTACTGTTGTTGTTGTTGTTGCATTTGTAGACCATTTGTACACGACGCACGACCGAGAGGGGCTCTGAAATTTTTGATATAGCGCACTTTTGTGTGTGGCCATTGGCTGTGATTGAATACGTGTCGCGCATCCCAAGTCCAGGCCGCCTCAAGGGTTTTTACGACTCCACAGCCCCAGCTTGGTTGGGGTTTGAGACCCAGAAGCGCTTTCAGAGCCGGAGCAAACGGAATAGGAATCGGAATCAGCATCGCCATCGGCAACGGAGACAAAGGAATATGCGTACAAAAATGAATTTATTCATAAGCTCGCTGGCAGTGCAAATAAACGTTTTATGAAACGGATAAAAAACTAAATAACACGCAGAGTCGTTAAATTGCGGGAAATATAATTGGAGTGGAGGGCAGGACTGCCAACTTCATAAAAACTGACAATTTTTTTAAGAGATCTAAACAAAACAGCTCTCAAGCAGTTGAAACTTCATCGGCAATGCAGTTGGCGTGAATCCTCTTTGATCAGACTTTCGCCGCACAAAGCTGTGCTCGGTAACTGTTCCCAAGAAAACAAACTGTTCTCAGTGCAGAGATACTTTACGCTTTGATGCTCGAAAGCTTTTGCACGCCAAAGCTGCATGTGTACGGAAGCTGCGCAAGTTGTGCTGCAACCAGGCATAAGCTGGCTGCTATGGCATGCACTTGGCGCGCTTTATGCGTGTGTTTGAATTGTGCAAAAATAAAAAGTACAATTTAAACTGATTCAATAAGGAATGTATGATGAAATTATGATGATGAGTATTAAATTTTGCATATCTGCTTATTTTAAAAGGTTCTTTAGGTTCTTTAACTCTTGTTAATAATAAACGGATTAAAATTAAAACATCATTAGTCGCCTTGCTTGGTACATATTCTGTTTTTTACAATCTTAAGCACATTAACCTTTTAATCCTCGTACAAAATGAGGGATTATCCGCCCGAATAGTGCCATAAAATATTATAAAAACAATTAAAATCAGGCTTCATATAAAGGCCACATGGAAAACAAGAAAGAACTGGCATTGTACAATTTTAATACACTCCTTTAATGGAGCCATAAAAATCTCAAGACTCATGGCTTTTATGGCGCTAATAAAACCCCCTTTCTACCTTGTAAGCCACATAAATCTCCAACTTCTTTAGGTTTTCGAATCGCTTTATTCAGTTTAATCGCTTTACAATTACAGGATACAACAACAATGAAGGCTAATAATATATATTTCCATATATATAGACTGATACGATGTGTGTGTAGATGGGATATGGCTCGCATAGATCGCTTATTGCTTATCGCTTAAATTCATCGCTTACGGGCTAGAAGTAACTTTTAAGGTTAGGTCTAAACTTAGGTTGAACTAAAATACATTCAGTGGCATTCAGCAAGACGTCTCTCTCTCTCTTGTTATCTCTGTCTGCGCTCCTCTTAGGGATTACATCTACAAACACAGCATGAAGGAAACAGGAACCAATCCATGAAGATGCCCTTGCAATCATTGTCGGGATCGTAGGCGAGCAGCCGATGCCATTTGTATTTCTGCTCGCAACCGCATTCGCCCTCGCAGCGCGGTGTTTGTGTATTGCTGAGAATAAGAGAGAGGTTGTTAGAAGGTGTTGAGATCTCTTAGGAGGTAAAGGTATCTTTCAAGAGATCGTTGAAGGCAATTCTGAAGGTAACTCTTAAGGTATCTCCGGGAAAATCGATTAAGAAGGGACTTCAGAGATTTCTTTAAAGATCTTTGTAGGGTTCTCTCAATGAATCTCTTGTTGGATCTCAGTGCGATCTCTTCAATTAACTTTGAGTGCATCTTTTTGAGCTCTTGAGTGATCTTTCCAAGCATCTTTTAAGTGATCTTTGTAGAGATTACTTCAATAATCTTGAGGGATCTAAAGAATCCCTTTGAGATTCTCCTAAGAGATTTCTTGATGGATCTCAGAATAGATCTTTAAAGAGATTACCATAGAGATCTCTATTGAAATTACCTTACAGACCTCTCAAGATATTATTATACAGATCTCTAAAGGAATTCCTTCTCTCTACTCACCTGCACACTTCCTGATGGATTGCCTGTTCGAAGTGCTGCGTATTAACGATCGCCCTAATTTTGCCTGCTGAATTCGATGCCCAGTAGGGTGTCACAATTTCGATTTTCGATTCGCAAGCATCGAGTCGCCCTGTGCCCGAGTTGCCATTGCCATTACTCGTGCTGCCCGGGCCATTGTTGTTGTTGTTTCTACCAGCTCCTCCACCTCGATTTCGATTACTTGCTCCGCCCGCCGCTGCCTGCCGCTTCTTGCGCAGTTCACCGAAATAACTATCGCCCGCCTCACCCGCACTGGCCGCATAGGCACCTGGAGGTATGAAGATATCTGGCTCGTCTATGAAGCGTCGCTTGCGCACCTTCGCCTGTCCACCGCCGCCGCCGCCGCCATCCATGTTCATCTCAAAGTCGCCATACATGCGCCGCATCAGCGCCTTGTTGTCATCTATGAAGCGCTCGATCTTGTCGCTGTGGGGGAAGAGAAATAGGGTTGGGGGTTAAGATGAAGGTATTGTAGGTGGGTGGGGGAAGAAATCCTGCACTTGTTTCATATACCCTGTACCTCTTTAAAAGCTTTATGATATTCTACATCTCCTATTCAAGAATACTGGCTATGATGAAGTTGAGGTTCATTCATATTATCAATGCTATAATACCTAAGGTACTTTTCCTTAAAATACTATCTCAGTTACCTATAATACCTTTTCTTCTCTGCCTCTACACCTTCTTTAAGTTCCAACTAAGCACATTTCATTTAATTTCATCACGAAATGCCTCACAATATTTCCCATGACTAATGAATTGAAATTTAATTTTCCTTGAGACAATTAGAGAATGTGTGAACTATAACTGGAAACTATAACAAAAATGAATTAAGTTGAGATATACGACTACCGTTTTATGAACTAGCCAGTCATTTTGATATGACAAACCCTAGCTATTGTAGATATAGTTCCAAGCACATGAATCACACTTAGTTCATCGTAAAACAGACCACAAACTACGCTGCGAAGGACGGCAACGAGACTCACGAAGTTATTGAGGTTTATAGGGTATTCTATCTGCTTCTACTCACATGGGATAGCTGTTGCCCGCTGTGGGGCAGAACAGCTGATGGTATCGCTTGATGCAGGGCACGCCCTTGATCACATCGCCTCGCACATCCAGGCCAAGCGCCACCGATAGCGCCGTCCACCAGATCTGTTGAGAGAGATAGAGTGAGAGGTGTAAAGATAATTGGCATTAGCATTGGAATGGTGCCCATAACAATTTATAGCGGGGTGTGAAGACATAAAACATTCCGTTTCATATCGAGCAAGCCGAGTGGAGCCCCGTTCTACACAACTCCCCAACCCGCTTCGGTCCCTCCCTCTCGCTCTCTTTCTCTCTCTCTGTTAGTCTCTTAGTGAGTCGGTACGATCATCAGCAGCATCGAACGAACTCGCACGACCTTCGTGAGCCAACAACAGCGCCAAGCAGAGAGACACACGCACAACAAAACACACAAACAAACACACACACACACACACACACGCACGCACACACAGACAGACAGTCATATAGCGAGAGAAGAGATCGTCAAAAGTTATTTCCGCAAATGAGCAAACTCGATCGATCGCCCCATCGACCCGATCGACATCACAACGTATCGATAGCCGTACTCGCGCGTGTCTGTGCCCCCTCTCTGGGCAGGGGAGGAGTGAAGAGGGAAGGCACTTGGGTACTTACCGGAATCTGCAGAAATGAGCCATTATTGGCTTTGGGATAGGAGAACAAGGGCACTACCGGCACGCTGCCGTTCTTCAAGTAGATGGGGCCCTGTATGGGCGTCACTGTGGGCATCGGGCTGCTGCTGCCTTTGTCTGCAAACAGAGAAAGAGAGGGAGAGAGAGAAAGAGAGAGAGTGAGTAAGTGAGTGGTGCCTTGTGATTCACAGGGATTGCAGTGGGTGACAAGGACAGCAAAGCGTAAATCACTTGCGCGTTGCATTGGATTGGGTTAAACCCACCGAGAGTCGCTTGCAGTGTTGCATACAAATCGCAGAGTGCAGTTGACAGTTAATGCGATCGATATGCGATATGCGATATACATTTGTAATGCCCCCGACAAGCGGATCTGAACTTAACCTCAACTGCGCAGACTGCAGTTAACTTTCCCTTTCCTTTTTGCAAAGGATTTGCCGCATAGAATTTGTGAGTTGCATACGCAAGTTTCGTTCAGTTTCGTTCAGCTGCACTGTCTGCATCTGTACCTTCGAGAGGGGGCAGAGTGGGGGGAGGAGGTTGTAGGTACTTCGTAACTGTTTCAGTTACATTACATGATGGACTCGTTTTGAGCTCACGTCTTGCACAAAGGTGAAACCGCGAGACTTGAACAATGCGACTATATACACACATATATATATATATATATAAATATATATATAGTATATATGTATGTAGCACCGATCTGGCATGTGCATGTCGCTGCATGTGTGTGCGTGCGCGCTGCACGTCTCTGCGGCATTTAAGACACGTCGAGAGGCCCCGCTGAATGGGCCCCGTACCCGACTTCTTGCATAATCCACATCTGTATACGTATGTATATATGTATGTATGTATGATATGTAGGCAGGTAGGTACCATATGTAGGCAGGCAGGCTGCCATGAGCCCCCTCGGTACTTGAGCAGGTTGCTACAATTGAGATGAGTCGCAGCGAAGCACAAAGAGAGGCGCCACGCGCAGTGCCAAGTGGACGCTGGACGGGGATGAGTGGCCAAGTGAATTATCAAATGCGCTGACAGTTTGCTGTCTTAGACGAGGGCAGGAACTGTCGCTGTCACTGTCACTACAACATGAGCTCGTTGAAGAAGAAGAGGAGCTAAGAAGAGGAGGAAGAGCTGGAGATGGCAGAGTAGTTCGAGCCGAGGGAAGATAGATAAATCGTGTTGCGTGTTAGCCACAGCGACAGCTATAAAAGTCAACACGGGCCATTACTGTCCGCGGCGACAGGCGACCTTGTCGCCGTGTACGGTTTGTAGACCTTTGACCTTGCTCCGTCTACTTGAAGTCGCAGTATCGTAGTTGTATCTACTGTGTTGCTGTTTGGTTTCGGTTTAACAGCCAAGTGCAGAAGTTGCTCTCAATTGGAAAGACACACACCGAAAACAAAAACACAAAACACACAACAACAGCAACAACAACGACAACAACAACAGCGAAAACAGCAACAAAAACAGTAAAAAGTAAAGACAGCGAAAACATCGATTAACAACATGACTTTTGGGAATCGTATTCGGAATCGTAGACTCCGATTCGGATTTGGATTCGAACTCGGAATCGAATGCGTATGCGAATGCTTCGCAGTCGTGTGCAGCACTCTATGGGGTCCACAAGCCGTACACTAATTGCCTCATATGACGCTACGGCGTAGCATAATCAATTTGCATAGGTGCCGAAAGAGCTGCGAACAATTTGCAAGATCTTTTCGTTCTACTTGCAAAGTGTATCAAGGCACTTCGGTTTCATTATAATCTCATTAAACTCGGCTAACTGAAACGTCTTTCTATTTGAAACTGTTTAATTAGCATACATACATATATAGGTACATCTGTTATATCTGTTATATATATTTCCTCCAATTTGTATACTTAAATTGTTTAATTATATTGTATATAGTTATACACTCTATCTCTACTTTTTTAGGTCTAATATGCTTAAATAGGTCGAATATATTCTTTAAACCTATTTTATATATATATCTTCACGTTTTTTAGGTCTAATATACGTTAATAGGTCGAATATATTCTATAAACCTATTTGGGTTGCTATGAAAGTATTGAAATAAGATCTTTAATTCTAGGATATATATTAAAAATGATTTAATTTTATATTGTTTAGTATTATTCTTTAGATGTTCCCAAAGAAATTGTAAAATAACTCTTTTACATTTTTTAAAAGTTTCTATTTGGCTTAATTTGGAAACTCTTCTGCTTTTGAAATGTCCATTCTTTATTTTAAACTTCTCCCTATCCCTATCAATGTATATTATTTTTATTTACTGCATATCAAAAACTTTCTATTTTTTTAAACAAAAATTCATCAAAATTCCTTTGAGAGCTGTTTTATTTTGTTCATGTTTTTTATTTCTTGTTTAAGCTCTTAATCAGGCCCGTAGCTAGGCTCCTGCAGGGAGTACCCTCAACTGCCATGGGCCTCCATCCACCAAACATAAAGAGGTTTTAAAATTGAATATATTGCGACAATTAAATTCCCCTGGTTAACATATATAATATATATTTATTAATTTGTTAAGTTATGTAACTTAACTAGGAGCCCCAAAAAGTATTGCTCAAAGAGCCCTTAAGACCCTGACTACGGCCCTGTTCTAAATAATTTCTTCCTCTAAGTTTAACTGACTTACCAAAGCTGAAAATTCTATACTTATTTTTGTTATCGAACTTACTTAGAACTTTCTCCTGTCTTCCTCCTCTTCCTGTCACACTCTTTCCCTCTTTGCACGAACTACCCCCTTATTTTATGCCAGTGTACTTGCACTTATCTCCCGCCCCACATCTCTCACTCACCTTTGCTCTGCCCCTGTGCATCGTAATACTCGCCATCGTCCTCCTCCTCCTCCTCGTCGCCCTCCTCCACATCGTAGTCGAGCACAGCATGCACCTGTGTCCTGGATCCCTGTCCAGCCTGCACGCGCGTGAAGCCCGGCGCACGCTCCGGATAGTTGTCGGGCGGCGCAACGCCATAGGTGGAGGCGGGCGTTTCTGTCTTTGCGCCGCCAGTTTGCTGCCTGCCGCGCTGCGACTGCGTCTGCGACTGAGGCTGCAGCGGCGGCTGCTGTGGCTGCAGATTTGGTTGCTGTGGCTGCTGCGGCTGCTGCTGCGGCACTTGAGGCTGCTGCTGAGGCTGGGGCTGCTGCCTGCTGCCATAGCTGGTAATACTAAAGCTGCCAGTGTTCTTGCTGAAACTCGAGCTGGCACTGCCGTGTGCGTTGTAGTATTGCTTCTGCTGCTTGGACGCTGTCGTCGCCGGCGGCGCTGCCTGGCCGGGATAACGCGTGTAGGAGCCCTCAGCGGGGCCACGTCCAGCCGATTGTGTTAGCTGCAACGTGCTCTGACTCTGCCCGGAACTGCTGGCACTGGAACTGTGAAACGAGACGCTGTTCTCGTTGGCCTCCAACTGCGACTGCTGCGTGTGCTGCACGTGCTGCTGCGCCTGCGCCTGCTGCTGCTGTATGTGATACACTGAGTTGCGTCCGCCTCCAGTGGGCGGCAGATACGCGCTGCCCTGCTTGCGTCGCCCACTGTACGGATAACCCGGCTGTGACTGTTGCTGCTGCTGTGGCTGCGGAACTTGCGCCTCTGGCGGTCCGTATGGATTGTTCTTGTAGTAATCCCCGCCAGCTGCCGGCGGTCCGGCATCGGCTGGCGACTGTGGCTGCTGATGATCGGCGGGCGAGTAGAGCAAATTGTTTGTATTGCTGGCCAGCTGATGCAGCGGATGCAGTGGCGCCAAGGTGACGCCCCACGGCTGCGCCAGTGCACCAAATGGTAGCGAGAAGTTGGCCAGCGCCATCAGACAGACAGTTTCTTAGTGGGTGTGTCTGTGTGTGTGTGTGTGTGTGTGATGCGAAGCGAGAGTTACGTAAAATCAATTGAGAAGTTTAGTCTCAGTGCATGGCCGAGCAAATGACTTAGGCAACGAACGCAGCACAGAAATGACTTAGGCAACGAACTCAGCCTACATTTCACACACAGAATTGAACGCGATTCTGATCCCGAAAAGCGCGCGCAGCAATCAACATACACAGTTGCCTTCCTCCCCCCTGTCGCGACAATAGCACAATTTCAATCGCACACACAGCCGCGCACACACACGTAATCGACAACGGCGACGATGGCGACGACGACGGCTCTTGTCGAGCTATGTAGTATATGAGAGATATGTGCAAATGTTGTTGCTGTTGTTGTTGGTATTAAGATTGTTGCTGCTGCTGCTGAGGTGCCCTGTGTGTACCGTGTGTGTTAATAACTTGCACGCTGATCGATCGAGGCAACTCGGAACTCACAACTCGCACTCGCAACTCGACAACAACCCGCGACTCTTGTGCTAAAAAACCATTCACGACAAGCTGACAATCGAGACTGAGCCCGTTCTCGGCGTGCGCCTTTAAAAACTTAATGGGAAAAATGTTTCAACAAGCCTCAAAACTCAAAACTCAAAACTGACTTGAACCAAACAACAACAGCAGCAGCAACAGCAACAACACAAATCGTATTGCTCCCCAGCTGCTCAAAGAGTGAGCGGCTGCGCTGCGACTGCGACGCTGGCAGCGCGCACTCAGTTCAGGCAGCGTAAGTTTTTTTGAATGGCAAAACGAAAAATAAAGCAAAACCGGAAAAATAAACGTCAGTCGGCAGACGAAGCGTGAATGCTCTGACTGTAGAAATACGGGAAATTCTTTTGCTTTATTTAATTATTTATATTTATAAAAGTAGTGAACTCAGAAAGAATTAAAAAAATATTTTAAATTCAAAATTTAAAAGTACAACAACAAAATTTTTATAGTTAAAAATATAAATATAATTCAATAAAAAGTAGTCACATGAAATGAATAATAAAATAAGGCACAAAGTTAAATTTGAGAAAACTGTAATTTTACTTCAAATTTATTTATGTTTGCTAAATGAAATTTTATAATTAAAATGTAATTTAAATTAATATATAATCTTCATCTATTTAATAATAAAAAGAATTCAAAAAATATTTGAGCTTAAAAGAAATTTTAATTTTATTTAGTATTTATTTATAGTTGGAAAATGAAATGAATATTGAAGAAGGTAAAGGCCAAATTCTTCTTTTTTTAAGACATGTAAATCGAGGAAACATATTTAAAATTTATAATACATCATTATTATTAGCTTATGTACTTATTTTAAGTACTATATAATAACATTAGAAAGGTTAAAATATTATAAATATTGAAATATTTTGTATTTTTTTGTATGTATTAATCACTAGGTGTTTTTCTTAACATTTCCTCAAGTCGTTCCTAGTGAAACTTTTCCATCAAAATATAACAAAGAAATAATTTTTATATAGGAACAATATTTAATAATATAATGATAATAATAATAAAATAAATAATATAAAATAATCAAATCATATCATCATATCAATCATATCATTTCAAATATTTAAATAGAAGTATTTTATTCATAAAAGTTCTACCGAGTACAAAAATCCCCTTCTATTCGGGATTTTCGGCTATGCTTCGAGCCTGCTTGATGACCTATACCAATGAGTCGGGATGGCACGGATGGGTCGACTCGATGCTGCAGTTTTGGTTCCGTTTGGCGACTCGTTTGTTTCATTTTCGAAAAGCGCATATTAATCACCAAACAAAATCGTCGTCGGTGCCGTCTCCGTCTCCGTCTCGAAGGCAATGAAAAGCAAAAGTATTTTTAAAGTGGGCTTTAAAAACAGGTTGTGAAGAGCGCGGCTTGCGTTACACTTGCGAGCTGCTTAAGAGAGCGCACAGTTCTCGCTCTCCCTCTCTCTCATGCTCTCTCTCTGTCTGCTCTCTTGAGAATCCTCTGCCAGAACGTGGGTCTAGTCAGTACAGCGTTGCGGGGAGGGGCTGCCGTCAGCTATGTCGCTGTAATGCCGAGTGCGTTTGGCGATGAGCTAAAGATATTAACGATTATCGATGCTTCCGTCGATGATGACGCTGTCTCTAGGCCCCTCTGGGCTTGGCTTGCATGGAGGCGTAGACAAGTGGCTACGTCACGGCAGCTGAGACAGCGCGCAGCGGCAACCACTTTGCATATTAGCACCTCCTAACTAGAGCAGCGCTCTCTCTACCTCTCTCTCTCTCTCTCCCTGTGTATCTCTTGCTCCCTCTCTCTCTCTATGCTCTGTTCTGCCTCTCTCTTCTCCCCCTCTCTATGCTCTGCTCTCCCTCGCTTACCTACGTGCTAGCTGTCAGTCACTCGATCGTTTACGGAAACGGATGCAGCTACTGACCGTGCCGTGATCTTATCATTCGCATGAATCTGTCAGGGAAATCCGCCCTATAGAGCCGAAGCTCCTGTTTGGCTGCTGCGAGAGCTGCACGAGTTTAAAGTGATTCACAACTATTGATTTATTCAACTCGGAAAATCTATGAATTCAATATGAGTTGATGGATTACTGTACTAACTGCTGGAATGTTCGACCTTTCCGTTCAGAGCGAAGTGGAGTGCAGAGATATAATTAAATTTTATTTGTTGAGATAGAGAGAATATATATAATATAGAATATATAAGAATATATAGAATAATAAAAATATATAATATAATTTACAATATATAATTTGATATGATTTATTAAATCCTCTTTCTATATATCTGTCATAAAGAAATTTATATTTATCCCGGAAAAAAATGAAAAAGGGATTTTAGAACTAGAAGGTTTATTTGTCAGAGGGAAATTCCAAAAGATGCTCTTCAAAATTTTACGTGTAGTAAGCTCCTTCTAATTCAAAAGAATTTATGCTGATATTGGAAAAGAAAAGCGAATTCTTCTCATAATAACTAGGTAAATTTTAAAGATCTTTAAACTTAAACCTATTTGCTCTAACTAGAAACCCTAAGTTCTTAAGGCGCTGTTTAATCCTTCAAACTACTCGTATTATATATTGAAGATTCATAAATATTGATGAACTAATAAAGAAGTTAATATATTTCCTTTACTACGCCACATAAGTTATTTCCAACAAATCTTAAAAGATCTTCATGAACTTAACAATCCCTGAATACCTTCAATATTCCCAAGATAACTTCCATTGTAAACTTGTGAAACCTTTAAAAATCATTCCTATGCTCAATGGAATGTTGAACCTTTGCGTTTAGAAAGGTTTCCAACAATCTCCAAGCACACCACCTACTTGGGAGCTATTTATTGAACTGCCAGTGTGTGTGTGTGTGTGTGTGTGTGTACAGATACTCCGTGTATATGCAAATAGAGCTCTACCTAAACTGTAGCACATGGGCTGGCCCGACAGCTGGCCAGTTGAGCAGTTGACCACGCCATGGCCATATAAACATGGCTAATAGCAGGCTTTTGTTTTATGACGGACAACGCTGACCAAGCCCAACAAATATCGCACATTTATTGCAACCAGGGGTGGGTCATATCTAGCGATCTATTTCAACAGAGGATCAAACATAATTTTGATTCATTTCAGTTACCCTTAGAATTAGTCAGCGAAACGATGAACAACTTTATGGTTTATTGTGCAATTTTCTTGAGAGTGGCGTAAGTTTTTAATGTCACATGATATACTCGTAAGATAATGCAGATGAGTTGAGGGATTAGCTTGACTTATGGCATTCGATTTTGCTCTGCATCCCTATAGAGTATGCATAATGTGATCCGCATGTATGCATTATGAACTGTTTGAATAAAGTCACAGCTAGAACGAGTTTACTGCGAGTACTCGAGCACATAGTTTACCCCGGCAACAACAACAACAACAACAGCAATAAGAACGACAACAAAGAGTGACAAAAGCACAAGCGCCAAGCGAGCATTTTTTTTTTTGCCTTTCCCTTTTCATGGGGGCAGACATTGAAACACTTCTTGGTAATTGTCTGAACTTATCTAATCCACTCGACAATCAACAAAATCAACGAAAAGTCGACAGAGCAACAAAAAAAAAGAAGACTCCACAATATGACATTCTTTTAGCGCCTGCCGCGGCCTGGGCGCCCTCAGGCTTTATATACGAAGCGATCAACCCGATCAACCGATCAACGGATCAGCCGATTGAGCGGGCCAAAAACGTCGCCTGTCAAATATTTAAATACAAGTACAACAACAATAGTTGAACAACAAATAACAACTACAACAACAATAGCAACAACAGCATCGGCGAAAAACAATGGTAATATCAACAACATAAAAGACAATAAAGCTGCCTTATCGAATGTGCTCTCAAGCATTGGCCTTAGGTCGTTAACAAATTTTAACTGCCAATCTTTTGTGCAGTCACAATAAAATGAAATAAAATAAAATAAACTTAACTAACATTTAACTGGAATGTGCACAGTGTAATCGATGGTAAAATACCGTGTCGTTGTCATGAGGCATAATAATTTCTCTACGTGCCAAGTACTTAATAATACCTACCTATGGTACCTTCCTTATCGAAAAAAGCCACAGGAAAGGTAAGTATCAGTTTAAAGACAGAGCAAGAAAGGGGGTAAGTCTTTTTAAAGTTTTCTGAAACTGATCTGGTTTGTTCGTTAGTTTACTATAATCTTTATAAATACTGTAGTACACATCTACAAATTTCTCTGTAAGTACTGCAGTACATATCAATTCTTCAATCATTATTTCAGATGCATTATTATTCAACTTAGTTAATTGATTTAGACGATGACTTAAACGTCGACAAATCAAATGTGTACTTACAACAAGGGCTTCCTCAAATACACTTGGGATCCAGAAAACAACACCTTATATATAATTTATAATAATAATAATTATTGTACGTCATGCTCTGACATCTTTCTATTAAATTTAATTGTCTCTTTTGAAGTCATGTCTGATAAATAAAATATAAAAAGTGTGCCCGCTTTACTTCTCTAGTTACAGTTCCCCCAAACCTTATATACCCCATTAATTTTCTCTAGGTGCACAGTATAAGAGCGCCAAACATCAAGTGTTTGTTGTTTGCGTTTTGATTCCGATTCCGAATCCCTAACCCCCCCTGAGACGAATGACAAAATTTGCCATTGGCGCGAGGGGCATGGAGTGAGTGCTTCAATCCGTCGATACTCTGACGCTGACTCGGACTCGGACTCGCATATTCCAATGGCCATAGATGCCGCAGTCGTTGATCGATTCGATCAGCATAAAGAATAAAAAAATCACTTTAATTAGAACCAATTTAGAGCGTGGACCAATTTATCAGAAGCATTTTGAAAAGTAGTTGAAAACCAGTTGAGATCAACTTCAGCGCCATGTGCACAAACACTTCTCGCGCCCCAGCAGGCGGGCGAGAGTGTTCAGAGGCGCCGCAAGGGGCGTGGCTAGAGCTACAGTTTCAGCTATAGCTTTGTCCGGTCTTTAGAGTCCACAATAACTCAACCATTGTCATTATTACGGACTTATTTATTGTTGTTGTTGCTGCTGCTGAATCGTAGCGAACTGAACTAAATTGAAATCGACTTTTACGCATTTGTTTTTCTTTGTCAATTGTTGGAGCTCTGCCATGGTCTATTATAGCGCGAGGTGTGGACCCCAACACCAGCAGGTTCAAGTGCACAGAGCACCACTCATTGTTCTACAGATCAACTTTTATTTCGTAACCAAGCGAAGTAAGTTTAAGGAGTTTCCAAGAAGTATTCCAAGTATTTCCGTAAGAAATACCTTGGAGGCATTTCAGTTTCGGTTCCTGCAAAATGTTCCAAGTATTCCTCATTCTAAAGTTAATTCGCAAGACATTTGTATCTGAAAGATATTAAAGACTTTTGTTTATTCTAAAGCATATTTAATTTAAAAGCAACAGTAAATCTGCACAGGCTTAGCGGGAACTCTTCGAACCACCTACGAGCTGACGCCCAACACTTTTAGCTTTACATAGAAACGAGATGGAAACGAGTTAATTATTTTGGTTCTCGACAACCCAAGATGCTGTCTAAATAGACACCAAAAGTTTTCCTTTATACGCGCTGAACAATCATTAATTACCTTTCCATTTCTGATCTTTCTGGCTCTGGTTACCTTGTGCGATGTCATAGACATGACGCGAGGCGACTCCAAACCCATTTGAGGCTGGGGATTACCGTTGTGCGTCGTGTGGTTTAAGGAAGTAAGTTTACTGGAATATCTACATATCTTCTATCTTAAGAGTCTAACCAATACATATACCACTAATATTCATCGCGTTAGTATCTGTCATACTTGGTCTTGCTGGGCACACCTGGTGCCTGGCCATTGCTCGCCAGGCTTTGGCTGTGGCTATGACTGAGACAGTGGGAGGCTGCCAGAGTGTAGACCTCGTAATCAATGATCGCAAAGTTGTAGTCGCCAAAGAGTGTCAGATGGGCCGCATTTGGGCCGTCGTAGGAGTGCGGCAGGTTCGAGTATGAGTCCGTATTCACATTGCAATTGCTGGAGATAAGTAGATCGGCACCGGCTCCGAATATGGGACCACAACTGATGGGATATGAAAGAAAGATTATATATAATTCGCTTGGACAATTGCCTGGGTTTTCAACTCACTCTGGATGGTAGCAAATGGCATAGGGTTTCTTTACAATATCAAACTTGACTGGCTGCTCGCCATTCGGGGGATTCAGTATGAAGAGAAAGGCGCGCTCCGAGTGTAAGTAGCCGCCCTTGCGACTGGTCTTGGCCCATGCAACATCTGTGAAGCCGCCACTTATCTCACCATGTGCACCTTGGCCAATGATCATGCACGGCGCAACACCATCGCAATAACGATGAAACGAACTGGAGTTGTAGCCATGTGTGGATGCGCGATAAACCAAACGCCAGCTCTGCTTGGGCACGCCGTACCAGCCATTGAGGACGCCCTGCAGTGCCAGTTTGTCGTTGCGCAGAATTTGCGAGCCAGGAAACATGTTCACTGTGAGACGTGGCTGCAACCGCTTATCGTTATCCACCAGCTTGTTGGGATGCAAGGCGGCATAGCGATAACGTTCCAGCGATAGTTCCATGGGAACAGCACCTGTGGGCTCGACTTCCTCGGCAAACACTTGGCTATCAATGAGCAACAAGCGCACATGGCCCATGACACCGCTCAGGTGCTGACAGACCCGGGCACGTTCCTCCTCTGTCCAATGGGCAGTGGGCTGTGTCACGCCTGCTTGATACTTTGCCCAGGCTAGTACGCAACGCCAGACTTCCTCCTCCTCCAAACAGAACTACACAAACATAAGAGACAGATGTTAATGTGAAAAGATTGAGCTGCCTGGGATATGGTGCCTACATAGTCAGAGGAGATAATTTTGATGAGCGCCTCCTTGGTGAGAGTCAGGAAGGAATTCGTCTTTACGCATTCGCCGGCATTTTCTCCAATGTAGATTATGCAGCGTTCCATGAACGAGGCTGCACACTTGGCACCTGCAAGTGAAGATTTCAAATTGGGTTAGTCGGATTGCAATTCATGTGATTCACCTGAGTCCCATTGAAATTCGCATGTTTTTTATATAAAATTGTTTTCATTTTATTATGTTGGTATTCTGTTTACAGTTAGTTCACTTATATGTAATTGGTTGAGGCAGTTTTACAGAATTTAGGGCCTTAATCCTTGGACGGATTTACGTTCTGTATCAACGTTATGTTGTCTCCCTTGAGCATGATCCGACCAAGATTCTTGCGCTGTCGCGTCTTCACATACACCTCCTCGGCGTCGTCCAGCACCAGGTTCATGTACTCATCGAAGCCGACAATGTGGCCCTCGATGCGCAGCGAAATGTTCTCATAGAGCCAAACTTGGACGCGTGAACGACTTTGCAGGTAACGGAAGATCAGGTTGATGGGCTGCACCATCACCTTTTGAACCTTTGGGTTGCCTTTGAAGGACATTTTGGCAATGTTTTATTTAATATATTTAGTTTGCTAACTAATTTTCGCGAAAACGTTTTCTGTTTTCTCTTTTTCTTGCCGGCGTCTTTTTTGGTGGGCAAAGTAATTAGTATCGATACAATCGCGTTTGTCACTGTCGCTATCGAATACATACCTAACATATATCGATAGTTGTTTGCAGACCGGTTGCGTCAGAAGGTGTCAGGTGGAGGAAGTTGTTAAGTTTTTGCTTTTAAGTTGTAAATAATAAACAAAAGAAATGTCGTCGCAAGGAACCGTTGACAAAGCTGAACTTATTGACCAGGTTAAGCAACAGATTGCAGTTGCAAATGCACAGGAATTGCTACAACAAATGACAACAAAGTGCTTTAAAAAGTGCATTGGCAAGCCTGGGACTTCCCTTGACTCGTCCGAACAGGTAAGCACATTGCCCGATGCAAAAACTTAAACTTAACTTATAATGCCAATGTTCTTATTGGTTAATACAGAAATGTGTATCTCTGTGTATGGACCGGTTCATGGACTCATGGAATCTTATCTCCCGAACCTACGGCCAGAGGTTACAACGTGAACAGTCGAAAATGTAAGCAGGATGCACTGAGAGGAAGCCTCCCTATGACTATGCGTTGCAGTTAATTCTACTTAGGTCTACTCGTTGTTAAAAAAACAAAACCATTAAAACAAATATTTCATACATGTTTTGCAATTTAATTTACAAAATAAAACGTGCACAAACGATAGTCGTGGCAAAATTACTCCAATCGATGTTTTTTTAACTTTGGAGTAAATATCGATATCCACCATCGCAAGTTTCTTAAAACAGCTGATTTTGTCTGCGTTCCCGGTGAATGGCAAAAGAGTTGCATTTGCAAATCGAAATGGCGCGAAATTCAATTTGTACTTTTCTCCCCAACAAGGAAACAATAATATCGCTCACCTGCTTTTTCGTGGATATCCATAACAGCGGTTAGAAATGTGCATGCATTGTCCACAGACAATGTGGAGATCACATGATCCTCACAGGCGGCGCGCAATTCAAATACACCCATATCCTGGGCCAGCGTTAACATTTCAAAGACGCGATAATCCTGTAGCATTAACTGTAAATCAGATGAAAGATTGCTTAAATTATGCAGGTATACAGGTATAAGTAGTACCCACCTTTGCAGTATAGACATATAGAATGAACTGACGAAACAGTTCGGCATTGACGTGTGGCAGACGTATTGCTGTGGGCGTACCAGTTCCAGGAGCTGCTGGGGAAACTGTGCAGCCGGGAATGGGAATGCGACAGACTTCACCTCGCTTGGCGGTCTTGAAGCTCTTGCAACTAGAGATGAAGTTAAACTTTAATTAAGTGATCGATCGCATTGAGAGGCACGTGCCATAATGCCGCACATGCCAGCACGCGGCAACTGACAGCCATAAAAGGAGAACGGGGCCAATTAAATTACCGTGCCATCAGGATGCTTCTGTGTGCGTAGATCTTCTCATCGTCGCGACCACAAATGAAGACCACATCGGCGCTGTCCTGATCCTCGCACAGCCGCTGCAGATCCTCAATTAACTGTGGAAGTCCCGCCAGAGCGGGATCACTGTGCGGTGCACGTGCGCTCATCTTGTTGCAGGTAATCCTCGCTCTCCCTCTCTCTTTCTCTCTCCTGGTCTGTCTCTCTTTTTTGTTGTTATTTGTTCTGCGTGCGCAAATATTTTTCTCTGTTTTGTTTATGTTTTCACTTCCACGTTCCGTGCGGATCGTTTTGGGAAGAGAAGCGAAGAGAGCAGAACCGGTTTCTGCTGAAAATGCTAAGCGAACAGACAAAAACCCACGCCACGAACTAAAAAAGAGTCTGGAAAACAATTACTGTGCACTTTCCGTCGATTTCTTTGGTTTTTTCTGCTGCACAATTCGCTTGTTAACACCAGTAAATAACTTATTTAACTTATAAATGAACTGAGAATTTAGTATATTTGCACTTGACAAGAAGGAAAGATTCCTTGTGGATGGTTTTCAATCGAGCGCACACGCCGCGGGTCGAATATCTCACACTCGTGTTGCCGTCGAGACTGAAGAAGAAGCTGCTGCCGCCTCAGTTGCCTCGGTCTGCCTCAATCGCAGTTGGCCAGGCCCTCGCCCTCGCCGTCATTAGCCGATTCTGGAGTATGGGCCTCGCGTCAATTTTCTCTTTAGTCTTCGAAAGAGAGAGGGATAGGGAAAGAGAGAGAGGAAGCGACTGAAATTCTGCAGGAATCTGTATTTGTTTGAACAGAAGAATGTTGGGAAGTTGAAACAATGAACCTTATTAATTATTGAGTAATTCATTAATTATAAATTATTTCTATAAATTGTTGAAAACAATCGTTTTTTAATTACGATTTATCCTTTTATCAGGACAACTAACAGCGCCATACAAGAAACATTAGCAAAGACTACAACCTGCAATTCAGGAGCATTTGTGGCGTCATCTGTTGAGCAGTAGTTACAGCTTAGCACTAGTGCTGCAATTGTAGACGCCATCTAGCGCTGATGGAATACAATCCACAAATCGACTTGAAAGTATGCAATGGATAAGCTTAAAGTGAAATGTTTCCGAAGACACCAACCCCTTTGTGTCCCGGATATGCAGTGCTGCGAGTTTAGCATTTTTCTGTTAGCTCTGTCCTTTAAAAAAGCCGGCGACATTATTCGAGATTAGCTTTATTTTAACTATATTAATTTATTATCTATTACGGAAGTTTAGATGACTAATATGTAAAAAGCACTCGTTGACCCACCCTCGCAAGATAAGCTGTTGTTCTCTCATTGTAAATTATCTTGGACTTTAGACTTTGTTCATTTTTTTTGGCTTGTGCTTAAAGTAGAAACAGGCGCCTGGTGACATCAGAGAGCCCAAGGACACAGACACACAGTACGCAAACTATGATCATTGACCGCGACTTGGACGCACTTGAAGCTTCTGTGTTCATTGGCAGCTGACATCCAAGTGGTCCTGTCTCATAGGGCCCGGTGCAGACACAAGTGTCGGGCGCAATGCAGGACCCATTCTCACAGCCCTGGCTACAGATAGGCTCACAACCGCTTGACTTTGTCGCAGAGTAGCCCTCTCTACAAAGACACTGATCGGGGGATTGGCAACTGCCGTACTCTCCACAGGGAGTACTGCATACTGGCTCGCACTGGTCCTCCTCGGATCGATGGTAGCCTTCATTGCAGTGACATTCTCCCGGTTTGAGGCAACTGCTATTCGGAGCACACTCTGATTCACACTCCGGGTAACAATTGTTGGACTGCTCTCCAGGGAGGTATCCTTCGAGACACTCGCACTGATTGGGCGCCTTGCAGATTTGGTTGAGTCCACAATTTTTACACACTGGCTGACAGGTGCCATTGTGGCTTCGTTGATAGCCCTCATAACAATGACAGTATTCCGGCCGAAAGCAAAACCCGTGCGGCTCACAATCAATGCTGCATATTGGCGTACAGATTCCACTTATTATTTCCTCGTAGCCATCATTGCACTTGCATTGCATCGGAGCGGAACAGTGTTTGTGCTCGCCACAACCGTCTGGACAGGAAGGCTTGCAGTCTCCCCTGTCTGCTGATCCCTCGTATAAATCACAACACTGATACTTAATCGCCATTCGGTACTGAGAAAACGGGGGTCTTATCAATTCATTGTTTTTTTATTTTTTGGGGTTGATTGTTTTTTCCTTACCAAAGTGGAGCCGGGTATTTTCTGTAAACCACGGTAGGTACACACATGTTTCCCCAAAGCATAGGTATTTTCTACGCGATAGAGAACTAAAGCCAAAGCTATTGCTAAATATTGCAAAAACTTCATGATAATTCTTATTGCGTTAAGCTTTTCGCTTAGAGATATAATGTTCTCTTGAGGCCCTTCGGATATGAACTGAGCATTCGCGTTGTATAAATGTAAAAGGAGAGCGATTATTATTATAATATATACTAAATGTTTAGAGTCTTATATTAGTACGCTTTGTTCATCAACTGAATTTATATACATATGTATAATATACAAATATTAGTCATTATTAGTTATACATATATTATATATAAAATGTTACCAAAATGAGCAAGAAGAGGAAGAGTAGTTTAAGAATATCCGCAATGAGTAATTGAGTACATGAAGATATAAATGTTCTTGCATATTTATGTACACAGTGTAAATAATTTAAATTTGTTTTTGTTTGTATTTCCATAATTAGTTTTCAAAAGTGGTATACTTTTCTGGATGTAGCACTTATATCCCGATCCCATTGATATACCATAAATTTGTTCAATCCCAAAATCAAACACAAAAAAGTGTATATATTCTTGAACAGTGCATAAATGTTAATTTTCGGCGTTGCCAACTACTTTATTCGCACACACAGAAAGTAAGTTCAGAATAATTTAAGTACAGTATTTTAGCGTACACTGTTTAGTAAACCACACTTCAGTGAGTAAATTTGTTGTTGTCATAAGAAAATCGACCACTCGCTTTAAACTAAAAGCTAAGCTTACTAGCGAAAGTTAGAACATATCAATCATAAGCTAATAACATATATTAATCCCGACTATATGCTTATTTTAATTAGTTGGTATCAAGTGTGGTTATGCCCTTTTGTACCGCTATGAATCAACGTACTCTAAATAATTCTAATAACATTTGATATATTTATATACATGAATATATTTCGATATTTTACTTAATAACATTAAATTAATATTATATTTCATAATGCAAAATTGACAATCATTTATAATGCAAAAATAACAATCAAGTAAATCATTTTTAATAAAGACACTTTAAAATTTAAAACACCGCCAAAGTGTGAGTGTGTACCATCTGGCAACGCTATGAATATATGCGTTTTAAATAATTTTATTATAATAGCTTATACAAATTAAACCGTAAACGTAATATCAATATGAATAAATCAATACATAAGCTTTAAGTAATAACAAAATAGTTATCAATGAATGCAACTCTGCTGAAAAAAGCCACATAATTTACTAACGCCTCCACGTTAGAGTTGCCAGATGAAAACAATTCACCACGGTCGCTCTCACTGTCAATCTCCCACACAGCGCTCTCTCTCACTCAGGGAGGTGTGGTGGGTTTCACGTGGACTATTTGATGGCGAGTGTTCACTTTGAGCATCGGCATTCACTAGGTTAAAATCACACGAGTTGGCTGCGTGAGCTGAGCTGTGCGTTAATTAAGTAAACTTTATAATTTTTTACCGGCTGTATTTCACTTAACTCCCAACAACAAACAACAAAATGGTGTACACTGTTAAAGACTTGGTGAGTAAGATATAAAGATTAAAGGTGAATCTCTGTGAAATTTTTTAACTGGTTAAGTAACGCGCGAAATGCGGTATAGAAGCACCCCCAGATCTCATACAGTGGGCATCGCGACATAGATTTCATCGTTTTAATATGCCCCACTCAAATCATTAGTTTTTTGTGTGCTCTACTGCCATACGCTTTCACACACACAAATACAAATCTATATATGTGTGCTATAAGTTGAGTGCACACACACACTCGCACATCAAGTCTGTTGTGCTGGCGATACGATAAATAGAGAAAACCCAATGATATCATCTCTTTCCGACGCGACGCCACAGAAAGTGGCAATTTTTTACGCGTTTTAGCGACATTAACAACTAAAGACAATCGTATATATACAAATACATACATATAATATATTGTGGTATCTACCTACCAAGTATATCTTTTCTGGCATGTGCTTTCTGCCAGTCGAGCATATTTCCAATTCCATTTTAATTTCCAATTGGCATGAGTTTGCATTTTTGCTATCACTCGAACGAGGCTTGGCTCGGTTCGACCTCAGGTACAGGGCGTTTGCGGGGCTAGTAGTAGATGTTACAAATAGTTTTGGCGGGCCGCAACAGAGGAAAACCCGTTTCAGAAAAGAAACACCTTGTTGTGGAACAAGATTGTATTTATATTGCATCATAATTCAAATAGTATACAACAGAATCTTGTATTGCTAATTTATACGAAATTCACTTCGAGATTTGTCACAACAACACTTTAATGACGTCAGAGACTAGCGAAATATATTCTCAGCACATGAGCAATGTCTACAGATATGGATGTAGCTAACTTTTTAAAAAGCACGAATTTTCTTTTCCATTATTGAAACAACAAACGGGTTCCGCCACTTTATATAGTATAAAAATCCTTAGTATAATAATTGCATTGCTAAAACAATCTGCTAATTATAATTTCACATTTTGCTGATACTTCTAGAACTTTGAGTTGCAAGTTCGGACTTAGACAAAGATTACACATTTGTTTGTGGCTTTACCATATCAGCAACAAACTATGCATAGCTATAAAATGAGTATATTTTATTTTTATAGTATATTTTTAAATTTGCATATGTTTTAGTACGTTTTTTTTTAGATGGTTCCGGTTGTTGGTTGTGGTTGGCGTCTTAATCATTGGAATTTTATGAATCTATCTGATTCCACATTTTAATGATTCATGTTTTGAATACAGTCATTGGCAGTAAGTGCGTAGGTATTGCGAAATGTCTGAAACATAAGAAAGTATTTATACATGAGTGGTTTGTCATGACTATTAATATTAAAATTGCAAACATTAATATGCTATATAAGTAAAAATATTGAAAAACGTTGAGTTTATAATATACTATGTCATGTACTTTATTGATCTTTATTAATCATAATGATATAGCTGTATTATATCTGTCCAGACTAAATAGATCTTTTTACAAAGCATTTTTTGAACTGTACTTGATATCTCCTTTAATCCCAATACTATCTGAAATTTATATCTTTACAAGTCGCAAGCTTATCTTAATCGAAACTCTATTGACATTGTCGGAACAAGTGAGAGTAGCAATCAAATTTCCATTCACCTGTTTCAAGAGCATATTGAATGGATTTACTACTCATGTATGTACTATATCGATCAATCTTATCAAACCGTGTTCTGCGGGGCGTTAACTCCTGTCGTGGACTGTAGTCTGTTGTCGTCTATGGCCAGTCGATAGTTACTACGCTTAATTTCTTTATAATGAATCATTGTCGTGCTCTCTACACGTTCTACAATGTCGTGTGGGTAATAACTACAATTAATTAAAGGTCAGCTTGAAAAACGTGACACGGGGCCAGTGCGAGAGTAAAGGACGCCACAGAGGGGGGTGTGGGGTGAAGGTGTGTGCACAAGAAAATCGAGTAAAAACAAATGTTCAAGTGAAAGTGCAACCAGTTGGAAAACGCCCACGCACACGTACACTGATATTGATTTGATTTTGGGTTTTTCTTCTTTTATTTTGGTTTAATGTTTTTCTTTCGTGTTTGCCGAAGAATTTATGGAACTCTTCGATATTTGATGCCATAAAACTAGATCAACAATATTGGAATTTATACAACAGGCTCTACAGGGAAATAGTTGATTGGTTAAATTGTTTTCGAATCGATTTCCTTTCGTTTGACCTCACAGAACATTTTATTCAAATTTCCAAAAATACTTTAAGCATTTATGGAATTTAGAATATTGTGCATATTCTGCATCCCAAGAAAGCAAATGAATTTTTGATATGAATGTGAATTTTCGTGTAGGTTATATCCGACTGTACTTCTCAATCAATCTCGCATCTAATGCAAATTATGGCAAAGTAATTAAGCTAATGGAGGCCCGGAGGTTTGCCTATTCCATTGGGGGTGTCGCGGGTAAACAAAAGTCCAAATACAAATATTAAACTCACTTGAAAGGGGGGCGGGGTGTGGGTTATCACATTATATTGAGTACATAAAGCTGACACATGATGTTCCATGCCAGGCTAGAGGTCCCTGTATACATACACTATATGCAGGTGTGCGTGTGTGTGTGCGCGTGTGTGTGTGTTCGCCTCGAACATGGTAACTAATGCCAGACAGTTGTTGTTGCGCTTATCACTCATGTTCGCCGACTGATAAGCGAAACGTGTTACAGTAGCTCACAAAAGTGAATCGATAGTCTGACTGCGCTTGCGTGTGAGTTGTGCGATAAGCAATGAATATGCAACGTAATGGTAAATAAATAAAAACTCTTATTATGAAATTATGCTCGGGGGTTTACTAAGAACATTTCACAAGATTAATCAATATTTTCAATTGGTCTGGAATAACAATTTATTTATTTGATATCTTTCGATTTGCAGGCCGATTTGAAGTCTCAGATCACGAGCGCTGGCGATAAGCTGGTCGTGATTGACTTCTTTGCCACCTGGTGCGGACCCTGCAAGATGATCAGCCCCAAGCTGACGGAACTGTCGCAGCAGTACGCCGAGAAGCTGGTGGTGCTCAAGGTAAGCTCGAAAATGAATTGGGGACTGAAGAATGCTTAACTAATCTTCTTCCTCACTTGCAGGTGGATGTGGATGAGTGCGAGGACATCGCCATGGAGTACAACGTGTCCAGCATGCCAACATTCGTGTTTGTGAAGAACGGCAACAAGGTCGATGAGTTTGCTGGCGCCAATGCCAACAAGCTGGACGATACCATTAAGAAGTTTATCTAAGCAATGCCTCAGTAACAACAACAACAGAAATCCAGCAGCAGCAGCAACAACAACAATAGGAAAAGAAAAGAAATGAAAAGACAAAACTCGCTTTACGTTTCGATAAATGAGTTCGCCTCTTGCGATTTAGTTAATTAATTATGTATTCCATAAGTTCAAAGTTTGCCAGAGAAAACAACATTTTATCGAGTTCTGTGCACCAACACCAACACCACCAGAAAGTCTAATCACTCCACCCCCTTTACACATCCTGGATCAAGAGCATTATCTTTTCTTATCGAGCGTCAACATTTTTGATGTGTTCAACAACTGCAGTGCAGCGTGAGATACAAAAATGGCTTTAAATGTAATTAAAATATTAATATTAAATAAAATTTGCCTAATTGATTAACTAACTGTAATACGCATTTATTTTGTAATCGAGCAAAGAAAACTAAATGAACAAAAACAGAAAGAATAAATGCAAAACACGTTCCGTTTGTTATACAATTTTCACATATTTGACTTTCTTCTTACTTGCTCCGAATAGTTGGAATATCGTAACCTTAGTGACCGCGATTAGATTAGATAAGAGCCAGGCGACGGTTTATAGCTGTGTTATGTGCTAGTGGGTTTATAAAGATAGGTTGGTTTGGATCGGTAAGTTTCTGTGCTGGATTAAAATTTAGGGTCCGGTTTTTATACATTGAATGTTAATACACGTATGTATATATACGTACTATTTCTTTGTATATTAAATGTAAATGTATTTATTTATTTAAGTATTCAATAATGAAATTTAACGTTTTAAAAAACTGCTTGTCAATTTGAAATCGCGCGCCAAAGAATACAATCGATAAATTCGCTTGTTAGCCCAGACATACACCATCCGCTGTTGCTAGCGAATGCAACCCTCTGAACAGCTGTGATGTGAACGACAGCGAGTATGAGAGCGAGAGCAACAGCTAAGTTGAGCGCGCCTAAAAGTGAGAGAGAGAGAGAGCAGCAAGAGTGGGGCTAGCCTGGGCTGACTGCCTTCAGTGGCGCTGTCAAACTCGACGAGACAACAACAAAAGCAAATGGATATAAGAGCCGAAATAAATAATAGCAAAAATAATATTAAGCAACAACTTTTTACTTTATTTTGTGTTCAGTTATTTTCGCTGTCTGGCTGAAAAATAAAGGCAGCGGCGGCGACATCGTCTCGTATCTGTGTTTGTATTCGCAGTTGCTTCTGTGTGCGTCAGTGTGCAGTGCGTGTGTGAGTGTGTGTGCCTTGTCTGTGATTTCTGTGAGGTGAAAACCTCGCAAATAAAACGCACCTCAGCACATATTGCACAGATAATAATAATAATATTAATAATAATAATTAAAGCAATAAAAACAATTAAAATATTATCGCTGTGCTCAGTAGATGCGCGCTCAGATGCAAATTCGATGCGGTCTGGCGAAATTGTGTAACGACGCGGCGAGATTCAAGCAAAGTCGAGAATAATTAATAACAAAAGCCAAAAAAGCTTAAGCAAATCAATCGGACAACGCGACGTGCTCCACAAATGGCAAAGACAGCCCGGCGCTGTCGTCATCTCTGCCTTCGTCTGCCGCCCAATCCTCTGCAGCTGCTGCAGTTGACATGCCACAGCAGCAGCTGTTCTGCCGCCGCACACACTGAAAGTCCGCATTAGACGACCACCACCCCACTTTTGCCTTCGCCTTTACCGTCGACTGTACGATGCCAAGTGCACATTATCAGCCCCTGGAGGCAGCCCAAGCATACGAGGACGACGACGACGACAGCGCCAATCACATTCTGGACCACGAACTGGGCGAGCATCAAGATACATTCAGCAGCCAGCACTATCACCTACGCTATCATCCGCAGTTAGCCGATGAGGAGCAGCCCGCAACCATGTCCAGCAGTGCATCACGTCGGAAGGCGGGCCGGCGACGCTGCTGCTGGGGTCTGCTGTTTTTCAGTGTAGTCTGCTTTGTTTTTTATATGATGTTGAACTCCCAGACAATGGGCTACGGCACCGGGACGGAGGATGCCGACACAGACTACGAGCCACACGAAGCCCTAGGTAAGCAAGGTGTTAGCAAGAGAACAACGCAAGATTTGATTCAAGTGCAAGAAATTCAATCCAGAAAAATCAAACTCAAACGTAAGCTTCATCTTCAACTCTCTTAGTCTGCCTCCTCTTCCTCTCTTTCTCTCCCTCCCGCTTTGTGATTATCTGAGATATCTGATTATCTGCATTTGTTCTCTCTCTTTCTTCCACCTCGCATGCACTGCTGCAACTTCACGAAAGTGAGAGAGACTTTCACTTTTCAAGAGTTTTCCAATGCGCTACCCTACTGCGGGCAGTTCGAGGTTCATTGGTTTGCAAGTACAGTTGTCAGACAAACAAAGCAAAACGTTTTGAGAACTGTGGGGAATTTATTTATTTCTGATTTATTTGATTTTATTTCATAAATTATGTTTACCTACTCAAGTTATTTAACGAGTCTATTAATTTAATTATTTCTTTAATTGAGCTATTATTGAGTTTATATCAATTTTGATTAGTTCAGTAAATATATTCTTATATTTCTATGCGTTTGTTTGTGGTATAAAAAGTTTATAGTAGATACAGTGTGAGTTCATTTCTTATCGGTACTTGAACTTAGAATATTTTTAACAATACAACAAATATCAAATTTCTTACGTAATGTTCACGAGTGTTAGGAAAATATTTGTTGATTTCAAATATTATGTAATTTAAAGTCTATATTTTGCTTATATTTGATCAACTTATAGTTGATTTATATATTTATAGCTAATGTACTAATCGCGTACTCACGATATTAGTGCAAAGCTCATCATATTAACTGGGAATTCGCGAGAAACTGTTTGTTTAAAGAGTTGTTTTCATTATAAAACCACTTTTACTTTTATTTTTTTCTGAATTTAAAACTACGCAAAAGTGAATCAGAATTTCCTAGTGCGGAATCGCCCTAATAATTGCTGATTAAATATAGTGGACAAGGGTGCCAAGGCCCAGCCCTAATAATCTATATAATAACTAGGGGTATTTGGCTAACGATGGCAAAACAAGTCGACTAACCAACTGACTAACGAGCCAACACTCGACACTCGAACACCTCACGCTATTGCTCGCACTCCAACTCACTCTCTCCCCCTCTCTCTCTCTCTCACTCTTTTCTTGTTGAACATTTTCCCATACTCTATACCCTTTATTGGCCTGGCATTGTCAGTTCTGGCCTGAAAAAACCGTGTTATATCCACTGTTGCCCGTTGCGGCGGTAATCATTGCATGTAACTTGACATGCTTGGGGGTGTCTGCCTGGCCTACTCGAGTTAGTTAACCATTGTATTGCTTCTTGTTGTTGTTGCTGTTGTTGTAACTATTTATTATTTAGCCGTAATTGGCTTAATTCGACGAGCGTCGTTGTCTTTTTCATGCTGCCATTGCACAATTTATTTTATCGATAGTCGCTTTCGGGCGATGCGCGATTTTATTGCCACAACATTTACAGTTACGGCTAGAGTTACAGCCACAGTCAGAGTCACAGCTGACAGGCCAAAGAGGAGAGCATGTCAAGGCCACATTTTACGGTTCCGCGGTTTCCATTTCTTATACGTAATTTATTAGCTCATTTTGCCCCATTTGTTGCAAGTAGGAGTAAGGATAGATGAGATGGGGGTCATGTCATATCGATTCATGGGTGCATCGGCACGCGAATCTCTAACGCCTCTTTGAGGTCTGTTTACAGTTTGAAATGGGCTATTAATGTTGTGGATTCGTTCTACTTGGGCGCCAATGATTTCAAGTAATTTAAAAATTAATGAACTATAAATCTTTAAATTGCTTCAAAAGCATTCTTAGCACAATGTGTAACGCTTGAGTTATGTTGGCGGAATGTTGTGCGTGGATCGATGGCAAAGTTTTTCCAAAATTTGAGAGTCCAGGCTAAATTTAAGCGAAATATTTTTAGAATTTCATCGATAAATTGTTCTGTACGTTCATAAAAAGGGTATATTTATTTTGGCCAGGAGTTTGCAACGAGACATTCCGTAAAGTATATACGAGTATATATTTATATATATGTATGTATATATAAATTCTGAATCGGCATCAACAGAGGGACTTACTGTTACAAAGTAAACTAGGATCTTAGTTTTAAAGAAAACTTGATAAATCTTGGCAGACATGCTTCTTATTCCTGCACACTAAAAATATATTGGAACGCACTGGGTGGGGCCGATATATCGTACAGAAGCCACACAGACTTTTTTTGTTGTTTGTCAAAGTCTTTTTCTAAGCCTTTAATATGCATATAAATTAAAATTTGATCACTATAACATATATTTGCCGTAGGAACAATCGGTCAAAATGAAGGTTTTTGTTTGAAGATCAGTTTTGATTTCAGAAATAACTGAACTTATCAGTGCCAATATAAATAAATAGGGACGTTCAGAGGATATAAGAACTTATGAGGATATAGAACCTTCCTTCTCAATTTAAGAAAAAAATAAAATTAAATTGTTATTTATCCCATAGCATTCACGTACAGTAAACCAGTTCAATCAAATATCTAAAACATTTAATATTCTTAAAATGTACACTTTTATACAGTTGTATAAATATATGTATACTATCCTGACTGACCACACAATTAACCGTATAAACTGTCAACTGTCGCGAGTTTTGCAACGTTTTGAAAAATGATTTAATTGCAGTACTTTTTGTATGCACACTCGAAACAACTGTGTTCTATAGTTCTCATACCATATGTGTGTTATTGTGTTTTCAAAACGACGAGTTAATTGGCTTTTAGCAGCGGTTACCCCCTTTTGCCTTTCCCTCTACAGCTTCCGTCGTCACCCTTTCGGTTCCCATTCAATTTACATTGTTTGTGCATACAAATTACGTTAATAATACTGCGAATTTTATTTGCATTTCGATTACTTATCGAAGTGAGTGTGAGTGTGTGGGGGAATACGCGAATTCCTTTCGTCGATTCCAATTCGAGTGGCTCATGTGTTGCCCGCGATCATTTCGCCCAATAAATTTTTCAATTTCAGCCACAAGCCTCAAAGTTTGTTTGGATTGTGGCATATCAAACACGTCGCACGTCGGGCGTAGCCCCATGCAAATATTGTCTAAATAAACATTAGCGGTTCTTCAAAATTACACACATTAACATGGTTAATTATTTCGGTTTGACTCAGAGCAAAATAGTCATTGAAAATACACGCGATATGGCAAATTATTTGCACGGAACTTGAAAACAACACGTGCACAAATGAATTTACAAAATATATTTGTAAAATACTCTTCTATAGATTGTTCATATGATGATAATATTAAATGACGTAGAATAAAGTAATGAAAATATATACTATACATAAATTTCTCCTACAAGTTTATACAAATTCCTTCAAAAAATTGCAACCTTGAATTTATCAATGACTCAACTAAAGCAGATGTGAAATGTTTTATAGAGATTGAGGTACAAACATATAATTTCAGGTATATACTACGACTTAAATGCTGCTCTTTGAGTGATACTCTTTGGACTAGTAATTTTAATGTTCAATCATTAAGAGTTTATAAACACATCTAATGATGTTGAGTTAGTTTTTGCGCTATCTGGCTTAAGCTCTATTTAAGTGGAATTTCAAACTTAAAGTCTATGTGTAGTCTATTAAAAACAGGTTTCTCTAGTTTTTCCGCATGTTGTTTGATTTTAAAATTTAGAAACTCCCTCTCAACAAGTTCCATTCGACTTATCACACCTTTTTAAAGTACTGTAGCAAACATGCTACAGTGCGCTACGTTAATTAACTTTCTCATTATTTTGTGAACATTTCGGCATTGTTCAAGGTCTTTAGAGGCCGGAAATATACAAATAATTTAAAGTAAATTTCAATTTGGAAATAATTACCCAAATATATCTTTAAGATGATCAAATGAAGAGGAACTCTTTCACAGTCTCCAGTTTGTTTATGGTGTTCTCCTGAGTACAATCTATTGACTCTGACCTAATTCTGATATTTCGTCACATGAATCACTTTACTACTTTATTTGTGCGCATTGGTAGCGGTTGATTACCAGTCTCGAGGGGCACTTGAAACGTCAAATAAGCGCCAAAAATCCAATTGATGAAAGTAAAAGCTGATAGCATTCTACGGTGACTAATAAACCCGGTAATATTTGAGTGAGTCTGGGAAAACACTGCCATAGGGGCAATTAGTGTACTATCAGAATCTATCGTTATCGAAGTACATAACATAACGTAAAAAATGCTATAAATTATTCATTGAAATGTTTTCCCATGCGATTAGAGTTGAATCATAAATTGTGTACTCTATAGGCGTGAAATGGAAGCCTTAAGCTGACTTAATACGTTTAAAAAAATGTAACAAAATAAAACTACTGAAAAACGATGATATCTATTTGTGAATCTTTGCATATAGTTTTGTTGGGAATTATTTATGTATGTCTGCTAAAAAGTTTATTAATAACGGAGGCAAAGTTATTCAGTACATAACTCATAATATCTTGAATTTTACAGCGTATCTGTGAGTCGACTTGCTGAGAGTTGTGGCTGTGTTTTATCTCGACCCTGACAGAATGTGAGCGAGCTTATCAGCAGTTCGGGGCACTGCAAACTTGTGAATGGAAAATCAAAGCGTAGACCCTCTTCCACCTCCACCCACACGCTGCCTGTCTAATGAGGCCTCGTATGGGCCCGTAATGAGTCTCACGTTGATATTTGAAACGATTTGGCATTGTCTGACTTTATCTATTTGCACACGGGCCTCACAAGGGGGAAGTGGGTAAACACTTACTTAGCATCGAGCCCATTCAGAGCGCGTCTTGGAGGGTCTTGTTGGGGGGAGGGTCGTAAGTAACAAGTCAATATTTAATTAGTTATTAAATTGAGCTGCCTCGAGACGTTGCATTATTGATGGATGGCGGCAAACAACAACAGCAATAACAATTAAAGCTATTAGTGTAAATGCACACGTGAAAGCTATCGGAATTCTTATCTTATTTCTTTTTTTTTTTTTTTTGGGGTGCTTCTAATGAGCCACCCCATCAGGTCGCGTGTTCTTGTAAAAGGCTTTATAGATTTATCAAGGGGCTTTTCTAATGTGCTCAATTCACATCGGGGGCGACTGAAGCACACATTAACGCTAATTTATCTACATCATGGGGATGGGAAACGTATTCAAATGAATAGGTCAACGATATACCTCCACGTAATGCTCCATTAGGCAATTGAATTCAGTTATTTGGGCTATTATCAGTGGGTAATGTCAGTGCTTTTACGATGTACCCACAAATTATGTGTCGGGTAAATCAAAGAACAACTAAAGTTATGGAAATAGTGACGCATTACGTGAAAGTTATCAAGATCCATTTACCTGTTATATTGCTACACTGATTACTAGTTCAGTGTTATCTGAATAATCTATTGAGAGACTTATGGCACTTATCTGTTTAGTTCCTATTGGAAAAGCATAAACAATTGCAGGCCTTATATTCATCGAAATGATAATAATATTAAACATATAATCATATTGATAGCCTGAATAACCTTGTTGAACATTCTTATATATTGCTCTTAATATTCACATAAAATCACATATTATACAGATACAATGAGCAACATTGCGAAATACTTGGCAAAGATCTAAAAATAACGTCTCACTTTTGCATTTTAAGATTAAAAATGTGAATGATCAGCATCATTCCAATTAAATAACATAATTTTGATCTATCACGCACTTTAAAAAAAAAGTTGTGTATCAAAAATAAATTATTTAAAAAGAAAACTAAGATTAAACAAATTCCTTTTGAACAAAATATTTCTGTTTATTTTCTGAGTAATCAAATTTAAATTTAATGAAGCGAAACCGTTGCAATTTACTTTACAAGATTAGTCATCAAAACAATGAACGCACAAAAGTCACAAAGCCTTAATAGTGCACATGATATAACTGAGCTCTCTCTCTGTCTTTTGCTCTCTCTCACTCTCTTTGTCATAAATCTGATCTATGGCAGACAGTTATAAATAAAATAATATTTTTATATTCGTCTCTGTAAGTTGTATTAGCCACAGGGACACTTACCTAAGAGTTACGCACACACTATAAAAAGCGAACTCAAATTTGACTCTTATATTTTGAGTGGGCTTTTTATAGCTACAGGAAAAACCCGAAATACTTGAAGAAAATCATATAAAAGAGCGCTGTGCTAATTGCAAATTGTGGGTAAATTGTGCCGGTGCCAAGGTGATGGATGTGGAGAAGGGGGGTGCCAGTGCCCAACAATAAAATAAACTTTTATGGCCCATTTGAATGGTGCCTACTTTTAGGCTGACCCATAAAATAATTGCCACTTTTCTCACCTCTCTCTTTCTCATTCCCAGATAGTACAAACTCGCACGCTGTGAATGAATCGGTTCGCATTTGCACCGAAAGTCATGAGGATCGTCGTTTCTATGTGCAAGATAAACCGCGTAGTGCCTATATGCAGCTGCCTGTGATTTACTTCGTAACGCCCACATATCCAAGACGCGAACAGATTCCGGAACTGACGCGTCTGGCGCACACGCTGCTTCATGTGCCTCGCCTGCATTGGTTGGTGGCCAATGATCACGAGCGATGCGATGCGTTTTTAGATGTTTTACTTAATCGATTCGGTAAGTTACTCCTTATCATTAGAGAGTTTTCATTATGATAACTTATTTTTCTTATACTTCCCGCACAGGCATACCCTATACACATTTGGCTAGTCCCATGCCGCATAAGTTTCGTACACATAAACCGGCGCCGCGAGGCGTGGCCAATCGACGGGCTGCGCTGCAGTGGCTGCACCAACATAACCTCACAAACGGTATACTGTACTTTGGGGATGATGACAATACGTATGATTTGAAACTGTTTTCGGAAATCAGACAGACACAGCGTGTCTCCATGTTTCCCGTCGGACTGATAGCAGACTATGCGATCAGCGGGCCTGTAGTACGTGATGTAAGTAAACGAATTATCCCATAAACATAGATCTATAATCTCTCTTCACTCTTTCAGGGCAAAGTGGTGGCTTTCTTGGACTCCTGGGTAGCGGGACGTCGCTGGCCAGTGGACATGGCTGGCTTTGCCGTCAATCTGGCCTATATGTCTAAGTATCCCAGAGTGAATATGCCGTTCAAGCCTGGTTATGAGGAGGATTTGTTTCTGCGTAGCATTGATCTGCACATCGATCAGATCGAGCCCAAAGGCGCCAACTGCACTGAAGTTCTTGTCTGGCACACACAAACCAAGAACAAGAAGTCTGCAGTTGTGCGGCTCGAAAGCAGTTATCTGGATGATCGCTCCAATTTGGGTGCCCTCTTTCGATCTCTCAGGGCCATGGGCGTAGCGAGAGCTTCAGAGACCGAGGGTGAGTATTATGATCCATTCCTAAATGGTATATCTTTCTAACAAAGACTCTTTTCTTCCGCAGGCCCCGTTGCACAGATCAGCAGAAACGGCAAGGCGCTCAAAACTATTTTCTGAGCTGAGTCTGAGAACATGAACAATTTTTGTAGCATTGTCTCGTCCTGTTTGATGATTTTTTTTGTGGTTTTACTTTAGGTTGTTTTTTAAATTTTTGTTTGATTCCACGTAAAATTGTCTTTAGTCTCCAAACCTGCCTGACACCCCGTTCTCATAATTGTAAACACGAAAATAATTTAGAAATATTGTTAATTAGTTTTAGTTAACCAAATTGAATATGATCGTAATGTGATAAGTCCGCGTATGTTTATTGATATCAATTCCCTATAGACTATATTAAATTATATCAAAGTAAATGCAAAGACAAAGACAAATTATGATTATGCTATTTGTAGGTTGTAAAACTTTGCTTCAAAAGCATCGGTTACACATTAGCAAGTGAATTTTCTTTGCTAAGCAACAAATGTCTCTCTCTCTCTTCTAACAAATATCATATTGTTTCTTAAAGAAATCCCATTTGTAACCCAATTAGACCACAGCAAGACTTTTAAATTTCTTTCCAAATATATCTTTATCTACTATATCTTGTAATAGAGACTAGTTGCCGCTCATTATTGAAAACTTGTAGGAAAAGTCTGCTATCATATCATTGATTGGATCCCTTTTTAGCTTGTTGATTTGTAAATAATATTAAGTACACACACACACACTGACAAATATTGATAAAACAACGAATGTTAGGTTTTACAATTATGATTAATAAATCATATATGTATATTTTTTGGAAAATTAGTCACATATCATATAAGAAGCCTGTTTTAAATTAGCACGCGAATAGAACTCTGTAGATAGAACCTAAGCGAATTGCGGCCATTGTTTATTCAGTTCATAAGTTTAAGTATGGACAAAACAGCTTTATTTTATGGTAGCATACAGATAGGTATGGTATATATATAGTTAATATTTGTACATTTCATAAGCATTACATTAATGTGGCGAAGGCACAACTCAAGTTGGACTAAAATCAGGGAACATGAAAAAAGAAAACAAAACGAGCGAGTTTCAATAATGAGCCTAGTAAACTGATCATTGAAATATGGAAATACCATACTACCTTTAGCGATTACGTATGTGTACTATATATACAAATATATATATATATATAAATATTGACATAGCTTTTAATCGAATGCAAAATTGCTGAATAGCAACAAATAAATAAATAAACAAAGAGCTAGTTTGTTATAGCTTTGAACGAGTTTTGTATAAGCTTGGTGGCATCTTGAAGAGGGGGCAAACTATTGTATATATACTATATTTCTGCTGTAACTGAACCTAAGGAGGGGTTCCCTTTATTTTGTCAAACGCCTGAAGCACATTTTTCAGGACTCCCTCCACGGCTTCTGCATATTAATTAGAAATTAAATGACTAACCACATCCGTCCGGTGTCCCTTTGTCCGCGAACTGTCAACATAAAATGGCAAACACTATTTTTCAATTAACTGTGCGACCTCTCTCCTACATTCTCATCCGTTACTTTTGCGCCGGGCTCAGGAGGCAGGCAGGTTCAGTCCGGTTCAGTCCGGTTCAGTGCAGCTTGGTACGGTTCAAGCTTAGTTCAGCTCAAATGCCTCCGGCACTTTGTGCTGCCTGCAAAGGTCGCACACTTGAGAAAAACTGGCAGATTGGATTAAAGTATATACGTACATACACTGCAAGAAAATGCTTTAATAGCTATTTATATTCACTGATAAGAGAAAGGCTTGATTCGACCAGGAGGTAGTCTAGCAGTAAGTTGCTGCTCTACTATTTCTCTCTGTGCACTCGCATGCATATAAATTGTGCGGGAAGAAAGGCAGCTGCATCTACTTTTATTTGGCCGCACTCAATTGCACGCTGGCTGAGGCCGGAAAGGCGGAAGCAGACGAAAGCGGAAGGTGGTGCAACATTGAATGGCTCGAACGTGTTGCATATGCATCTTCTTCAATGTGAAGTTATGAGCCAAAGTTTCTTTTGCACCCCAAGAACAAAAACAACAAGCACGAACTGCAGCCAAGCGATGCATTGCTATGCGATGGTGGTTTCTACGTGTGAATGAATGAAACTCTCGGGGTGTGAGTTTAGGCATGGCGGGAGAGTCTGTGAGTCTGTGTGTACATGTGAGTAGACGAGTGTGGTTCCACTGTTCACACAACTCGCCCCCACTGCAATTTGGGGCAAATAAATAGTCAGTGTCCCGCCCGCAGTATCTTTTATTCGGTTCACTTAAAGTTGCGCTGATATAAATGCGTTTTAAAGTTGCACTCTTCATATATAGAAACATAGTTCTCCTAACTATTTTATAACTTAGGATGTTTCAATTGGAAACTAAAGTGGTTGCTATCAGCTATAGAAGACGAAGAGTCGAAGAATCAAGAGAAGACTCCACTAAAAGAACAAAGAAATGCTCATTCTTTCACACTTTCGTTATGTATGTAACATTTAGCATATACGAGGTGTGCTCAAAAAGTAAGGTGACTTTTCAAATTCCGCGAGCAATGTACTTTCGACTATCGAGTTTTTTGTTTTGTTATGTCGAACATCTGTACCAAGTTTCAAGTGTATAGCATCTTTTGTTTGGTTGTAAGAGGCGCAAAGGTTAAAAGTGTTTTACGTGCTCGGCGAAATTTTGACCAAAAGAACCGTCGTATTTGTTGCATTATATATATTTGTTATACAACTGAACCACACTGAAACTGAATAAAATAAGAATAAATATTTTTTCAGACTGCGCTTAATGTGCTTGTTTTGCGTTCCTGATCGCAACCGTGATTACTACTGTAAAACAGAATAAGAAACTGTATTCTGACTCATAATTGAATTCTTAACAATAAAAATAAATGATCGAAGATTTCATCAATATATTTTTATTCTCAATTATAAACTAGCATCGTCACGCTCTGATAGAACTAACCTCATTCTATAATTGCCAATAGCTGTTTCCACAGACGCAGATCTTAATCTTGTGGTTGCCACAAGGTGACTTGGTCGTCGTTTTGCAGGGTTTTCGACTGGGCTGGGTTGGTGGATGCGTACAGGGTGGTCTAGTTGGTGGTTGAGTAGGTGGTTGAGTGGGTGGTTGGGTTGGCGGTTGTGTAGGTGGTTGTGTTGGTGGCTGAGTAGGTGGTTGAGTAGGTGGTTGAGTTGGTGGTTGGGTTGGTGGCTGTGTTGGTGGTTGTGTTGGTGGCTGAGTTGGTGGTTGAGTTGGTGGTTGAGTTGGTGGTTGAGTTGGTGGTTGAGTTGGTGGTTGAGTTGGTGGCTGTGTTGGTGGTTGGGTTGGTGGCCCAGTTGGTGGCCCAGTTGGTGGCCCAGTTGGTGGTTGTGTAGGTGGTCGCGTACAGGGTGGTCTAGTAGGGGGCTGAGTTGGCGGTTGAGTTGGTGGTTGCGTGCAAGGTGGATTAGTTGGTGGTTGAGTTGGTGGCTGAGTTGGTGGTTGAGTAGGTGGTTCAGTTGGTGGTTGAGTAGGTGGTTCAGTTGGTGGTTGAGTTGGTGGTTGAGTTGGTGGTTCAGTTGGTGGTTGTGTAGGTGGTTGAGTTGGTGTTTGCGTGCAAGGTAAATTAGTTGGTGGTTGAGTAGGTGGTTCAGTTGGTGGTTGAGTAGGTGGTTGAGTTGGTGTTTGCGTGCAAGGTGGATTAGTTGGTGGTTCAGTTGGTGGTTGAGTTGGTAGTTCAGTTGGTGGTTCAGTTGGTGGTTGAGTTCGTGTTTGCGTGCAAGGTGGTTGAGTAGGTGGTTCAGTTGGTGGTTGAGTAGGTGGTTCAGTTGGTGGTTCAGTTGGTGGTTCAGTTGGTGGTTCAGTTGGTGGTTCAGTTGGTGGTTCAGTTGGTGGTTCAGTTGGCGGTTCAGTTGGTGGTTCAGTTGGTGGTTCAGTTGGTGGTTGAGTTGGTGTTTGCGTGCAAGGTGGATTAGTTGGTGGTTGAGTAGGTGGTTCAGTTGGTGGTTGAGTAGGTGGTTCAGTTGGTGGTTCAGTTGGTGGCTCAGTTGGTGGTTCAGTTGGTGGTTCAGTTGGTGGTTCAGTTGGTGGCTCAGTTGGTGGTTGCGTGCAAGGTGGTTGAGTTGGTGGTTGCGTGCAAGGTGGACCAGTTGGTGGTTGTGTTGGTGGTATTGTAGTTCTTGTAGGTCTTGTTGGTCTTGTAGGTCGAGTTGGTCTTGTAGGTCGAGTTGGTCTGCTAGTTTCCGTACAGGGTGGCTCAGTCGAAGGAGTTATCGTTGTTGTGTCATCAGAACATCCTGGGGATGTTTCGTCTGTCTCTTCACTTGATTTAGTTGTATCATCAGGACATCCTGGGGACGTTTCATCTGTGTCTTCATTTGATTCAGTTGTGTTATCCGAGCATTCAGGCGATGTTTCCTCTGGGGCTTCACTTGACTCAGTTGATTCATCAGAACAGCCTGGGGATGTTTCGTCAGTCTCTTCATTGCATTCAGTTGTATTATCCGAACATTCAGGAGATGTATCCTCCGTATCTTCTGTTGTGTCATCCGAACATTCTGGTGGTGATGTAGTTTCATCCGAACATTCTGGTGGTGATGTCGTTTCATCCGAACACATCGGAGGTTGTGTCGTTTCTTCCGAACACCCTGGCCGGGGCCTGCCTGTGCAGAGCTCGGTCGAACATATCAGCGTGAAGATGCCTGAAAGTAAAGCATTACACTGTGGTAAAGTACTTTAGCTTCAATGCGTGGAATATACCAATCAGAAGGGTTGTGGACAGTTTCATGGCTTGCAAATAAAACCCTTCGTGGCTGGAAGAGTAAACTGTAACTGAGGGCCTTAGGCAGGGCCATCTGTTTTATATGATACTGTTGATGCAATTGAACAAATAAGTTTTTAAAAATAAATAAATGAGTAAACATTATTTAAATTAAGCAAATATTTGACATGTGCAGGCCTATGCATGCTCGAAGCACAATATAAATAGAGTTCGGTGTGAATGCTTCTCAGTAAACATCTGTAACACAGAGCTATATGTATGCCAGTATGTTCCCAAGGCAGGAGGCGTTCCACGTGCAGATCAAGACATACCACTGAACCACATGCAGAGAAACCTAGTGACTTGGTTCAGAGACCGCGTTTGCGTCGTATTTAATATGAACTCAATAAGTGAATAACCGATAAAGAGACTATCTTTCGCGTGGCGAAGGTTCTTCCTCAAAAGTTAACCTACTGTATATACCGAAAACATTATTGAAAGATTGTTTCTGCGTCAATTTAATTATGGAGTTATGGAGTATCAAAAATGTACATATAAGAATATTCTTCTATTGTTTAAGCATTAAAAATCAACAGTTAAGAATTTGTTGTTCGAATTTTTAGGAAACTTCATCTCATTGATTTAATCTCATGTTAATTCTCCCAGTTCAACACTACACATTGAAAGTTCTTTATAAGTTAAAATGGCTGGGGAATTATAAGTTTTTGGCCTTCTTTAAGTACCCGCACCAGATAATATTAACTTATTTTTCTTTCTGGGTTCAATGACAGCTTTAGTTCCAAAAAATAAGTTGAAATAAACTTGCTGATTTAGACATGAATAAACTCTTCAAATTTTTATGGTAATTTTATTGAAGCTATAAAGAATGTGATTGTCTTAGAGCTTTATTGCTTTATTGATGTTCTCAAGGATCTCGAGAGCTATCTGACTGCAGCTAATGGCCCTTGGGGCTGTCAAGCAGCTGCAAGTCGTGGCCAAGTGTCCGGTGGGTCAACAGAATGACAGCTGCAGCTGTATTAAGCCATTAAAGCTAATTAAACTCAACCAACGGCAGCTTTTCTAGCATCGCCACCCCTTTGCCCGTTTGACTGGCTGCACTTCTAGTATCCGGTTTATTAAACACACGCACACGCACACAAACATCCACACACAGACACAGACATACATACAAACGAGACGGTAGACGGTGGCTGCCATCAACGTAATGAGAGCAGCGGCGCTGCAACTGCAGCTGACAACGGTATGAGGTTGCGATTGATGTTGCAAATGAAGTCTTTGCCCTGCGTCGTCGACGCCTGCAGCGACTGTGTCAGTGGCATCGGCAGCTGCCTCACTGTTTGCACACAACGCGCACCACAGGCGCTGATTTTGCGCCACTTAACTTAACTTAACTTTAAATGCAAACCACAAGCAGCAGCGGCAGGCAGCGGGGTGGAGAAGCAGCGCAGGCAAGAGGGGCAGGTTGAGGTTGGCCAGATAACGTATACGCCTCGTATGCCACTTAGTGTTTGCCCGCAAAGTCCTGCTCCTGGTTGCCATGGCGTGCGCTTCAGTGATAAACTACAGCAGCAGAGGGTAAAATAATACAAGAAAAATCGGGCTAAGCAAAGTCCCATAAACTGGTAGATACCCTGTATGCAGTTGTGAGATTATATTTATTCATTATGTACATGGAAGGGCGACCTATATGTGTAATGAGAGTATTTTAAGCTGATAATATATATTATTTAATTTATCTTAACTTATTCTTAATATAAATGAAAATTCAATGAGCTCAATTTGACGAAAAGATGATATCAAGTTTTTTTCTGTAGGTTAAATAAATAGGTTAAATGAATAGTTTAAGTGAATAGGTTAAATGAATAGGTTAAATAAATATATTAAATAAATAGGTTAAATTAAAATCTAAGTGGCAAGATTGTTTATTCTAAGACTTTAAAATAATAATAAGAATAAACAAAACAAAAATCAACAAAAAAATACATCTTGACTTTATTTTGAAAGACAATTATCTTGGCTTGTAATCTGCTAGTATGTTACATACATACACCCTCTTGTGGTCCCTGTCAATGGGTATTATAGTCAGCAGCAGCAAAAAAAATGTGAAAAACCGCTTCGCATAGGAAATGGAAAACTCAGAAGCTGTTAGATTAGAGTGCAGCGGGCAGATGTCAGTAAGGACGAGCGCTCAATGAGCACAAGTCAAAGGCAGGTCAATTTTATAGCTCACTTTGCAGTAGCTTGAAACTCTTTCTCTTGGTGTAGGAGGTCATAGTATTGAGTGCTTTCGTGTAGTTGCTAATTGAAAACTTAACTGTAACTGATAATTGCGATGGAGTCGCAGGGGGGCCAATCGACTAGGGAGAAGTTGTTAAATGAGAAACATATCAATCTCTTAAAACATATTATAATCGCAGAAGAGAAGGGTATTATAGCCAAAAAAGTATTGGCACAGCCTATAAAGTGTAAATACTTGCTTTATACGCCTTAAAGTCGCCTTGGCAGCCTATCTGTCTGTATGAGCTCATAGATCTCTTTGGGTATAAGAGTTAGAACTACTTAATTTGGCCACAACATTTCTTATTATTGCAGATAAAGTAATTTTTTGAAGTTGGCCACACCTCCTGCCGCCTCAATAAATCATTTAAAATTGAATTGCAAGACTAATTATAAAGATAGAAGGTTAATTGTTTAATTTGCACAATATTTTTTATTGTCCAATTATTTTCTACAAATTTGGTTGAGAACGGATAAATAACATAGAAGATATTAAAGAAATAATTCAAGTGCAGGCTCAGATGTCGATGTTGTCGCCTGAAAGTATGCAATACACAATACTCTATACCTAATAGTAGCATATTTAAGCAATAGTTTGTTTGCGCAATAAGCGAATATATTAAAATTGATCAAATAGAGTTTTTTTCCTTGGGCTGATTGCAGTTATAGCCCGATGTACCTCCCCGGACAAAAAAAAAAAACAAACTTTTCATATGCTCTGTCACTAGAGGATTGTATTTCGGAATTAGGGTTAAAACTTAAATAAATTAACATTAAAAATTTGTTAAAATCATAAAATTTGTTGCAGTTTAGTCGTTATTCCTGTTATTCACCCGATAGAAATATCCGGCGAGAGCTGCCTTCTTGAGGGCCAAAGTATTATTAATTTGCGGGTTCTCAGATGAGCCTTCGTAATCATTCCCCTCTCCATTCTCTGGGCATTCTTCTTGCCTGCACGCTCGCTGCACATTCGCCTTACGGCAGTGCTTCATGAGAATTCTTCCGTATTGATTGTTCACCGCAGCATCCTCTTCCATTGAGCTTTGTCTTTTCGATTTTGCGAACTCTGTGTTCGAATAAGCTTGGTTGCCTTCAGCTGTAAATGTCACAGTTCCCGAGAAATTTGTTGTATTTACCGGAAATTGTCTTTCATTTTGAGGCTTAAACAGAAAAGTACCTTTCCATTTGGGTATATTATTGGTATCTTCGTTAGCTTTAGCTTTGCCAATTGAAGGTTGTGCGGCTGAGAGATCAACTCGTTGATACTTCAGTCCACCAGCGCATTTCTTTTTTACATTGGCTTCAAACTGGTTCCTCATTCCATTTCCTTCTTTTTCTTGCTTTATACTTTGTGGACTATCATTTCTTTTCGGCAGACGTTGTCGTCTCTTGTGTGGACATTCACATCTTCTTGGCTTGGATTTTATGGGTTCTTGAGTATTTCTTTCATGGGGCTTTTGCATCCTTGAACGTCTACTTAGTGACTCACATGATACACGGCATCTATTCGATCCAACTTCTCCACAACGATCTGGACAAAAGTTGGCTGAAGTGCAGGGCTCAAAGGAGCTGTTGGATCGCTTAATTGCACGTGTTGGACTCGATTTGATAGGTCTCGAAATTGTTGTTTTTTCCGAGGCACTGGAGCCATCGTTCATCTGAGTCAAGACGAATAATGGAAATTCGGATCTATTTGACTTTGTCACGTGCAAAATTTTTGAATGAACCGATCCACGTGGAGGTTTTTTATTCCTTCGTTTTTGTTTACTTGATGGGCGACGAGATGCTGTCTTCGATTTTATCTTTTTCTTGTGAAGAAATGAATTGGATTTTATTATTTTCGGCGGGCTTGGAAGCTTTAGCAAACTGCTTAGTAGAGACGCATTGGATGCATTCCAATTTTTATTTTCATAAATTGTAATTCTATCCGAGCCAGACGTTACTCGATCTATTTGATTGAAGCCATTGGATCTGTGCGACGGCAATTTAGGCTTTGTCTTGCACGATGGATTATGATTATTTGGAGAACGGCAAGACGTATGATTGCATTCGTTCAATTCGGTATGTGCAGAAAGTTTAGAATGCATCCGATTTATATTACGTGATCGACTCGAATGACTAGTCTTCGAGCTGCGATTCCCTTTGGGGGCTTTCAGCTTGAATTTCTCTTGGCGCTTATGCTTCCTTCCGCAGTCTTTACATGGTCGGCCTGGAGTGGCTTTGCCCATGTTGATGATTTGTACTAAACTATTTGATTACAGTATCGCAATTGATGGTTTAAAAGAGACTTGATAAAATCTTTATGAACTAGAAAATTTTGTTTATTCTCTAAAAGAGCAATTGAAACTGAAGTATTTCAGGTATTACAGGCATACTTAGGGGTCAAGGGGTGAGTTCTAAAACATATAACATGTGATCGAAAATATTTTCAACTCTTGCATTGTTAAGTGTTTGTGGCGCCACGTCCATTTGCTGTCAATCAGAATGTGGCTGCATATTGTGAAATCTAATGTCGTTTATCAGCAGTCACGCCCCAGCAACACATTCAGCTTAGCCCCCTGACGAGGGTGGGGGCGTGGTCGCTAGGACGTGTCAGGCGACAGTTTTAACAAGCTAATTTCAGCGCAACGGAGCAAACAAATTGTGCGGCATTTACAGCCACATTGATGACCCTTTGATGACAGCGAAAAGGTTAGCGAAATCAATTGCAACAACAGAAACGAATACAAGTGCAAATACAAACACACAGACACACACACTTACATACGCGGGTTATATGTACATAGGGCACCAATCAAGCAGACCTCAAATTGTACATTGACTATTGATTGCCTGCACTGTGTGACAATAGCAGCAACAACAACAACAACTGGCAGGACAAATGCGAAAATTATGATTACGCATACGCCGTGTGGTGCGTGTGGAGTTTGACACGCGGACAGTTAATCATGTGGCGCTCAGTCGCTGCGGCCAAAGCTGCCTGCGGCTACGAGCGAGGGGGGTTTTAAGAGATGTTCAAAGTGAGATAAGGCATGATAAGTTTGTATATGAATGTATAAATTAATAAATTTTTATTATATTAAACTAAAATACATTATTCAATTTTAAAGTGTTAAATGAAATGCAATCTTTGTGTATTTAAAATTAAATTCAATTCACTATCTCGAATTATTAGATTTCCCTGAGAAAAACCATTCTGCTAGGCTTAAATAAATTTATATTTAATTTTTCTCTTCGACTGCTCATATAATTGATGTACAATTTGATTGAATAAGGGAAATTAAAGACATGCGGAAAACACAATAAGAGTCTCAGCACTTATTGATTTGCCCCCCAAAAAACAATGCGCATAACTCATGTGTGTGCGTGTGTCCAGCCTTTACTTCATTTGCATAGAGTGTGTGTGATATACACGTTAATGCCATAATAAATTTTATTTACACACACGCACTGGTCAAAGACACACACACATACACATTCGTATTTATATACACACACACACAGAGTTGCGTAAATATAAAACTTACTCATGTCGGCGGACGACGGAACACACAAAAACTAATTACATGCCACAATGATTACATTTTACTCGTACAACGCCATTGAGCTTTTCCCGACCAGCCGAAAATAATAGAAGCAGATTGGAGAGAGACGCGACCAGAAAATACCCTAAATTCAAGTGAAAGGAAGGAATAAAACGGAGTTTAATAAAACATAAAATAAGGAATAAGTGATAAGGAAGTTGAATAATTAACAGTATAATGTAATATCATTTTTTACAATATAGGTGTTCACAACAGTTCCAATAATATTTTTTTATATTTGTTTAGAAAGCAACAAATTCAGATCAAGCACGTGTATATTATGTAAATCATTTTTAAAGTTCTTAATTTATAATTTAATTTAGCTACCTTTTTTCTTTTTTCATTGCAATCCGAATATGCTGACCCCCTGTTGCCCACAGGGTATTAAAACTGTAACCAACAAGTGTGGTGCAGCAAAACAATTTGCAATAGTCCAAGCTAGTTGGAAAATTCGGCTATTTTATATAAAATTCCTTTTAAATTTTCCCATGTGCCTCAGGCAAAACGTTGTAATCTTTGAAATATTTTCGCCTATGAATCGGAACATTGTTTAATAGATATTTTACGAGGGAAAATAAAACTATGTAAGGGAAATTAAAATTCTTTTTAACTTAAGTTTTGAAATTATATAATAAATTATTATATATTGTCACTCGCAAATTTATATAACTAATAAAGAAGTATGAAATGTATTATAATTGTTTTAATTTCCGCCCATTAAAGTTTTTAAAGTCCAATCACGATAACTTAATAACTTAAATTACTATTTAACCTAATTACTTGAGTGAGAAAAACATGTGGCGCCTTCATGAATTATTAAGGTAATTACGCTGCTGTCTTGGAAGTCATTCGCCAGCTTGGTCTGATAGGAATCAGTTCCCACGAGCCAATGCAACTGCAGGCTGCCACATGGAACTGAGCCAACATTTCCCATTGCAGGACGTGGCACAGGAGTGCAGAACGTGGGGCAAGTCCAGGCGAAACTTGCTGCAAGATATATATCTATGAATATGTATATAGAGTTATTTTGGCAGCACATAAGAGCGGAGCAAGATGAACAGGGAAATACTTAAGCGGGATTAAGACTGCAATCGAAATCGAAATTGCAATTAACAATTGGCCAACACCTACAAACCAACAGCTGAATCGGTGGCGACGACCCGCACCACATGCGCCCCGTGGTTCCCCCTTTTTTTTAATTATAACTGCAGGGCAGGCAGATGGCCCAACTGAGCAAACCTGAGCTGCAGACGGATGGCAAGCCAGTCGCGTGAATGCCCTAACGATGGGTTTGTTAATTGATGAAAGGCGTTGAAGAGGCAGTCAGCGAATAAATTAAGGTACATATCCGCAAATAATTTATGATACATTTCAATAGTCAGTATGGGAAAAAGCTTTAATTATTTTGTTTTACCAATTAGATAAACAATTATAAAATAATTATTATATATAATAAATAATTATTAAATATTATTTTATATTTATTTTATTTATTTTATGAAAGAATTACATTCTCACACTATTTTACACAAGCCATATAAAAATAGTTAAAAACCTTTCTTATTCAGAATAATCTTTAGAAAGTAAATATAATAAATATGATAGATATTTATGATAACAGAAGAGTATTAAAAGTGTTAAAAAAGAATAATGTGCAATTATAAATAAAGTTTAACGAAAGTTGTATTTATTTACAGACTGTTAAATAGTCAACATATTTTTCATACCTCATAAATAAAACCTATCAGGGTTACAAGGTGAACTGTATTCCTAGTTGAGTAAAACATATTAATTATTTAAAAGAAAATATATTTTTTCTGATCAAGTTAAAATACCAAATTCCTTTTATTTATAGCACTAAAAAAAAAAATAATAAATTACGAGTACACTTCGCCTTAAACAATAAAAAGCATTGCTCCTCAATTTATATATTCAAAAATAAATGCCTGACTCTATATATAAACATTAAATTATTTTGATTTTTATTTAATTAATTTTTTCATACCTCGCAATAACTTGTTCATATCTGCAATAAAACATTCTCAGTTAGTACTCACTGTAGTTTCCTCAAAGAACATTCAAATTTCGCATTGCACACAAAGATTCTCATGTTCTTCCCTTTGCTCGCTCATTTATTGCGCTTTCGCAGTACTCTTTCATATCTCCCAGTTGTTTTAATCATGTTCTGCTCTTTGTGTGCATCCTTTGCAGTTTTATTGAATTTCTGTGGCAACAACTCAGCAGAGCGAGAAAGAGACTGAGACTGAGAGGCAGACAAACAGACAATAATGCTTTTGAGTAATGTGCGAAAATGTTATTTGAAAAATTAAAATAAAATTCTCGAACTGCGAGGAGATTCTACACCCAGGCTGGAGAGAGAGAGAGAGAGAGAGACACTCCAGGTTCGAGCTTCGGGTCGAGTTCCGGTTTGAGGTCGGAGTTCCGTGTGCGGTTCGTTTGGCGTTGAATGCATTTGCATTGATAATGTTGGGGGCATCGATGCCAATTTCAGCTCAGCCATCGATTGGCCGCACAGAAGGACGCTCAGCAACAGTCGGGGTCGCAAGGGTCTGCACTACACACAGCAATATGGCAAACACAAATTATTGGTTTTTCTGCAAGTGTACTCGAAATGAGGCAAACAGTTTAATTAAAATGAAGTGAAACGATGCGTGCGAATCGCAGTACAAATTGCGGCGACCTCAAACAACTGATGGATGTCTTTTTCCTGCGGCACTTGCAAATGGGAGCCACTATGATGTGCAATATACGATAGGCATCTACAAATAGGTCATTAAATAATCGAGACCGGTGAGCACATAAATAAAATGACATATTTTGGCTGGGAACAAAAAAGTAATGTTTATTGCTTAATGCTGTCCAGAGTTTCAGTTATTTATGTTTGATTTATTTTTTTAGTTTTAATGGAAATTTTCTAAAATAAATAAGAAAGCCGTCGAAAGAAATTTATGAATCTTATATTTTTTGATTTTAGGTGTTGTTCTCTCTGTGCTTGACTTTGCTTTCATGACACTTTCCTTGACTATCAATTCTCATTTGCGTTCTATCATTAAATAAATTCCTCACTCTCTGATAGTACTCGTATATTAATAGAATAATATTGATTTCCAATAAGGTAATAATATACAAACAATAGAAGGACAATCTAAAGATTGTAGAATAAAGTTTGCAGCTACTTGTAATGTATTCAAAAAGTTCTAAATATTCGAGTGTGATTAAAAAACTACCTCTACTGCGAATGCTTTTCTAGGGTATCTTGCCTTCCGCACTGCAACAATGTTATTCTCTGTCCATTTTAAATGGCATCGATTGCATGTGCAACACGTTTATTATGCAACATTTATCGCATTACGAAACAATGTTGTGCAATGTGTTTAATTCGATTCGGGCTGCTTATTTGCACAGTCGATTATGCATTAATGAGTATTCAAACCGCAAATTGTTTAAAACACCCTGCGAGAGCTCTGACTGGAACGGTACACCATGTTTGTAAACGGAGAAACTGTTTTTTAATTTCCGTTTCTAGGAATCGTAACAAAATGACAATTTCCCAGTGTTGTACAGCGTTTACTTTGCTGCAATAAACAAGCAGATGAAGAGAGTTAATTAAATTTATTAAATTGAAATAGTTTTATGAGCTTATTCAAATCTTTTCTTTAATGTTTAAGCTACAATAAAATTAATAAATACAATATAAAGAAATTACGCACTCGAAGTCCTTTCCATTGCATTTTCTTAGCATACTTTTGCGCGCGTGCATTGAAAGGGAAGCTGCAAATTTAATTTTACCTGCTGAAAGCTCCTTCAAAAATATTGCCTTGCTTGCAGTATATGCATTGATTAAATATTAATGCTGATATTGATTTCAACCTTCAGTGTCTTAAAGTTAAAATATTTTCAGGAACAATCATTGTTTTCCCATTTAAAGTCCTTGTCTAAACTTTCTGTTGCATACTTTTGCGTGTATGCATTAATTAGCAAGTTGTATAAAAGTTACCTCAACAAAAGTTGTGAATGCTCGGGTTTTTCATATGATTGAATATAAATAATAAAAAATGGGTATAAGTAAAAAACACAAATATGCAATATTGAATCACAATTTTATGTAGTTTACTTTTAAATCTCCTCCAGGCGATTCTTAAACTTTATGTTTGTAAATTTCCTTGTCGAAACCTAGTTTCTGGAATGCTGCAGGGCGATTGCCAGCTTGGACTCGATTCATTCGCATTCTCGCTGCGCTGCTGCTGCCCTTCGCCACATGGTGCGGCACAATGGAGATTTCCAACATCGACGACAAATTGTCGAGTGGTTGTTGTAAGTTGTAAGTACATGTGTATGGGGCGAAATTAATAAAAGGAAAAATATTTAAGCACAATGTATGCATTCGTGTGTGTCGCAGTGTGTGTGCGTGGGTATTCTATTTTCGCAAATAGCCGGCATGAGATTGTCTGCGTGGCCGACGATAACGTGGCGTATACGTAATGTGTGTGTGATATGAATGCATGTGCCGCAGACACAGGCTCAGACACAAGCAGACACAAGCACATACATTTGGTACTTACATAGTAGATGGTTGCCCAGGAATGTTATGGCCATCGGCTGTGTATGTGTTGTGTGTGTGTGTTACTGATGATGCCAGAGGGAATTACGGGAAGTTTGCATTAATTAGTCGGGGATCGTGGGCAGCGTGGACTGTGCCAGAAAGTTGAAAATTTACCAAATTGAAAAGCCGCGCAGCTCGGAAATATTTAAAAACTAGCGGGATAACTAATTATAACTCGCAATTGCATTATTAAATTAAATAAAATAAAACTTTATTATATTTCTAAGGGATTTAACTGATTGATTTAATGTTTGTTAGATAATCTGATAATATTAAATAGTAAATGGAGTATAAAATAATATAATACAATTTCTTATAGTTAATGTAATTATTCTTCAATTCTTTCAGGTTTCATTTCTATAAACAACATTTTAAATAGTTAGATTCTCTTGTTTGTTTAACTTAACTCAGTCTCCACACCGTATTGACCATCAATCTTGGGCTAATGTCCTCACATCTAACTTAACTCTTTGCACTGCAGAGCACGTAAAGGGCATCACAATGTCAGGCAGCACTTCCTGTTGGCACTCTCTGCTTCTGCATCTCTTTCTTCAGCTCTTGCTCTGTCGCCTCCTCAATCTCATTTCCTTTGGCAGGAGATGCCATTCGGTCAGCTGTCGTTGCCATAAGTGACCAATAGCAACTACACAAAGAGGGTGGAGTGAGTACGAGTAGAAGAGGTTGCCATAAGTGACCAATGTTCAGTATGGAGCAAAGAAAGGGGGGCCAAGGGAGAAGGCTAAAGAAATTGCGCTTGTGTCTCGCTGAAGATATGAGATAATGCGATATGCGAGATAGTTTTATACGTATTATGCTTATATCGAGCACGTCTCTGTCGGGTACTACATACGGAGCAATTCACAGTTACCCCGTCCCCAATCTGTTGCCGTTGCACAATTGTTTCTGATTTGGCGCAGCTTACAACGGCTTCCCCAGGCGGCAAATCGCTCCAGCGAGGGCGCTTAAAAACTCATTGAGTACGAAAGCGTTGCAAAGGGAATGGAGGAAGGGGAAAGGGGTTACTTTTTCAGTTTTGATTGTTTTTCCCCTTTTCCGGTTGCGCTTTTTGCACTCATTTGCTACTTAAGCACTTTGCAGCAGACTGTTGCAAGTTCACACGAGCTCATGAAGTTGCTGCAACAACTGTTACCTCCGGTTTGGCTTGGCACTCGCACTCGCACTTTTCGGAAGCGTTTCCTCAATAATTTTCCCGGCGGCTGTTTAACCAACTTTACCGGCGCCGTCTCCGACATCATTCTCATCCTTGATCCTCCAGCTCTCTGCGTTTATCCTTGCCACTTGCTCCTTTGGCAGTCCTTGGCAAACAAGAAACGCGCAGTCAGAAGTCAACGATGAAGATGCTTGCGTTTTATTTCATTTCCGCCACTTGTGAATTGTATATATACCTCGAGCCCTGTATACCTATACAAGCATACATATATATTTATATATATATTGATATCTGAGCTGATTTTGCGGCTATGCTTGGCACTCCTTGGGAAATGACATTACCGAGTGCGACTTATTTGATTTGTGCGTCGAATAGTTGCGATAAACTTGCAGCACAACTGCATAAGATGTGTCCGCCCTTCCTTCCCTCTACCTCTCACTGTACATCCCCCTCCGTTTCCTCGCCCTGTTTGTATTCATTGGAAAAACGTGTTGGCAAAACTTTCCGCTTGTCTGCTTTTATTTATGCTTCAACTTTTTGGCAATCAATTGCGCAGTTTTTCTTGAACGCAGGCAATAAATTAGCCGCTTAAATTGCATAAATACTTAATTGTTGTTTTTAGCCTGGCACTTTTTGGTATAATTCTAGAAAAAATATATTCAAACTATTTCGCATTCGCATGAGCTTAAAAGTTGTTAAAAACTAGAAAATAATTTAATTGCGGAATAATTGCAACTCTACTTTATTCCGATGATCAATATCGATTACAATTAGTGCTGCCACATTGTTATGTTCGATTCTAATCGAATAAGGTTACCAGCTTTCTTATACTTAACTAACTAAAATATACTAAAACTGTTTTTCCATTATTTAAACTTCTTTAATTCTGTTCCAGATTTTTAATTGAAATTCTTTTCTTATTTACTGTTTCATATTTATAGTTTTATCAGCATTATGTTATCAGTTAATGTTTTATTTAAAGTGTTATGTTCTTATGAAAATTTAATAAGGAGTAGACAAGCAAAAGCAACAAAGAAAAGCTCTCAAAACAGCACCGAATAAAATATAAATACTACAATATAAATAAAAATAATCTAATAAAGCACATAATTAAAACTTTAAGTTATATCAATATGGAAATTTATCGAAAAACTCATAGATCCTTCTCCCCCTTTCCTTGGCTTATCCTGAGAGGCATTTAATTAAAGGCAAAATGAGCAAAAATTAAAAACATATAAAACAAATTCCTTAGTTGCCAAGCCTCCTTTCTGCACGTTCATTAAAAAAGTTTTTAGGCCAAAAGCAACACGTACCAGGCGAAACTTTGCAATTGTCAAAAACTGCAACAAGCAACTCAACCGCAACAAATGCAACAAAATGGGAAGGGCCAAAAGGGCGAAGAATGATAAGTTAGAGGAGGAGTTACCGGGAGGGGGAAAAAAGTAAAGCTTGGTGAAAAGTTTTGCGAGTCAAATGCTCCGGCAACTGAAGCTGCACATTCTTAATAAAAAGAAACAATCTCGGGCTGCGTCACAGCACCTTTTCACCCCTCTCCCCCTACCCCTACTATCCTTAGCATCTAGATTGTAGATACTTGTGCTCCGAAAAAGTTTGACATCTGATGCTTGCAGGGAGAGAGATGTGAGGGGAGGGGGGGACACAGAAGCGAGGACTTGGCGCAAATTAAAACAATGTCAGCGACTTTGAAGCAACAATTTGCAGTGTTGGCGTTGATTAGAGTTCCTCTCCAACTACAGCTAAAGCAACAACAACCCGCAACAACAACAACAACAACAACTTCAAACTGCAACAACAACAACTGGGAAAACAAGTTGGCAGCACGCCTAAGCGGGGCAGCCATATTAATTTTTCATCTCTCTCTACTTTGTCCTCTGGCAGAGTGAGTTACAATCTTTTTTTTTTGGCATGTCCTTCATTTTTATGCCATCTAAAAGGGTTATGGGGTGCTCCTGAAAATGACCAACGACGACAGCAGGGTTTTACGATTCCATAAACCATATTTCTTGGGGTCTATCAGAAAGGGAGTTTAATCTCTAATCCCTGTAGAAAGTATAGCTTTTTTAAATGAGTAGAACAAGTATTAATTTATTTTAATCTGTTTGTAGTTCAGTTTAGTTCGCTCTCTTTTACTTTATATAAACTTAAGTATTCGTAGCGTATATTGCAGTCGAGCACACTCAACACTATCCCCTCTCTCTCTCTCTTTCTTTTCTCATTTCTTATGAGTTTTTGTTTAGAGTTGACGGCTGTAGTGTTTAAACCTTAAGCTTACAGCGTATCTTACAGTCGAATCAACTTGCAGATTTGTCGCTCTACGTCATTTTGTGCTTATCTTGAGTTATGAAAAGGTAGTTGGAAAGGAATTAACATGGTGAATTTTAAGATCACAAGCCTTGGACTTTCTGACTTTCTACTTCTTTGTGTGTTTATATATGTATATATTCCTATCTCCTTCTATACTTCACTATCTTATTATCAAACTTAACTTCTCTACATCTCAATCATTCTTTCTGCCACTGTATCCCTCAAAATCTTTACTCATTTCTACAAATTCTTCAAAGCGCATCTCACAGTCGTGCAGACTCTTCATTCTGCCCCTTTCTCTCTTTCTTTTAAGCTTTCTCTCTCTCTCTCTTGCAACTTACTTAGTGCCTTATTTTAGTTGTATTTCGCTTTTATTGCCAGGGCTTTCGTAAATCTTTCATCAGTTGCCTCTGATCCTTAGCTGGTTGTATTTCCCACTTTGGTTCTGCTTATTGTTGTTGTTTTTATTGTTGTTCATATTGTTGTTGTTATTGTTGTTATTATATTGTTGTTGTTGTTGTTGGTTCGTCGCCCTCAAAGCTGCCACAGCTGTTGGCGCAATTTGTCCTCGTCCTGCTGCTTGTCGTCGTCGTCGTCTCCTTCGCTCTTGACGCTTTCTTCAGCTTGTCACACTATTTATGAGTTTATTATTTTTTCTGCTGCTCTATTATTTGGCATTCCATACTGCCCCCTTATTCCCTGCCACGCCCCTCCTCTGCTCTTATATTCGAATTCCCGCATAAATCCCAGTCCTTCCAGCTCAGCTTAAAACTTCTTTCATTACAAGTGCTGCAATTTTTCATAGCTTTATTTTCGGTTTTCTGTCTTGTTTTATTTTATACCCTGTGCACATGTGAAGCGAAGGGGTTTGTTGGGAGTGGGGAAGTTGTTTATATATACATATGTACCCTCTATAGAGGCATTTAAGGCAAAGAGATATAGAAACTATTTAAGGCGATCTCTGGGAATACAATTTTATTTTATTTCACTACAAGACCCAGCTACAAATTGTGTCCAAAATGACAAAATAAAATCTTTTAAATCAACTTGATATCTTTTAATAGGTTAAACATATATCATAAAGATTTCATGTAGGAAAATAATATTATAAAATCTATATATATACAGCAAAATATTCATAACATATAATCCACTGCAGAGATCACAGTTTTAAGAAAATCTCAATCGATGCAGTTGATTGAGAATTGCAGAATTGTTTACATTAATGACACTTCATGGTTTGTTTTTTATTAAGTTAAAATGAAATATATAAATCTATTTACAGGGTATTCCACAGCCTACACACATAGTTAAACTGCAGAATTAATATTTTTTTTTGTATTTTACTTAAGCGGTTAACATTTTTTACTCTTTGCGTTTATTTCGCTGTTATTTATTTAGTGGCTTTATTTGTATTATTTTTATTTTCACTCTCTTATTTTGGTTTTACTGTATTTTGCCGCCCTTATTTTTTTGCAGTGTAGTTGAATAAATTGTTTGCAATTTTTGTCAGTTGGCGGTTGGCGCAGCGTGTTTTATGATGACAGCAGAAGCATCGCAGAAAGACAGAGAGAGAAAATTATAGAAAGAAAGACAGAGAGAGGGAGAGAGAGATGAAGATAAATAGTTGCGCTCTCTCTCCCCGGACCATGTGTTGTTGTTGTTGTTGATGCTGGGTTTAATTATTGCAATGTTGGTTTTTGACTGCCGCAAATGAGAAATTTGTGCCAAAAAAATGATGAGAAGTTTGCAATTTGTTGCAGCCAATTTTGCACTTGGTTAACTTGTGGCAAGTGACGGGGTGCAGCTACCACTTGATAAGCTAATCAACTCCATGATGTCGAAGGGGAGGCAAGGGGTAAGCACTCTCTGTAGCATTTTCATTAACAATTTAAGCCAAAGTCATTCATTATTAACTTCATTTTCAGGCTTGATTGATGCACCGATTTTGACAACTTGGCGGGGAAACGCTATAGATTTAATGTAACTGTAATCTCTCAAGTGCTTCTTGGTAAACTAAAGAAGAAGAAGGAGAAACTCCCGATTTAAGTTTACCATCGCCATGAGCAACTGTCGCAACTCCCCAACTGCCGAACTGAAGCGAACTCAACTGAAGCGAACCCAACACACTTGAGTTTAACTTGTGTTTTACAACTTTAAAAGAAGCAGAAGGGTGAAGGGAGGGGAAGTGGGAGGGAGAAACTAGAAGAGTAGAAAGATTTCTTTGCAAGTATTTACCACTTATATGCAATAAATGTGCAACAGACACACAGCGGTAAATGCTTTACCATCTATTTTATTGACTCACAAAGCGAGCGAGCACACACACTTGCAACAAAGCGTTGCACACTCAGGAGAGTCGCAAACGGAGTAACGCACCTGACCCGGCAGACACATTTGATAATTCTGCAACTTTTCACCCGACGCTTATTTGCATATCAAATAAAAGAGAGAGAGAGGTAGCCAGAAAAGCTAGAAAACTGGGGGGAAAACTGCTAAACAAACGAATGCAAAATCTACTCGAGTTGTTCGAGCGCAATTCGGGCACAATTCTTATCAATAATCTTTGAGGTTTGTTTCTGCGTTGGGGGCACAAATTTTAAATAAATGTTGCAAGAGTTGTAGATGCAACAGCAACAAAACGAGCATATTAGCAAAAGCAAATCATATTGTGCATACAAATATATGGCATATATATTATTCTTTGAGGAATATTAATGAATCAACATCGATCGTTGGAATATTGTTGTATGCTTCTGATGTTTTGTAAATTTATGCGAATAACTTTATTCTACTTAGTCGGGCAGTCTGAAATACGCTACACTATGTTGCATGGAGTATATTTACTAGGTTTGCACGGTGTATATAATTCGGAACGAGCAGAATCGGACTAATATATCGTGCAGGGATACAAACGAACGGCCGATTTTTTATGTTTTTTTATATTTTTGATATATTTGTCCAGATATTGTAACCAAATTTGCAATGTCGGACTTTTTCTATTTATGGATATACGTGTATAATATGCCTTAATTTTAAAAAAATCTGATCATTATAACATATAGCTGCCATAGGAACAATCGGCCTAATCTAAGTATTTTGTATGATATTTATGTAGTTTCTTTGCTTTTTGTTTAAGGAAATAACTTTAATTATCAATGTCAATCAAAGTAGGACATCATATTCTGCTCCATTCTATAAGACCAGTATCGGAACGATCAAAAGATTTAAGAAACTTTCACGGTGTAGAACCTTCAACATATCCAAAGTAGCTATGTTTGTTTAGGTTATTATTCTTTTTTCTTGAGATTTCACTGTGCTAGTATCTACAATAATAATGAAGTAAAAATACACAAAAATTATAAAATTAAGTTGTAAAATCTTACATTATGAAAAATTATAATAGTAAACAAATCCAAACCTATCAATTGCTTTTATGTATAATTGTTCAAAAATTAATCTTCCGATTAAACTTTTAGAGTAAGAGAAATTCATTGCGTAATTAGAATAGTAACATAGCGGAGCTAAGCTAAGATCTCTATAATAGGGACTATATAAAAAATATACTGTAGATCATATCTTTTTCACGTTCTCTCGATCTTTCGCTAACCCTGTCTCTGTCTATCTTACCCTCTCCTTTCAGTTCCTCTTTTTAATTATCATTCACTCAACGATTTTTCTACTTCTTCAATCTTCTTCCACTACATAAATTAAATTACAGCGCATCTCATAGTCGACCAACTGGTATTACCAGCTACTAACATGTTTTTAGTTACCCCTTTTGTTGCTGCGTTGTCGAAAAATCTAAATATTTTGTGTCTTCAGTTTTAAGCCCAAAATCGAAATCAATTGAACAAGCCCAAAGAGAGAGAGAGAGAGAGAACCTCACACAGCAGTCGCACATTGGATGGAGCATTGGGAGCATCATCGACACGGACAGGACATGTAGATGGAATCGGTAGAGCGACCAAGTGTGACAGCTGTGCAAGGTCCCCCCTTCCATGTTTGAGTTGCTGCACAAGAGTCTTGCTTGCCTTGCTTGGTTTTTCTTTAATTTTTGGTTTATTCATAAAGAAACACAAGTCCGACTAAGTTATAAAACTGAGCAACTGTATAAAAAAATAATCGACAAATATATAGCTGACATATGTAAGAACATATATGTACATATGTATATGTGTGTCTTTGCAATAGAAAAACTGTTGTCTCATTCTTATAAATAAGAAATTTGTGCTGATTGTGTTGCTTTCTCAAGCGACGACTGAAGGCCGGACAGATAGTCAGAACGTGAGGTCAATAGGGCGAGATTGTTGAATCACTCGCACATGTCACAGGCCAGATACATTGTAAATATTTATTTTATGAAACACAAATCGAAATACTCATTGTATTTCCAAGAAGATTTCACAGCAAGTAACAACAACAAGAAGAGCGAATAAAATTTAGCTTAAAAAAAGCTAGAATTCTCAACTGTTTCCAATTGAGGGAGGGGCAAAAGCAGATTCGCCACTTGGCGAACACACAGCTGCTGCCGCAGCGCATCCTCAGCTGCTGCTCTTATCAGCTAGCGTGTGCGTTGCTTGTTTTGACCGACTGTTGATTTTACTATAGAACAAATACGCGCACAGCGGGGGACGGAGAGAGAGAAAGGAATAGCGGAGACAGCGGGAGAGACACACAGACCGACCGAGAAAGACAAAATAAATAGCATAAAGTCCAAAAACTGATAAGCGAGAAAATATATAAAGATGCACTCGACTTAGAGATACCCTGCAGCGTACAGTTGAAGATAACTGTGGTGGGTCTGTTAATCAATACAGAATTGGCTAGTAGAATTTTTTAATTCTTTCTATAAGCACACACAACTAGTGCAGCATATATAGTAATACATATACAACATATCTGCATAAATATATCAAATTGTTTCTTAAAGAACTTTTGCATTTAAAGCTAGATTCAATTTATATTTTCAAACTACATTTATAATACTTCAAACTGTTTGTAGACAAAATTTCATTAAGTTATTTTAAGAACTCTGCCTTATTAACGATTTTTAAGTAATCCTCCATTTAAGATCTTTGATTCTGCAAATTTGAAATAAGCTGTTGCTTTATGTTGCTTTCAAAAATTATTATGCCAAATTTCATTAGTCTAACTTATATAATAACTGAGAACTCAGCGCTCATACAGACAACAAACATATTTAAAATGCTTCAAACTATTTTTATACGAAATTTTATAAATATATCTTAAGAACACTGCCATATAAACGATTTTTATGTAATAAACGTCTTAAGATCTATGACTCTCCTAATTTGAATTAAGCTTTTGCTTTATATTACTTTCAAGAATTTGTATACCAAATTTTATAAGTCTAGCTTATGTAATAACTGAGAACTGCGCGTTCATACAGACACAAAATTCGAAAATGCACTGCACAAGCGTATTTACCATATTCATTGTGGGGCTTGCCTGGTATACCCTGTAGCAAGCAGCTTCATAAACGGACTTTGGTTTGAGCAAAACGAAAGCGATGCAAAAGCGAATGGAAATCAAATCAAATCAAACTGAAGAAGTCGCCGCTGGCGGACTGTGATATATGGACAGCTAGCGGGCACACACACAGAGGGAGTAAGATATATCTGTGTGTGTGTGTGTGTGTGTGTGCGCATGTCGATGTATGGAGATATGGCGACAGTCGGACGATAATGCGAACTGACAGCCATTACAATGGCACATGGCATGCGTTTGATATACGCGCGGCAATTTTCATTCATGCAATGCGCGGCCTTAGTGTTTCGGCTACGGCGCTGGCTCCGTCCGGAGTTTCATTCACACACACCTCGCCCAAGATGCTCGACAATAGACAGTGGGCAGTTGAGGCACGCAGCAGAGGAAGAGTGTGAAGAGGGGCAGCTGATGATAACAGGCAAGCCGAGTGGCGACGAAACGTTCCGATTCGAGCCGATGCGACTCGACACGAGGCAACACGGATGCTGCATCTGATGTTGGGCGAGCAGTGGCTCATTCGTGTTTGCCGCTTCGTGCACAGCGGACGCAGCTCAGCTGAACTTATCGTCGTCGTTAGCCAAGTCGAGAGGTTGAGAGGTCGAGAGAGGGTTCGTCGCGCCAAACCGGAAGTAAGGATAATTTTGCAATTGCTGCCACGGCGCTTATCCTGTTGCGCCGTCGCATTGAGTTGCGGGGCAAACCGTTAAAACGTTTAAGCATAACTCGTGTTTGACTCAACAAAATGGCGGCCGTTTCGCTACAATCGTGTGCTTAACGCACCGGAAGTGCACTTTCAAGGCCCATTTATGGCGTTTCGCTTTTTTGCCAGCCCCAAAAATGCATTCGCATGTGAAAATCCGTGTGGGAAATTGTGCGGAAAAACGGGGAAATGTCTATAACGAGCGGGAGAACAAGTGCTTTTGACAGTTTCCGAATATTCGTGTGAAAAAGAACAGAAGGATTTGCAAATTATTAAATATTTTCGAAAGTGCTGGAAAAATAACCTCAAATAATTGTGAAAAAACGATGCCACATGTGAAATCGAACTGTGAAATCGCACTATAAAAATCTATTTCATTAAGTTGTCTCGAAACGAAACCCGATTGAAACGCAAAGCGATAAGACGAGTTCAATAGTTCAAACAAAGTTTTTAAAAATACTTTCCAGTCTAATCATAATCTCCTTCTGGACGCTCGTTGTGCGTGTGTGTGTGTGTGTGTGTGCGATAAGCAACTATAGCAAAGAGAAGGAAATAAATGAAAAGAGAGACGAAGAGAACATTCAATTATCTCTTTCGATTCTTTCTCGTGTTGAAATGAATTAAAATCTGGCAAAAAAACTCGAATAAAACACGATTTTTATTTCGTTTCGTTGTGAAAAGTGTGAAAGGGAATTTTCATTTCAATGGGAATCGTAAAAAGTGTTAATGCTTTAACTGATAAGAGGCTTGATGCGGTGCACAAAAGAAGCTGCAGCCGAATGCAGCAAGGCAGCTAAGTGAAAGACCACAGAGAATTAAAAAATGATTGAAACTCTTCAGCAATTAATATAGTTTAAGATAGGTTCATATATATTGCTAGTTAATTGTATGAAGACTTTTATTTATAACCTTACAACTTTCTACGATCATAAATTATAACATTTAGCGATCTTTGCTATATAGAAAATATTTTCCTGCCAAAATATTTGCAGTCAGCTGCCCCAAATAACTAGAGGTTAGATGAATGAAAAAAAAAACAGTATAAAACATTCAACAAATGGAAAAGGAAACAAAATTAATATTTGTGATATTTTTGTTCCTTTTTTTGATTGAAAATCGAAGCGAAAAAATGTTGCAACAATTTGTATACAAATTTTAATAACACGTTAGATTTAGTGATTTTTCCTGCTAGATTCAAATATAAAAGAGCAGATCTGTCCAAAAAAAAAGGCCTAATCCAGATCAATACAAAAGCTGCTCTGCTCTCATTTCCTACACGTTTCTCTTCGACATTTATCCTCTTATTCAAACTATTTTCTGTTTCTATTTCTATTTTTTATAAGACTTAAATCCTCAAATTCACTTTCCTTTGCAGTGGCACTTGTGGTTTTATGTTCGTTCGATTTTATCCTGTCAAGTGGCTTGCCAAATTTGCAATGCAAGGCAGATTATCGCAAAAGAAACAATTCCTTAAAGTTTTGCCAATTATTAGTAAGCCTTTTATTAAAGATTTATAATATAAATTGAACAAATTTATGCCAATAAGAAAAACAATTCAATTAAAACGTTATCTTATTTTATTATCTTTTAATCTTCTCAAAACAGACATTCTCAATTATCGAGCAGAACAAAAGTTCAATTAATTTAAAATGAATCTTCGAATTTCTTTCCTTAATTAAAGTTTTATTTGTGGCAAACACCTTGGGCTACTTTGTACGCCCTGCCATAAGTTATTTGAGTAACTGGCGGGCAAAACAGTTACTGCCAAAATACTTCGCACCCACTTAAGCTGCTGTCAGCTGCAGAAGACATATGGAACCAGTCATATATATTCGTATATGTGTGGTATATGGCGAACCCAACTCCTTTTCTTTATGTAACTCAAAAATTTGCGCAAAGTAGTGAAAAGACAACGATGAAGGGAGGGAGTGAGGGGGAGATGGAAGTAGGTGGGGCACAGAAGATGATGGAGTAGAAGTAGCAGCAGCAGAAGAAGAAGATGAACTCGACTCCAGTGCAGCGGGACCTGTGCGTTTCTCACGTCTGGCATTCCGCGTCGTACCACGCTGCGTATGATTGTTGCGTTTCAAATTGCACGGCACGCGCTGCACTTCGCCCCCTCCCCGCTGCCCTTCTGCACTATCTTTGTCTGACACAATGCATATGCATAACCACACAAAGGTGTGCCACTGCGTGTGTGTGCGTGTGTTTGTTCTCCTTCTTGACAGTTGTAAAGCGACAGCGAAAGATGCAAGTTGTGTAAACAGGTAAAAGCGACGCTCGAGGAAAGACAGAAAAAGAATAAAGGAGTTCATAACTTTTGCCATTTAAAGCTGCCACATGCAGCTGCAGCTAGTTAATTCAGCCTGCCACTTGTTGGTCACCCAACTCGCCTGTAATTCTTTTATTTGCAACACTTTCTTGACTCCCGCCTGACATCATTTGCGGTTTTCGCACCTTAACAACGCATCAATCTAAGCTAAGCAGGGGGACGGAGAGAGAGGGAGGGGTGGGAGGGGAAGTTAACACCTCGCTGGCATACAAAAATATGCTTAGCTGAAGACAGCGTGATGGATTTGGCTGTGAATTTGCTGAAGGACCTTCAGCTTGCTTGACGCATCTTGGGTTGAGTTAAGGGAAGTTCACTTGACTAAGGGAGCATAAGGGGGAGGGAGTCGGGGTGCTACCACCTTGCTTTGAGCCGAGTTTAGCTGTGGGTTTATTATGAAACGATTTGTGTCACGTTTGATTTGCAGGCAGCTGCTTAGACTGAGCGAATATTAAGCGGATTCTCTGTGGATGTGAGCGCCAATGATGTAAGCCTCTTAGAGCAAATTCAGAGATAGTTGTGGGGGCTGCTCGACTAGCAGATACGCTAGGTTGATTGAGTGAGAGATTATCATTTAGATTTCTCTTTGATTGTGAAGTCTTTGCTGTTTATTTCTATTTGTTTTAATTGACTTCTTCTACCATTCTCTCTTCTCTTTTCTATGCTGACTGCACTTTTTTTTTATTTTTCTCACTGCTTAGTCTTATACTTTTCTATGTTTCTTACACTCCCTAGCTCTGCCTTTATTCCGCTCTTTCCTCATATCTTTCTTACTATATCCATACTGCATCATCTTTATTTCCTTCCCGAGTTACCTATTTCTTTACCTATATCCTACTCCAATTTGTTCTATCCATCTACATTTGCCTATTGTGCCTTCACTCTCTATCTCTCCATTTCTTTCTATCTCTCTCTATTATCTCTATCTCTCTGTAGTTCTCTCTTTCTCTATTTTGTCATTGTCTATTCCCTTTTAAAAATCATTCAGTACTGCGCTTCATTCATCAATAAGTTTTCTTCCATTTTCAATTTATTCTTCTAAACATTGATTCGTTTCCTTCTTCATTTTTCGTTCACAAACAAACCTCTCGTCTCCTACATTTCATCCTCTCTTCTCTTCCCCTACAAAGTGGCAATTGACGATGCAAATATCATAATATTTTCTACAGACTGCAGCGATATAATACTATTATTCCAATGCCATAAGCAGCCCAGCCAAATGGGAGCTCACCTGCTGAAGTTTGCCCTGCACACACGGCACTTAGCACTCAACTGTTGCCCTCTTTTCTCTCTTTCTCTCTCTCTTTCTCTCTTTCACCCTCTCCCTTGCCGGATATAGTTTTGATATGGAATTTAAATAGGTATCCGACAGGTGAACTCACAGTCGCAGGTGCATCGAGTAAATTCACAGTTAAATAAATATAAGTCTGACAAAACTGTGCGCCACTTTGCCACGGCCACGCCCCCCTGCTTACCCTCCCCACCACGTCTCCCTTTCAATTATACACACCTATTACACTTCTGTCTCTCTCTCTCTGTGTGTTTGTCTCTGTGTTTGTCTGTGTGCCTTTGCCAAGTAATTATCAAGTGAGACGATGATTAGCAAGTTTGACATAGTTCATTGCTCTAAGCTCGGTCTCTCTAAGCTGATTTGTGCCTGTATGTGTATCTGTGTGTGTGTTCCGTGAGCTGCGCGTGTCGTTAAATGCTCAAATCAATACGCATACGCACTGTTGTGCCAGGCAAACATTTACATAATTTGCCAAATGTTCGCCTCGATGAAGGATGTGCCAGCAAAAAATTAATTCCATGCAAATTTAGTGAATGCAAAAAGTCAGTCCAAGGTGTTGCCAAGCATTCGGTGTGCATTTCTTCGTCTGTGCTTGTCCCTTCCTTTGCTTCTTTCATCTCCCTCTCCCTCTCCCTCTACATCCTGCCAGCTTTATGTGGCTTAAATGCTTAGTCCAACCCAGACAAGACCAGACCAAGCCAGACGAGCTGCCTTTTTCGCCTTGTTGCTGCCGCAGTCGTTAAACTACTTAGTTTTTCAGTTATTTGTTGTCGGTTTTGGAGTCACTCCCCCCCTCCCTTCTCTACTCACGCCTTTTTTTCCCTTTGGCAAGGAACCATGCTTTGGGCAGGGTTCGTTGCATTTTCGTAGCGTTGTAATTAAAAAAATTATGACCCCAAATTGCACTCGGTCTGGCATTAGTTTGTTAGTTGCCTAAGCTGCTGCTCTACACTCGCAAAGTTTTCTAGACTTTTATTGATATGAATATATGAATGTGTGTGTGAAGAGTTTGTGGGCATCTGTATAAGTCTTGTATAAAATACAATAAAATGAAAAAAATAAGTAATGACAGAGGGAGGGAGAAGAAACACAGAGAACTAAAAAAAACAAGTAATAAAATCAAGTGATTTAGTATTGTCTTTTTAAACATTTAAGTCTGTACTGTACTTAGCTAATTATTATTGATCATCTTTCAACATTTATAAAGAAAAACTATGGCCAAACTGCACCAAAGAAACTCGGAAGAAAATCAATTTGTATAGCTTTATTACTTTCAGTATTTATTTGATTTAATATATATATATTTTGAAATATTTAGTCGATTTTGTTTTAAAGAAAACATGTAAATCATTGGAATTATTAATGCATTTGGTTTAAAACTAAAATCACTTGATTAAAACAGTTAACTTTTCTTAAATAAAGTAATATATCGCTACATTAATAGCAATCTAAAATAAATATGTTTTTTAAATTTAATTATTTACTTATTAAGAAATATATCAAGAAGTATAGATAAAAATATTCTAGTAATTATTCTCGCCAAATTATAAATAACATCATAAGGTGTTGCCAGTATCTTAACGCAGTTGAACTCACTCAAACTTTTTAAAGATTTATTAAAGATTCTAGAATCTTAGCGGAGAATTTCTCTCCCTGGTTTCCCAATAACTCATTCCCTGACACATTCCTAAGATATATGTATGTATAGTAGTGTCCTTGAAATGCTGGCTTAAAATGGATTACATATTTCTACCTGAAATTGAATTTGGACAAAGGCACCTCGAATATCCGAATATGACTCCGATTGGAATGCGCATAACACTTCCGCCGTGGCGCAGGTTCCTTTGCTGTAATTGAAGCCACATGCCAATGTGCATTGTTGCCGTTACTCAGTTGCATTCCCCGGCAATTTCACATTAAAAGCAGCGGGAGCGGCCGCGGCAGTTGCAAAGGCAGCTAGCTGTAGCTGGAAAATCACGCAGCTGGCAATTTTAATCTCGTTTATTAGCAATTTTTCAAGTGATACACATAATTTTCAATTTTGCAATTTCTCGCCCGACGATGCCAAGGACAGGGAAAGTACATGGGGAAGCAGGGTGCAGGGGCAGATGCAATAGGATGCCACGCCACGCCGTGCCTGCACCTGCAACCGGCATTGTGCTTGTTCCCAGGCCTGAGGTGGCAGCTCTTGTTGGCCAAAAGTAGCTAAATTTGTTGAGTGTAGAGTTTTTTTTTGTTTTCAACCTTTTGAGATTTCTAGAAGGTTCCATTTCAATTAAATGAGCGTTTATTAAAAATTGAAAAATATAGAAAAAGTTTATTTTTTGCTGCACATAATTAAGGCATAAAAATGATATAATCAATAAAACAGAATTTCTTTAGTGTTACAAATGTTCAAAAACCTCTAAAATCTTAAAAATCTTAGTTTTTTTTCAGATATTGACATGCTTAATTTATTACAAAAAAAAATTAAACATCATACGTTTAATATTTCATCCGAATATATTATTTAATTTAATGAACTGTGTAGCATTTTAAATATATTTTTAAATTTGAATGAAAATTAAAGTATATTGAAGTATATTTCCTAGAAATACAAAGACTTTTAACAAGAAATTTAATGTGAAAGTAGCTTACTGAACCTTGTTTACTGCCAGATTTGGCATGAAAATGGCTGACATGTGGCAACACTGCACGGCACACACAGAATTTACGCCCTCGAGCCTTTTGTCTTTATCGAACATGAAAAAACGCATTGCACATATGCACTCACAGCAGGGGAATGAGCGAAAGAGAGAGAGAAAGAGGAAAAGAGAGATAGAGAGTGGGACAGTGGGAGATTGGGTTAACGGGAGAGAACCGCCGCGGTGAGAGGCAGTGACCGAACATGGCGGCCCATTTGGAAGCCATTAGGGCCAGCTAGTCAGTCGAGCAGCTGAAGCGAAGAGCGGCAACAATAACAAACGAGCCAAGCGCCAACAATAACAGGGAGCCTACGAAACTAGAGAAACGAGCGTGAGGCAGGTACCGCACAGCAACAACAACAACTGCAGCAGCAGCAACAACAGCCACAATGAAAATATTCACAAAAAACGTAATGGAAGCCAGCGTGCTGTGTAGATGCATATTGGAAGCAATATTTTTTTTTTGTCTTCGCAAAAAGCACCTCTGATCGGTAGGGGTTAACGAGGAAGGGGGTAGGGGGAAGGGCGTGATGAGCATGTGCTGGAAACGGCTTTGCAACTCTGCACACGCGTCTCTGCCACCTACAACACGTTGCACTTGCATTTTGCAATAAACGTTAACATTGAGTTAGACACAGTACGCAGCTACTGTTACTAGTTGGCAGTACTCGTTCCCCGTTACCCGTTCCCCGTTCCTTGTTACCCGTTACTCGTTTCTAGCTGCCGTTTCCTGAACTTCAATTTGATTGGGAGCTGATGCTGATGCTGATGTTGTTTGCATACCAGTTTCCACTTTCTTCGCTCACTTTGTTATTAGATTTGCATGCAGTCGCTCACGACTTATGCGACTCCCTCCCCCCTCCTACTTTTCTCTATGCAGTGGAGTGCAACCCTTAACCCTTAACCCTTTGCCATTGAAGCACTCGCATATATATCTTGCTTGGTGCAGCTGCAAACGTAATTGCATTTAGTTCAGAATTTATGTTACTATAAAAATTTTTATATATTTTTATACTCTCTCAAAAGGGAGCAAATTCGCATAAAGTGAATATTCTTTAATTGAATATAAAATACATTTCATAATAACATACCAGCTTTAAATTCTATGTAAAGTTTAAATTATTTACTAGTATTTAAATCTAACATTTGTTAAATTAAATATTCAAAATTGTGCATAAAACTTTATTCATGTGGAGTATTTTATATCTAATTACTCATCGCATTTAAGAAAAGCTATATTTATAAAACTATTATTTTGATTATTATTATTTATTTACTTAGATACATTACTTCAATAGTATAAATTAACTTTTAAAGTAAATATTATTGATAAGAAGAATTATTCATTGACTTGCAGCGCATTTGCAATTCGTTATAGGCAAATAGAAGATTTCTTTTCTTGTTTTTGCAATCGCTAACAATCTGCTAAAGTTCCTACCTGTGTGAACTTCGTTATTGTCCCCTCTCCTTCCCCGCTTCTCCCCCGCTCCAACGATGCCATCACCCTCGCTACTGAAAAACAGCTCTTAGCTCAACTTCAGTTTCACTTGAAAATTGCATTTTGTACAAAAATGTTTGCAGTGCTGGGAAAAATGTTCCTCACTTCGTTTATGTTTGTGCGAGGTCGAGAAAATATGAAAACAAATGGCGCTTGGGCTTTTAGCTTTGGCAAAGTACACGAAATTTTTTTTTTATTGTACAGATGCATTGAAAATGTTTTGCAGTTTGTGTTTTGGCGTTTGTATTTTGGCGATCCCAAGCGGTTTCAGCGCTCACTTTTTGTACTCATTGTCTATTGTCCTATTCCCCAACGGGTGAAATCCATTGGCAGTGGGTGGGCTTACATACATACATATGTAAGTCTCACCTGCTTAACCACAAATCATGGTAAAACACTACAAAGCTGTTGCAAAGCGCTTGGCGCATATGAAACGAATAACAAATCAAAGACAAATTCCCAGCTTAGCGGGTTACGACGAAGAAAACAACAGGGAAACATTTCAACGTATTTCCTGTGATGATACATTTAAATATAAGTGCAAATAAAATATTTTATACTCCTTTCAGACAATTTTTAGTTTCTGATCGCAACCGATAATAATAAATATATCGTTTAAAATAATAATTTAAGACTCAAATAAGATTTAAAAGTAGTTTTAAATTTATTTTCTAATTCTTATTTTACATTTGTTCGAAATAACAGCTCCACTTCACGGTGCAAAGTGCATTTACTTTAGTTTTGTACCCTTATTATTATTATTTGCTATTAAATTGCAGTCAAATGTAACATTTTGCAAACATTAAATACTTAAGAACTTTTGCCTATCTGTCTGCTATGATAATACCCTCTCGAGTGAGCAGCATACTAGACATGCAAACAAAACTTTGCTTCGAGCTAGAATCTCATGTTTATTTCAAAGCGAATCGCTGAAACCTTTAGCAAATTAGATTTATGGTTGCTTTTCTTCCTTGAATGAGAGACTCTGCGAGCAAATATGATTTCTGCTTCAGAGCTGGCTGACTGTGTACTCCGCTGTTAAGCCGCTTATCAGCTTTGCACCGTGTTGAGTGTGGGCGTGCTGACAGACATGCAGAGATAATATAATTGTGAACAACACAGTAGTGCATTAACATAGTTCAGAGTTTGTTGGGGTTTCACTGAAAACAATAACACACTTAACTAACGCAACCTGCCGCTAGAGCCGCGGGGGTCTTTTGTAAACGTTGCATTGTTGTTATCATCATGCTGTGCTTGCACGCTTTTATTTAGTTGATTCGTTTTTACAACATTAATTGGCAGTGCAAATTCAATTTATCAAGAGTGCCAAAGAGCTGCGTACCTAGCTCAAGTTATTTCAAATAATAAATCTGGTAACGCCATTTCCAAATCTATGCGTTACGTAACGATTTCCTCGCATTGCATTTAATTGATCGAGAAAGAGCGAGAGAGAGAGAGAGCTATCGAGCTGCGTGCGTAGCTTAAGTGCTGTGAACCAATAAATCTGGCAACGTCATTTCTAAGTTCTTACGTTACTTTACGTAAGCATTTCTTCGTGTAGTTTACCCCGCGTACAAGAACGCACAGTTAATTGCAGCAATAAAAAACATGGAAATGCAATTTGCAGCCAAAGGCGTCAGTTGCACGATTTGCAATCGTTATTTACCCGTCGAGTGAGTAGAAACCCAATGCAATTCAATTTGTGACAGCCAGACACGACCATTTTGACAGCAAGACCGACTCTCAAAAACAGAAGAACAATTGATATGTGTAATATACACACACACACACATACATCCAGTTGTGCTTACGTATGTATGCAGGTCGAATGCACCCGGCAAAAAAGTGTTAAGTGCTTTTGCTGTGCTCCTTGCAGCAGCAGCAGCAACAGCAGCCCAGCAATCATTGTCAGCAAATACCCAACAGCAAGCACTAACCGGAACCAGAACTACGACTCCTAACCCCCTCCCCACCCCGACTCCTTCCCTAACCACAACAGTGGCTGCGATTTATATGCAGCGCAAAGTGCAAAAGGCAAAGGGAAAAGTAAAAAACAAAAGCAAAAAAACGTTAACAATTTCTTGCAGCTCTAGAATCAAATGCAAATGCAAACAACAGTTGGCATCAATCGTAAAGTCGAAAGTGTGTGGGAGGTGGGCCCCGCCCCCCCTCGCCCGCCTCTTCGTGCTGTTCCCCCTGTTTATTGCCGGAATTAATGATGTAGGGTTTCGGTTGTTTTGGTCTTCGACTGGATTTCCCCGCTTTGTTTTGCTCTGCTTTCAATTTCTGTTGAATCAAGTGGAAATTCAATTGATTTGCTTTGGCTTTTCTGCGGCGGCCGCAAAAGGGAAATACGCAAAAAGGCGTTATAATAATGGGCGATGAATGTTATGGTCCCGCCCCTGTGCATTCATCTGTTGAGCTTCAAAGGCGAACAAAAGTTCCGTCGATTTCCTTTGACGAGGCTGCACAGTGGGAGTCGCAGTCAAGTTCAACAAGTGTAAAACTCATTCAATATTGCAAATATTGCAAAAAAATAAGCTCTTAGAGTTTTTCCTCTTTTCTCTGTGAGATTTTCCTAACTCAATTAGTGCAAATGCTTTGTCCAATCGAATGCCCAACATTATTTAATTAAAGGCAAGTGCAGATAATGAACTCGTACCTAATGAAGTTTTGCCCAAACTGAATTCAATTTGCGTTTGCCAAACCAAAGAGATGGAACCGCAAATTTATTATGCAGTAATGTAATTTGGGTTTTGAATCAAACATTTAACAATTGTATTCTAATAAATATTTAACATTCTGTCTGTTTGCAGTTCAACAATTGTTTCTCCTCAGTTATTCATGTGCGAGCCGAGCTAAGTCCTTTTGCTTAGACAGCCAACTGCCACGCCCAGCATGGGCGCCTTAAACCTATCGCTGCTCCTGGTGCTGCTTATAGCGGTCACTCAGGCGGCAAGAGAAAGTGAGTAGAAAAACTGATAACTCATAATCAGGGCTAACCAAAATATTTACGAAAAATCCAGAAATATTTATTTATTATTTACGATAAAACAAACGAAATATTTGAGATAAATATTTACGATAAAACTTAATTTTCTTGAATTACATGGTCTTTTTAATGAAAAAAAAACGTTTTTTTTCCTTGAATTTCAAATTTTCGTTTTTAATCGATTCAAATCGATTTTTTCTGGAATTTTTGGAAATTAAATCGTTTCAGTCAAGATCGATTTATTTCCACCTCTACTTTGAAAGTCAACTATGAACTGATCGGTTTGTGAAATACTGCATGTTTCTGTGTTAGATATAGATAAAAATCTAGATAAAAATAAATAGATAAAAATGAAAATAAACCTCTATTGTACTTATTTCGTCGTCGGGAAAGTGCTTAGTCACTTATCGCTGTTCTTTACTTGACTAGAAGATTTCAGATAAAACACATTACTTGGTAGTTTAAGTAAATAAATCGGTTCCAGAAAATTCCCTGAGTCCATAGATACATGATTCATGTAATCTGCCTGGAAATTATTTCTTAGTATAAATCAATTTTTGGGCATTTCTGATTTGAAGAAATAATATACATGTAATTTCACTCAATTATGTAAAAAAAGGCCAAAATATTTACGAAAAGCCGCAGATCGTTAAAATATTTATTTATTCCCAAATATGCCCAAAATATTTAAATAAATATTTAATATTTACGTAAATATTTTGGTTAGCCCTGCTCATAATCATTATTAATATCCCTTCTCCTTAGATCCCCTCAAGAATCCGCGTATCTGTGGGCGACCACAATGTGAGGAGACGAATCCAAAGTTCGCCTACGGGGAAATGCTCTATAAATATGACTACACTGTCGCACTGCGCACTGAATTCGCCGGCTCTGGCGATAATACATCGGATCTGTTCTTAAAAGCTGATCTCGATATATTCTTCCCCAAGCCATGCGAAGGATATTTGCGTATAAACAATGTCAAGTTGTACGATACAATACAGGATATTGATAAAGGAAATGATGAGTCATCGTCGGAGAAACCCAAAGATGTCTACGACTATTATGATCAGTTGTCTGCTGAAACTACAGACTCTACTTCAGATTTCGAGAATATGCATCCGCAGAGCAATCAAATGAATATTGATTTGACAAAAAATCTGCTGAGATTTGCCTTCCACGATGGCTTGATCGGTGAAGTCTGTCCCACGCAGGAGGAGACACCGTGGGTGCTTAACTTTAAGAAGGGCATCCTGTCGAGCTTCCAGAACACAATGATGCGTTTCGATGTCGATTACAACACCACCGAAACGGATGTTTCCGGTGACTGTGAAGTACAGTATTCTCTGGAGTCTACAACAGGTGTCTATGTGATCGTACGCAAGACCAAGGATATTACCACCTGTCGTCGCCGCTATGCCACACAGTCTGTGCTGCAGACAACGCCGTATATCTTCCGCGATGACAAGACAATTTGGCCAATCTTGAACTCGCAAAGTTATTGTAATGTAGGTTCAGTTCATTACGAATTAGGGATAACCTGATCAGCTCAATTTGTTTGCTCATTTCAGTTGACAATCGACAATAACGTTTACCGTGAGATCAGCTGCCAGGAAAGTCATCTATTGGTGCCCTTTTCGAACGGCAGCTCTGGTGCCCTCACCACCTCCCAGAGCAAGTTGAAATTACAGGGCGAGGAGTCATACAGCGTGAGCGAATTTCTCGAGTCCAGTAAGTAGATAAGAGGATTATAACTTCTTCAATTGTTAAGCATTTATTGTTATTGCATAGATATCGAGTTTGTGGAGAGACGTTCCAGCCTGATCTTTGATCACTCCCCCGCTGTCAAGCCCACGCATGATGAGATCAAGGCCGCCCGTGAACTGCTGGTGGAGATGTGCAAAGTGGGCTTCCCGAATATACAGCGCGAGTTTATAGATGTCTTCACCAGCTTTCTGGAAACGGCAAAGAGTCTGGACTATAAGACACTGACCATACTCTTGCAACGTTCAGCGAGCATATGCTCGCAGGGAAAGTGAGTAGAGAGGGGATGAGGCAATAAACATACAACTAACCTATTTCTCTTTATACAACCAAAGGAATCACGTACTGGAATCGCTTCCCTACATTGGCAGCACGGCCTCATACAAAGTGATGCGCGATCAGATTGTGAATGAGAGATTATCCAAGGAAATGGCTCACAGATGGATGACCTCGTTGTCGTTTATAACACGACCAGATGAGGCTACCCTGGACACCTTTTACAGCATCCTCGATTATGCGCGCAATAAAATGGATGCGGAATACACTCTGGGTGCCACAGCCGTCGTACATAGTTTCTGCAAGCACCACGAGAATTGCGAAGAGAACCTGAAGGTGACGCAAATTATTACATTGCTCGAAACGGAATTTGCCAGTAAATTCAAGAACTATCGCGGTGATCGCAAGCAGCGTGAACGTTTAATCATACTGCTGAAAGGATTGGGAAATATCGGAGTTATATCCGACGACTTTGCCAAGGAATTGCAGACGATCATCAACAATGATGCGGTTGCAGTGAACATCCGTTTGCAGAGCATCTTGGCCTTCAGACGCGTCAACTGCCAGAAGTATCGCCAATACTTTTTGGATAATTATGCTGATTATACGTTGAATTCGGAGCTGCGTATCTACAGTTATCTGCAGAGCATGCGCTGTCCGGACTACATATCTATAGCCAAGATAAAATCCATACTGGACCACGAGCAGGTCAATCAGGTGGGCTCCTTCGTCTGGTCACATCTCACCAATTTGGCCAAGTCAAATTCTCCTGTTCGCATCGAGGCTCAGGGTTTGTTGCTCAACGATGAACTGTCGGAGAAATTCAAGATGGACTTCCGCAAGTTCTCACGGAACTACGAGCATAGTTTGTTCTTCGATGAATATAATTTCGGTACCACAACTGATGCGAATGTCATATTCGGCACCGATTCGTACCTGCCCCGCATTGCTAGTGTCAATTTCACAGCGGATCTTTTTGGCCAATCTGTGAACTTCTTTGAGTTTAGCGCACGAGCAGAAGGCTTCGAGGAGATGGCCGCCAACGCGTTTGGACCCAAGGGACCATTCAGTGGGGAACTGCTTCGCAAGAAGTTGTCATTCCTCAATCGCTGGCTGGGCACTGAAAGCGCCGAGGAGGATGACACGCTGGAGAATCTACTGAGCTTGGACACTTTGCGTCTGAAGCGGCAAACCGAAGATGAAGCCGAGACAGACAATGAAGATTATGAATATCTGCATGAAGAGGATTTGGAGGAGGACACCGTTAAGCAGAAACGTACCAAGCGCAATGCTGACGGAAGAAAAGAAGGCGTCGATCGCAAGGTGGATCAATTAGGATACAAACTCAAATACGATTACAATAATCCTCGAGCGCAGTTCGGACTTAGGATCTTTGGCAACGATTTGCGGTACTATAACATTGAATCTATGGCTGAGGTGGCCCTGCTCGCTTCACAGTTCAGTCCCTTTGCTCAGGCACAGAAACTGCTATCGGGCAAACCCTTCAGCTACACCAAGTCGAGTGTGTTCCTAGATGCCGCCTACAGTGTGCCCCTGGCTGTGGGCATGCCACTGGCAATCAATGCATTTGGTGCCTCTTCGGTAGATCTGAGCATCTCTGGTAATCTGGATAAATTGGATGCGGATTGGCATTTCGATGTGCAGGGTCGATTCAAACCATCGGTCTCTGTGGATGTGATTACGACCATGCAAACTGATATGTATTGGGGACAGTCTGGCATCAAAGTCAAGAGCAATCTGTACTCGAACTCTGAGATGGAAGCAAAGCTGAAGATGCGTGGACGCAATCTTGTTTCCTTCTCCTTCAATTTGCCTCAGGATAAGAACGAGATATTCAGTGCACGTTCCGAGCTGCTCGTGGTTAAACGTGATGAGGTAGTGCCACAGGCGGGCATTGAGAAACGCAGTGCCAACTCAACTTGCACTTGGCCTGTGTTGGATAAGGCCATCGGTTTGCAGATGTGCTGGCATTATAGCGTACCCGATCTAAGCAATGCAACATCAAGTTATCCTAGCCTGTTGCTATCGGGTCCATTGAACTTCAGTCTGTTCCTTAATAAGTCCGACTTATCAATCAAGAAATATGTCTTCGAGTACAACTGGGAACAGGAGGAGCCTGATAACAATAACTTTACTTTGGTATTTACCACACCAGGCTCGAAGGTGCAACGGCTTCTTATTGGCAATTTGACTAGTGTTCCCAGCGCCTTTAACGCATCCCTTGCCTACATCAGTGGCGCGAATCGCGTCGCTGCCAGCTGCAGCTATGATGGCAATCCCGACTACAGACGATTGGATGTCTATCTGGATAACAACAAGCAGAGATATCTGGATCTGGCCATGGAGCTACGACGTTATCACGAATTAACAACCTCGATATACAAACCTCGCATGCTGCTGGCCATTAACGGAGCCAATATTACTGGCCTAGTGGGTTCGATTAAGATAACAGACAAGAATAATATCGTGCAGCACGACGTGGATCTCTCTTTCGAAACGAAGAAACTGCAGGCTCTGATCAGTGGAAACATTGTGCAGACCGAAGTTACTACCTCAACTAACATGACTGTTAATTATAGGGTAAGTATTATTATCTTTAATAGTTTATATCCGATAAAGGGTAGAAGGGTATTATTCAAAGTTATATATATGATTATGATTTTCTTTACAGTTCCAGGCATCCAAAATCGAGAGCATAAATTTCGCAGGTCGTTTGGTGAATAGTCGAGATAAATCGTTGACCGAGTATCGTGGCAATATGAAACTGAAGACAACGGCTTATCCAAAACTAAACTTTGCCTCCAATGTAACATGGATGAGCCTGCAGGGACACACAGAAGGTGTGGTGACCTATAACAATGCACCAGACTATACAAATCCCAATTACACCAGCATGTTGAGGGTCATCTTTGCGCGCTCCCACTCAGAGGATAATATACTAGAGGGTTCTCGTACACGTGCCAGCGTGGAGCTCAAGTTGCCACGATCTAAGATCGATTATGCTGTTTCAGTCAAGTAAGTGCAAATCAATGTTTCTTGATAACACACAATTAATTTGTACAATCAACAGGCACGAAGAACGCAGCAAGAACGGAACCGAGCACAATGTCATTGTGGGCCTGAAATACGCGCCGGAGAAGGAGATAACGGGTCTGTTTTCTGTTCACCTGCCCCATCGCAGTCTCTTCGCCGTGGATGCCTACATGAATATATCGGTGCCAGAGTTCAATTCCTGCACTCTCAGTGTGAAGGTCAACGAAAAGGCCACCAAGGATTATATGGTAAATAGAAGAATATATTCTATTTGACAACTTTATTTGATGCACAAATTAATTTCAGATATTCATCAATGGTTCTTGGTTCACGGGTCATTCCATAGCACTGAAGGGCAACTACAAGGATCGCAGCTCGCGTGTGCAGGCGCTGCATCATCTTAAACTGATTGTGGAGAGTCCCTCCTTCGAAGCCACCTCGCTGAACATTGTCTATCGACGCAATCAGCTGCTGATCTTCTACGATTTGCAAGCCAAGTACGGCAAGGATCCGTACGGACTGACCATACAATATGCATCGAACGCACACAATCGGAACTCCAATGCCGAAGTGCGGCTGCGTGTCAAAGAAAAGGATTACTGGATCAACTCAAAGTTGCTCTCAGAGCAGCCCAAGCTGTTGCAGCTGGAGATGCACATAGACAAGTGAGTAAAGATGGCAACTTCATCCAACTTCCAATGTATAAATAATAATTTCAATGTATTCCCTTAGAATACGCGATGTGCACGTTAAAATTGGACTACTGAACATTGACAAACGCAAGGAACTGTCGTTGGAGCTGAAGTGGGATGCCAATCGTGATCCCACAGAGCGTCTGGGACTGCTGCTTGAGTACAACAGCCCGGGCAACAAGCATTACGATGGAAACCTAATGCTGACATATCCGGAACGCACAATCAACTGCGGCTTCAATGCCTACACTGGAGGTCCCAAGTTCAATGGCAAAGCGCATGTCTCGTGGAGCATAACCGAGGTCATTGAGTTCAGCTACGATGCGGGCATTATGCCGGGCAAGCCGCTGCACAATTGGCTGCATGCAGAGCTTAGCACACCCTTCGAGGGGTGGCGCACCAATAGTCTGCGAGCTGGAGTCTATAATTACCAGAATTTAATATTGGTCAACTCAACGCTTACCTGGGCTAACGATCAACTGCTGGAGGTGGGCTTTAAGAGTGATCACGATATACACGATCAGTTGGTTAGCTTTGATGTGCGCGTGGGCATCAATAGCACCATCAAGGACATACCTACCATCAATGTGAAGGTGAAACATTGGCAGGATCCCAAGAAGGTCGATACCGATCTGTATCTGGGATACAGGGGACCAAACGACACCAGCATCAATACGTACAGCGTCAAGTCCATGTGGGATGTGATACACACTGAGAGATATCACAATGTGTCTGGCAATGTCTCCCTGGTGAGTCCATTCGAGGGCTACCGCAAGGGTGGACTCGTTGCCATGTTCATGCTCGACGACAAGCGACAAGTGCAGGGAGGTGCCTCATTGGAATTTGAGGTTCGTGAATTTACCCTAACAATAGATGGTTATGTCAAGAAGGTTACGGACAATATGCTCACCATTAATATAACCACTCCGCTCGAGAAATTCCGTACGATTCATGGACGCTTCGGCTTGAATGAGAAGAAACGTCATGCGGTCGCTGAGGTGCGTGCCCCAAGTGCGGCACTGGGTGTGGAAGCCCTGGCAGACATTAAGAACCTTCTGGACTTTGATGTCAAACTGAGCGTGGCCACACCCATCGAGACCTTCCAACAGGCAGCGGTGCTGGCCAAGGTGAACACGGAATGTGTCGATTTGCGTGGCGTTTGGAATAATTCCACCTTGGGTTTCACTGGAGTCTGGCATATGCACAATCTAACGGACTTCGAGTACTCCTATCTGGTCTTCACACCTCTGGCTGGCTTTGAGGAGAACGGCTTCAGAGCCAAGCTGTTGAAGAGGGAGAATTTCATATTCCAACTGCATGGAAAGCTGTCACATTATAAACTTGGTGTGAAAATCAATGGACATCCTAAACCAAAGCTGGTGAATCAATTGAGTAATCAGAGAATGCAATTGGACTTGAATTTCGATGATGATTTCCATCCGCCACGTGTCGAGGAAGATCCCGACGATGAATTCCTTTCCTATTTGACCAGCTTTGAGATTGACACTCTGGTCTGGGCCACCATTGTGGGTGAGGTGGATATACAAGAGAACGTCGACATGTATTTCATTTTGGGAAATGTGGATCTGCCCCAAGGACGTGTAGAATTCCGAGATCGTCTCTATTACCCTGACTATATAAACGTTATCAATGTTCTGACTGTGAAGTCACCGTTCGATGTGTCCAGGGACTTGAAATTCATTTTCGAGTACCATGTCGATTTATATTTCAATTACTTCTATCAACGTATTGAATTCGAAGTGCTGGATAGTCTGGCCAGGAGCCAGGAAATGGGCTTTGAGCTCAACTACACCAAGATCGTGGACAATGTGCGACCCAAGGCACATGATGTACAACTGAAGCTGATCACTCCATACGAACTGCTGCCCGAGATCAAAATTCAGGGTCGCGTCGAGCTGGATGACAATGCATACAAGGGCAACATTACCTCAACCACGGCCAACACACGTTTGTCCATGGCTGCAGCTGTGGAGGTGGGTGTACTTCAAATCGAAGTCTTTATATGTTTGCTAACTAGTTAATCTTCTGATCTTGTGCAGAACGAAGACAGCTTCCTGGAAACTTCGGTGGGCATCTTGCTGGAGACGGACGTTATACCACACTACGCCTGCAATGTGTACTTCAAGAAGGACTTCTCTGCCGTGGACAACATCATTGACATACGCTTCGAGGTCACGGACAATGGACATGTTAATCAGGTAAAAAATACTTATTTAATTTAATCAAATTAAACCTCATCTGATTTCAAATTCTTGTTTCGAATTTCTCTAGCTGCAAATCCAAACGGACTGGCACACAGATCCTGCGCACTATGTGAATGTCAATGGCAAAGTGCAGACCACAATGCTGCCACTGAAGTTGGCCTCCACCTCGGTGCTGGCAACGAAGGGTCCCAATCCACAGCTGAGCTTCGATCTGGACTTCTTGAGTCGCGATGGGCAGAGCCTTTCGTACGGCACACGGGCGAACTTGAAGAAGAATGTATTCAACATTGAGGTGTGGACACCGTTGAAGAACTATCGCAACATCTCGATGCACGGCACTGTGGAGCGTAATGCGCGTGATCCTCAGCGCTACGATGTGGTAGGCAATCTGTACAGGAATATGGCCACCTATGGCGTAATTGGTGTAGTGCGCTTGGCCGACAGCTTGTCCGTAGATGCTCAGCTGCGTGTGCAACCCAAGTCGGGAGGTCCTGACGGTGCCATCTCGCTGTCCATTCAGGAAGCAGGACCCAAGAAAATACGCTTCTCTTTCAGTGCCATTGAGGATGGCAAGATGTGCCAGATATCGGGCGGATATAGTGTTGGCGGCAGCAATGAACCAATGGATTTCTCTGTGATTATCGAGAGCTCTATACCGGAAATAAAACGTATCAATTTCTATGGCAATCTCAAGCCCATTGAGGATGGACGCATTGTGGGCGATGTGAATCTGCGGACTCCTTGGACACAATTGGGCATTGACTCCGTGCACTTGCACTCTGATCTGGCTACCCGTCCGGATGGTGGAAAGATCGTAGGAGAATATCAGATTGGCAAGCATATTGGACGTGGCAGTTGCTTGTGGTCGTGGATACTCGCTGAGAATCTGCAGCTGGTGCTCGAGAGCTACATGGAACGACCCAGTGCACAGCCCCGAATCGTGCATGCCAGTGCTAGATATCTGAATCCTGGCGAGAACTTCCAACAGTTGCAGAGCGGTGGCCGTCTGAGTGTGGACTCCAAATGGAACCTCGAGGTGAATGGCAGCTTAAACTACAAGTCCTCAGATGAATTCAAATTCGATGTGCTCACCCAATTGCCGTTGCCAGTGGGCGATCAGCACAAGCTGAGTGGCAAGTATAAGGGCAACATAATCAGTAAACAGATGCAAAGTCCCGACTTCACTGTCGAGGCCAGTTACACGTCATTGGAGGCGCAGCGTAAGCTACTCTCTCGTCTCTCCTATCGCAATGTCACAAATGACTTCAAGGGTCTGGCCCATGTGGAGTGGGGCAAGGCAAAGGATATTTCAGTGGTCGAGGGTGACTTCCTCATTGAACGCAAGCAGGGACAACGTCGGGAGTTCCAGGCCAAGTTGACCACGCCGAAGTTCGTGAACGAGCACACTTTCGGCTTGACGGGACACTACGACAAGACCGATGGAGACTATCACAACTTGGTGTGTGCTCTGGACTATCCCGCAAGTCGTCGTATCTCCGATCTAGATGTGTCCTTCAGCTCCTTGTCGAACATGCACGGTGCAGTTAATTCCAGCACGCCCTTCCTCAATGTAACATGGATTAAGACCGACTTTGAATTCACCACAAAGAGGTAAGTTTGTTAGAATTTACGAAGGAATCAATCTAAACTTGTTCTCTCTCCCCTACAGTGGTCGTAGTTACCGTTACTTGCGCTGTAATTGGCCCAAGGACAGTGCCTTCTTCAAGCTGCGTAGCAACTACGACACCAACAAGGAGAATCACAATCTCAATGGCATTATCGAAATGGAGGTGCCACTGACAACGCGCCATCGTGCAGATGTTTCCTACGGTCTACAGAAGCGTCCTTTCACCGATTCGGGCAATCTGAAGGTTGTTTACAATACTCAACAAATACTCGACGGCAAATACAAGCGAGTGGAGCAACAGAAGCATCCCATTTCCAAGGAGACTACGGACATTACGTTAGAGAACGATATGAAACCCTTGGGCATTCATTACGTGAGCACACGCGATCTGCGCGAGGCGGCTGGACAACCAGATGTGAAGCACATTGAGGTGTTCGAGTTGCGCAACTCGAAGAACTTCAACCTGACGGGTGAACTACATGCTCTGACCACAAAGAATGCGCAGGAGTTCAAGGTGGTGGCCATTCATCCCAATCGCGCTGTAGTGTTGACTACCAAATACGAGGATGTGAGTGCTCAAGTGGTGAGGCAGCATGCCAAGATTGAGTTGTCCGAGACTGCGTGGATAGGCTACAATCTGGAGCTGGGCAACTTCAGCACGGTAAGCAACTGCAGACACTATATAATTATATATACTCATGACTCTTTCCCCCAACTACTTTTAGATTGGCAACGAATCGCAGCGCTTTGCCTTGGAGCTCTTCTATCCCAAGCGAAATCTATCGACTTCGGGCTGGTACCAACTAACGGACAAGAACTTCAATGCTGATCTGGGGCTGAAATGGGCGGGCACCGGACCAACGGATGAGTCTCGTAAGATACGCAGCAATTTCCAATGGACAGCGGTGCCATTGCAGAAAGGTGATCGCGATCATCAGACATTTGCCTTGACAATTTCGCATCCCTATCTGGAGAAGGACATCGACTGCAAGGCGGACTACTATCGCGGCAATCGAGAACTGCTCAGGACTCGTCTGACCATTGATTATTCGAACGAACCGCAACATTTGATTGTCTTGGGCGCTCAACTGCGTGACTTGTACCATGAATTGGGTCACACGAACTACACCTTCACATTGTATGGCCATCATCCGGCCTCGGAGTTGGATGTCGAGCTGAATGGCACCTTGGCAGCACGTCCCTCGTACTACAAGACTGAGTCGACGGCGCACTATCAGCGCGACTACTTGCGACAGGGTAAACTGTTGGCTCTCTTGGATCTGAATAAGAAGGAGCTGGAATACGAGCGCCAATCTCCGTATCATTGGGTGCGTCTCTGGCTGTTGCCCACACTGCAGTTCCCCAGATATGGATTGAACGCCACAATTTGGGATACACCCACAACGAATCACTCGGGCTACGTTTATGTGGATTTGCTGGAACGATATGCGCGCATGGACTTCAATCTGTCCGAAGATGCCAGCCAGAATCTGCAAATGGTTGGCTACATTCCAGACTCACGTAGTGGTTACTTGGATGTGTGGCGTAACTATGAGGAGATTCGAATTATCGATATTACCTCCTATCTGAAGATGAATCACTCGCGCCTAATCACAGGTCGCTTCCATTGGCGTCCCAACATAACGAACGAGCTGCGGGATCAGGTCAACAAGGTGGGCAACTCCATTTATGGCTCCTTCTCGGATGGCATTGATTTCTGGATCAAATCTCTCTACACTGAGTCCATGGAATCGGTTAGCACCATCTGGCACACGGCCAAGGAACACAACAGCAGATTCATTGAGGACATCAGCCAGTTGAGTGTACTGGAAGAGGACCTGGATGATATGCGTCTGTTTGTGAATCAATCGTATGAGGCAAATGATTTCTATATCAAAAATGTTGTGAACTTTACGCTGACCATACTGGATGAGTTGGCCATCAGGGATCACATTGAATCGCTGCCGAAAATCTTCTCCGAATTGTGGCAGGCAATGGGTGATTCTGGCAAAGCTTTGCGCAACAGTATTGACTGGCTGATCAAGACCATAAAGAAGACCTACAATAATGTGCTGGATGCTATCAGTCGGTTCTTCCATGGCGAGAGCTTGAACTACATTTCATCACTGATGGAACTGGGCATAGAGAAGTATGACAAGTTTGTCAAGGATCTGCACATCAAGTTCATCAAGTATATTGAAAACTTGTGGCACAAGACATGGAATATGGCTGAAGCCTATTGGAAGAGTGTGCTAAAACGTTTCGAGCCACACATGTTCAAGCTGATCAGTTTCATTGAGAAGAACGCATGGGATCTAAGCAAGGAAGTATTTGACTTCATCTACAAGCGCACAAATGAATTGGCGGAGACACCGTACTTCAACAAGGTGTCCAGTTTCACGCAGGATGCGGATCGTCTGTACAGGGATATGCAGGCAAACGATGCGATTACAAACATCAAAAAGTACTCGACACTTGCGTGGAAATTCATCAAAGAGAAATACTTCAAGTTGGTGCCATTTGGTGCGGAACTGAATGAAGTCTTGACGGAAATCTGGCAGGAAATTAAGGAGTTGCAAAAGATCGAACAGGTACAGGTTGTGGTCTTGAAGTACTACGAAGTTGTGGCCAAACTGGAATGGATTGCCGATGAGCTGCAGTTGGAGTATCGCATTCATCAGTTGTACGGCTTGATACGCAATAAGTTCCGCACTTATGCCCTGAATGCGCTGGAGACAGCGGACATGTACAGAGAGGCGAAGACCAAGTTCGTTTTCGATCCAGAAGTTGGTATCATTGATCTGGAGCAAAAGCTTCCCATGTCCTGGCATGCATTCAATGAGACGCCTCGATTCGAGGAAATTCCCGAATACAAAATGATCTCCAAGGTGCAAAACTTCCTGAGCGAAACAAACTCCTCGATTATAATGAAATTGTACAACATGCGAGCACATTTGGATCCCAAGACCTGGCTGCCTCCCTACTATTGTAAGTCATCTGAGCTAGTATTGAAACTTTCTTTCTTATCTTAATTCTCGATTTGTTTTCGCAGCACGCGCCTTGCTCATTGACTCGCGTCATTTCATGACCTTCGATCAGCGTTTCGTGGGTCTAAACTTGAATATGGAACAGTTTTCAGAAGGACAGTGTAGTTATCTGCTTGCTCACGACTTCTTCAAGCGCAACTTTACGCTGCTCTTGGATTCAACGGTAGGTGTAACTAGACACTCTCATGATCAGCGCCAGCCTTGCCTCACATTCGCCTTATCTTTCTAGACACAAGTGCAAACAGGTCGCAAACTGAATTTCATTGCCAATGGACAACTAATCGAAATAGATTTGGGCACCGATGTAAGTAAAGCATGAAGTCAAAGAAACTTATCTTTACTAACTGTTTATCTTTTCATTCCTTTAGCAAATCAGCATCAATGGCCATCTGCAGCCAGTGCTGCCCGTTAAACTGGGCGATGTTAGCATCTACCGCGAGCTGGACATACTATCCATCATATCCGACACACACTTCAGCCTGCACTGCAATGTTCAGTTCGATATCTGTTGGTTCGATGTGAGTGGTTGGTACTTTGCACGCACAGCAGGCCTGCTGGGCACACTGAACAATGAACCCTACGACGAGTACACCATGGCGAACAGCCTCATAACCAGTCGAACCCAGGAGTTCACAGACTCTTGGAGTCTGCAGCATTGCAAGTCAAGGCAATCGGCGGCTCAGGACTTCAGTGAGGCGGCCACACTCACCTGCACCAGTTTCTTCCGTTCCGGAATGCTCTCAGCCTGCAGCGCCGTCGTCGATCCAGCGCCTTTCTATGATATGTGTCTAGATTTGGTCATGAAATCGCAACCCATACGTCCAGGTCATCCGGCCGCCAAGGGTGCCTGTGCTGCCGCATTGGCCTACATGGAGGCTTGCACCACTCTGAAAGTGCCCCTACGCGTGCCAGATCAGTGTGTGTTGTAAGTTGAATTGGATGACTTCAAATTGGAATTATATTCTATAAATTCAATTAATATTTGCAGCTGCCAACTGACCAATGGTTCCTATGTTCCCGAGGGCAGTTTCATGGAGCTGAGTGGCGCTGATATACCTCGCAGCAGTGATGTGGTCTTCATTGTAGAGGCCAAGCCTTGCAACGCGAATCTGAAGGAGTCCAAGAGCATGATGACTGTCGTGGCCAGCATTGAGGAACAGCTCAAGGCTGCAGGCATAAGCAACAATCGGTAGACAAATGAGAATATATATAGATATATATCGATCTGTTACTCACTTCCTCTGTCGCTTTCAGTTATGCTGTTGTTGCCTTTGGTGGCATCGAACCCTTTGACAAGCCACGCACCATATTCTATGAGCGCAACGTGTTTACCTCGAATCCGAATCAGTTGGCCGACTACTTTGACCACATCAAGACCGGCAACGGTACCAACAAGGATATTCTCATGGCCATTTCGACGGCATCACGCTTGAACTTCCGTCCCGGCGTTTCCAAAACATTCATCCTATTGTCGTGCAGCACCTGCCAGGCCAAGGAGATGCGCTTCGATTACAGTTCCATATTGCAGTTCATGCTGGAGGAAGGCGTCAATTTGCATATCTTGGCGGATACGGAATTCGACTTTGAACGCCAGAAGAAGTTGCGTCACTTCTTTGGCATGGACAAGAAATTGGTCTACTCAAAACGTTATCCCGAGGGCGATGCCGAAACAAAGGATCAAGTGCGTATCCATAAGAGCAACTTGGGTATTTGTCCACCGTTGGCATTGGAGACAGACGGTTCCATATTCAGTGCACGCAAATTGGCACCCGAGCGCAATTATCCAATTAAGCGATTTGCCACCATATTTGCCAAGCGTGTAGCGCAGAGTGCCACGCCCAGTGGCCCACAGACTTGCGAGTGTTCTGGCCACAATTCGGGAGTCTCGTATGTTGCCTGTGCACCGCAAGACTTGCCCGAGGAGAAGGGCATCCTGGACGACTATGTGAGTAGAGAGTTTTAACTTCAATAAAGCTGATTATAATTTTATTTTCTCTTTTTTTTCATTAGGATGAATTCCAAAACTGGGAATGGGAAGATAACCTACAAGAACAAGAAGCCTAAAAACCAAGCACACTTCCTTAGTTCGTAATCGATTAGTTAGTTAGTTTAGCGACGTCGAAACAATGCTATAATATTTTGTATAAAATAAATAATACTCGTATTCCAGACAAGCTGTTGCTTAATAGACCACGTTAATGATTTCATTAGGTAACCAGTGAGATTCGATTAGTTTCCATCATTGCCGAATATCGTCTGGCCGTAATTCTAGGTTAGAGTTTCCAATTATGCCAACTGGCGGCTTCAATTGCAACCTGTTTTCAGGTGGGTGCCCTGCCCTGCCCAGCAGCCCATTTCCTAGGCAACAATGCAATGTTTTTGCACAGATCGTCGACGACGATGGAGACTATACAAAAGTGGTCTGACCGGCTGCAGTGCAGAGCGCGACTATCACTTTTGCAGCAAGTTGCGGGTTACGGTTGACGGAAGCAATAGCAGAACTCAAGTACGTGTTACAACCTTAACCCCAGAAGGTAGGCCAGGCAGTACCCAGTACCAGTTGGAGCGCAAAGAGTGCAGACAGTGGAGACGGCAGGCAGTCCCGTTCACTTTGCCTGACAACCGGGGGATACTTGATACCCCACTTGAACCCAATTTTGTTGATATAACATTTGCTTGGAAAAGCACAATGAAAATTATGCGATAGCATTGGCAACGCAGCACTTTCTATTTCAATGTTATGGTTACATCAACTGAGCACAGTTGACCAATTGCGAAATCTTTCACTTTTCATGCAGGCAGCGACTATAAAAACGGGCCCAGCGATTGCAGGCACTTGCATTGCGCGGTGGAAAATCGGAGCGTGAGCAACTAAGTTGGAACTAACTAACGGAACGGACTAAGATAATACCCCCGAGAAAATGTGGTTACTTGTGAGTGCAGTCAGAAAGAATCCTTGCGTGTCTTCTTAAAACATTTCTCCAATTAGCTTCTAATCAGCGCACTGTCTCTTTGCTACGCCTCGGAGCACAGCGGCGAAGGACACTATGGCGGGGACGGAGGAGGTGGTGGAGGCGGCGGGGCGGGAGACTATCATCAGCATCACGATACGCCAACTACCTACTCGGAGATATCGAAGCATGTGCCAGTGCATGTCATCGAGAAGATACCGCTACCCATTCCACATCCAGTTGCGGTTCAAGTAAGACATTAATATACCCTATATGTTCTATATGCTCCTGTTAACATTATGTTTATATATTATACAGGTACCCAATGTGATTAAGTTGCATATACCGGAGCCCTATGCGGTTCATGTGCCCGTCCAGCAGGAGATTCAAGTGCCTGTCTATAAGATAGTTCCCGAAATAACGGAACGTAAAGTTCCCTATACGGTGGAGAAACCATATCCAGTTGAGATCGAGAAACCATATCCCGTCGAGGTTATTAAGCATATTAAGATTCCGGTGCCAAAACCCTATGCCGTGCCCTATACCATCTACAAGCATGTGCTGCACAAGCAGCATGGCTGGTGAGGCACGTCGACAGGGCGCTAAGAGAGAGGACCGCATTGAATTATCTCTAGTTGAACTTGATGAAAGTATTAAAATCGTTGTATTGCCGCAGCAAAACGTGTGTTTTTTTGTATATGCGAAGCTCACAAATTTATTGCTAAGTTACGATTTGAGAATAAATATAATTGTTATCGTTTTATACAGGAATCAAACATATTCTTTAATTTAACTTTATCTTTTAACTTACACTAAATGCTGACTTTTTTAAGCTTGATAAAATACTAAAACTTTATATAAATAAGATTCTCAAATCTATAAAAATGTTGCTTACATTTATCTTTAAAAGGGGTGTTGAATATACTTAACATCCTTACGTTGAGTATCCTTTCAAGCAAATTATTTCCTTATTTTGTTATTTATTTAGTTCCTTAATTTGTTTGTGAGCTCCAAAACATTCATGTATTTGAGAATAAATGGCATTATTATCATTTTGTACATACATATATCGAAATTATCTTTCAAGCTTAAGTTCTTTATTTTATTCATGATTAAATCCTTATACAGTATGTTATATAAATTCTTAGTTGTATCAAAATTTGTATGATTTTTACCTATTTTATGATTATTATAATTTTCTTTGTATTATTGAGGTTACGTAAAATATCCCTTCAATGTGTCAGAGTTCTTAAATATATTTTTAAATCTAGAGTACTATGCGTAGTATCTTTCGAATAATCATAAGAATAATCATATCCTTGTTTCGAAGACTATATTGAAAAGTCTTAACCTTATCAAAATCTCTTACAAATGTACCGTCATAAAGGATATTAAAATTCCCCTTCTCTCCAATCCTTCGCAAAATATCCTTTCTACCTCATCTCGGACACAAACCCACACAAGAACTTAACGAAAAAAGCTTCGTCAGAGGCTTCTCGGCTTGTGCGGATATGCTTAGTGAGTGCTGAGCGGATATTGTGCTGTTCGTTCGTTATGTGGTGAAAGGTGAAGAGGAGGTGGGGGAAGGTTTAACCACAAGATTGTGGCAAGTCACGGTGCGCAAAGGTGCGTGCCCTCCCACCCCAGCACACATACACAAACACACTGACAAAGGTGTATCGTTCTGTGCGGTGGCAAGTTCGTTAAACTTTGCGAAATCCCGACAGATTGACGTTCTGACGGCTGCTTGTCCTGGCTGTCCATGATTATAGCTAAGTTTTCCTTTTAACCGATGACGCTCTTTAAGTGTGCGCACACTCAACCGTGTCCCCCCACACCTCTCAGCCTTACCCCTTGCCCCCTGGAATGTGCAGCTATGTTAAATATCCCTTATGTCCTTGATGGTGCAAATCGTTTATCGTCTTCAGTCGCAGCCAACCTGCGAAGCTTTCCATGTGAGCATTGATTTCCATGCATTCATTTGCTGCTCACCTATCTATTCACCTTCCCCCTACACTCTCAATCAATGCATCATTCAGACATTTCGCCAGTCAGTCAATCGTCAAGATGATTTCGTTATTTATGCGCAACGTGTGCCAAATGTATCTTATGGATGCGTCGCTAGCGTATACGCCATGTTTGCCTACGTGCTCTACAGTTGAAACTTCATACATACACACGTATTTAAATAGGTATCCATGTCATGCCCACCCACACTCACACACATACACAGTTGAGTTCTCTCAATATTCTTGGAATTGTGAAATAAATTTAGATTTCCTAGAATTTTCTACCCCAAACTTTAATTGAGTGCAAAATTGTTAAATCGGGCTTATTAAGCAGCATTATTTAAATATGAGTTGAGTATTTTTCAGCATAGTTCTCTTGCTCTTTGAACTTGAACAACTAAATAACAAATTTACTTTTGAATATATCAAAAATTATTCATTTTAAGGCGTACTGGACTAAACTTAATGCTAACAGTATCTTCAAGCTTGAATTAACAATTAACGATTGCAAAAAGGCCACCCCTTACGATGTGTTTGAATGCATGTTGAACATGTACTTCACATTCAAGTGGGCGCTATTTAAGTTTAATCGTTTTGTGGCTTCTGTTGTTATTCGTGTTCATCAATCAAATATTTAAAGGTCACAATCGAATTGATTATCTGCTGCAATTGGCAAATCGTTTGGAAAATCATGTAATTGCACAGAACTCAAATGATGCATAAACGAATAATAAATGTGCATTTTCCACAGACTGTGGTCGACTCCAACATTTGACAGAATGCACACGAAATGTGCAATTAACCTGCCGATTACGTGGATTACTTAATCGGACAGATGAACTTATGCAAATGCATTGCGTAATTGCACAATTGAAATGACAAAGCCAAATAAATTGAGTGCGAAAGAGAGAGAAAGAGCAGATTTGGTAATTCATATTTGTAATTAATTTTGGCGTGTCTGTTGCCAGATTAGTGATAGAATGTTGGGGAAATATCTGAATAAGATGATTGCTGTGAACTACAGCTCCATACAATCAGCTACTTTTTATTTGTAACTCCATACAATGCAGCTTTTTCTTATGTCTAATCTAGCCTTTCTTCGCTCAAACATTCTGGCAACACTGCACACAGTTGACACTCTCCAATCGACTCTCTTCATTTCGATAGATTGTTAAGAAAATTAAATACTGCGATTGCAGAGTTGCATCACAACTTGACCTATACGATATATACGAGGATGCTACTATTGATATCGATATTTAATTAAAACTGTCGGCCACTTCTAGTGTTGCGAACCGATCCCACTTGCCTAAAAAATTTAATCGAATTTGCACTAGTAAAACAATCTGAAGGAGGGTTTTGGATGAAGACCAGCATTGTATTTAAAACAACTCCACTTTAATCTCTTTTTAATTTCAAAAACAACTTGCTATAGTTGGCTTTATGCAGCCAGTTAGCCTTTTTACATTTACTAATTATTATAAATCGCTTTTAAGCCGCTTAATGCTTGATTTAATGCAAATAAAAGGCTTAAGTTTAATTTAATTGATGGCATTAAAAATATATCATGCACACTGAAGCGACGCTATCTGCAAATTGTGCATGCACACCTGTGCACACACACGCACAGAGAAAGAGAGAGAGAGGGAGATGAGAAGAGAGCTGCTGACTTAGCTATGTTATCCATACCCTGTACAAAACCACAGCTACTGTTGCTGAGGCTTATCAAATTCAATTTGTTTTTGGCTACACAAACTCCGACTGAGCACTCGCATTCACACTCGCATTCGCAGTCGCACTCACACTCACATGTGGGTACTCGGTGCGGCACGTAAAGTAGAAATTAAATTGTCAGGCCATTTGGAATTTGGTATTGCGGCACTGGCAAAGCTCGCTCAGCCCATGAGCTTACGGCTCGGGCCAAGTCTGGCAAACGAATTTACAATGCTAAGCTCACGGCAGGCAGGCGGGTTGGCTGGAAAAAAGCGAGAAATGGAGGGAAACAAAAACACTCGGATGCGAAATTTGCGGCACATGTTTATGGGAGGCAAAAGTTTTTTCCAGGCGCCAAAATAATTCGTGGAATTAATTTAAGTTAATTGATTTTTTCTCTGCCAGCACGTTGCACGTGCCACCACGTGGAAAAATTATGTGAGTGGAGGAAATTTTCCAAGCTGCCGGGAAACCAGGCTGGCAGCTTGATAGATACATAGATAAGCATGGCAAACTGAAACGGAAGTTTGCCAGTCAAATAGTCAAACGTATCGACAGAGCCAGCACAAGAAGCAGACAGATGGACAAAGAGAGAGAGAGAGGGAGAGAGAGACAGACAACAGGCAGAACACGATTGCGTTGGGTGCTGAGCTGTAATGAAATAAATTTCCTTTCTCGGTTTACACACACACAGAGACAGGGAGACAGACATACTTATACACATGCCACATGTGTCAACCGACTTGGCAGGTAGACATTGTATGTGTGTGGGTGTGTGTGTGGGCGGGTGTCGACGGCCGTTCTTGACTTTGATGAACTTCCTTGAAGGAGAATATGGCATAAGACGTTGCTGCCGATAAAAATAGCAGCACAGTGAGTGCTAAAAGTATGCTGCCTGTCAGCGCAAAACCTTCAGCCAGCTTGGAGGCTAAAACTAGCTAGAAAAAAATGGAATGAAAAACAGCTTTTGGTATTATTAACGCTAAATTAATTAATTGCCCAATGAGTTGAGCATATTAATTATTATCTTCCCCTCCCCCCTCCATCATGTGGCTCGCTCTCTCTTTCGGTGAAGCTACGTTGACTGCTATTTTTAAACATGTCAAAGCGGGAGGAACATGTTACACAAAGACACTCGACTGCTTTGCTCCTGCCTCCCTGCCCCCTTTCCAGCACAGACACACACACACATACATGCAGATACACTCACTCACTCGTTCGCCTAGATTTGAGATACAGTTCGTACGCGTCGGTCTGCCTAATGAACTGTAAAGTGGTGTGAATGCAAAAGAGTCCTTTGATGGGCGCCCCTCCAGTTTTGCCTTTTTGCCGAGCATGAAAACACACACACACCCACATTCACACACTCATAAACGCCCCCACTTGCAAAATTATTGATTGCTTTGCCTCCCACATCCAACAGATATAATGGATAGAGCGTGTATTTAGCAGCAAGCAGATGCAACCTTAGAAGTATCTAATTTTGTAATTGCTTTGCAAAATATCCTGCAAAACGAGCGCAAACAGAAGCTGCAGGCCATTGTTTCTGTCAACATATCAACAATTTTGGCAATTCAATTATTGGTGAACGTCACGAGGAATTGCTGCAACTTGATCTGTTGTAATTGTTTGCTATCAAGTTGTTTTAAATGCAGTATAATGTATGCAAATTCAGAAATACTTATAATTTATTCAGGTAGCCATTTGTTTTTTGCTCTCTCAGTAAATTCACTCAAGCAAGCGGCAATTACTCTCATTTGTCACTCTCTCTCCCACTTCCACTTACTCAATGCAACGATCATTGTTGTTGCTGAGTCTGTGGTGACTCTCATAAATTGATTTTCACCTACTCAGAGCAGCAATTGCATTTATCAGGCCCGTAACAAGGTATTTACAGGACCCCCGCCTTCCAATCATAAACAGTTTCGCCCGAGAAGTTTTGCATAAGGGCTCGTCGCTGCGGCCCTGGCATGTATGCTCTCTCACTGCAGCGCGCAAGCATCAGCCACTCTCATTTTGTCTCTCTATCTCCCACGCACTAACGATCGTTGTTGTTGCGTTGAGTCGAACAGAGTGGCAGCTGCACTGCACTGCTTTTGCTCTCTTGAACTAATGACATGTGTCCCACTCGCACTCAGAATGCTCTCGCAGTCGAGACAAAAGCGCAAATTAGCACAGCGCAAAAACAACAACAGTAGCTGAGTGGAATGGGGAGCGAAGAGGGCTGAGCGAGCGCATGTTTTTTACTCTCTTGCAATTTGCACATGTGAAGGCGCGTTTTAATGAGCGCAATTAGGTATTAAATGAATATGGCAACGCTGCCACAATGTTGTGGGCGACGTAAACTGCATACGCGACTTAAACATTATCGATAACTGTGAGTTAAATCAAAATATTTTATTTGTTAATATTTGAATTTACCGTAGAAGAAAAAACATGTATTTATTCAATAATTTGATTTTATTATTAATTAATTTGAATAAAATTATGTATTTATTTGTCTTGAATTTAAGTTGACCAAACTGACTTAAAATAATAGAATAAATAAGAAAATAATGAATACATAAATAAATAATTAAATAAACAAAACAATAAATAAATAAATATACATACATAAAAAAATTAATAGAAGCATTGTCAATTTGATTTAGAACAATTATTTGGCACATTGAAGTGAACCTTATTTGTTTTATTAATTTTTTAATATAGTACATACTTGTAAAAGATAAATGATCCCGTAAAAAACATTTATCATCCCTCTAATTTTTAAGTAATATTAAAGTACCATAGTAATACATTCACTTATGTATATTTATGAATTTCGTCCATTCCTTCCCTTGTCAAATTTATAGTTTAATTTTCTTGTGCCGCACAGACACTTGTTCCGTATGTTTTTGAAGCACCATGAGTAATTGCGGCATGGAACTGTCTAAAGGCGGCTCAATTCGGTGCCCTGGTGGCCATAAACATAAACATAAACATAAACTATAAATAGCCACGTTTCGGTGGTGCTGAGCTTGACTTGAGCACGAACAACATTGCGAGCGGCGCCATAAAAGTGTGCAAAAATATATAAATCAATGCAAAGCAGGGCACAAAAGGCGGCTGGCCAACTTACCTAATCCGCAGAGCAGTGGCAGGAATAACAAAAACAACAGTTACAACAACAATAATACCTAATGACAAATCCCCAAGCGACAGTCAACAGGCGTAGGGCAAGCGGGAGGAAGGGGGGTTCCAAAGTGGTAGGCCATTAAAGTCATAAAAGTCGCGTGGACTAAATTACAAAGAATCTCCAGGGCTGGACTTGGGGGTGAGGCTCGTGAAGCTGTCGAAGCTTTTCCTGATGCTGATGCTGCTGCTCGCTCTGCTTATTCTTGATATACATAATTTTAAATGACTTTCAGGAGACGACCTTAAACGGCGTTGGGGTGTACACACTAACACACTCACACACACAGCAACAGTGAGGTAGGCAGGAACCCCAAGTAGCAGATAAGATTAGACGCCGAAGCCCAGTGACAACAGGCAGCATTCGTCAAGATGGCGCGTCCGGGTGGTCGGGCGTACTTCCACGCCCACTTTGAGTGTGCGCGCTCGTGTATGCCGTAAGCGAGTCAAGGTTAAGCCCCAAAATTGCTCAGCAGCCGTTGAAGGCGCCCAGAAGAGCTGCGAGAGCAGTGGAGCAGCAGAGCAGCGAGCTCCGCCTTTCGGAAGGCGAAACGTAGAAAAAGATAAAAATGTTCGAGCTTGGCGCGTGGCCCGGCAAACAGCTGGCTGGCTCGTAATGATTACGAGACTTTTCCCAAAGAAAAGAAGTAAAGGCACACACACAAACGCACACATACACGCACACACAGATACTAACAAAGTAAAACGCAGGAAACAGCAGCAGCAGTTGAAAACAAGCCAAAAGGTTCCGCAGAACAAAGCCAAAAGGGGCTTTTGTTAGAAAAGAAAACCTTTGTGTGTTTGTATGCGAGAGTGTGTGTGTGTGGGCGGGTCCACGCCCCAAACGCCCATTCCCAGTTGGCACTTTATCATTGGCACATCGTTGCCAAAAGTTGGCAGTATTTATTGAAATTATTCCGGGCAAGCGTTGCTTTTTATGCCGCCGCCTAGAAGTAGGCAATGATTTTTGTTTTAATGAGAATGGCAACGGACAGCGCTGCCGCTGCACAGTGGGGCACAAAAATTAAGCAATAAAGTAACAATTAATTTCAAAACCTCAAAAAATTAAATTGTTTAGTATAAGTTGTTATTTCTGTGTTTAAATGAAGAGTTATATGGGATATATAAAAAAATCTAACTATATATGTATGAAGATTAATTTTAGCAATTAAAGTAAGTATTTGAATGTTTGGACCTTTGCATTATTGCGCACTTTATTCCTTAAATTGCCCACTGTGTGCTATCGGCAAACTTATTATAATAAATACGTCATAAAATCGCTTGATGTGTGCAGATAAAATGTGAAAATCAGTTGGCCAGCGGCAAATATTTGTATGCTGCTTATAAAGTATGTGACGAACTGTATAGAAAAATAATTCAAATATAGTTGAGCTTAAATGCCTGAAAATCACTTTGATTTATCTACCTTATGCAGCTCAAAGTTTTCCCCATATTATTCAACTTCAATTCTCTGGTTTTATAGCAATCCTTTCAGGTTTTTATGGCCACGGAATTGCTCCTGTAAACGCATCTTGCACATTTCATGTTTATGATACGCGCCATGGCAGCTGCATTCATAATTCCGCTTCGTTTATTCCCTTTTTCGCTGTTTTTATTCCGCTTTTCGTTATTGTTTTTGCACCACTTATGGCTCGGATTCAACAATTGCTGCAGTTGTTTTCCTTTCGCACACACACACACACACACACACACACACACACAAAGTGAAACTGGCTGCCGTCTAAAGGTCTCCCAGGAGGGGCCTGCATGTGTATGGCACAAAATCTGGCGCCACTTTGCTGTTGTCTGTTGTCAAAAATGTGTCTTCTGGCATCCTGCGTATATTGCGAAAGAGCAAGGTAGGGTATATTGAGTGTGGGATAGTGTATGCGACAGGCAGAGGGCATGGGGAACTGTAGAAGGTGTGACTGTCTATAAGAACTGGTGATATCTTTGATTAAGTAGCTCCAGGATTGGTAATTTTCAGCCTAGACAAGTTCTCCTAAATTAAACAGATGGATCCCTTTCTGTCTCTAAATATGTTTGTCTCTTTCTTTATGATCTGTCTTACTCTCTCCGGATTCTTACTGAACTCCTCTTACTACGTCACTCTGTCCTTATCACTCTTGTTTTGAGGGACTCAATTTGCATCTTTAACCACAATGCTTAGCTTTTTTCTGCTTTCCAGTCCCCTCTCTCTTTTGTTCTCTCTCCTTCCAACTCTCTCCCTCTCTCTCTATCTCTCCCTATCTCTCTCTCTCTCTCTCTCTCTCTCTCTTTTCACTAATTTCTTCTAGGAGTAAAGGGTACTTTATATTCGACTGTATCCAGTTCTCTTTATTTTTTCACATTCGCACTTTTCAGTCTCTTTGTTTGTTTGTCACTCTCCTCCCTCTCATGCCTGGCCCATCTTCCCACACTCCCTCTCTCTTTCTCTACCTCTCTCTCCTTATACCTAGCTGTCCCTCTCTTTCTTCCTCTCCACCTCTTACCGTCCCTTTCTCAAGCTGTCACTGTCTTTGCGTGCGAAAATAGAAAAACATGAAAGCGTAATGTGCCAGTAAAAGCGCATAAATCAAATTTGTTTATGCGTGTCCGTGTGCTCATAAGGTATATGTATACCCTATACTCCACATTCTATATACTATATGCTACAATATAAAGTACGAATGTACACTTGATATCTTTGCGACGTGTTTGCCAAATTTAAATATGTTGTCAAATCGAGGACGCAGCAGACCTTCCATATTCCATTTCAACCGCATCGAGGCTCGTCCAATATGAAGTGCGGTATTATCATTTGGATATTTGCATATGATATATGCGTCTACGTGTGTGTGTGTGAGTGTAAGTGTGTGTTTGTTTGTGTGTTCATCAGAATTAAAAGGCAACCTTGAAAATGCCAGACACGTTCTCGTATCTTCGTTTATTCGGCACAAGATAAATGAAGGCCATAATGACACACAGAGCCCGCAACCGACTTGCCAAGCCCATGCAAAGACTCCCCTGCCATCCCTTCACGTCTTAAATATAGCTGTTTAAGGTTTGCGGTCTATGGGGCTCAAAACTTTGCCGTCTCTATCATTGAACACGGTCTCGCAATTTAACGTTCGGGCGGATTCGAAAGTACCTTTCATTTTGTTTATTTAGGCATCGAGCCCAGAATCCTTAAAGCCCTCAAACTATTACGTCCTTTTTCTAATGGCAAATCAGTTAAGATTAACGATCTGTCCCTGCAAATGTTTTTAACATTTTATGGGGCCATTTGAAACTACTTTTAATTAGTCTGAATAATTTTGAAGAGTGTGGAAAGTTTGCTAATTTGCTTGTAAAGTAAAATGCATAATTTATATTTAATTTTTATGTATATTGTAGTTTTATAAAATTTAGGTAATATGTGTATAAATGTATGTATATAAATATATAAATTATATATGAAATTATTAATATTTTATGAGGAATCTTACTCAAAATAAATCTCACTTGTACTTCAACATCCTAAGTCATTCTTGAAAGTAAATCAAAAGCAGTTAAAATCTTCTTTACATTTCTTTCTTCTTCTTAATACTTCTTTCTTCTTCCTCATACTTCTTTCTTTTTCTTTACACTTCTTTCTTGTTGATATAGTACTAACTATTGTGCCTACAGTTTGGCTCTACTTTAACTTATCATCTTTGCAAGTAATCGTCTTTGTTCTGCCTCAAATAGTTATTGCTTGCTGCCTTCTGCTTTGTGTGTGTGTGTGTGGCTTAGCCAAGAAAATTCCCGGAAAAAAACAAAAACACACTCAAGAGAAAATGTTGTTGTCAAATCGCTTGCCATATTTCACGCTATACAAAAACTGCCGCCATTTTGGCTTTATGTTCTTAGCCGCCCATCATGACGAAAATAAAACAAAATGCTGAACTTATTTTTATGCGCTTCGCTTCGAGGGTTGAGTGTTGAGTCCCCAGTGCTGTTGTGTGTGAGTGCTTAGTGTTCTTCGTGTTGTCCTCAGATTTGTCGTCCGCAGCTTCTTCTCTTTCTTTTTAGCCTTATTCGACCTGACTGCCTTGGGCCTCCGTCAGTGCGTAACTAATCAATGCTCATGATTTGCAGTGGGGCAGCAGAAATGAAACCACAGGAAAAGTTTTGGTTCTTTAAAATCTTCTTTGTCGTTTTTGCACTGAATACTCCTTGAAAGACAGCAAAGTGGGGTATATTGAGCTTGTATTTAAAGAGTAGAAAACTGTTTAATATTAATACATTTTCTTAGCTTTTTTAATATCTCCACTAAATATAAAGTAAATTTAATGATGAAAATTATTTTTTTTAAATTTAAGTCTTATTAAATTATTTAAAAAAAAAGCGTTTGTATCTTTCAAATTATTAAGGTTATAAAAATAAAATTTCGTAAGTTGCTGCTTTAATCGTTAAAGTCTAGACATCTTATATAAATTCTTTTTAATTCCACTGTAATTAAAAATAAATAATTAAATTAAAATTAAATTCATATATTTTATTTTAAATTTATTCGCTTCTATTAAGTATTTTATTTATTAAAATTCAGCACACAGGGTATTAAAAATTCCTTACACACGCCTTGGAATGACCTTACTTATTTTCACGTGTCCTTCGGGGGCGTGACAGGGGCGTCAGTGCAGAGCCAAAGGGGGGCACACTGTCTTGCTTTACCTTCATCATCAACATCAGCATCAGCCTCCAGTGAGCCAGTCAGGCGTTTCAACTACTATCAGCGTTGAGTGAAAATCGCTGATGCAAAGAGCAGAAAGTAAAGCAGAAAAAAAGAAGGAGAGAGAGAGAGGGGGAGGGAGAAATATTTTGAGGAAAATGTATTTTTCCAGTGCCGTCGCTGTCGCTGCAGCTGCCAAAAGGTTGTGTTCGTGACCTTTGCCAGGCGCTTTGCGTTGTGTTGTCGCCGCGTTTTGTGCTTGGCATTTCTTTGCCTTGCTGTTGATTTGGCAGCTCCATGCGCTGCACACTTTCCCACCCACTCTTCCCTCTCCACACACACACACACACATCCACTCACCCACACACTCGCACACAAATCACACACATGGGCTGGGGCCTGCTAGTTACACGCTCGTTTTAGTACGTGCCAGAGTTGAGCCACTTGCCGGCACGCACATTTCCTTTATATATGAACAAATTTATATATATACGCACACACACACGCACACACACATACAACCCCTGCGCAGCATTGTGCTGTACTTGTACAGCTGCCATTGGCAGAGCACATAAATTGCAAGTTGCGTACACGCGCTGAAAAGTATGCTACGTTCGCGCTTTGCTTTCTTTCATTTGCGCTTGCAACTTAAATTAGCGACTTTACAACACTGACATTGCCACGCGCAGCAACAGTAACAGAGAAACAGCAGACTTGGCTTGAGTGCGAATGAATTGTTTGCTGTTTGACTTTCAAATCGAAGGACAACTTCAAGTGCGCCCTCTGTGACGATGCCAGCTTACTCTTCCTCACTCTCTTTCTCCCTTATCTTCCACTTTATAAATGTTTCAAATTTAGGAGTATTTTGCACTTTCAAACCTTACTTCATAACCTTGTCTATAATTCTATTTATTTACGCACAGCTTGCACACAGCAAACATTTTGTAGCAACATTTTCAGCATAGTTTGTGCTGTCATTCGTTTGTGCTTTGAGCGCATTGTTTATTAACTAATGTCAAGCAGTCAACTTTGCCTACGCACTCTGCAGTTTTCAGTTGAATTATTTACAACTTCGTCCCACTACAGTTTGCAGCACACACCCACACACCCACATGCCACGCATGGTTCGGCCTTCTGTGGTTTTGCTTACCCATTTAACCTTTTCGAATAAGTTGGACATGCATAAATTATTCGCATTTAGTACACGCGTAGATTTACCTGTTTTCCTTTGCTCTGTTTTTTTCTATTTTTTTTTGGTTTACCACAATTTATTTTACACGGTTTTATGCAAAAACTAACATGACCTTCTCTGCGACCTTCGACAAATATTTAATTTAATTTGTTGGCACTCTTTTTTTGTATTTCTGTGACTTTGGTTGCCATGAATTGTGTGAACATTTGTAAACTGCACGTAGTTCTTAACCACTCAAGGCAGACTTGCATACGCAGTCAAGGTCCCCTCATCTCCTCCCACCTTTCCAACATTTCCGTGTGTGTTGCCACAAAATTGATTTCCTAATTGTTTGTCTTTTTGTGCAAAGCACAATTGCCAATTGATTCGAGCCGAAAATTGAGTGCTAAATTGACTTTGCATATGCACAAATTGAGTTTGAATTAGAATCGGAGGAGGCAGCGCAAAGCTTCTCTTTCCATTCATTTTGGGAACCTTGCTCCTTTGTGGTTTCTCGTTGTGCGTGTCCTCTCGTTGTGCTATTTTTGTCACCTCAAACTATTGTGGAGTCGCCGTGCGTATTGCATCATCGCCAAACAGAGACTCAATTCATATTCTGTGTGTTTTTTGGGTATACCCTGCCAAGGGGTAGGTCAGTTATGCAGAGAATAGAGTACACTATAGCGATGTCATTACTTCGTTTTGAATACTTATGTGAACTCTATCTCCCTAAATATTAAGTATACGACATGTTACTCTCCTAATATGTTTACTGTATAGTCTATAGTTCCTCACTAGAGTATATTATGCTTCGTTGTGCCCCTACATAGGCCTTACATTTCATCTTTTTGTGTTCTCGCTCGGCATTGTCCAGACACGGGCACATTTTATGACCATCACGCGGCAGAATTCTGCTTCTGGTAATTGATATTAAGACAGAACGAGCGCAATGGGAGGCAAACACAGCAGCTACATCAACAACAGCAACAGCAGCAACAACAATAAAAACAGTTACAAAAATGAAAGTTTTTCTCTCTTCTTCATTCATAACATGCGGATTTTTGGATTAGTTTATTTTTATTTCAGTTTCTTTTTTTGGACAAAGTTTCATTTCGCTGGCGCTGTGCAAATGTTTATTAATAATTTTTTATGAGCTGCGGCGCCATGAAAACTAATGCACACACACACTCGCACATACACACACACACACACGCGTAAGGCAAACAGATCTGTCAACGAAATAAAGCCATGAACGGAAAATGTTGTCAACTTGATTAGGCCATGAGATGCTGCCCCTGGAGCCAAATTGATGAGGTAAACGTGGAGCACAGCCTTGGTGGGATGGAGAATACAGCTGAAAGGTAGCGGAATGTGTGGAGGGAAAGTAGAGAGAGAGGGAGAGTGGGAGAGAGAGGGAAGGATAGAAAGAGGGTGGGGAAAAAGCGAAAGCGGGAGAAAAAAGAGAAAAGTCGGACTCTTTCTTAAATTGAAGTGCTTAAGAAAGCAATGCGAAGAAATTGATAATATTTGAAAGTACTGAAAGGAACTTTTTCATATGTTAAAAATTAATATCCTGTTTAATTTAACTGAAGTTAATCCTGTTAACAATATGTTCGACTTAAGAAAAGAGTCTAAACTTTCTCGCAAGTAAATATATAAAGGAAATAATTAACTATTATTACTTAATTAACTATTAGACTTAAGAATGATAGAAAAAGAACATAACATAAAGGAACATATTAAAGCATGCCTACGATGGAATCTTTGAAAGTACATTGCTACTTCTAAGCTTCCTAATTCTTAAGCTCACTTTATTGTTGCTCATTTACCAAGAACCCTTTCCCTCTCCCCCTTTAGAATGTAACTTCATTAGCATACTTCTGGAAAAGAGACGTTGAAGATTTAAAAACTAAGTTGATCTTGTTATGTATTTTTTCATAAAATCTACTTCATAATTCCCCTATCTAAATGTGCCAACACGCTTCCTTTACAGCTCATAGCCTCAGTTCTTTTGTCAATTTTGTCCACTGTATCGCTGGGCAGCGGCATTGACAGTTCCCCCCGCTGAAAGCTGCATCAATGCCAGACAAACTTCATTCAATTCACAATCAATCAACTGCCGCTTGAATCCTCAAAAGCTGACCAATCCTCATTCGCATTCCTTCGCTCACACTCCTTCTCTTTCCCCCCTTTCTCCCTCACTCCTACTCCCACTCCCTCTCTCTCCCTTCACCCCTCAAATCCAATTTCCCCCTGCCTGGACTAACAACGCTGCTTTTGTTACATTCGCTTTGTTTTGTTCTTTTCTTTTTGTGACCAGCGCGAAATAACGGCGCATTTGTCTTTCGATTTGCGTGGGCGTGTATGTGTGTGCCTGCGTATGTGAGTGTGTATGTGCGTGCAGCAGCAGCCACAACAAGAACAGAAGCAACATATGCAGCCACAAAAACGAAATACATCGAAAAAGTGCAATGTCAACTGGCGCTGACAACAATGGACAGTGTGAGAAAGGGGTAAGGGAAAGGAGGGGTAGGAGCAGGGCCTGGCAAAGGGGCTGGGGCAGAACTGAAGCAGAGACTGGAACAGGGTGACGGGCAGAGACCAAAACATATGAAGAAGGAGGCAAAGCAGCACGAACGGTTGCAGAGGTTGGTGCCACTGATAGAGGCTGGGACAAAAGGCTGGCTGGGTCAGGAGGGAGGAGCAAAGCCTGGGACGGATAGGGGGAGGAGCCCTGTCAAGGCATGGCATACGCATGTCCTTGGCACGCTTCAATGGCTCCATTCGTTGACTGGCGACTGGTTCGTTTGAGTTAAGCCTCGAAAGCATTTTGCAGCCCAAACTGCCAAGTTGCCAACCTCCACTGCTTCCCCTGCCCCTTTCCCCTTGCCATTGATCACCTTTTCGCTTTTGGCCAGCTGAGCCCAACTGATGCAGTGCACAGGTTAACTCTAATGACGTCAATGCCGACGTTTGTCAAACGCATGCCAGCCCTTGGCCCCGTCCCACGCTTTCTTTGTGCGCCCACGATGCCCCGCGGGGTGCAGCTTGTTGCCGGGCTTAGGGTTGGGCGCAGCTGCTGGTTTGTTTTGCTGCTGACACGTTGCAACACAACATGCAACAGGCCGTGCCACAAACACACACACACACGCAGGCACTCATTCACGCACACACACAGACACACACACACACAGAAGAGCAGCTGCTAAAATGCAACCAAGCTGAAACTTTTGTTGACTCTCTCGCTGAAATGTGAAAAACTTTACCAGATCCTTTTATGGCTTTCGCAATTCTGAATTTCTGCAAATTTCACTGCCCCAGTTGGCAGGTGGCAATCCCCTCTCCCCACCCCTGCGCTCTTCTCTGCCACTTTCAATGGCTGACGTTGATAAGGCACAACATTTAATGCAGCAGAGCTGCCATTCTCAATTCTCATTTATATCAGCGCATTTCGAAAGTTACTCGCTGAAAAAACAGTTATTCAAGGTGAAAGCAAGCTGTATGAAACAGAAATAAAGTGTAAGTATTACTATAATATACAATATTGCACAGAATAGTATCGCGTTTAAAATGTAAAGCATTTACAGATTTAATCTCGCTATAATTCAGAGAAAATAAATGTAGCTAATTAATTATTATAATGTTAATTAATTATTGTATTATAATTATATATATTTGTTGATTAATTTATTTTCTAATTTAATTTTGAACTTTTTTATTATTTAATTAATTATTTACTTACTCATTTGTTTACTTAGGGTTTTTTATTACTTTTTGATTTTTTTCATACCCTCTAGATTTGGTATTTATATATTGTTTTCTATTTGGCATTTCTTTGTATTTTTTTGTTATTATTTATTTATTTAGTTTTATATTTGTATGTTTTTTATCTATTTGTGAGTTTATTTATTTTGTTATTTCATTATTTTTTCGTAGTTTATTTAATTTATTGTGTATTAATCTATTTATTTACTTATTTATTACTTTATGTTTTTTTTTTTAAATATTTATGATATCTTGTTTTGTTTTATTATTAATTATTGTTAATTATTGTTTATTAATTTGGTATTTATTTGTGTATTAATTACTTTATTGATTCTTTGTATATTTTGTTCCTATTTATTTGCTTGATAATTTATTTGTATCATTTTATATTCATTTATTTACTTTGATTTTTTTTTTTAAATTTTATTTTTATTTAATGTCGAATATCAGGTTAAGGAAGTACCCAGAAAAATTTAATCAGATCTGTAAAGTTAATGTCCGACACGTAATTAAACAACTTATAATAACTAAATGATTAATTATTATAATTTTTAGATGCATTTTTTATTTGTATTTGCAATAGTTTACCCACTGTGCACATATTAAATATTCTGATTGTTCATTATGACAGCAAGTTGACTTGGAAAACGCGACTCAATTGGGGCAAAGTTGGTCAGCTTATTGCGTTAAATGTCCTTTCGCTTTATGTTCTGGACACACAGGAAAATTTCAGTTTTTACTCTATTACCTACGCCTTTCCCCATTACCCAACCCACAGCCCCTTCCATCCCCTGCTGTTTTGGGCTTTCCACTGAGTGCGCAATTAAATGCGCATTTGCGCAGCAGGTTTCCCCGTTTGACGTTTCAGGCGTAGCTGCATTTCCGCAGCAAACGAGTTCGTTTGTTTTGTAGGTGGATGTGTTATCACAGCTTCGCCTTTCTCTGGGCTCCTTTGACTGGCCCACCCACTTGGGTTACGTAGCTTCCCTTCTGTCAGAGGCTCATCATGGGAATGGCAGCGTCTGTTGCTGAAGTGTTTCATAAAATTTGCGTCATTCATTTTGGATTTTATTTTTAGGCTGTGGCGCGTCTCGTTAAGCCTCATTTCGCAACGTTTGGAATAATAATAAAAAAGTCGGAACGGGGGACATGTGTTGCAAACAGAATACCCTAACTATTACGTATTACGTGCATGATTCATTTGACAGTTTGCGGTAAGTATTATGCAACAAAATCGTCTCGTTCGCTCATACTGAACAAGAATATATATAGATATATTTAATCATTGCTGCAGCACATTTAATGCCAAAATCAAGCTGCCCTAGACAAGGAGAAGAATGCTCGTTAAATTGTGTTGCCTACTCTTAGGCTGCGACGCAAAAAAAGGTTGCGACCGCACAAAAAACCGACGAAACGAAATCTCTAGTAAAACAAAATAGCAACAATCCGTCCATTAGCGCATATAATTGTCCTTGAACTTCACAGACAGAAGGCAAGCTGCAAACTGGCCGAGCTGGGCAAATGCCAAGCATACAAATAGATATATTGATTGCTGTTCTATTAGCTCTTTCCTTGTGCCAGCAGCTTGCCTTGATATGTGCAGCGGACACATTGAAAAGCCATGATGGCCAAAATTCCAAATTACACTTTCAATGCTGGGCAGGCCGGCAGATTGCCTTGGCATTTCAACAGTTGCAACTGATACGGCAAACACTTTTGAGAGCATAAAGTTAACATCGCACGAGTAGCCTGCGAGAGAGACGGGACGGGGTTGAACTACCGCTTTAAGAGCGAATTACCTGTATGAAGATTTATATTACTGTAAGCAAAATACATCCTTCCTTCATGAAATGAACATTAGATTGGCCAAAGCGCGTCATTTAAGTGATATCATGGAAATAAATCAAGATATGCGTATTTATAAGAGAGATGCCTTCATTTTGACTTCAATCACTATTGTCTAATCCAATTAATACTATAGTCCTGTAAAAGACAATCCGCAGTAAGACTATTCCCATGTCAACTTGTTTACAAATATATAAAAAAATACAAATACATAATAAAATGATCCAATTTAAATAGTTTATTCATCTTTTCAATACTGTTTTTATATTTATATTTTCATACTCGTATTTTCAATTAATTTAGTTATTATTAACTGAAGCTAGTTAAATGTATTTATAAACTATCTTTGTTTTTCCATTTGTGACAATTTAATTTATTATTAATTTTAACATCGTTATCAAACATATTTCCTTTCATTTTAATTGTTATGAGAGAATGCCAAAGCCATTCCTATAAGTTTCCCAGACTATGTAAAAACTCTCTTCTCCATTAATCCGTTGTGCTATAACCATCCAGCCAAGACCAGCGACATCACCATTACATAATACCGGAAATACCTTAAATAATCCTAGGTAATTTCTTATGATTATAATAAATATTTCATGCATTTATTGTATTTCTATTTTAATTATTTACATATTTTATTACTTAGTTATTATTTTCAGTATTTTAAATGGTGACCGAAGCGCTGACTTGAGTTATGTCTTATTTCTAACATCCTCATAACTTTCAAAGTTTACCCATTTGCCCCCCTCTAAGTTAGGGGGTTGGGTTTGTTTGCCTCCGTGTCGTCGGTTGGTCGTACACGTGCCGTGGATTATTTGAGCCTGCGGCGACATTGTGCTGTCTCTGCTAAAGTTTCTTCCACTGCTGTCGCAGCTTCATTAGCACAGGAAAACACACACACAGGCACACACACAAGCACCGGCACCGGCACCGAGATTTGGCACACACAAAACCAAAATTGCGTTGGCTTTAAAGCGCTGTCGATTCGTGCAAGTCAAGCGGGCAATGCGGCCAGAGAAGAAAGGGCTTAAGGATGCGAAAACCACAGGATCTGTTGGCTATGGCCTTAACCGCATGTGCTGTCTGGTCTCTAAATGATGCCCCGGCGCTGCCTCGTGCCGTATGCTGCTGCGTATGTTGCAAGTTGCAAGTGCAATCCGATTGTGCTGCAGCTTTGGGCTGAGCTGAGTTGTCCTTGCCTGGTTCAATGATACATCCGATTTTACTGCAGAAACTGCAGCGTCAGCTTGCCTTCCCTTCCCCTGCTGGCTTCGGCTTACCTTGGTCTGCTGCCAGCTGCTGTGGTTGCAACAACAACAACAATGAGAGTTGCTGTTGTTGCTGCTTGTCCTCATCATGTTGTTCATCCTCCTCTTCGCTGTTCGATTGCCTGTGCGTAGTTTGTGTTTTCTCTTCTCTTTTTCCCTTGCTTAATTCCCTTTTAGTCGCATTTTCACAATTGCTCTTTACTTAATTTCTTCCTTTTTTTTTGGCAGCTTCTCCCTTTCATTTTACTTTTTTCTTTCAGTTTTTATATCCTTGTGTAAGTCAGATCTGCCTGTTCCTCTTGCTCGCTGTGATTTATGACCGTGTGTATACATATATAGATATATAGTATAGACATATATAGTATGTTTGTTTTCTATTTTCCTCTTTTCTTTTGCCTTTTTTTTACTGCCGCAAATTGATTTCTGTAAATTATGACGGTCAATTTTGTTGCCTTCTCTTTTGGCCGAAAGGTTTTTCCGAGAAATCTACGAGGGCAAAATGTTGATTTAGCTGCCACGGCGAGTTGGCAATTTTCAGTTCGATTCGGCTGCTATTATTCGTTTTTAATGGATTCAACTTTAGATTTATTCGCATGTGTTGCTTGCCCCTAAATTGGTTTCCATTTAAAGGATTCACTTTGGTAATCAAATGAATTGAGTTGAACTGAACTAACGAAACTTAACTTTAAGCATAGTTCAACTCGCGTAGGGTTGCCAGATTTAAGAGATAATTAAAAAAGAGCACACAAGGTTAATAACATAAATAATAATTGGATTGTCTCAGGGAATAATTGCATTAACTGTTTATTGCGAACTAATTGAATATATTCAAAGTGCTGCCTGGCAACAGACTTGAGCTTGAGTTGGTTCACCTGTTGGACAGTTGCTCTTTGTGTTTATAATATATGTTATTGTATTTGTGTGTGTTATTGTGTGTATATGCGTGTGCATGTGTGTGTTTGTGTGTGAGTGTGCTGGAGTCTCTTCAACATCTTGTCTTAACATATGTTGCTTCTGTACCGCCCTCCTTCCATTGTCCTTGAGGCGTAATTACTATCGATGGCTGTAAATGACTTGGCAGAATTACAAGAGCTAACACACATACCCAAACACACACACAGGCACACACACACCCCACTTTCACTGTGCGTAATTGTGCTGTGCTTTGTCAGACACATATGTATCCACAGAGATACAGATACATTCAGCAACTGCAACCATCTTCGGCTTGGCATTGCAATTTGTCGCCGTAATAGCAAAATTAGGAACTAACTGAGTGAAAAGCGGCCAAAAGGAAAATCGAATTTGGCACTGCAAGGTCTGTTAAGGCCACAGCATGTGACGTCATCAAGCAAGAAGCTTTGCATCTTCATGGCCAGCGTGCACTAAGTGGCTGCGAAACGAACTCAATCACGAAAATTCATTTGCCCCAAAGAAACTAAGATACAGTGGGACACGTGGATGCTTGCACAGTTGCACTGTGGAGAGTGTTACAGTGGGACTGTGGACAGTGGGCAGTGTACAGTGGACAGTGGCAGGCACGTTGTCAGCGACACTGGGACAGACTGCAGAGAGAAGTCATTTGCGTCAGCCATCCATCCTGGCAGCTGACAGCAAATTCAATTTGTAAATTTTTTGTTGCTGCTTGAGGGGGCACAAGACGAAGAGGGGGAAAGGGTGTGGCAACCAAATGGCTGCAGCTGTTGGCAGCAGCAGCAGCAGAATTCATTCGGAGCTGGCAACAATATTTTGATTTGGTTAGCGGTTCAACTCAATTTAAATGAAATTAAACAAAATAAATGAAAATAAAGTAAACAAAGCTGAATGAAGAGATATTCTACATTTCAATTGCACTTCCAACTGAATAAAATAAATATTTCATGAAATTTTTTTTCCGAATAGGAAAACTGTATCTTAAAAAAATCTGTTGCAATTAAAATTTGGTTTTGAATATTCACTCGTAACTCGAGTTTATCTTAATTAAATCATGAGGAATCCATTCGTAATAATATTTCATATGTTTTTTAGCTACATACATATATGGCCATAAAAATAGGCACAACATTTGATTTCGGTTCGTTTGTTTGGCACTTTTACAATCCGATGAATTGACCTTGTAACAAATATGCACAAATTGCAAACGCCGGCAACAGCAGCAGCAACAACAACTAAAGCTATAAAAAATTGTACAAAAAATAATAATATAAATCCACATGACTACATTGTAGCTGTATCTGTAGCTGTATCTGTATCTGTGTGTTGTATCTGTCGCTGTCGCTGTGTATCTGCCGCCTTTGTGTGAGGCGCTAGTTTTAATGCTTACATAAAGTACGAGTAGCGTGTCGAAAAGCTGAGCAGAACGCTAAATAAATCACAAAACAATGAACTAGGGGAAATAGAATGATGCTTAAAATACCCTGTAAGATGACTTGAATTGATTGAATATTGTTTATAATTAAATGGGGGAGGATTCGAGGGTTCGATAAGTTAGGTTGTACTTGGGACTCATGCATTTTTTTGCTGCATGTTGTAAATCAGTTGAAACGAGCCGGATCAGACTAATATATCGTATAGCTAACATATAAACTATCGGCCTATATTTATTGTTAATTTGTATTATTAAGTTTTTTGTGAAGCTAGGAAAAATCGGATGAAATGTAGGAGTTGGTATGAAGAACAGTTCTGTTTATTTGAATATTAAATATCGTATATACACAACACCTTTTAATTCTGCACCATAATATATAACTGGTATTGGAACTATCGGAGCAGGTATGAACCTGCAAGGGCATAAACTCTTCGGTAGCCTTTCTTTCTCTTTTATTTTTAAACTATACAATCTACTGCAATTTTTCCTCATTTTAAATAATTAATCATAAAATACTTTTAATATTTCTATTAAAAATTCATTAAAAATACTTTTAATATTTTTATATAAATATGTTATATATACATTTGTTATTAATTTATATTTTGTTTTTTTTCATATATTCTTTTTGTTTTAAATTAAACTTTCCAGTCACCTTTCAAAGTCATCAGTCCCTCTGCTCGCTATATAGAAAAAACCTCCTACTTAGTCAGCGTCTAACTTGGCGAGTCAATTTTTATTGCTTCTCAGCGTGTATATGCATATATGTGTATGTGTGTGTGTGTGTGTGTGTGTGTGGTGCCTGTCTATTTTTGCATGTCAGCCTGGCACGAGTTGAGTTTGATTGAAATCTACGACAGTTTTAGAGCTGACTTTGCTTTCTTTACGTTCGACTCGTGGAGAATGTGCAAGTAATGTGGTTCAAGGTGCGTTCACTTAGAAAAGCTCCTGCTGATGGATTGGCTGTCAGTTATAAACTATGCATATATATATTTCAACGAGAAAATAACCAGAAATATCAAGTAAATATGAATATTTTAATTCACAGGAGGAACTTCAGCTAGAGTTGTTCAGGCGCAGGTGCAACGGCACTTGAAGGGGAATCCAATCAAGTCAAATGTCAATTGGTTGTTAACTGAAGCTAGCGCACTTGGTGTATGAGTAATCTGGATTAATTACGTATACGCAGCATACGCGCAGCACTGAGAGCAAAGTGCTTCAAATGCTCAGCAACAGACTGTGCCAACGGTTAAAAAACAATAACAATATAACTACGAGCACTTGAGCAAAGCCAAAGTATGCTCGAGCTGCTGAATTAAGAGAATTATAGAGTTCGTTCGGCAAAGTGAGCATAATAAACCTGACTTGGCAGAGGCAACGGGGGGGGGAGGCAAGTCAACTAGCTGGGAGTGCAGTTCGTGGCATCTTTACGAGGTATATCATGAGCTGAAATTTGTTGCTACCAAGTGTCGGCGGCGCTTGAGTGTCGTCGCAGTGAATTATGAAGCCACTCAAGCAGAGAGACGAATGTCAAGCAAAACAGTTGATTTACTTTTATATATATTATGGTATATAGAGAATATTTCTTTGCTCAACTGGATCTCTTTTTCTCTCTCTTTCTCTTGCCACATTGCAGCCAATCTATAAGCATTCGATTAGTCTTATCAGCAGGCGGCGTTCAGATTTAGGCCTTTGCGCTGGGGGTCAAAAATAGTCAGCTAACCGTAAGGGGTGTGCATGCACTGGGCAAACTAAAAATGGAATGTTTGTTGCTAGTTGATTGCTGGCAGGTTCAATTCCTCCACTCAAGTAAAGTAATTATAGGCAAGCGGATACAACAGCAGGTATTAGTTAGGGGCAGCTGCCCAGAGGGGTTGTTGTAGGGCAGTGGAAGTGTTGATGTGGCACGTGTCGAGCTGAACACGTGCCAATACTCATTTTGAAAGTGTGAAAAGGGTATATTAATTTTGGCAAGGAGTTTATATAACTTTCGACATGCCAGATTGCATTTTTCCTCACGATAATAACTTATGTTGACATATGTCTTCTACATAGTCGAGCTTTTTTTTTATTAAATCCTGAACAATAACCAAACCAACTTTTAATCAAATTCTATTTTTATAATCTTAAAAAAAATATAAGTAAGTTAACACTTTAAGCACTTCTTAGCAACTCCAACTTTCTTTAGCAGTTTTATTGTTTTCCATGCAAATTAATTTTAGCATTTTAACAGTTCCAATTTTAGCCTAGAACAGTCCACTGTTTTCTTTCCTTTTGCAGCGATTAACACTTCAAATTGCCGAGCCAAAAATAAATATCATAAAAACAAATACGATGCTCATAAAATATCATGCATAGATTATGGTATGTGTTGCCGAAGTAGTAACACCCTTTTACTTAGTGCTTCAGGCTATCATATTACCGCATAATCTATTGCATTCCATTTGAATATAAACTCAAGGAAAGGAAAACATGGAAATATTTAAAATACATCAGCTTGCATAATTTGGCCATTCTGTGCCAAATTATCGTGCCATAAATCAATTTTAACGACCTTCTTTGCGGACTGTATACCCTATTATACCCTGCTTCAGGGTGCCGGGGAACTTTTTTCTTATTGTTTCCTTTTTACGAGCATATTACGTACATTACGCGCCGTACACGTGCGTCCATTCATAAATTATTTTCTATTTTAATTTCACTTCTACTACTGAGTCCCGAAACCCCAAAGTATTACAACAACAAGAGCAACAACAAGTCGAAGAAGAAGAAGACGAAGATGAAGAACAGCAACATTTCTGCCTAGACATATAAAGCCTCCTATATTATTTCTATACGTATGCGCACAAATTGAACTGGCCAGTACCATAATTACATGCAATTTGTATTCACATTTGCTTTGCGCCACAATGAAATTTCTACACACACACACACACACACACATATTAATAAATTAGAATAGAGATGTTTGGGGTCTGACGCCAATACATACATATGTGGTGAGCACACATAAAATACAACAATTTATTAAAATACTCACTCAGAACAGTTTGAAATTGAGGGATATTTGATTTGTTGTGGGTTTGAAACATAATTATTAAAATAAAACTATGATTTGAATATAATATTTTTCCATTATAATTTATTTAATTTATTTTAATTTGGTATAATTTATTTTACATCATTATAATTTAAATAAAATTATTTTGCTCTAATTATTTGAACTAACTTTAAATTTGTTATTTTATTTTATATTAATTTAATTTGATTTAAGTTAATTTCATTTAATTTTTTATTTTATTTAAATTTGTTTCATCACAATTAATTTAATTAAACATAATTTAATATAAATTTTCGTATTTAATTAAATTCTATTCAATAAAATTTTTCTATGTTTAATTATTAACATTTATTTACCTAAATACATTTTATTATATTTTTTATGCTTATTTTATATGTTATTTAATTTAATATTATTTAATTTCAATAAATTTGATTTGTTTTTACTTTTTCAGCAATATGAAATTATATTAAAGATGTTTCTTTATATTATATTTCATTTTTTAAAATTCATTAAAACTGTATGTCTTTATTTTTTCAATAATTCAAATAAGACTGTTAATTATATTTGTCTTCATTTAAGTACGAGTATTATTATAAATAAAATTAATGTATTTTAACTCGTTGATTATTAAAATATATAATTTTTAATGAATATTTTTTTGTTTAATATTTATAAGATATTATTTTTATTACTTTTTTATATCCAACTACTGAAAAAATTAAATATTTATATTGAAAATCAGATATTAGATGAAAATATGTACCTCGTAATACGAAAATATTAATATTTCAATCAAAAGTAAAATTATTTAAATAACACTTAATCCAATTTGACTGTAAAGTCACTTTAAGGGTATGTGCATGTCAGGCATCCTCAAAATTTACAGCTTGCGCACACAAAATTTTTTTATTGCGAACAATTTTTGTCAGTCTGCCCACTGTGCGTGCCAAAGATATAACAACAGCAATTTATACAATAAAATTTTTGCGCGACATTTCTTATACACAAGCATGTTTCCCAACTCAACGTGAACGTCATGCCAAAGCACACCAAATAAAAGACTAAAATAAAGAAAAGAAAAGAAATATTAAATAAATAAAGCACAGTCGAGAATCGACGCTGTCTGAGTGCGAAAAATGTTGTGGCAGCCGAGCTCGAGCGGCAAGTTCGGACAGTGTTCATAATAAATTCATATAGTGCGACAAGTGTATCTGGCGCTGAGTGAGAGAGTGTGTGTGAATGTGTGTGTGTAGTGTGTGTGAGTGCGGGTAGTGTGTGATTGCGTGCCGGTCAAGTAGATCTCGCAATATTTGACGCCATTTTTGGCAAATTGCAAGTTACGCACTCTTGAGTTGAAAAAGCTAGTTGTCTAGTTGGTTTCCATACCCCGTAATTAAAATGCATCAAAAGGGGTATTTGCTGTAACTAATCTGTTGCTCATAAATACACAAGTACATATATTTATATTCTTATTCATACATCATTGTAGACTGATCGATTCATTGTCTTTCTTTGCTTCCCTTTCTTCATCTTGTCTGCGAGGTATCTAACAGCCGAATACCATCTCCTACTGTTTTTATATGTCACAGCCCACAGTCGAAATACTCTCATGAGTTTATAAAAAAAAATCGAAATACGAAATATTCAAGATACTCGGCGACATTTTTGACAGACATTGTGGGCGTCCATTTGAAATATTTGTGCCGCAACTCGAAACGACGCCAGCGAGCAAGAAAGAGCGAGAGCGAGAGCGAATAATTGCAAGTTGTTCGACTGCATTTCCCAACTGCTCACAAATCAAAATGTAACAGCCACGCCCCTCTCCCCTACACCTCTCTCTTCAACACTGCCCACACCCGCTTCGCATCAGTCAAGCCCCCGTTGAAGGCCCTGAACTCGCATTCATTTACAAATTGCTCTTCATTTGTTTTAATGCAAACGATTAAAAAACAAATACAGTAGCGCAAGATAGCGAAAGATACATTCAGATACTCGCTACAATGAGAGCTTCAGATACATTTGCAGATACAGATACATTTGCAGTTGGAGCTGCGGATACAGATAGACAGACAGAAACGTTTACAGTAGCATTGCCATAATGGAGGCATTAATAAAATTAGAGCAGAGTGTGCAGCACACACACACACACAGTAGGTATAATAAATATGCATACAAAGAACAGACAAAACATACATAAAAATCATAGATACATACAGACATATGGATGTACATATATTACTGGCTTATATACTGTTTGTTTGGAAGATACTGTTTGCAAACGGGCAGAAGTCAAGTAACCAAAGGCAAAAAATTTGAAGGTTACTGAGAAGTTAAAGATATTCAAGTAAAATAAAAAAAATTAGTATAAAAAAAAAGAAATAAGATAATCAATACTAGAACAGAATAATTAAATACCGAATATATATTTTTTAAAAATTAAAATAAATCATACGCCAAACTAACTTCCGATATTAAATATAATATAAATATATAAAAATATATAAATTTTCTGCTCTGAATAATAGAATAGATTTAAACATAATAAACAGCCAAGGAATTAATTTTTTTTTAGGCACATATGATTTAAGATTAAATATAAATAATAATTATTTATTTATTTTTTTTTATTGATTGTGAATGATGATGAAACTTAGCTTGTGGAGCAACAATTATTTCGAAATTGATTTATTTATTTAAAGTCAACTATGGTTGACAGTTGAAAGCATATTAAACTACAACTACAACAACTACGCATATTAAAAAAAAAGAATTAATAAATGGTAAAACTTAAATAGAAAAACAAGATTTTATAAAAATGTATGGGATTAAAAAAAAAAAAAAAAAATTAAGGCACTGAATAGTTTTGAAAAATAAATAATTAAATTAAAATATTTCTTGTAAATATTTGTACATTCTATATTTAAATAAATTGCTTTAATAAAGTCAAATTTTATTATATACTTGTACAATTTTTCACCCTTTTCGCTTTTTCTTTTAACTACAAAACACTTGCGACAGTAAATGGAAGAAGTATTGTTTTCTGTTTGCTTTCTTTGGCGGCTTCTGAGTTCGGTAGACGGCGCTTTGTTTAATCTAATCTCCGGCATAAAAACAAACAAAGATTTGTATTGTATGTGCGTGCGTGTGTGTGTGTGTGTGCCAGTGTGCAGATAGTCCGGCTTAGATATGATTGTTATTTTTTGGATTTACTTCTCTGGCTGCCTTTGTAGGCGGCATTATTATTGTATTATTATTGTTTCATATTTCTTTTTTTTGCGGGCGACGAAAGAGTTAAAACTTTTACAGCTGCGATGAATGATTGTTTTTTAATTGAATATAATGACGAGCGGGCCCAACTGATAAGCAGCTGCTGAGCTGGCGATGGCGAACGGTAATCGATACGTGTACGCAAATAATTAATTAAATGGGTCGACGCGAGAGTAGAGAGAGAGAGACCCGCGAGAGTACGGTCCCAGCAGAGAGGCGACCCTGAACACGGCCCAACACCTGGCTGGCCGCAGGTATACACATACTATTCTCTTGCTCTCTCACCCGCTCTCTCTCTCCGTCTCACACACCAACACTTGCACACACACATTCAACCACATTTCAATTTCCGTTTTGTTTTACGGCTGAATGCATCAATTTTCATTTTATTGATTTCGATTTTTATTGTCAACAGCAACAACAACTACAGTGAGCAAACAGCGCTGCCATCGAGCATGCTCGACTAGCAGTTCTACCCTGTAATGCGGGCAGACTAAGCGGGTCAATGGGATTGGAGGTTTAGTCATAAGTAAGATTAACTTCTGCAAACAAATTGTTCAAAGTTTGTTTTTATACCTTTCTATAATATGTTTTCTTTATTTTATATGTGTATATTATGAAGTGCACTATATAGTACATTATTGTACAATATTATTATTAATGAAAATTGGTAGACTTTTAACCAATATCTCCCCATATATACAGCGCGTATCGAGGTGCAAGCAATATTAAATCATTTCTTTTGTTTACACTGAACAACCGGATATATCCGTTAGAATATACCCTGTCTGGCAAACAATTGCACTGGGTGTGCCAAAGGAAGGCAAATGGAAATGGAAAACAGCAAACACTGAAATGTAAATGACAGTTAAATTACAACAGCAACAACAACAACAAGAACGTGAACAAGAAAAACAACTGCAAATGATTTTCATATGCGCCAAAAATTGCCAAATAAATCCAATGAATGGTCGAGCTAAGCTGCCTGTCATTTCCGGCTACCTTTTGCCAATGCCACGCCCAGACAAATTGTGTAGAGAGGGGGGGGGGGACACATTGATTTTATGATAGATAAATATTGCAGATGCTACTTCTCTCATATTCGCTTGATCTCGTCGAAATAATGGCGCGTGGCTTGAATACATTTGCATTTTCTTTTGATTTTCTTTGCAATTCTCTTTATCGCAATGTTTCACAGTCCTTCTGTACGTCTGTCCATCTGTCTGTCTGTTTGTCTCACTGTCCAGCTGTTTCTCTGTTCAACTGTTTCCCTATCCATCTGCCTATCTCTCTCAGCGCCGTTCGGCACCCTGCTGTTTTCTCCCCCCGCGGGGCGTTTGCGATTGTTAAGCAGATTAGCCTCAGCTGGCGACTGCCGGCGGCGACTTTTGTTGCCGCCTTTGTTGTTGTTGTTGCCGTTTGTTTTTCTTCTTGATGATATGCAAAATTTTCCCCTTTACTGTAAAGCAACATACAAACAAAAATATATACATCTCAATATAGACAGACAGTTCAGCATTAGCCACTCTAGGGAATTCCATTGTCAGTTGTTGTTGTTGCTGTTGTTCTTGCTTCATTTGCAATTCCGACGAGTGGCGCGATTAATTAAAATTGTTTTATGAAATATTTCAAATATTTCTAATGCACATGGGCAATGTTGGAGAGGCTGTAGAGCTCTCTGGATATTTTTAATTATTTTTATTAAATTTTTGCAAATTATTTTAAGGGATTTAAGCTAGAAGAGGTCTGGAATTTGATAATCGAGACTTTGGATTGAGTTTTATATAATATAGGTACTTTATATGTGAAGATTATGTATGCTTAGCTATTCGTGATTTATTTTAAAGAAGTAATATATCATTACCCTTTATATAAGGCATATATACCTATATATATTAGCTGTATACCTAACCAACTGCCTTTGATATTCAAAACTAAGCAAAGACAAATACTTTCCTTATAAATTCCCTCACTAACTTAAAAGATATTAATAAATCAAAAAAAGCATTGATTGCTGGTATTTTTAATTCATAATCTAATCGAAAAGTTCACAGCTGGCGCCCTATATACATACTATATACATATATATATCAGTATAAAGTAAACTACGCCCAGTGGCCGATAAAAATAGCCGTCGAATGGGCACTTGGCCGTATTTATGGGTAATTTGTCCTTAGAGCGAGGCTACTTGCCAGCAATTATAATTGTGTCCAGCTTAAGGGGTGTCTTTCCTCCATCTTCGCCCACCCTGAGCCATTCATCAGTTGTTTGTCATATAATCGCGGCTAATCAAACACATTACTTATACGCCCAGTTGGCCCGAAGACATTCAATGCAAATAACTGGAAATAAAGAAAGTATACAGATATATATAAATATATAGAGTATGTAGGTATGTATATATGCTATATAGGTTGACAAACATTCACAGGGGGGAAGGGACTTGGACTTTTCGCGCAGATATCGAACGTCCACTTAGCGCTAATGTATTTGCCTTCAAGGCTAACGGCAAAAGGATAATCGCCGACACGAGGGCAAGCGGCAAGCCCAGTCTTTTTGGTCAAGGATTTTGAGGTGTGTGCACGCTGGAGTTCAGCGTTGACATTACGCACACACTCACACACACGCATGCTATACACATGTATTGATTGTGGCGTTTAACATTTTATAGCCCAACCGCATCAGAATAATTGACTTAATTAAGTATGCAAACGTTCAATATGTGGTCCGCCAGTTGCCACGACACCTCTCCTCCCCCCTCCCTCCTCTCTGCCTGGCATTGATTTATTATCCCACTCTACACTGGCTACGCTGTCAAATGCCATTTTTCATCCCGTTGCCCGTGTGTAAAAAACATCCTGTGCGCACCTGCAACTGTAAATCAAATAAAACTGCCGACGACGAGCAGAGTTTAACTCTCGCTTCATTTGTTGCCACACGAGGAGGCATGAGGCGCGTGGCGCGAGGCACGAACGCGTTATCTTCGCGTCAGCGTCAGCCTGGCGTTAATGGTTCGCGCCTCGTCCTTCGCACTCGAGCTCGACCTCGGCCTGCAATCGCTCGGCACATTGCATCTCGAGTTGCCATGCAAAAGGCTTCTGTTTTCGGCCTCGCTGAATAATCGAGTGTGTGGGCACAGCCCCGCCCCTTGCCCACCTCATTATCGCCCACAAGTGCGTAAAATCGCTTCGCCAGTTAGTCAGTTTTCTCTCTCTCACTCTCTTTTTCTCTCGTGCAACTGCAGTCGGCCAAGTTTTTCCTTTGAGTAATTAGCAAAGTTTTCGATTCTCTGAAGTGCGCAGCTTAATGCACTTCAGTTCAGCTCAGTTCTGTTCGGTTCAGTTCGCTACGAGCTCGCGGCGTTAGTTAAGCACTTTGAATAGCCCTCAAGCTTGGTTTCTTCCTCCTCAACATCGATTGCGGTACTTTGACAACCTTCGAGCACTGAACCGAGAGGAACTTTAAAAGATTGCAGTCTGCAAAAACAAGTTGAAGTTTTTTATTTAAAAATAAATGGTAGTAATAGAGTATATGTTAAGTCAGGTACTGTTAAAGATTCAGCAGGTTAAGTAGGTCTTCAGTTTATATATAGCTATAAATTGTATATATATATTACTTATAACTTATGCATTCATTGTTCATCCTTTTGAGCACTGAGCCGAGTGAAACTTTTAAAGATTTTAGTCGGCAAAAACAAGTTAAAGTTCTTTTGAAGAAAATAAATGGAAATTAAAGAGTATATGTTAAACCAGTTACAGTTTAAGATTCTGCAAGGCTTACACGTAAGTTTATGTAAAGATATATATATTACTGATAACTAATAGATTTATACCGTATCCACTCGAGCACTGATCCGAGTGGAACTTTAAAAGATTTTAGTCTGCAAAAACAAGTTGAAGCTTTTCAGTGAAAAAGAAATGGAAAATTGAGTATACGTGTATGTTAAGTCAGGTACTGTTTAAGATTCAGAGGGCTTTGTTTGTATAGATGTACAATATAAATTACTTATAATTGAACAATTCATTCTCTAGCATCCCTTTACTCGCCCAGTAAGTATGTATTTTCATTCATGCAAAATCATTTCCCTGCAAGTTGTTCAAGTCCATTAAATATCCCAATAATTTTCGCATCCATTGAACTTTCCACCAACATATGGCAACAAAGGACTATTTTAGTTCTATCCAAAACTTATGTCATTATCATGATTTTTATTTTCGTTGTATGTCTATGGAATGCGTTGACTCTTTGACGCCATGAACGTGTGTGGCCTGCCAGTTTATTCACTCAACTTGATGTGTTTGTTATATTGAGTATTTTGATCGCTTATCTAGTTGTTTATATTAATACTGTTGTTGCTGCTTCTGCTGCTGTTGATGTTATCACTTTTAGTTGTTTTAGTGGCCTCATGCGGTGCAAAGAGTTTTACTCAAGTGAGTTAAGCTAAGGCATTGCCAGTTGAGTTGAGTTGATTGCGAGACCTGAGATGAGCTTGGGAGGATTTAAATACGCAAACAGACTCACAGGCAGCAGTCAATGTGTATTTAAAACTTGTGCGTAATAATACCCTTCGATTGGGATCTTGAAGGGTTGATTGACTCATGTGTGTTTGCCTTAAGTTGCCCGAGTCCAATCAATGCACAAGAACTGCCACGAGATCGAGAGATTTCGAGAGATCAGCAGCGAGAATTGGCTAATTAATGTGCATTTCGAGCCCAAGTGGATGTATCTGTGTGTGCGTGCGTGTGTGTATTTTGAACAATTTAACAATGAGCTCATCCAAAAAAGACTGACAACAAAGAAGAGAAGAAGAAGCAGCAGAAGCAGAAACAAATCCACGCCCCAATTACGACGACGAACGGCAAATCAAATTAGGGGCAAAACACGTTTACCGTTTTAAGCGTTCGAGAGATCTACTCGAAAGGCAATTACGGCGACAACGTCGCGTCGCGTCGCGTACCATAGCGTCTTAATCGTGAACTGTGGCACGGACGGGAGGAAGGGGGCAGCGGCAACGCGCCGTATGAGTGTTATTTATACACATGTATGCGCCGTTGCGTTTATCTCAATTTGCGAAATATTTCCCGCGCATTGCACGACGCTCGACATGTGTAGAGTAGGCCCAGCACTCGTAGCGGAGATAAGAGAGATAGTCACATGTTAACATCATTTCTAATTATGAACAGAGAGCCGGAGAGAAGCAGAGAGCCGGAGAACCAGAGGCCAAGGGCGCATATGTTTACCCCACGACGGGGCAAACTCTGACCGAGAAATGTAATTAATATTCTTAATGTGTTTATTGAACTGTTGAAAAAGGTAATTAGACTGCGAGAAAGGTGGTAGATAATCGGTTTTATCGAAATAATAAATGATAATGATTAGGTTTTTATAAAAATATATGTATATTAAATATATAATATATTATACTTTTACCTTTTTTATCTTTAGTCCTATTTTTTCAGTTTTTCAACTGAATTCTGATTTGTCTTTCATTTAAGAAACATTTGTTTTACCTCTGAATTTTCTACATATTTTCTTTATTCTCTTGTATTTTAACTGCACCCCTTTCCCCGTTTTCTATTGGTATATTTCTGCTAAATAATCTCAAATTAATTGAATTGGCTTCGACTTCAGTAAGACAGAGAGTGACCAAGCCAAACCACTGCAGTCTTCAACTTCTGCGACCTGTTCAGGTGCAAATAATTGTAATTTGCCATTGCCCTCTCGTTTATCATTTGTTCTGCTGTGCTTACGTTCATTCTTCTGCTGTCTAGGAGAGCAAAGCTGCCCTGCACGTGCCTTAATTACTTGCCAACCTGACACTTTTCTGACCAAGCCAAGCTGCGCATCGTTCGTTCTGTCTATTGCCCAATTTTCAAGCAACGAAGCATTTTATTTTGATTACCACTGTCGGGCATGAGTCAGCGGTTTTGCCTTCCCAATTAGTCGAGCACAGATAATGCTCAGCATCAGCTCAAAAGCAAAGGTGACTGCCAAGGAAAACAGGGACAAACTAGGCATAAGTTGTGAATATTTTAAATTTATTGCATTTTAAGCATACAAAATAAATAATGAATTTATTTTAAAGGAGGAAAAAAGGATAGCTTCGGCATTTCGAAGGTTCTACCGCCGATCGTTGCCATATCTTGACAAATAACAAAAATCAGCCGATAGTAACTATGGAAAATATGCGATATATCGGTCCAATCAAGCTCGCTATGATTTATTTGTAGCGTGCAGTAATAAGCAGCCTTTGTGCCAAGTTTCATTAAGATAGCTCTAAAACTGAGAGACAGACGGACGGACAAAGCTAGATCGACTCCCTTGGTGATACTGATGAAGAAAATATATTTATTTTATGGTATCGGAGAAGTTACCTAACGTAGAAAACTCCTTGCCAAGGGTAAACAAATATATAAGCTAGTAAATTATATCTATAATTTATTTTTATTAAATTTCATTGCAAGTATCTAAAGCAATTAATTAATTGATGAGTACAGGAACCTAAGCTAGTGCACTTTAAAATATTCAAAATAAACTTAATTATTCATTCACATTTTTAATGAACAAAAAACTACAAATTTTTTATTAGTTTAATATTTATTTTACGCACTTTTTCAATTTCTGCAAACAATTTGCATTAATTGGAAAACCCTTACAGGACAAAAAAGCGAGATAGTTTGCAGAGCTAATTAGGCTCGCACAGCTCGTAATAATAATTTCGGTAATTTCAATTAAAATGTTGAATAAACCAACAACTAGACTATGCGATGCTCTGCAGTGCTATTAACAGTATATCAAGGCCAAAAGAGTATGCAAGAACGAGCTTAGGAAAATCGAAACATAAATTACAGTGAAAAAACATTCACATTTATACGCATAAAATGTTTTGTCATTATACCGAGACCACAAAATGAATTGTATAATAATTTAATGACACTCAATGAAATTTTCAAAATAAATGTGCCAGTGTGAGTGTGTGTGTGTGCGTGTGCGTGCTATTAAATTTTAAACAAACCAATGCCACAAATGCCATAACACTTTATGTACACGAACATATCTCGGGCTTTTGTATTGACTATGTATAAATTGTAGGATATAGCCAAGTATGTGTGTGTGTGTTTGTGCATGTGTATGTGTGCCTGTCTGTCCATCTATCGGTCTAGCGAAAGCCGCCTCCGCAATGAACTGGCGCAAAATAAACACACGTGTGAACACGAATCGAATGCTTGGCCAAAAGATGCGCTACAGATACAATCACACACACATATGCGCATGCATACACCTACAAACATAGATCCATCAATACATACAGACACATCTGTACGTATGTACATTACGCTGACTGAAGAAAATCAGCGCCAAATTGACGTAATTGTCACAATTTTTGTCGGGGCGTCCGTCGACTCGTGTGGGCCAAGCTACAATTGTGCCTGCACACGTATGCGAAAGTTGGTGTATATGTGTGTGTACACGTTTGTTGTATTTGTGGCTTTGACGCCAAATAATGCTCCATATATAACGCCACACATAAGTATAGTTAAACACACTTTTAGCGAACTGTCAATCAGATTAGGCAGATAGCCCAATGACGTTTGCTATTTGTGTGAGTAGATTATCGTCAGATATTTTATATGGCATGGTGTGGGTGAAAAATTATAAATAAATTAACACTTAGAAATATTTTATAGGGTAAAAAAAAGGCTTGGTAAACGATGGAAGCTAAAAGACGACTAAAAGAAGAAACGATTTTATTCTCATTAAGCTAAAAATATTTTAAGCTTTGTTTTATGCATTTATTTGTATTATATTTATTAATTTAATAATAACAATGATAATAAAAAAAAAATAGACAATATAAAAATCAAAGTTTTTCATATTATTTTTATAATTTAATTGCAATCATTATAAATAAAACTCAAAACTAAAACTAAAGTTAATTTTATTTAGTTATTGTTATATTCCTATTAAATTCATCTTAGCCAGTTTTCACCGTTGCAACAAATCTTTCTTTCAGCAGTTCTGTGTGTGTGTGTGTGTCTTTGAAGACGGCGCAGGCGCATTGGCAAACATAAGCGGTGCGACTAAATGACAGACGACTGGCAACAAGTTCTCTGTTCTCCTCATTGCTTCTGCCGCTGCTCCTACTGCTGTTGTTGTTGTTGTTGTTGTCATGCTGCGACTTGTGTCAGCTTTGTCCTCCCCATCAATTAACACCACTTTGCCACACACGCACACACACGCGCACACACGAATTAATGAAGCAAACAGCAGCAAGAAGCGAACTGGGCAGACAGCAAGTCGGATTTTATATACGCACTAATCAGTTGTATTAGCAGTTAGTCCAGCTGAGCGTACACTCGCCAAAACTTATAAACTAATTAGCGCTATGACAATGATTTTACAATTTACACCCCATCGATGTCGGTTCGATAATTGTTAAATATCTGTTAAATTCAAAATTTAAGCAATTCGTATATGTTAATTTCGATTTTTCTCTTTTTAATCATTTTTTTCCCTTTTTTTATGTGCATTTTATGTTTAAAAATAACAATTAACATAATAATATAAAGTTGTTATTGTTTTTATATATTGTTGGTTTGTTATTTTTCAAATTTAGTGAAGTAAATATTACAATTGGTTTATTATTATTATTTATTCTTAAAAAAATAAATAAACGCAAAAAACATTCCAAATTATTTTACAAAATAAATTGAATATCCTTTAGTTTAGCTTTAATTAGCTTAAATTAGGTTAATACCCTTTGATCCCCCTAAATTGAACTCAATATATAATACTTATGAAATATTAATTATTGTATACGTATAAGTCTCAACACCACATCAAATGTAGCAGCAACTATCAGATATTTATTAAAAACCAGATATATATTTAAATTTACTGTATAATGTTTCACGGCAATCATTAAATAGTATGTTAGAGAGAAAAGTTCGTTAGTTCGTCATAAAAATCATATAAAGAAATCGGATCTTTAATTATACGGCAACTAACAAACAACAAAAAATAACAATCAACTTTTCAATTGAAAACAAAGCGAATATACCCTTCACACGTGAGTACATAAACAAATCTGTGTTCTATAAGTCATTTAGAAACATGTGTAATGGGCACACTTTGGTCACATTGACCCCTAAAACTAAATATACACTCTACAGCTAAGGTAAACTGACTCAAAGGGGAGAAGATTATAAAATATTACTCATACGCACAGTGTACGCAATTAGAGCTATTTGAAAACGTGTCAGGCGCGCATAGCACATTAATCAATGCGGAATGCCTTTGATTTATAGCTAGGCATATTTGCTCAATAATATTTAAGTACATTTTCAACGATGACTCAGGGAAATTGCTTGGAAAATTTTGCCTGCATAAATTTTCATTTCTTTTGTGTTTATGTTATACAATTCGCAATGTTTGTTTAGATATTTTCTAGACTCGATAAAATTTGTTTTTATTGCATTGATTATAAAATATTGTTCTGTGCATATTCGATATTTATTTACAGTATACAGCCGAGCAAGTGTGTGAGTGTGTAAATTCACATATTCGTGCGATATTCTTAGCTTGTTTTTTGTTTGTTTTAATTTATTTATTTGTCCTCAACTTTCTGTTGGAAAATATAAATAAATTTAGCTATTTTTAGCTTATATATTCAAGATTGAAATGCCTTCATTTCTTTGAAGATATGTATTCGATTTATATACAAAATACTTTTAATTTTTCGTTTACACTTTTTTTTCTTGTTGTTTTCTCACGCTGAACAGGGTATTCCCTTAGCCCATCGCCCTCCTAATTATTTTAAATCTCATTTAATTACAGTTAGTCACTCGATATACACTTTATTCATTAACGAAGCTGAACTTTCTTTTGTTTCCATCTCCTTCTCGAGAACTCAGTCACGGGCTCAGGGCGTGAGTGCATACGATGCGATACGTGCTCCCTTGACTTCGTTTAATGTGCGATCTGTCTGGTTTTATCTAATTAGCAGCTGGCTGTCTCATATTTTCCGAAATCAGTTAAATAATTGCACAAATTAAAATGCACAAAACACTCGACAACTGGAACTGAAACTGGAGATGCCAATGCAAGAGTGCAAAAACGAAATGCGAATCGAGGCAAAAACAGAACAGGTCGTAAAATAAAAAAAAACGTTAAAAATACAGTTGAGACCTTAACGAACTGTCGGCGCTGACGGATGCAATAGCCGACAATCGGTGCATGGCCACGCCCCTTGCGAAGGCGGCTGCGGCGGCATTTTGTGTGTGCAACCATTTGGAAAATGAAATCTGAAATCACTTTAACAATCAGCCAGGCAGCGAGCCAAGCAACCGTCTGGTTGACTCAGCTCAACCCACAACAGGCTAGATTTACTACAGTCGTTGGACAGGAGCGGTTCAGCCTTTAAGAGGAAGGGAGGGAAGAGCGCGGGCCATGCATTTTTTTGGCCCACTCGCGGGGCAGCTGTTGGCGCTGCATCACGCAAAATGAAAATGAGCACTGACAGCTTTTGGCGGCACATGAACTGAAATACACATGTAAACACACAGAGAAAGACATACACATACAAACACAAATACTCACAAACATACAGGCACAGCTCTCTCGTGTATACGCAAAGCTGGCAAAAAATAAAAACGACCCAGAGAGCAAATTATTTTGTTTATCAATTGTGATGTTAACAATTGCATGTTAATAATTAACTTAAATTCATTCACCTATTTATAGGGCATGTTTGAATACCCTGTAGTGGGCAGCTGAAGGTATGATTAACTAAGTAAGCAAGGAAGTTGTTTTTAAGACTGTAGAAAAAGTAAGAGTAAGTAAAAATAAGAAAAAATAAAAAATGAGTTTAAAAATAATTGAATTGAATGTATCTAACAGTAATTTAAAATATTTTTACGTTTTATTTTAAATTAGGTGTTTAATTAATATTTTATTATATAAAATCTTAAATAATTTTGATGTGTACTTATATATTTTATATATTTACCAAGTCGTTTATTATACTTTCTTTATCTCTGCAATGGAATGATCTATTTCTATGGAATAAGTGTTTGGGTCGAAAAAATGTTTCGTTTATTTTAACAATATATTATACAAAACATTCACAACCTATAATATTCCTTCAATTATTCTGCTTTACACAGTATCTACTAGTCGATCTAACCCCATATACCCCAAAGTTACGCAATGGTGAGCAATAGAGGTTAGCAATCTGGACTATAATACATATAAGTAGAATGTGTAACCAACACGGGAAATAGTTCACTTTAATTTGTAACATGTGCGCGATGGGTATTACTTAGATATAATTTATGAGCGATTGGGTAATCTATTGTAGCTAGAATATAATAAATATATACTGTAAATATTATGAATAATTAAATATCAATCGTAATCAGTTTGCTTAGCTAACTTTCTATAATCGCGTCATTCCCATTCAATTTAATTAGCCGTCTGATCTTTATCTCGCACCTTTCGATAGATACACAGGTGCCAAGAACGCTGACAAATATAGAAATTATTTACAGAATATTTGGAAATAAACCAAGCAAATGATTTTACATATTTTCTCGCCATTTCACTGTCCTTTAATGGGCCATGTAAATAATTCCTAATGTAGCCAATTTCAAGTATAATTAACAAAACTATTTTCATACTTCAGAATTTCGAGATATAAATTATGCGTAAAATTTTAAAAATATGCAGACAAAATGGTGAAAAAAACATACAAAACTATGCTGTGGTCTGTATTTGCAAATAATGTGCTTCATATTTGACAGATCTATACCCTGTAATGAGTGAGTCAAGTTCAGAGAATGTCGGGGAGGGGACTGTCATTATAAGAAGAGAAGATAATTAGTTTATAAGCGTATAACTTTCTCAGTTATCTTACAGAGTATTGGCACGTCGAGCTGCTGCTTTCGGGTAGACTACATGCTGCTGCTGTAGTTTATGTTTCCGCTATATACATTGTGTATAATTCATATAAATTCTCTGGGATTAATTATAAGTTGTGGTGCTTCTTCAAGTCTGGCCAGCTGCTAAGAAATTTTATTTTATATATATATTCTGATTGTTGCCCGATAAATACGAGCAATAAATAACTTTTATGCTTAAAATGTAGTCTGGTCTATTAATAGCTAGTACAAGATGATACTTTGCCTATAGAAAGTCTGCACAATAGTACAATTTCAGTATAGATCATAAAATGTTCTTTTAAGTATAGATCTATACTTCCACCTTACCTTAACCTAATGAACCTTGACAGCTTTTTCATTAAAGTCATTCCCTTTAATTTCCTTAACTGACATCATCTGAGATTATTAAATCTTCCTTATATTGCCCGCTTTTAACACTTCCTCTTCTTGTTAATTACACGTATCGCTCTGTCACTCGCCGAGTACAACAAGAAATTGACAACAATTCCGCATGCATATAAATTTTCCATAACAATATGTGGGTGGGGCCAGCCAGGCCTTGGGGTAGGTGCCTAATTGGTGGGACAAGCAAAGGCACATTGTAAACTTTCCTCTCTCTCTTCCTTATTTATTTTTTTTTCCATGCTGTTGTGGAATTTTTCGCAAGCCTGAAGTCAGAAACAGCTACCCAAACAAACAAAGCCAACTACTTAGAGGTTGTCCCACTGTCTCTCTGTCTCTCAGTCTGTCTGTCGGGTCCAGCAAAGGCCCTGGGGCAAATAATGTGCGACCTTCTTGTGAGGCACCACTGTACATGGACAGCAGAGGAATGTAATGTTCAGTTTTGCAGTTGTAAAGAAATTTCAGGCAAGTCCTTGTACAGGACGAGTATTATTGATAACAGTGGTATGCAAAGGGAAGTTATGCATATATATATGTATACATGTGAGTGTGTGTTAGTGTGTGCGAGAGCCAAATCATAAAGCCGCTTAGCTGCCTTCCCATCGCATGTGCCGACCAACTTGGCCGAAAGTAATATTTATATGCCCGAAAAAGTGTTGCTATAAATAACCTTAGACACGCTCCGGCCCGCCCTAACCTAACCTCACATACCGTACACCATACACACAGGTTGTGTAGGTATTTGTACTCATATGTGTCGTGTATACACGCCAACTTTAGCAACTTTTTTTGTCTGCAACTGAAATCAAGGAAACAAAGTAAAAACTGATTTTCGTTTTACTTTTTTCTTATTATTTTTCCTTCCCCCGGCAACTGTGTCAAAGCTTCTCCTTTGTGTGTGTGGCCAGAGCACTCCAAGTGTTTGCATGAATGTGTGCAAGTGTGTGTTGCATGGAAAAAGCCACAAAAAATTATGCAAAAGTTTTGGGTTGTCTCTGTTCCTCCGTAAGTCAAATGGATGCGAGTCTTGAGCTCGGTTTTTGCGGCTTGTCCGGTTTCGTAAGTTTCCTTCGTTTGATTCCGTTGGTTCGGTTTAGTTTGGGGTAGCTGTAGAGCAAGTTTCTGGCCAGTAACTCAAAGTGTGTCGGCCAAGTTTCATATGTAATTCATTTTATTGCCGAGTTTTCCTTAGTTTGTTTTGTCTTATTTACTGCGCTTATTTTGTAAATATTTGAAGTACTTGAAGAGTGAAGTAGAATGCAATCGAAGGGCTTACTTCCACTCAAAGATACATATATTTTTACTTCAAATCTTATACTGCTGTTGCAACTTGAATATATAATCTCACTTCTTCTACTAATGAAACTACTGTGCTGCCATTTACTACTGCTTCCCCTCATTTACATGTCAAAATCAAATTACCGTCGTAATTGTGAAAGTTATTTATTTATTGTAATTTCAGCGACTATCGTCTTCCGAATGATTTCTTAAAACTTGACAGCAAACGCATAGTAAACAAAAAAGTTATTTAGTTTTAAACTTTAGTGAACGTACAGATATCGTCGCCTTTAAGTATGCAATAAAATTTAAACTTTACAGAGAAGATAAACAATTGAAATTTGCAGACCTCTAGTTGGGTAGTGAGTACAGAACCATTGAGCAGACTCGACAGTAGCCTTCTTATTCATTATAACACCTGCTTACTCATTTCACTACTACGTTAACTTCTGTTTGAATCTACTCCAATTACTGCTGTTTCTAATGCCTTTTACCTTTTCCTGAATTCAATCAGCATTTTCTGTATCAGATTACCCATTATACTTGCGTCGCTATCGATTACCTTTCACTTAATCTGGCACAATGTGATATAACCTCAAAGGCGATTTCATAACTCCACGCTGTCTGACAACGATTACGGCATAGGTGAAATAAATTGCTCCCTAGAATAACGATTACATAAGCAATTATGCAGGCAAGCTGCTGCAATTTAGTACCATTTCGTACCTTTTACATACACATGCGAGTACATATTGCGCGCAGTGTAGACAGCAGGTGTTTCTAGTTGCCGCATTTGGCACCACACATTTGTTTGCCGTAATATTTCCATGCAAATACCCGGACTTTTCTCCGCCTTATGAGCACTTACCTATTCCTTGGCGTGTTATTTGGGCTATGCGTGTGTACGTTATTACTGCCAGTGTGAGTGTGTGTGTGAGTGTGTGTGTGAGTGTGTGTGGTATACTTACTACCTTGACAACACCTTTGTAAGTCGCAGCGACGCAACAAAGTTTGGCTAAACTAAGTAATTAAATTATGCTTGATATGCCATGCTACGCATTTCCCTGACAAACATATATTTTCCTTGGGAAAACCTTTGCATAAGTTTTCACATCAGGGAAAAGTTGTTAGCACGCCACAACAGTTGTTGCCACAAAATTAGCATAAAAGCTGGAAAACTAAGGCCACGATATGAATTAATTCCCATTAATATTAGATTATACTTAGGGTATTTCCCATTTATGTAGCCTCCTCCCTTCCCATTGATAACGCACATAGATCGCACATATATTTTTTTAAGGATTTCAAATTCATTTTATTGGTTTTTTTATGTTTTGTTTTCCTTTTGTTTGTGTTTGTTTCTTCCTCTTCTTTTACTTATAATTGGTTTACTTTGCTTTTGGTTTTGCATTTGCTTTTGTTTTTTATGCTTGGTATTTTTTTTTCTTTTAAAGACATTTCATTTGCGGCATCTTGTTGGTTTTGCCTTCATCTCTTCTTCTTCTTCATCTTCAACTTCTTGAAATATATTTATATATATATATATATTTGTTGTATATATACGCACATGTTATATAAACTTAAATGTATAAACTAAATTAAATAATTTGAATTTTATGTTGTGTTTTTTTCTGTTTTTCCATTTTTTTTATTTTGTTTTAAATATGCCATATATCATACCATATATTATATATATATAATATATGTACCTCGGATTTGCACGCACACACATGAAACAACAACGAAGGGTATTCAAACGATTTGCTTGCCGAATTACAAACTATAATATGATAATATACACATATATATGTATCTGTTTATATATATGGTATATGGTATATATAGCAGACAAAGTAACCGATAAATAATATTCCATTGGGTTCTTGCTGCCCCTATACACATACTCGTACACAAAGCAGATCGTCCTGACATACAAATTGTTAGTTCAAGTGTTTTAATTTCTCTTCTTTAATGTTAATGTTTAAAGCTCAGTTACACATATGATTTGTAGAGCATTGCTGAATAAATTATAAACGAATTGCACAAAGTAATACGAAGGTAACGTAACGTCATTACTAGCATGACGTAACGTAAGAACCTAAATCAAACGTGTTCAATTTCGTGCCTGACTTTAGACACACACATATATATACGATATATGCACATGTTTGTCTATGTTTGTATACTTTTATTGGTATATATATTCTCAATATATTAATATACTTATTACTTGTTGTGGTTGTTGTTTTTTTATTAAGGGGGTCAACCTGTGTAAAATGTTCGAAAAATCGAATTTTTTTTTCTGACGTTTCTTGCATCTTCAAGATGTGAAAAATGATGTCCTAAAATATTTTTCCCGAATTCGACTTATTTCAAACGTGACAGGGCGCTGAATGCGACAGTCTACACCACAAAGTTCTGTTGCCTCAAAACTTTAAACGCGTTTTTCTCGAAACCATGTTTTTGCAATTTGCGTGCAGGATTAAAGATTATCTACTCATCAGATCAACTTGAAATTTTGAGAGAACCATAAACAGAGAATAATGAAGGTACTCACGTAGGGGTTTTTCGATATCTTTTATTTTTTTATTTTTACAGCCTGTTTTTTATCGAAAAAAAAGCAAAAAAATGATCGATTTTTATGAAATCTACTGCCATTTATTCAATTTTTTGAATTTCATCAAAATCCTACGTCAGTACCTCGACAACATAAACACAAATAAAATTCTTTTTACTTTTTGTGTTTCTGATGAGTGGTTCGAGCGGAATCTTGCACGCAATTTCGGTATTTTTTTTTTGGGGACGTCACTTTAAATGGCACCAATAAATATTAGCCTTCGGTTTACACTTTTGAAAAAATTTACAGTTATAATAAAATCATTAACCTTTAAAATAACATCAAACTTATTCTTGTATTGAAATTATTTATCCTAAAAAAAAATTCCCAAAAAAGCGTTCGAAATACCGCTTTTACACAGGTTGACCCCCTTAAATTGTTACCTCAGACTACTATAGACTATTTATATATGTATCGTATGTATGTTTGTTGCCTTTTCAATTATTTATTAATGCGCCTATTTGTGTTGGTGTCGGTGTGTGTGTGTGTGTGTGTGTGGGAGTGATCAACTAAAAACTGTATTGTTTACAGTAAAAAAAACAAAATTTGTGATTTAATGTGATGTTTGAAGTTTCCTTGCGGTAAAACTTTTGCATTTAATTTATTCCACTTTCTCTTTTTAAATTTATGACTTTTTCACGCAACTAGTAGAAAAAAATTAATAAAAGTACATTTTGTATAAATAAATTTTATTTGTTTACATTTTTGTTGCTTTTTGTGTTGTTTTTATTAAATTTTTTGTTTTTCTTTTGCATCTGTTTTTTTCCTTATTGATTTTCACAACAGAATTTGAAAGGCTTGGCGTTTAAAAATAAATTAACAAAAAAAGTACAGCGATTAAAATTAGGAAATTTCTTTCGATTTGCTTCGATCCTTCTCTAGCTCGAACGACTTTAAACAAGAATAAATATAATGGGATCTCTTTACTCGAATATATATGTATATAACGTTTAAACTTAATTGGCGCTTCGTTTTCTTGCTCCTTTCTTTTCTCTCCCTTTTTTGATCCTTCTCATTTGCTTTTGCACATTCTCTTGGTATTTTCTTTTTTTTTGTGTTTATGTTCTGTTTTTTTTTTTTAATTTGTTTTTTAATGTTATGTAAGTATATAATATTAAATATTTATATAGACTTTTTGACGCCCTCGCTTCATCTTCTACTTCTTTCTCTCGCATCCTTTATTTATTAATGCTACGATTTTTACGCTTTTTTACACACAAATTTCAGTTATTTTTTGTTTTTACGTTTTCTTTTGTTTTTTGTTTTGCGACTTAAATTTAAACACATTTAGATTTTATATTTGTTGCTGCGTTTTGCTTTCTTTCCTTTTTAGATGTTCTTCATGTTTCTTTTGTTTTGTTTTTTGTTTATTAATATTTATTTTAGAATTTGAGTAGTTCATGTGGTTCTGGCGCATATTGGCCCTGGATCCCGATTCCGATTTCGATTTCGATAAACTGATCCCGATACTGAGCCTGGATAAACAACGCATGACCTTTGCCCTTTTCTTTCAATATGTATGCATGTATATGTATTTGTTGTATGTTTCGGTGAGTGCGCTTACTTTTAGGTGCCACTGTTAATGAGCGAGTGTGTGTGTGTCTATCGGATGTCTTGATTACTCTTTCAATCCACAAATATTCCTCGGTTTGCTTCTCGGTTCTCTGTATTTTATTGTTGCACGTCGTCGCTGATTGTACAACATTTATAGTACATGTATCTGTATCGTATGTCTAAAAACGTCTAAAACATCGGGAGCTAAACGAAAGCTCAGTTAGTTAGCATGGGGCCAGCGAGGGCGAAGATTTTGGAGGGTCACTTTGAAAGAATTGTAAGCTTTTGCAACACTGACAAACATTTGGACAACACTTGGTATAAAAGGTTCTGGCCAGTTTGCAGGTCAGCTAAGCAACATTGAAAGTTGTACAACGCTTGTTAGAACAAGGTAACCAACACTTATTATTGGTTAATCAACACTGCAAAACACTTTCTCTCTGTCTGCAAATTACAGGGTATTAGAAATTAGCTGAGAAATTGCGCTTTTATTTCTTTAATTGCATTTATTTATTGTTGTTCTTGTTGTTGTTTTTTTGTCAAGCGCACTTGGTACGCCATGATTTTGTATTTTTATTTCATTTATAAATTATTAAAGCGTTTCATACTTTCACAAATATATTTGTTGTTATTTGTTGTTGTTGAAGAAGTGTGTTGCCTGCTCGAACAAATTGTTTCTCTTTCTGTTTTCCTCTCTTTCTCTCTCTGCTGTTTCTTCTTGTTGTTGCCCTGGTTTCGCCTTTGCTTCTGGTATTTTGCTTTATATTGTTAAATTTTTCTTTTTTTGTTTTTTTCAGTTAAACTAAACTATGTACTTTACAACTAAATATCTGTAGTCTCGTGGTTATACTATACGCTATATGTTATGAAGGATTACATATGTGTGTGTGTGTTTGTATGTGTGTGTGGGGTGTGTCTGTGTATGCCGTAAAATCTGCTTATTACTTTTTACTTATTACTGTTATTTGTTGTTATTTGTTGCTTGGTTTACTGCTTCTCCCTTCGCCCTCCCTCTCTTTCTCTCGCTCTTTCTCGCTCTGCTTCTTCCTTCAGCTGCTGCTGTTATTTGAGTTTGGAGTCGAGAATGGGAAGTTGCCAAATTCCAGTTTCAAAGTTTCCGTTCCGCGCTGCAAATATATAAATAAATAATTAATTAATTTGAGAAACTTTGGAACAACTCAAGTTAAATATGCAAAAACCATTTGCAATTTATAGTGATTTTTTTTTTTTTTTTTTTTTTTTTTGCTATGTTGCACAGCCTTGAGGGCGGCCAAGTTTTGAGTGACAGACACTTCCTATTCGAGTTTCTTAACCTCACTCTCGATATCTCCCTCTTCATCTTCGTCTGGGTCATAATTCAAACGAACGCTCTTCAATGAACATAAAAACCGAAAATCCAAATCGAAATTTGATGTGTGGTTTTTGATGGCTGGAGATGTTTTGTTTTTATGACTTTTGTTATTGTTGCTCTTTGGCAGCGCAACAAACAAACTGTTGCCATAGTTTTCCGCACGTGAGCTTAATTACAGAGCTGGGTCAAGGTCACTAGACTAGAGTGTCAGGCTATTTTTAAAGAAATAAAAACGGTATACCACGCTGTGATTATGATTCAAATTTATTGGAGTATGTTTATGAATTTATATTGGAATTTATACTTTAATATTTATGAATCATATTATATTGAAATTAATGCTTTATAAAAGTACAGCTCGCAATATAATCAACAGTATAATGCGGTATTTTTAAGAAAAATAAAAGTATTGAAACGATGACGATATATTTCTATAAGAGTCTGAATTTTCATCAATGCAAACTCGTTCAGATTTATGCATCATATGAATATGCATATATTTCCACAGCAGTCGCTTGAAAGTCAAGTTTTTTTTTTCATTATATACAGAACTTTTTATATGCTTTACTAATATTGGGGTCAAGTAAGGCTAAATCAAAGCAGGTCTTCAATTTTTCATACTTCAATCGTCATCATTGTAAACAAAAACAATAAATGTTCAATAGCCACAATATATTTAATCATTTCACATATAGAATATATACTTTATTCCATATCATGTGATGTTTATTTATAATTTACTGAAATTAAAACCCAACTCATATTTACTTACAATTTTCCATGTAAAAACTTGTATAGATTTTTGTAGCTTATCAACTACGCACACACACACAAGTGCAGCGTCGATGCTGACAGCGCTGCCTATGACGTAAGCAAAACCGGCAGCGTGTTATATTAAATCTATTTTCACAAACTCATATAACAACAATAACAACAACAAGACCCACAGCACGACAGACACAGAGGGGGAGCAACAAGATAAAAAAAGCAAAAACAGACAACAAACGTTTTTATTTTCAGGCTGTGAAACAAAAGCCGGCGACGCGACGCGTTGGAACTGCACCCACGCTACAACAACAGCAACAATTAAGTAATATATAAACATATATACCATATTATGTACGGTATACAAGCTGAAGAGGAACCCAGATATGTATTATGCCGAAGCCAGTTGACGTGCGAGCTGTAGAGATTTCTTAACTCTTCTAGCTGCCGCACAATATTTCATTACACAAGCGGAGGTATTAAGAGATAGAAAGATGTACAGATCTATGGATCTACAGATGTGGCTAGCTATTTACAGTATCTATATATAAATTATCTGCAATTCAAAGCATGGCTTTCACTTGCCAAGCCTTGAAATATCATTCAAAAAATCATTCAAAATGAAAGGTAATTACGGTTTGTTTTGGGCAATGAAATGAATGTGAATCATGCTCATGGAAAGTTTATCTCTGATATTGCATGACTTATATATATATATAGTATATACTCTCTATATACTTCATGTTTATGTGCAGGTATATTTGCCGCACTGACCTCAGCTAACCAAAAATGCAGTTCTCATCGAACCGAGTCTTATCTGATCTAATTGAACTTTTTTGTTTTGTTCGTTTGCTTATCAATGTTTCAAAATATTTAAGGTCGTGAGATCAGAGAGGCATGGCATATTATTGTATATATCAGGATTTAAATGTTTAAAGGCAGAATTAAAGATACTTTCAGCGAAAAGAAATAAGTTTTATAAGTCTTATTAGTATTTTTTTTGCGGGGTCCAAATATATAGATGTATATCCCAGAGTTATGAAGCAAAACATAAAATTTCAACTCTCTATCAATAATATTTTCTGAGATCCTAACATTTTAATGAATTAACAGGCAACATAAGAAATAAATACACTTTATGTTCCTTCTTTATTTATATGATACAATACAACGATATAATTTAGTGACCCCTTTTCAATATTTAAAAATATCTACATCTGCGTCATATCCGGCGCTTGCTAATCTTGGTTATTTTTTATCGTATATGTACTAAAAGATATGATATAAAGGGCGAGTATTGTACAGTCCAGCTGTGCTGCCTTAATCCGCTACTCTACCTGTATTTCTGATGATATAAGGCACCCTCAATACTCTTGGGTGCTTCCCCCCTTACTTTGAGGTACGTGCTGGACTTATCTCGCAACTCAAACAAGACACACACAGCCCTATCACAATTTAATGTGACTTAGACCCACTTGATAAGCATTCTCCGTGTGCACCTTATCGAGCACATACTACAACAACGCAACTAAACAGTCAACTAACTAACTAACTAACTAACTAACTAACAAGCTGGGCATATGTTAAACTTTAACTGAAAACTCATTTAGCTGGCTTTATATTCTCTTTACTTGGCTTTTGTGTGCTTCATTCTTCTCTCTCTGTTTTATGTTCTCTGTTTTTGGTTTTATTAGTGTAGCTCCCCACTTGGCTTTTGTGCATTTTCAAAAAGGCCAGACTAAAGTGAAGGCTCTCCACAGCTCGACGTTCCCCTCACAGTCGGTGAATATTTCATGAGCGACACATAAAACAAACTGCATTTTAAAAATGCGTAATTACCACCCGGGGAAAAGCAACAACTGGCCCGAGACACTGTCGGAAAAACAGTCAGACTACACCCAGGCATACCTAGGCATATACACATGTACATATGGCTATACTGTCAGATAAGCTCTCATTTACATACGCATTTGTTTAGTAGGCTGATCATATATCACACACAGTTCGATGGCTAGCATATATCAAAGAACAACAGAGCGTGAAATGTTGACATTGACATTATATACCCTGGATAAGCAGTATAAGGAGTGTGGAGCATATAAGTGTGGTGCACACTTTCAAATTCATAGTTCTTGTAAGAGAAGAATATCAAAGAAGGCATAATTAGTAATTATCGATTGTTGCCTTTAACTCTGGAGAGAGTTTTAATATTAATATTAACAAAATAATTGAAGAGCTTAAATATTCTTATAATTCTTTAGCTTGGCAAAGTTCAAGCTTTATGGAGAAGGTCGTTTGAGAAGAGAATCGACAGTTTAATCAAACAAATTCAATAGTTATCGATACCTATCGATAGTTTCAAATACTTAAATTTCTTAAAAAGGAGCTAACATATTTCTTTAAGTCAGTAGATTCATAAAAATAACTAAAATGTCTTCGATAGTTTTATTTGAATAATATCGATAGTGATTACAAAATAATGATGAAATGCAAGCTTAAAACTATCGATCAAATAAAAATGCTTTACAGCTATATAAAATATGATCTTAAATCATCAAAAAGCGCTGTTTCCTATAAGCTAAACGCATAACAAAATCTGTTTTTCTGCAGCTTCGATAGTTCATCGCAGAGAGCATTGACTCATAATTCGATACGTTGTAAGACACTAATTAAAATATTTATCGCCACAAATTGTTAGCTCGGCAATTGTTGTTTCCCTCTCCCTCTCTCATTCTCTCTCTGTTCATCTATTTGTTTCTCTCTCTGTCTATCTTTGTTATTGTTTATGGTTTGAGTCTCTATTGAAATGCAAACAGAAGCCAATCGGGCTGGGCTACGCATAGACGACAGGCAGACGCGCACGTCAGACCAGACCCTGAGAGACATGACACAGACAGATAGACAGAGAGGAAGGAAGACTGAGCGAGATAGACAGCCGGAGACACACTCGACTCAACTCGACTCGACTCGTTTGCAGGCCTCCTCATCGAAAATAGTTTGCGAATTGCCAACGCCAACTGGGCGAGAGAAAATGAAATTTGTTCATTTCATTTTCATAATATTTGCGTCTGTATCTTGGGCAAATATGTATTTAGTGTACAAGCACAAACACACATACGCAGATATTAAGTATATACTCTGTGAAACATATCGAGCTTGTCCACTTTGTTGATTTATTAAAATGTTGTTCCTCCCATTTGCTTTTATAAACATTTCGTAGTAAATTTCTGTGCATAATTCTCTGGCATTCCTTATATAATTTAATTTATTTGCATATAGTATATATATATCTATCTATATCTATGTTTATATATAGTACGTCTATACGCAAGCATATCTCTGCGAAAATATAATTTTTTATATTTATTAAATTGGCAACATTTTTGTCATTGTCTGTAGGTCAAAAATGTTGCAAAGAGCAGCATAGAATAGACGCGGCGTAGCTGTAGGTGGGGCAACTGGAAGGCGGAAGATATTTGAGATAAGTGAGAATACTTCATAAATGTTGTTTAGAGCTTTTATCAAGTTCCAGCGAGATGTCAGATAGCAAATTCACAGCTCGAGGCTATTAAAAAAGTTCATGGACTTTGTGCTAAAAATACGCACACAAAATATTTGAGCATAATAACAATAAAAGAAATATGACAGGAATCTAGATAAATCAGGTAAAACGTAGCATGAAAGACATTTGAAAGGGAAACTTTGGGAGGTGAAGGCAAATGACTTTCGTTCAGGCCCGTAGAAAGGCGTGTCTTTACTTTTAGAACAGAAAATTGGTAAACACATAATATTCCTCATCTCTTTCTTTGTGAAACATTCATCGATTTCAGTTACCATCGACAATTCCCATTCCTTCACTCCATATATAAAACTTACAAAGCCCCGAAGATTATCAGTGCAGACAATTCACCTCAAAGAGCATAAATTTGCCCACAATTTATATCAAGGTTTCTTCTTTGCAAGTTTCTTCACCTGACTAATTGAGAAGACAGCGAAATTTGCATTCTTCTGCGCACTTTTGGCCTTTTATTTTGAGTTTAACAAGAGAGATTCGTTTATATAAACGAGTATATATGGTATGTTCTTCATTATATATATACTGAATGGTATGATGTACTTTGTCTTTTAATAATTGACAGCATTGTCGGGAGTTTGAGTTCAATAAACGCCAAAAAAAAGAAATCTGCAATTTGTTATTCGCATTGTGTGTTTATCCCTCTGCACCTCGTTCTCTCTCCTCTTCTGATTCTTTTGTTGATATCATCCATCTGTGTCTGTTTGTTCTCACACTCATTGAGTACTCATTCATCACTTTGAACTCTCAACTTTTCTTTACATTTAATGGGAAAACAAATGCGTTTTCTGGGCGTGACACGACAACAATTATCTCGCATAGAGACAAAGACTGACAGAGACAGATAGAGAGAGAGAGAGTCCCATATCGAGTGGAAAACTTTTGGAGAAAGATATGTATGTCTCGTGTCAATAAACTTGTTGGCCCGAGAAATCTAAATCAATTTTCGCAAGAGCTCAGCATGAAAGCAGAGAATCGATTGAGGCCCTCGAGACAAATCAATTAAAATCGGTTCCTTTTGTCATTCTCCATATCTCTCCCCCTCTCTCTCTCTCTTTCTTCTTGGTATCTGCCTAAAGAAAAATGTCAGATAAATATAAAATGTCAGCCTGGAAATGAACAGGAAACGGAAACTGAGGACAGACAGGCGGGAGGGGGACAGAGCAGAGCGTGAATTAAAAGCAAATTTCAATTTTTGCAATGACATTGAAGTTCTTCTCTTCCTTCTTCTCTTCTTCTCCCTACTTGTTGTTGTTGCTGCTGCTTTTATTGTAACAAAATTAACTACGAAAGTAATTAAAGACCAAACGCAGGTCGGGGCCGGGGCAGGACTCAGCTCAAGCCCGCAGGCACACGGCATGTCGTGCAAGGCTGTGGAAGGGGGAGGATGAGAGGTCACAAGCTCAGCTCGCGCGCGCGCACGAGGGCAATTAACGCAACACACACACAGAGCACACGCAGTGGGCAGATCAAGAAGTAAATACATTAATATAATAAATTAAAATATTAATATAATAAATATATTTACTTAATTTAAATTTGTATAACTTTAAGATGACAATTAAATTGATTCCCCAGAATTTCTTCCACACATTAGAAATGAAAATAAACAAAAGTTTAGCTCAGCCAAGAATTACCCTAATTAATTGGCAATTAACCGATTAATCATTGCTTAAAGTGCATAGGAAAGCTTAATCCGAGCTATTAGCGAAACCTGAAGCTGCCTTTTAATGGTATTCAAACGACAATCGGGCAATCAATGTATGTTAACTGTGTCAAATTATCGAAGTAAAGCTCCAGCAGCAAATTTGTGTTGGTAATTAAGGGTATTCTATTGCTTTATAAGTAACAATTTAAACTCAATTTGCACTTTCAACTAAACTATTATTAGTTTTTAAACGTATGTAAAGTATCTAAGAGTTTCAATAATTAGTCATAAAAGTGAGTAGTTATTCAAGATTAGGAAACTTGAAATTCAATTTAGTTGACGAATAAAGAGTCGGTGTTCTATATTTATCAACTAAATTGAACTCCAACTTTTGGAGGCTTTGTTTTTATCCACGTATTCATGGCTACCTTCTTGAAAATTTTTATTGTGGGTACTCCTTTCTCTAGCCCATTTATGGGCACCTGCATGGGCACTCTAATAATGGGTTGCCAGTTCTTCTACCTGCATTAGTAATCTAATAACATGATGTGATATGATGAGGCGGTTGATCCTATTTTCGTACACTTCATACGAAATAATGCAATACTATACTAAGCTTTGGGTTTGTAAAGTAAGTAGGGAAATTGCCTTAGTGAGTTCTTACTTCATCATTTATAAGCTAGTGGTCAGTAAGAGAGTGATTAATCAGCATATATAGACTATTATGACTATGAATAAGTGTTTGTAAATTCAATTACTAAATTGATTAATATTATTTTTTTTTTTCTTGTATTAGTATTTATTTTCTTTGTACGAGTCTAATTTCTTATTAAATTCATTTATTTTTTTTACTTAATTTATTTTGTATAAGATTATTTATATTTCAGTTCTAATTTATCATATATTTTTCCCAGTAATTAAAACAATTCATTATTTTTGTTATTAGTTCGGAATTGAATGAAATAACTTTACTTAAAATTCCATATTTTGTATTGTTTTAGTGTCAACTGCAATTAGGCGAAGGTTAAACGACTCTATACATTTTCTAGCAGCTTCTGAATTTCTAAAGATTTATCACATGCGCTTATCTCATGCCTAATCAGCTCATATAAGACTATAATCACTCTTGTTGGCAGCTTGACAATGCAGACACTTTATTTCAATTAGTTAAAGGAAATGAATTGGGCTCAAACTAGTTGACTCCTGTGCCGGCGAGTACTAACTGCAGGAACTACCCTCGCAAATGGGCACTAAAGCAGAGGCTCAAACGGAGACGGAGACGGAGACAGAGACGCAGGCATACACTCAACAACGCCGTCGGCGCACAATTTGTGCGCTGCAATAAAATAAAATTAAAATTTGAAACAACAACAACAACTGACAGGCAAAAGGAAGCGCGCTTGCTTTCTTTCACTTGCTTCCCCCTCTCCCCATCTCTCTCTCCCGCTCTCTTTCTCTTTGAGTGCACTTGTGTGTGCGTGTCGGCGTGTGCCGAGGAGAGTGTGTATGCCTGTCTCTGTGCACAGCTGAGCTCATTCGCAAGCATCGTCATTCATCGTCATCAATTCAGCCTCCTCCCACTCTACCTCCCTCCCCCCTTACACTTGTTACATTTCTCTGCAGCTTCTCCTCATTTTACTGGTAATTATGATAAGACAGTAATTACATTTATCTGTTGCTGGCAGCAGCCTCTGTGCCTCTGTGAGAAGAAGCTCAACAATGCTTGAGAGCGCGTGGGTCGCGCATAACGCTGCGTATGCGTAATATATGCAATATTATTATGTATACGCCAAGGTAAAATTCACTGAATTTACTCACTAAATGTATAAATATATATGGGCAGACAACCTCGATTAACACACATAATATATATATATAATGCGGAGTCTAATTTATGTCTCTGCCTAATAAATATTTCTCTGCAGTATCTATAATTATTGAGCTTATCTTTTGGCGTTTACACAATTCAATTGAATGCGTAGTTCTTGTTGATATATGTTTGTCAATAAATATACTATATAGTATATATAGCAGCAGCAGATCATTTACGGCAATCAATCAAAAGGTAGACATCGCTAGCTTCAGACATTTCGCTGTAATTAAACAGGCAGCAATAGCAAAAAAATGTAAATAGTGTGAGGGAAGAAGGCATAGAACTGATAGCTAATGAAACTACACTGGGCAACATAAGTAAGGCAATGCACAAAAAGAGATAATAAATAAATTAAATACATTTGAACTATACAAAACAACTACAGATATTTTTATTATTATATTTTCCAATTTTTTCTTTTTCTTTCTACAATTTCTTTGCAGCACAGTGTAACTTGAACAACAAATAGAACAAACATAGCCGAATAATTAATCAATAATTGCGCCTTGCGTGTAGCTTTTGACAGAGATGAAAATGAGTGGGCGACAGAGGGGGGCGTGACAAGCAACTGATGAATAACAAAAGACAAATAAAAATAGGTTCAATTAATTTGCTGGCAAGCACCTGCGTTGCATGCAGACAACGCAACGCCCCCAAAGACGTTGCTCCCCCCTCTCCACCATCAACGATTTTCTTTTCTTTAACCTACTACAGTTTAATGTCAACGCAAAAACAAATTATTATTGATTACATGTCGAAAGAGAATGAGGAATGCGGAAGGGGGAACAGACACAGTGCGGGCACTGTGCGTTTTCTTCCAACAAATTCAATTAGGCACACGACACTGTCTACACTAACTGTAATTCTGCGTTGTCCAACAATAAAATGTCAGAAAGGTTGCTCCCGTTCCCCCCTTTCCCTCTCTCCAAGGCGCCTTTGTTAAGAGGCCAAAAATGGAATGCATTATGTAATTTCGCAGGGCAGCCACAAACAACAAAAGAAGCAGGCTAGCGCCGTCAAAAGGGGCAGGAGCGTGGGGGCGTGGCATGGAAAAAAGAATGAGCTGACGTTGACGACCCGCATTATACGCCCGGTCTGCATAAATTAATGCAATAAATGTCTTTGTTTGTTGCCAGTTCTTATCACAATTCCTCGCCTGCCTGCCGGCCTGCCTGCCTGCCCTGCTCTTGTTGTTAATAATTAATAACAAAAAATACAACAACAACAACAACAACAAGGCGCGTCAGTAGTTTTCACGATTTGTGCTTGATAAGCCGCAAGGCGGGAAACACTTGACGACCGCAATTCGATTCGGTTCGATTCATTTTCTGTTATCATTTTCAGTGTTTTATTTTTTTCTTTACAGATTTCAGATATTGCACAACGCTGAAACTATATATAATATATTTATAACTATTATATAATATATTAATATTATTATTTCATATTTTAATACAATATATTTTCATTTTTTTGTATATACTAAGTAATATTTCTTTTTGATCTGCCTCGCCACAAAAAAACATTATCTAAGCCTGATATGATATTGCTGACAATTGAGTTGCATAGCAAGCAGCTCACTACAGACACACACACACACACGCACACACATGCAGGGGAAACAACGACAAGACCTGCTCATCAGCAAATACACGTAACAAGCTGAAATAACAATGGAAAAAAAACGATAAAACAAAAAAAAGAAGGAAGGAATATGAAAAACCTAAAGCGAATTTTCAATTTTCATTGTGCTCCTTTTCCATGTTCAATTCTATTTTATTTGCCCATAAATTCTGAATGAAAATTGCATGGCACTGAAAAATGTATAAGCCAGAGGGAGATGGCAACAGAAAAAGGGGAAAGGAAGGGAGGCAGAGCAAGGGAGACGAACAGAGCGAATGCGGCTGCGACTGCGGCTGATCTGAGGTAACGAGAGAGAGGAAGAAAGAGAGGGGCAAAGGGAGCGGAGCGCGGAAGCAACACTGGGCCAAAGAGAGCACGAACGGGGCGTAGAGCGGGCAATGCAAAACGAAAAAAAGTACGCGTTTTATCTCTCAGATACACATACACACACACACGCAAACAAAACAAATAGCGGCTACAATTTGAAAGCAAAAACGACAAAAATAATTGCAAAAAAAAGGCAGAAAAAAATTAAAATGGCCAGCGACGACGACGTGTGCGTTATTTAAATGTTGCTGCTGTATTGTTGTTGTCGCTTTTGTTGCTTGCCAATTGTTGCTGCTGTTGTTGCTTTTACTTTTGCTGTTGTCTCAATTTAAAATGCTCTTTACAGCCTGCACTGCTCAAAAAACTCGTTTCCATACGCAAAGCGCAAAGATCTTTTCGATTGCAAATGATAAAAGACAAGCAAAGTAAGAAAAATCAACAAACGAAACAAAAACAAAGCGAAAAAAAAACATTTAATTTATTCTCAATGCGTATGAAAATACGAAAATATACAGCTAAAAGTGATTAAAACTCAACGAGTTTGCTTAACGTTATTTGGTATACCAAGACAAAGATGAAATGGTTATGGGGTTGATAGGGTTGTAAAGTGATGGATGACAGAAGAATATTAGCAGGGAGTCTTTAATTTGTTAAATCTTTAAGCTAATCTCAACAAACTAAACAAATTTATCGATCCAGATAAGTCAATCAACTTAGGTAAATATAATGCCAATTTTTTCTTTAATATGCAGACCTAAAAAGTGTACAGGGTATCACGATGTATAGTGTGCAGATTTTGCATGTTTTTCTTGCGGTTACTGCTCATTGCGCATACGTCACGTTGACACGGCGCGTTAAGAATTAATTATGAATGCGAATACCCTTGACAAACAGCACAAACAAAATTGCAATGCGTACATAACTGTGTCATATGCATATAACAGTGTCTAAAGTTAATCTTCTCAGAGTATTTGTCTTATAACTAAACTTCTGGCAAGTTGTTGTTGTTTTCTAAGTCCGTTTTCTCCCCTTTTACTAATTATTTGCTATTAATGTGTCACAGTTTTTGACATGGAATTATACAATCTAATTGAAGTTGCGTTTAAGTCGCTGTTGTTGTTGTTGCTGTTGATGCCCTGTTGTTACAGTTCTCTTTGCTCTGACAGCAAAATCTCGGCTCGAGCTTGCTCGTAACAAATTGCTTACAATTTATTGAATAACGGCTTAGTAGCTATTACTGCGCGCTACATTATTCGCAATTATTATACGGGAATTTACCTGGGTAAACATGTGATATGTGTGTCTCTTATTATCATAATTCATTTACTGTTATGTTAAACATGCACAAGCAACAAGCAATTCTCGTTGTCGTGAGAAAGTCACATGAATTTCTCTAACAGACTGTTAAAGGCAACAGAGTTGCATTGCGGGGGAACATGAATTGATCTAACAGAAAGTTAAAACTAGCAGAGTTGCATTGCAGCGGTAGCTTAACAGTGCGAGGGAACATAACAAAGCGTGGCGTTCAGCGAACCACCGAACTTAACATAATGTAAGTGACTAGTATTTAACTTACATTATGTTACGTTAGCATTTGTTCGATCATTATCGATATTTAACTAAAACATAAGTGAGAGTAAAATACTAACAGAGTTTCAATGCGTGGGCGGCATAACAACAACAGGGAACTTTGCATAGAGTTGGAGTTTGATTGTTATCGATTATTTACAAAAAATATTTTATCAGTGTCGATATAACATGCTAAATAACATACTACAAATTGCTAATTTAATCCAACATTAACGATTTTGCAATTCGTGTCTCATTTTCCAGCATATTAAGACAAACAAATTAAAGAATATGCCATTAAAATAATATACCCTGTACAAATTCAAGTGCGTTATATTATTTCATGTAACATTAAGTTTATTGCTGCCATAATTTGTTACAGCACATCAAGTTTGCTATGATCACCTCATGTTAATACTCTTTTAACATATTCTTTGTCATAAAATCTTTATTTTATCTGTCACATAAATTGTTTATAATGTTGATGCACGCAGTTGTTGTTTTTTATTCTTGCTAATAATTGTGAGCATTATTTTTCTTGTTACTGTCATTAGCTGTGGTTGCTTTTGTTGTTGCTGCTGCTGCTGCTGCTGAATGTTGTTGTTGCAGCGCGTGCGTGTTTGTGCAAGTTGATTTGAGGGCACTGTTACAAGGCTGCCCGGCTGCCTGGCAGTCGGTCTCAGTCGGTCGCCGTACGTCTCTGTCTATCTCTATCTCTATCTTTGTCTCTATGTCTAGCTTTGCTGCTGTCTCTCTCTTTCTTTCTCTGTCTGAATGTCTCCCAAGCGCCGTCGCCGCGCGTTGGCAGTTGCATTTTGCGTTAGATTTATGTGGCACATTGTTGTTGCTCTTGTTGTTGTTGTTGCTACTGTTGCTGCATATAAACTTGGTCTAGGTGTTTATTGGAGCGCTACAAATGTGAGCAACGATTTTCGTGCAAGTTCTAAAACAAGTTTCTGTGGCGACTCTTGTCATCGTTGTCGTTCTTGTTGTTGTTGTTGTTGCTCCTCTTAATTTGTTGCTGTTGTTGTTAAGTGGCATCCAGCAGCGTTTTGAACTTTGGGCAATAACGAAGCAGCAACTAAACAACCTAACCAACGACCTCATTTCCACAACTAATCAGACAGTTCCGCCCTCATGCAGCACGTCAAGAACTGTCAGTGAGTACAGTGGTTACACATTCAGGACAGAGTAAGTAGATTATATACATAGATATATAACAAGCTAAGTCGTGTAGAATGTCAAGAAAGGGCCGGTAGACCTAGCACAAACAACTAAACTTACTAATCACAGTCAAAGATTGTAAGAAAGAAAGATGATAACAAGATGAAAATTAATTAAGAACTGATAAATAAAAAAACTGAATTAATGCATGTAATCAGGAACGGATTCACGTAAATACTTTATTTAAAACAAGATAAATTAAAACAAAACTTTAATAATAATATAATATATATAAATATATATATAACATCATGTATAATATAATACCATAATCTTTTTTAAATTCAAAAAAGAATTCAATGCTAACATAAATTTAAAATTTCACTAAAATTCACTACTGCATACAGTTAATTTTTAATATCAACTTCAATTGCTCAATCTTATAACAATATCATTTATAATATCGATATAATCAGCTACATTTTGAGTAGTCTTGGAACTGTGAGCACCCCTTAAGTTCTTGGAATTTCCAGGCATATCCAAGTTGCGGCGCCAAAGCCACAACAAGTCAGTCTCTATCTTAGTCATATCAATGACAACTTGATGTGACCTCAGAACATACCACACACACTCACATCGAACCACTCCCACTGGCAAGCAACGTGCCCACTTTAAACGATCGCAAATCCATCGCGCACTCTGGGGACTATGTAAATAGGCAAGTGCTCAAGTGTGCTCTAGTACCCCAGACTAGGGACTATCAATATAATTGCCCCTGTCTGCCAGCACACGAAAAACGAACAAAAAATATATGATTGATGGCCTCTTTTCCATTTCATATTTATCGTTAGACTTCTTCTACTTTTTGTTGTTGCTGACGTAATTGTTGTTGTTCTTGATGTTTGTGTTGTTTTTTTGGCAAACCAAATTGAAGCAGAAACCTTAATTAGTGCCAATAAAACTGCGCAAGAAAAGTGTCACATGAAATCACTAAAGAAGAACCACAAGAAGAAGAAGATGTGGAATATGGTATAAGAAACCCCACCAAAAAGGCAAAAAGGAAATCAAATACAAAAATCTGTCAAACAAATCATAAAACACCCTGAGCAAAGGTCAAGCAAGGTCATGGTCAGAGATTACGGTATATTCTAAACAAATATGCAGTTTATTTTCTGCCATGGAGGTCAAAATGGAAACTTGTCTGCCACTCTCCCACGCTTATTTACATTATATTACGATATTTATAATTCTGTATAGTTTACTATATAATTTTTGAAATTGTTTATGGGTCTTATGCGCCGCTTACACGCAGTGGCGGTTTATAATTTATTATTATATTAATTATGCGCTGCTTTTTGGCTAAGGTGAATAAAAGTACGAGAGAGAGAGAGCGTAAGAGAGGGAGAAATATACAAAATTATTTAGCTAATGCCCCTAGAACACGCAAGGGCATAGTGTGGGTAGTTCTTGGCGCTGCAATGGTCGACAGATTGGTACCCTGTATTTAGCTAAAAAGTGTATATGCTTATTCTACTTATTTAAACATTTCTTGCGCAATATCGATAGTTAGTATTGAGTAATTTTATCGATATCAATCAGTGTTACCGTTACCGGTATTTTTAATACTTTTAGTATATTTTGAACTAGAATGCAAGTAAGTTAGTATATCTTTAAAAAAAAAAAAGAATGGTTTTAATAAATATAATCTAAATAAAGCTGAGCAGAAGGTTTATAAATAAAGGATTAAGCAAAATAAGGAATAATTAATTATTTATGCGAAATTGTATTAAGAAATTGATTATTTTTGTACCTTTGTATTTTATAAAATACATGGCAATTTTAGTATTTCCAGCTTGTTATCGACGTGGCCAATCCTTTTTAAAAGCTCGCCAAAGTTAACTACAGTTTTTGAATAGCGATTTCTTATGCTTGTAGAGCCACTTTGTTCTCTGCATATTTACAGGGTATAGTAAAATTTGTAACTGCACAGCAGTCGATTGTGTATACACACACCCACACACACACACACAGTGAAACACTCAAACATTATTTATTTTCATTGGGCTCTTCTCGCTTTTTTTGTTTTTGCTGCTGCTTCTGCTTCTTGGTCTGTTTTCGTTTTTTTGCGTTTGACATTATTCATGCCTTATCGCACTGCCAAGGCAACCAAATGGGTCAAGTGTAAATATCCATCCAAGTATTGGGGCCTTAGGGGCCAACGAGTTGAGTTGAGTTGATTTGCCCCAAAACGCAAAGTTCAATGCGAATTGTGGGCGTGCAAGTGGGCGGGCAACAAAGAATACAAAAAAGTTTGAATGTATTTTTTTTCTTTTTTTTAAGAAAATAAAGCAGAAGAGAAATGAGCTCAAGAAAGACAAAAATGCGATGATGATGATGATGATAATGTGTAGGTAGCAATAAAAAGATATAAAAGAAATGCTGGGAAAATGTTCAGTGAGTCCAGCGAAAAGGGATGCAATTAAAAAGACAAAGATAATGTTTTAATTATGGCGACGAAAGAAATTCTTCAAATAAAAAGTATTTGGAACCCTCCTAACTTTTATTATTATCTTCAAAGTTGAAACTATAAAGAAGTTTAGGCAAATTGTAAGGCTGCTATAGGAAATTACATCATTATTCAACAGCGAACGACACAGTTTTCTTATCTTGACGCGCCTAGTTTCAAACATTTTCTGCTGTTGATTCATCGTACAACTTGTCGCACATTTTACTATATACTATATACATACATGTACAGGGACTTAAAGGCCCTCGCCTTGACAGTTACTATCTCACATGGTGTTTCCCCTTTCTGTGATTCAGTTGGAAATTGAACTGGGTTCGAGGCACGTACCAGAAATTATTTCAGTGGAATAAACATGTGCTCAACATGTGGCACAAATCAAGCAGGTTGCCACAGTGCCCAGCCCCTGTGCCAGCCCCAATTCGAGAACATACCAAAAAAAGACCTCAGAAAATACTGAGAAATTTGGCTGAACTCGCTTTTGCTGACAGCTGCAACGAGTCAAACTAATTAAAAGAATGACCGGCACGCGTTTACCCCCGAGGAGGATGAACAAACCTATAGACATTGAGGGGATTGGGGAGGGACAGATGAACTGACTTGCTTTGTGCGTTTCTTGTTTAATCAACTCCAAAGTCGCTGTCCAAACAAAACAACAATCAATCTTCAATCGTAATTGATAGTATGCTGATTGAGCAAAAATCTAAAAAGGGAAATAAGCTTTATGCCCAGACAGATGATAAGTTATACTGCTGGAAAGCTTATAATGACTATTACTGCAGTATTTTTCCACTCATAATGAACAGGAAAATCTATTGAACAAATAGAAGGTTTATTATAAAATTTTTTTGAAAAATCGTCGAATCACTTTTAGAGAAGTTGCTGAAGATGTCGGTATATCGTGTTGGGCATGACACCTGTGGCAGCTAACTTTGTTCCAAAATTGCTAAATTTTGACCAAAAGAACCGTCACATGAGCATCGCTCAAGAGCTGTTGAGTGACCCAGATGTACTCAAAAGGGTCATAACTGGTGACGAAGCATGGGTATATGGTTATAATCGAATACAAAGTCCAATTGTACCAGTGGAAGAGCTCATGAGAGCCAAGACCAAAAAACCTATAACCTTTACGCCTCTCACAACCATACAAAAAATGCTATACACATGAACAATAAAATGCAGCTTTGCACAGACTTTAAAAATTAATATTTTAATAGTTTAGCAAGTGAAATACTTTAAAGACTCTAGATTTAGCAGAAAAACCTTTTTAATTATCCGAAACTGTTGCAAAGTGCCCAACTTATCAGATTATCAAACATGTTTTATCATCATTTCCCAAGTTATCTCTATAAAGATAAACAAAAAACATGCTTATCGTATTCCCCAATTATCTCTAATTACCCAAATGGAATATTTTGAATAGATATATAAAGTATACAGCAGGTTTTTACTTACTTTTATTTGATTTGTTGTGGTAGGGTATGAAAAATCCGTTTCTGCTGATGAGTTCTGGGTTGGTGATAAAGAATATGCTTAGCTAGACGCAAGTAGATGATATAGTTTCAGTTGTAGTTGTAGTTGTAGTTCTTGTAGTTGTAGCTGTAGTTGTAGCACTAGTAGTAAGTAGTAGACATATAGACGAGACGACAACAACGACGATGGTGTAACGAAGTAGGTGACCGAAGTAATAGGAGGAGAATGCGACAAAATGAAGATTTTGTTTTGTTTTTTGTGCACATTTTTCTAGAATTCAGCAAACTCCTTGGCGCACTTCTCGGTGCTGGAAATTCGCAGGGCCTCCTCTTCATAATCATCGAAATTGCTTGTATCCCCTGGACCTTTACACCGCGGTATAAACGGCGCCTCGATTTTCTTCTGGAAGATCGCAATCCAATCTGTTGAAGCGAACCATTTCTGATTCTTAATATCATTAACACCCGCTTTCAGATTGCCATAGCGTTTGGTCAGATCCACTTGCAGTAGATTGCGCAACAGATCTTTTAGATCAGAGCCAAAATGCGATGGGAAACGCACTTTGCCCGACACAATTTTCTCATAGATCTGTATGGGTTGATCCGCAAAGAAGGGCGGATAACCGGCGGCCATTTCATAGACCAGCACACCCAACGCCCACCAATCGACGGCCTTGTTGTAGCCCTTGGATAGAATAATTTCAGGTGCCAGATACTCGGGAGTACCGCACAGCGTCCAAGTGCGTCCCTTCACCCGTTTGGCGAAACCGAAATCGGTAACCTTTAGATAACCCTGCGAATCGATCAACAGATTCTCTGGCTTCAGATCACGATAGATAAGATCCAAATAGTGCAGATATTCGAAAGCGAGCACTATTTGCGCCGCATAGAAACGCGAATGGGGCTCCGAGAAGCGTCCGACTTTGCGCAGATGCGAGAACATCTCGCCACCGGGCACATACTCCAGCACCATATAGAGATTGGAGTTATCCTTGAAGTGATAGCGCAAAGAGACCAGGAACGGAAACTGTATGGCCTGCAGGATGCGCTTCTCGTTCAGCGTATGCTCCACTTGCTTCAGCTTAACGACCTTTTGCTTATCCAATATCTTCATGGCATAATAGTCTTTTGTTGGCTTATGCTGTACGATCATGACACGCCCGAAGGAGCCCGTACCGAGCGTTTTGATGCGCTCGAAATCATCGAGAGCAGCGGTGTTCGTGGGATTGCGACGCCATTTATCCTCGAACTCCTCCTTGGCCTGTTCGAGGAATTCCTTAACCGTTTCGGCGGCATCCACCTTCTTGTTGGATGTGGTCGCGTTGTTACCCATTTTCGATATGGTTCCCGTTAGCGAGGACAGACGGAACGTTGCGCTGGCCGAGACTTGGGCCTGCGGAGCTGCAGCAACTGAGCTGGAGGATCCTTTCGTGGAGGTTGCCTCACTGTCGCCGCCAACAGCAACAGCGTCTGTTGTGCTTACCCCTCCTGCTGCTTCTGCTATTGCTTCTCGCTTCTCTGCCTCGCTCTTGCCCACACCCGTTGCTGTTGCTGCTGGTGTGGCTGTTGTTGTTGCTGTTGCTGTAGTCGGCGGCGTTATTTTGTGGCTAGCGGCGGCTGCTTCCTGCTGTCCTCCAGCTGCACCACCGCCTTCCTCCTCGTTGCTGTGCTGCTGCTGTAACTTTCCCTCTGATCCGCTGCCGCTGCCGCTTCCCGTTCCTGAACTATGATGGGATTTTTTCTTTTTAAGAAATTGTAAAATGGATTTAGCTATTTTGCCGAGTTTATTGACAACGTGCGAAAGAAAATATTTGCAATTGCTTAAAGCGCAATTTTTCACTTGTTTCTCTCTCTTTCTTTGCTAGCTTTTTAGCCTTTTTTTTTTGTTGAAGCTGTAGCCTTTTTTATATTTGTAAACTTTGTTGTTGGTACTTTTAGTGGAAGCTGCTGCTTTTGCTGTTGTTGTTGTTGTTGTTGCTTTTGTTGCAGTTTCAATTAGATTTGTTGTTAATTTTGGTTATGTGTGTTTGTGTGTGAGAGAACTTTTGTTGTTGTATTTAACACTTGGCGGCTTAAACTAGTTTTACACTGTAAGCTTAGACTAACATTTGGTTTAACACTTTGCGATTTATATTATTATTATTATTACTTGTATTTATTTTCTTTATTCTTTTTGCTGTATAGCTGAAAAGAAAAACAACAACAGAAATTAATAAGATTTTTTATTATTAGTTTCTTGGTATTTTTATTGTTCCTTTTTTTAAAAGTTTACGCAGTCTCTTTTTTTACTTTACTGTATTTACTGTTTTTGCGCATTGCTTTTGCTTTGTTTTTTTCTTTTCTGTGCGTTTCTTTTGCCTCAATTAATGCCAAACTATGCACAACAACAATTTAACTCAATAAATAAAGCAATTTGCATTAATTAACACAACGCAAAAATCAAAGCGCAACTCGTTTAGGGAGAGCAGCAGAAAACACAAAAACAAAACCAAAAAGCAAAAAACAATTGCAAACAAAAAGAGCAAAGCGAGAAAAAGAAAAAAACAAGAACTGGTGACGATCGTGTCAAGTGTCAAAACAGCTGATGGCCGCCCGACGATATGCTGCGCTCTCACTCGCACTCGCTTGAAGTTCCAACGAGAACGTTTTGGTTTTGCTTTTTGTTTTAATTTTCTCATTTTATTTTTGTGCTCAGCCGTAAGCTCAAGTTAAAAAGCATTAAATAAATTATTAAATCTTTTGCTGTGCGTTTGCGTTTTTGCTTTTGCACACACATTCACTGCGTTTTGCTTTTGTCTCATTTGCTTTTGCAGCCATTTACATTATGTACGCGCGTGTGTGTATGCGTGTGTACGCCCGACTGTGTGTGTGATGTGTGCTTCGGTATGCATGTGTGTGTGTATCTCTCGCTGTGTGCGTTTCTGGTTGGACTTTTTTACTCTCTGCTTCTCTACAGTTTTTGCTGTCCGCTTTGTCGTGTTTCGTTGTGTTTTCAGCTGCTTTTATTTTTCATTTATTGTACTATATTTAATGAGCCAAATTGGCATTTTGTTTTTTAATTTTTCCCGTAGTGTTTTGTGCTTAAAAAAATGTTTAAGCAAACACACAATACATACGCATACGCATACATACGCGTACACACACACACACAGATTGAATAATCGATTTTACTTCGCACACACACACTCACATAAACACGGGAACACTATTGGAATTGCTTTGCAATTTACCTTTTTCAACTAATTCTATGTTTCTAGCAATTGTAAACACATCTAGAAATTTTTGCAAATTTTTGCTTGAATTTTTTCAGATTTTTTTTTTGCACTTTTATATTTGTTGCTTAGATTTAAAATACCCGCATTAACCGCCGAAAAACCGACCACACGCGTCAACAGCAAGATATACAATACAGTTTTGAGTAACAGCTGTTAAGGCCAACCACGATGTTAACAAGTGCTGTTCTCAACATTCCAATAAGAAATATGTTAAAAGTAAATTGAAAGCTCTGTTATGTCTTAGCAACATGCTGCGCTGTTATCATTTTAATCGATAAGTGTAGCCAGACAAAAGCTGAAAGCGCTGGCACAACAATTTAACGAAATCAACGAACAATAAACAAAATGGAATCTCTTAAATTTCATTTCATTCATTTAAGTACATAAAATAACATATACTGTTGCAATAGAATAGAATATATATATCACAATTGACAACAATTTGAATAGCGGCTTCTGTTGTTATCGAAATAATCGCACTAGGCTCATATTGCATCATTTTCAGAGATATTGATGGTATTTTAGTATTTCGACTTTGGTATTTTTACAAAAGCCTGTTGCAACGCAGTGCAACACACCGAAAGCATAAACAAAAGGAACTAGCTTAATACAACAACCAAAGGAAATTAAAATAAATATACAATGCACAACATTTGCAGCATTTGCTCAAGTGTTAACGATAAACTGCTCAATATTCGTGAAGCCACAAACCATAGATGAGAAATACATTAATTGCTAACTAGGCACACAAAATATGAAGAGTCATAATTTTATAATGCTGTAAAATATTCAACCCAAATACACATAATTTTACAACATTGCAATCCTCTGTGAATATTTCCAAAATTATTTAAAGTTTATTTCTTATCGATCACTTCGATAATTATTGCAAGTATGTAAGTGGTATTTTCGAAAGCTTAGCAACTGCAAGCGGCAAATGTGTACAGTATTTTTTGGTGTTTTTTAGAAAAACAGTTGCTGCATGCCCCTACCAAACGTAAACAAAAGGAATTTATATGTGATTTCGAAGGTATATAATGGAAAACGTCTGCCGCGTGTGCTGTTGCGCCGATGCTAATCTCACGAATATATATTTCTGCCCGGAAAACTCGAAAGAACCATGCGTGGCAGACATGTTGCTTGAGTGTGTCGACTGCAACCTGCGAGCAGACGATCCGTTCCCGAAACAGATATGCGCTGGCTGCGTAATCGCCACACAAGTTGCATTTAAATTCAAGCGGAAATACGAGGAGAGCCACAAACGCTTTTGCGAGCTGCTGAAAAACCTGAAAAAGAGAGACGAGTTCCAAATTACCGAATGTCACACTAGTGTCGAAGAAAAACAAGAAGATGAGGAAGAATTCATTTTGGGACCTGGTGAAAACGAGCTTGAAGTGGAGAGTGTCAAAAAGGAAATGGATGAGGTCGACAACGAAGAAAGGGAATGCGATGCGAAGGATATAGGGGACAGTATTAAGATCGAGGTTGAAGAAAGTCAGATCCAGGAGCCGGTAGAGAACGGCGTCCAAGAAGAAAAAGATGATGTTGGTGAAGACACAATTAACTTGACCAACGAACAGGATAAGGATAAAGCATCGTCTGATTGTAAACCGCAAATCTGTCACGCCTGCGGAAAGGAATTACCAAACAGAATTAAACTAATTCTGCATCTGCTTACTCATGCCAGGGACAACCACAATCAGTGTCCGTGCTGTGGCAAGACCTTTACCTATGGCAATAGCTTGCGACGACACATTCACGTTCATTCCGACGAAAAGCCCCACAAATGTCCGCACTGTCCCAAGGCATACAAATTCAAGGAGTACCTAACCAGACACGTTCGACTGCACTCTGAGGATCGATTCATGAAGTGTCATCTTTGCGACAAGACATTCTCGAATAGCACCAATCTGAAGAAACACATAAGATCTCATAGTCCCGTAGATACGTCTCCATGTCCCGATTGCCATTGAGATTCCAGATCAGGGTTTGAGTAAATCATTAACTTCCCTTTCGGAAAACCAAAGGAGTGTGCAATAAGAGAAAAACCACCTTGTCGTGATTACTCAACTGTTAGATACTCAGTACTCATGTTCCCGCCATTTAGAAATTATAATGTTTCCGTGGTATGCGTGTCCCTTTATCTAAATATATATACGTGTATATGTACATACCTGTATGTGAGTACAAGGAAACTGCTTTAAATAATTTAATTAAATGTTTTTAAATCCTGTATATTAATAAAAAGTTTATTTACTCAGAAATAAATACCCTACTAACAGAGAAACTTTCTTTTAAATAATGCGCCTAACCGTGTGCAACCTCTTTCGATAACTTATCGAGTTGCGACTAAATAAGTTATCCAAAATGTGCTAAAAATGCCAGCAGAAGTGCAAATGCGCTCATTTTTTATGTAAATTGTTTAACAATATTTGTGAATATAAAGGAAAAATAATATTTAAAATGTAATCTATGTGCGTGTATTACTCATAATTAAAGAAACTAATTGAAATAACTAAAGTCTGCTTAAATGTATTATTTCTGTTGTGAAACTTACTTTCGGTATTTTCTCACAAGTAGACTATGGCATACTGCAAAATGAATTCTAGAAAACGTCAACATAAAATAAAATAGTTCAACTATTCATAACAATTTTTTTTAGTTTCTATTTAAAATGGAAAACGTTTGTCGCGTTTGCTGCTGTTCCGATAGGGACCTAGTGGACATATTTGAGCCGCACCCAGACCATTCGGATAACTCTTATCTTGCCAACATGCTAAGCGAGTGCGTCGACTGTGATATTCGTCCGGATGATTGTTTTCCCCAGAAGATTTGTACATCCTGCGTTCTTGACACACAAAATGCCTACAATTTCAAGCAAAGATACGAGCAGAGTCATCAGCATTTCTGCAAGCTGCTGGAGAAGAAGGAAAACGTTCTTAAAGATTGCCAAATGAGACGACCACCAAAATCTAATCTCAGCAACAACAACGCAATTACTTCGAAATGGATCGAGAAGGAATCAAATGGGATTGGGAATTGGGAAGTACAAGATATGAAATACGATATGCATACGGAGGAGGATAAAGAATTTGCCCAGCAGGCTAAAGATGAGAATATACAACCCAAAGAAGACGAGGCTGACGAAATTATATGGTTGGATTCAGCCGATGAAGCCGACTCAAATGACGATCCGAACTCAAGCTACTCGGATGTATTTCAATGCCACACTTGCCAGCAGGGATTCTCGAACGAGACAAACCTAGTCCTACACTCGCTTTCGCATAACAGGAAGCAAAAGGAGGATTGTCCCCTGTGCGACAAGGTGTTTAACCACCGCAGAAGCCTGAGACGACATATACTTACTCATTCCGATGAACGTCCGTTCAAGTGTCCCGAATGTGGCAAGGGCTTCAAGACCAAGGATCTACAAACAAAACATAGGCGCATACACTCGGGCGAGCGTCCGTTCGTGTGCCCTCATTGCCAGAAGGCTTTCCTCCTAAATGGTACCTTGAAAAAGCATATTGCTCTTCATTCCCGTCCCTTCGCATGCGATGTGTGCCCAAAATCATTTCCGACCGACTTGATACTCAAACGTCACCAGCACCGTCATGAGAAAACAACTCGGCCAACACCATCGAAAAAATGCTCACGCCTTTCTGTAGAACCTAAAACGGAGGACGAAGATAGTTTAATGATAGACTGATAAACATAATTGTTAATTGTTTGTTAAACCGGTAGACATTAAATTTGTACGGTTTTGTGAATCTTCATCACAATCTTAGGATTTATTTATCGGAAAACGATAACAATGCCGCCAAAAAAGCGAAGCTCAATTAGAAAAATGCCAATATTTATATAATTTAATCAAGTCATAATATTGTCAAACATTTTGCTTATTTCTTCTATAAACATAGACATAGCTTTAGAATTATACAATTTAATTGCGCATTTGATGAATTTGAACTAAACGATGTTCAGTTGCGGTTAAAATTGTATCATTTAAAGGCGCATATCGAAAATATAGATTCGAATATTTAACAGATTCTTTTGAGTTTTACATTCATTAAGTTAACATTGCTGTTAGTTGACTGCGACTACTAACAGACTTTTTAATATTAAATAAATTATTACCTCAACAGTTTTGCTCGTTTGTTTTCAAACAAAATAACGAACGAAACAATTTTTTTAACAAAAAAAAACCTTTTAAAAATGTACTTGGAATTTAAACCTGATTACAGACTAAAATTTTTATTTTATGGAAAAAATGTTATAATGCTGTTATTAACAGAACAGCAAACTGTTATGTATTGTTGTTATTTGGTGTCTGTTTTTCATTGCATCCCTGCCGTTCTATTACTGCGCGAGACTCGGAACGTAGTGTATAAAAAAATAGACAATTCGAAAAAGAATTATTGATACTGAATTATAAGAGTTTTGTACAACAAGATGTGAAATATACAACTGTGAAAATAAAGTTACAACATTATTCTCAAATAAAAAACAACACGTAATACAAATATTAAATATTGAAATTGTGACGCTGCCAATATTTTTTGTGTATGTGTGACTGAGCTCGTGTGTGTGTGAGTGGGTGCACTTTGTTTCCTGCTGCAGAAATTGATCGAAAATAACATTTTATTTGGATAATATTGGCAGGTGAGTCAGTTGCAGACTTAATAACAAATTGCTTATCAATCAGTTTGTCGCGTGCCCTCCTTCCTCAATGAGTCAAGTAATCCCTGTTGCTGGTGTAGCGGGGGGTCGTTCGTATTACCTGACGCCAGCATTACACAAACCTTAGTCATTCTCTCTCTTTTTTGCCAAGACAATTCCATGAGCTTTTAGTTGTCTGCAATGTTTGCACTCATTTCGCTGTTGTCGTTGTTGTTGTTGGCGCAATTCAAGTGCAGCTGCACTCAAAATGTACCCAGAGCTGCCAAATACATTTAACCCTTGATGACTGATCGACGATTGCTAAAAATAATATACAAAATTTTGCAGACCCAAAAGAGAAAATATTGTACAATTCGCCAGTGAAATAATACATTTCAAGTCAAAATTCTTTTTTTGGTTATTTAAAAATATCATATGGCGACTGCAATGGTAATTATTCAATGCTCTATTACGGGTTAAGTACTTCGTTATGTTTTGCAAATGTGTGTATGTGTGAGTGCGTTGGTGCGTTCATTCACTTCCAAATTAGCTTTTGCGTCGAAGCTTTTTTTATTGTTGTCATTTAGTGAGGCCTTCCAATAGTAACTGTGCTGTTCCCCTCTCCCTTACGCTGTTATTAAAAGCGCAACTCTATCTTCTATTTATCTATTTACATGCACCCAGAACTGCTTGTTTAGGTGCGCGTGCACCGAAAGCAACAACAACAGCAATATCGGTTAACAGTGTGTGCACAGTGTGACATAGTTTGAATACTCAGTGTGCTTTAATTACATTCGTTGTTTGCTTTAATTGTTTTAATTAATACTCTTTAGAGTTTATTTAAGTTAAGATTGTTTGTTTTTATATGAGATACCATTTTTATTGTTGTCAATTTGTTATATCTCTCAGATAGGTAGCTGTACTTTTTTCTGGCACACGTTCAACATGCATTTTCACTTTCCAATTGCTCGTCACACACGCAATATATCGTCGACATCTCGCAGAGGCATTTCACTTAAAACTGATTGAATCAGTTTAATTGAATGCACCTAAACATACAGACATGACTGTGTGTATGTGTGTGTGTGCTTTCCGTTGTTTACGCTTATGATTTTGTTGCAACGCTCACAATTCTCAATTTGAGGGCAGGTCAGTGAGCGAAACGTGCCTTAGTTCGCGCAATTGTAAAAAAATACCCTACAAAAAATGGAGCAAAAAAAAAACAACGTAATTGATTTACATTTATAACGCGCGCCGCTGTCTTTGGAGCACTTCCTACTTCACATGTCGCCACGCGCACAAATTTATTCCCATCTCCATCTTTATCTTACCGTCCCATCTTCGGCATGGGATATGTGGGATGTGAGATGTTGGATGTGGGTGATATATGCATATGTAAATGTAACACTTACTTAGCTCCCCATCTGGCGTATTAAATTACGCAGTCTTTGAAGCCTCTCCTCCAGCTGCGCCTCGCCAGTTATTCATCATCTTCCCTCTCTTGTTTCGCATAATCCAATGCGTGCCTGGCAGCGTGTGGCACCTGGAGGATTACGCACGTGTGAGTCAAGAGAACGAGGCAAATTAATTGAGTTGACAGTGTCATTTGGTTACCTCATGCAATTTGCACTGTTGTTCTATAAGCTCTTAATTATTATGCATTTTTTTCTTTATGTGCAATTATTTTGTTATGCATTCTTACTTAATAACTTAACTTAAGTTATGCAACTTAATTGTTAAATTGTTATTATACTTTTAGTTGTTAAGGTAGGCACACTTCGGTGCTTTGTAACCTTTGATTTGTTTTGGTTTTTCTGCTTTTGGTTTCCCATAATATGCCCACAAATTGATACTATACATACACATATGTACATCGTATATGAGTCTAGCTAACAGAAATCTCTTGCAGCTTACGCTAAGATTACCCTTAGACTTCAGACTTCGCTCAGAAAATTAGTTGCATAAATTATTCCCATGTGTAACGAAAGGCTCTCGATGAAACGACACGTGCTTCCCACGCCACGAATGTGAGTATATCTCAGTGTGAGTGTGTGTGTGTGTGTATATGTTATATACCACATGCGCATTTAGTATATACCGCATGCGTTTTTATATGATATACTTCAATTTTCTGCATGCTTTAATTTGTATTATGCTGAATTGGATAAATACGAGTAATAAAACAAAAATATTATATTATAATAATACAAATAAAATAAAATATACCCGTAACATATGGTTGTAGACAAGGTACAATTTTCTTTCAGATAGATCTAATGCACTCTCTAAGTAAATACGAATCAGAATATTGATTAAATATTTTACTACCCTACCATAAGTCAGCTTTAATTGATCACTTTTCCTACACACGATAACCGCAAATTAAATCGGTTTATAGCTCTGGCACTACGTGACATTTGTGCGATACCAAATGACAATATGATGAAGCTTTAATCTTTACGCTTAATTCAAAAATACATAAACATGTTCGTTGAATTAATGAAACAGATATAATGAATGAATTGCATGTGGTAATAAGATTGATTAACAGCCTGTGAATTTTTACCGGATCTTTGCGAAATTATCTTATCAACATCCACCATGCGAGAGAAATAAACACCTTTGTGTTTTGCACCTGAGTTATTCCCTTAATGAACACTAATTGCATCTAAATGGCAATTAATTGTCTACCTGATGTACGTGCACGTTTTATCGTACTATATACACAAAGATACTATACATATATTCAAAGCAGACGTTACTTTGTTTTGAGGCTGTTTGGTCTCGTGTCAGTTCCGCGTAATTCAATAATAAATTGCGGGTCAGCGCGTACAATTGATGAACAAATAGAAAAATATTTGTTGAGGGGTTGAACTGAACTAACTGTAAGGTTAGCTGGTGGCCCCCAAAAGTGGACAGTGGGGAAAATCAATGCTGAGTTTAGTATTTGTTTGTTATATAATAAAATGATTTTAATATTCACTTTCAAAACTAGCTAACAAGTTCTTTATAAATAATTGAGGAACCTTTGAGCTTTCATGCTTCTTATCTATAAGACTTTTAAGGCCATCGACTTCGGCTAACACCTTCAGTTCCGCCCACATCTATTTTTTAAAGTCATGTGTTTGTAATAATGTGCTTAGTCACAGCCAGGCCCCCAAAAATCGTCTCGTTCGGGTGGGTGTTAATGGTTCCGCACCGTTAAAATGTTTACATCATTTAAAGCGCTCCAAAACATTTGTTGCGTGTGCCTATCTCAATTTTAAAGTGAATTAAATTAATGATAATTATTATAAAGCCTTAATAGAGTTATGTGTTGAATTTTAAAGGCAACGTTAATGTGCAGAGCACGCCAGAGTTTAAATTAAAAATACGTGTTGGGGAATATCCACAATAAAATCGGACTCTCTGGGTCTTTAAATGTTGTGCATACACGTATATCGTGACACGATTCATATTTCTCTCTGTTTGCCTTGTAGGTGCGTGTAAATATAGCGAGACAGAGTGACGATCGTTCATACAACTACAGACCCTGAGAAACTCCTCGCAAACCCACTCTCTCTCTCTCTCTGATTCTCGCAATCCTCTTCGTGTTACTTATAGATCAAGAAACCAGTCTATTGTAACTCAGCTGGGGGCGCCACAAAACTCGTTTCGCTTCGATATTTTGTTTCAGTTTCTTGTTTGTTTTGAATTTATGTAGATATTGTACATATTGTATGTTAGGTAAGAGAGTATAGGAGACGTACATATGTTTATAATGGCATGATATGTGTAATAAAACACATTCCATTTGTATAAAGCAGTAAAAGCAGGAGTAATAATAAATAACAAGTTAACCACTTAAAAACTACTTACAAAATAGTTCTCGCTGACTCATTTATGAATAATTTTATCCTATAAAGGCTGTATATAAAAATACTCGCATTGCGAACATTAACGCAATTAATTCGCATAATTTATTGCCTCGATAGGCATTTTTAATTGATGAAATATGAACATGTGTTTGTGGATATAAACACATGTATTATGTATGTTTGTTGCTTTATTCATCTCCAGCTTTATCCATAAAATTTAATTCAATTTATAGTGTACAATCGCAACGGTTTTCTTGTATACACACGCGTCGCGTCTTTAATGTTTATAGCAGAAAATAATTTTTTTCGAAACTGACGTGAAAAATTCTTGTTCCTCTCACTCACGCTACATTCGTTTGCACTGCTTGCTTGCTCTCTCTACTCCCTCTATCTCTCTCTGTCTGTCTGGCATAACGTATACGCAGCGAGCTCTTTTCTGCTTGCACTGCTTGCTGTTGATGTGGTGAAGGTAACAGGCTAACATGAGTGTGTGTCATGTAAATATTATGTGTGGAACAAAATAACGATAACTATTTCGATAATGATTGCTTATTAAAGGGTGTAAAGGTATACATTTTCAAAAAAAAGAAAATGTAAACTAAATGAAGATGAGCAAATTCAAACGCCCATCTCTAGCGTTACTTGTATCGCAACTAACAGAGCGATACGCACGCCGAGAGAGTCACAGAGAGTCTCTCTCACGGCAGGGAGAGCGCAAGTTTAGAGCGTAGGCAGTTTGGATTGTCCAACAAGTCGTATCATTCTGCCTCTCTGTCGCTCTCTATCTTTGTGTTTAGTATCATCTGAGACGGCGTCGCGTCACGATCGCTTTTTGGGTGCGTTGGCACGCGGTTCGGGTCGTCGCTGCGTACGTGAGAGTGCACAAACAAAGCAACAAAACAAAACAACAAACAAATCGCCCCAGTGCGAGTGTATCGATAGGAAATACATGTGTATAAATGAGTGTGCGTTATTTTTGTGATATTTTGTTTGGTTTGTTGTAAGTGACACAACTAAAAAAACATATTAAAAACCGCAACGGGTCAGTGGAAATGTTGAGACGCCCATTGAGCGTCAGTTTTGAGTATTACGAGAATTATAATGATCGAAGCAACAAGTTGAAATTCAAAATGGTGGGTGTCACTCTCTCTTTCTCTCTCTATCTATCGCAAGTTAATCTATCGGTTGCCTCATTATCGCATTTCCTTTTGCCCTTACGGCGCCACAGAATAATGAATATTGTGTCGAAACCTTTACGTAAATTTATTTACATCAATCTATATGTATCTATATGTAGTTCCATTCCAATGAACACCCCCTAATTCGAAATCAAAGCTTAGGCCGGTTTTTGTTTTTTGAGTGAAAAAGCTCGCATTTTAAACAGTTTTTTTGTGGTTTTTTCCTTGACACTGTATGTATGTACATATAGGGACTTTATCTTATCGCTAGTTCTTCTGAAAGGCAAAGGCGAAAGCAAACAGGCAAAAAACAAACACATAAATAACACTCAATGGACGTAAATAAGAAGTAAAGTCCTAAAACCTATACATTTAAATTATTTATGGCATATTTCCAAAATACAAAATGCATGTTCTGGAACAAGCTACAAAGAGCAGGTGTACGAATGTGATTTTGGGCATTTTGGTTTTTGATTTGTTTAGGAAAGTGGAATATAGTCTGGAAATATGTTGTTAGTTCGTCTTTAAATACTTATTCGTTGAGGTTTTCGCTAAGCTACTATTCAAATTTATTTGCATGCATAGCCACTTATGTATCGGTAAATTATAAAATAATTCTGTATATGGAACGTCTGCAGCATAAGTATTCATATTTTTTAAAAACTTTAATGTTTTTTATGATCGAAATTCTAAACTTAAGTCTAAGTTTCTATAATAATATATTTATAATTGCTCTTCGAATAATAGAAGAAAGCTTATACTTTATTATTTAACCCATTATAAAACACAGCTGTAATTTGGTTAAACTTAGACCTTAAACAGGAAGTACATTAAACGCTTCAATGCAGAGATAAAATATGTTTAATGTTAGAAAATTATAAGCAATTTACTCTTACTATTAGCGATATGTTTTTATTGCAATTAAAAATCGAACAAAGGTTAAAATGCGCCAAAAAAAGTATAATCACGCGTCTACCTCATAAATAAAATATAGTGTATTTAAAAAAATGTGTAAAAATTCGAAACAACACAAAAACTGTTGATAAGGTGAAATTTTTTTTTTTTTTTATAATGAAACAAGCATTTCTTCTTCGAAAGTATGTATAATGATGACTAATAGTATAATAAAAATTCGTGTTTATACGATCTCAAGAAATTTCTTATCAGTTGGCAATAAAAGCGAAAGAGTGCAAAAGGAAATAAGAAAATGAAACGAAACGCGCATTGCTAAGGCGTAAAGATTAAAATAATAATTGCAAATAATTAAAATGGCGCATGGAGCACGTGACAGTTTGTTTTCTTCTCCCGTTCCTATCCTACTTCCCTCCTTTAACTGACTATATATGTATGTATGTATAACTATATATAGCTTACATACATATCACCAACTTATTTTCTCAGGCACTGTCGTGCATTTCAATTGGCTGAAATAAGTAGAACGGGGCAACTCAATGAAATTGTTCACTTGATTGGCTGACAGTCTGTCCGAATCTTCTGTCCACTTGTCCAGTTGTCAGTTCCATCAGTATTATTGCGGGCCTCAAGTGCTGGCAGTCATTTATATCGTTTACCATCCTGTGGTCCCTTGCCTCCCCTCTTTCTCTCTCTGTCCCATTCTCTTGCGATGTTGTTTACACATTTTGATTGATAGCTGTAAATCGTTGCCGGCATTATAATGTTAAGCCATTGCCCATCGGCAACATTTTGCCCATATTGCTGAGGCTTACTCAACGACGACGAGCCCTTAAAAGGATTGTTGTTTGATTTCCTTTACAAAAACCTTGCTAGGGGTATTAAAGTTCAAATTGGAAAAATTATTGAATGTTCTTTGGATTTATTATTCAGAATTGCGGATGAAAAGATCAGTGTTTTTAGCAAACTGGAAACTTTCGATATTTGTTCACACATGTGTAATAAGTTTATGCAAATAAATAAATTTAAAAATTTATTTTATATATTTAAAGAGGTAGAAGAAAGGAACAGTAGAAGTAAGGAACAGTAATTTATACTATAAGCATATATACGCCAATTCTGAAACATTAATAATACATGTATTAATAGAGTTCTTCTATGGTACAATAATAATTATAACCTGTATAAACTTTTCTTATACATTTTATAAATTATTAGCAATTTTATGAGTATTTTTAGCTAGTTCGTGGTTATATTTAGCTAAAAATAAGGCTTTTTATCTGTTTTTATCGACGAAAGGAGATGTGCAAAAATACCAAATCGAAATCTACAACTCAATACAAAATTTCCTAGTTCTAACTTTTATAGTCTCTGAGATCTTGATTTCCATATATTCAGACAGAAGGATATAGCTATATCGGCTTGGCAGTTAACAGTGAACAAGAATATATATGTATTTTTTTTAGAGTCAGAGGAATCTCCTTCTCTAACTAATATTTAATCCCTTTCTGCCTTTGAATAGCGGGTATACATGGTATATATGCGGTATATATGCAGTTAAATAAGTAGTTTAATTTAGATATTGAGAAACAATTTATTTATTATATTTTCATTTATTTGTTTAGAAAATATACATAAATATTGATTTGCGATTGACGTATCAAACAAAAAAACAAAGCTAAATAAATTTGTACTTCATTTAGTGAATACCCCCAGATGGGCCTGAATGTTTGCCTTGTTGATTTTGCACGAAAACAAACACACAAACTTAAACACACAACAACACACACATACACAAGACCACATACACACACACACAGCTACAAGAGCATGCGACGCATATTTGCATTTGTTTTTAGCGACCCCCGGCAAGACCCAAATGTTTATTCAAATGACAAAAAGGGTGTTTGCCATTGTTGTTTATATCGTTGTTGTTCTTTGTTATTGTTGTTGTTGTTATTGTTGCTATTTGCCCATGCCTAAACAGGCCAAGTTATTGGTTTATCGATTCGCAGCCTTGATATTTAAATAATTGAGTTGTCATGCCATCGCCACTAACCTGTCTTTCTCTCTCTCCTCCTCTCTGTCTTTGCAGTTAATCTAATAGAGAATGTTACCAAGTTTTCACACCTTAATGCGTTGCTCGAAGCGAGTTCTGCAATCGCCGCTGGAAGCTGCGGCAAAGATGCATAGCTCTGGGCACAGCAAGGCGCCCGGCGTTGGCGTCTACGGACCCTTTACGCCGGACAACGATCTCAGCTGTTCGGGACGTGGGGATTGTGTGAATAATACATGCGTCTGCGACATACGTTATGCGGGTGATGAATGCGATTTCTTCAATCTACCCTACTATGCTGGGATCTCGACTGTCTTCTATGTGGTGGCTCTGGTGTCGGTCATTCAGTTGCTCATCTGCATTGTGGCCGAGTACCAACGGCTCAAGCAACCCTCGATCTTGCGCGCCTGCCGCATCACCACACAGAAATTACTCTATTTCATGGTCTTTGTAGCATCCTCACTGCGCGGCGCTTACTTCACCACTCCGGTAAGTTGACAGAGTATTAAATTGTGGATTTCAATTTCTAATTATTTACTATGACTGTTTTTTTCCAGTTGGATCTGCAGCCGCAATGGGCCGTCACCCTAATGTCCGCCTATTATCCATTGCTTATGACGTGCGCCTCACTCATTGTCTGCATGTGGGCCGAGGTGAGTAAAGAAGAATTGATAGACGAGGAAGAGGTGCTTAATAATGGAGATTACTTTGCGTGGAAAAAGGGAACTATTATTTGAAATTGTAGTGTTGCAATTAGTTGCTAGAATTAGAAATTTCTAGAAAAAAGAAATGATTTGTTCTATATGTACAAGACAGACAAAACAATAGTATATTTTGGTATATATCAGGGCTTATCAAGGTATATTATAATATTGCATGGTAGATCATTGTGTGAAGTGGTATATTCTGGTTTTATCAAGGTATATAAAATGTATTTCTTGGTATATTATGATATAAATGAAGATTTATCAGGGTGTATAATGGTACCTCATAGTATATCATCTCTCTCATTTCTGATGCTCATTCATCACCGCATGCAGGTCTCTCACATGGACATATGGAGTCACCTAAGAGCCTTGCCTAGCTTAAGTTTAGTTAATCTCATTGTCAACACATTCGATAGCAAAAAGATCTAAGCTATAACAGTCATAAAGAGATTAAATATATGAAAGAGAGACCAAAAAAGCTTTGAGCAAAATATTTACCCAAGCGCTCAAATGCTTGTTTTTGCAATCTAATCTTGAGAAAAAGTTATAGCAAGAGTCACGAGTGGAAGCGAAGAGCGTATTTAATTAACTCGCGATAACTTGCTTATCTTATCCAAATTATACTCGAATTATGTGTGAGAGTTCCGCGAGACAAAAGCACAATACCCTAATACATTATTGCCATATTTCCTAAGCCAATTCCCAACAAAAAAAAAGCAAATATCACGCTGTCATCTCCAAGTATGATAGCTCTGCAAGTGCAAGTGTACCCAAAAACGTTTTTCAATTACGATTGTTTTTGTTTTTATTATTTTTTCCTGCAATTGGCGACTGTATTTTATCGCACCCATTAATTAAAGTTCGCGGGAAACGTTTGAAAGTCGAGTACGTGTGCACTTGACTTGGTATATAGCATATATACCACGTTATCGTTTGTGCCATTGATATTGATACGTATTTGTTTTTCCATTTTTCTGCTATTCTTTCAGATCTTTCACCTGCGCGACATTCGCTGGGAGAAGTCACAATTCTTATCGAAGAGCTTCCTTGGCTTTGTAGCTTTCAATTTCTTTTTGTACAGCCTTTTTGGCATTGAGGTCTTCAGTTCGTTGATCAATTCGGAGCGACGAGATTATGCACACATCTTTCACGGCTGCTATGCGGTGCTCCTGCTAATCGTTGTCATCTTCTTTCTGATCTATGGCGTCGAGGTATTCTTCAAGCTACGCGGTGGATTTGTCTACGATCAGACGGGCAAAATACTGGGACCCAGCGAGGCCATTGTGAATGCCTCGCAACTGCATCAGTCGCGCTTTGGTCTGCTCTCGCAGGCCATAATGCTCATTGTGATTGTCGGTTTCTTGACCTCCGAGACTTTGGGTGATTTCTGGAAAACCAAGTAAGTCGTCACAATGACGTGAAAGAATATGATAGATTATAAATTGAGGTGTCACTGAGTGATGGTATTTTATCTGTATTCATTATACAGATAAGATACATATATTATGCAATATATTCATTGTTTATATCTCATTAAAGAATCATTTATTAATTTCTTGTACTCTTTCGTGTATAGAGTTCCCGTCAATTCACGCAATTGGTATGATATAGTCTTTCGCATTGCCGAAATTGGCGTTGCCCTGTGGTTCCCGTGTTGCCTGTGGAATTGTATGGCGCCCGAACAGCTTTGGATACTGAATCCGCGCAAATTGTTGTCGCGTCAAATTGATCCATCGATACCCACATTGAATGCGGACAGCAATAAGTTATCACCGGAGGAGGGACAAACGTTTCTGGCGAAAAAGGATTGCTGGATATGCTATGATAGCGATAAGCCCGAACCCCTCATACAGCCTTGTCGTTGCACTGGCGATGTCAGTTCGGTGCATCACGAATGCCTTAAACGTTGGCTCGTCGAGAGCTGTGGCACCAACAACGAGCCACAGTTGTCCTGCAAGGTCTGCTCGCATCCCTATGAAATTGAGAAATCCAAAAAGTGAGTTGGCATTACTTTACCACAAATCTTTAGCTGAAACTAACTCTTCTCTCTATTTTCTTGCCAGACTCGAGTGGGACAAGGGCTTTACCATTCAGCATTGGATGAAGACCGTCATTCTTATAACGCTTATGTGCGTCACAGGCGCCACTGCGTGGGCAATTATCCAAATGTATGTGGAGCCGCTGGTGCGTGTGCTCACCGTGGGCGGAGCTGTTCTCATTGGCTATGTGTGTGTCAAGTGTCTCGGGGAGAACACTGTGATTGCCTATCAGCGTGCCAAGGTCAGTTCGATCAACATTGTGACCAGTTCAGAGATGGAGAAACTGCATACAATATGCGAGGATGTCAGTTCTGCTGCAAGCACCTCAGCTGCTTCGGCAGCACGAGCAGCTTCCTAAAAGGAAGTCAATGCCATGGAGAAGCATATTACACAAATACATACACAAATGAGGTACAGAACACAGAGACAAGCATACACACACGTACGATTCAATTGTAGAGCGCGTTTTGCACACATAATTTGCTCAATGCCCTCCCCAACGAAAAGATAATGAAAAGCAAACCATGAAAACTCTATTCTTCCCTGCAAACTGTGTACATAGATCTTAAGTCATTTTAATAGTGTAGGAGAAAAACGGTTCGAAACAAAAACGAGTCAATTTTGTCTCTCAACGTAGCACACACCCATTATTATTCCGAGCGCGAAATGTATTAAAAACCGAAAAAGGAAAAACACATATTAAGAGGATAAAATCAAAGCCAAATATTATATAATCTATATACTATAAATAGGTCAGTATCAATTATATATACACAAACAAACACACATACACATACACACACGATTTATCGAGAACATCTTGAGATTATGGTTATGAGAACGAACGCGTTGCCAATTAGCTGAAGAGAGAAGTTTTTAAATCCATACGATACGATTACCATATATAGAGTTAGAGATCGGCACCACAACAAGTCAATGTCAGTCTAGCTGAGCATGTTTGTAGTTTGTAGAGAGTCGTCAGACAGTGTTTAAGTTCTTTTCATTTCATAGCTAAGTTTATTTGGCGAATATTAATTTAAGAACGCATACAAACTCCACACACACACACATAAATACATACATGGATATGTAATACTTGATTGTATTTTCCCCTCCCAAATTTACAGAAGATTTGTATTCAACGCCGAATTGTATACAACTCGCGTATTACACCTTAAGCATATACTTAACAAACCTAATTTATAATGAATTTTTGTATAATTATTTATAAACACACACACATACAAATGCCACACCCGTTGAACGCTTAGTTACGGCGAATTTTCAACAAAAACAACACGTACATACATATTTACACCCTAAGCTAATATACATTTTTGTGATAAACCAGTTAAATATAATTATAACTATAATTATACATACATATATATGATACCGAAACTACATGTGTTTTATTAACTTTACTTCTTTTAGCCAACTTGGATTCTTTCGATTGTTAACTTATGAAACTTATTTTTATAAGTTTATTTCCTTTGTCTGCTAATCAGTTGGATTGAGGCAAAACTGAATAGTCAAAGAAAAGTAGTTTTAGTTATATCAATTAATTCATCAATGCCATAGTGCGGCAGTTGAGGACTTACTAAACTCGTAAAAGTGTCTGGGTTGCATAAAATATCTTTAATTCAAGAGCTGTGGCATTTTACCACGCGTGTACTTGCAAGGTTTACGATGTTTTCAACACGTATGTAAGTACCTGGGGGTCTTACGAGGTTCTTAATGCGCAGCAATTCACTTTTTTACTATATTATATGACTTTATTTTAGCCTGTGTTATAAGTATTTACTGTATTAATATATTTATATATTTTTTTTAGGCCATTAAAATAATTTATTTTTTATATTTTTTCATTGGGACTGAGAAATTAAGCTCAACTATAACCTAAGTATGTTGAGGGTTTTCTGCTCCATAGGATGTTTCAGCAAAACTTTTGTAAGACAAGGCATTATGTTAAGTAAGTATACTTATATTCTAAGCTGAGTTTGTGCGACTGCAGCGTTTCCAAGAACTAATTTCGCCCACAAAAATGCATTGACACGTGAGCGACATGTGTCATAAAATAGGTATCGCTGCGTGGGTCTATCCCAAATTACCGCGGATCACTGCATGTGGTAGTCGCACAGACAGCAGATAAGCCGCGGCGTCTACCTGCACCGAGACTATTGTGATTGTCATATAAAGATATAAACCTGCACATTCTCAGAAAAGAGCAGGAAACAACAAATCCCGACCCATGTACAAAAATACTGTGATATTTGCAACAACCTTGAACGTAGCAAATGAACCTTTAGATTGCTGCGTATATCAGTTAAGATAAACATGTACAATGAATTTGTAAAGAATTTTTTATAATCCCCAAACCTGAATCTACCATACCAAATAAAAGAAAACACACATCGGTTTTTAGTTGTCCTTTAAGTCTAAAGTTATACATTTATTTTACACACTTTACCTAAATCAAATATATGTATATAGTATATATATATTGTATGCTTACACAATACGCATATTAAAAGACAAAGCTTTCGAGCTACAACATAATGTATTCAAAGTATTCATAGTGCTTACCATATATATTTTTGTAGTATAACTAAAGATCAACAACTTAAAAGTTCTTACAATGAATATAGAAATCAAAAGAAGATTTAACTAAATTTCATACAGTCCTGGCACACAATTCAATGCCATCTAATAAAAATTCATAAATTTGAAGATCACATTACTAACTAATACATTATGTATTGTATTGTATTGTATAGATATATAGATGCATTATTTATATGTGTATAATATGTGCTACAAACTAAGCTACAGAATTCTTTGTTTTATTTGAAACTATTTGAATTTTGTCGCAAAATCTATAATTTGGCCGAAAATGCCTTAACGTAGTTAGGGTAGCTCTCTATATAATCAAGCAGCTTTTGGTTGTTGTTGTAACTAATGAGCTATGGTGTAGAAGACAATTCAACTAGTGTGCAGATGTGCAGTAGGTGTGTCCTGCCTAGAGTCCTAGAGTCCATCAGCTGCAACAGTTTAAGTGATCACGGCCGAGCGCTTGTCGCGGTTCTTGCCACGTGTAATGGAACGTGCCTTAAAGGCGGCGGCATTCACCAAGTGCTATAAAAGAAAATTAAAAGTATGAATTAGTTTAAATTAACCTTGACTTAATGGCAGGATAACTTACTCGCTCCAGTTTGGTCTGTTTAGTCTTCGAGTTGCCATTGATGCCAGTGTTTGTGGGTCGAGGTCCAAGCTGGAAAATATCGCGTATGAATTCGTTCTCCTGCAGCTGAGATGTCATGCCAGGACCCATAACGGTGCATAGTGCCGAATACTGATGATGTATCGACCAGGCGTCCAAGGTGAGAGCATCGTGTCCAAAACGTATATTGATCTCAGGAGAAATGTCCTCCTATAGAAGAGATACGGAGAAGGGGAGATTATTAGAAAGAGTTTCCCTAATGTCTTCTATATTAATTATTTTTTTGTACCCACCAAAAATTATAAAACACTTCTACCCTTTATATAGACGGTATTTTCCATTCGTCTAACCATTATCTTCTACATTAAGTAAGCCTTGCGCCGATATTCAAATCATTTCGATAGATTTCAAAAACTTTTATGTCTTCCTAACAATTGTTAGTTTTATCTTTTCTGAGCAAAGACAAAATTTTATGTAGCAAAAAAAACAATTTTTTTTTTTAAAGTACAAAAAAAAATAATCTTTGGTAGTCAATTTTTTTTTCTCGCGGCGCTCAAAATAATGATTTCGACCTATCAGCACGATTATGTGCCGCCAAATACGAGGCGGTATGACTTCATGACCCAGAACAAACACCAGGATGGCCGTGGTGGACCGAAAATTGTAGAATGCGAGTGCGTTGAGGGTGATAAGATTAGACCGCCAGCGGATGCGACGGCAGCATGTGCTACCGGCGTTGAGTGGACCGGTATTGCACCCATGGGACGTTTGATTGATCCGCGTCTTATACCGGCCCAGCTAAGTCAGGATCAGGCTGATAATATGGCACTTGCGCCAGAATCTGATTGCTTTAAGTTGCAACCGAATCGCTTCCTTAAGATTCTACGTAATATCTATCCCGATCTGTACGAGCGTCTCAAGCTGATGCCCAAAGACGAGCTCGGACGTCGATTGGATACGAACCGCATGTTCACAACGTATCAGATCGATTATTGTGAGCTCAATGAATACCCCGAGGGTATCTATGAGAGCATGAAACTAACCGATAAGGCATCGAAAATGAAATCCGACAAACTGATGACACACAAGGAACCCTGCTCTGAGTTCCGAGCAGATGTTATGCGTCAAATGGAACGAGAGAACTCCACCAGCTACGATGTGCAGGCTGATGAATGTCAACAGGCCTACAAACCGTTCAAGACTAGTTTCTCTGACTCATCGCAGTTCGTCAACTCGGGCAGCAATTCCCACTGGAAGACAGGGACAAGCACATTCCGCAAAGATCCCAACTTCACCGAGTACATGGATTCGATCAGTCGCAATGGTTGCATTATTATGCGCAATAAGCTGCACGATCATTCCAAGTGCCTGGCAAATCATTGCAAGCACGAGTTACGTTTCAACTGTACCGATATGAAGCAATAGTCGATGAGGGTTTCATTAGCCATGGATTCACATCTATCCTTATCAAAAATCAATGTCTTCACTTCGTCTCGGTCTCGTTTGTCTCGAATTGTTGCGAATTTAGTGTTGAAAACAAATCAAAATTACAAGTAACACTATATTAAGTTGTGTTTTCTTGGATATGGAGAAATTAATTGGGTAGTTTTCATATCAGCGCTAAAATTTCTTAAAGAGATATAGCTTTCCACTATGTTTTAGGGATAAAACAATCGATATTTATAATAACCAACATTGATTGATTAGATAAGGTTTTCTTGCTTTGGACATTGAAAAATTAATGAGGTATCTATGATAGTTTCTATATCTGCTCTAATTTTTTCATAATATATAGTCATTATATAAGACCAGAAGTCTAAAAGTTTGTGATTTGAAACAGTCTTGAATAAGTAATGAAAATTTCTTAAATTATTTCTATCTGCGCTAATTTACCCTACCATGTTATGGGATAAAACAGTTGCTATATAATACTAGTTTCCCGAGTTTCTCATCTCTAACATCGCACTCACCTCTAGATAGCGCAAAACATCGCGGAATGTGGCACGCTGTGCCTTGCGATCGCGTTTGGCGCGATATTTGGCCGAATCTGTAGCCAGCTGCTTGACGGCATCGCAGAGCTCGCCAATATGCTCCTCCAGGAAGTTTTCTTCATGTGCACGACCGGATTCCAGAATCAAGGCAATAGCCTCACCAGCGGCCATGCGCACCTCCAAATGTGGGGACTCCAAAAGGCCCAAGAACTTTTTGATAGAACTGCAGAAAAGATGAATAAATCAATATAAATGCGAAAAAAGTAAATCCTTGATCAACTTACGGAAACTTGTGCTGTCCAGTGGTCATGAGGGAGACAAAGTCACCCGAGGGGATGAGGGTCAAGAGAAGTCCCCAGGCAGAGATGGCCTCAGCATGGAGGTTACCAGCCTCGGCGGTCACTGAAATCGGTGTCTTATCATCGCCACGCAAGTAGCTGCCAGCGAAAATGGACTCGAAGAACTGCATCAGTTGAACCAGTTCACCAATATCCTCGCAGTCCAAAAAGTTAAGCAATCCCAGAGCTGTGCAGCACTTGGCACGGGCATCGAAACCAACTGATTTATCCTGAACAGTGTTGAGTAGAAATTGATTCATTGCCTTGGACATGCCTTCTTCGCCACCCAGTTGGAGAACCAAGAGGGGAGCTAGACGTGCGCCCCACATCTGCTCCTGTCCCTTGCCACGACGCACACTCTTCTCCACAAAATCCATCAGTGTCATCTTGCGGTCCTCAACAAAATCGGGCATATAACGATGCATCAACAGTTCACAGATCGACTGTAAAGCCTGGACACGTGTCTGGGCCGATTTCTCAGTGGCCTGTTCCAAGGCCTTTTCGAATTTTTCCTCAAAACGTTCGTTTGCCAGCTCCTCGGCAGCCTCCGATGAGGCAACCTCAGAGACATGTGAGTAGACGCTCACATTGTCGAAGGATTCGTCCTCGGAGTTCGAGTCGTTGGTGCGGCCTGTGTGGAAGAAGAAGAGATATTGCAAACATTATAAACTGCTGCCCAAACCAATAAATTCATTTACTCATTGAAATGTTATTTAAACTGTATGTATATTGTTTCAAATAAATGTACACAACAAATTGCACCCATTTAAAAAAATAAATAAATAAATTTAAGAGTGATTTATTTGCCCTTTTGAATGCATTCATGCAAGTAACACAAACCTTAAAGACTGTCAAATAATTGCTAAAGCATTGCCCAATTTATTGTGCTACTCAAACTGTAGACTGCAAACAAAATCCGCGCTCCGCAATGATCTTAAAACTGTACGCTCTCATTCCCATTCCACATTCCACAGCCTTGTGAAATGTGACTCACACAAGTGAGTGAGTGAGAGAGAGAGAGGACAAGCGCAAAATAAATACTAATTAAATTCTTCTTTACGGTATTTTTCCGCCTCACAGCGCTTCTTTGCCTCTGTGTTTGTTCGTTATAAATACATGTGCGAAAAATACAACAGCAACAAGAATTCAAATGCCCATTTGGTATTTTTGGGGCAATTGCACGACCTTCAAACGCAACAAAAAGAAAAGAAAATGTTGTGCAACAAGTTTTTCCTCTGCCAGTTGCAAAAAAAGAGAGGAAAAACTTGCGCAACTTTCTATACACACAATACAATTTTCACTCGGCAAATGCCGCCTGCACCTGCTGCCCTCCGCACCCTCACCGGGTTGATTTGGGACAAGGTAATTTCCGGCATTGAGTTTTCATTTTCTCACCAACGACAACAACAACAACATTATTTTGTAATCACAGCATATCGAACAGCTGTTGTAAACGACATGAAATTTGTGTTTTGAAAGTTGTTTGTCGACTTACAGTTTGACAGTCCTTGTTTGACTGGGAGAGCTTTTTGAGGTTTTGTGATCTACAAACATGAATAATTTCACCATTTTACAATTTTTACATTTTCCTGGTACTTCCGCAATGAAAGTGTATTTAGATGTATGTAAAGTATTTTTATATATGTCAACTACTGTTAGATATATACGTATATCTTGGCAGATGTCTGCGTGCGGTTATATACAGCTGTACGTGAGTACATATGCTTTACAAATCTATTTGTACATATGTAAGTCGCCTTGTGTATTGTGCTTGATAAGCTGGCATTGAACGTACACACTTGAATTGTGTGTGCCGTCGATACCCTGAATATGTGCCGCGCAGAGGGTATTTAGGCTAATGCGTAATAAGCATTGATGATGCGTAAAGCTTGACACAAATAGCAAAGCAAAGCTTTTGAGAAGCTTTAAACAATTTGTAATTTCTAAACAAATTAAATGATATTTATAAGGGAAAGTAAACAGGATATCTATGGGGTCGACTACCTAATAGACATACTAACTGCTCTTTCATATTCGGTATTTTCTTTGTCCGCTGCTTCAGCAGCTGAGCGCGTGCAAAGCTTTCCGACGTTTGCCAGCACAGCAACAAAACAAATAAATAATACATATATAGTTGTTTTTTTTTTCGATGATGATTGCCAAACAGGTTGGACACGAAAGCTTTTCTCAAAGCCAACGAAATTAATTAGTGTGTGTATTTTGTGTGCTATTTTAAACAATCTACATAGAGCTGGATGAGTAATGAATAACAAAGGAAATTTCGTACGTAGGCGAAAGGTCAATACCAGCTGCATTTACCGCCCACCCACGCACATATTCTTGACTCACCTTTGCCTCCTGCTGTTTTCTTATTACGACGCGGCATGTTGTTGTTTTTGTTGCTTTTACGTCTCTCGCTAAATTGAGGAATTTTAGTTCCGCTCTTGCTGACGATCGTCGAGATACTATTCAGACACAAACACAAACACCAACCGTGCAGGGCAGTGTCCTTTCTGCGAGAAGAGAGTGTGAGACAGGGATAGAGAGAGTCTACACACAGAGAGAAGTCTACACCACACGCGTTTGGCGGCAACTATTGGCGGCACTTGCACGTGTTTTCACTGCTGTTTTATTGATTTTATTATATACGCGTTCTATGCGTTTTGGAATTTAGGTTAGATTGTTCTACGGGAGGTTTGTGGAAGTGTTGTAGTTTTTTTTTTGTTCTGTATTCTTCTTTCTTTTTTGTGGTAAACGAGGTTCTTCTTTGTTTTAAATTCTTGACTGTTTAGATCGCAAAAGTTTTAATCAAGACGCAGCTATACAAAATCTTTTATGTTTCCAATATTGTCTTTGTTGCAGTTGCGCTTGTTGTTTTTGCTGCTTTTTATTGTTTTTGTTGCACAACACACGTTTGGAATTGTTGAGAACTGATACCGAACTGAGCGTTATTGGTTTGCACGCGTGTTTTATATTTATAAACTGCTGCTGCTGCTGCTGCTGTTGCTGCTGATTATAAAAATGTTGATCGATGCTTTGTGTTGCCACAAATTTCATGTTTAATTGCAATTGAACAATTTCGTTGCGACTTCCTTGGCCTTGAGACTGCTCTGACTGTGCCCGACGTCGACAGCGCCGCCTTTTTTCCACCGAAGGTGTTAGTAAAATGAAAGTGGCGAATTTGTTTGTGGTACTTTTTTGATTCACTGTCTTTTCGTTGTTGTAGTTTTGTGAAATTCGTTAAATGCACGCGTGCACGATTGAACTATGACTGTTGCAGCTTTTGCAAAAGCTCTGCGTTCGTTGGTGTACTGTGAAAATAATGCAAATTAATTAAGGCACCTCCCGTATTACTGAATTTGACGAAATTAAATGACACATTCGAAGTAGTGTTGAGAAGTGGTCTCAACTAACATTGAAATTCAGCTATCGATTATTTACGATAACAAGCGATTGGCAATTGAACTGTAACGCGCAAGTGCCAACTATGATTATAAAACTTTATAAAAACTTTGATGCAACGTAGTAAGAACAAATATTTGAATAGATATTTATAATAATTTGATTGCAGGTGGAATTCTCCACCATAGTGTTGGATAATTAATTAGAACGTGCTGAAAATATTAATTAATAAATTTTAGGCAGAAAATCCATACAAAATGATAGTCGACTGACTAAACTTAAGCCAACGAAATTTGTATTCAATCGCCATCACGTTCTTAAAATTGTAATAATGCAAAAATTCTTAGTGATGGGTCTTAAATAAATTATTTAGCTAAGCAAAACCATAAAAAAACGATTGTTTCGCTTTGGAAATGTACGCTTTCAATAAAACTATGTTTTCTCATTCACATAAATGTATCGAAAACCGATATATTTAATCGATATATTACTTCATTCACGCGTGACTTTAAAATACTTGTGACTAATCGCAAGTACAAAGATATCACTCCTCTCTACTGCCCTGAGTCTCGCTGTGAAAATTACGAAAGAATTCGGCTGTTCATCACACTTAAGACCGACAAATTTTTTGCAAAACGAACCATGGCTTCAATGTGTGGACGCATGGCGCTTCGTGCTGCCGCTCGCCAGAATGTGACTTTCCAATCCGTTCGTACCTGCAAAAGTAAGTGTCAATAAACCCGCCCAAATCAACCAATGGACAAACTAGACGTCACGTCCACCACACGTCCGTGTGGCCTGGTGGAGGCATCTCCAAAGATACGAATTACATAATAAGGAAGCATATGAAGCAACGCAAGTCTGTTGTGGCACAGCGTCCTGGTGGCACAACGCTTGGTGGCAGTCAAAAATATGTGCAAGTGTGGAGGGAGGTTATGTAATAACACTGCATGCAGTGCAAATGTGCAAAAACGGACAACTGGACAGACGGAGTAGTGATGCGTAATTCACACATTGAAAGAGATTAGTTAAGACCTGCTAATGTATGTGTACAGGGCGGGGTAATGGGTATTTAACGGTGGTTTTATGTAACCAACAGCGATCACACAGCTGATGGGGAGGTTTGACAGGCATTGGATAGTGGCTTATTGACTTCTAATCGATTGCGTTCTATTTGTTGCAGTGATGAACGATCCCTTGGAGCATGCCACAGGTATCGAGAAGCGTGAACTGCTGCTCAAAGCCGCCGGCAACGACAATCCCTTCGACATGAAGGTGTTCAAGCGCGGTGCTGGCACCAAGGAGAACCCCAACTTGATTCCATCGGCCTTCGATGCCCGCATTGTGGGTTGCATCTGTGAGTAGACAACAGCACGTCCCCCTTAATCTGTACACTATTTCACACCCTTGTACACATTCCAGGCGAGGAGGATCAGACCTACGTGCAATGGATGTGGCTGCAAAAGGGCAACCAGAAGCGTTGCGAGTGCGGACACTGGTTCAAACTGGTCGAGAAGGCAGCTGTTTAATGTTATTATTAATTAATTAAATAAACCAATTAATAACAAAATGAAACACACCACACACACAAACAACTATTAAGCTAAAAGTCAACTATATAGCTGTCCAAATAAAAACAAACATCAACCAACCCCAACAAACTATTGGAGATAATATCCAAACTTCCGATACGCAACTTGTCGCGGCGGGGCAGCTTAAGTTTTTTCAGACTTGTTCGAAGTACGATTAAAGATATAGTTAAACAAAACCAAAATGCTTAACGATTGATAAATAAAGAGCAAATCTAAGCTGATGTACTTAGCTAAAGGAAGATTGGTGGTTTCTATAAGAATATAACAAATTTTGATGGATTGCAAAAGCACTAATATGAATTAAAATTATTACAATGTGCTAGCAAGTTAGCTAACATTGAACAGAAGAAAATATTCACGAATTTGGCAAGCTGACAAATTACTATATTATTCATTTATTGTTCCCTTTTTTGGCATCTATTGTGCACAGTATATCCACCAATTGGTTAAAGATTAATATCCAAACAGAAATGATTGTAAATATTATAACTTTATGGTACAAGAAACCTGACCGGATACTTTTTACTTTAGTCAAGTTTATCTGTTTCTCAGTCATGCTGCACAAGGGCGCTGTGGGCGTTTTCAATGAATCCATATAAAAATTAGCTGGGTTTTGAATCTAACCCAGCCAAATCATTACCCTGTCCAGTAGGCCAGGAAATTCTAGCTAGAAAACAACTCCCTGGAAAGGTCTCTCATTCGACATAGCCATTGCCAGTGAACGAATTCTCTAGCAAGGCTGATAAATCATTATATATATATCTAAACAAGTTAACATTAAAGAATTAAAATTGAAAAGTTCAAAATAATCAAAACTTTTTCTCAGAGCAAGAAGATGCCGTCGTTCTTCTCGCGTTTGGTCAAGTCTCCTCTGTCATCGAAGCGTCTCGTCTCACAGCTGACACAGCGTGGCGAGGGTAAACTGGGCAGCTTGTTCAATCGGCCAGGTGTGCAGCGTCTGTTGGGCCTGTTTGGATTGAAAGATAGAATGAATCGACGTGCCATATCCACAACAACAGTGCTGCAGGCTGACAAAAGTAAGTAATCTTGGCGCAGCAGGTTTTGAAGATTCTCCATTTATATCTAATCACAGTGCTGACTGATGACATGGAGCTGGCCACGGGCATCTTTAAGCGTGAATTGAAAATGCGTGAATCCGGTAACGACGATCCCTGGATGATGGCCAAGCCTATGAGGCGCGGTGCCGGGAGAGAGAACGAACCCACCGAGATACCATCGGCCTTCGATGGTCGCATCGTTGGTTGCCTCTGCCTGGGTGATCGTGCTCCCAAGTGGATGTGGCTGGAGAAGGGCTGTGCCAAACGCTGTGAATGCGGGCACTACTACAAGTTGACCAAGATGGAGAGCGTTTAAGATAAGACACTTAAAAAATACACACAAAACAGAAGTAGACACCATACAAGATCAAATAAAACATTGCATGATATTATCAACGAATCGGGTTTCTTGTAGTTGGGCTCATCGTCGGTCATTGAATAAGTACTTTATTCAATTTCAGTATCAAAAGTAAACATATCCTAGGGAATATCTATTTGAGTGTGTAACCCGTCAGCAGGTAACCGCTATTGCCGGTCATGTTGACTTCGGGATGCGTGCGATTGGGCAGGATTTGGTACATGCGCATCCAGTTGGAGGTCACGTGTAGATTGGTCACTTTGCCAGAGGTTTTTAGCTCCATGTAGGTTTCCTGCAGCAGTTCCCTACACGTGCTGAATATAACAATGGGACGCGATGGCTTCACCAAAGGCAGCAAAGCCTGTAGTATACTTGATGGGTGTTCCTTGGCCGCCATCACCAGGTTATCGAATTGCGCCTTCATCAGCTCCACAGCGCGTTTGTTTTCAAGCTGCCAACGCTGTGGACCAGATTTGTTTGCTGCAAGAAGTAAATATCTCAATTTAATTCTTGTTTTAATCTACTTAGCACGACTTACAAGTGGGGCAGGATTCATCTAGTTTGGGTTTCTTGCTGCTCGGCTCAATCGCTTCGCTGGGCTCTACATCATCGGTCTGCTGCTGCTGCTGCTCCTCCTCTTCTGCAGGCGTTGAAACAACTGCTGGCGCTTCTGCTGACGTAGTCTCTGCCGTCTTGTCGCCCTGGTAAAACTGGCGCAACACCGAATACAAATTGACAGACACGCAGCGTTGCTGTTGCTCCACTGGCAATTTAAGGGCTAACAGCGCCTGCTTTTGTGGCACATTGCCAGGATGCATGTGCACTAGAGTGGCATCCGTTGCCGCTCCCATGGAGTTGAGCATGGCAGCAGGTAGAAGGCCATTGGTGCCGCTCTCGTAAAGCAAATAGTTGCCAAACCCACAGACGCCCGAGTAACTGATGATTTGGGAGAGGGTGTCCACGCGTATGCCCAAAACCTTGTCTGCATCCTGTCTATAGAATATATCGGCCATCAGGCGTATGGTGGGCTGTCGAATTTGAACGAATTCAAAGTACTTTTTCTCCTTTTTCAGCAGATACTTGTCTTGTGAGTATTCGGTGCGTGTGTGAAATGTTTTCGAGTTCTCCACAAGCTTCTCAATGATCTTGCTCGACTCGTTGTTGGCTTCACGCATCTGCTCAATATCCTGCAAGTTTGTTACATGTACAGAATCTGTCATCTTTCGTTTAACTAACCTGAACTTACCTGCGATTTGAGTGCCTGCGCCTCACCATTGTCGCTTATATCTCTATTATCTGCCCCGCTGCTTGATATGTTTAGTACATCTCGTATACTACGCAGCTCCGTCTCACTGCACAGCTCTAATGTGTGCTGCCTTTGGGCACCACGTTTGCCTGCCTTTGTTTCCTTGACACACATTTTAAATGTGGAGTCATATGGTTGATCTAACAGCGATTTTAGCTCCAAGTGCTCCTTCCCCAACGTGGCTGTGGCATCTAAATTACTGAATTTTTGCAGCTTCGTGTATTTTTGACGCTGTATAACAATATAATCTCCCAATTGGATTGTCGGCGTATTTGTTTCTGTCATTATGTCGGCAAATCACAATAATAAAGGCAAAAAACTTGTAAACACGTTATTTATTATGAAAAGACCGGAGTCGCGCGTTTGCGGAATGATCTATCGATATCATATTAGAGAAACGCATATTTGTCAAATAATATCAAATAATATCAGGCGAGGTACGCTGCTTCTGCAAAAATACATAGAAATATTGTAGTCCTATGATAAGTCATTTAATATATAAAGATACATAATTAAATAATTTACAATAACATGCTATATTTTTTTACATTACCATACAATGAAAAAATTGTATTTATTTTTAAAGAAATTTCATTCGTTTGTTGCATACAATTGAAGTATACATATATCGATATATAGTTTCACATCGATAACAAACTGCATTGCCACAACAACAAAAAGTGCGAAAGAAGAATTGTTGTGTTTTTTATTATTATTTATGTTATGCTATGTGCATAAAGTGTGTTTTTTAAATAAATTATTTAAAAATTCGAACTGTGTTAAACATTTTATCAGTTTTGTTCTATTTGTGTTGATATTCATCATTCTGCATTCTAATTGCATGCTTAATTATTCTAATACGTGAGCAGCGTACTAGTTCTGCAATGAAAGAACTAGTTGACCGAAGTTAACGGAAACACTGAATGGTCACCAGCAGCTTATCAGCTGATAAGGAAAAAATATCGAATAAACCACGCGCTTGTCGATTTTCTCAATCTTAACCTTTGCGCTGAGATTGATTTTATTTGATAACTAGACGCGCCCTCGTTCTATTCGTTTATCCCCCAAAGTGCCTTTTTCTTGCCAACTGGGACGCAGCCATCTGCATTGGCTTTTGTCTCCAGTGGAATCTAGTGAACTGGTGGAACCTGTTGACAATCAACTGTGCTAATTAACAGTTAATTGAAGCCGCGCCCGCCAAGAACGTTGGCCGTTGCGTTTTAAATTTACTCGAGTGAACAAATTAGTGCAAAATGGTTGAAAAGAAAGGAGAAGCATATCCGTTTATTCCGGCAAAAAAGCCAGTACAATTGAATCCATCATGGGAGTCGGAAATGCCTGCGGAACCCAAAGGCATGATGTCGAAATTTGATCCATCTCTGACGCCTAGAGATAAATATAAATTGGTTTTTTTCATCTTCATTCTTCATGGACTGGGTACCCTGATGCCATGGAACATGTTTATTACGGCTAAGGGCTATTTCGAGGATTTCAAATTGAGTGAAAATTATACCGTCCACACGGACACCAATTACCGTGGCAGTTTCATGCAAAATATGGGATTTGCTGCACAGATTCCAAATGTTTGCTTCAACTGGATTAATATTTTTGTCAATTTGGGAGGAGATCTAACTACTCGCATCGTCTATAGCATCCTGTTTGAGATTGTTATACTTATAATCACAGTGGTGCTTGCCATGTTGGATTCCTCTGAGGTGAGAAATAAAAAAAAACCCATATAAGATTGGCATAAAACGAGAATATTTTCGTTTCTTTTCTCAATAGTGGCCCGGCACGTTCTTCTGGATTACGATGTGCTGCATTGTAGCTATAAATATGGTAAGAATAGAGGGCAATACTGCATGTGTATGTATTGCAACTGGTATGTGATTCTCAGATTCGTTTAGAAATCCGGTTTCACACTGCAAACTATTTTCAGTAGGAAGATGATAATTGTGTTTTCGCAGAACGATAACCCGCTTGATCTAAAGATGCTTTGCAGCTGCGATACAGATGGTGTATAATATATAATATATACATTTTTTTTTTCAGTGCAACGGAATCTATCAGAGCACGATTTACGGACTCGTCGCATCGTTGCCGCCGAAATATACGGGCGCAGTGGTTCTGGGATCGAACGTGAGCGGATGCTTTACCACAATTATGTCAATTGTATGTTCGTTTGTCTTCACATCGGCCAGAACACAGGCCATATACTATTTTGTAACGGCAATTTTGGTTTTATTGTTCTGCTTTGATACATATTTCGCACTGCCATTGAATAAGTTCTTTAGGCACTACGAAATGTTGAGCAAACATAATGAGAAGCCATCATCGGGATCGAAGACGCAATTGAATGTGCCCTATTGGCAGGTCCTCAAGCAAGTCTCACCGCAACTTATCAACGTGTTTCTTACATTCTTTGTAACATTGGCTGTTTTTCCGGCTATACACTCAGATATAAAGGGTTCTGCCGATTTCCCGATAGACAACAAGTATTTTACACAAGTCACCTGCTTTTTAACCTTCAACGTGTTCGCCATGCTGGGTAGCCTGACCACATCGTGGATCAAATGGCCTTCGCCAAGATTTTTGGTTATTCCCGTAACGTTGCGTATTGTCTTTATACCCCTGATGTTGTACTGCAAGTACTATCCCAAGGATATAGTAAGAACTCTGCCGGTTTACATTGAGAATGATTGGGTGTACTGGGGTATTGCCATACTTATGTCATATAGCTCTGGCTACTTGAGTTCCCTCGGCATGATGTACGCCCCCCAGACGGTTAGTCCCAAGTATCAGGTTACCGCCGGCATGTTTGCCGCCGCCTGCCTTGTGACTGGCATCTTCTCTGGCGTACTGTTCTCATATTTAGGACCCGTTCTTATACAACTTTGAAACTGTACACTTTCTTTCATACATTGTATACCTCAATTTGCAATTGAAGCACAATTGAATTCATCGTTCTCTCAAAATTACGTAAATTACAAGAAGAGATATTTTATAATTGAATTTATTTTATTTAAATTTGGCATATTGCCAGCAAAACTAATAATTACAACCGAAAATGGACTAACTACTAATTGTAAAACTGTTCAAATAAAGTTTATAACCTTTATACGAAACATTAACGTTTATAAGAATTATTTCAAAACAGTTAAGTTATATTTATCTTGATTGCAAAATAATCTATAGTTTTGACTGGGACTTAAATCAATCAATAATAAATCAAGTAGTGATATGGTCCCTTAGTAACCTGATAACAGTTTATTGCAGTTATTTGTTTGTTATGGGTATAAAACGGTTATGTTGCACAGAGGCATCGGATTATCAGAACAAATTTGAGCTTGGCAAATGCTGATAAGACTCTGGGTAAGCAGATCAGCTTAAAAAAATGAAAGTCAAGAAATAAACAAAACATAGACAGGGGGTTTGTTGAATTATCAGTATTGTATTACTCAGCAAATATTTGGAATATAAGGTTAACAATAGATATTTCCGAAAGTTTCGAAATTACAATAACAGTTCCTTCAAAAGGAAACACTTAACAGACTAGACTGGAGTGCACAAAAACCCGTTTGACAGACCAACACAGTTGAATGAGATACCCTACTACACTAACATTCTAAAATACATATATACACGTGGAAGATAACATACTGGGCATATCTTAATTCGAATAATCTCTGCAGGGCATAGATAGACACTATAGCTCATTTACATTTGTAAATTATCTTTAGAAGTTCGCAGAACTTTGGGGACTCTCGGGGACTGCGTGTTTCCAGACCAGTTATCTGCTCTAGAGCCACTTCAACATCGACCACATTGCACATGATCAATTGCAGGCGCTTGGGAAAATCTGTCTTGGATGACTCAACCAATTCTCGCGTGGTTTCCAGCATATCGCGCAGATCTTGAGCCTGCATGTCATGAAAACTGACCACAAGCTCCTTGAGCTCTGGCAAACGTTCGGCAATGCGAAAGCCGCAATCCTGGGCATCGGAAATTCCTAATCTCTGAAGATGGGCCAAGCCCGAGGCAGGCGCTTGCAGGATTGTCTCCTCCACTTTGTGCTTGTTAGAGGTCAGATCCAATGTGGTCAGTTGAAGTTTTGCCAGTAGCTCGGTTAAGTGTGCGCCCTCGATGGAGCACTCGCGTGCCACAAGACTCTTCAGTTTACTCAATCCGACCATAAATTTACCGGTTATGTAGGCACTGGACACGCTCAAGCTACGAAGATTGGGGCAACTCTTTGTTACGGTTTGTATCATGCTGTTGTTCATGTGATTATCGGTGATGCAAAGCTCCTGAAGATTGCTTAGGTCTAAGCGCAGATAGAAGGCTAGTTCGGGTCGCAGCAAATGTCGGCCAAGATACGAATCGAAAGCCTTCTCGTGTACATTCCAGATGTACAGTTTCTCCATTTGTGAGCTGGTCAGTTCGAAGAACAGCATATAGTCATCCTTGCAGAGTGGTGCCAACATTGGATCCGACACGGAGACCTCACGGTATCGTGGCTTCCGCCATACAATCTGGCACAGCAGCTGCTCGTAGCGCAGTGAGCTGCGTGCCATTGCCATTTGATCCGTCAGCGAGAGGTATTCCAATATAATGCATACGCAATCGTCGTTCAGGTTGTCCATGTCCATTTTCATTCACCCGAAAGGGATTGATAAATAACTCGTAAGCACCTGAGCAGTGCAACAACAACACAACTAAGGTAACAGCTGTTGTAATTTTATGCTAGAATGTGCAAGTAAGTGTGACCAGTTGTGGTGCTGCCGAAATAACCAAGGAAATAAAATACTGCAAATGGTTATGAATACTAAATGATTTTAAATTATTTTAATTAGTTAAGTTATATTTTTTATGAAGATACGGAATTTCATTTTCATAAATAATAATAATAACAATAACTCAAAGGGACACATGTACTGTCTTATTGTGATAATTAATTGTTTCTATTTGTGTTTTTTTCTATGTGCCTGTTATTACTAGATGACTTTTTGAAAGAAACCTACACTGAATAACGGATTGGCACTTACAGAATGACACTACTCAGGGTGATTGACATTTGTATACCTTTACAGAGGGTATATTCATTTTGAGCAAAAGAAAGCAACGAACATTAGCAAACATTTCCAACATTAAAGGAAAATATATATGAATGATTTAACTAAACAGTAACCGACATGTATTCATAGAGACAATTAGTTAGAACTAAGATTTATATAAAAAATTGTTCATGTCTAGAGATTAGAGTTATTATTTGTGTTACCAAAAACTTGAATAATGTTATTTAGTTCTATAACGCTATATGTATATAATTCGTTAAACTTTATTTCTGGTTAAACTTTATTTTACTGTATTTAAAATTATAAAACGAATTAATAAACTGATACTCAAAACCAAAAATAAAGTACGCAAAAGCTAAAATAGTGAATTAAGTTTCATTAAACAAAAGCTAAATTTAGAATTTAGAATCTTTATTTATTGATGCTGTTATACGATGACTGTTAATACTTTCACTGGCATGACCATCATATTCATCGCGAACGCCTCTGGACCAGTAAAACTTTCTGTCCCCCCATTCCGCTGTTTGCCTCGCATATCAATTAACATTTTGAGTGTGTTTCCATGTTGAACTGTCACTTTTATACGCATCATGCAGCTTCAGCCTCGAACCAGCCCCAAAATCCCAGCGCAATATTCTTCGAACAATGTTGGAGAACACTGAAATGAAGAAAGAGGCAGCTGTGTATAGAGGGGGGAGAGAATGATGGAGAGTTTGTTCGCAGTGTCCGTTGTTGTCAGTTGGTGCCTGTGACTGCGCCTGCCTCACATGATTTGTGCGTGACCATGCGATATGTAAATTATTTATATACATTTCGTATTATCCCGACAGTCTCGTATTGAGTTCGACTACGGTCTGGCAGCTGTCCGACGTGGTCTTGGAAAATAGAGCAAAAGAAGAATAATTCGCAAACTCTTAACTGCTGGAGGGACCCTCGTCATAGCGAGGGGACATTGGCCAGCAATTGATTGGCATTGGGGCAGCGCCAGAAATAAAGACTCTGTGTGCTTGGAATAAAAATATGACAGAAATATATAAAATATAAAGCAAACAGCCATACGAAAAATTTGCATTTCTCATAAATTATTATTTATTTATTAAATTTCAACAGACCAGTTGATAGAAATAATATCGGATGTAAGTTAAATGAATATAATTTGAATAAGGTTGTTTCAAAATATAATTAATTAATGGATAAATAGATTAAAGATTGAAAATCAGAAAATAAAATATAATATATTTATTTTTTTAAAGCACATTTCAAGCTCATAGTTTGATTAATTATATTGCCTTGAATTTAAATGCAACTAAGGAAATTAAAGAGTTTTAAGAAAAGCTTCTATCTTTCGCCTTTTGAAAACTAAATAGTAATAAATAAATACTAAATAGTGTTATGAAATTTAATCTTATCAAATTTCAATGTGGAAACACCAACAGACAGAAGGCTTTCTCCTTCTTAAAATAATTTAAATTGCTTCTTAATCAAATAAATGAAACTTAAGCCTGAATAGCCTCAAGCGAATTATAATTGGAATAGATAGATAAATGGCAATCAAGTGTTGCACTTGAATCGACGCTTATACTGCATATTTTCTTTCAAGGCTGATGGCTTTTCAAGTGGCTCTGATTGTGCATTTCATACTGGTCAGGTTTCGTTTTAAGTGGCCTGCAATTTGCGGTCATTGTGCAGCTTAATTGGGGACTTTGGTCTGTAAACTCTGAGCTCTTAAGCTACTTGCATGCAGGCACTTGACAACTCTGCAACGCCTTTGCCTTTTGCCCTCTGGCCCGAAAAGTGTGCTTCATTTAGTCGGCAATTAGCAGGACATACGCCTTGCTCTCGAAAATTAACTGTTAGCTATCGTAATGATAGTTTTTCGAAATTGTACGCCCCGCCCCCCATTTTGGCTTAGCTGTGACGCCTCTTTAAGACGCCGCGAGCGCCATGAAATATGCAACACTTTTTCGTGTTCATCGCCTTACCAAACAATTGGCCAATTAAGTCGAAAAGTTAGCCAACGTTCGTACATCCGTTCGTCCGTCACTCAATCCCCCCAATCCCCCCACAGTCCCTCAGTCCCTTAGCTTGGCCATTGCATGCCAGGCGAACATTTTGTGGGCATTTGCGTGCCGCCTTTGTTGTTGGACCTGGCCAACAAACGTTGCTAAGGTGCTGCGGTCGGCCGGAGTCGAACTGCAGCTCGTTACATGTTTTATGCAGATTTTGCAATTCTTCGGGGGGAGGCACTCGCATGTTCTACGCTTCATGCTTTACATTTTCGATTTTGCATTTGCTTGCAAAAATTCAATAGCACACTTTGGGCGCTCACATGGTAATATTTCATTTTTAATTTGGCCCCCAGAGGTGCAGATTTGATTTGTGGACACAGGCGACGTGTGTGTGCCTAGCGCATTTTTGCTTCTGATTAAATTTTACGGCTTAAATTCAAAGACCCGGAGGAAAAATCATAAATTATGAATTGGACAACACCATTCTTATGAGGTTTAAAGACATCAAGAAAAACAAGAAAGAAAACAATGTTTAAAGGAAATTATTATACTTTTGAAATATTCATAAAATAAAATGAATTTAGAAATTTTAAAAATATACAATAATAATACATACAATAATAAGACATTAAAAAATATTAATACATATAAAAAAAAAATAATGTTTAAATAATGAAGTTCCCCTTAATTAAATTACATTCATTTTTTTGTACTCAATTATTAAAATTACCATTAATAAAACCATTTCAATTGTTTGTTCTCTTAGTTTTTATGCTTTGGTTTATTGTATAATATATATTTTTGTAATATTTCTGGTTGGTTTTCATTAATTTTTGCTAAATGCTTTGCGAAATTATTTAACATCTCAGCTAATTAAGTCAATGCATTACATAATTTGTTTTAATGTATATTTTAATTTAATTGTTAATAATTTGTTCGCCTTTCGATATTCATTAGGTTTTTTATTTTATTAATCATTTGTTTTCGTTTGCTTCATGGAAGAGAAGAAATTGTTGGATCACATAGGTTTTTCGAACATCCTGCTAAGTTAATAACAAAACAAACGAAGTTGGCGTAAAATGTAAGTAACGATTTTAAAGCTTATTTACAGTTAAACATAGGTAACTAACAAGTGCTTAGGTTCAATCTGAATCCGTTGAGCGATCTTTGGATAAAGTATTTTATTCATTTTTCATTTTGTTTTCGTTTTTTGTTTGTTTGTTAAGGCTGAAGACAGAGTATTAAAACTTGTTATTGTTAAAGAGTAAAAGTTGTTTATAAAATATATGTATATATATATGTGGGTGTATATATATATATGCATGTATGTATCATATATCAAAGTATAGGTATGTATTTATAGGGGGCGTATATTACAGTTATTTTTTATACAGAGCAACTCTCCTCTTGCTTGAGCTAATCGGCTAATTAACAGTACACGGTTTTGAAGTAATATTCCTATGAATTGCAACTCGAATAATGCCAACGCTTGATCCACTAATCGAACTAGACTATAAATAGGTATATATACTCGTTTATAATCGTATGTATAAATATGGGCTTTTGCTTTTGTGTATAATTACTAAATTGCATTTATGTAAGTCAATATTCAATATATCTTATTTGGTATAAGTATTCCTATACGTATATGTATGTATATGAATGTATGTATGTATATTTATTGCAAATTATTGAATTACTTTTTATTTTGTTCTCTACTAATAATCTTTAAAGAATTCATTTTGGTAATTGGTCCTTAGTACACTACATGGAAAGCGTTTAAAACTGTAGATGAATTCAAATTTCTATAGCACACTTTCGAGCGCGCCGACAAATGACAACGCGCCTACCGACTGACCACCTTTATGCCATCTGCCGCCAGCCACCTGCGTGTCCCCCTCGCAATGCCTTCCTATTTTTTCTGTCATCCACTTTAGGCAAACACCTTTTTGTGTCAACAAAACACACACACACCACCACACGCATGCAAACAAGCACATACACACACACACACACACACACTGTGGTGTGTGCGATGTTCAAAAGCAGCTGCCCTTTTTATGCTGCCCACAGCTGTGACGACCTTTTGGACTAAAAATGAAACGCCTTCGCCCGTAGCGTGGGCGGGACTGTCCAGGTGTGTACACCTCTCACTCCCACTCCCACTATGGGCGTGCGTGCGTGTATGTGTTCGTGTGCTTGTCACATGTTAATTGTGCCTAGCGAAGCGGGCGAATTTCATACGCGGCTCGCAAAAATCGTAAAATTTTAAAAAGGCGCCTAAGCCGCACATAAAGTGTCAGCCAGATATAAATTTATGCTGACCTTGTAAAGTTACATCGCAGAGACACACACATAGACACATACACACACGCATATGCACATGAGTGAGCGAGTTAGTCGCGGCGTAAATATTTCTGTAGCATACTTTGCGACGGTTGCCTTATTATAAAGCCAACTCAGTTAAAGTGGCGCAAAAGTTTCCAAATTAGCTAATAAAAACTAAGTTTTTTAATATAAAATAATTACAAATTCTTTTCATATGTTTTCAATTAAATTTATACATTTTTAATTGACTTTATAGTGGTAATGAATTTAATAGGGAATTTAGATTGAAATTGAATCAATAACTTTACTTTTAAAATATAAATACAATTAAATAATCATAACTTGAAACATGAAAACAGACATATTTCCTTAACCTTCCTTTTTTCGTCCTCTAATTAGTCGAGTGGAATTGAAGCTTATCCCTTTGCACATATGCAATGAGGAATGCTATTAGCACTCTATGGGGGCAGCAGCAGCATGACCCAAGGGGTCAGCGGGAAAGGGGCTCGTCATTTATTTGGTTGTCCTTTGTCAACGTTCTGCCAGTCGCAATTTGCATTCGAATTTTTAATGTGTATCGCAGCTATTTTTGACCTTTTCGTTTTCTTTTTCGTTTTCACTTTCGTTTTCATTTGATGTTTATGTTTAGTTTGGTTTTACACTTAATTAACTATAGAATTTGTTCGGGGTTTTCATACTCTGGTATCGTATTTACTCTACGTTCACTACGTTCATTTAGAAATGTACTTTGGGGTCGCTCTCGCTGCGAACTGAGTTACAAATTTAATAGCTATGGTAATTAGTAGATACTCTATTAATACGGTTTATTGCGCTACTTACATGCATAACGTAGTATTTGGTAATTCATAAATTTTGTCTCTCAGCTAATTTCATAATTAAATTGTAATTAATTTTGGCCATTTGCTATTGGTTTCTTTCTATTCAATTAAATTGATTTTTTTGGCTGCATCTTTCGACAACCGTTGAACGTTTCCTCTTGTTCTTGTTGCTTTTCTTTTCAATTACAGATTTTATGTATTTGTTGTTTACGTGTTTCCACATTTATGTCGCTTATTTATTGCTGCATTTTTATAGCGACGCATTTAATTAAAATTTACTGCAAACTCAATGTTTGATTTAATGCGAATTGAGTTCTGCGGCGAATCTACAGAGCGAGAAGTGAAGGCGAAGTGAAGAGAAGTGGAAAGATTTATAGCGATAATATCGGGTAAGGGTTACAATAATAGTTACAGTTAACTATAAGTTGGAACTGTTGATTTACCGAGCAAATTGATTTCAATTGAGCAAATCTATCAGACTACTAAGGGAATTTGAAACAAAACCTATTAACTTTTGCCTTTACTGTGCTAATTCAATTAACTAGATTTTAATATATTTGTATATATATTCTACTTTTTTTATTCGTATTTGGTTTTTTGTTTTTGGCCAACGCAACGAACTGTAATAAATAATTACAGTTCATAAATTGTGCATGGAATTTACGATGTCTGCATTGAAATGCAATTTAGTTGCTTTGCTAACATAAAATGGCATTTAAATTGCTTGCGAAACATGTGTTTTTTTTTTGCAAATTGATTTATGATTGTAATTTCCCCTGCTTCACAACGCTCTGCGCAACGATTTGGCCATAACGTGATAACCGCAACGAACGAACCAAGCTGTGTGCCGTCTCACCTGCATACACGTATATTCTGTAATTTCATTGGCAATTTATGCAACAAATGCAGAAACGAAAAAAAAAATCCAGAATAAACGAAAATGTAAGCGATAAAAATATGTGCGACACTTTTGACACGCCCAGCTAACGCCCACTTGCGGCATTTATGGCTGCTGTGGCTGTTTGCGTGAGTAAGTTCTTTTTTTATAGCATACTTTTGTGTGTCGCGCAGGTGTACTCCTCTGTATGTGTGTGTGCTTTGTGTACTTGTGTGAGTTATGTGTTTCACAACCATGTTGATTTTTCGTTTTGTTTGCATTTATGCTTTTTTGTTTATTAATTTTTATACAAAATGCCATTTGCGGTTGCTTCTTTTGCTTCTTCATCATCTCCATGTTGTCATTTCAATTGTTTGGCTCTATTTGTGTGGCAACCTCTGTTTGCTGGCTGTGCGGCTGTTAGTGTCAGTGTACGCGTGTGTTCTTGTGTGTGTGTGTGGGTGGTTATGATAAATTACATTTAATGTAATTTACGCAAACGTTACTCTCGTACGTTTTTCTCTCTCGTTTAATGCTTCGCGCTGCTGTTATCAGAAAAATTTTTATTGCTGTGTTCGTTATTATTGTTGTTGTTGTTCAGGTTGTTCCTTCTGTTGCTGTCCTTTATTGCTGCTGCACATCACCGCCGCTGCCCAGGCCAGCTTTCGTTTCCGGCGGCACCTGTTGGAGACGAAAGGGAAGGAAGAGAGAGAGAGGAGGGAACATTTTACGAGTTAGTTTTCAATTGAATCTGACTTTTTGTTGGGTACGGCCAGAGACATTATAGACATTATATGTAAAGCAAAGACACAATCAAAGCATAAGCAACATTCAGGTAAAGTAGCAAAAGTCTCGCTGTGCATGTGTATGTGAGTGTGTGTGTCTGTGTATAGTGTTTTTACACCCAAAAGAAAAACGTAAGAAACAGCAAGCACATTGAGTTGAGCCCCAACAACAACGATAACTCCCAAATAGATATACAATCACATAGACAGTCAGACATACTCAAGCGCTCATTCTCACACACACATATGAGCACTCACACATACACACTCGCCAAAATAGCCCGCAATTTGATGAAAAAATAAAATAAAAAAATAACGACGAGGAAGACAAAACTTGAAGTAAACTTGCATACGAAACGCAAAACGACCGAAATAGCCATTGAAAAAAGAGGAAGAACAAGTGGAAGAATGTGGAGAAAATGAGAAAGAAGTCGCGGGAGAGGTAGATAATTCAACGAGAACAAAGCGAAAAACTTTGACAAAAAATAAAAGAACACACAAGGAATATGTTGAGAAAAAAGCGAACAACGGGCAGCCTGAAGAATTTGATGAATTAAAAGACAAAATACACAAAAACAAAATAATAAAAAAAAGGAAAGAGAATACTGAAATTGCGCAACTTATGCCAAACGGAATTAAATAAATTCCTTCATTTCCACTTTGGCTTTCTATAATTGGCAAAGCTTTTAAAAGTTTCTTGTTTCTTATTTTACTTTTGCGGAAGTTCTTGATATATTCTTGAAAAATCGTTTCAAAGTTGAGGTTGAATTTCAAATTTGTAAATACGAAAATGAATACCATATTTACGAATATAATATATATAAGTATATATATATAAGGTAAGTAATTTTTGGATGAAACTTTTCTTTTAAAGTTTTTGCATTTCAATTGAGAACTGACAAATTATGTACTAACAATGTAGTGTAATTTTTTTCTTCTATTGAAGTTTAATTTTACCATGTTGAAAAATAACTTGAATAAATATTATTTTTTTTTGGAATTAATATATCTTTGATGAGGTTAATTTCAGTATTATTCATGGAAAAATTTCATTTCAGAGAATTTCACTTTTCAATAATCTTGCTTTGTATTGTATAACTTAAATTGCTTAAAGATAATTGTAAAAAGAATATTTCTTTTTTTTTGAAAACATTTATTTTATGCCAGTTAAAAGATTAAAAATTGATAATTATTTTGGAGTATTTTAAAATGAATGAACATTATAATATAATACTTTAATATTTAGGTATTCCCATTAAATGTCATACAGCAAATAAAAGAATAGTTTTTCGAGTAAAGTTTCAAATTGAAAAATGTATTGAAACAAAATAAAACATTTTGTTAAATTTATTGCATGAACATATAAATGTATTTTAAGAATAATTGTTGTAAAGCTTCAAATATTTTAACTGAAATATAGAATATTAAATTCTTTGACACATGCCACAATCAGAGTTTTAATCGTAGATTTCCAGTCGAATAGAGATTTTGAATCTTAAGCCGAGAACACAATATAAAAACCGAAAAAAAAGCTCTTTTCTCTCAAGAAGACATTGAGAAAGCAAAACAAAAAGAAAAGTTGAAAGAACGAGATAAACAGAGAAACAAGTAACAGACAAATAGAGAGAGAGAGAGCGAGACGACTACTAATGACAACAAACAACAACGACGACGATTTTTGATAACAACGGCGACTGTACCTAGTTTTCTTTTGGGGTTAGGGGCGGGGAAATATTTTAACCGCCATAGAAACTATGAAAATCCAGGAAATCCATGGAATCTGTTTGATTTTGCTGTTGTTGATCGAGCTACGCGGTGAAAGATCATGACAATATGGCATGTATATATGGATTATATGGTAGATCGGATATTGGAAAACGTAGATGAAGGGAAGATGAAGTGAAACAGTTTTTTGGTTTTTCGTTGTGGTTGAGAGAGCAGGAGAAACAGAGAGAGAGATATACATGATAGGAAAGTGATAGAAAAGTAGTACTATCTCATATATATACAGAAGACTCGATGATCTTAGGATCGTAACTCAGTGAACTCACCAGTTTCTTAAAACAATCCTCGAAGAAGGCTGTCATCGAACGATACAAATGACGCTTCACACCCGACAAACTGTGCCCCTCATCCGGATAGATTTGCTGTTTGTAGAGCACGCCCTTGTTGGTGAGAGATCTGGCAAGGACCATCGACTGCTGGACATGCACATTGTCATCCGCGGTGCCATGGACTAACAGGAACTGACGCTCGCGTAGGTTATCCACGTACTTGGACAGATCACTCTCCTCGTAGCCCTTGTAGTTGTCCGTTACGTTGGGGAAACTCAGATATCGTTCCGCATAGGTGGAGTCTGGAACATGTTAAGTCACATTATTGATTAGTCACAGTCCTCATTTGGGAGACTGCCTGCTTACCATAGAGTTTCCAATTGGTCACTGGCGAGACACTGATGCCGCACTGGAAGATTGACTGCTGTCCGGCCAGGGCCAAGGCGGCAGTGTAGCCGCCATAGCTCCAGCCCCAGACACCCATGCGACGTGCGTCGATGAAGTGCAGATTGTCGCGCAGGTACTCGCTGACCTCCAGTTGATCGGAGACCTCGACACTGCCCAGTCGCTTGTAGACCTCGTGCAGCAGCTGATAGCCCTGTCCCGCAGAGCCACGTCCGTCAATCTCGATGACAATATAGTCCTTGCTGCCGGCCAAGTAGGTGTTCCAATCGACATGCCAACGATCCGTGACCAGTTGGCTGCCCGGGCCGGAATACACATGCAATATGGTGGGATAGCGTGTGATCTCATCCTCTCGCAGCACGGGCGGCAGAAAGAGACGCACCTGGGCGTGGTAACCGCCAGAGATCATGACCGGGAATGTTTTCACCTGTGGCAACGCCACCTTGGACATTTTCTCCTTAAGACGCGTGTTATTTTGCACAGTAAAGAGCAGCTCCAGGAACTGTGATTTGGGCTCGGCAGACTGCGTGGCAACTTCCTCCTCCACATCGACAGTTTCCTGCTCGGATGCTGCAGTCTGTCGCTTGGCCTTGGCTTCGCCTGCTGCCGTCTTCAGGCCATAGATCGTCGAAGTGGGCACCACCGGTCCCAGGCACTCGACGAGCACGAAGCGTGCGCGCAACGAGAGCGGAAACTGTGCTTCGTGGTAAAGGCAATCGCTTGGCGGAGGTGGTGCAGCCGCAGTGTTGCCATGGCCGTGTGACGGACGCTGTTGCTCCAATGGCAATGCTGGTGGAGGAGCAGACATTGGGTCCGATTCTTCCGAATCCTCCCAATCGTCGTCCCAGGCGGTTACCAGTTTGGGCGGTGACTTTGTGTGACCCTCCTCGTAACCATCGCGACGCTGCATCAGGGCCGGACACGTCAGGCAGTCGGGCTGCTGCAGCGCCTGGCCCTGACGAGCGGGTAGCGCTGAGACGCGGTACAAATGCTGCTGCGAAGGAAGACGCTCTGGTGTGCCCAGGAAATAGCTGGGAAGGGGGAGAGTAGGTGTTGGGTTGAGATAAATTTACATATTTGCTTGAAGAAAACTTCCCGTCGCTAATAAACTGCTAGAGATTAAATACTGCACTTCTATACTCTATACTTTTTATATATATATGAATGAAAGAGAGTATATCCAATTCTTGGCAATGTTGCTTGGCGCAGTCATGGCAAACCACAGTCGAAGATAACATTTATATATGTAATACATATGTATATGTATTTGAATAAGAGATGCCAATATTAATTATAATTTGTTAGCTGCAGATCACTCCTTTATTAAAACATTTCAACTGAATCAATAATTGTTGTCACTATGTACATAATTGCCTAAGGTTGCCATACTAATTGGAATCAGCTGTTCTAAGCAACTGTTAAGTTTTAGGCTTAGCAGCTGTTAGATCTAATTCTAAGCAGCTGTTAAGCACCTGTTAATTTTAGCCAATCTTTCCAACACTCGTTAAATGCAGCAGCATAATAATACATACATTTGTACATACATATTTGTTATTAAAACTCTCTCATTAAGGGAACTTGTCACAGCAACTTGCAACTTGTTAGAGGGTATCACTATAGTCTGCCTAAAACATAATCATCTTGACATGCAACCTCTTGACATTTCATTTTATACGTATTCAGTTTATGTTTCGATTGACATTTCTTGCATTTTATAGTTGACACTTTGACCTTTTGGTGGATCTCAAAATGCGTTTTTTGAGCTAACGCAAGTGTCAAATCGAATATTGGGTTAGGTTACAACATCCGCTGACACTACTTACATCCAATTATCGACCTGGTCCCAATGCAACAGTCGATTCACCTCGTAGGCGCCGTGCGTGAGCGGCAGCACGCGATTATTGTCGATGTCCACGTGCACGATGTGCCGGAAATAGCCTGTCGGTTGACGAGAGAGGAAGTGGTAAGGAAGGGGGTGTGGGGGATGGTTGAGACATGAAACAAAAGCCAAATTGACATATGGCTCACTTACCAAATGAGCCATCTCGCAGAGGGGAAATGGCCACATAGTGACTGGCATTGGTCGCAAACAATGGCACCGAGACGGTGTCCACCCAACCGCGTCCATCGCCGCTCACCCGATGGGTCTAGCCGGAGAGACAAAGAGAGAGAAAGAGAGAGAAAGGGATAGTGGGAACTACAGGACACACTTAATTAGGCCATTGCGACTTACCTCGATGCAGGCAAACTGCGGACTGCGGCAAACACTGACCACGGATATATTTTGCGGACGATTTAACCAGACCACTGCGATCTCCGTGGCACTCACCCAACTGGCACTGCTAAAGTAATGATCTCTGTAGGGTGCGATAGCAAAGCCAAGTGGAAAATATGGGTTAGCAAATGCAGCGAAGGTGGAAAACTTGAAATACGCACTCGTTTTGTATGATTTTCGGCGGTTTCAGGTCAGTTGTGTGTATTTTCTGCGGGTCCGTTAGGTCGGCCACACGCAACGTTACGGTAGGATTCTGTGTTCCCGGCTTGGGGTAACTATAAGTAGAGAAAGCGCAGGGAAAAGAAATACTATCTTAAGAAAAATTAAAAAGTATATGGAGATCTGGCAGCCTTCTCGATGTGCCAATCGCACTTTTTTAAATATTCACTTTCACTTGTAATTAATCTAACTGAGTTATCGATATCCTTATAATCATCGTAAAATCTCGCTCTGTCGATCTCTAACCGTCAAGCACGCATATTTCGATATTTTCAGCTTTTTTGTTTGCTTTGCTTTGTTAGTTTAATTTATAATAACGCGCTGCAGTGAATTTGCTTCTATTAATGCCAATATACTTCACAGATCAGACCTTACACTGCATACTCGTGCAAAAGAAGAGACTTGTCAATCTTGAGGTTTAACCTCAACACCAAGAACAACCCAATTAACAAACCAACTGAAAAAGGTATCATCAATTTTAATCAACCGCCGAGAAACGACCCGACTTAGTACTAAGTAGTTCAATTCAGAATGGATTTGGCAATGCGGCTCATTGTCAAAGTGGTTCAAGCTAATTTTGGTTCATTCATTGTCATCTTAATGGGTACGAGAGAGCGAGAGGAAATATTTACATATCTTAACCTCAAATGATGACATTACACTTAACACAACAACAGGTGAAGTAGCAGTTTTGTCAAGGTAAGGGCGCGGGGCAAACGGGTAGGGAGGGTACAGTTGAGGGAAACCTTTTGTGTGTATTTGGCAATTTATCAAATCGAAAGAGACAGCAGCTTAGCGGCGGCTTCTCATATGCTCACAATGACTTTGTCACAAACTAATTTTGAATACCTGACACAGACAGAGACAGATATACACAGACGCACACATATTTACACCTGGGATGGCGTGAAAAGGGCTGAGAAAACTATTCTACACTGTCGCTTCATGAATTTTAAGCACGGCAAGAACTGCGAGCACTGTCAGATTAGGGATTTGGGCTAATGACAGGCACGAGCACATCGTTAGCACTTAATCGGAAAGTAATATAGCCCACAGACCCGGTGCGAGGCCAGACGAGGCCAGTTGTGCCATGCATAGACGCCTGTTATGGGGACAGGTTACGGCACATTTACACGAACTTACCGTAAGGATCTAATTTCCGGGTACAAGTTGGCATGCGGATTAGTGCCACCAGCTGTGCCGCCAGCATTGCCCGCCCCGGCGCCATTGCCTCCATTTGTGCTGGATCCACTTGTCGCCGCACCACCTGCTGCCCCGCCCGACGTGGTGCCATACCAGGCAAAGTGCTGCTCCTGCACGTGGCTGTCGTTGAAGCTGGCGTAGAGCAGCAGCTTCGCGTTCGATGACAGCCAAACGGCATTGTTTGCATGCAGGATTTCCTCTGCCAGAGTGAAAGAGAGAGAGAGAGGGGGAGAGGGATATTAGAACACAGTGTGAATAATAATGAGGGAAGTATTTATCGATAGGCATGATTAGCATATTGTATAGAAAACATATCGTAAGTGCTAGTAATGATTTAAATAAATGTAATCAATGTATCAATCAAATGGAAATTGTACTTGTAAAAACTTTGTTTAATTTTTTTTTCTTTGTTAATTTTATTTTATTTGTAAATAATATTAAGTAAACTTATATCAAATTTTGTATTTAAATGTATTCAAAAAAGTTACAATTTTATGAGAACATAATACGTTGCATAATGAAAAAACTTATTAAATTAGCTTTTAATTAATAGGTCTAATATTAAAACACTTAATAATTATTTGATATACTATATTTTTAATGTTTTATGTACATGTAAAATTGTGAAATTGAACATTACAATTTCATAGAATATAGAACTTAATCTGTTACTTATTCGCACTCACCTTCGTACAACCAATCGGGAATGCCGTTGTAAATGACGCCCGGTATGGCATCGTGACTCACGCGGTATGCGTGCGTGGTCCGCACCTCTTGGCGATAGTATATATCGTAGTTGTGCACCCAAATCAGCGCGTTGCCAACGCCCGTGAAGCGTGCATAGTGCAGATAGGGCCACTCATCCTGCTGTTGATTGTTCCGCAATCGCACAGTTTCACTGTAAGGACGAAACATAATTGAGAATCTCATAGAGAGGCGCATTTAGAGTGATCACTTACCTCGTGTGAATGTCGAAGAGCGTATACTGCGCCAGATATGAGTGCCTGAACAACTTGACGACGTTCTGGGCCAGCAGCAGGTAACGTCGATCTGGCGATAAGCTGAACGTGAAGGGCGCCAGATTTTTCTGTTTGAAAAATCAAGTGTAATAAAAGTGCGCATGAAAATGATTAGAATTCCTTGCGAATCGAATAAATGTTGCAAATTACGTTCATTGTCTGCAAACGCCATGGCGCAGCAGCTGCCAGCTGCGGGCAGACATGGCGTATGCGTAGTTTTAATTAAAATTTTAATTGCCTGCGATGTGCGCGCGTGTCTCTGCTCACTGAGCACATTCTTCTACTTAGTCAAGCGCCACACTCTCTTGTCTTCAAGTCTGGCTTTTGTTTCCAAATTAATTCCCGACAAATGCTAGATAACTTGTAATGCAATAAAATGATGGAATTGCTAAAGATAGAAACGCGAGAGTCTTAACTTTTGCTAATGTGATTGCAGCATTGTTTGGCTATAAATTTTTAATTGCAGCTAATTAACTTTCTTTTGTTTTACCCAAAAGTTTTAGATTAAGGCATTCATACGATGCGATATTGTTTATAATGCATATGAACATTTCTTGATTAACCTTCGGTAGATTAAATATTTAAATAGAGTAATGACTAATAAATATTTAATTTGAATAATTGAATTGTGCTTTAAGCAGATTAAGTCTTATTTGAATTAACTGTTTCAGATTGCCTGAGCTCAATATTGAGCTAGAATTCATTTTACTAATGCAAATTAATTTATTGTCTTTGGTTTTTGATTCTAGATCTTAGAGCTTAAACTTACTTATTTGCTACTTTTTTCCTTAGAAAACTATACTTCATTTTATTAACACTGTTGCTTACATATTTATGCCAAGTAAATTAATATTATTATAATTTATTGTGAGGCAGATGTACTGCGAGCATGCAGATCTATTGTAACTCCTTCTGGGATTATAGCTGCCTGTTCAGTCTAGTTCTTCTAAGCAGATCCATAATTTTGCCTGAACTACGCGTTCTTGTCAGCCCCAGACTTAGTCTTTCTTCTACTTTCTTCACTCAACTTCTATATTTATAATCTAAAACTTCCTTTTAGATTTTACAAATTCAACTGAAGTTCGAATTTTGTAAAATGAATTTTCGCTAAGTTTGCTTAGCTTGTTGAGCAAATCTTTCAGTCGAGAGTTAAGTTTGCTCAGCGCTAATGTGTTCTGCCAATATTTGCGCACTCAAAAGTTGCAAGCTGGTGCTGTTGCTCACGCTAAGTGCTTCCATTATCTGCTGGTTATCCTAGTTGTTATGGCAGCGTCTGCTCATTTTGTGGACCACATTAATTATTTGCCGAGTGGCAACTGTTGACGCAAGCGATTGCTTTGCATGTTGCAGTTGTCAGTTGCCAGTTGGCAATGGCGGCAGCTCGCGGCAGCATGTGGCATGTGGCACTTGTTGCTGCACTTTTGGCCCGAAGGCAAACAGAAATATGCTTGCAAAGTTGGCACTGAAAGTGGCGCCCCGATTCAGTCTGGGTTTTATCTCCTCCCTTTCGTCTACTTTCCTTCGACAATTTGCCTCCATTTCTGTTGCCGAATAAACATTTATTTGTTTGTTTTTCAATTTCACAACGCGCATTATTCATTAGACAGCACACAGACACACACACACACAATGCCGGAAATACAGCAGAAGAAAAAGTAGGAGAAGGGGAAAGGATAAGGCGGAGCATGCTATTTGCCCGAGGATTGACATAAAAATCGCTCGGCTTTTATCGTTATGGCACAGCGATAACTTCGCCCATTTGTGTTGCCTACTTTTGTGTGCTGCGTATCAGTGTAACTGTGCCTGCCAACTGTTTGGCTGCCAAGTCAAGTGTGTACACTTGAGATAGCTGCCCCGCCCTCCTCCTTCTCCTCACGACAATCGTAAATAACATGCTGCAAATATTTGTTCTATTCGCAGATAAGCAATAAGCAGTCAGTGAAAGGAACAATGAAAGAAAGAGAGAGAGAGAGAAAGGGGAACTTGTACTTACGAATGTCATATTGGACATGAGGACACGTTCCGTGCGATTGGCTGCATTGAGCAGGCAGATGCGTCCCAAATGATCCTGGTACAGAAACTCCTCGGCTGCAAAAGGGTAGAAAAATGTCGAAATTAATCAGTAATCAGAGAGACAGACCGAGTTATGTAGAGAAAGGTAGAGAAAGTAGAGGACAAAATGGGTCTGGTGCTCACCATCGATCCAGCTGCCGTTGGCACGCTGCGGCACATAGACGCCGTCGACGATGTCCTGCAGCTTAATGCGCTGCCCCTTGACGCGCGGTCCTTCATCGGGGGGCGTGAGCAGCACCTTTGTTGATAAATGCAGAAATTTTATAGGATGTCTTCTACGCACACAACAACAGCAAATACAACAAGTATATAACATCAAAAAACAACGACAACAATAACACCGACAATAACAACAACAACAGCAACAACCAGAGGGGGTAGAGAGAAAGGGAGAACAACGGCAACGGGAACAACGTAAAACGGTAAATGGTTAAAAGAAAAATTAAATCAGTGTGCGGGAAGGGATTATATCGGTATATAACGGTATATTTTGGTATATATCGTATAGATCAGGTCATATCGTACAGTTCGCGCAGCGGGGATACATTTAAAAAAATAGAGTGAAAAAAGTGAACAAAGATAAAAGACAAAAATGAGCGCAACGTATTTACACGCATAACAGTTGAAGTATGTGTAGGTGTGCCTGTGTGTAACAGTTAGGGTGGGTGTGTGTGTGATTGTTCAAGTGTGTGTGGGCACAAATCAAAATGCAATTGCAATGGATTATTGTGAATATATTTTGTGTTGCATACTTTTAGGCAAACACATAATGTTTGCACAGCTGCCAGAGTGTAATGTGTGTGTGCGTGCATGTATTTAAGTGGTAATTGCATTTGTATTGTTCATTGCTGGGCAAGTGGTTCGCTTGATACGGAAATAATAAGCTTATTTCAACTCTAAATTGAACAATTTACATTTTCAGCCAACCTCAAATTGAGCGTAAATCTGATTTTATATTAATGGTATATGGTATTTCCGTTTTGAATGCCCCTCTAACATTTATTTGCTTATTACTTAATGTGTCGGTGTTTAGTGGCGCATAAATTGATTGCATTGTTCATATTTACAGTCAGTTCAACTGAGTGTGGATTGGTAGTGGGATCATTAGAATAGGATACCTAGAAGCCATTTGGAATAAGTATTTGTAAAATATTGTAATGTAAAATATAGCATAATTGATCTACAAATATTGTATTATAATCAAATTATTCCTCATTATACTTTATTTGAGAAGTGAGAAGTTCATTTCATCGCATATTTTATAAGGTTCTTCACTATAGATTAGTTTTTGTAAGTTGATATAGATAAACATCTATTTTTCTTTATCACAAGAGATAATCAAAAATTCGCAATTTATTTGAAACAAAATAATAAACTTTACAGTAATATACTGCGACCATGTAGATTGTTGCTACTGAGCTTCGAGCTTCTCTCTCCAGTCTAGTTATCGTTGGGAAATTTCATTTAATTTGAATAGTTTTTTTAATCAACAACAATTCTTTTTTGCTCAATTTTCTCAATATAAAAGTTCCCTCCACTCCTTGAGTTATTTACCAAGTGAACCAGTTACCGTTTACAGCAATTGTGTTGGGGATATTATGGGAATTTCGATATTCGTTTCTTCGGTTTTGTTCGCCTTGCAATTTTCTACTTACCACAGAGGTAACAATCAGGGCCAACACAATGATGATTACCAACAGGGCAATAAGAATGCCGCGCCAATTGCGTTGATTCGGATTGCTGGAAACCAACTGGAGGAGAAGAAGAAGAATGTAGAGAAGAAACAAAAGAAATGGAAATATTAGGACAATTAATTTAAAATGCGCAAAGAACAATGCAGAAAAACATCATAATAAAAGGCACGTGCGCCACATTAGGCGAACAGGCGGCGCCCCCCCTCGCACCACCCTTGGGCGGGCCTAATGTGCTCCACCATAATAAGCGAACCGAAAATAATTGACTAACTGGTTACCGGGTTATTTCGCAAACCTTCCAACCAACCGAGCCCAAGATGAGGATGCAATTTGGTGGGCAATTATTAAAATTGTGTATAGAATTTTGTTGCGGGATCATTGTGGAGGATGTCAGGTTGTTGAACCGCATGCGGCAACTAACTGCTCGACTAATTTATGTGGCCTATCCAAACACACACACACACACAGACACACACACGCGCTGTGCACACAATTACATATTCATACACACACGCACACACACTTGCACACACACGTCGTAAAGACGTCTGTATGCATACAAATTAAGAGGAGGCCAATTCTATGAATATCCCCGCTTAATGCATATTTAATGTTGTCAACAACAAGAGCAACAACAACAGCAACAAATTTGAACAAAAGTTAAGCATAACAAGACGAACAACAGCAAATGGGGCAGCAACTGTGGCAACAACTGCCTCAGCAACTTCAGCAACTGTGGCACGCAACTTGTACGCGCTGACACCGATTTTCCTTTTTATTGCTTAGCATAATCTCTGCTTTAGTTAGTTAGTCATTAGCTCTGCCGGTTAGTCAATCATGTCACACATACAACTATAGTGTGTGTGTGTGGGTGTGGGAGTGTGTGTGTGAGTGTGCGAACATTGCCATTTCTCTATAATTAATTAGCAGACAAAATAAAAATGGAGTGGGAAAATGAAGAAGGAGATAGATAAGTTAGGGAGAAGAAAGAAATCACAAGGGATAGCAGTTGGTAAAGGGGGGTGGGGGGTGTTAATAAGAGAAGGTAACTGTCTGCTGAAAGATAGAGCGATGAGGTAGTGTGTGTGTGTGCAGCACATCTAACTTCACCTCGGTACATGATTAATGACGTTCTCTAATTGGAATTTGAGTACTTTAATGATTTCTTGAAAGGAATTACAATCTTCTTATTTGATATATGTGTGAAAGTGTTGGAAAGTTCGTTGTAAGCTTAATAGTTTAGTTTGTTGAGTAATCATAGGTATCATATATTATTCTATAAAAAAATATAGCATTTTTAATGTAACATTACTATAACTTCAATTTCATATTGCGTGTTTAACTTTATCTTTACTTTACTTTAGTGTTGCAAAAAGTTCAATATTTTAATTATTTATTTAAATTCAAATTAAATATATTTTTATTAAACTAAATATTTAAATAATTATGAAAGAACTCAATACTTTTAATTATTTATAGTTATTCAAAAGAGTTTCGCTTATCAAAGCAATAATTTTCCACTCAATCAATTATGCTTGATGCCACGTCAAAGAGCATAAAACCATGTTAAGTGCGACCCATTTCGCCAACAATCTATACTTTTATGTATGTGTAACTAGTATATCCGTCCTTGTCTGACAGCATTCATTCACAGCTTTTTATAATGTTGTTTCAAGTTGCAAAAACCAAACTCGTCGCTCAATTAAAAGCGCATAAAATATTTGTTCGCTTGCGTTGCCTTTGCAATTTGTGCAGTCGCCTGCATCGAGCCGCAGGTCTTAATTAATATCAAACCCGCATGCAGGTATCCAACTCATGTTTATTTATAAGCGTACACACATATAAACGTGCTCCCTTACACATACACATGCACAGACAACAATTTATGGGCGCCCGCAGCAGCGAAAATCGAAGCGAAAGCAAGAACTGTGAACTGTGAAGTGAAAACAACATAAACTAAAGCAAAGCGCGTATCAAATAACAACTGTGGCCACAAGTTTCAATGACTTTTGTTAGCATACCCTGTAGACACATAAAATGTTGTGAAGGGTATGTTGAGGTAAGGAACTGTGGATGCACAAAATAAAGAAAATAGAAAAAAATATCATAGATTGTTAACCAAAAATGTTGAATGTTATTTGTAATTTGAATAAAAAAAATATATAAAACATTAAGTGTAAATATAATATTAAAAAAATATATACTATGATAAGTCGAAAGATTTATGATTAATAAATTAGTTTTTTATTTTTATTATGAATAATTTAGTTTTTTATCTTATAAAATGTTTTAATAAAGCAAAGACAAAATCATCACCTCAATGTCGTCTTGTAAATTTTCAATTATCATTTTGAGATTTAAAGAAGATATTGACAAAAAATAACCAAAATATATTTCTCTACTTTACAGGGTATCAGTTAGTCATTTACTTTTATCTACTGCGCGACTTTCGCTTAGTTCCTTGCGCAGACATTTGTCGTGAATCATAATAATAACTCAGGGCGCACATACTTCATTTAATTGAATTGAATTTATGATGTTGTTCGGGTCAGTCGCGACCTTAAGCTGCGTGTGGAAGAAGGGAGGGGGTGAGATTGCCGCTGAGTACCGTAAAAACACACGGAAGACGGCACTCAGCTTGATTGCAGTCAGAAAGTTGCTGAGAAAATATGCAAATACTGCGAGCATAAATGAAATTTAAACACTCAACTTGATGAGTTGCCGTTAACGCTAAAAGAATTAAAAGTAATTTCTGTCATCAATTTTGCCGCCAGCTCAACCGCACTCAAATGATATATTGGCGAATTGAGTGAGAGCGAGTCACGCTGACGAGCACAGAGTGTGAGTAAGCCCACTGGGCGTATGCGTGCTATTTATATCAATGAATTTTTAATGACTCGCAATTAGGCCTAGCTGAAGGTTCCGACCAGCAGCGCCGCAGCAGAAATTAAGTCAATATTGCGGCTATTAAATCAACTCGACGAGGCAGCTTTTTCCTAGCCAAACTCGAATTAAATAAAATGAAAGGCAACGCAAAAGTTTGCGCAGCAGAAAGTATTATCATAGTTAAGTGATTTAATTCTTGGGGCTTTGAAAGTTTTCCTCAAAGCTAGGATTATGAAATTCTTCTTCTTACTTGAGCTAAGTACCTTCACTTTAGTTCTCTGCTGTTTATAAATACATTTTACCAACAGCTGATAGATTCTAAACTTATATAAAATTTATAATAAATTTGTAACATTGTTGAACATATTTCCGAAAATATTTTGTATTTATATAAAACTTTCAAGGGATTTCGCCGAAAACGCAATTCCGTTTAATAGAATATCCAATGCAGGCTGGACTAATATTTATTGCTTTTACACAATTCTGATTGGGCCGGGACTGCGAGTCCCGATTGCGAGCAGCCCGAAAAAGACCCTGGCCAACAATGTTATTATTTCATTTTCGTTTGCCGCACAACTTTGCCACCCCAGAGTCGAAAATGGGATTGTTGTTGCTGTTGTATTGTTGCTTAAATTCCAGGTTACTTCAACTAAATACGGGTAACTTTCCTACGGCGTCCAGTTAAAGTTGAAGCCGCAAATTTGCTTAAAGAGTGGGGCAAACGAGGAGAAGGGTGGGAAGGGGGGAGTAAGTGCATAATACCTAATGGACTCCCTAGCCGAGGGGCAGCAGCGGCAGAGCTGGAATGAACTAACTAGCTAACTAAGCCGGCGCCCTTCGCTCATCTTCGCTCTCCCTTCGAGTTCCCTTTAAGCTTCGTTCGGCTAAGAGCATTAGCTGCTTTGCGGTTGCAAACTTTTTGCGATTTTTTCGAGCTTGTCTTGTTGCTGCTTGTGTTGTTGTTGTTGTTGTTGCTGTTGTAGGGCTGAGTGTAAAAGTTCAAAGTTGCGAGAGAGCCGCCAGTTATTTGCATAAGTTGCCATAGTTATTAAGCACGCAGCGAGAGTACAGTGGGTCAGAAAAAGAATTAACCTAGACAGAAAGAGTACATTGGATATGTTGAGGGTTCTTTAAATCGTTCGATAGTTTGCATGGCAGCTATACGATATATCGGTCCGATCCAGCTCGTTCCGACTTGGCGCTCGGACGGATGGACGGACGGAGAGATGGACGGACGGATAGACAGACGAATAGACGGACGGACGGATATACGGACGGACGGACAGAAGGTCGGACAGACGGACGGATTCACAACGACACTTCTGAATGAGATTTGAAACAATTGCGATATATACATACATACTCTATTTGATATTCAGCGAAATCGGAGTAATATATACCTCTAATTTACCATATGATTTTTCACTCTCATTGAAATTATGCCTGTATTATTATTGTACTTTAGATTATTTCAAAATAATTATTTTGGCTTATTAAATCACTGTCACTCATGTTTTCATTACCTAGATCGCCCTTCTGGCCCACTGTGCCGAGCGAGTTGAGAGTGAAAAAATAATGCTGCATACTTTTAAGCGCATTAAATATAGACACCAATTGTGCGAACAGGCGAAAGAACGACGCGCGCGCTGCAACGCTAGAGGAAATGCCCCTGGGAGCAAGTTCAAAGGGCGAATCTACTCAGGTGTTAATCGCATTTGAAAGTCGATGGTGCATACTTCTGGCAGCAACTGTTGCGTGCCGGCCATCTGTATATGAATACATAATATATATTTCAGTTAAGCTGCGGGCTAAGCTGATAAGCCTCATAACCTTTTATGCATATTATTTAACTCAAGCATGAAATCTCTCTCACTCTCTCCCTTTCACTCATTTGCATAGCGTCACGGCGCTTTTCTTTTTAGCCATTTTGGCGTCTAGCAAGCAATTTTGCCTAGTTGAATTCATTTTTTATTGATGAGAATATCAAATCTGTTGTCCTTCCACTTGGAACCTTTGCGAATTGGGGCTGTGCACCTTGCACAGACCATTGCAGACTTTGGCAACCCTGTGCCCGAACAATATTGCATTTGGTGAATGGGCGAATGGGCGACAGGGCGACATTACCAGGCAATCTTTATGGTTTGCTGCCTTCCTGCCGAACGTGAAATCCATAAACAGCCCCTCAGGGCACGATTGCACAGAAGGAGACACGCAGACATATCCTTGCACTGCCGCCAGCAATGGCAGCAGCAGCCGTAGCAGCACCGAGTGCCACCAAAACCCTGAGTAGCACGAGTGTCACGAGTTGCCAATGTCAGTTGCACTTGGGGTAAGGTGGAGGAGGCGCATTAGATAACTCTGTCGTTGTCATAGTCGTTCTTGTTGTTGCTCTTGCTGACGCTGTCGTTCTCGTTCTTGTTCGCCACTGTCATTGTCGTCAATGTCTGGCTTTCCGGAACGCTAGTACCATTGTCTGTGACTGGTCTCTGATCTGCCCTGCCCCAGGGCACACCCATCCACCTTCCCCTTTCGCCGCTACACACCAGGTTTGACGTTGTCAACAACAGTTTAGCTCAAGGCCATAACGGCATAGCGTTCTCTATAACTGCCACGCGCATCTTTATGCTTTGTCCCCGTGTGTAAGCTCTGAGGTGTACCTATGTATGTGTTGCTGCACCCTTCACCTCTTCCTCTTTCTCTGTTCATCTCGCTCTCTCTCTACGTGTGGATAGCCTTCTGTGCTTGCTTCTATGTCAACACATACTTGAGCTTCCATTACACGACCATGATTGCTTTTTTTCGCCGCTTCAGCAGGTGTCGCGGCTCTTCGTCTGTCGGTCGTTAAGTTGTATGAATTTGTCAAAAAATATTTTGTCTGACAACATATGATATCGTATATTTTATTAAATGCGACGTCTGATGTAAAGTGCTTAAGCAATATGCAAATATTTCTAAGCACTTTAAAATTTACTGTGCAGAGTTACATTTTATTTAAATCGAATACCGAGAAGTTTGCAAAAAATTGGTAATCTGTAAGTTTAACAACACTGTTTTTTACTATTACATTGGTTTAACAGTGACTTTTCAGTAAAACATTGTTATATTTGAGTATTCTTATATTTTGGAATCGTGGAAAAATTAATCGATAAAATGTTAAACAGTTCTTTGATCTGAGAAGTAATTTACTTTAGATTTAATATCAATAATTATTTATGAATCTTTTAAATAACATTTTTCTATTGCTAATAATTGATCTAAAGGTTTAATAATTCTATTAGCATAAAATTAAGAAATTAAAGCTGAAAAACTTAAAAATTAGGTATTTTCATTATACTTCCAAGAAATATTGTTAAGCAATAATATATGAGTATACCAATCTATCTTCTATAACAATGTCTGCAATAATTATTTTTATATTAACGGAAAACCCTTTTTAATAAACTCATTAAACTAGTTTGCTGCTGTATTTCCGTTGTTAAATTCGTAATACAATTTGTATAACAGTTCGCAGGCAATCTGGTAATCGACTCAGCGATTAATTTCTGACAGCTCAAGTCTGACAACTGTCAGCAGCAATTCGCTTGCCATAATTAATGAACACAATCGATTATGGCAACACTGTCAGAATTGAATATGCTGCCTGCCGTCCCTCCCTTGGGGATATATACGCCATATACTACTTTTCAATCGGGGTAATAGCGGGCACGAGTGAGGAAGAGATAGAGAGAGAGAGAGGGGGGGATGAGTGGGGCAACCTGGCTAATTGATTTCCGCTCGACTGCCTAATTGCCATTCTGAGTGCCTGTTTATCTTTGCGTATGCTCGACACCCGACATGGGGTGGACATGGGTACCCCCTTTTTAGCTCCCTCTCGTGAACTGAGAATTCGCACTTTGTATTTGTATGCAAATCGCACACGCAACGCTTTGATAATTCAATTTTGCAATTGTTGTCGGCGCTGTCAGCGCTTTGCATTTGAATTACATGCGGAATTTATTTCAATTATCAACGCTGTCGGCGGCATACTGTCATACTATTATACCATAGGGAGAGAGGGAGAGAGAGAGAGTGGAATGGAGAGTGACTGCTTCCAAGTGTGCAGCGAAGCATGAAAGTGCCAGCTGAAGTTGACCAACCATCGGCATCAGCATCAGATTCGCTTCAGCATGAGGGCAAACGGAGGAAAGGAGGGCTGACCCAGTAAGCAGATGAGAATAAGTTGGATGAGGAAGAGAGAGAGTGGAGGGATAGAGGGAGGGATAGCGAGAGCCTGACTCGCTTTTCCTGTTAGTTGTTGACAGAACTTTTCAACAAAGTGCCTCACTTATCCAGCTCGGCATCAGCTTCGGCTTCGGCATCTCGGCTCAAGTGGCGCTGTCGGAGACCAGCCTGAGTTTTCCGACAAGCTGCAACTACTTATTATAATCAGCTGGCATTGATTACGTAATTTATTCGCATTTCATATTGAATTATTTATTACAGGTCCTGTTCGAAGGCGATTTGTGCTTCATCTAATCGTCTTTAACTTCGCATCAGTTTGTGACAGGGTTCGCTAGCTGATTGCTTAATTAATGTGGAGTTTATTTGAATGAACATTATTGAAGGCATAACAAATATATGAAAATATAATATATTTCAAAATACTATTAAGTTAACTTGTGCTAATGCATTGAACTTAATCATTGATTTAATTTGCTGTTTCAAATATTCAATTCATTTAATATGACTCCTATTCTCTGGGCTCGTAGAGGATAACACTAATATATCGATACTTATATAACACGATGACTATGTAAGGCCTATGTCAAACGTATGTTAAGCCCATGTTTAACCTATGTAAAATAACATTAAAGGGGCTTCCTATGTTCTGCAAGAATTTAGAAGCTTCGACTTGCCGAAGTAAGCATTTCTCCCTCTTGTCTTAAAATTATTTCCGCCTTATCAAATTGTTTCATTCGTTATTCACTTCCATCCTTTAATAGCTGCACATGCCAAGTTTATACAAGACATTATATTAAAAATCTGGAAAATAAGTATAACAGACAGAGTTTGCCCCTTTTTTATTAGAAGGGCATGAGCTGAAAAAAAATAATTTAATTTCCTTCTTCATTTTACTTGCTTCACTACGTCTTGGCGTCTTTTGGCAGGCTTGAGCAAAGAGAAACGTCTTTTGCTGTGCGTAGGGCTGCGTGTGGCCTACACACACACACATATATATAAATACACGCACACACACATACACACTCATATTTTCAGGCCGCACATTTTGCGCCCAAAAGGCCTTTGCTGCATAATAAATTGTAAACAGTTTGCAGGCAGAAACATTTCGCTGTGTGCCCCCGGGACACACACACTGCCACACTGGCACACACACACATATACTCCCACTCTGTGTGCGCGCACACACGTGTCCAAATATTTGCTCTAAAATTAATTAATAATTATGCCTAATGATATGCGGGGCTTATACAACATATTTATTTGTCGCTGCAGAGATTCGACAAGAAGAACAGCTATGAAAATTACCTCATCATCGTAATTATCCTGCTCAGGCATGACTCGGCTTGGTCTGGGCTTACGGAGCTTATGCTTGGCTGATGCTCAACAATGGCGCAGGGGATGCACAGATCCTGTGGGCGTGGCCTCTCGACTGTTTGACTTTTTAGCGCGGTGGCTAATCGAATCTCGCTCTCTCTCTATATATACACACACAATGTATATAGTATATCAATTTCCTGACAACAATTTGCAAGTGCTCTTAACTTGACTTTGTGCTCACTCTCTCTCTCTCTTTCTTTCTTGGACACACACGCACTCGCTGTCTCGCTCTTTTGTAGTACTTCGTCAGTTGCTGCTTCCTTAGTAACGCATCAGCTCGCTGGCATCCTGCAGAGCTTTATGGAGCACAAGTGTCTTAGGTTTGCTGGCCGTGCTGGGTTCATGCTTTAAAGTGACTCGAGGACACTCTTTGTGCCCTTGACTTTTGCCTCTACTATTCCTCTTGCCTCCTCTTTAATGTTGTTGCTGTTGCCGTTGTTGTAGTTATAGTTGTTGCTGCTGCCGTTGCTGGTAATTATGAGTGTTGAGTTGACTTAGGAACTTGTCGTTTGGCCCTCGTAATGCGCTTTTGCTGTTGTGTTTCCTAATGAGCGTGCAGCGGCGTCTCAGTCGACGTCGACTCAGCAGCGTCGACTTGGGTTGGCCCCGACTTGACACTAATGATGCAGCATACTTTTAGGGGAGGCACTAAATTGAAAGAGAATGGAAAACACATTTTAAAACTCGGCATCAAAGCTGACGCTGCTGCTGTTGCAGTTGCTATCTCTTGTTGTTGTTGTTGCAGTTGCATTTCGTGCGTGCTTTTGTTGTTGTTGTTATTGTTGTAGTTTTTAGTGCCAATTTTGTGTGCTTTATGTGTGTGTGTGTTTTCGCTCTGCTTGCCGTTGTTGCCGTTGTTGTTGTTGCCGTGCATATTGTTAGTGCTTATATAACATGCCTCATGTTAGTTTATGTCTGTGTGCATATACATGTTTACATGTGTGAGTGTGGGTGACTCGTCGTGCATTGGTGTATGTAGGTTAAGTTGTCTAATGTCTAAATATTTGCATAAACAAAGGACAGCGCCGAAAAGTAGGCAATGCTTCTTTCTAATTACATGCTGTGTATCCTCTGCCAGTTGCTTTTTCTTCTTCCTCTGTTTGTTTCTTCTCTTTGTGTGTGTTTTTCGTGCATGTTTTTGTTGTGGCCGGCATGCTGTCAACCTTAAAAAACTAAACTATTTGGTATGCAAAATGCTGCATGCAAAGGGAAAGTGCCAGGGCAGGTGGAGTGAGACAGGAAGGGGAACTGAGTAGTACAACTAGCTTTTTTATTATATGCAAATTACTACGATGTCGCTGTGCTCCGCTCTGTTCTCCTCTGCTGTGCACAGCTGCCTGTGTACGTGTATGTGTGTGTGTAGTGTTAATAGCATTACATTTTCAATTTAAGTTATGGCAGAGTTTTTGCAGAGACGCCTAAACAGCGCGCTCTCTTATGCTAACGAAACGTGCTGCAAATGCAGCTAATGGTGAAAGTATTATAATTGCGATAAGGGCGCAACACAAAGTAAGTAAGGAATTGGGGTAAAAAGGGAATGGGCAAGACAGTACAGAGAGTTAAATGTGATGCAAGAATATATTCTTGTAAGAAAAGGTTCTTAAACTTTCAAATTGTAACGAATTTGTTTGTTGATTTGAATTTCATATACATTTTAAACACTGGACTATGAGTAGAAATATGTATATAATACATTCATGTTTGTACATACATATATCGTTTATATTGCATACATATATCTATAAAGTATTATTTGAGTTATTAAAAACCAATGCCAAATCCGCTCACAGTTAGTTAATAAATCAACATCAATGAAATGACTTATATAGCAAATGCTTCATATTTAACATAGTCAACAACATGAAAATTCCATTGACATTCCTACCGCGATTTCCACTAACGAATTTAATATCGAACACAATTAATTGTTAGATGAAATGATTAATTTTCTCCATGATATCGCAATGACAGCAAAAAAATATGTTCTATAACTTTCGACTACCAAACTCATATTTCGTTATTGCGAACATAATAAAATATCACTTCATGTCAGTGACTGGGGGCGGGAGAAGCCAATAAATTACTTAGCCCACATAATTGATGACAAAATGCGCGTTGACAACGCAAAGGAATTTCAGATCGTCCCCTAGTTTGCTTGGGAAAGCAGGAGCAAGGGCTAGTTAAGCGAGCTGCTCCTCCCGAGCTGATAGTCAACTACCGAGGGTGACATTCATAAGCCAGACAAGCTTTTTGTTTAATATTCGCAATTTCCGTTGTCATCTTCAGCAAACAGTTCCCGCTAGTCATGTTAGAGAGCGTTCACTGTGACAATGCAAAAGTTTCGCTTCGCTCATCCACTGCGACGCTTTATTTCTGACTTCCGATGCCATTGAGAGGCCCCAGAGATGCATGAGAAGCTTCATGCGCAGCTATAAATTAAAACCATAAAAAAAACAACACGCAAATTCACGACTTTTTGGCCAAACAATAGAATTGTTTGATACAACCACAAAAACATCACCAACAGAGCAGCAACAATGGGTACAAGCAAAATTTCATTAATTTTTGCCAGGATGAAAATTGTTGCCACAAGTTTTTGCCTGAGCAGCCAAGCGGCGCTTTTATTGTTTTCATAAAAATGATTATAATTTTTTAGCGTAATACTGCATTGAAAAAACTTCCGGGATGGCCAGCAACGTGAACAAGAACAACAGCAAAAACAGAGACAACAACAAAAAGAAGAGGAGGAGCAACAAAATATAATAAAATGGATTGCATATTTGCTGGCGCAAGGACTCACTGGCTAACTGACTCTTGACCATGTGAAACAAAAGCCAAAGTAACAACAACAATAACCATCCTCACACAAACAAGAATCCTCTCACAGACACACACACAAGCTGCTTGAAATGCCAAAAAGCCGTGAAAAATAGCACAGCAAAATTTGGAGAGAGGGAGAAAAATAGTTTGATGCCCCTAACGAAAGGGTTACAAAAATGCCATGAAAGCTTTCGTAAATTTCTAAAAATGAAGTGCACATTTTAAAGCTTTTAGAACATTAATTGAAAATGGGTTATAAAATTTCATTGTGACAGTTTTTCAAGTTCGTAATCAGAAACTGATTTTATATACTTCAAAATTTGTGAAGTTGAAATGTATTTAACTTACAATCAATTTATATATTAAACTCATTATTAAGGCAGTTGGCATACCGACTGCTCCAGCTATTATACCCGCTATTAGGGTATTTAGTACAGTAACTTTTCATTGCTGCAGCAGCATTGTGTGCGCCAGACAAAACATTTTGTGCAAAGTGTGCGCTTGTATTTTGTTATCAACATGTTGACATTCGTTCGACTAACATGTCCCTCTCTCCCTCCCTTTTTCCTCCCTCTCTCCCTGCCTCCCTCGCACTGTGGCAATATCGCGCTCTCCCTTGCTCACTCACTCCACTGTCCATTGTGGCTGACTTCCGGGCGTAATGCAACCGTGCGTAAGCTGCTTCCGCTTGGTAGACGGAGGCTCTCGAGCGCTTCGCATATATCATTGTCAAATGTTTTCATATCGTTTCGTGGCGTTTTGCAGAAATTTAAATTTATTGCTCCAATGAAGCGACAAAACATATGAATTGTGAATTGTTTATTGAACACACACACACACGTAAAAAAACCCTTAAAAGTGAAGGAATGAATGAATGACAGAAAAGAAAAAACCGCTGCCTACATTTGAGCGCCATACATAAATCAGTCAAGAAAAAGTATTGCCTACTTTTGTGCGCAGCTTTAAATGTGGTCAAATGTCGGCACACAGACACGCATGTCAAGTGCAAAAATCAATTGCAGTCACAGCCCACAAAACGTGTTGCAGCCCGCAATTTGCCAGGACACTTTTGTGGCTGCCATCGCCAGCCAGTGTCAGTAGCTGCCACTGCCACTGCCACATCTGCCTCAGCTGCCAGCGTCTGCCTCAGCTCTGTCCGTACGTGCCACTTATGCTGCCGTGGACCCCGAGTCGCAGCCACAGTCATGTTGCACGTAAGCCGTAAACGTTTTTAGTGGATTTGTGCGGCGTGGCCGGGTTACGACAGCCATAATGTTTCATTAGTGGCCGCTTCGCAGCATCTTCTTGCCTCAAGCTGTGGCACCAAGGGCTTGCCAGAAACCCTCTCTCACACTGTACTCTGTATGTGTGTATGTATGTGCCACAAGCTGTAATGATCTACGAGCATGTGGCGTCCAAATGAATCAATCGATAGCATCGAACGTCGCAAGGCTCACATTGGATTTCCACTAATTCAATAGAAATTGACTTCGCTCGAGCAATCAGCAGCTCAAGGATTGCTTATGTAATCGGCCGGGGACAGAGGAGAGACAGAAGAGGGGCATGCTATTGCGGTATGCTTTATTTAATGCAACTACCACAGAGCTGCCCTGTCTGTCAGTTGAGAGCCATTTAACTGTCCAACAAGTTGACTTGCCGTCGTTAGGCTACCAATGAAAACAGCAATAAAATGTAAAGAAAATATAAATAAATGCTTTTCTTTTTAAATTGGTTCTCCTTTTTCTCTAGGCTGCTTTAATCTCTGTGTGTCCTTTAAAAATCTCTCCATATTCATATTAAATGCGCTCAGTATTAAATGCGAAACCTTACACAACATTCCAGATGCATTTAACCCAGTCACTCAACCCCAAAACAGAGAAAATACAAATATAAAAGCTTCTCTTGCCGACACATTTGGCGATTGGAATCTATATAAATAGTTTCATCATCAGGTCGAGGCAATAAAACGCAAATGTTGTCGCCAGAGGCACAACCCATTATAGACGACGCAGTGTGTGTGTGTGGCTGAAATTAGGCAGAGGCCATTAAGAGGCAAGGGCAGAGGCGTCGCAGTTGCCAACAGAAAAGTGGGAGAGGGTGCTGAGCGAGGCTGGCTGGCGGACTGCAAGGATTGCACATTAGTTTTAATGCATGTTTCATGCGCCATTAAGCTTAATTAGTGGCGCGGCTCAACTTAAATGGCTTTCGATGTTGCAAACAGGAGTCGAACGACTCAAGGGGTGCCCCAGGGGGTGTGCTATGAGCCGGAAGAGGCTGACTGCAGTGCTGGCACAGGGCAGAGGGGGAGGGAGGTGAGCTGCCTGTCGCGTTTGGCATGCAATTTTATTATTGCATTTCGTTGCATGTTTCCTACGGTTGCCTTTGCACTTGCTATAAATCGTCGGCTCATCGCACACGTGCGTCCCCTCCCTGCTTGCCCCTTAGTGTCCTGTTCTGCCCATGCCTGCGGCGAGCTGTCGTTCATTTTATGCCAGCTTCGAGGCCAGAGAAAATCGCCGTGGCAAGGGAGAAGGACGCTCAGGCAGAGCTGGAGGAGAGGGGGGTGAAACAAAATTAAGATTTAATTAAGAAAAATAATAAATGCCTGCTGTTGCCTCGCAGCGGCCGGCTTAAAGCGAATGCCGACTGCCAGCTGACAACATACACAACAGCAACAGCAACAAGAGCAACAAGAGCAACAACATAACGAAGGACAACAATATCATAAATTGTCACTGGTAGTGAGGCAGAGTCCCTTCGCTCAGCGAGCTTCCTTGTCGCGCAGGCATAACCAACTTCGCTGTGCTTCAATTCGAGGTTTCAATTTTACCATCTTCCCGCTTCCCCGCACATTGTCAGTTAGGCAGCGAATACTAAATTTAACTTCGCTTTGCTACCGGCATGCGATTTACCCAACCCTCGTCTCGCGTTCCTTGTACAGCTCTGTAACAACAGCAACGCCCACGCTTGTACAAAAGAGCTGACAAATTTGGCTGTTTTGCCGCTAAAGTCGCATTGTTAAACATTGGTTATTAGTATTTGGAGAGATTTATGAAAGCGGAATCATTGCATAAGATGTATTATTGAATATGTACTATTATTAGCTATGTTGTAGTATCTATTGTTATAAATATTTAATTAGCCAAGATGAACAACTAATTTCTCAAATTTACCAACATATTGAAAAATCATATGATAAGTTGTCAATTATAAATGCTGTTTAAAACTATATCGATAGGTTCCCACGAAAAATACTGTCCCCCATTTATGTTGGTATTATTTTTAATAAGAAAATATGTACACACTAAAAGAGAATCCGATAGCCAACAACGCGGCTCTTTTTCATAACCATTCGGGCCAACATTTAATAAGCCCTTTATTTCAATTAAAATTATGTTAGCCACCCTTTAACAGAATCGTGTAATAATGAAGCAACGCCAATGTTAACAGTGTGTATGTATTGCAGTAGCAGATTAGGACCAATACGAGTGGCAATACGAATTGTTATCGATATTGATAATCGGTAAAAAAGTGACAACTTTTCCGCACTTCAGTACAACAATGATTTTTTTTCTTGATAGTACATATTTGACTAGATCTGAATTTAATGAGTTAAACATTGTAAAAAGTGCACAACAATTAAATAAGATTAAAAACCACTAAAGAGTGGGGAACCTACTGTAAACTTTATTTTAAATGATGTGCTAGTTAATTAAATTTATGTAACTGGTTAAATCAGAGTTTTACTATACATACATAGATACAAAGAAATTTCAGAATAAAACATGGTATATACAAGCAATTCTAATAATGATTACAACCGGTAGTCAATAAATCCAATAATTAATGCAGTAATTAGTCATACATTTCAAATTTGTAAATTTGGTTCATAAATTTAGTTTTATTCATTTTACTCCACATCAAAGCTTGCCCATTTGTTTATAGACCAAAGTAAACAAATATCTACACGCTTTTATCTATCATAATGAGCTAAGTATCTTTAAGTAGCCATAAGTATCTAAGAGTAAATAAATTGACTTTTTTTCGGACAGACAAATGAATCGAATCATAAATTCATAATTGAGCCCGTGCGAACACAGCAAATAAACAATTTGAATTATTGTTAACTGGCGCTTATTTGTTTATTGAATCCCGTGGAAGTGCACTCAATTTATTGCGCTGTATACGATGTATTTATAATTACTTATTTAGCTGTTTTTTGCAGCCATTCTTTGTGGTTCTTTTTGCGGCATCTCTGCGGACAGTTCTCATTGAGATGCCTGGTCCATCGCTTTGCTCACTTCTGACGCCGTTTGTATGTATGTATGGTAACGAAAGGGGAGTAGAAGAAGGGGACTTAACGTCGTCGTCCTTTGAGCCATAAACAGCGTCTCGCAACGCCAGCGAGGCAAACAAAATGCTCGACATGTTTGCCCAGACGACGTGGCAGTCGAAAGTGGGTCTATTTTTCGGGTTTCGTCTGTTGGCTGCAGAGCTTAGTTAACTGGGCCGTAGACTGCCAGCCAAGCTGCCACATAAAAAGCCGAGTTATAGCCAAAGTCGGCCGGAGTAAATGAACCAATAAAGACGACAAAACGACAAAGCGACGACAAGTTCATGTCGCTTTGTCGCCTCAGTTTGCCTACGCCTACTTCCCATTTGAATTTACTACTGCGTTATATATAGCGAATATCTGTGTACTTCAGATTTGAAATTTCATATTTATACCCAGCAAGTACACACGCACACACACAGCATGTCAGCGTGTAGAGACTAGGAAATTTCCTACCTTGTAAAAGTCAAGTTCAGAATAGCCGAGGGAAATCAAAATAAACAACGCAGCAACTGAATAATGCAAAAATCAACATGGAAATCGTACAAATATTTTACAACAATAAACAACGGGGTAATGTTTAAATAACCAAAAACCGAAAACCAGCAAGAAGACGAACAAGAAGAAGACCAAGAGAAACGAAAAAACAAAAGGCAACAACAAAAGTTCAATAAGATCAATAAACAAAAGTGCAGCCAAATGGGAAATGGAATGAGGAAACCGAAGCTGAATGGTCTGTGTTTGTATGACGGATGCCAGCGACGCGTCGTTGTCGATTACAGGGTATTGCAGGCATTGGATTCAGGTTCAATTGAAATGCCACTGACCCGAAACAAAGCGACTAGAATTCTATGGAAAAGAAATTTCAAGTGTTTTTCCTATTGCCGGAAATAAGAAATTTCGCCAGTAATTGTGATAACTTAAACTGAATATTTTGCATTTGTATAAAATAAAGAATAAATTATTTTATTTAGCTTATTTTTTACATAATTTGAAATTTATTTCATTTGCATTTTCTATTTATTTTTCATTGATAATTTCACAAACTGTCCCATTATTATGGAATGCACTACACAAAATCCTTGAAACTTTTACTGTCTTGCGTCTGTCAAAGTTTTTATTGATTTCAGAAAATAATAATAATTTTACGACCAAAGTCTTGTGTTCATATTATAAACAGAAAAATTCGCTTGAATCAATAACCAAATTTGGTTGGCAATTATTATGTGAACGAGCCACAAATAAATGTTGAATATTTGTTTTAATTTGATGCAACTTAGCACAGCTGAGTCAGCTGACAATTAATCAGAAACATAATCATACATAAAATATAAAAAAAGCGACTATAAACATGCCTATTTATCATAAACAGAGTCGATTGGCTGCCTTGTCAGGCGACGCTTAGCTGGCATGACAAGTAGCCCGGCAAAAAGCATATTAAGGCACACAGACACACGCACACACACACGCACACATACACATGTATTCTGGCAGACCAGTAGAAGAAACAACTATGAATATAAACAAATTTTAGCGGGCTGGCATAAAGCTTTTAATGTACAACGCGGCGTATGCGCAATATTTTACATTAAGCCAACAAACAAAACGAGACAAATGCGGGTTGTACGCGCCGAGGGGAAAGAGTAGACAAGCGGGCAGGGGGAAAGTGACGGCTTGAGGGGGTGTCAGCGGGGTAATGCCCGCCTTTGTCTACGTTAAATTATTATTGAAATAATTTCAGCGTTCATTGCGATGTTCGATCTGCCCGATTGACAGACGTGAGTGCAATGCAAATGGATTTGGAACGAGGTCATGGTCGTCGCCAAAAACTCCGGATGGGAAAGAGAGAGGAGAAATACCCAGTAAAAACCTTCCGTATACCACTTAGAGTGTGCACTGAGCCTTACTACGGCATTCCACATCATTTCAATTAGAGTTCTCATTATTTATTTAGCCAGCGCGACGGGCAGCTCATTAATTAACATATAAGTAAAAATTATTTATAGCATAATTGAAAAATACCTCAACAATGAGCAAAAATAAACGCTGCGTCTGACTAGCATAAACAAAGTTTAAATTAGCAGAAATTATACGGATATTGTGGTTTCAATGCCGCATTAATTACGCCCAACTTGAAATACACTTGAAAAATACATTTTTAAAACGTAAGTTGTGGCAAATTACAATTATTTACAAAACTATACACTTCTTTATAATAATAAATATATTTATACTCTTCATTTCCATTGTATTTCATAATTTCCATAATGCTAAACAGAAATATTCCCAAAAACCTTTAACAATCATGAGCAATTAGGTCCATAAAGATTAAACAATGTTTGGCATAATATATATCAAAACATTTCAATGCCTTTTCAATGATTTGCACACAAATTTGTTGCCTTTGGAAATAGACTTTTATAGCATTTCAAACAGCTTGAAATAAAATAAATGGGCACGCGGTGAGTACTCGGAAATAGCACAAGGTGTGTGTGTTTGTTTTGAAAATGCCCTAATATGTTCGTTTTCATTGTGGAAAATATCGTGAGAATACAATAAGCAGAGCCATAAATATTTCAGCATGTAAATCTTGCAAGTCATTAAACAAGAGAGATTCATGGTGATTTCAAAGCATAGAAATACCGCGAATTGAGCGTAGAATATATTAGATGTGACTTTTGGACAAGGTTTATACATTTATTTTAGCAATTTTCTCCTGATTTCGAGTGCTTTTAATCGCATAGAAATTCATTTCCTGCAGTCCCCTCTCACCTGCTGCTGTCTGACTTTCTGTTGCATTTATACAGTAAAACCACAAAGGCGACCTAACAAGCAATACACGAAAATCATTACGCTCGACAATTCAATTGCATTTGCCAACAGCAGCAAGCAGAAAGAAACAGGAGTGGGAGATGAAGGCAATTGGTGAACCATGATATACCCTAGGTGAGGAGAACAATTGAAATTAAGTGGAAGGAAATCAAGAAATACTAACAATGCGAAAGAAGATATTTCCGATCATATTATATATGCCTTAAAATTCATGCCTTGCCCCTCAAGTCATTGCCTATAAAACTTGAAAACTTCAGTTTCATTTACTCTTCTAGAGAGAAAACAAAATTTTCTAGTTTTTACTGATTCATTAAATCTAGTGAATTATTTTAATTACGATATTTTAAGAGTATATTTTAGTAGATATCTTCATCATGGGCAGAGGCTCACCACGAACGGCATGTGAACTATGCGGAAAAAACCATAGATGGGATGAGAAACGCACTCGGAAAGGTAAAGTCAATGCCAAGAGTAATAGATCGGCTCGATCACAGAATAGTAATCGGATTCATTCAAAATATTCAACAAATACGAAATTGAAGAAATCCAATCAAACGTCTTGCCGTTCTGCAAAAAATCGTTCGGCATCGAACCGAAAGAATCAAAAACCAATACGCAAGTCAAAACCCTGGGGCTCGACCAAATCGGGAAATACACAAGCGACAAAGTCGAATAGATCCAAAGGTTCCAATCGAATGGGTCGAGTTAGGCCTGGCTTGGATAAAATATCAATTGATAAATATGGAATTTCGAATGGATCCAATGAAACAACTCAATCACTTTTAGGCAGTGTGACAAACCTTAAATATCTGGAAATATGACTATTTCAAGTACAACTTTTTCTCTTCCATTAAATCACACAAAGAATGTGCAATTGCTGAAACACAATCAAGCAACAAATCGCTCATCAAGCCGAAGCCGAAAGAATAAGAGAACTTGAGACTTTCAAGTTTTCTAGATATTTTAATTATTAAATTTTAAAGTATTTTAACAACTTATGGCAGAGAGTTTCCTTTGCAGTATGTCACGTTCATCTGCTAAACAACTTACAGGGTATAATGTGCACAATTCTGATTGCATGCGGTACAAAGGCAGCTCTTAACTAAGTACAAAAGTATACGTGTAGAGTAACTGCATGAATATACCTGCATACATTTACACTCGCAACTAAAAACATATACACACACTCGCATACACATCAATATTTCATTGACATGCAATGCGACGTTTGTGACGCTTCAAGAGGGCGTATCAGATGCGGGGGCAGCAGTAAGTAGAAGCAGCAACAGTGGCAGCCGCAGACTGGCAGCGGTAACTGTAATGTACGATATATGTATCTATCATAATTTGCAATCAATCGAGCGGTTTTCAATTGCAATTTATTGATCAATTTTGAAGTGGGACGAGCATTGAGGGTCTATGAATTATGCAGGAAAACGTTGAGAATCGAGACTGCAATTGGCAGGCGACTGTGTGTGTGTGTGTGTGTAAAGCAGATGGCTTAGAAGTGCGACTATTTTTTCTTACTACCCTTCTCCCCTCTCTCATTTTGCACTTTGGCCGAGCAAAGGTCGCACGCATACATGCACAAAGACATGCATGCACACGCACTGGCCATGGCCGGGGCATGTCCATGTCAATTGCGCTGCCAGAGGCAACAACTGCAACTAGTTGTACAGCAGCAACAACAACAACAACAAACAAAGCAACAAAAGTGTTGCGAAAACTGTTAAAAAGCGCTTCAGCAACTTTTACAATCAACAAACATGACAAAAACTGGACGTCCCCGAAACGAAAGCAAGTGTCAAATACAAAAAAAAAACAAGGAAACAAAACGACAGCGACAACTTGCTGCATAAGTTTAGGCGCTGTGCTGTAATACTATGCGTGTGTCTGTGTGTTTGTGTTTGTGTGCGTGCATGTGTTGGTACCTTCTGTTCGTAAGCACAATATGCTGCAGGGCCGAAAGAGCAGAACAAGAATAGCAACAAGGGCAGCGAGAATTGTGCAAGTGGCATCGCCCAATTTGTCCGACATTCCCAAACTCCGTCCACCCTGCGTCCCGGCGATACAAGTGTGTCGCGTGTTAACATGGATGTGTTATGGAAAAACCCAGAAATAAAATTAACCAGCAGATATTCTGTGTGTACTCTCCGCAGTCTCCGCTCCCTAGTCTGTTGGCACAATTAAAATGTACATGTATTGCTCGTTTTTAGTTGGGAAAAACAAAATTTCAGCAACTGTGGCGCGATTTCACTGACAGTTAGTGTTGCTATTGTTCTTGCTGTTGCTGTTAAGTAGCTGTAATTGGAGTGAATTAAAATAGGGTCGGAGTAATCGGGCAATTGCTGAGAACAGCAGTTGGTCTAATTAAAAGCAAGTAAGCTCGATTCACAGCACTAAGTACACACTCACAATCTGCTTGTGGCTGTGCAGCTGCTGCTGAGTGCGCTTTCATAGATATGTTAAATAGTTAATTGCCAGAGAGAAAAATAATTTGTCTTAAGCATCCCGTTAACATACATATTTTTTACTCAACATTTTTCCTTTACATCACTCTTTTGCATCATAGTCTTGAGATTTTACTGTTTAACATCGCCTTATAGCACTTTAAAAATTTTAATATTCTTCGAACTTATTTTTTTCTTCTAAATGTGATGCAATAATCATCGCTCAAAGTAATATGCATTATAGACGTAATATTTTTCAGTTTAACATCGCCTTTACAGCACTGTTAGATGACAACATTAACATTTTCTGTTAGCCTTAGGTACTCATTTGTTTCTGCTAAATGTTATCGGGTAATCGATCAAAAGTAATTAGAATGATGGAGTTAACATTCAACTGTTAAACATCGCCTCTTCAGCACTTTAACCGATATTCTGTTATGAAAAAGCAGTAACTGCATTTCTGTTAGCCTTAGATACTCATTCTGTTCTGCTAAATGTGATTCAATAAACGCCTTTGTTCAGCGTCATTACAAATAGAAATAACCTTTTTTATATATTGGTGTGAAAGGTTCTTTAGTTTTCTTTCCATTTCGATATGTTGACATACATAGTCATATGAATGTCTATGCTCAAGAGTATAATAAGCTTCAATGTCGACACTTTTCCATCTAAAATCTCTCACTTTGCTAGACAACTGCTGCTGTCGCTGCTAAGAGCTTGTCCCGCATTGGTTCGCACCGCCCAATTGTTGTAATTGTAAACGAGTGTAAACCTGTTCCACGCCCCTCTCTATCTCTCTCTCTCTGTCACTCTGCAGTTCCGCTCTGTCTCTGTGTCTCTATCTCTTTCTGATCTGGAATGTCAGTCTGTTTTTGCGGCAGACGGCAGAGCTGTTGTCACTGCGGCTGTCAGTTGAATGACAATGCCATTATGCCCCGAGCAAAGAGTATAACAAGTTGGAATTGCTGTTGAAATGGAATTTTTAGTGCACGGACATGAGTCAGCGGCAAAATGCAAGGCATGACAATGAAAACTGCTGCTGCCTTTGTAAGTGTGTGTGTGTGTTTGTGTCTGGGAGTGGGTGAGTGTAATGTGAGACTTGCGTGCGCTAAACGCAAATAATGAAAGTGGAACGACGCGCACAGGAGAAGAGCAGAGCAGCGAGGGGAGAGAGGAGAGAGAGAGAGAGAGAGAGAGAGGAATGGGAAGCTGCAGTCAACAAGCGAGCGCCAAATGAAAGTGGAAAGTGCACTCCAAGAGAAGTGTGTGCATGTGTGCCTTTGTTTATGTGTGTGTGTGTGCTTATGCAAGTGTGTGATTGTGTGCGGGTGTCTTAGTGCAACGCACACTACTTAGACTTGATGCAGCATACTTTGAGGCGCTCGCGCGCTTAAGATAAATAGCTGCAAGCGTCAAACAAATCCCTGCTGCGAGTTTCTCACTTCACGCCGCCACGTTCACCCCACAGCGAAATTCTCACTTTCTTTCCGCTCTCAGCCCCACACCCCCCCCCTCCCCTTCCCTTCCTTTCTCTGCTTCCGTTTTTGCAAGGCTCCCCCCGCCCGCTGCGAGTGCAATTTGCGCAAAGTTTGCAGCCAGGCCAGAAACTTTACATGCCAAAAGGTATGCGAAACTTTTGCGGTGCTGAAAATCAAATGGAATTCATAGGGCTTTCGTTTCAAAATACCCTTGAAAATATGTATATCATATCAAGAAGTTCCTTTGACATTCTGTAGAGATTTCATTCTGTTTTTTTGTATTCTGTTTACATTAAATTAGTTAGCTTTCATATTGTTATACCCTGTAAACTAATTTAAAATAGTTAAAATAGAGCTCAGTAAAGTTATCTGGACAGTTTGATCAACTGTTGTTTTTCTCTTTAGACTCCCGAATTTCAATTCATTTATTTTCCTTAAAGGGTATTTGCCAGCTTGGCTACTTAATCATAGAGTATGGCTTTTTTCAGCCTCTGGTCATAATTATGTTAATTAAGCCAGAAGTTCTGGGGGCTAGACCAACACGCATATGCCAGAGTGTTGCGATTTACGGCGCTTAAATGAAGCAAGCAATTTAAATTTGAATTTAAAAAGGCTCACATCGCTACACTCGCACACACACACACTCGCACACACACACATGATCAAGTTTCTCACGTTCTTTTTGGGCAGCCACGTTTTTATTTGCATATCATTTAACGTCGTTCCGGAGCGCCTGAAGAATGTGCCGAAAAAGGGCCTTAGACAAACTACCACACACACAAGTGTACACACACACCCTTACTCCACCCACACCCACGCTCACGCACACACATGAAGGTAAGAGAGTCGGTAATTTGCTTTAATATTAAATGTGTAACGAACTGTAAGAAATATGAACGTGTTGTGCAGTGTTTGATGCGAACGCATTTCGTTACAAATGAAGGCGTTCGCAACGGCCAAAGCGGGTATGATGAGAGTGGGCGGGGAGGAGCGGCTGACGATAGTGTGGAAGGCAGGCAGGGGGAACACATTGCTGGCATTGAGCGTGTAAGCTGGCAGATTGCAATGGGGAGATTGCAAAATATTGCCGGCAATTGAGCAAAGATGCAGAAGAAGAAAGAATGAAAACAATTTGGCTTATTTTCCCGATGAATTATTTGCCTGGGTCGGTTCGGAACCAGTTCGAAATTGGAACGAAACTGAACTTAGAATTGGCAGATAAATAACAGTCTAATAACAGTTTGATTACATACGAGGGTCGTTTGATAAGTCCGTGACTTTTTGTATTTGCCGCGCACCTGCTCTAAATACAACACTGCTCCTGTCAGCAGTTATCGATTAACAGCTGACTGTAAAATTTTGAAAGCTGCGTTTTTGGTTTGCGTTTTATAGGCATTGAAAGCAGACGATCTCGTGAATTTTAACGAAAATGGAGATCGAGATCGTCTGCTTTCAATGCCTATAAAACGCAAACCAAAAAACGCAGCTTTCTCAAAATTTTACAGTCAGCTGTTAATCGATAACTGCTGACAGGAGCAGTGTTGTATTTAGAGCAGGTGCGCGGCAAATACAAAAAGTCACGGACTTATCAAACGACCCTCGTATTTGAAAAAGATTTACGATGGTATTGGCAATTGATTAAACTTAGAAAAGATATCACTAAAAAGGATTTAATCTACAATAATAATATAATATACATTTTATATTTTCATTGATTTTTTCAAGAAATAACTGTAGTCAAACTATTTCATATTATTATTTTTTTGTTAAATTATTAATCACACTAATATAAGTGTAAAATACTCTTCCCAGAAACTGAAACTGCAGAGCATCAGCACTTTCTGAGATTTATCTAAAAAATCTGAAAACTTTTATAATAAAATAATTACACAAACTTTTAAGGCTTGCATTAAAAGTTTTTCTGTCCTGCAAAATTCCAATAAAAATAAATTATGACTCCAAGTTGGAGAACTTTCGTATAGTTGGAAATAGGCTAATAAAATGTAGAATTTTCTTTGGTAAAAAAAACGCAGTTATAACAAATGTCTCGGACTACCCGTGCTGCTCTTCAAGCGTAAGTAACAACGTTGCGTCTCTCTCGCTTTTGTAGGTGTTGATGTTGCCTCCCTGCCTTTCTATTTCTGTCTCTCTCTCTCCCTCCCTACTTTCGGGCTGTGTGTGCTGTCAGAGACATTGAAATTTAAATACAAATGTTGCACGTGCCCCATAGGTAGTTCTATAGAGATGCTCACGTTGTACGTGTGTGTGCGAGTACATCCATATCCATGTGTGTGTGTGTAAGTGCGCTCATTTATGCGAATGCGTCTGCTACGGTTTAATAAAGCAACGTCAAGACTTTCCGTGACGACGCCAAGAAAGAAGACGCAAATTTTCAAAACGACAGCCATTTGAGAGATGGAACTGATGAATAAAGGGCGCAGTGAAAAGGGAACGTGGGGAGGGAGGACACGGTGCCGCTTTGGCTGAATAATAAAGCAACTTGGTGGCGTAATTGGCAGCGCCATCAAAAAAGTGTGGCATAAGCAAAAGAAGCGCGCAACTTAAAATGAAATTAAATGAAGTGTGAAGCTAACGAAGTGGAATTCCACAAATGCTAGAAAAAGACGGCTCAGCAGGTGACGAGATGCTGTCTATCAGTGTGTGTACGTGTATATTTAGGTGCGCGTGTGTGTGTGACCTTCTCTTTTTCCCACGCTCTTCTGTCTGTGTGAATTCGTTTGCTTAGCCTAATTAAAATGCCCAATGCAAATGCGAAACGTGCGGTTTGTGTAGCGACCAAAAATTAAAATTGTTTCTCTTTTTAGTTTAAGGGGTGTCTTTAATTTTTGAACTAGGTTTAATGTAGAGTATACAATACAGAGACACATACAGAACTAAGAGAAAAGAAACTATTTTCTAAAAGTAAAAAAAATATAAATAAATCAACGTCAGAATTCTTATAAATTTATAACATATGTACATATACAGGTATATTATATTTATCACAAATTAAGGAAAATGTGCTTCAAATTCCTTAATGAAAATGTATTTAAATTAACATTGATATCTTTTCTAGCTTTCGATATTCTATAAGCAAAAATAAATCATTTTGATATCATAAATTCCATTAAAAAGAGAATACATTTTCAGGGGCCTTTAAAAAGTTTATTTGAGCTCTGCAAAACCTGCTTTGGAATACACTTAAATGAAAGTTTAAGCTAGTAAGAAAATGGCTTCAAATTGAAATTAATACCAATAAAACAAGAAAATATTTCTTTACTTCTTTTTCTTTGGTTGCGCGGAAAAGTATGCAATGATTCCTTACGCACAACTTGTCTGCGCTGTGCTTACTTGATTGATATCGCATTTGCTATCAATCCCTTGTCTGTTAGAGTATCAAAACTTCGTCAAATTATCTTTTCTATTATATTCGCTTCTCTGCTGCTTATTTTCGTTTTTATTGTTGATTTTGCGCTGCATTCACTGCGACCCGACGCCGTTCACCTGCTGCTAACCACGGGTCCTCTTTTTTTGTTGTAGTCAGCAAAAAGCAATTTGGTCTGCCAGCAACCAACCACGCTACACCCCGCCCCGTCTGCTACCCCAGCTGCTGGTGCTGCTGCTGTTGCTGATACTCTTTAGCAGCCGCTTTTTGTTGTTGTCTGTCGCTCAGGAGAAACTCAAACAAGGCGTTCGCTGTTGTTGCTGATACCCCCCGCTGGCTTTGGCACTTCAATTTTATAACGACAGCAACAGCAGCCGACGACAACAACAACATCAACAGCAGCAACAACCACAACAATGCGCCAAACAACAGTGACAACAACAGGGTCCGCGAATGGACCAGGCACCTGCCTAATGGTCTGCGGCTTCTATGCTGGCTCCCACATTGAAGCGTTAACCAGTTGGGGGGAAGATTGGGACTGCGCACACATTAAAGTCCACTCTTAAGGTTAGATTTTCTTTAGTGGCCATCGAGAGAGCGCACATCTTTTCACTATATAATCATGGCCATTAAATTTGTTTTGGCTGACAGAGCGTATACTTGATGGCCCGAGATTATGCCAAGTGGCTTAACAATGAAGCTGGAGAATTTATTGCGATAGTTTAGCTTGAAATTGCGAATGCAGCAAGTCGCATTAGCTTACTTACTAAGCTCTCTTTTATTTCCAAAAGATGATAAAAAAATAAAGGGAATTCTATTTGATGTTCCTCTTTAAAACTGAAGATAAATCACACATATCACTTGAAACACTGGCTGCCATATTTGAACATTTATGTACCCAATCTCCATACATAATAGTATAATACTTCCGTGGCATATCATTTATCAAGGAACATTTGAGGCGACCGCAAACATATCATAATTTAAGCAAAGAAACTAGAGGAAACTAGAGGAACTTTTGCTAATGATTGCGTGTCTTGGCCGTAGTTTAATCCAGACAATAATCAAGCAAGAGACCCCAAGGCAAAAGCCAGAGAGAGTGCAAGAGAGAGCAAGTGATAGAGGGAATGTTTCACACTCGCATACTTATATAAATTTGTTTTTCCTGTGCCCCAAAGGCACACGCACACACTGGCAGCGACCACAGCAGCTCAGCAGAGCACTGATTAAGCTTGCCACAGCTTGATGAACAGCAACATGACACGCCCACCGCCCACAAAGCAACACACAAAGCAAGAGGGAGAGCAAGAGCGAGTCGCACTTTAATTAAAGGCGAACAAACTGGAAGAACGCCCCGCGCCACAAAAAATGTCAAGCTTATGCCATCAATCAAAATGCTTAAATAAAATGTTTGTTTTAGTTGTTTGTCACAGCAGAAGCAGGCAAAAACATGTCCAAAGGGAGGGTGGGATGGTGCGGGCGAGCATGGCGTATACTTAACATCGGTTCATTATGTGTAACGCCACGCCAATCGAGCGTTGAATTATTGTGCACTGCCTGGCTGACTGACTGACTGAGTGAACGCGCAGGCGGAAAGTATGCAAACTTTGCGACAGATGCCACAACACTTTTCCCAATTTCCCAAGCATTTCCCAATTCACCCACAGCGGCGAACACAAACGAAAAGACCATAAAATTGTGAATGCTGTGTTGTGCCATGCTTGTAGCTTGAAATTTATTGCCCTGTTGTGATAAACGTGATGGGGAGGCACTGTCCCCTCAGCCCCCTCTTAGAGAGACAACAGGACACTTCAAGTGGCAGCTTCACATTTGATTTGTGTGAGTGTGTGCGCGGCCAGCGGCAGGCCAGCAGCAGCAGGCCAACAGGTTAATGTGCCTCCTGGGCGTATGAGTAATGTGACAAGCCATTAGAACTACACAAATTGTGCGCGGAGTCAAAGCAAAAGTTGCGACTTGCAAGTAATAAATGTTGTGCTCAAAACTTTTCTCACTCATATTTTAGCGCAAAATTTCCATAGGATTTTTATACATATATCTTCTTGGACAGTATATCACAACTTGAACTCTCTTGCTTCATTGTTCACGAAAGTTAACTCAATCTAAATTTATGCAGCACATTTTGATGTGCCAATTGAAACATTTGTGCACATTTTATATGCATATTTTAATTGTTATCAAATTGGATCATCCATCAAGAGTTTTCCGTTCAAAGTTTGCGCGTGCTGCAGATTTCTCAAGCAAAGCCAAATTAAATCCGAGTTTCATAAACTTTTTAATTCGTTTCTTATATTCAATTAATTTTGAGCTTTCTCATGTCGATAATATAACGAAAAAGTTTGCCAATGACATTAAAAAGTCTCTCTTCTCTCTCTCTCGACTCCATTTTCATAGCTTTCTCCGCGACTTTTCACCATTCACAATTTCCGGCAAGCTGTCTCCGCATTATGGTCCCCGCAACTTGTCTATAAGTTGGATAAGAAAAGAAATAACTGTATTTTTGGCCAGCACGGCATTGAAAGTTCTTCCGCAAACTGTCGTTGGTAGAGTGCAACAATTTTTGCACGTGCCACTGGGCGTATACTTGATATCTATGCGCTTTATTAAAAATTGCCATTCTTGTGCACAGTGTTATGCCATTTCCATTTTCATCATCATTCCCATTTCCATCACCATTTCACGTTCTGCAATTTTCATGAATTTCCCGCCATCGTACTACCTTTTTGGCCCCCGTCAGCTGCCGCCATAAGCCAGAAATATTTTTGCTGGCCAAAATCCCATGGACAAAACTGTTCCGTTAGTTCATCCAAATGCATTTGCATTTTTTCCATCTCTCTCCCTCTGTCTGTGGTTTTTTTGCTGCCCAGGAGTTTTGTTCATTTCAAGCTTGATAGCCCAACTGGTTGGCCTGTTTCAGGGCTTAGATAAAGACTGGCGGAAATTAAGGCGTAGTCAGTGCACTTACATTTTGAATACCCTGTAGAAGGTTGATTGTAAGGCTTACCAACTGTAAGAACGGTTAAACGAGGAGGAGAATTATAGAAAAGTTCATTTTCTTACACTGTCTTAAAGGATTTGATTTCTTTTTAGAATATTTAATAAGTAAAAATATTCATTTTATTAACCATTCCTTGCCTGCTTCATGAAGCGGATCTGCAAGTCGAGCTTGTCCGATTTTTGAAGACTTTTTTTCAAAGAAAAATTTTGGCAGCGAACGTAACTCGCTGATGCTGATAAAAGTTGGCCGCATCTTCGCGCTGCCCGGCCAACGGCCAAATTGGCGATTCAGTCAATGGGCGGCAAAAGACGAAAATATGCGCACAATTCCTTTGTCTGTACAAAGCCTGCTTCTGTTTCTCTCCCCCCCCCATTCTCTTACAGCTCCTGAGACTGCCTTCAGCTGAAACTTCCCTGTGTGTCTGGCTGTCTGTCCCTTTTGTGGGTTTAAATTTAACCTCAACAATTTGGCGCTGTAAACATGCCTCTCTCACGCATTTCGCCACACATTGCTTATACGTCACGTTAACATTCCTTTACAGATACCCCCATAAATGTGTACGTATATATATATATGTATTATATGTAGTATATATAAATAAATTTGAAGCAATAATCGTAAAACAGAATCACGTTCGGCAACAGAAGGTGACCAAGCGTAAAATATTGTGTATTTTCGATACTCTGATTTCTCATCAATGTCTGAGTTGCTAACCTGAAGAACTTGTGAGTCGGATTGGATGATAAAAAGTACTGTATCTAAAAGCAATTTACAAAAACAATGACAACAAACAAAGACAATGTTGTTCCTGCTTCAGGCTTAAAATAATGGTTACAGATTTCTATAATACGTATTGTTAAGAGAGCTTGGTGAAGTTAAACATTATTCTATCTTGACATTTTAAGGTTAAACCAAAGTTAGTATAGCTTTTTTTCCATTCTCATTAGCGAAAGAGTATAATAAGTCTTTTATTTAATATGAGTAATATATATGATAATAAAAAATTTTAATTAATAATATATACTTTCAACGTCTTCTTGATTAATGTTAAAGAACCTTAAACAATTATTTAAAAAATAAATTTGATAAAGCTGATTTTCCTGATATTTGTTGATGTTTGATTTAAGTTAAACCAAATTTTTTTTCATATATAAAGTAACATTGATTTCTATATGATAACATAAATTAATAAATATTTATTTAATATTTTTATTAGCTGAAAGTAAGGTAATCAAACCTTCATTAAGTAAAGTAAGTTACCCCAAGAAGTAAAACAATTTTCGACCATAACTTCAGCGAGTTTCCCCACTTAGAAAACTGAACCACAAGCCCTACTGATACTAAATTCACTTTAAAGAAAACAGAAAGAATATCAGCTGTAGCAGTTGTTGAAGCGATTTACTCTTATCAATGTGTGAATATCAAATTTGTGCTTTCAATTTAAAGCGAAATCCGCACAAGGCGCCACATCCTGCTTCGCACGAAGGCAGCCAAAAAGGGTATTAACTGGAAAATGCCTAACAAATGCGAACCGCGAAAAGTTCAAAGCACCGAGATTCGATGGAAAATAAACGGGATACACTTAAAATTAGTACGAAAATTAGCGAAAATCAACCCGAAAGGGATAAACATGCAAACGCGTTCAAATGTTAAATTCAATCGGCGGGGCGAGTTCGGGTTAAGGGACAGAAAGAGTCTGGTTGAAAGGCATGTTGAATATTTTGGGTAAATGCTTGAGGTACGTGCAGGTTGGCAGCTTAATTCTAGTAGGTTAAGACCAAGTGTATGTGTGTTAGGATATATATATATATATGTGTATTCAATTTGTTTGTTGTTTGTGTGCCTTGAAGGCGGCTTAAAGTGTCGCGTCGAGAAATCGGGGCAACTTACCACAATGCGCCTGACACGTGTCATTTTGCGGTATTCGCCCAGTTTGAAGCCGAAACTCGATTAGCGTCGGCAATGCGAGTGAGTGCACAGATTCACAGTGAGTTCCTCTTCAGGTTTGTTCACAAACTACAGTCAATTGTTGTTTAAATAGTCACCAAAACTTGCACTTTAACTCGCTCTGTTTGCGATTCTTGTTTGATATTTGGGCAGCACCAAAGTTGCCCAATCCCAGAGATACGCGTTTCACGCTGCTTTTTTAGCTGCCAAATCGTTTGGTTTTCTTCAATTTTCCCTCTGGCTTTATCGACCGCTGCGCCAAACGTCTCAGATGAAACTGAATGTGGCCCGAGATTGGCACACAGATGAAATACACCCTGGAAAATGTGAAAATGTGTGGCCAGGCAACTTGGTTACAATCGAAATGCGGCAAAGAGCGCCAGCCCCTGGCCCGCTCGCTCTCGTTTTCACGTTGCTCTCTCTCTGCTGTTGTTTGTGCTCTGGTCGCTCACGCTGCGGATACGTTATAATGCCACAATGGCATTGCCAGTGCACAGTGGTTGTGCATGTGTGGGAAACTTCATGTAAATATTAGTTGAATTAAACAAGGTTATTTTAATATTAAAATATGCAATTTAAACTTTAATTCTAATATTGTTGGAACTTATTTGAAATTATTTCTACAGTGTTTTAAGTTGTAAAGATATAATATAAGGCAATTTTGTAGATTATGTTTTTAATTAGTAAAGCATCATTTTTTATCTGTTACATTTTTTTGTGATATTTTAAGATAAATCAAAAAAAAAAACAATTATTTTATTTCAATAATCTTACTTAATTATATTTATAGCTTATTAATAACTGATATTTTTATATTAAAAAATTACTTTGAAATATATTTGCTTTGAAAACGAAACTAACTTTTTAAGAATATAATAAGATTATATGTTGAAAATATCTAATAGCTGCGATACTTAAATATATTAATAATTACATCTTTTAAAATATTCAAGTTTTTATTTATTATATTTTTATCTTTTTATTAATTTTATTATTTATTTATTTTTTATTTGTAGCATTTAATATTATTATGTTTGTAATTTTACTTATACTCAATTATTTAATTTTAGTTCACTTTCCACTGCAACTGTCACACTGTGCACTTGCAGCTGATGCCAGAGAACTTTGCTCAACATTTCGTGCAGTGTATGCGTAACGATGAGGGCTAGCGGCAATGAGAGAGCAAGAGTAAGAGCGAGAGAGAGCGCACGCCAGAGAGAGCACGCGGGAGAGAGCATTTGCTCTGGGAGCTGCGTTTGGTTTTGACATTGCTTTGTTGCTGTTGCTTTTTTTGCTGTTGTTGTTAGTGTTGTTGCTGTTGCTACTGCTTTTGCTTTTGCCTAATAAAAGTTTTATTTGGACAAACGCAAAAAGCACGCGGTCCGCCTGTCACAGCGAAAAGACGTTGAGGCAACGCTGGCCAAAAGGAAAAGAAAGAGAGAGGTATGCAAAGAGAGGGAGAGAAGAAGCTGAATTCGAAGGCGCGCTAAGTAGGAGTTGTCTATGTATGTGTGTGTGTGTGCACAGTGCGTGTATGTGTGCGTTTGTTTATTTGTTTGTTTTGTTACATTATGTTTGCGAGGGGAACTGTGGCAAAAGAGGGGGAAGGGAGAAAGGGGTGCTATGGTAGCCAAGCGCGGACAGCGTCGCGCAAGACAAAAGTCAAGAAATTCAAAAATCAGATGCTGCAAACTTGTTGAAGAAATATTTGTGCAGGCACATGTGTGTGTGTGTGTGAGTGTTTATGCCTGCGAGTGTGTGTGTGTGCCAGCAACTCTCAGTTGCGCTTAAAGCCTGCGGCAGTTGTTAAGGGGCGAAAGATAGACATACCTGAAGGGAGGAAGGGGGTGTTGGAGAAACTGCAAGAAAGCAGAGCATGCTAGTACCTATCTATGCGTACTCACACACACACACTCACAAATATATTCTTTATACAAAGCGCAACATGTTGATTTTACACGTGTTCCCAGCGCACGTGTGTGTTTACCTAAGCTACTGTATATGTGAAAGTGTTCGCCTTTCTTGGCATGCGATTGTGTTAACTTGACTGTGTGTGGGCGGATGAGAGTGCAAGGGTGCAAGAGTGTTCGTTATAATGACTGCATGAGGGCAAAATGTAATTAATTAACTGTGTGCTAATTGCAATTTGATTGCAAAAGGCAGAACTGTAGATAAAATAAGTAAGGGACAAGAAAAACACTAGAGAAATTAGAAGCTGAGAAATTAGGACCCTATCTTTCACATTTCCTCCCAGCATAGGAAATGAATTCATAGGAAAGTCAAATTCCTTTGCAGTTAGTATAGAAATAAAGTTTATATTATTTTGCGATGCAACATGTGTGATATTGATGTTAATATTAAGGTTTTTATGCATGTCAATTTATTGCTTAAATTAAATCTTTATTATTTATTTATATCTTCTTTTAATTTTCACAATTTTTCCCTTACTTTCCATTAAAAACATCCACTTATGTATATGAAATAATCTCAAACCTAATTTATTATCTGCGCTAAAAAGTAGGCAACATTTGTTTGTGGCAAATGGGAAGAGAATGGTTAGTGTGAGAACAGTTGTGCTGTGTTAAAAATAGGGAAAGCTTATACCTTAAGAAAGGGTATACTTATTGAAAGGTATGTGGTAGTCGAGTACCCAGTTTCTACAGCAAACCGACATTAGTTTCTCCTTTATTTGCAACAGTCGAAAATTGTTAATCAAGTATTTCCTGGTTCTTTTTGCGATTGTGCGCGAAAGTATGCTATGCATATGCCGGCTTATAAAAAGGGCTTTACAGAAGGTGGGAAGGGCTAGCTGTGCATGTTGTTGCGCCTTCTGCGCGGCCATTTTGTGTGTTTTGTTGTCTTTGGACGGCAACGTTTCCGCATCGGGGCCAGCATTGCGTGCCCAAGTGGCCACCAAAGCAGATTTCACCCGGCTGCCACACGTAATCCCCGGCTATAACCAGCATCCGTTTCAGCCTCGGCAAACTTTTCTGCCATACGTCGTCACCATGTAATGCGGCCCTTTTCTTTTTCGCATTTCTTTTTGCTTATTTCTTTTGCACCTATTTCTTTTCAGCCGTATTTTTAGTTTTGCATTGTTTTCTTTTCCCTTTTCGTTTTTGCGTTGAGCCTCCCCAAGCCCAGCGGCTTTTTGGGGGGTTTTTGTTTCGTCAGCTTGCGATTGGTTTGAGTTCGCAGGACGCCCGATTCGGCATTAATAGCTCTTTGAACTAAATGATACCCTTATGCATATGTACGTGTGTGTGTGTGTGTGTGTGTGTGTGTGTGTGTGTGTGTGTGTGTGTGTGTGTGTTAGAAGATGAGTGGGGACAGAGGAAGATTGAGTTAAGTCGGGGTATCGACAGACTAAGAGCATACAAATCGCGGGCTTTGATACTTTTGGGCTGGCATTAAGTGGGTTTAAGATGCTTCGCATGCGAAAGCGTATTTACATCAGCCTTGAACTCAGCTTTAACTCAGGACTAATGTGTGCATAACATAATGCAAGGAGATTAATCAGTTTATGGCATCTAAAGATCCACACTTGCCATTAAAATTTGCCAATTTCTTAAACTTTAATTTCAACTTTTATTTGCCTCGATTGGCAATCAGTAATCGATTGTTATTTATCAACTATTATTCCCAGACGCGATAAATGTCAACAAGCCGATGGGGCTGCTATAAATGCGCAGTTTATTTGCCGTTTTTATCGCCTAACTGCAACGAGCTGCTGCTGCTACTGCTACTACGCTGTGCTGTGCTGTGCCCAATTAACAATTTATGGCAATTTTATGGCGCAGCTCAACTGTCAACTGTCCCCATGGGGCAGGGAGGCATCCAGCAAAGCGATGGATGCTCTCTCCCATGTATCATGGGGACTTTCCACATGGCATTATAACGAATGTCCAGCACAATTTGGACAATTAGGCAAGCAGCTGCCAATTGGGCAACTCTCTCAATTTATGCGCATACAATCAGTACTCACTGTCGCCATGTTTCTGGGCAGCGCATTACAATTGCAGCAGCAGAAACATGTGCAAAAGCAAAAACTACAAATTGCCAAGCATTGTAAATCGTATCAGATATATATATGGCATATATGTTTATTAATATATTCTTCTATCTAACCTAGTATATTCACTTTGCTGCTCGACTGCTCTTGACTTTCCAATTTCAATTGCAAATTAACTTTGAGTGGCAACAACAATTTAGCGTGCTGCTTATTGTTTTCTAATCTCTTCCTTCCTCTCTCTGTCTCTCGTTCTGCAATGCTTACTAACACACACTGAGCGACAGATATTCCTGCACACATGCACCACATGGCAGCCACAAAAATAAACCCAACTGCAACCAACCTTACTTAACCTATGGACTTCTCCTCCCTCAATTCGTGGCTTCCCTGCGCCTTCCACTCTTAAGTTATTTCTAATTAAAGCGTAATTGTGTAACGTAGTGTAGGGCATGTACATATATATATGTGTGTGTATGTGTGTGCAGACAACTCCGTCCATGTAGCTTGAAGCACAGCTGCAGCTTGTGCCGTAAGAAAGTATTTATGTTCAACAAGGAAAATACCAAAATCTCTTACATGTACTAATGCTTACAGCACTGTCCATGCAATTAGAAGCAAAACAGCAGTTGCTAAAATATCTAAATCTTTTAGATTTCTAAACACTATGCCAGAGAAATTATTTTGCGACATATACAAAAAGTAGTTAATTCTGTGTGTGCCTTCACAGCACTGTGTATGCAATTAGAAACACTTTTATGTGAACAGCAGCCCAAAAATAATAAGTGCGTGGCCAGGCACATATGTATGTACCTATGTATGTGTATGTGCGTGTGTCTTTGTGCGTGCATTTGTCTTGCTTTTCGTCCTGAGTGGGATTAGTGCACTTGCCACAAGTCGCCCCCGGCCCTGCTGGCTGCAACAATGCCAACAATGACAACAACGGCAACACAAGGCAGCCTGGCATCCTCATCCTCAGCCAGAGCCACAGCATGAGCCCGAAACCAATGCTGCATCCACATATTTACATAGAAAGTCGACGAAAAGCCAGCAAACGTGGCCAAGTCACGTTTATCGGCCACAGACGTCGCACAAATTGAATCAGTTTGTTATTGCGGCAAAGACGAGTGAAAAGGCACCCAAATGCAAATGAAATTTAACTGATTTAAAGAGGCAACTTGACACAAAAAGTCCCTGTAAAGTCTCTGTGCTTGATAACCTCAATGCTGCAACTTACCGTTTAAAACCTACTTTATTATTACGTATTAGAACCTTAAGCTTTGATATGGATACAAGGAAATAAAACTGACAGGGTCTGAAGTTAAATAAAATGTTTTAAATATACTTGTGTGTATTATTTCTTAGCTTGCAATTCCATTTTTTAATACCAATAACAATTATTGTTTCATTATTCATACAGTGTATTTGTAGGTCTTTTTATAAAATATTTTGATTCCGTATGAACTCCATGATTTCTGGTAGACGCACAAGTTTTTTAAGCAAATTTTCTGATTACTTTGCAAACGCTTCAAATTAATTTAATTTTAAGTTAAAGAAAAATAAAAAGTATTTTAAAATATTAACTAACTTTTTGACTTTGTTCTACAGTACAAATTGCTGAACCTTATGAAAACCTGTAATATGTAATGATGTATGTATATGTAATGAAAAAGAAGCTAAAAAATAATTAAAAAACAAGCTAGGAAAAGGCTGGAAAAATACTAGGAACAGAGCAGGTCTAACAATTGAATATCTAAACACCATTTAATGCACAAATTCCCAATCAAACCTGTTAAATTTCTCTGCAGCTGAACTTAACTATCTAATTTATGGCACAAAGTTGTTTGTTTTAAATTCGATTTTCCCGAAGAATCAGTTCCATTAGCTTCTGATTGTGCTGAGTGAGGACTTGGCCAAAGTTGCGCATACGCCATGTGGCCACAACTTTTGAGTGCTGTCTGCTTGTTGTCTTGTCGTACAGCCCGTAGCAGATGCGTCCAAGTGAGAGCATCATCTGTAAACAATGCAGCAAACACATGTGAGCATGGGCAGAACAATAGATAGGCGACAGAGGCACAGCAAAAGGGGTGGGGCACGGGCACACTGTAGTTCGTTTTAAATATGCTGTTAGAAATTAATTGAAGCTTGAGTAGAACGCACATATGTATATACGTGTATTTAGATACCTTATGAAATGAAAAGCATTGAAATGATAGGCTATTCGTGTAGAACCCTAATGAAGTAAATAAATTAACTGTTAAGATAAAAAATATGTTGAATTGATATCAACAATAATAAATAATCGACAGTATTTGTGGAAGCTAGATTGTTTTACACACGACGTTCCAGCACTTCCTCATTATTCGACACGCTAAAAAAGAATGCTCCTTAATGTTATTTTACATAGGTTTAACATAGGCTTAAAATGGGTTTAACATAGGCTTAACATAGTCATCGTGTTATATAAGTATCGATATGTCAGTGTGACCCTCTACCAGCCGACTACATATTGTACTTCCTTCATTCCTTCCTTCTTTTTTGAATCTTGTTCAATAGCTTGTACTGACAAAGATGTTCTATTTATATTTACCATTGTACTCTTTATCGAGAGCATAACGTACTTCCAACTGTTTTCTTATGATTTTTAAGCCGTCCACTTGGGTAAGTTTCAGTTTCAGTTTGCAAAGTTTGTACGTCAAACTTGGTTTCGACAACAGAGCGGAAATGTGGCTTGCCCATCCACACACACCCGCAAAACAACCACACACAATGTATAAACACATGTTTGATCTATGCCTGTGCAAATTTTAATTATGTTTTTGAGCACAACATACATACATATTCTCATACACAGTCATGTTACGTATGCGTCCCATTGTGTGGCATATAACTTGGCCATTTATTTATGGCTCTGCGTTCTCGTTTTGGTCAATTTAATTAAAGTTCATTTTGGGGCCATTCATCAACGAGTCAGTTGGGCATCCGTATGTGCGTGCGTGTGTGTGTAAGCGTATGTCATAATGGACAGACATTGAAATAATATACTTTTTGGTTGAGCAAATTGCACTGGACAATGGTGGAAAACAGCTTAGGCTGCAAATAAAACTTTACCTATTTTATTTTCTGACACATTTTCAAATTTAAACAGTAAGTTCTAAAAACACTTTGCAAGTCATTTTTGCAATTATCAATGGAAACTATTTTTAGTTGTGCTGAGTTTTGCCCACAGTGGAGCTGCTGTCACCTACTTCCCATGCACCATGCACCCCTCTGTGGAGAGTTTTTGTTTGTTGCCACTTCTCAGTGTGTGTGGTGTGGTCGAAAAACTTCTGACGGATTTTATTTTTGGTCTCGCTATCGGTTCTTGGGCAACAATTTTGTTTTCTAAGGCGTCCAAGGCCTGTCAGCTGCCGACATGGGAAATTTTTGTGATTTATATCACAATTTACGGGCATTTGTTACTCGCATTCTTTGTCCCGACTGCTCTCTCTTTCTCTCTGCTTCGCTCTCTTGCCTGCTCAGTGCTCTTGTTATTGAATTAGATGTGGCTGAGTTCCACCTTTGCTTGGCATGAGTCCCGTCCGGCCTGTCGATGATAAATCAACGTACTAACAAATTCTTTAGCCTGCGCTTTTGCTTCTGCTTTCATTTTTGCCTTTTGTTCCGCAGCAACAGCAACAACAACATCATCACCAACACGGGAGCGCTCCACGTGTCTTTTGCTTAACAGAACTTTAAGCCTTTTGTTTTCGCATTGGTCCGTCGGTTTTTTCCAAGAGATCCTCTCTCGGTTTCATAAATTGCCGACTCCTTTGTTTCCTGGCGTTTCGCTTGAGTTATTTTTAATTTCATGGGTGCAATTTCTCAGTGTCAGTTGTGTGAGTAGTCCCGCCTGTCACTACCAGACGAAAAGCAAAAGGCAAAGTCAAGAAAGAAAGAGAGAGAGAGAAAGGGGACTCCAGAGTATGGGACTCATTAGCCGGCCATTTTCTTTTGTTTTGTATATAAATATTTCATTATTAAGCCCTCAGGCTACGCCGCAGAAATCATTCCAAATGTTTTCTGCTTGTGTGAAATTAAATTAGAAACGCCTCAGTAATTAAGTTAGCTGATTTTCTGTACCCTTTCTAAGGCATTTTTGATTCATTTTCCAAAAAAATGTTATAAAGTTTAAAACAACTTAAACTTAAAAAAACAGAAGTAATATGAGCTTAAATTATATTAAAATTTGCTTTTACAATAATGCAATTTTCATCTTAAATTTTAATAACTTTTTTTCAGCCATTTTCATTTACTTTCATGTGGAAAATATTTACTTGGCTCTTTTTTCTTATCCCTTCCTCTTAACTCATCTGTTCCAGTCGATTTTCCGTTTTTTGCAAATCTAAAAAAGTAAGTAAACTATCTGCTAAGTGCCTCTATTTCCCATCAATCTACTCAAGTACACTTTAAAGCATGCAGAGAACACATCAATCATAGCAAAGACAAATAGAAAAATTTTACTCCGGCTAAAATAGACCCAGAAATTTGCGAATATTTCAAGAGTGTGTGGCAAACTTGCAACTTTTTGTGATTCTTTGCGCTGCCACGAGAAGATTTATGGCCAAATTTAAAGACTGGGGACACATGTGAGAGCTGCAATTTGTGGCAGAGTACGACAAACAAAAGCCATTAAATACCCCCCACAGGGACAAACAAATGCAGTTTTCGATGGACACATTTGGCGAACGGATTGCTTAAATCAGGGGCACGAGCATTGAAAAGAAGTATATCGATTTTATAGACTATACACTCTTAAAACTTATATTAAAACCGAAACGCCAGCAAAAGCTGAGGAATATTTGAGTGTGGAGATAAGCCTAAGGAAGGGTATTCCGAAACGCGTTGTTACAGTATTCTGTAAGCTAAAATATTGACCTTTTTTTTAAGTTTTTTCTTATTTATTGAATCTTCCCTTTTAATTAAGAGACTAACAATAAGTTTTCAAATCTTTTTCTTAGCTCGCTAGTTATCATTTTATGAAATGATTCGTACTATTTAACGCTGGGCTGGTTGATCGTTGCGGTGTAGTCGACTTTGGCTGCATACTTGAAGAAGTTTTCTTGCAAGGGGGTTTGGATGTGGGCCTAGTTTTTCCTTGTATTTTACTTTTTTCTCTGATATTGTCTCAATGACAAGTTTTATTTGTAGGTATCTATGTATATTCTCGTTCCGAAGATACCATGGAGCTCCAGTTATGATTCTCAGAATCCTAGACTGTGCTCGCTGTACGATGTCGATGTTGCTTCTCGATGGATTGCTCCATTGCTCGGACCCATAGGTCGATATGGGTTACAGAACGGAGTTATACAAAAGGACTTTGCAATATTGAACTTGAACTAGATTACTAAAATATATTGCTTATTTACTAATTCATTGAAAAGTAAATATATATAGAATATGTTTAATTGTCAAATATTATAAATTATTTATTTTATTGATACATATTAAATTTGATAAGATTCCAAATTTACTACTTTATCTACAATATATAGAAAAGTAAGAAACAGTCCTTTCCTTAATAGTGGACACCATCATATGCTGCCTTCATTATATGTACTATCTAGATCCAGCGACTTATGATCTTCGTGCCAAGAGAAAATGCTGTGAGCAACAAGGAGATAGAGAGTCGCCAACATCACGGTCACTAGCATAATGGGAAGGCCAATCGCAGTGAAATGTTTAATATTTATCCGATAACCATATTGAGCGGCCAGGCCAGACATGACTAAATTAGACGTTGCACCAAGCAAAGTGCCATTGGCTCCAAAAGCGGATCCGTAGATGAGACTCCAAACAAGGGGTGTAAGCGAAAGTCCGAGATCACTTAGGACCATATGAATGGGTACTTTTAGAAACACGACTGCAGTAGCAACATTATCAATCACACACGAAAATATGGCGACGACCCAGAGCAATAACACCATGCTAAGGTTCATTTGATGTTTAGGGCTTACACTTTTCACTGCTGAGATAAGTAAGTTACTCCAGAAGTCAAGGAATCCTAGTTTATCCAACACTTCCACTAAGACAAACAGCGATCCGAAGAATATCAGAGTGCCCCAATCGATTCTATCCAAAATTGACTCGAAATCCCTTCTATTATCCATGATAATAAGAAGCCACGCAGCCAAAATAGCAGCCCATTCTAGGCTGGCGCCTTTCATGCCAGGCAGCGAATGCATGAAGGATATCAATACGAAAAAAAGGAAGGCAACAGCGCATTTTATCAGCAGCCGCTCATCGCGAATTCTATATTTCTTCTTCAATTCTGCCAAGTTTTTCTGATAGATTTCTTCTCGGGATCCTTGCGATTCTGCTTCCTTTTTCACAAGTTCTCGAAGTTCAGAAATGCGGTACCTAAATAACCGCTTTAAATGTTTTGATTTTTGTCTTGTTTCTAAATCTTCCAAAAGTTTTTTCAGCGGCATCTTTTCACTATCGATTTTGAAGCGAAACACATAGTAGATTAGACTAAAAGTCACGATAAAGGACAGAAATACGCCTGGAAACATATGGAGTGTAAATGCACCATAATTAACACCGTTTGCGCTTATATATGGATGGGTTGCAATCAGCATGTTGGGGTAATCGCTCACAGGTGTCAAGGCGCCTCCGATATTTGCAAAAATCACAATTATAATAAGTGCAGTTCTTGTATTTAGACCCATTATCTCAGAAATTCGTATGGTTACTGGAGTCATCAGTAGAATTACAGTCACATTTATCAGCACGGTTGAACAGACAGTCGTGAATAAACAAAGATAAAACATAAGACGCCACGTTTTTCCCTCTGACAATTCAAAGGCAACAACGGCCATATAGTCAAAGAAACCCGTATCGGTAAGTATCCCTACCAATATCATCATTCCAAAGATTAGCATTATTGCGCTTACATTTATCCATTCAATGATTTCATCTACTAAGACACGTTCGTGCAAAGCGCTCATAATTGCTAGGCCGAAGATGGAGGTAAACAAAGCGGCGAATGTACGATCCGTTAATTCGAATCCGATGAGAACATATAAGAAAACCAGTAGAAAAATGCCAAGCCAGACGCCTATGAAAAAAAGTGTGAAATATACATGAGGTATAAAAGAAAAGAACGTGTAAGGATTTGATTAAATTTCAAATACATAAGAAAAAAATAATTAACCAATTTTAATCTGAAATTCACTTATTTTTAAGGGCGTGTTAGGTTAATCTATTATGGTTGTAATCGATATTTATATTGGATATTTCAGAATTTAAATTGAAAATAAATACCTTTTGATGTGTCGCACGGATTGGCAACAACTTTTATAGAAAAACCATCCGTCATACCATGATGGTTGATAAATTTAACACGACCTTTATCATCACCGTCATCGTCAGCTTCACTGTCATAAGTCGTCAGATCGAAATTGTTAACAACTTTGTGTACAGTATCGTCGTAATAAACTACCCAGTCTTTTGATTTCCAAACGATTTCATGTTTTTTATCATAGATCTCCACGTTTACTATAACATTGGGATCACCTGGCGATGCTAGATTAGGGTGATAGGTTTTGGGCTCATCAATATTACCCACAAGTTGAACTCTGACAGTATTTCCGGTTGGGGTTTCCATTTCTACATTAAATTCCTTGTTGTCTTCAAGAGGTACCACCATCTCCACCTTCTTGGAAGGTGCCGTTATCATGAATAAAAGCGTGATGAATGCCCATACTATCAAAAAAATTATTAATTTTACAAGTATATATATATATTCTCGTTTGTTTTCTGTTCGCTCTTTGTCAACGCTACTTTCGGGTGGCTCCATGTTGTTTGATGCACGAAGAAAGAAAATTAAATTATTCAAAAGTCTTGAAAAAAATTTTAAAAAAAGGTAGTATAGAAAAAGACACTTCAGAAAAAATATAAAATAAATTAGTTCATTAGTTCTAGGCATTCTTGGTTTATTTGAAAACTAGAAAATCTAGAAGGTGAAAAATTTGAAAAGTAGAAATGGAGATTTTTTTGTCCTCATCATAAATTTTATACAATATTTTGATCTACGTGATCTACGTAGTCTGCCTATTTATCTCTTGGCACAGCAACTAGTCTCTCAATATCTTTCGCCCTAAATGCTTATCTTATCATAAACTAACATTAAAGGAGGAACCAGTTCGATTTATTAGCTTACAAGAAATCGGAAGGGACTGCTTATTATTTTTTTATTTTATTGTTATAGGTTTAAAACGAATCAATGAAATTGAACTGAATTATTAAGAACAAGATCTTTACTGAAATCACTACACTTTTAAAGCTTACATACACTTATTACACTTCACCCTTAAAAGTTAACCAAGAATTGAGGAATTCTCCACTGTCTTTGAATCAATTAATCCGTAAATTTGCAGTTGTTATAGCATTTATAAGGGTCTAATTTAAATCTCCAGAGTCTGTCATCATCTGCATTGTCATAGATTTTTCGTTCTCCCCCAGTTCTGAATTGATAAAAAATCGCCATCTCCCAGTTTTCATCTGGTCATGTTAACTCATCTCAATTTACGCCTTGTGCCAATGGAATAGTCCGTGGGCAATGGACAGATAAAATGCGGCCCCCAACGAGGTCACCAACGTGATGGGGAATCCGTATTTGAAGAACTCCAAGAAGGAGATTTTATAGCCGTGCTGACTGGCGATACCGGCTGCAACAATGTTGGAGGTGGCAGCAATTAGAGTGCCATTGCCACCAAAACAAACGCCATACGATAGGGCCCAGACCATTGGTAGCATGGACACATGAAGCTTATCGTTAGTACTTATCTTGATGACCAGCTTTAGCATCATGGTGACGATGGGTATGTTGTCGATAAAGCAAGAGAAGATGAGCGAGATCCACAATACCAACATGATTGCAGTTATAAGGCGATGTTTCTTCTCGACGTCCTCAATAATGTTATTGGTGCATTCGCCAACAAAATCGATGAGACCCAGTTCCGATACGCATTCGACCAGCACAAAAAGACTGGCAAAGAAGAGTAAAGTCGACCACTCGATATGGTCAAAGATGTCCTGCAAGTCTCCTTTATTAGCCAGTATGAGCAACAAAATGGCAGCCAGCAAGGCTGCCCATGCCAGGGTGATGCCCTTTAAAAATGGCAAGGAGTTTAATGTAAAAAGTAGAATGGCAAATGTCAGAGCTATCCCACACTTGATCAGCAGCGGCATATTTGTGATCTTATACTTTGACTTCATTAGTGCCAGAGTTTCAATGTATTGCGCTGTAGGTGTAAGACCAAATGACTTTGATGCCTGTTGATGTTTCTTCAGCTCATCGATGCGCTCCACGATTTCCTCACGCAGATCCTCTTCACTTTCCCTGGTCGCTAACTTGTCAGCCACTTTCGCTAGATTTTTGATCGATTCGCGCATTTCATCGTCGCTCTGATGATATAGTTTATTTCGCATAAACCAATACATATAAACCCACGCTATTATAACGCCCAAAACAACGCCTGGGAACATGTGCATCACGAATTGGACAAAATTCACGCCTTCCTGCATAACGTACTGGTTCGTGGCAATAATGGCATTCGGAGGATCTCCGATAGGTGTCAACGCCCCACCGATATTCGAAAATATAACAACATAGATGAGCACTGCAGTTGTCCGCAGTCCCATGTTCTCGGTCAGTCGTATGATCACCGGTACCATTAGCATCACGATTGTGACATTGTCCAGGAATCCGGAGAGCACTACGGTCAACATGCATAATAGGAATATCAGCACCCAAGCTTGGCCCTTTGACACACGATACGCACACACGGCCAGGTAATCAAAGACCCCAGTCTCAGCCAACACAGTGACAATGATCATCATTCCGAAAAGAAGCATCAATGTTTCCATGTCGATCCACGATATAATCGTTTTCAACGACGGCCGTATGTGCATCATGCAGAGTACGCCTATGCCCAGGGTGGCTGATAACAGAGCGGCAAATGTACGATCCGTAATATCGAATATGATCAGAATATATAGAAATAGCAGCAGCAATACGGCGTAAATCACACCGACGGCGGTTATCGGATTCGAATGGATTTTCAAGGAAAAGGCCGTCGACTCTGTTCCCTTATTCAGTAGATTTAACTTCACGTCGCTATCGATACTTCGAAAAAACGAAATAGTTTTGCTATTACTCTTACCCAATTTCAGATTCGTTACCACCGACGAAAGTTTGCGCTCTTCTGCTTTTTCTATATATACAACCCAATCGCGTGAAGTCCAAACTGAATTGTTATTGCTATTCACACCCTCCAGTGAGACCAACACATGAGATTGATTTTGTTTCGCTCTATTGGGATTATAGGTGGCGTCCTTATCGATATTTCCTTGCAATTCAACGCGAATCTCAGATCCCTCAGGTTTCTCAGGCAGCTCAAGGGACTGTCTGGCGTCTGGATCAAGCGATATAATGCGTTCCTTTATCTTATGCGGCGTAGTTGTTATAATAAATAGGGTAAAATATAACCATGCGATGAGGAAAACACCAACTTTGATTCTTTGAAAGATACGCTGGCGAGAAGTTCGACGCCGAAGTTGGTCTTCATTTAAAGCTTCATCGTCTTCATCTTCGAAAAATGAACGGCGTGCCTGATTTTGATGTGGAAGGTTCGGTGCCATATACAGGGTATATTGACCGAGATCAAACTGATAATTTAGAGTATATCAGCAATCATAGCATTAGCAACGATGTGTATTTATAATTTTTTTTATGACTATTTTTAGATTACTACTGAAAAACAACTTAAGATTCTTGAATATTACATATGACATTATTCTAATATATTTTTCTTGACAAATATTTCAAGTCAATTACAATAAACGTTGGGAAAGAGAAACAAAGATTACACCCTTGCACCTTTTGGAAATGTGTTATACCGTTTCAGGTTTTGGCTGATGTTTCTTTGCATTTTTCATGTATTTTTTAGAGATTCAGGAATCGCAATTAATGTTTAAATATTAGTTTTCATTTAAAAAAAATTATTAAAATATTCACAATAAAACGTTTTGCTTGGTTTCTTGAATATCTTCCAAATATGTATATTATCCAAAACGAAATTCACAAAAAAAATCAGCAATATAATATTCAAAATGTTTACAGTGATGGGCTGGGTAAACTACATACGCAATAATGGAAATATCGATATAATAAATAAAAAATTAATTTCATCGTCTTTGTATACTAATCGTAAAATTAGAGATGTAAAGAGATGTGAATTAGAATCAGCTGTCTTCATCGATATTTTGTGCAATAATCGTAGCTAACTTAATCGACATGCAAAAATAAAACATTCTGCATATTTTGTAGTAGTGCCATAATTATTATTATAATATATTATTAAACATTAAAACATTAAAAAAATATTTTTCTAGCTTCAAATACGATAAACATATAACTCAATATTAATATACATATCAGTATATTATAAAACATTTGTAAACGAGGTATATACATACATATATCTAAACCTTAAGAGCTTCTTCATTTTGATGATAAATTTTCTTTTCTTCTCGTTCATGAAACTTGCCAATCCTCACACCGAGCACACACTGCGCTACAAATATATGTATATATATTTAATTTGCTGTCTGTCTTATTGCCTCGTCGTCAGCAGACATAACTTAATTACAAGGTTTATAATTGAACCAGCTGCGATAAGGACCTGACATATGCATTGGCAAGCGTGTGTATGAAATATGCATGTGTGTGCCAGGGGGTGGCAAGCAATATGTCAGGAGACGACAACTGGCAACTGGCAAACGGGCAACTTGACTGGCTGCTCGGGTTATGAATTACATTTCAATATGCTTCAACGTGTTCATCATTTATTAAAGCGATTCGCTGCAGCAGGCGGAGAGTGGAGAGTAGAACGACGAGAAGAGGGGTACAACTGCAGAGTGTATGTGAGTGTGGATGCGAATGCCAATAAAGTGCACAGCATTCGGGCAGGTCCTTGGCGAATTCCTCGACTCGGCCGGCACAGGATGTTGAAATGCTGTTGAGAGCGCAGTGCGCCGATTGCAATTTCCGTTTGTCACATTTGTCTAAATGGAAATTTATGCACGGACACCGGACAAACGACAACGAGCGCAAGCTGGGATCCGGTCCCAGGCTCGGACTCGAACCCGGCCTCAGTCTCGGTCACCAGGACGATGACGGGAAGGGAGCAAAGTCGGGAGTTTGGATTGTGAACTCAGTCGACTGGGGCTGCCTGTGCGGCGTTTAATGCTTTATTCACGCTCGACTGCCTAATGAAAGAGTCATTACACTCATTCATTCGTTTCATTCATTCATTCAATTCGTTCGCTTCGCTCCTTGATTCATTCATGAGAAGACGCGCGTTTCTCTTTTTTTTTTTTTTTTTTTTTGCCTTTGTCTTTCTGCTGCTGTTGTTTCCTGCCATTTCTACTTTCTCTTTTTTACTTCTTTTTAACGTTTGCTTAATTAATTGATTCAGTTCTGCCTCCAGAATGCATTAATCATACGCCCTGTTGGCGTGCGAAAAACGCAACCATCAAGCTGCCTCTGCCTTCACCTCTGCTGCTATTCGTGTTCATGCCGCTTGCAACTGTTAACGCTTTTTCAAAGTTTGATAATAGCTTTTCTCCACTTTATCAAAGTTTTCTATTAATGCTTCAGTTGCAAGCATGAATCGCTGCAATAGACTCTGACAGACTCTTGGGTAGTTAAAATGAGGCAATAGAGAAGAGGATAATATTTAGGAATTTATAATATTTTTTGTGCTTCCACAGGGTATTCACTCGTCGACTCCCAGTATTTGCTGCACTCTCAGTGCATTGAAAAGTTTTTAATTAATGGCGGCTCGCAAATTGAGTTGCATCAATAACCAAATTATTTCAATAGATTAAATAAATTTAATGAATTTCCTGTTCCTTTCCAAAGAACGGTTACGGATAAACGCTAATGGTAAACTTATGTTTGTTGTGTAAACACACACATATTTCATACTCCACGAGGACTTTTCGCTTTGATTTATGCGCTCAATTATTGCGGATATTTAACTAATATATCTATTATTGTATTGTTCTTTTTTATATATATATATCAATGTGTTTTTCCGCCTAGTCTATCCACAGTTTATATTATCACTGGCAGTCGGAAGCTGAGCTGCCATGCGGGGATTAGTCTGAATCAATTAAAGCAGCTTTCTGGCCAAGGCTTTGGGCACTGACATTTGCAGCTTTGTGGTTTACCGTTACGGGCCTAAAGGCCCCGCCCGTTTGACATTTGGACAGTTTTATTGTTCGGCCCATTTATCGCTACTTATTGTTTCACTCTGTTTGCTTGGTCTATGCCAGGCCTGGATTTGTGCGATAGCCTTTTGAAAACCCAATAAATATAAAATAGATGCATTAATAATAGTTTCGTCTGCGCCTGACTGGAATATAATGAGAAAATAAAGGGAATACAATTGTGGAAATTCAGCTTAAATACAAACAAAACTATAATAGGAGCATTTTCCGTCTAAATTTGTATTAAAATTCATCGATAATTCACCAAATGCTTAAAAAATTATTTTTTTAACTCAGAAGCAACCTCATCCTTTGTTTATAATAAAATCATTTATTAATTGTTTGACAATGCCTTTCGATTATTATTAAAAAATAAGTCAATCATTTTGGTTTCTAGCTAAGTTCAAATTTATTTCAAAACTCAAAAGAAATAATATCGTGACTAAATGATCGTAAGCTAAGAGTGCGCATATAGCTAACTGTGATAAATGCACACTTTACACACACTATTATTATCATATATTATATATAGTAAATGCAATGTTTACATTACGGATCGAAGCGGAGGTCGTTGGGTCTATTGAACCACCGCGCGACCAGCGTAACCTGTGTTGAACCTGGAACTGACTTGCAGCGATCTTAGTTTTTTTTCAGTCTGCACACGAAACGCCAGCATACAGCTCTGCAAAAGAATGAGGGAAGAGGGGAAACTGTGGTTATCTAACTGGCAGAGAGCAGCATAGTAGAGCGTGTGTACTTACGATTGTAAAGCAAAACGTAATCATGAAAACAAAAAACGAGCTAATGAGGACGGCACCACGGCAATGTTGCGTCAAATCGATTAGAAGTCCCACCTTTTTATCTACCTGTCCCGGCATTATAACGGTGTACTCAATGTTCTCTTTGAATCTCTTGAACTCTGAACCAATTGAAGTTGAATCATTATTACCATTGTAAGCTCGTTGCATCAGTGATGCTGATGTTGTTGTGTTTGTGGCGACACTGCGTCGCTTTCGACCATGTCCAGAGGGTTCATAGAGGTCGACACAGAAATCGGGTGTACAATCGGCCAAATCGATGCAGGCTTTGATCTGTGAGTGTATCCACAGTGTCGCCTTCTCCTTCATGGAGCTCAAGAGAAATGCCTCGAAGTCCAAAAATACCTCATTAGGTCTATCACGATATTTGGCCGGCTGATGCGGAATTATCGTAGCCAATTCCCGATTGCGACAACCGTTGTGAACGAGAGATACCGATCCAGAGGCGTGAGGATTTTCTGTTATTAAAAAATAATATTAAAATATTATCATTAATTATTGTTATTGATATTCGTAATAAAATTAGGTTTCGAGCTCTTAAACTCACCAGAATCTGGGGATACAGTCACCTCCATAAGTTTGACATACTTCCAAACCGATTGACTTATGCGTGCACGAAGTTGTAGTTTAGTTCCCAGGGGAACTGCCTGATCTACGGTCTGCTCTTTGGATGCCGTCAGAGAAGGAGGATCGTTTGATGAACTAACTGGATTGTTGGTGCCACTCACGCGTGCAATTGGCGGTGCCTCCTTGTAAAGCGCTACTTCGTATTCCAATCTATTCGGCATCTCTTCAACGACACCCGATACACGAGCTCCATGTGGACTGTAGTGTAATTCTTACTTAGTCATGATAAAAAATTATTCCAATTAGAAACTCACAATGAACCCGCAAATCCGGCTGCCTTATTCTCGATTATCGTTGGCTCTGGAGGTTTGCACATGATGATCAGTTCCTGATCTGATTGCATGACCACGCCGGGAAATTGGGGGAACCAAATGCGCACATGAACAAAACCCTTTATTACAAAATGACAAAGATATGTCAGATATGATAATACAACATCTATTTAGAGTACTTACATTTCTTTTTAGCACGCCACATCGGGTAAAGTCATTAATTCTCAGATTGTAAGTACGATCATCCTCATCGCTGGTGTCCCTTGAGATAATACAATGCGGATTTGGTTCCTTAACGCCAATTCTATCGTCAGCAAACATGGGACTGCCCTTGAAACCATCGGGACGCTTAAGCGTAGCCGTTATTAGATCTTCAATATCCGAACCAACAGTGGAAAATGTACACTGAACATCGGCAACTAAATTACGGAAAAACATTTAATGGGACCTATAGTAAAGTGTATTCATAGTATAAATCGCTTTCGTCGACTCACGAAGAACTAGATCTAAAAAATTAGATCTAGGTTATATATTGGCAAACGAAACTCCCAAGGTAATAAAAGGAAAGTGCACATTTCACTGCAAACCCACTCATGCACATATAAATAGATTTGTACAAAGTAAGTATGCCATTTTCTATAGTCGTGTAATAATATATTTAATTTTCTGCACTACATACCTTCATAATCTTGGGCAATACAGTCAAGCGGTAAGACCTGGCGAAAAAATTATAATTTTATTTTTTATTGATTCAATAGTACTTAAAAATGTATTCTAATTTTTGGGTTTTTTAACCAAAATTAAAATATATCATGAGATTCAAAATTTTATTAAAATTTATTTGATGATGCACTATAATTTTCAATTAGTTTCTATCATCCACTGATGCAAAGTTATCCGCAGTGCATCCTTAACACTAAGTTTCCCATGCATATCAACTTACAAAGAATATACAAATTTGCAAGAAAATTAAGTTCTTCATATTCCACTGAATCATTATCATAATACTCATTGTAACCGTAATACAGGCTGTTATTATCGCTCTTGTTAATTAATTATTTAAATCACGATACACGAAAACGGTGCACTACGGAGTTATATTTAAATCGCGCTTGGTATCACATCCAATCGGCTTGAAAGAAAATCGCAGAATGAAACTGGAGTGGCAGTTGGGAAGATGCAATTACCTTGATCTTGGCTGCGTGAATTCTAGTCCAACACAAATACAAATCGCTTGTGAATACACAGAAGTATACATGTAAGTGGGTAACATGTGTGTAAGTCAAAGCATATTGGCTTAAACGTTCTAATTTTGTGGTAGCATAGGCCGAACACAGTCAAGCAATACAATTCACATGTATTTACAATGTGCATATTGGTCTATAAGTGTACAGTGGTGGCCAAAAAATTAGTAGACCTTGTGTGTGAGAATTTACGTTCATTGTTTTATTTGGGTCGCGTTAACATAACTGCGATAGCTGTTTTATACAAATTTCCGAAACATAATTTTTTTTGTTAATTTTCATTACAGAGTTACAAAATATATGGTAAATTAACGACGTTTATTGCATATCGTATTATTTTACATACCTACATATGTAAACAACTTATTAAATTGAACAAAAGAGAATGAATATCCATGACATTGTGGAGATATTATTACATTATATTATGTTATAAAATACAATACTTTAATAAATACGAATTATTAAAATTTTGTTTTCAAAAATGTCGATTTGAATGTCAATTATACGGATAGTCGCATGAGCAATCATCGACCGATAGCTTCCATATCGATATATCAGTTTACCGATGTTGTTGTATATTGTTCATCTCTAAGTTAATATACTCGCATCACATACGTATGTTTTTTTTTGCTTATGAAACTTGTAAATTAAAATAGTAGTATCTCGATCAAATTTATTTGCTATGATTATTTGTGCCTAGGGCGAATACACCACGGCCCCAGATAGCTGCTTTGCGGGATTTTGTGAATCAGATTGTTAAAAGTAAACACCAACCTGCCACTATCATGTTGAGGAACGCCGGCAGTCTATTATTTCGAAGCCTCTCCGTGAGTATAATATAGTACCCACCTTAATCAGTGTTATTGAAGGTGAAAGTCACAACATTTATTTAATTATAATATAGGCATCATCCGGGTCTCAAGGACCGTCGGTGAGGGGCATCAACCTAATACCAATGGTGGTTGAACAAACAGGACGAGGAGAACGGGCCTACGATATATTCTCTCGTCTTCTTAAGGAGCGTATCATCTGCCTTATGGGCAATATCACTGATGACATAAGTTCCACGGTGGTTGCCCAGTTACTATTTCTGCAGTCCGAGAATGTGAACAAACCCATCCACTTGTATATTAATTCTCCTGGTGGCGTAGTAACTGCTGGTCTGGCAATCTATGATACGATGCAGTATGTGAAACCACCTATTGCTACATGGTGTGTGGGACAGGCATGCTCGATGGGTTCGCTCTTATTAGCAGCCGGAGCCCCTGGTATGCGCTATTCCCTTCCTAATGCCCGTATCATGATACATCAGCCGTCTGGAGGCGCTCAGGTAGGCTCACATACCCATAAAAAGACTCATAGCTTTCACTTAATCGAATATATCTTTGTCTACAGGGTCAAGCAACTGATATACTTATACATGCGGAGGAGATTATAAAAATAAAACGCCAATTGACCGCCATATATGTGAAGCATGCCAAAAACTCTTATGATGAAATGTGTTCCCGCATGGAACGCGACCACTTTATGACCCCTGAAGAGGCCAAGACCCTAGGCATAATCGATCATGTGCTTGAGCATCCGCCAGAGACAGTTTCAGATAGTAATCCATCCTCAAGCTCTCCCGCGTCTGGCAAATTGATGTCAGACTCGGACAGTTCTGAGTCGGGAAAAAAACGATCAAAACAGTCGTCATAATTTAATAAAAAATTCGCATTTGTACAACAGAATTATCGGGCTTCAAAATTGTATAACGTATAAAGAGAGGAAAGAGAAATAAAATTAATATTCATAGAACAGGGCTATTTTTTTTATCACTTTCATGATAAAATAAATGAAAAAAAACAGTGCAATTGAAACGAGTTTTTTTTAATGTTTTCATTCCAAATTCATATTACGTTTCATGAAAAACTTTATTTAAATGCTAAATCCATTTCAGACTACGCTAACGCGAAACATCAAATATATCGAGATAATCAGTAGAAAACATTTGTAAATATACCCGTCATATATTTGGAGAGTTAGTGTGTGAAACAGTCTTGAAAGGATGTCGAATTTCCTGACGCGTATATTTTCATTTGTCTTAAATGCTTGGCATAAGCGAAGTAATAAAAACTCAGATTTTATTGCTTAGTTTAAAAAACTAATGGCTGTACCAGGATAGACGATACACGATCTTATTACATTATGAAATAAAATTAATATTCATAGAACAGGGCTATTTTTTTAACACATTTTAGGTCTGGTCCATGGCAATAATGTCTGAATTGCCGGTTATGGAATCCTTCTGCACATATTCATAGATTTTACACAGTTCCGGAGTCTCCTTAATTGACTTTAAGAAGTCTAACAACTGTTGATTTTTATCTGAAAGAGTTAATAGTTTTAGTGCCTGAAAATATTTCCAAAAAGGATGACATCGTATACTTACTTGCTTTGGGTATTTGCGAGAGAGCAGACACAGCCCGTAGAGCAGAACGTTTCAGCTCATCTTGTTTCTCATATTCCTGCTTAACCGAGTTGGCTTTGACCTTGTGGGTGCAGGTGTCGCGCAATTGTTGAACAAATTGATCCAATCCTGGCGGGAATAAAAGAGAAATGTTTAGAACCAAATGGGCGCAATCAATTGAAAATGATATTCCACATACTCAGCAAAACCTTATCGGGACAGAGAACTGCCAGTCGCGCCGTCATTAGGTACGTCAGCATTTTGATGTCATAATGATCACAAAGGCCAGCCTGTACGTGATCCATAAACTGCATAACGTCCACTCGCTCGAGGCCCTGTTCGAGCAGTGTGTACATGCACTCGAAAGCCGCTTTTCTTATATCGAGACCATCGTCGACTGTGTGCTTAAAGGGTCCCATCTCGACCTCGCGTATTAGTTCGCTCTTGACCTTTGTCTCCGAGTATAGCCAGGGCAGCAGGGTTGGCAAAAGATCACGGACCAAACTGGGCTTGTTGTGCACAGCCGAATTGAAGGCAACCAGAGCAACACGACGAACCTGCGGTTCCGGATCGCGAAGGGCGAACAGAAATTCACCGATGCTCTGCTTCAAGAGCAAATCGATTGGTTGCGGCTGATCGGAGATGGTGAACTTTACAGAAGAGACAACAACTGTGCGCATTGTGGGACTCTCTGAACGCAGTGCCTGCTGTAGCTGTGGCAGCAGTTCCTCTGGATTGACAAGTACGAGTTTTCCAAGGCATTCAGCAACCACATTCCGTGATCCCTCCTCCGAGCACTCGCAATGTTTGAACAGCTGCGACCAGATCGATGGTACCGATGGGAGAAGCTGGGCGAGGCCATTGGGTGTGACAGATAGCGATGATATGACCTCCTTCAATGAATGCAACAACAAATACTGTCGCTTTGGCTGTGCCTCGATCTCCTTCAGAATCAATGGCAAGTAAGTGTGCAAACTGCCAACAGAAACGGCACCAAGAGCATGTGATGCAGCTGCCTTCACATCTTCCGACGTGGCACCGAAGCATTCAATGATTGTCTGAGGCAACACATCAATGGAGCTAAGATCGAAATGACGACCTATTTCGCCAATTGTTAGCAGACAGAAGATGATCTGTGTGTCCTGATTGCGCTTCTGCAGCTCGGACATCAGTTGAGTGGCCAGAGGAGTTGCCACTTGTGGACATTGTTGCGTTAAGGCCGCAATGCATTTGGCCAATGAATGATAAGCCTGTTTGTGCAGCTGCAGGTGTTCATTTCTGCCACTCGGGTCATTCTCCCTCAGAACGGGTTCCATAAGCTTGGAGACCAGCGAATGGTAATCCAATCCAGCTAACTGGGCCTGCACCAATGCCTGGAATAGCTCCAAGGTGCATTGCAACGCGGTGCCCTGTAATGGTAATGGTAAATAATCATCAAATAAAGCATCTCTCTCTAGAACGGATGCAATGGATGCTTACCTGTAGCAACGGGGATCGCACTAGAATTAACACAGATGGCAAAAACTTTTCATGGATGCCAACTAAAGCCTGCGGCTGTCGACGAGCTGTGGTGCTCAAGAGAGTCAATGAGTATTGGGCAACATGCAAGTCCGAGTCGGAAATGAGTCCAGGAATCTCGACAATAGCTGACTGCAGCACACTCGGTTCAAAGTTCGAGGAATAGTTGATGACAATCTTGTTGATTAGGTCTAGTGAGTGCAATTTTAGTGCTCGATGATTCTTGCGCAAAAATGTTCCCAAAGTGGGCAGCACATCATGCAAGATTGGGGACAGGTCAATGCGCAACGGCGAAGCGGCAATCATAGTGAGTGCTTTGACACTGCTCAGGCGTGTGACCTCGTTCTTTAAGCGTTCCATAAAGATGGGCAGACAGACGCCCAACTCGCCCTTGAGCAAATCGCCCATATTTGCAATTATTTGACCCATGCAGGCTATGGCACGCTCTTTGACCTCCTGATCAACGTCGGTGACCTTTAATTTCTGCAAGGTGCACGAGTAAACCTCTCCCACAAAGGGTGTCACATCGAAATCGGATTTAACGGCATTGGAACCCAGAGGGCGTACGACTTTAACAAGCTGCTGCAACACAAGTAGAGCTTCGGTAGCGATCTTGTAGAACGGATCGAACACAGATGTCACCACTAGTGGCACCAGCAGCGGGATGTGGGGATGGAAAACCTGTGGCTGATGTCCCATCAGCAGTGAGCAAAGGAAGCCCAAGGATTCGATTTTCATGTTGCTTGTTGAACTCTTGTCGTTCAGGGAATAACTAATACCAGGCACAATGCTCTCCAGATGTGGACCCAGTGCACCTGGTAGAGAATTCAATAGCTCGCGCAGCAAAAGGAAACAGTCCTGACGTGTTTTCATAGATTTTTCACGCATTAACGGCTGTATGGCTTTGATAATCTGTGGCAACTGTTCGATTAGCAACAAAGTTGGTCCCGATACCTGATCCATTGAATCGGGATCATGAGCAATATCTTCAGCCGGACGGGTGTTCCTTAGGAGCGCAACATAAGCATGGAATATATCAGATTTAACATTCTCCTCGCGCTCCTTGAAACGAGAAATCAGAGCGGGACTCAGAGTGCGATAGAATTCTTCAATCAGTTCCTGGCGTGTTGCTATTAGAACCTCCAAGCATTTAGCAGCAGCACGACGCACCTTCCAGCTCATATCATCATCATCGCTGTATTCCTCGCTATCCACATATTCATCCTCCTCGGTATCCATTGCGATCCCGGTATCACCATCGTCGGCCTCATAGTTATAGTTGGGATCGTATGTGACGTATTTGAGACACAATTCAAGAATCTAAAACCAGAAAATAAAAGAATAGATTTAAAAACATTTAATTTTCACAAAAGATTTGGCAATAACCTATTCATCAGATAATAATTATTTATTACACACTTTAGTTAAAGTTCTTATCTCGTCAGTTAACTCACCATAGGAATGTGTGGATGTATTGCGTCTGGGCAACGCAAGACGAACGCCTCGCAGGCCTGCAGACAGAATTCGCGCAGTTCGTCGTCATCACGCTGGCTATATTGCTTGAGCAACAGCATTGAGCGATCGATGTGGTTACACAGGCGATGTCCAGCCTGGCGACTATACAAGGAAATTAATTAATCACATGTTAATGAAGTTGATTTGTATTACCTACCATATCGAAGCCAAACATTGAATGTAGGTACGAATGGCACCGGGATTCTGAGGATTCTCTAGTCCTTCAAGCAGATGATCAACAACTCCATTATAGGCATTGCTATTTGCTTGAACCAGAAGAACTGAGAGTGCTACAATGGTGCGCTTTCGTACAGCTTGACGTGTCGAAGCCAGTTGCGGCATTAGGGCCTTCAAAATTGTACTATGAAATGGTACCAGAAATTCGCCAAAGCGTGACAACAGGTCTGACAGTATGTCCAGAGATTCCAATTTCACAGAAACATCTTCCTATAAAATCATTATCAAAAACGATTAATAAATACGGAAATAGTTAACATTAGTTAGCTCTTATTATTGTATTTACTAAAAACGAATAAATACAAATTTATTACTCATTAAAACTAAAGAGCACGATTACTTATTAAATCCTAACAACTGGTACTAAATGGCAAAACAACTAAATAAAAACAACTTATTATGGAACTACACAGCAATGGTATAATAGATGTGGGGTTAGGTACGTACCTTTTCTATGGCAATGCTTAATTTGCCGGTTATCCGCTGACAGACATTTGGGGCCAGCGAATTGGAGGACTGTGGCAGCTCGGCAATAACAGTCTTGAGACCGATACTTGAGATGTCGCGCAGCTGTTCCACATTGGACATCATATTACCGCATAGGGAGTCGACAATTGTCTCAACTTGATTCTCCTTCACCTTATTGACCAGTGGACCCAGGCACTTTACAGCCAAGTTCTGCACTTCGCCGTTCTTGTCCTCGAGCAGCTTTAGCACCATGCGTACCACCTTCTTTTCTGACTCGTCGTCCAGTATAATACTGTCCTTTTGGAGCTCAGTCATTAAGTCATTTGTTGCCATGAAACGGAAATCTTTGTCCGTCGACGTCATCTGTAGCGCACAAATAATGTGAATTTCATCAGTTTGCAGGTCTTACCTTAAATTCTCGTGTACGCTTCAATTCTATACATACCTTTTCCAGCAAATTTGCAATTTGATGATATTGATGCGACGCCATGATCTATCTATATTTTCGTGAACGGTATGTATATATGAAATATATGAATTATTTTGCACGGTAGCCGATTTGTTAATTTTGTGACCGCCTCACAAATGCCTTTTGTCTTAGACAAATATAATTATATTCAATTTTTTTCCGGCACAAAAATTTGCGTGTTGAAACTGGAACTGGAAAATGCACAAGTAAAACTGTGCTATCGATATATGGAAGCTGAGTTTGCGATAATTTTTCAAGTATGTATCGATATATGCGAATGAATTAATGCGGTCACACTAGCGGCCACGTTAACAGAGTTACATAAAATTAATACCAAATTAATGAATTCTGTTAAAAGAGCGATCAAGTACGGAATTTTATGTAGACTTTATTTTAGCTTTATAAACAATTATTTATTAGTTGCAGGTAATCTTATTGAGTATCAAAAATTCTATATTAATATATAAAACATTTCATATTATTTCCAAGCCAAAGGCCTTTCCGAAATAATAATCATAAGTTGAATACACAACAAGATATACCTACAACAAAAAGAAAAATTGTCTAAAGAGTAACCCCAATATACTCGACATTCTCTGATAAAATGGCGATCGATTTTTCAGATTCCACAACTTTACCAACAATACATGCTTTTTGTGCTCCATTAGTGACTTGCTCAAATTCTTTGCAATATTCTTCAGCTGATTCTGAAGATAGACAAATCAGAAGTCCTCCAGATGTTTCCACTGATTTTCCTGCAGTCAACTTTGTGCCTTGACCAAGTAATTCACCAAATTTAAGAATATTTTTGATGATGGGTAGTTTTTCAATTTTGAATTGGAGTTTTTGTTTCTGAAACTCGGCCAGGTTCTTTGCATGACCCAATAAACCGAACCCGGTTACATCAGTAGCAGCGTGGGCTTCGTATTTGTGCATTAAAAGTGCAGCTATGAAATGGAATAAAAAAAAAGATTAAAAGAAATAAAGAAGTAATAATTAAAGAGTTTTTTAGCTTTACCATTTCTATTCAGATACGTCATTGATTTAAGTGCGATATTGAAAGATTCCAATATATCATCGTCTGAAAATGCAGAGAGGAGTTTTTGATATTTCTCATTTTTCTCCATTCGCCAAATTGATGCACTTGTTGCCAGTTGTGTTCCAAGGGGTTTCGTCAGCACCAAAACATCACCAGCTTTTGCATTAGACGGTCTTTAAAATAGATTAATGACAGATCTCTTCAAACAAATATTAATAAACTTACAAAATTATATCTTTCTTTGGGCAAACAGAGCTCGCAATTCCGCCGATAATGCACCAGGGGTTAACAACAATATTTTTGATCGTTATATTCCCACAACATCCGCTGTCTTTTGAAGCCTTTTGAAATCCCTTTATTATCAGTTTAACGACAATATTCCGCTGCTTTTCCGTCATATCCGATGGCGCACTTATCAAAATTTCAATCTTATCAATTTCAGTAACCCCCACAGCATAAACATCACTCAAAACATTTGCCATGGCAATCCGACCCATTATCTCGGGGTCATCAACAAGTGGGTAGAAGAAATCAACCGTTTGTACCAGCGAAAAGTCTTTATGTCTTGGTAGAGGTATAACTGCACAGTCCATCCCAGATCCTACACAGAAACAATATTATTCACTTGTAGTTTGTTTTTTGTTTTAGAAACTCACCGATAAAGTCGTCATTGTTATTAGGAGCCTTACTAACTATTTCTGTTCCCCTGAGATACCGGTTTAGTTTCTCTTCGGGAACTTTACAACCTCACCCTCGAAGGGTAGAGAACATAGTTAGCCTAAAGTCGGCCTCCAAGCCATGATTTTCGGGTTGAAACATTTTAAAAAAATAGTTTTATAAAAATCACTAAGATCGTGTTGTCATCAAGAGTGCGAAGAAACATATGTTTCTAACAGTGAATTAACAGAGCTTTGATTAACAGCGCTGTGGCTGCTAATTTAAAAAACAAACTATACAACTAAGCATCGAACATACGGCGTACTCAAACAGCGGTTTTTACTCATTGATAATATAGCGATATAGCAATCCAGGCCCGAACTGTTTACGAGTGACCGATCGGCTCACTTCGTTAGCAACCCCGAAGAACCTCACAGCGCCATCAACTCAGTCGCAGTTCTTTGCGATGTGTGCGTGCATGCATGCACAAGCTCGCAAATGAATGTGTGAAATTTGACAGCGGCTTTTTTAAATAATTTCTTGATTAAATTGTTATACTCGATATTTTAAAAGGAAAGGATGCAATTAAACATTTTAAATCATGCTTAAAATAACTAGCTATTATGTTCTCAATAATAAAGTGTTACTTGATTTATTTATTCTTTAATATCTTATTAAAACGGGTACTTCGAAATTTGATATTAGACTAGTTGCAAACACCAGCATTATTCGAATATACCTCCAGGCAAGTGTGACAAATCCGTAAACTTTGTCCTTTTTTGGTGCTTTTATCGTGTTTGTTGTCTCCAACGAATAAAAAAAAAACACCCCTAACACCCATAACGGGAAAAAGCGAAGGGCGACAAAGGACACTGACATTGTCGGCAAACAAAGTTAAAAATCGTTGGAAGCTAAATAACGTTTTTGGATAGTATTTTTGAAACAATGAAATCGGGAACGGCGAAAAACTAATACAGAAATACCTTATAAATCTGAATCGTTGCCACAAAGTGTTTTTGCATCGTTTGCAAAAGTCGATAATATTGAAGGGGAACACACAATAAAATGTTCAAAAGTAAAAACGAATGTAATGTTGTGTATAAGTGCACGGTTCGTCTGCTTGACGATTCAGACGTTTTGGAATGTGAATTCCAGGTGTGTGTAAGAGTAGTGTATTCAATAAAATACATATTTCTATTAAAATATGTCAAACAATAACTCTGCCAATGCATTGTTTTGTTGTACACACACACATACACAAGTTGTGCGTGAATGTGTGTGAACAATGTGGAGCAACTCAGAGGGTAACTTCCTTATGTGGGGACCGTCTCAACGGAAATATGCAAATTCGGAAAAGGGTTTGGCCAGATTAAATTTCGTCGCGTGTCACGAAGAGAAAGTTGTGATTCAAACGGAGTTCTTATTTGAAATAGAGATTAAAGTAAAGTTTATATTTTTTCACACTTCTATATCATTTCAGCCATTTCACAAAGGCATTTATCTAGTCGAACACATTTGTAGGCAATTAGATATTAAGGAAAAGGACTATTTTGGTTTACGTTACGTGGATACAGGAAAACAAAGGGTATGATTTGTTATTTTGTTGATTTTATTGATATATAAATACATGTTTATCTATATAGCACTGGCTCGACCTGGCCAAATCCATACTTAAGCAATGCAAAGGTAAATAATATCAAATAATAATTTCTTAATTAGTTGAAACTTTATTATATTTATGATAATGAACTATTTTATCAACCTTTCTCTCAGATATAGACCCCGTGCTCTTTTCCTTACGTGTAAAGTTCTATCCGGCGGATCCTTTTCGCCTCACTGGCAATGGCCGCATCATGCTCTTCCAGCAGTTGAAAAGGGACCTCCGGCACGGCCGTTTGTACTGTTCCTTAGGCGAGGCAGCCGCATTGGGGGCATTAATTGTGCAAGGTAAGTGGGAGAGTATGAGGCATACATCTGTTATTTACTTTACACGTGTATATTTCAGAGGAGTTGGGGGACTATGACGAGGTCATACACATAGGCGACTATGTGTCATCGTTAGACTTAGCACTGCGTCAAACAGAGAATCTGGAGAAGAAGATAATTGAGCTGCACAAGAAACGTAAACCCAATCAGGATCCCTCGGTGGCCATGGATGAGTTTATGGGCATAGCACGAGGCCTTGAGACCTACGGCATTGATCCGCATCCCGTCAAGGATCATCGCGGTTCTCTGCTGTATGTGGGCATTAATCATGCCGGTATAAGCACATACGTGGCCGGTAAACGATCGCAACACTTTCGCTGGAATGAAGTTCACAAGATCAACTTCGAGGGAAAAATGTTCATAGCTCATTTGAGCTTTACAGACGCCAGCCGAGAGCCAGTGAGTAATACCAGAAACCTCTTTTAGAATCAACATTAATGTAGATTCTCAAATTATTCTTGCAGAAAAAACACACAATCGGCTTTAAATGCCCGTCGGGACCAGCCTGTCGTTATCTCTGGAGATGCGCAATCGAACAGATGCTCTTCTTCACGTAAGTAGAGGACGTAAGGTGTCTTAAGACTATCAATATATGAAAGGACCTCTAACCGTACCCCCTCTGAAGGTTTTTCGAATATAATTTAATGTATTCCTGCTTTTATATTTCAGATTACCAAATAGCCAACACGCCGCTGTTGTATCTGGCGGCGGCTTCTTCTCCTGGGGTACCAAATTCCGTTATACCGGCCGAACTGAACGCGAAATCTTGACTGAAAGCATTAACGCTCTACGGGAACAGAAAATGACCAATTCAAGTTCTAGCAAACGCAAGGCGAGCAGTGTGCCTGCAACGCCTTCTAGTCCGCAAGGCGACTTGGCGCAAATACGTGAGAGATTCTCCAATGAATAATCCTTTATCTTTTATCATATATCATGTTTGTTCGCAGGCTACAGCAGCTTACCGCGCTCAACAATGTCCGAACCGCTGGGCTGTTCCATGGGTCCCAGTATACTGATCTATGGACAGGATGCAGGCGTCAATGGAGGCCTGCAGATGTCAAGCCTGGAGCCTGTGTGCGAGGAAGCGCGTCTACGCTCATCAAATATAGACAGACTTAATCATATGGGAACAGAGCCGCCCGCCTATGGATTCCGGGACTCCATTGAGCACTCGTCAACGGAGAGTGGCCTCACGGCCAGCGGCTATGATGTCGCCGGCAAGCCGCGTGGCAATCACAACGACTCCAAGCAGCATCTATACTACTCATCCAAGCAGTACTATGCGCTGCCCAATCCCGCCTTAAATTCAAGCTCTTCCGTCGGTATGTCCAGTGGAAAACATATAGGAAAGTTTTCACGCACCCATTCCAACTCCCAAAGTGGCAAAAGCTTAAGGAAATTCCATTTACTACACGCCTTTATACCATCGGTCATATTCGTTGTTATCGCCATGGCTGGCACAGCAGTCCTCATCATGGAATCGGAGCTCGAGATGTTTGAACGCATCCGTAATACTCCCGAAATGCTAAGTTTGCGCTATCAGTATTATCAGCCATTGAAAGAATTTGTTTTGGAGAAATTGGGACGAAAAAACTAATGATTGACATTAATAATTATAAAATTGAATAGTTATATAATTTATATTCTTATTTAATATAGGTTTTGTATATGTAAAATGCATTCCCTGCCAGCTGAAATGAAATATTCAACAATTTGATGTTTATTTTTGTAGAGACATCGTACAAAATAGATTTGTAATACAGCTTTAAGGAATTCCAGAATTAACAACAATTATGTTGTTAATTGTGCTTAAATTCATGGTTTGTGAATTGTTTTATATAATTAACTATTTAATTACTACTGCACACTCCAAAACATATCATATAGCTGCTATGCTACAAGGTTTGTTATAGAAAACAAGAAAATCTAACAATGAGCAAATCGAAACTATGGATTAACTTGATTTGTAGAATATATTAAGTAAAATGAATGAGGTGAATTTTACAACCAACTGTGCAATTTAAAGCAATTTAATTAATTTAAGAAACCCTTTCCGTATGTTTATAAATATTGTACCAAAATATAATTTTATATAACTTAGTAGTTATTGTATTAAATAAAACGAATACATAGATAAAGTCAAACTGTTTCAGTAGCAGCTATATGATTGAGGATAATAATCCGAACATGTTGAAATTAAAAATGTTACTTTACACTGGAATAGTTTCGAATTCCTATCTCATTTTCCATTTACTTAAAGCTGAGAAAATTTAATAAGCGCGAAATCTAATATTAAGAACATATAAAGATAGAGACACATAATCTTTAATTAGCTATTCGATCTGTTGTAACCTGAATATAGCAACAGTCCACCATTTGTTTACACATGAATAAAATGATTTTTTAATACAAATTAGAAACGAAATTTATATTTGCATAAAAAACTGATTTTTAAAATAAGCGCTTCATATCGATAAAAGAAAACATCGATACTTTAGTGATTAACATTATTTTTTGTATGATGATTAAATTTGTCATGCAAAGCACAGATATCTACGTTATCCAACACTCATAACAAAGCTTATGTACGATCGATCACATAGTGAAAAATTGCGAACCGATTTAATTGAAAAGTGCGCATGCGTGGAGTCGGTAATGATAATTACAGGTTTGCTTTATTATCACTTTAAATTTAACATATGTATATGGATAGGGAAGCTGTTTAGGAGAGTGAAAACTGAATTATTTCCGTTCATAAGTGCAACCACAATTATGTACACATTAAGCGTACATATGTGAGAACTTCAGTGTTTACGCCATTTAACAATTATTGGAATTATTAAACAATTTGATACAAAGCCAAACTATAACGATCAAATGCAAAGTGTGTACATACTTATGCGCATACATACATACAAATGTGAAGTGCCAACAGCAGTGTCCACAACAGTGTCCGGTTATGTACCGTACAAAACGTCTTCAGGTGACAAAAGACGAATACACTTGCAACTTCTATATGCAAGTGTATAAGTGTGTGTGTACATCCGTAAAGCATTTAGCACACATACATATGTTCACATATTAATTATGGGTTCAAGTGTGTATACTTCTTGTACTACTTGAAAAATATGTACACACATACGTACATACATGCATGCAAGCAGATTACAGACTTGCATCTACATACTCGCTCATCTATGTATGTAGGTGTGTGTATGTGTGGATGCGATGTGTGACAGGCGATTTCTAAAAGTGCATGAAACAGATGACTTAAGAAGCAAACTGGAAATGTGGATGATGAAATACCATCTACAAACCGTATGTATGTATGTATGCACTTAACGAATACAGTTATTTGGCAGCGTAGGGTGTTGAAAAGCTACGCTTGAGCAACAGGTTGTACCGTTCGACGTGTTACCAGAAAAAAACTAATAAATTAATAACAGGAAACACGTACATTTTAAATTGAGTTGTTAATTTAATTTATGTTTATTATTAAGTTAAATTTCATTTACAGATAACCATTGATTGTCCATCAAGTTAGTGATGATTTGAGCTACAGTCTATATATAAAACTGAACAACTGGATTTGTCGATTCGTGTACATTAGTCAAGCAGTGGCAACTGTATAATGGTCTATCCTGAAGAACCTTTCTGGGCATTGCCAATGGTATCCGGATTATATGAAGATAGAGACTATAGAGGTAAAATAAGATTTACTTAATATAATAATATGTAATATAAAATAATAATATCCAACAATGCTTCCCCGTCTACAGTTAATGTCGTGGAAGCCTTGCAGGAGTTCTGGCAAATGAAACAGACGCGAGGTGTTGAGCTGAAGAACGGAGCTCTTGTTATTTACGAATCAATACCATCGAATAGCCAGCCCTATGTATGCTTTGTAACCCTACCCGGAGGCAGTTGCTTTGGTAGTTTTCAGGTAAAGAAATAAATTATGGTATAATAATGAAACAAACTTCAAGTGGAAACTATTTCAGAATTGTCCCACTAAGGCGGAAGCCCGACGAAGTTCAGCTAAAATTGCCCTCATGAACTCTGTATTTAATGAGCATCCGTCGCGTCGGATTAGCGATGAGTTTATCGAGAAGGCTGTACAGGATGCACGCGCTTCCTTCAAGGCAACGCCACAGAACAATGAACTGCCAGAGTCCGGAATTGGAGCATTTAGGTATTATCAAATATATATAAACTAAATACTGATTAATCAAAGGAATATCTGCCTACAGATTCATGCTGGAAGCAAATAAGGGTCGCACAATGTTGGAATTTCAAGAGCTAATGACGGTGTTTCAGCTTCTACATTGGAATGGGTCGTTGAAGGCGATGCGTGAACGCCAATGCTCACGCCAGGAGGTTGTCGCTCATTATTCGAACCGTAGCCTGGACGATGAGATGCGTGCCCAAATGGCACTGGACTGGATAGCAAGGGAGCAGGAGAATCCGGGCGTATTACGGCGGGAGCTCGTGGTGGCAGAGCGCGAATTGGAGACAGCACGCATGGCTGGGCGAGAGTTACGTTTTCCCAAGGAGAAAAAGGACATTCTAATGATAGCGCACAATCAATTGGGCGGCAGCAACTTGGGTGCCACCTCAATTGAAAACTGAAGCAGTAACAGTTATGGGGCTTCCTCCGCAACACATCTATATACATACTTACAGTTATATATACAGCTATTCAGCAAGTAATCGACGAAATAACCCGCACAACACTAACAAGTCTTACAGTTTTGATTATTGGACAACCATTACATGATCTCGAGTTCTGTTAAATCCGTTCAAGCATCAGGAGAGAAATACCTAGCGAAACAAAAAAGAAAAATCGAATCGAAACAAAAGCAAAAAGGGAAATAAGGAAAATGAAAAAGAAATACACTGATAAGTGCAAAATACTTTCGGAATGGAAAATTGTGATTTTAAATACTGCATTTACGGAATGATTTTGAGACTAAACATAAATAGAATAGTAAAATTTTTATATACTCTTAACTGAAATCTGCGTTGCATTGTATCGCGTATTGCATATGTGTTTGTCCTTGTGTATTTATGTCAATATATATATACGATATATGTGTAACTTTGTCTCAGCGCCAAGCGCACCTCATGCGAGGCAAATAACATTTAGATAAATTTTTTAATAATTTCATCAATCTTAATAAATTGGACTAATTTGGCAAAGCAAATTAAATAAATATTTATTTGACTGTGAAACACTGAAAACAAAAGAATGTCGGTTGCTTAAATACAAATACAAAGTAGCGAAACAGAAGCAAATGTCTATTAATCATAAATATAAACTATAAACTCATAATAGCACTAAAGTTTACTAGTTTAATATATTCCAAATTTTGAAGGATTTCCAGTTAGCCAAGATGATTTCCGCACAGAAAACGAGAATAGATATGAAAACTCCACCTGAAATATATTTTATAGACTGTCATATTGTTATTTATATTATTTGAATTATTAATTAACTTAGCAAAGTGAGAAATGCCGAAGAAACTCCCGATATGGTGACGGGGTAGACGGTATAGAGAGACTGACAGGCGGGCTTCTTCATTTGTCGCTGTCGCAGAATCCTTTCCACCAAACCAGCTTCACGTGCTTTACACATGCTAGGTACAATCATTAGACATATATTAGATATGTATTCATATTTTATAGAATTGACTTACGCAGCTCGAAAGATTTCGGTATATTGACTATTCTTGTGCACAATCCAGTTCATTATCTCTACCTCCATCAGGCCTGAGACCTCGCGTAGATCACAAATTTCATTGGCATCGAATAGTTCTGCTATAATCGGATATGCGTCGACTACTTCACAGTGGAATGCAAATCCACCGCTTTTCAAATACGGAATCGCTTCCTCGATGTGACCATAAACACCCATTTCATTGGCACCACGGGCTGCCGATAGCTTTCTCTTTATAAGTCGCGTGACAACCGGATTGGTACTTTCCTTTAAGCAGTCTCAATTTACAGTTACTTCACTTTACTTACTAAACTATATACTGCAGTATACTTACTCGAAAGAGCACCTTGTAGTAGCCAATATCTTCAAAGGAAATCTTTAAAGAACTCGCAGTTATTTCATCCACAGTAGCAGGTCCCTGTTCCGAGGAACTTAGCAATCCACCCACCACAGATGAAGTATAATAGTTATACATGACGACTGAGAAAAGAAAAATAGTTACAACTAGAGAACGTGCGGGCATATCAGTAGGAATCGGTTCCATGCCCTGCTGACAGACAGCACCAAAGGTGTGTAGCGTACGTTCGGTCCAGTTGCTTTCCGGTAAGGGATCTTTAATTTCCACAGCAAATCTTTGTTGCCACTTTCGGTTTGCCCACTGCAGTAGAAACCAGATGACATTGACAATAATCAGGGTAGCCAATGTGAAGAGCCACACGCGTCTGCTGAACGGTGCCAGAAAGTTGCCACTCTTTCCATGTGTATCCAAGTCGGGGGTAAAGCGAAATAGAAAGGCTGTCTCAAATTTCCAACTCTGGTGTATGGTATCGAACTCTGCAAACCGATTGATGCGATTGAATGCCCCCGATGCGGCAATATCTGCCTCGTTCCGCATTATAATACCCAGCAGACCCAGGCGGAACGTAGTGTTGCCCAATCTTCCTGCCCAGCCACGTGAATTGCGAAAATTAACTGTAAAATTAAAGCGATCCCTCAGCAGACTCAACAGCTCGTAGTGATACTTGATAAAAGCGGCCACTCCTGCATCCTTTGTGGGTCGCGAGAGTACTGCTTCAATCTCCTCATTTGTTACAATGTTTTCCTGATCGATCTGAGGAATATGAGAATTCAAATTTAGTAAAGTTCTATATATAATCCCTTGCTTTATACTCACTACACTGGCTCCTCGCAGTACGAGCCCATTGAATTGACTGCGATATTTGATGCTCTGCAGATCAAAAATATTCTCGAATATCAACAGATCCTTTAGATTATTCAATAGTTTTGCAGTCAAGTTCAGTTCCAGCGGTGCTTTCAATTGGCGACCCTTGGAATGAACATCCCAGAAAGCAAATCCTCCTTCTTTTGTTCTATTCAAATAAGTCAACTGCGCATTGGGTCCAACATATTCAAATTCTAGTGGCAAAAGATCTTCAATATTTTGCTCTACACCCCAGAGCAACCATTGATAGGTCTTATTGAAATATCTACCAGCAGAAGCTTCCCTCAACAGTCCAGCCGATCCCGGGCAACCTGTATCTACAATTACAGTAGTTCTCGCATAGTTTTCTCGGGTTAAAATTTTCGACAAAGAAAATGAATGGTTCAAATTAATTGGATAGATAAATTGATTGGTTTCCATTAGGGCCACAGAGTTGGTAAAGAGATCTAATATGAAAATATATAAATGTATGCATGTAACATAATAAAAATCATTGTTTTACCTTCTTTTGAACAGGCAAATATAACGGCATCTTGGGTCTTAACCAAACGCATCGTAAACTGAATTAAGACTGATGGTTCCATAGAGCAAACTGAACACACCACCAATAATTTGATAAATATCAAGTTCCAATTCATTTTGAAGTATTATCTTTAACTAATAGATTTTTAAATCACGTTTACCTCTTTATATAGGTTTACCATAGTGTCCTTTGATTGACAGTTTCAATTGCAGTCGGCACTTGTAAATGATAATTTGAGAATTCATTTACCACACTTAGGCCGCAAATTACCGGTAATAATCTGTTGGAATCATAGAGTCGCCTTAAAAATACCCTACATTTTTAGATTTACATACGTTTTATTGGTCTAATTCAATATAATAAAATATATTAATTATGTTAATACCTTCTTGTTCTGTCGTCTAAACCACCTGCAATTGCACTTGTTTTTGGATTAAAGAATCAATCGGATTCTCATAGCGGATGAGCTTGTTTAACAGAAATGTATCATCCTGATAGTAATCGGCATCAACAACAAATACTTCGACAACTTTTGACATTAGGTACTGTTCGTTCTTAATGGTATCGACTATAAGTAGCGGAGCGACTTTAATAAGTCCCAATTTAGATGGACAAATGGTGAGTGGAAACTCGGACATTTCACCGGGCTGCAAAACATCCAAAACAAAATCGGCTGAGCCTGTATATGGGCAATCGGCAGACACCTTTGTTTCCAGTGTTACATGAAGTTTCATCGAATGTTCCGCCGTATTGGTCACTCGACATTGGAATGTGAAGATTGAGCCGATTTTGACAATGTTCTCAGCGTCGATTACTTCAAGACGCAAGTCCTTGTACTCAAAAGGCTGCAAGTGATATACGTTAATTCTGGACTTACTGTATATATGAACAAACTTACCAAACGTTGCAATTGACTGGTTTGTAATCGACCCTTTTCACCAAAGTTCGATCTCCAGACAATGTCAAGCTTGCCCACGTTATTTGCCTGACGCAGTGTCTTGATATCTTTTGCAATTTCTGGTTTTGGCTGTGAAAGATTTTAAATAGTATCCAAAGTTAAACAAATGCCGCATATCATCTATACCTTTATGCAATACAAAAACTGACAACTGTTGTTTGGTTGTAGCATGTTCTTTGAGGTAAAAACGGATTCGCCATTAGGAAGGGTATTCAATGAGGTCACAGTATATTGCTCAGAACTATCCAACTCGACTTTCTCTAGACAAAACGGACCAGTGGTCACATTTTGTATTTGTGCCTCCAAATAGATTTCATCCATTTCAGCGTTATAGAACTTAGTTTTCACATCCAATGGCTTATGAACTTGAAACTTGAAGAACTTTCTGAGCGATTGAGCGAAACCAGCTGGACTTGTATAGTTCACTTCGCAAACCAATCTAACAGTGAAAACCCAAGTTAGTATAACAAATTCATCACAAGAAACTATAGATACATACATATGAGTGCCAATTTCCTTAACCTCGTAGCGTATGACGTCATCGAGTGTCTCATCTGCGGTGAGTACCACAGGCGCCTTTTTATTTTCGTGCATCAACAAATTAATTCGCGACGTGTTCGATTGTAGATCAACTTTAACCGTAACGCCCTCGACGGGATGCGTGGTACAATTGTGTACACAAATATAGCTTGAAAAGGTTTCACCAAGGTAGATGTTGCCAAAGGATTGTGGTAAGAGCATTGTCTGGCCTGCTCCCAAGGCTTCGGCGCATGTCCTGGCAATGCCATCGTTCTCCACGAGCCGAGTAAAACTTTGGGGCAAATCTTTTGGCTCGCATGTAACAATTGGGCCACCTCCCACCAACGTTGGCCTCGTCAGTCGCATAACTAAAATAAAGTGAGTATGTAGAATGTCTGCTTAATGTAACAGCAGTCAAAAATACCCTTTAAGGCCAACAAATGGGCTTCCGTGTCACCAGTGTTCATTTTTTAAGTATTATTGAGAAAATGCAAACGAAAATGTAAACAATATAAATACTGTATACACTAGTGATGTTAAGACATCGAGCCACTATCGATATTGTCGAGGTATTTCTATTTTTTCAACTAACGAGTTTCCTTTTTCGATGTTTCGATAGTGTAGAGGGCAAGCTTCTTACATTCCTATTATCAATTTTATGCAATATATTGAAATATTTTAAGTCGTTTTGCTTAAAGCGACGGCGAGAACCCAACTGAAATGTACTAAACCAAAATATCGCAAACTTTCGAGGTCTATTTACAAAAGTTTCGATGTTTTGACATCACTAGTAGAAGGGCTAACCGCAAAGTATCGATATCGTTCCCTAGCCTGAAGGATTGCTACTCGATAGCATGTTGATGTTATCGAGAAGCTAACCGATATATGTTTATATTATTGTAGTTAAGTTCGTCGAAGTGGTAATTAAATAGCACAAACATGCACAATTTTTCAATGCGCGTGGATCTATCCGACTTTTTTAATGACGCGCGTAGCTGTTCTCTGGTGTTAATCGATACTTCATGGGAAAATGTGAAGGATTTGCAAGATCACATTCAAAAGCTTTTTCAACTTGTAAGTTGAAAATAGATAATACTCAAAACTTTTCCTTAACATTTAACATAAATATGTGCTTTTCCAGAGTGATATAAGTTTGCTTACAAAAGATGGATGCTACTTGCCACCTAAAGAGTCTATCAAAGTTCTCAAATCCACCGACTCTCTAAAGGCTTTCCATCTAAAAGTGACTCCATGTCCCGAGGAGAACACCACTAAAAATTCAAGAAAGCGATCAATTAAATCAGTAGAAGTCGAGTTTTCAAGCTCTACACCAAACAATCCGAAGCGGTCGAAAAACAAAGCATCCATAACACAAGAGGAGGAACAAGCTTCTAGATTTGAAAATGAAATCACTAGAGAAATGTCTATGGTTAAGGAATCATCAATTAATAAAACAGCTTCAACTAACTACAAGACAGGAAGGCAACTGGAAGAACAATCTCAAATCCGGGAATCATTACAAAATAATGTAGCGGCCGAGGAAGTGTCAGGAATTGAAGGGTTCAAGGAATTATCCATAAATAAAACCGATGACACTTATCTTAAAAATGCAAAACGAACAACACATAAAGGAAGCATTTCCAACAACCACATTCATTTTCAAGAAGAGGAGCCAGTATCTGCAGAAGTTACGACAACGGAGCAGAATAGTCAATCTGCCAAAGTCTTGTCTCCCGTTTCATTTCGATGCCCACTTCTTGAGATGGATTCGAATCTCACGCGAGTCTTTAAGCTGCCACGAAAGCTAGATCCCGTTGTAATTCTAGAAAATATTGTTATCCCAGCTTCCAATACAAAGATGATAGAAGAACAACTGCAAAGCGCAGCCATTTCTTCGAAAGAAGAACAACCGCCTAGCGAAGCCATATCTTCAAATGGAGGAACACAAATTGAAACTATAGAAGATGGTGAAGAAAATATTCCTCAGGTGCCTCCTTCTTCTCTTCCATCTTCGCCAGACTCCGAAGATGACGTTATGGTACTGGATGAAACCAACGTTGATGATTCCGATTCCGATGTGGAGACAGTACCTTTAAAGAACGACGGCTTTTCAGAAATAATAGCGGACATGTTACGAAATGCAGTGCCGTTAAAAGAGCCGCCAAATATTGGAGATACCGTAATCTTTAAACTATCCAGGTCAAAAGGAGCAACAGCACCATTTCCTACAACAGAATTTCTTGCTGGGACCTGTTCTTATATTAATCGACGCACGAAAGCCATGACCCTTTCAGTAATAGGTAAGTACATCAAACTAAGAGGAAGTCAAAATGCTCTAAACTGATAAATTAAAATTATATTATATTTTCAGCATGCGCCGATCAAAACAAGTCAATCATAGCGAATCAATATTCGAATAAGTTGGATGATTCCGCCGACCCCGAGATTGTTTTGACCGTTAACTTTAAAGAGATGATTGAGCCGAAAGTAATCGTGTCCACAGTAGATTAGAGATCAGAAATGCATAAAAGAAAAACCTATTTTTTTTGTATGCCCATAGTTTTTGATGTTTTTATAAATATTATAATAGTTTGTTGTAAATTTAACCAATCCTTGGTGTTTTAACATTACAGTGCATCGATGATACTATTGATAGCAGTAGGTTACCGATTTACTCAATTCTTGTTCTTATTTATATTTGTATTATGTATGATTATTCAAGAAAAATGCTTAACAGCTAAACTTAAGAAAATAACAGCTTCGCTTAGCTTTCTAGAGAAACCATATCACGGCTAATAAAGAAGGCCGATACCAGTGCTGCAGTTTGAGCCGCCTCGGAAGAGCCCTTTGACAATCGTTCCTCCACCTGAGCCATCTTAACAATCAACTTGTTCATCACCGACATTGGCAACTCAACTAAAAGTTGAAAATTAGTCAACAAAGAAATCAAAAAAATTTAAACATGCTTACGTCTCATAATAAACAAATGCAATTCTGTGACTATATCCTCCAGGGCAAGGCCGCGATTGCTTTTAGTTTGCTCAATTGCTGCAGAAATTAAATACATATTAAATAGAACTAAACAGATATCAGTCATGCTTACTATCATATGCCGCTTCGAAGGTAGCTGCCGAAAGCAATGTTTGAAGCATGTGTTCTATTTCACTTCTTAGAGGATATCCCACACACGTGTAAACATTATCCTCGTTCACCGTATCGAAGGCCATTGAGGTGCTCTGCAGAACATTGAGCACCTTACGCATATCACCCTTGGATAAAGTTAACAAAGCGTTCTTGCCATCTTCAGTAACATTGACACTGGAAAGGATGTGCATTTATCAATTATTTTAACTAAATATCGGATTATGCACACACATACTTTTCCTCCTGTATAATCTTATTGAGACGCGGCAACATCTGCTCCGTGGACAGTGGGGCGAATCGGAAGCGAGTGCAACGCGATTGAAGCGCAGGAATTATTTTGCTAAGGTAATTGCAAATTATACAAAATCGCACATTTTCCGTATATTTCTCAATGATGCGACGTAGGGCATTCTGTGCATCGTTGGTCATGGCATCAGCTTCGTCCAGTATGATGAGCTTAAAGGTGCCGCAGAAGATCGTCCGGGTCGAGGCAAAATTGAGTATCTGTCCACGCACGATGCCTATGCCACGATCATCCGACGCATTCAGTTCCAGCACCATCGACTTGAAATGCGCCGGCGAGTAGAGCTGACGCGCACAGGCGAGTATTGTGCTCGTTTTGCCTGTTCCCGGTGGCCCGTAGAAAAGCAAATGAGGCAACTGCTTTTGGTTTATAAAGCGGTTGACTGAAGTAGAAAAATAGGTGATAAGTTGACGCGCTTCTATCTGGTGTCACAGCGTAGACTGAACTTACTGGTGGAAATGATTTCCTCATGAGATATCAGATCATCCAAGCAATTGGGCCGATACTTTTCAACCCACGGCATTCGCACGACGGTTCCATTGTTTTCAGTCATGTTAAATTAATTATTTAATAATTTGCGACAATGTTTACGGATTCGCGCCGTTTTCTGAGCAAGCACACTTGATCCAAAATGTATATCGATAACCACACGATTAAATCGGTGCTTGCACAGACCAATAATAAAGAAATCGATTAATTCGTTATATTTTTACTTTATCAATGCCCTGACAAACATAATTTTTTTGCTTAATACTTACTAGATTTTATACTTCAATTACATACCATTGTGTTTGATCGATAATATATATTTTATTGATGACGTTAATTAGATGTAATATATGTTAGAATGTTTATGAAGTTTTTATCTAAATTACCTAAATGAATAGCCATAAGGATCACTTGACCATTTAAGTGTATTTAACTGCTACCAACAGCATTATAGTTACAATATACATACATATTTTTGTGTTGTGTTAAATATATTGACAACAACAGCAACTTAATAATCTAAAGACCATTCATTCTCAGCTATAAAGGAGTCGACAACCTCCTTCATTGAGAAATTTGGTATTAACTGATCCTGAGTAAGTTTAACTCGTGTCACAGGATCAAAATGACCAACACGCTGTAAGTGCTCCTCAATATCCTTACGTTCATATGTGATTCCTGATGGGGTAATCACAGGATCAGTTAAAATTTCAAAACTTATTTTACCGCATAGAAAATCTGGCACATCACGTTTCTGTAAGAAATAAAAGCAATAATTAGGTAAATAAACAACGTTGTAATATAGTATTGCAATTACCCTTCGGCGCTCATCCACTTTTGCAAATATATTATTAAGCTCCTGGATGTGGTCATCCTATATTTATTAAATAGAAATTATTAATCAATCATTTTCAATGTTCAACGAATAACTGACGTGCACTACTATATAAGGCGCTTAGCACTTACACATTCTTGTTCTATCTCCTGTTGCTTTTCTTTAAGATGATCTTCGTTGACATTTTCATTTAACTTCAAATTGGCCAGACGATTTTCCATATCATCCTTGATAAGACTACGAATGAAAAACAATTCGTAAAAAGTATCTTACACTCAAAAAAGGTATTACTCATTCTTACCGATTTAAATAACTCTGCAATTCTATTTCTTGGTGTATTCGCTTCTCTTCCATAACGTTCCAACGCTTTTTGCGTGCCAATCGCAGTTGCATTGTAATATCATCTCCAAAATTTTGTTTCTGTTCCTTTGACAAATCATAAGCTATAGAAAATATAGATTAGATCCCAGTAAGCATCGCGTGCTTTATTCAGTTTAAACAATTACCCCGCTGAAGATGCTTTATGGCTTCATCATAACTGTCTATTTCCATTAGCCCTTGTCCCAAGAAGAAGTGTCCCTTAAGAAGATTCGCATCTATGTCTAAGGCTCGTCGACAATCCTGACAACAGAGCTCCCAACGTTTTAGCTTAAGATTGCAAAGCGCACGATTTGTAAAATATGTTGCATTTGTGGGATTTTTAATCTATAAAATAGAAAGGGCCTTAGTATGATTTTTGATTATAAATAGAATTGAACTTACAATGGCCTTGGAGTAACATATAATCGCGTCGTCATATTTGCGTGATGCAAACAAACAATTACCCTGCTCTTTCAACTGCAAGTCGGATAAATTTGTGGTGGAATAAATATGCTTGCTCGTCATGCTGAGAGAAGTTTATTTCTTTTATTCGTATTATCAATCAGCCTCTGAAAATTTCTGCTGTTGATGTAGGACTGAGAGTTGTTGTCAAACACAGCTGACACTAATTTCCTGAACAGTAGAAGCACTATGGACTTTTTCTATCATTTAATTAAATTCCGATGCACCAAAAATAAAACGAGCTTATCTTATTGTTTTTCCTTCAGCATAAAATACATATGTGTGTAAGTATGTATAAAAAGTCCAATTTGGAATTTTGTTCAACACTCATGAAGATATCGATATTTTGTATAATGCACTGGCTCTGTAACAAGTGAATTAATCGATAAGTTAACAGTTATAGAAAATATAAAACGAAAAATAAGCAACATAATTTAGAACAAACTTTTTAAAAAGTGAGCTAAGCAAAACCATTTAACTGATTGCCGTCCGAAAATAAAAAAATATATATCGTAGTACACTGGTTATTTCCAGTAATCGATTGCTTCCAACACTGCTTCTCAGTTCATCTCTAATCTGTTTCATTTGCAGTTGTGGTTTTAGCATTCTAGAAAACAAAATTGAAATAAAATAAACGAAGGACGATAAATAAATATTAAATGGCTTCGACATCAAGGTAAATATGATATGTTCTCATACAACGTATCAATGCGATATTAAATAAATGTTATTCCGAAGACTCGAAAACAATAAGGTGTGCTGCTATGCACACCCCGAGTCTCCATTAATTGAAGACTATCGTGCTGGGGACATGATATGTTCCGAATGTGGCCTGGTTGTTGGAGATCGTGTTATTGATGTCGGCTCCGAGTGGCGTACATTTAGCAATGAGAAGAGTGGCGTCGATCCCAGTCGTGTTGGTGGCCCTGAGAATCCTCTGCTCAGTGGGGGAGATTTGTCCACAATCATTGGTCCTGGCACAGGCTCGGCATCTTTCGATGCCTTTGGCGCGCCAAAGTATCAAAACAGACGCACAATGAGCAGCTCAGATCGTTCACTCATATCCGCATTTAAAGAGATTTCCTCAATGGCGGATCGTATCAATTTACCAAAAACAATTGTCGATCGTGCAAACAATTTGTTCAAACAGGTAAGACTACCGCAGATGATGAGTTTGGTTCTGTTAAGAACGCACATTTAACACATCTTTGTCCCACAGGTGCATGATGGCAAGAATCTGAAAGGTCGTTCAAATGACGCAAAGGCATCGGCTTGCTTGTATATTGCCTGCCGTCAGGAAGGAGTACCACGCACATTTAAGGAAATCTGTGCAGTTAGTAAGATAAGTAAGAAGGAAATTGGCAGATGCTTCAAACTGACACTCAAAGCACTTGAGACAAGTGTGGATCTGATTACCACCGCCGATTTCATGTGTCGTTTCTGCGCCAACCTTGGTAGGTCCAACAAGTTTTGGGTGATTTATAAAAATATAACTATGGGATTTTTTCCTTTTTAGATCTACCCAATATGGTACAACGCGCCGCTACACATATTGCGAAAAAAGCTGTTGAAATGGATATAGTACCTGGTCGATCTCCGATTTCAGTGGCCGCTGCAGCCATCTATATGGCATCGCAGGCTTCAGAACATAAGCGCAGTCAAAAGGAAATTGGTGATATAGCAGGCGTGGCCGATGTGACAATAAGACAGTCGTATAAGCTTATGTACCCGCATGCCGCAAAACTATTCCCAGATGATTTCAAATTCACTACACCAATTGATCAGTTGCCGCAAATGTAAATGTATTCCACTAAATGAGATGAGGATATATATAACGATGCTCAATTATGATTTATACACGTTCAGAGATACAAATAGATTGCGAAATTAGCAGGATGAAGATACGTTTCTAGGGCAAGTCTAGTTTATAAACATGAATTACCATACCACATAATCACACAATACGATTTTATTCATATTAAAGAGCAACAAATCCAATCCAAGGCGCCTAATTGAATAGGTTCCTGGTAGCTGAATTATTTTTTGCAAAATATAAATGTTTCGTTTAAATCGTTTCTGTTGAAAGTAAACATTTATTAAGCATAGCCGTATGTATATATTTATATAGTGTATTTAAAAGCACTCGCTTGAAAGCTTTCATCAAATATAACATAAATTGCAGTAGTATAAATAAGTGAGGGGGGTTAACTTGATATACAACAGAGAGCAGTAGAAGCCACATTATTATCATAATTAATCAATACCCAAAGAGCACTTCTCGTTATCTGTATGACCAACACACTCCAGTGCCGGTCGATGCTCCGAGTCCCACATGCCCGGTCCGCAGCGTTTACATAGGCCACTCAGGGTGCACGGAATCTTGGGCAACTGACGATATTGATAGAGCAGACCGCGTGCTTTGCGCAATATCAATTGGCCATCCATGTACATGGCAAGGGAGCTAAAATGCAGCAGCATCTCATCGGCACGTAGATTCTGAGCAATGACATCATCCGCATAGACGGCGATGATGGCCAGGCAGAGGAACAAATGAAAGTAGTCAGTGAGATAGTTTGACCAGCAAGCCTCCCACATGCGTATAACGACAGCCTCGGTGAATTCTCGTTTAAAGCAAAGCAGGAGCCATCGATGGCAGAAGAGTAGTTCCATTGCCTCGTTGTGTCGCTGCAAATGTTCGTAGAAGCGCGGCAACATGAGTCTTATCAGTTCACGCAGATAGCTCAGATTATGATCCACATCGTTATCTGTGGGCGTGCAAACAAAGAACGCCCGTTGCATTAGGCCCACAAAACACCAAAAGGTCTCCGACTCGTTTTGCACCTCGCACAGCACAGGTGCTAATAAATCGCTCATGCCCTGAAAGCAACAAATAAGGCTATTAATACTTATATTAATAAAACATATACCAGAGTGCAGAAAGACGACAGCATATAGAATCATCTTTTATCTGTTGAATCATAATCCCTACTCACCTGAGAGTAGGATATACTTGTGTTGTACACGGCAAAGTTTAATAGAATATTCTTCATCATTTCGGTGTTGGGATTGTCGTCGCCACAGAAGAAGGGATTGGTGCGATCGGTGCGCACCACATCTTTCTCCACCACACACTGTACGGTTCTCCAGAATTGTGCTTGCTGCTCTGGTGACATTGAATAGAGACGCTTGCGTGTTATTTCATCGTACTCCTGCCGCTTGATGTCCATGAGAACTGCTCTGTCCTCGAATGTGGATGAAAAAGAATAGCATTTCAAGATAAAGGGCCACACGGTTTTGCGTAGACTCTTCTCCAGACCGCCGAAAAAGACGCATTTGCGTAGCAAGAGATCATCATCGATTTGTCCCTTCTCGTTTAGAAGTGTGCCGTAGAAGAAGTTTGTGGTGATTCTCTTCACGTTGCCCTCGTCGGGGTGCATCTCAGATTGCTTGACTTCGGGGCGGCAGACCATAAAATGACGATAGGGCAAGTTCTTGTTTTCTTGTCCCGGGGCCAAGGTAATGTTGTGTAGAAAGCAATGCCACTGATGCAACACCTGAGCCAAGTGATCCAAGCCTCCGTAGTGGAAATGTAGTATCTTATATTGCGATTCCCGTGAAGCTATCACCAGCTGTCCGGATGTGCATTTGTCGTCGTTGAAAAAGAGACGCAGAGAGCGCATCTGACTGAGGTCCACAGAGAAACGACGGCCTCGGATGACGGCCTTACGGCGTACGGTGGGCGTTGCATTGGCACTTTCCGGGAACACCAAATTATGCTTGAATGCCAGCAGCTCAGGTGTCATCCAATTTGGGTTATTATCATCCGAGACCGAGCCATCTGAGTTGAGTTGAGGTTGCGCTACCTGTTCACCGATTCGACCTCCCCCATTGCTGCACTGTTCACTGTCCGGCGAAGAAAGGATGCAATTGTACGACTGTGAAATATTGCTATTCTCGATCTGCGGATTCGAAATGGTTATGTTCACCGATGTGATGGGATTCTTTTTGAGAAGAGCTGTCAGGTCGCCAATCGAAGCCGTTTGCCCGCCCAGCAAAGGCTGCAATTCGTTCTTCAGCTCCAACATTTCGGCTGCATTCTCATCATCCGCACCGCCGCGTGATCCCCCTGACTCCTGTTCCGTATCATCGATTATTTTCGGTGCAGGTACCGCCACCTGAGACGTTGGCGAGAAGTGTCCATTGCTTGGTAACATGTGCTGATTCCGATAGGCAACTTCGTCACCATCGTTGGTCATCGAATTGCATTTGCAGAGTGAACTGTTGGGTATCCATGTGAGCAGGAGAGTTGGCCTCTTGGCGCTGTTGTATTGATCTATAAAGGTTTTCGTCGTACATGTCAAGTAGCCCGGATAATGCAGTATATCGGACTCCTGTCGCGCCACAGTGGGCGGATGTATGCAAACATTGTTCTTGCAAAAAAGTATTTCGTTGTCTTCATAAGAGATATCGATTTTTTCATCTGACCTTTCTTCGCCGAGAATAAAGTTGGATGCCTTTTTAATGATGTTTCCAATTGGCATTTTTGATTTGATTGGTATAAATCTTTTACTGTTTTTGTTTGCAGTCTTTTTTTGCTGTTATTTTAGTTTTTATTTACTGCGGCACGTACAGAAAAGAGGGCGAGGCTTTTGGGACGTTGGTTTCGCACCGTCTTATTTTTATTTTCCACCGGCTTTCATTCTCACATAAGATATTGCCTGTGAGTGACCGTCTAGGGAGAAGGTTCATCAGATTTGGTTATTTTTAAATCCTAGCGAAAGTTTTGAATTTATTTTCTGGAACTGTTTATTTCTGTGATGTAGGGCAAGAGGAGTAGGATACCGACTTACGGTAACAGGAATTTGAATACGATGTTATCGCTAGTCATGCTAGTAAAATTAATCGAATTACGATATTCGAAAGTTGCACTTAATTCGATGGTATCGGAATGCAGTATATCGATAGTTGAGAAAGTGTGACCTCATTACTTTTTGTTGTTGCTAATTAGCAAAAGAATAATTTTAACATAGGGGCCACACTGAGCGTAATTTTGGATATGTATTTAGTTTATTTGTGATTCATACATTCGGTTAAACAAATTCAAATAACTTGTGGACAACGACAACGACAGTGCTCGCTTATCTATTTTAATCAACAAAAACATTCGCACCAACACATCGGAACAGTGATAGCGCCCAAATAAATTGCTACACAGATAAATTTCCTTCTTAGATCTTAACTCGCACAGTGAAAGAATGGCAGCCGAAATAAAACCAGCGCAACGCAGCAACAACGACCGCTTTTTGTCGACGAAAAAGCCGGAATTACTCAGTAAATTAGAGGGGAGTGGCGACGATGTTAATGCAGCTATATTGATACCAGGCGAAAATGGAGTAATTAGTGTTTCAGATGACAAGTGTGTACATCAACAACAGAATAAAAATAAACAAATAATTCTCTTTCAATTTATATATTTATTTGAATTCCACCATTTCCGCTAGAACCGTTCGTGTGTGGCTTAAACGCGATTCTGGCCAATACTGGCCCAGTATTTGCCAGTACATGCCCTCTGGCTGCACGGCCATCGAATATGTTCAGGATCTGCGGCAATTGTATATTGGTCAGGATAACGGGACTGTCACACAGTACACACTCTCCGAGGACTGCAATCGCCTCTCATTTGTACGAGACTATTTATCGCATCAGGGTCGTGTCGTGGCCGTTGTTTTCTCCAAGGCCCACAACTGGATACTCTCGGCTGGCAAAGATAAACAGTTTGCCTACCACTGTACAGAGACTGCAACTCGAGTGGGCGGATACAATTTTGAGACACCATGCACGGCTTTACAGTAAGTTTATAACTGTATAACTGTAATCTCAGCAAATGAATGAGAGATAATGCTACAGTGCTCGCCAGATAAAGTGAACTTTAGTTAAGCAAAGGCAAAGATAATTTTGCTTGCTAGAAATTGGAGCTTGTTTAATTCTTCAAATATTATTCATATCAATGCGAGATTTTTAAACATAATTTATTATCGGCTGAGCTGTCAGCCCTAATCAGAAGCCCCACAAATGCTTTCATCGAATACGAGTCATACGTTCAAATTGAATTAACAAGCATTCATCTCTCATACAGGTTTGATGCTTTAGCTAAATACGCTTTCATTGGCGATCATGCTGGTCAGATAACAATGCTGCGCTGCGATGTGCAGGGTGTGCAGCTAATTACTACATTCAAAGGACACACTGGTAAGTATATAAGATATAGTACACCAAGAAGTGAAACACTCGTGAAGTGAAACAAGAACTTATTTAGTTCTTCTCTACATTTTGAACATATTTCTCTCTTCCAGCTGGTATTCGGTGCTTGAGATGGGTCGAAGGTCCACAACTGTTGTTCAGCGGTGCATGCGATCAGTCCGTCATTGTTTGGGATGTGGGCGGCAAACGGGGCACGATTTACGAACTGCAGGGTCATAAGTAAGTATTGATATAAATACAATCAATAATACTTTATCTGTTTGTTTTAAAAGTTATCATCTAATATGAACACTATTATTTCAGCAACAAGGTCTCGGCGCTGGCGTACGCTAACCACACACAGCAATTGATCACGTGTGGCGAGGATTCTGTAGTAGTATTCTGGGAGATGAACGCAATGCGGAAGGAGGTGCCCGGCTGGGTGGAATCCAACAACTGCCAACTATGCTCGAGGCCTTTCTTTTGGAACTTCCGTTCCATGATGGATCAGAAACAATTGGGCAAGTTGTCACCATATAAGAGACCATTTTTCCCGATTTAATGTTGGTTTTCTACAGGTATACGGCAACATCATTGTCGCCATTGTGGCAAGGCCATTTGCGATAATTGCTCCACTAATCGCATCAATATACCCATTATGGGATTCGAGTATGACGTGCGTGTTTGCGATCCCTGTTTCAAGCAGCTGCAGACTGTGGAGCGTCCTTCTCTGGCATCGTTTCACGATGCCAAGCATTCCATAGTCCACATGGACCTGGATGAAGAGCGAAAGCGTCTCTTGACTGTCGGACAAGATCGGCTGATCAAGGTGTGGGATTTGTCCACAATTTGGGTATAATACTTTCGTATACAGAATTATTACCATGACTTGGCGTTTCAATTTCTAAACGATAATTCATCTATATAACTGTATTGTATGAAACGAAATATAAATACCAAACATACATCTGTAAGTATTGAAGAAATCTGGCGCGACAGACAGACATTTCTACAATATAAGCAATGTCTAACATAAAACCTATATATGTATAATTATAACTATAAATACTATATACACTATCTAAGTTTAATATTCATCAGATTGAAATTGATGTAAAACTCTAGAATCCATGGATATCAATAAAATCAACAGATATTATGTATGTCTGTATCATTCAGAATGTTTCACTGCTACAATCATATGTAAATTCTGAGCTCTCCCCAACAAAAATGGTCTTAACTATGTATAATAAATAATGCGACAAAATATTATATTGAAAATATTTCTTAAAATAAAGTGAATGGAAAATTTCTAAACGCAATAAGTAAGACTTGTAAGTGCTTGTTGTTATATCAGGGTTCATTCAAGATTTAATTATTTAAATATTATTCAATATTTACTGAAAGTTTTTTATTTACTAAAAAGTTAAAGATGGTTTTGCATTTAAATTAATAACCACCTCGACCTGGTGGTGGTGCACCGCGCATCATTGGCGGTGGTCCTCTCATTGGTGGTGGAGCGCCGCGGCCAAGACCTCCAGGCATAGAGGGGATGCCGCCGGGAATCATGCCTGGTGGTGGCGCACCCATCATTGGCGCTCGCGGCACACCTCGGCCCATGGGCGCCATGTGCTGTTGAGCAGGGCCACCCACACCTCTCACCGGCCCTTGTAGACCCGCTGGGACTGACGATATATTCATAGGTACGCCACGGCCAGCAACACGTCCAATTCCCGGACCGGGGGCAGCACCTGGAATGGGCACACGCGGGAGACCTTCCTCTGGTGGTGGAGGTCCTTCGACCGTGAGAGAAACTATATTTTCGCCACGCAGTAACACAAATCCCAGCACTCGCTTTTCTTCCCGTTCAGGAACCTTGGAGTTCTTGGAGCGTATTTTACGAAACTCTTCACAGTCTCCCAATATGAGGTTCATATGCTTGTCAAATGCCTTAAAGGTGCCGATAAACGTCCGCGAATCCTGCAGTACAATGCGGACCCGGTAGTTCAGGTGCTGAATCATTTTATTGTTTTTGCCGATAGTCTAAAATATTAACAACCAATGAATATTTGTATAATTGTGTATGCATATAAACAAATAAAAATAATAAAACAAGCATGGCCGGCATTTTGTCTGCAGCATGTTTGCATTTACAGAAAACAAAGTTTTATGAATATTATCCTTTGTATTAATTAAACTATACAATAAACTTACCATCTTGATGTAGTTATCTTATTATTTTTATTAAAATAATAACTATGCAAACGCAATAAACGTTTGCTGATTATATGAAAATAAAATGGCCAAACAAACTATGCTTCCCGGTCCTAGAGTTATCGAGCTACTGAACAAGTTCGATAAAATACAACCACTAGTTCCTTAAATATTCCCGCTATCTTGACAGTAAATGTGTGCTGACTGTTCTGTTATTAAATAATTATAAATAATTGATAGAATAATAAACATTTGAAATACGTTTATAATATTATATATTTATATAGTGTATAATTATCGAGATGTGATGCAACCCTAGTTGATGCGAACAAATATTTTGGGTTCACATGCTTTTTCGTTCACATATGTATGTGGCCACGTCATTTGGCTCTCTTTGTTTCTCTCTTTCGTGCCGAAACACTACGTACATATAGGCGGCACAACACCAACTTTTAGCTCGTTGGCAAAACAAGTGAAAATTAAACAATTACATTAGACTGGCAAAGTACGGTAACTAAATTGTCGAAATATATCAATTGTGTGGCAGCGTAATAACCAAAGTATATTTCGTTTTGTTTTATTTAGGGTGTCGGCAGTAAAATCAAGAAAAGAACAACAGAAAAGAACACTACACTAAGAAAAAAAACGTTGACGAATCACTCAGAATGAATATTTTTCGGTTCCTTGGAGACTTATCGCATGTATTTGCCATCATCATATTATTACTGAAAATATGGAAGACAAGATCTTGCGCCGGCATATCTGGCAAATCGCAGATATTGTTCGCAATCGTTTATCTGTCACGCTATCTCGATCTATTCACCACCTACGTCAGCCTCTACAACTCGGTGATGAAGGTTCTCTTTTTGGCCACATCGGGGGCCACCGTGTATTTGATGTACGTGAAGTTTAAGGCCACTTACGACCATAATCACGATTCGTTCCGCTGTGAATTCTTGCTGGTTCCATGCGCTCTACTCTCCCTGGTTATCAATCATGAGTTCACCGTCTTGGAAGTATTATGGACATTCTCAATTTACTTGGAATCGGTTGCCATTCTGCCTCAGCTGTTCCTGGTGAGCAAGACGGGAGAGGCCGAGTCAATTACAAGTCACTATCTATTTGCATTGGGATCGTACCGTGCGCTGTATCTGCTCAATTGGGTTTACCGTTACATGGTGGAGTCACACTACGATCTGATTGCGATCTTCGCCGGCATCGTTCAGACCATTCTCTACTGCGATTTCTTCTATCTTTACATTACCAAAGTGCTCAAAGGCAAAAAGCTTCAGCTGCCAGCATAAAGAGCAGCAATAAAATTCCATACGTGTGTGTCTCGGTGCCGTGCGGATGCAGAGCAGGAGCAAAAAAAAATCGGAGAACGGAAGGAGGCGGAGATATGTAGAGAGAGCAAGATAGAGGACAGCAATATTGAAGAGATGCGGACCGCTTGGCCAAGCGTTATTAGTAGTTCTTAATCACAAAAGAAAAAAAAAGAAAACGAAAATATAAGATGATATTGTATATCGAGAGGGAACATTTTGTGTTGCTTTAGTTTAGAGTTTAAAGAGCGTAAGAAAAGTTTAACTGTGGCTACATCTAATATGCAAATACCAACAACTCATGCAAATTATAAAAGTATACAAATAATGTACAAAATCGATTTATTCATTATGATTTTCATCAATATACATAATTTGCCAAGCGAACGTGTATGTCTGTGCGTCTGTACATAAATATATACTTATGTATGTACCTACGTTCAGATGTACATCTTAAATGTTTCGTATCTTATCTCGTCTAATCCTAAAACCAAAATCAAAATATCTTCTAATTATAATTTACCATTTACGTTAATCATTAAATAAAACCAGCGAATCGTGTCAGCATTTCTGAAACTTTCGAATCAGTTCTAATACCCTATACATTTTTAAAATGAAACAATGCATTGTCTACAAGAGTGCTCAAACACACACATAGTTACTACCGGATTGATTAGGTTATATCAATGTGTCGCAAAGCATATAATATATTAAATTTGAAATTCATTTGATCACATCATCTGTAGTTCGTGTTCAACTGATTTTAAGTTGAGGTCAACACGTCTTGCGATCTTCCTGCTATATAAATAACATAATCACTTTAAATGTCGTAGACGTCCCTTAAATTTAATAACTAAACAGTGGATTTTACCAAATTTTTTTATAAAAATAGCAAAAGTAAAAATTATAACAATTTTTCAGAAGATATATTTTCAATATATCTTAAAATCTACATTTTTGTATCGTCAAAATTTACCACTTTCAGATATAGGTTATCATTTTATTACGATGAATGCAACCGATGAATTTGTTCAATGAACATGAATAGCGGTTGCACATCTCTAAATTGAGCTGGTCCAAGTCTGTTAATAACAACCAAAATAATAACAAGGCAAAATGTCGTCAAACTTTAGATATCATATTCTAAAAAGTGTGAAACCTTATACAATCTACACTTCACAGTTGACTAAATCTGCATTACGTGTTTTAATACAAGTCTCTGTGCACTATATAGAAACTAAGAAATCATCCCCAGATGTCTTGGCACTTGCAATAAACAAACTTAAAAATGCAGGTCATGAAGTACCCAAAAACTTTTGCGAACTTTTCACAATGGTTTTGCTAATAATGCAAATATATTTGAGATATCCAAAGGGCGTTGTCAAGGATCACGAACTGCGTCAATGTCTAACAGACGACTTGAGGTATTTGTTATATTCGAAAGGAAAGCTGCTTAGATAATCACATTTAATTGTTTATTTCATAGTCTCTCGGATGTCTGTGCAGAGGATCTATCTAAGGTACTGCTCAATCACCGCACAACGTTAAGTAGAAACTTTTCCGAAACAAAAATGGAACGAGCAAAAATGCTGGACATGCAGTGGCGTATAAATATTTCCTTAGGATCAACGTATGAATAACAGATTTTAAATAATTGAGGTATTATTAATGTATTTTTCAAATTTAAGGATGGCTAAACTGGATAAACCTACTATTGTGTTGCACTTTAAATTAGTTAATGGAGAATATAGAACTTTGGAATTGCCGTTATCCATGTTTCAACGTTTGCGATATAATGTAGCCAACATGCTTAGCGAAATGCAATCCTTGCAAAATCGTCCAGTATTGAAACAGTTTTAGAATTGTATGTTATCGTGATTATATATATTAAATTATTAATAAAATAAATTAAAATATTCTGCTCAATTGATTTTTATAAATGCTCTTCGCTCTTTCGATTAACCAAAACTCAGTAATTTCATATATCGAAATGTGGCCGGTGGGAACGCCACGATTAAACGACGAAATGAACTAGTAACTAAATGAGCGTGAACAAGTTTTGCAAACCAAAAAAATATTTACATTGGAATAGTACTTGATAAAAATTGTTATTAACAAAAGCGAAGCGATTCTTATTTTATTCGTTAAACTATGGCATCAAAAAGAAAACAGAATTTCGGACTTAATGACAGCGATGTATTTAAAAAGAAGCACACGCTAGACTCAGATGAAGAGGACTCCGATGACTATGAACGGTGTGTTGTTGTTCTTACATGTTGGTAAAGAAAAGATTATGAACTCCTATTATTATTTAAATTCCAGGGATAACCTTAACGACAGCGATATTGAAGGCGGAGAGGAAGGTGTGGGAAAAGTTGAAGACGATGTAAAAATCACTCCGTTTAATATGCGCGAAGAATTGGAAGAGGGTCACTTCGATAAGGATGGCCACTATCATTGGAACAAAGAAACGGAAATTAAGGATAATTGGTTGGACAACATTGACTGGGTCAAAGTAAAGTAACGACATTCTTAATAACATCGGAACATATACAATTTTTCCCATTATATATATTAATAGGTAGAGAAAGACAATAATTACTTTGATCCAAACAATGAAGAACAAGACGGTCCAGTAACATCATTCAACCTGAATGTGTCTCTTAAAAAATTGGTCGAGTATATGAAACCAGGTGAAACTGTACAAATGGCATTGCAGAGATTAGGACGTAAACGGCCGAAATTATCCACTCTTGAAAAACTGAAGCAAAAGAAAGCCGGCATAGAAAACAAAGAAACACAGGATATTGCATTGCTAACCGAAGTGGCGAATGAAATACTTTCCAACACCGGGAATATGGATATATATCAAGAAACGTATGAGAAAATCATGCAAAAATTGGAAGATGTGCCCAGCACCAGCAAAGCGGTCGGAGAATCCTTCGATATGTATGCTGACGATTTTGAGGAAAAGGAGTCAAACGCATTGAAGCAATCACAGAAAGAGGAAGATCAATGTTCAAAGGAATTAAAATGGGAATTTAAATGGAAACAGACAGATGAGGAAGTTCAGGGTCCTTATAGTACTGAAAAGATGTTGAGTTGGTCCACAGGGGACTATTTCAAAGATGGAGTTTATGTACGAAAAGTTGGAGAAAATACTAACTTTTATTCAAGTAACAGAATAGATTTTGATTTGTATTTGTAAATTAAGAAACCTGTTACATTTGCAGCAAAAAGTAGAAAATATGCAAATAAAGTCTATTAGAATATATCGTTTTAATTTGTAAAAAGAAATTATTGCTTAAATACAAAATAACTTATTTTCAGCTTATGATTTTTAATACATTTTCAAAAGTCAGAAAAAATACTGAAATACTATGTATTTTATAATTAATATTTCTGATCGATAAATGGCATGTGCCGGCGATTCTTGCTCGATTATGATTCACGATGAATTGTGGAGGTGGTCGATAAATTGAAATACGATAGAACGTTCTTGACATCTCTGTTGCCAATAGCAACACATTGTTGTTTACATTTTATTGACATATGAAAATCAGTATACATTTGTTCATTGTGTTCGAAACTTATCAAATTCCGGCTTCGCAAAATTTTTCGACCTGTTCCAACTGGTCACATAAAAAATTTGCTAAGCTAAGTTAAATCTGACAAGGGCTGACATCTAGAAGCGCGAAATGTTCAAAAATACGTTCCAATCCGGATTTTTGTCGATACTTTATAGTATTGGCTCAAAGCCGCTACAAATATGGGATAAAAAAGTTCGCAATGGTCATATAAAGCGCATTACGGACAATGACATTCAAAGTCTGGTTCTAGAGATTGTCGGTACCAATGTGAGTACAACGTTTATAACGTGCCCTGCCGATCCCAAAAAGACATTGAGCATTAAACTCCCGTTTCTGGTGATGATTATTAAGAATATGAAGAAATACTTTACCTTTGAAGTACAAGTAAGTGATCATGGGGTCATTCAGTTTCGGCTTCTTGAAGTATAATAATCATTTATTGTTTGAAACAGGTTCTTGATGATAAGAATGTTCGACGCCGGTTCCGCGCCAGCAACTATCAATCCACCACAAGGGTGAAGCCATTTATATGTACAATGCCAATGCGTTTGGATGAGGGTTGGAATCAGATCCAGTTTAACCTATCTGATTTTACTCGTCGTGCTTACGGCACCAACTACGTGGAAACATTGCGTGTGCAAATACATGCAAACTGTAGAATTCGACGTGTTTATTTCTCAGATCGTTTGTATTCGGAGGATGAACTACCGCCAGAATTCAAATTGTTCCTGCCGATACAGAAGCCTGTACAAAAGTCGAACGCCTTATGCAGTTAACCACCTAGTCAATGTAGTCTCAAAATTCACATACGGATAACTATATATATATATATTTATATATATGTATATATATATGTGTGTATATATAAATATATATATAAACACTTCAATTTATAATAATAGCAGCAACATTTTATTAACCAAAAGCAATCGCGCGTTTTTTGCAAGCCGGTAAAAATAATTACCAATTATTCATGTCAATTATACGCACCCTGAAATAAATTTCAACACACTTATTCTAAAGTTTTCAATCTTTCTACATTTTAATTATTATATTTTAATCTTCCTTTGTAAGAATTTCAACGCCCGAGTCGGTTATCAATATCGTATGCTCGAATTGGGCGCTACGCGAATTGTCAAGACTCATTGCCGTCCATCCGTCTTCCAATATTCCGATGTCGCTGCCACCAAGTGATAGGATAGGTTCGATGGTAAAAGTCATGCCGGGTTTCATTACCCCAGGCATATCGTTATCTGGACAGAGCGGGATGTTAGTTTAAAATAGTTTTTAGATTGATACGCACTTACGATAATGATAGATCTCGGGTGGACCGTGAAAGTAGCTGCCAATGCCGTGGCCTATAAATGCTGCAATTGTTGATAGTTTACGTTGCACGCAAAATTTTTGAATGTGTTTGCCGATCTCACAGAATTGTACATTAGGACCACATAGCGCAATACTTTGGTTAAGACACTCATTGGTTGATTCTACAAGATAGCAACCTCGTTCGTCCACATCCCCAACAAGAAAAGTTTTTGAGCAATCGCCATGATAACCATTCAAAAAAACTGTGATATCTATATTGATAATATCACCATTGGATAGTGGGCGATCGTCTGGTATTCCATGGCAGGCTACATTATTGATGGATGTACATAAGGACTTGGGGAATCCGGCATATCGTAGGGGTGAGGGATAGGCTTGTTCGGCGATTATCAGGTTGTGTGCAAATTCATCAATTTCATCTGTAGTCACACCAACTTGTGCCATTTTTCCACATTCTCGCAATACTCTAGCTGCCAGTTTCCCGCTTGCTCGCATGTGCTTCACTTGCTCAGGTGTTTTGATTTCGGGAGTTCCTAGAGTGTGGCCAGATCCCATCCTTTCGAAATAGTACGGTGGTTTTTGTATATTTTCGGGCACTACTCGTTCCTCCGAGACCTTGCCGGCAGCTGTTATGATTTCCCATTGGCCCTTATCTCTGTAATAATATATGCCATTATAGTTATACAACATTTCAATCATATTTTGTATCAGTTGGGAAACCTTAAGGTGTTCAACATTTCTAAATCCTTAAAGCGCCTTAGCTAAATAACCAAAAACAGTAGAATTTTGATAACAAACAAATATTAAAATTTTTCCACATTTATCTGATTCCAAATGTTAGTGACACATTGATTATATTATTGTTTAAATATTTTACATCGAGCAGGGAATTCAAGAGCATTGCAGATGAGTACTGCATAGTAGGGTAGTTCTAAGCTGAGAGCACATATACAGAATTAAATTTAAAATAATTTATTTTTCACGCCGTACCTATTGTTTAATTGAAAAAAATTTCGTTTTACATATTGTCTACAATATTTCACACCACTCCATGCACTTCTCGCCGCCCCGCACTGCATTTTGTTCTTAATAACAATGAATGCAAGACTCGAACAGCTGATTCCCACACAGCTGATTTCAGCAGTCTGATCCAACCATCGATAAGCAACGTTGATTTGCAAGGGCAATCGATAGACTTAGCTTGTTGGTTGGCAAACATAAACAATGAATTGTAAACAATTTTTTATTTAAGATAGCTTGAATAAAATTATTTAAAATGAGTTGCAACTATGCAGAAGGACTCTCCGCATACGAAAACAAGGGAGTATTAGGCATTCCAGAGGTGCGCAAACCCATTATCATTCAACACTGTGCTATATCTCTTAAATTGTGTACGTACTGTATCTACATTAGAATTTTGACAGCGATGAGCTGGTTAATCAGAAATGCAAGGAGCTGGCAGATTTGATAAAGGATTCAAAACACGTTGTGATGCACACGGGAGCAGGAATAAGTACATCTGCCGGTATCCCTGATTTTAGGTAAAATTTTTAAAATCATCTGTTTTCTAATTGAGCTTAAATCGTCTAAAAATTTCTGTTTCTTGTTCATTTAAATGTAGAGGTCCCAAAGGCGTCTGGACGTTGGAGCAAAAGGGCGAGAAACCAACTTTTAACACGTCGTTTGATGAGGCTAAACCTACTAAGTCGCATATGGCATTACGCTCTCTAGTTGAGCAGGGCTATGTTCACTATATAGTTTCCCAAAATATTGACGGCTTGCATTTAAAGTCAGGACTAAATAGAAAATACTTGGCTGAGTTGCATGGCAATATGTTCATCGAGCAGTGTCAAAAGTGTCGTCGTCAATTCGTGCGGTCAACAGCCGTAGACACAGTGGGACAAAAGCTCTTGGGGCTTCCATGCAAATCTGTTGAGTTTGGTAACAGTCGTATTTGTCGTCGTGGTGTTTTGCATGATACAGTATTGGATTGGGAACATGATCTACCGGAGCGTGACCTAGATATGGCATTTATGAATTCCACGTAATATATTCTAACTTATTTTGCCGACTTCCCGACACTCAAAGAAATTTCTTCCATCATTAGATTGGCCGATTTGAATGTAACTTTGGGAACTACACTTCAAATTGTTCCCAGTGGAAATTTACCTCTTAAAAATATTAAACATGGTGGCAAACTAGTTATCTGCAACCTACAACCTACAAAACATGTAAGAATTATTTAAATTTATGTATGTATGATAAACAAATTATTCAATACTTTTTTTTTCATAACAGGACAAAAAGGCCTATTTAAATATTTCGAGTTATATAGATGTCATATTAGAAAAGGTTTGCAAACGCCTTGGTGTAGAAATTCCAGAATATTCAGAAGAAAGTGATCCTACAAAAGACTCCAATATTACCGAATGGACTTTGCCAGAAGAACATGTAAAGCTGTTGGATAAACAATTTAAAGAGCACCAGAAAAAGCATCGTGAAAAAAATTCATTTAAACCTCTGATTTTTAATGATAAATGTATAAAAAAACGGAAGAGAAGTGAATAAAACTTTTATTGTATTCAATGTAATAAGACTGTTTCTTTTCATGACTTTTTGGACAATTATTTATTGTTTTGAAATCATACCTATACAAACAACACTATCGGTTTCCAATACTGAAAATGCGATATATATCGATAAAAATATATCGGGCCGACATCTCAATAAGCCATCGCTGATAATTTTCGCATGTTAAAATAAAAATAAAATACAATGGTAAATTTTTAATAAAAATAAACATATACTAATTATATTAATACATTTTTGAACATTTTCAGCTTCCATTATCTCTTTTAAAAACAGCACAGAGTCATCCCATGGTAAGTTTCGAAAATGGCAGTATTGCCACAATAGCAAGTTTTAATTTGTTTGTATTTTTTAATTCTTTTTAAAGTTGGTGGAGTTAAAAAATGGCGAAACCTACAATGGACATTTAGTTAGCTGTGACTCCTGGATGAATATTAACCTACGAGATGTTATTTGCACTTCCAAGGTACTCTCCTTGTCATAGGGGTTTCCTACCATATAATCCGGCAATTGTCCAGAATAATAACAATGGATTTCTTTCTTTGTTCTTGTAGGACGGAGACAGATTTTGGCGTATGCCCGAATGTTATATACGAGGAAGTACAATCAAGTACCTTCGAATTCCCGATGAAGTCATTGACATGGTAAAGGAGGACGCACAGGCTAAATCGCGTAATCGCGCTGAAATGAATAAAAATCGCGGCGGCAATAACTCACAGAATCAAAACCAGAGAGCTCCCCGCAGTGGTAACAGGAATAATTTCGGTGTCCGCAGTGGTCCCAGTGGTGGAGGATTAGGGAATGGCGGCATGCGAGCCGGCAATTCAGGACAAGGGAACCGGCCGCCTGCACAAGGAAATAAGCTTAGGAAATAATGAATTTTATGTAATGTAACCAATCATAGACTACGTTATATATGATTAAATTGAGATCTTCATTCTTTTCTAAATGTTTGATTTTCTTATTTGTTTAGCAGTTAATATATTTTGGCAATTATTATATCGAAATAAATTCGAGCTGCCGATATATCGATATAAATAGCATCGCACGATTCATTGCAATTTATCGCCCAACTAGCGCTTCATTCAGACGCATTTAATATTACAATTTCCAATTCTAATTTATAAAGTATGAAAATGAACTCTACGGAAGATTTAGAACAAACGCAGAGTAGTGCGATGGCAATGGAGAGTGAACGCATAATTGAGCTACAAGACCTTATTGAAAAGAACATCAAAATAGGCAAGTAGATTAAATACAATATAATAAACAAAGGCTGACTGTCTTCAATTTTCCCAGAACAACAGATCGAGTCCAGCTCATTTGGTGAATCCATTACAGCTCTACAGGAAATTCTACTCAAAGCGAATGACATAGTTAAAGGATATGAAGAACGCAAAACAAATTCCGCTGAACTTGTTCTGGATACGGAACTGTTACGGCGTAATCATGAAGTTGTTGGAAAGGCTATACAATACAATAGTAATTTCACAGACAGAATGTTCTGCAATGCAATCGTAAGTGTAGATTGAATCTATAACAAATGAAATAAGTATCTTATAATCATTGTTAATCTAATGTTTTTTTTAGAACAATCATGTGCTTAATGAAGGCTCAGAAAATTGGGACGCACTTTGTGATCTTGCTTGCCATTATGGATCTGCATTATTTACAAATGCCAGCATGCTACCCTTCATAGATGTTAAAGTAAAAGAGCACGTTCCCAAACAACGAGCTGCTCGAAAAATTATTCAACAAGTAAGTGTTCTTCCTTGTAATAAAGTAAGAATACATATCAATCCTCATTAGGTGGAAGAAAAGCGGCCCAAGCAGAGTGACAAACTGGAGCGCAAGGGTGAAGGTTCTGCGGCTGTCAATCATGTTATGAAGCAAATCAAGACCATCTACCGTGCTAGCAATAATCAACCCATACCATATTACAAACTCATCTGTAATCCGCATGATTTCATGGAGACCGTGCAGAACGCGATGATAGTATCATTTCTTCTCAAAGAAAACTTGATATCACTGGCAACCGGTGAAGATGGTTTGCCTCAAATAACAGTAAACACAAGCCAAGTGGAGTCTTCTTCAGAGGATTCAAATCAATCAATATGTGGACTAGATGTTGAACTTTGTGAGGTACATTGAATGGATTAAACACTCTAATTGAATATAAAGTAAACAATTATTTTTTACTTTTATAGAATTACATTCAACATTACAATATCAAGGAGCCGCTATTGAAAAGCTTGGATTAGAAAAGTTCGTCTAATAAAAAATGTTATGTTATAGTCTAAGCCAATGTTAATGCTACATTGTAAGCACTTGTTATACACCTCTCGTTAAAAGGGAATTATCATCATAAGCCAGCATGATCCATTTTTGATTGATGAGCTGCAATCAGGGTTTTTTAATTTTTTGGAACGTCTCAGTTGTGTTTTGGCTATTTGCCTGACAGAATCAATCCACGCGCAACGCTGGAATAAATATTAAATAATTCAGAGAATACGACAAACAAAATGCAGTTGATAAGGTCAGTGAACATATACATAATTAAGAAAAATATAGTTTTATGAGTTCGATAGAGATAAGCAAGCAAATCCATTCAAATAAGAGTAAAACAAAGTATTTTTGTAATAAAAACGACTGTTTGATTAGAAAATAAAGTGTGTGAATGAAAAGTATGAGTAGTTTTGAAATAATCTCGGGAGAGGTCAAAGTTGTTTTGTCACCGCATTCATAATTTAATCACTGTCACAAATTTGTACTGAATTATGAATTGAATATTGACTTATTACTGACTATTTCAGCCTGCTCTATTGCTCGGCAACTCTATTGTGCTGGCATATCAAGCTGTGCCGAGCCTCTGCAGAAAGAACCCAATTAGATAATGGCAACATAACGAGTCTGCTCACTAAATCCGATTTGAGCGAGGATGTTGAGGATGACTACAACGACTATGGTGACGATAACGAAGTGAACAAGCAAACACGTCAGCGCAATCAGAGTTCGGTTGATAGGCTGGGCACGTATTACTCGTGGGATCGCTGGGAGAAGTGGAGCAAATGTGCGACAACTTGTGTGCAGATCAAGAAGCGCAAGTGTATAGAACGGTGCGAGATTTTTTAAGAAATAATTTATCACTCATCATAAAAATTAATAATAATCTTTTATATATTGAAGTTCCAAAAACTCTACGGAGGCAGCCACTGTCGAGAGACGTTTCTATCCCGGTGGAAATGAAACCATCGGCTGCTCGGGCATGCTCAAGCGCTACCGTCAGTGCAAGGAGGAACGCTGCAAGGCCGGCAAGCAGAGACTGCGCGACGAGCAGTGCGAGAGATTCAACAGCGTGCCATATCGCGAGACATTCTATAACTGGGTCGGATACGAGAAGGAGCACGACGAATGCATGTTGTTCTGCCGGGCGGTCAATTCTGATTTATTCATTAGTATGAACCAATCTGTCACCGATGGCACGCCGTGCAATCGTCCGGCAGTATACTATACGCTTTTCTATAGGCGCCAGGCCGTTTGCGTCGAGGGAATTTGTCGGGTGAGTGGCAGAATACTGACTATCCGATTTCCTTTTCGTATATTTCGTGCTATTTTTTGTAAATATGCAGAAGAACTTTGCCAAGTTAAGTCTAGTTCAGTTAGGGTATTCCTCAGGCCCTACTTTTAATGATATGTTGGATGTTAATACCATCTGTAAATAATAATAATAATAACTTCGCCTCTTCCGGCATTTGTGGTTGGATTTTAATTGCGTGAATTTATTCCAATTGCAAATTGAATTCTTCGCACTCGAATGGGCAACTCAATAAAATTTCATTTCATTTCGTCTCGTTAGGCCCAAAGTTTATGTGCCTATCTATATGTCTATCCTAGTGGAGTGATGTCATGCGCCCGACCCTCGCATACGCAAATTCGGCTGACATTGTAAACGAAGTTGAAGTTGAAGTGAAAACACAATAACAACACGAAGGCGAACACATAATAATAGATTGTCACACACTAAATACAGGGTATCCACAGCAAGCATATTTGGCGCCTAATAGAGCCATGCGCTGTCGCCAAGGGCAGCCACAATTCAATGTTCAATGCGATGCGATGCATTCGGTTTCCCTTTATGGCCTGGTTAAATTGGCCAAAGACAATTTTCACCATAACTATGCAAATTGCCATTCCCCATAGGTGCCCGCTGCGGGGCTAACGGTCCGTTTAGGTCGCTACTTCCCCACCAATCCTCCCAATCCTCCCCCACCATGTGCACGATGGGGCCACACACAATGCAACTGGTGCTTGAAATGCTGCCAAATGTAATAAATCTTAATTAATATCGTTTGCCAATGATTTCCATATATTCACTTGTCTCGCTCTCTCTTTCTCTCTCTCTATGTGTCCATCTCTTTCTCTCCAATTTATTATTTAATTAGTTTTCGTTTTGGGGTAAGTCAGTGAGGGCGCGTGGATAGAGAAACGTATAGATAATGGGGCTACGTTTCCATGGGCCTTCTGTTGACATGACCTCATTATCGCCTGATAATTACAAATACTTACATACATATGTAATTAGCCCAGATACAAAGCCTTTGCATTGTTTTTATGGCCCAATGCGCCGCTCCAGACTCCCCGGTGCTGACGGAACCAAAAAACTGAGCCGAAAAAAAAACGATGTCAAAACTTCTCAAGTGCCTCTTAGGTGCATTAGATTATCAATTGTGAAATTTTGCGCTGAGACCTAACGAAACCGAGTGGGATGTTACGCAAGTGAGATCAAAGTATTCTGAGGGGTTTTCAAGTAAAGCTTAGACAATGTGAAGAGCATGAAAAGTTCAGCAAGTTGGGAAATACTCGTATTCTATTTTAACGTTGAGTCCCTAAACGATTGTCAAAATTATTTCAGGCTGTGCATAGCAGCGGCTTGATACGACCTGTAACAACTCGCGATAGTCAGCTGAAGTGTGGTTCTGTGCTGTGTAAACATATAACGGAAGTATACAATCAGAATAGTCTGACAAAAAACTACAATTATATTACAACTTTACCGATTGGCGCCATGCAATTGTCAATAAGAAAATCAATGGAGAACAATACAAATTCATTGGGTGAGTTCAAAAGTAAATTCAATACGGTAAACAAATTACTGAATATATTCTTTCTCAGCTCTTAGAAATCAAAATGAAACTTTTCTGTTGAATGGAGACACGACTAAAATAGCTGAAAATGGATTGTTCAGTTTTAATAATGACACCTTTGATTATAGTCCGGAAAATGGTTTGTTGACCTCCAGGGGACCACTCTCTAGGGCGGTCAGTCTGATGGTAAGGATGTTCTTTTAAAACTGCTTTACTATCTTATGGATTCCCTCCTGTCTTAGTATTTCTACGTGGATCTAATAAGTACGGATAACAAGGTGGAATATAACTATACCATACCTATATCTTCTGCCCCGATTATTGAGGAAGAGGAACTGCAAGCTTTGTGGGATGAGACGGGTCGCCTTATAAACAATACGGATGCAGGGTATTTACAACGTCTGAGGGAGCGCAAACGCCGTCGATTTAGTTGGAAGCTTTTGGGATTCGGTGAATGCAATCGATCCTGTGGTCCGGGCACACAGACACCAATATTTCGTTGTGTTAGTGCCAAGGAATCTCCGACACGTTACTATTCTCCCAGGAACTGTGCATCTATAGAGAAACCAACGTTCAACGATGATATCTATAATTGTAATCGTGGTCTCTGTCCGGCTTTCTGGCGCCCGAGCAAGTTCAGCGATTGTCAATGTGCAGCGGGTCAGGAAATGGGTCACCGTAAGCGTCGTTTTGAATGCATGCAGGAGCAGATCAAGGGAAATGTAATCCAGGTGCCCGATAGACTGTGTGCCGAACGTGAAGAGATTTTCGAGGACTGTCGTTGTGAAGATGCTAAGAAGAAAACCTAAGTTGAGTGGGGATTGATAATAATTCGAATCACTCAACTACAATTTAACCTAGAAACTGTAACAATTCTTTTTCGATTTGCTGCCCGCCAATCTGTGACGCAATAACTGTCAATAAATTGTCTAAGAAGGAAGCACACAAGATGAGCTTAATATATTACACAAAAGTCAGAGAAAGGGTCAATAATAAAGGCGATTATCCATTTAAAATCTATGACTTCGCTCCACAATTAATGACCCACAATGAGGCGAGCCAGTGCTCGAGGCTTCTTCGTTTTCTTTCTGTTTTCAATTGCCCGCAATAAAGAATATCAAATCAATTAAAGAACACTTTTAATTAATGCCGAAATCAAATGAAAATATTCAATTTATGCTCTTCCCAGTTTAGGCAGTAGTTGCCTGCCCAAGCTATCCAATTATGCTCCACAGTTTTATTGCTTTTCTCAAACTAAACTTAACTCTTACAGGGCTATGCAAGTTGCCCTGCAACACCCTCTGCTCATTAGCATAATGGGTATGATGCACAGCTCTTAAAAAGCAGTAAAGAACAGCCACAATCACATTCATATCAAAATAGGAAAGATAAGAATGATAGTAAATTCCCATTGTATTAGAAGTACGAATATGCTCGACTTTACGCTACCCTATACTTGACAGTAAAAGAGCTAATTAGTGTGTCGATGCTTTATAATACTTGAGTAACTGTTCTATAACTATTAAATGACCTATTTGTTAGAAGAGAGTTACCGTAATGCGCACATACCTATAAATATAAACGTCTAAGCATGTGCCATACAAATTATGGCGCCAGTTGTATAATTTGTATGACAAACAAGTCGCAGAAGCCCGATTGAATAGACATGAACAATAATGCAAATCGCGCGTTTAGCGATGCGTGCAAATAATAATTGAATGCAACAAGCTATTCAATAGCTTCGAATGTAATTGAATTATTTTTGCATATCTTGAATTGAATTCATAAATCATTTGAATAAATTTGTTTTAATTTTAGAAATAAAATAATAAATATGTTCTTTATTTTATTCAAAGTGTTTTTAACGTATTCTTTTAAGGTTCTTTATTTTGTTTGCCACTGATCAGTCATTTACTAATTTGGCCATACTTTACAGGATTTTATTAATTGAGTATAATTTTCTTTTTCCACCAATCTTTTTCACATTTAAATCTGCCATACATATTTCTTTCTATATCTAACACAATCTATCTCCAGTTGTCAATTTGCACAATCGTTGTCAATAACCAAATTGTTGATCTGTTCCGGTTGTGATCGCTGGCAAGATCTCTTGCGGAATTTGTGCTACACTTGCTTTCTCGAGCTTGCCAAATTCTCGGAGTCAATTAAGAGAAGAGCCCTAAAAATGTTGTTTTGAATAATCATTGTGTGACATTCTTTCAAATTTGCTCAAGCGAAAATTATGCCATCTGTTGAGTTATGATGCGATGTGATGCTATGAATGATGTTCAATATTTCGTCAAATCATCATTAACTGAGTCACATTGATAATGTGCTCACAAGGGGCTGAACCCTAACCCGAACATATTTGCGAAATAAATTTCTTTGCATGACATAACTGTAAAACTAAAGTACTTCAGAGGGGCTTTAGATAGTATTTCAGTTTCAGATATAATTAGAACTCTTCTGCCTTGGGTGAATGGTAGATGGAGTGTCTGGGGGAGTATGGAGGTAGTCTAGGGGAGTATGATAGTAGTCAAAAGGCATTACCGTTGTCTCTGGAAGCGATTAGCATAACAAATATTTGAGCTGACTACCCAAATTTGAATAGTGCGTGTAATACCCGAATAAACTCAACTTGAATGCTGTGAATGCCACTGTGAGTGTGTGTTGTGAATGCACCTGACTGTTTCTGGTTGCGCACAATTCTGTTTGGTCAACATTTCCGTTGGCGATAAAACAATGTATATTCTATTTACATGTGCCACCACGAGTGCGTGTAGGATTACGAATACGAGAAAATGAAAACGAATATGAATGCGAGTACGAATACGAATTACGATGTGCGTATAGTTGTGATTTTTTGAGTGCGTAACGACAGCGACGTTTCGTTTCGTTTCGTTACGTTTGGCTCCTTCCATTCAGTCACTAACATTCACATTCGCACTCATACTCACACTCAGAATCAGACTCGCACTCGCATCCAGAGTTTTTGGGGCCCGACAGCAGCGACACTGCCACTGTGAGTGCCACACCTCCCCCGCCTTTCGCCTACCACCTCCCCCGCCTCGTTGGTAGTCGGGGCTGCTGCTGCTGCTGCCTCAGCTGCTGCTGCCTCAGCTGCTGCTGCCTCTGCCTCAGCTGCTGTTGCTGCCAGTGGCGTCTGCGTCGACCGAGGCTGAGGCTGTCTTCATCGCGCTTCAATTCCCAAAACGATTTCCCAGCGATTTCAGTTTGGATTTGCGTACCACGCGATGATGACGGCGGCTTTAATTGAAACAAAAAAACATCGGGAGCTTTGCGTATTTTAACATTTTGGAGGCGGTTTCTGAAACATAAACCATCAGCTATCGATCCAGTCATCTTATCCCATATACGTCACCACGCCGCCGCCTTCTTCCCTTCGCTCGTCCAACGCGAGTTTAGTGTAAATTATTGCCACAAATTATGTTATGATTAATTGTCGAGTGTCGCTTGGAAACGGATGGACCCATTGATAAGCGATCGATGAGTTATGCGATTTGTACAAATTCGAAAACATATTCATCGAGCTGTGCATGTGCATAATGTTTATTTGTGTGTCGTGAAGCTTAGCTAAAGCAATAAATTATACAAATTAAAACCTAATTATAATACACTATTATCAACAAATTAAGGGTAAGCACACATTGACTAATTTTATGACATGAACGAATTCTGAACTGTTAAAAATATTAGAATTATGAAATAGTTAAATGAATTGTATAATTTAAGAAGATTTAGGACAAAACAGAGATCAGTAGAATTTGAGATTATTTAAATATAATATTTGCAAAAGGATATCAGGGTATTATTAGAAGTTTAAGTTTTTCAACGAACAGCTTGACAACAACTTATTTCGCATAATCATATTATTTTTCAGTTCTGGTTTCATAAAGTTTTAAGAAAAAAATTAATTTCTCAGAATACCCAAAGAATTCCCAGAGCTAGTTTATTTTATGAGGTTCAATAATTTTGAGAATTGCAAACTTAAAACTTTTCTTTTAAAATTACGTCATTTAATTTCAAATAAAATATAACAAACTAAACATATTTTTCAAATCAACCTTTCATAAAAGTATTATTATTATTTAATGGAAAAATTGTACATAAATAAACCTTAAAGCTACCGAAATTTTAATCTGAATCTTCAAAAATTATAATGCAACTATCGTATAATTATTTTATAGCTACATTTAATGTAGTGTTAAAGTAACAATCTCATAAATTATTCAAAAAAATGTAAATTGTATTTTGAATTCATACAATCGGAATTGCACTAATAAACGCATTATCAAAGTGAATTTATAGTGTGTGACGAAAAGTTCGGGATTTATGGGTTATAAGCATTTTCACGCGTTTGCCCTTTCGAACACACACAAGTATTCATAAATGTATTCATATTTTACATATAAATGGACGGGGGCACAGCACGAGTACTCGATGGAAAGTGCTGCCGAGCCAAGTCACATCGTAATCGTAAAAAAGCGATTCGAATATATTTGATAGCTATAGACATTTCATCGCAACGTCACAATTACAAAATGCACTTACCCAGGCCCAACGACATTGCACGGCCTGCTGCCAACGTTTTCGAGTGCATCAATCAATCTGGCAAGTTTATTGTCTTCGCCAAGACAAAGAGGGCCCCAGATCAATGCGGATACACAATCACAAAATGAAGACATTAAGTTTTTTAAGGTAGCATGAGACCTTTTCCATAAAAATACCCTGTCTACTGGGTATTCAAGGTGACAGTACATAGGTTATACCTGGAAAAAATATGTTCTTAAATGAGTTTTCTAGGTTCTTAATTATTTACTCTTAAATATTGAATAAGGAACAGTTTCGCCATGAACCTAACTTAAATGAAACCGAAGGTCTTTCAAGTTATGCCTATTAAATAGATTAAATGCATTTATTTTGTAATTCACAGGGTATTTTGTTGGCTATCACTTGCAGCTTTAATTCTCTAACTGCTCTTACCCACTTACCAATATTGACTTACTATTGACTGCGTTTCTATTGTTCGAAACCTCTCAAATCTGAAAAGAAAACGTCAAACAAAAAGCGTTGAGAACTTTTGTGTTTTTTGAATGAAACGAATCTCATTCGAATTTCGAATACGCCCTGGACACATTTGCATTACACACTATTTACATCAATAAATTGTAATATTTCATAATAAGAGGGGCGCGAACGTTGATGCACGATCGGCGGCTGTTTTGTTTGTTTTCTTTGTTATTATTCTATATGTTTCGCCTGGGCGATCGGTTATAGAACACAGAGTTCTATATTTGGGTCATTCACAAATTATTTGCAGAGATGTGCGGGTACTCTTTGCGGCACTGTCTGTACACACATGCTTAAATATGGACATAAAACTTCGAGTGTACTCACACACACGCCCACTTACACGCCCCGCTCCCACTCATATTCACACACTTCTCACTTCTAATCCTATGCTAAACCATTTGTTCCGCATGCGAATTATGTTCTCAAGTGTTTGGGCTTCCGTCTGGATTCACTTTGCATTCGATCCGATTCATTTGTCGCTTTCATTGAAGTACAAGTGTAGAAATGTATCTTATAGATACATATCACTCTCTCTCACTCTCACCCTATGCATAAATTCAGAGTTTAGTCGCCACTTGTCTAGTATTTAGAGTCGTTGGCAACTTTAAGTGTTTGTTTGTAAACATTGTGAATATGAATAAGAATTTGAATACGAATATGTGACCATGCTGCCTATTGACAAATGAATGGAATGGGAATGGGCCGATTGACACATATTTGAGAAGTGCGCGGGTTCATTAAAGTTGCCTCACGCCGTTGCACTCTCTGCAGCTCATTTAAAAACCCATACAAACACACACATACACACATACGCATACGCATCTATATATCGTTCTAGGCATACGCATATTTATAAATTTAAGCCATTATTTCATTTAAATTTATCGCCTTGTGGGGCCTTGGAACATTTTCTAAGTCCACAGAATTATTTGAACTTGGAATAGTTTGCAATTAGCAAAAGTCGTTATAGTAAACATATGCGATGTGGTATAGTTTTTAAATAAAACAAACATTTAAGATCATTGCAATTTAATCTAAATATTGCTACTGTTAGTATTACTATGAATGTATAGCTAATTTTAGATGAATTGCTAAAACTGTTCTCTGTTTTTTATAAACATAACTTAATTCTGAATGAATTTCTCAATATTCGAGTTTTATTTTGAATAATGATTAAATAAACTTTTCAACATTTTGAAACATTAAATGAACAAAGTCCGTATATATAATATCGCTCATATAGAATCATAAGTAGTGCTCGTATAATTGTTTGATTAACTTTCTGCCGACTTCCTTCTCGGCTAGTTAAGATCCATATTGGGTGATCTTCAAGTGATTCGCAAACCGCAAAGGTTATTGGTTATGCTCTAGATACTGCCAGTTAAAACGCAAGATTGTTCCACTTGATCGGTAGTTTCCAAAAAATACAATAAAACCAAACGCAAAACCTTCTCACGTAACTGCAACGAAATGCGAAGAATTTGACAGAATTCCCATTTTGGGAGTGCGAGAAACAAACCCAATTTTGAAACATTCACTTTGAAAATTATTCAGCATGAAGGTCAATACTATGACGATGATTGGGGGCGCATCATCTAACCGATTTCCATATGAACTGACAGATACAGAGACTATATAAATCACCTATGCATAAGTACAGTGGCAGCTGGGCGAAGTTCTATGGATGCTTACTGTGTGAACACACCCTGCTCGTGTGAACGACTTTGTACAATATGAATGTGTGTGTGTGAGTTTGCTTGGCTGTGTGTGTGTACGTGTGTGTGTTTTTTAGTATTACTCAAAAAATGTCCAACTACTGCTGAGGCCGTTGTGCTATCGCATTTTGTTTCAGCCTCAGTTTCAGTTCGAATTTTGTTCTGTTTTAGTTTTAGTTTTTGTAGCACGGTCACGGGCGATTTGCTAAGCCCCACAATGCGTGTTATATCATACTGGGCGCTACGCATAGATATAGTAATCGTTCGAGTACGTACTACAGGAACTCGTGAATGAAAGCTCAAGTTTATACACATATAAAGGTTTCTTATGCTGTTCTTTGACAAAAATTTTCTATGTTTTGGGTTTGTTTGAGAACTTTTGCGGAGTTTCCAAAATTTCACATACATATATCATACTTACGATGTTAAGTTGGCTGCGCCCCAGGCTGAGTCAGCTGACCTGATCCTCACTCATACGTAGATACAGAGAAAAAATTGAATATGAGAATTATTAAAAGCTTAAAACTAAGCCTGAGGCGCATGAAATATGATACTATATAATAACTGTTTGCAGTTATTTGCTTGAATAATCCATATTAAACATAAATATAGATACAAAAAGAACTCAAAAACTTTAGCTTCCAGGGTCACACATACATACGATATATAATTATTTGTTATTTTTATTTTATTTCTTTAAATCTTTTGAAAATTATAAAATCCTCTATATTTTCATAAAATGCAATTAATTTGCACATAAAGTACTCAAGAGCTAGACTATTTCTCTAAGTGTACTTATAATTACTTATACGCGCACACACACTCACGCATGCTTGCCCCTTCTATTCGTTCTAACGACTTCCGATGAGCCGGCGATAATATTCTCTTTTCATCCCGAAAATTTGTGATGCTATCGCAAAAAGTCAATCTACGCAGTTAATTCGGTCGCACCCGCCGATCGGCGATCGGAATGGATGGAATGGAAGAGTGCAGAAAGAATACGGCATGAGTACATAGACAATTTGCCGATGTAAACTGAAATGAGCCGAGCTAAGCCGTAGCCGAAGCTGAGCTCATTATAAATGAGGGATGGGCGTGTCGAACTCTGTCGCAGTCGGCGCAAATTACGAGCAGATTAATGATCACATGTTTCAATGCGTTCTTTCTTCGTTAAGTTTCAGTTTTCGTTCATTTTGTCGGCTTTCGTTAAATTCAGCTATGCGTTAAAGCATCTGCAGGAAAAACCAGCAGGGTTCATCTCTTTAGATGAATCGAAAGTTTAATACGAGGGTCGTTTGATAAGTCCGTGACTTTTTGTATTTGCCGCGCACCTGCTCTAAATACAACACTGCTCCTTTTATAGGCATTGAAAGCAGACGATCTCGTGAATTTTAACGAAAATGGAGATCGAGATCGTCTGCTTTCAATGCCTATAAAACGCAAACCAAAAAACGCAGCTTTCTCAAAATTTTACAGTCAGCTGTTAATCGATAACTGCTGACAGGAGCAGTGTTGTATTTAGAGCAGGTGCGCGGCAAATACAAAAAGTCACGGACTTATCAAACGACCCTCGTATATTATGCATATTAAAAATATAGTGCTATTATTGTATAGCACTTTTACTGAATAATCTGTTGGAAAATGTTTGTAGACCTATATTTTCAGTTCATAGAACTCTCCTCCTATTTTAAATTGCCTGTGGCACTTTAAGCTTTAATTGACCTAATCGATTTTCTGTTATCGCCAACATTTCGCAGGGGAATACGTTGCCTGTGAAAGGCTCGTTAATTACAAATTTATGTGCAGATAGATTTAATTACATTACTATATATACCATATAGCACAATTGAGTTATATTGATGTATTCCCTGAGCTACCTATTAGATTACAGTTAATGTTGTAACACTACGATAACGCATGAGGTTGACATAAATAAGGGGAGGAACCACTTTACGGTATCTACCCAAGGAAACGTTCTTTTCCTTTAGCAATTTATAGCATTTTAAATGATTTTCTTTCGTGCAATTATCTCTTTAGCACGGTACGATTAATTTTAATGATTAAGGTGTGAAACAAAGCGCATCATTTCAGTTTGGCTTTTTTCATTCCCATTTTAATGTGTATTTCCTGTTTCTTTCTTTCAGGTTTTAATTACCTTCCTATGTAGTCCCGCTGTTTGTTGATTGCAATACAATGGCAAATTATATTTATACTATATTCACGTAAGTTGTTGAAGCGGATAATTTTAAGGAACGGAAAGTATTTGGGAATGATCGTCCATTAAATAAAACGGGTATTCCGTTTAACTGAGCAGTTAAATAAAAATTTTAAATTAAAGAAACTTACACAACTAAAATTAATATTTATCTATAAATACAAGTATACTCGTATTATGAAAAGAAGTTAATGTAAAACCTTAATGACTTAGGAGGTATTCTTTTTCTTAATCCAACAATTATTTAATAATGAAAGGGAGATAACATTCATATTATAGTAAATAAATTTTAAATTTGTTTCCGGGTCTTAAATCGCCTTCTGCTTTCCAGTATTTGCTTAGTTGTTGCAACCCTAGCACAATTACTCGCAGCGGATAGATCAACTTTGGAGCGCATCAAGGTAAACTATGCGTAAAATTAGAAATACTTGGGGGCGGCTAGTAAATTTAATATTTTGTTTGCTTATTTGCAGAAACATCAGGAATGGCTGAAACTACATAATAAACACAAATCGGATGGGGTGAAATACACGAAATGGAAATCAACTTTTGAGCTACCGAATTTATGGCGCATAAATAAAACGATTGAAGGAAAACAGAATTCGAGCATAAACGAGGTGTACGCAGAGAACGAGACTAGCTCAATTAATGCGAATATAATCGGTAATGGAAACGACAAGTTGGAGCCGACAATGTCCTCAGGTCCCAATAGAGCACAGCAAGGGATCCGTTTTGATAGTGCGATACCCGTAACAACTCCAACTGCAACGACAACGTCGTCTGCGATGACAACTCCCGAGCTGAAATCTCTCATAGCCGAAGAGGCCACTCTTCCGACAACAATTGAGGATATACCCAGCACGACAACAACAACAACAACCACAACGACGACAGCAAGCACCTCGACCCGCAGACCAAAATCGAAGCTACGACCCTTTCCAAGATGGACCAATTGGGGTTCGTGGAGTGAATGTTCGCGGACATGCGGAGGCGGAGTGAAGCATCAGATACGCAAGTGTATAGACCGGTAGGTGGCTTAGTATAGGGTATCTGCTTATAGGGTATAAAAATGCTTAACCTTCGCCGGGGCCGAGTAATTAAGTAGTTCTTGTTGTCGCGTTTAATTAGCAATTCTAATTTAACGACGTCATTATCAAAGCTTATGCAAGCCAGCAAGCAAGACCATGCTATAGTATAGGTATATACTATCTACCCATAATTTGTAAGTCGACTACTCAAGCAACATTTATGAGGCCGATCACGGGTCTCTGATCGGCTTATCAAGATCTGCGTGCCGTTGAGAACGTTACGTTACAAAAACGATTTTGTCAACAATGAAAATCAAAATCTTCCAACAGGGAAGAGTTTCGTAAAAATCTATATGTAAATACACTGACTCGATTACAGGTCTATTGCTATAGTGTTTATTTCCTGTACAAATTTGTATTGATCTTATTGGATATTTCTAGATTGTCAACTGAATCTATGGGCGCACTATATAGCTTATGTATACTTTAAATGCATATATAGCAGGCTAGTAGTAAACCCAGAAACTGTTGACTTTTAGTCATCCGAGTCAATTGCAAACTGGTTTGTGCCTTGAGTCTTGGGTTTTTTATACCCTTATACCGAGTGTATCAAAATTTAATCACGAAATGTGCATTAATCGAGAACATTAGGCGCACGTTTCTCTATTCGACAGATTATTATCATATGCATATGTCGAATATATGCGTGGAATGATAAACAAGGCTGTTGTTTTCTGCAGTTCTTTTATGAATCATCGCTGAAGCTCAAGAAATTGTAAATAATTACTTTATATTTTATTTAATTCTTTTTATATTATTTTTGCGTTGAGGGTATCCCGGCTTCGGCAATTTGGAGATAGAGTTGTATGTTAATCCCGGGCTTTTTACTTTTTATGACTTTTCGACAAGTGTCTAGCGTCATCTTAGCCGAAAAGTAATTCGCGCTAATTATTTTGTCAACATTTAAGATATATGTATGTATAGTTTCTCGGATGCACGATGAGTATATACCTTATACCTTTCGATTACCCAAGCAGCTTATGTGTGTTCGACCAGCGCCCAAAATCTGTTGCTCAGTGTTAAATGCGCTTTGATTGCAATTGATTCTGAACCAGAATCTGGTCAAGCCGAGCCCACTTTGAGCGAATTACTGCATGACCTTAGCTTGCGGCTACAGGGTATTTTGCGGTCTTGTCGGCCGCATTGGCGTCTAGCAAAATGGACTGTTTGTTTTTTTCCATCTCATGTACATAAATAATCAATTTTGTGTGTTTTTATTTATCCAACTCCGAAATAGATAATTATTGACTTAACTAATCCACTTCGCTGGCCAAAACGTTAGTTTCTTCGATTTCGACTGTGTCGCATAAATCGAGAGATTTAAACCTGTATGAGATGTGGGCAAAAGAAATTATATGTATTTTTTCCGTTAGAAGAAATAGAAGAAATTAAGCCGCGACTAGACGACGTCGGTTGTTCTTCCTTAATGAGGGAATAACTGAATAATTAAACAAAACCCAAATACATAAGATATGAATATGAATTGGAAGGCACGTGTAGCGGGTATTTTGTGACGAATATATCAGAGATATATATAGAAATATATATAATATCTATAACTGGAGCAGTTCTACATGATAAGATACTCAAATTCATTTATATGATTTTTGATTTGGGATTTCATTTTTGGGTATTCTGTGGTTGTCAAGCTTAGATGCTTCTAGGGTATGTTGTAGTCTGGTTGTGGCGCCTGTCCACTGTCTACTTGTCATACTTGTCTCACTCTACTTTTCGGACTTGTTTTGAGTTAAAGAGAAATCTCAACAAGGCGAAAAAAAGCAACAAACAGAAGGCTCAATCCGAACAATGCCAGACTTTGTGCTCGCTCGTGTTCATGATCGACCGAAAAAACAGCAAAGAAGAAAAACAGAAAACAGAAAAACAGCAAAATTCCCCCTCTCGGTGACTCGAGAACAGATTTTGCTATAAATACGAGAGCCAAGTTTCGAAACATCGTGAGTTTCCGGCAATCAGCGCTCTCGGCTAGTTGTGCCTCGAAGTTTTCTATCCTATTATAATGTCGAAATTATTGCAAGTCTGCCTTCTGGCTCTGGCTCTCGTCCAGGTAAGTCGACAAGTCGCGTTGAGCCGAGTCTCTGGAAACGTACCTAACTCTTGGCGTACTCTCTTTGAAGTGCGTTCGCTCTGAGGATCCCGCTGAGGCCTTGAACATCCACATTCGCGGCCAGCTGCAGCAGTACGAGAAATACCTGTCGCAGGACGATGGGGCACACAAGGAGGATCTGCAGAAGTTGATCTCGATCTACGAGTCAGCGCTGAAGGTCGAAAGCTACGAGGAGAAACAGAAGATTGTCAGCGGCGTCACCGAGCAATTCTCTGCCGATTTCGGCACCTACATTCAGGGAAAATTGCAAGAGGACCAAATTGCTCAGGATATCGTTGCTGCCATCGCATTCTACAAGGGTCTGCCAAACAGTGACGCCCACAAGGCCGACATTGAGAAGGCTGTCGCCGAACTGGAAGGTCTGCAGAAGGAGGCTAACTTTGAGACCAAGAAGAATGGCTTCATCAACCTGGAGAAGACTTTCAGTCCCGAATTCGTCTCCTTCCTGAAGCACGACTCTCTGCCCAAGGTCAACCACGATCTCCAGAGCGCCGTCGATTTCTTCAGCAAGGTCCAGGCCAGCGGTGAAGATCAGTTCGCCAGCGAAATCCAGGCCCTGAAGGCTAAGGCAGAGGGTGCTCTCGCCGACAGCGTGTCCATCGAGGATAAGCAGAAGGCTCTCTACGAGATCACCAACCCCAACAACCCCCCACTGACTGAGTTCCTGCAGAAGAAGTTTGTCGAGCACAACTAAACTCTGATATCATCTTAAAACAAATTTTTCACTGTCTCATTTCGATAATTATAATAAAATAAATGTAGAAACGAAAATCGATTACGATCGGGAACGATCTTGTCAATGGAAACTTTTTGGATTTGTCAGCGAAATTTCAATAATAGTCGATAGTCCACTAATGAAGGCAGACTTTTAAAAGCAATTTGGCTTGACTAAATAATTAGGCAAATCTGGGGATGACTTACGATTTGATGTGTTAAAATTGCATACTAGAAAATCTACTATTATGCATAATAAAAATATGTATAATTGAACATCTAATGAAATATTTAAAACTTGTGAGTCTAAAAAAAGAAAGTTGGGTTGTAGTGGAAATACAGTCTTGTAGAGTATATATACTATTAAGAACTTAACTTAAAATTATAAAAGGTTCGCAAAAGATAAAAGCTGCTAAAAACAATCAAATAACCAAAACAAGTTTTTGACTTGACCTAAATATATTTATTAACACATCATATATTGTGTTTATTTTGTTATTTATTTAATTAGTTTTATTTTGAATGGGTTGAACTAATAATTAACGGTTGATTATTAATCTCCTTGTATTTATTTATTAATCAATTTAATTAGGGTACTTATTTACTCTCTATATTAATGTATATCTAACCTAAATTTCGTCTTCTATTTATTTTTTCGCCTGCAGCGACTCTACTACAGGTAGAACCTATGCGAGCGACACTTGCGTTGGGCTCTCCAAGCGTTATCAGGTGTGCAATGACCTTCCGTGTGAGACGGACGATTACGATATTCGCGCCTATCAATGCGCCACATACGATAAAGTCGACTTCCAGGGTGAACAGTATAGTTGGGAGCCCTATATAAAAGGTACGCATGCTTACGATATAAAATACGATAAAGAGAATCTCTTTGATCTGCTAACGATAATATATCATCACCCGTTATATCCCTAAAGACGATGCTGAGTGCGAACTGAACTGCAAACCGTTGGGCATGAAATACTTTGCCACGCTGAACGATACCGTTATTGATGGAACACCTTGCCAACGTCCGGCGGAATATTATCGATCCAAGTCCACTTACACGAGCCGTGCAATGTGTGTCGACGGCATTTGCAAGGTGAATGTTAGCAAAAACTCAACTCGACTCAACTCTGCTCGATTATGAGTGCACTCACACCATAGTCACAGATAAAGGCGAACAATACCAAGATCGATCTATAGATATTATAGAGCAGCGCAATTAATCATCGAGTCGCCCCAACTCTGGACTCGTTACTTGCTTGAATGCAAATGAATGCCAAAACGATCATTATACGTTCTACGAGTCGAATCGAAAAACAATCTCAATTACAACTCTTCAATGTGGCTGTTCTTCATTAGAGTATGCAAGATAATTGGGGTTTTTGTATACCCTGTAAAATTAAATGGGTCTCAAAGAGGGTATATTCGTTGGAGCACAAGTGTGAAAGGCAGATAAATCATTGAATATGAATATATAGATGCAAGAGAATTGGAGTTTTTGTATACCCTATAAAATTAAATGGGGCTCAACGAGGGTATATTTGTTGCAGAACATGTGCAAAAGGCAGATAAATCAATGAATATGAATATATAGATGCAAGAGAATTGGGGTTTTTGTATACCCTATAAAATTAAATGGGGCTCAACGAGGGTATATTTGTTGCAGAACATGTGCAAAAGGCAGATAAATCAATGAATATGAATATATAGATGCAAGAGAATTGGGGTTTTTGTATACCCTATAAAATTAAATGGGGCTCAACGAGGGTATATTTGTTGCAGAACATGTGCAAAAGGCAGATAAATCAATGAATATGAATATATAGATGCAAGAGAATTGGGGTTTTTGTATACCCTATAAAATTACCCAAAGAGGGTTGTTTACGGGTACACTGATTTGTGCAACCGCCTAACTTTCGTAGTTTTATTATGCTGAAAAGCAAGGATTTTAATTTATTAATTTTTATTGTGCCGCTGCACTTTTTACATGTTTTTCGAGATGAGACTGTATTGCAAGTGAGTTGATTTAGACTTAACAGCTGCTAACATAAGACTTAACAGGTTCTTAGCATAAATTTAACAGATGATTAGAACATAGACTTAAACAGCTGATTCTAATCGTATGGCAACCTTGAGCAATTAGATAAAGCAGTGATCTGCCGCCAACAAGGGTATTTTAGTTGCAGCACAAGTGTGAAAGACAGGTATGGTAAATCATTGAAACAGTCGAGTGTTTTGTCTGTCTCTGCCCTTAACTTTTACTAATGGTGGGAACAGTTTGGTGCATTGTCTGTCTGATCTCAGTTATTATATATTATAAAGTATGAACTGCTAATTAACTGTTTTCCATTTGTACTGATCTTTATACAGATAAACTATGAATTATGAATTAACGAACAGTTTAAATTTTCAAAACTGTTTGCTGGGTATTATAATGGTCGAGTATGCTTTACTTACTCATTGATATTCTTTTTGGGCAGTCGACTCTTTTTCGCTTCTTCCAATACAAAAACAAAGCCATCCGAGAGCCGACTAAACTGTGCATACTCTTGCGGGGCTTCGGCACAACAAGAGTGCCGATTGTGCGTACGAACACACACTGACGCACACACACATTCACACTCACCCGCGTACTGTGAGTTATGAAAAGTCTTTAGAAATAAATGGATCGCATTGCCGAATATTTAGTAAGCGACGCGAATCGCAGCGCGCAACACACGCCTATCGGTGTATCCCCTCATATCGGTATATCTGATCGTAAAAATCGCGCACGTCGGGCCATCGAATCGAACAATCGCCGATCAAACTAGTTCAAAACGAAGGGTTTTCGAATAAATTACGTCCGATCGCTGTCAGAGTGCGACCCTTTGAATACTTTATTAACTCATTATGTTCGTTTAAATGCGATAATCATGTCAGTATTAATTGTGATCAGATAAAACTTACGGAAACATCGAAATAACTCAAGACTTGACTTGCTCGGTATATTAAAAATAGGAAGAAGTTTAAATGCTTTCAAGAAACTGATTTAAGATATTTTGACTCTTTTTTTCTGAAATTATCGTTTCCCTAAAAACATAAATTAAGGAAATACCTAGCGATTCTCTAAATTATGTTTTATTTTTTGCAAAACACTTGAGATTTACACTTGAGTCCCCACAGGCATTCATTAGGCCTACATTTAATATATATGTATACGTAATATGCATTTGCGTAATGTACTAACAAGCTTTAATTGTACCAAGTCTTTAATTAGATCCATTTGCCGTTTGCATTCTCTACTAGAAAAATGTGCTGAATTTTTCCTATATCCGCAAAACCGAAAGCCTGCGTCATCTTCAATCAATTCTAGCCCAAAATGACCTTTTGCCATCCACTGATGGTTTTTTATGACGCTGCAATTTCGTAATACCATAGATTATATATACATAACGTATACATAGTATATGTATTGTATACTTTTTTCGGCTTTATACATTTCTATTGTAATGTCATGTTCAGCTCTCGATTCTTTGGGGCTTTTAGTTTTATGGCTATTTTAATGAAATTGGTCCATTTGTGTGTATCTCCGATGTGCAGTATTCTTTTATTCCATTTGGCATTGCAAATGTTTTGTCAGAGTCTTAAATCGTTTGATATATGGGTTTTTAAAAATACTTTTGATTTGTTGAATCAAATTCATAGTTCACATAGTTTGTATATACCATATTTCAATTGTGGGTCTAAATTTACTTAAACAAATATTTGTCGGGGGTTGGTTCATTGAAAACATTTGTATAGGCTTATCGGCATATAATTTATGGCACTCTAACTACTATGTTCACTTACCTTCAAGTGGTATAATCATTCACACAAACAAATCATAATTTATTGATCAGTTAAACTGTTGGAGTATCAATTGTTTGATTCAATTAATTATTAGCATATGTTTAGTATGTTTTCAATTAACTAATCATGTATATATACTTATATATTTACTAATATATTTATAATGTTTATTCACAAGTTATGTATGTCAAGCTTAACTATTGAACAATGTTAGCTTCTTGAATCTTTTAAAGAGTATTCGCTACTCGACCCGTTCAGGTTCGCTTTCGTCACTTTCGTTTTTCCCTTTAGTAAGTGGCAAATAAAGTTCACTACTGACAGGAGCTGACAGGCTCTGACTAACCGACTGATATACACGTGTTGCTAATATACACCTACACAGTCGAAGAAATTGTGAATAGGAAGACAAGGCACTGAGTACACCAAAATGTTAAGCTAGCAGATACTTCGTAAATTTCGCGTTGCAATAAGCAAAATGATTAATAGCCTCCCTTAAAGTATGCAATATGTTGTAGTTATTGCACACAAAAATGTTCTTTTATTACCAACCTAAGGGTTCGAGGGTTAATTATTTATACAAAAATTACAATGAATTTGAACTGTGTCATACCCTGCTTTGATAATCCGTTAGAGGGTATAGAAAAAGCACTTTAATCTCGCGCTAGTCACGTCGTAAACAAGCGAGTGAAATGTGCAGATCGTAAATATGTAAAAGTGCGAATGCCATTAAAAGAGACTTATCTGCCGCCTCGTAATGGTCTCCTGCAGCACTCAGCGATCGGCTATTTATGAGCTTATCACCAACTCCCAACTTCAATGTTTAAGTTGTATGCTTTGAATATAAACATATATATCTGTTTTTTTTTTTTTTGCAAATTGGCAATTTGCATTCAGACAGGAAGTGATCGAAATGTTTTCAAGTTCGGCGGGGTGCATAAATATCGTCTACTTTCGTATTCATATTCCGAATTTAACAATTTTATTTTGGGAATCCGATAGCTAATACTATGCTTGTTTACCTGATTCGGTCTGTGTTTTAATATCTCAATCCAACACTAAGTAAATTCGGGCCGTAAAAAACGATAATTTAAGACTCTATTGAGAGACGATTAAGTGCTAGAAATCATCTTATAACCACAAATCGAGCACTATGCTGGGCGTCTGGCAATGGGCGCTAACCTGCTGTCTGGTGAGTCAACTTCCATCCATTGATGTCGGCGCCTTTGCTGTCAGTGATGAACCCGGGACACGAAAAAAGTCTGAATATTTCCAAAATAAGCAAGAATAAAGGGTTTTTTATTTTCCTCGCGTTTTTCCATTAATTTATTTTATTTTAACAGAACTATCTATACATTAATGTATATATTTTTGAAGGATATCGTTTAAAATGAGTATCGTATTTTCTGCATATTTTTAAATTTTTAAACTTTATGATCAATTGAAAGTAGTCTAGCTTGTCTCCAAGTGATGTACATATTGTTCATTGGCAAGTCTTTTTATCAGCTTTAAGCTCTTATAATGTTTATAGGTTTTATTTTTAATAATTTATATTACACGCTCAGAATGTTTATTTTATAATTTTCCGGAGCAAAAAAAAAAACTTTCGTAAGAACTCAATAATTTGCGCAAGCCGTGTCACGCTATCACGACACCGGCTCATCTCTTGTTTAAATGCAGCTCCCATCCCTAAACGATCGTTGTAATACAACTAAAAAGAGCTTACATATTAATCGATATTTTTTTGTACCGTTTCCTTCATAGGCCGTTCTTGCCAGCGGCTCAATAAAGGGTTTGTATGCAAATAGCGGTTCGGTCAGCTGTGGAGGACTGCTCTGTCGCCCAGTAACTGGAATCTTTACTCGCGATCCACTGCCGGAGGATGCGTACGTACATGTGGCCACTATACCAGCAGGCGCTTCAAATATTTCCATAACTGAACTGAAGAATAGTGCAAATCTGCTTGGTAAGATTATATAATCTAACATAGGAACAATTAATCCATATCCCTATATCAACAGTGCTGCGCACAAGCGAACAAACGAGCATTTTCAATGGAGAGAACCAGATATCCGAGAGTGGATCGTACGAGGCCGTCGGCACGACTTTCGATTATCATCGCATCGACGGAGTTCAACAAGGGGAGGGTGTCACGGAGTGGATCACGAGCACGGGACCCATACGGGATGCTGTAGAACTGTTGGTAGGAGCTGCGTATACCTTCGTAAATGAGTCACATTTATAGATTAATATATTTACACGATCCCAGGTCTATAGCAACATTCTCAATCCCGGTATAAAGTACGAGTACTTGCTGCCCATTGTTTCCGACTCGGAAGAGAATGAATTGTCGTTGGAGAGCAGCGATGGCTTCTTGAGATCAGGCGGGGGCATGGAGGACGGTAGCTCTGCGGCGAGTAGCTCACGGCCAGGACGGAGACGTAAATTCAATTGGAAAGTCGTAGGATTCAGCCCATGCACCAAGTCCTGTGGCGGTGGAACACAGTCGCCGATAGTGCGCTGCGCTCGTGAGAATCCCGTGCGATACTATTCACAGCGTCGTTGCAGTCACACAGAAAAACCCGTGTTGAATGAGAACCTGCTGCACTGCAACACACAACCCTGTCCGGCCTATTGGCGTCAAGATGAATGGGGCGAATGCCGTTGCCAGCACGGTGAATCTGTACGTCGGCGGGAATTGAGCTGTGTTCAGGAACTTGCTTCAGGCATTGTCATACACGTGGACAAGGCGGCCTGCATGGAGGAGCAGCCGCCCAGCGAAATGCAATGTGAGTGCCCGAAGACTCGTCGCCGCAATTCTGGCCGCTATCGCATGCAGCCACGTCTGGAGGGTTCAAATGTTACGCATATTGCTCGTCACCGGGGATCACACAAAAATGTAGGCGATGCCGTGTGGCTGATGTCTGATTGGAATCAATACTGCTCGACGTCATGCGGACCGGGCGTACAGTATCGTACTATATTCTGCGATCGTCCCAAGAACAAAGCAGAACGTTGCGAACCTCGTGACATACCCGAGAACCGAAGACCCTGCGAGCAAAGTGCTTGTGAGCTGGGGGAATGGTTCTCGGGTCCCTGGTCGCCGTGTAGTGGCGATTGCTTCAACCTCACCCGTAGCCGAACTGTGCTTTGCATCAAGTCTCAACTAATAACGGAAGACGAAGAGTGTAAGGCGGATATCAAGCCGCAGCAGCTGGAGAATTGCTCGCACGACGAGGTCGAGTACTGTGCTCCACGCTGGCATTATTCCGAGTGGTCTGAGGTTGGTAAACATTATCATAGACCTATTCGACTTTAATCCAATGATCCTTTTTCATACCCTACAGTGCACCAAGTCCTGTGACGGTGGCACACAACGCCGCAGTGTCAAGTGTCTGGAATATGATGAGAAACAGAATGCACTACGGGAATCCAGCAAATGCAGATACGCCCTGAGAGAGCCGATCTATCGTAACTGTAATACGCAGAAGTGCGAAGGTAAAGCAAAATATATAGATACGAGTATATGATATTTGAAAATAAGTATTTAATAAATTACATAATCTTTTAACATTTCATTTTTGCTCCTAATAGATCTAAACAATGAACTGATCCAGAACGATCAGGCTGCGGTTTGTGTGGATCGTTTCCCCAACTGTGGATGGGCCTCACAGGCCAAGCTATGCAGTTATGATTATTATCGGGATAATTGCTGTGTTTCCTGCACAAATGGCCCTTAATTCGAATATCGAAAATATCGAGCTCCATGCGACAAGGAAGATAAGAACAATAAAGCTTTAGTTGTTGCAATTCAAAAATAACGAAATCAGTGATCTTGATGCAAAAATCTTATATCTACCGATAAATGTTCATTAGTACATACATACATACATGCACGCATACCAATACATATACATACTATATCCATATACGTACATATTAAGCTTCCAAGTTTACCTAGCTGCAAATTCTCAGTATGGATTCCAAATGTTATATATACTTGTACGAGCGCATTTACATCTATTAATACCTACGGTTTAAGTAACGACAATACGTAAAAAAATAAATAAACAATTTACTAAAACTATAATTTATGTAGAATCTATATATGTGCGTATTTTTTAAGATTGGGTAAATTTGGTGACAGTATATTTGGAATAGATTGAACAAAGTAATACTGTAAGTTTTTTAACTTCCCAGACTTTAACTTCATATTTGTAGCTTAAGTCGATATAAAAATGAAACGATTTTGCCAATATAGACCAAAAAGCAAGCGATGTATAACCTGGTTCAATAGAGTTTGCCACGACTGTCGCGCACAGTTCCCCATGAACAGGGTTGAACAACACGCGAATGAGGCAACCATGAAATCGGACAATGTGTTGATAAGTGCCGAAGAGTGTTATTCAAGAATTAAGCGAAGTGCCGAGTATGACAGTGGAAAAGGTTTCTTGACCGAAGAAATTTGGTGGAAGATTCCCTTGGTTTTGCTTTTATGTGGATCATTTCTTATAGTAGTCATTCTCAGCTGTATGCTCTGCCAGGGACTTTGTAACAAACTGCTAACACAATCTAAGCCCGATGAATGCCATGAAAAAAAACGAAGACGTAGACCGTTTTCAGCAACATTAACGAAAACTTCTACGGGCAATAGCTACCAAAAGGTGCAAAGTAATTATGGCACATAATATTAAAAAAACACACATTTTTATCTGATTATCTTATGCGTGGAGTTAGTTACGAATAAATTGATTTACAGTTTTATTATTATGTATCAATTATAAGACACATTTAAAATATTTTCAAGCTATTAATTTCTTTCATAATTAAAGTCTTCATTTTCAACGCATATAACTAGAATAGGTTATCGTTTCAATGAGGAAACTCACTTTTCAAAAAGATTAAAGCGGTACGATTATTTTTCAATTACCTAGACAAATCTACGGGATTAGGCAATAAGGTACTTGAAATGATTACTTTTGATATGCATAGTTAGTGTGTGGTAATTAAAATAGCTGTTGTCAAGTTTCTGCCGAAAGTAAGTGCCATTTGGGTACAATAAGAGTGTACAATAGTATAGTACAAGAAGTTAAAGTACTTTGCGTTGCTTATCGCTGCGAGTAAATCAACAAAATACAAAACAAAACTATGGACCTACATACTTTGGAAATATGCAGAGAACCCCTCCTTGTTTCAGCGCGAATCGAATAAAAATATATTAAACTGACTTTCGTGCAGTGTACACACTTTCTTTTTGATCCCTGAAAAGAAATCGCAGAACTGATTGCAATTTCTTACGGTGCGACCCTAATAGAATGGAAAAAACACACAAACCTACATATGCGCATGCATTCACACAACCACACACACAATGTACATTGAGAGGGAATTGAGAGAGGGAGAGAGAGCTCAAGCTGCTGTTCTCAAGCTGAGAGTAGAATGAGAGCATGGTCATGCATTGAAAGGTTGTCACTATTGAAATGAAATGTAAACAGTGATAAAGTGTAATATACAGTGTTGGAAGAAATAATAGAAACAACACTTGCAGCTGGACGAAAATCGAAATCGCTCATTATGTACAAGCACTATATGTATGAAATTGGCATCATATAGAAGGCTGATAACTGTACTTTAATATGCGACTTGTTTCGAGTTGATGTGACCTTTGACACTTAAGCAATCTGCCTCTAAAGGAGAAAACTCCCTTATGAACTGGAAAAAATATAAGGAACAAGCGACATTTTTTTGAATATTTTTCGTTTTTTCAGTTAATTCTCAAAAATAAGGCATGCATTCAATGCTTTTAGATAAGTCTAACTAAGAATGACCAACTTTGTGGAAAAATTCTGTACAATTAACCTGTAGTATGAAGAAAAGGTCACAGAGGTCACTGCCCACCTGTATAGCGCAATATTGTCAACATTTTTCCTTATTTTCGGGTTTAATGCCTCTAATCTCTTTCTTTTATTACTCCTCACTTGTGATCTATCAGATTTGAGTCCGGGGATGGGTCAAACCGCTCTAATTTATTAAGTTTCTGATCTTGCACCCATGGCCTAGGCAGATTTGAGGCAGGTTTGGGGCCATTATACCCCATAAACCCCCGTTTTATCCGGACTTTTTCCTAGGCATCACGTTCTTTAGTGTGTGTACGAAGTCTGGAGCCCACATTTGTACCTATATCAAGAATATCGCACCAACTACAGAGGGGCAAATAATTTCCATAGAATGACATTTACACCACAAATGGTGTGGGGGGCTTGGAATCGGAATCAGTAGTTTTTGGACGTGTTACGTATAGTTTTCCATTAGATATAAACAAATTTAAGTTAGTTTCATCAAACCACAGTATTTTTTTCCAATTTTGGTGCACTATTTTTTGATTAGCGAAACATAGCCTTTTAACGATATTTTCCTTACTGAGCGGTGGAACCTTCCCAGCTGACTACCCGTCTGAATTTTTTTTAATCAGTCTTTTACTTATTGACCGACTACACACTATCGCCTGCAAGGTATTCTTCTACTCCATCGACGAAAAAAAGGCGGTAAAATGTGAGTTCATACAATGTTATGACCCCAAACCTGCCTCGAATCTGCCTAGTACATGGGTGCAAGATCAGCAACTTAATAAATTGGAGGGGTTTGAGCAGTCCCCGGGTTCAAATCGGATAGAACACGTGTGAGGAGTAATAAAAGAAAGGGATTGGATGCATTGAGTCCAAACAATAAGGAAGAACTTTGACAATACTGCGCTATACAGGTGGGCAGTGACCCCTGTGACCTTTTCTTCATATTACAGGTTAATGGCACCGAATTTTTTCACAAATTCGGTCATTCTTAGCTAGACTTACCTTATAGTACTGAATACAAGCCATTTTTTAAGAATTCACAGAAAAAAACGAAAAATATTCAAAAAAATGTCGTTTGTTTCTATTATTATTTCCAGCTTAAAAGGGATTTTTTTTCTTTAGACGCAGATTGCTAAAGTGTCAAAGGTCGAATCGACCTGAAACAAGTCGCATATTAAAGTACAGTTATCAGCCTTCTAAATGATGCCAATTTCATGCATATAGTGCTTGTACATAATGAGCAATTTCGATTTTCGTCCAGGTGCAAGTGTTGTTTCTATTATTTCTTCCAACACTGTATATTTTAACAATAACATTGCAATGACAATTATGTAAACTACAGTAATAGAAAAATATAATTGCACTTTAAAAATATATAATTAATTTAAATTTATGAATATTTTTATTTGTTTGTGAAACTCATCCGTGACGTCACAAGCGTCACTGCCTTTTGTGCAACCTGCAGGGCGCATTACAATTTCCGAACTGTTGCATACTCAGCTGAGGCGCTCTTCCCGGCCCGTGGAGTACGTTCTGAGCTGTACACGAGTCCGGTTGTCGTTGATCTCGCCTGGCAATAAATACGCGAACATACAAACATACATACATACATATGTACAAATCCACACTGGCATTAGGGCACTTCAGCTGAACTCAATGCGTGAAATTATATTTCACTCTCTTATCGTAACAGGAATACACATACACACTGAAACACACACACAGACCGGACAATCAATTGGATCGGCCTATAAAAGCAAGATCCGCGACTTGGACGCGCTTAGTTTAGCAGTTGTTACTAAATCTAGTTGCAATGCTTGGCAAACTAAGCGCTTGGCTCGGCGTCCTCATCATTTTCAGCTCTATCCTTGATCAGGTCGAGCTGAGGAATATCGGCAATGTACCCAAGAGGGATCAGGCTGCACAATGTGGTTATCAGGTGAGTGAGAGTATGTACCATGTATGTACATATGTACACAAAGTGTAAGTGCATAAATAAGTACATATGTATATGTACCTAAACCAAATGTGTACATACATACATATTGTTTATAAATACAATGTGGATAACAAAGTAAAAGTACCGGCTAACGCGCCCCGGGGGCAACACGAATATATACATACATATAAATGTTTGTAAATATGTAAAGAAATACATGTACATATACATATCTGTGTGAAAGTGTTAGTGCATGTAAATATGTAAATGAGTGCTTCGCTGTTTAAATTCTTGATTTTGCTAATTTTCTCTTATCAGCAAATTTAAAAATACATTCTATGAACAAAACACATATACACACATAGTGCATATGTGTATGTGTATTATTACACAAACGTAAGTGATACACGCACACATGTATTAAAAGCTGAGTACAATCCAAGCTCTGCTGATTTGTATAGATGAATTTAATTTAACAACGTTGGCAATTTGATGCTCTTACTTGAATTATGAAAAGTAAAAGCTTATGAAAATCTGTTACGTTATTTGAAATGTATTAATTTTTGAAATCAATTTTACGGATATTTAAAAAAATTTGTATTTCTTAAAATTATAAAATAATGTTTAGGGAACTCATGATCTTTCGGAATATATCCTGAATCTTGAAAAATAATATATGTCATACGTTTTTTTAGTTCAACCCTTGAATCGGTATCGCTGGGATGATGATCCTTTATTGAATTGTTTATAATCAAAGATATCCAATTAACTTCCCCACCTTGCTTCCAGAGTTGTCACCCGGTGAAGCCTAACATGCTGAATGTGCATTTAGTTGCACACACTCACGATGATGTCGGCTGGCTAAAGACTGTGGATCAATATTACTACGGAAGTGAGACGAATATACAGAAGGCTGGAGTACAATACATAATCGACTCGGTTGTACAGTCGCTGTTGAGGGACCCAGAGAAACGATTCATTTACGTCGAATCGGCTTTCTTCTTCAAATGGTGGAAGGAACAAACCGCAGAGGTGCAGGAGCAAGTGAAAATGCTGGTGGATGAGGGCAGACTTGAGTTCATCGGCGGGGCATGGAGCATGAACGATGAGGCCACAACTCATTATCAAAGCGTTATTGATCAGTTCGCTTGGGGATTAAAGTGGGTATAATCATCAAATGTCGAATAGATTTGATAGCTAAAACTGATTCCTTGTAGACTTCTGAACGATACATTTGGTCAATGTGGTCGTCCTCGTGTTGGCTGGCAGATCGATCCGTTTGGACACTCTCGTGAAATGGCCTCCATGTTTGCCCAGATGGGCTTCGATGGCATGTTCTTCGGTCGTTTGGACTATCAGGATAAGGACGAGCGCTTGATGACACAAAAGCCAGAAATGATATGGCACGGTTCCGCTAATTTGGGTGAGTCTAAAGGTTTTACTAGTTACAAGAAAATCGTATCATCTTTATTTGTACAGGTGATAAGGCGGATTTGTTCAGTGGTGCTCTCTATAACAATTACCAAGCACCTGATGGCTTCTGTTTCGATATACTCTGCAATGATCAGCCCATTATCGATGGCAAGCACAGTCCCGATAACAATGTGAAGGAGAAGGTAAGAAATGATAAAGTTAATCGTTATTTCCCCTTTCTGTACCATTGTCTACAGTCCTGTAATCCTTTCATTTACCAAATTCTGTCATTGTTCTGTCTACCCGCTATCTCATCTCGAACTACATCAGGTTGATGAATTTTTGGACTTTGCCACAAAACAAAGTAAATATTATCGCACCAACAATGTCATCATTACCATGGGTGGCGATTTTACTTATCAAGCTGCTTCTGTTTATTACAAAAATCTCGACAAATTGATACGGTAAATTTTATTTTTGTTCTATATGTATGTTGTGTTTATACTTTTGGCAAACTGTTAACGAAAGCCTCTCGCCCACATTTGTTTCCGTTCCCCATTAATTTAGTTTTATTAACATATTATATCGTATGTTATTATAAGAGAGAGTACATTCTTGTGTTTAGATCGACTTGTTCTTTGAGTTTGTCAATAAGATGGCCACTGGTTATCGTACGCCCAACTTACTTTTAACAATGGGTGAAGATTTCCATTACCAGAATGCAGATATGTGGTTTAAGAATCTGGATAAGCTGATTAAGTGAGTAGCGATCGAGGCTTTCCTTAACTGAGTCAGCCAACAATGTTGTGTGTTTCCACTGTCATGTCGAAACACAAAGATTGACACACTGTCAAACCTTAACTTTAACTCACTATAACATTATATAGATATGCTAATGAGCGCCAGGCATCAGGCTCAAAAATAAACCTGTTGTACTCCACTCCATCGTGCTACCTGAAGGCCTTGCACGATGCCGGCAGCACATGGCCCACAAAGACCGACGACTTCTTCCCATATGCATCGGATCCACATGCCTACTGGACTGGCTACTTCACCTCGAGACCAACTCTGAAGCGCTACGAGCGGGATGGCAATCATTTCCTGCAGGTCTGCAAGCAGTTGAGTGCCCTCGCCCCCAAGCGATCTGTTGAATTCGATCCTCATTTGAACTTCATGCGTGAGACTATGGGCATTATGCAGCATCACGATGCGGTTACGGGCACAGAGAAGGAGAAGGTTGCCCAGGATTATGCCAAACGCATGAGTGTCGCATTCCGTGCCTGCTCGACCAATATTAGAAATGTGCTGAATCAATTTGCATCTAATTCGGAGGAGGAAACCAGTATTAACTATCCACTTGAATTGAAAACTTGTTCCTTGCTGAATATCAGCAGTTGTGCCACATCCGAATCAAACACCCAGTTTGCCGTGACACTCTACAATCCATTGGCGCACTCCACCAACGAATATATACGAATCCCAGTCAAGGGTTACAAGTACACTGTCACTGATCCATCAGGTAAGACAACCCTAAGGACCTATAAGATTAGACAATGTGACATATATGTATATGTACATTTATATTTCTAGGGAATACTGTTGAGAGTCAAGTGGTTCCAATTGCGAAGCCTATAATTGAACTGAAACACAGAAATTCGACTGCTACATACGAGCTGGTGTTCTTGGCTTCCAAACTACCAGCTGTGGGATATAAGACTTTCTATATAGAGCAATCAGATGATGATGAAAGCATTTTAAGACCATCAGCTTCGCCAAAGAGGACATCGAGCAAAACAACCATTGGAAATGATGTAAGTGTTTGATTTCGAATATAATCTCTACTTCCCTCAGTGTTAATCATATTTTTCTCTCTATTAATCCATAGAAAATTAAATTATCGTTCGATACAAACGGCTTCCTCTCCGAGGTAACCGCCGACGGCATGACTCGTCTGATTTCCCAGGACTTCTTGTACTACGAGGGTGCTATTGGAAACAATAAGGAATATCTTAATCGCTCGTCAGGAGCTTATATATTCCGCCCCAAAGACGACAATTCATTGCACTTTACCACAGATCATGTGACAATCGAAAGCTACACGGGTCCCATTGTCGAGGAGGTGCATCAGAAGTTCAACGATTGGATCAGCCAAGTTGTTAGGGTCTATAAGGACAGTAACTATGCTGAATTCGAATGGCTTGTGGGTCCCATTCCCATTGATGATGATGTTGGCAAGGAAGTTATAACACGATTCAGCTCCGACATTGCTTCGGATGGTATATTCTATACTGACTCCAATGGTAAGTGTTTTTATAAATTTGTTTATGGATTTGATATTAAATATTTTCTACCGTCCGTAGGTCGTGAAATGTTGAAGCGTCAGCGCAATCATCGTGAGACCTGGAGCGTAAAAATCCACGAGAGTGTGTCTGGAAATTACTATCCAATTACCACCAAGATCGCATTGGAGGATTCAACGGCACGCATGGCGATCCTTACTGACCGTGCGCAGGGCGGTAGCTCACTGCAGGATGGAGCTCTTGAATTGATGGTTCATCGGCGGCTGTTGCACGATGACGCCTTTGGTGTGGGCGAAGCCCTTAATGAAACCGAATATGGAGAAGGATTGATTGCTAGGGGTAAAACACATTTGTTTGTAGGTAAATCTTCGTCGCGTCCCGATGTGTCTCTCCAGGCCCTCGAGCGCATCGCACAGCTGGAGACCTTGCTGCCCTCATGGAGGTTCTTCAGCTCCATGGAATCGTACACTGTCGGTCAATGGTTGAGTTCCTTCAAGAATACCGTGAGTTTAGAGCTCTTTAATCTCTAATTAACAAGCAATATTCAATAAGTATATATTATTTATAGTATTCCGGAATTTCTTTGGTCTTACCAAAGAATGTGCATCTGCTAACCCTGGAGCCTTGGCATGAAAATGAGCTGCTCGTGAGATTCGAGCATATTCTTGAGAAGAATGAAGACACTCGCTACTCGAAGTATGTTCAGTTCAATGTTCGTGATGTACTCGAGGACTTCAACATTGTGGATATGCGTGAGACCACACTGGACGGAAATGCATGGTTGGACGAGCATCAACGCATGGAGTTTGTGCCCGATGCAGACAGTGATGATTATAACTCATATGCCACCTTCTCGAGGGATGCAAAGAACGTTCACTTGCTTAATGCCGACAAGCCTCTGCTTGGTGCCGAATATTCTTCTGAGAGTTTGAAAACTGAACAATTAGGAGCTGAGAGCAACAGGATTAAGCGTTCCAAACGTTTCAAGCTGCGCAGACAGAACAGACTAAGCACTCAAGAAGAAGAACCCCAAGAAGACACATTGGCGCGTGAATCAAGTGATCGTAATAAATATCTAATTGAGTTGGGTGCCATGGAGATTCGCACATTTGTTGTGTACCTAGCCAAGTAGAGTGTGTGCTTAGGCTAATGTCTATTATACATGTACGAATTTTCGTAAATAAATATGAATAAAATAAACATCTTTAAAAATAACATGATTTGTCTTTTATTACATGCAACTTCGCACGCTATAATTTCTTTATAATCTTTCAGTTTCTATACAATCATATTATTCACAACAGACCCGTATAACCAAAGATGATTTCGTTTTTAACTACGGTCTATACAACATCATTTATCTCTTAGATTTAATTCGATATTATCGCTGGTCATGGAAGCCCAACTTGGCAGTTCCGTAGTGAATTCCCAGCCGCAACCCTGGAATAGAATAAATAGATTGTTACTCTATTCTTGTTGTAATACATTATGAAAACCATACTTTATATTTCCACGCATGCAGATACATTACAAGATCCTCAGTTTTGGGATCCCGAAAGTTCAATTTACATTCCAGGCAATGTGGATCTGTTGTCACCTTACTGGGATCAAAGCTGCAATCAGGCGATTCATAGCTAGTTTGGGTAGATACCGTAGTCTAATGGAATAGAGACGTATGTTAATATATTGGAATATATATCTTATATTTAAATAATACCTTAGCTTCAGGTATTGTCTTTTCGTTGGCCACCACCTGAGTAGGTTCGCTAGTAAGTATCTGACTTGAAGGTTCTTCTTTCAACGGCGCACTTGGTTCGCCATCAACACCCAACCAGTTTTCGGCATTGTGTATAGAAATCAAATCGTTGATTAACTGCTCATCTGTTTTTCCTCCAATATCACCACCTTTGCCCTTAAGAGGACCGAAAACCTCATGGTTATACAATGGATCATTAACAATGGGATAGCCTTATGAAATAGAGAACAGCTTTTAATGGAAATAATTGGCAATTAGCTTTGCTACTCACCAAGATATTGCAAATGCACTCGGATTTGGTGCATTCGCCCCGTCAAGGGTTTACAGTGTACTATGCTGTATTTTCCAACTTGTGACAGCTTCTTAAAAGTAGTTTTGCAGTCCTTGCCGTTTTTCGAAACCTTGCAAACTCCAATCTTATAGCTTACTACTTCAATCGGCTCATTGCACTCGATATCGTCACTAAAAATGATAGAGAAGGTTCAATATGAGTTAAATAAATTATTATAGATAAATGACACATTTACCCATGGTTTGGGTCATGGCTTTAACTTACTCAGGGAAGTTTCCTTCCACACAGCAGACATATTCCTTATGCACTTGTCTATTCCGTATCTGTTGTTCCATTTGGCGCGCCTTCTCTGAAGTGCGTCCAAAGAGCAGCAGACCCGACGTCAATCGATCCAAGCGATGTATGGTGCGCAGGTTCTTCATGTTGTACTCCTTAGCAAGTATAAAGATGACTGTATTATGTCTGTACCGACCACAGGGATGTACCTGAGTAGAAAGTAATTGATTTGTTATATATAAAGTGAAAGAAAAGACTTTTACCACTAACCGGAATTGAGGCAGGCTTGTTGACAACTAAAATATCCTCATCGATATGCACAATTTTAATAGGCTGCGATGTTACCGGTACTTCATGTCTATGGAATCAGATATATTAGTAACCATTGAATTATAGTCGTTAATAGTCAACCCCCATACCTGTGTACTGTATTGGCCAATAGATCATTGTGCTTCAGCCTGTAGTCGATGGGAACCTTCTCATTGTTTACTTGCAACGTGCCGGCTTCGATGCTCCGCTTGTATTCCTCGGCGGGATGCGCACGAAACTCCCGTGCAAACACGTCCAATATTTTATCACCGACCCAGCGACCCTTGGTGAATGTTGTAAATGTAAAAAAGTAAGGATAAACCTTACGCAAACCTTAACTTGCGCTTGACTATCTGGTTGATCGAAGTGAAAGGGAAATTTGTTGCTTACCATTTTCTATATAATACGATGTCTCTTCGTATCTTTCCTCGCTAAAACCGGGTCTGGTAATCTTCAGTTCTTTGGTGGTTAATTTTGGTTTTTTAGATTCCACAACTTCTTCGCTTGTTGGTGCTGATGCTTTTCGTTTTTCCGGCAAGTTTACGGGGGATTCTTCAGCAAGTGTGGCTAACTAAAAATGCAATAGCTTTTATTAAGCAATGTATTTCAAGTTCTTCTAAGTATCCCAACTCTATAGGTTCAAGGAACTGGTAAGGCGCACACGAAAAGAAAACGAAACGAAAAGAAAGGAAGAAAGCCAAGTCGTATAACTGAACAGGAAAAGTAATAGAGGGCCGTAACAAACCGAAATTGTCATAATAAAACACTGGCACAACGCCTTTGTATCTCTCCGAGGAAGGCGGACACAATCACGTTTGGCCACAGTACCACAGAGTACCCAAGGGAATGAGTGCCCGTGAGAGAGTGAGTGAAACTGCATTCAAAACAAAGACGAACAAGAAGAAGCACAAGAACAAGAGCAAGAAGCCTGAATAATAAAAGTGTGCTGTTTAGAACACCAATACCATTGCAGATTTGACATCCTCTATTTTAATGTCGAGACTCATTCCTTATTTCAATAGCCTCACACACACACACACACACTCAGAGACAGTCATAGGGACAGATAGACAGACAGTCAGACTGAGAGACAGTCACTCCATTCGCATGCACAGAGCGAGTCTCGGCGTACGCTACGTATACTTATTGTGGAAACTTTAAATGCAAGTGACACAATAGGCGCATAATGGGAGACAAAAACATTTAGAGCAATTTACTTTTAAGGAGCATGCAGCGATACCTACTTAAAAAGGACAGACCTGTGTTGCCACCGCCGCTGATAATTGCGGAAGCGTCAGGTTGGCCAACTTGACAAGGAGCAGCTCGTCAGGAAAAACAAACAAGCAAAGACACGTAAGAAAGCAGATGTCTGTATGATTGAAGCAACCTTTAGATACCCTGTGCTTTGATGAAAATTAGGTCAAAAGTGTTTGAGCAAAAAAATCAAGTGTTATAGGCTTGGAATAGTTACTATCTATGATAACTCAAATTAAATGAATATTATTTTAAAAAGTTTTATTTTAAATGTCAAAATATCATGTGAATTCCAGTAACACTTTGTAAATAGTTAAAAAATGTATAAGCTAGTGCACTTAGTGCCACCTTCCAATTATACAAATACACATCATTTTAATTAGTTCCTATCTTATTTCTCTGCTTGTTTCTTAAGTTTCCTTTGGGAATCTTTTACACACTTAAGACACACACAGGGTATACAAAGTAACGGGTAAAGCACACTTCAAGGGTGCAGAAAGGAAGAGCAAAATGAGAAATAATTATGCCAAATCCGCGCTTAAAATATGAAGGTAAAACGAGACGACCAGACCAGACCAACTCAAAGAGCCATAAGCTTCGGTCGGGTTGCTCGAGAGGATGCAGAAAGAGAGACGGAGCCAAAGCCAAACAAAGGTTAGTTATGCCGAAACTAAACTGCCTGCTGCGGTAGACAAATGAGTATGCGTTTATTTAGTGGCGGTTAGCTACGTAAGCTACGTGCTTAGTCCTGGCTGTAATACACACATAAGGATATACGTGACAAACAACGCAGCTATAGCTGGGTGTACAAGTGACAGAGGGAAGGCGAAGAAGAAGATGAGGCGGACAGGAAGGCCTTCATCCCACTCGCCCACTTTAAACTTGCCTCAACACAAATCGTATCTATTGACAGAGATGCAAATGCACACACATAGTCAGATCTATATGCTATACTATATATAAGTCGAAATGGTTCAACTATTTTGCTAGTGCGCGGATGCAACTCATATTCAATTCATAAAGCACTCATCGGATTTGGTTAGTAAAAGGAAGTGAATGTCAAAGCAGTTTTAAAAATTTAAGATATAGATATCCCCGGAATTACAAGATGAAATATGTACACCATTCTATTGCATTCGATTCGAGCAGTTCGCTTTAAACAATTTAAGCACATTTTATTCCCCCATTCGAATTGCTTTAGAATCAACTACTCTCGGCTCCTTTTGTATTCAATCCCGGTGTGGTTAATAATATCCACATACATGTACATACCGCCAACATACTCATATTCATACTTATATTTATGTAGATGAATGCAAATGACATCGAGCACGATAAAGTTGAGTTCCCCTTAGCTTTGGCTGAATGTCATTGTTAGCGCATGAATAAGAAAAACTAATTAACGCGCTGCTTTCATTATGCTCTCTTCTAATCTATAGAACTGTGTATTATGCAAACCTCGTGCAGAATGTTAAACAGAGAGTGGAAAGTGACTATGGACACAGTATGATATATCTATAGATGGTATAAATATGTGTTTCAATCTGAAGAAGAATGCAATTACAACTATAGTATAAAGAACTTTTAGTATTTAAGAGAAGCCCGTCAAACTCACTTGAATACCGGCATCTTCATTCGCTTCATAAGTCCACACGCCGTTCAAGACATTCTCATTGGCCTCTTCCGAATTGGCGTTACTACTTCCAGTTTCCTCATCTTCGGCCTTTGTTTCACCCGCTGTTCCTTTCACAGTCGCACTCGTCGTTGCAGTCGGCGCTGCTTCGGTTGCAGTCTCAGTTGCGTCGCCGGCGGCAGTCGCGGCATTGCTTGTGCAGTTAAAGTTGGCGGGGAACAGGAAAATGTTCTCCACGTCCACCGTCGCTGGGTTGCCGTGCTGGGTTTGCACATGGCGCAGAGCCTTAGGCAGTGTCATTTTTGGCCACAAAGAACAGGATTTGTTAGCACTTTTAACTTTGATTTGCGCGTTTATTAGGCGTCTCGTAAAGAAACAATTAAATAACTGCAAAACACAAACAAAACGAACAATAACAAAACCATCAACACGTGTGCGCCGAGCAAACGATTAAATTCTTTCAATCCATTGACGAACAATGGATAACTGAATTAATAACAAATTGTTGCACTTGCCAGTCGAATTTGTTTATCAGCGAGCCGCAAAAACTTCATAGAGCAGTTGAAATACTTATTTATTATAATTATGTTAACTTTTGTGCAATCTGCAAAACGAATGCGGCTGAGTTGGTTCGATTACTTTTCATGCACGCGCCTTGCTATCGAACTAATTGAACTACAGCAATCGGTTCATCGGTTCAAACAGCTCAAATTGCATACCATGTAAACAAATGGTGCTTATTGGGCATATTAACCCATTAGTGAGGTTAAATCTCTTATACAATATAAGAATTAAAACATGTTAAATTCTTTGACGATTTATTTGTTATTATATATTAAGAAAAAGTAAATATGTTATATATACGACTGTATATTTTCTTGGAATCTTCATAAAAAATATAAAACACATGAATATATATATTTTATTTAATATGTAGACAAATGATATTGTGATAATACTCATAAAATAAATCTCGTTTTATCATCTCCTGAGGATTACAAAAATTTTATTATACATTTCACTTTGTATTTGATGACATAATTTGTGTTTTCTTTGTATACCATAACCCTTTATGAGCAATCAGTGTGTTCTACATAATGAGCGCATTGTCAATAAATTAGGAACGGGATATGGTAGTCTTAATATTGCTATTTGAATCAAAAACAGGAAATAGCTTTTATGTTAATCAACACCAAATCGTTCTCTAGCCCAATGTATTTATAGTATAGTATGTTTCATAAGAACTCTACAGTGGAACAAACAAGCAGCGGACAGCTGATATAAACACGCATAAATAAATATATTTGTACATTTATGGTAAACTTATGTCAGTTTCAATTAATTTATAGTTAGTTGAAATATCGGACACCCTAGAATGGGCACTCTCGCGGTCGCGTGGAAGAACACACCTAGCTGAGGCCTATGTAAACATAGCCTAGGTACCAGGCTATATAAACTATATATGTGTCTGTATATATGTATAATATATCTGTATATATGTATATGTCCATATATAAGATTCCGCACACAATATTGTTTGTAAACACGCAGTTGTAGCTGGGTAGGTTTTACAGTTTGTATAATTTTTGATGAGGAAGCGTGATGTCGTCATTTCTCTGGCTTTTTGTCCAGGCAAAAAGTCAATTTACACACACACACACACACATACACATACAATCACACAAAAGGAAGAAAGAATGGAGCGAAAAAAAGTAATCGGTGAGTGCGCACACCTACAAAATATCGTGCTGATTTAATCACTTTCTTCGTCGGCACCAGCAGCAAATGCCAACTTTTACTCTCGTCCACACGCACACACGCCCACACCCTGCGCCCTTCTCACCAACACTCCCCTCCTGTCCCGCTCCCCGTGGAGCAAGCAAGCAAGCAAGCAACCGCCTTGGCTAACCGAGAGCCTTATGGCCAATGGCCATTAAATGTTGCCCTAAATAAGGGGCAAGCCTTTTTCGTCGCTCGCCTTAACCTGTGAGTTGCGGGTTTACAGAAGGATGTTTCGTGACCGAGTGCTTTTCAAGGAGAACACGGCGCGAAAGAGAGAGACAGAGACAGAGAGAGTGAGAGAAAGAGTGAGAGTGCAGGTGTGCTAAACTAGTCACGCAGTCGGACATGCAATGGTCGCGCTCCTCTATATGCCGCACGATAATTTCGGCTTGATTCCAGGAGACATTTTCCTAGCCTGGCCGGTCCCTTCCACCCCTCGTCACCCCCACCCATCTGTCAGTAATCAAAAACCATCTGGGTTACGTCAGAGCATTACGAAAATGAATATTGCCGCGAGTTATGAAGTAATCATTGAAAAACATTTAAACTGGAATAAAACTGGAAATAAGTCGAGAAAGAAACATGAGAGAGAGAGAGAGATACAAGAAACTTCAAGTAAAACCTTTAACCTGTTCCGACGTGCCAAGGAATTTCAAAGAGATTTCAATGTCAACCCTAACGAAGGTCGTCCCACTCTCTTTATATGGGCAGACTGTCCCTGTCCCTGTTCCAATCCCTATCCCAGTCGCCGGCGTTGCGAAGCTACAACGACGGAAAATAATTGCGATATAATTACTATGCGAATGTGGGTCAGCATAAAGCAACTCGTCGTACTCGTATTCCCCGCCGTGCCGGGGCCCCGCTGCACATACATAAATTATACGTTTGCTAACATGCATACTCGTATTCGTATTTGCCTGGACACAAGTGTCTATGTATCTACGTATCTGCACGATGCGATTACAGCGTATAAGGTGGGTATAAGGTTGAAGTGGTTGCCTGTTTGGTTAACTCTTATATTGATCGCATTATCAAACAGCGCAAAACAGCGCAATTTATAGGACTGTCTAGCACGGTGTACATAGTTTGCCTTTGAAAACAACATATAATATGTTAGAATTGAAAAGTATACAGTATTTACCATACTTTTATATATCAAACCTTTCTATACTACTTAGTATATAGTAGAATAGTACAATATTGTATCCTTTTCTACATAATATATGGTAGTATACAATATACAATATATTTATGTAGCATACCTTTATATACCTATTTACCCACACTTTTACATACAGACGCATCTTGTACACTTGTATTATGTATTTAGTTAGCATAGCTAAACAAACACATCTCTCTTGGTGGGGCCGATCCCGCACCGGGGATGGTCGCCCTGTTCAACTAAATCACGAGGAATTTCATTTTTGTTGGGCCTACGCCAAGAAAATATTCTTTTGTTTCCCGTAACAATATGAAAGTTTCATCAAATTCAACACTGATATGTAGCCTATGTCGTAGCTGCATATACATATGTACCCATCCATATAGTATTTACAGTATGTATGTATGTCTAAAAGTAAATAAGTTACGGCACGTGTATCTGTGTGTCATGTGGGAAATTCTTATTTATGGGCTTAGGCTGGGAATTTGTTATAATATAAATTTTATGCTCTGTCACCGAATACTAAACAAACATCAAGGTGGCGAATAAAAACGTTATTTCAACATTAAAATTCACTTTATTCGCATTCATCAAGAGAGCTTATGAATTAGTCAGCTGTTATGTATATACTCGTACTATACAAGATATTATATGTATATCCTTGAAAATAACAAAGCTATAAAATGTAAAGCTCTTTGGAATCTTGTGTACACAGATCTCAAGAGAAAACGTGGCTTCATCGATCCATTAATAATGCACTTGATAGACAAGTATTATGCGATAATGGAAACAAACAAATACGAAACGAGCCGCTAGAAACAAGTTCAGTACATTGAAGCCGCTGAATATTAAATCGTTCGAACATAAATATTTATTTGAGGGGCCTTAACTTTGGAATGTAATTGCACTCTATATATCAAACACGTTGCAACCCAACGTCATCAGCAAAACCTAATAATCCTGAACTTATAAAGAAATCCCCGATTTCTCTTACTGCAACGCACTCTTAATTTAAAGAGCGCACAATCTATTTATGTTCGTTTGTTGCTTTTTTATCAATCCAGTGTATTTATCAATAGCAAAATCCGTTTATCACAACACGCACACGAAGAGAGCACGAATCAGCTGGAACGAACTCTTATACGCAACCGTCAAACGCAACCGATAACAAGGCGCGCAATTCAAATGTTCGAAATCGTTTATTGTGTGCGTTCGGCTCGGGCAGCGAACGTCGCGATGTGCGCTGCAGTCAGTCGGCCTTTTGCTTTCAGCTAGTGCGGAGGTTCTGTCGCGTGATTTTCTTTGCCGAAGACTTGTTGAAACGTGTTGACGACGTCGCCGAACAACTTGAAAAGACGCCGTACACCTGACGCCACAGGGACGGACGTACGGCTTACAATCTGGGTGGCTAATATACCGGGGATGTCAGTGTGTGCGGGGGCGTGTCATATACGTATATGTTGTGTACGTCGATAAATAAATATAAAACCCGTTTGTTTTCTGCGTGGTAATAACTAACATTCCGGCGCCGGGACCCGCAATTCGCGTTATCAAATCAATCAAAATCAAAATACTCAACGTATGTAATACAAGTCGATATGATGTCAAAAGTGATATAAAGTGATTTCTATGCCGGCAGTTTGCTTTCGGATCTTCATTGTTGGCGCGTGCTGTAAACATTGTTTATAGAGCGTGATTTATACATTAAATATGCTGTAAACATTGTTCAGGCAACGTTCAAATCAGGCTCTAGATTTATAAATTAAATATTTGTCAATAGCTGTGCTGAAAACCCCTCATTAACGTGATACATCAATTATTTTTTTGCATTCACTTTTTGGGAAGATTTCTTTGACTTTACATGATTTTATTTGTGTATGGATTACCCGAACTTTAGGTTTTATTAATTTAATATGCTGTAAAAATTCTCAAAAGAGCGTGATTTACATATGAAATATATTGTACACATTGTTTCTAATTAATTAATTAACAATTTTAGAGTAACTGTGCAGCAAAATGTTTTAAAAGTGATAGATCACTTCTTTAAAAGGTATTCCCTTACCTTGAAGACATTCTTTGACTTTATTCATTTCATTTGTTTGGATTTCCCTTGGCCGACACCTGATCCCCGATCCCATTGCGGTGGCCTCTGTGTAGTTGCCATTATAATTATAATCGGTCTGCTTAGACATTTGACAAGAGACTAAATAGTAGGAGTGTGTATGAGTCGAGCTATTTGAGGACAACGTTTTTAGAATTTTTCCTTGCCTGTGTGCCTCTCTCTCTACGTGTGTGTGTGTGTGTGCCCGTGCATGGCTCTGTACCAAAAATATGCGCCATTGCCGTAGTCTAACATCGTCCATTTTTACGTACGCAAATAGTTTTTGTTCAGAAAAATTGTATATTTTCTAAAGAAAAAAAAAAAAACAGAAACAAAAACGCCGAAAACTGAGAGAATTTTCGTCTCGTCTTGCCAAGACTTAGTTAGAGGTGACGTTTTGAAATATATCAAGTAATTTCGGCGCTTCGATATTTCCGTAGCCCTACGCACGGAATGGCCTTTAATCACCGACAAAACGTCAAAGTGTCGCGCACATGCCACATTACTTGAGATAGGATAAGAAATAAAAGAAAAAAAAGTGACGCGTTGCGGGGCTAAAATACTTTCAAAATTTGTTTTCAAATCCAAAATTTACACACAATATATCGCGAGGTTAGCTCGTGAGATCATGGTGAATGGAATGTGAAATGTGACATATTTTATTTTGAATTGATTGTTTCTTATTATCGAATCCTTTTCGTCACTTTCCCCATAAGTATGCACAAATGGGTACGCGAATTATATAATGTGGGATCAGCCTCGGCGCGGATAGCCGATTAAAAATACTCGTAAAACAGACATCATCTTGTCATTGTATGATCAAACAAAAAGAAAACAGCGAAAAGATCACAACACATAAGCGCACACTCACACACACACATACACAGGCATACACGACATAAGCAAAATGAAAATTTGAAATAATTTGTTGAAATTTCTTTGTGTGCGCGGGCAAACCTAGTAATACATCAGACTTATTTTAGCACAAAGCCCCTGAAAAAAAAAATAAATACATAAGTAAATAAATTCGTAGCCTCGCACACACACACACACGCATGGCCAGAAAAGATAGCAGCAGCTGCGCGCGAGGGTGGAGGTGCTGACTGGGCGCAGGAATGGTTAAAGAGGGCTAGAGGAGGAGGTGGAGGGCGCACGCACTGTGGTCGACGCGCGAAGCTCCAAGTTGGACGATCACCCAGAGCGGGTGTGTGGTGACGGGTGTTGGGGGGGAGTCGAACGACAACAGGAGTGTGAGAACCACATTTTATGTGCCATGAACGATATAATTCTAATTGCAAATGGGGTTTAAATATGTCACTGAAAAATTCAATAGAAAAAGCAGTTAACCTACTGTAGTTTTGAAGCAAAAATACCCTGTATATTCAGTAGACATATTGTGCCTGTATTGATTTTAATGAAATGGAATGACTGAGGAATGACTCTCATAACTGCATTTCCTAACTAGGCACTGTTATCGATAATTATGCAATTGCTAGATCAAGCAAAATACAGTAGTGATGTGTGAAAATCAACTTCATTTCTAGTATATCGATATTTGTTTGCAAATTGAAAATTGATATTTAAGATAGCACCACTAAGCACTGAACACTGAACACTGCTTAGTGATAGCACAGCACATCGATATTAATTGCAAGACATTGGTATTAATCTGGTATTTAGCATAACATATCGATATTAATAACAACTTGCAAGCCAAAAGTCTCTTAGTTAATTTTCAAATTTCATGGTTGCCATTACTTCGAACCCAAGTTCATTTTCAATAATAATTACACAACTTTCGCTAGTTTCACAGCGGCCCATCAACCCCACCAAGACAACTCGAAAGCGGATATAACTAATTCATAAATCATAATTAAATCAGCTTCAATCTATTCATCGGCCCCCAACTTTGTTCATTATACAATTCCATGCAGTAACGCCCAATTTGTTGCATGAATGAAAACACGAAGAATATTACGCATACGCGATGTTGGCCCCGCTGCTATTCTTCCACACACGAGTCTTAATTATCATCGTTTCAGCCGATTTATTTCGCCAATCACCCAAGACTTGTCTGCTCTATGACGTGCACATCTGTGGCCCCGAAAATAAACCCAGTTCCCCAGTTGGTATCGCCCATATCTCTCTCGAATGACGTTTCCAAGTAGTAACCCTATGTCTATGGTACATTTTATAGCGCTCTATGTGCCTGTGGGTCTGTGTGTGTGTGTACGAGTATGTCTGTGTGGGAGAGACATTAGATTCTATTTACACGTCAGGCAGTCCGTCAGACCGAAAAAGCCATCCCATCAGCCGTCAGATGTCGAATGTGCATTTAAAATCCATTACGCTATATTTAGTGGCTTTTCTTGCCATTGTTCCATTCCATTCTCATTTATTGGACGATAAACAAGTGCACGAGGCGCGCACACCGCCGCCAAGACAGGTACAGGTAGTTGGGCCAGTCCGACCGCGTTGGCCACGTTTGTGGCGCAACCCATCCGTGTATAGGTGCGACGCCATTCTATATTATGTGTGCGAGTTTGCCAGTGTGTGTGCGCTTTTTTTTTGTTTGTATTTTGGGTGGATTTTGACAGTGCGTCGCTAACAACAACAACAACGAAAATCTAGAAACGAACCCAAGAAACGAAACGAACTTCCGAAACTTATCCCACTACTACATCTATTTATACCTTTCAGTGGCACAAAGGCAGGAGAAGTTAGCCAACTCGAAGTTCTTTAGAAAACAGAAGAAATTACCCTAAATTCGGCCAAATATGCAAAGTGCTTTTCCCATAACACTATTATATAATAAAGAACCGATATTATATAAATTACTTCCTAAGAACTTTATAAAAAACTAACTTCCGAAAAAGGGAGACAATTAAAACAATAATTTGATTTTATTTCAAAGTTTAATATATCAAAAATCAACGGATTTAATACAGATTAATCTGTTCGCCTCGAACTTAATCTTTTTAAGAAGACGGATTTACTTTTAATCTCTGCGAGTTAGCTGACTTTCACAAATCGAATCTTTTAGCGTCACTTTGCTATTGTCGCATTAGCAGATGCCTGTCAAATTAAAGACAAACACCTCATAAATTCAACTGAAGTACGTAATACTTACTTTGAGTTGCAAACAGAATATTTGCGCACTTGTTATAAACTGCACAACTCAAGGATTGTACGAAGTATAATCCCACATAAAGAATTGAACATTTTCTTCAGAATCTTCATGTTTTAGTCTAAATATTTTCCCTCTTTAATTAGAAATAGCTTTAAAAATACGGTTCTTTTCGAGTTTAGGTCGTTTTGAAAACGTAATAAAATTTCGCCCTTATCGAGTATTTATTTGCCAAGTGTTCTTGTATTTGTTTGTTTAACATTTTAAGACCGAATGTTAGAATTTATCCCATTGTGCGGGGGCATAAAATCACAACGATTTGCTAATAGATAAACCAAACAAAAGCAGGCAAAGTAAATTCGAAATCCGAATTTCAAATAAACGCGTCCAAACTGAACAGTGTATATAGTATAGGCGATTATATACAAACAAAGATATATAGCATCAAATACACACATACTACCTGTATATAGCTTTAGTATATGCGTGTAAAATCACAGCTTTAACCTCCATAAAGAAAAAGCCAAAGTAAACAATGAAGATGCGGTTGGAAAAGCAAACGAAACACGTGAAAAACGAGTGATTGAAAATTGAAATCAATAAAAAAATAAATAATTAAATTCATTTCAAATTACTTCCATTAACTTTATGCAGCTTGTGAGTGATAACAAACAAACGATTAATTAAAAAAGATAAAGATATAGAAAGCAACAACAACAGCAATGCAGAACTCAGCGTCTTCTTGTGCCTGGTACCTGCCCTGGCCCCTGGCGGCGCAGCAGCATCAGCACAAGCTGCTGACCATGCAGACGCCCTTTGCTGACAAGCTGGGCATGGCAACGCCGGCCGCTATCTACGCAGCCCAGCACCAGCAGCAGCAACACCAACAGCAGTTGGCGCCGTCGCCGCACCAGCAGCAACACCAAGCACAACAGCAACTACAACAGCAACAGCAACTGCAGCAGCAACACCATCAACACCAGCAGCAGCAACAACAACAACAACAGCCACAGCAGCAGCATTCGCCCAACACGGCAGCAGCGCCACCCACAAACTTTCAGCAGCCCACACTGCATCCCAGTGCCGGCACCCACTATCCCCTGGCGCCAGGCTTCAACTTTGCCCAGCCGCTGCAGACGGCGCCCAGCTATGCCGGCCAGCTGGCGCAGAGCACGCTGACGCACGCCCATCCGCACGCGCAACAGACGCAGCAACTGCTGCAGTCGGCAATGTTCCCGCCGCTCTCGCTGAACAGCTACTACACGGCAGCAGTGGCCGCAGCAGCGGCGGCGGCAGAGGCAGCAGCACGGGCCAATCATGCTGCCGCCTACGGTGGCGTCTCCTTGACCGCCCAGGCGGGTCTAATGCCGCAAACCTCACCAGTGCAGGTGCCAGTCGCGGCCGTACCACGTCCAACACCGCCGCAGCAGGCACCCGCATGTGCGTTGGTGCAACCGTTGAACACGGCTTGCCTGCCACAGGAGCTGCAACATCTCTCTTCCATCAATCTCTCCAGTCTGGGCGGCGTCATGGCGCTGGGGAATCATGCGTCAGCCACGGGTTTCAGCGCCCTGAAGTCCCTACCAAGTGCGAGTCCACTGACAATCAACCGCAAGGTAAGTCGATTAATTTGCACGATTAACCTAAAGCGATAATCGTGAGCGGTACTTTATATGGTATTTTTAATCGATAAGTAAGCGAACTAATCGAACACGTTTATTTTATTGACTGCAGTTGGGAGATGCAATTAAGTTAAAACTTTTTTTTATCGATTTATATCGATGTACCGTCGAATTCTGTGAATGCAATTAAGCTGTAATTAAAATAAATTATATTCAAAAGTTGAAAATTAATTCAAAGATTGCTGATTATGTACATAACTGCTGAATAATTGTAGATAATAAAGTGAATAGTAATAAAATGATTATTTTTATAGACCACTTCGCATTGGTAGCCCTGCCTTGAATGAATGCAAATGAATTGAATATCAACACATTGCTTATAATTTCAATTTTTTAAATTACCTGAAGGTCTAAGTTACAGTTCAAGTGTGAATTGGCGCTATTTATAGCAGCGATTCTCTTTAATCTCAAATCAATGCGCAGTTTAAGTGAACAGCTTCTTTCTCTTTATCTCTGTATCTATCATCTGTTTAATCTCTGCTCTTTAAATTTCTATCGTAAGAAGGTCTTGGATGATTCCTTAGTCACGAGTGTCTCTTAATTTTGTTCTTTCAATCATGAAGACTGAATAGGGAGTGTTTGTTCAATGACTCACTTAATGGATGCCACTCCCTCTTCCTAACCTTCTTGTTATATCAATTGTAAAAAGATCCATCCATCTTTCCCTAACTGCTACTCTCTCCCTCTTAGCCTGCCTTACCCTCTCGCTCTTTCTCTACCACCCTCTCTTCCTTTGCACTTCTTTTTCCTCTGCACCCACTAATCGCCTCCCCACTGCACTGCGCAAAATTATAGCTTATGCTGTCGTTTTAACAAGCAAATTGCCCAAATGAGGCTGCAGCTCCGACATTGCCACAAGACGCATGCGAGCTTGTCAATGTGTTAAATTGTTCTTGCACTGCCAATCCTCGTCATCATCGGCACGAGGCGGATTTGCATAAAAGCGAGTTCTATCAATTGGAAAACTGGCCAATAAACATTTTCAACATGCGAATTAGCCACAAGCTTAATCGAACCGGGGGAACCCCTCGGTCACCCTGTCCCCACTGCCGTATTGCCCCTGTTAAATGGCATGTCATGATTTACCTCTCCCCATTCCCCCACATCCTCTCTCTTTATGCCACCATCTTCACCTTCCTCTGTCTGTCTGACTGCGTCGCAGTGCAAGTCCCAATCTCGGCCCCAGAGTCGGTCTCTGAGTCGGACTCAGCCACCTGCAAGCGAGCACTTGAGCGAAGGTCATCGAGAGACAATTGATGTCAGTTGCGGAGGCTGCGACGCCAACTGAGACTGCAACAGCGACTGCGACTGAGGCAGCTGCTGTTTACGTCGAAATGAGCCGTGCTCTTGAACCATAAGTAAAGTGTACATACGTGCACAGAGATCTACAGACAGACAGACAGACGGACAGGCGGATGAACAGACAGACAGTGGGGCATAAATATGTAGATTCATGTGAGCTCATCAATGAGCCCCCGGATAATGATTTATCGTTAGTTGAAAGCCACGCTAAGTTGTCGTGTGTTTTCAACTTGAGTCGTTCGATAGATATTTACATCACACACACACACACACACATGTGCATAGCAAGACACTCGATTATCTTTGTAGACCCAAACACCTTTTGGAATTGTTAGCAACTATTCAAACAATGCGCTGTCTCCCATCTGAGATATTCATGCGAAACACCTAATTGCGCCTTTGCCGCGAGGTGCAGCAATAATTCGTAACCAGAAGTTGCTGTATAAGCAAAGAAATCAATTACAATACTTCAGTTTTGCGCACTCTGTTAGAAACCCTCGGAACCGGTTTGCCCACATTCGCCTACGAATAACTTGGCTCATTCAATGTGTGTTCATAACTAAATGAAAGATCGTAGTGAAAAAGAATATCTAATAAAGAGCTAAAAATTATTCAACATTCATAACAATATTTCTACTACACATGTAACATATATTTCAATATATATGTTAGAAGCAAGAAAACAAAAGATTTTCTATTTACAAAGTAGAAAATCAACAAAGCAATTGAAAACTAGATCAAAAGATCAAGTGCTTGTTGTCTTTACTAATCTTCTAATCTTTTGGCATGAATTCTCGAGGTTGGACATGAAATATTTTAAGTTCAACTGATTGAAATGTCTACGAAACAGAAGCCATTAATAGGTGCTGTACGAAAAGAACTCCTTTACTTAGAAAATGAAAATACTTAAAAGAAATAATCAATATTTTCAAAAACACTCGACCATATACAGTGAGACATCTGTGTAAACAAAGCAATCAGTTTTATTGAAGAATATAAAAATTTATGAACTCAGCAAATAGAATGCTATTAAGTTTCTAAATTATCCAATGAAATTATAATACCCACAGTGGAATGAGATCTTTATAGAACGAGCTCTTTACTAGTTCATTGAGATAAAGTTTTTCAACTGATTAGCATTGTAAATTAACCGTATTTTATTGCTTCCAAACAATTTCAAACTCAATTTGGTGTAATACTAAAAAAAATCGTATGTAATTTGTTTAAAATTAGATGAAAATTAAAACAAATTTCCGCAGTGAAATCGTCGAAGTTGAATTTCTAGCGGATGTCTAAACTAAACAGACGAAAGAGTCTCGGATATGTTGATACACAAGAGTGTGAGTACTTACACGATCCAGAGTGTTTACATACGATTGTAATCGTGTTTCTCGTGCGTGCGTGTATGTGTGTGAGAGTGTAGAAATCTTAAGTGGTTCCAAATTGAATCTGGAGGTGCCCCACACACACACACACACAACAACAACATTATGACAAAAGTGCAGCATGAGCAAACCTGACTGAGAGTCGGCTGGCTCTACGTACGCGTAATGTCTGGACATTCACTTCGAGATCGTAATCAGAAATTACCTATTACGATTTCTATTGTCTGTTCGTTTGTCTTGGTGTTTTCTATAATTGCCCAATGCTCATGTTGTTGGTGTGTGTGGTGTGAGTGTGGCAAGATGATATCATGAAAACTTACAGTAATTACATACGTACCTTGTGCTTGATAAATAAATACTATACGAGTATATATTTTATTAATCGTAGTGCTAATGGTACTAATGGTGTTTTCAAACACCGACTAAGCCGCAATCTCCTTGCGATTTCGTACAATAATAACACAATAAAGACCTTTCAGATTTTCCGCATCGCTACGCAGGTTGTCGGTAGTCGGTGGGTTTGCAACGATTTCAGAGTCTTTTGAAACTGCAATGATTTCACGAACTGTGCTGCCAGCTGTTTGCCGACGGTACAGAGGGGACAGGTGGGTGACGAGGAGGTACGATGTAGTGCGGTGTAAGCGAGCGGCAAGCGTTGACTGAGTTGGTCAAGGTTTTCTCGCATAGCCCCATAAAGTAGCCGCAACTTTGAGTTAGAGCCCCACAGCCCGAGCCCGAGCCCGAGACCAAGCGCTCTTTGTCTTCTCTTTTTGTTGCGTTTACAAAAATTCATAATACGCATGTTTAACGTGCTCCCCCTCACCTTCTCTCTCTCTCTTTCTTTATACATACAGTAGTTAAAAGGCAACAAACATAACTCACACAAATACACACACACACATGAGATGAAGAGCAGCAGCCCTTGAAAACAAGTTGAAGCTTTTCAGCTGCAACAAGTTAATATGATATACCCTATGCCAACCTTAAATACAGGTTTCCTTCACTGACAAATAAACCATGTACCATAAAGTAGTAACAAATTCATATTCCATTGAATCTTAAGTAAATCCCAACAAATTGGACTGTTTAGATATATAAATTCTTGAAGCTCAATAGAATTAAAATTAAACAACAATTCTATCACAATTTCTTATTTGATTCAAAAGGTAAAGAACGCAAAAATAATGGAAATCTACAACCCTCTTCATCTTTAACATCTTAATAGAAATTATAAATAAGATCATCAGGAACTGAATGGGAAAATTTCAAATTATTAATAAAAATCAAAGCATCAAAGTAAATACTTTTTGCCAAATAATTAATTCGTGGAAATTTATTATTCCTTTTGTTTATTCAAGTATGCTTCCTATATGCCTTATCCTATCTATAAACAAAAAGAATTCTCCACCTGCAAGTCGAATTAAATTTTGACAAATTAACGAAAACTCAACAGGCACATTTACTATTTGAAAGCAATATTTAAAATTAAACATTTAACGTGTAAATTGTTCATATTTTATCTCCAATTAGACAAAGACGTCATACAAGTTTGCGTGTTGTGAATTTAAATGTGGAATTGCCACACAATGCATAAAAATATTATTTTCTGTTAGGTTTTTGTTCGAGTTTAAGAAATCTTGAGATGCGCAATAAATGTTATAGCAAGTATTATTATGTAAATACATATATTGTCATTTGTAAATTCTTATTATATACGATTTTAATGTTGCGTTTAAACTTGAATGTGCACATAACATAAAATATAATCTTAAACAGAAATTTATTATAAATAATGTGTACAACGCATTCGAGAGACTAAATCACGTCGTTAAAACAGACTGTCAGATAAGGTTTTAATATTAAATAGCTTATACGATTCGACTGTAAATGATTTTGAAATTATATTTCTAAGGTATTTCCTTTTGTCAATATACCATTTGGTATATTTTATGAGAAGAATTTAATTTCAGTTAATTGTATTCAAAATATTTAGGACCCATTTAAATGATATCGTTGAACTAAAACACACCGAAAATAAACTATTATAAATGGCTAGCAATTAAATCTGCAATTCGATATGGGCTTTGAGGGCATATTCCAAATTCATGAATATTTCTTACTAGTGTAAACAGCTCCTTTCGCTGTTTGTAACACACGCAACTTAATCATCGAGTTGCTGCTATACAAACCGAATGTTTCGTAAACAATTTGCGTAGAACGACTTTTCGAAATCAATTTTCCAACATGGGAAACAAAAAAAAAATAAAATACGAAAAACGTGCATAGCGAACACATTTAATTATCGCACGCAGGTTCGGGAACCGTAAACTATATAAACACAACGGTGTACACTATAATAGAATATACATTAATTTCTTTTTGCTGGCTAGCCAATTATTAAAGACGTCAAGACGTTAAGACGTAACTAGGTCTGCCACGTCGCGACGGGGGAGCAAGAATCGTTGCGACCTGACGCAGCTTTCCTTTCGCGGCCACAAGTCGAACTCGATTTTACAGTATGTGGTATTATCCAAAACGCAGCGAACTACATGTGGACAAGTGGTACCTGTCAATCCGATATGGTTGTCGGCTACTTAGTACGATGTACCAACTTGTGTGGACATAAACAGTGTTCTAATTAACAGCAGGATTCCAAGCGAACTGGTTCTCTCATCATCTCAGACTACCCTGTCTAATGGTCCGGAATGAAAGATATCCGAACACTGAAAGATATCCATCCGAACACTTAATGTGCCAAGCAATGTGGAGGGGAAGGCAGAGTATATCGGAAAGGGGATGGATGGGGAGGTCCATTGAGAACAGGTCTATTTCGAGATATCGAGATTTGTTCTTGAAAATGTTGATAATTAAATCAAATCGTGGTCACGTGCGGCAGCCGCCTTCCAGATGCGGCAGACACGCAACGCTCACGCTCACTTACGCCCCCGATTCGGTGGCACCTTGCGCAAGCGAGTGCGGAAAGATAGTGTCGCCTGCACGCATATCATACGCGGTACATATATGCGCAGATAAATACATATATCCATGTCCGTCTCTGATCCGATGTGGGCGAACACGCATAAATATTGCCTGTGGCTGCTCTGCGAACGGGCTGAGGTCCGCAGTCAGCGGTCGCTCGCTTTGGAACAATATAAAAGCGCACGCTATACTTAGGATCATACAGATGCACACATATCTGTAAATACATATATATATATTCATGTTACATACACATATCTAGTTATAGCTATAGAAATGCTGGCAAACATATATGAATGGTCGCTTGCCAAGATCGCTGGCAACAGGTCGCCGCCGTTGAATGATTCAATTAATTTCTCAAGTCTTTTTATATGAACATCATCGCATGGATGAGTGGATATACATATGAATATGAATATATATGCACATGTGCATGCTCCCCCCTCTGCATGTGTTTGTGTGGGCAGAGTTCAAACATTTCATTCAGGTTTTTCTGAAATGAAACATAAATTTTTATTGATTATTAATTTGTGCGATGATTATGGCGTGTACAATTAATTGAAAACTATCGCCAGTTTACTGTGTCTAACGAAAATTGCAGACTGCATAATGACATAATGACATCATGACTAAATATATAGTAGAACCACATGCAAGAATCCCAGACTAGCACTCGTGTCTTTGTCTATGGGGAGATCTTCTTCTTATGTTCCCAGATGGAAGACACTGGCGAAGACGCAAACGTAGACGCAGACTTGTAACTGTAACAAGAAAGATCCCACAAAGATGGAATGCCGAGCATTGAATACCCTTAAATCAGGTCATAATATTGATAAATAAATATTCACGGGAATCTGCATTACGCAAGAAATTTAAAACATATATTATTATGTATTATATATGCTTGATAATTCAAATTAAAAATTTGTTTAAGGAATTTTGATTTCATCATATATATTATAAAGAAATCATCTTTCTCTAAACTTGGCAGCGTATAAATAAATTTGAGTTAAGACCTAATAAATCTGGTGGAAAAATTTTTAAATTTTGAATGTTTTAATTTTCGGACTTTGTTACCTACTGACAAATTAATATTAAATATATATATCTTAGCAGATAATTAAATAAATTTTTCTGACACTCATGTTCGATTTGCTATACAATTTAATTTTTCATTAACAATAAATGTATTCAAATAATTACACACTGAACCTTTTTTTCAATATTCCTTCTTATTTATTGAATCTTCTCAGTTTGTGAGACTAACAAAAAGTTTACAAATCTTAATCTAATTTAGAATACAATTTTTAATTTTTGAACCTGAGCAGAAAGTTGTTATCTGCATATACTTTATAACAGCTTGCACCCATATAATACTATGACATCCATAAATTGAGAAGTTTTAGTTCTGCAATTAGTGAAGGTACTCTCGGTTAGTGTAGCAAATTCTGCTTGCGGCATATTGACCGACAGGCCATGTCGCTTGTCGGTCTCAGTCTGCCGTGTAGCCCGTTGCTAGTTGTCCGCGGTCTGTGGTCCATAGCCCGTGGCCCGTAACCCGTAGCCCGTTTGCCCTCCCGCACATGATTTTTCGGGGCATGCCGCATGTTTTCATCATTCGTTGGGCGCGCTGCCAATGAAAGCAAAGACAAAAGTCCGCCGGCCGAGGCGGCAGCAGTCAGTCATCGGAGTGCGCGACTAACTGCACTGCAAGTATCTGAATCCATTCCAAAGTATCTGCAACAGCACCCGTTGCATCTGTATCTGTGTCTGCGTATGTGTTGCCGAGATGTATCTACAAATTACGCTTTACAATGCAACGCACTCACATGCCACAGTGCAGAGCACACACACACACACTCACAGTCACTCCCAAATAGCAATGTATGCATTATATGTCCGTCGTATTTCGAAGAATTAGTGCTCAGCGGTCCACTTGAGAATACAGCAACTTTGGCATAGGAACACGGCGATCAAATTATGAAAAGATAAAAACGCCAGACGCCAGAAACGCCAGATATATAAATATTCTTGATGCGATCCGAAACTTGAGTTTCTACGTCAGTCGCAATTCGAATTCTCGCTGAAAGCATAAATCTCACGAGAAAAGACCAGACCTCGCAACGTAACAGCAAATACCTTCAAAACAATAGAGATATTTTTACCAAAGAGCGCGCCTTCAACACAGAATTCGACTAGAAATCATTTTCAGTAATCCTTTTAAGTACCTCCACATTTCTACTCCGAATCCAACTTAATTTATCGAATCCTCTCTTTCTCTTGAACATTTTCAGATAAATTCGACAAGCGATTCGGAAAAACAGAAATTGAAAATTCCCGAAAAGCGAAAAACAGAAGATACCGAGCAAATCAAAGATTTGAAAAAGGTAACACAAACGGACTGAATTAAAGTCGAATTAAATCATCATTATACATTCTCGTACAGGCAAAGTTAGAAACCAAGGCCCTGAAGGCGAAAAGACCTGGATTCACTGACGAGAGATATCAGGAGACCTCATACTATATTGAAAATGGTAAAAATATTAGCCAGCAAAGTCTTCTACGTTCAGATCTATAACTAACTGTCTTTAGGTCTGCGAAAAGTCTATCCCTATTACTTTACCTTTACGACCTTTACAAAAGGTCGCTGGGTTGGCGAAAAGATACTTGACATATTTTCCAAGGAGTTCCGTGCGCATCCGGCCGAGGAGTACGAGCGCTGTATTCAGACCGGCACGTTGACCGTAAACTTTGAAAAGGTTCCCATTGACTATCGGCTAAAACACAACGATTTACTGGCCAATATCGTGCACAGGTAAATATCATGTGAATATTATCGTTATTACTCAAATATATGGGCACCAATACATACTACATACATGCCTTTAACTCGAATTCCTAATTTTTTATTGTTTGAAATTTACAAACATCTTTCATTGTCATAAATTTAAATTTATATCCATAATAAAATGTACAAAATAATCGAACTGAAACGAAAACACTCCAAAATTGCTGTGTGGTTTGTGTCCTTGCTAAGGCTTCTTTTAAACGTAATTTATTCGAAACCGGTTCTATAGTATCTCAGAGTCGACTACTGGTTAATTCAGTTGCATTTATATTTTGGGGTATAAATCATGAGAGCTTCGTTCGAGTCTCATACTCGTCTAATAATCTTATGAACTTGAAGTCGTTAATAAAAGTAGTTTACCATATATATTATTAAAATTTTATCATAGTTGCAGCAATAAAATGATAAATGTATGTAATTATTCGATTTACCTATTAAGTTTTTTCTTTCTGTGAATTTCTAAGTCGCACTTACATAACAAAAAGAAAACGAGTTAATAAATATTGAGATATTATATTAGTATTATTATTTTAACACCTTTACAATAACATGAAGTTCTTATTTAATCAGTTTCCTAAGTATCTTAACTCAGATTCACAACTTAAAAGACCTATAGATCTATAGCTGCAAAAGTTAAATTTTGTTTTATTTGTTTATCTTGGTACGATATCTTGCGAGTCAATCATCAATGTACATACACATAAATACATACTACTTTTATGGGGTGTCAGGGTCCGACGTGACACGGATATCTGCTCATTCGAAAGCGCCAAATGTGATATATAACGGAACTAAACGCGCGCTCACTCATGAATATATCTTTGCAGACACGAAGTACCCGTCACTTGCCAACCAATCACAATTGTGCATATGGATGAGGACATTGTGGTTGTTAATAAACCGGCCTCTATACCCGTAAGTGGCTTTAACGACCGCCATATTACAAGCTAATCAATTTAACTCTAGTCTTAATATATCTACTAAATAGCCCTAAAATTATTGAAAGTAATCTTTGATTTACCCTCTCACTAATATATTATTTCGTATACTCAGGTTCATCCGTGCGGTCGCTACAGGCACAATACTGTAGTCTTTATACTTGCCAAGGAGTTCAATCTGAAGAATCTACGCACGATTCATCGGCTCGACCGACTCACCTCGGGTCTCTTGCTCTTTGGGCGTAGTCCAAAGAAGGCGCGTCAAATGGAACAGCAGATCCGAAACAGGCAGGTGGACAAGGAGTATATCTGTCGCGTCGAGGGTGTTTTCCCAGAGTAAGTATAATAAAAATAATAATCTTATTGTCATATTTTAAAATTCTTTTTCCCCTGATTAAAGCGGCGTGGTGGAGTGTAAGGAACCCATTGAGGTGGTAAGCTACAAGATTGGCGTTTGCAAGGTATCTCAAAAGGGAAAAGATTGCACCACAACCTTCCAAAAGTTGTCCCAGAATGGTAACACCAGCGTGGTGCTGTGTAAGCCTCTCACCGGTCGCATGCATCAGATACGAGTGCACTTGCAATATTTGGGTAGGTCCTGCAATATAATTTAAATAAATTTTAAATCATTTGTAATTATTTAATTGTAGGGTATCCCATACTCAACGATCCGTTGTACAATCATGAGGTTTTCGGTCCTCTAAAAGGTCGGTCTGGTGATATTGGCGGCAAAACAGACGATGAGCTTATTAGAGATCTCATTAATATACATAACGCTGAAAATTGGTTAGGGATCGATTGTGACTCGGACATATCGTTGTTCAAGAACACCAAAGATGAAACCGACCTCGAGAGCTTGAGCAGCGATCAAACCTTTGGTAAGTCAATGCATTGAAAGTTTATTATCTTTGTTTTACTTAGTTATATTTGCCATTTTAGCCGTACACCACAGCGATGATGATGTCACCGGTAACTCGCGTGAAACTACGCCTCCTTGTGTGGAAAACCAACAACCTACAGAGCCCGTTAAACAGCACCCACAACAACAACTATGTACAAATAGCACGCCAGGATACTCTGTTAAGCCTGATGAGGCGACAGTGCTGCCCGTTTCTCCAGTGCTACCCAACCCGAACTCGGCTGTTGATCAGGACTTGACGTCCGATAAAGTAGTTATCGATAAACATTGCTACGAGTGCAAAGTACACTATCGTGATCCCAAGCCTAGGGATCTTGTCATGTATTTGCACGCCTGGAAATATAAGGTAAGGAAATACACAAAGATTTTAAAATAAAATATTAATTTTACATATTATTAGGGACCCGGCTGGGAGTATGAAACGGAACTGCCCAGTTGGGCTCTTGCGGAGTGGGAGGACAGCGACTTAGCCTCAGATAAAGTTGTGACTTAACAACATGGCTTCATACCTAACTATATTACCAAAATTTTATTTAATAAAACCACATCAATTTTGAAATATTGGTAATCCTATCAGAAAAGAAAGCTTCTTTCTACAGAACCGATGAACCAAAAATTAAATCAGTGCAATAAATAATGACCAAGCTGTATACACACATGTGCATGAGTATACGGCTAAAGACAAACTGACCAAATATATATTATCGTAAAAATTGTCAACGGAAATTCTAAATATCATATTTAATGAAAACGTGCCTTTTAAATTGGTATTAAAATAAGATAATACATAATATACATATATATATATATAATATTATATACTACCTACTATATAAATGCGCTGGCCGATGGTCCCTTTGTTGCTTTACTTAGAAGTTTTTCTTATAGTGAATTTTATTGGTATTAGAAAATTGGGTGTAAATCACCAAAAATCAAAAGAATTATGAAATCGAATTATATAAAATCAATCAATCAAACTATGTTATTAACTTAAGAGCTGAAAAGACATGCAATACAATTTCAAGTTTTCTATACACAATTAGTTATATACATACATACGTACATGCATACAAATAAAGCATATGTTGATATATGCGTAAATCAAATGAACCACTAAACAATTTTACCGGAATTGAAAAAAGGTTCCAATCAGCTCGCAAGAGCGAATATCCCCCTTAATAATTAAGCAATCAACAACTATTTCGTGCCCCATAAAAATATGATAGCAACTGGAAAGTAATAATAATACTATAAAGAAACTTTAATAGATTATTTTATATGAACTACGTACATTATACACTTAAGTGCAATATATTATACATACATATTACATAAAAGAAAATCAATAAATTTTACAAATGTTTCTTAGAAAAATGTGTGTAAGGTAATTATTTATGTTTATGGTTTCTTGTTGAATAATCTAGATTGTGGATCTTTGACTCTTAAATAAAAACTCAGGTATTTACTCATTTAATACTCCCCTTTATTTGTATTTTGCTCTTAAACCCTCTAATATTCAGTTTTAATCAAACTTTTTTCATATACTAAAAAAGGGAAAGAAAACACATCAGTTTTGAAACTCATTTGCCAACTTACTAAACACCCCAACTCAAACTTCTGCAGTGACTGTACCTACTCATACATACATATATTCAAATGTATGTACTGTACTTTCAAGGGACCCCAAATTGTGCGAAAATGCGCAGGCAGTGAAAAGTTTACTGGAACAAGAAGTTCCCCTTGCAAGTTCTCGGACTGGCGCAGTGAAAAATTAAATTTAATTAACGTAGCAGCAAAATTAAAAATGCATGTTGCAGAATAAAACGCAATAAATCTGAAAGACACCCTTCCTAATTGCAAACATGCGCTACCGCTTAGGCAGACGGCCGGATAATGCACTTAGAGGTCCGCTAGACTAGCTGAATTATTTAGCAAAAGCGTAATTAAAATGAAAATAACAGGGCGTCCACTTTTGGGAATTGTCCGAAATTAAATAAGTTTCCTAATGCAGTGAGCGCGAGGCGAGGCTGTTTGCCACTGCATTTGCCGCCTTTAAAAAAATGAAATTTTCTAAATTCTTTTTAACTTCCAGCAAGTGCATGTGCAAGATTATGACTACAAAAATACATAAATCTATAGAAACGACCACGATGTTTGTTCAAGCAAGCCTTGTTTTTTTCCCCACGTCAGCATTTTAGCCAGCAGCCAAACATGGCCAAAAGGAAGCCTATGTTTTCGTCATGGTCTTTAATGGCATTCGTGAGGTGTTGTTCTTTGGCTTCTTTGCATAGATGCACCCTTTGTTGCAGCTAGAAAAAAGGTGCAAAATAAAAGCCAGCCCTCTACAAACATACACACATATTTGTTAGCATTTTTGGTCAGCTTATCGAGTCCAGGCCGTAGGCAGACAGACATTATTTATTGCGACTTTGTCTGGGGTGCAAGTTCTCAACACTGTCGCAACTAAAGACAATAAACTTCGACACCTATGGACCTGTACAAGGATAATTTATATGCCTATTTCATTGTTCTAGTAGACATAGTAGGTAATAATCAATGCGAGAAATGTTTTACACCATTAGAAACTTATTCGAGGGAATAAAAAATAATTATAGTAGTATTTGAATGGTATATAAATATAAAGTGTTGTATTTATAATTTCATTCATACTTTAATTGACACTCGAATCCTTCATTATCTATATTAGTGGTCTGTTGCTGAATTAAAATTCCTGAATGCAATTCAAAATGTAACAGATAAATACGTTTAAAGCTATCGATTCAATTTTGTTTTTATCGATAAACGAGTGACATTTAAGCCGGTGACTTCATTAGTGTGGCCGTTTTCAATTGCAGATTATTTGCAATACCCGCATACGTTCCTCTTGTTTATCAGGCATTCACACAAAAGCTGTAGGTGTCAAGCAAGAGAAGCACCGGGAATTTTAATATTATTAAAAAACATAGATGATTGTTAAATGCAAACAAAAATAAAATGATTAACGATATTTTACTATCATGCCTAAGCATGAGCCGTCAAGGGTTGAGTATTAAAAGTTTTCTTGTAAGTATTTGTTGGAAGCATCATAACATCTGTCCAACAATATTAACTGGAATTATATTGTTTTTTAGACATCGAAGACAGTTGATAAATTTATTCATCCCTGCGAGCGTAATATTTTCATAGAAATCTTAAGCATTTTGAATTATATTAATGAAATCGGTCGCTTTGCAAAACACTATGAAAGTGTACAAACAAATGAAAATGCAGATTTAATCGATGCAAATGGTATGATCGGAAATGTATTGTATTGTAAGGCAGCTCAAGATATAAATTTTGTGTTTTTTACAGAATATTCATCTGGTTATTATTTAAGGCACTTTGCCAAAGGTATCGATAATGCCCTTGAGGATTATTATAATGAAATATCACGTCTGGAATACTTTTACGAAAACCCCTCAGTCAATTCCCTTGTACACATTTACAATGCGCTTCAACAACAATTACCCACCATACACTTTTTGCGAAAACTTATAAAAAACGTCCGCATCCAGGTATGAAATATATATTTTCGTAAAAAAAAACCAATGTTGATATTGTATATTTTTAAGAAACTCCATGGCTGTGGACTGCTACAATATCTACATCAGCAATATGGAAATGCTCGCAAGCATCCTATAATTTCTAGGTATGTTCCTAAAAATTATGATGGTTTTTAGTAATAATACAATTTTATTAATTATTTCTAGAGTTTCAAAGCCCGTTAAATCAGCTTTCTTCTTTCATCTGACACACTGGCTCCTTTTCGGCACAATTGATGATAAGCACTCAGAGTTCTTTATAAGTTTTAAGAAATCTGGTGAAAGCAGCTCTAAAATTATAAACAAATCAACCGCCAGTAGCCACAATAATCTGGTAATTGCTTTCTTCACGTTTGAGAAAAGTAAGATTTAACATTTTTATTTTTTAATTTTCAGTCGATTTTGTCCGAAGAGGATGATATTTGGCAGTATGAAATCAAATTCAGCCAATTGCCAAGTTTTATATCATCTGTTTTGGCTGAAAAGATTTTATTTATCGGGCAAACAGTACTGATTTTTAAACAGGATCAAAGTCGACGTGACGCGGATGCACAAAAAGTATACAGCGCATTTTCCGATGATGTAAGTGAGCTCTGGGATGGCAAGGAATCGAGTTACTGCAAAATGATAGAGAATCTTAACAACGATGATAAGATCGACATTTTTAAACTGGAGGCCCTTATAAATGAAATAAAGAAATACGTTAGTCAACGTCTGTCGGAAATATCAATGATTGAAGACGATATGAACAAGCAAATGAGATTGGTAAAGGACTTTTACCTTTTGGGTCGAGGTGAATTCTATTTAGAATTCTTGCGTCATCTGTATGGAGGCTCAGACGATGTTTCTTCGGAAATACATGAGAAGAACTATACTCGCGCTTTTGAGGTAAAAATGTGTGTTCTTCAACTCATTTCATATTAATTAAAATATTACCTTCTTGAAGTTTGCATCAAACGTAATGGGAATCACTAATGAACTGGAAAATTTTACGTTGACCGTTTTGAAATCCACGACCGATTTAGAGGAAAGCTGTGAATTCGGCATGCTACAAAATCTTCATCTAAAATATATTTATAAATGGCCTTTAAACATATTGTTTTCGCCAATGTCCATTGAGCGATATAATCATGTGTTTCGCTTTCTGTTAACTGTGCGAAAGCTTCAATATGATCTTCAGCTTGTATGGACCCGCCACAAATGGAATGCCAGAACAACAACTCCTGTGCACTTGAATACATTGAATTTCCGTAATCATTTAACGTTCTTCTTCGACAACTTACAGTATTACATACAAGTAGATGTTCTTGAAAGTAAGTAGATACAATAGAATGCTTGATATTTTAATTTACTGGACATTTTTATTTAAGGTCAGTTTAGTATACTCATGGCTGTCATTAAGGCCAAAGATGACTTTGAGGAAATTCAAAGAGCACATTCTATTTTTCTCGCTAACGTCCTCTCACAGTGCTTTCTGCTGTCCGATACTGTCGACAGAAAGCTGAATATATCTCAAACTAACTGCGACTCACAGTGCTCGATTTATGGCACAATATTGGAGATTTTCAGTATATGCGAAAAGTTTTGTCTCTTTGATAATACACAAAGTACGGATTTGGAAGCACTTAACATACTCGAAGAGCGGTAAGCTAAATTAAATGTACAAATTAAATTGCAATAAATATTCATTAATGATTTTTAATTACATTCTTTTAGGTTTAACGTATCTATACTGGACCTAATTAAATTATTGGGCAATATTAAAAACGCTTCCAGTTTTGGGCCATTATCGCAGTTCCTATTAAGGCTGGATTACAACCGTTGGTTCAGTGCCAAAAGACTTTCTTTGGAATCGTCATAATTGTTGAAGAGTCTAGAAATATTCAATATTAATGCCTTCTGCTTAAAGCTGCAAGCGTTTGATATCCTCCATACGAAAATCGCTTCTGAAAATGGAAACACAATTAAAGTTTTTCAAGAAAAAACCAATATTGTGTTGTTTAGTTTATCACCTTAACACAAGAATACTGCGCACTTCATTGGGGGTTAGACGCCAGGAGGGCATATCGTTGTTTTCGGGATTCCAATATTCCGAAAGCTCAGAAACTTTATCCAAATTAAGAAGTGTTGCGATTTGAGAGAGACGTGTCATTTTGTCACGCACAGACCAGGAAGTTGCCCCAGTCAGGTATGTGCCCAGAGCACGCACTTCCTGATCCAGCACCAATCCACCAAGCTGTAGTTAAAATTCAATTTCGTTGCTTAATATATTATAAAGTATTAGGGAAATAGACTACCTACTCTATTAAATGTGCTTTTCTTGATTGCTCTCTCCAAACGATTTGTGACTTCTGTGGCCAATATGCTGACTAGTGCATCGTAATTACGCGGACTAAGGGAATTTTTAAAAGAATTCAGTAAGCCATCCAACTGGACAATGAAATACTGAACAAATGTTTCACCAGCTTCGTATGTTGCAAGCTCTTCCTACAATATAAATCATTATTTGACAATTTCTTATAATCATATTAAGCAGTTTTAGACTACCTCTGTCAGATGATGACTATAGTTGAGGAACTCATCAACCCAGGGATTCAGACGTGGCCTAATGGCGCTGGACCTTAGTTGTTGTATGCCAAAATCAACGGTGGCTTTCAATGCATCTCGAACGGTTTTCAGTTCGGTCAAGCAGCCATCTAGAAGCTGTCGCTCCACTGTGCTAATGCTTGGGAATGTGCCTGCTATTTCCTGCTCCATGGTCTGCCACAGCGTCTCAATATGTTCAGTAGACATATCGGCATTATTTAACTGCACGATGAAATTGGTGCGAACCCGATCAGCATCACTTGAATGCAGTTTTCCTTGCTGCAAGCTCGTCTGTATTGCGTTGTACGCTTGCGCCAAATCGATATAACCAGAAGGATAACCATTCTTTAATGGTGCCTTGAGAGCAGTAACAAAATCGCCATCCAGACATGATGCCACATTATTGATGACGGCACATGTGCCAATAATTGATTGTGTAGTCAAGGATCGCCGTATCGACTTGCGTAATATAAAGAACACATCATCGACTATTGATGAACATTGTTGTCCTGCTTCATATGTATCTAGCCCAATGGCTTTTAATACGCTTTCCTCCATGAAGTATCTAAAAATAAATACTTATTAAACAATATATTATTATCTCTTATAAAGACAAAAGCAAACCTTTCAAACAGTAAATATGTGCTCAAAATCTCCTGCATCTGTCGACTTAAGTCACAGTTCTTCACAATTCGTTCGTAATCATCAAGTATAAGTTTTTGTGCCTCCTTATCTTGCAAACACGTTTCAGCATTTGTCTGTAATAGAATCGAAAACTATGTACAACTTTAACATAATATAAAAGTGCAATCACTCACCTGTAAACGACGTCGCATAAATCGAAAGAACAACTCAATTCTGGAATGCATTACTGTAATTTCAGCTATGATAGAGTCTATATCCTTTGGATTTAATTTGTCTATAGATCCACCAGAGGGTTTGCGATAGTGTCCTATCGACTGAATACTGTTTGCATTTCCAGCACCACTTTGTCGCTGAGCAGCCTCATTAACCTGCTTGATGCGATACTGAATTTGTCTATTCTTATTGAATTCCAGCAGCAAATTCTTCACTTCCAAATCACATTCTCTTTGCAAAATGGTTGCCATGTCTAGCAATGATTTAGATCTAAAATGAGAAGGGAAATTAATTAAGTTGCAATTTAATAATAGATTTACTTACTCTTGACCATAAAAAGCCTCAATAATCGGTTGATTAACCTCGACAACACGAGCGAAATTCTCCAATATAGCCGTCAAGCGATCTGCATAGGCCAAATGAAGGCGACGCTCTGCTTTGGCAATGTCCTGAGTATTTCGAAGTTCCTTTTGTGCTTTTACTGACAACTTTTGGCATATATAGCCACAGAATTTCTCAATTCCAATGCGATGACAGCCAACCAATGGGAATATCTTAAAGAATCTCTCAACAGAAGCCAAATCGTCGTTTTGAACAGCCTCATCGAATCGCTTGGAAATCAGTTCACGCATCTTTTCGGTAGCATCCTCCAGGGTATGCACAGCATCGCTGACAGACGTAATCGATCCCTGAACGTCGTCTGCAGTGCGTTGTAATAGGTGTTGGTCCATGGCCAGAAAACGAGAAATGTGGCCTGCCCCCTTCTCGTAGTCTTCTTCATTAATGGCTTTCACAACGCCTTGACTGCACAACTGCAGATCGATTAGGTCATGCACACGTTGCTGACATTCCGAAGCGCGACATCGTGCCAAATCCAGTCGGCGAACTTTAGCACTTACAGACTCCGCCAGTTGTGCAGTGTTCACAATTTGCAAATTCAATTTGTTAGAATCATTTTCCACGGTCACCAACGTGGCCATTGCTCGACTGATGTTACTTAGTTTTGCCTCGATCTGACATTGTTTGGCCAACACAGCCTCGAGTTTGGCATTTGCTTCAGCCTTAGTTTAATACAAATAAAATTATTTCGGGAAAACCACATATTTTAATATTATTCACCTCTTTTTCTGCAATACGAATGAGAACCTCATCAACATTTTCGCTTGTGCTAATGTCCCAGCCACTGATCAATTCACTTAGATTTAAATCATTCATTTTGAAATAAATTGGATGTTCTTTGAAGTATTCATTTATTTTCGTTAAACTATTTGTTTGTTATGGAATTTACGTGGCCGATTGGAGATGTGCATTACTCGATACGTACGCCTTATCAAAGCATTTGAAAGTATCGGATAGCTGTCGATTACACTGAACAGCTGGTCTTTAAAATACAGTGAAGCTCGACAGACAAACGCAAATGTTAAATGCATTCGAATAAAAACATAACACTTAACAGAAAGATTTACAAATAATATGAAATGATAAATTTCATTACAAATTAACTTAGAACTTAATATTTTATTACCGCTTTTATACAATTTTAACAGAGAAAGACTGTCTTCTGTAAACTCAAACATCGCTTATGTTAATTAACATTTGTGTTCAATGTGCTGTTTAACCTAACAAAAAGCCCTTGTGGTTTGATAGCTTGTTGATTTTATTGTTAATATTAAATAAAAGTTACAATGAATAGTTATTTTACAGAATATGAAAATTTAGAGGTGAAACCTATTTTTGGACTACATTGTTGATTTTCATATAATAGTTTTATATTTATTTCAACAGGTACACGAGCTTATGCTTAAAGATCGACCACGACAAGAAGCATACTATAATGCTATTTTGAAGAACAAGGATCTCTTCAAGGACAAAGTTGTAATGGATGTTGGCGCAGGCACAGGAATACTTTCGGCATTTTGTGCTAAAGCCGGCGCCCGTTTGGTTTACGCCGTGGAGGCCTCAAACTTGGCAACAAAAATAGCGCTCGATTTGATTGAAGAAAACGGTCTGACCAATGTTGTGAAGGTAATCCATTCTCAAATTGAGGAATTTGTGCTGCCTGCCACGGCTGAGAAGGTGGATATAATTGTCTCAGAATGGATGGGCTTCTATCTACTGCACGAGGGTATGTTGGACTCAGTCCTCTTCGCCCGAGATAATTTCCTAAAGCCGGACGGGCAGATGTTTCCAAGTGAGTGCACTATTTTCGTAGCGCCTTGTTCTGTTCCGAGTCTCTTCGATTACTGGCAAAATGTTGATGGAGTGAACATGGAAAGATTCGCCAGCAAATTGCGTTTACAAAAATCGACTAGACCGGAAATTATCCACCTACAGCCAAAAGATTTGCTTCACGAAGGCATCGTGTTCCATTGGATGAGCTTGATGGATGTAGATGCCAAAGATCTTGACGAAATACGTTTCAAGGAAGTGATTGCTACACAAGTTGCAGGAAAACATCAGGGATTTTGCATATGGTTTGATGTAGGCTTCCCTGGTGATGACGAACTGACACTCAGTACATCTCCAAAAGCACCGGAAACCCATTGGAAACAATGTGTGGTAGTACTGCCCGAAGAGAACTGTGAAAATCTTGAGGAAAAGTCACCGGTTGCATTTCAAATTCTAATGAAACGCAACCCAAACGATCCGCGAAAGTATAATCTGGAGGTGGAACTGCTTGACCCGAATGTAGAGGAGCATCCCGTGCCTTGTTCATGCCACATGACCAAATGTATACTGACGGAAGCGCATCTTAAGATGATGGACACCACGTAGTTGGACAATTGTTTCTTGTTAAACGTACAAAATATTGAATTACTCGTAAATAATAACACATACACATTTATATACCTCAGTCAAACTTAACAGCTATACGAAGATTGTTTTTATCTAAAATTATAAAATTTGAAAATAACTACAATTAGCGCCAATTGAAGGCATTTAACCTAACAGCCGTTGCAAACGGCATTGAAGCTCCTTCAGAGAATGCTGCAGGCGATTAGTGTCAGGCTTCTGGTAACAGATGTTTAAACATGCCGCAACTATGTCCTGCGCCTTGCCCAAAATTCGTCGCCTGGACAAATAAATGGTTGTTAGATTAAGGTGCAAGGTATATAGATTGTATTTTGTACTCACTTGGAACGGTACCAGATGGCCTGGGCATTATCGGCCAGCAGTGTAACGACTCGAATAGCCGAATGGATCAAATGCCATTCGTTGCCTTCGTTTGCCCAGATACGCTCGTTCATCGAGATCATTCTAAGAGCATAACAGAATAATTAATTTTGCATAACAAACCCTTATTGCTGGCGATACAAACCTTGAGTAATATTCTAGCAGCAACTCAATGTCCAATTTCATGGCGAACAGTTTTTCTGGAACTGTTCCCTCTGGCAAATGTAATTGACAGGCTTTGATCTCCAGCTCTCTGATAAGGAACGCAAATGGGAAACATGGTCCAGATTCACCGAATTCTCGTACCAACAGTTCAATTTTGGTGAACAGTCTCATACTGCGCTCCTGCGCAGATCCGGGAGGCTCCACAGCACTGTTGATTATATTACCCCAGACGGACTCAATTAACAATGGATCGTTGTGATTCGAACAGTTAAGTATTGAGAGCTGGCATTCCCAGAGATCAAATGGTTCAGCAAAGTTCTGATACAATTGCGTTATATCATAAAGAGCAAAATTCAATTCTTTTATCGCCTGTATTGCATTAGGATGGCTGTTAATCAATGAATTCATGGCACCAAGCACTGATTTCTGTACTCTAGCAATTTCCAGCTGTGAAATAAGAGTAAGAAGTTGTGAAAAATTTAAATTTGATAATATTTTGCAATCGCACCTTATCCTCCAGTTCCTTCAAAAATATGCCATTAGTAATGGATGAGCCAACAGTTTCGTTGCGCATACACATGACCGCACGCACCAAGTAATCAATGCGAACGTCCAGCGTTATATTCTCACTGCGAGTCATAGCCAAGTTATCGAGAATCTGAGCTGCCTGCGTATGATGGCCGTTCTTCTCATAATACTTCCAAAGTAGATCAATTAGTTTAACATTCTCTGGATTGCGACTGACACTGCGTCGCAAGAACTCTCCCAACGATGGCTCAACCAGCTCTAACAATTCACTATTCATGTCATGTGAGAGAAGCCATTCGTAGATCTTGACATGCATCAAAGGGTCCTTCATGCGAAGCACTTGTTTCGTGATTTTCCTAATGGTTTGCCTCGATTTGTTCTCTACATCATGTTGTTCCACAGTTCTATCCGAATTGATAAAGAATGATTGACCCTGATCCACTTGCTTTTGACTGCTGGCCAACGAGTGGTAAACATAGTCCAGCATCAGCTGCACTTCCTTGTAGTAGTTCATGCTGTCCATAACGAATTAGAAAAACATAAGTATATGACTGAAACACATATATTTGCTTGGACATACCGCGTGACGAAGTAGGTGTAGCCCTCTCGATCTTCAGCTGGCTCGTTGTTATTATAATAGTGTATGCCAATTTCCTCGGGATCGATTTTTGCTGCACATGTTGCTGTTAGTTCGACAACACCCTCATAGAAATCGACAGAAATGAATTGCTGGCAAATACTGTTCAAAGGCAATGTCGGGGCAGCATCCAAACACATCTTGAGGGTTGTGCACAGTTTTTGCTCCTTTTCCGCAGGGGACTTACAATTCTTAACGCTCATCAGTATTTCTGTAGCCTTGTAAGTAACTTCATCTTCGTGTCTATAGAGATTGGGGCACACCTTTCGCAAATTATCTGAAACTTCGGTGACATCAGCTTTGTCCTTTAGGTAAAGATTAATGAGGGCAATGATAAGGAAGGCACACACTTCCGAGCGTGTCATCAACAGATCACGAAACGTGCAGCAACGCAGCATTTTCTGATGCTCCGGCGACAATTGTTCGCATAGCAATTGGAAATGATGATCGATAAGAATGCTCCACAAGGACATTACTTCGCAGGCATGATCTAAGTACAAAATAAATTAAATTAAACATAAATGGACAATGCTATTTTCAATTCCCAACATACTTATAAACTGATTTAGTGCAGAAAGCGAATGCTTCTCCTCAATTTGCGCCTGCTCTGAGAGATTACGATGCTCATTCATAGGCAATTGACTGTTGGTCATCATCACAGCATTGGATCTGCTCAAATGACTGTCGTACGGCATACGTCTGCTTGCTTAAAAAGTCGTTTAGAAAAACACAGATTAACTTAAATTGAATTGACTTGAAATTTAAACCAACTTACCAGAAATATCATGTACCGAATGCTTGTCCAAAAAGCTGCGCAATGAACGCAATTCAGCCAACAACACTTGGCAATCGTAGATCTTCAGCATTGAGCATAAGTTCGTATCAACGCAATGCAGTTTCCAAATGGAACGTAACATACGAGACACGAATAAGTAGAGACTGTCGTGTTTTGCCGAATATATTAAGCTGGAATTCTCATTAGTAACCATAGCGGGATGTTGTTGCTGTAGCTGCAGTTGTTGTTGTTGTTGCTGTTGTTGTTGTATTGGTTGAGCAACTAAAATAGAAATTATATTAAAACAATGATCAAAAATAAAAGTAAAACTTCAACACTTACTTGGGCTAATTGGTTGATTATAGGGCGCCCCAATGCCACTAGAGTTCAGACCACCCGGCATGGGCGTGGACATAAACATGGGTGGTATTCGTTCTCTACCAGGTACAACAGTTGTCGACAGTTGCCCAATGCTAGTATTGTTGAAATTCCGATTACTTTGATAGTTAGATAGATAGCATGGCTCTCCACCATATAGCATGAATGCTTGTGTTGCCCACAGTGCAATGTCGGTGCCTCGAAATTGATCTGATGTGGCTATCAGCAATGCAGTAAAGCATGCTTCTCGTTCATTTTGCGTTTGAAAGAACATTTTCACTGTCTCATGGTGGGGACCCTTGCAAGCCACCAGTAGCTGCTGTAGAAAATGCACTGTTTTTAAAAGCTCTACAATATGTGTGCCTTGATTGGTGAGTAAAACGACACGACGCGGAGTTCTTGCATTATATAGCAGAGAAGTCGTGTTTGCATCGACCGAGTCACTCAGCTCCGCCATGCTCCAAACAATGCCATCAAGACCTTCCAGGGCAGTTGATTCAACGAGGTAATTCCAGCTTGTAAACGGAGCTGAAGTAACAGACCACAGCAGATCCTGCTCCTGCTGCTGTGTTGTAATTAGCAACATGGTGTTCTCACTTTGATGTGCAGCATGCACTTGTTTCGGTTTATTCGTTGTGGCATTCGGCGTATAACCTGGCGGCAATCGTACATGTAGTAAGAAAATACCCTTTGGGGCCTCCAATTCCGGACGTGTGGGACTTGCAGGCAATGGACTTGCATTGGCCGGTGGAACATTAAAGAGTTCTGGCATACAATTCATGGGCTGTTGCTGCACCGTCAGTCGTGTTGTGGAGAAATAAAGCCGCACACCGCATTCAGTAACTGCAACGAGATGCAGAGCATTCGAATCTGTTGTGCTGAGGGGGCAAATTGCTTTAACGCTTTTGAATATGGAAGGATCAACAGTTCTGCAAGGAATTCAAAACGATCATTAATATTAAGGAAGTTGAAAAAGTTTAGGGAATGCTTACTTAATTAGGCTAACTGCTTGACTGGCGATTTCATTTTGAGTGATCCTGCCCAATCTTCTTACATTTGCAAGATTCTGGCCAATGTGCCATGCTTCGATTGAACTCTTTTCGGTCAGTGTGTAAAGCAACTTACGACTATTGTCAACGACGATATTCTCAATAGGATCTACGTCCTGTAAATAGGGAATTATTGTTTTACATATATACAGTTATGATCTCTAGTGTTGACTTACCGAAAATACTTTAAGAAAACTTGGCACTATGTAAGACACAAGGCCCTGAGAATGGTTTATCTTTTTACACCTCTTGCCAAACCAACTCGACTCGGAATGATAATCAATTTCATAGAGACAACCATCACGGCCGCCCATGAAAATGCGTCCATCGTCGGTTCCATGTATTACATTAAGGGAAACATTGTCGGTGCTAAGGACAAAGAGTGGCTTGTTCAGTAGCTGCATTCCATTGTTATGACAAGGGAGTCCATCTAATATTCTTGGATCGTTGCTTTCCTCAAAAGTTACACCCAAAGCAATAACTTCAATGGGCGTCGTCAGTAATAACAGATACTTGACGTCATCAACTAATACTCCCGGCTTCGGTTTAACAAGGCCAACGCTGACTATTAAGTGACTCAATCCATCATAATAGGCAACATCTCTCGTCTGCTCGTATGTCCAGATATATATATCCGAATCGATTGTGAGCCATGCACGTCCGATCTCCGGAAACAAGCCCATTAGGCAGTGACACTTGATATCTGGGTAAAACGATGCAGTTAAATATTGACTCTCAACTACTTATGAATTAATTACTTACGTTTGAAGTGTTCGAGAATCTCCTTGGGTATTACTGATTTAGTGAGCGTCCGCAGTTGTTGTAGGTTATGTGAGTCGCCGGAGGTCAATTGTCCCAAAGTTTGGTAATCAAAGTCATTGAGGCCACTCATTGTTGCCCTTCCATGCTGACTTATACCCGTTAACTATAAACAAATATCAAGTTTAACTTTGCGCCAAATCTGAATTAATCAAATTGTCCTTGTCATTACCTCTACGAGCTCTGGCTTGTTTCGGTCCCGGATGTCATGGTACTCGAGCATGGTTCCCGCCGTCTGCAGGACGTCCGGTGGAGATGGTGTGTTGTTCATTGTGTTCGTAATTAAATTTGTCGACAAATAAAATGTTTAAATATTATTACAATTACAACTACTGCCGAAATACCGCACAAAAATTTGCAAATTATCGCCGGCTGGTAAGAGTGTGACCCACGCCATTGAGTCCAACTCCCGCCATTAATATGAAGTGGTGATGAGAAATAAAATCGATATATCGATATTACATGCGATCGTATTTGAGTTGATTCGTTAAGATTGCTGATAATAAGCAATAATATTACTACAAAAATAATTTATTTATAAATCTATTATATTATTATATATTCATTTAGGATAGGCATTAAATCATACCTTTTTCATGGCTAAGTTGAGTTATTTGGCGCTTTTTTACAGATTTGTTATCGTTCGTATAACGACAAGTTGGCATCATTTGAAAATTTCCCTTAAAAATTCCCAATCTCTTACCAATGTGGCAACCTCATCGCAAACGTCAAATATTTCCTTTCTTTTTTCAGCCTCTTTCCGGTCGGTCTGCAGTGTGTAAGTTTCTAAACAAATTTGTATACAAAATGAATTTTAAAACATCAACTAAATGGATACGTTTAATCGACCGCTAAGTGTGTTAATTGCGTGACATCATATTGAGTGACTTGGATTTGTATTTATTTTGACACAAATGAGACTTTTATGTCGTATTTATAATTCAGAATGAAACCCCATGAAAGTTTGTTGTTTACGTTTGTAAAAGCTTGCAGTGTGAAAATGAATGAAAATTTGCAAATGATAAGCTCAAAATCATGTCACGATTTGGAGAACTAATAAAAATGCATCAACTGGTTGCTAATTAGAATTATTTGTTTGTGATTTTGCAGTGTCGTCAAAATGCGAACGATCAACTCGAACCAATGTGTCAAGATCCCTAAGGATATCAAAGCCTCCGTCAAGTCCCGTGTGGTGACGATAACCGGCACCCGAGGCACCCTGAAGCGCAGCTTCAAGCATCTGGCTCTGGATATGTACATGGCCGACAAGCGCACTCTGAAGGTGGAGAAATGGTTCGGCACCAAGAAGGAGTTGGCCGCTGTCCGTACAGTGTGCAGCCACATTGAGAACATGATTAAGGGTAAGTAGAAATTTCTAATAAAATGAAGTACTGCATGGTGGACTTGCTTATTTGCAAACTTGACCTGCTATAAATGTAGGATTTAATTTACTACATGGAATATTTATATTCATATATCTATTCTCAACAGGTGTGACCTTCGGCTTCCAGTACAAAATGCGCGCTGTATATGCCCATTTCCCCATTAACTGCGTGACGTCCGAGAACAACACTGTTATCGAAATCCGTAACTTCTTGGGTGAGAAGTACATTCGCCGCGTCGAGATGGCTTCGGGTGTGACCGTTGTCAACTCCACCGCCCAGAAGGACGAGCTTATTGTTGAGGGCAATGATATTGAGGCTGTCTCCGGCTCAGCGGCACTCATCCAGCAGTCGACCACTGTCAAGAACAAGGATATCCGTAAGTTCTTGGACGGTCTGTACGTGTCGGAGAAGACGACCGTTGTGAAGACTGAAGCTTAGTGTCATACATTGTGCTTCAATTTAAAAGTTGTAATAATAAAAGAAAATGCTGGTAACAAACTTTAAACAATTTAAGTGCCTTGTGTTTTAAATTTCTGCGAGTGTGCGCGTTTGCATGAAATACCTTATACCCTACCTTTTGCGGCGGTATATAAGTCTTCATTATCTTTGCCGCCAAATAGTATGCTACGGTTATGAACGTGGAACATTTAGTGATGTACAAACCAAGAAAAGCTAGATTTCTAGCTGCTTTTTTGATTCTCTTGCTAAGCAACTTTGCGAAGTTAAATTTGACCCCAAAAAAGTGAAATTATCAACACTGATAAGAAGTATTCAGTTCAATTACAATCCACTGTTTGAGCTTAGTAGGTTTGTCAATGAAACTCCATTCATATCTTCTCTTTAAAAAACAATAATGACGAATAACTGAAGTAAAACGTACATACATGTACTCATTTATGCTTGTGTGAGTGGTAAAACTGCTAACATTCGGTAGAAACCAATTTCATTTTATTGAAAAACAAAAATTAAAATTATTGGAATTACATCAGTTCCATCAAGTTACAAATCATTGTTTCGTTAATAATATAAAATAAAGAAGATGGTTTAATCATAAAGTACAAAAGGATATATGATATATAAATCATTGATCAAATACCATGTCTATATATACATATGTATGTATACTGTAAGGATGACCATATACGTACAAATAAGTACTAATACTTCATATAATGGATATTCTTGTAAATGTTTTTTTTTTTTTGTATTTTTTGTGTTTTTGCGGAAAGAGCTTTACAAAAAGTAAAGTTGATTCTCCAACCCAGATGAGGGTGCACGGTGAACACTTTCTGCAATCAGGAATGCCAATTTGTGGGCATATTGGCACACGGCCGGCACACGAACTGTTCCCGAGTAGTTGAAGTACATGTGGCACATTTTGTACGTCAACATCTGCAGCCTATCGGCATTCAGGCCGAGATTATCGTAAACTACATTGTAACTTGTGGGTGAAACAGTGCCCTGTCTAACCGATTGTGAAACCAAAAAGAAATCATAGCGCTCGGGCAATGTGATAACATCGTCCACAACGGTTCCTGGTTCCGGATTGCGTCTGTTGACAAAGTAGCGTGTGTTGATCCGTTTGGAGACGACAATAAACGCCAAGCGACATCCCTCAGCTTTGCCAGCGGATTTGTAAATCTGATCAAGCTGCTCCTTCATGAATTTAACCTCACTATTCACAAGCTGATATAGCTGACCATCACCGACACCATCACGGTAGAAGACAATGCGCTCGGGCAGAGTGCCGTGGTGTTCACGATATGCCTTCAGAGCATAAGTCATGTTCATCGACATCTGCGGACAAAGCTCTTGGCCCTTCATGTGCTCTATAACCGATGAGAAGTAGCGTGTCGATTCTTTCATATTCATCGTGGCCACCAAAGCGCCGTAAGATTTGTTTTTATTATGCGACGAGTGACAGACATCGAATCCGACGGTCATCAGGCCAGACAAAGGCAACTGAATCATCCAGGGTTGTCCCATTAGCTTGGCATTCATTTGGATAACCACTTTGGTGGCTATCGACATAAGGCCGGCCGACTTCTCCGGACGTGGAGCAATAACACGCAATGTCACCACCTGCGATGGCACGGGGCGGTCCACACAAGTACGCTTCTTTATGCAGCTATACCTGTTGAATGAAATAACAGAGGAATCATATATTAGATTCAATCCGATTTTAACTTTTCCTTTGTACTTACTTTTCCTCATTTTGTGTTTTCATGACCACCATAATTATCTGCGGATCTTTCGCAGCAGCATTATCAATCGACTGAGAATAGTTTACGTTACGGTCATCTGCCAGTTCGTCGCTATAAATTATACATTGATTAATCGTATTTAGATTGAAAATTCAGTTGTAATACACATACTATCTTGGCTCAGCTATGGTCATCCTCATTTTGTTGGCCACAGTCTGGCAGAGCTTGACGAAATTCTGAGTTTCCCGTAAATTGCGACGTGGTGTGATAACATACCAACGCTTGATATCCACATGGCGATACATGACGCAATTGCGAAACTCATGGGTCCAATCGGCGCGTGCATCACACAAAAAGAGCTTCTGATTGCCAAACATAATGTTCTCTGGCGGCAATACACGTCCAGGTATCTCGACAAGAGCCGTGTCCAACTCAATGTCCCAAGACTTGAGCACATTGACGCTCTGCTCTGAAGTGTTCAGGCGTCGATTAAATACGCGTAAACGTTCAATACGGCGCTCAGGCGTCAACTGAGTGTGCTCGCTCATTGCCCTCATCAATCTGAGAGAAGAAGAAAGAGGCACTGGATAAGGCAATACATATCCCAGAAATCCCATTTTATTGTCTTACTGAAAGTCTCTACGCATATCATCAGTCAATCCTGTAGAGCGAGCCAATTCGGGAACAAGCATAATAAGCATATCACCTCCCCCGCGATGATCTTTCTCCGTCGAACGGGAAACGAGCAATGGTTGATTGTGGTCGCGAATAAATATGTTATATCGCTAATCGAAATAATCAAATAAATATATGAATGAATTTTAAAGGGAGAGTACTTACTTTCTTATAATAGTCGACATATGTAATCTCCCCATCCTTGGTGGTAAATTTCGACAAGGGAGTCGATGTAAAGTCTACGTCGTCTACTTTATAAGTTTTGTTGTTGTAATCGGTCAAAACAATTAAGCCTATGGAAAACGAATTGATTTTTTGAGATATGCAAGAGAAATTAGAATCATTTATAAATTACCAACTACACTTCGCTTGAAATCAGCTCTGTTATTGTCGCTTTCACGAATGGATTTCATCAGAACATGATACAATGTATCCGTACGCATCACCTTGTGGGCGATCTCAGTACATAGAAGTATATCAGTCTCGTGTTGACGGATCGATGTTGTATAACCGGGCCACAACTCAATGCGGTATTTATCCAAAGTAACCTAAATTATCAGTATATTTCGTAAAATAGTAAAATAAATCGTTAAATAGCATAGTAGTAAATCTATTGTTAGTAGTTTGATATATTGTTAATCATTATAATATATATTATATACTGGTATACCAATTTCTGAAATGTGCTTACCTTAGCTTGAGGATCAAAATAATTACGTGAGACCAATTGAAGTTGAAGTCCTTCCATGGCACGACGCAGAACCAAGTTGAGTACCATAAGCTGTTGAGGATCGATGGCCTCAACTGTGCCAACAAATTTGATTTTAATATGAAATTGTTCACCAGTACGACTCGTGGTCAAGAGTTCTAAGACATATGGACTGTTAGGGTTCTCTTTAAACTTAGTTGTGCAAAACAATACGGTTCCGTCAAATAAATAGCCTCCTAGGATGTTGCGGTGTTCGCTCAGCAAACCCCGACGCAACCTAGTATTATCTAACTCTGGCGAAAAATCGACACGATACTGATAAATTGTCCAGCTTGGTAGCTTCTTGATTTTGAAATAATTTGTTTGAACTGTAAGTTTTCGTCCTGTCGCTCCCGTCTTGGTGACCATGCCAATGGGTCGCGAATGCACAACCTCAGTAATAAGGCGACGACCACGTACTGAGCCCCGAGGATCACCTGAAATCGACACAAGAATATATGGTATACGTTACGGAATTTTCAATCTACATAATGAATGAATTAATATAATTAATGATATTGTGATACTTGCCCTCAGCACCTTCCTGCGATCCATGACCAGTTGGGACACTCCTTGCGGTAATTTCTTGTTTTTCAGCGCCTGCGCGAGTCTGGGATGGACCCGGAACAACATTGGACGCCTGAGCAAGTGGCTGTTGTCCCTATGATTAAACAGAAAAGGTTTAATTAAAATAAGATTAACCCTTTGAATTACCTGCAAATTTCCAATTCATAATAAATATTTGTTATCATTATCATGGACAAAATAAAATTTAAGAAAACCATTTCACATTTTTTTTTCTTTCTAAATTATTAATCTTCATTTATAAATTCTTCTTTATTTCTACTATTGCACTCTTTGTCATGCTTGCTTTCCAGAAGTGGATGCAAAAGAAAATAAGGAATCACATTTTGCCGTTACTTTGTTGTCGGTTATATTTCTCCGCTTCTTCGTATTCTTCTTCACCTTGGCCTTAAACATGTATAATTTGTACGTACAAATATTTGAATGTATTGGTGTGTGTAGATGCCTTTTACTCCTAATTCTCTGTAGAGTACTGTATATATGTACACAAATACATGCATATTCCACACGCACAGAAACACTTTCTGAGTAAACAGAATACAAAAAGGAATCTCCGAGTCAGCATTTTTTGCCAATTAAGATTTCTTGAGTTTATCAGGCTTAAGTTCATAAAATGGTTGATTAACAAAAAAAAAATACAGAAACGATATTTACTTTGATTTTTGATTGGGCTTATAGAGAAATAATGTCTCTTACTTACTAATATAAACTATAAACTTTGTGTGATATTTTACATGAATTTAAAATGGCATATAAAATTCAATTTTTTTAAATACTTATGACTTATTTACATACCAGTTGAGGAGCGGCTCCACGATTTGCTTCTTTGCGTTTATTACCTCTTCCATGCCCACGCGAGCTGCCGGTATTTGCCGGCAAATTATTCATTTTCACTTTCTTCTTACTTTAAAAACGCACAAACTGAAGCCGAGAGCAACACACGCCAAATGAATTAGAAGTTTGAAATCAGAGCTGTGCTGAGCGGTAAAACAATCGATGGCCCTTGGGCCCTTTATAGCTTTTTTATCGATAGTGACAACTTTTTACTGATTGCCATCTCTAGCATGACAATAGCGCCACAAAACGAATCACTGGCAAGGTTTAAAAGTATTTAATTGAGAACAAATTAAAAAATTTTAAATGTTCTATTTTTATTTAATAGCTTGATTTGTTATCGATCAAAACCGTCTTGCCTAACTCTATTTTAAAGCGATAAATCTTTACCGAGATGAAAAACAATTTGTGATGGGCACTTTGGGACTAATAAAGAGTAAAGCATGTCGTTACTCTTTTAGGATTTTGCTTCAACTGATCTTAAATTCGAATGCGATGGTTGTAAGCGACCGCGTTGGTCCAAATTGTTCCTGGCGGCAGAGTGCGCGCGAGAAGCAAATCTAGTCGGTTATTAAAAGATGGTTTGCGAAGCATTCTCATTAATCATAACACGTGATCACGTGGTCATACAACTTTACGGTCCGATCGTAAAACCAGGTAAGTTGTCACGGACAATATCCTTGATACCTGATAGTCCTGGTGAACACATTCCAGTGCGGAGTTGTGCAGTACAATGCAGTGCTAATACATGTTCAGGCTAATGCCTGAACAAATGCTTTCCAAGTAAATAATGCTTTCCAAGGCATTCGTTTCATATCTACATACACAAATGTATATATGAAAATGTCCATTAAAGTGGCATTGATTAGTAGTGGACTATGTATGAAATATAGGTAACTGTAATTACAATTTAAATGAACAAATCCAAGTTTGGATGAAAAAATTAAACACAATTCTTAGTTAAGTTATTCAGTTTTAACATTTTTAATATTCCATAAATACAAATTAGTATAGATTTTGCAACACACTCCTATGTATAACAAACATTTATTTTGCGCACATTCAAATTTGGATACTAGTTTTTATTTTTTACATGTAATTTTACTTGGTTTTCGAACACATTGAATACGCTTTGAGTCTTAAGAGTAAACCTAATGAAAATTTCATTATATATAGATCGGCAGCGATCTATGAGGGACAGCGTGTGAACAATTAACAAATGACTCATTTTGCTCAGTCTTTGTACAATAAAGGATGAACAGTGTGCGAATCTGTGGGTTAAAAAAAAAAAATAAATCAATTAAAAATTAGAAAATGTTAGAAACTGTTACCTTAATTCTCTTCAAGTTGATTGTGCTTTTTTTTACAAGCTTCAGAATTCATTGTTATTTTTTTTGTGGGGAGCGGTATTTCAGATTCTTCTTCACCATCGCAAGGTGGCTTCTTCACGTTATCATCAATGGGGCTAGCGTTCCAGTCCTATATTTTTTTTAGAAGTTCCATTAGTATACGTAGGTATAAAAATTTTTAATAATAAGAAACATGAATGGGGGAGACAGAGCGGATAAAAACGGAACAGAACAAAACTGGTTTCACAAAATACATGTTAATTCGTCAAATTTTTACCTTACACACATAGTCCGTTAATACGAAGTTCCTTATTGTTAAATTTAAAATTTTTCAAATGTAAAAATCTGCCTTAAATATTGTTGTATTATTATCCCTTTCAATCAAAAAGGAGGCATTGCTGATGTATATATATAAATACATACAATTACATATATTTTTAATTCAGATTGCGCAGATTTCATCATTTCAAAAATTGTTCAATCAATAAAAGGGATTTGTTCACATAACTATGTATCATACAACTAACTTTAATAGAGAATAATTAACTTTTCACATGTTCTACTTCAACTATTTATGTTTTAACTTGAATGTTCTGCTACAAAAACAAAACTTAGGTATCGAAAAATGTTTAAAGAAGTAAATTAAACTGTTCTGTGAAATTTATTTGCAAAAAAATAAAATTATTGGTTAAGTCCGAGTAACTCATGTGTACTTTATTTTCTGGTGGATTCTTCACATGAACAAATGCAAAATTGATTTGTACAGTTAATAATCATGCTATTTCTGCGGGAACTCTCGCTTAAAACGGTATTCATGTACTCTCTCTTTTAAGTAGACAATGCGCTAAATTAAAACTTAGATGATATCGTACAATCGTACGTAATACTTATCCATATCTACATCAGAAATATATCATTGAAATATTCAATTTTCGACTATACGTACAATTTTAGTATGTAACACTTAACATTTTGCAAAAGATTGCTAACAAACACATATTTATTTTTTTATTTTATGATAAAAGTCATCTATTTTTTTTTCAATTTCAATATCAACACTAACAGCCATGTTTAATATTTAGTATTATTCCGTCAAATGTTTTCAACAAACAATAATTTATATTTTATCTAATGCACTTATTTATCAAATCCCTGTTAATAACGAAAAGGCAGATTTAAAATTAAAGTTATTTTTTGTTTTGTTTGTTGAATGTATTGTATTATAAATTTTTAACTCTTATCGAATTGCGGTATACGATTTGGTAAAATGGTCATTTTTTAGTGCTCGAGACTAAACACTTTCTAAAAAGGGAAATGAAACGCCCTAAAATTACATCACATTTTTTAATACGTCCCTTCTAATGAAATAAAGCTAAATGACATGATAAAAGAATTAACTTTCAAAAAGTTAAAAAATTGTCTATAAAATTGTTACGAGAAACACATGGAAACGAAACAGTTCGATGGGAATTGAAGTGCATATAGAACACTTGTCTTCTAGTTGAAAATCAGATTAATGATTCTAATAAGAATAAGAGAATTATTGGTTTAAATTTGTAAGATTAATGTCTGGGATAGATAATCAATACCTTAACAACCAAATCACAGGTTCGCTTATGTTTATGACAATTTGATTAATAATAATATTTATTAGTTTCACCCTGAACGCATTCTTATTTCGAAATAACGGGATATACTTAATATAACAAATCAACAATTTCAACTAAGTAGTCCTATGAACAATTGTACATTTTGATATGGGCTCTTAGTTAATGTCTAATTATAATATAAAAAATAAATATATGTATATTATTTGTAAATATTTTTATGAATACTCAAATGTGTATTACGTACATTTGTATACTAACTTATATCACTAGGAGGAGAATGTTATTGTGTAGTCAATGTACATTTATATATACACGTGCAACTGAATGTTGAAATAATTTCTAGTTAACTACTAAATGACCAATATGACTACGATAGCAGCGGTTATCACTTTAAAATCCATCTCATCAATTTGATAAAGTAGTCCTGCAATTTTACAATTACAAAACATTGATTTGTAAATCGGTTGAGATTACTTTAATTAGTGTAAATGATAAAATATGCGTAAGAGAAATCTAAAAATATTTTCGGCTAACTATAGAAATAGTAAACAAAAAAATAATAAACAAAACTTATGTTTACACTATACAAAAAAGTTTTCGTTGTGTTCTAAAACTAATATAGAAAAATATTTGTTTAAATTAGTTGTGATTGATTAAAAGTAATCACAATTGTGAATATTGGAAATCTAAGAGAATATTGTGCGTGTCTAGAATAATGAAAATGCTAGTTTATACCGTTTCCTACCATTAAAGACTATTGTGTTTATTTTTTACCCTATCCCACAATTCCTTCGACAATTATATTTTAAATTTAATTTTAATTTTTATGAAATAAAAACTTAATATACTTACTAACTAAATTAACGTACTTTGTATAATAACGCGACACCTATCTCTACTTAAGAACATAAGAAACAAAAGATACTACACTTAAAGTAAGTTTGTTATTATTAATTTAGGGGACTAATTATTTTAAAACAATTGCCAATTTAATACTTTTTTAGATCTCGATTTTGTATTATTTTAATTAGTAAGGAAACATCTCCAACTGAATTACTCTCTTACATTGATAATTATTTAAACCTAACATATATACGCAACGTAACAAAGAATATGACTTGTGCAGTCGATGCAGATCGACTAGCGAATACCCTGTACCTGAAGTATGTGTTGATAAACTTTTCAACTCAATCAAATTTACAATAGATACTTTTTTCCATTACTCCGCAAATTTATAATATAATTTAAAGCCATAAGTCAGGTACACGATATATATAAATAAAGTCTCCGAAAATTATACATATGTATCTATATTAATTTATTGTAAACAATTAGCCAGTTAGCCAAAGTAAAATCTATCGTTTGTAAATTCTTTTATTTTATGTTAACGAACTATTTTGTACGTAATCTGTATCCGCATTTAACGAACAAGCCTAATTTGTAATTTAAATATTTATTTATTATATTTATTAATATTGTATGTATACAGTATAGCTCAATACTTAAGCACAATACACGACTTATACGCTCGATTAAATTCGTCTACATACACATTAAATTCAATAGAACACATTTTATTATGCTACCTATAATTATGCTTATGTACGTTTGCAACTTTTCATATTTCGAGCCTACGAAGTTTATCTATGGGGTCAACAGATAGAACTTACGACAATAAAGAGCACGACAGCGCCAATAAAATGATTGTATAGCTCGCCAACAGCCCTCAATTTGTCAATGGTAGTTAAGAACATAAATTCATATATATATATATATTTTAAATAAAACAGTTTGACTGTTTTTGATTTATCTTATAGAGAGAACTTTTTCCCAGTTTTTTGTGTTTTCGTGTGTTTAGGTTGTGTATGAGTTGTGTCAATGGAGTTTTGTGATATTCATGTATATATAAAGTACTATATATTATTTATCGCCTTTCTTTGATTTGATATAGTAACTTACCTTTTTGGCAGGTGGAACTGGGACTTGTAGATGATATTTGGTTTGACAAAGATCACGTAGAAGAGCAATGCCTTCAGTACGGTTGTTACCATAACGGGATTCCCAGGCATCTAAGAGACGATTATAGTAGCGTGGCTGATCATTATATTTGAGGTATTTGTATGTCTGGTCTGTAGGAAAGATGCGCTCAAGAGGAGCACAGCGTGCTAACTCATCTTCGGCTATGATCAGGCAGCGTACATCATCAGGCGTAAGTTTCTCAAGTATTGCATTTATGTACTAGATATTGAGTGATACAAATAGTTTGATTAATAAGTTATGATATCATGGGGTTTAAAACGACATATAACTTGGTGTATCTATCAAACTTTAATATTTGCTATCAATCCGTAATTAAAATCAAAATGTGTAACCGTTTTGTAACTAAATCACCAAGTTATCGGTTGTTTAAAATATTTCTTTACCTCCTCGCGATTTTCCATGTTTTTACGGGTAAAGTGTTGGTGTTTCAACTTCTCCTCGCGTGACAAGTAGTTAATGTAAAGACGTTTGTCGTAACACATTTGTGTGCCGGGTGGAAAACAGAATTCAGCGGCAAGCTCCTTTTGTTTGTCCGAAGTTAGCTTTGGTGGTATCTGCAAAGAGAACGCAATTTAGTTTAGTTATTTATGTATTTACATATGTATTCCATGTCATCATGACTTACGTTATAGAGTGCTGTGTTTAATACACCCTGAACCAGAGGTGCCTTAACGTGTGCATCGAGTGGCAGTTCTGAGTGCAAGCTGGGTGAAATGTTGACCTCCAAGAGCCAAGGAACCAAATCGGAATCAAGTATTACATCGAATCCGAAAAGCTCAAAGCAACTGTACTTTGATTCGACATTCGCCCGAATCATACTATTGATGCCATTCTCACCGGCCAAAATGGTGCGCAAGACCAGGCTTCGCAAGGCTTCCCAGAGGCCATCGGTGCGTACACCGCGATTAGCCAAGTAGTTCCACAGCGACTTAATGGTCCACTTGTGGCCGTGACAGGCATTGACGTCCTCGTTCTTCGAGTAGTTCGATGAGAATTTATTGATGCTATAGTTAGTCAGGTGCATGCATCGATCATTCAATGTATCGATCTTGGCGCTATATTTAACTGTAGAATAGAACAAAGATTTTAGTACAACTCATTTCCGAATCGTGGACTCAACTTACCTGAAGCAAATCTCGCCAAACCATTGTGATACATAAATACCCTCAGTGGATTCACGGAAGTCACCAGCACGTACAGACGTAAGTCGAATTTGCTGCCGTTAATCAGCAGTGGGCGCTCGATATATCTATATTTAGAGTATATGAAGATTAATGAACAACGATTCAAAACATTGTAAATCTAAAACTCACTTCTGTACGATGAGAGGCCTTCGTTTAGGTATTTGACCCCAACGATTAACAACACGTATTCCTGCACCGCGTGCACTCGCTGGAGGCTTAATTATCCATTTAGTATTACGCTGGGCATATACAGGCCAGCGTTTGCGAAGGGCGCCAAGATCATTGGGTATAACATAGGTGCGTGGCATGAAACCAAACTCCCTGTTGCTGTGCTTTCTCATTTGCCGCTGTAGATTTTTCCAGCACGAATCCTTGCGACCTATGCGAAATGAACCAGGTAAATGGTTTATCTTTTGATAGGAGCGTATTGTCTTGAAACATGGCGATTTCAAATGCTTGCCCCATACACCCATCCAATCGTTGGTTTCTGAGAGGAGAGGTCGTAAAGAAATAAATTTGCATTTAATATTTCGATATTTTCATTGGTGTTACCGAAGAAACTCTTACTCTTGAGCATACGCATTCCGCTGTTGGCTAAGATAAGACGTACAACTTTTGGCATTATGCTGGTAACACGCCATTTTAAGACCCTGTGGAGTTCCGCAGGCACATCGGGCCCCTTTTCGGCATTCGATGAAAATGATATATACGGCGGTACGTATGGGAATAGACTGGGCACTAGCACAGAGCTCGGAGTCCTCAAATCTTCATCGGAAGACTGTGACAACAGAAGGCTCAGCGAGTTCTTCGGCGATGATGACAGACGATCCGAGGAGTGTGCCATCTTATAGGCGTGAGCTCGATATCCATCCTCAGTATCCGAGCCGAGACTTACCGTATCGCTTTCATCAAAGTTGGAAACTACAAGAAACAATACGATTGAATTTGAATACTGGGTATTATGTGTCTTTTCACTCACTGTTATCCAAATCGTCGTCATTATCGAAATCGACATCACGGAATTCTTTCTTTTCAACATCTTTCAATTCAGAATTATCAAAAATATATTTCGATGTATGATCGCTTGCCTGATCTTGGCCCCCACTTTGACCTTTGGGATGCGGGGCTTTTACGTTTTGGTTGCGTGAATTAGTCGAATGATGCTTACGTGTTAAACGGGGACTCTGACTATTATAAAGGAGGACTCTATGAACAGTGGGCAGTATCTTTTTGGCAGTCGGTAGTCCACCCCGTACCCTTTTCGGCGTCAAAGGTAAGCGGGGATATGACTGTTGTGCGGCATGCAAACGCGGTTGCGGTTGAGAACTTGATTCGGTGGTGGCTTTCTGCACTTTCTTTAATCCGCCAATGATTGATCTAGTATGATTATTATAATTATTATTATTGTTGTTACCATTGCTCGTCAGAGGATCTTCCGATATATGTTTTTCAATTTCATTATTTTCGCTATGTTGCTGGACGAAGCGGCGTTGGGTTGATTGCATGAAATTTGGATCGAATTGGTCATCGTTGGTATAATCCTTCGGTTCATATTCATCATTACATAAGATTTCTGGCTTCTCGGGTACATCATCCAGTTCAACCCATTCGTTGTCATTGTACCCGAAGGGCATCTCATTATTCTCGTTTAGCACTATATAGCTATCGTATTCACCATTTTTGTTATTATTATCATTGGATGTGATTCGATTTGGTTTACATTGCGAGCGTTTACTCGGCGTATCTTGAAATAAGCTCATTGGTTTATAGGTACACACTGGATTGTGTGTCTTCTTTTTAGGCAACTGATCCTTTCCGCGATTATAAAAATATGAAAAATAATGCTCGTAGTGCTGGTCGGCTGATGGCAAACGGGACGAGCGATCGGAACTATAAATATACGAATCAAGTTTCATTAATGCAAGCAGTTAAATAAATAAAATAAAATAATGTTTTAAGCCAATAAAAAGTTAACTGTAAAAGGTAAAAATCAATGTTTGTAAATCTAATTATCTATAAATAAAAATAATTGAAAATATTCTAATCAAAAAAACTTAAGTACGAAAAGAAGCTGAAACAATGTTATTCAGAAATTTACATGACGGTGCTCCACGAGGATTGCATAAATGCATCCATAGGATGCATTGAATATTCAGAGCTTTCGTCTGCATAATATTGATTCCGATCTTGTTTTGTCTGTCGCTTTCGCTCATCCTTATTACGGGGCTCAGGCGAAAACTTTATCAGCTCCTGTTGTGAGGCAGGTACACCATTGTTAGGGGCATATTGTTGTCGCGACGTATTCGAGCCTCCTGAATAGTAATGTCGTATCTGCTGATACAGATGACTGTTATTGTTGCCACGCGATGTTGTCGCACCGGGTTGCCCAAGATTTCGCGGAACATAAGACGATGCATCATTGAAGAACGGCATAGATGGGTCCGTCAGGGGTACGGCTGCATATTTGGGATTACACAATATTGGTCTAGGTATAATATTGTTTTTTTGTGGACTCGACTTGGCGGATGAACGAAGATTGGAAATTTTTGTCAAGTTCCAAGGGGAGCCAACAGTATTAACATTTGTACAATGATTAAATGCCGTTTCAATATTACAAAAAGGTATATCCCGTTGATCATCATGGTGGTTGCTGATGCTGCTGTTGTTGTTATTGCCGTGTGTATTTGGTAACTTATTTGTATGGCCATGACTATGACGCATTTCCGGATCGTTTCCATATACTTCAGACTGGTTATACACAAACATATTATTCTCCCTAAGTTAAGGTAGTTTCGTGCATGCAATCTGTGATCTTACAGTTCCATGCACCTGCTGGTTAAAGGTAAACATCAGTTAAAATATAATATTACATTGTATAATGTATGTTTGTTATTTCTAGTTTTATTTAGATTATCGGTTTACAAGTTTATAATCTAAGAATAAAATAATTTCCAATTTAAAACAATTTATAATAATAAGATATTCAATACTAATAATAATTCTAGAAACCGAATAAACTTTACAAAATATCATAGAAAGAAAATTGAATTTCGCTTTTTTTATACTCGTTGACTTGCTTATAAAAAATAGGTTACACTTTTAAAAGATTTAGCCAGTTTACATTTACTGAAGAAAGTGAACATGTGATATCGATTAAAAATACAATTTAACATAATATTTACAAACAAAAACATGAAAAATAAATCGATTCATTAATATACGATTAACATTAAGTGATTAACATAGGTACAATTAATTGTAGTTTAAAGGCAGTGCACTCTCGTTACATATGTAAAAACATATGTACTACAGGACACTGTCTCTCTCTCTTACACTTAAGTAAAGCTCACATGGCACAAGTGCACTGTGAAAATGCTCTGGAGGAAAGTCGCGATGGGCTTTAGGCGATCAGAGACTACTTAGTAGTTTAAATAAATGTGAACACATTATATATTTATAAATGAGGTATTCTAGCATTCTTCATTGAGAATGGAAAAATTTACCACAATTTTACAAAAATATTCGAAGTTTATTTTACTCAAAATATAAACATATAACTACTATATTTGCATCCACTTTTAAATATTTCAACATATTTTTGTTTAGGGACTTACCGCGCGTTTGAATTTTGGTGACCTTCACTTTCCTTTTTTTTTAATGGTTTGTGCTACTTTTCCAAGAGGTTTATCAGCTGTGAGTGGTGGTAGGTGAATTTAGGTCACAAACATGTTATCCTTTTGCAATGTGAGAATAAAAACTCCTCCGTCCACTTTATTTGGCCCCTTTAGAAAACAAATTTGAATCGAAAGATATGTGTTTAAATCACTTTTAAGTTAGTTTTTGTATAAATATTTTGTTTTTCCACTCCCAATCCAATTGGCATCTAATTATGGCGATTATGAATAACAATGAACTTCTTTTACTTCTTTTTACATGCGTCTAATTTATCCGTAGTTAAAATAATTGTAATTTTCAAATGGTTATTACTAGAGCTACGAAATAAGTAAACAATTTTGATGTTAGTATCAATGTATACATACAACACTCAACACGCACATTTATTATTTGTTTGTAACACAAAACACATGGCAGCCGCGTTCGCTGGGCCTCTGCCTATGTTGCTGTTAGCTAAGAACACAAACAAAACTAACATTGACCATTACAATACAGCAATGTTAATAACAGAGAAGGCTTCATAAATTCCGTTACACGTTCTAGTCACAATTGTTATATATTTTGTTAAAAGAACGCATTATGTTATCACTAATACAACACTTATACTCATATTTGTTTGCGACAAAATAAAACTAAGAATTTAAAAAAAATTTGAACCTTTTTAAGTAGTTTGAGAAAATTAACACGGAATGTATGAAATTACAGCAAGCACAGAGTGAGCCCACTTTTAACTCAAGAGCACAGCTGAAATTCTGTGTACAATGTAAGTCATGTTATTTCACTAGCGTTTGTATTAATTATTCGTTTTTCGATGGTATATAATATTACAACACGTTTTTGTGATTAAAAACTTAATTGTGGGTATTTAAATAATATTTAATTACGCTATATCGCTTTTTTATCTACGACACATACTTTTGATACCACCAATAAACAAAGCCTGCAACTCTCAACACGTGTAGTTCACCTACGAATTTGTTCAACCGAACTGGAACTGACTGAGTTCACTAAAACCTTGCCAGACTGAAACAATTTTGTTTTCTGTAACTCAAAGATAGTCTTAAATAGAATAAGACAGCTTTATGTTTTTTTTATTTATTTATATTATTTATTATTATATATTATTAATACTGTATAAAAAGTAGTTTTTGTGAATGACACTAATTACTTAATTGTCTTAATTGTATCGGTATATATAAATTATCTGTTATATATGGGCTTATTTACATGCAAAGTGAGAATTTATGAAATCGTTTCTATTACGTTGCTCCTCCACAACTGAGATACTTTGCGCGGAACTAAATAAGTTGGCTTTATAGAAAGACAGGCTGCTCTCGGCTTCTGAAATTTGTAAATGATTAAAACGAAATCTTTAAGAAAGTGGGATATTCATTTACCTATGCTGGGATCATTCCATTCCATGGCCATGTTATGTAGTAGAGCCAATGCAGTAATTGTTTGCTTTGCCGAAGCAAATGTTCCGAAGAGCTCAGTATTAAGAATCCCAAAGCGACGTATCAATACGTTGAGACATTTCACCGCCGGAGCATATGTTGCTGCATGTGCATGATTATAGAGTTCCTCGGATTTACTTTGGGGATACTGCACCGGCGTAAATAGACAGGGGGAACACGCAAGGGAATCGTTTCCCAGAAGTATACGTCCACGAAATTCATTTTGTTCGAAGCGTTCCTTAATTCGAGACAATGAGAAAATCTCTGATGCCGCATTTATTTCCAGTTCATCGGATAGACGTATGTCTAGATCCCTGATCTTATGCTCTGCATCAGAGACCAATTGCAGATGTACAATTTCTTCGTTCCCAATTGGAGATTCCATGCCACTGTGGCAGCTTCTAGTGGTTTGAGAGCGAGAGGCTTCAAGCTGCAACCGCACACTGGTCTGGACAACACAACCGATGACTTGGGGCATATTTGATAGTGCCTGAAAGGAACGCATCATTCTTTCCTTCTCCGAGAGTGTTGCCGGCATTCGAATATAACGCGAAGCTTTTGAAGCTAGCACAGAAGCAACTCGCCGTGTTATTTTCGCCATAGTGTGTGGACTCACTCCGTGCACCATTGCTGTGAGTTGGGGATGCTGAAAGCGAAGAAGTGGAGATGTAGTGGGGGTGTGAATGTATGTATACTGGAAGGGGCTGCGGTAGCTACCTCAGTTCCTCCGAAAAATCGAATTGCTGAGAGAATCTGCAAGTCCACCGGCACTTGGTTCCTCTTCATAGGCTCATAATGGTCAACTTCTAAGTCATCGCGAACAATTTCAATAATTCGACGCATATTTTCTTTTGTGTATCGGTATTTTTTACGAAATTCAATTTCATTCATTTGTTCGAGGGGATTAAAACGAGTAGGTTTTCTCTTTACATTGCTGATGGTGCTGGTGCGTGCTTTCTGTTTGTTGCATTTAACAGAATTTAGATTTTGCAAATCTCGAAAGTCCTTTAAATATTGAATATCTTTCAGAAAATGTTGAAAAACTTTTATATCTTCCATCGTCAAAAAGTTGTTTTCTTTTAGCTTTTCTGGTGAAACTAGAGATGAGCAACAAATAAGTACCCGCGACTTGTCACGAGTCATTTATATATTTTACAGCAATGTTATTAACAGTGTTCTCGACTGGAAAAACGTCTGCGTTATTTAAATTTTATTGCAAAATGATTAGAAGTGTTTGATTAAAATTTTAAATAATAAATAATATTACTAACAAGTTATATTCACATTTAAATTAAACATTTGGGAATAGAAACTTATAACATAAATGTGTTGCACAGAGCGACCACCACTTCCAAAAGCATCGAAAGTATCGATAATCTTTAAATTTGAAACAACGATCATTCCTGTCCCGCTTTTGGTACATGGAGGACGTTGCGCACTTTCGTTCAGATCTAGAATTATAAGTTCAAAAATAATGGGCGATCAAGAAAGAGGACGTCGTCGACCGTTGGATTCTAGTGGAGAATTATTAGATTCAGGACCGGGACCGGTAAGCTAAAAAATAAATCTTAACAAAATAATTGTGCAAATTACAAATGTAAAAACATAAATACAATCTCTTTCGCATCGGCGCTTAGGAAATCTAGTTCAATACATATGTATGCTTAATGATGCAATAAGAAAACTGTCGTCAGTGTTTCATGTAGTAATACTTTGCGAAGCACGTTTTGATCTTGCCTGTCGTGTCTTCTTTTGTTGTATGTGTAAGTAACGGAATCTCGAGACGCTAAGTTTTGCATTTGTATTTAGAAAAAGAAAAATGTCCACGTAGATGTATGTATTGAGACGTAAAAAAGGCATAAACACACACACACACATGCAAACATATGTGTATCAGTAGTTGTGCTCTGCTTAGAGAGGAGCGCCGCATATTCGGCTTGGATTCCGTTATCTGCACTCGAGAATTGTGTTTGTTAGGCCACTTGAGTGTTTTGCTGATGAAGCTATTTAGCATATAATGTATGCGACGCTTAAGAAACGAAATGGCTAACTGTATTTCAATAAGAACTACAGCCTGAATGGATACCCATGATAGTGTACATACAAATATTCATATATGTATATATGTACATAAAGATTGCTCAGTGTTTATATGCCCTTCGTTTATTGGAAACATTCAGACAATGTATGCAACAGGCAAAATTAAGGATAAGATTCTTAAGTATTGGCATTTGATCTTGTTCGGTTTTAAAACTGACAACCGATTGAGCCGCGATCGAAAAATATAAAAATCGGGATACCGATTTTCATACAAAATATGTTGTGGTACAGTGGTTATTTGATAAGATTTACATAGGTCGGTACGCAGCTTGTCAAAATTCTAGCAAAAAAAAATTTTAAAGTTTTAAAGTCTACCGATTTTAATATCCTGCGATTGTTCCAATACTTGTTTTATATAATCGTGCCGAAAGTTGTAAAATCTACAGGTTCTTAGCTCCTCCAATACTTGTTATAAACAATCGTGCATATTGCATATTATATGAATAGAAAAATACCGATGTGTAGTAGTCATGATTACAACATTTGGACAAGTAACAAGAATCGGGCGATGTTTGGCAGTTATACGATAGATCGGTCCGATCCGCCTCGTTCCGATTTATTTGTACCGAACAGCAATAGCGATTTGTAGATAATAGAGAAAGCGATAGGTTTCTTTAATTAGAATAGTATCGTATTAAAAAGGGTATCTTATTGTCTGTATTTTTCGACTGTAGCTTCCGTTATTTGTTTATCTCAGCGATCTTTCTTTTGTTAGATATGTTTATAGTAAATCAACTTAACCCATTTCCGATGAGTGTAGCCAATAAATAAATAAAAATGACAACATCTGAACTCTTGTACTTATCTTATGAAATACTATAGTTAAGCACTTTTATCTGTTGCACAGCGTTCCAAAGTATTTCGAGGCCAAAGAGATGAGCATGTGAGCTCTGGCAGGGCTCCCTCCTCTTCGGGGCCGCGTGATGGTGGCGATGGTCCTTCGACATCTCGTGCATCTGGTCATGGTGATTCTCGAGGCGCTGGTCCAGGTCCTGGTGCTCCTCGTGGCGGTGGCGCAGGTGGAGGCGGACAAAGTGAACGCAGACGCAATGGAGAACGCTATGATATCGTCCATACAAGACCAGCAGATGTAGTTAGTAAACAGGGTAAAGATGGAACACCTATTCAATTGGTGTCAAACTATTATCGCGTGAAGACAAAGCCGCAATGGCGTATCGAGCACTACCACGTCGACTTTAAGCCAGAAGTAGAAGTGTTACGTGTGCGGTGCGGTATCCTTTCGGAGCATGCCGCAATTCTGGGCAAGGGATACCTATTCGATGGCAAACAATTGTTTACTACAAAGAAATTCGAGCAAGATGTAACCGTTCTGCAGGGAAAATCCAAACAGGACATTGACTACACCATTACCATCAAATGTGTTGGATTCATATCGGCCGTCGAGCCGAGGTTCCTGCAAGTTTTAAATCTAATCTTGCGGCGCTCCATGAAGGGTCTTAATCTTGAACTCGTTGGGCGTAATCTTTTCGATCCACATGCGCGGGTATGATAAAATAGTTTACTTATAAATGTTGAGCTCGGATAAGCTTAACTTTTACAATCATTGCAAGGTCGCACTACGTGAGTTCGCCATGGAACTTTGGCCCGGCTATGAGACTTCGATCCGTCAACATGAAAGAGACATTATGCTGTGTGCGGAGATCACGCATAAAGTTATGCGTACCGAAACCGTATACGACATTTTACGGCGTGGTACTCAGAATCCATCACGTCATCAGGAGGAGTTTCGCCTTAATGTACTGGGTCTGATCGTTCTGACTGACTATAACAATAAAACATACCGTATTAACGATGTTGACTTTACCCAATCGCCCCGTGCCACATTCAGTTGCAAGGGTCGTGATGTCAGTTTTGTCGAGTACTATTTAACTGTAAGTTCTTTTCGCAAAAAGCGTATGAAAAACACCCTAATATATTTTTGTGTGTTTCTAGAAATATAATATTCGCATAAGGGATCACAATCAACCTCTGCTCATATCCAAAAATAAGGATAAGGCACAAAATGCCAATGCCAATGATTTGGTTATACTTATTCCCGAACTATGCCGCGTTACAGGACTCACGGATAGCATGCGATCAAACTTCCAGTAAGAAAAGGAGACGAGAACCCCTATATATAACTTAATTAAACCTTGTAATTGTAGACTCATGCGTGCCATGTCGGATCATACGCGTATGAATCCATCTAGACGTATCGATCGCTTGCGCACCTTTAATCAACGTCTGCAGACTACGCCGGAAAGTGTCAAGGTCTTAACAGACTGGAATATGAAGCTAGAAGAGAAGCTCGTAGAGGTCCAAGGACGTGTTATTGGACCACAGAAAATTGTTTTCAATAGCAATCGGTATATATTTTCTAATCCAATTCTTGAAGTATCATTCTCTCTAAATGTTCTTTTTTTACTTTATAGAGTTTCTGCCGGCGATCAAGCTGATTGGACACGCTACTTCCGCGATCAGCGAATGTTGACAACACCACGAGATGGTCTAGATCGCTGGGCAATTATCGCACCAAAACGCAATGAGAGAGACATGAGAACCTTGCTACAGAATCTAAGTCGGGCCGCTGGAGGAATGGGCTTTCAACTCGGTCGTCCACGAGAGTATGTCGAGTCGAAGTTAGTCTTATCTATTACTGTATTCGATTTGTCTTGAATGTTTTGTAGAGTAACCATTTATGATGACCGCACAGGCAGCTATATTCAAGCACTAGATGATTGCACACGCAGTGATCCGAAATTAATTCTATGCCTTGTGCCAAACAACAATACTGAGAGGTGTGTTTACATATCTGTAGTTTACAATTAGATACAAATTTACCTCTTGTTTCGCTTAGATACTCTTCAATCAAGAAACGAGGATGTGTGGATAAGGCTGTGCCCACGCAGGTGGTGACCACAAGAGCCAATCAAAAGGGTATGAGTGTCGCCACAAAAATTGCCATTCAATTGAATTGCAAACTGGGCTACACCCCATGGATGATCGAGTTACCACTATCGGGTCTGATGACAATTGGCTTTGACATAGCCAAATGTTCTCGTGATCGTAGCAAGGCCTATGGTGCATTGGTCGCCTCGATGGATCTGCAAAGCAATTCAACATATTTCAGTACAGTCGCCGAGTGCAGCGCCCATGATGTGTTGGCCAATAACTTGTGGCCAATGATTCTGAAGGCTTTGCGGCAATATGAACGCGAGCATAAGAAGTTACCAACACGTATTGTATTTTATCGCGATGGTGTTAGTTCGGGTTCCCTCAAACAGTTGTATGAGTACGAGGTTAAGGATATTGTGGAGAAACTTGATACTGAGTATAAACGTATGAATGCAGCAGCTCCGCCAATGTTGGCCTACGTTGTGGTAACAAAGTCTTCGAACACACGTTTCTTTACGGAAAATAGCCAGAATCCTCCGCCTGGAACTGTTGTCGATGATGTTGTCACATTGCCTGAACGGTACGACTTTTATCTCGTGTCCCAGACAGTGCGTCAAGGTTCCGTTTCTCCGACCAGTTATAATGTCATCTATAGCAACATTAGACTCAGTCCCGATCAACTGCAGAAGTTAACATACAAAATGTGTCATTTGTATTACAATTGGTCAGGAACTACCCGAGTTCCGGCCGTCTGCCAATATGCCAAGAAGCTGGCAACTTTGGTTGGAACCAATTTACATGCTATACCTCAAAATGCTCTTGAGAAAAAGTTCTATTATCTTTAAGAACTCAAAATTTCAGGAAGGAGGACCATATTTGAAATATTGAACTAATAACTAGGTTAAGTGCCTTAATAGAGTATAAGTACGACCGCAGACCTCTCAATATGCGTTTAAATCATTTTTTCATATTTTGCATCAATTTAGAAAGTACGCCTACACGAAACGTTGTACGTATGATTAATTTTCTTCATTTTATTGTGCATCAATTTAAAGAGACCCAGTCTTTTACTTATCTGAATGTACTTACTTGTGTTCAAATAAATGCACATATTAAATATTTTGTATACCCTATAATAAAGAATTAACTGAGAGAACTTTATTATTTCCCTAAGCAAGTAAGTACTCGAACAATTCAGTTTAATAACATTCGATTTACGATCTGTTCAATTCGACTCGGAATTGAATAAACGAGTGCCATAAACCCACACTGAGTTAAATAATAAAGATTTAAACATGTGTTTGTTAGGATGAGTGCCTATCCACTCGATCCATTTGAAATAGGATAAGCCTGAAATACGAGACGAATGATTTATGATTGATTGAAAGGCTATTGGCTATAAGCATAGTAGAAAATGCTTCTTGGATTGTTTTTTCAAGAACTCGCGTTTAGACATGTGTAAGTAACCAGATCTTTAATTGCCACTTGTTTAATGACCGCCTTCTCAGTATACAGGCATATGTAGAAATTTTTTAAATAATTTTTCAATGAAGAGTTTCGATACACACATACGAATGCTCATCTTGAAAATATACTTTTTGCCTATTAAATTTACTACATTTTTGAAGCCCTGCGGTGTAGCCCTGTGCATCCCTGCAGCTTGATTGGGGACAGGCAAAATAGTCCAATAAGTTTTTCAAGTTTCCAATTCTAAAGCACAGAAATACGTTAGGTTTAACTTTACGTTAGAAGACTACGCTTCATTATTCAGAAATTAAAATTTATATATAAATATGTGTAGATGTGTATTACTGCACATTTGCTGCGCAGTTGCTTTTGTATTACTTGAGTTGATTTACACGTTGCAATAAACCAATCATAAAGTTTGACTCGCACGTTTTCTATTATGAAGATGATTCAATCAACATAACTTTTATATCACAACACAGAGTACTTATAATATATAAGTTTGAAATTTTATTCGTTCACAAACATAATCGCCAGTGTGATCAATGGAATTTAGATACACTAAGATTTCGTAACTGTAAATTTAAACATTGTAGCCAACAATATGACGCTTGCCAATGCACTCGCCGATGTAGAACCAGAAGACAACCTCAGCGGTGACAAGTGTGTTTAACCAGGCCTCCTTGACCGACAGGTTCTTGTAGGAACCAGTCTTGGCACCCTTGATCAAGTTACCAAGACCCTGACGGATGGCTGGAATATCGGCTGGTGTTGGGGGAGTCAGCTCCACTTTGGCGTATTTCAAGAACACATCCAGTTGTGGTCTTGCTTGCACAAGAAGCCCTGTCAAAGTTGAACACATTACATAATTTCGATGATTATTATATTGCAAATTTGCATTAGAACTGCAAAAAAGTATAAAGCTTACTGTTGATCAGACCGGATCCCTTTGTTGCTACGCTTGCCATGGTATTAGAGTCTGAAATTATTATAAATTTTGTGTTAAGCAGCCACAAAATAAGTATAAAAAATGTGTGAAAACCTTACCCCCGTAATATGCAATGAAACAGGGTCGTTCGTCTTAGACTATGTGTGATTGCGGTAATTTATCGATATCACAACAAAACTGTTATCGAAAATGTAACTATCGCATTTAAAAATTTGATAATTTCTGTATTTAATTATTTTCATGTGTTTAATTATCTTGTTTTTATATTTAAATTATTTATTTGTTTAATTATCAACAAAAAAATTGTATTTCAAAATATAATCGAATAGTTAAAATATATCGGAATCATCTCTGAAATTCCAACTTGAAATTTCGTCTAATCTATTCGATAACTCCCAATATTAATGCAATTGTGCACCACTACAATAAAGGTGTGGAAATCTGTTTCCACAAAAAAACGCAAAAAATTTACTTCAATTGTTTAGTGTAAAGTAATTAACTTTCACTTAAAATACTTCACCTAATTGGTTGTGTTATGTTCGTGGCAATTCTAACCCATACGGGTTAAAATCACATTTGTTTTTTAAGTGTGAAAAGTGCGTGCGACGACGGATGGTTGAGACGTGAGTTGTGTGAGGGGGTGACGACGGTGACCAAATTCAATTCTCTATGCTATCTAGTTTAACAACTTGCTGGTACTGCGCAAAGTAAATTGATAATTTTGAAAGTGATATGCGAGTGTGTGTGTGTGTGCAAATTTAAAATGAATAAATTGTATGAATTGAGGGGGTAGCCCTGACACATTAGAGAACTTTGCATGTATTCAGATTGTGTACTACACACGCACATATACATTACATATATGCACACATGCAGAGTAAGGGGACTCCAGTTGGCAAAAAAGAGCAACAAATATTTGGCGACGAATGACGAACGATAAACGAAAGTAAGGAGTCATACAATAGTAGTTCCACGATCAGTACGCAGTTCCAGTTGTCGTGCAGGGGTGGGGGTGGTTATCGTCTTAATGTGCTGCTTATCTTCAATATGGCACATATCTCGTGGGTGTGGTCCAGACCAACGGCCAATTGTCAGTTAATACGTATGTACGTACGTACATATAAAATATAAAACATGTACACACATTCGCAAATTCAGTATAGTGAGGGTGGTGAGTTGGCCCTAATGAAAAACCTTGAGCCGGCTATAACAAAAACAATAAATAAACAATGCTACGTAGTGATAAACTAAAATAACTGCACTTGTGAATTCCATTGCATTTCCCACAAAAATATATTATATCGTTTAACAGCTGTGAAAATAGTTTTAAACAAACTACAAAAATTCCAAGCTCTGCTTAACAGTTAAAATATTCTCTGTGTTCCTTGGCTTAGTTCTTTCTTTCTCCATGCGAGAGTTCTCTTTCACATGAAATGCACATTCATTTCTGCGTAATTAATGCGAATGCAGAATTGGGAACAGGCTTGTTAGTAAAAAGCATTGAGCGAAACGAACTTGCAGAAGTTTGGAACGATGCAAAACCGGTTTTTATGAGGTTTAGCGCCTACAGACAAAGAGGGGTTAATTTTTACCAAGGCCATCACCCCGAGGGAGAATGCACAGTAGCACTATGAATCAGAACAATAGGAATATCATGCGCATACATTTCTTATCTATGTTGATAAGCTCTATAGTCTAAATTTAAAGCTTTATATATCCAAAATAATCTAATCAATTTCGAATTTGATATTATTCTTTTCAGTAGTCAATGAGAAAGCATTAACCCAACCCAAAGTGCTTAGTTGGAGGACCACATACGGATCTAAGATATAATACCCACAATGCCGTTGCCCAAGCGATCCATAGAGCCGGTGCATGTGGCACGCTCTGTTTATCAGCAGGATGAACTACAGTCTGTCGAATTGGAGACGGTCACGAACACGACACTCACAAATATCATAAGACAGCTTTCGTCGCTATCGAAGCATGCCGAAGATGTATTCGGTGAATTGGCGCGAGATGTGGGTAACATTGGAGATCGTGCTAATTCGTTGCAGGCGCGCATCGATCGTTTGGCGATCAAGGTAACCCAGCTGGATAGTACCGTGGAGGAGGTGCCGCTAACGGATATAACACGCAAGAAGGCCTTCAAATCGGCCAAGATCTTTGATCAGCAAATATTCTCGCGCTCCACAATGCCTGCCCCAATGCTGGAGACATATGCACAGTGCGACAAACCGCCGCCACTCGATAAGCTCAACGTGTATCGCGACGATGGCAAAGATGGCCTCAAGTTCTACACTGATCCCAATTATTTCTTTGAGCTTTGGCGTCAGGAGATGCTTAAGGACACGGAGCGTGTCATGCATGACAAGGGCAAGAAAATGCATAGACCACGACAAGATGGTGCAGGCGGTGGAGGCGGTGGTCCAAACAATCGTCACAAGAAACGTGTCCGTACGCCACACAATACACGCGAAAAGCAGCGACAAATCGCACTGGGACTGGGCGAGACCCTAATGCCCAACAACCAAATTTATCGCACACCCAATGCCATGCCCATCGAAGAGGCCGGATATGGTAGTAAGTACTATTTCTATATATATACCATACCATATAGTATGTACATTTATCTCGTATTGTATGCTATCAGCTGTAGATTATGCTCTGTAAGTGTTTGTGGTTTGTGGTGTGGTGAGCCAAAGAATACATACATATATAAGGGTAAAGTTGTTTCGAGAATTGCACTTGGAGAAGTTTTGAAAGAAATATAGTTGGCTTTGATCTGGAAAGCTTCATTATTTTTGAATGATTCCTTAATTATTGCTTCTTCTATTTAATTTATTTTACTTATAGGGAAAGAGATCTCAGAAAATTAAAAAAATTCTTTTTATGTTGATAATAGGAGTACAAAATTGCTAAATAGAAATTTTTAAGAAGTATTATAGATTGTAGAGACGAGTATTTCGCATATTTTAGTTAATATATAAAGTAACAATAAGAAAATGTGCAGCAAGCAAGGTAGGAAGATTATCAGCGTAATCTCAGTTCAATCAGAAATATTTTGCTATATAAATCAGTTAGATTTATACTATATAATATATATATTATTGAGCTATTTGCGAATGCAAATTGAATCAAGAATTTGCGCAAACTATTTTCCACACAATCTTTCTTCCAATTGTCTCTATCAAGGCAAAAATCAGAATAATTGTCATGTTGTCTAGAATGCACACACACACACATACACGTAACTGTTTTAACGCCCTGTACTGTATGCTAATCTAGCGCAACTAGTCGAAATCCAAACTGTAATCGCCGACAGCGATTTGCAGCTGGGGACACTGGGGCGGCGAAGACCAGCACATGGCCGTACACCCGCACCCGTACAGCAGCAGCAACAGCAGCAGCAGCCCGTACAATCTGTACAGTCTATACAGTTGCCCGTAAGCATACATCAACAACTGGCGTTTATCGATGATGATGATGATGATGAAGATAACGATGATGATTACCAAGACGTAGGTACGGCATCAGTGCGTACTCTCCTTGGCTTTTCGTTTTCGATTTTGAACAACAATTGGAAAATGTTTATTCAAATCTCCTACTTAAACCGTTCATGCAAAACTACCTGCATCGCCAGCAGCTTCCCTCACTCATCAAACTGTACATTTCTATATAACTACATAAATCCCACATTTGAGTAAATCTACTTCTTTAGATCACCTCACATCGCCAGTTCGCTTTCATGCTCAGCTCAATTAAAGATTTAAGTACAAAATGTAACAGCTCATTAACATGATTAGGTAGTGTTAGTAACCGCGCGCCATCTGTTAACAGTGTTGTAGAGAAGCGTTTTCTAAATTCGAGTATTGAATGAATTCAGCTTTATATAATGTAACCCAATTAATTGGCCTAAAAAGAGAGAAAATACCTTAAAGAACCTTTGTTTATCTTTTATTATATATCGAATCCAATTTCGATTGTTGTTTTATTGTTGTGTTTTGTGTGTCATCTCTGTTGTGTATAATCATTTAGTTTCTGTGTCTGTACCTATATCATTCTTGAAAAATGTAGCGTTAAACGTAACGTACACCGCATGATCATCTCATTTCCAGATTCTGTTAAGCCCTATAATATGCTTTCGCATTTGGAGAAAAACAGTAATCTAACAAAGCAAACGGCTATCGCGATTACAGGTCAGAGCAACAGTAAAATTGAGTCTGTACTTATGTAAATGTTCCTCTTCATTCTATACTTCTATATATTTGTATAATCTACTACTCTATCACAACTCTAGCTCCCCCAACTATCTAGTATATGTTATGTAATAAAATAACTTCTCAAATGATTCTGCACCACAATGTGAACATTTACGAATTATATATCAATTATAATTCTGGATTCGTATCCATTGCACTAATTCGAAATAATTGGCCTGACGAAAAAAGAAGACAAGATAAATTGCATTTGAAATTCATATTGATATTGATATATAACCTTTGTATAACACTGTCACAAAACACGCTCTAGCAACTTTCCCCCTAACTTTAGTCATAGCTAGCCCGTCCTAGTGTTCGCTCTGATCCACCCACAAAGTTGATTTCAGCATTTCCCACCAAATCTCTCTTCCCACACTCGCTCTCTCTAACTCTCTCTCTCTCTCCCAAACCATGGGTGGCTATATGTGGCTGTTAAAAGCAGATTCATCTCTTCAATACCATCGTACTCTACCAACAAGGCTTGGAATTGCTAATCTCAATGTAAAGTATCCTAAAGTATTGAAATAAAAACTGGGAAAAGATAACTCTTCAGGAAGTCTTAATAAAATAATCAATGTTGACATTAATTTCATAAAAGTTTTATGATTGATCAGCATTATCAACAATTTCAGAGTGAATTTATGAATTTATTACATAGAACCATCAATCATCGAAAGATAAAACAAATTGGCACACATTTGGTTGAAGTGGGAAACCATCCCAATTTGCCCCAGCAATTCCCAGCCTTGCTCATATACTACATATACTTTATTGTTTTATTTTTTATCTGACGCACCTGACGCTACACTGTGCGAGAATCATTCTGCCAATACGATTACAATTTTTGCTTGCGATAATATTTTTCTCTTCTTTGCATATTTTGTGAGTTTTTGTTTCGTTCTTCGTTCTCTTATTTGTTCTCTTCAATTGGAGTTTCTTGTTTTGTCTTTTTTTGTAACACATAAGAAAATGTTCAATCTGCACTTAGACTTTGATTAACAATTCTCCTTGCGCTTCTTATAGACATGGGTATCTACGACACACGCCCACTGCGCCCCAATTCTATCGAGTTACGAAGCTATCAGTCGGAACAGATCGATGGCACTGGGTATGAAGCGCTTACTCCTGGACAGAGTGCGCTTAATCAGTATGCTGCTGCGTATGGCACCAACGGCATTTCGGCATCGTCACAACAGTTGCATCTGCAGCAGCAGCAGCACCATCACCAACAACAGCAACAACTGTACGATAGCACGATGTATCATCAATCACACGGCATTTATGGACAGAGTGGACAGGGCGCCATGTCGCCGGAACCGATCTATGGACCGGGCACACCGTCACGCAACAAGCCACGACCTTCACAGCCTCCTCCGGCGCCACCTTCGAATGGCAGTGGTGGTGGCACACCCACAGCATCGAATGCCAATACGCCTACACGTGGTCGCAGCATGTCGACGAGTCGTGATGCACTGCCACCGCCACCTCCAGTTCCGGATGTGGTGTCGCCACTCTCAGGCATCAATGGAGCTGCTAGCGGTCACATCGCGGCGAAGCTACTGGGACGTGCCAACAGCACATCGCGAGCTGGCTCTCCGCAGTTGGCGCCCAGCAACAGTGCACAGAATGCGAACGATATGGTCATGGCGCAGCTGAACACCACCTTCAACAACATGACCATGGCAAACAATAATCAATTGAATTCGCTCAGCGACTTGCCGCCACCGCCGCCAGTGCCCGATCAGGTAGGATGACGTAGCTTTTTTGTGCATGATTCCCTATCTAATCTGATTTGTCTCTTCTTTAGCACTCACCAAAAATGTCGCCGCCTAATGTGGCTCCTCCGCCGCCGCCACCACCTCCACCTGTGGAGGATGGGTTGACCAATGCCATGCAAATACCGCAGCATCCACACCAAATTCTGCCTAAGGCACTGGTCAACGGGGAAATGCAGCATTTACAGCCCAATGGTGGTGGTCACATTGTCACCGCAAAGAAGATTCAGCCACCATTCCATGATCCACGCAACGATCTGATGAAAGCCATTCGAGATGGTAAGTGGAGGACATCAGATTATCTTATATTTCCTTCATTTCTAATTTCCCTTTTCCATTTCTAGGCATCAGTTTGCGTAAGGTGGAAAAATCGGAGCAAAAGGAAATTGAAAGGAACACGGCTATGCTGGATGTGGCCTCAATTCTGGCCAGACGTGTGGCCATTGAGCTCTCCGAGTCGGATGATTCGGATAGCGAAGATGATAGCGAGGGTTGGATAGAAACTAATGAGACCTCCGCTTGATCCCTGATGGCGTCGGTTAAGCCCGATAAAAGTGCGAAAAACAAAAAGAAAAAGTAATTCCAAAGAGAGAATGAGAAAGGAAAATCGCAATGAAATTGGATTACTTCGACGAAGCGCCAAAGCTCTTTTTTTACCATACTTATTAAGGAGTATACCCTACATACCATATATGAAGGAAACCTACACACACACACACTAAACCTTAAACCGAAAATCAAAATATTTAACCAATTGTACATATTATAAAAGGCATATTCACACTCAAACCAAGCTAGAAAGGTAGTTGCTTCCCGATTAGTTTGTATTTTCCAAAAGTATTTAATTTTTTTGCATTTAATTGAAACTAAATGATTGTTATATTATTTATTGTACGATTCTGATTGCTAGTTGGGGAGCGACTACTTAAAATCGCTTAAGCAATCGTAATTACACATATATTTATAGATATATGGTATATATATATGATTCCAAATATATGTATTCGTATCTGTAGCACGGCTAAGCCTAAGCCCCGTGAGGCAACCAATACTCGTCTCGTTGATACAACTTAAAGAAGGAAGGACGAATGCTAGCTATTCTTTCCTGTAACCCAGCTATATTTGGATATTAAAAATGAATTATAACCCGATATTTAACGCATACTACACACACTCGAATATCAAAATGATTATTAGGAAGAATGCTATGGAATAAAGGCATACTACATATATACTACAATACTTATAAAGACGGAACAGAATAGGATGAGTTGCCTAAGAAGTTTGTAAATAGAGCTAAAATAATAACTAAATAACGAAAAATAATGATAAAGGAGGCAAGTAATCAGCATTTTGCGCACGCTATGAAAATGCAATATATATGCAAGAACTATATATATATATTCTAAATACTACAGTAATATCTATCTAAATAACTAAACACTTCAGCTAATTATGTACTCGCTACTACTTACGTTATATAAGTAGCTACAATATTGTGTATTATTTTCTTGTTTTCCGAAAAAAAAAAACAAAAACAAAAATGAACGGAATGCTTATAAAATACTTAATGGGTCTACACATACATATGTAATTATTGTTGTATATTTTATCTAATTTAAGCAAATAATAAAAATATTCCAATTGAAAAGCTTATTGGTTACCGGTTCACAAATAGAACCTAAACTTACTTTATTATCTGAAAGTTAACTAAGGAATTTGAGGAATATAATAGATAATAATTTGAATTGTCTTAATATTTTAAGAACCATAATGAAAAAATCATGGAGAAACCAAAACGTTTCAATATTACAGAAAATTCAAAGAAATTTAGTTTACGTTAGATTCTGTGTTCTCTCAGAATTTCAAAAAAGATATTCCCTTAATATTTGTTTGTTTAAATGCAACATCTTAACGTTTTATTTTGTTATTAACTCGACAACCCTATGCTGCACACACCCTGCACCCCATAAAGCTCCGTAGTGCCTTTGTCAGTTCACTCGTCAAGCGTCTCCATTGGCAACTTTTCGGTGACAACGGTGGGAGCGCCCGTGTTCTTATCGTGTATGGTGAATGGCATCTGGATGCCCTCCTGGGACTCACGCTTAGGTGTCTCGAGCTTATGGTCGCTTGAGAAGCACACGCTGATGCGTCCGTTGTTACGGACAGAGTTTATAGCCATAGGGGGTTGATAGCGCACCACCGGTGTGGCTTGTCGGAACTCCCCGGATGACTGTTTGATCTCGTTGGTGTTGTTGTTGGTGAACTGTGCACTCTGCGGCTTGACATGAGTCTCCTTGCGCACACCCACCATGAGTGCCTCCTCGACAGAAGTTCTTTGAAAGTTCTTGACCCGATCCCTCATATCACCCTCACGTTTCACTTCCTTCTCGATTTCTAAACGTCGCTTGTGCTCATAACGTTCTATGGCCATTTCGTCGCGCTTCTTATTGCGCTCCACAATAATATCGGCTATTTCCAGACGCTTCTTGAGCAGCTCCTCCTTGCTTAGTTTCTGAAACATATCGGGCCAAATGCCCGGATGTTTCTTGATGAGCACAATGCGTGCTTCATGCTTGAATATGCGACAGAAGCTGGCCATCTCGTCGATCTCCTGTGCCAGGTGCCGTTCAAAGAATATTGGAGGACTATTAAATTTCAGATATTGTGGCAGCAGGACAACATCTGGCTTGCGTGTGACCAGTCTGTTCAGTTCAATTGAGATCTTAATATCCTCCTCGGTCTGTGATATTTGCACCATTTTTAATATGTTGTTGTCGTTGTTGTTGTTGTTTTTACTTTGTGACGAGCCGACTACGTTGTCCTTACCCACGCTGTTGTTAAGTGCTGAATGAGCAATTGCTGCCTGTCACATTGGGAACGCCGAGACAATGCCTGCTATTCTGGCTCTACACACAACCCGGGGGATTCGTTTTGAATATCATATTGGTTTTATTTATTTTGATTTGAATATTAACCGGCATTGTAATCGCCCAAAACGAGTTGCGCTCCTTATCGATCAAACAGTTATTGGCTGACTCTGGCGCCGGTTCTGTCCATCCCTCTGCATTGGACGCCCGCACGCAAACCAGGAATTTCGGGCCTGTGTGCACACACCTGTAACACTCACTTGCCTCCACTTAGTCATTGACCCTCGGACCTACATAAAAACTTACATGAAGTAACCCCCTCACATATTTGTATTGAATTACCCGGCTAGTGTTGAGTGCGTTGACGTGACACGCAGGAGGCACGATACGATGTACGATGTACGTAGTGTGGAAAGAAACAGTGTACTCATTTTTTTACAGTACTCACAAAATTGTACCAATTAAACCAGTGAATGATTCTTTGGCCTTTTTTAAAAATATTCATGCCGTACGATTATATTAGGTAGGCAACATAAAAGTACTGAAGCAATTACTAATAGAAGGACTATCAATATACCGAAATTACTGTTAATAGTAATCTATATGTTCGATGCTTAGTGATTACTAAATTTTTATAACTGCAAGTATTCGAACTTAGATCTACATATCTAAAATTGACTACTTGTCCTATTTATGTAAATGTGCATTTTCTTTATTCGTTTTTGTTTGCCAATTTAATTTGTGTTCTCAACGAGGACTCCCCCTAATAGTTTCTTGCACTGCGTGTTCTCGTGACATGCGCCCATCTCTAGTCGCATTTTTGCACGCTATGCCATTCATAATTCAATATTTGTTGAATTTGACATTCGATTGACAAACGTTTAATATTCGTTTTATGGCAGGGCACGAATCTGATTATTAATGATTTGGGTAAATTGATTAAAACTCCACTTAGCAAAAGAGACAAACACGGAAATGATTAACATTAGATGGCATTTAATCTTTTATGCCTCCAATTTAATAGTACTTTCGGGTAGAACTTTAGCAACTTTTCGTGGCTCCTTTATCGTTGTCACCGGACATTGCATTTCGCCCCAGCCTATGGGCACCATTGGTATGCGGTTCTTTCGAATATCGCTGGCATAGGCTATGACCACACCAAGCTCTGCCTCGGCTGTGCTAAGGGTGAATGATTGTTCCATTTGGTTGAGCACGCGTGCTACAATGACATCTCCGGGCTTGAACGACTTGTAGATATCCACTCGATCCTTTTCGGTTTCTCGCACATCCTCTTTTCGCAGCAGACCACGGTAGCTGCTCTCGAGAAGGACGTTCCTAACACAGAATATGGCGCACTTTGCGAACTTTGGTGTTGTCACTAGGATGCGGGCTGTGACAATGTCTCCAGTCGCCGGTATGGTCAAGTGGAAACCCGGCTTATGTACACTTACAACTTGACACTGAGATAAAAAAATATTAATTATGATTTTTAAATAAATTTGTATAACCTACCTTCTCTGTGGATTCATCAATATTGACAACACCGGATTTGGAGGCATAAATATAACCGCCTTGTTCATAGGTACCTTCGCCCACTATTATGTTATCTTCTACGCGACACAAGCGCTCCCCAGGCACGCAAATCATGATCTCGTCCTCCTTTTTCTGGGAATCATCGGTTGTTTCAGTCATTTTGGAATTTATGTCTCTTGGTCAAAACAAAACAAATGCCATGTGTTTGGCGTCTTATGTTATTGGGAACGTATGCTACTTTAACGAAACTTTTATTTAACGAAAGCATTCGATAAGTTCGTATCGCATACAAAAAGACACATATACAATCGATAACAGCACAGTCGATAATACGCGCGTGTTTTTTACGCCGGTGTCCATCATTATATGTTTTTATAAATATAGTTTATCTGCTTGTAATAAAAAATATATTATTAAAAATGAACATAAACGCGAATATGAGTTACCGTGAGGTGATTCCCAGAAACCTTAATCCAGAGGAATGGATTGAAGTTGAAATAAACACAGGTGTGTTGAGGAAATGCCGGCTGCCTTTTGTGCGGCTTTCGACTTTATAGAATTCATTAACAATTTATAAACTTTTATATTAAAAGGAACTCAAAGCACTTTGCAGGACATCAAAACCTTTGGCAAATCGGGCAGCTTTTGTTATAATCCTGTCGGAAATACCCATAACAGAAATCGCTTTATATATTGGTAAGAATTATTGTTGTTATAGACTGACACAAGATTTTCAACTGGTGAAATTTGCATATAATTTAGGCGCACATATCAAGACATTGTTGAACTCTCGGAAGTCAGTCTCGATATTAGCCTGGTGCGAAATCATTTACGTTTGCGCTTCACGGACTCCGCCGTATTAAATGTCTCGTTGTCGGAACAGCCGAACAGCGTCACCTTGTTGGTGGTCACCGTTAGTAGCGTCCATTGCATTGTGTTTCCCCTGCAGGCTGATGCATCGTCTGTTGGTGGACCAACTGTTGTACTGGATACACAAAAGAATTCAATTTTCCATGATGTTAACGTACACCTCAAGGACCGCAGCAACTTCTACGTCCTCGATGGAAGCATGGCCATCAATGTGCCCCAACTGGCTGCCGCGGATGTGTCTGCCGATAACCAAGAGGCATATTTTGCTGTCGACTATCAGTCCAAGCTAATGCTGTATGTGATGAACTGCCGCACAGGCAACACAGTTGCGCACGAAGTCAAGGAGTCAAATCTGATGCCACGCTTCTTCTCCAATCTGAAGGGAGCTCTTATGTAAAAAAAATTAGAAGTATATAGTATATAACAAGTATATTAATCCACTTCCCTTCCTACAGTGGTCGTGGGGACAGCATGGAGACCGTAGTATCTATGTCATTTAGTCATGTTGACAGCGACATGTATCTCCTGGTTCTCTACAGGAATAACGAGCTGCGCCTGTGGTCTGTAGATACTTTGCAGAATATGGCCTCGATCAATTGTGGAGACACCCAGGAAACCCAAGGACGTGAGTCAAAAATAAATTTGAATCGTATCAACTCTGTTAATTAATCTTCTCCTATTTCAGCTCAAAACAGCTTGATGCGCAAGATCGATGATCGTAGTTTCTGTATCTTTGTCTCACACGAAAAGTTCGCCGAGTTCATTTGTCTAAGCGTCGTTAACAACTTAAGCGATACAAACACTAAAACCGTCGGCTTGGTCGTCCAGCATCGGGTGCCGGCAACGCAAATGGATCTGTCTGATTTCGATGCAACTGCCACGCACATTTGGACGCTGTGGAGCAATGCTGAGGGAGATTTCAATATATCGGCCATATTCCTAGGCACGGATAAAACAATTAAATGGGTGACGGCTGCATTGGAGCCACCACCAGATCGTTATTCTCTTACCATAGAGCAGGGCGTTGATCCACGTGAGGCATATTGCTCGTATATATTTCATCCGGGTCGATTTGATCGCAATGTGATCGCCAAGGCTCTTTATGTGGGTATCTCTGAAGATTCATCATATCCAAACTTAAATTATATTCATTTGTATCCTTACAGATGTTCAGACGTATCAACATGCAGTTTGACGTCAAGCAGCTGACAATGACCATGCTGAAGGAGCAGGTCTGTCAGGCAGTCGAGGATGAGATACAGAATGAGCTAAAGGAGTTTGTGGTCAGCGACGAAGAGTACCTGGATATTGCCACAAGATTATGGGATCGTTTCTATTCCTGCTGCGAACAATATCACATTAAATTTTCCGAGCCCATCGGAGTATCTGCTCTAGGTGCCATGGATGCTGTTTGCGTTGTACGTCGACAGTCATTCGCTCTCCTGCGGCCATGCGAGATGTTAGAACACTTGATCTTCGCCGAGGAACATACTATTGATGTTACCGACTTTGTGTCAGCGCATTGTCAAAATAATCGCAATGCGGCATCGAGTTTCATTGAACTCATGAAGATTATAAGGCAATTGGAGAAGTTTCTAACAGAAGATATAAAGATCGATATGGATAAGAAGATGTATCAACTTGATGATGCTGTAATCACCCACCTGCTAGAGTACATTACTACGGACAGCGATAATAATGATGGCAACGGTGGCATTGCCCTGCCCACTAGTTGCATCGAACAAATCCAGCAAAAGCTACAGTCAATCAGTGAACTGGATGTTGCAATAAATATGTTGCTCGATCTACTTGCCATTGTGGATCAAGATGCCTTTCCAGATCCTACAGGTAAGTGGAACCTGAATTTATTAATTTCTTTTTGATATATTTACATGTTAAATCTAAATTTAGCTGCTCAATCGAAGACAACGCGTTTCCTGCAGTCAACTGGGGCTTTATTTGGCAGCGACTATGGCGTCTCCATTCTCACCGAGACTGTCAAACAGATCGCAACAATACGGTAGGAATTATAAAAAAAAATTATTTAATTAACTTCTAATACTACTTGTCTGTTTTATAGTTTTGCCATTTGCCGCAATCTTTTGATATTGCAATATATAATCTATGGACACCATGCGCGCATGCGAGCCTCCATTGTTACCAATATTAATTTCCTCAACTCCTATTATACCTTGGTGTGGATTGCAGATAGACCAATCTCTCTTAATATCCCAGTTAACTTGTAAGTGGCATGCTTCTTACTTTATTTAATTTTTTACTTAACATTTGAATGGCTTACAGTGAAGTCTCTATACAGCGACTAGCTCGAGCGCAGCTTTTTAGCGGCTACACGCGACCGTATTCGAGTCAAATTCGCTTGAATAGTCAAACAACTTTGTTGAGTTTGTTCCTACAATCGAAGGGCTTGTTTAGCGCTCTTTCAATGATGCTGAAGGAGTCCAATCAAGCAGAGGATCATCAGTTGTCCATGCGTCAGACTTTGCTGTTATTGGTCAGCTTTATCAATCAGATGCTGTAAGTGGGTGGAATCAAACTGTAGAACTGTTCTTTACTTGCTTTCATGTGTGTTGCAGCTGGCCTGAGGCTTGGAATGATGTGTTCGTTGAGTGGCTGTTTGGCACGTGCCACCACATCATCATTCAGGATTACGTGCGCCTATTGTCTGGCTGGTGTGATGAGAAGTCCAATTCACGTAAGGAATACCTTAATGTTAATTCGTGGAGAAGATGCAGTTTTAAATTTATTCGTACATTTTTTGCAGGTAATTTTATGCTGGCTGTGTCATTTCTAGATTGTGGAGAGCCTGAAAAGGCGATCGATCTGTTCGAGTGCATCACAGATGGTGTGCTCAAAGAACCATTTCTCTTTGAGCAAGTGTTGCGAAACACGCCACTCTACACAAAACTACAGGGTATACTGAACAGAGAGAAAGTGGCTATAACAAAAGAAGATGCCAAACTGGCCTTGGTGCACTATTATTTAAAAGTAATACAGCTTTTTGAGCAGCATTCCGCATCGGATTACATTATTCAATTGGCTCAAATGGCTATGAGCAAGCTGCAAGTGGAGGATCCACAGTTGCCCATGTTCCAATCGATTGTTTTCAACAATCATCTGCAATTGGAACACTACGAGGAAGCCTATCATGCGCTCGTCTACAATGCGGATACTTCAAGGCGCAAGGATTGCCTGCGTCAATTGGTTATAATGCTGTTCGAGTGCAGGAGATTCGATCTGCTCATGCAGTTACCCTACAATTGCCTCCAGGAGGAGTTCGAGAACATTGTGGAATCACGTGCACGTTCGCTGAGTATCGATCAAAATGAAGTCTATAACTTCCTGTATTCCTTCCACGCCAACAAGGGCAACATGCGCAAAGGTAAGGGAATATGTGACGTCTATCGAGCCTCTATTTAAATATATATTTATTCCGGCTTCACAGCTGCCACTGTCATGTACGAGCAGGCCATGCGTTTACAGGTGGACAGCGATGCTCCTGACGCACTGCAGAAGCGTTGCTCCTCGCTACTAGTGTGCATCAATTGTCTGCATTTGGTGGACAAGCGTTACAGATGGATTGCCAAGCCGAAAATTGCCGATGAGAAAGTCAACATGGAACAGGACAACGACGAAACAGCTGAACATGAAATGGAATGCGGTCATGAGGTTGTTGTGCTTGAATTGGAGGATATACGGCGGGAATTGTTGCAGGCAGAAGCGCTTAGAGAATTGTCGCATCATCGCAAAGATGCGGCCGCCTTCGAGCTGGCCGGTGCCGAGGAACTTTCCTATCTTCTAGCCACCTCTGGACTCTATACGGCCGCGTTGAAACTTGCCCGCGGACATGAGTTCTCTGTTCTGCCCATTTTCGAAAGTCTTGCGGCTGCGTGTGTGAGTGCCTCAGAGGAAAAAGCTATGGATGCGTGGGCTTGGCTGCAAAACAACGATTTGGCGGGTAAAAAGCAAATAAAACTATTTAAGGGAAGTTTACTTTAAGCACACTTCATCATTTCAGATCTGGCGCATCGCAACAACGCTGCCGACATGGCTTGGTCCTTGCTGCAGAAACTAGTGGAGGATAATGAACTGAAAGTTTCGACAATGATACGAAAATGTGTTGTCAACCGCATCCTTACGTTGAACGCATTCGTGCCACAATGGCTCTGCGACTCCTACAAATTGGCCAATACACGAGAGCTTCTGCATTTGTATGTGAAGCACAATCGCCTCTTGGAAGCTGCCGATCTGGCGTGCGAAATGATTGGCGCCATGCTGGGAGCAGGCAGTGAATACTTTGACTTCAAGCATTCGGTGAATGTGACCAATCCGCAACTCTCATTCCCCATCAATACCATCGATCTGCTGTTGCATGGGCTGCAGGTCAACGGCAAGCAGCACATTGAATACGAAATGGTATGTGATGACCGGAAAGATCGTGTTTCCTTATCTTAATTAATCTTTGTAATTCCTGCAGGCGTATCTCAAACTGGAGGAGGAGGTAGCCCGTTATGTGGAGACTGTGAAACGCACAACAGATGATAAAATCAAATTGGCCATTCTCACGGATCGACAGAATCGCCAGCAACAACAATTGATTGGTTAAGCGCACTGTTCATTTATTGTGCAAGTTTAAGGATTATAATAAAGAAGAATTAGTATTAAAAATCATCTGTCATCACCAGCTCCGAAAGAAACTTCTTATAGATATTCATAAATTGTGCCACAAAGGCCTCCAAGTGGAATATGTGTTTGGCACCGTTCTGCATGCGATGCTCGTATTGTGTGGCAAATTCCAGAGTCTTTGCCTTGATAGACATATCACAGTTGTTGACCAATTGCTCAACCAGGCCACGGAAGATGAGATTGGGGGGTACGCCTTGCGAGAGTAGCTCATACAGACGGTCACGTATCTTCTCCAACTTGGCAGGCGTCTGCTCGCTAACAATCTGATTGGCCGTCTCCCGCAAATACACTTGCCAGTCCAGCTCGGCGATTTCCTGCTGCGCTGTGAACGGATACTGTTGAACTTTAGATGCCTCCAGCATAAGCAGGGCACGGCGTAAATTGCGCTCGGATTTGTCCACCACACGCTTGGCTAACTCTGGTGGCAAGGTGAGTCCCTCGCGCTTGCACGTGCTATGCAGCACCGCAGTCATCTCGGTCTCGTTGGGAGCGGGCACACGAATGCCCAGACAACGGGACCGTATAGCCGGAATAATGCGAGATGTGGAATTCACCGAGAGTATTATACGACATGTGGCAACGTATTTTTCCATGGTACGACGCAGTGCATGCTGAGCATCCTTGGTTAGCTCATCACCTTCGGAAATCACAATTACTTTGAACTCTCTCTGACCATTAATATCAATCTGATGTGTCTGTGCCACTTGTTTAATTAGGTCAATGACGACAGTCCGATCGTACATGCCCGCATCCGAAGGATTCACTTCCAAATGGTAATTGCTGCTCACAGTCATCACTTCAATTTTTCGGTTCGAAGGCGTTGTGAAGCTCATTGTCTCGTTGCGCAGCCTCTCCACGCCAGCACCATACATTTCACGCAACAGGCACATTATGCGCGTCTTTTTACCGGCACCAGAAGGACCATAAAACATGAGATGTGGGAAATCGCTTTGCTTGCAAAGGTTACGAAGATTTTCGGCCTGTTCCTATACAAATAAAATGAGAACGTTAATAGAGTCTATATAATATGTTTGTATAAGTTTGATACTTGCCTTATGGTAATCCAGTTTGGATAACTCCCGCGGCCGGTATTTGTCCACCCACAGAGCCATGATTACTTATTTACATAAAATATTTCAGTTTACAAAACAATTGGGAATAGTGCGGCTTTGTTGCTAGCAGTGCGCGCTTTTTTACGATAAGGTAATCGTTGCCGGCGTATGAAACTGATTGTTCGGCACAATCGATGGTAGCTATCAAAAAATCGATATACTTTGAAAAATACTAAAAAGTATTTATTGCATTCCTAATATTCATATTATTATATCGATAAGTTGTTTGTTGGTGCATCGATATGGTGTTGACCAAAATATTTGAATTTCGATAAGCAATTGCAGCAAAAAAATACCTTTTAAAACGAAATGATAATAACTTAAAATATAATTTTCAAGTAATATGTTCTATTTGTTAATTCTTTTGAAGAAGGATATAAAAGATTGAATTATTTAATAACTTCTTTTTTTTCATCTCTCATGCATCACATTCCTTTTTAACAGTCACTTTGTGCATGTAGGCATGTCGCAATAAATTTGCCCTATTAGTAAACTCTTTATTACAAATGTCACAGATATTAGAGTCATCACCAGTATGCGTCTGCCGATGCATTTGTAGAGTTTTGCGTGCAGCAAATGTCTTCTCACAACCGACGACTTCGCATTTAAATGGACGTAACTTTAGATGCACTGCATCATCGTGATTCTTGAGGTGACAAAGCTTTGTGAATTTACGTCCACATTTGCTGCATTGATAGCCTTCTATGTTGGTGTGACGGGCTAGATGTTCATCCAGTTCCTTATGGCTCGCCTTTCCTTGGGAGCAAATCGGACATCGGAACTGGATATCTGATGAGTGGTTCTTTAAATGACGATTTAGTTCTGCTTTCTGACGAAACGATTTCTGACAAATGTTGCAATCAAAGGGACGCTCGTTTGTATGCCCCATCAAATGCACGCGAAGAGTTTTTGATAATCCAAAGGATCGGTCACAGTAGGTGCACTGATATGGTCGTATGCCTTCGTGAACTGTTTTCACATGGTCTTTCAAGTGATGTTTTCGCTTAAATTCTCGCTGACAATACGGACATTTATTATCGGGCTTACAGTGCACTCTATACCCATGATTTCGCATCTGAAGTTTGGTCTTAAATTGCTTTTTACAGAGATGACAGTATAACTCATCGAAAGATAAATCTTGATTTGCATATTGACTTTTTCTCCTTGGCTCATCCATGTCTTTCTCTGTACATTTGTGTGTCTGATATGAGGATAGTTTTCGAAAGGTTCTACTGCAAATTATACAACGGCAGAATACTTTTATATCCTTGAAGTTTGCATTACATGAAATCGCGTTCTCAGGGCTTATATCGCATAGCTCAATTGGGTCACCGTTATCACTGACTGACTTGGACATTATATTATCTATTTCAGGTTCACTGTAGTTTTGATTAGCATCTTCGTCGGGGGGCTAAGTATTAAATATATTTATTTCTTAGTTAGTGTTGGGAAAATATTTTAAATATTTTATTTACTCACTTTAATGTCATCTTGTTTTTCATTTAAAACTGAACAATCTCTAATTGATGATATATCGTTTGATAATATTGATGTAAAATATTGATGACTTTCTTGTATTTGTTTTTGGAACTCAACAAATGTGCGACATTTTTCATAACAAACCCCACATAAATTGATTGGCTGAATATTTTCAAAAAACATTTCCTTTTTATCTCTTCCTATAAAAATAACTCGCAATAAATTCTGCAGGTCTGCTGTACTAAGTAAATTGCTGGTATTAATTGAACCTGATTTAAGTTTAAAACATGTTGCACATATCAGATTCATCTTGTGAGATAGTTCTTGTTGTTCCTTTATCAATTCACTTAAGGCTACACTAGAACAAATTGACACTTCTGCAAATTTTCTAAACATTGAGATTTTGGTAAAACAAGAGTGACACAATTGATTCGGAATCGCCAAGTTTGGTTTTGTATCATCATCTGCCATTTCGTGAAGAATACGTAGTAGCTGCGGATCATCTTTTATTTTATGATGAAGGCCGTTTTGGTCTCCCAATTCTACAACAGGTTGCAAACAAACGCGACAGAAATTATCAACTGTAGCACGAGTTATTGGCAACATTTATTATTCTTTGCGCCTATGTTGTTAGGTTTGATTCTTTGTTTGTTTACAATAACAGTTTGTTCAATTCGCTTTCTCCTATTATTCGCAATCGTAAACATACAAATTGTGGTGGTGTTACAGTAGCAAGTGATACCAAATCAGAGTATCGATAAATATTTTCTAATGTTAATTGCAAAAATTGATTACCAATCAATTCAAGAGATGGTGAAAATTTAAGTAATTAATGATTTTATATTACTGTTTTTGTTATTTATTATAACTTGTTATCTGAATAAATTAAAAATTTTATTATAATCGTTAAAAAGCAAGGCACCGATTATTCATTTCGCTAGGACATACACGAATGTATCGATGGTGCCAGTGATGACATTGCATTTGCTATCGATACTTTTGCACCTCTATTTGCTACCACATACATAAATTCTGCGGCTGCTCTGCGGCATAATCGTGGATAGCAAAGTTTAAAAGGTGTTTTTTTTTTGTTGTTTAGAGACTAGACATAAGCGCATGGAAAACGGTGTGGAAAATGGTTTATTGCCCGATGGCGATCAACTAGAAGCTCGTGAAAACCAAATGGGCAGCAGTACAGACGGCGAGGGTGAAGGCGAGGGCGGCGACTCGACGCCACAGCCGCCGCAAACAACAAATGACGATGTAAGTGACGGCGATGTGGATGGGGAACGCGATATGTCTGTGTCGGATGCGGCTGAGGTGGAAGCCGAGGCGGACACAGAAGCAACACCAATCGAAAACTCAGCTCCATGTCAGATATCCATACTCGAGGACAGTCTGTGCGAAAAGGACGTGGACAGCGATGCACCCGATGACGAGAACGATGACGAGGTGAGGGGTGGAAAATTTGCAAAATTTGAAAGGCCCGTCAAATCAACTAATAAAACCCTAATCAATTGAATTCTGGTTTTTGCACAGGCCAAGGAAAATTACGAAGGATTCAATGGCACTGGCCGCACAGTCACCCTGCAAACATTAATGGCTGCAAATGTTCTGCAGCCCGGAAAATCACTAATGACAATAGATTATTTGGGTCAAAAATTTGTGGGTGATTTGTTGCCGGATGGTAAAATTAAATCCCAAGAGACTGAAACCATATTTCTTACGCCCAGTGCTTGGGCCATGCACTGCAAGCGGATCATTAATCCTGAGAAGAAAAGCGGATGTGGTTGGGCGTCAGTCAAATATAAAGGCAAAAAGCTGGATGCCTATAAGAATACATATTTGAGAAAGTGTGCACAGCAAAAGGAGTCGACACCTGAAGACGGTGACTTAGGTAAAGTTATTTTCTTATAAGAATATAATGAAAATAATCGCAAACAAATTTGATAGTAGATTTTCAACTTAGTATATAGAAAGTTAGGTTTAATCTTATCCTTATCTATGTTATTATTGTATTTTTTTCCCCTTTTTTAACAACAACTTTTTTTAATCGACAGATGCCGAGCGAAAGTCCGACTCTCCAGATCCGGTTGTAAAACGCACAGTTTTCCCACACAACACGGTCGCCAATCGCAATATAAATCAGTAAGTTTTTAATATAACAATCTGATAATTGCTAGACTGATTTAAAAATCTTTATAAAATCTCTTTATAGCGATGCCAATATGCTGATCGAGGCGATACCCTTCACATCAGTTGGCAAATTGCAACCGTTTATGTTGACCATTACTTCGTCGTCCCTGCTGCTAGCCGATTTCCATTGCCATTTGACGGTGCGAGAGGTGTGCGGCTATTTGGGTGGCACATGGGACATGAACACGCACAGTGAGTCCGGCCTTAAGATTATGCCTTCATTGCCAATGCCATTGCTAAATCTATTTCAATTCCCTTGCAGCCTTGAACATAACAAAAACATATCCATGTCGCAATACACGCTTCGATCGACAACGTGCGGGCGAAGTGGAGCGTGACATACAGAAAATGATGGTACAGGATCAGGTGCTGCTCGTGGGTTGGTATCATTCGCATCCGAAATTTCAGGCAGAGCCCACATTACGTGATTGTGACTCCCAGTTAGACTATCAGATACGCATGCGCGGAGCCAGTGATCTGACATATACACCATGTGTTTCGCTGATTGTTTGTAAGTGATTCCAAGTCTGTCATGATTCAGATTTGTCAACTGAATGCCTTTTCTTATAGCACCGTATTATGAGGAGAATCCCACCTTAGAGTCGGTGGTCAAGTGCATATGGATAGTGCCGCCAAACGAGAACAAACAGAGCATGGAATATGGCAGACCGATGCTAATGCAGTATTCTGTATTGCCCGACAAGGAGATCCCCGAAGAGGTTCGCACCGAAATACAGTCCTGCGTCGATTATTATACCCAATACCGTGGGGAGATTGTAAAGTTCCGTAATATTTACAACAACGATGTGACGTACATTGAGAAACTGAAGAACACTCTCTACCCGAAGTTCCCATCGAAGCAGAGCGACAAGGCGCTGTGGAATTGGTTGTGTGCAGTGCTCGATTGTGAGCAGGAGGATGATTTTATACCACCGAAGACGATTAAGATTATTGACAACGATAACGATGGCAATGATCTGTCGATTGTCAAGGCAGAGACTCCGGCGGTGACGTCAGTGGATACGATTAGCGATATCAAACTGGAACAACAGCCCAAGGATGAGCCAATCCTAAGCGAAAGCATTTCATTGAACTCTGTGGACATGACGGAGGCAGCACGCAAAGTGGAGGAAGAATCGACGCTGCAAGCGGAACAGAAAGCCAGTGAACTGAAGGTGATGTCGCTGCAGGAGCAACTGTGCATGCCATCGGGTCTGAATATGAATCCAGTGCGCATGCTGTCGCCACTGGCCACACCGAATCCCACAAATCATACGCCAGTTCCAGTGGCTGTTGCCGCCAGCAGCAGCGTGACACCAACGATGCCAGTTGCCAGCCAATTGTTGCCGCCACAGGTGCCGCCAGTCACTGTTGCTGCTGTTGCCGCCGCCGGTGCGTCTCCCTGCGACAGTCCCACAAATTTGCAATTGGCTTCGAATGCTGCCAGTCCCGCCAAGTTTGAGCTACCGGTGCGTGCTTCACCGTCGCCAGCCAAATCGGACACCTCGTCGCATACATCACGCACGCGAAACTCGCCCGCTCCCAGTCCCGGCAAGTTCAGTGTCAGCGATATAGCGCGCAATAGTCCCAGCCTGACGCCCAACAAATATGATACGCTATCGACGCCTCTGGTGCCGCCATCAGCTGCCTGTTTGCCCACTGCGAATGATCTGATGGCAGCGAGCTTGGCTCAGCTAGCGGGTCAATTGCCACCTAACTTTCTGCAAGGCGACTTGGCGGCGCTCTTTAATCAGCAACAACGCAAGGATTATGGCAGCTCCTCACTCAATCAACTGGCTGCGGCAGCAGCCAAAGTCGGCGGCTCAAAGCAAGCGGGCGGGCTGAGTGATCCCAATGTGGCAGCTGCTGTAGCTGCCTATTCCAATAGCTTCAACATGCCGTTGCCTACGATCGCCAGCAGCAGCAGCAGCGGTGGAGGTGGTGGAGGCGTCAGCAGTAACAACAACAGCGGCAGCAAATCCAAGCAGGATCGATCCTCTAAATCGTCAGCATCCTCATCTTCGTCATCAAATTCCAGCACATCGTCAAACTCCTATAAGACAAAGCTAATGAAGGAGCTGGACGAGCTGAAGAACGATCCATTGAAGATGAGTGAATTGATTCGTTCGCCAGAGTATGCAGCACTTTTGCTGCAACAGGCGGAGGCATTGGGTGCCACCACACTGGGCACACTGGGATTTGGCTCGGATTTGAGTTATCTAACGGGCGGACAACCCTCTACGAATCCTGCAACGAGCAGTGGCAGCAGCAAATCATCGAAATCAACAGCGGCAGCAGCAGCGGCGGCTGCGGCAGCAGCGTCATCCTCAGCAGCTGCAGCAGCACTCAATGCAGACTACAACAATCTCATACAGGCGTCCAAGCTGTTGGGCTATGATTCCTACATGCAGCAGCAGAGTAAGCAGAGCAATGACCTCAACGCGTTCCTACAACAGCAGATGGCAGCAGTGGCTGCGGCTTCAATGCCGCCGACATCCGTTTCCACTAGCAGTGGCGGCGGCAGTAGCAGCAGCTCCAAGAAGCAACAGCAGCATCAGCAGCAACAGCAACAACAACAACAGCAGCAGCAGCAACAGGCGGCGGCACAGCAGCAGGCGCAGCAGCAACAATCTGCCGCCCAGGCTGACTACACGGCGCTGCTGCAGACCTACACGAAACTCTTCGATCCGAACAATCAGTTTGCTGCCGCCATGGCTTCCACGGGCAACAAGCACATGAGTGGAGCACACAATGAGCTGACCGCACTGCTGGCAGCCGGCGCTGGAGGTGTTGGCGTTGGCGGTGGTGGTGGTGGTTCCAAGCAGAAGCAGAAGGACATACAGTCGGATATGCTGAATCAATTGCTGCAGCTGGAGAAGCAGGACTCGGAGATTAAGGCATTGTTGTATCGCCAGAATAAAGCAGCCGCCGATCTGGATGCACTCTTTGCGGCGCCTTCGGGCGGCTCCAAAGCTGGCAGCAGTTCAGCAGCAGCTGCCGCCGCAGCGGCTGCAGCAGCAGCAGCAGTTGCCACCGGTGTGCCATCGCCGTCGTCGCTGAGCAACTCCGCTTCGGCCTACTACAATGCACTGGCGCAGGAGAAGATGCAGGATTATGCGGCATTCTTTCAGCAGCAGCACGGCAAATATGGCATTCCGGATCCGCTTTCCAAGTCAACGTTGGCCGCCAACAACATGTTCATGTCGCCATCGGCGCTATTTAAAATTCAACAGGAATCACTGTCGGCCATGATGATGAAGCCGCCCAAGTCGACAACGCCCTCGTCGGCGCGTACTCGTGAGTCATCAGCATCGCCGGCACTGGAGCGTCTTACGCCCACCAAGTCGATAAGTGGAGGAGGCGGTGGCGGCGGAGGTGGTGGCAATTCCAATTCAGCTGGAAAATACAATTTCAGCGCCGTCGATTTGGCCATATCGAGTGTGCCCTCGAACACGCCATCGCCGTCTCCCTCGGACGGCAGCAGCGGCTCGTCGCATCGTCGACCGTCGCCGGACTTGAGTCGATTGTATGGCGAATTGGCACCACCTGGTGCACTGCTGGCCAACGCGTTGCCCAAGAAGCGCATGGAGTTCGCATCGGTGGCGGATTTGGCTGCGCCGCCGCCAGCGAAGATACCCAAGAACAATGTGGGCGATGATGTACTCAATCTGTCGCACGATTAGGATTGGCGGTACGGGCACTTTGCCTATCGAGCGTACGGCCCACTGAACGCAGTATTTCCTCAACAGTATCTATCCCTATACGCAGCATAAGGTCAACAGAATCTCCCCTGCCCCCTGCCTCTCCTGCCCTAGCCTCCTAAAAGTCTTTATACAAATAATTCCCCTATTTTTTAAAGAATGCTCTCAAGTGTTGCAATTGATTGTGTGGAGAAGTGGAGAAGCGTAATCAGTATTTGCCACAAGACAATTTCACAACTAATAAAAGAATATAATAATAAAATCAAAACGGAAAAGATATTCCCTGATGAAAGAGAGAGATTAGAATCGATAACTTGATAACATTATCGAGTTAGGAGAGGAGAATAATACTAAATGACATCCACACACTGCATTGCTGATGATTGTAATAAACTTAAGATACGTACAATATAAACAGAATGTAGATAATTATTACGCATACGCATCGATGTCCTTAAACGATTTATTTAAACTATGTATTTGCTATTTTAGGTTTAGTTACTGCACAAAGGTACTTTAAGTATTTTAATATAGTACATACACATATACAGAGACACACCTACACTCGCAGACAACACACAGCCACACAAATACAGACAAACACACACGCATGCATATAAATATATATAAAGTGTAATACCTACTGAATAATTTCAAAATGACTTTGCCGCAATAAAATACAAATATATATACACGATATATATATGAAATATAAACTAGTTACTTAGTTTACAATACTGAATAGTGAAGAGAAATAAAACTAATAAATACAACAATTTTATTCCATTCTCGGACTGATCATATGGTATGAATACTTTGCCTCTTGCCGGTACAAAATAGAAACAAAATACCGGTTCAACTTTGTTATGATCCGATCCCGAACCAGCCGAACTGCTATGCAAAATATGATATCCAGTATCTTGTTTGTGCACTGTGTCGCTCTAGAGATCAACAACAATAACAAGAATGCGAAGCGTGGCTCTGATAAAAGATGCATAGCTAATTACTTGGGGGCAGGTGCTTACGTGCCTTCGCTCTTGGGTATCTTTGTTGGGGGGGATCGACCGGCTTATCGCGATGCTTAGTTTAGCTAGCATACGAGTATATTGGCGACAAACAAGAAATTCAGCAGCACGAATGATGTAGCACTAGTTACCCTCTTTCTTCTTTAGTATCGTATTGCATAATTATTTGAAATCATAGAATTTAATTTAATTTTTAAAAATTCTGAACTAACAAGAGGAAAATGTTTCATTTTGGTGAATATCGAGAATTAGAAATAACTCAGAAATAGAAAATTCTTAACCAAAATTAACCTACCTCATTTCAATTCTATTGCAAAGTAAATAAATAATTTTATATTCCATTGAAAATAACCATTTCCAACTGAAATTCAACATTTTCCTTTACACAGCAAGAACTTAATAAACATGACCCACCAACGTTGCAATGCATTACATACCTCACTAAAATGATTAACTATAGGGTATACCAGAAAACAGGTGACTTGCTAGGTCTGAACATATAAATAGTCCAGTTAGCCAACCAAAAACTCAAGTCTGTTTTTCACTCACGTCGCGCGAAGTTAGAAAACGAAACATGTCGCAGTACAAGGTAAAAAAGCGGAATAGAAACGCTAAAAAAGTTAATACAAATTAAGTGCAATGTGTAATGTTTTTTCTGGTTCATGTCAATTGAAAATATCATGCATTTTATTGATTATTTAGTTTAATCAAATCATAAAGAAATACTGGGAAAAACATCTCGTGGAAGTGCAAACGTGTTTCGAATATTTTAATTTATGTTTCAACCGGATCCCTAACTTATTCTTGCTCTAGCGATAGGTATGAGTGGAAATAAATAATTATTTTTATTATTTACATTCCTATTTAAATTATGTTAGAAGTATTATTATTTTATAATGTTTACAAAATGTGCGAGTGCTATAATCATATTTTTTAGACTTAACGCGAGTGCTGGAAACTTCGACAGTGTCTAACGCTTTTCTTAACCTGTAAATCTTGCTTCTTCGTTGTATTGGCCGCATAAAATATGGTGCAAAATCTTATATAGACTTTGATGTTCGTTATATACACATATATAAAAAAAATAATTTCGAATAATGTATGTTCAAAGATAAACTTTCAAAATGATAACAGGTGTTTGAATAAAATGAAATAAATTTGAAAAAAAATTTCATCATTTATAGGCAACTTTTATTAAGTTATATCTGGGAAATGCATTTTGATTGCATAGCACAAAAGTATTTAAGCAGTTTTTTAAGTTCCTTTATATATTAACATCTATTTTATTTACATTGTTTGACAATTAAAATGACTTGATTTGAAAAACCTTCACGTGTTCGCACCAAAAAAACCTCCAAGAATTAACAAGTCGTAACTTTTCCAGTACCTTTCGGGCTTCGGCTCGCACTTTTCGTCGGAGGACGAACGCTGTCCCAACTCGCTGCCAGTGGGTCAGAATTCGCCGCAGCAATGTCCGTATGGGCTCTACGCCGAACAGTTATCTGGATCTGCGTTTACTGCACCACGTAAGGAAAATGTACGCACTTGGCTCTATAGAAAACTACCCAGTGCGGTGCATAAACCTTTTGAAATCTACAAGGGCTCAAAATATTTGACTCAAAACTGGGACGAACAGACGCCGAATCCAAATCAGGTACTTATACTTACAGAATACTCAAGAAACCGTATAATACTATGAATGAATTGCAGATGCGCTGGAAACCCTTTGATATACCTGGGGCGGATAAGAAGGGTGTTTCCTTTGTCGAGGGCCTTCACACAGTATGCGGTGCAGGCGATACGAGAACTCGTCACGGATTGGCGATACATATCTATCTATGCAACATATCAATGGAGGACTCTGCTTTCTACAATAGCGACGGAGACTTTCTTATAGGTATGAAATGAATAGAAATATATTGGATATTCCTTAAATTAATTTCCTTTTTTTTCACAGTACCACAACAGGGAGTATTGGATATCACAACTGAACTGGGACGCATGACTGTGGCACCCAATGAGATTTGTGTCATTCCACAGGGTATACGCTTTGCTGTGAAGGTCAAGGAACCCAGTCGGTAAGTTTTATGAATAATATTATGTATGATATATATATGTAGCATATATGATTATCTATACAAATAATTAAAGAAAGTCACTGAATGTTGACTTGATTACCTAGACTCAATTGAAATTTTAATATATTATATTTTAATGCAGAATTGGAAAGATTTAACTATAAAACTAGTACATGAACAAATATATATATTAAAATAATTTTTCTCACATATTGACTAAACTTGCAGCGGCTATATACTCGAGGTGTACGACGGTCACTTCTGTCTGCCCGATCTGGGTCCAATTGGCGCTAATGGACTGGCCAATCCAAGGGACTTTGAGACGCCTGTCGCCTGGTTCGATGATAAAGAGACCAAGGGTATGTAACGATTTGGAAACTTTTAATTGAAGAAATACTGATATTGATTTATTACTTTCCCCGACTAGAATTCAAGGTGATATCCAAATTCCAAGGCAGTTTGTTTGTGGCCCAACAGGACCACAGTGTCTTCGATGTGGTCGCCTGGCATGGCAATTATGTACCTTATAAATATGATCTTGGCAAATTCATGGTTATCAATTCGGTTAGTTTCGATCACTGTGATCCGAGTATTTTCACTGTGCTTACCTGTCCGAGTCTAAGACCTGGTACGGCTATAGCCGACTTTGTAATATTTCCCCCTCGCTGGTCCGTGCAGGAGCACACATTCCGACCGCCCTACTACCATAGTGAGTATAATGATTGGATATACATTGGTATATACAAAGATTTAATAATTGATAAATTAGGAAACTGCATGAGCGAGTTTATGGGTCTCATCCTGGGTCGCTACGAGGCCAAGGAGGATGGTTTCGCTGCGGGCGGTGCCACACTTCACTCGATAATGACGCCGCATGGTCCCGATTACAAATGCTTCGATGGCGCTTCAAAGGCTCAACTCAAAGCGGAACGCATTGCCGAAGGCACTCAGGTTTGTGAGAGATAAATCTCTAAGTTGTTTCAGAACTTCAAGCTTGTTTTCTTATTCCAATTTCAAGGCCTTCATGTTAGAGTCCTCACTCAGTCTGGCCGTAACCAAATGGGGCGAGGAAACCTGTCAGAAATTGGATGCCAAGTACTACGAATGCTGGCAGGCGCTGAAGAATAATTTCAAACTCGATAACTGAGCGATAACATCTTATCAAGTTTCGGTTGAGGATTTTCAATTTACATACATACAATACATTTATTAAAATGTGCATTAAAAGTCGATAGCTTACAACCAAGTTGTATAATTGCTCCGTAATCTCTTAACTACAATATATGTGTATATATAGCCTGGTACTCGTAACCCCAGCTCGGGCTATCTTGGCTCTCATTTCTAAAGTCGAAAAGTAATGCTGGGCGCAGAGCGCGGACTCCGGTTGTTGAGTAGCTGCGATCCATTCAGTCGACAGACGCAGAGCTGGTTGCAATTGATCTGAACCGGTTCGTTTATCTTATTCAGCACCGAGGCATCGTGAGAGCTGGTAACATTATCATCGGAACGCCGACTATATAGGGATTTGGTGGCACAGTTACAGGATCCACTTCGAATATTCTTGAACTGATGTATCGCGGCCTCCTCTGACGCCCTGGTCTGGGAACAGCAACCGTTGGAGCCATCTACTGTACTAATGAGATCCGGTGCCCATTCCTTGATCATCATGGCGCGCAGCTCGGGACGTAGTCGCTTGGTTAGCCAATAGGTCCGCATGTCACCCTTGCCCTGAAATAATATAAAGCAAAAGAAGCTTGACTATCTTGGATATTGTTAACTGTAGAGTTTGCTATACTACCTTGATGTTTGTCAGGCCACGCTCGACACATATATAACCACCCACCTCCTGCAGCAGTTGGTAGGTCTGCTCCGAGATGTGAATTTTCATGGCCTCGCCAGTGCTCTCCATACGAGAGGCAGTATTAACAGTATCTCCAAACAGACAATAACGGGGCATCTAATTGAAAACAACATGAGTTAAATATATGAAGAGTATTTGATAGTTTATATAGTGTATACCCACCTTTTGACCTACAACACCTGCTGCACATGGACCGGAGTGTATGCCTATGCGAAATTGAACCGTTTCGGTGGGTTTATGACGGATCTTAAGGTTTCCAACTGTCTCCAGTAGATGTAAAGCCAGAGAGGCTATTTCACCAGCATGACGATTGGCGTTCTTGAGCGGAAGTCCCGACACCACCATATAGGCATCGCCAATTGTCTCCACCTGATTATAAGTATAGTAAATGTTCATTATATAAATATATCCAGGAAAATAATTCATTTAATTTTCCCTGATTTATAATTTTATAAAATTGAAAGACTACCTTGTAGACATCATAATTGGATATAATTGAGTCACAGCAAGTGTACAAATCGTTGAGCATTTCGACAACCTCAAAGGGGGTACTCGTAGCGCAGAGTTCTGTGAAGCCAACGATATCGCTAAACAAGATGGTGACACAATCAAAACACTCGGCCTTAACAGGGTCTCCGCTCTTCAGTAACTCGGCTACAGTTCTGAAAAAAATAATAAAAAATATTTTTTAAAAAATACATAAACTTTCTATAACACTGTACTTGCTTACTTTGGCAGCATTTGGTATAGTAACATGTCTGTCTTCTTTTTCTCCTCGTACAACAAGTTGGTTCTTTCCTGTACCAAACCCTCCAGATTGTATGCGTATTTCTCCATAATCGCCAGCATGTTGTCAAATATATTTGGTTTTCTAGAGATTAAATGAAAATAATATATAATATCCATATAATATTAAATGTATTTATAAGGTGCGCTTACAATCCCGCCTGCAGTTCCTTAAGATGCACCCTCACAAGTCTTATGTCGGGTCTCACTTCGGGATCTTCTTCCCAGCAAAGACGTAGGCACTTCCTTATATAGTTAGGTATATCCAAATGGTTTAGTGCCGGTCGAAATACGCCATGCTGCAGTAGTTCGGGACTTTTTACGAATTTTATAATCTCTGTTAATGAATATGTTTCGAAATCATTAAACACATTTTCATTTAATGTTATTTCAATAGTTCTTACCCTCTTTTGTGTACGTCGTTTCTCCCCAGGTTCCTTTTCTGCCAATCATCTCGTATAATAGAATTCCAAACGAATAAATATCGCCTTTCTGTGAGCCACGAGCTGGTCTATATGGATCTCGTAGGAGTTCTGGCGCCATAGTTAGTGCTCTTTTCAATTCCAGTTCGACTCTATGAATAAAATGCTTTATAAAGAGAAAAGTTCCTTTCTGGCTTCTCCACCTACTTGTTTGGTTCATCCTGTCCCGCTTTCAGTTCGTGTAGTCCAAAGTCAGAGATTTGGCAGACCCATCTGGAATCGATCAAACAGTTGCTCGACCGTAAATTGCCATGTGATATTATCTCAGAGTCGTGTAGGTATATCAGTCCTTTCAGTATATCGGAAACCAGTGAAGAAATGAACATATGATCCAGATGTAGATCTTCATTGGCGAGCACATCTTCCAGACTGCCACGAGCACAGTAGGTGGTGAATATTATCACAGATCCATGATCAATTGAGGCACCGATAAAGTTAATTATATTCTCGTGACGAACCTGAAAATCCACTTAAGAATTACGTTCTATATACTATAACAATATGCCAGCTTACCTCACGCATTAGTTTCAGTTCCTTACGAATCGAACGTGTTATATCCACATTCTTTTTATGAATCTTCTTCATTGCCACAATATTACCACGAAATAGAGCTGAGGGCAAGTATTCAATATAATAAGTAAACGGATATCAAAGATTCTAAACCTTTTGATATGCATATGGGTAGCAATTATATATTTCTAACTCTTACCAATATTTGTGAATGATCTTTTGTTTGGTTCTCCAACGACAAGAATACTTTGGCGACATATTTGAACCTAATAAGAGAACATAAGTTCGATATATATTTACTTATGTATATCAAAAACACTTTACATACAATATTCTTATGGCTGGGATTGTTATACTCTCCCAAGTTAATGACTGTAACCTCTTTCATATCGACCTTCCATAGCAGACCAGCTAAAGTCTGTTCATACCTGTAGTGTCTAAAAGAGAAGAAAACGAACATGATTGTTTGTTTTAATTGTACATATAATATTTTTATCTTTCTTTTGTGAATCAGCATAAACATATTTATGTATATATACGGTATTTTTGACATAAAGAAACAACACAGCCCAGTTGAAATACGCAATAAGAATTCGGATCAGTCCCTATACTCAAGACCCTGTTGATAACCCAACGAAATTCATATATACGGCTGTTTGAAAGCTTAGAGCTTGACCCATATCAGTCTAAGACTGTACATATATATTTCACTTAAATATACACGTATTATTTTCCTGAGCAATTTGCCTATAAATTCAGTCTTGTTCTGTCCAGAGTACGATTCAGTTATACTTTTTACTATATATAATAAACCACACGGAAGTAAAGAATGAACATTGTTTTTTTGTTTGTGTCGTTCCTCATTCTGAGTGGTGGCAATTGTGAAGCTAATACTAAGATAAATGAAGTAAGTAGCTGGTCTTGGTGCCCCAAGAAAATTTTAAAAAAATTAAAAAAATTCTGAAAAGATTAATTATTTATTTGTGCTTATATAATCGACTTTGTTATTCCTTTAGCTTAATATTGGCGATGTGTGTAAATCCTACACATACCAGGTTGTGAAGCCTATTGCTGATCAGCTTGAACGGCTGCAAAACAATTGCGACAACGAACAGAGAGATACCAACCATGAAAAGATGCAACAATTGGAACTCAAAATTGTGGAATTACAGTCTTCTGGAAAAAGCAAGGATCTTCATATCAAAGACTTACAAGCTACAATTTCTGAACTGCGGAATGCCAATCATAACTTTAAGCAACTCACTGACTCAGTTAACACAGAAATAGTCCAGCTTAAAACATTCATAAAAGAGGAATTTAAACTCTCTAAAAGCGATCAGTTTAATAAGAATAGCCGAGCAAACTCCGAAAATATTGTAGAAATGAAGTCTTTGAATGAAACTCTGAAGGGTTGTCAATTAAGTTTGAGTGAGTCACAAAGTGTTGTCCGTGTATGTCAAGAACAGTTAGGCAGTACAAAAAAGACCATTGATGAAAAGTCTGCGATGATTTCTCAACTCATAAAGCAAGTCCAATCAAAGGACCAAATACTTGAGGAATCTCAAACAAAACTTGCTAGCTTTCAATATGAATTAAAGAATCAAAAAGAAGTTATTCAACAGAAGGAACTCGAAATATTGAAATTGAAGGGGCATATTAAAGAGATCGAAGTAAAGCCAACTAGCTGTTTGGATTATGGTGATTCAAACAGTGTGCACAATGTCGAAATACCCAACTTCAAACCCTTTCCGGTACTGTGTAATAGTGAAATAGCTGGTCCTGGATGGACCGTTATGCAACAGAGAGTAAATGGAGGGCAGGATTTTTATAGAGACTGGAAAACGTATAAGAACGGTTTTGGTGACTTCAAAGGCGACTTTTTTCTCGGACTCGAGAAGATTTATCGTCTCACTAACAATCAGCCTCACGAGTTATACATTCATATGGAGAGCTTTAATGGGAGATCTGAGTATGTCAGTTATGACAATTTTAAAATTGCAGGAGAAGAAGATAAATATAGGTTGCTTAGCTTGGAAAGTAGAGTTGGAAATGTATTATTAGACAGAATGACCCCCAGCGTTCAAAGCATGTTCTCTACTTACGATAATGACAACCTGGAAAGGGAATATTATTATCTAAATCTCGCAGAAGTTTTTCATTCTGGCTGGTGGCACGCACAGCGTTCTTGGTAAATAATCTGTTGATTGTAATACTTATGTTCCAAATTGACTGACAGTGGTTTCATTTTACTTAGCAACCTTAATGGAATTTATTATCAGAAGGAGGTTGACGATGAAAAGTCGAATTGGTGGTCTCCATACAACTCACTCAAAACCATAAAGATGTTAATTCGTCCACGAGGAAATTGAAACATAATCGCAATAAATAAATAATAATAATCAATATGATTGCACATCAGTTTGAAGATAAATAATATATTACTCCTGAAATTTATAAATTTGTTGTGTGTTTCTTTATATTCTGTGTACTTAAATGTACACATACAAATATGTTCATACGTATACCATGTACATACATATTTCGCATATTGATAAAGCTTGTTATAGCTTTCAGAGATTATTTTACTTTTTTTCAGAAATTTCAGCTCTTAAGAAGTATATACAAATATATGTTCCCTGATAAGTTTGAACAGGCGCCGAATTAGTCATTCAGTATTATTTTTTAATGTTGTTTATTTGTATACGCAGTAAATATTAAGGAACAAGTCGAATCATTTAGGATTTATAATACTAATAAATCGTGTTCATATAAATATGCATATTTTTCACAAAATGAATCTGCATGGTTCAGAATGAGTACGATTGCAAAGCTCAAGGTCTCGCTGATAAGGTTGAACCTAGGGAGTAAACAATTTTGAAGGTTTTTCTTGTTTTTTATGCCAAAGTTAACAGCATCCACAGAATTTGAAACTTCAACAGAACTCGAGCCCATATCGCTTGCAATATATATAAATTTTGTGTATTTTTTACGTTTTGAATTCAGTCTAATTCTGCTCAGTTGGAGCATGGTTCAGTTTTTAAACTAAATAACAGTCGAAAGTATGAAAGTTCCCGTTCTCATTTTGTTGTTACTCGTCCTGAGTAACGGCTCTTCTAATGCTGCAACAGCCTATAGTGAGGTAAGTATATCTGAAGTATAAGAGAAACAATGGTAGAAGATAGATATAGGAGTATTCTAACTTAGCTAAGACTCTTTTTTATCAAGAACTGCTCAATTAGAAATCTTACATTTTTAAACCAACTTTTTTGTTATTCCATTAGGTTAAAATACGCAATTTGTGTGGATCCTATCTATACCAGATTTTGAAGCCTATCGCTGATAGCCTGCAAAAGGAGCAGCTGAAAAACAATTGCGACCACAATCAGAAAGAGATTTTCGATTTGCGTGAAAAGAATCGAGAATTGGAACTTAAAATAGCCGGGGAAAAATTGAAAGATGATCTAATTGCTGAATTACGAACTGCTGTGCTAAGTAAGGACAATCACATCAAAGACTTGCAAACTATAAATTCTGAACTGCTGAATGCCAATCATAACTTTAAGCAACTTTTTGACCCACTTAACAAAGAAATAGTTCAGCTTAAAACATTCATAAAAGAGGAAGTTAAACTATCTAAAAGCGATCAGTTAAATAAGAATAGCCGAGCAAACTCCGAAAATATTGTAGAAATGAAGTCTTTGAATGAAACTCTGAAGGGTTGTCAATTAAGTTTGAGTGCGTCACAAAGTGTTGTCCGTGTATGTCAAGAACAGTTAGGCAGTACAAAAAAAAACATTGACAAAAACTCTGAGATGATTTCTCAACTCATAAAGCAAGTCGAATCAAAGGACCAAATACTTAAGGAATCTCAAACAAAACTTGATAGGAATCAATATGAATTAAAGAAGCAAAAAGAAGTTATTCAACAGAAGGAACTCGAAATATTGAAATTGGAAAAGCATATTGAAGAGATTGAAGTTACCCCAACTAGTTGTATAGATTATGGTAATTCAAACAGTGTGCACAATGTCGAAATACCCAACTTCAGACCCTTTCCGGTACTGTGTAATAGTGAAATAGCTGGTCCTGGATGGACCGTTATGCAACAGAGAGTAAATGGAGGGCAGGATTTTTATAGAGACTGGAAAACGTATAAGAACGGTTTTGGTGACTTCACAGGCGACTTTTTTCTCGGACTAGAGAAGATTCATCGTCTTACCAAAAACCAGCCCCACGAGCTATACATACATATGGAGAGCTTTAATGGGAGATCTGAGTATGTCAGTTATGACAATTTTAAAATTTCAGGAGAAGAAGATAAATATAGGTTGCTCAGTTTGGGTATGGTTTATGGGACTGTAGAGACTGACAATATGCGACCTAACGAACATATGAAGTTCTCCACTTACGATAGCCTCAATGAGAAAATTGTACATTCGGCCGACTTCTATCATGGTGGCTGGTGGTACGCAAATCGTACGACTTGGTAAGTATTCACTTGATTGCAAGAAGTATGTATCTTTCAAATTGTTTGACTTTGATTTGTTTTTTGTTTAGTAACCTGAATGGAAAATACTATCAGGAGGATGTTAATTACTTCGATTCTAATTGGTGGACTGCATGGTACTCTCTCAAGACAATTAAGATGCTGATTCGTCCGCGAGCCAATTGATACTTAATAATTAATCTAATGAATATATACCGAGTTTGAAAATAAATAAAATATAACTCAAGTACGTACTAAAGAAGTCTAATATACTGTATGTATATAATCGATCACAATCACATGCGAAAGAACGTTGATATACATTCATCGTTGGACTCTTTCTGCAAGTTTCTTTTAGGCTACTCTTTGAATACATATTGGATTTATAAGATGAAATCGTTGATATTAGTAAAAATCATATTTACTTGCGGAGCAGAGCGATTGCAACGAGCAAAACGAAGGCAAATGATGGAGCTGGTACTAGGTAACGCCAGTCAAGCTTCTTTCGGGGACACAACTCGCCATGAAAACCACAAGTAGGTTCCGCCAGAGGTGGACGGCCATTTAACCACTGTATAGGTCTGCCATTTTTGATGTAACGAAATTCCTGGGGTTACAAATTTTTACCCGGTATTATTTGCTTATCTCAAAAAGTACATTCGACTTACAGGTATAACTGAGTCTTTGTTGTAAACGAAAAACCCAACTGGCTGCATAGACATTTTTGCTAGGGAATTTCCAGGTCCAGCATTTGCATCGCTTTGTAACGTGATCACGGTATAGTTTCCTTCTGCATCACCATTCGAATCAATGAAAACCTAAGACAAATAAAAATTTAATATTGAATTTCTACAGTTAACATTCTTTCTTATTATCTTTTGTTCTAGTTTACTCACATCAAAACCCTGTATAGAGTGGTACGATCTATTGAATATATGGCTCATTACTAGCGCTCCATCATTTATATCACCTCCCATCTGCAGTATTTCGGTTATAGCACGTGCATAAATCATCACACTATCATAGAGGTGAAATCCATATATGGGTACCTAAAAGAACTCCCTTTATATTTACGAACTTTGGATACATTCTACAGATTACATACGGACATATTCTCATAGACGCGTTGATGATATGGCACCAGAAAAGGTGCTTTACGTGCATACTCCTTGATTTTGGTACAGATGTCCCTGAAAGTATTATCCATGTATTTACAATTAATTAAGATATATATTTCGGAAGGGTTAATAAGAAAGATGGAAATAAGAAAAACAAATATGAACAGAAATGTTCAGGTGATTCAGAAGTAGATCAAAATTACCGAATATGAGGATTTTGTGGATATGTCATGCTTATTTTTATAACTGAACGAAATGAGATTTTATCCAGTGATTTGCTCTTTTCTTTTCTAATATAAGGATCTAAGTAATCTGCAATAAGATGGGGCATGCATTAGAATACAGGGATATAGTAGAATGCCCGTTAAGTCTTCGCAATGAATATAACTCACTACGCTCCATAATGTTGACATTCGCATTGTAGATTTCATCGTCCACTGATATGACTATATATTCGCCGCTCTCGAGCAGCTTTCGATTCTGCAGGCAACGGACAAAGTCCACCATGGCGATATGTTCGCCAATAAATACGTAAACTTTAAATAGATATAGTTAATATGGGTTTTTGGATCACATCTCCAGACAGAACTTACTGCGTGTGGTTGCATAAGTTTCCTCGATTATATTTTCGATTTGCGATAAAGTCTTTTTGATGGGTATATAATCCGATATGTATTTCAGATGTGTGATGGTAAAGTTTCTCGATTCAGCTAATTCCTAGTATAGCATTTATATATTTTTGTGAATTTCAAACTAAATTCATATGCTGTTTTTTACCTGAATAGCGTTAGCCACATCAAATCCCCAAACTGGCTTGGAACTAACGATAATGGCGAACTTCTTCCAATCGTATGCATTCAGTAGACTGATTACACTTTTTGAAACCTTTTAAAGATGTTTGGATATTTAATATTATGAATTTATAATGTTGATTATCTAAATTACTTCGACTTTCTTATGTTACGCGTTACATTTTTATCATTTCCTTACCTTTGAGGCTGGAGCTAGTGTTCGTGCAAAGGTATCAAATGTGCTCTTATTGGAAACAATTGAGTCGGAACATTTCTAAGGGGAATACATACAGAAGGTTAACAAACATACACTCATACACTTATAGGAGGCACTTACAAACGAGAGCATGGGAGTGTTCCAGGCGGAGGCGAGCAGGGCTTCGGTTGTGCAGCTTTCATCTGGGCCTATAAACGCCTTTACCTTTTTCTCTCTCAGTTCTGTCATAAATCTACAATTAATTAGATGTGGTCTCAAGGTTTAACTACAGTTACAAAGAACAAGTCCTGCGGGTAATTACATTTGTACCTTAATGGTTTGATTCGATATGCACTCGTTTTGCCTATGTCAAATGGGGTAAAAGTCAGCGTTTTGCCGGGCAGTAAATTAACATTTTTATTGACATCTTCCACGGCAAGAGGCAGGCCACCTAGGGTTACCTGAAGTTAAAAAAAGAACGGAATTAAATAAAACAGAAAAAAATACAATTAAAACGGTTAACTTACTTATAAAGTTGTGCATTCAGGAAAATCAAAAATAATATATGTGTGTGCATCGTATGCATCGGTTATCGATAGCCAAGTACATCGAATAGAAAGATCAAATTTGCTTAATCGAAATAACAGTGATAATTACGAACTGCACGAAGCACGATAGCGAATAGAAAAAAAAGCACGAATAGAAAATAAAGTATTGATGAAATAGAAGAGAACAATTAAAGATACAAGGATATTTCGACTCCAGAAATAATAAGCATAAGTAAATATTTTATAATATTATTTATTAAATCACTTTTATTACAACTTTTTCACTGCATCATTGCGTCAAATATATTACGCACACGGGCTAATAAATTCGGCACATTTCCTTCTACTCTGCGTCAGACTCCTTGTTGTTTTGTCTGTCGAATTCAACTCATTGACAGGTCTCAGTTATTTACCTCTCCAGCCCCCCTAGATCATGGAAAGTAGCTCTTTCAATTGCCTGCACGCACACACGTTTCTACGTACGCACGTAACATCGCAAGCACAGATTCAAATGTCATGACATTGCGGAGAGTGACTCTCTTCAATTAAGAGTGCAGCATCTGCTACGCATCAACACGCACACACACACAGCTGCATACGTATTGCAGTGAGTTGAGTCCGGTTATTTTTTCCCTCTCTTCCACTCACACAGATCAACTGCTGCTGCTGCGGTTTGGACTGCAGTTCTGAGTGAAGAGCCTACCACATACACACACACACGTACACTCAAACACATTCGCGCGCACATGCACGTAAAGTGGACAATCACTCCGATGGCCTCTCATTCCCGCTCTCTTGACAGGCTTATGCAAATGTTTACGTATGTGTGTACGTGCGTAAGTGAACATTAAGATGAAGTTCCACAAAATGTCCCTCATGGGCTTAAATATTTTTAGCAAGAAAATTTGTTTGATTTGTCCAACTTTTTCGTTTAGCTCGAAGTGTTTATTTTTCGCCTGTCTATTTCCCAATTCATACAAACTTTGAATTCAATTTAAATTTATTCCCCGAAAGGTTCTTGCTGGGGAATCTGAATCATTTCAAAGCCAAAAGATTGATTCACTGCCTGAACGTATGCGAGCATCTCATGACCTTCCATATGCCTAGTAATTCGCAGATTGTTTTGCAATTTATGGCGGTAGTTGATGGCGAACAATAACGAAATATTAAAGTATATCAATTGGGCCGTAAGGAGGAGAAGCTCACAACACAGAAGCAAAAAAGATTCTTCGTTTTCCACTCGGTATTCTCGCATACGAAGGGAATGCTCTTTGATGTCGGCAAGTGCTTTTAGCATCCAAGGCAAAAGGGTTAAGAAGCCCAAGCGTTGCCAGACTTTCACACTCACACCGCATAATCGACTCAGGAAATCATTTAGGGTGCAAATAAACCGAAGATTCACTATCCCATATCCGTATTGGAAAGAGGTTACGGCGAATCCAGAGTACAGCAGACTGACCGCAATTTCACGATGAACGAATGCATTGACGGGCCTTAGAACACCCAGCATTAAGGTCGTTTCAAGTAGACAACTTATCCAAATAGTGGGATTTTCAAACAGGCTCCTCAACATAATCTTTTACCAAGGAAAAATAATTTTGACAGGCTCAGAACATATTTTTTTTTTTGGTTTTTTTCGAAGGCGTAATGAAGTTCCATTTCGTTTGGGAAATTTGTTTTTGACAGCTATCCAAATATAAAAATGTTGATGGATTGCAGATACATGAAAACTTGTTTTCCGAACTAATCAAAAACTTTGCGTGATTACTGATTACGTTCTATTTTTACTTTCAATGCTGATTAGTTTGTAGATAGTTTTGGTGTATTGTTATTTTTAGTCAAATAGTTAAACCTGAATTGCAGCTGTTAATATCCTGCAACATACCTAAAAAGCAAATTTTATTCGCTTTGTTTCCTGTTTGCATCCTTTATTGGTTTTACATTTGTTTGTCCTTTTAATGATCAAAACAAAGGAGCGGAGTATTATCTTATGAAACGTCATGCTGGGATTTTGTCTTATTAATTTAGCTATGGGAACACTTTCCCCCTACTCATCACGTGATTGCAGAGTGCTAGAGATGTGAGCGTGCAAAACGAAATCACGGACAGTGCGATATATTTAAATTATTTGTTAACATACGAGAATAAGCAAAGAATAATTGTTTTTTTTTTATTGAAAAGAATCATTTTTAAAAAGCAGAAAAAATATTTTGAAAGTAAAAGAAAAATAAATAATAGGTAGATAATAAAATAAATAGATTTAATTTCTTTTTTATGGAACATTTTTTACAGTATTAGGTTACGTTATTTTCTTCATTGATGAAGAGAACTTCTAAATTTTATTTTCAACATTGATAAAGAGAACAAATTTTTCATATAATTTAAAACTCACGCACAATTGGTTTTGGCAACTTTGAACAGTCTTAGCTGTTTTTATGCTCTGTCTTGAATAGTTTGGCCAGAACTTTAGCAACAAGTTGTAACATCTTTGGGTTTCTCTTGCTCAATTTTCGTGAATTGCACTCGAGAGGAAAGAGAGAGCTGCACTCAAAGGAAGTCCTTTCACTCGTGCTTATTACGCCAGATATTACTCGAATGCTTTGCTTGATAATGGGTACATGGTACATGCATGTTGTAGCTCATTAACGGGGCTTTGCTTTTCCTGTCTTAACCTGTGCAACACACACACATATGCTAGAGAAGCACAGCAACAGTTAAGAATAGATGACGAATACGCAATCACGTGAGCAGAGCAGGTTGTCATGGTAGCTCAGCCCCAAAACCCCGTCGAGTAGTTGGGCAGGTGAGTTTACCTCAAAAAAAAAAAAAAAAAAAAAAAATCTACACGCACTTCACACATTTCTGCACAGGCAGAAGGACGACTGATTGTGCCGCAGTTTGATTTGATTGTGGAATGTTTTCTAAAACGTTAAACGTTCTTTCCCATGCATTGCCAATGTGACATCAATAACAAGGAAAAAAGGCACAGTCAAGTGTGCTCGACAATGATATACTCACTACGATTTCTTTAATACTCAACTGTTGTGTTTTGCGTATCTGGTATTGCATACTTTAAGGCGGCGTAAATCACTACCTCCCATAACTATTTCTTTGATAAATTCTATGTTAATATTTCGTTTGCAACCAACTTTTCTATAATTATTTGCACGATATTCATTGTGTTGAGATACCCTTCCATCCTATGAGCAACGGGAATAACAGTCGAAATCATTGCTAAAAGGCTGTAAATCGGTCGCTTTTACTTGCAAACATCTATCTACATATGTAATTGCTTCAATCGAAGCGATACATATGCAAATTTGTTGAAAAAGCTTTTGGAATTGCTCACTTGCCTGGGGTTCGAAGGGGCGATACCCCAAGGCGCGACTTTTCTCTGTGCTGTGAGAACAGATTTTTAATTAAAATAGTTATTTTTCTTTAACTTTTGTCCTAAGGGAAATAAGTATATATACAAATATTCTTTTCGGCTTACTACAATAATATCATTGAAATAAGTGCTCTAAATATATTAAAGACAATTATTCATTAATATAGAGTGTATTTTGTTTAATGTTTCTTTTTAATGCAAGCTAAATAAAATATAGTTAAATAGTATAGATCTGTATAATATATAATATAATTAACAATATTTAATATAATCATAATAAAACTGGGACAGACACACAGACTGTTCATGTTGATTAAACTACAAACTTCTTAGAATCGGAGATGCTTCCTTTTTTCAAAGTTTTAATTTTTTGGCAATAAAGATTTTATACTTCATTGAAAGTATTAAAGCTTATTTAAAGCTTAGACCACTTCACGTTGATGGTGCAAACTAATGGCAAACTTCAATGAAAATCACTCAAAAGTTTGCATCTGGTCCGTGTGAGATTAAACTTGACAATTTAGTTATTATTTTAAATGAACGATAGGTAAAAAAAAAAAGAACTCAAATGCAAGGTAAAATGCTTCCAATTAAATGAGTATATATAATGAACATGCTTCCAATTAAATAAGTATATATAATGAACACTTTGAATAAAATGATTTAAATAAATTTACAAATAATTTGCATATATTGCAAAGCAAATGCTTAAGCTAATCAAAAAAAAAAAAAAAAATTTTAAATCATTTAAAATCAGAACTTAAAGCTAAAAAAATGTTCAAGCACCGCTAAAGACAAATGATTTTGAATTAACAATATACGAGGGGGAGTCGAAAAGTTTTAATTTAGTAGGTGTATACTTGGGAAAGTTTTTTGCAGCACATGCAGAGTTTGAAAACAAGTTGAGAGTGAACTAAAAACTGGTTAAAACGCCAAAATTAACTGTCCACATAGGTGGACACAGGTGTGGGTAAAAATAGCACTATTATAGCCAAGCAGACTTTGTGGGGCCATTGTCTTTTGTGTTCTGTCTGCTGCATTTCTCACTTACCCGCATCTCGCTGTACTCGGCCAGGAATCCAATATTTATGGTGTCCCCCGAGGCAGTTGCGGCTGCAGCCTGCGTGTGACAGCATAACAGCAGCACGGCAATGCCAATGGCAACGGACAAGATATGCATATCCGGAATGCCGCGAATGTTCATCCTACTGCTGCTGCTGCTGCTTCTGTTGGCCGTGTTAACCGGACACATGACGCGTAAACAGGCCGAAACGAGAAGTTAATGGCAATAAAGTCGCGACACTGACACCATGCGCGACTCCTTGGAAGACACAGACCGACACTCAGACCGACAGACAGACAGGCCGGGCCGTAGCCTAGTCTTGGCCTGCTTAACACTTGACTTGGCCGGACGTTTCGTGGCCCATTAAGTGGGGATACAATTTCCGAGATTTTACGCTGAGATTGCCGAGAGAACGAGACGGAGAGACGAGCGCACGCAGCGTTTGACTTGTTGCTCGGTCGTAGATCCTGTTCAGACTGCGACTCGACGCAAGGCTGCTGCGTCCTTTTTATGGCTGCAGCCTTCGTTGCTTCGTCAGCTTCGTCTCGGTTCCGGCATCAACGAACATTGTCGAGAGCGGTGGGCAACGGGCAGCGGGGCGTATGCGTGTGCTGTTCGAGCTGTGGTTGTGGGCACACTGCGCGCCAAAATTAAATGTCGGGATGAGTGACGAGAGCGGCTGCTGGCGCTTGCCCCCCTCCCCCGTCTCGTCGTGAGTGGACCCCGCATCGGGTCTGTCCGATCAAACTAAACACAAGTGTCGTCCTGTCAACCTTTTAATTTAGACTGACATAATGCTAATTTTTTTTCGGGAACTTTCCGCGATATCGAACGAAAAAAACTCCGTAAAATGCGTAAATGGATTTCACTTTTGAACTCTCTTCGATATCGCAATTTGGCCAAATAATCCTCGGCTTTCCGTTGGTTGACCCGACTTCAATTGCGTTCCAGTCTATTCTTCGAAAGTGAAGAGTATCCCGAGTACTGTTGTCCTGACGTGGGTTCTAACGAGACTCTGTTTATTTTTTGGGGGCCAATGCAGTTTGTTTGGGTTCTGGTTCAAGGCCAATGCTGGAGGGGGATTAGCCCTCAAAGTGCTCCTGAAACTGATACACCTACGGACACACAGTGAGCGAGAGCATTGCACAGTTGCAGCAGATTTTAATAGACGGGATTCTTATAAGTTGTTAAATCTGTACAAAAGAAGCTTTAAGCAATATTCTCAAAATAATATTCAAAATATATATTTAATTATTTACAGCTCTCAAGAAGTTTTCCTATATGCCGTTAAAGTTCAATTTAGTAAGTGTTTACTGTAGTTCACATAACAATTTGATGTAAAAGTTAGACGTAATTTTGATTTATACTTAAAAAAATATTACGCTTTTCTTAGGTCATTATGAAATCGTAATCTGTAGTCATTATGAATATTTAAAAAGGTGTCCAAATAAATTAATATAAAACAATAAATAATCATTATATCTGTAAATAACTGCCAAAAATTAACGCAAAATATATCTATTTAAGATTAAGATTAATTAATTATTAGCAACATCAAAGAATTTTTAAAAATATACTAAATATATTTTCTTCAACTTTTGCATTAAATAAGTAGGGCTCTCTATAACATTTTAAATAATAGTAATGATATCTGTTAACTATAGCCAAAAATTTGACGCAAAATATATATATTTAAGATGATGCATTATTTCTTTACAACATCAAAGTATATTAAACATTTGATTAAACATATTTTCTTCAACTTTTGCATTGAATAAGTAGGGCTCTCGTCTTCGAGTGCACATTTTACTACGCGTCATGCAACTTAGAGTAGAATTCCACTCTCAGGTGGTTTAGTTTATGCAAATCCTATGATTTATTAATACTCAACTAGCTGCGCCGAATAATCGTATTTGCATTCATTTCGGAATTCGAAATTCGTATTCATTATGGAATTGAGAGGGAGAGAGACTGCATTTTATAGTTCCAAATAACGAAAATACGCAAATAACTAGTGAAAATTAATACCATTATTTTTGTAGGTAGAAGTTGCTTTCATTCAGTTTTTACTGTATTTATAATTTAATTTGTTCTATTTCCGAGTTTATTACGCAATTTCCAGTGAAAAGTGCGCAACAGTAGCTCCATGTCTGGCATCGGGAATTCTCAGTCCAAGAGGCATCCAATGTCATCGGAATTTGAGTGAATTTAATTACTTTCACTTATGTATTTCGTTTCAACTCGCATGCCAAACAAATTAACGACTTCATATTCATATTGGCAGCACGTTTCCTTTCCTTTCCTCCCCACTGTCTTCCGTCCTTGCTTTCTTCCTTTTGTCCTTCCTTATTTGCTTCCACTTATTGATATTCGTATTTCTGGCCGCTTTTTATTTCAAGCCGTGGCAATCGAGACATCCGAGGAAATTATGTAGCTTCCCTTAACCAAACTACCTTCAAATCGATTGTCCCCATTTTGTGTCTGCGATTTGACAATGCTGAGACAACTGGACCAACAGATGCCCTGTAGGGATTGATAGGGTCAAACTTTAAATAGGTTTAATTGACCTATTTGCAAATTTATAATATGAAACGCTATGCCATAAGATGCACTATAAATATTATTTAAGTGTTAATCAAACTTTATTATACTATGCTCGAAAATTGGTCATTCATACTTTGTTTGTTCTTAGAAATTGCTTTAGTATAATTTATATTTATTTCTTTCGACGACTTTTAACCATCATTGCTTTGCTAAAAAGTGTACAACAATTATAAGGTGCAACAAATCATTTTAAAAAATAATATGTTATTTCAATTTAATTATATATTATTTTATTTATTTAGATACAAATTTTTTAGGTCTTCCAGCTGATACCTCCTTAAAAAACCTTTTCCTTCAGTGGGTATAGACACCAATAATAAAACCACATAGACAAAATTAAATTAATCAAAAATGATTTTTTATGTGTTTTGTGCAATGATGATGCTTTATTGCCGATGGCCCAATTATTGTTGTTAACTCTAAATATGGAACAATTCGTAGAGACAATTTAAAAAACTTCAACGCACTTTAAAGGGCTTAAAGCATTGAATTTTCGTTGATGCTACACGTTGATGCCACAGAAAATAATAACTCAACTGCTCATTATATGTAGTAGTAGTACTTCAGTGTTTATTAAATTCAGAATGTAGAACGTGACAGAAACAGAACAGGATATAGTGATTATTTTTCTCGAGGATTACTTGTAATGGGCGAGGGCTTCCTTGTTGATAACGCCGACGGTGCTGGTGTATTTCGCTGAGGTGCCATTGAGGGCAATAAACTGCTCGGCCACCTCGACAGCGACACGGACTTGAGCCTCCGCAGTACTGGCGCCCAAATGGGGCGTGGCCACGACTTTGGGATGATTGATGAGCGTCTTGGTAACCGGCGACTTGGGTGGCTCCTCGGCATACACATCGAAGGCAGCGCCAGCGCATTTGCCACTCTCAAGTGCGTCCAACACGGCCTGCTCATCTACAATGCCTCCACGCGCCACATTTACGACCTTGACGCCTTGCTTGCACTTGGCCAACGACTCGCTAGAGATGAGATCTGTTGAGGAATAGGAAATTAGAAAAATATAGATACAATTTAGGTAGAGTATGTGACCTACTTCTGGTAGCCGGTATCAGAGGAGTGTGAACTGTTATATAGTCAGCCAGTGGCCAGATCTCTTCAAGAGTGAGCTTCTCAATGCCCGCCGCCTTGGCCTCAGCTTCAGTGGTAATGGGATCGTAGCCAATGATCTGCAATGATATTAATATTAATTATAAAATTTATTTAACCAAATTTTCTGATATAAAGGAAGAAGTAAAAACATATTTTTATGCTGTATATTTTTAACATAAACAAACCGAAAATTCTAAGAAACCTTAGGCATTTTTATCGATAAAGTATGTATAGAAAACTTTACTTATAATTTAAAATGAAATCGATAAACTCGGATCATTTTATAATACTTTTCGTAAGTATTTAATGCACTACATCGCTTACCCTCATGCCCCAGGTCTTCATACGTATGGCAACTTCACGTCCGATGCGACCCAAACCGAGCACAGCCAGAGTTTTGCCGTACAGTTCGCTACCGCTGTAGAGTTTCCTGTCCCAGCGACCCTCCTTCATGCTTTGGCCAGCTGGCACTACGGGACGAGCCAGAGCGCCAATTAGGATGCACGTCAGTTCGCAGGCCGAAATGGAATTGCCGCCCGGAGTGCTGAAATCAACAGAGTTTTTAGTTAAACACCCAACCAAAACAGGGACTTAACCTGGCCTAGGGATGGTAGGGACAGGGTCTGGGGCGGGAGGCACTTGTTGTGACTAGACAGCAATATGCAAATGCCAAAATACACCGCGCTCTTGTGTTATATTCGTTGCCAATCCGACGGGCTCAATAGCAACAGTAGCTCCACTCCTCTCTCACTCAATTCTCATGAGCTCCAAAGCTGCTCCTGCCTACACTCTCAGATTTCCCGCAATTTTGGGGCGTCTAATTATGCGCGTCAAGCGACAACGAATTTGACCTCGTCACAACGTCGGCCACTCAGCTATTGGTTTCGATCCGACAATTTTAATGTGCACATGTTCCATTTTACAAGAGTAGTGTGAATACCCTTTTGTGTGGGTATATCAATTTATTGACTTAGTATGTGACACATTGCTGAATATGTATGAGTGTTATAATCGCCTAGATTGCATTTATTTATTGAAATACGTATAAATACATATGTATATCTTCAAATATAGATTTTTATTTTTGAATTATTTGGTTTTATAATTAAACTTTAAGCAACATATGTATGATAGATCTCTTAAGAAAAGAGATATGAGTAGAATAAATTGAATAAAATGTATCACACTTAATTGTCTTTTTTATTTTTATCTATATGATTTTATAAAAACTACAGCAACCTTTGCTAGATCTCTTTAGGTTAAGGGGAAGAAACTAATTACTTTCATATAAACAAATAATACATAAATGTCCCGAATTATATTGATTTAGAATCAATATCATTCCAGTTTTTCGCAAATTGTTATATTTCTTCCTAAAACTGAATTATTATAATGATCATATCCCTTATAAGTAGATTAACCTTATACAATGGGTATTTACTAGTTGCCTATGCTTCTACTCGCTTTCTACTGTTTACTTACTCAGCATGCCCCGAATGCACGGTCGGTCGGGAGAGTATTTACTTACTTAAGGACAACGACATTATGTGACGTTGCTGCAGCTACATCGATGTTGTCCACACCGGCACCCGCTCGGCCCACAACCTTAAGACTGCCAGCACCAGCCGCAAGAACTTCCGCTGTTATTTTCGTATCCGAACGCACAATCGCAGCATCAAAGTTCTGCGAGATTTGATTATGGAAATCAGATAAGGTAGATAAGACGAAAAGTGCATGAAAATATGTCTGCATGCACACGTACGCATATGTGTATGTTCATGTATGTGAGTGTAGAACTAACGGTATATTGTTCTCCTATCAAGGTTCATTGAACCGAACACCAGTTGAGTCAAGCAACAGTTGTGTTTGCGACTTTAAAAACACCCTAAGCTTAAACAAAAAAAAGCTTTCAGGAATTTTTTAATTTAAATTAGCTCAGTGAGGATTTTACGCAGAAATGAGTTTCAAAATAAATATATATTCATATTTTCAAAGAGGAGCACTAAAGTGGATTTTGCGACAAATTCCATCGGCAATAATACAGTGAAATAAGTTAAATGTCACAGTCAAGCTTCATTAAAGCAAATGATTTCCCCTACAAATGTTCGAAAATTGATTTCATATATCTTATAAAGTAAGGGTGTCCCATAGTCACGTGTTGCTCGATTGGTGCTCCTATTTTCCTGTTTTATATTTGTGTTTGGTTCGCTACAAGGAAGTTTGACTGTAAGATATACGAGTATATACATGCATACAAACATGCAGGACTTAACAAAGAAAAAATATCGACGAGAAACTGTTTCAAGCTGATTTCGATATTGCATTTAAATCAACAAGAGAGAAAGAATTCGGACTTTGTATTTTTACGATTTTTTCCATTTCAATTTAAGCGACAATATTTTATTTGCATATACATATTTATTAGTCACAGAGTGCAGTTAAATGGTCTTTAATTTTATTTGCCAGTCACTTTTAATACGCAGCTCATGGAATCGTCACGTAATTCTTTGTTGACATTTAGCGATTTTAAAGTATGAATGAAATCTGGATATATTTTCATTTCATTCATTCTTTTTTAGTAAGCGTTAGCACCTTGATTTTTACGAGCAATGAAATAATCAAATTACCAAGAGCAATAAAATGTCTAACGGGGATACCAAAGATTGTTCAAAGCGTTAATTCAAGTTTCAAAAATGTTGTTATCAGTATGTATAAAGTATATAGGAATTCAAAAGTTCATTGATCTTTCACTATTTTCTTTATGATAAGCTTTGAACATGCTTATCAGTATTTCATAATCTTTATGAAAACTACGGAAGTACATAATAATTTGATAATAGTTAATAAGGCTTATCAGAAATGCTGAAAGTTTTTGGTGGCACTCCTTTAACTGATATCTCTAAACAACTTTTTCCAAGAAAAAGTCTTAAGTTTGCTACTTGGTGACCATATCAAATATTGGTCTAGACAGATAACGCTAAATAGTTAACCAACCGTGTGTAATAAACAGGTTGTGTACTTATACTTGACTGGACAAAATAATTTTAGTTCAATTAAATTTAGAATTTTTGAAACTTACAAAATAAACATTTTTTATATCCGTTTTTTTTTATTTATTTAAAAGCATTAACTAATGAAATGCGCTTATCATTAATATGTGAGGTAGTTCTTATTACGAGTGAGCACTGTGGCTGGAGACGTCTTGAAAAACAACTTATTTTTTATTTATACGAGGTGCAATCCGCTCAGCTGATAAGTACTTGTTGTTGTTTGTCAATTATATTACTTGAATAGTTGCAATTATTGAAATGATTGGCAATGGAAAGTGAGAAGGGCCAAAGATGCAGTTGACTTGGCAACGAGTTGTTTACCAGTAATGTGTGTGCTGTGCGTTGCCAACGCAATGTCTTTATACTCGTGCAATCAGTAAGCCGATAACACGTGTTCGCAGCTGACAGTCAAAAACAATAACAAACAACAACCATAAGAGCTCGACCTACACTCACACACATCATATCTGTGACTCAAATCAATTCGTTTGTATGATTCGATTCTGCATACGTGTACATGTGTACATATTTTGATGCTCAGTTATGTAATCTAATTCGCGCACTCACCTTCACTTCCTTGCAGAGCTCCTCGAGTGGCAGTTTAAGCTTGTATGTAACCTGAGTGAAAGGGAGAGAGGCAAAGAGAGCAAGAGAGCACAATGAGTGTGTGTGTGTGCTTGCACATTTATCCGACAAAGAGACGCACACATGAACAGGTGTACGGGCATTTGTATTTGTGTATGTCTGTGTTTGTATCACTTTTGTACTCACGTTGATTCCATTCTCTTGCAGCAGATCTACACACGCTTTGTCGACTGCATCGCAGACAAGAACTTTTTCAATTTTCAGCGGCATTTTGAAATATTTAAACGTATTGGCTGTGGACAGTTTACTTTATATTATATTATGTATACTATATCTGTATATAAATATGTATGTGTATATTATGTAACTGAAGAACATTCAGTTCTTTAATACCCTGCACCTGTAGTTGTATTGAATTTCTTTTGCTCTAATAGACATTGATTATTTGTTTTTATATTTTCGAAGCCGTCCCATATGCCAAGTTTATTGTCCGACCGTATTAATTTAATATTTACTGTAAGCTTGATATATGTTTGTACATATGCACATATTGGAGTCCTGCATGAATACATCCATTGTGTGTAAATTGTGCACTCATTTGAAAATGTACAAAATTAAAGCAATTGTCAATGCAAGGAATAGTACAACATTCACATACATTTCTTTAAAACTGTACACAATACATTGAACACATTTGAACAGTGAATGATTAAATTGCCGTTTTGAATGCATTCAAGCAGTACTCTAGTAAATTTAAAATTTAAAGTCGAGTTGGCTATATCGACCCGACTAAGTTTTTCATTAGATTCCTCAAATCTTTGAACAGATACTAGGACTTGAGTTAGTCAACTCGCGCTTTCTTTTGTTTGTTATACATATTGTGCAAGCTAGTTATACCCTATTACGATGTGCGCAGGGTAGAAAATCAGCAGTTACAATACACGCACGTACACACTTACAGAGACACACTAGTTGTCGGCCCGAGCTTGATAATACAACTGATGTGGAGTAGGAAAGCGAACGGCCGACGAACCGGCTGGACAGCGACAACCTCGCATAAACAAAGAGAGAGAAATTTGATCGCGTTTGATTATCACACAATGATTTGAGCGCTCTCTCTTTGCGGTTGTTCTCGCAAAATAACCGCAACATACCTAAGAGAGAGCACACCTACACATACGATTACACCCATGTGTGCTCGTGTGTGTGAGCGTGCAAGCTCGTTTCTGAACTGTACATGTGCGAACGAAGGCAAAGTGTGCAAAAACAACATTAACCCGTCAATCAGCACGCGGGTTAATTCTGTCACAGTTAATTTAGGGAGTATATTGATTAAGGAATAATTTGAATTTACCAAGCAGCTTTAGTTTGGACAATTTTCCACCCACCTAAATTAAAAAGAATGCAATTTTCGATTTTCATATATTTTAATTGGTTTTATTCGCAATTTAGCGTTCATTTAACTACATACTCGTATAGGTTTTAATCATATTTTAAATAAATCTCTAAAGTTATCAAACAGAACAACGGAAACCGCACAAAAACCCAGGGCAGAAATTGTAATTCGCAAACTTGTGTCCCTTTTGACAAATAACGATAAACAAAACAATTTTTCGTGACGAAAACTAAAAATTGAATTATTGTTTAACTATTTACATATGATTATGGTAAAGTTATCGGTTTTTACAATATATGCGTATGTATGCGTGTACGTAAAAAATATTTTATGTAAATTTGGATTGATATTTGCACAAATAGTTTTTTTCTTTTGGTTTTTGGTATTTCTTTCACCCATTTTGCTTTATTTATTATAATAATAATAGTATTTGAATTAGAATTTTCGAATACGGAATCTCAGGCGTGCGTAAATATTTGCCATTTCGCTTTTGTTTTTCGTTTTTTTGCATATTTGTAAATAACAAAAATAATGCTTGCATTTATTAAAGTGGCTTGAAAACAAATCTGAGTCTTTAAATAGTGTATTTAAGTATTTTTTGTTTTTTGTTTTTTTTTTTTTTTGGGTTTTTATGTCAAATGAAGTGTTTGTTGTCCTATGAAAGGCGAGGACTTTTACTATAAAATTGCTTGTGTGTCTGGGTTTGTGTTTGTGTTTGTGTTAGTAAGTCAACAAAGTTTAATACATATTTTTATTGTTGTTATTAATGTATTTTTATTTGGGTTTTTTGGTTTAGATAGAAATAATTGCGTTATTCAAAATAAATATTTCTTTTCGGTTTCTGGTTTCAATTAGAAAAACTATTTTCCCCCACGAAATCTTGACGAAATCAACGCGGCTTCGTATAATTTTCCATTGGAGATAATGTTCAGTATTATTCTTTTATTAATTTACTATATTGGTAAAGTTCTGTCCAGTTGACGGTCGTATTTAAATTTTGTTATTTATAGCAGGATATAGTTCATTTACATATTTATATTGTATTTACTTTTATTGTGAAATACCAGTTCTGTGAATCGATCAAATATATTCTTGACTGAGTATATATGTATATTTTTAAATACATATGCACTATGACCATAATCGGTATATATAATGTATGTATAATTTATTGTTTTGTATATAGGTTTCTTCAATTTTTTTCTTTTGGTTTATGATTTGGTTTCATTTTAATCGGTTTCTTCCCTTCCTGTTTTTGGTATTCCTTAAATATTTTCGGCTCAACTTCCAAGCTAGTATTAAAAAGTAATATTCAATATATATTTAATTTATAGCTAATAAATAAATTTGTTGCCACTTTATACAAGAAATGTTTGCGTATCGTTAACATTATTATTAATATTAATGTTAATGTTAATATAACTATTATCAATATGGCTCCAGCAATTACCCCAGTCGTAGCATCAGGGCGGAACTCCCCCAAAATCTTCCGAGTCGAGTGATACAAAATCGTTTAACGTGCAGGTCTATTATTATTTCAGTAGGTATTATGTTTCTATGCTTATGGGTTTGTGTTCCGATTTCCTTATAAGCTGCATGCGAAATGCGTATGAGCATACTCTCGAAGTTCTACTACAATTCTCTCTTTCCATTTTCGATTTACTTATGACTTATGATTTTCCCGGTACCAGATGTATCGATTATTAAATCAATATTAAAATCTAACAACTTTATTTAATCTCTTGGTTTTCACGGCTTTTCTTCTTTGTGTGTGTGTTTCTTTTATACAATTTTCACATTTTCCTACAAGTTTTTCCGGGCTTCTGACCACTTAACAATTAAATTGATTTCACTTATCAAAATTTCAGTTTTATCTTCTTTGAGGAGAGGCTTTTTGTTTCTTAGATTATGATTAACTAATATTCGCCGAGCTCTGAAATTTCACAATATACCATTCAAAATTCTTCAATAAAGTGTTTTTTTTTCAATATCCTCGGCTTGTAGAGCTGTAGAGGTGGCTCCAAAGGGTTTCCCATCTTTCAAATATTTATTGAAATTCTCACAAAAGAAATTTCGAAAATGAAATATATCACAATTTTCTACAGTTCTAATTTGTGTCTTTGAGAAAAAAATCAATAAAAATTTGAATTTTACGAATATTGAAAATGTTATATGATTTTCAAAATAAGTAATATTCAAACGACAGATGAACCACCCCAATATACAGCTGCTACAGTTACGGGGAGTGCAGTGATCGATCAATACTTGTAGGATATTCTTCTCTCTTTCTCCCTCTTTCCTCTTCGCCTTCTTTGGGGTTTATTGCGAGGCCTTTATCATGCCGATCCGAACAAAGCTCGTATATTACGTAGTTAGCCTGGATTTCTGATTAATGCTTAAGGTGTGGAAGTATCTACTTACTTAGCGCTAGTCAATCAACGCCTGGAAGTGCAGGGAGTTAGGAACTCTCCCTCGATACTCGAAAGTCGCGATCGATTTGAATTCAGTGCGTTTTCATTTGTATGCTGTTCTTTTTACTCATGTATGCTGTTCATTCTCTTTCATTTTCTGTTTCTATGTTATTTTTGTTTAATTCGCAATTTCGAAAACCGTCGATCAATTCGTACAGGTGGTTGGAATTGTATAAAGTTTGCTCGCTTGGAATGGACCAGATCAACGAACATTCCTACAATAGTTTCTCCATATTTCTTGATGTTTTTTGTGATGGTGACGCAAACGTAATAAGAATTCCCTTTCTTTCTTGATCTTTCTATCATTGAGGACCAGGAGAACAGAAAAATATACTCGAAAATGGTTTGGTGTGACATTGAGTGTGTGTATGTGTGTGGGTGTGTCTAATTTTCTTTGTGGTTTCTCTTTTGTTAAGGCACTGGTAGTATTAATTGCTGTACCGAAGCAACTAACTAGGCAGAAAATAACTAATGTGTCGTTTTTATATATAGAAGATAAGCAAGAGTAAGAGGCAAAATTTAGGACCATAGTTCGCATAGAGAGAGGCTCAAACTAGAAAAGTAGTGTGTAAGTGCAATGACTACAATATATTGGGCTCTCCCAGAAGCTAGGCAAAGGTTTAACAAGTAGTAATGCTGCGTTTCCACTGGCCACATATCACCAGATTGACGTCATATCTTTTAAATGGAATTGAGGTTGAGAACAAGGAGCAAGAATATGCTTTAAAATGTTGGATACTATTTTTATAAAATATATATGAAGACTTTGAAGATTATGAAGTTCTTGTAAATGTAAGAAATTATAATTAATTTATGTTCCCAGGATGCAACAAGCTTCTTTTGTATTGACTTAGGTCATACCTATGACAGGAATACGTCATACATGGTTTCATACAATATATGAGGAAAATTCTTTAAAATGTTTGAATTAAAATACTCCTATATAATAAATTAATTCTCAACGATATGACGACTAAGTATGGGATATACATATGTTTATAGTTGACATACAATCTATGGCAATTTCAGTAGAAACACAGCATACATACGTTCTCAAAGAGGTTTCTATTGTTTTTAAGAAAATCTATGATATAGTATTAAGCATAGCTGGCTTTATTAAAGAGATTTCAATTGATTTAAGAGCAAGTTGTAAATTGTAGCTAGTATTGGTATGTGTGTGTTTTTCTATGTATGTGGGTGTGTGTGTGTGTGTGGGTGTGTGGCTGATGTCTGCGCTTTCACTTAGATTATTTTAATTTATTTTTACTAAATTATTAAAGCTGCCACTTATTACTTAGTTTACCGTTATTTTGCATAAAAACTATATAGTATATATATGTATACATCTATATATATATATGTCGATACGGTTTACCGTAACTACAATGATTTTCCCCTACGCTCCCCTACGCTTCCCCAGTGGCGAAATGTATCAACAAATTGCTACTGTTGTTGTTGTAAATCTTACGCCTAGTTCTTGTTGCTGCTCTTCTCCGATCTGGGACTTATCTCTGGTACCTAATACGATAAACAATAAACCCCCGTTACGCTTAGCCAAGTTTTTTAGTAAGTATTTAAGACACATAAGGCTGTACTTAGCATTGTGCTAGGCTTCCACTACGAACCCCGAAAAAGTGTTTCTCCTTCCCTCTCCAGCCATAACCTCCAACTGGAAATGTACAAACGTGTGTGTGTAAGTGTGTGTATCTGTGTGTGGGTGTCGTCTCTTTCTTTGGCACTGACTGAAGTACGATTATATGTTTCGAATATATCTGTACGATCGGCAATCTTAGCGTTATTATAATGATGTTCTATGCGCAAAACCCAAATGGTTGGTGCTCTCGCTTTGTGCCCAGCTATGAGTGTGCGTGTGTGTGTGTGTGAGTGTGGTGGGGTGTGTCACATTGAAATCTCTTCAATAGAACCTATCTGTGCTCAGTATATCCTCCTCGTCCTCCTCGACAATAATCTTATTACGTATTGCGTGCGTGACCGCATCGATCTTCGCTTGGGCAGTGGACGCTGACCACTCGTAATCCTGGCGGGGGGATCGGTGCCGGCTAGGCGGAGTGGCAAATGAGGTGGTAGCTGACTGACTGTGGTGGTGTTGGCTATACGCGGCGGCAGGTCGGGAGAATGCAGAGGAGGATGCGTAGGAGTGGGGACGTGACTGAGGATAGGATAGCGGCTGATGGCGCAGAGGGAAGTGTTCTCGCGCTGGCCGCGTTCCCTGCGAGGACAACGAGAACGACGAGGAAGACAACCAGTGCTCGCTCGTTGCCCGCTGGCGTGGCATGTTGCCGGCAGGGTGTCGGGATTGCGACTGACTTTGGAAGTGGGACTGGTGGAGCTGTGGTGGTGGGGGAGCCTGCTGCTGCATGGAGTACTGTCTGTGCATGGTATACGGTTTTGGTATCGGTGTCGGTGTCGGTATCTGTGTCGGTTTGCTGTGTATCATGTCAAGATCAAAACTATTGTCACGTGCTTCCATCAAACCTGGCGCTTTCGAATCGATCTGATCCCACCCCTATATCCACGATTCCTACATGGCATTCAGCATTCTCCTACTACTCCCACCACCTCTGTGCGGACTGTATTCATCGCGATCGCGCTCGACGACGGCAGCGGCGCGTGCCACCTCTCGGGGATCATCGATGCGGGTGGAAGGCCCGGCGCCGTATCGTGTCCGCCCCGACCCGCTGCCCAGCAGTCGATCGTCCCTCTCGAAGTCCGCATCGTCTAGCAGTCGGCCGCCACGCGACAGATGGCCATGATGGGAGGCACCGCTGGGGCCGCTGCGCATCGCTGGGTACTCAAAGTTGCGCTCGTCCAACATCTCGTCGCTGTTCAGATCGTAGTGCATGAGATCACGATCACGAGCGTGTAGTCGTTCCCGCTCCTGCCGTTCGTAGCGCTCTCTATCGCGCTCGTAGCCGCCGGGTGCGTGGATGCCGACGCCAACGCCACCACTGCCCACGCTCCGCTCCTGATGGCGTCCCGAGGTCTGGCGTCGGCTGTGATGGTATGAGGCACCTCCTGCAAGACGGGCAACACACAGACATTAGAGAAAACATTGAATGGATCGAACTGGATCGCAAATCGAACGAAGAACCGAACTCAAAACGTAATCAAAACAAAAGCAAAGCATTCGAACGCATCAAATAGGCAAAAGGTGGGGCGCAAGGTCCAAGACAATGAATATAGCACGGGTACCCAATGTGGGAAGATATATACCATATTTATGTAGATTACATATATTTTATCCAATACATAATCTAAAGATATTCGGTAAATATTTAGTATATCTGTTTAAAACTCTTAGGCATTTGACTATCAATCAATTAATAAAAAATTAATTAAAAGATATTTCAAATACATTATACCATATGTATAATATATATGTATTATATATTCATGATAAATACAGAATACCCATACGTGTATATTCAATGTCTTCTCTAGCCCCAACTCAACAGTCGTTTTAGTAACACGGGAGTGCAGATATATTTTGCGTGGTACTCTACACTATTCGGTTTTTTTTTTTTTTTTTTTTGCAATTTAATCATCTTACAAACGGAACTCTCAGTAGGATTAGTAATTCATTTGGGACTTAGGGAAAAGGATTAGGAACGGGGTTAGTTAAAGTAATACGTTACAACTGCAGCGAGGTTTTTGGCAAACTAAGATCCGCGAAAAATATATATGTATATAATATAATTAAAGCAGATATCTTGTAACTTATACAATCGTCACTCGACAACTACAGAAAGGTACAAATACAAAAAAAAAAAAAATAGTTAAGCTTGATTTAATTAATACTAAATTTAGAAAAACTAAGGTATTTATTGGCAATTAAATATGTGAGAAAAATATTTCTAATAATAATTAAGGTCATTTTGATTATTCTTCAAAGAGTACCTAACCTTTTTCAAAGTTAAGTTTTTAATTTACAAGAAAATGCTAAATTCTACTCCTAAATTCTCTATACTTTATGTAATGTCCGCAAATTTCGTAAAGCTAAGTCCAAACCCTTCGCAATTTTTCAATAACCAACTATTCGACACTTTAATTTTGAAGGTCTCGAGATGTCTGTGGCAATCTAATGCAGATTCGTAGAACCTTAGATTAATTGGGGAAGTCAATCTAAAAAGAATGGTTAATCATTTAAATCGGAAGGAAGGGAAATGAGGAAAAGCACTAAACACGCTTACAAAGTCCGGGGAATTTTTAAACAAATTAAACAAATCAAATAAAAACAAAACTAAACACCTTTTTTGGGGGAAAGGCATACTCACTAAGCCAACATATGTTTGTGTCTTAATATCAATTACAATTTGAATGAATTTCTGTTTTCTTTTTTGGCAAAATTTAAATTACGAACGACATTGAAAAATGAATCGAAAGAACGGAAGATATCGTAACTATTGTCCAGAGCAATGTAGTAGGAATCAAGTAGAAGGACGGAGGACGTAAGTCCTTTAGAGGCGCACGACGCCAGGTGTAACTAGAAACGAGTACAAACAGTGGCAGTGGCACATTTAGACAACAATTAGACGATGAAGATCGGAATAACAGAGCACATATTCTAAATAGATGGGATTTACGAACATGTGTTTGAATGAACATTGAAGAAGCAAACGATTTTGGGGATAATCTATGAGCTTAAGTTCGCTTAGGTTAGTTGGGTTAGTTATTCTCAAACTCAAGCAGAAAAACAAATGTAGACCGTTTTCTTATGAGGATTATTTACAAAAGTTGTATAAATAATAATTGAGAACTTTTATAAAACAACATTTAAATAATCCCCATAAAAGAACAGCATATAATCGCGTAAAAGGGGTAACTTTAACACTACTGTTAGCTACAGAATTTAGTGGTCCCCAAAAAAAAAACAAAGCATATCAAAAGTATCATTGGACCTCATTTGGAGTCAGCAGAACATTTGAGAAACATGGGTGTAGGGCATCGAGGATGAAGTTTTGTTTTTCGATACCTAAACTGGAACAGACTCCGATCGATTGAAACGAGTTTGGATACACGAGTAAATTGTCTTTATCTTTGTACTGTTGATGTCGCGTATTGTGTTGATCTTTGGCAATTGGATTTGAGTTATAGCATTGTTGTAAAGGGACCGGGTATGTCTCGTGGTGGGAATGCTGTGAAGTGTTTGCATAAAAATAAAATAAATAAAGAAATCATAAGCAATAAGAAACAAAAATCAAAATCTAGAGTATTTAAGGCTAAAAAATATTGTAGTAATTCTGGAGGATAAAAAACGAAAATGAAATGAATTGTGGTCTAGTTAGTTTTATAAAATCTATTCCTATTTTTATTCCTAATATGGGCTTATGAATAATTTCATCCTGTAACCAAAAACGTAAAAAAAGCACCTAAGACTTCTGAATTGTTATAAGAAATCAGGCTAATCCATTTTCATTTACGAATTTATCTATAAAATGAATAAATCAGATACAACAAAATGAAGTAACCTTTACTTTGAAATGAAAAGAACCAAATAAGTGATAAGTTTGTAGATAAAAAGAAGTCTTCATGAAGCATGAGAGAAATCATAATGGAATGTATTGTACGAGTACGAGAGTGACGAAAAAGAAGCTTAGTTAAAGCTAGTGAAAGGATATTGTATAACTAAGTATGGTTTGTTCAAATCAGTAATACAGCTAGAACTCTATGGCAAATATCGAGAGTAACTGGTTAATCGTGTTCTCAAAATGATATTACTTGGAATACTAGTTTGACTTAGGCGAATATAGTACATAACCGAAACGATAAGAAAGTAAGGAGTTGAATTTACCTTGGTCCCAATCGAACTCTCTATCCCAATCCCTTTCTCGCTCTCTTTCCCATTCGCGAGCTCTCTCGCGCTCCCACTCCAGGTCGCGTTCTCTGTCCTTCGAGCTGCGATCGCGATTGAACTCACGATCCCAATAGTCACGTTCATTCTCACGTTCCCTTTCCCTACTGTCACGTTCACGGTCTCGTTCCCTGTCCCGATCTCTATCCCGGTCCCGACTACCCTCGCGTTCGACACTCGCCATCCGTGGCTCGAGCTCGTCAAATTCTTCGCCGTCGACTGTATTGCAGTACGTGGAGACGGCGTGGAGAGGCGAATGCGGAGAGAGAGCAAGAAGAAGCATCGATTGGTACGATTTTTCGGTACAGTCATGGGAATTTGAATTTGAGAAAGACAAATTTTAGAATTGTATTTTTGTACGATGTATAAATGTGAGTACAAGATTGTGAAAATATATCGTATATCGTATATAGAGTATTGCAATTGTGGGCTATGTATATGTAAATGTATGTGAATATGTATAATGTTGAGAACTGAAAAGGAAACGAACCAAATGCACATATAACTTCTTGAGCAGATCTGGTCTGATTTGTGATTTGCAACTTTGACTTTTGGGTTTCTTTTTTTTTTTTTTTTTTTTTTTTTGCCAAAACGGATTTTAATGGATGAGATAGATAAAGGCGGATAGAGTGGAGTAATCAGTAGATTCTTGTAATTTTGCACGACTTTCACCGAGAGCTTTGTGGGAGGGGGTTGACGGAGGGGGGCGTAATACGATACGATACGATACGAGTTCGCGTATGAGAATGACTATGCGCTCACTGAATGAACCCACTGCTAGGCCGCTCGGACTTTACCTGGTGGTGTTGGACCCATGCGCGTCTGGTCGGCGGAGGGAGACGCCGACACCTCCTGCGATGGCAGCGGCCTGGCGATGGCCGGAACGGTACCCGTGCGAATATCCGGATGCGTCGCCTTCCAGTACGTCTGTGTGGGAAGGAGTACAAATTAATATGTGGACTCAAGGAAGACATAATACAGATTCCCATAAAACTTAGCCGTGGTTAACTAGCTACCCACCTCCAGATACTCGGCGATGTGCTCGCAGGCGTCTTCCAGTTGGTTCTCGTCTAGGATAACATCGAACATTTCGGGTGGACATTGGGCTAACTTTTCAGCGGCAACCATTTGTACGGACAAGTTTTTGGCTTGTGATTTGCCCCGTGATTTGATTAAACGCTGTAAAACCTGGACACAGAAAGCAGATCAGTTAGTAATCGACAGGACTGCGAAATAGTGGATGTCTCTACTCACCTTACTACTACTAATCTTTAAGTAAACTATTGTTGGCGCTAATGAAGTTTTTGCTAATTGTGACGGATGATTGATTGTATCACAATCGAGTACGACCAGCTGCAGCGAACGCGCCAGCTCGAAGATGCGTTCGATCTCCTCCTGCACCTTGCCAAGGCAATCGGAGCGACTGCTCGAGCGCTCCATGATGGCCCGCTTCGATGGATTGTTCATTATGGATCGCTTCGCCAGCGAAATGTCGGCCATGACGCGGGTTATAATGATGCGTCCCTCGAATTTGCGCTTGAGGAAGTCGAAGAGGGCCTTCTGCATCATGTCGGTTACCTCGTAACCCTTAAGGCTTGGACCCACTAGCACCACGGGACGCATCGATGGCACCACATCGTAGGGGCTGGCTGTTTCTTGTTTCTTGAAGAACGGTTTTCGCTTCTCCTTGTTTGGGGGCGTGGCCAATGGTGTTTTGCCATGTCGTCCTGGTCCCATGGAATCTGATTCGTCACCTGATTGGTTAGTATCATCGCCGAACACAGCCAGATAATGGAAGAAGATAATGGCAAACAAATGAGCGATATAATGGATTCTACGAGCGACGTTCGAGCGCTACGAGTTGCCAAGCCAATTTACAACTAATTTCTTTCATTTAGAAGAAGTTTTCGCAATTCTTTTTTTTACACTTTATATACAGGAGAATTTACATTTTACGGTAGAAGAGAGTTAGAGAAAGCAAACTTTATAGTGTGCGTGTGTTCGGGGTCTAAGTGAGTGTCGGTGTGCGTGTTTGTGAGCTTGTGTTAGTGTGTACTTGAATCGGTTTCCAATTCATCTTCAATTTTCGCAACTGTATCACGCTACGTCAAATGCGGTTGAAATGCCAACTCGAGGGTGAGATCCGCCTGAATAGCGAAAGATATATAGAATCTTAAGTCTAGGGATATTCGAGAGATGGTTGGCTGAGATGGAAATCGTTCTAGAGATGAGCAAGCATTTGGAATAAGGCTGTGGGAACTCAGTTAGCAGTATACTAAGACTACAATTTGTGAAACAACTATCGGAGTTACTATCACAAGGTTAACAAGGACTTTTGGCATACCATTATTAACACAATTTCAGGGTTAGTTAAATATATTTCATATTGTTTATGTGTAGGTTATATTTACATAAATTACTTGAAACAACGGTAGCCGATAGTTTTGTTTACGATCTAATGATTACTCTCCCAGGAATAAATAAGCTAAGTTAAACGCATAGTTCCTAACAGAAGTGAGAAGAGATGAAAGATCTTTCCAAAATCGTAAATATATAAGCTCGTATTATTTGTAGCCAATGAATTTTAACCCTAGTTTAACCCGATAACCTTCATAACCGAAGCATTTCTGTCTACATTCTAAATTTCACTATCCAAAGTAAACCCGTTAGAAAAATATCGAATAGAGCAATACAATGAAACAGTTCCTATCATAATTTAAGCTAGCTTTTCCGATTAGTCATAGCAAGCATATTTATAATATAGCATGGCTCGAGCAGAGATGATATCGATCTGATTGCCGTGAGAAGAGACGTGAGAGACGATGGACAAACCTTGTTTTTTGCGTGGTGTCGTACTATAGGGGTCTTTGGAAGACGTTTTTACCACACAGTTGGTACGGATAAAATATCATAGATGTCGATGTCGATGTTGTTGTTGTTGTTGTTGTGGTTAGTAAATTGTGTAGTTGTAGTTATTGTTGGTTGTAGTGTGAGGCAAAAGAGAGTTGAGTGCTGTTAATAGGATTTTATTGCTGTCTTTGCTAAACTTTATAGTTAGTTTGAAGTATTAGGAAATTAATCGGGCAGATGAGATAATAACGTGCTCTATAAGTAGATTGTGTGTAACGTTTTTGCTTGGTTTGGCGTGTATTCGATCATGCGGAAGGAAAGTTGTGAAGTTCAATAGGAATCTACGCAGTCAGTTTTGAGGACTGGACCAAAGGTATTGTAAGAAGGTAGTTTTAAGAGTTTCCTAATTGCAGTTTCGGTATAGTTTTTTTTTTTGTTTTTTTTTTTTGATGTAGCATGATATAATAAAAGAACATAAAAATTTACGAAAGTACAGGAATTTGGTTATTTTTTTTGTTTTTGGTATTTCTTTTTGTTTGCCAGATTGAAGTTTCTCTAAATGAAAATTGTAAAACGGTACGCGGTTTGGTTAAAGTTCGGTCGGACCTTGGCCTTGGCTGCTTGTAGATCGGATTGAGAATCAAATTAAGACCAGATATAGAAGAGGAGCTTTCTCGGTATCCGGGTTGCCAATGGGGTTGGAGTATCGTTTCACAGACTCAGCTGCACTCACGTGTTGTATATATATAATTCGGTATGTAGTAGTAGTAGTTGTTGTTGTACTTATGTTGAGTAGGAATATATATGTATATACACCCAAATACGTGGGTGTATATGTATATATGTACGAGAGGCTCGTCAGATAAGTTCGTTATACAACATATATAAATACGAAAAAGTAAACATTACATTGAAACACTCGTACAACAGAAAATAAGTATATTAGTTTTACGATACGATACGATACGATATACGAAATAAAACCTCGCCCAAAAGAAATCAGGAGAATGAAATGTGTGTCATACCAGGTGTGGGGGGTGTGCTACCTCGTGATGGCTCCGCACCTGCTTGTCCCGCACCTAAATTCCCACTAGATGAGCCCTTTGTGCCGTACAGTCTTGAGGGTCTTGTTTGATTCTGCAATCACAAATTGGATTAGTCGATGTACATATATCGAACTAGGTTCGTAGTGCGGCAAACCTGCATGCGAATGTTGTCTAGCTTAGCGGGGCTGGGTATGAAGCCCACATCACAGCCTTCCTTAACCAGTCTGCCGATCCACCAGTTATTGTCGTACTTCTCCTTGATGTGCAGAAACTCCCGCATCTCAAATGAAACAGCCCCGCCCTGCACGGGCGAATCGTCGTCGATGGCTCCATCGTATGCTACGTTGGTTCGCACAGCGAACGCTACTGGTTTGCTCTGCAATGGAATGATATTATAAGAAAACTGATCTATAACTATATATAATATATTCAGGGTGGACTTACCCTCGCTTTATCCAACTGGCTTAAGGCCTGACGTTCCTTTTCTCGCCGAAGCGATTCCTTTTCCTCGTCTAGCGACAGATCGGATGACGGTTGTGAGTAGTTCGAGTCGGCAGAACCCTGCAAAAGAGATGGCAATACCAATATTAATACACATATACCCAAGCGATACATTCACATATATTCATTTAAACATTTTTCGTACAGAACCCATTGTTCTCGCCTTTCAGCAAAAACTTATACTCGTACATATATTTAGTTGCAAGAACATTTCAATTGAATTGGACGTCTGCCAATGGGCTCTGGGTCAGAGGCTTTTTGGGTACCCCCGTTTTCAGCGAACAGACAACCGAGAGTGGAATGTTTCGTACGACATCTGTTTACTTTAGCATATAGTATATTGAGCTTTTATTGCGCTTGTTTTTAGATTGCTGAATGCAGAAAATTATCCAGATATTGAGTTTAAATTGAGTATAAAGGAAAATGGTTCGAATTTTAGGGTTTTCAGTGGTTGATTATGACACTTTACCCAGGACCTTGTTCCTTAAATATTTATTAAAGATACATCTTTGGTAGTGAAGGAATCAATTTAAGCGATTATAGTGAAACAATTTTCATATAGGTTTTAATGTGAAAGCTGATAAAAACTTTATAGATCTTTAATATCATGATGATTGATTTCAATACTGATTAGCTCACTCGATATAAGTATTTATATACCCCGCAATATTTATTCGGAACTGTAGTATTTATTATAGAAAATCTGTATAGCTATTATTATATTTAGGAGCATCTTTAGGTAACCCGACTCCAATATAGATTAAAGAGCAATTATCCAATTTGTTTTCACCTGTGTGAATAGCTTGTTGTATCCGCTTTGATACGACGTGTATCCCAGGCCAAATCGAGACTCTCGATGTTGGCCGCCCTGAATGGAGGGAGCATCTGAGGATGATGCACGCTGCACCATGGGCCTGTCAGCCCGGTAATCTTCTTCGAATGAAGATATTTTGCCGATGTTCCACACACGGTGCAATAACAACAGACGCAGCTGGCAATGCCACAGCTGATGGCTTGAGGTGGGGCCGGGGAGATGGGCGAATAATGACGACAGTGGAGACGGAGGCGACGGCGAAGGCGACGATGTCGGGGACGATGACGTTAGCGGAAAGTGGCAGGACTTTTGAACCGATAGTTGTGACGAAAGTGACGATAGTTGCGATACTTATTGCTGCTAAAACAAGCCGCAATCTGCAGACCGCATTCACTGAGGCGGGAGAGTAGAATAGCGTGAGAGTAAGCGAGAGCGAGAGAGTGCGCCCGAGAGAGAGAGGGCGGTCTGGAAGCCAGAGGCACACGGAGTAAATGTTAACGGTGAATGGTAGTAAATGGTAAATGTTAAGAATATAACTGGAAAGAGGCACACACAAACACAAACACGAACGCACACACGCGCACGCTAACTTCCGTCGCCGCTGCTGACTTCTTTGGCAGGGGGTCCCCCCGTGCACATTCGCGTTACTCCCCCCTCAAAAAAAATCCAAAAAAAATCTCTTTCTTTTTTCGTTTTTGCAACGCGATTCTACGACGTATCCAAAAACGTATTGGCGCCTCCGTGCGATTGCCTTTGTTGTCCGATGTTCGATGAGGTTATAAATAGGAATTTCGTGTTGGGTTGGTCAATCAGTCGATGGGATGTGCAGTAGCGCAGTTCGACAGTCCCACAGTCCCTCAGTCAGTCAGTCAGTCAGTCGGTCAATCTGGCGCTTGACCCGCGGATGAGCCGATAAACCGCTTCTCATTTCACTTTTCAGCACGAAAATCGTTGGAAAACCTCGTAAAGCCATCCACCAGGAGAGTTTCAACTTAATACTTTCTCTTTTTCCGTTTCCTTTCTTTCTTTTCCTTCCTTTTTTTTTTTTGCTGTGTGCTTTATTTTTCTGTTTGCGTGGCTGTTTTTGTTTGCTTTATCACGTTGTTTCTTTTATTTTTTTGGGGTAGTGCGATTAGCTCGGCGGGTTAGGAGGTTACTCTACTAAATGCAGCTTTCTATTTATTTATTTCAATGATTATCCTTCTTGTTTTATCGCACTTGGTTACAGATCAACTTTTGGCTTGGGTTCACTCGATTCACATTTCGATTTATATGCTGTCCCTCCGTCCTCTCGTCGCATTCGCGTTCAACATTCGCATTCAACATTCACTCGAACTCAATTCCGCACGCAAACTGAATCGTTTCTGTATTTGGAAACGAAAATTTTTGTTTCGTTTCGTAGCAAGGAACAGGGAAAAAAAAAACCGAATCTGTGTAGAGTTTCCCACCATATTCCAGTGCGTAAATGTTGTTGCTCCGCGTGTAACCCGCTCGACCCCACGTTGAGTGCCCCCTTGTACCCAATTTCGCGCCCTTGCCTACTACTTGGGTTATTGTGAATAGGAATCAGTGAGTGGGGGCACTTGCTGCGAGTACAATTCGAATACAATTGCAATTGGTCAACCCATTTGGCCAGAACGAATGAGAAATGTAAACAAAATCCGTCTGCGGCCACCTTGGAATTTCAAGTGCATTGCCATCGCCTTTGTCCCACTGTGCACTGGGAATTCATGGAGAATTCAATACAGTTTATTGTATATGTATACACGTATGTTCAATCATGTGTATTGTCTTGCATTCATGTTTCTAATAAAACATTAAACTTAACTCACTGCAAATACAACTCTCAGAGTTTTCTATATCGTTGAAGCCCTGCGGAAAATCGATAATTGCCCAAATAAAGCTAAGGTCGTCCACCTGTTGGCCGACTACGCTTGCCAACAACACAACAAAGGGGTTAACTCTAGTCTGCCTAACTTTATATCAAATCTTGTAAAGCAAATAATTTTAAAATAAGTGCCTTGAACGATCCCCTTGGAAGAAGGAATGTTATATATAAGTAGTACACATACATCTATATGCTGTATAGTTGTAGGTTTTTAAAATTTGAAAATGTACATGAGATGATCCAAAGACCTCAACTTTATACAATTTTATAGATACATAAATTTATATCCTTTCCTATGATTCTTTTTACGTAAAAATAATCTGCATTTGTAAGTTTGTGTTAAACTTATTAAATGCAATGTAGGGATTAAGATTATATATATGCTTATAATTTTTTAAGATATATAAATATCTTTATTTTTCTTATATTATAAGAATCTAGACTATGTTTTTACGAAATTATAATTAATTAATTTAGAGAAAACATTTTAATTAGTTTAGATTACACGTGACTAGTTTTCTGTTTATACTTTTTAATGCCAATTTAAAAACTGTCTAAAAAATATGCTGTCATCTTCTATATAAAAATAAGCTTATTGTAATATGAATCATAAAATAATATAATATACATAGTCTGAAGGTTTGTCATTGTTAAGTCAAGTCAATTAAAGCTCAGCATTTCTAATTTTCTATTCCTTCCAAAGTGTTTTTGTTTATTTCTGTACTGGAATATTTTGGTTCAGCGTTTGGCGAATGCCAGCATAGTGTGCAGTTTAACGTAAACATTCCGTTGTCTATTGCCAGAGAGAGTAGGAAGCATTTTCCAGATGAGCGCATAGACACTAAGAGAGCCGCAAGCAGACAGGTACAGAGAGTGTGGGAGAGAGAGAGCAAGAACTCAAGTGGAAAATTCTCCACTTTTTCTTGGCGCAGGCGTCAGCTTTTCGTTCTGTACGGAGAGTGCGCTCTATTTCTTCGTTTGCTTCTTCTTCTGTTTTGCTCATTCTCTCTGACGGTCCATTGTTTTGTGGTGTGTAAAGCAATGCCAAAGGCAAATGTGAATGCCATTTGCGAATGGCGGAGAATGAGGGAAATGGAGAAATGAATGTTTAGGAATGTGGGTGCGAGTGCGTTTGCTCATCCACTCGATAAGCAATTGGGTCGCCAAGTGCGATATCTGTGGCGAATTATTGTTTACCTTTTACTTTACGTGTTACGTTTTACGTTAATTCCGAATGTGGGCCAAATACACCACAGCGAGTAATGAACTTGTCAAGGCGCCCACCCTACCTATTCACCACCACCGCAACCTCATTGACAACGGCGGCATCGGCCGTCAGCGTCGCGTCTCTCGATCCCCACCACATTCGCTGCTGTTGTTGTTGCCTTGCAGTTGCAATTGACAGCACATTAAGACTGACCCCCACTTGCCTCTCTCTTTCTCTCTTTACTCCCTATCTGTGTGTTTACCCTTAGTGACGTGCGCCTCTCTTCCCTCTTATTCTGTCAGCGCTTTTTCAATGCAGTCGTTCAACTTTCTCACTTGCAGCAGCTGATCCGCAGTCGCTGTCGACGTCAACGTATGTAGCTGTCTTTTCCTCTGCCTCTGTCGCGGCTTCTATCGCTGCCCCTGCCTGGCAACTGGTGGATTACTTGCGACCCAATTTGTCACACACACGTTTGCACATACAGTGCGCGACACATGCATAGTCTCACTTTTAATTAATGTTGTAAAATCTTCTCTTTTAGTCTTAATATAAAAATCCCATTTTAGTACTTATCATTTATAATTAAATTGACATTTTTATTGTTTATCTGAATCTATACATAAACACAGAACTGTATTGAAGAAGTAAAATTAATTTTTAAACATTACGTTAAACTTCTAAATAAACTTCTGAAAGAAGTAAAATTAATTTTTAAACATTACGTTAAACTTCTAAATAAAAGCGATTTACAGATATTTTATAACTTTGTAAAGTCATAAAATCAATTCGAAATCTTCAAAATAATATTTTTTTAATAAAAGAATCACACTTTTTGCAATTTTGCTATATTAAAATATAAAAATTCTTTTAAGTTTTAAATATGTAAATAATTACTTCATTCATCAGAATCTTTTGCTTCGGAAGGTTTTAAGTATGTAACATATAAGATGATTTAGATTAGATGATTGAGGATCTATAATAATAAATCTTCATCAACTCTACTTTTCAGTTTAGTGTTTTATTGGAAAAACCAGAATGATTCTTGAAAATCTGACTAATTCCAATGATAACTACACAGATGACAATATAAATGAATATTCAGAGAGCCAAAGCAAGCAAGGTATTTGAGTGAGGCAGAAAGAGAGAGGGGGACAGAGGGAAAGAAAACGAGAGGGAGAGGAAACAAGTGACGCCGAAATGGTCGAGAGCAAAGTGTATAAAAATAAACGAACCGGGCCGGACAGAGTGGATCGCGTCGAGTGGTTTCGCTGAGAAGGCGCCTGGGGAGGTCTGGGTACCTTTTACGGATATCTGGTCGGAACCGGGTTAGATCCGCTTCTCAGTTATGGTAAACTTACCCGACGGTTTTTATTCCGAAAGGGTTTGTAGGTTTTGTTTTTGTGCTTGGCGCCCAGATGTAGCTTCTTCATGGTGATCGAGGTGGTTGACGACGCGAGGGGGGCGGAGGATATATTTCTTTATATGTGTGCGAGTGTGAATTGATGTGGCAGCTGGTTAATCGCGGCACTGAGAACCACTTGGCGGTTTGACGGCGCTAAACCTCCCCGCGGTAAATTATGCAATCATTTTCGAGCGAAGAAACAAAAAATAAATAAAATAAAACATAAACAAACACTCAGGCGAAATGGCCGAACGACTTAATGGCCATCATAAAACGCACACACACACACACACACACACCACGGACACACTGACATATCACAGAATCAATCAATTTTAAGGGCGCAGACGAAGCGTCGCGTCGGATTCTCCGGCCAAATCGAATTGGGTCAATTCGCAGTCGATTCGCACATGACAATAGGCACTACAAGATCGTATTGTATATATGTATATCTTTATCGGGTATATAAATATCTTATATATTTGTTTTTGGGCAACACTTTGGGGTTCCGATTTTTATAGATCGAGCGACAAACGATCTGCGACCGACCACAAACGCAAAGACAACAATTCCGACTGGGACGGCTGAGTGGAAGAAGAGATCCACGATCTACGATCTGTGTGTGAACGTCGATCAGCGGATGTCGACGGATTGCGGAGGCGCACGGCGACATTATTTTTGGCAGCCGAAGCATAAATGCGACTCTTTCTCGTCCGAAACAATGGAGGGGAGCAGACAGACGAGGAGAGAAGGGGGAAGCAGTCGCAGCTGATGGCGATGCTCTTGGGCAGATGATCGCCAGGCTATTAGGCCTACAGAGAAGTGTCTGCGGTTTTTGGGGAACTCGGAGAGAAAGTGAGAAAAAGAGGGAAATCAGCAGAGAGGGGAAACGAGACAGAGGGAGAGAGAGAGAGAGAGGGACGTAGAGGGCAAGAGAGGGAGAGAGAAGAGAGAGAGAGAGAGAGAGAGAGAGAGAGAGATAGAGAGAGAGAGAGAGAGAGAGAGAGAGAGAGGGGGCTGGAGACGGCAAGAGAGTAAGCGAGTTGATAATGGAAGGTAGGGATGCCATGAGAACTAATTAGAGTCTTTGGAACATAAAAATTCTCACTTCATATTGTGATATTCTTTAAAAAACAATGCAAAAACATAAGGAAAGAAACATTTGGGAATTTGTATTCTATAGAATATAATATTTATTTTAAATAACCTATCATAACTTATGTTATTTCTGATACAGACTCATTTTCATTTTCTTTAACCTTTTCAATAAATTTAGATAGGTGTTAAATAATACAAAAATACCACATTCTATATCAGAAACCTAATGGTCATATCTTCAATAGATAACCAATTACAGTATTAATTTAATTTCGCCATCCCCAAACCTAAATAAAAAATTAATAGGTGAAATAGTTTTTGTACCATTTTGATGTATTTTGCCAGTATATTTGTGAGATCCTATGCTAATTTGTGTCATCAACCTACCTAAGAAATGCTACAGACTATAAAGGGGTTAAGATATGTGTCTAAATGATAAAAAATGATATCGTATGTATGCATTTGAGTCGCTCATGTTCAGTTCACTTGCTAGGGGTCGTCAACGGGGGTCGGCAGATGCTCTCTTTATTGGTAATATTGAGCTGGAGAGTTATCCGCATAGTAGGCGTACGCGGGCAGCGGTGCGCTGTAGGCGCCAGCAGATCCGTAGGCAGACGAGGGAGCGCCGCAAGGCACGGGCACCAGTTGGGGTGAGCAGCTGAACAAATAGTTGTTGGGGCAGGGCGGCGAGGAGACGCCACCAGCTCCGGCGCCGGCAGCAGCTCCATACGATGAGCTAGCACAGGTGGCGCTGGCAATGGCTGCGAGGGTCGCAATGAGAAATGCGACGGAAGGCATCATGGTACCGCTCTCTCCTCCTTTCCCTCTCCCTGTCTCCCTTTCTCTCTCTGGCAGTAAGCCGTGCACTGACAACCTGCACGAACTGTGCCTCCCTTTTTATAAGCCTCAAGAAAGAAAGAATTGCAATCACGCATTTCTAGCCGTGAGCGCTTGCTGAGGCGGCCGAAATAACTTTGCACAACAACAAAATTATAAAGTAAATTGTAATGATATTTATATAAATATTACACACACACACACATGTATGTAGGTCTGTGTGCGTGTGGGAGGAAAGGTGTAAGCACTTTTGTGGCCTGCTCGCGAATTCTTTTTGGTTTTCAACTCGTTTCGGGGTTTTCTCAGAAAAAGTTGTCACAACAGAGAAACGGAGAAATCGCTGGCGAATCAATAAAATCAATTGCCTAGCTCATTACTAATTAAACAATACTGATATTATTTAGGTAAATCAATAATAAATAAGTGAGAATGATTTGAGCACCCTAAGTAGAGCTATCGAGTGGGGTATGCTAAAATATTTGTAACTAAATTTGTGTCGATCGAGCCCTGCTTTATTATAAATTTAGGTGAAAGAATAATCTGGCGGTATTTTCTGTTTTTTTTTTAAATTAAATTTTCAAATTGAAATGCAACAAAAGACGAGCCAAGCAGTGCGCAGTGAACTACTTTGTGGATCAGACACATCCAAGACACAAATGGGGTTGTGTCTAGGGAAGATTATTATGAAAACATCGAATTACATCGAATTATGCAAATATTGTAGCATACTTTTAGCATTTTAATAATATCCAAGACGCAATCCCTTTTGTGTCCCAGATGTGCACGATCCAGAAAGCAGTTTACTACTTCAACTGCATTACCGATATACACCCAACACAAAATTTGATAAAAATAAATTGTTTATCAAGATAAACTAAAAAATTATGAAATGTATACGCCTAATATTTAATTTTGAAAATATGGAAACATTTAAAAACAAATTGACTTAAGTTATGGTTATACATACCAAATTATTGCACATATACTATTTTAATTACTACCAACTCTTATTCCCCACTTAGTTAACCCTTTTGTCCGAATTCTTCCCTTTCTAACGGTTACCAATCAGTCAAAATTGAAAACAATTTTTGAAGAATGCAAATCGCGTCGCATTTGTCAGTCATAATTGACAATCGATTTGAATAATTTCGTCGACTGCACGACAGTAATTGGTCTACGGGACTGACTTTCGTTCTGTGAGGAGATCAAATTCAACCGCAAACGGCAATTGATCGTAAATTTCGTTTTGTTGCATTTTGTTATGTTTTGTTATCCCCCTTCCGCCTTCTCCCTCCTTCCGAAAGTATTCAAAAAAGTTTGCTCTACATAAAACTAAACCCGAAAATGGCCCGAAGCACTTGGCGGCCAGGTAAAAAAGGTAGCTCTGCCATTGGGCTTAAAAATTCTAATTCGGTTCTGGTATCGATGGATGCGACCGAAACCGGCAATTACGCACATGCAGATCCAGATACAGATGCCGAGGCCGATCCGAAACTGATCTCGTGCCCCTTTTCGATAGCAGCGAGACTCTAATTTCGATTATAATCATAGGGTTGCCTACCGCGTTGCGTGCCTGGCCTTGGCAGTGGGGCACAGGTACAACAACAACTACAACAACAGCAACTATGACTCCGTTTTGATTGCCCCACGAGCGATAACGGTAATAAAATATCTTGTTTGAGTGTGTGAGGGAGAGGGAAAATTAGTGGGAAAACGAGTATAAGCAAGAGGGAGGGGTTGTTGAGGGGTTGGATATCGTGGGTGGGAATTCAAAAGAGAAGGAAGACAAAGAATCATAGAGACAGATTAGGAGAGACAGAGAGAGAAAGGCAAGAGAAAGGAGAAGGACAAAGTGAGAGACAGAATTATATATTATATATAGATAGGGAGAAACAGTGGGAGGCAAAGGGGAAATCGCAATTGAAATTCAAACTGCCCTCAAATGCAGCTGCCTCTATCGCTGTCTGTGCCTCTGCAACTGTCGCTTAGAGGCAAATAAAATCGCAATGTTGCAGCTGCAGCCGAAAGAGCAAGCACAATAACAACAGTAACAACAACAACAACAAGGAACAACAAAAACATGTCGCGGTACTTAGTCCGCATGTTGCCAGTTAACCCCTTACTGCCTGCCGTCGCTTGGTTGCCCCTCTGGCACCAAAGGCTTATATCCTGCTGCTGCTGATCCCCCTCCCTCCCGACTCCACTGCGCCGTGCCCCAAATAAGAGAAACAATTTTTTATTGCTTCTAATTTGCAGGCGGCGCGCGAGTGCGTTAGCACTCACTGTATGCCCGGCTGCACGGCGCTGCTACGCCTGCCACAGTGCCTGCCACAAGCAGCCGGCCAATTAAATATGAAACATTTTTTTCGGCTGCCGCGGGACGCCTGACGAAATGCCACGGTCTGCTTTAAATTAAATTTAATTAGTTTATTGTCTGCGGCAACACCTTGCCACGGTGTGGCATGTGGCATCAGGCGACTAACAAGCCCAAAAGCCAGAGTGTGAGATAGAGAGGGGCAGAGGGATGGGGGGAGACCCACTTTGTTGTCGTGTGCCAAACGAGGCGCAGCTGCAAGAGCCCCAAAAACGCCTACGTTGCAGCTCGACGCAGTGGCAGCGAAATGGGAACAGCGTCGCCTCGCGCATATCCTTTTGTTGCCCCATTCCCCACTCTCCTACTCGGTGCACCGCATCCTGTTTGCCGTTATGTCGCGTTGTAAGCGTTGTTGCAAGTGTTTTAAGTGTGCCCCATTAGCGCGGACTGCGGTGTCAATTGCCATTTAAGTGCAATTTCCGCCTTCCCTCAGATTTTTATCGATTTCTCTTTGTGCACACATCGCAGCAGCAGCAGCGGCAGATTGTGCCCCAGTGTGTGGCGCCATAGAGTAAAAACGGCTCTGCGTATTAGGGTCAGCCAAAAAGAGTTTCCTAATATATAATTTGTTTGCGATAGATAGTTCGATATATTGAACAACCGATAGTTGGCCATTTAATTAGGTTAATAGTGCACATTAATCGAAATTTGAATTTAAATAGCAGTATATCGAAGTATTCGTATTGCAGCCAACTTCATTCGATTAAGGCTGAACGATAAATAATAAATAATAGGCAAATAGGGTTGACAAAAAGTTAAAACAAAGTTTCTAAAATATATATAATAGAATAATAAATTTAATTAGTAACTTGCATTGATGAATACTTCAAAAGTATTTTACGTTATTATCGGCCAACGAGTAAAATTTCAAATAATTTTTAAAAACTTAAAAATGACTTTAATATATCTTTTTATCATTTTCATTTATTCTTTAAATAAACGTATGTTAACGAAGACATGGACCAAAATCATATTAGGGTATAAACATAAATTACTTTAAATTGTTTGAGTATAGAAATTTAATTGCATTTATATGTACGAGTATATTCATATTTTATAAATTTGTAGTATACAAGTTTTGTTTATGCATAGAATAATATAAAATGAATTCTAAACTTTCTTTGCATCTAAAATATGGAATGGATAATTTGAATTTTTGATCATTTTATTTTTGTATGTGGCCAAACAGCCCAATAAAGTGGTTTATATAAATAGTTTTTACCCATAGGAATTTTATAAGGTATGAGATCATGAGCAATATGAGAACTTTGTATTGATTGAGTTTAGGGGGCGTACCTGTTGGTTCCGCAATTCTCTCGGGGTACAAAACTTCTGCTGCTCTGCTCAGTTGGTCAAAGTTGTACTCGTACTCGTATTGTCTACTATATGGTCTATATAGAGGCAGATACACATATAGTGTGCATATTTCGGTTCATTCAAATGGGGCCTATTGGGTGTTATCGCCTAGAGATGCACCTCAAAATCGGGCATTTACTGTAAAATGGGCGTTAAATAGGACAGCGCGCATCTGAAAAGGTAATAAAACAAATCGAATCGTGGATTATTCAGATACAGGACTAGACTATGGCGACTATAGCTAGCTGAGGATGGCAGCCAAAGCGAATCGACTTGGATTGAGCGAAATGAGTGTGAGAAAAAGCGCAAAGCGAGTAAAAAGCAAAAACAGAATGAAAGAAACTACGTAGTACAAGTAACAAAGATACAGATTCTATATCTCACTCTGTGTGTCTGTCTGTGTGTGTGTGTGTATGTGTGCAGTGTACATTTTACTCCGTTCTTGCAATGAGAATTTCAAAGTCAAGGTCAGCCTAAGACATTTGCTTGTTTTCCTTTTGCTGAGTATATTTTGCAGCTTTTGCTTCGTTTCCCTTTTGCTTCTACATTCGCACTTCGCGAAGTAGCGTTCCCGCGGGGCCCTGCACGTGCTTTGTATCTGTATCTGTAGCATCTAACAGCTACGCATGCGCAACTTGCTCTTGCTGTTGTTGTTATTCCTGTTGTTGTGGCCAGACGACGACGACGTCGACGTCCTGCCCGCCGTCAACGCTGTCTGCTGTCTGTCCGTCTGTCTGTCTGTCCGTCTGTCTGCTGTTCACTTGATCAAGCACAAATACAGCGCACGAGGTCCTCAAGTATATTTGCTGACTTTCCGTTTATACCCTACAACTGAGGTAGTGCGGTTTTAGAAATAAGTTCGTAATTCTCGATAAAGAAAACTCATATATTGTATATGTATGTATAATAGATCAGCTGAATGAGTTATATAACGGATTTATAATATATAACTTTGTTCCATTAAATATAATGCTTAAAAAACACTTCATATTTTCACAGTTGTTGGAAAGTACTAAAAACTATCAAAACATAATATTTAAGTGTTTAATTTCAAATTCAAAAGCAACAAAAGTACTAAAATTCATTTTAAATTATTATTAATGGTTATTATAATACTTTTTACTTTAACTAATATTTTTAACGATACCCACATTGGAATAATTAATTAAATTTATTATTCAAATAAATACTCATTTTTCCTTAATAGTTTAATTTTAACTTAAAAATATAGCTTCCAGCCAAGCACATATTTTTTAATATCCTAGACATAAATATGTATATTCATATAATTAATTTAGTAGGATTTAGTTTATATGCTATTTTCTCACAAATCTCCCCATCTTTTGTTTTAATTTGAGTTCAACTGCGTTCTTCTTCTTCATTTTCCGCCCCTCGTAGAGTATTCCCTGTTCGTTTTTATGCTTCACCAAACTGTGCTTTCTTATTTTTGTTTTTTTTTTTTCTTTGGAGGCTGCTTTTGAGTCTGTCGAAATGAATGTGCCATGTGTTGCTGGTGTCTGCGCCGTCCAGGAATTCCGACTTTTTGTTGTTAGTGCTGCAGTTGTTGTTGTAGTTTCTGTTCACAAAGTCTAAGAGCAACTTGCCAAAAACGTACGCGACTTGTTTTACTTTCGGTGCGCAGTTCATGCTTTTTTTGGCGAAAGGTGCAAGGCGCAGACAAGGAGCAGACAGCAGGCTCATTAGATGCAGATCCCCAGACGCAAGAGAAACAACAGCAACAACAAGTCAGACAACAACAAAAACAACAATTGCTAGTTGCAGTTGCAGAAAGGGTTACGGGTTACGGTTAATTCTATTGCTATTATCATAATCCTTTGTCTTTCCCCAAAAACTGAAACTCAGAAGGTCAACGGTCTCTCGGCAACTTTGGCAACTCTCGAATGACAAAGAAATTCCTGAGAGGCCCAAAAACATGACGTGGCACATACGTGAATGCAAGGTGCCGGAATCGCAGATTGCTTAACAGGAACTCATTGATTTGAGATTTTGTAAAAGGTTTCTTTTGGAGTGAGTAACCAAATTACTCTGGCTCGTGATGTAATTATTATTTACTGATTCATTGTATATTTAATTTATTTATCATTTTAATTTATCAATCTATTCATATCAATATGATAGTTTCTTCCTAATAACCTAACAAAATTCATTTGCTTCTAAACACATTTTAGCCTTGAAAGATGCTCAAAGTAGTCCCCAAACTTGCTGCCAGCCCGCAAAAGTTCTGCCGTGGGCATTTAAAGAAGGTAAGGAGAAAGAGTCCCAAAAGAAGGGAAACATTTCCGTCGCGCCTTCAGCTTCTGCATTTTAATCACAGTTTGCTTCATATTTCATAATTGCAGCGGCATGCTGCTTGTTGCATGTTGCACACATATTTAAGCCGAAACGCAATGGAATTTAATTAAGTTACCGCCGATCAAAGCTTCTTTGCCAGCAGAAATAATTTTTAATTATAATTTCATTTATTTTTTGCGTTATGTTTTCAGGTACTCAACGCGAATTTTGATTAGTCATTTAAGAGAGCATGCTGTGTACATATTTATATGCATGCGTACATATAATATTTCTTTTATTTATTTACTGTTCTTTATATAAAAATATTATTTAATAAATTATAATACTTAAATGCAATGTAATAAAATATACATCTCACAATTTGTACAATTCAAAAATTGTAAAAAACGATATCATTTTGATGATACATTATTTTGCAAATGTTTTCGAGGATCTTCGAAGAAAGAGCACAAGCAGGCGGGTTACAGGAAAAGGGAAAGAAGTAGAAGAAGCAGAAGAATACGAAGACGAAGCGCTGAAACTGGCCGCGGGCACTGACTGAGTCAGAGACGTCCGCGGTTGCCGTCTGGTCAGTCCAGTCTCAGTTCGGGTCTCCCGAGTCGCCCAGCCCCAGCCCCGGACGCAGTACGAGCCACAGCCACATCCACAGCCGGGCCAAGTGCAGCGCAAATGGATGGATGGACATGGAGGCTCGCACTTATTAATGCTTAATAAATGGCATTTCATTTCTTATTATTCTCGGACTGGGCGCGACGTGGATGTGTCGGAGGATTTTATTGCAGCAGCGGCCGGTTCACATTGTTGTTGCTGTTTCTGTTGTTGTTAATGCGAGTCGATATATTGGCCATGAATAAGGATGCACACACACACACACACTCAGAGAGAGAGACAGGCGTGTGCGGTGCGCTGTGAGAGATTTACAGTCAGCCAGTCAGTCAATGTGTGCTAAAGTAATTATTTCATTTGAGCCAACAATGAGGCTGCAAGTCTTGCCTCGCTTTGAGCGACTGCTGCTGAGATGGACGTGGAAATTAAAGAAGCTGGCAGCAGCCGGCTGTGCCAGGACCGTCCTTGGTCTCGCGCTCACTCGCGATGCGTTCTCGAGACCGCCTCATGATAACCGTTTTCAGTGCTTTTAACGACTCAACTTTGGCGTTGCCTGCCCATTTTTAAAGTACTCGGGAATGTAAATGAAGCGGGTGTCTGTCGCTGGACACAACACACTCAGTAACACACACACTCACTCACACCCCAAGCTCTTGCTGTTTCAATGTTAATGTTCGAGGTCTTTTGGGTCATTGCACTGCACCGTGAAGTGTTGCAGCTTAGTGCTGCAATACACGTATATTTACTTATGTGCATATCTGTATGAATTTATATAACCATACACACATGCGATTCTTTTATTATTATTGCACATCATTTATTTAATTGATGTATTTCTCTTTGGGTTGTACTTTTTGAATTTTCGTTTACGCGCCACATCGTCAGTGCACAGAGTTATCGAACAGCTGGGCAATCGATAAGCGGACATGCGCACGAAGTTGTTTGTTCATTTGACTATTTCGAGCTGCGTTGAAGTTCACGTTTGGTTCAATTCAATGTACATTGCAAGCATATAAATAACATATTATTATTTTGCACTAACAAAGTTTATATAAATTCTTAAATAAAAAAATAAAGCTTAATTATTGGCAAAAATAAGCTGATAAATACAAGCATGTTGAGTTCAAGCAACTCACGCAAAAACACATCGAACAGCGCGAACTTGTTCAGCTCACTTGAGCGAACAATCGACTGTGCTGTATAAGTAGTGTGACCAGAGATTTCACTGGAGTTGCTTGACAGAAAATGGTAAAAGGCGCTCTTAGAAAGTAAATAAAAGACTAAAATTAAACAAAAGTGAGAAGAAAATAGTTAACAACCACAACAAACCATAAATTTAGATGATTTATTAATTAATTGTTTTCTTTGGCCTTTCCCCAGATGCAAGCAGCAAACACAGGCGCAGCAGCTGCCACAAGCAGCCTCGGCGCCGAGGCAGCCGCGCCTCTGCGAGCTTGTAGCACCAGCGGATGCCGGGTGAGCAAATACGTCGAGGTGACCAAGCGAAAGTGTTCGCAATTTGTGGTTGCGCCCTACATAATGCCCAAGCCGTTGGTGGTCAATGGCAAGACATCGATTTTTCAAGTGGGTGGCGAGATGGCACGACTGTGCAACATTCCCTCGCTGTCTGCCGCAGTCGGAGGCAATGATGGGCAGCCCGTGTATCGCATCAAGCCGGGCACACATGCCCATGTCATCAATTACGTGTTCATCGACGAGGGATCCGATTCAATGGAGAAGGCTAAGGCGGAGGATCAGGAGACAATGCGTTTGTTACTAGATTCACAGCGTGAAAGTGCCACAGCCAAGCTGCAGAAACTTATAGTAACGCATCGTGGCGTGCCCCAGACAGATGTTACTGATGCCACTAGCACTGCCACTGCCACGGCCACGGTTTCAGCTTCGTCTTCCACTCCCACTGCAGTTGTCCAGGCCACACCGACAGTGACGACAGCTTCAGCTTCCAATCTCACGTCTGCAACAAATATAAATCCAACACTCGTGACCACGCCTCAAATACATCCCAACTTGTCCATAGCCAGCGTTGCTGGCGCTCAAACCCTAAGGTCTACCCCGACAGTCGCTGCGCCGCCACCTGCAGCACCCGCCCCCCAAAGTGCCAAAAAGCCGGCCGATAACAGCGTCGACCATCTACAAGCCGAGATTCTCAAAATGCGCCGCAAGGTAGCACGCCTTGGAGCCAGTGCTCGTCGTTGAATAGAAATAATAAATGTTATACAATAGTTAATCGGTTTTCATTATAGTTTCATAAACCAATTACGCTTGATTCCCTAAAGTTAAGTTAGTGATGCTAATTTTAATTTAAATAATAAAATAAAGCTGCTTGTAAGTCCTTAGAACAATCTAAGAATTCCTTATAGACACGTTTATAATAATAAATATAAAAGGAAAAATATTGTAAGGTTTTATTTGGGATAAAGATGATATTTGGAAGAAGGTTGATATTTGGAAGTAAGTTCATATGTTAACATTGTTAATAAATTTCATATATTTTCCAAAAATACAATACATAAACTATTTATATTATTCCCAAAAGTGTTGCCTAATTATCGAACTCGCAGTAAGAACTATCGATAGTAATGCAATCCTTTTTTGCCAGTTTCGGCAGGAGAGCAAAGGAGCAAAAGATTGGAGTCTTAAATGAGATTCGACTTGTTTCAATCGTTTTTTTAATGAAACCACTGGTGGATAAGCGTTCCCGACACAAACACAAGTTGGGTCTTAAGGGGTCGTAAATGTGGAATTTTATGTGTCATACGCGGCCGAGGCGGCGTTGTCCACTTTGTCCACGTTGTCCAGGCGAAAACTTTGCAATCGAACGTAAATTAATTTTTATGGTTCGGTATGCTGTGGCGACTCCAACAACATGCCACAAAATACCAACAACAATAACAACCAGAACAGAACAACAACAAACTGTGACTCCATTATGCACTCTACGTTGTTGCAATCGAGTCAGGACCTGCCGGATTGGATTATTAAGTGTGCTATACGCGATTTTTGTCAACCCGAATTTATAATGAGTGCACCATGGGCAGATATCGGTTGAAGATTTCACTTAATTACATGCATAAGTATGCGTATATTAATATACTATCTATAACTCTATATACTAAAGTTTTCATTATACTTTCTTGGGTATTTTACAACGTTTGCCTTTTATATTATTATTTCAATCGACTGTTCAAAATTTTTGAATTCATTTGGCATTTAAATTTGTTAAGTAAAATAATTTGTATAACAATATTTATTTCTGAAATCCTGAAAATACTTCAGTTCTTAATTTCATTTAGTGATTATTTATAAAGAATTTTCTCTTTTTTTTAATAGTGAAAACCGAAAATTACCAAGTTCGCCATGATCCCAAGATAATTAAACTGGTAAATGAAATACAAATTTTTTTTAGCAATTTCGAGAGCATTCAGGTTTCAGAAAGTTTTCCCATTTCCCAATTTAATTCAAGTAAGATTAAAAATTTGTTTTTAAATTTATTTTAGAATTAATTTGTACAATACATTATATGTATAATGCTGGAATCGAAAGGTTTTCAAAGTTCCCTCTTAGTTTAAACTGGAGAGTAATTCGAAAAGATAAACAACTCTGAAGAGAACTCTGCAGTTGACAAACCTGCCTGGCACTCAGTGTCGGTCAGATCAGGATACAAAGCGAGACGAAGTGCAGCAGGCAAAGAGGGCAAGGTAGAGCACTTGGGGCCTGCTCTGATCCTCTCGGCCGCATAAAAAGTAACGAATGTGCGCAATAATAAAAATCATTAAAATAAAAATGTTTATGAGAGTGCATAAACACGACTTTATGGAGGAGGGGAGAGGCAAGAGAGTGCAAGCAAGAGAAGAGGGAGAGAGAGAGAGCGGGTGGCGAGGGAACAGCAGCCGAGGCCAGAGCACTTGATGGCCGATGCTGCAAGTCCGAATCTGAATCGGAGTTCAAGTTGGTGAAGCCGAGAGAGAGAGACTGGGACCAGAAGAGCGCATGTGAGAGAGGTGCGGGTGCGTCTGCGCAGGCACTCAACAGAGCCCCACACACACACACACAACCACATGCAGGGAGTCGGATTGGAATCGGGATGCTAACTCATTTTGGCGGCAGCGACGGCTGCTGCTGCTGCTGCTGCGCCAGTTGCGCGACTGTGTGACGAGGCAACTCCAGACGCAGGCGCAGGCGCTCGGCTCAAAAATAATTTGCAATTTCTGAGAATTTACTCACTTTTGCGCTGCTTGCGCTGACTTTATGCGCTGCCGTCGCCGTTGCCGTTGCCGTCCTGCGTCGCAGCTTCTCAAGAACCTTCGCTGTGGCCGTAATGAAAATTAAAATACGAACCGCACACACACACACACACACACACGTAAACAAAGGTCGGCGGCGGGGCAAGGAGCCAATGAGCAAAGCAGCAGCAGCCCCTGGCACCTTTTGCCTGCCTGCGCCCCTGTCCCCCACTCTGTGCTGGCACTGCTCTGTGGACTGCTCCGCGACTGGTTCGGATTGCTTGTCGTTATCTTGTCATGTCAAAATGGTCTTACGAAAATGTATCTTTTGTATTCCAAGTGCAAATGAGCAGCACAGATACACACACCCGCTGCCCCCCACACCCTTTCCCTCCATCCCCCTCGTTGTTGGCAGTTTTGTTTCCTTTTATTTGTTTGCTCACTCGCAATTTTTATGCCTTTATTGTGTTTACTCTTTGCCTTCGTTTCTGCAAATGCTTTTAAGGCTTTAAGACTTTTTAGTTTGTAGTTGAGCGTACAGAAATTCGTGCCCCCGTGCAGGGAACAGGATTGACCACTCGACGCTGGGCTCCTCACACCCCATGCATCTCTTCCCTTGCGCCTCTGGGCTGCCCCTGCGGGCTGACAATGATGATGACACAACATGAAAAGGTAAAACACGCTGAAAAATATTAAATACGCAACGTCGCTGCCTTTTGACAGCGAACGTAAATTTGCTTTGGCCGCTGCCGCTCTGCTGCCCCAGCCCCTCTTCCCTTCTTCCTTTGCAGACTACCACCCCCATCCATCGTTTAATTGCACACATAGGATCTTTCTCTCCCTCTCTGTTTTTCTCTCTCTCTCTCTGTGATTTCTTGGCAATTAAAATAGAGTGTAAGTTAAGGAGGCATAAAACGCTGATCTTTATACGCATCGCACACATACACAGACTTTCTGTATGCATGTGTGTGCGTATGTGCCATTGCAGGATAGCTTCCTAAAGCCCCAAGTCAGATCACCGTGTGCGAATATCCGCGTTTAATGCATTCCTGGAAACTCGAAACTGATCGCATTGCAATACTTGAAAACACATTTATAGGCCCACAGGCAGCACCGAGTTGGGACTGACTACTCGATATGCTTACGACTTACGAGATATAGACCCTGATTCGAGTATTTGAACAACTTAAGTAGTATTTACTCTAGCAGTTAAGGAGTGTTGGGTAAACTATATGTACATTTAATATATACCTTATGATTCTTTTTAAGTATGAGCATGAGAATAAATGAAATGTAAAGGATTTAGTGGAAGTTTATTTTAGGGATATTCACAATCAATCGGAATATTTATATAAAATATATAATAATCCATCGAATTTTGAAAAGGATTAAAGCTATATAAATGTATAACAATTTTTTTAACTTGACTTTTGATTATTTGAGTAAATGAATTGCATACTTATACAATATGTGAAGAGATCTATTGTATAAAAAATATCTGGCTGTAGGTTGCCTGATAACTTTATAGTTCCTACGATGCCTTCTATCATTTACTACAATAACATAGAAATTCCAGGGTAATATATATTAATTTATTTATTTTTATTAATGTTTTTTTCCTCAACCACTCAACATGTATAGGATTTTCTTATCGTTATCAAATAATATCTTATATTATCATCTTCAACAAATATTCATCAACACAGATATAATACACTTCCTGTGGCTTATCTGTCTATATTGTGCAATATTGTTTTTATTTACGACATTTACAGCATCTTGTAGTGAAGAAAAAGATGCCAAATTGAAGAATTACTCATAATAATATTATAAGATCAAGTACCTTAAAGTACCTTCTTTTCTGCTATACATTTAAAGCGTATTTCAAAAAAATATTGTATAAAGCTTTCTTTCAATACCCCAAAATTCAGACAAAGATCATAAATATCAGCTTAGCGCAAGAGTTCCCACACATTGTACCCCTGTCTGCCGGCACTACCCTGCCCCGCACAGGGTAGCTCAAGTGTTGTATTTGCTCCTCTTTGGGTTTGAAATGTGTCAAAATTTTCGGTACGCAAAACAAATGGAATTTAATTAAATTTTTAATGTGCTTCAAGAAGTCAAAATGAAATCTTGCATATCGCCGCCTCCTCAACGCGAGTTCACACAAGCTTAAGAGGTAGAGGGAGGAGGAGGGAAAGAGAGTAAGAATTGGGACTGGAACTGGGACAAAACAGCAGCAAAAACAAAAACAACAAACAGCAAACCATATGCGAAATTTTGTTTAGAAGACGCAGATGAAGCTTCGCCTTTCTGTACTTTCGGGCAAATGGTCGCGTTTCCTGCCACAACAAGAGAGAGAGAGAGAAAGAGAGAGAGAGAAGAGACACAGACAGCAGCCACTGCAAAAGAGCAGAGAGAAGAAGGGAGGCTGCCTCGAGTGTCGTCCTACCGCATTCTAAGCTCTATTGGCACAAAGACCGACTTTTGCCTTTGCGCTCTTCGGTTCCTCTCGTTCGCTTCTTTCTTCGGTTTCTTCGCGGGGCACAAATTTCAGTCGCGTATCTGTTAGATACGGATACGCGAACGCGACTGCAGCCAAACTCGTTTTGCCATAGGACTAACACACACGCACACACACATGCAGAAGCAACAACACTTGACTTCCATTTCCCTTTGCAACAGTTGCCCCTGCCTGAGTGTGTGTGTGTGTGTGTGTGTGTTGGTAGCGCCCTCGCGGCATAGTTAGCATTTTCAAGGTCGCCAACTGTGCTCATACTCCAACTTCAGTTCTCTTCTCTCCTGCTCTCTCACTCTCTCCCTCTCCCACTCTCTTGCGCCTGCTCTCACGCTTGGTTTCTGCAGAATTCGCTGAGTGTGCGGCCATTTCTCAAGGCTCTAACGACTTGCGATTACTCCCGATATTGTAATCTGCTGCCAGGTAATCTCAGTTCCCTCCACCCTCCCTCTGCCTACCCTTTTCCACCTGCCCCTTCTTGCACTTTCGCCAGCTCATTACAAGCGACGCGCATCGAAATCAACAAATAAACTCAAAAATTTTACGAGTGCAGAAAAAAGGCTGAAAATAAAGCTAAAAAAATATTAAAGCTAGACGAGACGCGCTATTCATGTGTGCGTGCGTGTGTATGTGTGCGTGTGTGATGTGCCTTGGTGCAACATTTCGCGCTGCAGGGCACGCCCCTTGCCCCCCTTTTCCTTCCCACATTGTTGTCGTTGCCATTTCCTGTTCTGACTCACGAGCGAATCCTGCCTTTGTTCGTGGCTTTTCCTCGCGCATTCCTTGCGCCGTGACTCAGCCATAATTACCCAGTGCAGAGCCCAGTCAAGCCATGAATCAGCCGCACATTAACTAACCAAACAGGCGCGATAATAACCGACTAACTAACTAATACATGCACTTAAAATAGTTCACTTCATTAAGCACAACTAAGTCAGTCTAATGCGAGAGCTAAGTGAGCCGTGCAAGGAGCGCTAATAAGGTAGAGAAATGGAGAGATTCCTCTCTGAGTACTTACCTTCGAGGTGATCAACGTCAGTGTGGGCGAGGAACCCTGAAAGGAGAGAGAAACAAAAGAAAGAGAAAGGAAATTAAATTTGGGGATTTGAATTAACAAGTTTTTTATCTTTATCTTAATTGGATTAACTTATTATTAACGGGATAATGTTGAATAAGCTTTGTATACTTTTATATTATATGTAACTGTATTTATAAATTGCATTGAATCGTGACTATATAAACGGTTAGATCAAATACATTAGTATATGAAAAGATTCGACCTTCTACGCAGACGAGGTGTGTTTCAAAACTAAGATGACTTTTCAAATTTCGCAGGCAATGTACTTTTGATTATTGATTTTTTTAATTTGCTATGTTGGTACACTCTACCCAAACATCTGTACCAAGTTTCAAGTGTATAGCATTTTTTGTTTTATTGTGAGAGGCGTAAGGGTCATAAGTGTTTTATGTGCTCCGAGATTTTTTGCTAAATTTTGACCAAAAGAACCGTCGCATGAGCAACTCTCAAGAGCTGTGGAATGACATCAACGATGACACAGATTTGCTCAAAAGGGTCATAACTGGTGACGAATTATGTATGTTGTGATATCGTAACCAAAGCCTAATAGTCCGAATGGAAGATCCCAGGTGAACCAAGATCGAACAAAGCATAAAAATAATAATAACCTTAAACTACTTACAACTTTAATAATAAATAAATTGAGCAATGAAACAATGTTATTTTATTTTAAAAATATATTCACATATGTATATATGTATACATTGCGCACATATTTAATCTATTTATATTCATTTGGTTATAATGATAACAAGAGATAAATATATCTTATGAATCTTATCCAATTACCAGAACTGTTAAAAATGTTTATTTTTCTTACGAAATCGGGCAACATTTTCTTCTGCATTTCCTTGTATTGTATCCTAATCATAACAATACCTTCTCAATTAGACAACATAAATGCGACACATTATTGCAATTTCTTGTAATTCCCTTTGAACCATACCAAAAAGTCGAAACAAAGGATAAACGAGGCGAAACCGGGGCGTGGAATCACGTTCAGGTGCGGGACACGTGCAATATGACAGAACGGGAAAACGGTTCACATTGTCCAGCATTCCAATTGTGGCAAAACGTGCAGTAGACAAAAAAAGAAAGAACTGAGGTGCGAATCTAATCCCGTTCGCAGTTCCCAGAATCTAATGGGACCATCGACTATCTCGAGTGGGAAATCACGTAGCAGGATAAGAAAATTCGAAATCCTTTCGTATTCCGGGAACCATTCTAACATTAAACATATGTGTGTGCTCCCAAACGTAGCCATCTGCGTATCTATTGCCTGATCAGTGCAATGAACTCGGCCGACGAAGAAGAAGTTTCTATTCAAATTTCTTGTGCTTATTTATTAACTGAAGCGAATGAAATACACATAACATAATGGAAGTAAGACCAGAGTGCGACCAAAATTCCTCTTCGTCGCGGCGTCTTCGGGGACAAAGGCAATCAAATGATACTTAATTTTATACGAAGAACATGTCTCGAGATTCAGCTTCTTCTCCAGCCTCTCAACTATGTTCGTATGATCGCCTCGGCGGACGATTAACATAACATGAACTGGAATACAAAATGGGAATGACCGAAGCACTCTGGGTATCAGTTTGGGCGTACGGTGGGGGGTACGGGGCGTGGCTAGTTCGAACTTAAGAAAAAAGAGAGTCGGAAGAGTGTAGAGTGGGGAGAGCTGGGAGAAGAAACGAGTGCCAAGAGCCAAATTCAACTTCGAATCGTACATTAATTAATAATTTCTTTGAAACTAGCGAAAAGGCATTATTTACACACACATACATTCACACATATACTCAGACACACTACTCTATACATAGATATAGTATATTTCCTACATATACATATGTAGTGAATCTCCTACGATTTGCGCTCTCGTCTTTGCCGTTCTTTGCTTTTGTCTTCGGCTTTGTCCAAAAATGGCAACCGAATGAAGAATGGAACCTCTGCCATTTGTAGTTGCTGTTCTGGTATTGGTAGTGCTAACGGTTCTTTTGTTATTCTACCAACTGACTAGAACTAACACTTCTACTTTGGTTTAAAGAACAAAAACAATGTTATGCGTAAGCGGCAACCATCGAGAATTTTGCATATATTCGCTTGGCAATGTCTTTAACCTTTGACAAATTTCGTGACCCCATTGAGGAGTTAAGAGAGAGAGAAGCAATGAAGAGAGAGAGAGACTGAATTAGAGGCAAAGACCTTATTGAAAAAATAACATTGTAATATTAATGTTTACTTTGTTAAGTTTATAATATTGCTTATTTGGCATATTTATAAGATAAAACACACAGATCTTGATGAAGTTGGTTAGAAATAAACCTAAACTAAAATATACTCTGTCTAAAGTCTGCCATTGCAGTAAGAAACCCTATGTAATGCCAGAAAACAACCTAAACAACCTCAAGCAAACTTCAAAGAACTTCAATATGACCTATTTGTTTTATAAAAGAAAAACTCAAACTTTCTGCCGTAATTCCTGAACTAATTAGACGCGTTTACCCATCAAGGTAGTACGGCAATAAAACACCCACTCAGCTTAAAATAGAAAGACTCCAAGTATTGAGGGGACACAATTAGGGGGATGGGGTAGGGCGCAGTATGATGTTCTACGTAAAGAATGGTACATTGGAATTGTATTCGGGCGAAGTGAACTGATGCGGGCTGCGATGCGCCTGGCGACATCAATAAAGTGTCCCCAAGAGTCGCTCAGGCTCCCTCTCTCCCTCTTTCTCTCTCTTGCTCAATACAAAAGCTAACTATATACACAGCTAGGTAGTCGGCTATATAGTGAGGGCGTACGTAGGGGGAGGGGCAGAGTAGCTATTGCAGCTGACATAAAACTACTAAAAATAATACAAATACAAAGCGATAAATCTTGTAGGTGAAAGAAAGCCAGGAATGAGATTGTCGAATCGAATTCGAATCGGGCAAGGGAAGGGGGCATTTCTATGGGTATAGGTAGAGGAGAGGAAAAGAGAAAGAGAGATTTGTGACATGGGATAGGGGACCGGAGAACGAGTCGATGTTGTCGGCATCGGTGACTATCCCAAAGTACTTTGCTCTAATGGCAGTCGGACGCATTGCCCAAAAACAGCATCTATTCTTAACGAGGCTCTACCCCTCTCTTCGTCTCTCTCTCTTTCTTGTGCCCCTCTCTCCACAACTGCGCGGAGAAAGGGGCAAGCGATGGCGACGCTTTTGAATAAATTTTAGTCACAGATCGTCTACATTGTCGCTGTCTTTCTTTTGTTTCTCCCTCTTATGTTTTTCTTTTTGGTAATAACATTTGTCTAGTTGATCGTGCATAATACATAGAGTAGATCCTCCCGGCCGATAGATAAGTAGCCAGCAATAGAGAGAGAGAGAGACAGAGTTGGTGAAAGGGCAGGGGGCTAAAAAAGAAAGCATCTTCTTCATTATGCCTATGTAAGGGGGAGGGGCAGAAAAAGGTATCGTTTTCCATGTAATAATTTTCCGACGCGTCCAGCGGCCAGCTGTGTGTGTGCATGTGTATGTATGGGTGTGTGTGTGTGTGCCAGTGTGTCTGTAATAAACGCACCTCTGTCAGTGTCGGCCGCAACGGCAAACCGCTCGATCAAATTATGTTAATTCGGGTTTAGTGCGAGTATCAAATATTTATTACAGCAACAAAAGGGGTGAGAGAGCCCCAGTTGGAGCAGAAGCGAGATAGATCAATACAGTAAGAAGAGAGAGAGAGAGATAGAGCGCGAGAAAGAGAGACACACAGCGAGATGGGTACAACCAAAGCGATGAAACCGGAGAAAACAGTCACTAATGCTTTGTGCAATGACAAAGACTTGAATTAGATACACGGAGGCGGAAGCCCATCAATACACTGAGAGAAAAGTATAAAAGGAAAAAAAATATGTGTGGTTATGTATATGTAGAAAAATTTCCCTTAGTGCAGTAGATATTTCAATTATATTGAAATTTTTAATGTTCTCAAAAAAAAGAATGAATATTCATAATTCACGCACTATAACATTATCATAATAGTTATTAATAGGCAGTATATATTTGCTAGAAGCACGTATTCAAAACATTCGATTTACTTGATTTTAGGTATTTTAGTTACTGTTATTATCCAGGTTTATTTTTAATTATTTTTAGCTTTCATTTTTACCATATTAATCAAAATACGTAAGTTTGTTGTCTACAATTTTCAATATCGAAAAATGAATGTAGAAAAGCCTCCAAGGTATTCTAGATATTGTACGAAACAAATTTTTAATTTAATACTTAACGAAGTCTTTATATTGCATATATTTTAAAGATTAATAATAGTCGATTATTTCAATTAAATCTCTTAGAAAAAACGTTATAGCACAAAATTTAAATTTTGTATATAAGTTAGATTTACCTGAACAATCTTAGTGAAAAAGAATACACAATTAAATTTTATATTTTTTCCGCCCATTTTATAATAGAAGACAAGTTCCAATAACCAGGGCCGCAGAGAGAAAATCAGGGCCCGGGGGTATCCATGTTCGGGCCCCCTCCCTTTCCTTCAAATAAATCAGCTATTTCCGACTGTGATGTAATTTTTTAATTTGTGGATTTAAATGTACTAATAGTTTATATTATTATTATTATTTTACTAAAAAAAAGTCAATATCGTCATTAAAGTGAAGGTTTTTGGAAAATCGCGGGCCCTTCTGAACGCTGCGGGCCCGGGGGAAACCCACCCGTCACCCCCCCCCCCCTTCTCGGTGGCCCTGCCAATAACTGTAACCCTGTAAACTTTTCAATGATTTTTCTCGCAGTGTACTATATGATAAAATGTACGCAAGTAACTTTTTTTCTTAAACCATTTATAGACTTGTTTTACTCGCATCTGTATGTACTCTCGTACATATATTCGTGAGTGCGTATGTACGTGTGTGTGTGTGTGCGTGTGGATCTCCTACACACAATAAGCGGACCAACTATAAAACTTGTATCAAATCGAACAAAACAACAAAAAATAAAAATTTTATTGCATTCCAGCACTAAAAATCTCCCGATCGTGTGATGCTCTCCGAGCTGGTCTAAAAAACACAGCAGCAGAGGAGGCAGGGGAGGAGTAGGAGGAGGAGGTAGAAGCAGCAGAGGCAGAGCAGCCAATAATTTTTTGTATGTTTCTCTGTTTGTGTCGCAGAGTGTCTCCAGGTGGGAGAGCGAGAGAGAGAGAGAGATAGTGAGTGAGATAGGGGGGAAGGGGTGCGTGTAGTTTCGATATTGATTGTCTCTCGGCGAGGCGAGCCGAATTGAAACTCTTTGCCATTGCCTAATATTCCATTAACGGGCTTATTAAGGCGCACAGATCGAGACCCGCACATGCACACACGCACACACTCACACACACACACACACACTCACGCACACACACACCTGTGTGTAGTTTAATAAAAGGTACTGATGCATAAATGGGTGTTTGTATCTAAATTGATCGAATTTGGGGACACACGCGGCAGCGACGCGACTCGATTCAGGTAGAAATTCCCCCGCAAGAAGTCAAAACTCTTCGACTGCGACTTCGACTGCGACTGCGACTACTTGGGTTCTTCTTTTCTTGATTCTTCGTTTCTTGGCTGCTTGGGCTCTTTGGGCTGCTAAAGCAGGTACAATTTTATAATTTCGTTTCGTGTTTAATTAAAGGTGAAGTTTTAAAGAAATAATAAAGAATTATCGAAGAGCCCTGGGTCTCAGCGACGGGTCTCCAGATGATGCCCAATGCACACACACACACACACGTTCATTGATCGTAAAGCGATCAGACGGGCAGCCTCTCTCCCTCTCGCTCTGGCGCATGCAAAGAGGGCAACAACTATTGGGAGTCAGTCCCAACGATCATTATGCCATAAATAAAGATTCGTTCCGTGCATCGGTCAGCGCTATGGGAAAATTATATAAAGCACTTTTATTGTAGTACAGCAACTTGATCGCAGTTCTCCCTGCATCTCCCTCTCTCTCTCTCTTGCTCTCTCTTTCATCTCGGGTTCGTTTCATTATTATTCTTACTTTTGGGATCTTAACCTGAGAGACTATAATTATGCTCAGTTATGCTCAAAGTCCAGTTATCGTTGCGCGAGAGATATCAGAGAACGTAAAGCTTTGGAATTACGAGTAAACATTTAATTACCAATTTTGTGGAGAAGAGAGATCACAGATCGCAGTTCTCATATCTTGTATAAAGCCCCTGATTGTTTGATTGCTTTTGACGTTTTCTTTAAGAAATGTCGACTCTTCTGCGGTGTCATCAATCATAAAAGACTTGGTAGATAGGTACTAACTATGTGTATGTAGTGGGAACTGAGGAATGGATCTTCACTTTTTTGGTACATTGTTTTGAGCTCAGTTTTGTTTTTTTAGATGTGGTATAAAAATTTAAATGACAGAGATAGAGAACCAACTACAATTTTTCTGTACATTTCTAAGCATTTCAATGTTGAATGTAATTTATAAAATATACTTCTTTTGTTTTAAATAATTAGAGAACTCGCTTTTCTTGCGGTGAGATAAGAAGAAATTATAAATCATTGAGAAAATTATTTTTGAATATTTTCTTGATATATTGTATATTGAATATGTTTATATCAATAGAATATTCAATGAAATATTGATTATAATATATATTTTAATAAAGAAATGTATTTCTGATTCTACAACTCAAACAACTCAACCAATTCGCAGTTTAACTAAGTTTTTTATTTTTAATAATTGAATTCACACTAAACTCTATCAAATCGAAGTCCCTTAGTAATCATTAATTTAAATCATCGTACGCTTGATTCATCAATCTATAATTTTCTATAATTTATTATATTTTTATCCTCACAAAATTCCACATATTCAAAAGAACTCTACAAACTGCTTGAAAATGTTCGTCTGGCAGAATTCAACAAATTCTCGAATTTGTCTATTTTTCACGGCCAGAGCGAAATGTTTGACAGCTTGGATGACAACTGATGTCAAAATCTGACAACTCAAACTAATCATTTCAATTGTGAATGCCGTCGCTGTTGCTGTCGCAGTCGGCGTCGCTGCGAACGCGTGCCAAACAGTTGAGCGTGACGCCGGCGTCGACGCCGACGATGACGCTGACGATCTGACTGCGATCTGGTGCGATAGGTCGTCGACGATGACGCAGCATTCGTTTAGCAACAATTTTTGACAAATTCTCTTGTAAAAGGCCTAAGGGGGAGGGGCATGCAAGGGGCGTAATGAGAGATGGACGTGTGCCGTGACACGAGAAAGGCGAGCTAAATAAATTTTAATAAATCCCATTTGTATATCGAACTTGAAAGTTGATATATATATATATATATTTTTTTGTACATATTATATAATTTATAAACATGTGTAGGTATTGTACCTTATTATAAATCGGTACTGTATATATTCATAAAATTATATAGTGCATCTCAATTAAATATCGGCATATGTCTATGGAAATATCTACTGCTGCATAAAACTTTCATTAGATGCAATATTTCTTTATGAGAATGAATCTTTCTCAATAAAATATATACAATCAAAGCAAAATAAATATTAGTATTTATTATTGATCTTTTAAACCTTCTTTATTCATACATATATTAATTTTTACGAGGGTCGTTTGATAAGTCCGTGACTTTTCTCGATCTCCATTTTCGTTAAAATTCACGAGATCGTCTGCTTTCAATGCCTATAAAACGCAAACCAAAAAACGCAGCTTTCTCAAAATTTTACAGTCAGCTGTTAATCGATAACTGCTGACAGGAGCAGTGTTGTATTTAGAGCAGGTGCGCGGCAAATACAAAAAGTCACGGACTTATCAAACGACCCTCGTATATATTTATATTTCTTTATGCTATATACTAAATATAAAATATTCATTAATTCTTCCTCACTATTTCTTTTCTGAAATATTTAACTATCAATAAATGTCTATTCATTCATCCAATATATTTGTAGACAAGTTCGAAGACTCTTTGGTATATAAGTACATATTAAATGTGGGGTTAGGTTCGATCAACTCTAAGCTCCGGTGCACTTTGTGGAATTGTGGCATGTAGATGCAGATACAGATACAAGAGTATCTGTACCAAGTGAGTGTCTCGTAATTGATGTACTGGCACGGGCTGGCGCTTATCGCATGGCATCTTAAGAGCTGTATGTGGAGTAGGGTGTGTGTGTTGGGAGTGCAGTGCAGAGTGTGGTGTAGAGTGTGTGTACTTACGGTTTTATCGTCGGGCCTTTCACCCAATGCCCAAGTCGCGCTGCAGCCGAGCAAGCCGCCAAACAGTTTTACGACATTGACAACAAGCACAACACACATACACACACAGAGACACACATATAGCCTGTCGAAGTACCCGGAGTAGTAAAATGAAGCGTAATAAAAATCTCGTAATTGTTGTTTGGTTTTTCTTTTTGTTACTTTTTGGCAAAACAAACAATTGAGCGACCCTCGCGCCGAGCCTAATTGATTCACACTTTCTTTTTGGCTGTAAAACAAGATGTATTCTTCGGCTCGAGAGGCCTGAGACGTCTAAGGCAGAGTTTTAGGGCCTTGGCCCATAGTGTGTCCGAGTGGCGGAGGCGCGATTAAATCTTTACTACCCTCTCGCCTCGAGTCGACTCTGATGTCACAGGCCCGGGCCAAGGGTTTGGGCCAATTGCCAGTTGATTGGCCCAATTGGAAGAGTATCGAATGTGAAGGGAACTCGGAGAGATGAGAGACTGCAACTTGGTAAGAAGAAAGGGTCTATCAGGAGTACGTACTATATAGTATATATTGATAGAGAAGATATACTACAAACTGAGGTGAGAAGAGAGAATTTCCCTGTATAAAATGTAAAATACCTTGCTAAAGTCTGGCATATATTCATGAGTACCCACATTTCTGCTTATATCTCAAACAATTAAATCAACAAAATGAAATGAAATGAGAGTTTTGTCAGATCACCCTTCTTAACCCTAATTACCACGCGGATCGGTAACAAAACTGACAAAACTGAAGAAGAAACGAACGAATTTTCTATTCAGTTTCAGACAAGATGATGAGGCACAACTTGTAATGATCTAGGCAGCTGCCGTCAGAGCGAGACAGAGACAGAGGTCGAGGGTAGATAATGATGTTGTGATGTCAAAACAACATCAACATTTCAACGTTTGACGGATCATGTGTGAGGATCGCAGTCGGAGCTGGAGTTGGAGACGTTCTCAAAGTCAGGAGCGACACATGTCTGCATTGTCTGGGTCTCTTCAGTCTTGGGATTGGGGTTCATTCGGTAGCCCTATATCATTATTCAAAGCGCATCGCCTAACAGATCTCTTCATTAACCACTTGACACGCGCCACCTGCTGCATCTTTGAAGGATTAGCTGTATTTAATAACCTCAGTCGACTAACGGCAATTCAATGCTTCACCCTTTTGCCTGTGTGTTTCTGTGTGTGTGTGTGTGTGTTGGGCAAATACTGATGCGGTGTCATGAGCTCGGGGAATTCCCCTTTGTGTGCTCTCGACACTTGACACATCGCTGGCGGCGCCAAAGCCGGAATCCCCGAGTGACAGATCCCATGCTAATGAGCTTAGACCATGGGGAGGGGAAAAAGTGTGGGCAGAATTGAACAGTTTTCTATATTCTATTTAAATATTGTGATTCTTTAGAAAATTAAAGTGTTAAAAAGATACGAGGGTCGTTTGATAAGTCCGTGACTTTTTGTATTTGCCGCGCACCTGCTCTAAATACAACACTGCTCCTGTCAGCAGTTATCGATTAACAGCTGACTGTAAAATTTTGATAAAGCTGCGTTTTTTGGTTTGCGTTTTATAGGCATTGAAAGCAGACGATCTCAAGGCCCTCAAAATACGAGGGTCGTTTGATAAGTCCGTGACTTTTTGTATTTGCCGCGCACCTGCTCTAAATACAACACTGCTCCTGTCAGCAGTTATCGATTAACAGCTGACTGTAAAATTTTGAGAAAGCTGCGTTTTTTGGTTTGCGTTTTATAGGCATTGAAAGCAGACGATCTCGATCTCCATTTTCGTTAAAATTCACGAGATCGTCTGCTTTCAATGCCTATAAAACGCAAACCAAAAACGCAGCTTTCTCAATTTACAGTCAGCTGTTAATCGATAACTGCTGACAGGAGCAGTGTTGTATTTAGAGCAGGTGCGCGGCAAATACAAAAAGTCACGGACTTATCAAACGACCCTCGTATGAATGAAATGAATATATCAACTCAAAATAATTTCTAGAGATTCCACTTAAAAATTCTCTCATTAAAAGACTGAAGAAATTCTTCAGCTTATCTCATTTTTGAATCAAGGGGAAACTACTTGTCTTTAGCCCACGCCCTTGTCTACGGTACGCACTTCCCGTCATTTATATGCCATGGGGCGTAATCGTCACTTAGACACCCATTACTCATGTGACAACGTGCATGTCGACGAATCCGTCAGGGCAATTAGGCTCGAACCGGACTCTAGAGGCGGCCCAGCGAGGCGTGGGTTCCTCTCGAGTACATTTTCAGGTACAAATAATAAACAAATTACGGACAAACGGTAAAAAAGTCCAAATAATTTCATAACAAATGATGGTCACCTTGGGCAACGCACTGTACAGTGGGTAAATGATGCCGGTTTTCCAGCGAATTTAATTAGCGACCACACTCTCTCTCCCTCCCTCTCTCTCACTCTCTTCATCTGTCGAGTTGGTAAACGGAGGTGGATGCGGTCGCTTGGACGCTTCGTTGGGTTTTTCTTCTTCAAATTTTCACTCGGCAAGACTTTCAACCGGCTGTCCGGTATTTCGTCACTCATCGCTGAGCAAAGTGCGTGCCCCCTTCTTGTTTTCCCCTGGCGTCTTAGCCCCGTCTGTGGGTTTATCGGCGAGCTCAGATCTGTCCGGAGTTGAATTATTTAAATTAATAAAATATGCTAAAACGTGTTACAAGTGTGCGAGAAATATGCACGCATCGGGCTATATCTAATGTAATAGATCATATAATTAAAAGAATTATGGTGGAAACAGGCGACTGCAAGAAAGAAAGCAACAACACAACAATGACAACAATTGCGACAAACAATAGCAGATAATTTTCCAAATATAGTTTCGTCTATTTTGTTTTACATTTTTGGCTCTTTTCCTTTTCCGCTGGACAGGGTCAGACACTGGATGATTTAGGGTCAAGTAAGTTTTTGTTTGTTTTGTTTTGGAAAGTCTTCGTTCGTATATAAGTTTCGGGTTGAGTGCAGCGCACGAAATTTGCATAATATGAATAGGAATATATATATTTTTTGATGAATGTGATGTGAGTGAGCCGAAATTACGAAAGTATCATAAAAGAAACAATGGAGAACTGCACGTGTTTTTCTTCAGTTCATTTCTATTTACTATATACACATGTCAGGTGTCTGCATAACACCTTTTACTCTTGCCAAAGCTTTCCACTTTAACTTATTCACACATTGTTCTGATATATTGTGGAAAATTGAATAATATTTAACAAATTAGACAAGATAATTGAGGAAAATGTGCTCCCATATCAATTATACTTTATTTCTATTGCAAGAAGAGGATAAGTTTATATTTAAAATAGTTTAGAATATTTATAAATATCTTTTGGGAAATGGAGTCCCTTCATTATACATTGCAGAGCAGGCAAGACCCAGTAGAAACAAGGCGTCATAATCTTTTTATAATCAAATAATTGTGGGTATTTTATGCACTTGTATTATTTGAAAAATTAAAATATATTATAATCAATATAAAATAATATATTTAATTGGCATAACAAAGTATTTGAATTACCCTAATCATAAATTTATATTTCTCACTTTACTTGCAAATCATTTAAGTCCACTGTGCGTAAGATTTGCCGTTCTTTTTTTTGCTTTTTTTGCAGTACGCTCTCTCTACCTCATTTGTTCACTGAGAGAAGGTGCTTGCTGCAGTTGTTGTTGCTGCTGTTTAGAAAATCAGAGCATGCAAGTGCAAGAGTCAAGAAAGAGAGAATGGGAGAGAGGAGGAGTTAATTTGAACAATGCTCACCACCACAACATGGCGGACTTAAGCATAATTCAATGTAAACTGTTGTTGCATTGAATGTAAATTAAGAGAGCTCAGCTGCAGCTTATGACACTTGTTCTCTATTGCTATTGTTGTTGTTGCTTTGCTCTCTTTGCAAGTGAAATGTTGTTCTCTTTGCATTTGCATTTCTAATACGCAATAGACGCATTTCAATTTGAGTTTGTGTTGAGTTTAAGGAAATTTGGGCACAAATAAATCTTTGTGGATTTCGCAGAGACTTTTCACATGTTCTCACATTTCTCCAAGGACACTCTTCGAGGACAGCGCTGTGGGCGAAAATATGTTTTGTTTAAATATGAAAAATAAATATGCCAACTGGGCAAACTGGGCGAACTCAATCCCATGTACACTGGGCATATTTGCAGAGCAAAGAGAGAGGAGAAGGAAAGTCTTGTGTGTGTGTGTGAGTGGGTGCGTGTGTGGACTCTGGCTGCCGCAATCATTGCTGTGTCAAGTGAGTGCAAACAAAGGAACTGGGTAAGTGCCACTAATTACAATTCTCCACTCTCTCTTCCTCCCACACACACACACACACACACACACACACACACACACACACAGACACACTCATTGCGAGGGACTGTGTGTGTTTCTGCCAACTTGTTGGGCAGCTGCTCCTGCTTGCCACAGGATGTTTGCATAAGGATGCAGCGCGCAGGACTTGGATAAGAGATTTGCCCACTTATCGAATATCGAGTTACCCCTAATGCACATGCGATGCACACAGTTGACAGTTGCCCTTTTTCGATCGATTCTCGATTCTCAATTGCCGCTGACCATGGCCAGGATGACCTGTGGCTTTGTCACCCGGCCGTGACCGCAGTGTGCTGCGTTCGATGATTTCATTTGTGGCCAGGAAAATGCGGCAGCGACGTCTACCTGTGACTGTCCGCCTGCCTGCCTGCCTGACTCCTGCGTGTCCATCAACACCTGTGTGCGTGTGTATGTGTGTGCGTGTTGAAATTCGAACACGAAATCGAACAACGAGGAAGCAACGGAAAATTCACACGCACCGCATAGGGGCAGCTAAGACCAGCAGGAGGCGGGGGAGGCGAGTGACAGGTTTTGGGGGATGGTCGCATGATTTTCACCTGCGCCGCCAACGGTGGCCGACGTCATCGGCATATTTTTGGACCTGCCTGTCTTGTCTGCCCAAGTCGAGCAGCAGCAGGTGAAAGGCGCTGACTTTTCCTGAACCCGCCACCGCGTCAGGGTCAGCGGAGCGTTCCACGTTGCGGCCAATTTAAGGGCATTTACATGGGCTGCCTAATTAATTTACAGTTGCATCTTCCTGGTTAATTACTAGGCCACCTACGGGTTGGTATTTAGTATTTTTCGTATTAATTATTCATTTTAAAATTTTAGTATTTTTATATAATATATAATTTTTCATTTAATGTGAGCTTATTAAGTAATCAATATTAGTATTTTTACTACTTTTGCACTTTTGAGTATTTTTGTATATTTGAATTCTTTTTTTTTTTGGTATTTGAAATCCACTCCAATTTAAAAGTGTTCTACAAGTTATTCTACTATATTTATTTTTACTATATTTTATACAACAAAAAATAACGTGTTTAAGCATTTTTAAAATACTTATAAATATATTTAATGCAAATTTTTTTAGATTTTATTGATTACTGTTTATTAAGCACCTATAGCATTCATTTAAGTTGATCTTTTTGTAAGTATTTTTTGCTATGGTATTTTAATACTGCTGTTATTATAGTATATTTGTTGGTATTTTTTTAAATAATATTTTTAGACCTTACCTTTTATTTTTATAAAAATATTCTTACAATATTGTTAGAAGTTTTTTTTTTATTTTTAAGTAGTTTTACTTTATTTTGATTATTTAATTACACTTTTATTTCTTAATGCGTCGTTTAGCACTTGCGCTTCTCTTATTGAATGCCGATCTTCGATAACAATCGTCTTAACTCTAATTCTATCGATTTAATTACACGATGATTCAAAAATAGATTAACAACTATCGGAACTTCTTAATTTGTCTTTAACATCGATTAATCGTTAAATCCGATAAAGCTTATATAATAAAAATACAATAATATAGATATAATGCTACAGCTCGGCCATTCTGACAATTAAGATCGTCCTCGATCTATATGATATTCAAATATTTGCATAGTAATTAAATTAAATTAAATTGTTAGTTAATATGTACAAATGTATATACAAATCTTAATAGTATAGAATATTTAATAGTTTAAAATGTTAGTCTAATGGGGAGTAATTTTTACACTGATCACGCCAGTCTGCCCAGTTTCGTAATCGAGAAGCTTCTACAATACCTTCATAAGGTAATTGCGTAATTTGCCCATTTTCAATATCTTCTAAAACGTATCGGTCATTAGGTAAAACTTTTTTTATGCAATACGGGCCTTTATATTTGGGGAGAAATTTTTTATTTGTGCCTATCGTGGTATCAATGTTTCTCATTACTACAAAGTCGCCTACTGAAAACGTCTCATGATTCTTATGATACTTTTGATAGTACTCTGAACTTTTCCTCTGCTTATTTTCAATATTCTCAGAAGCTTTTTTGCGACAATTATCAAGATCACGACTTTTATTTGAATTGCTTATATTTTCTAAATATTCAGTCAGAGCATCAACGTCACTTCCTCTTTGTTGTATTCCGAAAAGCAGAACTGATGGTATTTCTCCAGTACTGGAGTGTACTGAGTTATTAATAGCAAATTCAGCTTTATTTAATAACTTACACCAATCTGAATGTTGCACTGGCTCTGTGATTTTAGCTAACATGGTCTTAAGTGTTCTATTTACGCGTTCTACTTGTCCATTCGCTTGAGGTGATGCGGTCGCTACTCTGACATGTTCAATATTATTTTCTAAAAGGAATTCACTAAATTCTGAAGATGTGAAGCAGGATCCTCTATCACTGATGATTCTACGAGGTCGGCTATAGTTTTCAAAATACTTTGTTAAACACATACACACTTCCTTTGTGCTTGTAGTGTTAGCTGAAAATAGCTTTACGAATTTAGTGAAACTATCAATAACAACCAAAATATGCTTCTTTTTAGAAATAATTGAAGGCAGTGGTCCAAAATGGTCTATATGTAGTGTGTCAAAGGGAATTGGTTTCTTAGGGATGTTATGAAGAGTTCTATTGTTTGCGTGTGGAGGAATTGTAAACATAATACACTTAAGACAATTTTCAATAAATGATTTCACTTTGGTTGTCATATTCGGAAACCAATAATGGTTTAGAATTTCATTTACGCATTTTTCAGTTCCTAAATGACATAACTTTTCATGTACTGTTCTAATTAAATTAGTTTCCATTTCTTCAGGAACATATAAAAGTTCCATATCTTTAAACTGTCTATAAACAATACCATCATCAAGTATAAAATCTTTTACGGGTCCATTTTCTAATTTTTCTTTTAATTTTACTATTCTGTCATCTCTATTTTGTGTAATCTGAAGTTGAAAATTAATATCACCACTGTCAATCACTGCAACTAATTGGTTTCTTTGTTCATCTTCATCTATTGTCACTATTGGCTCATATTTAAATTCTTCACTCAATGATCTAGTATAGCGACTAAGGGCATCAACATGTGTCATATATTTGCCACTTCTATGTTCAATGGTATAGTTGTAGTTCTCTAGTTGTAAGGCCCATCGAGCTATTCTGGCATTTACACTTTTGCGATTTAAAGTCAGAGTCAATGAATTACAATCTGTTATGATTTTAAATGGAATTCCTTCTAAATATATCCTAAATTTGTTGAGTGAATAAATAATAGCTAACGTCTCTAATTCAAAACTGTGATATCTCTTTTCGGCTGCTGTTGTTGTCTGAGAAAAATAACAAACTGGATGGAATTTATTGTCTTCTTGTTTTTGCACTAATATTCCTCCAAATCCTTCGGCACTTGCGTCACAATGCAATTCTGTTTCTTTCTTAGGATTGTAAAGGGCTAACAATGGTGAAGAAATAAGTTTTTCTCGTAAATACTCAAAAATTTCAAAACATCTATCATCCATTTTAAACTTAGAGTCCTGTTTAACTAGTTCGTTTAATGGTCTTACAACTTTTGAATAACTAGGAATAAATCGTCTAAAATATGAAAACAATCCTAAACATTTTTGCATTTCAATTGCACTTCTTGGAATCGGAAGGTGTTTAATGGCTTCAATATGTTCACTATTAGGACTAATGCCATTCTTGCTAACTGAATAACCAAGAAACTCAATTTTTGTGAAACAAAATTGGCACTTGCTTAATTTAAGTTCTAATCTATGTTGAGCCAATACTTTCAAAACTTTACCTAAGACTACAAAGTGTTCTTCAATTGTTTTTGTTCCAATAGCAATATCATCTATGTAAACAATAATACTATGTTCTCGCATTAATGGTTTAAAAATAAAGTTTATAAACCTCTGAAATACGGAAGGGGCATTTCGTAACCCAAAAGGCATCTTAAGATATTCGTATTGTCCATTAGGTGTAACAAAAGCGGTATATTGAATCGAACTTTCTGCCATTTTAACTTGATGAAACCCAGACTTTAAATCTAAAAGAGAGAAATATTGATTTCCTTCCATTTTTTCTAAACAATCATTGATATGTGGTAAAGGGTATCCATCTCTTATTGTCATTTTGTTAAGTTGTCTGTAATCTACACACATACGTTTTTCACCTGACTTCTTCTTAACCAGAACTATTGCTGATGTGTAGGGAGATTCGCTAGGTCTAATAAATCCTTTCTTCAATAAGTCTTCTATAGTGTTATCAACTGTCTGTCTGTCTTGATATGAAAGTCTTCGCGGTGTTGAATAAACTGAGCCGTCTGTCTGAAGTTTAATATTCATTTCATAATTATGTTCAACAGGGTCAATATTTTCGACATCTGAATAGTTAACTTTAATTATTTCTAAAACCCTACTGCGTTCGATCTTATCTAATTTTAAATCAATATTTAACGACTCTGAATCATCCAGCTCAATAGCTAATATGCAATCTTCCCCTGTATCTTTTCCTAAAATTTCAGTATCCAAATCAAATATATTGTTACTAAATTTCACTGTTGCTAATCGATCACTATCACTAGAATTTCTAATTTCTGAAGAGCTTAAGGTTTTCAATTCTGTCAAATGCTTATTGTCACTAAAGTTCACTATATCTGAAAGGTCACTATCACTAGAATTACTAATTTCTGAAGATATTTCTGAAGAAAATTGATTTAAATTGTTCAATAATTGTCTTTGTACTTCAATTTTTATTTTCTTTTCAATTTCATTAACACAAATTAATTCAACTCCAAATATTTTCATGAACTGTCTACCAATTAATATATCTGTTTCAAAATAACAGTCTGGGAAAACATAAAATTCTGTATTATTGATAATTTCATTAAACATTGAGCTCCATTGATACCACGAAAATTTGTCGAATATTGTTTCTCACTTTTACTACTATATGGCACCTTTGACCTTTTGATTAAATTAATTTTGCTTCCGGTGTCGAACATGGCAGAAAGAAAAATGAAATTAGACTTAAGCGTTTTTTCAGTATAAAAATATACTCCTACCTTATTAAATATTGGGAGGAAGCAATGATTATTATTTCCCGGTTCAACCTTAGGATCAGTCGTTCCAACAAGCTCTGAAGACGTCACTGATTGTTGCGTACAATCCTTTAACATATGCTGAAGTGATCCACATCGGAAGCAGGAACCCTTTGCACGTTTTTGAGCAGTGCAAGATGATGCGTAATGTCCATACTTTGAACAATTGAAGCACCGGATACCAATCTTGTCAGCCTCAGCTGCTGACACTCGTGAAGTTGCAGAAGATTTAGTCACTGCTGAAGACTTTGCCCGCAATTCAGCATATCGACGTGATAGTTGCTTAAGTTGTTCAATCGTTTGAGCATGATACAGTATGGCAATACTTGAAGAACTATCCTGAAAGCCATCTATTATAAGTTTCACTGTTTGCGCTTCATCCACTTCAGCACGTGCAGCTATTTCTTGCATCTGTAGAATGTACCCAATTATGGAGATTTTGCCTGGTACATACACATTTGCCTTCAATTGAGATATTATTTCTGCCATAGTGTAGTCATATCCGAAGGTTTTCAAAAAATTGTCTCTGAATTCGGCATAGTTTGCAGAGCGGTCAACACGTAAGAAAAGTTCTCCCTCTGATGCTGGTTTCATTAAAAGTCGTATGCAGCGAAGTTTAAAAATGTCGGCATCATTTACTGCGTCACAAGCACGTTCAAAATCCGTTAACCATTTTTTTGCATCACATGACTCAGCTCCTGCAAATGGAACAACACTGCGTACAATGTCCCGCGTATCACCACCAGCACTGCCAAGACTTTGTGAAAGCTCGGCCAACAATTTCTTCTTCTGAGCAATTCTTATAGCAGCGTCTAGTTCTTCTTCTTCCTTATCAAAAACCTGCGACGTAATTTCTTCCATTTTGCAATTGTTCACCACTGTTGCGTCCAAATCTGATTCAGAAGTATCCATAAGATTATGCAGATTATGTTTTGATGCAATTACTGATAATTGTCTGAAGGTTGCTTTGGTCGGAAAGTCTATTTTATTCGCAGTAAGTAATTTCATCAGCTCTTTTTTCTTCATAGTAGCGAAAAAAAATTATGGCGTCGTTTTGGCGCCACTTTCGGCGTCACTTTCGGCGTCACTTTTCAATATTGATAAAAAATGTTTTTTTTTTTTTTATATATATGTAGGTTGGCAATCCCACTTCTGAAGTTGTTGCATGAAGTTCTTATTTTATTTTTAAGTAGTTTCACTTTATTTTGATTATTTAATTACACTTTTATTTCTTAATGCGTCGTTTAGCACTTGCGCTTCTCTTATTGAATGCCGATCTTCGATAACAATCGTCTTAACTCTAATTCTATCGATTTAATTACACGATGAATCAAAAATAGATTAACAACTATCGGAACTTCTTAATTTGTCTTTAACATCGATTAATCGTTAAATCCGATAAAGCTTATATAATAAAAATACAATAATATAGATATAATGCTACACAATATTGATATATCAAATTAATCTATTGTACTTTAAGTATTTTTAAAAGAAATCAGTGAGAACACTTTGGTATTTTATTGCTAGTGTGAATAACTGTAATAGACATAGCAAAACCCCATTAAACAGTATTTGGTATATGCAAAACGTTAAACAAAACTTGCAAAAACATACTCGTAATTACCCAGGTGCCAATGCCAAAAATAAACCCCAGACTATGGTCTAGTAATTTCTAAAATCAGTTCACTGGAATTGCACAGAAAAAACGACCAAAATATACCATGTATATTGAAATGAATTCGCGGAATACATTAACGCGTACCTTCATGACTTCCGTGAGATGCAGAAATGCAAAGCGAGAGATGAGTAATATATAGAAATGCTCGACGGTGAAATACCCTGCAGAGTGGAAAAATATAATATGCTTATTAGAAGGTTTTGCAGACCTCTAAAATGTGTTTTGTTGCTTGTACAATAGCTGGAGGTGTATACCCGATTACTGCATCTACAGGGTATCAATAAAATAAAAATAATGCGAACTTGCACATGAATTCATCGACCCTGAAAACGCATGTGGCCCAAAGTGTAGCCGGGGCAAGAGTTGGCAATTGGATGAGCCCGTTAATTATAGAGCCCGATCAATTATTCATTTGCCAGATTACCTGGGAAGAGACCGAACTGAGCCGAACTGAACTGAACTGAAGTTCACTTAAAATGATTCTGCGAAATTCGCAATTCATTTTCGCCGGCAAACGCAAAGCGTGGGTCTCATTTCAATATTTTTATTGTCTGATTGAAGTGTGACGTGGCGCGGCTCAAATGCAGATGGACTCGGCATCGGATTCGGACTACGACTTCGTCGTCTTGGAGCCTGGAGTCTGCTTCTCGACTTCAAGTTGAAGCCGAGTCTGCGGTCGGCATTTTGGCAAAGAGATTAATTGCCGGTCGGCTGCAGGCTTTTTGAAGCCTGGCTCAGTGCGGGCGGCATGCAGCATGCCACATGACCATGATGTGGCACAAACTGGCAGTCAGGGAACAGAGGGCAGGTAACTGCAGCGGGTTGTGCGACTTAATTGTCTTCGCATTCGCCACGAAATCCCAGAGAATGCGCAGTTCATCAATCTTTACGTTTACCGTAAGCTGAGTCTAGTCTAGACAATTAAGTCGAAACTTCCGCTTGAATTGCCCTCGGGCGCCATTCGAAGGTCGCCGCGAACACCCTGTGGGGGTCAAGCGACACCCGAAACAGCCCGATGAGCTTTGCCACACGTTGCGTCGTAATTCATTTACATCGCACGTGGCAATTGCAACATTTTCATTTGCTTTAAGTTTTACAGTCTTCAGATTTCTACGGTTTACAGATAAAAGAAAATCTATGAAAATTTTATTCCCTAAATTTTGATAGATTTATTTTCAACATATAATTAATTTATTTAACCTATTTTACCCGCAACCTATTTTATCTGTAACCTTTTTTAACCGCATACTATTTAATCTCAACCTATTTAAAACTATCTTTCTTTGGTTAGTCTATGCTTTCAGTTTCTTAAATGGTTAACGAAGGTTGAGCATATCATTTCTAAAATATAACTTAAGATTTTATAAATCAATCTATTGCATTATTGTATTTTTATAAGTCAAACAAGTTTTTTATCTTTTATAAAAAAAAATGTATAAAATTAACAATCTAATAACTACAAATCAAAAACAATCAGTATCGATAAATTTCCAAATTTGTCCAATTATGTTTCTTTTACATACGATACCTTATATACCTTATATATATATATATAAGTATACATAATTATATTTGAGTTTTATTTAGGTATATCTTTAATCTCAAGTCGACATTTTAACACATCTCACAAAAATGAACCTTGCGAAGCGTCAAATAGCAAATTAATTTGCTTTTAAGTTCAAAAATATCTTTGACTATTTTTGATGTCTGCGGGCCAAAATTAAATACCGAAACTACAAAAAATACAAAAATATTTACATGCCACAGTCGGATAATTTAAGTCAAGTTAAACACAGAGAGAGAGGGAGAAAGAGAGAGAGAAAGAGAGCGGAGTAGAGATCAGGGTAAAGGCATTAGCTAACTGCCGTTTCCCTCGTTAATGATCATGGCCCGACTTGGTTACAGTTTCTATCCGAGTATCTTGCCTCGTTCACTTGCTCGTGCATGCGTGAATAGCACTCACACAAAGACAGAGATAGATATTTCCCCCCAAAACGAGACAAAAAACCATACAAGTTCGGTATATAATTGATAATTTATTCAAATAACTTGAAATGTAATTTTTGGGGGCATTATTAATTCGATTACTCAACGCGCAGCCGGCGGCCTTATGGTCCAAGTCACTTACAGATACAGTTACAATACCAAGAGAGAGAGAGAGAGAGAGAAGCAGATAGAGAGAAAAAGATATACTACTTTAATGTTGAAGAACTAAAGCTTTAGCGTTCATTCGATTGCTGCTTCTTCTCCGCCATCTTTCTCCGTCAGTTGTGGCCTCATTCTTAATGAATTTTAGTTTCGGATTTGTCACGAATTGTCATCGAAAATTACTCAATATGATCTCAAGGCGAGCCAAGATCAAACTTAATACACAATTCGAATATTATTCAAACAATGCGGCGAACTGGTTTATTGACAAACCAAAATACTCCGCATATACATATATCTGTCCATCTCTGCCCACCTCGTTTGCCTCCGTTCTGCGTACACGGACTTAAGATCATTGTTTCAGTTGTTTTTTACGGAAGTGTTATTTGCACGCTCGTCACGCCCCTCCCAGGCCCCTCCCTCCCGATTCGCTCGCAATTGCTTGCGGGGAGGAACGTTCGGAACCAGTTTTGGTCTGGCAACGCCATTAGCAAGATCGGCATCTCGATCGACATCGTCGTCAATCGTTAACGTCATTAGTTAGTGCCACTTTTTGGATCATCCCATGTGCTTTTGACACTTAACGATGTCATCGTGCTCTCAACAGTCTTATAAATGGCAAACACGTAACTGTATTACACGTTTGCCGTGATCGTACACTGAAGGTCCCTAATGATCGCACTTGATGCGATCAAGGGTTTGCGAGTATTAAGCTGAATAGATCTTTGATGGAAAATCTACTATAGGACAATGATTAACTGTGTAGAGAGAAGGGTTTATGGAGAGCTGGGCTAACATCTGCGTAGTAGAATCCAACAGAAAGGACTAAATCTTAAAGCGAACTTCGGCATGACGAGGGTTCCTTACCCCTATTCTCCGATTTTTCCAATACTAGTTATATATAATGGTGCAGAATTGAAGTGGATTGTGTATATTCAATAGTATATCTCACATTAATGGGCACTGATAAGTTATTTCTAGACTCAGAACTAGTTTTAATACATAAACCTTCATATCGTCCGATCGTTTCTATGGCAGCTACATGATATAGTAGTTCGATTTTGTTGAAATTGTATAAGCATATTATAAATATTGAAAAAGTCCAATGTAGTAAATTTGGTTGCAATATCTCAACAAATAACAAAAAACGGCCGATAGTTTGTATGGCAGCTATGCGATATATCGGTTCGATCTGGCTCGTTTTGGCGTAAATACGGCGTGCAGCTATAGGAAGCATGTTTACCGAGTTTAATCAGGATACCTTTACAACTGAGAGACTAGTTTGCGTTGCCAGAGACGGACACACGGATAGACGGACATACGGACAAACGGACATGTCTAGATTGATTCCTCTGTTGATGCTGAAGGTGTATGGCAAACGTCTTGCTAAAATAAATATACCCTCTTCAAGGATATAAAGAAAGAGTGTGACAGTTTAATTTTTACCAAAGACCATTCATGTATCCATGTCAAATACTTAATATTAAGTCTCAATTCACCTATCAAAAATTGTATCAAAGGACCAGTATTACACTGACTCCTTCTGCCTGTTGTCACGGACCCATTAGCATTCTGTAACCTCTCGTAACCCCTAACCAAGTCGTAACTCTCGCTTGGGTCAATCGCAATTACAATCAGAGCCGAAAATGCTAATAAACGGGGCCTATTTAGTCCATTAGCCGCGTGGCGGCAGATTATAAATAGATCATGATATCACAAGGTTGTGTAGCCAGTTGCCAACTCTCGCACAGCAGCCACAATGGGGGAAAGAGACAAAAGAGAAGAGCAAGGGAGAGAGAGAGTAAGTAGTTTCTGTTCATTTTCAATGCTCTGCTCGGTTTAGTTGCCAATTTGGTGACAAAACAAAATAAAACCAATAAAATTTGAATATTGCGGTTCGCACAAACAATTCCAGAGACTCAGAGTCCGGCTCAGTTGTCGCATAGTAAGAGCTATTAAAAATGATTATTGGCTCCATCTTCATTAAGATTCCAAATGCATAAATATCTCTTTATGTCGCACAATTTATTGAAATCCGGCGAACTTTGTTTGTATATATGTTCTCTAATTAGGTTTACTGTGATTGCTGAAACTATAATGAGAACTGACTTCAACTATAAATATTTTTGGAAACTAACTTAATAAGAAGATACTCTGCAGCATACTGGTGATCTGTTACCAATAAATGATATATAAATAATAATATAAATTTCTTTAAATCCTTAAGATGCTTCGAACTTGGCACTGCCAAAGGTTACCATTTCTGTATAGTTGTGAGAGGAGAATATCATGGTATAGATTCAGAATACCTAGACTACATTCAAAGACTCATTCAAAGAGAGTATTGAAATATAGAGCAATCTATCGGCACAAGGCCCAGCTGATAACGATGACCAAATTTACGTTTTTGATTATTTTAGTATTTACGCTCTAGAAATACGAGGGTCGTTTGATAAGTCCGTGACTTTTTGTATTTGCCGCGCACCTGCTCTAAATACAACACTGCTCCTGTCAGCAGTTATCGATTAACAGCTGACTGTAAAATTTTGAGAAAGCTGCGTTTTTTGGTTTGCGTTTTATAGGCATTGAAAGCAGACGATCTCGATCTCCATTTTCGTTAAAATTCACGAGATCGTCTGCTTTCAATGCCTATAAAACGCAAACCAAAAACGCAGCTTTCAAAATTTTACAGTCAGCTGTTAATCGATAACTGCTGACAGGAGCAGTGTTGTATTTAGAGCAGGTGCGCGGCAAATACAAAAAGTCACGGACTTATCAAACGACCCTCGTATTTTGAGGGCCTTGAGATCGTCTGCTTTCAATGCCTATAAAACGCAAACCAAAAAACGCAGCTTTCTCAAAATTTTACAGTCAGCTGTTAATCGATAACTGCTGACAGGAGCAGTGTTGTATTTAGAGCAGGTGCGCGGCAAATACAAAAAGTCACGGACTTATCAAACGACCCTCGTATTTTGAGGGCCTTGAGAAAACCTGCTTTCAATGCCTATAAAACGCAAACCAAAAAACGCAGCTTTCTCAAAATTTTACAGTCAGCTGTTAATCGATAACTGCTGACAGGAGCAGTGTTGTATTTAGAGCAGGTGCGCGGCAAATACAAAAAGTCACGGACTTATCAAACGACCCTCGTATTATTAATAAAACGTAAATTAAAATTGGGAAATCATGAACATTTCTTTACTTTTCCTGTGGATTTTCGTTCTAAGTAGAGCCTCAACTTCTACAGCAACAGACGACAGTGAGGTAAGCACCTTTAATTTGATCAAAAAACTGTATTTTACGGCATTAAAGGTAGTATAGTAGTATACTAAATACCTAAAGTGAAGCTTTAATATTCTTTTTGAAGAACTTTTGTTGAAAATGCTCAACATTGATAATCGTGGGCAACGTGCTTTCAGTCAATTTATTCTTAATAAATATAAAATTAATAAATAATACAAGAACTCATTGATAAGAAGCTACCATATTCAACACTATAATCGTATTGTATTTAATCTGTTTTATTTATTCTCTTGTATTGTCAGCACTGCCAAGATTCCAAGAGACTAGACGAGCTGTGTGGAACCCACACGTTCCAGTCTCTAAAAGTAATATTGAACTACGTTGATCAGCTGCAAAAGGAGAAGCTGAACAATAATTGCGATGAAAAACAGAATGAAATCGACGATTTGCGTGAAGAGGTACAACAATTGAAACTGAAAGTAGCGGAGGGAAAATTGAGTGAAGATCTAATGAATTTAAATAGTAAATTTCTAAAGTCTAAGGACGATTTATTATCAAGTAAGGATACATATATCGAAGAACTCAAAGCCAAAATTTCTGAACTGCAGAATACCAATCAAGCGTTTAAGCAAACTGTTGAATCAGTTAACAGGGAAATAGCGCAGCTCAAAACATTTATTAAAGAGAGTTTGGATTTGGAAATCTCGAAAATCGATTCGAATGCTTCCAAATTGCGGTACTATGAGGATCAGTTAAAAAAGAGTAACAAAACAATTGCTGGGTATTCTTCGCAGCTGAAAGTGAATGAAGAGAGTCTTAAAAGTTGTCAGTTAATGTTGAGTGAGACTCGCAATATTGTCAGTAAACATAAAGATCAGTTAGAGATTGATAATAAAACCATTACTGAAAATGCTCAGGTGATTTCAGAGCTCAAAACCCAAATTGACGGTAGGGACAAAGCACTAAAGGAACTGAATGAGGTTAAAAACGATTTAAAGAAATCTTTAGACAGTTGTGAATTTAGTTTGAATGACACTCGAATTGTTGTTCACGAACATGAAGTTCAATTAAAGGATACTAAAGACACTATTGCCGAAAATTCTGATGCGATTTATAAACTAAAAAAAGAAGTTCAAACAATGAACCAAACACTGGAGGAATGTCAAAGAAGGTTTAATACTAGTGAAACTGAATTAAAAAATCATAAAGTAATCAATCAACAAAGGGAACGCGAAATATCGACATTGAAAGAGCAAATAAAAAAGAACGAAGTAAAACCAACTTCTTGCATTAATACTAATACTGATTCCAACAGTATGCAAAATGTTGTAGTGCCAAACGTAAGACCCTTTCCAACACTGTGTCCAGAATTGACCATTATTCAACAAAGAATAAATGGTGAAGAGGATTTTAATAGAAATTGGGAGACATATAAAAATGGGTTTGGCAAATTAACAGGCGACTTTTTCTTAGGCCTCGAGACTATTCATCGGTTAACCAACGAAAGGCCTCATAAACTCCATATTTATATGGTGGAAAGGACAGGAAAAACTTACTATGCTCATTATGACAACTTTAGAATAGCAGGAGAATCAGATAAATATAGGTTGCTCAGCCTGGGAGCATTCACTGGGACTGCAGACAAGGACAGAATGAGAATAGCCGAGCACCAAATGTTTTCCACATTCGATAATCACACGCATTTAAAAAGTTATAATTGCCAGGGATCTGGCTGGTGGTACGATGGTGGTAGATGCACCAATTGGTAAGTACTTCATTGATTGTAACAATTATATTTCAAATTATTTGACTGTGATTTGTTTTCATACAGCAACCTTAATAAAGAATATTATACGGGTTATACGTATAATGGCTGTACATGTTGGTCGTCAAGTGCACGTCGAAGTCTGACAACTGTAATGATGCTGATTCGACCTTGCGCTAATTGAATCATAAACAAGTTAAAGAAATACGTAAATCATCAACAGAATTAATAATTGAATAAACTACTACATAAACAGTTTGCCAATAAATAAAGTGTTACTCACTTATTTACTGTAACTTAATGGAAGTTATTAAAATACTGATTTCGTTTGTATTACTTCAGATTCTTCTTTAAAATTGCAAGTTGGCTGATGAAACTCCCGAAATAGGTATATTATAAGTAAGTTAACACGCAGAATTGTTGAGATTCAGCAGCCACACAGACTTTCTGGTTGAAAATTTGCAAAAGGTATGGAGAACGAAAGTGACCTTCGGCATTGCGAGGGTTTTATACCCTTCCAGGTTCATATATTCTCCAATCTTTCCAATACTAGCTATATGTGTATAATAAATGCAGAATTGAATGGATTGTGTATATTCAATCTTATGCCTAACATTGATTGGCAATGATAAGTTATTTAGAAAATCAGAACTGGTCTTTATACAAAATTTCTTCATTTCGACCGATTGTTTCTATGGCAGCTACATGATATAGCGGTTCGATTTTGTTGAAATTGTATATGCATATTATAAATACTGAAAAATTCCAATGTAGCATATTTGCTTGCAGTAACTTGTCAAATAACAAAAATAGGCCGATAGTTGTACGATATATCTCTCCAATCCGGCTCGTTCTGATTTATAAAAGGCAGCATGTGTACCGAGTTAGATCAGACCTTTAAATCCGAGCGACTAATACAATAGCTGATAACAATAAGGTAAATGTCATGCCAAAATATCGAGATTTAACCAAATTGTCTGATCTTCACATTAGTTTGAGGGACAAAAAAGGACATGTCTGAGTTTGCTTGGTTAGTATTCTACTACTATTCGGTGCCACCTGCCACGCCTCCTTTTGTCAATTAAATATGTGCTTTATTTGCACAAAGTTAGTGTTTCCGCCACTTTGAGCAATATCACATCCCAGGGCTGCTCTTACCTGCTGCTGTGGCACCAGTTCGCTCTGTTGCAAGTCGTTGTCGTAGGCGTGGCTATTCGCCAAACTGACGTAATTCACATCCAAATGGGACAGGGAATTTTCCTGTGATTTTCGCGCATTCATCACACACGGAATTTTTCAGCAACGTTCTCTGCTTTTCTTACATTTACACAATTTGAGCTCACAAACAAAATTGAATATTGATTTATTTATTGATAACTTTTGCTTTGTTGTTGTTGTTGATGGTGTTGCACTTGAAAAGGGCTAAGGAGTTGCCACACTTTCAATTCACTTTTATACACTTTAACTCACTTGTATTCACTTATATTCACTTATACATTTAGCGACGCGTGTGGCCTGAAAGTGTGGATGGAAGTGTTGGAAAATGTAGGAGTAAGTATCGAATAGGTTAGGTTGAATAAACCTATGTATGGTTACAGGCATTTAGTATATCTTTTGATCAATATTTATATACAATATGTATTAATCAAATCCTCAAGGTCACGTAACTCATATTATTTGTGTAAAATGACTAAAAACCTATAAAGGTAACCTGAGGTTAAAGTGAAGGTTAACTGAAAACGAAACTGGGCAAACTGTTGATTAAATGAGGTGTAGGAGAACTGGAAAATAAAGATGTATGTCGAAGGAGAGTTATGCAAATGAGTCTGTACATAGAGGTTAAGCTAACCTTATCAATATATTAACTTTAAGTTAAGTACCAAACTTTAATGAAAACCTAAGGAGCTTAAATCTTTTAGCTCAGAGTTACAGTTTCAAATGATCCTATTACAAAATAAGAACGAGATTGATAGGAGAAATTAATCGCAGAGAAGTATTAAAAAAAGAACTCCTCTTTTCGATGGTAACTGACAGTTAAATTTAACCACAACCCATAAAAAGCTTTCCAAAAGGAGTTTCGGAAGCGCACTTGAAAGTCGCTGGCTAGAAAATCGTTTCAAGAGGGTTCTATGGGGTCTACGATCTGAAAAGTGGCACTGAGAAGAGCCATAACAAAGAGTGAACAGGAAGGGGTGGGGGGCTGTGAGGAGGTTCTGGCTGGCAGTAACTTGCCACGCCTCTAACCTGATTTTATGTGGCACCTCTCTTGACTCTGCGACTCGCGCCTAATGAAATTAAAAACTTTTTAAGCAAAATGTAAAGTGAAGCAGCGACCTGAGTGGAAGTGGGTCTGGCAACGCCGCAGGTCGGTGGTGGTGGCACTTGAGAGGAAGGCATCTGCCACCTGGCTGCCGCCAGACGGGGCACACAAAGGATGCCCCACAACACGGCAACGTGCAACCTGTGAATGGGGTTAATATTGTTGCGCATTGCACGGCAGCAGAGGGAACTCTTGGAGGTGGAGGGACTACAGCCTGCCCCGCCCTAGCGCGCCTCCATCTTGACTCCTCGTCGCATTCAATTTGTGTGGCAAGCAAAGAGCTGCTCCATGTTGCACGCCACCGCGCACACACACTCACACACGCACTCAAGAGCTGCAGCTCGAAGTCGTTGCCTCGCAGTGTGGCATGCAACACCAATTTGCCGCTGGCCTGGTTTATCTACGCCGCTGCTGCGGCCAGTGGCATGTGGCAAGTGACCCGTGCAGCAGCAACTTCACGTTTCCCCCCCAAATCAATTGCCACCTCACCCATTTCAGCTCATTTCTCTCTCCAATCTTCATCTTCGTCGTTTTCTTTTCCTGCACTATCTTGAATCATTTTGTTGGCTTTGCCTGTATCTATAGGATATCTTTGGGTCATCTACTAATCTTCAAGTTGAACCAGATATTTTTACGAGTGTAAATATGTTCTATAGATACATATATGTATGTATCTTAGATTTCAAAATATGGTTTGTATCTCGATAAGGAGGCCTGCAGGGTACCACAAAGTTTAAAAATTCTCATTCAGAATCATTTCCTGCGCTTATTTTTTAGATATTGTTTTCTTCTTCTGCAAATGGCGTTATTTTTAATTTAATAATTCATCTTTTCTTATTTGTCTATATTTTAGTTAGTCATTTAGAAAATTTCTTTGGTGTCCTTGTCAACTCACAAGCATCAAGAAGAGAGACTTTGAGTCTTAGGACCTTCTTAGTCCTGAGCTTAAGTTAGTTTTCCATTTATTTTTTCTATACTTTATAAAGATCGTTTCTCAACCGAATCCAAAAATATTTAATAAAGTAAGTGCATATCTGCTCTTGTTTCTCATTCATTCACATTTATTATACTTTTTGCAGTATTTTTAAAAGCTTAAACTGGGTTAGAAGTTATGAAAGTCAAAAACGGAAAAAAAATTGAAGAGTTGAGGGTAATTTATTTTCAAGACTTTTTTTAGGAATGTGTTTTAATATACATTATGTATATTTATGTATAGTATATTCTATATATATTTAATTTTATATATTATTTATATTGTATGTTTTGTTTTGTATTTATTTTTATAATATTCATAGAACAGATTTACTTTCAAGATGTCTTTTAAGAATTTGTCAATTGATAACATTTAATATACATTTTTTATGTATGTATATAAAGAATATATTATATTTAAATATATATTTTGTATTATTTATTTAGTATTATTAATTTAGTATTATTTATCAAGTATTATTTTTTAGTATTATTTGTTTAGTATTTAGTATTTATTGAAGTTAACAATTTTACAACATTCATCGAAAATATCGAGTACGAATAAACTATCTTCTTCTCTTAGAGCAACTGACTATACACGCGCATATTTTAAATACTTTATGTATACACATATATCTGATATATGTATGTGTATAATATATGTATCCTAGAGGAAGTTGTAAGCTCGCAAGTTTGTTGTTTATTTGCCCTGCTCGACCAAGTTGTGCAGGTAAATAAACCTCACAAGCAGCGAGCATCTTAATGTTGCCAAACACCTGCAAAAACACACACATAATACACACGCGCACACACACATATATAAACACACACACATGCATATATATATCGTATATGTTTGTGTTTGCTGGGGCTACATTAGATGGGTTCCCCGAGCTTTATGGCCCTCGGCTCTTACGGCATCGTGACAGCATCATTGATTTTTCATTTTTCTTTCATTTTTCTTTTCATTTCTGCTTTCTCGTTTTCTTCTTCTCGCACTCGCACTGCTGCTGCCACTTCCTATTCTTCTTCTTCTTCACGTTCTTCTTGCCTGCTTCCGTCTCCTCCACTACCAAGCTGCGCTGGCAACGGACAAGCACGTGCATGCAAAGCGACACGATTTGCATAGAGGAATGCGCATATATGCCAATATATACATATATATATATATATACCCTATATAGGAATCGTATGTGTGTGTGCGTGTTGTTGTTGTTTGTCACTTTTCAGCAGCTGCTGTCGCGTGCCACAGCGCAAGGCACGCGGCAGCAACCGGCAGCTAAGCAAAAATGGGCAGCAAAAAACTGACAACAATTTCGTTTTAATTGCAGTAAATTTTATGCACGAGTGGGCGTACGTTGAGCAGGGGGAGTGGCTCAGCGGCTGCTGCAGCGAGATGCGACTTGCGTATTGCGTATACGCCCCACTGGTCGCAGCATAAATCAAAGCTCAACGAACACACCAAAAAACAAAAAAAAACCCAAAGAACGCAAAGGAATGGAAAGCGAGAGGCCAGAGAGGGGGAGGGGGGGAATGGGCAGACAGCGAACTGAGCTTGGGTGTAACGCAAACCCAAACTGTGCGTGTCTCAGTGTGTGTGTGTGTGTGTGTGTTTATGTGAGAAAAATGTGGGAAAAACAAAAACACAGAAGCGAACGAAATGAAAAACCCGAAAGAAAATCAATTTGTATTAAGCATGAAATTTCGATTTGTCGAGCTGTGCGACAATAAGTATCTTTGCAGATACTTTTGTGACTTGCAGATACTTTTGTAACTTGCAGATACTTTTGTATTTTAAAGATACTCTTGCAGATACTTTTGTAATTTGCAGATAAACTTTATAACTTGAAGATACTTTTGTGACTTGCAGATACTTTTGTAACATGCAGATACTTTTGTATCTTATAGATACTCTTGCAGATACTTTTGTAATTTGCAGATACGTTTGTTATTTGCAAATACATTTGTGACATTATCTTTGCGGATACTTTTGTATCTCATAGATACATACTTTTGACACTTGCAGATACTTTTGTAATAGTAGTAAATTGCAGTTACTTTTATTTTTATGTTATAGATATTTTTATATCTTGCAGATACTTTTGTATCTTGTAGACACTTTTGTAACCTAAAGATACTTTTGTATCTTGTAGATACTTTTGATCTTATAGTTATTTTTGTGATTTGCAGTTACTTTTGCGAGTTATAGATTTTCTTAAGCTTGTAGATACTCTGATAACTTGCAGATACTTTTGAATCTTTTAGATATTTCTATGGCCTGTTGTTACTTTTGTGTAATAGGTATATGTATTTGTAACTTGCAGATACTTGGTATCTTATATATACATTTGTATCTCATAGATACTTTTGTATCTCAAAGATACTTTTGTATCTTTTTGATTTTGTGCGTGTGTCTGTCTTTCTAGTTGTTTGTTGTAGTTGTTGTTGTTATTATTGTTGTCTCTTTTCTTGTTGTTGTTGTTGCTGTATGCGTTGTTCCTTGTGGCTTTTACATAATTAAACGCGTTGGCCACGCGCCGCGACATTGTGCTTTAAGCGAAACGACGAGCGGAGCACCGAGCACGATGCCGAGCGGGCCAGAGCGAACTGCGAGCGGGACTCCTCGAGCGGGACACCGCACTCGCTAATGATTTCCCCGGGGCTTTTCCGCTTTTTCACTCGCCTTATTTTTCTGCTCTCTCTCTCTTGCTCGTTCACTTATCAACACATTACTCGAGAGAAAGGGAGAGAGATAGAGAGAGGGAGGGAGATAGAGGGCCACTTACACTTGCAACTTGCAGCGCGTGGCGCGTCGCGTTGCACGTTGCGTAGACGGGGTCAACAGCAAAACGCCAAGACGGCAAGCGCTATCGACAGGCTCTTTTTGGGGCCGTTACACGCACAACCCACACACACACACGCGTACACACACGGGGCACACACGGGGCACACTCAGAACACACACCAAGTCGACCCTGGGGGCTGGCGAGGGCAGCGACGACGGCGACGACGTGGTGGCACGAGGCAGAAACGGAATTGTGCAGATACAAACGCGATGGCGAAACGCTGGCAACTAATTTGGGTGACGCTGTCAACTGCGCCACAAGCTGCTGCCACAGTTGCCGCTGCCGCTGCTGCTGCTGCTGCCTCTGCTGCCTTTGCGGGGGGAGGCTCTTGCGTTCCACTGTGGCCACAACTGGGCTTCCAGCGCTGTCCACTTCCAGGAGCCTCTAGTCGAGTCGTGAACCCGCTCGAAGCTCAAGCTCCGTGCTGTGCCTCCTTGCGGCAGGCGCGACCTATGACAAAAGCTTGGCAAGCAGCAGCTGCTGCTGCTGTTGCAGCTTGCGTGCCACACGTGGCATGAAAGCTTCGCTTGGCTTTGCTTCGCTTCCAATGCGCAGTGTTGATTCTGCGCGTGCGGCATGCGACAGCACGTGCCACGCCGCGGCAACCCACTTGGGTGACCCCTGACCCCAGACCATAGCCCCCACCAACAGCACCCTCCTGCCCACAGCCAGTGCTCGTTCAAATAAAAGCGCGATGACGCTTGACCACAGCACGTCGATAAACGATAGACGATTGTCGATAGGCAATGAACAATGTGCTGCATGGGGCGAGCTGGGAGGGCAGCTTGAGGAACCTTTGTCAGTGCAGCCGCACTCAACTTGGCAGCCTCCACTCGCTTCGCTTTCTTCTGCTTTTCTCCTTCCCTTTTCTTTCCCTTCTCATCTCCTTCTCTTCTTCTTGTCTTGCCCCGTGCGTGTCTTTGCCGCAGCTGAAGTTGAAAAACGTTTTTATTGACTTTAGTCCTACAAATAGGTTTCTGGGTCAGTCCAAAAACACACACACACACTTGCACACACACACACACATACAATTACAAACTAGCACACTGACTCCGCTTTGATTGCAGCCTGGCAGAGGCTCGACGGAAGGTTCTGCTCTGCTGCCCTCGTGCCAAAAACATTTTGGAAATTTTAAAAAGTTTTTTATTCCATTTCAAAATGTTTACACAATTTATTTATAAGTTAGTTTATTAAATATTGTAAATGTGATTTTTTAAATAACTGGAATTTTGCTTTATAAAATTATTGAAAATCTACATATTAAACCCTATAAAGATAATAACAAATCATTCCAAAGATATACATATACGAGAGAGAGGTTTAAAAATAATTAAGGCTCAAGTTTTGTTAAAAGAGAAACCAAATCAAAGTCATAAGTTGCGGCGTAATACATCAGGGTTTATTTTTGTCTGTTTTTTAAATGGATACTCAGTAATCAGAAACATTAGCAACAGGTCTCATAAATCTAGGTAAGGTACTGTAAAGACTGCTTGACTGCAGCATACTGCGCTGATTTCACTTCATTTGATCATTAAAATTTAAGCTTTATTTTACTACAATATTAATTAGTATGTTTGTTATATTTTCTCAACTTTTTTTACGTTCGTATGGTTCTTCTTTCTTCTTCATCATTTTCTAAATGATACCAGCCAACTGAATCAAACCTTTCCTTCGTAAAGCTTTCAGGCTAGACTCTTACAATCTTAGTGCATGAATCCATCCATGTAGGATAAAAAAAGGCCTTGTTTGAATTTACGTATTCATACGGAATATAATGCTAAAAAAAAATAAGAAAAAAAATTAGGTTTGTATTTCGAACTATCACAAGTCCAATGATACACATATAAGAAATGAAAATGCATATTGAATATAATTAAATAGTATTTTGATATATCATAGAACTTGAATATAAGTTTAAGTTGCATATTTTCAGCAAAAGTTAAGTAACTAGGAATAAATCTGGTTCTCTTCAGATGCTCTAGACATCATCAAAAATGTTTTTGAATTGATGTGTTAAATGCCATATAGTACAATTATATAATATTCCAATACAGTTTCCCCACGTTTGAAAGAACTAAATAAGATTATTTCTGCAAGTCACAGCAAAAGTAAAACAAAACAGTAGAAACAAAGGGATGTTAGACTATAAGATAACGCATCCCAAATCCCTATCCCAATAGAGATTACTGCAAATCCGATGTGACTACTGTATCTATATATCTTTTATCTGTGAGTCACTTTTGTGCTGGGGTGGGAAGGAAGGGGGAAGGGTTTCCTTGGTTATTTACAGTTGGCTTCGCCACGGGCTGCATTGAGGCGCCATTGGCCATAATTTTCCGTTGAATGCTCTATTCAAAGACGGCGTGGGGAGGGAGGGGCGTGGCTAAAATAGGCCTCTAAACAATGCCCCGCACCGAAAAACAATGTCAGCGTGCGCAATTTTAATGATTGCAGATATTTTAATGCGACGCCGAGCAGAGAATGCATTGTTCTCCAAAATGTATCTGAGCAGTCGAGTATCTATAGGCACACACGCACACACTCACACACACCAGCACACACTTGTATCTGCGCATCTCTGTGGCTTTTGTGTCTTTGAGTTTTTTGAGGCTGCAGCGTCAGCAATGTGTTGGCAACCCTGCGGCAAGGGAATGTCGCATTTGCATTTGCGATTACCAAAAGGCAACTAGAAAACGGGGCAAAGGGAGGGAGCAACTTCGAAAGGAACTTTGGCACCTGCCTGCCAGGTGAATCGCACAACAATAACAACAAAACAATTTGCCGTACTTTGGCAACTCTTTTCGGTCAAATGGCGAAATGATTGATTGACTTTCGCAATCATTATTATGCTTAGCCCGTTTTGGCCAACGTTTATGTCGAGGTAATTAACACACACACATACTAACACACACACACACTCGGGAGTTCATTCAACTCTGACTCAAGTGCGACCCGCCGTGCCCCACTGTGCACAGTGCTGACCCCCCTGGCAACTCTGGCTGCAAACTCAAAAGTCGCCTAAATTTCCCGTATTCCAAAACGGGTCAACGTTGCCTTTTAATGGTATTTTTTATTCAGTACTAGTTTTTATGGTATTTCCTATTTGTGATTAATACAAATCTTAATAATGAGTATTTTATTAGTATTATTGGTATTTTTTTAATCGATAGAGATCGCTTAGATTTTTATTTGCAATTTTTGAATTTTTAATTCAATTTATTTTATTTTATTTTTATTTTGTATTGTTTGCATATATTGTATATAGTTTGGTATTAAAATACTTAAATATATCTGTATACTTACTTATACTTACTTAATTAATAGTACTTATTTTGATAAGATTTGTTCTTAATATATGGAACAATCAATTCTTTCATTGATATGTTGAAAAAATGATTTATTAATGGTGTGTTTTGTTAAAATCTTGATAATTCCATGTAGTAGTTTTCTGACAAAACGATATCACCTTATACTGAATATTTTAATACATTTATATATTAAAATATTGATCTATAATAATATAACATACAATTTTTAAAGATATTTGCAGGTACTTTTTGACGGAAACTAAAAATAACTGCGCAAAGTATTTAAACTGATAATTTGCTGGGTATTTTATAATCTGGAAAAAATATCATTTAGCGTATTTAATTTATTATATGGTATTATTCAGTAAACTGAAAAAAGAATTTGACAATGTTATAAACAAATATCATACACAATAAAATGTGTGGGTTACTTTTGTTTTTTTAATATTTTTTTTAAATCTAGAAACGCTTGCCTCACTAATTTATTCATATCTAATATGGAAATTTACAAGTTTGAGGTTACTAATAACTACAAGAGGAACAATTAATTTCCAGCCAAAGCAAAATTACATCTAAAACAGCAAATAAGCAGAAGTAGAAGAAAGAGAAGAAGTGGAAGATGACAACGCCATATGGAACACGTAGCTCTATAAGTCGATAGTCTGGAACTACTGCGTGGTCGAAAGCAGCCACTTTATGCAAATGTAATACCAAAACTATTTTGACTCAGTGTAGACAATCGAAACAATCGAGGCAAACACAACTGTACCGCGCGCACACTTGTGCAATATGATCGACTCCATTTTGAGAGACCCAACGGCACTTAATTCGCCGATAGTTTTGTATAATAGAAACACACACACACACATACATACATACATTCACACACATGCGAGTGTACTCATTTTGGTTATGAACATCTTTCCAGTGGCTGGTCAACATATTTTACATAATAAGCTCAGGTATGTACAACGTATACATAGAGTACACTCACACACACATATGCAGAAGCCCACGCACACACACATACACGCTGTTATTGTCTATTTGCGTGCGCGTTTAATCATAATTAAATTCATGCTTCACTCACAACCGCAAATCAAAAGCTGCCCTGCGCTCTCTCTCTCTCTTCCTCTCTCCGGCTCTCTTCGCGATCCCGTGCTCTCTAAGTAGTTTACGGTTTGTCTCGCTCGCACACTCTTTGCACATGTGTACACGAGTACATGAGTACAGCAAGGTGAGCGTCGTCTTTTCGTGTGTGTGCGTGTGCGTGTGTACGCTCTTTCGTATTTTTGACTGTGTCTTGATCGTTTTCTATTGTCCATGCACGCACACAGAGAGAGAGAGGGAGAGCACAGTCGCTGCTGGCTTCGCTGTCGCTGCTTGTGTAGGCAGCGCGTTAGTGTCAGGTTGTTGTTGCTGTGTGCGTTGAGGTAAAGCTGGAGGTACTACAAAGGCAGCAACTGGCAGTGCGCGAGTGTGCCGCTGTATGTGTGTGTCTGTGTGGGTGTGTGTGTGAGTTGGCTGATTGCTCGCTAAGACATGAACATAATAATTTCATCCAATCTAATGTCGCGGCGTAATTTCATTTTGACCAAAGGCGCCACCCATTTTCACCACTGTACACCACACTCACATATGTGTACACCCCACACAGTCACACTTTTGGGTACAAGCATTTCTTATGGTTTTTAATTTCATAATCGTGTTTCTATTTTTCACATTGATAACTCCGCCAGCGCACCGGAACTGAAAGCTCTTCACAACAGTCTGGCATTAATAACTCATCTGCTTTGCCTCCTCCCCCATTCTTCGCTCCCTCCCTCTCTTCTTTATCAGCACCTTGTCTTGCTGGCAAACGCCTCCACTTTCTTAGAAAACGGAAAAAACTTTTTCTTATAAGATAAATGAAATGTCATTTGGCGAACGTGCCGTCGACTGATCGTGCGATCTGTTCTGGGGATATTTAGTTAATCTCTACGTTAAATATATACATACATATATCACCAATTTTAGCGTTAATATAGTCAAAGTAACAAGCGGATATTGGCCAAAGAAGGAAGTGAAAACAGAAATGAATATATTTGTATAGGATTGATAAAGCTTTTTATAAAGTATTAAATATACATCAGTAAAGTATAAAGTTTATATTTAATATAGAGAACTTGATTTATATATATACATATATGTAAGGCTAACACTAGAAAAATACCAAAAAAATACACACTTTTATCCGTTTTTGATGACTAATTGTTTCCTAGTAATTTCTCTCATTGTATTGTAGATATGTTAAGCTTTTTATCTGAGTCATATCAATTCAGAAGCATCATAAAATTGCTTTGTCTTGAAATACTTGTTTCGTTCATTTAAAAAGTTAGTCTAAAATTAAACAAAAGCACTTGAACAAGTACTATAAAATTAAGATCAGCTATTAAATGCAATTTGCTTTAAGATTTTTAATACTCATTTGTAATATTTGTGATAAGAATAATGGAATAATTTTTTTTTTTTATACGGACTGTTTTTAATGTATATGTCAATTTCATTTGAATAAATATATTTTATTTAGTATATACATATGTATGTTTATAATGTATACAAAAAAATTGTAAAAGAATAATTTTTTAAGTATATAAAATTCCTATATTACCTTCTTTGATTGAAGATTTTTTAATAAGTTTACATAATACTCATCCTATTTATACATTCTTTCATTAAATACTGACTCAAATGTTCAAGAATTGAAGTATATCTCCAATAAATAATTAAAGACCGGCAAACATCCTTCAACATTAATCTTAAGTTTCATAATTAAGTAAATATATCAAGAAATAAATTACATTAAAAATTATCGAAAAGATTTCATTTCACTTGAGTTTTATTTCTAGAGTTTCCTACAAAGAATTTCTACTTTGAGTTGGGAAATTCTTCTTTGTGAAGCACTAGAAATGAAAGTATTTCTTATCCATTTCGTATAAAGTATATTCTCTTTATAAATTATTCTTCTCTGCATCTTGCAACTCTCCGAAGATCATGGAATTCGTATAGATCAGTTTGGTCTCCTCTGCAGCTGACAATAATTGTTCCAGTTTGAAGATATTTGGGCTATTTTCTGCTCCAGCTCCAGACTGCAGGAAGTCATTAAGCTCATGAGGTGGCATAAATAAAGTTCTTCTACGATCCTCCCTCGTCCCCCTACGAAAGAAAGCTGCCTTAGGTGACAGGCAGCGAAACATTATTGAATGCGACAAAACAAAATAAAATTTACGTGTAGAAACACTCGAAAGAAAATGTGAACCAGAAATGATCTCAAGAAAAAAAGTAAGTGAGAATGTTAAAGGGAAGAAAGGAAGCACTAAAAGATACCCTGTTGTGAGGAGGAATAACATACTACATGTAGGTTAAAAAATCTAGAATATATATTAAAACGGTTTGGAATTTGTAGTTTTTTGTTTTATTTACTCATCAATTTTTATGAAATTTCGGATATATAGTTCCACTATATATAGTTCCAATAGTTCCACAATATTTTTCTACACCCAAGTATAACAGTTATGTGCAATGTTGATAAAGATATTCAGCATTTTTGACTTACTCAACACTTCAATATGTTTGTTACAACATCATCAGACTCACACCGCATTTTTAGCATCTTTCTTGTCAACAGTTAATACCCCTCTCGCATTGTATACAGGGTATAACACAACATAATTGTCGCCACAGCGTCGACCATAAAGGCGTTGCAACAAGACGCGTTGCAGGCACACGGCGATCCAGCAACACTCTCTGCCTGTCTCCCTCCTTCTCTCTCTCTCTATGTCTCTCCAGCGATCGCATGCAGCGGCTAATGTATCTAATAGATACACGACGGCATGTCAAACGCTACCAACCGAGCATAAAGGAAGGCAAGAGGCTGGAGATAGTGGGAGGGGAGGCTGCCCTGGGTGCCGCAGGCTGCTTGCAACGTGAGTTCCTAATTAACATTGGGATTGTAGTACACGTTTAATTTATATCTTATTGATGCCGGCGACATTTGTATTTATTTTTACCAGAGACCCTCTCGATAGGGCTGGAGGTGTACAGCGCTTTGATTCGCTGCATGTGTGTGTGTGTGCGTTTGTGAGTGGAATTTTATTTTTATAAAAATTGTGGAAAGCTCGACGAAATTTATATTGAAATACTCGAACGCATCTGTTGTTGTTGTTATTGTTGTTGCTGTTGTTATTTCAGCTATAATTATTGTTGTTAATATAGACGTTGTTGTTGTTGCTCTTCTTGTCATTTTTTATCTATACTCTAATTAAAATATTCGTGTGTTTGCCTTCATTTGCGACGCTTTGCTTTTTATATTTTTTTAGCACGAAAAAAGAAATACAAAAATAAAACAAATGAAAAAAAAAAAAAAAACATTTCACTTTGTCATTTCTTGGTTTGTTTTTGTTTTAATTCGCGTCGAAAATTGTCGAAATTTGCGCACAGTTCGTGGGAGGTATCAGTTTTAATGTTCCTCAACTTGCTCGTGATCGTTTTTTATGCTCTTTATGGGGTATATAGAAGTGCGCGTACTTGTGGGCGGGGTCTTGAGATATTTCTACTGTTTATCACATCTTTATTGTGGGAATCTTTTGATAAAAAATCAGTAACAAAATAAGGGAAGCTTCATTTGATTGAATAGGTTAAATGCGAAGCGATAGGTTAAACATGATTAAATATGTGGTCAAATCTACACAAATCTTGATATGAAAACTATATGATCATAGGTTCAATATTCGATTTTTAGGATTTTTAGGATTTTATTTAAAGCAAAACGGAAATTAAGTGTATTTTTTGTGATATAAAAAAATACCATCATGTATTTAAAAAACGTATTTAACCCATATACCACGCGTTTTTGTACTCAAATTAAAATATTAAAATTAAATTTTTCTCCTCTAGTTGACACATTGATATAGTCGAACATTTCGTATGCCCGTGCCGATCGACACACCTTATTCTACACATACAGATATAGCTATAATAAAAAATACTTATGTTTTTTCTTTCTTTTGCCTTTTCTTTTCTCACTTGTTTTATTTATAAACATGTATAGCGTTTATTAGTACACCCATCTGTGTGATTATAAATTTATTTAAAAGCAAAATACTTATGCTAATTCCGTTGACGTCGACACGACACTTATAGACCATATAGACGTAGTCCTTGGGAAACTTATAATTTGGTTATGAATCGAAAGAATTAAAACTGCTGAAACATATTTAAAACATGATAACTATACTCACACACATTATCTTGTTGATCTTGTGGGACATGAACAGAAAACACGACGAACCTCGTTGATTTTAAAGCTCGAATCGTAAAATCATATCTACAAGTCTCAGCAAATGTACACACATGTTTGGGTACATTTGATTTGTACCTTCTCTTCTGCACTTATCGAGTGTATCTCACGCAGCGAACATCGAACATGTTCGATGCGGCTAACAGCGCATTAACAGTGGGCATAACATACTGAGACTTGTGTGTGAATTTAATTATGTACAGTGTTGGTTTAGTAGGTTAATTATGCTTTTTTATAATTTGTTATATTTAAGTTATTATTAAATTAAGGTATTTAGAATAAAATTTATAAATTTCATGCAAAATACTTATTAATATATTTAATATCATATTAGAGTAAAAACCTAATTTATTCAATCAAGATTGCTTAATTATTTGCAATAATTGCTCATAATTTTTTTATTTATGCTAATTATATTATTAATATTATATTAAGTAATATGTAAATAATGAAGGATATGATATCTGCTATTGTGTTAAATAGTGTATCTAATTAAACAATTTAAATAGGCTTAACTTGATAAGGCATTTAATGAACATAAAAATCTTTTAAAATTTCATATTTTCTAATTTTTAATTTGTTGCACAATTGTAATTTGCTCATTACCTAATTAAATGACGCACAACAATTACGCATAACATTGCAATACAATAACAACAACAACAGCAGCGCTGCCCTTCGACAAATTCTCTGCCGCTGCTGCCTCAGTCGGCTGCGCAGTTCGTTCGGTTGGACGTGCAACATATTTTCAACTTCGTCGCACACACGTTTGACACGAACAACGGACATACACGCACACACACACGTTCGTTGCCAACAGGCGATGCCGAATTGCCGAAGTAGCCGTCGCTGTCACCGCAGCCACAGCCGAAGTCAAAGCCAAAGCCGAAGCGTAGCAGCGGCAGCAGCAAGTCCAACAAGACGCAGGCAGCAGCAGCAGGCAGCGCTGGCAGCGGCAGCAGCAGCACCGAGCGTAGTGAAAAAACAAATTACGCGGGCGTTCTCAGTACATTTCCAGCAATCAGACGGGCAGCAGGTGTCGTGGTTCAAGTGCGGCTAATTTGCGATTTTTGTGAAACATTTTCTGATTTGTTTTGGTTTTGTCTTTCCACTCTCTATCTCTTTCGCGAGAACAACAACAATAATAAAGTGCAACTATGATAAAACATAAACAAATGAATGAAACATAAACAATGCAGAAATCAAGTGAAATTAATATAAATTAATCCAATTGCAATTGCGAAACAATGTTCAAAATAAACAACAACAATCAAAGCAACTGCAACTTAACTCAGTGACAATTCACCTCCTGCGGCTATGCAACAATAACAATAACAATAATAACGGGCACACACACACAACCTCCCACACACACACACACACAGAGACACAGATTCGCGGCAAATTGGCATAAATAAATAAAAATCAGCGTTTGCTTTTGCTTTTTTACAACCTGATTTTTATGAATGAATGCAGCGCGCAGGCAGCGCCGGCAGAGAGACAGCAACGACAGCAACGACGACAACAGCAACCGCGACGTCGCGTCGCGTGCACAGGAGCGCAGCAGCTGCGCCACCCGCGCCGCCTTAACCCTTAAACGCCGTTGTGCAGTGCAATTTTCGTATTTATTGTATTCGATTTTGATTTCGATTTCGATTCGTTTCGTTTGCTTTTCTCCCTTTCCCCCCACCCGTCGCACTGCTCCTCTCTCCAACTGTGATTTGGTGACACATCGCGCTCAACGCCTCGCGGCGTCGTCGTTGTTATTGTTATTGTTGTTGCTAGTGCTGTCGTCGCGTAACTCGCACACACACACAGACACAGACGTAGCACACACTGCAATTGCCGCTGCTTGCAAAATTAATAACGGAAGTTGTGCATTTTATTAATAAAAGCGAAAAAATCACACACAAAACGCAGAGCGCAAAAGAAAACAAAAAAAAAAAAAAAAAAAAAAAAACAATCACAGCACAAACAGAAAATGCACTAAAACGTCATCTTCTGTCTCCCTCTCCCTGCACGTCACTGCCTTTGTTATTGTTGTTGTTGTTGTGCACAGTGGAGCCAGCTGCTTATTGATATCGTTTCGTTTCGCTTGCAGCTCTTCGCAGTTTAGCGGTGTTTTTCGGTGCATCTTCCCCTCGCCACAACCCCCACAACAACATAGCCTAAAAAAGGCTAAATAACTAATCAGAAATTCGAAATCGGTAAAAGTTCAAGAAATCTATTCCCCAAATACGCACATACACATCAAAAAAGTATTCAAAAAACTTGTGAGATTTTAAAGTTTTAATTGAACTTAAACAGTGAAAAGACCTAAAAAAAAGTGACCAGAAAAGTGTTCAGAAATCAACAAGGAGCAAAGAGATCTTGAGGAAACCTCAGAAATAATAATCTATAACGTAAGTTTTGATAAAACACGGAAATGTGCAATATATATATTTCGAAATTTATTGTTTACTTGAGACGAACTAAAATATTACAAGAATAGTCTTGGGGAAACAAAAAGAAAAAGGGGAAGCGTTGTTAGGTTGAAAGAATGTTAGAAGGATGGATAATAGTGGGATTCATAAATATAAATTCATAAAATATTACATATAGATTTCCAAAAACTATCTTACACCGATAGATGAGATTACAATAATATAAATTTTAACATTGATTTTCAAAAGTTACTAAAGCTGTGACAAAATAATGTTTTGCACCTTAAATCCAAAATAATTTGAATCTAAGCAACAAGAAAACTGAAAATTCAAAGAAACATAATAGTTTTTAATGTGTTTCAAGCGCCATAAATTAAATTTATAAATACAAATTAGTTTATTGCGCATTTTTCTGCTATTTATTATCTTTTTCTCTATTTCTTTGTTAAGAGCCAGATTAAAATAGAATATACACTTTCATATGCATATCATATATATTCGCATTCAAAAATAGAGTTCACAAAAGGGAAATAGTTCTCTTAATAGAAAAATGATTTTCCTGATAAACTCAAACTTTAATAGTGACTTTTTTCAAAAATGTTCAAGAAATCTTAAAAGTTTTCTTTACTGATAAAATCGAATTTAGTTCTTGTACTTATATAGTGTTTATTTTTAAAGATTTACCCTGGTTTTGATTTTTCTAATCTTTGACTCATCAACTTCGAAATCAGAATAAAGAAAAACTAGCATATCATTCTGTTCTCGACTAAAAAAACTACTCATATGTTCGCAGAAATTATTATTTCTTATTTCGAGAGGTAAATACAATACGAAATTTCACTTAAGAATCGAGATTCGCTTGTTTGTCGAGCCCAGAGAGAGAATTTCGGTAGATTTCTTTTGGCAAGTCATCGGTGCAAAGTAGGCGCCACTAAGAAAACAATTGTCCTTAAACAAGTACAAGGCATTCCCAGCAATTACACATTAGCAAGGAGGTAGCGAAGGAAGAGAGGGATAGAAGGGGATAAGGAGTGCAAACGGAAAAGGAAAAGTCATTGAGCTGTCAGGCGAAATGGCGTCGATTTTAAAACTCGTCTCTCGTTTACCGACGGCAAGTGGCAGCGAGCAAACACAGGCCAGGAGCGGAGCGGGGGGCACTTGTGGCCAATTTTTTGGTCGTCATTTTGAATTTTTCATAAGTATTTTCGTGTTGTGGTTGCGGCATGGTGGGAGGTGAGGAGGTCGCGGCTAATGGCTAACGATGAAGACGACAAAGAAGTCACCGCCGACGCCGTCGTCGTCGTCGGCCCATTTTGTACCCTTTTTCGCGGGCAATAAAAACATTTTCCTTTCGTAAAAATGAAATAATGAATAATATGAAGAAAAATACTTGGCTTCTTCTACGGCTACTGTGGTTGTTGTTGCTGTTGGCAAAACAGAAAACGCATTAAGTGCGCGGTTTCTGCCATTGTTTATAACACATTTTCCCCTTTCGGCCAGCCGAAAAAGGGGATAATTAAGAATGCTTATTTATCTAGAACGCGGCGACGAATGTGCCCCATTCCCCCAAAGTCCTTGACCACAGCAGGAGGTCGTAGAGAGAGAAGAGAAAAGTGAAAAAAGAATAAAAACTTTTTACTTTTATTTTTTTTAATGATAAATCGTCGTCGACCAAGCTAGGCGCCACTCGCAGCTCTCTCACCCCTAGACAGAATCCATAGTCTGTAGAAGCAACTGAGACAGTGCTTCTTCTGGAACTCAATTCTTTCTTTCCCTTACTCTTTTTTTTTTGGCCAATTAGCTATGCTACTTGCTGAGTTGCAAATTACCTTGCAAGCACTTGAAGTTCGAATTCGACTTCGAGAGAGTCTGGACTCCGACTCAAAGTCGAATTCGAAGTTTTTATGTAATTAGCCACGGCTCTCGGTTTGGGGGCCCCGTTTAACGGGCTTAGCCCAAACGAATTTCGAGCGTAATTAACCAAAAACTGATCGTGTCTTACAACATTACCAAACAACAGCAGAAACAACAACAACACCAGCCACGCCCCTTGGTACAGCCCCTAGAAAGAAATTCGCTTGCCGAGTTCAACTCAGCACAGCAGGTTGAAAGGTACTTGCTTTGGTAGGGTGTTTCCAAAATTAAATATGCTTGGAATAAGCAAAAAAAATGTATTTCTATTTTAATATATTAAAAATGCGTTTAGAAGTTCCTAAGGGAACCCTCAATCTTTCAATATTCTAAGTTTGATGTAACTATTTAGAGTATTACTCTACCTGCAGTACCTTTTCATGATCTTTAAATCGATCGTATTCTTCTTAACCTGTTTTAGGTACCATTTTTGCAGTACTTCGTAGACTTACTTATTTATTTTCCTATCTCCAAGTTCAACTCGGATTCTTCTCGTTCAATGACCGATAAAATTACCTCAACTCTACGATTCCACCTCTCTCTGCTTCTCTTCCATTCCGCTACCTTTTAGCAGGTTATTGATTATTAATTTTTGGTAGTTGTGTGTTCCCAAAACAACATTAGTCAGGGCGAGAAAACTACACTTACGCAGCATCCATCCATCCATCTATCCACCCGTCCAGTTATCCATTCGAGCATACAGTTTTCGACATCGTCCGTCTATTCATTATCTGCCATTACCATTATTCCCCCAACAACAACAACAATTGTAACTACTGACAGTTGTGGGCAATTACTGCTGGGGGTTCCAGCAGTCGAGACGATCTCTAAGTATGATATCTGCAACGATTCCCACTTTGATTGATGAACCTCGCACGACAAGTGCAAGGACAAGCCAACTTTACAATCAAAAGTTATGGCTACTCATCATTATAATATAATGCTTACAATCAAAGATTATTATTTATGGCGAAACCTTTAGGTAAAATCAATTTGAAAGCGAAGAAATTGAGACATTCATTGTCTGAATTCAAAAATTACTTAAGGAATTGATCAAATCTTACTGTAAATAATATATGCATATGTATACGAAGACTGTATGTACAAGATATAGTTAAAATTTTAATACTTTTATAGAGCATTTTTATATATTTTTAATTACTACCAGAAAAAAAAATTTAAATGGCAATACTAACATTAACAGAGAGTAGAAATATATTCAAAAATGTTGATAATACCAAAGTTTATTCATATACATTTTTCTCAATTCTCTTTTTCAATTTAGGATTAATTTATTTTTGATTTCTTTTTCCGACTTTAGAAGTTATTCAAATGTTGCATCGATATTTTAGTCCGTTCTCTTCATTGACTGGTCAGGAAATGATTAAGAATTGCCTGCAGATTTATTGTTCGACAGTTGAAATAGTTGTATATAGTTGTGTACAGTTATTTACACACACACTGGCACTTGCGAATGTGTGTGTTTATAGGCAGAACAAAAATAATCACAGAGAAAAAGCTGCAGCTATATAATGGAATAAAAACTAAAACAAAATTTTCGAAACTTGCCTGCATAGAATGTTGTTTTTTAGATGGCCCCCAATCCCCTTGGCAGTCCGCCCCTGTGCGCCCGCTAAAAACCAAACCCACGACCTAAAAAGCAATTCGCATGTGTGTGTGTGTGAGTGCGGTTGTGTGTGTGTGTGTGTGTGTGTGTGTGTGTGGGCTATTGTCAAATGCAATTTTCTAACGCAGCCGCACTTTCAACGTTGACAAACAGCGACGCCGACGCCAACGTCGACGCCAGCTGCAGCAACAATTGCAGTTTTAAGTGAAAATAAAGCACAACAACAACAACAACAATAAAAGCCTAAAACCTAATAAAAATTCAAATTAACATTTGAAAGTGCGACAAGACGAGGCGAACTGTGCAAGCGAGAAAGAGAGACACCGAGAGAGAAAGAGAGCGCGCACTTGAAGAGTGGGTGCCGCCATCTGCGTGTGCGAGAGCGAGCGAGAGAGCGTTTGTGAGTGCAAGAGCGAAAGAGCAAAGGGAAAGAGAGAGCGAGAAAGAGAAAGAGAGAGACAAAGCGAAAAGCTTATGAAATTCTATTAATTTTTGAACAAAACTGCATGTAATGTGTGCCCCCCTCCACCCCTGTACTGTCTCTCCTCTCTGCTGCTGTGCCCACCCACTCTTCACACTCTTCGCCTGCAGCCGCTGTCGCTGCCAGTGGCTCTGCCAGTGCCTCTGCCTCTGCCGGCCGCTTCGCAACTATTTGCTGCTGGTTGCAATTTCCTAATCGCCTCTGCTGCTGCAGGGGAAGGGGGCGTTCTCTCTTCGACAACATTTGTTTTTGTTTTTTGCGTATTTTGTTGCAATTTGCTGTTGTTGTTGTTGTTGCTGCTGCAGTGCAGACTGCAGACACTCGCATAATAATGCAATTTGCCAGCTGCCTTTGATCCCCTCCCCCTCCAACCCACACACACACACAGACACGCAGCGCAGTTCGACGACGTCACGCGCCAAAAAGACTGCGACGACGACGTTAGCTTCGCTGTCTGTCGGCTACACACACACAGACGTACACACACACACATACGCAGTGCAACTGTGCGCTGCCACCTGCAGGCTTGGCGTCGTCTTCCCCGTCTCCTTCTTCGCGTCTCTCTTTCATTTTTGCTGTTTGACTCGTCGCCGCGCTCTTTATTTTTTTCTGCTCTGCTCTCTTCTCTCCCTCTGCCGCTCTTTGTGATTTTTGTTTTTGTCCTTTTTTTCGCACTGTTTGCCAGTTTTCCACAAAACAGCTGAAAAAAGCACGTGTCATCGCGACGCGACGTCGACAGCGACGCCAGCGTCTACGTCAGCCACGACGCGACGTCAATGTCTGCGCCTGTTTGTCGTTTTTGTTGCTGCCTTTAGAGCTCTGTCTCTGCTGGCAGCGCTGCCTTCGTTGTTCCCTTTTCATGGTCGCCAATTCGCTGCGTTCGCTTCGCTTTTTCACGCGTCGCTTTATTTGATTTGATTTTTATGCTTGCGAATTTCCTTTTGATGCCCTTCTCTCCATCTTTCCATGTTGTTGCTGTTGTTGTAGTTGTCGTTGTTGTGGCTGTGGCAGACAGGACAAAGCAAGGGAATACCCCAAATGATAATAATGATGTTGTTGTTCTTGCTGTTTTTTTTTCTTGTTTACTTCTGCGTTGCGTCTTTGGTTTTCCTTCTGCTTTGCGCACTGTCTTCGTTGTGTGTGGCATGTGTTGCAACTTGCAGTGATATACGAAATGCAATTTCGCCCCCCTTGCCCACACCCCTGTGCACCAATTGCGAAATTATTGATTCGCCTGCCACGTTTTTTGGCCGCACGCCAAGTTGGCGCAAAGTTGGTTAACGGAAGAAACCGAAGAAGACGAGAAAGCATTTCCCCAAGACAATTGGAACTTGCAGCACTATGTGTGTGTTCGATAGTATCGATAGTTTTGCCAATAGCTGTGCCATCGATGGTTCCTTTTTACTTATTTACTTTATTATATCTTCTGTTTCTTATTTTATCCCTATCAATTCCTTATTGGATTTTTCATTAACGTTGCCTTTGTTGAGTATTATATGGTAATAGAATTTATACATATAAATAATTACTATCAATAGTTTTGTCAATAGTTTTATCATTGATTGTTTCCTTCTTGTTTTTTTTTTATATTCAATTATGGATTTTATTTTTTTTTTCATTTTTTCTTGTTTGCTTATTTTCTTGACTTAACATTATTTGAGTGTTACGAGGAAAAAGAATTTATATGATTAAAAAGTTTACAATCGATAGCTTTTGCTAATTGCAGAACTATCGAAAGCTTGATTTTTAGGTATAAGCTGGCTAATCCTCCTTGGTTTACTAGGGTGAAACGATCTTACTGGAATTATAAGATTTAGATTTGAATTCAAAAAAGTTTTATTAGTAATTCTCCTTGAATTGGATAAAAAAAAATAATTTAAAAACATTACTGTTAGTAAACATTTATTTTTAATACTGTTTCGAATTTAAAACATTTTTATTTTATTTATTTGTAGTGTTATTAACAGTTAAATATAATAATTTCCTATGGTTTTGATTCAAATCGTAAGGAATTTTAATCAAAACGCAGATCTCACAAATACTAAAATTTCTATATAAGATTAATTCAAATGCAGTATTAATAATATACTAAGCTTGCATTAAGTTTTATCCTGGAATCAGCCGACGCGTCTATTGCCTTTTTAGTCCAATTGTGCAATCGTTGATTGCAGTCCCACTCTCTCTCACTATCTCTCTCACTATCTCTCTCTTTATCTCTTTCTGCCGCTCTTGCTATCTGCTGACTCTCAAGTTTCCGCAGCTGAGGTTTGTTATTGTTTTCCTTTGCCCGTTTTGCCGGCTTGCGAATCGTTGGAGTAAGCAACATGAATGAATGTGTTCGCTCACCCACACACACACATACATACGCGCGTTGTGTGGTTTCGTGCTTGCACTTCGTGTCGCTTCGAACGTGTTCGAAGTGTGGGGAAAGAGAGCAGCAGACAAGGAAATTATATTGAGACGAACAGTGCAAAGAGAATTGTCTAAGGGCAATTGCTCCCCCTCCCACTCTCACTCGCACTCTCCTTCCCCGCTCCTCTCTTCTGTTCACTCTGCGCACTCTTCTGTTTGACCAGAACTTGGTAAGCTGTTCATTAACCGTTAATGCGGCAGATCGTAAATCGAAATGGAAGGTGTGTCATTGCGACTTATAAATAAAATTAAACACAAGCACGAGCGGAAATATTTGCGCTCCTTCTCATTGCTCTTGTTGTTCTTGTTGTTGTTGTTGCTGTAATTAATGGCAAACAATTACAAAAAAAAAAAAAGAAAGAAAGAAGTAAAAAATAAAAGGGAGACCCCAACTGGAATTACAGAATAAAATGCGAAGAGCAAGTTAAAAAGTGAATTACCTGATAAAGGACAAAACGCGATTTGAGGTGTGTTTCGCCGCCGCCAATACAATGTCCCTTCTTCCCCTTTATCCCCTCCCCTCGTTCATTTACTTGGACAGGTTAAAAACCCGTGCCCAGCATGAGGCTTTACTGACAGCCACAACTGTCGCACAGTGGGACAGAATGCCCAGCACACATTGCTGGGGGAGAAACTTTTACATATTTTGTTGATTTATTGCTAGTATTTTTTTTGATAAATTTTTATTTCAAATTTGCTTGAAATACATTTATTAGATGAATTTCGAATATTTGGATTATTTTGAAAATAATTACTTTCTATCGAAAGTGTGAGAGGTTTGTTTTTGAAAACTTTCCATTATGTTTACAATTTAAGTAGTTTTCCGATTTGGTTTTAGTTTTTTTAAGTAACTGAATCAATTATTAATTTATTTATTGTTTTACTTATCAATAATAAAAGATTGAAATCCGAAAATTATATTTCTTAAAAACTTGCTTATCCTCAGGAAAGTTCCTTCGATAAAACCAAAGTTTTTCTTCCTGTAACCTTCAAAATTATACAAAACTGTTTTAAGTTCTTTCAAATTATGGTTTTGAATATATTCATTAATTAATTCAGTATTAATAGTATTGAAAACTCTAAAATTTTTAAAAAACTTAAAAGCCCTTTGAAAATTCCTTCAAAATTATTAAAATATAATTTTAATAACAAATATATTACTTTATTATCTTATTTTTACTTTTAACTGGTACATTCCTTAACTTTGTTAACTTCCTTTCGAATTCCCGTTTCCCATCGTACCTCATTCCACTGTGTGGACTGTGGGGAAGAGTGCCTGGCCTGTGCTTGTCCAGTGTGTCCAGCTGACGCGCTTAATTAATTACGCGATTGTATTTGTGACTAACTGCTTCCCCTTTCCCCACTTGACTTTCCCCTTCCCCCTTCTGCCACTGTCCACCTTAAGCGTTTCTTTAGCTGGGGTCGCTAACCGCCCACGTCCTCAGTTCCCCCTGCAGCCCGTCCCCCTCTTGGGGTCTCCAAACTTGCGCATTGATGAGCCAAGCGAAAAGTTTTTGTGGTAATGCAATCGCGGTTCGACATCGACTGCGGCTCCTTTTCTGACTTCCTGCGAAGAGCAGGAGAAGGGGAAGGGGAATGAGGAAATTGGGGGTCGCTGGGGAGAAATTAATACCTACTTAAGCCTAACTGGACAGTTGACTCGGTTTGCGGGTGATTCACACAACACACACTCATACAAATGAATCGTTCCGGGTACTCACAGTGAATCGGGAGTGCGTTGGGAAGGGAAGGTACTTGATGGGGGGTACTTCGTAGCACCTTCGTGGCACCTTCTGGGGGTCAACTGCTGAATATTCAAATGGTCGCAATTATCCTGGCCACGCGACACGCCCGACTCGCACAGCCTGCCAAATTATGAAGTTGGAAAACAAGAAAGAAGGAAAATTTTTATTACCAAAAATTACAATGTGCGATGCAAGCGAAAGGTGCAAGGCGCAGGCTAACGGTTAATTGCAGGTCCAACTCAAGGGGTTTCACGGGGGGTGCAAGCGATGGGGTTGGGTCTCTCTGCGGGGTCAACAGCAGCTTTGTTTTCGGTCTGAGTGTGTGTCTGAGTATCGCGACCCGTCGTCAAATAAACACCCTGCCAAGCCGAGACTCAGCTGCCAATGGGCGGCGTCGTCCTTACCTACCTGCGGGGCTTGGGGGTTAGCTCGATTCGTACAAAGCACATATGTGTTGGGATTAGAGATGGTTGCGTGTTCAATTGGAATGGATTGTGCTCGGATGAGAGATCTCATAATGTAACAGACTTATTGTTAAGATGATTTGATTGTAATTGGGATTAAGACTTTGTTTTTCAGCCGATAGTACTGGCGATAGTTAGAAGTTTCTGACTGTAAACAACTCTATTGACAAACTAGATTTGTTAAAAAAAAGAATTTACAACTTTCTTATAAATTTCTAAGCTATTTAGGCTCTTGGGGCATTCTACTGTTTTTTTAACTTAATTTTATCGACAAGAAAATCATGTCTCGATGAAAATTAGAATGCAGTACACAAATTTATAATAGACATTTTAGAAAATATATTTGTTTGTAACCAATTGACTTTTCGATAGTAGATTTAATGTTTAGCTTCCAAAAGTTTCTTTAATTTAGCTTGCCTTATTAATCATTTAAGGTTATGATCAATTTTTTAATTATTCTCATAACAAAATTTTTATTTATTTATTTATTTTTTTTAACCAAGTTCTTTTTTTTTTATATTGTCATAGCAGGGAAACCCTTCAGCAGCAAACGATACTAATGCAATCGCCACTTGCGTTGAACAATAGTATAACCTATAAGTTTTACTCACGCTGTCTCGTGTCACGCTGCAAGTGCCATCGCTAGCACGAAGTCACAGTCCGTCCGTGTGTTTCGGTTTGGTCATTACGGTTAATTTCATTAGAAATTCATAATTTGTGAAGGAGAAGGGGTTTAGGGGTACCCCCTGCCAGAAGCCTAGCATGGGGATGCGGGGCGTGGCAGAGACCTTGGCTAGGCTAGTGGGTGCTGTCAGTTGGTACATGTGCTACAACTGCGAGCAATAAAAAACGAATTCATGTTGTGTTTTTAGTTTCGGTTTCGGTTTCCCCCCGCTGTGATGTCTCCCTCGTCCTTTTAGCCCTTTTTTCAGCTGCTCTTCTTCTACCTTTACTAACTGCTATTGTTGTTGCTAGTTACTTCGGCTGTTGTTGTTGTTGGGTCGTTATTGTTGTCGTAATTTGTTTATAACGGTATTTATGAAATGGTCACAAGTCAACGCGTTCGTCGACGCTGTTGCGCCGCCAGCGCCCCCGCCCTACAACCCTTAGACAGTCCAACGACACGCACTGCTTGCTCCACCCCTCCCTTACCCCTCCTTGCCCCTTTTGCCTCCTACACCCGTTTGGATCACCCCGCAGCACACACAGTTTGGACATAGCGCCAATTATTCTTATTACGCCTATTACATTTTTTTTGAACTACTTTTTGTTGTTGTTGTTGTCGCCCGTGGATATCGCTGCCCTTTTATGTTAATCGCGTTATTTCTGTTGTTGTTGCAGTTGTTGTGGGCTGGGAAAACTCGTGTAACTGTAATTGATATGCCTCCTTATCATGCAATCCTTTGTTACCACAGCAAAAGTTTCCTGTTTAGTTTCAGTTTTAGTTTTAGTTTTAGTTTCTTGCTCCATTGTCGTTGTAATTTTATAAGCTTCAATTACGCAGTGGTTCACTGGAGTAAAGGGGGGGGGCTGTAATACTTCCCGACTTGTTATAGTAGTTAATAAAATTGATTTGGAAATGCGTAGAATGCACCAGGCCTACTATCTGACAGAGCCGAGAAAAAACTTCATTGAAATAATTTGTTATTTAATCTTTGGAAGCATTGAAGTAAAGAGGTCTACAAGATCTTTTCCAGAACTCATATATAAAATATTATATTATTATATATATTATATATACATGTACCAAATAATATAATATTATATTATTGTTATATGATAATTTATATCACATTTTGTTGAAGGTTTCTTTCATTACTAAAAATAATATTTTTAAATAATTTTAATTGTAAGAAAATTTGGAATGTTCTTTAGAAATAATATGGAAAATAATATATATATTATTCCTAAATAAATATTGATAAAAAATATATTACATTACACATTCTTTAATTATATATTTTTAATATATATTTTCAACTGCTTCAAAATCTATTCGTGCTATTCACGACTTACGCAAGCAAGCTCAAAGTGAAGTTAAATTTTCTAACTATTTTTTGGCATTTGTCTCACTCACTTTCGGTCTCTTCTTTCTGTGTCTTTGATTTCTTCTTCGGTTGTTGTTGTCTAATTAATAAACTTTCACAATCTGTGGGATTTGGTTAAAAGAGATTTTCACTTGCAAGCTAAGAAAACAAAGTCGTAGATAGATTCAGTTAAAAACTAAGTTCGAATCGCTTTATATGCAAATGATGAAGACGATCGTCGCATCGCGTAGATCGTACAGTGATCAATGCCAAACGAACTTGGACAGAAATGAGATGTTTCGATGTCTCGCTGAATAATTTATTGAACAGCTCTTGGACAGTTAGACTTTAATTACAGAGACGATACAATTTTTATTTTTATTTATTTTTTGTTGGGAGGGGAAAGCGCAGTATGCGTGTATTGCCTGCGACCTTTGACCTCAGGTAGTGTAACAGTTACAGTTGCGGCTACCTTTCTGTTGCTGCTGCTTGTGGATATCATAAAACAATAAATCTTTTTAATATCTCCCGTTGTGCGGCGTCTTTTCACATTTTCTTTTGCCGTTGGGCGTAGATTTTCCCTTTCAGCTCAGAAAATTTCTCACGTCCTTTGAGCAAGAGGAGGGTTTCCAGTGCGTGGGCGAGCGGAGAAGCCGGAGAGGGGTGCGGCGGGGTCGTGGCATTACTCAAGTTTGTGGATTTGAAGTAATAACTCAGTGCGTCATAAAAATTTTAATTGCTTTGGGTTTGCTGTCGGTCAGCCAAGTGCCAAAGCAGTTTTGGTAATTAACATTAACCCGAAAACGTCCAAACAAAGCGCAAACAATGCAGACCGTACCCCGAGAGTATCTCCCACTCTCTCTCTCTCTTCAACTACCTCACTGCCTGTCTCTTTCGCTCTGCTATCAGAAGTCAGACAGGCCGCAAAGAACAATGAAGCAATAAAAATTGCAGCGCATAATTTTCAGCTGCCTTCACAGAGTGCCCCCTTCTACCCAACTTCCAACCCCGCCTCCCCCTCCGCACTTCACTCTCATTCATGGGCAATTGCCCCATTTCTCCCCGCTTCGAAAAGAACCCTTTTTTTCCTTCTTACTGACCAAGATTTTTGAAATTTCCACGCGTATTTGTAATTAGTTTGCTTATTGTTTTTCCCGCTTTTCCGCCTCCAACTTGAAAAAGAATATATATTGTATGTGTGTGTACAATATTTATGTATATTCTTCTTTCGGTCACAATTTAGCTCAACCTCTAAGTGCTATTTAACGGTTTTTGCTTTAATGACTTGAGCCAAAAAAAAGAAGATTTGCAGGGTTTACCTTAAGAACTAAGACTTTCGAATTTAACAAAGTTCAAGCGTGATTATCTTGTTTAAATATCATGTTTAATATGAAAGGTACCTTTGCTACCTTGTCTTATGTAGCGTAGTCCAAACTATTTCCAAAATAAATCGCTCTATTTTCCAAATTTCAGTTCTTAGTACCTTCTTCTCTTTCGTATTCAATTAAGTAAAGATCTCTGGCTCAGCACAATAGAACAGAAGTCAGCAAGTCAAAGCACAAGGTGCTATCCTCTTGTGTTCCCTACAATTACCGTGCAAGCCTTAAGTGCATCGACTTTTGTTCGATTTTCGCCCAAAGCAAAACAATAACAAAGTGAGGCGAGACTGTTTGCTTTGTGGTCCTGGCCAGGCTGATCCTCGTCGATCCACAAAAAAAGGACCGCGCTGTCACGCAGGAAATTTATTTTTGGGATCAAGAAGAGATCTTAGAAAAATCAACAGCAATTGTTGCTGTCGAGAGAAGGGCGAGAAATAACAGAGGAAGATCTTAGACAAGTGCTAAGTGACTTCAATTAGAGATGGAAGAAGCGTGGAGGTGGCAGGTAGTCGACGACGATCTTTTTTTCGATCTTCTAAGGCCTCCGACACGATCTGCTTCAGCTTCTTTTCGAATTCGTATCGAATCGAAGGGAGGCAATAAATTTTATTGCAATCGACACTTTTATCACGAACTGTGGTACCCTAGTTCAGCTGTACCTTCCTCTCCTCTATTTACTCTTTTGATATACGATGTTTTTCTAAATGTTTCTCTCCCTTTGCTTCTCTTTACAGATCACAAGTCTGGGATCAGCAGCCGGCGTAGCACTTGATGTAAGTACAGCTTCAGTTAGTTAAATCAATTCGCTAATTGAAATGGTAATTGAAATTGAAATGGAAATGCTTAATATGGTTAAATGCGAATAAAGAAATTTGCTTGTCGGTCCCTTGGTCCGTTAACCATCTTAATAGAATCAAAGAGCGACGCAATATATGAGTTTTAATTTGGCGTAATTGTGACTCAAACTGCGCGAATCGTACAGAGGGTGCTCGTACCAGCTGCGAGGTACTAGCATACGAGTACGAGGGTCGTTTGATAAGTCCGTGACTTTTTGTATTTGCCGCGCACCTGCTCTAAATACAACACTGCTCCTGTCAGCAGTTATCGATTAACAGCTGACTGTAAAATTTTGAGAAAGCTGCGTTTTTTGGTTTGCGTTTTATAGGCATTGAAAGCAGACGATCTCGATCTCCATTTTCGTTAAAATTCACGAGATCGTCTGCTTTCAATGCCTATAAAACGCAAACCAAAAACGCAGCTTTCAAAATTTTACAGTCAGCTGTTAATCGATAACTGCTGACAGGAGCAGTGTTGTATTTAGAGCAGGTGCGCGGCAAATACAAAAAGTCACGGACTTATCAAACGACCCTCGTATTTTGAGGGCCTTGAGATCGTCTGCTTTCAATGCCTATAAAACGCAAACCAAAAAACGCAGCTTTCTCAAAATTTTACAGTCAGCTGTTAATCGATAACTGCTGACAGGAGCAGTGTTGTATTTAGAGCAGGTGCGCGGCAAATACAAAAAGTCACGGACTTATCAAACGACCCTCGTATATACAAATATACATCTAGTTGTCTACCCCTACCGAGCCGAAAGATATTGAAATCAATTAACCAAATGTCGCGAGTACTCGACTCGACTGTCCCAGCGACTCGATTAATAACTGCTTGCAAAAAAAAAAAAAAAAAAAACAGTAAACAAATCATCAAAATCAAAATTCGAAATCAGAACAAAGGCATAAAAATCGGGAAGACGAGCAGAACACCCTGTATATTGCAGTAATCAGAATAAATGTGAATGATAAATCTGCAAGGAAATCTTTAGAGTTTTCTTTTCAAAGTAGGGTTACTTCTTTTAGCCATAACTCGGAAGTTGCTTGTCATAGATAAATTAAATTTTAGTTAAAGTTTTCATCAATATTTCCCTCTACTTCTTAATATTTTCTGCAATCTTGAGACCTTTCTATACCCTCTACCTTCCATGTGTGCAGGGTATTCAAACGAAAAGTTATTTTCAAATGTCAACTGGCAAAGTTCTCTGAGCATCAAAGCGGTGCCTCCTTGGACCCCCCGCTCCCCTGCTTAAAGACTGGCGCGCCGGTTTTCTGAGCAGCTTCTTCAATTGCTTCTGCACTTGAGTTCAATTTCTGTTGCCTTTGTTTCTGTTTCTATTCCAAAAAAGAAAACGAAACAGAAACAGATACCGAACTACGACAGAACGAAGAGCCAAATGAATTTTTGGGGGTAGAAATGCTTTTAAAGTTCACTCGCACACGCACGTACACTCTCGTCATATTTTTAGATGCGCGTGTAAATGTCATAACTATAAAATTTATTAAGATACAAATGTACTGCGCACAGATTTAGATACAATTATTACTTACTTTGCGGGGAGATGGAAAGAGTTTGACTATCGAGGGGGCAGAAACCCAAATAGAATATCACGCTATGGGGTCGAAATATTCACACTTGGAAATTGTTGAAAAAATCAAATATAGTATTAGACTTTGTATTATGTTGTGAATTATATATATTTAGGATGCGATTAAATAAGATTATTAGAATTATTTATGAGGATCTGTGCTTTATCTGATTATTTACATTTTTATATTATATATGGTAAAGAAGTCGTATCCCTTAGATTACTATTATATAAGAGATATATTTCGCAAGTATTTCTAGAAGAAGAACTCTACTTAGGTTCCCTGTTTCTTTGCTGATCCCTTAAAAACTTTCTTTAGTTTACATTAACAATCAGAACCATTTCCATCACATATTCAGAGGTTCTTCATGCACCCCACATCTAACCTATTTTCCCCCATCCGCACTCAGTTCTCTGCTGGGTATATGGTACATACAGCCAGGCACCCAGTTTACAGTTATGCTGGACAAATGAAAATTACAGAGACTTAATTACTTTTAATAAAGACGTCCGTGTGCGGAAAATTTCCACTTCATTAGCAAAAATATTATTTTGCATAATGGCTCATTAGGTCGCTCCCCCACACACGAACACAGACTGATCAGCTTGGACTTGATCACTTGTCAAGCAGGGCACATGGAGAAGAAGGGGAGGGGGAGAGGTGGGTCGCCTTAATACACACAAATTGAAAATTGATGAACTTATCCGGTGTGCACAGGGCGATCGCAATAAGTAGAGCTGCATCAACTGATCAATCAATGAAGAGATCGGGCGATAGATCAATCTACACAGTCTCTGCAGTCTGCTTCTTCTTCTACATTGTCTACAATTCGTAGGAAATTACTAATAATAATTACGACTTTAATTGAATATTGCGCACTTCATTCATTTCTCGATCTCGATTCCGAGCCGAAATTGAATTTGAATTCGAATTTGAATTTGAATATGAATTCTGAATTCCAATTTGAAGTGGGGCAATGAGAGCAAGAGCGAATTATCCATTATAAACTTTCAATCGACCATAAACACTTGGGGTCGCATTGGATTTGGTTAGTGTGTGTGTGTGTGTGTGTGTGTGCGAGTGTGTGTGAGCTCCATTAGACGTCAGTCAGTCGATAGATCGATGCGGTGTTTGAGGTACTCACGTTATATTTGGATACTGCGGTTAATGAAGTGCCCCAGCATGTACCCTTCGCCCCCACTCCTCTGTCGTCCTCCCTTTCTCTCAAAGAATCGCTGCGTACTTGTGCTGGACCCCACCCCCTCCACCAGCGATAAGTCCCCCACATGCCTCGTTCCATCCGCGAGCAATTCATGCATGAAAGCAATTTTTAATTTATTTTGGTTGAGCGCTTCATTTTCCTAAAATTATGACATAATCACAACAGCAGCAGCAGCAGCAACAACAACAACAACAAATAAAAGAGTCACCTAATAATGTCATGTGAAATTTATCGTACCCCCGCAACCGGAGTGTGTGTACCAGGGGCGTGGCAAAGCACAGTCCCCACAGTGCGGGCTCTCTGATGGGGTTGAGGCAGTGGGGTGAGGAGCTAGGGGAATCGATATATATTTGGATGCGCCGAACACCTTCCGCTTCACAAATCAGCGCATGTGTCGACATTGTCGAATTAGAGCAGCGACGTCCACTTGGGGGGATGAGGAGGAGGAGGAGGTGTATCGGGGTGCTGGGGAACCTTGGCTGACCAGTTGTCAGTCAGGTTAATGTTAATTTTATTTTATAATTAACCTACTGCCAAGCCAAAGCACACAAGGTGTCGATACATTTTGCGTCAAGCACTTTCGGTTATCGATTTCAATATCATCACGGACCGACGAACCACGTGGAAGGCAACCGTACCTAAGCAGTCTGAGGTGCAAAAAGAGTATGTAGCGAAGGCAACTTCAAATGTGAGAGAGAAAGCAAGAGAGACTTTGGGGAATAGTGATTTTATTTATTAAAAAAAATGTAATTGGTAAAAGGTATATAAGGAACTATTATAAAGAATTCCAGAATTCAACCTAACCTTAAAAATGTTAACTCAATTTGAGAGAAACACAAAATAAGAAAAGCCTTTCGAAAGTTTCTTAAAAATAACACAATATAAAGTTGAAATATAAAATTTAACATTTTTTCAATTTCGAATAGAATTAGAAATTGCAAAATCAAGAAACCTTAAAACTCAGCTCTAAACAACAAACCCGGAACTGGTAGAGCACCTCAAGCTGAGCTGAGAAAATTTATGCATAATCTTCGTCGAGTACGCTGAGATCAGTTCGAAAAAGCCTGAGAAAAAATACCAGACATACTGGGTACCTGTTGAAATGAACCTATTAGTGTCGCGATAAGAAAGATATCTCCAAAACAGAGAGATAAATACGGCAAGAGACTGCGATGCGAAAGTAGAACAGATTATAAACTGATTGATAGCTAGCCACAAGATCACCTGCAATTGGGTTCAGGCAAAGAGAAATAGGAGAAGAAGCGGACGAAGAGAAATAGAGAACAGCAAAATGGTTGATTAAATCAAAATAATTAAACGAAATACCGTGGGCGAAAAAGTAGATGGTCCCAAGGTATGTAAACACGATCGTTAAACTAAACATTGAGAAAACGAAACAATACAACCACATAGAGCACAACACACAACACACACACGCACGCACACACACCCGTACACACACAGCTAGACAGGGGCGCACACGCAAGCAAATAGAAATAGAAATGAAAAGAAAAACGAGTTAACCAATGAAATAAACGCAAATTTAATGACAAAAACGCGAGCGGCCAATACAACTAGCTCGTTACAAGCCAAAGAAAAAAGAAGCCAAATAGAGCTGGAACTGTAGCTAAAGCGAGAGATCGACAGCGACGTAGACGTCAGCAGCGACGACTGCGTCTATAAAGGGCAGATCGAGACGAGGAGGGAGGATAAGAGAAGAGGAGGCAAAACGAAAACTACAAAATGAGAAACACATAAAAAAATAGTTATAAAAAAAGTTGACCAAAGCGAACATTGTATTAAATGCCATAAGCTATATGGAGATAGAGATGGAGATATGTGCACGTATCGTGTGCAAAAGCGAGACGGCAAAGTATCGAAGGCAATGACACTTACAGCTCGACCATTTTTTATTACATTTTGGAAGAGAAGAAACTAGAAGACGCAAGCCAAAGTCAATACGAAATCAATCTGCATAAGTTCGCAGTTTGTACAGTCCGACTACGCTATAACGAAATCACGAAAGCCATAAAAAAACTGAATAAAGAATAATTCAATAAACTTTGGATTAAAATATATTTACATAAGAACTTGAAGTCATAAAACTAAAATGATTATAGAAAAAAAGGTATTTTTTGCAGAGGTTCTTGAGCTTTGAAAGTGGGAGCAAATTTCTTGATAATTTAAGAATTTATTATAAAAATCTACAAAGTAAAGAGAGACTTCAAACTCCTATGATTATTTCTGGTTTTTTAAGATTAATATTGATTATTTCAAATGCATTTTCTTACGAATTATTTAAGAAGAATAAGTAGAAATTCTTTATAAAAAAAGCAACAAAAATTTTGGGAAAATTTCTAATTTTTAAAAGAAACTTTTGAAATAGAAGTTTCAAATCGTTTAATATGAATAAAAACAATTTTAAAATATATACTATAATAATAATAATCTAATATTTAATCTTGGAATACAAATTTAGCCTTAAGAAACAAATCTTAATAGCAGTTCCAAAGTATTGAACACAAAGAAAACGTAAATAAACCAAAAATTAGCATATTTAATTGATCTTTAGTTACAGCCTTTGCCCAAAATATCTTTATAGCATGGCGGGATCGTGTCTATAATGTAGCTTTAAAACGGCCACAGGCCATAGCTGCCCGTTTTGACTGTTTTTTATAGTTTTTCTCGCCGTCAAAAAGGGAAAAATCTGAGTGAAGCAACAAATTAACTTAGATACACCCGATGTTGTTGTTGTTGCAGTAATAGTTAATGCACACACACACACATGCATACGTGTGTATGGGGCACACACATATGCACTTTCTCTTTGACTGGCGTTAATTGTATTCGAATAACGATGCTGCTACGAATGTATCTTTTGGATACTTTTTCTAGCCGTGCTTTGGCTAATTTTATTTATGGTCAGTTTATGTAAATTTTTAATGCCATTCAGTTGGTGTTGTTGTTGTCATATTTAGTATTTTTCGTCTTATTTCTTTCTCTCTCTTTCGCCATTATATGTCTCTTTATCTGCGACTGGTTTCTTGTGCGTATTTTCTACATATTTCCCATTTCTCAATATTACCAATTTTTTCCCCTCTTCAAAGTTCATTGACATTGCTTGCAGCGACAACAAATGTCTCCACAACTGCCAGTCAGTCAGTCGGTCTATCTGTATCTGTATCTTGCGAATGTCTATCCGTATCTGTAGCTGTATGTGTATCCAATGTTATTTTGGCTAAAGAAAGTTTGGAAACTCTTTGTTTCGCAGTCAGTCAATGGCAAAATTTGCATAGATCTCTGTTTATGTTTTTTTGCCCACATTTCTTGGCCATGCGAATCGTCATTCGGATGCGTCCGACAGCGTCGGCTCTTTCGGCTAATTGCCACCCATTAGATGCCTATCAGCAGGGCCCGCCCCATTAAGAGCGTCATTTGGTTTAAGTTGGAAATTAATTAGCACAGGTTACCAGAGCACTTCGCTTCGGCACTGTATCTCTATCTAAGTAGACCGGAGTGTGCGTGTGTGGGGGTGCTCATAAAAACGAAGAAAAGAATGTGCAGTTGACTCGATCAGTTTATACCCTGGAGAGGAGCTTCAATCATATTGTAGAGATAAGGAAATTCTTAACTAGATTATACTTTTTGAAAGCAACAGAAATATTTCTAACATATTTGAATAGAAATTAATGTAGATATATTCTTCTGTTAATGAAGATCTGTTAATGTAGAGCTGTTAATGAAGATCTTTTAATTAAGATCACTAAATGTAGATATTTTAAGGCAGATCTGTTAATGTAGATCTGTTTAGTCTAAAAGGTGTTCTACTGGTCGCAGTACTGATCCTTTTTTCAAATAATAATAATAGATGAAAATAGAAAGAAATAATTCTTCACATCAATAAAACGAATTTTACAAATATAATAACCTATCAATTGCTATGAAATTTGTGCCAAACAAAGATCATAAGCCAAGTAGTTTGAATAGAAGAAAGTTTTGCACACTCAATGCACAATCAAAGTGATGTTTGCTCTGTATATGCAGCTTAAAAAGTGCTATTTACTAAGCCCACCATTACCCCCCTCCCAATACTGAGCCTACCTTTCAACACAGACTCCCTTTTGCTTTCAAAAGTAGGCAGGGTATAGAAAAAAAATTTAACCATTGCACTATAAAACCAGAGCCGCTCGTTATAGTCGCTCGGACAGCGTGTAACGATTCCCAGCTGCAGATACAAATCCCCACACACCCTCACACACACACAGAGAAAGATAGAGAGAGAGAGAGAGAGCACATACAAATGACAAGCTGCTAACACATGAGTGATGCGACCCCTTCCCACCTGCCCAACTGGGGCAATTTGAATTCAGGTTTCGATTGCGCTACAGAATTCCGCCGGGTTTTTCTTTTTTCTTTGTGACTCTTTTGGTTTTATTTCAGTTTCAGTTATTTCTTTATCTTCTTTTTTTCTGTTGGTTTTATCGCCAGAGCCCTGTCAAATTTGTGTGTGTGGACAGACCTACTACGTACTACGTCTCTCTCTGACTCCGTCTACAAATCTGGTCGTGGTCTCTCCAAGTCTGGCCTATTATCGCGCGTGGTCGTATCTCTATCGCTCGTCTATTTGCTCATTTAATTTCGTATTTCGTACTTTTTGAAATTTGAAATTACTCAATTAGTTTAATTAGCAGTTGGCTCGATTCGACTTGATTTGCGGTCATTTGGGCTATGACGACTATGTCGACTTAGATGCCAGACTGAAATGTATCTCGTGTACGCCTAGACTGCTTGGCAGTCTTCGATATATACCTTCACACACACCTTTATATGTGAAGTTGATCCAACTATTGTTTTTGTTTCCCTCAATAACTCGATTGACAAGTTTTCACCAACAAGTTGGTGTGAAGCGATCTTCGATTTGATATTTTGAACAGTTTAGGAATCTTTTTGTATCTTTGGGAATTGTGCACATGAAATAATGAAGGAGAGTAGAGCGTGTGATTGACGAATAGATGAGCTCTCAAGGGAGCTTATTGAATGCTTAATGAGTTTGTCAAGGAAAAACTAAAGTATTGAATATATGGGTAGATTTGGGGATTAAGATGTAAATTGATTTAAATTATATGGATAACTTTTTATTAAGTTATCTGACGTATCTAGTATTGTTAAAGACTTGTACGAGTATGTAAAAAGGCAAGTACATGTTTATTTTTTTATTCAACTTTTAGAGATCTACTCGTATTAATCATTAGCGAGCTTAAAAAGATAGAACTTTATACACGACGGAATAAGTTTTTATTTAAAGGATTAGGTTGAGAATTGGTTTAAATGAGATACTCGTAGTTATGGGTTTATTAGATAATCTCACAGCAAATCTAGTATTGTTAAAGAATTTTATATGCAAAATTCAAGTATGTACAATATATTTTCATCCAATTTTAAGAGCTCTATTTCTAATTATCCTGCACCCTAAAAAGATAGAATAGATTTCTTTTAAATAATTATCCAAAATAAATCCTCGAGTTGCTTTCTCGGTTTACAACCGATATAGGGCAAATTATAATCGATCTATAGATTTATCTTACATTGCAGTTCATTCAGTTGACTTGTCCCAAACCCGGTCCCGGTCTCCATCTTAACTGTAGTTAGGTGTGAGCTTTCGATATCACGCTGCATATACTGGAGACAAAGTCAAGAAGGAATCGTAAGGTGGCGTTGCTGGTGCTGGTGGGGGGTACTTGGAGAAAGAGGGTACTGGTGGGCGTTGTGTCATTTATCAAAATCATTAATGCAATTACGCGACCCCCGCTCCATCTGCTGCTACTTCTGCTCGCTCTTCTTGCCTTCTTGGCTGGCTAATTATTTTGAATTATTCAATTTCATGTCTCAATTTAACTTCTCCGAGGCAATTAGGAAAGTCGTCTACGGCGACGTTCCCATTGCTCCATGATATTGTTCTAGCTGTTGTTGTTGTTGTTGCTGTTGCTGTTATCTATCTGTCCAGTCATTTTAGTTTTTGTGCCGCTGCTGAGTGGCACTTTGATGCATGTCTAGGGCCAGGGCGAGGGGTCAACCTGGCCGGGGAAATGCAAATTAGAAATGTTGTGTGTGTGTGTGTGTGTGTGGGAGCGAAATGAAAACCATTTAAATAATTGAAAATCGAATAAATCGCGAACTGCGCCAAAAAATACAATTGGATAGAGAGAGGGGCGAAAGAAGAAGAAACAAAATACGAAAATACAAAATGAAAAGAGGGAGAAGGGGAACATGTCCAAAACCCAATGGGGGCCTTGCTGCAAGCGCATGTATCTCTCTTCTATCTATCTATATATCGTCTCTATATATCCCCCTATATATTCCTTCCATATATCCACACACTATGTACTCCATGCGATGCGGTCAGCAAAAGCGCGTCGGATTGTTGATGTGCAAAATCTAATTAATTATTTCATTAAAATTGTATTTTATTGACACTCTAATTTAGATTTTGGCAACCTGCGTCTCTATCTAGCCTTATCTCTCTGCATATATGCCTCACAATATATATACACAGTCTGCTATATATTTGCGATTAAACTCTCTGTTTACATTCAGCTTTGTCCCTCTTTCTATCTCCCTCTGCGGCCTACGCGGCGTATGAGCAATTTTAATTGGTTTTTAACTAATTTGCTTGCAGTTGGTCACCGCCCTGCCTCTATGTGTGTGTGTGCGTGTGTGCGTGGCTTTGCAGACTTTTAATAAAATTTACATATTGTAAATGATTTATTTGGACATTTTCTAATCAATTTTATTTAGCAGCAACGAACTGAAAATGTAACTAGAATTTTATTGTAGCAATAAATAAAAGTTGTTTTTTTTGCTGTCAAGGAAAAGGGAAAACAAACTAGGAAATTAACAAGTTAGAGTTGTGAAATTTTGCAGGGTTGTCTAATGTTCTATTTTGCATTTATATCAAGAGTTTCAGGGGGAAAGCTGGCAAAATTACAGGGTATTTGCCTTTAATAAACTATGCATTACATTATTTATAGAATTGAACTTTACTCTGCATATCAATAAAGAGTTTTATTGCCTGGATCAAACTATATCAATCATTATTTCTAGATTTTAATACATAAAGCAAAGAAAAACCGACAAATTTACAGGGTATTCATTTATATCCCAAGCTTGACTTCACGCAGAGCCCATAAACTGTCCTAAAGTGCGTAAAACTAATGGTACAATGAGATTCTTATAGAACATTCTACTTAAATGCAAATCGTCGCAGTACTCGCAATAATCATAATCATAATCATAATCATGCGAAGGTCCCCACACGCCCTCCTAACTCAAATATTTAGTATTCAGTTGAGTTTGCTTGTGCTCTACCCACTCCACTTGGCCTCCTTCTAGGGCCTACATTATTCTCCTTGAGTCGTTTTAGTTCGTTTACCAAGGCGCCGTATCAATTTACCCCGAAATAGTTGTTGTTCTGGGTAAAATGTGTGTGCTTTGCTACTTGTCTTAACAACAACTGTTGTTACTTCCTGCCAGATACCCCTTACCACACATTGTATGTGTGTGTGTGTATGTACGTGTGTGTGATTGGATATCAAGAACGCTTTGTGTGTTGTTTAGTAATTCGTTTTTTATTTACCATTATCATTTACATTTATTTGTTATTATGATATGCCGCCCGCACTCCACACTCCCCACTCCACTCTTTCCCCTTTCTCCACCCCATCACTCTGTGTGTGTGTCTTCCCCTGTCTCTGTTATGGCCTTTTTATTTTTTGACTGCCTGTTTTGATTGCTGTTTTTTCTTTCGCTTTTTTCGACAGGCGATTTGCCATTTTTAGTTGCAATTTGAGTTGTTTTTGTTGTTGTCAAAGTCTGCACTAACGTGAGAAATGCAATTGCGTTGCACACACAACTCACACACGCACACACACACACACACCTCCCCCACACACTCATTCACTATCTCTGCACATAATACGCTTCCTTCTGCTTTTTTCCGCTTTCATTTACATATTTTTCTCTGGCAACCAACCTGAGCTTTGTTTTTCTTTACCCCACTGCTGTTGTTGTTGTTCTTATTGTTGTTGCCCCTTCGAATTTATGCGATACGACGCGAATGTTTGTTCAATAAACGAAATAATTGTCGGCAAGTGTGTTATGATGAAATTGTTTTGGGTTACTTCATAAATTAGCGCACACAAACAGTAAACAGACAAGGTGAGAAGGGGGGAGGGAGAGGGCAGAGATAGACAGGCACACACGCACACTCGCACACTCTCATAGTTACCAGGGGTGTAGTCACAGGGGTCGGCTACTGTCCCCTCCCCACATCCCAACAATGGATAAAGTGCAGCTGCAAAAAGGACAAAAAGAATAACTTAATTTGGAAATGAAACTCAAATAAAGTTTTATGTTCCATATTTGAATTCTTAATTACATTTTTAATGTCTCTATTCGAGTTAGGAAGCTAGAACTACAGACAGAAAAACTAAAAAAAAAAAAATTATTTTAATTTGTAACATTGAATTGTAAGTTTTGTCAAAATTTTGTAAATTTGATGGCTTGAAATATTTTAAATAAGAATATATTAAAACTCTTACTTAAAAAACTGATTTCTTAGGTTAAAAACTTTCAAAAACCCAACCTAAAAACCTTCCCCTTAACAAAAATCTCTCCTACAATTGAGAAGACATGAAAATAAACCGAACAATAGGTGTCGCCCCTACAAATAGTGCCAGCCCAAATACCCAAGTTCTCGATCCGATCCCGGAGATTCGAGATTGGAGATTCGTCGCTGGCCATAATCGAATTTAAAACGGCGAATCATTAATCAAAAAACCTCGAGGCAGCCACACGGCCAACGAAGATGTAAACAGAGACCCAAATAGAAGTAGAAAGAAGCAGCTCAAGACGGGAAACTACACACAACACACACGCACAGCCCACAACAATAACTAAATCCGTAACCGAAATTCCTTCTCTTCGACAAATGAAAAATGAATCTTGCCACCAGCAATAACATTAACAACAACAATAGCAACAACAACGAAATGTAGGCGCCAATTGCAAGTTGGGCACGCAGGGTTGCACTGGCAGAGTTGCGGCTGCAATGCGGCTTCCGTGATTACTTTGATTACGGAGGGCGTTACGCATGACCCAAACGGGAGGGAGACAGAGGAAGAGAGATGCCTCTTGGTCAAGTGTGGATCAGATGAATGGGCTTATAAATATTTTGAAGGCATAACATCGATCAGAAAATGAAGATGGCAGAGGGGTAGAGTGGAGGGAAAGCAGCTGATGGGAGGGGGCAGCGCAGAGTTGGGAAGATGGAAGACTGTCGATAGGGCACAAGTGCGTGTACTGCGAAAGTAGATTTATTTTTATGTAGCAGAGGCATAGGCAGGAATTTTTGAGGGGGGGCTTAGAAGAAGTTATGATGGCAATAGGTTTGATAAATGAAACCTTTTCTTTGATAAAATGTGCGACGATATTTTAATATGATATATATTTGATATATACGAGGGTCGTTTGATAAGTCCGTGACTTTTTGTATTTGCCGCGCACCTGCTCTAAATACAACACTGCTCCTGTCAGCAGTTATCGATTAACAGCTGACTGTTTTGTATTTGCCGCGCACCTGCTCTAAATACAACACTGCTCCTGTCAGCAGTTATCGATTAACAGCTGACTGTAAAATATTTGAAAGCTGCGTTTTTTGGTTTGCGTTTTATAGGCATTGAAAGCAGACGATCTCGTGAATTTTAACGAAAATGGAGATCGAGATCGTCTGCTTTCAATGCCTATAAAACGCAAACCAAAAAACGCAGCTTTCTAAAATTTTACAGTCAGCTGTTAATCGATAACTGCTGACAGGAGCAGTGTTGTATTTAGAGCAGGTGCGCGGCAAATACAAAAAGTCACGGACTTATCAAACGACCCTCGTATTATTTTTTTTTTTCAATGAAATCACAAAAAAAAAACAAAATCGGCTCAATGAAGTTGAATATATATAATAGTACAATATATATCTATCAACTGTTGTATGTGATATGATATACTTCACCCTCTTGACATTGCCCCCCTTTCCTGCTCCGCCCCTGCGCATAACCTGTCTGCGTTTTTAATGATCTTCGACAATTGTTTTTGGTCTTGTAAATCGAGTGTACAAGAGAGAAAAGAGAGCTCAATGATCAACCCGGGGCCCAGACCCGCTGCGTGGTTCAGTGTGTTCGCTGCTTGTAAACGGTTAAATTAAATTGATTTGCGTCTAATGCCCCCGACAAGTGGCCCGCTCGGTGCGCACGCGTAATTAATGGATCCATTAGACACCGTGGGGGGTGTGGGGCGACTGTGTGCACCGCCAGCGTCGACTCGCTGCCTAAGTATGAATAATTGGTAATAGTTTATAATGATGGAGTTTTCTACTGTTGTTGGGTAGAAAGATATTGGTAGGGAGAGTGGGGGGCTGCCCACCTGCCGACCCTATAGAGACGACGGTGGCAATTGTAGCTCAACTAAACCCACAACTCATTTTTAACTTTAACTCATTTCATTCTTCTCTTTTGCTCTTCTTTTACAGATTGAATCTTGCTTCCCCCTCCTCCACAATTACTGCTATAGCCTTATCCGTTTGCCCTCCGTTGCCGTCTCCGTCCATGGTTGTGGCACCAAGAGTCCCGTGAAAATGGACAAAGGCCGCCAGCGATTGCCACAACTTTCGCCCAATTAGCACAGGGGGTAGACGCAGGACGCCAAGCAAGGCAACTGTAAATATTTGCAAGACGAGACATACACACGCACACACACACACACATACTCACTCACACACATACATACTCACACAAAGCAAGCAAGCAATACAAAAGGAATCAGAGCATTAGCAACAAAAGGACTCGATCCATTAGGACGAAGCACAAAGAAGCCCCAAGACAAGGCAGAAGAAGCAGCAGCAGGCAGAAGAGAGACAAAGAGAGAGAGAGAGTGAGAGAGGGAAAGAGAAAGTGCCCCAGAAGAGAGCACCATAAATGACCGAATCCACCCAGCTGCAGACGGCGGAGAACAACAACGCGGGCGTGGTCAAAATGGAACCACCGCCATTGGCCACCGCCACCTCGAGCCACTCCGCCGGCCACACAACGCACTCGGGCCTGGCATCCGCGACAGCCGCTGTCGGCGCCGGTGCGTCGGCCTTATCGCCAGCAACGCCGCCACTGCCTCCACTCGGTCACTCACAGCAGCATTACGCACTCAAATGGAACGACTTTCAATCCTCGATACTCAACTCGTTCCGCCATCTGCGGGACGAGGAGGACTTCGTCGATGTGACGCTCGCCTGTGACGAACGCTCCTTTACCGCCCACAAGGTCGTCCTTAGCGCCTGCAGCCCCTACTTCCGCAAACTGCTCAAGGCCAATCCCTGCGAGCATCCCATTGTCATATTGCGCGATGTGCGCAGCGACGATGTCGAGAACCTGCTGAGGTAAGTCCGAGGGAGATCGTTACTAGAAGGAGAATTGATGGTGGATCTTAAGTGATCGATAGTAATAGAGATATTGGAGGTAGCATTCTGTTGATCTTCTCTTATATAATGTAGTTTACTTCGAAGTAAGTATTGGAGGTACAAATTAAACGATTGGGTTCAGAGGTGCATGAAATGAAATGATCGATAGAAAAAGTAAATTACATAGGTGATCGATAGATATATAACTGAGAAATTTATGTATATAGTACGTAAAATTGAATAGATCATTAAATTTTTGATTGTTGTCCGATCGGATTGAAATTATGACGTTATGTTGGTATTATAATTAGCTAAGTCTTGGTCCAACTCTTTCATATGTATGTCGTTCATAAATCAACTTATAAGATTTAATTATTGATTTGGGGTGGTGGGCGTGGCACCCAACATTTGAAATAAACTTCGTCTGCGCCAGCTAAAAATTTGGTGTCTCTAGCTTTTATATAATAAAAGAGATCTGTGTGTTCATCCGGACATCCGGACAGACAGACAGACATGGCTTTATCGACTCGGAAAGTGATCCTGAGCAAGATATAAAATTAGTTGATCCTTTTCTGACCATTTTTAATGGTCGAAGGGTATAACAAGATTGTATACATAGATTCAATAAAGACAAAGATCATGTAGAATAAAGTTCAAGCATTTTAAATCATCTTTAAAAAGATAGTAAGCACGCGAAAAAGTGATGAAGAAGTCATAGAAAGGTTAAAAAATTAATTCGCAATGAAAACTACTAAATGAAAACAACTATAAAAGTCAGAAACAATTAACTCTAATGAATTATATATACATATAAATTTAAATATATTAGTAGTACTAGTTTAAGAAGTATTATAATTATGAAAACAAGATTAGTATATTTACTCAAAGTATATTTACTTAGTCACTTTTCTTCCCCTTCTCTCCCTTCCCACTCTTTAGCTTTATGTACAACGGCGAGGTGAACGTCAGTCACGAGCAGCTGCCCGACTTCCTGAAGACGGCGCATCTGCTGCAGATACGTGGCTTGGCGGATGTCAATGGCGGCTATCCTTATGCCAAGGCGCTGTCGGCGGCACTTAGCCACAACAACAACAATAACAACAACAGCAACAGCAATAACAACAACAACAACAATGCAGACAGCAGCAATCACAACAAAATGAGCAACTACTTGCCGACAGCGCTGAGCAGCAGCAGCAGCAACAGCAACAACAACAGCAGCCACAACAACAGCAGCAGCAGCAGCGCCAACAATCGCAGCAGCAACAACAACAACCATAGCCAGAACTCCACGTTCAGCACGCCGCAGGCACCAGCGTTGCCAGCATCAAGCGCAGCCGCCGCTGCTGCTGCCGCTGCCTCATTGACCGCAGCCGTTGCAGCAGCCGCTGCCGCCGCCTCGACAGCATCCGCAATGCCCGCACTGAGTCAGGCACAGAACCAGAGCCAGAGCAGCAGCGGAAGCGGTAGCAGCAGCAACGCCACACCGGCCATCCAGGAGCTGAGGGCATCCTCCGCAGCGTCGCCCGTAAGAAACTCCACTCCAAATCCAAATCCGAGCAAAGTAAAGTGTGCAGTTCCATCTTGCACCCAATTCTCTCTCGCTTGCCAACTGCAGAAGGTCCATACTAATGATTGTTACTCTCTTCTCTCTCCCTTTCTCTCTCCCCCTTTCCAGGCCAGCAGCAACCACTGGGATCTGAGCGAACTCGAGGGCAGCCGCAAGAGTCACCTGACGCCGCCGCCACAGAAGCGCATCAAGAGCGCCGATCTGTTCCGCGCCCAGCATGGCATCAGTCCAGAGCGTCTGCTCATCGATCGTGACTTCCCAGTTGCCGGACAGCATCCCCTCACACGCAATCGCAGTCGTGACACGTCCAAGGATCGCGATCGCAGTCTGGAACTGCGTGAGTCCCTACTCGGCCAGGCACTAGAGAACAGCAACGGGCAACAGGTTAATCCGGTGAGTAAGGAAAGAAAGAAAAAAAAAAAAAATTTGGCCAAGAAAGGCTTTAACTCAGAAAGGGAATTGAAAATTTTTTTTTTTTTTTTAAGTTTACGGAATATAGAAATATTATTATCAATCATATAATTTCCATTAAATTAAATATTCTTCAATGTTAAAAAAAAGTTTAAACTTTTAATTCAGGATGACTTTTATTTAAAGTTGAAAAAACTTTTAAAATTGTTTGAAAAAAAAAAAGAATTCATCTAGCTAAAATCTACTTTTATCACTTCCTATAAGTAAAAAGCATTATAATATATTTTATTACATATATATACATAATATTTTTTATTATTATAAAAAAAGAATGTAAAGTCAGGATCTAAAGTTATTATAATCCTTTTCTTCCACCCACCAGAAACACGAACTAGGTCAAAGCGCCGGTGAGGACTCGAACAGCAGCGATACAGAGCCATCGGATCGTGGTGATGGCCAGCATGATGGCACACTCGATAGTCTGGACAATCAGCGATCGCACTCCTTCCCCAATGCATTCCTCGGTCTGCAGGGTATTCCCGGCCTGTTGCCAGGACCCTCGGGCATGGGTGGCAATGATTTCGGTGAGTCGAACTGTCTTTTTCTCGATATATATACATTTTTCCATCAATTTTTTGTCTACTGTTATCGAATACAATACATTATTATCGAGTATTTGCCTCTTGTGTATGATTTATCGATTGATTGTCACGATTGTCACGCGTGCGAGATTTGCGTATAATTTGCATTTGCTAGAAGCTCGTTGCTTGGCAAGTTACTAACTATCGATAGCAATTCGATAAACCGATAAACGGCAGGGCATACGAATTCGACAAAACAATTGGCCAACCAAAAACAACGAAAAACCATATCAAAAAAAAAAACGCTAAGAAAAATGGAAAGCAAAACGAAAACCAAAAAAAAAAAACGTATTCATAAGCATAGTTAAGTGCGCTGTATATCGATTGTTATCGGTTTATTGTAAACTTAACTTTAATTTGCATTTTCACCACATACCAAAACAAAACAAACAACAAATATTCTACTATATATTCTAGATCTAAGTAGTTGTTTTAGTTTCTTATTCGATTTAAGTTAAATGCAGCGAAACTCACAAATGGCTAATCGATTGCGATGCCTATCGATAACCGTAAAACAATCAATTTGAAGGTCTAATTAAGAGGCACAAACACACACATGCTCGTTTCACGCCCAAATCGAGGCAATCATTAGGCCCATAACCCACTAGGACTAACACTAACCATAACTGGAATCCCTATACTTATGTTACGTACCCCAAATCGCTCCGAGAGTGTCGAGAAATATGCGTGGGCCACGTGTCGCATTAAGGGGACAACGAGCAAAGTTTTTTGTGCTTTCCGGGCCGGACAACAGGCTGAAGTGCGATTATAAACATATTCCGGATGCAGGCCGGGAATGGGAATGGGGATAACGGGATGCGGAATCGGTATCGGAATCGGGCCGTAATGTTCATTTACGTATGTGCGAATGCCCCGAATAACGCACAAAAAATTATTATTATTACTATTTCGATTACTATTATTATGATTATGATTACCATTCGATATGATGTGCGTAAGTGTGTGTGTGTGGTTGTTTGGCCGGACAACCCCTTACAAATATGAATCGTTTCGTTCCGTTTCGTTCCACACTGAAGTCAAGGTGGTTTCTCCTCTTTCCTTCTTTCTTATCCTTCGCCGTCTTCGTCCCCCTCTTCGTGTGCCTTGTCACTGTTTTTTCTAGCTTTCATGTTTGTGTTGCTGAGCACATTACACGCACTTTGTATAGCATCGCAAATGTCGCATTTATCGGCGCATTAAAATGATAATGGGGCTAGCGACGTGCGCGTGTCGTGACACGAACACAGTACAGCATAAGAAACGTTTATTTCTTTGGTTTTTCTTTGTACTAAATTTATGAGGAGGATGTGGGATATGGTATTCATTAAATCAGTTATAAAGCAGGTTCCTCATTACAAGTGTTCTTGTGGTTTTCTTAAATAATAAAAAATTTTACATTTCAAATTACTTTGAATAAGAATTTTTTAAAGAAAAAAAAAGAAATTTTGTTATCAAGTTAACTGCTTGAAAATTTCTTTTGAAGTGCCTTCTTTCAACAGTCTGTGATCATTACAAGCACGAATACGTTTAAATATATAATACAATTATACTTTAAAACTTGTTATAGGCCATTAAAATATGTTCATCCTATATATATATATTTATATATTGTATATATCTATATATCTTAATAGCGCAACCTACTACCTACAGCACTCTAAAAAGTGATTCGAAACTAGTTTCTTGACTCTTTTATCGTGCTCAGTCTACTCCAACACGCACTCAACTCCAGCAGGGAAGAGAACAGGGGGGGGGGGTTCATATGTGCCTGCTAAGCCCATTGACTGCGGCGCTGTTGCCGCTCTGCGCTGCGCTGTTGCCGCACTGCACGAAGCGTTGCTAGGCCGTCGCTAAGCCGAGTAGAGCGTTTAATATTCAACGCACATAGATCATTGCAACAAATGTTGACCGAGTGGTCAGTCCAGGACCTGTTCAGGACATAGGTCTGTCTCCCCTTCCCCCTACCCCCTGTGTCCCTGTTTGCCTGTCAGCCTCGGCTGTCGTTTGACGCAGCTGGCAAGGCGGGCGAGCGAGTGAGGCAGAGAAATCAAATTTAATAAAGCATAAACATTCAATAAGCTTCGACTGGCACGCCTCAAGGCAAACCCGCCTCCCTCCTGCGCCCTTGCCCCGCCTGCCACCTTGCCTAGACTTGAGGAAAAAGTCATTTGAAATTCCGCACAACGTAACGGCAAAAGTAACGGTAACGGTAACGGACTCGCAGTCGGCGACGGTTCGCAATCGGAATCGAAAAATATTAACGGCCCAAGCTAAAAAGGATAAAGTTTTGTGCAATGATAAAAATGATAAGTTCCCTTTTCTTTTCTGCCATTCTCTTTCTACTTTTTTTTTGTTTTTCCACTGTCAGTTACGTCTCTCACTCCCCCTCTTCTTCACAGTTGCTCGTTAGGACAAAAAAAGGAGAGAAAGCGAAGAGAAAAGGACATACATATTTAGATTTTATTTCGTTTTATTGCTTTTTTGTGCATTCGATTTATTCGTGGAGACATTGGGAAATGGCCGAAAACGGACTTGGAAATTGCGCACATGTGTGCGCAAGGACTTGAGAAGGTACCCCCCCCCCCCCTCCCTCTCTTACTCTCTCTCACGCCTATCCGCTTGCCCCCTTCCAGGGTCCAGTTTAGTTGAGTCCTCGTAATATGAGTTGGGTTTGCATTTTAATATATTTGCCACCCCCTCCCCTCCACACTCGACACTCCGCCCCTGCACAAATGTCACACACTCGCAATCAGATGCGGGCCAAGAGAGAGATAGAGAGAGAGAGAGAACGAAAAAACTACAAAGGCGAAAAAGTTTACTTTGCAAAATCCGTTGCAGAAACATTTATAAAGTGGCCAAAGCCCCCGAAATTTCTTGAAGCAGGACGACACGGCAAACAGCCGAGGCAGGGGCGGGAGGCAAGGGGAGTGTACCGGCTGCAGGGGCGTCGTTACGTCGCGTCGCTTTGGGCCAGCACAAAAAGGACCAGAATAACAAGGCGTAGGAGACGCGTTCAAAGGCCAAAGACGAAGACGAAGATGAGGCTGAGGCTGGGGCTGAGAGAACGAGGCTGACCTCTCTAGAAGTAGGAGGCGTTGCCAGCTGAGCGACATTTTAAAATGAAAATGATAGCAGAGCGCAAGGAAAAAACTTGCAGAATGCCGCGTGGGGGGAGTGGCAGAGGGCTGAAGGGCTGTGGGCGGTGGGCGGTGGGCGGTCTGGCAGTCGGTGGACAGTCGAAACATTGACAGCAAATAAATGGCAGCCAAAATAATAACAGCAAAAGGGAGGTGCAATTCATGTGTGTGTGTGTATGTGTGTGTGTGGGAGGGAGTGTGTGTGTGGGAGGGAGTGTATGTGTGGGAGGTAGGGTATGCGTCAAAAAAAAACTATGCAAACGATGATATTCAAAAGGAAACATACAACATGTTTACTTCTTGGCAGCCCAACGATCTCAGTGCAAGCGCGACGCCATCTGGCGGCAAAAATAGAAAACTATAAGAAGGAATATGTAAATGGAAATCGGTTTTTGAATGAAATATATATGTAGAAATAACCTTTCAAACATTTCTTTATAACTTTTTGATTAGCAAACATTTTTTCTATATTCGAACCTGAAGTTTTTTTATTAAATTTGTAATTTTCTTTCCATTTATATATCATTTATATATCTATATATCATTTATATATCTATAATCTATTATACATTTATTTCTATGTCTAAATCTTTCAATACTTAGACATCTATAAAATTAAATAACAAAACCTAAAAGATAAATCTTATATTTGTCTCTTTAATTATGTCAAATGAGATTGAAGTCTGTACGATTTCTGTAAACACAAGAATGTTCATCCAACTTGCTTCCTTTATAAATAGAGAAATATAATAGAGAATAGAAAAATAGAGTCTACATATGGTAGACTAAAAAGTAGTGCGCCAATACCTTCAAAAACTGACAGTTCTTTCGCGTAGTTTCTACAAGTTCCTTGCCAAACTCACAGCAGACTCAGCATATTCTTTGTGATTTCCGAAGGCAAAAGAAGATTTGAAATTGAAAAAAAAAACAAGTCTCCGACGGGCCGGCGGTATTGGCTAGGTGCAAGGCGTCAAAACTGCCCCTCACACTGCACTTGCCACTCTTTGTGCCTCTTTCTTTTCTTTCGTTCCCTTCATTTGGCCAATGCAGTTGGCGCCACAGACGTCGTGGGAGTTGAAAAATCATTGACATATGAGGCCAGTTGCTCATTTCTTGTGCAAACCAAATGCATAAGTTCTGCACGGGCGTGGGTGTGAAAGAGAAAGAGAGAGGGGCGGAGAGACAAGCGGGGGGAAAGACTGAAGACTGGAGGAGTACGTGGGGTAAGTCTCTTGGACTTGGCTGGACCGACTGGCGCTGCTGCAGCTAATGCGCAAACTTTTCTATCAGTTTTATTTGCCAACTGTTCTTGCACACACTCCCACACACACACACACACACACACACACACATACATGCACTCACACTCAGAGACACAAGGACTGACAAATGTTGTGCCATATTCGTTGAAATCGCATTCAACACTGTCAAAGATACGTTTCGGATGCTTCTTCCTTCCATTTCCAGCTGAAAAAAAAACAGTCTGATGAGATTTGCTTGGGCGGCACATGCTAGAGATAAGGTCGTCAGATAATTACCCCAGATAACTCAAAGACTAACTTACTTAACTCATCTTGGACTAAGTAAGCTTGCCAAGTAGGAAAGCTTTATAATTAAACTAAGTATAAAGGACTTACGTTGATATATATTCAATATATCAAAAAATATTTCAGAAGTATTTATATCAAATATCAAAATATCAAGAAATATTTTCCAAGAATTTATATTATTAAATTTATCGAGTTTTCAAATTTACAACATCAAAAAATATTTGCCTGAATGTATGAAATTTCAAAATATCAAAAGTATCACAATATCAAGAAATATTTTCATGAAATATCAAAGAATGAAAAAAAAATGCTGAAGTTTTTACATCAAATAACAAAAAATAATTCTGAATTATTTATTTCAAATATCAAAATCTATTTTTGAATTATTTATTTATTATTTTAATCAAATATCAATATCAAAAGATATTATGATGAAGTATTTATATCAACTACGAAGTATTGAGGGTCGTTTGAGAATGTCCTAAAATATTTTCAAAGCATTTATTAAAAGTATCAAAGAGTATTCCTAAAATACTTTTTGGTTTAAGCGTTACTTATAGGCTTGTAAGCAGACGATCTCGTGAATTCTTAACGAAAATGGAGATCGAGATCGTCTGCTTTCAATGCCTATAAAACGGAAACCAAAAAACGCAGCTTTCTCAAATTCTTACAGTCAGCTGTTAATCGATAACTGCTGACAGGAGCAGTGTTGTATTTAGAGCAGGTGCGCGGCAAATACAAAAAGTCACGGACTTATCAAACGACCCTCGTATTTATGTCGAGAATGAAAATATCAAAAATATTTTCAAAGCATTTATTAAAAGTATCAAAAAAGATTAAGAATATTCTTGAATTCACTTAAAAGAGCCTTTCATGGTATATGGTACCTTTTCCAAGTCCCAAATACCATACTGCACATACCTTCCCATAACTGTAGACACCTTCAGAGTCCTCCACGCCCAACTACCGATTCTCCACTCCAAATAGAGAACAATAGAAGCAAAGGCACAATTCGAACTTCAGATGATATATGGACTGCTTGAACTGTTGTTGGGTTTTAGTTTGGGTCTGGTCCGGTATGGTCTGACCCCTCGATAGAGACATTAAGGGGGGGACGGGGGGTGGCGAGGCATAAAATTAGCAGCTGGCAATAAACATTTCTCAAGCCAAGCCAAACAAAACGCGCCCAGTTTGCCTCAGTGTGCGTGCGAGTACGTATGACTGTGTGTGTGTTTGAGTGAGTGTGTGTGTGTGTGTGTTTGAGTGTGCGTGTGTGTGTAGCCCCGACTGGGGTTGGGATGTTGGCGTGTTTGCATTTAATAAATTCGATTAACAACGGAATAAATACGCTTAAATGCGGAAAATAATGAAAACTAACGAAAAGCGTTTTGTTAGACGTCGCTGCTGACGTTGACTGCGCTGCTGGCACTGGCGCTGGCGTTGGCACAGGCTTCAGGGGGAGATGGCATTCAATCATTCCATTCAGTTATTCACGACGAGCTTTACGAGCTGTGTTATTATTGTAAATACTTTGTTGTAGTTGTTGCTATTGTTGTTGGGGTAGTTGTTGTTGGTGTTGTTGTTGTTGGCGCTGTAACAAATACAAATACATTACGTGAATAAACGCACCCATTATTTCATTTCATCAAGAACCATTAACGCCAACACGCTTACAGAGCCACCTATAGTCGCCCTTCCCCTGTCCCTGTCTCTCTCTCCGTCTCCCTCTCTCTATCTTCCTCGCTCATGCACACGCTTGACTTGCCCCCCACTCTTTGTCCACCTTCTCCGCCTCGCCAGGACATGAATATGTTGGCAAAGAAGACACAGGACAAGCGTAGAAACTTTTGCCAGGATAATGAGTAAAATGATTGGAAATACGTTCTCAGTGCGTGCGCCCTACCCATTTGACACCCCCCCCTCGACCCCTCACGCTATCCCCCACTCAGTTAGTCTATATATCTCTCTATGTACTGCAGCGTATGTATCCTGTCCGCTTAGTGTGTTTGTCCTTGAGAGAAAAGTGTGAAGTCTATGTGGAACATAAGTGCAGAAATTGCCCAAAAGCATTCCTAGATTGAAACGATTGTTAGTAAAATTAGTATAAAGAAATACAGTATTTATTAATGAATAATATGATTTTTAAAATAATTTTATCCTTCATCTTTTTAGAAACTCAACAAATTTGGGTAAAAAATGAGCTTAAAATCACTGTATAAAATAGTTTCCTTATTTCTGAAAATATACTGCAGCTTATTATCCAAACTGCTAAAAAGTATGCAACAATTTTTGCACTGCAAGGTGCATAATACAATTTATTTATTCTTGTACGCTTGCCACGCCCCCTTACTTTTGAAAATGTCGGCAAATAAAATGTTATCAAATTAATTTCAAAAATTCGCATCTGCTGCACGTCACACACGCACTGAGAGCAAGTGAGAGAGAGAGACAGAAAGAAAGAGGAGCGCATTACGCAGCCTATAGAAATTTATGCAAGTGTGTGTGCGTGTATGTGTGGGAGATATATAAGATATATATGAACTGTAACAGAGTGCCAGGGACACTTCTGTGTGTGTGTGTGTGTACATAAAGGGGTTGGGTCAAAGGGGGGGCGTGGCAGCAGAAGTAGAAGCAGGGAAGGAGGACAGCTGGACCGAAAACGAAACCGAAACTAAAAACTTTTGAGTTTAATTCTCGCTCTAATGTTTATGTAGATGAGGGATTATGTCATTGTGTGCCGCACAGCAACAACAACACGACTAAAAGTAGAAGAAGTGGCAGGCAAACATACAAATACACACACACACACACACACACAGCACACACACACTGAGTAGGGGTTGGGAGTGTCCGGTAGTGCAGGCACTTGAACATTTTCTAATTTTCTGGCTTAAAGTTTTTGGCAATGCAGCAAGAAATGAAAATGAAATGGTTGTTATGAGTATTACTATGAGTATTATTTTCATTAATATTATTATTATTTTAATTATTTGTTTTATTAGCATTTATATTAATAGTATTAGTATTATTGTTATAATGCTAAAAAATGAATTTGTACAGCCATTATTATTTTTATTTTTATTATAATTTTCATTATTCTCTACATTATAAATTTCATTACAAAGTTTATTATTATTTTCATTATAAATTACGTTATTGTTTTCATTATGATTTTTATTGATGTTTAAATTATAGATTTCGTTGTTATTTATAGATGTATTATTATTTTCATTATTATTTTCATTATTCTTTACATTATAAATTTCATTAAAACTTTTATAATTATTTTCATTGTGAATTTTATTATTGTTTTCATCATGAATTTCATTTTTATTTTTATAATTATTATTTTTATATAAATTTAATTTTTTTTTATATTATCATTATTTTTTTCATTACTGTTCATATTACTTTTAATTTAACGTCACATATGCCTAACGGTTTCTCTCTCTGTGCGTGTAAAGGACTCCTGTGTGTTTTCCTCATAGAAAATACATTAAATTTAAACAAAATTTGTAGTTGTTGTGCCACTTGAGCTTAACACACACACACACACACACACGCACTCTGGCATGCCCATACCCACACACACACACACACGAAGCAGCTTCTAGCTTGCTTTGTCTCTTTCGCTCAGGCAAATGCAAAACTTTTGAAAACTATTTGGTTTCCCCTCGCCCCGCTCTCCCTCCCTCCCCCCTCCGCCTTCTTGCTCCGGTTGAGGGTTTGTCCCAGCACAGAGGCAGGCTGAAGGCAGCTACAGCTTCCAGCCAGCCCTTTTTGCCACGTCGTATTTTAAATTCAAGTGGTCACACACACACATAGTTCTCTCTAGTGTGTGTGTGTGCGTGTGTTAGTGTGTGTAATCTATGTGTCGGTGTTTTTGCTTAAGGATTTCGTTTTGTCGAAACCGAATCCGAATACGAATCCGTTTCAAATGCGAATTTATTTCTACAAAATATTACAAAAGTCAAAGACACACACACACACACACACACACCTACATCCTGCAACACACACACAAGCACACTAAGGCACACACACACACACACACAAACAGACAGGCAACTCACACATGCTTCAAGCCAGATGGAAAAAGGTCATTTTTGGGGCCATAGAATTTACATAAATCCATATGGATGCCCGAGTCCATTTCTGAGGGTTCTTCTACAGCCCCCCCTCCCTCCTCAACTTCACCCCCTGCTCTACACCTACGCCACTGCCTGCGCCTGCCTGCGACTTGGGCAGCGTCTTTGGCCACGTGCCGAAATGAAACGAACGAATGTGCCACATGCAACCTTACGGTATTTTTGCTTATCACACAAAGCTGCTGCTAAGTGTGAGTGTGTGTGTGTGTGTCTCTTTCTCTGTGTGTGTGAGCCCTTCTTGCCTTGCCGAACCCATTGATAGCTTGCTAAGCAGGCGATGAGCAAGGCGCACAACTTTCAAGTTCCGGCGCTGCTGACGGTGTGTGTGTGTGTGCGTGTTGTGCCAGTGTGTGTTAGGCCTGTGTGTGCGCTCAGCTTGTCTTTGTGTGTGTGTGCGGTTTTGAAACGGAAGCGACAACGGCGGCGGCTGCTGCCTTCGTTGCTTCAACGTTTTCGGCCTTTTCCATTTGACCCCGTTGCCCACTTCGTCTGCATGCACAGCGTTTATCCCCCCCCTCTCACTACCTCCCCTGCTTCTCAAGCAACACACTCTGCTCACACTTCATCTACCCCCCACCCAAGCCGCTCTACAGCTTTACCTACATGCTCGCACTGACGCATTGATATCCCTTTTAATGGATGAATTATTGCCGCACATGCGAAAGTAGTTGCTGCCCCGCCCCCCTCTGCCCCTTGTCCCCCCTGTGCCTTGCTCCTTTGAGAATGAAGCGACTTGAGAAAGTTCCCTTTTGCTGTCCCTTTACACACACGCACACACACACGCAGGCAGCCTCTCACGCGTTTGTTTGCATTTCATTTCCTTCAGTTCCGAGAACTAACCCATGTGCGTAGAAGGAGAGGGGGCTGAGTATGGAGAGGTAGGGGAGGGGAGGGGAAGGCATCTCTGCTCTCAGGGTGGATTTCATTTTGGGGTCAGTTAATTAAGCGGACACGCGTCACACAGGACAGACAACACTCAAACCCTTTTCGGATGCGCAGGAATGCGCCAAATATCCCCATAATAATTGAAGGATATTACATCAATAAAGCAAATGGCCACGCCCCCCCCCCCAACCGAACTGCCTCCTACAACGGCGCTGCATTTTAATATTTCTAAGTATCCTCGCGCATACTCGCAAATAATTCAAGCATTGACAGCCCCACAACGCAGGCAGAGAGAGAGCCTACAACGCACAGGGGCGGCGTATGTAGGTGGCCAAAGAGGGGGGAGAGGCACATATGGCGGGGGGGTCAGGGGGAGGTGTCAGTTAGGCCGAAGCCATAAACTAAATTTATTGCAAATATTTCCTCAGCAATGAGCAATTTGTGCGATCGAATTCTGTGCACCCTCAGCCAAATCAATGTGTGTGTGAGAGTGAGTGTGTGTGTGTGCGTGAATCTAACGTGTCGATGATATATTTGCCGCAACGATTCTGGTAACCCCCCTCCCCTCCCTTCAGCTGTCCTTCATTGCGTCGTATGTGAACCCAGTTGACCGGGACTGGAAATGAAACATTGTGCAAATTATGTGCGCGATAATTTTTGTCGAATATATATCTGTTTTGATTTAAGAGGGGCGGTAGAGGGTGAGGGCGGGAGGAGGAACCTTGTGGAATCGGAACTAGTTGAATACCCAACTGAATTGTTTGTGCAAAGTAGTTTTCTTTTATGTGTAATTCAGCATAAGTTTAGGGAACTGCATTGAATTGCAAGGGAAGTGAGTGTTGATAGTGATTAGGGTGACCATGCTCGGGAAATAAAATTAGAAAAGTATATGGAATAGGTTGCACATTGATAGGTTAATGGCTAGATAGATATGTGGGTAGATGGAACGAAAGATGGAACGTTATAAGGTTATATAGACTAGGGTGACCATGCTCGAAGAAAAGAAAAGTATAAAAGCAGATGGAAAAGATTGCTCATTGATAGATCGATGAGTAGATTGATAGATGGCTAGATGGAACAAAAGATAGAAAACTATAAGGTTACATAAATAAGGGTGACCATGCTCGAATGAAAGAAAAGTAGAAAAGTAAATTGCATAGGCTCCACAATGATAAGACGAATAGAATATAGATAAATGGGTAAATGGAATGAAAGATAGAGTGTTATTAGATTAGGGTGACCATACTCGAAAGAAAGAAAGCAAGTTAGATTAAATAGGTTACTTATTGATAGGTCATTAGGTGGAGAGATAGACAGAAAGATAGAATGAAAGATAGAATGCTATACGGTCAGCCTAATCTATGTAGGCTGACCATGATGAAAGAAAGTAAGTTAGTTGAATACGTTACTGCTAGGAATAGGTTGGCATAGGATTATGATAGATCGATAGGTAGAGAGATAGACGAAGAGATAGAATGAAAGATAATTAGATAGATACATATGTATATATAAATAGATTAATGAATGGATAATGGAAAAAAGTAGAGTCAAACATTTATGCATTTCTTAGGTCGAAACTCGTCTTAGCTCCAATCATTGGATGTATACAGCTCTCTAAGCCGTGAAGTTGTAGGTTAGGTTAATCATCGTATGAAACAAATGAAGCTCATCGATTAAAAGAAAGCTCAAAATATTATTCTCTTCACATTTCAAACTATCTCTCAACACACTCTCCCACTTATCGAGTACACACTGTGCACACATATGTGCTCACACTATGTATAGCCTCTTTTTGTCTATTTACTCGGGTCCATTTGAGCGCTCTATAAAGCAAGTTTTCCCAGTGTACTTATTGATTTATTGTTGCCGTATTTATTTTGCCTCTGCGATTTATTTGGCTGGACACTCCACACGGACACACACACACACGCACACACGATAGAGACAGACACATAAAATTCTAAACAGCAGCCAAATTCACACACACACACTCGCACATGCACTAACACACGCACACACAGACAGAGACAGCGACAGGCGTTGGCACTTTCAATGTACGAAAATATCTGCAAAAGAGTTTTTAGTTGCGTTACCAGAAAATAACACAGCAAACACACACACAGTCGCATGAAATTACTCATACGCTCACACAAACACACACACAGAACCTCACACACACACACACTCACACAGGCAGGCCGACAAAATGGTTGGCCAACGACGTCTAAACAACAACAATGTCGGCAGCAGCAATAACAAACATGAATTTTAACAAAATACAATTTCAATACAATTCAAACTTTCTAACACACACACACACACGCGCACACTTAGAGGGAGCGTGCGATATGGCAGCCAGAGCGAGACAGCACTATGTAGCACAGGGTGCCAACCGCAGTGGCAACATTGTCCCCTCCTACTCACCCACTCGCTGCTCAATGTGAAACTAAAACTTCCTTTACCCATTTCCTGCCCCTGACCCCTTGCCCCCCGCCCCAACACCCCCCCCTCTATCTCTCACTACTCCCCCCCTTCTAGCATAGTGGGCAAAAAGTATCTCGCCCGAGTGTCTCGCCGGGTTTACAGTTGCGTTCTAAATTCATACATTCATTACCATCGCATTTCATTCCGTAACTCTCTCTCTTTCTCTCTCTCTCTGGCCCCCTCTACGCCCATGGAAAAGTTAAATACAATCGCTGGTCCGTAAACAAAGCGGCGCCCCCAAAGTGGGTCTAGCGGGGGTAGGGTCTAAACGACTAGGGTCTAGGCGGTTAGGGTCTAAGGGGTTTGGGTCTAAGGGGTTTGGCTGCGACGGAGGGATCTGTCGACTAGTTCGCTTCTCTCTTCGCTCATAAAGTAATAAATTGTACCATAAATAGTGCACGGCACAAGTGTTCGACAAAGAGAAGGTCGCACGTTTACAGCCACAGTCAGGACTGACTCCCCTCCCCCCCCTTTACTTCGCTCCCTGGCCTGTGCCGCCTTGAAGCAATTCATCTTCAGCTTCGTCGTTCCGTTTCGTTTTGCACTCGAATTGAGTGCGCGCCCAGCTGGATGGAGCTAGCTTGGATGGCAATCCATCCATCTGTCCAGCCGACTGCCTGCAAGTCGCACCTAGTCGAACAAGGAGCAGGCAGCAGGGAGGAGGGGGTAGCTGGGTTCGATTCGTACTGGGGCAAGGGGAGGGATGCCGGGATCAACATCGCAAAGCCAGTGGAAACTATGCTTATTTGCTTTTGTCACGCCCGCCTTCCCCTGGCCAGGCAATAGACACACACACACACAAGCACACACTCCCACAAACATCCTGTAGCACCCTTTCTGGCTGCTACTTCCCCCCACCTCCCTCTAATCACCCGCTAGATTACCCCAAACTCGATGCTAACCACATACGACCACATCGTTCATCATTGCCCCTGTGCATGTGAGTATGTATGTGTGTGTGTGCTGTGGGAGGCTGTAGCAGTGTGGAGGGGGAGGGGGGTGTATGGCAGGAGGGTGCTGCCTGGTGTTGGTTAGTTCGTCTCGCATTGCTCTGACTGTACTAATGAATTACGCAATCTAAAACTATGTACATTTAATTCAAATTCACAAAACTGTACGCCAAACTAACCGAGACGCACACACACCCCACACACACTCACACACACACACGCACACAGACAGAATACCCCACACTCACCCGTACACACACACACAGGCAAACAAAAGCTACAACAAGTTTTTGGGCAAACTTTTTTGCTGCCAGCGCCAGCATCAGCTACGGCTTTGGCTACGGCTTCGACAGCGACGCTGACTGCGACGCCGACTGCAACAGCGACGCTTAGGCTGGATGCCGTATATATTTTTGGGTATAATTCAAAGCGAATACATTTTGGGGCGTGCCAACCCCATCAGCAGCTGGCCGGCACAGTGGCGCAGAGGTGTGTGAGAGGGCGAGGAAAATATGAAAGGAACTTTTAATGAAAGCAGGCAAAGATAATAATAAAGCAAAAATAATGAAGTAATGATAGTAGTAATAATAATAAAAATAATAATATAAAAATTATAATAATACAATAATAATAATATATAAATGATAATAATAATAAAGAAATAATAATATATAAATGAAAATTATATATAAATAATAATAATTTCATATCATAAATAATTATAATGATAAAATATAAAAAAAACTTTGCTTAGCAAAACTAAAATATTTTTAAGATCATTAATTTTAAATTTTAGCTAATTAGTTAAACTAGAACTTTTTTCAAGCACGTTGTCTTAACCCTCTAAGATTTAAAAGAAAGAAACTTTTTGACGAATCGGAATAATCTGAAAGCCGACAAGTTTTTAGGTCTTTTTAGTCATCATAAAAGCATTAAAGCCATGAAATTTGGTATATCGATTCTTCTATTTTATTTTATACCTAATGCATTGTATTTTTTTTCTGTTTTACATCAGTTAAAATATATATTATGAGTATAATTTAGTAACTTCGGGTAGAACACATCAATAATTTAAAGAAGAAGGTTTTCAATCGGTATTTCAATGATATCACACAGTTTGCAATTGCGATAAAACTTCAAGAGATTGTATAATGACTCTTGTTAAAGAACTTGCAATTTAACGAAGAAATTTCATATATTACTTTGCAATTTCTAAGCAATTGTTACCAATTTCTGAGCAATTGTTAGCATATAAATTATAGAATATTATTTTATTGGCATTGCTCTGATTATTGCACTTAAATCGATAACTTTATATCGACATGAAACAACCTGCATCGATTTATTTTTTCAGCATCAAAATCACAATCCCTCCCTCCCTTCAGACATGCCTAATTTATGCACACACTTGCGCCCGACACTCGACCCACTGTGCCTAGTTGAGCCCAACTGTGCCCCGTGTCCCGTGTCCGCTGTCCGTCGTGTGCTGCCCTCCACTTCGTCGTCGTCGCCGCTCTCCTCATGTCCGTTCCATTAGCGACACCATTGGCGTCAACGTCAGCATCCATCGCACATGTCCTTGCAATTGTTCTTGCTACGGACAATTTCCCCTTCCCCTTGCACTGTTGCCCAACCCTCGTTGCCCACCACCCATGCCAGGGCAGAGCTAGAGCGAAAGCGTGCGCAAAAGGCAACAACAACAACAGCAAGGAGAACAGTTATATTCCCATATAATATTCGTACACACTTTGCAAACATGTTTGTCGATGATGTATTATACAAAATGCCCATAAAAAGGCCCGCATGAGCGAGACAGCGAGCACAGAGAGACAGAGAAAGAGAGTGAGGGAGAGATGGAGTAAGGGAGAAAGGGAGCAGGGCGAACTGTTTCTGTGGCTGTGTGTGAATGAGAGCATCCGATGGCGTAATCATCGTTTGTCTCTCCATGTGAGTATGTACTGAGTGTGCCTGTGTCTCCATGTGTGTGTGTGTGTGTGTGAGTGTATGTGTGTGTGTGTGTGCCACTAAATCGAAATGCCAAAATGCCCATTTCTATTCTGTGTTGGCCCCGCATAAGCGATACAGACATTTCGTTTTTTGGGGTAATACATCAAACTAGCCGCATCAATAGCACACACACACACACACACAAAGCTACAAGGGGTGTGTGTGTGTGTGGGGTTGCATGCGGCGTGTTAAAATAAAAGCAACAAAAACAAAGGGCCAAGTTAATATGTGTCCCTGGCTTGCTCTCTCTCTCCCTCTCTCTCTCTCTCTCTTGCTTGGCATTGCGTGTTTCTCTGTCTGTGAGAGACAAAGGAAAAGAGTGAAATACTAGTACTTCATGCAGAACCAAATCGAGAGGCAGTTCAAGGTGGGCGGCGGCAGGGGAGTGGGGCAGGGAGGTGCGCAAAGTTGTTGCCACCAAAAGTAAAGGAGATAATCTTGGCCAAAAGACGAAGAGCCAAACGCTTTGCCAGGAACCAACATCCTTACCGACTGTCCGACTGTCTGCGTGTGTGTGTGTGCAAGAGAGAGAGAGAGAGAGAGGAGGGGGCAAGTTTACCCGACAAACTGCCAAACTGAGTCTGAGTCTGAGGATGAGGCAGAGGCAGAACTCGCTTCTAATGACCGCCAAGATAGAATGACATTTCGGGGCTGCTGTCAGCTCTCATTGTGTTGTGTATTTTTGTTCGGCTTTGCGTGTGTGTGCAGCCCACACACACACACACACACACACACACATGAGGAAGAAAACTTTAAGTACACACACACACACACACAGAAGAAGTAGTCGCCCCAAGGAGGACTCGGGTTTACATTCAGCCTGCCCAACTCAAGAAGCATCCCAATAGTATGCACAGTGGACACGTTGGTTGGGGAGATTAGCCTCTGCTCTGAAAAGGGTTTCCGCAACGTGTTGGAAACTCGACAGCTGCTGCAATGTTAGTTTTAGGGTTATACAACAATATTGTATTGCCTTGTAATACGATAAGATCTGGCATATATGCAGAGTTTTCAAATATTCAAATTTTTAACTAAAAACTCAATTTCGAAACTTATAAATTGTAGAATGTTTTCAATAGTATTTGAGGAATATATAGTTTGACATTCACACATACTAGGAAATTAAGAACAATTGAACAAATTTAATTCTGAAATTACATGAGTAATCAAACTTCAAAGTAAAAACTCTGTAAAACAATTTTTCATTTATTAAAATAAGAAGTTATCTATTTTAAATATTTCAATATTTTCTTCCCTATTTTTCGCAGCCAAACATTTTAAACGCTGTACAAAATTCATTTTAAATTTAAAACATTAATGAACCCAAAAAACTTGTTCTCATAATTTGAAACTTTTTTATAATTATTTATAAAAAAGAAAATTATTTAAGTTCATTTATTTTTTTTTTTTTTATATACAAACCTAACCTAAACCAATCTAACCTAACCTAAACTTTAAAATTGTCCAGAACAGTTTAAATTAAAGCAGCTTATGTAAATAATTTCTAAAATTTTCCAACTTGGTCTGCATTTAAATAATTACTGCCATAACTTCCTTCAGTATATTTGCTATGACACTGTGCAACACATAATTCTGAATCGAAAAACTAGATATTCTATTATTATGTAAATTACTATATTATATCATATTATAGTGCATTATATTATATTATTATAAATATAAATAATTTTTAAATTCGATGGCAACAAATTTCAAAAATATTTCACATTAATTTTCCACACCCACTTCGCCTGTCATTGCCCCACTGTGCGTTCACTTGCAAAAAGGCAACATTTCGGCAATAAGACGCGCCCGCACGAGGTTCTCGGCTGCTGGCTCGAGACCCAAGACCTGCAAGAACCCGAGCACAGACCCAGAACCCAGAGCCAGACCCAGACGCAGTGCCATCTAGCCAGCTTAGAGGCGCAAGGGGGGCGTGGCGAGGGCGGGCAAAGGCGTCGGCAACTGCGGTCCAAGTACGTGAAAATTGATAGATGAGTTATGGGCCAAAGGAGGCGAGGGCGGCAGCAAGGGGGCGAGGAGAGTAGGGCAGGGGGGAGCTTGGGTCGAGTACACGGATTCACATGCATATGTCGTGGCACACACACACACACACACGCACAGACAGACACACGCACACGATGTGCTTGAGTGAATGTCTGTGCCGGGTGTGCGTGGGTGTGAGTGTGTGTGGGAGTGTGTCTGCTTTGTGTGTGTGTGTGTTAGTGTGTGTGTTAGTGTGTGTGTTAGTGTGTGTGTTAGTGTGTGTGTAGTTGCCTTTTGCAAGTGGCAATGAGTGCGAGCCGAAGACGTTCAATGTCTGTCCGGCTGCTCATCCCCCCCTCCCTCTGCTGCCATGTGATTGTGTGTGTGTGTGAAGCAGAAGCATTTTTCAACGCCTGAGGAAGGGCGGCGCATGGAGGGAGGGGGGACCAAGCTTGGTGGGGCATTAAAAGTTTTTGTATTTATTTTGCAGTCGGTTAACAATATTCCTCAGCACACACACACGGACACACACACACATAGAAAGACAGCCAGACAGACAGACAGGCCAACCCGTTGTGCTGACCCCCCTTGGGCCCCTCTCCCCGCAGCCACTGGCACATACGTGTAACCGTTGTGTGTTTGTCTGCGTGCGTTTTGTTTGCGGACGTGGTGAATGTCTTGGACGACGTCGACGTCGACGGCGGCGTCTTGTACATACACTCAAAAACACACACACACACACACGCAGTAGGAATAGCAATGCGAGTACATGGGCGCAGTGCGAAGGGAGCAGGGGGCGGGGGGAAATGGGAGCTGAAAACTTTTATGTGTAATACATCAATTGCAAAAAGATAGCCAAATGCTGTTAAGTTTATATACTACACACACGCACACACACACACATCTCTTTCTCTCTCTTTCTCTCCTCCCCCCTCTCTCTCCTTCACTGGCACTTGCTAGCTCGGCCAGCTTCATCTCTTGTTTCACTTGTGGGAAGGGGCCGCTCAACTTACTTAGAAAGGACACAAAGCAGGCAAACGGGGGAGCTGAAGAGGCGTGGCAAGTGGCCCAAGGGGAAGACAGGGAAGGGGGTGAGGGCAACTGCGCAAGTAAAAGATACATTTATTATGTGCGAAGAGCGATGAACACAAGCGATTTATCCTTTTTAACTTTTTCCTTTGCTCCTTTTCGCTGTCCACCCACTGCACGTGTGTGTGAGTGTTTGTGTGTGTGTGTGTGTGTGACGGTTGTGTTGTTTGTTTGTGCGCTCTCGCTTGCTCTTGCTTTGTCTCTCTATCTCTCTCTCTCTGTCGCGGCCCACATCTCTGACTAATTTATTACCGCAAGCGGGTCTCATCTTAGCCAGCTTTAAACTATGCAATCCCTTTCTCACTCTCTCTTTCTCTCTCTCTCTCTCTTCGTGTGTGTGTGTTTGTGCCTCTGTATTACTGGCTAATTTCCTTTTACTGAAAATATGCCGCACTACAGTTATTTGCTAACCTAACCATAAACAACACATGCAATTTTTCAATCGTTTGACTTCTCCTTTATGACCTGCTCCCCCGTACTCCTCTCCACTTCTTCCACCTTCGACCCCGTTGCAAACTTTTCTCATTTCAAAGTTAAAACAACAAACAACATTATCGCCATTCGTCACCACCCTCCGACCCAAAAAAAAACGAAACCTGCGCCAAATCTCAAAGTGTCCAAGGCAAACAAATGATACGAAAAAAAACACACACATGCTAAACTCAGGGAAGTACAACGAAGAGTTAATGCACTAACAGAGAGGGAGACAGAAAAGTTATTTATCTTATTATTGAAATTATGTTTCTAGGCAGTTAAATTCATATAAAAAACGTTAATAAATGAATTTTGTTCTAATTTTGCACGAATTTCAAGCTGCTATAAAATTATAGCATACATTTCAGCGCAACATTTAAATGCTCAAACTGCCTGAGTATTCTTCTGCACACAAAATATTGCCTACTTTTTAGCGCAAAATAAACAGTGTGACTTTTCTTGAGTTTAAACAGTTTTTGCTAATCATTATGCATATTTATTATGCAATATAAAAAACTAAAGTACACAATAGTCAATAAAATTAATGGACTCTTTGTGCTCCGCTGCTGCAGGGTATATACGCCTCCAAAAGTCCACTAATCCAACAAGGCGCACAGCACGTGGTCTGTTTATGTTTCCTGCTGTTTACATGTGCGAGTGAGTGTGTGTGTGCGAGAGTGAGTGTGTGTCTTCTATATGCATTCAACGTCATTTACAATTTTTGGACACCGCGCTGCGTCTTCAAGTTTAGTTCCAGCGATGTCAGTTCATATATCACACAGTGCTCTGCGTACTGCCCCCTGCCACACCCCCTCGCGCCTCTTACCCTACTCTGCTGTCGTCACACATGCTCAACGGCAATTTCGCTTTCAATTTCGAATGCTATCTATGAGAAGAGGCAGCAAAAAAGCAAAAAAAGGAGAAGAAACGCAACACAAAAGAAAAACAAGCAAAAGTTGTTGGCAAAGTTTAAACAACATTTCGTTCAGTACGTGGCCAGCCTCGGACCCCCTGAACCCTGACATCCCCCCACCCCTTTCTCTCCCTTTCTCTTTCTCTTCCTTTTTTTTTGTGCTTGTGCTGCGTATGTGCCTTGAGATAAACAAATACGTAGATGGATTGCGCGTCTGCCTCTGTGTGTTTGTCCGTTTGTCCGTTTGTCGGTGTCGCCAACTGACAGCTGAGGCAATCTAAAATGGGTTTTCGATAAATCTTGAGTGTATGCTGCGCACTTCAAACCAACCCCTCCCACACCCACTGCTGCCCCTGCTCCCCCTTTTATGCTACGCCACTGTCCACACGCGGCTAATTAAGTCGCTTCTAATGAATTCGGTCAACGATTTTTAGGGCTCGCGCGCGCTTATGAAAATAGAAGCAGTACATCAAAGAGGGGAGGGGAAGGAATAAGGGGCAGGGTAAGAGAGGAGTGGCAGGGGCAGGGTCAGATAGAGAGAGAGAAGGGGGGGGGCAGTGCTCACTTGGCCAGTGTGTAATCACTTTATCAATAATTCAATCAGAACTTGCAGACGCTCGTAAAAGTGCGCGTCGCCAATTTGTCAGGATCTCTAGCCCTCCCCCACACTCTCCCCTGCCATCTACTTCCTCTTCTACTTCCTCGCACTCTTCTCTAGGCTTCCCTCTCCCCTTTCTACTTGAGACAAACGCATGTATTACGTGTTTTATGGCAAATTCAGAGATAAAACAGCGCATAAAAATTAATAAAAGTTGCCTTTGCAATTTTTATAGTTTTATCAGCCAAGGGGGAAGGGGAGAGAGGGGAGGAGTGAGAGGAGAGTAAGAGGGTAGCCGACTAGCTGAGATTACTGGGGTCCAGTTCGGAAAACTCTAAACCAAAAAGGCGGCGCAATTTCTGCTGAAAATGCGCTCGTAAAAATGCCCACAAAATAAATGCAAATAAAAAAAAGGGGAAGAAAACATTTCAACTTATTAAGTAATAAATTCCAATAAGAACAAAGAGCCCCTTACTCCGACCCCCTTCTCCTTCGCCACTGGCATTATAATAATAATAATCATCATAAGGGGGCAGGTGATAACGATCGCAAGACATCGAAAAATGACCATTAAACACACCTGGCCACACCCTGCACAGGCTGCAACCCTTTTTACACATTGTAACCTCTGCCACGCCCCCCTCCGCCATCATATCAATGGGCCTGGCCCATTGACGCGAGTGATTTATATAGAAAAATTCATTATTTGCGCGCCAAATGCAAATGGGGTTGCTAGGAGAGAGGGGAGGGAGGAGGATGAAGGGGGTGCAGAATAATGGCCTCGGGGCAAGTTTAGCTGGCTTTATCTTTAATAATACTAATTTCTATTTGCCGCTAACAGCGCCGCGACATGCAAAGAAGACGAGGCAGTGAATCAAAAGTGAATCAAGAGTGAATACTGAATCTGAATCGGGGAATGCGAATGCGAATACGAATCGAAGCGAGTTTAAATAATCATTAAGGGTGCCGCGCCATGCAATTGCTCTACATTTCACTGCCCCGGGGTGTAGTGGGTGTGCGTCAGTGTGCGTCCGAGTGTGTATGTGTGTGAATGTGAGTGAGTGTGAGTGAGTGTCTTACATAAATGCGGACGACGACGTCAAGTTTGTGGGACACCTCAAGCAAAGGCAAAGGCAAAGGCGCCCTCGCATGCGGCTATAATTGATGAGTCCAGGCCACCAAGCCCAAGTCGTTTAGGCCCAGATACAGACTATATGAGAGACACACACACATACACAGACTTACACACACACTCAGAGTGTGACCTAAACACACTGCACATTAGCTCGGTCAATATGCAGAGCTTTATTTAGCCAACTTGATTCATGTTCAGTTGGTCCTACGCATCCTTCTACTTGAAGTATTTATAGGTTAGGCAAGAAAATCATGTTGAACTGGCAAATCTTGGGATTTATATGTTACTGATATTCGTTTAGAGACGGATAACTTGAGAGTCAATTGGAGATTTCATAATGAACATTTAGAGACAGTTACATCAAGGCTTCTTATGCAATTCATAACATATTCTTGGTATTTCACTTATGTATTAAACATATTCCTTAGAAAATATATTATTATGCAAACTCTCTAACGGTTGGCAGTATTGTTTTTTAGAGTTCACATCTAAAGCTAATCAGATTAAAGCATATAAACTCCATTTGACAAAAACATATTGCGATTTCTAAGAAAAAACCTGGAATCTTTTGATAGAAACAGACAAATGTGATAGAGATAGATATATGAGGCAGAGATAAGAGATAACCAATATTCTATATTAAACAGATAAACAATATTTTATAATTTATGTAAATTGTTTGCATACATTAAAACTGTCTAAATAAAATATATTTAACATTTAAAGAAGTCTCTAAAAAAGATTTTATGAATATAGTTTCACTATATCTGGGATATGCTATAGGCTTAATTGCACAACATCGTCTAGAATTCAAACGTCTTTCAAGTAAACATGATTATTGTAACCTTATTTAACCTAATATAACCTAATATATCGAAAAGTAACCTAATATATTACAATTCAACGTAAAATAACCGAAAATTACATAATTTAACCTAAAAATAACCAAATTAAATGTAATATAACCAAAAAAAACCTGACATAACCTTAATAAAAACTAAAATAACCTCATATATTCAAATGTAACCTAATTTAATCTAAAATAACCTACAAAATTAAACCTAATAATTCCTAAAATAACATATGTATTATAAACTAATGCCAGGTGCATATGTATTTCCGCTGCAACCAGTGCAAATCGGATCAAGTTTCACTAAATACAACATGAATATATTTATATAAATATATATTTATATTATTTATATATATATATTTATTTTATATTTTGCAGTGATTCAGCACATCTTCCTTTTTCATATTCTACAAATGCAAAGCATTTCAAATACTTTAAAAACTGCCAAATCAGGGGATAATCCCAACTAGAGCAGCTCAAATCAAGACACATTTTACTCATTCATATATGCTTTGGCAATTCAATTAAACTCAGCTCAATTCCAGTTGCAATAAGGATTTCTGTATATACTAAATACATAAGTATGTTATATAGTATTTCATGGCTAATCCAAGTTAAAGAACATTTTCAATTATTGCAAGCCAAATGCGATTCTAGGCACTCTCTCTTTGTTTCTCTCCCCTCCCCCTCTCTCTGTCTACGTTTATGCATTTGCAAATTATATTTATAAAAAATCCTTAGAGACCAAAACTAAATACTAAGCCCCCTTATGCACCTTCCCCGCCCCGCCCACGTCTTGCCGTCTCACTTTGCTTAACCAGTTGAAAATAGACAAAAATAGCTGGCAATGTGCACAACTATTTGGTAAATTGAGCTTGCATTTTATATTTCATTAATTATGCATCCACAGCAGATGGGCAAGAGGGGTGGTCAAACGGGGTGGAGCGGGAGGCGTGGCATTACGCACAGACCAACGCACACTGCATTCTAAACAATGTTCTAAGAACGCAGGTAAATCTTTTGAGTGCCAAACGAGGCACGAAAAAGTGCAGCCCAGTGAAGGAGGCAGAGGGGAAGAGGGGATAGAAGAAGAGAGGTAAGGCAAGGGGTAGGCCAAGGGGTAAGGCCAGGTGCAGGGTGTTGTGGGGGACAGTCTAAAATCTTACGCCTGATTTGGCCGGAATGCGAACTCGAGCACGGACAAAGCTGCCTTATTTCGCTTGTCATTTGCAGCCCGAACACACTCGCACACACACACGCACACTACACACACACTCGCACACTTGCACACTACACACACACACACACTTGCACACTACACATGCACACACACAGCACACACACACACAGGCAGGCAGCCTGCACTTGCGACACATTCAAAATCTGCTTGGCTGGTCAAAGAAGTCGGGCCCCAAAGTGTTTCCCTTCTTCTTCGCAGACTCTTTCTATAACTGCACCCCCCCCTCCCTTTCCACCCGCTGCCCCCTCCACTTCTTATGCTGCTTGTCTGCAGCCAATCGAGTGGCATGTGGGGCGCATGTTGCATGTTTTATGTGCAACTATTAGTTGCATATATGATGAGTGCATATAAATGAGAATATACCAAATACATATGTGGTATATACCAGAGTTATGTATGCAGTATTTGCCACATACGATTTTATTCTCTGGCATTTTATTGTATTTTTCACTTGAGATATTTATGCAACGTTTTTGTTTGCCTTCTCCCTTGAGTTGTCACGCACAAAAGAGCCGAGTAAATTGTTTAATTTGATTTCATTTCATTTCTTCGAGCTCGAGCTCGAAGCTCTTGCGTCATGGCCGGCCCAGGACATGCCCAAAAAGAGCTAGAAATATGTGGCTGTCTGTCTGTCAGTGTGTGTGTGTGTGCAAGGGGAATGGGGAGAGGGGGGTGAGGTAGACACGCCCCTGTGTGTATGCAATGCAAATCTCTGGGCCCTCGAAATGACTCAATAAACTAAAACGCCCTCAGGGGCCCGGCCAACTAGTTATCCCTCCTGCTCCCGCTCCCCCTCTCTCCCCTCTATCCGCATTTAATTGCGTTTTATTTTTCAAATATTTATTATTATCGAATATTGAAACGATATCCAAATGCGAAAATGCACGTCAGATGGCCCCGCTGCACGTCAGACACCACGCACATGCACATACATACATACACACATATATAGGATTGGATATATATGTATGTATACTGTATATGGCCATATCCTATTGAGTTGTACGCTGCGAGAATGATGCCAAGGCACGCGATGTGACGCGCCCGATACTGACACTCCATGAAACTACACAATATCCTTTGCGCCCCGTTATCTCTTCTGCGTTTATCCCCTGTGCCTTATCCCTCTCCCCCTCTCTTTCTCTTTCGTGTGAATGGATTGCGTAACGGATTTAGCTACGCATTCGAGTGTTATACGATATGCAATTTATCTTTCATAATATTCGAGATCTATCAAATTATTAAGAGAGAAAGGGTTCATTGATGATATTTAATTCATTAAAATAATGAAAACAATAACGAAATTTGTTTTTAAATATTTATTCAAATAATGAAAAACTTAAATAAACAACTTAATTGAAAGTAAAAAATAAAACATAAAGCACAATTAAATTTCAAAAGAGTTTAATTGATTTTTTCATTATTTTGATATATTTAAAAAACGTTAGTAAAAATGTCAATATTTATTGCAATGAAATCAATAAATAATATAAGAATTAAATATGCAAAAATATATCAAAATACTATCATTAAAACAAATAATTTAAATAAATAAATAAAATATGATCGATGATAATGAAATAAACCATGAATAATGAAAATACTAATAATAATTAATATTTTAAATGAGAAATGTAGATTTTTCTATTTTCAAGAAAATTGTACTTCGTGAAAATATGAAAGAAATAGTGAAAACCAAAAATAAACAATAAAATAAATGAATAATATAATTAAGTAAGCAAACCAGTCACTGCAATCAATCAGGAGACACACATTTTTTTCTGTTTCCAAAATATCAAATTCGTTTTCAATCCCCATTTGTGAGTTTCGCTGCGCTGCAAAGAGTGTTTAATCCATAATTGTTAAAGCAAAACAACAATATTTATTATGCAATTTATTAGTGTGTACATAAATTTAGTTAATTCTAATTTCCACTTAATGAATTGTGCGCTTCAATTTATCGCATACTTTGTGTGACCAAACCAAATTCTAAATCCCCACAACAAAAAAAAAAAAAAAAATACGGACAAACATTTCGTGTGGAATTTGGAATTGAGCTCAATACAAATTATAATTATTTAATCTCGATATACATACGATATATGTACATATATTCAATTTGCACCCCTTTATGCCTGCCTGCCTGTAATCTATTTGTAGTTCGAGTAATTAAAACAACTATTCCATTATACTATACTATATGTTACTATATTTGGTATATACCATATTTCAAATTGAAATTGTAAAAGTGAAATTGAAATTGATAACGAAGAATTGGCTATAACTTTACTGAAAGCAACGATTAGTAGGAGCAATCTTAACCGTTAGAACTGAAAAAATACCAGAAAATACTAAACAAAAACAATTGGCACTAAAAAATGGAGAAAAACAAATTCAAATTGGATTAGATCAATCAGTTCTGTTCGTTGTTGTTGTTGCTGCTGCTGCTAAGTGAGTGAGTTGAAAGAATACCAAAAATATACCAACAAAATACTGCAAAATACCAAAAAAAAATACTAAATTAAATTAAAACACACACACACAGACACGCACCAAAACTGAAGTTGACTCATTACCCTTAACTGATTTCTGATTTCAAATTGAACCCCTTCCGCCCCCGCCCCCCTTCTCCCGTCACACCCTCCCTCCGGCAACCTCTTTCGCTGCCTGCAACTAGGCACATTCCTGAGCACACAGCCGACGACGGCCATCAAGCAGGAGGTACTGGATGTTGCCGTCCAAGAGCAGCCACAGCCGCACGAGGCACACGCCGCAGATCGCCAGCCGACGGCCTGCAAGCTGGCCAAGCTCATGCAGCGACCGCAGCTGGCACAGCTCTTCGAGCATCGCAGCAGCAGCAGCAACAACAACAACAGCAGCAGCAACAGCAATAACAACAACAGCATTAGTCACACCAACAACAACAACAGCAACAATCGAACGGGAATCTACAACCAGAAGAAGAATCGTTCGACAAACTCATCGCCAACGCCCTCGGCTCGTTCGTGGAACGACAGCGAGGAGGGGGAGCAGGAGGACTTCAACCAGGACGAGCGCTCCAGCTCAGCCTCGTCCGCAATCTCCTTGACCATGAAGCGTACGCGGCAGGCCAGCGAGTCCACGCTCTATCAGACGCTGCAGCAACACCAACAGCAGCAGCAACAACAGCAGCAACAACTGCAGCACCAGCAGCAGCAGCAGCAGAGCGAGCTGCATCCGCGCCAGCAACAGCAGCAGCAGCAGCAGCAACAATATCTGGATGAGCTGCAGCAATCGGTGTCCGTGTCGCATCAGCAGCAACTCACGGCGAATCTCTTCATGGCTCGCACCATTGCGCTGAGTCGCTCACGTGATTTCCCCGAACTATTCCAGAACACATCGGCAGCAGCTGTTGCCGCCGCGGCAGCAGCAGCAGCTACGGCCAGCGCTGGCGTTGCTGCTGTTGCCTGCCCCAGCAACAACAACAATAACCAGAGCAGCAACTGCAATCAGAGCAACAGCAACAACAACAACAACAGCAGCTGCAGCAGCAACAACATCAATAACAATGGAAATGGTAGTTGCAACAACAGCGCCAGCAGCAACTACATGTTGCCCTGCCCCCTCTGCGAGACGCCACTGGAGCAGCGCGTCTTCCGTCAGCATCTGGATCGTCACTATCCACGCGACAGTCCCGTCTGTCCAGTCATCGAGTGTGGACGCCGCTTTGCGCATCCCAACTCGGTGCGCAATCACATGCGGATCAAGCACACCCTGCAGTGGGCCAAGATGAAGGCGATGCGCTCCTCGGGCGGCCCCTTTGCCGGCGGACCCGACTTCAAGTTCAAGAGCGAAGCTGCGAACTAGTTGCAAGGGGGTGCCCAGTAGAGCTTTCTAGCTAGATTGCTGCTTACAGTCAAATCAGGCGACAATAATTCTAAACCTAATCCAGAGAAGAAGACGAAGGAATAGAGAGAAAGATCCAAAATACAAGCCCAAACTCGAGAAACTCGCATCTATCGTAGATAGCCAAAGAAGAAAGAGAGAGAGAGAGAGAGAAAACGTAGCACATATAGCTCGATTCCGAGTAGATCAGTTATAGCTAAAGCCCGTTCAGTTAGAAGGGAGAAGAGAGAGAGAGAGAGGAAAGAGATAGAGAAGAAACAACTTTTAAGGTTTCATTTTGCTTATAAAGAAGATAAAGAACTAGTTCGTTCTATTATAAGCTCTTATAATAAGAAGGTTTTATGTTGCTTTAAAAGAACGAAAAGAACTAGTTTGTGCAATGAAAAGGTAGTTCGTTCAATTTCTTAAAAATTTTCTTAGTTCCTTGCCAAATTTCAGTAATCAATCAAAGGATGTTCTCTCTTAGCTCAAAATCCCTTTAAGATTTCATTTTGCATCTTAAAAACAACAGAAACTTATTATAAAACTTTATCTAAATAGATCGTGGTTCGAAGAATGTATCTCAACAATTTCCTGATTCTACCTAAATAATTTAAGGTTTTTCCTGAGATTTTGAATCAAGAAATTCGAAACCTTACAACCGCAGAGCATTCCCCATATATTACAATATTATTCCATGCAAAACTTGCAACTCTCACCTCCTCTAGAACGGGCTGGAAGAAGAAAATAATATGAGATATGATGATGCTACACACAACAACAATTATTACGTTCCTATATTCAATATAGTTATATACTGGTATTAACTGTATTAAATAGTACATATTCGTACTTCCACTACTGCGTATGTGCAACTTTATGTGGCATACCTAACTAGGGATAGTCCCCAACTCTACTACTGTAAAGAAACCAAAAACTAAATAATGCTAACTATAGATATACTATACACATAGATATATACTATATACTATAACTACGTATGCGTACTACTACTACCAATACTACTCGTAACATTTCAACTTATGAGGCGTAGCAGAGCTGCAAGTTAAATGTAATTTAGATAAAACTGGAAGAGCTGTAGGACAATAGAAAAGGAATCGCAGAAGATGATAAAAGAGAAAAAGAAGAGAGCAAGTTGAAGATTTGGCTACTAATAGACTCCAGCAGAGGCGCTTGAACTCGTAACTCCAGTATTATATATAGGAAAACTACACACACACACAACTTTATGATATTATACTATATTATATAAACATAGCTATACGTAAGCCCGTCTATAATTGGACGGGCGAGTCTGTATTTGTAGATAATGAGCTGAAAACCAAGCAGAAACAATTACGATTAGTTATTATGAATAATGATAATGATACTACAAAATAGAATGTGCCTGCGTAATATATTTTTAGCCAAAAGAAAATGAAAATATAAACGAATCTAACACACACACTCACACACATATACACATGGAAACACACACACACGACCACATAGAGACACAAGGGAAAAGTTGCAAAAGTTTTATTAGAGAAAGTTTCAACAAGCAAAAATAAAAGTCAAGCTCAAAATTGTCGATGGTATTCTTAGTTTTCTATTCTCATTTCACAAGGCAAAATGCAAAAGAGCGTAGTGCGAGCGAGATAGATAAAGCAGAAGCAAGAAAGAGAGATAGAGAGAGAGAGCGCGAAAACATACGTAAAAAGGTTCCTATAATGTTAATCAAAAAACCAAAACTGAAAACTGAAAACCAGATGAAAAATTATTACAAATCTAACTAAAGAGAAGGAGAGAAAAACTATCGAAATCGATTTCGAATTTGAATCGTTTAGCGGTATTCCAATTTTGAGACGGACAATTTTACAGTTGTGTAGCCCATAAAGAATATATATTATTATATTATTATTACAATTATTATGATTATTATTATTATTATATTGTATTATCCTATACTCGTAAACGACTTTGTCTATGATTTACGAGCATTTTTGGTTGGCCAATTGTTTTGCAAGGGCAGTGAGGGAATGTCCCTAATGAAAACAGCAAAACATAAAAATATAAATAAAAATGTAACTGCAATTTATGTACGACTCGACGAGGCAAATATATTTTGGTGAATAATAAAGAGCAAACGATGAAAGTCGAGACAATGCAGTCGCTTTTATTACAGTTCTTCCACAGAAGAATGCTTGAAAACTATCGATTTCATATAATAATCGCTTCGTTACTTTAATTTAACTGACTTCAGGTTATAATTTCAACTCATTTCAGTTTTTAATACTGTTTTAAAATCTTTCCAATTTTATATTTAATACAAAATTACAAGAATAACAAATTGCTTGTTTCAATTTAATTTTATTTTAATTATTTAAATATTTTTGATTATAAGCTTCAATTCGATATTTTTATTATAACCGGTTCAAGTTTTTCTTTCCTTTTCGGTGCTCATTTTCGATTTCTAGTCAGTTAATTTAAAATGCAACTCAAATGTCGGCGATAACATGTTTTCGATTCTTTTAGAGCTTTCTAGTCCACAGGAATTGAATGTGATGAATCCGTTTATTACAATAATTGTTTTCCCTGTTTCTTTCCCTTCGCAGTTTCCCGTCGCTCGCTGGAGATGCGCGTTCGTGCCACAGATCCGCGTCCGTGCCCCAAGTGCGGCAAGATCTATCGATCGGCACACACGCTGCGCACCCATCTGGAGGACAAACACACCGTCTGCCCGGGCTATCGTTGCGTGCTCTGCGGCACCGTGGCCAAGTCGCGCAACTCGCTGCACTCGCACATGTCTCGCCAGCATCGCGGCATCTCCACCAAGGATCTGCCGGTGCTGCCCATGCCAAGCGCCTTCGATCCGGATCTCGCCTCGCGACTGCTGGCCAAGGCCGGAGTGAAGATATCGCCGGCCGAGCTGCGCGCCCGCGCCTCTCCCACTGGCGGCAGTGGCAGCAGCGGCGGTGCCGGCAATGGCGGCAACGGCGGTGGTTCGCTTAAACATGAGCTGAGCAACGCCAGCGGCGGACCACTAGATGATGCGGAGGACTCGGACGATGATCCCGAGGATCTGACCACCGGCAATGGACTCTATGGCGTCGGCATGGGCGGCAGTGCCAGCGATCTGAGTCGCTACCACGAGAGTCTGTTGAGCAACTTCGGGCACGCGAACACGACCATATCGCGGATGCGCAACGAGGCAGCTGCCGCCGCAGCCGCCGCCGCTGCCATGGGGCAGCAGAAGGATCTGAGTGGAGGCGTCTCTGGCAGCGGCAGCAGTGCGGGACAATCGCTGCTGGACACGTATCTGCAGTTCATCACAGAGAACACCTTCGGTAAGTAGACATTGGCTGCAGTGCCAGGCGAATCTTCTGCTAACCTCTCTCTCTCTCTCTCTGTTTCTCTTCTGCAGGCATGGGCATGTCGCAGGAGCACGCAGCTGCCGCGGCGTTGCATGCCGCCAAGATGGCGCAACTGAATGCAATGGGTCACGGTCTGGACAAGTTGCCGGCGAGTCTGCTGCCGGGTCAGTTCGATCTGAGCAAGCTGACGGGTGGCAGCCCCGTGACTGCTGGCTACGGACAGGGTGCCGGTGTCGGCGGCGGAGCTGGCTTGACCATTGAGCCGATCATGCGCCGTGATCAGCAGCAGCAACAGCCGAGCAGCCTCTCACCCGATGTCAATGTGCATGCCAATCTGCATGCCAATCTAATGGCAGGTGGCAGAGGTCATGGCGACATGGATGAGGTCGACGTGGATGCCGATGCAGAGGGTGAGGGCGATGCAGAGATCAGACGCGACAGCTCCGAGCCAATGGACTTGGGACTGAGCATGGAGCAGAATAATCAATCGGGTAGCAACAACAACAACGAGATCGTACACTCGGATGCGGAGGAGAATTACTCAGAGGATGAGGGAGTGCACAACACATAAGCGAGAGGCAGAGAGAGAGTAAGAGAGGAGTGAGATAGAAAGAGAGAGAGAGAGAGATTGGAAGCGAGAGAGGAATCAACATAATTGTATACCCCAAATGAAATGGAACATTTGTAACGAGTAGCCTTATCCTCATGTATACCAGTTTACGTGTACTATACGATACCATACGATAGTTACGATAGTTATCTAACCGTACAGTTATGTGTAGTCAAATTTATGTTGTGCTTTAAAAATTGAAAACGCAAAAAAAAAAATCAAAAAATCAAAAGAATATTTCAAAAGAAAAACAATTTGGAGAAATGTTAGGAGGAACAAGATGAACAACCTAATCAACTACCTATGCAGAGGAGAGAAAGAGATACTTCATATACCTATATACTCTATGCTATATACAAGACCTGTGTACCTGTGTGTATAGGGAACTCAACTCATACTCCAAAATACCTAAACCTAGTACTAAGTCTATAAGTCTAGCCTTAAGAACTGTGCAAAAAAAGTAAAAAAAAACAGCAGCAACAACAACACGATGAACTCTGTAAATAGTATAAAGAATGAGAAAGCAAGATGACGCGCACCCAAATACATATACAATACATATACAAACAATATATATATATATATAAAGAGGGAGATTCCTCTTAGATCCGTCTCAGTTTTTAAATAATAACTTATGTAATTTTATCAGAATGAAACAATTCAAATGTGCCATGCCACAGTTAGAAGACACGAACGAGTACGATACTTACCGACTACCGATTCCGATGAGTCGCCTAAACTAACTTAACGGAAAGCTATCGTGCCTACTATCGCATGGCATAAGGCCTGAAGCGATAGTAGCTGCGATAGTTTTTCTCAGGAAAACCATATGAAATACACAAGTGGACGATAGCATTCCGACCGCAAACCGGAACAACCGAACTACCTCAGAAATGAATGATGAATGAACATTGTGCAAACACCTCGACTCGTACTCATACTATAATATGATCCTATGATTGTAATACCCACTGAATGTATCTTCCAGTAACGACACACGCATGACGCACATGACATACTGCATACGATATATCGTACATACAATATAGTTATAGGGCATCCCAATCTACAATTTGAATCGCCAAGCAATGTAAATTTAGTTCGTATTAATACTAAACGCAATAAAGTGAGATAAAACTTATAGGCACACACACACACACCCACACACGCACCAACATACGCATACATATATGCATAGCTATAATCGTTCGTACTTGGGGAAATGTATCGAATACCTCACAGACACACACACGTACACTCTCGCACACACACACCGATGCATTTGAAAAGGTTTCTCTCCACGCACTATTTCCTGTATGTACATTTAGTTTCGAATATAATACCCCTATGTTTATTCTAGGTTTATCATAATTTCGATCGTCTAGATCGATCACGGACTCTACAAGAGTCTGAAAATCCCCCGAACAACTTGCCTTATGACAACATGAATATGTGTTACTTTAGTAATTTTCTACCTCAATTAATTTAAATGTAATTTACTTGCATATGATTTAAGCGCGCAATTTTTCAAATATACTTACTATATACATATACATATATACATATATTTCCCTGTACTTGTATTTGTATTCTTTATCACGAGTCATCTAACTTAGCGTAAATTTAATGAGAGTATCGTTGAAAAAAACAAAAAAATATAAATACAACGGAATCTGAAAGACGTTTAGTAATAAATTATACCTATCTACATTTATGGAAGATCATTATTAATGTTTAATTTACCGTTACCCGTTTCAAATTGCGTCCGGCCGTAGATTACTTAATTAATTAAGCAAATTTCTGTTGCTTCCGAGTGCAATTTTCTTGCATTCTTCCATGAGCTGAAAATGCATTTATATACTCACACATACACAAACACTCACACGCACACACACTCAGTTCAGTTAAGTCGATAGCATAAAATGAGTTAGTTAAATACAAGTCGTTACATAAGCAATTTAAGTAGAGATCCATGTGCTTAGAAAGTTATACATATTTATTGAAATTACAATAAAGCCGCCGTTATGAAGAACAACCCAAATGTGTTTTGATTTTTTGAAATGAATTAAATCATTTGAATTTGAATGTAGTGCTAAAATCTGAAGTTAACGGTTCAGTTTGAATTAACACAGCTTGGAGCTGTGCATCCCTGCTGTAGATCAAATACTCAAATTCGCCACCAGTACAAGGTATCGACAACAGCTGTACACATTTTCCTGCACTGTTTCTCGATCAACAGTTCGATAACGCGCCAATATCAAAAAATCAAACGAGCAGCTGGTTAAGCGAAGTCAAGGGCAAATAGGAAGCAAAAATACAAAAATGCGCAGACCGTGCAACACACAGTTAAGATTTATTTATTTAAATCCGATAAAAAGCTTGGCTTTTAAATGTAACGGACTGTCGCGGCCTGACAGGGGTGCGTAATTTCGTTGTTTCAACTTTTCGATAATTTGCAAATATCGATTTCCCTCCACAGTAAGAATGCGGGCCTAGTATGCTGATCCCACGAGCAAAACAAAAGTGGAAAATTGCAACGAATTAACTATTTGGTATTTAAACTTCTTAGTACAAATCGAATTGTATAACATTTGTTTAGATTACTGGATTTGTGTTGATTGCAGTGTTAAGTCCATAAGGAAAACAAAAACAAATTAATATGTAAATAAATACTGCAAACGACAACCTCATATGTTTATTTATCGATGATTCGAAATGTCTCCCACATCGATAACATTGCTTGACGCTTGCAATTTTTTGACTGATTGTCTCAGTTGAAAGAAGAAGCATTGCAAAGCGGCATTTGTTCGAACTAACTGTAGAAAAGTATATGTGAAAGCAAATAACTTCATTGTGATAATTGTTGTTTGTATGTTGTAAAATATGTCGGCTAAAAGTTCAATTCAAGTATGTATCAAATTGCGTCCCTGCGAGCCAGAATTGGTTCCAGTGTGGCAGGTAAAGGACAAACGAAGTATTCAGCTAATTGACAGTCAGACCGATCCCTGTGTTTTTGGTAAGCAACAACAACTTAGCCAACAATGACATTAAAGATGGCCGAAATATACAATTGCAATTTTGCAATTTCAGATTATGTCTTCGATCAGGATTGCACCAATCAAGAGGTTTTCGACTGCATGGCCAAGCATATTGTGGAAGCCTGCATCAAAGGGTTCAATGGCACCATTTTCGCCTACGGTCAAACATCTTCAGGTATGCCCCTTAAGTATTTATAGCACAGTGTATATTATAAATAATATTGTGCGCGATTCATGGTTCCGGATCAGTTTTAGTTAGTCATCTCTATCTTAATTGATATCAAACACTTTTTGATCCTCATTTGCGTAAATACTTCTTTAATTCGCTAGGTAAAACATACACCATGATGGGCGACACTGAAAATCCCGGCGTGATGGTACTTGCCGCCAAGGAAATATTCAAACAGATCGCCAAGCAGACCGATCGCGACTTCCTGCTCCGGGTGGGATATATTGAGATCTACAATGAAAAGATCTTTGATCTGCTGAACAAAAAGAATCAAGATCTGAAAATACACGAAAGCAGCGGCATGGTGAATGTTAACTGCGAGGAATGCATTATAACCTGTGAGGAGGATCTCCTGAGGTTTCTCTTGGTGGGCAACAAGGAGCGCACTGTAGGCGAAACTCTAATGAACGAACGCTCCAGTCGATCTCACGCAATATTTCGCATTGTAAGTAATTTTTGCTTATGCCGGCTAATCCTATCTAACTCCTCCTTCTTGACCAGATCATCGAATCACGCAAAACAGATCGCAGTGAGGATGATGCTGTCATTCAGAGCATACTGAATTTAGTGGATCTGGCTGGATCGGAGCGAGCGGATCAGACAGGAGCACGTGGTGCGCGCCTCAAGGAGGGTAGTCACATCAATAAGAGCCTTCATTTCCTCAGCAACGTGATCAAGAGCTTGTCGGAGAACGAGGATAACAAATATGTAAGCTTCCGCGATTCGAAGCTCACTCGCATTCTGCAGGCATCTCTGGGTGGCAATGCATTCACCTCGATCATCTGCAATGTGCGACCCACGATTATGGATGAGTCGCAGTCGACATTGAACTTTGCGATGCGCGCGAAGAAGATTCGCGTGAAGCCGCAACTCAACGAAATAGTTTCGGATGCAACGATGATGAAACGCCTGGAGCGTGAGATAAAGGAGCTTAAGGATCGCCTGGCCGAGGAGCAGGCACGCAATGAAAGTCAGTTGAAGGTGCGTCTCTTGGAGCAGAGAATCAAAACGGATACGCTTAAGATCATTACCAGCAATACAATAACCGATAAGCGCAAGAATCGTCGACGTACCTGGTGTCCTGGCGCCCCCGTGCCGTCAACTGCTGACACAACTGGCGCAGGGGATCCGCCCAACTCAGAACCAAGTGCTTCAAATGGAGCCCAGGACAGACCAGCGCTTAGGCATTTACCGAAGCCATCGTTCTATCCGACTGTAGGTAGCCACATCAGTCAACGGGCAATCAATGCACCCAAGACAGTCAACATTATGAAATCCATAGACGTGGAGGATTTTAAGCCCGCTGACTCTTATGATTTCGGTGAGGCTCCTCCGAGTGCAATGACCACCAGTAGAATTCTGCCACCACTTGCGCTGACGCCAAGATTCACTGAGCTGGGTGCCAAAAGGTAAGTTCGATACTCAATTCCACTTGCTATTCATACGCACACGCATCACACTCATCACACTCATACTTGCATGCACATCACACCCCACACAAACGCACACACAACTAGCAAGGAAATGCTGGAACGCGATCTCGTCGAGTTGCACACATTCACCAAAATGGAGCAGCACATTGACACCGAGTGGAGCGAGCTTAACGAAAAGTTGGCAGCGGCCACAGCCCAAATCGACGAGATGCAGGCCGAGCGACAAACTCTGCTCCAGCGGTGAGGAAATCTTTACACATTTTCATATCATTCTCATGCATCATCCAATAACAAAAGTAGATTTCCTTTGTTTCTAATGATTAGTATTAATTTAATTCAATTCGGTTTTATCATTGCCTTATTGCATTTAATAACATAGGGCTCATATTGGTATACTAAACTTATATTAACAATTTAACAAACTAGTTTCGTTTTAATTAATTATTTATTTAGTCAATTCAAAAAACATATAAATAATTTATTGTATATTTTATCTGGAATGAAAAAAGAAGGGAAACTCAATCAAGTTTAAAGAATAATATAATATGATGAAACTTTAGGTTTATAAGTTAAGTGAGTGCTAGCTAGATAAGGCGTTCAACTGGAAGCATTTTTTATAGTTAATAATATAAACTTTTATAGAAGAAAGAGAGAGATAGAAGAAATATTTTATTTTTTTTACAAAGACCATAAACATGAATTCTTCCCAACATTCATATTTATTATTACATCTATTTGTACCTTTGCCAAATCTTTGTTCGTTCGTTGATTTCAAAATGTGAAACTCACCACATCAGGTGCGCGTCTCGCGTTGGTGAACACACTCACCTCACCGCATTGCAGAGAGATTTTCCTCTCTTCTTATTTATAAAGTTCGTTCGGCAAGTCTCAGTCGCTGAGAACGGCGCGACGTGAGCGAATCAAAATATACGCGAAAGATAAACAAACGCTTCAGAAAAAATACTCACATATCTACGCGCTTATTATAATAATTGTTGTTGTTTTGTTGTTGCTGAAATGAAATGAGAATTCGCAGTGCTATGTGAGCCAGTTTTGCGTATAGAGAGCTTCGTTTCGGCCCTGCCGATCGAACCTAACGATCTTTAATGGCAACAGCAGTGAAAACAACAACAATAACAATAACAACAATCGAAATAGCAACCTGCGCGATAAGCAAACGATCTGCAATCAACGACGACGACGACGACGTTTAGTTATTCCATAATAATGCGCCCATAAGGTATAAGGCGGGAGGGTTCAGTTTTAAGTTTTGCTTGACAGCGATCGAACTTCGTTCCATCCCAGTGAGCAGTCGTTGTCGTCGTCGTCGTGACGTCATTGCCAAAGACATTGTGAATCTGATGTAACTCCATTAGCTGCTTATTGGATTGGCCCATTTGCAGGCGCAGCGTGTGAGTAAAAATACGCATGCAACAACAACAGAGCTTGTGTGTGTATGGGAGTGTGTGTGTGTGTAGGTTCAGCCGCAACTGGAACGATGTCTTTTGATCATCTGGCGGCAGCTGCAGTCTCTATTTTTAGTAGGAAGCACGGCTATAATTGACAAAAAACTTGGAAACCGAATGCAACTGACAACTGCGTATCTTATAGATACATATTGGACTATCTAGTGTACTTTGGCTCTATAATTTACATAGACGTATTGTTTACGAGGAAGTGTATAGCGTATTTTAGAATATATTATTTAGTTTTCTGTGTATCATATATGACAATAAGTAAGAACTGATGTATAATATGTATTTGTATCTATGTAGAGTATCTCTTTAGTTTTGAGTCCACTCTATACCACAATAATTGAACAAACTTTGTATAATATCAATCTATATAGAACTTCGTACTGATCTTGTTTGTGTAAATATGAGTAAAAGATTTATTTATCAACATTTCTGACTCTCTTGTATTTTGAAACTTACAAACCTTTTTGTTTTATCTTGCAGAGCCGAAGGCCTTCAAGCGCAGGTGAATGCGCTGACAGAGTCAAAACAGGAGGCTGATGCGAAAATAGCAAAGTACGAGGAGGAGGTGAAGACGCTGAGGGAGACGGTGCAAAGAATGGAAATGGAGAACAGAGCGGCTGTTGAACTGGAGTTTCAATTCGAGAGTCACAAATCGAAAACGAAACGCCGCGAAACGGAGCTCCTTGCAGCATTGTCAGAGAAGGACGTAGCCTATGAGAACTTGCAACAGAAGCTCAACGATTTGTCGCGCGATGTGCTGCAGAACAGCAAGGAGGATCTGATGCGTTCCATTTGTCCTGGCATCGAGAACAATTGTGAGCAGATCTGCAAGAAATGCGCTGAATTGGAGCGCCTGCTTGAGGAATACAAGAACAACAATGACAAGTCCAATGCGCAGGCGATCGATTGTGAGTGCGAACAACTGCGTGCGGACATTGCGAGGACACGTGAGCAGCTCGAACAGGTGCAGGCTGCTTATCAGCAGGTGTCCAGCGATGCCAGCGAGAAATCAGAACTCTGTGAACGTCTCAGCCGGAACGTAGCCACTGCTGAAGAAGCGAGGGCTGTGCTACAAGGACAGTATGTGGATCTTGAGCAGCGCCAGGGTGAAATCATACGCAGCATGCAGATGGAGTACGATGCCATACAGCAAAAGTATCAGAAGCTGCAACAGGACTATGAGTTGCTGCAACAAGCCACAGTTGCCAGCGAGGAACAGCACAAGCAGTTGCAAACGCAGAACGAACATTTGCAGACTGAGATTGGCACATTAAAGCAAACTGTGCAAGAGATGCAAGAACAACTGATAAAGTCACTAGACTCGGGCGTGCAGGAGGAACAGCTGCAGCAGCTGAGGGCAAGAAACGAGCAACTGATGGAGCAATTGTCACAAATGGAGACGAAATACTCTGATCTGCAGACTGAGTACGATGATCTGTCCAATCAGCTGATGGAGAGTGTTCAGGATGGCGACAGTTTGCGTGAGGAATGCCACAAGCTGCGCGGGAAACTGAATAATCCACCACCTCAATCCGACGATGCAGAAGATCGTGAGAAACTTAAAGCCTACATTACCCAACTGGAAGCAGAAGTGTCGGAGAAGAATCAGCTGATCGAGGCAACGGAACGCAACATGCATGACTTGCGCGAACAGATGCAATCACTGGAGTCGGCACTGCTAGAGAAATCGGTTATAGTCAGTCAGGTGGAAGATTATCAGCGTCAACTGGAATCGCTGGAGAGGCAGCATGCCGATTTGACCATAGTATGCGAGGAGCTGCAAGAGAAGGTTAAGGAAAACACGCTCAGCGAGAGCCAATGCACGAGCTCGAGCATGAGCACGCTGCTCAACGCTGCCAACGACAGTGACAGTCAGCAGGAGATGCAAGAACTGCAACGATTAAGGGAACGTGTAGGCGAGTTGGATAAACAAGTGCTGGGACTGCAGGCTGAGATCAAGGAGCAATTGGCGCTGATTGAGCAAAAGGATGAACACATCGTCAAGCTACAAGCCGAGCTGCAGGAACGAAACGAACAGTGTAGTGCAATGGATTTGGAGCAATTGGAACTGCGCTCGAATGTCCAGCAACAACAACAGCTGCTCGATAGACAAGCGGATAAACTGAAGGACGATGCCAGTCGCATTGATCAGCTGCAGGAGCAGAATGCGCAGCTCAACGAACAAATCAGCAAAGTGGCAGAGAACATACGCAAGGAGTTCGAGGTGAAAGAGAAGCAGCAGAAGGAACTTATCGATAGTTTGCAGCTTGACTATTTGCAGAAGATCGAAGAGCGCGAGACTGAGAACCGTGAAACTCTGCGCAAATACAATCACGATTGGGCGGCCAAGTTGGAGCAGGAACTGGGTGAGAAGAATGCGCATGTGCAGGAACTGATAAGAGAGAAACACGAGCTGGAATCCCGCTACGATGACAGTGAGAAGCTGGTGAAACAACTGCGTGCTCAGTTGGACTCAAAGCAAGAGACAACGGACGAGGCAGCAGGGCAACTGCAGGAGCTGAAAATGAAGTTTGAGCAACAAGTTGCAGAATACGAGCAGCTCAAGCGAGAGTACGAGCTCAAGTTGGACAAGGTGAAGCAAGAAAGGAGCGCCATGCAATCTGTAATCGATGACAATCTCTTGATTTTGGAAGAGCTGAAGCAGCCTCAGTTGAAACATCAGCCTCAGCTCGAAGCTGATCCAGCAGTAAGGAATGTATACCGTGAACTTGTCGATGGTTTAACTGCGAAATGGAATAGTTGTGAGATGGAAATGCAGCTAAGCAAGTCAGCCATTGATGAATCTAAGCTAGAAATCGAATGCTTGCGTCAGCAACTTCAAGACGCATCTAGTCAGTGCACTACTGAAGCCGTAGCCAAGGAAGAAGCCCAGAAAGAAGTCGCCTTGTTGAAACTCAATTTGGAGTCGCAGAAAGAGGAACTCAGCTTGAAACAGACGGAACTGGCGCAGCTGCAAGAGGAGCTGGAGAAATGCCAGAAAACAATTGAGAGACTGGAAGCCAACATTAAAGCTGAGGCCGAGGCAAAGGCTGAGCTTGTGCAGAAAATGGAATCCTTGAAGAGGGAATTGAAGGCTCAACAAGATGCGCTAACCTTGCAAAATACTACTCTGCAGTTTGTTATAGATAATCTAAAACAGGAGCTGAAAGAGGCGCAAGAAGAGCGTGATAAACTGTGTGTTGAACTGACAGCTTATGCCTCGGCAAAGGCTGAACTTGTGGAACAGATAGAAACCTTAACGAGCGCATCAAACTCGCAGCAGGATGACCTAACCAAGTCCTTGCAATCCATTATAGACAGTTTGAAGCAGCAGCTGAAGGAGGAAGAGAAACGCTGTGCCCAACTGACTGATGAAGTCAATGCCAAGACAGAATTGATTGAATTGAATTCTGCTAAACTGGCGGCTGAGAACGTTGCCAATATGGAACTTATGCAGCAGATAGAAACCTTAAAAGAACTGTGCCTGGGAAAGAACTCTTTACAGTCTGCCATGGATTCTCTCAAACAGCAGCTGGGAGAGAAGCAAGAGGAGTGTTCTAAATTATGCGCCGAATTGGCAGCTGTAAACAAGGCGAAGCAAGAACTTGAGCAACAAATGGAATCCTTAAATGTCACCATTAATGAGCTGAATGAAAAGCATCAACATTCCAGTGACTCTCTGCTGGCAGTGAAGCAGGAGCTGGAAGCGGAACAACAGGAGCGCAAGAGATTGACTGAGAGAACCACTGATCTGTTGGAGCAGATAAATAGATTAAGCTCACAGCAAGAAGAGCTAAACCTTGGCAGTGACTCCCTGAAGTCGGTTGTGGCTGAGAAAAATACACAAATAGAAACCTTGACTCAGAAGCTACAAGCGAAGCAAGAAAAGCTCCTTGAGCTGGCAAACAAATTTGAAGCTGAAAGCAGTAACCTTAGTTCCGTAGTTCAAGAACTCGAACAGGCGAAGCTACATGCTTTAAAGTATGAACAGCTTCTGGCAGAACATGATAATCTTGTCTTGTCTTTAACCAAAACAAACGAAGCCAACACAGACTTGAGAGGGAAGATGGAACATCTGCAGGTCACATTGCTAATGACTCAAACAGAACTAACAGCGGAAAGGGAGGCACTGGTTAAATTGCAATCCGAACTGGACGTACTCTTAGCAGAGATATCCACACAGGCTCAAAAGTTCGAGCAGCAACTGCATGGCTCCAGGCAAGAGTTTAAGCTTCAGATGGACGCCTTGGTGCAGCGCAAACTAGAACTGGAGAAAACGAATCACCAGTTGACGGTCAAGCTGAAGAACGAACTGAATCTACAGAATCTGTTGGACAAGGAACGCGAACAAAGCGCACTCTTAGCGCGGGACAAACTTCAGCTGCATTTGCAACTAAAGTCAAAGGAGGAGGCCTGCAATCAGCTGCAACAAGAGTTTGGGTCAAGACTAGCTCAACTACAGTCACAACTAAAGTCCAAGGAGGAGGCCTGTGAAAAGCTGCAACAGGAGTTCGGGTCAAGACTAGCTGCAACTGACGCAGAGGCAAACAAGAAGAACAACGAGCTGGGTCAGCAGGTGACATTGCTGCAAGCGGAAATAGAAAAACTACGATCTCAATTGGTAAGTTCCATATTCATTAGACATATTCTATTGTTGCCCTTATTCCAACTGACTAATGCTATCCATATCTATCTTTTATGTCCTTCATTCATTTGCAGAAGTCCAGCAAAGCCAATTTTGATGCTAGTCGCGAGCGCTTGGATGCGACAATTTCTAGTCTGTTGGAGGATAAGCGCAACTTGGAGGAGAAGCTTTGCATAACAAATGAGATTGTTAAGAAGCTCGAGGCAGACTTGAGGACCAAGGGCAACAGCAGCACCAATTTGTCTTTCGATTCGAATGCTTCAAGCACTTCGCCAACTGCCAGAAAGAGCTTGGATCGTGAGCCTCCTCAGCCGCGGGTAAATTTCGAGATCTTCTTTCTCCTTTAAAGTTCTAAACATTTTTCTAATCTTCAGAAATCTCTTAATGTGGAATCTGAGGTGCGTCGTAATAGGCGCATAAGCACACACGACGAGAGAAGGCGTCAGTCGTATTGGAATGATTCACGTCATGTGGCCTGCATGACAGATCCCGTGGGTAGGTGCAAGAAATTGGGAGTATCCTAATCAATTCCTAATCATCATATCGACACCTTTCATTTAAGATAAAAACTGTAACTGTGCGGAGCTTGATAGCAAGTTAAAGGAATGCCAATACGAGCTATTCATCAGGGAGAGCAAGGTGACTGCACTGACTATTGAGCTGAAGAATCACCCGCTTAAGGAGGAGAATGCGCAGCTGAAGAAACGCTTGCAGGAGGAGCAACAAAGGGCGCGTGATGAACTCAAGCGTATCAGGCACAAGAATCTGGATCTGATGAGTAAAGTGAACTCTTTCACGGCATCTGCAGCCATATCCAGCAACAGCTCACCAGATGCCCCCAAGCCAGTGACAACGGTTGAGACACAAACTGAGTCCTCAATGGAGGAGGAACTAAAAAAGACAAATGATAAATTGCTGGATTGTATGCAGATATGTCGCCATCGCTTCAATCATATCAAGCAACTGGAGGAGAAGCTTAAGCAGAATGAGAATAGCGATACCTCCAATATATCATCGCTAACAGCTGGCCATATCAATTTACTCAAGGTAATTTCATACTCATTATCTACTTATATCGTATCAATTTCAATTCTAACTACCCTTTGTTTTCTTCAGGCGAAAGTGGAGACGCAGAAAAAGGAGATTAACAGTCTTACCAATAAGTACGAGTATGCCAAAAAGGCCCTCAAACTTCGCAAGGAGGAGATTGATGCACTGCGAAGCACCCCTGGTTCCCAGCCCACGCCATCCCCCAACTAAGTCCCCTGCGCCTTAGTATTAATATGTTGAGTGATCTTGTTTAATTATATTTAGCCTTGTTTATTTGTACGTTAATTTAAAAAGTATTTGGATAGTTAATTAGTACTTTTGTAACAGTCAGCTGTAAGTTGTGTTATTAAAAATAAATCAAGGATAATATCCTATAAATTAATGTACTAATATAGCTTGTGTTTTTATTGAAAAACATCCTTAGCAGTTAGGTCTGCAATGAGCCTTCATTTATCTTACCACACCTCAAGCGATAAATTTAATTTCCTGTTATTATTAATATTAATATTTTGTTTCGAATTTGACAATCTGCGATTAAAATCCATAATTTGAAATTCATAATCATTATCGATGATGGTCTGCGTACGTGCGACCGATAAGCAATGTTATCGACTTGGTTCGATAAATGCAATAACAGAAAGCAATGGCTTTATCGAAAAAGTGTTGCATTGCAGTATTATCGTTTGACTATCGCCGGACCACCACACTTATATTAAATCTTGTATTAAAAAAAGTTATTCTACTTAAGTTGGCCATGAATTCGGCAACAAAGGTATGTTTAAAGTAATCGCGCCAAGTGCCACACTTCTCGCACACAATTTCCGACAGTTTGTGCGATTTTCATTTGCGCGGGAGATTGGCGGCTGCGGCTCTCTGTCAGTTTGTCTCACTCCTGCGGCGGCGAATGGTAGCAAAAATTGTTTGTTTGCTTGATGGGGGGAAAAGGGCGCGTTTGTTTTGAATTTGCAACGCATGCAAATGGAAAACAACAACAGCTGCCAGTGTAATCCACACAATAATCTCGTTTTACACTCATCTACGTGCAGGTTGGGGAGATATTCACGGCGGCGGGACAAGCATTCAGCAGGCTTGGAGATTTGACAATGCAATTGCATCCAAATGCCGAATCTCCGTCGGGGTAAGTGTTTCTCTCAGTGTGTGATAGATTTGTACCCGATTTGATGACATGTTTAAATAATTGTGCATTGTTTTCATGTTCGCTCGCTATGCCGACGCTCTTCGTAGTAAATGGACAGACGAGGAAATCGACATGTTGCACTCGTCCATAATGCGCTTCTCCGACGATCTGAGCAAAATCAGTTTAAGCATTAAAAATCGCACAGTGTAAGTCCAGCTCAAAGCGAGCGAGCATGGAAACGCAGTGAACTAGAAACTAATCTCATGCATTCATCTACCCATCCTCTCCTGCAGCTCTCAAATTCGGCAAGCACTCAAAAAGAAGGCCTTCGAGGATGCTGGCATTCCGGCGAAACAGTTGCCGGTGCAGCAATTGCAGCATGTCATACAAACAGTCCAGCAATTGCCCATTGTGCAGCAGCAACCGTTGCAACAGCAACAGCCCCCACAGCAGCAGCAGCAGCAACAACAACATGTATTCAAATCACACATCATACAACAACAACCTCAGCAGCAGACAAAGCAAATCATCTTGCAGCCGCAGACGACGACAACAACAACAACCGTGACAATCAAACAGTTTCAGCAGATGCAGCAGCAGAAGGCCGCAGCCTTGGCTGCTGCACAAGCGGCAGCTGCGGCTGCTGCAACGGCTAACACGCCCACCATCACAGAGAACATCATCATACAGCAGCCCACATCAACGACAGCGGTGGCTGTGCAACAACAGGCGCAGCAACAGCAGCAACAAGTTGTGGCAACAACTGCCACACAACAGATCATTGTGCCTGCCGCCACCACAGTATTGTCGCCAAGCACAGGAGCAGTTGTTGGGGCCACGACAGTGGTTGTGGCTGACGACGTGGTCAGCACCACGTCAACGCCTTCGTCGACCACAGTTGCTGGTCTGAAGTGTGGCCCAGATGTGTCGATGACACTGAATCGCATCAATGTGCAGGAAAACGAGGTCGATGTCGAGGAGTGCCTGCCCGCCGAGGTTGTTAAGCTGGATTTTGTCAGCGAGGAGGTAGCAGGGTGAAATTTGCTGCCAGCTAATGGGGAAGCATCGCCCGGCCTGGTCGAAGACTTCTATTACTAGATATAATGTTATAAACCAGCTGCAGAAATACATAAGAAACACAGACACAAACAACGTAAAAGTAAAGCCCTTTTTACAAGCCTATATATATTTATACAGATATATGTATGTATATGATTATATTCTAGACCACCACTGGCCTAAATTGTTAAAATTACCATGAAATTGTAACTTAATACACACTGAGAGAAAATGTAATTCGATGAGATGCAACAGTTTAGTTATTTTAAGAAATGTTTGCCTCATCTAGATCTAAATTTAAGAAGAGATTCAATAGTGCAAAGTACATAAACAAAATCGTGTAAGTTGAAAGTGAATAAACGAGTATAATTTTAACTGCAAGGCGTGTTAATGTTTATATTCTGAGGAAGAAAAGCATTCCTTAATTTTCCCTAAGACAGACATAGCAAAAACAATTCTGAAGGTATTTTTGGCAATGGAAACAATCAAATTCAAACTAATCTACATAATGATTCAGTTATTTTGTTCGAGTAGTTTGAATGGCAATTTTGTGAATGCCGGATACGTTGGTCATTTGATGATGCAAGCAAAACTAACCTTAAGATATGGTAAGTAGAAATAACAAAAAGATACTTAACTATAAGTTGTATTTACTCTGTAGCGTTTAATAATCATTCTTGTATTCCATGATATAAATTTTTTCCATAAATAATTGTATTAACTTGTCAATAAATTTCGTTTTGCCAAAAACTGCATACTGTATCTGTTGCCACCTTTGCTCCACACTAAACAGCGCTGCTCCTCATTTAACAGCGCTGCTCCTCATTTAACAGCATTGCATTACAGTGCTTGCATATACACACATACGCATATAAACACTTCTAAAAACAGTCGCAAAAAAGTACTCGAGACGTATTATTCAATTGATTCGTAAAATAATGAGAATAGAGGCTTTGCTTTTGTTATGGACACATATTATTGGATCTCTCGCATACAGACCGGTAGTTATTCTTCATGGCATACTCTCTGGTGCTGAGTCCATGACCCTTTTGGTGCGCGAAATCGAAATGGTAACCCACATGCGTACATATAAACTACAACCGTTCTTTGTTATTGTTTATTATTTCCGCAATGACATGCTCAATGTCATACTAAAATTTCCTTCCATTTCACTTTAGAGGCATCCTGGTACAGTTGTGTACAATTGTGATAAGTTCAGTGGTTGGTACAGTCTGGAGAATGCCTGGTGGCAAGTGGCCCAAGTCAGGGATTATATAGATCAAATCGGAAAGAAACATCCTGAAGGCATTATTGTATTGGGTAAGTCTTGTTCTGGATACGGGATATAAATTACATAAGGATACTTTACGTCTTTTATCACTTTCAGGCTACTCCCAGGGAGGTCTCCTTGCTAGAGCGGCAATACAAAGTCTACCCAATCACAATGTCAAGACCTTCATTTCGTTATCATCTCCCCAGGCTGGACAGTACGGAAGTAAGCTTGCCCCACATAAACATATTGTTGTTTTTCTATAATAATGCAATATTTTTCTTATGTTATCTAGCTAGCTTTTTGCATTTGATATTTCCGGATCTTGCGGCAAAAACGGCCTTTGAGCTATTTTATTCTCGGGTGGGTCAGACCACATCGGTTGGCGGTTACTGGAACGACCCACATAAACAGGAGTTATACATGAAGTATAGTGAATTCTTGCCGTTAATTAACAATGAGAAGAAGAGTTCCAATTCAACATCATTCAAAATGGGCATGGAGCGTCTTAATAAGTTGGTGCTAATCGGAGGACCTAACGATGGCGTCATTACCCCATGGCAATCTAGGTAACTATCCATACAACTTTCCAATCATGTTGGATTATTTAATAATTGAATCTGCAGTCATTTCAGTTATTTTAATGAATCACTCGATGTGGTTCCCTTTTACGAGCGACCCATCTATATGGACGACTCAATTGGTCTGAAAACATTGATGGAGGCAGACAAACTAATAATCATTGTAAAGCCCCATGTGCATCATCTCACTTGGCACACCAACAAAAGTGTTATACATCAAGTTATAATGCCCTACTTGGATTAGACACAAAAAATGATGGACCAGAGGCGCGAAGAAGGCTGTGATTGGAATGGTGGAACATTCATTTATGAACTGACTAAAATACTTGTATACATAAGTACAACAAAGCATAGAGCTTGCCATGATCTGCCCTAATAGAACAATTGATGGATTTCATATGCAAGGGTTATACTATTTATAGCAATAGAACAATAATTATTATGAAATGAAAATATACATTAATCAGGGAACGATTTAAATTCACGGAATATACTGTGAATGATTTAAATATCTTAACTCATACTCCAATTTCTAAAATGTTAGAACACAATATTTTGTTTGACTCAAAGAATTATATTATAAACATGTTAAGTAATTAATTTTTATATAATAAACAGTAATGGTTTAATAAAATATAATCTTTTTTGTGTTCTCTTTCTGTCTATAAATTTTCATACAACCTTTAGTGTTTGGCAACCTTTAGTGTTTAAATGATGATAAACCTTAAATTTTTTTCGTTTCTTTAAGATAACTCCGCATACGCCTCTCTATTATACTGGTTTACAACATTTATATAAAATGACATTAAACATAAAAATAACGTACTAATGACATAACTTGTGCATTAGTTGGCTTTGAACAATTATTTAGCAGAAAACGATGTGGTCTCTATTATACTGGTTTACGACATTTATATAAAATGACATTAAACATAAAAATAACGTACTAATGACATAACTGGTGCATTAGTTGGCTTTGAACAATTATTTAGCAGAGAACGATGTGGTAGTATTTTAATATTCGATTGCAGGTATTTAAAGAATATACCCGGTTAGCAGCGTTGCCACCTTTTAATTATGTAAGCAGATCGCAGCTGATTCATTTTTGGCCTATCGATAAATGCGGCCGGCCCGCGTATTGACTTGTGAAATTGATAATTTGTAGTGAGAACTGCAGCAAGTTTACTAAGTTTATTAACATATTCGGATCAATATGACAGACGTGGACGCTGCTGATAAGGATACTGATAATGTAATACGCATAATGGTGGCCACTGACAACCACTTAGGCTATGGCGAAAAGGACGCAGTGCGAGGCGAAGATAGCTTTACGGCGTTTGAGGAAATTCTGGAGATGGCCGTGGCCGAGGATGTGGATATGATACTGCTTGGAGGCGATTTGTTTCACGATGCGGTTCCCAGTCAAAATTCCATCTATAAGTGTGTTGAAATTGCATTTCATTGTGACTTCTAATTCGAGCACTGCCTTATATTTTAGATGCATCGAGTTACTGCGCCGCTATACATTCGGGGATAAACCTGTGTCGCTGGAGATACTAAGCGACCAGACGGTTAGTTTTCACAACGCCGTCAATCAATCGGTTAACTACGAGGACCCCAATTTGAATATTTCCATACCTGTCTTCTCAATACATGGCAACCATGATGATCCCAGTGGTTTCGGTCGTCTCAGTTCGTTGGATCTGCTCAGTATAACAGGCTTGGTCAACTACTTTGGCCGTTGGACAGACTTAACGAAGGTGGAAATAAGTCCCATTCTAATACGCAAGGGCGAGAGCAAGCTGGCTTTGTATGGATTGAGTCACATCCATGACGCGCGCCTGGCTCGCATGTTCAAGGACTTTCAGGTGACTATCAACTGCCCAAACGAATCATCGGAGGAATCGGATGACTGGTTCCATCTGATGGTGGTGCACCAGAATCGTGCCGACCGAGGACCTAAGAACTATCTACCTGAAGAGCTGCTGCCCGCGTTCCTGCATCTAGTTATCTGGGGACACGAACATGATTGCCGTATCGAGCCCGAACTGAATGCAATGCGTGATTTCTATGTTTCCCAGCCGGGCTCCTCAGTACCCACCTCTCTGGCCAAGGGCGAGTCGCTGAAAAAGCATGTGGGTCTTCTGGAAATATATAAGACGAAATTTCAGCTGAAGCCCCTCCCGCTGCAAACTGTGCGTCCGTTTGTCTTTGATTCAATCAATCTGGCAGACTATGCAGAGGAACTGAATTTGAGTGACGGAGATGTCTCAACAAAAGTATATAATTTTGCCAAGGAGCGAGTGGAAGCGATGATTGAACAGGCCAAGACACTGCTGACGGGACATCCAAAGCAGCCGACAGTGCCGTTGATACGATTGCGCATCCACTTTACGGAGGAATCACACATGTTCAACACGATCCGCTTTAGCCAGATGTTCAGCTCACGTGTGGCAAATGCGGCGGATGTGGTCAAGTTTGAGCGTTTAAAGAGGGCAATGAAGAGCGATAGGATTAATGTCGATAAGGACGCCATGCAGCGCGCCATGGAAGTGGACAATTCAGTGCGCGTGGAAGAATTGGTGGATCGCTATTTCGAAGAAGTCAAGGATAAGAACCCGCTTAAGCTGATGCACTCCAAGGCCTTAGCAGAGATTACCTATCGCCTGGTGGAGCGTGGCGACAACAATGCAGCTGATTGTATTTTCAAGTGAGTCCTAAGTTGTCCCAAAATGAATATAATCCCGATTAATGTCGTCCATCTTCAGACATTACAACGATAAAGCTGTCGAATATCTTATGGAAAAACTGCCAGACGACGAGAATATCGATGAGGAGTTAAACAATTTCCGACTGCACAACAAGGCCGATGATCTATTGAAGGCTTTAGATGCATCGGGCTTAAAGACCGAGTTGAATAGCAGTCTAACCAATAGCAAAGCTGTTAAAGACGAGTCCAATTTGTCTGTGGCTGCTGCAGAGGCGCCTAATGGCCGCGGTGCGGCAAGAGGACGGGGATCCCGAGGCCGTGGTCGTGCTGCTGCCACCAGTGCTGCTGCCAACCGAACAACCGCAGATACATCAGCAACAACAACAACAACAGTAGGTGGCCTTATTCATTATTAACTATATGATTCTAAAATCCGATATTTTGCAGCGCACATCGAACAGACAACAAACTCTTCTCGGGGCCATCAACAGTACACGCAAAACTAAGGCGAATCCCATATCTTACGTTATATCCGATGATTCTGATTAATTGTTATTTGAAAGCAACGTTAAATCACAAGCATTCCAATAACTCACATATTTTGTATTTATCTTCAAGATATTTCTTCTCATGAACTTGTATTAAAAATGTTTTTATACGATTTAAAACCAGTGCACCATACATTATATGGTTTAATTAATTGTAAAGAACAACCAATTATAATATATTCTTTATGTTCTCACAAGGCAAAACTGCATAGTTGTTAATGCTGATCCAGCCATTTTAGTTTCAAAAATACTTAATGCGTAACTCGCATTGATAACGCAGAGCCCGAGAAATAATAATAGAAATCACTTTTCGCTGAAACGTTTTATGCTTTGGTTATAACTTGAGCCCATATCGCTCTCATTTTATTATATACATATATAATACATATATAATATTGTACATATACACTTAATATATTTCGACTATCGCAGTACGAATATAAGTTCAGTCTTATTCCGTACAGCTGGAGAGCGGTTTAGTTTTCTTGCCATATACAAGACGGAAGTATGAACATTCCATTTCTACTTTTGTCCTTTCTCGTCCTGAGTGGCGGCTCTTCTGTTGCTGCAACAGACAACAGTGAGGTAAGTGGCGAGATCTTTATTCATCGATTGTAAGCAGTCTCTAATTTTCATGCGAATTTTATTATAAATGAATACAGATAAGAAATTTTATATATTGCTTATCATCTGTTTTTTATTCCTCTAGCTGGAAGTGGGCGAACTATGTGGATCCTACACGTACCAAGTTTTAAAGCCTATCGCTGATGAGCTGCAAAAGGAGCAGTTGAAAAACAATTGCGATAGCAAAGAGAAAGAAATCAAGGACTTACGTGAAAAGGTTCAACAATCAGAAAAGAAAATAGCTGAGGGAAAGTTGAAAGACGATCTAATATTAAGTATGGATACTCATATCAAAGATCTAAAAAGTACAATTGCTGACTTACGTGTAAAGGAAAAGACTAACAAGGAACTAGTTGTCATAGTTAGCCAAGAAATAGTTCAACTTAAATCATTCATAAAGGAGGAATTGAAACTCAACCTAAATAATAAGTTAATTGAGAATAGCCAAACCAATGCGGAAGGTTCAATGAGAGAAACTTTGAAGACTTGTCAACTGAATCTGAATAAGACACATAATGAAGTTAGCGAATATAAAGCTCAGTTAGAAATTAAAAACAAAACGATTTTCCAACTTAGCGAGAAAGTCAAGGAACTGGAAGAACAGCAAGATATCATTGAAGATCAGAAAGATGAAATATCAAAGTTAAAGGAACATATCAAAAAGAACGAAGTAAAACCAACTAGTTGTAATGATTATAGAGATTCTAACAGCGTGCACAATATTGTAATACCGAACTTTGAACCCTTTAGGGCTCTTTGTAATAGTGATATAGCTGGTCCAGGGTGGACAGTTATTCAACAGCGATTGAATGGTGGAGAGAATTTTAAAAGAAATTGGGAGACATATAAGAATGGGTTTGGCGAATTTACGGGCGACTTCTTCCTAGGCCTCGAGAAAATTTATCGTCTTACCAACAATAGGTCGCATGAGCTCTATATTCATATGGAGCCATCTTGGGGAAACAGTTTCTATGCTCGTTACGACAACTTTAGAATTGCAGGAGAAGAAGATAAATATAGGTTGCTCAGCCTGGGAGCATTCACTGGCAACGCAGACAAGGACAGAATGAGAGCTAGCGAACATCAAATGTTTTCCACTTTCGATAGTGACAACGATTCGAATGGAAGTATCGATTGCGCTGTACATTACAGTGCTGGCTGGTGGTATGGGCCGAGTCCTTGTTCCAATGGGTAAGTAATCCATTGATTGTAACAAATATATTTTAAACTAATTGAGTGTAATTTGTGTTCATATAGCAACCTCAATGCAGTGTACGATACAACGAATTATCAAAGGGGTTCTTATGCTTGGTTTCCATACACCCCTCTGAGAACTATTAAAATGCTGATTCGTCCCCGAGAAAACTAGACGTAATCATCATAAAGAAATTTGTAAATCATTGGAATAAATAATAATTCAAATGAGTGCAGATTCAGTTTGTAAATAAATAAAATATTATATCATAAAGAAATTTGTAAATCATTGGAACAAATAATAATTCAAATGAGTGCAGATTCAGTTTGCAAATAAATAAAATATTACATTCACTATGAAAACTTGATATTCCCATTTGTATCATATGCAAAATATAATACAATGCAAACGAAGTGTATCTGGAATATGTACAACTAATAAAACTGCAGCAATATGAATACCATTCATATGAATACCTTACATTCTGACTGTTAACAATCCACAGGATTTAACAGAATCAAGATCAGAAACAGAATCAAATAGAAATTGTGCTGGAAAGGTATAAAAACAGCTTGATTGTAACATTAAATACCTCTTTATTGGATCGAATCTCAATATCGCTTGAATATAGCCGGGATGGTGCCTTGTGTGGTGCACCACTTGGTCTCATCTGTTGGTTGTACAATAAACTACATAGAACTTAAGAGCTAAGATTAATGATAGCGCCTGTCAAGGATTTCACCTTGCTGCGAGCGGCATTGATCTTTGGTCGTCTAGCTGTCGTCTTCGGCATGGACACACATATACACACACACACGCACACACACAAGGAGAAATAGCTGGAGTGGAAGCTGGAGCTGTCTGCCTACTGCTGATGGTACTCGTAGTAGTAGCGATATGGATCCACCGAGGTGCTGCCTCCGGCTGCAGTTACGCCCACGCCGGCGCTTGTCTTCGAGACGGGCCTGATGACATACGTGTTGCGCCTGAAAGGGATTGAAGCATTGACGTGAGAAGATTCCAAGAAGATGCCGCCGAAGATTGACTCACCTGTTGTGTTCTCCGGTGTGCACTTGGAAGCTGCTCTCCTCGCTGTGATCGTGTGAGAAGAGCTTCTTCAGCGCTATCATGCCAGCTATGGTCAGCGCCACTTTGCTGATGATCAGCGCCTTGCCAGCGATCGCAGCCAGCGCCTTCAGGCCCAGCGGACCAGCTATACCCATGGCAGTGAGCAGTGCTGCCACCACGTACTTCATGTGTCCGCCGTCCTTGTGCTTCTTCTTCTTGTGATCGCGTCCGACACTCGCATTCCCATCCAGTTCCAGATCCATGTCGATCTTGAGCGCATGCGTGCGCATCAGCTTGTCGGCCTTGACGAGCAGTGCCCGATCAAGGGGCGCCATGCTGCCCAGTTGCCGTGCATCGGTTAGGGACCCAATGACGCTATCGGTGTCGCTCTGGTTCTGCTTCTCCAACACCAGCCCGTCTACGATCTTTATGGAATCCTGATCCAGTGCTCGCGATAAGGCATGCAAAGCCTTTTGTTTGAGGCACGAGATGAAATCGTTTTTGTCCCGACAATCGTCATAGACACGTCGCACCAGTGCCAACTCTGGCCCGAATCCAGCATAGTCTGTGCCGGCTGCAGCCGCTGCTGGTTCGACGATACTGTGGCGACGTCTGCGCTGGATTTGACTAGCTGCAGCATTCACGGCTCCGGCTCCGATGCTGATGGCGCACGCCAGGAGCAGCAGCCACTCGAGACGCGTCATTCTGTTGGCGAAGCTTTGGCTTTTTCGTTCCTGGTAATCCCCGTTGCTAATCCACAGTCCAGGCGACGTGCTGCCTGATCTTGAGCGATCTTTAGATGCTACTGCAGCGAAATCGCTGCCCGCTTGATGCTTTTATAAAATGCGATCCACGCACGAAGCGAAGCACTCAAATGGAAAGAATTGGCGTGCGTCAATGAGATGCGAAGCGCACTCGGAGCAGGCCCAAATGGAGATCTAGGAGGGGCATATGGGGGATGGGCTGCCAATTATAAATTAGCCACATTTTGTTATTAGCCTCTTCGCCCATTCGCCATGAGGCGCTGACATGTTTTTGTTAGCTACTCAGCCATGCTGGGTGGGATGCTGACGCTGCTCATTCATGCCCGCCCCGCGTTCGTGATGCTGCACTGCCTCAGACGGTGCCGGCGAATCGGGCAGCTATCGGAAAGTTACACTTTTCCATTTCTTCAACTGTTTATGCTCTTTAATTGCCTCGAACTTCGAATGGGGTATAGTACCCCACACACTGTATGCTAATGAAAGATACATTTCTTTAAGATACATTTGTACCGCAACCCGATTTTTAGTTTTTGAGAAATTTGCATGCATAAGATACATTTGTATCTTTAAGATACATTTGTGCCGCAACCCGATTTTTAGTTTTTGAGAAATTTGTATGCTTAAGATACATTTGTATCTTTAAGATACTTTTGTACCGTAACCCGTTTTTTAGTTTTTGAGAAATTTGCATGCATAAGATACATTTGTATCCTTAAGATACATTTGTACCGCAACCCGATTTTTAGTTTTTGAGAAATTTGCATGCATAAGATACATTTGTATCTTTAAGATACATTTGTGCCGCAACCCGATTTTTAGTTTTTGAGAAATTTGTATGCTTAAGATACATTTGTATCTTTAAGATACTTTTGTACCGTAACCCGTTTTTTAGTTTTTGAGAAATTTGCATGCATAAGATACATTTGTATCCTTAAGATACTTTTGTACCGCAACCCGATTTTTAGTTTTCGAGAAATTTTTATGCTAAAGATACATTTGTACCGCAACCCGATTTTTAGTTTTTGAGAAGTTTGCATGCATAAGATACATTTGTATCCTTAAGATACATTTGTATCTTTAAGATACATTTGTACCGCAACCCGATTTTTAGTTTATTGAGAAATTTGTATGCTTGAGATACATTTGTATCTTTAAGATACATTTGTACCGCAACCCGAATTTTAGTTTTTGAGAAATTTGTATGCATAAGATACATTTGTATCTTTAAGATACATTTGTGCCGCAACCCGATTTTTAGTTTTTGAGAAGTTTGTATGCCAAAGATACATTTGTATCTTTAAGATACATTTGTACCGCAACCCGATTTTTAGTTTTTGAGAAATTTGTATGCCAAAGATACATTTGTATCTTTAAGATACATTTGTACCGCAACCCGATTTTTAGTTTTTGAGAAATTTGCATACTTAAGATACATTTGTATCTTAAAGGTACATTTGTACCGCAACCCGATTTTTAGTTTTTGAAAAATTTGCATGCATAAGATACATTTGTATCTTTAAGATACTTTTCTACCGCAACCCGATTTTTAGTTTTTGAGAAATTTGTATGCTAAAGATACATTTGTATCTTTAAGATACATTTGTTCCGCAACCCGATTTTTAGTTTTTGAGAAATTTGCATGCATAAGATACAATTGTATCTTTAAGATACTTTTGTACCGCAACCCGATTTTTAGTTTTTGAGAAATTTGCTTGCATAAGATACATTTGTATCTTTAAGATACTTTTGTACCACAACCCGATTTTTAGTTTTTGAGAAGTTTGCATGCATAAGATACATTTGTATCTTTAGGACACATTTGATGTGTTCAGTGCTTTGTGATATAACAGTGCTCGTGCACTGCAAAACAAATTGAAGGGGTGGAGTATATATTAGTTGTTGTATTTCAAAACAAAATACATGTTTTTATACAAGATATGATATGTTTGATTTCAATGTTAATACTGTTCTAGAACATGGTGTTCAGGTTGGAAAACTAACTTCTGTATCTGTTGTGACTGTACCATCTTCGGGAGAATAACATTCGGTTAATAAAATGCAGCACTTCCGATCCTAAAACGACAGTATTTTATAGGAAACTTTCGACTACTTTTAAATGTTGTATTTAAATAATAATTATAAATGCTAGCCTAAGCTCTTCCTTATGATTTCGTTAATCAGATAAAATAAATTTATTAATTAATATGCAATACAGCGTAATTATGCTATATATATTATTGGGAGTACGGGGAAATGAGCTAAATTAAACAAATAACTTAATTAATGCTCTGCATCGCATTAGGCAACAGTTGGTTTGAAGACTTTGAGGGGAAATGAGATCAGTAGAACTATATAAACTGGTCAAAACAAATGGTCAGCCAAGGCTAACTAATGTCTGTCTGTGGCCACAAATCAAAACGGTAATACTCTCGGCTCTTAGAGAATCGTTTGCTGTCCAAGTTGATCTATGTTAGGTGTAATGCCCCCAGAAACGGCCGAGAATAACAAAAACACATTTTAATGATGCGTGCTGTGAGGTGATTAAATCCCCCTGGCAACCCTCTAGTCATGCAGCTACTCCTGCCTTGTCCGCTAAGATCGCCAAGTATAAATTGATTAGGCGGACGACTGGCTCCTCTCGTGCACATTTGGTTCAGTGGCCCACTGGGTGAAATTGAGTTGAGTACAGTTAGGAAAATTTTCTTTTCGCTGAAACATCTTGCGCAGCGACTGTGAAAATCATGCATGAAAAACTATCGCATGTGTCTGTGCAACGATGAAAGCGGTAACCTTAGCCTTGTACAGGGGGAATTTAAGTTGCCAGTGTGCGGGGGGAAGGGCAAACGAACTGGTGACAGCTACGATTGTGTTATTGTGCTCGTGGTGAAAAGTGTTAGAGACACTTTCGACTGCATTCCCTAGAGAAAAACGATCCATAAAACACTAATTGTTTTCAACGATCCAAATACGAAAGTTTATAATTGTTTTATGATTGCAGATAAATATTAAAAATAAATACCAGTTTTGCTCGAAATTTTTAACGAAAACTTGATTGTTTATGTTCTAAAAAGAAGGACAATTTACCTATGAAAACTACAAAAAAGATATGGTAAGGTAAGTTAACGTTTGTTTGAACAAGATTTTTGGCAGAGTTTCTACAGAGTGATAACGATTGATCGTTTTTGAGATTTAACTTCTTTATAAACAGTCGACTGTACTTGACTGTAATATACCCGTTACCCAGCTGACCAAAACAATTTCATTCAACGTGTTTTGTATTGCCTACTTTAAGGAGATTTCTAAAAATGATTTCTTCATTAACTTTTTTATCATTTACTTCAAATTTTCAAAAATAATTTGATCGTTGTTAGTCATTGTTTACCAAAAATGAACTGTCCTGCACTAAAATTACGTTTAGAATTCGGAATGTACAGCAGGGGGCGTGGTCAAATCTTAAACTAACTTGATCTGTGTGCAATGGTAACGAAATTCGCTGCTATTATATAGTATATATAGTTTCATAGACATTCATTAGTCCCCTCTAACCCGGGTAAACAAAGCATCTGTGTGGATTGGTGTTTATTTATTTTTTTTAGACATTATATATATTATTATAGTTGAGTAGACATACATACAATATATATATACAAATAACTATGGCTAAAGCGAGTCTAACTTAATCGTACATACATACACACATTGCATTTTAGGCATAAGTATTATAACATGATGACACGATCTACATATAACTTAAGGATACAAAACAAATGCTGGCACTAGGTATTATGCAACTTCATCTTGTAATGTGGGATGAGGGTGTGCGTGTATGTGTGTGTGTGTGTGACTTAAAGCTATATCAATATCTCTACAATGCCACTAGGTAGCATTGTTAATTTTCATCTTAACCTAATCAGCAGTTGATGCTCTTTAATACCTTCGTTCTTCCTTCTCGTTGATAACTGCTGTTAGGGGCTGATAGCCAGGATTTGAGAATGCATCGGTGCTGTTTACGCCGCCACCGACCGGAGTTGATTTGTTGTTAAGATTCTTGCGCGGTGGCTTAACATTCACATAGCTCTCCTGGTCACCGTTGAGTGCCGTCTCAATGTGGTGACGAGGCGAAGGAGTGGGTGTGGTATACTGCTGCTTTAATCCCGCTGGCGGGAATCGTCGCGTCTGCTCTGGACTTCGTTCCCCATCCGATGAGGAAGCGCGGTGCAACATTGGAATTTCCTCGGGCGCCTGGTCCGCTGCATCCACGGTGGGCATACCATTCTTGCGACGCAGGGACTTGTGTGCATTGATGTCCATGTTGTTGGCCATCGTGGGCGAGTGTTGGCCCACATTCTGTTTATCTGGGAAGGTGAAAGAAGTTTCTGTTTGTGTTTCAATGTCTGGCAAATCCGCTAACTCGGTGCTCTGATTTGCGTCGCCCTTGGGACGCGTGGGTGAAAAGATGGCGGTGCTATTCTCAGTGTTCATTTGCAGGTAATCATCGGGCATTTCTTCGATTCCTGTGAATGGCGCGTTAGTGTGAATGTGGGTGTGTGTGCGGAAATGTGTATGTGTGTGTGTGTGCGTATTAGTTAGTTACCACATCCAGACCATTTTAATGTATGTACTCACTTATATCGGGAACTATGTGCCCATTGACATATCGCGGTGCCGCGGGTGCAAACTCATCAGGGGATCCCATCAACGATAGATAGTCTGTTGGACGATTCTTCATGTACTCCGTGTTCGAGCGCATGTAGGGATCATTGAGATCCAGATAGTGCTGTGTTAAGAAGAGGGTTTGTGACTTTAGTTGTACAACTCAATTATCAATTTGCACTTACGTTGGCCACATCCTCGCCCAACATGGTTGAGAATCGTCTCTCTAGGACAGGGAACAGTGGTCTACTTTCCGGGCTGTTTATGGAGAAAGCAGGCAATCAAAATTTGTTCCTCGATTAAATGTCCGCTTGAATGCTTACCTCTTTCTCCAGCACTCCAGCATAATCTCGTAGATCTCTTGGTTCGCGTACGGTGGCTTCTCCATGCGATATCCGTCGTTCAGCTTGTTGAACAACTCCTGATTGGGATCTATGCCAGGATAAGGCACCTTGGACAACGAGAAGAGCTCCCACAGGACAATGCCAAAGGACCAGACATCACTGTACGTGCTGAACACATGATCACTAAGCGATTCCAGCGCCAGCCACTTGATGGGCAGTTTTCCACTCTCTAAGGAGATCAAAGTTAGATTTCGATAGTTTTATTATATTATATAACTCAGATATTATTCAGTTGGTACCTGATTTCTTATAGTTGTCGCCCCTGTACATTGAACGTGCCAGACCAAAGTCACAGATCTTCACCACGTTATTCTCGCAAAGCAAAATGTTTCGTGCGGCAAGATCACCGTGCAGCACTCGCTTCGATGACAAGTAATCCATGCCACGGGCTACCTGGAAGGCCCAGCTGACCAGATCTGTAGTAGTCACTGTCATCGCGTCAGCGTTGTCTGCCCTGTAGTTGGATCGCCAGTCGGGTTGCACCGAGTTGTTCGACATCACATGATCATCTAGACGTGCAGAAATAAACCAATTTATTATCTATAAACTTAGGTAAGCAATCAGTTCACTTACCCTCCGGGACAGTTGTCATTACTGTGGCCTCTGTGGCACACGTGTCGACCTGACGATCGTAGCTGCAGCCGCCGGAGACGGTACGTCCAGCACGCGTACCCGGACGTGGATCATTATCCGAGTTTCTGCGATTAGTGTGCGTATAGTTGTTGTTTACGGAGTTCATGTGATTCATATATGGATGGTTCGGGAAACCAACATTAGCATACTTCAAGCCACCACCAACACCAATACCAACATGATCACTGGATGTACACGGTTAATATGGGGGCACAACACAGACACAGAGAGCAGATCAGAGCAGTGCAGAGAGGTGAAGAGCATGGCCAGGAGCACAATCAGAGCCACGGGCAGAGGTGCAGTTAGGGTTTGTGTGTATTTTGAGGAGATTTCGATTTCGATATTAGATTGCAATTGGGGACCATGAACCGTGTTATTATTGTTGTGGTTAGTGTAATTGGGTTAGTAGACATATCACGAGAACAGGATTAGAACAGAGTTAGAACATAGTAAAAAATACATTTAGATTTTACTGTTAGCTGGCATCACATAAAGCATTAGTTGCAGGCTCGACTTACCGGTGCAGATCAAAATTATCAGAAATACGTTGCGTCATTATGCTGGGATCAATGCGATCGGTGATCGGATTGATCTGATCGATGAAGCACTTTCGGTTGCGCAGCAAAAAGTTCTGGATGTTGCCGTAGCGACAATACTCTACAATCACCATCAGTTCACCTGCAAGAGACGGACATGATTTGAGTAAGTCTGGTCACTTAAATGAAGCCTTCGCATTGTCTTACGCTTCGCAATGTTTTTAGTCACGGCGCCCAGAAGATTAACGACATTCAGATGTTGTCCCAAATGCACCATGATCTTTAACTCAGAGACAAGGGCTCGCACTACCTCGGCGTCTGCGGTACGCTTGACCATTTTGACGGCCACTGTGGATACGGGCTCGCCGTTACGTATACCTTGGGCCTCGCCCTTGAGCACTACACCGAAGGCACCAGCGCCCAGTTGTTTGCCAAGCTTCAGTTTGTCCCGAGGGAACTCAAAATCTCGATCGTATGGCAGCAGTTCAGCTTGCTCGTCCAACGACAAGGCTGGATTGATTTGCTCAACGGCGCCTTCCACGAAGTTAGCCAAACCGGCTTTCTTGAGGGCCAGATGGCGCTTACGTTCCTTGCGATAACGTACGCCCAAATAGACACAAAGCGCCACAAGAAATAGAAAGAAGATAGCAAGCATCCATATCCAAAAGGCGCTGATGCCGGGCATATCTACAGAAAAACAAATATGTCTAAGTAGAATCATGGCTAGAAACATTAATCAAGTAAACCCACTTGCAATGACTACGGTAACATATCTCTCGATGCTGCCGAGGCGATTCTCCGCCACACACTTGTAGACGCCATCGTGCTTGGGATAGAGATGTGGAATCAGAAGATTTGTCTGCTCATCACGAATGTGAGTAGCGTTCGTCTCATGCAGTTCAACGTCGTCCTTGAACCATCGCACCTTGGCCTGCGGCATGGCCTTCGTCTTGCACTCCAGATCCAGAGCATCGCCTATATTGCGAGAAATCTTTGTTTTCGAGCTTAGATTAGTGTTTGTCCATTCCGGTGCCTTTGGTTCATGTATAAAGACATTGATCTCGCGACTTTCGTATTTTTCCGGGTGATTGATGTACCGTGCCCGGCACATGTACGTGCCGCGATCCTTGTCGGTTATCGATTTGAACTTAAGCGTCTTTTCGTACGAGTACTTCGTGTTGGTCGTTTTCATAATAATATCTGATCAAGAAATGTTTATATATAATAAATGTTACTGTGATCTGAGAGTCGATTGTTTAACCTACCATCACTCTCTTCAATGGGTTCGCCATTGTGGAACCACTCTAGGTTGCCATCGAAATGATAGGCCAGTGCCGCACAGGTAAAGGTCTCCTCATCCCCGCTGGCTATATTGTGATCCTTCTCAAGTCCCAGGATAGTAATGTCTTCAGGAATGTCACCCAATATCACGTGGGCCTTAGTTTGAGTATATGCTGGGTTGTCCAATATCACGTTCTGTGCTGCGCATAAGATAAGGCCCGGCTCGGTAGGAGTAAAGATGGCTTCGTGCACATACTCAACACTTAGTTTTCCTGGTCGTGTATTGGTTCTATACTGTTGGATGGAATCAAGAGATTAGCTACGCATGATTTGAAAATTAGAGGGACACTCAGGAATCACTGATCTACAACTAAGGTATACAATTTAGGATATGCCTAATAAAACAAAGTACCTTATAAAGTTCCTGGACTGTTTCGGACTAGTTGAACGTCGTAAATGATTGCAAAGGGAAATAAAATCGAAACAAGACAATTATTATATAAATAGAAGTATTCTGAACTTGTTAAGCCGAGATTAGTAAGCATGGCATGGCAAATCTATATTACAAATTGGCTGTGTGCATGTTAATTTACTATAAACAGTTAGATTAGTTCGAAGCTATTTGTACTCAAAGTAATTACAACGAATTGCAGGGTATCAATGGATTTAGGGGAATTCTATTAGAGAACAATCCAAAACTTACACTAAAGTTTTGAGTGGGCTTTTGGCAGGTTGGCCAACGTGGTTGCAGACTGCAGGGCTGGAAGAGGAAGGTCACAACGGCCGTGGGGTACGACATCACGGTGCAGTTAAGATGCGCTTCTTTGCCCTCCACCACATAGACATCATCCATTTTGAGGACGGGCGGTGAGAAGACGCTGACATTGAATTCTAACTCTTTACTGTTTACGCCGTTAGTGCCCTTTACTTTGTAGGTGCCACTATCCTCCAACTGTGCATTGAGCAGCTGCAGCATTGTGCTACTTTCAGAAGAAATAATCTTCAGGTTCGGCTCAGTCTCCCAGATCTCGATGCCGTTGGGCTTGTACCACTTGAACGTGGGTTGCGGGAAGCCTTCAAAGTTGACGGTCATCTGAATGGTTTTGTTTGCATGCTCACTTACTAAGTAGTGATTCGAAGGTTCCGACAGATTCAGATATGTTGAGTTGGGCTCTATAAGATTGTGAAAGTTTATTAGATCTACTGCTGAATCGGCTTACTATATGTGGCAACTCACCCATGACACGTATCATGTAGGAGTTGTGTTCTGTAGACAGGTGCGGCGAGCCGACCACACATTTGTATACACCTCTATCGGAGATCTTGGCATCCTTAACGATCAGTGTACTGCGCCCCACCTGGTGCGTGATGTTCTTAACGTCCTCGTCAAAACGGGGAACTGTGAAGTTGACTCGACTCTGCAAGATATTAAAGTGCGTTAAGTCAAATACAGCTCTATGAAGTGGTACCAAACCAACCATATCAACCCGGTCCGGAACCTTCCATTTCATATTGTAAACAGATCCATGCCGTGTGGACAACTCACAGACTAGCTTGAAGGTGTCGCCCTCATAAACGTGGCCTCGCGAAGGCGACGTTATGATCGGCTTGGTTAGGCGATCGTCTGCTTCTGTTATATTGCGCGGAGAGAATGTCGATATTAATTACGGTTATAATACCAAAGTGTTATGGGTTCTCAAGCATTTTTTACAGCTACATGCGAATGTCAGTGAGTTTAAAGTTCGTGTTTACAGGTGTTAGTTGAGACATGGACAGGTTAGCGGCTATTATCTAGGGTTAGTCAATGTCAACACACTAAACTATAGATTATGTTATCAAATTATAAGATATACGATTATATAAGGTTAGGAATATTCCCCAAAAAACAGTCCGCAAGCCAAACAAAAAACAAATAGAAAATGAGTGCAAAACAATCCATTAACAAAGTGCAGGGGAAACAATATGTGACAAGACAAGGTGAATACAAACAAAAAAGGAACAGGGAAGAGGCGAACAACCACCCACAACACTTACGCCCATTGGGTCGTCTTGAGGGGGAAGGCGTCATTGGGGCCAAATTTGTTGGGCTGCGCTTCCGACGCTGCGACGAAGATGAGTAATCGTTGTCTACATCTTGTGAATCGTCGGGGTAGTTATCGATATCGTTATTAACATCGATATTGGATGCAACATGCCCAGTACCAGTTAATAGTGGAGCGGTATTGTTTACGTTATTAGTAATATCGATTGGTTCGTCAAAACCAACAACCATAACCTCAAAACCATCGTGCGTTATGTTAGTTGACGTCCCTGTTGTAGCATCATCCAATCCGAATGCTGGGCGAACGGGAATTGTTAGCACATTAATGAGACAGTGAAACAGGAGGAGATATAGAACATAAATATATATATATATAGAAGTAGTGGAAGAGAGACAGAGAGCAAAGAGAGAAAAGTAGCGACATTTATGTAAAAACAGTTAGCACTCTTAACCTCACATTTAAAAGACTCTACCGAGTGCCGCAGGGGGGCAACTCTACTTAATTTAAAGTGTGTGATTACATGTGGTTTTTCAAAAAATTATTATTTGGTTTAAAATTTTTAATTTTGTAGGTGACCTTATCCTTTGAAATTTTAAAGTATTTTTGGAAGCAACTGTATTTTAGTGTATTCGTGTGTGTGCATGTGTGTGTTCTGTGTTTGTGTGTGTGTTGTAGCTTTTTAGGTGAACCATTTTCCATAGGTTTCAAATTCCAAATCCAGTTAATGCTTTTCAGAGTGATAGATAGATTGATCTTTTTTTAATTTTTGAAAGTTACAAAGCAATATTTACGACACATGTGGACGGAAATCACAAATCACAAACTTTGGGGTGCAAAAACTCACTATCAATTTGACCGTTACCAGAAAAGCGCACAACGGTATATGTGCTTTCATCTTCGTGTTCCGGAGACGGCTCTTTCGGCTCGCAAATATATTCACCGCTATCGGTAACGCTGCGTATTTCAATAACAAAGCCCCGCTTTGGGTTGTATCGACGGGCTGTCTTACTGTCAAGCGTCTGCAGACAACGTAGAACATAATGTCATTATTATAGTCAGTAATCGTTTATCAGATAAAAGAATACAAGGGTGAAAGGGTGATTGAAAATGGCAGGACTTTCTTTTCCCTCAAAATAGTCGACAACCCTAAAAAATTCTTGCTGGACTTCGTAATTGTTTTCATTATGGAATAACTATATATTATTAAGTAGAATATATAAAATCGTAAAGAATAAGTATGCTATATGTACATACGATTTCGAGTATATATACAGTAGGATGTGACTAGTTATATGATGCGTGTGAGAAAACTTTCGAAAGTGAAATAATCATTATCGCTCCTACTTCGAAAGTTTTGCAACACTACGCAACAAACTACGGAAACTTGTTGGATCTACTCAAAAATACGCAAGGATAAAACTGTAAAACATACTTATATAGCGCAGATGTATGTAGGAGAAATGTCCACTATCATTCGTGCTACAGTTCACCATTGCAGGTACTTTGTCAACAATATGAAATGTGAATCCCTTCTTCGGATCAAATTCAGAGTGACTGTAGAAACTACTTCGACTCTCTTTTGCCTTACTCGCGTATATTTTCTGCGCGATGAAAGGAGAACAGAAAGTCATCATGGTAGATATGTCGATAAGCTTATGATGTTTGTAATTAATTGCACTGTCGGCACCATCGAAAGACTCACCTCTCCATTAAATGTTAGCAACACTTCCGTCTCTGGCATGGCGGGCTTGCAGGGTACAACAATTTCGCTGTACTGAACTGCAAACAGAATTGGCTCCACAGGAGCTAGAAGATTGCTTGGATCATTCACATATACATAGATTGTGCTGGCTTTATCGTTGTTGACAAACTCCACCAGCTGTTCCTCTGACCAGTCCGCGGTTTGAGGAGCCTCTGATGATTTGATGCAATAATAAGCACCCACGTTTTCAACGCTGACGTTCTCCAGATGAAGTTTAATGCCAAAGGGCCGAGAGTTGTCAATGACATTGTCAAATTCTTCACTAATCTTGAGTCCCTCGTGACCATGCCACCACTGGACAGGTTCATCAGCCTCACATTGTAGCGTGTAGGGCTCATGCACCTGCAGCTTGAGAGAGTTCTTGCAGGGAGTGATCAGTGGAACACCATCTTCGCCCCCACAATTTGCGGGTTCATAGTCGTCGTTCTCCAGTTGACGAACCTGACGGGGCACTAGAAGACATAGCACGGGAAAGGAATTATTATAATAATTTCACAATTTTATTCTTTAATATACGTAATTATTTCCAACAAACATTAATTGTAGCTGCCTTTAAATACCGCTTCCACATTGAAGTGTTGCCAGACTAATACGAATAATATAAATAATGTTTACATACAATAGAAAGTTGACTGCTCGGTAACTAGTATAAATATCGATTGCTTAGGGGAATTAAATAATCGATTGTACTTAAAAATTGTATACGAATTATTTGAAAATGAAATTTTTTATAAACATGTATATTCTAATGGTAGCTGGCTCGAGGTAAAAATTAAATAGGATAAAATTAAAACAATATGTTTTTTATTTTATTTTTACGATATATTTCGGTAAATCCACGGTAACCAACATCAGGGATTTATTTTTCACTTCTGCTCTTGCGGGCGCAGAGTTCTTTAATATACATATTATTAATTTGTGCCCTTGGTAAATATATTTAAATTATTACGAACAAAGTTTGATAATTACGTTTTTAGGCAAACCGCAATTTGAATCGCTTTGTGTTTTTAAAAACATTTCTATAACTGACATATTTACATGCAAACATGCATGCACACATAATATATTCATATCAGAGTTTAGCTTCTATACTTCTAATAATGGACTTAATGTATAAATGCGATACGAGAGACTTTACTAAGAATAGATAAGAAATGTAGAGAAAAAACTAGTGTAAATATGTATCTTTTTACAATTAAATGTTCCCGTGGCTGTCAATGCATTTTATATGTATAAGATATATGATTTCATGACCAGATCGAGTAAAGGAATTCTGCGTAGTTCAAGAATTTCAATAGTTTTCTTTGGCATCTTTCGCACATCGTCAAAGCAGAGCATCATGTGGCGCTATCGTAAATATGGCACTTAAGTGATTCTTATTTAATTGCTCCACAAGGCACTCGCTTCATTGGTATTGGTATTGGGGCGACCCAGTGTGAACGTTCAACGTCAGCGTCTACTTGGCGTGGCGTTCGCCTTTTGTTTACTTGGCGATAAGAGTCGAGCTCAGCTTGAGGCTGATTGCATCCACTGCATATATGTATTTATATGATTTTAATTCATCTGGGTGCAAGGAATGTGCAACGGACCAAACCCCGCGCAGGGATGTCGAGTAGTTAATCATGTAGCTGACATATTAATAGCTGAACTACCATAGGCGCCAAGTGCCGAAAAACATGGCTTATCTTCGTCTCGTTCGAAGTCCGATTCAATAGTGTCTGGCGATTCACTTAACACTGGGTCTTAGGTATAGGCAAGAGGGGACTGCGAGTTTGGATGATGAGACGATCATAGGCGGAACATAAATTATAACAATTGTCTCTGACAGGAAGTCAGAAGGCCTTGATTATAGAGAAACTTATTTGCGAAACTCTCATTTATTTTATATACTTAAAAATATACATACATATATTTATATCAATGTAATTTCAAATGCTCTTCTACAAAATGTACATAAGCTCTTCTACAGAATAGATTGAGTCTTTAAGGCAAACAAAAACATTTATCGAGTGAAGTCTCACAACAAAACAAGCACAAAAGCAATAGTTGAGTGTTCTTGATTGTCATATACCCTTTACCCACTTGCTACTTTGTTTTGTTGATTTTTTGTTGCATATATTAAGGAGTTTATTCAGGAGCGGCTTCCAAATAACCATTTCTTAAATAACTTCTGTGTTAATTCTCCGATTTTACTTTTATTTCGGTTTTTACTGATTTACAATGGCGAAAGAAGCCGTAGTTAAAGTTTAAAAACCAACCCTACACATATTGATGCTAAATTGGGTAGCTATAGCCATAGTCTCTGAGATCTAGGTTTTCTTACGGACAGACAGATACTTGACATAAAGCTATAATACCCTTCTACCCTATGGGTAACGGGTATACAAAAACGTTTCATTGTATTTTTTTTGCATGTTCAATTTGATTGATAAGTAATTTCTCAGTAACGTATCAAGCTTTAAAATTATAATAAAAAAAAAAACATAAGAAATAAGAATTCAGCGTATTTCTTATTATTACTTATTATCTTTAGCTTGCATATCTGCGAGTTCTCAGTTCCTCATGAGTTCTGAATAACAAATCTGAATGAATTGAAAAAATACTTACATGAATCAACATTAATGGCGACCAACAGCAGCAGAAAGATCGGAAATTTGCCCATTTTGATGAATGTGTAGAGTAAAATCTACTTATATTTGATTTTGATACGGTCTAGATAAAATTTGATTGCACAAATGGGTTCAGAATCTGACGATTGGCTCCATATCTGGAGTATCACTTCGTTTTGCACTGCAATGAAAAACAATTGAGATTGTAAATTGTAGTAATTTGTTTAGATTACTTTTCAGATAACGTTGCTTAAACTTTATAGAACTCTGTCGTGAATATATTGTACAACCACTTTTCACAGGAACACAAACCCGCACATAGTATATACCAAACGTAAAAGGCATGTATGCTTCGGGTGGAGATTGATACGCGACTGAAGCATAACGCGACGCCAAGCTGAGCTTATCAAAGTCATTTATTATTGTTGTTATTGTTGTTGCTGCTGTATTATGTGTATGACAACAAAATTTTCGATTAGTGAGAAGGAGAACGATAAGCCCTTTTCCGCTTTGAGTAATACGCCAGCAACGTTTTCAGATTCAAATGTGACAACAACAAGTTGAAGACTTGTTGAACACGACTAAATACTGAGAGTCGTGCGTGACACGAAGCCTTCTCTTTTGAGGCACGCTCTCATCTGCTTGCTATGAGCTGAACTTGGATTTAACTAAAGCCATGCGCAGTGTTCCCTGGCTGGATACGGCGACACATGCGGAGCACTAAATGACAACGAGACATGCACAATTAAACAAGTTGACTAACACAAATTAGAACAGCAATTGCCACAGGGGGACGGGGTGATGAGGAGGCACAGTCATAATCCGAGACAGCAGCAGGGGCGCAGCGGGGAACACACTGGTACACAGTGACAACAAGTGGCCCGTGTGGATGGCAAACTGCGATAAATAGGAATTTCATTTTACGAGTTTGTTCTTCCTCTCTGTGGCGCACCTACAATACGGCAGCTGTTCCTAGTCAACAGGACGAGGAGCAGGAGCAGGAGCAGGAGCATTGTTGATGGTGGTGACATTTGAGCCTAGGCAATGACATGGTCAACTTGTTGGCTAATTGCCATTCGGAGGGGATGGGGTGGTCAGCAAACGAACCATTCATTCATCTTTGTCAGCGTCCTCTGGACACGATGTCTTGGCTCGCGTACCATGCGTCATACTATGCCCGTGATAAGCTGCTTGATATTGGTTAATTAAAGTGCTCAGTAGCCACTTGGCTTACTTACATCACCTGAGTGAGACGTGGCTAAAAGCCAAACGCGTTTGGTAAATATTGACAGACAAGTCTGAGCGGGGAGCAGCCAAAGCTAATCGCACATGATGTTGCACTTAAGCAAGTGATCTGCTGTACCAAGAACGGCACAACGACAACAGGATGCTCTTATGTACATCCGAATTACTAACTAACAACCGACTGTGCGGTATTTCCGGGTGTTCATCGGTTCACTGAATCACTTAGATGTTGGGCAAATCCCTCCAAACAAAAAAAAACCTCCCAAACAAAATTTATATCTCTATGTCACAACTGAAAAATAAACTAATAAAAAGAAAAAAACGGACTAGAGAAAAAGGCAATAATAATTTGAAGTAATTATATTATTTTTATATTCAATAAATTAATAATTAATAAATAAAAAATTCCACTTATGTATAATAACAATTTTACAATAAAATTTTGAATTTAAGTCAGGCCAAACAGGATTAATTTCCGGATAATTAATAAAATTTATAAGTAAAAACTTAACCATGAGTATAAATAAAAACAATAAAATGACTAAAATACCCGAAAAAAGGCTGAACTGGCAGCAATGCTCTGTGGTAACTTTGCAGATGCATAGCAACGAGCTTTGTAGGGAGCACATAGCAGTTAACAGGCAAATGTTAAGTTACTGCTCTTCTAAAAGTTCGCTGTTAACTTCTCTTACAGGCAGAGTAGCCAGATCAATCAACGAATGATCGAAACGAGCATGTCTGCTAATTGAAGTCCAACTATCTGTCTATGGATTCTGTTGTCTTGCTCAGGTCAGCTGCTTTTCATGTTGTGTCGTCGTAGCTCATGTTGGGGCTGCCTTTTTGTTGTTGCTCTGTCGTTGTCGTCGTTGGGGCGAGGAGTCGCCATGACGACACGCCTACTTTTTACTTTTTCTTTGCCATTTTTTCAAGGGCGCATAGCATTCCATCGGGTTTGCCGCGACTTAGCTGCCCCGCGTTGTTGCAGTTGCACTTCGCGTCGTGTTGCCGTGTCGTGTCGTGTTTGCTTGCTGCTATTTTTAGCTGTCGCATTACCCCGCACCTGCCCCCTGCCGCTGCTTGACCACCCCAGGCCTTGCTTGACCAACCACCACCTAATTGCCGGGGCAGCACGTCCAGCTGGGGCATCCGACGTGCAGCATGTTGCCGCAATTGTTCGTCGCGCAATTAGGGACCCACGCAGCAGATTTAATTGCCAGGAGCCTCGCATGATGATGATGATGATCCACTTGGCTATTTCCAGCTACTGCCTCAGTCAGTGCTGCGGACTCTGAGATGATTCAAAACACTGACGAAATAACTTCAAATCGCATTTGATTAGCTTTGTAAATATTGAGTATTTTAATGCGGCATTAGTATGACGTCATCCGTTCGACTCCAACTGGTTGCCCTAGCTACGCTGCTGTGTGTGTGTGTGTTTATGATGTAGGCAGTGTAAACCTTACACTGAAACCAAAACACGACGTCCCCCATGTAAATAACTTTACATAAATGACAATATTTGCGTACTAATCGAAATGAGACCCAGTGAAGCGACAGAGAGGGAGAAAGAGAGAGAGAGAGAACGGACGCCAAACCAGTTTTGGGATTGGGAGGGAAATGCTGCAAGTCTGCTGTACGGAGTCGTAGATCAACAATTTATGGGATTCAATGAGAATGAATGGGAAACTTGTCGCCTGCAAGTCGACTAAGTGCGTAGCAAGAACCAGTAGCAGTTGGAAACGGGGTATCCAGAATAGATTCCAAGTACTCCCAGACAGAACTGAAGATCTCTGAGGCGGAAATATTAATTAGGCAATCAATATATAGAAGCAATACGTGCTGAGATCGATTACTTTAACGAGAATAAACAAAACTGAGCGAAATAGTCAGTCAAGCAGAAAGCTGAGTACAGTGAGGGAGGGGCATAAGAGACGAAGATCGTTGTTTAATACATAATAATTGTACTCAAATGCACTAGTAACATATTAACTATACTACAATATACTGTATGCATATTTAGTAACAACAACAGTACTGAAATATACTGTATATTATAATCAATCATACTAAAATATTATACGGTTGAATATTAACAAAACTTAAATAAACTGTGTATATATTAACACATTAACTGTAGTGTAATATTAACTTGGGCGGCTACTACATTGTAATATAATTATCATATACCATATGCATAATATAATATTTACTTATTTGTTTTTAACTGTTTGCTCTTTGGAGCGTGCACTGTAGCGTGACATTTGATATATCTGTTTGTAAACACAATCAACATATTTATGTACAATTTCATTGCTCCTCTCGCTCTGTGTGTTGCGCAATAAACTTGCTATGCCAAAAGTACTTAGTAAGATCTAGAGAACCATACAAACTTATAATTCTCGATAGCGATACCAACGATAAGTGGCAGATTGAGGTACTATACAAGCTAAAAGATCGTACTTTTTTGTTATTGGTTTTTATGTTACGCGTGCCAGTTTCATCCATTTCGTTTCATTTCATTCCCTTAATTTCGAGTCTATTTGCACAAATTGAATTTTACGACTGCAATTCGGAAATTGCTTGGACCACAAATTGTCGCACATGCTGTCCCTTTTTTATAGGCATCCGTCCCTTTCGCCCACTCCCTTTCTACAGCTGGAATACGTGTTAGTCCTCCATTCTAATTTCAGATATTGGGGAGCTAAACGATTTTCGTGAGCGATACTAACCATAATTAAAGATTAAGAGGTATAAGGATCGTCCTTAATATATTAAATGCTACTCTCAGCAAGTTTATTACGGATAGTTTACGTTTTATAGAGTTTATTTTTTTTCATAAACTTTTCCGGACATGTTCTGCCAATACAGAACTGAAAATTTTTGAATTCAATATTCCATTTTTCCGATTCAAAAAGCACAAAACAATAAATTGGCAAACATTAATTTCCATTGAAATTGGCTTCTCTGGTTTAATCACAATTCCATGGTCGATAAATTATTGTTATTTTTGTTTCTCTGAATCGTTGCACGGAAATTTTATTTTTACAATGAAATTTCTGAAATTTCATAGTGAAACAGAAGCGGACAGAAGGAGGAGGGTGGAGGAGCAGTAGGGAGCGGTCAGGGGGCGTTGGCTTTTGTGGCATGTTGCAGCTCCATCAACGAGCTCATTGTTCATTATTTACGGCATAAGTTTTGACATTGCCGCCGAGAGTACGGTGAAAATGAGGAAAATGCGAAATATTGCGGCCGTTAGAGTTGGCTTTTTTATAGCCAATAAATGTAAAAAGTTTGCAGAGCTTGCATCGTGCCTGCACATGCAACAGATTTGTGGCCATGCTGCACGTCACGTTGCGGTCGCTGCGACATTGAATGCTTGCCACTTCCCTCTGCCCACCTGTCCAAACTGCCCAGCTGTCCACCTGCCTCTGCTACACGTGCCAACTGACCCTCATCCAGTTTCATCCATTTCTCTTCATTTCATTGCTTTAATTTCGACTCTGTTCGCACAAATTGAATTTTATGTCATCGCAATTTCGAATTGTTTGCTCCGAAAGTTCTCGCTGTCCTTTTTTATATGGCTCTTCTATCTCTTTCTTACCCTCTGCCTCTCTAGAAAGAGCTCTAGCTGGACCACGTTGAAGCCCTCCACTCTGAACGCAGATTAATGACTTTCGCTAGAACGACATCGTCATCGTCGTCGTCTGCGACCTTTGGACTCCTGTGAAAGTCAAGTGCCTTTTCTGTCTCTGTCTCGATTGCAATGCAACGACTTAATTGGAAAAACAGCTTAAGCAACAAAAAGAAAAGCAAAGCAGAAGCAGCAACAGCAGCAGAGGCAGCAGTAGCAGCAGAAAAAGCTGCAGCAGCAAGAGAATGACAACTGCAACAATCCGTTGGCTTGTGGCCAAAAGTGCATGCAGCCAAAAATATGAGGAAATATTTGCCAACCATTTGCCGTGTCTGGAGAGGGGGGTGGGGGTGGTAGAAGAAGAGGTGGGGGCACTCTGTGGTAGCTGGAAGTTTGCTCATTGCAAATTCAAATACAAAACTGTGAGCAACGCACGCAAATTGAAAATATTTTGCAATTTGGGGCAACAAACGATTTGCGGTTGCTGGCAGCAAAGATTGAAAGATTGACGGATTGACAGATTGGTGGATTGGTAAACCACAAGAAAGTGCGGGCGTTGCGCTCCAGCGAACACACAAATCATGTTTAGCTATTGTCAATTCCATGTGGAGGTGGTTGCGAGTGGGTGAAGAGTTGCAGGAGTGGAGCAAATCGAAGATTTAGAGCTTTAGCACGAGAAGATGCCCGAAGTGAGTGTGGGTGCCATTATACACAGGTTGGTTGTAGGCATTCAGATTGGAAGATCTACCAAACTTACTGAAAGTAGGCCTGATGGGAATTGATTAGGTATAAATACAAAATTATGGAGACCGCGGCGGAGATTTGGAGTTTAAGATTAGAAGATGCTTGGAGTGACTGTGGGTTCTTCTCACCAAGAGCTGAGCTATCAAATTTACTGGAACTAGACCTTACGGAAATCGACATCTTTTATAGTATTAGACAGAGTTGAAACTGAGATGTTTAAAGGTTCTTTAAGAGGTTGAATATCTACGTTCTAGATCCATTTCCCTTTACTTATAATAATAGAATAAAAGCATATCAAATATATTAAGTAATATATGTATATAGAAAAGGTAAGTAATATATAAGGATATATAATATAGGAAACCTTGTTCTCATTGTTATAGATCTATTACCTATGCATCCATCAAATAAGTTAATGCAAAATGAATTGTTATTGCCGCTACTTATAACACATTATAGCGCCCAACTTATAGTTAACTATTTTTATAGGGTATAAAAAGTGGATTCGCGCTTCCAGTGGGTATTCCGTTTTACGGGACCCGTAGGCGGATGTCATTATCATTATCATGACAAGGCATGACGCGATTCGCGTGTCCTTTAATGATGACGAAATTAGGCGAAATACTTTCCCACTTTCCCACTTCCCCAGTTGAAGGACCTTCCCGACATCTAATTCATTAGTCGGTGTAGTTAGGCATCGCTGCGTGTGTGGGCGTGACTTCTGCTAAACAGCAGTTAGTATAGCTGCGGTAAAGCATTTTGCTTTAGGTTCTTGGTGGATGCCTACACTGGGAGAAATTTAAAAAGGGAGACAAAGTAGGAGACACTTTGAGTAGAGTAGAAATCTAAGTCAGCATTAAAGTTAGGTTTTTTCAAGTTCCCTTCCATTATAATACTCAAAACAAGTTCTCTTTTCTCACAGTGTCTTTAAAGAGTACTTGCGTTGGCTGGAAAACCTGATTAACATTTTGATTAAGCCTTTGATGTATCCATAATCGAGTTGGATCCTTCATTTATGTTTTATTCATAATCCCTTCAACTTTCGCATAGAAGAAACCAAGATTAACATTTTGATTGAACCTGCAAGGCATACATAATCTAGTGAGCATCTTCATAAATGTTTTTCCAACCATTTTCTCGCAGTGTATTCTGTGTGCGCGCTGCATAGCTCGGACAAGGGCGAGCCGTGCCGAATAGGCTCGTGAAAATGTTTGACACACATTGCACGAGTTGCCTTAATTATTGTTAATTAATTAACGATGCTTTCTCTGGCAACTCTGCAGCAATTAATGCTGCCAGACGGCAGGAGGAGAGACGGACAGACAGCGGAAAATGCGAGTAATTGTTTGATATTGATATATGGCTCAAACTAAGTGAAAATTCTTGTTGTCTGCAGCACGAGTGGGCCGTGTGGCAGGCTGCTGTGCCGCAAGTGCAACACCCACTCAGACACACACACACACACACACTTGCACACACACAGCAGGGAGTTGGATTGTGCAATTTATCAGATTGTCTCGCTATGGTGACGCCCACAAGGGCGGGGCTGCGGGCGGCCTGCTGTCTGCTGCATTCTTGAAGTGCAAACGCTGTGCCGCCTACAGCAGCAACAACAACAACAACAACAGCAACAACAACGACAATGCTCTGTCACAGCGGGTAGCTAATCTGCAAGACAGTTGCATAAACAACAACAGAAAAAAGAAACAGAAAAAGAAACTGTAACTGAAACAGAAAACAAACTTTGCATTTTGATAGATTGGCAAGGAAAAGCGACAAGAGCGACAGCAACTGCTGCTGGTGCTGCTGCTGCGACTGTTGCTGCTGCGACTGTTGCTGCTGCATTGCCCTCAGCTCCAGCTCGAGCCAAGCCCTGCAAGAGGCTACTCGATAAAGGCCGCAGTAATCTGCTTCTCTTCTTGCATTTCTTTATACTTTTTTTTGTGGGTTCACAACAACTGCGGGTCTTCGCTTTCAGATACTGTATCTGGTAGATACACGGCAAGAGGCAACGGCTTATCAGCTTGTTTACATGTGTTTTGCAATGCGCGATAGTGCTGTGTGTGTGTGTGTGTTTGCCTATCTAAATGCCTGCGCTAAGATTTAGATAAGTTTAGTATTAATTGGCGCCTCAGGTGGAATTGCACAAATACAATACAAACACAAAGTGCAGGAGAAGGAAGTGGGTAGGGGGCAGGGGTGGAAGGGGGCTCAGCTTAATTGAAACAGAAGCAGAGGCAACAAATTGCTAACTTAATCCGGTTTACATAATTGCAACGAAAGTGGCAAAGTTTCGCAAACTTTCATGCGAATTAAAAGTGAAATTAATGACTAAAACAGACGCAGAAACACTGAACACTGAAGACTGAAAATGTATCTCATGGATGCGTCATGGAAAAGCACTTTGCGACCGGCTTATGTTGAACACATGTTGCTACTTATGCAACCCACTGTGCCATGCCCATCGTACATTGTCTCAAATTTGGCGAGATACGTTCATAGACAAAGAAAGGGTATATTGATTATTGAGATACTGCATGTCACAGACAGCAGTGGGCGTGGCAGTGCACAATGAGTAAATTCTATGATCTATATGTTCAGTACACTTATATATTCCTGGTCTGCACAAGCCTAGACAAACTGGGAATATCTTTTCATCGCTGTTTGATTCGCATCGATCTCTGGAATTACAAGACCTAGAGACATGTAATTTGGCGTAAATATTCCTTGAATCTTTAAGCATCTGAAGTTGATTGTGAATTGATTATATTATCATTACTTTTTGCCAAATTGCTATGCCCAAGTTCTCCACAGATCGGCTTTAAAAGGTACAACTACTGTAATGACTTATCTATCTATTTCCAACTTTAATATCTATATCTATTATGTACAGTAGTAAAATATAGAACTAAATTCAGATTCCAAGAACTATACACAGCTATACAATAGAACAATATAAACATAATTAACTCCAAGCACAATAAAAAGGGTATTCTAAAGTCAAGTTAACTTTACAATAGTACTGCAAACATATACTCAAACAATTATTAGGTAAATTTAAACCTATATTCCAATATCAAGTTCTATACAAAGGGTATTCAAAAGTCTGTGCCTGCTTGGCTGTTGCTTTCTTTACTTGTTGCTTTCTGCTTGCCATTTCGATTTCCATTGTGAGTTTTATTAATTTCATGTTATTTTTTCTAGTGGACTTTTGATATAAAGAAAGAAAAACACAACGAAACCAAAAAACACTTAAGCAATTTTGGCACTTTGCCCACATTGGACGCAGCTGGCTAAGGCCGATCGAAGGCGGCGACAATTTGTTTGTTGACTTGTTTGAGTTGTTCGTAAACAGGCGAGTCACAAATATTATTGCTAATATGTTCCCATCTATAGCTCAATATATATCAATTGGCTCAGGCCCGATCCGCAATCCCCCATTCGACGTTGCCCGTTCCCCAATCCCATTTTGAATTGTTATTTACTTTTCATTGCTTGGCAATGGCCTCAATTGCTGACTGCGCTCGCAATTCACATATAAATAAATATTTAATAATAATTCGTAATATCGGGACTTCTTGAGCTTTTCGTTTCGTTTCGTTTCGTTTCTGGGTCACTCGCAAGAGACGCACAAAAGCATTTTCCGGAGTGCAGGCGGAAGTGAAATGCGCCTTGTGCCTTTTCATAGAACAGATTAAGACTTTTTATTGTTCTTATTCTTGCTGCTGTTGTTGTTCTTCTTCTTGTTGCGTGCCACGGCGCAAGTTGCGACTCTTAAGCAGGAGAAGGTGGTGACTCTAAAGGGGATAATTTACGACCGGAAAACTTGAGAGAACTTGCTAAGTAAACAGCATGAATAGCGGAGATAGCTCTTGCTCAGGTGAAAGCCACGTGCAAAGTTCTCGCTGTTCTCTGTTTAGTATCTGCAATGGATTTGCATGAGTTATGGCTGCGAAACCTTAAAATGGCCAGTCCTCTGCCTCCCCCCCTTTGTTTTGCAGTCTCCTTTTGAGCCTCGCCCACTTTACGCCCACCCAGCGTGCAGCAAGTTAGTCTGAATAGCCTGGCCCGAAAATTGGTATTCTACGAGCGAAACTTCAGCTTGCCACGGCTTGGGTCATTCGTTTACCCTGTAATATGTGAAGTTGAGGTATATGAGACTGCCTAGAAATGTGTGTTAGGCACTACAGGGTATAGCTAAGTGGTGAATTACGGACACTTACGGACAGTTCACCTTGCTTATTTATGCCCTGCTGCAGCCACAAGAGAATTCCAGAGAGATTTACGTCTTAAATGCGAATAAATATGGCCAAAGACAGCTGCGCATACCCTATGTATGTACGTATGAGGAGACATGTGGCATGCCTGGGCACATACACAACATTCGATACAATGTGGAGATAGCATAAACCGTTAGCTGCAATTCGTTAGCAAAAAAGCCATGAGGAGGCCAGCGAGGGAAGCGAGGGGGAAGGTGTCCGCCATGTGTGCCTCGGCACGCAGCAGGCGGTGTCGGTTCTATTGATTTTCCGCCTTATCACAACAGTTTGCAGAGCGGTTCCACCCGAGCCACGCCTACCGCCTTCAATTCTATTTCCAGTTTTGCATGCTGCAATTTGCCAAGATGAGAGGAGTACGGGGACGGGGACGGGAACGTGGACGCGGCGGGCACTGTGTGGCAGCTGCAATTAGCGTCCGTTTGAAGCCGTCGCAGTTGATGGACAAATGGAGCAAGTGCCTCCGGCTACTCCTCCTTCCCCTACTCCGCCCCTTCAACTACACGCCTGTGTCTGCATTTAATAAACAAATCGGACAGAGTGAAGCAATTGTGGAGCTGACCCAAATGGAGCTATAGATGCAGACACAGATACAGATACACGGATACGGATACGTCATAGATATATGTATGTATCCGATCGCGAATGAAGCCAACTGACTCATTAATTGTTCAATGAAAAATTTGTTTGTTTTATTACGCACTCAAGTGATAATAACCCCAAAAAGAGTGAGAGAGAGAGGAAGAGGGGAAGAGAATCTGCAGCTGCAGCTTGTTTCCAAAAGAATATCGAATATAAGAAAACAAACAAAACGTTGTCAGTCAACAGGCAAACCGGTTTATGAAAGTTGTTTGAGCCCGAGAGAGAGAGAGGGCCAAGAACAAAAGAAAGAGGCAATAAGAAGCAACATTTTTTTGGGCAGCCCAACACAGTCAAAGTCATATCAATAGATACACCTGAACAGAGATACTTGCTGCAGCAGCGAGACCTGTTGATGATTAAGAGATGCCACCGTTAGACAACGTCATCGTAGACAGTCAGCTGCTTACACTGTCTACAGTTAACCGCAATTTTGAATAGCAGCAACATCAACAACAACAGCAACAACGACAGCAACAACAAGATCGACGGCAGTAAACAACGCTATTAACAACAACAACGCGATGAATCACGGCCTGGTTACCTGGCCGTGCCCGGCTTGTCACTCTCTCGATTCGCATGAAATACCAATGTCGTATCCAAGTCGGGGAGGTCTCTCTTTCCCTCTCTCGCACACACACACAAATAGACACACACACACACACACTCAGGCAAGCACTTATCAATGAAAGCCAAATTTGATAACAATACACAAGACACGCACACAGTCAGAGAGGTCAGCAGATAATGCGAGTGTTGCGAGTGCGAGTTCCCCCAGAGTACCCCTAGAATATTCATCGAGTCTCCCTGAGCACACCAAAAAAAAGATTGAACAGCGATTGAACGGCGTCGGCATTGGCAGACGTCAAAGCAAACACTCACACACTGACAAACACTCATTCACTCATTCACTCACTCACTCACGCAATCGCATTGAGTTTTCCCATTCGAATTGAAATATCGTTTGAATTCGCTTTGAATGTTTGCTTTGTCACCACCTGTGGCTCTCCCACTCTCTGTCTCCCTTCCTCTCTCGCACTCGAATTCGCACCTCATACCTATCTCTATATAATATACATATATATGGAATATGGGCCTCGCATATAGTCGCCATATAGTGGCATTAGCACATTTTGATGCATGGCTTGGCTGGCGAACACTTTGATCCAGTTGGCTTTTATCATGACCAAAATTCTTATGGCATTCAACAAGAAATTGTGCTTGATTGCAAATATTTTAGCGCTTACGTTTTGAATAATTAAATATATATTGTTGTTTCACTTTCACAATATAAACACAATAACAATTCAATTGCGTTGTCAGCTGAACAGTTTTAAAGCTTTTGCTGTTCTGTTTCTTTTGTGTTTCCCACTTTATTTGTTATTGAATCTCAATAATAGAATGAATTGGGGCTGCACTCTTGGAAGAGAACACAGTGCACAGTGGAAAGAAAAGCCGCGTTTGAGCTCGCAGCGCACTCGAGAGACCGTTGTTGGTGTTGGCGACGACGTCCGAACGGCGCGGGAAATGAAATTCAACTAAAAGTAAACTGAAACTGGTGTGTGCCACGGTGCGCTGCAGTAAAACTTGGCTTGGTGTTGCCACATCGTCGCAAACTGTACTAAATGTGTTTGCGTCGCGTGCCGTAGCAGGCAGCTTTGCAGCGTACTGCAAGCGTGGTGAGTTCGCATCGGAAACTTAACAGCGGACGGTAATTTTGCCGATTGGACGTTATTTTTAAAAGGTTTTCATTAAAAAACAAAAGTTAAATGAAAAAAGCTTGCCATAACATTGGACCCGACTGCTGAGCGTGCTCTATACTTTGAAGATTTGGCAAATTGTGTACTGTTTAATGAAGAAAATAAGAACAAGTTAAAGAAATAAAATATGCCGCTATCAGCTCAGGTTTGGTTACAATTTCGAATTGAAAATGGACAAAACTATCGTTATTTCAAATGCTAATTTTGTTCACTAACAAAATTCTGCCATCCTAGACACGATCCAATTTGTGTCTCGGATGAGTCTCTTCAAAGATAATTCAGTTCAACGTGGGAGTGGAGGTTTTTACACCAAATTGCTAATTCGGAACTTTCAAGAGAATCAACATATATTGTTAAAAGAAAACGCAGTAACCAACAAGAAAAAAGCCGTTTTCCATGTTCTTGTGTTTGTTACTATATGCAAATTTAATAACATTCAAATTTGACGGCTAAACGGCTAAGTTGGCAACACTGCGGCGTAATTCTTGATAAAGCGAAGTGACAAGTATTCGTATGTTTAAAGCTGATTGTCTCTATATAAAATATACAGACTATACAGAATACCTTTATTGCCTTGCCAGCATTAGTAGAGCTTTCAAAAATATTAATAAGATCGCATTAATCTGTAAACAAGTTGTATAATTGCCAATGTTGCATGACACATTGTAATAGGTACATTTGTGGCCCATATTCAGGGAATTATCGGGAGAAATCTACATGAGCAACCTTAATGTTCCGCAACAATTAAAAATGGCCAACTATTACGGTTAATTTATAGCCAGACTTAATGGCCCGACTGGCTGTCCGGGCTGGGTGCAGTGATCAGTGCTGCAAATGAGCCGAACGATCAGTGATCGTTCCACTTAATGTGCAAATAATTGCGCAGTCCAAAGAGTCCAAAAATTTCGAATTTCGCCGTTGTATAAATAGAGGTTCCTTCAATTCTAGCGGAACCAAAACTCCCCCGGTTTGCTTTCAACTTCTAACTCGAAAAATGTTGCGGAACTTCGTTATACTGTTGATCTGTTCTACGGTCCTTGAGGTGGCTCAGGCTTGTGTAAGTAGAGACAGAAAAAACTGGAAGATTAGAAGGATATACGAATTGCTTTCGGTTACTGCAGAATGGCTACAAGGCGAAGATTGTGAAGCTGGAAAACTGCGCAGGGGACGATGCCGTCATTACCGTCGAGGATGGCTTCAGTGTCAAGCTGAACAAGAAGTGCGAGCTGGTGCCACAGGGTTGCTTCGTGAACAAGGCCTTCGGCACAGCCATGGCCAAGTTCAAGGTGCAAAAGGACGGCATTGTCATGAAGGAGGGCAAGATGGATATGTGCGCTGCCATCGATCAGGCACCCGGCGAGGCCAAGGACATGTTGAAGCTGTTCGGTGCCCCCTCCAGCTGCCCAGTTAGCGAGGAGAAGATCTGTGCCAACGATCACAAAGTGGATATGTCCAAGTACAAGTCCATGTTGGGCATGGCACGTGGTCATCTGATTATCGATAGTGAAATCAAGCACGATACTGTGAGTTCACTTTGGAAAACTACTGAAAAGGTCACCCCATAATATTCTATTCTATTCTTTCTCCCAGGGCAAATCGTGCATTCACGCCGAAATCGAAATATCGAAGAACTAGATCAGAAATCAACTGGAGGAGCTGGATGAACTGTCAAGGTCCACTGAGTCTTTTGCTAGCTAATTGTTACTTTCATTGTATTCGTCGTAATAAATGGTGGTATTGAGTGCACAACAACAACAAAAAAACAACCAAGCATTCTCAATTAGTATAATATCAGATATGGTATATATATTTCAACATTTTTAACACTTTCGCTTACAGAAGTAGAATTCAAAAATATCAAATCTTAACTGCACTTAAACTACAGTTAGTACAGTACTGTGGTAGTATATCATCTAGTCACCAGGGCGTCAGGTGAGGAAGCTTTCTTGTGGAGATAGAGACTGTCTTGAGCAGCGCTAGGAACAGATCCGATTTCAGATTTTGGGGTTCAGCAGATGCCAGAAAATCCATAGTCGCAATCTTCTTTTTCTTTCAGGCGACCCAAGTAGGGAGAGTGCTTGATGCCGAAGCTGTACGAGGGCATTTGCGATAAATTAACCTAGCGGGAATATTATAGGCATAAAATACAGAAAAAATATTAAGTGAATAATTAATAGTGCTATGGAATCAATATTATATATAATTTTAATTTAGTTTCGCTTGACGATAAGCTCGAAAAGGATAATCTTTGCAAGTTCCACTCTATGGATAGTTCCTGTCTGGTCGGGATTCTACCATACAACGCGTATACTTATCAGGCAATATATATTGCCCCTGTCTTCCGGCATACTTCGAATGAATAATACCAAAGGATATCGAGGGTGTCGATTTCTTCTCCCAGTACTGTGGGCCAGTTTCTGAATGTCATCACTGTGAGAAAGTTGTAACACACGATTGATTACCTTTTCGGGACAGTGTGCACCTGGACCGGGCTTGTTGTCATCGGTTATGTATTTATATTTTTCACGCATCGAGTAGACAGGCGGCTTGCTCTTGGTCACCGTGTATTCGCTATCGTAGTAGCCCGGTCCCGGCAATACGAAAGTGGGTATAAGTGAATCCCTCTCCCGTCCGGCCATTGAATAGGCAGGTGCCGAACGAATAGGACCCTCCTTGCTGCCGCCCAAGACACTCGGTATCGAATAGACGTTAGGAGCTGCACAGAGATCAGAGATAGAGATTAAGTTGTAATTGGCCACATAAATATTTATATATAGATGAATCAGATATGCGTTAGGTTGGTTTGTTCAAATGGCTGGGTTAGTAGTGGATGCATGGTAGTTGAAGGTCGGGCTCTCCTAGTTCTGTTCTGGAAACAACACACAAAACGAGTGGATCACTTCTCGACGCGATTGTCGCTGTACCATACCTGATGATCTTCTCTTGCACGCTGCTCGCCTCCACAGCGTACTTCACTGTACTCGACCTGGTCGACTGGCCGCTGCTGACAATGGCTCCGTCGCTCTGCACCACAACGCGTTGGCTTTGGTTGGCCGTTTTGCTGGCACTGGCATCGGCGGTACCCTTGACGGCTACCTTTAGATTGTCGCGCTGGGCAAACGCCTGCTCTGCGTGGTGCATTTTGGTTGTGTGCTGCTCGGAGTGAGACTGAACCGAAGTCGAAGGTACTCCATTGACTACCCTCGTAGTTGTCGTGATTGTCGTCGTAGTGGAGCTCGCCTTAGGTGCTAGCTCAGTGCTGGTAGTGCCTTTGTTGGTGATGTCCTTGCTGTTGGTGCCTTTGCTGTTGGTGCTACTGTGCTTAGTGCTTGTGCTTGTGATTCTAGTGGCTGTCACCGACTTCTCCTGCTCTTGCTCCTGATGCCGACTAACTCCATTCACTGTTTTGCTCGGTACCTGCTCCGCAACAGTTGTCGTCGTAGTGGTTGTGGTGGTAGTGCTGCTACTCTCGTTGCCAGCGTTGCGAACTGTGTGTGCAAATTGCAATTAGAGCTGTGAGTGAGCCTCAAGCTTGGCACAACAAATACGGATGTGTGTGCATGTATACATGTGTGGGTGGGTGTGCAAATGAGTGTATGAAAGAGCCTGACGCTACGCTTCACCCGATATAGAAAGTATGAAAGCTATAGTCGAGTGTGCTTCTCTATTTTAAACTCTTTACACTCATATTCAACAAATGAAGAAGGTGACTGATTTCTTAAACATCTTATTATAAATTATCCGAACTGAAATAATTTAATTTAAATTATAAAATAAACGCGCTACCTTTATGTTCGGTACAATTCGGGATTCTTTTATGGTATTTAAGGCGAATACTAAAACCGTCTTAACCATTGTCACTTAATTATAGATACAATCACCAATTTTGGTAGCTCTACCACTTATAGTCCTTGAGATAAAGGTGTTCATACAGACATGCCTTTATTACTAAAGTAGTGACACATTGACAAGCTTCTTTTCCTAGTTCATTACATTTTTAATTTTCAGAAAAATTTAACACCCTTCTACTTTATGATAAGTGAGTATAATGATTCCCCGCGAAATATTCTTAATGCTTAACTTTGCATCTTCAGATGGAGACTCGGTGGTTTCAGCCTCTTTACCCTCTCGCGTAGTACCCCGTGTCCACTTCTACAACTACTCCCGCCACCATTCGGCTCTATCAGATTCAACTGTTTCAACTAGTATTTCAATCAAATCCCCCAGGTCTAGTGAATGCAATTCACATGCCCCTAAGATAAGCTTATAGATATGCTTAGGTATGTGTGGTACCTTCATAAAAGTTTATATACTATCTATATGAAGCGTGTTTCAAGGTACTTGATATGCGTGAAGTGCGGTAGAATGAAGCTTACCGGGACTAGCCAGACGACGTTCGCGTCTTTGTAAGATGCGATCTTCAATGTATGCGCCTTTAGGTTCTAGATGAGCGCGGTGTTCAGGTACGAGTATATACAGGAATACGGGAATGGATATATGCATAGGCCAGAGCACCGAGAATATGTGAAGAAAAGTCGTGTGTGTGGACAAAACAAAGACATGAAATACACAAAACACATACAAAATCAAGCTTGATACGGTGAGAGAAAAACGTGGGAACGTTTCGATTCCTGTTTAAACACTCGCGCATCTTAAGTTCCCGACACAAAATGGCATAGCCGGCACCAGCTAAGCGTAGGATAATATAAGTACATGATAAGAGGATGCGGTACATACCTGGTATGGGCGGCATAGGCAAAGTCTTCAGACCAAAGCTGTATGCTGGGGAACTATCTAGCTTGCAATGCTCTGGATGATAATGTCCGGGAGCTAAGGGGGAAATGGCAACAAGATGCAAGAAAGCAAACAAACATACATATATATATTAAGTGAGAGGACCTTCTAGTGCACTTAAGGTAGTTGCATTACCGGGTGCATCGGTGGAGACTTTTATCTCGGTTCTTGTGCCAAAGCTAAAGGCTGGAGTGTGCTGTACATGCTTTTCCGGTTCATATGCAGTGGGTGCTGAAACATTTACGACTCACGTAGTGCAACAATCATGCAGAATTGTCTAGGCAATAAACACTGCCTCGGGACCTACCTGGAGTATCACTGATATGCTCTCGCTTCAGCTTCATTCCAAACGTAAAGGCCGGCGTCCCATCCAGCTGACAGTTCTCCGGTCTGTAGTCACACGGAGCCGGAGTGTGGCTCACGTGCTCAATGGTCGTGCGACCTGCAATTGTGTAGGCGGGTGTATGGTCAAGGCGTACTTTCTCGGGAGCATAGTCGCATGGCGCGGGATGATGATTGTCAACTTTGGGGTCATATTTGCCACCAAATGTGTAAGCAGGTGTATTATCCAGTCGTGTCTTCTCGGGTGAGTAGTCTCCAGGCGCAGGAGTAGCGTTCGAGACCTTCGGATCGTGCTTGCCAGCGATTGTGAAAGCAGGATTGTGATCTTGTCGCACTTTCTCAGGAGAATACGCCCCTGGGGCAGGGGTATCACTTGGCTTTTGAAGATCGTGACGACCAGCGAAAGAAAATGCGGGGTTGTGGTCAAGTCTAACCTTTTCGGGATGGTAGTCACCAGGTGCTGGTGTTTCATTTAACACCTTCGGGTCATGTTTACCGGCCATTGTGAAGGCTGGATTATGATCCAATCGGACTTTCTCCGGAGAATAATCTCCTGGTGCGGGAGTATCACTAGGCTTTTGAATATCGTGACGACCAGCGAATGAGAAAGCGGGGTTGTGGTCAAGTCTTACTTTCTCCGGGTGATAATCACCCGGCGCTGGGGTATGGTTGTCTACCTTAGGGTCGTTTTTGACACCAAATGAGTATGCGGGAGTGTGATCTAGTCGGGATTTCTCGGGAGAATAGTCTCCTGGAGCAGGAGTACCATTCGTAATCTTAGGGTCGTGTTTACCGGCCATTGTAAAGGCTGGATTATGATCTAACCTAACTTTCTCGGGAGAATACGCTCCTGGAGCGGGAGTATCACTTGGCTTTTGAAGGTCGTGACGACCAGCGAATGAGAAAGCAGGGTTGTGGTCAAGTCTAACCTTTTCTGGATGATAATCTCCAGGGGCTGGGGTATGGTTGTCCACTTTGGGATCATTTTTGACACCGAATGAATAAGCGGGAGTATGATCTAGTCGGGACTTCTCGGGAGAATAATCCCCTGGAGCGGGAGTACCATTCACAACCTTCGGATCGTGCTTGCCAGCGATTGTGAAAGCAGGATTGTGATCTTGTCGCACTTTCTCAGGAGAATACGCCCCTGGGGCAGGGGTATCACTTGGCTTTTGAATATCGTGACGACCAGCGAATGAGAAAGCGGGGTTGTGATCAAGTCTTACTTTTTCGGGATGGTAATCACCAGGTGCTGGGGTATGGTTGTCCACTTTAAGGTCATTTTTGACACCGAATGAATAAGCGGGAGTATGATCTAGTCGGGACTTCTCAGGAGAATAGTCCCCTGGAGCGGGTGTACCATTTGTAATCTTTGGATCGTGTTTACCGGCCATTGTAAAAACTGGATTATGATCCAGTCGGACCTTCTCGGGAGAATACGCTCCTGGAGCGGGAGTATCACTAGGCTTTTGAAGGTCGTGACGACCAGCGAAGGAGAAAGCGGGATTGTGGTCAAGTCTTACTTTCTCCGGGTGATAATCACCAGGGGCCGGGGTATGGTTGTCTACCTTAGGGTCGTTTTTGACCCCAAATGAATAGGCAGGAGTGTGATCGAGTCGGAATTTCTCGGGAGAATAGTCTCCTGGAGCAGGAGTACCATTCGTAATCTTTTGATCGTGTTTACCCGCCATTGTAAAAGCTGGATTATGATCCAGTCGGAGTTTCTCAGGAGAGTACGCTCCTGGAGCGGGAGTATCACTAGGCTTTTGAAGGTCGTGGCGCCCAGCGAAGGAGAAAGCAGGGTTGTGGTCAAGTCTAACCTTTTCTGGATGATAATCTCCAGGAGCTGGGGTATGGTTGTCCACTTTGGGATCATTTTTGACACCGAATGAATAAGCGGGACTATGATCTTGACGGGACTTCTCAGGGGAATAGTCCCCTGGAGCGGGTGTACCATTTGTAATCTTTGGATCGTGTTTACCGGCCATTGTAAAAGCTGGATTATGATCCAGTCGGACCTTCTCGGGAGAATACGCTCCTGGAGCGGGAGTATCACTAGGCTTTTGAAGGTCGTGACGACCAGCGAAGGAGAAAGCGGGATTGTGGTCAAGTCTTACTTTCTCCGGGTGATAATCACCCGGGGCTGGAGTATGGTTGTCTACCTTAGGGTCGTTTTTGACACCGAAAGAATAGGCGGGAGTGTGATCGAGTCGGGACTTCTCGGGAGAATAATCCCCTGGAGCTGGTGTTCCATTTGTAATCTTTGGATCGTGTTTACCGGCCATGGAGAAGGCTGGATTATGATCCAACCTAACCTTTTCTGGAGAATACGCTCCTGGAGCGGGAGTATCACTAGGCTTTTGAAGGTCGTGACGACCAGCAAAGGAGAAAGCGGGATTGTGATCAAGTCTAACTTTTTCTGGATGATAATCACCAGGAGCTGGGGTATGGTTGTCCACTTTGAGGTCGTTTTTAACACCGAATGAGTAGGCAGGTGTGTGGTCTAATCTAGACTTCTCGGGAGAATAGTCCCCTGGAGCGGGTGTACCATTCGCTATCTTTTGGTCGTGTTTACCCGCCATTGTAAAAGCTGGATTGTGATCCTGTCGCACTTTCTCAGGAGAATATGTCCCTGGAGCGGGGGTATCGCTGGGTTTGTGAAGATCGTGACGACCGGCGAATGAGTAAGCGGGATTGTGATCTAGCCGAACCTTGGCTGTGTCGTATGTGCCTGGTGCTGGTGTGTCGCTGGCTTTGGCGATGTCGTGGCGTCCGGCAAATGAGAAAGCAGGATTGTGATCGAGTCGTACTTTTTCTGGAAAGTAGTCACCCGGTGCCGGAGTAGTGTTGTCAAGGCTCTGCTCGTGCTTACCGCCGAAGCTGAAGGCAGGCGTGTGATCGCTGCGGTACTTTTCGGGAGCATACGAGCCTGGAGCCGGCGTATTATTAACAATTTTCAGCTCATGTCGCCCCGAGAGCGTATAGGCAGGCGCAAAACCCAAGCGTACCTTCTCTGGTTGATAGGTACCGGGTGCAGGAGTGTCGTCTGTCTTGGTGATCTGAACACGTTGGCCAAAAGTGTAGGCTGGCGTTTTGCTCAACACACACTTTTCTGGCTCGTATGCGCCGGGTGCTGCAATAGACGGAAAGAGTGGCTTTACTTCCGGCTGCGAGGGGGTTGTCCACAAAGCAATGGCTCAAGCGACTCACCTGGCGTGGCATCGACAACATCTTGTGTTCCCTTGCCCTTTATGCTGTAAGCCGGTGCCGAATGCAATTTGGACTTTTCGGGACTGTATGTGCCGGGTGCTGATACAAAGAGAAGGAGTAAGCACAGCTTTGTATGCTTGTTGAACAACTAGCACCTACCTGGAGTATCGCTGACTTGTATCTGCTTAGTTCTCAAACCAAAACTATACGCTGGGGAGTGATCTAAGCTAACGTGTTCGGGCTTATAGCTGCCCGGTGCTGAAAGAGTGCAGAGTGAGCTAAGAAGTCTTTACATCTATCTCTATTATACCAACCTGGCGTATAGTCAGTTCGCAGCTCGTGATGTCTGATGCCAAAGCTGAACTCCGGCGTTTTGCTTAGCTTCACCTTTTCGGGGCTATAGGCGCCAGGAGCTGTGGAATAAATGCCAAATACACATTAGATCGAAGGCAGAATAGGAACAGATAGAGATGGCACAAAGCCACGTGGAGAGCTACGACTGTAGATACGATTGCTAGCCAATTTCTAACTAGGATACTGGCCTAAAAGTGCCGCAAGGATTACGAGTACGGGTATTACCTGGTGTGTTCAGATCGTGTTGGATTTTAGTTCGTCTACCGAATGTGAAACGTGGCGCAGTCTTTCTCGATTGCGTGACCTTTTCAGGACAATAGCTATTTGGCGCTGTTAGTGTTAATAAAACAAGAGTTTGTACGGATAACGGTTTAGACTACACGCACACTCGCAAGGCATATGGTAACTATTACTAGGATGGGGATTACGAGCTACGAGTTACGAGTTACAGCACCAGTGGCCTCTCATGCAGGTTGTGGTGAGTTGAGAGTGTTGAAATTGGTGAGTTAGTGAAGAGACGGTGAGGTGACGGTTAATTGGTTAGTCAGTGGATCGGGGTTAACTGGGAAAGCGAGTTCCTAGTTAGTTGTGTTACCTGGATTGTTAACTAGGTAAACGTTGACCTTAATGCGAAAGGAATATCGAGGTGCGCGCGGTTTAATGACATCAAGCGGCACCACTTGATAATGGTTGGGGCCTACGGGCGGTTCACAGTTCGATGTATCGATTTACGTTTTAATTTATGTATAAAAAGAAAAAGTTTTAATTATAATATCAAGTAATCAACAATTAAATTAACATAAAACACACAAGAAACACAAAATTGTTCTTTAAATCAACATAAACGATATATACAATTGATCTTGTTTGATTCTACGAAAATAAAATATAAATTAAGAAAATAATCTGTAGTTAAGTATACAGTATAACACTTTCAATAACTGTATAACACTCAGGGTTGCATTGAATAGAACTGCTTGCGAAATACATTACAAGAAAGGGAAGGAAAGAGAGAGATAGAGGGCCAGCCTTATCCGAGACAGAGACAACCGTACTACAACTACGATTACTACGTTCTAATTGAGAAGAAAGAAGGCAAATTCCCTTTTGGAGGTAGCTACACTACGTGACTACAGAGAGGGAAAGAGAGATAGAATGCGAGCTACAAAGAGAGGGAAAGAGAGGCAGCGTTTACTTACACGCCACTCGGATGATACTATCTTAATGAATCGGGTATAGCTATATATACATATATACAATGATGCTCCAGCTATTTCCATGATGATGGCTTGATGACTTGATTGATTGATTAATCGATTGATTGATTGATGCTTCTCCGTATCCATTACGTTAGTGATGCGCATGCAAACCACGACTAAACCATTTATATATATGTACATTGAATTTGACTCCAACTTCGAATCCCAATCCGACTCCAACTCCAACCATTCAAACAACGCCAACCAAAAACACCAATAACAGTATCGCAATGCGATGCTTAGCTGTGGAACCGCCTCGACTTACCTGGTATCAGCTGATACTTGTCCGGAGGTGGCATCTTGCCGAGCGTATACTTGGGCGTGGCATTCATGGCGACCTTGGATGCCTCATTAACATTGTATTCACCGGGTCCAGGAGTCACAAAAGCTGTCAGCTCCTTGGGCCGACTCTGCAGAGTTGCGGCACGTGGATAATCTTTACCCTTAGGTCGCATACCCGACACGTTATACTGTGCAGGACCAGGTCCGGTAGTCGCGTCGCTGCTCTTGATCTTTTTGCCCAATGTATAAGAGGGTGCAGCCTTCTTCTTGGAGTCCGGCACTTTGCTGCCTGCGGGCAAAAGCATGTGGAATTAAACTCCCTCTCTCTTTGTCTCTCCCTTACCAATCAATGTGGGTAACTGGACAATAGCCGGGCCCGGATTGCTCGTTTCGGCTGCAATCTTGCCAATGCGCACAGTCGGCGTCCAGGGGTTCTGTTGAATGTGGCCGGCCATGGTCAAAGTTCTTATGTTCCGCACAGGTGTACAAGGTCCTAGGTCTCGCTTCTGGGGCTTCTTCGCCTTGCGGATGTCAGTTGGTGGCTGTAAAGATAACAGATAATGGTGAGCATTATAGTAAGAAAGTTGGTATGCGAAAGTTACTGGAAGTCTTGGTCTCTTCAATTTCTTCATGGCTACAAATACTGTTTATTAACTTGTAAGTGTAAATCGGAGTAAATCTTTAAACTCTGTCTGTAATTTTACACACAACAAATTGGAATTAGATGTGTCTTTCAATTCTGTTGTGAATTGAAGTTGAATGCTTAGGCAAAAACATGATGAAATCAATATGAGGTGGTCTCGTCTGGAAAAGGTTTTTCTCTATGGGTTTTGTATAGTTTAGTATAGACTGCGACTTAAACGTCAATTGCAACAAGTTAAAGAGTTAAACGAACATAATGTAACAACTCAAAACATAAAATAAGGTAAGGATGAACTAAAGGTAATAGAATACCTAAGTAAGGTAGTTCTAACTCCATTTATAGCTTAAATCGATGACATTTTCTTACAACTTCTACATCATCAATCAATTTCAACTAGTTTCCAACTTCAGGCAGTCATTCAGACGTAGACTCGGCCCTCTTTGGGTTGACCCCAAAGTCTTGAAATTGACTTGTAGCTTGTGTTGTAACCCAATAAGCCAAATTTCCATCTAGACGTAAAATCAATTGTTCCAAAACAGGCCTCCTTTCCCATACCATAATTGTGCCTCTGCTGCGATTTATTTGTTTCGAATTTTCTGGGCCAATTCGAGTGGGTCGAGTGGGCTGTGTAACTTCTGGAGTGGGTTGGCTGTCTGTCACACGTTGCTCTAGACAGGATTCCTTTGCTCACGTAAGGCAGAAGACAAACAAAGCGGCGGGTAAAAAGACAAAAACAATAACTTTGCGGTAGGCTCTTCAACCTGTGACTTGGGTGACCTTCTTTCTTCCATCGCGAGTCCAAAGGAGCCCCAAAGTGTTGCCTATCAGCAGGCGCCGCAGCTGATACATTGCCGTGGGGGAAGGGGGGTCTGGTATCAGGTGGCGACGTCGCTACGTAATCGATATGCCACGTCGATGACGACCCCAATTGGCTGCCGACGCGATTAGTCGACGCGCCTTCGACTTGATGATGTTGCTGCTGCTGCTGTTGATGGGGCCAGTTGCAACAAGGTTGCGCCCCCAAAAACAGAAAGCCGTGCAAAGTGCTAATGTTGCCCATTTGGTGCATGTTGGCCAACAAAACGATTACTTTTAATGGCCTAAGAGCGACAATTGCATGCCAAACCGTTGCAAGAGAGAGGGGGAAGTAGGAGGGGGAAAAGGGTAAAGGAGTTGGGTGTAAGGCGCTACAAACTGGCTGGCTAAGCGAAGACGCATGCAACTAATTTAACCGTGAATTCAACTGCTTTGCCTCAATGTAAATACAGTTAGTTGAGGCTAAAAAGTGGGCGTGGCCCCGTCGACCTCGCACGCAATTGAAATATGTTCGCTGCTCCAAAATCAGCATATGCGTTGCGATATGTATACATACGATATATATACGATATATATGCGATATGCGTGTCTGCGAGTCTAAAAACGAATCTTACATCATCGCGCGCTCTGCTCACCCACACGCCTTGTACCGCCGGCGTGGTAAGATCAATCGCAGCTGCCTTATATGGTCGAGATTCTCGACTGGATCAGTCAATGAATCAGCGCCGACTGTCTGAATGCCGCTAGACACAGTGGGGAGGGGATGGACGTGGCAGGTTGCCTGCCGGCGACTTATTAATCTCAATTTGTGGCCACAGCAAACACTTTGGACAAGTCCAAGTTGCATTTAAGCCAAATTAATGAGCCGCACATGCAACGCGCAGCAGCAGCAGCATGTTGCATAGCCAGCAGCGCTTAGTTCGCAACGCCAGGTGTTGCCACACTTCGCCAGGCGTGCACAGATCGTGCTACAGATAGCACACACTCCTCACACTCCTCTTCCTCCTCCTCCTGCTTCTGCTTGCCTCTCCAGCTTTTCTAGCGGGCCGTAGGTCAAGACAACCGGTTTGATTGTCAATTGAGCGATTGATTGCCGCATGAATGGAAACCGTTTTGAATTGAGCACACGCCTACGTTAAGCTCTGTCCCTCTCTCTCTCCCCCTCTCTCTCTATCTCCCTCTCTCTCTCTGTTTCTCTTGCTCCCTCTCTTTCTTTGCGCAAAGCTGTCAGGCATCTATTTTGGTTGCATGACTCTATGCTAATGCCACATCCGACAATCGCAGCTGTTTCTTATAGACGACAGTCCAACTTTGAACTCGCACTCGTTTTGCGCAACAGCAGCAACAACAACAACAATAGTAACAACAAAAACAAGAATATAAGCTCAACAAAAACAACAACAGCAAGCTAAAGCTGACAATGAAACCTGTCGCACGTCAGCATCAATTTATGATATCAACTAACAAGCCAGAATTGCTGAATATATTCATGAGTCGCTCAATTTGAATACCCTTGTGAAGCAGTCACAGCCAGTCACAGTCACTGCTCCAGTTGCATTCAAGAGATCTGGCAACATGATCCCAAGGGGAAAGAGAGGGAAGAGATGACCTTACAACACTGACTAAGAATACCAACTTACATGTGTGTTCGCAGCTTGAACTTGACTCAGGTGGCTGAACGCCTGGAAACATTTCAGATGACAGATTAAATGTAATTCAATATATCATTCTAAAGTTATGAGCTCATAATTTTAATGGGTTTTTAAAATGTTGCGTGACCAACGAAGCAAGTAAGCAAAAATGTACAAGCTAATTTTAGATATGGCAAAATTGCAAAGACCCTAAACAAGAAGTAGAAAAGGTACAGTTGAGTAGGATAGACTGTTGTATACCCTTCACTCATCTGCTCTCCCTCGAAAATTGTTTCGTTAATAATTAATATATATCTTAAGCAATCACAAACAAATTTTAAGAAATGTTTTGAAAGGCTAAAAATATTGTACACACCAAAGATTTTGTTTCTTGATTTACGAGTAAGGTTTCTTTTAATTATTTTGCAATTTACAGCAGCTATAGGGGGCGTGGCAGCATGGCAAAACCTTCGTTATGTTTGCGCAATAATATGATATATGGGCACCAAATTTGGTTATGCTAGCTCTTACACTTCCAGAGATCTAGCTGTTCATACAGACAAACATCAGCATTTCTACTCTGAACAAGAATATATACGCTTTGTGGGGTATTTCTTGCCTGCAATTGCCTGTTACATGCATATGCACAAGTTAAGTATACCCCTTGGGCAATGAGCATAAGATAATTCAAGTTAATTTAAGATATGGGAAAACGGAGTTTGCGAAATTAGAAAACTGCTGGGAAGCCATTGGAGAGTTAAGATTAATTGCTTCCCCCCAAGTCAGTCTCCCGGAATGGCTGAGAGACATAATAAATAATAATCTTTTCCCGACAGCTTAATTAATTCTATAGTCGCTAAATGCGAAACTAAGTCTCGAACTAGCCAAAAAAAAAACTAAAAAAAAAGCCAAAAATGAGTTCATTTGGCAACTTTTACGCCCAAATACGGCGGACAAAACTGACGCTTGTCGGTTGCCGTTGCCGTTTCCTTTAGCCCACATCGTGCTCGCTCTGAGTTGGCCAAAATGCCGAGTGGAGTCGGGCCTAGGCTGGCCTGGTCTTGGTCTCGGTCTGGTCTGCGCCCGTCACGTAAATGGGTCTCCAGACATGGCGCCCACACACGAAATGGCGCTGCGACTTGTCTCAATCTCAAATTGACTTTTCATATTGACTGAACAACAAAGTCAACAACAAGAACAACAGCAACAAAAACAACATTTTGTGTAAGTTTAATTAACGCCAAAAGAAGGCGAAGCAAGCCAAAAAGTAAGAGAAACATCAAAAACAGTCCGTATAGAGGCCGCAACAACTGTTTGGCTACAAAACTGATAAAGAAACAGAAACCAAAATCAAACCGCAAAGAACTTGAAGAGAACTCTGATAGAATTCTTCTTCTGTAGAACTCTGTCGTCATCGTCTGTGAACTAGTTCTGAGTTCTTCAAGTTCTAATTAGATTTCGGCTAAACGTGTTTGGGTTTCTTTCCCCATGCCAAGTGAAAGCCAAAGAAGTCGTTTCGTGTACTTGAATTCCTGCCAAGATCGACAACCAAAGATCTTGTATATATATATACATATACGTATATAGTAGGTGTACATATGTAAGTATTGTAATTTTTATGGATCGCACACTTCCGTTGCGCCTTCGAAGAAACGTTTTGTAGCTAAGCTTGGTTATATCATTCCAATATAAGTATTGATAAATATTTACTTTATGCATTCACTACGAGCGAAATCGTTTGGTTATTTCACTTTATTCTCTCGCTTTTTTTTCTGTTTTGTTTTATCTTCATCTGTTTTTGTGTCATGTTTTGTTGTTGTTTCTCTTTGCTAATCATAGAGTTGTAGCTTTTTTTTGTTGTGCTGACTTTGAAAAATGAGTCGAGTCGACCGGTTTGCGCTTAATAGAGCTGATGTCATATGGGCTCGCAAGAGCCAAACCTCTCTCAGAGGTTACAATGAACCTGACCGAGAAGTTTCCGAGAGGTTTCCGCATTTTCCACTTGTGGCACAACAACAGTTGCTTGCAACAGCGAAAAGAACAAGCCAAACATTGACAAAACAATCGAAGGGAGTAGGGAGCATGGGGGGCAACAGCTGTTACAACAGGGGGAGGAAGAAGGGGGCAGGTTGCGGGAGGGTGCTGAATGCCAATACAGACAACTATAGACAACGACAGACCCCACACAGACTGAACTGCCCCAACTTAGTCAGTCAATGAACTTTTAGGTCAGGATAAGCCGAGGCCGTGGCACGCAACGTTGAGTCCCGGCAGTCACAGTCACAGTCACGTTCGCAGTCACGTTCACAGTCACTGTTACAGTCACAGCCTGGCTTGTTTACATTTATGCTATCCTTGCTTGTTCTATCTTCCTCTCTTGCACTCACTCTCACTACACTCTTCTTGCAGTCACTGTCACAGTCACGTTCACAGTCACAGTCACGTTCACAGTCGAGTTAACGCCTTCTCAACTTTCTTGTTGATTTGCCTTGATTACAATCGTCTTATCCTTGCTGCTCTCTCTTCCTCACTCTCCCACTCAAACTCACTCACTGCATGCACTCTCTCTCACTCTCGCACTCACTCCATACTCACTTAGATGGTATCTCTGCTGTCTGCACACTGTCTGGCAGCCCTCTTCCTCTTCCGCTTCCCGACTTTGATTTGCACAATAACAAAACTTTCAGTTAGCACACGCCTAACGGTTTTAATGGCGCACAGTTCTTGTTGCTTTCTCAGCCTGTGGCGCAGGACTTTCAAAACATCTGCGACGACAGCAACAACAACAACAACACGAACAATAATCACGGCACGAGGGGGAGGAAGAGTAGATTTGTTTTCGTTATTCGCTTTGATCGGTTAATTGAGTTAAAGTGACAGCAGCAGCAGCTGGTCGAGCTGGTGCTATAAATTGCCAAATAATATGAGAGAGATTCAACTACGTGTATTTGTTGCTATTCAGTTAAACAATTCCGTTGCTTTTGCGGTTATTAGTTAAATAAGTTTTCTCTGCTTTTCGCTTCAATCGTTTCGCACTCGAGCGCTGCTGCACACTAACTAAGCGCCAAAGTTGCGCTCTGTCGCTTTTCGTTTCAAATTCGTTAACAGACAGAGCAAGTAACAGTGCTCTGAGCTTTGCTCTGTAACAGCAACAGGCGCGTCCGAAATAATTGTGCTGGGTTATGTTAACAGTGAATCGGTTAGCCAATTGTAATAACAGTCGCTTCGTTATCTATTGAGCAGTCTGTTAACAGTTGCAGTCCGTTAACAGTTGCAGTCTGTTAACAGTTGCAGTCTGTTAACAATTGCAGTCACTTGTAATAACAGTAGCTTCTCTATATATTGCGCCGGACTGTTCATCATCACTCGGTTTGCCATTTATAATAACATTCGCGTTCGGAGCTCTGTTAACAGTTGCAGTATGTAGTGTTAATTAACTGTTGACAGCAATTCGATGCTTCTGATTACAGTCGTGTCCCTAGCTATTGTGCAGGGCTGTAAACAATTCTTGAGTTTGTCATTTGTCACAACAGTAGAGTCCCTAACTATGGTGCAGGGCTGAAGAAGTCACTCAGTTCACCACTTGCAATAACAGTGGTGTTCCTGACTATTGTGCAGTCTGTTAACAGTTGCAGTCAGTCGTACTTATGGTTAATCGACAACGGAACGGCACTTGTAAGTACAGTAGTATCCCTAACTATTGTGCAGAGCTCAGTGAACAGTAATTGACAACAGTTTAATAACTGTAAAAATGGTCGCATTGTTGGCTGTTCTGCATATTTCTGTCGCGGTCTCAACTAACAGGGCTCTTCACAGTAGCAGTCTGTTAACTCAACTCTAATAACAGTTGCGTCGCACAAATGACCTAACACTCTTGCTGTTAACTCTAACAGACACCTCCCAAACAAATGCGTAGGCTTAACAGAAGAAATAGTACTCGGGCAACAGAGTTTTGGCAACTTTAAACGACTTTTGAGTGCTTTAACCTTGAGTGTAATTTCGAATATGATCTAGGAAATAACTGAGTTTGCTATTTATGTACCGAGAGACCGAGACCGATTCCGGCACACACAATGTGCGCCCACAACAAACTGTGGCAACGTTTAATGGCTCACTGAATTTACTGTTATTCATCGTATCGGGAAATGTACGAGTAAAGACTCATCAGATCGTCCGTTTATGGCAGAACAAAACAATACACGCCTCTTCTTATATAACCAATCATCAGAAGCGTTCTCAGTGGCTGCTGCGGTCGCAGACAACCTTCACCCACACATGCGCCAAATGGAGCGTGAAAAGCTTTTCGCCAATCCAAACCATATAAGATCAGTTTTCGCATTGAGCAAAGAATATATAGAAATGTAATTTATGTAATATAATTTTTGTTAAATGGAATTATTTTGCAAATTTCCAGGAAAGTTCTTTCAAAGTAAGCAAGAACTTCAGATGAGACCATCCCCTTAAAGTATGCTATGAAAATATAAATCTAAACGCATACTTTTCGGAACTGTACGATAAAAACTTCCTGGATCCCCTCAAATTGTACCCAATTTAGAGACAGCCTCCGCCCATTTATTCATATCTTTTATTATTTATCAATATCACGTTGATGATTTTCTTTATTATTTCTTGTATTCGGCATGATTTCTTGCGATAAATGTGGATCTATGTAAGTCGTTATATATGGTTCTATATATGTATGTATTGTATATGCGTAGGCGCCATAAATCAACTAAGCGGCATAGTGTATTATTATTAACTACAATAGTTATCTATGGGGAATATTGTGAATGCATTTCCATTGAGTGTATTGTGTGAATGGTATCGTTTGTTATCGAGGACCGCAGGTTATTCGAATTCCGAGGGAAAATTGGCCTATGGACGTACAATATTCGCATTAATAGTATTGTATGTGTAGGTGTGTGTGTGTGTAGGATAGTTATGCATGGTTTGCACTTACAAGCTAGACACATGTCTTACACTAAGCGACTCTTTCTATCTCTGTCTTTCTATCAAAACGGTATCAAAATCTCTACAAAAATGTTCTCTCTGTATTTTGTTTTATTTGCAGTTTGCAGTTTGATTTGGGCTTTGAATTTGATTTGGTGTTATACATTGCTGTGTGGCTCTATATAGAGTAGTCTGTCTGGATTACTTAATTGCTTTATAAGTCTTGTTTCAGTTGCATTCGGTTTGGTTCTGTTTCGAGTTCGGATTCGGATAGGTTTCTCGCTCATGCTGAAACCGAATTTGCTTTCTCTTTTTGTGCGTGCAGTCTGGCCCATTCTATATATGTATGGCTATGTGTGTGTATCTATGTGTGTGTGTGTGTTTCCGTGGGCTGTGAATAAATGAAATAAATGTGAACACAAAATAGATGTAAATGTTCATCATACATTTTATTGATGCTTTTATGGTTTTCTCTTTTCTTTATCGCTCCTTTCTATGTTGCGTTTTAGCGGCTTATTTGTTAACGATAAAATTAATTAAGTAAAACTTTTCATAAAAATACGTAAAATATACTTGAATATCTCTCTGTATGCATATACGTATGGTATAGTATGTATTATGTTCTCTTTCCATATCTTTCTTTAATTAAAAAACTGAAGAATCCATTTAAAAAAATATATATAGAGCATATACTATATGCATACTATATGCTCGATACAGTATTTCTATATAGTGTGGAGACACAGACAGGCAAAAATATGATATATATATATACAGTGTTGGAAAAAATAATAGAAACAACACTTGCACCTGGACGAAAATCGAAATTGCTCATTATGTACAAGCACTATATGCATTAAATTGGCATCATATAGAAGGCTGATAACTGTACTTTAATATGCGACTTGTTTCAGGTCGATTCGACCTTTGACACTTTAGCAATCTGCGTCTAAAGAAAAAAAATCCCTTTTAAGCTGGAAAAAATAATAGAAACAAACGACATTTTTTTGAATATTTCTCGTTTTTTTTTCTGTGAATTCTTAAAAAATAGCTTGTATTCAGTACTTTAAGGTAAGTCTAGCTAAGAATGACCGAATTTGTGAAAAAATTCGGTTCCATTAACCTGTAATATGAAGAAAAGGTCACAGGGGTCACTGCCCACCTTTATAGCGCAATATTGTCAAAGTTCTTCCTTATTTTTTGGACTCAATGCATCCAATCCCTTTCTTTTATTACTCCTCAAACGTGTTCTATCCGATTTGAGCCCGGGGACTGCTCAAACCGCTCCAATTTATTAAGTTTCTGATCTTGCACCCATGTACTAGGCAGATTCGAGGCAGGTTTGGAGTCATAACATTGTATGAACTCACATTTTACCGCCTTTTTTTCGTCGATGGAGTAGAAGAATACCTTGCAGGCGATAGTGTGTAGTCGGTCAATAAGTAAAAGACTGATTAAAAAAAATTCAGACGGGTAGTCAGCTGGGAAGGTTCCACCGCTTAGTAAGGAAAATATCGTTAAAAGGCTATGTTTCGCAAATCAAAAAATAGTGCCCCAAAATTGGCAAAAAATACTGTGGTTTGATGAAACTAACTTAAATTTGTTTATATCTAATGGAAAACTATACGTAAGACGTCCAAAAACTACTGATTCCGATTCCAAGCCCCCCACACCATTTTTGGTGTAAATGTCATTCTATGGAAATTATTTGCCCCTCTGCAGTTGGTGCGATATTCTTGATATAGGAACAAATGTGGGCTCCAGACTTCGTACACACACTAAAGAACGTGATGCTAAGGAAAAAGTCCGCTTTAAACGGGGGTTTATGGGGTATAATGACCCCAAACCTGCCTCGAATCTGCCTAGGCCATGGGTGCAAGATCAGAAACTTAATAAATTGGAGCGGTTTGACCCATCCCCGAACTCAAATCTGATAGATCACAAGTGAGGAGTAATAAAAGAAAGAGATTAGAGGCATTAAACCCGAAAATAAGGAAAAATATTGACAATATTGCGCTATACACGTGGGCAGTGACCTCTGTGACCTTTTCTTCATATTACAGGTTAATTGTACAGAATTTTTCCACAAATTTGGTCATTCTTAGTTAGACTTACCTAAAAGCATTGAATGCATGCCTTATTTTTGAGAATTTACTGAAAAAAACGAAAAATATTCAAAAAAATGTCGCTTGTTCCTTATATTTTTTCCAGTTCATAAGGGGGTTTTTTCCTTTAGAGGCAGATTGCTAAAGTGTCAAAGGTCGAATCGACCTGAAACAAGTCGCATATTAAAGTACAGTTATCAGCCTTCTATATGATGCCAATTTAATGCATATAGTGCTTGTACATAATGAGCAATTTCGATTTTCGTCCAGGTGCAAGTGCTGTTTCTATTATTTTTTCCAACACTGTATAAAAGTAAACTGAATCGAAAAAATAATGAAGAGATTAAACAATAAATCACAAAACTTAAACTAAGCACGTAAAATTCTAGTCTAATAAAATGTTGTGTGTGTGTGTGTCGGTGTGTGCGTATTATGTCTCCTTTTAATTCTCTTTTCTGTTTCTTCTTCTGTCACACTTTCATTCTTGATTTTCTGATTTCACGACTCGAGCTTAAAAAATAATTTTACGCTTAATCAGTTTTCTTAATTCTAAAGATTTTCCTTTGTCGTAATGTTGCGTATTTTTCACTTAAAAGAAGCACAATAAACAATATATCTATATATATATAATCATGTATATATATCTTTTTGCGTAGTATCATGTATTGTATTGTATTGTTTATCTTGTATCGTATCGTAATCTTTTTCATCATCATCAGCATCGTCTCGCCATCGTTATGAAATGTATCAAAAATTTGACTATTAACTACAGTTTACTATACTCCAAATATATGCAAATAGTTGTTGTTGTTACTGTTGTTGTTGTTGACGTGGCATATATATAAATTTGTATATATAATTATAAACATAATGATATCATTTGCTCAGCTTTAGCTCAATTATAGTTAATACAGTTAATGCCATTTAAGTGAATAATCGTTAACTGAACAATTTCCGTTCGCTGCTTTTCTCTTGCATTGATATACATATTATAAATCTATGTACGATCCAATCCGATCCGATTCGCTGATCTATTACTTAACTTAATGCCAACTGTTTGCGTATATCATATCATTAACTTTATCTCTTTATAAGTTTAATTTAGTTGTGTTTCCTTTTACGGTTTCCCTCTTGACGTTTCCCTTTCGCTTTTTATTTATCTTTATCTTTATGTTGTGTGCTAATCAGTGCGTGATCCAGACATGATCATCCTCCTCCTCGACCTCCTCCATCGCTTAGTCGGTTAGCGTTTGAGCCACCAGCGCCAGTTGCTCTTTGAGCACCCGGAACGAGGGACGCTCCTCGGGCCCGTGCGACCAGCACTTCTTCATGACCTGCCAAAGAAGAGTTCGGAATGAATATGGGAACTCAGTTAGTCAAGGTTTCTACTACTCACATCGTATATCTCCTTGGCACACGACTTTGGTTTCTCTAGTATAATGCCGCGCTGCACACGCTCCACCACTTCAGTGTTCTTTAGGCGGCCATAGGGCATTTTGCCACAGGTGAAGATCTCCCACATGAGTACACCTGAATAGATAGACGGGATTACTTTCTGTTTTATAAGGTATTTCTGATCCGACTTACCATATGCCCACACATCGCTCTTTGAGGAGAAGCGCGTGTAGTTAAGCACCTCGGGTGGTGCCCATTTGATGGGGAACTTTGTGCCGCCGGAGCTTGTGTACTGATCGTCGAGCACATAACGGGCCAAACCAAAGTCGGCCACCTTGACAACATTCTCTGAGCCAACAAGACAATTACGCGCCGCCAGATCACGATGTATATAATTGTGACGCTCCAGATAGGCCATACCCTTGCTAACCTGTATGCACATATCGAGCAGCAGTCCCATGTTGCCAATCAAGGTATTCTCATGCCGGCGCAAATAGTTCAAGAGCGAGCCATGTTTCATGTACTCGGTGACAATGTAGATGGGACGATGCTTCGAGCAGACACCATAGAGCTGCACCAGATTCGGATGTTGCAATTTGGTCATCACTTTGGCCTCCTCAATGAAATCATCCTCCGACATGGTGCCCTCTTTCATCATCTTCACCGCTGTATCGATCGATCCACGCCATTTGCCACGACGCACCACACCAAACTGTCCCGAGCCAAGCTCCTCCATTAGCATTAGCTCCATAGGATGTATTTCCCATTTGTCATGCGATAGGCCTGCTGTCGGTGGCACTGGACGATCGCAGGGCGATGACTTCAAACGACACGCCAGTCCGCCCGAATTATGGCGATGATAGTTAATCAGATCCGGTATAGTCTCGCAGCAATGCTTCTCACTCAGATAATATTCACCACGTGCGTTCTGCTTAATGTGATAGTGCTTGACATGCGATTGGGGACTGTGAATGGTTTAGGAAATCATCAATTAGTTAATTAATTCAGTTAGTCTTGGGTGATTCCACTCACACTTTGGTATGCAGCGATAGCGTATAGAGACCCTTGGTCGATGACTTGCGCACCACAAAGCAGCCCTCCTTGTCGCCCTGCTTGAGCAAGGACTCGGCACGTTGCCGCGACATGTCGCCCACATACCATCTGCAAAATTAAATAATTTAGTGTCTAGTTTCCATTGGTTAAAAAGAGAGTTCTTTAATGCGCAACTTACTCATAACGCTCCAGACCCAGCAAAGCTTTGGGTTTCACATAATTACTGGGTATATAGCCAACATTGCCCACTGCATCCTTGACCTTCCACCAGTGCTCCTGTGAGTCGTCAATGACCTCGTATTCGGCATTCTGCGGAGGGAGGGGAAAGAATTGTTTAGTTATATTGATTATTTGTTGTGGAGAATTTGTACTGCGATCTTGTCGATCTATACTACATCCTGCTAGGATTAGAGCTGCCTTTCAGTTATTCTCATTTAAGGAAATTTAAAACCTAGACCTAAGGGCTTAAGGCCTTAAGGTCTTGTCTAACGACACACTTCTTTTGAGCTTCAATGCCAGGCATACAGTCAGTAAGTTCTTCAGTGTTTCGGGTTCCACGCAGAGTCTGCAGAGCGCATTTTTCTCTATTTCTGCTTTACTAAGGTGTGCTCTACAGTACTCCCGACTTGTAAGTAATCCTGTGATAATTTTCCCTTGATACTTAGCTTTTATATCTGCTTAAACCTCTGGAGCTTATAGCAACCTAAGAAGCAGTTCGATAGCGGAAAGTCTAGTGTTCCTTCGCAGACTAATTTGCGATTCTTTATCTTTTCTAGCCACAGTTTATCCCTGATATTATATTCCATGTATTATAGTATAAGTCTTCATGGTCTTGTAGATTTAAATGCTTGCCTGAATTTCGAATATTCCCTACCCTCTTCAACTCAACATTGATCCACACAGATATCAACTTATACGCTTTTGATCCTCTACAATTCGACTTTAGAATTCCAACACATATATACATATGTATACACATATATCTATGTATGTATATATTCCCTTAACATCCGCCTACCTTCTCCAGTGACAAATCGCCGCCTTCTATGGCCTTGAAGGGATACAGCGCCACCACAAGCTTCACAAAGTGCGAATTGTCCTGCAAATTAGAGAAGAGATTAAAGCAAACATATCAATGGGATTCAAGGAATATAGAACTTACCTTTGCTTTGGAATTGGGCGTACCGGGCGTGGGTATACCGCCGGGCATGTTGGCATCCAACAGTGATCCGTTGCCGTTCAGTAAAGTGGGTGACTGTTTGAATGTCGTCAGCGAGGACTGCAAATATGAGATGAATAATTCGAATTAAGTTGGGTTCGATGGGGGTGGGGAGGAAGGGGGCACCCTGCTTACCTGTGGCTGCAGCGATGTGGGTGTGCAACTGCCACCACCGCCGCCTCCTCCTACACCGTTGGGACTACCTAAGCCACTGCCTCCACTTCCGCCTACTCCGCCGGCAATGCCGTTGCCGTTGATTACGCCACCAACGCCGCCGCCAAGGCTGCCGGAGCTGTTGTGCTGTAAACTGAATTGACTGTTGGTTGTCGAGTTGTTCGGGCTGATGCTGCGTGTCGAATTCTGGGCTGGAGAACTGCCGTTGCCTGTGAATCACATACAAAATAACGCAAAATGTCAGCAAAGATACAAAATTTGAAATTTTATTTATTTTTATTTTCAAAATTTACAAAATGTTTGCGTTCAAGTTCGTTGCCTAAGTCTTTCGTTTTCAAGGTGCACAAATTGTTGGCGAGCTGGCCAAAAAATAATTTTAAATCTTTAACCAACATGTGAAACAAGCGTGTAACAAGTATGCGCGACTATAAAATACCCTGTAAAATTTTTAATATTATTTTAAGCTCAATTTGATCTGCAAATAATTTTAAAGTTTTTTATCAATTTCAAATTCCGAGTGTGCTCGACTAGCAAATACCCTGTAAGTGTTTCAAAAACATTTAAAACTCAATATGATCTGTAACTGTCTTAAGAGCATGCCAATATTTCAAATTTAACAAGTGATCGACTAGCAAATACCCTATATACATAGAAATTATTACTTTTAAATTTAATCCTCATTTTGCTTTTGAAGTTTACTTTAAATTTTAGTTTTTTCCTATTTGGCTCGACTAGCAAATACCCTATATGTATTTGGGGATTAAAGTTAGCATCGTTGTCAGCTTTGAATCTTTCAATAGATCTGCAACATCGCACACTCTCTCTTCACACACTCCACATTTACAGGGTATACTTAACACAAATCACAGCTCGTAATTAGCCCCAGCGACGTATCGAAAATCGCCTTAAAGACTCAACGCGCCAAGGTTAATCACTGCAATTCGACACTGAACATTAATGGAGGCACAAGCTAGCCAGCTCAAGGCGCCCGCCCACAGTTGGAGACAAGGGGGCAGCGCGAAGAGGAGAGTGCCTAAAACAGTTGACAAGCTGATGACTTTATCCGCACTGATCTCTCCCCCTCCCACTCTGCCTGTCAATATTCACTATGCAAATCAAAGTCTCCCCTCGTGAACTCAAAGTGTAACCCCAATTAAGATGAAATTCGTTGAGATATTTTATTTATTCGATATTGTTTTAGTTCGCTCACGAGTTATGCAACAGTTACATGAGTCGATGAGTAAGCAGCGAGTGTTAACCATCGAGTACCGCTTGGTGGGTGCTTCAATAATCTTCGAGTGCTCGAGTAGGCGCCACTCGAGAATGAACAGCAACAAAAAAAAAACGTAGCGTAAATAAAGTGAAGGTTAATCGAATCGAAGCCAAAGCGAAAGTGACTGCAAGATTTCCCAACCAGCGCAACACTCATACACACAGTCACATTTATAGTTAATAATAATAATAATATTAATTTTCTCATTGAGTCTTGCATACCCTGCAGACTGGGAAAGCAAGCAGCTAACTTTCAATTGATAAGCAACGTTTTCAATAACAAATGCGACGCGCATTTTCCATGTGAAAATAAGCTACAACGCCCCCACACAACCCTCTCACTATCTCACACCTCCTCCACCCTCACCTCCACCCCACCTCTACCCCTTACTCTGTCTGACTGTTGCATTGCTCACACGTTGCACAAACAGCAAGCAAAACGTGCCACAATTGCCGCAGGCAGCATAAAGAAAATTGAGCAGAAAAAAGGAAAGAAAAAAGGAAAGTTTTTCTTTCTTTCTTTCTATTTTCTTTTTTATACATTTTCCCAACCACATGGCGCACTTCGCCGCCGGCTTTTGTTATGCCATAGAGGAGACGGCACACAGTATTTGTAAAGGCTTTAATATACTAGCTATACATAAAAAAAAAATACTAGAAATACCAGCAATATTACTGAAATTGTCTTCTATAGCAAACTAAGTCAAGATAATGAAAATCTTTTGGTTTAAATTTGCCTTAAATTTTCCAATTTAACAACTCAAAATCTGTTAAATTTGTAGCCGAAACTCCTGTTAGCGTATCTGACATTCGTTGTGCTCTTTTCCATTTTTCTTTCTCTGCCTCTCGCCGCGCAATTTCTTCAAGCTTTCTTTTCATAATTTTCCACACATTCACAACAAATTGGCGCAAAACGGAAGCAAAATGTTGTTTCTTTTTTTTTTTCTTATAGCCTGTAATTGGGAGCAGAAAAAGGCGTGGCACACACAACACATACAGACGCACACACACATGCACAGCTTGCCGACAAATTGTCATTATCTGAGCTCGCCCATAAATTGTGTAATTTTCTTTGCATTTTCTTTTCCACTTGGCAAATTGTTATGCAAATTTTCTTAAAGTTTCAGACACTTTCAAACACGTGTTCTTCAGTTCTCTTCATACATGTTGAGGCAGGTGAAACTGCCGCGTGTGACTCAGTCAGAGGGGGAACGCCTACAAAATGTGAACCGTTTGAAACAAGTTGAACAGCATTTTTAGTTTGATACAAAAAAGGGTAATACAAGAACTTTTAACGTAGATGGAAGTTGAGTTCTGCTCTGTCTTTATCTCTCTCTCTCTCTGTCTCTCTTATTCTTTCTCTATATCTTTCTCCCTGTCTCTCTCTATTTGCATCTCTCTCTCTATTAAAGACATTTGTTACAGATGACATAAGACAAATCAATCTCTTCTTTTCAATCTTGGCAAAGGCAGAGTATCTTCTTTGAAGCGACTCTTCATTTTCTACAAAAGAACCAAGCTTTTAATTATTATATTATAAAGTTATATAGCTTAAAGTTATGTTTAAGAAAACTTCAGTTCAACTGTAGTTCCTCAACTCTTTAATGGCAACACAGTCTCTCAATATTTCAAAGTTGAATGATTAAATTTTTCTTTCTCTTCAATGCCAACTGAGTTTAAATATACGTGTAGTTTATAGTTTAAAGTTTATAGTTTATAGTTCAGTTCAATTCAATGCAAATTCAATTCAATCATATTACTGCATTGTTAACTTCTTCATCTCTTATCTTCATCATCATCATCTTCATCTTCATCTCTGCATCTCTTACCCAGCTTCAGAGCCGATAGTAGCATCATCTCTAGATCGACTTTGCTTTGCTTATATTGCACTGCACACCCCCAAGATCCAGGCAGATATCGAGTGAGTATCGCACTGTAAGTGCCTCTTTCACTATCTCTCTTTCTCTTTCCCTTTCTCTGCTCTTTTGTTTCATTCAAAAGTAACTGCAATTTTGGACTTGGTAGTCGAAGATTTTCAGCAATTGTGTCAATTCACTTTCACATAAATCCCGCACTTGTTTGTTTGTTGCTTTTGCAATTGTGTTTGTTGTTGTTATTGTCTTGCTTGCTGTTGTCAAGTTGTTGTTGTAATTGTTGTTGCTGTAGTTGTTGTAGCTATTGCATTTGCTTTGCTGTTGTCAAACTGGTTTCATGGCAGCTTCCTTTTTGCAATTTGTTCACTCTTTTTGTTGTTGTTGTTGCTGTTGCTTCGGTCTGCCGTTGTTGTTGTTGTAGTTGTTGTTGCTGGCATTTCCATGCTACTTGGGCTGACCTTTAGGTGTTTCAACGAGAGATCTACTGAGACTGGCTTTTACCGTTAACCGTTCACAGCCTGGCCCCCAAAGTGCTTCCTGCCAAAACGATCTGTATATCTTTCTCTCCCTCTCTCTCTTTCTGGTATATTGTTTACTTTCAATTTTCTGCAGTTTCCACTTTATTGCGTATCTTCTTCTTCTCCCTCTCCTTCTTCTTCTGGCTTTCACGCAACTCAGCAAACGGCAGCCATTTTGAAAAAAGATTCCAACAACGATTTTTTATTTATTTTCCAACTTTTTCAGCAATTTTTCCTCAACACACAACAAACGCACGTAACTTTGTTAATAATGTTATTGTAATAATCATCTAATAAATGTTGGTATTTTTCATATAACGGTATTTATTTCGCTGTGCAGTATTTTCTATAGCGCGTCGCGCGAACTGTTGCAGATAATGTTTAAAAGCCAACTGAATCTGACAAAACGACAAATGAAATTTTGCCCCACAGCCGCCACGACGAGCAGCATGAAGAGAGCGACAGAGGCAGAGGCAGAGAGCGAGAGAGGTTGAGAGCCGCTGCCGCTGCCGAAGGTGAGCGACGACGACGCTGGCAAGTGTAAAGCGAAACGAGGAACGCATGAATGGCAAAGGCTGAGAAAATGGAAAAAACTTCAACGCCAGCAGAGGCAATAAACATAAAGTAAAACTTAATTGTAGCGAGGCAGCAACAGCAACAGCAAGCAACAATAACAACTTCACAGCAACAACAGCAAATAAAGACAAAGAAAACTACAATTACAACGAGTAAGCAGAGCTGAGATGGACTTGCAAATACCCTGTAGCAAGTTGAGCTATGCAGCAAACTATAAAAGAGCACTCCTTCTTATGCTAGAGCATGTTATTTGACTAACAGATATGTACGCTAACTAACGCGCATATTAACAGCGTATATGCATGTTATTTACAGACAATGTTAGCTTACAGCTGTTGTTGACAGTACTTGACTGTTACAGTGCTTAGTTGCTACAGCTTTAATAAATTGCATGCGATTTCTTTCTTTCTTTCACTTGATTTATAGTTATGGTTTTCACTTAACCTATGAAGGGGGCGTGGCATGTTATGTTGACCTCATCTACACATATATAGATAAATAAAAAAGTTAGATAAGAAGTCGTAATAAAAAGTTGAACTGTTCTTTATAACTTTTTTAAAAAATGTTTCTAAAAGAAAAAATAGAAATCTTCTAAACATTAACTACTTACATGCACAAGTTCTACATACCCTATTAGAAATATATATACTGGGTATAACAATCAACTTAGTGCAGGTGGAGAGCGCAACTTTAAAGCCTCCAGAGAGTCGAGGTGAGTAAGAGGCAACAACAACAGCAATAGCAACAGCAACAACAAGAAACAATCAACAGCAGAAGCCGCCGAAGCGCAACGATGAAGACAAACGATGAATGGCTTGAGCAAGACAGAGATCAAGACTTCTGCCCATTGGGCATACACATACCTGCACAGATATATATATACAGATATATACACACACACATCCACTTACAGTGGCTCAGTTCGCCAAAGTTCCATGAACAGTGCGGAAAACGCTTATTCATTTGACTTCATTCAGCAAAGGAAAAAATCTGCTAAAAAAAACACACTGAAAGAGAGTGAGAGGGGAAGTGCTTGAGAGCGAGAGAGTGAGAGAGAGAGAAAAGCCACTTGTATAATACTCAAAGCAACAACAGCAAAGTGGCTGGAAAAATTGCAATATACAAAATGCGTCGACTCCGTTTTGTATCAATGTTTTTCTGTTTTTATGATACTCTCTTACAGACTGTAGACTGTGTTATAATGCGGTCAGGTTGTGCAACACACAGTGCGGCAAAGGTGTAGGTGAGTGTGTGTTTAAATATATATATATTCAGGTATATATATTCTTGTACTGTTGTGTGATTTACTGATTTGTTAGTTGTCACTTTTATTTACCAGTTAACTGTGTTTGAAAATATACGACTTGGTAGTAAAAGAGTGTATGCTAGTATATGAACATGTAGGTATATGTATATATTATATATATTCCTGAACTGTAGAAAGATTGATTAGATTTACTACTTTATTAAAAGTTCTTTCTTCTACACTTAGTCAACAGTTTGTTGATTTTAGTGTTGATATTTATATTAAATTTATTTCAACGTATTTTGTACTTGAATTCTTTTAAATTGTATTTCATGTTGATGCCCCTAACTGCATACCCTGTAAAACTAATGAACACTCATAACATAATCATACAATCTAGCGTTTGTATAGCATTTTGTTAATTGCTTTCTCACAAGAATTTTTAAGAATCCAACCTTATTAAATATTAAATGATAAGTATTTTATTTCATTAATTTAAAGAGAAATTTAATACTTTATCATTTGTCATTGTTATAACAAAAACACATAGTAAACTCTCAAAATACATCATATTATATCAAAATACTCAATATACCCTTTGCAACTCGTATGCAAATTGTTTTTGTCTTATTTGTTGCTGTTGTTGCTGCGGTAACTGTTGCTAACATCGCGTCGCTGAAGCAACAGGCAATCTACACACAACAACAACAACAACAGCAATGAACTACGCAAGCCTCTAGAGACAGAGTAAAACTCTCAGCTCAAAGAGCAAGAGAGCACAGAGAGAGAGAGCAAGAGAGAGCCATAAATAATCATACTTCATTTTTATTAATTGTTAGGTGCAAAAACACTTGCAGGCAACTGTGTGTGAGAGTGCGTGCGTGTACGTGACTGACTCTGAAATGATGTGTGTACGTGTATGTGTGGTAAGGTGCCAAGAACCCGCTCTTTCTCCTTCTCTTTATCACGCTCTTTTGTGTTTATTTTACTTTGCTTTAGTTGTAATTGCAAGCGAGAAGAGCTTTGCTTTTTTGCACGCAGCCTAAAAGTAGGCAACAGAATTTTTCGACCGGCTTCTAGACAAAGAGTTTATTGGAAATGATCAAATAACGCAAATACCCTAGAAATTGACGTAAATATAAAGTTGTATCTATGTATATAGGTGTGTAGGTTGAATATATAGCTGAATATATATATAGGTGTATTTTTGGCATATATAACATATAAAGCAGGGCGGAATATGCTAGAGAAAACAAATATATTGATAGCAAGAAAAATATATCATATAAAATACATGTAAATATTTATTATAATATCGGATTGTATTGCATACCTTTAATCAATAATATTGCGATATGCATGTCATATAAATAAAGAGGTGCAGAAGAACCAAAGCAGAGTTTTTAAGGTTATCGTGAGAAAATACCGATATATCGTACGATATATCAATGCAAAAAAAAAATCTGATGTTGAAAATCATTTCAAGTTTGTCTCTAATATTTAATAAAACACAACCATATAATTTTACAATACAATATAGAGAATATTGCTTTAAATAATACCCATAAATCGATAATGTCAAACTAGCTCATTATATGTCAAGAAGATTTAATCTGAATAAAAGCAAACTGAAAATATCTTTTTACACGATGAGTAGTTCTACTAAAACCTACATTTTTTACAGATTTTCTTTATGCGTTGTATGCACATGTGAATTATCGAAAATGCAAAATGCATTCCCATTTCAAATATTCACTAAAATTACGTATACACCTTGTTCTCTATAAACGTTACATAATTCTGAACAAGATTAGAGGTAACAGCCGCCGCCACATAAAGCAACAGAAAAAACATTCATTAGTCGTTTGCTTAACTAATTTGCGCCCCGGCTGCTGCTGCTGCTGCTGCAACAACAACAACAACAGCAACGCGTAATGGGCGCGTGCAGCAACAATTCCGTTTGCATTTTGTTAACACGTTAAGCGAACAAGCAAAACAGACAAAGAGAGATGAAGCGGACAAAGCAGAAGCAGCAACTACAACAGCAGCAACAGTTGCAGTTGCAAGCTGCAGTTGTTGCAATTGTTGTTGCTGTTGCTGTTGTTGTTGCTGTTAAGCATTTTCGACCATTTAGCGGCATAATAAATGAGGAAGAGGCCTCAATCGTAATGATGATGATCTCTTTGACCATAACGAACCTAAGATCATCATCGAATTTGCGCAACGAATACACTCGAAAGGAAAAACAATTTTCCAGCAAGAAGAAGAAGAAGAAGAACAACAAGTCAAGTGTCGAATTAGGGTTAAATGTTTTGTTGTACATCCGATTTGAGCGCATAAAAAGCGTGTGAAAAATGTTGTCAACTAATTTGCAAAAAAAAAAAAAAAAGAGGAGAAGAAAACTTGAAAATAATTACAATAATTTATTGTAGAAAATGTGCAGCAACAACAACAACACCAGCACGAACAACAACAATCAGACAGGAAACAACAAAAAAAAACAAAAACAATTTTTGCTCATTTTGTTGTTGTAACATTTTTATGCAAATGTAGGTTAATAACACTTTTGAGCGCATGCGCGACGCGCATACAAAGCATAAGCAACAAAAACAACAAGGGGTACAATAACAACTGCAACAACATACAACAACAACAACAACATTGATTCATGCGTAATAAACATTTTGACTTTTAATTAGCTTCAAGTGCGCAAAAACATGAGAAAGTTACCTCGCAAACGTGCAAATACCCTGTAAAAATATTATTACATGATTTTTCCTATTTAATCTGCGGTTTCTTCGGCTCTTTAAAAAAAACTATTTTAATTTTTTTGGGACTATGATTAAATTTACTTTAGTTAAAAAAATTAAAATTTATATTTTTTTGTGCAGTAAAAACTTGTTAACTAAGTTTAACAATTAATGAACTCTTAAAGTTTCCATAAAGACTTTAATATACTCGCCAAATATTTTGTGATTTTAACCAATGAACGAATAAATTTACAATTTACTTTAATAATATTTAAGTTCCTTATGAAATTAACGAATAGATTTACAGTTTACTTTAATAATATTTAAATTTCTTACGAAAAAACTAGAAATGTTGCAGTTTCCTTAAGTGAAATTTGAGTTTCAGGTAAAAACAGTAAAATATAACAAAAATATTTTAAATATATATAAATATATAATATATAAAATTATAAATATATAAAAACTTTTGCTTCCTTGTAGAATACATCTTGCAATTCGATGTATCTAGCTTTTTTATAAATTAGATCATTCTATACAAGCAATATACCCCCATCAGCAAAGCATTCTCTTTGTAGGGTATATCAAGGCTTGCACAGCAAATCGACAAGCAAATTACAGGCGATTTTCCAGCAGTTGCAGCTGGGGCAGCTCCCTCCCCTACACCTCCTGCTGCCCCTCCAGTATTTGTGGGTGTTTCCCCTTGCCTGATAGATGAGTTTCAGATGAGTTTGATTAATTGCCTGTTGTTTTAGTCACACTGTGCACTACGTGGAATGCATCCACAAACAGAATTTAATTTATGCCAGAAGGAAGTGAAATTTCGCACTGGGTGCGAAAGGAAGCAACTATGAGAAGCATCTATTGAAGAATTGAAGTAGAATAGGATAAATAGGGGAGTATATAGAAAGATAGAGAAAAAGTTTAAGAAGAAAGATAACAAGAAGAGAGAGAGGAAAAGGAGGGAGAGTAAGGAAAGAAAGTTGACAGAGAAATGTACTTAAAGAGAGATAGCTAGAGATGAAAGGAGAAATACTGAGAGAGGGCAAGAGACTGAAGAGTAGGAGGAAGAGACAACCAGAGATGCATAAAGAGCAAGAGGAAGGTTGGTAATGCAAATCTGCTTCAAATGAAACAATAATTCTTGATAATTTTAAAGAACACTTAGAAAACTTGGGCAATGTGAAGATTCTTTGCTAGCTTAGCTTTAAATGTTAACAACAACTTCACAGTATTTTATACATAGTAATAGTAAATAAAAGTATAGTTAATGTTTATATACATAGTATTTATGTTTTTTATATAGTATATAGTTCCTTTTCCCCATTGATTTCCACAAAAAAACTATCATATTCAAGGGAAATTTTCTATATATATCGCATATAGTTTTCGTAATCTTTGCCCGCCCCCTGTGAAGTTTATAGTCAATTAACGCAACATAAAAGAAACACCAAAAACGAAAATTTATATTTCAAATAGCAACAACTAATTTGCATATGAAAAATGACAACAACAACATAGAGGAGCAAACAAAAGGCGGGTGCGGACTAAAACAATAAGCAGCTGCTTTGATATAGTATTATATTTTGTGGAGCTGTTGGATACATTTGTTATTTAGTCGAGTGAATGTCGATGCCAAGATGATGGCGTGGATTTTTTTATGCATTTATAATGAAACCATTTAAAAGACAACAACAACAACAACAGCAGCAACTAAAACAACAACAACTTAAAGAACAACAACAACTGTTTGCCGCCTGCAACTTTAGTTGTTTATAAATATTTGTTGTTGTTGTTAAAGTATCTGCGAGTTTGGCCGCTTGTCAAGTTGATAAGCAACTTTTTGTTGCCGCTCTTTGACCTTGTCCATAGTTTTTGTTGCTTTGTTGTTGTTGTTTTGTGCAATAAATTTTTCTCAATTTTTCTGGCTGTCAATACAGTTTTTGGAGGGTTTTTTTAAGCTTGTTTCTTTACGACCTTCCTTTTTTAGCTCCTTTGCGTACTCTTGAGCAACTTCTTCATTCGCCTTCTTCTTCTCTTTATTCATTGCTTGCATGCAAAAGAAAAAAAAACTCTTTTTCCCGCTGGCGACAAATGGAAATGCCAACCGGATATTCCAGACGCAGACACGTTGCGACATGTTTCGACGTGTGCAGACACGCATGGCGCGGAATTACAGCAAAAAAATAAAAAAAAAACAACGTGTTAAGTTCAGCTTAAGATTGAAGTCAAGCAAACACTTGAAATTGAATTAATTTCTGGCTTAATATTAGTCGCGTATGTCTCTCTCTCTCTCTCTCCATCTCTTTCACTTAGTTCTTGCCATTATTTCTCTTACTCTTTCTTTCCCTTTACTCCCTCTCACTGAGTTCTTGTGAACGTGTCTGGCGCGTGTTTTTGTCTCGTTTGCTGAAGGCTGAGAATATTCTACGGGGTAACTCCCCAGTTAATACCAAAAAAACTAGCTAAACTTCCCCAACAACAACAAAACAACAACAAAGACAGAGACAGAAACAGAGACAAGTCAAAAATGCGTCGGATAAGGCTGCGAAATTTGCATTGTGGCACGATTCGCATTGATTAAGTGACGTCACAGCGATTTATAAAGACATTATCGATGAGGCAAATGAGGGAAAAGAGAGAGGGAAAGAAAGAGTGAGACAGAGAGAGAGGTTAAGAGTGTAACTGTTGCAGTACATACCCTGTAAAGCAAGTATGGAATGTATTTATTTCATATTATTTTATGCATTAATAATTTTAAAATGAAAACGAAATTGAAATTTATTTTCTGCAAATTCTTTTCAAAATTCTACTGTGTTAGAAAGAGATAGCAAACATTAAATGTGTCTGACCTCAATCAGATACAAGCTTAATATCATGTCTTAAGCTTGCTAACTAATCCATCCCTTGCACAGCCTGATTTCACATTAGTACAGGGTATACAAAGGTTTAAATTGATTAACTGCTTTGGTTAACTTTAAAGCTGCCGGCACTGGCAAAGACTAACAACAGCAACAATTACAAATTGCTCAAATGACAACAACAACAACAACAAAAAACAGCAACAACAACAACAATAGCCACATTGGCCCAGAGAGTCAAGTTGGTCGTTTGACCGCTGCTTGGGCTCGAATTGCGCGAATGCAAATTGCGAATTTTTGTGGTCATTGTTAAGTAAAGGCCATAAATAGGTGCACAACAAAAACAATTGTTGTAACAACAACAATCGTAAAAACAGCGGTCAACAACAATGCAAATAATTTTATTGTCAACTTAAAAAATTTGCATGGCAGATCTGTAAGGGAGACAGCTCAGAGACAGTTGCAGATACATGTACAAAGCTGCAGATACAGCTAAGAAACACAGATACAACTACAGGCACAACTACAGATACAGCTACAAATACGTCTGACAGTTCAGAAGCAGATACAGCTGCATCAATAGATACGACTTAAAGTTCAGATATAGATACAAATTCATCTACAGCGCTAAAGCCACGACTGCAGATACATCTACAGAGCTACAGCTCAGCTACAGATACATCTACTGCAAAACAGCTGTAGATACAAATTCTCGTTTATGCGCTTCATGTAAATCTCGCCCCCTTTCTTTCCCTCTCCACGCATTAGTTCAACTGAATCAGAAATCTGTCAGTTCTGTCTCGACATTGATGCATCTGAGGGAGTCACATGGGCGTGGCTCAATTCCTTATTGGCACATGCTTGCCCACTTTCCATTTCAATGCAGCCACTTCTTCTCCCCTCTCTCTGTCTCTGTCTCTCTCTCTTTCTCTCTGTCTTTGCTAATTCATTTCAATTATGCAATTGTCGGTCGCATAGCCATCGCCATCTGTGTTTTTTTCTTCCATTCGCATACCGTATGCCGTATATCGTATACGTTTATCGTAAATGCACATGTCACGCCTTCTCTCTCCCCTCTCAGTTATTATGACGACGGTACGACGATCGTCTAATTGCAGTCGCAAAACAGTTCTTCGTCTTCGCCTTATAATCATCATAATTGCCCACAGAAGAGGGTGGAACCCGAAAGATCTTGCAAAGGGGAGGGGGGAGAGGAGCTGACGAAGAATGAGTCGATTGTGTTGTGTCGCCTAAACACAGTGTCGAGAGGAGGCCTTGTGATCATCGCCAGCGAAGCCTTTGGATTGTGTCATAAAATGTTAATAACACCTTAAGATATACTCGATATTACGATAATCGTGGAGCATCGATGATCGACTGTAAGGGAAGAATGTTTGACTATTCTATAAACCATCTATATAGTATTTCAACTTCAGAGAAATTATAAAAAATTGATGGAATCTTATCATTCTTTTTTATAATATAATACATAGTTCAGCTTTTGGGAAGAATCTAAAGTTGATCATGGATCGAAGATCGGAAAAAAGAAATGCTTTCTTAATCGAATTTGATAAATGAATTTCTTGATCTATTTATACTTGATAAATAAAAGATGCTAGAATGTTATCATTCTTTTTTATAATGATAATACATAGTTTAACTTTTGGGAAGAATCTAAAGATGATCATGGATCGAATATCGGAAATGCTTTCTTGATCGACTTATTCATTTTAATGATTCACAAAAGACTGTCTTTATTTACAATATCGTAGATCAACGATCGACTATGATGAGTGTATTTCCTGCACAACTTATAGATGATACACTGTCTACCATATATTGCTCTTTATAAAACAAAGATCAACATTATAGAAGAATCTTAGAATATATACACTACTGTTGCCTACTTTACAATTCTTCTAAAAAGAATTTCAATCTCAGAGGAACAGCTTATCTTTTATGTTCTATAACTTTCCCATCATATCGTTTACCTTCTTTGGCCTTGGAGCTGGTTAGGCTATGGCCAATGTGATTCCAGAAATTGAGGCGACATCCGAACACCTTCATCTCCTTGACGCGCTCCTTCATGTTGCCAATGACGCTCGTTTCGGCCAGACTCACACAGGGAATCATCACAAAAGGACGACAAAAGCAGACACGATTTTTTTTTTCTTTTTTTGGGTGTATCCTTTGTGTATTTCTCTTTGCGTACTTTTCGCGTCTTTATAATTATATATACTATATATTCATATGCTAAATCTGTTGAAATTGTGGATATAAAACGAAATTAGCAAATTTGTTTGCATTTTTGTGCTGTTTGAAAATTATTCAACGCGTTGTTTCACTTGCTTTAACCTTGGGTAATTAATTTTGTGTTTGACAGTGTAACACACACACACATGCACAGGGCACCCATACACACTTGGGTTTACTTGAAGTTTCGTCTGCTTTTTGGAGGCTTTTCAAGTGCACGTCCAATGCTCGCGGAAGCGATTTTTGTTGTTATTATTATTTTTGTTAGTTATTGCACGCTTTAATTGCCAAAAAACAATAATAAATTGCAAGTTGTACGCTATATTTCAGCTATCAATCAAATCGAAAAAACATCGAAAATTAGCTAGAAATGCGTGAAGTGAGGAATGCGACTTGGGAATACCCTGTAAAGGTAAACAGTGCTAGACTTATCCAAAATCAGACTTGATCCATTACAAATTTTATAGAAGAGCGAAGAAAGCGTATAAGAAATGCTTTAAAATGTATTTCAGACTTGCAAATACCCTACAAAATGCTCAGTTTTTTATACAGTTAAATCTTTGCTTATCTTTCCAAGGCTAAAATCAGCGTACCCCACTTGAAGAATGCAGGTTATCAAAACCCCGACTTGCCAATAAATCAATCAATATTTGAAATCTTCTACAGCTGCAAGATTTCTTGATTTATGTTATTAAAAAAAGCTCAAAACGTGCTTTGTTTTGCATTTGCATTTGCTAATCAGAAATTCCGTAGATTCTGCAAAGAATCGAAGCCACAGAATAACTTCAAGCGCCAATTGCGTCATGAAGATTCGTCAGACAAAAACAACGAAAGAGAATAAACAACAAGAACAGCAACAACAACAACAGACAACGTAATGACAATAAATGAGGTTAGTTTTCTTGTAGCCTCAGCTAACGATAATGACACAAGATCAATGAATAATGCTGCTGCTGATGCTGATGCTGCTGCGGTTGCTGATGATCATGATCAGCTCGATGGGTTGAGGTTGCCCCAAAAATGCCGTACCAGATAAATACTTTATATGATCGATCTATCGATAAGTCAAGTCAACAATCGAAAATATTTCAAAGCAAAAGCGTTAAATTTATTAATTTGCGGTGCCTAATGAAGAAGACGAAGAGTTCCGCTGCCCCTTCCCTGGTACTTAAGAGATCTCTCTGCACGCTCTGACAACCCTGAAGATTCATAGCGATCTTCATATTTAATTGAAACTAGAACACTTTTCATTTTGTTGTTCAATTTATCATTGAATCGAAATTGAAATTCAATTTACGACGCAGCTGGCGATGATCGTAATGATAATGATAATGATAATGATAATGATGATGTATGTCTGTCTGCACAATCGATCTGCATGATGATCGCGTGCAACCTTGAGTAGCAAGCACAACGCGCCCAGCAGATACATCCAAGTAAATAGCCCACGTATCTCCCTCCATCTGTATCTGTATCTGTATCTACTATTGGTTCAAGTAAATTTGTATCTGCGTATCTGTAGCTCTGCCGTAGGCGCAGTTCAATGAGCCAACTGAGTTGGACTTGAAGTTGGCTGCGCATAATTAACAATAATTTTGACTACCAATAAATCAAAACAAAAAGCTACACGACGAAAAAAAAGGCTAAAGAAAAAAGCTACCTGATCATTTACGCTTTTTACAGCACACACGTATAAAAGTGGGCGTGGCAAGAGGCTAACCAAAAAACATGCTGTAAAACTTTATGTAACGTGTGGGAATTGAAAATAACGAACTTGCTTGGGTTTTTTTCCCCGCTAAATACAGTGAGAATCTCAAGCTAAAACTTTGGCTAAACACGAGAGTCTAACTAGTCGGAACTTTCCATACATTCATGCAGGAATAACTGTAGTCTGAACTGACTCAAAAGAACTGAGGAAATCAAATGAAATTCGCAATTAAAAATTAGCTTGAAAAAAGCGTAAAAGATGAATAACATTTATCTCTCTCTCGGTGATCTCGTGAGCCAAATGTAAATTGAACTTCTTCTGACCTTGCTGAGAGAGCGAGAAAGCGCGTGAGAATGCAAATTTGAGGGCGTGGCAAGTGAAGAAGCAGAGAAAGAAAGCAACCGTTTTGACCTGATTCCTCATCAAGCAATAAATTAACAAAGCAGGCGAACGAGACAAAGAGAGAGACAGAGAGAGAGAGGAAGAGAGAACGTGCACAAAGCAAAAATCATAATAATAATAATCGTAAAATAAAAATTTAAAGCGGTCAAGCGTTGCGACTTTCAAAGCTGATCAAGGTAGGAGAAGGGAACGTACGAAGAGGAAGCACAAGAAGCAGAAGAAGGAGGTATGCTGCAAGAGAAGGGGAAAAGGTCTGAAGAGGGATTCTTTTTTTTTTTTTTTTTTTTTTTTTTTTGGTCGCTTTCGCTTGTCAGCAGCCAAAAATGAAATGTGCACGTAGCTGACCTTGACCCAAACGCTGTGCTGCGAACAATAAATATGCAATTTTTACTGCGGTACCGCTGAGTACCCTTACTGGTAACCCCCTTCCACCACTACGCCCCTGTTCCGTGTTCCCTTCTCTCCCTCTCTTTCTCTCGCACACAGGTTTGCAAGTCAATTTGCTTTTGGCTAAATTGCTAACGGTAAACAACGTTGTTGTAAAGCGAGATGGTAATCAGAAAGAGAGTGAGAGAGGAAGAGGCTGGGAAGGGATAGGGGGAAAGTAAGGAAGATAGATAGAAACTTGTTTGCACGATTTGTTGTTGTTGTTGCTCGTGCGCAACCTTCGAGATTTGCAGCAATGTGCAAAATGAGAGCGAGCAAGAGCGAGAGAGAGCGGGGGGGGGGAGAGTCACAACGTAAACAACCTTTATATTGCCGCAAAGCCGAAACAACCGTTAGCCAAAGGATCGACAGCGCAGACGTAAGTGAGGCAGACAGAGAGAGAGAGAGGGAGAGGGAGGGAGAGAGACGGAGTGCAAGCAGGCTCATTATAAATTAGCCATGCAGTGGTTTGGCCTGTTTAGCCTGTCTGCCTTTCGGGCCTGTCTCTCAGCCTCTCTCTCTCTCTCTCTCTCTCTCTATCTACGTCTCCGTCTCCGTCTGTCTTTGTCTGTCGATTTTCCGCTGTTCAGGTGAAAATCCATTTTCTCAAAAGGTGCATAATTAACACAACCTGCTCGGTCTCCCTGTCTCCCTCTCTCTGTATTCCTCTTTCCCACTCTCTCTATTTCTCTCTGCCTCTATCTTTGCTCTATCTCCCTCTGCTACTACCTGCCACAAATGCCACACGCACTGACGATCCTAACTATTCCTAACTATCCCAATTACCGAACCAACATTGTTCACCGTTTACTCATTTGTTGGGCGCTTTTATGATCTCTCTCTCTGTCTCTCTCTCTCTCTGTTGATGCCAATCGCATTTACCAAGAATTACCAACAGGTTACTCGGGTTCGCTTCGGGATTCTGTTGCTCTTGTGGACGGTAGCGCTATCAAAATATTTGTAACTCCCTTTTGTAAGTCGCATTTATGGTCAGGTTACGTTACAAATTGACTGTGCGTGTCTTTGTCTGTGTGTGTGTTTGTGTGTGAGAGTGCATTTTTATGTGTGTATTATTTTTATGTTTTATTTTCTGCCTTTTTAACGACAATTTCAAGCCAAACCTTTAATGGCAGTTTGCAGCCCTACCCCCACTACCCCTTCTTTTTTTTATGGCCAGCTTTCTTATGAAAGCCAACAATAGAATCTTTATTTCAACACGAAAAGCTTCGGTTGGAGGCTCGAGAGGTTTAATTGATTTCCATTGAAATTTGAAACGGCACTTTTAATGCTCGACTAGATAAGAGACCTCTCCCTTTCCTTCACTCTCTCTCTCCTTCTCTTAAGTTCAGAGATCAGGAAAAGTGCAATGCGAGACGTTTCTTTCTTTCTTTCTTTCGTTTTTAATGATTCACTTGAAAATTTCTTTTATTATTTAACAACTAACTAGACAAGCTCAAGAAATAAACTTGAGAACTGCATTAAAGAGAGTTTTTCTAGTTTAGACCTTTGCAAAACATAATGAAATTCTAAAGAGAAGAGCATCATTTATTTTTACAGCACATGATGAAATACAAAAGAGAGCTACGATACGAAAAAGAAGAGTATACGACTCTGATACGTTTGAAGAACTTGAATAATTGTTAGTGTGCCTCCACCTCCTCCTCCTCCTTTGACTTAATCCGTACACTTTTAACACGGCGTTACGTGATGCGAAGACTTAAACACATTTTTGTATGCGACGTGCTTGGCCTCAAACACAGCAAATAAAAATTTCTTGATAAACCAAAGCAAAACAAAACAAAACAAGAAAACTGAAAACGAAGAAACCAATTTTAATTGTGAGAGAGAGAGAGATGCAGAGAAGGAGAGGGAATTGAAATTGAAAAGAAAACAAGAGATTTGAAGATCCTGTTTTCGAAATGAAATCAAAAGAACAACAATATTGAATTACACACAATGTGTGAGGAGAGACAAAAAGGTCAAATTTCGTAAGGTTGCTGTTGTTGTTGTTGTAGCTACCTGCCTAATAGTTTTGGGATGGTAGGTAAACTCTTGAGAGTGAATTGAGTAAATTGAGGTAAAGTGAAGAAGGTTTGCCGCGACAGGCGCCTGAGCACTAATTGGTTTCCCAAAAACAAAACGACAGCGTAAAAAATTGAAGGAAAACACAAGAAGAGAAGCAGAGGCGAAGAGATCTTTGAATTCTGCAATTCTTACATAGAAAATTAAAAAGACACGTGCCCAGAGCAACAAAGAGGAAGAGAGAAGAAAGATTTACATGGAATGAAGAGATCATAAGCCCAAAAACAGCGAGCCTACTTTTCCCCCCTATTTATAATTTACTCGTACACTTCTTCACATTGCGTTCTCACGAAACTCTCGAGTTAATTAACAAAACAAAAAACAGAAAACATCGCTGAAGATTTTTTGTTGAATTTTGTAGAAGCTGCGCGCAGTGTTAGATAAGCAACAACAACAATAAAGTTGAAGCCCAAAGCGGAAAGTCACAAAAACTGCGCACGCCAAAAAAGAAACAAGTTAAACAGCTTTGTCTGCCAGCCAGTGTTGCCAGATTGTCAACAGTTTAAGCTCGCCCCCCCGTGTATGTAAATGCCTCTCTCTCTCGCTCTCTCTCACTTATTCCATATGTAAGGGTTTGCTTGCGTATGTGTGTGTGTGTGCGTGACATAAGCCACTTTTACTGTTAGAAATGCAATCGGATGCGCCCGTTGCCGTCTTCGTTGTTATTATTGTTGTTGCTGCGGTTGCTGCTTAGAATGCAACAACAACAACAAAACAGTCGCGTTGAATAATTTTTTATGCAGCATTCACAATTGATTTATTTTCTATATATTTATATATATTTATTATTATTACATTTTCAAACTGTTATTTATTGCAGTGTGTTACACTTTGAAAAACTTCACTATGTGATTTTTGTGAATTTTCTTTTCTTTTCGATTTTTATTTTATTTGTTGCGTTTTGTTTTACATTTTGCTGCCGCGCCACGTTTTGCTCATTAACGAAATGCAATTAACTTTGACGGTGTTTGTGTGTGTGTTTGGTTATTTGACAATTATCATTGCATGACTTTGTTTCTCACTGTTTTCGCCAAAATGGCAAGAAATGAATGTGAAAATCGCGATGGAATTATTTAAAAATTTAGACGAATCGAATTTTGAGAATGGCACACGCGACAACAACAAGTACAGCAGCAGCAGCAGCGCAACGGCAGCGCAGCGACGACGAGTGACGTACGAATGATTAAATTAATTTGAAAACACGCGCGAGCAGCGCTTCTCTTAAGCCTGTTGCGCACTCAAAGACGGCTCGTAAGCAACTGAACTGAACGAAGACAACAGAAGTTGAGCGAACGAAGCAAGAAACCAGAGTTGGAAGGGGAGAGAGAGAGAGAGTCAGTTCGAGTTGAGTGCCAGTACGAGTACGAATACGAGCGATCAACTGAACGAAGACGCAGCACGAGAGAGCGAGGGTCTCTCTGGTGTAGTGTGTGTGTGTGCAGAGTGGAGCACAACATTTTGGGAGTTGTTGTTGTTGTTGCCATATGGGATGAAGAAAAGTACATAAACAAAAGCAAGCAAAGCAATAAGAACGCATTGCAGTTGTTGTTTAACATATTCTGCAGACAGACATGCACACACACACAAACACACACACACGCGCGCACAGGCACATTTGCAGTGGTATTTGTTGCTTGCTGCAGTCGCGGCTGCAGCCTAAGCAAATCAATGAGCACACTTACAGTTAAAGTTCGTTGAGAGAGTAGGAGAGAGGAAGAAAGGGAGAGGTAAAGAGCGCAGGTTAATAAGCATACACAGTGCAGACAAATAAAGTTCTTCCATTAGCAGGAAGTGCTGCAGAGCGAGGGAGAAAGAGCGCTCTCTGCACAGTGAGGTGGAATTCAATTAAAATAATCTGCAATTGAGCATTGATTTAAATGAAACACAAAACATAAGCTGCATATGTCATAATACTGTTCGATTATCAGACATATCAGACTACTATATCTTGTACCTCGCATATAATTTAAATATAGAGACGTCAATAATGTGGCGCAATTATGTAAACATGCTGAACGGCTACAACAACACATACAGAAGAGAGAAATAATTTCTATGAATTCTTCTATCAATTCTTGTGTAATTAGTTGGCATTTGTTGTTCTTTATCTAGCCGCTGGAAATTAACATAAACAAAAACAAAAACAAAGCTGGTTCCATCATCGGCATTGATTATTAGAACGTTAAACAGTTGTCAAATGGCCGCAAGATTAATTGGTAAAAGGCTATGCCAAAAATAAGAATTGCGCGAAAGCTCACAAAAAGCGACGACGCCCAGCGGCGACGACGACGACAACGGCGACGGCAGCAGAGACGGTGGCAGCAGCAGCGACTGCGGAGGCTGTTGCTGAATCTGATTTCCCACGTTTAGAACGAATCACAACAGAAACGCATCATTAATCATGGCAGCGACAGAGGAGCAGAGAGAAAGAGAGGAAAGAAAGAAGAGAGAGGAGTGCTGGACAAGGAGAAAGAGCGGGAGAGCGCGCCTAAAACTTTAGGCCTGCATGAAAAGGCACAAAAAAAAGCGCGTTTGGATTCTGTCTGCCTTTGCTTTCGTTTTGGACTGCGCTGCTGCGTTGCTCTTTTCATGGTCAATCACCCGACGCTATGAAAGGAGACGTAACAACAACAGCAACAAAGGCGCCTAATTACAATCATTTGTGACTTTCAAATGGGCAACTGGGTGGACCCTAAGTGGAGCCTAGGCAGAGGGAGAGAGAGAGCAGCAGAGAGACATACAGAGAAGTAGAGTGAGAGAGAGAGAAAGGGAGCGAGACAGCGCGTGGTATATTAATCAGTTAAGTTGCAGTTGCAGTTTCGCATGATCCTCGCTCCTCCTGAGCAAGTTCATTGCACGTGTGCCCCACGAAATACACACACACACACAGCCGCGCACACTAGACACAATTTTTGTTTACTTTTTCCCATTTCCAGAGGCAGCAGCAGCAGGCAAACCCGAACCCGAAGCCCAAACCCGAACCCGAACCCAACGAACACAACAACGAAACACAATTGGCCTGGCAAAAACCAGTTTTGAAGTCACCAATTTTCGCTCTTTGAACGCTCTTAAATATCGAACTGGCTTTTCGGATACAACCCGAAAAACAAAAACAAAAAACGAAAAAAAAAAAAAAACGAAACCAGTTTCCAGTAACTTTAAGGAACTCCAAGTCGTCGCTGGCAACTCTTCCAACTCCGCGGGGGAGTCCAAAAGTAAAAGAAATATACGAAAACCAATGAAGAAAACAAAAAACTGCAAGAGAAATCGAGATCTAAAACGAAACCCTTAGATGCCCCAAAATTTCAAGATTGAGAAAGGCATCATAAACCCTTAGACCCTATATGAAAAACAATAAGGAAAACAACAACTGACATCTCAAGCGAAACCTTTAGACACCCCAATAGAAAAAGTACTAAGAGAAGGAGAAAGGCACCAAAACACTTATACGGGAAGTACGAAAGCCAATGAAGAAAACAGAAAAGAGACGCAACAGAAACCGAAATCTGAAACGAAATCCTTAGAAACCACAAAAGAAAGGTACTTAGAGAAAAAGAAAAGCATCAAAAACTCTTAGACCCTATGTAAAGTGCTTGAACCGGTACAAGTCCGAAATAATCTAAGCCATTTCTGGTACGAACTTCAAAATCACACCCGAGACGTAGGTTACTACTAGTCTTAAAGTCGCAAACACAACCCTAAGAAACCGCAATAGAAAATGGCTACACTACGTAGGGAAAGGCATCAAAAACCCTTAGACTCAATGTAGTGTGCTTAAGCCGGTAGTAGTCCAAAGTAACCTACAACATTCAAAGGGTGCTTAAGTCATTTCGAGCACCACCTTATCAATTTCAAAAGCACACCCGAGAACCCTTCTAGACGTAGGTTACTCCTAGTCTTAAAGTCGCAAACACAACCCTAAGAAACCGCAATAGAAAAAGGCTACACTACGTAGGGAGAGGCATCAAAAACCCTGTGCTTAAGCCGGTACTAGTCCAAAGTAACTTAGAACTAGAATTGAAAGGTTGCTTAAACTATTTCTGGTATGACTTTATCAATTTCCAAACTACACCCAAGAACCCTTCTAGTCTTAACTTACTCCTAGCTATAAAACCGCAAACGAAACCCTTAGAAACTGCAATAGAAAAAGGCTACACTACGTAGAGAAAGGCACCAAAAACCCTTAGACCCAATAAAGAAAAAGCTACAACTTAGAGCAAGGGGAGAGAAGAGATCCCCTTCAAGTGCGTCATTGTTCTGGTTCTGGTGTCAATAGACGCGTTCAGAAAACAAAAAAAAAAAAAACACGCGATAATAATCACAGACATGAAACTATTTTCGAAGCACTTAAAAACTAGGCACATAAATCTTGAAGAGAGTGTAGAGAGCTTGACAAGGAGAGCATGGGGGGAAACTGGAACAGTGCTGGGCGTAGATAGGGGAAAAAAGAGGAGACAACGATCGTAAACTTACGACTATCTGTAGATTTCCAATGCCTTTGTCTGTTTTTCTGTTTTCAATTGCAATCTCGACGAAAAAAGAAGGAAAAAACCCCCAACGAAAGGATGAGACAATAATTAATTTTAGCTCTGATCAGCTCTGAGGGAGCTGCGGGGCACGTGGGCGTGGAGATTGCAAGACAGGCTAATTTATTGTAACGGCAACTGACAGCAAGCATGCGCCGCTTGCATCAGACAGTGGAACAAAGAACTGTGTAAATTCCATCGAAAATTTGCTCGATCATTTCTTGAAAAACCTCTTACCCGCGAAGACTTTCTTCCACTTTCCTCTCGCCACTGATAAATGAAGCTTAGTCTCTGCCTGGAGCGACCTGATTTTCGGCTGCTCCCGAAAATCGCGCGAGACTTAACGGCAATCCAAAAGTGACGCCTCCAATGGATGCGACTTCCCCTCGTTAAGGGTAGCCTTTCATTATGAAGACTGTCAGTAAAGTAAAGACCATGGGGAAGTGAAACATATAGAAATAGAGAGAGAGAGAGAGAGAGAAAGAGAGAAAGAGAGGGAACACACATTGCATGTCCCGTCTAATCAGATGACACAAATGTCTAGATCAAAATCAGCCTGACAAGGGCTGAGCTAAGTAATTTGGCTTGACATGGATGAGAAAAGTTTCCACAATGCAATTCACCAGTTGGAAATGTTTTTCTGGCATAGGGGTGCTGTATATGGAACAAAAGGACAAAGGATAAATGAGAATAATGAACACGATTGTGACACATTCTTCAACGAACATAATTGCATTAAAATGAGCGTGAGGGATCAACGAGAAAGATAAGAACATTTGGAGAAAAGTAGAAAATGGGAATGTGAAGTTGAAATTGAACTGTCAAAGCATTAAAGATGCGACACTTTAAAGATGGGACAAGTCTTGGTAACTAGCCGAGTTAGCTTTCTATTTAAAGTATTAGAAAAAGGAAATACTGTAGAATAAATAAGGAGTCGGAGGTGCTAACTACCTAGTGAAGTTCCCAATCCAATTACCCTTTAAGACAAAGTTCATTTTCAAGGAAACCCAACTGAAATTTGACTTTCGTAATATTTTAAAGAACAGATAACTCTTATAGGTATATATTCTATTCATATTCTAACTAAAGAAAAGATAGATCTAAGTAAATAAGTTATCTGAGTACGTCAACTTCCCCGTCTAGCTACCTATCTACTTCCCCTTTTCGGACAAAGTTCAGCTTGCAATCTTGATAGATTAAACAAAGATAAATAAAGTTTACTTTGAGGCTGTGAATCACCCCTTGTTATACAAGTAAGTAAAATACGAACAGCTTCTCAATGGCAAATCTAAAAACCGTCGACAAGCAACCTTCAATTGTTTGCTGCCGTCATAATACTTGGAATTCGCAGGCAGTCGATAGCCGCAGTTCCAGACCCAGACCCAGACCCAGGCCCAGCCCCGTTCCTAACTCGCAGCCAAAGTTGACCGTCAGCTCTTTGTTGGCAGGTTGCATTAGACGTTGCTGTTGCTGTTGTTGTTGTTGTTGCAGTTGTTGTTGTGTTTGTTCCGGCCACACACAAAGTGCGCTGCCAACTTGTGCAAAGTATCTGCACATCTCCACAGATACTTTCTGCTCATTAACAGCTTAGGGGAAACGACGAGACGCGTCTGTCGCCGCCACGGCACGCACAGTGGCTAAGATGCCTCACGTAGTAGATGCGGCACGATGAGGCAACTTGACAATGTGTCAAATTGCGCAAGGCGACAGGAAGAATGAAAAGCGCTGCGAATGGCAAACATGTGTGAAAAGGCAGTGAATAAAAAAGCGACAAAGAGAAGGAGGAGGCAAAGTGCGATGCAGTGAGCGATGCAGTTGGCGATGCAACAATGCAACAACTAAGTGATTCTGTATACAGCTTTGCTTCCACTCGTGTCACGACACGCGCTCCGCGCTAAGCAAACTTCTTGCCATGTTCTGGCACCAACATCTCCATTTAAGCACGGCCGTGCCTAATGAGCATCAACTTCACTTGCTACGCTCTCTTTAAGGTGAAAGCTCAATCCATGAAATTGAAATCCAAGCGACTCCTCAACCTCCTAGTACCTTCTCCTGGTGCTACCATGACGAATGCCTCTGCTAGGTTTATTGCCACATGTTGCAATGGAAAAGAAAACAAAGCATGGCGAAACAAAACAAAAACAGCTCCACATGTACAACCCCCACCAGGCGTACAGCTCCAGGTTCAGCTATTCCACATGGGTGCCCTCTGTCGGCTCTGTCAATGTCTTCCTCATTTGCCAGGCTATTAATAGACAACAAGTAGAGTGGGAGAGAGAGAGAGAGATACACATAGACAGCCAGATGGATGAAGGGGACACCACAGACTGTAGGGGGTTGGAGCAACGAGTTCACATCGATTGGGCGTGTAATTCCCCTGGGGTAATAAAGAGGGTGCTTGAACCGGTACAAGTCCAAAGTATCACACATTTTTAATAAAACCCCAAGACTATCCCACACGATTGCATCAATTGAGTGTGTAATGCTCTCGAGATTGCTTAGGGGCGGCATGATCGACGGCACATTGGTACATTAGGAGGGTGCTTGAACCGTTACAAGTCTGAACTCAAACACTATCCACACTTAAAACATTGTTGGGGTATTTAAACATTTTAAAGTAGGACCCTGCTAACTTTTTAAGCCATACCCACAGAGTTATCCATGGAAAACTTAAAGATTAATTTTCCTTTCAGCAGATATAAAAGATTTAGTGGAATTGAGAACATTGAAAGGGTGCTAAGTCTGCTTTATGTAGGACCTTATCAATTTTCAACGAAGCCCAAGAATAATCTTAGTCAAAAGGATAAGATAAATCTTTCTGTTTGCATATAAAATACTATATATCCAGTAGAACCAAGAGCACTGAAAGGGTGCTTCACCCATTTTGAGTAGGACCTTATCACTTCTTAAAAAAAAACCCTAAGAACAATCGCAGTCATAAGTTTAGATTAACTTTTCTTTTTGCAGGTATAATAGATCTAGTAGAACCTAGCTATAAGGGTGCAAAATCCATTGCCAGTCAAAGGTTTAAGATTAACCTTTGTTTTTGCTGTTGGAGGGTGCTGTATCCCTTTCGAGTAGCACCTCATCCCCTTTCAAATGTAAACCAAAGACTATACCAATCTAAACCTACATAGAATAGATATCTGAACATGGACAGCTCTCTTAAAAAGCTTCCAGTCATAACTTACTCTCTTTTGTAACCAAACTAGAACTCTCTCTGTAGGAAGTAAGTTTGTAGTACCTCAAAATCGAAATAAAACGCAAACCGAAGCACTTAATCAATTTCCCTCTCGGCACTTACTTGGATTATTATTGGCCTCACGCCAATGGGTCGCTGCAAAGCAACCAAAGGTGCTGCGTGACAGGCCCTTGCAGCAGCTCCACTTCTTGCCGGACCAGAGACCCGGATGATAGCGATACGATTTCGGAGTGTTACTGTCCTCGCACACTTCAATGAGAAAGAGAGAGAGAAAAAGGGAGAGAGTGTGGCATTAATAAAGGTTTTCGATACACAGATGTGGGTTAAGCACTGTCTGTCTGTCTGGTGAGATGATGATGATGACTCCGTCGCGTTGGCTTATCGTGTGCAACCGATTGGCAGCTGTGCAACAGCATCGCCAGCATCTGTGGCATCTGCAGCTCATTGTGGTTGGTATACCCTGCGTGGTACGAAGGGTTATAAAGGGTAAGCCTGTGCAGAGCTTCTTCATACTTTAACTCTTCAGTTGAAGTTTTATCAATATATATGTATATGATTTAAATATGATACGACGAGGAATCGGTATGGAATAGTAAACTAATAAGGAAGATATTGATGTTAAGTAATGAGCCCAGTCGATGCTTGCTGTTTCACAACTTAAGTAAAGGGTATCTAAGAGTCTATCAATCAATCCTCATTGTTTTTTGGGGTCATCATCGGATCGTGCCGTGCCGGTGCCGTTGCTCTACGCTTACCTTGCCTTATCGCTCGTATCCACTCGCTGCGCTCCTTCTCGCTGTTGGCTATCACGTAGAGCGTGTACTGTGGCACAGCTCGACCCACCAATTGCCCCTCGTTGCCCCCGTTGCCGTTGACCGAGTGCTGCTCCGTCTGCTGCTGTTGCTGTGCGGCTGTCGTCGACGTCGTCTCGCAGTAGCCCACTTGAAACGGATAACCCTGTTAATGGTTAATGGGTTAACGTTAATGTTGAATGTCGATGCGCATCAATAACGTATCTCAATATCGTATACGTTATTGGGGGGCTGTCTGTACTCACATCCGGCGCAAAGGGATCACCGCCCTCACCGTTAACCGTCGCCTCCTCCACAAGGCGAACGCCTTTCAGATTTATTCGTCCACGTTCGCGTCGTCGCTGAAAGAGAAAGGAAGATGAATATAAAGATTATTGAAATGGTGTCTTATTGGAAATGAAAGACGGTAAAATTTATGATATGAAAGGCTAAGAGGTAAATCGAAAGGGTTATAAGGTAACTTGATGAATTGTAAGGAAGTGATTGAAATGCAACGGTTATTGGAGGAACCAGTTAACTTTAGTTTAAAGGTCTAAGCGCTTCTAGAGTTTTTTTATGGTTGCTAAACATATGTTAAACGTTTAGTCGATTAAGGCATTTTATGTAGATTCCTATGCAATCAAGGTTTTGCTCCGTGGCTTAGGCAATTCCGCGGTTCCCTCCCTAACGGTGTTAACATATTAAGAGTATATTAAGAGGTTATCGATTTTCTTGTAGTTCCTAATTGATTAGACAGTTTCATTTTTTTTTTTTTTTTTTAAATCAAGGTACCGCCACGAAGGGTAGACAGTACTCTGAAAACATCATACACGCTGTTAACATGTAAAGGGTCTAAGCGATTACAGAGTTACTTGTAGAAGCTCAATAAATGTTTAAGACCTAAGCAGTTATCGCATTTCTTTTCCATTTAGGCTGCATAACAAGGGGTAAGTAAGACCCTCCTGAATGTAGTCAAGTATTGTACAACCCCTTTAAGCACGAATCTACCTTAATGCATTTAAGTACCCCCAACAACAAGGTACAATTTGCACAATAAAACCAACAAGACGACAGACCCTTTTCCCTCCCCTCTCCCCAACTAAAATATGCAACTGCTCTTTAGGCCCAGACTATGGGGTAGAGGGCCAGGCATGAGAGGGTTCCGTGACTTAATAAAGTGCCAACGAAATATTCGCCAGCTCCTTGTTCAATTTTAATTTTTTTTCTTTTTTTTTTGGGCCTGGCATTCCACTTGGCGGCACTTAAGTCCTGCCACGTCCTGGCGCGAGGGTAATTTCTGTTGCACGTGTGCAACAAGCAGTCGCTGGAGGGGGCCTGGGTAAGGCTCGTTGGTTGCTACTTGCTGCTGCAAGCTCAATTAAGTCAACATAATTGGCCTAATTGACTTGACAAGGCTTAAAAAAAGGAAACCCAAAGCAAGTAAAATTTCTTTACTCAGCTTCAGTTCTTCTTGTTATTTTCTTTCTTTTCTTTCTTTATTCGGCTAGTCGCACTTCGGGATAGAGATAAATCTGGGAGGAACACACGCAGCGTGGCGTCATCGAGTGAAAAGTGAGGAGAGAGAGATAAGCACGTCTTCGTTGTCGTCGTCGTGTCGCTTAGCCCCCTTTGGCTTATCGCAGCAGCTACAACACAAAGTGAGGCAACAACATAAAAAAAACTTTAGCAGCAACACAAAGTTGACACAAAGACCTCAAATAAACAAGCTGAAGATTTCAAACACGAGCAACAAAAAAACCTCAAGAAATAAAGTAAGAAACACTTTAGTCAAGTAGAAGACGAAGACGAAGAAGAAGAAGCGAAAGCAAAAGACGCAGCAAGAAACCAGGGCAACGTCTTGGGGTCATCAGAGGGGGAGGCCAGGCCAGCCAAGCACACAAAATAATGATGATAAAATTGAACTTCCTTTGTGGCCCCTCTCAAGCAACAAGTACATCCAAATTGCGCTTCATATTTGGGTTAATCCCAGAGCCAAAACAAAGTCTAAAGTAATGTGGAAATGGAAAATGGGGAAAATTAAATGAAAATGAATTCTTTCAAGTGGCAAGTCGACAACAGGCAAATGAAGGCGAAATCGAAATTGAAACGCACTTGAACAATACACGCAATTTCAATTGGCTTCCTAATTCGTGAAGAGTTCACACACAGCACGAGAGAGAGGGAAAGAGCGAGAGAAAGAGAGAGAGACAGAGAGCGAGAACGGAAGAGAGCTGCATTTATCTATAATTAGGCTCGATAATGTTCCACATGAAGATCGTGCGAGAAATTTGTTGGAAAATGAAAAGTATAAGTGAGCTCTAAACAAGCGCATACGACTAATACATACCCTTTACTTGGGGGTATTTAAATTATGTAATTTACTTTAAATGTATGAGAGAGTTTAACCTTTATAATAGTAGTAGTTTGGGGTTTTAGAGACAGATCACATATTTGACGTAATAAGGTCCATAATATTATATTTGGCATCGAATCAATTTAGAGGGAACAATACATCGAGAAAATGAACTTAAAAAAAAAAAAAAAAAAACAATACCTTGGTAGTTTTAGATCATTTAAATCAAACAGAACATACGATAAAAGAAAATATATTGATTTTTTTTTTTTTTTTTTTTTTTAACAAAATATTTTATGTTTTATAATATTTTCATACACCTAGAGGGAACAAGACATAGAAAAAGAAAACACAAAAACAGGAAACATAGCATAAATAGAGTTCTTATACTTTCCAAAAAGGATACGAGTAGCATACTGAACTACACTTCTATAGACGTTATAGGGATTTCTTTTGATATCTGAAAATGGACCTAGATGGACCAGAATGATGGAATGAAGGTAAAGTAAAGGGCCCAAACCTTTTAACCCAACTTCTGTATACGTGTACGTTATGGAGGTTCAATTTGATATGGCAAAGTTTACTAAGAGCTAAGAACTAATCTAGGCATCACACTCAACGCAGACAGACAGACAGACGCTGTTATCAGTTGGAAAATAGTTAAAAGAACTTTCTTTCATTTCATGCAGCGAGTCTGAAAGGAAGGCAAAAACTATGCCAAAGCAGAGCGACAATTACAAGAGTCTGTGTTCCATTCGACACAGACTTCAGGACAGACAGACAGACAGGAGGAGAAGCAACATGGCAACGACGTCAAAGGTTCCGAGAGAGTTCTGAGGCTTCCTGCACGTCATTCCGTTGCTCCGTTGAATAGTCAGTCATGTCGTGCCACTTTCTAATGAATAGGGCAGAGAGAACTCGCTGAAAGCAGAAAACTCAACTGAAAACTGGCAATTGAAATGGAAAATGCAAAATCTGAATGAAAATGATGGCCAAGTTGTGTCTGTGTGTGTGTGGCATAGTTGAGAATCATGGCAAAAGTTTTGCAAATGTTGTCACGGGGTGAACGAACTGACGAGTTGCAGCAGCATGCGCCATGTGTGGCACGTTGTTGTTGCATGTGCTGCAAATTGGCAAGCTGCGACATGTGGCAATAATAAACGGGCAAATGAATGAGGGGCACAGCCACAGCTGCCTCTGTCTCGCTGTGATTTCACATTGAAAACGCAGCCACAGAAAATTGACAGCAATTAAGCGGCCCCCGAAACCGAGGAACAAGAAGCAATAAACGAGGCGAAGAAAGAAGAAGTAGAAGAAGGAAGAAGAGTTACTAAGCGAAAATAAGTGTGATAATAATCATATACGATGCTTATGTAGGTTTCATTCTTCGTCGCAACGAAATCGAAAGGCAGCGAAAGTCAATTAATGCAAGCATTAATCAACATTGCCCTTAAAAAGCGGTGGGCGTGGCAAGGGGCAGAGCTGGAGTTGAAAGTGAGGTCAGTGCATAACTAAAGGAGACCTCATAGTAACCTGAAATCTCTCAATGATCTCTCAATTTTCCATGATCAAAATGTAAGAATGAAATTTCATTAGGAAGGTGTTGAATAGAAACTAGAGATGGAATGGCTTCGATATAACATCGATAAATACTGCCATCGATTTTAAATGAACTTGTAGAAATTTAAACTGAATTAAACTGTATTTTCCTTTGATCATTAAGGCACCCTAAGGAGAACCCGTATCCGTAAGGAACCCTTTGTTGTTGCTTCATGTTGCAGTCTAAAGTTGCACTGCAATTTCCGCAAGACACACACACACATATACAAGGAGTATCTACTTAGGAGTAACTCAATATGCCAAAAGGACGAAACAGCTTGAAACATAAAACGGCACAAGGCGCTGTGCCTTTGTTCGAGTCTCAATGGGGCAGCACGAATCGAGAACTGAGACTCTGTGTGGAACACCTGCGCATAATTGAAAGAACTGTCAAAGCAAATGCGACAGGTAGGCAACAGTTTAAAAGAGAATAAAGCAGAAGAAAAACCTGCAGATAAAGTGAGAGAATATTGGAATTGAATTGTTACAAAGATCATAGTGGGAGATGCAAAAATGCAGATACAAATCTATTTAGAGACAATGAAAGAATGAAAGCATGACAATAGAATCTATTGAAATATTAAATTTGATTAGACAAAGAGATAAAAGTAAAGTTTTCCCTTGGATGCACTTTGGAGAAATAAATATTGTATGATATATATTATATAGATAATAAACTTAAGATCAGTTGAGAAGTTATACTGAATAAGTTAATATTGTAGATGAGATACAACCTACTAAACCTTCATAACTTAAGTTCAAAGCAATAAAATTATTTAAAATATATTTAAAATACAGATTGAATATCAAGATGGATCAGAAATCTTATATTGTATATTTTAATTGATTAACTATTTGTGAAAATTATACAAAGTTGAGAAAGGTCTTCAAAACAAATATAAAACATAAACGATCTATACATATCTATCTACTTGTATAATACCCTGCACAGCAAACAGAACAATTTCTATGCGCATAATAAAATACTCATTAAAATTGTTCATGGTGACTTTTCGCTTCGTTAACTCGTATGACACATTTGATGCCTGGGAAGAGCAAACTTATGTTTTAATAGGGGCAACTTGGAGGGCTCCTCCCACGATCTTTGATCGTTGAATGTTCTACTAATGTGCAACTAATGAGGCAATTCAACAACTGCAGCCTGCAACCTAAGGTGAACTCAGGTGCGGGCAACGGGGGGGATTACTTCACCGCCCCTCCATCTTCTTCTTGCCCGCACTCAAGTGTCGAACGTTGTCGAGTGCAACCTTTCAATGTTGATTAATGTTGCAAGTGTGTGCGTGTACGTGTGTGTGTGTGTTGCATGTTTAAAATGCCAGCACAAAAAAAAAGAAAAACAACTTTGAGCTGCGTAACGAATGTGACGACCCGATTGACAATGGAGCAAACCGAGACGGGGGAACCGCGGCGCGACGCGAACGCGACGTTGCATGATTGATAACGCGCCCCCGGGCGCACTTCTGATGCCGCTGCAGGTCTCCCTGACCACATGCAGCGGTTGAATGATTGAAAAATTGTCTCATATAAATTATAACTGTAATAAAGAAAGAAAGAGCCATTCTCGAAATTTGTTCAGCTGAAGCTACACAAGCAAAAGATACAAGATACAAGACACAAGTCAAGAGATACAAGATACATCCGTGCGCGTTCATTCACGCAAAGTATCTAATGGTTTTTCAATTTCATGGCTTGCACAGCCGGCACACTGGACACTGGCTATGGCTGTGGAGGGGGTAGGCAGCATGAGAGAGGGGGATGGTGAGGGAGAAGTGGGTTGGGTCATCATCATCCACAGTGGTCAGGGCAATAAATTTTCATTTCTCACATGTGTAAACAGAGCACCAGAAGAGTGCATCAGGCGTCTAGAGTATTTGCAGGGTATGTAGGGTATGCACAGTTATCAAATAGCCTGTAAGATATTAAACATAAGGCTAACAAATTTATCTTTGACTTTTTGATAGCATCTTCAACTAGCAGATGCCTTGCAAGTTATTTTTAATTTTCAAAAATTTAACCTTCATTTCAACTTTCCTAGATTAAATTAAAATTTATAACAAATTTTCCCGACTAGCGAATGCCCTGTAAGGAGTCAGAGTAAGGTAAACGTTTAGGTACTGAAACTAAGCTATTTTTACTTTGATTCCCGGAAGAGCTATCTGCTTACTATATGATACCCTGTAAATATGAATCACACAAGTAAGAAAGAAAGGTCTCCATACAGCATGCTCAACTAAATCATACCCTGTAAATGTACTCTAGCCCAGTTGCCCGGGTAGCTCAGTCGGTAGAGCATTGGACTTTTAATCCAAGGGTCCAGGGTTCAAGTCCCTGCTCGGGCGGTCCCATTTTTTTATTACTTTTAATTATTATTTTGTTATTTATTATTTTTTTCTTTATTTATATACATATGTATTTTTTAATTACTAATTTTTTTGTGTATTTATTTTTTTTTATTTATTTATTATTTTTTTTGTTATTTATTTTTATTTATTTATTATTTTTTTTTTTGTTACTTATTTTTATTTATTTTTTATTATTTGGTTTCTTATTTTTTATATATTTATTTATCCAAAATTTTTTATTTATTTTTTTTATCAATTTAATATATTTTTATCTTTCTATTATTTTTTTAATTATGTATTTTATTTTTATTCATATATTATGTTTTTATTTATTAATTAAATACTATTTTTATCCATTTATTATTTTGTTATTTATTTATTACTTTTATATAAATTTGTTATTTTTTTGTTGTATTATTTCTTTTTCAAGCTTCACAATCAATCTACCCTAACTAACCTACCTCTACAGGGTATGCAAAACCAACCAAACGTTTAGCTTCAAAATTAGATGCACTTTTCCAATGAAAAGGGAAAACATTTTCCAACAACTGCGCATAATTTGTGTTGTGCTGCTCTCACATCAAAGGACATGCTTGGCTTGGCCTGGTGGTGCCTGCTTTTTGGTTCTCAGTGTAATTAATTTGGCGTTGAAAACATTCATTCGTATCTTATGAATACCTACTCCTCCCCCATGCCTCCGCTCCCTCTCTCTCTCTGGGAGCTCAACCTGCTGACTCATGTCCAGTCTGTCCACGCCGTCTGCCTGTCTTCGCTGTGTTTTGTCTCTGCCTCTTCCTGTCTTCCTCTCTGTCTGGCTGTCTGTCTGTCTGTGTATCCACTAGATACAGTCGCCCGCCTGATGACTTCCTTTTCTTGTTGGAAATTTGCATTATATATGTAAAAATCTTGTTGTATCTTTATATGTTTGCTTTTCAAAGCCTACGCTATAATTTGCGTCCTGGGAAAGGCCGCCCAAGCATGAACTGCGGCTGCGTTTCGTTTTCGCTGGAATTTTTCAGGAACCAACGATAAAGTGATCTATCATCATCATCATCATTTTAATTATCATCTAGCTGCAGTCTGGGAAAAACAAAGCGCACTCGCGCGTTGGCGATAAAATTCAAGATAAGTTTTTGGTTGAAGAAAAAGTTCATTCAAGATTTCAATAATTAAATTTATAGAAAAAAAAGGAGAAACAAAATAGAAAATCGAAGTCAAAGATGTGCCGCAGATAGCATCAGGCATACAGAGAAACAGCTACACACACACACACACATGGCTGATCAATCAGCCAAAAAAGGTGTGCTGCATGGGTCCCCTCCCCTCCTCTCCCCACACACTCCTGCTCTGTCCACGTTCCGCTCATCGTATAAATATGAAAATCGTGACTTGAACGCTTAAAAAGCGCTTAAAACGTATTAAACAAACATATGGAAAACTTGTGTAAGGCCGGAAAATGACAAAGAGCCAAAGAAGTGAGAAGCAAGAGAGAGAGAAGGAGAGAAGGAGATGAGGTAAAGCATAATTGAAAGGTAGATTCAGGAGGGGGAAGTGGCAGCCACATTATAAATGCGCTAAGGAAATTGTCAGTCATAAGGTCAGAAAGCAAACCTCCATAATCTAACAATTCCAAATCCCCTCCACCCCTCTCTCTTGCTCTCTCTCTTGCTCTTTCTCTATCCCTCTTGTAACCCCCTCCTGGCACATCTGTACATAATTACCGGCGAGTGCTGCTCGGTCGCCTTGACAGCTGTGGAAAAAACCCCTACGCATAGGCATTTTCCAGCAATCTCCCTCTCTTTACCTCTCCCTCTCTCTGTCTTCCACGCTTCGTTGGCTCTTCAAATACTTTCTTCGAGGAGAAGAAGAATGATCCGCTCCGATCCGATCCGTTGCGGCCTTTTTGTCTATTTCCGAAGCAATTTGTGTTTATTTTTATGTTTTTGATAAATGCATTTTACGATGAGGTCGTTCACTCACTCGAGTCCCGAGTTTCGAGAAAAATGCAAACTATTTGAAATTAATTAATTGCATTCCATGTCATGAATTTCAGGATCTTAGCTAATGTGACTTAATTGGAAACTAAAGAATGCAGTTATGATGAAGTTTTCTAGATTTTATAGATGCGAAAACTAGGGAAGTCTAAGAAATTCAATATTAAGTTTGGAAATATTATAATATAATTTTACATATTGTAAATAACTTTAATTTCGTTTCCTTGTGATTTCATTGAGACTTTTTAATTTATGCTAAATATTTTTAATTTATATTATATTTGTTATGCATGTATTTCTTTTATGAAGTTTTTTTTAAAAACTTTCATCACACTTTTTAATATAAAGTACAAAAATTACACTAAATTTCTAGTAATCTCAATCAAATATGCTAATTTTTTCATAAACTTTATAAACTCATTTATAGTACTTATTATAAATAGCAAATCTCTCTTCAAATCTACAAAATAAATAATAAACACGCCTTCTTTAACACGACATAAAATTGTCGTCACATCCCCCACAACGTCTGGCAACGTAACGTAGTGTTATTTTAGGCACTTCTCTGACTAATCTCGCACAGCTCAGCTTTATCGCATGCGAGAAATTTCGCATTGCTTATTTTAATATGACAAAACATTTTGACTACAAAACGCCAACAACAACAGCAATAATAAGCAAGAGGCAAAGTTCTATGCTATTTTTAGGCGCCTCTGCACATGGCAGCAACATGTGCGCCAAAGCGAGATAGCAACAAAAACAATACAATCCGAGAGCACACAAACAGACACAGACATTCACACATGCACGCAAATACATTCAGAGGCAAAGACTGTGAGAGCGCTAAGAGAGAGCGCGCTCATTCAGCTGTGTAGCTCATAGGCACACAGAGCGCCTCAACACGCAAGTGCCCGGGTAGCTCAGTCGGTAGAGCATTGGACTTTTAATCCAAGGGTCCAGGGTTCAAGTCCCTGCTCGGGCGATCCACTTTTTTTTATTTTTTTTTTACTTTATTAAATTTAATTTTGTTTAGTTTATTCACATTTTTTTTTTTTATTATTTTTTTAGAATCTTGTGGGAAAATGCTGTGGGCAAAAGGTTCATTCATAAAAATGCAACAGGCTCGCAATTAGCACAGGAAGAGGGCGCGTCCGGTGCCAGCCAGTAAAGCACAAGCAGAAGCGATGCCTGCGGCGACAGAGAAAGACGACGTTGCGGTTTGGATCCCATGTTCATGTCCAAGCTTATGTCCAGTGCGGACCAGCCTCTGCCATGCCTTAGCGATGAGTGCGCAACGCCCCCAAAAACCGAAACAGCTCCACACACACACACACACACTTGCCACACTTGCAACGGCGCGGCATCGATGTGTGCTGCAACTGTAATGGCAAACCGGATGCGGGGCGGATGCCAAGGCGATTGAATCATTCCGTTTGGCCTATGCACCTCAACGGAGGAGCAGCAGCAGGAGCTGTTGCAATTTATATGTGACAGATTCAACGGAATTCAACGGATTTGATATGGTGAAATTTTACATAAAATCGGAAATTAGTCAAGTCAGCGAGCGGGCAAGACAATTTATCATGTCGTGTCGCGGGAGAGACAATTGTTTGGTAACAGCAGCTTTTTTACAGTTACACATTTTACCAGGAAACCGAAAGCGTAAAATCGACGTCAATGCACAGTGGGGCAAAAGAAGGACTGAATTATAATTATTAAAGAGTTATGACAGAGAGAGAGAGCTTCAAAATTTTCTATTAAGTATGTTTTTTGTCATAGCTTGTTCAATGAACAGTGGAGCAAATAAAAACATTGAACTGTAACTTTTTTAAGTAATTATCAAAATCACCCAGAGGTATTTCAATTATTCTAATGCGTATAAATTGGTTGTATATAAATGTTTATCTGATCAGTATAATACTATTTTTATTAAAAAATAATAAAATTAATTAAAATTATGTAGATACAAAAATCTAATTCTTTTTTTTTTATTATATTCTCAATTGTGTGGAGATTTTCGCTATTTTTCTCTCATTTTTCAAGACTTTTTAAAATCAATAAATAATTTTCAATACAATATAATCGATGTAAATGACGATACGATTATATTTTATATTATATTTTCTTATATGATGTTATAGGTAAAATAATTGTAGCTAAATAGGTTAACTACCTATTTTTATGATTTGAGCATTTTAGGCTAACTAGAGATCAAAATTGAAATGCATTAACACTTATAAAAATACATATATTCTTGCTTTAAATTGAATTGAAAGTAAATCAACAATTTTATATGTATAGTCTACATTATGAATATATCGAAAAAAATGTTGTAGGTTTACAACAATTTGTCACACTTTACTTTGTTGAATTCAATCAAAATAAAGTAATAATTTTAATCAGTCAATAGAAACAACCCCTTTTGAATACATCAAATATATCACACTTTGTGCCACTGTGCGCTTACAACGGCCTTTGGTGGGCCGTCAGTGTGATCCGTTCGCACGCAGCTTACGAGGCAGCCGCCGCCGCATTGAGTTATGAACTTAAACCTCCCGTTCAAGCCATAAAGTACAAAACAGCTAACAGCAACTTGCTGCGTCGGCTGCTGAAGAAGATGTTGTTCTTTGGTTTTTATTGCCGTCTTCTTGTTTTCTGTTTTATGATGACTCACGCGCAGCGCGATAAGATCAATCATCAGCCATGCGGGGTGAACAGGGACGGGGCGAGGTGACGCTAAAAAACAAGCTGCGCTCGTCCACGGACCACGCAACGCTGCGGTTTGGAATTGACCATTTTGTGATAACATTTTGGGAATACGAAAGTAGACAAGTTTAGTAGGAACATCGTCGTCTGTTTCGCTTCCCCTCCCCGCTCTCTCTCTCTCTGTCTCCCTCAATCTGTGGACTGGGGTAACCGGCTTTGATTTCTAATTATTGGGATCGGTTGCTCACATCGTTTTGGCTCGTTTTGGTTGGTTTTAGACCTGAGTGTGTGTGTGTGTGTGTGTGTGTCTCAGCTCTCGCACGCGTGAGCTTCAAATTAACGGCCAAATCGACAGCGGAAATAGCTGCAAAGCGATAAAGCCAATAAAAAACGTAAAAAAAAAAAAAAAATGAAATAAAGAGGCGAAAATCTTTTTAAACTCTTTTTCCGTAGAAAAGGCGTCGCTTTATTTCGTTAAACATAATTCCAATTAAACGTTTGTTTATTCGAGCTGCGACCTTAAAAGCTAAAGGCGAGAGGGGGTAGAGGTAGAGTTCGGGGATGGGTGGGTAGAAGAGTAGGGGTGTGCTGTCTGGAGCGACACTTGCTACACGTTGAAGTTGCCGCACTGATTGGCGGCCTTTGTCTACGTTGAGTCAGTCCTCCCCGCACTCCGCCCACCTTCCCTGCACGCTGTCCTAGTTAAGCTCTCACTCCCAAGTCAGCGGACAAAAGGAGCGATAATAGCTTGGGGCAGCTCAGGAAAACGGAGCCTAGACAGGTAGCACACACACAAACACACAGAGAGAAACTTGGCGACTACAACGGAGTTGAAACTCTAAAGCAATACCAAGTGTGAAGAGGTCTAAGAACGTCTGCTAATCTAGCTTGAAACAAGCTTAAAATATGAGCAGAGAGATGATCAAACTATGAAGCCTTAACTGCTAAGCTAAAGCTGTTTATTTCCAGCTCATCTTAGGCAATTTCAGCTAAGAACTGGCTAAAAATAAGCATTAAACATTAGGTGAGAAGATTCAATAAAATATATATTAAATAAATACATAAATATATATATAAAACATATCGTACGCAATGCATATGTAAATTCAGACTTAATGTCAATCTTCATTTCGTCGGCTTTTGTTCTCAGTGCATCATGGAGATGCTTACTTACACAGTGGACGCATAATGAAGCATGAAAAGCTGCGGCACAGACAAAGCGACGACGGGCAGGAAGAGAAGGGAAGGGAAGGGAGGGACGCAGCTCAGACAAAAGATCAGACAGTTTCCTTAGCCGCAGCTCATTAGAAGTGGGCGAGATGAGATGAGTCTCCTCAATTGAGCATGCCGAGCGCGTTAACTGTTGGCCCACACAAGGTGGCAACATTTGATGGGGCGCATGCTGATGAATCATCCTTGCGAGCAGACCAACTACCCTCCCTTCCCCCCCATGCCACTTGCCCTCTACATTCTACATACCATTAATAGGCAAATCATGTCGACATGCGGCCAACAGGAGACAATGCGACCAGCGATAGAGAGCTAACTCCAACAACAGGTTTTCTTTGTGGTCGCATGACATTCGCTTTTGGTTGTTACCTTTTTTTTTCTCCGATTATGATTCATAATTGTTACAAGTGTTTATCGAAGGGCTTGGCCCCCACTTGGGCACTGAACAGCAGAGCCGGGGGAGATGGGGGTCACTTCAATGTAAACAATTGATATGTAATGGGCATATGTAAATGCTCGAATTGCGGGCAATTAGTCAGCTGTGCGAGTAAGCTGGCAAAAGCAAAGGGAGCAGACTAGCAAATACTCTGTAGAATATGTGGTTCAATTAGAAGAATGCCTGGAAATGTACGTAGACTTACTTGAAGCCTATTTTCAACAATTCTTCTTCTTCTTAGGAATGTCCTAAGAGTCTAGACAAACCACAGAAGAGCACTACCCTTATATTCAGGTAGCGATGCCAAACTAACCTACATCAATAAGAATGTAGGAATCGTAAGAAAAAGATTTATAAAATAATTTCATCACTTTCTTGTCTACTCTTGTCAAGAGATCCAATTCTCACTAGACTAGACTTTACCTTTCACCAAGTAATCTACGTATTTCTTTAAATAAGAGGTAGCCGAAGTACAGTTAGTAAGCATTGGAACAAGATATCTAAGAACTCTATAAACGAATTCAATAATTTGCCATTTAAACCTTGTAGAATGAACATAAACAATCCTATGCGCCAAAACTCTCCTAAAATTCTTTTCAAAAGTTACAATCTTTACTCTATTTACAATCAAGTATTTTTATTCATGAAAATAAAGGAAACTAACCAAAATGGAGCTCAAGAAGAGTAGTAAGCAATAGGTCGAAAAAGATAACTTAGAACTCTGTAAAATAAATTGCTTAGTTTATCATGTAAACCCCTTTCAACAGCTACAATACAGTCCTAGGCACCTAAACTCTTTATACAATTAAGTAAGTGGTTCATTGAGGCACCAAAGCCTATATGAATGTAGTGAATCCCAACAGAAGTTGGCAATCGGTGGAGTCCGGTTAGCCTTCGTGTTGATTGGTGCCAAACCGCAGACCGCAACATATGGGCCCGGTCCGGTACACATACTTAAGATATATTGTATTCATTTTGAACATCTCTCAGAGACGGCAACAACAGCTGTCAGTTGCCTCCTCGCACGTTGTGCTTAAGCAAAAGCTTATCAAAAACTTTTTCGCTTTGGCGCCAATTTTCGATGAAACACGCGAATGCAAGCAAAGTTTCTTTATTTTATTTTTTTTTTTTTTTTTTTTGATTGGGGTCCCAGCAAGAGGGAAAGAGGTGTTGGACCACCCGGCTTAAGTGCAATAAAAAAGAAAGAAAAACCTTTAGCTGGCCCACTAATTTGTCAGCATTGGTATGGAGTAAGACAGAGGGAGGGAAAGAAAGAGGAAACCTGGGGCAACTTCTTGTAATTCTACGAAATCGGCTTTGCAACGTTTCGAGCACGAAAAGGTGTCAATACGTGAAGAATTCGATGAGTAATAATCCCAACGCGTAGCTGAAGCAGGGTGGGATGGAGAGAGAGAGAGAGTGGTGATAAATTTGGATGGCTAATTGAAAATGCCGCACAATTATGGAGATTGATCGAGGCGCGCGCGGCGCAGCATTCCATGGCCGGATGCGATGGTATCTGCCTCGTTTTCAACATTGCACCCGACCGTAAAAACGCCAAAGTCGTAAAAACACTTCTTTTTTTTCGCCAATTTCGAACGTCGAATGGAAAAGGAATTCCCTCAAGTGGCTACTGCGTAGCGAATGGGAGAGCTAAGCCCACACACAGGGTCTCCCAACTCTCCCGCACTTCCCAACACACACACACAAAACGATTGTCCAGCGCGGCATTTACAGCGTTTTACGAGGCGTAAATGGAAGTGCAAGCGGGAGTAGGAGAAAACGGGCTGGGGGCACTGGGCAGGAGGGTAGTCAAGAAGGAGGGTCCCAGGGTTTAGAGCATAGTAATAGTAGATGGCACCTCCATTAGCTTTGGATGCAGCACTTTGGCATGCACAGAAATTATACTTCTTTTTCAAAATACTCTAACAAATGAGGTATAAAGACTATACTCCATGGTAGAGCTGGATCGGTGTTGGCGTTCCTGGATGTTTAGATGTTTAACAAGGGGAAAAGTAGCGATAAACCGTTGTATACTATACGAATTAATTAACAGTTCAAAAAGTATTAACAAATCATTTTTTTTTTTTTTTTTTTTTTTTTTTGTAAAGAATTAGAAGTTTAATAAATATCTATATCTTAAATTTTTACTTCTCTAGTTTAAGAAACTGTTTTTTAAAGGCACCCAAAAGATTCTTTTTGAAATTGGTAAAACCCAAGATAAAAAGTCTTTAAGTCAGATTTGCACAAATAATTAAGAGTATTCCAAAAGAGTATTCAATATTCATTGAGCATGAGACTGACTACTCTGACACCTCTGGCTGATTTAGCATGCGTTGCCTGCGTCTCGGCCCTTTAGGAAAATTGTTATTTACAACCTTAATCTGCGAGAAATGTATTAGAGAGCAGGGCAGAACGAAGGAGAACGAGAAAAAACTAAAGAAGAAAAAAAAAAAGCGCGTTGAAGAAGCGCAAAGTGTTTACAAACAAAGCCCGGGTTCAATTAGCATACCAGCTTGGTGAGCCATGCCATCATGTAAATCGACCTAGGAGTGAGGAGACGAACGAAGGAGTAGATGGAGTAGCCCTGCTGAGTCGTGGGACTAGCTGCAAAACTGACCAAAGCTGCGATTTTTATGACAGGTTAATGACACGTGGAGAACGATGCAACTACGGCAGCCAGCAAGTAAACCATTAATCAGACCACTGTGCAGCACCAGGCGAGGCGAGGGTGAGGGCGAGTGACCCCAATGGACATGACATGAACAGGACAGAAAAGACAATATAACAGACTAGAGGAACTGCGAACGGTGCAGGGCAAGGGACAGGACAGGACGAGACAGGCCACATCCTGTGAGGCGTATCAATCAATTAATTGAGCCTGCAGGTTCAACGAACCTCAAACTCCGCGAAGAATTGAAGTGGAACAGCAAAGAAAGCAGGAAGATGGAGAGCAAACCCAATAGGAAGATACTCTATTTGAAATATCAAAGAAATAGCTGAAGGGGCACCGAAACGAAAACCTTGACTAAGATATCTATATATTTTTGTATATTTCTAAAGCAATAAATAATCCTAATCTCTGTTAAATTAATATCTCTAACACCTTTTACAGCTGTGAGAAGAAGTGCTACTGAAAAGTTCAAGTTAACCTCTTCTCTTTTAAGTATTAAACTAACACTATGTCAAATTGGGTATCTCTTACTTCTGCAACAGCTGAGATACACGATTTAAGAAGAAGGAAGGCGCGACACTGAAAGGCTAACAAATATTCCTAGTCTGTGTTTAGTATAAAGACCTCATTAGCTACCCAACTGACTCTGCCCTGCCATTAGTTAATACACTTCTCAGTACTCCTCTCTTTTTACAAGTCACAAGGCATGTACAACCGTCAAAGGCCTCCTCCACAATGAATGACTAGAATAGAGCGGCAAGAACGCGAATAAGGATACGTTCCCTACGGGTACATTTGCTGGCACTAAACTTGATTAACTTAGTCCCTTCAAACTATAATCTAATTCAATTATGAACAAGGAACTTAAGTTTAGTGTGTGTGTGTGTGCGTTGCTTACCTAACGACGATGTTTCGCTCAGGCTCAGTTTGGGATAATCCTTTAAATATTTTTTTTGGGGTGCGGCAAAAACGACAACAACAACAACAACACGGCGACCGAGCGAGATAGATAGCGGTAGTAAGTGGGTACCAGAGGGAGAGAGAGAGAAAGAGCGAGAGAGGGCGACACAAACACACAATTTTTCTTTTTTTTTGTTGCCTTGGGTGCGGCTTTTCTTTCCGATTTCATATATATTTTACTATTTATATTTTATATTGCAAAACTTTTTGTAACTACGATGATATTACGTGGACATATGGCATTGGCGATTTTTCAAATACTACGACAAACTTCAATTCGATTAGAGTTATTGGAAATTATTTCGAAAGGGGGTTGTTTTGAACTTGCCGAAAAAACCGACAAAACCGACCGACAAAATTTTCAAGGGTGGCCAACAGCCGGCGAAAAATGCGTATGCGAATAACGCGATGGAAAACAGCGAAAATACGCGAAAACTTTCGATATATATTTTTTTTTAAGTTATATTATAGTATGTTTATTATCTTGTGAATATTTGCGTAAGATAAGCACAGTCTCCATAGGATGCACGAGGATAATTGAACCCGTTGCCAGGCAAATGCGACAGGGAGAATTCAAAGAGAGAAACACAGACGTCCGCACGCGATGGTACAACGCTAGAAACTCCAGCAAGAACGGTTAGTGAACTGGCAAAGCCGAAACGGGATATGCACGGGATACGCTTTCCAATTGGAAGCAAAAGTCTACACAACACTTGGGGGGTGCGTCTGCTTTGCCGGTTCGGTTCGGCACGGCACGGCTCGGCCTGGAAGCGAACAGCTGCTGGCACGGCCAAGGCAGGGTGTGTTTTTGTCCAACTACCGAAAGGTTCTTCCCTGTGTGTGTGTGTGTAGACTGGAAGAAGGATTGAAGGCGAGCAACGATGCCACGATGCCGACGATGTCGGGACGTCGAGGCTGTTGCCGAGTGCAGCATTTGTTTTGAAACGAAAGCCAGGCGAAGGCGAAGGCCTTTGGCAGCTGTGCGCCCATTCACAACGCACGCACATCTAACCCCGTCGCATCCTCAAAGTCCTTCCGTCCCCCAACTCCCCATTGCACGCATCCCTTGAGCCCATTCTCCTATTAACCGTTAGGTGCTGCAATAACGACGCTATAAATGACGAAACCATGACGACAAGTCGAGACACCCACTTAAACATGAATAATGGCCAGTCGCATCCCGCTTCGTACCCCCTCCGAGAAGAAATTGAGCCTTTTGTCGCTCAAGCAGCAGCTGAACTAACAAAAACGAAGGTACCAGAGAAAAAGGGAGCAGAAACAGACGATGAAATGAACAGCAATTGACAGTTCTGGGATATATAATTAATATTCTAGCCGGCTTATGATCCTCACTTGGATTAGGAAGAAACAAACTGTATAAAGAATAAAGCACGCGACAGTGGGATACCCTTCTACTTTAGTTTAAACGTAAATAGTACATTATTGTAAGATATTATTATTAATAATGTCTGTTTTTATTGTCCGATCGGATTTACATATGTAGATAATGTAGTTAGCTTAGTGTTGTTTTAATCAAAAAGTTTTATCTTTTAGCCGCCGCTTACAAATCGACTTTAAAAACTAAATTATTGAATTGCGGGGGCGGTGGGCGTGGTACCTAACATTTGAAATAAACTTGATCTGCGCCTGGTTAACAGAAACCATCATGCCAAATTTGGTGTCTCTAGCTTTTAAATTGGTTGAGATCTGTGTGTTCAACTGGTCATCCGGACATCCGGACAGACATGGCTTAATCGACTCGGCGAGTGATCCTGTACAAATATTGTATTCAAATTGTCATCTTATTTGCCAATAAATACGACCTAACATAAGCGACCTATCCCAAAGGGACTAAGAATGAACGTTCTAACTTTAAACTACTTCTGAACTTCATTGAATTTCGCTATACGGGAGCGGCTGGGTTGTGGTCAACTAACTAAAATAAAATAACAAGACATATTGTTATCCAATTAAGTAATCCTAGAACTTATAGTCTCTGTGATATAGGTTGTCTAGGCGTCTGGCCAAATTAAATTGTATATACAATTATACTGTTTGCGAATATACAATATATAAATTATGCTGCTGGAGATGCCTTTTTCTGCGTGTTACAAACAACCACTACCCTATGAATAGCTGGTATAACTAGAAAGCAGTGTATTTATAATCGAATCCGGAATTGTTATACATTAAAATTGCCTAAAAAAATTGGAAAAGATGTCTCAGCCTAACAACGCACCACAGAAGAAGGCGCCGGCTTATATGAAATACCTTTTAGGCGGCCTAAGTGGTATGGGTGCAAGTATGGTTGTGCAGCCACTTGATCTTGTCAAGAGTCGAATGCAAATCGCTGGAGCTGGTGGCGGTAAAAATGAATACCGCAACTCATTGCATTGCCTACAAACGGTGATGAGCCAGGAGGGTCCTCTGGCCATTTACAAAGGTCTCTCGGCAGCTCTGCTGAGACAAGCATCATACACCACAGTTCGTCTCGGCACATACACTAAACTAAATGAGGAATATCGCAATCGTTATGGAGGCAATCCCAACTTGCTTGTTAACATGCTAATGGGTGCGATAGCTGGCGCGATTGGCGCCTTTGTGGGCACACCAGCCGAGGTGGCACTGGTACGCATGACAGCCGACGGTCGATTGCCGGCGGCCGAGAGACGAAACTACAAGGGTGTGATCAATGCATTGAGTCGAATGGCCAGCGAGGAGGGCATTGCGGCTCTGTGGCGTGGCTGCATACCCACCATAGGCAGAGCCATGGTCGTCAACATGACCCAATTGGCTAGCTACTCACAGTTCAAGACATACTTCCACAATGGTCCGTTCAAAATGGAAGAGGGAATTCTATTGCATTTCTGTGCTAGCATGTTGAGTGGTCTGCTCACCACGATCACATCAATGCCGCTAGACATTGCCAAGACACGCATTCAGAACATGAAGTCAGTCGGGGGTAAGGCCGAGTATCGTGGTACCATGGATGTTCTATTGCGTGTCATTCGCCAGGAGGGTGTCTTTGCCCTGTGGAAGGGATTCACGCCCTACTTCTTTCGCCTGGGACCGCACACTGTGCTGACCTTCATCCTGTTGGAGCAACTGAATAGCGCCTACAACAAGTATATGCTAGGTGGTACGGGCGGTTCGGGCATATAAAGATGTGTGTGCGTTAAGTTATTCGTGTGAACTCCAAGCACGCAACTTATTTATTTGTTTACTTGGTCAGCATCAACAGAAGATTCAGTTTGCATAGAAGATTAAAATTTGTATTGAACAGTCTGGCAAATTGAACTGTAGCTTTTCTCATTGTTTCTGTTGTTGAATTTTCTATCAATGCAGTGGTGTATATATATGTAGTTCAGTTCCCTCCGATCACTACACTTACCTCGACATTTTCGACATCGTAGTAGCAGAGGGTGCGTTTTGTAAGCTCGAACCAGCGATGTTTATAGTTGACTGGAGTAAAGCGTTTCTTGTTCTGTGCGCGCTTCACCATTGATCCGCTCTTGACAATATCGTAAAGATGCTCCGACATTTTGTTCATTTTAGCCTGAAAGGATTTGCTGCTGGAGCGCAATGAGACGGAGGATTTAATGCTACCCTGTGAGCTGCGATGCATTTTGCTGCTCAGCATGTTGAGGCCGCAGAACAGGCTGCAAAGAGAGAAAGGGAGAGAGAGACATGAATATACATATATAAGCTATAAAATCATGTTAATGTTATGGCCAAAATAGTCAGCTTACAAGACAAGAGACAAGAGACAACGATGCCTTGCCCCACCAAATAAATCAGTTTCAAAATGCCATTGACCGTGGCCGAATCGACGAGGTAGTTGGCTAATTACAGTGGGCGTTCGCAAACATCAATCAGAAAACTGGCAAAAGAATCAGTGGGAGAGAAGAAAGAGAGAGAGAGAGAGAGAGAGAGAGAGAGGGAGACTTGCATAGTCTCTGAGAGTCAGAGAGTCACAGCAAATCGAGCGATTAAGAGGCCAATTAATTAGCCTGGACTAGCCACAGACAGAGACGTTACTTGGCTTGCTTGGCCGACCTTGGTCGAAAACCAGTTGCAGCAGGCAGCCCCAGCACAGTGTGTGTGGAAAACTGATTAAAGGATTAGCCCACTGTAAACTGATCAGCGACGATCAGACGATCAACTGACCAGCTGAACAGTTGAATGGTTTGCCAGCGAAGCGTGTGTGCAAATAAACGAAGCAACAGTCTCCAGCTGCAGACATAAATACATGTACATATGTATCTATATAGCCATGCACTGCGAGAAAATGTACAATATATGTATGCTGAATAAATATGGCGGCTATTTATATTGTAATATAATATTTATTTAGCTAAGAACATTTATTTTCTGATAATCTACAAATATATGTATATGGCTGGTGTTTGTAGCAATATCTCTATAGCCATGCACTGAGAGAAATTTACAACATCATCGAGTAATCAATATGAAGCTTTAATTACTTATTGATTTAATCATTTTAATTAGATTTAAATTTATTTATTTTTCTGGCCTTGATTGTGGTAAAGTTGTTATCGATATCAATGAATTCGTACCGATTTCCTTACCTAAGAACTAAACATGCAATTTTAATCTTAATTAAACAAACTGGCATTTTTCTCAGTGTACCGACACATACAATGCATGTGTATAAATAAATACGAGGGTCGTTTGATAAGTCCGTGACTTTTTGTATTTCCTGTCAGCAGTTATCGATTAACAGCTGACTGTAAAATTTTGAAGCTGCGTTTTTGGTTTGCGTTTTATGGGTTGAAAGCAGACGATCTCGTGAATTTTAACGAAAATGGAGATCGAGATCGTCTGCTTTCAATGCCTATAAAACGCAAACCAAAAACGCAGCAATTTTACAGTCAGCTGTTAATCGATAACTGCTGACAGGGCGATAAAAAGTCACGGACTTATCAAACGACCCTCGTATATGCATGTGCCTGGTACAAGCTATGGAATTATCGCACTTCAACAACGGCAACGGCAACGGCGACTGCGCATGGAAATCAACAAACAAAAGCGACAAATGCACAGCAACAACAATAACAACAACAGCAGCTGCTCCTACGACCACGCCTCCCACTCCCGATCCTCGACAACGTTCATGCGTGGCACTTTAATCAAGCAGAGCGTTGAGAGCACACACACACAGGCATACACACATTTACCCATAAGTAACCCGCCGGCACAAGCGGTGAACTGCATCAGCAGTATGCGCCTATTAAATACGCTGTAGAATATGTAGGAAAGAAAACTGTTATACTGTTCGTATTCCTTCGATAACTTTTGGCAGCATTTGAAAATACTTTAAACCATTTTAATAACACCAATCGATAAGTGTTGACTATCGAAAAATCATGAAGCACACATGTTAAGCTGTTCGATTACCTTCGTTAACTTCTGAACAACGAAGAAACAGTAAGAAAAGTGCTCGAAACATTTTAAACTTTTCAAGAATCAAATCGTGGTAGAAGCAGTAACAGAATTGCCAGAAACATTTAAAATTGTTTGAATTACTTAAAAATCTATTGACAATTGATAACAAAATGTACAAATTACTTTAATTAATACTTTTTTTGGGGAAAAAAAAAAAAACAAAAAATGCGAGGGGAAAAAATTTTTTTTTGGGGGGGTGTTTTTTTAAAGAAGAAGGGGAGAAAAAAGCCGACGCCAACTGCAGCAGAAGCAGCGGCAGCAGCCGTAGCAGACAAGAGTCAACGCGTTTTGGCAAGCAGGCGTGGCCATGGCCATGGCACACACACAGAAAGACAGCAGGAGAGAGATTCAGATTCGCCACACAAATGGCTGCGTTTAGTTTCCATTCTTCTTGTTTATTATCTACTCTTTTTATTTTATTTTTTTAAGTTGCTTCTTCTGCTTTCTGTTTATTGTCGCAAGTTTAATGCGTTGGCGGTGTTGACGGCGACTTCGCTGTCGCCGCGACCTTTGAAAGAATTTTAACAAAACAGAATTCAAAACTTGTTTGCAGTTTAAAAAAAGAAAAAGAAAACAATTTGAAGGCAAACAAAAAATGGTCTGATTGGCGCGAGAGTTCTTATTGGATTAGCAGAGGGAGGGGGGGAGAGTACATCTTATCAGCTGCAACGGCAACTGTAAATTCAAGTGCTCTGCTCTCTCTTGCATTGAGCTCGACTCAAACGTCAAATTTGCTGATAACACACAAAGAAAAAAATAATTAATAAAAGAAAACGACAAGAACAAACTCGATAAAATATTTTCATGGCACAACGTAATTCGATACTTCTTGAGGGCAAAGGGCAGTGGGGAGTATAACGGTGCCAAACTTACCACAAGTGCCGTTGATTGAGCAATTGAAGCGATGACCGATCAAAAAATGAAACCCACAACACAAACAACACAGCAACAATAAATGCAACTGGTAACGCGAATTTAATAACAACAAATCAAATCACTTTCGTTTATGCGGCGACGCGATACGACGACGCGACCGGCTTGTTCAGCATTTGCATACTGCCCATCCAGGCAGAGAGGCTCCAGAAAAAATTATAAACAATTCTTGGTGGCTCAGCTGTGTGGCACACATACAAGCAAACACACAAACAAGCACAGGCACACACGCACGCACGCACACAAAGAGAACGCAACAGGCGGCAGAGAATTGGGTTTCGTTGGTTTTCCAGGAACTGCTACTGCAGGTCAATCCAATATTGTGTTATCTCTCTGGCACAGCACTTGTATCATCGTTGGCAAATGAAAAATAACACACATCATAATTTCTTACTGACAGCAATAATTAAAATATTTATAAAAGAGCGGTTGTTCGTCCAGAGCAGCGACCGCGCCGACGCGACGACATAACTTTAAAACGCCTATCGATAAGCTGAGTCTGGCAACAGGTTATCGATTCTCTTACAAGCATACATGTGATATCGATGCTTCCAGATGTTTTCCGATAGTTTACTTTTACTCAACAATTAAGCAAGAAACATGTTTTATCGACATGCCACCACAATTAAATGACATCGATCGTAGCATTTGAAAATATAAATAGTTTATTTAACAAAAATTGTTGACATGGAACATTTAAAAACCAAATGCAGTTTTTTTATTAAATACTGTGCACTTAATGCAAAAACATATATAATTTGCTTTTGTTTTTTTTTTAGAAACCAAAGCTTAATTGAATTAAATGCGAGTCCTAAGGATTAAGGAAATTTCCCATCTCAAGTCTCCTTCTTTTGGTTAGCCGCAATCCGCCAGGCACCCACCATATAGCGTAGCCATATCATGAATAGATCAATGCCCATTTGAAGCCACGACCAGAAGGGCGACAATTTCGAGCCATCTATCTCAGTCCATCGCACTGCGATCTCAGCCATGGGCAACTGCAGTCGTTCCGCCAGGTAGAGCAGCTCCACATCGAAGGCCCAGCGCTGTACGTGCAAGCTGGTGAACAGTTTCCGCGCGGTGGCACGCGTAAAGAGCTTGAATCCACATTGGGTATCCCGGATGGAGCGCACGGCAAAGATCCAGACCAGCGTGTGGAATCCGTGCATCAAAACAGTGCTACAGAGAGGATTATGGATTAGCCTAAGTTATACATATAAGATCTCTTTTCTTACCGTAGAAAACTGCGTGTAGCTATCGACTCATCCTCCAGATGTGCGCGGGATCCAATGGCAATACCATCGTGCCGCCACTCGGGTGCCAGACTGGCCAGTGCCTCGGCAAGCTTATCGTAATCCTCAAATTTGGTAGCACCATCAGCATCGGCGAAGAGTAGCTGCCTGCCACGAGCACTGAGCATGCCCAGACGCACAGCTCCACCTTTGCCACGATTCTCGATCAGCTCCAGTACACGAAACTTGTTGGCACCCAACTTCTTGGAATACTTAAGAGCCACGCTAACCGTGGCATCGCTACTTCCATCGCTGACAACGATTACCTCGTAGCTGAAACTGTTCGCCTCTGCCGTCGTTGCCTTCTTCTCCAGGAATGCCAAGCACTCGTCGAGCATGGCAGGCACTGTGCATATAGAACATAATCATGTGATGATTAGTCACAGCTATCTTTCAACATATGGTGTCAACACTTACATCGCTGCTCCTCATTGTATGCCGGCACAATGACGCTGAGATCCAAGGTAGGCGAGTCATCTAAACTGGGAAACTCAATGGTTTTTATGGCTTGCGGATCAAGGTAGCATTTCTCATCCTTGTGCCGTGTTATTATTGGATATGGCTTGGTTTTGCATAACAACACAATAATCGTCTATGCAAAAAACAACAACAAATCAAAAGTTATCAATAAAAAGTATAAGTATGTGTGTGTATATTGTTATTTACATACCAACAACGCGGCGGCCAAGATGAACCCAAGCAGATAACAGCAAGCTTGCAGTAGAAGGGCCAGCATAATTGTTGTTTAATTACTAAGCTAGCTATAGGTGGACATAACTTTTTAAATTAACGCTAAAATACCAATCAAAAGCCACGTATTTTGTGCCAACTTTGCGTTCAGCTGCAGCTGATAATGTTCTTGGAAATCAACATGCGGTTATCGATAACGATGACATTCGCAGTCAACATATCGATGCTTTTGCGCATAATGCTGCCAGACTGGGTAAATATGATTTTAGAGAAAGCGCGCAATTTGTTTACTTTCTAATAGACTTATTTTGGAGAGTAATCAAATTATTTATTGGCGAAATTTGCGCAAATTTGTTTCTGTATAAACTTGTAAGCTTAACTGACCTAAGGCAACAGGTGTGCAAGTGTCTACTCATGTATCAGATTAATGCGCCTGCGCTCTCTTCCAAATGCTTCTCTCCCACTCTGCCAGTCCCAGATACACACTAAGCAAATTTTCTCTGTCTGTTTTTGTTGATTAAAATGTGCATTTAAAGCAGAAGACAGGGATATTGAAATAAAAATGCAATTACTGTTCCTGATTGTAGTGGTTTGCCTAGGCGCCAGCAACGCCTTCAAGCTGCACCTCCAGGCAAATGTGGGAGAACTGTTCACATTTAAAATCGAACCGCAGCTCTTTAATTGGACACACCAGGTGATTAGCGAACAGTTTCGCTATCGACCCTCGCTGCAGAACTATCCCGATCTGCCCAGTTGGATGCGATATATGTACAGTCATGAGTATCATGCCGGTTTTCTCTATGGAACTCCGCCGGGTGCAGCAGCTGGGAAGCTTCTCAATTTCGATGTGGTCGCACTGAATCGCCAGAACTATGAGACACGACAGCTACTCATGTCCATGTATGTGGGACACAAGTTCATTACACCCAATGTGGTGCAGATGAAGATCGATAATCTAAATTGGGTGCATCTCATGGATCCGGGACGTGTGGAGAACTTACGCAACATCTTTCGCAAGGATCTCTGGCCGGGCAGCAAAGAGGATCTGAGCATTGTATTCATGGAGTCGGCTGTCAATATGGGGGGACGTCTGCCGCTGCGTCCGCAGCAGCGTGAGGGGTGAGTAGAGTCCAATTGGACTCGGCTAAATAATCGTATCGGCTAAATGATCTCCTCCTTCGTCGACAGCGTTATCGTGCACGTTGGCAGCTTTGCGCAATTCTCGCCACGCCTCAAGGAGCTGCAGGAGGAGGTGCGTCCATTATACAAGCTACCCTCGTGCACATACAAACGCACTTCGGTGCAGAAGATCTTCGAGAACGTTGGCTTCAAGCTGGATTGGTGTGCCTTCAAGATGCTCGGCATGGAATCGCCCACCGAGGTGCTCTATCATAATAATCAGGCCCCAGGACGTAGCCAGAATGAGCTGAAGCAGCAGCCGGATGAGCAGACGAGGCAGACAGAACGCTGGCTAGGCGTCTCTCGTGAGGATGTACCCGTACGCAACTATATCGATGAGTTTGCCTTCGCTTTCGCCATACCCGGCATGATCCTGGCCGTGCTCCTCGGCCTGCTGTCGGCCGTGCTCTGTTTCCAGCATCGCAAATTGTAAGTGCAGGCGAATGGATGAGGCGGTAACGTATTGTAATGTCGTTTGTAATCTTCGAAAATGTTTTTCTTTTTTTTCTTGTTTTTCCTTTGAATTATCCGTTATCAGTTATGATCCACACTCTGAGTTTTTCTTTGCTAACATATTTCACATCTGCGAAGAGTCTTGCGCGGCACAGCCAGCGCAAAGCGATTCGGAACATGATGACGACAGGTAGTTTTAGCTGTAGAATTTGTGCAAATCCAGAAAGTGCAACTAGCATATTATTAATACCAATTCTGGTGTGCCTCCCTCCTCTGCAGCTCACTCAATTTGGATTATCCCTTGTCATCCACTGTGCAAATGGTTCAGTGTTCCGATACGAAGCCAATGCAGCCAGTCACCACCTTGAAGAGTCTCAAGGATCCCAATTTTTTGCTGGACAACACAAGCTTGCGTTCGCTGAGGTGGGTGCAAGGAAGCCGTCATCTGTATTATATCTAATCCATCTCCATTCCCAGCCCCAATAACAGTTTCTATCAACTGGACACTGGCGCCTCGGGGATCTATGCACGCCCCAAGCCGCCACCGTATAAAGGCGGCACTTTGGGGCGCAACGGTGTGGACATTTGACAAACATCGCCACGAGTGCTCTACTGTTGAGAGCGTCTCAAGAAGCAGAATAAACCGTAAAGCAATACGCAATTACTCAACTTCAATTGCCGGCGGCGGAGCGAAAATAACTACATACATACATATGTATGTATGTGTGTAGGTATAACAATGGCCGGGCATATCATAATCGCATCGAATTATATACGAATATCAATTAAATAGCGTTGTGTGTGTAGCCAATTTAGTTGGACTGTAGCTTTGTTGCAAATATATAACAATTTTCAAATAACTTTTTTAAACCGTTGCCATTCTCATTCCACGCGTGCAAATGGACTGTGAGTGCTGCCACCTTGTGCAGTCCTGTGCACTTTCGACATTCACTCGCTTGACCCGCACTTGAGCACCTGAGGTCAAGCGAAATTGTGCATTTCACAAAAAAGTGCATTTCGTTTGAGTGAAAATCGTTAGAACAAATTTTAAATTAACGCGCCCTTGCCATTCTCAATAAAAACGTGCACTTACATTCAAATTGTGTGCGCGCGCTGGCAACTTATGCAGCCCTGAGTTTATGCCATTCACTGCGGCACGAGCGCATGGGCCAGCTCAGGTCTGGCGCAAGTGATAAGTGCATTTCTTTCGAGTGAAAGTAGTGAGCTAATAACTTTCTAAATCGCTAAAGTTTTCTATTAAACAATTACGTATTAGACAAAATGTTCCTTTACTTGATTAACTCCCTGGAGAAGTTTATCAATGAGTACAAAATAAATTTAATTCAACTTGTGTTTATCATATTCATCATAACGATCGTGCTGCTTGGCAGTTTAATGACCTTGCTGGAGTCGCATCTGCCCAATAGCATCCGTCAATCCTTTCGCTATGGCAAGCATAGTCACAAGGGCGAAACAGATAAACTGGTGAATCTACTAGAGGTGCCCAAGGCATGGTTCAGTCATTTCTATATATTTGCCTTAGTGTGGTCCCTTTTGGCGCTCTATTTGATAAGCTCGGTGATACTGAGTCAGCAGGAAGCTCCAGACTTTGTACTACGCTTTCTGGACCTGATGTGCGGCGGGTCAAGACATCGTCAGGTGCGTGTCGACTCGAATACAGCGCTCCTTGGCACTCTTCTCCTCACTCTGCAGTGTGTGCGACGTTTCTACGAGACGAATTTTGTGCAGATCTTCTCGAAGCGATCAAAAATGAATCTTTCCCATTACGTTGTCGGGTATGTGCATTACTTTGGTGCCGTCATCTCGCTGCTGGCCAATACACCGGGCTTTGTACGCGACTCAAAGCCAGCTCCGCTATCCCTGGCGAATGTGACAATGCTGCAGGTGACCTATGTCCTGATCTTCCTCTTCTCCTGGTTGCAACAGTACTGGAGTAATATGAGACTAGTTAATCTACGCAAAAATGCCAAGACAGGCGACATCAAGACCGAGGAACATTTGCTGCCCAACGGTGGTTGGTTCAATCTTATCTCATCGCCACACATGTTCTTCGAGGTTGTCATGTACTATTGCCTGGCGGATCTGTTTACGCCCATCCGTACGTGGAAACTGATCTTCATTTGGGTGGCCAGCAACCAGACAATCAACGCACTGCTCACACATCAGTGGTACAAGGAGAACTTCAAGGATTACCCAAAGCGACGGCATGCGATCATTCCCTGGCTGTTGTAGAGCCCGCAGAGACTTTAACTTTAGTTTACAATTTGTAATAATTAATTTAGTAGTGGCATTTTATTAAACTTGTTTTACACACAACGACGCACACCCAGACACACACACACGTGCGGGTGTAACGTTTTGTTTTATCAATTTGAACTATATAAAACGTTAATAACGTTCCACTCGGTCTTTGCTTGGAATTGTGGCGTCAGTCGATTCTATTTGAACAAGAAACTGCAAGAGAAACCCAAATATGTAATGAAAATATTTTAAGATTCTACTGTTTGATTAGACTTACCTATAAGGATAACCCTGCGCCTTGGAACGGAATACAGAGAGCAAGAATGAGAAGAAGACAGATAACAAGACCAGTCCGGCCATGGCCATAATGCGACTCCTATTGTGTGCCTTCTGTGAGCCCGACTCGATCAGCAAGATCATTCCCAGCACAATCATTGCATCTGCAAGCGGTAAAGATTCTTATAAGAACTTCCCTCCCTCTATAGTCATTGGTATTTGAACTTACTCAAGAACATGACAATGTATGTCTCAACGACAAGTTGTCCCTGCGACGAGCCATGGATGTAGGCAACGCCCCCATTTTGGGTCTTATGTACCAACGGTGGTCCTCGAATGTGATTCCACATCTGTCCCGATATCATGGCGAAGCAGAAGAACAGCGCAATAGCGCCCCAGAGATTTTTGTTGTACAAGAATTCCAGATTATTTCGGCGAATATAGAGGAAGCTGGCGACCAGTGCGACCAGCGTAATCATAGCCACCGTTCCCGAGTAGTTTGGTGGTCGGAAAATACGTATTGTGATATCAGTGCGTTCGGCCACGAATTTGGCAATGGAATCCGCAGCGAAGCCAACACGATGAATGTCCATGGTATCGGCACCCTTTGGCTTACCCTTGGCTGGGAAATGCATAAATACGGGCGCCGTATTCAGACGCAGCATCTGAAAGACGTCGGAGCCTTCGTCGAAATCGACCATTGCGAAGAAAAGCTTATTCGAGTAGATCGGTGAGAAGCGATACGAGTTCGCCACAATGCTGAACTCATCATGGGCATGACGACAGATCTGGCACTGACGCGACGGCGCTAGTGCCGTCAACATCACAATCATTGAGTAGTTGCGCGGCGTATTTTTCACATACTCTTTGAATTTTTGTCCATTGAAGCGTAACAGGGCCTTCTTAGCGTTCATCTCCACTAGATTTTGTACTCTCTCCGAAAGAGTCAAGCCCGTCTGCAATAAAGACATAATTGTTTACATCGTTGGGGCACATATTCATTTGCCGGCTCGGGACCGGTCATTAGTCAATAGACTAGTGACGTGGCCCATGCACGGGGCTGTTTCTGATGCAGTACTCACTTTCTGTTTACCCTGCGCTGCGGCAAAGATCAGGCAGCCGGCCATCAAGGCAAGCGCACACAGCAGTGTGTTGCGCAGCAGCTTCATTTCGTGGCGTTTCTTTTTTACGAAATTTCACTAATTTAATGCCAAAACCACAGTGATTGGATACAATATAAAATTTTTTTTGTGGCGGCGCTGCATGCAGCTGATTGTGAATTAGAGATGTAATTAGTGGTGTAGTGGTATCGATAAGTATTGAATTTGAAAATGCCAAATACAAATCTCAGATCAAATGCTCACAATAAATATCTAATACTTTACACTTGTTAATCACTTTAATAGAATTAAAAATTATGTAATTGTAATTTAAACTTTATTTAAAATGTCTTTATATATCGAATGTTTACATTTATTACCACTATTGTGAATAACATCTGATGTCAATGCTGCCAGATTATCCAATTTGCCATTCACATATTTGTGCTAGTGATGGCTCGTGAGTTGTTGTTGCTTATACCGACAACTATTCGCGTTGCCGAGACGCGTTGGTTGACTATATTTTTTATTTGTCTTTATTTTATTTTAAATTAAATTCTAATTTATTTAATTGTGCGATAAGAGATAAACAAGAACCATGAGTGATATATTAAAGAGTTCGCAGGAGCGGTCGCGGAAACGGAGGCTTTTGCTAGCCCAAACTGTGCGTGGGCGTCAATTTGTTTTGTCTTCGATTTTCTTTTTTTTTTTTGTGAATGTGTTAAATTTTTAATTTTTCTTTAATTTGCAGCTTGGCTTGTCCAGCGTGGATGACTTGAAAAAAGTGCTGGGAAATGCAGAGGATAGCAACAACTATGCTGGTATTGGCGGTAGCCGGCAACTCAGCTCGGCCGGACAACGGGACGATGAGGATGGAGCAAACGGCGCCTCATCCTCGAAGAAGACACCAAATGAAATCATTTACAGGGATTCGTCGACGTTTCTAAAGGGTACACAGTCTTCCAATCCGCACAATGATTACTGCCAACATTTTGTGGACACCGGTCAAAGGCCACAGAACTTTATACGCGATGTCGGTTTGGCCGATCGCTTCGAGGAGTATCCCAAGTTGCGAGAGCTCATCAAGCTAAAGGATAAACTAATTCAGGATACTGCCTCAGCACCCATGTATCTGAAGGCAGATCTTAAAACACTGGACGTAAAAACATTGGGTACAAAGTTCGATGTTATTTTAATTGAGCCGCCGCTGGAGGAATACGCTCGGGCAGCACCTGCTGTGGCGACGGTGGGCGGAGCACCGCGTGTCTTCTGGAACTGGGATGAAATACTGAGTGAGTTAGCACAAGAGACTTTGCATTAAACAAGTTATTTACTTTAAATTCTCTACAGATCTGGATGTCGGCGAGATTGCTGCCCACCGTTCGTTCGTGTTCCTCTGGTGTGGTTCCTCGGAGGGTCTGGATCAGGGACGTAATTGTCTGAAAAAGTGGGGATTCAGGCGTTGCGAAGATATTTGCTGGATTCGTACGAACATCAACAAGCCTGGCCACTCCAAGCAGGCCATACCCAAAGCGGTTTTCCAGCGCACAAAGGAGCACTGCCTCATGGGCATTAAGGGTACTGTTCGCCGGTCTAGCGATGGCGACTTCATACACGCCAACGTTGACATCGACCTCATCATTTCAGAGGAAGAGGAATTCGGTAGTTTTGAGAAGCCCATCGAAATCTTTCATATCATTGAACACTTCTGTCTGGGACGGCGACGTTTGCATTTATTTGGGCGTGATTCGAGCATTAGGCCTGGCTGGCTAACCGTTGGACCCGAGTTGACCAACTCCAATTTCAATTCTGAAGTATATCAGGCCTACTTCGCGGAAGCTCCCGCCACTGGTTGCACCAGCCGCATCGAGCTGTTGCGCCCGAAGAGTCCTCCACCGAATAGTAAAGTTCTACGCGGACGTGGCCGAGGATTTCCACGCGGCCGTGGCAGACCCAGATAGTTGGAGCTGCTGACACAATTGCATGTATTCTCTAGTACGTAAGATCAAAATTTGCACGTTTTACTGGGACGAGTGCTTGGGCTTTTTATTAACAACGATACAAAACTTCGATATACTACTTATGTTTATCTTTGTTCCATCTTCTGCCAAGAGAGAATTGCCATCAAGCAATCTCAGTATATTGTAATGTCATTGTGCTGCTTATATTGCTAAGACTTAAGATAAAGAATAAAGCATTAACTAATGTTGCTGCAAACTTGGATGTTTGTTCAGATGACGCATGTAAATGTCTAGCTCATCTTCAGCATCCTCCTCAGCCGGTTGCGCTGCAACATTGTGCTCATCATCATCATCATCGTCGTCGTCGTCGTCGTCGCTGCACTCGAAGTAAGCATCTTCTTCATCCCGTTCGATTTGCTGCAGATCATCGAGCTGCGCGTTGTTATCAACCGCTGCATAGTCAAAGTCGCTGTCTTTGCCACTGAGAAAGCGCTCTTTCATTAGGCCCATAAATTCGTTACGCAACAGTTCCCGCTCACCGGGATTATAGTACTCTGGTGTCGTTATTCTGCCCATTGAAGGAGAGGCTGCTTTAGGAGCATCTGTGTTGCGACTTGTCGAGCAGGCAACGGGTTCGTCATCATCAAAGCCGCCCCATTGCTTGCGGCATACGACAGGTACTTCGCAATCAACTGCAGTTGTTGTTGCTATTGTTGTTGTTGTCGTTGCCTGCTGCAGAACCGTCTCTGAGCTGTGCTCCACCTGCTGCAGCAGTTCATCGCGCTGTTTCTGTTCCAACGTGTGCATTAATATGCCTGAGAAACTTGTGTTTCGCACATCGTAGCTATCGCGTGCCTTCTTCTCTGCCTCAGTCAAGTACTGCCCGACCAGTTCCTGATATAGTTCCGGTGCCCGTTGCATCATTTCGTGTTCGCTAAAGTATTCTCCCTTCTGCAACAGTTGCTGCATTGCATTGTATCGTCTGTTCTTGACACATACATTGCGTGTGTGTAGTTTGCGCTTAAAATCCTCTAGCAGCAGGCAAATGTCTTCCTTGCGTTCGTCTGTCAGTTCCTGGATTTCACTTAACTGCTGCTCGTCCATATAGTTGCCAAATCGAAACAGAAAATGCTCAAGAGATTTCCTATATGCATCCTGTGCAATTTGTTGTTTCTCCGTTTGGTTCAACTCGGGATCATCGATTTGTTGTGATTTAAAGATAATTTTCGGATTATCCGCCAATGCTTTACATATTTCCACAAGCGGAGCGGGCAGTGCAGTTGCACTTGCAGCGCAGTCTGATTCGGTATCCCCAATTTCAGTTTGGGTCATTATATTGTAATCTCTATGAATTTTGTAAACAAATGCTTCTTCTTTTTCTAGTATAATCGATTGCTGAATGCGATAGACGTATATTGCCATTCAAGTGTTGGCGCGCTACAGCTGTTCACCGTTTTAAAATCGATATGTGCCGCATTGATTGCAACTGTCATTCAAGTGATTACGTTGCCGCACCACAGCTGTTCCCCTTTTTAAAATCGATATGTGCCGCACCGATTGCCGTTGCCATTCTAGTGTTTACGTTGTCGCTGTTGAGTCCCGCTACAGCTGTTTTCTATTTCGTCAGTTATAAACAAGAGCGGCACAACGACTGATAATCAGTAACGCGCAATCGGAATAATAAAGGGTTTTGCACAAAGCATTGTTTATCGCTCTCTTGCGGCTACCCGCGCGCGCTTCGCACTCTGCCGCTGCAAATGATGACTAACAAAAGCAGCTGCGTAAAGAAAAGAAAAATACCCGTTCTGATTTCTTTCAATTGCGAACGCTAAGCAAGCAAACTAGACTAGACACAAGAGACTAGTGCAAGCTTCAGTTATGGATTGGAATTACTCATGGAATTGGACACAATTCTGTCCAACGGGTCTGAAGCCTTTCAACAACGAAACTAACGATCTGTTGCCCTGCTTTCAAAAGACCCTGCTCCAGTTTCCCGTCTACACCATATTCGCTGCAATATCCGCCTACAATTTTGGCAATCACACACTGCAGATAACGCGCAATGGCATCCAGCTAAAGTTATTAGCCTTTCGAACAATATTCAGCATTATATTGGCCCTTCTGCCCGTATCGAAAATATTTGTGTTCCATCGTGCGGGCGTCGAATTGTATGCGGTCGATGTGCTCGTTGTCAGCGCCGAGTGCATCATGTGGGTAGTTCACTGTGGTGAGTGTGTGTACCAATTAGCAGTTTATCAATTGGAAAACAGTTGCTGGAAGCGCTGTTTATTGCCATAGATTACTTATTGTTCCCCATTTTTGCAGGATACCTGTTGACCGCACGTCATTATGGCACCTTGAGTCATCGTGGTTCGCTGGTTTTGAATGTGGTCTGGCTGATGGTTGTGGTACTGGACGCAGTCTGGTTGCGCACAAGTCGACACTTTGAGTGGTGGCCATGGAGCCTGGCCACGCTGCTGTGTGATCTCTGCTATGGAGCCACGCTACTGCCCAAGGGCAATGCCATCATATCGTCAGCGACTGCAACTGCCGCCAGTCGGGATCGTGAACAGGAGGCATTACTCTCCCATCGATATACGTACTTCCATTTCGAGCTGAACGAGGCACTACTTGGCCATGCGCAGGATGAAGCCAATTGGCTGTCACGTTTCATCTTCCATTGGGTGCAGCCATTGATCGGCAAAGGTGTCGCCGGCAAACTGCGACGAATTGAGGATCTCTTCGACTTGCCGGATGCCCTGAATGTGTCACGTCTGAGCGAACGTCTGCACATGGCCCTCTCACAATCACAGAGTATATTGCGTGCCCTGCACAAATGCTTTGGATTTGAGTTCTATGCGATTGGCCTGTTGCGTCTTGTGGCGGATATCAGCAGTTTTGCGGGCCCATTGCTTCTGGGCGGATTGTTGCGGCAAAGCGCCAGAGATGATGGTCAAGAAACAGTTGAGTTGAACAATCGAGCTTATTACTATGCCTTGGGCCTCTTCGGCAGCACATTGCTGTCGGCTGTGTGTGGCTGCCACTTTGACTGGCGCATGTCCATGGTCAGCATGAAGATGCGTGTGGGCGTCGTTAATAGCATTTATCGCAAGGCGTTGGAGGCGCGTGGTGTACGTGAATCGCGGCCAGATATGCTGAATCTAATGTCAACCGATGCGGATCGCATTGTCAACTCGTGCATCAGTTTTCATTTCTTCTGGAGCATTCCCTTTAAGCTCTTCACCACGCTGTACTTGCTCTACACTCAGTTGGGCTCGGCGTTTTTGGCGGGCGTCGTCTTTGCCACACTCCTCATACCCATAAATCGTTGGCTGGCCAAGCGCATCGGAGTCTACTCGACGGGCCTAATGACTGCCAAGGATGCTCGTCTATCTGCCACCACGGAGACCATGGAGGGAGCGAAACAGATCAAGACAAATGCCTGGGAACCCATTTTCATACGTAAAATTCGAGAATTGCGCCACGTAGAGCTTAAATATCTATCGAAGCGCAAGTATCTGGATGCGATGTGCGTTTATTTCTGGGCCACAACACCGGTGCTCATGTGCCTGCTGACTTTCGGTATGTCAGTGCTCATGGGCAATCCTCTGGTGGCATCCACGACGTACACAAGTGTGGCGTTGCTTTACATGCTCATTGGCCCACTAAATGCATTTCCTTGGGTACTCAACGGACTCATTGAGGCCTGGGTATCGCTACGACGTGTGCAGCAATTGATGGATGTGCCCAATCTGGACTATGCCAGCTACTATAATCCCATTATGCGGGGCAGCGCTAGTGCTGAGCCAGCTGACAGTGTACTCCAGATGAAATCGGCGCACTTTATGCATGACAGCGTGCACAAAGAGCAGGATGATGAAGGCGACTCATCGACAAGCATTGCCAAGTTTCGACTGGCGGATATTAACGTGGACATCAAGGCGGGCCAACTGGTGTGCATTGAAGGTCCTGTAGGCGGTGGCAAAAGTACTTTCCTGGCGGCCATTGTTGCCGGCTTGCAGTGTCTCGATGGCGAGGTGTGTGTTCAGGATTTAAATAGCGGTTTTGGCTATGTGCCACAATCGCCCTGGTTGCAACGTGCCACCATACGGGATAATATCGTGTGGGGCAGCCGCTTCGACGAACAGTGGTACAAGACAGTGCTGCATGCCTGCGCCCTCAACGAAGACATTCATGCGCTGGGCGGTGATCTCATTGGTGTTGGCGAAAACGGACGAACACTTTCCGGTGGCCAACGGGCACGTGTGGCTCTGGCACGTGCCGTGTACCAGGACAAGAAGGGTGAGTACAGTGTTATTTACAATCAGTTCCCTGTCTAATCATTTCACTCTAACAGTCTATTTGCTGGACGATGTGCTCTCCGCGCTGGATGCTCATGTGGCCAAGCACATTATACGCCATTGTATACTGGGTCTGCTCAAGGAGAAGACCCGCATTGTGGTCACACGCAGCACACAGTTGTTCTTCCATGCCAATCAGATACTGCATGTGCAGGATGGTGCACTGCGGCCCAGTGACTACATGACCGAGAGCATTGATTTAAGTCTGGACGAGGAGGAGGAGGTGGAGGGGGAGAAGCAGCAGCACCAGTTGCCGTGCTCCGTTGAGCTGCCCAATGCAAGCGAGGAGGATAAGCAGAGTGTTGACAGTTTGCTGCTAGAGGAGTCTCGCGAGTATGGACATCTTGCTGGCAATGTATTCACCTGTTATTGGCGCGCCGTCACTACTCCGCTAGCGCTTCTTGTGTTGTTCTTTGTGCTGCTCATGCAAGTGACACGCAACCTAAGTGACGCCTGGCTGGCACATTGGGTTACAGAGACAACGCTGGATGTCAATCCCAACGATACAAGTCTGGAGCATCAATTAATGGGACAGACAAATGATGGCAATGCCACGGCACACACAACACGCTTCTATTTGGGAATTTTCACGGCCATCGCCGTGACCAACTCGATAGTGACACTCGTTCGTGCCTTTCTCTTTGCCTATGCGGGGATTAAGGCGGCCATTTTTATGCACGAGCAGCTTCTCAAGCGTGTCATGTTCGTGAGTATCCACGATTGATCGCAAGATATCCTTGTATATATCTAATATAAGTATATTATTTGTCACAGGCCAAGTTCAATTTCTTTGATGTCACCTCGGTGGGTCGCATCCTCAATCGTTTCTCCTCGGACACAAATACTGTGGATGATTCGCTGCCTTTCATATTGAATATTCTGTTGGCGCAGTTGTTTGGTTTGATTGGCGCCCTTGTGGTCAGTTTGTATGCCATGTCTTGGCTAGCACTGATAATCGTTCCCATGGTGCCGATCTATTTGAATCTTCAGCAACGCTATCGTCACGCATCGCGGGACATTAAGCGCTTGTCCAGCAATGCCATGTCACCGCTTTATACGCATTTCACGGAAACTCTACAGGGATTAGCCACCATCCGCAGTATGCGTGCTGGTGCAAGGTTTCAGCGTGATTTTCAGGGCAAGCTGGAGGAGAGCACCAAGGCGCAGCTGTCCCAGGCGGCAGCTCAACAGTGGCTAGCCTTGCGGCTGCAATTACTAGGCGCGTTCCTAGTTGGAGGCGCCGGTCTGCTGGCAGCCATAACAGCGTCACACACAACCAATCCTGGCCTGGTTGGCCTATGCATATCGTATGCCTTATCCATAACTGGTCAGCTTGGCGATTTGTTGCATGCTGTCGCTCAAACGGAACAGGAACTGGTTGCAGTCGAGCGTGTGGATCAGTATTTGCAGCTGGAACCCGAACAGAACTCAGAGGGCACTGCGGATCCACCATTTGGCTGGCCCACTCAGGGTGTGCTCAGCTTTAAACAGGTACAGCTTAGCTACAGAGAACATCTTGCGCCCGCGTTGCGTGGCATCAGCTTCGATACCGAAGCATTTGAACGCATCGGCATCGTGGGACGCACTGGTGCCGGTAAAAGCTCAGTGCTGGCTGCACTGCTCCGTGTTGCACCGCTCTCGCAGGGCAACATCTATCTCGATCAGATGAATCTAAAGACCATTGCGTTGAATGTGTTGCGTGAGCGCATCGGTGTCATCACACAGGAGCCCTTTCTTTTCGAAGGTAACTTGCAACTCACAACAAGTTGGCCACAAGTGCTAATCATGTTTCTCCTTCCAGGTACTGTGCGTGAAAATCTCGACCCTAGTCACAGCTACTATGACTCTGAGATCTGGCATGCCATTAAGAACTCGGCGGCAGCCACGTTGCTTGTTCAGCAACTGGGTGGACTCGGCGGTCGTGTGGATCGTTCTGGTAATAATCTATCAGCAGGACAACGGCAGCTGCTGTGCCTGGCGCGAGCTTTGCTCAAGAACGCCAAGGTTGTGTGCATAGACGAGGGTACCTCATCTCTGGACGATGAGTCAGACTTGTGCATGCAGCAAGCGTTGCGTAATGCCTTCAAGAGCTGTACCCTGATCTTTATTGCCCATCGTCTGCGTGGGCTGCAGGCCATGGATCGTATACTTGTACTGGAGGATGGACGCATCTGTGAGCAGGGGAAGCCACAGGAACTGGCAGCCAACGAGTCTAGCATATTCCGTGGCATGTTGCAGGCACAGGATATAACCCTGGATGATTTCGCAAAAGTCGATTGAATACGCTAGACGACGCCGTTGTGAATATTGTGTGATTGAATGAATCAATTCCTCTTTTATTTATTGTTTATATCATTTGTTTTTCCTTTTTTATTTAATTTACAACTAGTAGATAGGTTTTAATGTTCGGTTCAAATATAACACGCCAATTGATCAGTAATAGACGACATTGTTTTATTTTCTTGCTTGATAATAGTAACTAACAAAATGGACGGGGAAGCTGACTGTCGCATTTCTCTATAATGACTAGAAAACTAGTTTTGATTATTTTGTTACATACTTTAGAGGTTCTTTCTGTTTGGTGTACTTTTTTTTTTTTTAACAATAATTTAATATTTATCTTCAAACTTTAATAAGAGACCGTTTTTTTTGGAAAGTTTATCAAGAACTTTAAGCTTGAAAACAAACAATTGAAAAAAATATTGAATTGTTTAAATGGAATATTAGAGAGTGTTGATTAATGAGCTAAGAATTTGAAGTTCTTTAAGATATTAACTACCCATGGTTAATATTGCTTAGGAAATCGATTCCTTTGGTTATGTAATGCGAACGGGAAACCCACCCGAATAATTATATTTCATGGTTATAAAGCTTCTCGCCAGGACGTCCAGTGATATGCTCGAAATAATCGGGTAAGTAGGGTAGCTTGGTTAGCATATCGTTGATGGAGTTCTCATAGAGAGATGTATACAAACGTAAATCCATGTTGGTATGATCCTGTGAAAATGCACAAAGATTTCATCAATTCATGATATGATTAAGGTTGATTTGTTACGTTTGAAGGATGCGTGAATAAATATTAGTGGTGTGTTATGAGTGATTAGTGCCCGATGAGACCAGTGATTAGTACATTAGTCCATATAATGGCGAAACTCATACAAATACCTTGAGATGACTATGCGCAGTCCGTCGGCTAGAACGCAGCAAGAGGATTTTAAAGAGATTTCTATATATTGATATTGTATAGTGTGCATACGCTGTGTACGTGTACATGACATTTTAGATAGAACGCTATGATAAAGGATACCTTCAGATCGTTGCGCACCAAATAGATAATACGTCGCATATCGTGTACAGGTTGATAGATGTGTTGATAGGTAGCACTCTCGCATTTCAATATAATGGCCCGAACATCGATGAACTCATGGTGCCAACGCTCAAAGAAATAGGGATACTGCGAAGAGAAGAGAAGAAAGTGAAATTATGTTTAGTGTGCTTTACTGATATTTGTAAATTATTGTTTAAATATGTTTAGCGTACTTCGTATTGAATACTTCCAAAACCTGTTGACCCACTGAAACGATATATTATGCAAGTTCTATGTTTATTATTAGTCAGTAACTAAATGTGCAGGAATTTGGAAAGGGAGAAATGCTTTTTCTGGCTTCAAGATTAAATGTTATTGAATAAAAAGGGGCGTCAGAGGCGTGGCGAAATTCTAAAACAAACGCTAGCAATATTTGTCAGAGAGTAAGATACTTCTAGCTATCGTAGTCTCTGAGATCTAGGTGTTTACACAGACGGACATGGCTATATCGACTCGGCTGTTGATGCTGATCTAGCATATATACGAGTATATTCTTTGTAAGGACTGTCACATTTTCTTCTGCTGTCATAATATCCTACAAATAGCAAGTAATATACATAGATGGTCTGTAGTAGTTAATGGATCATATCGAATGTTACTCACATAATTGCGTGTGAACTGCTTCTGAAAGAACCGATCGATATTCTTTAGCTGCATAATGCGACAACTTAGCTCAAAGATCTTGCGTGCCATTTCTCGACCTCCCAGACTCAAGGGTGTTGTGTAGGGTCTTATATCATTGTGACGACATTGGGTCTTTAACACAGTCTTGGGTATTTGACACTTTTGCAACAGTTTGCTTGGCTCCACCGAATCGCACTGCGAGGCACTCTTTACAATCATTTTTGGTGTATGAATCTCTTCCTGCTGAGACTGCTGATCAGTGGCATTGGCATCCTTTTTGAGTGGCGTATAGGTGCCTGTCTTTAGATAGGTACCATTGGCATTCACACAACGCTGTGCCTCCTCCGAATCCTCAATCATGGTGTACAAGTAGCTTAAGTTGTGGCTACAAATCGGTGTCGCCTCCATGATATCTGAGTCATGATCTGCCTCTGTTGAGTCGCTTAAAATGTTGACCGATGTCACTTTACCACTACCAACAGCAACACCACTACCACCACCACCAGCACCACCACCAGCACCACTACCACCAATCGCAGTAATTACACTGCACTTGTAGCCACTATGCGGCGTACTATGTGCACTGGGACCGTAAGAACGTTTAAGGTTATCTTGTGGAGACACAACCGCTGTGACTGGCAACAAGATGTCGGTGCCATTTAGTGTTTTGTTGCTTGAGTTGGAATCGCTACTGTTTCCATTGCTGGGAAAAGTGTTGTGATAGGCCTCCATATGGGTGAAACTGTTCTTCTGCTTCTGCAGCATGGCGTCGAGATTAACGAATGACTTAATGATCATATCGACTAGGGTTAGTGTGGTGATTTGCCAACAATCGAATGCGGCCATAAAGCCGGCAGGCAACTTGTCCTTGATTTTGTTCAGGCCATCGGGGGTATTGTATACATATCCCTTGAGTATCACCCACGAGTTGACAATGCGTGTGAAGACAAATATGAAATCCTTGACAGCCCAAGCAATGCCCTGTGAATTGATGTTGGGCAGCACACCGTCTGGACGCAGTAGATCCTGCTTAAGGCGTGCACATAATGTGTCCATCTTTTTAAAGCACGGACGCTGGCGATGCGCATTGGCCAGACGCTCGGCAATGTCACTGCCCTGCAGCGAAATACGTGTAATGTCCTGAAGACGCTGCATGGGTAGAGTGACTTGTGAATTGCGACGATCACCCTGATGTATACCCTGATTGACTCCGCCCGACAACTGATGGCTTTCCTGCGAGGAGCTCTTGCTTCGGTTCGATTCCTTGCTGCTGAAGGAATTAGTGAAAGAGATTTTATAGTAAGTCATCAAGAAACTAAACATTGTTCACTCACCTGTCGTTGCTACCCGACTTCGGCCTAATCTTTCCCTTGAGCGGCAAATCACCGGCAAGCTCCGTTTGGGTGGATGCATCTGAACTGCGATTGACACCCGCTTGTGTCTGGATGCCAGCATCTTTGGTTTGTTGCTGAGCACGCGACTGCGATGCATGGGATTGCGGCACATAGACGCCTCCTGCATTGGCGGATGACGATGAATATTGCATATACATTTGGCCATAGGCATTCATCGAAGCTGCAGCATGTTGGCAATGCGGCATCAACTCACGGTTATTAAACTAACGATGAACTTACCCGAACTGGACGCATAGTACTGCACACCCGGCATGGACATATATGCATATCGTGACTGTGGCGTCGGTGCTGGTGGTGCCTGAGGTTGCGGTGGTGGTGCAGAATTGCTAATATACGGTCCGGTCTGCACGAAAACCGGAGCACGCACCGTCATCGGTACGGATACAGAAGGAGAACTCATTGACCAGGAGCTTTGCGAGACATGCTCCTGTACAATGACATCGGTGACAGCCATGTGACTGCGATCCACATATGTGTGCTGCTGGTACATGGATTGCTGACACAGTGACTCCATTGCCAATGCGGGCACATGGAAAACCGACGGGTTGTAGCCGCTATTCATACCGCACGAAAAATATATATTTCTTTTTCCTTTTTTTGAGCGACAAAAGCTTATCGAAATTTTTATTTTCTTTTCAAGGTTAGCTTTTAATGTCAGATGTTCTATGAATTCTGCCTGCCAAATCTGAGTATTGTCAGTTTCATATTAAATATGGCTGCATACTCGATAAATATTGTTTAATTATATGGCACACGTTTAAGTAATGTACAAACTGAACACGGAAGACAGCAAACGCTCATCAAGAAAAAGTCAAGACGAAAGAATTTTTGCAACGGCCAACGATGACAAAAAGCGACAGATCAAAATATCGGCAGCAGGATTAATAATATCGATATTATAGTAACGACCTTTGCTGTTGACGATTCATTTATTTATCAACTTTTTTGACATGTTTGCTAGAATTTGCCTCAGACCGTGAAGTCAACATAATAATATGAGAAAAGATCATTTTTGATTTAACAGTTATCAAAGGCTTGTATTTAATATCAATTCCTGGTGGTATTCTAATTACCATTGTTTGTATTTACCTACATTACAAATCGTTGTTCCATCTATTGAAATTTTAAAAATTGCCGCCAACATATTGCCATTTAATTCAAAATCCCCGACGATAGGCAACTTTTCTGCGATATTTCGATTGTTTTCCGATCGTAATTGTGAATGGCATCTGTTAATGCCCGCTGTTGTGCTAGTGTTAATCCTCGCTGTTATGGTCGCTGGAAAAAGAAGAAGCAGAGCTCGCATTTTTGGGTGAAAACAAAAATAATTGCAGAAAGAAAACCAAAAAATGACAGAGGAAGCTAATTTTGCCGAACAAATCGAAAATGACAAGAACAAAACAAATGTGCGCTGTCAGTTTTGCAATAGTTTGATGATCAAAGCACAGGAGGCAAAGTACTGCGAGCAAAAAGTAAGTTTTAGCCCGCATTTGCGGTGTAATGAGTAAGAATGAACACATGTACAGTATGTATGCACATACACATATGTATACACATGATATTAGTGATAGATAAACCCATGCTAATGCCTACCAATTTTGTCAGATAGACGTGCCACTGATGGAGCAGAAACAACAAAGCAAATCCGAGGACCTCAGCACAGAGGAACTGAAACACTTCTGGCTTATTGATGACATGATGATGTTTGAGAACATTGGCTTCTCCCACACTGTTAATGGATTAAAGTTCCTGGTCTGCGCTGATTGCGAACGAGGCCCTGTGGGCTACCATGAGTTGTCGACCAAACGTTGCTACGTAGCCCTGAAGCGGGTAGTCCATATTGACGTATAGGCACATGGGCTAGAACCCGCCTTCCAGATATATACACTATGGATTCTTTAATTAAGTTGCTTACTCAGAACATATTCACGCTAAGACATCATTTTGTGTAATTATTGATTAATGACTTATGTCCATACATATATCCAATAACTATTTGAACATTGTAAATCCCTTTATCAGCTTTTTTTAGCTATTATATAGTTAAGCTCAAATTTATATATATTGTATATATTATATGTATTTCTGCTCAGGGAAAATTCAGTCTCATTTTGTGTTGTAATATTTATTGTTTTTCGTTCAAACATTTTACAATTTTATTGCAATTTTAAGAGGAGGTTCTTAACTAAAAAAATTCTCGCTATAAATTTTATTTCATGTGGCTTACAATTTGAACTAAATTATATGTAGGTATACATATATCTTTTGGCTTCTACGTTTAATGTGTGGACACAGCTTTCTTTGCTCCTTCTTCTCCGCGAGGGCATCTGCGTGTGCATTGGATCTCATTCCTCTATGCTATGGTAGATGATGGTTTCTCCACTTTGGTTTTCTCTTTGGCAGTTGGTTACTCCGTGATGATGTTCGAGCATTTGTGCAGATGGTATTTCTTTTTTTTTGGGGCGTGGTCTCTGGCGGTGACCTTGAAGCGTGTTGGAACTTAGACTAGGTAATTCTTTTGCTTTTCGTTTCTTCATCTTTATCTTTTCTTTATTTTCATTTAAATATTCCGTTATCAATTAGACTAAGAAATTGTTATTTATGAAATATGTTTAGCACATTTGCATTGTTTTTGTTTTTCAAATACTCTTTTAGCTGTCTTTATTTAGTTTTGTTAGTTTTCTTATGAAAATAAAAAAGAGAAACTCAGACAAAAAGTGTTAACATTCAGTTTATATATATGTATATATATATATATATACTACTAAGTTTCGTTTAATTGTTCTTTTCGTTATTCAATAGCCTATTTTTACCATATTCTTTATTATAGTGGGGCTTTAACTGCGTTGGGTTTTTGTTTTTTTTTTTTTATTTTGTAATACTTTAGTTTCAATTTTTATTTTTTAGAGATTATATTATTGGCCAATTTTGTTGTGTTTTGTTGCATTCTCTTTATATACAATTTAAGAATTTCTCCCAAAATCGTTTCGTTTTGCGATATAAAGCTTTAGCCGTTAGACATTTAGATATCGAAAAAGGGACGAGTTAGCTGGAACTAAAAGATAATTACGATAGGTTAGATCATTCAGTTAGATAATAAGGGAATGTATTCACATACCAAAAAGAACTGTTGCAGCGTTTGGTGTGGAATTGTTTCTAGGCTGAGAACTCAACAAATCTTGGCTAAGGGTGGTGACAAGGTGGATGCATCATTGAAAGAAAACAAAGAAGAAATGCAAGACAACCGAAAAAAAAGAAATGCAGATTGTAGTGCGCTTAACGCTGCAGCCACTCGCTGATGCCCCAGAGGAGGGCGAGGCCGAGAACCGCTTCAAAGCTGGAGATACCGTTCAGCGCCGTGGCGGTGTTGCAGTTGTCCGTATCGCAGGAGCAGACCACCTGTCGGCCACCGAAGCCGGCACGCTGATAGCAATAATTGGTCGATGTTTGGTTGAGGAAGCCGCAGGTGCGTATCACACGGTTATCTGGTGGCACTGTGGCAGCAACAGACAGAGCGGGAGGGAAAGCAGTGTGAGGTTATGTCAGCAATAGTCTACACACTCTACTCACGGCTATTCACAGAGAACTCGATGATTTGCGTGATCTTGCGACAGTACTTGGGTATGCCATTGCCCCGTGATGAGTACTCCTCCTGGCAGTCCTTGAGCAAATTATCGGGCGGAATATCCAGTGCACAATTGGCGTCTTTGTGGCTGTTGCACACGAAGCATTTGATGGCAACGCCTAAAGGACACACAAATAAGCAAGAAATTTAAAGTTAGATAGGCGGTTTTCTTGGATTTTCTGATTTTTCTAAAGGCTTTATGTACATAGAGTCTTCTGCCCAAATTTTAAATGCATTCCTTTTCATATAGCTGAGATCGATGTGTTTAAAGATGCATATTCGACTTTGAATTGTCACATATTATGTCAGGCATGCCCACCTTTATATTAACTGTATTCTTCGATTTTCATGACAGATGCAGGCGATACCTTAAAGTTCCTAAACCCTGTATAAAGATAGTATATTAAGGAGTCTTCTGCTTTAATTTTATATCCATGGCTTTTTACAAAACTAAGATCGAAGCGTTCAAAGAGGCATATTTGCCTTTCCTTTAATACATTAATCCTTTATAAAGATAGTAAATAAGATGTCTTCTGGCCAAGTATGCATTGGTCCGCATAGAGCTGAAAACGAAGTGTTTAAAGATGCAAACGGATCTGTTTCTTGATCTTATACCAGATATCCCTAAGTATATATATATACCCTATTTATACCCTATAACACAGTTTACAGGGTATTAAGTAAAACAAACAATTGCAAATTTCACAAAATTCAACGCGAAAAACCGTCGAACAGTTTGTGTGGGCATAGTCGAGTTTAGGTTAATAAGCCCAATTAGTAGTAGAATATTTCCATTTATATTGTATTTGTGCTCAACTTAACCTTAATTGTTTAACAAAAAAGAGTATAAACGAACTATTTATTGAGTTGAAATCTAGATGGAGATGGAGACGCTTCTCTTGGCTTAGCTAAATTGAATTTAAGGTCGTCCAGCAGGCGACACGAGATTCGCATTATTTCATTCTCAAGACTTGTGTGCGTGTGTGTGTGTGTAGTTTATTTATTTATTTATTTATTAGGCCGGTCCAACAACAGTTGTTATGCAATTTGAGATGCGCTTTTGCTTTTCGTGTTCGTGCGTCACACAGTGCCAAAAATGGCACATTGCATCCGATGATAGTCATAATGGGTAGGAGGCTGGAGCTGCAACTGATGATAGAAACAACGCCTCCATTAGTGTCTGACTGCTAAGCTCTTCAGAGCCAGCTGCTAATTAAAAAAAATCTCAGCAAACTCGGCTTCTTGGGCTCGTTAATGGACTTCAATAACTTTCCTTGCCTCCTGCCTTCCAACTATTGTCTCAACCCCCATCCAAACTGGGTTGCATAAGGCAGACTGAAGTGGAACCTAAAACAATGCTCATCATCTTACACTGTACACAATGTACGAAGTGAGAGAAATGTAAATGGAGTAGGCTTTATGATGCCTTCACAAAGCATCATTGGACTTTTTATCAGATAATAACTACAAGTCTATAAATGTGTGAATTATTTTACTTGTTTGCATTAAAATAGGAACATAATAAATTTTGCAGAAAACTTTCTTAAACAAGTTCATACTGATAATTCATAAATACGCCTATTTATCTGATCCGGAGTGTATGTAGAAATCTTTTGCTTAATTCAATATAAACCAAAAATATGAATCCTTTTAAAGTTATTTCGAGTAAATAAAAACTTTCTCTCTATCGTAATCAAATTACGAATCTATTATGAAAAAGAATATATATATGATTAGGACATATAAAATATATATACATACACAACATATGTATGTATATGTTTCTACTAATGAATTATTAATTCAAATTAATTATTTTCAATTATTTTTATACTTAGAAACCACAAAACTTTCCCTAATAAGTTCTGCATAACAATTAGGTACATTAAAAAAAACAGATATCTTAAATGAACAAGAATATATACAAGACATGGACACACGAATATGCCAATAAGACACATTCATATCTATATATAATGTATAACAGTCTCATATTTTGTAAACTATATGATGTTGCATTGTTTGCTATTGAATTTAATTAAATGGAATGGAAAATTTTATTGTGGTTCCTTTGCCAAGGGTAGGCGCTGTGTACCCAGCTCAGTCTGTTCGATGGGAGGCAATCAAATACCGGGAAATTGCATTGATTGCATTTGTTAGTTGGGTGCACTTTGATACACTATACGGCATGGTTATAATCGCGAGGCGGTGCTTTATATAAGTGCGTAGCGCGACTTCAAGTCGCGCCTTGGGGCTTTCAGGGCTTGGCTCTGCAGTGTCAGTGTGGGGAAAGGAGGAGTATGGTGTGGCTGCAATTGGCCCCGGGCCTGTTGACCAAGTGACAGGCATAGGGCAAATGGAGCACGACTGTGCGCATGTCCTACATTTCCATGCACACACTTATACACACACGCACACACACACACACAGCGGAGGCAACACATACATACACATACACGCACATTTCACCCAGTTAAGCAAGATGCACTTTGGGCGGATTTGCACACTTGAGATACTTGCGGGAAGTGGCCAGAATTATCAAGATATATGTAAATGGTAATAGGATACGGTAATACAGCTGAAGGTGTTAATTAAAGCAATCAAAGTTTATGAAGAACCCCCTCCCTCCACCCTCCACCGGGAGAGCAGAAGGCTCCGCAAGCTGGCCGCCAGCTGGGGTGATTGTGCTGCCAAGATAGCGAGATTCAGGCCAAAAAGGCGCCATTGTGGCCGGCGAAGATATTGAGCTCGCTGCTCTCCCCCTCTTTTTCACTCTCTTCCATTGCCCGTCTCCTTGTCCCCTTCTCTCTCTCTCTCTCTCTCTCTCTCGCTCGCTCTCTTGCAATGCAGCACATGCTCAGAGTATGAGTTAAAATCTGACTATGGGAATCCTTCGCAGCGACTTCCACTCTAACCTCACTTGTGCGTTGCCCTCCCCCCCCCATCCTCCCGCGTCCATGGTGGCAACTCTCCCTTCCTCTCCGTTATCAGTCTCCACTTTTTTTGCGCTCCTTCCATAGCCACGCATTATGTAATCGCACTCGTTCAGTCAGATTTCCGTTTCTCTGTCATTTTGTGTATGTTTTGTTCGCATTATTATTGTTTATTTATTGTTGTTTAGATTGCTTTTTAATTATTACAACTATTATTATTTGTTATATGTTAATTAAATAACTATCAACTGTTACCTTGCTGCACGGCAATCGCCAGTATGAGCGCGCTAATAACATAGATGTACTGCATTTCTGCTTTAATTTTATGATTTATAATATTTATTATATTATTAACTTTATTGCTGTTCTCTTTGTTTTTGCAATCAAAGGCGTTGTTGGTAAATTTGTTGTTTGTTTTTCAACACTGCACCCGTTTGGAGGGTTCTTAACTTAATTCTCTTTTTTTTTTTTAATTTGATATTTAGTTTTTTATTTTCCAGCACTTTGCGCTTTCGGGGGAGCAGAACGTCACAACAACGACAACGACAACCAGCGACTGGAACTGAAGACACAGCTTGCACGGCAAATCTGGCACGAATGAGTCGGGTCGGTCGCTCGGGTCGGTCGGATTGGCACAGCTACAGCCTACAGTGGAACACATGCTCGGCAGAGAGCTTTAGCGAGCTTTCGCCGAGCACGAGACCCGAGAACAATGTGTGTCCTGGCATGCTCTTCCTGCAGGTCTCAGAACGAGACAGCGCGAGGGAGAGAGTGAGTGGGAGAGAGAGAGAGAGAGTGAACGAGAGAACAGGAGATAGAGTTAAGCAAGGAGCAATTTAAATTTCAAACGGTACGGCTCATTACACTAGTCAGCAAATGTTTTGATTTTCAACAATTTGATGTTTTATAAATGATCGACAAATAATACATAATTATTTAAAGTCGGCAATAGGCAGTTGCCTGATTATGGCTTAAGTAAAATTAAATAAAATTGAAATTAAAGCTTTTACAATTAAAAATTTCAAATCAAAGGTCAATTTACATTTTCATATATTATTTATTCAGATTTTAATGGGAAACTATATTACATGGCTGTCATTCACTATTCAACTTATAATAAACTATTTAAACTGTATTAAAATCAGTTTACTGTATTAGAAAGCCAATACTGGCCAAAATATAAGCAAATTTAATTAAATGTTACTACACTAGTCAGAAAATGTATTCAAAAAGCTGATAAAATCTACCAAAATGAGGAGAACTGTTTAAAGGATTTGAGTGTTTTTTAAGATATTGAAATAAAGCTTGTTAGCCACTATACATATACTATATGTTCTTTAAATTTTGACAACTGACAATATAATTATTTGTTTTATATTAATTATAAGTTGCATTTAAGTTGCATCCCGAATCCTTTCAATCTTGCTTTCTTATTCAATATTGTCAAATGTTTTAGCTATTGGGGTGAATTCCTAAATATTAGCAAACTAAAATTATTTTATGAGTTTTCAGTTAAAATGATAATATATTTGTTTCTCGCACCATTTCTTATTTATGTAAATTGAGCAGTTGTATATTAATTAAGACTCGCCCAATTAGGCTATATTCTTAAGTCCCCAACTTATTATTAACCCTGAGACTGTGCCAGACATCCAACACACATCGCACGTGAAATAAACTACTCCGATTTGTGTGGGACGCAGTTCCAGTATTCGCTGGTGACATAAATCCATCTGTCCAGCTTATTAATTAAGCTTAATCGCAAGTTTCCTTTGCTTGGCGACTTGCTGATTTCAATTGAATTTAGCTATAGCTAAAGCCATAGCTTCATTTCGCGAGATTGTGCGTCGCTTTTGTAGCGCAATCAAAACGCAAAAATTGCGTACCTCTCTTTCCCTTTCTGTCGAAATGATCTTCATGCGATGCTAATCTTCGCCCTTTGGGTGGCCTCCCTCTGCCATTCTCTCTCTCTCGCTCTATTCCTTTCTTTCTGTGTCTATACCGCTGTATGCCTCAATTGATGTCATTACCACTTTCATTTATGCAATGATCTCTATAAATAGATTTACAGCCCAACTCTCTAGGGTTAAAGTACGCACAATCAGAATGCCGACAAACAAATTGTTTAAATTGCAAACAACTAAGCTTTTAAGCTTTGCTTTTGTAAGCTTTGCGATGTACAGCTTCTACTAAGCTTTCTTCAATCTCTCTCAAAGTTCTTCCAAGTCACAAATACTGGGTAATGTTACTGAGCTTTTAATTCCCTTTAAGTTCCCATTATTTCATGAGAAAACAATGAACCAGAAGCTTAAAATTGTTATTCCTGTTGTTGTAGTAGATTAATACAAAGTACCGTTTGCGGTGTTGTCAAATTAATCGTTGAGACACACGTTGGGGGGACTGGGGAAGTGTTGGTGATTTTAAATGCTACCCGAAACCAGTTTAAACAAAAAATAATTTGTTTAAAATCACGAAATCATACGTTGTTCGTACGCTATGGAATCGCAGAAACGCTGACAAGCTAAAAACCTTTGTCTGACATCGACTGGAGACGGTTCCTCATTAGTAGGCACAGCAAATTTGTTGTTGTACACTGGATCTTAAATTGAGATCTATAATAAAATTGATTTCAAAGGACCTCCTAATGCTTGTTTTGGCACATTGATTTTTAGAGTAAATATTAAAATCTTAAATACTGACTGCGCTTAATAACCAGAAGTGTTAGGATGATGTTAGTTTAAAACATATTTAAACAAGTGGCAAATCGTACAGTGGAGCGCGATTGATAGCATGATACTCTTGCCCGATTATGAAAATCAATAAGGGGCACGTTTTCATATTATATTTATAATTCCCAACAGCAAACTTGGTATAATTGCATTTTTGTACCATCGAATGATACAAAAATATTAATGTACAATTTTAGTTTCTCTATAATTTCGAATAGAAGAGACCTCTGAGTTTCTGACAGTCGAATAGTCAGACGGATTTGACTGTTATCGACTTGTGGATCAACAACTCACATACATATATAATTTATGAAATTACCACACTTCTATCTGTCTACATATATAGTAAGTATTCCCTTCTTCGAGTAGTTTTTTTTAAGTTCTCAAACATGTGTATATTGTACATTAATGTACATATTTTAGTACATATTTATGACATACAAATTGCACAATTATTTATGTATAAATAGCGATTAAATTTGAAAATGGTTTTTATGGCACAAAGCTATATTGATAAGCTCAAGTCCAAGCACCCTTAATTTCCGGTAGAGGTATATCAACATTATGTACATCTGTACATTCATAAATATTTTTTTGTATACATAAACAATTTGTTATCTTATGCTTATATAGTAATTATGTACCATGTAGATACCTCTCTCTCTGTACCTACATATATTATCAATTTGAGTACTTTGCCTTTAGTTCGATTGTACAAACCTTTGGCTTTTAGATTAGTTTTTCAAGCTGGTTGAAACCAAAATTGTTTGAGTTTTGGTAGCTATTTACCGGTTTCAACCAACTGATCCACTGATAAGTGAGCTGCTCAGCTGCAAGCTTCGACTGCATCCAGCTATCAACAAAGCCGGAACATATGTATGTGTGTTCATACAAATGTGTGTAACCCCAGACGAAGAATCGTCGCTAATCAACGCTGTGTGGTACTATAAGACGTGTCTGTCTGTAGAACACAAAACAATATACATATTTATGTATGTGTGTACAATTCCCAATGTAAATACCTGACATTAGTATGCAAAAGTACATGGTTAATGAGCTTTAAGCCGCTGCTCTCGACTTTGGGGGTCGCTTGATGACGTCACAATTTGGCATACCGGTTAAAAGCGGCTGCTCAATGGAAAAACATGTGCTGTGTTTTTGGTGTATGTATGTATGTTATGACGAGCTTATCAATGCAACTAGCCAGCTTCATCCCTCTCACTCTAGTTCTCTTCACTTAACTCCCTCTCTTCAGTCTGTCTCTGTCTACTCAATGTCGGCCCCGAAAGCAACGATCGAGTAACGGAAGTTTTTTTTCCCGCAGCTTCTTTTGAAAAGTGTGTGTCGGCTCTTTAATACCGACCAACGTTGCGCTCTCTTACGCACACTTACGCATACACATGCACAGGTTACCGTTCAGGTCTTGCGATTGTGTGTGTGTGTGTGCGTGTGCGATGCTCCCGGTTAATCTCAGCTGCCTTCTCTCTGTTACTCGTCATACCCTGCAGTACAGTAATTGGGTTTGATTCACGAGTGACAAGCTGTTTGATATTTACTTATTTATTCTTGAACTGTAGCTGTGGTATATGAGATTGTGTCTTCCTTACACACATAATTAAATGCTGTTCCCTATGTTGATTATATTATATTAGTGTATATTTATATATTATATATGTTTATTTATTTAATTATATTTTATTCCCTTAAACAAAATTCTTTTTATATACTTCAGAGACTTTAACTTCGCTGTACACTTAATCAATATCGGCATAAAAAAGAAGCCAGTTTTAGCCTCGATTATATAATTGTACCTGTAACTTAAAACACATAACATTTACTACATCATATATCTTCTCGTTCTGTAGCTAAGGTAAACTTTATAAATCTTTAACTTGTTGAAAACAAGAATTTGCAATTGCTTAACAGACCCCAAGCAAATGCGAATAAGTGCAATAAGTAAAAATGTAAATAAGTACAGGGTATAGGCGTGTCGAGTCAACGAACAGTTCTCTTTCGTTTCGCGTCTCGTTCGTGTTTTCCAAATCAATCTATTTTTTTTTGAAAAATTCAACTCAAGTTTTTAGACTCATCTGGACGGTGCACGCGTCAAGTTGACAGACCGCAGCGTCTTTTTACAATATATTGAATATTCTTTTAAATATTCCTTAAGTGTCTGCAATCGCAGTATACCTATACATATACATATGTACATTCCTGCATAGCTACGCGAGTGAGTGATTAAATTTTAAGAAAACACAAAAGATCTATAAAATACAATATGAAACAATTGAGTTTAGTTAATTTTCCTATCTTATCTCACTACTGAAGATAATGTGATGCCGCTCAGTATAATATCTATATCTAATTGGCTTTCCCTCTCCCACACATTAGATAATCACATGACAATTGCAATTGACTGTCTCGAGTCAAGATCAAGTTTCAATCGAAGAGGAAGAGGCGCTCAACCACATTGATCCCCAATCTCTAAGAAACAGTCGACGAATCGAAAACATAATGTCAACAACGTTCGTTTACATCGTATTAATCGCTTTCGCAGCGAATCTCTTATCAGGTAAGTGTATAAATATATATATATAATATATATTATACATATAGAGCTCTGCAAGTTGAGGGTGGAGTCTGTCGCTTTCAAGTGCTTCGCATTAGGCTCTTTAATTTGTCGAGTACAATTATCATCACTAGGTTAATTAACAAAGTTGCGGCGTGTTAATTGAGCAGTAAATCCAATCAGTTGGGAGGTTTGTCTGCTTTGTGCTAATCACATTAAATAGTATAATACACTATATAATACGCAACTATCAATGAAACGATGACTGTCCCAATCCAATTAGCTATTCAGCTGAAACACATCAAGCGTTAGAAGCACCGATGTGGAAAATAAAACCGATACCAATAGTAGTTCTCAATAGAAAAGTTAAATGAAAGCCTTCCTATTTAGGCAGAAAGGTGTAGTCAAATTAATAGATAAGCGATTGATGAGAGAGCATGGTGTCAATATACAAACTGAATGCAAAGTAACTAAAATCAAATAACTTAATCAACTTCATATGAGGCATGATTAAATGAAGCAGTGAATGTTGTCATGGAGTTTATGCAGTGCAGACTGCCTTGAAGAATAGCAAGTATGGATACCATATACACGTACATGCAAATATATGTGATAAAGTCAGAAAGGATTTAATGAAGTCTAATTGAACTAATTGAGTTCGTTGCCAGAGTTACCGCGCGTGAGCTGTGAAAGGGAATGCAACTTGAAATTAAATGCTTTAAGAGATGTCTACCCTTTTTCCGGCCTTTCTTTTTTCTCAGTGTATAAGTAAATAGCTCCATTGAGTGGGCATTATGGGCGTTAACTTATTGAAGCCATTTAATGATAATAAAAGGCGCAAACACTTGACCAGTCTAGCGTAGACCGCGGCGTCCTACAGACAGACGGTATATATGAATATGCTATATATCTATATATACCATATAAGCAGTATATATTTACTTTGTATATATTTTGTCATCCCAGCTCCCTGTGCGCGTTTCATTAGCATTCCATTGTCAAGTGCAACAAAGTGAGTCGGCAACAGGGCACCGTTCTAAAACTTCAAGTTTCCAATGGCAAAAGGGAAATACGGAAATGGGTAAAATGCAAATGCAGAAACTGAAATCTGAAACTTGAGATCTCAAGTCCTAAATTCAAATGCCAAGTTCCAACTGTACTTGCATTCTTTATGGCAGGTCGATGTTTTTGTTGCTTCAAAGTGTTTTTTATTAGCGTCGACTTAATTACCAAATGGTTCAAGTTCCACAACCTTGCTTTTCCTGCAGGTAGTAGCCTAAATAAGTGAAGTTTCCCCTTACTTGCCAGGCAAGTAAAGAAAATAGTTGAAAAAGTAAAAGCAAAGAAGTTGCGCATACGCCCCGTTAAACATTTGACACTCGGCATTTAACGCGAATTGTCAAAACTGAAAGATGTTGATCGAATAAATTTATACTTGACTTTGCTAAAGGTAAAGCAAGTTTTATAAATTAGAATTTATCAATATTCAAAAGACATGATTTGTCATATATTCCATCTGGATTGAAGTTTACTTTTGTTAGGGTATCGTTTGTATATACAACTGACATATCGTCTTTTGGGGCTGTTTATTCTTGCATGCTTAAACATCTGAAACTCAATTGAAGGTATGTGAAGAACCTTATTCATACTCGCAGTTGACATGCAATTATTCACTACACTTTTGTTCTAAGCAGTCCGGAAGTAAGTCTGTAAGTTTGTCAGTCACTCATTCACCAAGTTAGTCAAGTTAGTTTGTAAGCAAAAACTACTGTCAATCATTCAGTTGTCAGCTAGGTCAGCTAGGGTATCTATCCGTTGAGCTATCTGCTGGTTAGAGTATCGAACAGTTAATTTATCTGACGCTGGGCTCTCAATAAGGCTATTTGTAAGTTCTCCAAGTTGGTAAATCAGTTGAATCTGTTGTTTAGTCAGTTTGTCTGACGTTTATTACGGTTAACTATATGTTTTCTTAATTCAGTTAGTTAGGCTACTTGTAAGTTATTCTTTCAGTCAATTAATCAATCAGTTAAGTTGTTTAAGAGTCTTTAGGTTAACCAGTCAGTATATCAAGAGTAGTCTATTGAATAGGATGATAATTCGTAAGCCAGCCTGTCATTGGGTTAGTTAATCAGTCAGTAACCATAGTCAATCAGTCCATCAATTCAGTTACAACATTTTCAGGCCAACTGTCTTCCTGTTAGACAGTCCTTCAGTTAATTTACCCGTCAGTTTGTCTTCAGTCGTTTTGGTTGTCAGTGAAAGGAAGTGAGAAGGGCGGAGACTAATAAAATAATTTGCCGTCAAAATGTCTCAGTTTGAAAAGGGCGCTGGGGCAGCTGTCAGTGCACAGCCCATTTCCGGAATGGTCCGTGATTTACCTCAAGTTAGCTTGCACTCATTTATACATTTATTATTCACACAGTCTCGGGCCTGCGATGCCACCAGTGCAACTCGCACGACAACGACGATTGCGCCAGCCTCGTGGTGAACACGCCACGTGCCCAGCGCGATGAGCAGTACCTGAAGGAGTGTGCGAACCAGGGAGAGCTGCAAGCCTTTTGCCGCAAGACCGTAATCAAGCTGGACGTGAACGACGAGCATCGGATTGAACGGAGTTGCGGCTTTATCGAAGAGAAGTCACCTAATTCCTGCTTCACAGCCGACAACGAGGGCTACAAGCAAATCATATGCACCTGCAAGTCGGATGCTTGTAATGCTGCCACGCCTCGTCCAGGGTCGGACCCCATCTCTGCCGGGCTGGCCACCATGCTGGCGTTGACTGTCTGCGCCATCTCAGTGCTGCGACACTGAGAAGAAGTTCGTGCCTTGGCCTCGAGGCAGCTCTGCTCTGAATGACTCTATAGATAAGGTCTACATATGTTTCATTTACATATGTTAGCTGTATTCAATAATAATAATTATAATAATAATTATAATACGCATTCCAAGACAAACTTCGAGTTTGGCTGAGAACTTAAAATTGAACAATCTATTCTATCTTCTCATTTGATGGCATAACATTTTCTGGTTTCATGGTAGAGGATTTATTAATTTACATTGCACAGAAGCAGACACCTCCAGTCACATGAAGTACGAGTAAGTATATTTTCCTTATCATGGTGATAACTATGTTTCTACATATTACATATTAAAACTAAATTCGGTAGCTCTAGATCTCAGAGTCTCTGACATCTAGGTTTTCTTACGGACATGACTATATCGACTCTGCTGTATTATTATATTATATTATTATTATATAATATTATATGTAGTTTGTGGGGTCTGCCACGCCTTTGTCGCCAGTTACATAGATTTTTGTTTAACAATGGATAGTGGGTAGTAAAAATTGTAATATTAATATTACAAATTTTCTCTAAAGAACTCAAATAGAAATTGCCTAGACTTAGTAAATTCTTTAGGCCTGTTAGGGTCTACTGGTAATATAGATAATTTATATATCTCTTATGTGCTGACATTTCGTTGAATTCGAAACACTCAGGAGAAATTGTAGAAACAAATTGTCCAAGGACTGACTTATACTCGTGGCACGCCCACAAGAGTTCGTGACACAGTTCGATGTTATTGCCAGAGCTGTTGCCAAAATGTCTGCGAAATTGTTTTGGGTGACCCCATGGCAGCGCCAAAACTAATAGCCCAACTTTCTACGTTGTAGGGTATTGTGGGGTATGCTTATTCAATGAATGAGTGGATAAGTTAATATGTGTTTCTTATTATTTATTATTATTATAATTATTATGTTTTTATTATAATCTTTTTAATGTGTATTTAAGGGATTTTGCAATATATATAAGATGTACCAATATATGTGTATATATATATGCATATATATATCTTGAGCTGCAGCTGAAACTGACGGCAACAAGGACATTACATACACACTCACACTCATACACTTGAACATACTATCATTTTGACTGTAGATCTGCTCATTTGTTTGGCTCTTAATGCGTGTTGTTGTTTGTCTAAGCCCAGCTACACCAACACACACACACACATACATACAGACAATTGAAATGGCGAGTGGACCAGGACTTGTCTCTTTGTCTACTCTTGTGTGTGTGTGTGCTGCTTCGTGTGTGTGAATGTGAATATGATGGCGATTGCGTGTGCGTTTCGTCGCCAGCCTGGCGCCTGCCCAGCAACAGCATCCGTATCCACACACACACACACATACACACACATAAGCAATCCAACAGTCAAAGAGCCAGCCGGCAGACAGTGTGTCTTTCTTTTATTTTCGGGGACAGCTTGGCGCCAGCATAAACAATTTGCGCAAACTATAATTGAGCACATAGTCGACTTCCAGTTACCCTACATATGCAAATACTATCAGACCGGGGGCATGAATAATCGAATTGATAATGCAGATATATATGTATATATCATAAGTTTCTTTGCTATCGGACTTGTACACACTGAATATACCTTCCTTCTGAGGTAGTTTTCAATGAGTACAGGGTATTTAAACAGTTTGTGTGACAATAGCGAATGCCGTTTTTCTTATTCTACATATAGCTCTTGGGGGTGCGTTTCTCATCGTCGTCTTCGAAGGACATTGCGTTCGCGTATATCTAAAGTGCTTGCAAAAAATATTAATTGCTTAGCTCATAAACTCCAATAGTTTCGCCTTGAGCCATGATTTTTATTATTACTTGCTTCCTATATGAGCCTGCACTCAAGAGCGTGCATTAAAGCCACAGCAAATAGTTGGTTATGCCAGCTAGCCATCGGGTAGAAGGATATTATCTATAAATTTGTGCCAACCGAAAAAGTATGGACCTCACAAATTGTATGTATATATTCGGAATCAGCCTCAAGAGTCGGTTCGATATAGCCATCTGTCTGTCTACGTTATCTGTCTGTCTGTCTGTTTGTTTCTCTGTCCTTCCGAACCATGTCTGTCTGTCCATCTGTATGTACGCCTGCATCTCAGCAACTATAAGAGCTAGAGCCATAAAATTTTGTGACAACATACGTGTATATTCAGGCTTCTCCAAGTTTTATTAAAATTTGGCCACGCCCTTCCTGTCTCTCAGTAATAACTATTTAAAATCCACAAGTAATAACTAATTAAAACCACAATAGACACCCAACAATCAAATGACCTATACCTTCCCAGGGTTGTTTTCTGAAAATTTCATTTAAATAGAACTATAAATAAGTGAGATATGAAACGAATTAAACTTATTTACATATGTTGCGTACTAAAAAATTAAAGATATATTATTTTTTGAACTTTTAAATTACTAAATAGGAAAGAAAGAACAAAAACAGCGAACACTGTCAACATTATTGGCCTACCAGTCCGGCACACAGTCCACTAAGCTATTGTACAACTCCCGCGGCCGCCATTACTGTTTGAAATTACGTAAAAATGCATTCATAAACTTATTGCCCTCTCGCTCTGTCTACTGCTTACATTACTTGTCTCTTCGATTTTGCATTGTTTATGCGTTCTTCTTCTTCTGTCCGTCAATTGAAATTGTGCGTGTCGTTAGAATACCGTATAAAATTTATACCTTAAAATGATTAAAAATAACCAAAATAAAGCAACATTTTCATTGAAAATAACGGTAAATAAATAATCCATGGCCCTCTGCAGTCAGCACCTAACTGTATCGTTCGACTGGTAGAACAAAAGTTGTCCAATTTCTTTTGCGTGACGCTGAAATTGGGACCGGAGCACTGGAACTTGATAAGACGTTGGTCAAGAGAATGGTAGAGACATAGAGAAGAATGCGGAATGGGAATAAGAGAAATGGGCTCCTCATGTCTTGCATTGGCATTCTTTTCGTTAAAGATGACGTCGTCTTAATCCCTCTCCTCCTCTGCAAACATTCCATGTCTGGACTATTGATAATATTTACGCACTAATTCGTTTCCGCTGGGCAATGGTCAATCTTATGATTTGTGCTTCCTGAGACCTTGGAATATCATAATTATGTAGTCTTGAATTTAAAGAACGAACATTTTACAAAGCAATATAGTTGTTACTTGAATGATTAAATATGTATATAAATATGTTTGGAAATTAACTATCATATAAACAAGATATTTGAACTATTATAAGTATTAATGAAAGTGGAAGTGATAAACAAATTGGAATGAGATAACTTATTTATCTCTGTATAGCAACATTAAAATAAAGACATAAACTTTTTTTTCACAGCATCTATTAAAGTTTTGTTATCTTGTGAATATATTGTCAGGCAGTTGACTCTCAACACCAAGTCTCAGTACCACTTCTTGCATTGTGGGTCGCTCTGCCTTGTTTTGAGCCCAACACTGTGTTATAACCGATTTTATATGATCCATATTTGCAGAGTACTTCAGACTATTCAGATTTGGACGATTACCTAGGATAACAAATATTTTATGAATATTTTGTGTAGACACGAAAATTATTTTGAAATCGTTCTTACCTGTGACAATATTGATTTTTTTTCTTTTATTTTTGTGCTTTCTAAATGACATTTTATCAGACATTAACTCCCAGAAAACACATCCATATTGGAAGACATCACTTTTAGCTGTGAATTTTTCTCCAGCTTTAATCTTTAAAAGATTGATATTATCCATATTTAAATTTGTAGATACGTAAACCTAATTCTTTGGTGTTTTTAACTTACTTCTGGTGCAATATAGTCATTTCTCGGATCAATAAAAAAAGAAAAAGAAGACGAGGAATGGATTTGGATTTTTAAAGTTCTAAAATTGTCGGTCAGCAACATCTTACGCGTATATAAATTTCGATGGAGAAAATTTTTCTTGTGTAAATATGCAAGACCCTAGAAATTATAGTATCAATTTGACATCAAAGATTTGCCAAGGAAGTGACCCACAAAACTTACATTTCCACATTGAATCATCCAATTGAGTCTAGCCTCATCAATGACTCTTAGAACCGATGACTCTCGCATGCAAATATTCGAAAAGGGATCCGCTGTCTGCGTACTCCAAATATATTTTATTGTCGATATCAATGGGTACAGTGAAGACAAGTTGGCCCACAATATTCACATGATTAAGATGTAGTAAAGAATTCAAGTCTTTGTTTTTAATCCAGCCAACCCTATAGCTTTTCTGTGCCACAGTCGTTCTTTTTCCATCCAGAAACACGATGTTCACTTTGCTAATGCATCCAGTAATCTGAATGGATGAATAAATAAATTATTTATGTTGGTCTGAGTTCAAATCTGAACGCTAAAGCGTAAATGTTTCTATCAATTGAACGTATTATTTTCAGATTTAAGTATACCTCTTCTTCGACTTCCACATCGACAATAATACTATGTCTGTTACGAAGATAAAGTATCACCTCGTTCATTGTGGGTCGATTTTTCTCCTCTTGCGCCCAGCATTCATTCATTATGGGATTTATATCATCAAAGTAAAAGAAGTTTTTAGCATCTTCTGGATTCGGACGATATCCTATTATGAATTAATATTATTTGTTTATAATGTGGTTAAAACGAAAATTATTCTTGAATCTCTTTAACCTTCATCACAAGTATACTGTGGAGTTCCTTCAGATTCATGTTCATATAATGGATTTTTTCCGGACATTATCTCCCAGAGTACAATGGCAAAGCTAAAGACATCAGATTTTGGTGTATACTTGCGTCCTAGACAGACCTAACATAAATAAATATTAAAATAGAATCACATAATTTCATGCATATACAAACTTCTGGTGCCATATATCCATAAGTACCAATACTTGACGTATTTGTTGTCTCAAAATGTTTCAACAAGCCATAGTCGCATATTTTTAAGTTATCTTCTTCATTTATCATCAAATTTTTCGTTTTTAAATCGCAGTGAAGAATATGTTTGTCGTGTAAATACGCCAGACCCTTTAATGGAGTTCAAATTTTGGAAACGCTGAGTGGATATGGATATGCTAGGATACTTACATTGGCACACTGATATATCCACCTCATTTTATCAATATCTGAGTACATTTCAGACCATTTATTATGCAACAAATGGTAAACGGATCCCCACGCGTATTCAATGAGTAGAACAGGTCTCTCAGCTTCCACAGTTATTTTAAAAAATGACAAAATATTCTCATGTTTAAGACGTGATAAGATCGTTATCTCTCTGTGTATTCGTTCAAATCCATCCATGCTCTTTAATTTTTTAACAGCAACCAATTCGTTTTTTCCATCTCCAGTTACCCAAATTGCTTTGTAAACGTCAGCAAAGGATCCGTATCCAATCTTAATTTTCAATTTTTTGTAGGGTTAAATTAATTTTAATTTAATAATTTGTTTCTACCATCAGATTAAATCTTATTAATATATATATGTTCATAAACTGATATGTATCCCTACAAGATTTTAATATGTTGATGGAAACTGAATACTATCAATCATAGAAGATTCAAGAAGCAGTGTATATTGCCTTAAAAAAAGAAGATACTTCTGATATTTTTTAGCTTTAACTGTACCTTTTCTTTGTATTTCAAATTGGAGAAAGAATCATTGCAAAGATAAGGGACCACATCCTGGATTGCGGGTCGATTGTCCGCCTCTTGTGCCCAACACTCTTCCATAATCTTCTTCATATAGGCAAAGTACGAATTGTCCTTGGCATCATCTGGATTCGGCCGTTCTCCTATATAATATAGACATAAGTGTAAGTTATTACCGTTGTAAAGACGAAAATAATACTTGAATATTGCTGACCTTGATAAATTTTAAATTGCTTGGCAAACTCTGTTCCTTGAGATGCAACGTTGTACAATGGCTTCTTTTCGGACATTATCTCCCAGATCACAATACCAAAGCTGAAGACATCACATTTCATTGTGTATTTGCCACCCATTGCAACCTTACAAAGAAAGTGATATAAAAAATGCAACAAATAATTCATGGATATACAAACTTCTGGTGCCATATATCCATATGTACCCATATTCGTTGTATTTTTCGTCTCAATATGTTTGACCAGCCCAAAGTCGCATATCTTCAAGGTTTGATAATCGTTGGTAAGCACCAAATTCTTCGTTTTCAAATCACGATGCATGATGTTCTGCTCGTGTAAATACGCCAGACCCTTAAATGATAAAAGGTATTAAATATTGGTTTTTATTGATGATCTACATATGGTAGTTGGGCAGCAAATCTCACTTTGGCTAACTGGCACATCCATTCGAATTTTACATGATCTCCAACTATATCATATTTACGTAAATGCAAATAATCATAAACGGATCCGCAATCAGCGTATTCCATGAGTATTACGGGTACACCATCATGCACACTTATGTGTAAAAGGGACACAATATTTGTATGTTCAAGCCCTGATAAAATCGTTATTTCTCTGTGCATTTCCTTGAATGCAGAAAATGTTCTTAGTTTTTTGGCAGCGACAGTCTTTCTTGTTCCATCTCCAGTTAGCCAGATTGTTTTGTAAACATCGGAAAAACCGCCTCCACCAACCTGAGTTTCAAATTTATTTAAGTATTTAATTAATAAATATTTAAAGAATAATTTATAAGGGTATTTGTAAGAAGGTCTTATAATAGATACATGGGAGCATAGCTATACCCATTTTTCGAAGTCCAACGTTGTTGTATGATCCATTTCTAGAATAAATAGCACTTCCTCCATTGTCGGTCGTTGATCCTCCTCAGCCCAACACCTTGTAATCAATTTCATTATATGATTAAAATTCTTATACTCTTCGTTGATATATGTCAGCGCTTGTTCATGATGACGATCGTATCCGCCAAAACAAAAGTCTCCATTGGTCAATACATCTTTTAGCACATGGCCAAATTTGGCTACTTCATGTTTCAGCCAGTGGTCCGAATTCCGACCCATTTCTAGGACATCTGTGTACCGTATCTTTAGGGTTGTATAATTATTGGTAAGAAGCATCATCCATAATTCCAATTTGTAGTGAAATAAGTTTTTCGTGTGCAAATAGATTAGCACCTGAAAATGAAAAAGGATTAAAAATTTTCAGGTGAAAATTTACCAACTAGATGGGCTACTAATCTTACATTGGCCAATTGACGCATCCAGTTGATTCTGACCAAATCCGTGGCGTTCCTACCTTTATAGCTTATATAATCTTCAAAATCTCGGCAATCTGTATCTTCCGAAAGTGTGAAAAGTCCGCCCTTGTAGATGAATAAGCCGCAATAATCCAGAATATTCACATGTTGAACACGTAATAAAATTCGATGTCTTTCTTTCGCAACCATTTCATCTTCTCCAAAAATCGGTAATGCCCTTACAGTCTTTTTTGATCCATTGTTACATTTCCAGATCGCTTGGCGACCAAGGCCGTTCTAAATATATTATTTATTTATAAAATACAAACATGCATTAGTTATTGAAATTTCAAAAAGCACTCAGATATAACCTATATCACCTACGAGTGAAGTTCAAGGTATTCTCGGTAAATGTATGTTGAAACCAGATAAAATACCAGACAGTGAGATACCCTTTGCCTTTACCTAGATCTCTGAGACTTTAAGATCTAGAACCCCCAAAATGACTCAGTTTGAGTAAACTGCTTTACTCTCTTACTACTTTTTAAAAGAATGATGTTTTGAGTTTATTGTTGATTAGTATGGTATATTATAAAACCGTTATAAAATAGTTTGTCCACATTTTTATATCGATCAATCTATTCTAATTTTACTAAGTTCAATTTCAATAGTACTGTAGATGACTTCAAAAATCTGAAAGCTAATCAATTTGTCTAAATAAAACCTAAGCAATACGTAAAAACCATCAAATTCTCTCTATAAAGCCCAAAGTCTTATTTTCCATAGAGAAAATAATTTAACAAGAGCAATTATCTTCAAGAAGCAAACACAAAAAGTGTGAGTTTTGTACAATTTTTTACTCGAGAGAATATATATATTATAATTTTTTTAGTTCAGATTAAAAAGGTTTGTATAATAATACGACATGAGCAATTTTGTCAGTTATATATATTGTACGAAGTGTGTTCAAAAGGTATCGCCTAGTTTTGAATTTTGCGGGTTACGTATAATCGAATTTTGTTATTCTAAGACCTATGTAAGCCAAGACCAAAAAAAGTAAAAATGGGCGAGCACGCAAAAATTTATAACCTTTACGCCTCTCACAACCAAACAAAGAACGCTTTACACTTAAAAACTTAGTACAGATGTTCGGGAAGAGTGTAGGAACATAACAAAACAAAAAAAATCGATCCGATACGTAATCCGCGAAAGTTCAAAATTATGCGATACTTTTTGAACACACCTCGTATAAGTGTAGATACGTTATCAAAAGATCGATTATAGGTCGATACAATATACTGATAAGATATAAACTTACTTGTTTCTTTATACAATATATGCAACTTTGTTTGTCAATATTTTTTGCAATTCTTTTCATCAAAATGGACAAACATTAAAAACATTACAGGCGGAAGTAAGAAACACATTTGACCAAACACAATGTTTAACATGATTTGTTGCTTGGGACTAGAAGCTTATGTATAAAAACTTAATTTACTATCGTCTTAAAAAAACCCCTCGATACACCATAATTCACTTAAAAGAGAAAAACTTACATCAAAAGTCCCCTCAAATTCTGTAAATTCCAGCTCTATTTCAGGAATCTCAATGTCGTCAGACTCCATTTGGATAATTTTAGTTGGTTCAAGAATACGAAGAGCACAATAAAAATGTGAATGTGAAAACGACCCTACTTGTTAACTCACTGATTGATGACTGATTAATATGTTTTGTAAAAAATTGCAGGTGAGCAATCGAATCTAATCTAAACCAACTTTTTTTTTTAAGATTGTAAGGTAGCGTTCTAGGGCTGGTGTGGGCTCAGTCACGCCAGGGCTACCTTTACAAGAAATTTGTAAATGTGCTGAGACCCTGGACGAGGGGGGGTAACTATTTGTATCGAATGAGGGGGGGAGGAAGGCAAAGGGTTTCAATCGGCGAGGGTTGAGGGTGAAGGGCAGAGTGGCGTGATCTGCCAGTGACCGAAAGCAGAGAAAAATAACGCCTACCTGGTGTCCTCTCCGCAGTTGGTAGCCTATACTGGAAGCTTCTCTGTTTGAGACGGAATTTGACCGTCATCGCCTCAGTGAAACTGGGTACCTTGAAAACACTCGTCGTGCACTACTTCTCTGCATGGCTGTACTGATCTAAGACTGGCCTAACTAGTACATACCCTTCGCTGGTGACTTATGAACTAAATAATTGGGAAAAAATGGCTTCACTGCCTTAAAATAAATTGGCAATAAATAACTTGTGAGGCTCAAAATTTGAGTCCTGACAAGATTACATTTGTGAGTGCGACGCAGACTCAGAAATTTAACTCGTTTTTCTGGCCAAAATCAATTACTCAAGAACGGAGTGTGATATAGAAGATGGGTGTTTTACATTAGGTTAATATAACTAATATCAATGTTTCAAAACAAAAAAAATAGTGGGCGTGGCTCCGCCCTTTTGTGGTAAAAAAAATTCAATGTTTGAACATTTTAACAGTTCACTTTTAACAACGAACTAAACATCTTGTTTTGGTATTTTGACAAAAGTATTTACAAAAGTGGGCGTGGCTTTCTTCAAACTGAAAAAAACAGAATAAAGGGTATACATTTGTATGCCGAAGATTAAATACCCTTTCAATTTTTTTCGGATTTTTCTTATATCGGATATATGTATACCATATAATGGTACAGAATGGTATAATGTTGTTTATGTATGTTTATAAGAATTGTCATTTTTAAAACTGAATGAACTGACGGTTTCTATATGACTTTAATTGCCATGAAAAAATGTAGCTGTTATAACGAACAGTGCAATATTTCATATAAATACCGCATTTCACCAGCAATTGTAAGCACATATTATATATATTGAACAGCCAATTTGGATCTTGAAAAACAACACAGTTTTGCCAAGCGATTATCGTAGGCTTTAATTGAGGTTGCATTCTTAAATTGTATGCAAAGTCGTTAAAAGTGACATTTCAAATAACGCTCATTTGAACAGGAATTAAATGCTTTAAATTATAGACGAGGGCGTACGCAGAATTTTTCTCAGGAGGGGATAAGTTAATGATTCATATCCTTGCGAACACGCTACCCTAGGTATTTATGCCAGCGAGCCATCGGGTAGAAGGATATTATCTATAAATTTGTGCCAACCGAAAAAGTATGTAACCGACAGAAGGATGCGTGACAGACCTCAAAAAATGTATGTATATATTCTGAATCAGCATCAAGAGTCGATTCGATATAGCCATAACCGTCTGTCTACGATATCTGTCTGTCTGTTTGTTTCTCTGTCCTTCCGAACCATGTCTGTCTGTCCGTCTGTATGAACGTCTGCATCTCAGCAGCTTTAAGATCTAGAGCCATAAAATTTAGTGACAACATACGTGTATATTCAGGCTTCTCCAAGTTTTATTAAAATTTGGCCACGCCCCTTCCTGTCTCTCAGTAATAACTATTTAAAATCCACAAGTAATAACTAATTAGAATCCACAATATACACCCAACAATCAAATGACCAATACCTTCCCAGGGTTGTTTTCTGAAAATTTCATTTAAATCGGACTATAAATAAGTGAGATATGAAACGAATTGAACCTATTTAAAATCCACAAGTAATAACTAATTAGAATCCACAATATACACCCAACAATCAAATGACCAATACCTTCCCAGGGTTGTTTTCTGAAAATTTCATTTAAATCGGACTATAAATAAGTGAGATATGAAACGAATTGAACTTATTTTAAGCGTATATATGTACTTAAGCAGACCTAACTTGGGCAAAAGTGTTCTAATTACATGTGTTGCGTATCAAAAAATTAAAAAAATATTATTTTTTGAACTTTTAAATTACTTAATAGAAAAGAAAGAAAAAAAACAGCGAACACTGTCAACATTATTTGCCTACCAGTCCGGCACACAGTCCACCAAGCTACTGTACAAATTCCGCGGCCGCCACTACTGTTTGAAATTACTTATTGCCCTCTCGCTCTATCTACTGCTTACACCAATTGTCTATTCGCTTTTGCATTATTTATGCGTTCTTCTTTTTCTGTCCATCAATTGAAATTGTGCGTGTCGGTAGAATACCGTTTGAAATTTATACTTTTAAATCAAAATAAAGCAAAATTTTAATTAAAAATAGCGGAAAATAAATAATCCACGGCCTTCGACAGGTCAGTCAGCATCTGGCTGTATCGTTCGACTGGTTTTTTTTTATTATATTCTTTCGCCTAAAGCTATGCTTTGAATTACGAGTTAAGTCCAGCGGAGTCCATCCATGAAATACCATATATTCTATAATCAAGAGCGTACGCAGGGGGGTGCAGGGGTGGGCACTTGCCCCCTCCCCCCTGTTCAGAAATAAGTGATGAGAATAAATCAAATATTCGAGTCCCTCAGAGGAAAGAAGTCGAAAAATTCGGAAAAATTGTGACAAAAAAATCCTTGTCCCCCTCCTGAGAAAAATTCTGCGTACGCCCTCGTCTATAATTTAAAGCATTTAATTCCTGTTCAAATGAGCGTTATTTGAAATGTCACTTTTAACGACTTTGCATACAATTTAAGAATGCAACCTCAATTAAAGCCTACGATAATCGCTTGGCAAAACTGTGTTGTTTTTCAAGATCCAAATTGGCTGTTCAATATATATAATATGTGCTTACAATTGCTGGTGAAATGCGGTATTTATATGAAATATTGCACTGTTCGTTATAACAGCTACATTTTTTCATGGCAATTAAAGTCATATAGAAACCGTCAGTTCATTCAGTTTTAAAAATGACAATTCTTATAAACATACATAAACAACATTATACCATTCTGTACCATTATATGGTATACATATATCCGATATAAGAAAAATCCGAAAAAAATTGAAAGGGTATTTAATCTTCGGCATACAAATGTATACCCTTTATTCTGTTTTTTTCAGTTTGAAGAAAGCCACGCCCACTTTTGTAAATACTTGTGTCAAAATACCAAAACAACATGTTTAGTTCGTTGTTAAAAGTGAACTGTTAAAATGTTCAAACATTGAATTTTTTTTACCACAAAAGGGCGGAACCACGCCCACTATTTTTTTTGTTTTGAAACATTGATATTAGTTATATTAACCTAATGTAAAACACCCATCTTCTATATCACACTCCGTTCTTGAGTAATTGATTTTGGCCAGAAAAACGAGTTAAATTTCTGAGTCTGCGTCGCACTCACAAATGTAATCTTGTCAGGACTCAAATTTTGAGCCTCACAAGTTATTTATTGCCAATTTATTTTAAGGCAGTGAAGCCATTTTTTCCCAATTATTTAGTTCATAAGTCACCAGCGAAGGGTATGTACTAGTTAGGCCAGTCTTAGATCAGTACAGCCATGCAGAGAAGTAGTGCACGACGAGTGTTTTCAAGGTACCCAGTTTCACTGAGGCGATGACGGTCAAATTCCGTCTCAAACAGAGAAGCTTCCAGTATAGGCTACCAACTGCGGAGAGGACACCAGGTAGGCGTTATTTTTCTCTGCTTTCGGTCACTGGCAGATCACGCCACTCTGCCCTTCACCCTCAACCCTCGCCGATTGAAACCCTTTGCCTTCCTCCCCCCCTCATTCGATACAAATAGTTACCCCCCTCGTCCAGGGTCTCAGCACATTTACAAATTTCTTGTAAAGGTAGCCCTGGCGTGACTGAGCCCACACCAGCCCTAGAACGCTACCTTACAATCTTAAAAAAAAAAGTTCGTTTCGATTGCTCACCTGCAATTTTTTACAAAACATATTAATCAGTCATCAATCAGTGAGTTAACAAGTAGGGTCGTTTTCACATTCACATTTTTATTGTGCTCTTCGTATTCTTGAACCAACTAAAATTATCCAAATGGAGTCTGACGACATTGAGATTCCTGAAATAGAGCTGGAATTTACAGAATTTGAGGGGACTTATGATGTAAGTTTTTCTCTTTTAAGTGAATTATGGTGTATCGAGGGGTTTTTTTAAGACGATAGTAAATTAAGTTTTTATACATAAGCTTCTAGTCCCAAGCAACAAATCATGTTAAACATTGTGTTTTGTCAAATGTGTTTCTTACTTCCGCCTGTAATGTTTTTAATGTTTGTCCATTTTGATGAAGAGAATTGCAAAAAATATTGACAAACAAAGTTGCATATATTGTATAAAGAAACATGTAAGTTTTTATCTTATCAGTATATTGTTTCGACCTATAATCGATCTTTTGATAACGTATCTACACTTATACGAGGTGTGTTCAAAAAGTATCGCATAATTTTGAACTTTCGCGGATTACGTATCGGATCGATTTTTTTTGTTTTGTTATGTTCCTACACTCTTCCCGAACATCTGTACTAAGTTTTTAAGTGTAAAGCGTTCTTTGTTTGGTTGTGAGAGGCGTAAAGGTTATAAATTTTTGCGTGCTCGCCCATTTTTACTTTTTTTGGTCTTGGCTTACATAGGTCTTAGAATAACAAAATTCGATTATACGTAACCCGCAAAATTCAAAACTAGGCGATACCTTTTGAACACACTTCGTACAATATATATAACTGACAAAATTGCTCATGTCGTATTATTATACAAACCTTTTTAATCTGAACTAAAAAAATTATAATATATATATTCTCTCGAGTAAAAAATTGTACAAAACTCACACTTTTTGTGTTTGCTTCTTGAAGATAATTGCTCTTGTTAAATTATTTTCTCTATGGAAAATAAGACTTTGGGCTTTATAGAGAGAATTTGATGGTTTTTACGTATTGCTTAGGTTTTATTTAGACAAATTGATTAGCTTTCAGATTTTTGAAATCATCTACAGTACTATTGAAATTGAACTTAGTAAAATTAGAATAGATTGATCGATATAAAAATGTGGACAAACTATTTTATAACGGTTTTATAATATACCATACTAATCAACAATAAACTCAAAACATCATTCTTTTAAAAAGAAGTAAGAGAGTAAAGCAGTTTACTCAAACTGAGTCATTTTGGGGGTTCTAGATCTTAAAGTCTCAGAGATCTAGGTAAAGGCAAAGGGTATCTCACTGTCTGTCTATTTGAGTGCTTTTTGAAATTTCAATAACTAATGCATGTTTGTATTTTATAAATAAATAATATATTTAGAACGGCCTTGGTCGCCAAGCGATCTGGAAATGTAACAATGGATCAAAAAAGACTGTAAGGGCATTACCGATTTTTGGAGAAGATGAAATGGTTGCGAAAGAAAGACATCGAATTTTATTACGTGTTCAACATGTGAATATTCTGGATTATTTCGGCATATTCATCAACGGGGGCCAACTTTTCACTCTAACGGAAGATGCAGGTTGCGACAGTCCTCTTGATTACTTGAGTGGTAAAGGAAGTAACTCAACGGATTTGGTCAGAATCAACTGGATGCGTCAATTGGCCAATGTAAGCAAATGTAGCCCATCTAGTTGGTAAAATTTCACCTCAAAATTTTTAATCCTTTTTCATTTCCAGGCGCTAATCTATTTGCACACGAAAAACTTATTTCAAAACAAATTGAGAACTGGTTTCATGCTTCTTACCAATAATTATAAAACCTTAAAGTTACAGAATTTCGGTGTCGAAGAAATCGGTTCCAATTCGGACCACAATCTGAAACATGAAGTTGTCGAATTTGGCTATGTGCTAACAGAAGTAATGAGCAATCAAGAGTTTTTTTGCCCACGAAAACGATCGTCTACTTCAATGTGCGCTGACACATATCAACGACAAGTATAAGAATTTTAATCATATAACGAAATTGATTACAAGGTGTTGGGCTGAGGAGGATCAACGACCGACAATGGAGGAAGTGCTATTTATTCTAGAAATGGATCATACAACAACGTTGGATTTCGAAAAATGGGTATAGCTATACTCCCATGTATCTATTATAAGACCTTCTTACAAATACCCTTATAAATTATTCTTTACATATATATTAATTAAATACTTAAATAAATTTGAAACTTAGGTTGGTGGAGGCGGTTTTTCCGATGTTTACAAAACAATCTGGCTAACTGGAGATGGAACAAGAAAGACTGTCGCTGCCAAAAAACTAAGAACATTTTCTGCATTCAAGGAAATGCACAGAGAAATAACGATTTTATCAGGGCTTGAACATACAAATATTGTGTCCCTTTTACACATAAGTGTGCATGATGGTATACCCGTAATACTCATGGAATACGCTGATTGCGGATCCGTTTATGATTATTTGCATTTACGTAAATATGATATAGTTGGAGATCATGTAAAATTCGAATGGATGTGCCAGTTAGCCAAAGTGAGATTTGCTGCCCAACTACCATATGTAGATCATCAATAAAAACCAATATTTAATACCTTTTATCATTTAAGGGTCTGGCGTATTTACACGAGCAGAACATCATGCATCGTGATTTGAAAACGAAGAATTTGGTGCTTACCAACGATTATCAAACCTTGAAGATATGCGACTTTGGGCTGGTCAAACATATTGAGACGAAAAATACAACGAATATGGGTACATATGGATATATGGCACCAGAAGTTTGTATATCCATGAATTATTTGTTGCATTTTTTATATCACTTTCTTTGTAAGGTTGCAATGGGTGGCAAATACACAATGAAATGTGATGTCTTCAGCTTTGGTATTGTGATCTGGGAGATAATGTCCGAAAAGAAGCCATTGTACAACGTTGCATCTCAAGGAACAGAGTTTGCCAAGCAATTTAAAATTTATCAAGGTCAGCAATATTCAAGTATTATTTTCGTCTTTACAACGGTAATAACTTACACTTATGTCTATATTATATAGGAGAACGGCCGAATCCAGATGATGCCAAGGACAATTCGTACTTTGCCTATATGAAGAAGATTATGGAAGAGTGTTGGGCACAAGAGGCGGACAATCGACCCGCAATCCAGGATGTGGTCCCTTATCTTTGCAATGATTCTTTCTCCAATTTGAAATACAAAGAAAAGGTACAGTTAAAGCTAAAAAATATCAGAAGTATCTTCTTTTTTTAAGGCAATATACACTGCTTCTTGAATCTTCTATGATTGATAGTATTCAGTTTCCATCAACATATTAAAATCTTGTAGGGATACATATCAGTTTATGAACATATATATATTAATAAGATTTAATCTGATGGTAGAAACAAATTATTAAATTAAAATTAATTTAACCCTACAAAAAATTGAAAATTAAGATTGGATACGGATCCTTTGCTGACGTTTACAAAGCAATTTGGGTAACTGGAGATGGAAAAAACGAATTGGTTGCTGTTAAAAAATTAAAGAGCATGGATGGATTTGAACGAATACACAGAGAGATAACGATCTTATCACGTCTTAAACATGAGAATATTTTGTCATTTTTTAAAATAACTGTGGAAGCTGAGAGACCTGTTCTACTCATTGAATACGCGTGGGGATCCGTTTACCATTTGTTGCATAATAAATGGTCTGAAATGTACTCAGATATTGATAAAATGAGGTGGATATATCAGTGTGCCAATGTAAGTATCCTAGCATATCCATATCCACTCAGCGTTTCCAAAATTTGAACTCCATTAAAGGGTCTGGCGTATTTACACGACAAACATATTCTTCACTGCGATTTAAAAACGAAAAATTTGATGATAAATGAAGAAGATAACTTAAAAATATGCGACTATGGCTTGTTGAAACATTTTGAGACAACAAATACGTCAAGTATTGGTACTTATGGATATATGGCACCAGAAGTTTGTATATGCATGAAATTATGTGATTTTATTTTAATATTTATTTATGTTAGGTCTGTCTAGGACGCAAGTATACACCAAAATCTGATGTCTTTAGCTTTGCCATTGTACTCTGGGAGATAATGTCCGGAAAAAATCCATTATATGAACATGAATCTGAAGGAACTCCACAGTATACTTATGATGAAGGTTAAAGACATTCAAGAATAATTTTCCTTTTAAATACATTATAAAATCATAATATAAATTCATAATAGGATATCGTCCGAATCCAGAAGATGCTAAGAACTTCTTTTACTTTGATGATATAAATCCCATAATGAATGAATGCTGGGCGCAAGAGGAGAAAAATCGACCCACAATGAACGAGGTGATACTTTATCTTCGTAACAGACATAGTATTGTTGTCGATGTGGAAGTCGAAGAAGAGGTATACTTAAATCTGAAAATAATACTTTCAATTGATAGAAATATTTACGCTTTAGCGTTCAGATTTGAACTCAGACCAACATAAATAATTTATTTATTCATCCACTCAGATTACTGGATGCATTAGCAAAGTGAACATCGTGTTTCTGGATGGAAAAAGAACGACTGTGGTCGAAAAAACCCTTTGCCTTGACTTGCTTAATAACAAAGACTTGAATTCTTTACTACATCTTAATCATGTGAATATTGTGTGCATACTTGACTTCCGTGTACCCGTTGATATCAACAATCAAATATATATGGAGTACGCAGACAGTGGATCCCTTTTCGAATATTTGCATCGAGAGTCATCGGTTCTAAGAGTCATTGATGAGGCTAGACTCAATTGGATGATTCAATGTGGAAATGTAAGTTTTGTGGGTCACTTTCTTGGCAAATCTTTAATATCAAATTTTTACTTTAATTTCTAGGGTCTTGCATATTTACACGAGCAAAATGTTCTCCATCGAAATTTAAATACGCGAAAGATGTTGCTGACCGACAATTTAAGAACTTTAAAAATATGTGATTTTGGCCGACTCAAGGATATTTTGCTTTGGAAAACACATAAAAATTATTATACTACACCAGAAGTAAGTTAAAAACACCAAAGAATTAGGTTTACGTATCTACAAATTTACATATGGATATCAATCTTTTAAAGATTGAAGCTGGAGAAAAATTCACAGCTAAAAGTGATGTCTTCCAATATGGATGTGTTTTCTGGGAGTTAATGTCTGATAAAATGTCATTTAGAAAGCACAAAAATAAAAGAAAAAAAATCAATATTGTCACAGGTAAGAACGATTTCAAAATAATTTTCGTGTCTACACAAAATATTCATAAAATATTTGTTATCCTAGGTAATCGTCCAAATCTGAATAGTCTGAAGTACTCTGCAAATATGGATCATATAAAATCGATTATAACACAGTGTTGGGCTCAAGACAAGGCAGAGCGACCCACAATGCAAGAAGTGGTACTGAGACTTGGTGTTGAGAGTCAACTGCCTGACAATATATTCACAAGAGAACAAAACGAACTTACTTTAATAGATGCTATGAAAAAAAAGTTTATGTCTTTATTTTAATGTTGCTATACAGAGATAAATAAGTTATCTCATTCCAATTTGTTTATCACTTCCACTTTCATTAATACTTATAATAGTTCAAATATCTTGTTTATATGATAGTTAATTTCCAAACATATTTATATACATATTTAATCATTCAAGTAACAACTATATTGCTTTGTAAAATGTTCGTTCTTTAAATTCAAGACTACATAATTATGATATTCCAAGGTCTCAGGAAGCACAAATCATAAGATTGACCATTGCCCAGCGGAAACGAATTAGTGCGTAAATATTATCAATAGTCCAGACATGGAATGTTTGCAGAGGAGGAGAGGGATTAAGACGACGTCATCTTTAACGAAAAGAATGCCAATGCAAGACATGAGGAGCCCATTTCTCTTGTTCCCATTCCGCATTCTTCTCCATGTCTCTACCATTCTCTTGACCATGTTGCTTGGCGATAATTATAAAAGCTTAAATGTAGGAAATTCAGAATGTGATGATTCCGAATATTTAAGAAAAAAAGTTTGTGAACCATGAAATTACGTATTCTCAATTAAACATACGTTTCTCTTAGGATGATGTGGAAAACAAAAACAAACTGAAACGTGAAGTATACATCTTTGGCATTATACTCTGGGAGGTTATTGCAAAAAGGAATCCGTTTCCCTGGTATACCAATATCGGGTCAGCAGTTGATGATGGTCAGAGAGATTCTTATAATAGACAATTCTGATTTTTCACATTATCTAAAAATATTTCTTATAGCAAAAATAACCGATCTTTTTGGATATAAAACAAAATACACATTATATTATCTTTGAAAATTTTTTTTTTCAAAATAGTTTTCCGTACCTTCAATCATCATAAAATGCTCCCTTCATCTTGGTTTTCAGTTTTGGAAATAAAAAATAGTCACATGGTGAAATCCCTTTTTTCATCAAAATTCGTTCACTTTTTTGGTCGTCATTTAATTCATGTGGAACAAATGGCGCACATGCCTTTCTTTTCCCCAAATCTTCAGTTTAAATTCTCCAACTAGTGTTTTTACTCGTATTCAATTCCTCAGCCAACATTCTCGTAGTAAAATTTGCATTGGTACCAATGATTTCACGGACTTTTTCCACCAGTTCAGCACGATTACTACATTCTGGACGTCCTGGTCTAGGGTCATCATTTAAATCCTCACGACCATTTTTAAATCGTATAAACCACGTATAAACTTGCGTACGACTCATACAATCATCACAATAAACTTTTACCATTAATTCGCATGTCTCAGCAAATTTTTTTTCAAGTTTGACACAAAATTTTATATTTGCTCTTTGTTCCATTTTATTTTTGAACCAATAGCACACTTCTGGTTTTATTGAAATTGCGGATTCGTTTATATTTATTTGCATGTTGTTTAAGTTGAACAAGTTGGAGATCATACAAAATTCGCTTGGATGGATTTATTACGGGGTCGCAGATGTGTCATCTTTGGTCTTTTACATACACGTACATTCTGACAAAAATAATAATAATGGACCAGGTTTTTAAATCCAAGCCCCAAATATCCAATAACATATATATATACAATAAAAACATATTTGATAAATTGTTCACGTTTTATTAAATAACAAAAATAAAATTAATATAGCCTTGGTCAGTTCGTTCTCTTTAAACCCTGAACTAAGTTATAAATACATAATTATTTCAAGCTCTCAGAAAGCATTAAAGCCTTAGGTTGACCTTTGCCCAGCGGAAGCGATTTAGTGCGTAAACATTATCAATTGTGGCCAAAGTCCAAGACATGCAATGTTACCAGACAGGAGGGAAAGGGAATAAGGTAGTATTTTCCTGCTACGTTAGTTTCTCCTTCACTCTCTTGAGAACATGTATTATGACCTCAACACCAACGACGGCAGGTCCCCACTCCAATTTCTTCTCCATGTCTCTACCCTCCTCTTGAACAACAGCTTGTACTCCGTTCCTGATTTCAGTGTCACGCAAAAGAAATTTGGAAACTTCGGTTCTGAAAATGTTAACATAAAGAGAACAGTACAACTACTAGGCACCTGGAAGGCCTCAAGTCGCATTGCAAACAAAGGCAGAGCTATTCGTGATTTGGATTGTCATTGGCATTCCCTTAAAGTGCACAGGAATCGGTGCCAAGGTCTCCCTTAAGGCATTCCACATAGGCAACGCTATGGAGTCAATGGAAATGAGTGACACAAGGAACCTTAAACAATCAGTGGGCTCATTGTTTGGCATAACCGACGGCATACTCATCGCTCTGAGAATATGCCGGGATGAGAATTGCGCTCTTGGGCGCCACTAATTGTCGATTGCAATCGCCAAACCCTTAACCCCTCACTGCCGCAGCTGCCGTTGCGATGGCAATCTCGTGAAACTATGTATATGTAATATCATTGTCGTATTCAGCGACGGCCTGTTGGCTTTTCACGCTTTTCAGGCAAGAGCAATCAACATGAATGTTGAAATTTCAATACATTCTTTGGATCTCATATGCATTAACCAACATAAAAGTTCGAAGGATGAGTAGAACTATGTTTACCATTGAGTTAATTAGATCTCTAAATATCTTTGTTAAAAAATTCATATCTAGAATATATATTTATTATATCTATTCCGTAAAAGATCTTCATAGAAGTTTTGTTAGTCATTTCTTTATATAAAAAATATATAGAATATAATTTTCAATTTGAAATAGTCTTATGGGATGAAAAAAGTAATTGCCATAGCCATTTCAGCATATCTTAAAGTCGAAACTGTTCAGTCATTGTTTTTTTTTTTTCTTTTTCTTGATTTTTTTTTTTTTGTGGCTGGCAGCCATGTGGGAGCCAAGAGGTTATTACTGTCGGAGCCACTCGAGCGCAAGACGACCGACGACCAGTACAGGCAGCCCCCCTGGCGCTTACGCACAGTGAGCATGAGTGTGAGGGAGACAGCAAGTAAGTGGGCGAAAGAAGGAAACCTCCTGATGACAGGGTCGCACCCACATGCCAAATAGACGTTCGGCACTATCCACTCGGTTCGGTTCGGTTCGCCTCGCCTCGCTTTGGCTCGGCTCGGCTCGGCTCCTGTGCCAATGACGTCGTCGTTGCTGGCAAAATCCTGCAATATCTTTTGGCAGTTAGTCCACAGTTGGCCAACGTTGGCGTCAGACGTTCCGCGATTTGGCCTCAGCCTCTGCCTCTGCCTCAGTCGTAGCCTTAGTCGCAGAAGCCGCAAGAGAAAAGAATTAATACAGATAAGAAAAAGGAAAAGAGATTGCAAATAAAATAAAAGGTGTAAAGTGAAAAGTGCAAAGCAAAGTTCAAAGGAAACTGTGGAAAAATGTGTCAGCGCCTGAGAAAATTGTCGGCTCTGTTGCTGCTCCTGCTCAGCTCCATATCAATAGGTTTGTGCGTGTGTGTGTGTGTATGAAGTTGTTTAGTGAAATTTGCAATTGCAAAATATATATGTATATTGGAAAATATCCTCTTTGCCTACTCCACAGGCGCCGCCATACAGTGCTACGTTTGCGATTCCAGCGACAATCCCAGCTGCGCAGATCTCTCCAACTCGAGCATTGTGTCCGAGGTAAGTGCCTCACGTATGCCCCATTAAACACACACACACACACATCAGCTAGATTGCGCCCAAGAGCTGCTCTCGCCAAACGACGTCAAGCACACACCTGGATAGAAATTCACTTAACCTTGCGGCCAAGTTGGGTAATCGCAGTCAGTTGACCTTAATCAAAGTGCTGCCAGCACATAGTGCTGAGCCTGGACGAGAGCGGAAACGGAAACGGAAGTGTGCCACATAGTCCCACGTCGTCTATGTTCCCTTGACACGCCTCCCCATTTCGTTCCTTTCTCGCACATAGATTACACACATAAAACAGTCAGACAAAGGTTTCAAAGGTTTCTGAACCTAATCCTGAAAATATTTGCATTAGAATCTCACGAAAGATTAAAATATGACTGTAGTGAAAACTATTAAGAATTTCAGTTTTTATAGAACAGGAGTCTGATATCTATAGATAGAAACGTTAAAAATCAGATGGATCTATAAAATGTATTTTTATATTATACTTAACATAAGAGACTATATATATGTATATAGTATGATTTGGAAATAAGGTCAGTCATTTGGTTAGAGAAAGGTGAACATGGAGGGAAGTTATATATACGTGTATGCATCGATAGTTCGATAAATCTATAACTAGTTATTGTATGAAAGGTTTATCATTACTTTTATTATTTTATCTTGCAGGAGATAACTCTGATTTTATATACTTTATATGCCTAAGTAAGAAGTTAAGATTTTGACTGCAAATACATCGAAACAGTATAAAGATTATTTATCCGATTTTTTGTACAATCGCAAAATTTGAAAGTCAGTTTTCAAAAAATGAATCTCAAATCAAAAATGATATGAGCTGACTAGGTCGCGTTGCATTTTCAGAAGGCCGTTGCAATACAGAGTACGATAATGATAGCGATAACGATAGTGTTGTTTGCGTAGTTCGATAATGTGATAAGATATGTACACCAATTACGCAGGCAGTTACAAGCAAGTGCGACTCACCAATCATGCCATACATATGTAACATACATACATAAATATATGCCTGATGAACCGTTAAATGTAACTTGATCCCAATGCTATAGAACTGCACACTGGACAAGATGAAATCGCTGGACACTTGGCTGTTCGATCTGAACAAGTTCTCGTACTTCGACAATGGGGCCAATAAGAATCCACTAATGAATTGCCAAAAGGTTGTGGCCCAAGATCGTAAGTAGAACCAAAGGGGACGAGATATATTTACCGTATATACATATATGAACTTGGCACCTTTACCTTCCGTGTGTAGCCAATACCAGCAAGTGGGTCACGGCGCGCTTCTGTCAGCTGGACACGGGTGATTCGGATGCCTGCGACATACTGCGCTCCAAGCTGCGCATCACCAGCGACGGCGGCAATGGCGGCGGTCAGGGCAAACGGCGACGCGAAAGGGATCAACAGCAGCAGCAACTGCAGCGACGCAAGGGGCAGGATGCCGAGGCCGAGGAGAAGATGGAGTTCTTTTGCGGCATCTGCAAGACGGATCATTGCAATGGCGCCGACGCTGTTACGCTGACGCTGACGTCATATCTGGCAATGGGGCTGCTGCAGATGTTGCTGGTGACGCGCTGCTGAAGCGATGTTGCTGGCGGCGGGCGGGTGGCGTCAAGGCTGCGGACGTTGGCTGCATTTAGGTTGAGTTACCGTTAACGTTTACCGTTTACTTTGTAAATATTCGAGGGCCCATTGACACAGCGCAACACACACCCCTCTCGCCACACCCCCGCCCACCAAAGACCACAAAAAAAAAAAACAAAAAACAAAAAAATCCCTAGAGATTTAAGTGACAGCAAACACAGACACAGCATACACAGATACTTGCAGCTACAGATACAATATCTGTGAGGCACAACATGCACAAATACTTGCAGATACAATTACTTAAACAAACACAGGTTAATATACTCATACATACAGATACAAATACTTACAGCAACTGATTGAAACAGATACAATTGCTCACATACAAACAACGTACGCAGAAACAGATACTAATGAATACAGATACATTAGATACTTCTATGAAAAAAATTATTTACAGCTACAGATACATTAACATTTACAGATACAACTACATTCAGATACAGATAACATAGATACAGTTGCACCCACACATAACCAGGCAATCGCTTTGCAAAACACAGCTTCAATATCAACACAGCTAATAAGTACAAATCCGGCTAAATCCAGCTGAGAACAGCTAAAAACAGCTAAAACGGCTAAAAGTGTGTGCAGCTCAAGGGATTATGCGGCGCCAATCGAGTATCCAATATCAAGAAGGTTCATATATTTATTCGGTTTTATATAGATATTTACAATATATATTACGGCTTCATTGTGTTGTACATGATTTGCGCCCACGATGACGAAGATGATGAGCCCAAAGAGATAAGTATAAAGTTCACCAAATGCCTTTAGTTTTCAGATTGTTTACATTGCAGACTCAGATGCATACCCTTAGGTATGTCCAATATATATTTATATATATATAGTTATATTTATGTGTACAACTTGAATAGCATGAGAAAACATTTGAAATGAATGAACAAATCCGCACACAGAAAGTCTGATCTTTCTCGGAACTCAGATAAAATATTCATTCGGAATTCATCACTTGAATATTTTTCATGGAACCTTATCTTGTGTGTATTCTTAGGTAGATATTGTACAACTCAATTAGATGTGCTTGGAATGACTCGAAACTAATCGAAGAGAAGTTGACAGACACCTTTTTTCCATCCAATATAATGCTCAATCAGACTGTTATACGCAGTTGTAGTAATTCCTACGTAGAACAGTTTCACATCTTTGTTGGTTTCTCGGATATTTAGGTGAAAAGAGTATGCAAATCCTGAGTGAATCAAATGAATTTCATTGCGTGTTTCAGAAAGATAACTAGAGTCAGCGCCTTAAGCAAGCAGAAATACGTTAGTAGTATAGTACTATATACACAGTCTGTGTCTATCCTATTGTGCATTATTTAGTAAATTTTATGATTTTTCAAACACGCTAAAACAATCAGTAGAAAGTGTGAAAAATGCCTTGGGAAATGCAAAACAAATGTTAATTAAATGTGCAATTAGAAGAAATGATAAAAGCAATAAAAGAACGGAAAGGTTAAATGAACGAGGAAGTAAAAACGATAAGAGATAAAAAAAACAAGAAAAGGAAATACAAAAATAATGAGAGCGAGCTTAGTAATGTGCTTAAGCCCACAGCCACGCCCACAGAAAAAAATGTTGCTAAACTTATTAAAAAACTAACGAAAACATGTAATGCAATTAAAGTGCACGTTCAGCTATCGAGTTCTACTTAGATGTGTAAGTCCAATAAGAATGTTCACAAAATGGCAAATAAAGTGTGCGACAAGCAATACTGTATGACAGTATAACAGTTATATGTGAAAAACCGTTAAACAAGTTGTTTTATTTATTACGGGCGACTGACCTATGATTATAAAACGAAAAGATAACATTATAAATATTATTGTTCTATAACTTTTGCCAGAACAGATGCATATTTATGCCGGCTGTATAACTACTTAATTGTATTACAGTTTATAATGTTGGAGTAAAGTATTATGACACGGGAAGTTACGATTGAATAATGTTATGAAAAGATGCTTACAGTGAATAACAAAGTTCATTAGAATAGTTTAATACTTAAAAAGTATACCAGTTTCAGTTATTGCAAGAAACTCTTATTTAGGGGATCGAATAATACTATTAAATAATGCTAGCGTATAACAATTTAATTTATTGCAATAAACTACTATTTAGCTGATATTACAATACAATGGCGGGTACGATTGAATAATGAAATTTAATAATCTTAGTTGGGTTAAACGGTGTATAACAGAGTTAATTAGAACAGTTAAACACTGATCAAGTATAACAGTTTGAGCTATTCCAATGAACTCTTATTAATCGCATTAAATAATACTATGAAATTATGCCAAGTTAAGGCTTAAGTTCAAATTTTAAATTCTCAATTTTATATTTCAATTCCTAAGTTTTATTTTAATCTAAAATAAATTATAAATTTTAATGAATTAATTTTATATTTTCAATTTTCATATCAAATTCGTTTTTTAAACGATTGCTTTTAGTCGACATTAAATAAATAAAAAAAAAATAAATAATAATACTCTAGAATGTAGAACACGTAGAACAGAATTCATTAGAACAGTTCTGAGATTAATAAAGTATAACACTTTCAGTTATAGCTACAAACTCAAATTTAAGTAATAGATTAAAATATAATATATAATGTAGTTATGTATATAAAGGGAGCCTTATTACAATAGATTAACGCAATTTTCAGTTTGACAGTGTAGAACAGTGTGGTAGAGAGCAGTTTAACATTGATAAAGTATAACAGTTTCAGCAATTGCAATGAACTCTTATTAACGGCATTAAATAATGCTATGAAATGATGCTAGTGCTGTTAAACATTGTATAACAGAATTCATTGGAACAGTTTGGCATTTATAATGTATAACAGTTCCAGTCTTCACTTGTAATCGGTGTAGAACAGTAGTAGAGACTTTAAAATAGCTTCCACTGCAGCAGTCATATCTATATCTATATCATATCATATGGCATATAACAGCTGTATAACAGTTGTGTGCACAGTTTGCCTTTTTTTTTGGAAGGTTCACATGTTCTTTCCGGCAATCAGTGATAATTTTTCCATTACTCATGTTATATACACGTCCCCTCCTCCCTTCCGTCGTTCGTTTGGCGATGCTATCGAAGCCACCGCATGTCACCAGCCTCAGGGTGACATGTTTCCACTGGAGCGCAAATTATTTTCGCCGCAGCAGCCGCCGTAGCAATCTACGATGCCGATGACGAGGTGTAGCCGATAGCACGACGACAGTTCAATTTGAATTTTCGGCAGTGCGAGCAGCAGTGCGCGTAGCACACAGAGGTTCATTCCATCAGTGCAACCTACATTAGTACAGTAGCACATTTCTTGGATTACCACAAACTCATCCTTAGCATGCAGTCGAAATTATTGTTTGTGTTGTGGCTGCTGACGATGTGCTGCACCGCCAGTTCGGGTAGGTAAAGGGACAGAGTGTCCCATAACCTGATGAGACGAAGCTAATCCTTTCTACATATGCCTGATGTTGCCCATACAGCGTTGCGCTGTTATACATGCGAAGACTGTGACGAGTTGGCGCAGGTAAAGGAGCTGGAGGTGTGTATTATGCCGTTGCAGGAGCAGCAGCAGCAGCCTAACAATCCCAGCTCCAGTCCCAGCGCCAGTCCCAGCTCCAGTCCCAGCCCCAGCCCCGCAGCCATAACAACAGCTCCAGGGGCAAAACCACCAGCACCTGCTATAAGCAGCGGAGATGATGAAGAGGATTACGAAACCGATGAAGATGAATCGGCCCCGGTAGCAAACCCAACGTTGGGCATAATGGGAGCTGGAGCTGGAGCTGGGGCAGCTGCAGTTGCTGGAACAGGCACAGGGGGAGCAACGGCGGCAGCTGGAGGGGCTGCTGCAGTCGATAGTGAGGCAGAGGACGAAGAAGATGAAGACTACGATGAACGGAGACGCAAACGCAGAAGCGTTCGCCAGTTCCCGAGCTCACAAAGACCAGTTTGCTATATAGCCCATCTTCAACGTAAGTAAACAAAGAGGAGAGAGAGTAAGTAGGTAAAACAACAACATATCAACCTCCGACGACTTCTTAATTTTGCTTTAGAAAATACTTTTAAACATTGTCGTAAGTTGCTTAAAGTCAGGTCCGTACTGACGGTCTCGGGCGCAAAACGTTTCCGGGCGCCAATTGTTACTGTCTTGATTTGAAATATATTACAAAAAATATGTTAGGGTAGCTCATTAAACATTTTTCAAAAAAATTATTCCAATTAATTATAATTTTTCCTCTTGTTTATAATTTTGTATGGTATATTGTCAGCTCATTTAATCATACTTGCCCAATTGGGCTTGTGAATTATTAGACATTATACCCATTACCCAAGGGGCATACGGATATTATAACTTGTCCGACAGAAATGTTTGAAACAGGCATCCTTAAGCACAAATTTTTGTTGAATTTTTCCAGTAAGAGAGGGCCCCTGACAGGCGGGGGCCTTGTGTACAGCACACCCTCGCCCATGCCTCGCTACGGGCCTGATTAATATACCTTCTTCAGTTTTTCCTTTTACTTTGTTAGTTAACATCCATTGATTCCATTATTCCCATTTAGATAATATTTTTATTTGTTGAGTATTATATATCGAATAACTACCATACCTGTTGACTCATTAGCATTATTACTCAACGAAACTGATGTAAGAGAAACATGTCGTTTACAATATGTGATTTTTGTTTATCACATATCATATCACATCAAATTTACGACACATTCTCGCCACGCAGCATTCAATCAAATACCGGTTCCCAATTGAATTTGAAAGGGACATACCCTGAAATACCTGGGTTGGAAATGCTTTACGCATATCAGATATACATATGTTACTCAGCAATGTATTTATAAATTGAAATTCCCGTACAAGACAGGCTACCTTAAGATCATCAGTTCCGTTCCTAATTTCCATGATATCAATTCAAATTAAATTTCCTCCCACAGTAAACGGCACGGATATTACGAATCGTGGCTGCACCCTTATCTCTGGCGATAATCGGACCGCTGCCTGCACGGGCCTCTTCGACGGCTGGCAAGTGGTGGGCTGCGATTTGTGTGAGTCGAATGGTTGCAATGCACCCATACATTCCACAGTGTTTGCCCAGACAAATAGCGGCAGTGACACTTGGGGATCCTGGACAACGGCAACCCTAATGCTATTAGCAACCACTGTGATTGGCTAACGGATTCAATAAGAATATATAAATATATATAATATATAACATATTTGTATGTCTACTGTGTACTCCACGCCGTAATCGTAATAAATAAACAATGGAACAAGTATTCGGAATGGCCAGCTGCGATTTATGAACCATTACGATCACTATTTCTAGCTGCCAAAGGTGTGAGAACACCTGAGCTATTTTCGCCTAATTATTCAGTTGGTTCAATATCGATAAGAATGGGCTGGAGTGGAGGTGCAACTGTTCACAGTTCAAACTGACGTCGTTGTCCAAACAGAAGCAAATCAATTACAGCAACTGATAAGCTACAAACTCATCGAAATGTAGCAGACTAAAATCGTATGTGCGACTGAAGAATACCCTACACAAGGTTATGTATGATCATTGAAGCTCGATGTACATTAGGATTTTGTAATGCGAAGCTTGTCATCATATATTTGATACACAGTTAATTTTTGAAATATTTTTTACTTTTCGAACAAATTTTACTTACTTCGAAATATATATGGTACTTATGTTTATATGATACTTACTTAAGTATTGTATATACTAGTTTACGCATTGTTCGAAAAATTAAACACTCTGGAAAGCTCTACTTAAACAAAAAGTTCTTAGTTTATTAACAAAGTGTTCAAAATAATGAACAATTTTGTACTATGGATTTCCTATACAACATTTTAAACATCTATTTATATATAAAACAGTTGAAGAAAAAAAAAAATTTTTTAAAGACTCTCAAACTATTTAATTTCTTAATAGGCTAACCCATATTTTAGTAAAGTCAAAAACAGAATATACCGTTTCTGTCCACACTTTCATTGCATACAGGGTATAACCGAAACGTATCCGAAGCGATGACTGTGACGTTCTGACAATCGTGACTTCATTTCTATTGCCGATAACCTATGATCAGCCGATGAAACTGATAGCATTAGGCCTCAAGTGGCAATCGCTGCCTGCAAGTTGAGCGATTTATAATGGGGCTTAGCGCCTTCATTATTAGGGGATTCTTAATCGGGTGATGATGAACGAACGAATTCCAAACGAGTTTTGTTTCGCTCTGCGGAAATATTTATATTTATCACACAAAATGCGTTGCAACGCGCATCCACAAAGGAAACATGTTCTCAGTGAGAGGCAACGGAATTGCAATTGCCAAATTCGTAATGCTTTGTATTGAAATTGTATACAGTAAGTGGATATATATAATATAGATATATACATATATATATACATACTTACGGGCTGGTCTCGCCTTGCGACTTCCCCGTTTTATTTTGGGCAGGGTTCAACTGGCTTCCGTGACAGTTGGCTGGGAATGCAACTCAAAAGCCTGTCACAACTCTGACATTTTAAGAGAGTTTGAGAAAGAGAGAGAGAGACGAGCACAAAGAGAAGGAGGAAGAGAGATAGACAGAGCAGACTAGCAAGAGAGCGTCATTTAGCAGTTTACGTGATGTCGCCAAAACAAAATGTACCACACAAAATCAAATTTGGATTTTGTTGCCTTTGCTTTTGTTTTGATTTCTGCTTTTTTTTTATCATCTTTAAGCGGTTTCAACGTCCGATTCGGAGCTTGATGCGTCAATTGGCAACTCATACAGACTAAATAACTTTTGTAGATTTGGCACGAACCGAATGATACGAGAGATGCAGAGCAAGACTGATACGTAATATACGCACGATCTATAGTCTGTCTTGAGTCAGGGTCATGTTTTACAACTGACCTAAACCAGATACGAGTAGACCCAAAAGAAAGATACTATAAAGGTTGCGTATTACCTACAGAACAGTTGAGAGTTTTGCCAGAACTTTCGGATGTCCCAAGTGCTGTTGGGGCAATTACCCGATGGGTGGCAAGAATATATATTTTCGAACGGGGGAACACAGAGTCAGATCCTAACGTCATTCAATAGTTTACTTTAACCCTTTCATTGAAATATTCATTTGTTAAAACAGAATTTACTCAAATTGGCACGTCCATGATCTGAGAGGGACGAACAATTAAATCGAATGCATAGTGATAACTTATTCAAAATAATTTAAAAGCAATATTTTTGATGCGTGCCAAGTGATTGCAATTCATTCGAAATTCTCCGTAGTACAAGTTTCTTGATGGTGGACCACAGCGTCGGCTTCTAACGTCATTAAATAGTTTACTTAAACACTTTTATGTTAATATTAATTTGTTAAAGCACGATTAACTCAATTTGGCACGTCTGCTGCGTCCATGATTTGAGATGGACAAACAATAAGATCGAATGCATATCGATAACTTATTCAAATAGGTTGAACGGTGATTTCAAAACCAATATTTTTGATGCGTGCTGAGTAATTGATTCGAAATACTCTGTACTACGAGTTGCCTTGAATTCAGTCTTATCGAATTACTGGGTAACTCTTGTGACTCCACTTGGCATATCAATTGCCCCACATTCGCAATTTTCTCGGGGTTAAACGACGTCGTCAACCTCTTTGTGTGCTCAAGTGGAAAAATTTCGACTAGTTGCGGAGTTCTTAGTTATTCTCTCTCTTTCTCTCCCTTTCGAACTACTAGAGAGTCGCACAACAGGTGTAAATGGGTCGGGCAAATAGCGAATAAAAAGCTGTTAATTGAATTGGTCCGTCTCAGCTGGGAATGGATGGAGTAGGGTGGGTGAGGTGGGTTTGGTGTGAGCATAATTGAAATCGAGTTTGTGTGCATTGCGTGCTTCACTGATATTAAGTAATATTCATCATGCGACATCGAGAGCATTTGAAGATAAGCATTATGCAAATGTTGCAGTATCTGCACTGAAAAGAGGAGCGTCCCATTCCCGGGGGAACATTTCATAATTCAATTACAATAAGTTAAACCCATCCCCGATATAGATATATGTTGTCTTGGGTACTTGGTAAAAACCCCAAGATTGAATCATTTACATTACGGGAAATCTTCCACAGTTACTTACACGATATATACCTCATTGTTATTCTCTTCCTGCTGACGTTTGCGATCGTTGAAAGCGTCATAAGAGCGCAGAGAGCGCGCGATCGTTCTTTGCCTCTGGCTCCCTCTCTCTTTCTCTCTCTCGCTCTCTCTCTCTCTTTGACTTTTACTTTCAGAAATTCGGGTTCGCATTATAAATTAATTTGTTATCAATAATAAAATATATACGAAGCGTCTACGCTCCCGCCCGCTCTCTTGCTCTAGCGCTGTCTCCCTCTCTCGCAATGCCTCTCTCACTCTCTCATCGGAGCACACACTACCTATCTCTTTCTGGAGTGGCGAAGCCGACGTTGCTTGCCGACGCAGCGCGTTATTATAAAACTCTATAAAAAGTCTCAAACAAATCACAAGATTTTCAGTTAAATTTCTGAATTCGCAAACTGCGGTCGCAAAAACGCGATAAACGTGATAAGCGCGACAAAATCGTAACAGAATTTAACAATTCATATCGTCTTTAACTACATTGTATATATTGTTAAAAATCGAAATGAGAATGCAGAGCTCAGGCAGAAATCATCTAATCTTGGCCAGCGTCTTCGCCTTGCTGTTCGCCGCACCAGGTAAGGCCCCGGAGAAGAGAAGTTGGCTTTATGGACTTGGGTAACATTGTCTCGACTGACAGCTCGATTAAGTCCCAAGTGTCGTGATAAAAATAGAAATACTTAACATAATGAAGAGCACCAAAGCTGCACATATGTAGAAAGCGTTTAAGTTCCAAGTCCATTCCGAAAAAAGACGATATGATATGATGATATGTGACTATTTATAGGCCACTCGCCTGTTATGCAAGCCGCCATAAAAAAAAAACGACAATTCATAAAAGTTTATTGCAATCGCATTTCGCATGTTAAGCCGGATAAATAACAATAACAACAAAAGAACATTAACAATAAGTAAAAGTTCGTTGGGTTTTTTTCGCACAGTTCGCAGTTAAATGTCATAAATAATGCAAACTAAAAACAAACTATGAATGCAAAATTGTTAACAATTTTTTGCCATGATGCGGAAATGTCTAGCAATGTCAGAGAGATTATACTGTAAGGTATACAAGTATAGTTCCAATTTAAGTCTAGAACGCAGCTAATTCGGCTGACATTGAGAGAGTGGTAATTGAAAAGCAGGCATGCTACAGTTGCACGCATATATAGACATATATGTATATATAGATCACTATATATGTAGCTGGTAGTGCGGACACATGACACTGCTGCCTTTTAGCACATTTCAGAGCCCGAAAACAATAACAACAACAACCTGCTCACGCGTTTAGCACCATAACATGGCAAAAATAAAAAGAAAAAAAAAATTGAGAGAGAAAAACCTGAAATTCTGGAAAAACGCAAAACGTTCTTCATACGTAACATTCAGACCGAGTCGAGCAAATGTTTTCTTAATTAGTTGCATTTACTTCATTGCACCTAATCTAAATAGAGCCTGACGAAAAGCCAATTTCATTATGCAAACCCCAAGGGAAAATATCAAAACTGTTACCAAAGTGCAAATTCTAATTGGAAGTTCTGTTTTTAATGCTCTACAGTTCTGCCTGGCGTTAAAGCTGAGTAATGCTATTAAGACTTAAGTGCTTTTGTTTACAGAGCGAAAAAACAGTTAGAAATCTATTCAAAGAAATTAAACGTATATAACATTTAAAGTAATTACTGTATACCAGAGAACCCTTATGTCTCTCTTCAAAACTTTAACTAGTCTTCACTTTTTTCAATCAGTTAGAAATCAATTTAAAGTACGTACACCTATGTATATACTATATATTTTATACTAAATACTAGAGCAAAACTCCAGCTAGTCTTCCTTCCTCTGTTGTTAGTTATAGTGGGTCTGACTGCATATGCCCTAAGTTAATTTCAGCTCCTTCAAAGGGTATTTCAAGCAATGGGATCCACATACAAAGCGCTTTATCATATTGTAGCTGACATGGGCACGCATTCCCCTGAGTTTGTCGTCAGCGTTAGCTCATTCTTTGGTATTTCAATTTCCACTTGAGGTGGATAGTAAGCTTGGTCGAAAAAGCCAAAGACAACCTATAGGAACCAAGTTATCTAATACTTATGACAGCAAGCAGACAATAGATATAGTGCTTTGATTATTATTATACACTCTGAGTGTTACTCGAATAGTTTCGCAAAGTAAATAGTAAATAACTGTTACTATATTTGCAACTAATTCGACGAAGTATCTACAGCAAGTATCCCTGCCAGTCATTACATTCTAGGGGTTAAAAGAGCAAGCAAAAACTCTCTAGAAAAGAAGTTTCCCCCCCTTTAAAAAAAAAAAAAAGGGGACTAAATGGTTTCCCCAATGGATTTAAAAAAAGCAAAAAAAATTTTTTTACAACCAAAAAAAATAATTAAATTTTAATTTTTTATTGAAAGAGGAAGGTAGGGGGGGGGGGGGGGGAGAAAAAAAAAAAAAAAAAAAAAAAACCAAAAAAAAAGGCGGAGGTAGATAAAAAAAGGGGGGAAAAGAGGGGGGGGGGGCCAAAATAAATTGATTTATTGATAGTGAATTTGAGAATGAACAATTGGCAAAACATGAGCATAGGGGGCGTATGTGCAATTTGTGCTTATCTCTGCACATCCCAAGCTACTGGCGCTGACTGAGTCATCCACTGGAACTCGTCTACCTCGTCGCTCGATGCCGCCTCTGATAAGAAAATTGCGTCAATTACCACAATGTTCGAATCAGTTAACCGTTCACTGTGTTCACCACTTGGCAAATATTTTGCTTCACTTGCTACATGCAAATGGGAGCTAATGGGGGGAGTGGGGTAGTTGGACCGCCCCTGCGTTGTGGAATATGCTACAAGGTACACACACACATACGATATAACTGGGCAGATACCATACGCGATATGGTAATAGCCTCTGTTTAAACAGTGACTACAAATTATAAACCAATAACAAGCAAAGTGAAGAAGAAGAATAAAGTATAGCTAATACGACTATGAGATATCCTATAAGAAAGTAGAACCCAATGGGTACATATATACTGTAGAATAGTGTAGTTGTTTCGACCGTTAGATATCCCACAAGCAAGTAGATGCCACCGCAATATCGTGATAAGCCACTAGAATTAGAGAAAAATCTAATCGTGTCTTTTAGAGCTGAAGAAACATCAAGATTTTCTTTCATTTAAAATATCGATATTTATCGATGTAAGCTTAACTGTCTACAGAGGTATGAAAAAGTTTTGGTCAGAACACATAAATATTTTCGTTGTTTTCGTTTTTCGATCGATTCAAAATATTTCTCAGTTGCTTTAAACTTTTCAAGCAGCTTCAGACATGATTTGATATAAAGGTACTTATCTACAATAATTGGGCAGTTCTACTCTTTTATACAGATACTATAGAGCAAGCTCTCTTCATTAAACAGTCTTCAACTTCGCGGGCTTTTCAAACAGCTTCATTCGCAGTTTATTATCTCCAGCATTGCTAGTTCCAGAGATCAACTCATTAGTAGCGATACTCATGTCGGGAATACCCATTATAGTATAAATGATGAGCACAACTGTAGAACTGTAGAATAATAATAATGAAGAATGCGCCCCTAATAAGTTAAGCAAACAACTTAGCCTCTTGCCATGATTTATGGCCCACACATGGCCGACTCTAACTGCGATCCGATCGCTTTGTCATCCTTAATTGTTTATCGTTTTGTTTGCCAGAGCTATAAATTGACTATATGCGACTAGGGGCAAAGTGTGTGATACCATCTTCAAATAGGCGCAACGAAGATTCAGATTGTATTGATTCCCCGCTACCCGACTAGCAGGCACCCTGTACGCCAATTCTAACCAGCAAACATTGCTTGTCTTGATTTTTGCAGCCTGCTTTGCCGATCTAATGTGCTATGTGTGCGATGACTGTGCCGATGTGACAAAGGACACGCCCCTGCTGGCGTGCAATGCGGACTTCTTCAATCAAGGCGGCAGCACAGAAGCCTCCACAGTGACCACGACCACAATGACCACTATAGTGACCACAGATACAACGGCAGAGGATTCGACGACAAGCAGCCCTGAAGAAACCACATCCACTTCGATGACGGCGAGCCCAGAGGTGACCACTGCCAGCAGCGAGGAGCCAAGCCAGTCCACAGAGATGACTACCGATATTACCAGCGATAGTACCGAAACAACCACTGAGCAACCAGCACCAACGCCGAACACCGTGGCACCCTTGCCATCGACCACGGCATTGCCCACGCCTCCGAGTCTGGATGACATTGTCATACGTCAACGGAGATCACAGATCGATACCAGCGTCACCTATCACTGCTACAGCATTCACAAGACAGGTGACTACTCTCCCATACTCGCACCTCTCTCTCTCTCTCTCTCTCTCTCTCTCTTTTGCACGGCCAACTTTAACCCTCTCTCTCTCTTTTGTAGCCAACAACACGCAGACCACTGAGCGCGGCTGCGTGCGCGTGGAGACGCAACAAAGTGCCTGCGGTCAGATCAAGCTGCAACACAATGATACGATAGTGAAGACTTGCGATCCTTGCAGCATGAATGCCTGCAATGGTGCCACATCTCTGTTGAAGTCCTCGCTATGGGCAACGTTGCTGCTGGGCGTGGTCGCTGCTGTGCTGCAGTGCAAGTGAGGATGGACTCCTCACAATCGACAGCTCCTCTACCCTCCCTGCCACCGCCCACTCCAACCCGGTGTTAATTAGTTCTACATATTGCTCATTTGTTTTAGATGCCCCTGCCCTCCCTTTCCCCTGCTGCCCTGCACACATACAAACACACACACAAACAAATACTATACACACACACACACTACACTCAAACACAACGCGGTGCTCATTTGTTAGATCAGACGATGAAGCTGATGTTATTTGTAAGCGAGAACCAACGAATATCGAAATATATTATAAAATACAGTTATGCCTATACACATACATATATACACATAACATACACATACATACGAACTATGTGCGAACTTTAAATCTAATCTTATGTAAGAAAATCTGAAAACTTGATCTGTAATAAAGTATTTAGACGTTAATGCATGTTAAAACATGTTTGTGCTTGCATTAACAGTGATACACATAATTAATGATATATGCTGATGCCATTGATTGATAGCAAGAGCTCTATTACGCAATTTAAAATCCTATTGCAATATTTGTTTGTTCAATTCGAAATTCATCTTACAAATCAGAACTTTAACTTCAATTTTCCTTTTGCGTAGATTAAAAAACGGAATATAGATGATAAGTATGCTTAACTATTGGATATCTTATTGAATTATCCATATCTGTTTATCACTCTTTCCCCTCGAAAGACTCGAAAAGATAAAGCGTCTGGAATGACCTTCTGCAAGACCGTAACATAATATCAGATATGTAATACATATGTTCTCTTGCTTATATCGCTGAAGTGTGGGTCAATGTCGTGTCACATTACGCATACGCCGCATGGGCCGCATGACAAACAAACGCGATAACAAGCGCGCACGCAGCGAGGAAGTTGGCATACTTTTAGGCCAGACCCGTCCGTGCTTAGCAAATTTGTCGAGCGCAAACAGAGAAATCACAAAACAAACACGAAATCTACTGTCGAGTGTACTCGACTGTGATATACCAGCTACCCACCTGAATGAAACTCGTATACAAAAATATAAGACTGCTTGATCTTATGTTGCATACTTTAGGGAGCGGTTAAAATTAATTCTAACCAAATTTCCAGAAATCATTTGTGACTATGGTGGACATTGTGTTCACCAAAAATAACCTGTCCTGATATACGCTATACGATATACAATAAAATATTTAATAATTATTTTTATTTGTCATTTAAGGTTTCACCTTTTTCTCGAATTTAAAACAGTACTGTAAATTTTTATAATTCAAAATCCTCAAATATTTAGGATTAGTATTGATTTTTTAATCTTAAACAGTCGACAGACCATAACTCGATTTTTAATTAATAAACTAAATAAATTAAAATAATAAATTTAATAATTCAGCATAGTTCTTAGAGTTATGTGCTCTAACTTAAAACGGATAGCATAAAAGAATTTTGCGATAAACTTATATTTTTTATATATATAGGTATATATATCGATGAGACTGGAATTGGTCACGGCAAAATTATCGATTATCTTTAGGGTTACATGAGGTATTCTGCTTGCGGTTTGCGGTATTGTTAAAATTATTTTATTTATATTTTTCAAAATCAATGTTTTATCTTATGTCTTTTATTACGAAATTGTACCGACTTTATCTTCTTTAAAAGTTTTGCAAAAAAATGTATTCACCAATTTCAAATCAATAGTTTCCCCCTTCTTAAGTAGGAATCAACTCAACTTGGTATATTTATTTATTTTTACATATACATATTTTAATTTTCGGTCAACTTAGCTTTTTGAATTGGGGGTCTAAAGTATTAGATTACTTACATTTTTAGTAGTCATTCCATAAATTTTGGTATAGTTTTTACTTTTATATTTTTATAAGGGTTTATTTTTTTTTTTTTTTTTTTTGATTAAACTTTACATTTTGATACTCGAATTAAACTCGATTGCAATGAATCTCTTCAGTCCTCCAAAATGTGTGGGATCTTCTGCAGTTTCAAGACTGCAGGCTATGCAAGAAAATCTCTGTTCCCAGAAAAATACCCCCTTGGCAATAAATCCCTTGCCAAAGCGGCGAGTGGCCATAAAGAAACCAAAGATTAAACCCAAGCCGGGTGAAGCGCATCTTGCCGGGATGGTGGCAGATTGTCGAGCGCGTGCTCTTGCGGCCGTAAGTGAGGTTCATACCGAAGCACCCAGATTTCAAGCTGCCCGAATGACTGGAGTATCAGCACTGAGACAGGACGCAGCGGATTTTATGAAATATAGTAATAAGAACCTGCAGATGCTAATTGCAATGGGTGCAACATTGCGATCACATGGCAGTGTGAATCCATTTCGCTATGACCAATTAATACCAAACTGTTCAGATTTGCCATTTAATATAAAACTGCTTGAGCGTTTGGAGGAAAAAAATCAAGTGATTGGCCAATATATAAAGGAAGCAGCTACCAGTATTGATACGGGTAGGAATAAGGGAAAACCAGAGTTGGCCAGAAAGCGACAACCGTTTAAAATGAACCGCAAGGTGTTGGACATCTACAAGGATTACAATGTACATATGCCCAAGACAAACGATGATTCATGGCGACTCTTTCGTCCTCGTGTCTATTTCGATGTCGTACTGAAAGGTCAGCCTTTGCTCGGACGCTTTGTCATACAGCTATACACAGAGGCGGCACCATTGGTCGTCCTGCAAGTGGTGCGGGCGTGCATGTGCAAAAGTCCTTTGTTTCTAATCAAGCGAATATTTCCCGATTTGTGGCTAGACGTCGAGTTGCCGTTGGAACATAAATCACCGTTGTGTAATCGCCTCGAGTACAATGGCAAAATCATTGATCATGCCAAACACGGTTATGTACTCTCATTTAGTAAGGATCATTTAAATGGTTTCAGAGATAAGTTGGCCTTTGATATTTCATTGCGTCCCATAAGCGTGCTGAATGGTCAGAGAGTCGGTTTTGGTCGTGTAATACGAGGACAGAGGATTGTTGATTGTCTGCGAGACTATGGCTCAAAGAATGGTAAAATATTGCGAGCAATAGAGCTCTCAGATTGTGGGTTCCTGTAAACAATTTTAATTCTTTTCAAATTTCCTTGTAACATATGTTAGAAAATTATTTGTTTTGTTCTAATAAGTGCAAGTGTTTTTTTTTTTTGGCAGTTGTCTTGGGTTGGCAAATCGCATTTCTTTCAGATTTAGTATTGACTGAGAGACAAAAAAAGAAACCCCTGACGGGATTCGGAAAGATAACTATGTTAAATTTGATTGCATCGAATCAACTTTGCAAATCTGAGTAGTTTGTAGAAAACATGTTTTCGATCAGATTCCATCCAGACTTCGAGGTAGTAGTAATAGTATTTTATGTATATTATATTTTGACTTGTTTTTTAAGAAAGATCATTTGACTTTTTGATTTTCGTTTTGTGTATCAAAATTCGCAATGACTGAAATTCCACAATGCTGCCGAAAGGATTCACTCAACAACAACATGAGCGAAGAGGAGAGAATAGACGAGTTTCGAAGGAAGATGTCCGTCATGACTAACGAATTATGGAAGGAGTGGAGTGAACCACATAAAATGTCAGAGTTCAGGATGTCCTCAGTCGAACCCAAGCCGGTGAAGAAGAGCATGAAGAGAATCGTACCGATCAAGCCCGGCACCCATGAGGAGACATGGCAGGTCCTGCAACAAATTATAGCCGAGGCACGTAAAGAAATCAATATGGATTCGCCGTGGTTAAATCCACTTATAAACAACCGTCTGACAACTCTGCAAAAGAATGCCCAAACATTTGGCCACCGCTTTAATCTGAACATGCTGTTGGTGATCGCTGTGGATACTATCATACGTACACATGGCGAAGTGATGCCATTTCGATACGATAATATGATATACACAAGTAGACGGATGCCAGTGGCCTTACGCCGATTGGATCAAATAGATGTAAGGAACTTGGAATATGGCAAACGTATTCTCGATGTTGTCAGCGACATCGATACGGGGCGTAAACCAAAGGCTCCCAAACGGAGTAGAACAACAAAACATTTGAAAATCCATCCCAGATTATTGGCCAGATACAGGGGCTTGAACATAAAAATGCCAAAAACAAATCAAGAACGTTGGCTACTGTTTCGGCCACAAGTCTACTTCGATATCTATCTTAAGGACTCACGCCCCTTGGGGCGTATTGTGGCCGAACTGTACACAGAGGCAGCACCGGCTGTCGTCATGGAAATTGTCAAATATTGTTATATCCACAATCATGAACACTTCCAAGTCAGGCGTCTATTTCCGTTTCTTTGGCTTGATGTCAAAATGCCAGTGTCATCGAAGTCCGCTTTATGTAAGCCATGCATGGACTATGATGACAGAGCTATTGATCATGGCAAATCGGATTGTGTACTCTCATTTCGAAAGGATTATACCAAGGGTGTTGGGGATTCATTCACCTTCTCCATATCATTTCGACCACTAAAAGTTTGTAATGGTTCTCGTGTCGGCTTCGGTCGCATCGTTAGTGGTGCCAAAATCTTTGATTGTCTTCAGAGTTATGGTACCAGAAATGGTAAACTCAGCCGTGGAATTTCTTTCATAGGCTGTGGATGTCTCTAAAAATTTTATATGTATGTAAATTATATTAGTTCATAGGTAGAATCAGTAGCTAGACCGGTATGTTTACCAGTCATGTATGTCGTGTATGTGAGTTTCTGATATATTTGTATTTTATATGTTTATATATCATATCGACTGTTTCAATTAAAATATTATTTCTAATTGACTTTCTCTTTAAAGGCAAATTTATTTTCAATTAGTTAGGCCAAAATGGGCACGGAAGTCAATGTGCATTAAGAAACGTGGTCAAGCGGTGTTGATGATGTTGTCTGTCCATCTGTCTATCTGCCCGTCTGTCCATCTGTCTGTCTGTCGATCTGTCTGTCCGTCTATCTGTCTGTCTTTTTGTCTGCCTGTCTGTCTCTCTGTCCGTCTGTCTGTCTGTTTGCTTGTCTGTCCGCCTGTCTGTATATCTGTCTGTCTATATGTTCGTCTATCTGTCCGTCCATCAGCATGTCTGTCTGTCCGTTCGTCCGTCCGTCCGTATAAAAACCTATATCTCAGAGATCATGTTTATTTTAGGCTTTGACCACGCCTTCTACTGCCCATTCAAACGAAAATATCGATTCCCAAGCGTAATTTCAGTGCAAGACAGTTAATTTTTGGTAAACATAACAATTATAAGCAACCAAATTATATCTGGTTGCAATTCAATGATTAATATAAAAGATATTTGGAAAATTCTAAACATGTGCTGATTTCAAAGCCTCTCCCCAAAAGTATGCAACACAAAATACGCAAAACATGGAAGTAGCATATTGAAGAAATCTTTGTTATCAGGTGTGTAGCAGGTACATCGCAGTGGAGCCCTCTCCACTGTAGCTTTCTTGCTTGATTTAATTCCGTATAATACAAATATAGTTCCGTATAATACAAGTATAGTTAGTCATGTCATGCCTACTTTTCTCTCAGTGTCTCATGTCCGGCTAGAAATGTAGAAGAGAGATTCCTATTTCTACCTTTTGCAAACACTTAAACAAACTAGCCAACCCCATTTTTTGCATTACTTTCCAGGGCATAAGCAGATAAGATAATTGTTCATTAATAACAAAACCTGCGCTTTTTGTTTGCTTTTTTGTACACAGTGCGTACTAAAAGCGTGCGCCCCACTCGACATAAATCAATCCATTAGCTCGAGCATCGTAAATTAAGTTATGATTGGTTTCAAAATTGCCGAGCAGGTGGTGGGTGGTAAATATATTTCTGAATCTATAAGCATGAATAGAAATACGAATATACTCGTATTTAGTAAGAGTACTATATATAATAGAATAATCATTTCAATTATTTAGGTATTTTTTCAATTACAAAATATGTGAAGCTGATAAGCTGTCTGGGGACCTGTAATGATTTGTGATAAGATCATGGGCAAAATGTGTGTCACACCCATGACCTCCGTGTTGCGGGCACTGTTTACCTTGCGCAGTGTTGCCACTCGACGATGATAAGTGATAAAATTAATGGTATTCCCTGATTTTATGGCGATTGAACTTGTCATATACGTATCAATGTAGTGTGATAAAGGTGTTTGCACTACCGAAATTCGATTCAATCTTTACGGTAGTTTTATAGGGCACCATGAAGTCAGGTTGACTTGAACTCAAACGTTATCCACTGATATGAGTGGTTAATCGAAAGGAAGCGAAAATTCTTTCTGATTACCCCAAAAAGACTCTATGCATAGACAATGAGATAGCGAACTCATTAGCGAAAAAGAGGCTTTCGTTTTCTCGTGACCTTCAAATCTGAAATACTTATAGAATACACTGCGAATGTGATTTACAGCAGCGTACGTAGATATTGTCCATGTAAGAACTCATTTATTAGCGGGCTGTCCAGAGCAACTATGAATCATGGCGAATATAAAACAATACGCAAAAAATTCCACACGTACTAAAAACTGCACCTAGAATGATACTATACTATTATCAAATAGTTATCGATCGGAAATCGAAGCAAACAAAATAGAATAAAACTTTGGGCTTTTCGTTAGTAACTATCTAAACATTCGCAGCAAACCAAAAACTTTGGACTCAAATGTCTTAAAAATCGATTACACTGATAAGATAAATCTTACACGCGCTTGAGGCCCCTTAAACTTAGAGGGTAATCCACATATTACACTGACTAAGTACTTAGACTGGAATGAGAGAAATACAATGCAGTTAAGTCAATAGTCGCGATGCATTTGGGAATTACACATATCTTTATATGAGGGCTTACTGACTGAGGGAAAGTCCCCAACTTGATGACAACAACGATCTCTCTGTCCCTTTGGCCATTGTCCAAACTAAGCCACCTAAGTGCCTAGTCTGACCTGAGTCACTGTGAAATTCCCCGAAGTATCAACTTATCTGTTTGTTTCCTACTATCGTTTGATGCTAATCTAAGCCTTTTTATTTGCGGTATATATGGCGCTATTATTGTAGTGACGGCAATTAAAGCATCCTGAGGAAGTGCAATCGTCAAAACGTACAAAAAAAAACCATTCATGAGCTCCGGCGCTGATGGTATCCATATCAGCAGCGCGTATTGTTCAGTTTATAGTCAGCGATCTTATCACGAGCAGCAGACCGCCAACAGGTCCCTAGCACAGAGTACCCTTCGCCCTTCAACAGTACCATGTACCATGAAATACCAACCAGACCACGCACGCACAACATACACTCTCTCACACACACACAGGCAGCCAGCCAACGAGGCGCCTTATCAGGCCGAGAGTATCGGCCCGTTCGCCAAATGATAAAAAAGGCCATGTTAACAATTTATTTTATTGGTAGTTTGCATTGAAGTCTCGAGTGGAGCTGTTCCCATTCTGTTCTCTGTTCCGAAAAGTATAGCACGATCACCGGTCCTCGATCCTTATAGAGATGCGTTTAATAAGCCTATTCGTACTCACGCTCTGCGTCTGCGCCGCCTTTTGGTCAGGTGAGCTTGCACGCGATTCTCGCGCGTTTTTAAACGGATGCAAAAAAAAAAACGCGCGACCGCCTAAAACATCAATTAAATATTCCATATTCGTTCGAACAGTGAAAGAGTGATAAATTAAAGCAAAATATGTCACAAGTGTACCACGTTCTCCTCCAATAACATATAATCAATCACATAAGTAACATTTATGCCGAGTAGTGGGGGGAAAAAAGAAGAAACTAAAATGAAAACAAACAAAACATCAATCGATTTTTCATTTCTTTATTGTCTTATGTTTTATGAACAACTCTACAAGTGTATAACGGTATTCCAGTTGCGGAGAGAGACACACTCACATAGAGACCTTATCAGCATGTCTCAGTACTGAAAATAATCATGGCCATGCCCATTATTGTAATTAGTTCATGCGAGTTTAGTATTACGCATACCTTAAAAATGCACGAGCTCCAACCGATCTCTACTCCCTGGTTCCATGGATTACAATATATATACTCGTATACCCTTACTGAGGGTTACCCTATCAAGGTTTCTTGATCTCATAAAACAGTTTAAGACATGCAAATACCAAATATTTCGAGAAAATTCCAAGCAAATTTAGCGGATTCGGCAATTTAAAGCTCTGAAAGCATTGACTTACTTTGGTATATATATATTTATATATATGTGTATATATATTATTTATGTATTGATAATGTGGCATAATGTGCTATCTGTTATTTCTTTACCTTTTTGCACAAGTATAACAAAGTTCCGCATGGGGAGAATAGAGAACTTAAGCCTCGTGGCGTCGTCGTTGCGACGTTATCGTTAGTTGACTAACACATTACATTAGTTCGATATATCATTAAGGTTTATTGCCAGTACATTTTCTGATCCGACTATTGAAATATTCTATAGGACAAGCACTCGAGTGCTACGAATGCATCGGACCAGCTTGCGATGATCTCGATAGCTTGGAGCCAGTTAGCTGCGATCTAGACACCATATCAACGTCAACTACGGGCACAACCCCAGATGCAGAAAGCACAAGCTCAACCCCGGAATCGACAAGCTCAACATCGGATTCGACAAGCTCAACCTCGGATTCGCCAAGCTCATCCCCGGATTCGACAAGCTCAACCCCAATTGTATCTGGGTCCACTTCAACGCCAACGGAACCCATAACAACCACAAGCTCAGGTACCACTGAGACCACTGAGACTGTTACCACCGACACTACCGAGACCACCGTAACCACCGACACTACCGAGACCAGCGGTACCTCTGATACTACGGGGGCTTCAACAGAAACGGATTCAACTTCAGACAGTTCTACAAATCCATCAGAAAGCACGACAGGATCTGACACAACAGATTCGTCAACCCAGTCGACAGACTTGTCAACTGAATCGACACCTTCAACAGACTCATCGACAGACTCTACAGGCTCAACAACAGATGCTTCAACAGGCTCATCCGATGTATCCACTGATTCTTCACCAAACACATCGCCTGAATCTTCGCCAGAAACTTCGCCAGAATCTTCGTCAGAATCGTCGACTGAATCTACGCCTGAATCTTCGCCAGGATCTTCGTCAGAAACTTCGCCAGAATCGTCGACAGAATCTACGTCTGAATCTTCGCCAGAAACTTCGCCAGAATCTTCGTCAGAGTCGTCGACAGAATCTACGCCTGAATCTTCGCCAGGATCTTCGCCAGGATCTTCGTCAGAAACTTCGCCAGAATCGTCGACAGAATCTACGCCAGAATCTTCGACAGAATCTACGCCTGAATCTTCGCCAGAAACTTCACCAGAATCTTCGTCCGATTCATCAGCTCCGTCCTCATCAGATTCTACAACGGATGCCTCAACAAACACTTCACCAGACTCATCGACAGATTCTTCTGCCGCAACAGATTCTTCAACAGCCGCCACAGATCAAACCACTTCAACAGAATCTGTGCCATCAGAGTCATCAGAATCATCGGCAGGCTCCTCAACAGATTCTACAACGGATGCAGCGACATCAGAATCTTCTGAAGCAGACCCAGATTCAGCTAAAAAATCCTTAGTTGTTGCAGGCACCCGTTCGAGTCGGGCACGTCGCTCTCTAGCCGCTCAGGCAGCGGATCATCTAGTACGCACGTACCAATACAAATTGTATGGTCGCGACATAACCTATAAGACCACAGCGTGTTACAGCATCACGAAAGATGGCGGTAAGTTTCACTAAGATCATGTTCGCTTCGCTCCTCTTAACTACAACTTTTTTTGAATTATTTTCACAGTGATTCATCGCGGTTGCGTTAGGGTACCTGATGGTCAATCTGGCTGCCAAGCCGTACGCGAGAAGGTCGAATTGCCCGAGAATTCAACTGGTGACCTATGTGAAGTTTGTCAAACTGATCGTTGCAATGGCAGCGCTAGTCTGCAGGCATCTCTGGCCTCAATGCTCCTGCTGCTCGGCCTGGGGCTGAGGAGTCTCTTCTAATAGAAGACCTAATGCCTTATTCTATATATGCTTATGTTCATTAAGTGATTTGTATTTCTATTTCTATTCGTATTTGTATTAATATAAAATAAAACAAAGGAAAAGAGAAAATAAAATTAATTAAACACTAAAAATTTAAAATGTTTTTGGCGATTCTTAATTGAAAGTTGATTATAGGATAGGTCTCTAAACACAATCAGATCTATAAACTTATGGGAATAAAGATAGCCAACTCTAAATTCGATTTCCAGAGAGATCATTTAAATCGTATACCCTCACTTATCAATATGGTGTGCATAAAGTATTAAAGTATTATTAACTGACTGGCCCAATAGGCCTATTGTCATGAGATCATTAGAAAGAGGTGCGTTTCCGCGAACCTTATCTTATCGCAAGGCATCAATGTGAACTCGTGGGGATCATAAATCAGATATACTTAGGTTGATATATCACTATAACAATTCTGCATGTTTGTCTACCAACCTAGATATATATTGCATCTGCGTCATATGATACTTGGCGATAGGTCGGTACTCTTCAAATGAACTTTTACTATGCACACGTTGCACACTTTGCAGTGTAAACAAAATAACAATTCCATGCTATAATAAACAGTATAATAAAATTGACAAATTTCCTCATTCTTGCTCATCCCTAAAATATTTATAAATACAATATATGAAATTATTTACACAAAGTGCACAAAGAATGATAAAGATGTTTATCAAGGTTATAATTTCACCTTAGAAAAGGTATCGCAAAAATTATCATATGAAAATTATATGATTTAATATTCGTCTTCTTCTTGTTCTTCTTGATTTGAAACTATAGGTTCTAAATATCTAGGTATCATAAAATAATTAAACAGAATCATAAACCAAACTTAAGCACGATACGATCAATAAATAGGCCTTGGATACAGGCAGGCATGAAGATGTATTTGTGGTTTTAATAAATGATTTGCGGAGGCAGTGGGCGTGTCACCCAATATTTAAAATAAACTTGATCTGCACCTAGTACACAGAAACCGTTATGCCAAATTTGTCTGTAGCTTTTATAATAGCTGAGATCTGTGTCATTTGGTCATGTAATCTGGTTATCCGGACATCAGGACATCCGAACAGACAGACGGACATGGCTCAATCGACTCGGCTTGTGATCCTAATTAATGGGGTCTCTCACGTCTCTTTATGTCTGTGACATATACATATTTGCACAAAATTAGTATATCTTTTTTGACCATTTTCATTTCGAAGGGTATAAAAAGGAAACACTATACAAATTTTGTTTATATTTTTAGTAGGTTAACGGTATGAAAAGTTGGATACATTTTACAATATCATCTTGAGCTTTGCATAGGCTGAACTCGTAACCATTCTTTCTCTTATTCCTCTCTTACTCGGTCTCTTTCAACTTCTCTTGGTACAGTTGTGATCCCCAGAAAGCTCTTTGTAGCAAGTTTAAAAGCACAACTAGCCTGAAGTTAAGCTGGCACTCGAACCAGAAAGCTCTTGACACACAGAAAATATATTATATACCTTTGTCTGTAATTTCGTAACTTCTTGAAAAGCTTTGCTGCACAAGAAAGCTCACCGATTGCAAACTTGGTACTTACCATAATACAAATATACAAATATACAAATACATACAACTGTTTTTATCGCAACCCATTTACTGTTATCAGCAGAAATCGGCAGGCAGATAAGGCCAATATGAGGGTACGAAAATGGGTTGAAAAGGGAATTGATTAGCGGAGTGTATGGCCAACGGCTAGCAGGCCGAAAGCAGTTAGACACCGACAGTCGAGGCAAACGGTATAGCGATTTTATAACACTAGTCGAAAGAAACAGTTATAGCAGACTAGACGGTTAGACAGTTGAGAAGCAAAGCGATCGATATTGCGACATGGAGGTACATAAACTTTGCGTTTTTATGGCGACTCTAATCGCCCTAATCAGCCTGCCGGGTAGTCAAGCCGACGATCCCATCAGTAAGTGTTGTGAAATATACCCCCAAGCAGACTATATAGTATAGTTGCATTAATATCTCTCTTCTCTGACTTCTTTCACAGATTGCACTATCACTGACTCCGCTCAGACCCTCTGTTCGGCTACTGCCAAACAGTGTTTCATTAGATCAGGTAAATCACAAGAACCTTTCTGCAATGAGTCACCCCTTACAATAGCTTAGGCGCAGTTATAGATACAGGTGTCTATAGGTACGTGTCTATAGGTCTATATTTATATTACAGGTTATAAATGAACTATATATGCCTTTCTTTTAGACTTATCGCGAACAAGTTGAACACAGCTATTTACTGGTTGATAACAACAAATACGTATATAATATAAGCTAATGCTCTATAAGAGCTCATATTATTATTTATTTTCATTATCCACTTAAAAGAAATTGCGCTGCGTTTTGAAATAGGCAAAGTATTTTCCATTGAAGTGTTTTGCATGATTTGTGATCTGTTTTTAAACTCTGTTTAGACTTTATTCAATAGATATTAAAATTGCACATTAGCATTTATTCAGACTCTTTTATAGCGTCATCAAATGTTTACGATTATCTCTAGTTAGCAGTGTAATTGCGTCAATATCAATAGATTCGCTTTATAACACAGGAAATGTCTTAAGTACTTGTGGCAATTCGATTCCAAATCTCCACTTTAACAAATATTATGTATAATTTCATAATAATCGCTGAAAGTATATATAGTAAAGTTAATTATCTGGCAATATAGTAATTCTGAAGGGGTGTTCATGATATATCAAGTTACTTTTTACTTGATTCCTGGTGCTCTGTTCAACTTATCAAATTCAATCGAATTTCATATCAAGTCAACGTGACAGTGTATGTTGTAAGGGGTTAAGAGTAGTAAAGGGAATAGTAAAAGGGGATGGTAACTTTTAATTCTTGAAGTTCCAAGGTATATCCTTGATATCTTACGTGACTTTTAAAGCCAATTTTAGCCTGAAATTTTGTGACAAAAGAGTTTAAAATCCTGTTCAAATTATTGAAATTTTTCATAAAGAGCGAGGACATAGTAAATCAATTTATAATTATTGGATATCACAAATTAATATTTAAGTAATTGTCTTGACGTTTAAGGTGCTCTTAATAAAGATTGATTGTAGTTTGATGTAGTAAAGGGAATGTGAGGAAATCTTCCATGATATCTACAATTACTGACTCTCACTGTGTTCTCTGTCCACATTTCAGACGAAAATGGCAACGTGAAACGTGGCTGTCTTGAGGACGCTGACGCTGCAACTTGTGTGGCGCCAGCTTGCATCAAATGCACGGGCGAGCTGTGCAACAAGTTCTTGCTGTGCAGCCACTGCGACGGCTCGCAGACAGAGTGCGCCACAACTGCAGCAAACGGGACGAGCTTTAATCAATTGTGTACGTCGGCGACACAGGTGTGTCTGAATCAAGTGAATCAGAACGGAACTGTGACTCGCGGCTGTGCCGATTCGCCGTGTACCAATGCCGATGATGCCAAGTGCAAATCCTGCAATGATAAGGATAACTGCAATGTGGGCATTTTCCCGGCCGATGCTCGACAGTGTTTTCAGTGCAGTGGAGCCGACTGCAATGCTCCCACATCCACACAGCTTTTGCCATGCTCCCTCTACGGGGTAGAGAAGCAGCAGTGTTACACAATCGGAACGGATGATAAGACAATGACACGTGGTTGCAATACAGATGCGACTGCCAAGGATTGTGCCACCGGCTCGACAAATGCCAATTGCGTCTTTTGCAACGATCAAAATGGTTGCAACAATCGCACCTACTCCACTGTACTTGGCAGTTGCATCAAGTGCAATAACTCGGATACTTGTGTGCTGGCGCAGGACAGTAGCAAGGCGGAAGCTTGTGCAGCGGCCATTTACACGCAGAGTGTCAATCAATGTTACTTAGAGTTGACCAGCAACGGTAACGTGGCCCGTGGCTGCGTCAATGAGCTGACGGACAACAAAGTTTGTAATGCTACGGAGAATTGCAACATCTGCGAGGGTACTGCGTGCAACGTGCAGGACGGCACCTTCACCTGCCTCACCTGTCGCAGCGACAACTATGCACCTTGCCGCAAGGCAGAAGTGGGCCCCGAACCCTGCATTAACTCTGTTAATAGCACCGAATCCATGAAGTGCTACAGCGGCGAGTGGAGTAAGTAACCGAGTGGGCACCATATCAAGCTGTAAGGTAACTATCTTCTCTTTCCTTTATAGATGGCGTCGTTGTGCGCGGCTGTTACGTCGACCTGGCTGAGCTGCAGAAATACCAGTGTGATAATAAGGATGATCGCTGCCTGGTCTGCGATGGCAGTAACTGTAACACGGAAACGAAAAAGTATAATGGCGCCGCTTCTCTACAACTGCACTTTGGCTCGGTTCTGCTGGGCCTGATCTTTGTGGTGGTGAGGCAACTTCATTGAGCACCTGCACAGTTTCCCGTGTCAATTCTTCATTCAACTGTATATTCACACATGCTAGTATCTATAACTTTACCGAGAACACAACACAATAAATAGATTAATTATCGCCGTTTGGTCTATGAATCATTATACCACAAAATTGGTTTTGGCACATTCAAAAGGAATGAACTCTTTACTGTACAGCTAGCTGATACCCTGCATGCAATTCTTACTTTTGCTGATAATATAATAATTCCATATTATAATAATTTGGATTATTTTGCGAGTTTTTCGGTTTTAAAGGATAAATAGTGTTCTAATGGAACTTTGTATTGAATTATTATTTCCTTTTTAGAGATCGAACGAAAGAAAGACGCTTAAGCAGACCTAATGTACATTTCACATAACGGTACTGGGTATTTTACCAAATGAAAACTCATCAATAACAATTTGCGATAAGTATAGGAATTCAAACTCTAAGGCCAAGGCTAACGGTACAACAGTTCATTCTCGGGGATTACGATCATATTGAGTTATAACCTTGCATTGTATTGTTTTATTAATTAGCTTATTCATTGATTATTTTCTATAAGTATAAAGTAAAGACTTTATTCACAGACTTTGTATATTAGAAGATTATATATTCTTTAAAATGACCTTCCCATATTTAGATCTATTGTAAGCACTACAAATCTTTCTTGATAACTACAGCTATATCGACCTAGGTTACTTAGGTTACTTTTCGGGTATTCCAATAACACTTAAATCAATAAACCTCCATTGTATTGATTTATTGATTATATTCTTCAGTATAAAGTGTAGACTTGACACAAAGACTTTATATATAGAATGAACATATATTCGTTCATATGACCTTCCTATATATAGATATATTCTTACCACTACAAATCTTTCCACATATCTTTCTAGATAACTAAAGGTATATCGACCTAGGCTACTTAGGTTACTTTTCGCGTATTCCAACAATACCTAAATCAATAACCCTGCATTGTATTGTTTTATTAAATAAAGGTGTACTCTTCAGTATAGAATTTTGCGAAGAACATTTCTTTATTTGTATGACCTTACTATATATAGATATATACTTAGCACTACAAATCTTCCCACATATCTATTTTTCTATAGCTCGACTTATTTAGGTTACATTTCGGGTATTTCAATAATACCTGAATTGTGTCGTCTTATTGACTGTATAAATTTTATTATCTGATTACGTAACAAAAGTCTTTGATATATTTATTAAACAGTTTTTGAAATTAAAGATTTTTATTCTAAAAAGCTTAACTACATAGAAAGAACACAGAAAAATGGAGTTTCTTTAGAAAATTGAAAATGCTTTATTAGAAAATAGATTGCAAAGGTCTTTGTTAAAGTTAAAACTTTTAGGGAATCCATGAACTTCCTTGTGAAGCACGAACCAGATTCAATAAAGATCCTACTATGATTCAATTAAGATCCTATCATGTTGCAATTCTTCTATGATTCAAACTTAGTCAGTGTATGAAGGATAGAGTTACTAATCCTTCTTCTAGGAAGGCTAGACTGCCTAGACTAGATGCAGTACTCCAAAGACGAGGCAGAAGAGCATTGTCCAGCCCAGACTGATGCGAGTAGCACCACCTATGAGTGGCACCACCTGCTTGTTGCACAACATCTCCGAGCACATCTCACAGAGCTTTGGCTCTTTGTGGCAATAGGTGGCACCTTCTTCAGTAAGCTCCGACTGGCAGCCACGTGTTACCATTTTGGTGTCACCTAACAAGGATTAAAGAGACATAAGAGGGGAATGGAAATAGATTTATCACATTACTAACGCTTGATCAGTGTGAAGCATCCTTTGCTGTTCGCCGGGCAAGTGATCTTTTCACGTGGATTAATCGAGCAGGCACCTTTCTGTCCGCTGGTACAGCTAAAACAGGACAAAGAGGGTGTGGTCTCTTTAGCTGGAGTCTGATTCGGAGTCTCTGGCTCCTTCGCACTGTGAGTCTCTGCAGGCACGATTGTAGGCTCCTCCGTTGCTGGCATATTTGGCGTTTCGTCCACATGTGACGGTGCTTCATCATTTTGATAATCCGGTTCATCAGAGGATGGTATAAAAGGAATTTCACCCATAGACTCAGGTGCAGAAGTAGCTTCCGATGCAGGTGCACGCTCGGGCTCAGGCTCAGCTTGAACTTGTGGTGCAGGATCAGCCTCAGCTTCAGCTTGAGGTGCAGGCTCTGCTTCAGCTTGAGGTGCAGGCTCAGCTTCAGCTTGTGGTGCAGCCTCAGCTTCAGCTTGTGGTGCAGCTGTAGGTGCAGGCGCGGACTCATCCGCAGCCTCTGGTGCAGCTACAGATTCCGCCGAAGATTCAAGCACAGTTGGTTCAGACGTAACAACAACTGAAGGTGGATCATCAGGCTCAGCTGCAGATGCAGGAAGAGGTTCAGGCTCATGAGTGGTTGCCTTCTCATCCTCTGTTTGTGCCTGCTTTGGCTTCTGTGCCACGCTCAACTGCAGCAGCAACAGCACCCCGAGCAGAGTCAAGCATAGAGTCGACCGCTTCGCATTCATATCCAATTCGAAACTGAACTCCAGCAGCCAGCGGACCTCTCAAGTGTGTGTGTTGGCTTGGCTTATCGGATTCGCAGTGTCAACTGCAAATTAATCTCTGAAGAACTGTTCAAATAGCTCGAGACTACGGTTTAATGCCCGGAATGGTTGCCGTCTCGCTGGCAACTGAGCAAGGCCATCGAGTGTTTGCGGCCCCGATGACCATGTCCATGTGACCATATGCCACTGATTGTCACGCAATTATCCTGCTCCAAAACTAATCGATAGCATATGAACGTGCTGTGCCAGTCAAGCGATTTAAGTGACCCGTACACCCCACCCCCACACTGCTTCCCTTGGCACGTGGCCACGTTCATCCGCAGGGTCCCGCATTGCGAGCCTCCTGAATTATTGATCATGTGAACATTTGGCTTTGCGGACGAAATAAACATGACAGAACAAAAGCTTCGCTCCCGACCTATGGCATTTTTTCGCATTCAACCCCAGAGGAGGGAGGTCAGGCCCAGAGGCAGTTGGTACATAACCTAACCGCCGTGTCGTTTAACCTATTATTAACTACTGGCAATTCTAATATATCTATCTATGTATGTCTCTCACTATACAAAGCAATTTATTGGGCCAACCATTCGCTGGAAACAATATAATAAATATTATATATAGATAATCGTTTCTATCTGCACATTGACAGAGCTACCTACCTGTCTTGACTGTGGCCAAGTTGATCGGGTAGTTTGACGACCTTAATTTGCTTTATGCTAATTGTCATGTAAATATGTATTTCATAAGATATACCATATATATTTAATCTTAAGCCATATCTGTTTATATACTTTCATACACATGCTTTCCCAACCTTAACCCTTCCCATACTTTATACATATTCCTTCTACGTAACCTTCTTGCTTATCTCTCTATACATCGACCTAGTTACCTTTCTTAATTCTACTACAAATACTTCTTTATACTTTTTTCTAAATTCTACCATAGGTATCTTTCTTTATTTGATATATATGTATCCACGTAGATTGCTCCCCATACATCATCCTATATACCATCAATATATTTCTTCTATATTTTCTCTCTATCTAATTCTTAATGTTTTTGTATATTATTTTAAGTGTCCTTCGAATAAATATCTTTGGTTAACCAATATTAGTCTAAAATATAACAAATTAAAATATTTTTTATAACGTTTATTAATCTTTTATGTAGTGTTTTTAATAATACTAAATAGTACTAAATAGATATATCTTAGATTAAATTATTTATATTAGTCCATAGACTCTAAGCATAACGAATATAATAAATATTCTATTGTATATACAAAACCTTGACATAGTATGTAGTGTATCCTCCATACATATACATATATATTCAACGGTATATACATAGTTAAATTTGATGGCTATGATGGACTTCCATTGTGTTGCAGGCACTTACGCCGCTCTGGCTTATCCTTATCACACTGATAATTGCCTTTGTTTCTAACGCACTCGGAGATAAGCCATAAAATGTCGATGCGACTTGGTACCAAAAAAAAAAAGACTTGTCCATTCTACATGGAATCAAGCTAAAGATTTGGCTGGCTGAACAGCAGAATGAAATGGAATTGTAACCCCATCCTGGCCATGTCACGTAAGCAGTGTCCAACGTAGGTTAATGCTTTTCCAATAGGCCGATTATCTGTTTCTATTTATAGTTTGGCTTCCCTCCCTCTACCTGCTGCTCCTGCAACCGACTGTGGGCATAGTGTGTTATCATTGCGATTCCATCACACTGCCCGAATGCGCCCAGACGCTGGGTGAGGTGGGCCTGCTGCCGTTCAAGGAGTGCGCCGCTGAGCTGACGTGTGCCATGTCGATTGGTACGTAACGCCAGCTGTCAACAGAGTACCTTGCTGACTACCCTCCCTCCCTCTTTCTCACTCTCTCGTAGTTGACTCGATAACCTATCGCGGCTGCGGCGCTGAGACGCCCACCACGCAGGCTACCTACTCCAAGCGTTGCTCCTCCAATCTCTGCAACGAAGGCGTCTATCCACCCGGTCGCCTCAAGTGCCATCATTGTGCTGGCGAGAGCTGCGTGGATGCTCCGCTGGGTAAGCCGCGTCCGTGTCGCAATCACCTCGAGGAGGATCACTGCTATACGGAAGTGGTCAACGCCAGCTTGGCCTATCGTGGCTGCAGCTCGGACAGTAATCACACGGCAGCAAACACCGCGCAGCTTTGCGAGATCAATGGTTGCAATGAGCAACAGGGCTCGTGGACATTAAGCTGTGCCCGCTGCGATTCACTCGAGACGCTCGGCTGCAAGCGCGATCTCTTCCAGGTGAGCAGCAGCAGCTGCAACATCAGCCAGTATGAGCAATGCCATCAGCAACTGTTGCTGGGCCATGCGGAGGAGAAGCAATTCTGCTTCACCTTCCATCAGTTGAGCCGCGTGGTGCGTGGTTGCTCCACTCAGTTGCCGACGGAGCTGGAGGATCAGCGCGAGCAGCTGCTGCAGTGTGCCACGGCGGACTACTGCAATGCCGGATGCATTGGACAGCCGCAGTGCATCAGCTGCAACTCAGTGGATCTGGAGTTGTGTCGCAGCAATGCGAGTGCAGTGACTAGCACCATCTGCGGCTCGCCGGAGGCCTCTTCCTGCTATACCTGCGAATATGACGATTGGAATGTGCGACGTGCTTGTGGTGCGCCACCAGCTGGGCAGGAACAGGAGCCGCAGCCACTCAACTGTTACGAATGTGATGGAATCACAGAGAAGGGCTGCAATCGCAAAGACTTCACGCGTTGCTATCGCTGCAGCAGCGATGAAGCCGGCGCAGGCTGCGCCAATTGGCAGCAACCTGGTGGAATATACATCGAGGAATGCCCGATCCCGGCAACACCTTGTCTAGTGCTGAACTACTTGAATGGCACCACAGAACGGGGTTGCCAACGCGGTGATTTCAATTGCTCCTCAACGGAGGTGGCCAGTTGCAGGCAATGCGATGGCAGCTTCTGCAACAAGGGCGCCTTCCCGGAGCAGCGTCTGTGGTGTCATCAGTGCAGCGGTGTCAACTGTGAGCACATTTCACTGGGTCAGGCTGCACTTCCCTGTGTTCGACAGGCCAATGAGCCGGAGGACCAAGAGGCCAATTGCCTGGAGTTCTACGATCGACACACTCTGCAAGTGATGCGTGGTTGCCGATCCAATGCGCAGCTGTACTACGAGTGCATGTTCCGTAGTGATAGTCACTTGGGCTGCCGCCTCTGCCACACGGATGCCTGCAATGCGACGCCTGGAGAGGATTTGCGCATCACTGAGGATGATGGGATACAACGTGCATTGGCCGGGAAGTCAGCTGCATTTAAAAGTGTAGCCGGAGTTTTGTGTTGGTTCAGCATGATTTATCAAATAATTGCATTAAACTAGAAATATATAATCGCATATCGTGCTACATAGCGCTATCTATGTTTAATGGCCATCGGTCTCATTGGGTCGAGGCGGTTTGTACCCAGGACTGAGAGCGCGTCCGCGATGATTGAATGTGTAGAACGAGGGAAAGTTGCCGAGTGTGTCCCAAGTCTTCTGTTGCATGTCCACGGTGGCGCGTATCTCCTTAAAGTCACCAACAATTTGTATAATGTTGTAGACCACAATCACGAGGCTGATCACCGTTTGCAATATAATCTGCAGTTGTGAATCGCATAAGATAAAGTCAACACATGAATATATATACTTTGATACTCACATCCAACGGTAGACTGGTCCACTCCTGTTCGGTCAGTCGCAAATATGTGCGATCTATGTAAAATAAATGTATTATAATTTTAGTTTTCTGCTGAATCGTTCAAAGGTTGACTTACGGTGTGCGGCGGAAAATGCGGCATGTGCCAAACTGGCAAAGCCGGCAATAAGCAGAAGTTTGTTAAAAAATTTGCTTCCCATGTTAAATTGTTTGCTTTTATTTATAAAACCCACGTAATTTGTTGTTACTATTTGAGTTGCACAAAAAATAATCAAGGCAATTTACATTAAATGAATTAGAGATGTCAGCAAAAACGATTTCACTGCATATCGATATGTTAATTGAAAGAAGAAATGTTAAGCGAATAAGAAATCTATATGTGTTATCTATGTGCAGTGTTTACATTTTTTTGCGACTATTTCACATGAAATTAAATATATTACTAATAAATACTTCATTAAAAGAATTAAATAGTTTTTTTACAACGATGTTAGTTTCTTGGTACCGCACATCCCTAACAACAAATGCGGGCATTTAATTTGCCAATCACATGTTAACGTCAAAAAATTTCCCAGCCGGCCGCTGCAAACAGCTGCTACTTCCAGTCATGCCAACCTTGCCATATCGGTCAAAACAAGTGCAGCCTGTTCACAATTGACGCCCTCTCTCTTTCGCGTGTACCGACGGCAAACGTCTTCTCTCTCTTGTCATTCGTCTCTCAAGCTTCATGTTGTTCGGATGCAAGTAGCGCGCTTACTTAAAATCGAAAGAAAATTCTCAGTAAATAACACAACACAATCTGCGGTCTTTTCGCGCGCATCATATTGCAAGCACACAATTTAAACGTTAACTTGTAATTACTTCAGTTCAGTCGTAATCTGCGTCTCTCTCGCTCTCTCTCCTGCTACACTTGTTCGCCGTCTGTGTCGCGTGTGTTTGTGTTTGTGTGTGTGTGTGTGTGTATCCTTACATCCTCGCCGCCGCCCCGCCTACGCCTTTGCATACACAGGGTGTGGTGAAAAATTCCAACACAAGAAGAACAGACAGAGAGTAATAAATCGAAAAACATTCAAGTCGAAAACATGTCGGTCTCCTCGAATGCCTCATCCGCTTCTCGCAATGGCAGTGTAGATGATAGCATAACAACAACAACAACGACGGGAGCTACAACAAACACGGATAGCTCCGAATTGACGCACATTCTGAATCGTCGCCAGGAGATAATGGAATCGCAGGAAGCGGGCATCGAGGTCCCACGCAGCTTCAAGGTGGTCAATGTCTACACTGAATTCCATGAGTTTTCACGCAAGCAAATCAAGGACTATCAGAAGACCTTCCACACGTAAGTCTACCTGTCTACACACAGTAAAACCTCGCTATGGGGAAATCCCTTAAGTGGACTCTACTGCAAATAACCTAACAGGTCATCTTATAGTCGTGTATTCTCATTGCGTAAGTGCGCCCAGTGAGTGTAGCCTTGTTCTGAAGAACTCTCAAGGGAAGCAGTTCATTAACTAATTGAATTCAGCAAAGGTGTGCAGGGTAGCTTGTAGTCGTGCATACACAAAAGTCTGCACAGAGATTGTAGCCTTGTTATAAAGAAGTCTCAAGAGAAACTTTATCATTACTGTATATCCCAGATCAATCATGCAGGGTAACTGATAGTCTAGCACTTTGTTGCCTCTTGTGGGCTGGCAATTTAAGCCGCTTTAGCCTTTTCCAGACACCTAACAAAAAAGGCGCAAAGCTTGAAAAACTTTTGCGGTTAATTGGAAACTTAAATGCATGAAACCACTCCGCCTCCAATCCCTCTTCCCCCCGTGCCGCGATGACTTGGAACCAGATGCAATGGGGCATGAATCACACCCCAAGTAAACTCGGGTGTGTGTGTGTGGGGAGACTTTTTCACACTCGCTTGCATACAAATATCGTTTAATGTTTCAACCGCGATTCGCATTGTGAGTCAAAGTTGACGACGCTACTGAATTAATATAGTGTGTACGAGTATATAAATTACTTATAGGGGGGATCGGATCATCACCTTACTATATGTATCATTGTGGTCTAGCACTGAACTTCCTAGTTTTTTTTAATTTTCGATGGAATCTCAGCTTACGCTGCCCAATGAGGCACACCAGAAATGTATTGCGCAATTTGAAAACTTTCACGAACAGGGGCGTAGACAGGGGAGGGAAAGGATCAGGCTTCAGTTTCATTGGATCAATAAGTAACTAAAGACAAAATATGACTTAAGCTGTTGCATAATCGTTTATTATGACATTAGACCCCTGCCCCTCTACTCCCCTGCTAATACCTACTAAAGCTGCACAAAATATTCAGCACGTTATCTTGATAACTTATCTCAGCTTATCCAATTTGACTTTGCTGATAGAGAATCATCATCATCATCAAGAACGTTGTCGTTGTTTTCTTTGGGTATCTTATTTCCAGAACTTAGTCTGATTCAACGCTACTCTCTCGCGTCGCATTCACATTCTCAACTGAATCACCTGTCGTAATAAAGTTACTCAGGCAATTAGCAACTGGACTTCTGCTCTTTTGTTTACTGTTTCCATTAACACCTCCAGTTAATTGCTCCAGAGTCTCTAACGAGCTAACAAAAAAAGAAGATATGTATATCGTAGAACTGAAAACAAACTATGGACCACCCTGGAATGAAATCCTTTACCTGTTCGGAACTAGTACTCTCAGCTACTGTTTACCTTTCTTTTGATTCACCTGCATGAATCATGTCCAGATATATTTGGGTTAAAATTCTCCAGCACAATTGGCACATTGTAAAAAAGAAATATTTGGAAAAGAGAAAAAGAATATCGAACGTGCCTGGCAAACACAATGAAGTTAGCTCTGCAATGTTTGGAAATGACTAAGGCGGGATGAAAACGGGAACCCATCGTGTAAATACTCAGATTACTTGTTTATATTGTGAAAAGTGGAAATAAGTGCATCAAAAGGGTTGTTGAAGCGCCTTTAAGTTAAAAATTTGTATTTTTAAAATACAATTTACTTTCTATTTGAAATAAATTACTCTGGGATGAAAATTTTCCCAATTAAAATTCAAATTGTATTCAAAATAATTATTCTCTTTGCATAATCTGCTGTATAAAGGTTGTTAACAAATCGGAACTCTATTTGCGTACTGGAGAACCTGTTTCAATGTATACTTGATAATCAAAAGCATCTCGCATAATGCATAGTATTAAATATTATATATTACTTAAAGTGTGGAATTTTTCAATGTAATTTGAAAACACGATTTACTTTCGACTGAATCCAACTGGGAACCAGTTCCAAGAGTCCCTCTCACAGCGTGTTTTAATTCAGGTTCTGCCTCAAATGCCAATCGGCATCTTCTTCAAGCAGCGATCTTCGTTTTGAAACAAAACCGGCTACTGCTTTTGGCCTTTAAAGATATTTTTGTTGTAATTTTATGAGCTAATTGTGTAAATTTCGCGACAAAAATCCAAAGAAAAAAAACATAGTTAATGTATGCAAAAACGATGTTCTACTGAGTCACGCGTAAAAAGGAAATAAAACGATTCAGCGGAGACGGAGAGATAAACAAAAAATAATAAAAACATATTGCAGAAATATAAACAATTTCCAGAAAACAAACGTCAGAGGCGAAGCTTTGTTTCGCTGGAGGATGGAGAATAGAGTGATAAACCGGGGAAGGGCAAAGGGAGCGTGGTTCCTAGCACCGATAAGTTCAAGACGACCCACATAAATACACAGACACACATAAATGCATACAAATATAGATGTATGTATTGTTTACACCAAATGAAATGAGAAAAATCCGAGCAAAGAAGAAACGCGATTATCGGGCACGCAATATGCAATGTGTTTTTCGTTTTGGTTTCTTTAGTAGCTTCGTAATTATTTCTGTTGGTACTGGAGGGGGAGATTTGAGCTTCCGGCTTTTTTTGGATGCGCAATTTTCCCGTACGCTTTTCCGGGTGGCTGCGAGCAGGCGATAAATTGCAGACGCTCTCGCAACTTTATATCGATTTTCATTTGCTTGTGGAAGGAGGGGGATGTGCAGAGGGTGTGGGGTGGCCTCGTCTCGCCGTCTGTCTGCTGCAGATAAGGCCGAAAATGTCTAGGAGTGCAATGACCACGCCCACCCAACATGCCCTAATCAAGTTCTGTTTTTATTATGCTTGTTGTCCATTTGGCTTATTGCAATTTCAGCTAGAATCCCTGCAAAAGCGAAGGGAGAGAAAGACAATCACATAAAGAAATTTGCATGAGAAGCCCATGCGAGCGTAGGCAGTTCTAGCTAGGGATGAGCGCGGGTCGTGCTTTAAGCGATATATGTGCATTTAGACCTCCGTTTATTATATCGCAACCTAAAATATCGGCCCTTGCACGTCTCTACTATCGATGTCAATGTCGCCATGTCACTCTACACAAACAAATTGGGTTCATGGCAAATGAGTGCATAAAATAAACACTGCAATCGCTCACACACACACACCGACGCACCGATGAAATCACTTACACGCACACGCACTTTACAATTGCGTCAAGGGGTGGTTGTTGTTGTTGTCGGTTCTCTGCATGGCATGCATCATGGCATAGTGTGGTGAGAGCTTTTAATTAAACCACACACAGTAACCACCAATGATAAGTGAAGCATAGCACTCCTGCCCCCTGTCTTCCTCTTCTTGCTTTATGCTCTTTCATATGTAATTTGCCAAAGGGTTGCAAATGTTGCACATTTTGGGATAACTGCAACGGCCTTTTCAAGTACTTCCTGTCGCACAAAAGCCTAGGGGGGCAAACATTACAAGTTACACGAATACATAAATACATATGTATGTATGTATGTACATGCATGCAAAGCTGTATTTTCAAACACACACACACACACTTATAAAATCAGCAAGTTCATTGACATTTGCATTTGAAGCTGCTGTCATCCGTTTGGTGTTTACATTGCGATTACACACACACATACGCACACAGTGTTTACCTTCCCTTCCTCCTCCTATTTTCTTTTTTTGACACTAACTGCAATGCAGCTGCATGTAAATGCTGTAATCGACAAGTTTTCGCCAATCGATAACCACTGCATTATTGGCTGCTGCTGCCGTTGTGAATGGCAATTTACTTCCGCTGGCGCTGACCTTTGCCAAATGTGCAGATAATTGCATAGTATAGATGAGACTGGTGGCGACCAGCTGTCTGGCAACGTCCGCCAACCACAACGAGTTGCCTTAATGGCGCACAAAAGCAGCCCCCACTGCGCGAGCGCGCATTGTGATTGCAATTACAATTCGTTGATTGACAGTGAAAAGTAAATAAGTGTTTTTGTGTGTGTGTGTGTGTGTGTGGGGCAGGCTCACTATCTGGTGGCAATGTCGTGCCACTCAATTGAGGAAATATCAAATTAAACAACAACACATAGTAGAATCATCGTCATCGACAATCAGCAGCTCCTTTGTGCTTGCCACTTGCTGCAATTAGTCATGTGTGGTTGATCTTGCGATTGTGTGTGTGTGTGTGTGTTTAATCGTATTTGTTTCATTGTTCCCCCCGGGAGTTAGTTGAGATCACTGAGTCATAGAGCGAGGGCAGGGGTAGCTACTTTCTGTTGTTTCCTGCTGCAACTAAAAATACGCAACGCCCGCGACCCACGCAACGTTTTTGTTTTGCTCCAATTTCATAATAGTCCCCAGTATGACAGCGTTGCCAGCATGTTTTGAGCAGCTTGTTTCTCGTCAAATCTTCCAACTAGCGGAAATTCTAACTTCGTTTTAGCTTGCTTTATCAAAAAATATTAAAAAGCTCTGTGATGATAAAATAATATACATGTAAACAAATTTGATTAAACTCTGTTTGCATTTCTAACAGTTTTTAGCATTTAAGATAAAGGAAAATTACATTTTAGTAATTCAAATGATAAATTTTAAGTTTTAAATTCCAACTTTTTTTTTTTTTGTTATAGAAACGTTGTATTTAAACAGCTGTATGAAGTTTATAGAGTCTCTGCAGATGCACGCACTTCCCACAGCATTTAGATGTTTCGTGTGCGTGTGTGTGAGAATGTGTGTTTAAAATATAAATAAAAAGCAAGTGCTATTTTTGATTACACAGGTGCATGTTCAGTTTCGAAATGAAAACATTCAGTCAGTCGCTCGGTCAGTCAGTCAATCCGTCATGTAGTCAGTTCACGATGAGTTCGTGCCGAGCGAAATAAACAAGATATTGTGTATGCAAGACGTCAACTATGTAAGTTTTCAGCATTGCTTTGTTGTAGCTAACTTTACAATAGATAAAAGACAGACCTCCTCCGAGAGAGGGCGCGCAATCACATGAAGAAATCCACAATACAATCCACAGTGCATTTTAAGTATTGCAGGCATACACATAAACCCAGCTACCAATACATGTACGTGTACATGTACCTTATGCCATATAGCCATATAGCATAATAACCGTTACAAAGACAAAATGTAGAAAAAGTTCAAGAACATGACAACGCGTTGTGACTGCATAGCATGGCTGGCATTAACCCGCTTGGGCCACAGAGCATGGCCCAAAGACCGAACCGAGTCGAGAGAAACATAAACTTACAATGGGCAACTACACTACAACAACAACAAGCACACCAACAACAGAAACAACAATCAACGGCAATTGCCGTCGCATTAGGTTTTGCTAATAGAGAAAAGCCGCAACGCGTTCAATAATTGCAATAGGCACAACAACAATGTGGCAAATACACTTAAAACATGCATTTGCGATGCAAATGTAGCATGCAACAACAACAGCAACAACACAAAACATTGGCCAGCTGACCCCGTTATTTGTTGAACTGTACAAAGTGCTACTAACACACACACAAACACACACTCATAAAGGCACAAGACCAAGTTATTTATAAAGAAAAGTAAAATCGCATACAATGAGGTATGTGAATTTGCCCAAAAAAAAACACCCTGTGTGTGTGGGGGGGCATCAGCTTATGAAATAATCGAATCGAAAACAAATTTTTAAATCAATAAAATAAATTAGGCTAAAGGCAGCGTGGATAACTGGGCCACCTGCAGCCACAACAAAGGCCGAGGAGTTCAAACTCAGCATGTGTTCAGACAGGTAATGTGTGTGGGAAGAGAGGGAGTGATGGCATGGCGTTGCCACACAAGCTGCAGGAGTGCAAGGAAATTCGATTGAGTAAGAAGTGATAAATTTCAAATTAATCGAATCGAACAGCTGTTAATACAATTACATGGAATAACAAACAACGCAACAACGATACCGATAATGAGCATGTGTTAAGCGAGCCAATTAATTGAAAACAAATATGAAGAAAACTAGATGAAAGCATAATAAAAGCAAAAAAGTCTGCCAATTGTCAAGATTGACGCAACAGACAAAACGCAACGAGCGGCAGTAGCAGCAGCAATTGAAGTTAATTAAGTGCGAGCAGGCGACACAGTACAACAACAACAACAATTAAATGCTGTCTTCGTCTGCGTCTTATTGCGTGTGCATGCATACGTCTGTGTGTGTGTGTGTGTGTGAGGAGTGCGTGTGTGGTGACACCTTCGCCGCCCGCCTCGGTGAGATGTTTGTGCTGTCACCGTTAATTACTTTCACTCTTGCAGCACGTCACGCAATTTGTCCCATAACAATTGTCGATACAATTAACGACGAAAGCGAGCAACAGCAACAACAACAATAACAATCACAAATTACTCATTATGTTAGGTTAGGTATCGACTTCTTATGCTTGAGAAATCGAAACGAAATGGATGCTGAAATTGAAAGTTGTGCTATGTAATCGATTGCGTTACTAATAAAAATCGAATGTGTAATTTGTCGACAGGCAAGGACTCATTATGTGCGGTTAGTTATGGACTTCTTGTGATGTCGAAACAAAATGGAAGTTGAACTGAGAAAGTAAATAAATTGGACTTATTTAGATATGGTACAGGTTAAATATTTTTCCTCGTCAACAATTTCATACATACGTTTGAATTTATTAAAATTTGAAATTCAATTGAAAAAAAAATGAAGCCCCGAGACACAATTCTTTCACAAAAATTCTTCATAAATATCTATCTGTTAAAAACCTTTACTCGCCATTAACCCATGATAGGATTCTTTTTATCCACTTTATATACTTTCGTACTTTAGTGAAGTAAACCTTTCCAGAACCCGCTAAGCTTTGGGATTGAATGCCTAGAATCGTCATTTAGTTTGCCTTGGAACTGTACATAAGAGCAGATCTAGAGTCGACTTGGCAAGTACCTATGTACATATGTATGTGCCTTCTACGTAGTCCAGACCTTCAGATTCCAAATTAGTAAGATAAATAACTGATTGGTCAAGTTACTGACAAATTGCCAAAGAAATCAACATGATTCCAGTCACAAAATGAGTTATAGTCAACACGTACTATGTGTTGATAACACTTCCTGACAGTATCCATACGTGTCTCCTCTGTCATATTGCAGACATGCTAGCCAAGTGTACTTATCTGGGGCGATATTATTCACGAAGTTGATACATTGGCGTTCTGATACAATTATTGGAAAATTTAATATACTTGCACATAGCGCAAGGTAGGATAAAAGTAATGAGTATTATGAATATTTATATTTATATATTATATATTCATAATCAAATCTGACCACATGTGATTCACTCTCTGATTCACTCTCTGATTTACTCTTTTAATCATCAACAGTTTCTAGAAAGTCGAATGTGTAACTAGTCGCCAGTAAGGACAACTTATAGGTCATTAGTTATCGACTTCTAATGCCTGTGAAATCGAAATCGAAATTGAAACTGAAATTGAAAGTTATGTAGTGTAATCGATTGCGTTATTATTTATGATCATTTAGGGAACTCGTCGGCCGGCAAGGAAACTTGACTGCGCCGCTGGCTGACTTTAATGGCAACTTGTCTTATTTTTAGCCGCAACTAGTTTGACTCGTTTCTTGCATCCTTCAGTTGTGCAAGCGACTGCAGCATACTGCGGCAAGGTCGAGGTTTCCGCAACGTACGTTGCCAGAGAGCATCAGCGCATCTGCCTGCCGCACGCGATTTTGGCATTGCAACAATAACAGCAACAGAAAGCGTCTCTAACATTGCTTTTTTTCTCTATTTGCCACACGCTGGTTTCTTTTAACGTATTACGTAATTAGTAAACGTATTTTTATTTTCATTTTTTCCATTTTATTTTGAATTTTTATCGCATGAATTTCCTGCCCCCCTCAACAACAACAAAACACACATTCAGCTCGGGAAGTCGCGCTCTTGTTTGAACTCTCCGTCGCACCTTTTTGGTCATTCAACTCGTAAAGGTTAAAATTAAATTTAAAAACGCGATTAAAGCGTAAAGAGTAGAATACAAATCGTGATAAGCGAAGAAGAACATATGCAGAAATAAATATTTACAACTATTTGTATTCACATCTTCTACATATTACTTTACCTCTTTACTATAACTTGTTAGATTCATAACTTTCTCTCTCATTCATACCAAGCCCTATCAAAATTTTGTTTAGAATATTATTTTACATGTATGTTTTAACTCCTTATAAAATGTCCCTAGGTAAGCACCTTCTCGGGTTAATGAGAGAAGGTCAACCGGGCAATGATGATGGAATCGCTTAGAATAATTTTACCGGTCAGAGAACTATTTTATAATCATTGAAAGGAGGTACAACAGATCTACAAGGTCGCAGTACATCTGCCTCTTAATCAAAAAAAAAATACAAAAAATATACAAAATTGAATATGATTTGTATGACCTTTTTCAAAGATTTGGCAGCTCCATGTATTGTTTGATTTGTCATTTTGTAAAGCTTTGAACACCTAAATCGATGTTTTCTTTGTCTTTATTAGATAATTTATTAATATATAATTATAATTAATTATAACTAAAATTAGTGCAATCATCCTGCAGAAATTTCAACTGCAAATATTTCTGAACGAATCCGCTTTCTTAACTTAATCAAATTGTCATCCCACTCTCATCATACTTTCACAAATACTTATATAGATTGCGAATTTTCACTAATCGAGTAATTATTTGTGCAGAGTAATGGGAAAAACTCTCGAGAAACTTGAGCTAGAGAAATTGGCTACATAATTTAGCATGACATTGGGTTATCTCAAATGTTTGTGTCTGGTAATCATGTGTTTTTGGCTTTAACTAATCATATTCTCTTCTTTTTTCAGTTATGACACGGCCAGAGATGGATTCTTGGACCTGGGCGAACTAAAATTTATGATGGAGAAACTTGGCGCTCCACAAACGCATTTGGGTTTGAAACAGATGATTGCTGAAGTGGATGAGGATCACGATGGCAAGATATCGTTCCGTGAATTCTTGTTGATCTATCGCAAGGCTCAGGCCGGTGAACTTGATTGCGATTCGGGTCTGAATCATTTGGCTCGCCTCACCGAAATCAATGTGGAGCAAGTGGGCGTCAGTGGAGCAAAGAACTTCTTCGAGGCGAAAATCGAGCAACAGCTTCGTTCGAATAAATTCCACGACGAGATCCGAGAGGAGCAGGAGGAACGACGTCGCGAGGAAGAGGAACGCGCACAGAGACGTCAACAGTTCCAGCAGCGTGCTGCGATCTTCCAATAGATCTACGACATACTACATACAATATAGGATGCACATACAGATAATTTGTAGTCTAGAGGGGAAATCCTTATATGGCGTAGGTTAAAGCAAAATGCAAAACATATAGCACACAATTTACGGGGCAACCGCGGAGCAGGACTTTGATACAAGAATATACACCATATACCATATACATAGATACATAATCACATATATATCACAGATTGCATCACATAACATACTCATCCAGATACTATAAATGTATTTACCTTCGTAGATAACAAGCATACCAAAAGCATTTTAGCATTTTAGTTACGTCTCTAAGAAAAAACAAACAAAACAAACAAAAAGAAAAAACTTGGGAAAAATATTAAAGCTTTTAGTGTATTTAGTTATAAGAGATTTTCCTTTTTGATTTCAATTTCTGCTTTCAAATTGATTTTATTTTATTTTTCAACCGTTTTATGTTTATTTTATATTATTTTTTGAGTTCTTTATTGTTAGTGCCATTTTGTTTTGTTTATTTTTTTTTAGTTTTTGATTCGATACAAAAGGGGAAATATCAATTGTTTAAATCGGTTTAGAAATCAGAGCTGTTTGTATATATTTATGTTCGATTTCACTTTCAAATTCAATACGAATTAAGTTGAAAACGTTGAAAATTTTACAGTATTTTCACACTTCAAGTACGCCGCCGTTCAAGCAATATATAATTATAACTATAAAACTATAATGAAAACGGCAATAACTATAAATTGCATAATTATGAATAACTGTGTATATAGTGCGAATAAATACTAATGTGAAAAAATATTTATTATACAAAGTTTTATTGATTGCCTATGGATAATTGAGTGGGGTAGTGGGGTTTTGTTGAGATGAACTGGAAATAAAAGCCCGATATGTCGAGATAAATATTATGCATCTGTATGTTTTCTTAGAATTTCTTAAGTTAGTGACAAACCAGGGATTCCCCACATAAGTTGAAATACAATATACAATGCAACAGGTGTTGGAAGGTCAGTTTTTTGTTGAATTTATATTACCAGCAATTTTTTTTTTGTCAAATGAAAGGTTGCATATGATATTAATTGAATTATTCTAAAAACAATCACTAAAGCGACATTCTGAGCCAACTGACCAAACGATTTCTTAAATATTTTTTTTGCGGTTTTTGTGAGGAAGCACTTTGAAAATCATTAGCTCTCAAAAATATTTCTTAAATAACTTCTATATTCAGAAATCGGTTTTTATGGATTTACGGTGAGGGAAAGGGGTACCAAATTAGGTAGTTTTAACTTGTTTAGTCTCAGAGAACTAGGTTCAGATGGACAGACAGTTGGACAAAGTTATAATGACCTTCTACCCTAGGGGTATCAAGTGTACTCAAAATACCAACATATTGTATGCAAATCGTTATCCTGGCTTATCGATTGGCCTATCGAACTACAATCTATCGAAAAGAATAAAATAATTCAATTGTCCTTCTTTGATTAGGTACATTTTCAATTAATAAAGTATCAGGACATTATCAAAACCGACTTTATATATATGCATATGCTATGTTTATAAATATATATTTACAAAAGCGCATAAATATTCCCTTCATTTATAATGTATTTAAGTTGAAATGGATGAGAGTCTATGAAACTTGCTTTATAAAACTTCAGTTTTTGACTTATAAATAGAACAGATCTTTCTAGTTAAAGCTAATGTGTAAGATTCGAATTTCTACAAAGTTTTCGTCGCTACATTCTCATTTTCGCCGCTCACATTGACTGCGACGCCGCGTCGCTGCGAGTGGCGACAGCGCAGCATGTCGCACTTGAGCGCATAGCGATGCTGGCAGACGGGACACTGATGCGGCTTGAGCTGCAAATGGAATCCCTTCACATGCTGCGAGAGTCCGTTGCGACGCTTAAAGACGCGCTCACAGATGTTGCACTTGTAGCGTCGCTCGGAGGTGTGCGTTATGCGATGCTGCTTCAGGCCCGTGCGGGAGGTGAATGTCTTCTGGCAGACGCAACAGCTGTGGGTGTTCCGTTTGGTCTGTGGCTTCAACTGTGCCTGTGCCGGGTCAGTTGTAAGGGCAGTTGCTGGTGCTGCTGCTGCCTGCCTGTGTCGCTTGCTGGCGACGCCCTTTGCCTTCTTGCGGCACTTGAGCTCGTGTCGCCGGTAGACGCGCCAGTGGGTGAAGCTGATGAGCTGACAGTGCCGGCAGCGGTAGCTCTGCAGGCGAGCATTGCGCAACGGCAAAAGCTGACAGATGTAGCGCATGTGCTGGCGCAGCGCGAGACGTGAGAGAAACAGGCGCAGACAGCCGACGCACTTCATGGCGAACATGCTGCGCGGTGGCAAAACAAAGTGCCTTTTCAGCTGGCGATGGCTGATCAATTGCTGCACGCTGCCAAAACTGCTTCTGCACTGACGGCAACGATGGCGTCTGGTCCTGGTCAGGGAGAGGTCCAACTTGACGCCACTGTCTCGCAGCTGGCGGCACTTGTGTTGCAAGCGTCGATAACGTGCAGCCAACTTGGCGTATGCATTATTCTGTGATTGCGGCACACTCGCTGCTGTTGCTGCTAGAGGTGTCAGCTCCGGCTCCGGCAGCGTGGCCGTTATGAGATCATTGTGATGCAAGAAGCTGCGCTGCATGTCCAAGATGTCGATCTTCTTCTTGGCCGCAGGTTGCTGAGGTGGCTGCAGCCAGTCCGATTGCCAATACGAGCTGCTGCCCTCCAGTTTAAGTGCACTTGGCCCAGTCAGACTGAGACTCACCATGGGCGTGGAGAGGGGTGTGGGTGTTGCCGTTGCCGTGGGCGTGCCATGTATGTGCACAACATGCTGTTGCAGACTCTCGGCGGTGAAGAACTTGGTGCTGCACATGCTGCAGTTGTGCAGGCGAAAGGCCGACGATTGCACCACACTGTCGTTGAGCACCACAATGTTGGGTTTGCTGCTCGCTGGCGGCGGTATCTGGCTAACATTGGTCACAATTGGCTTCGAGCTGCGCGCATCGACGTTGGGCGGAGGCATAGCCGGCGGCTGTGGCTGCTGCGAAGGTGGAGGCTGCGACTGCTGCTGCGTTGTGTGTGCCTGCTCTGTGGCCAGACTATCAACACACTCGACTTTCTCTGTCTTGTACTGCTGCAGCACTGGCAGCGGCCACTCCTCCTTGGCATAGTTATGCTCCTCGGTTAACAGCTCCGCCTGCAGCATCTCATTGACCGAGGGCAGGACTGGAGCTGCACTGCCCACAACGGGCTCTGCATCGTCGGCTATATTGATGAACGGATCATCCAGATTGATTATCTCCATAATATCACAATTGTTAATGATGTCCTGCGCATTGAGCATGGGAAAATCGCAGAACTGGAACTTGTGCTCTGTTTCATCAGTCGCATCCGCCTCATGATCACAGCATGCATCGTCGAGGCCCATGTCCAGTTCGTCTGGAAACAGATTATCCAGACTCTCGCATGCCTCCTGCTTGACACGCACCACCGGCTCCTGTTTGATCTTCAGCTGCCGTCGATACTTGCGCTGCAGTTCGCTCTGGGCCAGCATGACCACGTCGCAGAACTGTGAGAATCTCTCCAGTTGACGGCAGCAATCGCCGCAAATGTCCTTGGGCAATGGCAGCGAGTCGTCCTGCAATATCTGCAGGGTGGGAAAACACTTCTGTATCATGCCGAAGAGCTCGAAACTCTTGTCGAAGGAGACACAGTTCGGCGCGGAGGTGCCACAGAAGCGGCACATGCTCTTCGCTCCGCTGACTGCCGACTGCGCTGCTGTTTCTGCCGTTGCTGTCGCCACTGGCAGCGTTGTCACCTGTTCCACTATCAAGTTCAGAGATTCCCTCGTTGGCACTCGCACAGTGGGCACAGCATTCTTTTTAAGTGTCTTGCGATTGTTGCTGCAATTGAAGTCGGAGTCAACAAAGTGACGACTGCAGACGGCGCTCCACTTGGAGGGCATCCACTGTCCACTGCGCTGTGTGAAGTCCATCCATTTTTGAAGCAAATCCTTGCGCTTGAAAGGGAATCTAAGGCAGAGTTAAATATTAATAAATTGTTTTGAAAATATTAAATATTCAATTGTTTCGCACCTGTGGAAGGAAATGCTGCCGGAATGCACGTATTTGTCGCTGCAATTGACCACTGCGCAGTGTGCCGGCATTGGACATTGTTTGTGTTTATCTGGGAAAGTGAAAAACTTGTTAATTAAGCGTTGTAATTTAAGTTCTACAGCTGTTTATGTTGTTTTTTGCGTTTTTGTTTGTTTTTCTTTTAACAGCGCGCAATAAGATGCCAATAACAGCGCCTTTAGAGTAACATTTGTTACGCTGCTTGCTAACAGCACTAAGCACTGTTATCGATAGACCGCAACCATTGTCTATCGACACCATTGAAAAAGAAAAGGCGGAAAAACTTAAAATAAACCGAGAAGAACGACGCTTGCTAAGGTTTGTGCCACAGAGAAAACGCTAATACGTAGATATATAAAATCTAAGTGATTTCCGAAACGTTAACAATAATTAATAAATATGCCACGTACAAAAATACCAAAGAATTCCAAGCGAAACCGTGAGGCGGCAAATCGCGAAAAGAAAATACGCATTTACGAATTAAAAACGGATTCTTTGCTAATGAGCCTGGACGATATTGCGATGCGTTACATTACCCTTGTGGATACAGAAATTCAGCTAATACAATCGCGGCTACAGTCGGAGTTACGCACAATAAAAATGTATGATTTCTTAGATCAATTGGAGCATCTGGAAAGGTTTGATGGTTTTCAGGCCAGCGATCAAGCGCAGCACTTCGGATCTCAGTCCATTTGCAGCAACAAAACAATTGGTACAATGGGCAATATAAGCAACAACAACTGTGCGGTGATTGCCACAAGCAGTCGCAATGACGAAGGTAACTACAGAAATACAAATATCATTAGATTCATGTGCAATGTTGTTATTTGCTTTTGGTGGCGTCTTTTTTTCTAACTATCTTCCTTTGCTTTTGTATCCTAACCACATTATCGCTCTCACTCGCACTTACACCTCAAACCATTTGCACATCTGGTCACAATCTATAAAGGCTACCTTACAGAGAACAGTGACATGGGCGGTCATAGCCAAAGTGGCTCCATAATGTCTGCCTACGGCAGTGGCACACTACCAGGGCCGTTGCATTCGGCCAGTGCCCGTCGCGAGAGACGCAGTCGCTCTGCCTGCGAGAATGGCAAACTATTGGCTCCATCGACGAGCAGTACCAGCAGTGTTCTGGCCAGTGCTAAGAAGTCACAGCGTTCTTCCCGCAACAAGATGCGCACTCCAATGCCAGCACGTCAGAAGGCGTTCAGTGCAGAGCGTACACCACGCAACAAGCAGCGGGGTACCTCACCGGACACTCCCGCTATGGCCTTTATGCGCTGGCCCAAGCCTGGCGAAATGGCGCTCTCCAAGTTTGGTAGCCCCATGGTTGCTCAAGTGTAAGTAGAACTCATGTGAGGTAATTTTAGAATTCAATCAAGCTGTCTCACTTCTTCCCCAGGATGCCAGATAAGTTCGCTAATGTTAATATACCTATAAGGAATGGAAGTACAAGCAGATCTGATCGAGAATTTGGACTCGGATACCTTAAATCAGATTCGCACACTGCATGCGAACTTGCAAATGATTGTGAACACGGCCAACAAGGCAGGCTTGAAGTAATCAGCTTCAGGCGGGCATTCAATATAGATTTACACATATATTCTTTTATATTATGTTAAGTTTATGTGAAGTTTTAAAATTTAAAAAAATGTAGCCTAGCAAGCGAACAAGTTAATAAAAATTCAAATGTTCGTTGAAGTCAAAGCAACCCCTTCAAACATAAAATCGAGAGGAGTAGCGAAAATGCCCCGCACAAAGATAAGCAAACGGAATCGTCAGCAGCTGCGTCAAGAGGTGGAGGTGGAGGAGAAGCGCCGCTTGGCTGCAATAAAGTTGGAGACGGTGCTGAATGAGATCGACGAGCTGGGCAAGCGCTGCGTGCGGCAGGTGGAAAATCAGCTGCAGCTACTAATCGCACGTTCAAGTCAGCAAGTGCTGCAGCTGAAGTTCGGTCAGTTTCTGCAGCTCCAGTTGAGCCACTTCGAAGATTTCAAATTGATGCGTAAGTAGCTGCAATATATCGAAATGTATCCATAATAATCTCGCCATTTTGCAGCATCTACAAAGCGATCGCCCCGCAGTCTATCGATCAGCTCTCGCAGCAAACGCCTACGCACTCCGTGTACCCAGTTACCACGCGCTGAGATACAATCGGTAGACAGAGCGACATTTAGGAAACGCGATTTGCCGCCTAGGAAACTCGACCAGCCTCCAATGGCCTTCCTGCGCTGGCCCAAGCCAGGCGAAGTGGCTCTTTCCAAAGCGGGGAGCCCGCTGGCCGTGCAATCGTAAACTGAACCGATTCTAACCCTTTTTGGATTGCAATTCATCCTCTCTCTCTCTCTCGCTTTTAGATTTCCAGATCGCTGTGCTAACGTTCACATTCCCACCAAAGTGGGCGTGCTGAAGCTGCAACCCCATCGACTGTTGGAAGTTAAGCGAGAGGTGCTCAAACAGCTGGACTCGTCCACCTTGAACCAAATCAAAACCCTTAACTCCAATCTTAACATGATCGTGGATATGGCTGACAAGATGAGAAAGTAGCAAGAGAGAGAGAAAATTAGAAAAGTTTAACAGAATTTACGCTTATATCATTAATATTTTATTTAGTCTTTTTCCATTTCTCATTTTCAATGCTTTTTTTTTTTCTTTTTTTGTTGTTCAGTGTAGCTGTTGTTGTTGTGTTTGTATTGTTGTTGCATTTCATTGTATATTTTATTTATAATTAATTAATAAATTTAATTATATCAATAGATTTCTCATTAAGTACAAACATAAACATAGCGCACATAATTGTTGTTCTTTAGTCGTTATATGAAGTAAATTCTGAAGTGCGTTTTGAATTTCTGAAATTCAAAAAATATATTCATTTTTCTCTTGCTTTCTGTCTTTACACAAGAAATACATTTACACAATCATGTACAATACTTTAATTTTAATTAACATGTGAAGTGTCCATACAATATATATATGTGTGTGGTATGTGCGTGTGTGTATGTGTGTGTGTGTGACATAGAAGTACAATACAAATAGCAGAGAAAGGTCCACATGGAGCCACATAAATGTTTTCGAATTATATGTACCATAAAGTAGACAAAGAGAACATGTATGTAGATAATGCAAACAGTGACTGAACGATCAAGAGTAGTGACAGCAACACAACATAACACTATATGTATATCGTAGAATAGTTAATAACTACATGTAAAGTTCTTTCTTTAGTTGTATTTGCAGTAGAAATAAGAGCTATTTTAGTCAAAATTCTTCATCCATTCGTTCTGAATACTGTTACATCTCTAAATGTGTTATATATGATAATTGTGTATTGTCTAGAGAAAATAAAGTTGAAACAATATGTAATAATATGCATGAGTATGTGATACGAAAACGTTAATACTTAAAAAATAGGTATACATATGTAAGTAATATGTGACGATTTGAACTGAAACATCATTCCCATATACTAACCCCCAACACCCCATTCCCATTTCCCAACATTTTCAAAAAAACTCAACTATCGATTTTCGCGTTTTTTTAGAGAGTCTCGTTCCATATTTCAGTTTCTTTTGTTTTTCTTTTTTTTTAACACAGCCAATCACCAGTATTTCCCACCCAACTTTTCTGCAAATCGTATATGTACAAAACTTGAAAAAAAGCCGTCTAACATTTTACGCTTGCATTTATTAATGCGTGTGTATGTGTGTGTTGTGTGTGTGTGAGTCTTCTATCTGCGTGAATCCTTTGTTACTTTTGTATTCGAGAGTTCGTATGGTAATTATGAAATTCTTTTTGTTTTCTTGTTTTTACAAAATTGTGCTATTTTTTTACTATTTTGTTAATAACTAATTGCTTAGGCTGTTGTTTTAGAATTCGTTATAACTTGTTTAAATGCTATTTAATATATAATATATATATTTGTTGTTGTTTGTATTAGTTCCTTTGGGCACTACTTATTACGGTTCAGGGCTTCTTTGTATGCAATTAGTAAATAGGTTTTTGTTTGTGTTTTTCGTTTTTTATAATATTATCAACAATTTGTGGTTGTTTGTTTTGTAGGCTTATGCACGGGTACAGGGCGTTGCATCTTGTTTTGTAACGGTTTTATGATCATTTATTTTGGTACAAATTTATGGTACTAGGTTGCATAAAGAGAGATTAAAAGTATGTATGTACACTGAAAAAAATAAAGAATTAAAATACATATAATCAATACCGAAACCTAATAAAATTAATGTGTATAATGTACAGTTAAATATACCGTTAACTTATGCTTATATAACTTACGGAAATACCTTTTATCAAAATGGAAACTGCCTTTGAATCTCAACTTCCGCTCGTATATATGTTATATATATATATAATTGTTGTAGCTTCTCGTTCAATTCATTTAGTATTGTTATAAATTTCTTAAATTAATTCGTATGTGAAATATGAAAGATTTTGTTTTTTTTTTTTTACTTTGTTTTGTTGGTTTTGTAAATATTTGTTATGCTTGTTAGATCTATTAATAATCTACATATATATTTAATATGTATATATATATACCTTTGTATGCTTATAAATTAATTAATTTCGTTAAATGCTTAAATTCATTAATGCACTTTATATGTACTTTTTGTGTTGCTGTGTGTGTGAACTTTTGCTATAATCCTTTCCATCCATGCCATATAAGGTATGTGTGTATGTACGTATGCAAGATACTGGTTTATCCCTTTGCTTAGCCAATTTGTAGCTTACTCTAATTGCAGTATACGTGTGTATATAATAATTATTATAATTTCTTGTTCTGGTTGAGGTTTTATGCAGTATACTATAAATAAATCGTCGTCGCACATCTGAGAACCGAGCACTATTAACATGCAGCCTTGCAGAGGTATCATTATTATTATTATTATTACTTTTATATTCCAAATGACGAGCTAAAGGCAAACTATATAGAGAGGCACGCTAAAGCCTCTCGTTCCATTATCAAAACCTTAAGCCGATTTCGCACTTTAACTCGCTGTATTATTTACTTTTGTCTCGCTCAATTTATCAAATTGTATCAACTTGGTAGCCTCTTAAAACTGAGATTGAACTAGCTGTATCTAAAATACTTATCGAATAAAATATGTGTAAAATTTGCAACTAGTTTTCTTGTTGTTTGTAATTTTCAGACATGCTATGTACAAATACATATAAACTTCTGTCTTTATCATTCGCCTCAATTATATTGTTTGTCCCATTATCTTGGTTGTGCTTTTACTAGTATTTCTTTGTTTATAAGAGTTGCCATTATAAGTATATAAATTTGTATTCGAATTACTATAATAGGTTTTCTATTTTTGAACTTAACGAGAGGTATTTCTATTTTCTCAAGTGTTAATATCGCGATTTGTGTATACACAATTTCATTATATTACATTATTTTGTATTATTTACTTCCATTATCATCATGTGTTCCTCAAACCAAATAATGCTGAATAAAAAAATAAAACATAATGTAAATAAAGATAACGATTTATTTATTTATATTGTATATAACTTTTTATTTAGCATTTTAAACATAATTAATAAAATTAAAAAACTATCGATAATATATATAGATATACGAATCTGTATAATGCTTGCATAGTATTTTATTGTTTTTTTAATTTAAATAATATTTATAACGATTGAACCCAACTAAAGTTTAAAGAAGCGAATCGTGTGTAAACAAAATCAAAAATCAATAATCAGTATAAAAATAAACAAATTTTATACGAAAACCGAGTGTTCTCATTTTCTTAATTTGTTGTTGTTGTTGCTGCTGTTGTTACTACAAAATATATAGTATATATGTGTATGTGTTGATTAGAAAAGCATATATCGAAATAAATCTGTTTCGTTACAAATTTGTTTAAACAAAAACCTGTAAAATAGCCTTCACGTCGCTCCTCATTTTGTTTTGTTGTTGTTTTTATTAAATTACAAATTAATTACGTTTAGAGCATTAACTAAGTTATGATTAAAAATTTAAAAACAGCATAGAATATATAGATATTATGAAGAGGGGGCGCAATGAAGAAATATGTACAATCAAAATCACTTTAGAAAGTGCGTTAAACTATAATTGATTAACAGGATAAGAAAGAGCAAACAGAATCGGGAATAGAAAGGTCTAGGAAGACGCTCTATAGCAACAAATAAGCAACACTAGTATTTTTATAAGATTTAACAAATTATCACACTGAAAAAAATTCAACACTAATTTTAATATGTGTATACATATTTCTTTATCTTTATATATGCAGTATATATGTAGATGTGTTCTCTGTGGATGTGTGTGTGTGTGTGTGTGTGTGTGTATTATGTGCTTAAATAGTTCGTTCAAATTGTATACAATTGATTAATTCGTTTAATTATCAACTAATGCCGTTAAATTAAAAGCCTAAAGCGCAAACTGCTGCCGTTCTCATTTATTTATAGGGAGAGTTCATATATATGGGGTTTATAGGGATTATAAATTATACGTTTGTATGTACATATACAATAGATATACAATATTAAACAACAGCTTACTCCACACGCACGATACAAACACATGCACCTGCCTATATGTATAGTATATAGATACATATATACACATACGTATACGTATACAAATATATGTATGCTACCGACTTAGCCTAAGCAATGTACGTAATAAATATTATATTTGTTTTTTTTTTGTTTTTGCATTTGTTGCAACTTGTTGCCAAACGTTAAACTATTTCTTTCTTAGAGGTTTCCGTTTACTATTAATATTTGCTAGTGCTGTATGTATACATACATATATATATATATAGATATATCTTTATATAGTTCTGTGTATATATACGTTTTGGCTTATTGAATAGTGCTGCTATTTACTGTTACTTTCTGTTATTTGTTATTAACTATCAATTTACAGTTTCGCCTTTTTCGTTTTGTTTTTTTTTTTTTCGCCTGACTTGAAATGCGGCAGTTGTTTTTTTTTATCATTATGAAAGAAAAGCTGTCTGAGAGCCATAAATGCGTTTCGAAGAACATAATTTTGGATAATTTTTGCTTTTGGACACTTTAAACGCCGTCGGGTCACCTCGTAGCACTGCTCGTAAAGAAGTCCGCTGTGGGGGGAAGAAGGAAACATAAAAATGTTGATTAGTTTGTGATCCATTTATTGAAATACTTTCATTACTTACGCGTTTCGAAGCTGAAGCCAAGCGTCTGATCTGGCGGCGTGTTGAGCATGGGATTCCCACTGTTTCCCACGCCCACGCCACCTCCTACTCCAGGCGTGCTGGCATTGCCCATCGAATTTGTACTCATTGTTCCCTGCTGCTGCTGCTGCTGTAGAGGACTGTGCGGCGTTTGTCCACGTTGTGTGATTCCTCCGCCTCCACCTGCAGTGGCTGCTGCTGCCGCCTGCTGGGCACGCACACTGACCACTGCACGCAGCTCCTGCTTGACAAAGTCCGAGTTGGCATTGCCACCACCACCGCCGCCGCCTGCGCCACCGTTGCCAGCTGAAAATAGTTTCACAAAGGATTAATAAAATTGATTTTAGGGTGACCATGCGATCTTTTTTTTTTATTCCCAATTTTTTTAGTCACAATTCATATGGGGTTGGAGGAGCAGCAACATAAATGATATAATAATACACAACAACAAAACAACAAAGGTACAACATATACATGTATAACATAAAACAAAAACATAAAACATAAAGAATATTCGTAAATTTATATAGTTATACGAGAAATGGGAAGACTAGCGCAGGGTTGCACAGATATATATGATAATAAAAACCCACTTTGATATAATTGTTTTGTTTTCTAAAATATTCCCAATATTTTTGTAGATATTTAAATATTTTACTTAAAGCATGATAACGAATAGCTATGTATATATATTGTTTCACTATCCCCAGTTCTATGGTGAATATAAAAATACTTCTTCTGCATTTCAATTCCATTCTATATTGCTCAACTCTTTTCGAGGGCGTGGGACGACGGGTTAATACAGTGGAGGGTTGGGGGGTGCAGCACTTACAACTAACCTTCTTTTTATATACAAGAAGAAATACATGGACTTAAGCTCGGCGATTATATATATGGTTATATACAAGATATCATTTTAGATTATACATACATACATAGATATTTATATGGTATATATACAGTACAATTATACAAAACACAAATGTGGTTAGCCAGAAATGGTGTTGTTGTTGTTGTTCTTTGTTCTCCCACGGACGTTTTAGTTTGTATATACAATAAATGTGTGTGTGTGTGTGTGTGTGTGTGTGTGGATTTTGGTTGCTTTACAACACTAATACTAATTATAGGCAGCAAATTATATCATGTTTTTAGAAATTATACTCTTGCGGAAACTTTGGGGGTCGGGCTCATGAATTATATAAATTCTTGATCAGCATCAATAGCGAAACGGTTGCCACACAAACTAGTCACTCTGTCTATCTTGATGATGCTTGGTACACGTGCTGCACGATGGAAAGAAGTCGGAGCAAGCCCGAACGGACCGATATATCGTAGGATGCATAAAGCAAAACAACCTATTTTCGCCATGTTTCAAGATATTGCAACCAAACCAACTGCATCTACATACTTCTGTATATATAATATGTAATTAAAATTTGCTATAAAAACATACAGAAGCCATTGGTCGAAATGACTGATTTTTGTTGGAGATCCGTATTGCTTTAAATAGCTCATCTTATCAGCTCCAATTAGAGTCGTGATTAACCTAGGTATACTTTCTCTATTTCATTTCAAATCGAACAGTTTTATACAGCTTCCATAGAAATAATCAGTCATCAATAATTAAGGATATTAAAACTGTCAATGAAATCATGATCGAGGTTATCAGAATCTATTTCTATATAGAACTAATATTGAAACAATCTGCTCAGACTGAAGCCAATCACTTTGTCTCTTATGTTTCCGTCTGTAGCAAGGAATTTTGAGAGATTTACTTAGTAATTTGTTGCCCATAACATATTTATGTAGATGTATGTGTATGGCCGTGTGTGAGGGTGTGCGTGTGTTTACAGGGTATATGGGGCATATATGACATGTGATTTACAGCGAGCGCGTGAGAGCAGAAAATGAAACGAGAGAGGGGAGCGATAGGCGTTGAGAGGAGTTGGAGATGAGGGAAAGAAGAGAGAGAGAGATAGAGAGAGAGAGAGAGAGCAAGAGCGAGATGGAGATGGAGAGAGAGTGGGTGTGTGTGTGAGAGAGAGAGAGAGAAAGAGAAAGAGTTCAAGTGTGAGCACACGGCTTACCGGTCTGCGCTCGACCATAAAAATCATTCGCCGTCTGCCCATAGCCATAGGCAGAACCAACGACGCCTCCGCCTAAGCCTCCTACGCCACCTCCGCCCAGGCCAATGATGCCATTGCCGCCGCCACTGCCCATGCCGCCCACGCCCATTATGGCCGGATGGGGGGACATGCTCATTCCGTTCATTAGCTGCTGTTGCTGTTGGTGTTGTTGCTGTTGGTGTTGCTGATGTTGTTGCTGTTGCTGATTGGCAACATTTTCATTGTGATTGCTGTTGCCGTTGCTGCTGTTGTTGTTGTTGTTGCCACTCCCACTGTTGCTGTTGTTGTTGTTGTTGCCAGGCGACATGCCAAAGCGCGTTGAGCCTGTGTTCGGTTAAGCGGTTTTCGGATTTGATATTTGCTTTTGGTTAAAAACTATCGACAGACTTGTTCGTATGTGTGTGTGTGGGTGTGAATCGGTGTATGTGTACTGGTGTGTGTGTGTGTGTAAGCTGTGTATGTACTGATACAGTTAGATTATAAAGCTGCACTGCGTCTACAAATCGTGAGAATCGTTGGATTATCATTGGATTCTGATACTGATCTATTGATCTATCGATAATCTATGCACATTTGCTAATAATTCTCAACTAGTTAATGTGCTAAATGTCCTACTTATATAAATACTGCGAACTATCGAACTCTGCCTTGAACATGAATAATTTCATTCGGTATAATTATTTTTTTTTATTCTTTTCTATGAGTGGGATCTCTTGCTTCTGGGGCTGCCTAGGGGGAAAGGGGAGCAGCAGCTACTCACCTGGTAAATGCTGCGTTGCCTGTGGCACATTGCCCTGCCGCTGTAGTCGCTGCAATGGATTCTGTTGCTGCTGGAACGCTGCAGCACCGCCACCGTAGGGTGACTGTGGCCCGTTGCCGCCGCCACCAAAGTTCAAACCGCCGCCGCCGCCGCCACCGCTGCCTGGTCCACCGGGCACCGCAACAGCATCGGGTGTTGTGGCCGCCTGGGCCGCCTGGAAGGAGTTCTGACGTTGCAACACTGCCGCCGTTGCACCAACGGGAGAATTCAAGCCGCGTCGCTGCTGCGGACTCTGCTGCTGCTGTTGCTGTTGCTGTTGCTGCTGTTGGTACTGCCTTGCATTGTAGTTGCCGACACTCTGCTTGAATTGGAGACAAGATTAACAAGAAGCTCAGCTGGACACGATGATCAAAAATCTCTGCTACTCACCTGCAGCTGTGCAATGAGCAGCGGATTATTGTGCTGCTGCAGTGAACGTGCTGCTGCACCACCAACTGCTCCACTGCCACCAGCACCAACACCAACACCAACACCACCTGCTCCGCCAGCCGAGGGCCATTGTTGGGGACTGTTCTGCATGCCAGGCGACTGCATGCCAGACTGGCTGCCAAAGGGTGTATTGGAGCGTCCGCCATCTCCCGCCTGCTGTTGCTGCTGCTGCTGCTGTGCCAGATACGCCAACTGTTGCTGCTGCTGCGGATTGTTCTGCTGCTGCTGCTGTTGTGGCTGCTGTGGCGACAGACGCTGCGCGTTCTGCGCAAACGGCGAAGCATAGCCTGTAAAGCAAGAGACTGATGAGGAGAGATTTCCAGGAGAGAATTGCTTCTTTCAACGATAGAATGCAAAACAAAACATTCTGGCTAGGATTAGCCTATTCCTTACCCTGATTCGGCTGTGGACTAAAGGGTGCACTGCGTCCGGGGCTGAGCTGCTGCTGCATCAGTGTTTGTGCAAAGTTTGGACTGAGCTGCGCATCTGCTGGCAGATTGGTGCGCGATAGGGACACGTTGGGCGCCACCACAGTCTGATTCAGCAGAGAACCAATGTTGTTGATGCTGCCCGCATTGATGCCGGCTGTAAAGAAGGAATAGAAGATTAATCCCTGCCATCTACACCCTCGGCACCTCCCTCTCCCACTCACTGGCATTCTCCGGCACAACCACATGTTGCTTCTGCTGCTGCTGCAGTAATCGCTCCTGCTGCTGCAACAATCGCTCCTTCTGCTGTGCCGCCAACTGTTGCTGCTGCTGCTGTTGCTGTCGCATGTTGCGCAGCTGCTGACTTTGCACCACCACTGCCCCGCCAGCTGTGGCCACCGCATTCATGGGGCCACGAGGGCGATGCGAGGATACTGAATACATTGGCGGAGGGCGCTGGAATCCCTGATTCCTCATGCTGTCAAGCTGTTGCCGCTGCATCAGATGCTGCAGCTGTTGCTGCTGCTGCTGTTGATGCTGTTGCTGCTGCTGCTGTTGTTGTTGTTGTTGCTGCTGCTGTTGTTGTTGCAGCGGTGTCAAACTAAGCATGCCTGGATACGCCGGTGGCTGCAAGTGTTGCTGACGTTGTTGTTGCTGCTGCTGTTGTTGTTGCTGCTGCTGTTGCTGCACCAGCAATTGCTGCTGCTGCATGAGCAACTGCTGTTGTTGCTGCTGCGACATTGGCATATGCTGATTCATCACATGCCCAAATGCAGCTGATTCCACATCGAGCATCAACGACTTCTGTATATCGCTTATCGCAGACGCCTCCGAGGGCGCATTGGGCACAATGGGCGTGTCATCTGTATAGTAATCCATCACGCTGTCCAACAGCTTGGACAGTTCCGTATCGGCGGCCGCCGCTGCTGCTGCTGCCGCTGCTGCTGATGATGTCGAGGCCGCTGTGGTAGTTGAGGTAGTTGCTGAGGTCGCCAGTTGATGTTGCTGCTGCTGCTGCTGCTGGTAAGAGAGCTGTTGCTGCTGCTGCTGCTGCTGTTGCTGGCTGAGGTAGACATCGTTTTGTTGTTGTGGCGTTGACTGTTGCTGCTGCTGCTGCAGTTGTTGCTGCTGCTGTTGCTGTTGCTGCTGCTGCTGTTGTTGCTTGCGTGCACGATTGGATGCTGCAGCCGCTGCTGCCGCTGCCTTTGGACCCGTGCTGCCGGCACTAATCAGATTACCCGGCGCAGCCAGGGAACTGCTGACATTATTCACCGTGGAGCTGGTGATGTCCGGCAACGTTTTCACCTGCAGCGGATGCTCTGGATTGGGTGCCTTGGGCAGCTTTGGTGGATTCTGCAGCAGCTTGGCTAGCATGCGATTCTGGGTGCAAAGTTTGCTCGGCTTATCCTCGGAACGTTTCGCTGAGATGTCGTCGTCGGGCTCGTTCAGGGATCGTTTGCGTGACATTGCCGGATCACTTTGGATTTTCAGCATTCGCTTGAGATCCTCATTGCTCATGGTGTTGCCAGCGCCGCCGCCACCACCAACACCACCACCACCGGAGCTGCCTCCCGCTCCGGGGCCACCACCAAGCATGCCACCATGTCCATCATCCTTCTGCAGTTGTCGCATTAGTTCGCTGGTGCGTGCATTGCCCACGTTCGAAGATCCTGTCGTGCCAGACGCACCACTGCCGTCGTCCTCCTCACTGCGCTCGTTGAGCAGCTGTGAATAAGAAAAAAAAATAAATATATTTTGATCTGATACGGAAGCCAAGTTGAAGTACTCACCTTGAGCAACATCGGATTCTGTGAATTGCCCGCCTTCTGCAGCAGGGAGGCGTTGCCCGCACCGCCACCCGCACGCGACATCGCGCCGAACATGCCAAGCTGTGCCTGAGCCTGTTGAGACTGCGTGCCCATTTTGAAGCTGCCACTAGGACCGCCAACGGAGCCAGGTCCAGGATTGAGCTTCTCATCCTCGCCGCATTCCTGCTTGAAGAACTGTAGTAATTGAGAGAGAGAGAGAGAGAGTTGCAGGATAAGAACAAGTAAGAGAGTAAGAAAGTCACGTGTGCTCGACTGTGATATACCCACTACCTACTTTCCGCTACTCCTATTATAAAACAGGTTGATGACTCCTCCATCTACCTTTTACTATTCCTACCCAGCTCTTATCATTCTCCTTTACCTTTTACCCTTGACCTCTACCTCTTACCCTCTAGCTAACTTAGTTGTCGTCAAGTGAAACTCACCTTCTCGTCCAGCGCATTTGCGCCCACGCCGCTAGCTAAGCTATGCGACTTGGTTAGCAAATGACGCAGTCTCTCCGAGGACTCCTGCGGCGGCGTCAGTTGTTGTTGCTGCTGTTGCTGCTGCTGCTGCTGGGAAAGCAGCAAACCGCCCACTCCATTGGGCAGTCCCACTCCCATGTTGTTGTTGCTGTTCGTGTTGCTGTTGGGTTGCTGCTGTTGCTGCTCCTTGTCCGGTTTGATGTCCGCCGGATCGTAAGAGTGAAAATTGAAACCATAACTGCTGCCCCCGCCACCGCCTCCGGCACTGGCATTGGACTGTGGAGAGGGTAAACTGGCCGCCGAATGCGAGGATAATTGATACGGCGTCGCTGGCGATGCGCAGACAGCCGGACTGAAGCCATGACCCGACGGTGGCCGTGGGGTACTCACCGGTGTGGCGACCGAGGCACGTGAATTGGGCCTGGAATCTGTCCAGCCACTAACACCACCGCTGGGATCCATGTCGAACGAGGAATGTGCAATATCGAATTCGAATGTGTCGCTGCCATAAAACGAATGCTCTCCGGGAGCCGGTGAGGCAGTGAACGCATTCACCAGGTTAGCAGCCGACGATGATGTTGAGGAGTTTGCTCCAGATGCGCTGCTTGCGCTGCTCTGCAGACGCTGCTGCATGCTGCCACCATTGAGAATGGCTGAGCTCATTAGAGGACCACCAACACTAGTGGTTTGGGTGTTGTTGCTGCTTCCACTACTGCTGCTGTTGTTGTTGTTGTTGTTATGCTGGCCACCGCCAATGAGACCGCCAAGTAAATGTGTTGGCATCGCTGAGGATGAGGACGATGCCGAGCCAGAGATGGAGCTGCCATGTCCCAGCACCTCCATGGAAAGTGTGTTAACTAGTGAGGCACCGGGGGACATGGCGCACAATTGACTTAAGCCAAATACGCCGAGACCACCAGCAGCACCACCGCCACCACCTAGTCCAATACCAACTCCGCCCGCGCCTCCTGCATTGCCCGTTCCAGTGTTGTTGCTATTCATATCGTTCTCTGAATTCAGCAACGTCTGCACGGACATGATGAAGTCACTCTCCCCTGGCGATTGATTGAGAAACAGTCTCGAATTGGCCTTCACATGCACATAGACATCGGGTGTGCCGAAACGCAATCGAAATGGACGTGATACAACATTCGATATGGAGGCACTTTGTCCACCGCTGGCGGAGCTGCCTGGTGAATGCACCGCTGATGCGGATTCCTGAATGTCGCGCAGATGTGATTTGAGCGTTGGCAGATCCTGCGGATGGCAAAGGTCCTGCCAGAGTCGACCAACCCAGGTCTGTAGATGGTGTTTAAAGGGTTCACGCAACGCGGTCGCATCCAAGCTGAGTATTTTGCCATGCCCATCCAGCTTAAAGGTCATCTGTTCGATCGGCTGCTGTTGCACATGCTGCTGCATGTTTATCTCCAGCGGTGACTCGTCCTCCGGTCGTGTGATCAGACACAGTACGGAGCTGCTCGCATCGGCATCGTCTGCAACGGAAAGAAGCGAAATTATTAAGGAATCAGAAAAGCTGCAGAACGGAGCATGACTATATATATAATTCTTGAAAGGAAACCACTGGAAAGAGTAAAGTTTCTGGGATTGAAGCTCTTGAGATTGAAGTTTTTTAGAAAGAAGCTTCTGGGAGTAAAGAAGCTGTGAGTAAAGCCTGTTGGAGTGAAGCTCTTGGGAGTGAAACTCTTGGGAGTGAAGCTCTTGGGAGTGAAGCTCCTGAGAGTGTACCTTAGGAGACTCCTTGGAGTGAAGCTCTTGAGAGAGTGAAGGTTTCGGGAGTACAGCCTCTTGGTAGTGAAGCTCTTGGGAGTAAAGCTCTTGGGAGTGAAGGTCTTGGAAGTGAAGCTCTTGGGAATGAAGCTCCTGGGACTGTATCTTAGAAGACTCCTTGGAGTGAAGCTCTTGCGAGTGAAGTTCTTGGGAATGAAGCTCTTGGGAGTGAAGCTCTTGGGAGTGAAGCTCTTGAGAATGAAGCTCTTGGGGGTGAAGCTCCTGAGAGTGTACCTTAGGAGACTCCTTGGAGTGAAGCTCTTGAGAGAGTGAAGGTCTTGGAGGTGAAGCTCTTGGGAGTGAAGCTAATGGGAGTGAAGCTTTTGGGAGTGTATCTTAGAAGACTCCTTGGAGTGAAGCTCTTAAGAGGGTGAAGGTTCCGGGAGAAAAGCCTCTTGGGAGTGAAGGTCTTGGAGGTGAAGCTGTTGGGAGTGAAGCTTTTGGGAGTTTATCTTAGGAGACTCCTTGGAGTGAAGCTCTTGAGAGAGTGAAGATTCCGGAAGTAAAACAATAACGAGTGTAGCTCAGTAGGATGAAACTCTGAAGAGATAAACTCTTCATAATAACGTCCTTAGAGTAAAGCATTAGGAGTGAAGCTCTAAGAATAAAGGTCTGCCGTATGTGTGTTGGACTCACCCTTTACTGGCGCCGCTATCAACACGACCTCTTCATACTTGTCCTGATGTCCCGTCTGCCTGAGTGGCTTCTGATCCATGCCATCGCTGTTGGAGGATGTCTGTGTCGCCGGCCTTGTATCCTTGACTAGCATGCGCACTTTGGTCGATATGCTGCGCTTGGATTTGCCTCCACCGGGTCCACCTCCACCACCACCAGGACTGGAATTCGAGCCAGCCGAATGCTGTGATGCATTGCCATTGTTCAGCTCATCGAGGTCACCCCAACTGCTGCTACCCGAACCGGCAGCTCCACCACCACTGGAGCCTGCACCGCCACCTCCTCCACCACCAGCTGGGCCACTTCCACTGTTGCTGTACATGTTGTTTATGATCGGTTCCAGTTTGGCGTGATCCCCCGAATAGAGGTACATGTAGAGCGGTTGATGGTACAGTTCCTGCTTTTCATAGCCGATCAGTTCTCGGATGTTCTGTGTGCAGGACTCAATGATGCCGTTTGCGTTCACTTGCAACAGGACCCAACCCACTGAGCTAATGTAATGCTCAAGTGCCTCGAAATATGCTGATATTTCAGGGACTTGACCATTCAGTAGCGATGGCTCTGGCAATGGCGGTTCCGTTGAGCTTACTTCACCCTGTTGCACAGGGTGTATCGAGCAGTTGTCGGTGGCGCAGCGCGAGCAACGTTGTGAGGTTCCTTGTGGTTTGCTATTATTGTTGTTATTGTTATTATTATTGTTGTTATTATTATTGTTGTTGTTGTTGGTCGTTGTCGTGGAGTTGTTGTTGTTGTTATTATTGGTTGATGTTGAGGAAATATCACGGCTTTGGCCTTTGTCACAAATATCACGATACTGCAAAGAGAAGGAGAGTGAGAGAAGTGATTAATTAATGAGTTCATATACAATATATAGGGTATTTGCGGGGTATCTTCGGATGGAGAAAGAATTGGTAAATACGTGAATTTACATATAGCACAGGGTATTGTAGGGTATTTTTTATTCATTAATGGAAAGAAGGCAGTGATTAATAAGTGAGTTTACAAATTGTGTAGGGTATTATATTGTATTTTAGTTTAAATTATTATTTCACGGAAGTATTTGCTATTGTTCTCTTCTTTTTTTTTCTTGTTTTCCAACTCTACTCATCAAGCTTGCATTAAGATCGCAAAAAGAAGCTTTTGTTCCAATTTGCAGAGTGAGAGAGAGAGAAAGCTCAAGCCTACAGCCTGCGTCGGCGTCGTCGTCATCGTCGGCGTCGGCGTTTCGCTCGATGTGTTTACACAATAAAGTGCAATAAACCGAAATTCGTCTCATTTCTCCTGTTGCTGCGTATGCTTTTGCATGTGTGTGTGCGTGTATGTGAGTCTGAGTGAATGCTTTATTTTTACTCCGCCACGCATATTTTGGCGCGCGCGTTTGAGCTTTGAGTCATTTGAGGTGGAGGCAAAACAAAACAAAACACGACAGAAAATCTTTGCAAACACACACTCACACACATGCACGACAAATGTTTTTCAAAAATATTGTTTGATTTGAAAAGTTCTAAGACGTAGTTCAGTTCACGAATTTCACATATGTGTTTTGCAACACACAAACACACAATCTCAAGGTCAATCAACTTGAGGGCGCGTGTTCTGAGCGTGTCAATGGCTTTCACTCCTCACTCAATTTGTTTGCCTCCCTCTCTCTCCCCTTCTCTATCGCAGTCGCAGTGGGTTGCGCTGTCGCAGTTTGTTTTTTCTAAAAAGGGGGTGGGGGCGTTGCATTACAAGAATTTCACGTACGCTTTGTGGATTTTCTTTTTTATTTTAGTGTTTCTTTTTATTTTGACTATGCTTGTTGTGTTGTTGTTGTTAATCAATTGCCAAATTGTATTTTGTATATTATATTCACACTGAAAAATCACAGAAACGTTGCGCACACTCAGCACAGTCACAAAGTTGCCGAAATACTAAACACAACACACAGTTTTATGCAATTGTTGTATTGTATTAAAAGCCCGAAAACACGGCAGAAAAATACACACAACAACAACAAAGGCAGGCGAAGGCAGACAGCGCAGCAGCAGCGCTGACGAAGCGTTGCTCTCTTTCTGTTCTCTCTCAATGAGCGCCAATGCGTGCAAAAATACGAGCAGCACTGACACTCTCTCTTCACACTCACACACGCACACTCTTTCTCCGACTCTCTTGCAGGGCGTTTGTTTACCGGCTCACGTGTGTCATTGGTATTTGTGATGTGCCTTTGTGATGTGCATGTGTGTCTGTGATTGTGTGTGTTTGTGTTATCACCATTGCCTTTGCACCTTGTGCGAGAAGAGGGCGTTAAAATAACTGCGTGTTGTTGTTCTTGCTGCTGCTGCCGCTTCTGTTGCACTCGAATAATAATAAAATATGGAATCGAGAAGTGCGACGTCATCGGCAGTTGTCAGTTCGCTGATCTGGCTGGCAGAGAGGCAGTCTGAGAGAGCAACGGAGAGAATGAGAATGTGAGCTCAGAGAGAGCTTTTGTTTGTTTTTTGTTTGGAAGGAAGCGATCACAATTTGTGCATGCCAGACTTTGTCTGTGTGTGTGTGTGTATGCGAGCAGAGACAGACAGAGTGAGAATGTGTGCAGTAATTTTGCGAGAACGGCAGCCAACCAGGAAAAGTTGCTCAACAAAATTGTTTTTGGGGTGAAGGCACTCCGAAAATATCGTCAAATGATAAAACAAACAACAACAACAGCAACTCACGAACCGGAGCATGCTATGACGAATATGTCTAAAACGTGTCTGATCTTTTTGTTCTTACACATACAGAGAGAAATAAATGTGTTTATGTGTGTATGAGCCTCGCATTGATCGCATCAGGTAATGTGCGAATTTTTGGAAGCTTTTGGAAGCAGATGCAAGCACAAAATGATGAAAGACAACAAGAACAACATCAAACTTCAACGGAAACAGATTCCCGTACAATAAACAATGGGGTTAATTTCATTTATATTTGTGTGAATGCAGAATGAAGAGGAAGAAATAATGTTTGCCTCCTCCAAGGTGGATGAATAGAGCTTAAGAACAAGATAGAAGAAAGAAGCAGAGAAAAATATCTATCAAACGAGTAAGTAAAGCTTGCAGTTTTTTGAGTATCTCGAATGCGAGTTACCCTGTACTCAGTGAAATGTTGTGAATGAAGGTTTTCATTATGGTAATTGTTACATTATTACTTATTTATTTATATTTACCGAATTAGAGCTTTTACTTGAAATATAATAAAACTTTTTGTTGATATGTAAATTGAGTAGAGCTTTTGGCTTTCAAAACATTTCATTAAAAATGTATAATTTGTATGTGGTGTTTCATATTGTACCCACTGTGGTCTAACTTAGATTATCCCTAGTCGAAAAGGGTTTGCAACTGTCGCTTACAGATTTCCCCCTGAGCATGCGCTCGAATGCGAGTTACCCTGCACTGTCTTAATTAAGTTATCTATTTTAGCTATTAATATATAATTCGATTATATATCATAAACTAAATGAAGCTTAATTCAATTGTATATCTACATATTTGGTTGGAGCTTTTAGCTTTCAAATTATTTAATTAAATACCTTTAATCTCATTATGGTATTTTCTTATTGACCCGACAGTGGTTAAAATTAGATTATTATTGTTCATAAAGGGGTTGCAGCCGCCGCTTTCTGATACAGACCCCTAAACAAATTTTACCACACGTCTTTAATTGCATTTTCATCACTCGGACTACCCCTTTTACAAGCCGAATTACATTATTTAAACATAATGATTTATTAAATTTTGGCTTTCGGTATTTTTCGCTTTTAGCTTTATTTTTGGCTTGCTAGCTGTTGCGGCTTTTAGTTGCGGCTGTTCGTTTAATTCGTTTTTGAAGTTCGGCAAAGCGTGGCGCCTCTAATTTGCATAATAAAATACTTAGGCTACCTGAAACCAATAAATGACAAACAAAAAGCGAAAAAAAACAAACCCAGTGGCTAAAATAACATGACGAGAGGTATGTATATGTAGCTATCCATTATGAAACATGAATAAATTTATGTAAATTTAAGACAAAACAAGATGAGAAGAAAAAAAAAAAATTTTAATTGAATTCTGAGTGACGTCATACTGAAATCTGTTTTGCCGGATTTAAAAAAAAAAATATTTTAAGCTCTCGGTTTGGTAAAAGCTCAACGTTTCAGTCTAATAGAGTTTTAATTGAAAGCACATTGGAAATTACATTGGGGATTTGTCTTCATAATTGATCATTAGATATTCCATGCAGAGCGCGTGTTTCCCCCCCGAGCATGACAACTTGATTAACATCCAATTATTAGTTGGGGTAACTTCTGCTAGTGCCACTGCTTCTCCTCCTTATTCTTTCTCTTCATCGTCTTCATCGTCTACTTCTTACTTACCGTTCGAACCACTTGATTTAATATTGCCGCCTTATCCGGTTTGGTTGAAGTCATGTCGCCACGCTTATTAAGCTGCAAGAACTCCGACAGCTGCTCGATATAATTGTTTTCCATTTCTCGACGTCGTTTCTCATTGTTGCATTTGTTTATTTGTGATTGGGGCTATAGGGAAATACGAAAAATTAGTAAGGATAGTAATTAATCAAGGCGAACTTCAACTGCTAAAAGTTTCGGCATAAATAAAAACGTTAAATTATATAGTCATCTGTTCATTTTGAATTTCCTTTTTTATTATCAGAGTATAGGTCTGTTTTTGTGCTTGAACTTTCATCGTATTAATGGAAGATTTAATAAAAACCTAAAATTGTATCTTTGTAGTTTAAATATTTAGTTCTTAAATTTTTTAATGGAAATAGAACCGATTAAAATAAAATTTAAAAGAATAAGGCAGTGATTTAAATGCATCGACGCCTTGAGCATAGTTTTGATATCTTCAAAAATAAGAAATGTTTTATAATAAATTTTACACTGCATATAGGAAACTTCTTCAAATTAAGATGAGCTAAGTTTGATGGAAATATCTTGAAGAACGAGAAAGATAATCAAGAGCTCTCTTGGAAATCCTTTATAACTGACAATCTTTTATTGCTAATTGAAATAAAATTCACACTACATATAGAAAACACTTTCAAAGTAAGATTTACAGAGTTTGCTGGGACTATCTTGAAAACTAAGGACAATTGAGAATTCCTTTGCAAACCCTAAATTACTGACAATCTCCTAGGTTAGTTAAAACGAAGTTAATACTGCATATACGTGTAGGAAATACCTTCAAAGTAAGATCTGCTGAGTTTGATAAAAATATACTCAAAACAATGAAGGATAAACATGAATTCCCTTCCGAAAAATGTAAATTTATGTAGTACACTTATATTATTCCACTCAATACTTACCAAATTAACTTTCGTATCGGTTTTGCGTCGGATCTTGCGAGCCGAAGTCGCTGAGTTGGCGGGGATCGGCGATGCCACCGCGTTCATGATGGCGGCCGAGCGTTGCAGCGCAGCTGCAATTTGTGCCGTCGCAGAGGCTGCTGAGGTTTCCTTCGTATGGTGCGAATGATGCAGGCTGAGTTGTTGCTGTCGCTGCTGCTGTTGTTGTAGCTGCTGATGTTGGTAGAGAAGCTGTTGCTGCTGCTGTTGGTGTTGATGTTGCTGCTGCTGCTGCTGATGTTGTTGCTGCAGGTTGTGCAGATTATTGGCAGCAGCTGCCGCTGCGGCGGCGGCTGCAACTGCTGCTGCTGCTGCTGGTGAGGCTGATGAGGCGCCGCCTGCAATACCCACAGCGCCAGCGCCGCCACTCGCTGCCGTTGCACGCTGCAGCGGCGTGCTGGGCGCCAATCCGTGATGCAGCTGCGCCACCGGTGCCGGCACCGGACCGGAGCCAGTTACCACGTTGCCACCAGCGCCAGCGACTGGATGTGAGACGGCTGCTGTTGCAGCGGCCGGCGATGAGCGCGGCAGATTGCAGACGCTGCTGCTGCTGCTGCTGCTGTTGTTGTTGTTGCTACTGTTGCTGCTGCTGTTGTGCTTGTTGCTCGTAGCAATTGCTGCTGCTGCTGCTGCTGCGGCTGTTCCGTTTGTTGTTGCTGTACCTGAGGCCCAATGATCTGGTAAGTCACCTGGGCAAAGCCTGCAATGAAGTAAATAGGAAATTTTGGTTAGTGAAAAGTTTTCTCATGTTGTTAGGTGTTCAGTAGAGTCGTGAACTTGACTCACGACCTTATGAGCAAGTATCGATTGCAAATAGTGTCGCAGAAGGGACTCTTTTGGAACCAGGTTTGGTAATAATTTATATTATATTATTAGTTTAGTCCTTGTAGTTACAAATAATGATTAATACATATAAAGAACTAAATTGGTTTACGGTAGAAGAATATATATACCTATATACATACATATGTATAATTTATGGCTATAATAACCGTACACATAGCTCAAGTGCAGTGAAGGCACTGTTAGAAGGATGCTCATATACTCACATACATACATATATTGTAGTATATAACTTCTTGTTCAGTACCCCTCATCAAGTCGATTTTGTACGAACAATTTTCTGTTTCTACATCATAGTGTAACAGAGCATATAAATTAAATATATTCCTGTTCAGCTTCGATTTACCCATACATAATGGTCTGTATGTCACTCACACCCCACCTAGTCCTCTCTTTACAGACCTATTGTTTCACACCTCCAATTAAAACTTCATTCAGTAAATTTATCAGTTCCAATCTCTACAAAAAAAGAGACGAGCAAACAAACAAACGATGCCCATTGTCACGTCACATCAAATGTTTGTCGAGCGAAAGTTGGTGAAAAGCGAACCAGTCAGCCGTAGCAGAGATATATAAAGCTATCTATATAAATAGGTGATATGTATGACAGCAGTAATGAGAGAGAGAAAGAGGAAGATAAGGAGAAAGACAGGGAGAAACAACTGCATTAATTGTAATTTTATTAATTAATTTTGGTGCTTCAATTCGCTGGATTTTCTTTAATTAGCTGCGTCAATCATACGACCCGTGTGCCCGTTAAATAGAATATACCCCAACAGCATCATAATGATGATGATGATGTGGTTCATCATTATATGCTTCATTATCATCATGGCACGTTAATGTGTTGCGCTGTCAAAACACAAGCGAAAAAGCGACTCGACCACGAAGCCAAAAGAATCTGCACAATTATTGCGCCTGTCAGGGGAACCATCCGGTCGTAGGGTCGCCTACAACATAGTCACTGGTACGTCACTCATTTTCGCGCTCACTGCTCGCCATCTTCCCTCTGTATCCCTCTTCTTCCCAACCCCTCTCTGTCACTCTTCTATTTTTTTGGCCAGCTGCCCGTCAGCTCCACCTTTAGTTGCCAACTTTGGCGGCTCCCTCGACTCGAGTCGAGTCGCCTTTTTGCTGGCTATAAACATACCCTGTACACATACCCTGGCAGCAGCAGGCAGTATGAGCCGAGAGATTACAGTGAATTAATCATAAAAGACCGCCAGGGTGTAGTGCAGAGCACTACAATATGTAATCTGAAATATTCATAGTTTTTTTTTTGCTTTTCTGTTCTCTGTTTTACGCTGATTACATCGCCAACTCGGGCCACCGAGTGTCTGTAATTATTTGTGCCTGCATTCGCATTCGCAGTCGGGCTCTCTCTCTCTCTCTCTTTGCGACCCTGTTGAGGTTTTCATTATGCATATAATGTAATTAAAAAAGGAAGTCGCTCAGTTCTTGCTGCATTCAGCTCACTGGCTCACTGGGCGCCAGTTTATACCTCCAGGGTGGTCCTAGCTAAGCTACAGGTACCAGTTATACGATAATCGTAATGCTTGACTGCCTGTCGGAGTGTCCGGTAGGCAGAGGTAGTTACTTAATAAGCAGGTGACTAAGTGCCATGCAAGACAAAAAGATGGTATAAGCTTACATTGTGCACTCAACAAAGTTATCTCTCGAGAAAATCTAGATTAAGCAGGAGTATATATAGAATAAAGTATATTTTAGTAATATTATTATATATTTCTCACTATTAGTTGCAGTAGAGCTTGATAAAAGCGAAAGATCATATATTTTTATCGGTACTTACTTTCCTGTTTATGGAAAGTCCGAAAGAGATTAAATGTTGAAAGTAAATTTTTCGAAATTGTAGCTACCTATATTATATAAATAATATTATTATATTATATACCATAGTCGTGGGCTTATTGGCTGAGTCACCCATTATACGTTCGAGAGTTTTTCATTAGGTCTAAGCTAAGGTCTTTATTGAATTTAAAGCTTTATTAAATTTAGGTCGTTTGAATCTATCTACAACAATGTTGGCAATCTTTTTACCCCTTAGAAGGTCCCATAAAATAAATATAAAGCATGTGTACTATATTATTTTCTCACTTTTTGTTACAATAAAACTTGATAAAAAAGAAGTTACATATTAATTTCAAATGTCTATTTTGAAAATACAAAACAAAATGAAGCTTCAATGCTCTAAACTGTACATAAATTATTATATATTCACTGGCTATTTCTTTTTTAATCCCAACCTACAGTATAAAGTACCTACACAGATTCATATACTTTAGATCAGATTACCCAAAACGTTCTCTGTGGTCGCTCGAGGCGTAGCTCAAATTTGTAGTGTGTTTGCAATTTATGTTTTGATTGTCATGACTCTGGTTGCCTACGTGATGTTGGGCCTGTAGGCGCTGTGATTACTAAGCTTTGGATGCTTGAAAAACCCCCCACCCCGAGCCCAGTGAATTCCCAAAAACTGAGACCATAAGAGAAGAAACCAAAGTTATTCAGCGTGTGAACTTTACTTTGCTTTTATGTTAATTGCGTTAAGTGATTTATTCCAAAGTTAAAGATATGATGCCATGATATTATAATGTATGACTCAAGTAATTAATTCGGGAAAATGGACAACATTGCGTGACATTCTCGTAACAAGTTCGAAACGACAGCGAAAACATTAAAAGCTACAACCAAAGGGGGAAACCAATTTTGACACGCCCCCCTCGCGCCCCCTTTACCACCACTTCCACGCAGTGAAAACAAACATGTTGTCAATGTTGCCGGTCGCAATTATTTGAAAACGAGCGAGACAGCAATAAAAAGACAACATCAATGACGACAACGACAACACAATTGGAACAGTTTTTACAGTTAACAGTTCGCCCAGTTCTAGTTTACAGTTTGCAGTGCTCAAACAAAGCCACGCCCCCTCCTCACCCGCCTCCTGTTGGCATAGCACAGCTGCCGCTGACAGCAGCGGTGCAATGAAAATGTAATACAACATACGAGACAGAAAGAGAGATGATACAACAACAATAAGTATAACACATGAGTGGCAACAACAGCAACAACAACAACAACAGCAACAACTACATATAATGACCACAATGTGGACGCCACAATGCGGAATCGACGACAGGCAGAGCCCCTCAACGGAAAGCAATAACAATTCAGATGAACAAGTTCCAATAGTTTTTTCAATCGTTATACGTCAGGTCGTTATGAAGTTACAAACTAAATTTAATATTTATTGGTTGTGGGATATGCTTTAATTTAACAGCTTTCTATATCATTTTCGATTTTCTATTCCTATCCTTTTTGGCAATTTTCTTTATGCTCCTCAATTACAATTTTAAATAGTTTTTCAATTGTTATACGCTTGAATAGGTCGTTGTGAAGTAACAAACTTGAGTTTGTATAAATTGGTTTTGGAACATTGTAATCTTTTTATTTAGCTTAGGTTATCATTATTCGTTGTATGTTCATTCGGAATAGAATGTGTAACTAAATTAGCTTGATCTGATTGTTATATGGTTTTATAATAGTGATAGTTCTAATATGAATAGGTCATTATGAAGTAAAAAACTGACTCTCATGTTTATTGCTTGTGGAATATCCTTAAAGTCAAAAGTTTTCCACGTAATTTAAGGTTTTTATTATTTTAATACTTTTTCATTTTTTATTTATAAAAGCTTCAGCTGAGTCACTCAATATGAGGTATGACAATTGATACCGAAACACATGCATCTAAATAGATATTTTCCATTAATAAACTACTTCAAGTATTAGAAAAGTAAGGTTTTTTTAACGTAAGTATAAAGATTTTAATTATAATCTATTATAATACATATATGATATATTATTTTTGTAACCAAGTAACTTAAATCAATGGCTGAGTAAGTAAGTGGGCTTAAATCTAAATATTCAAAATGGCAATATCTGAATAATGTCTACAATAATAAATAATATATAGACACATAAATGTGTATAAGAAATCTTTAATTAATGCCATTTTAATAAGACAATAAAACATATGTACATATTTATATGCGCTGCATTGTGTGCGCGCCTCTTCTTAACCTCTAAAAAGCAAATCATTTTGCAGTTGTTATGCACATAATTTACTAGTTTGTGGGGTTTGTGTGTGTGTCTTGTTTTTGTTTTTATTATTTTTCGAGTGGTTTTCGCTGAGTCTGAGTCGCTCCCACTGACATTCATGATCACACACACACACACACACACACACACACGTATAGAGAGACACACGCGTGGCCCCTAACTACAAAGCTGAGCTACTAAGCCGCCTCCTGCTCTGCTTGCTTGCGCTCTCTCAGTTGCTCTCTCTCGCTGCACCTTGCTCCCTCCCATCCCCTCCTCCTTTCCTCCCCCTTTCCTCTTTTGTCACTTAATCAGCTGTTGTTGTTGTTGTTGCTGCTGTAAGCCTGCATTTTAGCAACTAATTGTCTGAGTATAAGCATATGTTTTGCAGTGCACTCTCTTACGCCCGCTCTCTCTCCCGCGCTCTTGCTCTCGCTCATGCTGTGGTGTGTATGTGTGTGTGTGTGTCAGTCTCTCGCTCAATCATTGCTACAAATAATAAAGTGGGTCATGGATGAAAGAAAAAGCGTTTTATAAAGTGGGTCATGAATTTTGTTTCACTCACGTTCAAGTGTATTTCGATTGCTGCCTCTTGTTACTATTCGCTGATTATTTGTATACCCTGCGGTGCTGCAAGGCGGGGGTATAAAAGGTTAGACGAAGGGGAAGCAGAGTATGTAAAGTGCGAAATGTTCTTGATCACTCGAGACTGAGTGTGTCGGCAAATATAAGAGAAAGAGAAGGTTTTGCGAGCAAGAAAGCTATAAAAGTCGTTGTTCAACACTATCAAGTGTTGGCTAATAAATACTACTATTCCAAAGTTCACTTCTCTCTGCGTGTTAGGAGAGCACAATGTAGTTGCATTACCCAACACTATTCAGTTCGAAATTGCAACGATAACGTTATTGTGCAAGGTATAAAACAGTCGTGTTTTTAGCGTGTTTATTAAATTTAATTCAAAATTTTTTAAGGCCAAATTAAAACATGATATAAATTTTTTTTTAATTTCAGTTAATTTAGTTTTTAATTTAATTGATTATGAGTACATATGTATAATTTAATCAATTAATAAAGTAAAGCAATAAACTTTATTTATTAATTTATTTTATTTATGTGATTTTAATATTTATTTTTTAATAATTGTTTTATTTAATACTCGCATATTTACTTTTTTTAATCTGTTTATAACTTTACTTATATCTTTTTAATTGTTTTTTTTTTTTTAATTTACTTATTCATTATTTAATTTGGTTTTTATTATTATTCTCATATTCATTTATTACTAGTATATTATTGTTTATTTTCCTTTTTTTATCTTTTTTCCTTTATTTATTAATAGTTTTGCTTGTTTGAAGGGTAAGCAATATTTATGTACGTATAAGTTACGATTAATTTAATAAGCATACAGGGTCATTCTCTCTATCTCCCTCTATGTTGCATTTCGTGCACTGTGTCTGCTTCCCACTATCCCTCTCTCTCTCGTGCTCTCTTCCTCTATGTTTGTTTCTTTCTAACGATGCATGTTTATTTCAATTCGAGTGAAACTTTGCATAGTTGGCCCCAGAAATCCACCTGCTGACAAATTGCACTTTGTTTTATTGTGGTTGCTGTTCTTGTTGTTGCTGTTGTGCCTGCTGCTGTCTATGTGTGCCGTCGTCGTCGTCGTCGTCGTCATCGTCGCTATAGCGAAATAATGTCAGTGGGTCAGAGTCGATTAAGCATTTTGCAGTAGTCTGTTGTTTATTTGCTTTTTTCCTCTCGTAGCTACTTTAGCGCTAAGGTTAGATGCGAAACAGCTGTTGCGAGCATGGTCACCCTAAAACAACTGTGTGCGGGCTGTGATGTAGTACAGCCCCTCACACACGTGTTGTACAGATATAAGATATGTATGTTTTGTCTTTATATTTACGACTATATAAAGCTGATTGCTCAATTATTTATATTAATAATTAATTTTTTTTTCGTAATTTTTGAATATATGTACATATAAAATTTAAATGGCAACCTTCACAGTTATTATGTTGTTTGCATTTTGTTAACAGCTCATAAAGGTGACGACGATGACGACTATGGTAATTTTGCAAATTTTGTTGATTTAAAACAAAAAAAAACAAAATATTTTTCCACTTTGGTTGCGGGTGTTCTTTGTTTTCTTTCTTATCTGCGAATAATGTTAACTAAAAAGCAGATAAGCAATATCTTTATGGCTTTATATTTATTTTACCTAAATATTTGACACAGAAATCGGAACAGTAGATATTATAAATAAATAAATACTAAATAAATAAAATATGGTATTATGTGTAAGCAAGGTTGCTCATCCCTCGGTGTCCTTAGGTTTTGACCTAAGCTAACATAATTTTAACCCGAGTTTCCCTGCCCTTTATTCTCTTTATTCTTCTTATACTCTTTTGTTGCTTTGCTTTTTTGTGTTTGTTTATTTCCAGGAAAATTTAATTAAATGGACTATTTCCGCTGCTGTTTTGTTTGTAAGCCGAGCTGCTGTGTGGCAGGCCCCCTTGAACGGTGCAGAGAGAGAGAGAAAGGGAGACAGAGCGTTAATTAAGTTGAGCCAAGGTAGAAAATAAACTCAACGAAAGGGTCAGTCAGCAGATGTTGAGACTAGGGCAACTCATTCGGTTTTAAATAATAGTTAGGTTTAATTTTAATAAAAAAGATTAATAAATTAAAAATAAAATACATTAAATTCAAAAATTAAGACTACTAAATTGAATTAAGACAATATACTGTGAAAAAACACATGACAGCTTTTTAAGCTTATCTGCAGCTTGGACACCCTGTATTTGATAGAACTTGACACGACTATCCATGGTAATTCGATATTCTGCTCTGCTCTGCTTTTAATATTCTCTTTGCTGCCAAATTAATTACAGAGCTCTGCACCAAAGGGATGAACGAGTTGCCAGAAGAGAGCGGGAGAAGGACGGAGGGGAGAGTACAAACAAACCAAGAAACGCAATCGCTGAGATTTTGCACAAGCACAAAGCGACAGGCTGTAGCGGCAGAGGCAGCAACCGCAAAAGTAGTGGCAGCGGCAGCTGAAGCAGAGGTAGAGGCAGAGGCAGAGGCGGAACAACAACCAACGCCCTTTTGCGCCGGCTGAGGTGAGGGCACTGACTGAGAGAGCAGCGCGCGGAGGAAGTAGTAAAAGAAATACTACTGCCAGAGAGCGGGACGTGAGAGAGAGGTGAGTGAAGAGTAAGAGAGGCTGAAAACAGCTTTAACTGGCTCCGGCATTTTCAAACTTGATTTGCCAAAAACAGCGGCAAGTTCTCGGTCTGCAACACAGGCAAACAAACTCACACAGACAGGCATGCACATGCACGTACAAACAGACGTGTAGTTGTAGGTCTCTAGGTCTCTGCTGTTGTTGTTGCATTGCCGTTGTTTGGTGCCGTTACAGCATCCTTTGTCTATGATCGTGACAACAACAAAGTACTCAAGCTTTCATTTAAAGTTCTTACACTCATTATCTAAATTGAGCATTTGACTTTCAACATTAAATCAAGGCTATAGTTTGCGTGGAATTGTGAGTACGTAATTTTTGTTCTAATGCTCTTAATCGCGTATTGCGCTCAGTTTACGAGCCCCTTCCGTATAAGCTGCGCTCACACATACGCACACGCAGCTTACGTTGCGCTCAAACGTCATTGGGCCGCCATCATTAGTTTGAGAGAGTTTTAGTTTCAGCTCAAATCTAAGCTCAGTTATTTGAGAATATTTGAGAGTATCGTTCTTTTGTTGATTTCACTCAATTCGATGTTTCGTTCCATTCTTTGGCAAGGCAACTTGAAATTAAATGCGCAGTAAATTACGCAATTTTATGCTTCGTTAAGTTTGCTGCTTTTTTCGGAAGAACGAACCAACGAAGAAGAAATTAAAAGAAACAGCAAAAAGCAACAGCAACAACAAAGAACGGCAGTTTTGACAGGGACTGCATTAATTACACACGCTTAGAGCTGCTCAATCATGCTTGATATGCCTTGCACACACCCCCGGGAGTAACTTCAAAGCTCTGCTCTGGTTTTTTTTTAATTCTTCTTTGCTATCCTTTCTTTCTACCTCACCGTCCTACCCCAATGTAATAATGCAACGGATAACATTGCCGAAGGGCAGCTGCAGTTGCACTCAGAAGAGCAGAGGAGGAAAAAAAGACTTGCACAACAAATTCCTAATTGTGCATCGCTCTCTCACACTCCCGCTCTTTCTCTCTCTCTGTCTCTCTCTATCCTGTACTCGCTCTGACTTGTTCCTTTTCTCTTTGCGTTCCAGGCTCAGTTCACATTGAAAACTTGTCCGTTTGCTGCGCTGCCGCTGCCTCTGTCGCTGCTACTGTTCTGCTTTGTGCTGCGCTGCGCTGCTTTTTCGCCCTGCAGCCATATTGCGGAAATATGTCAACGCTGTTGCTGCTTGTCGCTGTTATTGCTTTTGTTGTTGTTATTGCTCCTGTTATTGCTGTTGCTTTTGTTGCCGTTGTTCTTTGTGTAGTTAGCGAAGCTTCTGTTGTGTTTTGAAGTTGAAGTCTCCTCCTTCTCTGTTGTGCTCTGCCTTTGGGTTAGGTGAGCTTACGCACACTCACACACACACACACACATGCACAGTGGCATAAAAACATGTCGCGCATAGTGTAATTTCATGTGACGTAAATGCAAAAATATGCTAAAATTCATGCAAATTAAAAGCAGTTGCAGTTGCGGTTGATGCCGCCGCCACAGTTCTTGTTGTTGCTGTTGTTGTTATTGCTGCTGCAGCTGCAGCTCTCTTTAAGTTACCGCAGTGGAAGTTCTGCTCTTTATTCGTATTGATGTGACTGGCACAGTGTGCGGAATGCTCGAAGAAATGCCAAAATTAAGTGTGTTGGGTAATAACGAAATAAGGTCCTGCATTAATGCAACCAAAGAGGAAAATGAATCAAAAAATGTTTAAAATGTTTGTACCACGAGTACAGTATTTTTGGGTACTCTATTGAGTAAGTGCAAATATATACTAACATACTAACAATATACTATAAATAAATAATTAAAATTAAATATACGTAGCTATGAATAATGTAAATTGTACAAAAAAAATTATAAAATTAAATTAAACCACAATTCACTTCCGCAACAGACCGCATTGTCCACAATGTTTTATCGCAAATCAAAACTTTAACGAAACTCTACAATAAGCTAAAAATTCAATTGGAAACTTAACGAATGTGCAATTGTTAAAAAAAACCTGAACAACAGGCAGGAACATAGAAATAATGCCAAACGCCTCGACCATTATGCAAATTGTCTGCGAAACGACCTAACTATGTAAACCTTATCGCTGCCATCAAGTAACACAGCAGTTTAGGCAAATAATAAACTGGAGTACAAGCGTGAGACCCTGAAACAGTTGCCGTTGCTGTTGCCTGCCTCCATCATCATCATCATCATCATCAGTATTCCCCAATGGAGCTGGGAACTGCGAACGGGAGTTGTAAGCACGTAGAGTAGCCCAATAAAAAGAACACTGCGCGCAAGAAATGTTGCAAAACTTAGGTAAATAAATGAAAAACTTAAGTAAAGAAAAGAACAAAAAGAAATTAATTTAATTTCTGCTTGAAATTCAGTTAATATTCATTTCATACGGAATGCATACAAAATTTTCTGCTGTGTAATAATAATGTATACGCCGCGTGTATGACCCAATCTCAATTGGAATGCAAAACAATCGCATGCAAATTTGCGAACATTGCACACAATTCTTCGCAGCAAGTACAGTTACAATGATGATGTATAATCTCGCATGCGAGCGAATACAAAAGAATTGTTATTAATTATAAACCATGTACGCGGGTAAACAAATGAATTGGCTTATGGAAATCGTTTTCAAGACAACATGAAGCAAAGATCTTTCCGACCATATGAAAGAACTGTAGCAATTTACAGAAATCAGAATGTGTTCTTATCAAAATACATTTCGAAGTCGTAGCAAAGGTCTCAGCTATTTTTAAAACGTCGTTTAAACAAAATAATAAAAAACCAATTACACAAATTTTTGTTTTCTGGAGCAAACAAATATTTAAAGAGAGAGCAAAACTGTACCACAAGTTATTGAAAAACAATGTACGAGTATGTTATGTATTTGTACATTATTTCATAGTAATGCGTCACTGAGTGCATTGAACCCGGCCCAGAATTTCATATATGTTCTTGTTGTAGAGAGAAGTTGACTCTATGAGTAATGAACGGACCTCGCAAATACGAGTAGAACGAAACTGCCTCATTGGCAAATATTTGCATTTGAGGCACACGCCGCCGCACAACATAAATAATAAAAAAAAACAAAACTGGAAATGAAAAAAAGAAAATCACATAACTGAATATAAATTAAATAAAAATAAACAAATGTAAAAACGAAACGCAAAAATGCAATAAGGAAATGTGCCTCCATCGCATCGTTAAGGTTTGTTTATGTGGGGCTCTTAAGCTGTCCCTAGTATTACTTTGTGCTCATTGCGTGCTGATGACAAAAATATATATGTAACCTATACATCATACCATATATATCATACGATGTACTGATAACTGAGCAACGCATGATATGCCAAAAAAAATTGTGGTTAAGAAAAGAATTCGACTTCAGCTTGTCACTCTGTGGTCAGCTTGGGGTAATTAAATTTTTGTGGCTCGACAATCGTAAAATGTCTGTCTAGAAATACGTTTTTTGTGCCTCTCCTTGGAAATGAGCCATAAAAAGCAAAAAAAAAGGGAAAAAAAGAGTAAAGTCAGTTACCAACGAACGACGAATAAAACGTGAAGCCATAAAAGGAAGGGTGCTGCAAACGATTCTCGAATGTGATGAAAGTGCTTTAATTTCAATAGAATTGCATTAGGTGATTAAGTGAGATTAACTGTATGATGCTACTTAGCTGTAAACTAACTACAATCACTTAGTTGAGTCGCTAATCAAGAGTCTGGAAATGTTCTTAGCCTATTGGGCAATTCTCCTTTCTCAAGACGCAGAATATTAAATTTTCTTAGGCATTTAATCGTTTGTACCCATTACAATTACAAGAAGAAAAACAAATTAATCTGCTATGTAAATATATTTCACACAGACATCTTCAGCCCCAAGAACGACCCAAGGCACAAGATATTACAGCGAACAATTTCCTAATGAAATAAAAGCAAAGCAAAACACGAGAAATATGGCCAATTGTCATCGCTCTGGACCGCAATTAATTTTCATTACAAGGCAATAAGCCAAAATTAAACACGAATCAAGACCAAAGAGAGACAGCACGAAGGAAAGAAAGAAAAAAAAAGAAAGCAAAAACTGTCACCGTAACTTCGTAGATGACCGCAACGTGTTGACATTAACAATTTATACGAGTTCGGATTCTGATTTACATTACCGTTTAGTTGAGCGGAAAATTAGACACATTAAGAAAAGTTGGGAAAAGACAGAAAGAAGAATTGAAGTTAAGGTCAGCAAAAAGATTTTCTATCGTTTGTTGAAGAAACTAACTATTAAGACTAAGATTTTGCAATCAGAACTGCATATCAACTTATTTATCTTAACAAAAACTTGTTTAATTTGTTCATATTTAATATATATCCAATACATATCGTAGTTGAGTATATTTCTACAACATTTCGAGGCTTCGCGAGTCATTCTTCAAATATTTTGACAACTATTCATTTAAAATTAGCAATGCGTTTGCTTTATTCAAACATGAAATCCAAAATCAAAGTATGCCAAAAATAAATAATAAATATATATTTCGGAGAGCCCCCCAGAAATATAAAATTCCGACATTAGCTTAAGGCCACACCACATCATCACACATCAGTCGAGAAACTCTCAGAGAGTGACGGCAGAGCGAAGAATGAAGAGTTTATTTTTGCCTATCAACGACAAACATTAAGTGGGTGTGAAGATTTCGCTCAAGTTGATTTTTAATGAATTTATTTTTAGCATTCAGTGCGTATTTGTTTTGTGTACAAATATATCACGTGCAATTAGTGAAAATAAAAGTATATCAAGTTGTTGCTTATTTATTTTTCATAAAAAGTTTAATTTGCTCAGATTAAGGGTAAAGAAATTTACTGAGCATGTTGTTTATACTGTACGAAAAGGTTTAAATTATATAAATTATATAGGTTTTTTTCAGTCATGATATTAGCAGGGTATTTGGCTGGCCAACCAAAAACCAAATCTAGGCAATGATCAAAAATTTCAAACAGTTTAAAAATAGATTCGATTTGTTTGGTATTGTTTGTTTTCTCTTTCATCTCAGGGTTGAAAAAACGAAGGCAATCAAAAGAGAAATAAAACTCAATTGTATTATACGATGATTAATAGGTTATTTACTGCCTAGTTACGAAAAGAAATAAAACAATACTTGTGCTAAGAAGTTGACTCACTTAAATAGAAATTACTTAGTAACCACTTCACCCTCAACTTCCCTTCAACAATATCTTCTCTCTTTAAGAAGAACTTGCGCAGTCACTTACAGGCCAAGAACATTAAGAATTTGGTGTCTTCAATATGAACCAATGCGCTTAACGGTGCTTTGATGCTGGGTCCCAAACTTGTCGAATCATGCAATCAAATTAGGAATCAGACGAGGATTGACGACATCAGAGTCGGCAAACCGCAATGTGACTTCCCTATGCCTGATATCGGTCATTTTGAAGAGGTGTCAATGCGCCACAGCAATACCGAGTGAGGCACGTGTTGGGCACGCAATGTATTAGGAATACACTAGCATATATAGTATGCATGTTAATGTCCTGCCTGATGTGGGGTTCACTGAACCCCGGGGGTACAACTAATGAAGTGAACGCCACAAAAGTTAATACACTGCGCTATAAAAGCGTCCCCTGAAACAACAATATTTTGACAGTTGCCTGGCCAGTGTGCCGATTGCCGATTACCGACTACCTACTACTCGCGATACCCGAGCACCGAGTCACCCTACACAGCGACAACCTTCTGCCATCCCATCATTCGTCTCCATCTACGATTGCCTCGTCGTCTGGCGTCTTGCGGCTGCCTGGCTCAAAACACGCTTCACATTTTTCCTGCTTTTTGCCCATAAAAATAGTTATATATATGCGTTGACGTCATTCCCAGAAAAAGCAAGAGAGAGAGAGGAGAGCGAGAGTGCGTAGGAAATACACCAAGTACACAAAAAAATAATGGACAGGCCCGAAACAGATACGAGAAACTACAAGTAAAAAGACAAGTTCGGTAGCGAACTTGAACTGGTTTACTGCGTCACTTTACAGAGCGACGCCTAGGCTCGATTTTAGCGGTTTTTAATTGGACTTCAGCATAGGGTTTCCAGACTGAATCAAAGCTAAGGTTCTGTGGAGAAATAAACTTGTACAGTGTGTGTCTTTATGTTGTATTATCCACTATGCCCTGGTCGCACTCGCTTTTTGGACACCTTAGTTAATTTTTAGAGGGTTTTAATTGAACTTCAGTAAAGGGTTTCCAGTCTTTATCGATTTTAGCGGTTTTTAATTGAATCTCCTTTTAGAGTTTCCTCTGCAGTAAGGCTAAAAAGAAGTTATATCATTTATAAAATATCTACATATAAATATATCGATCCATTGTGCCCATTGGCTCTTAATGCCAGGCATTGATTGGTATTATTTGTATTTTTTTTTTTTTTTTTTTTTTTTGATGGTGCCACATCAAGGGCTTATGACTGTGGCAGCAATTTCTTGAGTTCCTGTTCGATTGCCTTAATTATGGCCACGTCATTTCGGTTAACACAGAACCCTGTAAGCCTTACAGCTTGTTGACTACAAGATACCCAGTAGCAAGTTGCATAAATAATATCCAGTTTACTTTCAGTCTAACCCAACTTGAGCGATATGTAAAATAAACATTTCCATTCATTTTCTCGAGCCTTTGTCTGGGTCCCTTCCATCCTGTCCATCCTAAACGACATTTACTTCATGCCGCAATCAGTCAACAGTTTGCCATCTTCGCACAGGCCCATTTGTTCCCATTTATAGCACTTTCCTTGGACAATAAATCAGTGCTAGACACACAATCTGTGTGTGTGTGCGTGGGTGTGTGTGTGTGGGCGCTGCTTCAGCTTAGACCCATTTCTGATATATCGCTGCTATCACGTCCCACACTTAGATACATACATCCCGCATATTCCCCACTCATTTAATGGTATTTTGCTTGCGTTGCTTTAATTATGAGCAATGGGAAAGGGTATAATTGGGTACGAAGGAAGTTGGAAAACCTGTTAAGAGGAAAGGTTTGATATACTTGAGGTATAGCTATCGAAAGAAAAATACTGTAGCATCAAATCTTTTGTATACGGATTAATTTCTGATGTTTATTCATTATTTTAGTTATAAAAATATATAATTAAATCAGAATAAATCCTTAAGAAATATATTCAAATTTAAATTTATATTATTAATAAGAACTAGTGTTGAAGATTCAAATAAATGGATTGTAGTCAAGTTCTAACAAAATGAGTTAAATTGGAGTCAGTTGAAGCAATTCGTAAATTAATTAAATAAAAAAGAATTGCAATAAAAATTACTTTTTTTTATATCTCTAAGTCAGACTGAGGTTAACTTTAAGAGGGTTATCCCATAAGAAAAAAGATGTTTTAGTTTCTATTAGGTTTAAACACTAACCTACTGCAGGGTATTTTAAAGTCGCAAATGCAAAATTGATATTGTGAAATTATTTTTAGACGATAAGGTAAGCTGCATAGTAGTTTGTAATTTAAGAGCTAGTTAATTGCTCTCTACACTCCGAGTCTCAACTAATTTGTCTGTGTAATTCAATAAAATGACATTTCCTTACATTGCCGGGTCTTTCTATGATTTAGGATCTCTGGAGAGCCCTGTAAATGCCTCCTGGAATAATAGGTTTTTATTTACATTTAATGTTTGCCTTTGTACGGTCGCTTATTGTGTAATTAGAGTGGCGCGTGTTGGCAACAGGGTGTGGTGGCAGCAGGTGGTGGGCACGTGTCACTAACTTGTGCTGGGACAGTTACAGGACAGACAGACGGACGCACACATGCGGCGTAATCTACGGCTCAATTGCTTATGCTGAATATGAATATATATAGTATTTAGATATGAATATACGCTGTGTTCACACTTTGTCCCTTAACCTCTGCACCCTTTTTTGAACTGCCAATAAATTCAATTTTTTTATTATTTTTAGCCACGCCCCGTTCAAGGTTCAAGGTCGCCCCAAGTAGTTTTATTTTGGGTATCTTTTGAGCCTTCTTACTTCTCATTTACATTGCGACGTTGCCACTTATCGTTTTTAGTGTGACCAGCTGCGGTCAATGCACTTGTGTCCTTCGATGTCTTCCTTTTTTTAGTGTTGTTTGCTGTTATTGCTGTTGTTGTTGTATTAATATTAACCCACTTCAGCCTCTCATACGCATTTTATTTGCATACGATTTTGAACACATACGCACACACACACACACACACACGCACGCAGCACTCTTTCAACACAGGCCCGCGCTCAATCTCCTCTGCTTGTCTCTCTCTCTTCCCATTCGCACGCAGTTTTACACACACTCTCTCTCTCTGTCTCGCTCTTTGGCACGCGCTTTGTTTTTGCATTTCATTTCATTTCATTTGTTTCATTTGTGTGTTTCATTGCTTACTAGTTATGCTGTACATTTTATTACTGTTTTCTTTTTTGCGCTGCCGCTGCCTCTGCCGCTGCCTCTGGCTCTGCTTATGTCTTTTACTTTGCGTCGTCGCATCGTCGCCATCTTACGTATGCATAGCGCCCTCTGTCACCGTCGCCGTTCTCGCTGCCGCTGCTGACGTCGCTGCTGCTACTGCTGGCGTCGCTGTTCTGTATCTTGATTTTGGTTTCAACGGTGAATGAACTCAGGACTCGCGGACGTTCAACCGTCAAAAAGCGTTTTTTTCGATTTGTTGCTCTTGTTATTGTTGTTGCTGCTACTGTTTTTCATTGCTTTTATATTCTTTGTTATTGTTTTTGTTGCTGTTGTTGCTCTGGTTATCGCGGCATGCGTAACAAATTTGCTGTTGTTGTCGCAATTTGTAGCACTCTCTTTAGTGTTTGTTCTTTTTGAAATTTCCTCTTCATTGATATTTCTTCCTAACCTAATCTAATATCTGTTAAGTTTCCTCAATTCCAAGTGGCCTTTTTCCTTATTACATTAGTCCGAATTTCATTATGATCCTCTCTAATTTCATCAAACGTTTTATACTCACAAATTACTTATTGCCTTATCAAAATGTCATAAAATAACAAATTTCTGATAGCCAAGTGCAATGAGATTAGGCAAAAGAGCACACAGATACACACATAGCATATAGACAGAATTATAAAGCTTGTCCGGGAACATATTTTCGATTATTTGTAAGAAATTTCGAAAAAATCAAACTAGTTCATTAGAAATTCGCATTAGTTAATAATAAGGGCTCTTTATTTACAGTTTCTGCACATGGTCACCTTTATGTTTGTTTAGAATTTGCATTAAGGTTTAGAAGGAGGTCATCTAATTACATTTTCATCATATGGTCACCTTTATTTAGGGTTATTCTTAAAAAATTCTGCGAAATTTATTAAAACGTCATCGTAATTAAAGTTTCAGCATATGGACACCTTTATTTCTGCACTTTTTCATAACCTTAATAAGAAAATAGAGTTCCTGAATATGGTCTTCTTATTTTAGGTAAATAATTTGCTTTCTTACTCAATTTAGTGCGAGTCTCTCTTCTCCTCTAGAAAACCGCTACATAACAATTACAATTCTCCTCCAGAAACGTGTAGGAGCAATGAAAAATTCAAGTTCAACGAATTCTGTTTCGGTTTTTGGGTAAATAACCTGGAATTCAGCTTTTAGATGGTCGTCGACGTCGACGTTTTACAGCACGAAAGTTGACAACAAAAACACAAAAGCAACAACACGAGCAACGCAAAGTGTGTAGAGCAAAATATACACGCCCAAAAAAGCAGTAAGTGCGAAGAGAATGGGCGTGCTAAGAGCAAGAAAGAGAGGGAGAGAGAGAGAGAGAGAGAGCAGAAAAGAAAAGCAGTCTAGAGCGAGAGACAACCTTGAACTTCAGGCAGTGGCACATTACCCAAAAAAGGAAGAGCGAACAAGAAAATATTGCGTCCAACATCCATGGAAAGTTTTTTGAAGAGAAATTTGAATTATGCTTTGACTAAGATATTATGGGAAGAGTATCAAAAAGAGCATAAAGTAAAATTAAAAAAATAAAGAATAATAAATAAAAAGTTTACAGTCAATTAGGATTAATGGTCTCACTCAGGAACTCGATGAGATGTGTATCCAATATAAGGTAAGTTTAAAATGGAACACCAGATTTAAAATTGGTATTATTTATCGAAACTATCAACAAATAAAATCAGTAATATATAACAAAATATACTTTGTTATATTAAATTATATATCTGTGCCTATTCAACCAACATTTATGACATAATTATATTTCCTGCACCATCTCGAAGCTCTTTTAAAATTCATGCCTCCATCCCTGGTTCCACCTCCCCCTAGCAGAATCAACGGCTTAGCGTCGCCCAACGGCATCTGCAACACCTGCGATGCTTATGCTTTGCTAGAGTGACAGCCAAATACACACACATACACACACACACACACACACTAGAATATAGCTACACACACTTAGATACTCATTTTCTAAACAATAATTAGTTTTGCTAATTACAAACTGAGGTGTATCAGCAGCCACAGATTGCAGAAGTTGATTCACCGCGCTGACAGATACATAATTAAAGCTCATATGCAGAATACACAGATACAGTTAGAATGAGATGCAGAAAGCGAGAGAGAGAGAGAGAGAGCGAGAGAGAGAAAGAAAGAGAATAGGAGAGAGGCTGAGCATGTATTGGATTTCTCGAACCGATTTCATAATTGTCATCGTTATTATGAAGCTGCTAATGATGTTAATTGTGGTTTACAGTTACCCAGATAAAAGATACATATTATATCTTGGAATAACTGCAGCATTAATAATGTGAAACTGTGCAGCATGACTTAATTGTGTGTTGATAATGGAGAGACACGTCTCAGAGGTAATTAAACTAAGGCAACGAATTATTTAAAATATAATATATATAATATATCATAAATAGATCTCACTGACTTAACTGACTGTTACTGATATCAAATTCACAGTGTTGGAAATAGTTATAAAAACACTTGCATCTAATTTTAATACATCATCTTTTTAAATACCTAATCAATATGTATTTATAGGAAATATATATAATACAGATGTACAATACATTTAAAGTTTACACAAATATTTATCGGTCATTAAAGAATCTCCTTTCATTGATATTTAAGAAAACCAATTAGCTAAGATTGCTTTATCCATGGTAAGAACCCCACCAAAGTCTCTTTACAATTCTATTTGATTTTCATTTAACCACCACCTTCCTCCTCCGCTTACCCTCTTTATACGAATGTCAAAATGTCAATTCCAACATGCAATTTAAGCGAAAGGACATGAGTAAAGGAGCATATAGCGAAAACAAGGATAAATTGTTCACAAATAACGCAAAAAGAAAGAGAAACAGCAGCAAAATGGAAAATAAATGTTAATTTAATTTTATGACATGACGTGACATGACATGCCAACAACAAAAGCAACAGCCACCAGCAACAACAACAGAGACAAGTGTTGTTGTTGCTCAACTGCTTTAAGTCAGACTCAAAGAGAGCGCAGTGAGGGAGAGAGAGAGAGAGAGCAGAGCGTCACACACTCACGCAACGCAACGTAACGTAACAGACGTAACTTGGTCAAGTCAAGCGCGCCAGCGAGCTTAGACAGCGCTGAGACCTAACGGTAACTAAAAAATACTTATGAGAAGAAAGAAAAACAAATTCTACATTGGAAAAAAAAATACCGTTGACAAGCCAAGGCGCTGCAGCAGCAGCAGCAGCAACAACAACAACAACAACAGTTGCCGCGGCGTGCTGCAGTTGCTAAGTGGGCGCGCCAGCTTTGTTGTTATTGTTGCTGTTGCATTCCTGACCTACTCTGCAAGAGGCAAAGCAACTGCAACGTGCAGAGAGAGAGAGAGAGAGGGGTACGCTGGCTAAAGGATATGGCGAAGGCAACAACGCCATAAAATAAAAAGTTGAAAGAAGCAAACACACGAACACACACATAGGCACACTCACACACACAGAGGCACATGCAATGTGCAGCTTTAACCCGCTGCTTGCCTCTAAAATTAGTTAAACTTCAAAGTCGACACAGCGAGGCATATAAAAACGAGTTTTCACTAGTTTTGCCTATTTCACAACAACAACAACAACAGCAACAATGCAAGCAATAACAAAGCAACGTGCCAATAACAGAAAAGAAAAACAACAACAAAAACAAACAGAGGCAGCAACAATATGACGACGAAGCCGTTGCATGCTTCTGCTGCTGCCGCTGATGACGTGCGCACGGTGGGACAAGGCATGTGAAATAAAGTGAAACCAGTTTGTAGATTGATTACAGTGAGAGAAATGTAAAGTTGTTTTCTTTATTTCTTTATTCGATGCATTAAATTTATTAAGTTAATAACTGTTCATTTTATTTGTTTTGTAAAGCTTTTATGTTGAAACTGAAACCCTTGGCCACAATGACTACGCGCAATTCCATTTTTGAGAAAATCCTAGTTTTAGATGTTACGAAAAATTTTCTTTTTTCTTGAAAAAAAACAAAAACAATTTTTTTTTGTTTTTAAAGAAAAATGTAATTATATAAATTTAAATACCCATTAAAATCCAAAGATTTAACTTTCGAATTTATTGAAGCGTGTGATAATAATCGTTAGTTTTTATGATGAATAAATATCATAAATATATATCTTAGTTTTAATTATATAAACATTTTTATTATTCCAGTTCTATGTTTAGTTAAGTAATTTGTAGGTGATGTAATACAACTTTTATTTTCATCCTTTTTCAAATAAATAAATAATATTAATTTCTTGATTTTCTTTAATATCGAATTATTAAAACTTTTAGTATTAGTTGAAGCACCTTGAAATAAGTTGTAGTCAAATTCCGAAGGTATAATGAAGTAAACAAAAACAAACGTACAAGAAAGTTGTGCCTAGCTTTTGTGACAAATTCAGACATAGATTTACATTTCGAAAACTGCAGTTTTCTTATTGATGTTTGTTTAACCTTTAAATTTATCTGGATGTCTTATGTTTATTATATGTCAACCAATTATTTTTATATCAACCAATTAACGGTTGACGTCACAGTAATATGTGGCTAGACTGCTTGCCTGTACAGTTGCTTTATCTTGCCACAATTATGGTAAAAAGGGGTATACCTGGTTACTTTAAGAATAAACAAAGTTTTTGTAAGTGGATCTAAGCTTTATTATAAATAATACAATGAATTGATTTCTGTGTCTCCCGCACAGCTTAATATAAGTCCTTCTATTCATAATACAACCTCGCAATATCGGTTGAGGACATATTTTCTTATTTTTTTAGGATATTTAACAGTCTATCATACTCCACTGCAGCTTTCTTTACTTGTTTTTTCATGCAGAAGTTGTTGGTCTTGCCACAGCACAGGCCTATATCCAGTTTTATGTGGGGTTCGGCTTTTTTTTTTTTTTTTTTTTCAAAGTTAGTTTACCAATAATCCAACTCTTTCCAACTATCACGCGCCTCCTCTCTCTCTCTCTCTCTCTCTCAAACACAAGCTGCATGCTTGGACGAGTTTGGAGCTTCATGGCAACAGCAGCAGCAACAACAACAACGGCATTACAGCACGTTACAAGTGCAATGTTAGACATTTTTCCACACAGAGGTTGGCAACTCTTTTTGTCTCTCTCTCGCTCTCTCTCTTTCTACATTTGTTCAGCTCTGCGAACTTCACGCTGCCTAGACCCATAATTTGATTCACACAGTTATTTTTGTTTGAGGCGGGGCTGCACCACCAGCTTCGGCATCGGCTGCGCTGCCTCTGCTTCTGCGACTGTCTGTCTGTCTATTACCGCACACTTGCAAACTGTTTGCGCCCCACTGTGCCCGCGCCGAGACTGTATTTGCCGTTAGACCAGGCTAGGCTTGTCGTTTTTATTTGTGTGTCTGTGTGCCAATGTCGTTTATAATGAAGTTTCCTGTCGATTATACATATGTATGTATGTATGTATGTAACTTCCAAAGGCTGACCAACTTGGGGCTGCCTGGCCAAAGTTTAAGGCGGCTTTTAATAGTTATATCGGCCAGGTTTTGTTTTTTTCTTCTTCTTCTTCTTCCTCTTTTTTTTTTTTTTGCTTTTGAAGTTGCTGTAGTTACTGGAATTGCTATAATTTTCGCCAGGAAACCCTGTACGTTACGTTGCCTTGAGTTGTGCGAGTTGTTTTGATGGTTACAGGGTAAATTTTATTGAATGCATGCAGTACACGATCGATTTCGTGTGGTTTAAGCAAGGTTTTCCAACAGAATGTTTTTGTAAAACGTCAGTAAGTTCTATTATATGCTTTGTTTGCCATAAAATGTGTTGAATATTCGGCTTAAGTTGACTAAACATGCTTAATTTGTACAAAATTTACAAATATATTATTATATTTATGTATATTTCAATAGATTTAGACAAATTAAGATTTTGTCGGTTTAATCGATTTTAGACAAGTTAATAACATTATTCGTCTTTGTCTTAAATTCTTTTCTTAAAAAAAAAAGCATTTAACTAAACAATATTTTGTTATTTTGTTGCTACATTTCATTAGTATCATACTATACAACAATATTGTTATTTTAGTTTTTATTGAAAGTAAATTAATTTGCTTTATTTATTATATACAAATAATCTAATAGTTTTTTTATTTCAAACCAAATAAAATTATTTCAAATTTAACATTGAATCTAATATCATATATCCACAATTTTTTTTTCTAGATCGTCAAACATTACTAAATTCTTCTCAGGGAAATATTCGCATAAAATGAATGAACCCGGGCACATTAGGTTAACAGCTTGCTAAGTGCACGTCAAAAACAAAAACAATATAACAACAACGACAACAGTTCTCAAACAGTACGTGACGTAATACGCAGTGAACATGCAAACGCATTGTATTCCCCCTTTTCCCTTCTCACTAACAGTTTACACACATATTTTCCAATTGTAATACACAGAGACATAGCATCAATACGTATTCTCCAATAAGCATGCGAGAGCAAGCGAGATAGACAATGTCAGCTGGGCCGGCGAAAACTATGCGAAATTCCACTATGCGGCAGACAGAGCGCAGCAGCAGAGGCAGAGGCAGCAGCATAACGCAGCATCCTGACACATTGCATTTACAGTTGTGTAAGGCAAGCCCAGCATCGACAGCAGCAGCATAAGAGCATATCCCCCCTCCCCCTTCCCGACACCTCCTGCTCACACACACAAGCGACCTACCTTACAATAACTCAATACATAAAATACACTCAGAGACACGCACACACACACACAAACAGCGACAATACATGCATGTGAAACGGAATAGTGGAAAACGGAACACTGCGTCGACTCATTGCCATTTATTTGTGTTTGTTTTGCTCCAATTAGCATGGCCGCGCGCCACTCTCAGAGAGAGAGAGAGCAATTGCACGCTGTCAGTTGATGCGCTCTTAAGCTCTTAACTGCTGTTGCTGCTCTCTCTCTGTTGCAGTGCTTGTAGCGCTGTCGCTGCGCTAAGTTATTTCTTTCTTTGCAAAAACAAAACAAAAGACAAAATACAAAAGAAATTTTTAGCATTACAAACGGTTTACAGGAGCGGGAGGGGCGGGGGAATGCAGTGAAAGCTTTTCTTCACGGTACTTGGGAATCCAAACAGCTGCTTGTGTCGCTTTGTCGCCCTGTCGCATTCTTCTCTCTTCTTTCTCTCTCTGTGTGTGGGTGTGTTTCATTGTCAGAGCCACCTATTCATAACAACAACAACAACAACGACAACAACACTGATGCCACGACCGCCTGACGCCAAAACGCCGGTTGGGATAGGGTTCAAAACTTCTCCGTTCCAAAAACAAAAAGAAAAACAATCAAATTTTGTCGCTCTTTTATCTGTGTATCTTTCTTATTATTTCACCTTGTCGCATCATTGTGCGACATATTTATGCAAATTTGTATCCAAATCTTTTCCATTTCTCTCGCTCACTCTCTGTCTCTTTCTGGAAATACTTAGGCGCGTAATTTTAGATTCTTATTTTTCTTAAATATAATATGGAAGTAAATAAATAATAATTGAGTAGAAAATTAAAGTAAAGTTTTAAAGTTTTTCACATGGGTCCCAAATATCCCAACTGAGGTTTTCCATACTACCTTACAAACCTTCCTAAGATTAACCTAACTGAACAAAATTTTCAAAAATATATATTCGAATGTTACGAAAATAAATTGGCATTTTTGACTTTTAGAGATAACCTAATCATGAAAATATATATGTTTTTGTAATCAAATAAAAATTGTATGCGGAGGAACCCATGCGAGTATTTACTAAATAGAAAAGTTGAATACGCCTAGTTTCGTTTCAATTGGGCAATTAATAAAGCAAAGCAATTAAAATCACACTTGTCAGATTCAATTTTAGCGGGTCTTTCAGTTAAGGTTATCAATGGCAAAATCTTTAATATATGTTGAGCATATTTGCAGAGAAATTTTGGAAGAATTGCGAAGCCTAGGAAAAGGGAATCACTTAATTTTAATTCAATTATCGTTATATAGTGTTTTAAATTTATTATTTTAACTTGTACTTCTTAAAGATCCAGTAAAAATAAATTATTCATTCACAGAATACTATAACTATTAACTATAAAACATATTTTTACATTGTCTACAAAAAACCCATAAAACTAAACCAAATTCCATGATTTTCTCAATTGAAGTCAGAGGTTTAAATTTTATTCAATTCCCATAAAACTCTTCAGGTTCTTGAGAGACCTATACAAAACTCTGTCTTACACACGTATTATCACAATTTTATTTAATGAGCCCCACCAGCGAAACGTAAGAAGCAACAACAACAACACAAGCAGAAAGAATCAGAAGAAGGCAGCGGCAAAAAGTTGTTTCTTTTCAACACGTTGCGACGTTCTCTTCTTGGGCGAACGAAACGAAAAATGCTAACGAAACGAAAATGCAAAATGTCAATGTCCTCCACTGTACAGTTCAGCGCCACAATTGCGTCGCAGTTTTCGTAGCAGCAGCAACGGCAACGGCAGCAGCAACAGCAGCAGCAGCTCCAAAAGCGCCAAGAATCGTTCTCGTGGAACGTTGTGGCAATTGGAACATGTATTGCTTTGTTCGAGTGTCCAATGGAATTGAAGTGCCAATGGGAGTAGCGCAAGCCAAAGAGAGCCTAAGCGGCTCTCTTAAGCAGAGAGCGACAGCTGTCTCTCTATATGTGCATATGTGTGTGTGCGCGTAGTACTACTACGTCTAGTTTGAAAAAGTTTCTTGAGATCCACACACACACACAGTGCCTGCCATAAATCCACAGCAAATACAAATAGTGTCGCCTTTGGCGTATTCTACTACTGTAGTTGCCGTTGTTGTTGTTGCTGTTGTGGTCTCTGTTCTCGTACTGAGAACGAGCAAGTTTTTTAATAAGCGCACACACTGTGCTACAAAAAAAAAAAAAATAGGAAAGAAAAGCGCGACTCCTTGTTGCCAATAATTTAATGGAAAACGGAAATGCCATATTAGATTTATCGCTTCATAACAGGCCCCGCAACAAAGCACAGTTACGAAGCTGAGGATACAAGTTGCTACTGTATGTGAAAATGCTGATTTATCTCTGCTATCGCTGTGGAAATGAGAAACAAGCTCATTTATCTCTTTGCAACTTTATATTTATTTGCTTTATAATGGGTTTATTTATATTTAAAAATATATAGATTGATCAACCAATTAAAAATGGTAAATAGGCTGACTTTTCTTGACATAACAAATTTTTATATTTACTTATTTATTTTATAATTTAATATTTTTTTTTTTAGGTTTTTTTTTATGTTATAGATATTCTTCGTAGATGTCAACTTACGAATATCATTAATTGGTTACTCCAATTTACATTTTGTACATACCTGAAAAATAAAAAAAAAAATTTAAATTATTTTTGATGAATACATTTATAAATTTATAAGAAAAAAATCAATTTAACTGATTTCTACATATTTTAGCATTAAAATTGATAGAAGTAATTGCTTTAAACTTTAAGAACTCTAAGAACTAATAAGAATTTCTTTTCTTTTTTTTATTATATTATTTGATTCGTAACGATGAAATTTTAAGTAGTATATTAAAAATTATCCAACTTTTTAGTATGTTATTTAACTTTAAAAATGATGAAAGAGAAACCCTGCAAAATGTTTGAAAATATTTCCTAAAACAGACTCAAAGTTCACACGAAGAATACAAAAAGAAACCCACAAATGGCCAGACAAATCGTGTTGTTGTTGTTGCTGTTGATGTTGACGATTATGTTGATGATGTTTTGGTCTTCGCTGACGTTCAACACGTGTAATCAAACACAGTAAGCCATAAAAATTACCATAAAACGAGACGCTGCATAAAAAGCTAATAGAAAAAGCTGAATGCAAAGCGAAGACTGCAAGAAATACCCGCTCTACAAGGCACACACACACAAACACACACACACAGACATACATACATATTTATGAAGCGACAATGAGAAAGAAATTGAGGCAGCAACAACTACAAGAATTACTTAAACAGCAGCCTGGCAACGCGGCAACGCTACAAGGCAAAAAGGTGAGACCCCAAAAAATCCTTTGGCACACTCACTCAGACAAGGACGACAACTCTGGCAGCAGACGAAAAGCGACAAACGACAAGCGACGGCGAGTGGCATAAATTAGGGAACCGGGCTCAACATGTTGTATAGCAAACCAATACACAACAGCAACGACAACAACAACTATAACAACGTTAAAACAGTCTACAAGTGTCGGCACAGTGTGTCTAAACATAGTGAGCACAGTGAATGAATAAGTGCATGGCACGCAATGCAAAAGTTGAATGAAAATAATAAAAAAGATATTCTCACGAAGTGAGACTTGTAGTAAAATGTTTATTATAATCAACAAAACATAATTAATTTTAACTATTAAATTAAATATAAACTTAACGAACTTAATTTAATTTAATAAATGAACATATAGTGTTTTTTCCACATTTTACTATTGTCAAAGGTTTTATTAGTAAAAGGACACTATTAATAAGTCACATCTTTATGCTACTCTCGATTTTTAACAATTTTAGGTTAATTAAAGTGCTTCAAAAAATTTAAAATTTTAAAATTAATATCAAAAACATCATGTAATAGTCTAAAAATAACATATTTTTTACAGTTGCAAAAGTATTTTAATAATCTTTCTAACTTACGGTTATTATTTAGTACTTCATTCAATCTGCTTTCTTTTTTCTTTTAATTTTAATGTTATTTTATTTTAAATTTCTTTCGACCTTCGAATCACTGTGCCATCCGACATGGACTTTGCAGCCATGTCAATTTGATGATGTCCTTACTTTGGCTTTGTACTTGCTCTGCTCTCGCTCTTGTTGTCCCCACTCAATGTTTCCATTCCGCCCACACAGACACAGACACAAACTCACATACACCCACTCAGTAAATAGAATCGAGGTATCCCCCTAGTTTGCATATTTTACAGTGCGTGTCATTTCCAGTGAAACATGATGTTTTGCTAATGCGACAGATTTACACGCCGATTGCCATTTCGCCATTTCTCGATGCGCTAGTTTATTTCTGAAGGCACCACAGTCTGTGCTACTTGAATAGAATTTATCTATATGCATTTGAAAACGGGGTATATATAGTAAAGTGTTGGTATCAATCGTATCAATCGCCTCTAAGCCATTGTAAGATGCTTGTAGCTAGCTTAAAATATATTTTCCACAGGCTGCCTGGCAACAATACCTACGACGAGTTACAGCAACAGATACAGATACTTTGCAGCAGATAATGAATTATTAGTAAGAGAGAAAGGAGCAGGGAGAGCGGGGGTAGCCAGCATGTGTCGCCGCGTCATGGAGACTAGTCCGCACTTTGGTGAATTCTCCCCCAGTTCTCGAGAACTCATTCAGTCAGCGGAGCTCTACTTCTCTCGCTGTCTCTCACTCTATCTCTCTCTCTCTCTTTGTTGTGCGTTGTTGCCATTGCGCTGTTGCCATCTTTCGTTTGTTACTGCTTTTAATGTTGCATGGCAAATTTAATTTCTAAATTGCAGCTGTTTTCGTCATCATCAGCAGCGGCAGCAAGAGGCATCAAAAATGTTGACAGCCAGTTGTGCAGCGATGCGATTACTGTCGATAAATGAAGCACATCGTTTTAGACTATAACATAGGTCACAACAATTCTACTAGTGTGATGAGGATTAGTTTTGAATATGTACAATTCGATTTATATATATTATTTCCAATGATAATATCATACATATAATATCAACTTACGTATATAAACATTGTCATTCAATTTATATACTTTATTCCATAACATAACCTGATCTGTTACTCACTGTTTACTCATTTTGCTGAGTCATGAACGTTGTTCCGGAAGTACAGCAGTAGTTTTTGACATAACTTCTTTGTTATTATAACTTTAATTTCATCATATTGCTATTGCAAAGTATCATTTGCTAAATATAACGAAATTTCATGCCTTGAGCAGGTATAATATGAGTTTGTTTTCGATTTTTTTGCAAGTTGGTTGTTTATATTTAATATTTCAAATAAACCCAGTGAATGTTTGGCATAGATAATTACTCCTCAAAATTTCATAAGTCTACCCTATATTTTGGTTGAGATCTCTGCATTAAATGTGTTTAAACTGGTAACCTTTTAAATAAATTATATACACAGATACGTTCAACCTGCAAATTGTAAATCTCCAAATCTTGTAAAAGCTAACATTTCATTGATTCTAGAATTTTGTTTTCAGTTGGTTGTATACTTTATATATGAAATAACCACCTTCTATGTAATTCATAAAGGAGTATACTTGTAAAATTTCATATCTCTTACTCATAAAATAGCCGAGATCTCTGGGGTCGACTGCAGCAGACTTGCTTAGCTCTGGCTTGGAGTAAGTTGTCATGCGAACAAAGAAAGTTAATCATCAAACAGAATTAGTCACTAGCATGTAAAATTCTGTGTAAATCCCCTTCCCCCCAAAAATCCACCACTGCATGCACTATGTCTTTATCTCTGTATATGTGTGTGTGTGTGTGTGTATGTGTAGATAAATGTATCTACTGTGCAGGACTGCACCCATATACTTTATGGCTGGCCCGAATTGCATGCTTAATTGCAATAAAAATAAGAAATTGCCACGCCCACACAATGAGAAAAACAAAGAACATATGTATGCAGCAGAGAAAGCCGGAACAGACGAGGGGGAAGTATATCCAACTGGGAGATACCCCAGCAAAGAAAGGCAGATATACATAATGTATGTTTATATATTAATGAATCTGCCTCGCCTGCATTTCTGCCTCGCTAGCAATTTCATCTACCCCTCATAAAGTCCCTCTGCAGGGTATAAATATTTAAAATTTTCATGAAATTTTCGCACTACGTGAAAGACACAAAGCAGCTGCAATTGCAGATGCAACAGCGCAACGGGAAAATTTAAATGGAAATGGAGGAACAAAAAAAAAAAACAACATTTTCTTGAGGGGGAACATTTTCAGCGAGCAAGTGAAAAAAGGAGATAAACAAATGAACGTGAATTAGTCAGCGGATGGAGGGACAAGTAAAGAAAGCACATAGCCAGATACCCTGCAAACAATTCGAAAGCAGCATATTATGTAATAGTCAAAAACAGTGTTGGTTAATGCCGTCTGAGTGTCGCCCACACTGAGTGCTGGCTTTCTTCATGCCGTTTTCCACATTATATTTTTTAATGCCGTCACATATGTTGGGTATCTATGAATTTATCAAACAATCAGACCGTATCTAATGCCCAGCAATGATACTGAAAATGAGCCTAGCTACAAACCAAAAAAAAAAAAAAAAAAAAAAAAAAAAATGCTGAAAATCAGCAAGTAACTTGCAACTCTGGTTGGTCATAAAGCACACACAAAAGCCAAACAAAGCATAAAGACAAAGGCATTAAATTACACCAAGTGGCACAGCCAGAAACTAGCTATAATTTAGCAGTGGCTAAATGCAATGAGAGACTCAGTACGCGTGTGCCTGTGTGTGTGTGTGTGTGTGTTTGTGTGTGCGAGTCTAAACTTGATTTCAAAGTTAAGCCAACCTTAACCAACATTTATAGAGTCTTTATAGCGAAACAGCTACAGCAACTACAAAATTAAAAAAAAATCCGACAAAAAAACGCGAAAATATTCGCCGTTTTTCGGCTAGTTTTGTTGTTGCTGCTGTTTTTCTCCTTTTTTACACACACACTTGATTTTAAACTTGATTTGCAGCTACAAATTTCGAGCTGAAGGTGAAGTCTTACGTTATTGAGGCAGGCAACAGATTTTTAGGAGTACCTCACAGCCTCAGAGAGGCAACATCAGGCAGCAGATGAGGCAGAAAGGCCTTGAGAATGCTTGGCATAACTGGAAAATGAGTACCATAAAATTTATTTTCTAGGTTTATTTAATTATCATAGAGAAAGGGAACAAAAAAAATATATAAAATCTTCACAAACTTATTTTGCTAAAGTCTTTCTCTCAGTGTAATTGCATTGTTGTTTAAATATGAAACTAGATTACAGTAGCTAGCTAACTTACAAAACAAGCACCACATAAATAAATGATTATTATTATTAAATATGAACTGTGTGGATCCAATAAATGTTGCCAACACAAACAAGAATCAACTCGACGAATAGGTTGCAAATAGGTTAAAATAGGTCGCTGGGTTCGATGAATGTGGGAAGTGCAGCAAGTGGCAGCTTTGAGTTATATAGCTAGAGTACTAAAACTTTAACATGTTTCCACATTAATGTCTGATGCCCTCAGGGCACCCAGGCTGGTGTAATTAGAAATTGTCTTGTTTATCTCTTGTTTTCGTTGCGTCTGTTCGATGTCTACGCAAGCTCACGTTACACAGAGTTTATTGCTGAAATAATAACGGTATACATAAATATCTATAGCTATGTGTGTAGGTGTAAGTAATCATATTGATTTCTGCCACAGTAAATCATAAGACAAAATCTGTTTACAGCCTTAGATTGTTGACCATTGGATGACCACGCCTCGCACAATTAAGATGTACTTACTGAGAGTTAAAAAAAAAAAAAAAACTCGAGTTCTACTACAAGTAAAAACAATAAAAAAGCATAAAGCAATAACAAGCTGACGGGGGCGAGTTCAATCATTCTTATGTAATCGGCTTAGAAATTTCTTTTCATTTCTTATTTAGATGTTCGATAAGTGAATACCCTGCAGACTGAATAGGTAAACGGGTAGAACAAGTAAAAAAAAAAAATAATTGTTGATTTTTTCTTTACTTAACCAAGAAACTAAAGCCCAGTAGTATCTGAATAAATCAATTCATTCAAACAATCCGAGTTCAATTCTCTTCTTTTCTATATTCCCTTTAAAAAAAATTTAATTTTTATTTTAATCAATCTATAACCTTTTCCAGGGTATTACACAGTTCACATCCCTAATTGTTTTGCTATTCTAAATTTGTTTCGTGTTAAGCTCTCGTGGGCGTTGTCTGTTATTTTTTACAGGGAAGTTCTTGTTGTTGTTGTTCTATTACAATATTTTGTGAGCTCGATTCGTTATTATTGGTAAATGGAAAATGCGTGTCCGTTGTAAAGTGTGTAAGAATTATGAAAGCTCTTCGAGTAGCTGCAGCACAACAGGATGAGTGCCAGGCTCGAGTGAAGGTTCAACTTTGGAGCAGTGGGAGGTAGAAAGCAAACTCACAAGAAGGTTCAAGCTCTGATATTTTTAGAATTTATAAAAATACAAAATTTAATTTAAATTTAGCAGTAAGAACACGGTATACGTATGTATATGCACATAGTATGTTCTTAAGACATATTCCAAATCACAACAGATAAAAACCAATCAGTTCTACCTTATCTTGTCATACCTTATAACCTCCGGCAAGACCTCCCTGCAGCAAAAGCTGGGTATGCAGTTAAATTGTAAACGCTACGTTTATTGTTAATATAACACTTGTTATACACAAGCACACACACACACGTACACGCACACACACGTGCATATATAACGCTTCATTCGTTGCAGTGGCAATTAAACGACTTGTGCCTTTGTGTTGTAGGCTCATTTTGAACGACCGAATGCAATTAAAATGAGAAACTTTATTCATTTTAATGTTGCTGTTGTTGTTGTTGTTGTTGTTGTAGTGTTGTAGCTACTAATTGCGATTGACAAAAGTGAAAGTGAGAGAGCAAAACGAGCAAAATGTGAAAATTAATAGTTTCATATTGGGTACTAAATAAAACAACACTCAGTCGCCTCTCAATTTCTTGTCTCTCTCTCTCCCTCACTCCCTGTCCCTCTCTTCTATACAATTATTACGTGAGCACAAAGCCGCAACTTGTTGTAGCTCTCCCTCTCTCTCTCTCTTTCTCTCTCTCTAGATGATATTGCTATTTGCTATTAGGCTTCAAAGCACAGAGAAACAAACGTATTTTTCTCGACCTACACAAAGCGCTTGACTTGTCTCTCTTTTGGATGAGTAATTTATAGAAACTTTTCTAGGCCAACTTTTTTTTAGGCTGGTTTCAAATAGTTTACTCAGTTTTTCAACTTGCCGTGAAATATGGAAACAACTTTATTTCATTGTCAGCGCGCCGTTGTGGTTGGAAAAACCAGCTGGGCCGAGACCCGAAAAACAAAAAAAAAAAAAAAAAAACAAAAAACATGGAGCGTAAGCCAAAAACTAGAAAAAAATAATGGAAACGAAACCAAACCAAACGAAAACGAAAGTGAAAGTAGGCCAAACTCATCATCGTAGCGTCGTCGTTGCTCGTCGAGGCTTCACTGTGTTTCTTCGGGCCGTGTGTCTGCTGTGCTGTAGGTCTGTCTGTTTGTAGGCCTAAGTCCCCCCCCTCCACCGAAAAACTTTGCTCTCGTAAGTCTAGCCCTCTCTGCAGCTCTCTCTATCTCTGTCTATTCTCCCTCTCTCTCTCGTGGGTTTTTGTTTTTGTCTTTCGGTTTTTACACTTTCGTTTTCGTTGCGGCATCGAAGAAAAGTGAAAATTATGCAGTGAAAATCTTCAGAGGCTATTGCGTTGATTTAGTCATTAAATGTTGCTGGGTGTAGTGGGAAAGTCACATAAAATCTGAATGAATTTTATAGATACAAGCTTACTTATACATGATATTGTGTTAAGACAATACAAAGCTTTAAAATAGTTTTGTATAGCAACAGTCAGTATTGGAAATATCATCAAATACTTTATTAAATCACAAACACGGATCACATTTATTATAAGCCAGCAGATCTAAGTTTAGTGTAAAATTTCTTGTACACCAAGCGTAGAGCAAGCATATTATACTTTTTAGGAACAACAACTAACTTTTTGGAAAATTAAAAAATTCCATGTAATCTTCACTCTCAGAAGAGCTAGAGTTATTAAACTTGGCATGGAGGTTCTTGAATACAAAACATATAAGGAACATTCTCTATTTCACTTGAAAATATTGTTTTCTACGAAAATTGTGCATAGTTTAAGGCGTATTGAATATCTTTAAATGTTATACTACAGCCTAGTCCAGTCAAGCTCTTCCAAACATAACAAAGCATATAAGAAATATATTCAAACATTTGAAGCATTTTAAGAGCTGGCTTGAAATTAAAAATTAAAATTTGTAGATAATAATGAAGAATTCCTATTGTTATTAAACAATTAACAAACTCTAATTCTTCAAATGAACAAAAGATTATCACTAAAAAACTAAAATTTTGTACCACTTCTAATCTTGTTTACTGATTTACTAGTTTGTTTCACGTTTTCCATAAAATTGATTTTCAATAATTAAATCGATTCATCGGAGAATATATAAGACATCGATTAATCGATTTAACTTCCAATTTGAGTTTTGTCGCGTATGACATCTGTAACAAACCCAAAACACGCTTTTTTAGAGCTCATAATATTTGGAATTTATTACCTTAAATACCTTCGAACCTCGGAATTATACCAACTATATACAAAGTATAGATTTAAAACATTTGGTTCACTTCACTAGGTTTGCTAGATTCCTACAATCCCCTTCCATCAACTTGACAAATTCTCAAGCATTGCTTCTGCCTTGTAATTGAAGTGTCTTTATTCTTCTGGATTCCCAAAGTTCTTTGGGCTTTTACTTACCCTGCATTTTCGGCTGCAGCAATTGACATCTGTTGTTGGGGCTCATCTGTTAGCCGCAGCGTTTAGATGTGCCCGTTGTGGTTATAGTTGTTGTTGTTTTTGTTGTTGTTGCTGCTAATGTTGATGCTCGTTGTTGCTGTTGTACGATGCGGTTCAGGCATAACAAAAAGTTTTACGAAACATAAACGAAACACTGCAAAGAGAGAAAGAGAGAGAAAAGATAAGTTGAAAAATTGCATGAGAAATTCTTCTGAAATTCAGTTATAATACTTTTTTATGGCATTATTTAAGAACAAAACGTCGCTAGGCATGACACAAGTTGTCGCACTCGACGCACACACACACACACACACAGACATACGTAAAGGGAAAAATGCCATGGGAAAACAAGAAAAGCTGGCAAAGCAAATGCCAGCTGGCCACTTGAAGACTCAAGTAACAAGAAACACTTAGGGTCGAGCCGCCTTCGACCTACTACCTTCTCCACCTCCGGCCCGAAAAAAAAGAAACGAAGAAAACACTAAGCCAAGGAAAAAGCGCGGCGAGCAAAGCCCAAAAGCGAAATGAAAAGGCAGCACAAGTGTGCAAAGAGGGGCTGCATGTACCGTAGGGGGAACTCTACAAAGGTTCATCATAATGTAATACCTTTAAAGTTATTTAATTATTTCGCAACTATTAAATATAATATTATACAAACGTGCATAACTCTCTCTCTCTCTCTCTGTGCTGAGCTCTTGAAACCGTTAACCCCAGAGGAGGAGCTCACGACATGGTTTTGTCTCTTCTTAAACATGTTTATTTGTTCTGCTCTTTATAACTGCTTCCTTCTCTCTCTCTCTCTGTCTCTCTGTTTCTCCATCTCCCTCCTTAGCGCTCATCTGCTGCATAATCTGCATGTGAGACAACGCATTCTGATTGTATCTGTATCTGTTGTGTATATGCACATATATATTCTCCTGCTGCCAACGTGTCGTATACTCAATGCAGCCACCACCCAACAAAAACTTTTTGTATTTATATTATGCATTCTTCTTTTCTTGTACCCTATGCAACGCAGTTCAAATGGGGTATATACAGTGCATAAAACATACAGTTAAAGGGCGTGGCAAGAAGTTTCTTTTAGCTTACAGATCTCTACTATTTTAAGAGATCTAGAATTGACGTTTGGTATCATAGCTCTGCTATTTTAAACACACTTAGAAAATAATTAACAATTTTAAATGCCAGGCTTCTTATTATATCATATTTTTCGCTTATATCATGAATTTTTCAATATAAATCTATACAATACATGACATACAAGTAGATAATTATGAAATTTAACAATCCTTCAATTTTCAAAATGTTGTGATGAAAAAAAAACAAGATATTGAAGAAACCAGTAAAAGATCTCTTAAAAAATCTGCTTCCAGGGTATTGCAATAGTCGAGTCTAGTCAACAAACTGTCTGCAGCTTTCTTTACTAGTTATTTTTCGCAATGTGAGATGATACACAGGGAGAGAATGCTATATTGTGTTTGCTTTTTACACATCAACAACATTTGTTGTTGTTGTTGTTGGGTTCGCAACAACGCATAACAACTACAACTGCATTTCGTATTTTTCTTCTTTTATTGTTTTTGCCTTTGGCTACACTGTGTTCTCCCTTGTCCTGTCCCTGCCCCTCTGCCCCATGCCACAGTCTCTGGCACAACAGCCCCAACAGCGTCTTATCCACAAAACAGAAACATGTTTTATATAATTTCCTGTACGCGTGGCACAAAAGCAGAGGCATAATCTATCTATTTCTCTCTCTTTCTCTGTCTCCCTCTCTCCCCCTTGCTCGCACTTTGTGGCTTCGTCTTACTTGCTCATGTGTTGTATGCCTGTCTCATTCTCTGCTCATTTTTTTGTCATGTAGTTTTGCTGATAATAATAATGCATTTCATCGGTGCTGTTGTTGTTCTTTGTTTATTATTGTTATTTTTTGCGTATTGTTGAGTATTTTAGATACATAAATATTGTTGAATCCTTGTAGATACACTTAAGTATCTACCGAGATTAAGATGAGGCCTGCATTTCGTTGTAATAAATTTTTATTCTGTAAAGCATATAGTATACTTGATAGAATACAATATACTTTATAGCATACAGTATATCTCCCTCCACTTATTCCCTACACAATACACACATTTTCCATTTGTAGCCCATTGTAACATTCCCTCCGAAACACCCAAAACTGCAATGACAAACTGGCCTTATCTGCGTCCCATTATGTTATAGAACATGTAACATATATTATAGCGTACATTAGCTATAAAAACGCAATTTGTACTGAACATTGTCTGTAACTTTTCGGTCTCTCTCCATGTCGCACTTCCCTCTCCATGTCGCACTTCCTTGCACCTCCAGCGTTTTCCCTTCACTGAGCTTTGTCACTTAACTGACTCTTTCAAGTCTCGTAACTCAGCGTAAAAGCCCATTAATCAAGTGAATATAAAAACTGTGCATATACTATATAATATTACGCTTAATTTATGGTACAGCTCTTTTCCGCTCAGCGCAATTACTTATATAAGTAATTGTTTATATATTTTTTCGGGGCTTAATATGATTGGTAAAATTGTCACGTAGTTTTCAGATATTATAATATTTTTGTTCGTTTTTGGGTGCGTCGCATAATCAGATCTCAAGCACAATGCTTTGTCTAAGGGTTTTCAATTTATATAAATATCAAGATACTATAGTTTTACTTAAACTAGTCTGTTAAAGTCCATAAAAGATCACCTAACGGCAACAGGATATGTCTGGAGGGACCCACCGAAGTTTAGGTACTTAAAAAGTCATTTAAATTGCAGAAGAAGTTGTCAAACAACAACTTCACGAACTGTTGTTGTTGTTGTTTTCATTGAACATTACCTTTGATGCATAACAATTGCGGCCCCAAAGCGCCGCCCGCCCCCAATCCTCCGTCTACTCTTCAGTCAAAGCCAACTTTATCAGCTTCAAGTTATTTCCGCATCACTCACCATGTAGAATAAGTACGAACCATACTTCGTAGTTGTCTAACTATCGAGCTGCGGGCAGCTATGGAAATTGGAAAGAAAGGTCCCTAGTTTTCATGTGTGTGTGTGTGTGTGCATAGGGGCGATTTTACTATGTAGAGGAACACGTTTGTCGAAGGCATTATCGAATAAATAGATAGGTATACACAAAGCGCAGTTGTAACGTCGGCAGAGGAGTGCTCGGGTTTACGTGTCTGGAATAACTGACAAAGCACGAAAAAATATAAAAAAAACATTTGAAACTCAAGCAGGTTCGATTTTAAGATACCCTGTAGATGGAAAAACCCAAAATGAACTCCTTATCTTAGTTATAAACCTTAAAAAGTGAATAACTTTTGTGCTTTTTACTCGAACTTATTGAAAGTTTCAATTCAGATTAACTTGATAATTGTCTGGCTGCATGCCAAATAAGAAAGAGTTTTCGTAAAAACTCCAAATAATAATCACAAAAAACGGATTTTTAGCATATTCAAACATATTACTTTGAATTTGAAATAAAAGACAGATGAGTAAAGTATTCAGTAACATTCATACCAAATTTCATTTCTCTAGCTCGCACAATAGCTGAGTTCGTATAGTCTACCCGTTGATTTCTTTGTTTTGCTGGGTAGGCAAATAACGAAAATACCAACCACATGGCAAAGCATTTGAATATTTTTTAACTGTTTGCAGTGCGCTCACGGCAGCTGTTTAAACCTTGTTTTTGTTACTGATAAGCCTTACAAAACATTTAAAAAATGTGGTTTTAGCATAACCATTCGATGGCTGTTTCAAAACTGGCACACATACTGGTTTTGAAGAGAGATAGCCCCGTACTTGAGAGCCTCACTCGGTTTATTATCATTAAATGTTGATTAAAAACGAAAAAAAAAGTTTGGAAATACCAAAACAAAAACAAAATAGGTTAAAGAAACCCCAAAAACAAAAGATATATGTAAACTAAAGCAGTCGCTAGTAAATAGTGAATATCAGACAAAACGATGGTATACGTTTCAAATGCTTAAGGTATAGTTTGTTTAAGTGTTTTTCAACAAAAACAAATCATCAATTTGAGCATAAAACGGCCTTAGTAACAAGTTTTGGTATCTCTTCTTCATGCACAAGTTCCTGGGCGTCGAAGTGAGAGAGCCTTAATGGTTTTTCAACGGGTTTTTAGGTATAGCTAGAGGGATTTCTCGAAGTTTACTTAAAGTAAGCTATATATCTATAAATTTCATCATATCAGAAAATCCCATTCCAACTGTAGAAACAAAATTTTGGTTGTTATGCCCGGCAGCAGTTAGAAATGACCACAACTGAAACAAAGAATTAGGTATCGAGTGCCTAAACAACAATAAGAACACACACAACAGTAAACAACAACAATTACCTTAGGGTTTGTCAATCAATTCATTAATCACCACAAGTAAGAAAATTCTGTACTAGCAAAGGAACCGTAAGAAAGACTCGGTGGCAATGTGTTTGTTTTTATCTGCCTGCCTTTTGCTTCATTTGTGCCAAAACGTGTTTACGTCAAATTTAGGTAATTAATCAAATTAGAAAGAGACGTTGAGGCGAAAGGGAGAGAAAAAGGAAAAACACTGAAAATATGCACAAGGTGCTAATCTTTCATTATTCATTGCTCTGGGCGGGGGGCCACACAAGACACAGCTTCCTGTTTTATTGTATTAAGTTAGTCGATTTTAAGGCAATTGATTGAACCCAATTGGTAACTTGATGTTGTTATTTAACTTTATAAAAAAAGATAGATTATATAACTTCTTTGTTTAGCGTATTTTATGTTGCATATTGTAGGGAGGGGTTCGAAAATCAGTAACTCTTAATATTAATTCTTAAATAACTATTTTGTTATTCATCCGATCGCAACCAAATTTTTACAAATCATTGAGGCGTTGATAGCTATATATATAATAATAATAATATTCAATGCATCTTTAATATTATAAAATCCCAAATTAAGCAAGCTTTATAATGTTTATCAGCTCTACTTATTTAGCGTATTATTGCCAAAGGTACCCAAATCCAATTTGTTTAATCATTTGCATACAACACCTAAAGTGAAATACCAAGCTTCGTACAATACATACAGGAGATTCGCATTTATAATTTCTTACATATTTAATCAATAAGAATCATTGTCATGGTGTGGTTTTCTTCACCTATCTAATTCACATTCCAATCACATGATAGAAATAAGAAACATACACTGATTCATCTGCATTCCCCCAAGTCCTCCATAAAAATACTTTCCCGTAAGCGAAATGAAATAGAGCATTATAATTTTTCCTGCTGTATTTCCATTTGCCATAACAGAGAACAACATGGGAACAACACATTGTTGTTGTTCTTGCTCTCTGTTATTGTTGTTGTTGTTGTTTCTATTTTGTTATTTTGTTTTGGAATTCGATTTTGATGTGTCCATTTTTGGCAGACCTCTTGAATGTGGCCACACGGCCAACGAGTGCTCTGCCTGCTCCATGCCTGAGGCCCCATAAAAAGCAAACAAATCATCGACACTTATGCAGACTGTCTATGTGTGCATATGTGTGTGTGTGTGTGACTGTGGGTAAGTGTGGATCGCATTGCATTTGAAATGCGTACGCTTTCGTATAGTAAAATATGCAGTAATGGAATTTTCTGCCCCATTTGCAGTTTGTCTGATTTGCATTGTCGCCGTAAACAACAAGGCGAGCCAAAGAGAAACTTTACTATATTCAGCACTATTTGGAATTCTCTCAGAGCCTTTCCCCAACCCCAACGTGTCTTTGTTCTAGCCCAATTTCGTTTGGGATATTCTTATACAAAGTTTTAAGTTAATTAGACTATCGATATCCATTTATCTATAAGTGAATAAATAGATTTATTTACTTTCTTACAATATACTAACTGATATCACAATATTATAGTTTGATATAATCACAAGTTATTATATATTCCTTTTCTTGCTTATACATATTTTTCCTGTTCTGTTAATAACAAAAGTTACTTAAAGAAAACTCTCACTTCTCTCTTTCTATTTCTTATTGGGTATCTCCTAGTTGAGTTCTCATCTCTTGTCACTTTTGACTTGTTTATTTGGCATTTATGCAAATTGAAATTGCTCGCAAATTTGGCAAACAATATATAAATCTACTTAAATTCGACAAGCATTACAGACTGCCCTGTCGGCGCTCTATGATATATAGTTTTCCACTCCAGTATTTAGTGTGTTTAAATAGTAGAGCATTCCTTGGGAAATACTCGTAGTTTGTCATATTTAATGAAAATGGGAAAGTGAGAAACAATGAATTTCCTTGTTTAATGAATAACTTCATACTTTCCGATTATACAGCGATATTTAGAGATGTATAAAAGAATCAGTTTCAGTGTTCCCCTACAGTATTTACTGAATTTATTATCGGTAAGGAATAGAAAGATATGAATAGAGTTGCCACATTGTTATGTTTGATTTTAATCTAACAAGGTTACACGCTTTATATTATATCTTAGAATAAAATGTGTGTGCAATCTACCAATATTTATTCAAAAAATAAATATGATGAACTGAACAAAAGCAGGAGTTCTCTATAGATTTATTTTTGAGGGTATTAACATATTACTAAAACAAATATCACCTTATAAGCATATCGTATCTTATAAGAGAAGTAAAATTCATAGAGAGATTGCATTTATAGCATATCAGCTGCAAATTAATACAATTAACGAATTTATAGCAATGTGATCAGTCAATTTATCGCAGACATGCATAAAAATAAGTCTAAAGATAGCAAAATCTACACAGTTCCTCTGATTTCAGATGCCTTAAGTGAATAAAGCATCAAGAATAACTCATATTTAGATTTATTTGTTTAGAAACTCTCCCTCTTTGTTTTCCTCTCTCCTTCTCTCTCTTTCCGTTCCCCTCACTCTCGCTCTATAATCCCCCTGCCTCTCTCTCTATGTCTTTTGCTTCCTCTCTCGGCTGCGCATTGAGCCGAACTCAAAGCTTGTGGCGCACACACGATTAAAATTCTCATATTGGTCGCGTCTGCGCGTCGTTGTTTCTCTAAGAATGCTCTAAAAATGGCGAGCACAAAGAAGAAGAATATTAAGAAGGAGAAGAAGAAGAAAAAGCAACAAAGTTCGGCTTAGGTTTCGGCAATAGGCTGTCAAAGGGCGCCCTCTATTGCGCTCTCGTTCGCTCTAACAGCTTTGCCTCCCGCTCTCTACTTCCCGCTCTGCATTCCCCGCTCTTTCTCTCTTGGGTCTACGCTCTTCTCTCTGTCGGTGAGCTGTTGTTAGACGCGGCCACTAAGCAGGGAGCGCTTTGCTTTGCTCTGCTCTGCTTGGTTTTTTGGTTAGCTTGTCGTTTTTTCGTTGATGACCTTGAAAAAGCTGTATCTAAAAATCGAGTGCAATCAACTCACACACAAACAGGCGCACAAGAGAGCACACACACACATATACACTTTTATTATTTCTCCTAAATTTCACACACACACACACACACACATTAGCAAACGCATTGCCCAGAATGTTAGGTAAAGTCTTGGAGCCCCCAATATCCTGCTGTCTCTGTCGCACACGTTCTCTTTAAGTTTGTGCTTGCTGATAGAGGAGTCTCTCTCTCTTTCTGTGTGTTAGTGTGTGTGTGTGTTTTGTTTTTGCGTTAAACCGCACACAATTATTATTCTAGATTCTGTACAGTGTTGTTGTTATTGCTGTTGTTGTTGTTGTTGTTGCTTCTTTTCAAAGTGGTCGCTCTGACGTTTTGCGCTTTTTCATCGGTTTTATCTTACGTCTTGCTATTTGCCTTTGTGTGTGCTTTCCATGGGATAATAGGTATAGTTAAGCAACGTTTAGCCGAAAAAAATCACAAAAAAAAAACAAAAATCTCCACAAAAATCTGCACAGCGCCGTCTCAGGCTGCTGCTTTATTGAGAGGTAGGCAACAGGTATCCAGCGAACCAAAGCTCACAGCGCGTCTTATTAAAGATACCTAAATTGGTAGCTGACTCAAAGCAGACACACACATACACACACACACTGACTAAGGCTCATACAGGCAAACCCTATGCATACCTATACAGACTTAAAAGACTTAAGAAACTATGGAAGCTTAAGGAATAGTTATATTTTATTATATATATGTATTACTGTACTCTTGCAGAGGGTATATTAACTTTTGTCAGAAGTTTGCTACGCACCTTAGGAGACATCTCCGTCCCCATAAAGTATATTTTCTGAATCAGCATCAACAGGGAAGTTGATCTAGCTATCTATGTCCCCCGTCCATCTGTTCGTCTGTCTATTATATATAATGTGCACTTCAAATTTCATGAAAATCAGATTCCTATATAATATAACTGCCATAGAATTAAATTAACCGAAATAAAGGTTTTTATATGAAGATCAGTTTTGATTAAATGATATTGTGGAAATAACTTAACTTATCATATAGAGAACAAATATAGAATATGCACTATCGCATTAAATTCTGCACCATTATATTTAACTAGTATTGAAACAATCGAAGTAGATTAAAACCGCATTTTTTTTAACATTTTTTCCTTGTTTTTAAATTTGATAGATTTGATTGTTTTTTATATTTAACGATATATTGACTGATTTTAATATACCCAACTGATTTGCATATTTAACAGATCCGCATTTCGTAAGTTGTTTAGAAAGGTATCAATAATATTATAAAATCATAAAACTGCAGCATAACTTTACTCAACTAAATCTTGTTCTTGTTTTTGATTTCAACAATATTATTCCAAATTATAGCATAAATATGCTCTCGAACTTCAAAAACTCGAAGTTAATTCAAATCTTTGACTGCCACAACCCCAACACCTGTTAGACACGATACCCCATCTATGAATTTCGTTACACATCGCGCTCATCATTATAATATAAATGTAATTTCACACAGAGAGTAATTTGAGAGCCCTGCTAAACGAAGATTTCGCAACATTTTTGTGGCCATTAGAGCAAAGTTGTTTTTTTGTTTAATTCAACAGAAAACAGATGAGCTAATCTCTAGTTGTTGTTATTGTTGTTGTTGTTGGCCAACTTTGACTTGAGATTTTTAATTAAGATAATTCTAGTATTGGAGCACGTCAGAATACATAGTCAGTAACAACGACGACAACGACTAAGTACAGAAGATTCAAAAACAAAAGCACAAAACACATTGTATAAAGAAACCGTTGAAATATATATTCATCTTTTGTATTTTTTGCAGCATGTCCAAAATGTCAAATTTCAAAAAAACTTTGCTAAGTAAAACAAAAATTACAAAAACACATAAATACAGACGTCAATTAGTCTATATACAAAGGTAAAGACGGACATATTATATTGGTTTATATTTGTCGAATGACGAGGGTTCCCTAAAAACCAAAGCAGGAAGTGAGTAAGGAGTAAATAAATATTTATAGATATGCTACAATTCTCAGACGATTAAGGTCAAAAAGGGTTAAACTAGAAGAATAAAAGAGCTTGAAATTACATTGAGAAACTATTTAAGATTAGCTGAAGTGAAGTAAGAGAGTCTGGCGCTATAATCAGTTAAACCTCAAGAAATTAATTAATACTTAAGTATTTTAGTTGAATATTAAAAATATTATAAATATTTTAGACCAGTCTATTTTTTTTGAAATCAGTTATTTCTTTTGCAAATCGTGTGTGTTTTATTTAGCTCTGGGGAAGTATAATATCTTGAGAAATAGGCAAACACACACTCTTGTCATTATAGTCCGATTTCTTTGCAACCTGTCGGCATGCTCGCTCGCTCTCTCTCTCTCTCTCCGTACTGCCTTGCCTTATCAGTGCTGTCTCTCTTACCCATGCTCTATCTACAATATATCCCTCTTGCTCTGCCTCTCTGTTTCTTTCTCTGCTGCCCTCTCTCTTTGTTACTTTTAAACAAAGTCCATTTATTATTGTTGGTAAATACACTACCTCGGAGTACAGTAAGACAACATTTAAAATGCTATTATCTAATCGTGTCTGTGCGTGTGTCTGCGTGCGAGAGAGACAGACGGCACACAGAGAGCGAGAGCGAGAGAGTGCGAGAGAACAGGCACTTGCCTTGCCTTGGGCGCGATAAGCCACCGAAACAGTATTTAGTTATTTTTATTAAATTATGAGAGACCCTGTCTATAAACTGAGTTGAGTTCGCGAGTTGGGCACCTCAAAGAACTAACATACGAAACTACGATTTATATAGAGATTTTTACTTATTTTTTGTATGGCTTTTGGCTAGGCTCAAAACTGGTTTAACCTGTTCCCGCAAACGGAAAACGAAAAAACGAACAAAAAATGTTTAACAACAATAAACTAATTAAATCACACCGAAATACGTCGCAAAAGTACACGAAGAGACACGGAAAGAGAGAGAGAGCGCGCGCGCGACATAGAGAGACAAACAGACATTGTAGATATAAAGAGTAACGAAAATAGCCTATGAAAAGATTTCATTGAAACATAAATAAAACGCTTAATATACGTGGAAAATACATTTCAATATCATATGCAAAATGTGCGAGACAACACATAAATGTATCTGTGTTGTGTTTGTGTGTGTGTGTGTGTGTATTCGTATCTGTGAGATAGTCGCATTTGCATTTTCACTCGCACTTCACATGACACAAGGCGCGCGCGCTTTCAGCGAGTTAAATTTGATAACTAAATAAAGAGCACCAAGCACGATGACTATCGCCCACTGTAGTTTGTGCTTTGTGTTTTGTTTACTTTTCCCACTGTCTGGGTGCTGAGTGCTGTGTGTTTGCCTTAATGACCAACAATCTTTAGCGCAGGGAATCCTAACCGAAGTGGAACCATATCGACATTGTTACGTAATGTGTGGCAAATGATAAGGAAACGAATATCTCTTAAAAGAAACTGAACTAGAAGAGATCGTAACAGATGCCTAGAATAGATAAATCTTGACAGATTTTCTTTTCGTTTGGGTTTACTTTCCCTTCATGAAGATAAAATAAATTATTAACGAGCTTTATTTATTACAAATCACCCACTTATAGAAAGGGTCTCTCTTTGTCTAAAACTCTAACTTACTGGCAAAAAAACCCTATCATTGTTAAATAGGCGTGGCGCCATGCATTTAAAATAAACATACTCACTGTAGAGTATACAAATATCTTTATACAAAATTTCCTATCTTTAGCTCTTATGATAGCTGAGATCTTGCGTTTTATATGGTTTGCATGATTGCTGGGAGTGGCGTTCTATATTTGATTGACGTATAGTCTACCTATGGCATCAAGAAATCCACATACCAAGTTTGAAGTCTCTAGCTGCTACAACAACTCAGTTCATATAGTCTGCTATAGAATAATGTGATATTTTTTTCATATTTTGGTTTTTTACCTTTGTTTAATCCAACTTGCGATCAATTTTCAATTCCGTTTTGTATTCCGTGATTGCTTAGTTTTTTTTTTTTTTGATTATACTGCATTGTCGGATCGAACATATCCCAAAACATGCATTTTATATATATTTATTTATTATTATTTATTTGCACTTATTAACAGTAGGCAACTTTGGCCTAGTGATTAATTTTGGGTTGTTGTTGCAGTGTGAAACCGTTGCGTGTATAAATATACATTTGTATATATAGTATGTATATATGTATGTGTATGAATATTATATTACTCTATGTGAGAAGCTATAAATTTACTTTCTATTGATTTTTCATATATTTTTCGCACTTGATTTTATTATTGATTTATTTCTTTTTTATTTGGAAATTATGTGTTCACAATATTAATTGAAATTTTTAAATTTGTATCATAAAAGTCTTTATGTATGTAATATTTATAGATTTCTTCAACAAATTATATAGTACTTGCCGTAGAAGTCACAACTTTATAGAGAAAGAACGAGAGATATTTTGGGAAAATTAATATAATTGATATACTATTAGTAACAATAGTTGCTTTGTGTGGCGGGGGACCAAAGGTGTGGGAGGGGGGGGACAAGTGAGAAACGAAATGGAACTGAAACAAAATATAAATAAAGATACACGACGACGAACGAAAGCGACCACAAAGCGAGCGTGATGGGCAATTGGATTATGAAACGCGGCCGACGCGACAAAGCAACATGCAAGGAGAGACAGGCCGAGAGAGAGAGATTAAGAGAGTGCAGCAAGAGCTGCTCCCAAGAGAGTCGAGACGTGTTGGCAATGAAACGCGACACAAAAATTCCGTAACCGAGTTGAAAATTTAAAGAAAATATTCGTAAAATTGTTTTGATGTTTCGTTTGCTGGTTTGCGTTTTTTAAATATTTATTTAGTTGAAATTCATAATTAAATGTTTTTTTATTAAATTGAGAGCAATTTGCGTTGTTGATTTCTTTTAGTGGAGCTGCTCTACACACACTCGCACACAAACACACACGCACGCACTTTGCTTTATTTGGGCTGCGCCAAGTAAATTTGCTTTTTGCGCACATTCGGAAGAACACTTTGATTTCTCATCTATAGAATTGTTTAAACATTTCTAGTGGAATTTGTTAGATATATATTTAATTCAATGCAGCCAGACACGCGCGGCGCCCGAAACGAGAGAGAGAGACACGTCGACACACACAGAGAGAGGGCACACAAGGCAAGGGCCGACCTTTTTTTCTTTTTGTTGTTGTTGTTATTGTGTGATAATGTGTGGGCCCAACCAAACAACCTCACCAAACGAAATACAAACTCGAACTGACAAAACATTCAAAGATACACCAGCTGTGTGTTTGCCGTGTGGCAGTGGCAGCGCCAACGAGTTCTCTCTTCATTGCACTCTCGCGCTAGCATGCTCTCTTAATCTCATGCACACACATATGTCAAGTGTATAAAAGTTTTTTGCCAGCTGGCAACGCTTGACCCAGCAATGGCTGTTTGTCGTGCGCTTCGTTTCTCACCTATGGGCAAGTGCTAGTAAATCAGAGCGAGATGCAACGATTCGCTTGCGATGTTTGCAGCAGGCGCGCTGCGCTCTCTCGCGCGCTCTCGCTCTGTCTTTCGGTCGCTCTCTCTGGAGGCCACTGCCGGCGTTTTCATTTTGCGTGGTGGCCCCACACAATTAGCGTATCTGAGAGATACGCGCGGCGCTTAACGACAGCAACGACATCGGCATCAAGACATCGACAACGACAAACGACAACAGCAACAACAACGATGACGACTACGTAAGGAATGATAGGCTGCTCTGAGGGATTTGTTTTTGTTGTTCTTGAGGCGGAAAGGTAAAAAAAAAATCGTTAAAATGAATATAAAAAATATCACAATATAAAAAACAACAATTTAAAAATTAAATTGTATATAATTTTTAATAGTTATATTTAATTTCATTTTTAACATATAAAAAATAATTACATTATAAATGATTTCCCACACAAGAACAACAATGAATTTGTCCACACGAATGAAACAAAAACAAATTTTGATGACGAAACACATGTTGTGTTTGTGTTGTGTTGTGATGACTCTCTTAAATGAATGACACGGCGAACGAAGAGCGTAAGCAATTCAGTGTGCGCTCTCAATTGAAGCTTTGTCGCGGCAACGACGAAACTGACAAAAATTTTAAGCACAAAAATAAACAAAACGAAACGAAAAGCTCTCGACGTCGACGTCGACGACGTCGTCACTGTCGCCTTCAATTTTAATAGCACTCAGTGATACTACTAGCTCTGTTCCTACTCACACGCACACACACACACCTACATACATACAAGCATATCTATCGTACATGGCCGAACTTCACACATGTATGAACATACGCACTGATATTTATGTATGTTTGCATGTATGTTACATCGTTTTATTGGCTGATTTATTTCTGCGCTCTTTATGGCCATCTTTAAGCAGAGCGTCATCAAACTTTTTATGTTTTATATTTAGTTTATTTTTAGTTTTAACAATAATTTTTGCATTCAATAAAGAAAGTAACAGTGGAGCATTCTTCACTTTTAGATACCCTGAAAACCGTTACAATTGTGTTAATCAACACTGTTTACTTTTACTGTGCCTGCGTTGCCAACTCTTCCGAAAAGAATATTATGTATTTAAAATTTCTATAAATTTGTAGCTACACATTTTGAAAGGAATTTGCAGTCTGATAGTTCCGTTTTATGCCCTTTCGTAGGGTAAAAAAATGTAGATTAAGTAAAGGGATCATTTGCAAAAAATTCCATTTTATACACATTATAATTGCATTAAGTATACTTGTATATACATATATTCCCATAATATCAATTTTCAAGTCTTGAGATTATGTTTGCGTCTTATCCAGCCTTAATTATGCATGACAAATGCAGTTAACTCACTAATTGTATGCACATAATTACGCAAAAGACCTCAAAAAAGTATCTGAAAGAACAAAATCGTTAAAACATCAACCATGCTCAACAATTAGATACCCTATAAGTAGAAAGAATCAAGAAATTGTCTTTTTTATTGCAAGTTTCTCTTCGCTTTCATGTTTAAGTTTACTATAATATAATATTCTCGAATCACTAATCAGCAATACAGGGTATTTCTCTTGTCAAACTGCTAACTACAAAGGCAAATGTGCTACTTTAATTGCTGACAGTTTGAAATTTTTTACCATTTCCTTTTGACTTTGGCTTCGGTTCTTTTTTGTTTTTAAGCATTTTTTTTTCGCTTTTTTTGTATTTGCTTTTTTGTTGGTAATATTACGAACAATTAGAGACAAAATGACGAAAGACAAGCCATAGCATAAAACCCGATGACTAACAAGAAAACGAGCCAACAAGCAACAACGTGAACGAGTCACTGGGAAAGAAGACACACAATTTTCCAAGAGTTTTCATTGGAAAACTTCTGGGTTGGCATTGGCAGAGATCTGTCTATTCAAAAGAATATTAATAAGACAAATAGAAAAAAAATCGACTATCCCAGCAAAACCAAGAGTTGTTCCCAACGTGATGCAGACTCCAAAACGAATATCGAAGTCAATTTCGTTCTACAGACCAGAAAAAAAAACGTGGGCTTCAGGTAAGAAAGAAAAACAAAACCAAACGCCAAATGAGCTAGAGTTGGAGTTAAAATTAATTTTGCAAAAAATACCTTGAGTATTTTTTATAAAAAAAAGCTTCGAATGAAGGTTTCTCGTGGTACTTAAAACACACAAGTAAGAAAGACAGACAACAGTTGAGCAATAAAGACTGGAAAATACCCAATATCAGTTGAAAATAACTCAACTCCCTTAATTCTTTAATTTTTCCCTCTTTTTACAGTATTCACATATTCTCACTCATGCTTTTGCTGGTGAAATCTGAAACAAAGTGTTGGGTAATGCATTAACAACAGTTAATCGGTAGTATTTGGTATTGGATAATTTAGGTGTAGAACTTTTTCAATATACAATCTACAGAGTATTTGCCGGTATATTGCATTTGATTAATTCCTTCTCTTCCTTTATTCGCCCTTTTCACAATATTCTCATTCTCTCACCTCTCTTCTTTAGGAAATTCGATATTCTTATTCATATTTTTTCAGTTTCTTGTACATTCTTCAATGAATTCTCTGAATTTTGACATGATAAACCGTTTGTAATTTGAAGAGAATTAAAAAAATTATTTTCAAAAAATTATTAAATATTTACATATATTTCTGTATATGTAGAAAATGTTTGTATGTTAATTTGTACATATGTATGTATATAAGGTACATTTATAACATACGAGGGTCGTTTGATAAGTCCGTGACTTTTTGTATTTGCCGCGCACCTGCTCTAAATACAACACTGCTCCTGTCAGCAGTTATCGATTAACAGCTGACTGTAAAATTTTGAGAAAGCTGCGTTTTTTGGTTTGCGTTTTATAGGCATTGAAAGCAGACGATCTCGATCTCCATTTTCGTTAAAATTCACGAGATCGTCTGCTTTCAATGCCTATAAAACGCAAACCAAAAACGCAGCTTTCAAAATTTTACAGTCAGCTGTTAATCGATAACTGCTGACAGGAGCAGTGTTGTATTTAGAGCAGGTGCGCGGCAAATACAAAAAGTCACGGACTTATCAAACGACCCTCGTATAATACAACGTGAGGTCACTTGATGCCGACAATACGCGGAACGCTTCGTTGGGAGTATTTCAATTGAAAGTCAAATTTGTGATTTGAAAATCATTTAACTTAAAACCTGTAAATTATATCATGGATATTACAAACTGTATGATATTATAAACATAATGTCTTTATGATTTTTAAAAACTCTTTCATCCGCTTTAACAACCCTTTTAAGTCAATACAGGGTATACAACTGGACTGCTGCCTAGAAGCAAAAGCGTGTTAGTCACTATGGATTGCCATAAACTTGCAACAAGCCCAACGGGCTAACTGGGTGGGCGAAACGGGAAACGGACAAACATATGGCTAGCTTGGTTAGAGTGGGAGAGGGAAGCGGTTAGAGTGGGGCAGCCAGATGAAGAAGATGAAGTTCGCGAAACAATGAGAGATTTATTTATCGTGATTGTGCTCTTAATTGAAAATTGTTTGGAAGCTGCCACATAATGTGGCGCAACAGGAATCGCCAGCGGCAGAGGCATCCCTCTTGAGTAACCTTTCAAGTTGAGCGTCCCTGCACCACTCTCGCTCTCTCTCTCTCTCTCTCCTTCTCTATAATATATCAGCATGACCTATCTTTGCGCTCCAATGTGACTCTAACGGTAATTTCACCACACATTGACATAGATTTTCATGTTGTTGGCAACACAGGATGATAGTAGCGTGATGGGGGGGGGGGCGACTTTACGGACAATTTGTCAACGAGACATGGACACGGTGATAGCAACAGAATAAAAAGAAGGAGAAGTTGAAATTGTTGCCAGTTGTAAAATGAAAATGTCAAAGACGTCAACGAGAGACCCAAACTAGAGACCCAACCGGGATACCCCATCGAGTATCCCATTGCTTAGTCCCCATATCAGAGTCGAGTTGAGAGCTCCAGGACACGCTTCGGTGCACGAGGCCAGGCAGCATGAATGGAATCCATCAACCGCCTGTGGCGCGCGAAAGCAGCCCCTCCCTCCTGCTGGGGCTGAAGTTGTCAAGTAACGCAGCCTTACAACCTCCCCTACCTCCCCCTTAAGGCCATTCAATCAGTTTCCAAATGCGACAAAAACAAGGCAAAAACATGAGAGTTAAGTGTCTATTCGACTGTAAGATACCCTTTAGATGTCCATATAATTCTGTATGTTTTAAATAATTTGATGAATAATAGTGTTGATAATCAAGCTTAAATGTTTCCGTTTATTTTTTTATAATTTAAACTTTAAACAACGTTTGATTTCATGAATTTATGTATTTTGTCGATCATTTTTGACCATAAGAAAACCTTAAGTATAATATAATAAATAAGACTCTTCGTCAATGAGAGTGAATTTGCTTTAAATCATATATGAATAGCGTACGCGTTATTTTGTAAACAAAAAATCTATAATATGGTAGCCGAACTGAATTCTTGAATATCTTAATAAATATAATAACACAATCTATGATTAAAGTGACTAAAATCAGTATGAATTAACAACCTTCATATACCTCTCTATAAGAATATTTTAATATTTTATCTGTATAATAACATTCGACTTTAATACGTCAGGGCTTATTTTGTGAATAAAAGATTTATGATACGTATTTTTATGTTAGCTATCTTGAAATCTTTTATTTGAACACATACAAAATAAACTGCACCAAATTCGTATTAAACTTTTCTATGATTGAATTGGGTGAAATCAGTAAAAACTATCAACCTGTAAACCCACTCTATAAGATATATACTTTAGTTGCAAAATCTATATATTATAATAGAAAGACCCACTCCACTTTGTCTGCGAACTTTATACACATTCAATTCAAATCCAATATGTATTACTCACCTGCATGGTGGCTAAAACTGAAGAAACCTTCGTCACATTATTAGCTTAGCTTCTTGGAAAGTGTTTGCAGCGCGAGTGTACGATGTGAGTGCGTATACAAATACAACGACGACGACGACGACGACGAGTGGCTTTATTTCTGCCCACTTGTTGCTATCTGCAGCTGCGCTACGTACGTACTGTATGTGCTATTGTTGTTGCTGTTGTTGTTGTATTGATTTTGTTTATGACGCCCTCTAACATCAAATAAACAAAGCACAGGTGTCGAGTGTTACTCGTATTGGGTAAAAATTTTACAGCGCGACGAAGACACCGAGTACAAAGCCACACACGCACACACGCTCGAGCACACAAACGAACGAACACACGCACACACTTGCAATTACGCACTGAACGTCACCATTGAATAAACTGAATATAAAACTCAGCTTGGATTACAGTTGGAATTTGTTTATAATGTTAAGTTGTTTTCTCTTGATGGGGCCTGGCGACAATTTCAATAAATTGCACACGTTCCGTTTTTTTTTGGTTGCTCAATTTGAGTGTTTGTAAATTCTACATTTGAGATTTTTATTATAATTTAAATGAAATTAAATCGTAATAGTTTGCATTATAAAATATCAGCACAAAAGTAAATAATAATAATAAAACGTAATGCGCTTTTTAACACTCTCTTAAACCAGTTCACAGCACTAATCACCAAGTCAAACTGTTGCGCACAGCTGTGTATTAGATATCGATAACTTGTGATAACTTGCAAAATATCGGCACGCAGATGTGCAGTGCAAAAATATATTTCGAATTTCTAGTTGCGCTGCAAGACCTTACTCACATAATTATAGTATTTTATTTAAGACGTACAAAAAAATATAAATAGGAATATACATCAAACAAAAGAAACAATACAGATATAAGCTCTAAGCTTATTTGTTCCCACTTCACCACTGTGCAGTGCATGAACAGCTGTTTTAGTTGTTTGCACATTTTACAGCACTGAACACACATGCTTAGCCAAATTTAGTTGACTTTCCTGCCCCGCAAGAGTTCTGCGGCTTTTTTTTGTCGATCGCTGCCCATTTTGCATTTAAAATGAGCGAATTCGAAGCATGGCTTGGCGATCAGCTGCGGCAGATTAATACAGACGAAAGCGTCTTTGGCCAGTACATAATCGGCATCCTTGAAGGCGATGAAGAAACGCAGGAGGAGAAGGTCGAGGCACTCGAGGGTATTCTAAGCGATACTGGCGTAAGTTGGAGGAGTGTATATATATATAAATACATATATATATACACTAAGTTCTATCTGTGCAGGCTTCCAACATTGAGCAACTTGTGGCGAGCATACTTCAAAAATGGCTGCAGAGTCATCCCAGTGCCGATGATCCGCCCAAGAAGGGTCTGGATATCGATGTGAATGCACAACTGGCCAAGTTGCTGGAGCAACAGAAACTGCAACCTGCCGTCAAAGAGCGTGAATATACCGAAGAGGAGCGTCGCATCAAACAACAGATCCTGGCGCAGTATTCACAGGTAACGTAAAAGGAAACTAACCCAAGGAACCCTCCGTCTAATCCCTTCCTTCCCCTCTTTAGACCGCCGTCAGCGAAGAAGAGGACAATGACACAGATGGCGAAGGTATTGAGCCAAGCGGATCTGGAGTGATGGCACCCAATACCAATAAAGCCGATGTGGCCAATTTGGCCAAGGAGAAGCGGGAGCAAGCGCGTCTCGAGAGTGCGGCAAAGAAACAAAAAGATAAGGATGATCGGGAGAAGCAACGACAACTGCGCGAGGAAAAGAAGGAGAAACGCAAAACTGTTAAAGGCGAGAGACGTCGGTAACTCGTGCTCGAGGTCAATTTCAATACAGCTTTATGTTCTGCCCCAGATCAGTGTAAATTATGATAGAGATCAGGATATACACAAACGAAATACATAGAATGCAATGTAATAACCCAAAAATATCGAATCATTTAGTTATAAAAATGCTAAAAGTTCTTTTCTTTTGGTGTAATTTGATATCTATAATTGTTTTATTCGCGCTAACTTAAGTTCACATTTCTAATGCTAGCTTGGCCATACATAGTATATGTCTTTAAATGTATATAGAATTAACATCTAGATTATTAACTCGAGTAGTAAATGTAAGTTCATAGTTTAGTTCATTTATTCATCATCGTCCTCCTCTTCGTCGTCGTCATCTTCATCGACCTCATCGTCCTCGTCTTCATCATTATCTTCTCTGGAAGCTGCAGGCGGATCTGCGTTTTCATCATTGTCATCATTTTCTTCATCCTCGGCTGCCTGCAGCTCTTTGGATAGTTTCTTTATGCCCTCAATATCAGCCAATTGTATGCGTCTGTTGTTGGGATCCAGACAATTTACCTTGACATCAATAAAATCACTCAGATGCTGCTCATCCCAGCTGGAATACTGAAAAAGGAACCATATTGTTTACACTTTTAAGCACCTTCTATACACTGCAACTTACCACAGAGCTGGAGGTGAAGAGCAACTGTTGCTCCGCCGTGGGATTCTGCTCATCCGATGTGGTCTTTACCCGCAGATATTTCTGCAACAGATTCGTCTTCTCATCCTTGCGCCACAGACACAATCGACTATTCTGCAACCAATCCTTGTTGCACAAATCTCGCTTGTTCAGCAACAAATCCAATTGGGTCAACTTGGCTTGAAATTGCTTCTTTGGCGGCAAGTTCTGTGGCCTCTTTGCGCTGCTTGTTGCGGGTAAACTATCATCATCCTCATCGCTGTCATCGGCGGCACTTTCCAAATCATCATCATCGTTCTCATCGGCAGATTCGAAATCCTCATCGCTCACCTTGTTGTTGGCCACCAATGCACGTTTCTTGGCCTTGAATGCAGCTGCCGATGCAGCGACTTGTTTGCGCTTGCGTCCTACTCCCCCAGCTCCACCACCAGCTGCAGTTCCACCATCGGCACCGTTGCCATTGGCATTGCGTGGTTGCGCCTTCTGCTGGCGCCTTTTATTGGTGGGACGCCAATCCTCCTCGGAATCATCATCGTCCGGACTATAGTCCTCCTCATCCGAGTCCAAGTCGAAGGTGGTGGTCACCAGCTCGGTGCGACTACGCATTGTGCAGCAGTCTCCCAAACGAAAAAGCTAATTAGAAAATCTCTATACAGTTATTGTTATTAGCTTGGGTCACTCCGGGCTGCTGCTGCTTCTTGATGCGGCTGGAAACTGTCCTGAATTCCGGACTTGAAGCGATTCGATGTTTTTATGGGGGTTGTTTTGCAGTCAGCTTCCTCGCTTTGAGCTTCTTGATAAAGCTTTTTGCACTTTGGGGAAAGGGGCAAGTCCAGCATCATGAGCTTTTTTGTCTGCTTCCCTGTGGGAGCTTTAGGATCGGGAATTCCTTGCTTAGCAATTGGGTTATATATGGGAAAATACGTTATGGGAAACTTTTATAAATGCATCAAGCGCTTTCGTATTGTGCAATACTTGGAATCTTTATAAAAAGGGGCTGCATTTAATGCATAATAAGATTTATTTAATTATTATACTTAATATTAATGTTATATTATTTTTTTATATTCTAATTAAATTATTTCATATTGATATTAACGTTAATTAACTTTTTCCAAAGTGATAAATAAAATTATAACCTTCCATGAAACCTTTCGCCCTATTTTATTGTTTTGTTAAAAAAATCTAATGAAGGTTATTAAGTAACCTACGTTAAATTTTATAATTTTATCATAATCAGTCAACCATATTCTATAGCTTTCATATGCAATATCAAACAAATTTTTATATTTTAAATTAAACGCACAACGTTAAATAATTGGATTATATACAAGTAGTATTGGAACAATCGGTGGACATAAAAGTCAAAATTATTTAGCGAATAAAAACTTTGACATATCGAAATACAAAAGAAATGCTATTAAAATATTTCAAAAATAGAACAACTATAACATATTGTTAACTGTCAGTAAAACGATAGGTCAAAAATAACCTTTATTTTTTTAATATCCTGAAACTAAACTATTCCAATTTTATAAATACATAGATACACATGTTGCCCTTTTTACACAAAAATATTAGAATATATGTATATCCTCTAATTTTTAATGAACAAACGGTTGAAATGGTAACTTTACCACAGAAACTATCGGCGAATTTGGACGTAGTCTGCGAAGATATGAAAACTCTGGCATGTGGAAGGTAAACATTCCTTCTTTTACAATCTGCACTGCTCAGTTCCCAAGTTCAACCTATATGTTGGGGAAAATCTAGTGTCCAATAAAGTAGACTATCATCGACTGTGAAAAACCCATTAAAAATAAATGCTTAACAATTTTTTAAAATTTTTCTCAAATTCATTCTTTATTGCGTCATTTCGGATCGTCCTGTTACCTTGGGCATCTTCTTATTCGTAGAATCCTCCAGTTCCTTGGCCTTGTAGTAATGTGGCGCGACTTCTAGTAACCATTTACTTTCGATTTCGATAACCTGACGCATATACTCCTTGGAGGTGAAGACAAGCTCATGATAGAGTACCCAACGCGGCAGTTCTTCGAACATGGATGAATTTGGATGTATCATAACAGTTTGATTATGCTTAATGGTCTTGTAGTTGCCTCCCTTGGAGAGTCGGGCCACATGATAGAAGTACCCTGATGTAATGGCTTTGCGAATGTTTGTTGTCTCTGGCAAACAGCTGACCATGTCGATCTCCACACGTTGCATCAGTCCGACCAGTTGTTCGCGCACATCTCGTGCCCGTTTCATGGAACGATACTGGATAAAGTTCTCATAGCACCACTGGGTGCTGTAATCCGTTTCGGCCCATTGATTGTAGACCTGCAGCAAACTGAGATGATCTCCATGCATATGATTGAAGTTCTTTCGCGCTGTATCCGCATGGATTATCTTATCCTTGGGTCTGTAGAAGATCGCGCTATTCACAGACAGCATCGCGGCTATGGTGACCATTTCCTCAGAGCATTTGTATCTGGCAGAGAGAGATAAATACACATTAATATATACATATGATAAAGAGAAGGAACCATCATTTACTACTTACTTCTCACTTGCCAGCAGCATCTTGCCCATCATGGGATCCACGGGAAACTCTGCCATGCGCCGGCCCAGCTTTGTGAGCTCCCCATGATGATTGAGTGCACCCAGCGCGTAGAGCTGCTCCAGTGCCAACACCAGCGTCTCATGCGGTGGTGGATCAAGAAAATCAAAATGTATCAGATCATTGATACCCAGCGCTTTCAGCATAAGCACCGCATTGCCCAGATTAATACGACAAATCTCTGGCACTGTGTTCTCCTCCAGCTCATGCTTGTAGGCCCAGGCGGTATACAGGCGAAAGCATTTCCCCGGCGCTGTGCGGCCTGCACGACCAGCACGTTGATTGGCAGATGCCTTGGAGATTGGTACTACCATGAGGGACTCCATACCGGTGCGGGAATTGAAATTATTTTGCTTGGCGAAACCAGGATCAATCACATAGATAATGTTATCGATGGTCAGCGATGTCTCGGCAATATTTGTGGCCAGGATCACCTTACGAGCATTCGGTGGCGTTGGCTCAAATATCTTTGCTTGCATATCGCTGGGCAGGTTAGCATAGACTGGTATCACAACTAGTTCACGTATTTTGGAGCCCAAACGTTTGACACGATCCTGCAGGACCTCCTGACACGTCTCGATCTCATCCTGACCAGTGAGAAAGACAAGAATGTCACCAAGTGGCTGTGTTGCATGAATCTGTAGCACCGACACACAGCAGGCATCAATATAATCAGCCTCGGGTGCTTTCGTATAGAATATATCGACGGGGTAGCGACGACCGGGTATACGAAATATGGGTGCATCATCGAAGAACGAAGAGAATTTCTCTGCATCCAGGGTGGCACTCGAGATGAGCAACTTCAACTCGGGTCGAAATCTGGCTATATCCTTGACGAGGCCAAAGAGAATGTCAGTGTGCAGTGTACGCTCGTGAGCCTCATCGATTATCATGACACTGTACGAGGCCAAATCGGGTTCCGAGAGGAACTCACGATGCAGGGTGCCATCTGTCATGTACTTGAGCACGGTGCGATCCGAGGTACAGTCCTCAAATCGAATGCTGTAGCCCACCTCGTTGCCGAGCTTAACACCCATTTCCTCGGCCACACGAGCTGCCACAGACATGGCAGCAACTCGTCGAGGTTGCGTGCATCCAATCATCTTCTTGTCCGCAGTGAAGCCAGCCTCGACAAGATATTGTGGCACTTGTGTGGTCTTGCCCGAGCCGGTTTCACCTTCTATAATCAGCACTTGATGTTCTTTCACGGCAGCTATGAGATCATCCTTAAAGGGATACACAGGCAGGGATTTGCGCGTCTCCTCCAGCGTTAAGCGCTTGCGTTCCACCTCAGTTAACTCCGGCTGCTTGGAAGTCTTTTCACGATTGCCATCGAGTGTCAGAGCCTGAATGAAATCTATTTGATCATCCAACAGCAGCTCATATTCCTCCTCTGCTTTGGCATCCTTGGCACCGAACTGGAAACGCGCAGAAGCTAATTGCTCCGCTTCCCATTTCTTTTGCTCCGAATTCGGTTGCTTCTCAAATTCATCAATCTCCACGTACTCAGCTGGAATAGTAGAATTGGTTAGAGGAGAATTTCATATATCGCTGGACATGCTGCACTTACATTTCTCTCCCTTTTTCAGATCTTGTGGCATATGATAGCGCTGTATGCGCTCCAACTCCCGCGCCTTCTCATGCTCCTTGGCAATGTTCAACAATTGCTTCTTGTACTGACGTTCCTCGCGTTCACGTTTGGTCAGGCTGGGTTGGGGATGAAATAAAAGTTGATTGATTATTATAGGATCAGAGATACATATGATTCCTATACTTACACACTGTCCTCGAAGAGATACTCGTCATCCAGTATATCTGCTTCCAACTCGGCCACTTTGTCCTCCTTTCGCTTTTCCAGATACTGCCGTCGCGATTGTATACGCAGATGTGGCACAATCTTTTCACGATCCTCATGTTCGAGCTTTAAACGTTTAGTTGCCTCTTCGATTGCCTTGCGCCCGCCCGTTGCCTCGACCACCTTGCGTGTACGGTCTTCGTCGCGCTGCTTGAGGCGATTGGCGAATTCATCACGCTCACGTAAATCCTTTAAACGAGATTCCTCTTCGCTGTCGGGCTCCTCATCGTTGCTGCTACTGCTCGCGGTGCGTTTCCGATGCTTGCTCGACATATTTATTAATTCCTTAAGGCCGGTGCTAGAAATTGTTGTTTACGATTTTCTTAGTGATTGCACTAGGTCAATGACTATCGTTGAATGCATATCGATATATCACATATTTTGGAAGTCAACGATTGACCAGAGTCACATCGATATCTATCACCGATTGTGTGCAAGTATTTACACAGAAATTCGTAACTAAACACATTAAGTTTCAATCCGGATCAATGTTTATTGACGTATGGATTCGATTTCAATATTCGGATCACACAGGTAACACAGATCGAATGGTTGCAACCCTTGGCGGGACTATAAGCATTTCAAATATACGAGTACTCATTCACATATCGATATCTAGCATATTTTGCCAGTCACAGCGACTGATCATAAGGAGTTCGATATCTCTAACTGAACGTATGCGAATGTTTACACAGAAATGCGCATGTAAACAAAACAAACTTCAAGCATGTCGCGCCAATTAAACTTTAATTTGCAACAGGAATATGAAGTAATTGAATATCCTGGACGTGTGATAAATACAGATCGAATGGTAGCAACTCTTGGCGGAATTGTCAACATCTCAAAGGTAGGTTAACAGTCATTAAAAGCTTTAGCTCACAACATCGTTGCTTGTAGGTTTTAGGCGATGAAAAGCGTCGTCTGGAGCTGCATTTTCATCCTGATAATCCCTATAATAAACCAACTTTCGGCGATTGTACAGATAAAAGGGGCGTGCTGCTCTCAGTAACAGTGCGACGTCACAAGCGCGACAAATCCCGTCCCCCACAGCATTTTGTGCGTGTACTGGGTCATTGCAGTCGCACCTTCAGCTTTGAATGTGAGTAAACCACATCCTGTATAATGAGCATATTTACTCACATACATATATATACATAAATGCTTTATAGCCCTATGTGACTTCCAATACCTGCCCCTTTGGTATACGCCCCAAAGCAGCGATGCTGCTGCGGCAACTCAACTGGAATACGCCCTGGATCAGGTGCAGCCGCGTGATGTAGCCGATTTGGACTTTTTTAAGTGGGTTTCATGCTGGTTAAACACAGTTGCAGTTACAATCTGACACACTTTATCTCCTTACGCAGACGCGAACAATCGCAGCTGCTGTGCCTCCCAGAGCTCTTCACGCGCGTGGACATTGTACATGGCGGAAACTATCGCATCGACAGCTCCGATGATGGTCAGCATGAGGTGCTGGGACTGTTTGCCAAGTCCACATATGACAATCTCGATGTAGTCTCGTTCAATATGAGCGACACATTCCCCACGCAACCGGATGCACAAATCCTCAAGAGGCTGAAAGTGAAATATGTTTCAGATGAGCAATTTATGCGCGTAAGGAAACTCTTTGCCGAAATTCCCATTTGGACACGCATTGCACTGCTCTACGAATCGGGTGTGACCAACGACAAACTGAAGTGCATAATACCCTCGCTAGCATACTACTTCAGCAACGGGCCCTGGCGTACACTGTACGTGCGCTATGGGTACGATCCTCGCAAGGATTTCAAGAGTCGCTATTATCAAACCTTCGACTTTCGGCTGCGATTCGGTTCCGGCGTGTCAGAGTTCGTTTACTCAAGGAAATACGCCAAGCAGAAACAGTTCACAGCAAGTGGCAGCAGCAGCTCCACACCTGCAGTAGTTACTGCCAAATGTCCTGACCTAGTGCAGAATATTGACTATCCCTATTTGGATGAGCACAAGTTGCCTCGTTCGCGACAGTGCATGTTGCGTTACTGTGATGTGCGACTCCAAAAGATACAAGAAATGCTCGAGAAGATTCCCACACCCCTTACCGGTGCCGTCTGCAATGAACGCAATGGTTGGCTGCCTCCCAGTTTCGACTCGCAAGTGCGGCAAATTGTGTGTGCCACCATAAGAGATCTGCTGCGTAATCATTATCGCAAGGAGCACATCACAGCCGAGGTGGAAGCTGTGCCACAAGCTGATGATGAGGGTGACGGCATTGGCGATGAAGATTACTATGCTGAAGATGAAGAGACACAAGAGGAAACTCAGGAGGAGGACATGGAAGTGGACGAGAGCGCAGCCGCGGACGAGAACATTGAGCAGCTGCTCAATAATATAACCAGTTGAACAGGAACTCAATAAACCAAAAACATAAAAATGTTACCCTCGGCATGGAATAATCTCTAATGGTTCCTATTCAAGTTATATATAATGATACGGAGTTGTATACGATTGTTCAAGTTATAGATCCTTTATTCGTTCGCAAGCTTAGCTTTGGGTAAATATTATAATAAGCAAATGCAATAATATCCAAGATTAGCAGGAAGAGCAGGAGCAGCTTAGGGCTTGCATCTGTCGAGGAAACGTGGGTAAAGACAGACGTCGCGAATGTGATAGCGGTTGAGGAGCCAGCAGATGAAACGCTCCAGACCCAGACCGTATCCGCCATGAGGCATTGTGCCATAGACACGCTGATCTGTGTACCAATAGTAGGGCTTGGGATCGATACCCTCGCGTTCGTAGCCCTTAATAAGTTCATCGCTGTCATAGATCCTCATGGAGCCACCAACGATCTCTCCCACATTAGGCAGCAGCAGATCAACACTCTCAGTGAGGCGTTGATCGTCCTTGCAACGTTGCATGTAGAAAGATTTGATTTCAGCTGGGAATTTGATCAGCAGAATTGGCTCATTGATGGTATCGGTCATCTTTCGCTCCGGTGCCTCGGGTATATCCTCACCAAACTCATAGAAAGTGCCATCATCCTTGGTCACATTGTTCTCCTTCAGCCACTTGATGGCATCGGCGTAGGGCATGCGCCTAAATGGTTTCTTCAATGGCTTAAAGTTTGGGTTGAGCTCGGTTACAAGATGACCCCATGGACCCTTCAGCACACGATCCACAACATCGGTAATCAAATCCTCAAGACGATCCAACAAATCTTCGAATGTCACAAAGGGAAACTCGGCCTCAATGTGCGTGTACTCGGCCAAGTGACGACGCGTGCGACTCTGCTCGGCACGATAGCTCTGTGCAATGGTGAAGACATCTCCCAGCGCGGGCAGACATGTCTCCAGATACAGCTGCGAGCTTTGCGTCAGATACGCTTCCTCGCCAAAGTATTGCAACTTGAACAGGGTCGATCCGCCCTCCACTTGGGTCTGCACCAGTGTGGGAGGCGTCACTTCGTTGTAGCCACGCTCCAGGTAATGGGCACGGAATGCCTGCATCACAACCGAACGCATCTGGAGTACCTTGGAAGTGTTCTCGCCACGAATCATAATGTGACGGTTGTCCAGCTGCACATCCGGATGCGCCTCCTCGTTGAGTATGGCATCAGCACCTCCAGCCGGGGCCAGACCAATCAGTTCCCAATAGTCTACATGAAGTTCGTGTCCACCTGGAGCAGTTTTGCCTGCCGGCACCAGCTTAAGGGTGCCATAGAGTAACACAGAGCTCTCGGTGCTTAGCACCAAAGCTTCGTATGTCTGGCAGAGTGCATCATTAAGCACACACTGCAAGAAGCCGGAGCCATCGCGCAAAGTGATAAAGATCAGCGACTTTCCCTGGCGGCGTAAACGATGCACCCAACCGTAGATCTTCACACGTATGTCACGCTTTTCAGCACCACCGGAGATACGAATGCGCTGCGCTGCTGGCAACGAGGGATCCTCGCTGATCTTCACTTTGCGTGCATCCTCTAAGTTCTGTTGACGCTTTTCAGCATCTTCGGCCTCGCGTTGCGCTTTCTCCGCGTTCTTGTGACCTTCGCGTACCCAAAGCTTTTGGATTTTCTTCAACTGTGACTTGGCAGCGGGTTCAAACTCATCGCTGGCATCCTTGTCCTTGCTATCCACATAGATGGTGGGGAAGGGCTCCTTGCCAGCATGACGCATGGCCTGCAATATGGATTTAAAAGGTTTGTCCTTGCCGCCATCTCCTGACTCATCACTTCCACGCTTCTCCGAAGTGTACAACGATTCTGAAAAATTATACAAGTTCCCCTTTTAATAAATGTATATATAATATATATAATGTGTACTAGAGTCCTGTATGGATGTATTCACTCTTCAAACAATTGAAACCATTTTCACTGTGAATGATTCATTTTTTTTATTAATGCATTTATGCAGGACATGTACATTCACATGTTAACATACACAAGTGACAACGTGGGCAGTCACAAATGCCGCAAGGCTGCCATCTGCGTGTTTTTTTCCATATTCATCTTACCTAAAGTTAATTCAGACAACTCCTCGGTTGGCATCTTGATTTGTAACTGAATTCAATTTATTGAGACAAACAACTTTGTAACTTCTTGCTAATTTTTCAGAAATGTCAATCTTAATTGCATCAGACAAACCACTCAGACAAATGTTACTGTATTGTATACTGTAACAGTGTATACTAAACAGTGTTGTATAGAAGAGAGATAACAGGCCGGGGCAACGCTCCTGCAGCGGAAGAAACTAGCTCAGTTCACCAAAGCTCAGTTCCGATATATGCATATATCGGTTGCTATGTTCAATATCAATATTATATTTTGTAAATTACTTTACATTAATATCATCAGAAAACCAGTCGCACACATGTTAATGTGTGACCGAGAGATTGCAGAGTGGAACCTGCGCTGCGATATGGTAATTCAGTTCAAAAGAACGCAACTCCGATATGTTTTAGGCAAAGTTTGTGACATGTTTGTCTATCGATAAAGCTTACATCTCTATGTGGGCTTGAATTATTTTTTTGTTTTGCTAAACATTTAATGCAATTTTTGCAATGTCTGCGGAAAACAGGTAAAATATAAATAATATAGTTTATAGTAGCTGTTATTGATATCAAGTTTACTTCTTCAGCATAAAGATCTTCCCCAAGTCAGTGGTTTGCGAAGAAAGTATTCTACGAGGTGAGATCACCTTCTCAGCTGGCTGCGTAGTGCATCCCAGCGCAACAATCATTGCCGAGGCAGGACCAATAATAATTGGAGAGAACTGTATAGTTGAGGAGTATGTAACTATAGCACACGAACTGCCCGAAGGAGCAACTTGGGATGCCAACAATATTCTGAGCATAGGCAGCCACAATGTCTTCGAAGTTGGTTGCACTGTAAAGGCCTCTCGGATAGGCGACAAAAATGTCTTTGAATCCAAATGCTTTGTGGGCAGCGAAGTGACCGTGTCCAGCGGGTGTGTTATCGGAGCCGGTGTCAAGATGAGCACAAAGCAGAAACTACCTGAAAATACAATTGTATATGGGCAGCAAGCTCTGCAGCGCGAGGCTATTGATAAGCAGGTGTCGCAAACTCTTCAGATCGACTTTCTACGCAAGGTACTGCCCAATTATCATCGCCTGAGAAAACCTAACTACGACCCAAAAAAAGTACGCAGCGTTGTTTAGGTTAATTATGGATTGTGCTATTAATTATTGTCCACTTCTACGGTATTAAAGTTATTTATCTCCTTCTCGAACGTTTCCATTGTATGTGTGCAAAGATCTTCCAAATCCTCCAGACCACGCTTTAGCAAGTCGATCGCCCGTTCGCGATGCGATTGTATACGAAAGTGCAGTTTCTGCTCTGTGGGATGGGGTATCGTATAGCCGCAGAAATCTACCTCGGGATAGCGCGCTATTATTGTTTTCAACGCGTTGCCCAGTGTGTGACCCTCGTTGATGAAAACAAATGTGCGCGAGCCATCACCGTTTTTCTCATCACCAGCCAGCTAAAATGTATAAATTTATGTCAGACTTTATGTAATTTACTTATTGCAAGTATTTTTACTCATGTTTTCATTACTTACTTCTGCCAATGCACCCATTTTAAACGTTTAAATAAACAATTTAAGGTACAATGTGTAATACCTGTAGATTTAACAGAAACGTGTACTCTGTTTATATCGATATCGCTTGGGAGCTCTGTTGCTGCACTGTTGCCTCTAATCGATAGTCAGGAAATCACGTTGCTTTCGATACATCTTGAGTTCTTTGCGAAACGATGAAAACAGGCTCGAAAGTAAATCTCCTGTTGAATCTTATCGATAGTCACGCACGTAGCCACACTGTTTTCGATATCTCTTGCATCTCTTCTCGTTCTGGGCGAGACGATGAGAACAGGCTCGAATTGTGAAACTTATTGCGAATTTACGAAATTTTAGAATTGTTGTAACTTTCGAATTGGTGCAATTATTAATTTAGGGCATTAAAGCAATACGATTATTCAGTTTTCAGACGTGTAATTTAACCCAACACAACAGAAACAGCCGAGCCAAATAAGCATATTGTTGCTGCATACAAAAGTGAAGCGGCGGCGCGAATATCTTCATTGTGTTTGATTGTGTTTGTTTATTATATGCATGTTTATGTGCACACATACAGCGAGAGTGTGTTTTTTAAACTAACAAAACGTCGTAGACAGCAGAAAAGGCGGCAAAAGAAACCACACCGATATATTTATGTGCATATGCATACGAGTGTGTGTAAGTGCAAAAGAAGGCGGCAAAAAAAACTGCAACGGCAAACATAATTATTTGTGCAATGTATTCAACGTGCATTGCTCTAAAAAACAACATAAACACCAACACTGCAACAACAAAAACAGTAAACATGCTAAACGAATGAGCACAACGATTTTTTTGCAACACACATTTTGTTTTGTGCGTTTCGACAGGAATAAAGAAACGGCAAAAGTAAACTGCATCAGCAGCAACAACAATAACAGAGGTAGCACAGCGACAGCGCAGCATTTGGAATACAGGTTTGTGCAAAGACTGCAAAAAAACAGTAAAAATAAAATAGTAATGGTTAAACAAAAAATGTGTGTATATATTATTGAAAATTCATTAACTAAAAAGGTGTCATTTTTTGTTGTTAATGTTTATTATTTTTATCTTTATCGCTGCCAAGAAGAGGCTTGGTTCCTGTACACACATCCATACGTACGTATGTAAACACTTTTAAGTGTAATAACGTGCATTTGTGTGTGTATGTACATATGTATTTTTATAATACAATACGAAAATTATGCAAATTCATGCGCGCACAGGCAGCGACTTGCGTTGCGACAATCAGGCGTGCGCAAAGGCGGAAGCGTATGTATGTATATCGATACATTCACACGCACGCACACACTTACACGACTACGTGTATGGGTGTGTATATTTGGTAAAAGACCAGTTCACCGCTGCGAGCGCGCAGTTCTTATGGCCGTCTGTATGTATGTTTATGCATGTGTGCGTGTGTTCAACTCATTACACACTATCACACAAACAGACATAATGTAATATACAAGCTGTTACCTCTCTGCTCTCCCTCCCCACACAAACACACACACACGCCTTCTACAATTTTATTTGTTTTATTGTTTTTTACATGTTCTTGGCATATTTCGTTGCCTTGCGCGGCTCATTTGTTTGGTGGTGGCAGCGACGGCGACCGCGCGGCATCGTCATCGTCGTCGCGCTCACATCTGTTGTTTGTCTCTTCTGGTGGTGACTAATGCAAACCGTGTTCCGTTATCTCAAAACGTTTCCCACGTCCCGGGTCTAATCCAGAGCCAGGCACCCACACCTTGCCTGTCTGTGTGTGTTGCAATAAAGTTTTGGTTTCTTTGGTGACTGCGCCAGTTCCGTATGCATGTTCTCTTTGCTGCTGTTCCGTTTCCCATTCAGACCCTGCGTGCTCCTTTTGCATTTGTTGGTCTATTCTTCGTTTCGTTTTCCATTCGTTTCCCCTTCATGTTGCTGTTGTTGGTTGCGCTGTGCGCCCTTTTGCATGTTTTGTTAGTGCATTTGCATTTATAGTATTTTCATTATTCATTTTACATGCACACATATGTAAGTATGTGTATGCATATATGGACATATATGTTTGTATGTAATTACACGAATGTGCGCAGTGCGATCACAGTTGCCAGCTGCAATTTTGTATGTGTGTGTGTGTGTGTATGCATGTACATACAAACATGTGTGTGAAAGGAGATTCCAATCAATTATGTCTGTCTTTCGATAAGTAAATTAGTTTATTTCGGAACACCAAAAATACCATATAGGTGCAATATATGTACATACATATGTACACATGGATGTGTGTATGTAAATATCTCTTCCCTCAAAAGTATATTATAAATACTGCATTTCGATCATAAGATCGAATTCAATCGATATCACATTCTCCTTCTATTAAAAAATGTATACTTAACTCAGCGCAGCTTGCGTTCTATTTTTATTATAAATATATTTAGGCAAAAAAAAAAACAGTGTGTACAATGCAATCGATGCTGTTTGTGTGTGTGTGCACTTATATCGAATATATAGCATTCGATTTGTGTTCACAGGACCGCAACCCTGTGTGAAATGGACGAGACGGCCACGCCGACAAGCGAATGGCACAGACAACCAACAACACATCCTGTGCAACCACGAATAAGCAGACATAAAGCAAGCGGCGAGCAGACAACAAAAAAAACCTGTCATCTGCTTTTGTTTCGCTGCATGGCGGTTGCCGATTGCATCCATGCGATAGCCTGCAGTCAGATGTATGCATGTGTATGTACACACATATTAACTACACACATGCATACACACATATTTACAATGTCTGCAAATACATTGCGAAATTTTGTGGTTCAGACAGAAGGCAACATTGTTGGCAATCCTGAATTCGTCGTCTGGCGGCTAGCAGCAGTGTGTTTATGCTTGTGATCAGTGCGAGAGAGAGATGGCTTTATATGTATGTTTGTATGTATATAGAGCAGTATTGAAGCTCTATGGAGATTACAGTGGATTATACTTAGATTTTAATCAAATTTCAACTGAGATCTTTTTTATATGATTTGAGTTTCGTATTGATCCTTATTGTGAAGAACAGCATTATACAATGGTTAGAATTTGAGATACATTTGACCTTGAGTAAGGATCCTCAGTTTGCTGCAGACTTTTAAATTGTTTGATTTAAAATATATGTTATATTGAAAATTATGAAATAAATAGATATCCCAATTTTTCAGATATTTTTCTGTACAGAAACGAACGATATTTAAATATATTTTTTTTTAAATAACACAATATTAATTGTTCTTTTTTAATCTTCTACGAAAAATCTCCCAATCTGAAACAAACCGGAAAATAATAATTCGCGTCGACGAACAATAACCTTCCAGGGTTATGGAGTGCCTTGAGAAGTGGCTTAAAAATCCTTAGCCTGTAAAAAATAACAAAAATATGAATAATTATTTCTAAAAATACTTGACATTGCAATAACTTAGCAAACAGTGGTGTACCCCTCGTATTAATATTTGTACCTATTTCATTATTATTATTATTATTTTTCTATTTCTGTACACTCCCATGTTGCTATTGCAAGTTCCTTGCTCTTTCCCTCTCTCCTCCCTCTCGCTCTCTCTTTCGACGCTAAGCCTATTGTTTTGTATTTTTGGCATAGGGTGGAATTATTTCCTGACGTTTTGCAGCCGGCAGCCGGCACAAAAAGTAGAAGAAGAAGTAGAGAGAAAAAAAAACAATTTACAACACTCGCTTTGATCCTTTCGGGGGTCTCAGTGCAACCCTAAAATGAACATAAGGGGGAAAGTGCCCGTGCCCTGTGTGCAAATAAATAAATAGTCATGTCATCCATAATATTAATGCCTAGAACCGAAGAAACAGAAGCAGAAGGTGGTGCGGAGCTTACGGTTCCTTTTTTGGGGGAGCAAGCCTGCCGTCTGTTGCTGCTGCTGTTGTTGTTGTTGTTGTTAATCAACCCTCGAGGGGGTGACTGAGCTGCAGCAAACAGAACCACAGCCTCCCCCGAAATTTTGCTTATTTTCAAGTTGTCTTCGTCTGTCTCTGTCTCGGTGGCGAGGTCAATAAACCCTCGAGCCACCAACAACATCTCTGGCGGGCTGCAGCAGCGTGCGCGAAAATCGATGGACCATTCAAGACTCTCTGTGTGTGTGTGTGTGTGACAGACCAGTTTTCCTATTCTCTTTTACCCTTCGTCCGTCTGTCTGTCTATTCGCTTTGAGTGGCGTGCGGCGGGCGCTCACGTTCTACGCATTTTTGTGCATTGACCCCACGCACAGACGAACTGCTCTCTCTTTCTCTCTCTCTATCGCACACAATGTCCGCCCTTGTTGAATGTTGTACGCATTTTATGTCTGTGTTCCGTATGTATTTGCCAATGTCTGCATGAGTGCGTGTGTGGGAGGGTGGGTGCGTGCCCCCCTTCTCCTTCTTTATGCTTTATCTGTTGTTTCACCTATGAACTCTTCACCTTTTCCCTGCTATAGTTGAAAAATTAATCTTGGGTAATTTTTTAAAAGCATCCGAGTTTAATTATCATAAATCATGCGGGTTACAAAACATACAGGTATTGCCCCAGTGGGGGTTCTAATGGGGTAGTTTTGTTTCTTGTAATGGGGGTAATCGTATTACAAATTGATTTGCAGATTAAGATGACTATGCAAGAGAGATTGAATATTTGATAAAAAGTTATAATAAGTTGTTTGAATAACAAAATATTTATATATTTTAAAAATTATACCTAAAAGGTTTTCTATATAAATTACTACTTTTTAATGTATTTATAAATATACTACTATAATATTTATATGTGTTTTAAATTCTACGAAAAATAAATCAAAATAAAAATTCAACACTAAATTGTAATTGACTTAAGATTTCTCTCATATCAAGAGAAAGATCTTTCATTATTAAAAAGAAACTAACAGGTTGTTTACTCATAATGTATTCTGAATTCTACAAATTAAATATTTTTTATTGCACTTAAATTCTTTGAATATTTCCCCAAAAAAATTCTTTGTCTTATTAAAAAGAAAGCATAATTGTTGTATTTTAAATAAATCATTTTCTAAATAACTTTATAAAACTCTATTATATACCGAAAATGTTTCTCATATCAATTCCCTAGCGATTTTTATTGCTGGGAACTCTTGAAACAAAAAAAAAAAAAACAACAACAACAACAACAAAAGCCTTCAATAATACTACTGAAACATTTCAATGTTCGGCTTGTGTTTTAGTTTGTCTGAATATTTCTGAGCTGATAAAGCCCCGACGTAGTCGAAGGCAAAACCCATGTTTACGTATTATCGTGTGAGTATATAGAAATACTATATATGTATGTATGTACAATATAAACACGTGTATATTCAGATGGGGAATACGTATAGTATATAATTCTTGTTGATTCGTAGAGGTTTTTTGGCTTTGCTTGCGCTTTGTTGCTGTGCTTCCGCTTGTTGTTGCTTAGAAATAGAAATGATTTCACAATTCGATTTGACGCGACTAAGCGGGAAACACATTTAGTATATTATACGTCAAAGACAAGCGTTTCTTCGGTATTTTGTAGAGGCTCTAAACTACGAAATTCTACTTAAAAGTATCTTTAAAATGCAATACTTATACTGAAAAGTACCACTGGTTGTTCACACTTTTTATATAGACTAAACTCAGATTTTAAGTGTCATTTCACATATCACACATTATTAAATCTATTGAAATATGCTAGATTATTCAGAATCTGAAATTCACTTTAAAAATCCTGATATATTTCCTTAATCAAGAGAAACGTTGAATCTTCCGATAAAACATATTCTGTTAGCTTTCCAAAAAATATGATTGATATATTTGTGCATTTAGGCCTTTTTGAGGTTATGTTAACCGCTTTAAACTTAACGTACATGTGCGCTAGGAAGGGAGAGAAGAGGAGGGAGAGCTATGTGCTGTCTGCGCTATATGTTGGCGCGGTTACTTCTTTGCCTTTTTTGATGATGAAGGTCAATGTTCGTCAAGTGAGTGTTGGCCCCTCAACGCGGACGACGGCTTTATTTTCTGCTGCCTCGCTCCATTTGCTTGGCACAAGCAGCCGCCGCACACAAGTCGCAAGTTGTCGGGTTCATTAACTTACAAATAAGAGAGCCAAAAACCTCCAAAGCTAGAAACAGCCAGTTCATGCTGATTCCAAACGAGCATTGTGGGGAAATATAGTTCATAAAGTACATGTAAGACCTGAAGAATACAGACAAAATGAAGGTGGCATAAGAACTGCTCATAATCTATGTAATTTAATACAACTATCAATAATTTAAAGGAGTCAAGTAAATGATTAAATGATCCTTAACTAGTTAAGAATTGTAACGTTTTTTTTTAGTGGAGTTAAGACATAACATAACCACAAGCCAGTTGAGAATTGTAAAGGGGTTTAATGGAGTTAATGCATAACATAAGCACAACCCAATTAAGAATTTTAATTTTATTTTTGAAAGAGTTACATAATCCTGAACTTCTTTATACAAATTTTTCATACTTTCTTTATTCCAAATTGTAAAACGTTTCTGTAAAGGTATCCCAACTTGTAAGTGCTATGACTCAAATTGGGAAACTCGTTTCGCAGAACTCTGAACAACCCATACACAAACATACACGCGCACACACAGACAGACACCAATACATTCTAAGCAGATGCAGAAATATTTCACACAAGCGGAAGTTTTTCACGGGAAAAACCCAGCTAAGCAAAACCAAAAAATCCACGAGGTGTAGGAATACTCTATGGAACTAAGCCAAGCGAACATTTCCGATAAAAAAAAAAACTTGCTGAGTGGAAGGGAAGTATGTGTATAAAGAGGGGAACACATACACATTAACTTGAAATATGATTAGGGAACTACAAGAGCAGGTCGTTGTTCTTGTTGTTGTTGTCGTCGTGAAACAATTATGTGCGTTGACCTTTTCGCCAAAAAAAATTTTCCACTCTACATCGAAAAAAAAAGGTGAAAGAGAATAGAATACAATAAAATCTTGTAGACAAAACAAGTAGATATAATAGTATGGAAGGTACGTGTGTACAGGTTCTCTAAGTCAAGAACAAAAGTTCTCTAAAGTAAATAAGAGGAAGAACAAGCACATTTTGCACAAAAAAAAAGGTAAACCAACTTAAGGCCAAAAAACAGGCCTTAAATCGAGCGGGGAATCGGAGAGGGATTGCTATGCATACCAATGTATTGTTTATGTACAGGTACATATGTATGTATGTCTGTGTGTGTGCTTGTTGACTGTCTTTTTTCGAAAGTTAAAATTGTGCTAGCCAGCTAGGTAGCTAGCTAGGCATAGCCCTGAGCAGAGCAGAGATCGAGCTAATAAACGGGTTTAAAACAAAAGAACAGACGCTTAGCTTAGCCTCCTCCGCCGTTGAACCCTCCTAACTCCGCCCCAGCCCCCAGGTTGTGAGAGCGCGTGAGGATCACGAGAATAACAAAGAACACAACAACAACAACAACAAAAGCAACAAAACTTGGCTCGATTATCTTTTATTTTTTTCGCTAGCAGCTTGGAAATAGTCAGTTGAATCAAAGAGATCTTTGAGACAATTATGGTGGCATTGAACCGAGCGAGGAATCCGTGAGGGGAAATAAGAGGCAGAGGGAGGGAAAGAAATATATTCTAGGTAAAAGTTTCAGAGTTTATAAAGAAATAAATTCAAATTGTAGCAGCAATTTTATAGCTGAAATTATATGATAATTGTTTCAGCATAAATCTTAAGGGATTCCTCTAAGAAACGACTTTTAGATACCCTACATGCGTTAAACACTGACAAAATAATGTGTTTTTTTTTATAAACTCTGGTATATAAAGATATACTCGTATGTACTTTATGAATCATCTTAACAACTTCCTTCGTCGTATACATCTAATATATTTCATATATTTTGAAGCACATTCACTGGTATTAGGTATAAATTGTTATGTTAAGGGTATAAAATACTTTTAAAAAGAACCCAACACACCTTCTTCCGTTTCATGCTCTACCGCAACTTAATAATACCTTTGTGAAGCTCAACATACAATTTAAAAGAATTTATTAAACCAGAAGACTAGATAGTATCATGGTTCTTTTTTTAGGTGTGATGAATGCTCAGATTTGAAGTGTTGATCATTAATCAATCTCAATCAAATTCGTTGAAACTGCTAGAGTATTCAGTATTCTTAAAAAAAATAATGCTTTTTAAGATTTTTATTAATTTTAGTGATGAATTTGTCACTTCGACAAAAAAGACTGTTATCAAAAGCCAAAAAAAAAAAAATAGGTGTTTATAAAAAATTTACCTCTTCCTTTGATTTACATATTTAAGAAACTTCATGTTTTAAATCATATTCATTGGCGATGGGGTAATAAATTGTAACGTATAAATATGCCTCAACACACCTTCTTCCGTTTCATAATCTACCACAACTTAATATAACCTTTTTCGGCCTATTTATAAGGTTACAGGGTATAAGGTGTCATGCATGAGAGACTAAATCGCCGAAATGTAAGTGAACGCCCTTAGAATTGCCCCAACAACTCTCATACTATTTCACCACGTGGTTAAATATGAACTTACCCATATGCACATACATACCTACATATGTATGTCTTTGCCTTTGCTTACTCATTGCCCGAATTTGTACTCTACATAATGCGTAATTGGGAGGGAGTTGCGAGCATATTGTTCTTGTCGAAAGAAGAAACAATAAATTTAAATTTAACTGCCTTCTGGACGGGAGCTCTTCTATTCTCTTTTGTTGCTCTAATCGCTCCCCACACACACACACACACACTGAAATACTCACACAATTTGGCGGGTTGTAGTTGGTTTATTGACATCACCGTCTGCTCTGCGCGCTGTTGCCAAACTTTTTTGCTGCTGTCCAAGTTTGTGAATTTTTATCCGTTCGTTGACTTCTCGCTTTTGTTGTCCCCTTCTCGACTAATATCATTATATATCTATGCGTATCAAGGTAATGCGTAGCAAAAAAAAGCAGTTTATAATCAAAAGTGAGAGATGAAATTAAATATTTTTTATATGTATGTTGGTTGCATAAATTACTATAACATTCTGTTAGGGTATTTCTAAGTCGCAACTTCTTTATGCTGATCATCTTTTATTCTTGTGTGTTTCTCATCAAACTGTCAATTCGGCAATATTTTTGCGAATAAATTTCCGGGAATGAAAAGTGCAGCTGAGACAGATATTCGCAGAACTTAAGGTATTATTTCGTACGCTTGATTGATTCCCAAAAAAAAGTCCAAAAGGTGAAGCAGAAAAAAATGTAATATTCTGAATAATGGAAGTTATTAATGAAATATTTTTATATACTTTTGTTAGAATTTAATTATGAAATATTTTATAATATTGTACATATCTGAAAGTCATAGAGAATTTGCACCTGAAAAGAAAAAACTGCAAAAAAAAATATTTACTTTGCCCTTGCAATATCGCAATATCCTTTCGCTCTCTGTCTCTTTTCCTCTTATTGTTTCTTCTCGCATTTCACACAGCAGACATGACTGAGCGCGCGTAATGAGAGAGAGAAGAGAGAACGCGCTACCGCCGCCAACGACAGCTGCATTGTTTCTCAGGGAGCAAACTGGCTAATTTCCGGTTTCAAATGTCACCTTTTTTCTCTCCCTCCTGATATATTAAAAGAGCCACAATTTAACCTATGTCTGTATGTACATTGTACTCAAACACACACACACACACATGCATTTTTCTCCTGTGGCGGCCTTATCGTTTTTGGGTTTGGTTTCGAGCGAGCAAACATCTGGCTTGACGACGATGACAGCTGCTCGAGTATGAGAGAGAGAGAGAGGGGGAGAGGGTCAGTCTCAATAGGGAAAGGGGCTGCGGCGTGTGCTCTTCAGAGTTGAGCATTAAATTGCCTGCCAATATGACAATAACATAGCGCAGAAGGTGATTAATAAAAACATAAAGCTGACTGAAACTAATGTGTGTGTGTGTGTAAGTTGCACACATATGCATGATTGTATGCATATTGCTGCCCATCGACCAGCCTCCACAGTTTGTTTTAGTATTAGTATTTCATTTAGTATTTTTCCCATAGTTTTAAAACTCCTGCATCTGCCTCTTCCTTTTTCTGTATGTACATCTGTGTGTGTGTGTGAGTTTCTGTCTGCGTATTTCTACTTGGGCACGTTCTACGTCTCTTGCCTTGTCATTGGGGGTTCATGAGCCGCTTGCAAGGACGGACAGGCAGGCAAGCAGCAGCAGGCTGCGTTCGTTGTCTGATCGATCACAGCAGCTTAAACTGAAAATGGAACAAGACATCGAAATACCGTGTGCCATTTTCCACTTGTTTCCTGTGCCGCACACAGAAGACACACACACATACACAGACATACACACTTGAACCCATAATTCTCAGAATGCAGACGAGAGAAGAAGAGACAGATCGACCGTGAGACAGACAGAGGGCACAACAGGCAATAAAGCAGACAGACGACGTGCATGCTGGCGGGGGCAGGGAGTAGACTGAGACAGAGACTCCTCCGCGCATCCCTGTCCATGTGTGTGTGTGTTGAACAATGCTACCTCCTGTGAGTCAGACACAACCAGAATATCTTCCACAGCATACGTATGTATGCGTGTGTACATGTGTGTGTGAACAAATACGCAGTACAGACTCAATCAAAGTTGGCAACGTTGGCCAAAGTCAAAGCACGCAAGAAATCACTGACCTTGACTTTTAACAAAGTTTAAGGCCCTTTTAGTTGCCAGCATAGGCGCACAGCATACACATACATACATACAGACAGACAGATAGACGCGATACATACATACATACAAAAGCAGCATAATTATATAGTAAACGTGCACACACATACACGTGTAAATTCAACGATATTTATGTATGTATGTGTATGTGATTGTGTATTGTATTCCACAAGCGGTTCGTCGTTGCTAGACTGGTTTATTGTGAGCTGCTTGTTGTTGTTGTTGTTGTTGGTGGTGCTGTTGTTGCTGCTGCTGCTTCTGGCATCGCTCGTTGTTCTTAAGCTTGCTTAACGCACATGACGCAAGCGTTCGTCCGCTGCGGCGCTCTGAGAAGACTTTTACATTTTTCCTATTACATCAGCACTGATATAAACATACACACATACATATGTACGCACGGCCAAACATATGTACAAACATACATATGTACATATATACATACAACTAGTTTGATATATTGTTGTAGTTTTAACCATAACAGTTGTGAGTACGCACATAGCAACATCATATTCTGCTTGTCTCTCGCTTACCTGTTTCCTTTTTCTCTTGTTCTTCTTGGGAAACAACAACAAAAAACGGCGTTACTTCTTCTTCTATGTGTAGATCGCACACTAATTACTAAAATGCACTAAAATGCAAGAACACACACATACATACAAATAATAACTACGAGGAGAGAGAGAAGGGGAAGGAGAGGAAGAGAACGCATTGTTGTTAATTAATAAAGTTGAAGAATTTGTTCATGCTTCCTTCTTGATGCTGCCTGCTTCAACTCGTTTACTCCCACTCTCTCGTTGTCTGGCCCCCTCTTTCGTGAACAAACACACACTAACGCAAAGGCACACAGAGAGGGAGAGAGACTTCCTGCCGCAGTGAGTGCAGTGCTCCCTTTTGCAATTTATGTACAAATGTACCTACAAACATAAATGTGTACATGCTACATACAAACGTTATATGTGTATGCACGTGTTATGTATGTTTACAATATGCATATGTATGTATGTAGGATGTGACTACTTCTTGTGCTCTTGTAGCTTTGTCGTGTTGCGTGCCTCTGTCAGACTCTGTGTGTGCATGTGTGTGTGTGAACGCTTGTAGGAGGTTGTCAGAGGTCAGTCTCATCGCTGGCAGCGCAGTTGCTTCTGGCCTATGTACAATACGTTCCATACATTTGCAAATCTGCTTGTATGCATGTATGTATGTATGTATCATGCACATGTACAGTATGTACGAACATGTATGTATGTTGTGTATATTCACACAGAAATGTTCCATTGCCATTTTGTTTCGCATTAAGCATGCTGTGCTGGTGTGGGACACCCAACTAGATTTTGCTCGCTCAACTTCGCTGCTTGCTGCTGCGTTCTTTGTCTGTGCGCGACGGCAAAGGCGGCAGCAGAGGCAGAGGCAGCGACAGCGGCAGCGCTGTGCTTTGTGCACAGAGCGAACTGGTTGTGTGAGTTTTTCGGTTTTCGTTTTGTTTCGTTTCATTCCATTCCATGTCGCATGTTCCATGCCATTGCTGCTGCTTGTATCTTGTAAAATTCTTCTATGTTTACTCATTCTCATTCGGTTCTTTGCGTTTGCCGCATTAACAACGTGTGCACGCTAGTTGTTTCCGTCGTCGTCGTTGTCGTCCTCGTTGTATTCGTAGTTCGTAGTTGTCGTCGCGTCTCTATCATTTTATTCGGTGGCGTTGCCGATGCTCGTCTCGATCAAACAACAGTTATATATTATTTAACTGTACGTATTTGTGGCAATATAAAGTATTATTGATAAAATTAAAATAAAAACAAAAATAAGGAAATAAAACAAAAGTGTAGCGCCGCATTAACATTCATATTTTCACGCACACATATGTACTGCAAACTGTTTTCCTGTTCCACTACACACACACATACAACGCCAAACGACGCCAACACACACACAGCAAGCAAGCAGAGCGTCAGCAGTGGCGTCGGCGTCGCAGAGTTCATCAACTTGTTTAGATTCGCCGCGGCTGAGTACGTGGTACGTGAGTGCGTGGCTGACTAGCGTTTGCATGTATGCATGCACATTATGTGCATGTATGTGAGTGTGTGTGCCTGTGCTCTCTTGCCTTGTTCTTCTCGCCTTTTACGTTTAATTTGTCTATGAGTGCGCCGACTTACTTGCTCTCCTCCCTCTTGCATGTTCTTTTTCTTGTTGGTGTTGTTGTTGTTTTCTTGGGATATAGATACGAACGGCACACAGAGTCAACATCAACAACAACATCAACAAAAATAATAACAATCAGTTAAACATAGTGCGTTTTTGGTTTCGATTTGCTGCTCTACTCTTCGCCTGCTGCTTCGTTCTTGTGTTTGTGTTTGTTCTTCCGCGCGCGCGTTGTGTGAGTGTGTGTATGTTTTTGTTTGTATTACATTTTTTGTTATTATCTCATTTCTTATTGTGTATTGTTGTTGTTGCTGTCTCGCATGTATTTTACCGCTGCTGTTTATCATCAAACCAGCAATATAGTCGCCCCTGTAAAAAATGGTACAGTGCATGTATTAGGAAAGAAACTCAACAGTGAAAAGAAAAGAACAAAATGAATAATAACTTTGTTAAAAATAGTGCACAAATAAATTATTAAAAATTTGTGTTGTTATTATAGTTATTGTGCAGTGAAGCGGTAAATAACAAATGATAGATAACAACAATATTAAGTGGGCATACATTAACAGTCAAATAGTGATCGATAACAAGGATATTAATTGAGTCTGCAGTAATAGTGAAACGGTGATCGATAACGGATATTAAAAAGGACTTAATTAGTAGTCAAAATCATTAGAGAATAATGATCGATAACAAGGATAATAATTGAGTCGAAAAAAAACATTTGTGATTCTTCTTTCTCTTTGCCCTTCGTCAGTTAAAACTTCGTTTCATTTCTCAATTCAAACAATAGAGATACAAAGTATACAACTTTATTACCTTGCTCTACTCAAAAAACGATAAAAAAAAAAAAAAAAAAAGTAGATGCCGATAGCGCGTAAGGTGCGACGAACCTTTTCGTGGACGCGACCTTGCGCGTAGCTAGCATATTTGTTTGGCAGCAACTGTATAAACAACGATCAAGATTTACTGCCGACGCTGCTATGCTGCTGTTGTTGCTGTTTCTGCCGCCAGTGTTGCCGTGTTGATACGGAAGAAAAACTTGCGCCTGGTTATTTTTTCCTTTCATTTCGTTCCTTTTCCTCAACGTTATTTTATTTTACGATCGCCATTGAGTGCCAACATGAAGTAGAGTTACATGGTACCGTAAGAAATATTTAAGACTACACAATACCCTGTGGGAGCATTGAAAGAAGTTTAAAGTATATTTACTCTATTAACATGCTACAAGTAAAGTATTTAAATAATTTTAAGCAGTTCAGTGTTAATCTCGCTTATTTCCAAAGTTTAGTAGTGGAATTGAAACTGTTTCTCTAACAAGCGTTTTCTTTAATATAGTGTATAACAAGGTCGAACTGCTTTGACTTCATTCTTACCTTCTTCACTATCAAAAAGAAAAAACGTGTTTCATGGGCTTAAATACATCTGTACTATAAGTATTATATTTCTTATGGGATGCTTTACAGTTGTTTTTCGATTGTGATGATTTTAAATTACAATCAAATCACTACTTGCACATGGTACTTAAGATAAACGATATTTTGTTTGCACTTATATGCTATTAACCACTTTGCAACACTTGTCCGTTAACGGTTGAGTCGAGCAAGCAATACACGTCGAGTCAGATAAGGTGCACACACAGATACATGTGCATAAATGAGTCTGTGTGTGTGTGGGTTTCTAGGTACCTGCACAACACGAAAATTGGTACAACTCTAATTAAAAATGTTTAAGTTGTGATTGTCAATATTTATCAACATGAGAACTATTTATCAAACGACCCTAGAAACACGTACGCTGCGATATGAGATATAGCCGGGTAAAAACGAGGGGGAAGCAAGACTACAGCAATAACAAGAAAGAGAACAAGAAGCTCCGACAAATCATAATTTTGCACATTTTGCATCAATTCGATATGCAAAAACAAAATTAAAAGTTGTCGAATCATTTAACTATATTCTCTTGTCTCAATTGATAAATCGCGCGAAATACACTAATTTATTTGAACTCCTACTACTACGTGTGTAGAGTACTTGAATATGTGTGTGTGCGTGTGTGTTCTGATGGCGCGTTGACCTGCCGATGTGGCCAATGTGATAGAGCGAGACAAAATGAGGAATATATGATTTGTATATGCACGTGTGTATGTGTGTATTGGTGCATAATGTGCCTGGGACGCGACGGAGGCTGTGTTGCTGCGCTCTCTCTGTCTCTCTTTTTCTTGGAATTGCAAGTTCTTGCCTTTGTTGCTCTTTTGTTCCTCTTCATTTTGCTGATTTTCTTTTTTACCTTCTTCTAATGCCAGTGTTGCCTTTCATTCATCGCCAGCAGCATCAGCAGCAGCTGCTAATTTGAGGGTCTGACGCATTACCCCCCGCGGGGGAGGAGAAATTGCGCGTAGGTGCTCAGGTATTGAATTGAACTGAAAAAAGAAACAAAAACAAAATTTGCATCGTCTTGCTGCACTTCTTTCTTCTCCCTATCTCTCTCTCTCTCTCTCTTCGTCACCTTTGTCCATTTATCTTGCTGCTGCAGAAGTTTTCTGTGAATGTTCACACATACATATACAATTGTACCCAAATGTATTGTGTATGTTTGAGTGTGTGTGTGTATCTGCAGCTGCAGTTGCCGTTGCCGTTTAGAAAAAACAACGATAGCCAGCCCAGGTAAATGGTTTCGCCGTCGTCGCAAATTTAACATGCCTTATTTATATTTTTTGTGCGCTTTGGTTTGGGCTTTGTTTTGTGCTGGGCTTCGCTCGGCCTCTGCCCTCCCTCCCTGCCGCTCTTCTCTCTCTTCCTTTTTGTGCTCTCTTTTGTCTCTTATATGTATTTGGCTCTAGCTTTGGCTTTGGCTTTGTTGTGGTTGTTGTTGCTGGTGTTGCTTCTGGGTACCATTGAACTCTGCCGTCGTTTCAGAAGCCAGAAATGTCCAGAAGGAACGAAAGGAATTGGAACACACACTGCAGATTGCTGCTGCAGTCGCTTGTATTGTTCCCAGCAGTATAGCATAGGTACACAAGGGTAAATAGTTTGTACCGAATGGGAGAAATTTGACTTATTATCATAAATTTTCCTTCCATAAACTTAAATAATACGGCATAGATTAATTAAACTAATATACGATGTGAATTATTCATATATAAAAGGTTAATAAAAATTCTTATTTATCTTGTCATGGCATTGTTGTACAGATAGTTCCATATTCAGATATGAAATAATATAGCACATTAGCGTTCCCAGCCGTTTAGACCTAATTTACTACTAATCTAATCAAGTTCGATGGCCAGAGCTACCTACTATATTGATAGTGACCTGGTTCTTTTTTTTTAATTTGTATAGGTTGCTGTCATTACGCCTAAATAGCAACTTACTATATGTTTGTGTTGTTGTTGTTTTTGTACGATAGTAAACAGTGCCACGGAGTTGGTTTATTATTAAACAACCTGTTCAAATGTTGACAACAGAAATACCATTAAATCAGCATTTATTTATATATCTGTGCGCACATTAGATACACAGAAAAGAGGTACATTTCAATCAGTTCATATGATCGAAGCGTGATCAGGTGTGTGGAATGTCTAACAATTTAACCAAAAATGCGTACGTGCGTATACAATGTACCTCGTACGAATGTTCCTTATGTACAAATGTGCCTTGTACCAATGTTCCTTGTACAATCACTCACAAACACACACACACACAATATTTCCAATTGCATGCGAATGTATTTCTATTTTGTCTGCACTGCCTTTGCCTAGCATTTTCCGCATGCAGTAAAAGAAGCAACAACAAAACATGAAGGCTGATGGCCAGAGAGCAAGAGAGAGCTACACAACTCATCCAATTTACCGCGGAAATTCTAGACCGGCGTCTGTCGACAAAAGAGAGTAATACGAGAGTGTGAGTGGACCCTTTTTGTGTTTGCCTAAATAAACACGCGCAGGCTTACAATTATTTCTGAGAGAGAGAGATTGTCATCGATGTATCGTTTATCGCTGCTTCCTGTTATGGAAAGGTACGTGTGCGTGTACGTGTGTTTTGCTCTCTCTGAGCGCGCAACCTGTAGCGCTCATAGGGGTGGCAACCATGAAAATTTGTTGCTTTTAGCAGATTGAAGGTGGGTTTGTGTGTGTACGTGACTACGTGCGTGGGTGTCTAGCAGACGTCGCCATATTGTTTTGGGGGGTTGGTCTGCACTGTGGGGACACTGCACAAATTTGCCTCTGCCAGCCCAGGGGTGATTGAGCCGAGCCGGCATTCAACAGTTCGGCATTTTATGCGCCTCTCTCTCTATCGTTGTCTATCTCTGTTTATTCTGCTATTAATTTTGCCAAGTGTTTGTTGCCGTAAATATTAATATTGATTTTTCTTACCTAGGCCCGCCCGGACTCCTCCTCACACACTCTCTCGCAGTATCATTCTCTCTTTGTTGCGTTTTCTCCGCCCTCTCTCTCTCTCTTCTGGTAATTGAGTATAATTTCGCTTTATGCCGCATTTTACTCCTGTTGATTGCAATGCGCAGAGTTGCATTTTTCCTTTTTGCCTAGTCTCCTGCACTGGACAATACGTTGCTCCTTCTGTTGTTGTTATGTTCTGCTCGTTCTGCTCCACACTCCACTCTCCGCTGACCCCTCCCTCCTCTCTTTTGCCTCTGCTCCTTCGCTCTTCTCTGCCTTTGCCCCTGTCTGTGCAAAAAGGAGCAACAGCAGCCGAAACAGCATTTGTTCTGTCGACGTCGGAGCTGTTGCTTTGTTGCTGCTGCGGCCTGTAGCTTTACCCGGGCCGTTGAAAAATGCGCAAGTTAGTTTTGCAGGGAGCTGCGTCGCAATCGCGTCGCGTCGCAATTCTGTCGTTTGTGTTTGTGTACAGAAGGTACAAAGTGCATGTCCTGAAAATTATTAAAATACTTAACTACTGGAATATAAATTATTAATACTGCATTATTAATACTGCATTAATTATACTGTAATAAAATATACATTTAATTTATCGATATTATAATGAAATACTTAATCGTGATTACTTTTTTGCATTGCAGTATTTTGTAGGCACAACGAAACGAAATTAAATTCACTGACAATATTCTATGAAATTGGCAGCAACCCTAAAAAGTATGATACAGTTATATTCAATTCGTTACCGCTGCTGCATAGACGACAACAACAACCAGAACAACAAGAGCAACAATAACTACAACGAAAGGAAACAGGAAGTTAAACCATAAGACAGACGCCAAATCGGCCAAAACGGAATAGTATTATATATAGTGAATGCAAGAGAACATTAAAGAACTACATTAGCAACAACAACAACAAATAACAATAACAATAAAAACGAAAAACAGGTAAGTCAATGCCTTATTTAATGCTCTTTGCTCGTGTGTGAGTGCGTGTGTGTGAGAGAGAGAGAGAGAGCGAGAGCGACTACCCCTGTGTGTGTGTGTATGCTGTCTAGACAGTTGCACCAGCATTATATCTCACCTCAAGGGGTGGTGGGCTTTATATGTCTGATTCTGATTCGAGGGTTGCTTTTTATTTCGTTTCGGTATTTTAACGCTCGACGAGGAAACAGGACAAGGAGTCCCGGGCGGGTCTAACTGCCAACTTGAAGTAACTTTGACGTTCCCTTGTTTCGAAATGAAAATCTAGAAAGTTTCCTTTTTGTCTGTCCCGTCGTTTGTTTACTTTTATAGGGGGAGGGTTGTACACCCCAATCAAGAGTGCATTCCCCTTTGTGCATTTCCTGTTGATGTCTAGATTCGAATAGATTTGGGGGTTGCCAGGCCTACTAGTCCAGCACTTATTTGCTTATCTGATGAATCATTCACATTATTCAAATTAAGTGTAAAGGTGAATATAGAAATTCTGGTAGAATAGCTGGGAATGTTCCAAACAAAAATAGAACTTGTTTATTAGGGATTTATTTTTATGGCAGAAAGAGGTTTCCGACTCAGTTTAGGACTTGTTTGTTATGGAAACTTCCCAAGAAACATGGAGTCAGGTATTTTGAGAGTTATTATAAATAAAAATGATTAATATGCAATGGGGTCACGGTGAGGTGTCTTAAATTTTGCAACGAATTTAAATATTAATATTTATATATTAAATATGCAAAGGGGTTATTGTGGAGTTTCTTGAATTGGTTGACAGAAATTCAACTAAATTTTAATTATATTTTAATAGTAAAAAATGGGAGAGCCTTATACCACAGTGAAAACTAATGAAAAAAAAAAATTTTTAAAAACAGGATATTAAAGTTTTTTTTTTTTAAATGAGAAACCATTTAAGTATCTTTTAAAACATAAGTTGTATTTAAAAATAATCTTTGATATAAACTTGTTGAATTCTATTTTAATCTCGTTGAATTCTATAAATTAATCTCAATTTATTTTTCCTATCTACAGTTAAAGACAAAAGCGGTAACTCTGGGCCAACACACCAATACGCACATACATAAAATGGCGTCTTCGCCGACTCCATCGTTGGATTCCATGCGCGGCGCCAATTCGATTGAATCCTATGAGCATGCTGGATATCTATCGGATTCGCCACTGACACTGAGTGGCTCCTCGCCGCCCGCTGGCGATTTGGCCATCTGTGGAGATGAATACATTGCTGGGGGCCAAGTCAGCGTTAAGGTACGACAACAGGAAGTGACCGTGATCAATGGCCATCATCCGATATCGACATCGGTATCATCCAGTTCATCGGCCAGCTCATCATCTTGCTCCTCATCCTCATCGTCCTCGTCGTCATCGTCATCATCATCTTCTTCGTCGTCGTCTTCGTCATCGACCAGTGGCCTAAGCGGCTGTGGCAGCACTAGCAGCAGTGTCATTAGTGCCTCCAATATGACCACAAATGGTCCCGGCGTCATTGGCAGCAATTTGTCTGGCAACAATGGCAACAACAACAGCAGCAACAACATAAGCAGTCTGGTTGTTGGCGCTGGCAAGGGAAGCAACAACAACAACAGCAGCAGCAGCAGTGGCAACAGTAGCAGCAACAACGGTAGCAACAACAGTTTGGCCCCAGCACGTTGCACCGCCTGCAAGAGCAAGTGCAGCGATGCGGTGGCCAAATGCTTCGATTGCCAGAGCTATTTGTGCGCCAATTGTGTGACAGCGCACGAGTTTATGCACTGCTTCAATGGGCACAATGTGTGCCTCATCAAGGGATTCGAGGCAACAACAACTGGAGGCAGCAGCAACAGCAGCATGGGCAGCAACAGCAATCTGGCCAGCAACAGCATTAACAATCCAGCCTCAAGCGATTTCAAGTATTCCAGTTCGCTTACCATGATGCTGCAACAGCAGCAGCAACATCAGCAGCAGCAACAGCAGCAGCAGCAACAACAGCAGCTAAGTGAGACGCAACAACAGCAACCAATGTCGCAGCTATCGAAGATTGTGCTTGCTGCAGCAGCAGCTGCCAACAATGCACAGCAGGAGCAGCAGCAACAACATGAGACACTCTACAGCACGCACCTGCAACAACAGAAGCAGCAACGTCAATTGTTCTGCATGCGACACAATCATGAGTTGTTGAAATTCAGTTGCCGCACCTGCTGCACTCTGGTGTGCAAGGAGTGCATCGTGCTGGAGCATTCTACAGGGCTGCATGAACTGGAAAATGTGCAATCTCCTGCAGTGGCATCACCAACATCAACAGTTAGCCTCAACAGCGGCAGCAGTAACGGCAACAACAACGATTCTGCACTGCAGACAATGCTCTCGGATGTGCGCAGCAAGATCGCTGATATTGTTGCCATTGCCAACAGTGCGGAGCAGAGTGTAACCAAGGTGAAGTTGCAGTATCAGAAGGCACACAACGATCTGAACGAGACACATCAGTTCTTTGCCTCAATGCTAGATGAGCGTCGTACGGAACTGCTTAAGGAGCTGGATGCAGTGTACACCGCCAAAGGCAATAGTATTGCAACGTGGTTGCAACGCTCCAAGGAGCTGATTGAAAAGGGTCTGGCAGCCTGTGAGGCTGTGGATCGATCAGCGGCAAGTGGCGTCCAATCGTCACAGCTGCTGAACGAGGCGCTTCTACTGCGCAAGACACTGGAGCAACAGCAACAAGCTGGAATACAGGATATGCAGGTGCCGTTAGAACTGGAGTTCATGTCCAACTATCAGTCCATACAGGCTGGTGTACGCAACACATTCGGCTACATACGGGCCACAAACAGTGGCAGCAACGCCATCGGCCCTGGCAGTGGCAGCTGCTCTGAGTCCAGTCTGAGTTTGGGTCACAATCACATCAATCACAGCAGTCACAGCAATCATAGTAAACAGCCGCCCATTGCCAGGCCCACGCAGAGTGCCAGCAACAGCAGTGCCAGCAGCGCCGGCAGTCACCATCATCATCAGCAGCAGCAGCAACACCAACAGCAACAACAACATCTGCAATTGCAGCAGCAGCAACAATTGATTCCTGGCCTGGGCCTTGGCAGTCTCTTGGATAACAGCAGCAACGGCAGCAGCGGAGCTGGCAGTGTTTATGCAAATGGTCTTCTACTTGGAGGACGTGAACGGAATCTCAATGATCTGCCGCATTTTGGTGAACTGCTGCCCAAACGTAGCGTCACCGGGTTGTCAAACTACAATCCCTACGAGAAGTGGAGCAATGGCGGCAGCGATAATCTCTTCAATACATCAGCTGCAACCGCCGGCAATGGTCTCGTCGGTAGCAACTCTGCGGTTGTAGATGCTTTTGCCAATCTCTCGACCGTCTCGGCTGCACTGAATGCCAACAGCAACGCAGTGAGCACTGTGAGCAGTGAATCCCTGCTGGATTTGACCAACAAATTGCTCTCGGCATCGATATATCCACCCAAGTCGCAAATTAAACGCCAGAAGATGATCTATCACTGCAAGTTCGGTGAATTCGGCGTCATGGAGGGACAATTCACAGAGCCCAGCGGTGTGGCGGTTAATGCCCAGAATGATATCATTGTCGCAGATACGAATAATCATCGTATACAGATCTTTGACAAGGAGGGTCGCTTCAAGTTTCAATTCGGCGAATGTGGCAAGCGAGACTCACAGTTGCTCTATCCGAATCGGGTTGCTGTTGTTCGTAATTCTGGAGATATCATTGTCACCGAACGCTCGCCAACGCATCAGATACAGATCTATAATCAATATGGTCAATTTGTGCGTAAATTTGGTGCCACAATCTTGCAGCATCCACGTGGTGTCACGGTGGACAACAAGGGACGTATCATTGTCGTGGAGTGCAAAGTGATGCGTGTGATTATCTTCGATCAGAATGGCAATGTGTTGCACAAGTTTGGTTGCTCCAAGCATCTGGAATTCCCCAACGGGGTGGTGGTCAACGATAAGCAGGAGATCTTCATCAGTGACAACCGGGCACACTGTGTCAAGGTCTTCAACTATGAGGGACAATATCTACGACAAATTGGCGGCGAGGGAATCACCAATTATCCCATTGGTGTTGGCATCAATTCGAATGGAGAAATACTTATTGCGGATAATCATAACAATTTCAATTTGACCATATTCACTCAGGATGGTCAACTGATCTCTGCACTGGAGTCAAAGGTCAAGCATGCACAGTGCTTCGATGTGGCTCTTATGGATGATGGCAGTGTGGTGCTTGCCAGCAAGGATTATCGACTATACATATACCGTTATGTCCAGCTGCCGCCAGTGGGTATGTAAGCCTGAAAAGGATGAGAGTCTATAAATCAACAAACAACAACTACAACAACTACAACAACAACAAAAAAGAACAAGAACTACAACAGAAACAGAAACAGAAACACAAATTGAAACCAAAATTAAGAAAGAAAGAGAAACATAAAATAGAAATGAATTTCATTTTAGAATTCAGATATGACTTGCGCCTGGCTCGCTCTCTCACTCTTTATCTTTTTCTTGCTATCATTCTCTCTATATATTTAGTCTATAGTTCTTCTATCCACGCTTAAGCTGTTGTTCTTCGCGCCTGTCGTCTCTCTATCATATATAGCATATAGCGTAGCAAGAACTTTCTCTCTTTTTTACATACATATATATATTATTATATTAAACATACTTTTATTATTACCTTTTTATAAAAAGAAAATAATTGTTGAATTTTGTTTTTTACACTGTGTTAAGACCTAATGTTTATTTTATTTTTTAATTTTTCTTTTTTTACTATTTATATTGTGTTTGTAATTTAATTTGTTGAAAGAAAAGAAAACATAAAACTCGAATGGGGAGCGTCGTAATCTGTCCATCCCAATTACGTCGTGCTGTCTCTCGTTATTGACACATAACATAATAAAAAATAAAAACATATTAAAAAAAAAAGAACCAATACCAGAAAAATGAAAAGAAATCCCTCCATTTTTTTATGTTCGCTCGTCTCCTTAAAAAAGAAAAACAGCAAACAAAAAACATGAAAAGGAAACAGGAAACAGTCAAATAATTATCATAGAAAGAAATATTGATTATATATCGCTTATATCTAACGGGCATTAAATACTTTATCGACTGTAATTTTAAGTATTTTTTCAAATTGTTTGTTATTTTTTCACCGTTTTTTGATTGCCTACAACAACAACAACAAAAATATAAGTGAAGAGAAAGAAAGAGAAATTTTGATATTTATATTATATATTGAACTGTTTTTTTATGTTAATGCGTAATTGATTTGATGTAAAAACCTATTGATTACTGATTATTTATATGAGTATTTATATTTGATTATGCATATCCATTATTATTATTATTATTATCATTATATCTTAAATTTAAATGTTTGCTCGGTATATTTTTTATTGTATTTTTAACCAATCAATCAACCAACAACAACAAAAACAAAAACGATGACCAACAGCACAAAACAATCTTCTTATACTCGCTTAGTTATTATGTTTTATTGTTTTATTTTTATACATTATTATTATTATTATTATTAAAAGAAACAAAAACGAGACATAATATAAAAGAAATCTAATTTTAAAACAGAGAAAATGCAAATTCTTTATTTTATAACAGAACTAAAAACAAAAACGCACTGAAAATAGTTGAAATTGTTGTTCTTAATTGTTGATCTACTTACCTAACTATCTATCTATCTATCCAACTATCTATCTATGTGTGCATAGACGAACCGTGTGCATATGTATTGTATTTATTTGAATTTTTTGTTTGTTTAAGTTTTGCAACTTAACTTAACGCTCAAGATATAATATAATGGTAATTGTTGTTAACAAATTGAATTTAACTTATTTGTTAGTAGTCTTGTATGCATATTAAATCGAATCGAACGAATGAAAAAAAAAACAAAAATTAAATTAAAAATTGAAACAAAAAAAAAAAAAAACAAAGACAAAAAACATAAATAATGGTTGGCAATCAGCGCAGAAGACTTAAACAATTTATAATTATTAATAACAATTACTTACTATACAGAGGAAATATATGTACATATATACACATACATGTATGCATGTTTATCTATATATACATATATATATATACACAATAAGGATAAAGAAAAGAAATTTACGAAAAGAAAATCTCAATCGAAATTTTTGAATAATTTTTAAAACATTTTGCATATTCCGCAACAACAACAACAATGATGACGATGATCTATGTTTTCCTATAATTGTTAATTTCGCAAAACTATCCAATATTTTGAGTATTCTTTTATGTGTTCCAATTCAATATAAACTATATAGAAAAGAACAAGCAACTGTATAAACTTTTGAGACTAAAACGCAACAGTAACAGGAACAGCATTTAAAAAATGTTTATTTTATAATTTTAAAAGAAAGTCTTATAATATACCACACACACATACGTACGCATTACTATCTGTATCTGTATCTGTATGTGTGTGTGTGTATGTATGTGTGTGCAGTAGATTTAGTTTATTAATGTTCATTAATCTAGTTTTCGTTTTATAGTATTAGTTACTGCTTGAAAATGAATGAAAATGTTTGCATTTCTTATTGAAGATAATATTGATAATGAATCTTATGTTCGTTCGCTTCTACTTAAGTGAGATTAATAAACTGTAGATCTGTAGATCTGTGTAGATTACAGAGCAAAAGAAAACAAAAAACCTTTTTATCTTTTATATATAAGGATATAAGGAACCAAGTATGATTGCCGAGTTCACATATATTTGTAATAATCTTGTTGTAAACTATATACATAAATTATTATATTGCATTAATCTATATACCGAAAATCTAATGTACTTTAATGTATATGTACTATAATGTAATTGTGTGTGTGCGTAGCTCTAATGGAACGGTAAAACAAAGTATTGTACATTTCTTGTGAGAACTTTTTACTTGACACCAAAACTGAAACTGTTGAAAATTTTTTATATACATAAAACTAAAAAAAAAAAAAAAAAAAAACAAAAATTGTTAATCAAATACAAAAGAAAACGCAAAACAAAAAGAAAACTTGGTAATTGATGGTATTTATTATGGCTTAAAACATATACTATATATATGCACTATATATATAGATATATGTGTATGTATGTGCATAACGCTATTTAATTGTATTTATTATTATTATTCATTATACTAGCGCATACTATCGCATGCACAACAACAACAGCAGCAACAACTGCAACAGCAATAAATGAAATGAAAAATCAACAATAATTACAAATGAAAAAGAAAAATGAAAATACTAAATAATATTATTATTATTATGTATATCGATAGATAAAGCAGCTGACTATTTGACTTGTGCTTTTTCGTTTTTATTTTATTATCGTATTTCATAAATGTTACAAAACACAAAAAACGGGACACAAAATACATTTAACTTTAATCTTAAAGAAGCAAGACATTTTTTACATGCATAAATTGTTGTAATATTTAAATACTAATGCAGACAACACACCGTACACCGCCACAACAAAAACAACAACAAAAGAAAAAAATACCAGAATAGTAACTAAAGTTTAAAATTAAAAACTTTTTTATATATTCCGACAAACGAACAATTTTCTTTGTGTTTTTATTTACCTTCTTTTTTTCGACTAGCTGCGCCTTCTCAAACCCTGCCCCCATTTTTAATTTCGATTTGCAAGAGAACATAAATATATAAAATATATATGGAATATATTTATATATGAGATGGTGTTATATACATGATATAAACGTATGTTGATAACAATTTTGAATAAATTGAGAATCTAATAGACTGTACAAAAATATGAACAATTTTTTTAAAATATCTATATATATATATATGTTTGTATTGGAATATATATATACATATGTGTGAAGAACTCAAGCCCATAACATATTTATGTAAGCTTAATTATGTAACGATAATGATAACACTATAACTAACTATACTATGCATACATAATTCGATTATGCTACACATCTATTATTTCCATAAACGTATAGTTCAGTATATCGTATACTGTTTATACAGATCTTTAACATTTTATACCGCCAAGTTACTGTGCTCTTTGATCATAAAGTATATTTAGAATAAACGCATTGAGAGATTCGTAAGATTCTTGAACTAAAGCGAACACACCCAATCAATTTAGGTAATATGAAAGTACTACATACATATATCTGTCTGTATCTGTATTATATAAAAGCGTTTACTATGTGTGTAGTCTGGTATGCATCGTTTGTGCCACCATTGTGATTAGTTTTCGACGATTCGCAAAAAAATCAATTGTTTTTACCACTACCACAACATGGAACTTAACCAAACCCATTAATGATCTATAAATGGTATATGGTATATATATATATATATATATATATATATATCTATTTAGTAGTATTTAAAAGTGCTAATCTAGAAATACACTTGTGTATGCATTGTTAGGCTAATATTATAGCCAAAAACTATCTTAACTTCAGAAGTCCAAGTCTGGTTATACATGCACACATCCACACTACTATATCCATATATACGAGTGTGTGTGTGTGTGCATGTAAAGTAGATAAATGGTTTAGTTTGATGTTGATTGAAGTTGAGATTAAGGTTGAGACTGTCAGCACAAGTTAAAAATATATCTAGATGAGCGATTGAAATGGATTTGCGAAAATAATTTTTAATGTAGTTTATATTTTTGATAAATGTTATTGAAATACCAAAAAAAAAAAACCAAAACTAAATCAAAAACGATAAAAAACACAAGAAAATTGATAAGCAAAAAATTGATTCTCAAACTGAAAAGCAAAAGTTGAAAACCAAAAGGGTGTATGCATGTTGACCGAGTACGCGTTGTTGATCATATTTGTACGGAATTAATTTTTGTATTATTAAAATACTAGATAAGCTATAACGTTTGGTAGTGGACAAACCTTTATCGAAATTTTAAAGCATCAGCAACTGCAAACTAATGAAATCTGGCTTCGTAGAAGTGTTTTAACGAACTATAATAACTCTATATACATATACGATATATGGAAGAAAGCCCATATATGTATAATATTGATCATTGAATATGTGTATGTAATGTGCAATTCTTTGGGTGTCTTTTTTTCATGATTTCCAATGATTATTTTCGATTATACCTTTTGTAGTGGAACCAATCAAATTTGTATGGAATAATTAGATATTTTTAAGAAGAGTTAGGACTCAACCCATGATAATGTTAAATTAAATGTTAGTAAACTCAATTAAAGGCATACTTTCTGGAGTGTTAAGTATGCAAGTAATTTAAATGTTTAGTATTTTCGATAACAATGTATATATAAAATACCAGTAGCTGCTTATTTTCAAAATGAATTTGCATTGTTTCCGATAGGCAGTTGCAATCGTCTTTCTTTAATTGAAATTCTTCATTTTTTATTTGAAGAATACTTTTAGCTAAGTAGCCTTTGTCAAATTCAAAAAACAAATTCTGCTTAACATACGTTACACATGTTATCGAAACATATTATCGATTACAGAGACCCGATCAGCCTGTTAGCAACAGGATCAACTAGGGTTGACAGGCGCTGTAACTGTTTAATTTTAATAGTGACGCGCTCAATTATGGAAGTAGCTTGAATTCATATAAAAATATAGTTTATGAGAAATTATAGCGATAATGCTAAAAAGCTTTATTCCGTGTCCTGCAAGCAATTAGAAATTTATAAAAGTTTTTTGCATTTTAAACGAACATAATGTTCAACAGTACCAACAGCAAGAGCAAAAAAATAGATACACATACAATACATACACACATTCAAGGTGCAACATTCTCATTTATGTGGTACATAATATGCTTACATAATTAATGAAGAATTGACTATGACTGATTTTTACACAGGAACATTTACACATGATTATATATACACACATACATATGTGTACATTAATATACTATATATACATAAATATATATATACACATACTCTATACACATAGTTTCATATGCATTATACATACATGTTTCATCATCTGTACATACTCATACATACATATATCGTACATTCATACAACCTTGTGTTAGATGTTTCATCTTATACCCACAACATTTATTGCATACTTCTGGGAGTATCAATCTGGGGGAACTTTATCTATCTAATACTCATCTACAACCAACAACAAAATCTTAGACTGCTTCGATATCGTTAAACAAGATAAAAAAATAAAGAAACTTTGTGAAATTGAAAAAAAGGAAACGACGCGTTTAGGGAATTTTAACAGTTCTTTCCATGTATATTTTGTGTTTTTTTACTTTCAATTACTGCGCTATCGCTTATAGTTTATGTCTTGAAAAGAGAAACTGAAACTTTTGGAACTACTTTTTAACTACGTTTGCTATATCAATCTAACAATCTGACACGCAAGTTGAATGAAGATCAAAGGTTGAGAAAAATACTGAAAATAAATAATAATGTAATACAATACATACATAATATACACATAACTATAACTATTTGTTGTTAGCTGCTTATACTTCCTATTGAAGACTACCAACACATTCATATCTAAGCATTTGTAGTTTGTATTTATATGTGTAAATTCATATGCAAGCATTACACCGTAAGAAAGGGTATAGAAACTTTGAATATTTGCAGCATTGTTTGCATGAAAAAAAAACAAAATCAAAATTATTCAATTGTTTGTTTTACATAGTATATATATTTTTGTTTTATATGTTTTAATATTTGGTAGTATTTAACTCTTTGATTAGTGTATTTGTTTCTTTGCCATATACTGATTAAAATTTATCCAAATCGAATTTACTTCTTATTTTTTGGAATTATATATATTTTTTTTATTTTCAGTGTTACGTAAAGCTCATAACCACTTGGCAGATCAAATGCAGACACAGTACGCAAAGTGTATAAGTTTATCATAAAATTATGGAACTTTTATGAAGAAATAACAACTTATACAATGTTACAGTTAGCAGTTTACAGTTAACGTCTTTTTGTTCCAGTATATATTTATTCAATCCTGTAATCTGGTTATTTAAGTTAAGTTCTTTCGACCTTGAATCGTTTTCATTTATTGAAAATAATTTGTTAATTAAGTTTTGCGAATTGCATTGTATCGTATATCGTATTTATTTTTCAAGGAATGCCAATGAAAATCGTTTTAATATTAATTGATTTAATTATTAAATCTCACGGTTAAACCGCACGCGATATGCGCACTCGATTAAAACGATTAGCTAAACGAGATTTGCTGATTGGACATATTCATAATAATTAGATTATAACGCCAGCCAGTCATAATTAAGCATTTCTCATTAGAAAGTATAAGCAATTAAAAAAAAAAAAAACATTCACCTACAAAGCTTATAGATCATCATTGAAACCATCTCTAGTCATTTTACTTAATATATAATATGTCAACATATTTTTATAACTATTAATGAGAATTATGAAAAACAATTATCATAAAACACCAATTTAATGTTAACTGTCGTTAAAAGCTAAATATATATATATACATCTGTATCTATATATGTATTTATATGTGGGTAAACGTTTACAATCGCCATTCCATGCATTGATTGAAGAAAAGTTAAATTTTAGATGAGCATAGTGCATACTATATAGGGTTTTGCTTAAAGGCTTTACACATACACACACACATACACTCACGATTATAACTAATTATTACTATTATGATGGGGACTTATATTACTCATTAAATAAACCTGTTTTTTATATATGGTTACTTCATTTAAATCAATTGTTTAACTCATCTCTTAGATAACGCATATTTCGCTCAAATTTTTCTGTTCTTCTGTTTTTACTCATGAAAGTTTGTTAACAAAAGAAGGCTAGACAGACAAAGCAAAAGAAAAGAAACCAAAAAAGAAGAGAAAAAAAAAAAATATTAATAATACATGGAATAAGGACTGAAAGGTAAATGATACATATATATCAATGAGTGTGATGGGTTAACAATGCAAAAACTTCGAGTGTTACTCGCACTCCTGTCTGTTTTTTGGATATTGTTAAATTTACGTTGAGTTACAAATGGAAATATGTATTACGAACAATATAAAAGGAAAGGAAAATAAAAACATACACGCCCACCAATGCATACTATATGCGCACTGTTTCTTATATAATGCATACAGTAGTAGTACGAAATACTACAGAGTTTTTTAACATTTCCCCCCACCCCCGTCACAAAACATATTTTATGTATCATTATATTATGATTACTATGATATTATAATTTGAACATTCAACTGACTAACTACTTAACTGCCAAGACATCTATTCTCTCTAACTAGCATAGTAGACAACAACAACAACAACACCCTGCATTTATGTATTATTTTAATATATATACATATATATCTGTATCTGAGTCCCTATGCATTAGAGCTCAAAACCCTCAACGAAGGACGGCAAGATGATGGCAATTCTTAAGAAAAACTAAGCGCATATGAAACGCATTTACTAAAATATATTTTTATGCATTAGTATTTTTATGTACTTAAAAAGACAGAAACCACTATAAAAAAAGAAGTTTAACACATTAATACAGTTATTAATAGATTTGCATACTTAAAAGGTTAGCGTGAACTCAATGTGTAAATTGAATACCAAATTCCAAATGTAATAAACGTGAATGTTATCAACTCATTATACTATTATTACAATTATGATTGTATGAGTAATTTATACTATTATAAAAGATATATAAGCGATACTCATTATTTTAATGTGTAAGTTCTACAAAAAAAAAACTAAAACCAATGTATGCTAAAATATTTGAAAGTATTTTTATACATAAATGAAAAAAAAAGAAACCAAAAATCCGACAACTCGCACTATTGGAACGGAAACTTTGTATTGTATTTATCTAATTATTATTGCATTGAATATCAGAAAAAAAAACCAAAACAAAACAACCAAATAGAACTTGATGCGAACGTAAGTCTTTTTAATGCTTAGGGGCCACAATTTTCAAATTAAAAATAATATTCATTATATATTGTATTATTAACATTAAAAATGTTGTGTAACAGTAATAATAAAAGACAAAGGACAACAAAAAATTTAGGCGTTTTATTTCAAATTTTAAGTCATCCATCTATTTATTCGAGTATATTTCAGATGTACCCTAAAATTACTTGGGGAATACCACAACGCTATTTATCCCAACGAATTTGAATTTGTTCGAGAAATATCATAAACTATCTAAATATCTTAAATATCGATCATCAATTTTAATATATTCTATATTTTAACAGCTTAAGATATTATTGATATTTATTGATTATTAATATAATTATAAAGTGACGATACATTGAACCTACAGTGGGCCTACAGTGAAACTACAGTTTACTTAAATATCGATATAATTGACATACATACACATAAACACCCATTATCAGTTAACGATATTTATTGAGGTCATTTCAAAACCATTGGGGTGCTAAAAACTTCGCATTACACTTGACTACAGTAAATGAAGGCCAAAGAACGAATACTTGTAGTTCAAATCACCACACGCACCACCACAGCAGCCTGGCGCTGCAGTCGCACATGGTCCACACGGTCCAGCGCATTGTGTTCGATAACAACAATAACTGCAGTCGACGAGGCAGCACTGTACGCAGGGAGTGTCCCGGTAGTAACGACTGTAGCAGCACATGGTAGGCCCCAAAAAATATCTATGAGAAGAGTTGTGATTAAGTTAAATAAACATATGCGGAGTTCCCCTATTAATTACCAACGATAAAATTTACTGAAAATATTAGAATTTTGAGGTACAACTGAATGTACCGATTGTTCCAAAATACTAACTGAAATTTAAATAAATTTACGTACTTTAAATACCCAAAATTCATCAAAGTCATGGCCAACTATATAATTTTATTTCGATGACATTTCGTATAACACTCGATAAAATATATAGGAGATTTTATATAACTAAACTTTCAGTTTATTTAAATGTTTTGCTATCAATTAACTATTTATATTCTTTCATGTTTCTTCATGCATTTGTCTGTTACGCCTGAAAAAGTATCATGTAATTATCGATTTCTAGTCAACCGTGTCTCCGACAAATCGAAGTGATCGTATGTATTTACGAATTCACTGTTAACGTTTACAATTTAACATTCGATTGCACAATTAGATTATTTAGGTTCTCTGCAGTGCACCTAACAGATACGTGGTAATTTCCGATTTATCATCAACGGTTTCTTCAATAATATCGAAATGATCGTATTTATCGAAAAGTTTAAATGTTACATCAAATCCACCATTTTGCAAATTTTTAGCAAAAGTGCGACTTTGCTCAATAAAAGTGACGCTCTCGTGCGCCGCAGTCAGGACATACGTCTGAAGGCCAGACCAAAGTGGACTATCCACTTGCCAGGACCACAACATTGGTGACAACTCCATTGCACTGTCGGCGTTGAGGCCAAGAATATTCTTGGGATTTACCGGCTCGAGGTTCCATAATTCACGTAGATCGTAAACGCCACTAATAAAGAACAGAGCACGTACTTTCTGACGACGCTCCTGCGAAATCTGCTGCGGCATATGTAGCAACTGGGACAGGAGATGTGCCCCAGCGGAGTGTCCAGCGAAACTAATCTCAGTTGTTTGTGTACGCTCGGCATAGTCGAAAATCCAGATTAAGAAAGTCTTGAACTGTTCGAGAAGCTGAGGTAGCGTTACCTGGGGACAATTATTGTGGTCCATGACAGCGACACGATAACCTTGACGCAGCAGAGGACCAACCATAGAGTAAGAGTTTGATATATCTAACATTTGCCAGTATCCCCCATGCACATAGACAAAGAGAGGCGAAGGTTTCGATTCGGTCTCGTCCGTATAGAATACATCCACCACTTGACGATCATCTGTGCCGCCATATCGCAGATTATGAACTTTGACTCCTTTCTGAGTGATAAGATCTTTGCCGTCTGTTGAGGGAAGAGATAATCAACAAGTTCAGTTTAAAAGTACTAATTTTGTTATACTAACGCTTCACTGTCAGTTGTATAAAATGATCTTGAATCGCAATATTGGGTTCGGGTTGATCTTGAAATCTTATTGTATGATAGCTAGGAAAATATTCTCGCTCTAAATCAATATCTTTTCCATTGGGGTTGTACATGATTGAAAAGCACAACTGAAACAGATAACAAATTTATAAATATAGAAATCAAATAATTTTAATTTTAAAACCAGATTTACTTATTTGCCGCACTTGAACCAGTTTCGATGGGAGTGCACAGTAAACTAAGTAAAACAACATATGGCAAATCGTACTAAAGATAAAGCACTTGAGACTAGCTCTTTTAGAACATAATCAGTGCTGCCAATTTTAAATGAAAAGAAATGGTTAAAAAAGCTTAACATTTTCTGAAGAAATCTATGCAAAATGTTAATATTTTGTTTTTCCATGGAGTAATCAGATCAGATTCAGGTTTGTACGACTTTAAGAATTATGTGTAAACTTTAAAGAACCCCACGGCATATATAAAATGTGTTTCGTAGTTAGATTTAAAAAAAAGCCAGATTTGACGGGAATCGGAGCTGGCTGCACTCTACACAATTTATTTAGCACATTTCAAAGATTCATTTTATCTGTTAAATAATATTTTACATAACATGTACTAAAAATGTTAACAAGAAGAACTAAGAACTAGTAAAAAAGCATCGAACACATAGAGTACTCAAACAGCGGTTTTTACTCATTTGATGCTATGAAATTGCGCGCGACCGGCTCTCGTTGGTGAGCAACAGAGAAGCAGCGAACAGCGGCATCAACTCAGTCGCACAACACTTCGGGTCCTGTGGTCATAGAAAACATTCAGTTTCTTTGGGTTTGCTCAATAAAGAGAGCGGATCACTCTCTCGGAAAACATTTCGTGCTCTGGGGTCGCAATGTTTTCATAGCATCAAATGAGTAAAATCCGCTGTTTGAGTACTCTATGTGTTCGATGCTTTGTGGTTCGATGCTTAGTGACAAAACAAATACAGATGATGCCACCGTGTTTTATTTAAGGAAACTAAAATACAATTTCACCTAGGTGGCAACTGTGTAACTAAAAAGCCAACTCAGCTCTCAGTTTATATTTTGTATTACAAATTGTAAAAACAAAAGGAGTCATAATCAATCAAAAAATGAGCCGCGCACAGCAAAACGATGACGACATTAACTCAGCACTATTCGATGCGCGCAATGAGTATTACATTGGCAACTTCATGGGATCCATCAACTTTGTGCTGCCCGAACAGGGCACAGCAGGTGCCGAGTTACTCTCCTATATGTATTTGTCATATTTGGCCATCGATTCGGGTCGCATAATTGCATCGGACATCAAGGAGAACAACACGACACCACTGAAAGCCCTACGCTTGGTGCACGAAGCTTTCGAGCAGCCCTCACGCATTGAGGAGGTGCTGGAGAAGCTGACGGACAAGGTGGCCAGCGACGAGGATGAGACAAACATTTGGCATATTGCCACAGCCATTGTCTACTGCTACGATGGACAGTTTGAGAATGCATTGAAGATATTGCACCGGTCCAACAACCTGGAGTCGATGGCACTGTCGGTGCAGTGCCTGCTGCGTTTGCAACGTGTCGATTTGGCCAAGCAACTGGTGGCAAAGATGCAAGAGATAAGCGACGATGCTACGTTGACACAACTGGCTCAGGCTTGGGTTGCTCTTGCTCAGGGCACCGAACAGATGCAGGATGCCTTTCACATCTATCAGGAGTTCTGCGAGAAGTTCAAACCCACGCCTGCCTTGCTGAACGGCCAGGCTGTTGTCCACTTGGGATTGGAGCGCTACGAGGAAGCTGAGGCTGTGTTGCGCGAGTCACTGACCAAAAAACACAACGATTACGACACATTGATCAACATGATGGTGCTATCGCATCTGACAGGCAAATCGACAGAGACTATCTCCCGTTACTGGGAGCAGTTGAGGCAATTCTATCCAAAGAGCGAATTCGTCAGCGATCTGGACAAGAAATCTGCAGAGTTCGATAGGCTGTGCCTTGAATACGAGCCAAGTGGCGAGCAGCTGCTGGCAGTCTAGTGCTAAATCTCCAATGTATTTGATTCCAAAAACAAACACTACATTCATGTATAAAACTTTATATGCATTAAATTACAATATAAATTGATTAGAAATATAGATGAGGTAGTCTTCGGCACGTTAATAACTGTAAATAAGAAAGTTTGGTGGGTTAGTTGATTTATACTCTTACTAACGAATTCAGCACTTACTTTTGCTTGAAACCGTATTTTTTACGCTCGTAGAAGAGATCTGTCTTGGAACTTCCCAGGTTGACAATCTTGGGGCAACCGTCACGCTGCAAGTTAAAGTTAAATATATTTAATAGACATTCTCTTCGGATTGATTTCATAAAACTTACATCCTTCTCCTGTATGGTGCAGGATTTACAATAGTAGGCATCTGAGACGCCGGGTCCGCCGCAGATAACGCAGCGTCCCTGATAAGAACCATAGTTGCACTCATCGCAAATACGCACCAAGGTGCAAGGACGCACATAGGAGTCGCATATCACGCATTTTCCATCGTCCTTTTCGCACAATCGTCCAATGGCTGCACGTGAAGTGGGAGGACAAATGTAAACATTAAAAATATAAAGTTAAATTGTTAGTTCACGCAGCACTTACCGACGCCAGGCTGTTTACGGCAAAAAATTAAGTCAGGATGATGCTTGGCCATATTAAATTTCTTTCAACTCACGAGTATTCACAAGAAAACAATTGTTTTGTTATATTTCTGCAAATGCTTGCTTAAATTGTTGGCTGTAGTAAGACCAAACCTTGTAAGTATAATAATACCAAAATGCAATAGAAAAATACTGTTCCCTATATCAAAATCAGCTACTATTCTATGGTAATCAGATTCCTAAGTTTGAAATTTTGTTAAATTGGTTTTATCTTTATTTAATTCAAAATTGTATAATGCAAATAGGTTTGCAACAAGCATACCGCTAAAAATACCAATATGTTCTGCAAATAAATATACGACTATGGTAACACTGAGCAAACATATGTTTTCCTGATTTTCTGTATACAACTTTCGTAAAAACTGCATAAAACAAAATGCAGCTGACTTAAACAAAGCAAATAAAGACGTAAATATTGAAAATATTGCAAAAAATGTCGCAAGTCGCTTCGTCTACGACACAAAGTGCATCTGCCGTTCAGGCGGTTAGCAGAAGAATCCCCAACAATGATGCAGGTGTTTGCGTGGGCGTCGGAGGCGGTGGCTATGGCGAAACAGAATGGGAGGCACGCGAGGTGAGTGCACAAACGAAGTGATTAAATTATCAGTAAATAATGTTTTTCAAATATATATTTTCTTCAGTCGCAACGTCAAAGAGAGTTGCACGAGGCACGTGCTCGGGCCGCACAAATGGAGAAGACAATGAAGTGGTGGTAAGTGGCTAAGCCGGGCATTGCATGTGCAGTTCGTGGGCGGTACGCAAGGGTGGAATGATTCAATCCTGTCTGGGTTTAGAAATGAATTCGCTCTAAAATTGATAAGAACAGGGTTTCTTATCTTTATATGAGATTCAACTTTTGTTTGCTTACCTTATTTCTTCCGAACCACTAATTAAAAAACCATTTAACCTTTTCAAACAGGTCCGATTGCACTGCCAACTGGCGTGAGAAGTGGAGTAAGGTAAGTATTGTCATGACAACAATTAAATCGATTTAACTTGCCAAGTTGTTTAATCACAACCAATAATATCATTATTCACAGGTGCGCAACGAGCGTAACAAGGCGCGTGAGGAGTCCAAACAGTTAAATATTAAATTGGACGTCGCCATGAAGGAGGCACATTCATTGAAACGCGAGAAAAATGATCTTGAGCTGCAGATAACGCAGCTGAAGAAGGAGATGGAGAAGGTGCATACGCTGATGATGAAACATGCGGGTCAATTTCATCGCAGCGATACCAACGAGGATGCCGAGGCCAATGGACGCGATGCAAACTGCTCGCCAGACATCTCATCTGACGGCTTAAAGAATGTTAATAGCGAAGATGGACTGGTTACCAAGCTGTCGAACGATGTCAAAGACTTGGATATTGAGGAGTTTGCTCTTAAGGGTGCCATGCCCAAGCATTTAAGTGACTTGGATGAGGCTGCAGCGGCTGAGGAGAAGCGGTTGATACAACAACTGTCCAAGGATGATTTCGACGAGGATTATTTGTTGCAGAAGATATCCATGCTGCAGTTGCGTCTAGACGAGGCACAAAAAACCTTGCAGGCGGAGCGAGAGTAAGAACGACAGAAGATTAGCTTTATATATATTTGTTAACTTTCCAAATCCAACTATAGCGAAAAGCACGAGCTGCACAAGAGCATCGAAAAGCTTGCCTTGGAACTGCAGGACGTGCGTGGACGTCAGGAGGAGCTGCGCTCTGCCAAGCAGGAGGCAGTGCGTGAGCTGTTGACACTGCAGGTAAGGGTGCTGAAAAAACAATAATGATATGTATATGATGAATCTAATTCTCTCTCAGGAACAACATCGCGCTGAAATGCGCATCGTGAACAACTCTCTGCAAGAGGAAATTGCCGCACGTGAAAATCTAGAGCGAAGGTAAACATGGCAAAGATTTGCAAATCTTCATCAAGAATATTATTGTTAATCCAATTTCTTTCCAGGCTCAGTGAACTGCGCACCGAGCTGGAGCATCTGCAGGCAGAGAACGCCTCGGAATGGGGTAAACGAGAACGTCTTGAATCCGAGAAGTTAGCACTGGAGCGGGATAATAAAAAGTTGCGTGCTGAACTGCGAGACTATCAAGAGCGTTCCGATCGCAAGTGCCGTCCCATGCAGGCCAATGATGTGGAGCTGCGGGCACTGCAGCAGGAGCTGTCGGAGCGGAATAAGGAAATCAGTGAGGTGAAGATGTCGCATGCCAAGCTCAAGAAGCTGCTGGCTGAAACCAACACTGAGCTGGGACATGCGGTGCGACGTGCCGAGCAATATGAGGCGGAGGTAAGTGAAGATAGAACAGGAATTGAATGATAAATAGCTGATATAAAGACCAAGGGTTTTTTATCTGCTAAAGAAGTGAGGATAGAAGAGGGAATGAATGATATGTAGATCAGATAGGATCAGAGATTCTTAATCTACTGAAAGAATGTAAATAGGAGAGGAAGAAATGATTTAAAAAAGTGAACCCAGAAGAGGAAATTAATACTCTTAAGATCTCATAAAGACGAAGTGTTTTTCGTTGATAACTAATTAGACTTTATTCTTTTGGGTTTGCCTAGCTAAATTAAAAACTAGAAACACGCAAATTATACAAAGGTAAATGCCAGAGAGTTTCCTCCGATTATGACCAGCATATGGTAATCAGATACATCCATAACTATCCAAATCCATAACGTATTTAATTGGCAAATGCTGCCAGTCCGGTAATGGCGCGTCCCAAGATAAGAGCATGAATATCATGTGTGCCCTCATAGGTGTTAACTGATTCCAGATTCATGACATGCCTAATCACATGATACTCATCACTGATGCCATTGCCTCCGAGCATATCTCGCATTTGGCGTGCAATATCCAAAGATTTGCCGGCATTATTACGCTTGAGCAGCGATATCATTTCGGGTGTGTGAAGTTTCTTATCCTTGAGACGACCCACCTGCAGGCAAGCGTGCAGACCGAGTGCAATCTCCGTTGTAGCATCGGCAAGTTTCTTTTGGATCAGCTGATTGGCGGCCAATGGTCGTCCAAATTGTTTGCGATCGAGTGTATATTGACGTCCGATTTCTACACATGCCTCCGCGGCACCCAAGGCACCCCAAGCGATACCATAGCGAGCATTATTAAGACAATTGAAAGGTCCACTGAAACCAAGGGCCTTGGGCAGCAACTGATCCTCTGGCACGTGCACATCATCCATTAGGATCATGCCAGTGGGTGAGGCACGCAGTGAAAATTTACCCTCGATCTTTGGTGTATCCAAACCCTTGCCGGATAGCTTACGATCCACAATAAATCCACGTAGTTTACCATCCTCACACTTGGCCCAAACGATAATCACATCGGCAATGGGTGCACTGGTGATCCAAGTCTTTGATCCATTCAAGATGTACGTCTTTGTTTTGCTATCGTATTTGGCACGTGTCTCCATGCCAGCTGGATCACTGCCATGGTTGGGTTCGGTTAGACCGAAGGCACCTGGAAGAGAGGGAGTAATGACAGTACTATATAAATAAGGAGAAGATTTAAAGAAACACTAATTTAAATGAATTCGATAGTTTTGATATTCGATAGTTTGTTAGTGATGCAGATTGATCAATTTTTTGTTAATTTAAATTGATCAAAGTTTTGTTATATTTAAATGGATTCGATAGTTTTGCTACTCGATAGTTTATTATTAATGCGGATCGATAAATGTTTTGTACTCTCTCGGGGTTTTTCCGCTGACTAACTAAATAAACAACAAACAAGCAGTGAAATAGAGAGAGAGTGAAGGACAGAGATACAGAAAAATATGGAGAGAGGAAAAAATAGATTAAGAGAGAGCTTTCAAGAAACTTGTCAAAAGTTGTTTGCTGACATCTGATGCTTTTGCGTTCTTCCACTATCCATCTCTCTCTGCCGCTCTCTCCCTCTACCCTTCCCCTATCACTTTGGGAGCTACTTGTTTACTGCACTTTGTTGTTATGGAATGAACCGCCTCCCTCCAATTCGGTTTAATCTCTTACTTATCAAATTATTTTGCTGCTGTAGCCACAAGCGCTGATAAGATTGAAATCTTTTCACTTTATGCTAAATATAAATGCGAAGCAGGTGATCTTGGTGGGCGTGGCATGCGATTAGGTGGTAGAAATAAATTTACCAATGAGTTTTCCTTGCGCCATGCTGGGCAAATACTTTTGCTTTTGCTCATCCGATCCATAATCATAGATAGCACCCATGGCCAGGGAGCTCTGTACGCTCACTGCCGAACGATAAGCGGAATCTACACGTTCAACTTCGCGGGTGAGCAGACCGTAGGCAACGCTGGAGACTCCTGCACAGCCATAGCCCTGCAGAGTGCATCCCAGTACGCCCAAGCTGCCGATTTCCTCCATAATCTTCTTATCAAACTGCTCATTGCGATTGGCCAGCGTAACGCGCGGCAACAGCTCCGACTGGCAGTAGCCGCGGAAGGCATCGCGTATGGCCACCTCATCCTCGGTCAGCTGACTCTCCAAGTTGAGGGGATCTTGCCAGTTGAATTTGGGTGCTGCACTGCTGCTGCTGCTCGCGAGGCGTGTGGCACACGGACGAAGTTTGCTGATTATGCTTTGCGCAATCATTTTGCTTTGTGTTTCTTTTTATTCTCTGCTTTATTATGAAATTAAGAACAGCCGGCTGTCTTGTTCTTTTTTATTCCCTTCTCTTCTCTCGCGTCACTCGCACGCACAACCGTCACGTTTGGCTTATGTTGCGAGACTGAAGCGAAGAGCGGAGCAAGTAGCTGTCACTTGTAGGCGTTGCTCTCACGTTCGTTCTCTCTCGTCCACACTTGATGTTCATTCTCTCTCGTCCACACTTGACGTTCGTTCTTTCACGTCGTTCATTCTCTCACTACGTCGTTCTCTTACTCCCTCGCTTGACGTTCGCTTAGGCACTTGCCATTTGCTCTCTTATTCTGTCGCGTTGTTTCTTCTCTCTTCTCTGTCTCTTCAAATGGCTCTCTGAGTTAGAAGCCTTATGGTTTGCCACAGTGGTCTTTACTCTAATCGCAATTCACTTAATTTTTGCACTATCTCAACATTTTGATTTAAAGATCCTGATAAGAACGGAAACTGAAAGTAAAAGCTTAATATTTAGTTGTAAATAAGCGCCTATTAGGAAAATTATAATTGAATAAGAATCTTTTTTTTACCTATATTATAAGAAACACTGGCATGATCTTATATTAAATGTCTTCATCCGCCGCAGGTGAAACGTCTGCGTCAACGTGTCGAGGAGCTAAAACGTGAACTGGCTGGCGCCGAAGATGAGCTCGACTCGGCAGTCAATCAAGTGCGTCGCCTGCAGCGCAGCAACGATGAGTTGGTGGGACAAACTGAGGGTCTCCAGGTGCAGATACAACATTTGCAGAACAGGTGAGTCTTACAGACTCCTTAATCCACTTTCTAACTAACTAACATTTAACATGGTGCTGGCCTTCCCTAATCCCACAAACTAATACAACTAAACCGAAACTAAAAACCTCAACTAGACGCGCTCCAAGTCCCCAGCTGCGCGGTATGGGGGGTGTCCAGTTGCGTAATAAGATCGCTGTGGAGTTGCCCAGCGATTGCTTGCCCAACATCAACGATCTGCGGCAGATCTTCGATGATAGCCAGGCCGGATTACGTAGTTCGCACAACGGCACCGACTCAACTGCAGCAGCTCATCATGCTGCCGCCGTGAAGCGTTCCAGCCACACGGAGCGCACTCTGTTGCAACAGCAACAGAGCAATGCGGCAGCTGCTGCAGCTGCCAATGCAGCGACAGCGGCGGCTGCAGCATTCTTCGATGCCAAGACGTCGCATTTTGAGGATAACATATTTGAGTCCAAGTCGCGTAATTTGGAATTCGAGCGTGCCAAGCAAAAGTTCGATAATCCCCATGGGCTGCATCATCATCATCTGCAACAGCAGCAGCAACAGCAACATCAACAGCAGCAACATCAGCAGCAGCATCTTCAACGGCAGCAACGTACTGCATCAGGGCGTTATAATAGCGCCAACAATAGCAACAGCAATAGCGCCAATCGGGCTAATCTCGCACTGCCTCTGAAGTGCACCACCAACACATCTACATCTTTAACTTCCTCGGCATCCAACAAGGATGACATCAATAGGCAGCTATACGAGGCACATGATAAGGAGCAACTGGGCGCCGGCTATGCTCGCAATAGTATTAATCTAGATGGTCTCAAGGTATCCGACGACGAGGTGAGCTCGCTCTTCACCTGCTGGACTGACTTCTTTTGGGTTTTCGTTAATTATTATTTACGATTTCATTTAATTTGATAATAGTTCGTTTGTTATGGAACCATTTTAATCTAATCTTTGACTTCTGTTTTACAGACTCCGTAGCTATGGCTCGACAAGCTTGTTGCTGGACGATGAAACCGAAGGGAACAGCGATTAAACGATAACGATAACGGAACGGAACTCTCTCAGACATAATCCAGAATAGTTCACCACATAACAGTTTATAGTATTACAAGTTTGGTATTAATCATTGGGTACTCTTAAGCTACTTTCGAACTGGTTCGCTATCATATAAGTTAAAAGTTTATATTAAGCGTGTGTTCTATATCTTTTATGACAGATGAGAGAAACATTTCATGTACTTTTAGTTACTTAATTTTAATTCTTACTTGACGCAATCGATATAAGCACTGCATAAACATAGTATTATCCATATATTCCATACTCTGAATTTGAATCGATTCTGACAAAGTTATTACTATTGGATTTTCATTAGAGATCTCCTACGATAATAGATTCTAAACTGAAATGAAATCATGTTATTTCTTTGACTTAATAATAACTTCAAGTGAAAACCCCTAATGTGTACAGTACGGTAACTAGTACAAGTACCAATTATTCAAATCAAAACAATTGTACCAAGCCATGTGCTAGAAGTTTTATAAAATCCTTGCAAGATAATTCAAGATAATAACTCAAGCCAATACTTCGCAAACATTTCGCCTATAATATTCCATATTAAACAGTATATACAGCATATAATAGATATTCGATTGCGTAGTTTTGCAGAATAATTACCAATGTACCATATATGTATGGCCATATCGAGATCTCCTTAAGATTGCAAAGCCCCTGCCTTGTGCGCCTTACACACGAGTTAACATCTAGAATGACTTTATACCAGATACGCATACATAAAAAATAAAGATTCTCTTAAACGTATCGAGCGTTAAATACAGGTTACATTTTTATCGAATATATAAACAATATATACATACAATATAATATAGTGCCAGAAATTTATTGAGATTGACTTTACAACCGATTTTGCTTATGCTTACATCTAGTTGCGAATTTTGTCTTGATAGTTCTTTAGCACTTTCGTGTAAACCCCTAAACGAATACGTATACTTGTGCCTGTCTTTCGAAATTGCTTAATTTTAGACGTACATTTCTAGTCTGCACTTCTCCAGATTTCAATAAAAATTCGCAACTAATATGGAAAGCAAATATAATGAACAATATCTTATTGATTGTTAGCATATGTATTGAATATACAAACGTTTATGTATTAACTTATAGCAATATTAGTGTTTTAATAAAACTTTACTTAATATTATTAACTATATAGCATGTACCAATATACAAAAGTAAAACTATGACTATCCCATTTGGCATGTTGCAAATAAATTAAATGCTAATCTGAAAAATAGGTTGATTTACTTTTTGCTTAATTCGGAATTATCCTATTTAGTTTCAACATGATATCATAACGAGCTTAAATCTCGTCGGCTAAACTCTGTAAAGATTTATACAAATATTTTTCTTAACAACAAAGAAGGCAAACTTGGGATCTCAACTTTGAGAATAAAGATTTATATATTAGTTAGGCAATAACGAGTTTTCGAAACAAATTTAATCAAAATTATCGGCATTTGAAGAAGATATAGGGAGGACAAATCAATTATGGTAAACAACAGCACGAAGTTCGTAGGCATTTGCTTGGCCGTCTATCTGGTTTATGCGCTGATTGTATTCCTCGTGTTGCCGTTCCTTTTAATCAATCCGCTTGCCATGTCCCGGTATATGCTCGCCCAACAGTCATTAGGGGATCTATCCAATTACACGCTGGAGACGGGCGGTAAACCAAAGCGTTCAATGTTGATCACATTCCGAGGGTCCGGAGCATTCGGTTTGCTCGACTATCTTTCCCATCAGGCTGGATGCTATCATCATTTCTCCCCCTTGATAGCGTATAGAAATCGTATAACGAACAAGGCTAAAATCAAACATGCCATGCAAGAATTGATATCGTTATACAGTTGTAACTATAATTATTCAATGGCCATGATTAATTTTGGGATGAAGGCTCCGACGTTTCGTGAATTCTACGGGCTGCAATCAAAGATCTGCTCGGCCTTTTCGAATGATGTGTGTTGGAGTCCCGACACAATGTCGTCCATCTGCAAGATCCATCCATTCATCAATATGTCCGTATACAATTTGGGGCTCGATTTACTGAAGGTTTTACTAGAGTTTAAAGAGTAAGTGAAGGAATCTTTGGGTAATTTCGATATTATAGTTATTTTATTTCGTAGACTGGATTTGCGTATGTTATTCTTGGTGCGAGATCCACGTGGTATAATGGCTTCGCGTGCCAACCACAATTGGTGTAACAGTCCACAATGTTTCAAACCTGATGATCTGTGTAAAAATTTGGTATCTGACTATGCGGTTGCTAAGGAGCTTGTGAAAAAGTATCCAAAACGCTTTGCGTGAGTTTTATTTTTTTCCATTTGTTCGATTTGAATTTGTGTTAATTCCACTTCTGTAGCATCGTGCGATACGAGGAATTGGTGGAGAATCCGTTACATGGATTAGAGACAATTTTTAATTTCTATGATCTGCCCCTAAATCATCTGGGATCTGAAGCAAATGAAAATAATGACAAAAATTTGATTAAGGATAGTTCATTGTACTTCGATAATCCCATGGATTGGGTTGGTATTTTGTCTACGCTGGAAATCGGCTATATACAAACAACCTGCAAAAAGGCCATGCAGTTATGGGGTTATAATCCGGTTTTGGACTTTGACAACAAGCAAACTAATGACTTTGTGCAATTTCGGAAATTGTCCTTGTATATGAATTAGGACGAGTTGCAAATGAATCTCTTCTGAATGCTTAGTGACACATGATTGTAATATACCACATATGTACCTTTATCTATTAATAAGTAACTTTTCTTTATACTCTATTTCATGTTTTAAATTTGCATAAAAGCGGCCTCTATCGGAAACGAACAGTAAGCGCGGTCTATGCTTTTGCCGCTGCAACAACCTAATTAAATTACCTAGATGTTTTTATATTTACATTTATTACCAATTTTTTGTCATATTTGTTAAGTTTATATACTTAAATTTAGGAATAAATGCCCAAGTTTTGCGGAAAAATGTTTAATGCAGAAAAATCGCAAGAGTTTGGCAGGAGCTTTGTAGTGTTGCCACATCAGCAAAATCATTCGTTCGAATCGACTGATTTGGCGAAAGTTATTTAAATAATTGAATACAATAGCCGTATGAAATGTATTACATCTCTAATTTGTCACATTATTTCTCCAGTGTTTTCTATTTGTTTTTTTATGATATTGGAAAAAAACTCACTATATCTTTTATTATACCTTCCATATTTACTCAAAATTGTATACCATAATAAACATAATGATTCGCTAAAAACAAAAGATCTTGGTAGTTATGGGTAAATTGAGAAAACAGCAAAGTTCGCCAGTCTGTTTTGCTTCAAAATAAATACAAATATGTTTTGAACATGGAGTTTATTTCATTCGTTTGTTTCTTTTCCACAGTGCAGTGGCCGTTACAGTATTTTCAGTATTAAGCCAATGCAAGCAAAGGTATTTTATTGCTAGTCGACGTCCGGTCATACTCAAGCCCTCAGCTGTTCATTCTGTTTTCGCAGCTCTCGCTAAGCTCGCCAGGCGTCGCTTCCTCAACATTTGTGCAATAAGATTCCGGGGCCTGAAATTATAATAAAGCACAAACGCAAATCGAAATAATCAAAATCAAAACGCTGAGTTCGCAATAAATTGCAATGTTTGGCACGTTATAAAATGTGAAAAATCTCTGTTGTGCGGCGGGCAAACGTTGTGTGTGTGTCTGTGTGTCTGCCTGAGTGTGTGTGAGTGAGTGTGTTTGCTTGTGTTGTGCGTGTTTGTTGCATGTTTTGTGCGTTGATTTGTTTATGTGAATATGTAAACAAAGGTCAAAGTTGAATAGCAATAAAGCTCATTAAGTGTGGGCGCAACTAGGCAAAATAAAAGCAAATAAATAAAAAGATAAATAATAATTTATAATAATAAAAGTAACAAATGAGCACAACGGATTTGGATGTGGAGTCCTGCGCACTGTTGACCGGCAGCGATTCAGTCGATGCTGTCGACGACTCACAGTCACAGGCCGCCACTGTCAGGACACGCACTAAGCAGCGCATCAGTTTGAACTCAAAACGCAGACGCAGCCGGATGACCCGACGCGCGAATCTCATTGGCATCTGTGGTGTGAGCAGTTTGTGCATACTGCTGCTGATTGCCACCACACAGCATCGTCCGCTGACCTCACCCTTCAGCGGCGGTAGTGGCAGCGGCAGTGCCAGCAGCAGCAGCGGTGCCAGCAATGCTGGTGTTGCCTCCAATCTGCTGTCCCGCAATGGCGGCGGCGGCGGCAGCAGCAGCTACTACGAGCGACAGCAGCAGCAGGCATCACAAACTGCCGCCACCATATACAACATGACAGCGACCATAGTGGATGTCCTGGCAGCGCAGCGTGCGCGCATCTTAACCGAAATGGAGAACTTCGAATATCCTCGCGGTGGAGCTGAGAAACTGAATGATATGACCCCCGAAACGGGTGGTACCCCAGTGCGCAGCATTGTCGTCACCAGTTGGCGTTCGGGATCAACGTTTCTGGGCGATATCCTCAATGCCATACCTGGAAACTATTATCACTATGAGCCTCTGTTGGATTTCGGTATTAAACAAATACGCGAGGCTGAAGATCAACAATTGGCAGTACAAAATCTAAAGAATCTCCTCAATTGCGATTACGGCGATATGTCCGATTATCTCGAATATGGCAAAACGCATACGTATCTCTTTGAGCACAATCAACGTCTCTGGGATGTCTGCCGGGAGTATCCTCGGTTCTGTTGGCGTCCCGCCTTCCTGACTCCTTTTTGTCGACTATTTCCCATCCAAAGCATGAAGACAGTGCGACTGCGTCTTGCTCAGGCTGAGCAGCTGCTACAGGATCAAAGGTAGGCGATCAATTAATGTATACATACTATATATATACAATATTGGATATGATATTGTTGAATAGCAATAGTACCAACTAGATATTATATAAATCAACTCAAGCTTGAATCCCCCGCCTTAAATCAATTTCTTAAACGCTCTTTAATTAACTATAAAATTTTCAAATAATTGTGTATAGTACATATATTTACTGGGGTAAAGAGGGTTGTGTCATATATTTTCCCTGGTTTCATAAAGAGAGAAAGGGAGGGGAAGGTGAAAAGAGTGAGTGAGGGAGAGATGGGTTACAAGAGATCACGTACAAAGAAAGTGAAAGGCGTGCGCATGCGCAAATTGTGTCGTCTCTCTCGACACGCGTCTTTATCTGTCTCTATCTATTGCCGGCTCTTGCGGTTTCTCTGGCTTCTCCCACCATACATGCGGTTCATGTGTCAGTTTTTCTATTTGTTTTTGGTGGATTATTGACTTGGGCGATAAGCTTTCAATATATACATATGTATATAAATAATATTATTTATGCACAATCAGGTTTATTGTGGTAAATTGTGAATACATTTATTTCAAATTCATGATTTACATATTCCATTAGTTCATAGAAGTAGAGATTATACAAGATCAACTGAGGCTTAGTGTAATATGATCTAATTACTTATTTATTCTTCCTACTATTTTCCACCCATTTAACGAGTTCCCAAAAGCTTATAATATAATTCCACTTAAATCTTGAATTATTAAAGTAGTCTTATCGGACTCTACTCGCATTATATTCTTGTTTTCATTATGATAAGACAATTCGCTAAATACTTTAATATTATACCTTTTCTTTTCACGTATTCATATAACGCTTATCTTATCTGAACAGTAGTGAATTAAGCTTGTAGGTCACGATAACGACTTGCGCTGTCTGGCATCGACGAAAGTTGATTGATTAATATGAATCAAATTCTTCCGTAGTTCTCAATTAAGAGATAAGAAATCAATCAAATATGACGTAAAATAAAACGTTTTTTCCGAACTTTTAAATAATGTACAGTTGAAACAATTAAATTGACATTGACTTGCACAATATCAGAGTTCTAACTTTCTACTACTTATGCAAATCCTAGCATTAAATCCTTTGGGTTAAATAAAAATTCACAGCGATTCGTTGGTGAGACCGCAAACAAAGTTTCGTTTACATAATTTTCCATTTAGAATGTCAGGCTAGCGACGAAAACATTTACAACAACAAAAAAATGTAGAAAATCAATAAAATTAGTTGTTGGACAAACAGTCGAAGAGCAAATGTAAACAAGAGAATGAGAAGACTATGGGAAATACCATACATCACATCTAGTTGATTGATGTGCTTTCCATTTTCAATTCATTCGATTCTTTGGCATTGTGTGAGTTTTCGGGTAACCGCATCGAATCCCATTCAATCCGAAACTAATGACATTGGGGACATGTCGCTTCTGTCCGTCTGTTGTTACGCAAAAGATTCAAACAAATATTCACTTCCGATGTAGGGTGGAGGGGGGATGAGTTGTGTTGGCATTTTGGAGTTGGGTTTTAGATTACATTCGAAATTGATTGAATTAAGTGCCAAGTCAGCTCATGAATATTAGAATTGTTTCCCTGATAATTCTTTAAGTGTCCGCAGGAGCTTGACATAGGTTGAAAGATAATATATACATACATATACAATAATATGCAAGTAAGCACCTTGCAATTAACATAACAATTCCTAACGAAGTACAGTCCGTAGCCGGAAACCTGGCAATGCTCCTAAGTAAATTAGCCAGTCTAGCCGCGCTTTTCTATTGCTTTTGTTTTTCTTCGCCATTTCGCTCTTTCTAGTCAGGTTTCTTACAAAACGTCAGATATGGTAGCTATGGTTCTCTATAGGTTTTGTGCCCCGATATTTGTTATGGCACGTTTGTTTTTGAATACATAATTACAGATATAAATGAAAGCTCTTACTTTCATCGATTCTTCTATTTTATATAGCGTATTATGAGTACCTTTAATAATACCTATAATAAAGGTAATCTTATTATTTACTTTTATATTATGAAGATAATAATAATACTATTGTATTATGAAGATAATTTAAATAGGCTCAGTTCTTACTCATTTCTTTGTAATTTATTTTCAACAAACCTTTGAGCGATAATTGACTGGAGTCACTGGTGGTCTGTTTAGAAATAAATATTAATATTATTACAATATATGCCTTACAATCTGTCCATAAAAATCTCTCTTAAATTACCTTTTAAAGTATCATATTTAATATATAAATCACTTGCTAGACTCTGTTCCGTCTAGGGTGTTCACTAGTCTACTTTCTGGGTACTTGCCACAGCAATATTTTTCACACTCTATTAACGCGAAGAGCGGCTTGAAAGCATACGCTCTCTGCCCAGTGAAATGCATCAAAATTCCGGAAGCGTTGTCCGAACGCTTGGATTTATGTTGTGCTTCTGTGCTAGCCCCCCTTCCCCCTCTTTTTCTTACCCTCTACTGGGTGCTCACACCCGGAATTGGGTCAGTGTGGGGCGTTGCGTTGGGTGACTCACTAAGCGGCTAAGCGTCCACTAACTTGGCTGAGTTGAGTTTCTAATTGTCGGTTGGGTCTGTTTGGGTGCGACCAGCACGAAAAGCATAGCTACTAATCATTAATTGCGTATACGCCGCGTTGCACAGACACATAAACCTATTGCTTAAATAGGCGTTTTATTTTTATATACTATGCTAACCTAGGGGATTATTTAATGTGATTTTCACATGGCTTCGTGAGATTTTAGAACTTTGAAATAATTAATGAAGCTATAAATATTTTACGTGTGCAGTTTTTGCTTAAAGATAATTTAATGGAAGGTGTTAGTAAAGCATTATAAAGTTTAATTACAGTTTAAGAAGTCGTCTTTCGTGGACAATGTTGGGTCACTTTTATAGGGTATTCTACAATGGCAGAGGTTTCCTCATTTACATATTTCAAAGCCATTTGGTGATTTTGAGTTTCATTTTCCAGTGTGCCGCTTTGGCATAAAGTGCATAAAATGTTGTGAAAATTGAAAGCGCCCACTCCACTCAACTCCAGCATAAAAGCTCCAAAACGAGCCCCAAACGAGCAGAGCAGAGCAGCAGCAGCTGAAGTTGAAGCTGAAAAGCCAAAACCGCAACCGCAAAGAGTTTTCGGTTTCGGGTTTTCAGAGTCTCTTTTTTAGTTGGCTTATAATGAGCAAAGTGGCCATTAACTGAAAAGTTTTGTAAGCTGCTGCGTTTTAAAGCGGGCCAGTAAGACGAACAGACCCACAGGCCGACAGACAGACAGACAGAGAGAGAGACAGAAAGATAGATAACAATGAGGGAAGACCTCATTTAAGCAACTTTTGACCAAAAAAAAAAAAAAAAAACAGAAAAACAGAAAAAAACCCGTTCTAAAAAGCTTATTGCACAATAGACCTCATTCTTGGACATGGATGGCATTTAACTTTTTGTTTTGAACTCTTGACTCTCTCAAAATGCGTGACAGTTTTGACAGAGACAATGCCAGGCAGCGCAAGAGAGAGAGAGAGAAAGAAAGAGGTGGAGAGAGAGAGAGAGGTGGAGGTACTTGGTGCAGAGATCGTACAGAGTTCAGTGAACGTTCAGTTGGCTTTTTATTCATGCAGCGTCACTAAGAAAAATAAAAGACCTAAGCGCGGGTGTCTGGCATAAAAATGGAAACCAAAAACTTAAAAAAACTAAAAGAAAAAATAAAAGACAAGAAAAAAACAACAGTTAAACCAAACCCAAAAGGCAAAAAGCAAACAGCAAACACATTGCGCGTTTTGCATTCAAAAACGAGTTTCACACGGGCCAAGCTACGTGTTTTTCTTCGGCGTAAATGGGTGAAAAGCGCTAATAAAAAAACATTGTCGGCCTGCTGCAGAAGTTGGCAACCAGCTCAGGACCGGGCCAAAACCGCAGCCTCTGTCCGCGTCGCAGTCGGCATCGCAGTCGGCGTCGCAGTCAGCTGGCTTATGACAAACTTGCGCCGACAGTGAAAGTGATTGATATTTGTTTTTAGCTTTGTTTGTGTCTCGTATTTTGTTTCTTACTTTAGGCTGCACTGAAAATTTCGCTTTTTTTTTGTCGAGGCGTGTGGCAAAGCGTAAATACAATTTCTAATATCGGCTCAATCCACAAAGTCGGTTTGCTTTTTCCATTCAGCAGTCTGTGTGTCTGCTTAATTGGGCTGTGGGCTCCGGCTTTAGCCTTGCCGCACGTTGCCTCGATCGTTGACTTGAAAACCGGTTGCAGAATGCTTCGTCTCTGTACCATACGATAGATAAGTCTTTATTTATTGATGTCTGCGAGATGTGTGTGCTTTCGGTTAGGGGTTACTGCAGAAAATAATTATAGATTTTGATACGTTTCTGCATCATCATCAACATTGTTGTTCAGCTCAGTAGCATCTGTTTAATTTTTACTAGAAAAGCTTATGCACTTTATGGTTTTATTGCTAAAATAAGCAACGGATTTTTCTATGGCCCAAAGGCGCTAGAAATCTTTGATGTGATATAAGCGATGATCTGTTTATTATTATGAAAGATTTCGTATAAAATCAAAGGCGATGTGAGCAAGAGTCGAGCGACAGTGGAATACCCATCTACTTATATATAAGTAATTAATTGTACAATATTCTCTACTCTTTATTAGAAATAACATAACGCCAGCCTTTATAAGCGTCTGTATGTAAACGTGGCACCCAGAATTTGAAATAAAGTTGGTCTGTTGACAGTTTACATAAAACTTCATGCCAAAGTAAGAGTCTCTAGCTTTTTTTGAATCCAAAAACTGTCTTATTAAATTCTATTCTTTTTATTTATTTTTTACCAATAATTAATTCATAATTTTATAAATTAAAGTTATTGTTTTACTTTAAACAGTCGACTGACCATAGTTGACTTTAAATAAATATATAAAATAAAATAATAGCTACAGTCAACACCTTGAAGTAGATGCCAAAAATAAGAAAATTAAAAAATTCTGACACTTGTGCAGTGTGCCTCATTAACTAATGAGTCAAATGCTGATTGCTGATTACCACACACGATCTCTGCTAACTTATACCATGTGCTAACAATATAATGTTTATTTTTAAGCGCTGACAGGGCAACCCACAACAAAAAAAAGAGACGAACAAACATCCATTAGATACTTAGTTTTCGAATGCAGAAATTATCTTTGGGGCTTGTTCTCGAGGCCCGCGAGGCGTTCTCTAAGAAGCACCTAAGCCATAAGCGACTGGTTGCCGACAGCCTTGAAAGAACCTTTTTTTGCTGTTGTTGTTGTTTTCCTTTCTTCTTTTCGGTCTTATGTTTCTAGACCGTATATACATATAGTATGTATATGTGTGTGTACCTGTACATGGACTGTACAATTACCAGGCAGAATTTATCGTTGACGGGTCGCGTTGTAAATTTTTAAGTAGCATCGCCTAATGCGATTTCTCCAACTGCAACTGGAAACTAGCAACTTTATGACATACGTTTTGTTTGGCTTTTGTTCTTTTTGGTGTTGCTTAAGGTGCTGTTGCTGCTGTTGTTGTTGTAGCTTCATGGTTCATCAATCTACAATGCGTTTCGGTGCTGCGACTTTGGGCAAGTTGCTGCTCTTCAAGATGCTGTCAATCTTGTTGGTTTTTACTGAATCGTTTCTACTTTTTTTTTTTTTTTTTTTTTTTTTGTGCTGTCTCTCTCTTCTTTGGGTGGTTTCGTTAGAAGCTGCATTAGTTAGATCGATAGAACGATGATTGATGGCCCCGTTTGAGTGCCGCCGTCACTAAATCATTGCAATTTTCACACGGTGCAAAATGGCGACGGGGGAAACGATGATTAGTTATGATTAGTTAGCTGTACTTTGAAACGCTCGACTGGGTGCGATTAAGTTATTCAACCAGGCGGAGGGAATAACCAAAGAGAGCTCCTGCATAGAGAATAGTGGGGAAAATTACTTCCGATACAAGCTGGATAAAATTATTTAAAGATTACTTTATTTTATGCATGCAAATTTTTGTTATTTAGTTTATTAGTTTAAATATTTAAAACGAGGAATAAAGGCTAGTTTCCACATGCCGAAGGTTCTATACCCATGCAGGTTCTTAACTCCTCCGGTAGTTCCTCCTAAAATAAACATACCCTCTGTAAAGTTATAACTATTCTGCTGTTGTCATATTGAATATGAGAAATATATAGAATATTTTCCAGAATTAATATTATATAATCTAATTTAAAGTGAGTTCTCATAATTTAACTTTATTTGTTTTGTTTGTCTTACCTCCATAAACTTTTACAAACTATTTAGAAACTTGTCTCAATCCGTTCTGTAAATGACTTATAATGTATTTATTCACCTGTCTTTGAATAAATTTGCCGCTCAGTGTTAACAACGTTCGATAAATAATTTTCGAAGCTGCAATGGCAACAACAACAACAACAAGCGCAACTAGCAAAAACACAATCCGCTTTTTTCCATATATCTCTTTCTGTTGCCATTGTCTATTTTGGGAACTGCAAGCACATTGGCAACAGCTGCGCAACGCGGCAACTTGTGCATGCCCCGACTCACCTGCAGCGGCAAGGGAGATGCAGAGAGCGAGGGAAATAGACAGACTACCATTGAACTGGCTGCGAAAGGGGGTTAGGGGAATGGCAATGTAAAAACTAAATCCGTGTGGAAAATTATTCCGCTAACCCGGAGTTACTTCTTCTTTTTCTCTGCCTCTCTCTGTGCAGTAAAAGTATTTTATTTTACTTTTAATGAGCAAGCAAAAGTTTTTATTTATTTATTTCACTGGTTTTCCTTTTACGCGCAGGTTTTTCCCACTTTTTTCTTTCGTTTTCTGTGCGTTGCTTTTAATTGCATTCGAAAGAACTGTCGACAATCTGTAGTCGCAGTCGTAGAAAGTCTTTCGTCTCATTTGGTTTCTTTTCAGTGGAAATTCGCAAGGAAATCAACAGCAGTAGCTGTGGCAACACTTGTCAATGTCATTGTGTTTAACGCTCTACGCTTTTCCATCCCTGGCTTAATTGCTATGCGAATTTCACGGCACTCTGGGCAAACCGGAACTCTCGTTTTAATAGCATCGCATCGATGCAACTCTCACACAGTCAGTCAGTCAGTCTCCCTGTCCGTCTCCGTCTCCAACTCGGTCTCGGTCTTGGTCTTGGTCTCTCACTATTTTATTTGTGGGAAAGTTTATCCCATTTGACTTCTGTGTGTTTGGGTGCCTGCTGACGCATTTACATGTTTTTTATATGCCATTAAAAGTTTTCCATGTAACGTTATCTCTGCTCAGACTCTCTAGAAGTAGTTTGCTTGATAAGTAGTTGGCGCAGTATTTACCAAGATAATGCTGGAGATGGGTTCAGATTTAACAGTATTTACTTTTCGGCTTAAATCAGGGCTGATAACGTAGTTAGTGCAGTGCAAAGATTTCAGTTAAAACTAACTGAAAAGGAATAATAAGTTCATAAATCAGTTTCTGTAAAGAAAGGTTGTATTCAGGCATTAGTGATAAAGAGCTCTAAACCTTATAAGATATTTAACTAGAACTAACTTGGTGAAGAGTTAACTCAAGATAGAAGTGATTTTGATGATGATGATCTTTTAAGCTAAGCGCTGTACAACTCTCTAAAAAACATCATGATCATATCTACTTTTATAGTTATCAATATTTATTTAATGATATTACTGCTGATAATATTCATAAATATTGTTTCCATTCTCAAAGCTTAAGTGTTCTCAAGCTAGACTAAATTGAATAGTTATTATTGATATAAATATTACTCTGTCATAACGATTGCCGGTCATAAATAACCCCAATGTAACTGGCTGTCGACGGGTCTTACTGTCACACTATTCTACATACGAAGTCAGTGCACACACATTTATCAAACCGTCGACATGGCCCACAATGTCTTGAGCCCCCAAGTTGGGTCTCGCCTCGCATGCAATTCGTGCATTGTTCAATTATTTCATTTTGGGCTCCTCCGCCACGGGCAAGTATTGGCCATAAATCTTTCAAGTGCGGCGGCCTTCCATCCTTCCGACTCGACTTGACTCGACTGGGTCTCCTCCGGTTGCAGTAAGGGGGGGGAACTATTCAATCTGTGTGCGAGCGACCAATTTGCTTGCAGGCAAACAAATTTTGTTATGCAATCCCAGGCACTTCACTTGCTTCTCTCGGGTCGAACGGCTTACTTACGTAAATGACAAGAGCAAGAGGGGGAGCGGGAGCCGCCCACAATGTGGCGTACAAGATGGCGCACAAGATGGCGACGTCTGTTCGATTTGCAGCAAGGATCGTTTAAGAGAAAGAGCCGAAGAAAACTTAAACCAGGCACATGCATAAATAAATCGCCACAGACATAACGGAAAATGCCTCAACATGCACGTGGCAAGCAGGAAGAGGAAGTGAGGGAGGGAGCCCAGAGAGTGAAAGGAGGGGCTGCAGAGCACTTCCGACAGGGGCTGTGGCAGGCACAACAATAACAAGAAGAACTGGGCAAAAACACACCCAACTGAACTGAACAACTTTAGTTACAGCTAAAAACTTCTTGTTCTTTTTTAAGTTTTTATTTTTGTGTTTTTTTTCGGGGACAGGAAATTTGCTCGCGTTGCAAAACACAGAAAAAGAACGAGAGAAGAGAAACAAAAAGCGAACATAAAAATGAAAATCGCTTAGCGAAATTGTAGCGGAAATATAATGGGCAAAGGAGATGCCGCTAGATACGAGCAGCAGGAGAAAGAGAGAGGGAGAATGGGAGAGAGAAAGGGAGAGAGGAAAGACAGGGCACTGGAACATATTAAAAATGCAAAAGCATTACAAGTTTATAACGGCAGCGAATATTACGTATACGCCATGCAAGAAGATTCTTCTTTCTTTTATGCTATTGCAACTATTTTAGATAAGAATGTGCAAGGATGCAAAGAAGAAAGATTTTTAAAGTAGATACAAAGATTTGAAGTTTGTGAAATAGGTTTTCTTTTAGCAATGTTAGGGGAATAAAAAAATATAATTGAATTATTATATACAGACTAAATTTAGTCTGTGTAATGACATTTAAATCTACTTAGAAATGTTTGTTCTTAATCTCCTTATTAACGACATTTAACAGTCTTTTTTAACCACGTTCCCACTCCCAATCCCCTTTCACCTAAGCCAAGATACTTAACTGATACTGATTGCGATTAATTTTCGGCCAGTCGCGGACTTAAGCCACTCAATTTCTCGTCGAGTCTTTTGCCCCAGCTGCAGTCTAAATTACCAACAGGCAACTTGGGCTAGTCCAGTTGGGTGCCCTGCTCTGCTCTGCTCTGCTTCTCTGCCCCTGCCACACCAAGCTCTGGCTATCATTAGCATAAGGTTGATTGTAGCCTGCATCCCTCATCTGCTCCCCCCTTATACTTCCCACCTCCCAATTTGGCCCTGCACTGTTCTCAGTCGTTGTTAACCACTGTAATCTGCTCAGAGTGGTTGCACTATTTTTACCGCTGCTGCCACAGAGGGAGTGAGATGGGATAGATAGAGAGAGGCAGAGAGAGAGAGAGAGAGAGAGAGAGAGAGAGAGAGAGAGAGAGAGAGAGAGAGAGAGAGAGAGAGAGAGAGAGAGAGAGAGAGGGGGGATAGAGAGATATTAGCCTAATTTATGCGCGAAAGTTTTTGGAGAGGGCTACACTTGAATGCCTAAGCAATTTGCGTCATGACTGTTAATGATTGAGTGCTCTGTACTCTGTGCTCTGCCATGTTGTGCAGTGTAGCTACCTTTCTCTCTCCCTCGCATTCGCATTTGCACACTCTTTCTCTTGCTCTACCTCGCCCTGTCCCTCTCTAAGCTGACGGGGCCTGCATTGCAGCGCATTATAAATTGTTTCAAGTCATGACACGCATTTTGGGCCTACGTTGCACTAGACCGACTTTCTCTTTGCACTGGCAGGGGTGGGTGTGGAGTGAAAGGGGGGGGGGAGTGGTAGTTACTCGCAACTTTGACTCAATTGTTTAGAGCAGAGCACAGAGCAGAGAGTAAAGCTGCGCAACTTGGCTCATTAATTCCATTCACACGTTGCCGGCGTCGACTTCTTCTAAGTGCTTTGTCTCTAGCTGTTAATCACAATTTAGCCTCGTAACTGGGTTACGAGTGATAGAAGCTACTTCACTGACCTCCCCCCCTCCCAGTCAGGTCTCTATGTACTTTCTTCCCCTCCCCTTCCCCTGATTCTGCTATTCACTGTGAAATCTTCTAGTCGCCTTTTGTTTTAATTTTTCACCATAGTCAGCTGCGGTGTGTGGTCTGCCAAGTTGCAATTGTTGCTGTTGCTGTCTCTGCTGCTGTTGCTGTTATTGCTGTTGTTGTTGTTGTTATTGCTGTTGTTGCTTTGCTATTATTAACTTTAAACATTGTCTGTCATGTCGCGCTCTGTCGTTTTTCTGTACTAATTTTTTGCTGCTGCTTCTATTTTTTGCACTCGTTGTGTATCCGCTTACACTACAAAGAGTGCAAAAAAACATTAGAAAACTTCCGTTGTAACGGCTCCACAATGTTACAATACTATGCCCATTGCTACACACACACACACATATGTAAAGGTATTTTGCATATGGCATACAGATGAAGGAAGCGTGTGCCGAGAGGGGGCCATGGCTAATGGGTGAACTGATGGTCGTTACGTTACGTTAGGAACCACCTGCTCGCTGACATAGAAAACTGTGTCGACACAAGCTGCCTCTCTTTCCATCTCTCCCTCTCTCTGTCTTGCTAACAAAGCACTTGTTAAATTAATAAAGAAAAAAGAAGAAGTAAAATGAAGAGAAAAAAAAAAAACGAACTGCAACTACAGTCTGAACTTCCTTTGTTGTCTTTCTGCATTCGAATCCGGGCGAATGACGACGGGAAACGACTCAACGCGATCCATCGACAGAACTTCTGATTGTCTGCTGAGCTCTCTTTTGTCTGTTCGACCTTTTTCTATTTATAGAAATGCTGAATAATCGAAAGGTAATATACTCTTATAATACATGCTAATTCCGCTGTCTTGTAATTTGATAGCAATCAGAAACTTTGTGCTGAAAAGTTTAAGGAACTGCCAAGTAAGCAAATATATATATTTTGCAATATCATTTATTATTTTGACACAGCAGAAATTGAAACAATTGTAAATTATACAATATATATAATTTTATTAGCATTATTATTATTAGATATACAAAAAGTTAGTGTTCTCAAGAAATTATTTCTTTTCAACCAACTTGCTCTATAAGCTTGGAGAACTACCCAGATTTTTATCTTGTTTAAAGTTTCAAATCTACTTATAAAGTTAAAAGACTTTATCGATAAATCAACAGGATTACCTAACTGCTGACCCAGTTCTTTACTATGTTTGTAAACACTCTTGTAACTCTGCTCAGTTTATCATCGCTGGCCAATCTCTTGCATGTGCTCGACCTTACCCAATTCGCAATCTGTTTCAACTTCGGCGACAAATTGATTTTCTCTCTGTTGACCTTGGCTACCTAAGCAGCAGAGTAGGAAAGGAAAACGAAATCATAATCGCAATCGAAATCGTAGCCAGAATCAAGTGTATAATCGATGCTAGCATCGAAATATGGTCGCAAAGCTTGGCTTTGCGTTGCTACACAGGTTAGCAATATCGTGTGCTATATTGTTATAAATAAAAAATAATAAAAATACCGCTAGCTTGCTGCTCTCCAAATGTGCTCGTGGCATGTGCTCTGTGACTCGTCCAAGCCAACACAATCCCCTCCCTCTCTCCTTGACTCCCCACGCTGGCTTTTGGCCAAAAATTTGTCGTTGCCATCGTTATGTGGAAAATGCCAGCGAGTTTTCCACGTGTGTGTGTTTGTTTGTGTGTGTGTGGGCTGCACAAACGTAAATACGTTCTCATACAGAGCTGAGCTTTTTTTTTGCCCTATCTTTCCGCTACTTTAACAACTTTGCCTAAATTCCGAGCATGCATATTTCATTCGACATTTGCGTTTGCGTTTTCGCTTCATTTTTCTGTCCAGCACGCAAAGTTTTGGGAATGAGGACTAAGGCGGGACTGTAGCCTTCTACAACTTCAGAGGAAAGGGGGTTTGTTTGTGTGTGGGAGTACGTAATTGCTAAACGTAGAATTACCTGGAAGCACATGGAATTCAACTGCCGACAGAGCAAGCAAACTGAGCTCACGCGCTGTTGATTATTGGAGGAAAAAAACGGTGATATATTTGTACCCTTTGATTATCTATAGTTCGTAGTTATGGAACAGATCTATTTGACTAATAGTTTTTTACAAATGTATTGTTAACGTACTTGTCCAAGTAAAATAATAGATTTTCCAAGAATAATTGAACTATGGAATAAATGAACTATAATGTAGCTGGGCCATCCATAATTTAATAATGAAACTGTATATTACTATTAATATATAGTGTATTTATATATATTATTTATTCTTCCTCAAGCATTATCCAATTATAAATTTACATAATAAATGCTCATTATTAAATGTTTTTAGTTGACCAGTTCAAGTACAGCTTGTAAGAAAAACAAACTAGGATACAGTGAGCTGACTATATAAATTTTAGTACAATCTGGCCTTAAAAGAGGATGTGTGAGGAAAAGAAATAGAGAGTTTGCTCTGAAGCACTCTCTTTCTGGCCAACTTGTTGTTTATTTAACTGCATTATTCATTAAATATTTATGAGGTTTGTGTATTGGCGTCTGCCTCACGTTTCGTTACATTTTTTTTTAGGTTCTCCTTGCTCCTTGTTCGCTTTTGGTTTCCTTCTTTGTTTTTTTCCTTTTGTTTATTAACACCTAACACAATTTTGTTTTGTTTTCCGCCTCAGGCCGCTGTTCGGTGGCGTCTATTGTATTTTCTGTTTATTTACTTTATGACGCGATGCCGTAGCAAATATTTGGGAAGCTGTAGCTAGTTTATATTATATATGTATGTGGGTCAGCTGCTTGGTGCTCGCATCTTGCTCTAATCTCTTGCTGACAGCCAGCCCTGACGTTGGCAATCTTAGTGCCACATGGCATTGCATAATGATGCTTTCTATTCTCTAACTCCATGCAGTGTCCTTCTACTCTACACTACACTGTCCGGTTTGGGTTTGCTTTGGTGTGGCTCAAATTAAGTTTTAAACGCGCTCCACTGTCAGCCATCGCTCGTTAGTACGTGTCGGTGCCGCACAATCTGCGACACGCCCCCTAAGCTTGCCGCATGTGCCTCGGAGAGCTGCCCGTTCCCAAGGCCCAGTCACGTCCTTTTGTTGCATACCAAAAGTGAAAAAAAAAACCAAAAATAAAACGAAACGAAACGAAAGAAATCTTTCATTGCAGTTAGCTGTCTGCTTGTCTATTGCTCTGGGTCTCTCTGGTTGTGTCTTGCGCAATGCTATTACAATATTCAAGTAGAATTTCAGGGACTCAAATGGGAATTACAATAGAGAATTGGGGCAGCCAACTAAGAAATAGAAGAAGAAACTATATACATTGGGCTGGATACACTGAGAACAAGTACCATATATGTTTATAATCTAATCTAATCTAATCTCATTGTATCTTACTATACCTATTTAAATTCTTATTTATCAAATAACTGGTAGATGAACAGAGCTAAATCGACTAGTCTGATTAAGAATATATATGAGGCCGTCATAGACAGACTCTTTATTTTTGTCTCTATCAATAGGAACTGCCTCTTAAGCCGGAGTTCGACCCAGTTCAGCTTTAGTAACCTCGTACTCGAATAATCATAACTCGGTAATACTTTTAGTACTCGTATATCGATCCCTTTTGGATCGGTCTTGACCACAGCAGCTCAATAAAGAAATGTGCAATTTAGTAAAAAAAAAAAAAAAAAAAAAAAAAAAAAAACCCTTGTTTCAAGTCACTTGCTGAGTAAATCGCTGCAGCAGAACTATCAAATTTCGTTTTCATTTTCGTTTTGCTTTGAACTAACGGACAATTTGTTTAAATATTTTCGACTGTCTGACTGGGCGGGGGAGGGCGGCAGGCAGTCACGTTGCACAGATAGTGCATGAATGTGACACTTTCGGTGAATGGCAAAACTTTTTGGCTGCTCCAGCAATAAACATTGAAGGGGGAAGAGGGAGGGTTGCAAGGAAACTTGGCATAAACTTGGCAACACTGGGCGTGCGCCCTGCAACCTTGTGCAGAGTACCTGCAAAGTGTGTGGAAATTTTTAGTTTTCCATTTCATTGCACGCTCGAGAACTTTTCACACATTTGCTCCACTTTTGGAGGGGCAACGAGAAAATTTGATTGCTTGACTGACTGACGAACTGATGAGGAACTGCAGATGCTGTGCATTACATTTAGTTGAGATGCGATTTAATCAACTCACTGTTTACAATGCACTCGAAACTATCGAGCGTAACGGTAACTGCGAGAAATGTTTTCCGTTGTTCTACAAGTTTTTTTGTTTTGTGTCGTTAAGCGCATCTTTTTGAAGTCGATTGCGAAGTCTTGTTAACATTTTTCCTTCACGTTAACAATACAAGTAAAATAACTGTGCGAAACGCTAATTAAATCAAGAAATGCTGAAACTATTGCGACGCTCGAATGCACTTCGAAGACTTGACTTGAGAGTTTAAAATATTCAATAAATAATTAATTCTAAGATTCACTTTACAGTCTAGAAAGTTTATGCATTCTTGGGATTATTTATATTTGTCATTTATAGAAACCAATTTAAAATTAAGAATTATTTCATTTAATTCAGTTGCAAGTCCTTCCCAGTCTTCTATTTGCCTCTGACATTGATCTGTTTCTGTCGATAAATTGTATCTTAACTTTGAAATGTGCAGAATTTCAAGTGGTTGTCAGACCGTCGAGATACTCTCGGAAAAGCGCAGTTGCAGCTAGCAAGATACTTACTTAGCAGGAGGGGGAAAAACATTGCGGTGTTGACATTTTCCGGCCCCGTTGAACGTCATCATTGGCTCATTGTAATTGCCAGGCTAGATAGCTTTAAGTACATATATATTCCCGATACATACAGACAGCTAGACAGACTGAGATACTTGCTAACTTATCCAAGCAATTCATTTTGAACTGAATTGTTTTTTTTTCTCTTTTTGCTGCATGGCTTGGCGTGGCGTGGCGAGTCGAGGCGTTGTTGCCACAATTGAAAACTGTAAACTGTTGCCACAATAATCGCAATAATTAAAAGCGCAGCAGCTCTGCACAAATCATGAGCAAAAAAAAGAGAGAGAAAGAGAGTGAGAGAGAGAGAAAAGCTGCACAGTAATTGGAGGAAAATGTAGAACAATAAGTTGCCCGACAGCTGCCATGGACCGTCTTTCTTCCTTCCTCTCAGCCTCCCTCTCTCTTTCACTGGCTGTCTGCCTGTCTCGTTCACTTGCTGGTCATGGTGAAAGGGCTGTGTGCTGCGCAGCTGGCTCAACTGATAAATAGTCGTAATTAAAATAAATTACTGCCTTCGATATGAGCTTCAAACTGCCGAGGCGGCTCTCGCTGCGAGAAGCTCCCTGCCATTTCGTGTAAGTGATGACTATAAACGTGGAAAGTACCCAGAGCTGCAATCTTACAAGGTTTTGCGCTATAAAGGTAACACATGCTTGAGTTAAAGGCGCCAAGGAGCAAAGAACATATTGCAGATATTTTATTTTCAAATAAAAAGCATCGAATTTGTTACGGAAATATTTGGAAAAATTTTTGTGGATTGGGATATCTTAGAAAAGGAAATAAATGAATATCTTAGGATAGGATGGAGTACGTAGAACTTGAATAGTATAGAAAATATTTGATAGAAAAGAAGAAGAAACGTAAGACAAGAATGTTATAAAAGAGAATACGATACCATAGCACAAAAAAGAAGAGGATACGTACACGTATGCCAACAAATTCGTCTCAGAAAATCGTATTCACTTCAGTTTCCTATAAGATATTGCCACTTAGTGTTGCCACTTTTGGCTTACTAATTTCTTAAGATTTCCAATTTCTTGGCCCAACTTGCATCTGAGTCATATTGGGCAAATAACTGTCAACTTTTGTGTGTGGTAAACAAATTTCGCTTGGTCGCTTCTCCTCGCTTATCTTCTGTGCCTTTTGCCACTTAACCTTGAGGTGAGGGCAACGTGACTTTTGCTCAGCTGCTCAGCTGGCTGGACCCGACGACAGCGACGCCAGAGAGACAGTGTCAACTCATCCGGGTGAAACTTATCTGGTGAGGTGCGGCAGGGGGCGTGGCACAGCCCGTTGGCAATGTGGTGGCATAAAAAGTTACGTGCCTCACTTCGCTCGCAGTCTGATTGTGCGTGTGTGTGTGCGTGTGTTGCATGTAATTTGTTTGCATATGTAACGCTTGTCTTGCGGTGCCATCTCACTTGAGTGGGAGGCGTGCTTGGGGGGGCGTGGCAACTGGATATTGTGCATCTGTGTCGTGGCAAGCGGCAGTTCCGGTTTCCTTGATGTATAATTAAGGGCCTCCAAAGTCAAGGATTTGCATGTGAATACTACACGAGTTGTTTAAGTATGTGCGAATATCGGGTTGTATATACTATATACATAGATGTACATACTCACAGTCATATACATATAAAGATATGTATGCCGTTTACAGCATTGCATTTCGAAAGTGAATGTAAATGAAGCGCAAGGGGCAAGTTTACGTAAGTGACATGAGATATTCGCATGATAAGCAATTCAATTATACATATAAGTTGTGGATTTTATCATTTTAATTGGTGAACTGAAACTGAAGACTACCTTTAACAATGCCGAAAAGAAACCTCTTTTTACTCTTGCAGAGGTTATATTTATTTTGGTCAGGAGTTTATAACGCACCTTATGGGATATTTTTATACCCTTCGACCATTGAAAATGGTAAAAAAAGGGTATACTAACTTTGTGCAAATGTTTGTAACAGGCAGAAGGAGGCGTGAGAGACCCCGCAAAGTATATATATTCCTGCTCAGCATCACTAGCCGAGTCGATTAAGCCATGTCTGTCTGTCCGGATGTCTGGATGTCCGCCTGTCCAGATGAACACACAGATCTCAGCTATTATAAAAGGTAGAGACACCAAATTTGGCATGAAGGTTTCTGTGTACCCGGCGTAGATAAAGTTTATTTCAAACGTTGGGTGCCACGCCCACCGCCCCCGCAAATCAATAATTTATTTAATTTTTACTTGTTAACCCTATAAAGTGTATATACTTCTATTCTGAATCGAGATAGCCGTCCGTCTGTTGCAAGCATACCTAGGCTCTCAGTTTCAAAGCTTAATTTCATTATAATCGCTTCAGATAGCCATAAGAAAGTCAAAACCAATGGTTACCTTATAAAGTATTTATCAAACTTAACTGTCTTGATTGTTTAAAAAGTTAACTTAAATTAGTTTGCATTAACTTGCAAAGTTTAAAAAAGTTTTTAATTATTCCAAAATAGCTTTCCATTATTGTAAAATAGTTTTACGCCTGCGCTAAATTTTCAATTAAAGCTTTTTCATTAGTTTTCTAATTTACGCGAAACAATTTGCAGTTCGCTTATCGTTTTTGTTCGCATTTCCACTGTGTCAATATCGCACTGGCGCTTTGTAGAGCGATGCATCAGCAAAGTATCTGTCAGATATATAGATACGAGCGGAGCACAACAGCGGAATACAATGCAATGAGGTGGACGGCAATGCATCTACAATTGATATTTGGGCGGGCTCCCAGTGCCTGCTCCGCACTCGCCTCTCCCTCAGCTGCATTGTATAATTTTTATTACCTTCAACTGATGGGCGTAGTAAGGAGGAGGGGAGGGAGCAGGGTTGCCGCGTATCTGCAAGTTGTTTAAATTAGTTCTATTCTTATGCAATTTTCTACGTGGCACCTTTGTGTGCCGCGCCGCTGCGCTCCGCATGCCACGTTGCACGTTCCTCTTGCTACATTCCGCAGCCAGCGGCAACGGCGGCGTCGGCAATGTTGCATTGTTAGCTACGCCTGCTGCTCCGCTTCGGTATCTCATTCGGACAATGCCATTCGCCCAGTACAAGTGCGATAGTTGCTGTTGTAGCTGTATCTATAGTTGCATCTGTATCTGCAGTTTGTATGCTTACGTGTGTATTGGTGTGCGTGTGTGTGTGCATTTTCTTCGTATAATTTGCGCACAATTTGTAGCCTGTAATAAACGTGAAATTAGTTTCAGTTATTTCCACCTTATGCCAGAATCGTAAACTGCCGCGTCAAATAATAATCTACTTCGAATAGATTTTATTATGCGTGGATGTGTGTGCACCCCCCACCCCTTTGATTCCCCTCTTTATAAGTATATTATACTATATTTACCTCTATTCAGTGTGCAGTTTTTTCTCGTCGTCAGCCAATTTAGTTGCTGACTCCGCTTTCCAATTACCTTCATTACCTCTCTCTCTCTCCCTTGGCACGCCATTTGTCACAGTGCAACCTTCCTGCCACCCGCACAGTGCGCCCTGCAATTTATTGCCCCGAACTCGAAGCGAACCAAATAATGCAACGTCGTCCACCCTTTCGCCAGGTTGCAACTCCATAAACAATCAGCTCCGCCGGCACGAGATCTCTGCGTCGAGATGCAGATGCGGCCCAGTGGAAACGTGCGCATTGACTACCTCTCTTATTCTTGTTGTTGTTCTTTTTGCGAGCCTTCGCAATTTAAATTTACGATTCTTTTAATCATCTGTGGGCGTCATTTGAACTGTAGCCACTCGTAATTGCATTCGTTACGTAGTATATGAGTGTCTGTTTGAGTGTTTGTGGGGTTTCTAGCCATAATTGAATTCAACCTTTTGCCAATTACTACAAATTTCTACTGACATAATCTTTACACTCTGTACAATATGTTTTCACTAATGTTTTGCATTCTTTTCTTATCTTGCAGGTATGTTTTATGCAGTAAAAATAAAGTTCGATGAAAATGAGTCTATGGTAATTTAAAAATATCGTTGGAAATACAACTGTGAAATGATTTCACTAGACAGATAACCGTACAGTAATTAAGGTATAAAACACGAATATGCATAATTCCATTTTCCTATCTTTATTGTATCTCTTATCAAAAATCATAATTTGTAAGCTTGGGAATTCCACTGATTATTCATTATGCTTTCCCATTCTGTGACTCATTCACATACACAACTCATATGACATAATATGAATTTTTTAACCTTGATAATTTCTCCTAAACAAATATAATCTATCGTCTAGTGACGTTCAGTTATTTGAAGTACATACGTCACTAATCTTATCGGACGTATGAAGAACTCTGGCAGATTGTTGTAGTTACTATTATAAATAATATAAGGAAATTAATAAAGATTTAAATGAATTTCATTAGATAAAACTCGTATAATAAAAGTAAATCTATAGATAGAATACAGGGAAATATATGTCATATACAAATATAATGAAAGATAAGATAGCTATAGGTATACATGGAAATTCCAGCAAACCTCTTGTGCCGCACTTTATAGAGAAAGCAAAGCGAATTCTCGCTGCGCGTTTGATATCATAAATAAATCAAAACCTCTGGGGAAATATTTTTGTGGGTGTGTCAAAGTCAGTCAAACTGAAGGCGCAGATAAAGATTGTAAGTGAAGTGAAATGGAGTGTCAAAATCATGGGTGCGCCAAGGAATCTACTCATAGTGTAACGAAGCCTTCTGCCACGCCTCCCCTGCCACTCCTTGCACCGCCTCCCTGCCAACCATTCACTGTGCAGTAATCGCAAGTAGAGCAATTTCGTTAAAAGCTAACAAAAGAGGAAGAAGGAGAATAAGAGAGAGAGAGAGAGGGGGAAAGATGGAGAAAGGTAACAGGGAGTGAGAGAATGGTCACACATAAATTGCATTTACATGACAATAAAATGGATGGCAGCTGCATTACGACACCCAGCGAAGCAGTCAACTTCCCTCCCCTCCTGCAACTCCCCCACTGCGCTCTCTGCGAAGGAGGAAAGGTGCGGCAGAACATATTATTGGATTTTGAATGGCGGCGTCATTATTGTTATTGCCTTTGGGGCGACATTGAAGCCGAGTCGAAGCAAAGCTGTTGCCAGTCGTTCCCCCTCTCCGCCCCCCATGACAATTCAGTGCCCAAACCCAGTCACAGTTTCCGCTTAATCGGGCAACAGATGCAGAGGAGGAGGAGGAGCTGGGAGGCGTAACTGGTTTGTTTGGTACCCTTGCATTCAATATAATTACCTTTGCTTTATGGTTGCCACTTGAACGTGCTTAGCAAACTCTTCCATCTAACCAGCTGGGCAGATAATTAAATCCTGTATTGATTTAGAATTACTTCGATTGCGACTATTAACGTTTATTACATACTTTACAATGATGAGAAGATATTGTAGTAAAGGAAATCTCAAATCTGTCTAATTTGTTTTCGATATATCTAAGGGGAATCCTAATTAGTTGGCTTACTAAACAATTTAAAAGAAACCTAAAGAAGTCGTACTGAAATCATATCGTTTCAGTGTATTTAAAATTCGTTTTATTATGCAATACCTATTTTATCTGCTCTCTTTTGTTGCATCACTTTGTTGTTTAATTGCAAGCTTTGTGAAAAGTTTGCCCCGTTTTGTTGCCTCAGTTTATGTGTGGGTGACGTGAGAGTTCTGGCCTGGAAAGTGTTATGGGATGCCCATCCAAATGTCACTTAGCCGTACTTGAGTCTGCGAGGCTGCTGCTACCAAAGCACTTCTCTGGCTTTGGCTGGCTGCTTGAACGTCTTGAGCGTCTTTCACTTTACGCTTTCTTAACTTCAGCCGCAATTGAAGAAAGGCAGCCGAAAGGCAGCCCAAAAGGCAGGCAGCGAGGCATAATGACGGCGATAAGTCATTAAGTAGCTCAGTCAGCACTAGAAACGCTGCAGAGTTAACAAACATGAGTGCCGCGGGCGTGAGGTGTGGAAGGGGAAGGGGAAGCCAGGGAGATGCTGCTGCAGTTGCACTTGGCACATGCCACCGATCCGACTAAATGGCAAACCGGCAACGGCAAGGGCCGATCCAGAGGTTGCTCACACAAATTGTTCATAATCAATTTTAATTCAATTTCTCCCAATTTGTTAGGCTTCATTATAAAAACCCCAAGTGAATTATCTTTTAAGTAACTTCGGTAGTCATTGCGTTTGAGGTTAAGTATTTATACAAACAAAGGAAATTAACTAACAGTTGCTACAGTTATTTCGGCATTATGTTGAGTACTTAGTAAATTTAATTAGTTTTTACTGTTTCTGTTTTTATTCACTTAAAATACGCTAAATTGACAGCAATCTCAATTTGGAAGTTCTGTTATTTTTACTCATCTGCCATCTGCTGTGAACTTTTCGGAGTGCCCTCGTTTTAATTAAAATTTAAAGTACCTCACATCAATTCTGATCAAGTTTACATTTTGCGTTTATTGATTAACTTGAGAAGAGTACTTTTCTGGATCAGAGTGCAAAATTCAATTATGCGTTAAGTCAATCAAGGCATGAGGGCAGTGAAGGAGGGAGGGTTGTAACGGGGCTAATGACTTTGCAAGGAAGAACTAAGAGCAGACTGCGTATACATTGTAAAGGAAAAGTTCATGGGTCATAAAAGTTGTTGAAGTTTTAATTTTTATGTTAGCCATAATCATCAAAAATAAATAAATAAATAAATTCACTACCAACTTTAACGCATTGAAAGACTTATCTGAGTTTGACTGTGGATCTGGTGTGATTGATATGTAGCCGTATTAAATTTACTTTTCAGCACATAACTTTTCTAACTGTTCAAACTTACCGCCAATTAGTATAGACTAATACAAAACTCAATGCGATAGCATAATTTCCGAACTATCGCAGACCTCCATCGAATCAGAACTCACGTCAGGCACTCGCCTGCCTGGATACCTCCGGGCAATTTATATACTGACTAAGCCTACAAAGCTTCTTTGCTCTATAACAAATTTCACATGGCAGTTAAATAGCCTGATTCGGGGCATCAACAAAGGCAGCATATGGAACACATGGAACGGGTTCGCTCTTGCTTCTACTTGGCTTCTATCAAAAGGCTTCGTCGCCCCAAAGGCTTCATGTCAAATGCACGAGCACAATAAATTTCATAAGTTGAACAAAAATCAGCAGAGAGAAAAAGGAGTAAAAAAGTAGAGAAAGAGAGAGAGAGAAAATAAAGATGGGAAAAAAGAGGAAAAATGAATTTCGCCAACGAAACCTTTTGGCAGACAATGAAAGCGGCGCATTTTGAATGGACCAGGCAGGGAGGCAGGGCAGGCAGCCCCAGAGCTGAGGTGCCTCCTTGTAGCTGGCTGTCTGGACGTGCGAGGCTTGCCTTGTCATATATGTATATTTCCACGTCATTAGAGCGTCGCTTAGTTTGTTATTAATGAAGTTTCCAAGAGGCTTTTGCACCTTGGTGCGCTCGCTGCCTCCTCAAGGGGGCTTCATGTGTCAAGGCACCAAAATGCAAGAAGGCAAATAGCAAAAACGAAAGACAAAGTAAGGGGGAAGGAGGAAAGAAGAGAGAGGGGAGAGAGAGAGGAAGAGCAAAAACTTGCAGTGCTCTGCAATTTGGTGGCCCCTTGTGCATTCGTGTGTGTGTCCATTGTCATTCTGCGACTTTCAGACTTTCCGACTTTCCGCCTTGTGCTCTGCCTTTCTCTTTTGCCACTCAACTCGGGTCGCTTCCTCCAGTTGACTTTGATTGACATTTGCCGTTGTTGTTGTTGCTGCTGTTGTTTGCATTTACCGGCAATTTTTCACCTTGATTTCATTTCGCATTTTGGGTGGCCCGCCTCGCCATCGTCGTCGTCATCGTCATCGTCGTTTACAATTGAAATTGATCAATGCGCAGTACTTTTCAGTGCTTCGACCCAGTTTGCCCCAGTAAGTTACCCACCTAATCCCCATCTAGACCACCAACTATCTCCAGGCAGTTACAGTTTAGTTTGGCCAAATACTTTAAACTGCCATTAGAGTCACGCAATTTAGCACTTTTGTCTGCATGCCAGCAGTTCCCATCGTATTGTTAGTGGGCTATAGTGTGCTCTATTGTCAAGTTCAAGGTGTAGCACACACACACACGCACACACTGTGCATAGATATCATGCATATTTATGACTTGCGTGTCACGAAGTGAAATTCATAAAAATCACTTTCGAGTTTAGAGTCCGCGCACACATATTTCCCGGCATTAAGGTACTAATTAAATTTGGACTTACATAGGGCTTCTCTCACTCTCCGCTTGACCCAGAAAAGTGACAACAAATGGTAGATACTTTTTAAAAACATGACCATAATGCATTTTACATGTTTTACTGCAATTTGCAGTCTAATTACATAAGGTAGTTCTGTCATCGTTTGCACAGTGGGGCAAATAGAATGAAAAAGTTAACTATTTTGATTTGAGGTGACTCACGTTGGGCGCCAATGTTTGATCGCAATGTTTCAGTTATTTAAAAAAAAATACAATTGAAAACTATTTTACTGCTTTTTATTGTAATTGCGGTTCTTATTGTTTTTTCCCCACGTTGGGCGCCAAATCAATTCAGGCAATTTTCGACTATTTTAAAATGTCATATCCTCCTAACTGGCAACAAAACAGAGACAGTTTTTGGGTTAATTTTAGTGCTGTGTTCATGTTCCTGCTCTTTATTTGCCTTTTAAATGTTTGAAGCATTTTGCATGTTTTGTGGTTTGTTTATTGTTTGCCTTGTTCACTGGTCGCGGCACAGCAACCACACTCCATGTGTAACAATGTAGTATATGTTGTCCGTGGGCGGTACGGCAACCACTGCGTGTACTCTGATATTTGGGCCAAGTTTTTGTTTGGGGACGTCAAGCCAGGAGCAGCGAGCTCTTACGTGACTCCAATTGGCACTCATTAGACAATTGTTAAATCAATAAATTTGTAATATTTCTAAAAATACCTTTACAAATTTATTTTGTTGGAGAAAACTCTAGAAAAACCTTTGCTGTTAAATTTTGGTAGTATGGTTAAAAAAAACTTGTATTTTTATATAGAATGCTGTTAATCCTTATTTGAATTACTGTCATGTCTATGGAGAACATGTAAAATTATTATTATTATTATTAAATTCAAAATTAAATTATATGTAACCATATATTTAATAAAAAAAAATCCTATATCTATGCACATTCAATACTTTTTATCGACACTTTAAAATAATTTTCCCCTTGCTGTAATTTACAATCTTTCCTTCGTTGTGTGCTCTCAATCTGTTCGTGATTTATTTGCGCATTTACATATTATTTACTTTATATTTACTGTACACATAAACAATTTTTTATTATTTTTCCCATTCAGTCACAATCCCACGAATAATAAATATTATATGAATATATTTTATATACATATGTATGCCAAGGAAACATTACAATATTTTTGCAGCTGTTTTTAATAGTGCTGAACGATTTCAAATGGACACAATTGGGAAAAACGTCCAATAGTCGAATGAATGTCGAATGTTTTGTTTTTTCTTCTTTAACACTTGTGGGCTATAAGTCAATATGCGGTTCAAGAAACAAGGTCGATTAGGTATTAGGCACGGTGCTAAAATGATCAATAAAAAATTCTCAATGGAATAGAATTAGTGGGAATATATTATAGAATTTCTATAGAAATTTAAATCAATGAAGGCCTTTGTAAGAGATTGAATGATTGACATATAAATCGTTGCGAAATGTGTGATAAATGTTGCTTTTGATTAGAATTCTTAAAAAAATAATGATGATGAACATGTAAACTACGTAGGTTTACCAAAGTAAATGTACTAAAAGAATATATTCAGTTGATACTCTACTTACATATGTATTATATATATGTATATTCAACATTCATCCTGCACATATCTTTAATGAGGTCTCCCCCATCGAGTGCCGGCTGCAGTTCTCTTGTAAACACGAAGCAACCTCATGACTTTGTTTATTGACCGAATAACTTAGCTGGCCCCGACGAGTGTGTGTATCTCGTAGATACGTGTGTATCTGATTCATCTGTACGTAAAGCCAACGTCACAAAATTTGGCCGCGCATTTGCTTTGTTTTGTTTTTTTTTTTTGCTTTTCGTTTCTCTCTCTTTCTCTCATTTAGTTTTTTATTTCTATTTCGCTGCGTCAGTTTGCGGCATTTTGACATAGTTGCAGAGATCAAAAGGCAACACAAATAAAACAAAAATTGGCGAGAGAAACAGCGCACGGTGTTTAAAAGTTATTTAAAAACATAAACTAAAAGCAATCAATAGCAAAATATTCTGAATGCCGTGATGATATATGTGACTATCGTATTTATCGAAGAAAATAAACGCGTAAAAAAACGTTTACAGTTAGCCGGCGCTTTGCCCAGAATTTCTTGTTGTTTTTGGGTCAGATCTAACAAATGCTAATGCCCAACGATTTATCAATATAATGAGGCACAAGTATATATGTGTAGCTGCTATGTATGTTGCATGTGTAGATGGAATATATGTAGATATATGAACATTATATGTGCCCTAATCAAGCACATATTTATATAACTTTTGTGCCGGCCAACACAAAGCGGAATAAAAGCAAAAGTGGTCAAGTTTTCTTTTGTTTAGCTCACGTGTTGCTCGGGGCCTTGAACCTCGAAAACGAACCCAGTCGAGCAATCGATAGACGTTATAACAAACGACAAACGACCCAAGAAACAATCATTAGCATAGCCAGAGTCCAAACAGTGATTTCTATTCAGTTAGTCATAATTCATCCAAGAATCTCTTGTGCCACATTCGCGTGACCCAATGGAAAATTCTGGGGCAGCAGCAGAGTGTGTTTTTTGTTGTTTCATTGTACTTTGTAATACATTGTACATTTTACTAGGCCAAATTGGTAGACTTTTAGTCAATATTCTTTTGTATACTAGCTTCACAGCAGTTGATCATATCTCAGAGGTAAATGTCAATATTACTGCAGGGGTAATTAATCTAATCAGGCAAATAACCATTCTGTTCGATCGAACATACTACAAAACAAATTATTAATCTATGTTTTATTGCCTAAATTACACACAGCAGGAGCTGGCAATAGCACATCAATTTATTTTTAGTGCTAAATAAAAATAGAACTACCTTATACTCGTATAATGTAGATTATGGTCGACTACATAATGCCCAGAGATGACGTTCATGTGTCGACTTTGTCGGGATATTGGCGGTCCTAATTTGTGCCTGGCCTGGGTAATTAGCATTAAACTGGATTAGCTGTGGATGTTCCGTGCGTGCAGCTGTTTCCTTCTGTTTCTGTTTCTGTTTTATTTTGTTGAGGCTTTTGCGGTTTTTTCCGACTGACATAAGCTGATAAAGTTGATTAATTGTTGGGCAACATGAGGCACCCTCAGAGGTGGAGTAAGTGAAAGCGCCTTTCCCTGCCAGGAAGATGGAACACTTCGCTAGACCAATGACGATCATTTTGGGAACTGTGAAATTTCTCTCTGTGTACAATTTGGGTACATTGTTCTCTTTAAAGTATTCACTATTTAATTTCATCTTTTCCCTGTTTTCCATTTTATTTGTTGGGCAACTGTGACGCGTGCTGAATTTTTAATTTCATCTTGCAATGGTTTTTCTTATTTTTTTCCTCTCTTTTTCTGCAAATTATTTTTCTTTCCCTTTGTTGTTGTTGTTTGGCGATTTTCATTGCGCTGTTACCATAGAGTTTCCTCTATTTGTTTGCAATGTTTCTTTTTGTTTATTTCTTTAACTTGTCCGCACGCGACAATTATGCATATTTATAAAAATAAACGAGCACAAGCACACGAACTCATAACGAGCCTTTGCCCAACGGAGCGTATGCGTAACACTGTGTGTGTGTATGTGTGTGTGTGTGGCAACGTGAGCAGGCTGTGACTTTTTTTACAGTTTAAAGAAAGTTCTTTAAAACTTAATCCATGCAATTAAGTTCGAATGAAGTGTGTGTCAGTTCTGATTTACCCTGGAGTTCCAATCTTCAGATTTATGAAATATTTTATAAGTTTTTTTCTTCGTTTTTGGAATATCTTAAACGGAATGATTTCTACATATTTTCTTTTGCAATCATATCTGTTTAATTGGAGCTCAAGTCGTCTATAACACTCATGTTTCTCTTAATATCATCCTGGGCATTTACCTTGGCCAACATCAACTTCAATTTTATATCCCAATTCCAATGCCAACTTGACACCGCTTTAATGTGAATGGCGCAATTTGGTTCAAGCGTTTTTGTTTCGTATAATTCGCTTTATTATTATATGGTTTATATAACAACATATATATTTATATTTTTAGCTACAAGTGTCTTTTTTGTATTTTGCATAATTGCATAAAACGCAAAAAGCCACAAAAAGAAAACATCTCGAAGATGTGAAATTTAACCTCACCTTGCGTTGGCTTTTATCTCTGCCCATATATCCATATATACTTGTGAATAAATATATATACATATATGTAGAGAGTGCCTCGAGCCGGCACTCAGGCGTGAAGTACACTTTATGAAATGGAATGTAATTAAATCGAAATTCAATTCATGCAAAACACAAAAATTATTGAGCAGCTGTCAGTAAAATACTTCGCAGATATATCTTAAAATTTTCCATGGATTTCCATAGCTTGAATGTGTATATAAATCATATTTCATGCATGAATATTAATTAGCTCAGGATGCGCTGATTGAGTACGACAAGTGAGGCATGTGTCGGCAATAATGTAAAATTGTAAAATGAATTTCGTATGAATATATTTAAAATTTGCAAGCGCAATTGACTGTAAGGTTCCTAGAAAAAATACCTTGTATTGTAATGAACTACATAAGTAAATAAAAATACATTCTCATATAACATTTCTTAATTCTCCAGATATGTACGAGGTCGTTTGATAAGTCCGTGACTTTTTGTATTTGCCGCGCACCTGCTCTAAATACAACACTGCTCCTGTCAGCAGTTATCGATTAACAGCTGACTGTAAAATTTTGGAAAGCTGCGTTTTTGGTTTGCGTTTTATAGGCATTGAAAGCAGACGATCTCGTGAATTTTAACGAAAATGGAGATCGAGATCGTCTGCTTTCAATGCCTATAAAACGCAAACCAAAAAACGCAGCTTTCTCAAAATTTTACAGTCAGCTGTTAATCGATAACTGCTGACAGGAGCAGTGTTGTATTTAGAGCAGGTGCGCGGCAAATACAAAAAGTCACGGACTTATCAAACGACCCTCGTATATAATTCGCTGACAAATGTTGAAATATGAATCTTTTATATACAGAGATATTCCCTTTTTTTCAGTTTCTGAAGAAGTATAGATAATATAAAATATGTAAATCTTTCTGCTGCTGAAAAGATGTGGTTCTTTTGAGCTTCCCACTGTGCTCTCATTAGGGGCCCACTTCAGATATGGCATTTCTATAGCATTCGCCTCTTTTTCTATAGCTTTTATTTCGATGCCTACGGCTGAGATGTTTCTTTCTTGGCTTTTATCAATATGCAAATGACTTTTTCTTGCCCCTTTTTCTTTTGCATTTCAATTTACAACGCGAATTTTTCGCAATTTGCCTTTGCTTTTGCGGCTTTTGTGCGCAAGTTTTTATTTATATTTTTCTTTGTCTTGAGCTTCGCGTATTTTTGCAGCTGCTGCTGCCGCCAACGCCGCCGCCGCCGCCACCGACGACATCGAAGCCGTTGGCAGTTCACAGTTTGCCTGCTGCTGCTTCTGACTCTGTTGTTGTAACAGTAACTGTTATTGTAACTGTTACTGTTATTATTTGTGCACGCCTAGTGCAATTTTGTCGACTTCATTCGGTTGTTTATGCGGTATTTCATAGAGATATTCAGACATACAAAGTGACAGACCTTATTTACCTTAGCAGCTGCTGATATAGCTTGTTGATATCGTTGATACTAACTGAAAATCCCTTCTCTTGTGTCAACAATTGAATTTGCACAAATTCCAATTGACTATTATTGACTTGTACTGTGTACGTGAAACTTGCAAAGGGTCGTTTGTTTTATATACACAAATTGAAGTTTTGGTTTTTCTTGACTTAAATTTCTTGATTTTCCGCACATTTTTAGAGGATCTTCCATCGGTTGTTCTCAGAAGTATCTTAATAAATAATGATTAGCTTTCCTATTTTATTAATTCCATATCATAAAAATTTTAAAACATTATAGGGTGCTTCAATGTATTATCTAATAATTCGCATCTAACGCAAATTTACTTTGCTTTACTAATTTAAACGTAATCCGTGTGATCGAAAAGTTATATTTGTTCAATTGATTTATAAAAATATTACCAACAGACCTTTTTCCCTTTTTATATTGATATAACTTAAATTTATTAATATTATGTTATTTAATTATATTAACTTAAACAAAGCAACTATAGGGTATCTGACAACATGCATATTGCTCTAATAGTTCGCATGTTATTCAACTGTTCTTTACTTTTCATCTGTAATTTTACTACAAATGCACTTCGTCTATTTTCAAATGTGACTGTCTATTTACTTCTCTAATTTTGATATAGACAGAGATGTGCGACAGATATACATGATATGCATATGTACTATAGACTGAATGTACCACATGTATGTGTGTGGCAACCCTATGTGCATGAGTGTTTACTTACTGGTTGACAGCTTGGCACTACCACAAACTGATTAGGCTTGAGGTGGGATGGCAAATGAGTAAAGGAATCACAATGCCAACTGCAGCAACTTTGTTTAGGTCGTAAATGATTTCGTTATGGATGATTATGAGCATGAGATGATGGAAATTGACAAGTTAATTAACATTTGAACAGACTTAACAAACATATATCTGTAATAAACATGTATTAGACATGTAAAAGATTGCATTGTTTTCCTTCCAATAGAATCCTTCTTCTTTGTCTCTTTGAACCAATACCTTCGTAAATACATTCTGCACACAACCCAGACTAATTACCCCATTAGCAAACATTTAAGAACAATGTTTTTAATTAAAGCAGACAAGAATGGAAAAGTAATTATCGAATTGTTGATACGTTTAATTAGCTTCAGCAAAATGCCAATTAATGAAACTATAATTTATCATGGCAACTGCAAGTGAAGTTTTCGCATTTTATTTTTAGTTTTGTATTCGGGTAATTGAATGCCATTTTGAAGTGAGCTCATCCATTGTTATGGCACAGCGAACTTCACGCCCGATGCACAAGTATTACGCCAGCAATACATGATGGTACTAATCTCAGCAATTATACTCGCCTCGTTACAGTCTTTCCAATGTGCGGATTGTGCTCCTGGTGCGCGATCCACGTGGCACGATGCAGTCACGGCGCCATCGTGTTTGGTGCGGCGGCAATGAGGATTGCGAGGATCCATCCCTGGTGTGTCAGGATCTTGTGGATGATTACAAAACAGCCGAGCAGTTGCTCAAGTCATATCCGGGACGTTTCAGGTGAGTTATAGAATGGAATCAAATATAAATCGATGTTAATTTTGCATTCTACGTTTATAGAACACTGCGTTATGAGGATCTCTCTCTGAATCCCTATGATGTCACCCAGGACATATTGCAGTTCTATGGCCTTCCCTTTGATCCGGCTGTGGAGGAGTTTCTGGATACGCATACAAAGGAGAATATTGGCGGCGTCAGTTCCACATATCGCGATTCCAGATCGGCGCCCTTCCATTGGAAGCAGGATCTCAAGCCAGACGAGGTGAGTTCCTGTGAAACATTCCAAAAGGATTGTAAAATAATTCCAATCTCTCTTTCTCTCTAGATCAAGCAGATTCAGGATGTGTGCGAGGAGGCGATGGATATGTGGGGATATCGTCGCATTCGTGACTTTAGCAATTTCACCATGATGCAGCAATCCTTCGATCCTATTGTGCTGCCATCGCCGTTTACGTGAATTGTGAATGGCCGACGATAACTGATAACGATAACTAATTCTTCTACTTGGTACATTTTGTTGTGATATCGTCGTGTTGAGCGAGCAAAAAGAAAAGTTTTAGATAAACGAAAAAGAAAGAAAAGCATTAACTAACTGAACAGTCGATTTATATAGCTGGCACACTTTTTTGCTAAACACGCAAGACACACTTACTGAGCAATAGTTAATGATATACCACATACGATATACTAACATACATATATACATATATACATATACAATATATGATTACGATAAATGCATAATTTTAGTAATTGGCGAATTTTGTGTAGAGCGTAAAAATCGAATATCACATTTATATATATACATAACACATATACTATATGTACTGTATTTAGGCATAGCATTTAAGCAACAATAACTGATAACTGAGAACTTAGTCTATATACATACAATATAGAAAGCACGGGCTGGCATTGCAAGTTGAATTCCTTAATACATACTCTACTTACTACTTGGCTTCGATCGATGTTAACGATATATTACTGATATTTCGAAATGATGAAATGATTTTTTAACTTTTTGCTTAAGGGCCACAAATGAAATGCAATTTTTGAAAACGCATAGAAAAAATCCAGTGATTTAGCAACTAAACGCAAGAAAAAACGTATCAAAAGTAATTCAAATAAATAAAAATATATTTATATATTTAGGTAAATTTATTTAGCGTAATGTGCAATACAACCTAACGAAACAAAAAGGAACAACATTATAACTTACTGAAATTGGCATAGCAAAATTCTTGTATTATTGTGAAATATGAAAAACTGAAATGAGCAATGGGCATTCGACTCTCCTAAGCATTACGTTTTTATTAATATATGTATATTATTTGATGAGAAAGAAGTGTTTAATATTTAATATCCATACAATATTTACGGTTATTTAGTTGTAATTTAATTGTAACCTTAGTGTAATATATTTTTGTCCTTAACTTCTAAGTTCTAAGCTAAGTTCGTTTCAAATGAATGGTACATACAGCCCAGCAATGTGCGTTAAACTACGAAAGTTAAGCAAATCAATAACTAACTATGAAATTGTATTATTAAATAAATAAATTCCGCAATATTTGCATAATAAATACGAAATATTCATTTTGTTAATTGTGAAGAATGGTGGAAATTGAGAGTTAACTAGATGATCTCTAAACAGATTCGTATGCATATTTGCATGTTATGTATTGGTTTAAGTGGGAATACCATTTATCAACCAGGGTTATTGGAACGCCTTTTGATAGCCAGATGTGTGTATGCTGTTTAGCCAAGTCATTGCCCGAAGTCCATTAATTCTCCTCAATGGAGAAGTGGATTTAATAAATAGCGCAGAGCAAAACAATATTCCGTTAATTCACATTATTTTTATTATTTAATTACTTTTTAAGATTTGGATGCTGATATCAAGCAAATCAACTGTATAAACTCAGTTACAGTTAGAGTAGCGCAGTAGGTACAATATTTATTGCCACTAGTGTATTGTTTTCGGAACAACTTACTTAGCCAATACTCAAACCCTTGACGCTGATTCCGAATGCTGTTGTGAGCGGGTTTTGCCACCCCGCCCTGTTGGACGTCCCCTTTCATGGACAGAAAAGAAGAATCAAAAGAGGCGCGCTTTGAGTGGAAAAATCTAAAAAATAAATAGCTGGATAAACTTTCGAGAATTTTTAAGGGTGAACTTTACACTATTAAAACTACGAAAAGATTAAGAAATTTCGAATTGAAAGTAAAAAAATGAAGTGCCTTTATATCAAATAAAATACTCCTTTTTATTTTCTAACTGGAATCAGTTTTCGAAGATACGATCCCATTTACGAGGGTCGTTTGATAAGTCCGTGACTTTTTGTATTTGCCGCGCACCTGCTCTAAATACAACACTGCTCCTGTCAGCAGTTATCGATTAACAGCTGACTGTAAAATTTTGAGAAAGCTGCGTTTTTTGGTTTGCGTTTTATAGGCATTGAAAGCAGACGATCTCAAGGCCCTCAAAATACGAGGGTCGTTTGATAAGTCCGTGACTTTTTGTATTTGCCGCGCACCTGCTCTAAATACAACACTGCTCCTGTCAGCAGTTATCGATTAACAGCTGACTGTAAAATTTTGAGAAAGCTGCGTTTTTTGGTTTGCGTTTTATAGGCATTGAAAGCAGACGATCTCGATCTCCATTTTCGTTAAAATTCACGAGATCGTCTGCTTTCAATGCCTATAAAACGCAAACCAAAAACGCAGCTTTCTCAAATTTTACAGTCAGCTGTTAATCGATAACTGCTGACAGAAGCAGTGTTGTATTTAGAGCAGGTGCGCGGCAAATACAAAAAGTCACGGACTTATCAAACGACCCTCGTATATCCCCGATGAGTCTAATCACAGAGAATTGACGTTAACGGCCGCAACGTTGCGAAAGCTCTGAAGTTCACATTGTTTACCATTTATTTAAAATTTTATCAGTATTTTTCCTACCGAAAATTGTTCTTTTTTTTGCAATATTGAAATATTGGTAATTTTTTAACTTACAATAAAGTGAGATTATTAATTTTCAAGCAATATCTATAAATATATGTATGATATAAATGGGCATTATACACAAAATAATAATGTCAAATTTACTACATTCTTGCTATATTTACTAACATAAGCTCGTCAGTAAATTGCAGAAGAAGGTAGAAGGTAAAGAGGAAATTTAAAATGTTAAAAAGGCATCGTTATCATCATCATCATGATCATATAATCTTAACCATTATCATAGAAACCATAGAAACACTTTGAAAGTAACGCAAATAAAATACTATATGTATGTATATAACTTTATTGATTATAAGCAATAGATTTCTAATGTATGTATTTATAACTTTTATATTTGCTAAAGACATGCATTAAATATAAATATATGTACAATTAACGGATTTAGACATATTTGTGAACCGCAAAGTTTACCATCTTGTCTGTGATGCCTGTGCTATATTTCCTTATTAAAAATAGAAGTGAAATTATATCTAATGACCATGGCCAATCTGTGCCATGAGTATTTACAAAAAAGGGATTATCTTACATTTTAAGCGATTTAGTAGAACGTCAAGTGGGAAACGGGAAATGTAAATGCAGCTGCACAATGAAATCAGAGCTGCTTGCGTAGATGCCATGCAAAGTGCTCGCTGACTTGTTGACTTTACAAGAGAGGGGAGGGGAGTAAGCGGTTGTGTACCATATATTAATATATGGTACATATACATATAAATATCAGACAATTGTGCCCAAAAATAGTCACCCAGTTGGGGGTACAGGGCAAGCTGTAATGTCCCTCAAATAATGTTTCTGATTTCATTGTCTTTCAACCCTCCCCTTTTGTGGTTCGGCGCCATCTGAAGGTGCCCGAAAATTAAGCGCCGCCTACCAAGCATGCCCTGGACCGAGCGTGCGTAGGTGAAGAAGCAACAACAACAACAACAACAACAACAACAATAACTGGGAAAATCAAATGCCAGCGAATGGCAGGCAGCTAGCTAGCACACACAGCTTTAAATCAACTCGACCTCGTCGCACTGACGTCACAGCGGGCGCAACAGTAGTAAAAATGTTGAAGCCGCGTGGGTGCAAAGAAAGTTTTGCACTGGGTTAGCCAAGACACAAACCACAACCGAATGCCGGTTGAAGAAGCTTTCATTGAAAGCGCAACAGGAGCAACCAGTTGAAGTTGAAACTCGGCGCTGCTGTCAGTGGCAGTGGCAGAGGCAGAGGCGGGCGGAGGTAAGGCGGCCTTCGGCTTCGGTTCGCTATAAAACTCGTCGGCAGCGTTGTCTGCGTTGCATTCGTTTCGTGCGCGTCGACAGAAACCAAAGCAAGCCCAGCCAAGCAGCAGAGTAGCCAAAATCACTTGAAGAACAACAACCAAAAGGAGCAACATCCAGCCAAAATCACTTTTTTTGTGATCTCCTTCGATCGCAAAAGTTCACTCGAATCAGTTACGGAGTTGTAGAATTGTGTGAGAAACATTGAACAAGAACAACAACATCGTGTTTGCTTCTGTGTCCTTTTGTGCAGTATCTAATTGGAAAAGTTTTCGAAGTACTTTTTATGCGAGTTTTCCAGTGGTTTTCTCATATTCAACATAAAGTAAAACAAACGCGGAGCAAAAATCAGTTTCAGTTTGCTGTTTTGGCTTTTTCGTGTTGATAAGAAGTTGAACAGTTAAATCAACTCACCATATTGCGCGATTAAACGGTAAACGTTCGTAAATCAAATTTCAACTCAATTTAATTGCCGCCCTCGTTGCTACAGGTGAGCATATTTCCTTTATATTTTGATATAAAATTGGTATTTTTCAACGATTTTTTCTTATTAAAATGTGAGTCAATAAATTGAGTTAAATATATTGTCTTAAAACAAGATGAAAAGAATGCAGGTTTTAAATTTTTTCTTCTTTATATCAGAAAATGTTGGACCTTAGAGATTAAATAAGTTTACATTTGTTTTCGATTTACTCAGGATTTTTATTCTTTTTACAAAAATTATTTAATTATATCAAAATCATTTTCATTAAATGAGCTTCACAGGCTGTATTTTAAATGTTTTTTGTCGCTGTTGGCATAAAATTAGCCAAGTAATTACAAAACAATTGAAGGGAGTAAGTCTTGAAATTTGTTTTCCTGCGTGTCAAGCGCTCACATCAAACTTCCATCAGCAACTTTCTTATAGGCCAAGCTCATGAAATATCAATAATTGTCAATCAATCCATCTTTCCCGCTGTGTATTCGCGCATAAGAACCCTTCTCAAATATTAAGCTACAGTTGAGTTACTCAAAGACAGCGATATGTATAAAAGAAATGAAAAGGAAGTCGGCTGTTTGTTAATGTTAAGGGTGCCGTATGTGTTTTAAGCCAATTAGTTCATGCGAAAGAAGTTGTATGAAACCTGTAAAAAAATTAAAAACTCAAACTAAAAGTTCAGAAAGGGTAGATTCAACAATGAGTGAAACTTGAGTGTGAAAGAATTCTAAATTGTTAAGCTAGTGTAAATCGCTTACATTAGAGCTAGAGTTTGCTAATTAACAGCTATTAACTAATGATAACATTCTGTTTTAAATAACGGATTGTTAAGCATATTAAAGTAGCTTGATTAAATATACTCATTAAATGATTAACTTGAAAACAAAGTGTTTTCTTGTTGGTTTCTTATGATTACAATAACTTTGTTGTTTTGGTTTGACACACAGAAAATTGGTTTTTAAATGTTAATACTGTCCATTTTCTGTTTTTTTATTTGTAAAACAGCTATAATAGAATAAAACAAAATATTTTTAATATCAGTTATGATATCATTAATTTCTATATCATCAAATTACTACTGAAAACAAATTACTCTTCTATATATTCTATTGAAAGTAGATTGATAACCAAAATATATATTTTTAAGAATTTTATGGTGTCAATCTAAAACTACGCACTGTGTTGAGAACAAATTGTAGGCCAAAGATACCGTTGCGATTTACATAATTTTTAGCAGCGGGAGGAACTTGAATCAAGATTTGTGTCACTCGATCGCAATTTGGGCGTGTCAATGCCTACACCCAACACTCATCTCATTTTTGTAGTTGCCTTATAATAAGAAAGAGGCTAATATAAAGCGGAAACATCTGCAAGATGAAATGACAAGGCAAGTAATTTGCACAACATGTTTCCTGACACGCCTACGCAGGCACACACACATACACTGATAGAGCACACACACACACTTCGCACTAGCTGATTACAACTTATCAATGACAGCAGGTTGACAGGGTGTGCATGTATCGCGTGTGCGGTTTAAAATGAAAAATTAGCATAATATATGTGCGATATGTCCCAAAGACAATAAAGACCATCGGAGGGGAATCCTGCGATTACATTTACATAGTTGCAACATGAATGCCAATTAATTAACAGTGTAAGCTTCGCTGAGTCTGATTCTCGTTAATTTATTTTAAGCTCATTTTAATGTAATCAATCAGATATATAAAAATAAATCTGCCAACAATTGAATTGCGCAAGAAACGAATGTTGACAACACGTAAGTCTCGAGTTGTAAACAATTTAATAAGTTGCTTATTGAAAGGACACAATTGTATGTAATTCTGTTGAACTGTTGTTGCCGCAATTGGTTGCACAGACGACTGTGGAGATTTAAAAAATGTAAAATACCCTCTGTAACATAAATGCAGAAAATTGTGCTTCGTAAAAAAACATTTTACGTGCGAAAAATATTCTGGAAATAATTGAAATATCGATATTTTATATGGCCTGTGGGTTTTCGATTAAAGCTTACAGATTTTACTTTGAAATTAACATACAAATGTTGTGGTTTTACATTGATCACCAATGTCTTCAAATTTAAGGTTTTTATTGAAATTTGACACCAAAGTAAATATAAAATTTCATTATTCAATTTGAACTGTAATAGTTCAGCCAAATTTGTTTCTTTTTATTTCATTTACGCAAGATTTAAGGCGTTGATTTAAAAGTTATCGTTGTTTGTTGTGGTGGCTTTTCGATAAGAACTAACAGAGTCTGCTTTGCATTTAACAGGCCACTGTTGTGGCTTAACATTGATCTTCAATGCCTGAAACACTAACGTTTTTATTCATATTCTTACCTATATAGAGATTCATATATTTTTTAATTCAATGTAATTTATATGTTTCTGGATAGACATTTGTCAAGAGGTTTTGACTCTTAATTTCTAATGAGTTAACAACGTCCCTGGCCAACATTCAAATTCCCAGGCTTAAGTGCATTAGAAAGAATCCTGTTTTGTGGTCTAACCCCGAGAACATTTCGGGAAAGTGCTAACTGACCACAGTTCATTTTATAGTCAGGTTCATGTTGTCATTGCCCAGTCAGTAACAAGTCTGCTTCGAAGGGCATGAAGTGAAATTTCGTATGCAAAATGGTTTCAGTGTCTTCCAGTGTCCTATTTGAGGCGACTACAGTTCTCAGTATTTGCAGCTGTTTGCAGTTTTTAAATAATTAATAGGGCGGAGTGGGCGTGCTAGAATGGGCTTAAAATAACCGACTATTTATAGAGTTAAGAATGAACTTGACGTGTTAGGAATGAACTTGACGTCAGAGAGCGGGGGCAATTCAGAGCTAGACCTGGTCTATCCTACGTACCTATTGCCATGTTTAACCGATTATTATACCTACATCCTGTCATCATTTTCCATACCGCATCCGGCCACATATTTCCGGGCATAGCGATTGTCACAAATAATTTATGAGCTGCGGTCAAGCGAACCGAATAACGCAAATTTAATTAATAGAAGTAATTTAAAACTAAACAAAGGTTAAGTCAATTTGACACATTCCCCAAAATTGTTGTGGTTTGTAGGGTTTTTGGCAACATTTTAAACATAATTATGTATTTAACGGTTGCAAATTGTATGCAATATTAATAAGGTGTGCACACACTGAAAGCGTTCGGTTTGTCAATGAAGCAACAATAAAAATTGCACTCTCTGAACTGTGAATATTTCAAAAATTGCCTGTTAACAATTAATTAATTGTCGCGCACTTTGCTATTCGCCGTCGCGTGTGACGCGGCGTATGCGCAATATTGATTTGCCTTGACGAATAAACAGAAATTGACCCGAATCCAAAGTGTGGTCCACAATAGCTAGACATGGCGACAAGAAGCCGACGGCAAATGTTTTTCCTTGGCTTCCGGCGAATGTCAATGCCACAAAATTGGGGCACACACACACACTAGCACATGCAGTGGGAGTCAGGCAAAAAAAAGGAAGGCAAATCGCCACAATAAAAACCTAGACACAATCGAAGGCGTTCCTTCCCCGTTTACTCCACGCATCCCCAAAATGTAGGCGGCAGAGGCGTAGCGAGGCAATTGCCAGCTTCACCTGACCTGTTGGTCATATAATTTATCTTGTCTAAAGCTTAATTAGCTGCCTGTTGCAATTTTCCACCAAATTAAACTGACAGAAAAGGGACAAACAGCAGAACAAGACAATGAGAGAGAGAGAGAGAGAACATGTGGGAGAATCTTGAAGAAACAAACAAGTGAAATACACGTGCCGGCGGAAGTAGTTTTTGCTGTTGTCCCATGTCCTGTTATTGTGTTGTAATTAAAACATGTTCAGGTTGGCGTAAATTCACAGACAACTCTAATTGGCAACACAAAAGTAAGAAAGGAACGCAGACAATAGAGAGAAAATTCGCAATATCAAACCCAACTCAAAGTGGAAGCTCATCGACAGAGCCAACTGTAGACAATATACTATCATTTTGTTTGTTCTTTTCTGTTATTTTGGAAAACAAACCTGAGGCATTAAAATATGCACAGTCGACAGCTACAACAAACAATCAACAGGTGACACTTTCACCTGTCTGAGCTGGGTTGAAATACGACCAACCGTAGCTCGAGAGAGCTTCTCCTTGCTCCCACCGACAAATTTGCCCAGGTGTGATGTGTCATCCGCCCAGTTGACAGTGGCAAAAAGGAGCTAGCAGAGCAGAAGCCAGCCAAGGAGCTGCCACAGAAGTTGCCAACAGAACTTGGTGTCTTTAGCTCATAAATTCCCCGACCAAGTGGCAGCACGACGAGTTGATTCCTCAACAAGGAGACAAGCAAGCAGGGAAAACTCATACGAGTCCATTAATTAAAGTGAATTATTAAAATTAATAGAATAACACATGACAGATGCGAAAGCTTAGCTTAGCTATGCAAATGCTCTGAGTAAATTTAATTAAACGTCTTAGATTGGATTATTATGTGCTGATGGATGTGATAAATGACCCGCAAGAGGAAGACAATGTGTGGACAGTATGTAATAATCGAGCACTGAGCTGGTTGTGCAAACAAAGCCAGGATTTGCCAAGCTATCAATTTGCATAGTTAGTTGCGGTAAGCTAGGTTGAAACTGAGAACGTAATTAGCAGGTGAGTCTAGGGGGAAGAACTAGTTATGATATCAAGGATATTACAGTTGATTTGTATGTTTGTAGACATGAAAACTTAAGCTTCCTGTCAGGAAAATGTCCGAAACAGTTTGTATTCAAATGGGAAATTAATAATAAAAATAAATGAATTTGATTTGTATTCTCTATTGTATTAATTTAAAATAAGCCTGAAGATTACTTATGAAAAGGAAATATGTTGAATAAAGTTGACTAAGGGTTTGAGCTAAAAGATGAAGTCAATACATGATATATTTACATATATAACAAATTAACGTAGCATAAAGACAATTTCTTTAGCTTTTCATTAAGTAATTATTTTATAGGAAACCGCCGTCAATTATCTGCATATTCATTTATTATAGAGAGTCTTTCCAAGAATAGTTCGACAAGTGTTGCGCTCGAATTGGCTGCAACAAGTTAATTTTGCCAGCGAGTCTCTTAGTCTCCATGTCCCCTTTGTTCAATATCCCGCCTAATGCACTTCATCATCCAGTCGGGCCAGCCTCCTCACCCCGCCCCGGCTCAAAGTCGCGACATCTCAACTATTTATTAACTGCACAATACAAGACAAATTGGCTTAGAGCGCCCCCGCGGGCGGGCACGCACCCAATTGCCGAGGATTAACCACTTTGGTCATGTAATTTTCTGATTTGTTCGCTTCTCTCGCTCTCCACTTAAGCTCTTTATTGTTGTTGTTGTTGTTGTTGTAGTTGTGTTGTTGGCTAAACAAACAAGGCACGAAGCATCCCGTGAATCCATTCATGCCGTCGCTTGGCCCTGACGAGCAACTTGTCATTATGCGCCCAGCAAAAGTTGATGTCAAGTGGATTTTGGTTTGTGATGGCCAATTGACTTGACTAGAGGAGGATTCTCTTCTTCTTCCTTCCTTCGGGCCATGCGTTAAGATGTATAATCTCCTGCAAATTGCTTAACTATTTAATTACTACCACGTGGTCCAGTCCACGCACATTAAATCAGCTTGACGAGCTCCACTCCAACTAAAGTCCCGTTGGATGTACTTTCCTCGCTGCTTTCTGCCGTCAGCTCATTGCGCCCATAGGCTGTTCCGTTGGCGTGTTTTGCGTGTCACGCGTGATACACGCGCTTTATCGCGTGTACATTAAAAACAACGAGAACAGAGATGACAGCAGGAGTTCAAAAGCACAATTACCGCTATACGTAATGACCTGTTGTAGAATGCAGACAGTTGTATGCTGGGGCGTATACGCGACCTCAGACAGTTTGTGCCGCGTATACGCAACGTGGGCCGTGCGCCAAAAATTGATGACACGCCATTGTATTGCTCTTTATGAGCCCCACACGCCCATACAAATGGGGATTTATTAGCTGTGTTAGCCAAATCTGGCAAATGTGCCTAGAGAGAGAAAGAGAAAGACAGAGAGGGAGAGGGAAAGAGTGTTGAAATTTGCAAATAGAGCAGACAAATCGTCTGGGTGAAATTTCATAAATATTCATTCGTACTCAAAGGATTGTTGCTGGCTTCTGAATTGAATACATAAAAAAATAAATAAATAATAAATCGAGAAGAAATTCGCGGCAATGTTCCGTTTATTTATATTTATTTCCTCTTAATAAAATAATAATTAGCGAGGAAGTTTTCCAATTCATAAAAATCTTAATTAGTTTTGATGCAAAGCAATTGAAAAATAGATTAGGAAAACCTTGCTTGACCGAGTCAAATGTCAAAGCATCTGCTGCATAATTAAAATAAATGAGAAGAGAGAGCTTTGCCTTGTGGATTGCCTTATCAATCCTTTCTAAATCAATTTGCGGAAGCTTAAGGACTTCTTCATCTTCACCGCGAAGTGTTAACAACGCCAAGCGGCCAATTAATTAGCTAATGAAATTTCATTCTCAACGGCTCATGAAACTTCTGTGAAGGCGGCCAATTTGTTTGCGACATTTACCTGCTGCCAATTACATTTGGCGCTGCCATTGTGCTGTCCGTCTCCCGTCTGCCTGCCAGCCTGTCTGTGTGTCTGGCTTGCCTAAGGAAAGAGGACACTGGAGAGCACACAAGCCTTCCAGTCCGTTGGGAGCATTTGACTTGCCTGCTCTCCCCTCTCCTCGTCATGGCATCGCTGAAAAATTCAAATATTGCGCACGGCGCATAAATTTGCAGCTTGTGCGCTGTGCTTAAAGACGTCACATTTGTGTAGTGTAGTGTAGCGGGTGGGTGAGCGCAAAAGGGGTGTCATTAAATAATTATGTGCTTAGTCCCAGGCTCATTAGCAACGCGGAAAGCGGCCAAAACAATGGGAAAAACGCGCGAGGCAAACGCACAAAATGCAAAAGCAGAAGCGAAAGTGGAAGGTGTAATAAATAGTCGGAAAACGCATAAAGAAAACGCTGGAAAATTAAAAAATTTACTCACGTTTAAGGGAAAATACTCAAATGCGATTTGCAATTGTAGCTGATTTTGCTTATGCTTCAAGTGAGAATTTACCGCACATTCGTCGAGCGAAACTAAATTACGTGAACATGTGTGTGGAGCTGGACATGAATTGATCCAGTCTACGCCCCGTTGAACCTGCATTGCATTGTGACCACGTCACACGCAAAATCAGGAGTTGCAAGCCAAACGGGTGAGAGATAGAGAGAGAGGGAGATTGGTCAGAGACAGGTGGAAAGACCAAGCAGCGCTTCGCTGGCCACTTTGGATGTGGTAGAGCCGCAAGGCATGCACTCTACTCGTACATGCCATGGGTGCGCCGAGGCGAGCAACTCGTAAATCAATCAGGCGCATTGGTATTTTTTAATATAAACCACACGGACCACACAGCAAGGTGGAGGCACCGCCAGGAGTGGCCAGGAACAACAACAGTCGAGGAGCTGCTGTCGTCAGCCGAGCTGCCCAGTGGGTTTTGGGGTCACGACTTGACGCTGATATCCATATGCAACACTTGCTTGGCCCGCTGCAGGTGCCCGCAACTTGAGTGTTATTGATGGGTCATGGCGCTGACCAAACATCATCATCATTCATCATATATGGAGCTTGGCGAAGGGCTCAGTCTTGCACTCCTTTGTTGGCATTTTTAAACTGCAATTGAATCGAAATAAAACAATGCGGAATATTGACATCAAATACCAATCAAATCCGTTAAAAAAATCAACTATTTCGACCTTGTGTGTTTCGTCTTTTTTCCTCTATTCGAATTCCAAATCCGAAACGGAATCGTGTAAATTCCGTTATTGAATGTTATTGTCAAAACAAATACCAATTGATATGGATGGGTTCCACCGACAACGAGTGTGTGTGTGTGGGTGTGTGTGTGTGTGTGTGTGTGTGCACTTCCCGTAGAAGGTAACCAACAAGTGCACAATCCCACAACCTTGCCAGGGCGTAGCGTTGCCAGCGTGTGCATAACTCAAGGATTATGCATATGAGACAATTGTTGACATTGCGTGGAGCACGTGGATCGTATTTCACTGGGATTGAAGCCAAAGGCAATCATATTTTATGTGTAAATAGGGAAATAACTCATTTGTATTTCGCAGTTAAGTCTAGGGCTTCAATTTAAAGATATTCTTAGTAAAAATAAAGAAGTTATAGAAATCTTTCTTAAATATAGATTGTGCAACTTGTTCTTATTTCTTTATAAAGATATAGCTTTATTAATCATAGTTAAAATATGTTGGCAAGACTTTTAAATCTGAATGGACACCAATATATGCAATCAAGGCAATTCTCAGAGGAGCTGATTCGCATTGAGTGAACATAACCAAGTTAAGAGTGGCTGATTGCTGTTCATGAATAAAAACTAACTAAGTTAGCTTGTGGACTAGTGTGCGAGAAGACCTCGTTTATTTTCATAATTGTTAAATTTATTTATTATAATTGTTCAATAGAAAAAAAAACTGTAAGTGAATTCAATTAATATAAACTGCAGTTGGCAAATAAATTCTTTATTTAATTCTTTCTTTTACCTAACAATGATCTACCTTTCAAGTTCTTCACTTTATTGTTAATCCGATTACTCCCGATCCACCAATCAATTTACTTAATTAACAACAAATGAACAACATGACTAGCTGAGCTCCAGCAAAGAGAACTCGTGAGGGAAATCTTTCTGACACTAAACTTCACTTGCATTGAAATAAAATAAAAGAAAACCCCCACACGAGTATTCACAAGTGATTGCAGCATTCATTTGATTCGCTTGTCGCATTCAATTACGAGTCCTCTATGCGCTCTATCACGTGCTGAAAGTCCATAAACGCGAATCACGCTGGGGCCACAAAAATGAGGGCAATTAATTGATAAGCCAAGGAGGAATATGGCCAATAAATTTAATAACAGTCGATTACAAAGCTCATTTATAGTACAAACATACTTGGTCTGTATGCATAATCGTACTATTTACGCGACTCGTAGCGTATATCTAATCCAAAGTGAATAATCTGAGTGCAATGAACAGATAAAGCGCATTTATTACGTGTTCCCACTCACAAAGGCAGCTCCCCCCACTTCCCACTCAACTGCTGATTATAGCATCGTTATATATATATGTATTTTTAGATATTAATAAGCTCATGTTCTGCGCTAGTACTGTGGGTGGGAAGATAGTAGTGATAACGCGATAGTACGATAGTTTTCTTATCACAACATTCTCGTTCCTCTTACTTTTCCTATGCCTTCTCTATTTCACTTTAATTATTTCAACACAAACAAGCAGCTTTGCGCTCTTGGCTAATAGACTAACTCAATTAGCGAACTTAAATGCGTGTGTGTAAGTGTGTGTGTGGGTAAACTTAAAATTCATTTAGTGCTCAATCGGCTGCAAAAAGTGTTGCATGCGCTTAGGCGCAAAACTTGCCACGGGCTAAACGAATTTCGCTTTCTCTCTTTAGAGAAAATTAATTACATGCTCACTCTGTCATCCTCCCTCTGTCTTTCTCTTCTACTCGTCCTCTCTGTGTCTCTGTTTCTTAATGCATTCCATTATTTCTTAAATGGTTTTAACGGTAATTTGCTTTATTTCCTGAGGCGTTTTGTATTCGAAAATTTTAAATTAAGCTCAAGCAAATATTTGGCATCACATAATTTAGGCCGTAGCTGATTGAGCGGCTCATTAGGCCTGCCAGAGGGGACGCAATGAAGCGTTAAAGTGAAACCCTTGTAGCAATTAACAAAAAAAGCACTTGAAGGTTTTGCCAATTAAAATCTTTATTTAAAGTCGAGCAAAGAAACAAAAATAATCAGAGTAATTCGAGACTTTAAGCAAGACTCCGCTGAGTCTGATTCGCTTTTCAGTATTTAATTTATTGTGTACAATTCGTCTGGCACGCTTCGTTTACATTTCATACGGCAATGCGATTTCGATTAATTAAATTTTCCATTTTAATTCGATTATGGCAGGCAAATGTGCTCAGTGATTTTAAGCCATCTAATTACACATAATTCCACTGTTTATTTTGCCTTATGGCGAGCACAGTCTTCCTCCCATTTGGCACAGTTTTTATTCAGAATACATATAAAATATCTGTTATATTTCTGAGCTGGCGTGAAAAAGAAGACCGAAAACATAAATCAAGCGTTGCTGGGATGCTCTTCCTCTCCCTCTTCTTCTGCTTCCCCTGTGTCAGGGCTTTATGTAGACAGACGTCTCAAAAAATGTTACATAAATCAGTGAGCGACCCTCGCAGCAATTTTGGTAGTATTTGCCGAGCACTTAACGAGGATTTGGCCGAGAACGAAACTGGGCAATGCTCACATTAACGTTATAACGAGCGTGCATATTAATTGTGCCCCGAGACTCGAAGCGCAACTGAATTGCATTAATTTCAATAGCAATTGTAATTATTCTACTCCCACACAGCGTATGCGCAATATTGGCAAAGGAAGCGCCTAAGCTAACGTTAGCTGCGCTGCCGGCTCAAGCGCTGCCTGCTCAAGTTTTCGCACATTTTATCGGGTTACCCGCATGATTGAAAGCAAACAAACAAAGTTCACCCCAATCCCCCTCCCTTGCCTCCCGCAAACATCTCTTTCACTTACCCCTGCCCCAGATGGCTGGCTTACAAATGCCTAAAAGCAGGCTACATTTATTTACATAACGTTTAATGGAACGAGAAGCCTCCTCGCAGTTTAACTGCCATCTTCTGCTGCTTGTGCACTTGTCCCCGAGAAGGGAGACAACGTGTAGTTATTTGAAAGTTGCCCGAAGGAATTACGCTTCAGGGCACACACACGCACACACACTCAGGCACAGGCGTGCAAAGTTGCAACATTTAGTTTATCTGCGGGGTGTATGTTAATTTGCTTGCCTGCACATTAGGCAGATCAAGTTACAGGATTGTTTGCAAAAACTTCACGAAGAAGAAATTACCTGACTGGCGCGGCTAAAAATAGAAAGTTTTCAAAACAATCTACCGTTATTTTTTGAGATAGGTGTAGGCAATACAGGTTGATTTAGTTTTATTGAGTTGAATACAGTGCTTAGAAAATTTACAATTTCTTGAGCTTCTTTTATGCTCTCTTATAGAAATCTAGGTTGTTTCTAAGATGATTTCTAGATTGTAAGATTTTATATAAACACATATATGATGACTATAACTAACTGATGATTGTAACTCTAGAACAAATGTAAATGGATTAGTTGGAATGGATGGTATTAAATGCAAGATTCCTTACACGTACTTTATATAACATGAATATATACCTAAAGAAAATACAGAAAGAGATCCATGACTAGTATTGAATAGCTAATGACTTTGGCAACTTTAAACTTATACTGCAGAAACCTGCAAAAACTCCAAGCCAAAGAATAACACATTAATCTGCTACACACATTATGCATTTCCAAAAACACTCATCATTAAATAATAACTGACTATTAAAAGGCTAAAAATAATAAGCTATCTGAGGTATTTAACACTCACTTCCAACTCCGTCGCACTCAATTGCATCGACCATTCAGATACCATCAAAGAACAGTACTTAAAGCTGACATTTATGGCCCAAGGGCCTCTTCAGGAGCCACAAACCCGTCAGGGACTGCAATCGAGCAGTCCATAAACAAGTGTAAAGCGTGTACGGACTATTTAAAAATGAAAAGAAAAACGTCATTGTGGATCGTATAAAATGGCGCAAAGTGGCCATCAAAATATTGGCATAAAGCGAAGAGAAAAACGAAGCCGAATAGGGAGTGCAGAAAGAGAAGGAGGTTAGGGGAAGGGGGAAGGTAACATGAGTAAAGTGCTATCAAAATAATGTAGAACGAAAACATATTTTGTGCATTTCGCCTATTACATTCAATATCGGCCAACGGGCAACGCAGCAAAGCTTTTATTTACATTTACAACGTATTAACTGTCATTTCGAATTTATGGTATTTTAGTTGCACTTTACGCCGTGAATAAATACCACATAAAATGGATAATGTTGGGCAGGAGGGAGGATGGCAAAAACATACTCCATCAATTTGGATTACAGGAAATATAGTCAATTTAGGTTGTTGTATACCCACGAGACAAATAAGCGAATTTTTAATTAAATTTGTTGGCGGAATTCGATAATGTTACAAGATTCAAATGGTCTCCTAACAGTTGTTACCTGCCTTTCAACCTTTTGACAGTAATCGCTGCGAAGAAAACAACTGTGACAACTTTGACCTATTGAGCAATGCTAGGAACTGAAACAGTGGGACAAATCCTCGTGCTCCCCCGCCTTTCCTGGCACCATAACAATTGCCACAATTGACCCGAGTACCTCATGGGGGACCGATAAAAAATAAATATGAACTGCGTGGGAATGCGCGAGGAACAAAGTCTGTCAATCAATATGGAGCACAAATTGCCCAGAGACATTAAAAATTAATTTAACGGTAATACGATCTGTTCGTGGGGACACGCTAAGGAAATAAAATAGAAAAACACATTTAATGGAAATTGCAAATTTTCCTGCATCAAATTCGCCAAACTCATCTTCGATTTCACTAGAAGTCACCGCAATTAACTGTCCGATGTGGGGTCCAGTGTGAAACCACATCAACTTATATCTTTCGTCTGCATTGTGGTCGCATAATGTATTGAGGGAAGTCGGTCAAGGCAGTGCCCCGCAAGCAACTGCCCAATTTTGCAGAGAAATTGCATGGCTTGACCATTTCCGTGGTCAAATTGGAAAACCAAATTGGAGCGAGCAGCTGTTTGGGCCTTAAGCAAATTCAGCCGTCAAACATTGTCATTACAGTCTGTGGCAATCGGCACAACGGGTGTCTGTTTGTGGGTGTGTGTGAGAATGTGTCTACATGTGAGTGTTTGTATGTGCAATGAATTATGTGCAGTGTGTGGCGAGGCGGCTTGCTTAGTTCACCACAGAACCGCAAGCTGAAGTCATACATGAAATAATTTAGTCAAATAACATTGGGGTAGCCACAGGCCCCTTCAGAGTTTCAGGAATATGTTGCAAGCCTTTAAGCTAAGTGAACTATCAGTGAATGCTGCCAAATTTGAATTTTCACCTGAATGGAATTTTTATTAAGAGAATAGTTATCAATGAATGCACTCATGTGTTTTATGAAGTATTTAATATATATTTAATTGAAATTCCAATGATTCTTAGGGAATTTGCAATTTCAGTTGAAGTTTTGGTTTTTTAGTAGCCAACATTTTTAAATGTAACATAAATGTACAACAAGAATCAAAGTTTGATTTATATTTAGTTCGTCGGGTCTGGCACAACTGCTTCTTGCTGTTTAATTCATTTTCGGATGCCAGAAAATACGAGGGTCGTTTGATAAGTCCGTGACTTTTTGTATTTGCCGCGCACCTGCTCTAAATACAACACTGCTCCTGTCAGCAGTTATCGATTAACAGCTGACTGAAAAATTTTGAGAAAGCTGCGTTTTTTGGTTTGCGTTTGCGACCCTCGTATAATAAATAATTTTCAAAAGCTATTTGCTGGTAAACTTGGGACCAGATTCACGGCAAGGATAATAGATATGAATTGTAGGCAAAAAATCATAAAGCCAGCTCTAATAACAATAATTATGAAGAAAGTCCCACTTGAAAAAAAACAGATACTTCCCTAATGGTTCCTCTACCATAAAGATTCTACTGCCCTCCCCCTTGTGGATCCCTTAAGTGAAGTTGCACATGGCATCGCGCCTGCCGCTGCATGCATTAAAGCGCCTTCGCTCTACATGCTGGCGGCCATTAGTGTAGCTTACTTTTTGGCTTTTCAATGCACTGGAAAATGTGAAAGGAAAACCAGAGACTTTTCCTTGCAGTTGCAGCTGCAACAACAAGAGCTACTGAGCGCATCGTTGAGTAACCAAGCAACATGCTGCATGCGCTTTACAAATGGTCCATGGCGTGGCTTTCTTTGTGTGCGTGTGTGTGAGTATGTGTGGGTGTGTGAGAATGTGTGGGCTGGAAGTATTTATATGCACCGTTCTTTGATAACGATGCAGCTAATTGGCAACGATTAACTGCCAACAGGCAGCTGCAGTGTGAAATTTCATCAGTTTTCCAGGAAAATCAACGATGAATTCCCGCTAAAAATTCACAAAAGCATTCCTTGAATGGAACATATATCAGGCGTGGCCGTTCCCAGCCCTTTCCAGCTGTAATGCAAGTGCTATTTATATCTTGTTCCAATTATCCCACGTTGATGCAAAGCTGCTTCCATTCATCGTTCCCCTGTTTTGTTTAGTGCTTTAGCTCTTTTCAAGCCAACTGCAGTCTTGCACTTATTCTCTAATTGGCCAATCGACTTGTCTGATAGTTGATCGATTAGTCAACTTGGCAAAGTGAAGGCACCCAAGTTGATTGGCCAAACGAACAACTGTCAAATGGTAGAACAACAAATGGAAGAACGAGAGAACCAAGTGGAAACTTAAATGTTTTTTCTAGAAATCGAAATCCCCTCGTCTCGCATGTGTGTGTGTGTCAAGTCTCTAGTGTGGGTGTGAGTCAAAATAAATGGCATGACAACCGGGGTGAAATTACCCCCGACTTATATATTCATCCTCATCAGGCGATGGCTGCATTCGCGCTCTGCAAAAAGCGTTCTGTTTTTTTGGGTCGCTTCTTGTCACAGTTTCTACGTATTCATTGTATCCGAGGGGGTGCTACGCCCACTCAGAGAACCGAACAACAGGAAGAAGAAGAGCAGCAACGATTGCTCATACTGCTCATTTGCAGCTGTCTGTCTCCTTGTGCCTCTCGAGTGGGCTGTCAAAAGTAGAGCATATTAGCACTTTAAGAAGATTTATGGGTAGAGTGAGAAGGGGGAAAGAGAGAAGGGTCTGAGTGCGATTGTCTGTGATATTTGTGTGAATTTACGCTGCCTTTTTGGTGCTCTCTAACTAAGCAGACTTTAAAAATACAACTTGACTGTTTGCATGCCCTATAATATGTTTTTATGGAGCACAAATGAAAATACGTCAGCTACGAACCTAACTTCGGTGAGCTTAGCGTTTTTCGTATACTCCTGGGTAGATAATTGCTAGGTAGACAGCAGTGAGTAAAGGTCACAGCTAATTACTTTTTGGCATGTTCTGCATAAGGCTTTGCCTTCCTTGACACTTCCCGGAATAGTTTATGAATAAAGGCTTAAAGTGTAAAATAGAAAAACAAAAATGAAGGAAAAGCAGAAATTTTAAATACAGTCGACTGACCATAGTTCGACTTTAAATTAAATAAACTTATAAATAACTGTTATGTCTTAAAGTCTGCTTTTCTCAATTAATATTTAAAGTTTTCATCATTATAATTCAATTATTCGAAACACGGATCTTCCATAATAATTGTGCCTTCTTTACTCTTACTCATTATAGACAGTTCTTAAAGTTAAGTTAAGTTAATGCTTCCATAAAAACTGTATTATCTGCTTCTTAAATTCCAAACAATTTCAATTTTAGCTTTAAAATTTGCAGACAAACAACAACTTTAGCTGATTACCCGCCAACTTGCCATTTTAAGGTGACATGAACCGCATGAATGATTTATGTGGCGAATTGCTCGTGTGAATCAACTGACGTGCCGCAATTTAAGTAGCGCATTCAAAGGGCTACGCGAGTCTTTCATTGCAGCCCACGCAAAGTGTGCCACGCAAGCTGGGGCTCCGTCTCTGGCTTGTAGTGCCAACCTGTTAGCCAGGCTCGCTGGTGTCAAGTCAAGACAATTGCCATTGTTGATGGCGCACGAGCGCAGCGAGGGGAGAGTGAGGTGCGGGAGGGCTGCTGTTGCTGGCAACATTTTATTATTATGCCAAGTTCTAAGCATGTCAACAAACATGCAAGTGCGCTGCACACGTGGCTGAGCTCATAATGGAAATTTGCTCGCATCATCATCGTTTCGCCTCTTTGTCCAGCCTGTTTGGGGGCGTGGCAATTGCACACACACGTGTGGCATGAAAATTTTGTGCAAGCGCCTGCAACGGTAATTTTAGATGTGGCCAAGGGGACCTGCTGCTGTGTTCTGGGTGCTGTGTGCTCTGTACGACCCTGTCATCAGTTGCAGTCAAGCATGGCGTATGCGTAATTTGTAATCGGAAAGAAACTCGATGACCTTGCTGCCTGGATGTCTGCTGGCAACTTGCTGCTGTCAGCACGCCGACACCACAACAATTTTTGGCCACAAGCCGCTTTCCTTCCTCTTGCCAAGCCAAGAACTTAATCATGGGCGACACCACAAAGGAGTCGCATACTCGCCTGACAGGCCCTCAGTTCGCATACTTGTTGCATACTTTTGCGCGCATGTACGAAATACGTTTACGATGAAAATTGAATCAACTTTGTAATCACAAACGTTGCTGGTTGCCAACAGTATTAAAGCATATTTTGGGCAACAACAGGAAGAGAGAGGTGGGGGGTCATTAGGGTGCCTAAAGAGGAATGAGGGATGAAAGGATTGGGAGATTGGAAGGCATTGAGAACATGTGTCAAAACAAACAGCTTTAAGGCACATTTAAGTGTGCGCACATTGACATTGATTGGCTTCGGTCTGGTAGCTTCTCGTGCGGCACACAGGCACACCAGGAGCTGACCCAGCTGGTGAGGCACATTTGGGGTTGACTAATTGACCTGCTGGCCGGTTTGAAAGTGGCAATGATAGCCCAAGCGAGTAGTAGTTACTGCTCTGCTAGTATGGCTGCTGTTGGCCATTTGGCCTGCCATCCTCGCTCTTCTGCGTTCAGAGTCGACCCAAGGCAAAACCTATTAATAAAACTCCAGAGAAATGCTCACGCTTAATTAACTTATCGATTTGTAGCTGCAAAAAAGAAAAACCAATACTCTGCACAGCATGGCAAACCAATTTTACAAGCCAACTGACAGTTTTTTGGTAACACTTTGAACTGCTGTCAGAGAGAGAGAGGGAATGGGGAGTGAGGACAGACCAAGCCAGGTGGCGGCAACGGTTAAACTATAAATCGAACGAGGGCGACAGATTGTGCCGAGATTGTGATATTAATAAAACTCTTTTATAACATTGTGCAGCATAATCTGAAAGTTTTAAATGGCTGTAAGTTCAATTTTGAGGTGCGAGAAATGTCTGCTACGCTTCACGCTCTCCTTAACAATGTTGTCCTCTTTCCCAGCCAAAATAAAAGGTTAAGGTTAATACAAATGAACAGACGGTTTGCTTATGGCTTTAACAATCTTTCTATCTAAATGTTTTCTATATAATAACTATTAAAAGTCAAAGCATAGGCTGGAGATTCACAAACAATTAAGTTGCCCAAATTATGCCCACTCAAACGATAATTAAGCCACAGACACATTTTAAGCGATGCCTTTTGGGGCCGCAGGCAAACTTGTAGTCAAAGTATCATTAGTTAATTACCGTGATTCGATTTTCTAGGACTGGCACTCAGATATTGCTTGGGGTGGCGCAATGAGTACTCATTAGTGGCACTTAATGAGATCGATTTAAGTGTGTTAAGTGCGGGGAATAAGTATGAGAATCAATGAGAAGCGGTTGGAAAACCTAAACGAAGAAATCCACACACACACACCAATGAAGCCACCTGTAGCTTCACATGCAGACAACGTCTTCCTCGTGTGGCAGCCACGATAAGCCAAGTTATTGACACCTGGCTAAGGGCGTAGGGTGCACAACGAATTCATTAAATTAATTTTTCAACATTTTGATCGATGATGGGATGAGGTCCTACAAAGTTATGCACTATGTGTAATTAATAACCTTGTCGGAAGCCAAACACGTTGACTGCCGACAGTGGGGGAGATAGCCAGAGAGACAGACAGACACAGAGAGAGAGAGAGACAGACGAGCAGACGAGCCAACGCGCAGACGAAGATACATTTCATTAGCAAAATTGGCAGAGGGGACTTCGTGGCCCACGTGAATGTAAAATTGAATTGTACTTAGCGACATCGACTCTGACACGAGTCACTCATAAATTGTATAAGCACTCACAGTTGCACTCACCATTCATATTCATATGTGAGCCACGTTGACAGTGCAAATTATGTAAAAAGGGTATCTTCGCCTGGTTCGCAACGTGTGCAAAATGTCAATAACATTTGCATAGAGCGTGCATAGTTTTCATCGCTTCGTTCTCAGCGACAAGGACAATAGCGTCTAAACTTGGCCAGGAAATTGGCACAGCTTGCCCGGCTCGAGTACGGTTCACTTATCCGGCTATTACCTGGCACTTACAACTTAGACAGAGAAAAGTTTTCAATCGACACATGCGGGTCAACTGATTGAGAGACTTTTGTCTGATAGGATAACAAACCCGACGCTCCCTCGCTTGGCATAACAACATTTCAAGTAGTTGGCAATACTGTACATTATTCTTTGCATTGTTGACTCAGTCGGGACAAAGCGGGGCCGGGACACAGCTCTGTCGGGGATGTGTGCCATGCGTGGCTATGCCATTTGTTCAAAATTGAATTGTTTGGATTGACCGGCTACAAAGAGCGAAGGCAGAGCACTGCGACAAGTGTCTAGACAAAAGAGACGAAGAACACAAAGTGAATCGACTAACGAATAGTACAAATATTTGAAATATATATATCAGAGTGAAAGGAAACCATGTGAAATAACAGCCGAAACAAACGAGGTATTATTAGACCTGTCACTGAGTGGGACTTTAATACCTCAATGTCAAAGTAAATAGCTTCTTCGGTGTGTAAACAGATTGGTACGGAAAGATTAGATAAACCATTCTGATATTGTTAGAGAAGGCAATCGGTTCTATTTAGTTTTTGTATAAGATGTTTAGCTAAAGATAGTTCTTCAACATATTACTTGAATAACGCATTCAATTCATTATTAGGTTTTTGAAGTTATCCCACTTGCATTAAAGTATTTATTTACATATCATACTAACTTGGAGATGGCTATGTCTGCTCAACTTTCATCATTTCAGCTTTATCTCTTTACTTATCACGGGAACTCCAGCGAGTTTCGTAATTAGGTCTTGGGCTGAGAAGCTTTTTGCAGTCTACCCCATGGGAAGATAACTGCAACTGGCCCAAGTCATGCTGGCCAACAGACACAGTCATACGACAAATGGAACCCAATGCTCCAACAGTTACGGCTTACAGTCCTCTTGCCATTCTACCCCCCTTTCCTCCACCTCGTCTCACAGTTGGCTGTGCTAAGTACTTAGTGTGAAATTTGCGTAAATGAGCAGACGATGTTGGGCCCAAAGCAAACAGGCAGCTGACAGCGACAACTACGACCACAACGACAATGATGACAACTCTGGAAACCCACAGCGATTGCACCGTGTCCGTCTCGTCCCTACTCATGCCAAGCAAGCCATTCACCTCTTAAGCGCAACCGGGTTGCCGCTCTGCCACAAAACGGTTTAAAAGCGAAGCTAAAAATCGCCAAACGCCCCAACTAACAATGGGCCACAGCGAGCGATTTGCTCTCATTTTCCATTGGACTCTCTCTCTACTTCCTGCTGCTTCCCCCTGAACGGTTGGTTGAGCTTTGGGGTTCGGGTCTGCGTCATGCTGCGCTTCGAGGGGCTACAAATCCCCAGCAATTTGTCGCAACAACTCGCATTACATTACAAAACGATGTGCAAATAGAAAAGGCGAGCAAACTAAAGGGATTTCAGTCTTAAGTCTGCACCCGAAACCCCTTCCGATGTATGCTACACGGTTTCCCTTTCTACCCCTTCCTTCTCTCTCCCCATGGTGCTTCCAGTAAACAACGTGAGCCACACAAAGTTGAATAAACAAGCTGTGTTTCTTCTTTCGCGATATCAGTTGCATCGTACATCAAGTCTGGTATTTAATTGCAGACTTTGTCAACTTCTGAAGTTCTCTTGACAAAATCTTCTTCATTTATCCGTTTGTTTTTAAAGCAAAAAGTTATGTTTATCATTCGTGACTTTAATGAGTTTAGATAAAGCTAATAAAACTCCAATTCAACTGAATAAAGTACCTGAGCTAGAAAATTTGACTTATCGCTGTGAACTCTATTGACAAAGGCATTCGAAGGCAAAGAGATTTAATAGATTCAGCTTATGTTCTCTTTCTAAACATTATCTCTCAAGCAGTCTCTAGCATCTCTATATAGATTATTCTGTTATAGATGCAACTTTACATTATTTTACTATTTCGAGGAGAACAACTGATCATTTGCTAAAGATTTTCTTTACTGTTTATACGAGGGTCGTTTGATAAGTCCGTGACTTTTTGTATTTGCCGCGCACCTGCTCTAAATACAACACTGCTCCTGTCAGCAGTTATCGATTAACAGCTGACTGTAAAATTTTGAGAAAGCTGCGTTTTTTGGTTTGCGTTTTATAGGCATTGAAAGCAGGTTTTCTCAAGGCCCTCAAAATATCGTATCATTTTCACACTTATCTAAAGAAGCATCTTTATATTTGCTCATCACTTATTGAATTATTGTATTAATCTTTCATATTAGAATCTCCATCGTGCACCCCTTCTTAAGAGTGTCTCTGTAGCAGCCTCCTGTAAGATTGCTTTCCTTACTTCTCCTTCGTTGGTAACCTTCCATATCAAACCCTGCTTAGTAGTTCCCTCTTATAGCTTCCTCTTAAAAGTCTCTCCATAGTAGTTTCCCTTCAAGACTTCCCCCATTGCAACCTTTCCATAGTAGGATCTCCGCATGCCCGTTCAGTTGGCTTATTTGCTTAGCAATATTATAAAATTGTAAAGCCCTGAGCAACATGTGTTCTATTCTATTTTATGGTCACACAAAAATTATGCTAATGAATATAAAAATGCTACCCTCAGAATTACAATAAGAAATTTTCAAGTCGTATGCGAATTTTATGCTCGCGCCGCATGTGACCAGAGCAAGGTCGTCTGTCTGTCTCACTGTCTGTGTAGGGCTGGCTGGGCATAAACTTAAAGTCGCAAAGTATTTTAATAATTTGAAGCTTTAGCTTGAGCATGAGATACGGGCAGAGCAAAGTCTCCATCTGCATGTGCTACATAAATTGATTAGCCCAGAATGTGGCACAATAAAAAGGTCTAAGCTGCCCATTAGGCTCATTACAAGTCCGACAACAACGGCAGCAGCAACAACAATGGCAACTATAGCAAATCATGGAGAACTCTTAGGGGACTCCCCGAGCGACAAATGCACAAAGAATTTGAAAGAATGAAAAGAGAAAAAAACGCGGGGGAAATGTAACCTCGTGTTGGTCTACATAAAAAATACATTTGTGTCTGGGAAAATATTGCGTTGCGTGTTGCATACTTTTTTGGGCATCATTTTATTTTGCTCTTCAACACGTTTTTCCCTTTGTTTGAACAGAGTGTGGGAAAAGTGTGTACGCGTTTGTGTATGTGTGTGTGCGTATGCGACGACTCGCTCGTGCGTGTGCATAAACGTGTGCAGTGTGTGTGAAACCCCATTTATATATCCCGCGGGAGCTGTACCATTTATGTTAGGAGGCATCAAGCAACCAGTTGAATTTTGTATTGTGGATATCCTGTAAAAAGAAATCAATGCGTGGCATCTCCAAGCAGAGCTCGCTTAACTCATCATCAATCGCAATTCGACTCACCGATATTATCTTCAGTATGCTAGACTTTTATTAATAATGAAAATTGCCATGGTTAGCAATTCACAGTAAGTTGTGAAGGTGACGGCGGAAATGGCGAAGCCAACGGAAAGCGCCGGCGCAGCTGTTGGTGTTGCTATTCGCCTCAATTGTCTCGCCAGAATGAATGATTTGTGAATTAATAAAGGCATCTCTCGCCGGATATTAATAAAATGAAAGAATGTGCGCTAATTAGGTGCGGAATGAACGAGAAGAATCAGAGAGAGAAAGGGAGGGACGAGGAGGGGACAGGCACGCAGTCAGGCTGGGTGTCAGTCCAACAGACGAAAGGGTGTACTAGTGTTATTCAAGTGGAAAAAACAATTTTAATTTTATATTTAACTCGCCATGCGCGCCTGAACAAAAGTCAATTATGAACTCGCGCCTGAAAGCAGGCTACGAATATTTTCCGTCTGTATTTCAGTTGTGAAAAGTTCAGAATGCTTTGACCCAACCAAAAGAAGAGGAGCCAACTCATTGGGCTTTAAGAAGAAGGGACGTGAGGCATGCAAATGTAGGCGACACTTAATTTAGTTTGTAAATACTTGTGCATATTTTCAAGCGTGACTGACAACGAGTTGACAGCAGCAACAGCAACAACAACGACGGCGACAACGAGGAGGGCAACATCAACAAGTTTTAAAGTGTTTTCAACTTTGACAGCAAACAAATCTGAACTGGCTTTTAGCTTCGGCTAGGCAAATGTTATCTTTGTGTAAGGCACGAAAAGCCTCCCAAAATTTATCATATCTTTAATGAATTATTATCATATATAAAGTGCAAACAGCAACAGTGCGAAAAGAAAGAAATGTGTACTGGCTTTTAGCTTCGGATAGGCAAATGTTATCTTTGTGAAAGTCCCGAAAAGCCCCAAACATTTTAATGTCTTCAAACATTTTTTCAAAAGATATACATTTATATATTAGACTTTACGCCTTGCCACGGCAAAACCTACTTTGAAATACTTCAACCAAGTTTAATTTTATTTTTCAACCCCATTTAAACAACTACTGTAATATACTTGCTTTTATTCCTCAACTACACTTATTTTCATAAAGAAATTTAACCTTTAAGAGCGCCTTCCATTAGTTTCACCTTTCACTTACTGTCTCCAAATATTCAACCTCTCTGCCACTTAGATAGACTTACCTTAAATCCCATTTTAAAACCGGCTGCTGTTTCAAAAAACGGTCTACACCATAATTTGCTTTGCTACTTTTTCGGATGGAGGACGCGGTAGGCGTGGCACGCGAAATATGTTTAATTAATTAACATAAATGGGCGCCAGGGTGGCGAAACTGTCGCCAGTTGCGAGTTGCCAGTTGCCAGTTTCACGCTTCAACGTGCAAACGATGTTAATGGGCTTTCAATTAGGTTGATGGCCAGTTCCAAAGGCCACAGGCCACTGGACACCACTCACTGGTGCCACCACATGCCACCCAAATGTGCTTAACGTGGCGCCTAAGCGAGGCCGACAAGCAAAAAGCATTCTCCACAATTCATCGCGTCAGAGTTGGAAAACGAGCGGGCAAAACAAACTGTGAAGGAAAAAAGAATAACAAGAAATAAAACGACATAAGGCGAAATAAGGCAAACAAAAGTCGGGACAGTTCTGTTTTTAATTTGCCAGCGTCAACAGTTTTGCTGTTCATTTTGAGCGCTTCCTGGCCACAGCAGCAGAAGCAGCAGCATGTCAGCCATTCAAGAGAGACAGACAGACAAACAGAGGCAGGAAGAAGTAGTCGAAGTGGGGGTGGGGGTGAGCGGCAGACAGCAACCGAGCGAATAAAAGCAACTTTTCAAAAACCGGAGAACGAGAAAGAAAAACCTGTCACTGGGATTTTTGTCCATTTGATTTTGTGTGTAATTACGGGACTCATCGTCCGCGACAAGTTCAATTTCAAGTTTTCCGGACTGCACAGAACACACAAAAAAGGCCGAAGGTCAAAGGCGAACAAGGCGGAGAGGAGCAGGAATAGAAGGAACGGGAGCGAAGGGAATTAAGTCGAACTAGCGGATAATTTGCAGCTAAGACTCGGCGGGAAACAGGCAAGAACTGCCTTTGTGTAGCTTGTTGCTTGCTTTTTTATCACTGCGAAGTACATTTCAAAGTGGGTAGGGTAGTGTACTCCCAGTGGATTGGAGGTGCGCCCGTTCTTGGTTCTCTCAAAGTGAATGTTCGATCATTTCAATCGGATTTTGAAAAGTCGATTTTAAGCTGCTCTGGCTGTTTGTGGTTTCCTAATTATAATCGAAATTATTATCCTTCGAGTCTGAAGACTTAACGCTCACTAAGCAGGCTTAAGACGGCACATCTCCCACCACTTTCCCCACTCTCCTACTATACACTACTCGCTCATTAAGCTGCTTACGCAAGGAGTGAAGTCTGCTTTTTTGGTCGTACTTGGTTAATTAAAGCATAAATTTCAATTTCACGCTTGCTGCACTACTTCTTCAGCTGCCTCTCTCTCTCTCTCTCTCATTTAATTTCGCATTTTACCTCGAGCACGTGTCCAAACATGTTTCGCATTTATATTAACAAACAATGGAAGTGCCGGAACTGTCGGAACTCGAAAACTTCAAGCCGCATGCCACATTATCAACGCGGGTTTTAAATAAATTTGCATCGCCAATTTATGGCCAAATTTTATAGCTGTCTCCGAGCAAGATAAACAACGTGTTGATGTCAGATAAATGGTGCCAGGTGTAAGAAATTGCACAAACAAATAACTCAGCGAGAGCAGCTTAAGAGCCTCGTCTAAAGTTGACAGTGTTAAGCTCAAAAGTTCTCGAAGGAAACTTCTTGTACTTTAACCTGCAGTTAAACTATATCCATCAATAGTCTATTCCCCTCCATTTCTCTCTCTCTCTCCTTGCTTCTCTTCCTCTCTCGCAGATGCATTGCACGTCTCGCATGTTTATCTAAATCATTGTCTAAGCGCAACTATTTCTCTTATTTGTCTGGCAGGAGTCTTGTCTTGTGGTTCAGCAATGAAGCCAGCATTGCCATCATCATATCATCATCATCATTATCATCATTATTATTATTATTACTATTATCGGCGTCCATGTCGCCTGTCTTGTCCTTTTCCATAATGCCCCTTGCCTCTTTACTTGCCACTTAAACGGTCTCGCCACAACATCACAACAAATATACCTCTCGAACACAACGGGTGACTTGTGGTGCCGTTACGAGTACATTGGTTGCTCTTAACGGCAACCGCAGAGTTATGGCTGCAATTATTGTAGATTGATTGCACCTCGATTAGCAGATAATTAGGAACACCTCTTGAAGTCAAGAGATTTGTTCTAAGTGCCTAAGAAAGCGAGAAAAGAAATCATAGAAGCACCTGTTGCACTCTTGCCCGGCTTTCCTCTTCTAAGTAACTTCTTTCTATTACAGAATTAAAGATACTTTCAATCAAACTGACTGATACAGCACAAAATAAGCTGACAAAGAAAAGAACAAACAAAGAAGCTGAGAGACATACTAGATATACGAATACCCATTCAAAAAGACTGCTTAATCAAGCTAAAACTCTTTAAGAACTACTCACGTCAAGTCAGTTAAATTTTCATAAAAATTGCAATTCCTCACCGACATGTGTTCAACATTAGTTCAACAACTGCAACAGTAAACTTTACAGCCAAACAACTTGAATGTCAGAAAAGTTTTCGGCTAAGCGGAAGAGACACATGCCAGGAGGAGAGAGCGAGGGAAAGATTATCAACTACAGATAAGCGATGCCAGCGCCACACGTCACAAATAACTTTGCTTTGATAGTGAAAAACCCAAGAGAGAAAGAGATGAAAACAGAGAGAGAGAGTACAAGACAGAGAGGAAGAGCTAAATAAACTTTACCGTAAGCCGAAAGATTTTCCGCCGTTTAAAGCTGTGTAATATTTTCCGCTTGAAGAGATTATTGCCACATCTCGAGCAGGGGATGGCTTAAAAAAGACATCAATTGCTGTGTAATTTTAGACATTTCTCGACACATCACACTCTCCCACGTATGTGAGCCATGAAATATTCGGTTAGATTTTTCATAAGCGCCATATACAATATACACCTAACCTACAAACAACAAACACAAAGTCCCTAGCTCGCCTGTCTGCGGATATTTTGAAGTGGATATTGATGAATTTAGATTGGATTTGTGCTGCTGTCGCAAATTGCTGTTGTTCTTTTGTCGGGTGAGGTCGCTCGTCCTTATTCGAGCTTAAGTGCTTATTTGTCCTTATTTGTAATTTGAGTTTGCACAAATTGATGACCCATGTGGACTGTCAGCTTGCCCCGCCTGTCGGGCCTATTCCTTTGCCCCATAAACCTCGAAAAGGCCAAGCAGAAAAAATGCTAAACCAAATGAGAAAGTCAAAGCCGCCCACAATTTACAATTTCAGAAAAGTGTATTGAAATGACACGTGTCCAAACACCCAACAGGGGGTGAGCCGCTCCAGCTCCTTCAAAAACCAAAAAACAACATGTTAAACTCTTAAAAAAATGGTTCGAATCACTGAATCTCTTCAGACTTCGGCTTAAGCTGCTTATGTAAATGATTTGAAGTGCTGTTCGGAACGATGGACAAGCCTGTCCCACTCACTTGCTCACGTGTCTCCCTCTGGTCTCTTTAGTTTCTCACAGATTTCTTAATACGCTACATAAAGGGGCTTATAAGCAACTGTCGGATTATGAGAAGACAAAGCATAAACTTTTTGCTCTTCAGTTTATAAAAATCTTTCACATTAGAGTACAAATTAAATTTTAATTAGCATTGAGTTTTGGTTTTTTTTTAATTTTATTGGATTATGTGAAGAATCCGTACATCAAATATAATACATTTTATTTACTGAACTCTAAGCTAGTTTTCTATATTAAACGTTCAGAATTAGTTCAAGAATTGTGTTCCTTTACCCTTTCCATATATTCAATTTTACTGCATTGCTTTTTTGGTCAGAGCTCTCTGTATTTTTTGCGCTTACTCCCTGGATGTGCCCAGCAGCTGTTCAAACAGAACATTTTTGAAGCAAAAAGAGCATAAAGAGATTTAAGAATCATATGAGGTTAAAGGAATTCATGAATACGAAAAGGTAGCAGCAACGGAACTGGATTTAGTTGAATTTCATAATGTCGCAAATAAGTTTGAAATACAAAATGGCTAATGGTACAATTGAATAATAGAAAAGGGTATGCCCTACACTACATTATTCAAATTTGACCCACTCTGTATGAATACCTCCTTATGCCTTGCGCCTTATGGACAAACATATTGCAGCTAATCCAGTCGAACCCAACAGCACTTCGATTCACATTGGTGTTGCCTTTGTCACTTCCCAGGAGGGCTCTGATTTGATTTCCATTGTGTTCCTACCTCTCTCTCTCTCTCTCTCTCTCTCTTTTCGGTTTTTTTTTTGGGTTCGGGCAATCAATCAATGCAAATGAAAAGCTTTGCATTTTTGACAGCCAAATTGAAGTCGATTTCCTGGGAAATTAAAGTTTCTTGTTTTGTTTTTACACCTGGCATCAACTTTAAATACACTTCAGGTGACAAGTTTACACTGTCTGCCGCTGGCAGGGAAATCATTAGGACAAGAAGAGGAACAAGAAAAACGAAGTGTATAAATATACCAAAGGACTTTGTAACGCCCCTCAGGCTTGTAATAACATAGACAATGCCACAATAACAATTGGCAGGGGCAGAAGGAGAGTGAGAGAGAGGAAGTGGGATGGAGGGGAAGCAGTAGTAACAAATGGAACAACAACAGCGACAACTGAAAATTACATTCATTTCCGACTTCCGGCATCACGTAGCCGCAGCGTAGCCGACACGCTACTGGCCGCACTGGGCACCAAATTCACAAACTTCCGGCATTTACAAATAGTCCCGTGAGGGGTTTACTCGAAGAGGGGAGTAAGTGGCAAGGGTTGGGGACGAAATTAGAGCGCGTTGGCTTGTTAATAATTCGCTGTGGTCGTTTTAAATTCGTTTCTTATTCACCCAAAAGAGTGAACTTGACTTTTACATGGAATGCAATAAATGGCAAGCAGAAACTACGACAACTTTTTGAATACAAAGTTTCTTATTTTGATTTAGTTATACAATTAACTGAGAATACATCTATAACAACAACAAGTTGTATACTCAGCTAATTGTTGACATATATTATACATACTACTTCGAACAAACCCTTACAATCTTTCATCAATCTATTCTTATCTCAATGTTTAATATTTTCTTCGGTAATTCCCATATTTTATCGCTACGTCACTTTCTTATTAATCTGAAAATAAACAGTTTTGCTGTCTGATCCATCATAATACATAATATATATATGATAAACTTCGATAAATTTTCGACATTCCAACGAACATGGTCAATAACTTATTTTGGACAACTTATTGGCTTGTTTAATATTAATTATATGGAATGCCAATTACAGATATATATAATCGAGTCATCATTAGGAGACCTCGCCGCTAACTCAATTTTCTTTTGGGGTTGTCTCTCACTCTGTCTCTGTGTCTTCCACTGCTCCGAAGATAACTCACAAAATGCTGTCTCCAAATGATTTGTTAGCTTCGCTGCAGCGGAAATGTTTCGAGGGAATGGCCAATTGGGGCTTTGCTCTATCCGTATGTAAATTGGATACAGGCTTGGACGTGTGTGGAAGAGGGTGTGTGTGTGTATTTGTGTGTGATGAAATGTGCACACCAATCCAGCGCAACATTTGTGACGTTTGTCAAAATTGAAAGTGATTTATCATCGTCTGCGTGGGCAGCGGCCGCCCTTTCTCCCCTTCCCTCGCCTTGCCCTTGCTCAGTGTTGACTAACGCCTAAATGACGAATGAGTTGGCCAATATTTCGAGATAATGCGCCTGGTTAGGACAAATGAATAGGCCTGTGCGCCCGTTGGGCCTTAAGTAGGGCTTTAAAAACTGCCAATGCACAATTGGTGTGTGTCAAATTGAACATGACGAGGAAATCGAGGCAGATCGAAGCGAAAACTGAAACATAATAAACAAGCCATTAGCACATTGTGCGTGGGCCACCAGGCACAGAGTGGCCCAAAATCACGCCTGGTTGGCCAGTTGAGAGAAGCCCTTACTCGAGTGCCTGCATTACACTGGACAACTGAGACCAGACACTAAAGTCAGACGAACTTGGTTAACAGAGAGACAGATACAGAGTGTTCTGAGGCCTATTGGTTGCTCACTCTCTCCTTCAAACGCAGGCACGACCACAGAACTTAAACAACTTCAGTATTTATTGTACGATCGGATTGAAATTGGAAGGAGAGGTAGATTTTTAAGTCAGCTAAGTATATGTCAAAGTCATACAATTGCATCTTTTATGCGGAGCTGAAAAATTATATTTGTTTATTTAATTTATATTTAAAAAAATTAAATCTGTTCAGAAAATGAATGAATCTCCATGCCAAATTTGATGTCGCTAGCGCTTATAATAGCTAAGTTCTATTCGTTCATCTACCAATCGACACTGCTATTTTTACTGATCAAGAATATATATACATATATATTCTTTATAGGTTCTCCCACGGCTTTTTGAAGAGTAAAAAGTAATCCCTTAAACACCCTTGAAAATAAATAAATAACATATTGTATTTAACATAAAACAGATTTATTTGATGACCAGAATATGTCACAATCGTGTCTAGCACAAATCAAGCCATGAACCCAAATTGGTTGCACAGTGTAATATTTTCCCATTTGCTGTTCAAGCGTAAAAACACATTGACCACGTTTAAATAGCCTTTTGGCCAAGCCAAACTAATACGTTTAGCACCCACATGCCCTCACACACACACACACACACGCACACACTTTCCCGCACTGTCACACATACACACAAACTCTTTGCCACAACAGGTTGTTTCGTGCTCGACATTGACGAGGCTCCAATTCCCTTTGCCTTGCGCCTTCCCCTTTTGTGTGGCACATTTTATTTGCCTTTTATTTAACAGTTTTTATTTCGTTGTGGCAAAAAGGTCATTTGTGGTCAGTCGGCCAAAAGAGGAGCAAAAAATGTGTTCAGCCAGCGAGCCAAATTGTTGCTGTCTCCTGCTTTATAGCAGCTCCGTTCTCGGCCAATGGCATTAAAACGTTTTGACAAACACATTAGATAGCACCCGTTTGGGAAGCCCTTTGCTCTGACCCTGAGGCGACCCTTTTGCCTTTTGCGTTCAGGCCTTATTGCACTTACAGGAAGGAGAACGGCGTAATCTTTTGTGTTTTATCAGCGAATTTGATTAAACTTTGTCGTTGTTGTTGTTTCTCTTGTTGTTGCTGTTCGGTTAAAGCTGCTGCCTCTGACTGCCGTTTAGTTTGGCTTTGCAGCTTTGGGCGTTAATCATACGCCTCATTGTGCCGACCGAGCCAGGCAAGTAGTTTTTTTTTATTTGTATGTCTCTTTTGGAGATTATGAAGAGAAGGTAAAAGGCGAAAAAGTTGACAAAATTAACACAACATTTGCCCAACATTTGTTCAAGCTCATTTGCAGCTTAGTCTTGCTTTGATGCAAACATTTGGGTAAAATCTCTGGCTAACTATGGCTATGTTTCAATTTGTAGGTAATTATCTGTTTAAGTGCATCGAGTAAAGGCCGGAAGGGTTAGATAAGAACGGAAAACCACTGATTTGTTTACTTAATATACTATATAAATGCTTAGATCTATGACTTTCTAATATATAAACAAATGTATCAATGATACAAAATCTTCCTCGTCGGTCTTTTGAATTGGATGAGCAATGTACATAATATATATATGATAAACTTCGATCAATTTTCGACATTCCAACGAACGTGGTCAATAACTTATTCTTTGGGGGATCAGGACATGCCTTATTCTGTTCTACACAATATCATATATCAGTGTCATGATCAGTCCTTACCCATTCAAAAGATACAATTTGAGTTCAGTTTTTACGAAACGATTTCAATGATGTTAGCCCTCCCAACTCTGGAACCAAATTGTTTGCTAAACATATTTAATTCCCACGTTATGGTATATGTCATAATTATATATACTCTCGCTGATAAAGAATACTTTCTTCATTAAAGATAAGATATTGATTGATATTAAGATAAACGGTAATTATCGATAATACTCGTCTTATTGAATCAACTTTGGCATAGATAGTCAACTCGAATTGGTATATAAAGCCACGCGGCAGACACAAAGTAATATTAAAATCGAAAAATGTTCAAGCCAACAACTTGTCTCATTTTTCTCCTTGGCTTCTTAGCCATTGGTTTGGCGTATAGAATCGACACATATATCGCAGGAGGTAAGCCAACAGAAGACTCCATTGATGAGGCAAATCTATCGTCTAATTGTTTGTAACTTCGTAGGCAACTCGGTTGTCAATACCCACAACTTTGTGAAGATCGGTAATGGATTGTACTTCATAGAAAGCCGATTAAAGGCCAATTGGTTCGCCGCCAACGAGCGTTGCCATTCAATGGGTGCAGAATTGATATCATTCGAAACAATCGATGAATGGAATCTAATCCATCAATACCTATACGATCATGCAATAATGGCAATTTACTGGACCTCGGGTAGTGAGCAAGCAAAACTAGGTTCCCATGTCTGGTCAGCAACGGGTCACCCCATAAATCTAACAAGTATTTGGGCTGAAAGAATGCCAGATCGATGGAATAATAACGAGCATTGCGATGAGTTTGGCTTCAAAGAATTTCCATCATCTCGACGTGGACTTAATGATAGAATATGTAGTGAACATAATCATTATGTATGCGAAGCAACTAACGCAAGAACACTTGGAATTGAAATGTGGTAATAATCAGTATAAAAAAAAAAAAACAACGAAGAAATGACAAAAAAAAATTGCACATAGATCAAGTTGATTTTAGAATTCAGCCATTCCACCCTGTAAATCATTATAAATCTCTTACTATTTTACTATTTTTGTATGTATCAATATTTCTACATCACTTAATAATAAGAAGAAAAACAGAAGAAAAACCCATATCAATTACTATCAGTTATCTGAAGCTCCCCTCACAGCCTTTCTTAGAAAATGTTAACTGATTTTTCCGCCTTTCTCAGTTCCTAGCCAAGTAATTAAACAGAGCTTGGCAGCAGCTGGCATTTCTCGAAGCGCCATTAAATTCTTTCCAAGTTTCCCGCTTATGTGACACAAAAAATATTTGCATTTCGCATAGAATATGGGAGTGTGGACGTGTGCAGGAGTGGGCGTGCCAGCGTGTGCCGTTATCCGTCTGTGCCTATGGCACCCAAGTTAACACAAAGCAAACTGCTCGAATGTAGAGTCCTGTTGATTAAATTTTTTGCCTCGTCCTGAGCTGCAGTAACTGCTGTCGCTATGGTAAAATATGCTCCATACACTCGCTACTCAGTACAGTCTGCCATGGAATGCTCCCCTGGACTGTGCCCTGGCCTCCAGTGAGAATTTATCGATAGTGATTTCTGCACGGACGACGAGACACGCGTCTCCAATGAAAAAGAAACAAATGTATTTGCTAACAAGAGCGAGAGGAAGAGAGAGAAAGACAGCAAAACTTGGGGGCAAACTTTGAGGCGGCAAATGGTGATGAAGTTAAGGTAAAATTGGATAACTTCCCTTGGGGTAAACAATTTGTCAAGCTATTATCTCACTTCCACGCAAACGATTAACTTGCTTCTTTACTCTGAGTGTAGTAGAGTCCGAAAAAAAGAGAGTAAGTATTCTAATTTGGCATTCATGAGGGAGTTGATAAAGATTTATAGTATGTTAACGGAATTGTGTTTGAAGTTGGTTAGGAAAGAAGGAAATGATGTTCAGCTTTTTTGGGAAAGACTTTGGAAAGATGTTATCATTGATTTGACAATTTTTAATATGTAATTGATTTATCTATGACATATATATTCACATAACTCTAAATCAGCTACCTTTCGGTTGAGAGGCAGAATGAGGCGTAGCAGACCAAAAAAAATCCTCTTAACAGTGAGCAAAATAAATAGAAAAGTTCACTTCGAATTGCACTGAATACACTCGAATACACTAAATACACTCGATGCATAAGAAGGGAACAGCTTGAATAGTTGCCGACGCACCTGTTCGGTGGTTTTCAACTTTCCCTTATTTGAATTTTCAACACTTGCATGGGTAAACAAATATTCCAAGCAGGTGGCGAATGGTGAAGGCTCTCAGAACGATGTCATGGACATGGCGCAGCAGGGCTGGGAAAAGAAGCCGAAGGAATACCCAGAGAGGGGCAAGTTGCTCTGGCGTCTCGCTCATTAAAGTCAAAGCAAATCAATAAAAATGCAATTGCAAGGCATGTGTGGCGGCCACATGAAAAGGGGCGTGGCATATATTTAAATTGATATGCAAAACTTATCGTGTAAGTTTTGCCTGCTGGTGTTCATTGCGATTCATTTGAAGGGCGTCATAAAGTTCATTACAACAGCCACAGGAAAACAGAACACAATAAGAAAGAGACGAGGAAAGGTGGAGGGCAATTCAGCTATGTATATATAAAAATATAAAGTCGAGAGTGTAGCCTATAGTCAATGCTGTCTGCATACCTTGAGAAGTGCAACAATAACAATGGGAAAGACTCGCAACAATAACGACAAATGAGTTTGAGAAAAACAAAAGACAGACACTTCTCCTTCGGCAACCCCATTAAAAATACTTCCAGTGAGTGCTCTCTCTCTCCCCTTGCTGTTCGCCCCCAGGCGGAAGTTGAAAGTTAAACCCGGCCAAGAGGCAAGTAGCACGCTCTTAACTACATCAGCATAGACAGGCAGCTTCAGCCTCAGCTGCTAAGTGCATGCGGAAGATTTCGTTGGCGATGCAACGTGTCGTACACGTGATACGCTGCGTATACGTGATGACTGCGGCAAGCGGAAATTGAATTGAGCTTGTCAAAGGCAAACGGGCAATCCGATAAGAGGGAGGGAGAAAAAGAAAGCAAAGAAGATGAGTATGAAAGTGATTGAAGTGTGAAGTAATGATAATTACAGGTGTCCCTATCAAGGTAAATCTCTGAAGAGGTCCGGCTAAATAACAGTATTTTGAAATTCGATTTGGATGTATGCATTCTAATAAATGGATTCTGTTGAACAAACCTGTTTAAAAACATAAAATTAATGGACTAATTTCCCATCAACCAATAATTGAATCAATTAAATTTCTAACTTCAGCTCTCGAATATGATGAATCTTAAGTTTCAAGCGAGCAACGGATTCGCCCTGGCCCTGATCATGCTGGCTCTATTGATGTTTCAGCAAGCCGAAGCTGATTTGGCCACAGCTCAAGGTGAGTTCAAACCCATTGGTGAAATGAGGGAAGCTCTGAACTGAATGTTGTTCTCTTGCATTTCGCAGGCGCCTCTATCAACAATCTCTACGACAATCTATTGCAGCGGGAATATGCCGGTCCCATTGTCTTTCCGAATCATCAAGTCGAGCGCAAGGCACAGCGTTCGCCGTCGCTGCGGCTACGCTTCGGACGTAGCGATCCAGAGATGTTGAATAACATTGTGGAGAAACGTTGGTTCGGTGATGTCAATCAGAAACCGATTCGATCCCCCTCATTGAGGTTGCGTTTCGGTCGACGCAGTGACCCGAATCTTCCCCAGATGCGACGTACCGCCTACGATGATCTTCTCGAGCGTGAATTGACCCTGAACCAACAACAGTTGAGCCAGCCAACGGTGGGTGAAGAGGCAGAACTCTCCGATGACTATGATGTTGCCTTTGAGCGAGTGCTGCGCAAGCCACAACGCCTTCGCTGGGGACGTAGTGTACTGCCCAGCGCACTGGACCTGGCCGGAAATCGTGCCGATAAAGATCAGGTGAGAAGACCTAAAGCTGCAGACTACGTAAAGGAATAGATTATTTCAAATATAATTAGATAGGGAAAAAATTCGTCGAAGGTATCCTTCTTCTTTTTCTCCTTTTAAAGATGCTCTAAAAAGTCCTTAACCTTTTTTGGACCTCCTCCGACTTATCTTATTTCCTCATATGTTCATTCCTTCTTAACTGATGCAGCTGCAATTGGAACGAGAGTGGCAAAAGTGGCAGAACTTGACCCGTTGGCTGGTGGCCCTTCAGCAGCAATACGATGCATCGATAGCGGAGCGTGCCCAACGTGCCGTCTCTACTGAGGATTCCGAAGAGGATCAGGAAGAGGATAACTCAGAGTCGAACACTCAGTTCCAGCGGGAGTCACGTAAACCGATGCGCTTGCGTTGGGGTCGCAGCACTGGCAAGGCCCCAGCCGAGCAAAAGGTGAGCTAGCCCTGCCTAAATACTTTTATAGGGTGTATATGGTAATTTCAGGACAATCACTCAAAGAATCACTCATTGCAGATTCCTCTGCCAGCTGAGACTGTATCGGTCGCCCCAAAGCCACAAAACTAAATGGGAAAGCTTAAACAAAACATTAAAATGGATATGGATAAAGGACAATGAACAGTAGCCACAGAAACAAGAAAATCTCAACATACATAAATCAAGAAAACTAATTATTTGAACACTCAACTCGAAAAGAAACGGAATTCTAGAGGCATTTACGGTAGGTGCAAGGAGCTATGGACACAGGCTAGAGAATACATACATATATGATGAAGTCAACGTATAAATTAACTAAATATTATTAAATATCAATGTTACTTTTGATGTGTGTATTTTTTGGGCTTCTAAAATAACATTCTAGTCAAAATTAATTTCTATAGTCAAACTTTCCATGAACTTTACAATGGGACAAAATTAAAGATGCTGTTTATAAGTTATCATTGAATAATTAAAATTTAAAAAGCTTTATATTTCGCTTAAAATTTTAGAATGGATCTTAAGAAATTGTTTTATGTTCTATTCCCTTGTTTCTCGTAATTTTTGTTTGCAACTACATTTTATGGTACTTTACTTTACTTAATTTCAATTCTAGTAGCCTACTCAAAGTCCCCAGGTCAATTTACTCGAAAAGCTCAATTATATTGCCAGTCAAACAATTCAATCTATTTAACAGAAATATTTATGTATATAACAGAAACTGGAAAAAACAGTTTTGAACGTAGCGCAAATTTGTTATAAAAAAAATATATAAAAAAAAATTACTTAAAAGACATTTAACTCGTATTATTTATATAATTCTAAGTGAATTCTATTCAAGTTATTATGAAAATGTTTAAAAAACATTTTAAGGCCCCCGGAAGGTGTATTACTGCAACAATTGTTATATTCTGTGTGCTAAAATCCAAAAATATATATACATATAAATATATATCTACGTCTATATTACAAAAACAAACAAAAATAAGGGTATATCAAATACTACATACACACAACATATAATGAATAATTGTCTACTAAATGTATTGAAATTTTATTGATGTATTTTTAACAAGGAAATATACTATGGAAATAATAATGCAAATGATAATATTACCCAAGATCTGAAATAAATGGAAACTAACTCACAATGCAAACCGTTGATAACGAATAACTTTTTTGGATGTTTGAAAATCTTTTGTATATTTTATTTACACCATCATTGAAAGTATGAAAACTAATCAATTACCTCTTGTTTTATTTTATATAACAAAAACACATCTAAACTATATTATCGTAAAGTATGTATGTTAGAGGTACTATTAGACGATGTGTTAAACGAGGCAAAGACAGCAATTTTAAGAAAATTGTTGAAGAAGTTTCTCCATGCCGAGGGCGCGATGAATACGAGTATTATATGCTTATACCATTAAATACTATAGAAAAATATCATGAATGTAAATAAAATGCAGAATGCTGAACACACGCGAAATATTTTAACCGATATACTATACTATATATACTGTATGCTACAAAATATAAATAAAATAAATGGTGAAACTCTGAAAGGAGTGAACAAACAATCATATTTGTATTATTCGTATTTAGTTTTTAGAATATTTATGAAGTTGAAAATCGAAGAGTCAGATATATGCATTTTAATGCGCAATCACAACAAATCTCTCTCTCTCTCTCTCTCTCTCCTTACATATTGTTCCCAAGAATATAATGGAACAGAATCTTATATTTATCTAACTAGTATTTGTGCTGCCAAACAGCCAGATCGATTTAATTCCACCGAGAATTGTCTATGGCGCAACCAGGAACGACAACTGCAATTGCAATCTTATTTATTTTAATTATAAGAAAGATAGCAAATGTTACTGCGCTTATGCAGTTAGTTGTGCAACATTATTAGAGCTCAAGACGTCCTTGAACTGATTTTTGAATCAAGACTAGACTTCCGATTGCAAACCTTATCTATCACAACTGCTTTGTCAATACAATACGTTCAAATCTTTTCTTATCTTCTTATCAAATCTCTAGAGACTTTATGTGTAATTGCATTATCTGCTTGCTAGTTTGTACAGCAATTCAAAAATGTCAATACACAAATTGGTATATAAAGCCACCCGGCAGGCACAAAGTAATATTAAAATCGAAGAATGTTCAAGCCAAGAACTTGTCTCACGCTTCTCCTTGGCTTCTTAGCCATTGGTTTGGCGTATAGAATCGACACAAATATCGCAGAAGGTAAGCCAACATAAACCCCATTTATAAGGCAAGTCTTCTTGCAATTGTTTGTAACTTCGTAGGCATTCGTAACAACTCGGTTGTCAATATAGATCCCTTTGTCAAGATCGGTAATGGATTGTACTTCATAGAAAGCCGATTAAAGGCCAATTGGTTCGCCGCCAACGAGCGTTGCCATTCAATGGGTGCAGAATTGATATCATTCGAAACAATCGATGAATGGAATCTAATCAATCAATACCTAAACAATAATGCAATCATGGCAATTTACTGGACCTCGGGTAGTGAGCTAGCAAAAAGAGGTTCCCATGTCTGGACAGCAACGGGTCATCCTATAAATCTAACAAGTATTTGGGCTGAAAGACAGCCAGATCGATGGAATAATAACGAGCATTGTGATGAGTTTGGCTTCAAAGAACATCCATCAGATCGACGTGGACTTAATGATAGAATATGTACTGACAATAATTATTATATATGCGAAACAACTCAAGCAAGAACAGTTACAGTTGTAGTGTGGTAATAATATGGATATAAAGTAACTTATTGTGGAAGATAATAAAAAATAATAAAATAAAAATTTAACTTTATAAGGCAATGCATTTTCTTAACACATAAAACTTAACGTATGCTAACAAAACAAGAGTTTAAGCGTTCTTTTTTTAGTCATTCTTTAATGGACCCAGCTCGTCGAAAGCTTAAGAACTCTTATGGTGCTTTCAAATAAGCAAACAGCCCCAGTCGGAGGCTGCTGTTCCGCTTCGTCGCCCGTAAATGAATTAGGCGACAAATGTGAGAGAAAATCATCATGAAAATAAAAACCAAAAACGTGAAGTTTAGAACATGACATGGGATTGTTATGGACTAACACAACAACAAGAAATTTCTGAGTTTATACCTCTCGTATGTAAGTTGGCTCCAATTCGCGGGTCATATGGTAATCACCACGCCTGCTTACTCCCATCATCCGTAATGTTTACGATGATTAACTTTTAGCTGCAAATGTTTGGGCTGTAAATGTGAGTACAACATTTTTTTTTTTTTTTGTGATTTTTTCTTGTAACATAAGTCTCATTTGTTGTAAAACCCTTCCTAATTGCATTTGCCGTAGACAACACGAAAATTCACTCAATTATGGTACAATGAAATAAAACATACTCGACTTAAAGCTCCAGTAAGTTAATTTGTTGACAGGTTATTTTTCAATTTAAACAAAATATTATGTATTGAAATGTTTTATTAACATTGTTTTACTGATTTCATAATTGAATGAAAAAGGCGATGAAAAAAATTAAAATAATCAGACACTAAAGCAGTGAGCCCGATAGTATTAATTCGCCCAATTTTAAAGACCTTGAATTGTATTATTAAATGTATTTTTTAATTCTAAATTCTGTTTACTTACTGATCCGATTGAATTTGAAAAGGAAAACTGGCTATAGTATGTACATATATATGTGTAAATATATGTTTGAGTAAAAACATGAGTTTAAAGTTATTTTACCTGTGCACAGGTGACAGGGACAACTGAATAATCAACAGGATTTCGAATCTGTATCTATCTGTACTTAACTGTAAACTTTTTTGCTGTTTTGATGAAGCCATTCGCAAATGTGTTATGCGACTCCTCCAGTAATTGTTGCTGTTGTCTTTGGTGTGAGGCAGGCAGAGACAGAGGCATTTAAAACAAATGTCGCGGCTGCTCAAAGCGCTCGGTAAACAACAAAGTTTTTAACGCATATGCAGCACAAATGTGTCTGAAACACACACATACGCATGCACGTTTTGTGTAAGCAACAGCAACAACTTGAGGCAGCAACAACAGCAACGGGGCTTTGCCAAGTGCGCGAAGGCGCGACTAAAAACGCTAGAAAAACGCGTCGTTAAGTAAGTATGCAAATGAAATTGTCACAACAACAACGATAAGAACAACAATGTGTAAAAGGAATATATGTTTCGAAATAGATATACCCCGTGAAAACAGGTAGTTCTTCTCGAATATTTATAATTCGACTACATTAAATAAATGAATTCATTTGCAAAAAACAAGTAATTATCCTGTCCAAGCAACATCACGGAGAATATTGAGATTACAGGGTATTGAAACAAAAGAGCAAACAACAAAACCCACAATGGCTTCCGTTTTATCATCTTCCTCTCTCGGTGTCAACAAAATGCACATTGCAAACAAAACTAATGTTTAGCAAAAGGAAGGAAGAGCATCGGAAAGTACAAAACAAGACAGGGGGAGAAGGGCAAAGAGGGAGAATAATACTGCAATAAAAGTTGTCAGTTTCAGAGGTTGTTTGAGGCGCATAAAAAGTCAGGGCAATTAAGAGCACAGATTAGCATCATATACTTAGGGTTAATGAGGAAAAAACTGTAGTTTATAAAGATTTAGAAACAAACTGATCTGGTTTTTGTATATGTATCCATGCTTATGTATCACATGTGTTAATGTAAGCATGTTTGTATGTATCTAAATATATGCGTGTAATATAATGTTCCGTTGCAACTTCTTAAATTAGAAAACATTAATTATGGCCTAACAAAAAGAAAGTTTCTTTGTGTTGTAAGCTATCGAATATGTTTTAACCAGAGCTACGCGATGGCGCAAATATAAATATCGATATGCATTAAAGGATCAATAACATAGCAATGTTATGTTATAATAACATATGTAAAATGAAAATCATATAATATATGATAATATTGCCGATAGATGAGCGAAAAGCAACTATATATAGTTTTTCTAATCCTTGAAATCGGGCGGAACCTAAATACAAATTTGTCATAATTTTTTTCAAAATTTTATCATATGTGATGCGTTTAATTAGTGGTGTAACCGTTAAATATTACTCATCTTTCTTTATAATACAAGTAGTTCATATTACAGATATACAAATTAATAATTAATTTAATTTCATTGTCAGTTACAATTATCAATTGCAGTAACCACCGTTGCTGTTACAGCTCAAATATATCGTTATCGACATCAGTTTCGGGCATCATTCTGTGAAAATCATATTTGTTACGGACTGCTTATTTGTCGGTAAGGCCGTGCAGGCTAGCTCAGCAGCACTTGGAGAGGGGTTCTTCCTCCAGCCCTGTAGTCCGCACAGAATACCGATAGCTATCGGTATTTACACAAAAGACGCATCACTGACGAAAGGTAAACAAACCAAAACGAGCATAAATTGGAGACTCAACTCTACTCTGCTGGGAACAAAACTTTTATTGTGATGGATATCCAAATACAGTCTGGGATGCCCTACTTTCTGTATGTGGATCCATGGTAGAGTCGCCGAAAAATATCAAAATATCTATTGTTATAGTAAAATGTTGTTAAAAGACAAGATCCTTTATAGCTGCATTATAACTAGTCGATGAAGTTATTTACGAATATGTAAGTAATGGAAATACTGGTTCTTGTGATTAAGGAAATTAATTGGGCATGTGTGTGTGTCTATGCACTGTACATGTGTTAAAAATTAGATTGCTAAGCCCAACTAAATATGCCATGTGTTAGTCAGTGACTTGTCTTATTGTAAAATTCTCAAAATCGTCCTGTGGTATGAGCCGCAATCTCATATCGTTGGCCAAATGAAGTACAGCATATAGCGCCACTGACGGCGATAGGGAATCGGCCATTTTGCTGGTCAATAAATTGGGTAACTTCTCGTAGACATCCTTGAAACTGGCCGCACCTTGGGCATAATGTTCCTGCTTTGATTTCGGATGTTTTGGTATCTTCTCCTCGTCCTTAGTGTTTATCAATTGTTTTTGTATCAACGAATTGCAGCTGCGTTTGAGATTCTTCATGTCAATAACCTTGGCACGTTTGGCAAAAGGCACAATAACTTTGGTAACCTGTGGAACATGAAAACATAGTTTTAAATAATTTAATAATATGTAACAGAATTCAAAACTTTAAAGGAAAGGTTCTTTTCTTAATGGTCGTATAGATGTAAAATATATGAAAATGGGGAAAAAAGGCTTTCTACGGCCGGTTTTTATATACATTTGACATAGACTCACCTGGGTTGGGGCCCCCTCAAAGTCTGTAGCTATCTCAAGAACCGTATCGTTACCCAAATTGCGCATGGTATTATTTCCCTGGGTTAGATTACCGCATTGCTCCATTTCGCCGCCAAAGAATGTGCCGCCTGTATCTGGTCCATTTTGCATGCTGCTTACATTCATTTGAGAAGGCGAGTGCGGTGTGTCGGGGTCAAAATGATCATTGTCAAAGAGCTCCACGTCCTCGGCAATATCACCCTCACCACCCGAGTTCGTGTCCTGATCCATATCCTCGTCGTCCTGTACACCAAAGCGCCGGGTCACCTTGATTCCAGGCGCATAATCGTATTTATAGAAATAATTTGGCTCAAATTCGTACTTGGTGGGCAGCATTAGTTTTCGGGCATCCCAACGCTTCTGATAGTTTGCCTTACGCGTCTTCGTATTGGCGTCCAGAGTCTGGAAAAGATTCTCTGTGAACTCGCCAAAGTTGATCGGTTTACTGCGACGTTTTGCAGCCTGCTGTGCGGCACGACGAATACGATTGGTGGCAGCTGTGATTCCACCAGCAGCACCACCACTACCAGCTACCCCATTGTCCTGGGAATTGGATACACCAAATGTGGTGCGACCACGTGTTCGCTTGAATTTCCAGTGCGAGGGTCCTGCCCAAAATTGCGATATCTTATCCATTGGTCGATAGGAGTACTCCAGCTTGGTGCTGCCATCGAGAGGACGAAGGTCATCAATCATGACCGGCTGTTTACGTAGTGCACGACACCGTTGCAACGTTGTGCGCTCCTCCGTCGTCAGTTCCTCCAGTTCATTGTAATCGACTTCCAATAACGCCGGCCCGGGCGGGGCATCTAGCTCGGGCATTGGTTCACACTCAGCATTAATGTCAAACGCCATGGATAACTCTTTGGGATTCTCATAGAATTCATCTGCATTATCGACTCCCATATCGTCATCATCCATCATATTTGAGGCAGCTGGCTCTGTTGCATTGCTGGGATTGGGTCCATCGGTAATTATATAGCCCGTGTGCAGAGGACGCAACTTCAGTTGCTGGGAGTAGCGTCGCAGCTTGTTTGCCCACTCCGCACTGACCACCGAACACTGCTGATCAAACTTCCCCAGATCTGGCTCAATCTTTGTGTAGTCTGTCCCCTCAACGCCGAGCAACTCATCGTCATTCCAGAAGCGATAGTTTGTACTCAATCGCAACTCGGCAGTCTCAGTGGGTAGAATGTTATGCATCAGCCGGTTGGAGGCATTGATAGAGCCAACTGTTGAGTTCAGTTTGCCAAACACGGGATCTTGCAGTGGCGCCGTATCCAAACGTGCATTAAGGCTCTCTTTGTTCTTTGTCACAGTTGAAACATTCTTACGCGCCCGCTTCTTGGGCTTAGGTGCTGCGCTTGCAGCTGGTTGCTCATCGTTGTTTCCGTCCCCGCCCTCTGCATCTGGATTTTCCGTGATGCTGTCTTCCTTATCCGCAGCCGCTTTCAACTGTTTTTCAGTGAGGGTGCGCGCACTGAGACCAGCCGACATGCGCATTGCATCCAAGTATATGGAGTCCACGCGCAAGCCATACACCTTTGAAGATGCTTCCAAAGATGAGCCAGCCATCTAAAAATGAAGTTATAAAAGAGGTAACTTGAAGGCATTCCAACTTACTCCACTCACCTTAAAGTTGGTCAATGTTTTGTGATGTCGATCAAGCAGACTGGAGAGTGTATCGATCAGAGACAAGCTCCAGGCATTGTCGCGACTCAGTTTGTTCCCATTGTACATTTCCAAACACTTACGAATGGTCTCGTTCTCCTCAATTGACTCCAGGGCGCTGCTCTCCCGCGGCCGAGCCTGCTGCAGCAGTGTCCGGCGTCGTGCCTCGCGACGTTCGGCCTCATCGTCGTTGACCATAGTGGTGGACATGCTCTCGCGATGACTGCCCACCGCGGAGCGACGCAGCGGCGTCTCGGAACGCGGTAAAGTCATGATCTCTGCCAACAAATACAAACAAACAGAACAAAAAACTATTGCGGGTCGTCGGGAATTGTATTAGGCGGGGACGCTTACCGTTTTCTGAGTAACACTTAGCAGCAGATGTATTGCGGGACTAATAAATTACTTGGCAAACTTTTTTATTTCACAAATTTCACTTAATATTCCTTTTGCCTTGTTATTCAGATTTCTTTTATGTCTCTTGTTTTGGTGTTATGCTTGTGTTAGTAATAGTTTACAGATGCTTTCAAACGACGCCGCAATCAAGGGCTGCAAAGATAGTATCGATATTTTAGTGTTGAACAACGAGAAAAATATACGTAATGCGGTATTTTTGCAACAACCGCTCAGATATTTATCGAAAATTAAAATTTTAAATATTCGATAGATGTCTATCGGAACTCGAAATGAACACAGTCGATTCGCAGAATGCGATACATTACATCCGCCATCAATTGAAATTTTATCTTATATCTTTATACCCTTCGACCATCGAAAATGGTTAAAAAAGAGTATACTAACTTTGTGCAAATGTATGTAACAGGCAGAAAGAGACGTGGGAGACCCCACAAAGTGTATATATTCTTACTCAGGATCACTAGCCAAGTCGATTTAGCCATGTCTGTCTGTCTGTCCGGATGTCCAGATAAACACGCAGATCTCAGATATTATAAAAGCTAGAGACACCAAATTTGGCATGAAGGTTTCTGTTGATCCGGGACAAGTGAAGTTGATTTCAAATGTTGGGTGCCACTCCCCCCGCCCACGAAAATCAATAATTTCATCTTTTAAGCTGATTTGTGAGCGACATATAAAAGATACAACACTCTGAGTAAGACTATACTTAGCTAATTATAATACCAACATAACGTAATAATTCCAATCCAATCGGACAACAAACACAGAAGTTATTAAACAAAAATCTTGTTCGCGTTGATTTTGTACACAGACCAGCAAGCTGTGACGTCATTGCAATGCTCATGTAGGAAAGAAAAGGAAAGAGAATGCGAGCGCATAGCGCCATCTGTTGTTCTTTTCTTCTTTTCTATGCACACGCATTTTTTGCATTCAAACGCACACACACATACATACATTTGTGCTTGACCAATGAAATGATACACGCATATACACGTATTCATACACAGACGCATGTAAAGGCTTACTTTACGATATTTCTATTAAGTAGAAGTATTGTACAAGTATTGACTCTTTACGTCTCAAAAAGGTCGAAGGGTATCCCACTGTCGCGTGCCGCTCGACTATTGCTCTTGTTAATATTAAATTTATTATAATTAATATCATATAATACCATTAATATTATCGATCTCAACTTAGACGTACTCCATATTATATTCAAAAAACTCGAGTTCAAAGATCAAGTCAACCTATCATGTGCACATTGTAATCTGGGCGATGTTTTTCTGATTCACAGAGGAAAGCCATTTCGTAAATTTTATTGTGATGGATATCCAAATACAATGTAGAATGCCCTACTTTCTGTTTGTGGATCCATGGTAGAGTCGTTTGTATCGCATAAACACCAGTTGTGGGCATCGATTAATAAGCAGTTGCTGATTTTAAATTCTGCTGCTAAACATTGCAAGTCGTTGAAAAATTTATCGTTGAGAATAATCGATCTAAACACCTAGATTCATTTAACCTCAGGTTAAACGATTTTAAAAATTTAAATTCAATTGACTTACATATTAATCAATATTTTATATGCGATAATGTTGCCTCAACAATTAAAAAATTTCAAGAACTACCAAACTTGCGCAAATTAAGACTAGATAATTTCACTCAGGAGGCATGTAAGTATTACCAGTATGGCATTCAATCATATGACTAATGAATTCGAACTTCAAGTAAAGTCCCTAAGGCAAGTGACTTAGGTGGAGGAGTTATAAATAAAGAGTGGGTTCCTTCAGAGCCTTGATCTCGACATTGGGTATATCTGTGCCACGTTAAAAAACCTTGTGTATTTGATTACGACGGATGTATAGAAGTTGTCAAGAACTAGAGAAGTTAACACTTGGCCGAGACTTGTCTAGTTTGCAAATACCGTACTTTCCTAAACTGAAACGATTTACGGTATTCTATGACATCGGAATCTTGATTTAATATTGGGCGGGTTTGGTCATCTTTACACCAAACAATTGGATGAGCTACACATTTTTGGTCAAAATCCGGAGTTGTTTGAAAAGGATGCACTTATAAATGAATTCCATGCAATCAAAAAATTTAAAATAGAATACAGCTAATTAATCCCATGAGGTACCACTATTCGCGTATTTTTAATAAAAAACAAAATGAAAAAATTGTTTATTGAAACGCGGCGCCTGTTTGGTATTTTTTTCTGTTTGGATCCTTTATAGCTGCATTAAAACTAGTCGATGGAGTTATTTATGAATATGTAAGTAATACAAATACTGGTTCTTGTGATTAAGGAAATTAATTGAGCATGTGTTTTTGTGTGTGTGTATATGCACTGTACATGTGTTAAAACTTAGATTGCTTAACCCAACTAAATATGCCATATGTTAGTCAGTGACTTGTCTTATTGTAAAATTCTCAAAACCATCCTGTGGTATGAGACGCAATCTCATATCGTTGGCCAAATGAAGTACAGCATAGAGCGCCACTGATGGCGATAGGGAATCGGCCATTTTGCTGGTCAATAAATTGGGTAACTTCTCGTAGACATCCTTGAAACTGGCCGCACCTTGGGCATAATGTTCCTGCTTTGATTTTGGATGTTTTGGTATCTTCTCCTCTTCCTTAGTGTTCAGCAATTGTTTCTGTATCAAAGAATTGCAGCTGCGTTTGAGATTCTTCATGTCAATAACCTTGGCACGTTTGGCAAAAGGCACAATAACTTTGGTAACCTGTGGAACATGAAAACATAGTTTTAAATAATTTAATAATATGTAACAGAATTCAAAACATTAAAGGAAAGGTTCTCTTCTTTTTGGTCGTATACGTGTAGATGTAAAATATAGGAAAAAAGGCTTCCTAATATATAATATATATATAATTTTAACTTAGACTCACCTGGGTTGGGGCCCCCTCAAAGTCTGTAGCTATCTCAAGAACCGTATCGTTACCCAAATTGCGCATGGTATTATTTCCCTGGGTTAGATTACCGCATTGCTCCATTTCGCCGCCAAAGAATGTGCCGCCTGTATCTGGTCCATTTTGCATGCTGCTTACATTCATTTGAGAAGGCGAGTGGGGTGTGTCGGGGTCAAAATGATCATTGTCAAAGAGCTCCTCGTCGTCGGCAATATCACCCCCACCACCCGAGTTCGTGTCCTGATCCATATCCTCGTCGTCCTGTACACCAAAGCGCCGGGTCACCTTGATTCCAGGCGCATAATCGTATTTATAGAAATAATTTGGCTCAAATTCGAACTTGGTGGGCAGCATTAGTTTTCGGGCATCCCAACGCTTCTGATAGTTTGCCTTACGCGTCTTTGTATTGGCGTCCAGAGTCTGGAAAAGATTCTCTGTGAACTCGCCAAAGTTGATCGGTTTACTGCGACGTTTTGCAGCCTGCTGTGCGGCACGACGAATACGATTGGTGGCAGCTGTGATTCCACCAGCAGCACCACCACTACCAGCTACCCCATTGTCCTGGGAATTGGAAACACCAAATGTGGTGCGACCACGTGTTCGCTTGAATTTCCAGTGCGAGGGTCCTGCCCAAAATTGCGATATCTTATCCATTGGTCGATAGGAGTACTCCAGCTTGGTGCTGCCATCGAGAGGACGAAGGTCATCAATCATGACCGGCTGTTTACGTAGTGCACGACACCGTTGCAACGTTGTGCGCTCCTCCGTCGTCAGTTCCTCCAGTTCATTGTAATCGACTTCCAATAACGCCGGCCCGGGCGGGGCATCTAGCTCGGGCATTGGTTCACACTCAGCATTAATGTCAAACGCCATGGATAACTCTTTGGGATTCTCATAGAATTCATCTGCATTATCGACTCCCATATCGTCATCATCCATCATATTTGAGGCAGCTGGCTCTGTTGCATTGCTGGGATTGGGTGCATCGGTAATTATATAGCCCGTGTGCAGAGGACGCAACTTCAGCTGTTGGGCGTAGCGTCGCAGCTTGCTAGCCCACTCCGCACTGACCACCGACCACTGCTGATCAAATTTCCCCAGATCTGGCTCAGTTTTTGTGTAGTCTGTCCCCTCATCGCCGAGCAACTCATCGTCATTCCAGAAGCGATAGTTTGTACTCAATCGCAACTCGGCAGTCTCAGTGGGTAGAATGTTATGCATCAGCCGGTTGGAGGCATTAATAGAGCCAACTGTTGAGTTGAGTTTGCCAAACACGGGATCTTGCAGTGGCGCCGTATCCAAGCGTGCATTAAGGCTCTCTTTGTTTTTTGTCACCGTTGAAACATTCTTACGTGCCCGCTTCTTGGGCTTAGGTGCTGCACTTGCAGCTGGTTGCTCATCGTTGTTTCCGTCCCCGCCCTCTGCATCTGGATTTTCCGTGATGCTGTCTTCCTTATCCGCAGCCGCTTTCAACTGTTTTTCAGTGAGGGTGCGCGCACTGAGACCAGCCGACATGCGCATTGCATCCAAGTATATGGAGTCCACGCGCAAGCCATACACCTTTGAAGATGCTTCCAAAGATGAGCCAGCCATCTAAAAATGAAGTAATAAAAGAGGTAACTTGAAGGCATTCCAACTTACTCCACTCACCTTAAAGTTGGTCAATGTTTTGTGATGTCGATCAAGCAGACTGGAGAGTGTATCGATCAGAGACAAGCTCCAGGCATTGTCGCGACTCAGTTTGTTGCCATTGTACATTTCCAGGCACTTACGAATGGTCTCGTTCTCCTCAATTGACTCCAGGGCGCTGCTCTCCCGCGGCCGCGCCTGCTGCAGCAGTGTCCGGCGTCGTGCCTCGCGACGTTCGGCCTCATCGTCGTTGACCATAGTGGTGGACATGCTCTCGCGGTGACTGCCCACCGCAGAGCGACGCAGCGGCGTCTCGGAACGCGGTAAAGTCATGATCTCTGCCAACAAATACAAACAAACAGAACAAAAAACTATTGCGGGTCGTCGGGAATTGTATTAGGCGGTGACGCTTACCGTTTTCTGAGTAACACTGAGCAGCAGATATATTGCGGGAATAATAAATTACTTGGCAAACTATTTTGTTTGACAAATTTCACTAAATTATTCCTTTTGCCTTGTTATTCAGATTTCTTTTATGACTCTTGTTTTGAGTTATGCTTGTGTTAGTAATAGTTTACAGTTGCTTTCTAAAGACGCCGCAATCAAGGGCTGCAAAGATAATATCGATATGTTAGTGTTGAACAACGAGAAACATATAAGTAATGCGGTATTTTTGCAACAACAACCAAAATTAAAATGTAAAATATTTTAGAAATTGTTTCTACAATTCAACAGTTTCTTTTTTCACACACTTCTAACCAGTAGCATCGCTAAATATATGTGCTTACTATTAAAATTAAAGTCTTGATATTGTGCAGTCAGTGAAGATTACAAAAATTAATTTAGCAATACAACCTTCAATGTAATTACGCTATGCATAAGGCATTAATGATGTCAGAATCGATAACATTTTGTGGAGCGACTATCCATGCAATCCTCTTTGGCGGCATTCTGATACTTAATCTCGATGGATAAGAACGTCGCGCGCAGCTTATAATCATTGTGTTTCTGTATAACAAGCGAATAATATTATTTTGCAAACGCGGCAAACCTTCAATGTAAACAATTTCTGAATGTAGTGAATGTATAGCACCACGGGACCGTGTACAAATAGTTTGGTCGCCAACATTGTTGTGCATTGTGTATTTGTGTGTGTACTCGTATGTATATGTAGTTGTGTCGGCGTAGATAACTGCACACTTACACATTTGCGCAGCGCGAATTTAACTGGAAATAAACAGTTACCGAGCAAACACTGCGTATAAGGAAGAAGGAGCCCTACGAGGAAAAACAGGAACAACAACATGGCTCGCGACACACAGGGCACACAGGCCACCCAAAGCCAAGCCTCGAATATTTGGACTCAAGTGGAGAGTCAACCCATGGAGAAGATTGTATGGGGCCGTCTCTATGGCAAGAATATAAAAATCAAATCCCTTGGTACGAGCATCAAGCCCTACAAAATAATCTATACGAATTCGTCCTTGTGTGTTGGTAACTGTTATGCAAAATTACTTGTTTAATTGTTATTGTAGTTTTCTAATGCTAAACTGGGCAACAAATGAAACTTCCTGAAGCCGATATCATATCATATAATAAGGGATTGTACTAACTTTGTTGCCTAGTCGAGCTGCATGCGCATGTCTGTGTGTTTTTGTACTTTATATTACCTGCTTCTTATCTAAACATTTTCCTCATTTTCTTATTAGACTTGAATAATGAAGAATTTTCGGCTGGACGAGGAGAAGCCAATGATTTAATATTGACATTGAATGATCTATCGGAGAAGATCCTATCGCGGATATCCAAAGTTCATTTTATCATAAAGCGCGCCAACTGTGAGCTGACAAATCCGGTTTACATACAGGTAGGTAAATTCGAATACATAAATCAAGATTTGAACTACATTTGGTTGGGTTTTCCCTCCCTTAGGATCTCTCACGAAACGGCACATTTGTGAATGGCGAAAGAATCGGCATGAACAAAACGCGCATATTGCAGAACGACGACATCATTGCGCTCTCCCATCCCACTTATAAGGGTAGGTAACAACTCCCATACTTGTGTAATCCGAGCAAAAACCCTCACCTGCTCTATTGTTTGCAGCCTTTGTCTTCAAGGATCTCAGCCCGAACGAAGCAATTGGCCTGCCCAGCGAAATTACAGAGACCTACTATATAAATCGCAAACTAGGCTCAGGTGCCTACGGACTGGTCAGGCTCGTGTATGAACGACGCACCTGCGAGCAATTTGCCATGAAGATTGTGAAGAAAAACATGCTGGAGGTCAGTGCAAATCCCAACAACCATCTAAACGATCCAGTGCGTGTGCTCAACGAGGCTAAAATCATGAAGAACCTCTCGCATCCGTGCGTAGTCCGTATGCATGACATTGTCGACAAGCCGGACTCCGTTTATATGGTTCTAGAGTTTATGCGTGGCGGCGATTTGCTAAATCGTATCATCAGCAAGAAGCTACTCCCCGAAGATACAGCAAAGCTGTATTTCTATCAGATGTGCCATGCAGTCAAGTATTTGCATGATAAAGGTGGGTCAAATAGATATGGTAAACTTTGGTAAACACTTGAAGAAAGTATATTCGTCTTGAAACGCAATGCAATTAAATAATCAGTGAGACACGAAGATTATCGTTAAGAAAATTGCGTGTTTGCTTTCTCTTTCTCTGTTCAATCTTTAAGCTTCAATCTCTTTGCAGGCATTACGCATCGCGACCTGAAGCCAGACAATGTGCTGCTGGAGTCCAGCGATGAGGATACCTTACTGAAGGTATCTGATTTTGGACTAAGCAAATTTGTGCACAAGGATTCAGTGATGCGTACGCTTTGTGGAACGCCCCTTTATGTGGCACCCGAGGTGCTCATCACCGGCGGTCGTGCCTCGTACACTCAAAAAGTAGACATTTGGAGTCTAGGTGTAGTACTTTATACATGGTAAGGCTTCATAAATGCGAAGTTTGTTATTGTATTCTTAAGACTCTTTGGTCATTACAGCTTAAGTGGAACACTGCCCTTCTCGGATGAGTACGGCTCCCCTGCGGGCGAACAAATAAAAAAGGGCAACTTTCGGTTCCGTCATCCTGCCTGGCAGGGAGTATCGCAACGCGCCAAATTGCTTATCAAACAGATGCTCATTGTGGATCCCGAGAAGCGACCCTCAATCGATGCCGTTCTAAAGTGCACCTGGCTGCGGGATACTGTGATGTTGCACAAGGCAAAGCGCCTGATGAAGCTGGAGGATATGGAGATTGGCGAGGAGGAGAACAATTTCCTGGAGCCGCCTACCAAACGACGACGGCAATAAACTCGTATCTCTTGTTTTTTAATTACCAGCTGAAGTGAAAAAGTTTTAATTTTCTGGAAAAATTAATGATAACATTATTTCCATTGCGCACAGCAGGAGCAACAAACTAATTTCCTTAACTGAGAAGTATTTTTTTCTGAGGTTGTTTATTTTTACGTGTTGTTTAGTGTAAGTTTTTGCGTCTTGTTAATAATTATTAAGGTGCCAAACAAACAATTTAAGTACATTCGACAATGAATACGCAAATTTGAATCGATTATTGCATTTATTGACGCGATTATAGTTTTCAATATGATTATAATTAAATGTAAATAAATAAGCTAAAAAAATGAACAAATCAATTCTTTCTCTCATCGATTATTATTAGGAGATTATATACTTGTTTACTTAAATTAGTTTCCAGCTGAAATCCCGGGATGAATGGCGAAATCAACGATAATTATGCGCTTTTTTCGTTATTTATCAATCAATCAAACATTTCCGCCTTTTTGATTGTATATATCGGGCCACATTAACCTGTAGCTTTCATTATATAGTATAATTTCACAGAAATTGTTCTTAAAATCTTCAAACCTGTAAAAAATAGAGGTGTCCGGTAAGCGAGTTCTTACAAATTTTTATATTCAGAGAAAAAAACGGTTTACGTTTTAAAGAAGTTATGTATGTATTAAATATAGCAAATGCATTCAAGCAAGTATTGTACATATATACAAGTCATATAAAAATGGAAAAACAGATATGTCAAATGCTTTACCGTTGTCGGAGGTCGAAGAAATGAATATAATATAAATTCAACTAAGCAAATTACAAAAAATGAGTTGTCTAGTGAAATTAAGGGCTTTTTGGGTTCCTGAGTAAAATGATAACTCAGATTGCGTGTCTATATCTTGTGCGTGGCTAGTTTACGGCCGTGTCCGATGGTTAGAAGGGTCTTTTCATCGCTCCAAACAGCATCGGTTAAGCGTGAATGGGTCTTCTCGTGGCTGTAGATGATCTCATGTTCTGACGAAACTTTCGCTATTTTAACACCCGAGGGAAGGTTGCCCATTACTGCCAAGTGGTCACTGTAATATAGTTTATTTATATATATTAGGTTAATATAAATCCTATATCGTATATATATCCCTTACCCATTGATCTGCAGTTGCGACACATGAGATTCCGTAAAGTATTTATCGGTCTGTTGAATCTTCCGAGGCACACGCGTGTCCAGGGTATGCACATTGCCATCATAGTCGCCTAAGTATATGTAATTGTCGCCGTTAAGCTCAGTTGGCGCTGCCCAAGTGCAGTGGGTGAAGCTAAGCAGATGTGATTTGTCCTCGTAGAGGCACGTGGAGGAGGGAGCCGAGGCACGTATATCCCAGAGACGAGCACAGCCGCCGCGATCGCAGGTCACAATTTGTGCAGCACTTGTGGCAGATGTGGCCAAGCCGGTCAACTTGTTGGTGTGAGCAGCACGTGCACGGTACGTGCTGCACAGATCAGCGCCTGACAGATCCCATACCTAGAATAGAAAGTCATTGAACAGAGAGATTTATAGAAGATATCAAGCTCTACTCACATTGAGTGTATTATCAAGGCAGGTGGAGGCAGCCTGCTGTGGCTGCGACTTGAACACGGAGAGCTGGTTAATGGGTGCCTTATGGGCTGTCTCTTCGCCGATGAGGAACAGGCAGTACGGTGCCTTAGAATTGCGCACTTTGGAGTATGTCGACCAGGCCTGCAGTCGGGAATCGCCCAATGCGACGAGCAGCACATTGTTATCTGCATATCGTAGTATGTTAACAGTATATTCACATTGCAGCTTATAGTCCGCATTGTCCACAGTCATGTGCGCTGTCTGATTGTAGCCGAAGAACATGCCCCACCACTGTGCCCCCTCCCGATGGTTTGTGGCCAGTGCAAAATGATTCAATTCATTCATTGTAATGCTGTCGAAGCAATCGTGCATGCGTGGAGTCAGATTCTCAAGCCGCGCATTCATGTCTGCCACATTCAGATTGGGATAGTCCACATTGTCAGCCAGTTCTTTGGCCGGCGGAGGCTGGTGCGACGCTGGTGTGCAGTAGGTTACTGAACTACGTTGCGGAAACATAATTATATATTCTCCTATTTTAAACAATCCGCAAAAGACAAGACCAAAATGAAATACGCGTGCCGGCAACAGCCGATAAGAAAATACAATCGATACATTTTACAACGATAGGTTTGTTAATGTGTTTCCACTACACCATCGATAATTCGATAAAGAAACAAATATAAAATACCAAAATATTGCAGGAATATTTGTGTTTTCGTCCCAAGATCTGATGATTGATCCTTTACATTTTGCCATTGTTTTATAATTTTTGTCATATATCCTGATTTTAATAAAGATCAATCATCATATCTTAACGCTTCGGAAACAGCAATCTTCCCCCCAAAGACCCATTAAATATACAATGTATGATATCGATTTATATAAACACACATACACATCAATCGATTTTTAAAATTGAAACGGTTGACAACACTACGATTGCCATCGAAATACTCATGGAGAGAAGTACTCATGCCATTTTGTGTTACTAAATAACATTGCCTTAACAGTAAACAAAACGTTCGCCAACGCAACAGACGTGTCCGCTCCGCATAGTTTTTTATTGCCTTCGTTCTGCTGCGCTAAAAGTGCATAAACTACGCATGTTTGCGATTTAGTAAATGTAACGCCTATAGGAATTACTAGAAAAGGAGTAAATCCATTTTAGATATCCTTAGTATGTGTGGAACAAGGCCTACCTTACATAAGAAGCGAATATAAATTGCATGCAGAGCATAAAGAGAAGCGACAACCAACAACGACGACATGCAAACAACGGAAAACGAGAAAACTGAAGCACGAAATAAATTAACAAAGAAACGCAAATAAATGTAATATGCAATTTTGAAGCGATTATGCAAACGATTGCCGCAGATTAACAACAAGCAGGCAAAACTAACACAATTGTGCCTTCGAAATTGAGCACAAATTACAAATTGTAAAATCTAAACGATTAGAATACCGTGATTAAGGCGCGCTAACGCCAGCAACAGCATCCGCAGTTATCATTAATTACTAACTTTTTAGACAAAGAACTTTCTCTGTTCGTAAGAAAGAGATATCCCAAGATGGACACTGGCAGCGTGATGGATATTTATGCAATTTATTTATTTCGTCCCGGAAGTTCGCCCGTTGATTGGTGTGAGGGCAATTATTTAATATCATCAAATATTGCTGAGTTCGTTAACACGGTGCGTATGTGTAACATAAAAATACAAAAAAAAAAAAAATTCTGTGCAGTTCTTGTTCTTACTTGACCACAGTGCAACAACAGCTGCATTTGCAGATACATTCGCCCTCTCTCTCTCTCTCTCTCTTTCTTTCTTTCACACCTTCTCGCCTTGACATGACGAGCCCTTGACCTTTCTGCCTGTGAGAGTAATGTAAACACAAAGTAGATACAGCCTGCACTTGGCCTGCAACTAACTAGCCTAGGAGTCCCAGCTAAATTGCATTGTCTCTTATCATGTTTGAGCTAATTGTATATCAGAAATGCATACAAAGTTCACAATTTTCTTTGTCACAATTCCTTTGTGTAAATGTTATTTCGTTGAAGACTTTTCCTGTTCTCGTAACAGTTGGTAATCGCTCCGTGAGGTAATCAAAACAAATTTACGAATAAATAGGATACCAATCTTAACAAAAAGATCTGATAAACAGCCCACACTGTTATTTGAGTAATACACTGTATAGAAAGTCTACATAACATAGTTCTTTCATATTTTTTAAGAGATAGGAATATAAAATCCGGTGTATTTCTAAAGTTGGTACTTTCTTAAGACTAGTATATAGGAATACTGCTCTTTCTTTTCTTTAATACTTGTATCAAATAATTGTATTATATAAGTTGCTTATAAATTAGATCTAAGATCTAAAAAGCGATAGGTTCACCAAATTTATTTCTAGAAGATATCTATAGATAACATTAATTTCACAAAATGATTAAATTCGAAATAAATTAAACTTCGAAATTGAATTTCATTTTATGCTTTTGTAGTATTTCCTTACTTTGGATTGATTGATTATATTGATTCCTTCATGATCCATCATACCATTAAAAGAAGTTGAAATAAGAACTCAACTTATTGCTTGAAACTCCGTTGTGTGCAATCAATAAATAAAACAAACCTTCTTCCATGATAATTGTGTAATTATAGTGCTCTATCTCTATACCCGACAATTGAACACTTTAGCTTAAGTTAATAAAATAATTAGCTGTTTTTTAAAGTGGTACCCAGCGCGAAGTATCTGGCAAGTGTATCGTATTATTACATATACAAATGTTGGTCTGGTATGCTTTTATTGTAATGAATCTCTAATGATAATGATGATGATAGACTTTCAATTGAATTACACTTGGCTGAGTAATTGTTTTTTTATTTTGCCTTTGTTTAATCTCTATATGGTGGTATAAAGTATTATTCTGTGATACATAAACAAACATGGGCTCGCCTTGTGAAAACTTTTAAGTGTCAAATTGTTGAACATAATTTGTTTTATATTATTGTTGCTGCAACAATTAACTGCGCCTCTAATTATAAAAATAATTCGTGACGATTTCTTTGTTCACGTGTTTCAGGTGAAAACTTGTTAAAAGTACATGAAACCATTTATTTCTTTTGTTTAAATGTGGCCGAACAAATTATTGCATGACAAACGATAAACACAGACAGACAGAAAACACCCTTATAGATATGGTTCGCTTGGTGTGGGTGGTGGGGAGACATGTCGTGATTTGTTTTTGGACTAGACAAACGTGATAAATATGTGAAACTATGGGGTGATTCAATAATCATGTATAGCTAAACGTTGTTCGATATTATCAGATCCTTGGCTGAATAAATGTATTGGTAATATTTACATATAAATACAGAAGACGCTCATTAGTTTTATTTACTTCTATCTGAAGTGAGTATGAATAACAATGAGTAACGCAATCCAATTTCATGGGCTTTTAAATATTCCATTCATAAGAATGGAATGAAAACAAATTAAACTCGGTGCAGTTGTTCCTAATCTACAGTTTAATTATTTGTTCAGTGAACTTTGTTTTCCCGTTTTTAACTGTTTTTCTTTTCTTTTACTTTCCCGATTACAGTTTAGCAACTTTCTGTTTATTTTACTGCCGCCTGTTTTGATTATGCTGTTCAAGGAGTACGGCCGCTTTGTGACGCCCGGAATACATCTGCTTTGGGTGTTATTGATTGTGGTCGGATTGAGTTCTATGTATTTCCATGCGACGCTCAGTTTATTGGGTCAACTACTGGATGAGCTTGCCATACTTTGGGTCTTCATTGCCGCATTCTCATTGTTCTATCCCAAGCGTTATTATCCCAAGTTCGTGAAGAATGATCGGTAAGTAGATGGTATAGATGTTTACAGATCCTGAATTAATAGATGCATCTATCAATCTATTTCGCAGCAAAACCTTTAGTTGGCTCATGCTCGCCTCGGCCATTATCGCAACCGCCTTGTGCTGGTGGAAGCCCATTGTTAATGCCTTTGTGCTCATGCTTATGAGCGTGCCGACAATGATAATGCTCTACACTGAGCTGCAGCGGTATGTGCACACACAACACACACACTACAAACGAACTGGTTACCAAACTTCATTTTCAAACTGATAAACAACAATTGGTTTTGTTGACCGATAAGTCTGACAAAGACAACTGGCATGTCCCATAAATCACATTTTTATTTGTATTCGTATTCGTATTCATATCTATCATCCAGTGGTTATCGACTGCCTTCCCCCAGCTACCTAGTGTTACCTATAGTTTTGTCATATTGTGGGGGACAAGTGTACCAAAGCCTTTCTTTCAATACATCATGAAATTCGTTATCTCCCACTGCATTTATCATAATTAACCCAACGAGTCAAAGTTCAGTAGAGTGTTCCTCGAAATAATGAATGAATTCTACTGTACTATATATTATTACTAATCTATTCAAAAACCAGAAAATACCACGTTATAGATAAGTAAAATATTTTGTAATGTGCAGGAATTATTCAGAAATTCTTTTTAAAGTCCGAAATAATGAATGAATTCTACTGCACTAGAAAGGGTTTAATAATATAAAGCTTGCAAAAATACCAGATGTTATAGATTAGTAAAATATTTCTTAATCATGGATATGCAAGCATTATATGCAACATTCGTATAAATTTCCGGTTGAAAATAAGTGCACATGTACTCGGCCACAAGAAACCTTTGAACCACACAAGCTTACTATATAATAAATCATTTTTACCCCTAACTAAAGAACTTTCAGACTTATGCATTGCATAAGCGAAGTCAACTTTTACTTTCCGTTGTGGTATTCATAGAGATAAGCTGCCAAGAGACCCTCAAAGCCCCACTTCAAATTAATCTATTTTCAATCGATTAAATTCGAAAAACTTTGATTTTATTCTGTCACAAGTATAAAGAGTCAAGAGTCAATGACAGCTACAGAGATTACGAGATTAGTTTTTGGAATGCCTCCATAATTTATGATGGGAAAAATTTATTAAGGATTTCTTGAGGAGATTTAAAGAAACATACGAGTATATACATAATATGCGGCACACATGTACAACAATCTGTATGAATGTGAAACATTAAATAATAACTTAAATCATCATCTCGACAAATCTGTAGTAAATGTTTAAACATATATTCATGTTATCATACAAATACCTATTCACATGGAACATATCTCTGTCTATCTACATACACAGATCATCTACATACAAATGTATCAATTTACTTACATATACACCTGTATCTGTTCATATAAATGTGTATATTCTTTTGACCTTCTTAATGTTAACGTATCTCTCTCTTTCTCTCCTTTCACAGAGTTCGAGATCAGCGGGTATATCGCTTGGGGCTGCGTGCCACGACTGTGTGGGGCGTGGCAGTTTTCTGTTGGATCAACGATCGTATGTTCTGCGAGGCCTGGTCCGCCATTAATTTCCCTTACTTGCACGGCTTTTGGCATGTGCTCATCTTCATAGCTGCCTACACGGTCCTGGTGCTCTTCGCCTATTTCTATGTGGAATCGGAGCTACCTCAGCGCCAGCCATTGCTCAAGTACTGGCCAAAGAATGAATTTGAATTCGGCATACCGTTCATATCGATAAGAAATCCAGGTAAGACTCTGCGCAATACCATCTAGGTAGCAAATGCGACAACTACTGCGAAACGCAACAATAGAAGCAACAACAACAATTGCCAGACAGACCAAAAAGAAACAACAACAAAATACCAAAAAGAAACAAAGAAACAAACTTAACTTAACCGAAAAATATGTTGATAAGACGTAAATGCTTTATTTAGCCTAGTTAGTAAATTTGTATTTTTAACCTTAGTGCGCATAACACTTTTTAACTAGTTGTCAAATTGTATTCATATACATAGAAAGAAATTGTTGGATCGAGGTTGAAACTGAAAGTGAGGTTAAGTCTGGTTAAGCATTAGGCATAAGAATTGTTTGTTGAACTGTAGTAACTGTAATTACATATATAGTAACATGTATATCTGTATCTGTATCTGTATAGCGTATGTGGTGCTGTGAACTGAGAACAAAAACAAAAAACATACATATCCCAAAGTCATTAAACTAACAGCTTGCTCGCTCGCTCTGTTGCTCTCTTGCTTGCTCTCTATAACATCTGTATGGGTTCAGTCAAGAATTGAATAAGGAACAAAACTGGTTTCTCCAATCCGTGCACCAACAGAGACTGTGATATGGTATACTGACTCATGCACCCCAAGACTTCCTAAAACAAAACACTAACATTCCCCATTCCCCTCCCTCGTGACTGTCTTTGATCAGTAGGAACTATTACTATTCTTCCACTGTAGAAGATTCTTGGCTGAACTTGTGGCACACCCGCTCGAAGAACTAATACTCTGCTTAAGCCTCTCGACTAATCCAACCGTAGTATTTGGCTCAATATTAACGATTTGTAATCGCATCTCTCTTAAATATACGACTACCGATTGCTGATTCCACAGATTCGAAAGATTGGCACCTTTACTGCAGCCTGTTCATGCAGGACATCGACCACAACCTAAAGGGAAAACAAAATATCAGCGTGGATAATTCGAAAATGATTTAGACAAGTGGCCAGGGAGTGCTTATCAGAGATATATATATATATATATAACGTGATATATAAATTAGTGTTACAACTAATGCCTAAGCAATTTAAATTTTATGTACACACAAATTGATTATATGTATAAATACTATATTAAATTATACAATCTTGAATACCTAAACCAATTTCCAATGCAAATCAAAGAGTCTAGCTGCCATTTAGAAGTTACATACGGGATACATAGTATATACCTTAGACAAATGTACTAAGTTATGAATGCAAAACAAGTTGTTGACCCGCAAATTGTTTACACTATAATAAAAAAAGAGTTATAGAAACAAAGGTTAATGCGTATATAATTTCTGTTATATTTATTCCATATAATTTCCATTTGAATGTAGAGAAGATACTATGTTTATATACTTTGTAAATCGTATAACTCATTGGATTATAGCTAAAAGAAAGTGTCTTTGTTTTGTTTTGTTTGTGCAGTTGCCAAGTTTGTGTTGGTAAATATTTTAGTGGAGCATATTTAGTTATTATTCATCACTGAGCATTGGTCCAAAAATTCGTAATAGGTCTATATGTATGTATATAGGTAGGTAGTGCCCAGTTAATCCGAATCGGATGATATATTGGTACACGAATCGCGTGCAATGCGTTTATTGATTGGATTGTAAAGGCCATTCATTTGATAGGGTCCACGGTAAGTGATTATATTCTTTGGCGTCTCGAAGATTTTCACCTCATACAACAGCTCCGGCTTCTTCAGATGTGTGCGTATATTGTCCCAAATATAAACTGCCAGATTCTCTGTAGTACTTGGCTGCAAGAAAAGAAGAAACGTTAAAAAAGGAATAAGTTGTAAGGATCCCATAAGTACTTACTATCTTTGCAAAGTATTCAACATCCTTATCGAGATTTTTATGATCTAGACGTTTCATAATAACTGCCTCGATGGCATCCTTCAATTCTGTTATATTAAGCACCATGCCCGTGCGTTGATCAATGGGTCCGCGTACAGTTAGCTCGACTGTAGAGATATACATATAGTTAAACTTACATCAATGCAACCAACACAGGAATACATAATAATGTATATAAGGTATTGTATATATTAAATAGACTCCTATGGTATTTTAAATTATTATGCTCAACAATTCTATCAATTAATTGTTACAGCCTTGCCTCGGTCTGTGTTTTTATGAGTTTTGAACTTGAACACGGGGCTGATAAGCGAGCTGGTCGGCCAAGGTTGTGATAGGGTTTAACATTGATTCGTCTTAAATTTCGCCATTGCGGCTTGCGGTTTTGCTTGAGCAAATTGCCATGACATACGAGAGGATAGTTAAATCGCATTTAATCACGCGTTTAATGGTCAACATTATTGACATAGATTCACTGAAAATATGGTATGTTTTTATGATATATTACGCACCTGTATAATTGTGTCCATGTCCATGAAAATTATTGCACTTGCCAAAGACTTCCAAATTTTCAGCATCGCTAAGTTGAGGACTAAAAAATAAGAGAACTTATTTAAAATTTTTTTCAAAGCAATTTGCATATCACTTGCACCACTGTGCAGCAATTGAACAAACCATTCGGGTAAATACAAGTGAGGTGTCGATTGTTAAATTGAACAAATCAAATTTATTGATTCAATTGTCATATTATCTATCTTTACTGTTCATATCTATTATGTACTTCTGTTTCTATTTGTATTTATTTATTACCTGTGCAAACGATGGCAGGCGCTGAATGTTTCACGGCGCGTTAGAAATGCCACAGGTTGTTGAGACATGCTGCGAATGTCGATTGTAACTCGATTGCTCCTTCTCGATGTTGTTGTTATTGTTGATATTGCTGTTGCTGTAATAATGGTCGGGAGTATTGGATTGGTGCGTGCACGTGCGCCAGCACTGTTTTGCTTCAAATGCAAAATCTGCTTCTAAATCGCGCTTATTTATATGCAGCTGGATTCTTGAGCGGGGCTAGAACAAGGAAATATATATATAGTTGGGGTTGACTTCATGCTTGTTTGACTGGCTAGCCACTTACAACAATAAAGCGGATTGTCGGTTGTAGCAGAGAAGAACGTCTGTTGCTATTTACTATTGCAAATGGTATGTAATCGCGCAAATATATATGCTCTTATTTTGTCTACGTCGGCTGCAAAACCGAACTGCAGCAGCAAAACAACAACAAACTCAAAAGTATCGATACCACCACAGTATCGATAATAGTTTTTTTCGGCAACGTGGAAAAATTGATAACAAAAAGATTTTCAATGTACCACCAGGGAAGATTGCAGTTTCCAGGGCGATAAGTTTAGGAGATACAGCCTCTGATAAAGCCCGAATTACCATGCAAATTTTCAGTTGAAATGACCAATGCTACCAGACTTCAAAAAGGAAAATCATCATTTTTTAGATAAACGACAATGGTCACACTGTGTTTACTTACAGTTTTCATTTAAAATGAGGTAACGCATTTAATATTCGTTTAGGTTGCCTACAAAAACGAACTCCATTATGGTTGTGTCTGATTGTGCATAAAGGTTTTATTCGGAGAATTTCATTACTAAATAGAATAGTATATTATAAGTCGCTAATTCATCCTAAACAAAGCGCTCTCTGCAAAAACAAATTTCAAAGGACATCTGTGATGTGGGCAAATATTTATTTTTTACCATGACAACCCTAATTTTTCAAATAAGATCATTATAAAGGAACATTTAATTTTTTCTCCGAAAATCCATGGTCACCACCTTACAAAAATTTTCGAAATTTCGCATTTTGATTCTTTGACTTTATTTGAAAAAGATGGTCATTATTGGTATACAAATCGCCCGAAAGTTGTGGAAATATGTGGAAATTACGGAAAAACCCTGGGCATTTTTAAAATTTGATCAAATTTGCAGATTTTCTTTTTCGACAAAAATCCATCTGTCGGGTTACAAAATTTCAAAATTTGTCGAAATTTAGAATTTTGATTTTTCTATTTATGGTGCCATTTCAGTATAAAAATCACCTGACAGTTGTTTTTGATAGACACTTGTGGAAAATATAGGAAGAAAAACCCCAAGTTATAAAATTTGATCAGTCGAGGTCACAAAAATATCAAAATTTGTCGAAAATTAGAATTTTTATATTTTGACTTTAGCTGATAAAGCTAGTCATAATTAGTATAAAAATCGCCCGGAAGTTGTTTCTCGATGGACATTTGTGGAAAATATAGAAAAAAAAACCCAAAATTTTCCAATCTGATCAATGTTGAAAATTTCCATTTTTTTCGACAAAAATCCATCGTCGAGGTCACAAAAAATATCAAAATTTGTCGAAAATTAGAATTTAGATTTTTTGACTTTAGTTGATTAAGCTAGCTATTATTTGTAAAAAAAAAACGCACAAAAGTTGTTATGTATGGACATTTGTGGAAAATAAAGAAAAATAACCCTAATTTTTAGAATTTAAAACAATTTTAAAAATTTGCTTAATGGTTGCACTAAAATATCTATCAGTCAAGCAATTTGATTCCCTCTATGTGTATATCATTAGAATTTAAGGGTCTTGGCTTGAGTGTTTACTTCCAAATATCTCTCTGGACAAAACCGTTGATTATGTTGTTACTCAGGTGATGTTGGGCGGAACAAACAAGCCAATGAATTTCGGCCTGCAATGTTGGACAACAAAGTAGTTGGCCAAACTGACTTGCAGTTGCGGCTGTGGCTTTGGCTGTGGTCGTTAGACACGCCGAGGCCGTTAGCTGATAATGCAGCTGCCAACTGTACCCCGTGGCCCAATAATCATATGAACATTAGTGGCATGTGGGGATAGTGCGAACGGGAGTAATTTGTGTGCCATGAGGTTTGTTGAAGCGGCCCAAAATTTAATATGCATGCTGCGAGCTTTGACTTAGCAGAATTTAAGCAGCCTCAAATGAAAAGTTGACGCAACTACAAAGTGCGCAACTTAAAATGCACGGAGCAACGTGAGGCAGGCAGCCACGTGGCGCGTATCTTATAAGCGCCAGCCAGGGGCACCAGCCAGGCAGGCTGGCAGCCACTCAAAGTTGCAGACTCGATTCGACCCGACTCGACTCGAGCCTTGGCCGCGCAGCTCGTCGACGTCGACGGATACAAAGGGAGCGTGTAAAGACAAATTGCATAAAGGATAAAGGCAGGCAAACTGCAGCAAAAGACCAGAACGACGCCTGTCTGCGCTCGCGCGCATTCCACAACGTACTTTGCTTTACACATTTATGTATTTATGTGAGTGTGTGTTTGTGTGCCAGAAACTAAGGAAAAAGATGAAAATGGAAAGCCAAAGAGCAGAAAGATTTAGCGACACAGCTCCGGAAATTGGGGGACTTTCAGTTGAACCAGGTTTGCACTCAGCAGCAGCAGCCAGAGAAGCCTTCGGTCTGACTGCTCTGACATCCATTTTGGAATCCGCAACGTCATTGGAATTTAATTAACGCACAGCTAGGGCCAAGGGCTCCTGCCCTTCGCCCCATTGTCCCAGCTCACCAATTGACAATCGGTTACGTTAATCACATCAGCAATCAGACACAGCAGCCAACAGATATTACCGTAAATTGAAGGCTTAACTCAAGTTTAGGTGCTAAGGGTTAGCCGTTTAGTGGGTACGCTGCAGAATTTACCTTCAACCCGTATGGATAATGTGATTTGGGGCCTGTTAGCGGCAAATGATTAACTGTTCCCCCCACCAACACGAACGATTGATGGATTGATGGACTGGCAGATGCAATGCCTTGGCCATTGCAAGCAGGAGTTGAAAGAAAACGAGGTAAAGTATCTTTCATGTGATGTGAACTTAACCACCTCCTATACTGCAACAATTAATGTAATAAAAACCAAAGAACAAGTTCTTTGACAAACCTAGGATATGCCTCAGACTGAAGGATTTATAACAAAGAAATCACGGTAAACAATAACCTCAACATGTCAACGAAATCAGTTTCGTACCCAACGGTCACATTGGTTCCCCAACCTGCCATAAAATCAAGTGTGCGACAATGCGGACCCTTCTACACTCAACAGGGAAGTGATAGCTCCGAGTTGGCAATCCCCGCAACGAAATCAAAGTCAATTCCTAATGACTTTGGCCACATGCCGAATTAGGCAGCATAAATGACACGAATAGAGGCAATTCGGGTTCGAAGGTTAACTGCACATTTTGCCATTGTGCCGGGTAACCTTTTGACACAAATGACTTTGGCATAGAAATGCCCAATGAATGTGTGAGCAACCCAGCGGCGTATTCAATTGTATCTTGTGCAAATTGAATGAACATTAAGTAAATGATTCAGACTTCATTTCGCACAAAGAAATACAACCAATCGTGAGCAAATATTTAATTTAATTAATTTATTCGATGTTAGCTAGTAGCAGCAGCACAGAGATATTATTGCTATAAACAACATTGAACCCCCACAAAGAGTGTTTTCCGAGTTCCCCAAGTTGTCGTACGAACCGAAAAACAATAATTCGACATGAATTTAATTAAAACCGTACAACAATGAGTGCTGAATTTCATGCAGGCTATCTTTCTCTCTCCCGCTCTCTCTCTCTCTCTCCATCTGTTGTTGGGTGGCAGGGGGCGTGTCTCGACTAGCTCGCGTTTATTTGGGGCCAAAGGCAAATGCAATTTTGTGGCCGAAACATTTGACATTTTTGTGCAGTTGGTCGCGTTGACTAGAGTCGAGTTGCATTTGTTTATACGAGTGTGGAACGCAACGACGTTTCATTAGTGTCCGACATGACAACTGACTGACAGGAACTGCCAGACAGTATTACATACGTAACGGGGAATACTGAACCCTTTTCGCATGCAGTTGCACTTGCTGCGTAGGTGTACTTGTGTCGGGCAGCTCAACTTTTGATGCGAAACTCATAACTGTCATTGTTATTGACTATCCAATACTTGGACTCCAATGGGGCGTAGGCCTTATGAACTGCAATAAATAAAATACATATATATTTCCCAGTGACACCCTCGTCTGTAGTCACTCGGGCTCATCATTTATCTGGCCGTGTCAAGTCGCAGACCGAGTTCTTTTTCGTTGAGCGCAATTTAGCGTGAAATAAAACATTTCTCTTTTCCCCGCGTTTTTATGAACCAAGTTTTTTGTACAACCATTCGTATCCACAGCTCGTCACCCCTAGATATGGATACCGTTTTGCGATGAATGCATTCATACTCTTGTGACTTCAAAATGATTTGTCGGCAAAGCCAAATAATATCAATTCCATTAAAATTCAGTATTTTTACAATACATTGAGCACATCACAAACCAGAGACAGTCTGCCAGTTTAAATTAGGTAGAGACTGAGGTCAGGGTTTAAGGCAAACAGAAGTAGGAAAAAGAGGAAAACTTTAAGGTGGTTTAATTATCCTCATCTGACAATAAATGGTATATGACATAATATATCTGGGTTAAATAATATAAATATTTGTAAATATTTAAAAACTGAACCCCGCCACAATCGACATGCAGAAGCGGCGACATTGCAACATAAAACACATGTTATTAATTCATATGCATTTTTTGCATTTTGATTAAATCAGAAAAAACGTATTTTAATTTTGTATCAAATAATACCCATGGAAAACTGTTGACAAAGGGTAAGTTTGTTAGAAAATAAAATGAATAAATATTACTTGTGCTACATTGAACTATTGGTGCTTTAGACGTCACTTTAATATTAAAAGGAGGGTGGTTTGAAAAAGAAATTATATTTTAAAAATTTCTTGAACCAAACATTAAAACAAAAAAAAGAAAAAAAAGATTATTTGAAAATTAAAAAGGGTTAAATTTTTTGAAATTGGAAAAAAGGAAAAAAAAAAAAAATAAAAAAAAAAAAAAAAAAAAAAAAATTAAAAAAAAAATTTTTAAAAAAAAAACGCAACAAAAACGCAGCTTTCTCATTTCGTCAGCTGTTAATCGTATATATTGCTGACAGGAGAGTGTTGTTTTTAGAGGAGGGGGGGGGCAAATACAAACACGGACTTTCAAACGACCCTCGTATTATACTAGGAACTCCCTCCTTACAGGATATCATAGAGTCGTTGAGGGTCTCTCACTTCTGGCTATCTTTCATTCTTGCGGCGTGTTTGCGACATGTGTGGCTTATGAACGTCAACCGACATCAGACAATTGTTCGAAACGAACATCGTCATCGCAAAAAAACAAATGAATATATTTGTAAATATGTTGTTCATATCGCATAAAACATAAAAAAGCACTATACGCAACAAAAAAGGAACTGTGCGTGTTCAAAAAGATGCACTTTGATAAACAGTCAAGTTGTGTGCCAGAAATGTTTAAATTTCAATAATACTCTTTAAAAATGTTTAAAGTGACGGTAACAGAGTTGTGGTGAACAATAGTTTTGTAAGACTGTTTGTTTTATAAAATAAAGTAGATGTTTATTTTTGCTTAAGATTTATTTAGATTAAAATAAAAGTTTTTAAAAGTCACAAGGCGGCACGTGTGGTGTGCTTGACAGATAGCGATGGAAAGAGGGAGAATTAGCGATGATTACAAGGATATCGATTACAGATTAATATCTATGTAAAGGGTTGCCAGATCTCCATAGAGTAATGAGGAGTGTGCCAACTTGACAGTGTCAAGTTAATGTGTGATTTGCACGCAATTATAATATAATAAAGCACATGATTTATCTTATAGAGAATGCCTACATACCTTACAGTTTTCTTAAAGTGTAAAGAAAGTGTTCTGTATTGTCAGTCCTTGATCTAAATATAAACATTTAAAGTGCACTGTATGTAAACGTAGTTGGTAATTTTGCCAAGTTACATTCATGTATATTTAAAATGCAATCAGAACATTTCTACTTTAAACTCATTCTTGACAAATTAATTAACCAGAGAAAGCTCAGCAGTAACTCAGCTGTAGAAACAAATGTGCTCTTGTTGCTCAGCTGTTCCCTAGTGGGTCGTGGCAAGCAGAGCAATTCAAAAACTTAGCACACAATAACAACAGAATATGAAATAGAAGTACAGTTGATGAAGGAAATTGTAATTACAATGAGTAAAGAGTTATTTAACTGCGTGTAATTAAACTTATTCAGAGGTATGTAAGCGTCGTTGTCGAGCAACTAATGAGTGTCTCTTTCCGCAATTGATTTGTTAAAACCTGACAAGAACGCATAAACAAATACAAATACACACACACACACTCATCACTGCATCTGTATTTACACATGAGGATTTTGCAATATTGAATCGTTATTTTTATTTCGCATAAATTAGTTTACATTGCTTTAGTTGATGTTTTTGCTGAGTTCTGTTTAATTGTAGCTTTAATCACTTTGGTTAGGCAAACATAGGAAACAGCAACAACAACAACAAATGCAACAAACAAAAGCATATGAAAAACTAAACACAAATGCAAATAACGAGATAGACAGAGAGAGAGAGAGAGAGAGAGAGGGAGAGAGAGCAAAGAGCATAGAGCAGGGAATTGTTTACTTAATTCATTTGGAATTTAACTAAAAGCTTGGGGAATTTAACGGAAATAGCTCTTGAATAGTTCATTGTGTGTATTGTGATTTGTGAATAGCATAAATGAATATGGAAGCATGCATGAATATCTAACCACATCGGATGTTAGAGAGAGTAAATAGCACAGCAGCTTAACAATCAAACAATTCTATTTATTATGCCAATGAATAGGCAAATCTCTGGGAATTAGGATTTATTTTGAGAGCACGATACTGAAGTACTCTCACAGCAACTATTCATAACTAATACAGATTATTTCGATACAGTTATTAGTTTTCTATCAAATTGAATTAATTCCACACGAATGTGAACTAACACGATCAAATTCACATACGGAATTCCTCTCAAGTAATAACTAAAACAATTTCCCAATTTCACATGCAGCGAAACCCTCCACAAGCCACAAACATTCAAGTGAAAATCCACTGGCAGTATTTAAAGCTGTAGCTGGACACTTGCCAAGAACCACAGAAGCAGCCAATCTCCTAACGAAATAAAATACATACATATACATACAGATTATATATATAATATCTCTGTACAGACAACAAACAGCAGGACAAGCTGCTTTCGAGAGCAGCGAGGAGGAGGATGTGCGGAAATAATTTATTCGTTGAAAACAAATTGCGAGATAAACGCTAATTTAATAGAACTCATGTGCGACGCCCATGGTACTAAGTAGCATAAGAAGCAGTAAGGAATAAGCCAGACACAGTCATGAACTTACTCACTCTCTCTGTCTCTCTCTTTTCTATAATTTGTGTATGTGGTCCACAACAAGGACAATTTGATTTGTTTCACACTTGCTTGCGGTTTCTTTGCTGAAATTTAAGATACTCGTACATACAGTTGCTTCTGTCTGTCTAACATTCAAAGTGAAAATTTATTGTTATTTTTTTGATACTATTCCTTAATTCTTGCATGAAATCTATGTGAAAACTGATCTCTGTTTGTTAGCGACATAATAGCAACTTCATTTTAAATATATAAGTTATTCCCAACAATAAAATGAGACTTATCAACTGGCAGAATTGATAAGTGCCGTGACAATATGGAGTTTTAACTATAAAGACCTAATTTATTTAAAACCAACTAACTGTTTTCAAAAATTAAACACCTCTGAATTTCATCTAGTCTTAAATGTCCTCACAGTAATTTCCAAAGAAACTCAACTCAAAGTATTTTCTCTCGTCGAAAGTTATTTCAAACTTGCAGACGTTGACACCCATAAGAACTGTATGCTTATGTTAAAACTTAACTAAAAGTTAAATGCTTAATTAAGTAAATCACTGTTCAATGAGTTGATTTTTCTCTCATTGTCAATTGCAGAAGTTCATTTCGTTTTAATTGACTTGACATATTTATGAGATGGATATTTAAACGAAACTTTCAGCCGGAAAGTTTTTCAGGAAACTATAAGTTTATTTACGCCGTCGTGAGAACTTTTTAATTAAATTATTGTGGAGAGCTCCAACTCAAGTTTGAGTTTCAGTTGTTGCAAGAAAACAAAACATTTAATTAAGTTTTGAGTTGAAATGAAGAGAAGAAAACAATTATGGATTGGTTGCACCTGTTCGAACAACAAAAACAAATTTCTAGTTGAACATTAAAACTATTAGTAGATTTAAATTGCTGCGAATGAAACCTTTTTAAGCAGTGTATTGTTGCTACAGTGTCAGCCAGAAGTATGCCAGCAAGATGAGCTCGTCTTTTTTGACATGGTGCTGCAATACTTGCCAGTTTTCTCACTCTCTCTCTCTTACTTGCGCGAGAAACAACAGTGTATAGAGTACAGTGCCTACTGAAAATGTTCGTCCACTCACATGCAGTTTGTCGGGCTAAAAGCTTTTGCAAACGAAATGAATAGATAATGAGATGGCGTGCAGAACAGGGTAAAGTAAACAACATTCGGCTCTTGCATTGTCGTGAATTTTAAATTTAAATATTTAACCAAGCCTCACATGGGGGCACCATATTAAATTTACATACTTATGAGGTCATGGTAAATTTACAAATTTCATGCCAATTTGCGTGAAAATCCCTATGCCAGTTTTATGCACACTCAATTGTTATTAACCAAAGTTAATCTTGTTTTTGATCATGGATTTCAGTTACGTATTCACTTCCAGGGTATGCTTTAATTTCATCGATTTCATTTTAGTCATGCTGTGCCACAATATCTGTAAATTCCATGCTAATTGAAAAAGCAAGACTGGGGCCAAATCGCATAAATTAAAATGCTAAATGAAGTTCCCGGAAGCGGCACTTCGCGCAGATTTCACAATGTAAATTTCAAATTTTGCCACTTTGCAGGTTCATAAAGTTTAAGTGTATTCGAAAATTTTGTTTACACAATGTCTCGATGGAACCCATTTGAGGTTATTGGGCGCCATTGTACGTGCTAAAAATAAATAATCGAACCGACCGGCAGGGGCCTACCGATTGTTGAATAATATCAAACACGAGCCGGACGAGTGCCCGCATCCTTGAAAACAATAACAAAAATGTCAAATATTCTAGCACGCAGCACGGAGATTTTCTGCCCATTTTCAAAACGAGTGTGTGTGTGGGCGAGTGTGTACGCACGAGTGTCCCTTTCAATCAAGTGGGCAAACAACTTAGATATCACTTCAACGGTCGCTTTTTAGTTAAACCTAGCATAAAACAACGTAAACAACTCGCATATTGTGTACCAAAAAAAAAAAAAAAAAAAAAAATATCATGTCAGTTCATCAGCTCATCGAAATGTGGCTAGTGCGTCAATATATCGGCTATAGTTGTACCGTTAGACCGTCGCATTCATTACTATTGTCCTCAAGCCATAATGATTTGGATTGCTCGAGTGGATTCCATTTGCATTATTTTTAGATTGTCCTCTAACATATGGCAGCTACTCAGAACGTATGTCAAGCAGTCTGTTTTCGTACAAGTTTCCTCTCAACTTCAGACATTGTTTCCGGGCTGCAAAGTTGGCCCAAGTTAAGAGACAACGTCAACAACGCAGAGTGAACAACAAATCCCGAACAAAGTATAGTTCAAAACTTTTATGCAACTTTTGTCCACTGTGCCCACTGTACAATCAGTCGGATATATAAGTACTGTTTGCCACAAAATCAATATTTTGTTGATAAAAACACCATAAAGTCGCTTTTGTTAAATACAGGCTGAAGCACCAAGGTCAAGGGTGTCGTAAACTATTACTACCAGCAACTAATGGCAGATATATTCGCCCAACTCGAGTATATTATATTCAAATTATTATATCAGCCTGATTGCGAAAAGGGACATTAGCCCAGCTAGTTCTTTTAAGCGTGCCTAATGCACAATCATTTCGGCACATCTTCCTCTGCTCTAATTCGCCTAGTAAGGCTGGAGTGTGTGTGTGATGAGGTAGGAGGCCACTGAGAAAGGGGCAAAGTCATAAAAATGTTTACGTCACGTTTACGAGCACACAAGCTGTCGAAAATCGCACAGTTATCCTCGAGCCGGACATCGTGGACATCGTTTAGTTTCGCCTGCATTTACTTTTATTGCGAGGTCCTTGCAATGGATTATATTGTTATAAGAGCGGACAGCATTAAGTACAAAGATGTCTGCGGGGCAGGCCCAGCATGTGGATTGTTGTCTGTCCACTGTGTAAATTGCAGTGAGTTCCCGTAAAAGTAATATGTGAACCTTTTACTCACAACTAGGGATTCACAAATCGTCGTCCCTTGTCGAGCTGGGAAATTGAGTCGAAAAAACTTCAGTTGGAATACATTTTAACACTTGGAACTCTCGGGAAAACATCGTTTAGTTCTATGCTCTCAAGTGCTCGCCGAGTCTCTCTGCCTCCAGGCGCTTAACTGACAAGTTTCACTCAACTGTCAGCGCATTCGAAAACAAAAGTCTTGAAACTCTCTCAAGCCACCGAGCCCCTTGCGGCAAGTGCAATTTGCCCGACATAAAATTAGCAGCTGCATAAAACTTGTCTGCGGTCCCTTGCAAATGGACCATTAACTTGTTTGCGCCCGCGAAACTTTCGCGTTGACAAGACAAAAGAAATTAGAAAAGTTTATCCACAGTGTGTTCGAGAGCTGCGACAACAATTGACCAGTTTTCACTTGAAAAACGATGCCAAGAATGAGCCACGTTTTAATGCAGTTAGGGGAAGTGCAGTGTGCCCTAAGCAGAACGGTATCAGTTTCTCATTATCCCAGAAAGCCAAATGGGATTGAACAACCTTGATAATGCATCCATTTATCTATCTGCAATCAAGTTGAACAACCTGATGATATCGTAGAGTACTCCATATGTTTATTAACCTGCCTATTGGCAGCACAGCATGTCAGCTGAGCTGTCAATTGCTGTCAATTACGCATACGCCACGTGCCGCAGTGCCGAAAACGGGACTCGCATCATCTGCATAATACAGTTATTTGTCATGTGAAGGGCAAATTTGGGACCAAGTTGAACCTGAAACTTGTCAAAAACTCATCCAGCTAATACCTTTCTTTTAGGTAGTCATATTTGAATATCTCCTGAGCCCCTTTAAAGTGATATTCATACTCTTTGTCAATTTGACATTGAATTCGATATGAAAAACTCAACTTATGTTAATCAAATCTATAGAAAAATGCTTAAGCCAATGACAAATTGCACAAAGTTGCCTCGTGGGCATAAATTTTCATATGTTAAGCTGTGCGGCTTACAATTTCCCAATCTTCGCATCGATTTGCATAAACAGCTTTCCGATTGACAAATTGCTACTTGTGCCTTATACGTTAAATGAGAGGCTTTCTAGCGGAAGGCAATAAACAAATACTCCTTAGTGAGGTTCGTGTGCGATGAATGCGTCTTAACGGCCTCTTAATAAGGGGCGTGATTTATAAAAACTGAATTAAAATGACTTAAGTTTGTACGTTACATGCTAGTGTATTAAATTTCAAACTCTTTATGTCAGCGAGGCTCTAATAAAAGCTTCAGTTACGTTTGCTTTATGAAACAATGCGCAAAATGAAGCCAGCCATATGGACATATGTGCGTATACGTTATGTGTAATTAAATTTTCTAACGTTCCTTTGAGTTGGGTGCTGGCTTTTTGCCTGCATCTACATACTGCGAAAACTGGGAGGGCAGGGCAGGGCAGGTGCTCTCCCGGCACACTCATCTAATATGACGTGTGCTGCACGCTGCCTGTCAAGTGGCACTCATTAAAACGTCAATTACTCATTTGTTTATGCTCCTCGAGGGCTGTTGGATGCGGCAAAGGTCCTTGCGAATGTGTAGATTACAAACACGTTAACAAGTCGGCACTCGGGCGCATAAATAGCGCTAATTGGAACATCCTTCCGACAGGATGTTCGTTGTCAAGATACGCGAGTTTCCGGTCAACCAGTTTAGTGGTTTACCCACACAAGCACGCACAAGTGCTTCTATTCAATGCTCATGTTTGTCGGACCACAAACACAAAAATAAAATGACGAAAACGGATAAAAAGAATTCTACAATTCTGCAAGTGTTTTCCATGACTGATCCACAGAACTGCAGCTCGACAAAGCGCCCAATGTTTGGCCAAATATCTGACTACTTGCGCTGACTATGCAAATACCATAGTGCTCAAGCCCGCACACACACTGCTGCCAGTTAATAACACACACACACACAACATACTTTTGCATGTATTTGTACAGCGACCACAGCATGCATGGAAAAGCGATTTCCAAATGCAAATGCATATGATGTTTTTGGTGTTCACAGTTCTCAGGGGGATTGTGTCTGCCAATCACAGGATTAAAACAGTTAATTCACCGTTAATTCATCTTTTGAAAACAACTTTGACACTTCTCTGTGGCTATTATCAACTGTGCTGCATCAATAAACAAATGATTGCGGGAGTTTCTATGTTATAAATACTGAAAACGTGTAGGAAAAAAATCTTAATAATTTACACATTTATTCAATACGTGCATTTCATGATATACTTCTAAATGGAAAGGAAATTAAAAAAAAAAGAGGGGGGAAAAAAAAAAAAAAAAAAAAAAAAAAAAAAAAAAAAAAAAAAAAAAAAAAAAAAAAAAAAAAAAAAAAAAATTATTTTTTAGCAAGTTTATTTTGAGTTTCAAAAAGGAATACATCGAAATAAGTCTAGCCAAGGTCACGATTAAGTTGGGCTAAACAATTGCCACACATGTCTAGCCCATTTAAAATGGCCGCAAGCCACGAAAAAGCCGTTACCATGCAGATACATAGCGTATACGCCATGTGTGGCATTGAAACTTTACTTATAAATATAAATGCCAAAGTATATCTTACACAGGCCAATACAACTGCTTTACTCATATTATTTGCAAGCTTTTGATAAAAAATAATGCTAAAATGACTCTTAAATAGTTAAAGTAAGTATAGATTTTAGATATTTATTACCGAATGCAAATTTTATTTTTAAAACACATATGACTTCTGCAGCTACATAGCAAAGTCACAGGGTACAATATGATAATTTGCATCTTATTGTCTGCTGTCATAGTGATAGACACGCTGGGATAACATGATGATTTCCAATATATGACAATTTGTACTTTCGCCCTTGTGGCAGAGGCGATTGGAGACGAGGCACTTGGTTAATTGAGTAGATCCGTTTATTGTGGCCGGTCTCTTTGTTCTGTGAATTGACTTGTTGACAATGCGGAAAGTGATTAAATATTAATAAATGAGAATAATTAATAGCAGCAGCGACAAAAGATTTACCGGCGATTAAATCTGCTGACGAAGTGCCGACTCGGAGCTTTTCAATTGTGCGTTCGAGTGAACGAGCAGCAAGTGGCAGCGGCGGCGGCAAGTGGAGTCTGCACCACAATTCATTTGTTTGCACTCGAAGTATTCATAACAACGGGGCTTTTTTCCTTTTTAGCATGCAAACATACCTGTGTGCCCCCATTTCCCATCTCCCACGGCACACCCCTTACCCACCTTTCGATCCGCATATAATGAGGATATCCCGTTCTGTTGTTGTTCTGCTTGTTGTTGTTGTAGCTCTTGTTCTTGCCGTGCTCGGTGTCTTTTGTGTGTGCATTTTAATTATAAAATATGCAGCTGCAAGTTGTGGTTTCTGACGTGCCTCGAAATAATCTGAAATAATCTGAATGCCGCGCTATTAATTAAAAAGTGTCAACTCAACTTAACAGAATTTATAAAATTCCCAATTCCATAAGCTTGTTATTTTTTTTTATCTTCCTTGTAGTATTTTTGCCGAAGAGCTTTAATTTACTTAATTTATGTTTATTCGAAAGTGGGTTTTAAGGAGTTTTTTGGTAAATAATTTCATTGCCTTTAACCTTCCAATAAAATAGATTTTTAAATTTATGGCTACATAAATTCTGGTGTCGCAATCCACTTAAATACTTTTCCTTTTTACAATTTCATTGCAAGCAGAGCAGGTGAATAAGTTTTCATTCATCTATCCATGGATATATATATATATAGTGAACCCCATATCAACCTTAGTCGGACCGCCAGTTAAGGGTCTTCCTCTAGTGCAAATACTTGCAGTACATACATATGTATGCATTTTAGGGAAACTATTTACCTCTTCGATTCGTTAGTTGGATATTGCATTCCGTGAAGTACAGCAATTTCAATTGCTTTACAAATGGAAACTTTCACGCTTTCTATGCGATTTATTTACACTCTTTTTAAAGCAATTTTATTACATTGCGAAGAGCTGTGAAATTTAGCACATGTTCCAGCTGCCAGCCAGCAAATTTATTGCACGTTTCTGCTATAAATTGTAGGCTCAAAAAAGTAGAAAATAATTGAATTATTTTTATATAACATGTAAAGTTTCCGCTCGAGCTTTGCCAAAAAAAAAGCTACTAAAACTGTAAATTAGAAACTCTACAGCATATTAGAAATGATTGCAATCTACATTTAAATTAGAAAACAAATAAATTAATTATTTGCCGAACCATAAATTATTAAATTGCTGCATTTAGATCTGACTGTGTGTTACATTTCCATTATTTCTATAAATCAAAACCATATCTGGCGATTCGTAATCGCAGCTGTTCCCATTTTCCGACCCAGATGTGTGTACACACATATGTGTGTGTGTGAGTGTGTGTGTTAATTTCGGCTTCTGGTTTTGTTTTGCTTTCATTACGACAGAAATGGGAAGACTGGCATTGTAGCCTTTTGGGCCACATCCTTCTGGGTTTTTTAATTAAAATGTAGCTCAGTCACAGTCGCACAGATGCAAAGCGAACAATGATTAATCAATCATTCGATTGCACTCTTCTCTGCCCAGCGAGATTTGATTATTCGCTAATTAAACTCAGCTCTTCGCTCTGATTGCCTTGTTCTATTTTCGAGATTTTCCTTTCGCTCGTCGAATTAAATGCCAAGCTAATCAAGCGTGAAGTCTTTTGCTCAATCAACGATTAAATGGTGAATTTGTGATAATATGCTTGCGAAATGGATACCCCAGGAGATGCTGAACGAGATGTACCCAAACTCAGCATAGAATTTATAAGGTATTAAGTAAGCTTTTGATTCAATGTCCCCGCTCGAGCTGTGTGTGGTCAAATAAATCTCAACAGAAAGCCGGAGCGGGCGTCGATTCCTTTCGCACCTTGCACAAATCCACAGTAGGCCCAAATGAATTTCCCTAACACTTTCAACCCAAGGACATTAGAATCTTTTAATGCAGCTCGATAAATCAGAGCGAACTTAACACTGAGAGGAAACAGACATGACGGCTGTGCTGTGAGTCTTAATAAACTTTTTAAGTCGTCAGTAAGATATCAGAAGATATGTATGCAGCATGTTCATACATCTACTCCTCTTGCAGTGGTTCATTCAAAATTAATAGAAAATTGCCTTTAAGTGCCACTTGCAAATGTAGTTCGATTTCTTGTAGCACAAGATAGATGGCTGAACAGTTTTTCTAAGGAAATTGTTTACGTGCCCGGCATAGTCGAATGTGTTGATAGCTCAGCCAAAAAGGATTTACCGAGAAAGTTGTGCAAAAATGAAATTAAGCGATGCGTTCAGCAAACTGAATATGGAGTACACGTGAATGAGAATACAAATGCAGAAGGTATCGAATGAAGAGCAGTTTAATTTCAATAGACCAAAATGAAACAAGTGCAAATCGTTTATAGGTTTGCACTTTCTGCAGGAAATCGTATTTTGAAATAACGTTTTGCCCTTTAATTTGCGGGTTGGTAGCAATTAAAGCGAATTCGGCGAATGCGAAATTGTGTTGCCCGTAATAGATGGGCAACATGATGGACACGAACGTCGAGGCGCGACCAGTGTCTGTCTGGGATCCTTAACCGATGATGAGGCCGCCCGACAACTGCAGCCGACGGCCCAATAATCACGCCAACATAAACATCGTGTAACGAGCGCATATGTCAGTAATTTGGCGACTGTAAGCACTGCGCGGCTTGTTCAATATTACGACGTCACATCTGATGCATCCGTGTGCACAGCTTTATGACATGTGCAAATTTCAGGAGGGCCCATTAAGCGCAGCAACTTGATATGCAGTAAAGCCAGCGTGGCAAGCCCAGAGGCGATGAAATGGTACCATAAAGAAGACTTGCAAATGGATAGTTTAAAGAAGAGTTAACTGCAGGCAGTATGCCCCAAAGGAGTTTACGTCGTCTGTATTTATGTGGCTCCTCTCGAAATAGGAGCCACATTTCCATTTGGCCATTGACGTGGCTTAATTGAGCTATGCACATTATTCACATCAGCTGAAGATACGAACTGATATTGCAATCATCTAAGCTGGTGCGACGTTAGGAGAGGGATACACATGGTCAATGTCAAAACTAAATGCGTTTTATGGCCTCGTAAATAAAAGCAATAAAGGCATAAAATGGCATTTTAATGACTGCAAATGTATTCTTAATTGCATCAATGCTGCCCGCCTTCCGTGTGTGATTTTACAACATTTAATTGCTGATTTTGAAAACAACAAAATGGTTACACAGTATCTAAATTTATTGATTAGAATTGCAGACTAGAAATAAATTGATACAAAAACTGAAAATAATTTATTTTACATTCAATTAAATGTGAATTCAATGCAGTTACAAACACTTTTAACACAAATTTGATTATGGAATACATTTGTTTAAATCGGGTAAGCTATGATAAAAATTTTTGTTTTATTTTCCTTTCTGGCAACTATGAAAAATGCATAAATTGTTGCCTACTTTTAAGCTGTCTTGTTAAATACGCGTTAGGCAAAGCACGTGAACTGCTTTTCCAAAATCAATTAGCAGCATAATTAAAATCTCTTTGGGAAAACTCCAAAATATTTTAGCGAATCTAATAACTAATTTTTATTTAATATTTTTTGTGAATTTTTAACTGAGCTTCTTCCAAACTGTCAGACATCAGCTGCGATAATTGTGCACGGAAAAAATAGTTTTCTTTATCAGATTGCATCATATACAATTATTGAGCTTAAACTGCCAGACGATGCTGCCACGGTGCAGTAAAATTATGGCCACATCAGCCAAGGAATGTCATTAAGTCTGCCGTCAGTCAAGCGATAATAACGACGCGGAAATGACCCACAAACTGTCAAAGAAAGAGTTACCCCATGAATTCTAAATAACCGCATAAACACGTCATAAAAACATATATGTACACTTAATTGTAGCTCGTGTGACAAGGTTAACCAGGGGGCAAAGGCCATTTGGTCGGTTAAAAGTCGCCAGTTGGCAGTGCGTCATAAACGAACGAACGAACGAATGAATGAATGCATGAATGCACAGTGAGTGCAACGCAGTGCGAACTGGCACACTGGGCTCAAAGTGAATACGTACGCAGTTGACTGGACAAACGGGTGCAAGAAGCAATCAGTGGCAGCCAAAGGGCAGCACCCGAATATGTCCTTGGCCCGAGGCGCATTGCGAAATGTCAGAGTGAAAGCGAAAGTTCGTTTGCCAACAACAACATCAGCTTTATATCACTGCATATATTACTGGTTTTATTGTTTAAGTTAAATCTGGCCAAAAAGTTATGCACTGTCATAAATTGTATTAATTTCGCAGTCTGAGAACGGCTTATTGCTTAAGCACACAATAAATAACTCATACGCAGCAGCAGTTGGGCATGGCACGCGTGGAGCCTTGCCAAGTGGCGCATAAAACATCCTCCTAATCCAAGTCATTCAGGAGAAGCCACCACTCACTCCTCCACCCACTCAGTTGGCATTCAGCTGACACTCTTTTTGACACGCAGAAATGGAAATGCATACGATATTTCCACATATTGTCGCTGTCAGTGGATTTAGCTCTATTGAATTACAAAACTATATAACTGGCGGAGATTTATATGCATATAGTGCGCTTATCTGACAGAAACAGCAACAGCGACAATTGATTTTCACTGCGGTTCCATTTGCACCCGAAACTGGCAAATAATTGAAGGCAACGCTATATTGAAATACATAAATATTGAAAAAAGAACCTTCTAAACAATTGTTGCACGAAAAGCGCAAAGGCAAGCACAAATTGAAACCCGTTGAAAAACTCTTCAATTTCAGTTTGTGGCCAATGGCAAAAAATTGATGTTGTCATTGCAACAAAATGTTGGTATATCGCAAGAGTTGAGTGTCTGCCAACATGACAACCGATACACATAGTGTCCACACACAGAATATTTTAAACTCTTCACAAAGTATTAAACCAACTTGTAAAAGTTAACATATTTTCATGGATACCGATGGAAATACCAAATACTTCTATATAGACCCGGAAACTACTAAGCTCACGGCAAACAGACAAGTTCAAGCTTTTATGCACATGTCTTTTGCATAAATTTGCCTCATTTCAAATCGTTCCGATGCTCGAATAAATTCATTAACAGTGGCAATTGTCTGCCAGGTCAGTTTTCACCTGGGTTCACCACGAATGTCCCCATGAATGAAGCGCCAGACTCTCTCGCCAGCGTCACCTCCTGGGTTAACAGTCGAATAATTTAAAAAGTTTATGGCAAACCCTGAAGCTGCGCACCGTTCATTAGCATGCAAATTTGAAAATTTATCAGGTGCCCGTCGAGGTCCTGCCAGGACGTTTGCCATTAAAGCCACGACTCGCAGGACAAAGTTTGACACACGAATTATGCACAGGCAGGAACGGAGAAGTTGCTCGATTGGATAGTGGGTGAGCTTAGTTTCCGCATGCTCCGTATGTGCAGTAATAAATATTCGAGTATTATTTATAGATACCTGCACAGAATGACTCGACTAGATAGTCGATAAGGGAGATAGGAAGGAAGGAAATAATCAACTGAGATGAAGAAGTACTTGCAGAATATTTTATCTTATATCCTTCTATCTGTTATATGACACACAAATTTGTTTCCACATTTAATTGAATACATTGCAATCTACACTTTGATTTTTTTTTACATTTTCATTGGATTATCCCTGTTTCAGTTATTGTTTTCTATTTGCATAGATAGAGCTCGAATTTCATGCATTTTTCTGACACATTTATCATCCTGTCCAAAAGTGCAATAACACATCGAAAAAGCTACGGCAATAATAGATTATTCTGTTTGTCTGCCGCCCTTGGGCCACAAATCGATTTGTTTTTGTTCCACAATCACTTTTTGCGTTACAATACAATAACTTACGTGTTACGAGTTACACCTTGAATAAAAATATGTTTGTTGGCATATGAAAACACAACCGGAAATATAGAAATCATGTATCCAATGTGAATCACTTTATTCGCATATAATATACAACTTATGAAATATGTAAAACCTAACTTTAGATCCCTTAGGAAATGATCTAAAGAAATTATGCAATCTTGTCTAGTTCACTATATATTACACTTATTTCAATTCAAGTCGTACATCAGTTTTTCAGCATTGTTTGGTTCTTCACAATCAAATGATGCCATCATCAATTCTGTAAAAGAAAAGTAAGAAATCAAGTGAGCATTGACTGATATTTTGTCTTCAAAATACGATATAATATTATTTCCTCACATAATCGAACTAGAGTTGAACAACTTGTTTAGAATTTTCATCTTATTTCTGTCTTAATTATAAAGAAAATTTCTAAAAATGTCTAACAGAAAACTTTCTTATCCATTGCCGCGAAAAACAGAGATGCATACGAGTGTTCCGTATAAGTCGGCAAAAGTGCTGAGGAAAACCGTACAAGAAAGTGCGGATAGTGAAGAGAGTAATGCATCTGAAATTCTTGGCTTTAGCAATTACGATTATATCTATGTGCCGAGTTGCATGATGAATTCGTTCATCGATCGAGCCATACTTCCAAAGCAAGCGGCCAAATTAATATTCCAAAAGTTTAAAGACCGACTAATCGACTCTACGCCGTGCTCTGTCGAATCAAAGCTGTCTCGCATCATGAGTGAGAGGTACGGCAACGATGCGAGGACCTATAATAAAGGCGAAACTCCCTTGAGTCCCAATGAGACTATGATAGTCAAACTAGGCATACAGCATCCGTTTTTCCCGGGCTTCAACTCTCTCAACTGGAGCTCCCTCTACTCCAGTGCAGCTTGTGAACATGCCGAGAGCCAGAACCTTGTGTCTTGTCAATTGAATGCTTTGGAGAGAGCCAAGACCCTTGGCATGATGAGGTACGCATCAGTGAGCACCTTCGAAGAGGTCTCAGAGTCGGACAAGTTCCGCTCAAAGGTTTCCATTGCCGCTCACGTATCAAGGACGGACAACAAAAAATATTGTAAGTTAGCATATTCAATATATCCCAATTAAGTAATAAGGTCTCGACATGTCCAGCTTCGGTCGAGTTGATGCTCATGGCCTTGAGAAACTTTTGGTTCGATACGTTGGAGGTGAAAATCGGCAACTCGTACATGCACATAGATCGCGCGATCTTTCGCCATTATGCCAAAGCCTATAAGGATCATGACAACTTCTTTCTGGAACTGCCCAGCCACAAGGTGCCGATGCCTCTGATGGCTAAGCTCTACCATTGGATGATATTTGACGACGCTAAGGTTTTATTTGAGGGCGACTTCATGCCCATGTACAACATGGCCAAGTTCCTGGACGTGAAGGTGCTCTTGAATCAGTTTTGGGCTACATTCGCAGCGACTGATTTCGCCGGTGTATATGACCAGCAGGCATTCCTAGCGTACATGAAAGCGAGACAACTGCATTGCGAGGATATGATGACAATCATGCTCGGTCGCATAAGGAAGTTCTTTCTGCCACTGGTAGCATCGCAGGAGTTCGTTGAATTCGATGCAAATGAGGTCATCTTCACGCTGAAGATCAACAAAATATATGTGAACAGCGAAGACGAAATATTCTTTAGTGCCTTGCGCTGGCTGGAACACGACTGGGAGAATCGCAGGCTGTTCATAACGGACATTATGTCGGCGGTGCGCTTTCGCCTGCTCTCTCCCTGGCTGCATCGCTCTATTGTGTTCAAGTCGGAGAACGTAACCATTGCCAAATTGGGACAGCAGAAAGAGATTCGAGCTATGCTCTGGGATGCCTGTTTGTTTGCCCAGGCTCAGCTGGCCTTCCGATTGTCGCCTTCGATGAAATACGATAGTTTGATTATTAACGAGTATAGGTGCTCGAATGTTGCCCAACGATCTTGGGCCTATTGCCCCGAAGTGCCGCATCATCATGACATTCTCTGCCCCCACTTTCGTCCGCTGACCTGTGCAACTTTCAATCTATTTCTCAATGTGCTGCATAAATTGGCACAGCAGTTTATGGACAAACTGATGTTTGTGCCCTACAAGCACTGGCACTCGTATCGCTGCTGCAAGAAGTTCACTAAGATAAGGAAGGTAAGCTTGCGTCCACCACCTTATAAGTTGTTACATGAAAAAGATCCTTCAAAAACGGAAATAAAAAAAATATGATCATTGCTTCGATCATAACAGCTTGTCTCTCTTCTGCACTCTCTCTGCTCCTGCCTTTCACTCTTTTTACTCACCGGATTCGCCAAGCTTCGTAGTTTGCTGCATAAGGTGGCAGAATTGCGCATACTCCTCGCCAGAGGGCGCCTGTGTTGTCTTCATGCTCTGCATGTGTTTGGTAAAGGCGCCGACAATGGCTGCCATTCGATCGAAGGCGCTGATATTGATGTGGCCGTTGGGCAGCCTACGAAGAGAGGAGGCAACAATAAAAGATAAGTATTAAAAATAACTGTAATTAATTCATTAACCCTGAAGAGCTTTAATGAGAATGTCCCCAGCGTGATAAACAACAAATTAATTAAACATTCACATGATTTTCATTGATTATTTATAATTTAAAGTGCTCCCAAAGTGCTCGTGAATTTGAAGCACTGTTTGCCTTGTTCAAGCACAATACTAACTATTTCACACTCAATTAACATTGGGTTTTGCGAAGTGATAAAACATAAAACAATCCTTATGAGCAACAAAAGTAAATAAATAAACATTTTGCACTGCACTGCGCTAATTTGTAAAAAATAATCACAATGAAAACGCGAATGTGAAATCAATTTGTGGAAATGCATGAAAAAGCGCAGACACAAATATTTTCCACTCTGTGGCTAATTAAATTAAATTCAGCCAGTGAAATTGGCTTAAACCTATTAACAAGCGCAAACGTGGCCGGAAAAAGTGCAGCAGTTTTAAGCGGCTTTCATAGGGAATTGATGAGGAGGCAAAGAGAGGGGAAAAGTGAGGGGATAGAGAGCGAAAAAGAGAGGGATGAGGAGAGGGAGTTTCCACTTACCGCTGCAAACAGTTCTCGCGCTCGGCCAGTGCCAATTTAACAATATCCGCAAACACCGGAATAACAACCCAATCATTGAGTCTTCCCGTGGATGTCCTCGCTGAAGTTGCCTGCAAGCTCGGCTCCTTCACATCGTCTGGCACTGCGCTCATGCCGGAAGTGCCCTTTATGTCAATCGCAAGGCCAGCATCAGCGCCGGGCGAGCAGTCGCCACCCAAGCTGAGTGGAGCTATAGCTGACGCTGGCGTTGAGGAGGCTGCCGTCGTTTGTTCACTCGTTATCGATAACGTCGCCTGCTTATCGGTCTTCGCATGGAGCTGCTCATTTAGAACGATTGCCTGCTGTTGCCACAAATGCCCATGCCCCTCGGCGTGGCGCTGCATGCAGTCCAATTGCTGACACGTCACTTGCAATTTGCTCCACTGTAATCGAGTCGAAAAGATGGAAATGAATATTCGGTCTATGCAGCTTATCGCTTGGCAAGTAATCACTTTTTGTGCTTGGTTGGGTCAAAAAGAATATTTGAACGGATTTCATGCACTCCTCACTCGACAGTGACTTCAAGACTTTGGCACTACTAAATAGAAGTTACTAACTTCACTCTTCAACTCACCGTTACTTTAAGTCTGGCTATGGCCGGCGACTCCAGAGATTCCAAAATGGCCGTCGCGCTGTTGTAGTTGCCAACCAGCAGACAATACTGGGCCACTCCACTCCATAGCTCCACAGTTCTGCTGCGCTCCTCGATGCCGCTGCACTGTAACGAAAGCCAAAGGATTTATTCGTTGACAGATCTAAGTTGAACGACATTCCATATATTCAAGCCTTGCTCTCAAGGGTCACGTGGGAGGAACATCTGCATATTCAACATGCATGGAAAATTTGCATCTGAATGCCACCAAGTGTAAAGATTCTTTCGGTACGATTAACTTGGGGTTTCGCATGGTCAGACAGCTCACAAAGCAGAAGAAGCCCCCAGACCGAGGGCCGAGTCCGACTCACCTGCAGTATCTCGTTGCAGACAAACAGACGCAGACGCGCAGACCAGTCCAGATACGTTTCCAGATTGCAGGTCTTCTTCGGGTCCTGTGCACCCTGCGAGCCGCTCGCCGAGGAAGGTTGGTCCCATTTTTTCTTTAATAAAAACAAAGCAGAAACAAAATAAAAATGTTGTTATTGTATAGGGTATTTGCCAGCCTATGCAACTCGCACTTACCTGTTTGTCCAGCAGCACCATGTTGCTGCACTGCAGAAACTCCTCTGGCCCAATTTGCTTGGCCAATTTCTTCTCCAGTCGGCATAGGATTTGTGCGTATTGAGTGGCTATCAGACACTGGAGGGGCGCAACCTGCTAGAGGGGGAAGGAAGGGGAAATTGTTCCAATTGCAATTGGAATCGTTGTGGGCAACCACAAAGCTCACCTTGTCCTTGTCCTTGTCGCTCTGGCAGGCACGCAGATCGGCCTCGTGTCTTTCTAAATCAGTCAAACGGTTAAGTAAGGCACTTAGTACTTGGGAGACTACATCTTCTAAATGTGAAGTGGAACATCTGGAAAGGGAATGCGAAATGACTCTGAGACAGATGGGGAGACCTCGAATGGGACTCACCTAACAACGATATGTTTAACGTGATTCATCATGCGCTCGTCACGATAATCGTATGGAAATTTCTGCGTCCACTCGGCCAGGAGGGCAACTAATGTCTCCAGGCCTTGAATATCAGGTACCGCGTCCAGAAGTTTGCCAAGCAACTCATGTGGTCGCAGAAATAAACGTGATGATAATAAAAATGAGAACAGAAATTCCTGTAAAGCAGAAACATGTTTGCAACTGAAATCGTTTCCGTAATCGATTATTTTTGCTTGTTTGTTGAAGCGAATTCTCTCTCGAATTGGCATAAGCCACAGAAACAATTTGCAGGCCATTAATTATTTTGACATTTGTTTCTTGTGACTACCACAACCTCTACTGTACTTTGCTGCTCTCCATACGTTGAATGTACGGATGTTTCAGAGTTCTCTGCTTATCTACCTTGGAATAGTTGCCTGACTGCGTTTTGACCTTTTGGCTCACGTGTGTGCCAACAAATTTAAATATGGCCGTTTGGCAACATTCCAAAATATGCAAACAAACGATTTGAATTGAAACATTTTGTGGGTGACTGCAGAAAATGTGAACCAGATCTCAAGGGGGGAGAGAGAGTTGAATTTGTAAAGTGTATTACAAAATTTGTAATAGAAATCAAGAAACGTTTTGGTTTCCTTTAAGGAACAAGAATGGAGTCTAGTTTCTAGTTTCCTATGCCATGTATTTGCAGTAGAGTACTTCACTTCGATAACTCTCATTACTGATAACACATACCTTATCTAGGTCGATGACATGCTTCGGTATGAGCACCTCCGTGAATGAGTCCAGTGGGCCAGAAACTATTCTACCATTTATGTACATTATACCACCGGAGCCCAAAACAGAGCTCTGTGAAGTAGAGAAACTTCGAATTATTCCAAACTGAAAAGTACAAAAACAAAGCTAAGAAAACCAAGAAAAAACTTAAGAGAAAAATAGATAAATGTAAAAATTTTGAATTGCCTCAAAATTAATATCACATTGGCTGCGCTTGTGCGGGTTCTTGGGTACATCGTATTGATTTGCATCTTCTGTAGCGCCTGCTGCACCCAACTTTCTATTGGCAAGCTGAGGAAGGAATTTCAGGTGAGAAGTCAAGTTAATTTTCTAACAAGGTCCAGTGCAATGTGGCACCTACCTCGAACTGCTGAAACCCTAGTTCCAAGTCTTGTGCACTCAACTGCTCGGCGCTGTGGCGGCGCCGAAGTCGCATTCCCTCGCTGCCCGCTCCGAACGCGAGTCCCAGGCTCAGGGCAGGATACATGGAGGTGTCAGCTAGCGGGTTGGCCACATCAAGCGAGAATACCTCCGGTTGGGCGGGTGGCTTCTCCATGTCGAGGCCACAACAGGCCTCGTCTGCACTTGTATCACTGTCTGAGCTGCTCTGATGACGACACCTGCCACGATGCGAGTGCCGACACTTGTCCCTATCCCGTTGTCCGCGAGACTTTTGCAGCACCGTCTGCTTGCAGCGCGTGCCGCAGGCGATAGCTGATATCTTACTGGCATAAAAGTACATCGCCATGGGTCACGTTCGGGTTTTGCCTCGTTTCGCGGTCATGTGCGTGCTGCTCGAATGGTTTTTGCCTGCGCCTTTCAGTCCTCCACCTCGCCCTCGCCTAATGCCTGCGTGTGTTGCCCCGCACAGTTGCCTGGCCAGAGGCCACAACTGTAGCTCGTATTGTCATTATCATCCCGTCGACTGATTTCCGTGCTGAAAGATGCGAAAATGGTTGAATATGTGGTAGAATTTTGATTTACTGACGCCTCATAAAGTCAACGTTGCGGGCAATCGTAGCACATCACTCATACGCCACGTGGCACAGAAATAAATGCGCATATGTTTTCCCTCGTTACACAAACACATAAGCGAAGGAGGGCAAAGGCTTTAATCACAGTCTCCGAGTTATTTATCCTCATCAATTTTAAGGCAGAATTTGTCTGCAACACTTTGGGGAACAAATGAATATTCAAATGATTTCAAAGATTGCGAATAATTTATTACTAAATTGATTTTGGTTTTCACATATTTTGCACAGCTTATAACCACAACTGTTTATTTAAAAATTAAACATCCTTTTAAGCATTAAAAGACCGGCGAGAATTTTAAATTAAATAGTCTTCAGAGAGTTCTCTTTCGGTTTTAAATTAAAGCTCTCTGCTCATTACTTTGTACGAATTTGCATATTCGCACTTGAGTGAAGTAAACAAAAAACAACTTAAACACTCTTTCGAGGAATATATTGAATACACATCGAAGTATCAAAACGTAGTAGACTTTTATTGCATAAACTTGTTATAACATAATCCAAAAAGTTTCAGTTTACTTTTATTTAAAACAAATTTTGTTAGCCAAAATCATTTTTCGATAGAGAAACATAGTTTGGGATTATGGTCACAGTTTAAACAGAAAATACAGTCCATTTATGCAATGTTCTTTACACCCACGAAAAGCATACAGATGGTACCGCACACACACACACACACACACACACACACATACAGCTGCTGCTGGCACACATTGCCCGTTAACTGTAACGCGTGTTTTGTGCTCGACTTCATTACGGATATCTGCAGCTGGTCGAGGTTTTTAACAGGATTTATGCCTTATTTCCCACGCGGTTTCCCATGCCACTTTTACGTGCAATTATCCTTTTTATCAAGTTTGTGAAAATTGTCACACGTGGTGTATGCGTTTTTCGGGTAGGAAATGTAAGGTAATCGCGAAACGGCCACTTTCGTTTTGAGCCACATGTGATTTTATTTATGCATGAATTAAACACTGGCTCATTAATTCATAAATTTAACACATATTAAACGAGATTTTCATGTTGAGTTAAACTTTGGGTTACACAAAATGCTAGAATAAAATAACTCACTCTCCAGTGTGTAATCTGCTGAATGCCTTCTTTAAAGAATGACTGAGACTTCAATACTCATTTTATTCAACTTTGTTTTTCATTTCATTACACAATATAAATTCACATATTTTATAATAACTTATGTTATTATATTTAATTATTAAACTCTATTCACAGATATTATAAATTCATTTTTTGTTATATTTTTACTCCACAAAGGAAAAGACTTATGATTATTTCATGAATAAATTTTAACTTATTTCAATTATTACGCATTATCTTTTCTTGTTAAAGTTGAAAAATATGTCAATTCTTTTTGCATTTGTAGTCCTCAAACCGAAAGAGTTCCACATCCGTTACGCGACACGCTCTCGTCAAACCTCCGTTGCGAACTGAAGATTTAACATCGGTTGCAACGGCTTATCAGACAGGAATCCAGTCTGACAACTAACAGATGTACTAAAAAGTTGATACTGGGAAATTTCCCTCTGTAACAGAGTCCAACTAGTTGCAACACATGGCACAGATAGCAGCATCGAACGGTTGCAACTGCCTATCAGGCAGGAATCCAGTCTGACAACTAACAGAAGTTGATACTGGGAAATTTCCTTCTGTTACAGAGTCCAACAAGTTGCAACACAAGGCACAGATAGTAGCATCGAACATGTTGCATGCAACCCCGAACTCAAGTTCAGACATCACTTTAAGGACACATTTTGGGAATGTTGAAGTCCCCTAAGTGCCTATATGCACTCCTGCGAAGTAACTGTCTGAGTTTTCGAGAAGAATGTGGAAACCGATATCTTTGTTTACACTGTCGCCCACTCGAATGTCCCGCTATGTTTTCGTCTGTCTGGTTCTGTTGTGAATAAGGACCAATTATATTGGCTTGACTCATCTTTTGCGGCTGCCGTCTGGGGTGAGCTCAGAGTTCGGTTTTGTAAATCTACATTTAGGCACCGAAAATATTTGGGCCATAAAAGTTCACACAACAAATTAACGAAATCAATTTGAAGAATTTCGCTGAGCAAGCCAACTTTGGTTTCGGGGTTCCAACATTTTTAACACGCACATAACTCTGACACCCGATAGGCCGGCATTAGAGGTCAATCGTGGGGTAGGGAGGATCTGCTTCAGAAAAAACTTTGTAAAGGCAGAAAGGCCAAAGTTTCAAGTGGTAGCCCAAACTCAAAATTCTCTTTCCTTTATTTGTTGCGTTTGAAAATTTAATGTATTCGCAAAATAGAAGAAGTTTTTAAGGTTTCTTCTGACCGTGTGTGGGTACAACAAAATATCATGTGTGGATTTTTTAATAACTATATTATTTGCCAAGATGTGCGTCATGTTTACTCATAATATCACGAAATACTACTAGAGTATAGTTAAACATAAACTTAATAGTTTTTTATTCTTTTTGAATAATTACTTGACATTTACCTTACTGTCACTTGCTTCTACCTTTTTAATTAGTTCCGACAATTGTTTCTCCCCGAATAATTAGTTATTGCAACGCTCCAGTTGGAAGCGAGTTGTTGCTTTGATTTATGCCTCTTTTTATGGCTTACAAGGAGTGAGTGGGGAGTGAGGGGCATCGTTTAGTTACAATAGACCCAACTATGCTTTCAAGTTTGCTGCGTGCACTTTTATGCAAACTTCTTGGCCGAAAGAAAGACAGAACACTCTCTGCTATGCTCTCCCTATCTTACTCTGCTCTTGGTCTAGACAGCACTTAAGATCCAGTTAATGTCACGCCTTTACTCTCAACTCTTTGCCACCCAACTCCTCTTGGCAAACACAGTCAGACAAGTTGTTATTATTGTTTCTAGAGTTATATTTGTACTTGTAATGTTTCCATGGCTTTTACAAGTCGGCATTACGGGAATATTATGGAAATAGTAACTAAGTGCAGGCTGCACTGAAGTGTAAAGTGGAAAATGGAGACTGGCTCTGATTATATAACATAAGATAAATACAGGAAATCAATTATCGGAATGGTTGAGCACAGTCAATAAAATGATTTCAATAAATTAAGATTATTCTCCGGTTTAAATAACAGAGAATTTATTCAATGAAGCAGCGATAATTTTCATTCAATTTATTTTCAATAAAATTGTAATTTAATAAATGAATTTTAAATATTCAAGTCTGTTTATATTAAAGGTAATTAAAGTCAATTGTGAACATATTTAAACGTATATGAAGCCTCACTTGGTTTGTTACTTCAATACGGAACAATTGAGAAGAATTTCTGGTGAACTATTAATGATCTCAAACGATAAGCAAGTTTTCATGAAGCCTTAAAACTTTGAGCTATTTTCGTTTATAACTCAATGGCACGTTAAACAGAGGAAGACCCGGAAGTGTTGGCTATCAAATGCTGATTTCTATCGCTGTTGCTCATGCAAGGAAATGGAAAAACTTTTCATTTCTAATTAAAATCATATTAAAGCAAGCGATGGCAAATGGAACCTCGATGGTTTCCTTTATCTTTCGTGCTGCAGATTGCTTGCCAACCATTATAGTATGAGGTACGAGTACAATTGATTTGGGTTTAAGTCCGATTTCTTTATTTGTTTACTTTACCATGCTCAAGTAAATTGGTTTCTCGGCCGCAAGTAGATGGGAAATGAGGAAACGTGCCACATCCTCAATTCGATAATGTTATTAGCCGCAGCTATTGCTGTTGGCCTTTGTGCTGAAGTCCACTTTGTGCAATTGCCGGCCATTTAGAGAGCATTTTCACTTGGCCTTTAGCCACGATTTCATTGTTGATGAATTCTGTGTAATCTGAGGACTTAGCCGGGCCGAGACTAATAGTATTTACTCAGCTGTAAGATGGCCGGGTCATCACTTTGTAATAGCCTTATAATACTTTTGGAGCCAGCTTATGAGTGCGTGAAATACAAATCGAATTTGTTTATTAGTCCGAAAATCCCTAATAACTTTGCATGCACTGTAATCTGAACGCGAAACCAGAGAAACTTTGTTCAGAATTAAATGAAATTTATACCAAAGCGATTTGAATGCCGATTCTCCGATCCAGATTTATACTCGGCTAAGCTTAACTTAACTTCTACGCAAAGTTTGCAAAACAATTTGCTAACCAATGCAGACAATAAACTGTTTTTTCACGCCGAATTGCGTTTGATCGCAAAACATCAATAAATAGTCCTTTAAATTAAGTTGAGACTTAAACTCACGTAGACTCAACGAATGTTTAAAGCTCTTATTTCTAAATACTTACCGTTAATTGAATTAATTTCAATTTATTTCAGCGTGAAACCTCAACCCAAAAGTTATCCCTTAACGTTTGCTTATTAGGCAGAAAAGCGTGACTTTTACTTGAGTAAAACTCAATTTGTTTATTTCAATAGAATCTGTTAACAGCCTGTAAAATATTGCATAACATTTGCCTTCGTCTTGTGGTTACGTATTTTAATTACTCACACACATACACATACACTAACACACATAGAATGTGGGATGTATTTTACAATAATTACAAGGTTGTTGGGTAACAAATTTCGTCGTTTGTATGTACAGAATCTTAAGTCGTAGCTTTAAAACAATGTGTATATTTGGACTAATTAGAGACTTATTCAACTGAGTGGGATCTACAAAATATATAGTTATGTTAGGATATGCAGCATATACATACATTATTTATCCTTTGGTGTTTCCATGAAGACACTTTCTTCAAGCTTGTTCGCTCTCAAAGATTTTCATTACTTTTGTTCGAGTTTTTCTTTTGCCATTGTTTCCTTTGTTTTACTTCGTGTTTCCCAAACAAAAGACGTCTTAAATTAATTTAATTTAAGCAGATTGCTAGTGGGCATGAAATATAATTGGAAGTCATGTCATGCAAAAGCAAATAGTGTAAGGAACTAAAGGAGACTATGAATTTATCGATAAAGTCCACTAAAGTTCCCCTACTCCTGAACCTTAAATCCTCTGCACAATGAAAAGCTTATTGCCTTAAGACCCACATTGCGTATGCTTAATATTGCCAATTAGCTTGAAATTTGGCCATTGAACGGTGCGGTGCATGGCTTCTCGGCCAAGTCAATGCAACTCTATGAGGCGCACTCAAGTTGCAATAATCGAGTGCGCACTAGCGTAGACAAACACGAATACAAGTGCACAAGATGATAACCAAATCATGCTCTGCATTTCCGCTTCAGCAAAGTTCGCTTGAGCAAATATTGGGGATCAATTTGACGAGCAGCTAGCAACTTGTAACTGTCATGTAACATCTCTCTTTTTTTCGTGAGGAGACAAAAAAAACTGGTGAAATATTTGTAGCTTTCCTTTGCTGGCGGATTGTGTACACAGCATTTGTTAGCTTCCGTTTCCGCTCGGCGCATGCCATTTTTCGGTGCTTTTGTGTGCTGCAAGTGGCATTTGAATGTGAATCCATACATATTCATATGGATTACTTCCATCAGAGCGGCGGTTAAAGCTGCAGTTAGTCTGTCGCTAGCGAGCGGCCAAAGAGGAAGCTTTTCAGATACACAATCCATGCATAAAACTCTCCGCTTCACTGGCCCCACTCGAGAGTAAGTCCACATTCCATTTCCGGTAAGTTGAGCAAATCTCTGGTACAGCTAATGCAAAAGACAAATATTTTGGTTATATATATTTATACTATTTATAAGAAATTGAGATTTTATTTAAAAATAAAAAAGAATACAGTTTACTCAACTCAATGATTACATATTTACAATAATTTCAACATTTTTTTTTACTTTGTACGAGGGTTGTTTGATAAGTCCGTGACTTTTTGTATTTGCCGCGCACCTGCTCTAAATACAACACTGCTCCTGTCAGCAGTTATCGATTAACAGCTGACTGTAAAATTTTGAAAGCTGCGTTTTTTGGTTTGCGTTTTATAGGCATTGAAAGCAGACGATCTCGATCTCCATTTTCGTTAAAATTCACGAGATCGTCTGCTTTCAATGCCTATAACGCAAACCAAAAACGCAGCTTTATGTTTATTTAGAGCAGGTGCGCGCAAGTCACGGACTATCAAACGACCCTCGTTTTGAGGGCCTTGAGATCGTCTGCTTTCAATGCCTATAAAACGCAAACCAAAAACGCAGCTTTCTCAAATTTTACAGTCAGCTGTTAATCGATAACTGCTGACAGGAGCAGTGTTGTATTTAGAGCAGGTGCGCGGCAAATACAAAAAGTCACGGACTTATCAAACGACCCTCGTATGTTTCATTTAATACTTTCGACAGCATTTTGGAATTCTATCTCAATTAAATGAAAAAACTATTTGATTACGCACTTAATGAAGAGAAATTGCAATTGATATTTTAGAATTACAAAAAAAGATTATTGAATTAAAACTATATTTACTTTTGAAGTGAATGTGTGGTTAACTTTTGCATCAATTAAAATGTGCAAACAATACTATAGTAAATTCTTGCCTAATTACTGAAATGATATACAAAGGGGATATGATTTACTTTTTTAAGCATCGTGGTCAATTATTGGTTAATTCACAATGAGTACTTAATTATTTAATGCAATGAGAAGTATGTGTATCAAGTTTCATCAAAATAGAGAGACTAGTTTGCGTTCAATTCCTGCCCAAGGGTATCAAAAGCTAGATTCATTATAATTATAATTAAATATAATGTTCAAAATATTTCTTCACTAAGTGAGTTTAGATAAATAATGGTTCTACATTTCAGTTAGGGTACTTTTTAAATTTATTGTTATTTGCAGCTTAAAGCAATAAAATGCAGTTGATGTAATTAAAAAAAACATGAACCGCCATTAAACTGTCATTTCGTTACGTTATTGCATTATTCTGTGGGTCCATTAAACTCATTACGAATTTGACACTACACTGGCAGGTGGGCGCGTCGGGGGGTCAAATCTCTGGGTTATTGCTACAGTGCAAACAATTCACGTCGCGATGCGGTTTCAATTTATCTCGCTATCTGCATTAACTGCCCTTTTCCCGCATTGGGGGAGGTGAGGTAGGAACTCTGCTGAGCTGTGCGTTAATCAAATGTCAATTACGCTGCGGATTCATCGCTTCACAATGGACGCCAGCGTTGGTCTCGTAACCGAGTTGACTTTCTGACAGCGTCCGTGCTGGCGAGTACCGCCGTACCACTAAATGTTTGCCCTCGTCGCTTTTCCCTTGCACACAAAGACACACTCTCCCGCACACAGATAGCACGAGGCTTTTCTGTTTCCCTTTTCTGACGCTAGTGCTGCATTTCACTCGTCGTCGCCTTATCCCGTATGCAATTTGTCTTTATGCGACTTTTTTGTGGCCTCTTCGCGCGCTTTACAAACATCGAGTGGCTGCCGCTCGTAAGATATGCCCATGTTCCTTTTCCTCTCTCGTCCTTCGTGGGGCTTACTCTCTTTCTCTCCACACTTGAGTTGTGCACTTCGCTTTATTACTCGGCTTTTGATGCTTTTTAAATTTCTCCGCGTCAAACACTTGCATACATATTAAATTCATTGCAGCGGACTTCCTATGAAATTCTCTACAACAATGTCTTCATGAAGAGAGAAAAAAGGGAATGATGAGAAAGAGAAATAAACTCCCACGATTCCGAATAACATCTGCTAAATTAACCTTTTCCTGAGTTCTTTAATTCATCAGGTTTTAGAAAAGTTTGTTCTAGTTGAGCCGCCCACAATATTTTCTAGAATATTTCATAGGGCCTTCGTTTATGGCAGCATTTCTTTTTATTGCCTTCGACTGCAGTTGAACTTGAAGTATTATTACTGTGGTATAGAAGCTTTGCTCTGCTCACGCCTAAATAACGCAATCTGTCAGATTGTCCTTGCTGAGGATGTGCTAAGTGGCTCGCGTGCGCCGGAAGTGGCTGTCACGGAAGTGCCACAAAGAGCATCAAATAAGTTTGTTGTCGGGGCAATCTGTAAGCATCAACTCTCCGCCTGCCAGTGAAGGCGTTATGACTTTGATGCGCCATCATGAGGGGAGTCTCCTGTGGGGAGCAAAGAAATAGTTTGCGGCTCGGCAGGCGTCATTTGGTCGGCCTTTGTCTTAGCCATCCTACAACGGATGTCCTGTCGTGTCTGCAAGCTGTGGCGTTAACAAGAAAGGGATATGCTCTGTTCGGTTGTCCTTCTCGGTACAGAAACAAACTGAATTCAAACAACCAAATTGTTTATCTTGCCAAAGTCATGTAAAGTGTCCAACTCGGACAGGTCCAACAGTCTGTTGAAACTTTTCGTCTGCTGTTCCCCGAGGAAGACCTTCATTTAACTATCAGTTTCAGTGTGATTGTAATTTAAATTTTAAAGTCGAGCACTTCATCATCTCAACGTAGACTTTAATATTCATGAATGACCTGAATTGTGCCTTATAATTAAAGCCAACGCATTTGCGGTCCACAAATCTGGCTTCGACTCAAGGCTATTCATCAAAGTGTAATTTAAGGGAACGGACATTTGCTTGATTAGTTCTTCGGAGTGAGTGCACAATCGATTCATGTTAGTTTCAAGTATTTCAATGTATTAAAGAACTTAATTTTCTTTATTATATAAGCATTTCAGGATATTACAGTTCATTCACAGCTGAAATGTTCTGCAAAATCATTATTCATGCTGAGCTCAATCAAAAAAGTATAGCATACTTTTGTGCACTTGCCTGCGACAACCAGTAAACGAATTCCTTCAGGAAGCTGCCAAAGTTCAATTAAAGTTTTAATAAAAACTCGAGTAACCAAAGCTTTGACTCGAACAGTTCGCTCCGATATGCTGAGCAAGAGAAATAAACACGAGCATGTCAACTGCAGACTTGACTGCGAAGGCAAAATGTAAATGCACTTCATACTCTAGTTGGATTTATATTGCAGATTCTGCCGTCCTGTGTTGTGCTACGAGTATGTTTCCCAAATTGATTTTCGCTCAAAGTTAAATAAATAACATGGTAAAAACTCAAAGGATTTTCAGAATGACGTTGGGAAATCTCAAATACTTCTTATTTTGTATTAACGAATAAACAATTTCTTTAGATATTTAGAGAGTTATCCCCACAAGATATAGGGCAATTATTCCGTGCATAATCAAAGTAAAATACTAAACAATAAAGCCAACAAGGTGTTACAGTGTTTACAGAACTATTTCCCAATGCCGGATAAAGATTATCTGCTTTTAGCCTTTTGCTTACGTTGAATTAAGACATTGCTAAGACAATGACTGCTAAATGTGTCATGCTTAACAGCATTAAGCACAATTAAGTCATAAATATTTATGAGAGGGTAAATTCCATTTAGCTTGCCATGAATGCGGAATTAGTATTCACAAGTGCGCAAATGAACTTATAAATTACACTTAATCGTATCGCTGCACCCTTCATCTTGTTGTTTGTTTATTATTAATATGAATCCCAATTTTGCAAGTACAAATTAAATTACAATTTCAAATTATGTTATGCAGCCAGCAATAGCAAAAATATTGTGGAATATTTTCTATCAGACATTCACACGAAATACTAATAACAAAAATTGTTGTTTACGATTTCTGTTGTTCCACTGCAGCCTTTACTGTTATTGTATTTGGCAGTTGAATCTAGAAATTGCTATGAGAAATTGTTATTACTTTTACAGTTACGAATGCAGCTCAAGTTTCATACACTCTACGTTCCATCCTGACGTTGGGTGAAAGTCTCATCTGCTAATGAAGCATGACAGCCTTGAATGGCAATCAAGCATGAGTGAATTCTTCGAATAATTCCAAGAGTGATAATATACCACAACAATTGTTACACAAGTTGAGGTTGTTGTTGACGTAACACGCCTAACCAGAGATCCGAAGTGTCGATGCATGTAGAAACGATTTACCCAAATATGGATTCAGTCAAGCGAAAGGCAGAGGGGGAATATCTCAACCCTGATGTGCTTGAACCTGCTCAAATATATTCACAGTTTCTCCCTTTTTACCATCAAAAATAAAAAGATGTAAGATGTCTTTTTCGAATATCTGACTGGAAACATGATTCGTATTTCATTCGTCTGCACAGAATAAACCACAAATTGATGCTTGTCGTGCGTAATTTTCACGTGATTCCTTTGTGTGCTGCGTGGCCTGGGCTGGGTCTGAGTTTGGTTAGTGCTGGAAAAGCATAAGCAGTAGATGCTTAGATAGTTATTGGCAGCGATGCTGATTGGCAGTGCATGGCAATTTGCTGCCACCTTTCATTAGGTCTTTCCATTGTATGGGCATCGTTAAAGTGACATTTGACGTGCATACAAATCGTGCTCGGTAAATTAGATGCCACTTGTCGGAGTGCTCGGATTGATGATTCTGAAGGTCGACTTTAACTTGAACTAAATATGTAAGCTGCTCAACACATTTCGAGCTCTTAACATACATTGTAATTCTTTGAATCGCTGTGACACTAGACGTTTTCATCACAAAGTTTTTACGTCACGTATACGCCGTGTGCCAGCCACATTGTGACATTAATAATGTGCGCAAAATGTTGTCACAAACTGGGGCAGGTTGCTGGCTTCAGTCTGGTGAAAGTATGAAAGTATTCTCCCGGCCTTGGCCTAGCAAGATGCCTTTGCAGACTAAAAGGTAAATACCAAACTTTTACGTAAGTTACTCAGATATTAATTGATATTCCTAAGCGAATCTCCGCAGTGGCTTGTATACTCTTCTAGCTTAAAGTAGTAATTATATATTTTACCCATTGTAAATATGTAAACTAAATACAAAAGGTAATTCATTAAAAGTGCAACCTGCACTTTTCATCGGTAAACCTTAATTTATTTTCGTCTGCTCGAGAAATGAATACCAATTTGTGGAGAAGCAACAATTTGTGCTTTACGCATTACCAATCTTGCCGCACATTACATTTCATTTTCGGTTTCCTTTTAATAAGTGCGCGTAAATTGGAGCACATAATGGAAATGCACAGCGAATACGTAAGCTGCATGATAATAAATGAGGCGAAGTTTCCTGTTTTAAATGGCATCTTATTAAGACATTTATTTGTTCGCATTCCAGTTGAAACTCATCCCTTATAGGTTGCATCTTTTTGCAGATTTTATTCAATTCTCCTGGTTCTCGAACTCATTACTTTTCATTGGTAGTTCTTTTGCTTTTAAAAATTTTGCCTTTTTTGTGTTTACATCAAACAGGTCAGCTCTTTTCTTAATTGCTGTCATTCTCTTTGCTTGTTCTTTCTCATTGGTAGAAAAACACTCTTATTATTGCTTTTGTCTTATCTCTTTCTCTATTGAACACATTTTGCAGTTTCTAATATCAGTCTTGAACTCTTAAAACATACTTTTAATATATTTTGAGGGATTTAATACAGTTGGAGGTTTAATTTCGGCTAATGGCCCACAAGATGGTTTAGACCACACGCCCACACACAGTCATTGACAGCCATAAGCTTATATACATAAGCATAAGTATTTATTCAACTCGAAGCTGTATTTAAAATTCCGCTTGCATCTGACTGGGACAGATTTAAACGGTCTATCCCTTAATGCGGCATATGGGAGCAAAGAAAGAACTCCGAGGCGATTCCATTGTTTTACAAAATATATACAGAAACGGTTCCCCACACGCAACTTGGCGTATGCGCAACATCGTCGCCTGCTGAGTGTTTCGAAGGGCTTTTGTAAGCTCGAGCGTATCAGCTTTGCAGTTATTAGCATATTGGCGACATGCTTCGCTACTTAATGATGCAGAAATCTCAAAAAAACCATCTCAACTTGCTTAAATTCCGAAACGGTTACAGTTTCGAGCCATTGATTATGCGTATGTGTCGGAGAGAGAGAGAGAGTGTTAGCTTTAATCCATTTTGTGTTGTGACGATGCAACTTTGCCAAGTCCTCTTCGGTTGACAATGTCAATTCTGCATATTGATAGGTTTTTTCGCTGTCTTCATCGTGCATTGTAATGCAAACTATTAGATAAAAATTCAACTTTTATTTGGTAATCAGACTACTTAATATTTGAATTCTGATCAAGACATTCCCTAAATATATGAATGACTGCGCAATTCAATTATTCTAGTTGGGCAAAAATTGAACTTAATACTTATTTCTCTTTGCCTGTGCAACATTCATGATGTGCAAATTGTCGAGAGTTAAGTTTAATACCATGGTAATTATGGACTTTGATATCTTCTGCATTCCTTTAAGTGCACTTGAGTTTAAGCTTAATACTAAACTGAGCGCAGCTACAATAAATTGCTAATTGTTCCATTTTGGATATACATAGACTTAATTGAAGTACAGCACCAATTAAGTTTCCAGCTTAACATTTTAGAATAAAAGCTAAGCATTTAATTATTAAGTTGTGATATTCATCCATTTTTGTATAAATACGGTAATTAGGATATGATTTTTTTCAATCCGTCGCCTAATTGGGTACGAATATTTACAAACAGAATAATAAATAGACTACTTGAAAATTTGGGATGTGAAATGAAGCATGTTAACGACAGTTGCCTTTGAAATGTTAATATGTTTATGAAATACATAACAAAAATCTCTTTTTAAAAAGAAATCTGTCATTTTTTTTATTTTAGCATACTTCCTGGATTATATAAATATATCAAAGAAGTCTTCTGCTACCTCTGACTTCAAAGTAAAATCCATTATCCGGTGCGTCGCACCCACCCTCAGTGTTTCCAAGCAATAATTCAATTTGGTATTTGTCAATTGACTTGATTGTTTTATTGGAAACGTATCTGAGCGCAGGTCAATCATGAGCCTAAGGGTTGGGATGGTATCAGATACACGTTTCGGTTGTCTCAGAGATTCTGCTATAATTTAATAGTTAAGTGTTATACAACACCAATACTTTTTATGCTGTGCTAAACTAAATCCGAAGGTGAAGATATTGAGTGAGTTTGTAGTTCAACATCTGAGTTTTAAGGTACCTATACCCTTGGTTCATTGAAAGTGCTCAAAAAAGTGTATACTAACTTTGCTTAATATGATGAATGTCATTTAGTTTTGAAACTGCCCGTGGTAAGCGGTATTCACAGTCAATGTGCGTTGTTAGGACAAAAGAAGTAACTTGGTTCGTGAAAATGTAAATTACCCCGAACTTCCTTACTCTGCTACGCATGCAGCCTGTACAAACATCAACTCAGCTACAGCTGAAACCCTTTCCGTACTCTCTGCCATGGCAGGGTTGGACTAACAAGGGGTAAGGCCATTGGGTCAGGCCTGGCTTGGCTGGGCTCGGCTGTTGTTGGTTTAATAGTTAAAAGTGGCCCGGCAGTAGGTCATAAAACGCATGAGTGCATGAATGCACAGTGAGTGGAATTCAAATGCAACGCATAGAGAGTGGAGCTAGCAGTGGCAGTGCTGGGGCCGAAAGTGAATGTGTTGACTGGGCAAACAAAGCAAAGAGCTTTTGACGGGGAGCAGCAGTCGCTGTCGAGTGGGCGGGTTCAGTTCTGCTCAGGCTACGGCCAACTGTCCTTGGCCTATGCAGTGTTTGAGTAGCTGGCATAGCAAGGGGCTTGTAGAAGGGGGGAAGGGCAACGTGAGATAAGAGATCTCTGTTTATAGAATGAAACAAAAGTTCGGCCCAGAGGTAGAGTAAACCTGATTGAAGCTGCACAATCTTCAACATAAATGTGTGCAATTAAATGACTAGTTAAGAATTTCAAATTCCTCGCTAACCTTTCCCATCTGGCAACTCAATTTGTATTATTTGCAGCAATTAAATGAAGGAATTTCCAGGTAGCACGCCAAAAGGTAATTTATGACAGGAGAAAATGAGTTCAAGCCATGCGAATGACTATAAATAAAACTCCTTATCGATGCTCACTTACAGCTGAAGCTTAAACAATAAATTATTGACTTGCGGTAAGTGAAACAAAACCTCTACAGAGCGAAGTACAAGTTGCAGTTGCAACATCTGTTAGTTATTTCAATTTGCGGTTACGGCCCGTAGTATGAGAGACGTATGTTTGTGTTGCACCCAGCCAAATTGATAGTTATCGTGCAATTCTTTCTGGAAATAGGTGCAATTGTCGGTATTTCATTGCCTTTATGGAGTACGGAGTAAGTGGGAGTGAGTAGGAGCAAGTATAAAACTAGTTTGGATTTAAATAGTTTATTTCCATTAAAAGTTCCTATGCTTGATTTTTATTTCAGACGCTCCAAAAGAACTTATTTTATGAGCATCATCAGTTTTATGTTGCGGGTAATGTGGTTCCTCCAACACCTGTATAGCTTGTCGACTATTTGACGCCAGCAGGTGTGTCCACTGGGTAACTGGCAACCACAGAAAACAACATTCATTAGCATTATCAACTAACGGTCGAGGTCCCTTAGAGCTTCCAGCAGAGCATGCACGGCGACCATCAGGACAAAGTTTGGCACACCAAACATGCAGCGGCAGGAACCGCGCCGGCAAAATATACCCTAATAATTATTTGCGTTTTATTTGCTGTCAGCTCACAAGAAGTTGGTAACTTAAGTCTTTAAAATATTTTTAAGACTTATATTAAAGTCAAACAGCTTAGTCACGCAGCAACTTTTTGAAAAAAACCCTCTGAGGTAGACGTCAGAAACGTCCATCAAAACATCAAAGAAACAGCAAAATTACTTTGGCAACCTCAGGCAACCGCAGTTAATGGTCAGAATATTAACTCAGAACAATAGAGAGGGCGAGGGAACCAAATTTCTTAAGCCTTTCGCACATTAACTTTTCTTCTAATTCATATTTAGGTATTGATGTATTGAAAGGAGAAGAATAATACAATACATAACCAGAAATGGAAAGGTAAAAATGGAGAAGTTCAAATCTAGATTAAGTTTTTGTCTCTGTGAGCAGTAAGCCTACAAACCCTTTTCTCTTTTTGATTCCTACTATATACTATATTCTATCAAGTGTGCTAGCGAACTATGCTTGCTTAATAGAACATTGTGGCTCTTATGGAGACACGTACTGGATGGCCGTGATGCCTGGTCAGTTTTAATGACTGTGTGTGTCTTCCAATCAGACGTTACTTAAGCTCAACATTACCTATCACACAGACTTTTAATATGGCACAGTTTTCAATAGTTTATTTAGTTTATATTTAGTTCATTAGTTTAGATTTACACAGCGTTTATATTTCTCAACTTCATCGCATACAAATTTAAAATTCTTCGGGTAAATTCTGGTGCACTACTTTTCAACTGGTTTATTTTTTAGAATCTTAAGCTACCAACTCGTATTTTGATTCTCTTTGTGGTTTTCAATTTATTTTCTTAAGCTTTTAAGCATTTTCCATTTGTGTCTGTTGTTATCGGATTGCATTGTTTGCATTCACTCTATTTCAATTGTGAGGCTTTCTCTGCGAAGTCTGAAATCAATTTATTTATTTAGTTTAATGGAGTTCTTATTCAATTTCCATATAAGAAAAGACAACTTGTGTCGAAATAAACATAATATAATAAAAACATAAATTTCGAATCCTCGTAACGTTTCTTACTCAGCTTTCTGGAGTGTTTCCTCATAGTCAAAATGTTAATCACGACTCATTACTGGTCCTCACAAAGTTGATTTCTTTGCCGTGCTGTCACGTCCTCTTAACCAAAAAACCTCATTAAAGCCCACTTATCTGGGATTTGACTGGATCAATGAACGGCCCGCAGAGCTCCCGTTAAAGCAGAAAAATCAGCACAATTAACTCAACTGTGGAGATTACGTGCATTCTGATGCCGTGAAAACAGGCTTATTTGTGGAAAATGTATCGATGTGAAAGTGTTCGCATTTACTTAATATGTATGATTGATGACTCACACATAGCAGTTGATATTGATACCCTGTTAATAGAACAGAAAGGCAAGGTATGCCAAGATTACATATTCATACATTAAGCGACTGCATTTTAACTGTCAAGCTGAATTGTTTGATTAAATTACATATCCGAAGAACACTTGGTATCATTTGGTCGAGTCATGTTCAAATAAAAAACTGATGTAATCTCAGATATCATTATAGTCTGACATTACCAGTTGTTTAATTAAAATTAACGAAGATAATTCGTGCGGGCATTAAGAACATTAATGGACTCCTTTTGTTTTTATTCAAGAGACGAAAAACTGAAGCCAAATAAATATTAAAACGATTTCATTAATATCGTAGTAATACAGATTAAAGAATTGACTCTTTAACTGTTTGCATTAAGATCTTTGGTGTATTAGAACTACAATATTGAAGTTGCATTTTAATGAATTTTTCATTTTTTATGACTGCATATCAAATTTAATTAAATTCAAATCCCGAATTCTGCATCATAAATAAATAGAATAGAATACAAATCGACGAAATCGATTGACTGTGCATTTGTGCGGTATCAATTAAAATTGTGCAATGCAGAATTGGCACATGAAGTATTTGTAATATTATTTAATCTGCATGTAATAACAGGTGCTCGTTGATTTATAAACGACACTAACGAAATTAAACTTACAATTTTAAAGAACCTTTTTTTTTAGTTATCAGTTTTGTGTATTTTGGAATGCATAAGATTTTTCTTAACAAAGATACCCTTTTGTTATATGTCACGCACTCAAAAGTGTAAAGCTAAAGGAGGAAACATTTTTCAGTCGTATTATGTAGTCACTCTAATGCTTTCTACTTTTTCTAATCGATTTAAAAAAAAAAAATTTAAGTTTTTCATTGTTTTTGAAAAAATCACAAAATGGTCAAAATACTCGCTCGCGAAAGTGTGGAACAATTCATACGGGATTCCATGGAGCCCGTTTCTTACAGCAAGTTGATAGATGAGTTTACTTATCCGTCAACCAGAGCATCAAGTCGAAGGAATATCAAGGCTCAGTTAGAAAAGATCCTGAATGTCGCAATCGACTCTGGATCAGTTTTACAATACAGGGATCATTTTTACTCCTCTTATTTGTCTGAAGATTTGGAGGGAGTCGTACAATATATGGAAGAGGAAGATATGCCATCCGTGCTAAGTCAAATTTCCTTCTCGAGTTGCGAGTCACTCGACTCAGAAGAGCCCATTGATGATGATGAAGAACCGAGTTCTCACATAACTTACACGTATGTGCCACAAGTTTACCACAATAAGAGGCCCAGACAAATTTTCTCCTATAAAATATAATTTTATGCGGAGTGTATAGAAACAAATAAACCAAATGCGATTATACCGCACTGCTCTATTCATTTACTTCACGTGTTTTCTCATTGGCAATTTATCAAATTTGCTTATGGTATGTGCGCATTTGCTAACCAAGCTGCCATTCACATCGTCAAATAGTTTTTCAATTTCCACATGTGTTTATCTTATATATTTTCTTCAATATAAGTTTAAAGAACTTGCTACACTTCGGCAGAAGAAAAGTTTTCTTTGCAAGAATTGCAACGCCAACTTCTCGGAGTAAACTTGTTCAAAAAAACTTTCTAAAAAACTTGCGATACTTTAAAAGACATCAGTTGGACTTTAACAACAGCAGAGAAAATGTTTTTTTAGTATTTTGCTTATATGATAACCTATAAAACATCAAATTTATAATGCACTAAAGCACGAATTATGTAATCCAATTCGTGAATCCCGCTTTCAATTTGTTTTCATAGTTACTGGCCTTTCAGTTTGTGTTTCCTGGTTGCACATACACCACGTAGAACATGTGCACAGGCAAAGATAAATTGCACCGCACATCTTTTACTAGAGAGCTTGCTCTTGGGAGTGATTTATTTTGCACTTTGTAACAGGCTGTAACAACCATCAACAAATGAAAGGCAACGAGATAAGCTGAGTCAATAGAAAATAAAACAGACACAGAAGAGAAAATAGGAAGGAATAGTATAATAGGCTCTGCTTTTATTTTAAGTTATAAGTGAGTGCTAACTAGATAACTATGCTTAAACCACACACATCGCCTGCTAAGTCGGCAAGTTCTAAAAATATTTTCTAAAATCTATTTGTTCGGAATCTTTTATCTATTTGTCAACATAAGCTATTCGATTGAAATATCATAAACAACACCTGCTCGGCATGCAAAATGAGACTGAGTTCACAGTAATCCAACAATCTGGATGCGATAGACTTCGCTTTGTCAATTGCTTGGGTCATGCACTCAGCGGATTTTCATCACCAAAAGATTGATGATGGCACCGATAGCTTATACAATGTGCTGATACTCGTACCACGGCATCCGGCACGGTGAGTTATAGCTTTTTTATAGCTACCCATAAAATGAAAATAACTTTTAGGCCCTCGCAATTTGCATAGATTTACATTTTGTTTGTTGCCTGCAACAAATGATGTGATAAAGGAACTTTTAAGTCGTCATATTAAAGCACATAAAATGTTTTAAATTAAGGTTAATTCAACTTGAACTTAAATTTTACCTACGTATATTCAGAATTGCTTGATCGATGATTTACATTTATTGAGTATTTTCACATCTCTTCTGTCTATGTCAGTTCTCTTAGAGCTGAATGTAGAATCTCTTGACCTATTTACAAATTATGCCAAGAGCAAGCGAAAGCTTTTCGCTATTTATTCGTGGAATTTTGGCTTATGCAAATGTTTTATGATCCACTTGGCTAGATTAGCTTTGCGTTTTCTACTGAAATGCCGCTGGCATATGCTGCGTATGAGTTATTTATTGTGTGTTCAACAATTTGCCTTATTTGGTTCCACAATCATTTCAACCTTAAATGGGCATATTAACATTAAATTTATTTTCCAGCGTGTTTTAATTTATACAAAATTATTTAAATATTTACTGAGTATTTTTAAATAAATTCTACAACTGGGGAAACGACATTTTAAATAAGGCAATAATTCTGATTGCCTGCCAACTACATTGAGTTTACACGAGCTGCTTTACCTGCAAATAAAAATGCAATAAATATATCAAGAACATGCTCGCAGACTTCGCAGCCATCCCTTCGGAATGCGATGTAGGATGGTAATGCCAGCCAAATGGCAAATGGTAGACGGCTTCACCTGCGAAACGACCTGCAATAACATTTGAGCTTAGGAAAACCACAAAATTTCAGCTGTCTGACCCACTTGCAGGACAGAGTTGTGAAAATGTCTTCACAAGTGTGCAGATAATCGAAATTTATGAGGACCCAACTATGCTAGATTCCTGCGGTGAAAGTTTATCACCTGCTGTGGTAGATGTTAGGTAAAAAGTCGATAGAAGAGAACAGTAAATAGCTAAGATATGAGCACATGCATAATCGCTTAGAACACCGAAGAGCATTGAAATAATATAAATCGTAGTCTAAAAGTGTTTCAATATTGTTCACTCTTTGCTTTAAAACCCCAACCAAAATGGTTTCTCTTTCTTGTGAAGTCAACAAATAAAAAAAGACATTCGCTGAATTTCTTCTCTTGCAGTTTTAGTAGCGTTTTTTCCATGTATAGCCAACAATGAAACAACGCACATTGCACTGAAATGGTATTCAAGGCAGACCGAAGCGAGAAATACCCTAGCATTTGGCTACAAAAACGACAATTTTAAATATATGCAATTCACGATATTCCAGTGTTCATTATGCAATGTCTGAATGAACGAATATATTCACTTTAAAATTGTCTTGCAGCAGACAAAAGCAAACTGACAAAACCTTTGGAAGGGTAAAAACAAAACTCACTTTGCTTTTCCAATAGCTATCCTCGGCAAAAAAAATCCACCGCCCAAAAGCTTGTTGTGCTGCGTGCTGCATTTGTCAGTGTTTTTGATTTGGTTCCATTTTAGCGTGTTTGAATATTTGCATAGCCAGCAGAAATGGCTACCATTTGACAATCTTTGCCGCCAAACTCCACGCTGAATACAATTTAGTCATGCATGTATTCATACAGTGCCTTTTAGACTCCCCTTTAAGATGCAAAAAATAGGCTGTTTTTTTTCTTCTTCATTATATAGCTGCTGCCTGGTTAAAAGTACAGTATCCTTTTTCCCATACCTTGATAACTGATGGCTGATGTTTTATTTTAAAGTATCATAGAAAACCCTAAAGTAATATGATTTCAAGCTTCAATTAGCAATGCCAACTGTGCCTGGTACCAATATATTTGTATGAGCCTCAGGTGCATCCAATTGAATGAAATTCAATGGTATTTCCGAATATTTCCTATGGAATTTTGTAATGCATTCCATGCCAAATTACAAATTGCTGCACATTTCTGTAATGCATAAAATTATGTAATTGGCATCGATATCGGAATCAGGCGCGGCCTCAGTAGCGGCTCATTCAATCGAATCGGAAAATTAGAAGCTTGATTTTGAGTGTGAAAGTTTAGCCAATTTACCGTTTGTGCCAATAAATTTCTGCACTGCTGTGTTTATTTCAAATATGTTTGAATGTATATGTATGTAGGGTATGTGTAATATTGAAAAACGCATTCAGTTACACACACAAATTGGATTACAATCACAATTTCAGTAACGGAATTTTTGTTTGCAATCTAATATTTGCGGCTCTTTTTATAGGCTTCAAATTGCAATTATATTAAACTTTTAGTTTCCCCTCAAAGCAATTATTGAACGAGTTAGCTGACTAAATAAAGTAACAACGCTGAAAACTAAAACTAAAATTGAAGTTTACTCAGATATTGATAAAGTTGACCATCTGCTGATTCACATACATATATTTTGTCAAAAGCCTTTTTAGAACGCTGTCGTGTCTCCGCAAACCTTTTAGTGAGCCTCACGTGACAGTCATTGAACCGGAAACTTCATTAGAACATCAACAGGAAGGTTGAGTTTCTATGTCAAATGAAACGTGTTACGCATACGCTATGTGTAACACTCAAGTGGAAGCGCCATCAACCATAATTGAGCGTCAGAGTGTCCATCAATAAAGTGCAAAATGTTGTAAGTAAAGTGTCAGCTAAAATCAATAAACTTGTAAAGTGCCGCGAACTCTGTTGGATTTTCAAAATGAAATATTTAAGACTGCACAGAATATTTTGGAAAGAAGAACATACTTTTAGAATTTACTTAAATTAAATTATTTAATGGCTGTTCAGCCCAACATTTGATTAATTCGACAACAAGTTCAAGGTCATTATACCCCGCAAGAATGTTCCAAAGGAAACCAATTGGTTCCCTTTTAAAAAAAGGCACGCTGCTGTTACGCAAAGATTACTAAACTTATCCTTGGGTCAGCATATAAAAAACCTTGGCAAGCAGGCTATGCAAACTTAGCAAATTTGACGATTTGTTAATGTGAATTTGGATTGAAAAGGGTCCAAGGTAAGTTTCAAATTTGATAAACATAATTAATGTCTAGTCATCAAGAGTGTCAGTTGCAAACCCTTAAACGCACCAGAAATTTCTTGTGTGTTTAAAAATTTATTTTAATTTTGTGACCTAAGTCAACAAATTGTTTGCGACCCACAAAGTTCGCTATCGAGCTTGCAACATGTTGAAAGCAGTGTTGGCGGATTTAAATTTAAGATTTCCAGAATACCAAGCGTACCAGGAAAACTGCGGGAAGTAACGATTATAAGCCTTGTCTTTTGTCAATTTGCAAGCAATTCTTGTGGTTATTAAGAGCTGTCAATGTTGCTTGTCTTCCTGCTGTTTGCCGCTGCTATGTTACGTGACCTTCTCCATGGTTCTTTCTCAGTTTCAATCCCCAAGGACAACTAAACTTCTTAGATAGTTTGCCCCAAACAGATTAAAGGCAAGACAACAGCTGTGGACAATGTTTGTCAATTAATACTCGTAACAAGCCCATGAACTTTGCCTGCAAAAAGTTTACCCCATTTAAGTGTTGCTACTATTCGAGAAGTTAGTTAGTAGAAAGCATGAAATAGTTATTGAAGCATTTAAAGGTAATGCATTAGATAGGATATAATGAAGAAAGTAATTGTAAATCATTTCTTTTCTAACATTTCTTGTTTTTAAAGAAACTTTACAAAAAGTGCCGTGATGTATTAGGCAAGTTCATCACCTTCAACTCTTTTCTTCTAGACAAATTAAAGAATAAAGACGCAAGCTATGTGTATCTTAAGGATTGCAGATGACATAAGCTGTCAAGCATATATATTTATGCAATATATTACGAACTGCGTATACCCTCGCTTTTATAAAAGCAAACTCATTTTCTTGAATATGAACCCCAAAAGTAGGGTAATAAATCATTTTTTTTTGCCACTTTCGATTTGCGTGCTAAACGAGAAAGCAAAAAAAATGGCGAATTTAGCTATGCGAAAGATAAACAAAGAGCAAGGCATCAGCCTGACTTGCATAACATTAATAACACAATGAAAATCATCAAAAGAAAAAGAAAAGAGGTCATCTAAATTTAGAAGAATAATACGAGACTGAGATAATTGTAATTTGTAAAGAATTATGATTAGCAGAGTCTGTGATAAGAAAAGTCTTGGGAAAAGGTTTTAATGAAAGTGCATGAAACAAGAAGTAAATGAAGAAAAATGAAAGACCTCAACGAAAAGTGTGTCTTGTGCCAGGCAAAGGGAACCGACAAGAGCAAAGATAACTCCACAATTGGAGTGCCTGACAACCAGGCACACTCGCTTCCAATAAGCGACACTGTGGCAGCCGAGGCTGACACCCATTGCGAAATCCGCAGCTTAATTGACATTTGATTAACGTACAATTCAGCTTCGGCTCAGATCTGCCCTTCTACGTCTCCAACTACGTTGGCAGACGGGTCAGAAGGGGGAAGTTAATCACATCAGGAACTGAGAAACTGGCAACCAAACAGACAGACAGACACACAGAGAAGGTGGTGCTCTGTAAGAAGAGGAAGTAAGGGGGAGAGGGAAGTGCGCTCACAATGGCCACATCTGACATCCTGGGACAGTGTCAAATTTTAATGAGTTTAATGGTCCCGGAGGATAACCCAATAAAAGAACACAAAATGGCTTTTTAATGGCTGCAAATGTTTTTTAATTGCATTTATGTCACGATGCTCCACTTTATTGCTTTACATTGAAATAATGTATTTACATATAAATAATCAGTACAATATGTAATGCAGTTTAACATTTAACAATCTTCTTGTGAAAGCAAGTCATACTTAAAGTCAAATATCAAAAGTATCCCAAACTGTTGTTAGTTATGCAATTGCAATTGTATTTAAGCTTCGATCCTTCGCTTACATTATTACTGTTAATTAAGTTTATCAAATAAATCAAATTTGTTGTCTATGTTTGAGCTTCTCAAATTCCCAGAATTGATTACTAATAATCAGTGCTAGTAATAATTAAAGCAAATTATTGCTTATGCAAACTGCTTTGCGGTCGATGAGCTTTTGTCCTTTGACTTCCACGCAATGCCAACCTTCTCGGACCAATTAAGCCCAAAATGTTTAAATCCACAAGCTGTCAATGCCAAAGACTTTAATGCCCCAGACAAAGTCAACGCCAGTGCCTAATTGGTTTGGCCAAATGCCAAATTAGCTAACAGATGCAGACCGAATCGAATCGAAGTGAGGCAATTTTGAGTTCAAAGTCAAAGCGTTCGTTGCCTGACCGTCTATTCAATTCGAATTAATTAGGCAGATGCAAGAAAAACTGTTTCATTGCATTTCCAGAAAATTGAAAGAGAGTTGAATTGAATAAATTAAGCCTGCAGTTGATGGAAACCAATAGAATTTTGTTTTATTTTATGGCAAATCTAATCAACATTTAACACATAAATGTATATTTCTTAAACTGCAGCATTGATTGAATAATTGAATATTTATTAGCAATTATAGCGGGTTCCAAACGATATAGCTACTGGATTTACGGTTAATATTTTATGAGCCCCAAGCACTTTTCGTTAATTTAATTAACACTTTCTTTGTTCGAACCAAAAAAAAGACGGAATACAAAGGAAACTCCCAATTCAAACAAGAATCTTAAGAGAAGGCGAAAAAGGAGAAAATGCTCGAAGAAGGCGTCTCAATGGAAACAAAGACAATAAAATTCTTTTTATGGTTGTTTTAAATGCTTTGCCCAAAGACATTAAAAAGTCTTCAAGTCGGCCAAAGTTTTTGTTTGCTTTTCCGGCGCCGCTTTTGCGGCACACTCGAAATGGAAACAATGGAAATCATCATGAATTGTAATAATACGAAATTATGAAGTTGGCATTGCCTGAGCAGTTGTTGTTTTGCTGCGCCTCTGCCGGGTTCACTGAACTTTCGCACTTGTAATTTTATGCCACATTTTTTGAGCCACTCAATTACATTAACAATTCCGAGAGGTCATCTCTGTTCCCCTGAGAAAAGAACATCCCCAGCATTTCAGGCAAAGCAGCTGTGGCAACAAAAATCTTGTTCAGCTTTCTGTTTTTGTGGTTGCAGCTGAAATATTTCACATTTCTTTTTGCCCCTTCTCACTTATTCATAAACACTTTCACACAAGTGTGTGAATAAATATTTTATTCAAAAGTATTCTCAAATTTCATTGTGCTTGTTCAGGCGAGAAATTCACGTCAAATTTGTCGACCTGAATGGAATTTTTAATTGGGACTGATTTCAGGCAGAAATTTAAAGAGACATACTAAGAATTCTGGATTTATTTATTAACAAAGAAAGCAATAACATCATTGTTTAACGTTGTTTATTATGGCTTCCGGAGTTGTTCAAATTCTTCTTATAGTACTGAGTTTTATTGAATATTCCGCCCTGCCAGTGGTGACTTGAAAGCCATAATAAAAGCCAACATTATTGTGCCAGTCAAGCTCAAAGAGAAGAAAAGCAATTCTGGTCATCCTGCTGCTAGGCAACGATTCCCTTTCCTTCTTTCTTACTCTCCATGCGCAACTAGGATATGATTTTAATTGAAAACAGAGAACTTTTTTTGCCTTTGGCCTGCCAAGCATTAATTTACCTGCAGCACTTCATAGTCTTCTTTGTGATGCTTCATTTGTCTTTTCAAAAAGAAGGCAACAAAAAATGTGCTAATGTCATGAAAAAGTATGGCACAGCGCTAGTAAATATAAACATGCATCGAAAGCTGTCAAAATTATTTATCCACAACATTCTGTACACATAAAAACATTCTCACATTACGTATACGCAATAACATTTGAAAGTGTGTGTTCTGCGCAATCGGATACCAGAAATCTTTCTGAAAAAATGTATTTTTTTTATAAGGATGTTATTGAATTCTCAATTTGTTATAGATTACAAATCTTATCTTTCAAGCTTTGCAAGAAAATTAACATTAATAAGCAGGATACAACATTGAAGTCATTTTTTTGTTAATTTGTTATCAAAAGTTTAAAACTTGTTAATTCAAATTCAAGCTAAAACTCTCAGCTGGCGAAATTCATCGCAATCATTAAATGGCTAAGAAGTCGCCACAATTCAATTACCAGATGCCAAGAATGCAACATTGTGGCAACTAGCACAAGGCGCACTTAAACTTCTCAATTTTAGCAGAATTTAAAATTCTAGCAGGTGACAGGAGTCAGGTGAAGTCGGCTTTACGACTTTGGGGCATCCTTAAGCTGCTTTCTCATTTCTTGACTTGCCTAGCCTCACCTCCCAACCCTCCCTCTCTTGTCTTTGCTGCTTCCCTACTTCGTAATCCCGAACTTTGTAATGTCTTCGTTGCTCAGGCATGTGTCTCCAACACGTGACAGTGCGGCTGGTCACCTTTTCCTGCTCCGGCCTTGTCACACCTGAGTGGCAAGTAACAGAATCCGCACATGTTGCCCCACATTTGGTGTCATTTCGTGGCCAGCCAGCGCAGCTAAGGACCAACACGGAGCTAACAAAATGACAAATGGCAACTCGTCTGAAACGGTGCATTCACTAATTGTACCCAAAGTTATAAAAACTTTCAGTTTCCAGCGCTGACTATAAAGTTTTATACAGGCTTCTTTTATAAACGAAAATGGGAACCGAAGTGAAACAATCAGATATTAAGGTCTGCAACTTTTCGTATTTCAATGTAATGAACGAATTTAATTTATATTTAAATCTTTATATTTGTTTTATTTCTTGTTTACCAATTTATTAGTCTTACTTGTACAATCTCACGACTAATTTTGTTTTTTTTTTTTTTTAAATCTAAAGTATTAATAAAATTGATTTAAAATCGCTTTAATGAATCATGAAGCAGTTCGTAGATTTTAATACCATAATTTTTTGTTTAATACCTTAATTCATTACTTAACGTAAACAGAAACGTAAAAAATGAAAAGTAAAAAAGTAAAGTAGCCAAAAAAAGACTCCTGTAATCCAATACGAAATTCTCTTTTGGCCGTTGAATAATAATTTTCCCGTTAATCTTGACGCAAACAAGTTGGGAGGAAGTTGCAGTCGACGAACATAAAAGGAAATAGGTCGCCCCAGGCAATTGCCCTGGTTACACACACACACACACACACACACACACAAACAGATGAAACTGTCATTTAATTTTCCCTTTGCACACGCATTCCCAGACATTTGCATACAGAGAAAACTTAAATATGTATTAAAAACAAATTGTGACTGTCCTTAAAAAGAAGGCGAAGAAGAAGGCGCCAGTGAGTTGCAAGCAGGAAAAACTTTTGCATGTGTGGCAATCTTAAGTGCTGTATGAATATTTCAGCGACGAATAGGAATATATATATTGCAAATGTTTATATAGCAAATTTGCCACTTTGCAGTTGAGTAAAATAATGTTTACTCTGCAATTAATTGGCATAAAATACTGACAGCATTTCGCTTTGTTGAAGTCTTGCGCTACACTAAAAGCCTTTGCAGTGCTAATTTAAAACCTGTTTTAATTATCATTTATTATTAATGCATCGCTGGCAGCTGACTGCAGATGTTTCTCCCAATGAATGCGAAATAAAGAACTTTTTGTGCAGTTTTTGTCACTTTCGGAATTTAATTAGGCGTGCTCTCTCTCTTTGACCTTATATAATCTAATGAAAATTTGATGTGTTCATAGCTTATACAGATTCCCCTCAAAGGCAGCCAAAACTGAACCAGAGTCAGGACCAGCCTTCAATATATCAGCTGGCTTCAAATCTGAGAAGACTGCAAACATTTAGAGATTATGTAGACTCTGCACTTAAGACGCCCGACCGCAAACGAAATAAAAGGGTCAACATTGTAATTTCGTGTAAACATTTTAGACAGGAACATACTCTCAACTCCGCTTGGTGTTTTCGCACGGATAAAACTGAATGGCAACACGATATATTGACAAGCCAGAGGCAGTGTGTATGTATGTGTGAGAGAATGTGAGTGAATATGTGTGAGTATGTGTGTGTGTGTGTAACCTAATAGTGTACCTAAATAATCTAAGTGCTCTGACGCGTGAAGACGACGAGCCGAAGAGGCAGCTGTCAGTCCAACAATTGTCGGCCTGCCTTCTACTCCCCACCTCCTACTCCTGCTCCTCCTGCCTCCGCTAACATCTTTCAAGCTCTCTGTCTGTCATGGTGGATTGAGCAATTGGAATTGGATTAGACGCAGACATGTTCCTCGAATTTATCTCGAATTTGCATGTGCCTTGAGTTCGCTTCGCTTGAGCAATCTTCGAGTGAAATGCGATGCGTTGCATGATTAAATATTCTCAACTCTTAAAAATTACTTCACTTAAGACGAGTCGAAACAAATGAATACTTCGCACCGATGAGGCGCAGTTGGGTGCTTTCAGCCCACCCACTTTCGTTAATAAATCATAGTCGAGTGTAAAAACAAACCACGATTTTTGACTGCTGCCATCAATTTGTCAATGTTCGTGTCCCCCACATGACGTATGAGTTTCCGTGTCGTCACGTGATAAATGCAAAGGAGCACAAGTACTGCATGGATTTGAGCGGAACTCATCAGTAGAATATGCAGTGAACTTAAACAGCAACCAAAGTGAGCAATAAAACTGCTAAATTACTCTATTTCATCTCTCGAAAAGTTATAATTGCAACATGAGCAACGCTCTCCAGGGCAATTCACACCCGAGAAATGTAAATGAATTCAAAGTCAGCCGGTCGAAACACAAATTTAACATTCGAAAGTTCAGCATACTCGGTAAATGAATTAAATTCTATGCTACTTTCATGAGAATGCACAATAAAATCCACAGAAAGTATAGAAAATTAAAGCTCAACTTGAAACTTTGCCTTTTTGTGTTGCCTAGACAAAGTTTTCGCCCAGCGAATTCCCGAGTGACCTTAGAGCATGTCTGCCCCACGGCAAAGCAAACTGTGCTAGTAGTGCGTGTGCCAGTGTATGTGTGTGTGTGTGTATGCGTGTTAAATGCTTTTGACCCAAAGCCAAACTCAACGAGAATTCCAAATTGATTTGTGGCAACTTTTGTGGCCCAGACATTTTCAGCATTTAAATATAGATTTAGAGGGCAAACAATCCCAATACGCTGGCCGCAACATTTTATTTCCTAATTGGTAGGGCATTCCTTCCTTCTCCAGACCGAACAACAAAGGAACAACTTGAAATTGTGAAAGTGCATGGGAAAGTTTGAGCAGAACTGGGCAATTACTGGGCTAGAGCAGCGGCCCATGCGAATACTTTGCCAGGTTTCCATTTTGTAAAAATAAATTGTATAGAATTGCAGCTATTTAAATTAATAGTTTAAATTATTTGTAAATAATTATCTTAACAGAACATTAAGATACAGAGAAGGTGTATATTTTATTTTAAAGATCTTTAAACTGTTTGTTTAATTTGTTTCATAATTGTTTAATAAATTGTAAAGTTCAATATTGTCAAAATTTCTGGAGCTTTCATTGAGATTCTCTTTCAGAATGTTTTCTACTACAAAAGAACTGAACAAATCAAAATGCATTGGAAGGGAATCTACTAGATTATATTTTCTTGAATCTTGATTCTTTTTTTTTACCCCTTTTATAAAAGCCTGATACGGACAAGACCAAAAAAATGGTTACCACTGGTAAAATATTCTAGTAAATGCAAATATCTCCACTTTTGATATACCTTAGTTCTTTGGTCTTATATCAATTCGCTGATATTTGGTCTTGAAGAGTTAATGCTTTCAGTCTGTTGGCATCTTTACCGACCAAAGGGTATTGTTGAAATCCCTGGAAAAGAGTAAGAGAGCAGCCAAGTTGTGCTGTAAAACATGGCGTGTTCTGCTGTGTCCTGCTGCATAAATTATTCAGAGTCAAAAGGATATGCAATTAAAGCGATGACAAGCAGCTTCATTAACAATGCTGCTGCTGCCGATGCTGGCTTCGTGTGCCTCCTTTTGGCTTAACCAACCATTCTCGCTCGGACCTTACTCGGCTCATATGCTACTGCTCCCTGTACTCAAAGACGAGCTGCAGTTTGGAGCGAAGTAGAACCCTGCTGGACACGGGCACGTCGCTGTCTGTTTGTCTCCAATGAGAGAGGTTGCAGGTGAGCCTTTAGTCACGTCTAGGTAGCGCATCCTGTGTGTGCCTCGTGTCTCCACCTTGTCCCTTGCGGCGTATCCGGTACACAGGTCAGCCATGCGCAGCCTCAAGTTAAACGGGCCGCATGAATCCTTAGACTCGGCGAATTGAATTAAAATTTCCGAGCATGTAAAATACACACAGCGAGCGAGTCCCTGCAGGACTCATGTGACGATTGTGAAACAGGAGCCGACACGGCGGGTATAATTTATGGACAGTATGTCCACTGACAGCTCACACAGTTCAACTCAAGCGTTCTGATTGTTCAACTCCAACTAGTATCCGTTAACGAGCAGGGATGCGAGAGGAACTCGAGCTTATAATGGCTTAAGTATGCAATCTCCAAATAGGCCTATTGCTATCAGCTGCAATTCGATCTGGGCAGCAAACTGTGTTAGTTTCATGAAGCTCTCTTCCTATCCACACTTCCACACTATGCCAACACGTACGTAACAACTACAAGGAATCGTGCACTCACACAGACACGCACACTCTCACACGACTTCCTGGCTGAAATGCTGTTGTTTCCTTGGCCAAATGATTCGCTCTGCAGTTGGCAGAGTTTGCATAAGGAAACTAAACATTTCCATGCAAGAGATAACGCTTTATTATGGCTACAAAACAAATTCCTTTTCTGCCTTGCCTTCCCTCTCTCGCTCTCCTTCCTTGCACAACTATTTTCGGCATTTCCCACTTTGTCACAATTGTTAACACTTGAGTTTCCCGAACTTAAACTTAACTCTCGATTTAATTCGCTGCACAATTTGCACCAAAATTATAAAAGACATTTGCCCGCTTCGCACGTAATTTGCCTATAAAACTTTAGTCAATTTCATTTACATATTTCTCCACTATGTCTGGCAGGTGCTTCCCTTCCTTGTGTGGGATGAGGGGAGCACGGCAGAAATTGCTTGACTGTTCCGCATTGTTTGTAAAATTCGTTTTTCGTTGATTGTTTTCATTTTCACTTCTTGCTGAGATATCGTGACTTTAAGTATATTTTTATTGGCAATATATGTTGAATCAAGGATAACCAAATAGATTATTTCGTTGGCATTTCTGATTCTACAGAAATTTGCAGATCATTTTCGAGCACATACGTTCGCACGGCGTATCCTAATTAGAATCTTATCTTGAGAGAAAAGCCAAAAATGTCACGCCATAAAAGTCAATGCATGACTTTGATGCTGAAGCTAAGGCTTTAGCCCAAATTACAGCCATAAAACTCGCACACAGCGATAGCCATAAACTTTTACAACGCCCCGAAAACAAGACACAAATAACGCAAATAAAACCAAATAAAGATTATTTTCCATTCGATAGCACGCACACATTCTACGGATACACATTTATTTATTTTGCTCTGATTAGAGCTGAGCAAATTGCAAGTGACATGTCAACAATGGGACTGCATGCAATGCGACAGGTCGCAGGTCGCAGGTCGAGTGAAGACAAGGACATTTATGGCACCTTACAGGGGAATGGTCAAGCCAATAAACAGGATGAGCGGGATGAGTAGCACAAGACGGGCTGCCTGCCCCCATAACGGAAGCCTCATCATTATTATCAGCATCATCATCAGCATCTACAGATCTGGTCAGAGTCCATGGCACTTCCGGTTCAGCTGCACTTCTAGCCTCAACAAAGGAGATGCCTCAAGGCGAAGTGAAACCAAAGAAATGCTACCCAGTCAGTTCCCAAGGCGACAATTGGACTGCAATTTCTGTGTTTGCACAAACTGTGAACTGACAAAAACTAATTGCAGCCCCTAAAGAAGAAATAAAATAGAACTCTTTTCACCAGAGACTAGGTTAAAGACCATTTATTCATAATGAAATAAACATATATCGATCTATCTACAACCATCATTCTTATTTCAAGCTGCTGTACTAATACATTTGATTATTAATTCAGTTATAAATCTAATAAAAGTTGTGTCGTTTGATAAACATTTACGGGACAGCACTCAATAAAGTCTGAAAGAGCAGCGTAAATTTAAATATTTCATCATCACTAAACTGTTTGCACTTCATAAACTACATGATAAAATTTATTTGTAGTTGTTATTAAACTTTCTATAAACAGAAGTTTAATTTATTCAGCAGTCGCATTCAAATTGAAATGCTACGGCAAATTGAACTTATGTTTTATTCATTTCATTTAATGCACATTTTAGCTATTTATTTACTTTTCAATAGGCCAATCAAATTGATGTGTTAGAAAAGAAAAGTGAGGCCCTCCATTTATTTGCTTTATAAGAATATAAAAGTGTGAGTAATTAAGAGAGTTTAAAATTCTTTTGTGGAATTAAAAACACGTTAAATGCTTAACTGGCAAAAGCCAAGCACTTCCGAGCTAATTAAATAATTAAATTAAGCACTTGTTGATAAGAAGTGCTGCCAGTTTAGCTATTTTCCGTTTTATGATCCTATCGTTCTGTGACTGTCAAATGCGGATAAATTTAAAAGAGTTTACAACTCTTTTGTGGAATTAAAAATACGTTTAATGCTTAGACTTTTCCAAAGAAAAAGCAGCACTTACGAGTGAATCAAATTTATTAATTAAGTTGATAAGCAGTGCTGCCAGTTTAAGCTATTTTCCTTCTATCCTACAGTTTTTGGCAGTTGCCAAAATGCGGATCAATCCATAGCGGTGGAGTCGTTAATAAGTCAATTGTTTATTGTTGGCCTCGTTTGTCATAAATTTTAAATTTTGCGGGCTCGCAAGCAAGCGTCGGTTTGGGTATTTATTTTTTTAAGAAATTAAATAATTTTAAGTCTATTATAAGCTTAAGAAGTATAAAATATAAGTAAGCGGCCAGCTGAAATTAATAAGTTTATTTTTTATTAAAATTCAATAAACATTCAAAAAAATTTTTGAAAAAAAAAACGAAAGCGGTAAGTTGAGGTCGCAAGCAGTTCACAACAATGTCGGTAATGCAAGTGGGATCGTGTCTTGGGAAACGAGCTCTGTGAGCGAAAAACAAGCAGTTTTTCATTTGGAATAACGGCAGTTTTTTCGATTTTTAACTTAAATTTGCGGTCGAACCGGGGGAGGTAGCGACGTGCGGTTTTTTCGAGTCTCTTCGTTTTTTTCTTCTCTTTGCAGTGCCGAACATTCCAAGTTTCAAGAGTGTACAGCTCGCGCTGGGCAGGGCTCCAAAGTTTTGGCGTTTTTTTCGAATTCTCCTACATTTTTAAGACGCCCCCCTTTTGAAAAACGCCTCTCTGTCGCCAGGAGGGGGCGTGGCGGTGAAAAAACCGTTTTAGCAGTTCACTGTTAGCTTAGTTTAAAACCAAGTGGTTGCTAACTCGACTACGAAAAGTACCATTCACAATAGCTAGCCAAGCTATGCTCCCGTTCTAGTACGCTCGTAAGCCGCGTGGAGGCGCTAGCGTGCACCGGGAAAAAAGACAAAAACGAAAAATTAAAAAAAAAAAGAGAAAATATTACGAATTATTCATATTAAATTCTTAAATTTTTAGAAAATTTCGATAATAATATTAATATAAATTAATTTTTCTAATAAGGCAGAGGTTAAGGTATGTAATCAATCTTTATTTTCTTTATGCGTTACACATATCAATACAAAATAAAAGAACTCTCTCTGCAAAGAGTACAAAAATACCACGAATAATATTATTAATGCTACCTGAGTACACTCTCTTACACATGTATGTTCAGGACTTTGCCACCTACACCTAGAGTGATACAAATAGGTTGTGTCGGCACATTGTTGAACGCATTTCGTGTTAATCCTGCTGCAGCGACAAAGAATCCTTTTAGAGAGAAACCACAATCTCATCAGCATAAGCATGACAGCGTCCTTTGTTATCACTTTCATCCCCCTCCGTTTCCCTCTTCCTGTGCCTCGAATGCTGTCGCCAAGTTTATTTAATATAAAACTCAAAAATAATATTTACCAAGTGAACTTGAGACTCGACTCGGCGTGTTTTTTTGGCATCTGATTGAAAAATGTGGCATAGTGCAAACAGCTTGTTGCCACATTCTTGATTGGAACTGAAGGCTCATGTGTGGTATCATGTCACGCCCCCATGAAGAGAGGTTAAGGTTGTAAAGGGATATTTTCATAGGCCAAAAATAAACAGAAATGCTACAACATTTGTTACAAGTTTAATTTGATATTCAGTTTTATATGAGAGTTCAAGTGCATACATTCGACGCTTTAAGACACCTGTTTATAGATAGTACTCAACGTACACACACACACTCAGACATTCTGACACTTAGTAGACATTTAAAGTCAGGACCAGGCACGTCTAAGGCACATTTGTTCAACACATTCCTAGAGACAGCTTGACAGCTGAGACTGCGCCAACAACAGCAACAACACATCAACTACACACTGACATTCCCTGGAGAAAGAAACATTCAACATCCCTATTATGCACAGTTCACGCCGACCTTCACCGGACTCGCCTCGAGTGAAAGCGTCAAATCGTTTGCATAACTCGGAGGGGCAATTGAGTTAGGAGCATTTGGAATATTCTGCAGACACACGCATTCCACTTGGAGCAACTATTTTCTATGCGATGCAAGTTATTTTCCTAAATGAATCTCCTCAATTGGCAGACAGAATGAGATAGAATTAAATAAAATATGAATAGGGACTTCAAGATAATTGCACATATGACACACGCAAAGATTGTTTGTATCTTCCTTCACAATTTCTTCATTATTAAAATAAAACTTAAACTTAATCATTGAATTTATTAATCTAAAACTTTAAATGAATAATCTGGATTTTGCCTATTTATTGTATGAATTGATTTTGTGTCTTATAAATACATGACTCATAATTTGATATCTGTATATATTCTTCAACTAACAACTGTCTATATATTCCTGTACAATCTGTGCTGATTTTGCTATGTTCAGTGTTTTGTTTGCTTATCATTCGCTGTATAAACTTTCCTAATTAACTCAGACAATACAGCCAACTTAACTAACTCACACCTTTCTCCATCTCACTCTCACTTTCTGTTTAATTTCAATTAGCCAAGGCTGAGCACCTCTCAACCGTTCCCCGCCCGTCCACAACGCCATCAATCAGGAAGCAATATTCATTATTTTTTACACCAGACATCACGAACCATTTGGAAACTGATGCCCCTTCCCAGCCCTCTCTCTTCCCCTGACATTAGGTGTGCAAATGGAGAACAATTCGCTTAATTGTTAAACGTTTTAGCGATTGTCCCGCCCCGTCACTCTTTGTCAACCTCCCCCCTGCTCCATGTTACACTTTGAAGTTACACAGATGTTGGCCGAGAATGCGACAAATTCAATTGTAATTGTATTAGTTGTTGTTGCTGTTGTCTTTGGGCCATGCGAAACCTCAAACCACGCGAGGGTTTTAATTACTTAGGCAGTCGATGGAAAACCACAATGACGGCACACGCCCACGCGGCACCCTCTCTGCCCTACCCCCTATTCACCCCCTTGCAGCGATTAGCGCCACAACATGTAACAACATCAAATGCTTACACGAATAAACACCGAAAAAAGCGATGAATAAGAATGAAAATGGAAATGAAAACAGAATGCAAACAAGAGACGAGAACGAGCAAGCAAAACAGAGCAAAACGAGCAAAAGAAAAGTGGAAAAGCAACAAAAATAAGTCAGAAATTGGCCAACTCAGCGGTCACGTAGCAAACGAAAGCGCAGACAGATCGCACGAAGGGAAGCGGCAGGGCGGGAAACGTGGGTGGCGGCGGAGTCTAATGAGAAAGCTGACCAGAAGCGATGATTTTCGGGCAACCCAAAACCACTAGAGAACATTGGGGTGTGGGGGAGTGGGGGGAGTTGCAGTGTCTCAGATCGGTCATCTCAATTGGCAGAAAGTGAGAGCAAAATTCGAGCTGCAGCTTCGGAGCCAGCGCTGCTGCAGTCGATCGTTGGTGTAGGTTGGCGGTATCTGGCAGATACGTGTCGCCACCGCCCGTTCGCGACACAAAACAAAAGCCAAACGCTGACCGAGCACTGGCAACATTTCCATGGAAACTGTCAAAGCGCCAACAACTCCGTCGATGCTGATGCTGCTGCTGCTGTGGGTGCTGCTCTGCGGTGCTACACTGGGGTAAGTCCAAGATCGAAGTCAAATTGAAGCCAACTCATCTCAACCCTTCACCAACTCACGCAGTTCGCCTCTGCCTGATCACGAGCTGAAAATGCTGGAGATGATGCGCAATATACTCGGCGTGGACAGTCCAGGGATGTCGGAGAGTCGTAACCAGCGATCCATGGCATTTGCCTCATCGGTACCCTACGAGGATAGTCTGCCCGAGGAGGCGAGCGACAGCATGAGACTCTTCGAAGAGGAACTCGACGACAGCGAGGAGTGCGGAGACTTTAGTTGCCTACGTGGTGAACCAAGGCCGCCACCGACGAAGATGGATTTGGAGTTAGTTCCCTGCCCACGTCCCCTGATACCCATGGATCACCCGTGTTTCGTGCGTGTCATAGTGTTGCGGACGCCGCTGCTTCGTCACGATCCCTGCAAGAACTTCACCGTGACAACGACCACCACCACAAAGCCACCCAAAGTACGCAAGTGCAAACCAAAACTGAAGGCGACAACGGCGGCGCAGAATACGACGACAACTACGACGAGGACGACTGTGGCTATGACTAGCAATGAAACCTCCGAGGCGACAGACCCACAGACGACAGACGACACTACGACTACACGCAGCACCAGCACCCCAGCAAGCACAACAACCGAAGAGCCAAGCACCACAACAGAGATCAGCACAACAACACCGACCACAACAACACCCACAACGACTGCCTCCAAGGCTAACACCACAGTTGCATATAGCAGGCACCACCAGCTTAAGTCCCTGAGGGCCCGACGCCGTAAGCAAAAGCGTCCCAGTGTGCCGGACACGCCAAAGATCAAGCTTGATGGAGCAATGCAGTCCAGTGACACGTTTGAAGTGTTCCAAACCACCGAAGTGGGCGACTTGAGATTGCAGCCGGAAACGACAGAGCCAGAGTGCGAGGCAGAGACAACTACAACTCCAGCCCCAGTTGACTGTGTGGAAGATGCGAGCGAAGTGGAAGCGACTATAGAAGAAGATAAGGGCAAAGCGAGGGAGGGTGAAAAAACAGCTGAAGGTAAGACTGAAGAACTTTATACTCAGATCAGCATAAAGAAGGTCTAACGAGAACTGGTATATATAATTTAATATTTGTTCTTGATCTATCACTCGATAACCTTCTCTATTCCCTGTTGAGATTGTTTCTTATTTCATATTCCTTTCATTCAGTTCTGAGGTTTATAAGTTATATGTTCCTAATCAGTCAATCGATACCTTCCTTAATTCTTTTCTCTTCCCTTCATTTCTTTTCAAAGGTGACTCCACTGCAGCCAGCGATGACTATGATGACGCCCAGAACGAGAATACAAATCTGTGTCCGCAGTTTTCAAATCCCGATGATTCAGGTAAGTAACCAGAACTCCCTCTCTATCATTCTCTCCGTTACCAATCGGTTTTGTAGTTGCAGCAAACATGCGACTGGGACCCTCTTCGAGGTACCGCAAGACCGGCAAGAACTACGTGGAACCGATTCTTTACGAGGGGCAAATCAGCAAGCCGCGACACAGCAACGGCTTGGTCCCCCAGCAGCGGCGAGATTATTATGTGAGCAACAAGCAGGTTATGCCCAAGCCCAGGCCAAGATACAGGGCGCCACTGCCTCACTCCATCTACATGAACAACATTGTCAGGGGAGTGAAGTGCACCGACGAAGTGGGCAACCCTGTGCATCCCTTGCATGCATTGCATTCATTGCAGCAGAGACGTTACCGGGCAGGAAAATTGGTTCCACGTGGCGTATGGATGAACAGACGACTTGGAGCACCCGGAGAATATGTTGGTCCTAATGTGGGTCCTAATCGCCAGGGACATGGTAATCCTCGCTCTCGGCCCAATCCACTGTATGGACTCAGCTCTGGCGAGGACATTGACTCTTATGGCGGCGACAGTGGCTCGTATTACGATGACGGGTCTGGTGAGCCGCTCCCCTGGTCACGCGAAAAGATGGGAGAACACGGAGGCTCTTCGGCCAACACGGATCCCTGCGCGACAGAGCATCGCCAGGAGAGATCCAGAGAGCGGGAACGGGAGCGAGACGGCGATCGGGAAAGCGAGCAATTGATGGAAAATGTCGAGCCACGTTTCTTCACCTAGCACCACACAGTTGTGAAAGCCTGCACCCAGTAGAATCATAAGCACCTGCACCGCAATAAGCTGCAGTAGTAATATTGTTTTCATATTGTTCATACATTAAAATATTTTTTAATCACCAAACTTGAATTTATTTATTATCGATAAGTGTGGTGGTTGGTCGATAACTTGCCAAAGGATCTGCAGGAAAATTTCAGGGAATTATCAACAAAAAGTATTGCAAACAGCTTTTAAATGGATCAAGCAAGGATTTATTCTAAATTCAGCATAGCAAACAGCTTTCGAAAGGACTTCAGAACAATATCCCAAGGAATTATTCAAAAATAAGTATAGCAAACAGCTTTTCAAAGGATCAGCAGCAAAATGTCCTAAGGAATTTTTCAACAAAAAGTATTGCAAACAGCTTTTAAATGGATCAAGGAAGGAATTATCTAAAATGCAGCATAGCAAACGGCTTCCGAAAGGATGAGCAGCACAATATCCCAAGGAATTATGAAAAAAGAAGCATAGCTAACAGCTTCTCAAAGGATCAGCAGCAAAATGTCCCGAGGAATAATTAAAAAAGAAGCATAGCGAACAGCTTTTCTTTGATAGGTATTGGTGACCGCGTTGCCAACTTACAGTCAGTTGAACAAGTTAGGGCTGCAGTAAATTTTGTTTTCAAATTTATTAAATTGCTCAAATTAAATTTACAAATTTTAATGCATTTCCAATAATACCGCACAGAATCCTTCAATCAACGCCCACAAAGAGCAGACCAGACAAGATGCCAACCGCTAATTAAACAACTTCAAAGCTGCAATGTCTTCTTCTATCGGGGATTGTCGGAGACAGCAGGTGAAACGCACAGTGAGCCATGTCTGGGTCGCTCAATCAACGGGTGGGCCCCTCGAATATAGCTACTTGTCTGTCAATAAGTTCCAGACACGCGCTCGTAATGAGTGGGCGACACACTTGATGATCTAGGTACTCGATGGGGCACAGCGACAATTATTGTGGTAAACACGGGGGGTAACCACTGACCTAACCCGAAATAACGAGTACTGTGATTGATGGGGCACACACTGCTGGCTAACCTAGCGCTGATTACAGCGAAAGCTAAGCAGACTTAGCGCTTTTCAAGGCAAGCTTTCTGAAAAGCTCACCAATACATAGAACGGTATCGCACGGCGATTATAATGAAATTTCGTCGGGCGGTCGAAATAAAGTCGTACGCCTTGTTGACAAAACTGTCACCTTTATATAGCTGTAGATATGTTTGTCATATCTCTTAATTACAGCTCACTTAGCTTATGGTCTACCACCTTGGCACCTTCTTGTTAAATAGGGGTATATACCGTGAAATCCGGCCAAGATATCATCAAGCATATCGCAACAAAATGAAAACAAATTGCAACTGCCCCCGCCGACTCGAGTTACAACTTTAATAAGCAACGCTTAACTCTCTCTGCCTGCCCTCTCTCTCCCCCACTCTCTCCCTCTCTCTTCCTCACTCCATCTCTCTCCACTGACATTGTAAATGTCACACATATTCGGCCCATGCAGGATGCCGCGCGTGGGTGATGATGCGGCGGCGCAAGAGAGGCGCAAGAGAGAAAGACTGATAGAGAGAGCGTGCGAACGAGTGAAAGGCAGCTGTGGGAGAGCGCTCGCCTTCGCGTCGAAGCCGAGTCTAGGTCTATGGGGCAGTGTGTGTACTGATTTTCAGGTTCTCCTGGCTCGTGGCACAGTGCGGACGTGTTTTGTTTCTCGTTCGGAAAAGCGCCTGCACGAAACCCGATAACTGAGCAGAACTAACTGCAAGAAGGAAAATCCCACACAAGTTGCAACATTATCAATTACAAACGTAGCCAATTAAACAAGTTCTTACTAAATATAATAACAAATATATGATATATAGATAATCCTAAGTTCTGTGCGCGTGTGTGTGTGTGTACCTAGTGTTAATTTGAGCATCCCAGAGTCCCTTTTTGGAACGATATACCCCCAACAAAGTGCATTTACCGATTGTATCTCTCTTAAATATATATTTAAACATATATCGCGACGGCCAAACAAGTTTATTATTACAAACTGCCGTTGTTTGTGGAATCAATCTGCCGGACACGTTAATCAACTGAGCCAACAACGGACAAGGCAAGGGGCAAAAGGTGTGAACCAAAACAGCCGACAACGCAGCGCAAGGCAGCAAACGAAACCAAAGCCAAAATCGATAAAGATTTTAAAAATAAATGCCACAATCTCCGTAGGCCAACAAAGACAATAACAACAACAACAACAAAATAGCAGATGAACTCTTGTTGTTGTTATTGTAATTTATGCTAGCAAATCTCGCAAATTTTGCGTAATTGCCAAGCAAACACTGCCAATCAAACGAGCCAAGTTCCAATCAGAACATACCACCGTCTCAAGTCTAAAGATAAATACCAAATGAGCAGCATTTAAAGGGACAACAGCAACAACAATAGCAGCAACAGCAGCAGCAGGAGCAACCACAACAACAGCGGCAGTAGCAGCGGCATCTGTGGCAAGTAACTGGGTCAGTAGGCAGGCGCTGCTGTTGCCAACTTTTCCACCCCCTCGGCCTGGCTTTCCTGGCAAACTCGGTAAGTTACTTTTAGACCATTCGTAGCTTGTGTGCACGGCTGGGGCTGTGGAAGGTTATGGCAGGCAAACTTTCCACTTTCACGCGATGATTTCTGCCATTGCTCATTGTTCTCGAGTGATAGAAAAAGTCTTTATTGTAATGAGTACTTACATGGCCAACGACTAGCGAAAGTTATTTGAAATATGCGGATAATGGGGAAGTTATTTAGTAAGCACGGAATTTACCGTTCACAGAGTCTTAAGGCATCTAATTACATAATAGATATAAGGAAACTGAGCTAATAAGAGTAAATGCCATCAAACTCGAAAAGACTCTCAAGAATACCTTGATAAAATATTTAATATTTGTTATTTCATTTAAAATCATATAACTGATAAAAGTATCTATAGATTTGTTTAACTGCTGGCAGGAATGATTTTAAAGTAATATAACAAAGTTAAAATGGATGATATTTTCAATACTTACTAAATATCATATTTTACAAAAGTTGTCCAACTTTTCCAACTGAAACCTTAACTTTAATACCTTCAAAGTTACAACTCTAAAGCTCAAAAATGTCAAGGGAGTTCAATAGACTCTTCTACATCACTCTCTTTTCCCCGCAAAATATACCTGCGGTTTGCTTGACTGCACCCACTGTGCGCTTGCTTTGTTGCCGGCAGAAACAGAGCTTTGTATTTTGATTATTTTGCAATTTTGCTAGAAAGTAAACAAGCAAATTATTTATGCATTAAAAATGCCAACACATGGTCACAAACAGCCCGCAGAGAAGTAACCAATGCCAGGTACTGCCTGACGTTAAAGGAAAATTCATGGAATCTCTCTGGCCTATTGTTGGGCCTAAAAAACAGTTGAAACAAGACCCAGTTAAGGTTGATAAGCTGGCAATGGTTCTGTCTACCCACAATCTACAATGTATTCCAACAGTTTTGCTGTTCTTACACTTCAGTAAAGTCACCCTGCAAAGCGGGTCAAGAGGTCAGCTTTGTTTTTGTGCCCTCAAGTGCTCCGTGCCGTCACTTGGCTTGGCGCGCCGCCAAGTTAAGATGCGCGTTCCAATTCACAGATAGCCAAAGTCTTGGCAACTATTTTTTAGCTGCCTCAAGCCTCGTTTGACAATTTGGCAATTTCGAATAGGTTCCTACTTAATGCAAATGCCAATCAGTATTTCTATACAATTTACATAACTTGGGGGCAGCATTTGATAAGGATTGCAAAAGGAAATACTTATCAATTTTGTACTAGATTCCTTTAAACTGAAACAGAACTAAAAACCTATACCTTACCCAACGAGCTCTATCTACCTAAAGTATCTTTAAAGTTTACCTTGAAATGCGCCATTTATAAAGTATTTATGACAGTTTACTAGTGTGAGGGTGCTTTCTGGTGCAAACAGTCACTGAAGTTTCAATTGTTTGCAGACAAAACATATCGATACATTGTCCTTAGTACACAATGTATGACAATAGAATAAACAGATACACAGCTAACGGTTTGGTCTCCCCCCTCCTTTAAGCGCGGCAAACAATGGCTCCACCGGGAAATCGAACCTGATACCTCCAACCCCTTCCCATGTCATAAACATACTCAGAGCAAGTCAAACAAGTTGAGCTTTATTATTGGGCGCCATATAGCATAGTTCGCTCTGCAGTTGGTGGAGTTCACTAGCTAGAGGGGGTGGGGGGTGACACTTATGTCAAATGGAGCTCGAACAGGGATGCATGGAAGTGGAGCCCCAGGGACAAGGACATTAGGAAAATACATAAACTGTCAACAGCAAATGGAGACGCCAATCGATGGTTACTTTTACTTGCCATGAAAGACGAGCACCCACACCTCTCCCTCACTTCTGCTCTCTTTCTCCCTACTGCCACTTGAGCCTCATGTGTCGCCACATTACGAATTCATCGCCGTAATTGGTATGTGACGAAGCTTATGTGGTAAATTTCGATTCCTGGGCAACATGATGAGGCCTAAGCACTCGCATCTTGGAAATAATGTTGCGGGTTGCCTTAAGCTGAGTTCAAAAGTTCTTTCATAATGAGCCTCTCTCTCGAGCATCTCTCTCTCTCTTTCTGTGTGTGTGTAGTCGTGTGTAGTCGTGTGTGTAATTACCCCCAAAGCGAGTCGTGTCAAGTGACAACGTGCACATAAGTACCGCAACTTATTCTCGACTAACCTGCTTACAAATAAGCGCACAACTGAGATCCCATTTCCATTAACGAGTTTGCAATGCTCTAGGCATCCTAGCATATGTTTATACCTCGCACGACCTTTGTCCTTCTCGATTAACCTTTAGAAATTGTTCGATTTTATTTAATGGAGGAATTTATTAATTAAACTGAACTCATTCTGAATTATCATCTGTGTATTATTAATAAAATTAGCATATCATGTAGATATTTATCTGTTATGACGTGCATCACATATGTCATGTGCCATATACGTATGTCGTATAATATTTACGTCATGCCACATATCCTGTTTAACTGATTTATATTCAGTATATTTATTCACATGCAAGCTGTCATAATTCACAAGTTTGTCAGATTTAGCAAGGTCTTCTTTATGTCGTTGTGTCTTTACTGTGATATGTCCCAATAATTTCTCGAATTTACACATTATTTTCCCATACTGAAGTGTATCAGCTCGGCATTCCACACATATTTGTGGCTGCTTCTTTTCCTTTTGTTTTCCACGCAGAGTTGACAAGCTGACATAATTTATCATCGTTATAGCTTTAATAGAAAACTGTAGCAAGATGTACGACATTCCTAAAGAAAGTTTAAGGTACGAAATTACATTTAATATGAATTAATTCTGAAAGAAAAATAAAGAATTTAGTTATATTTATATAAGGTTTTTACTTTAATTGAATTAAAAATGAAAGCTTCACAGGTTAAGGTGCCATCAGTGCTTTTTATCTAGCCCACTGTCACTTAGGACCTTCTTCCAAGCAAATTTGTAAACTAAGTCGGACAAACCTTTGTCAGTTTATTGGAAAATTTCCATAAGATAGATTTGATTTTCCAAGTAACATTTTCAATGCTTTAAAGCCATAAAATCTTTGATGAGAAGTCGAAGAAGACATCAAATCCCGTACATAAATCTCTTGATTTTCAATGAAGATATGTTCAAGGCCTGTTACAGACAGCTTATGGCCTAAGAGACGAGCACACTGACAGGGAAATCTTGTGGGAGTAACTAGCCCACAAGCTAATCGAGCGCCAATAAACATTTTACTTAACGACCTTGCCGTTTATGTGTGCATACGTGTACATATGTATGCACATAATCCTTGGCTATATATAGTCGATTTGGTTTTAATGGGCTCGCAGTCGGTCGCTTGAGCGGTTTCCGGCCACGTCGTGTGTGGACACGTGTCGTGCGGATTCCTAAATCCATCCAAATTGTGCAGGTTAAATGAGCGTATGCATGCACATGATATAGGGCCGATATAGAGAATGTATGTTTGTATAACATTCTCGACTGCAACGGCTGTTGTTGAGCGCGGCTTTTGTTGTCATTTCTATTTCGCAACACTTGGGAGGCGTGTGGCGAGGCGACCTTTGAGGGCCATCCTCAACTAGCCAGCCTCAACCTCAATTCCCTCGTGCTGTATTCAACCACATTGAATGAATATATAGTAGATAGACGGGCTAGAAGAGCAAAAATCAATATCGACAACGTTTTTCCTTTCATTTGCTGATTTTCGCACACTCGGCGAAATTGGAAATTGCATTTACACTTGACATGCGGCACGAGTCGGAACCCCGTCCCATCCCCCTCTTCCTTCTTCACTCTCTCCTTCTTCTTGGAAAATACCGCCAATTGCCTTGCCATTCACACGTTCAGCTGGGCCTGTTTTACCCCAGCACACACACACACACAAACACAGACACAGACACACGCACACGTTAGTTACACTTTTCATATCCGCCACGTGTCTGCCCAGGAGAGGAAAAGCGCCCGTCAAGCTCGAACTCAATGCAAGCGAGGGAAAAATCATTTGAAAAGCATACGGAAAATATGCAAATAAAATGTGAAAATTCATTTACCCAATGTGCAATCAATGAAAATGCCATTATCGCTGTGCACACAAAACAAGGCTGAAATCATAATTCGATTCTGTGCATTTTGAAATTCATTGAAGTGAATGGTTGAGGTATTTTTATCTAAAATATATTTGACAGGGAAGAACTTAAATTAATTGAGTAAAATGTGTAACCAATTTAATTGAAATTGACTTACTGAGAGTTTATCAAGAAATAATTGAATTAATTATTACTGAAATTCAACAGATTTGACAATATAAAACAGGATTAAAAAGATAAAAAAAGTTCTTTAGTCTCATGATTTTCTAGTGTTGAATCAAATACTATTTTTACCTAAACACGAAACGAAATAACAGCATGTATTTATCTTCTCCTTACTCCTTATCTATTAAAAGTAAATTGAGTGTTTGTTAACTTTGTTGATCCTTTAAACATTAATGTCATTTAAAATGCTCTTTATTCGATGAGCTCTTAAAAGTAGCCCTGTGGAAAGTAAACTTTATAATTAATTCGATCAACTGTCAGACTTTTTCGATGCGCAGATAGAGTACTTAATTGGTTTTTAAACTCTCAAGGATTATTTAAAGGATACTTTCGAGTTAACAAAGTGTTCTTTACAAAATGAATTTTAAATTTAGTCCACCAAAACCCCAACTGACATTTCCGATTATTATTCCGATTGCCTAGGCACAATTGAATGTCCCCCAAAGTATTCCAAGCAATTAAACAGTATCAGCAACGGAAATTACTTTATTCAGTGGCATTTCCCGCTTAAATGACCCTGTACAGACCCCTCCGCTTGCACTTAATGCTCTCATCGTTATCCGATTAAGCCACAGTAAATATTATCGAAAGTGACCTTGGGCTCATAATTTAATCGATTCACCACTTGGCAGCACTTTTGAGTAAAAACTAACAGAAAATTGTCGCGCAAGTTCAATTTAATTAACGGCAAAATCAACACGAAACCCCAAGCCGCAGGATGTGGCTGCCACACACAGACACACACCCACACACATACACATCCATTTACATCTCTACTCGTAATGCAATAATTATGTTTGCAAAGAGCGGCAGCCGAAGAGTGCAAAGAGAGCGAGCACCCACTGCACTCTCTATGCAACAGTTGCAGCTAAGAGAAATACACAAAGCGAGAGAGAGAAGAGAGTGGGAGGGGGAGCGAAAGAGAGAGTCCGAGAGCCGAAACAGCTGTGCACGTTGCGAAGTATGAGAAGAAACACTCTAGCGAAGTTCGTTCGTTGCGGTTCACCCGGCCGGGGGATTAGTCTGGCGCGTGCCGCAAAGCGATGCAGATGCGGCTGCATTTACCGTTAATCGCATAGAAATCCCATAGTTCCCAACCATGTATATCAAGTAGTTTAGTTCATGTCAATAAAACATATCAGTGAAGTTGAGTTCGGCAATCGTTAATCGGCGCTTCGTTTCCTTTGTTGCGAGTTCGACCTTTCAACTTGCAGCAACTCCTTTGACCCTCGGTAACCAGTGTGTGTGTTAGTGTGTGTGTGTGTGAGTTGTATTCTTTGTGTCTGCAACTGGAGTCGAGTCAATAACCCTTCGCCGTCGTCGGCGTTATTGTCTTTGTCTTCTGCCTCGTCGAATGCATTCAAAACAAACAACAAAGTTTGCAATTTGTTAATTTTGGTGTTGCCACAATGCCGCAGCAAACGCCAGCACAGGCTCAGCTCAAACATACCATCTACATGCCAGGACATGCCAGGCTGCCCAAGCTGATAACCACGGATAGCAGCAGGTAATGAAGCGAAGTTGTGCATGGGGCGTATACGCAATGCATAGAGAGTTTACAGAGTGCAAAAGATAAAAGGCAAACGTTATAGAGACACATAAATGAAGAACAAATATTTATTAATAACATATAAAGAATGTATATATAATATGTACATAATATATATTTTATTACTAAACACCTTCTGCATAAAACATTCCAGAACAGAAAAACTCATTGAGTAGCATGAATAATTCGTTGTAAAACAGCTGTATAAATTGTTTAAGCAACTTGAGTTGTTCGAATCAAACTCTTGGCTAAAATTCTCCATTGGGTTCTCAATTGGAGAGGGGGAGTCTAATGATAATGAAGCTGTAAACAGATCATTGAGCTGGCCACAAATTGCAACTAATAATAGGGAACTATCGCAGCACACACAATGGTAGAGCACAGATAGATAGATTACTGTAGTCGAAGAAATGCGACAACAATGGCATTTACATAGTTAGTACGCAAATTGAGGAGACGCTGACGCTGATGACGATGCGCCCCCAATTAAGTGACAATAGCAACTTCCGCGACACGCACACCTCGATTCGCATCGAAAATAGAGTCAACTGTCTAGGAAGGCAGCACGAAGTCGTGACGGAGTCGGCCATTAGTCATAAATTAAATGCAGATGATGGCGCATAATTGAAATGGCAAATAGTCATAAATAAGTGGAAATGTTGCACGGAAAAGCCGCAACCCAGACGGGGAGACAGACAATGGAAGCGTGAGAAGGCTTAGCTTACTTTCCGTTTCAGTGTAGGTGTGTCTGGGCTTCGTTATTGGATGCCTTGCAGTGGGTCAATAACACGGCAAGTGCGGGCAGCAGCAGCAGGTATTGTCTGGCTGCTTCTCGTCTGGGGGCAGCCCTTTGTTGTTCCGGTTGATAAGAGCGTTGGCAGGGTTCTGCGGTCTCCTCTCCCACTCTCCCTCTCCCTCTATACTCTGCATTCTATGCGAGCTAACGCGGCTTACTAGCGATAAGCGCTGCAGGGGACGTGTTGCTCTCGCAGCTGCAAGTTGCCAAGTTTCTGCAAGCTGGCTTCCCCTCTCTCTCTCTCTCTCTTTGTCTATCTCTCACTCTCACTCCCGCTCTCTCTCTCTTTCTCTCTTTGACTGCACTAGTTGGCATTTCTGTTTTGCTTGCCTCATTCTCCCGTGCGACATCGAAGCGGGGACATTGATCCCATTTGGCTGGCTGCGCACCCTCTTTCTCTTTCTCTGTCTCTTCCTTTCCTTTCGCTCTTTATCTTTCCTCCGCTGTAGTCTTATGTATGTCATTTCCGCCATGACATTTTGCCCCAAGCGGCACGCGCCTGCCGGCAGACCTCACGTACAAATACCCTTAGCTCTACTAACAAAACGTTTCTTTATACCCTGCAAGGTTTGCAAGATTAAGGTGGAAAGCGGTATAACAGATGTTTGTAAGGGAGATATAGAAAACTAAGGACTTTTATACAGTAAAGACTACACATGATTGCCTATAAATTTCTTTATGAGTATCCCCTTTGCCCTCTAGTTTTGTAAAGGGTTTTTATATCGCGTTTAAGAGGATAATTAGTTTATGCTAAGGTAAAGTTGAAGTCTGGTAGATTTAGACCAATTGATTTGTCTCTAATATCTGTCTAATCTATAAACCTCTGTGCACCGGCTGAATACAGGCTATCTAAGCTCTCCTTTCTTACTTTATTTAAACCATATTCACAGCCCTATTGACAGCATGTTAATTTAAGTTGACTTTGACAAACTTTCAACCAAGTGCAAATCGTTTTTCGCCAAACTGCGAATTTTCTTGTTTACCCGCGATAAGTGCGAGAGCGCACTGACAATCGCTTTCAATTTCCAGCTGATAGCATCTTTCTTCCCACTTGGTATTCCTGCAGTGGTCGCAATGAATACTCTTAGTGTCCTTGCGAGACAATAAAACTGACAGCAGACGAACGACGAAGGCGTCAACAATGACATCAGCCACACACATCCATCGTGCATGCTAGCACGATTTTAGTGGAACATATACATGCTATATACATATATATATTTGTATATTCTGGATGCCTGAGGGCACTAAGAAATCCAATTCAAGCCAAACGGAACGTCAACTGACGACCCTGATTCCGTTTTATTCGCAGCCTTGAAAACGCCAAAGGGCTTAGCTCATCTTGGGCGGCAACTTTGCTCAAAGGAAGATTGCGACCTACTGCAGCAGAAATTGTGATTACAATTTGTCTTTCATTATTTACAAAATACAGTCCGAAAAAAGTTCTTACACTCAAAGAGGGTTTAAAGACTTTTTTGCTTGGCTCTTTTCGAAACTTGGCTTATGGAAATAAATAAATCCAGCTTAATACGTTGTGTGGCGTGTATAAAAATTGAGTATTTAATGTAATTTATTTATATTTACAATTTAATACTGTTTGTTGATAAGTAAAGCGTCTGAATGCAGTGCAGCTAGCAACAAGGAATATAATCATTATCTTTATCTTGAACTGAATTTTCCCTTGAACTAAAGACCATTCAAGCTTACCTATCACGGCTAATTTGTCACTCAGAACCAGATCATCTTTGGTTGAATGATACCACAGTACCTCTATATGTCTAACCCACTAAAGAGTGCCATGTTACCTGTTTTTTTTTTTTTTTTTTTTTTTCCTTAACCGTGAAATTTATTTTTGATATGCTTACTCTTCCTCACATATCGCCCCCACCATGCTATCTTGTCAGTTGTTGTCAGTGATATCTGTGCGCCTGTGTTGATAGATGGCTAATTGAACAATTAAATGTTTTATCAAGATACCTGACTGCCATAAAGTGTGTGCTAACACAATTTGTTGACACTCGACCATAAACCAATTCCACGCCAAGTGCCATTAGAGTGAGCCAGGCGCACACACTAAGCACACTAAACTTTTATGGACCAGTTTGATCCGACCGCAAACTGGTTATTTGGCCATATCTTCATTGGCACCGGTTAAAAACACATTAGAGCTCTTATAAAAAAAGCAAAAACAAAACACAAATCGTAGCCAAATTTGTGAAATTCAACAAAATCATAAAGCCATCAACAGATCTCACTGGAAGCTATATATAACAAGTTGTTAAAAACAAACCAAACGATAAGGGAAGCACTCGAGCCTTATCGAGAAACTGCTCAAGTGGGCAGACTAACGAAAATCGAAAATAATCACTGGAAACTCGGGAAGTTGTCACGTTCATTAGGCAATGCTGAGTTATCAGATGACCAAGGCATGCAGGTGACTCCTTCCTCCTGCATCGGTTTCAATTAGATGACACACGCACAACGTGATAGACTCCATTAATCAAGATAAGTTTCAAGTTGTAAGCTGACGTTAACAATGATATATGCATTCGTTAGCACACGCAACGTTAGGCGAGCTCCAGTTCCACCTCAGACCGGGAGGGGAAGGAAGACCTTCAGGAACGAGTCAACAAAGTTTCAGACCTTGCCTAGAGTAAACTCTGCTCAATCAACACACGTGCTTCAATATAGTCTCGATATCAATACAAATATCAATTAATCAAACTGTTAATTAAAAGATCTGAGAATGAATCTGTTGACATTCACAAAAACCAGGCCTGCCTGCTGTTGCCCAGTGACAAATCTTGGCAGGAGAAGCTTCAAATTATTTGGGCAAATAAACTAATTACCAAACCTGAGTTCCAAAATTATAAAGCCGTGAAGATCTCTTGCTGCTCTGAGGAGTTACAAAGTTCGCTGCTCGCGTGTGATGCGTAATTAAAAACTTAAAGAAAAACAAAAACAAAATTCAATCTGAACTCGGCTCGGCTCAGATCGGTCTGCCCGTCTGTCTTTCCATCTTGCCGTCTGTCCGCCCGCCTGTCAGTTCGCTTGAGACTGTCTCTGGGTCTGAGGTACTACTAGTTATTTATAAGGTGGCAAAACTCGACGCGGTCGCCGCTTTCCAGTTCAAGCCGGTACCCGAAGCTCTGCCTTGCAGTCTGCGTTGCGCTGCAGCTGGCGTCGCTGCTGGCATCCAGCAAGATTATTAATTATTCACTGCAAATTAAATTTAAATAAATACTAACAGACATTATAAAATCAACACATGAATATTTTGTTTTTTCACTTTATTTCTGTTCGTGTTTTCGGTTTCGGTTTTCTTTCGATTTAGCCAAGCCAAACAGCTGTTTTCCGATTCAGAGCGGTAATGCTCATTAGTGTGCATAAACAAATGAATATGTATGTGTAAGGGTATATGTATGTGGCTGATATATTATATGTGAGAGCTCGTGGCCATTCCGTTAGTAGCTGATACTAAGCAAAGGCGGAAAGTGTCGCGCGAGACAAAGAGAAGAGAAGAAAGACAGGAAAAAACCGCAGAGAACGAACACGATGTGCGCTCGATTAAAATCGGTTTATATATATTGTTGTTGTTTTCAGATTTCTGTTTTTCAGTTCGATGTGTGTCCTCAGGTCGAGTGATAAACAGACAGACAGGCATGTTCGTTCAGTTGTTACCAGTTCGGTGCGGTCGTCACTTGTGCAATTTGTGTTAGGATCGATCGCAGGGAAAGAAGATAAAGAAAACATAGAAAAGAAATCAATAAAGAGAAGAAAGCAAGTTCCGTTAGCTATTTACATTTCTTGACCCTTTCTGAAGTTCCCATCAAAGAAGTTTTAATTCAAATCCCCCGAACACCAGAAAAATCCAGTAGGCCTCTTCGATCACGTCGCACCACTTTGACTAATGGCCTATATTGCCAGTATCTTATGCCGCAGAGCTGCCTTGGATTGTCCCCGAGAACTGTATATGTATGTTGGTAAACAAAAATAGAAAAACCGCTCAAAACAACAAACGAAAACAGAGAGAGAAAGAGAAAAACAAAATAAAATAGAGGGGGCAAAAACAACTTTTTTGTATAACAAATTTGATAACATAATTTGTTTGGAATACCCACAAAAAGAGAAGAAATAAGCAAATAAAGGGGAACAGGTGCCGAGGAGAGCCATCATTATTTTGTATAATACTTTGTCAATAATTATATTCGGAACACAGCATAGAAATCATATTTCACACTGGCCAAGCACAGTATTGTCAACAAAGCGGGCCCATTAGACCCCATAGAGTTGGTTAGTTTGCGGTACAGAGCGGCTTTAACCAGTTCTCTCAATGGATGCAATCGAAGGCACAAAGCAACGCGACAGGCATGCGAATATTGTAACAGGAGGGGGCAAAGAAAGGGGAAAAATTGCAAGTTAGGTAAGGCAGCAAAGTTGCTGATAAGACGATGCCGGGAACGGGACTCAAGCGATAAGAACCTCAAACGGCAAATATCGATAGAGTCAAACAAAGAGAGTCGACGCTTTACAGGTCTATGGGATTTGTGTACACACGCACACACACTCACACCCACACACGCACACAGACACGTGTATACATGTGGGTACACATGTCCAACGTATGTTTGTTTGTTTGTATGCTCTCTTCCTATCACGCTTCGCTCTACCGCGCCTCTATCCCCGTCGCACAGTGTTTCACGAGCATTGAAATTTATAATTTGGTAATCGGTAGATCCAGCTAGCTAAAACAAAATCTTAATTGCAATTAATGTCGCGCTAGATTTTGATACACAACATGTACGCTGTTGTAATTAAAAGTCCGGTGATTAAACTCCCTCCCAAACCATTCAAATACTTATACAACACACAATTCTTTTCTTAACAGTGTGCACAAGTTCATGAAAATCAAGATTTTCATAACTGATAAATACGTGTTAATGACATAAATAATTGTAAATTTTTATTTAAACTATTTAATCTTAGTTATACACGAGACGAATTAAAAACCTTGCAGTGTTAAATCAAGATTAAACATTTTCATTGGTATTCCAACAATTAGTAACTTTTTAGTGTGTTATAAAGATTAAATTTTTAAGAAACTACTACAAATTCATTTATTGCTGTGTTAACTTTTTTTTTGACTTGTTACTTTGACTAGATCTGTTATCTAGCTATCTAAACCGTTTATAAATAACCACGAATATAATAACTAAATATTAAATTAAATACTTATTTATTTATATTCTTAACAATATTTATAATTTATAATTTTATTTATCCACAAATTATTATATTTATTTATATTTTACACATTGATGTGTTAAAAGAATTCGGATTTAATTTAATTCTCATCACTTGCATAAATCATGTACGCTCCGTTTCGTCACGTGATTAACATGCTATGTGCCACTGTGCGCAGTCGACGCAGCGTCGCCGGCGACGCTAATCGCCGCAGTCGGCAGCAGGCAGCGACAGCGGCAGCGGGTTAAGCGCCAACGCTGCTTCGCTTTGAAGATCGGCCAGTTAGTAGTTAGTCTGCAATCGCCCGGGCTTGCAGCGAGTCGATAGAACGAACGACAGAGCGGTACGTACGGAAAGAAAGAGTGTGTGGAAAGTACATAGAACTCTCAGTGGTATTGGCACTCGGCTTGTGCCCACTATCTACGCCTATCGCTTGGCTCGTTGCCTTTCGCCGCTTTATAAGTTGATAAACAAATCGAAATCGAATCGAAGTACGCGTCAATCGGGCAACGATACGCGATCGTTGCAAACAGAGAGCAGAGCCAGTAGAGAATGGCCCACACAAATGACGAGAGTTCTTCGTAAGTAGAGTGCGATAAAAAAGAACACAGATTCTCCCAAATCATCGGGGATAATTATACGAAAATCACAAAGTGTCATTAGGTCGCTTATCTGAACAGCAGATAAACAACGATCATAACAGAGGCCGGGCAAGAAAAACAAGAAATCAGCACTCAACTCTCACTCTTCGCCCACACAACCACACATACAAACTTATGCATGTAGATATACGTATATTTCTTCATATATCTCTTTGTTTAAGTGCCGATCATAAAGTTAATACAGGCACTTGTCTGAGCGTGGCCATAAAAGGTCTTAATAGCCTTGTACGTGACTCACTTGTTATTGATAGAGACCCAGCAGAGGGTTTTTGATTTCAAGTTAACTACCTAGTATATGTTCTATATGTTTCGTGGGATCGACCCAGTTTTCACCGGCACTTGGCAGACAGCCTGGAGGGTCCGTCTATCAGTCCGGCAGGCTTATAAAGTACAATATATATGCACTATACACAAATACTGCTTACTTATAGATAAGCACACAGTGTGAATTGTTGTTGATAGCGTCGTCGTCGACGATTCGAGAGATCTGGAATTGTGTTTTTGTTTCAAAAACCTTTTCAGCCTTCTATATAAAAATTCATAACACTACGATGCAATTCGCGCTGAATGCGTAAAAACACACTCAATCAAGTTGTGCAATCCCAGACGCGTTGGAAGTTATTCAATCAACAGACTCATCATCGCCATGATCAGTGATTCTGTTGCTGGTAACGGGTATCTTCACGTCGTATACCCCACGGGGCACTTGAAACTGTTGTCGTAACACCTGCTTCTCAATTCCCGACTAAATTCGCGACACTTCAACACTCAATTCATTATGTAATTAAGAACGTTTGTTTAATGCGAATTCCATTTCAGAGAAATGAAGTGAATTTAAAAGCAAATATAAATAACAAACAAAACAAAACAGATATCACTCGCATGAAATAATTAATAAAGTATTTCCTTACCCAAAACCACATGAAATAAACCGACGCGAATCGAACGAATATCAAATACACTTGCTGACATAATCAAGCGTTTTTAAAAGGCCGTAAAACTGTTTAGTAACTAATTAACGACTGTTCATCCATTACTTTGGAATAGGCTTGCTTTAACTTGAGAGTTTTTTACAGTATCTCTGCGATCTTTATGTAACCTGCTCTCGAAAACGGTTGCACTTTTTTGTCACTGGTGTCTAAGTTTCAGAACTCGCGCCGAGGTTAAAAAATGCACATATTTTAACGTTGTACACATGTGTTTACATACGTGCATATTAAGTGCCATTCAAAGATAGTTTAGTGGACTTCTATAATACCCTGCTGAGATTTTTGGAATGTTATGAAAAGTTTTTATTAATGAATCAAAACCTTTAGAATATATAAATTTAAAATTTTATGGCGTTTGGAGTGTTTATTATTTATTATTTATCAAAGAACTTTTGTACTACGTAGTATTTATTTATAATCTGAGAATATAATGTATATTTATAATTATTATACAAATTAATATGTCTATTTTAGAATAGGTTACAACTGTAGTTATAAAAATAATTTGCATACTCAATGACCTATAAAATGTTTAGAATATGCAAGTAGTTTGCTTGTCACTCTCCCTCTCAATAAGCGTGATGACTACAGGGCATAGCCACCACAAAAACAGACTCAAATCTACCGATTCATCAGAGCTAAACATTGGTCATAAATTAATCATATGAGAAATTGAGACAAAACAAGAATGAAACTAAAACAGGGGCGGTGAAGCTTATGTGAAATACAAACAACACAAATAATTGCCTTGTGACAGTGACAGTGAGAATGATAGTGACAGTGACTGTGACAGTGACTGCTGTGATCTGAAGCTTTTCAGCTTCGTTCGTTGTCGTTTTGAAGTCTGTTTGTTTTATTTTTTTTTTTTTGATCGATGCGAAGCGGAGAGTTTTGTTTTTTAGTTGAGTGAAGTCGGCGGTCAGTTTTATGGCGATTTAAATGACGCATTTAAAATAACCGATTTGCAAATGCATCTGAGGCTTAGCTCAACTGAAAGCAGGTTGTTGTTGGCGTTGTATTCGGGTTATTTTATTTTCTGGGTGCGGAGAAAGATTTCGTTGTAATTACGACAAGGTGCGAACATTAAGTCGAGGTTCATTAAATAAATTATAATTTATACAGTCATTTTGGGTAAAGAACCTTTTGCTAATTAAACTTTTCGATTCGCTTTCTCTCTCTCTTTGCTTTGCAGGCCCTGGAACATGAACTCCTCGAGTGGTGACGATGAGGCGCCCAAGGATCCGCGCACAGGGGGCGAGGATTTTACGCAACAGTTTACAGACAAAGATTTTGAGGGTGAGTAGAAACGATTCGCGAATGCAGTACGTGTCGTATACGCAACGCATTGGAATGCAATTACATCGCGACAGCAAAGTTGATTCTTTATGCAGAACGAATTGACGCGTTGCCACGCCCAATGTCGCAAGAGTTTTGGGAGAACAAATTTTACTAACTCGCGAGAAAAAAAAACGATTGCAAGAGCAAAAGGCAGGAGCGTAACACAAAGGGGGCGCAAGGGGACAAGGGAGAAAAGTCGTCTTGACATGACAGGCTAGAAATTGTATGGCGTGTTAATTGCAAGCTGAGACAATAATCTGAATGAAGTGCAGTAAAACAGCGCTGTGATGTATTTAGAGCACAACAGATGCCATAAAAATGTTTAACAGCTTTTACAGTAGACTTAAGATAAATTAAAGATAATTATGGTACTTTTATATATTACTTAAAATGGAAATTTCGATTTGTTGCCTCAAAAAATTCTCAAGCAATAAATTTATATTACTTAGAGGCCAAAATTATTAATGAGTTCATTAAAGTCAACTTGGCGCATAAACGAAAACGTGAGTCGCATAAATAAAATCGAATATTATTGAATAATAAACGAATTCCTAAAGAGCACTCAATAAATTCCGATTGAATATTTCCTATTATGATGATAATTGAGTTTATTATGCACAAATTTTGTGAGCAATTTGTTTCATAAGTAAAATGTGTGAAGTTCCGGGTGAAGTTTTGAGTTCTTTATGGGTTTTCTCTTCAGCCTTGCAATTGTTTTTTGTTTAACCTAATTTTAACGTATTTTATTAAACCTATTTTAACCTTAACCTTAACATTATATTATACTTAACACCATCTATCGTTTTACTTTATTTTAACATATTTTAATAAACCTATTTTAACCATAGAATTGATAACACCGTCTACTTTAATCCTCATCCCATTGCACACACATTATGTTATCTTTTCCTTTTCCCACATTTTCCACACAATTCCGGCTTGAACCGCAGTAAGATTTCCTGCCGGCAATCTTCACTGTATCCGCAGACAAATCACAAATTAAATGCATTAATAACAGTTTTGTAGTACGCCCACAGACCTTGTGACATATCGCAGGCTGCGAGGCTGGGACTGAGACAGAGACAAACCCGAAGTACTAAGTGTTTGTGTGAGGGCATTAAAAAAATGGTTACTTATAATTAATTTAAATTATGATCAAGCTGAGCAACAGCTGCGGCCAGATGATATCACAATTAGTCTGGACAGACAGACACTGACTTTGACGAAGTCGCAGCGAAACGGAACAAAGCAAAGCGAATATTGTCATAGGACTAGGAAATTACGAGCTGCACTCGCTACCTAGTCGGAAATTGGCGTTGTGTGTGCGATGTAATTAGGCGAACGCGAAGCGCAATGAGTCAGCGGCAACGCAGCGTATGCGCGACGTGCGACCCGACTCAACTTGATTGAAGGCATAAATTATCAACTTGTAGTCGCGTTTCTTATCAGCGCGAGACCGTGAAAAAGTCATGGACAGTTTTTCCGATACTTTCATTGGCATATTTGTTGTTATGGTTGTTGTCGTAGTTGTTGTTGTTGTAATCAATTAAGTTACGCATTCAATTTGTACAAACATCTCGCATGCTGCAGGACACCGAGCGCACACGGTCTATGTGGGCGTGCACGTGCCCGGAGGACGACGCCACTCGCAGCGTCGCCGCAAGCATCATCACAGCGGCACGGGCGTTGCTGGTGCAGGAACTACGGGCAGCGCTGCCGGCAGTGCAAGTGGCAGAGATAGCTTCAGTGACAAGCAACAGGAAGTGGAACGTCCAGGTGGGTGTTGCCATGGCCCTGCCCCGCCCCAAGGATATGTTTTCTGTGTGTGGCATGTGTGTGTTAGCTGGAGAAATGTCAGGCAGGTCAGCGGGAGCTGGAGCCCCATGTGTGTGACGGCCAATCAATGTACTGCCTCGCTATGCTGGCAAATTACAGGATGACAGATTCCGAAAGCAAATTATAGTCATCGGAGAAATCAGAAATCAGCATTGCCTTTGTATCCCACTGGGATAGGACCGAGAGTAAATAGAGGAATCGCCACACAGTGGATGATTGTGAATTATTTGCACATGTTTACTTAGAAAGAGAAAGCTAGGTAGAGCTTTAAGTTGGTAGAAAAGATATATGAGTATATTAGGGAATAGTTTAGAGAGCTTAAAGCGGAAAGGAAAGAACTAACTCCTTAGAAACATTGATGAATAAAAAGGATTCAAATAATAGCAGTTAACTCTACCTAATCTTCGATTATGTTGCAGTACCTTCTATGAAGAGTTCCAGCATAAATTCAAAGAGAACTTAGATCTAACACTTCATTAGTTGTGTTCTCTTAATGTTGAAAATTTATATAATTAACCAACTAAGTAGATTCTTAGCTCTTCTCTTGACTAGTTCCCTCACGAGTTTTACCATAATGAGACCTCACTCAACAACCAATTTAGTTAATTTATTTTCCATTTCTATGACTAGCAAATAATTCAAACAATCCGCATTTGTCGCATGACAAGCAGACAAATGACATGCAAATACTTAAAAAGGTCAAGTTTTAATATGTTAAGCAAACGAACTTCAGGGGAACTTAATTTTGTTTAGACTAGACTGCGAAATTCCTTAGGGGCTTAGGTTGTTTACTCTCAGTGACGCTTTCACACTCTGAGCTCTTTCATCATTTCGCACCAAACTCAAACTCATTGCAAATCGATAATAAACACTTTAACAGCTAACTAACTAACTAACTTAGTAAGTGACTAACCAAGTAAGGCCATATGGCAGTAAGTAATTCCCCAGCGGATTAAGGCAATTTAGGGGGCGGTTCACAGGCCAAGCCTCTTCGACCGCTCCCCCAAAACCCTCCCATGTTTATTGAACTAATCAAACTTTGCTATCTTCCCCTCCTCCCCCGTTATGCAGCAACTCCACCCGCACAACGTGTACAGTTCATTCTAGGCGAGGATGTGGACGATGGCTCACATGTATCGCATCCACTCTTCTCAGAGATGGGCATGCTGGTCAAGGAGGGCAACGAGATCGAATGGAAGGAGACAGCTCGTTGGATCAAATTCGAGGAGGATGTCGAGGAGGGTGGCAATCGTTGGTCCAAGCCCCACGTGGCTACACTCTCGCTGCACTCGCTCTTCGAGCTGCGCGGCCTACTGCTTAACGGCACCGTCATGCTGGACATGGAGGCCAACAATCTGGAGGTGGTGGCCGATTTGGTTTGCGATCAGATGGTAAGCTCTGGCACGTTGCCAGCCGGTGTCAAAGACAAGGTGAAGGATGCTCTGCTGCGCCGGCATCGCCATCAACACGAGTATGCCAAGAAGACGCGACTGCCGATCATACGCTCCCTGGCGGACATGCGTAATCAGTCGTCATCGAAAAGTGAGTACTCAAGTTCATTGTGTCCATCTCTCGTTTCATTTCGTTCGATCGCATCATCATCGCATCACGAGTTGAGTCTGTGTCAGTTTTACTAAACCAACGTCATTTACTCGATCTAACCCGACCTCCATAAATGGGTTTCTAAGACACGATTGGGGGGCACTCATTGCATGGCTCATCATCGCCTGGTTTCGCTACGGATGGAGGCCATACGCCCGTTGTGACGCCCGTCTATGTGTCCAGTAAGGATCAGCGCGGTTGTTATCTCGCTGTTCCCACAGGTACAAGAGAGTCCTTTCTCCGCTCGCTTTCACAGCACCGCCAACCAAATACATATACTATATATAGAGAGCACGCACCTGTCAAGCGATGCCAGCTCAATGCACTCCAGCTACAACTGCAACTCACTTCATTAGCCAATCAAATCAAGAACTCATCTCGCGTCTCATCAATCGCTTAGCTAGTTAAGTATGTCACTGGCCAGTGTTGTGCAACGTCTTTTAGCCAGAGGAAATTCTAACCAGCGCTCGTGCTCGCTCTTGCTCTCTCGCTTACTCTCTCTTAATCAATCGCTCGCTCGTTGACCCAATAGCCGATATGGGCGCTGTGGGCGTTACCACCTGGTTCCATGCGGGCGCCTCGCCCTCTCACGTCCTGGCATCCGGCCAGCAAGGACAGTCAGCGACCCAAATACCAAGTAAAAACTTAACTAGATCTACTATTCCAACAACTCTTTGTACTTCTTTGCGTAAAGTATTCCTACCTAAGCACGATATGTAATTGGTTAACTATCTCTCTCTAGCTCTTTCTCTCTCTCGCTCTACCTATCTTGCTCATTAGCTTGAATTTCTCTCCTCTTCTCTTTGCTATCTTTCTGAGAATCTATACCTTTTTGTATACTCTTCCTCCTTGTGCTGTCTCTCGTGCACACAATTTTACCCGAGAACTTCGAAGATTATCGAGTTGAGGCTCGCGATGCGTCCGAATTTAACGCGAGATTCGTAGATATCGTTTTGGAATTTTGTTTTCCCTTTGGTTCTGTTCCCTTAACTACTCTTTGATTCACAATACAAGCACAATTTACAGTTGAAGAACAGTCTGGCAACGCTTTGCTGGCTACGACACCCATCTCGCTCACCGCCAGCGAGCCCGGACCGCCTGGCAATACCAACGGCAGTGGCAATGCCCTGGGCATGGGAATGGGACGTTTTCTAACGGTCCCCGGCAAGTCTGGCAACAGCAACAGAACGCTCGGTAAAGAAGCTAAACACTCCAAGATCCAAAAGTTATCGTTATCTTTACCGTTACCGTTACCGTTCCTTTTCGTGTCTTTTTGCTTCTTGATTTATATTATTAAATTAGTTGAAATGAAAACCGATTTAGTATATTATTTTTGTTTAGTAGTTAAATATAAAATTCGAAATCGAAAGCGGAAGCGGAAGAAAGAAATTTGCATGTGCGTAGGTTGAAGCAACATTGGAACCTCTCTATAAGGCAACAATCGATCGAGACCGTAAGAAGTTTGAACTGTAAATACCATCGATAGTACCAGATTGGTTTAGCTTTTATTTTAAAGAGCAAATGACCGATAGTCCAGCACAACTATCGATACTTTGCAGCTACACACACAAACAGATATGCACGCTTGTCACTCACCTCCCCGAACAAACTCTGATCTATGCATGTTGATCTATCACTTCTGATTTCATAACTTATCGAACTCTTAACTTAAATCGATGCACTTATTTTTAATTTTTCTTTGAACTCTTTTATTTGTATTGTTGTTGTCGTTGCCGTTGTTGTTATTATGCCTATCGATAAAAACAAAACCACTATACAACACCCGAATACAATACCGAATACACCACCAACAATCCAACACAACCTGCACGTCTGCAACCAACCGTACCCGAACACCTTACCCCGTGTTGCTCGACTCGACTAATGCAGAGAAATCAAATTCCAAAAACTTGCGACGCCCACAAAATCTGCCCATGATCACAGAGGACATGGTCAAGAGTCCCAGTAGTCAGTCAATGGCCCGACAGACAAGCGGCACGGAACTGGCCGAGCAGCAACACAAGGGCAACACGCACTTCATGCGGAAGATACCACCCGGTGCCGAGGCCAGCAACATTCTGGTCGGCGAGGTGGATTTCCTGGAGCGCACACTCTCCTGTTTCATCCGTCTTAGCCAGGCGGCTGTTATGGGTGATCTAACCGAGGTGCCAGTGCCCACCAGGTGAGTTAAAAGAAGTCAACCAGAAGCTTACTCCTCACTCATCTTTCTCTTTCTTTCTTCGCCTTTAGATTCATTTTCATTCTGCTCGGTCCACCGGGCAGTCAGAGCAACTTCCATGAGATTGGACGCGCCATGGCCACCCTCATGTCGGACGAGATCTTTCACGAAGTGGCTTACCGAGCTCGCAAGCGAGATCATTTACTTGCAGGCGTCGACGAATTTTTGGATGCGGTTACAGTATTACCACCAGGCGAATGGGATCCGACCATACGCATTGAGCCACCGGCAGCTATACCATCGCAGGAGATACGCAAACGGCCGCCAGAGCTGCCCAAGGAGATAATCGACGAAGAGGAGGAGGAGCAGCGCCTGCGCAAAGAGTCCGGCCTGTCGCGTACGGGTCGACCCTTTGGCGGGCTGATCAACGACATTAAGCGCAAGGCACCCTGGTACTGGAGCGATTTTCGGGATGCACTCTCCATGCAGTGTGTCGCCTCGTGGATCTTTCTGTATTTCGCTTGCCTCTCGCCGATCATTACCTTCGGCGGCCTGTTGGCCGAAGTGACGGGCAAAAACATGGCCGCCATGGAGTCACTTGTCTCTGGATTCGTTTGTGGCATGGGCTATGGCTTCTTTTCCGGTCAGCCGTTGACAATTTTGGGTTCCACCGGTCCAGTACTGGTCTTTGAGTCAATTGTCTATGAGTTTCTCAATGTCCCAGGGATGGGACTATATGACTTTCCGGTTCTGGATCGGTATGTGGGTCGCCGTCATTTGTGTTCTGCTGGTCGCGATAGATGCCAGTGCCCTAGTGTGCTACATAACGCGCTTTACCGAGGAGAACTTTGCTACCCTTATCGCCGTGATCTTTGTCTTCAAGGCCATCGAGAATGTGGTGGTCATTGGCAAGAACTTCCCTGTTAATCAGGGTGTCTACGATTGTATTTGCACACCGCCCTCGTACAGCAATGCGAGCATGTTGGACTTTGCCAAGTACAAATGGGATGTCTGCGAGGTAAGTTACGAGATCTGATCGGCAATCCGAAAGGTCTTTAATCGCTTTATTTACCTTTCAGTCCTACAATGGCACACTTAGTGGTTTAGACTGCGGTAAGCCACCAACCGAGAACGTTTTCCTCATGTCTGTCGTCTTGTGCGCCGGCACCTTCATCTTGTCGACCATACTCAAGGAATTCAAGAACGCCCTCTTCTTCCCATCGATCGTGCGGCAATACATTAGCGACTTCTCCGTGTTAATTGCCATCTTTGCCATGACCTTCTTCGATTTCAAGTTGGGTGTTCCCACCCAGAAACTGGAAGTGCCGCACGAGCTGAAGCCGACATTGAATACACGTGGCTGGCTCATACCGCCGTTCCACGAGAAGAATCCCATTTGGTCGCCACTAATTGCCGTCATTCCCTGCCATGCTTGGCACCATTCTCATCTTTATGGATCAACAGATTACGGCCGTGATTGTCAATCGCAAGGAGAATAAGTTGAAGAAGGGATGTGGCTACCATCTGGATCTGTTCGTGCTCTCGGGTCTGATTGCCCTTTGCAGTGTAATGGGATTGCCCTGGTAAGGAGTCGCAGTTGCTGGATGCAATTCTAACTTTCGCTAAGGATTCGCTTACCTTCTCTGCACTAGGTTTGTGGCCGCCACCGTGCTGAGCATTAACCATGTGAACTCATTGAAGCTGGAATCGGAGTGCAGTGCCCCTGGCGAGAAGCCACAGTTCTTGGGTGTGCGCGAGCAGCGGGTAACTCACATAATGATCTTCCTGACCATTGGCGGTTCCGTTCTGCTGACTCCGCTGCTCGGACACATACCCATGCCGGTGCTGTTTGGCGTCTTCTTGTACATGGGCGTGGCCTCGCTCAAGGGTCTGCAGTTCTTCGATCGCATCCTGATTATGTTCATGCCAGCCAAGTACCAGCCGGACTACATGTTCCTGCGTCAGGTAAGTGTACCACGCTCTTGACTACAAGCAAGCAAGGGTTGGTAACTATCGCAAGTACTATCGCAAGATAGTTAAAATTTAAATTGATTAGTCCATCACAATTGTGTTAAATTCAAGCTAAATCTGGCTATAGACAAACAAAAGGTGAAAGCACGTCTAGCTAGCTGTTTGGATAGCAAAGTGTTATATTTGTGTTATAATATTTGCGTAGTAACTGTTCGATAGGTGCCAGAATTCTCCACGATAAGGTGCTAAGTCAAGCTGCGAAAGATTGTGAAATTATATTAGTTATTTGAATAACTAGGTGTTACCTTTTTACGGCTGTTTTTATACAGATTTAAGGCTGCCTTCAATTGAAAAGAGAAACCTCTTTTAACCATTTCATTACCTTCTCCACAGGTGCCCATTAAACGTGTCCATCTGTTCACCATCATTCAACTGGCCTGCCTCATCATACTGTGGCTGATTAAGAGCTTCTCACAGACCTCCATACTGTTCCCCCTGATGTTGGTGGTGATGATCGGTATACGCAAGTCCCTGGACTGTGTGTTCACGCGACGGGAGTTGAAAATACTGGACGACATCATGCCGGAGATGTCGAAGCGAGCGGCAGCCGATGATCTGCATCAACTGGACGCTGAGGTGGGCTTTCGACAGAAATATTTACCGGCCTTTTTGGGTGGGCGCGGTAAGCGTCAGCCAAAAGGTGCAGGCCTCGATATTGGCTTTGGTGGCGTCGGCGGCGGTGTCGGCAGCGTCGGTGGCGCTAATGACTTCGCCCTGCTCAAGTGCAATACCTCAAATGCAAATGAGAAGGAGTTCGAGGCACAAAGTAGTTTGCTCAAAAAGTGAGCATGCACTGACTTGCACGCACAGGCCAGAAAACGCACACACACAGCAACAACAACAACAACACAACAGCAACACAAGCAAAAGAGCAACATAAACAACTTAGAACACACCACACACACACACACTGTACACAGTACACCCTGTGTGGGGGCGAACGAAGTGCTGCCCATTTCGTTTGCGTTTGCAGTGCTGCACAATCCACCACAGAGCATAGTTTTTATTATGTGTGTGTGTGTCTAATTTCTTGGTATTTTATTGCGGAAATTATTTTTAGAGATTTTTTGCATTTTATTGTATCAAAATGCATATACCATATACTTATATATACCTTATATACTTACATATATATTGGGTTCTTATGCAACCGTCGCGTTGCATTTTATCGTGTTTTTTAACAGTATTTTGTAAATGTTTTTCCTTAATTTTTAATTACACGTACACACATATTGTAGCATGCACTACTTGCATTTTGTTAATCTTATATTCTTGTACTATATTTTTAAACAAACTATTTCTTAAATATTTGCTCTAATTTGCTGTACTTTACCTTGATTTTGAACCATATGCTCAATTTACTATGCTATTGCTACGAAAAAATCAAATTCTATCGAAATTGTATCTACGCTCACGACCCTATCTATCTGTACCATACATATACTTTGCTATATGAAGTTTTGTTCTTTTTTAGTGCATACGATTTATTCACAATTATGAAATGTGTTATATGACTCTACTCTATATACTATACACTACTCTACTCCTACTCTATTGTATTTATATATATATATACATATATCTAAATATCGATAAATGTTAATGAACTTTAGCCTAAGTAGTCTGCGCAAACGTTTACACGATCTACATATGTAAATGTATTAAATGTACAATGTTAAATAATTTTATAGTCAACAACAAAATCATAGTACAAGTAACTAACAACAGTAACAACAGCAAACAAGTTACAAAACTACATAAATTGGCGAAACTATAAACACAAAAATCTGTAGCGACTTTGATGTAAAAAGAAAAGGCCAACACCAAAAACCAAAAAAAAAAAATAAAACAAATATTTGGCAAAAATCAAAACACAACCAAAATTTACAGCAAACGTTTCACAACACTACACACGATTGGCTCGTAGAACAGCAGCACGCGCTCACCTCTAGTACACCACACACTCACTCTCTCTTTCTCTTTTACACATACACGCGCTCCTACTCCGCGCTCTCTTTGCTCCTTTGTCTCTCTCTTTACTTTTTTCTCTCTTTTGCTCTGTGAGTTTGCCGGCAAAGAAACAACAAAAACAAAAGAAAAAACAATGTCTTCTATTGAAGGACAATCATCACCAGCATCAACAACCGCCAGCCGCACCGGGCGGCGGAGGTGTCGGCGTCGGCGCCTACAAGAGTCCAGGGGTGGCTGCGGCGGGTGCCACCATACACATTCCGTTGTCGGGCAACAAAGCGGGCACCAATGGTACTGGGGCTGCTGTCGTCGTGCCGCCAGAGGTGAACCGCACCACAGTCTGGCAACAGATCAACAAGGATGGCATCTCAGAGCAACTGATCATTCCGGTGACCGTTAAAGTGCGACAGATCAATGGCAATCAGTAAGTGTACTATGAACTGTACAGTAGACGCACCTCTCACGAATAACTTGACTACTCCGCCGAGTACTCACCTTATGCAGCTAGTCGAGAATCTAATCGAAATCGTAACCATCCCTCCAAATTGAATCGAGGTCCCTCTTGAGCCAAGCTAAGCTACAGAATCTATCGATTAGTCTTAAGTAATCTATAAATATCATTCATTTGCATTCTACGCCCCTCCTGTGCTCCTCCTCAGTTCCGCGCCAAGTGCTGCCCTCTCGCCACGCCTATCGCCCATGCACGAGGCCGACGAGTATAGCGAAACGATCAATAAGACGACAAGCTCAACGATGCCGGCCGCAAATCAACCGATGAGCAACTGTAAGGAGGCGGCAGCCAAATTGGAAGGTCCTGTGGTGACCGCCCAGAGTCCGGCCAATATAACGCCGGTCTAGGGCGGAAAGCTAACCAACCACCCTAGCTAGCTCGTGTCAGCACACACAGCCTCGTTGAGTGCACAAACTTAGAGATCCGACTAGATCGTGACAAGAAACCAGTATCATAGCTCTATATACAGATACTCTATATATACATACTTATTCGTAGTGGTTTTTGACAAAGATTGGTAAACGTTTTAGTACCATAAACAATACATAAAAGTGTAGTTAACTATATAGTTGTCGGATCAGAGCAATTCCATGTCGTAGATTTTGTGTGGGCTCAGGTACAAGTTTTACAAGTATTATTTATACAACATACCAGGGCAAGATATGTATGTACGTACGATATGTATACACTTTTTACGAATTTTATAGAACGCGGGCATACACGATCGATCGATCCATCATTGTCAATTGATACGATATGTTAGACTCAAATTATAATCTCTAAAGCGTAATAGTTCCTTTTTGTTTGGCAGTATTGAGTTTTGATTAGACGATATTTTCGTTCTTTGGTCTGGGTTTGGATAAGCTGTGATCTTATGGTAATGTGCGGGAAGGGTTTTCTGGAGAAGTGAGAAGTTGAGAATGTAGGAATTCTAGCCAAATCAAGCGAACATACATATATGATAAACTAAAACTAAATAAGGCGATAAGCTGTAAACAAATGTATTATAATTTATGCATTATGCTAAGTTGAAACAAACACATACAAACATACACATTAAATATAACTATAAATATTGAATAAAAGTAACAATTAAATATTTCGATGTGTCATTCTTGAGCCCAATCTAGAACTCTAGTCTCCTTCAATTGTTTTCAGTGTATTTCTTGCTTAGTTCTTTCAGTGTGTGGCACATCGTACACCCCATCTTTGTACATATAATACATTCATAATCGCAACAGCACCATGCCAACTCTGGCAACTGCCTGCTTCCATCTATCAATCAATCAATCAGTCTATCAATCAACCATCAAACTGCGTACCAAAATCATTTGCATCGTGTTGATGTCGTCTTAAAATATCACATAGAATGCTCGTTATCAAATCCTTGTCTTTAAGTGTAAAGTTATACTGGACTGATCTAGCTACCGTCGACTATATGTAGAATATATAGCCAACGGCCCTCGTATTAATGCCTGATATTTCATTCTTGCAGAACCCAAAATTTGATACGTCGAAGCAATTGTGGCGTGGATATCTTACATCAGCAGAAACATCCGTTTGAGTCGATGATTTAGACAATATTTTGATCTGAAATACTCTTCTCTATATATGTCTATATCTATGTTAACGTGTTATATATATGTATGTACAAGCTACCGTTACTTACTGTGGCCGTCCCCCAAGACCATTCAGGGCACAGAGAAAACTCACACACACATACAAACCACACTAATATACATAATCTTAGATATACCGCGACGTCTACATATCAACACAAAAGCCAACAACCAAAAACATTCCAATCTACCTTCTTCTGGAATTTATTATGAATAAATGTTTTCAATGTGTTTCAATTGGCTATTGATGAGCGCGCTAACCTGGCGACAACAATAATCGATAACGAGTATGCAATCGTTTTCCGTAAAGGCGTTTGGTATTTTTTCCCCAACACTTGGGCGACACTTCGTTTTACAACACACCTTACACGATCAGCTGTTCGGCGTTGCAGCACCGAGCGCGTGTTTTCAGTAAAATTTAGTTTTTATTAATTAAAAAGCAGCCGAAATGTCGCTTATTACACGTGTACTAAACGGCAACTTGCCGCTGCGTATTAGCGCAATGAAAACACTGCGCCAGGTAAGCAAGAGTCTGTGGAAACAGTTGGTTTCCCATTGGGTTTTCCAGCGGCTCATTATGTAATTTGCGCTATTCCCTGCATTTTTAGCTGCAATGCGGCTACAGCTCACACGCCAAGTACGCGGAGCACAAGCCCATCGAGCGTATTCGTAACATCGGAATCTCGGCGCACATTGACAGCGGCAAGACGACACTGACGGAGCGCATCCTATTCTACACGGGACGCATTGCGGAGATGCACGAAGTGCGTGGCAAGGATAACGTTGGCGCCACCATGGACAGCATGGAGCTGGAACGTCAGCGTGGCATCACCATTCAATCGGCTGCAACGTACACGCTGTGGAAGGATACAAACATCAATATCATTGATACTCCCGGTCACGTGGACTTCACTGTGGAGGTGGAGCGTGCTCTGCGCGTCTTGGACGGTGCCGTGCTCGTGTTGTGCGCCGTGGGTGGAGTGCAGAGTCAAACTTTGACTGTCAATCGGCAAATGAAGCGCTACAATGTACCATGCCTGGCATTTATAAACAAACTGGATCGTCTTGGCTCGAATCCCTACAGAGTACTGTCGCAGATGCGCTCCAAGATGAACCACAACGCAGCCTTCATACAGCTTCCCATTGGCGTGGAGAGCAATTGCAAGGGTATTGTGGATTTGGTGCAGGAACGCGCTGTGTACTTTGAAGGTGAGCACGGCATGGACATTCGTCTAGATGAGATTCCTCAGGATATGCGCGTGGAGAGCCAAGAACGTCGCCAGGAGCTCATCGAACATTTGAGCAATGCCGACGAAACCCTCGGTGAGCTGTTCCTCGAGGAGAAGCCATTCACAGAGGCGGACATAAAAGCAGCCCTCAGACGCACCTGCATCAAACGCACTTTCACTCCCGTCTTGGTCGGAACAGCGCTGAAGAACAAGGGTGTGCAACCCCTGCTCGATGCAGTCATTGATTATCTGCCCAATCCCGGTGAGGTAGAGAATCTGGCATTCATTGAGGAGGAGGGCAAGGAAAGGCAACAGATCGTGCTGAACCCGGCGCGGGATGGCAAAGATCCCTTCATGGGATTGGCCTTCAAGCTGGAGGCAGGTCGCTTCGGGCAGTTGACCTACCTACGTTGCTACCAGGGTGTGCTGAGGAAGGGCGACAACATCTTCAACGCACGCACCAACAAGAAGGTGCGCATCGCTCGCCTCGTCCGTCTGCACTCCAATCAGATGGAGGATGTCAACGAGGTCTACGCTGGCGACATCTTTGCCCTGTTTGGCGTCGATTGTGCCTCCGGAGACACCTTCACCACAAATCCCAAGAACAACATGGCCATGGAGTCAATATTTGTACCCGAACCTGTTGTTTCTATGGCCATCAAACCCAACAACTCCAAGGATCGTGATAATTTCTCGAAGGCCATTGCCCGCTTCACCAAGGAGGATCCCACCTTCCAATTCCACTTCGACAATGATGTGAAGGAGACCCTCGTCTCGGGTATGGGTGAGTTGCATTTGGAGATCTATGCACAGCGCATGGAGCGCGAATACGGTTGCCCCGTGACGCTGGGCAAGCCGAAGGTGGCATTCCGAGAGACACTTGTCGCTCCCTGCGAGTTCGACTATCTGCACAAGAAACAATCTGGCGGATCGGGTCAATATGCTCGCATTATTGGCATCATGGAGCCACTGCCGCCTACTCAGAACACTTTAATTGAGTTCGTGGACGAGACGGTGGGCACCAATGTGCCCAAGCAGTTTGTGCCCGGCGTGGAGAAGGGCTATCGCGAGATGTCCGAGCGTGGCATGCTGTCGGGCCACAAGTTGTCCGGTATTCGATTCCGTCTGCAGGACGGTGGCCACCACATTGTGGATTCCAGTGAATTGGCTTTCATGTTGGCCGCACATGGAGCCGTTAAGGAAGTTTTCCAGAATGGTGCCTGGCAAATCCTGGAGCCCATTATGATGGTCGAGGTGACAGCTCCCGAGGAGTTCCAGGGCGCAGTCATGGGTCAGCTGAGCAAGCGACACGGCATCATCACAGGCACTGAAGGCACAGAGGGCTGGTTCACCGTCTATGCTGAGGTGCCCCTGAACGACATGTTCGGCTATGCCGGAGAGCTGCGGTAAGTTGTGATGACAGCTATCAAATACTTACCTTATCCTAATCCCCCCTAAATCTCCTATTCAATTACAGATCGAGCACGCAGGGCAAGGGCGAGTTCACAATGGAATATTCCCGTTATTCACCTTGCCTGCCCGAAGTCCAGGAGCAGATCGTGCGACAATATCAGGAATCGCAGGTCTTAGGCCAGGTCGACAAAAAGAAAAAGAAGAACTAATCGTGCACTAAGTTAAAATTCTAGTTTTAAAGTCGAATGTCATTTGCATAGTTTAATTTTATTTCATATAAAAATCTTTAGTTTTTACTGTGATAACTCCCTGCGTATCGTTACCAATGACAATTTGTACAGATTTTTTGTAAAATAAAGTCGAACTAAACGCAAAATGAAACATAAATTAAATTACATTATTAAATGAAAACCACAAAATTAATAATAATTTAACTGCTGATTAGTTACTTTTTAGTTCCGAGCAGTTCAACTTGGTATTTTTTTGGAATTTAATAACCTACAGCTATAAGGCAGCTGGTCACACTGCAATTTAACAGCATGTGTTAACAGTGCCATTTCGAGTCCAACACTTGACCTAACATTGTTCTGTTAATCTCGCCGTTGTTGTTTTGACGTCGAGCAAACGGGAGGCCGCCGCGCACGAAATAACCGAGAATAAAAATAAAACCAAACAAACCATTGACGTTGCGTGCGGTCCGCTTGCGAAAAAAGAAAAACAAAGAAATGGGCATGAATCGATGTAAACACATTGCAAAATGCCATGAATAAGAGGAAGCCAAAGTGACAACTACTAATTAAGCCAGCAATTTACTTTTTCCACCCGGAACGCGAACGCGAAACGTAAAGTAATCAAAGAGACTAACGAAATTAACAGAGAAAAACCATCCGTGGGGGCGAATAAACACAAAATCCGGACACAGTGGGGCAAATGGTGTGAAATGGAAACGGGGTGCTTCTTCCTCTCCGTATGTCGTGGGTGCAGTAGTGTTCTACCAGGATTTAGTTTGAAAAGTGTGCACAGGAAAATTGCTGACAGATCGTAAAAAAGAGGCGCGCGCGCGGCGTGGCAAAATATTGGAAAATTCAATACAAAACGTCGCGACAATAACAAAAAAGACACCGAGAAAGAAGAGAAGCAAAGAAAGTCAGAAAGCAGCTGTCTCTCTTTATATGTATGTGTGTGTGAGTTAGCATGTTGTGTACGAGTATGTGTATGTGAGGCAGAAGACAACACAGAAAAAGAGAAAATCATAGCAAATTACAAAACAACAACAACAACTGCAGTCGCATCAGCAGCAGCAACGACAACAACGGTAATCAACAATAACAACAACTACAACTACCTACAACCGCTGACTTCCTCTTCGGGCATTTGCAAACGCATTTACACACACACACTCACACACAGACAGAACACTAACACCTACCTGAGTGACAACTACAACTACAAAGAGGCAGCATCAGTAGCAGCAGCTGACAGACAGACAGTCTCTCTCGCTTTCTCTCTCGCTCTCGTGCGCCTGCATTGCTTGGCCAATTAAGGAACGCCGCCTACGCTGACGTCGCATCGCTGCCGCAGTGGAAAAATGCAAAACGCCCAAAAGAAAACAACAACAGCAACAACAACAACTACTACTTCCAGCCGCTGGCGCCGCAACTAGTCACAACACGCGCACACAACAACACAACCCTTTCGCATAAGGACCTCGACACGGTAAACTCGACCTCGACAACAACTACAACAACAGCAGCAACTGCAACAAGCAAACATATCCGTCGAAATTAAGTACAGTAAATTAGGCTCGATAGTATAATTTGATAGCAACAACAACAACAACATGGATTGGATCATCAGCGATGAGCTCGGCCTGACCGTGGGTCATGTGCTCGGCTGGGCAGCCGCATCGGCCATGGTCATCGGCGGTGTTATACCCTATGTGCCGCAATATGTGGAGATCAAGAAGACGCAAGACGCCGAAGGATTCTCACTCTACGTCTGCCTGGCCCTGCTGGTGGCCAACTCACTCAGAATACTCTTCTGGTAAGTCAAAGAACATAATATGGAACACCCTGTAAGGGTCTAACACCCACTTCACTCCTCAATGACACATCCGCGGGTGAAATAAGAATGTTATGTCCACATTCTTATCTGGCACCCCAACCGGTACTTGTTAACTCAGGCGGGCGCTTATCATAGGCTTATCGGGCAATTTAGAGCACGTTTATGGGGCTCGTATGATATGGCAGCATGTCTGGCCATGTCATGATTTTTAGCCAATTTTCTATTTAGCTTGTGCGTATTGTCCAAGGCCTGTGTTTTGGACCAGTTTCTATGTACTCACTATATCTTTATGGGGGTAACTTCGATTTCATGGCATCAGCATTAATTGCGTTCTTTTTGTTTTTCATTTTTCAAATGACGCATGTTCCATAAATATTTTCATAATCTTTGTAAACAAATTCTTTACAAAAACAGTAAAACAAAAGGAACTTTAATCTTAAAGTTTTTCAACGCATTTCATAAGGAGATTCTTGGAAATCCGTAGAAAACAGGCAATAATTGCAAGAGAGAGTCGCATAGAAAGTGTTATCTCCCGCATTACGAAATTATCTCTGTGGCGTGAATACCCTAAGGGTGTTCCAGAGAACAATTGTGGGTTTCTGAGCTTTGACAAATGCCTTGTAATCAACGGAAATTTTAATAATACTTGGCTGTCTATCTTTTATCTGACAGCACATGCACTATTAGTTGTTATCGAGAAATCCAGTACATTACTCGTATATTATAACGATGACACACATTTAATTGGCAGTCGCGTCGTTTTGTCGTTTACGCAAATGAATCGAAAGTCAAACCACGAATATTAATTCAATTTGAATAACTGTGCAAATGACTGTCAATTCCAGGGTTCCTTATTGTGTTCCCCTCGGAACCAGTTACAACTGCCTATGACCAAATCATAACCAAATGAAATTTAAATGAACAAACAGGCAAGAGGAGAATAAAAATCATCGTTTCAAATGAATCATTTCTTCTCTGACGTGGGTAGACTTTTTCCCAACTCTCCACAACCAATGATACTCCCTTAAAAATATAAGAATATATCTGTCGCAGTTTAGTGCAGTTGAGTATACGTGTTGTATTTTCTATTTTTCTTGTATTTATTTCCATCATACACCTACAGTTAGTGTTCTTTTTTCAAATCTGTCCAATTCACTTTGATGTGATCCATTATGGCAGTTTAATCTTTGTATTTTGGGAAATCTGTTTAGGAACTCATAGATATAAATGAATACGTATCTTTCGTAGATAGTAGATGAAATCTTTTTTAGCTCTGTCAATAAATACGTATATCTCACAGATAGCCAAAGTGAATATACGAGTATCTCTTTGATGTATGTATCTGCAATTGCCAAAAACAACAACAGACGAGATACAAATACAATATTTTTAAAAAAAAAAAGCAGCTGATTGGGCTGGAGGCTATCGACTTGCTGCAGCCAGGGTCATCCACTTCCACCTGCTGCTTCTACAAAGTATCTACATGTGTACGCGTGTGTGTGTCTGGGCTCGTATTATGCATTTTTAATGCCACTTCCGAGCACAACAAGAAAACACAAACACAACAGGCGGTCGAAGCGTTCATAAATTATAAACAAATTGTTGCAAAATAAATTAACTAGACGCGAGGGCAGAGCGAGAGCTAGCACAGCAACTGGTGTCAGTCGTCGATTTGTCTGCTCCGACATTCGTCAAACCGACAATCGATAATTTAATTGCCACAAAGATCCCACATACGCCCCGTATTCCGCCCAGAACCCACAACTCGCAGAAGCTTTGGTTTCGCTTGCCAAGTGAATCAGCTGTTTCCCTTGTACTTTTTCAATGCCACGCGACAGTTTCGCTTGGTTGAGGTAGCATACAAACTATTATGGGAATGTATAGGTAGCTCTCTATAGTGGTACCTCCTCCTGAGTCAGGGTATTTATAGCGTGACTCTCTCGCTCCCTCCCGCTCTCTCTCTATGTCTCTATTGCTCAGCGGGTGGCGAGTTGTGTCACGCGATTCTGTTGGCCTCCGAGGCGCCAACACTAGATGACCAGAGCATTTTGATTGTGCCACCAGCATGCTCAACAAAATGTGAACAAACAACATCTAAATGATATATTCTGGGGGAGGCATAAAAACAAGTTTGCAACCTTTAAATTATAACCTACTTTGGAAGAATATCACTGGAACTGTGCAGTCCATAGAGACTTCATCCAAACGTTCCTCTGGGATTTGCTGATTCACAGTTTATTATATAGTATATTGTGCAGTAAATTAAAATGTAATTACGTATTATAATTGATTAAGTATTCCACCATGAACTCTGTTGATAATATTTTCTCCGCATTGTTTACGACTTTGTTTTTAATGAAACTTGATAAACTGAACTGTATTACATATACACAAACAATATATGTTTCGATTTCACTGAAAAACAGTTTTCCATTCTGGAATGCAGCTAAGAATACTGTAATAGTTTATTGTTATTACCAGGCACGCTTTAATATTTAACATTCTATTATTGCACTTTATTGTGAGTGTTTGAACTACAAATTTGCCTGGTGCCAAGTGAACAACAACAAAAACACACAGACAAACTAATTATCATTATTTTGTCTAATCGTTGTCGCCCGCACACAGACGGAAGACAGATGAGAGGAGGAGGGTCGGTAGGAAGTGGAAGCAATTTGTGGACTAGACAGAAACAGTAAAATTAAAAGTCGTAAATAAAAATGTGTTGCAGTTTTTCGAAATTTGCATTTCAGCAATTTTCACAAAACATTTTTCCTCAACCGAGGTATTTTCATATTACGGTTTACTGCCTTCAACAGACCATTAAAAGAATCTACAGAATTTAATAATAACGCAAAAATATGTGCCTTTTGTTTGATTGTGTATTTTTTGGGCCTTTGTGCGATACCAAAAAAAAAAAAAAAAAAACATGTAACTCGCAAATTTTCATTGTCCGCAACAGATTTGCAATTATAAACAATGTTCCACTGTTTACAAATTTCATTTACGTGTACGTATAGTATATTTAAATTGTTTTCACACCCACTGTGAACACACACAGAGTGACATATGAATGAGCTCATCGATTCATTCTTATTAATCATTTTCAGCGCGAATAGTATTCAGAAAAACTACAACAAAGGGAAAAGTGTGAACAGTAGGTTCAAAAACAACACTTTGGGTCTTGGAAAGGTTTAACCATTCACGAGATCAAGCATTTGTTGCATCGGTGACTCAAGTCTTTGTGATTAGGGTTGACAGACTTATTTGTACATCTTATAAGTAATCAAGTTAAGGCTCTGCGCCTTATGAATTATGTAAATACGTATCTACCCGATACTTGCTTATGCTAAGTAAAAATTGAAGGAAGCTATTTATATACCACGAACTCTATACTTCAATCGTTTATATCGGTTCTTATAGTGCTTCAACAAGTAACTTTCAGTTCAGTCTCTTGTTGATTATGTCTATGTGGCATATCAAGTCTTACTTGTGTCTTAGATTGAAGTAGGTAGTCTGGCATTTGGGTGTTTGTTTGCATTCAATAAAGGCGCGTCAGATTTCCAACAACGAACCCAAAGAAATGCTGGTCTTCGCACTGTGTTTATGACTCAATTGCGGTCTCTGAAAACGGGGTGAATGACTAAGACGAGTAGCCCACAATGAGCTTTATTGCAGTGCAATACAATTAAATCATAATACATTTTCCCACTGTAAACACAATATGTTTTGAGCAATGTAAATACAAATTCGATCCTTAATAGCTCTATTAGTGGCCAATTTTAAACTGACAAGAGTCATGCGCCCTGTTGTTATTGTTTATTTGTTACTTTTGCATTTGCGTAAATATTTAAACAAATTGTCAGCAAAACAACGACACAAACAAAAAGAAAAACAATGAGCTGGCGAGACTTGGGCATACGCTGTAATGCACATTGTGAGCAACAATTAAAATACAAATGTTAATTTACTATAGTTTTGTATTTTTATCTGTCAGCCAAAAAGGATATCAATGTTGAACATGCAAACAAAATACATTGTACTTTTATTTCGTACATTAATTTGTCGTATTTAATCATGCCCTTTGTGCTTAATCGCTGGTTACAGGGTATAATAATCAAGTAATGCGCCACGAAAATTTTATTAAAGTGCCCGCCGTCTGTAATTATATACAAAGCACATGCAAACACATAAATATATATGTGTATATTTATATATATGCAACTGTGTGTGTGTGATGGTGTAGTATGAGTATTATTTAAGTACACACGCGCAGGCCTCACAAAAATTTTTGAGTGCAGTTGGCAAATGCGCAAAGTTAAAAGCCGATTTCATTGCGAAAAGGGGCCAAAGGGGGCATTCAATTTGCCAACTTTTGGTATAGCCGCAATGTGATGACAGGCCGCGGAGGAGTGCGGGGTTCGATAAACGGCAATGCGGCGCTCATGTGGCAAATGGAGCAATCGAGTGGGAGAGCTTAAAATGTTGCAGAATCAAGCGCCAAGTGTCGCAAAAGTTTGTAAGCAAACGAAACTAATTGAAGAAGAAATACAAATCGGCAAAGAAATAGGAAATTAAATAGAAAACTAACCGATTGCAGGAACTTAGAGATAACTTTGACTTTGGAAACCAAATATTATTTATAATCTTAGTTGAGTCATAGTGAAAATCAAGTTATACCTAGCACTCGATCTTGAGAGGCCAGGCAATCTCTTAAAATGATTTCTTAAAATTCATCAATATCAAGAGTTTTTACGGAATGTCATTAAGTACTTCCTGGAGCGATAAGTTTACTCCTGTAAGAGAGGGGAAGCATTTTACAAGCAATCTAGATACGAAAATGCTCTCATTCATATTTACGATGTTTACACAGAGCGGCCAGAGCACTATAACAAATTTACTTGAGTTTGTCGAGGCCCTTATCGCACCGTTGCCCGAATGAACACATAACGTGCCACTTCATATAATAGACTGTTTGGGCAAGATAAGCGATATAAGCCTCGTATGACAATTAATTTATTTACGTTGAAATTATCAAAGAGCTGACGAAGTAGCTGCCAAAGTAATGGGTTATTCAAATGAGCCTAATGAGCCACACAAACAGAATACGTGTGTTAATTGTCATTAAGACACATGCGAAAGGTAGGCATTGTTTTCACTGAATTGTATTATCATATAAGAACTGCATGAATTTACAGTGTTTACTAATGGTACGTATATAGTATTCTTTGATTGTTTATATTTAATATAAATATAAGCAAAATATAAACAAGACGCCCGGATATCCTAACCACAAGACAATATGTGACGAATTTGGAAGATATCATACATACTAAGGAGCCCTGCTTGATTGCCGTTATTCAGATATCCTAACCACAAGACAATATGGGAATATATATATAAATTATCTAGAACAAATGCATAGCACTTAAGAGATATGGAAAAACCCAAGGCTGTTATATATTAGAGTACAATAGCTTGTTAAAACACTGTCTATAGTCAAATATTGAAATGGGAAATATAAAACATATGGAACACCTGCTCAGCATAAAATATAACACTTACGTAAATACAGCAATAGCGGAAAGCAATATAGAAAATAGAACATAATAGACCTAAAAAGTTTGTTGTTTTTTCATGACTCTTCAAAATTGAGAAATTAGGCGTGTGCAGCAAGTGTACGTTGGGAATGCTGACTATGTGGCACGCTTTGCTTATCTTTGTATTGCCTCAATAATGTCGAACAATCTTATCTACCCGATAGAGAGGTATTTCTTTTTTTTTATTTTTAACGTTGACATTATTTTTATATTATTTGACCTACTTAACGTCAGGTTATTAATAATTAATAAGTGTGTGAAGAGGGATGCCAAACTTTATTCGAAAGCAAACAAAAGAGCTTAAAGTCCGAAGGTCAAGGCCAGTGAGTGGGTGGGTCAGTGAAAGAGGGTGTGTGGAGGGAAGGTGCCAAGCAGTTTCAGCTTACTGTGTTGCCTCGCAGCGTTTGGCGGGCGGTTCCAATTAATATTTTTTTTTTGTTTAGTGCTCGCTCCATGTTTGCCGAAACGTTGAGCGGACAAGAAACGTTGCCAAATTCTTGTTTGACCATAAAATTTGATGTTTTGTTGTAGCCGTTGCCTTTTGCATGCAAATTAGCCTTTAGCACATTGCCAACCGGTTGCTGCGAATAATGATGATGATGATGGTTCTACTTTTTCGTTGTTGGAATGTACATATACTATGGAATAGTTTATATTATACTTGACTCAAGTTGTTGACGTGACAAATAAGGTGTAGGCATGATATATTTGAAGATAACTACAGATTTAGTATATTCTAATTAAACAGAGATTTGAAAAGCTCTATAATTACCTTATTAAATAAGATCAACTACGATTATAGTGGTTTACGTAAGCTTTTGATTGGCTTCTTCTCTATGACTAATACAACGTTACTTGGCTATAATTCTGAGCAAAAACGATTAACAGATACTTAAACAACTCGTGTGCCTTATTTGCTGTTATTACTTAGCTCCACGCGCCTTTCCTCGTATACTGTATAACTGAATAACTTTTAATCACAATCGGGGGGCTTAAAATGTGTTTAACGTGATCCGATTAACCTTATCTGAATCGCCGCTCATAGTATAGTAGCCAGTGTGCCATCATTATTTAGTTGAGAAGCTTTTAAGTCGACTTGTCTTTCCTTGCCTTGTCTTTTCTTGATAGCCTGGGTGCGGTCAGTCCAGCTGACTTACCCATAGGTCAACCTCGAGGCTATCGCGGACGCACTTATCTCTCCAGCTCTGCTCTGTGCCCGTTTTGAGCTCAAGATTTTTGCGTAATTAAAAAACGAAAATGAGAATGAGAAAAGGCGAAAGGCGCCGAAAGGTGCACAGGTTTCTGAAATAGAACACGTCATGTTTCGTGTTCGGGGACAATCCCTGGACTTTTGGCCACAAATGTGGCATGAGTGGGAAGGTGGAGGCGGTGAAGCACGGCAATTTTGTTCATTGTTGTTCGAGACGCTTTTCAAATTGAATTTTAATGCTCTGTTTCGCTCTGACCCTATCCCCAGGGTGCTTAAGGCTTAAAGGTCTTCATCCTGTGCTTTCAACTTTTACATTTCGCAATGGCTTAAAGCGCTAAACTGATTTGTGTTGGCGGTGGAATCTAATTTGCTTGCGTGGGCAAATGCGGCGCGACCTTGCGACCTATAAAACAAATCGAAAAGTCTAAATAAGCGCACCAAGAGAAAGAATGGGAGAGAGAGAGCGAAATGCCGCAACATCATCAATACATACAAACAGACCTTCAATCGTTACTCTTCCGCTTGAAATATTTTTCAATGTTGTTCTGTTTTGGTTTGTTGAGAAGAAGAACAAATTTAAATGGAACATAGAATTTTCTTGAGGTATTCCTTGAGTGTTTCTCTGTTCGTGAACATGTTCAATATGTTTGGCCAATGTTGAACTGATTGACGCAAAGTTTTGCATTTTTAACGTAAATATTTCCAATTTGAATCTTGTATAGACGGCTTGTCTTATCTGTCTGTATAACAACATGACAGATAAGCAACAAAATTATACATATATTTTCACTATGAAGAGTATTGGTATATACAACAGTATAACAACTAGTATAACAATAGAGAATCTTGTTAGCTGTAAGTACCTAACCTTAGCTCTTTAATTTCATTGAATCATTTCGCTATAGACATCTTCTTGAATCATCTTTGTCAGTTGTCTCTCCCTTATCAGGTACATATGATTCATGCGGGACACGTAGATACATACAAAGATATACATTTGTATTTACGTATACCCCCCATCCGGCATTGACTTGCCAACATTATTTTACGCCCATATGCAAATCACAATGCGCTCTGCTGCTTACTCTGTCTCTCCATCTTTCGCTCTCTTTTGTTGCTTCTGCCACAGCTTCCAATCGTCAACAATTGCGGCATTGCCTTCTATTTTGCGCATTTTTCTGTTCTTTCTTTTGTGGTCTTGTTACTTGGGCCTTTGTCTGCCGACATCTGCTCCCGACACTCTTCCGTTATCACTTATGGTGGCAGCACCCTCGCTCACCCGCTCTGTTCTCCTCCACCGTCTGCTGTGTTCCGCAAATTGATGTGGCGACTGTGTCTTGGGGTTGTGTGGTGACGCTGGGCTTAGCGCCATGTGGGGTCTTCCTTGTCGAACATGCATATTAATTTTCATTGAGCAAATAGAGCAACCTAATGAAATACTTATTGTTTGTCGTGTGTGTGTGGGCTTGTGGCTTATCTCAAGTGCCCCCCATAATGTTTGACAATTTATAACAGTTTGTGCTGTTTAATATTCTTCAAGTTGGCTGGATTATTCGTTTGTAATGTTAAGCTGTACATGATGACTTCATTTGTTGACTAACTGGAATATTTTTTGTATGTATAATTCGCAAATATTGTTATATTTCAACAAAAAGAGTGTGTGACGCAGATGCTACATTGAGATTAGTTTATCTTATCGCTCATATCAATCTTTTTATGTATGCTAGTTATTCACGTGTTATACCATATGACAGACTTCCACACTCATTGTTTAATTAGAAGAGCGCTCTTGATACTTATTTGTTTAGGTATTTAACTGAATTTAGAGATTATAACAGTTTGTAAACAGGTTGGTGTTTAACAGAAGTGGACTTAGTAGATTAAACTTTTTTTAAATACTGTTAGCAACACTCCAAGTATTAGAACAGCTATTATATCTGTATAACAGTTCGTATAACAGTTCGTATAACAGTTGTATAACAGTTCGTATAACAGCTAATGCCCAGTGATTAGTGTTAAAATCCTCGGCAAGGTCACTTGCAACAGCTTAAGTGAAAAACAGCCAATACCCCCATCCAAAAACGACCTACTTTCTTTACCCCGCATCCATCGCTAAGCGGCGAACATTTTCTCTTTTATTCAACGAGCCTATTCAAGGATAATTATGGGTATGGTGAGCAATGGATACGATGGATTTATGCAGTGCCCGCCGGCTCATCATTACCGTCTTATTTACACAAATCTTGGGCGAGTAGCCGCCAAATAAGCGCATTCAATGAAACGTATCCATCTGTGTATGTATGTATGTATGTGTGGTATAACAGTTTTGTTGCGGCTCGAGTGGCGCTTGTGCGAGGAGGAGGACTGTGCATTCAGTTCGTTAGGAGGCCTCTTCACACGGCGATGATGACATGCTCTCAATTGGTTTGAGTGCTGCGGCCCAACAAAGTCAGTGAGTGTGTGTAGCCTACTTTCAGGCAAATTCAATTTGACTCTGTGTGTGCGTGTGTGTGGGTGTGTGTGTTTATGAGCAAACAAAGCGCCGCACACACTTGAGCAAACACTGCATTAAAGCCGGCACAGTTTTAATTATACGCACACACACGCATGCACGGCTCACACACACACATCTGGCGGACATCCTGCGCAGACAGTGGGGCAGAAAGCAAGGGGGGTCAACGTACAAACAATACAAACACAAATACACACAAATTGCTCAACGAAATGTGACTTCATTTGCTTAGCAAGTACAAAAGGGAAAATATTGTTAATTTTATCAATAAAACATTTCATCAACATTGGGAGGAGAGAGAAGAGATGAGAGGAGAGAGAAGGCAGAATCATTTAACCAAAGTGTTGTGCACATTTTCACAAATTGCCATTGAAAATGTGCCTGAATGCAGGGAGGGGAAAGGGGTGTCCAATGCGCGCCATGCCTAACTGAAATTGTTGACATTATATCGAGGCAAGAGCGGCATGCGAGAGAACTGCATACTATGGTACATTCCGCATTCCGAGTCCCGTCTCGTTTGCAGTTTTATTGATTTTTTACGACTCGCATACATATTTAACACAGTCAAGTGTGCAAAACGGACTGTAAGCCGCTCTGCCTGTGTGTCTGTGTGTGTGTGTATCGCTGTGGCTTTTCGCCAATTTAAAAGCAATGGAAAACAAAGTGAAAAACTAACCAAAAACTATGTTGCCGCATGCCCCCTTATCGGGGGCAGCAGCTTAAAGGTTTGCTTTTCCTTTTGACTTTGGTCGTAAACTTTCCTCAGCGTCTCGCGTATCTTTTATTTATTTTGGCAAGAAATAAACTAGCTTCTTTCCCTCTGCTTTATGTTGCTTGACCTTTATAACGGCAGCTGTTTCTTTTCGGTAGCAACTTTTTTATGGTGTTTCATATTTTTTTGTTGCGATGGGTAAAAAACTAGTACCTCAAACGTTTGCGGTCAAGTCGCGTTGTGGCTGTGAAAATGTCAACAGCGCACAGCAGCGTCGCAAATTGCATTTGTGTTGCACGTAGCGAAGCGAAGCGTTAAATTCGATTAAAACTGATATGGCGCTTGGCAAAATGCCACACGAATTGCTCTCTTATACTTGTACAGGTCGATTAGACACACACAGATAAGGTTAAGTGATATAATTTAATGATTGCAAATTACTCTAATGAAAATTCTTTAATGAACTTTAAGGAATATGAAACAACTTTGATTTCTATAAGCAATCAAATTTATTTGTTATTTTGCAAGCGAGAAGGCTCATAAACTATTGCCATATGTAGTTTTCTGTCATAATCTACGATTATATCTAAATATACATAGACATATATCATTCGCAATCTACAAACGGAGCACACCAACAATTTGCTTTGTCGGCCATTTGTGCATGTCATTTAGGGTCGACAGAGTTGCCAATTTGTGTGTGGGCTTGGCTTCAGAGCATGAGGCGGCATTAAATGGCAGGACTTGTAATTCAATTTCTCCCTGCAGACGACTTGCCAAAAAACAAAAACCCAACACGCAAAAACTGTGCAGCAGGCTATGGGAAAAATTAAGCTCTCTGAAATACCTCTACATGAAAAATAGTTTCATTTTTAGAACGAAGTAAAAAAATAGATATATAAATATTTTGGCAGATAGTAGAAAGACTTATCAAGTGATTATTAGTTAGTTTAATAAACAATCAGATAACGTTCTCTGGTCTTTATTCTGAATGATAAATAGCTAGTTGGATAAAATATAAAAATATATAAGTCTAGGGCATCCAGCCACCTAAGTTAAAAAACATAAACATGTTCTAAAAGTATTTAAATTTCTAAAATTGCATATACCCTTCTCAAAGAGAGCCAACCCAGTACAGAGTATAATAAACAAAACGCGAAGTCGAAAGGAGAATGCGAAAGCAAAGCGAAAAGTAAAGCAAACTAGATGTGAAAGTTGTTATCGCCGCAATGAAAAACGTTGCCTACTTTTGAGCGCGCTTCATTTGCCTGTCCTCTGTCCGCTGCTATCTGACATTCGGGGAGGAAACAATATACAAAATATATGTCAACAATACTATGGAGCGTGGAGTGTGACAGCAGTGTAACTTATCGCCAAATCAGCCCAAAAAGACCCAAATGCCTCCATCCATTAGAAGCTTTTAATAGCACTTCCAATCGACACAAACAAATTCCCAAACTAATACTTTGGTCCCTTTTTAAGTAGTGTCGGGGTTGCTGTGCTTGTTGTTATTGCTGTCGTTGGCTTAGTTGGCTTTCTGGTGCTTTGCCAAATGTTCAACACGTTCCACTTCCATTGTTGGTAGCGTCATCTGCTTCTCCGGCATCTTCCTCTTCTTGCCAGGGCTGCAGGCTCTCTCTGCCACAACGTGGCCGACACTTGCCGTTTGTCAGATTTATGACAGCATCGCTTGACACCGAGCAGGCCCTCTCCTGCAGCGACAACTTGAAAGTTTACCTATATAGTATAGAAAAGTCTAAATCAGATGCTGCCTTTAAACAACGCACAATCGATTTTGAGACTTGCACATAAATCATAATTTATCGAAATGACTCTCAATTTGTTTTTAGGGCGTTTTACTTAAAGCCCCCCCAAACAAACATGATTAATCATTATAGTCCGCACATGCTGTAGGAGAACTGACAAACTTCCATTACAAATCGCTTAGCAGCTCATTTAGCCAAAAGTCAAAGTAAAGCTCTGTGAAATTTGTGGAAAATAAACAAATGTTAAGTCAGAAACAATAGGAAAAGAACATATCTCTTTATTTATGAAATATACAAGATGTTTAGTATACTACGAGTATTATGTTCTGTATTTAAATAAAATTGCATTAAGAGATACACACAAGGACCTAAGTCCTCCGCATTTTTGTTATATATCAAAGAATCTTAATTTCGAAAGGAAATTTCTTCTTTCTTAGGAAGTTCTTTGAGAAAACTTGTTACGAGGGTCGTTTGATAAGTCCGTGACTTTTTGTATTTGCCGCGCACCTGCTCTAAATACAACACTGCTCCTGTCAGCAGTTATCGATTAACAGCTGACTGTAAAATTTTGAGAAAGCTGCGTTTTTTGGTTTGCGTTTTATAGGCATTGAAAGCAGACGATCTCGTGAATTTTTTAACGAAAATGGAGTCGAGTTATGCCTTTATAAACGCATCGTGCTTTTGAGAAAGCTGCGTTTTTTGGTTTGCGTTTTATAGGCATTGAAAGCAGACGATCTCGTGAATTTTAACGAAAATGGAAAAAAAGTGAATTTCGTGTGCTAATTAAGCATTATTTTTTGCGTAAAAAATCCATCACCGAAACCAAGGAAAGACTTGATAAATATTATGGGGACTCTGCACCATCAATTTCAATGGTTAAGAAATGGTTTACTGAGTTCCGTTGTGGTCGTCCCAGTACAAGTGATGCCGAACGTTCAGGTCGCCCAAAAGAGGTCGTCATGCCAGAAATCGTCGACAAAATCCATGGAATGATATTGGATGATCGGAGAATGAAAGTGCGTGAGGTAGCTGAGGCTGTAGGCATCTCAACTGAACGGGTACATCACATTTTACATGAATATTTGGACATGAAAAAGCTTTCCGCGCGATGGGTGCCGCGATTGCTCACACACGACCATAAGCGCAACCGTGTGACCATTTCAAAGGAGTGTTTGGCGATGTTCAACCGCAATCCAAACGAATTTTTGCGCCGTTTCGTTACCGTAGACGAAACATGGATCCACCACACCACACCAGAGACCAAAGAACAATCAAGACAGTGGGTTTCTCCGGGTGAACGTGCACCAAAGAAGGCCAAGGTGGGTCTGTCGGCCAACAAGGTCATGGCCACAGTTTTTTGGGATGCACAAGGTATCATTCACATCGATTACCTTGAAAAGGGTAAAACGATCACCGGCGAATATTATTCAGAGCTTTTGGACAGATTCGATATTGATTTGAAGCAGAAACGACCGCATTTGGCGAAAAAAAGTGCTGTTCCATCAGGACAATGCACGGGTGCACACGTGTGTAGTCAGCATGGCAAAATTTCATAAATTGGGCTACGAACTGCTACCCCATCCAGCATATTCTCCAGATTTAGCCCCCTGTGACTATTTTTTGTTTCCAAACATGAAGAAATGGCTCGGCGGTAAGAGATTCGGGTCAAATGAAGAGGTCATCACAGAAACAAACGACTATTTTGAGGGCCTTGAGAAAACCTATTATTTGGAAGGAAAAAAAAAATTGGAAAAACGCTGGACTAAATGTATAGAGCTAAAAGGAGATTATGTTGAGAAATAAAACGCTTTCTTTGACGAAAAAAATATATTTTATTCAAAAAGTCACGGACTTATCAAACGACCCTCGTACTTAACACAAGATATACATTTATCTATCAGTTCCTGTACTGTACCTGTTCCTTCTACAAATCGGAATTCCCTTTCTTTCAACCTTTGGTGAACCTACATTTAATATTTCTTATCTCGATTTTTGTCAATACAAAATCAATGCAAACCCAATTAAAATGTCATTTACCTTATACGACCGGGACTAATGTGACATTTGTATATCTCTCTATCTCGCTCTCTCTCTCTGCAGGTTTTCCAGCCGCTATGAGCTTCCACTGCTGGTGCAGAGTGTCGTCATGAACATCACCATGTTCCTAATGATTCACCTGTGCGTGAAGGTGAAACGCATGAATGCCAATACGCGAGAGCACACGCTGCGCGGTAAGATTCATTTAGAAATGAATGAAAGGAATGAACGAACCCTATAGCGAACTTTACTTACACACCTTTTCTTACCTCGCTTAGGTGACGAGCTGCAGTTGCCGAAGGTGATGACAGACACGGACACAGTCGCCTCGGTTTCCACGGATGCGGGCGTGTTGAAACGTGCGCGTTCCAGGCATTATTTGAATGGTAAGTCAAGGCGGACGAACTTATAGTATATATATATGGCAAAGAAGTTGGATCTAAGGTTTCGAGGTTGCGAATTGCAGTTTTCCATTGAAAACTTTTATGCGAAGCCGTGACAGTTGATGGCAATTTCCGCACAATCTTGACGAACAAGCTCCAAGCCATGACATGGATCAAAAACACACACAGAGACACACGCCCAGTTTCGATTTCATGTTCACCCAATGGCGGTTTATCTTTACGCGCCATTTGCAGTGTTTTACTTTACGTTTAGCTTATCAATCGAGGGGAGTTAGAGAGTGGAGAAGGAAGGGAAGGGAGGGAGAGGCACAATCAACTGGGTTAGGAGGCGGAAATGGAGGCCATAAATTGATCAATGAACATTCGCTGCAGGCGTCGTAGGCACAACATTGAGCTAATTATAGTGGCACGCCTTGGGCTTCTTGCTTGTCTATGTCGTATGTGTGTGTGTGGCATGTGGGTGTGGGCTGTGGGTGTGTCTATGTGTGTGTTTGTGTCTACACTGCACAACGCTGAAAAGCAGGCAACAATAATATGGATTGATTTTCAATGAAGTCGCCAGTTTGATATGATGAAATCGTAGAGGGCAGTTTTATAATAGTATAACAGTTAGTAGTAATCATACGGATGAGGCTTCAGCGTCATATAACAGTTTATGTATAACAATAAGTCAGTATAACAGTTGAAAAGGCATACAAGATTTATAAAACCTTGCACAATTGCAGAATGAAGCTTGCACATACAGATATATAGTTGTATAACAGTCTTGGTATACCAGTTGGTTAGTTAAATGGTGACTGTATACCAGTATAATATTATATTTTAAATATCGCATAACTCTTATGAACAGCATAACAGTTACTAAATTTGAACATTAATCCCTTTCAGATCTAGACTTCAAATACTTTTGGAACTGGACAGATTTCCAATCGTATCTGGACATGATGCTCGTTGTCTGGGCAGTTGGTGCTGCCATCACATATCTCATGCTATCCGTACACTGGTTCATGGAAGCCATGGGCTTTGTGGCCGTCTTCACGGAGGCCATGCTGGGTAAGTAAATGCTTCCCCCTTGTTCTGCTTCTCTTACTTATCTTGTTCTCTTCTTTGCCACAGGCGCTCCGCAATTCCTGCGCAACTTTAAGAATAAATCAACATATGGAATGAGCATACACATGGTGATTATGTGGACGCTCGGTGATATGTTCAAGACTGGTTACTTTATTGCTAGAAAAGCCCCATCGCAGTTCTGGATATGTGGCACGCTGCAGGTGCGTTGAAATGAGCATAAAATGTAGTTGGATTAAGGTTAAAATAAATCATACAGAGTGATCTTAATTTATTTGCTAGGCATAGTAGAAGGAAAGGATATTCATGGATCATAGATTGTTATAATACATATAAAACTTATCTTAAGTTATTTACTGGTTTCTTTATTGTAGAATATGTTACGTTACTTTGAATGGATATTTTTGTATATAGACCTAATTTACTTTATTTCCTATTTGATTTATTTATTTGTTTACATTTAAACATTCAACATATAAAACACGACCTTCAAACTCTTAGATAAGATAGATATATAAATTATAATGATAAATGATGAATGATCTCTAGATAAAGTTAAATTTCTAAGCAGAACATAAAGCTATATATGTTCTAAGTAACTTCCTTTATATAAAGCTGAAATTGTAAACATCTGTACATGAATTTTGTATGATATAAACGTGTGTTCATTAAGTTAATGTATCTCCAAAGGGGGCCCACCCACTAATAGCAGTTGCCAATGTTGATTTAGGGGCAACCTTAGTAATATTTTACAGCTTTATAAACACACCTTGGCCACAGCAGTTGCTTTGATGAAGCTCAGCCTTGAAAAGGTGAAACCGAAAGTGAATTCAATGCGAACTTGTAGTTGCAAAGTCAATAAAACAACTGTAAACTAGGCATATATACTTCAATATAACGTATAATATTATATATAAGAAGAACTCTCATCATATTAATATTAAAGAAACTAATGCCCCCCTCTGCTTGCAGGTCAGCCTGGACATTGCCATCTTGCTGCAGGTGTGGATCTATCGCAACAATACAAAGCCGCGTGATCTGCGACGCGGTGATTAGCAGTTTGCCCCCGAAGAACAACAACAACAGCAACAACTACATCAACAACAATCGCATGAACAACAACAACAACATCAGCAACAACACGATCTGCATGTCTCACAATCGGAGGAGCGACAACTATCGCAGCCCATCACCATCAGCAGCAGTGGCGATGATCATCTGCTCACGGCGCGTGCCGACGACGAACACTTCAAGGCAATGGACTTTGTGCAGTGTCACGATAATCGCGCCTTCCAATATCATCACAACCATCACCACCACAACAATAACAACAACAACAAGTTGCTGCCGCGTCCCGGCGGCAGTGGCAAGAGTCAGAGCAAGCACGATAGCAACAGCGCTGCTGCCGTTGCTGTCTCCCTTGACGCACTCGAGGTGGTCATTGTGCACAAACCCAACTCGGTGGTCAGCAACGGGCAACGCCTCGTTGCCACCGGACAGGAGTCACAGCATCAGAGCCTGGAGGGTTGCCGCCATCAGTTGCACAATTGCTGCCACCGACGCAAGCGACACAATGCCACACAGACGATGGCAACACAACTGCAGCGCAACTGTTGCTGCTGTGCGCAGCTGCTGAACCGTGGCCATTGCCATTCAGTGACCACAACGCATCATCATCATTGCCACCATCATCACTGTCACCATCATCATCATTATGGCGCCGGCGGCAGCCACAACAACAAGCGACGCCATCGACAACACCAACAACATCAGCAGCAGCATCAGCAGCACCAAGACAAGTTGCATCATTCCAAGCGCAGTCCGCTTCCCGCCAGCAAAAAGCAGCTACAAGATAACCAACAACAACCACAACTGAACCACACCAAGTCTTCCCTGGACTCAAGCGAGGAGCATCGTCCTTACCTGCACTCAGCTGCCATAGCCATTGAGATCGATGCGGCCACTGTGACGGAGAACAACAGCAGCACAGCGACCTCGAACTTCCCCTACAAGGTGGCGAGTGAAGGTGGCGGTGCCCCCATGAACCTGACGCCACTCTGTGAGCAACATCGTCCGCGTCGGCGACGTGGCTCGCTCAATTCCAATACAACCATCGAAACGGATGAACTATCGCACGATGACGACGTGGATGTTGATGATGATGAGGAGGAGGAGGATGAAGAGGAGGATGACGATGATGATGATGATGATGATGATGTGCACATGGGCGTGCAGCCAGAGGATGAGGAGCAACTGACACCAGCACTGCGTCCAGCTGGGGCACAGCCCAGCAGCAGCTCCAGCAGCACAGCGCGTGCATTTGCTGGCTCCGCACCAGCACGCAATGAGTGCGTGCGCATCAAGCGCAAACGCTTTGTGCCCGATGCCATGCACGATTACTGCAGCAGTTGCTCACGCTGCTCCAGCTGCAGCTGCGATCTGGCACGCACCAGTTCGTGCAGCAGCCTGGACGAGGAGATTGCACATGAAATGACAGTCGCGGTGGATTGCCATCGTTGCATGGCCGAGGCGCAGAATCAGGCAAGTGAATCACATACGCTGGCATTGGCGGCTGGCAGTCGGCGCAGCAGCCTGAAGAGCTTCTGCTCGTGCCACACGGAGAGCTGTTGCTGCTTAGAGGATGACGGCAACTATGCTGGCGATGAGGATGATGACGACGACGATGATGAGGAGACGACGGGACAGCGTGAATCCTTCTGCACAGCAGCAGATCATACAATTGTGAGCACACCCACGCAGGAGGAAGCACACAGCAGCACACTGACACCACTGAGCACACAGGAGCACACGATGCGCAGCGAACTGGCCGACGACGACGACAGAGATGCCATAACCGATGCAGATGCCTCTTCCATAAGTCAATCCGCCGAATACTATTCATTGTCCTCCACAGCTGGACCACAGCCGGGAGCAATTGCTCCGCTCAAGGAGGCTGCACGTGGCGGCGGCGGCGGCGGTGGGGGCAGCAGCAGTGGTGGCAGCAACAGCAGCAGCAAGTGCCATCGCAACAGCAACTGGAGCAAACACATACGCCTCAAAGACAACTCATCGCCGCTGGACACGCATTTATGACGAAGTGTTTCGCTGGTCGCTTGGCCGGCAATCGATGTGAATGCGCTGCTGCAGCAGACCATACGCAAATCAGCGGTGCTGCAGGAGACGCCAGTGAAGAAGCGACGCGGGCCACTTGTCGTGGCTGCCACGCCCATGCTGCAATGCCCGACGGGCAGCAATGATAGCTCCACCGCCACGCTAACGCCCAGTGTGATCACTGTGGCCAAGCAGCCACACCAGCCACAGCGTGCACTGGCCACCACGGTGACCAGCAGTCACAATGGTGTAACCAATACAACAACTACGACGCTGCCGGCGCACCTGACCAAGACGACACGCAACTCGAAGGCAACTAATGCCGGCGCCGGTGGCAGCTGTGATCCGCTGCAGCGACGCTCCACGGAGATTATTCTGTAACGGGTGCAACAATTGTTACCTCTGGCTGAGACAAAAAAAAAACAGATTACCCCACTTGAAATATATATTTCGTGAGATTGTTACCCCTCCCCTCTGCCCCTCTCCCCCTTCAACCGTCAACCTTAAGCTGATCATTTCGTTGTTATTCGGGGGTTTACGAATCCTCTTTGTAAATTATTTTATTTGTGAGCCCTTAGCCAATTAGCTATAATTTTATATATATTATGCGAGTACATACATTTACTATATCTTTAATTATATGTTTTGTGTAATATTAATTTTAGTTGGACTACATGAATTTAATGCCTCCAGTCAGGGAGCTCCAGCTCTGCCAGTTTGGTCTAGATCAGAGAGACAGACACATATCCATTAATAGTAATTTACCAAAAATCTGGCAGAGATCACACTCCCAATTGGGGCGACGACCTTGTTTCAATCATTTCGTACAATTTCTTAGTCAATTCCTCTTAGTCAAGTAAGCTAAAGCATGCGTTACTAATGTAAAAAAAAAAAAAAACGAAAAAGAAAAAAAAACATAACAACAAAAAAGAAATCACGTTAATCTCGATATTAGAAATGAAGAAAAATATACATTGTACATTTTATGATTTTCTAGCGGAATTTATAAGCTAAGGCTTAAACTATTTGTAAACTAAAATAAAACCAAACGACAAGCGAAATTTTTGATTTTGATTTTCTGTTTTTTTTATTTCATTATTCACTATTAGCACCGAATCCTTTCAGCACACAATCAACACACATACACTTATATATCTTTATATATGAATATATAGCTACTTATATAGAGCATATTTGATATGTTTAAGCCAAGTATACAGATATTAACTATATCGGATAATGTGTACAGATATTACAAACGAAACGCAGCCAAATATCTTCCTTGCAACGTTGAGATTCCGTTGAAAATGCTACACACAATTTAATGAAAATTAATATATATGAGAACCTAGTTTATCTTTTAAGCTTATATAATTCAAGTGCTTGAGAATATTTATGAAATATTAAAAACCAAAAACAAAATGAAAACCTAAGAAAACCTTTGAAAGTTTCAACTCCACGAGCAGCAAAATATAATATATATGTTGATAATTTTCTGCCTAAGAATTTGTTGATTAGTTCGTAGCCGAAACATCTTGTTTGCATGCCGTATATATGTATGTTAATCAATTAATGCTACAAAGAATAAGTAAGGATCGATGAGTTTCCGCCTGTTAAAGGCGAAAAAATAAGAGTTTCCATTTGTTGGCCACCTTGTCTAGCATTTTATTTCCAATTACTCCAACTGTAACGAATTACTTACTCTTATAACCAAATACTCATAATCATAACTGTATACTAAACGCATACATAACTCTCTAACTAAACGACTAATGTCTAAATTGTTCGCATTTCAATTCTACATTCTACACATTATACAATAAATATACTATCGTATATATTACTAAGTATATAATACAGAAGCAATATTTGCATAAAACTTGAATTAAAATCAATTAATACAAATATAAATATATATACATAAAAAGAACAATTACTTTCGTCCAAAGTTGGTAACCTTTTCCAGTAAATCAGGTTAATAAAGTACATACAAAAACTAACGGCAAACATTTCAATTGCATTAGGTCATTTAGGATTTCAAGCATTTTGCAGCACTGTGCGAGCAACACCTACAGAGCTGCCACTCGCTGCAACTGTTAACAGCTTGTGAGCACTAACATTTGCATATGCCTGTTAAAATCGTCTGTGACACTTGGCAACACTAACTGCTGAAGCTTAACAGCTGTTCGCTCAAGCTGTTTTAGTATCGATATATCGATATACCGCTGTCATATATTAACATAGCATCTGGCTGCGTTAACATTCATGAGTCGTATTTCGTTCGGGCTCAAAACAAAAAAAGATACAAGCCCTTCGCTTGGTTTTTTTTCGAGTGCGTTGCAGCTAAGTTCTGCGAGCGGTTAAAATTCGTTAAAATCAGCAGAAGAAATTGCAAAAAAATAAGAAAAAATTCAAGGCGACGCGGACTGTGCAAAAGTGTATTTAACAAATAAGAGTTGATTTGAAAAATAAACGAAAACCAAAGCTGGCTGCAGTTGAGACAAGGCAGAGCAGCAAATTACTGTGAAAAATACAATTGGTTTAAATTCAGATTGACAAGTTGCAGCTGATAAGAAGACGAAAGAAGACAAGAAGAACGAACAAGAATTGTTGTAACTGCTTGTGGTAAGTGTAAAACAGACAGGCAACAAACAACTATAAATAAATGCATTAGTGTGTGACTGTGTGTGTGTGTGTATACGAAAATGTGTAATCGAGTGTGCGTGAGAATGCCGTTATCTATCCCTTTGTTGGCGCTCTGCGCCCGCAACGATTGTCTCAGCATCAATTTGCCAATTAGGAGCTTTTGACCCCCAGCCAAGCGAACACACACACACACACACACACACACACAAACACAGCACAGCACAATACAAAGAAATCTTTAAGTTTTGCACATGATACCTTGCATCCCATTCTGTTCTATTCTTTGCTTTATATTCTTGTGCTATTCCCATTCTCGTGTTGTATTTTTAATAGACTCGAGACATGACAAACAAACACTTGTCCCCCTGCCTGTGTGTGTGTGTACTGCATGAATGCATTCAAAAGAGTAAATGTCATCACATATAGTTCTTTATAGTAAAATATGAATGCATTCATGCAGTTCTCTAACAAGCTGTCGTTCACAAGCAGTGTGTGTGAGGGAGAGGGTGCGTGCCTGTGTGTAACCTGTGTGTGTGTGTGAATGTTTGCCTATACATTGCACTTTAGCTTTTGACATTGCTTTCTCTGCTGCGCTTTAAAAGCTGCCAACAGGGGCGGACTGCACAGAAAGGAGGGAGGGAGGTCGGATTGGCCGCCCCACGGAATGTTCGTCCATTCAATGTCAGCTTTTCATTGAACTTGATACTGAAATTTTGAGTGGGTTTTGTGCTGCTGCAACTGAAGGCCGAGGAAAATTCAGGGCCACTGCTCGTAGCTTTAAGCTAGGCCTGTGTAGCCTGCTAGCATTAAATATTCTATAAATTTGTCAAAGCATTATAATTGAACCTTGTACCCATTTTGGGGAGAAAATGAAACCCGCCTTGAGAAGATTGGCTGAGAAGATTACCGATTGCACATTGCTCAAGTCTTGTTTACTGCGCTTTTGTTTAAACATCTCCTTGGCAACTGTTCCATTTTCGCGCTTATCAACATTATTAATTGCTTTATAAATACGAATAAATATTAGAGTAATTGAAATTGTTCTATCAGCTAACTGCAGTGTACATATTTGTGTGATGTGGAGTGTTGGCTTCTTCTGACCCCATTTCAAATCACGAAAATGTGTAAGAGGGGAAGTTGCGCTGGTTCAAATACAACTCTTATCTGCAGTTGCATTCTAAAAGCTTTCAAGCTGTTGTTATATTTACGAGAATGCGTATTATTTGAACCTTTAATTATTATCTTTAAAATTATTATGTGTTCCTTATTTAAATCAAATTGACATTACCATAATTTTTTAGAAACCAAAAGGCTTTTCAATTTGAATTTTATCTTTTAAAAACCTAAAGTTCCTACAATCTTTTTTAATGGGTATTATTTAGAACAAATTTACAATATCATAAACTTTTGGAAAGAAAAAAACAATTTTAATGAATATTTTTCAAATTAAAGTTTTTTATTATAATTTTGCAACCTTCCAAATTATCAATTTTATATAAAAAAAATTTAAAATAATATTTTTTCTAAAGTAAAGTCCTTTGAGGACTTCAGCTTGGACTTCCAAATCTAGGGCATAGACCCATATACACCAATTCAACGAAAGGATATTTGAATATTAAAATTCAGAAATTGCACATGCAATTTATTGTCAGTTGTTGCTGTTCTTTTTCTGTGCCTTCTCGTATTGTTAAGAGTTGTATAGAGCACTGTAAATGATTTTCCGACAGAGAAAACAGAAAATCAACCGGCACGAAACGCGCCAATTTTATTTACTGCTGACAATTCTCGACGCCCACACGCGACGACCACGACGACGACGACGAAGATGACGCCAAGAAGAAGCCAAAGTTCGTTCAATTGTGTGTGAGTGTAATTCATGAATGGAACCGAATTCGAATGAAGGAATGCGGAAGTGGAAGAGTAAGAGTGAGAGAGAGAGAGAGAGATGGAGCGAGTGGGAGGGAGGACCACACTTGTACGCCATCTCCATTTTGCTTATACTGCAATAATACAAAGAGACAGGGCGAAAATTTTTGTTGTTTTGGTTCATGAATAACCCAATTGGAAAATTTTGGGGTTGACTTTACGCGACATGCATTTAAATCGCACTTGATCAGTTTGAGCTTTGAGCTTAAGGCTTTATAATATCGCCTGCTAGGCATTTTATTTTCATGGCCCTGGATTAAATGAATTTCTCGATTTACAGAGTCGTAAATTGATTATGCATGCACATGGCTGAAAACAACAACAAAACCCCACAACCTAACCCAACCTAGTCACTTCCGTGACTACACCCACGCACCGTTTTCTCTTGACACCCCCTCCCCCCCCCTTTTCTCTGCCCTGTCATCCTTTTCACCTGTGTCAGGACTATAAATAGCTAAAGGCTGCGTCGATTAGATGAAGTTCATTGCGTTGTGCGGGCCATTTATGAATATAACATGAGCAGGTGAGCGCGTCGAGGTGATAAACAATCTCCATCAACATATCAAAACCGAACCATATGTCAGGCAGGTGGCTTCAAGTGCCTGCAGTTGTCGAGAGTCGGTCTCCAGCTTAGCCATCAACCTGACCCATTGACGTCATCAAGGCGCACAGAAAGAAAGGAGATTTCCTTCTGTCCTCCTACTAGCCAACTTATCGTAGTCTACGATATAAACTTAAATTTCAAAAATAAAATGCAAATTGTCACAAAAGGATGACTGTATCCTGTACCAGACTATGAGATAATCGCACATACAGTGAATATATATAGAACCGAGTAAGCCAATTCAGACACAAAATGATGCAAGCGATGCACGCTACGGTGCACACTGCTGTCACCCCCAACAGCGCCACGTTAATAGGTTCCCGATTAAATAGGTCAGCCAGCATAAAGTATCCTTGAAAAACCTTGCTTGCAACTATTTTAAAATTTCATTTTTGATTGGAAAGGACAAAAGTGTTTAAAAATGCAGAGCCTGCCGACCTGAATTCGGCTCAACAAACAATTTGTAGAAAGTTCCAAGGTCCTGAATCGAAGACGAGAGACCTAAAATTGGAAACAACTGAAATTGTGCAGCCTTGACGTCTCTGCTACCTGTTTGATATGCACATGCATATCTAAAGAGACTAAGTAAATGTACTGTGTATGAAGCTGATAATAACTTAGCTTCGTATTAACGAAGACAGCACCCTCTCAGGATGACTGGGGGTAAAGTGATTCAAAAAGTACCCACACAACCCATTTCGTGAAGGCGTTTACAGCTCATCTTGGTTTTAATGGTCCTCCAGACGATACCCAATCGAGCTGACATACGACTTCACATCTGACACGGGCCATCATTGAAGAAGGAGGAGGAGGAGGAAGAGAGGGTTCCCGGGAATGCGGTAAACCCTCTCTTGGCCCATTGGCGTCATCATATGACACACGCGTCAGCATGACGCCCCGCGTCCAACATCTGCCATGTTTGTTAACGTTGTTATCCTTTGTGCTGTTGCTCTCTCTCTGTCTCTCCCTTCCCCTTTCGTTGTTCTTGTTACGCGTCTCTTGTTGAAAGCAATTTCATAAATGGCTTCCGTTCGCACAGGACACGTTGCGCGTTGGAGGCCATTGATAGAGCCAGAGAGAAAGTGAGAGAGAGAGAGAGTCATCGGAGAACCTGCATTCTGTTCTCACATCAAAAAGAAATGAAACAAGATAAACAACACATCTAGTATATATTGTCTGTTGTTTTCCCCGATTTAGGCTGGCTGTGTTTCTACGTGCCGAAACCCGAATTCAAATAATATAAACATAAGCGTTGAACATCCCGCGTGGGAGGCACGACTTCAGCTCTGGCGCCACACATTAAACTGATAAATAAACACGAGACACATCAAGGTCAAAGTTGCGCATGAAGTTAGCTCTCACTTTAGACTATAGTAGATAATACAGAGACGAGAGGAGAGAAAACTTACTCATTTTTAATCAGTACATTAATTTAAAGCTTTATCTCAGGAATTAATGTGCTAGGGATGGCAAATTTTGTTTGCTAGTTTATATTAATGAGTTCGTAAGAAATCCATTTTATATTTTTAATTACTTACCCAGACATCTACAACATACCTAAAAAATATATTTTAGCCAGCGAACCATAGAAAATTTATTTATATGTAATCTAAAGAAATCCCTGATCATTTTTTAATTTTGGAATGCAGTTTAAACATATATTCCAACAATTTTATATTAAAACGATTAACTTAGATAATCTCCAGCTATAATATCATCTGAGTCAATCAATAAATAAAGAATAATCGATTCAAAGAAATTACTATTTTACATAAATCAAAATTGAATTCGATTTCGATCAAATAAATCGATTCATTGCTGAGTCCCTCTACTTATAAGGATATTTTGTTTATCTTCCTAGAGAATTTAAAGTTTTTTTGGATAGTTACATATCGCTATTGTATTGTAATGATAAAAATTATACTATCTGCATAACATTGAGTAATCTTTGAGCTTTTGATTAATCGTCAGTCAGCTTGCCTTGAGAGGGCAGTCAACGAACTTGGACAAAGCACTCTCGAATTGGTTGAGGAAGAGTCAACCAGGAAGCTTGTGCAGAGAGTTAAGGATGCTGATTAATATGAATGCGAAAGCGATGCGAAAGCGTATTTAAACCGTGCTTAATTCAATTAGCTTGTATTAAACGGCGGCTGAATGAGTAGATGGTGGCTGAGGGAAGGGGTGTAGGCGTGTTAAAAATAAAAGAACAAAGCTGAAGCATGAGCAGCAGCACGAGTAGAACAAAGGAATGGGGAGAAAAAAGAACATTCTCTGCGCGACATTGGGGGAGAGATTGATTGCTGGGTGGGAGAGAAGAGAGAGAGAGAGAGAGAGAGGAGAAGGTGCCTCTCACGACAACGGCTCGTGGCAACAACAACAACTGCAACAACACAAGCAAGCAAGCACAACAACAGAAACAGCACAGAGCAGCTGATTGCCATGACAGGCGCAAAGTGCAACGCAAAAACAAGTAAGCAAAGCTTAAGGAAGGAGAATACACTGGAAGATACCCTGTAATGTTTTTAATAGTTTCTTTTGTGCGTTACAAACTAAACATTTGATGACTGGAAATGTTGTTAAAATCCAAAACTATTAAGTCAAAATATCAATAAATAATTTTAACAATCATACCCAATCACTCACTTGAACTAGTCGCAGGGTATTGAAATTACAAAAGGCAAACAAAGAAACTGTTAAGCAAGCAAATGCAAACTCGCCCTCCCATTCTTACTCTCTCTCTATCTCTCTCTTGCACAACTATCAAAAGTACGCTTTGATTACATTTCGCCAACAGAGTCGATGCAGGCCAATGTTGCCGCTGTTAATGAGTAAATTTCCTGAAACAATGATGCACTTGCAAATTATCAGTGTTGGTTAATGACGCACACGAAGTAATTTGTGAATTGCATTGAAAATGCAATGTTAACTGACAGCTAAAATCAATATTGCAAGTACGAGGAAGTTCTACAGCTGACATACATACACATGCACGCACGTGTGTGTGCATATATATGTATATGTATGTTTATATACATACGCAGTCTTATGCATATGCATAAGTTGTTTTTGGACTCTGTTTTCATTCCGTGTTTGCCTTGCGCGCCGTTTTCGTTATGACGTTTCGTGAGTGTTTGCGCTTCTGATTTGCATGGAACAACAAAAAACAATGTTGGAAATTTGCATACAGCAACAACGGTTAACTCAAGCCAAGTCGTTTAAGTGAGTCAAAACAGATACTTAAAACATTTACACTACGTAGTAAGTTTATGAGTGTGTGTGTAATTTATTCGCATGCAATTAAATGCAACAATTTCTCGAATTGTGATGTTGCCCGTGTAACTGTTGTTGTTTTTCCCACGCTCTCACAGCAATTGACAGTTGAAAGTGTTGCAAAGCACCTCAATTACCAAACTGGGTGAGCAGTTGGGTAAACTATCGAAAAAACAATTCATGCAATCAAGAAACACGTAAAAAATATATAAATATGGCTATTGAAAGAAAACAAAGAGAAATGACAAATAAAATGAACTGAATGAAATAAGCACCCTGTATTTAATTCATATTGATGTTTCTTGGCCAATTGAACTGTTCAATTAAAAGCTAATTTAACTATGGCATTCCCCACTTTATCATTAGTCCCCAACAAGTTGGAACTGAGATTTTATGACTGTTATTTTGTGCACGGCGTCATTGGGGAACATTCGCGTATCTAAAATTATCATCAATTTTCCCTGGGGTGTTATTTATCAGAGCCTGTGTGTGTATGTATGTGTGTGGGGATAGGTCAGTGCCGTTGGTTGGGGCTCTTGGAGGCTATACGCTATTGATTTTCATGGCGCCAGATAAGATTAGAATGTGCTCGCCAAACAAACAAAATTTCGAACTGATTCGAACGTATAAGCTCAAATTTCGCAAGCATTGTGCCAATTTGTCGTCCATTATTCAGAGCTGTCCCCGAGCAGCGGACAAACATGGTTAGGTTACGTTCTATTTACCCAAGAGGAACTGTAAATAACAGATTTCTTCTCTCCAACTTGATGCCAATAACACAATGTCTGGCAAGTCCTCGCCAACTCGCTCCCTTCCACCTGAAATTGTCTGAAACTCGTTTCCCTACCCGGTCTGGTCTGGTTCACTTTGCCACTGCATTGCCTTTTTCCAGTCTCTTTTTCCTGACTGAAAGCAAAAGTGAAGCACAACTTGAGTCTATAAATAGAGTCGTCGGGCTGCTTAAGTCATTGGCCAGGAAATATCCAATAAGCATTGGTGGCTACTAAGTTAACCCCTGCTGAACTCCTTTCGCCTTAATGGCCGTCTAATGAGTTTCTCTGGTCTATTAATAATACCCCCTTGTCTGAACCAGACAGCATGTGTTGTTGTCTGACCTCTGCTAGCAAAGGGTATCTGTTTTTGGTGTCCAGTCATGGGGATTTCGTGATTAATCAATCCATCATTTTCCACTTTCCCAACACTGACAAGTTGACGAATCTCAATTGTGTTTGTTCTAACAACGAATAAGTATACTCAGCAGTTAAGTAAATTGAGTAGGGTATTTGTATGTTCTTCATCTCTGGTATCCGGTCCAGAAGATAAGAGTTCCGGTCAGCGCAGTAACTTCAAAATCTTAACTTTATCTCGCTCCACATATAATTTGACCTTTCTGAATTTGAAAATTGTTTATTAAAATAAAGTTGCATGTAACCTATAAATAATTTAAGTTTTGTTTTAACAAATAAAACCCTTAGATTTCTTAGAGCCAAATGATATTTTAGTATATTAAAAATTTATTATGCATAAAGTACAAATAATTTTGAATATGACTCCTATATTATAGCTCTAAATACACTATAAGTAGTATTTTTTTATACACAATGTATTATAAATTAAGATAAATAAACCTGACTGACTTTTGATTGTAATTAAAGTGTAATTATTTCCCAATTAATTAATGATAAATATGATATATTTATCTGAATAATAATGACTAAGCAACTCTCAGAGTTGACTAATTAAAATTATATATTCTACAGCTCTTACTCAAGAGTTTTAAAGTGTCAGTAAACGCTTTAAGAGCATCGTAAGAGCCTCTTCATCCTGTGGTCGGCCAAAAATTTAATTATAATTCACAATTTGCGTCACACTTTTAATTCATTAGCAAGTTGAACATGTTGAGTAATTCATCTCCGTTGCTTACTTTGGAACACGAGCAACGCTCCCACGCCTTATAATCGCAATAATAATGATCATAAATATGGCAGCATAATAATAATACAGCAGCATGTGCCGCCCCCGAGGGCGCTTAGGACAGCAGACTTGAGCCTCGGTCTGGGTCTGGGCCTGGGCCGGATTCATGTTGAACCCGATGTGGTCCTGCGTCGCCTTAGCTACAGCCAATTATGCACAAGAGCAACAACTTAGGCCCATGGTCAACACCTAAGCTGCCACAGATTCCCTCAAGCTGTGACCTCCGCCCGCGCATTCCTCCCTCCTCCTCCCGCCCTGTCCCTAGCCACACTCTTGTATTCATAAATTCCACCACAGCCCACACAGCATCCACTTTGGCATGTGCCCGGCGCAAAGTTTCGCCATAAAAGTCGCTTGCCGGAGAGATCTCCCCAAACGCCTTTCCCTCCCCTCCTCTCGTTCATTCCCGACCAGCAACTGTTGGCTGCGTCGCAATACGTTTTGTTTTTTCTCATCGTTTATATCGTTCTTGCTATTTTCCTTTTCTCTCTTATTCTTTACGAGCTTTGTAGTTGGCTGCGAGAGTGTTTAACATATTTCAGCTGTTGTTTTTATAAGCCCCAAAACGTTGTCAAGGACTTAGCCAGGGAATGTGTCGTCGTCGTCGTCGACGCCTTGAGTGTTCTTCACGCTCTTCGCCGTCGCGATAATCTTTATAGTTTCTCATAAAGTTCCAGAACGCCCCAGTGGGGGGGGAAGTGGTGTCCAGAGTTAATTGCAGCGTTTTGTCTAAAATGGAAAATGCTAACATTTCAAGATTGAGCCTAAGATATTTGCCTTCATTTTTATGCAGGGTATACGCAAGCACATCAAATTTTATTTGGTTTACTTTTTTTTGTTGCTATTACGCGGCGACGAAGGTCGTTGGCAAAGTTTCGTTGCAATTATCTGATGGTCGTAGGTCAGGGACAGTTTTATATGCCAATAAAAGAGACGAGTCGTGTTGTTGTGGAATATGCATGGTAGTCTTCCAACTAGTTTCCACATAGCATCCACAGGGGTAAGGTACAGGGCGCGTTCTAGGGTGACTAGTTTTCAATGAGTTCTACATGGGTTTCACAGAAGTAAGGGTGTATAGGGTAGATACTCCATAGTTTCCACAGACTATCTACACTCCAAGGTATAAGTCTTCCTTTTACTTAATTTCCACATGGATTCCACAGGAATAAACGTACATTCCAATCTTACTCATACTGTTCCACATCAGTAAGATTGTAAAGCTTAGTTATCTACATGGGTTCCGCATAGGATCCACTAAGTTTAAGCTTAACTTTACTTACTACGTTTCCACATAGTTTAATGCAGGAATATTTAATGTTTTTATTTACTTTACCCCCACATAGAATCCACATCTATTTTTACACTAATCCATATTTCTCTTTCTACCTTCCACTTGCAGCACCTGAAATAAATTCAATAAAAAGACTGATATTTACGCCCACTCACCACCGCCACCACTACAACCCACACACACACACCTCGAGTAGGAGAGCCGCGAGAGCAACGCAAAGATGTCATCACGTTCCAAAGAGAGAGTTGTCACTGCGTTTCGCAAAATCTTTCACAAGTCCAGCAACAACAACAACAACAACAACCATAACAACAATCACAACAGCAACAACAACAACAACAACGATAGGAGCAGCAGCGATAAGGCCGATGTCGCCGAGCACAGCACGAGCAGCAGCAACGCCAACGGCAACAACAACCTCAACAACAACAATGCAGTTAGTGATGTTGCAACCGCCTCCACAGCCTCCGACCCAGCCGGCGCTGCTGCTGCTGCTGCTGAAACAGCGTCTGGAGCAACTGCCGCAGCCGGCGCAGCAGCCGCCCAAGTCAGCTCAAAGAATGCCGTCGTGCGCGTGGCCGCCGAGCAGGCAGTCTGCGATTCGCCGGGCAAACGACGTCGCCAGGATCACAAGTAGATTGATGTGTACTCCAGGCAACTGTTCTTCAAATTAATCTTTTCTTCTCTCTTTTCCTGCTCCACAGAGTGGCACCCACTGCTGGACGGCCGCTGTTGAATGCACCCGATCAGACCATTAGGTCGCGCCGCCTGATGAAGGAGTACCGTGAAATGGAACGCCTGCAGAGCAAGAACGATTCCGTTTTTACGGTAATAAAACAGATATATCTATAGATACAACTTGGCTAAATCCTCCCTACCCTCAGGTGGAACTGGTCAACGACAGCCTGTTCGAGTGGCACGTGCGACTGCATGTCATCGATCCCGATTCGCCGTTGGCCCGTGACATGGTCGAGATGAATGTGATGGCCATTCTGTTGCATTTGAGCTTTCCCGACAACTTTCCCTTTGCCCCGCCCTTCATGCGCGTCGTTGAGCCGCGCATCGAGAAGGGCTACGTGATGGAGGGTGGTGCCATTTGCATGGAGTTGCTCACACCACGTGGCTGGGCAAGCGCATACACCGTGGAGGCGGTCATCATGCAGTTTGCTGCCAGTGTAGTCAAGGGTCAGGGTCGCATTGCACGCAAACCGAAAAGTACAAAGGAGTTTAGTCGGTAAGTGAGGATGAAGTACAATATAATCTGACAGATCCTAACTTATCTTTTCTATTCTCTTCCTCCTCACAGCCGCCAGGCCGAAGAATCGTTCCGCTCATTGGTGAAAACACACGAGAAATACGGTTGGGTAACGCCCGCTCTGTCCGATGGCTAAGGATGCAGCAGACGGTCCCCACTCAACGTCTCTCCCCTCCCTCCGCTCAGTTCAGCAGCTCTCTTGCGTTTGCCAACTTAGTCAACTAAAAAACAAAAAACAAAAACAAAACAAAATGCAACAAAACAAATGCAACTCGATTTCCATTTACGCTCATTATACGATACGATACTACAAATTAGTTGTAGGTTGTGCTTCTCCAGAATATTTTACCATTTTGCTGTAGTCACGTAAACGATTTCAATTGTCAAAGCAAATGAATACCATCCAAGAAGAAGCAGGAAGTAAAAGGAAACTGGCGTCAACTAACAAGAAAAACAGAGAGAGAGAGAGAAATTAGCGTTAAAACGTAATTTAGCCTGTAGTCCACCACAAAATACACACAAATGTAATGTTTAAAATGTTCTAATGAGTATTATAAATTGCGTAAGAGTTCAGTTCCACACATACACTCACACACACACACACACTCACATAAATATTATTTAAAGCTTAGATTAGTTCATGCTAACTAAATGGAAAACATATTCAAAACTGTGTTATTATAATTTGTTGTGATTCTTTTGTTAAGTTGACAACCAAATTACAGCTTCAGCTTGTAAAAAAAAAAATATACAATATATATACTATATGTACGATCTTTTCCTTAAGTTTTACATGTATAGTCAATAAACATAATATATATGTCTCCGTGTGACTTTGTCTTTATCATTTCGTATAAGTTAACACATGACTGGGCGCAATTGGGCGATAACTGCGTATTTTGAACTGCGCGCGTTTGCAGTGTTGCACAGCGTCGCAATAAACAGCATTGCTGGTCAGGCAGAGAAGTGCGACTCTTCAGTGGCAGTCGATTAAAATGACGCCACGCGTTTTCTCAATAAGCATTTGTTGAAAAAATTACATATACCCGCAGTTAAAGAGCGTTTTTGAAAATATATTCGGCAATTCAATAAAGTGAAAAATCAATGCATATGCATTTGCAGCGTAATTAACTGCAATGTTGATGCAGATTTTCATCGAAAGACTGAACGTGCCAGGGCCACACGCAGCTGACGCTAGCCAACACTAAGAAAAAACTAAAACGGGCTGCAGAAAATTATAATCACAGGACATAACTTTGTAAGTAAATTAAAGCATTTAGATAAGTTGTACTACCACCAAAGCTAGCACAAAAGGTGCCCCAATCATTTTCCCAACTTAATTCGGCAACATTTGCATGCACTCCGCCCAAATACGGTGCAAAAAATTGACGTAAAAAACTTGCCTCTGGCAGAGCACGCAGTTGCTTGGAAAAGAAGAAAAAAAAAACGATTGACAAGCTACGCCAGCGTTGACGACGCGCCGGCGTCGGCAGAGACGCCGACGGCAATGAATGCAGTGACTGCGAGACTGGCGACTGTTGTATGAGAATTTTTGGACAAATCCTAAATTGGATCGACATGCATTTTGAGCTGACCAAGTGAACCGAACGATCCAACACTGAACCAGCAGCAGAGCCAGCGGCGGCGACCAGCTGAGTGCGAGCGAGTGAGCGAGCTAGAATAGAATGTGTGTGTGCAATGTTGTTGCCCGCTTTTTATTATTGTATTATATATTTGTTGTTATCGTTGTTGTTGTGTGCGTGCGTGTGTGTGTGTGTGTGTGTGTGACAGACAGGCAGGCAATTTTGTACAAACTGAAACCCACGAAACATAAAAATACCCACAGCGTCGCCGTTAGCGTCATCGTCAGCGTCGGGGCAGCGCAGTCAGCACATAGTGAAAAATAGTAATATATAGTTTTTTATTTATAGACTCTATTCAATGGATACCAACGCCAGCAGCAGCAGCAGTAGCAGCGGCAGCGGCAGCAATAGCAGCAGCAGCAACAGCAACAGCAGCAACGATGAGCAGCCCAATAGGACGCCAAGTGAGGCAGCAACAACAACAGTTGCAACAAGCACAGCAACCACTGTGCCTATGGACACACTGGAACCACCTAGCACCGTCAGCAGCAGCTCAAAGACATTGAAGCGCTGCCTCAGTGTGCCCATTATACGCACGCTGCCGGGCAAGCTGACGCCCATGACAACACGCGCAGCTGCAGCGGCAGCAGCTGCAGCCAGAGAGCATGAGCAGACACCAAAGAAGAATCAGCAGCAGCCACAGCATCAGCAGCACGCGCCACATCATCTGCGCTCCGACAGCTGCTGCTCCTCCTCCTCCTCGCTGGGCTTGGACTACTTTGGCAAGAACATTCACATACGCTCGCAGCCCAACTCGCGTGAGGTGTCGCCGGCGCCCATGTTTAATCCCTTCACGCCTCGTGCCCGCCGCTACTCGGCCAGCTACAGTCCGGCGGGATTGGGTGGTGCCGCGGCCGCTGCTGCGGGTGGAGTGGGCGCTGCACTGTGCCTCACGCCACGCGTCTCACAGCTGCGGCAGGAGGAGTGCGCCGATCTGAACAGTCGCGAGGTGAATCACGAGCTGCAGGTGCACCGCGAGATGCTCATCTCACAGAGCTGGGAGGATCTGACACTGGTCACCGAGAACTGGTCGTGCAAATCGGATGAGTTCTCCAATCCGCTGCAGGTCGTGTTGCCCGCCACAGGCAGCAGCAATAGCACCAGCTGCTCCAGTCCCAGCCCCACCAGTAATCGCGCTGGCATGCGCTTGCCCTACTCGCCATCGCCCACTCGTCGCACCTTTGCCACACGACGCTCCATGTCGCCAATTGCCATGCGACCCTCCTCGCTGGGTCAGGCCGTGAAGCGCAAGTTCGATATGGATGACAATAATGGCGGCGCCAGCAACTGGAGCGTCTACTCCCCACCGCCGCTCAAGAAGATCTTCACAGACAGGTGAGTGGGACTTGGTACTCTACTTATTCAGCTCTTCTCATGAATGTTCCTTCTTGCAGTCGCGGCTCCTCGCCTGTTTGCCAATCGCCCTCGTCCGTGTGTCCCAGTCCCGACTCGGGCACCTACGACGGCCGCATTACACCCAAACTGTTCATCTCCAAGCTGTGCACCAACAACAATTCCGGCGGCGCCAACAACAACAGCAGCAGCAGTGGTTGCCCCTCACCCGTCTCGGCCTCGCCCAGCAGTGTGCTGCCCGGAAATGGTTTGGATGCCATGTGCCTGACAGGTGGCAACAGTCAGAGTCAGAGCATCGACGAGGGCATCTCGATACCAGAGGGAGAGCTCAACTCTTGTCGCAGTCGCACTTCCTCCATACTGTCTACAACCTCCTCGAGCAGCGTGCTAGGTGCTGGTGGGCCACAGTTAATGCTGGGCAACGACATGGTCGATGATGCCACACTGATGGACGATGCCAAGAGCGAAACATCGTCCATTGGTGGCTGCTCCACCATCAGCATTGAGTCCTCCTCCTGCGACAGTGGCGCCAAGGCGGCAGCCACCTTCCTCAATCGTCTCGCCGTCGATGATGGCGCCTCTCCGCTGGCCCAGAAGAGTTTCTACATCAACAAGCAGGGCATATCGGGTGCCAAGAAGTTCATTGTGAACCACGAGAAACTGGAGCCGAGCAAGACGGCGACGGCGGCGGCGGCGAATGTGCAGCAAAAGCTTTAAGTGACCTCCTCCACTGTACCATAGATGGAACTGCAGCTGCATCTGCTGCTGCTTCTATATATATATATACACATAGTTATATAGCTATATTCAATACCTACTTCATACGATCGCACCAGCATCCAATCCAGAGCGTTATCCAAACCCAGCAATGTCCCGAGCCTTACTTAGTTCGCATTAGCCTCGATTAAGCCTCGTTGTACATAGTTAAGTTTCTTAACCATTCATTGCATATCATCTTTGTAGAATCTATGCTATATCTAACTGACTTCATCCCCTGCCCCGCCCATACTTCCGAATTCCCTTTCTCTGTACCTTATATAACTAGCAAGATTTGTTTCAATTTCTTTTTAATATGTTAACTCTGACCTTTGTATGTGTCTCAATAAGTTGTTTCCCACCCCCACCCCCAAGTCATTAAAGTTGACGATATGATATATGATATAATAGCAACCCATGCAAACCTAATTTGCACCTTTTTACAATACGTAGTTGTATTTCTAGATCTATTTACACGGTACACTTAGTTATATAGTCCGCTTAGAATTTAGTACCAATCCAATTTGCCAAATATGTTTCTTATATATATGTATTTGTATATGTATGTACGATCGAACGATCTATGTATGAAGGGGATATCAGCTTGTGTCCCCAGTCGAAAAGAAAGAAGAACTTAAGTTCACCTTACGATCCATCTGAGCATCGTATGCGAATTTAAAATCATTAGCTTCAAGATGTTATTATATAGAATGAAAAAAGAAATTACATAATAAACAAGTTTTTTTCGATAGACTTAATCAAGTTCTGTTTTGTTTCGAGTTTAAAGAGCTTTGAACTCGGTGAACAAAGATTTATTGTCGATTATTCTGGAGTATTCATTGCAAAATTTATATAGTTGGGTTTTAATATTCCACTATCAAATATTTTGCTGTTTTTCTCGAAGGTCTAAAAGGTCCTACATAAGGTTTAGCTTTTTTTTTTTTTTTGAAGATACAGTGAACCTATTATATAAGATGCAGATCTGGACTTTTTTCCGAATTGGAAGTTCCACAGTTAGCATTTAGGAATCAGCAAGGACTATCTCATAGCCGATGGACTCCACTTAAATATGGAAGAGGCTTCACTGGTAAAAAATGATTTCTTTAAGATTGTTTTAACCCTTTCAGTCATACATTTTTTGTATTTTTTTTTCTTTTTTTTTCGTTTTTTAAATTTTTTGTGTTTTTTCTTAAGTTTTTTTGTGTTTTTTTTTTGTAATTTTTATTCTACTTGCTTTTTTTTTTAAAAAAAACCCTATATACGTATTTTCAGAGGCTTTGGCTCAATATTAGAGCTTAGAAAAAATTTTTACGAGGTGGGACCGTAGCGGTCCCACCATGACTGAAAGGGTTAAAGTATTGAATGATCATATCATAAAATTCGTTTTAATATGAAATAGTTTTCTCTTATTGGTATATTGAAGCCTGTATACCATGTGCAGATCAGGACTATACTCAAGATGCTGCATCAGGGAGTATCTTACAGTCGAGTGCACTTGACCATTGCCTTTCTCTACCTTTTTATATAGACAGCAATTAGTCGCAAATGAATGTTGCAAAAGACTCTCGCTGATATCATTATTTTGGCCGAGCCTTATATGCAATTTTGACTGTGAAAAAGTTCGAACACCTGGGTAGCTCTTTGGGGAGCGCCGAGCATTGCTCCCCAGCAGGCAGGCAGGCAGGCAGGCATTCCCAGCCTGGGACCGAGTGTGAGTGGGCGTGCGTTGAGCTGAAACGAGTTTCATAGCCCAGAGTCGATTTGTACTGGCAGTCACGATCAACAGTGTGGGGGAAAGGGGGGGGGATCAGTTGAGCACGGAGCAGGCAGAAGAGCAACAGTCACAGCACACACCAGACACACACACACACGCACACACACTGTAGCTTAAACCACCCACAACAATCGCATGCAAATGAGCAATTGTCATGCCAAGTCAGGTCACTCTACGCAAGGGCCCCCAGTGCTGTGCGCCGTTTCCCAACACTGCTGGCAGGCACTGACGCAGCTGCTACTTTTAGCGTCAACGGCGACGTCAGCTTCGGCGCCCAAACAATAAAATGTCTACACACCAACAACAAAAACAGCAGAGAAACAAGGCAAATGATTGCAGTCGACTGCTGCAGCAGCAGCGCAGTAGCAGCAACGCTTGCTGTTGTTGTTGTTGTGCAAAAAAGGAAAAAGAGCAACAAGAAATGGTTGCGCACGGAGCTTGCTCGGCAGCAGCTTCTGCCGTTGCGACGCGTCGATCGTTGTTGTATTCAGTTGTTGTTGTTGTTGCTGTTTCTGTTGTCGTTGCCGCGATTCGCTTCGCTTCGGTCGTGCTTTAATGGAGCTTGCCGTCGCCTTCGCCCCTGCGTCGCTTCCTCTGCCGTCGGCTGTGTCGTCGCCTCGCTTCGTCCGTCTTCGTCGTCTTCGTTGACTGCGCAGTCTTTGCTCGAAGTAATCTTGAAAATCGTGAGTTGAGTTTGGCGCACGTTGGTTTCTTTTTGCTCTCACTGTGCGCGAACGTAGTTGTTGTTGCTTTTTCAGTTGTTGCTGTTCGCCCTGCGCATTTTCTTTGTTTCTCGTTGTTCGTTTTGGTTTTCTGTGCGCGCCTCAAGAAAATCAAGTTAACAGCCAACGCACGCAACGGTACAGGGTGTGCATGAGGAGGGGTGGAGGCAGCGACAGCGACAGAGGCAGAGACAAGGAAGAGCAGCCGCCGCCGACGCGCGTGTATTAAAAATAAAAAAAGCCTGCAGCGCAGCAATATCGACGCAGGCGTTGGCGCCGTCGTCGTCGTCGTCGCCTTGCCTGTTGCGCCCGTTGTTGTTGTTGCTGTTGTTGCTGCTTCGCTTCGCTGATTCAGACAGCGGCAGTGGCAGAGACAGAGGCAGCGCTGCTACTGCGGGCAGACTGAAACTCGACTTTTGGCGTTTGTCGAGGTTGCTGAGCCCGGGCGAGCGAGCCGCGAATCCAGTTTCTTCTTCACTCGGCCTCGGCCAACAACGCGAATCGGCCACGGCGAAAGAGCAGCGCGACCGTCGCAAATTAGTTTTTGTTTTGTTTTTCTTTGGCTCGATCTCTCGCTCTCTCTCGCTCCTGCTCGCAATCGGTTTCTCTCTCGCTCTCTTACTCGGCGTGCAAATTGATGTACTGCGGCAAGGTTCGTTTCGTTTTGTTTGTGTCATATTGTTGTTGACTTGCTGTTGTTGGCGCAGTAGCAAATTGCGCAAGGATGCGGCTGTATGTGTGTGTGTGTGTATCAAAGCCTAATAAGCATAGCATATGCACAGGCGCATGGGCAAAAGCTCTCGCGCTTCCTGCTCTCTCTCTACCTCCGCTCTATATCTCTGTGTTATCTCTCTATTCTCTTTCTACTCTTTCTTTTCGTTGTCTCTCTTTTTTCTCTCTTTCTTCTTCTTCTCTCTCTCTCTCTCTCTCTTCTCTCTCTTCTCCCTCTCTCTCTTTCTTTTCTCTCTCTCTTTCCTCTCTCTATCTCTCTTGTGTCACTGTTATCTCTCTTATTTCTCTTTTTCTTCTCTCTCTCTTCTCCCACTCTCTCTCTCTTTCTTCTCTCTCTCTCTTCTCTCTCTCTTTTCCTCTATTTCTCTTCTCTGTCTCTCTTCACTCTCTCTCTTCTCTCTCTATCACCTCTCTCTCTTTTCTCTTTCTCTCTTCTCTCTCCCTTCTCTTTTCTCCCTCTCTCTTGTCACTCTCTTCTCTCTCTCTTCTCTCTTCCTCTGCCATCTCTCTCCCTGCTTTCTCTCTCTATTCTTTCTCTCTCTCTATCTCTGCATTCACTTTCTCTTTCCTTGCACTCTCTCTGTGAACTCTCTTTCCCCTTGCTGTCTCTCCCTCCCTTGTGCACAGACAAAAGCTCTCTCTCTATGCACCCTCTCTCTTGCCTGCTCTCACATTCTCCATGTTTCCTCTCTTCTCCTTTTCAGCAAATGGAGCTTGCCTCTGCCAACTGTGCCGACTGCTGCAGCGACTGCGCCGGCGCAGCGCCCGCCTGCTGCACGGCCGCTGCCTCTGCTGCTGCGGGCTGTTGCGATGCTGCTTCTGCCTGCTGCGACGCCAGCTGCCAACTGCTGCCGCCCGATCCCATCAACTACGAGTACCACGAGCCCGAGGAGAACTTTGTGTCGATCGATGATGCCAAAATCAAGAATTTGCTCTTCAAGATTGGCCAGCAGCAGCAACAGGAGCTGCGACGCCAGCAGCAAGAACGGCAGCAGCAGCAACGTGAGCAGCAGCGCCGACGTCAGCAACTGCAGCAGCAGCAGATTATCGAGTTGTTGGACGATGACGAGCAGCAGCCGCAGTTGACGCTGATTGCGGCAGCGCGCAGCTTCAAGCAGAGGCGGCGCAACTCGCCGGATATACAACTCATTCCCACCAAGCCAGTGGAGCAACGTGTCGTGGCCCGCATCGATCTCAGCGACAGCGAGTGCGAATTCGTGGACGAGGAGGGGAAAGCACAGAGAGATGAAGACGAAGATGATGATGAAGAGGATTTGCCGCTGGCTGCCGTTAGCTGCGAGCTGAAGGAGACTGCGCAGTTGATTGTGCTGCAATCGGACGACGACGACGGCGACGAAGACGATGACGGAGACGGAGACGACGACGAAGTCGAGCAACGGCAGCAGCGCAGCAGCAAGGCGCCGTCGCGCAAGCGTGCGCCACGTCCTTACATCAAGCGACGCATACGTCATTACTATCAGTGCCAGGCGTGCGGCAAGAAGGTGCAGTCCAACTACAATCTGCGGCGCCACATGATGATACACACAGGTGAGAGGCAGCTGGGGCAAGGATGTAATCTCTTTATCTTTACTCTCGCCTTTCTCTTTGCCAGGCGAGCGTCCCTTTCCCTGCGATCTGTGCGATCGACGCTTTCGCGAGTTCAGCGATCTGAAGAAGCATCGCCGGCGGCATCTGAACGATCCGCGCTACATCTGCATGATCTGTCGCCAGCAGCCGCCCATGGAGCAGGACTCGACGCGCTGTGCGGAGTGCGAGGGCAAGAATCTGCTGCTCAGTCCGCAGCACTGCGAAGTGGACTCGCTGCAGCAGGCAACAGTTGCACAGCAACATGAACAGACAGATGCGGAGCAGGAGCTGGAGGAGGAGCAGCAGCAGCAGGAGGAGGAACAGCCAAGACTTGCCTCGTCTCCGCCTGTTTTAATGGTCACCCTGGTGCCTGCAGCAGCAGCAGCTGCACCAGCACCTAAACCTGCAGCTGTAACTGTTACTCTTACTGCCCCCGCTCCTCCACGTCCGCCACCGCCGCGTAGCTGCAGTAGTGCCAACTCCTCCTCCTCCTCGGCGCTAAGCAACGATGCAACACATCCACATCCACCACGACGCAACGAACGCAGCTATCCCTGCACCGTGTGTAATCGTCCCTTTGGCACACGACACAATCTCAAGCGTCACTACATGATCCACACGGGCGAGAAGCCCTTCAGCTGCAGCAAGTGCCGCAAACCGTTTCGCGAGGGCTCCACCTTGAAGAAGCACATGGTGACGCACAGGCGTGAACGTTGGTACAAGTGCCTGCGCTGTCCCGCCAAGTTCCAGGATTATCTGCACTACACAGATCACAAGGCGACACACGCAGGCACAGAGGCGGCACAGCCTGCCGTGACCATCAGACGCCTGCGACCACGTTCATCTGACAGCGAGGATGGCGATAGTTCTGTGGAGGATTGGCTCGAGTGCTGCGAGTGTCAGTGTCGCTTCACACAGCTGGACGAGTACACGGCGCATCTAAAGCAACACGATCTGGAGCAATACGGCATGAGTGTCGATGATCTGGACGATGAGGAGGATCAGGATGTCGATGTGGCCTAGTGACAGTTACCAGTTACCAGTTCTAAGGCTGTACTCGTGTATTCTATATATTGTTATTGTATTATTATGGAAAACTACTGCGATCTTTTAATTCCATTTAAGCACGGAATTGCTTATCAAAATTGTTATTCAGGTATTATATACCTATATTATTTGATTAAACTTTTTACTGTACCAATCAAAACTAATTAGCAAGTATTATATCTGTCTGTTTATCCTGTTATACTTTCTATTAAACTATTTTAGATGTAAAGTTATGAATAAATATATTTTATTTACTGTGCACTCTACTTATCAAAATTGTTATTCAGGTATTATATACCTCTATTTATCGGAATCACATCTATGTGAAACTATAGATTCCTTTTTGGATGTAAATATGTGAACTAATATTCCATTTATTTGGTTAAACCTCTCACTGTACCAATCAAAACTGATTAGCAAGTATTATATCTGTTTATCTTGTTATACTTTCTATTAAACTTTTTTTGATTTAAATTTATGAATAAATATATATAATTTACTGTGAAAACTCTGCACTCTACTCATCAAAATTGTTATACAGGTATTATATACCTCTATTTATCGGAAAGACATCTATGTGAAACTATAGATTCCTTTTTGGATGTAAATATGTGATCTAATATCCATTTATTTGGTTAAACTTTTCACTGTACCAATCAAAACTGATTAGCAAGTATTATATCTATCTGTTTATCCTGTTATACTATCTATTAAACTATTTTAGATTAAAATTATGAATAAATATATTTCATTTACTTTGGAAAACTCTGCACTCTACTTATCACAATTGAAATACAAGTATTATATATCTATATTTATCGGAAAGACATAGTAAACTATGTGAAAATATAGACTCCTCTTTGGATGTAAATATAATAACTAATATTCCATTTTCTTGGAATAATAATATATATCGAAAAGATATTTATTTGAAACCGAAAATTCATTTTTGGGTGTAAATATTAACGAATCTTGGTTAAACTTTTCACTGTCTCAATCAAAACTGTTGTACTATCTGCTAAACTATTCGAATCCATAAATTTTTGAGACAAAATATGAATAAATATATTTCTTTTACTATAAAAACTCTGCACTGTGCCTATCAATATTGAAATACAAGTATTATATTATATATTATTACTATATATTTCTTCTATTATATCTCTTCATTTCTCTTATTCCTACTCTCTTTTTATTCAGTTGTATTAACTACTTAACTATTTTAATTCATAAATCCCAATTCGAATGTAAAAAGATGAATTTATTTAAGTTCATATATCATTTGATTATGCTTAAGTATTATTAAATATAATGTTAAAATTTTCTATGCGAGTTAAGAGCACAAGAGATGTTTGAAATTGAAAATTCAAGAATTTTTAAGTACCAAAATGCTTTTGTTTTTGCTAAATTTATATAAACGAACAACAAGCGCTTGGCTCGCTTACAATGTAACATAAAGAAAGTTGTGCACTTTCATAAATAAAATCATATAATTAAAACACAAACTAAAAATAAAATGAAGCAAGCGTAAATGAAGTGACTAAGGTGAGCGCGCTTTGAGCACTTTGGAGAAACGAGAATCCACTCAAGTGTATGAGGAAACAAGAATCTTGGCCAGTTTACTAGATGTCCAGCAGCACCGGCTTCGTTTCCTTGGCACACTTGAAGACCGAGCGCATCATTTTAAGGAAACCAGTGTCCTTGGGCTTCTCCAGGCCGCGCTGTACACGATTCTTCATGACCGAAATGAACTCCTTGTTGCTCAGCTGATTATCATCTGCAAAGGGGGAAGAGAATATCAAATGAGTTACATTGATTTAATAAAATTAGTTAAAACTATAGTGTGCTCTACTAACTGTTCTCATCGAAGATGGTAAAGACAACGTCCACAACGTGATCGGATAGATTAACAACAGCCACTGTTTTGGCCACATGTTGCAAGGTCTGCTGGTCGATTGAGGCGCCCGCAATGTGATAGAAAGTCAGTGCAGTGTCCACATCGTTAATGTTGTTCAGAAAGTGAAAGAAATCCAAATAATCCTGCTTGGAAATACCCTTGCCATGATCACGGAAACGACGCTTGACACGCTTTAGCTTCTTCTGCTTCTTCTTTGGCGGATAGCCCGCGTAGGCGAGCAACAGTTCCGCAAAGTCTGCCTCGGTTATTTTACCCTCCTCGTTGGGCTCCTTTCGCTCAAACTCCAGCGAGAGTATCTCACGCTGCAGCTGCTCCTGGAAGTCCAGGAACTTCTCAATTGTCAGTTTCTCATTCATGTTCGGACCAAAGAAGTATGTGATCAATGCCGAATTGACACCCTAACAAAAGGTAACAAGAAAGTTGTTTAACGAGCGTTCTTCAAAGGCAAACTATAGTTAATTGTAGGTGATTGCGTGCGGGATAACTAAATGTGGATGCAAAATAGGTGCAAGTAGTTATAATGAGATTATGTGAGGCGTGTTAAGGCTGCAATAAACAGAAAGCTAAGCTGGTTTACTCTGGTTTATCACAAAAGTACCTTCAAGGACTGTTAGTAGTAGTCGAGAAATATCGAAAAAAGGAAGTGAAGAGTATTTTATATACACAGTTACGACACGCATGGTCAATAGGAATAAAGCCAAGAGACATATAGATATATATATATTTATATAGAGAGATTATACAATACAATAGATTGTAAAGTTTGCTCATCTTCTTCCTTTCTGCTTACCTTGAAGGTGTTGCCCGTGTTGGCATGATCGCGATGCCGTGTGCCCATGCTTGTCTGCTGGCGCACCAGAGTGGCCACCATTTCGAACTCCTCACAATCCACATCCCCATCGCCATTCAAATCGAACATGCGGAACGCAATCTCAAAGTGACGACGTGAGACTGCAAAAAACATAATAAATAGATATGGCAGTTCCATTACGATTTGTATGTTAAAACAAGAGCAACAGTCGAGCGGTACGCGACAGTGTGATACACTTCGACCTTTTTGAAACGTAAAGAGTCAATAATTGTACAATACTTCTACTTAATAGAAATATCGTAACGTAAGCCTTTATATGCGTCTGTGAATGAATACGTGTATATCCTGGTATCATTTCATTGGTCAAGCACAAATGTATGTATGCGTGTGTGTGCGTTTAAATGCAAAAAATGCGTGTGCATAGAAAAGAAGAAAAGAACAACAGATGGCGCTACGCGCTCGCATTCTCTTTCCTTTTCTTCCCTACATAAGCATTGCAATTACGTCACAGCTTGCTGGTCTGTATACAAAATCAAAGCGAACAAGGTTTTTGTTTAATAACTTCTGTGTTTGTTGTCCGACCGGATTGGAATTTTGACCTTATATTGGTATTATAATTACCTAAGTAGGGTATTACTCACAATGTTGTCAAATCAGCTTAAAAGATTAAATTATTCATTTGCGGGGGCGGTGGGCGTGGCACCCAACATTTGAAATAAACTTCACCTGTCCCGGATCAACAGAAACCTTCATGCCAAATTTGGTGTCTCTAGCTTTTATAATAGCTGAGATCTATGTGTTCATCTAGACATCCAGACATCCGGACAGACAGACAGACATGGCTTAATCGACTTGGCTAGTGATCCTGAGCAAGAATATATATACTTTGTGGGGTCTCCCACGCCTCCTTCTGCCTGTTACATACATTTGCACAAAGTTAGTATACCCTTTTTTGACCATTTTCAATGGTCGAAGGGTATAATTAAGAATTACATTGCCCGCAAAATTTGAAAAATCACCTTACTTTACAAAGACACTTCGTATATATTATTGGCTCGGAGATGTCTGTCACTCAGTGACCAATGCCGGAAAATCTATATTTTCCATAGATAGTTTGGTAATATAATAATTTAATTTTCTTTAAGAAATTAGGCTCGCATTACGCCAAAGATTAAAAAGGTGCCCTCTTCACCCCATCACAGTGCCCCATGACGCATTTATTTTAAACGAAATGTACGACTGTTGAAAATACAAAACTCACACATATACAACGCTGTGTGCTTTGATTATTGGAATGTGGTGAAAACTAAGAAAAACTTGGAAAGAGGGAATGCGCTCTCTTATTTGTCTCTCCCACTCTGTTATTGTTGCCTCTTATTTATCATGTTCTAAGAGCAATTATTCATTCGCTTGCAGACGAGAAAAGCGTCCGGATGTGGTGAATAAAATATCCATAAAAATAATAAGAAGCAGAACAATAAAGTGTTTTTACTCTTTAGCTGATTGGACTGATAAAAAACTGAATAGTTTTTGATTATAACAAAATGTATAACGACACATACTCAAATGGCTTTTTTTTTATGTGTGTCGTAGATATAATCTATTTTCGGAATAAACTTGTTGTTTTATTAACATATTGATTTATGTATTTCATTTTGTTACTGCCTCAATTTGAAGAATTTCAATTGTTTTCGAAATTTTTTGAATAAAGTACCAATGAGACCGGCTACCTCTCTTTTGATTACTTGAGTGAATAGTACTACCTTGATCAAAAAGTTCCCGGAATCACCACCGTGTGGCGCTTTCAGTCACCCGATTTTAGTTCTCTTTTTTTTTATATGATTTTATTTCACAACTGTATATATAAGGTGCTTAAACACATGCGTGCGTGATCATGTCGTGGGCAGAGACACTTTCTTTGCGTTGCTCTGGCATCTCTTGGTACAGCAACATTCATTCATTCCAATTTAACACTTCGAGGGAATAAGTTCTTTTTAAAATGGCGAAGATGGATGGCCGTGTATTAGTTCGATGCTGTGCATTTTTTGAGTTTTTGTTTTTACAAACATGTACTGATCGTTATGAAAATATTAGCGGCACTGACTTTAATCTAGGCGCTTTTGATTGTGCCATAAACTATAATGAAACAGCGAATCAACTTGTGATCAGTGAATTTGCTGGAGTGTTTGCGTTCAAGAATGCTGAAGAGAAGGATCACTGTTATAAAGAGTACTCGACTGGCCTTGAAGACAACTCCAAAATAAACCATCTAGTTGATGTCTGTAAAATGGAATTACGTTCACTCAAAATAAAGTCAGATGAACTTACGGACTTCTCAAATCTTACTACCATCGAACGCTACGCAGAAAACATAACTGAACTCACTTGGGAAATCCATGATAGATATGATAGATACACCGGGAGCAAATTAACTGGCATATTAAAGAATCTCGAAGTGCTGACAATTGTAATGGACACTTCGGGATTCAGTAAAGAATTCCATTTTGATTTGTTCAATCAAACATTTTTGGGTGACATGAAGAAACTGCAAAAATTGAAGCTATCTTGTACATCTCAGTGGCGCTACCTTGAGCTACCAATGGAATTGTTTCAAGGATTAACAAATTTATTTGAACTCTTTATTTATAACTGCAACATCTACAATATCTCTGCTGCACATTTTCAAGACCTGACAAACTTGAGAGTTCTAAGTCTCGAAAGATCAGTTTTCGATAATTTTGATTTCCTAAGGTATGTTGTACTTGTGTGTCTTCTTATTGTATTTGGCTAATTAAATTTTCTTCTTTTCAGATCTGAAACTCTGGCACAACATGTTAACATTGTCGACATTTTGGATACCGACGGCGTTGTCAGAAATAATTTTTATGATATCAAATATTATGATTTCAATAGCTATACCAACTTTCAAAATTATACAAATCTTCAGAGATTTTCTACTACGGAACATAACCATTCATTTAACAAAGAATATAGAAAGATTTTCGGTACGGTATGTGATTATACAGATTGTGAATTGTATTTTGATCAATTTGGCACCGAATGTCCCCATGACTGTAGATGCCAGAGTAAACGCCTAGATACTTGGTATTACTTAAATGCTGTAACTATTAAATGCTCTAATCGCGAGGCAGTGATGGAACTAAAAGAGCTTCCCAAACCCCATAGTGGAACAATATCTCTCGTGTTGACGTCGTTGAACCTCACCAAGTTGCCGAACACAAGCGTAGCTGGATACTCTAGTGTAGAGTTGCTCAATGTGACGGATAATCAAATTGACGATATCAATGTTTCTCAGCTGCCAGAGAACATAACTTACTTGGACATAAGAAATAACAGCTTGACGAATTTGAGACCAGAAGTTCTCGACTTTCTACAGAGACGGAATGAAACATTGCTGATTTATATATCCGGAAACCCTTGGACTTGCGATTGCTATGGAGACTTTCTGCGTTTTTTGTCGCAAAGTCAACATATTGTCGATGATATAGATTATGTTCAATGCGATGGCGTTGCACCTATCCAAAAACAAGCAATATGTAGAATGCGAATAATTTACATGATTATCGCAGTGGCAATTCTTCTCATCGCAGTCGGCGTAACCGTTTGCTGGTACAGGAAGTCGAGAAGTAGAGAAAACTCATCTGAACAAACCGAAGAGGAACTACCAAACCTAAAGAAGATTAGGGATTGCCAAAAAGAGCAAATATAAAAAAGAAAGAAAAATAAATATAAAGAAGAAAAAGAAGATCTGTGTACAGTTCACTTTAATCTTCATGCCAAATACTCTTTTTTTGCCAATTTTCAATGCTCGAAGGGTATAAAAACATAATGCTTACTGTTTAAGATTATTTAGAACTAAAAAATAAAGTGTTTCATAAAAAAACCCCTATTTTATTCGATTGTTTGCATAGCATATCTGATGATTAATAACTTTACTGTATTTCATTTCCATTCACTTACGGCATTCGCGTCATAAAATCAAATAAGCATAACAATAAATCTTCAAAATTATTTGAAATTACGATTATTCATTATAAAACCACGATTATTTGTTCGAGGTTATCAAAACCCATTTTTTGAAGAATGCATACCCTAACATAGACCTTATTCGATCATTAGTACAACATGATGGCCATAAAAATCTCTTATAAGTTAAAAAGTTGTACAATTGTAAAGATTGAGAAAATATGGGAAACTCAAATGAAAATAAAGAGAAATTTATGGGAAACTCAAATGAAATTAAAGTAATAATGTTCCAGTGTTTTTATAATTTCTTTCAAATAAAGCTTTATCGCGCTCTCGTCTGTTATAATTTATGATGTAGCGAATGTTCATGTTGCATACACTATGAACAGTAATAAAAAATTTCCAATTTTGATAACAAAATTAAATCATTTTGCGAGTGGCTGCAATAGCACATGCCAATTGGAGATTTCATTCTACTTCAACATTTCGGGTGAACACGTTCATTCCAAAATGTTGCCGCCTCAACTAATAGTTAGTTGCTGTGCTCTCTTTGAGTTCCTCTTCTTAAATCAGTGTATTCATTATCATGACTACATAACGAATATAGATTTGAATAAAACCCAATTTCAATGTGACATAAATGCGAAAGTGATAAAGAATGAAGTTATAATCAGAAGCTTCAGTGGAGTGTTTGCGTTCAGGAATGCCGAAGAGAGGGCTCACTGTTTCCAAGAGCTCTCCGGTAGTCCTAACAACTCTTCCAATATAAATATACTTGAAGTCTGTAAAATGGAACTGCGTTCACTCAAAATAAAGTCATATGGAGGCACGGATTTAATAAATTTCAGTAATATTGAACGCTATGCGGGAAACATAACTGAACTCACTTGGGAGTTGCATGATGCATCCATAGAGGTTGTTCTAAAAGCTGACATATTAAAGATGATTCAAGGATTCGGAACAATCTATATTGATCCAACATTTTTGAGTGATATGAAGAAACTGCAAAAGCTCGTTATAAATTGTGAACGCATTGCGCATATTGTTTATCTACCGCTGTTCCAAGGATTGACAAATTTATCCGAACTTAATTTGAACCACTGCTTCTACAACAGCTCTGCTGAGCATTTTCAAGACCTGACAAACTTGAGAGTTTTGAACATCAGTGATGCCGCTTTCAGCAATATTGATTTCTTAAGGTATGTTGTACTCGTGTGTCTTCTTATTGTATTTGGCTAACTAAATGCTCTTCTCTTCAGATCGGAAACACTGGCACAACATGTTAACATTGTCGACATCACGGGTACACTTTTTTTTAGCAGTAGTTATTACTACTATACCTTCTTTCAAAATTATACAAATCTTCAGAAATTTGTTACAAATGAAGACTATATTGACAAGCGATATAGAAAGATTTTCCACACGGTATGTGTTAATACAGATTGTGAATTGTATTTTGATCAATTTGGCACCGAATGTCCCCCTGGCTGTAGATGCTATAATAATCGTTTCGAAATGGGTTTAATTATTGAGTGTCACAATCGTGAGGCAGTGATGGAACTAAAAGAGCTTCCCGAACCCTATAGCGGATCAATATCTCTCGTGTTGACGTCGTTGAACCTCACCAAGTTGCCGAACACAAGCATAGCTGGATACTCTGGTGTAGAGTTGCTCAATGTGACGGATAATCAAATTGACGATATCAATGTTTCTCAGCTGCCAGAGAACATAACTTATTTGGACATAAGAAATAACAGCTTGAAGAATTTGAGACCAGAAGTTCTCGACTTTCTACAGAGACGGAATGGTAGCTTGCGGATTAAAATGTCGGGAAACCCTTGGACTTGCGATTCATATGAAGTCTTTCAGAAATTTATAGAATGTTTTTCGAACATGATAGATGATTCCGATTTTGTTGAATGCAATGTGAATCTCGCCCAAGTAAAAAGTAAAATCTTCATTGCAGTCTCTGCAATTCTTCTGGTTGGAGTCTCTGCAATTCTTCTGGTTGCAGTCGGCAGGCCGTTCATAAGATAAAAGAAAACAGTGAAGAAAACGAAACCAGAAGTCAAACATCTGGTGAAAGTCTAAATACGATCAATTTTTTTTGTTGCCATAAAAATTAAATATTGCTTTCATTTATGTAACATTTCTAATAAGAACAAAATAAGAGAGGCTCACTTTGCTGGTCCTACGTTAATTATTTTCAATGATTTGTAATTGGTTATTTTGTGTACAATAGTAATTTTGAATTCATTATTCATTCAATTATTTAATGTGAATCTTCAATTTTGAAATTAAATCTTTAAACTGATTGTTCCTATAAACACTTTAGATTGTTTAATTTAAATAAAATAGAAAAAGTAAATCCTACTTTACAGTTTAAGTTTCTCGTATAGACTAGATGCAACCTACAGACTTGGCTGATACTAATGCCCCTCACAGATACCTCGTAGATATACCCCCTGCAAGATGATAATGTCACTTACTGGATAGCACTGTGAGTAGAAATATATAGTCCGAGAAGGTGATGAGTCCGTAGGAGCCCAGTTTATAGAAGATGCTGTTCTTCTCCAAATGCAAATTCAGCTGCTCGCCGACAGACTGAAAGAGACGATATTAACTGCATTACTTTAATCATTTCAATAGGAATTGCTGAAAGGTTCTCTTACCTTGGGGTCATAGCGACGATATTGGTCCAATCCCAAACCTATAAGTAGCAAGAACTTTATTAGGTATAGTCCAATTTATACATATGTATATCAACTGCGATGTTAGTTTAAAGATTGCCCTGAACTGGATTGAAGTTCGCTGGAATATGAGCAGACACATACCATCTGGTTGTTTCATGCCTGGCGTCATGCTAGTCAAGAAATCAGTCGGTGTCATGTAGACCTCATGGCGATCATCGGCCACAGGCACCTGGATGGTGGCAAAGTATCGGAATACCTTGTCCGGTGTCGAGAATTGCCTGATGCGATTCTCGTATTCAATGATCTAAGCAAGGAAGCGTTCAGGAAGATTACAATTACTTTGATTTGATTTAGCATTAGAATGCAAGCGAAGTTAGAGACAAGGAGATAATTGATAAAACAAGAGAGAAGCCAAGGGGAACATAAAATTGCAAGGCAGATTGTGCGACGGTGTTAGTAGTGGCATTTACGATCTACACAGTGGGGGATTTACCATCTGGCTGCTTCATGCCCGGATAGATTGAACGTAAGAAGTCCTCGGGAGTCATGCATACAATTGTCTGTGTCGCATCCTGTAGACGCACCGTGGCGAAATAGCGAAAGATTTTGTCGGGTGTTGAGAACTGTCTGATGCGATTCTCGTACTCAATTATCTGAGAGATGTTTTGTGTTGATTGTGACGATGTGTGTGTGTGTGTGTGTGCGTTTGCAACCGAAAACATTTGGGCGGGCAACATAAATAGAGAAATTAAATACGATAGAGAAACTTAAGTAAATCAAAGTAAGTTATATTTACAATATGTTCATAGAGAGAAAACTACATTTATCTGAAGAAACTGTGGCTTCAATTGCTGCACGAATTCTATTTTACCTTACGCTCGCGGAAACCAACTTTTTCCTTAATCTTTTTACCATCGTGCAGATGTAGGCGTGCCTCGTCCTCATCATCGCTGTCGCTAGCTTCGCTGTCGGAGCTACCGGTATCGTCGCCATTCCTGCCCGCGGCATCGGACGGACGCTGACCCGCATCCGCGTCCACTTTGGGTATGAGCAAGCGTTTCACTCTAAAAATAGAAACACATTTAAATACACAATTTTATTGGTTAAACTGTGCTGCCTTTGCCACAACTTACTTGCTCCAGTCCAGCACTGAGATGACGAACAGCGAGAGCACAATGAAGTGAAAGTATTTGGTAATACGAGGAGTTGGCTCCGTCTGATGGCCGAAACGTTTGTGGCCGCGCGTCGTTTGCAATTGCGTCGAGGACGCAGCAGCACCACCTGCTGTTATTGTTGTTGCAGAAAGTGTTCTGTTGTTGTTGCTGCTGCTGTTGCTGGTGGAGGTGACACTTGCCAGGGAAACAAACCTGCGACAATTCTGCGGGGTTGGCTCTGCGGCACGCCTTGTTAGCGCCGCCAGTGCCTGTCGCGTTAGTAGAAAACGCAGCACAGACATTTTTCCAATATTATTTATTAAAATTTATTGCACTTCTATTATTCTTATATTCGTATTCATTCGTGAGCTAGTTACTTAAAATGAACCAATTCGGTTCACTTTGCATAACTAAAATCGGGCGTTAAACAGCACTGCATTGACAATCAGCTGATGGCGCAAACAATATGCTGTTCACGCACATCATGCAAAAGTGATGACAAACTTTTATTTAACTCACGGAAATCAAATGTACATTCTCGTTAAAAATCTTTTCTGTGAACTATATAGCTGTACACAATAATAAAATCCGAAATTTACAGATAGTTTTGATTTACAACCTTTTTCCAGCGATCTGGCAGCACGGCTGACAAAACAAAGTGGCGCCAACTTCAAATGTGAAAGTCGTCAACATTGTGAAGTCGTCGAATAACAAATTTCATTTTAACAGATATCTCGTGCTCTGTGGCTTCCACTTTATTTTTTAATTGCGTGACTACTTTGCAGAGTATCACCAGACACGATAAAACGCGTTCAAGCACGCACTCACACACGCATCACACCTCGGCATATCAATCACTCAATCAAGACATTACACGCTGCACTTGCATACAAGCTCACGCACACCTAGTTGTTTCCCTCTCTCTTTCTCACTGTCTCCCTCTCTACATGGGCGTCTTATAAATTGAAATGCTGATTGCATGCAATGCCCAGGAACACGATACACGGCGTCGGCGACGGTGGCGACTCCGGTGAAATTTCGTTTTGATTAATGTAACACACGCCCCAATTGGCGCACGTTGATGTATTTATTGAGCGGCCTTTTATTTATTGCATTGCACAGCGCTAATAATAATGTTAACTCCGGCAGTTGTGTGTGCGGGTTGACAGGCGTTAGATTGGTCAGCGGAAACATTTTGCTGGTTGCCATCGCTAATGACTAGTATGCTGATACGCGATAACGTATGTGTGTGTGTTGAGCAAAAAGTGAATGAATGATGGCATGCAGTTAGTTTGTTTGGTGGCACGCAGGTCCCACATTAACCTATTTGAGTATTATTTATTCATTGATTGCTCAATGTGCAGTCGATGTTGGTAATGTCACACTGAACTGATGCGATGACGATGATATATATTTAAAAATTTAAAATAATACAGTAAAGCAAAATAATAACATATCAACCTTATGTATACAACTTATTTATTTTATGCCAACCCACCCAATAGTAAAAGGTTTCACATTTCAGAATGTGCGTCATAGTCTTATTTTCTATTTCATTTTAAATTTGTTGCCATTTAATATGATTGTTTATGTTACAGAGCTGTTATCCACTATATATCCAATATAATGCTGCATAACATTTAAATACCGCAGCTACTGCGCTACGCATAAGTTATCGATTAACCTGCTGTGGGAAAACATGGCTTATGCTCTGCATACGCGGCTCAAGGTCGGTTTTTCGCAGTGTTGCATGCAGGTAATTTCAATAATACACACACACACTGGCGTGCATGCGATCATTTATGTTCTTAGTTGTTGCTGCTGTCAATTTGGACAATCGGCACAATTAAATCTGCATTAGTTACACGAGGCTACGCCGGTGCACACCTGGAAAACTCAATGAAAATTTTGGACACAACTAACTAAATCATTCACATGGCCATCGCACCACAGCAGCAGCAACTTATTTAGCATTTGTGCAAATTAATTTCTCATTAGCAAATCGCTTCGAGTAATTGCAAATGCAAAATGCATCAACTCTGCGTAATGGCCATGCGAACCGGGGCAGCACTTCAACAGCACTAGCTCCTCCAGCGTCAGCTGTGATGCTGCCTGGGTTTGTTGACTCGGAACAGGTTCTGCGTGCTGCTGCTGCGGCTGCCTCGGCGACAGTTTAAATTGTTGTTGGACATTGGACGCACTTCGCTGCTGCACACAAATGGAATCAGCTTTATCTGCCTGCCTGCCGCCCAAAGGTTCCCGGCCCTGGACTCGGGTAAATCAATGCAATTAATGTCACTTCCTCTGCATTTAATGTCTATGTTTCTGTAATCGAGCTTGGCGCCGTGGATGTGGCGTAGGCTCATTACATGCCCAGCAGATCGGACCAATTTGGAAGGCGTCTGTGACAGTGCTGGACATGATGCTCTGGTATGCCTGCTAATCGCTTAGTTGGGTATTGAATATGCCAATAGATTGTGCTATTCTATTGTTCTAAAAAGGAGACAGTACATTGATGTATGCAAAGGTCAGAACTAACAGCTGCTAACATAAGACTTAACAGGAGCTAAGCATAAATTTAACAGATGCTTAGACCATAGATTTAAACAGCTGATTCTAATCGTATGGCAACCTTGAGCAATTAGATAAAGCAGTGATCTGCCGCCAACAGTATCGATAACACCAATTAGTCCAGGAAGATCTTGGCACTACGAATTGATATATAATAAATCTAATTGTTTGCAGTACCTTATACGCTGTGTAGTTAATGTTTGCATTGCAGAAGCTTTCCTTGTAATCTCTCTTGTGTTTTGCAATCAGCTCGTGCAGCTCTTTCATCGCATGCACAATTGGAAATCGGTTTCTACATATAGACTTAGTTAACAGACTCGTGTCTGACTCTTCTTCAGTTGCTGCTGCTCCACTTGCTCTAAATTTAGTGCCCCGTGGATTCTGTGTGCGCTTGTCGAATGTTTTTTTATGGCATTTTTTCGGAAGATTCGATTGCAAAGTGCTGTTAACTTTTATGGCGCAACTGTTGTTGCTGTTGTTGTTGTTGCTGTTGCTGCTGTTGCCGCTGTGCTTCTGCTGGATTTGCTGGCTCATTTGCGTTTTAATTGGACATTTATCGGATGGCCGCGGCGTCTGGCGAAATGAGTTTTTAGTGGATGCTCAACAGCTGTTCGCACCCCGGGATTGGGGGGAATGGGTCGCGCGGGTCGAGTCGTTTAAGCGCGAGTTGAAGACCCGCTTCAAGTCGATGCCAAACAATGTAATTGGCAGGTGGCCCCTTTTACACAATTAGCTTAGCTGGGTCCTCTTTGTAGTCCTGGAGCCCTGATGCAATAGGGCGTCCTCGGGATGGGGTCCTTTGCCGTTGCCGTTGCCATTGGCTTTGCCTAGGCAAGCATTTGATTTCCGCCTTGCTAAGCAAATTCACTTTGGCTGCCAGGCAGAGCAGGAGCAACAGCAGGATGATGTGGAGCTGCAGCAGCAGAAGGAGGAGATGGTGGCTGTGCAAGTGGGACAGGCACAAATGGCACACATAATGCGTAGGGGCTTAAAGGACATTTTCGGTTTTGCAGCTCGGAAGCTTATCGAATGCATTTTCCTTAGTTCCAAGGTTGAATTGCGTCTCTCACTGCCAATGCCTTTTTGCCACACAGAGTGATGGGAAGAAGGAGAGAGTGGGAGCCAGCTCTGGCAACCTACACACAAACTCAAACAGCTTTTAATTAATCAAGAGGCAATCCTCTTTGGCGTTTGAAAACTTCAGTCAATATGCCAATGCCAATTGCCAACATGCCGCCCCCTACACGCCTCCTATCAAACCCTGTAAAACCACAACCCACATCTATCCCCTGCTGCTCTTTCTCTCCTCTCGTTCTTACACACTTTGCAGCTTTCTGCTTTCCACTCATTGTTTCTTTGCACTTTGTGTTCTTCTTTTTCTTCATTGCGTGTGTGTCGAACTTGACGAAGCTGTTTTTCTTGCTTTTTTCTGGGCACTTTATTGGCAATTTGAGGGGCGATTCTGTGTTTATTGATTCCATTTCTTATGCCCTGAAAGTGCTAGGTATAATCTCTAAAACTTTCAACACACTTTCATAATTTCTATATAATTCCCATCGATATTTAAATGCAGCTTAAGCCGCCCCAAAAGTCGTAAAAAGCTCGTAAACTTACACATAACACAATGTGGCACACGTTTTTCAAAGTAAACACAATTTGTCGCACTGTTTTCACATGCATTACAGCTTTATATTGTTATTCAAGTCAATAAACATTTAAGAAATTAAATATTTTAATGCTCGTAAACTGTTTAATGGCGCTGCTAAATAAATATTTTCTTTTATTTGACTGACTGTTCACAACATAACCTCACTTAACATGTTATTAAACACCCTGCAATTTGCTTAAGCGTTTGCAAAACTTTAAAAATTAATAAAAAACACAAAAGTCGTTTTAAACTTTGCGTGCTCCCACGACTTACGGCTGAAAATTATGAAAGGAGAGACAAAGAGAGAGAGAGAAGAGAAAACAAAAGAAAAACAATTTTTCGCCTTGTTTTAATTTTTATTTACATGACACAGGAACTGCGATTCACTAAAGAGTTTCAAAAGTCAACCATGCGGAATGCAAGAACAATGGCAGGCACGAGAGACAGAGGCAAATGTTGCCGGCTCGGCGGCAACCCTGCAGAGCTTACAAGGAAAGGGCCGCACGCGGGTGGCATGTGTAAATATTTTGAGTTAATTAGTTCGAGTGACTGCTGACGAGGGGGAATGAGCGGAAGCTGCTTGAAATGTGCTTAAAAACGCGTAAAAAGTGCGAAGCTCATTTTGTAAAATAAACAAATTAATTTTATTACATTCAAGCGACATGCGAGCGAAGAAGAAGATGAAGGGCCTCCGGAGTGGAAAATAAAAGCGTCCAACTTGACTTTGAGTTACCCTAGGTCAAGGGTAAAGCTATTCGCGAGTAAAAGAGTTAAAGAGTAACTTGGGATTTTCAGTATCAGCTAACTCTAAGCATGTTAACGTATTCAATTTTGTATATTTTTGTTGACAGTTGGCAGCCCTAGTTGATGACGATAGGTTGACTTTCTCGATAGGAGATGAGCGTTGCCACTTTGGAGAAACGAAATGGAAATGCGAGAATGAAAAGAGAATTCTAACGAATTAAGATGAAGTATTTAGTATTTAAAATTGTAAGCCCGATTAAAAGTTGTATAAAATTGTAATCAGTTTGCCTATATATAATATAAACAAATTCAATAACACTTTAAAAACATTTTGAAAAATTCCTAAACGAGTCATTTCTTTATCCTAATAGATTATTCGCTTTCGAAGACGTCGTGTTAAGTAGTATCTGCTAGTCTTGCACTAGGAATCGCAGTCTACTTACAGCTTTTCGCAAGAGCTTGTAACAGGATTTATGCTCACACACCCACGTGAGACGTACACCCACACTCGCACACTCCGCTCTCTTTAATTTCCGGCAGAGAGTCCACACTGCGGCAGAGTATTCAGGAAAAACTTCGTAAATTCAATTTGGTTCGAATTTAAGCAGTAATTTCATTGCAAAGATTATGACATTTAATGAAAACAATCTCTTCTTTTATATTAGGTAACGTGAGCTGGCCACGCCCCCCACACACGCCCTGAAGCGAAGGGAATACGCAACACAAAGAGCGCATAAAGTCAAAATAGAGAAATGCAATCATGTTGAAAATATTTGCATATGCTGCGCCCCGAACCGGAAACGGAAGTAAACAATGGCCGAGACCAGTTACCAATACCAGTGCTAGAGTGCCAGACGAGCCCAGACCAGACCAGACAAAAGGCAAAAATTCGCCCGAAAGGCATTAAAAAACGTTCCAATAAACTGCACAAAAAAGGTTGGGACGACTTTGTGAGCGCTGATAAAAAATTGAAAATGGGTTCGTTGTGAGCTCGATTCAGATATTGCCAGCCAGCGCAAGGCAGATGGCAAACTGGGGGGAGGGGGGTGCAGAGAGTGCTGTTATGCCATGTGCACTGCCTGTTCCCGTCTATTGTTATGGGGCATTTGTGGAAGAGTCCAGATAGGAATCTTTGTGACTCACTCACAAAGTGAGTAAAGTGCTGCAAAATTTGGAGCCGCTGTTGTAACTGTATTAAAACGATAAACAATCTAACGACAGCCACAAGTGGGCCATATAACAAACATATGTTAAACACAATCGTCAATCAATTAAGGTGCCCGTCTCAAGGGGTGAATTCCGAAATTGATTTCCTGATGGATGTGATTTTAATTAAAGCGTCTCAAACTTAATTAAACTCAATTACAGAATTAAATGCATTTCAAATTTGTACAGAACTTCCAACATGATTGCTAAATTGTTATTGTACAATAATTGTCTATATAATATTGTATCTGACAGTGAGATACAATATCTCACGTAGTTCGCAAAAAATTAACAACATATATTAAGTAATTTGCATATCCAGATGCAATTTGCAACACTCGAGGTGTGTTTGTGCAACTGCTGCCCCAAGGGGGCCAACCGAGAATGGTATAGAATTAATATACCATATTTTAAGACTACGAAACTGTGTTTGCTTAGCTATTGCTACTGTGCCGCAGATGGGCCCGGCCAGATAAGCTGCTAATGGGAATGTGGCAATGCGAATTGCAAACCTGATCGAGATACGACGGGGGCAGATAAGCACAGATTGGTGTCTGACACCGAGTTTGAAAAGTATTTCATTTACATTGTGATACTATCAGGCCTTGTACAAATGTTTTTCAATTGCAACAAGTTAACGCAATGCGATTCCAAGATTTTGATTTATACATGGTATATATACATATAAAAAATATATGTATACAAAAGTTCTTCAACTAAATATCATAAGTAGTTCTTGAGTTACGTCCAGCTCAACTCGCCAGTCGCCTGATGATTGATGCATCATGGCCAGACGCTGCTTGTCGGACCTTTATATACTCAACCAGCTGCTGCTGCTGCTACTGCTCCTGCTCCTGCTCCTTTGTTGTTCTTGTGGCGACGCATCCATCAAAAAGCCAACAGTCGCTGAGAACAATGGGCACACAAAGGATGCGTACGTATCCCGGCCCTGGGCATGGCAAGCTGTGAGGTAAACATTGTCAAAAGCCAGTTGGGCCAGGCCTTTTGTTGTGATTTATATTGATGGAACGATAAGCTAAGGCTAAAGCTGAAGCTGCCCGGAATATTGAAGCACTTGTCCCTAATGAATTGAGGCTATACCTGCTGTTCTGCTGCCCCCGATATTGATGTCTTCCAGCATGTGACATCGCTTCACAAGATTTTTCACTGTTCCCTCCGAGCTGCCAAGACAATTTGTTCCGCTTGGCTGAGCAAGGACTTTCGCATCGGTGATGTACAAATTTATGTGTTGAAAGTAGAGCCCTGCTGTTCTTAGCAGAGGCAATGAGGCAATGTCCAGATTGTGGTCAGGAAAGTATGTAAGCCATGGCAGTCTATTGTCTGGTTTTGATAGAATCTGAAGTAGAATAGAGTTATGTACTGGTTAGGGTCTTGTGGCACTACCAACTGTAACTTAAATGTATTTAACTTAAATATCTCCCACCTTCATCACCCGTTACTGTCTGATAACAAGTTGATTCGAGCTCTTAATCGATTAACCCGTCATAATCCTAACCTGCGCCTGGAGACAAAGTCGTCTATCACTAATAGATCTCCGCTTAATCCATTTGACTGGCGGCTATGACGACTTTCGGTTTCGTTTTTAGAAAGTCAAAGGCAACATATACTCGCAAACGACCATTTTGCATGGCCTTTCGCTGGCGTCGGAGCAAATCAAATACAAGTTACGTCAATTTCTCCCCATCCCGTATATCGTTTTTGCTGGATCACATACATCATTTGCATGGCGGCATGCAAATGGTGTGGGCTTTTTATTTAATTGCCGGGACATTAAGAGAGTCGGAGTGAACAAAGTATTTCAACGTGGAAAAATGGCAATTGCCACAAGTGGCACGCAAGTGGCATTTCTTGTCCACAAGCCGATAACTTTATGGAACTGAAAGTGTTTTCTTATGTAAGTTACAGTTATTATCAGTGAGGCAAATTTCACCAGTGCAGGTAGATAGAGTCCTGAGATACGATAACAAGTAGTGATTCCAGTGATAGTTAAATGTAATCATTTGAGAGTCTTTCAGGCATTTATTAATTTTTTGACTTGGTGGTCTCTTCAATTTATTATTGCAGTGTATATTCGGTACATGGATATTCCTGATTGAATGTACAACAAGTTTCATTTATTTATCTTCTCAATATCTTTAGATTAGTAAGTTTTAGTCTACGTCTTTGACGAGTTTCAATTGTGAACCTTGAAAAACCTTCTCTAATATGTTTACTGTGCGCTATTCTTCGAATATTTTTGAAGTAGTATTAAATTTCCTCCACTTTGTCTGCTTTTCCCATCGTAAACACATTGATTGATGTTTTCAGTGATAATTTGACGACTCTATTGCCTTATCGGGCATACGTCCAATTCGTCTTTTTCAAGGGTCATTCATGCATAAACGTCAATTACCAATTAAATTATTTTTCTGCTCTATTTCCGCATATGCAAATGACCCCAATAAGATGCCGACCCACGTTCCGAGCCGGGCCCTAGTGAAGTTATTGAAAAACGCTCTCTGTGAGCATGAAGAATGCTCTAAATATTCAAATTAGGCCAATTTGTCAGCTCGCGACCTTCATCTTGTGGCTCGCGACTGACTCACTAGTCAGCTCTGGGCCCTATAAAGTCTTTGACACCTACTCCTTCCCCCTCCACTCTGATCGAACCGAACTTCAATCGAATGCAGTGGAAACCAGTTTCGATTCGATGACATTGAAATTACTGTTCCACGGCCCCAGAGTCGCACAACAAGATGCATAACAAGTTTTTTCACTGATCATCATGTTAATTTGGGTAGCCAGTGTCGCGGATGCCCTGTAATTTGTATGCTTTATCAGTGTATCAGATATGCGGGCCTCACGCATGTTTATGCATGTCATTAAGGGGCTTCTTTTCTTCTTTTTTTTTTTTTTTTTGTTTTTAGTGGCTCTTTTGTTTTGAAGTTTTGTTTCTTTAAATTGCTTTTGGCAGCTGTTGTCAAAATATTGTCGCAACAAGAGAGTTTTACGTGCGCCGTGGGAATCTTGGGAAACTTAATGAAAAGGGAAGAACTTTTTGGCTGAGTTATTATTATAGGTCTTCATCGAAAGGTATAAAAAAGCTAACTGGAATATGTAAGTGAAGTAAAAGAAAAGTAAGGAATCTGAATAAAGTTTGGGTATCGATAATGTTGAGAGAGTTTCATTAATAACCGATCAAAGTTAGTAATGTTTTTTGACTTACCAAGTTTGCTATTGAGCTTTAGTTCCCGCTCAACTTCTCTTGACCTATTTGACTAACACTTTCCACAAGGAATCCTAATAAAGTTTGGGTATCAATAATGTTGAGAGAGTTTCATTTACAACAGATCAAACTGGGTAAGGTTTTTGATTTACCAAGTTTGCTATCGACCTTTAGTTTCACTCACAACATCAATTGACCTCTTTGAAAGGCACTTTCCAGTCTCTTTGCAGCACTTTGTTAGAAACATTTGCAGCTTGCAATCTATTTTGGGGGAACTTCAAACTTCAAACAGTTTTATCAGCTCCATGCTTATCACATGCACTCGTGAATTTCTTTAATTGCCGCTAATTTTGTTGGCTATTCGCTGGAGTGGTGCGCAACTCTCTGAGCTGGCCAAATCACAGCCACAGACTGTGGGCCAACAATTGGCAATTGCAATCTTCATTGGGTTTATCTGTTGCATTTGGCTAATGCCGCCTTTCATATTGGCCGCGACCAGGAGCTATTTGTTTGGTCATTTAATGGTTCAGATTTTTGCAATTGTTGTCGGTTTGTCTGTTTATAATTTGGCTATTTTTTTTGTTTTTTCTGCTGCATTAACCGCGGGCCATTTCAGTTCAGCTGAGGCCAAAACCTCAACGCAATTCGGTCATTTCCGCTTTTGTTTTTTGATTTCGCGCAAATTCATTTTTAATTGCCGCCACAAATTTTGCATAAATAATTTAGCAGATTGTCGTGTGAGTGTTATGTAATGCGGCGGCGGCAATCGAAATTTGTCAGTCCAGTGGCAGCCACTTGACACCCGCCAGTTGTGCCCAGTTGCAAATTGCCACAACTGCCACAGTTGCCACTCTTCGTCGCCGTCGTCGTCATCAGCGTCGTTCATCGCTTCATTGGATGCCTGCCTGCAGCATGCAATTGTGAATGATGTCATCGTCAGTCAGTTTAGTTTGTTTTCGAGTACCCTCTTGAAAGAGTGACTGGCTAGAACGGGTAGTTTAGTTGTGATATCTAACTGATTCTAAAAAGAAAGAGCGAGAAGGGAAGAAAGACAGAACAAAAGAGAGATTGTTATGTTAGATCAACATAAGAAATAAGTTAATTCGATTTTGGTTTTGAAAATAAATAGAGAAGATTGTAGAAGGAAATTAAAATGTAGAGTGGACAAAATTAAATTGAATTCAAATCGTTCTATTGATCAAGAATATATACCTATTCATAAAGCTGTTTTTTATATTTCAATTTGAGTCTAATAAGAAAGTGAGAAGAACTTAAAAAGAGCATAAAGGTAGGTGCCAATACTTTAGCTTAAGTTTAACTTAAGAATATTTATATAAGATCGAATTTCTTTTATTTTACAGATCAAGAATATATAATGTAATATTGAAACATAACTGCAAGAAGAATGGAAGAGAATAGTAGAGGATTAAGAGTACACAAAGTGTGTAAATGTGAAATTAACATGGCAAGATGGACTTCTCTTCATCAGACTCTCCATGAATATATAACTTTATACAGCTTCTCAACAAAAAAGGGTATTTCGTAGTCAATCAGTAGGCTGATCGTGGCCTTTGCACTTGTGGACAGCTGCTCTTGCAATTTTTATTTGTCTTTCCGTCTCGCCTGTGTCTCTCCTACTGTCCGTCCGCCTATCTTTCGATTTTGTGGCAGCTTTTTGCTATTTACTTTGCATATTTGCCACATACTCGTAGCCCACTTAAGCATCAGCTGCACCAGAGAGCTGAAGTGGCCCAGGTTAAGCCCTCACTGGCAAAAACCGAGCACGTTTCGCCCCCTCTAAAACAGTTCCTCCCTCTCCCAAAAGCGACCCCAAAATGTTTGTTTTGGCTACTTCTGGATTTGCCTTTGCTACTGTTGCACTTTTTGGCATTTGCATTTGGCTTTAGGTTTTTTATTTCTATTCCGTTTCTCACTGCAGGAGCACAGTGGGTCATTCGTTATAACTGTCGAAGTGGAGGCCAAAGTGTTGCTTACCTCGTGCACTCATTGAACTTTCGATAGAAGAAAAATTTTGTGGTATGTTTTACATTGATGGGCTTATCTACGGCATGTCGAGCACAAATTGAACTATAGTTTTATATAAATTCAATGGCCTGCAGCTAAATATTTATTGCAAAAAGTGAACTAGATTTAATATAAATAAATGAATTCAATGTCAACAAAGGTTCGCCTGGAATTAGTTGTGCGATGAATTGCAGAACATGTCACAATCATATTTACGCTAGATTAACCGCCTTTAGGAATTCGTTCATATTGACAGATAGAAAGTGCACAATATATATCACAATATATCCCACAATCAGAAATACCTATTGTTATGGGGCACTGCACTAAGCGCCAGCATAATCCAGCATATTACATATTAAATACAAATATTGACAGTTCAAATGGCCGCGTGTTAACCCCGATTCCAGAGATGAAATATGCTGAAATGCGAATATGTCGTACACAATGAAATTTTAATTTACATTCAAATGAATTTGACCGGAAAAATAAAGAGTGATATAAAATTGAATATTTCATTAAATTGCATTTTTCACAATGGCATTTGCAAGTGACATTCCGAAGGTAAACAAAAAGGAATGGGAAACAAAATGTCAAATGCCTTTTGAAGCTGCAAAGGGGAAACTGACAAATAAAATTGAAAGCAAACATTAAATAAAAATCCTGCCAAATGAACAGGCACACTGACAGAGAGAGGGAGAGAGAGAGAGAGAGAGAGAGAGAGAGGGATAGATAAAATCAGCTTGCTTAAAATGCGTAAATAAAACTAGCAGAAAAAGAACTACAACAACAAATCGAAGCTGACAAGGAAATCCGTGCCCAACCCCAAACCAAAAGCCATTGGTAGACGCTGTCAAATCTGGCAATGGAATTGAAAGGGGGTATTCGTGGAAAGGGCGGTGTTGTAGTTGAAGCCTCGGGGCGTCTGTAACAAGTTCCACAGCTAAATAAATTGTTTTTGTTAAAGAATTTCTTTTGGTGTTGTGCGCTGCCACTTGACTTGTAAATGGGCAGACACAGACAGCAAAGAGCAGCAGGCAGCAACAATAATAGGAAGCCAGGGGTGGAGGGAAGAGGGAACTCAAGGGGGGACTTCCATTGTTGACCCAGTTATGAGCCACAAAACAGTCAACAAACAAATAAAACGCAGCGGAATGCTCGCTAATGACAGCTGCCTCAGCTGATGTGAGACGGCAGAGAGGCAGAGAGAGAGAAAGAGTGCAAGACAGAGAGAGAGAAAGAGAGCGCTAAAAAGTATGCTACGGCGAATGCTCATGCTCATGCTCATGCTCAAGCTGATGCTGATGCTGCTGACATAAGGGCGCGCATAAGAATTAAAGATATATGAACCCAAAATGCTGACCGCGTAAACCGACAACCGACATCCATAAACCGTGCGAGCCAGCGTGACGCCACCAAAAGGAGACGAGAAACTTTTGCCAGACCCAAACAGGGAAAAGTTCGCCCTGTCCTGTCCGGAAATATATCCCGTATTTTGGCAAAAAGCTTTTAGGAGACGAACTTGCTCGATAAGAGTGTACTTGGGCATTCAACTACATAAATATGACTTTCTTGGGTTTCCCTGAAATAAATTTCCGCGAAAGTGGAAACCATTAAACAACAGGATCAAGCTAAGTGGGTGGAATAAAACAAAGCCAACTGTGTCAGGGAGAAAATGAAAAAATGTTGGCAAAACAACACTAAAGAAATCTGTATATTTATCATAGCTATTCAAATAAATATTTAACTTAATGAATAAAAGAAATTAAATGTCAGAATAAATGTTTAATATCAATAATAAATGAGGACGCTGGACATAGATTAAAAAGATTTGCTTGAGTTATGGACTGTGGATGAATAGTTGGAAATCTTTTCCTTCTTTTTTATTTTCATATTTTTTTCTTACAAGTAAAATCCGGATATTTATCATAGGTATTCGAAATAAATATGAAAATAAATGCATTATGATAAATAAAATAAATAAAAGATTGAAGTGAATATTCTGGAGTTATCTTTAGCGAAAGAATTTATTTATTTTTTTTATTTTCTTCAATTTTTGCATTGTTCTCTTTTGCTTTAAATCTTGATATTTATCACAGATATTCAAATAAATATCGATAATAAATAAAGGCGTTGGACACAGATTAAAGAGATTAAGTTATGTACACGTAAAAAATCGTTTTCTTTTCTTACTTTTATTTTTTCCTTTTCCTTCAAATTAATTCACCAAATGAAAGTAAAAGTTTTTCCGCCAGCAATTTCCAATTCGTGGAGATTGTTTTTGTCTGCATTAATTAGTATACAGTCAATTGATTTTATCCTCTTGTTCTTTACGCCAGCTAATCCGTCTAAAGTAACTTCCGTCTAAAGTTTTCACCGAAATAATTTTGGCTACTTAACACCCCTTACAGCAAAGCAGCGAAACTGTTTCTCAACATCAACAGCAACAACAGGAAGAAAAACAACTTTTCAAATATTTGTGCCATCGTCAACAAACAAATTAATAAAATTCTCTACTAAGCTCCCGATACTTGAGAGGCAGTTCCTCCTTATCCTGGCCGTGGGAGTACGTCCTTTGTCTGCTTGTCTATTTGTCTAGTAATTAAAAAGTCTAAAACCAGCAAATTAAACACACCAACTGTTGAGAAAGTTTCCGCTGTTGTTTTAGCTTTTTTTTACTGAAATTTCTTTCTTTTTATTTTTGTTCGTTCTGCTTGCGCAAACTTTTTGCACAAACAACAACAGGCGACGCGTCGCCGCACTTAATTAAATTAGAAAGCGTCCTCTATGCGGGGAGGGAGTCATCCAATACTCTGCAAAAAGTCACGCAAGTCGAGTGGGAAGCGGAATGAGCAAGGATAATCTCGAACTTTGTGCACCCTAACTGAGTGGGAGCATTAAGAATATATTCAATTTTGATTTAATTTATAAAGTTTATAATTGTGTAGATTATTTAGATAGAAAATGATGTGATATGATGTGAAATGATATGAAATGATATGGTATAAAATGGTATGATATGGCATACTATAATTTAAGATTAAATATATTATCGTTACGAATATGCTATAGTTAAGACTAAAGTATTTCCAAGGAAATATGGTATACAAATTTTTCTTATTAAATCCTAAAACATTATGGAAACCTTGAACCGGGTTAAAAAGTTTTAATTGCTTTATTTATTATGTAATATTTAGAATGATTTAATAAAAGTCACATAAAGTAGATTCCAACAAGTTCTAGAAAAATCCGAAATTTTAAAGAGAGTTTGTGTCCTTCTAATGTTGAGTCAATATGAAATCTGAATTTTTAATTTTGTGATTTTTTAAACGAGTTTAAATTCTTTTTATAAATTCATTTAAATTAAAAAGAAACAAGAGAAAAAAATTCCCAACATATTCAAAACAAAAGATATACATACAAACATTTTCTCTACCAATTCACTTATCAAAAGAACCTATAGAAAGGGTATTGAGAAAGCGGCGCCTCTGTCTGCCTTTGCCGGAAATCAGCAAAACTAATGCGGCAACTTTTGTGGATGGTGCGGAAGGCGGTAGGCGGTAGGCGGTAGGCGGTAGGCGGTAGGCGGTAGGCGTGACAGCTGCTTGGCGGTCGTCTAACTTGTGGGGCGTATGCGAAAGGAGCAGGGTGCTGGGGTAGGTTCAGGGATGGGGATGCGGATGAGGGCCAGGGACACTTGTCGTGTGTTCACAGTGTTCACTGTGGCGTAAAATGGCCAACGATTTTGTCTACCAAACGGCAGCACGTTTGGTCTACTCCGAAGGCGTTTCTGGCGGGGAATGGGCGTGTCAGGGAAAGTTTATCAACTTAATTAGAGGCTTGATTACGTTAGATGGCGCGCTCATCTCTATCAACCTCCCTGCTCACCCCGCCCGGAATGAGTGACATTAAAATTAAACGCTGCCAGCGCGCAGATTGCGGCCGAAAGCTGAGAAAGCCGAGTGACACGACAAAGCACGACGCGACACGACACGACACGACACGACACGGTCGGCTCGGTGACACTTTAAAGCCGCCACAGCCAGTCGCGTCTTATCGCCTGCACGTCGCACGGTCAAACCACCCGCTCTCTTCATTCCCCTTTCATCCCGCCCACAGTTTGTTATCAGCTTATGGCTCCCATTTGGTTAGCAGCCCTTTAACTGCTGCCCATTTATCGTAGATTTGATTTATGGCGCAATTAAAAATTTGCTCAACCAACGGAATGAGGGGTGAACGGGGTGAGGGGTAAGAGGTCGCGGGTGTCGCCTAGTTGAATTTTGTGGGCGTATGGCAGGGACAGTGGCCAAGGAGGAGGAGGGTGCGGCAGCTCACACGATCTGCGCATCGATGCAAAATTTATGGCAGCGCATTTATTGCCAAGCCACGCGAAAAAATGTAAATGGAGCTGCTGATGGAGGCAAGGCGAGGCTGCGCGACAAATGTTGAGATGAGCAGACCCAAGAGAGATTCAGAATCTCGTTTCGAATGCAGAAGCCCCAAAAAGGCACTCGTTGAAGTGCAAGTTTTTAGTGTGTTGGCATTGTGGGCGACTTATGTGCGAGGGTAGTTCAAATACTTTGTGGGAGTCGGAGAAGGACGGGAGATAGTGTGGGAGTCTAGATTAAGGAATGTACAGAAATATTATCCTGATAGATGTTTTCTGAAATTGAGGATGGGAGATAATGTGAGAATCTAGATTAGGGAGTAATTATAATTTTATGCCGGTAAATTTGTTCTTAAAGTGAGGTAACTTTTTCTTTGACCTATTGGTTAGATTATTTTATTAAAGTTCAATATTCTTTATAATACTAGAATTGCCTCAAATATATTAACATATTGTTGACTGAAATAAATTAATAATATGTTATATACGAGTATGCTCTTAAGGTAGATTCTATACTGTCTGTTAAAACTCAAGGCCTTTGGCTTTTATATAAGCTATATAAATTCAATTTGACAGGCAGTTTTCTGTATTAAGAACGCAGTTGAAGATCGGTTTAAATGATAGGTAACATTAGCAGACAAATGTACAAATATTTTTCAATGCGATTAGTACAATTTTCTGGATCAGCATATAGTGAACGGACTATATTATAAACCAAATTTCCGAACTACAATTGATAAGGACTATAAACTCAGAAATTATAAAAGTCTAAGTTTTCTATCATTGCAAGCAGCGCTTTTCTTGGGATATAGTTAAGTCGTATTATAACTCTATAACAGACAATCGAATAGTTAATCGGCACATGTATTGTATATATATTTTTAAAACCTATATACAATATAAATGTTGAATCTTGCAAGATTGCAAATATTCCATGCATATAAACAGATAAAGAGAAGTAAAATATTATTATGATTTTATAAACAGCTACAAATATAGAACAAGACTGACCAAGACATATGGTATATTCGTTGATATATTTACCACTACTGCTTGAGCGACCCTCGGACACCATTTGAGTGCCGCCATTGTCAGCTTCTGCTGCACGGATCCTTTAGCCTTCGGCCGCCAGCTGTTTGCCTGCACTCTGAGTTATAGCTGCCTTATGGCGGCATTTTCCCACTTGGACTTGTGTCAAAATCCCATACACACACACAGACAGAGCATATATATAATGTGTGTATATGCTGTGCATCAGTGTGTGTGTGTGTGTGTGTAGGTATGTATAATACTTGTAATTTTACTCAGCCGCTATCGCTGGCATCGTCAGTGCAACATGTTGCCTGCCCCATGAAATGTATATAAATTTCTTATGCGGCCTGCCATGTCGTAAAACACGAGGTTAATGTGGTAAACGCTGTCGCCCAACAGAGTGTTTAGGGTGGTGCCAGAGGGGGGTAAGGGGAGAGAGGGAATAGACACCCTGGCTGCCTGTCCAGCGTGTGTTAAAGGGTTAGGGAGCTGGGACTGTGTCTAAGGCAACATATTGTGTTGCCAAGGCAAACTATTTAGGGCTTGTAAGTGGCATTTAATGGTGTTGCCCTCCACCCCTCCCCCTCTTCCATCTTTGTCACTTCCCTCTCTCCCTGTTCTGTCAATGCACTGTGCCAAATTTGCAGCAATTGTTGCAGCAAACGGTGGGCGTGGTTGCACGTAAATAAGGCACTCCAAGTTCAGATTATTGTGGCAGCTATCACAGTGGCTGCCACAAGTTGCCTACGCTCGGTTAACCCTTTATTGCCGTGGAAATTTTGCTTTATGGGTGACAGAGCGTAAGGCAGACAGAGGGACAGGCAGGCAGACAGAGAGGGAGAGACAGGGAGACCAACAGACAGAGAAACAGACAGACAGTCAGACAGACAAGCAGAAAGTCAGTCGGTTATGTCACACAGCTAATTATTCTAAGCCAACAAATCTTGGCTGGCGCTTATCAACAGGCAACCAAAAGGCAGCGTGGCAGTTTTAAGCCTAAGCTCAATGAAATAAACTGAACAGCTTTATGCACTGTCTCTCTACCCTCTCTCTCTCTCTCTCTCTTTTACTCGCACTGCCTGCTGTCTCTGTCGCATCTATTTGATTAACATGCACACACAAATTCAGTTTATTTCATTTGGGGTTGCTGGTGAAATTAATTTGGGCCGCCGCTCTACATAAACTTCTAATTGGCAGCACATTCTGTATACGCCGCGTTGGCCCTCAACGACAACAGCAACAACAACAACGGCATCAACAACAACAACAACAACAGCAACAGCTCGTGCAACTTTGTTGGCAACAAACTTTGACGTTTTGTGCGGCCAAAAAGTTCTAATAGATTTTTAGTTTTACTCGTTTAGCTGAATTTGGTTTTATTTTTTTTAATTTTTTGAAATTTTGGATTTCTCGCTTATATTGTATATTTTTCAGGGACACCTCCCCCCGCCAGCACCTCCAACTAATCATTTGTAGTTATGACCAAAGTTCGTCGAAAGCGAAGCATTGTTTTTATGTTGATTATGCTGGCAAGGTGAAGCACGGGCGGGCTTGATAGGGGGCTTTTTTGGGGATCCTTGGGGCCATTGGGTTTTCGACGGTGCGCATTAAAATTTCAACCGCAGTGCCAGAGAAATGATTACACGTGCCACGCAGTGTTTTGTGGGAGCACGAGCATCGCGTGCAACCCGAGAGTTTTATGGGCGTACCCAGTTTGAAATGTTATTCTGGTATTTTCAACTTATTTGTTAATTTTTTTTTTTTTTTAATAGTTGCAAATATTTTTGTTTTACCTCAAATTCGCTAAGCGGCCAGGATGTTTTTTGAAATATTCGCAATATAATCTGTTTGATGAAAGTTAGTTTGTTTTGCTTTTAATATTGTTATAAAAATGTTTATTTAATGTTTGGGAAATTTGCTTTTTAGCTGTAAAATAAAAATGAATATTTAAAGCGACGATTTGTAATTTGTACTAGAAACAAAATAAATAATATCTGCAATAAAAAAGCAGGATTATGAATAGTGAATGATAATGTGAGTTTTTTGAATGTGATAATTTTTTTTTTTTGATTATTTTATTATTATTCTGTATAATATTATATCCTGTGCGATGAATATCTCATATAGTAATTTATATGATGAAACCTAATATGTTTTTCTGTTAAATTTCTTTTTGCTCAATACGATATCTTAACTATTAACTTTAGTGTTTAAACTATCGTTTTATTAAGATCGTATGCAAGATATTTCTATTTTAGTTTCTTAAAAAAGAAGTTTAAAGTTTTCAAAAGTTTATCCATTGAATTCTTGACCTATATTCAAATATAAAAAAATATTTTTAAATATCCTAAGATTGTTGTACTAGTTTTTATTAGACGATAGATTTTACAGCAGCTAACTATCGTTTAACAGATTTTTACAGCACTTCAACTATTGCATATTTTGTACTCAATCATCGCTAAGTTCAACCACCTACTGCCTGCAACTCTCAAGCCAAAGCTAGTCAACAATCAGTGCAAATATTGACTGGACTTATCAGTGTGAGATCAAGCTGGTGCTGTGCTTTTAATGCCCACTGTAAATTTGGGCAGACACTTCAAGCTATGGATAACTTCTCGGGGGCTGCCGCTTCAAATCGCACTTTTACGACTACTGGCCATTGCCAGGGTAGCCAGGCCAGGGTGGCCACTGAATATGGGTGAACTTTTTGTCAGCTCAGCGCTGCCACGCCCCCCTGGCTGCCCCCCTGTTTTTGTTTGGCCTTCGGGACGATGTCAAACGTTGGCAAATTTCTATTCGATTTGTGTAACGAGTTTTCTATAAACATTTTGCTTTTAAAGTTAGCAGCTGACAGTTGTGCCCCCTCTCTCTCTCTCTCACATACACACACACACAGACTGCCACACGTGCTGCAGTTCCATTTACTTTTATGGCAATGCATTCAGTTTGCAAGTGGACTTTGCTTTGGTTTTGGGTCTCGGACATGTCCAAATGCGTTTTACAGTTGTTTGTCTGCCTTGCTGCTGCTGCTGCTCCTGCTTCGTGACAGGGCCGCAATCCTGGCAGCTCATTTCGACAAATGGCCGACAGGAAGTGCACTTTTCCCATTGCCAAAGGCAGCCCCTGCAACGGCGACGTCAACGGCAACTGTGACGCCATTTTGTGAAGACTTTAAGCAAGCGACGGCTTAAAGCTCGACGATCACGTTACGTTTTGGTCACGTACTCACATCACATAGAATAGAGAAGGTAAAGGGAGACAGAGGGAGGAGGGGAGTGTAGACAGCCCATGTTTAGCTTGGGAAATTGTTTATTATTCCTATCTCGGTTTCGAGACTCGTTCAAGCTGCTGAAATTGATTGAGTTAGCCGACCCGCTCGACCATTTGCACGGCCGACTGCGCTATTGACACTTTCATTGAATTATGTTTTCATATGAAATATCGTATGTGTTATGTGCCCTAACACATAATCGCCCCACAGCACACACGCACACACACACAAACACACAGTGCCCAACCTAGTTCAGTTGAGGTTTGAAGTGAGCTTGACCGCGCATAAATCAAGTCAAGATTCCTTTTGGACTCGCAAGTATTTACAGGCAATTTTCAAGCAAATATTGTTTTTTCTCCGATGTCCGTGTACAGCCTCCACCCACAAACTATATGCCTCCCGTGACCCCTTCTCCTGCGGCTTCTCTGCCATGGCAGCCACGGAAACGTGACCCAAATATTTTGGTTTGATTTATTAGCTGCTTTATGTGCCGCGGGAAAAGTTGTTGATGTCTCTCTGCCACAGTTTGGGGCATGTTGAATAACTTGAGCTATTTGATGCAGCTCATAGAGTCTAGGTCTAAGTTTATGTAGTGGAATGGTGTGTTGAGTGGGGTTAATGGGGGTGGATAGTCGAGGTAGAAAGGTCCTGATAGAGCTAAGAAGGAAAGATGAGTTCTAGTCTTTTATTTATGTTAAGACAAACTTGGCTTAATAGAATATGAAGATTTAAAAGGTCTTTTAAGGTTCTGTATAATGTCTGACTACTTTATTAATTTATGATTAAAATATAAGTTTTATTAAAGAAGGAATTAAAATCTTTTAAGACGTTTTATACTTCTTTATAGTTATAAGTTCTCAGTTAAATAGTTTCTTTTATGCTTAATCAACAATTCTAAAAAGAAAATCCTTTGAAAGAAATGCAACATATTCTATATATATTTATCTTTTCAGAGATTTTTAACCATTTAATTTTATCTACTTCTTCACAAAAATTTTTGAGTAAGATTTAAATTTTACCGCAACCAATCTCAACTCTTTCTCTTCAGCTAGTAGAGTATACAAAGTTCACTAGTTCTTCTGTCAAGTTTTCCCTTTCTGTAGTTCCTTCGCATGTTGCACTCTCTCAAATGATGTGCGACAGTTCGCGCAACTTCTGATATGCAACTGACAGATACAAAGCAAAGTTTTCGGATAACAACGACTACGACGAGTATTTTCTCTGGCTGTACAAGTTCTCACCTAATTTTTGGCACTCGCTATTTAAAGTTACCTTACAAAAGCAAACAAAGACGTCAACAACAACAGGAACAACAACAAGACACCAAATGAAGTGCTTGCAATGAGGAAGCGCAGAGGCGAACGGGAAAGTGCCGAATTGTATTTTAAAGATGCGCGCACGTGCAGCTGCATCTTGTGGCACTTGTTTGTTGTTTAGTCTGTTGTAATGTTGTTATTTATTTAGCTTTCGTTAGGGCTGTGGGCCAAGTGAATTTGCCACACTCTGTGGCAGGTGGCTTCGTGGCTGTAAAAGTTTTACGTGCATTGGTCAAATGAAATTCAAGTGGAACTTTCCTTGACTGTTCTGATTCTTCTCTAATTCAATTGGCCTCGCTAAGCCCAACAAATGCCAAAGACTTTTCCCCAGCGCGATTTATGACCTGCCCAAATGTTTTGTCTTGCGATGTTGCCTGATTTGATACGGTTTCCTTTGCTGGACGAACGAAACAATTTGTCACGCTTTTCTCAATCGTAGAAAAGTCTTCGTCATCGAGGGCCGCCAAGGAAGCGGGAAACTTGTTGCCCACAACAGTCTTTTGGGACTATCTCTCTCTCTTTCTCTTTCTGTCTTTGTCTATCTGCGATATGCCTACACTTCAATTATTCAAATGTGCAGCCAGCAGGAGGCTTCCAGCTGCGGTTTATCGAGGGGCTTAGCCCAGGCCGCACTTAACCCATTTTCCTCATTCGCATTCACATTTGTTTTGCTTTGCTTTGCTTGCATTTATCTGGCTCTTTGCCTTGAGGCATTGCCACTGCGTGAGGCAGGTTCTCGGGCAGCGCGTGGCAGCTCCACTTTAATGGGCAAGCTAATGGGAAAGCAGTTTCACGCCTTTTGCAATGGATCACGGGTCGCGGTTTGTAGGTCCCAGTGGCAAATGGAATTGTGGTCAGTGGGGAGGAAAGGGAGGAGGGGAGTGACCCAAGGGGAGTGACCCAAGGCAAGTGTGTGTTCCCTCTTTTATTTCATATGCAAAACTGATAAGGTAAGGCTTAGCTCCTTTAAACAGATATTAAAGTGTTTGAGAGTTGAAATTTTTATAAAGTGCATAGAAATGTTTAGGTTTAAGTATAAAAATATTAATAACTTCTTTATATATAATACAATTACAATGAAATTTGGAGAATAGTTTAATAATTTGTTCACTTATGTGTTAGCTGAAGCAGAAACTTCTCACTTCTATACTTTGCTTCTAAATGGTATTGAAAACTTTTAATTTCACTTTGTGAATGTGATGGACTTGGTTTCTACAATTTTGAGTAAGCTGTATCTGCGTATGGTATTTAAAAATCTGCATGCAAATTTTGGTGTCTCTAGCTCTTAAGATACCCAAGATCTGCGCGTTCATACAGACAAACAGACGAAATTGTTCACATTGAATTGCCTAATGATGATCTACTATGTTTATTGCTGCTTCTTAGAGACATTGGCTGTCTTTTGACTGTTATATAAACAATATAATGAATATATAACGACTTAAACGTTTAGTATAAAGAAGAAACCTTAAGACATTAAATCAAAATATTGTTAAAAAAAATTTCCTTATCAGTTTCCTCAACAGATTCCACTGTAATTACAAGCACATACTCCACATCAAGTGCAGTTAGGTGCCACTTTTCTAGCATCCTTCAACTCATCGCAAAACTGAATCGAAAACTGCCATCAATATGGGAAAATAAACATTCGTTCTGCTTTATATAAGGGGGCAGGCAGATGAATTGCGGATTTCTTGTCGGGCCACTTTGCAAATTGTTACCAATGTCGACTGTCTGACTTGTCCTCGTCGAATCGTTTGATTGGAGCCACTTTGCAGCGCTTTGCTGGCTGACAAATTGCCAATCGCTTCATCTTGGTCCCCAAAACAACACACCCCCCGTCCGAGAGCAGCTTCACCTTCTGCTTTTGCCACAGGTTGACAAGTGGCTGCCGAGCATTTCAATCAGAGCAGACGACGACGATGACGACGACGACGATGAGGCGATGTCTTCATTTGCTTGGCTAATCACTTGACTGCTCCACAGTCAGCTTGCCTGGGGAGACGGAAGACGTGACGTGGCCTCGAGCCAAATCTTCTGCAAATGAGTTTGATTTTGATTTATGCAACTGCAACTTCAGCTGCATATTCGATGCTCTATTTCTAATAACTGGACACGGGAGGAGCTGCTCATAAATCAGTCTATTGCCAGTTGACTGTTCCCAGTTTGCCTGTTGCCCGTTGCCCGTTGCCCGTTGCCAGTTGCCGCCTGTCAACGTTGGCGGGCGCAAAACACAAAACGCAAAACGTGTCTGTCGTCTAATCACAGGCATCAACGTACTCTCAGGCCAGGTTCCAGATGCTGTCACCTTCCGCAATGCCACATGTTGTTAGAGCTGCAGGCAGTGTGCAGGACTAGGCAATACCCTGCAATGCTTTGAGAATAACACGGCAGTATTTTGGCAATAACCTGAAGTATGGAGTTTCAGAGTTGATTAACTGATTGAATAATATTCAGGCCAATTTTCTATTAAACTATATTCTACCTCTTTACTGACTTGCTTATTCAGTTATTTATTTTAAGTTTTTACTGGCTGTTTATTTGAGAAGTAACTAAAAATAGTCTAAGGAAAGTAGAGTTGCAAAAACATCGATGAAGAACCTAAGAAAACATCGAAGTTTCTCCATCAGAAACATCGAAGTTTCATATGAAGAACCTCAGCCTCAACGACGTTTCTCCATCTCTAGTGGAAAGTACATCTTGAATTTAAGCTCTCCAGCTCTACACCTTCTCTAGTTATGATACATTTGGCATAGATACTCATTTGTCAAAGGACTTTACATGAAATTCAAATGAATGTGCTGAAGTTCTGCAACAAATTATGCAAACGTGGCAGACACTGAATAAAGAAGGAGTAAGTCCCTTGGCACGAACTAAATTTATAGTTTTTATACGATTCACATCTCTCTGTGTATGCTATATATGACATAAAAAAGGTGAAGTTCTGGAAATACTTAGCACTTACGTGGCAATCCTTTATTTCTTATTAATTTACAAAAACTCTGAACAAAGTTTTAATGGCTATGCCAACTTGAAGAGCGACAGAAATGTTGCAACTTTAAGCGAAACTGCAGTCAGGAGATGCATTTTCATGCGACAGCCAAACCATTCACATGCATGAGTATGCGTGTGTATGTGTGTGAGAGTGTGTGTGTGTAGCTGCTGTTGCTGCTGTGTGGCAATGTGGACACGGATACGTTTGCCCGCACCCGCACTGTCCGCATGGCTCACACACGCCTCGCACACGCCTTCCTGTTATGTGCCTCCCTCATCTGCCCCGCCTACCCCCTCTGCCCCGCCTGCTGCCACATTCGCATGCAAATTTGATGCAAAAATATGTGAAATTTTCGATTTTAAACGACGCCGTTGCCGGAGCTGCTGCCGCGTTCTGTGTTGTTTCTGTTGCTGTTGCGTTTTTGTGCTCAGCTGATGCCTGCCTCTGCTGCTGCTGCTGCTGCTACTGCTGCCGCTGCTGTTGCAGTTGCAACTGGTCTGGCTCGCAGAAATTTATGGCGTTTGCATGTCTGAATTTATCTGCTTGTTTCACATGCAAATGCAGCCAAGTTCCAACTCGTAATGCTGATAAAAAAGAAGGAAACATTTTACAGTCCGCATCGAGGCAGCGGCAGCGGCAGAGGCAGCGCCAGTGACGCGACGGAGGCCGCGTGGCAGAGGTAACAAGCAGCGGGGCAGCCACAGAACATGGCAACTAGAAGGAGCAGGAGCACTAGAAGTGCCTTTAACTGATTTCTATTTGGAAGCATCTAAACGAAACCATGTCAGACTGTGAGCAACAAAAACAACAACAACTCAGCAACAGCAGCAGGTAGCAACAGCAGTACAGTGGGCAGAAGTACAAGATTAGCGATTAGAATACGATGTTATGAGGAATGTGGAATTTTAGAGATGAGAACTGTCAACAGGTTCTGCCTGGAAATACTTGGCTAAACTGTGCTTAGACAACCCTTTTCATAAAATTGAGAAATGGGAACAGTCCTATGGAAAATTTTATTAAGTTTATCAGAGAAACTTTCTTAAGAATAATAATAAGTTCTTTCAAGCGGGAACACTTACTTTTAATATTAAATCACCTTTTATCCCTAGAAATACCTGGAAAGGTTTTGCTTAATTGCTCTCAGAAAACTCTGAACTTAAATAACTGAGAAGTGGGAACACTTGAATATTGTATTAATTAAAATCATTTTATGCTTAAGAACAATAATTTGTCTATTCAAGTAGGAACACTTAATAAATAATCTTAATAGTAATCCCTCGAAACACCAGGATATATTTTGCTTAACTGTTCTCAGGCAAACCTTCACAGATAATTGAGAAGTGGGAACACCTAAATATTGTATTCATTACAATTATGTTATCTTTAAGAATAATAGTAAGTTCTTTCAAGTGGTAACACTTCATAAATACTTTTAATATTAAAGCAAAAATACCTGGAAATATTTGGCTCAACTGTTCTCAGGCAAACCTTCACAGATAATTGAGCAGTGGGAACACTACGAAAGAAAATTATTTTCAAATCAATCATATTAAATACATACTTATATTTAAACACCTTCAATGCCTAGAAATTCCTAGCTTAAACTGTTCTCAGATAAATAAGAAGTGGGAACACTAGACTAAAATATTGTTTTCTGTACAAATCACATAAGCAACCTTAACAATAATAGTTTATTCTTTCTAAAACACTAAATAAATACAATTTATACTAAGGCACCTTCAATCCCTAGAAATTCTAATACTGAGTGTTCCTACTTTGCATAGTCTTCTCACTACTCTCCTGGCAAAGAATGTGCAATTGTAAAACAAAGAACAATTAACTTGGCACACAGGGAAAACACTTGACAAAAGCATCCTCAATAACGAGAATATTTGCACAGAACTTCTCTTCTTCTTTCTGCAATTCTGCAATTTTGACACAAATTGAAGAGGAAGAGGAAGCAACAATCTGTCGAATGCAGTTTTGGAACTTGTCCAATCCCAAAAGAAATTCAATGGATAATTTGAAATGCAAGTTTCGTTTCGTCCCCATACGAACATTGCTATTTACATTACAATTCACAGGCAGAGACAGAACTTCTCAAGATTTGGAAGAGGGAGCAGGGAAGAGGGAGCAGGGTGGGTGAGAGCAGGTAATTGCTTTCATTTTGTCGCTTTTGTCGAGTGATTTTTCCATTTTCGCATATTGACCCATTTGGCTCGGTTATCCATTATTGCGTTTGCGATACTTTATGCCCATTGTGAGTGCGCCTCGTCTGAGTTCTTTCATCAAACGTGTTCATTCATAAAAATTGTATATTTATTTGCATACACACACGCACGCAGGCAAACACACAGATACCAACGCACACACGCACGCACAGAGACAGAGAGAGATAGCGAGGCAAACAGGAATCCGCCCACAAATGGATGGCCAACATCGCCAACATCGCCCGCACCTTTGCATTCTTATTTGGATTCTGATTCGGATACGGATTGCCAGTTATTTTGAGTTCTTTCTCTGTGCTCTGACCTTGAGTGAGAGGAGAAAGAGAGAGACAGGAGAGGGAGAGAGGGAGGGAGAGAGAGCAAAGGCAAGCTGCCTGGCGACTGTTTTAATATTCCTTTAAGAGCCGCAACCTGCAACGATGATGACGATGATGACGACGCTGCCGGCGGGCCAGGTGCCAGATACCAGGTAAGAGTAAGGTACCCAGCACCAACTACCCACTACTGGTGTACTCCCGGCACCCTGTTTGCCCATTTCGACCCGAATATATATTCTTGTTTTGCCATCTTTCTTGCCGGGCTCTTCATGGCTGGCAGTTATTTGCTGCCACCTACGTGACTGTCTATGACTTTGATGTGGACTTGCCGACTTCGACTCGGCAATATTGCGCTGCCGTGGCAACAAAGTGGAGCTCCCCCTCCCCTTCCTACCATCAAAATTCCCGCTTTAAAGCTACCAGCTGGCAGCTGCCCCGCCATAACCGAACCATTCCCTGGCATTTGCCATTTTAAGTTGCAACTTTTTTTTTGGCTTAAGAGCTTCGCCATGACAAAGGCAACCCAAACCCAGCCCTGACTTAGCTGTCAGCTCGTAGGCGGCCTGTGATGGACCGTGAAGGCCCACGAGTATGAGGCTCGTCATGGGCTTCGTTGTGGCAGGTTCTTAAATTCATGTTGCAGGTTGTAGCACAGCTGCCAAAGATGGAAATAATGTGATACAAATTTCAATAGTTTCTTATTAAATTCAAGCCTGAATATTCTGAAGTTATTGAGAGGCTTTGTCTTGTGGAAGTTGACTTGAAGGGAGCTTATTATATGTTTGATTAAACGAAATTTTCTTTAATTTGTTGTACAGTTTATAAGGGAGCTGCACAAAGTTTTCTTCTCAGGAAATCATTAGATTTCTATATGAAATATCATTTTGTTTGTGTTTAACTTTTTAAACATCAAAAGGTTTTAAAATTTAATAGATAAAATGGTTTTTCTTACTATCAAACAGTTAAGCTCTCGACTGTATTCACTCTTGAGCATTCAGAGAATGTATTTCGAACTCATGCACTCTGCTAACTAAATCTCTTAACTTTCAGCAACTACAAACTAAAACTATTTGTCAATCCATTTAGACTCCAAACATATGAGGCACCTTGAAAAGTTGAAAATGATTTGATGCACTTTCATGCGAACTTTTGTTGTTCTCATTCAATTGGAGAGTGAAATCTTCATTTATGTTCTTGGCTTGGGGATCGAGTCAAGTTTATTCACTTGACAACACTTTAGCGTTAGCTAAACTTTCTCATGACTGTGTAACAAGTTTAGCTTAGTTTGTTGGCCCTGCTCGACTCTTGCCAGTTGCAACCTGTTTGCTTGACACCCCCGCGGTACTTCCGCTTGGCCTGCCCTGGCCTGGTTGCCCTCAGGCTGCATTTGCATCAATGCGGCGCATTGTTATTGCTGCTACCAAGAGAAGATGCAGCTCATCCAGCGGCAGACAGGGCACACCGAGGGGAACACTAAACATTCATCTTTAAAAACCATTTTAGTCGACACAAAGCGACGAGTTCCCGCTGTCTCTCACTCCAGACAAAGGCGAAGCACACAAGACACAACAAATACATGACAAAAGAGAGAAGACAGAGAGAGAGGAAGAGAGAGAAGAAAAAACGCGTTAAACTTTGGCAGCAGCAGGACACGGAAGGACGGAAGCGGGTGCAGCAGCGGAAGTGCTTGTCGCCTCCGCGTGCTGTTAACAAGGCGCACAAGCAAAGCTGAAGCCGGCGCCGATGCCGAAGCCAGAGTCGGAGCCGGAGTCAAAGGCAAAAGGATGGCACCTAAACAAGGAAATTGTAGACCAACAGATAGCGAGACGCGTATAATGGAAGCCCAGCCATATTTTTCAGATTTTAACGAGGCTACAGCGCCCACAACGAGGAGTGCGATGAGGACTAGAAGCACGGCATCAATGCCGAAGCATTTGTCTCAGGACGCTCCTTCGGAATGTGTTGTCTATATACCCATTACACTATGGCACTGAGGAGTGTTATGGCATGGGCTAAATGGAAATTGTGTGTTAGTCGAAACGACCCCATAAAAAATGCTAAGCTGCCCAATCAGCATAAACAGCTGAATCGATACAGGAATGTTCTATATGGGAAACCCCAAGAGAGAGGGTTATGAATGTTGGTATAGATACTCTTACAGGGCTTAAATGAAATATTAGAATATTGCTTTATATATTCCTTTCCCGAATATGGATGTAATTCCTCTTTAGAGTCCCTAATCCCAGCCTGCAAGTTAGTCTATGTGAATTAAATCTTTTCTGTTACCCACTGAGCATCTCAAGGTCCATCACACTTGACTTTAGCTACTCATCTTGTTTACTGCTGCTGCTGCTGCTGCTGTTATGTTGTCCATTGGTTAGATTGAGGGCGTGTCGGTAGCTCTGGGCGCAACATTGTGCTATACCTTGCGATACCTTGCGTCTGCGAGGTTACATTTGTCATAAAAGTGGCTACAAAGTGCGCCAGGTAAGCAGGGCGGGGGAGATAGTGTGTACGCCCTAAAGTGCATGTTGTTCAGGACGACCGCACCCGCAACCGGCAACAATTGTTTGATTCATGGACTGTCATAAATGGACGAAGAGGATTGGGGAAGGAAGACTTACCCGCAAGTGGTTTCCCATTCATTGTTGCCTTAAAATCTTAAAAGCTGAGAGTTCAAAGCAAGTGCAGTTTGATTGTTCAGTGTAGAAATGACATTATTATGCGCAGAAGTGTATTTCAGAAATTCTAACAAGATCTTTACATATTTTCTTCAAAATTTTCACTTGAATTTTTATAATTGTGCAGGTTTCCATGTCACAAAGGCGCCAGACAACGACAGCTCCCAGTCAGGTTAAGTGCTTCCTCTCTTTCATTTTCTCTCTCTCTTCAGTTGGGCAAACAATGCCAAAGCTGCTACCACACAATGTGTCTGGCTCATCGCAGGGAATCTATATTATATAGATAGACAAATACAAACACAAACACAAGTGCTGGCAAAAAAAGGCAGCTAACAACGACAAACAATAACAATAACAAAGCCAAAATCATCATCTCAATCATCTGCACCATCATCATCATCTTCTCCAACATCACTGGCGTCTCCAGCATCTTCAGCATCATCATCTTATGGTCGTCTCTTAACTTGTTTACCTCTCTTGACTTTTGGCGCTGCCATTTGCCATTTTTGCTCCACTTGGTGGTTGTTGTTGTTCTTTGAGCTCAACTTGTACTTGTTGGCATAGGTCAGAGAGGTCGGTCGAAGCTGTTCCTTTCTTTGATCGATTTCCATCTATTTCCATCTAAGTCTGATAGTCAATTAAAAATGCTAATTGATGCCGTCGTTCTGGGGGCCTATCAAAGTAATAATGAATTCCATCGGGTTCTTCAACTCGTGTCTAATTACCCACAAAAGTCGCAAACTGCAATTAATGTTTCATTCGAGTCGAGAGACCTGCTCACTACGAGCTTGAATTGGAACAACTCTCTGCACGCTTCTCTGAATTTAAAATTGAATTTAATTATGCCAAGTTCTCTGTTTACTCTATAACGTTAGAGGTGGTGAAGGGTATATGGGCTACAAAGATAAATTTTAGATGTGTAGAATATTAAGTAAATTCAATGTTGAGGTACTTCGTTTAGAGATAAACATTGAAGTACTTAAGGTATGATTTGAGGTCTATTAAGGTCATTTAATGAGAAATTTATAATTTTTAAGAATATATTTTGTTTGAACAATATTTCCTAAGCCTTTTTTAAATTTAGGTATATTTGATGCGATAGTTTTGACGATAGTTCGAAGAAAGCTTGCAGTTTACTATAATTTGCTGATAAAAGATATTTATAAAGTTTTGGACCCTTAAGTGACTGAATAGAATGTCTCTTTTTATTTATAATGAATAAAATAAACTAAAAACCAGCTTAGTATTCGATATGTAATATACGATAGTTCTAAAGCAACCTCTGTACATTTTTACAGCGCATACTATCGTCGACTAACCCACAATTAATTCATTCTTGTATATATTTTTGTTTATTTGCGAATTTCTGTGTTAAATGTCAGTTCAAATATTTATTTACCTATCTGATGTTATGTCAGTCGACTCATTAAAGCAATTAAAATTTTGTTTTGTTGCTGTTTTTGTTGTTGCTGCTGATACTACACAAACTTTGTTGTGTTTTGTGTATTTACTTTGGGGGGGAGGTGCTTGTCTCGTTTGTGGGCGTGGCACTTTCGGATAGTTTAAGCACATTAAAAAAGTTGTAGAAAAGTTTTGTTTTTATTTTTATTGCGAAGCTATTGAAAAATGTTGCCAACTCGCAGTTGCGATAGTTGCGCTAGTTTCTGGTTGCGTGTTGCCAGCCAGGGTTGTCAACTGGCCGCAAAAAGTTAGCTAGGGCTTGGGTGGAGCAGCGAAGTTAAGTCAACTTAATTAGCAAGTTGATTATTTTTAACGCCTAATCGAGCAGCAAGGCAACTGAAGCTTGCAACATTGGCAGCGAGCTGGAGAAGGGTTGCCACCATGTGGTTGCTATGTGGCATGTGGAGTAGGTGGGGGAGGATGGCGGAATTTCGAGCTTCAAGTTGGCTTAGCCAAGTGCAGCGGCAAGTGCGCTATGATTATTTAATTGCCGCAAAGTCTATAAAGTGTAGCCTCCCTCCACTCCCCCACGCACACAGTCGGGTGTGAGGCAATCTCGAGTGCCCCATTTGGTTGAGGGCTGTTGAAGAAGTTGTAAACGCTGCAAATTAGTTCGCATATGGTTAGTTGCTGACGGGATGAGCACTGGAAAATAGATGACACTTCTAACGGAAGTTGGTTATGAAGTTTTTAATGGGTTTAGTTATTCTACGATTAGAAAGGTAAGAAGGAGTTGGAGAGATGAGGTTCTAGTGCAAAAAAGTAGTAAGGGATCTGAGTTCTTCATTTGAAGAAGTAGCAATGTATCTTAGGACCTTTAGTTAGACCTAATTCAAAGAAGAAGTTAGGTGTCTTAGGACCTTCAATTATTGTATACCTTAAACACTCATACATGAAAGGGTGGACAGAGTAAGAACCTGAGGTTCTAATCCAATGAATTAGTTAGAGATCTCAGGTCCTAATCCAGAGAAGTGGCTAGTTATCTAGGACATTCAATTAGTGTATTACTAAAACATAAAATGAAGAAGTCAGAAACTGAGGTTGAAATCCGAAAAAGTAGTTAGGGATCTTAGGTTATAATATAAAAAAGTAGTTAGGTTTCTTAGACCTTCAATTAGTGTACTACTAAAGCACAATTACTTAAGATACGAGGGTCGTTTGACGAAAGCAGACGATCTCGATCTCCATTTTCATTAAAATTCACGAGATCGTCTGCTTTCAATGCCTATAAAACGCAAACCAAAAAACGCAGCTTTCTCAAAATTTTACAGTCAGCTGTTAATCGATAACTGCTGACAGGAGCAGTGTTGTATTTAGAGCAGGTGCGCGGCAAATAAAAAAAGTCACGGACTTATCAAACGACCCTCGTATTTTGAGGGCCTTGAGAAAACCTGCTTTCAATGCCTATAAAACGCAAACCAAAAAACGCAGCTTTCTCAAAATTTTACAGTCAGCTGTTAATCGATAACTGCTGACAGGAGCAGTGTTGTATTTAGAGCAGGTGCGCGGCAAATACAAAAAGTCACGGACTTATCAAACGACCCTCGTAAGTTAACGGAAATGTGAAGAAGTAGTTGGGGCTCTTAGGTCCTAATCCAAATAAGTTGTTATATTTCTTAGGACCTTCAATAAGTGTATAACCAACACTCAAATTTTTCTATATATGACAAATAAGAAGGAGTAAGAAGCTGAGATTGTAATCCGAAAAAGTAGTTAAGGCTTTAAGGTCCTAATCCAAACAAGTAACTAGGTATCTTAGGGCCTTCAATTAGTGTATGACTGGTACACAAATTGCCCCAGAGACATCATTATAAAAGGGTCCTCTAGCTTGCAATCGATTCAGCAGAAACATATCCGCAATTATGTCTGAATGTACGATACCATTAAGCAGCTACTTAACAAGGTTTCTTCGATTTATGACGTTATCTGTGCGCAAAAGACCCGCAAGGAGTTTCAGCAGAGCCAGTGAGAAATTCTCAACCGGTTCTAGGGCCGGTTTCAGGTGAGTTTCGCCTTTGTTTCTGTAAAGAAACAAGTCACTCTACAGTAAAGGGTACGAAGTAGTAAGATACCCTGCAACTAGGCACCTGCTGTACATGGAACGAGCTATTACCTTGACCAGAACTGCAGTTACTTTCCTCAGTTAACCCATATCAAGTTCGACATGATTATACTGTGTATAATGGGATCTCACTATGCCTGATTAAATTCCTGTATAGAGGCATCTAATCATGGAATATCTTCATAGCATCTTGCCTTAGAGACGTTGTTGTCTCATTTAAGCCATGCAGCGTTTCAAATTGGGCGTTAAATTCAACACATAATATAAGTTTTATGATCTCATCTCCCCTCTGGGAAACTGCATAGCTCCTCAACAATGTAGAACTCAGTATCAGATACCCAAATCTGTTGCTATCTGCGACCAACTAACGCAACCGACTTGTTTGTCTTAGAGCTTAACAAAGAACAAAGGAAAGAAGCGGGAGAGGGAGAATAAAAGAGAGAGTGAGTAAGAGAAAGAGGGAGAACTCCCATTGCAATGCTTAGCCGACTATTTATGTGGTATATGTTGCGCGTTTCCCTCTGTTTATAGTTGCATAAAGGGTCCCCTTCCTCTCCCTCCCCATGCTCATTATAATGTCTACCTTCTTTGGAAAAATTTGATCGTTTGACAAATCCTATTTGCACGCTTCGTAAGAAAATCAATTTTCCAACTCTCCCATTTTTCCCTACGCGATGTTGCGTCATAAAATCTTTTTTAAGACTTCATTTTGTTGGCAACCCTTTTCCACTATCATTGATCATGCTTACAAAGGCAGCGACCCCGATGCGGATCCCGACTTGGTCTCGATTTTTATGGACTTGCTAAGATGCGCGCGTAGTGCTTCCTGCTGCTCGGGCTGCACATAAAACTAAAAGGGAGGAAGGGTGGAAGGGGCAAGCATAGCTCTGACTCATTGCAATTAGTTGGAAAATTTGTTAGGCTACCGTTGAAGGTGGTCGAGTTCAGGAGAATCTCTCTCTTATGTTGTCTGTGGTTAGGTGCAAGTTCTTAATAGCTCTTGCCACAGTCTGATATTATGTAATGTGTGTGTTGCAGCACTGCCCACACAGGCAAGCGACTGAGACTGCCATGTGGAAGGAAGCGCTGATGTTGGCGTTGGCTGAAGACGTTTGTTGTGCTGTCGGTCACCACGTGGGCGCTGTTGTTGCCACTTCTGGCACCAAAGTTGCTGACAGAGAACGTTGTTGCTGTTGCCGTGCCCCCAACCATCATCAATCATCGTGCTGCACTCCTCTCAATTGTTGTCAAACTGATCTAACACCGGCAAGTGTCGCTTGCAACATGTTCGATTGCGCCTAGACAACATGTTGCATTCGCTCTCTCTCTCTCTGCGCGCGCTCTCTCGACTAGAATTCAAAACAAATGCCGGCTGTGCCCACAAGCAACAGCAACAACAGCAAATGTTGCTGCGCACAGCTCTCTTATTGGGCACTGCAACATGTTGCTAGTGAAACTGTCGCAACATGTTGTGCTCTCTGTTATAGTCGAAATAAATGGAAACAAACCGATTTAATGATGAAATAGTTAATTAACATTAAAGAAAAATGAATTTATGCAATGAAAACAAAGTATTTCAGGTCTGTTTGGCTGCTGTTGCACTTCTCCAGCTGCTGCTGCACTCGGCAGCCCGATTTCTCTCAGTGCACACATGTTGTGTGCTCTCAACATTGTGGCGCATCAGCTCAGATTCAGTTGCTGTCGTTGCAGAGTCAGTTGTTATCTGTAAGTCGCTGCGTGTCGTCACATCGAGCGGTTCGAGCGCGTCGCCTACGCATCCGATACTCCCTCAGAGAGATTCCCTCACATCGTCTGCTGCGAGGTAAACAAACCAAAACAAAAGTCGTGCATATTTTTAGCAAATCGTACTGAAATATAAAAAATCAAAAAGAATAAAAAAAATACACGCAAATTATTGTCGTATGCAAATGAGCTCACGAGTTCGCGTGCCAATTTGGCAGACGTCGCGAAACGCGCGCGATTAGCAGGAAATTTGAAAATAAATATTTTGAAAAATATTTGGAAATTATTTGTGTGAAAATTTATTAAAAGAAAACAGAGCAAAACATAAAACAAAGTGTGTGAAACTCAAAAAAAATTGTGGAATATCATAGGGGAAATAATTAAAAAAAAATACAAAGAATAAACAGAACGAGGCAACAAAGAATAAAATAAAGATTAACAAAATAAATTAATAAACTCGATACAATAAAAAACTTAACAAAGAAAACTTCAATAAAAAATTATAAACTATACTGTTAGTTTAAAAACTGCAATAAATTACTGTAAATTGTGAAATTAAAAGTAAAAATCAAACAAGTTATAAATCCTCGATAAAATTGTGCCAAAAATTTGATTGAAGTTTCCCCTGCACCCCCTTTAAAGAAAAACCACTCCCATTTAAAAGTGTTGAAAACTGTTTTGTGAGCGTGTTTTTTTGAATTGCAGAGCAATAAATTTGAATCATAATCAAAGAAAGTTCAAAAAATGGAAGAAATGCGCGGAGCAGTTTAAGTGTCTCGATGATTGAATGATTTACGAGCATAAAAAGTGCATTAACAAAAGGAAAAATGCTTTAAATAAATAGAGACGAGCAGAAACGTGCGGCAACAAAGAGCAGAGAACAATAACAATAAAAAGAGGAGAAATATAATAAAAAAAAAAGAAACAATAAGAAAATTTCAACACAAAGCGCGGAGAAATAAAGCAACTGGAGACAGCGAACAAACAGCCACAGATACAGATACAAATAGCGAGATACAGATACAGATAGAGATAGAGATACCTAGCTACAGCTACTGCTAACGAGATACAGCGCAATGGCACTGCCTGCGTTCCGCGGCATCTTTCCGCTGATGCGGCTACTCCTGCTGCTGCTCTTCATGCTCGAACTGAGCTATGGCGAATCCACAACGGATGCTCCGACACGTTCGCATCGCAACCAGCAACGCCTGCAGCAGCTGCAACAGGCACAGGATGGCATTGACATTGGCCCTGGGCATGGCTCGAGCTACTCCGGGAATCATCATCATCATCATTTGCGTCACGAGCAGCATTTGCGCGCCGAGCTGTCAGGCAGCAGCGGCAACAGGCAGCCACCTCCTCCTCCTCCATTGGCTGCGCGGCAAGCGGAGCTGGAGCAGTTGGAGGCAATGTTGCCTGGCCCTGGGCAGCAGCATCATTTGCGGCATCACAATCGCCATCATGCCGCCTGGGAGCAGCGCGTATTTCCCGCTCTGCGTCACCAGCAGCATCGCATGGCGCCGGCAATGACCACGAGCAGCAGCCCCTTCAGCATCGTCACCACCACCACCACAATGGCTACTCCCGCCTCCCCCACAACGGATGCACCTCTGCTGCGTGTGGGCAGCAATTTGACCAGCGCCTCATCACGCTACTTTGATCGCGATGGCATCTATCCAGCCTGGACACAGCCACGCTCCACAAGGGCTCCCAACTGGCAGCAGCTGTCGGAGAGCGACGAATCCGGTGACGACGACGACGATGATGATGACGATGAGGATTATGAGGATGATGTGGATGAGGAGTTGACCAAGCAGATGCCGCGCTATTCCTTCTTCAAGCAGAAAATGCCCGAGATTAGCTCCAATGATGACGACTACGATGCCTACGATCAGTCCGATGTGGAGAGCAACACCGATAACGATAACGATAACAGGCATCCCAGCGTCGCCTCGGGACATAGCAAAGCTGCAGCCAAGCGCGGTGTCTTCGATTGGTTCTTTAAGCGCGACAAGGAGAAGGTGCAACCTGTGCATGTCCTACAGCAGCAGCAGACGCGTGCACAGTCTCAGGTCAAAGGTCAAGCCAAGCCAAAGGCAGCCACAGAGAAGCCCAACAGCGTGTACAACGATGATCCCAGAATGAACGAGGATTCCTTTGAAGGCTTCACCGAGACGGAGTGGAACAAGATCGAATACAATCATCATCTCAAGCAGCAGAAGCATCAGAAGGAGTTGCAGGCACTGCGCGAGAGCAACCGCAACAGGCCGCTGATAACAGCCGCAGTGGGCCGTGGCGCCATTGATAATGAGGTAGGTTGGCATTGCGCCCATTACAGATTCCAGTTTGTTATTGTTTTACTTTCTGCTGCTGCGCAATGATGTCATTAGACATTGTTATAAATTCATCGCAGCGCAGCAGCGTGCGAGCTGATAAGTCCGCGATCCGCTTCACGCTGCCACTTCCCCCTCCTGCGCCGTGTGTCGTGAAATAGGCCGCAAATTGGGTTTGGTTTGGTTTATTGTCGACTGGTCAACCAGACAAACGTTACGCACACACACACGCCCCCGAGACACATTCAATATTTACACTGCGCGAAAGGAATGTGTAACAACACGCGATAAACATTGCGAAATGAAGTGTGCGTCCTAAATAGAACTGACGCTGCGAATAGATGCGAGAGATCTAAGTAGAGAGTATTTTTTGTATTGTGAATGTGCAAATAAATCAATTAAGCAAGCAAGTCAAGATGACGAGTGCATGAAATTTTGATTCTTTACTTATTACTGACATTTGTAAGTTGCGCAACACTTATTATTTTAAAACTTGATGAAAGTGGCGGTAAGCCGATATTACTTATAAATTATCGATACTCTAACGGCACGACATAAACACGCAAAAAAGGAGATGCAAATTAATCGTTGTTGGTTTTTCCAACACTGAAGTAAATAAATAACAAACGTAGTTTTATTAAATCTCAGCAAAGAAATCGCTATCCCATTGTAATTCAATCAAACAGTTGCACAATTCATTGACTGTTGCCGTAGCTTTTCTCTGCCAGTGTATGCCATGTGTTACAAATGTGAACGCAAATATTCACACAAGTACACACACACACTCACAAGCAGTCACACATATTTACGCACTGACCATGGTTAATGCCGTTTGTGTTTTGGCTTGCAGCCCGCGCCACAGCAACAGCAACAACAACAGCAGGAACAACTCGAGCAACGACAACAGCAACACGCGTTGGTCTGGTTCTCTTGTTAAATATTTACAGAATTTCGTTAAGGGGCCTGCTGCGCTGATTTCTAGTCGAGCTGTCCAATTGTTTGTCCAGTCGCTGTCCCACTGTCCGGCTGCCCATTGTGGCTGGCTAATTGAAACCAACAACAGCTGCAGCCCGCACCAGCAACAACAACACTAACAACTTCAAGAGCGACTGAAATTGTTACATTTAATTTGCGCTTTTTGCATAGCTTTTGTTTTGTTGTTGTAGCTTTTTGTCAGCTTTTAATTGCATTTTGCGGTGTATTTTGTTCACATTTCGTAGTGGCTTTCATTTCGATGCGTTTGCTCTTCTTCTTCTTCTCGTCGCCTTCGCCTTTTGCTCAGGTTCCTTAATTGCAAAGGGCAAATTTAATTAGACCAAAGCAAACAATTGTCTCCAGTAGCAGGAGCAGAGCAGACCCTGAAACTGGGTCGAACTCGCGGGGAAAGTAAAGAGAGAACGGACGAACTTCAACTTGGAACTAGTTCTTGACACCCTTTGTGCAGCGCACCACTTTATACCTTGTTAATTTCCGTTTTAGTTAAGGAACTAACCAATTTCGAAGTTTTGTCAATCTACAAGTGGAAACAAATTTTAAATTATGTAATATTAAAGGCATTTTTTTATTTCACTTACAGTTAAATTTAAGATTGCCTTTCCTTGATACTTCAATATCGATTTATTTACTCGAAATGGTTTATGGTATCGTCTTACCGCCACTTTTGGTAAAACAAGTCAAACAGTGTTGAAAAAATTCAAATGCAGATATCGATTACAAAGTCAGATCATAACTTGCCTGTTATTGTTAAAGATTACATTAAATTTAAGTTAAACTCATGTTCTACATTAGGAAATGCGCGTTTTGGTTCGATTGTTAGTTACTTTCGCTTCCTTACTATTTGCCCAACTGGATCATTATGTTTAGTTCCCAAATGTTCATTAATATCGCGGCATATTTGCATGTCATACAGAGTCACATGATTTATGGTTTGTCTGTCTGAACTTTATCACTTTTCCAACTTAATATCATTCTCTCTCGAGTCTCTCGACCTCAAATGCAACTGCCACTGCATCTGCAACTTGTTTGCGAATGACAAATTGCTTGAGTTGCTGCTGCTGCCGCTCTTCAATTGCCACATGAAGAACTTTATTCGTTGCTCTCGAGCATGGCCATTTAAAATTATCACATAATTATTATTATTACAGTTTATGGCTGAAAGTGAAATTACAACAACAACCACTGCATGAGGGTGTGCTATAAAAAATCAACTTAAATTGAAGCATCATGTGCGATGGCACTTGAAAAATATTGTAAAATGGCAAAGTAAACCGCGAGGAGAGTGGAGTGGGATATACAGACATACTTAGTGTATAATGAAGATTGAATGCACTTACAGGCAGGAAATGATTGACGGAATATAAGAGAAGAAGAACGTAAGAAACAATTGCCAAGTTGCAGTAGGATAATTAAATGAAAGAAATGATGGAAAGAACAGATAACAGATCTAGAATAAATGGCCATACAACCGAATTTGTTAAAGTGTATAAAGAGTATGAAATATAAATATATATTATATCCCATACTTGTCGAACTAGTGCATATACCCTCACCTCAGTGTATTACAATGAGAGTTATGACAGCAGCAGCAGCTGCGGCAAACTGCAGCAAAACAGCTGCAACAATAACAACAGCAGCAACAATAACAACAGCAGCGCAGTTAACAACAGCGACACTTTGATGTGCGGGTGTATGCAGGTGTATACGTCTCTGTGTGTGTGTGTGTGTGTGTGGGAGACTAATAAAACAAAAAAAACGCGCTGCAAGTCGCCTTTTGCGACAGGTGAAATTGGCACTGAGCCATCGAAATGACAAGGCGCTCGGTGGTTGCCCCCACTCGCTGTCCCACTCTGCCTGTTCCTCCTCTCTCTCTCTCTCGCTCTCCCTCTCCGCCCGCCACACAGTTCCCCTACATGTTTACACATTCAATGTGTATTTACATCTGTCTGCGGATGACGCCGTGGCGCCCTTGTTTCCTTCCTTCCTGCCGCACTTATGTCTCCCCTCTTGCACCCCCTCCTGCTGCTTCTCTTCCTCATCTCCTTTTGTCTATGCTGGTAAAATGTATCTCCATGTTTACATAATGCATTATTTGCATGTTGTTCGCGTTGCACTAGTTGTTGTTGTTGTTGCTGCACTTAATTGCAAAGTTGGTAGAATGTTTTTTAACATTTATTTCATTTGATGCCATCGCCGTTGTATTCTCTGCGCTGTTCATTAACGCTTCAAGTGTGGTTAACCAGGGCGTATACGCAATATCGAGTTGTGATTTTTTAATGGCATCAATTGTGCAATAAATATGCGTGTATTTTCAGTTGTTTATTAAAGTATTCGGGTGCATTAAGTCTGATCAAGATGAAATGCATTTTAAGTGTATTTGCACTACCCCCTCGCCGCCGCTCGATTGCAATTACTTTGCTAATGGGAATCGGAAATTTCAATATAAACTTCTTGTGTGCAATTGCAAATGAGCGTGCAACAATTTTAATGCGAATTTAATTTGTGAATTATTTAAGAGTTCTTGAAAGTGAAAAACAGAAATATAAATTCCTTCGCTTTCTTGCATCTCTAACAATTTTTAGTTCTTTCCCCTTAAATTTCATTTCTCAAAATAAATACGCTCCCAATATAATTTCCATTCTTCAATAAATTATAATTCACCAAACACCACAGAGATTAGGTTACTTGGGGAATTGTAAATAGATTGCAAAAGCTGCTACGGTCTGTCGCTCGGCAGATATCTGTGACAAATTTCCAGGGAAATTTTCCGAGATTACATTTTCTGTTTGTTTCTATGCAGGGCGACATTTTCCAAGCACAGCATAAAATGTAAAATTCGATATCTTCATATTTTGCTGCAATCGTATAAATAAACATGTTGGAAATTCTTCAAATCAGCATTTTCGGACAGAGAATGAGGAAGGGAATAGGGATACTAAAAAGTGACCTAACCCAACTAGATGCAAGACATTCGAGAGCTTTTCTTCTGCCAGCCTTAGTATTATATATACTATTTAAATGTATTTTTGGAACAGTTAAGTTACTTAAATATATGTAAAATTTAATTTATTTGCACTAAGAAGAAGAAAGAGTAGTTAAAAGAAAGTAATTTTTATATTAATGTTTTTTCTACTATATTATAAAATATTTCATTTTTTAAATATGACTGAAGTTCACTCGAAGACTGTTAGAATAGGAAAGAAAGGCTACCTTCGGTATGCCAAAAGCTTTTTATCCATGTAGGTTCTTATATCCTCCAATTGTTCCAATACTTACTATATTTGACGGTGCCGAAATGAATGTTATAGTGTATATTCAATACTTTTTCACTTTGATTGGCACAGATAAGCTAAGAACTCTTCTCCATATAGAAAACTTAATATCGGCCGATTGTTGCTAAGGCAACTATATAATAAAGATAAATATAGAAAAATTTGATGTAAATTTGGTTGCAATATCTTGAAAATAACAAAAAAAGGAATATAGTTTGTATGGCAACTACACGATATATCGGTCTAATCACTGATTAGTAATCAGGCTTGTGCCTTCTGTAAGGTTATAATAAACACACATAAAAGACTCTAAATTGATAGTTCCTCTCGCTCTGCCTTATAAACAGACTTTAAGCTCAGTAACTAGAAGAAAAGTCTAATCGAAAAGGTTAACCAGTCAGTCTTTCTGTAGAGTATTCTTCCAGTCTAGCATGCTCGGTTGTAGCTTGCTCTTTGCTTGTTTTGCTCTCTTTATGCGCTTGGAATATTTATAGTTCTTGCTTGGCTTCATAAAACAAATGAGAATTTAAATAATTCATGTGTTTATTATCGAGTGGGCGTGGCAAATGAATAAAACTGGAGGCGAGAGCTAAAGCTGAGGCAGCCTCGTGTGGCAAGGGGGCAAACTCGCATGAAATCCCTTAAACTTCTTTGACCACAGCTGCTGCTGTTGCTGCACTCACCTGACAGCACAACACAGCACAACAGCAACAGTTGCAGTTGCACAACCGACAACAGTTAAACATACATTTTTCAATTGAAAAAACCTTTTTTTAACGTTGCAAGGTGCTAAAAAAGTGGCACGCAGCAAAATATTTGCAGCATGTTGCAATGCGCACAGCAATTTGCCATGTTGCCTATGTGTGCCTGCCGTTGCTGCTGCTGTAAGTGTTGTTGTTGCTGTTGCCCTTCTCCCGCTTTGACCTTTCGTAACCACACACATGCCACGCCCCCCAACACACACACACAGCATGTGCCACGCCCCATGCTGAGCTGACAGTTTAGCTGCAGATTTGATGCTGTTGCTGTTGCTACAGTTGCTGCTGCCGTTGTCGCTTTATCGTTTCCACATTTGTTGCAACTCGCAGCGTGCTGTGTTCATAAGCTTTTAACTGCCTTTTGTCTGCCTCTTTCTATATCTTTCCTGTCGCCCTCTCCACCTTCCTTTCTTCTCTCCCTCTTTCTTTCCTCTTCTTTGCACTGGGATTGCAGTCAAGCCGAGCTTAGTCCGCACTTCAAATGGCAAAAGCGGCTCAGCAACCACAAAGCGACTGTCAAAGCAGCCGCCAGCAGCAGCAACAGCAACTGTAGCGGGAACAGCAACAACAGCAGCTGCAGGTACAACAGCAATAATAGCAGTAACAGCAACAGCAGCAATAACAACAGCTGCAACACCCCCAGCTCGCACCGCATTGACCTTGAGCTGCGCGGCCAACAGCAACATGCAGCAGCAACTACATTAACACAAGCAGCAGCAACAAGAGGAAGAGATGCACATGAGCAACAGTTTTTTACAACATATTTTGGTCGTGTTGCTGTTGCTGCTTGGCATGTTGCAGCATCGTTTGCGGCTGCTGTTGCTTATTCTTGTTGCATGTTGCTGCCTGCTGTTTTTATTGCTCACTTGCAGCTCAGCGTTGCTGCCATTGATTATCCTTGCGCTGTTGCTTTCGTGTTAGCAGCTCATGTCATTTCTACCTCTCTATCTCTCTTTATCTGCTCTCTCTGTCTTCCCCCTCTTTCTGCTGTTCTTTCTCTGTCTCCTGTTCTCTTCGTATGTCTTTTTCTTTGCTTGTATCTCCCTCTTGCTCTTCACGACTCTTTCTCCTTCGCTTGCTTTGTTTTTATAGCCTTCACTGTTGCTGCTACCGCATCGCGTGTTGTTGCCGTTCGTGCTGCTACAGCTGCTGCTGCTGCTGCTGTTGACGCTTGCTGCTGATTCTCATCCACATTTGCTGTACCCTGCTCCCCTCTTTCTTCCATTTTTTCAACCTCCCCCTCTGCGCTTATTGAGAATTCCATTTAGAAGTATTTGCCAAGCTTTCTAATGCTTCTGCTGCTGCTGCTGGCTCCTTCATTAGCCCAGTTGCAGTTGCAGATGACAAAGAGACAGGGAGTGGGTGTGCGAAAGAGAGAAAGAAAAAGAGAAGAAGTATATCAGACAGAGAGAGAGAGAGAGAGAGAGAGAGTGGGAAGGGGGAGGTAGCCGCTGCAACTCTTCTCGCCCAGTTTCAATTTGCCCAAACTTTTGCTTATTGTCTCCGCGCTGAAACTGTTCACATTGCTCTGAACTTTGACTCCTCCTACCCTCCCTCTCTCTTTCTCTCTCCCCTGCCTTGCCACTTCACATTTTTACCATTTTTGCCATTTGGGCTACTGCACGACTACGACTCTGGGGTCCCATAATTTATCGCAGAGCGCGTCTAATATAAATTTCAAGAAATTACTTGCTCGTATTTTTTGCGCTCTGGCAACAAAAGCAAAAGCAATATAAATTCTCTCAACTAATTGGCAACGTTTCGCTTGCAGTTTTTGGCCAGATTGCTGGCAGAACACGAAGCAAGAGGGGGGGCAAATGAGGAGGCAAGGGCGTGGCACACAGGCAGCCAGGCAGGCAGGCACGTCTTGTTGCCAAGGGCAGAAAGCATCTTTGAGGCTGCCTAATGACTTTATTAGACAAACAAGTGGATTGAAGTACAGCTGCCTATGCCCGTCTCTCTCTCATTCTCTCTCCCTCTCCCTCTCTGCCTACTTCTCTTGCACTTGCCACACATGCCACGCACAATTCTTGGAATGCTGCGAAATCTTTTGCGGCAGCGTCGGCGGCGTCTTCTACACTTTATAAATCATCTAATGCAGGCAGGGGCAGGCAAAGGCGCAGGGGAAGGGGAGAAGGGGCACAATTTGTCAGACAATGGCGGGCGGCGCAAGTATATATGATATGTATCTTTGTATCTGCTGGATGCATTTGCTCAAATCACATTCTTCAGCTAGAGTTGCCACCAAAGCACAAACAGATGTCGCTATAAACACTTTATATATATAAAGCTATAGATGTTGATGATGTGATGAGCCTCATTGAAATGCAGTGCAAGATTGCCATCGGGGTCAAGGTGGATGATGCATTGCCCATTGAAGCATTACGGTACTAGGCTATTGGTCCATTACTGCCCTATTACAGTTAGAACACATTAACGATCAACGATCACGTGGCAATGTTGTAAAAAACCCCGCAAAGAAAACCTACGTGACTTGCACACAGAGAAAGGGAGAGAGAGGGAGTGAGAGAGAGGGAGGGAGTGAGAAAGACTTGTAAGTTATGAAGTGCGTGTGGCTCCAGTCAGATATGGAATGGGAACCATCCACACTTTGTCGCGCCTGTCTGCAGTTGCAGTTTCGAATGTGAAAAACTTTGTTGCTCTGCACACGTTCAATTGCCAAACTGTTATGATAAGAGATATAGGGGTTTCTTTATGGTAAATTATATTGTCTGTAGTTTGCATAGTTAGTGAAGAAAGTCGGATGATAATAGAGAGGTTTAACATTGTACTTTGTTGTGTTAATCTGACATAAATTATGTAAAGATTGAAATTTATTAGCGTAAAATTTGTTTGCTGCCTTTTAGACTTTACAAATGTTATTAAACTCGAAGAAAGGCAGTTAAGATTGGAAGAAATAGTTTAAATCTCTATAAAAAGGCTATTTATGCAAATTTAAAGTACGATATATCTTAATTTCAATTAACGGTCTAACTTTTTTGATTTTATTTAATTTGTATTCAAGTTTTTATAAAATTTAGTTTTTTTTTTTTTTTTTTTTTTTTTTTTTTTATTGCACTTACTGGAAGAATTCATTTTTATTACACATATTATTTTAATTAGAATATTTATCAAATAGATATATTTTTTTTTAAATTTCATTAAATATTTTTTCACATTTTTTCTCAACTTCTATTGCTGAAATCTATTCAAAAGATTGCCAGCTGATAGTGGCAGACAGTAGCTATAAGTAAGCACGTCAATCAAACTGTAATTAGTCACAGCGCCAGTAGCTTACGATTAATTCCAGCAGCGCTTCCCCCGCAGCTTCCCCTACCCCTACCCCTTACCTATCCGCTACTCCCCTTCCACTTGCCACAACTAAACTGCTTCAATCTCTGCGAAAACTTAGTTCAGCCTGGCGTGAAAAATTATCTCTGAATGCTCAAGGCCGTTCGTGTATCTAATCAACTCCCACACACACGCAAACAGACTTGCAAGCACACACACACACGAACGCACACACACACATACACACACACAGACACTCACACATGACCTTATGGAATGCATATTTTGTAACCAAATATGTGGCCCGAAAATTCCTTTCTATCTACCGCAACACTTTGAAGTGACAAAACAAGTACAAGAGAAAGAAAGGGCAAGAGAGGGAAGAAAGGCGGAGGAGGGGAAGGGGGGAAAGAGGTGAGAGGCAGGAGCCAGAAAGAGAGACTAGACAAGAGAGACAGGCGACAAGCGACTGGAAAATAATATGGCTGTCAAATCGTTACAACCATAAATCATGACAACAAACGAAAAGTGTGTGCGACAATATGTGTGTGTGTGTCAGTGTGTGTGCGTGCGTGTGTGTCTGTCTGCATGTGTTGTTATTGCGGTTGCTGTTGTTACGTGCGACGGTCCATTTTGCAATCACAGCCAATGCCCCAAACAATTCCCTCGCACTGCCTTCCTGCCTCTTCTACGCCACGCACAAATATGCAACGTGTGAGTGGAGGGGGGGAGGGGAAAGAGGAAGGTGGGGCAGTTGAAATTGTAACAGAGATTTCTGCCACAGCAACCGTGTCCATGACCATTGTTGTTGTTGTTGCTGTTGTTGTTGTTGTTGTTGTTGTTGTTGTGAGGTCGTGGACAGTCAAAACATTCAACAAAATTTAATGAAGCTCAAATAGACAAACCGTAAAACCCCAATAAGCCCGTGCAGCAAACCATTGATCCGTAAACCGTAAACCATTCACTGTGCACTTTGAACTGTGAACTGTTACACAGGTGAAAGGTTACCTGCAATTGTTCTTTCTGTTGCATTCCAATTCATCAAGCGCGTCGCGCATAAATCAAACTGGGAAAACGTCAATTGGTTTCAGTTTCTTTTAAATCGATCAATCGATGTGAACCTTTTCACTGTCACCTGCTGTGGCCTTGGGTCGTGGGTCGTAGGTCACCTGTCCTGCTTGATGGCCATTTTTATTGTTGCACCTGTTGTTGTTGCTGTTGCTGTTCCTGATTGACTGTTTGATTTTATCTAGGCAGCACCCTTGAGCAGCACTCACACACAAAAGGTCAAAGGTTGCCTGGCAAATGTCTTTATTCAATGTTGATGCATTGAGCCTCCCCTTCCCTCATTCCCCTTTCCCCTTCTGGCTGTGAGCTCATTAAAAATTTAACATAAATCTTGCCAGGCTCAAAAGGCTCATGCTGCCTGCAGGTGTGTGTGGGTGTGTGTGTGTGTGCGTATGTGTACTGGTATGTGTGTCAAAGAGTCACACCAAATTGCGATGCCATTATATAAAGTAAAAGCCTCGATTAGATGTCGAAGAAAAACAGCAACAACAACAAAGTGACGTGTAAAAGGGGCAAACGGAGAACCCAAACACACCCAGCTGGCTCCGTGTGTGTGAGTGTGTCTGTGTGTGTGAGTTGGAGTGTGTGCTCGTGTGTGCCTCGCTCTGTGTATGACAAGTGTCACCCAGTTTCACACGGCACACTGGTTGCAAATCAATGAGTTTGTAATGAAAGGTTGTGAGCTGTTTAATTCAATTAGCTTCTAATACTATTCATAAGGTTTAAGATTATATACATACATTTATATATATATTAATATAACAATAAAATATTAAAAAAAAAATTGTAAAAAAAAAATTAATATTAATAAAATTATTACATTTATAAAACATATATTGACACTGCAATTGATTTATTTTAGCACTTTGCTTGTAATCGATATATGTAATTATCTTTAAAACTTATTCAACACTAATTTATCAGAAGTGGCGGTAGGCCATTATGAGTAAGTTGATATTGCAGTAATCGAAGCTAAGCGCCAAGGCGGCGAAGTGAAGAACTAAAACAGAGTTAATTAGATTATTTTATTATTAATGATATAAACAAACGTCACACAAAGATTGACATAAAATGAATTCTTGATGTATTTAAAAGCAGAAAAGAGTAAAATTAGAATATTGCACAACATTCTAAAAGGTCTTGGTTAATGTTTGGCAAGAGATTAAATATGTATTGACTCAAATTGAAATTAGTTGTTTCTTGTTTGTAAATTCTGTAACAAAATACTTATTAAATAGGTCAGTTAAATTTGTTAAATACAACCATATAAAATAAGTACACATACTACATATCTACGCATGCCTAATTTCCCGGCCATTATTGGGGAAGTCTCTTTAATTAATTATTGATCGTGCAAATGCATTTCGTAATTCAAGGTAAATCATTTTCCTTTGACAATGTGAGTGCCTTAATGAGCTATTTAAATGCATTTGACAGCCAGACGGGATTGATATTGCATTAGAACACTTATGCTAATCCATTTCACTTTGAGCCACACCCCAAAATGCAACTCTGGCGCCCACTATGCGGACAATTTTCGACATGCGGACACTTGTCACAGTCCGCATCGTATCGTATCGAACAAATAATTATGCAAATGAGTTGGCAAAAACGCATTTGACAGCTAAATCAATAAGCATAACTCTCTGGCCAACTGACAAGATCGGCCAGAGTGCAGTGCACTTAACCGAATGCACAGATGGACTGCGGACTGTGGACTGGGGGACGGCTGACTGCATCCAAGTGCTGCAGCTGGGCAATTTTCGGGGAGGTCTCTTGGCGCATAAAATCAGCCTGCGAATGAGGTTTTTAATTAATGCCGATTATGACTCAATCTCTGATCGACCCATTCGATAAGGTCTAGGCAACATTGATTGTCTGTCGAAATTTATGATATACGAAATACCGCGCACAGATCGAAGACAGTTAATTGAATGCCAATGCCAGCAAAGCATCTGATAAATTGTCTAATTGATTCGGATTGGCATGAAGAAATGGACAGAAAGACCAGTAGCTCAGAAGAGGGGAAAAGGGGAAGTTGTGCCCCTCTTTGAAATGTGTCAGACAACAAAGTTGTTAGGAATTTTTAGTCGTCTCGAGTTGCACTTTTGCATTATGCATGAGACAGCCGCGACGACAACAACGATGTCTGAGGAGCGCACAATGCATCAGTAAATTTCATCAATATTTCATTTTTTTGGACATTTTGATTGCCCATCGAGCACGCCGTGTGCATCGTAAGCGCATTTCCCCAAGAGAAACAAAACACTTTGACACTGAGCCGGCTACTTATCGGCCCCCTAACGGTACTCAGCGTCTCAGTTTGCAGTCGCTTTAAGTATTACCCGGTTGGGTAAGTACTTTCGCTTTTCCGATTTCATTGTCTGTGCTTTGTGTCATTTCGTAATTTCCACTCTGAGAACTTTTCTATTGCAACACGCATTGCCGGAAAAATCGTGTAAACGTTGAGTTAGTCAGACGGACGATGCAGGGAAACCGAGCCAAGGCCAAGTCTATAAATACCATACAGATTGTTCCAACACTCAGTGCTCTAGAGAGGTGGACGCCAACTTGCGATTCGCCAGATGATTCATAAAAAAACATAATTGCCTGCGACGAGGGGGAACTAAAAATATCGCTGAGAACCTCTGACAATCATTATGACAAACGAGAATCGGAAATTTAATTTATTGACGTGGGCATTTAGTGGGATTTGTTAAAAAATGTGAACATTTTTGAAATTAATTAGAATGAGTTTGAACTTTTGGTAGCTGTGGTAACTGTATATGGATTCTTGAAGACTTTTGTTGAGGGAAAAACTTTTAGGGCAATGTATAATAAAGAAGGTTCGCTGTATTTTGTTGAAAAAGAATGTTTTTAGTTGCCTTGGATTCTCATGCTTTAATTATTTACTAGAAATTGAATGTTATTGTTATTTATTAAGTTTAATTTTGATAACTCAAACTTGTATTTATTTTTAGTAAGGTTTTTAGCACGGCTATTGATTAACCACTGTCGATAAGTTAGGTTAAACTATTTTAAACACTATCGATAAATCTGTCAGTGTTGTACAAGGCGAAAGGTAGCTAACATATACAGGATAGAGACAAATCGAAATGTACTTAAGAGCCCTTTTAAATTAATTAGTTTTTTAAAGTAAATATATCTATATATATATAATGAATATACCTCCATATATAGTGAATAATATATCTGTAAATTAACTAATAGTATGTAAAACAATGCAACCTAACTCAATATAATCTGACTAGAAGTTTCTTTATGTTATATTTTCCTTAATAAATGTTACCGATTATGTACGTAAATTAATAATGATAGCTAATGAAATGTGCTAGGCATCATCCAATCAGATGAACCTGTAATTAAGACTGCTCATAAGACTGCCAATTAGCTAGTGATAATTCAGTATCGACTGATTAGTCTCAATAATCACGCATCACACACGCTACTTGATTGGTGACCTTCGTTGCTGCAAATGAACCTGCAGCTCAGTTGCAAGGTCTCCTTCCCTTGCCCCTGCCTCGTTTCCTTGAGCTGTTCATTACCCTTCAATTGTGGCATTTTGCTCTATCATAACCCTTCAATTCGATGGGATGACAGCACCTGCTGTGCCACAGCGATACTGTGCCACATCGATGGAGCATTGCGTGCGGCAAATCTGACTGACCCTCCGGGCAAGCTATAAACTAAACGCGTAGCAACGCTGGCATTGTTAATCACTTCATCAACGTCAAATCGGCGGCAAATGCGAAAACTGCGACCATTCAATCGCGGCAGGGCGGGGCAGGCCGTTGCGGGGGCGGATAGCTGCGGGTAATGCCAGACAAATCTCAGCGTCATCAAAATGCTGCGCGGCCTTCGTGCCCACCGCGGGGCACTCAACGTCGCCTCGTTGCAGTTGCAGATGCAGATGCCGTTGCCGGGGCAAGAGTCTCTCGGAATTATGATGTGCTCGTGTTCGTCGACTTGGGGCAGCGCTAACTAATAGCGGCCTAGTGCGGGGGAGGCGGCAGAGGAGGAGGGGAAGGCACCGAGGGCTGCTGGCAAATAAATTTGCACAGAGTTGCAAATCAGTTGACTGGCGGTGACTCCCAACTGCCAACTGTAGTTTTCTGTTTAGTTTCGTTTCATTTCGTTTTGTTTCATATTCGATTTTGTTATTTTGTTGACTTGTTTTCCGTCCTGCTGTCCGCTGTCTTTGGTTTTCAGTTTTCTGTTTTCAGTTTTCTGTTTAGCTTTTGCCTTCTGCATTCCATTTCAAAGTTTGCCTTTGCGCAAAAGTTTCGCTGCCGTGCGACATGATGATGTCATATGCAAATCAGTCGACACAGTCGCCACAAAATCTGCAGCAAGCAAATCCAAAATGACAAAGGTGATGCCAACCAAGGCAGGGGTTAACAATCGCAATTGGATTGTGTGAGAGAGAGACTATCGTGGAATGTGTGACTCGTGCTTGTAATCGATGGTAATTTGTATCTTACGTTCTTTTTCTTTGCAGGTGAGTTTCAGTTCGAGATCAAAGACAGATTTGCCTAATGCCTAATGCTGAGGCCGTGTGGCATTTGGAAAATGCCAAATTGTTCGACGGTGAATGTGAGTAAGTTACGATGGTGCTAAAGATTCTTTAGATGTGTGTGGTATTTTATAAGGTATGTTCAATGCAATTGAAACTGTAGTTGAGCATGTAATGATGCATTCTCTGTGCATTTTTTCTTGGAGTAACTTTGCAATTGGCAGAGACGTACAGGAGGTTTAGTATTTATATTTTGATGTTTTAAATTTCTTTATTTGTTTTATATATTTTTACCTCTCTCTCTTTCTTATTCTCCCCAACTTTATGCCACTTTAGTTCTTCTCCAGTTCCCCATCTCTAATCTCTATGACATACTTAGCAATCCAGACATATTTTAATTGGAGACAAACTTACAAGAGTTTTAGTATTCCTTTGCTGTAATCTATAGCTCCCTCTACTAACTCTCCTTACTCACTCTTTCTCTTTCTCTCTCTTCCCCCTTTTCCCTCTCTCTCAACATATGTTCCTTCTCCTTCTCTTAACCTCTAAAGTCTTTAGTTCTCTTCCATTTATCCCTCCTTAGTTCCTCTCCAACTCATTCCTCTTAATCTCAGCCCAGAAAACAGTTTAACTATCTGTTTCAATTGGCAAACTTAGCTGAAGTTTTTTAGCATTTTCCCATAATGAACCCGGCTTCCACTCGCCCCACCCTCCCCGATCTACTTCTTTATTCTTTCTTCTTTTTTTTGGCCTGCTCCCATGACATCTTTGGCGGGGTCAGCTTGTAATTAGCCTAGTCCTTCATTCCCAGCTGCATCGTTTTGCAAATTTGTTGCTAACCAACTCGAGCATGTCCCAAAAGGCAGAACCCTTGGCCAAGTGTCTCCTGCGTCAGGCTCTTTGGTCTGTGCCAACTTCTCTCTCTCCCCCTCTCTTCCCTCTTTGCACAGTCTCCTCTCTGCTGCTCGTGCTGTTAACGTCTTTTCGCTGTCCGCAGCACACGCCTAACGACCCATTAGTCACGTCAAATCAACACAAGCAATGGCACAACAACAGCACTACTCACGTTCACACACACATACAAACACACACACACTCACACACACTCACATACAAATACACATACATAGTGACTCCCTCACAGAGCCATCGCGATGACGGCCAGAAAACAATAAAGCCAAAGTGATCGTGACCAATTGATGTTGTTCTCGCTTTGTTGCTTTGCCTCTTGGTCAGCAAGGGGGCTAACCAACAACAAAAACAACAACAAGTACAAGCACGACAGCAACTACAACTACAGACACGACAACAACTACAGCAATGGCAACAACAACAACAAGAAGAGCTACAAATGAGCGACGTCAAAGCGAACGTCTGCAAATGTTTGCCAAGTGTTGACAAACTTGTGGCTCACACTGTCCACCTCCTCCTGCGGCGCACCTCATCCCCCGCTCCACCTAGCCCTTCCTCCCTCTTTCCCTCGTTCCGCCAGCTTTTCTGACTAGCCTCTGGCTCCTGTCTCTAGGTTTTTTTCTGTCCTGCTCTCAGTTAACCCCAGTCGGTGGCCCTCGACTCTGACATTTTTGTGTCCCGCTTGACACCCAACCACACTATTTGGCTCCCTCCCCACTGCCTTCTTCCTCTCTCTCTCTATCTTACTCTTCCTCTCCTCTTTCCCTCTCTCTGGCCCACAAACTGTCCGTCAACTGACCACAAAATGTCACTCAGCCCACGCCTCTGCAAAAATGAGTGCAAAAAAAGACAAAAAATTCTATGCACAAAAATTTGCGTAGCTGCTGCAGAGAAGGAAGCTCGCTTCCGGCTCTACATGCGTGAATGTGGGTGTAGCTAGCTAACCAATTTAATACGGGGGATTATCCTTTATCAAAGCTTGACTTAGGTATGTTTTTTTATTTGATATAATTTAAATTGAACATATAAAAGTTGGCTAAAAAAATAATCTGTGATAGTTTACTTTCTCTACTTCTATTTCTGATTGCTAATTACTAAAATTTGAATTAGTTTGCATTGGAAAAAGATTTAATATAAAGGTCTAATTATAGCTTTATATACCATAAAAAGTATCGAAACTTTTTCACAATGTGTTCCTAATTAATAAGGCCCCACATCAATTGAACAGCTGTTATATACAAATCGAGAAATGTTAAACCTTTAAACGATTGGTTAATGTTGCGGAAATGTGTAAAAAATGTGAAATAAATATTAATTCAATTCTTTGCCGTATTCATTATGACATAACAAGGAAATTAAGCGCAATTAACGAATTAAAAAAAGGGCAACATAATGTGAATATAATGGGAATATTGTGTGGTTTGCAGAAAAACCAATATTAAATTTATTTTATTATTTACATTCATCTCTGTGTGGAGGAAAGGGGAAGTTACTAGTAACTTTTCCAATCTCTCTCTTTATTTCTCCTTCTGTCTCTCTCCCTCTTTAACTCTCCTTCTGTCTCTCTTTCCTTCTCTCTTCCTTTATTTGCGCAATTAAATATTGTAATAAAAGCCGAGTTCGTGCGGGATTCGCCGGATCTGCTTGGGCAATATTCAATTTAGCTCGGGTGTGTTTGTGTGTGTGTGTGTGTGTGTGTGTGTGTGCTTTGTCGTTGATTTGAGAATTGAATTTGCATACTTATTACCATGCGACGTGGGGCATGCAAAAATATTTTGGTTCCTAGCACACACACACATGCATACACACACAGATGCAGGCGCACACTCCTGGGCACGCACATATGGCCACGTAAATAAACACATTTCTGTTGATGGCCCGTCGCACAACAACAACAACAACAACAACAATAACGCCAACAACAGGCGAAATCCATTCAAGGCAGGATGCCTGCACAGACCTGCTACTGGCCCTGCTTGCGTGCCTCCCCCTCCCCATCTTCTCCAGCTGCCTCGTCTGGCGCTTCAGACTGAATTGCAGTGCAGCGTGTGCAGTACGTAGAAAAATGAATTTCAAGCAGCCACTCCACACACGCACACACACATACACCCGAAAAAGGGCAGGCGAATCTGCCACTCAACCTTCTAAAGGTATTCCACGCCCTTGCAACGCCCACTTCCATCTTCAGTGCACTTTCTTAGCGTGGCAATGGGAATTTTTAAAAAGTTTGTAACAAATGAAAATATGTTTTAATTTCAGTCACTTTTTGTTCTGTAGAAGTTTGAAATAAGTTAAAAATGGTTAAATAGAAAAATTTTAGTAATATTTGAGGTTATGTTCGAGGTAAATAATAAAAGAAATCACTGTTATTATGAAGCTAAACAAGTTGTTTCCAAACTGAATTTATAGTTTCTCATTAAATTTCGTTTAAATATGCCTGAAGATGAAAATTGTTAGGTACTCTGTGTGGAATACCCCTAACTGTGCAAGTTTCAAAAGAGTATTTGACTTGGTTAGAGTTTTTCGCTTTTATTTTTGAGTTTTATATACCCTGCAATTAGAAAATTGTTTGAAAAGGTGTTTATATAAGGCTTGGCAGTCAGTTTAAATTTTTAATGGCTGCTCAGCATTTATCTCTGAATTGATTAAGCTATTTATGTCTGTATGAACGCGCTGATCTCAGCCTCTATGAATTCTAGAAACAGCAAAATTGGCATTTAAGTTTCTATACACAATGCGCAGCTACAGATTGTTTTAAATATTAAATACCACGCCCAACGCCTACGAAAATAAATAATATAAAATCTTATTATTTTCATATTAATTTTAAAACATTCGCATTGAATTTTTCGAATTGGTAGGGTATCTTACAGTCGAGCTCAACTGCAGCTTTCTCTCCTTCTTTTTTTTGGCTACTTGGAATTGAAGTGCAGCTGCTGCTAGCCCCCCCGTCGAACAGCGGCGAAATGGGTCTAGTGCATGCTCAACATGGCGTCGTCCTGCAGCAATCCTTGCCTGCCTGCCTGCTGTGTCTGTGTGTGTGTGTGTCCTCTGGCCCGCGCTGCGGCATGCTGCATTCGCTGGGCAAACAAACGGAAAACTGCGAAGCTGTTTGTCGCTGCTGCTCGGTTTCTGGCTGGAGGGGCGACGGAGCGGAGGCGAGTCTGTGCTGTGTGGACTGCCAACTGACTTGCCACATGTTAGAAATTCTCGATGGAACGCGGACAGGACAGTCGAGGCAGGCCGCACTGGCAGCTATAGCAGCTGGAGTCGCGCCATTTTGCTAAATTGAGTTTTGGCCGCCCGCAAAATTCGGATTTATTTGCATAGTTGGAATTTAAAGGGAACTTTAAGATGCCTTTTGTGGAAGCGCATGTGGACATGTTCTCACGCACGGGTCACTAATGGCCACTGGTCAGGAGCAGCGCTGGAGCCATGCCATGTCGTGCTCGTAAGCCTTTTGCGGGCGGCTTATGAGCTGCAAAGTCCTGGGGAGCCTCTAATCCTGCAGCTAGTCAGACAGAGAGCTGTTGAATGGGAGAGAGAGAGAGAAAGATAAAGAGAGAGAGGGAAAGGGAGAGGCAACCAGCGCAAATGCCGTCATAATGCTTGTACCGACATCAGCTTGACAGCGCCACAGTCCGCCTCTCCCCCTTGGGATGGGCTCGGCACGTGCTCAACCGGCGAGAATGAGCAGCAGCTGGGGCAGCAGGAGGAGCAGAGGAGCAGGAGCAGGAGCAGAGCTGGAGCACTTACCTCGCCGAGAGCTGCTTATTAGCCATGCAGTTGAGTGCGTGTCATGTTTCAGTTTGCTTTAATTAATTTCACTCAGTGCGCCAAGTAATCCGAGAACTTGCCGAAAAGAAAAAGAAGAAAGTAGAGAGAGGGAGAGCGAAAGCGTTGCATACTTTCTGGCTGTGCCGGCGTTGCGTATACGCCATGTTTGTAGCAACAATAATTGTGCGCAGCTGATCTACCAAATTGTGCGTATTTTCATTTAATTACGGCAGCACAGACAGAGAGAGAGAGAGGGAGGTAGAGAGCTCCCAAGAGAAAAGCATATTATAAATAATTTTAAATTAATGCGAAACTGCATAAAGAAGTTATAATTGAGTGCAAGCTGATCTGGGGCAGATATATATGTGTATATACGGGCGCATTTTAAAGATATTTATTACCTTTGTTATTTGGAATATATATGTAAAGTATATTAATGATAATTTAATATACTAAATGTAGCTGAGTTTGTTTAAAGCTTGATTTATGGCGAGGTTCAATTTCTTGTTGCCTTCACTTATTCATAATCGAACAAAGAACAATTTCACTAAAATATTAAATTACATTATTAAAAATACAACTATTAAATCAATAATGAAATCTAAATTACATTTAATTAATCTCTTGTTATATTTACAAGCTTGAATAACATATTAATCACATTAAAAATGCCTTAATAATACTAAAAGGATAAATTCTGTTTTGCCAAACCTCTGCACACTGTGCTGCCTAAATTTATTAAAGCTTTAATGCCACCTCAATCATCTGCCGTCTATTATCTGTTTATCAAGCTGGGGCATCATTAAAATTTCGCATTTGAAGTGCACTCTCTGCAACTGCAATCGTCCAAAATTTGCCGGCTGCCTCTCGAAATGGGAAGGGGGAAAATAATCGCAAATAAACCCGGCGCCGGTTGCTGGTCCTGGCCTATTGCGCATTCCGTGTTCCGCATTCTATGCCCGCATTCCGGGCAGAAAATCAAATTGCTTTAAAACACTTGCAGCCAGCTGATGCCGCCTCGCGGGGCAAAAAGTATGTTGCATGCGGCACGCTGCATGCGGCACGCGGCGAGCGCTTTGAAAACGCGTTAGCTGCTGCATTTGCAGTGCAATTTTTGATTACATTTCAATCGTTCGCGCGCTCATAGAGGGCGCCAAAAATGCTGAAAAAACTGACGAGAAGGTCGGCAAAAAATACTGCGAGGGGATGGAAGTAAGAAGCAGGGGGAAGGGGGAGGGGGAGTGGTAAAAAAGAGAGATATAAACCAAACGAAAACAAAAATGGGTCACGTGCCGAGTGAGCGAGAAGCGCTTGAAAAATGCAAACGCAAACGCAGCGCAAACACTTGCAACACAAAATTGCTTCATGGGCGGCTAGGCGTGGCACAAATCACAGTCGAGTGCCGAGTGCCGAGAGAGTTGGCAAGAGTGAAGCTAGAAAATGCTGGGGAAAATCAATCAAAATTAAATTTCAATCGAAATTGCATTGAAAATTGAATGCCAGCTTGTTGCCGCCGTCGTCGTCGTCATTGTCGTGACTGCAACAGTGACTGCGAAAGTGACTGTGAGAGTGACTGCGACTGCGAGTGTGGCAGTCACTTGTCGAGGTTGTAACTTGATTTGTGGCACACTGATTACAGTTGTTGCTGCATTGCATTTCAATTTGCCACGCCAAGCAGCCAACAAGAACTTCATTTCTTCACAACAAAATGCGCATACGCCACGTGGTACGTGCAATGATATTTAATTGTGGCAGCAGAGCAGTAAACTGTCTGTTCTGCTGGCTGCCAAGTGGAGGGGAACTGAAGTTTTAGCTTGAGTTTAATTGGAATGTCTTGCAGGGCTGTTTAGATTTAGAAGTAGGGTGTCTTGTGAGGATTTCTACTTACTTACTTGCTGTACATGCATGTTATAGTCAGCAGCAGACATGACAGACTGCTTAACGTATGCGTCTTACTATACAGCATACATATCGGAGTTTAGTTGCTCATTTCTGTCTGTATGAACGCGCTAATCTTGGTAAGTATAAGAGATAGAGACTTCAAAGTTGGCACTGGAGTTCATTTATATTGCGTGTAGATAAAGCACTCTTCAAATGCTGACAGCCACGCCCACTGCCTGCGTAGTTCCATAATTACTTTCATACTTGGTTCTTTACTGCATGAATTGCTTGAAAGTCATTTACCTCAGCCCAGAAACTATTGATACCTTCCGCTTCCAGACTTTATTTAGACCTCAACTTGGTCGCCTTTGCTGCACACTTTATTGGTTCCACCTGCACTAACTGCTTTAGTTTGATTTCCGTTTTGTCTTGATGACATCTAACATACATATATTGCTACTGCTGTCCTCCTGCTGCTGACCTCCTCCTGCTGTCCTGCTGCTGTTACTCATCAAGCAAATCCCCAGCTCAGACAGCTCTGGCTTCCTAATGCCGCTTGGCCAACCTCTCTCTTGGTGACTGCTAATGCTGCTCTTCCTTCTTTGCTGTGCCCAACTCTGTCTCTTGCTCTGCCTCCTGCTCTTCCTCTGTCTCTCCCCCTTCCCTTAACCTTCCCTCCGCCTATTGCTGTACCTTTCTCCTTTGTATCTTCCTCTGCCCTTACCTCTTCTGCTGCTGCTTCTTCTTGCCACCTTTGTCACGTAACAAGCAGCTCATTTCCCCAGTTACCGGTGATAGCGACGGCTCGCACCTCAACGCCAAATCCTGCAGCTAACTGCAGTTGGACAAGGAGAGAGGGAGAGAGACAGAGAGAGAGAGAGAGGGAAGCTGGTAAATGCTCGCTGCACTTCTTGCCTGTCAGCTGAAGCAGCTCAGCAGCTGCCATCGCAGCTCATTAATCAACTGGCGCTTCACACGCTGCGACTCCTTCGTCGTCGTCGTTGGCGTCGTGTTGACGTTCGCCTCGAAGCTGCCACTTCCTGGGCGTGACACCCGATACTCTCTCTCGCTCACACACAGGCACATACACAGGCACACACACTAACTTACACAGACTGACACACTCTGCCTTTCCTCCTCACTGACGCTCTAAAGCTTTTGTTTGGTTTGATTAATTATTTAGCTAGTGATAAGAGGCTGCCAATTTCGCGCGCCCCCTGCCACTCCCCTTTCCCTTGCCCACTCCATGCTGCTTGCCCAATTAAAATGTGCGAGTAGCGCGATAAGACACACGCAAGCCCCGAGCTGCAGCTGACTTTCGATATAGTTTTTTGTTTGCCCCAAATAGTCAGAGCAGCAGCAGCGGCAGAGGCAGCATCAATTGGTTGCCTTTGATGCCCCCAAGCTGAAGAGGTGCACAGCAAGAGAGGCAGACAGGGAAGGGAGGGGGGCGTAGTCAGTTTGTGTTTTAATATAACCGTCAACACTCGTTATTGCCACTTCAGTGATGAGTTCTTCCTTACACAACTCACACACACACACAAACACACACTCGCACACACATGCCAAGGGCCACTCGAGAGCACACACAGCAACATACACTCGAACACACTCGCACACACAACCGCACACCCTACCTTCTCCTCTTGCCGGCACACTCAGTCAACTCTTTCGCCCACAACTACGCCCGATTGCACTTGTCTAAAATGCAGCTCACAATTTTAGCTGCTTTCGCTTTGGCTTTCAATACCCTGTAGTGGCAGTTGAATGCGTGGGGTGGCTTAGTTGCAGAAGAAATTGTGATGTTGTTTGATATAAATTAAGGAGAATGCTGCACCAAAAACTGAAGATTGATGTTTATAGAACTCGCCTAGGCTTGTTAGTAGAATAAAGAAGTATCTCTTAGGTCTTATACTGCCCATTATCATCTCTCTGAACTCAGTAAGCCAAGTGTCAATTGATTTTCTTTTCTTTCGAACTGTATATACATTTAATTTTCTCTCAAAGTTCTCTAAACTTTGGTTTACAGAGCATCTCTTAGTCTGTCATGTGTTAGTCTGCTCTTTGTCTTTCATATTTAGTTACTAATTGGCTGACACTGCATTCATTTTGCACTTTAGACAACTCTTAGCAATTTACAGGGTATCTTTTCACATGAAATAGAGCTGTCACTGATTTTAATATATTATTTATTTTATTCTTTAATTTTATTTTTAAATTTCGCATTTTTTTTTTTTTTTTTAAATCTTTTGCAGTTTATCGCACACTACAGGGTATGCCTTAATCTAGCAATTCTGAGACTGCATATGCCCTACTACTTTGTTTTAATGAATTTTTTTTGAATTCTAGACAAACTCTCTGCCAATTACAGCTCTTCTGCTAGTCCGGCATACCCTTTGCCTTTGGCTTTCATACTTTTTAGCTGTTGCTCGTTGTTCGCCGTGCGCATCATTGGTTTCTGTTCAAGAACAATTCTTCTGATATGAACGCATGCCATATGTGGCTGTGTGTGTGTGCAGCCATGTGTGTGTTTGAGTGTGTGTGTGTGCTTTTGATTTTTATATGCATGTGAGCGAGTGCAGCTACGAGTGTGTGAGTGAGTGTGAGTGTGTGACTGACATTGTTCAAGTGCGTTTGGTCTGTCAATGAGAGAGAAGAAGCGCAGAGAGGGGTAGCGAAGTAGAGGGGGAGACTAGCAGGCAGTAGCGTAGGAGGAAGAAGGGGACAATAGTATAGAGAAGATGGCAGTGCAGAGTGGGCAGATGGGAGAGGGGAGGGGAAGGAGCAATGTCTGCTGGCGATGGCAATGCAAGTTTTCATACTCCGTCAATGTCCTCATAAATGTCGCGCTGCCGTTTGAGTCGCCTTAGTTGTTGTTGTTGTAGTGGAAATAGTTGTTGCAGTTGTTGTTCTTGTATTTGTTGTAGTTGTTGCTGTAGTTGTTGTTGTTATTGTAGCTGCACTCGCTTTTCCTTTTCCTTTCGGCGAAACGAAAAGAAAACTCGCACTCGAAAAATTTCTTCATTTCATTTTGCTTTTATTTGATTTTGTTCGCTCATTTCTTCACAGTTTTCTTAAGCTTTATTATGTTGTGGGTAAGGAGGAAGAGGGAGATAAAGGGTAGGGGGAAAGTGAAGACAGAGAGGAAGAGGGAGCAGGCAGAAGGGGATAAAGTATAAGCCCCTTGCTCAACAATAAATTATGAGTAATTTATGCTGGCCTATTACTATTGGAATCTTCCTGCCGCATTCCTTGCGATTTGTAAGGGGGTACTTCTAAAATTTGCCTCGTTTTAGCGTATTTTATAATTTTGACGCTATTCTCCTCCTACGCTCTTCTAACTGGTCTGTCAAATATTTTCAACACTTTGCGGCATTTTTTGCGAGCATTGAAAACTTTTCCACACAATTAAGTCGCCTGCAAGGCACGGGCGGGTGACAAGAGGGGGCAGGAGGGGGCGAAGAGGGGCTTGTTTGTGTTGCTGCGGCATTGTTTGAGGCCTCAGCCTCGCTCCCTCTCTCTCTTGTTCTCTCTCTTTCTCTGTCTCTCGCGGTTGATGCTGACTTTGGCGTCTGTGTTGGCTGCCAACTTCTTTGCACGGACGACGACAGGCAGAGTAAAAATTAAATTTGTTTGGCAAATATTTTAACATAAACTTTCATTTAATTTCGAACTGAAAGTTGAACCACCCAAGCAGCTGTTTCGACGCACCTTCTTCCCCTTCCTCCCTTCTCCAACGTCTGCCATTGAAATGTGTCTTACAAGATTCCCCGACGAGCTTCTGCTTAAACGCGAATTTATAATGTGAGGAAATAAAGGAAGGGAGTGAGACAGGGAGAGAGCGAGGGAGGGAGGGAGAGAGAGAGAGAAGCAATTGAGATGAAGGAACTTAAGATACGATTCAGCAGAACCTAAACGTTCGAAGATTTACAATTACTACGCAGTTCTCTGATTTCTAAGAACAACTTTGAATGTTTTAATGCCAATATCTTCTACAGAATTTGCAAGTTGAAAAACTTTTCCCAGAACAATTAACGAGTATAATTTATAATGATATAGGGAAATACCTTTGAAGTATGCTGTGGAAAACTAAAAAAAAGGTCTTCAACTGTAGGGACAAGAATTTCTTCATTGCAGTTATACTTTCTTAAAATTTCATTAATTTAAGAATTTAAATTAATAAAATATGTATATATATTATTTTATTCCTTTTCAACTTCCTTTAACTTACTGAGTAACCTATTTCAAACTAATATAGCATATTTTTAATATTTTAAAAGTGTTTTTCTTATAACCTATGCATATAAAATACTCTTACAATTTTTATGATAAACTTACTCATTTTAGTCAGAAATGAATTGAAAACTATATTAATGTGATTTTAACCTATTATTTAACCTATAATTATATATGATTTTGTATATATACAAGATTATTGTCTTATAATTATGAAGAACTTAGCCATTTTAGTCAGAGCTGAACCGAAAACATCTTTAGTGTGATTTTAAACTTTTTCCACCCATTTATCTTGAAATGCAGATATGTTTATAAGTAGTTTAAGGTTAATACATATTCCGTATAGAAGTTAGAGGCGAAAATAAATAAATATTAGAATACATTCATCCCTACTATATACCCTTCTCTACTCTCCCAATTCGTTCATAATAGAACTCATTCTTTCATGTGCTCCTAACACATTTCCTCATGTGTTGCAGATAAGAATGAAATTTCATCTGGACGGATGTGGCCAATTTATCTCGTAGTTCACAAATTAATCAGCTGCATCTGCCAGGGCTGCCTGCTGACTTGTACCTTCTATTGTTCGCCCCTCGTTCTGTTGAGTTCATCATAGCCGGACAATGCTTGAAGAATACAACATTTAGAATCTTTAGAATCGAATACGAAAGGCAAAATAATTTCCCATTTAATTTCACTTAAAATGCACTCAAATCGCTTCGCTTCGCTTCGTTTCATTTGGTTTTGTTGTCGATGCGGCGATTTCGATTCGTGGTAATAAAACGAAGAATGAAAAGGTGCAACAAATAAAATGACTTGCTGGAAATTGTTGTTGTTGTTGTTGTGGGCTGAATGTTTACATTGATTGCTGGCAGCAACATATCGCACAAAGGAACAGCGCCCAAGAGATGCCAAGAGATGAACTCAAACTCGAACTCGAACTCGAATATCCTGTTTATTTTTACAACTAAAACGGACAGTCAGCGAAATGCGCCCGCCCGCTCTACCTTCACCTCTTGCTCTGCCTCTACCTGAGGCAGGCACTCCGACCCGGGGCGGCTGGACAGAAGGGACCGACTGAGCCCAGGCCGAGCCTGGTCAGGCATTGCTTGGTTAGGCATCAAACTAATCCAATTAGTTAAACAATGCCATGGCAATTTGTAAATGTAAGCATAAAGGTGTGTGTCCGTGTGTCCGTATGTGTGTATTTGTGTGCTTGTGGCACGCCTCTAGTGATGGCAAGTCCAGTGGCCTCGTGCTCGGACGGCGTTTCGAATCGTCTCATCTGGGATCCGATTTGGGCCTGCCTTGCTGAGGTCTTTCCATAGTAGATTGCATTGTTCGAACTGCGCGATCTTCAGCTCGATCTCTGCCTCGCTCTCTCTCCGGTTGCCCCTTTGTGCATTGTCCGCCTTTCAATTAGAGGTCAGTATAATCCAAGCAGTGGCCAGAGCACTGGCTGCCCATCGTCATCCATCATGGCATTAGGCGTTAGTCTCGAGCCATTCCCACTCGGCCTCGCACGTATCGCCACGATAATTACACGTGTCCGTTGCTCGTCGGGTCCGTCGTCGTTATGGCTATTGTTCGATGAAGCCGTTAACTGGAATTGGCCAAATTGTTTATGCGCTTTATAATATTGCCAGCACACATGCATATCAATTGGCCAGGGGATTATAATGCGACGGAGGCAGACACGGCAGAACAATGTTTGCTCAACAGTTAACGCTTGCCACAGCTGTGGGGAGGGGTGAGGATTGGGGGGGGAACTGAGCTTTGCCTTATGTTTGCTCGACTGCATCCGTGTGGGTCAAATTGAACCATTCAAGTGGGCGGGCAGCGGGTTAAGCAGACTGCATTACCGATTCGCTTTGGCTCGGTTTGGGGCTCTGTCTGTTCTCGCAATTTGTGTGTGGACTTTCCCTCTCCTTTCCCTCTCCTTCTCCCCCTTGGGAGGCTGCTTTTGATTACGTTTATGTGCAAATAAATAAATTGAAATTATTCGAGATACAAATACGATCTAAAGAGGCAACGCAAACAGGCTTAATAAATGCTAAGTGAGCATGGAAAATACATTGCCAGCCTGGTTAAGCATGATTTAGATTTAGAGTTGCATATATGGTTTTAATTAACAGTTATGTTAATTGTGTGCAAAGGAAATCTGCAACTGTAGAACAGGCATTGTTTAGAAATTTGCAAGTTTTCAATTTAGACATTTTCTTGAATGTGTTAGATATTAAATGTACTCTGTACACATTTCATTTCATTTAAGTACTGATGATGTTATTTGAACACATTTTGTGTCTTGTTTTAGCTATGCATGTAAATATTTTACATTAACATGTCTTGATTTATTTAGACATAAAAATTTGATTAACATAGTATTATTTTACTTTGTTGTGTTTAGACTGACATTGTTCCGAAATGTGAGAAAGTTTATTGATTAGTTAAGTTTGTATTGTATATGCAAAATATATTGTATGTTCTATATGCTTTAATACTGTTAAAACTCCATATACTATTTATATTAGTACTTTACCATGGTCATACGGTCAATAAACTGTATTATCTTGAAGTAATGCGCCGTTTGCTAGAAAGGGATGTTCCATTGGGACGATTGCGCTGTGGTTTCGATATCATAACCATTTACCCATGATTCGTCACCAATTATAACCCTCTTGAGTAAATCTGAGTCATCGTTGACGTCATTTAACAGTTCTTGAGCGATGCTCATGCGACGGTTCTTTTGGTCAAAATCTAGCAAAAATCACCGAGCACGTAAATCACTTAAAACCTTTACGCATCTCACAGCCAAACAAAAAATACTATACACTTAAAACTTGGTACAGATGTTCGGGAAGAGTGTGACCTATTTAATATTTTAATTTAAAGTCGCTTAAATATATATATAAGACATGCACTTCTTCTTTAATCTTAAATATTTTACATGAAATATACCAAAACATCTCTTCAGTTCTATTTTTTCTGTACCATCATAGAATTTATTGCCTTCGTCTCTCATTACTAGTTACTTCTTCCATCAGCTCATTTCTTTTTCATAGCATACCATAAAAAATTAATTTAAAAAACCTCTTTAATTAGTGCAAAACCAGTTGGTTTCCATTAACTCTTTGTTGCGTGGAATCCATTATGATTCTGTCTTTATCACTTAGTCATTATTGGACACAATTAAAGTCTTGGCCAATCGATAATCTGCTATAAATCCCACATTATCACCGGATTATACGATAATTAAAGATTCCAATTTTTGCGTAACTAGGCACGTTGCATAATCCAAGCTGCGATCGTAACATAAACTGAACAATAAGCTACCGTTAGAGGCGCGATGCGCAGAGTTGCCAGGGAGAGCAGTAAAATATTTTGAGCCCCTTCTAAATTTCTCGCATGCTTCAAACACATACAGCATTTCCATTTTTAGCCACACCCGTTGCCCCGCCCCCTTCTGCCTCTGCTGATTAATTGTCGGCGTTGTGGGGCTTTCAACGCGGCAAATGCCGCTTGCCGCTTTAATAGCGGCTCCATTTGGCAGCTCCTTTAATGCTTCCTCCCCGCAGGTGGCCACACCAACTGTTGCAGTGTGCCGCGTTGCACTTGCAGCCTGCAACTTGTGGCAGTGGCACTGGCAAACTGTGTCATTGGGTCTCTGCGTGAGGAATCTGGCGGAATTTGTTGATTTTTCCCCGTAGTGCACGCGTATTTTAATCTCCACCAGCTGAAAATGCATTCGCTTCTCGGAAAAGCAACGTTAAAATGGGAAGAAGGAAGCAAGGGAGGGAGGAAGAGAGAGATTTAAGGAGTGAGGTAGGTGAGGAAGCAGAGGGAATTAAATGCCAGGAGAGTTGCGTGCTGCGATTTACAGTTTATATTATAAAGCAACATAATACACTCACTTACCAAAAAAAGGAGAAATCGCTTATCTGATCTTCTGTGCTTGCCCTCTGACCTTTGACTTCCTCTTTCTCCCTCCCTCCCTCTCTCACTCTTTCTCTTTGCGTCAGTTCTCGTCCAATGTCAACTTTTTCCCACTCGTTTCATTTCGTGAAAATAAACAAACAAACGTCAAATATTTGCCTGCCGACTGGGTTGCTCGCCCCTTCTCCCTCTCTCCACCTCTCCCCCTGCCTGTGTTTGCCACCGGAAATTGCGTTGTGCACCCTTTATTCCTGGCCTGGCCTTGGGCCACACTTTGTCAGCTCTTGAGCCACTTTATCTTAAGTCAATTTGCTGGCCCAACTCATCATCAACCAACCTCATCAGCCCCAACCTCATCATCATCATCATCGTCATCGTCATCATCTCTTTCAGCATCATCTGTTTTCTCTTTCGCTGTTCGTTTTGGGCGCTTTTTATACCCTTTTAACATTGAAAATGCGCTTAAAAGAGTATGCTAAGTTTGTGCAAATATAGGTGGCAGACCGAAGAAGGCGTGGCATACGTTGCTCGTCAATTTGGCTAAGTCCGTTTCGATTTCTGTACGTATGAGCGCACTAATCTCTGTAACTAGAAGTGCTAGGGACATAAAATTTTATATCTAGAAGTCTCTATACCATGCGCAGCTAAGGCTCCTTTGAAATACTAGATGCCACGCCCACCGCTCCTAAAAATCGAATTTTTAAATATATTTTTTAATTTTCCAGCGAAGAAATAAAGTCTTAACTTTCTGCTGCAGTTCAAACTTAAGCTTAATATTATATGAAAGTAATCACCAAATTTCATTGAATTTTAACGTTAAATGTAGAAGATATTAACTTTTTAAATTTTAAGCAAAGTTTTCTATATTATTTTATGTTTTATAATAAAGATTCTTCTTCTCTGTGGTATTCACTGTGCCTCTCTTTATTGTCCCTTCAACAGTTAAGCAGGCACACAAATATAATTGCACTGTGGCAACCCTAGGCTGTGTGCCATAGATCAAGGAATCTATGACACTTTTATGGCCAGTTTCACGCACGCTGTGCGACGATAGCTAAAGTTGAAGTTGAAGCTGAATCCGCAGCACAATTAGCAGGAAACAACTGTCAGACCACACGCAGCGAAGGGAGAGGGGGCAGAGGAGGAATAGAGGGGTCTTGCATGGGGTTGCCTTCATCGGGGGTTGCTGCCTTATCTCTCCGACCTCGCCTAATGTGATTTCATTAGAGCATCCTCATTCTGGATTGCTGCACCTTTTTTTTTTTTGCTGGCATTGACTTTGGTTTCGATTTCAATTTCGATTCTGATATGTCAATTATTTAGTCCCTGCCCTCCACTCCCCTCCCCCTACTCTCTCTCTTTGTGCCTTGCCTCACTGCGTTGCGGCATCCCTTGGGCCGCTTTCAATTTGATTTTTATGATTTTGCGCCCCGCACTTTGTGCCTCATTTGCATTTTGTATTCAATTCGTATTCGTGTTCGCATTCGATTCCAATTCGTATTTGTAATTCTCGTATATCTGGCTCTGGCACTGTCTCTGCTTCTTCCTCTTCCTCTGCCTCTGCCACTGCGGTCGCCTTGTGGTTACGCCAGCTGCCGCTGCCGTTGCTGTTGCCCTGCTGGGCTCCTCATCAGCCTCCTCGGCCGCAAATGGCAACTTAGGCAAATTGAAAGCGTAGCAGAACCATGCCACAGCAACAAAGCCGTTGCCGTGGGGCAGCAGTTGAAGATGATGCCACAAATACCCCCGCTATCTACCTCTCTCTCCCTCCCCCTCTCCTTCCCTTCTCGCACTCATCAGCAGCAAATTTGATTTCCATTTCAATTTCCAATCGAAAACTTCTTTTGCATTCGTTCTTCGGCATTATCCGATCTAATTGAGACTGTTGCTGCCACTTGCCAGTTGCCACTTGCCACTCGCTGCTGCTGCCTGGCACTGACCTTGCTTATAAATATTCATCTGGCTCAAATCCCAGCCAGGCTAATGGCGCGCAGCTCGCTTCATGCTTATTGAGAAATTCATTTTAATTAGCGGCGAAATGCAGCGAAGTGCGGCAACGTCGCAGAGCTGTGAAAATTGGCAACGTTGCTGGCGTAGGATACAAATGCTGTCTTTCTTCCCTTCCTACCTCTCTCCCTCTCTTTTCTGCCCGCTTTCACCGCGATTCGTGCCACAGTTGGCGCCTGGGTGGCCTGCTCCACCTCCTCCTCCTCCCCCTGTTGTTGTTGTTATTGCTGTGCATGCTACATAATAATTTGTAAACATTTATCAATTATGCAGCAACAGCGGGAGCAACAGCAGCAGCAACAACAATGCCTCGCTGGCTACTTGCAACGCCCCGAAGATGCCCCTGGCGAGGCAATGCGAGGCAAGCAACCGCAACAGCGACCAACTGGCCACATAAATTTTCCACATAGGCCACAGCACACACGGCAGGGCGCCCTGGATGCGCCCCTGGAGACGAGAGCAGAAGGGAGCGCATTCCAGAGGCGTTCGGTTTGGGCGTCGATTAAGTGCAAGTGGGCAACACCTCATCAGGCGCAGGGGCAGATGCAACGCTGGTGGCAGGTGGCACAGTCGCTGCACAGCTGCACGTTGCACGTTGCGATCAATCATAAAACGGCTGCGTGACTTGTTGACAAGCCGCAAAGCAATAACAACTCAATCCAATGAAACCAATGCAACAATGTTGCCAGCAAGAAGTCTGAAGGCAAATGATTATTACTCACTTTAAAGGGGGAAAAGACAAAGAGTAAAGAATCATTTACCAGTTATACAAACATACACGTATATATCTACCTTACATTCTTACTCTATATACATACCTACTATATATACCTTTTATATACATATACCACAAACATTCATTGTCATTATTAATTCACTTAAATTGCGTAGAATGTTCAAGTGTTTCTCTCTATTTCACAATCTGGCAACATGTTGCCAACATGGCTCAAGTCTGGGCTTGGCAACTGGCGCGCTCTCTCCCGCATGCAGTGTATGCAAGTCACTCTCTCACATACATTCACTCTCTCGAGCTGCCAGTCAGCTGTTTTCTGTTGTTATACATGTTCGATGCAACCGGCTTAGTAACCGAGTATGAGCTGCGTTGCTGCCAAAGGCAGTTCGGCTGTTGTCGCGTGCACATGCAAGGAGAGAGCGAGAGAGAGAGAGACAGATAAAGAGTGCGTTCGTGCGTGCGTTCGTGCGTGTTTGATCAGGCGATCTCAAATCAATGTGTATTTACTTTGTTGTTGTTGTTGCGCCATTAACAAATCAATTCGCGATTTTATTTCACTCATTTGCGAATCCTGAGTGTGAGCACACGTGCGTGTGTGCAGGTGAATGAAATACTGAGTAAATTCCACGCGAATTTGGTGTGAGTGCATCTCCTTCCAGCCTTCCAAGATGAGTCGCCATTTAATGTTAATATGTTGCGTGTTGTTGGCATTGCTTGTGGGCGAGAGGGAGTGTAAAGTCAGTGCTGTTGAGCAACAACAACAGTTAGTGCCAGTGTTGCCAGATGAACGGTTAATCGACGAAGTTGAGATGCCCTTGAACACCCTTGATGCGAATTTCTTGAGGTGCAAACCAAAGCAACGTCATCAGAAAGAGCGCCATATAAGGCATTGCAACTATGCTGTCCACAAGACTAGAACTCTTGACAATAAATCTAAAAAAAGACACGTTAACAAAAAGACGCGATATTCCAATGTGAGTACTTATTTTTATTATGAAATGTATTTATTATTATTATGAAATGCACCCACACGTATGACTAACTGCTCAAGGTGTCAAAACCGTCTCATAGTCTGAATATTTCTTATTGTTCTCATGCCCCTTTCTTCTTCTATTTTTTTGCTGCCCGGATTTCGACATTCATCTCAAATTAATTGTTAATCGACGAGCGCGATAAGCAAATAAAGCAAATCCCATAGCCCGAGCCCGCTCCAGCTACGATGTGGCAGCAACACAGTTCCAGCAGTTCGAACAGTTCCCGTTGCCACTCGGCATACAAATTAATTTGTGTGTCTATTTGGGATTGCAGTGCACGTCGCACTCAGAGATCTCTCGTCGTAGATTAGCTGATTGTTTGTGTGGCACGCTTTTATTATTAATTGCCTGGCATAATTGTTCAGATTCAATTGAGATTTATGGCCAGTGCAAACATAGGCAAATGGAGTGTGGAGGCGGCGAGAAACCAGCATTCGGTATTATCAATTAAAAGCGCATTACGGACAGCGCTCGATTATATTAGCCTCCCCCTTCCCCACCCTCTCTATCATCTTCACCCACATGCATCATGTATCTCAGCGTTGTTTGATAATCCCAGACGGGTTTAATTCTTAAAGTTTCTGCATATATTTGCTTCACTCAGAGTTGATGTGTATTATAGACCTGTAAATAAGCAAAAAAAGACATTGTGGACCTTTTTCTGTTCGTATGAACAACTAGATCTCAGTGATTATGGCAGTTAGGGCTATCAAATTTGGTGACAGTATGTCATATTACAGTAAGCAGATAATGTATGTTATCTCATTTTGCCACGCCTCTTTTTGCCTACGTAAAACTATGAAAATCAAATTACTAGTATAATTTTCAAGGGATGCTGCCAGTTTTAACTGATATGCTGATTTTTTATGAGTTTAACTGTTTAATTCAACTATTAAAGAACATATTTACAAAAGGTTTTGTTAATATATTTATAGCAAAAGATAATTACATAATTAATACATTACACATTACATTAATGAATTACAACAGATCTTAACTACAGAAGTAGCAGAAGAACTTTGTTTTTAGAACATTTGTAATTGCCGATTAACAAGATACATTTTCCCACTTGATTAATTTCTACTCATTAAAAACAAGTTAAAAGTGAGCTTTTTTTTCTCTTCAAAACTTGATAAAGTTTCCCATACTTGCTGCAGTTTGTGGAGGGTGGGGGAAATGTGTGTATGTGTGTGTTTGTGTGTGTGTGCACTGCAACACACACTTTGCTGTATACGCATTTGAACAGATTCCACTTTCATCTTTCTAATCTCTTTTCATTATTAACACTACATTTGTCTGCCAGCTGCCCCTCTCCCTCCCTCTTCCTCTCTTCTACTCTCTCTCTCCCTCTTTCTCCCTTTACCCCTGCCCCCTCTCTATTGAATAGGGCGTCTGCCCTTATCGCTTTGGCGCTCCGGCACTCTCAACTTTATTTGCTGCTCTAATCGAACTCGACACTTCGCTCTGCTGTTTGCCTGCCACTTGCCAGGCACCCCTGCCCCTTCCCTCCCCCTTCCGGCTCCTTTCACTGTTCCACCCCCGCCCCAAGTTCTGTTGCAAGTTCTGCAATCGCTCTATTAGCTGCATCTTCTGCCACACGCCACTCTCTCGCTGGGGGCACTTCAAACATCGCCTGCCGCTGCAAACTGGAAATTTGGCGCGCGTAAACAACGCAGTTGCACAGAAGGAGGGAGGGAGGGGTAAGGTTGATGGGTGGGTTGGCGTGGTGGCAGGGGGGTGGGGTGTCTGGAAGTAGCTGCTGCCATTCAATTAATTCACAGCATTAAAACAATTAAGTGGCTGCGTCTTCATTGACTTGGCGCACGCTCCCTTCCCCTCTCTCCCCCTCTGTATTTCCCTTTACTTGGCTGCCCCCAAGTTGTGACCCAATTTTAGCCACAAATTAGTGCAGCTAATTTTTAATGATGATTTTTCCAGTAACGCCCCCGAGCAAACGATTTTTCCCCCTCCCTCACTTCACTTGGCATTTTTCATAATTTTCATTTACATTTTCAATGCGTTTTTTTCACTTGTTTCTCCCCCTCCCCTTTCCTTACGCAATTTATGAGAACTTCAGCATTAGCTGCACGAACAACTCGTTGTACCCCGTCCCATGCACCGCCCCTGCCACACCTCTTTTGCGCCCCACTGTAGGCGTCACTGCGCCGCCAAATGCAATTGAAATAAACATGGAAAATGTTGCTTCGCTTGGCTATTTTGGGTCGGGCGGGAGCTTTGATGCCACACCAGGCCGGGCCAGGCTGCCCCTAGGCAAGTGACGCCTCCATCTTTTCAAGGGTGTCGGGCAGCAAGAGCCAACAGAGGCAGCTCCATGCGCTTCAACTCATTTGCACCTAATTGTCATGCACGCGCCTCAGACGGGCCAAGTGAGCTGCAGATACAGATACAGATGGAGAAGGAGATGCAGATACATGTGGAGATACAGGAAAAGAAAAAGATACAGCTTCATATAGAAATTCAGATACATATACATATATTTAGCACCACTGTATCTGTATCTGTATCTGGTGTCTCCTTAGCCGTATCTGTATCTGCATCTGTTTGCCTGTTTGTTGCCTGCGGTAGGTGGGGCGCCTCACTGTGGCAACAGCAGCTGGCTGCCACATTTTTATCAGTCTTCTCTCTCTCTTTCTCCTTCTCTTTTGCCCTCTCTCTTTATCGCTCTGCTCACAGCTGTGTCTTCCAGGCAAATCGTTGACTTAATCTGCATTTCTTTTGGCCACGTCTGCCTTTTGCCCACGAACGCGTTCACATTTTTTTGCTGTCACTGGTCAACAAGGCACAAATTTGCATGTCTTCCGCCTCCTTCAGCTCTTGAATTTCCTTCGTTCTTCAAAAGGAACCGACTAAATATGCAGCTAACGGTCAATTTGAAATGGGAAAATGTTTAATAATAGTAAAGGACGATATTGAGGAAGCTCCTTTAGGCAGAATAAGCTCATTTCTTTGTGTTTTTTCCTTCTTTTTAGTAAAAACTGATAGATATAAGATAGTATATAGAACATATAGATAAGTAAGATAGAAGATAAAGTAAAGTAACACTTCGATGCAGTCAGGCTTTGCATCTTCAACCCTTACGTGAACAAAAACACTTATATACTCCTTATTGGTCTGATTGTTCAAGAATATATACAATTTTAGACCTGCCTTTGAGTATATAATGAAATAAAGCAGGTATTTTGATTATCGTAATAAAATCTCAATCAAAACGACCTAGATTGCAATAATCTTTTGATTGTTTCTAATTCTCATCGTCTCAACTGTTCAAGAATATATATGCATATAAAAATATATAGATAGTTTAGCCAAATCATTGGTAATAAAAAATTTCCATGATATAATGGTCTAAAATGATCCTTAACTCGAAATAATTCAAGTAAATAAACCCCGAACTCGTGCTGAACAGGAACATATAATATATAATTTATTTATATATATCTTATATATCATAGTAGATAATGCAATAAAGTGTATGAAGGCATAACTTCTGAATACATTCTCGCCTGAAAATACTTAGATTAGCGTAATTCCAGAAGGAGCCTTAATCTTGCTGCACATCTCATGGGTTTAGCGCCAGCAGCTGCAGCTGAAAGTCTTTCCACTCTAGTACGCTCTAGTTCCGGCTATATCTGTTGGACTCATCTGGTTTTTGCTCACCTGGGCTCAAGCATCGCTTCGCTAATTCGTTGTCACCTTAAATGCGATAAAGTCCTTGCCTTGACTACTTTAGCACGGGCAGCGCCAACTGCTTTGTTCCACCAGCTGCAGCTGTGGCTGCCACGCCTCCAGCACCGCCTGCTGCTGTCCGGTGCAGTGCGACGACTAAACAAAACGACCCTGCCCCTCCTCCCTTCTCTCTTTTACTGCCCTTGTGCCACCCGAACTTTGTCAACGTGGCGAGTTTTCCAGACGCCGCTTACAGTTTTTCATTTATGCAGCTCCGTTTCGCATTCGCATTTCATTTCCACACTTTTCACAATTTCATTTTTGTATTTTCCGCTCTCTTTTCTTACTTGCAGTATTTTTTCTAGTATTTGTAGTATTTCTATGGAGTATTTTATATTGTTTTTGTGTTGTTTGCATATCAAATTGCATTTGTTTTTAGCGCGCTTTTCCTTTTGTGCCCGCCTGGCTGCCTGCCTGCATCATTCGTCGTCGCCGTCATCTCTGAGCAAGACTATCAATTTTCCATTTTTCCGTGCATTTCCTTTGCCGTTATTCAAATTCCGTTTGTCGTTAAACGCCTCGAGGGGGCGCCTAAGCGCCTTTTATTACCCGCAATTTGCGCATTTTCACTTTTAGTTTTAATTAACTAAAAATTGTTTGCGACAGGCAAGCGGGTACCGGTTAGCACCCTCCTCCCCCACTGCCACGCCCCATCCGGCTTCCGCATTAGCCTTTCTTGCATTTCTCCGGGCACTTTTCTTGCCCTTTTCTTTTTTTGTGGGTTTTTTCTTTCCCGTATTTGCATGAACAGCAATTTCTGCTATTTTATTTCGGCGCCCTCGTTTTTTATTCCACACACCCATTGCAAATGGCTTGAGTAGGGGTGTATGAGGTGTAGGGATATAGTAGATATGTATATGCTTCTCCTTCTCCCTTAAGTGTTCTTATATGACGTTTAGCACTCTTCAATTTCTTTCAAATTTGGAATTTTTATTTCTAGTATTATTTTTTGCTTGATTAATAAGTTTGCTAATTTTAAAAACACTGAATTAAATGTTTCTTCAATTTTGTAACAATACATTATTTACTGAAAATTAATAAATTATATCAAGAGTAATAAGTAAATCAATTCTTAAACATTTTTAAGAAAATGTTTAGGGTAATTTTTGGGTATTTTTTTTTCGGTTTTTTGTAGATAATAATTCAAAAATATCAAATTATCCAGTACTGCTCAAAATATTTTCTTCCTTTTCACATGTAAAATTTTAAATTATTTTCAAAAAGTTAAAACTAAGAATTGATCATTCTCTATTCCCTACAATCTACATACTCTACAAAATTTATTCCTAGTGAAATTATGCAAAATAAAGAAATATACTTCAAACTTGTCAACACTCCTTTTTGCATTGCCTGCAGGGTATTCTTAGTGTCGACTACCCTCAGTTGTAGCGCTCCTTGCTCGCTCTTATTTGGTGCTATTTAATTTCTGCTTTTGTTTTGCATACAATTTTCCGGCACATTTTCCGAGTTTTCTTCAGTGCTGGCCGCACGATTTTAATTATTTGCGAATGGAAGCCTTTCTGCAAGGAGGAGAAGTATAAAGAGGGAAAAGGGGAGGGAGGGGAATGGGCGCGTCTCGTGCTGTGTTCGTTGTTTATGGCTGCGTCCTTTGACAAAGGATCTGAGTGCTCCGGGGCTGCACTCGGGGCTGCACTCCAGGGCTACCCTGCTTAAACCGAGGCTGGCTTTGCAGCTCTTCAGACTGTTGGCCATATTCGGCTTTGTCGCCGGTGAAGAGAGTGGTAGGAAGGGTACTGGGAAGGGGGCAGGGGAAGCCAATGAAGGCCAAAGCGTTTGGCCTGCGACCCGCTGCAAAGTTCAAAGTGCAAGCTTTCGGCTTTTACTCTTCGCTCTTCACTTGCTGCTTGCGGCTTTAATTAAACTCGAACCCAGACACATTTCCAATGTGCCTGCGGTTGCCACAACACCAGCAACAACAACAACAAGAAAACAATAACAACAATAATAACAATGAGAACGTTCCTTTTGTTCTGCAAACTAATTAAACATTGGAAGAAACACAGTGCCAGCTCGAGTCTTCCCCTGCCTCTATTAATTTGTTTTTAAATCGTTTCTGCTGTGTATTTTTTTTTATGCACCGACTCTTCCAATTACCAGGCACACATAGAACGGATTGAAAGAGGGAGAGAGAGGGGGAGAGAAAGAGAGAGGGGGAGAGTCCACTTGATTAATGGCCACGTGGACGTAACTTCATTTTGATTGCCCTGTCGAATTGGCCGGCACATCATTTGTTGTACAACACGAATACAAACACAAACAGCAACAAATACAACAACAAGGAAACAACAACAAGAACAGGGGTGCCACAACAGGGTAACAACAACAAAAAGTGCCGGCAATATCAATACACAAGACCAACAGTAGAGAGAAAGAGAGTAAAGTACAAAATGCGATTGGCTTTTCAATTTCCCAAAACGGTTTTTCTTTCTTCTTCTTCGTCTCCATTAATCAGTTTCGAGTTGTTTTTTCGCCTCTTTTGTTGCCTACCCGTTGTTGTTGTTGTTGTTGCTATTGTTATTGTTGCTGTGTGTGGTCTTGGCAATAGAAATTAGCCTGGCCAGCCTCGTGAGCATTTACACGCTTCACATAATCGACTCTTGAAGTTCGAACTCGTATTCGGGGATTGCCTCCTTTGCCCCGCCCCCTCGACTCACCTGGCACCGTCTAATTGCCAAAGTAGTGACATAATTTGGCCTAAAAGTGAAATCGTAAGTGGTAAAAGCGACACGAAAGCAAAACTAGCAGGGGAACTGCAATAAAAGAGCATAAAAATCTCTGGTAAAACACGAAAATTGATGTGCCTATAAATATAATTGTAACTAGCTGAAACAATTGATGGCGATTAGTTTCTTTTCCAAATAGGAAACCCAAATACATTTATCTTGTAAAAAAAACTCATGAAATTGGGAATATATTTTCAGAGTCGAATCAAAGCCAATTTCATTCAATGAAACAACTTGTCGATTGAGATTTTCTTCAGCACTTCATGAACTCGTAAATAAATAATTTGTTTCAATTCGAAATTCGAGAATTATTCTATTTTTAACATGAATTGCATTCGGAGATTGCCTGAGATTGTGCAGATTGCCCCAATTTTGTTTAATTAACACAAATAAATATTGACTGGAAAGCATTTTTAAAATGAAAAGCGTTCAAATGAAGGAAGAGAAGAGTTTCAGTTTGATAAGAGAAAAATGCTGAGAACAGATTGTTGCTTGTGGTTTTTGGTTCAAATGTAGTAAAGGTAATTGAAATATATTTGAAACTCAACGAATATTTATCAGAAAATAGAATGGGATGGTATTTGAGAATGGAAAGAGTCTTAAAGTTGATAAATAACTGAAAATTATAAAATATTCTCTATGAAGTAATCAAGACTTGTTTACAAGAATCAGCCTCAATTAAAGCTGATAAGAAATCAAATAAGACTGCAAAGCAATGATAAAGAAATGTGTGTAGTATCTGAGAGCACAGTGTATCTTTTATTCTCCGAGAACTTCACAAGTTAATGCAAACATTTCTTATCTTCTATTCGAAGTATCTGACTAAACAGAAGGCACCTTGAAAATGTTCCCTTTACGGGAAGCAACGAGCAACTGTTTTAATCGGAAAGTTGCATCCGCTGCTAGTTCAATGAACCGGTCAATGCCACAGTAAACTTGCCCCAGCCCCACCTCCCACTACTGCTATGCATTGTACCCCTTCCCCCTCTCCTGGCACTGCTGCAAATGCTAGTGGCACTTTTTACTTGTAATAAACAGAGCAACTGGGAGAGCACACAGAGGTATAAACAAAGCAATTGCCGCTGGCATAAACAAAAGACCCGCACTTAGCCCAAGTACAAGCTGCACCTGTCGAAGCGGGAGGGGAGAGCAAGTAGAGGAGAGTATGGAGAGAGGAAACACAGAACGAAACTCGGAGATTTTTTGCTGAGACTTTCCCTTTTCAGCTCACTTTGCTTGCACGCCTCAACTTTGCTCTGCTCTACTCGACACAGTTTTCTTTGTAAAGGGGAGCGAAGGGGGGAGGAGAGGGGTCACACACTCCTCGGTCGAAGGTCGAAACTTTTGGCAATCCATTAAATATGCCTCGCCCGGTCGGCTTCGTTGCCTTCTAAGCAAAAGTGTCAAATGCGGCGAGGGAAACAAAAGTTAATGAAGCCCAACGCGCATGTCGAACTGCCAAATGAAGCCAATCGTTATTCGCGTTGCTCCCTCCCCCTCCTGCCTACTTACCTCCCTCCCTCTCACTCTTGCAACTGCTTATTTGGCCAAGAAAATTCAGCAAAAATCATGAAAATCTTGACATCGCTTGCTGTGTTGCAAAATGCAAAGTGACAAATCCGACGAACAGTTTCGAGGGGGAAAGGGAAAGCTCAAATCCCTCTTGAGTGCAAAAGTAGAGCAGTGAGTAAGGGCCAAAGGTAGATACTGTAAAGCAAAAACGTAAGAAACTTTCTCAAGTAAAGCACTAAAAAGTTTTGAGAAATGAGAACGTTGCTGAAAAATTATTACTCAAATGCAATGGCAAATGGATGGGAAAGAAAAATAAGTTTACAAGAAGGTTCCATTATCGATATGAGTAACAGTTCACATAAGCTACTTAGGTATGGAAGAAGTTCCATTTGTTGCTAAAGGATGATGTTAAGGTAGTATGTGGAGAGATGTTTTAAAGAAGAAGAAGTTGTTTTGGTAGTTAATGGAGATGTTTAAAAGAAGAATCCCTTATAGATATTATCAAATCATATCTCTTGAGATATCAGGAAGATATTGTTGCAGAAGTTCGTTGTGTTTCCTTCAAGCACCGTTCAAAGATTTGTCTTTAGATCGTATGTCATGTTGTATATTAAGCAATTTATCATTGACTTTGCTGCTTATCAATCACATCGGAGACTGATGCTGCAGTTGACAAGATGCCGCCCCTATATCATTTCACTTATTGATTCTTTATGACTTCCCCTGTTTACAAGTCGCCTGCTCATAATTCACAATAGATCTAACACACCATTAAGGCAGATTAATCTCAGTCTCATCAGGCGCGGCTCAATTTTTCAGTGAGTCCATTGTGCCTCCCCGCTCGTATTCTGGCATCCGCCTACTATTAAATTCCTTAAGTATTTTAATTGACAACTGAGAAACTCAAATCCAAAACCCAAAACCGAAACGCAGGCACCGTCAAATCTCGATGCAAGTCAGACTGATTGAATATGCGGGCGGGCCAGAGTAGACACCAGACACCAGAAGGCGACTGCAGGGAGGGAGTGAGGTCTATCTAAGGGCCACCAGCGATCTGCAGGCCCGCACTGGCACTCGCACTGTATCTGTGGCACATCTAACTGCGCTATCTTTGTATCTCTGCAGTGGCAGTTGCCAAGTGCAGCACGCAGTGAATCAGAGAGAGAGTGAGAGAGCGAGGGACTCTGTACGTCAGTCAGGCAGGCAGTCGGTCAGTCAGTCAGGCATGCAGTCAATTATACAACAACTGGGGACGAGCACGAGATGATATCCATTAGATACTTTTGTATGCAACGCAGCTAACTGAATTGATGTCAGTTTTTATGTGCGCTTCACAAGCTACTGGGCAAAAGCATATACGATGACGATGATGATGACAAACATGATAACGTTGATGGTCATGACGATGATGACGATGATGATGATGTAGTTGTTGTTGTTGTTGCTCGCGCTGACGTGCCGATGACGTTGCATGAACTATTCACTTGCGCTCGAGGTTAGACACATGTTGACTTGGCTTCTTGCAGCCATCCGTCAGATACTTTTTGCTCTCTCTCTCTCGCCGCACTGCGCCTTGGGCGTTGTGCGTTGTGCTTTTAATTTGCAACATAATTAAATCATGCACTCTCCGCTTGTCTTCTCCCATGAATCACGATGAGATGCACTTCAATCCAGTCTCTCTTTCATATTGTTTACTTGTTCGAAATTTATGATATCTGTTGCTTCGATTCGTGCTAAGTAAAGTCGATCATAAATTAGAGCTGAATTACTGAAAGTTCTGGGCACAGAGAGAGAGAAAAGAAAACAAACATTGCTGCATGTTCCAAATGTAAATGAGGAAGCAAACAGAAATTCAGAATAGAAAGCATCTTCGGAATATGAAATACTGCCGTCCATATGGAACCCAGAAGCTTAGCAGAGAAAATAGGGAAGCTGCAAAAGAAACGAAGACTTGGAGACTGCAAAGTGAAAAAGGTAATTTGCGTAGTGAAAAAAGCGAAGTAAATATGCTAAAGAGTCATTTTTCTTGTCACAGAGCGAAGAGTGAAATGAAAAGAAATACCGAAGAACTACGAAATGAAATAATTGCATTCAATTATTCTTGCTACACTCCGTGGCAAAGATTAAAGACCGAAGAAGTTTGCAAAGTGTTAAGGGCAAATAGGTCAAGTCGAGTGCAAAACCTAAAATTTTTTTTTTTTTTGTTCAATTATAAATTACAGTCTGTTCTTAAAATAGCAATAAGTAATTGGTTGGCTAGTTGTGAAAAATAATAAATAATAATAAATAATATAATAATAATTTAATTCTGTTGAAGTTCTACGTTTAAATCTTCTTGGTTTCAACTCCGTCATCGGTATTAGTCTCAAGTTTGAGTTTTCGTGGCTAGATAGTTGAATTTTTGCTGCTTGTTTTTAATTTTTGAATCAAGCGAGTGTTAATTGCAACACTTACTTAAATCTAGATCGAAATCATAGTTAAAACACTAGCACAGTCCTCATTCGACTCGAACTTCGTCCCGATATTGAAGTACGGCAATCAATTTATCTTACTCTTGATCTTGAGCAGATCGGTCTATAATCAGATATGAAAACTTTAATAACTTTATTGTTTATTTTCCGGTTTTATTAGAAGTAAGCGATATATAGACCTCATCAATAGGAATCCTGCATTCATGCAGACAGTCGTGGCTAAATCAACTCAAATATTGATGCTGACTAAACAGGGTCCGGTGTGCCTTATACTACCAATAAAAAAGTTCGAAGAGAATAACTAGATACCATAATACCATTTTGTAGTTACAATTCATTCCTTTATTCCTACAGAGCTCAGCTTTGCATTAAATCTTCTTTACGCAGAATATTTACGGCTACAATTGCCCTCCACTTTTTGTCGGTGCCAGCAATAATTTGAATCTTATACTCGCCGCTGGGTACTGGCAAAAACTTAAAATATTCTTCTGTAAGAACGAAATTGTGCGCAATTAAGTCATGCTGTAAATTTAATTGGAAATATTAATAAAGGTTTGATTTAGTTTTCAATAAACTTACATCATACGGACACGAATGATTTACATTCGAATCTTTGGATATGGCATCCACAATTAACTTTTCGAATGATAGTTTCGATGTATTCTTTGACATTAAATCGCAGAAATCAATTGTTTTGTTGAACATGAAGGGACGAAATCCATTGTATTTACGCCAAAAGCTCACTTGCACCTGAAATTAACGTACTCAAGGTTGCAATTTCAATCTATAGTAGCTCAAGATTTACCTTAGCATTGTTAAAGAATCCAGTATGCAATATAGCATGTATATTGATGCCCATAATTCCACGGCCCAAAACCTTAACCTCACACTTCTTAAATGAACAATATGTCGGATCTAATGCCTCGCAGTGGATGTTTGAAAAGCGAGTATGTGCTGCAGAGGCAGCGACAATGGCAAACAGGACGAGCTCGAGCGATAGCCACATTGTGTGTATAGCTGAGGAAAGCAGAGCGATTTCAAACAGATCCGACATTTATATATGTATATTAGTTCGATCAATATTCAAACAAAAGCACCCGAAAAATAATAATCTGATAAGTGACTTAATTGAGCGATTTGTTCGTCGTTTAATTATCGTTATCGCTTTTGAAATCGGGTGCGTTTCAAATATTTGAGCAAAACTAATCTACCCAATGCATGAGTGACTGAGCCAATTGCTGCAGTGACAGAGAGACTCACGTGTTAAAGCTTATCAAGAATATATAGTACATACGTATTATATAAAAATACTTTACCAAATTAAAGATATACTCTATAAAATAATCGTTCTATAATAGCGACCTAGGTAGATCATTTAAAAGACAGACAGTACATACGTTAATTGATCAATTTTGTTTGACACAGCTGAATGGATTAAAATTAAACAAGAAATAATACTAGCTTCGGTAAGCCGATGGTTTAATACACTTACAGTTTGCAGGGCTGAAAAGGCTTGTCATTATCTGTATGAAAACAAGCATTAATTTATTTTTATGCAGAGCCTCTTAGCTCTTTAGTAAATCTTCCATGCGGAGCATTTGCATGGCCACAATTGCTTTCCACTTTTTGTTGGTGGCAGCCATTATTTGTAGCTTATACTCTCCAGATGGAACTGGAAAATACTTTACATAATCTTCCTTGAAGACCAGATTTGTAAAAATTAAGTCATGCTGTAAATTAAGTTAAAATGAAATACAAATTTTATAAAGAGGCTAGCCAACTTACAGTATATGGACACGAATGATTGACATTGGAGTCCTCATATATGGCATCAGCAATTATTTTTTCGACTGATAGCTTCGATTTCTTTTGTCCTGACATAAACTCACAAAAGTCGACTGTTTTGTTGAACATGAAGGGTCGAAATCCGTTGTACTTACGCCACAAGCTCAGATTTACCTAAAAATTAAAGTAAATGTTGTTACAATTTGACTCTTTAGCTAATCAATACCAACCTTAGCATTTGTAAATGATCCGTTTAACAATTGTGCATGTATATTCAAGCCAACAATTCCACGGCCTATAACTTTGAGCTCACATCTTGGAAATGCGACATATGCCAGATCTAATGACTTGCACTCAATGTTCGTGAACCGATTAGTGGTTCCGGAGACTGCAACAACGGCAATCAAAATTGGCGTAAGCAGAAGCCACATCGTGTGATCGTCGAGAGAGCAGAGCGACAAATAAATTTCAAAATTTAAAATTCAATTTTGAACAAATCAGAGTTATATGCATACATAATATATAATAACTTAATTGTTTACTGATTGAAAAAAATATGGCTAGTGCTGATTAACTTCAACACACTTGAATGCGTTGAAATTTATTTTAAATTTTCATTATTTTTTTTACAGACTTTAGACTTTAGTTGAAATTCATCTTTATATAGGAAACACACGTTAACGCTAACCTTAACCTAAATCTAAGCAGATATGAGGAAAGTAATACTATAATTTCTTGAAATTCAAATTTTATAACTCTAAAAAGCAATTATAATTGGACACAGCTCGAGCACAGCCCACATCCGACACGAACTTCGACCCAAGATCAAGCTGAAGCGATCATGCACACTTGTGCCTGGTCAAGCGATCAGATCTGTCTATAATCAAGCTGGGTGCAGTGGATCCGCCCATTCATTAGGCACACGCAGAGGCAGAGAGGCCGACAGAGTGATGGACAACATCAATTGTGAAAGAATTCTTGGTGTGGCGTGCCACAAATGCCTCATGTCGTTGGGGGAATCTCCCCAATTAAGCAATTTGATTTGTATTCATGTTGACGTCGTCACATGTCACACGCAAAAGAAACCTTTCGACTCATTCGATGGCCATAAAAGGGACAATCGAGGCCGATTGGATATGATTATTTTACTATCGATAATAAAAACAATTTTCACTTTAGGGTCACAGACATAGTTGACTCCCGTGCCGGAGTCATCACGGGAATTATCTTTTATGACTCTCTTTCGTTTATGGTAGCTTATAATTTGAGGCTATAAAGCGGTGCTCCCAATTCCAGTTAGCGTCTTTAAGCTGATCAGTCGAGTCACTCTCTCTCTCTCTCTCTATCTCTGTCAATATGTCACTTGCTCAGTTGGTCAGTGAATAAATATTTACACTCGTTACGCCCTTTAGGTTTTATGAAGCTTGTGTGACTTTAAAGACCGACAGTGACACATGTAAATACCCGTAAATATAAATAAAGAAAATAATAAAATACCAAAATCGAGTGCTAAAGGCAGCACTTGTTGCGGCTCGAAACGTTGAGCAAATATTTACACTCGATACAAGTAAAATCACATTTGAATGCGTGCATCCGTGAGATACATTCGAAACCGAAAGTTGCGCATGAAGTGGGCGCATTCGTATTGTAATTAGTCAGCTTGACCTTTTGTCTACTTTGAGTACGAGCAACAAGATTTATTGACACGTAATCGAGTTGGGCTTCAGTCCCATTTCCACTTCTCCATATAAAGAGAACTTAAGAGAGGGCAAAAAATGTGAACAAAAAATATTGTCACGCTTTGCTTGCGGCAAGCTACAAAAGGAAAGCGTAAGTTAAGAGTTGAACGGGGAGTACGGGGCTGGGGGTAACCCCTGAAGGCAGCTGGAGACTCTGCAGTCGGTACATCTGTTATTTGTTAATCGATATTTAAATTGAGTCAATTTGTGCCCCCATGGAACTGCTGAATACGCTTAGCGAGTCAATCGCTTTCCAATTTGTTACTGAATATGGAATACCCTGTTGAGTACACACAGTGGGGCAGAGTGGGGGACAATGTAAGAGAGTAAAGGGACAGAATGGAAGTCTTTAAGACTCATTTACTATTAGGAAATATATAACTCAACTTTTACGTTTTATTTTCATTCTTTAATTCATTTTTTGATTAAAATTTTATTGATAAAATAGAATGAGATGTGCAAGTTCATTCAAGCATTTCATATTTATTTGTGAGTCTCTCGAGATAGTTATAACTATAGTTACTCCCCACTTTCGCTGAACTAAACAAGTTCATAGATCAATGTTGTTGTTGTTTATGGACGTGGATTGTGTTGGTTTTGGCACTGAGGAATCTCTGTTTCTGAGTCTGTGGCCTGGACACGCCAAACCAACTCGAATCACAGCCACAGACACACTTCCAACACGACGCGACTGGTGCGGGAAGGTAGACTCCATTCTGGGGATATACAAAAAACACTTGGAATTCCATGTTGTTTTTGCTTGTGTGTGTGTGTTTGTGTGTGTGTGGGTCAGTGTGTGTCTATCCCCAGCTACGTCGTATCGTACACGTTCCTGTCAATTGCAGAGTTGCTTCAAGTTCCTCCCATACTCTCTTCTTGCCAGAGTTGCCTCTCTGATTATGCCAAGTGCAGGGAAGCATGTCAATTGCCCCCTCGCCAAGGCAAACAGCGAATTTTGCGTACTGCGAATAGTTTATCCCATTGCCAGCAAATTTGCGGCACAAAATGGTAAATAAACAAAGCACTCGACAATAAACAAGAAGAAAATTGGAAATGGGGAACTGAGAAGACAACGTGGAAAGTGTGCAAAAATTTCTGTTTTTGTTTCTGTTAATGAAATGTGAGTGAATTGAAAGTATCTTTCCATTTCCATACAGTAATTTTATTGTGCAATGGAAATAAATAACGTAAAAAAATAAAAATAAATATGAATAAAAATAAAATGAGTAATCTATAACAATTAAGCTACATTAAATAATTCTTTAGAAAAGTAAATAATTCCTTTTCCTTTTCTATCATAAAAACATGGCTGAGTCATGCAATTAGTTCTCCTGCATATATCATAAATATAACACTCCCCATTTGAATGGTATTTCACTTTATTTTCATCTCCCTGATGAGGTAGCAACAACAAAGATTAACAACATGATCAGTGATCTCTCGCTCAGTCAGTTGATTTGCATGTTGCAACTTCGCCCTCAGTTGTAATCGAGGCTTATCGCTTTCAATAAATTTGTCACGCTACTCAGACAGTCACGACACCCTTCGCTGTCAGGGGAATTTACACAATTATGACATGAAATTATCAAAGAAATAAAGAAGAAATTTCAAGCAACAACAGCAACAACGAAAAAAGTCATTATCAATTACGCCACTTAATTATTTTTATTGGAGCATAAAATGCTCCATTTCTCGGCAATGCAACGGGGAAAATGCTTTAACAGACGCCACAGACGCCGCTTGCCCCACCTCCTGTCCCTTCTCTCTGTATGTGTGTGTGCATGTGTGTGTGCGTGTGTGTTTGTGTGTCGCACACATGTCAATGATGTGCTAATTGTCGCGTGCCCACTGTAAGTGACTTTTGGTTTCGTCTCTGATCTGTGTGGCATATTCCCCCTGCCTCCCTCCTCACTGCCTTTCGCTGCCACTGCCCCCTGCCTGTTGCTGTCACTGCCTGTCATTGTCTGTGGCATCGTGCACGTTTTGCATAATATTTGAACACTTCAGCAAAGTGTTGCCAATTTGTCTGCCCCCAAAATGAGGCGCGGCCCAGTCGAAGACAATTGCGTGAATAACGAAGGCGTTTCACACTTTCCAATCCAATTTGGGGAAATACGAATGCAGTGGGGCATTCACAGAGAAATGTGCCGGAAAATCTATGGGAGAAACCGGTTAATTAACGCTTTATGTGGTGACGCCTGTAATTCGAGAAAGGTTGACTTTGAGTTGTTTTATGTTTCTATTATTGTCTGCAATTGTAGTTACACATTTAGGAGAAAAGCTAATACCAACATATCAAAAATGTATGCATACCTAGTGGCTTTATTATTGCTATAAACTTTTTTGGGAGTATTTTTAGTGCTAAAAATGTTTTGTTGGCATTAAAATATGCCTTCAGTTTAAAAATTAGTGTTGATTATTGAATAATAATATACAAAATTATTTCTATTTGTTTTAATACTGTTTTCCATTTGCGCTTTCATTAAGACAAAGTTATAACTAAGTTATCCCATAACTTATCTGATAAATGTTAGATGTTTCTAGAGCAAATAACCAAAAAAGTATATAGATTGATCGACAGATGACAAAATCGCATTATCATGTATTATTTTTGTCATTATTTGTATTTCCAATATTATTATTATTATTATCATTATTTTCATTGTTATTATTATCATTATTTGTATAATCATTATAATTTTTGAATTATTTTTATCATTTCTAATAATTAATATTATTTCGTTATCATTTTCATTATTATTATTGTTATTAATTCTTTTATTATTATTATCATTATTATTATTATTAATTATTTTATTATTATTATTTTTATTATCATTTTTATTATTATTACTTCTTTTATTATTATTAATTCTTATATTATTATTATTATTATCATTATTATTATTATTATTATTATTATTATTATTATTATCATTATTATTATTATTATTGTTATTATTATTATTATTATTATTATTATTATTATTATTATTATTATTATTATTATTATTATTATTATTATTATTATTATTATTATTATTATTATTATTATTATTATTATTATTATTATTATTATTATTATTATTATTATTATTATTATTATTATTATTATTATTATTATTATTAATACTATTATTATTACTTTTATTATTATTATTACTTTTTACTTTTATTATTATTCTTAGTATCATTATTATTATTTTACCGTTATTACAATAACAATTATAGATACCATTTACATTTTAAAATTTAATTATTTTATCACATCACATCTCAGAATTTATCTCATATCCCGTGAATATTTCGCAAAATATAAACGGAAATTATCGTAAAATTGGAATCTGTTTTGCTGCATTTTAGTCTTTAATTAACGTTGACATTTTCCCAGAAATCAGGGCAATCGTAAATGATGAAAGACACAAAAAAAGACTATAGGGTATAAAGATAGTAATTAGCTTTGTTGCCATTTTCGGCCTTTTGCCAGTTATTTTCAGCTATTTTTTGCCGTTGTGCTGTCATTGTTGGGGCAATTAAAAAATGCACAATAAAACGTACGGACTGACAACTTAAAATACTGCAACAGTTTGGGCCTGCCACACACATGTGGCATGTGGCATGTGGAGCGTAAACGTTAATTGCCTTTTTCGTCTTGATTAAAAAACTATTCCCAATTGCCGTTGCTGCTTGCTGCAGCGATGTTTTTATGCGATATTTACGTATTGTGCGCTTTTTATGCGCTTTGCCAATAATAAAATTAAGCCCGCAAATTGACGCCGCCCACGTGGTGCACCAAACAAATCAACACAATCGCAATTCCAGCCAGAAACAGGAGCAGCAGGGGGAATTCATTGCCATTTTGACGATAAATAAATACATAATTAATGCAACAATTTGTTGCAACATGCTCGACGGCGAAATTGTTTGCGTGAAAGCTGCGTGAATAAATTCGGTGCCTCGAAAAATGCCTCAAATTTAATGAGATACATTACATTAAGCTGCAATTAAAGTCGCGAGTCGCAGCGACGTGCCGCGTTTTAAAACGCGCGCAAACCGCGCCGAGCAACAATGATGCGCAGCAACATGTTGCCAGGCAAAGTTGATGAGTTGCCTAGGGTCTGGCAACATTGAAAACTACTTACAACTTTACAAGTGCGTCTCGCATACATACAAGTCCACACACTATACACACAACACACACATACACACGCACACACTGTGCTCTACTGGGGTCTACCTATTGGATCCGTTTGGGATGTTGATTGATGGCCCATTGGCAGCAGGCAGACGTCAGACGGCAGCTTTTGTGCCAGTTGAAGGCCAAATGTTGCATACTAAACGCTGACATGACTCAACAAGTTGCAACACCCCAAGACACACCCACACAAAGCAAATTTGTGGCTTATGGTTGTTGTTGTTGTTGTTGCTGTCTGTCTGCAATGTTTGCATGCAGCAACTGCTTATGACTATCTGCGAATTTTGCGCAAAAACTTTGAGTGCCAATTGTGGCATGTATGGAGTAAAGCGGGGTTAGTATGTGCCCCCTCTCTTCCTCTCGATTTAATAATTGTTGCCCTGGCGATTAGATGAGACTGCAACAAGTTGCGTGCGCTGGTTGCACACTGATTTGGCTATAGCGTGTTGCAAGTTGGGAGTAGGATGAGCTGCGAGAGCTGACAAGTCATGGGGAGTAACAAGTTTGTGGTACAAAGAAAGGGGGGTTTTTTGAAGTTTATTTACTTAATAAGAAAGGATAAAGAGTTTATAATCTAATAATAATTTAAATTTAACGTAGTTATTAAAGATTCCCAGACTTATAACCCCAGTTTTTAAAAAGGCACAGGCAAATCAAACAAAGAACTAGGCAACTTTGAGTTCCTTCTTCTGGGTGGCAAGCCGTATCTGTATCCCTTGGCACTGTGCAACGTGCAACAGCAACTTGACCGCAAGTGGCGTACATTAAGCACTTACCAAGAATTTGCAATAATTTTTATAGCTGTCAAGTGGGCGAAACGGGGCGTGGTGTGGCCTGCAACTAGACTGTAAAAACTTTGGGCGAGACCCGCGAGAATTGTTAGTCGCATTTGTAAACTGTAAAGGATTCCGCTAAGTGCAAACTGGAAGCGAAGGGCTCCGCTATAGCTGTCTCTCTTCTTCTTCTTCTTCTTTCCGTTCCCCTCCCCTTTCCCATCCTTCTCCCTAACCCCATTCTCCCCACTCCCTATTTAGCTCTCTTTTTATTTTCTTTCTCTGTCTCATTTGACATTTGCAACTTTGAAAACCCGCTAAAAAAAACCGCTAGAACACGCCAGACTCTTATGCATATTTCTCATTTATGTCTCTCTCTCTTTCTCTCTTGCAGGTACGATTAAGTGGGGCCCTGAAGTCGAGCACAGTCAGCGCCGTAAGTACATGTACACACTGAGTACGCCTCCACATTCCCGTTTCTGCCGTTGTCCCGTTGCACACAGTCTGTGTGTGTGGTCTATGCAGCATGCCACTCCTGACAACTGGCGGCACTTCCGCTCTCAAATGGCAAGCATTGAACTTGCAACGCCCCCAACTGCCGTCTCTCTTCCCCTCGCCCCATGCATGCCACTTAAGCGAGGTAGATGAACCCGCTATGATCACACTACACACAGCCGCAGCAGCAACTACAGCAACTGCAACTGCAGCAGCCGCAACAACAACAACAACTGCAACTACAACTACAAGCACAATGGGCGTCTGTTTAACGATCGTGACCAATTTGTTGGTCAAGTCAACAACGACAGCGGGCAAATATTTACATTATACGATTATACGATCGTCTGGTACAGTCGCAGTGCCTCATCGCTCTTCCTCTCTCGATCCCCTCTTCCCCTTGTCAATCAAGCGGCGTCTGTGTTTGGAATATTCAATTGCGAACTGCCGCATTGAGCAACACACACAACTGACCAGCCCCAGTTGGAGGCGCCGCCGCTCGTCATGTCTGGCGTTTGCTTTTGTTTTGTTTATGTGCTAAATTTAATTGCTGCCTCTGCCTCAAATTGAATTGTTACCTAGTCTGATTTAACTGGGCGCGCGAACTATGCTGTTGCAACTCCCTTTTGACCCACTTCACAAAGCCAGCCCAGCCCAGCCCACTTCATGCCAGACTGTGCACCCAAAGTTTATGGCTTTCATTTGTGGACTTGCCACGAAAATGTGGCACAAATGTTTTCGTTGTCCTGCGGTTCAGTCCTTTTTGGGGGCAGCCACAGCAGCAGACGCTAGCCAGAGGCTAACTAGAACAATAACAACAGTGGAACCAACAGCCAAACAACTAAGAAACATTTATCTGCGGTGCCCCACCAGCTTAGGGTCTCCTGTAGTGGGTAAACTTAAGTAATGTGTTCTTGTTCTGCTTATGAAAATTGCATAACAAATATTCACAGCTCAAGACGTTCACCTTTTTTGCGCAGTGCATAAAAAGTTGTGCCTTATACAAGTCTTATATCAGTGACAATGGAATATAACATAGCGAAACAAGGCAGCGACAGCTATGTAAATTTCACTTAAGTGGCACAACATGCATGTAAACTTCACTTGTGTTTTTCTGCTGTTCTCCCTCTCTCTCTTCCTTTCTACCTGTTCTACATTTATATATTCTACATTCTTTGCTTAATCGCACAAATCATAAAGAAAAATATGAATTCTTTTATTTTTTATCTATTCTTAATAGAGTCTTATATATGTTATGTTGTTTGGTTTCAATTTGAAAAAACTTGGCGATTTATTAGCTTACTTACTTCTGTGGCCCAGAAAACTCTCACATAAATACTATAGTTGGCCAGTCTCTCACACACTCTCTCCACTTTGTCATAATCAAAAACATATACAGATATTTTTTGTTGAATTCTCACAGCCAAACCAAACGATAAATTGCGATTTGTGTGATAAATTGAGCGAATTTTGGCGTTGCAAAAATTGTCCTGCAGGCTGTGTTGATAGCAAACACTTTGTTTATTCTAACACTGAATGCATAAATCAGACTCAGCCAAAAATATTAGTTCGCTTTATTGTGAATTAATGAAAACATTGAATGAATTGCATAAATTCACGAGCAATCAAAGCAAATTGCAGTTAAACAGATTTATACTTTAATCTCCAATGTTCTAAGCGATTCTGAATGAAATTCGTATTAAATTTATTGTTTTTGCAGGATTTTACTTTATGAAATAGGGAGTCATAAAAAACCTAATCCTCATTATATTAAGGGATTTAGTCGCATTATGTATTAATGATAAATGAACATATGAAATTACTTTTCATTCAACTTTAACTTCGCTTTAATTACTGTAACTCCGTAAATAACAGACTGATTGTCATCGAATTTGGAAAATATGATTATGAAGAATGTTACTTTAAAAAAAAAATGTATTAATTTATCTGAAAAGTCTTTAATCCATGTGCTCTATACGATTTCAAACAGTTTTCTATCATTGCAAACTAACTTTTCAATTTGACCGAAGTACACAAAATCTGAAATTATTTTTGTAGGTCAAAAGATAAGAGGAAATACAGCTAGAAACTGTATTGAAAAAGATTTACGCATAAATTGGAATTTTGTGTGACGCAGCGTGAATTTATGTGAGGTCTGAACCAATTTGGACAGACGCGTCTGTCAAATGCACTCGAAATGCGAAATGCGATGCGAAATGTCAACGCATCTAGGGGCAAAGGGTAATGGGGGCTGTGCGGGGGCGTAACCATTAAAATGACCATAAAATGCACACACTGCGAAGCCATAACAATAGAATAACAAAGGAGGAGTGAGGAGAAGAGGGAGGGGAGAGAGCAGGAAACTGGCAAAAGGATTGCAAACATGTCAAACATCAGCGAAAATATTTAAACAAATATTTGCGAAGCATGCACAAACATGAAACGAACATGCAGAGGACTGCGAGGCCCTGTCTAGACCCCGTTTGGAATCCAGTTTTGATCCCGACCCCGCCTGGTCAGTTGGCAAATTCAATTTGTAGGCCGCAAAGCCGCGTAACGGCTTTGAATTGTTTTGATTGCACTCTGCGGGGAATAACCGAACAGATCCCCCAGCCAAATGGGGCTTATCCAACTGAATGAGCAATACTTTTGCCACGTCGAACATTGCAAAATCGGAAATTGGTGAAACTCGGAAATCGACCTGCAAAAAGGCCAATTTAAATATTGAAATATTCCGCTGCGAGACTGACGCCGCGTCGGGCTTATTACAGCTGACATTTGCAATTCCAATCTACATTATCATGCTATACGAGTGTGTGTGTGCATGTGTGTGTGCGTGTGTGTTTGATTTTAATTTAATGCAAAAATTTGTGCAACTGGATTAATTATTAAAATCAACTATATGCGATGTGCCACATAATGCAAATTTTAATTACATTTTTTGTCGCTCACGTTCTGGCGGAAAATCAAGAGTGACCGCACTCATTATGCGGGAAATATCATATGGGCATATGTCTGAGTGGATGTGTGTACACTTTTTGACAGCACTGTGCAGGCCACGAAATACTAGTAATAATTAAGGGCATTGATTATGGCCAAAATCATAGGCATTATGTGGCTAGCCTCGTTATAATTGAGGGAGTTGAATATATTAAAATTAATTTAACATATGAGAGGATTGGCATGTTGCAGTAGAACTATTTGTATATATCATTTATAATGATAATGCATAGCAAAATGTTTAAAGTTCAGATTTTGAATTTGCTGTAGAATATCTTGGAGAGTTTTCTCTTTTCTTTGCATTTCTTCTTTCTTCAATTTTGTCAGAGTATATACATATGTTTAAACCTATAAGATCATATTGTAATTTAGACTTCCATTTATATATTTATACCTCAACTTCCTTCATTCTTCATGCTCCTCTCACTGCTTCCATTCCCGTCTCCTTCCTTCTCTCTCTCTATAACCTCTCTTGGTGGTAGTTTTATGATCTCCTGCCCCTGCGCCTTAATTGCACAACAAGTAGAATTAAATTACACTATCTGTGCTCGCATCATGTCCGCAATCCTTTCCTGTGTCTGTCGATTTCCACAAAGGATCCACATAGAACATCAAAACTAATTGGAATTGTACACACGCACACACACACACACACACACAAGCAGTGTTGATGCATTCTACCTGCCTTCAGTGCAGTCTTCCCGGTTGTCTTCGCGCTTGTCCCGCTTCATTAGACTCCATTAGAGGCGGCAACTACAAGGCATCAGGCGTGCACAGCGAGGAGGGGGAGAGGAGGACGGGGGCTGCAACCTCAGCTACTGCGCAGACAGACAGAGCAATTGTTGGCCTCTGCCTGAGTAAACAGCGAAAGGGTATTTGAATTGTAAAAGAGACAAGTTCAAAGTGCAGCAGAATTGGGGAAGAGGGGAGAGAGAGAGGGAGAGAGAGAGGATTAGTGGTGTAACAGAGGCTCCACTTGTGCGACGGGTTCAATGCACGATAGACAAGACAAGCCGGAGGAATACTTGAGCATACTTGAAATACCAAAGCTGATAAGCCGAGACAATCACTGGTGAAGGGGAGGGGAACAAGTCTAATGAGGTGAGCTGCAGCTGGGCCCGGCTTGGGCTGCCCCCGAGTCGCCTCAATTAGCCATGGGAAAGTGATCAATTTTGTGAAGCTGCAAAAGTCAAAAATACATTGAAAAGTTTTTTAATTAAATTACAATCAGAAACAACAACAGAACAAGTCACAAAATGCCGCAGCGGGAGGAGGAGCAGAAGAAGGGAACAGGAGAAGTGGAGCTCAACTTTTTTGGCCACGCGCCGGGCAAACTATGCAGACAAGCATCGGAGGACAGCCGGCGCCGGATGCACTTAATTGAAATGATATCAGGGAGCCACATCCATAGCTTGCCACCAGCCAGTGTCGACTCCAACCCAAGCCAAGTGGCAGCCAATTGATTTGCTTCTTTCGTCTCTCGTCTCGTCTCTGCTCAGATTGATGACAAGAAATTCTTGAGAAATTCGACAAACTTTACACAAAAATGTTGTTAAATGTCGCTACGCTTGGCTTGAATTCTGCTTTTGGAATGCTTAAGCCCATCATCAGTTATGGTTGCGTCGGGGCTTGTCGTGCCTGACAGATCCGCCCCTCACTACCCCGCCTCACTATGTCGGCGCCTGCTGTCAGGCATCACGATAAGCGGCGTCCTAAAGAAACACGATGAAAAATTAAATGAAACACGAAATCAATAAATTGCAATGTTGCCTGCCCCAGTCGGGCATGCCAGAAGTCGTCTTCTGCCAAGTTGAAAATCCCTCCTATAAACTGTCATTAAATATGCATATTAAACATGAATGAACATATCTCAATGCGAGGGGTGTGTGTGTGTGTGTGTACGTGTGTGTCTGTCCATAAGATATTATTGCCAAGAGACGCAAGATAAAAACTGGCATAAATTATGTTTCGACAAAATATACCACGTACAAGCAACTGGCGAGGTAGCAATGCACTTTATAGCAAGTGCTATAATTTTTATATTTACTATTATACACATTTATTGTTAGACTTTTGCATTTGCATTTTTAATTTCGCATTTGTTTTTTACTTGTTTACGATTACTGCGATATCGACTTATTTACTGTCGACTTACCGCCACTTTCGATAAATCAGTGTTGAATAAGCTCAATAAGTTTTAAATAAACTTATCGAATAAATGGGCTGCAAACTGACATGAGTAAATAATAAATAACAAACAACAATATATTTATTTATTTATTTATTTAATAAATTAAGTTCACTACACAATATATATATTCTATATAAAGAATATATTCCCTTAAAAGGTGTGACTTTTAATTAAGACTACAAAGTAGGAGACAAAAAATGAACGCAGTTATTTTCTTTTGTAAATCCTTTTAAATTAATCCAATAAACAATAAATATATTATATATATAAGATATATTCCCTTAAAAGGTGTGATTTTTTAATTAAGATTACAAAGAAAGGAAACAAAAAATGAGGGCAGTTATTTTCTTTGTGTAAATCCTTTTGACAAATGCCGCTTAAGATTCAAATTAAGATAAAGAATTATGGATTGAAGCCTGACGAAGAAGATGAAGAGCTCAGGCAAGGACAGTTTACCCTGCAGCTTGTGGTTGCTTTGTGGCATGACCGACTTACCCGCAGCTGCAACTCATGAGAAATTCATCATCGTTGCAATTACTGAGTAACCCGCGCTCAGTCTCAGCCTCGTTGCAAGCAGCGATGAATTTATTTTATTTATTTTCAATCAATGCTGTCACTCTCTGCCTCTCTTCCTTTCTCTGTCTGTCTCTCTCTCCCTCTCTTTCTTTTGCTGTCGCTGTGCCTCGTCTTCGTGTACAACATGAAGGCAACTTTGTCGCCTCGTTTTGCCACTTTTGGCGCGGCGAGCGAGGCAGAGCGCGTGCCGCTGGAATATTTATGAGCTGCTGTGTCCATTGGCTCGAGACCAGGCCAGGCCAGGCCCGGCCAGGCCGACTGACGGAAATCAATGTTGACCCACTTGGCAGTGGCAAGGACGGAGCTGAAGCTCGTCTCTTGCGGGGCAAGTGAAAGTCAAGAAATTAATTTCGCAGCAAGTCATTAATATTAAGTGCAAAACCCCAAAAAGGCCATCAGACTTGCACATAATGAGACAAGGCCCCCCTTTCCCACTTTCCTCTCTCGCTATCCCTCGCTTCTCTTGCTTCACTTGTCACCTTAATTGCTGCAGCATTCGCAGAGACAAGCAACCCTGCAACAACGTTGCAAGTCCAAAAACGGTTCAACTTCCTACCCAACAATGCATCTTTTGCTTCCTGCTCGAATGGCGTTTTGATTTCCGTTTCCGCTGCGATTTCATCTTTGCTAAATTGTTGCCATGTTTCGGGCGAGACCCCAGCGACCACGCCCCCTTTTGCACAAATGTGATTTATTGAGCAAAATTACAGCAAGCAGAAGTTAAAAAATATAGAAAAACAGTTGGAGAATGAGATGAGATCTTTCTGCAATGGCGAAGTTTAAATACTCTGGAAAATCAATTTCATTTCTATATATGATATTATACAATATCTGTTATGCACCAACAAAATACAACTATATACATAGGAGATATAACAATTGAAATTACTGAAGAGAATTCTCAGGCATCTTATATATCTGACGATTATTAGAGCTTAATCTTTTTCCCAGTCTACAAGCCAAGAAAAGATACTCCTCTATTCAAATTCAAAATAAAAATAATATATTATATTATAAACCCTTATAAAGATATGTAATTTCAGCACACCCCACGCTAGATGAGCATAGGGTATCAAGGAGCAGAAACTATTTTATCGCCCTTGGCTTTTGGCTTAGCGTTTCTATACTTTTTTTTTCTGAGTTGTCGGATTTCCTAGCAAATCGATAGCTGAAAATTTATGACCAGTGTTGCCATACTAAATGAATTTATGGCTAGCGTTTAACGCTGAGGGATGGCGTCGGGACAATGTGAGGAGCAGAGAGGGGAGGGAGGAGGAGGGGAAGTTAGGTAAAGCTGCTTGCATTTTGTGTAGTGCAAAATATGCGTAACTTTTTCTCAGTTTCTGTGTGTGTTGCAAGTGCCCGCAGCAACAAGCCCGCAAAAAGTTGGCAACACTGGAAATTCATTTTTCGGCTTCGTTTTTTCATTCTCTCCATCTCTCTTTCTCTTCCTGCTTTCGCTTTGTTTTGCAGTGCACTGTGCGGAAACTTTTTGCGGTTTGTGTTTTTCGCCTAAAAGCAGGCTTTAAACTTTGCATAACCCGCGCGCAACGCTCTGCTGCAGCCAAGAGCAACCACCTTAGTCCAAAAGCGTCTGCCTGGGACGACCTACAAACCCCCCCCCCCTCCACCTCGTCCCCACTTTCTCTATAACCCTCCCGAGTTGCAGTTTTAAATTTGAGGCGTTCATAAATTTGACACTTTTGCCTTTTTGGCCAGTTGGCCTGGCCAACATTGTAGCGCGTTAGGGTTGCTGGTTTTCACTGCGCTTTTGGCCACATGCCGCTGCCACACACACACACATATGTATATAGAATCCAGCTAAAGTTGCCAAGTATTTCTGTGGTTTTATCTATGCAAAGTAAACTTTTTGACTCTCTCTCTGCGGTCTCGCAACGCTTTGAATTGCAAACTAGTTGAGCAAATTATGAAGCAAGAAGAAGTTGAAGTGCAGAGAGGGAGAAGAGGCTCAGAGTCGAACTGAAGGAGAGAACTGAAAATGATGCAGCATAAGATTGTTGTTAAATATTATCCAACAGAGAAAAATTAAACAATAAATTCGACAATTCCCAATATTGTATATGATATTTTAAAAATCATTCAGAATTTCACGTCAGCATTTTTAACCTTTCAGAGTGCACTTGATTTGCGTAGACAAGCAAAGCGCAGCTCAGAAAATAGCATAGCAATCCCTGATGAGTTGCGTCATAGTCAGTTGCAGGCTGTTAGGAAAATCATAAATTGCTTGGAGCATCATCATCAGTCGGGACAGGGATCTCTTTGCAAGTTAATTGCTAGCAGCATTTTCTAACGCAACTCGGCAACTCTATGCATCTGTTGATGGCAGCTCCACTGAGTTTCTCACACTGCAAATTTATCACCTCCTCGGTTGAGGATGCTGTTCAGGTTGCACAGGCTGCTCAGGCTGCCTGCTGTCAACTTTATTCACTTTGGACGAGTAGGAAGAGAGAGTAGAGATGTGGGTGCAGGAGGGGGAGCTGGGTAAGTGCTCTAGAAGGAGCTTCCTCTCGCGTTGCATTCATCAAAGTTCAGCGTCTGCTTATTAAAAACTCCCCACGTCAGACACTTCCCTCGTCGAGTGTGAAAATATGGACAAGACAGCAACGTAGTCTGGCAGTCTGTCATATTGTGCTCGCGTCAAGTGGCAAGTGGCACGCAGCATGCAGCACGGTGTCAAGTTGTTAGCTCGAGATTGCAGCACGCTCTTATTTATTAGCTAAACTGAGTCAGTCGCAGTTGCGGTGCACAAAGAGAAATCGCGCTGTCAATTTGCCGACTTCCATTTCTATCTCTCTGTTTCTACTTCTCTTTCTCACTCTCTCTCACTTACTTTCTCTATCTCTTCCCCATCTCTCTCTTTCTAGCAACAATTTGTGGTTAGTTTGCATTGTCTGTCAATTCTCTCTCGGCTTGCTTTTTCTGCCTTTTTCCCGCTGTCCATTTCACATCACGTTTAGCCGTTTTTGTTGCCTGCTTTCCGGCGTGCGCGCTCGCTTAGTTTTGCATTCAAATTGCGCATACGCCTCGCATGACAATTGCATATCTCATTCCTATTTTGTTGTTGTTCTTGTTGTTGTTGCCCCAACAAAACAGAGCTGTGATATATGTGCAGAAAAGAAAAAAAGAATTATTAAACTTGCTCGTGCGGCAAACTAAAACCGAAACAGAAACTGCAACTGCAACCAAAGTTGCAACAAAAAGAGAATTTTCGAAAAGCTTTGTATGCACTTCACTTGAAAAGTTTCGCAGCAAATAAAAAGTGACAGCAGCAAATTATGCTTTCGCATAGAGAAACGACAATACACTCACAGATCTTTATAATAAATGACTGCAAGGAGTTTTAAAATTGAAGCAAGTTATGAGGGAAATTTGGAAATTAATTTAATGTGTTCTAAGAATATGTTGCGTTTTATATGTTCTGTATGAGTTACTACATACTTCTTCATACTTTATTATATTTTATTTTCGTACATACATATATAATATTATAGTCTACATCAGTCTCTTAAACTGATTTCAAATCTGAATGTAATATATAAAGTATCTAAATAAACTAAAAGCTAATTTAAATCTGTTGATTCAGAAACAAATCATCTGTTGAAAAGGTTTAACAGAATCCCTCAACATACAGATATCTTCACAGGCATTGTTCATAGTAATAGTTAACCCACACAACTATACCATCTATTAACCAACTACATCTATCATAACCTATAACTCATATCAATCTTATGAATTTAAACTGCCAGCAAACATGTTAAATGAACTAAAGAACCCTTTGGATTGCAGAATGCACGTGCACAATGCACAGCATTTTTCACGTAATTGTTGTTTGCCCACAGAGGCAGTATAAAATGCACCCACCTGACCCCATGAACCCCTTACCCTCCCCTTTTCCACTAAAGTTTTCCTGATGCGCTTTGCAATGCATATAAATTTTATTTGTTGAACTTTATAATGGCAATGAAGTTGATGTTTCCACTAAGCTCTCTTTCGCGTTCTCCTTTGAGTGGAGGCGACGGAGAGGGGAAGAGACAGAGAAAGATAAAAAGAGCAAGAGAGAGAGAGAGAGATAGCGTGAAAGACACATATAAAGTTTGTTGTGCACAAAAGTTGATTGTTAGCAGAAAGTTTTTCTTTTGAGGTAACGCATAAATTTGTATTATTTATTGTTGCTTGTTAGGAGTGCAAACCGCAATGTGGTGCGGCGTGTGGCTTATGCTAAAGGGGGTACTCTATAAGCCACGGTTATTTGTGGTTCTGTGTGTGGCTTGCTCAGTGCAGTTTCGCTGATGCTTTGAAAATCGCTTTGTGGCATTTGATTTGACGCCCTGTGCAGGCGGATTATTGTTGAGAGATGTTGTCTGATAGATAGTTTGGTTGGTGTATACCCTGTAAATGAGGAGTAGTACGGCAAGTGCAGTTATGTATATTATGCATATATATTGTGCAATTAAATTCAATTCAATTCAAATTCAACACAGTTCAGTTCAAGCATAAAGCCAGGCAACCTTGCTTACATTCTCCCGCTCTCCTTAACGTACTTAGTATTCCTTTGTGCTACTTGATACCCTGCTGTTTCTGGTAATTTATATGATTGTTGCCATTGCTCAGCAGGGCCCTTTGTACCTCTACACACTCACACGCTTGGCCTTTGGCATTTGAAACTTAATTATTACGCATACGACACGTTAGCACAGTGTAAAGCAGCTGCCCACAGTCGCACTCGCACTCGCAGGCGCTGGCATATTAATATTTGCACGCAAGCAGGCCAGGCTGCCGCTGCTGCTACCTTTATTTATGAGCTGCCATGGCATTTGCACAAATTTCCCAGGTGTCTTATTTTTCACTCGACGCGCTCGTTTAAAGAACTCGCTCGGTTTTTAAATTTGATCAACGTGATGAATATTGAATGCAAAGCGCTTCACTTCAAATGTGACTGCAGAGGAGAGTGTAGGCGAGTGGGGAGAAGGAGGGGCTAGTGAAAAGGGAAGTGTGTGGAGAGCGGGGGCAGTGGAGAGTGTCGAATTGTTGTTCAACTGGGAATGCACACGAGCTAAATGACACCAACTGAGTCTGAACTGAGTCTGTTAGCCACGTTAACAGCAGCAGCTCAACTGTTCAACTGCCCTGCCTCCCTCCTCCTCCCGTCCCCTTGCACAAGTGCAAATGTCGAGCACACTCGCCTTTGTCCGACTGCCTGCAGCAGGTCAAACTGTCTCTCTCTCTCTCTCTCTCCCTCACCTGTTTAAACTTGGCCCACACGCATCGCGATTGTCTCGCGCCGTCGCTGCTGCTGACCAATTTACTCTGCTTGCAGCAGTGGCAATGCAATGTGCGTGGCATGCTGCCTTCCGTTGCGCATCGTGTGTGCCTCAGTAGCCTCTGACTTTCGTGCAGCCCGGGGGCTTGTCCTGCAATTGCTTTGTGCTGCACTCGCTCACTGCAAATGGGCCGCCTAGAACAGGACAGTTTGTCACTAATTATAGCCTGCGTACATGGCAAATATTCCAAAAAAAAAGCTTAACTTTCTTTGTTTCGAACAATTTTGCAATTTTTCTGTCTGTATGAGCGCGTTGTTCTCAGCTAATATATGAGTTAGACATACTAAACTTGGCAGGAGTACTTCAGTATATAGCAGGCAGGTAAAGCTGCATGTTGGTGTTGAATGCCACGCCCCACGTCTTCATAAATCGAAATATAAATTTATTTATTTTGTTTGTAGATGAAATATTGAAGTTATAACTTTGTGCTTTGCCACGCTGTTAGTTGCTTATATTATGAATATATACTATAAATATTAAGTTGATTAGCCCATAAACAAAGCAGTTATCAAGGCTTATAGGCTAGTTACTGACAGTGAGAGAAAGTGAGTAAGCTATAATAAAATATAGAATATAAAGAACCAGGCAACCCTGTTACATTGAACAATATACTCACTAACTCCCCACAGCCACAACATAAATATTCAGTGCAGATAGACAGCAGCACAACATATGCACTAAATTCAACAGACATACCTCTATATATATCTCTATCTCCATCTGTGTCTGTTTCTGTGTCCTTCAACGCAGCCTTTGCTATTTATGGCATTTGTTCCTGGCGTGGCAATCGAATTGAATGACCACAAAACGATTTGTGTCATTTGAATCAAATCGAATTGGCTTTAACGGCCACAGAATGGCTCAGGTAGCCACGCGTGTCTGCTCATAAAGCAAAGCACGAGGCACTTCATGCCAGGCAATTCCGTATATTTGCGCATTAACGCCACATTGTTGTTCCTGGAGCGGGGGAGGGGGTCGATGTGGTACGTGCAGCGTTGGCCTGCGTCGAACAATGGACCATTCATAAGCCCAAGGTTAAGCGGCTAAAAATCATTGAGCAACATCAAAGCGCCATTGTCTTTCGGCTTTCGGACCACCGCATGCTAAGCCAAATGAAATGAGCTGTGCATGACAGAGAGAGAGAGAGAGAGAGAGAGAGAGAGAGAGAGAGAGAGAGAGAGAGAAGGCAAGACGAAGACCAAGACGCAGACGAAGATTTATGCCAATTACTCTTGAAGCACCTTGGCGCCTCTGCATGTGCTGGCCCCTCCTCGTTTCCGCTCTCTGAACTCCTGTGTGACTAATGAACAGACTTAAGAGCTTGCCTCCCTCCCTTCCCTCGCCTTGCCTGTCAAACGCGCTAGGCTTCTTCAGTATTCGCTTACCAACACTGGTCCGACTTAGTCGCTTCGCTGCCAGCTCATTAATTTCGCTTAACTTCACAAATTGCCAATTGTGCGCATTGGTCAACATTTTTATTTGGTTCTGGTTCTTTTTTTTTGTTCTTTTCGTTGTTCTTCCTTTAACTCCGTCTCCCACTCTCGAGCTTGGGCATTGTTCTCTATTGCTCTGTTGCTCGTATTTATTGCTCTGGCTGCCAATTTGTTTTGTGTGTTGCTTTTGTTATAAATACAGGCGACCAAGGTGGGGTAGCTTGACTGTGCAAGGGCAGAGCTGAGTGAGGCAGGGTAAGCAAGTTAGCAGGGTGTCTGAGGGGCAGTAAGGAGGTAGGACAACTCTATAAGGTAGCCTACTTTGCTGGAGTATGCTCTGTAAGAGAACTTATGACTACCAGGAACTTTCTTCTCAGCTAAAGTGCATTTGAAAGTCCTGGCGACCTTTACAAAACAACTCTTTAAGGTAGCCTCCTGTGCTGTAAGAGATTTCATGTCTTTCATTCCTCCGAAAGTGCATAGGAAAGTCGTGGCAACCCTTTTGAGTGCTGTCTTTTATCAAGAGAACTCTATAAGGTACTTTCCTGTGCTGGAGGAACTTGCTTCTCAGTTTAAGTGCATAGAAAAAGTCGTAGCGACCTTTAAGACAACTCTATAAGTTTCCTTCCTGTGTTGGAGCATTCTCTAAAAGAGATCTCAATACTACCATCTCTGCGAAAGTGCATAGCAAAGTCGTGGCGACCCGTTCGAGTGCTGCCTTTAGTTATGACCCTCTTGTTTCTGTTGCAATTGTTGTAACTCTTGTGTCGTTCTGTTCGGTTGACTGTGTGCGAGCACATGAATTCTTAGTTTATGAAGTTCTGCAGCACTTGATCACCTGCCTGCCGCAATGACTCCCTCCCCCCTTTCGCTTGTTAGCTCAATCTCTGCATGTCCCCATTGCCACTCCCACTCCCTCTCCCACTCCCACTGCCACTGCTGTCCCATGCCATGTCTGGGCAATAAAAATTGTGACAAATTGCCATCACCGGACACACAAATGGAGCTTTTATTTAGTGATGACTTTTATGTGCTGCCCACATGGCGTATGCGTAACGACTGTGAGCGACTCCCAAGCGGGGTCAGCTTTTTAGCCGAACCAAAAAACTGGCTTGGACATTTACGGCTTTCTGCTTCAGTTCAATTAATTAACATTAACCCCACTGTGCATCACATTAATCACACTCCGTTCTCTGGTTCCGTTTCGTCTCCACAGGATGCGCACAACATGAACAATTACTCACCCAACTATATACCCGGCACACTGACACACCAGAAGGTCGAACGACTTGGCAATGCGGAGGCGGTGCTCAAATCTCGTCGTCCCTACGAAAAGAGTCACGGTAAGCAAAGAGAGAACAAAACTGAGAGAACTAGTTCAAATTCTAGTTCCACTTTAGTCATTAACTTTATTTCTAATTTATTTCTTTTACTTTTCAGCTGCCTTGGCCTCCGCACATTGGCATCAGGTGATGAAGTCCAAGTGCCAAGAGCCGCAACAACGCTGCGTACGCATCGACAGTGATCCCTCGAAAATCTACATGCCCCACTGTACCATACTGCATCGCTGTGCCGAGGACAGTGGCTGCTGTCACGATCCCACCGAAATCTGTGCACCCAAAACAGTTCACGACATCGAACTGCCCTTCATAGTGAGTAGACGTTGCATGTATTCAAGTATTTAGTGTGAAATAAGGCACGAATGTCTGTATGAACGCGTTGATCTCTGTTATTATATAAGTTAGAGATACCAAATTTCATATGTGTGTTTCTGTATGAATTACGTAGCTAAAGTACATTTTAAATTTAAGCTGCCACGCCCACCCCTTTTGCAAATCGATATTTTATGATTATAAAGCAAACTATTCATGGTTTAGTAGTATGCAAACTCTATTAGATGCAACCTTTGTCATATTGAACTTTAAAAAAGTATAATAGATAGCTGAGTTTACCTAAATATTATAACTGATGATCATTATCATCAACAGAAACTTCTATTATTAAGTACTGCACCCATTTATAAATAGAATATGACCGACTTCAATGCAGACAATGCATAATTACATTCTCGATGTCAGCATATTGAATGCTCGTTACGTCACAAAGTAAACAATGACAACAATATCACGGGGTATAAATCAACGGCAAATTGAATTATCATTGCGTCATTAAAAACTCATTTCTGTGAGCGGGGCACAAAAATAACAACAACAACAACAGCAGCGAAGCTAGAAAAGAAAAGGTGAAACGATATAATTATGTTGCAATATGGCGCCCTCAAGCGTGACCTACGCCCACCTAAAGGCAACAGCAACAGCAGCAACAGCAGCGACAGCAACAACAGTCGCGACAACGACAGCAACAATCAGAGCAATTACAGCAACAACAACAAGGGAGACTGAAAAAGGCAGAGAGGGAGGGAGGAAATGCAGACAGGGAGAGAGAGAAGGAAGGAGAAAGACACAGAGAGTAAGAGAGAGAGAGTGCACAAAGGGAGCAAGCTGAAGTCGCTGTAGAGGCAGAAACTCTAAAGGCAACTCAAGTTCGAAGGCAGGGCACATATGGCATGGGACAAGATGCATGAGGCATGCGGCATATGACATGAGGCATGTGCATTATGTGTACGTGTAAATAAACAAAGACTGGGCTTCAAACTCTCCTTTCTCTCCTGTTCCCGTTGTAGCCAAGCGCAACGATAGAAAATTAAACGAACAATTTCCCCTCCCCAATAAAAAATGTAGCGACATTTTGGGAAAGTTAACTCAATTATACGCGTTTAATAACAAATTATTATAATGCGCGCAAATTATCATAATGTGCATAGTATAATGTGATTATAAATGGACGCCAAATTATCATAATGCAATCAATGCCATACAATCGAAATATATATGAAAAATAACTATTTTAAAGTGTTGGAAAACACATATGCAATTCCTGGTGTCAGAACTTCAAACTTGACAAATATTTGTCTTGAACTATTTGCTTTTCTGCGAGTAGTTTTTTATTTATGCCCCAGAGAAGTTCGCAACGTAAAGATAAATATAAACATGAAAGTTATTCAAGAAAATATTTCACATTTTGCAAGAGAGCAGCGCAGCAAGCAGCGCTGCGGTCAGGTCGACGTCGACGTCGCAGTAAGGGAGGCCTGCAGCGTGTTTTGACAGTCAAGTTTGCGTTCTCTTCTATGTGTGTGTGAGCGTATGTGAGTGTGTTATGGATCTTTGAGTGAGATACCAAGTGTATTTCGTGCTGTGCACTTATAATGGAAACCTTTACTAAAATGATGATTTAGAAAAGGCACAAGGTTCTTTGTACTTAATAGAAATATGACCTAAATTGGGGTTTGGATTTTAAAAAAATGTTTGTTTGAGCTTGCTTTTGTTAGCAAACGATATATAAAGTGTTTATAATCTTGTTAAGCAACTACAGTCGAGTTCTGTCCGTATGAACACCTTTATCTCTAAGAGTATACCAGCTAGAGCCAGCAAACTTTGAGATTATACTTATAAAATTGAGTTACAGCAATTTACGCTTTTATAAAATAGTGAAAATTAAATTAATATAACATTTAGGCTATAAAGTGTTTATAATCTTGTAGAGCAAGATTATAAGGATAGTCTTCTACTTGTTAAACGACTACAGTCGAATTTAAAAAGTTCTGTCCGTATGAACACCTTTATCTCTAAGAGTATAACAGCTAGAGCCACCAAATTTTGTAAAAATACTCGTTAGTAGTTCAAGTTTGTATTAGAATTTAGTTAGAGCAACTTACGCTTTTTTAAAACAGTGCAAATCAATAAAATTAAACTTAGAGGCTATAATTATATATAATCCTATAGTGCAACATCATCCAGTTTCCCAATGCAATATAGGGTATAAAGTCTTCATCAAGTGTTTTAACTCCTTAGTTAACTGCAAATACTAATTTATTTTTATTTGCTTTTATTTTATGTCTCTGCTCTTGCTCACACACTCCTTCTCCCTCTCTCTTTCCCACCGACTTGTAAACATAAATGGTTTAAGCAAACGAAAACTGATTCAATTTGCTGACCGCCTGTCAGAGGCCAGATGAAATAGCAGTAAATATTCACAAATCATGTGCAGAATGACATTTTAAATTACCTGTGGCTAGTTGCGTTTATTGACTTACTTCGGGTTAAATGCAGAATGGCCTAACTAGCCCAAGCCAAGGGCGATCAGGCAATGCTAAACCAAACTGTGGTTAGCAGCATCTCTCCACACACATAGACAGAGAGAGAGAGGGAGGGAGAGAGAGAGAGAGAGAGAGAGAGAAGAGAGAGAGAGAGAGAGAGAGAGAGAGAGGGAGAGAGACAGAGCGAGGGAAAGCTAATCGAGCTTAGTTGTTGCCACATGGATTCAAAACATGCCACATGTCGTCGCAAAGTTTTTGAGCTGAGCGAGACAACTAGGCATTAGGGAGTACTGTCACGCCCCTCCCTGGCAGCCCTTGCACCTGTTTACGTGCTGGCAATTTGCATGTGGCATGTGGCAAGTGGCAAGTGTAGCACGCTGCATGCCGACGGAGATTTCCAGTTGGCAAATTGGTATTACGCAGCGAATGTGTCGCGTACGCGTGCAGCAGCTGCTGCCGTCAGTGTTGCCCTCTCTGTCTGCCCTGGCACTGCAACTGACACGCCTCCACTTACTCCCACGCCCCCACTTACTGCCTGCTGCCCCCTTAAGCGGCTCACTCATTGTTTAATAAGCAAAATTAATGCTTGCATGGCGCTGTCAATGCGACGACTCCCTCTCCCCTCCACTCTCCCTCCCACTCTCTCTCTTTAGGCTCCTGCCTCCACCTCATTGAGCTGATTATGCATGCAACTTGCTGGCCTGCAGCAGTGCATGCAACGTGCCACATTTTGTGGCAAATTAATTAAATGCTCCACCGTCGCAGGACAACAGCAAGCGGAGAAGGAGACAGAGTCAGGCGCAGGGACGGACTTGCTCAGCGCTTTGCCTGTCAGCCAATTGACTTTTACTTTGGCCCCCGTGTGGGCGACTTGGACATGGAAGGCTGGCTAGGCATGGTGTGCCTCACGTGGAGGCGTTGGCTTTCACGTCTAGCTAGACGGAGACTTCTTTTGCCCGCTCTGGGTGAAAGTGCCGCGCCTCTGCCGCTCCTCTGCCTCGCTCTTTGGGGCATTGAACCCAGAACACGAAGCGCGAAGGCAAGGCACAAGGCGTCATAAATCTCCACAACGCTTGCAACATGTTCGTCTGGCCTGGGTCTGGCTGGGTTTGGGGCTCTGGGCCTGCTCTGGCTCTGACTTTGGCTCTGGCCGGGCACGGGCAATGCCCTCTTGCTGGCCAACAACAAAACAAACTGCATTTTGCAGCTTCCTTTTTCGCCCAGCGACCTGCGCTCTGTCACTTATTCTTCTCCCTTTTCTCTTCCTTCCCCTTCTCCCCCATCTGCTCCTTCTCCCTTGCCTTTTCTTCTCTCTTCTTCTTCTCTCTATTTGCTCCTCTCTTCTTTCTGCTTCAACAAAATTTGCGCAACATAAATTATGTTTTGTAAGAATGTTTTTTTGATGCTGCCCTCCTGGCTGCACTGCAGCTTCGCTTGCTGTCTCTCCTTCTTTATCTCCCCTCTCTCTCTCTCTCATTCTCTCTCTGTCTCTCTCGCTCTGGTCTCAAGCTGTTTGCCTGGCACTTGACACCTCTCAATGACAGCCGCTGAGCTGCCTCCGTGTCTCGTGTGTGTGCAAACTTTGCCTGTCAGTCGGAGCAGCTACTGCCCTCCACTCCGGTTCCTATTCCTGCTACTGCTGCTGCTGCTGCTTCTTGCTGCTTGCCACACATTTTTGTGCAGACAAAAGGGTTTTTGTTTATGCTTAAGCTGGCAGATAACATTTTAACCCACATGCGACGATAAGCTCGAGGAATAAAGCCAGCGCCGAGTGCATTGCTGAGTTGGTCACATTCTCTGGCCACTTATTGTCTGCATTTATAGTGCACGTGATATAACATGAAAGATATATCGTATATCTTGGCAATTTTAATTGTCTTGTAAACCTGTCAGCGTTGCCTTTAAACTTCAACTTGGTGAGAATAGAATAGTTCAGCAGTTACTGCGATTTGTATGGGGTATATGGGAAGACAGATATAAGGAGCTAGAAGTAACTTATGCCTTAAGCACATAAACAACTTTTCTGGAGAGAATAATCCTCAATCAGAAAAAACATAGTTGTTCTTTACTTTATATGTATGTATGTAACAGGCAAAAGGAGGCTTGACAGACCCTTGAACTATATACATATATTCTGAATCAGCATGAACATTCTAGTCAATATAGCTTTGTCCGTCTGTCTATCTGTCCGTCCGTAGGGAAACCTACATCTCATAGATTTTAAAACCACGACTACCAATTTTGTTTTAGATTTTAACCCTTCAAATTGAAAAAATGGAATTCCAAACGATATTTTAATGTTTATTTTTATTTATTTTTGGTAAACATAATAACAACGAATATCGAAATCATTTGTAGAAAAATGGGTTGTGATCGAATAAGTATGATAGAAGTTATTTAAGAAATTCTTAATATGTGCCAATTTCTAAGGCCCTTCCTAGAAGTATGCAACACAAAACTTGAAGAAATCGTTTTGGTCAGTTGTGTAGCGGGTATAACACAGTCCACTGTAGCTTTCTGCCTGATTTCATTTATTCTACTCAGTAGGAAACATTTGTCAATATAAAAACACATATCTAACTTATAAAACCTATATCTTTAGTTTTACATACATAGATGAATAAAATTTCTACTTTACCTATACATACTATACCTTCTTAATCATAGAACGTTTCCAATAGTTGAATTTATATAGCTTACTTCAATTTCTCGAGGGTATACAACAATCCAGACAAGATAATTTCAACTAATGCACACACACACACTTTTTATATAGCTTACATATAGGATACACCCCCCGTCAACTTATCGAACATCGTCGCCGAACTCCTTCTCGCCTTCTCTTGGCAAGTTGCCGCCTCAAAGTATTAAAATATTATGTTGACTTTGCCGACAAGCCAACGCCCTGCAGAGTTTTGTTTAATTTTTAGTGGTTTCACCTAACTTTTATTGGATAATTAAATGCTCCACCAGAAGGGGGAGGCGTGGCTTCTTGCGGCTTGTGTCTGTCTGTGTGTGCGCGCATAAATCTTCGAGTGGAAACTTTTTGCCGACAAGCGCAACATAAATATTTTAAAATTAAAAGCGGCGGAGGTGAGGAAAGAGCTGCGGCTTATCTGTGCTGCGTTTTTCCTCCTTTCCACTCCGCTCCCAACCCCATACACTTTCAATGTTGCAACTGGCGGCGTGGAAAATGCATTGAAGGCAAGGAAGGAAGGCGGCATAATTAAATCGCTGCAAAGGGAAAACAGGCAGGCAACTCTGGAAAAGATGCTGGTAGAGGGTCCTTTTCACACTTTAACTACTTACCTCTCCCTACAGTTTGTTGGCACATGCAAATTGTCAGATTGTCAGGTAGGGGAGAGCCAAAGTATTAGCATAGAGCAAATCAGCAATGTTAATGTCTCGTTTTGTTGATTTGCACAAAGTATTAGAACAACAAAAGAAGTTTCCACTAATGAAATACATCAAATCATTTGGATATGAGATTGGAATTGTAAAAATTGGGATAGAAATTGTTGGAAGAATTGCTGGAAAAAGACTGTATTGTTAGTATTGTATAAGTATTGTTAAATTTAAGATATTCTAGAGACTCTTTAAGCAAAGATAATAAATTGAGCTAGGACTACAGAGATTAATTTTAATTCTGAAAAAAAATTCGAATAATTTCACCTGATTCATAAACTATAATATATATTTTAATAAAGAAGAAATATAGTTTTAAAAAAAAAAAAAAAGACTTGGGAGGTTGAAGAATTGACCTGGAAACTTAGAGAGAGCACTCTATTTTTTAGGTAAATACTGCAGCTTTCCAATTCTTTTCTTTCTTCATATTATAGGCTATGAATCAGGTGGAATTAGATTAGACAGGGTGTAATTCTTGAAGGAGATGAACCATTGTAATATTCAAGAACAATTTACTTAGAAGAACTTTAGAATATAATTTTTATTTAAAAAAAACTTACTAAGAAGAATTTTAGGTGTTAATTAAATGAGTTTTATATTAACTCTGAACGAAAACCGTGCAAATGTCTTTTTAATTAAATCCTCTTCAGAGACTTCCAACAGAGGTACAACTAAGTTTTCTCTAAATATAAGCAACCCCCAAGTTGTTCTCAGTGTACGTGTTTCTTATGCCTCTCAGGCATTAAGTTCACATGCCACTTGCGTGCTTCATCTTTCCTTGTTTGCCACATCATCTCTAGTTTACTCGGTTGCTTTCGAGCACTGTAAATGGCGTTAACGCCCCTTACAATACTGCAAATTGTAGTACATATTATACGCTTGCCTTGAGTCCAGTCTGGGCCTGACTTGGTCGTCAGTTCACTTGGGCTACTCTTGAGTGCGCCTTGGTGCTGTGTCCTGGGCCTGGCACAAAGCAATAACTGACTAATTGCTCGAGTCCAAAGTGCGCACTTCTTGCTCGCACGAGTGCCCCGACTATTTGCATACATACACACAACACACAGAGAGCGAACCTAACCTCAATTCTTGAAAAACAAACGTCCTCGCTAGCTACACTACTTATATTCACAGTGTATACACTATATCATGCTATGGACATGAGACTCAACCACTTTGCTTCAATTTTAGATGCGGTTGCAGTTCAAACAGTTGAAAGCGAAGAAGGTGTAGAAGAGCGTGCAAGAGGAAGAGGGTGGCAGCACTTTGCACTTCCGTTTCCGGCAATTATTGTGCTGTGTGTGAGCTGCCGCACTTGAAGAGCGACCTCAGCAGCATTTTCGCCTTGCCTCCTTTGCCTGCTGCAATTTTCTTGAATTTTATGTTTCCCACACAGGCAAAACTTGCGTGTAAAGGCTAGGGAGAGCAGGAGGGGAGGGGGGAGGGGAGGGAGCGTGCGACATGTCGAGCATGAAAAACTTTTTCAATTCGTTGCATTCCAAAATTTACATAAACATTTTCTCCTACGAAACTCAATTTGCGCTTCTTGTTTTCCAGTTTTGCCATGTAAAACACAAATTGAAAAGTCTCCTGTCGCCCTGTGTGTGTGTGTGTGTATGTGTGCGTGGGTGTAAAATATTGTAAAAAGGTTGTGCCCGGTCTGTTCTCTTTTGATCGGGTGTCAGTTTTCCGCCTTGATGCGTCCAATCAAAATTCAATGCTCCACAGCCTACAGACTGGCTTCGTTAATAACTGATGATTCTGTTGCCAAAAACATTTGCAATTCTTTTATAATTTACCCCGCTCCCCTCTGCCTCGTCTCGCCTTGCCTCGTCTCAACTTACTCGGCTTGATTAATAACCCAGGCTGTAATTTTAATTAAACGAATCCAACTTAATTTATGCAATTCATACGCAATTCATCATTTTGCACTTGTCATGCAACTCCGACTCGGCGCTCCACTCTTTCCCCCGCCCCCCTTTACCTCTCCCGACGTTTCGCAACGACGACAGCAGTCGCCAAAGTTGTCTGCTAATGGGCCTGCACAGGGGCTTAGTATGCGAAGGGGGGCGGGCGTAGCTTGCAAAGTTTCCCAGTAAAACATTTATCTTCTGTGCCGTGATGAAGTTTGCAATTACGCTGCACACGCACGAAAGAGTTTAGTTGGGGTAATCAACTTAGCCACATACTTACCATATAATCGATTTATTAAATGATGGAGTTCCAAGAATTCCCAAGAACTAACTTTGATTACCATAATTAAAAGTCATTATTCTTTCATTGCCTTTAAAAATTTATGACTTTTCTCAGTATTTAAAATTGCTTCTAATTGTTTTAGGTTTGTCTCAAATTTCTCAAACAAATTAATTAAGATAAAAATAAGTTCACATAATTTCATTCCCATTTATTATATTTTCATTCTTTATTCAAACCCATAATTACTAGTGACACCCACATGATTCCCAGTAAAGATTCATTTCATTGTCCATTTCATTTTATCAACGATTCTTTTTGATTTGATTAAATTTCTTAGAATATTTTCGAATTTATTCAACCTCAATTGACTTGATTTCTCAGCCCTGCTTCCCTTTTGCTGCTTGTAAACAATCTTGTCTGCTTAAACGAAACCTGTCATGACATAATATGAAGCCAGTTAAGCTGACCTAAGTCAATACCCTCTTCAGGCTTGACGGGGCTACGCCTCTGGCGCTGGCGCTGCTTGCTGCCACAACTGGCAACTGACAGCTGACAACTCATTTAGAATTACAAGAGCTATAGAAACAAGAACAAGAACAACAATGACGACAAGTTTGATGAGCAGTCAGCTTAAGAAACGTTACACACACACACACACACACACACAGCACACACACAGTGACACCCTGAGGAACTTTGCTCTGGCAATCTCCATATGCAAATGTCGCCAGCATAATTAACAGGGTCAGTCTGTCACAGAGGACTAAGCGAGTGTGTGTTGGCATTAGTTATGCGAATGTGTGTGTGTGTGTGAGTGATATATTGTATGACTGCCCCGACATATTAAAAGCCAATTAGTTGCATTCCCAAAACAAACATGAACTGATCTCGATTCTTCTACTCCATTGCAGGTCAAGAGCCCCCGGAACCATCACACCATCACTGAGCTGCTGACCTTCTCCAATCACACTGAATGTCATTGCATCCCGCGCAGCAGCTTCGGCACGGAGAGCGTCAACAGCAACCTTGGAGTTCGCCAGGCAACCATTTTCAACTGCAATTGTCCACAATACTTTGAGAAGATACTGCAGAACGATGGACAGTGTCGCTGCGATTGCTCGTCCAGCAACTACGACTGCGACTTCCGCAAGCGCGGCAGCGAACACTTCTCCATGATCGATCGCAAGTGAGTAGCGAGGAGGATGAAACCCTTGAAGAAGATTCCCCTTAACTCTACCCCCTCTTCTTTGCCAGGTGCATACAGCAGGGGCGCTGCAAGCCGCCCACTTGCCAGTTCGGAAAGTACATGGAGCGGCAGGGTCGTTGTCCCAATGAGAACGATCAGATGCATAATCAACCGAATCCCTACAACCCACGCAGTCTGTCGTAAGCAGCACCTTCTGGGCACCCGCATAAGTATTAGTGAGCTCTGTTTTACAAGGAGTCGAGAGAGGGACCCGTCCCAGGCAGAAAGAGAGAGTAAAACGTGAATTTAGTTGCATATCCTATTCTATATATACAATACGAGACGATGAATATATATCTCACGATTTTCTTTACCCTCCCTCCCGAATAAAAAAGCATAAGATAAACGAAGAAAGAAAAGATATCGACCTAAAGAATTAGCATTGTTCAGTGCAGAAGCAGAACGAAACACACACAAATATATAGTATGCATATTCTAATATTACGAAGAGGAATGAGAAAGAGAAGTTGAAGATGAATAAGAAGATGAAACTCAATAATTATGTATCGTATCGTATCGTAAGCAAAATATTCCAAAATATAAATTGACTGCGTTTTAGTTTAAATTGACTAATGTTATGTTATTTAATTATTAAAGATTAACACATAATTATTAGAAGTTTTAATCGTACTATATTATATCGTAAAGCTAATCGAGAACAACACACGAAACACGAAACTCAAAACTGCTCACAGAAGAGAAAAACAAAGAAAGAGGAGATGAAGTAGAGATAAAGCGAGCAAAAGTTAGGCATTTTGCATCTTAAAGTATAAATCTAATTTTAATTTCTAGTCAAATTTGTTGTACACAATTAAGTGGGCTGGCGCAAAGGCATTTAATAAGTACATACCATATATAGAACACACAAACAACCACAAATACATACACATACATATAGAAAACAAAGAAAGCATTCATACAAACAGAGAAACATTAACTTTATACTTACTACATACTCGTATATCCGACTGTCCTAACTGTCATTCTCTCTCTAGCAAAAGAAACCAAACATGAGATATATAAAGAATTTGATATTAACATAGTTCAGAAGCCATTGAAAACCCACCAGCTGAAACACAACAACAACAACAACAACAACGACAAGAAGAAGACACAAGAACATTGGGTTAGTGCAAGTGCGCCCCAAAGTATGCAATGCACTAGGCAAAAAAAAAAACAATTGGAAACTTTTTCAGAGATTTCCCCGAGATTATTTAGTATTTTTGCCTTGAATGTGTATAATGTATTCAATCTCGAATTAAAGTATATACTTACTATATACGAATTTTATTCATAAACAGAAACCTCTAGACTAGACTTGGTCACAAATCACAGAGAGTATCTTTAGTTTGCCATTGATCATTTGCAACTGTGAGCTGATATCAAACGAGAGTTTTCTCCCATCAATAATTTCGATTTAATAAATTGGCAATAAATGGCAACAGCAGAAGCAATTGTTGTTTTTTGATTAGTGCAAAACTAAAATAGGTTTAATTAAAGGTAATGCTGGCAAAATGTGCTAAATTTGCAGAATCCATTAGACTCTAATGCATTGCACATGAATGCATGCACTGAGGTTTATTCAAATTCGAAATCCAATTAATTTGCAACGTATTCGGTTTTTCTATTTGCCAACAATAAAAGCCGATAATAAGTATTTGTGCATTATTTGTTTTTAGCGTTCATTTGACATAATTTATGAGCCACACTAGCTCGAACTATCTATACATTTATACTACGTTCATATACATACATAAACGATACTTGTATTTATTAAATTCTCACTCACACACACACACACGAATATACACGGCACAAAGCAATACATGAATAATACCAAGTTTATGTAATTGTTTATAGATGTTATAAAGCATAAACGTAAAGTACGAAAATGAATACTGCAAACACAAAAGAGAGAAAAACCAAAACATTTCAACAAGATTTTATTTCTAACTTTAGTATAAAACATTTTATTGTATAAACAAATCAAAGAGCATGCTCGAACAACAAACAAAACCGATTAAGATCGTAAAAACCATACTTTAAATAAATGAAACCTTATTATTACTATGCGAAAATCCAAATAAATATGATCAAAAAAAAATAGAATGCATTGTATTTTTCATTGTGGGAGGGATGAAGCAGATATCCTTGATAAGAGATGTACTAACCTGGTAGAAATGTATGTAACAGACAGAAGAAGGTGTGGCTGTGGTTCGTTTCCATATTTTCATGCCTGATTGTCTGTATGAACACGCAAATCTCAACTATTATAAAACCTAGAGACAAAAAATTTGGCATGAAGGTTACTGTATTTAGTATGCAGATAAAAAGTATTTCAAATAATGGTTGCCACGCCCATTACTCCCAAAAATTAAAAATTTAATTTTTCAACTTCGATTATTCGCTTATTTTTTGGTTTATCAAGAAACAAAAGAGAGAAGGGAAAGGTTCAGTTATGCAACTATACAAATTCTTTTAATTTTCAAATCTTAAACTAATTTTAAAAAGCTCTTGCTAGTTATAACCAGTCTACACTCAAGTAATCTCAACTTACTCAGTTTAAGTGCTTTAATCCAACAGCTTCGCTTCCATTGTGCACACACATCTGTTGAGTGCCTTCTGGCAGTTACCTGTGACGCTGGCGACACCTTCAGCCACACTCACACTCGCACACACACACACATACTGCAATGTCTGGTGCGCTCATCTCGGCCGAGTCGGGCTAATGATAATGACTGAAGAGCTAGGCAAACTTCTAATGAAAATGCATAACAAATAGCTTGGCTGCTAACCCATTTTCACTCCGCAAAGAGCTAAACAAAACACGCAACTCACGTAATTCCACACACACACACAAACACACTCGCACACACACAAATACACATACAGACAGACAGACGTGGTTGTGGTTTCAGCATTATGATCTAAAATTTATAGAATTTATAAGCAGACAGCACCCAAAAGGGTTAATGATGATGGCGCCCTCTGGCGGCCAAGAGGCCAAGGCAACAACCACAGCAACCGCACAGAGGGAGAAGGCATGAGAAAGAGAGAGAGAGAGATGCAGTAATAGGATCATTTAAAGCGTAGATGGGCGAACTCATCGATTAGGAGAGTGAATGCACGCGGATTTACAAATCGAAACAGCAGCATCAGTCGGAGGCGGTCCATGCTATGTTAATTTAAGGGGCGTGGCAGTTTGCGTGCAGCAAAGGATCAGTGCAATGCGGAGCGCAGTGTAACCACACACGCACAGAGGCGGAGCAAGCAAAAGGGGGCGTGGCTAGGGAGCCCGGAATGGATATCAGCATGGAGCAGCAGGCACAGGCAGCCGGAGAAGCCTGCGTAGCCCGCTGTATCGGGCGGCTGCAATGATGTTTGCCATGATACGCCTGCATAATTAATTCCCACGCACACATCCATGCAGGTGCAAAGGGGAGGGAGCGGGGCGGGTCACGGAAAATTCAGGTGAATGGCGCCGCCAAGCGGAGGAAATGCCGACAAACGGCAAACGCCGCAGCGCTTAAATTGAAACTCGCGCACACACACGCACACACACACCGTACACTCAAACAGGCAGACAGAAATTTGCATAAAGAAGCCTCCCACTTGGGTTGGTTCCCCTGTTCCCCACTCCTTCCTCCCGCACTTTGGCTGCGAGTCTACGTTAAATGCGCTTAATTTCCCGTTCGCAACTTTGTTTATACCCTCGCAGAGGGCGGGTTAATTGACTTTAAATTGTACAAAGTATGGATGTATGTATGTCTGTGTACATTAAGGATATGTGTGTGTGTGTATGTATACTTCCTGATTGTAGCAGGGGGAAGGTAAGGAGTAACTGTTTGGCATATATTTCCTACCTGCTTTATAGCTACTTGGCAAATTTGTGCTTCATTTTGTGGTTACTTTTTGGGAAAATGAATTAAAATTTGTCTGAAACAGTTTAAAGATAATTTGCGTTACATTTATAATTATTGCGCTTCTTTATGGTTTATACATTATGAATAATTTAAATGTAAGGTGTCAATGCTTGAATATATTGTTATATTGAATTGGTAGGTTCAATAGAAATTTTCAACGGTATTAACAAACTTACTAAAAATCAATCTTTGTTCTTCTACATGAAAATATTTAATTTTATATTTACTGTTGATTTATTTATTTATATAGTTTACAGTTCATATAGTTTATTCATATAATTTACAGTTATTTTTTCACACAATTTAAAGTAAAGGTCTTCATTATTTTCTAGAATTCTTTCGAGCATTGTTAACACTTTCCTTATGTTTTTCAAAAATCATTCGATATCCTACTCTGAAAACTATTACTATATTTACTCTCAGTTACAATTCTATACGTATTAATTTATTTCCTTATTCATTAGCTGTCAAATCGACCTTTTTTCGCTTAACATAAACCTCAGTCAATATCATATATTATTTACCTTGTGAGGGTGTCATTTATTCGTTCACATAACTTAGACATTTCATGTTCCTTCTGCTATTGTTGCCATTGCGGCGTGGCATTTTTACGAGCTCAGTGTGTGCGCGCCTGGGTGTGTGTATGTGTGTGTGTGTCCCTGGGTGTGTGTGTATGTAGGTGGGTTCCAGGGCTTGTGTTTTGTGTGTGTGCTAATTTTTTGTTGCCGCTTGCATTTGGCAAACGAATATCGCCAACATTTATAAAGCATTAAGCATTAACACAATTCGCTGCGAACAGAACAATTTGCATTTATGCGGAGCCGTCGTTGCTGCAGCGAGAATTTTAATTGCATGGAAAATCTATGCGAACGAAACAAACAAATGTAATAATTGCAGTGCTTCCCTCTCCCACTCTCTCTCTCTCTTTCTCCCTCCCTCTGTCTTTCTTTAGCTCTCTGTGCAATTGGATTGCCAGCAATTACGATGCGAATCCCCGCGAGCACACGAAATGTCACAAAATGTTTTTGAATAACGCAGTTAGAGGAAAACTTATTATGCATACTGTATGAAGATTTCTAGGAAAAAGTCTAAAGAGAATGGCAAATTAAAGCTAAGTCTAGCTGGGAATTTTAATGGCAATTTCTAATTTAGTTTCACAGCACAAGAATATCTAATTCTGTCTTCGTGAACAGTTATTTGTGTGTTGTCGTGTTGAAACTAAATAACGACAATAATTTAAATACATAAAGTAAACAAAAAATTTGAAGAATAAGAAATTTTATAATCGAATAATATAATTCAAATGCGAATATTTGTTAAGAATATGTTGTATTTCCCGGACTCGAAGAAATTTTACAATTAAAGCATAAAGTACCGTTGCATGAGCACTTTCGCTGAAAGTTCCTTAATCTTGAAGTTATGCCTGCCATCGAAACCAATAAGAAAAATTAGTCCAGAAATTTTAGAAACCAATTAACAGAATTAACGATCTTGGTCGATTTTTACGGTCAATTCCATGAATACCATAGTATACTATCCGTAAAATATATTATAGAGTCTACGATAGACTTGTCATACAAAATGAATTCATACACACTCAATCTTTCTCCTTTACCTTAACCATAAGTCTTAAGTATATAATAAAACTTCATCTTTATCCATCATAACAGAAACCACTTTAACTAGAGTACCAATACTATACTTTACTGTATTTGATCAATACATAATAATACATATACATATATAACTTTCCTTCCCCTCCTCCTTCGGCTTATTCATAATTCTAAACACAAGAACTTCATCAACACGAAGAATTCCCTGGCACATTTGAGGCGACCTTGACTCATGCGAATTGTTAATGCTAAGTGCTTATGCAGTTTGGATCGTGACGGGTTTAGCTCGCTTGTCGACATTGACCTTTGGACCCATAAGTAACAGCGAACCAACGCGTGCTCGAGCACGCAGCAGGAGCAGGTTCCAGGCGTGGCTTATGCCATGTAGCATTCATAAAAGTGTGCCGCGATTATCCTCGCCGACACATCGGAATGGGAATCGGAATGGCAATAGGAATGGGGCAGAGGAATGCGAAGGGGAATGCGAATGGGCTCCCAAGTACCCAGAAGCGTTTGCCTTTGTTTCAGTGTGCGTGTGCGTGTGTGTGTGTGCGACTGTGATATATGATATCGTTGTGCCTGTTCTCGGCGTCGAGCCTGGTTTGTTTTAGCCAAGAACTGAGTCAACGCAAGCGACGCGTGAAGAAGAAAACCCAATAAAAAATATTTACACATGTGCGCGTATTTTTTTCCCCCACTGAGTTTGTGAGAGATGCAGATACAAATGTATCTTGATGTGTGCACGACGAATACGCATGTGGTTCGGCAAAGAACACAGAGCGCCACCCAAACAAGGTGGACGCCTGCGAGGGCAACATTTGAGAATTTGATTAAATGTAAAATTTTTACAGCCATCGCAAATGGTGGCTAAAGATATATATCAGGATTGAACTTATAGTATAGGAAAGGAAATTGAATTTCTCAACTATGTCGTTGGGGAGCAAAGGGGCAGCTAGTTTAGTAAGTGTTTTACAAAGATTTGAAATAGAGAATTAAGGTAAAGAATTGCGAAGCAAAAAATCCGTTTTTATACTAAAGATGTTTTCCTTATTTTTGAGATGTGCTAACTTTGAAAAATTAAAAATTAGCCAATTAAAATATTAAAATAAAATTAATCTACTAAGAGTCATTGTTTCTACTGCAAGAAATCGTTCCACTGTGTGCAGCAATTATAAACCCTGTTTATTCCCTCCACATTCAATATCAATCAGCTTTTGTCTGCTTGTTCTTTGCCAGCTCTCTTCAATTATCTAACATTGACTTAATTGTTATCGGCTTACCGCCACTTTCGATAAATCCTTGACCAACTTCAACGATCAGTGTTGAATAAGTTCAATTAATAATTCCAGTCGTCGATTGTCAACAGAGTGAGAAAATAAGAATGTTATTTGTGTATAAATTAAAAAATCAGTTAAAAACAAAATCCTTCGATGGTTTTGAACACATCCACTACATAAATCTACGGTTTAAGTTCAGCATAACGTCCTAATTGCTTACCTTGAATTGATCTTAAACACAAAAAGGTGACTGAATCATTTCTGCGGCAGTTAACCCACATTTAAGGCCAAACAGGCCGAAAGTATTAAAAACCTTTTTCTATTTTTTATAGGCCCGAGATGTGTACTAACATTTTGGCCATTTGGTGGGCAGTTGGCGGCATGAGGCACGAGGCATGCGGCATGTGGGGGAGGTGTAATGTGTTGACTGCCAAAGTGCCAGCAGGAGCGGGGCACACACACGAAACAAGTCAAAATACACACACAAACACACAATTTTTTAGGCTGCACAATGGCAACAAAGGGGCAACAGCAATCAAGAACAACGGCAGCAGCAGCTACAACAGCAACAACAACAACAGGCCAGAGTTGTTGCGGCTGCGAAGCGTGTGCTAATCTTATTTTTATGGTCTCGACGGACTTGGACTTGTTTCTGGCTCGGCTCGAGTGGCAGACTCACGCACGCACACACACACACGCAAGCACACGTACGTGAGTGTGTGGCTGCATTTGAGCCAAGTTAAGTTATTGGCCAAGTTGTTGTTGTTGTTGTTGTTGCTGTCTCACTCGCTCTCTTGTTTGCATATTAGTCACAAGCCCCAAACAAGCAGACGATGATGCCGACGACTCCGACTGCAAAGGAAGGAGGAGAGGAGAAAAGAGGGAGGGGGGCGGTGCTAGAGAACAACACTAAATTGAGTATTAAACGAAAGAAATGATGTCGAGGCTGCGCATCTGAGGCTATTAGAATTAATCAAAAGGATTTGTTAGCGTGAAAGGAGCGTGAGAAGGGGTGAAGAGGAGGGAGCAGGGGAGTGTAAGGAGTGAGTCAGCTACTGAGGTGTAGCTGCTCGTCTCCATCTCATCCCAAGGTGCCGCAGGGTGTTCCGCAGCTGGCCAGAACAAGATATCGTTGCTTCCTTCTTGAGTTTTGCGCATTTTGCGGTTAGTTTGGTAATAAATTCTGCGCCCGGCTTATTGATATTTATTATTAGTCCCGGAAATTGTGCGCATGTTCGACCATATATCGTGTCGATAATGTGGCGTCTGGGAATCGGAGCGAGAGGCGCCTCCAAGCGGCAGCCCTCCTTCTCTCTCCTTCTCCTCCTCTATCGATACGTTCCACGGCGTGCTCTGACCTTTGTCCGGCGATTATAATTGATTGTATTTGTCGGGGCTTAGCCAAGTGTGACCGTGTGTTGTGCAGGGTCAATTGAATGACGACGGAGGCAACACTTGCCCAATAATGATAATTGCCTCAGCCAGGGGGAAACAACTCAATAAATCGCAATATTCTAAGGATTGTAATAAATAAATTGGATTTCAATGTGACAGGCAAGTGAGATAAGAGAGAGGAGTTAAAGAGAAAGGTGAGAGAGTTAGAAAGGAGAGATTCAGAACAGAGAAGTATTCTGGTACTTTAAATATGATTTGCCGTTCATTTGTCCGCCTTATATGATAAAAGCAATATACAATAATATAGTAGCAATCTTCTTTTAATCTGTTAGAGCACAGCACATGCACAAAGCTTAAGACTTCCCAAAGGTCACTCAAGCGAGTGAGCACTGTAGCGTACTCATGTTTACAGTAAAAATCTAAAAGCATTAATGTGTCATGGAGGATTATACGAAATCTGAATACTTGTCAGCATTTTTACAACCCAATTTGCAAGTGTATAAAACGATCCAAGAGAAGTCCCACAAAGGTCTTGACCGTCTGGCTTTGGACATGACCAACTCCTGGCATCGTCTCCCTATACACTCCCTCTTTTTGAGTATTGCTATCTGCTTTGAGAGATAAAAATACAAATTAAATCTGCTAAAAGACGAATTTCAATTTAGCATTCAATTTTCATCGCGTTATTTACATGCTTTCAATTTCAAAAGCGATAAACAACAACTGGCAGTGGCATCCGCAGAAGGGGTAGGAGGTGAGGACAGATGTAGTGGCAGAGGTACCGTACAACTATACAATCTTCTTATTCATATTCGAAGTCATATTAAAGACCTTGTTGATTTTAAACTCGATTGCCAACGATCGAAGACTGTGCACAGTCTTTTTGACCTTTGGCAACTGCTGGGGATCACAGCTGTGGCTGAAGCTATTGTTGTTGAGGCGACTTTTTAGCAATAATCGTTTTTATAAGTTAACTCAGCAACAAGCAATATCATTAACATATCAAAAGTTCAATTGTATAGATTGATTATTACTTTTAAAGATATCTGTGCAGGAGGGCATGCTTAATTTAAATTGCAGGATTAATTTGAAGGAAAATTTATATTCAACTTAAAGAAACTAAACAGTCATGTGTTGAAAAACCCTTTCTAAAGGGTATTGAAGGGTATACCTTAAATGATCTCAGGTCACTATTGAACCTGTACTTATTGTTTTATTTGAACCTCATCAAAGCAGTATCTATCAATCCCCGGCTGAGTCATATTCAGTCATCATCAGTATGTCATCGTTTCATCTGTGTTTCTCTCTTTGATGTCAACTCAATTTTGGTTTATACGACTTGCTAAATTAGTGGGCGTGTACAGATTGCAATAAGTGTCCATTCACAAAGAACTATACCAATTAACGCTGCAGAAAAAGATGTTCGATGGCCGATCCGCTCTTAGATTCGTGGGCATTTCATGGTCTTCTTGATTGCCCTTCACTATCAACCTTCTTCAAGCAAATTTTCATATACCCCTCAAGGGAACTAGACGAATGGTAACATGGGCCAAAAGGTTGCTAAATGATTAAGAGGCGTTGCTCCCACTCCTACCTATCACTCCCCTCCTCTGGACGCACCTTTCTTCAAGTCTTTTCACTGGGTGCATTAGAAAGTTTGTGGGAAGTCTTTTCAAGTTGCTGCAGGCGCCGCAGGAAGAGAAAGACTGAGCGAGGTGGCAGTGGGGAGGTGGGCAAGTGGGAAAAGCAGCCAAAAGTTTTTCCATTGCTTTTCATAAAGGAAGCGCGTCGCACACAGAGCAAGAAGACTTAAGAGCTGGTAATGAAAAGCACTAATGCCAACGAGTCAGATGCGTTGCACTAAGTGAGTGTGTGTGCGTGAGTGTGTGGGTGTGTGGGTGCGTGTGACGTGTGGGTGTGCGACTTTTATGTTAATTGAGGCGATGCGTCAATGGCACTCGCTGCTCTTGGCTCTTCTGTGCTGCAACTTTGGGTTATGTCAACCGTGAAAAGCGCCTTGAAAAGGTGCCAAAACGGAGGCGAAGAAGGTGCTGCGCCAGTTGCAAGTCCCGTGGGCCGAATTGACGCAGCGTGTGGGCTTTCTCAATGTGCCGCACGCACACACACACACACACACCATTACAGTGCCAGCCTGGGCCACAAAACTATTAAAGTTTCCAAGAAGAAAACTTCACCATCAGCCCAAGTAAATCGCTATAAAACTTAGTGCACTTAGCGCTGGCAAAATCAGTTTTATAGCTGCGGCTAACTCGATCAAACCCCATAAACTAATTGGCTTATGGTTTTTGTTGGTTACCGACTTTAAGGTGTAATAATAATGGAAACGAGTGAACAACTTCTATGAATTTCTGTGCAGGAGAAATTAAGATCTTTAAAATTTTGTTTTACACTTTAGCCCAAATTATTTTATATGATGAAAAAAGTTTAAGCAGGTTTTAAGTAGCCATGGAAGAGTATGCGACTTAATGTTTGTGTACATATGTCTGCCTGCATATGTGTGTGTTTGCGTGCCACATGTAGCCAAGACTCACAGGTGGCACAGTGCAAAGTGTTGCTCGTCAAACTTGCCCTGGGGATCTAGGACCAGCTTGTGGCTACACAAAAACGAGACAAGGTGGCAGTTTGATTGATTAAGCACACAAACACATACACCTACAAGTGCAGCATGTGTGTGTGTGTGTGGCAATAAGAGTTGTTTGTGGAGCTGTAAGGATTATCGTCGACCTAACACGCTTTTCGATTGTTCGAACGGAGTCAATTTTCGACAGCAAAGAGACAGGAAACAAACACAACCAAGAATATATCAAAACAAAACTATCAAATCGTCAAGTCAAGTCTTGTCATTATCACCGGTTGACTTTAGTGCATTGTTGCTGCCTCATTTGCATATGAACTACGTGAGGCAAGAACACAGGGTACAGCACAAGACAGAAGAGGAGGCCAGGCCCCAAGGAGGACGAGCTCGAGGCCAGCAGCTTCGATTATAAAATCTGCCAGGCGATTCTATTTGTTTTACATTTTTTTTCACACAAATTGCTTCGACTTCAAAATGTTTCCAATGTTTCGACAATTTTCGTATTTCGATTGTTTCGATTGGCCAAAGGCCCGCAAAAGGTCTGTCAACGTCAGGAAAAATAAGACAACTGCCTCAGCTCAGCTCTGACTTGATTTCTATGCAAATTGCTTTGTGAATTTGCGTTATATTTGTGCAGACTGCAAGCGCCTTTCCTGCTCTCTCTCTCTTTCTCTTTGGTATATTTTCGGTATTTTGAGTCGATTTGCAGTTATTGCAAACCAATTTACCAACGTGATTTGCCCTTGTCCGTTGCCTTCTTTAATTCACTGTCTCCTTGAAATATTTTACTGTATGTTAGTTATGTCTATCTATAGGTTCTTAAATTTACCAGATTTGTTAAATATACTAATAGATATCGCAGGATAATTGTCAAATTTATAGTTGAATTATAACTACAGTACATATGATTTCTTATCTTGCAAAAAAGTCTTTATTTGAGATACCCTGAATGATACTTATAAATTTTATATTCCCTTGAGTTTTACTCGAAAAATATTTTAAATTATGGGTACAAGATCAGTTAGTTATTGATACTAACTAATACTAATATATAATTCAACATATAATGTATCTGTAGACCATTTCCTTATGCTTTGAAGAGTGAAATAAACTCTTCAGGAGTATTTCTTCCAATTTTTATGCTAACAACTCATAACTTACGACTTATGCCTTTGGCCCGACACTGAATAGACTTAAAGCGGAATTTGGCATAATGTGCCAAAACACAGACACAGACACGCTTGGATCATAAAGCAAATTAACACTTACGCTTGCTGCCAACTATGTTATAAAGCAATTCATTTTGTTTCATCTCATTTTATTTCTTTTCATTTCGAATGAGGCCCACGCAAACCACAAGCCAAGCAAATAGTGAAAAATTGGCTCAGACATTAAACAGATGCAAACGACGACGATGGCGACGACATTAAGTCTCCAAATGCAACGCCAGGCGCAGCCGCCTCCCTCTTCTCTTATTCCCCTTCTCTTCCATCCTCGAACCAATTGCCCACTTGTCGCAGACCCCAATTCAGAGACAGCCTAGGCCCGCAGCCGCATTCAAATTGCGCTACCAACTCGAAGCGACCCCATCGTGTATCATCATTAACCAACGTCGTCGTCGTCATCGTTGTTGTTGTTATTCTTATTGCTGCTGCGGTCGCCAGCATGTCTATGCCTTCATTTTTAGCCAGCATTTTGCCAAAAACTATTTATTTACTTGCGATACAAGATACTTTTTTTTGAAGTGTTTCAACTATCTTATGAGCTTGAAAACAAATGAAGACTTCACGGAATTTTCAAGAAAAGTAACTGTTTTTTTTTTTACTGTGATATATAATAGCATATGAGTAAAAGATATTTACTAGAATTGTTTATATCATATATCATGTCCTTATATTAAATCTTTGTCCATCACTATTTCTGGTGCAATTTCTATATCTTCCTTTTTATCTATTTTTCTTTATTGTTCTATCTTTATCTCTCTCGTTACTTTAACGACAATATATTTATTCATATCTTCCTCTTCTTGCATGCAAATCTATCCATGTTCTATTTATATCGTCTTCTTTATTTCCTTACTCTTGAAATGTTTTGTTAGAGTATGTAAACTTCAGTGCGAGCCAACTTGCATCTCGTTTGCATTTCGGGACGACATTTCTTGGCACAGTTTCTGGGCTAGTTTCTTTTGGGGCCCAGTTGCTGTTTGCCCTGACTGTTTTTGCTGGTTTTTTGCATCCGTATCTCAATCGGAGCTTACCTTTTGTGCACACCAATTTGTCTCTTGCCACGTTTTAATCCCCCGACGCGCTTATCGTGACCAATGTGGGCAATAAATTTGGCCTTCTCCAATTGCCTCCCGCTCCTGAGCCCGATAATTTGTTTATTGTTTGCACATTGTAACATTTTTTCACCCACTATAACGTCGGCCTTCTACACAATTTCCAGCTGCATTTTTCCTCTTCTCGTAAAAAGTGAAAAGCTCAACAAGGCCAAGTGCAAAACATGGCACTCTTAATTATCCTCGCCGCACTGCAGATTCATTTACATACTAAGTTGATTTTTCTCTGTGCATAATCAGCTATATATTATCCTGGCCATGAACTATAACTGCAGCTATTCAGTATCAGTAAGCTTATCTGCGAAATGCGTAATTAACATTTTAATGCGATTCTAAATGTCAAAGCAACATTTATAAGAATCTTTTTTGAACATTGTTGTAATTAATTGGCAATTTTAATATCCTAACATTACAAATCAATGCATAAAAGAGATATTTTTCATAATTTAAACTGAAAATATAATGATCTTGTTTTTAATTATATTCTTTATTTTATTAATTGAAGCGTATTAATTAACCTTGTATCCCACTGTGCGATAGAATCACAGCAGAAGAGCGACAAGTTATGCAAATTATATTATGTATGTGAGAGAGTGAGAGTGCAGGAGAGCGCAAGTCTGCAGACGCATATCAAGCAGTTAGAACACACACTTATTAAAAGAGTATAACCCGACTCACCTCATACGCACGCAAAGCAGCAGCCAGAGCGAGAGCGACAGCGTCCTGTCAACACATTCACACGTACTCACCTCGCAAGCACACGTACTTTTACTCCCACTCGCTCTCTCCCCACACTTCCCCACAAGCACACACGACGATCAATTTAACAGAGCCAGAGAGTGAGAGAGTTCTCGAAGTTATCGGCAGCATCACAAGGAGGCTGCTGAGAGTCTGACGAACCGTTGGGTTAGTGCGTCTCAGCAAGTCGAAGCGAGCACAATGAAGAGAGTGTGCATAGGATTAAGAAAGTGAGCACCGGCAACTTAACGAAATAAAATTGTTATTGGAAAACATTGAAAAAAAACGGGAATTAACAAATATAAATCACAGATTTTCAATATAATAATAATTGTTTTGTTAATTCTTATATGTATTTATTATTATAACATATTTATTATGTCAATCCCGTTGATTTTCTGAGCGAATTAAATCAAGATTAAAGAGTGTGCAGTGACTGCTGATTAACTTTGATGGTTGCATCCATTATGATTCACTTGCCTGTCTCAGGTAACATTCTGGACCCCCCTCTCCCTCTCTCATCAACCTATCATCATCAATTTGCCTGTTCAGTTTGCTGCATCCGATGAAGTTATGGCTAAGGCCACAAGGCTCGGACAGGTATTTTAATAAGCTGGAGCATGAAGTCAAGTGCATTGAAGCGGCATAAAAAACTTACGCCCCTGGACTACACCCGATATCCTGCCTTTGCCTCCCCTACAGGTGCCTCTTTCTCTCTCCTGCCTTGAATGTTGACCTTTGACAGAGGAATTTAATATTATGTCATGTCGTTATCATTTTTGCTGCAATGTAGCCCAACTTACCCCCTACCCCCCCTGTGCACTGTATTACAGTCTCTCGTCAGGTCAGGCTTCAATCTCTGCATATTACCTGCTTCATGCTTTATTATTGCTGTTTGCTTTGCACGCATTTCGTTTGCATAACTTTCCAGAGCAATAAAAGACAAGGAGCGAGAGAGAAAGAGACACTCTCTGTACACGTCCAATAAGTGAATATTATTTTGGAATAGCTTGCATATTTTTGCAAAAATGTTCTTCATTTTGATAAGCATTGCTTGCACTGCCTATGTAGTGTGCCTGTGTGTGTGCAAAGTTCTCTCTGTAATAACTTCAGCATATTCAGAAAGAGAACTCTAGGGAATTCCTCATTGCAACAGTTTCCAAAGCTCTGTGAACTTGATACTATTTATACAAATTTCTGTTATAGTAAAGTGTAGATGTGTAAGCTGTAATTATGCAGTTTTCTCCGAGTGAGCCCATTGACTTGTAATGATTGCTGTTTGCAGTATGTTTATTACTTTTTATTGCCTCTCAAATTCCGTTGCTGCAATAACAATGTAATCGGTTAACATATTCTTTACATATCGCTGTAACTATATCGTTGAAAAAAAAATTAACAGACCTTTAACACTAACTTTTCAGTGTCTTTACATACAAGTTTTTGTATCGCTCGCAGCACATATCGATAGCTTATAAGTTAGCGTTTAGTAACACTGTTTACAAAACAAAATCATCTGAATAAATGAAACGGGAAAATGCACATTGTGTCACAGATAAAAAGTACGCACAGTGAGTATTTTGCATTTGCATTCGCCCCTTAAAATTATAAAGAATGTGTGTTTAAATGTAATGAAAATCTTTAAAAATAGTAACATATTTAACTGCGCACACTTCCAATTAAGTAATAACAATAAACTTGCATGCAAAACTGTTGCCTTTTTTATTTTAATTACTTAAGTTTATGGCCAACAACAACCAGAACGGGGGCTGCCTAATTGGCACTTTTATGTCAAAATGTAAAAGAAAAACAAAAATGAACGAGCAGAAAAGAGGAAACTAAGAGTAAAATGTATAAGCTTTTCACATTACCCATTTACCATGTGGCACGCACAGGCAGACCCTGTGTGTCTTGTTCCTATCTCTTTCTCTGTCACTGTCACTGTCTCTCTCTCTCCCTGTGTTCTTACTGGCCTGCCCGTGTCTGTGCCATGTTTACAATTTCTAAATGAAAATATTGAGGCAAAACGTTTTCCAACACACTGCGCTTTTCTATGCCTACCAGCTGCTTTTAGCCAAATTGCAACATGTTGCAAGTTGGCACAAAGAAGTCAAAACACAACGAAAACATCAAGAACAACAACACAAATGTAAAAATAGAGAGAGAAAATAACGAAGCATTTGTTCAACTGCACTTAAGTCGACACAAGGCACGATTGACTGGCCCTAATTGTTCAGTTTCATGTGCAGATCTTTACCTTACATACGAGTATATCGAAAGCATAAAAACTACATAGGAAAACTTTCAACAAGAGTTCCTAGTTATAGATAACATAAGTGAGATATACACTCTTACATAACAAATTCTTCAAGTATTAATACAATTTTGGGGCAAAAAAAAGAAAAATTTAAAATTTGGAAATACACTTAACTTAAGAATATGAATTTAGATGTGCCTATCAAATTTCATGATTTTAACTCATAATGTAACAGAGATTGACAAGATTATTGAGGCAGACCTAAGCATTTTGAAGAATTAACTACAGAAAACATCATTACTTCACATTCTATTTATCTATTCAAGATATGATTTGAACGGTTTGTATAAAAGTGTTTCCATACCATTATATATCTAAATTTCCTTTTTCCGAGCTCGCTTTATAATCTCTTTCTATTTTCCCACTTGAAATCTTTGCCATACCTCATTAACGTGTTGAAAGTTTGGAAATGGGAAAGTGTGTGTAAAATGAGGGGGAAAATACATGAACACCCTCTTTTCCATAAACAAATATTGTGCTGACTTCTGTGTTTGTTTGCACTGTTGGGCAGCGAATTTGCCGCTTTACTGACTCCCGCTCGAGAGGGAGAGACAGAGACAGAGGGAGAGCAGCAACGACTTCTGGACTTATGTAACGCCCACGGCGCTTGACCACAGGCATGAGCCTGCTGCCCCCTTGGCCGGAAAGAGAAGGATCATAAAAATGAAAACAGTTCGGGGTGCGCTATTTGCATTTGGCTCATAACTCTTTTGATTGCAAATAAGCCCGGGACGGGTTTAATTCTGTTCTCTGCTCAGTGCTGCTGGTGTTACCTTCTGGCCATGCTCATAAAACACGACAGACGCGTCGCGTGGCACCCGCGTCGGGAATTCCACTCGAGGGACTGGCATCCGTACCACCCACAGGCCCTACAGGACTCAGCCAGCGAGTAAGGTATATGCAAATAAGGCTTTTATTGTTTGGTCCCCGACAACTGTTTTCGAATACTGTCAACCAGACAGACACTTAATGGGCTCTCTCAACTGGGCCCAAGCTAAGCAAGCGTAATGAAGCTTAAGTAGAACTTGTAAACTTGTTGTAAAATCATCCCAATTTCTATGCTCCTGAAAAAGGTGTTTGCCTCCCAAAGGAACAAGAAATCAGCTGAGTACCAAGGTGTTAAGAAATACGGAGAAGGGTGTCTTATTATAACATAGCAATAACAAACTAGGCCTAAGTACTATGTCTGAAAATTTGAAAACTAATCGCCTAAGAAAAATGAAAAAAAAAAATGGAAAAAACTGAAATAATAATCAAGAATATAAAACAACTTATAAATAGAATGATCTGAAATAATTTTAAGCGCAATGTCATAGCTCAAAATCTGTTCTAACACTTAGGAGACCTTTTCCAACAATATTTAAAGTCTTTTTTAATAGAATAAGATATAAATTAAAATTATAATTATTTTTAAAATACATGAGAGAAAAATCTCAAAACAAAAAAAGACTTCCTTTCATTGCTTTAAAAGTTCCGTTTTTGAATTTCATTAAAACTGAATAAAAAACTATACATTCTTTAAATTAAGACTACGTATCCTATAATATTCCATGTTAAACTGTTTATATTTTTTCCTAACACAATTTCATATTTATTTTTTAAGCAATTCATATTTAAATGAACTCGAATTGTTTGCACACAACCGGGTGAACAGATTGTGTTGAAATTTCATTGGATGCGATAATATCGCAAATTGATTTATGCCGATGTATGCGAATTGTTTAAAAAATTCGAAATTCCGTATGAATATTGCAAAGACGATAAAACATTGTACATGTATGTGTAGTTGAAAGATATTAGAATATGCACAAGTGACCTATTCACGCACGAGCAGACTCCTCCCCAACCACGACCACCTCACGCAGTTGTCACGCGCCACAGAGTAGGCAACACAATTTTCAACGCGTTGCGGATTTTGCATGTGTGTGTGTGTGTCTGTGTTTATGTGTGTGTTGTTGTGTATGTGTGACAGCGAAGAGGAAATTTTAATTGAATTTATGCAACTGATTTATGATATGTGTTTTTGCGGGTGTGGATGAGAGAGCGTAAGTGGGATAGAGAGTGTATTTATGCGTGTGTGCGCGTCTGTGGCAGTGTGAGTGTGTAGAGAGTGTATTTATTTAAGTGTGCGTCGTACATGAGTGTGTTTGTGTGTGTGGCTTGTTTTACGCAACAGTTTCAGAGTAAACACGCACGCACAAAGGCAAAGGAAATTACGCGGCATCAGTGGCAGCATCAGCATCAAGCTGCAACGCTGCAGCTGCGAGTCTCGCACAACGTTATCACTTACAGCTCAAAGAGCAGCGGCAAATGAAAAACTTTTCACAATTTTCATATCGTATCGATTTTCGAAGTAAAAAGGGACGCGCTCGCTCCTTGCACTGGACTCGAATGTCATGAAAACTAACGACATGCATGCGAGGCGCGACTGACAAAGGGTACAGTGGCGAGAGGAGAGCGAAGGGGGTAGGGTGAGTGGGGTGATGCGGAAACGGAAAAGGACAGGAACAGGGACTGCGGGTGGGTAATAAATGAAGTGTGCAGGCAAGAAAAATGGTGGCCACGCCAGGACATGTTGCGCAAAGGAGCGAGGAGCAGCCTCGCCCCGTTAAGTGAAATGGGCAACGAGCGATGAGGGAGGGGCAGAGGGGCAGAGGGGGGAAGAGGGAAAACGGTTGTCTTGTGTCCTTGCGAAAGGAGCTGGTTGCTTCTCCTTGGCATTTACCTGCAGGTTTTCCAGGGTTTGCTATGTAAATGCGTGCCATAAAAAATGACAACGTTTTCGTGTAATGAAAACGCAAGCAGCGTGGAAATTTATAGAAAAGTGATTCGAAAGTAATACGACGGAAACTCCTTTAACGTACTAAGAGCCCTATTAGGTCTACACCTCTCTTGAGCGGACAACTTTCTTAAGCGGACACAACTTTTAAGTGGACACGCTCTTTAAGAGGACAAACTTTAAAGTGGACTCCTCATATCCAGAAGCTCATTTTAATGTGGCCTCTTTTAAAGCAAAGAACCCTCTCTTAGGCGGACGCCTATCTTGAATGTAGACTCCTTCATTTAATATTGTGAGCAGTAATAATCCAGGCCGGGCACATTCCTTCCCTAAGTGAGCCAACGCGTCCAGGAGTGTCCGCCTAAGAGAGTTTTCATTGTATCCCAAGCATTTTCTTCAACGTTTTTGAGCTCTTAGCTGCTGCCTACATTTTTATTCGTCAGCGGAAACGGTCGTACTAATTTGATGAGCTTTTAAGCACCAAATGATCTATTGCATAAATAACAAGCATATTTTTTGCATCAACTCGACTTGTTTTTTCTCATTTTATCACTCTCCCTGTCTCGTGCATTACACAACTCACTTTTCAGTTGCTTTTTTTGTTCGCTTTTCAATATCATAAATAACCGCAACATTGTAAATGTTTCATGTGCTCCCAAAACATATCGAAATAGTGCAATAATAATGAAACGGCATGCAAAAAACAAAAGAGAATATATAACAACTGCAAGCTACCCTGTAAATGTATTATACTCTAAGAATGTAGTACGAAATTGTTAACTGTGTTAGCCAAAGATAACTTATTTATAACTTATCAGTTATGACTAACTGTGGGTTAAACTGTAAAAAAAAAAATAAAGTTATTTTATTATAAAAATATAAAATTTTTTAATTTTTTTTTAACACACAAATCAATACACCCCAAATGCTAAGCATACCTAGGGTATGGCTTTATGGGCACATGCTGCCTGACTTTACGTGGTCAGGCCATGAAAATTCGAAAAAAGAGAGGAGATAAAAACAAGAAAAATAAATAAACAAGAAGAAGACGAGCAGCACAAAGTGGCGTATGCAACATTTTCATTTCGATTGCGATTCCCATTTCCATTTCGATATCCATGGCACATTTCAATTGAATTTTCATATATATTTTATACTGTTTGCAGGGCTATCAATCGGATCAGGCAGTGGGCAGCCCCAGGATGTAATCAGAGGCAGCTGAGTGAATTGTGGCACAAATTAGCGCCGATCTGTGGCAAGGAGAAAGGAAATGGGGCAGATTCAGCGCATTCCTTAACATTGCTGGGTAATTACAACTGTGGGCGCCCGCACATGTTCATCACGTTTTGGCCATAAAAATGTGCTAAACAAATGCAAAACTTCGTTTGGCATTCCCGCGTTTGCAGCTTAAGACAATGTCAGAGTCGACCTAGTACATGTTGCCTTTGTTGTTACTGCCTTGTTGTTATTTATGTCTGGTTAGACGCGTCGTTTGCCGTCTGCCGTCTGTCTTGGCACGTGACGAAGCAGCAGCAGATGATGGGGAAACACAGGGACAGCCAAAGGGCAGAAGTCAGTGCTGACATCCTGGCGACACATTCTAAACGGCCAAAAGATGCACAAAAGAAGCCACCAAAACTGTCCCCAATCCCTCAAAGCACCCGTTATCACCTAACCAGCGTTCCTAACATTTAGTTGTGCTGCTGCTGCTGTTCCTTCCACTTGATGCTCTGCGTTTTCTGGGCAATTAAAACGAGTGAACTTGTCGCCGTTTTAGTTATTCCTTTTCTCTTTCTTTTGTGCCTTTTCTTGTTCTGTTAGTACTAGCACAGCAAACCAATGTTAGATCAGTATATCGATAACTATCGCTTGCTCACTTGAATAAGTTTACATAACAGAACAGTGAACAGTGTTCTTTGCACTGTGTTTAGTGCTTAGTGTTATAATCTTTTCTTTGCACCTTGCACAACACTTCTTCTAGCGATAAATAATATCGATATCTTAATCTACTTACGATATCGTAAATTTTTTCAAAATATACGATATTTATGTGTTGCACGCGGTTTCTTTTTCTTTCCATTAATTTGTCCTTTTTTTTGGGCCACAACTGAGTAAACTTAATTAAAGCTGATGCTGATGCAGCAGCTTTCAATGCCATTTGCGAGTGCGTGATAAATATATAATTAATCCAATCAATATAATCAACGCCAATTCGCAATGAGCGCGCGTTTTTCGATGCGTTTCTTGCGCGTTTTTTGTCGCACGCTCGAGTTTTATTTTCATCTTTTTTTTATTGATCGGCGGCAGTTTGCACCGTTATTGCCCGTTGCCTTGTTTACATTTAACGTTATTATTACTGTTGTTGTTGTAGTAACAGTTGTTGCTGCCAGCAGCAGCAATAAAAACAAAACAAAACACGAAAAATGCTGCAAAATTTTTGCGTACGCGTTTTTTATGCTGCTTCTCGTTATCAGGGTTGTTGTTGTCTTTGTCGTAATTGTCACTGCTGGTGTTTTAGTTGTTGTTGCTGCTGCTACTGCCGTTGTTTGCTACAGACGCCGACAGCCTGCACCCACTAAAGTCAAAAAGTTGCAATGCAAACAAAGCAACAGATGCGGAGAGTGACGCTCGCAAGCCCCCCGGCACCTGCCACACACCTCCCCGCCTGCCTGCCATTGCTCTTCTTGCCACGATTGAATCATCAACTTGCCAGACGACATGGCAACAGTCACCGCCCTCTCTACCGCCCCACCTCCCTCTGATAAGCTTCAAGTGGGCTACATGAATTATTCAGGCCGCCCAATTTGTTATTGCCCCATAAGCGTGCAACAATGCGAATGAGGCAGCAGCTGCTGCTGCTCCTACTACTGTTGCTGCTGCTGTCTTTGAACTTGCCTCCCCGTGGCTGCAGTCAGTGCCAGGCAAATTGCTGCAGTCAGCCGTGACCATCGCGTTGTTGTTGCATTCAACTGCCATAAAGTCATTAGTCCTGCTACAAATCGCTGCTGCTACTGCTGCACGCCGGCAGCGGCAAGAGGTGAATGCTTTATACAGGCACTAATATCAAAACTCTTTAGAAGGCGGAGTAAATGTCTAAATTGTAGGGTATGTGGCCGTTTTGACGGGAAGAAAGGAAAAAAAGCTACATTTTTCTGAAGAAGTCGCTGACGTGAATCCTCATTGATCAGACTTATCAGGTCCATAAATGGTGTCTTGGAAGACATAATTCATTTAGTAAATAATCTTAATTTTTTATTTTTTTAAATTCGAAATTGTAATTTTTATTGTTCGTTTTTTTTATTTTCGCTGTTTTCTAATGTCGTTTTTAGCACTTTAATAATCCTGTACCTAAACCAATCATCCAATTACGAGCTTGAGCGAAGATTAGAACCAGGCATGACTCTTAACGAATATCTCAGACAAAAACCGCCTAGTGCAGCTGGGACAGCAACTTGTCGGTTTTTTCCCGTCAAATCTAGCCATTTTCCAGGACGAACCTTTTGCTTCTTTTTAAACTCCCTGTTAGCTTTAAAATATGTTATATCAGCATATATTTGTCTTGTGTCAAAACTATTTTCTAGCTACATCAAAAATATTTATTAACATACAAACTACAAAAAATTAATTGAATAACAATGGTGAACGCATCAGTTGTAGGCATGAGTGCCCGAAGCACTCGGAGGGGCACAGTCAACAGCTTGACCAACCACAGTCGTCGGAGTAGCAAGAAGGCTTCCGAGGCTTTTATGCATGCCTATGACATTTACTGCGTCAACTTCTATGACGCAGGGTTGAATGCCGTTCGTGATGCCTTTGTACAGCAGATCAAGGACGGGCTGCGACGTTCGTTATTTATCATCGATCTGGACAAAGAGCTGGAGGATGCTATTGTGGCAAATAGCCTAATGGAACGGTCGTCAGTGAGGAAGTTAAGTAGTAAGTCGACAATCTTTTCTCCTTCAAGTAAAGGCATGAAGATATTCATTCACCTTAGACTTTATACCGGTCGATCCGACTGCTTTGACCATGATGCGAATTAACGAATGCTTGGAAGAATATGAATTGGTGTCAAAAAAAATCGATTCCGAGCAAAATTTCGACCTTATGCGTTACTGGCAGCGTTTCATGCCTGCAGACTTGAAATTTACCGTTAACAAGCCTAGTCCAAAGCGACCTACCTCGGATCGCACTCCCAAAAACGCAAAAAGTAATACCGATTCTAATGTCAACGTCAAGGTCAAATGTTTTGCTGTGACGTCCAAGGATCACCATAAGGTTGGCAAGGGTAAGCCGCTGTCCAAGCGCTTGGTAAGCTCAGCTCGAATGCTTTAGATCATGTTCTAATCAGCCAATCAATTTGTGTAGTACATCAAGGATCAGCCGACGTCAGTGCGCATATTGATATTAGTCATTGGTAAGCTGACTGTGGATTACTACAAGTCGTTGCTGGAGTAAGTATTCCATCTGGAAGCGTACCAGACACATGACTAAGCCTTCATCTCTGCGTAGATTGATGCAACCGCTGCGCGGCATCATTCACTTTCTGCCCGAACAATGTGCGTATGATTTACTAGTGCCACGTCCACGTCGCGATCAGCAGCTTAGGGAGAGTATCGACAAGATCCAACGGGATATACACTCGCTGCGAAAGCGGGTCTGCACGAAACCCGTAGGTATCTTCCAGCAAAGGATACCGCAGATGTCCGTGTGCCAAGCGACGCGGCACCTTAGTGATATATTCAATCAGCTCAGCTGGTTTATGTACGATGTGCATCAACTACGTGAACAGTACGAGGATTACTATTTGAAACCGTACAAGGAGATCAATGTTCAAATGCCTCCGGAAGACAAAATGCAGACGACTTTTGATACAGCCAGATCGTTGAGTATTCGGGGGCATTATATGAACACCCAAATGCCAATGGTCCTTGATGACATCGGAACAATAAGTCTGTACATGGAATCACTTCTGAACACATTTGGCGAGCCACATGAACTATTGTCAGAGCTGGACGTACTCCTGCTGGCCAATCCATCGCCGAGTATGCAGACGCGTCTACTGGACAAGCTCCTGCTCTATGCGAATGCGTTCAAGAGTATTGTAAAGCTGCCAAAGTCCAATCATCTCGTTGTGGATCATTCAAATCCGTTGCTAAGCAACCTTGTATCCTACGTGGACCTGACCTACTTGAGAAACATTTATCATGCCTGTCTCGAATACAATATACATCGTAATTATTTCACTTCTGGCTATATCACCAATTCGTTAAGGTATAAACCTTATACTGAAGATGCCGATCTACGATTTTTGCCCAAATTTGCGAAGCTATACCTTACCGATGATTCAGTCGCACAACGCATCATTGAGCTTGTCGAGGAGTATGAAACTTACGAAATCGAGGAAATACATCCTCACATTAAGCTCTACACTTTCGAAAAGGCACTTAACGAGGTTGTCGAGCATCAGAAGCAGATCAACTTACCAACCAGGCTTTGTTTTCGCGACTTTACGCTGTATGAGATGGAAGGTTTCTTCAAAGATCTAGTCACCCCGGAAATGTTGGAAAAGCAAAAAATCACCGATGAGAGGAACACGGAGGTGTCGAAAGAGTCGAGTTATTTACAGGTGCACAACGAGAACGAAGAGCCCTTCACTTGTAACCAACCCAGTAAAAAGTATGTGGTTACACCCAGCATTTTCATACTGCCCAAATCGCTAAAGGCCGCAAGATTGATCGAGCAGTCAAAGACTAAGGAAAAGCTGGAAAGACAATCGGCAAGGCAATCGAAGGAACCCTCACGCGCAACGGCCAATCACGTATCGAATGAGAGTATGAATGAGTACGTAAAGGAGGAGGAGGTCCAGGGTCCAATGCCCGGCCTTCCAGCCGGTCATCGGATGCTCAAGGGCTATAATCTGGACGATACGCGCCAGACTATCAAGGTGCGGACATCAAAGTATCACTTTGATGAGGGCAATATAACGCTGTACCAAGAGAAATGGAACTTTCGTCAGACAAACAAATGTATGTCCATTGATATTGACAAGCAGATTATCCATCTCACGAACGAAATCGGTAATATGAACACTACTTCACCCGATGTTCGTATTCAGACACCGAGTGGCATTAGCCTGCGCATTAAACCTCAAGCCAATGAATGCGCCAAGGCAGTTCTAAGCTATCCAAATGGATTGACGCTCTACTGCATGGACACACATGCCGAACACCTTTGGTCTGATTATGAGAATGAGCTGAACGAGAAGCGTCGCATCTGTACGCCCTATGGAGCCGTTATAGTCTTCTACCGTGAAAGCGATATGGTACTGATAATGCGATACAATGGCGAGGTCTATCGCCTGACGGAATATGTGGATGTCATTGTGGAACCTGAGGCCGGAGAGGAGGATGAACCATCGTCTGACTTTATCAATGCCTGCTCAACCCTTTCCACATACAGCAGCTATAAGCCCTTGGAGGTGGTGAAAAAGAAAAAATCCAAGCGAGCATCGGGCGGTGCTCAACGAAAGGGTCGGACCAGTAGCACTTCCTCGGAGAGTCAGGCAGCGCGTGAAGCCCTTTTTCAGGCTCAGCAGATGAAAATGATACAGGATGCAGCGCTCTTTGCCAGCATCGATAGTGAGCTGAAGTTCCTCGAAATGCTGACGGACATTTTCGAATTCGATTACAAGCAACTGAAACTGACTACAGCTCTAGGTAGTGTAGTGATCGTCGTAAAGGAGACGCAACGCATCTATTGCGATAAGCCAGTTCGTGTCACAGAGTGGCACGACTATTATGCCAACGAGAGCTACGCGATGCGTGAGGATGGGGTGCGCATGCTGTGGACCCATGACAGTCTTAAGTGCTACCATGCCGATGGAACTGTCATCACTACTGGCACAATTGATGGCATCGATCGGGGAATCATAGAAGATGACATTGATAGGGAAATAAGTACGAGTAGTTCGCATCAGCATGAGGAGGAGGAAGAAAAACCTTCTTCTCTATCTTCTAGTGATGGTTCGGTAAGTATCGATATATTTGCTGAATCAAGTTCAATTTCGATTCCCTATTGCAGGCTCCGATTGTCGTCAATATTTCCGACACTGGATTAGTTTACTCCCTTGAAAATAAGGCACCACAGTCCGAAGAGAAACGAGTAGAGAAAGAAAGTATTGGGAAATTTATAGAGGAAGGAGAGTTTGAGGCTGAGCTTGTATACGACTATAACTTTGCGACCTATATGCCAAATAGTTTTACCATTATGCATAAGAACTACGCTGGATTAAACTTTTTATTTACCCACATCAATAAGACGGATCTTCATTTAGAAACTAAGGTGTTTGCTGCAGATAATATTAACTTTTGGATACGTGCTATGCCGATCGAACTAGATCTGCCAGATAGTACAGATTCCCTAGATGCCGAGGGATCTGATGAGAAGATCGGGTTTCAGCCGGAACCGTTATCGTCTGAAGCCGATCCCGATGAATGGACACCCCCAAAACGCATACCATCGTATACAAAGAACTCTCCCGAGCCCTCAGCCGTGGATATTGAAGGTCCTCAGTTCAGTTTGGAGCTACGTGGAAATCAATTGACCTTGCATGCGAATTTGCGAAAGTTTAGTTGTGATGAGACGGCTTTTCCTGTGTGGTGAGTCACTGTTATGACCCATCAACATCTTCCTATTGACTTACTGTCCATAACACCTAAAGTGGCAACATAAAACTTGTATCCAAGCTTGAACAAGACCTGTCAATCGTTTTTCGCAATTGGGTGGAAACTTTTCATCGTTTTATAGACTGCTCTTGCCCCAAGAAAAGAATCACTTACTTTGTAGAATCCCAAGGCGATGCATGTCTGCGAAAGGGTAAGAGAAATAACTCATCATTTAATATTAACGAAAACTTTACTTGCTGGTTTGCAGGTATAGAACTATTTAAAGCGGTCCCTACGTTTGGAGAGTATGGCTATCATGCCGGAAACATTCATATCGATCCAGTGCAAGTTAAAAAAATTCAAGATCAAATGGTCAACAATTACGAGTGGTATGGAAAGGATATGGCGAAATTTCCACGTTTTCAAGAAAGGAAGAGAGAAAAATCCATAGAAACTGTAAGTGCTGCTGATTTTCCTGGGTTAATGAGCGCAAAGTAAGTAGTAATTATTTTAATACCAGCAGAAGAATAAAAAGCTCACCTCATTTTATAGGGTATTCTTGCAGATACCCACGCAATTGGCCTACACAGATCGTATACATCAGTTCCTTGATCCATTCACCGGAATAAAGTTTCGTAAAATGAAGCATCGTTTTAGAGAGTAAGAAAATTGCTAAACTTTCTCTCCCTCTCTGTCACACTCACACACTCTCTCTCCCTGATGATTGAAATGCAACCCTGCAGGGCGCTGCTTTTCCAACTACATCCGATGCTGCAAAAAGATGTTACAATGCAGATGAGTAAACTCTCCTGGAAAAATCGCCATGCTGCGAACAAGCGGCGCAGGTTTATGGAGCAGCAGCGTCTTAGTCTCTATGCGGCAATGCTGAGGCATAAGGTTTATCCCAACTACTTTCAGTTCAAAGATCATTACTTTGGTCATGTGCGTAATATTGACTTCTTTGAATTCATGTCCGCCAAATGCAATGAAAAGGAAAATCCTATGGAGTATAGGAATCAAGATGGTAAAGAGCCACCTGCCAAAAAAACGGATCTCAGTTCAAAGGAGATTAAAAAATTACGCAAGAAGTGCTTGTGTCCCAAATATATAAATTCCCTTTAGTTTTATTGTTTGAAAGATTAAATTTGTGAATTGCAATACATATTGTACAAATTTTATTTACTACATGCGAACTTTTAAAAATTTTAATAGAAAATGCGCCATCTCTTTGAGCCCCGTTGGCAGCCCCCAACAACAGCTGTTTGTGCTATCGGTCTACGCGGACATCGATAACAACAATACTTTGCGATTGTTCTTGTCTTTTGACGCTCTCCGTCGCTCTCTTTTTGTTTCTATTTGATTATCTCTCTTGGATTCTCATTCACAGTTGTTTTGTCGTTGCGAGCGGTTCTGTTTGTGCTTGTTGCCGTTGCTTCGCGTATTGTGCGTGTGATTCTAACTTAAATTACCTAAAATAATATGAAGTGCACGCAATTAAATTAATCAAAGACACGCACACACACACCGAATAAGAAATAAAACAATTGTAAAGTGAAGTTAGTCAAAACACGCACAATGTCGTCGACACCGCCACCAACAGCAGCAGTAGCAGCAGAAGCCGACGCAGCAGAGGCAGTGGGAGCAGCAACAGCAGAAGTAACAACAACAACACTAAAGGCAAATGGCACTGCTACCGTCGCTGCCGCTGCCGGCGACTCAGCGAGCGCCGTTTATGAGCAGCGACTGCAACAGGAGGAAGAGTTGGAGCAGAGCTGTGAATCGAATGAGATTACGGCCGTGCCGCGTTACGGCCTGAAACTGAAATTTGACCATGTTTGGCCAGAAAAGCGTAATCAGAATCTGCGACCATCGATAAAGCAAACGCTGCCCATGGTGCCACTGGTGTGCAGGTGAGTCGCAGTCGCAGTTGACGTCGCTGTCATTGTGACTTCCGCAGATGCTGAGTAGGCTATGTAAATAATTAATTGACGCACATAATGCGAAATCAATAGCTGGGCCTAATATAACTTGGCCAACCAACCGACCAAGCACAAGCCCAACTCGTGCGTGCCAAATATAGCGTCAGGTCCTGTGCCCACTCACACACACACACACGCACACACACTCGTGCTTACATATTCATAAATTGAATACTTTTGTTCTCTTGGCGTCCAAATAAATGACATTAATTTGCCTGCATAAAGACTCGGAAGCAGTGAGGAGAGCGTGACACGTTCGTGACACAATAAACATCGATGCAATAGAAAGAGAAATCTTTGTATTGATATAAGAGATTAATAAAACAAATTAAGAGTACTTATTATAACGATTCATATAAATAAAATTTATAATACAGCGGAAACACAAATAATCGAATCAGATTCTCTATAAAACAGCTGTCAAAATATCTCAATTAGCCTTCCCTTTAATTATATAGTAAATACAAATTGAACTACATAAATTAAAGCAACTTAATTGCCATCTGTAAACCACATATTAAATATCTTTCTTTGACCCCTTTTCTTGTCGTATCTGTTACAAACATATGTCAGATGCTGTGGCACTTTAACTGAAACTAAATCCTTTGATAAGGGCGCCTTATTAACTTCCCCTCTCCCGGGCACGTCAAGCTGGCTTTGTATTTTCCCCGCATTATTTCTCAATGGCGCCACATCCCGAAATTGTGTTCGCATTTGGTCTCCCCTGCCACCCCTTTTGTCTGCCCGCATTGGCGCCAAGTTGGGGCGCTCTGCTTGCGTGTCCTGGCCACATTTGAAGCCACAAAAAGGCTGAATATATACACTTTGTTTGCCCTCGCTTATGCAAACAGTCCACAGGCGACGGCAGGAGGTTTGATTCCTTTCTTTTTTCCTGTTGTTAACTTTTGCCTACTATTCAGTTCAGTCACGACCTCTCAGCTGTTTGGGGCGCCAAGTGAACTGAGCTATGTGTGTTGGCTGAAGCGTCAATGAACTCTTTGAGAAAACTTGCAACACACTCAGATAGATGCACGTAATGTGGGTCATCTTGGAGGAAACTGTTATAAGTAGAAGGGAGGTTGATAAAGACTGCAATTATACCTTAAGATCTCTCATTGAAAGTATATTTACTATTGCAAGAGTCAAGTCAATTCACTTCAAACTTATATGAAAGGAAACATTTTTATCTAGTAGAGTGCAATTATTTATTTGAATTTCATAATAAATTCCCTATAGATATGTGTACATTTATTTGCGCAAGGTTATCTAATGAATTTCAAATATTTACCTATATTCTCTCATTCGTTTCGCCACCCCCTTTTTGAACTATGACTCAAATAAAGATAGTTGAATGAAATTTCGTATCGCTTTTGGTTAAAGGTTTCGCTTAGTAGTCGCTCTTATCGTAATCTAGTATCATATTGAGCCTTATCTACGTATGTACATATGTATGTTTAGGTATGTATGTTACTGTATAGCAATCATTTTTACCTTTGCTACCAAATAAAGTAGAAGAGTAACTGCTTTCTATAATATTCGCTGTATTAGGGGGAAATCTTATCTTACTTATGGTTTATATACAAGACATTCTCTATATCTAATGATGATTTGGTTTTTTTTTGGCAATTCCCAAAAGTTTCGTAGTTGTCTATCTATGTGTGTAATAAAAGATAAGCTGAGAGAGAACATATATTAACGTGAATCTGTTATAGAAAATCTTCTCAAAATATCATTGCTTGCAGTTCTTCCAATTCTCTTTGTAAGTACATCTTTCAAGTTTACTTATTATCAGACATCATCAAGTTTCCATATTCAGCAAAGTTTCGTTTACTTTAAAGAGAATTCTCGAGAAAATTTAATAACCTTTAATAAACAAAGCATGTTTATAACCTTATGTCATTCAGCTGTTTTAATCTCTCATGATAACGATTTGTTTGACAAAGGAGATTAGAAGCAAACTTGGTCAAATGCGAGTTCTTAGAAGACTTCAATAAACCCATAAAACGTTGACCCACTAAAAGTGGGGGAAATTTAAGAGCTGCAATGGCCAAAGTGGGTTCAATCTAAGAGTTTTCCTTTAGAGTCGAAATCATTTCCGTTTCCTTATTGCCATTGCACACACACACACACACTTGCACAGGCAAGCAGCATCCTAAAGGATGCTTGTGTTCATGTCTCCCATTTGTAGTCGCATCTTCGCTGGCGCCAGGAGAAGTAAGTGTCCTCGGCGGTCCCTTGTTGTTGCTTGTTTGCTTCACCTCCTCTCGTTCTTGTCGACATTCATTGCCTTTGGCAAGCGCCCAAGCGAGAATTTTATATGAACCTGCGCCGCATCCCAAAATGTACACAGATATCTGGCAGTTGTCTGGCATCTGGATGGATGGATGGATGACGGACGCACTCCCTCCCAGAGGGCAGGTTTATATATACACAGCGTGGCTGTTTGTGTGTGTGCTGCAAATGGATAATAAAACATTTCTTTCCACACTCTTCCCTATACCGAAATCACACATACACTTACTGTGCCCATCCAGGCACACAGTCACAGTCTGCAAAGTCCCCAAGCACTTTTACTTATTGTTTTTCCATAGCATTTGTATCTTCTTCTTCTCCATCTTGTTTCTCATCATCTTGTGGAGTTTTCTTCTTGTCGCTTGCCTTTTCAACTTGTCACATTGTCGTTTTATTTTTGGCCTTTCTCTCAAATAGTTTCTGTTCTCATGTAAAACGTGATTTTGGGCAAACGAATGGAATTTGTTCTCTCTTTGTTTCCCCTCCATTTGATATTTATGGAATTCTGTATCTAAAATTCAATGAATGATTTATTGCGGTTTACGAGCTGAGAGAGAACAATAAAAGCACTTGGAATGCATTTGATACATATTTATAAATAAAACGGATCAGGTAGATTTAGTTGCTCTTAAGTGTAAAACTTGTTGAACTCTTAAGGGAGCTTTGCCTTAAAGTGTTGATGCTTTTATATGAGATTAGAATTTTTACAGGCATTTAAAAGCTTTAATACGCTTTTTTAAGTCATTAGATTTATTCTATTTATTTTATATAATTTAATTCGTATTTAGGGAAAATTTCTGAAAGTATTTTTCAAGCAATTTTAAGCTTCGCAGTTATCTAGTTTATGTTATTTGTATTTCTAATTGCACGTCTCTATCAGCCTCCCTCCATTTCATCTGCATCCAAGCCGAGTTGACATGGAAATAGTTTTTTAATTGAATTGCAGGCTTCACTCAACTGTCTACCCCTAATTCCGAAAACATTGTAACCATTCCAATGAAACTTTTTTCTTCTCTTGAACTGTGTCGAGAGGGAGGAGGGAAGGTGCAGAGAAGCAGGACAAGCAGCTAAGCAACGACAACGACACCGACACAAATTGCTTGTGGCAAGTTACAAATGAAGTTGGCGATATTGTTGCAGTTTGTCTGCCCTGATGGATGGCTAAGAGGATAGACTGAAATTAATTTATAACTTTGTTGTTGCCAATGTGAAGAAGAAGGTTTCAGATGTCGCTTAGGTCAGGTCAATTGAGTTGGAGGAAAGTTAGAGAAACTTTACTTTATTAGGTAACGACGTAATTGTTGATTTTGGAAATTATCTTTACTGAATTTCTGTGCTAGTTATTTATGGAGTTGTATTTACCTATGAAATTGTATTTATTTACTTAGTTATTTTTGTTTACTCAAGTGAAAGAGATCTCAAATCTCTTTTATTTTTATCGACTTTTTGAACAAACAAACTTTCCAGCGCCTTTATTATCAAGAAATATTTGAAACTCTTTCCTAAAAATTTAATCATTTCCGAATCTCTCGAGCCAATCAGCCAAAGACCTACTAAACAATTCTAATAATATAAGAAAACTTTCGTTTTGTGATTTCGTATGTCTATTTGAAACGTCGCGGTTAAAGCGTTGGGTGTGCATCATTTTATGGGATCAACAATACCAAACCATATATCCCTTTATATCCCTAGCTAAAGTGGGTAAGTGAACGTCTCGACGCCAAGACTTTCTTCAATGAAACCCAATGAGTCAAATACACCTACGTGATATTTCAGCGAAGGCCGTAAGATGAACCGTCATGAGAATGTTGTCTGCAAGGGTTGCGGCGAAGTGGACTTCGCGGGTCGCTGCTATCGCTGCCTGAGTTGTGATGACTTTAACATGTGCGCCGATTGCTATGACAACGACTTCACCAGCCCACAACATCCGTTCGATCATCCAGTGAAATGTATCTTAACGCCCGCCGATGTGGAAGTGTATTTCGGTGGGGAATATCTTAATGATCCGCCACAAAGCTATCGCTGTCCATACTGCAAGGAATGGGGCTACAATGAGTCGACATTTCTGGAACATGTCTCGGCGGTTCATGTGGGTGCCAGCACACTGTTGGTGTCCACAATGGTCACGCTGTTCGAGCGCCAGCAGGCAGCGCGTCTCTTTCTCGAGGATGAGCAATTGACGGTATTCACAGAGGCGGCCGCTTCACGCAACACAATGATGAATCGTAGTGAGGGTTCATTGGATTTGTTTCTGGAACCGTTGAATCCCGATGGTAGCTATCAAGCTGAACGTCCTGTGGTCCCATTGACGTTTCGCTTGGTCAAGCCCGGTGCTGTCGAAGTGGCTCCGTGGATGGTTGAGGGTAATGCCATATCCGATCCGAATAATAACACTCAAGGTTTCGGTTCTAATTTTCTAATACCCGAAACGGTGCGTCGTCGATCGTTGCTGGAACGTGCCCGTAATCGTTTCAATTTCGATAGGCCACCACTGCCACTGCCACAGCAGCAGCCACAGCAGCCGCAGCAGGAGCAACAGCAGCAGCCGGAGCAGCCGGGGCAGCCGCAGCAGGAGGAGCAACAACAACAACCACAAGAATCAAACAATCAGCAACCGGAGCAGCAACAACAATCGCCACCTTCCATGTTCGCGGTGTCGGACATAATCCGCTTCAATGAACCATTGCCCACCAGTCGTTCTAGTCGTCCTCCTGCCTTTCGCGGCTTCAATCAGTTTAACAACCCAGCAACCAATAGCGCACGCATGTTGCCCTTCGGCTCGGATAGTATGCGACGTGCCTTCTTTCCACCCAGCGAATTGATACGAAACCGTGCCCAGCGACATCGTACGCCACGCGTGCGAATGGATGCATTCCCCTCGCCAAGCGGAGTGCGTCAGGTGCATCTCCAGCGTTTCCGTACTGACACCAGCCAAATGCCAGCTGTGCCCACGAGTCCAAACAACAGCGGTGGGTCCATGCAACGTATAGTGGAGTTCAACGAACTGGCCACTGGTGTGAACGATTTGATCACACACAACATGTTGCGCACCATCGAGGAGGAGGGTACACAGCAGCAGCAACAGTCAGCGGAGGAGCTCAAACTATTGGAGCAGCAGGAACGTGAACGTTACCTTTGCTTTCCATTTCTAACCGCATCGTCGCCTTCGCGCGAGGAGCCCGAGGAGCAGATTCTATTCCTGGCCAAGCGTGCCGAATTTGTTGCCCAACTGCTCGCTTCGGTGCTGTGCGAGGAGCAGCTTGAACTGAATGTACCATCACCAGCACCGCCAGCCCCCAATGCTGTCGGGCCAACAGAGAGAACCGTGTGTCCAATGCTACCGATATCCAAATTGCGTAATCGTTCGACCAGCGAATATGCCGGCGCTGGCGATTCTCAACTGGATCTCAAGCACACTACACTACACAACACAGCGAACATCTAAAGGGTCACACATCTCGTCACCACCCCTGTGTATTCATCGACACTTGACTCGTATTCGTGGGTGCCTTGACATGGCATTTCTTGAACAAATCTTTTAGTTTCTAAATTCGTCTTTATTCCATGGAACTTCTCTTGGCCAACCGAGTATCCACTAAGTTGGCCGCTTTAAATTACAATCATTTTATATATATTAACCGTTGGGACTCTACACGAACCAAAGTAACACCAGTAAATTGTATCAAATGACTAATACTAAAGAAATTAAAGTTTTATTTTGTATATGTGAATTAAGGTGCTTGATAATTACAGTAACTAGAGCGATTAATATGAAGTTCTAGTTCCATAAGACCAGAATGATGAGTCCTAGTTGTTTAAATATCTATCTGTCTATCCCAAATGGAATATTTATATATGTAATATTTATGAATATTAAAGATAATTGTAGTACATGAAATGGTACAAATAATAAGTTTCTTGGCTTCACTTTAGTTCTACTTTTACAAACGTGACCGATCGACGTCTTTATTTCGCGATTCTACGACAACTTTATTTTAAAAGAACAAACCGACTTGTCTGCCTTTTGCAACTTAATGAATAACTTAATAAAACAACGCTCTCTTTCGACTTCTTGTCTTCTACTCTAACAACTTAACTCCGATTATTATTTATTACTGCAACTCTGGTTCTATCGATAGGCGTCTGCAGCGTTGCCACCCGTACCCTTACGCTGCCATCACCTCCATTGTTTACATATATATTTCTACTTACTACAATTTAAAATATTATAATAACCTTTACAAACATCCCAAGTTGTAGTGGAATCGTATTACAACTTCACTTTGCAACAAATACACTCTCTTCCATGTACTCTTCATATAACGCAGGCTGCTTTCTATTGTGCATTCCCCCTAGCAAAGTTTCTACCCACCCAACCAACAGCTGCACTCTTAGACAAACACTTCATAAGTCGAGCGACGCCATTAGGCCCCATAAATAGCCAAGTTTTCGGGCTAATTAAAAAGTCAACAGCCTGGCGTGGAATCCCAGCGGAATGCCACTGAGGGAATCTGTGACGGCACGCTGTGGTCGACCCTTGTGTGTGTCTAGGGGAATGCAAGATGCTCAAGAGGGTGGAGAATGAGAGAGAGCGAGAAGAGAGAGAGAAGGAGAGAGAGAGAGCGAGCTAATTCTTTTCTTTTTATACTCTTGCAAAAGGGGTATATTCACTGTGACCAGAGACATTGTATACTTCCTTGAGCCCATGAGTTAGATATCATATTCTTAGTCAGCGTTCACAGATCTGTTACAAGGGGTGTTCACGGGTACACTGATTTGTTTAATTAATTTTAATTGTGCCGCTGCACTTTTTACATATTTGGTGAGAAGAGACTGTTTTGCAAGTGATTTGCTTTAGACTTAACAGCTGCTAACATAAGACTTAACAGGTGCTTAGCATAAATGTAACAGATGCTTAGAACATAGATTTGGACAGCTGATTCTAATCGTATGGCAACCTTGAGCAATTAGATAAAGCAGTGATCTGTCGCCAACAAGGGGAAGTAGATTATCTATATATTATTAACTAAAAATCTACAAACACTAATTTGAAAGGGTATTCCACCTTCGGTATGCTTTTCTTTCTGTATATAAATTATTTAAATTTCAATAAATGCGAGGAAAAGTTGAACTTGAAGAGAGAGTGCGAGGAGCAAGAGGAAACAGCAAGAGAACAGAAGAGCAATTTGTGTGTGCAATCTGCAAACAATTTGCTTATTTTTCTTCCTCTTTAATTGAATTTAATTGAATAAATGAATTGTGGTGCAACTGTGCGGCAAGCTTATCTCGTCTGTGGCACACGCAGTGAAAATCCCTTTGAGTCAATCATGCATACAGAGTCTGCCTGTGGATACCCCCCACAGTTTCTGCTAATGAGTGTTTCTTCTTACATTCATGTGAATACGTATTTGATTGTGGCTGCACTTATTCGTTAATTGAAGTGCTTGAATTAAATGAGCGCTCTTGATTATCATCGGATATGATAAACAATGAGGCAACTTTATTTGCAACTCATGAAAACGAATGTGAATGGGCGTATTATTTATTCACTTATCTGTCTCTGATTAATATTCCCAGCAGTTGGTCATTAGTCATGGCAAGGTGTTGCACCTAATCGTACATGAACTTGTGTGAGAGTGTGCGTGAAAGAAACAGAAATTGGAAATTTATCATTTTATATATTTATAACATATAAATCAATTAAAGGGGAGTGCAATGAGGCGTAGTTGAGTGAATAAATAAACTTAAATTTACTTATATTTATTTTCTACTTTCTTCAGTCATCTATAGACCCTTATTAAGCGCATTAAAGTTAAATAAACAACAATTAAGTTAAGAAGATTTATCTTTATATATCTATATATAACATCTTTCAAGTTAGATTATATATTTCGATCTTATTGCTAAAGTTTCCTCATTTCTCCCAATTGAAAGTGAATTTCCCATAAATGTAAATTAGCCCGCAGTGGAAAGTCATTGTGTATGGAAAGGCAAATAACATTTTGATGAGGGCCCACCCTGTGCACACACTTCCGCTTGGCAACTAGCGTCATTGCCCCCTGTGACTAGGTTGGTTTCCCTCTCTCTCTCTCTCCCTCTCTCCTTGCACTTGACTTGACTTGAGACACTGACCTTCAAAACGAGACACTGAACAAAATGTTAAGCTGGCCAGGCCTAAGTCAATATATATGTATGTGTGTGTGTGTGTGTATCGAACCCCCTTCCTTCTCTATATGAGGGAAGCACCCTCAAAGTCTGCGTAGCTACCCCCGGTTGTGCCCGTTTTGGGGCTGGGCTAACATACACGCAATTGTGACATCATCGTCATTAGCAAACTCAAATCTGATGCCCTACCCCAAACTCACTCTCTCTCTCGCTCTCTCTCTCTGCAGATATGCGGCCTACTACTGGAAGGTCTCGCGCGAAGGTCGTCGGGTGTACATGGACTACTACTACATGGAGAATGGCAAGCAGATCTATGGCGTGCCCCTGGGAGGCATTGGTGGCGGCACCATTGGACGTGGCTATGCCGGCGAGTTCTGTCGCTTTCAGATGCGTCCCGGCATCTATGAGTACAATGTGGTGCAGGCAAATCAGTTTATTGTGACCATTAAAGATCAAAAGGGCTGTACCATTTTTCAGAGTTTGCTCTCCAAGTGCAGGTGAGTTTCTCCTACAATAAACTTGTATAATATCTTTAAACATTCATTAACTTGTCCATCCCACATTGTATTTAATCTTGGCTTTTGACTGTGCTGCACACTTCTCTTTTTACTGTAGAATTGCACTATATTTATTAGCTTTAGTTTAATAATTTTTCACTTTATGTTTTGCTTTTCCAATTCTCTTTTCTACTCACTTCAAAAACTGCCTTTTTTTGTACCTTTTTATTGAGTTCACTGTGAATTTTCTGTAAATACTTTGTGCATCACGCGATTTGCGGAATTTAGATCATATTTTTGTTGGTATTGATTTAACTGTAGCTCTGTTTACGGCAACAACAGCAAAGTTTTCCAGGGCAAAGTTGGCGTAATGCTGTAGGTCATTAAACAAGTTTACAATTATTCGGAATCCGATGGAGCTGAAACTGTAACGAGACTTAATCGACTGAGAAGGGAACCTATGAAAGTGTTTATTAGAATAAAAAAAAAAAAAAAAAAAAAAAATAAAAAAATTGAATAGAATGCATTGTTAATGAAAGCTTCAGTTCACTTAGTTTCACCAAGATACCCTGCTAAATAACATTTTCTTAACAGTTCTACCTCTTTTTGTAAAGTTAAACTTTAATATATCTATGATCTATCTCTCTACCTTCACTTGTGCACAACCTAGTCTACCCCACTTCAGATACCTTCCTCTAATGTACACAGCTAACCCGGCAACATAATAACCCCCGCACTCGTTTATGGTTAATTATCCACTAATGACCAACAAATGATATCTTGTTTATAATTTCAAAAAATATGATATTTTTCTCTCATTTTCGCTGCACCCACAAAATTCAAATAAATACACCGTTGACAACTACAACAACAACAACAACTACACCACCACCATCTCGTATTAAACTGGTAAAAAAAAAATAAAAACACCGAAATAATATTTTATTATATTGCAAATTGGGTTTTGTTGCTTTTGGGAAATGCGATTTGATTGCGATTTGGTTTGCTTTGCTTTTGCGCGCGCTGATCAACCCACCATATATATATATATACCATACCATATGTAAACGAATCTGTAGCACCAAGTCATCCAAGGCAAAGACAAGTCAGAACAACAACGATGCCGACGCCGATGAGGCCGAGGCGGGTAAATCTAAATGTCAACTGCCCAATTGCAGCAGTCGGCCCCGTCAGCCGTTGAGTACGTGGCACTCAAACATCGAGGACTCGCGCTGCAGCTACACTGGCTTGTATCCACGTTCCTGGACCGAGTACGATCTATCGCACTATGGAGTGCGTTTGATTTGTCGTCAAATCTCTCCCGTGATTCCTCATGAGTACAAGGAGTCCAGTTTGCCGTGTGCCGTCTTTGTTTGGTCCGCGCAGAATGTTTGCGATCAGGAGCGTAAGGTATCGATAACATTTACTTTTAAGAACGGCACAGGTAACAAGAAGCTCGATGCGGAGGGCAATGCAGAGGCACAGCTCATTAGCGAGGGCAATGCCAAGGGCGTGGCCATACGGCAGAAGATCAACGATATGTCCTGCAGCTATAATCTGGCCTGTCGTGTGCTGCCCGAGATTAGCATAACACGTTGTCCCCAATTCGATCCGGCAGGCAATGGTGAGCAGCTGTGGCAACAGCTCAAGGAACACGGACAGCTCAACGAGCAACCCACCACGGAGACACTCAAGAGTATGTAGCATTAAACCTTATCGATTCATTTGATTTGGATGCACATCTAATTCTACTCTATTATCTCTCCACAGCCAAGGACATTGGAGTTGCAGTCTGTGCTCAGTTGGCGCTGAAGCCGCAAGCCTCTCATGAGCTGGAGTTTGTGCTCGCTTGGGATATGCCCAAGATACAATTTCCTCGCAAAATGCAGACTCACACACGCTACTATACCAAATATTTCGATGATAGCGGCGAATCGGGACCCAAAATATGCGAATATGCACTCAAACAATATTCGAACTGGGAGCGGTTAATCGATGCCTGGCAGCGACCCATACTCAATGATGAGTAAGTTTCCAATGGGATTGGCTAGGTGTGGAAATGTAGAAAGAAAGAGAGACTGAAGAGGAACCATAAATGGAGCGTCTACTGTACTTATTTATATTCGATTCGTGTAGTAGACTTCACTTCTTTGTAATCAAGTTGCGTTGCTTAGTGACGTGTTCGTGCTGGAGATAACGCAAGCAGTCTAATCAGAGCTACAAAACACACACTATATACTCACTCATTCCTCTACTATATGTATATGCGTATTCTCTCTCTTGCAGCGGCCTTCCCGATTGGTATAAATGTGCCATATTTAATCAGCTCTATTTCATTTCGGATGGCGGCACATTGTGGCTCAAGTGCGAGTCTTCGCTGGGCACTAAGTTGGCCTATGATGATCCACGCTTGGCCTACGGACGCTTTGGCTACTTGGAGGGTCACGAGTATCGCATGTACAATACGTACGATGTGCACTTCTATGCCTCCCCCGCTTTGGCGCATCTCTGGCCCAACTTGCAAGTGAGTCTGCAGTTCGATTTCAAGGATGCAATACTCGCCGAACTCAACGATTCACGCAAGATGCTCTACGATGGCAAAGTGATGCCGCGTAAGGTTAAGAACTGTGTGCCACATGATCTCGGAGATCCCGATGAAGGTAAGTGGAGAAAGAATTAAGGCAGATAAATAGATGACTGATCTTTTATCTCTTTGCTTGCAGAACCCTTTACGCTTATCAACTGCTATAACATACACGATGTGAACGACTGGAAGGATCTCAATACCAAGTTTGTGCTACAGGTCTACAGGGATTACTATGTGCTCAACGAACTGGCCCAGGCACAAGCGGACAATGCCAGCAAGTTCAGTTCCATTGAGTTTATCGATAAGGAGAGTCTCTACGAACTCTACACGCAGGACAACAAGCGCAAGAACTCGGCCGATGAAAAGCAACGTAAGGCGGAAAAGAGCAACTATTAATATATTATATACATGTTCTAAACTTTGCTTTATTCTTTAGAGAATCGCAAATCTGCTTCGATGTACATAAACGAGACAAACGGCAAGATTTATCTCATGGATGCCATGAGCTACTTGAAGGCCATGTATGGCGCCTGCAAGGCCATTATGGAGCGCACCATTGAGTACGATAAGGATAACGATGGCCTCATTGAGAACACCAAAATGCCGGATCAGACCTATGATTCTTGGGTCATGGATGGACCGAGCGCGTATTGTGCAGGCCTGTGGTTGGCATCGCTGCAAACCATGTCTGTGATGGCAACTCTGTTGGATCAACCCAACGATTGTCTGCGCTATCAGGATATTCTGGAGAAAGGCAAGCATTCGCTGGAAGAGAAACTCTGGAACGGCAGCTATTATCGTTTCGATTTGTCGCACAACCATCGCGACACGATTATGGCCGATCAGTTGTGCGGTCATTGGTATCTGAAGTCCTGTGGCTTTGACTATGAGATCTATCCCAAGGAGAATGTACGCACTGCTCTGAAGAGGATCTATGATAACAATGTAATGGGCTTTCATGACGGCAACATTGGAGCTGCCAATGGTTTCATAGCGAATACTAGCGAGCCTTCCAAGCCGGGGCATGTGGACACCAGTACCATACAGTCGGAGGAGGTGTGGCCAGGCGTGGTCTATGCACTGGCTGCCACAATGATACAGGAGGGCATGTTTGAAGAGGCCTTCCAGACAGCAGGTGGCATGTACAAGACCCTCTCCGAGCGCATCGGCATGAACTATGAGACCCCTGAGGCATTGTATGGCGAGAAACGTTATCGTTCAATTGGCTATATGCGTCCCCTAAGCATTTGGTCCATGCAGGTGGCCTGGGAGCGACGTCGGGCGATACGTGACTAATTTAACAGTACAATCTATGAAAATACCTAGTTGATTTACTACCTATTTACACTACCACAATGTACGCGATACCAAAGATATTTCTAAGCAGGTCACAAAGAGGTTTTTAGCTTTTTAAGTTTGTGAGGTCGCAACGTAAACGAGCTTATATGGCAGTTCTGAGAGCGCCCCACCCCGAAAAAAAATCATGAAATGGTATTCAAAATGTTTACAACAATAGCTTTATATATGTATGTATTAATGTATTGTATTATTCTTTGACACAACTAAGTTTAGCTGGTTACTTGTTCTCAATGTCTTCTCTAGCTAAAACAAACAAACAAATCAATGCTGGGCACTTGCTAAACTTACTCTGCTCTGTTCAAGTTCAATTTTATTGAATGGTATTCATGAAGCAAGCACAAAACGTATTTAAATGTTAGCTAAGCAAGTTGTTTCAATTTCATCACGCATTATGATGTTTCATTAACTATATATGTATATGCATTGTATTTATGTCTACGAATTAAGCAAATTATTTAAATGTCAAATGTTGCAATCAAAAATATATATATGCGTGAAAATCGAAAGGTTTTCGTTTTTATTATTTACATTAATTTATTCAACAGACCTTAAGCTAATCAACAGTATAGAATTTTTTTTGAATCAGTCGCTAGTCTAGAAATCAACAAATTTGTGAGTGCTCGTTAATCAGTCGAAGCTTTAATAGGAGTGGGTGCATTCGTAGACCTCCATTGTTGCAGGAACTTTTCGTATTCCCGCCGGCTGCGACACAGAATCACCAGCGAGGAGGGACGACAACCCAGTGAGGCCAACTCCTCAATGCGCTGCTTGGTAGTCTTCAGGCTGTGACACAAAATGCGCGGTACTTGAGCAATTTCATATCGCGTGAATTTCGCTTCATTCAGCAAATAGTCCACAACCTCCTTGATCTGTTTAAAGTGGAATATAAATATATTTTCTGTATTTAAAAGATCCCCTGAACTATCCACACCCACCTTTGTTACTCGTACTGTGTGCACCTGAGGATGTCTGTCCATAATGGCCTTAGTTTCGGTAACACTGAAACCCAGACGATGCGCCAAGTATTCCACCACTGAAGAGAACTGTCCCAGCACCTGTAGCTCGTCCAGCGTGAGCTTAAGTGAACTATAACGAAACGGGAATTAGCAGCGATGCAATATAGAATCTTTAAGAATTTGCCCACCGTTGTAGTATGGGTTCCGGACAGCGGACCATCCAGGGCATAATTTTATCCTTCTTCGCACGTTTGGCGCGTTCCAAGCGCAACTCTACTGACTTTGGTGTATAGCGAAAGGCCCACAGGTCCTTCAGTATATTAATGGGTGACACATTATAGTGTATCATATGCTCCAGATTCTTCTCAAACATTTCAAATGGCATTTCCAAAATAAATAGCCGTTTACACAAATATTTGGTAACAATTTGTGGACTGACATCCAGTTTCTCACTGATATAGTAGATGCGATTCTTCTGAGGTAATTCCTCTGCGTTTAAAGCACTCACTAATTTGCGTAGGCGTGGCACGGTGAGACGCAGGAAAGGCACAAAATGATTAATATCATTCATATGCATCGATTTTATTAGTTCCAGTTTTAACTCGAGGCGTTCTAGAATTGGAATTTTAATTAAAAAACTGTGAAAATATTAACATATCAATTTACTTTGATCTAAACCAAGCAGCCAGGGATATTCCACAAAACTTTGTTTGGTGACACCCTCCAGGATTAATGTGTCCAGTGTCTGTAGCAAGCAGCGATTGCGATAGAAACGTTGCACCTGCTCGTCGCTGACAATGCGCTGCACTTCCTGCTCTGAGAGGCGGAATCTCTCGCGAAGAGCATCAATCAAGGTACTGATGGGTCCGCCAGATTCCACTTCTGTACGGTAGGGCACATAGTCACTGTCCACCTCGTTGCCAAATGGTGTTGTTGCCGAGGTCGCTTTCAGTGTTGGCTTCTTCGAACCGGTGGCATCCTCGTACTCATGTTGTGTAAACAGCGTGCGACGAGCTGCTGCTCTTGTGGACACTGCGTATGTCGCTCGGGTCGTTGAGTGCGAATGTAGTTTAAGAGCGCCGAAAGTACGCACTAAATTGCGCAACATTTTTGAAGTAATTTATGTTTGTTATTGTATTTTATAAACTGTAATAACGTAAACAATTTGTACGCGCTGAAAAGAATTGCGAACAGCTGATGCGGTGCTAGTGATGGTAAAATGTTCGATTGCTTTGCATTACCGCGAGCTTTCTTTGCATACGATAGAATGAGAATGGTACGATAATGAGCTTATCGATAAGCCGGTAAATACATCACAATATCGTTTTTGTTTTATATCTTATGACCAAAATCGTTAATTTCTTATTCACTTGCTGACCGCGCTCTCTACCATTAGGATCTGGCAACATCTCGTTTATTGAAGGAGTTTGCTCAAAATAGAATTTTTTATCTCGCGCGCTAGTTAATTTCCTAAATAATTAAACAATTTTAATAATATAAATTCGTATATCAATAAATAAAATATGGCAAATGAAGAAAGCGTCGATGTACCGTATATTTCACCGTTACAATGTTACATTTGTGTGAAGAATAAGGCAATGGAAATACGAAACATAGAAGAAGAGCAAGTGGAAACAATGACGATGGCGACGCAACAAATTTCAATTAAGTATCCACCTGTGGATATTCTTTGCCAAGGCTGTAAAATACAACGGTATTGTGATCTTAGACATCTGGTCGCAGATGACGATCATCGCGCCATTTGCCGCCAACTACTTAATTTACAAAGGTCGCAAGGCGTTGAACATCCGCTACTTATAAATGGCCCCATTTTGAAACACTCACAGCTGCAGCCCACCATTTCGCAGATAATGATGGCGATGCGCATTAAGATGAGGCGTCGATTGACGCGACGAGATACCGAACTTATTGGATATCCCGCCTATTGTGCGGTCTGCTATAAACTGGAGGACTTGGCCGCATGTCCGGGATGCTCAGCTATTGCTTATTGTTCGCCAAAGCATCGATTCGAAGATCTTAAGCTCCACACGCCGGAAGTATGCCAAGTTTTTGCGCATTATTATAGTCCTTATCGGTGGTTGGAGAACAGTATGATTGATATAACGGAATTTCATCAGCGTTGTCCCGATCTGGATAGGAGTCATTTAGTCGAAGCATTCGGCATGGCCACGAACATATCGATTGGTATGGCACCATGGAGGACTTTGGAAGAGTATCAGCTCTTTTCCACCTGCTCTTCGTTCAGTGGAATTGCATGTATATGCTCAGGTCTCACCAACATTACCTTTGAAGCTGATCCCGAAGAGCATGTAACCATTTATGTTGTGGGCGCCAATCAAGAGACGCTGAACTACTTCCAAGTAATGCATTTGAAGTTCTTCTTCTTGCAATATCATGATGTCTGTAATCTGGATGTCAACCTAATTGGTCACAAACTGCCGAGAACCCAGGAAAGGCATATCGACTTCGATTTCAATGTAGGTGGATGCAAGGGAGAAGTTTGGTACTATCGAATCTTAGTCGTTTTTCTGTATTTTTATTTTCAGGGCCTGGACAGGAAGGTGGTGTTACGCACATACTCAATGACCCTCCAAGAATACGTCGTCAACCATAAGATGGATCCCGTCTTGATAATCATCTATAATCCCGATTTCGCTGGAATGGGCAATCTCGTACAGCAAGTGATGCAAGAACGCTATCCAGGTACTGTGCCCCCAGAAGAGATTGATGATTTTGACTGGCGCGCCAGCCTGGCGGAGGTTCTCGTCACCTATGGCCCACCCATTTGTATTACATCGCCCACTAAAGTGCAAGCCAGATCGGATATGACCTATATTAATGTGTTGGCTAAGGAAAACAAGGTCGTTGTTACACCCGTAAACAACCTTTTCACAGATAATCCATATCGCGAGATATTACCTCTACATAATACTTGTCCAGATGACGAGGAGACGATCTATTACACTAATAACTATATGCAAATTATTTTCACAAGTATCAAATGTGAATGACAATGCAACTTAACTGAATCAGTTAATCTCTCTCTCTATCTCTCACATATTTAACTACAGTTGTTTGCAAGTCATGCTAGTGAAAATATCTAACCTTTCTGACAAAGAAACATATCTGATTTTATATTCATATACATACATATATCTCTCTCAATAATATCTCATATATTCGTCCGACCCCATAGTTATATTTAAAGTGTATTGATATTTCCCTTATATATTGTAATTAGTCCATTCCATTTTGTGTTTTTTATACATCCGAGTTTATTGCGCAAAAATACTGTTTTCCAACACTAGTTTTTGATCAACTGTTTAAAATACAACTACGAACATGTACAAAAATCATGAAACCTGTATCACAATTATTTCATTCCATTAGCCTTCGCATGGACATATAAAACAACAAAGTAAAGCAAATCAAAAGTGTTGAAAGCAATTTGAAAATACATATAATGAAAAGATCATTTACTCCACATCAATATCCTTGGTGACGCGACCGACCCAGTAAACGAAGCCAGTCTGGACAACAGTAGCCATGAACTTGACATTGCCCTTGTAGCCTGCTGGAGGAATCCATTCGAAGCTGACACCGCTCAGTGGGCTACCCTTGGTGGCCTTCAGATGGGTCAGTGTATCCTGGAAAGCAATGATAAGAAATTATCAAAGTGAACTCAGTCAGTCTTATCAAGCGCACTCACCTGTGGTCCCGAGCAGTCGAGGGTCTGGGAGTGCTGGGTATCAAGAACGTTAAACTGTCCCACCACACGGTTCTGACCATCGCGTGCCTGAATCATGAATCCTAAGAACTCATCGCCGCCCAATGTCAGGGTCAACTTCTGATCGCCGCGCACATGGGATGGGCCAGAGAAGCTGTATGGTGGCTTCTTGGTCTGCAGCTCGGCACCGTGCTGGGGCGTCAGATCACGGCAGGCTGCCTTTGGTGCGCCCTCCGAGTACGCATTGACACTGACAGCCAAACAGGCGGCAATCAAAAGCAAACGGAACATTTTTTCTGTAAATATAAAAATTTTAAAATAAATTCATGAAATGAATGGAAAATATTTTAATTTAAAGATAATATATAGTGCATGGCTCGATTTATCATGAATATCCGTGGCGAGCAACATGTAGGTAATGCAGTTGACCTCTTTGATCAGACCACTAAGCAGTTCACTGTTTCGCTAAATCAATCTGGCAGCACTGGCCATGATTCCCGCGTATGCAAATGTTAACCGTTCATTCAGCTGTTAGCTAACAGTGTAATGTAAATTTTCAGCTGTTGTCCGATTCAAATAGCCGTTAAATCAGTTTTGAAATCTAGCTAATTGCAAATGCTTGTTTTGACTAATTAATCAATTAACATTTGCGCTGAAGTGCGACTACATTTCACCTTTTGTTTTTATTTAATTTGTTGCTAGCACTGCCCTTGGCCAGTTTGTAGATTGTCGTCGTCGATTAGACTTTTTTATGCATTATTATTTATTTGTTTCTCTTTATGTATATTTCATTGATGTATGCAACTAAAACCAGACTTGGCTGTATATGCAGTGTGTCAACAAGTGTCATGAGTTGATTATGCAGTTTGTCTAGCCTTGAATAAATTGATCTGTTGCGATCTGGCACGGACCTGCTGTAAGTAATGCCGGCAAATTGGTCTGAAGTAACCCCAAAGAGTTGCACGACAAGAAGTCTTAATGCATTTAAGAATTCAGACACGCATTGGTCATAAATCCGCCCAAACAGTGCGATGACATCTGCATATATGCAAATATATTTGCATACATATATATGTATCTGCATATATATATAGACAAAACAATTATCATCTTGGCCAAGTTGCATTTGCATTTAGATAAAGATATATAAAAACACAATTCACAGAACGGGTTTTTGGGCTTCAGACGAAATTCAAAAACTCGTTTCCAGTACATTTCCAGTGAACTGTGCGAATCCATTAACTTGAACTGATTGTTAAAGCCGCGTTTGGAACAAGAAATCGTATAATTTATTGCGTCGACAAATCCGTGCAAAACGTGAGAGGGAAATGTTTCAATTGCCGTTGTCGTCGCGAATCATTTCCTGAAACTTACTCGACATCGTGTGGACTCAATTCAATTGAAGTTTGTTCATTTCAAGTTCAAGGCAATCAGTATCGAAGATTATTATGATCATGTTTCAATCGATCTATCTTTTATTTTTCGTTTTCTTTCATTATCCCAATTCACACGCCGACGCAGTCGAGCATTAAATTGGGGGCCTCATCCAAAGACCTTGACGACGTCCAAAGACGTCATGTCTGACCCAAGAGAGACGGACAGACAACACGAGATAAAATACAATAAAAGTGTCAAGCCAGTTTGTCGAGGTGCCTAGCCAAGCCTCAAGCCACAAATCTTAATTGGATATGTACAGACACATTTCTTGTTATATGTTAAAGTTCAGCATTGGACAAGTTGGCATCAGCAGCGGCGTCAATTTATCATTTTTCTTTGTTTGCTTTAAGCTAAATCTTTATGGGCCTCAGCCAAGCCAAACCAGTTGGTTATTTGTTTAAATAAAATTTAACAACCCATCGCTTCGGAGTATTACTTAAGTTTGTCTCGTACCAAGCCACAATTATCGAGTTTTGTAATAGTTGCAAAAAACGATATAATGTATATATTTGTTCAAGTCGCACAAGCTTGAAACACGCGTCGAACATGAGAGATTTAAATATGGTAATAAACAAACCATTGTTTAATGGCACGCAACATTTAAATGGAAATAAACTTGAAAACAATGTTCGATGAAACTAATTACAGTCCGATTATAATTTTAATCCAGTGGAAAGTTCTTGAAATACTGTGAAACAATCTAGTATCGATTAATTGGAATATTGAGACTAGCTCCTGGTGGGAACGTATGTAATTGTTATACTTCAGGCACCGCACATTACCTACTTATACCATTGTTATTATTTATTACTTTTATTAATTTTGTTTACCTACCACTTTGAGGAAAACCACACTGCACAAAAGAAAAACTTGAAATGAGCTGAAAATTCTACAGCAGCTTCCTATTTATACCGAAAATATAAAGCCTTAACATAAGCCGGTCTACAGAAACTATAATAAACAATAGCTTTATAAAGAAACAACAACTCGCAGACCGGTCAGAGCTGAGCTCTCAAGCTTTAAAGCTATGGAGAGTAGAAAAACAGTAAGCTCAAAGCTTTGGGAGTCTGTGCGACATTTGAAATGAGAATTGTTTTGAGTTGCACATACATTGTCTATTAAGATTATACTTTTAGAGGGGGTCTATAAAGATTTCAGTCAATAAGTTTATCGCTAAACGCTGACTAATGCGAATGTGTAATTAGCGTTATTATTAAATCCATTTGTTTACCTATGATATGCGTTAGCAAATATCACGACTTTCAGTTGGAAAGTTCAATGGAAATATTAAAATGCAAAGAAAATTGCCGTAAATTATAATCTATAATCTTCACACATAATAATAAAACCAAAAGTAAAAACTAGAGCAAAAAGTTTTTTTAATACACAGCATACTATTCCTTAACTCCTGCCTTAAAGGATCTCATTTGCTGACAGCGCTGCCGGACTTTTTAAAAGTGCTGTCAAAATGGAAAAACAAAAACGGTCAACGAAATCGAATTCACCTGAAATAACCTAAGTAGTCCTTGCTTGTTTATATATTGATAAAAAAAAATGGGAGCTGAGCAATCTGCATTATTGGCCTGCACAGAAACTGGAAAACCGGAGAAACCGCTAAAACTTTACAATGCCGAATTGTTTTTCCAGCTTTACTTCGATAGAATGCCCGAGCCCCAAACGGGACCCATTACAGCAGCCCTGCTGCATTACATTATGAATATGCCGCCTAACCAAACATTTGGTACAGTTCCAACACACTATATAATCGATTAACTGTCAGTAACTGTTAGAAATCCTTGTTTAGATCAGGATTCCGGTTATGATAATGAAGAGCTGGAAATGGAGGACATGGAAGACGGAACAGATGACGAAGAGGATGATGAAATGGAGCAAGATATGGTATCAGAGCAAGTTGATTATGCTGAAGATGTTTCGTCCGAAAGTGGTTTGAGCATTGTATCGACTTCCACGAAAAGTATTCCAAATGATAATGATAGTAGCGACTTTGAGTTGGTCCCACTTGAGTTTGTCGAACTAGAGCCCATTGATCTGCAGGGTATGGATGATTCTGGGATGGAATTCGAACAGGAGTTCATCATACAAGTTCCCGACTTGACTACAGAGGACATATAGAAGATTGGTCACTTTCTACATAAATTATAACTTTATGTACAATAATTGATTACATTAAAAGATCTACTTAAAATTAACTTTCTTCAGTTTCAGGGATTTGATTGGACGCACAATTCCACGACGTTCATCGCGATGTTTCTTCATTTCCGCCTCTCGTTTCTTTGCCAAATGCTGCGATTTCTTGTCTTCTTTCTTATTTATCTCGAATGTCATCTGGCGGTTGCCGAGAGAGCGGCCCACATTGGTCACCTGACCCTCCAAGGTGGACATGATGCGCACACGATCTTGCAGACTGGCCTGCTTGAGGCGTCGCTGCACCTCGTTGCTGCCTTGATCGCCATCCAAAGCTCGCAACTTAAACTGTGACTTCGTATTTGCCAGTGCTCCATTGCTATGCCCATTTGTCAGAGGTGACGCATAGTCGTCGGGTCCATCGGGCTCCTCATCTTCGTTCTCTGCCTGTTGCTCCTCCTCTTCTTGGTCTTCGTCCTCCTGCTGTTTCTTAACCTGCTTGTAGGCCTGCTTCATTTCCTTGACATATTCACGTCTATCGTCATCATCTGAGGAAGCCTCATCTCCACTGCTCTCCTCCTCACCATCGCTCTTCTCGAAGCCAAATAGATCTTCATCGTTGTCACTGTCCTCACGTGTCTGTGCCTCCTCAGCGTGCAACTCAGCAACACGAGCGACCTCTACGCGCTTCTTAATCTCCTTGGCCTTAGATTTATCCAGACGATTGAGCACAGGCGCCAGCAGACGATACTCCTCAGCATCTTTGCTGACAGCAAAGTCGGTGTTCTCGAACATGGCCTTGAAACGCGAATCCTGCAGCAGACTTGGCATATTTCTTTGCTTGGCACTGTTTGAGGGATTGAGCTCTTCGTCCATGATCTTAAGAGCCAACTCCTTGTTGACCTTAGGAAGTTTCGACTCGAGTTGCAATCGTGATTTACGCTCGCTGTCGATCTCCTGTCGGATCTTCTCCTTGCGGAACTTATCGAAGGCAAATGGCTCCACCACAGCCTTGGCCTTGTGATACAGTCTCGCGTCAATGAAGTATCTAGAGGAGATCAGGCAATTAAAACTTACTCCAGTTGTAAAATAGATCAACCCAACTTACCCATGCATGTAACCTCTGAGCAAATTACTGCCAATGAGATGTTCCAGGCCCAGTTCCGCCAGCTCCTTTTGTGTAATAAACAGATAATCATCGTAGACATTTTCCACTACCTCAGACTCAATCTCCTCTGTGAGGTTATCTAAGAATGAGCACCAGCGGGGTGCTGGTCCCATAGCAGGCACGTAATAGGTTAACATCTTGACATCCTCCTGTGCTAAAAAGAACATGCCCGTGTCGGGAATTGTGCAGAAATCATTGAAGGCTGATGTGGACTCCACATAAGCGATCTGTTTGCCCGTTTGCTCATCCCACAGCTTTAACGTCGCCTCATCCAAACTGTACACTGCATTCTGCGATGGATTGTAAGCCAATCGTTTGATAGGCAAGTTGTTCAGATGATTCTTGATGAGTAATGGTTGTCGAGCGCGTATATCGTAGAGCAGGACATGACCAGATGCAGTGCCCACACCCATGTGCAGACCATTCCGATATTTGAGGGCCGTAACTGAGGGGAACTCCTTGACACCCGGCAATTTGATGGCAACATCCAAGGTGCCACAACGTTCTTTGGTACGCGGATCCCAAGCTTCCACTGTACCCTCTTTAGTTCCAACTACCAGCAAATGATGCTCGGGATTTACTTCACAAGCATTCAAGCAACTGGCCTCCGTTTCGTATGGCTGCAGAAACTGACCGCGCTCCAGATTTAAACGGTAGATGTCCTAAAGAAATGTATAGTTAAATTTGATTCTGTTATCAAAAAGAGGCATCTCTACTCACTCTTCCCACGCCTACAATGTACATATCACAGCTGGGTTTGTGAAACTTCATATCTCGCCCGAAACGCGGAATGCGTAGTCTGTAGTGTCGTCCATGGGCTGCATGAATCTCCACATAACGGTCACATTGGAGAAACACCATTTTGCTGTAATCGTCGCTAATCACCTCGAATGTGGTTACTTCAGAGTCAAAGCAGCGCTCGAATTTGATGGACAGGTTGGACACCTCAAAGCACTTGACACGTGGTTTGTATGTTCCTGTGGCTAGAATATACTGTTGATCTGGACTCATGCGTATGCTGGTGCACACACCGGGCATATCAAAGTCCTGTATCAGCTCAATCTGGCGCCGGGAGTCCACATTCTTCATCAGCTTCGAGCGCTTGCGCCGATCGGTGAGCCACTTTAAACAAACATTAATTAGGGCATGCGCTTATGTATTGGTAAATATGTTGACTTACATCTGGCACCGACTTGCCAGCGCTCAAGTTGTAGATTTTCACATCGTTTACTTCGTTGACAAACATCACTGCATTTTAATAGAATCAATCGCGTATAAACAATAAATATAACGAACACGTGCGGTATCGCAGTACCGAGAGCAGTGGAGGTTTGTCGATAGGCTATTGAAGGCTGTCGATAACTTTACAATACAACTGTATTGCATTTTGCAGCACTGACCACAAGTGGTATACAGCTGTTAGTGTCTCGCAATCATTTCAACGGTCTGGCAGCATCGCATAACTCGTCGCTAGATTTGCAAACAAGAAAACGCAAAAGAGAATTTGCTGAGTTACGTTTTCAATTTTTCACTCAGCAACTAAAGAACATATATACAGTTTGGTGCTTGATTATAACCCGCATATTTATGCTTGTGATTCTTTGAACATTTTCACATAACTCTGTGTTGTTATCGACTTTGCGTGCTTGAAATTATATACACAAACAAATACTGACATCAAATAAACACATACACACACACAAAAGACACCCCCCCACCAGGCCCCGTGCTCGTTGTTGCCGCCCTACATTCCAGCTCCCTAGTTGAATCTAAAATACAGACAAAAACGGTGAGTAATATCTTGTTTGGTGGCTTTTAAGCCAATTATAAGACGCTGCAGTTTTAATTATATTATGAATAAATGTTGAATAAACTATCTTTGTTGTCTGGTACATGGGGGCATGCGACATTAAGAAATTTCCTATTGGAGTTCCATAATGACAACTTTCCCTTGTGCGCACACCACAACAAAGATACTCGCTGTGTTGTGGTTGTTGTTGTTATTGTTGCAGGGCTTTTCCACATTTTTCTTGTGTGTGTGTGTGTGTGTATTTGTGTGTAATTGATATTAGTCTCTTGTTCTACACCCCTCAATTTCTGCTGTGTTTGTGGGTCCTACTGGGTGCGCCCTGTGTTTATTTTATCAAATAACGGTGCTTTAGCGTGCCTCTGGGAATCCTAATATGCACAGCCATATGCAAATATTCATATATATTTCATTATACATTTTTCGCAATAAATTTTAAACTTATCGCTGTGCTGTATGCAGAGCAGCGTACACTTCGTATTAGTTAAGCGACGAAGCGCTTTTCCTGTCTCTGACTCAACCTTGGACACGATTTCTAGAGCTATATACGTACTATAATATTCCCGCTTTCATTCATTGCAATGTGATTGACTGATAAGAGCGAGACGTAAATCCACTTTTTGCATATTATAATTGGTTTTTATTTTGCTATTGACATGCTTTATTAATAAATTAAGTGAGAACTTTAATTTCAATCTTATCAATTTATGAAATTTTAAAGAAATTGAGTTCAACAAAAATTAAAGCAATATTGCACAAAAACAAATTAAATAAATTTAGTTCAACAGAAATTAGAGCAATATTGCACAAAAACAAATAAAAATAATAATAAATTAAGTGAGACTTTAATTTCAATCTTATCAATTTATGAAATTTTAAAGAAATTGAGTTCAACAGAAATTAAAGCAATATTGCACAAAAAAAGCACATAATTCCTAGAAAAAAATCTTGATTCCCAACATTAAATTTCAGTTCATTTAAATACTCAAAAATATTCCCAAGTATTTGAGTATACTTTTAATTTGTATATTCCCAAAGTGCACATGCAAATATCAAAAAGATTTTGTTTATTTTCGAACTAACTCCTCGATCTGTGCATCTGCTAAAAATGAGTGTAATGTGAAACGCACTGTTCAAGTGATGGTCCTCAACTATCTGGGAAACTTTACGCAAGGGGTAAACCCATAACACTCGACTCAAGCAACAACTCTTTAAACAACGGTTCAGTTTTAGCTCAGTACACAAACAGAATGGGAACTGCTGTTAAAACAGAACACAAGTCACAAGTCGCACTCGATTGGGGGCAGAGCAGAGCAGCGAGGCAATTCACGCTGGCGTCGTGCCACAAAATAGTCAGAAAAGCCAGAACCAAACGACGCTGAAACGAATTAATGCAGCGTTACAACTTTGTTGATAAAAACCTAGTGCACCCCAAGTCAATATACAATATAAAGATATATGCAGCATATAGCAGAACCTTTTAGTTGCCAAAAGGGCCGCAGAATGGAGGTCAAAAGGCACCGAATAAGTAGAGTTGTTAACAAGCTTTACGACCGTTTTGATAGCTTCTTAGAAAAATGTGTGATAAGGCAAAGATAAAACTAAATTTGCATTGTTACTGAATGGTAAATATTTATTTTTCAGGTCCCAATATGACTGCAGCGCCGTATAACTACAACTATATCTTTAAGTACATCATCATTGGTGATATGGGCGTGGGAAAGTCCTGCCTGCTGCATCAGTTTACCGAGAAGAAATGTGAGTAGTCCGACTTAAGCTATATAGAATATATATACGACATTTACATGCGATTTTGTTGCAGTCATGGCCAACTGTCCTCACACAATTGGCGTGGAATTTGGCACACGCATCATTGAGGTCGATGACAAGAAGATTAAACTACAAATTTGGGATACGGCAGGCCAGGAACGTTTCCGTGCCGTGACACGTTCATATTATCGCGGTGCAGCAGGAGCGCTGATGGTTTACGATATAACTAGGCGGTAAGCCAGCTAAGCTAGTCTATAATAAAGAAGTTCTTTATAATATTAATCTACAAACCTTTGCAGCTCGACATATAATCACTTGAGCAGCTGGCTGACCGATACACGCAATCTCACAAATCCCAGCACTGTGATCTTTCTCATTGGCAATAAGTCAGATTTGGAGAGCACTCGCGAGGTGACCTACGAAGAGGCCAAAGAGTTTGCCGATGAGAACGGACTCATGTTTTTGGAAGCCAGTGCCATGACGTAAGTTTACTGCATAAATAGATCGCTTATCACACTCTGATAACCATCTTTCAATGTCCAACAGTGGCCAGAACGTTGAGGAGGCATTTCTTGAAACGGCACGCAAAATCTATCAGAACATTCAGGAGGGTCGGCTCGATCTGAATGCGTCCGAGTCGGGAGTGCAGCATAGACCTTCGCAGCCATCGCGACCAAGTCTTAGCAGTGAGGCAACGCATGTGAAGGATCAGTGCTCGTGCTAAATGTATTAACTTTATATACACACACATAGTTGTAAAAGAGAAATCCAACTTTTATTTATAGCGCAACTCGTAATCATATTGATTTCTTATCTATCTAAATCCAACAACACAAGAAAATGCATTGCAACAAAGGAAAAAGCAAACAAAACAAAATGTAGTTAAATGATTGGATTAAGTCGTAAAAAGTGTGAACAAAACAAACAAGAAAAACCAAAATATATATGTAAACGTCCCCCACATGCGACATTTAGATATCTGTGTAATAACCTAGATTGATAATAATTATAGAAATTGTATATCTACACACTGTATTGTTGCATCACTTCAAATTGATCGTTGCGATTGCAATAAAACTGTTTTGATATTTAGAGAATTAAATCGAAAACAAATGAGAAGAATGTTGGAAGATAGCAAATATGCCTCTCATTTTCTACATTACTTTATACATTATATATTTTCTTTGTTCTTTACATCCACAATTTGTTAGTAATAATCTGTATATATTATAATATGTATCTTCTTTATGCTCATTTTGTTGAATGTTGTGTATTGTAAACGTGCAAAATTAGAAGGCGAACAATGTTATATGAATATTAAAGACGTATTTAACGCATATTGATATAGGAAATAAAGAAACAATATTTATAAAACCCAAAAGACGATAGTCTTATTTTCTTCACTGCACTCGAATCCAGAGCTTAAAAATGTTTGCTATAATAACTGCTATACATTTATGATATTCAAATTGCAGCGAGTGCGCGCAACAATGCTGGCACTGCAACAAAGTGGCAACTCTGCGCACTGCCATCGATAGTTGCATCTATCGATACCACAGCTGAGCTATTCAAATTAATTGAATTTAATTAAGGTAAACCAACCCAAGCAGTATTGACGACACCGCACAAAATCCGGTTTCTTCAGCCATGCAGTGATGATATGCGCGCTAATCGTTAAACACGCTCTCTGGAACCATACCACGTATGATGCAAATAAAGCGCCTGCTATGCAAATCCTGCACACTCAGTTCGCTGCTCGTCGCAGCCGTCTGGGCAGTGGCGCTGCTCGTCTACATGCACATGCTACGTAGCTCCATTTCGGCAGCTGGTTGGCGATTCAGTAGCGATGCCAATGCAACGCCTCGAGCAGAGCTGAGCTATCAGGCGCAGGTCACCGTAGGCTGTGCGCCAGTGTCGTCCAACTCTTCCACACGACTATCGCCTGCGGAGGAGGAACAGGAGAAATTCGAGCTGCTGGGCGTGGTGCGTAACAAGCAGGATAAGTATGTACGTGATATTGGATACAAACATCATGCATTCAATGCGCTCGTCTCCAATAACATTGGACTCTTCCGCGACGTGCCCGATACACGACACAAAGTCTGCGCGCGGGAGGAGCCTCGCGAGGCGGAGCAACTGCCGCATGCATCCGTGATCATGTGTTTCTACAACGAACATAAAATGACCCTCATGCGTTCTATTAAATCAATACTGGAACGCACGCCCGGCTATCTACTCAAGGAGATTATTCTGGTGGATGACAACAGTGATCTGCCAGAACTGGAGTTCCATCTGCTGGCGGATCTGCACGCCCGCTTGAAGTACGACAATCTGCGCTATGTGCGCAATGAAAAACGTGAAGGTCTCATCCGCTCGCGAGTCATTGGAGCACGTGATGCCACTGGGGATGTTTTAGTTTTCCTCGACTCACACATCGAGGTAAATCGCCAGTGGTTGGAGCCACTGCTGCGATTGGTGAAGGCGGAGAATGCAACGTTGGCGGTGCCAGTCATCGATCTCATCAATGCGGATACATTTGAGTACACGCCAAGTCCACTGGTGCGTGGCGGCTTCAATTGGGGTCTGCACTTCCGCTGGGAACATCTACCAGAGGGAACGCTAAAGGTGCCGGAAGACTTCAAAGGACCCTTCCTATCTCCGACTATGGCTGGCGGACTATTTGCCGTGAATCGTTTGTATTTCCAGCACATTGGCGAATACGACATGGCCATGGATATTTGGGGTGGCGAGAACATTGAGATCTCCTTCCGTGTCTGGCAATGTGGAGGCGCCATCAAGATTGTGCCCTGCTCCCGTGTGGGTCACATCTTTCGCAAGCGGCGTCCGTACACAGCACCCGATGGGGCCAATACCATGTTGAAGAACTCCCTGCGATTGGCCCACGTCTGGATGGACAAGTACAAGGATTACTATCTGAAGCATGAAAAGGTGCCCAAGGATTATGACTACGGAGATATCAGTGCTCGTCTGCAGCTTCGAGAACGTCTAAAGTGCAAGGACTTCGAATGGTATCTCAAGAATGTGTATCCCGAGTTGCGTGTCCCCGGTCAGGAGGAACCTAAGAAGTCCCCGTCAGCCCCCATCTTCCAGCCCTGGCATTCTCGCAAGCGCAACTACCTTGACTCATTCCAGCTACGTCTGTCAGGCACACAACTCTGCGCCGCTGTCATCGCACCCAAAGTCAAGGGATTCTGGAAGAAGGGCAGCCCTCTCACACTGCAGAACTGTCGTACCCGCGCACCAAATCAGATGTGGTATGAAACCGAGAAATCAGAGATCATCCTTGATAAACTGCTCTGCCTGGAGGCAGCAGCCGATACGCTGGTCGTGATCAACAAGTGCCACGAAATGTTGGGCGACCAGCAGTGGCGGCACACTCGAAACGCCAACAGTCCCGTCTACAACATGGCCAAAGGAACCTGTCTGCGTGCTGCTGCTGCGGAGGCAGGAGCCACTGTCGGCCTGGACTTGTGCTCCAAGGCCGACGGAGTGGGCGGTGCCTGGGATATAGTCACAATGAAACTGGATGAGAAGGCAAACGATCTGAAGCCAAAGCCGGACAAGCAATTGTAAGAGATGCTTACAATCAACATTAGACTGACGTTTAGGCTCTGCTATAAGATAAAAGTATTAAGTTTTAATTAGTCGGTATTTCCATGCACAAATTTAGTTTGTCAATTCAGACAATAGCAAATGCAATATAAGTATTATTATATGTTTGTCTAAATAATAATCCGAATTGGTACATGCAAAATATTATTATAATTGGTGTATGTCCTCATAGTTTTAGATTTTTTTGTAAATACTGAATAAACGCTGGAAACAAAATACTCATTAATTTTGGCATTTTAACAAATAATTTTTATTTACAAGGTCCGCAATAAAATGTAATACTTTTCAGCACTTAAATCAGAGTTTGAAAGTGTCATTCTACTACAACGCACCTCCACAACAGCTGTTTTGAATGCTCGCACTGTCCAACACTGTTGGATTCGCATCATTTTGTCGAAGTGGCGCGTAAATTGCCAAATATTTTAAAGGCTGCTTAAAAAATCATTAAATATTTGAAAATGGAAGGAAAATCAATTGTCAGCAGACAAGAACCTGTTCTGCATATGGGTAAGCATATTTTCCCCATTAATTTTGACTCACAATTAACTCGCTTAAATTGTTCTCTGCTATAGATAAAAATGCGCGTCGCAATTTCATCAAGTTTCACAGCAAGTTGGGCGAGGTAAGTTACTCTACAATTACCAACAAATGTTTATGCAAATTAAACAACATTGTTTGCATTCAGAAACCAAGTTCCACGGTGCGTTTCTACGATCAAACTGACTGTTATACGGTGCACGGCAGCGATGACTGCGAACAAGTGGCGAAGATTGTCTACAAATCAACTGCGTACATTCACTCGCTGCTGCCTGATGATGAAAAGGAGACGCCGCAGTATGTCGCCATGTCCAAGGCCAACTTCGAGCTGGCCGTACGTGATCTTCTGCTAGTGCGTAATTTCCGCGTCGAGGTTTATGTGAAACGCAGCGAATGGGAGCTAGAATATCGCGGATCTCCTGGCAATCTGTTGCAGTTTGAGGACATTTTGTTTGCAAACAAGGAGGTGCTTGTGGGCAATAGCATCATTTCGCTGCAGGTTAAACTAGAGGGTGGCACTCAACGTCGTGTCGGCGTGGTTGCCGTGGAGCAAAACGATTGTACATTTCAACTGCTCGAATTTGTCGACGATGATTTCTTTACCGAACTGGAAGCCACCGTTGTGCTCCTTGGACCCAAGGAGTGTCTGCTGCCAGGAGTTGAGGGCGAATATGCTGCTGTTAAAGCATTGCTAGAGCGCAATGGTGTGATGACCACTGTGTCCAAGAAGGGCAGCTCCGCTGAGCGTAACGATCTTCTGCAAGACTTGAATCGTCTGCTTCGCTTCGCCAAGGGACAGCAGGAGGATGCAACTGGACTTACAGAGCTGCAAATGCAACTTGCCTCTGAGGCGCTGCGTGTGGCAATTAAATATTTGGATTTGGTCAATGATGCTGGCAACTTAGGGCATTACGAGCTCAAGCAGTTGGACCTGAATCGGTAAGAAGAGATTATTATTATATTTTATTCATGTATATGCATTCATGCTATTCATCAGCTTTGTGCACCTGGACTCTGCTGCTGTGGCCGCTCTGAACATAATGCCCAAGCCGGGCACACATCCATCGATGCCATCGTATCGCTGGCAGAGCATCTTAGGAGTTTTGGATCATTGCCGAACGCCGCAGGGTCATCGTCTGATGTCGCAATGGGTTAAGCAACCGCTGCGCAGCTCTGAGATCCTCAACGATCGTCACAACATTGTTCAATGTCTTTTGGAGTCTCCCGAAACACTGGATATGCTCAGTCTGGATTATTTGAAGCGCATACCTGATATTCTAATGCTCACCAAGAAGTTAATGCGTCGCAAGGCCACCTTACAGGATCTATTTCGAGTATATCAGGTTATATTGCGCACGCCGAAGATCATTCAGCTGCTGTTAAGTCTGGAGCACAGCACAGTAGAGAGTGTACTGTGCTCGCCTTTTAAGAGCTTCCTAGAGGATTTAACTGGATTGAAGCAAATGGTCGAACAAGTAGTGGACTTCGAGGCTATCGAAAGGGGCGAGTACTTGGTCAAGGGCTCCTTCGATAGTCGCCTCATGGAGCTGCAACAAACAATGAACGAAGTGTACAGCAAAATGGAGCGTTTGCAGGGTAAATGCTGCCAAGAACTGGATCTGGATGGCAAGCTGATTAAACTGGAGAACGTGGCAAAGTTGGGCTATCATTTTCGCACCACTCTCAAAGATGATTCAGTGCTGCGCAAAAATAAAAACTATCGCATAGTGGATGTGATCAAAGGTGGTGTTCGTTTCACCTCCGACAAATTGGAGAGCTATGCCGACGAGTTCACCAGTTGTCGCACTCGCTATGAGGAGCAACAACAATCGATTGTCGAGGAAATTATCCAAGTTGCTGTGGGCTATGCAGCTCCTTTAACCTCGTTGAACAACCAACTGGCCCAACTGGATTGCTTGGTCAGCTTTGCCATAGCCGCACGTTCCGCACCCACGCCCTACGTTCGTCCAAAGATGCTGTCTGAGGGTGCTGGACAGTTGATACTTGAGGATGTACGTCATCCGTGTCTGGAATTGCAGGAGCATGTTAGTTTCATTGCGAACAGCGTGGAATTTGAGAAAGGTTCGATATTATGCACTGTAATCTTTTCTGTTTTTTAATCTTTTGCCAAATTTCTAGACAAGTGCAACATGTTCATTATCACGGGACCTAATATGGGTGGCAAAAGTACCTATATACGCTCAGTGGGCACGGCAGTGCTAATGGCACATGTGGGCGCCTTTGTGCCTTGCACCTCTGCTACTATTAGCATGGTGGATTCCATTCTGGGTCGCGTTGGCGCCAGTGATAATATTATCAAAGGTCTGAGCACTTTCATGGTGGAAATGATTGAAACTTCTGGTATTATAAGAGTAAGTCGATGTTTTGCTTTCAATTTTAATTTTGGTATATTCAATACAATTTAATTTACTGCTTCACAGACCGCCACAGAGAAGTCACTCGTGATTATAGATGAACTGGGTCGTGGTACATCCACCTACGAAGGCTGTGGCATCGCCTGGTCCATTGCCGAGCATTTGGCCAAGGAGACCAAATGCTTTACACTGTTTGCCACACATTTTCACGAGATTACCAAACTGGCTGAAACGTTGTCGAGTGTCAAAAACTGTCACATGGCTGCTGTGGCCGATGCGGACAGTTTCACGCTGCTCTATCAGGTGCGACCTGGTGTAATGGAGAAGAGCTTTGGCATACAGGTTGCACGATTGGCCAATTTCCCAGAGCATGTGGTGCAAAATGCTCAAGAGGTGTACAATGAATTTGAGGACGAACATGCTGGCAAGCAAAATAAGGCCGACAAGGCATTGCTGGACAAGGTGCATGTGGCGATAGAGCAGCTCTCAACGGCAGGGAACAATACGGAGATCAATGTCGAGGATTTAACCCAATTGGTTGCTCAGTTTGCCAAGGATATTAAGCAGTTAGATAGCGATTACTTTAAGGCGGTATTAAGCCACCAGCGAGACTTAGTTTCTGATTTGTCAGATACACATAATCAAAGTATTCAGTATTGGTTATATTTGAATAACTACCATTTAACCATTCCGTATGCCATCCAAGAGGTTACTCAAATTATTATTTAAACATTTATTGGTCTTTTTTCTTATTAGCTGTAAAAGTTTTTTTTTCCTTTTTGTGTACATATTGTATCAGTTTTAAACCGTTTCTGTTTTAAACATCGAATTTGCATATGAATCTTTTGTAATGCTAATGCGTTGAATTTGCTAATGAAATTATAAAATATTTTACTATTATTATAATTAATGTTTCTTTTTTTACTTTAGTGGACTTTTGGTATTATTCAATATGTATACATGGCCTTGCTATAGTAATTGTTTTTAAGTCGTGTTGAAATACGCCACAGATTCATGTATATCGTTAGATCTTTATGCATTATGTTTAGTTATTTTTTCTTTAATTCATTTTACAACGTTTTAAACACTCCAAAAAATAAATATTATATTAGTACTCGTAATATAAACATTAATTAGTTTAGTTTTTTTTACTTTATTTTGTTTTTGTAAATTACATTTAATAGTTAACTGTTTGCTTTTAAAATTTCCATCCGTCTCCATTTTGATTACATTTTTATCTCTTTCAATTCGAAAAGAAACTCAAACTCCTCCCATTGTTTTTTTTTTTTTTACTTTACTATGCATAAATTCATAAAATGTTTCGAAATACGATACAAAGGCATTTAGGTTTTTTGGTATTTGTTTTTCTTTTTTCTTATTTGCTGATCGAAAATGTTACACAATTTTATTTAGCTAAAAAATCGTAGTAGTTAATCCATTTGCAACTTAACTGAGGTTCTCGAAAATAGTATTGCATACTTTTCAGGTGGTCCTATTTGTTTACCCTTGCAGAGGGTACTCTATGAAGTACTATTTACTATTGCATTGTCAAATGAAGTTGCACCTTAAAAGATTTGTTCAGAAACAAATACGGGTAGAATGTGTTCTAGTCTTTTATGTTAGTCGTGGTCTTGTTGAACACATTGACTTTCGGTGTAACACAAATATCTATGTACAGCTCTATTTAACTACAACCAAATTGCCTGCAAGGGTATTTAATCTTCGGATATCCGTAGATAACTGTATTTTGTGTGTGTGTGTGTGCATGAAAAACAAATCAATTGTTGATTGGTATAAAATTCATACAATAAAATCGTTACAAACGTTCGGAACATACATTTAACAATACATATACAAAACCATATATAAACTTTGAATAGGTATTAACAAATATCTCTCTATATAATAACATTGAATACATTAAATATACACATGTTATTTGTCATTAAATTTATATCGTATATATATGTATATAATCATTTCGTATAATCATTTAGTTTGTATAATTTAAAATCCTTTTGATTGTATACGAAAAAGCTAATGAATTTTGAAAGACTTTTCATTATATTGTTCGGTTGGGAAAAGGGACGAAATATTTATAGAGTGTGTGTTGTTTGTGTGTGCGTGCATTTGTTTAGTTACATTCACTTGTTTGTCGTTTATAAAATTCAACTAATTTTATAAAATTACAAAAATAATTATTATGATTATTTTTGCTTACATACGCATCCCGTTAATATTTGGCTTTGGATTTACCATATTAAACTATCAAAATAGTCAATGAAACGTGGGCTCATTTAGCTAGTATATGTATTAAACATACAACATACATACATACATATAAAACTTAATATTTTCTCGTGAGATTGGCCGACAGTCGTGTGGGAAGAAGTAAGTTATAAAATAGAATTTAATGAAAACGTAAACAACTCGAGTTTCTCTTTACAAATACTCTCCACTTCACCTTATCAACTGATTGCAGAGCCAATCCCAATCTTTTCAGTAGTTTATAAAGTAAAATGATTTTTTCTTAACATTTGGCGTATTCTTTAAGTCTAAAAGTTGAAATTGTTGTTGTTGTTGTTGTTGCTTTTGTTGCTTGCTAAACATGTACTAGTAGTTAAGAGATTGTGCCATTTTAGTTGGTTTCTGGTTTAGTTGTTGTTGTAGCTGTTAAACATTCGACTAGAATTGTACTACACAATAGTTTACAGTCTAAAAAACAAACAGATCGCAATAGTACATAGGTGTATATGTATATATAACATATATGCATGTATATATACATATATTTATAGTTGTATAGGTTCTATAAACTAGACGCGCATAAAGCAGCGCGTCAAGTAAAACATCAAAATTATGGTCAGCGGCAGCAGCTGAAGGGTCAATCCCAGCCGCGAGGCTTTGCCGCAATAGGTGAACAGTTCCTCCTGGGGAGAGATAAAACAAATACAATATGTATATAGAATAAATTATATATAGGTAGTTCCGCTTTGCTTACATTCTCGTCCTGTGTATAGCACTCTTCGATGCGTCGCCGTTCGTAGAAGCTCATGTTGAGCTTGTAGCAGGGAAACTCCGTGTCGTAGCTCGTTATACGCACGGGTTCTGTCGTTAGGCGTACACTGCGCGATGGCATCAGCACATTGACGACCACCAGCACCAGATTCGAATTGGGTATCTTTTTCACCAGAAAGGGACGGGTCGATGGCAACTGGATAAAGTCATTGACCTCGTTCAGTGCCTTCGGTTGCAGTGAATACAGTGTGGAGCGCATGTCGCAAGGCTCATAGATGGGTTCCGGCTCAGGCTCCTGGAATATTGCTTCGCCATCATCGCCATCCTCCTTGGGCTTGGCCACAGACGGTGAATTGCCTTCCCCTACAGCCACATACTCATCCTCGATGTTGTCCAGGTACTCCATGACTAACAATTGAAAAAGTATTAAGTATCTTCCTCTCTTGTTGCACTCTATGCTTGCTACTTACAGGGTGCACCATCCACCCACCATTGCACCCGCTGGTAATGCCAGAAGAGCTGCGCAATAAGCCATTTCCAGGCCAGGCCCAAGACTTTTAGTGGCTATAAAATGCACAAACACATTCGTTAGAAAGTAGACAATTGAGTTGAGTTTTGGTATTACTAACGTGGAGCAAGGTGTGTCCATCGCTGGGCTTGGTGGGCTCCACTTTGCACAGCTCCTGGAAGTCATACACATCGATGCTCTGAAAGATTCCCTTCTGCACCATAGCGGTCATGACATCCCCATGAAATTCTCCAAAGAATTTTCCTGTTGTATTCACATTCTGTCCGATCACAATGTACGCATTGTTGTCAATGACCACGCAGTCGATGTCGTCATCCGTGCAAATGGGCAGACAGTTCTTGCACTGTGCATGAGGGAAAGGATAACAATCATTAGAAGGTAATAAAAGAGAACTCTTTGTACTTATTTAACATGAAGTGCTTAAAGGAAAGGATTACAACCAAAGTAAAGGGGGGCTTAACTTCATCTAAGGTCTACACTTACATTATCCACGGCGGTAATATTAAAGAAACGATCCCACATTCGCGCATGGGAGAATTGAAAGCCAACAACACAAGCGGGCGCTTCCATGCCACCATCTCGTGGGAATATCGCATGCGAGGCTGTCACCTTCAGCTCGCTGTCTTCGTTCGGATCGTCATAGTGCTTCACCGAGTAGACAAAGCTTTCGGTATTATCCTGATGATGCTGCAATATGGCACTCTTATACCATGTCTCATCGATGGCTGTTGTATGATAATCCCCAAATTCTTGATCTGTATCGACCTCAACTTCCCCATAGATGAACTGCCAACGGGTCAGGCCACTCATGGTGGCCACGAAGCGCAGTGTGGCACCAAATCTTTCAATTAGCTGCCGTTCTTGTTCGTTCTCGAACTTCCATTCGCCGTAGCTGAAATTTGTCACCTTCGCATCAAAGATGAGCAAGTGCACCAGCTCTTCGTTGCAGTAGTAGGCATCATCCTTGAGTGTTTTACGGCCGCAGTTAACTGCAAGTGAAGTCATGGTTAGGGGGAATGTTAGATTAACTTCTGATTGGACAACTTACGATCATCCGAACTACTATCGTCGCTTTCATCTGTGGGATATTGCTCATAGAATTTCCAGTCCCTTGTCATCATCTTGTTGAGAAACTCACGCAGCTCGGCTTCAGGCGTTTTGAACTCGTGACCCTCCAAATAATGATATTTGCAATAGACCCTGAAAGAGTGAAGGGAATGAAGTTGATTGTCTCTGTGATTTTTTTAATTCTCTCATCAACTTACCAATCCGGATGAATTTTCCAGTTTTCGCCAACAAAGAAGTCGGATATGGACATGTTCATGTAATTGTTCTTGTACACCTCATTGCCTACTTTGATCCAGGTCTTGCCGTATACACTGGGCATCACAATACCCAAGGTAAAGGGTGTGTTTGGAAGCGGTGCAAAGAAATAGTCCTGCTTCTCCTCCGAAACCCGACGCATTTTATCGTAGTGAAACTTGACGGAAATATCCTTAAACTCCTTGGACTCATGATGCACCATAGCGCTGCGTATCCTCAGTATGGACTCACCAGGTTCACGTGGGATTTTATCTTCGAATAGATGTTCGACTTCAGTGAAATCGATGCTGTTGTAATTCGGATTCATTTTGCCATTGGACTGCAAAGGAATGTAATATGAATTAAAAGTATTTTTATATTATATGATGTTCGTATTGCACTTACACCTATGGGTCGCAGATCGGGGTGGAGCAGTACATAACCATTGTTGGACACCACGAAGGAGTAGCCGTTGACGCCCAGCTAAATTGGGAAGAAACTTTAGGCAAGTCTTCGAATGTGAAGCTCTTCAACCTCTAACCTTATAAGGCAGCGTCAATTTGTCTATATCTTCGACGGGCACATCAGTGCCTGCCACGCCTAATAATCGCGCACGTCGCCTGGTGCTGTTTTCGTGTTTATAGGAGCGATCGAAGGCGGGCACACCCACTGCTATCATAAGACGTGGCCGTCGCTCCGTTGAGGTCTTCGGATCGTACTAAAAGAGGAAAATACATATATCAATTATATTATTCACTTATCACAATTATCAATTGTTACCGTTTTGTCTGTGAAGGCATGCGTCCAGGTGGGCGGATGTTCCTTATCCTGCAGCACCAGGGGCGTGGCAATCACATCGACATACTTCAGCACCTCCTCGTGCACCTCGTCGAGTGTCTGAACATGTGAATAGTAGCCACGATTCAGACAGGCCATCCACTGAATCTCCCGCACCTTAGTCACCTCCTTGCCTAGCAGATAAGTGAAGATTCGCACATTCATTCGGGACGTGCCATTCTCGCCGTTGCCCCAGTTATAGCGCTCAAAGATTTCGGTGGTATTGCCAGCAACGCCATCGGTGACGAGCATTATGGCCTGATTACACGTCGACGTTTCATTGCAGCGTCGATCCTCATAGTACTTGCGCAGGATTTGGAAGGCCTTCTCGTAGGCTAGCGTCAGATTGGCATAGTTGGAGGGAGCTGGCATATCGGCAATAGCCGAATTAAAGACTTCGATGTTCTCGGGCGTGGCCTGGACGAGGGCATCGTTGAAACACTCAATGACGCCCGTCACATTTTCCGAATACTTGAAGATGGTAAAGAAATCGTTGTTCGAGAAGGTGTCCAATATGCTGCGTATGGTGAACTTGGCCACATGATGACGATGACCAGTCATTGAGCCGGAGTGATCCAGTAATATGACAATATCCTTGGAGCAGGTTGCAGTCTCAATGTACCACGAACGCTTGCGGCAATCGTAGGTATCGGCATCGATATCACTGACTCGCGCGTCGGTCCACTGTGCGGCCGGAAAGTGTCGCAGAATACCCGTATCGGAGCCAAAGTATTGCCAGGAGAGCGCCGGATCGGATTGGTAGTTCTGACGATATACCTCATCTAGCTGCTCTGACCATTGTATTGTCTTCAACACATCCTTGGAACGATCCCACACGTTGGACGGCACATGCACGGAACTGTGTTCCGTATCCACAGAAATGTTGTAGAAATGCGTATCCGGATTCAGTTCCATCTCTCGGTACATATACGCGAATTCTTCCTCATTCTCTTCCAGCGTTCCATAACTATAGTTATTGAATTTCGAGTACTTACTGGAGAAGTACGTGTAATTCTTCTCAGCCTCTGTTTGATTGTACTCGAAATTCTCATTGACTATCTCCGCCTTCTCCTGTATGCAGCGCACTGCGTCCATTTTACGTGCCAGCATTTTGCCCACATTTGCGGTTATAGATTGAATAAGTTCGGTGCCATTCTTAAGCCTCACTTGAGCATTATACTCCTTGTATTTCTCTTTAATCTGCTGCGCCTTTGTTATTTTTTGCGCCAGCAAATACAACTCGTCTCCGAACTGTGTCGCCCATTTTCCAACACTGAAACAAGTTTAATATGTCAATTAGAGCGATGATTATATGTATGTTAAGGGGTTTTATATTAATATTATAATCTTATTGAACTTAGTAAAATTATGAAAGTTATACTTTTGGAAATTAAATATGTTTAATTTCATTCTCATTGCAAAATGAGATCATGATCTTTTTTCACTTTCCGTAAACTTTGAAAACTTTCTGCGATCTGGCAGCCCCATAAAGTCTTTGCCGAAAAACAAAACGTCAACCACCTGTCGACGTGCAAGTACAACAAGGCCACTAATTTAATTAGCGCACATGTCTGTCACGAGTGTGTTGGTAACAGAACGTAGAACTTGAGTGTGTGGACAGAGATGCATGAATGTGTGTGTGTGTTTTTTGTGCGAACAGAGCGCGCTAAGGAAAGTCTCTAAGCCAACAGCCTTCGCAGCAGCGACGCTGGCAGCGATACAGAAACAGCTGTTCGGTGAATTTGCAGCTGCTGTTGGTGAATGTGTGCGTGAGAAATCAACAAGTGCCCAATGAATGCGCGCGCATGCTACTCAATAAGCTCTCTTAAGCCATGTGCTCTTAATTAACTGCACTCTTTAAATGAAAATTGCCCTGTAAACCGATTAGCTTAGTTGCGGGTAGCGCAAGGGTAATTAGGTGCATGTATTATGAATTACTTAACTGTATTATGTTTTCAAGGCAGTAAAGGGAAAATTAACTGAACAAAAAATATGACACAACGATTAAACACAATTATATAAATCTTTGAACCGTTTTTGTTACACATAACCCCACATTTTTGTATGTCAACAGTATGTAAATACATAATGTAGTATACTTTACAGCGCAATTATGTATATTTATTATAGATAGTATGTTTAATTATACTGTTAATAAAACTGTTATCAATAAATAACTAATTTTTGCTCTCCGATCCTGTAGGGTATTCAAAACTCGAAACACTGTTCCCTGCTCATTTGAACTTGGCAGCAGAGCAATCATGCGCTCTGTGTCGCCTGCTCTCTTTTGATCTGGCCGCTCTCTCTCTCTCTCTTTTGCTCTCTTTATATTTCGCCTCTGTAATTGTCGCCGACGGCAGCGCTGCTGCGGCCATTTTCAATTCATTGCTTTGGCCGTTGCCGCGTTGCCTTTGACACAGTTATTTGCCAGCGTTCAAGTGCTGCCAGCCGCCGTCGGCGCTGTTGTATGTGCCACAACTCAAGTGAAACTTGTTGTTGTTGTAGTTGAAACGAGCTTTTTATTTCATTTTGGAGTTGTTCAATTAAATTTGCAACATTCCTTTGTGGCACAGACCAATGGGCAATGGGAAATGGCCAAGCAGCTCTTGTCTACCCACCTCATATTGTTTTCAATGGGGCTCCGTTGTTATCTGCACTAAATCTGTCTGGTTTGTCGACCGAGCTCGAGGACAAAGACGAAAGCAGGGTAGGGCGGGGCGGAGTGTGGTGGTGCGGGTGCTGGGGTCGGGGGCGAGGATATATGCAGTGTACGTAATTCTTGTGGGTTGCCAAGTTCTTGCTTTGTACATTGTGTTTTTATTTACTTTTTATTATTACACCCTGTACCCATTAGAATCGCTTATGCAGGGTGTATTCGAATTCAGATAAATATTGCAATCCACTTAGCTTAATTGGTTATTTACTTTGTATCAACTATAAATACATGAACTTTATAGATATTATGCTTTTATAATATATACATATATTGTTACTTTTCTTTCAAAGGACAAAGGAAAGAATAGGCCTAGACGTTCGATATATCGCAAGGTTCTTAATGAAATTATCGGCCGAAAGCAACATACTCTTTAAAATATCGCAGTATGCATTTCATTTATATAAATAGCGAAATATTTATTTAAATATGTACATAGTTATCGGAGGAATGATTGGCTATATTATGGTGTTTTTTTTTCAAATATGTAGCTTTTTTAGGAAATTAAAATTTTTCGCCTCTCCGTATTTTTTTTTAGAGTTTTGTCAAAATCGGAGAACTGCATTTCATAGTTTCCAAAGAAATATAAAAATAACTGAAAATCAGGATTTTTATACACAAATTCTATACCTACAACAATAAGAGCTCTTTTAGCTGTTAACAAATATATGAACACTATGTGCTATATATAATTTGATATACACATATAATATTTGTTAAAATATGTTAAAACATAAAATTGCATTGGTATAATTTGAAATAATCGGTGAAGACAGAAACCTAAAGCTGCAAGGGTATAGAAACTTCAGCATGCCAACTGTCCACTTTATCTAATATCTTGTTTTTTGTTGGTTGTTGTTACAATTTATGTTGTTTTTTTTTGTGCACGTTGTTTGTGGCGATTCTCTATTAAATCTGACAATATTTTCGCACTAAGGCAAAGCGAAAATTCACCAAAATATCAAATAATACTATTTCAAAGCCATAAGATTTTGTTTGGTTACTTTGTTTTGATATTTTTAAAGCGTATTTTCAATGGAATTTAAATGGGATGTGAATAAACACAGAAAGGCGTATTTTAGAAAGAGTTTAATGCAGATTTCGGTAAAAGTTTTTTAATTGCTTTCGAATGGACTCTTCTCTTTGATATTTCGTTGGCTTTTTGGAATATAAAATCCATGTGCTGTCATGCTTTAAATTATGGTAGAGGGCCTGATTAGACTAAATTAAATATTTTATTGTTGAACGAATTTTCTTCTAGTGTTCTTTGTTTATACAGATATATGCACTTATTTATAGTTTGTGGATTGGCCAGCGTATTATAAAAACGATGATGATATCATGGAACTGTGGAGGGTTATCGTGACACGCCCCGAGCATTAATAATTAATCTGGCATAGTTTTATTATCCTTAGGGCGTTGCTATTTGGGATTGGTCATTTATACTTCTTCTTTCATTAGCGAATATGATTTCTGGCCTCTGCATGTCAAACTGTAATGTCTAAACTAATGATTACATATTCCTTGCGGATTTAATTACATTTCCTAATTGAATTTACTTAGTGACTTCGTTAGGTTAGTAAGCCACGCCTCCTTCGGGCAGCTCTACACCTCAACGTCGAGTCACTCGCGTCAAATTAATCGCACGTCGACTTTCGGCAGCTCCCCCACAAAATGCCCAATAAAATATGCATTACGCGTAAATAGGCCTAGTAGTACCTGCTGCCGTACCCGGTGTGCCGCCTGGGCCCAAGTCAACATGTCTGACAAATAATTCTTTTATGTGACTTATGAAAAGTGGGTCCAAAGAGCAGTCAGCTGAGCACAGAAAAGAAATGGGGAAATGCGAAAATGCGAAAAAAACAGCAGCTGAAAAGTGTGTGTGGCAAGCGAGAGTAGCTCAAATTGTGGGAAAATACGCTGACGCCACACACACACACACACACATTTGCCCGCAGGCACACACAAGCCACACACACACATACGCCAATATTCTTGCATAGTCAGGGCAAATGAAAATTCAAGACAAAAGACAAAGTGCGTAAACACGCAAAGCGCTAAGTCTGAGAAAAACAGGCGGCCCATTACAAATGGCACTAGTCGACGCATTGATGCTCTTTCTTTTTGAATATACTTTTGCAATTTGAGATATTGGCGATATGACAAACTTTTAAAACACGTACGCCGCTACTTAGCAGCCTCTCATATTACAGATTTTAGTTATTCACGGTGTGGCAGCACTGTGAGGGGTTTACTTATGTTCAGTATTTTTTCAATAGATCCTTGCGACTTGCTGGCAGTCTGGCAAGCGCAAAAAAACAAGTATCAGCTGCTCTGCTTTCTTTTTAAACAGCTGCACGATCTGGCAGCACTGTGTGGATCTAGTTAGCAACTAGTATTTTTTAATCGATAAAATTGATAAGTCAGTACGGTATTTCTTTTAAATCTGGATTTTATCTGGCAACCTTATATGCAGTTTGTTCACTGCAGTGGAATATTAAAATTTTATTACAATAAAACGGCAAATTACAATGAACAAAATGCGTCGCATATGCTCGTTTCTTATACTCTAGACATTCCCAAGGCGCACATGCCGAACTCATGACACGCAGGGCACACAATGAGAAAGAAACGTGAGGAAAAGGCGGCTGCCAAAAAAAATTAGCATAAAATGTACGAAAAATTAACGAGCGACAACGCGACGAGAACGAGGCAGAGGCAGAGCAAGAGAGCGAGGCAACGATGACGACGATGATAATGATGTTAATGACGATAATGATAATGATGTAAAAAAACATGCCCTTTAATTGACTTGTTTTTCCAACGCGCCAAAAGTTTTATAACAAAGTTAAGGCCAGTGAAAGCAACCAACAGCAACAACAACAACAACGGCAAGAAGAATAATAAAAACTGAATCGAATTTAATACGATAATAATTCGAAAACTTACGCTTCATCCGCCGCTGAGGCGTGCACCAGCACGGGCGAGAATGAGAGAGACGGCGTCGTTGGCGGACCGCAGATCAGCAGCAACAACAACGGCTGGGAGGCGAGAAATGCGGTCAAAATGACAGCAATATGTGTCATCAACTTTTCGCATGAACCAAACATTTTGCTAGCATTTTCCGGTCGTTTTGTGCTGCTTCTGCGGCTGCTGCTGCTGTTGCAAACAACAATTAATGCACTTTTTGCATTTGCCCAGGTTTTGCTTTCACTTTACTTGCTACCAAATTTGGTATACAATTTTGGGTGGAGTCGCGACGTCAGCAGCGCGACGCTGACGCTGGCGCCAGGCGCAAATTTTCGACCCGAAACAGACACACACAGAGAAACACGCGGCGTATGCGTAATGTATTCAAGTTGATAAGCACAACACAAACTTTAATACGTGAATTTTCGCTTAGCCAGTTGAATTTGAGTGAATTCTTTTTAGATTTTTCGTAATTTTCCTTCTGTTATTTTCAGCTGCACACCGAATTTAGTTTTCCCTCAGCTGTGCGCGTACAATTTTCTATATATAAACTTTTGCTCTTAGTGCGGCCCGACGTTTTCGTTTTGATTACACATATGGCACACTGTCACTGCTTCGCCTGTCTGTGTGTGTGTGTGTGTCTGTGTGTGCGTGTGTGTGGGGAGTTGTGTGCGCCGTTGAGTGCTCCGCTTTATTTCGGCTACCGACAACGTTGAAGAGCTGCGTGCGACTAAAACCGAAAATCGGATAATTCAACTGGCCCAGTTCAGGCCTGAGAAGCGTAAGAGAGAGCGCTTGTCCGCTCTCTTTCGCATGTCCTATTTATAGGCGTGCTCTCTTGCTGATGCTCTCTCCCTCGCTCTTGCTCTCGTTCTCAGTTTCCTTCGGTTGGCTTGTTTACATTTTCTTTGTTTGCCCCGCACAGCTGTTTGGAGGGTTTTCTTTTAGTGTTTCCCTATTGATTTTGTCATGAGGGAATTCGAGTGAGGCTCCCCATTCCTGCCTACATGTGTTATGCTTTCTTATTGTCTGTTTTGCTTTGTGCCGCATATTCATAACAGAGAGAGAGAGAGAGAAAGAGAGTGCTAGCTGTATTTAAGAGGCAAACTGTGCTCTGGCACAGAGAAACAGAGAGAAGGCGAGAACTCGCTTTATTCTGCCGTGGTCTTTGTTATTATTTGCGCACACATTTTTATGAATCTTTCTGTTTTCATGGGCCCACTTCGTGTTTATGTTTATGGCTATGTTTTCATGATCTCTTGTGTGTTTATTTCATTAGCCTAAGATCTATATTAAAGTATCGGAGTGCACAGTAAATCAATCAGAGAGTGTAAATAGAAGCATTTTATAGTGCTTTGCTATCAAATACGGATTGTTGTTTAAAAATCCACTCAGCGAGAGCCGTTATCTGTTTTCGTGGCGATATGAAGTGCCTTGAAAGTTATCGATAGCTGAAAAACATATTAAAAAGTGTTGATCAGTGATTTTGGCGCTGCCAGATTACCGCAAATCTTAATCACTTGTAATAAGTTTACCACTAATATTTGACGAGAGAGATTATTGAGATATTATGTAGACCTTATTACCCAACCAGAGGTTATGAGTTAATCCAATTTTAATTGAAATAAATAAGCGCTAAGCTCTTTTAATGCCATGCATAATTTATTTATTTGCTTTGGCGTTGTTAATGTTTGCATAAATCCGAAATTAGACGATGGGGAATTTTCGGCGCATTTACGCGGTAAAATTGTATTTGGCTGAGCTTAGCATGCAAAACCAAATTTGGGCTGGCAAGCAAAACAATTTAAACGCCCACAACAAGCACACACACACCCATACACATACATAACACGTACACAGACACTCACTTGTACAGTGAGTGAGACGAACAAAGTTCAAGTGTGTCTGCCTACCGCAGTCACGGCTCGCACATTACAAGAGTGATACAGAGGGGGGAGGGGGGTCAACGGGTCGAGCAGTAGCAGGCAGTCTCCCTTGGCACAACAATGCGGCCGAGGAGCCACCGCAACATCATGACGATGCTGATGATGATGATGACGATGACGATGATGACAACGCACTTAGTCAAATTTTTAATGAACTCAACAACGTTTTACTTTTAAGGCAACCGTAGCAAGGATCGCCACACGAAGGACACGTACTGCACTGCAGTTGCCACTGCTACCTGCTGCAGTTCGCTTCGGGTGTGGTACAAAGTGAGTGGGGCATGCCACAACTTGTCAGTGGCTTTTTGACTTGCTTACTTGCTTTTTATGTCCTCTCTGAGGTAGGCTTAATTACGACATGGCACTTGTCATAGCATACTTTTTAGGGCGCAGCCCCACCTCCCTCCCTTTCACACTCGCCCTTAGTTTTTCACGCTGTCTATCTCTGTCTCTGCATGATAATAACCATAATTTGCAGCAGCTGACAAACATATAGCCGCCGGATACGCTGTGTGTCTGTGTCTGTGTATGTGTGTTGGGCGTGTGCTGACATATCCTGAAACTTTTGGGGCGCCCGCATCGCTTGATTTTGGTAGCCCATAAAGTTGCCCGTGTGCATTTCATTTGCATGAAATTTGTGTGCTTGTGATAAGGTTGTGTGTTCCATAAAGGTGACGCCTCTTTATGGCCGCCCCCTTAATATGTAACACGGCAGTTAACTGTGCTCTTAATTAGTCATCAGCCCGCAAAACCGAAACTTTTGCAACAACCTCTCGAGAGGGAGCAGAAAACAACTCGTATAATTCACACTGCGGAAAAAGGAAAACCAATCGAATGGCACGCCTTCGGGCATATCATAAACTTCTAGCAATTTGAAACTTTTTGCTGCCTGTCTGCCAGCAGGCAGGTTTTTTCTCACGCTTCTCATGAGGCAATCGCTTCGACAATATTTCGCAACAAGAACTTCGCCTCGCTGTTTTCTTCTTCTGTCATGCATAAAAAAAAGAATTGATAATCAAGAGAATGTTATAAAAAACAAGTAAGAAATGCTAGAGACGACGTATTCGACAGCAGAATACCCTTCAGGTGTTTTTGTAAAAAATTATAATTCCCAACAGCAAATTCTGCAGAAAATGTTCTGCATTCTTTTGCTTACTCACTCTCATACAATCAAAAAGGCAGTTTGTAGTGTCTGCCACGCCTCCTTCTATCACATTTACACAAGCTTAGTATACCTCCTCTCAACCATTTCCAATAATCGTATGGTATTCCCTAAAATAAATGGAGTGAGAAATAAGGAACGGCAGACAAACCGAAAAGCGTATAGGGTGTGCTTGTGTTTTAAGTGCCAAAATGTGTAGCACAACCTTGGGGGCTCTAAGCATGGATTGAAAGAAGGAACCAGAATTACTCGACTGGGAAATATACTATATTCTACTCTGTCGTATCGAAACGTTTTGCTGCGAACACCCTTTACTTTCGCATAGGCGAACGCCCATCAATTGCTTGAGCAGTCATCTATTTTTCATTTCGTTTCGCCTGCGCCCGACTACGGTCACCAATGCAACAACAACAACAACAACAACTAAAGCAATAACAAGAGAGCGGCAACAAAGTCGGCTAAAAAATTGTAAAGAGGTTGACACCAATGTCTGCTGTCATTTGCCATTTTTTGTCATTTCTGCCGTTTTGCCGTTGGGCTGGTGCCAATTGCACGGCAATTTTTTGTCATCTCTGTCGATTCTCAGTGAGCATTTTCTTTTCATTTCATGCCCGGCCCGTTCTCACACATGAATATTTTATATATTTATTGCGCTGCAATTTTTTGCCGGTGTCGATGGTTTGCCATTGAAATGAAATGGGAAAATGACTTTTCAGCGAAAACAAAGGCGAGTCCTTTAAAAGGTTTTCTATCTATTATATGGTATTCCTGTCTGTCTACATAGGAAGTTAAATCAAAAACTCAGGTGAGCATTCAATAATCAAAAATCTTTAAAGACCTCTAACATTGAACACTTTTTATTCAGGTCTCAGTCCCAGTTGATTATATTTAACTATATTTGACTTAGTAGAAGTGCCTGTTCCGCACATCTCTATATAAAACAGGTTCACTGCTGACTAGTTCATAAAAATGGAACTAGCTCGTTGCTTGGTTAAAGCATAAGAAAGAAAATCTTCCAGTTGAGCACCTTCTTCTTTGTACGGTTTCTACCAGATCAAGCTTGATTGTTCGTATTTCTTATTTTTCATTCCATTTTATACTCAATTAAACGCCAATTAAAAGTACAATGTTATAATAACAACTACATGGGGTTGCCAAGACAATCCGAAGAACAAGAAGAAGTTTGCGTTAGCTTTAAAAATTCAGCACACTTTCGATACGTTTGACTTCTCTTCGGAGTCAACAGCCTAACGGAATGTAAACTAAAACAGTTTATGCAGTTGAATTGCTGAAATTCCCGATAGTTCAGGTTCAACTGTACGATATGACCTAACGCTGGCCACGCCCACTTGCTTTTGTTGCCAGTTATTCACAGTTGGTTGGCGCTGCTGCATTGTGTGCGCTGTGCCAATGGCCAGAGCATTTCATTTTGACCACAGTCCTTAAGCCAAAATGTTGCTGCCAATAGCAAAATATACTGCTCTGCTAGTGCAGTCAGTGGAAATAATCGTTACCAAAGCAGAGAAGCTTTGTGTGGGAGCAGCAAGGTTGCATGTGTGAGTGTCGCTCTGATTGACTGCGGCAAACGAAAGTTCGAACTAGTTGACATGTTTGAAATAATATACAATCTGTTCTGTTCTGCTCTTCGATGTCCTTCGGCGACATTGACACGTTAACTGTGTCAGTAACAAGTTCCGTTGAAGGGCCGGCAAAATAGAATAATGTGGCATAATTTAAGTCGCCAAACGATTTAACTGCAATCTTATTGCATGCGAGAAGGAGGATTCGCAACAGGAGAAACTGCTTGCCAGAGCGAGAGTAGGCCACACACACACGCACACACACACACACGCACACACACACGCACACACACACACTGGAGCCGGATAATTTATGAACTTGTGCCCATTTTCAGTGGCTCTGCAGTAAATTATGGCCACTTCGGCACGTGTCCTTGTATCCTTTTTGCACTCCGCCCAAGCGGAGACAACAAATACGCACGAGTTGCTGACACTTTACTGTTATGTATCTTCTCTTGCTGTATACGGTTACACACACCCACACACACACACTCGCTCGTAGCTGAGCGGAATGTGATTACATAATGCGAGACAGCAATGTCCTCATTTGGTATTCCGCAATTTAATTAATTTATACTTTTGCTAATTTGTAATTAGCATTATTGCAAAAACAGTTAAACCAGCTCCGTCTCTTTCTCTCCCTCTCTTTGACTCTTGCATGCCATTGGGCTTGACAGTTTTGCGGTCTCTGTGGCCTTTTGAAACCGAAAACCGCTAATTAGTCGGTCATTAATCGAGAGTTATTTGTGACAAGGTCTAAACACGTTGTTGCCATTGAAAAGCCGAATCGTATGTAGGAGAAGGAACGTTCTAGAGAATGTTAGAACGAGGGGGAATTTTGGAGAGAGAGGGAGAGAGAATGAGCAAGAGAGAGATGATTATATTTCTATGGGAAGTGCAGTTTCAATACGAATCTAAAAAACTCCATAAGTAAGCTTTTCTTATTAAGTTTGTAATTGATTAATGATCTTTGAAATACATTTTTGAGAGATTAGAGATAAAGATTACCCTTTAAAGTACTATTCGTTATATTATAAGTAGTACTTTAATATAGTGTCTCTAATCTCTACATAGCTCTTTAGTGTGTCATCAACTGATATAATATTCCAGTCAACTGTCTAAAACAACGAGCTGTTTGAACAGCTTCACTTTGCTTCATCCCTAAAGCATATCGGGTTACACCTCAATGCGGCTTATCCCTTTTAAGTTTATAATAAGCTTAACACCAGCCAAACACACACACACACACAAAATCAGACACTCGAATTCCGGAGAGCAAAACCAACTTCGTAATTCCATAATTTCGTTATTTCGCACTGCTCCGTAAGCCACTTCAAGCTCAATTTGTCCGCTTTTAATCCGCACAAATTGCCCAAATTACTAATCCATAATTGTTCCGGCCTCAACTTTGCCATTTGAAACGGAATACAAGAACATTCTCTGATATCATCATGTTCGTGTCTCTCTCTCTCTATTTCTCCTTCTCTTGACACATTGCGAATTTAGCGAGTTTTTGGCCTTAATGTTGCCTTCATTTCGAGTCTTTTCTTTGTGTTTTTTGTTCGTGGCGCTTTTTTAATTAGACTTGAGAGCTTCGCAAGAGGTTTTCTTGGCAAGCCTTTGCCTAATTCGCAGCGCTACTTTGCGTAATTTATCTTGCCAGTGTGGAGCCCTCGCTGTCTCTTCCCTGTCTGTCGGCATGTTCAATTAATTTGTGCGGCGATTGAAACAAAAGATTTCCAACTGAAAAGATGCTCAACTTTAATAAATTGCTTTTTCGGTTTCGGGTTACAACCCAATGTGGGCAGGCAGGAAGGCAGGCGGGCGAACTCGCTTCGTCTATAAATAGAATCTCATCTGCAATCGATAATTGCTTTGTTGGCCAGAAAATATTTTGTGTGGAGTAATCGAAACAAAATTAATGGACCGACAAAATAAATTCAGTTTATTCACCAGAGCAGTGATTCATAATTTATATAATAGTCATAATAATACTCATGATTGTATTTAATGTCTGTTAAATTATTCTCTCAACTTTATTAGAGAACATTCCCTTTAAGAGCAACGTTTTTGTTCGCTTTCCCTCACGGAATTTCGTCGCTTCGTGCAATACCTTTTTCAATTAATTTCCATTGACATGGCCTGTGAAGACTGTGAACGTTGGCATTCCCAGTGAGCGGGAGTGAAGGAATCTGCAGGCGTCGGCTTGTATTTAATGACTCTGGGCAGGATGACAGCCTGGTTTGGCCTGTCCTGGCCTGGCTTCTCCCATTGTCTGTGTGTCCTTGACTGATGATGGGCGTTATATGATTTATGGACATGGACATGGACAAGGCATTCTTGTTTCTTGTTTCTTGTATTTTATTTCTATTTATCTCATCGTTTTTTGCCAAGGCAACTAGATAACTCGCTTTGCTTGCCGAGATGCTAAAAAACAAACGGAAAAGTCACCAGGGGAATTTTGGCTGCTGACAGTTTCGTGTTTTTTCTGCTCGCACTTGATGCCTGGAAAAAGTTAGATATTTCCAGGAATACAAAAAGAATGCTAAGCGACGCTCGTTTGAATGGCAAAAGCTATCTGTTTTTTGCCGAGAAATCTAGATGTACATTTCTAAAACATCGTGATGGTGAAACGGTAATCATTTCACTTTTGGTATTCTATTGAAGTCAGATCTGCACATGCTGTGGCAGGAAATCGAAAGAACTTAATAAAATAGTATAGAAACAACTGTTCTGTAAATAAATGTGAGTTATCATACATTCTCATTCGAATTTCCTTTAATAAATTTATTTAACGAGAATATTAATTAATGTTGCATACTTATTGGGATGTATCACTAAATTCAGAATTTTCCAGAATCTCTTTAAATTTTCACCTTTTTGTTCGGCTTAAAATGTCGTAAATCTTTGCAAGACATCGACCATATTTCAAAGAACCGGAGTAAGCTGTTCCTGGTACTCAGTTCATTAGTCAAAGAAACAGCTTTGTGAAATGCGACAAAGGTTTTGCTGCGCATCGGTTATCTTAGCCCTTCCTTGAACACGCCCGACAAAGCAAAAAGCCTGCGGGGTTAACTCACCTGACAAGAGACGGAGCAACAAAGCGATGAGAGCGAGGACAAAGCGTAGAAGAAGACACTGAACGTGTTGAGAGACTAAGTGACTGTCATTATGCAACTAATTAAAATGTCAACAATGGAGAGCAGGCAGAAACGATGCCATCGCAAATACCAAAGAGCACATGCGAATATTTCCGATACAACATACATACATACATTTTATATGGCAAGTATATATGCATACATGTGTATAAACATTGTAGCTATACTCTATAAATTGCTGCCGGCACTTGATGCACTTCAATGTTGGTCACCCGCTTTGGTCATTTAACAGAGGTGGCGTACCGCACGTAGAAATACAGCAGCAGGGGTCGGCAATGGGGGCGAGGGGGTGGCATACAAGGTTTGGTCTCTTGCCGAGAGATCCTGGCGACAATTGGCAGTATTGTCAACACTTGGCCAGTTCGTGCTAGGTGTGTGTTACCGAGTGTTTGAGTGGGTGTGTGTGTGTGTGTGCGGGTGTCGGTGTGTTTGTGTACTTAACTGGGTTGAATATTCATATAGACATAATAGCGATGACAGCGTCGCGTGACACGATGTGCCAGTTGCTTAAATAAAAAGAAACAGTTGATCACAAATTTAACAAGAAGAAGAAGAACCAATTTATCACAAATTTAACAAGATTCAAGAACTTTTTTCTTGTGTCTTTGTCGTCTATAATAAATCTAAGATATAATATTAGTTATAATGTTCTTATCATGACCAGTATGCTTAGTGCTGGTTTTCAATATCCTCTTTTTCACCATTTGTACAATATCAAGTCAATGTTGTTAGTGCATGCATGTTCGGATTGGTTTAAGAACGGAACTCTTCAATACTTCTTTGAGGTCCAAACGATACCTTGGGAAACTCTGGTGCTTATCATCGGTGGTTATTGGACATCTTGGGGTTGCTGCTAAGACTCTGTTGGCAATATCTACAAACACATTTAATAAAACACCAAGAAAATACCTTCAAAACTATTGCAATGTCCTTACCAGAGAACTTACACACTTTTTACGTATAGCAATTTCTGTCACGCTCCCATCTCTAGCACTTCGTGTTGCTAGTGTTGCCTGCGCATGTATTAGTGACATTCATGCATTATGCAATTGATAGAACAACTAAACCACCAACAGCAATGGCAATACTAAGAATCGCACACACCTGGCAGGGCCAACGAAATGCGAGAGATTTCAATTGTTAAATGTCAGGAGGGAAAACTTTTGATTGAAGCCATATGTGGATGGAAGGTGAACAAAGTTGGCAGTTTGTCAGTCTGGCAAGAGATAAAAATAGCATTATCTACAAAGAGAGCTCATTGGATATAGGATATATGATATCATATTTATAACGGTAGTTATATTAGTCAAATCTAGATTTTATTCTAAAATGACTTTTTAAAAAGAACTGTCAATGAGTAAATTTCCAAAAGTTTTAGCAATTTCATTGGTGTGTCTAATATTTTGCTCTTGACTGTAAAGCTGGTTGGGAAAAAGGATATTCAGAGGAAGCTGAAAGCTCTATAAAAGCTTGAGCTTTTACTTTCACCAGCTGCTAACAAGCTTTTGTGCTTAAAAGTAGCAACAATTGACGACAGGTGGAGCTTAGGTATATGCAGAGGCACTTTTTTTCAAGGAGGACTGACACCATTAGATTTAATTTTGGATACGAACTTAGATTTAACGTCAAATGAGGTCAAACATAAAGATTAAATTTATTAGCGGATCAATGCGATGCCGCATAAAAAATTGATTAATTTATTTTAGTAATAAAACAACAAAAGGGAATGGAAACATTGTGTTTAAAGCCTTGAGCCCTTTGACTTATACAAAAACCGCATCTAGCTCTCTTTTCCGCTTCTTTAGAAAATTCACTCGCTGGAAAAGTGTGTCAAGGCAGCCCAAAATAAACATGACTTAAGCCAACGTCCTTAGCACAAGAAGGTAAAGTATCGATTGATTGACTTGCGAATCGAGATAGCAGCTAAATATAGCACACACTCAGACAATATTCCAGTATGTGTGTCTGTGTTGTGCTGGAACTCTACAAAGTCAATATTAACTTCTGTAAAGTGTTTAAGATTGTTGGCACTTTCGCTTGAAGAAACAGTTTCTATTTAAGTCAGTTGAAATTGGCCAAGGTTAATCACCTTTACCTTAAGGGAATCTCCAGCTCAATGGTATCATGGGGCGTGTCCAGTTGGGAATATTGCAACTTTTTGCTGCGAGGCACGACAGATGAGAAGGTGAAGAAGATTAACAAGACAAAACAAGCTAAAGAGAAGGTAAGCAACGGCAACTGCGTGTTATTTGACAAGTGAAATTTGCTCGAAATTACTTGTTTGGCAACAGCCAAGGCGGAGCACTGAAATACACCCTGACCTAAGGGTTTACATTATGAATTGCACTCAGAATGTTGCACGCGATGGAGTATGCAACGCTTTGTCGTAATTTTGTAGATAAACATTTCATTTCGAGTGGCAGCTCGACAAATTTACGAAGCTGTTGCACATTTTGTGGGCAAATATGCGGCAAGTGGACAACAGGGCGTATGCTTAATGTAATTAAAGGAAGAGTTGAGGGAGAAAGGGAGGTGGGAACTTGTATTATCCTTAAAGTAAGTAAAAAGATGCATTTGAAAAAGTCCGATTTATGCATTAGCTTGAATTATTCAAAAATAAATGCCAAGGAATGTTTTTCCATTTTTAGAAGGTGGTAAATATTGCGACTATAAATAGAACTAGGAGATCTGAACCTTACCTTTTCATATCTTACTCATTTGGCTCAGGCTGCCTCCCTCGTTGTTGCATTGCTTTGACCATTTGCCTAATTTAATTCTGTGACTCAAAACGGCGTACTTTTGGGTTGCTATCCACACTCAGACTCGCACTCACTCGATGCCAACTGTGCGAATACAAATCATAAAAGTCATACCCGACAGTTCATAAAAAATGCGGCCCAGCGCAGCACGTGACATTCAAACAGGCGCATTACATGACGAGAATCACCTGATCCCTACTGGGGTGCCATGACCGGCATATATCATGCAGGAGGCAGAGCGGTAATCAGGTAATTCCATATGAATAAGTAAGCAGGCAACGCCACCTTAGTGTTTGCAATAAATACCGTCTGCTTATAAAAATTTTAAAATGCGTCAAACTATGCCCCATCAGAGATTGTCCCAGCCTTTTTTGTGGTAACTATTAAAAAATCTTATTAGAATTATGCTCAAACAATTTATGCTATAAATAAACGAAATGATTTGATTTGAATATCATTATTATTATTTGCACTTATTCAACACTTATTTAGACTTGATCAATAATTATCGAAAGTGGTGGTGAGCCGATAATAAGAAAGCTGATATTAAAATAATCAAAGTTAAAAATAAATATATATAAATAAATTAATAAATGTAAATTAATATACAATTCACTTGTTATTGAGTTCATCAAACAGCTCTTAATGTAAAGTGTTTACTGAAAAAAGAAAGAAGGATTTGTAGTGACGATACCTTCCTCAGAAGGTAACTGTGGAGCTGCAATCACACAAACCATAGCAATGTGAATTCAATGACTCCTTATCTATATGAATATTTTGAATGTTTCGAGTGTTTGGCAAATAAATCAACATAGTGCATGTAGCTGTGTGGCCCTTCTCAAGAGTATTCGAAACAATGTACTCCCTTGCTCGCAGCGGGCGGTCGTCAGGCACTTGGCCGTGTATCCGTCGTGCCTGTGGAGTAGGTACGTGCCTGAGGCTTAGCACTGCCAAGTGGCAATCGGGGAGTGCCGCGCCAGCCCCATCAGCCACTAAACATTTTAATTACAAAATTTCACACAGCCAGTTGAGCCGACCACAAATCCAATTATTAAGTAATTATGCAGTTAATTTGGTGCACAGGAGCGCTCAGTTTCGGGAATCTCTGGACTCCCATTGCATTATCGACGAGTGCTTGGACAATAATAATATTAGGGGTGACGCAAGGCCAGAGAATCAACGCAGGCTTCACATATGCCAAATCATAACTTTTTGCCGCACAACTTTGCACAAGCTGGACAATTTCAATTTGCAACTCGTCGCAGAGTTCGCAAATGAACAGAAAGACAAATGGGCTGCTATTCTAATACATACACACACACACATACTATGAGCTGTCTGGGTGTTGCAATTAAAAGTTTTTCGTCGACACTGCAAAAACATCCAGAGAGCAAAGGTCAAGTGCGTTGCAATTTGTGATCCAGCCCGACTGCGACTTAGGATTGACCCAGGTCAACCTGCAGGTTGGCTCTTCTTTGTACCAGATATGTATATATATTTAGCAAGTCGAATTCCAAGCGGGGTCATCCGAAATTTAGCTACAATTAGCAAGAATTTACATAACAATTTCAAACTCCTGACGTAACATAAAAAAAAATGCAAGTCAAATTTGCATATTTGAAAATATCGATAATAATCGACTGTAATTATTTTTGTTAGTGTAAGACACAAGCATACCAGCAAGAACAGCTGTTCCACTAAGCATCGAACATATAGACAGTGTTGCCAATTCAGCTACTTTCCCATCATTTCTGACGTTTATATACCGGCGACTCCACACAATCAGCCACTTTTTATTTGCAACTCCATATAATGCAGCTTTTTTTTATTTCTTATCTAGCTTTTCTTCGCTCTAACATTCTGGCAACACTGCAAATAGAATACGAAAACAGACTGCGGAGGCAACACTCTGCTTCCAAGGAAATATGCCAGTGTTGAACAGTCCTCACAGCCTGCATAACATGCATTGTAAATTGAACTAAGAAACACCCTGGCTTAAGGCACATTAAATTAGGCCCTTCGCACCTTTAATTAGGTCCCCACAAGCTAATTAACACACTTGCACGCCCAATCAATGTGGAACCCCTAATTAAGTACTAATTATGACACTGTGCTGGCATTCGAAGTGAACAGGAGCTCCCACTGAGGAGTCTATAAAAAGAACACAAATGGCAGCCAGTCTGGCTCATAACTACAGCTAATTGAAAGCGACCAGGGCTGCCATGGAGCTGCAGACGATGCCCACGCCGGAGATGCCGATCTTTGGCAATACACTTAAGTTAATGAAATTCTGGTCTTACCTCTTTGTACATAACTGGCGGCGCTATGTGGCCATGACGCCGTACACCCTCATCAATCTGACGCAGTATGTGGACATTTACCTGAGCACTGAACCATTGGACTTCATCATACGCAACGTTTACCTGGCCGTGCTCTTCACCAACACCGTGGTGCGAGGTGTGCTGCTGTGTGTGCAACGTGGGCAGTACGAGCGATTTCTGGAACTAATCAAGGAGTACTATCTGCAGCTGTTGGTCAGTCTATATGGCTAACTTGCGGATACAGTTCTAATGCGAATATTTGTAGAACTCGCCGGACAAGCATATTACGCAGTTGGTGGAAGAGACAACGCGTCTTTCCAAGTCAATTGGACGCGTTAATCTGCTAATGGGCACCTGCACTTGCATTGGCTTCGTCACCTATCCCATTTTTGGCTCTGAACGTGGTAAGGCATTCCCCATAATAGTATTTCAATCCACAAACTAATTCCAACTGGGGATTGGCAGTGCTTCCCTATGGAATGTATGTGCCCGGCATTGACAAATACTCCAGTCCCTACTACGAGATCTTCTTCGTGGTGCAGGGCATAATGGCGCCCATGGGCTGCTGTATGTACATTCCATACACGAACCTTGTTGTGACCTTCACCCTGTTCGCCATTCTCATGTGTCGCGTGCTGCAGCACAAGTTGCGGAGTCTGCAACGACTGCCTGCGTCGCAGGTGCGTCTAGAAATCATATGGTGCATACGGTATCAGATCAAGTTGGCCGGGTAAGCTACAAACGCTATGCATTGAATACTTATTTTTAAGCTCTCTTTGCCAGACTTGTAGATGGAATGAATACCCTGAACACTCATCTGCATCTGGTGGAGTTTCTCTGCTTTGGAGCTATGCTGTGCGTGCTGCTCTTCTCGCTGATCATTGTAAGTAGAAGCTGGAACTAGTCGAGCTTGGATTAGTAGAATCTGTATATAATTGTTATTAATACTCCCTCTGATTCCCTGCAGGCCCAAACAATCGCACAGACTATCATAGTTATAGCGTATATGGTGATGATATTTGCCAACAGCGTCGTGCTGTACTACGTAGCCAATGAACTCTACTTTCAGGTTTGGCGCCAACAGATTTCCAACAAGAATTAATGTACTATATATATATTCTGTTAATCCATAGAGCTTTTACATTTCCATTGCGGCCTATGAGAGCAACTGGATGGACTTTGACGTAGAGACGCAAAAGACTCTGAAGTTTCTTATAATGCGTTCGCAGAAACCACTGGCGGTAAGCGGCGATATAAACGATTTATACAGATATATATACATATATAGAATCTGATATGTCATATATGTGTCTATATGTTTTCAGATACTTGTTGGCAACGTTTACCCAATGAACCTTAAGATGCTGCAGTCGCTGCTGAACGTTATCTACTCCTTCTTCACGCTGCTGCGGCGAGTCTACGGCTAGGTACTCTCTCTTTCTCTTTCTGTGATGTCCAGCGTCTATCATACACTGTCTAACATTATCCTTAAAGGTTCTTGTTACGGAAATTCGATTGCATTCAGTTTTTGGTCAATAAACGTTTTAAGTGTTGTCCACAATTCGATTGGCCACTGCACTTGCTATTGCACATGCATGTTCGTACTGGAATGAAGGAGAAGTGAAGGCAACAAGGAAAAGAACATGAAGTAAACTTCAATAAAAATACGTCTGGTGTAGTCCTAGTGAGGAGGAAGAAGAGGCAGACGCTGCCCTTTGTCTGGCTTGACCAAGTTGCGTATGCTCTGCACGTGCCTCATAGATATGTTCTATTTAAGCAAATATAAATCTAAAGTGTGGTAAATTAGATTTAAATGTTCTCGTAAAATAGTCAGCAGAGGAGGGGAGACTGTAATTGGCTCTCAAATGTTGTTTTCTGTATTGCTTACAATAAGGACAAATAGTCCAGTGCGCATTTGAGTTAATTAACGTTGAAAAATAAGAGTTTCCATGCACAAGTGAAAATATTGGCAGAAAAAAGGCAAAAGAAAAAGTGAAAAATATATTCGCATCGAGTTGGCAGACTAATTTGTGTCACGGCCGTGGAAAGTTCGAAAGTCTTGAATAATTGAAATCGTTGAAAATGCAATTTTCATTATCGATTCCGAAACTGAGAGCCGAAACATTTGGCAACCTGTGGGAGGCATAATTGAATTAACTGGCGAACGAAGCGTATGTGCAATGTGTGTGTCTTTGAGCTCACTTGAAAGCAATGCAGGCTGATTAAATTAGTAGCACTCGGCCTCGTCAGTAGAATCGATGCATACACGTATTCTGGCTAATTGCAAATGCCAATCAAAGTTGTCGCAAATTGCACTTTAAAATGCACTTAATTTACAAAATGCCAGAATACTGTCGAGGATGGGGTGGAGATAATGGTTACCCACAGTTTGCACTTTTAGTTTGCTCTGCTCGACTGGCAAATTGCTATTTATGGCAGGACAAATATAGAGAGAGAGGGAGCAGTATCTGTCTGGCAGAAGAGAAGCATCTACATGAGGCATGCAGCGGCACAGAATTGATGCCTGAATCTGATTAAGGTCTGCAGGTTGGGTAAGCTATTTATGAATGCCAATAGAAGCATGCCCGGAGCGTAACCTGCCCCGACAAGCTGTGGGCTTTACGGACAACGATGCAAGGATACAATTGCAGTGCGAGCACAAAGCACGCTGCAAGTGTATAGAATCCAGCAGAATGCAACTGAGATAAGGACAACTTTCGGCACGCTCTGTATGCACTTGTTTGTGTGTGTGTGTGTGCACACTTGATGCCCCACTGCATCGGATTAGCACACTGTGAGTGTACAAAGGTGTATGTGGGGAGACAAGGTATAATGACACATTCTATTGCTTGGCCAGAGATCGTCGATTAAGATTATAAGAGGAGACTTAGTTGCCTGCAATATACATATTTTGTATGTAGCCAGCATTCTGTGTATAATTATAAGTGTTAGAATTAGGGTTATTCATTAAATTAAATGTAATTGACTTATTTAAAATTTATACTTTTGATATAAAAATTATTTATTTATTTAAAATTTATACTATTGATATAAATAAATAATTTACTTATTTAAAATATTTGTTATCCTCTAAATTTCCTTTTAACCGATAGTTGTAACTTACTCAACACTTCTTGTCAGATTTGATCATTGATTTATCGAAAGTGGTGGCTGGCCGATTAACTTATTGAACTGATTTAAAGTTAATCAATCGTAAAAAATATGTAATTGCAATTCAGAAACATTTCATCAAGTTTTATTTACAGTCGAGAATTCCAATTTTAAGGCAACAAAAATTTAATTACACCTGCAACCTTAAAGCTCCCTTTGTGCTTCGCTTGAACTGACTGAACTGAATAAATAGTGCGGTTTTTGCAGACGAAACTCTATTTAAAGCGAATCCTTTGGCTTGGGTTAGACCTGACCTGCCCTAACAAAAGGCAAAGCCCAAACGTTTTTTATTGAATTTTGTTGCAAATTGCTTGCTCGTGGGCTATAAAAATGCGCATAAAAACCGCCACAGAATAATAGAGTCGGGGAGGACAACAAAAAAGGCTAGAAGAGCACCAACTTTGACGTAGCACGCAAAGCAATTAAAGCGACAACGACGCCGCGTCGCTGCATGCAAACAACTTTTGGCGCCCAAGTGGCGCCTGAGCTCGCCTCAATGTCGGCTCATTAAAGTCTAGTGGGCGGCTTTTGCACGCAAGGGTAAATGCACTCGTCGTGGGGGGCAGGCGGGTTAAGACAGCTGACAGACGTTCCCCACTCTAACCTCCTTAGTGACCAAGCCAAGAGAAGAGAGAAGAAACTTTTGGCTGGCGGTAAATCAAATTTTGGCTTGTTAACTCGCTCGTTTAAATTAAGTTGAGCATTAGCCCTGCGAGGGCGGGCTCTGCCATAAAGGTTCTAAGATATTCACTGAAATTGTACGCTGAATTTCCCGCTAACTGGTGGCGTGGAGGCCAAAGAAAAGCCCTGCGGAAAATGCCTTATTGCGGCGTCGCTGCTGACAGTTAATGGAAATATTTGGCAACTTTTTTGTAAAGGGAATCAGCTGAAACGACCAGAGGGTGAATGGTAATTAGTATAGTTCGTAGGTCGGGTAAGAGACTATAATCAAAGCGAATAGAGAAAATACTGAATGAAATGAAGGAGCATTTTCCATGAAAATTTCAACAATTAGGGAAATTGCAGAATGAAAAGGCACAGCACACACACAAAACTACAGCTTAAGTACAAAGGTATCGGTTCTGGTTCCACTTCTCGGGAACATGTTATCGATGCCGATTTATGTAGTTCGCATCGTTGCATTTAAAATGATTTTCATGTAAACTGCGCACGAACTTTATTCAAGCGAACAAATAGCTCGTAGCAAAAGCTAGAGAATGTTCTGAGTAGGAGAAGTAGAGGAAGCAAGTCGGAAGTACAACCTATGTAAATTGTGATGCTGGGGACAGCTGTCCTAGGGGAGTAGACTGCAGCACTCTCTCTCACTACCTCTCTACCTTCTCCTCACCTCAGCATAGTTGGAGGAGAACGTCTGCTCCTCTAGTTGTCCTCAAGGAATTGCGGGCATATTTGCTTATGCTGAAATGAGCAAAAATAATTGCAAATCGTAAAAGAAAAATTTTGAGGCTGTTCTCGGTTCCCTTTCTCGGCTCTCATGTGTATCGCCAGACAAGGCTAGACAGAGTCTGAAAACGGAAATATGCAATGAAGCAAATGTTGGCAGGAAATTGTTAAGACGTCTTGCCTCTCGGGCCTTGGCTTCGCTTCGCTTTTGCTTTACTTTTTACAGCTTTACGTTTTTTGGCATCTTCGAAAGGGTTCCCCCTTAGTACCCTTGGCCCGTTTTATGTTCATAAACGAATTGAAAAGCCTCATGCAAATAAAATATCCGTGTCTTATTGTTCTCCTATGAACTGGCTCCAGGACCTTAGTCTGCTTTATTGCCTTCTTTGTTTTGTGGTTTTTATATTTCAATCGAGCGACATTTATTTCTCTCTCCTCTCTAACGCCTCCCTCTCTTTCTTTTTTTTCATCTTAAAGTATTTGCCATTTCTCGTGTTTTCTTTGAAGGCCATTCCAAATTTTTTTTAGACTCGGTAAATTTTGATGTATTTATCCAGTGGCATCCAGGGGGACTGTCAGCAAGTCTAATGAACTCACGGGTTAAGCAAGGCGTAATAAACTCGGATATAGACAGCAAGTTATTATCGGATATGGAGTACAAAGGTTCTTCAACTACTGATTACATAATATCTATCTATTTCGAGTTCATATAAATTTGATTTAATAAATTTCTTTATTTTTTCAAAAACTAAATTTATTTTTGATGCGTACTATGACAAATTCAGTGACCCAGTTTCCTGGCAATAAAATGCCCGAGAGCCTGCACTAATTTTGGATGCAAATGTTGCAGATGTCAGCATAAATTCAGAGGGGGAAAAAAATAAACTTCACATGGAATTGTAAAAACTTTTCGTCGGGCTGTGCCAAAAAAAGTGAGCAGGAAAACACAGAATCCCTCGAGAAGGGGGCCAACTTTAGGCATAAAGTAAACAATGAAAGGCGCCAATTGTAATGGCAATAAACGTAATTAGCCACAGTGCTGCCTGTTCGGAGCGAACTGGCTACAGGTAGCCATAAAACGCAGATTTTATGTAGGTACTTCCCTCGAGCAATTAGTTCCACGTTTAATTAGCGGGCGCCTTCAATTTGCTTAAGTGATTCCACGAGGTGCCGCTTAGCAGGTGCGCACTGTACCTCTGGCCGATTAAATGTTTCAGACATTATTTGCAAATTTAAAATGCACTTGAAAATGCCGAAAATTGGAGAGGGCGAGCAGGGGGCGTGGCATATGCACATGCACACACGTGCCTCGTTGTGGGGGCGCTGTCTGCACGCGATTTGCGCCCCGTCGCCCCCAAAAAAGTAGCTAAAAACGTGACACGCATTTCGATTCGGTGTTGAGGGTTGTGTTGCAACCAACTCCCTTCTCCCTCTCTTCATCCCTTTGCTTCACAGTTGAACGCGCCTTGAGGAGTTGTTTGTAATGCGCCAAAAAAAGAAAAGTGAGGAAGAGTGCAGGGCTCCAGGTGCAACGTGTTAGCTAGCCAAGAGGGCAGCCTTTATTCGCCTGTTGCCTTTGAGAATATTAGCATCAATTCTCATGGAGAATTTCACTCGTCATTACCTCGTTGAACGGTTGTGTGGAGAGTGCAACTGAACCTACCTAAAGTTGGCAAAAAAGTTAGATGGTCATCCAGGATTCTGTCTGCCCTTCTTCATTTCTTGCTACTTTGAAAGCAGCTTTGTTGATTTAACTAGCAACTTTGTGTACATCCTTATAACATTTTCGTACTTTACAGATTACGAACAAAGCACCTAGCACATCCCTCGTTTATTCTCTTTCTGTTTAAAGTTTGCAAGTATGCATACGAAGGGTGCTAAGTGCCATAAGTCCCCCGTCTTATCTCCTGCTTAAAGATCTTTGTGTAATTGAGTAGAGTCCCCATAGACGCTCTGTTCCTTACTCCTACTGAGCAAATTTTCGTTATCGTTTTCAATTTGCAAATTTGCGTATTTATTTTTATAAGTGAAGTCGCTTTACGAATAGATTTCAATCGATTTTTAACATAAACAAAGTGGACATCTTCAGCAAATGTTAATCATACGACGCATTGGCGTTTACATTAAGATTAATCAGTTCACCTTCCTCTTTTTTATTAATTTTAGCTTGTCTTATGCTATTGTACTGTTGAATAAATTATGTGCCAGCTTAGTATTCCGTCTTTTCTTCTTCCCTCCATAACTAACCTTAAGCATTTCGAAGCATCATCAAAGTCATCGAATCGTTAGTCACATACACATAATCTTATGAAAGGCTGCCTTCCTCTCATAGCTTCTTATTCCAATTTCGAGTTGCTATAAATGCATTTTCTTTAGAGGATGACTGTGTATTCTCTTTCCTTTCCAGTCTGCTCCTCCAGCTTCTCTCTTTCTGCCTCTTGCAAGTTGTCTGCTTGCTGCCAATCAGAGCGACCATTAAGTCAAACAGCTGAAGCAATCTACCAGCTGAGACGAGTGCAAACTGGCTTTGAAATGTTTTCCGAGTATGTTTATGCACTGTGCCTCGACAATTCTTGACACTACTTGATATGTAATTTGCGTTGCAGTGTAAAATTTCAAAAAGGGCGAGTTTGATGCGCTAAAATCAGCATGCAAATATCTCTCCTTCTCTCTCTCTCTCTCTGCTTTTCCCCTCCTTTGTTGTCGAATTTCACAACTAATTAGAATCAATTGATGCAACCAAAGTGTAGCAAGTCTGAACTGCGCTCAAAGTGCGGCATCTTCTTAGACTTCCAACTCATCTGGCCCCTGAGGACATTTATGTGCAAATTAACGACGTAAACGAAGCTCCCCTGCTCCATTGTTGGCTGGTTATATGACACTTTTCCGTACACCCCTTAGGAAGGCAACAAATTGACTTGCTGCTCACGTAGGGTGAGAAGGGGTAGGCACTTTTATGACTGATTATGTTGTTTTCGGCGTTAATTGCTACTTGTCCTGCCTGCGGATGTGCCTATTTTTATGGGCACCAACAGAGGGTGTATACTGTGTCTATTTATAGATGTAGGATGATAATAGAAGAACTCGGAACTGACCAATAAAATTCTTATAACTCGCTTAGGTTTGCCAAAATTAACTTAATTACTTTAATTAAAATGAATGGATTGTTAAATTACCTAACTTGGTGTATTTTTTATATTATTAGTTGGAGTTATTATACTCAGTTAAGGGCAGGGACACGTAATCCATTCTTTTTTATTTGTTATTATTATTATTTGCAATATAATCCAACCCCATGCAACACTTACAGCACCTTCACATTTTGTTCATCTTCTTTCTAGATAATCAAAAAATTTTCTATTAATTTGTCACAGTAATTAACGCCTCTTTGTGAAGTATCAGCTTTCAGAAGCCTTCCACCCGCCGCCACCGACTCTCTCAAGAGGAACATTATCGATGCGCAGAAACGTTTCGCAATAAATAAAATTTCATGAGCTTTTAAGGAGGCGTTCAAAATTTAAATAGGTCAAACATGCATTTAATTTCCGCACGAATGAAATGAATTTGTCTGCTCGATTCCAGCCTACAGCTGTCAAGCACACCCACACATAGGCACAAAGTGGGCCAAACGGAAGCAGCCTCTTCCCACAGGCACACGCCGCACACAAAGGACACGTGAGGCGGCAGTGGAATCACCTTCTCTTGGGTCGGCAGCTGCACACTTAGCTTCTTTGGCTCCATTAAAATCTTGCTAAATAAATATTTAATGCGTGAACAACTGGCAAATCGAGAGTCTTGGGAGAGAGATGGATCTCTGAGGAGCCGAGAGGAGAACGGAGACTGGAGACTGAAGTAGGCGGAGTCGTAGACGGCGCAACAGCCTGCCACATGATTTACGAGCTTCAGTTGTGCCTGAGTTTGTGGGTGGTGCTGGCACTGGGAGCTGAAACTGGAACTGAGCTGCCTTTTGTGCTGGCTAATGGCTCATAATTGATTTTATGCCTATTGTTGGCCCGGCGCTTTAAATGGTGCGTTTGTAATGCGACACACTGCAGCAGTTTCCTTTCTTCTTTACATGCTCTGCTACAAGTTCCACTCTTAACAACAATCTCATAATTTTAACCATATTCAAAATGTATAAATGTACACAATTTAAAAATTTTAATGTTTTTTACTCTATAGTCATGGATTGAGAATTGTGTTCAGTTCAGTTCAGAGTTTGTCAATAAACTTCTCTATTTTTTTCATTCCCTCTTCATATCATAACCACATTTAAACAGCTCTAAGCAATCTAAGAAATACAGGGTATGAATAAAGGCCAAATAAAATGTCATCAAGGAATGATTTGCTTGTTTTTTTGGGGCACAAATGAGATAATAGAAACAACAACAGTCTCAGAAAATGAAAAAAGGTTTTGCCAGATAAAATGCGACAAATTAATTGAAATTTATGGCGCAGAGGCGTGCGCAGCGGGGGCGCCTAAGCAGGGCAAGCCATGCTCAGAGGGTGACAGCATGAGTTGTGTAGGCGAATGAAATCGGAATCAAGGAACAATTAGACTGGATTAGCCTATAGACATTGTCTTCAGTTGGTCTTTAAGGTTCTTCTTAAAGAGTTGGAAAAGAAAACTGCCAAGTTGTTTATTTATTGAATTAGGTTTTATTTTTAAAGTGAAACCATTTCGCTCAGCTGTCTCCAACGGTGTCTAGGAACTCAGTTCCTTTATTATCCTTTCATATGCAGATTTTTAGAAACTTCCGCATTGGGATGGCCCCACAAGAACTTCACCTGCGGTTAGCATTAACGAGCCTCAGCCAAAGTCAACTCATTCATAGTCAAATTCAATGTGACAACAGACTGGCGCCTGAAGGAGCCAAGAAGAGGAGGAACTTTAAGGCAAACCCCAACCAGAATTGACTCAATACAAAACCCATTAAAATATCAACAAAATTCAACGAAGACGACATCAAAATGTAATTTTCAGCTGGCGCACAGCTTTCGCATAGTAATGAGATGTGTGTGTCTGAGAAGGAGACTGGAACAGCATCTCCGGCTGAGTTGTGGACTTTGCTGAGGTTTGTATTGAACCTTGAACCCTTTTTTGGCGAAAGAACGCAGGTGTTGCCAACCTTTTAGCCATGCTCATGTCATGAAATTGATGCTGTGTTGAGTAGAATCAATTGCAATGATAAACACCTTGCTAAATTCATCGTAAAGATTTGAAGAGATTCTTTATTTGAAAATAAGTCAATAAAATATCTAATAACTTTTAATGCTTTTACCTTAAGCTTCTTTCCGCACTGCTGAGCATGTTTGCCTTTTATTTGTTGACTCAATTTCCAGCCAGACACATTTTTTGCTGTTTGTCTACGATATATAAACATTTATATAGAATTTTATTGATTTTCATTAACATTTCCGCTTTCAGTCTTCATCTCTTCTTCCCATTTGCCAATGCCAAGGCCAAGGAGAAGCTGCTCAAACAAGATTCAAGTTTAACTTCTTCGTTTTTCTTTCTCGTTCCTCGTTTATATGTCTGTATGGTTACTCTTACTCTGCTGCTTTGTGTTTTTCGTTGTTATTTAAATAAACCAAAGAACTCAATTTAATATCGAATAGAAATTCCATTGGAGCTTGACTACCACCCGCATCTTCCAGTGCTTTTAAAGCTGTCTAGCAGCACAAATTGCGTATACGCCATATGTTCCGCATTGTGTAACTTTGTGTGGCATTTGTGGTGTTTTGTATTACGTGTTGCTTCTCGGGACCAACCCTCGTCGTATTTGTCTGTCATTATTAATGCGTGTAATTAGCGCACTTTATAAAGATTGATTGGCAGACTTTGCTGCCGCAGCTACAGACGAGGCGCCTCTCGCGGATGTAGAAACCACAGCTTAAGCAGACACACACACACACAGTACAAGCAGACAGCTTGAGTCGAGCAGTCACTCCCACATGCATAGACATACCCCTTACTCATTCCCTCACACACCAACACGCACACAGATGGCGTAATACGCGCCACTTGTTTATGTGCCACACGCATGACTTGAGCGTAATTTCTTCTTTCCTTTTACCCTGTACAAAATAGTCAAAGGGATGTGATCAATTATAGAGCTGTGAGTTAGTGAATCTTGAATTGTTAATATATCTTCTGTTTTTGTTTTCTTTATCTTTTTATCTACTATTCAAGTACCTCTTGAGTTTTTTTAAGTCGGTCTTCATCGTATATTTTTACTTTTATATAAGCAAAGCGACTCGTTTCCTGCTGTTTACCACACGGGAAGTTGAATTTATTGTTTTATTAGCTATGCAATAAGTTGTCTGCATATCAAGCACTCAATCAATCGTTGCCAGTGTGCTGCGGCTGGATGTGAAAATAAAGCGATTATCGACTTTAAAGAAGGTTACTTTAGTTCAGCAAAAGATCAGTTAACCTAGCAAACATAAGCTCAAAACTAAGAGATATAAAAAAGCTACGAGAAATGAATTGATAAAGAAAATTGCGACAGCAAATCTTTTTACTCCTGACTTCGCGCTTTGACTCTGGATTAGCCATTGCAACCATTGTATTCAGGCCTCACAACACAGCACACAGTACTCATTTCTTCTACAACCTATATGTGAACTAGTTTGTTCCTTAATAACTGCTGCAAGTTCTGCATTGGCTTGGAACGATTACCCCGCTATACCAAGGTTGCACTGCAGGTATTTATTTCACTGCGATTGTTTTCTTAATTGAGTTTGAATAGAGTAATGAAAATGCTTCTCAGCTACTGGTTGCCATCATCAATCAAACAATTACAAGGTGTTATTGAAGCAACGTCGATCTTAATTAGCAGCTGTACTCCATCCAACATTGCGTATACGCCGTGCTGAGAAAGATATACTGCAACGTACTTGCATTACCTATGCTTTTAGCTTAGAAAGTTTCTTCACGCAACTTTCAACAGCAGACTTTAAGCAATATTCTATGGAAAGAGAGAATGAGAGTGTTAGTAAGGGAAGTAAAAGAAGAGAAGTGTCTTTTTTAATTGGGCAACATAGTCATTAAATGGTTACCTGTAATGGAAGTGGCTTTAAAGGATAGGACTCCTATGCCATGTCAACACACCGACAAACTAAATAAGCCACGATGTGTATTCCATCTTTGAGACAGAGAAGAGAAAGAAACTTGCAAGTTTCTGCTAAGTAACAAAATCGCTTCGAGATACGACAGACGAAAAGGAAGAGAAAGTGCCTTGGCAACATGAGTGTGAGAGACGGAACTGCTTCGGGTGTATGTGGGCAACAACTACGTGTCATATGGCAAGTGAAATGTGGTCGAAATTACTTGTTTAGGTGCTGCTTAGATGCACGTTGCATGTGAAAAGGAGCAGACTCGAGTATATTTACATATTTCTCCTCAGAGTTATTCCTCAAATTTCTCCGACTCACTGCGCACCCTTGTGGTTTGTTTTATGAATGCTTTCTCGTTATTTTGTAGATAAACATTTCTTATCTCGTGACAGCTCGACAAATGTGCGAAACTGTTGCACATTTTGTGGACAAATATTTGGCCACTTTGCATAGTAAAAACTCTCTCATATTCTCTCTCTCCCTTCCTCTATTATGTTCTCTATTTTATTTTGTCAATTTGAAATTATCAAGTGAACATCATAGTTGCTTAAAAAAAGTGTAAATTTTCAAAGTTTGAAAGCTTGCAATTACACAAAAATAAACACGACTATGTGTGAAAACAGGAAACCAAAGTGCAACAGACTGTGCCAGGGAAAGAGGAAGGAAGTGAGCATCACAAACATTGCTTAGACTTAACAGCACAACGTTCTCTCATTTTATGTTTTCCTTCCTCTCACACATGTACACCAAGTAAAACGCTTGTATACATTGCTCATACGCCGCGTGTGAAGCTTCTCATGTCCTCTTCCGCATTGCAAAAAGGCAGTGCAAAATTTCATATCAATTTTGTTTGGGATGAAGGTATATTTTAGTGCTTGACAAGTACTCTTAAAGCTGTTCTTTGATAGTTTGTGTGTGTGTGTTTAAGACTGTTAGTGTGAGTATGTGAAGCTGAGATTTCCTGGATGCGAAGCTCTAAAGGTTTTATGCTGTGTATGCGGAGGCAGATTTTTGGTAGGGCAAACAATAAATAGATTTTGAATGATTCATATGCGAAGCATTGCAGAGCAAGGCTAGTCTAATTAAAAAAGGGGCTTGATAGACATAGCAAATGAATGTAAAACCATCCCTTTAGTTTTCGGGGTCTTTAATTTCTGAATTTTTCACTCTACAGACCCACATACAAAGAATTTCTGCCCATGCGTGTCTTTTTCCCCAGTCTGCATTCCACTGTCTGTTGCTTAATGGCATTCCACTGCCAGCCCCACCCTGTTTTCTGCTATTCCTCCCCCTGCTCCTTTTCGCTTTACAGTCGGCAGTGAGTTGCCTTTTTACTGCATACTTTTCGGAGTCAGGGAAGCGCAGCAGAAATGCTGATGTGACAATTATAGTTATTGTCCGCGCTTCCCCACCTTCACTATGCCGACTGGTTTCATATACGTGGGGCACCTCGCGTGTCGAACTGCACGAACTAATTGACTTTGTGGTAAATGGGCGGGGCAGCAGCAGCTGCTTCTTCTATTTCTGCTGTTGCAGAAGGTTCAAAAAAAAACCTCCTGCTGATGTTCTTTCCACTCTCAAACCTAAGTGTCAAGACTTTTAAGCTAGCCAAGTAGCAGCTACCTTTAATTTGATTATTCTATGGTTGGTTTTCCTTTTTCTTTTCTTTATTCGCGTGTCCCCGCGCTTATTTATTATGCATTTCTTTTCCATCAACTGTCCGACCAAATGTTTTGCCGTTGTCTGCAGCTCGTCTGGCGACTTTGACACTTTTTCCCAGTTTGTTTCGCTTCGTATTCCAGAGAGAGAGAGTGAGAGCTCCTGGGTAGATTATTACCAATGTAGACAGCGATCTGGGTCCACCCGGCCATGTTTCCTTTCGGCATTTCAATTCCAATTTACATTTTATATTGTTAGTGGTTGCTTTGTGCTCTTGTCTTTAATGTGATCCGAAGAGGACTTTTAGCTTTAATGGGTTGTTCATTTTTATAATATGGGGAGTATATAATGGAACTTAAATCTGAAACCTAAATTATTAGCTGAGAAAATCTGGCATTAACCTAAGTGAAGTTTGCTTTTATCGCTCTGTTTAATCAAGAGCCTTCAGGGATTTTATTCCCTTGTCTTTCTCTTTTTGCTGCCATCAACTTCACGAATTATAAAGTGTTTGTTGCTGCTGTCAAATCAGTTGTTGTTGCTGTTGGCTATTGTTATTGTCTGGCTGGCACTGTCACATGTCAAGTGTCAGTTTTTGGGCGAGTCGCAGCTGCAGCAAACTATTTTGCATTATTTGCAACTGCAGCAACTCGAGCACTTGCCAAAAAACGACTCTCGAGACAGTGCTTATGATAATTTATCCTGCACATTAACACTCAAATATACAGCAGACTGTCTTAGTTGTATATATATTTATAGTATTTATGTCGTTTGTCCACAACTTCATTTACATGCCAGAGAACTGAAGAGTTAACAGAAGATTGTGGTAGCTTGGGAGAGAGATTGATATGTTTAGAAGGGGAGCTCAAAGGTAAATCGGAGATCAATGGATTATGTATTGAAATGGATATATAATTCAGTTTAAAATGTTGAAAAATATAATTAATATAATAACAAATTCATTACACTTCAATACCGTTTTTAAAAATTCTTTTATAGGCTTGAAATTCTTTTACTGTATTTAGAATTTCAAAGTAATGAATTCTTTTAAATTGACAACAAATAATATAATTTATTTCATTGTTGTATTTAATTAAATAAATGTAGTAGAAACTTAAAAATACATCTATTTATATCTGAAAAATAACTGCTGCCCAGTTTACTGCCGAAATTCAAGTAGATGAAACCATTTCATTGAGTTTCCCTTTTATTTTCATTTCGTATTGTTAGTAGATGTCACAGAGAGTGTTTCGAGATGCGTCCTCATTCAGTGCGTCAGTGGTGGAATTTCAAGTGCTGTTAACTCTCTGCCAAACAAGGAAACCATTTTGCTCCAATGTGCTGCAAATTCAATAAACGAAAACTTTTCACTTGTTCGCCTTTTGTGGAAGCCGCTGATTAGGCAAGTAGCTGACGGGGTTGCACCCCCGAGGGACGTTGGGCGTGTCGGACAAGTGACATGAATAATTCGCAAGTGGGATGGAGTAATAAAGCATAGAACTGGAAGGGAATCCCCACTTGGCTCCATTGTAATCACATTTGGCCAAATGGCAGCTCAATAAAGGCCAACAAAGATTCAAGTTCCCAATTCAATTGGATTTCATTCAGCAAAGTTAAGTTCCGGTGTTGGAACTTGTGGAGAGGTTGCCTTGAAGCAGGTTACATAATTAGCTGGTCTGGGTTGCTCTTTAAGTTTTCGAGTAACTTGAGATTTGCCAGTTTCTTTTTAACGCCATCATCAGCTCTGACGTTGAATGTGCAAAAATTGCAAAACTTTTCTCATATAAAACGCGCGTTAAATCATTTTTATGGCAGCTTGTGCCACGTTCAACGCAAATTTGCCGCCCCATGCATTTTCTTGGCTTTTAGTTTTGCACCCCACGAACTGAGGGAGGAACACAGGGAGGGTGAGGGGGCCGCCACCTCATGATGAATATGATTCCACCTGTTTACACTGTTGTTATTCTTTTTTGCATTTCCCTTTTATGTTTCTCATTATTACTCCGCCTTGTTTTATGCGCCATTTGGCTGAAGTTGACTTTGCACTGTTGCACACTGCGTATGAGTGATACTTTACAGCCTAGTCGCTTTTATGGCTAATACACAGTCGACGTTCTTAGTACCTAGATTTATTTTGATCCTCGCAACTAAAATGTTTATGAGCACTTCGCCATAAGATTTGCATTTGATATTTTTTCTAGGCAGTTGTTAAAATTTTTTGAACTCTGAGAACTTATGAACAACATATAAGACTGTTTGATGCTCTGCATTCAAATTACTGTTAAGTCTTTTCCATTTTTATTTTCCTTTTTGCCAAGGCTGCTCTTTTCGTGGGTTTCATACTCATTGACAGGGTCAGCGATCTACGTCGAGGGCATCACCACGAAAAACCCATCAAAACTCTGAAATGGGATTGATTTAATTTGTTCGACCTTTTTTTCTTATTAGGCAAAGCCTTTTGCAGTTTCTCTTGAGTCCAAAGGGTTGAACAAAAGCGGCGTTAAAATGGTTAATTAGAGAAGCGACATGAAACCAAATCAGATGAGTAGAACGCAAGGAACTCGACTCGTCAGGAGATCTGGAGTGGTTACTCAGCCGGCTTCCCTTCTCACTTTTCCGCAGAGCTGTCAAACTAATTAACGTCAATTGTGGTTGAGCAACAAGATTAATGTTTAAGGGGTACTACTCATTGGAAAAGGGGGATATGGTAACGAACACAATTTCGAGAAAACTTTCTTCTGATTTCATTTGATTTCATCAACAACACTTCGTTCTGTGGAAGGTAAATATATAAATGTTGTATCCAATAATTGCGAAAGATTCTTTTAAAGTTATTAAATTTGTTGCTGATTGAAATTCTCATAGATCCACTTGTGCTTAGTCTTCCGGATAAGTGTGGCGATCTCTGCACCTTTTGTCTTCTGAAAGATATAATTGTGCTCAAAAAAAGCCAATCATTTGTTTTAATTTAATGACAAAAACAAGGACCAAAATTTTGCATTTGTTCATATTGAATTTAAATATGTTAATTTCCAAATCTTGCCAAAGCTGTTGTATTCAATCATTGTGGTAATGAGCAGCGAACCGTTTCGAGATCCGAATCGCGAACTGTTCACACCAGTTGCCCATCGTGGACTGCGAGAAGCACAAAACGGGATTTCCCTTCAAATCGACGGTGTGTGCGAGAGCTTGTCGAACATGTTTGAGTTGCGTTGCTGTAAATTTCCCTGCTCGTTGTGCAACCTGCACAGGTTTGCGCAAACTTTTGCAGATAAAACGGGCAATTGTGATTTGATTACCCATAACAAACTTTCAGATAAATTCCAGCACACACCATTCGAGCATGTTCGGTTCATTTGTTCAACTGTGGTTGTCAGAGGGAGGGAGGGGAGAGAGCACAAGCTAGACGCAGCTAAACGTCTTGTGGGCATCTAAATCTCAAGCCAAGGAAGGAAAATTGTTAAAAAGGAAATTTTGGCTGCAATTGCAATTTTTGTTGCCTACTTTCAAGCCCTGCATTGAATTCGTTTAGTTTTCTGGCAGGCAACAGAATATGAGAGAGAGAGGAAGTACAACGCGAAAGCACTTGAGCACGCCTAGGCTCTTTTCGAGCTGCGCTCGAAAGTATGCATTGCTAAATCAACACAATTAAACGTAGCTCTGCAAGTGCAATTTATGTTCGTTTCCTTTTCCGCTTTTAAAGTGGATTTAATTGTTGGAACAACAACAAAACTCAATTATTTCTTAAATTCTTTCTGCAAATTATAAGCTTATTTCTGGGCCTAAATATAAACTGCTGTTGATTTCCATTACAAAGAAAGGTTGGCTGTGAATTTCACATGTAACTGTATCAATATGCAAAAGAGGTTTACGTCGAGCTCTGCACTAAGTGAATGTGAAGACACGGCGCCAACAGAGCGGCGCCAGCTCCCGCAGGACACAAGTGGCTAAACGTGACGAGCATACATTAGGCTGCCTCAGCACCCAGACTGGAGGAGCAAGCCAGAAAAAGCCTCGTCCTCTCGTTGTCATGTTTGGCCACAATAAATGCAAAAAATATGCATAGAGTGCAAAACATGCCATGGAAACATGGACAGGCAAAGGCGTTCAAGTGCTGACTGAAAAAGTGCGAGTGCCAGCAAAAACAGTAAAATGAAAACGCAGATATATTCAATCAGACCGACAGTCAGAAAGAGCCAGGGGTAAAGCAAAAAGTGGGAGGGGGGTAGGTATAAAAGGCGATCGGAAACATGCGTGCGGAAAATGTGAAAATGTGGCGAAAAAAATTGTAGAACATTTCAATGAAGCCTTATGTCGAATTATTGATAACTTTGCAGCCTTAGTGCATTTAAACATTGTTGAAAAATTTATGAGTAAGTCTTTTAAAATAGAAATCAATTTAATTTAATTAAAGAAAGAAGGGGAAAAAAAAATTTGGAATGAACATAACTATTTAAGCTTAAACTTAAATGTAATTCAAGAAACATTGAAAAGTTTGCCTTAGTGTAGAAATTTTAATTTAAATGTCTTTCCCCGATAAACTACGCATCCCTTTTAATTTATGTGTGCCTGACCCGTCCCAATAAATCCAATTCGATCATGAATTATCGTCACATTCGTTAGGAACACCCTGTTGAGAGTCACGCGATGACAGTGTCAAATGGAAAACTGGTGGAAAACAAATTGGCAAAATGAAAATAAGGAAATAAATATATACTTACTACAGGTGGATGAGGAGTGACTATACTTTGTTGACTATTGAGTGTGTGTATTAAGCTTGTATTGAATTGTTAAGGATCTACAGCAGGAGAGTTTCCAGTTAAAATTGTTGCTTGGCTGCAGTCTGTAGAACTCTACTGAGAGGCTCTCTATGGCTTGGCAGTTTCCTATTTGCCGCTTATGCTTTTTAATGCATATATTAATCCGACGCTTATTTCATCTGATTGCAGCAGAGGGGCAGCTGGGGCATGCAGTGCGGCCGGATGAAGAAAAACCTTTGGCGAAATCCATTTGTTGTGAAAAATTCAATTTATATTCGATTACGCGACGATGTCTAAGTACAGCAAGAAGTCTGAAGGGCTTTTTTTCCTTCATGTTGGCAGCGTATTGAGAATGCGCCGTCATGCGTTAAAATTGCAATTTTTTCTTCGAACTTTGCGAGCTCAAAGCAAATGCTTCAAGCTGACTCCGGTGCACGAGACGAGGCACAGGCTAAGCAAATTGATAAATGAAAAGGCAAGCCGTGTAATCGTCTTCCCCCCCCCCCACCTCTTCCGTGTTCTCCTTCTCTCATTCAATCTAATTGTAAATTGTGGATACGACGCGTCGTTGTCGAGAACTGAGCAACAAACATAACAATCATAGTCAATTGCAGCTAGTTAAATATTCAGGGCCGTTTTCAGGGCGAGAAATACATAAAACTGAAAACAGAGGCATGTGTGTCCTAGCTACACCCACACACACACATATGTGAGCACCCCCAACTCGGTTATTTGCTAGGAAAATGACACCCGGACACGGAAGCGGGTCGCTGATTGCCGATTGACCACATGCACTGTGCATGGCAGAGTGGAAGAACAAACGTCCCAGAGAGGCGTCCCAGTGTATTGGAAAACGATTTTGAGTCTCTTCTGCACACAAACAGATGAACAGAGAGACAAACGGACAGACAGACAGACGGACAGGCAGGAATAGGGAAGCATAGCAGGCACTTGCGAATTTCATTGCAAATGAAACGAAAATCGTTTTATTTTGATTTTACTCACGCGTTTGAGGCATTGAAAGTGAGCTGGGAAAAGGGGCACAGGCAAATGTTTTGTCTGTGTATACCTCGCAGAGCAAGGGAGTGAGGGTATATGAAACTTAAGAGAGAATAAGGCTGATTGTCCTATTTGCACATTAAGAGAAAGAACTATTAAGAATGAAATATAATATTTAAATGGAATACAGAAGAGGATACAATAAGGCTGGAATATTAAAAAGAAAGATTAAAAATAAATGTATTTTTTTTAATTATTGTTATTCTTATTGTAATTTTAGGAATATGTCCAAAATTTAACAGTAAGCAAAAGTTGTGCAAAATATTATGCAATTAATTTGTACATTAATTATTATAATTTGCAACTTAACTCAACAACTTACAGGGTATTTCGTATTAGATAACTTTTCTTATCCTTTCTGCCCTTCATCTTTTTTATTTTCATTTGCCATCGCTCTGCAGAAGAGATTCCTCGAAGCTTGGGCCTTTTACGTGGCCAATTTGCGGGCAGCTGGGCGAGACTAAGATGAGGTAGAGACAGCCTAAAGACAAGCCTGGATCACATGTTGACAGCAACCACAAAGCTGCCACATGCCCCCATGGTAAGTAATTCTTATAACAGAATAAAAAAATTTTGAGAGTTTATATTAAAATAAATTTATTAATTTATAAAGTTTGAACAAAGGCAGTTTAAAGCAGCAGCTTGAAAGTTACTATAGAAATATATTCCAGTTATGAAAAACATTGACTTTATCTCAATTTCAACTCAGCCCCCACACAGAATAAGACATTTCCATAGACTGTAAGTAAAATAGGAAAATGAAGAAGAACAGCTGTTCAATTGTGACTCGATTGCGACTTCTTGTGCAGAACATGCTCTGCGAAAACAATTGACAGCATGCGAAGCGTCCCCCCTCTACAAACTCCTCTCTAGCCATGATTCCCCCCTAGCACAACCTCATCCCTAGAGTAGGTGCTGTGAGTCTCTGGTTGCGATGCTGGTTTTGTCGATTTATGTCGTTCGCATCGTTGCAGTTAAAATGATTTTCATGTAAACCGTTCAAGAACTTTACTCGAGCGAACAAATAAGTTGCAGGGGGAGAACAAGAGGGAGCTGAGCAGGGGAATGCCGGAAGATATCAACTGCCGGGTAACAACTTATGTAAATTGTAATGCGAGGGACACTTGTCCTATGGGAGCAGTCTCCAGCGCACAACTCTCACTGCCTTCGCTGCTGCTTCCCAGTTGTCACCACACTGAGGACCTTACCCGAAGGTCCTCTCCAGTTGTGCTCAAGCCATTGCGGGCATGTTGGCTTATGCTGAAATGAGCAAAAATAATTGCAAATCGTAAAAGAAAAATTTTGAGCATGTCGAGTCTCCCTTCCCCATTCCCCCCTGCCGACTGCTTCAACTTTCCCAACTCTCTTCTGTGTATTCCTTACTTCATCTCCATTCTCATGTGCACTGCCAGACGAGGCCAGACAGACAGCCGGACAAACGGACTGACAGACAGATAAACACGAACGGAAACGGAAAAAATGCAATGAAGCAAAAGTTGCAGGAAATTGTTAAGACGCCCCCCTCTTTCTCTCTTCACTCTCCCTCCTTTCTTGGCTGCTCTATTTCTGTGCTTTTTACAGTTTTACGTTATTTGGCATCATCGAAAGGGTTCCCCCAAGGTTCCCATTTTATGTTGCTAGACGAATTGAAAAGCCGCATGCAAATAAAATTTTCCTGTCTTTACTGTAGTCCTATGAACCGGGATACAGGACCCAGGACCCCAGTCTGTCTTGTGTTGCCTCCTCCTTTTTGTGGTTTCCACATTTCAATCGAGCCTCGTTTCCTCTCCTTTTCTACATCTTTTCGTTTGATTTTAAAGTATTTGCAATTTTGCAGGTTTCCTTTGAACGCGATTCCAACTCCACATTTATTTTATAAGCTTCGTAAATGATGATGTATTGTGCCAGTGGCACCCAGGGAACTGTCAGCGAGTGTACGAGTGTGTAATGGACTTACAGGGCTAAGTAAAGCGTAATAAACTCGCAGATAGACAGCAACTTAAGTTCGGATAAGGATTGGCCTAAGGTTGGAGAAGTACAACAAAAGTTCACATAGTCAAGTGAAGTCTTTGAGTGCAGGTGCTTTATTCTCTACTTTAAGTCGATTAGGATTTTCGGTTTATAAACAAAATGTATATAAATTCAAAATATATTTTTTAATATTAATAATAATAACAATACAATTGTTTAATGGGTATAAACTATATAAATATTAAATAATTTATATTAGTATATTTTTTCACGCATTAAGCGTCATTATTACTGTCCCCATTTATCAACTGACTTTATGTTCTATGCGTATTATGAAAAAATTAGAGACCCAGTTTTCAGGCAATAAAATGCCTGAGAGTCTGCACTAATTTTGGAAGGCAAACAAATTTGCATAATTTTACAACTGTCAGCATAAATTCAGAGCAAGAAAAAAATAAACTCCACATGAAATTGCCGCCCAAATGTGAAAACTTTTCGTCGGGCTGTGCCAAAAAAAGAGAACAGGAAAACACAGAATCCCTCGAGGAGGAGGCCAACTTTAGGCATAAAGTAAACAATGAAAGGCGCCAATTGTAATGGCAATAAACGTAATTAGCCACAGTGCTGCCTGGTCGGGGCGAACTGGCTACAGGTAGCCATAAAACGCAGATTTTATTAAGGTACTTCCCTCGAGCAATTAGTTCCACGTTTAATTAGCGGCAAGCGACTTCAATTTACTTAAGTGCTGCCACGATGTTCTGCTTAGCAGGTGCGCACTGTAGCTTTGGCCCATTGAATGTTTTAAATATTATTTGCAAATTTAAAATGCACTTGAAAATGTCGACAATTGGAGAAGAGAGCAAGCAGGGGCGTGGCATATGCACATGCACACACGTGCCTCGTTGCGGGGGCGCTGTCTGCACGCGATTTGCGTCCTGTCGCCCCCAAAAAAGTAGCAAAAAACGTGACACGCATTTCGAATTAGGGTTGTCGTCGTTCCGTGTCTATTTGAGGGTCGTGTTGCAACATCCCCTCCAGGCTGCCCTTGAGGAGTCGTCGACATGAAACGCTTGCACTTTTGTTTATGTCCCTCGGCAAGTCGCGTGAAATTGAAAAAGCGAAGGAGTAAGGAATATGAATGATGCTCCAGGTGCAACGCGTTAAGTGGCCACGATTGCTGCATTTCCCTAGGCATAGTTGCAAGCTGCTGCGGCAGCATTAGCTTCAGTTACCACAAGGAATTTCACCCATCATTAGCGGTCGCCGCTCGGAGAGGACAGACTGAAACCGAAGCTGGCCAAGGATTGCAAATGTTGGCGTGTTATAAGGGTGATTTATCGCTGCAACTGCCAGGTTTATGCTACGATAGAAGGCCATGTCGAGGCACTGTAACTCTTCTTTTTTGTCTAAGGGTAATGCGCTACGATGAGTGGTAAGCCTTAGTAAGTTGCCATATTTCTCTGCTCCTTGTTGCCTAACCAGTTTTTAATTTATGCTTGAACTAATAAAGCAGCAAGCAACGCTCTACCTTGCTAACAAATACGAGTTACAGTGGCACTGAACGTGTTATCCTTAATTTAAAATATATGTTTGCTGCATGAGGCATAAAGGTAACCTTATACCAATTTTGGGGTTTCTAGCTATCTTAGTTACTGAGATCGACGCGCTCATACAGACACACAAGGCGTACATTGAAGTCTAACAACATCTTGGGAAATTTACATTTCTCGCAGTGCATTGGCATTTCTCATGCTATCTCGCTGCCACTCACACATGCGAACATATCCTAGTGTGCGTATTGGCCGTCAGTGCCCTAATCACAACACGCAAGGTCCCAAGTTGCCCCGCATCGCATGTTATTGTCATTGTTATCAACAATGTCAGGACAAACAGCAACAAATTCTCAGCAACAATGGGTTTGTCAAGGGGAGGGTGACTAGTCAAGGGGAGGGGGGCGTGTCTCATGTGGGCATATGTTAAACATTTTGACACTTGCGCACGGTTGAGCCGCCGACGCCGATGCCGATGCCGACGCCTACGCCGAGCTTCGACAATCTAAGGGAACTTGATGAGGGTTCACTTCCGGCAGGAGGCAACAACAACAACAACAGCAACAGCAACAACAGCTACAGTGGGTGGAAGTTGCCACCGCAGGGCTTTGCGAATTTATTTGAATTTAAAAACTCCCCAAATTTGTAGCAATTTGCAGTTGTGTCGCTTTTGTCGCTCTCGATTCCACCACGGGCACTGCCAGTGGTCAGTGATAATCAGCGAACTGTGCACGGCATTTCGCCAACTGTCGGAATTTTGTTGCATTTTGGGGGAGTCGAGGGCGTGGCGGCAGTGTGGCGCGTAAGCCAAGCCGCATTAGTGGTTGCCACTGAGCTATGCTGCGGCCTGGCGCGCGTTTAACAACAGTTGCAGCAGCAACAGCAACAGCAACAGCAGCAGCAGCAGCAAATTGGTGCCCAGGAGACACCTGGCTGCGAATCAGAGCTGCAACTTAATTAAATGTTGGTTGAACTCCGCACTGGACCAGTTGCCTGCCTGGCTGTCGATAAATGTTAACAGTTTCGGTTTTTGCGGATTGCAGTTGATTTAAGGATTGATTTAAACCCAAACACGATTGGTCAACGTTGCAATGAGGCTAAAATACGAGTACATAGTTCATTTTTGGGATAAATGTAGTCACATGTTTCGTATGCGATTTGGCAAACTTTCTACTATGTCTGAAGAAAATTTTCTTTGAATTTATATTAACTTAAATATGGCTCGGTATTTTAAGTTAATAATTTCATTGACAAACCTTTCTTAAAAGACTCTCAACTTTCTCTTTTACTAAAGTACCTTTGGATCTCTTTAAGCTATATTGCTTGACACATGTTTGCCTCTGTAGTCAGACAGATTTCACAAACAATTAAACACTTTTTTGTTAGTCTACACTTTCGATTATTTAACTAAAAATTTGCTTGGCAACTTTCCCAACAATGTTTCTGACAATTGTAAATTATACTCTCTTTTACTCAAGAAGTAAAACCTGCTAAATATGCTTGAGTATTCACTCATTATTTCCTCATTATTCATTATTTCTTCTACCGAATAATCATTCTTCTTAGTTTCCTTTAACTTCTGAAATTCGAAATTAAACTTCCCCCTGATTCCTTCCTCTCAATATAATATAATTATGCATATGATGACGCGGCAGCCTTATTCCCTTGGCACCCGCCAAAAAGAACAGCACAAAGCCACGCCCCCTTTGGCTACGCTACTGCCAATTTTGTTATCGTTTTCAAATTGAAAATTTGCGTAATCATATTTTAAGTGAAATCGCTTTGCAAATGAAATTTAAATCGATTTTTCAGCCAGACACTTAAAGTGCGCCAAGAGAGCTTGGCAAAAGTTACGCATACGACGCGTTGGCGTTTGCATTATGGTTTTTCATTTCCGCTTCCGCTTTTCTATATCCGTTGCAGCTACTTTAAGTCCAGTGCACTTTGTGTAAAATATGCGCCAACATAGCTTTGCGACTCCCTTCGTCTCCCTCCCTTTGGCCCATCAACCTCGTCAAATCGTTAGTCAAATACGCAAAAAGTTTTCACTTCTCTCCTCTCTCTGGGCAATAAAAATGATGAAGTGCCACGCGAGTTCTTCAAAGTGCATCTAGCTCTCGAACATAGTTGTCTCTGTGGAGCTCAGGTCGAAGCTGTGTATGCTCTATATATCTATATATCAAAATAGATTTCGAATCGAGTGAACTTAGCTTTATCTAGCTGCTTTTAATACTAACAAGTCAACATGAAGTTGCTTTCTATTTTTCTAAAATTTCTGCTCTTGAAATCTATCCAACCCTACAACACCATCATAAGGGAACGTGAGTATACATATATAAAGGTATTATATATATCTTATATATCCCTCGTTGATCCTCAGCCAAGTGCATGTATATGGCCGATGTGGGTGCTTGCACGGAGAACGAGCAGTTGACCAAGGTCTATGGTTACGACTATTTCACCAATCGCTGTGTGCATTTCTTTTACAACGGCTGCGGTGGCAACCCTAATCGCTTTGCCACACGCCAGGAGTGCATGGATCAGTGTTTCGTTGAGGGCGCAGATACTGCAGACGACGACGAGGACTTTGAGCTGGCAGAGGAATATTTGAGGACTGAGTTCTAAATAAATGTTTGATTCATAGATTCCTGAAAGTACCTTATAGTGTATTTATTTGTCGGTTTGTTCCGTTGCCTGGCCTTAGCTTTTTTTGCCCTGTCCCCACGCATAATTTCAGTCGAACTTCCTTTGCCCCCTGAGTTGCTTTTAATGCGTTTTCTTTTGACGCTGACTGTCTTCTCGTCTCTCTCACTCTCTCTCTCTCTTTGCCCTCTGTCTCGCCAGTTGTCTGTTTGCTGCCAATCTGAGCGACCATTAAGTCAAACAGATGAAGCAATTCACCAGCTGAGTCGAGTTCTGGCTGCATTGCTCGGTTCGAGAATGTTTTCTGAGACTTCTTGCCATTCCCGACATGCAATTTGCAACGCGGGCTATGCTAACTTTTACTGCGAAGCAGACGAACTTGATGAACTTAAATCAGCAAGCGGATTCTGCTCTTCAAATCTCTCTAACTCTCTATCTCTTATCCGTTTTGTAGCGACTTTTCTGCTAATCAGAATCAATTGAAGTCATAAACCCTTTGCAGGTTGAATTGGCTGTGGCTGTGGACATTTTCGGCCTAATTAACGATGTAAAAGCGAGCCACACTCCCAGTCCAAGAGCTCCTCGCAGGTCCCACTGCCACCAGCTGGTCATGTGACACTATTCCCCAGTCAATGCTCACCTATTTCTCTTCCCAGGCTGCTACTTGACTTGCTGCTCACGTAGCTGAAGAGTGAGAGGCAGTACAGGGACTTTTATGACTGATTATGTTGTATTTCGGCGTTAATTGCCACTTGGCCTGTGTGGGATGTGACTGTTTTTATGGCTAATGAGCAGCTACAGCTGAATTTCTGTAAGGGGAGTGACCCATAAAATGCTTGAAATTAAGCGAGGCTTGCCAAAATTGAGATAAATTAAAATGAATGGTTTGTTAAAGTACCCAACTTGGCAGAGCAGTGAGCAAAATAAAGACAATATTGTGCTAATAATTTATAGACTAGCAAGTCAGCTTACGGGCAGTAAATGTCTTTGCATTCTTATCTACTCTCATTTGTCTTATTGAATAAATAATTTGCGGTTTATTTGTGTGAACTCGATCAATGAGATGTCTGCTTCCAACCCCAACAAACAGTATTCAAGTTTAAATAACTCTGATTCCACTCCAACATCAACTCCAACAATAAGCCACACGAATTTATATCCCCTTATGAAGTGCCGGCCTTTGAGAGAATGGGAACGTTTCGCAATAAATAAAATTTCATGAGCTTTTGAGAAGGCGTTCAAAATTTAAATAGGTCAAACATGCATTTAATTTCCGCACGAATGAAATGAATTTGTCTGCTCGACTCCAGCCTATAGCTGTCAAGCCCACCCACACATAGGCACAAAGTGGGCCAAACGGAAGCAGCCTCTTCCCACAGGCACACGCCGCACACAAAGGACACGTGAGGCGGCAGTAGAATCACCTTCTGTCGGGTCGGCAGCTGCACACTTAGCTTCTTTGGCTCCATTAAAATCTTGCTAAATAAATATTTAATGCGTGAACAACTGGCAAATCGAGAGTCTTGAGAGACAGAGTGAGAAAGAGGGAGAGACCTCTGAGGAGCCGAGAGGAGAATGGTAACTGGAGACTGAAGTAGGCGGAGTCGTAGACGGCGCAACAGCCTGCCACATGATTTACGAGCTTCACTTGTGCCTGAGTTTGTGGGTGGAGCTGGCACTGGGAGCTGAAACTGGAACTGAGCTGCCTTTTGTGCTGGCTAATGGCTCATAATTGATTTTATGCCTATTGTTGGCCCGGCGCTTTAAATGGTGCGTTTGTAATGCGACGCACTGCAGAGCCAGCCTTACCATATTAAAATCTCATATTTTCAGCCACATTTGGAGTGCGCACTAATTAATTTTAATGTCGCAAAAGTTGCGTTTAATGATGCAACATCCGAAGGACAATTTTGTACTCGAAACAATCGTGCTGGCCATAAATGGGCGGAAATATTGGAACATTTTTGAAAAGCAACCAGGAGGCAGACAATAAAGAAGTGTGTGTGCTTATGGGAGTTTCGGACAACATTATATAAGCGCTCATACATACATTTTGTACTCAAAGCGTATGTAGAGAGATTGCCGTGTGTGGGAAGCAACTTGCAAGCATGTAGAACATAACAAGATATTATTTTTTTTATATTTAGAATGTTTTATGTTAGTAGGTAAAGAAAGATTCGATAAACAAAGATAAAGAACAAGATCAGAGCAGCTTAAATATCAGAGGTGCCATTCAGACAGAGGCTATATTTATATAGAGTATTCTAGCTCCCACTGTATATCTCTGTACATACCATAGTTTACTCTCAATATGCTTTTATGTTTCCTCTACTTAACTAGTCTGTTTAGTTTAGTTAACTCTGTTTGCTTTTCTTTTACTGCGTCTTCTTTTTCAGCGCCTTTAGCTTCTTGTTAAGCGTGCATGTAAGTCGAATTACCCATCAACTGCCCATTCTGTTCATTTTGTTTATCAGGGGCACAGCCCAACGTGATTTAATAATTCTAATAAGACGACAGGGCGACAGCTTCGCCTGCGTCTGTTGCCTGCGAGTGAAATCTAAATAAATAAATGTCCGTTTACAACACTTCCGAACGTGGCCATCACATGCCAAGTCCTGAGCTGGATGGGATGAGCTGGGTCAGACTTAGACAGAGCAGACTAGAATGGATTCAGCGTGGATGGGAGGGCGAGACACCTTTGGCACGCCGAGCATCTCATGCATTCGCCTTAATAATGCGCATAAATTGGTTGCCCCGTCGGACCTTTTGACTGCTTCATTCCCCGACTCCCCTGCAGTGTTTCCTTATCCTCCGGCCAAGAGGGCGCACCAGAGACACGCGTGCGTTCATTTCATTTAGCTTTTGTTTGACTTGGCTTTGTTCATCTCCCAGCTCCAACTCCAAGTCTTCTTCCTTCTTCCACTGTTTGTCTAGCTGGGCATTATTTTTGGAGAGTTATCCCCCCTGCCTCCATTGGACCTCTGGCATATTTTCGCAAGCGTTTAATCTTTAATTTGCCACCACTCTGTGGGCTGGCTACGTGTCCACTCCCTCTCCTTCTTCTTCTTCCCCCCTTCCTACTGTCTGTCTATCCAACTTTCGGCTGTCTGCCTTCCCATTCCTTCCTGACTTTGTCTCTGTTCTTCGATTCAATTTATTCGCATCCAGCTTGGCTTTTTGGTGGAGCATTAAATTAAACACTTAGCTGGAATAGTAAAAATTATGCCAACATTTAAGTGTTTAATATCCGTCTGGGACACTGTACCCAGCTCGGCCTCGGCATCCCCTTTTGGGGGGTGCGACGCTGATATTTATTGGTTGACTTTAATGGCAAAACAGCGGACTCGGCATATAAAATTGCCTTGGAGCCTGAGAAATGAGACAACATAAAGAAATTTGGGTTATCCTCGGCACAAATGTCGCCAAGGCGCATTAGAAAATATGCCCAGCCCCATGGAGATTAAGTGCTTAAATTAATTAAATTCAGCAGAAATTTAAATACTTTAATTGAGATATTGAAATTGTCTTTAGAGATCTTAAGACTTATTTAGGCTTGGCTTGTTCTTGTTTTTATTTGATTATTTCAGTAGAAAGTTATATTTAAGTTTAAATTTGAGTCTCTCTTCATAAACTGTAAGTTAAAAAGAACTTTAATATGCCATAAATACCATTCTTTTCTTGGTTAAGTCTTAAAAGGTATTAATTTGTATAGAATACTCTGCTGTACAAGGATTTTATGATGTGTTTCCCCCAAATTGAAGCATTTTGTGCATGTTGAGGACATTGGAAGCTTAAATCTATCACAAGCCACAAAAGAACAAGCAGCCTGAAGGAGTGCAGAGTGCTCGATGGTAACCGGAAGAGCAATAGGAAAGGGAAGAAAGGGCAAACCGAAGACCAAGGACCGCAGAGCTTAGACCGCACCCAAAGGACTTCACTCCACCGAGCACGAGCGAACACTTGACCGGCAGATGCTGTTGCTGTTGCTGGCACCAATTGTTAATAAGATTTGCACATCATTTCACGTGTCGGGGGCAAGTGTCTGTCTCTGTGTGTGTGTGTGCTGTGCACTCGTATTTGCATTGCAATAAGACCACAAGGCGCCACTGCAACGCCAAGCCCTAACCCCATCCTTATACAGCTTCCTTTTCGAACAGCAATTTGCATTGTCTGGCATCATTTTGTGGCAGGTCGCAGAGGGTGCTGCATTTGTGGCTGCTTCAGTTCGTGCTACTGGCGAAATGGCTCCGCTTAGTGCACAGAAGGGAGAAGGGAAGCGATCCCTGCATATTTTATGGCTATTTGGGACTCATATTAAATACCAATTCTACTTTAAACATTCGAAATGTTTTCTGTTTCGTGGAGGCTAATTGAATAAAATACAAAATTATGTGGAGATTTGCGGGGAATGAATAATGCGATTCGGGCTTTATTTGTGCTCTTTCTTAGTAATAAATTTAGTTGGATTTTTAATATTTATTGTACGCCTTGGCACCATAAAGAAGGGGTGGTCTCTATTGGACTAAGGCTAGTAGATACCTCACTTGAAATTGTATCAAAATTTTATATATAAAAACTTATATTAGAGAAATTTTTTAGGTAATCAAGAGCATCAAAAATATATAATAGAAAATTTGAACTTTTTATTCTCATTTAAGCCACCCTGTTCCTCCACTCAAATACAGGGTATGGCAAAAGGACAAGTAAAATGTCATTAAGGAATGATTTGCTTTTTTTTTGGGGCACAAATGAGATAATAGAAGCAACAACAGTCTCAGAAAATGAAAAAAGGTTTTGCGAGATAAAATGCGACAAATTAATTGAAATTTATGGCGCAGAGGCGTGCGCAGCGGGGGCGCCTAAGCAGGGCAAGCCATGCTCAGAGGGTGACAGCATGAGTTGTGTAGGCGAATGAAATCGGAATCAAGGAACAATTAGACTGGATTAGCCTAGAGACTTTGCCCTCAGTTGGTCTTAAAGGTTTTCTATTTCTTAAAGAATTAAAGAATGAAAACTGCCAAGTTGTTTATTTATTGAATCAAGTTTTCTTTTTTCGCTCAGCTGTCTCCAACGGTGTCTAGCAACGCAGCTCCCTTTTTCATCCTTTCATATGCAGATTTTTAGAAACTTCCACATTGGGATGGCCCCACAAGAACTTCACCTGCGGTTAGCATTAACGAGCCTCAGCCAAAGTCAACTCATTCATAGTCAAATTCAATGTGACAACAGACTGGCGCCTGAAGGAGCTTCGAAGAGGAGCCCCAAAGGCAAGACCGGAGGCAAACCCAAACCAGAATTGACTCAATACAAAACCCATTAAAATATCAACAAAATTCAACGATGAAGCCGAAGACGACATCAAAATGTAATTTTCAGCTGGCGCAAAGCTTTCGCATAGTAATGAGGTGTGTGTCTTTCCTGGGGCGCTGGGCTGCTGAGGTCTACAATATGTGTTGGGGGTTGAGGTTTGTGTCGAACTCTAAACCCTTTTTTGGCACTTACTCGGCAGGTAAGGGCACGTTCTGAGGCCGCCTTATGGTTAACTTCATGGCAATTAACTATTATAACAAATATTATGAGGTTGATGATTACACTAGTTGACTAGACTTTAATGATTAATAAGTGATTATCTCTCTGTAAGTAAATTTGAAATACATAGAAGTTCGTTTATTTGAGAGTTCTTTTCTTATCAATCAATAAGCAACTTATTTCGAGCACATTCTCTTCTGCGATTATCTACCACGTTTTCTTTCTGTTTAAGGACTCAATTTGGGGGCAGAAGGATACGTAAATACATATATCTGTACTATATACAATACACATATAGGTACATATAGAATTCCATTGATTTCTTTAGCCGAACCAATCGCAATTGGAAACTCAACCAACAATTTAACAATATTTCCGTTTCCTCTGCAATTTCGAGCAAATTTCACTTCTCTCTCTCTCTCTCTCTCTCTCTTGCTCTCTGTCTCTCTCTCTCGTTTCGTCTCGCTTTGCTCTTCTCTCTCTCTTCTTTTGCTGCACATTTGCCAATGTCAAGGCCAAAGTGAACCTGTTCAAGCTGAAATTCAAGTGCAAGCCATGCAGGAAACACGTCGCTCTCTAATCTCATTTATATTTATAAGTCTAGGGTTGCTCCTCTTCTTCCTCCCCACTTTGCCCGAGCTTAACCAAATTATTTTCTCAGTTTTGCACACGTTCACTGACAGCGACTAATTGCAAGTTATTTTTGCAGCCAGTTTTCTTCAGATTTTTGCCAGCAGCAGCTCAACTCTCTGGCTCTACTTCATGTCTCTTCTCTGGTTACAGTTTTCCCCTGTCTACTGGTTCACTTGTGGCTTGCCCTTTGGTTTCGCACTCTGCTTTCTATCCATTCCTTTGAGCAGAGTTTACATTATTCTCTGTCATGTTTCTTCGTGTGTTTTTCTAGTCTCTCGCTTGTCATCGCCGCTGTCGACGCAGGGAGAGAAATTAAAAATCGGCTCAGAGTTATTTATAATGCGGCAACTGCAGTCGAGGCACTTAAAGCTACTCCATGGAGTACGTTTACTTCTCTACTTCACTGTTTCAGCTTCTGCTTGTGACTTTGACTCTTCTTCTGCTTCTGTCGCTTGGTTACGGAGCCAGAAACAAGCTGCAGATTACGTTTTATATAATAAATAAGCCAAAAAGCTCCACTCGATATCGCACAGAAATTCAATTGGAATTTGACTTTAACTGCCAGCTGCATTGACTTTTAAGGGTTTCTAGTGTAGTAAATTAAGTATACGCCATGTGAGCCGCATTGTGCAACTTTCTGTGGCATTTGTGGTGTTTTGTATTACGTGTTGCTTCTTGGGACCAACCCTCGTCGTATTTGTCTGTCATTATTAATGCGTGTAATTAGCGCACTTTATAAAGATTGATTGGCAGACTTTGTTGCCACAGCTACAGACGAGGCGCCTCTCGCGGATGCAGAAACCACACACACACACACACATGTGCAGGCAAACAGCTTGAGTCGAGCAGGCACTCCCACATGCGTAGACATACCCCGCTACTCACTCACTCCCCCACACACCAACACACACAGATGGCGTAATACGCGCCACTTGTTTATGTGCCACACGCATGACTTGAGCGTAATTTCTTCTTTCCTTTTACCCTGTACAAAATATATAGTTAAAGGAGTCTGATCAATTGCAAGAATACATGATATATTTATATATTTTATCATTAGTTGAAATAGTATATGTTGTATTTCTTTCAAAAACTTACAGGGTATTTTTGCAGACGAACTTCAATGTTACTTTATTATAAATAATTCTGCACAGGAAGTGAAATTTATTGTTTTATTAGCTATGCAGAAAGTTGTCTGCTTAACCGTTTGCTGCGAGTGATATGTGGTTAGGTGGTGGGATCAAAGATATCTTCAGCTGTAAATGAACAAAGTTAACCGAAGATATTCAAGCTGTTTAACTATCGATTTATTGATATACTGCATTTCTTTATGTTTGTATTTTTATGGAAAGTGTTTCATTGTCTTTTATGTGCCATAAATATTCCCTATATCAAGCAGACTTAAAGGCATAACGAGCTAAACCAAGTTGAAGTCCCATTGCCATTGTACTAACAAAACATTTGCTAGTTCTGATGAGTGTGTTATTTATGTTGGACATCACGTTCATTATTTAGCTGCAGATTTGCGGTTAAGCATATTTGAATACCCTACAATGTTGCTAAGGCATATAGGGTTTAAACTCATATAATACTTGAAGTACATTTTTTACTTGTGAGTTTATTTGCATTTCTGAAGCGTATAATTTAATAATAGTGATAAAGGTTTAACAAAAATTGGGAAAAAGTAAAATAAATTAGTTAAAGTATTTTTACTTCTAAATTCACAATGAAATAAATAATAAAAATAAAAATATAATTAGTAAAAATATATTAACTTGAAATTCACAATATATTCGTAGTATGAATACAATATAATAAGAATTCAATAGGAATTTATTACTTTTCTTTACATTTTCCCTTGTAGCTCATCTTCGATTCGCTGTGACCGCATTTCCCTCGAGTTTTTCATTTATTTTTGCTGTCTTAAGCGATTTCTGGCCAGCAGCCTATTAGGCACTCTGCTTTCTCAGCGGCACAGCGTGTAACTATTTAGTTGGCATTCAATTCGAGAGCTCAGCTCATCTCATATCTAAGCTGGCCAGGCCCCATACGCACACACACACACACTCTTACTGTTATTGCCTGGTTTATGTGCCCGGCATTACACTAATCATGCCACTTTTGGCACATTTTATTGGCCCCCAAGTTGTGTGCGTGGCTAATGAGGGCAGCTGTCGAAGCAAATGCGTTGTCTGTTGGTTAACATTGGGATAACTGGAATGATTGCGAGTCTTGCTTAACTCATCAGGCAATTTGCCATTTACATCAAATTTGCATTCGACGAAGAAACAAAGCCAAATTACAAAGAAAACAGAAAGAAGAAAAGCATCAGGAACAGCAACAAAACACGAAGACTCAACAAAGATGACAATGAAAATTGCGACAACAAGAAATTGAGACAATTGGCTGATTAACTGTCTCCTCCACGACAATTGTCTGTGCCTTGGAGACAATTCGTAAACTTGAAGAAGAGGAAAAGTTTCAGTAAGTGCGAGAAATGTTTAAAGGATTCTAAAGTTGCGCAGTTGATAAAGAGCTCGTCAGGCTTGTGAAAAACTGGCGTTAAATTCTACAAAAATTATTTAAATAAAGAAGAAATACCCTTTATTACATTTTACAAATGATTTCAAAAATATTCCAATTTCAAAACAATTTTAGAATATTTATTTCATAAATAACGATTTGTTGTCGAGTTATTCTCATGATATTTATTGGGCTTACCTCAGCCTGCATAGAGCTGCTCTCATTAGCCTATGCAAATTATTTACGATTTTCACTGAGGTTGGTAAATCAAAGAGCCTTTCCCATTCCCCCGACTGACTACTGCACCTTTCCATATAAATTAAATCATGGTAAATAAAGGCAACCGCCAGTCTGACATTCAAATGCTAAACCAGAAAGAAAACGACCCCCCGTTGGCCCCTCTCTCTCTTTCAGCAAAGTTTTGTGCGGCATTTCATCTAAATGTTAATAAGTCTCTCCCGTTCGCTACTCTCTCTCTCTCTCTCTCTCTCTCTCTCTCTCTGTTGGTTATCCATGCCCAGAACCCGCTTCTGCAGCTCCCCCCGACTGGCTTTAACAAGGTGTCGGGCGCTACGCGGAGGCATTTTCCACTTGGTCGCGCTGATTGAGCGACTCTCTCAAGTTTGTTGGAACGAGAGAGTGACGGGGTTGATGATGCGGGGTGCAAATCCCGGCATCTGGCGACCCCTTGAAGCGTACATCCTGTTTATGCGACTGGCTTATTGATGGCACACAACACGCGCAGTCTGCGCTGCGTCTTCCTGTTTGTTTTTTCGCATTCTGTGTGGATTTGCAGCCTAAATAGTTGTCCGCAAATAGAACTGGGCCAGCACTTAACTCGCAGGGGATTGAGGTTTCTATTGGCGATATTGATTGATTGACTGCTGATGGCCAAGGTTTGCAGAGGCCAGTAGACAAGTGAAAGACTTTGCAGGCTTAGAGAGAGAGAGCAGGAAAGGGGGCAAAAGCCAATCTATTGCGCAGTGTTAGAAGCAGAGAAAAAGAAGCAGAAGGGAGTACACTTTATTTCTATATTTGTACTACAAAGGACAAATGTTTACTTTATTTGTAAGTTAAAGATACCTTTGGACATAATACATAAAAGCCTACTACACTCTTTTTGATTCTATATAATAAAAGTTGTGTATATCAAGCACAAAGCAAGTTTACAGTTTCGTATTGTGATTCCTGAAGCATTTACTTTGTCACTCAAATGTTCATAACGAGCCTTATAAAAAATGCATGTAACTAATTTAAATGCATGAGAATTCACTCATATTCCACCTGCCACCACACACACACATACAATCATACTCTCGTGCATATTGAAGAGCACTGCAATTTGTATTTCATTCATGTTTTTTAATTAAATTATTTGCATAAAATATTAAACAGTCGTGTTATATGAAAATGTTTATTAAAACAGCACAAAGTAAATGATGAAAATTAATTTGCGCATTTCACAACAACAACAACAACTACAGAAAACGCAAATAATTAACGGCATTTTGCATTACTGACTGGATGATAAAATATGCAAATAATGCAATTAAAATATGTCTAGCAACAGCAGCAGGGAAATAGTTGTGAACACTAACGTACACTAGACAGGGAAGCTTCTGAATTTAAAGCCAGCCCAAAGTGACTTAGGGAAGTCTTAAATCTCAGTATTGTTGAAGCTGAAGTCTCTTTTTGCCAAAGTCCATTGTAGATAGAAGGAGAAGAGAAAGAACCTCTTGCCATCAAAACTTTTCAGCGTGCACAGCGCTAAACTTACATGAAAAGCAGCCAAAATTTTGTGGATTTTCCTTTCTTAGTCTTTGGGTAAACGGGTTGGTGGAAGTGTGTCAAGGCAGCGACGAGTTTAGCCCAAAATAGACATGACTTAAGCCAATTCCTTTACTAATATACTGTGAATCAAGTATTGATTAATTGGCACATGAGAGATAGGCACATGTTGAAGGAAATTTTCTCTGGAAAATTTGATATTGATTGAGCTGCAAAAATATACAAAATGTTATGCAGATATAGTATATTTAATTTGCCATTAGTCAAACTTGATTAGGACATAGAAAGAGCAATACATGTCTTTATTTTCAACGTTCCTCCAGTTATTCCACACACTTTATAGTCTGTCTACGAACTTTCTTTAACAACCTCTACCCACAAAGCAAGCAAACTAAGTCAAGCCAGAAATCTTTTGCACAGACTACAAAAGATTTATACTGAGCTCAGTTTCACACACAAAAACAGCTGCAGTTGCTAAATCACCTTGGAGTCTTTTTGGCTGTCAGATAAAAAATCTTAATCGCCAGCAATTTGTCTGCAAGGCCACCGAAAGTCAAATAAAGGCACAATGCCAGCAGCCCGAACCCAAACTGTGCTATTTTGTAGCGACCTTTTTCATTAATACCAAAGAGGCCACAACAAAGAGGCCACTTCCCCCACTCTCCACACACATGCCCAGGGTTGTGTGCCAATTACTGCCCAAGGACCTGCGTGCCTTTGAACCAAGGGTCACAAGTATTTATGGATCTGTGGAGAATGCCTCTTAAGGCTGAGCTGAAGATATTTCCTTTGTTGCGATTGTCATCTTAATTGAGTTGCAATCGAAGCGGCGGCGAGTAATGAAAATTTCTCGTATCATCGAGCTGCCATCATCAATCACGCAATTACAACGTGTTATTGAAGTAAACTCCGGCTTAATTAGCAGCTGAACTCCGCCCCCACATTGCGTATACGTTGCGTGGAGCAAGTTTCTTTTCTGTCTGCAAACACCTTTGCGCACTCGCATTATTTACGCCTGATTTGCTCCCTCAGCTGCATTTTCCAGCTGGCGAAATAGGAAACTTTGTTTTTCCCCTGCCTGTCAGCTGCAGACTGCAAGCAATTTTCTCTTTTGAGGGGGAGAGAACGGGGTAGAGGGGTAGCTTAAGCTTAAAGCTGCATTCGCTTTTATGACAGCCAACTTAATTTTTAATTGGCAGAACGTGGCCACTAAATGAGCCTTTGTGAGAGGTAGCAAGACAATAGAGAGTGCCTGGCAAGCAGATTCCGATGCTTTGCATGTTTCGAAAGCAACTTTAAAGTGGCGGAAAACTGCAAACTTGCCGGCAAACGTAGACAGCCGCGGTGTATCTTATATCTTGTAGTTTGTATCTGGCAGGGGATAAGAAGTACAAGGCTAGAGCAAGAAACTTGCCACTTCTTCTGCTAGTTGCTAAGTAGGAAAATCGCTTCGAGATACGCAAGCAGACGAGATAAAAGAGAGAGGAAAATAAAGGCAGACCGAAGTGTTTGGGGTGCCGGAAGACTACGTGTCATATGACAAGTGAAATGTGCCCGAAATTACTTGTTTAGTTGCGGCTAAGACGCCCGTCGGATGTGGATAAGTGCAGACTCGAGTATATTTACATATATCCGCAGCAGAAATGCTCTCCGAGCTCACACTCTCTTGAGGTTTGCTTTATGAATTGCGCCGCAGGACGTTGCACGCGACGGAGAATGCAACGCTTAGTCGTAATTTTGCAGATAAACATTTCATTTCTCGTGGCAGCTCGACAAATTTACGAAATTGTTGCACATTTTGTCGGCAAATATTTGTCAGGTGGCCAGCAGGGCGAAGGTAAGGGTTTACAAATGGTGAGAGAGCTCAATTTATAAGCAAATATTTGCATTAAAGATTAAAAGTATTTGAACTTAATTTAATGTAAAATATAGTCCCGCTAAGAACTGAGATTACCTAAGGTAAAAGTTCTCAAATAAAATTTAAATCAAATCATTTCAACTTCAACTTGTGCTTATTTTCGTGCCTCAACTTCGAGTGCTCTTCTGCTACTTTGTAACGCATTTAATACTTGAGAAAACCCGCACATTGTTTTAATAATCACACCCTTTCCACAGCTGCCAGCTACACTTCCTACACCCAGGAAACATTCTTCTACACTGTCGCACCCTCTGGAAAATTAACAACGAAACGGGGAAAAACTTTGTGCCAGTTTTTCAGTTCCTTTCCTTTGGGGATGTCATTTGAAGGCAACGAGCCTGCGTCAAGTGTGAGCTGAGCGGGTAATAAGTGAGATAAAGTTACCCCAAAGAAGGGGGGGGGTCCGTTGTAGTCAAAAGTAATTGTAATGAATATGAGTGGGTGGCGGATTTGAAAGGCGAACGAAACTTAAAATCCTGCGGACGTATCTGGCACAAGGTCGCACCTGAATCGCAAGACTTATGCATAGAAATTTTAATAAAAACAAGCTTCAATAGTGTGGCATGCCAAGACACATTCTTGCCATCCTCCTCTTTTTTTCTTGCTCCTCTTTCTTCCATTACAATTTCACTTTCATCAAATCTGCGACGTGACTCGCAAACGAGCCAAAACTTTTTCAATCTGAAATTATCAAGGTAAACATCAAAGTAACCCGAAAAAAAGTGGAAACCTGCAAATTAGCAAAACATAGAAAACACAGAAACACGACTAGGTGTGAAGTCTAAAACAAAATGGCGACAGAGAAAAGAGGGCAGGGGGAGCAGGCGGAAGAAGGGCACAAGTTGTGTAAGAAACACACATACATTGTTCACATCGCCCGTGTGGAATTTAAATTTGCTGCTCAGCCTTCGTCTCCTTCTCTTTCTCTTTGTTCATGCTGTAAACTTTATAGACTAAGTGTGTACACATTGCTCATACGCCCCGTGCAGCGCCTGCTGTGTGTTCTTCCGTATTGCAGGGACTCGGAGTAAAATTTCATATCAATTTCGTTGGGATTAAGTTATATTTTAGTGCTTGCCAAGGTGTTTATATGTTGTGTGAGGAGCTGAGATTTCGAGCACGTGCAACTCCTTAGATTTTATGTGCTGTGTGTGCCGAGGGAGATTTCTGGTAGGTGCCAAATATTGGTAGAGCCTGAAAGTTTGCCCCTGCAGCAAAACAAGTTATGCAAGACAAGGTGGCATCGATTAAAGGAGGGGAGTGGAAGAAGGAAATGGAAGAGATTGACTGTAATAATAGGAAAATATGTGGCTGTTGAAATATAAACAAATATATTTTAAAATTTATGAAAAATATAATAAATATTAAAATATTTCTCTATCAATATTTAATGTAAATGAACAATGAATAGTTGAAACGCTCCTTACAACTTCCCAACGTCTTTTATTGCCAAACAATCTCATTCCATTTATAGAAAGTCATCAGAGTCAGGGACAGCAGTAAACAGTCTGACTGAAAATACTCGAACTTTACTTATTCATCGCATTCATCGCACTTCCCGGCTCAGACTGCCTCCCCCATTGCCGCATTGCCTGACCATTTGCCTAATTCAATGACTTCTGTGACTCGCAACTACACACTTGTGGGTCGCTACCCACACCCACTCCGCACTCGCACTCACTCGATGCCAACTGTGCGAATACAAGTCATAAAAGTCATGCCCGACAGTTCATAAAAAATGCGGCCCAGCGCAGCGATTGCCATACAAACAGGCGCATTACACGGCGAGAATCTCCCAATCCCAACTGGCGTGCCATGACCGGCATCTAACTCAAACACGTACCAATGCAAGAGAGAGAGAGAGAGAGCGGGAGTGAGAGCGGTAATCAGGCAATTTCATATGAATAAGTAAGCAGGCAACGCCGCCTGAGTGTATGCAATAAATTCCGTTTGTATTGCGAATGCGACGCTGCTTATGAAAATTTTAAAAGGCGCCGAACTATGCCCCGACTGAGATTGCCGCTACCCACTGCTCAGGTTCAACCGCCCCCCACGTATGAGAACAACAACAACAACAAAATGGAAATTTATTACCCCGAAATGTGGGAAGACCCCACCTCCTGCAGTGCTCAAATCAGGTGAGAGATGCGAAGTGGAGCAGGTAATTTTACGGCATATTCACTATTTGACGCAGTCACGATCAACTCATACAGTTTAGCAGTATTTATCACTTACAATAACTCTACGGTTATCGATAACAGATAAAAATACTTTTATAAAAATAATTTAGTGCTGTGATGTGATTTTGGCGTTGCCAGATGTAGTTCCACTGGTAACTCATATTTTATCGATGCATTAACAGTCGAGAGATTGCTTTAACAGTGCATTAACAGCTGCAAACTCTGAACAAGAGAACTGTGGGAATTTTTGCAGCAAATAAATTTCCAAATTTACCAGAGCCGTCGAAAGGGTATACAGTACAATACGCAGAAGCCCCTTTCACTTGCCTACTCGCAGTGGGCGGTCGCCAGGCACTTGGCCGTGCAGTCGTGGTGCCTGTGGAGCTTGTACGTGCCTGAGGCTTAGCGCCGTCAAGTGGCAATCGGGGAGTGGCGCTCCAGCCCCAACAGCCACTAAACATTTTAATTAGAAAATTTCGCACAGCCAGTTGAGCCGACCACAAATCCAATTATCAAGTAATTATGCATTTAATTTGGCGCACTCAGTTTCGGGGCTCTGAACTCGGAACTCATGTGTGCATTATCGACGAGTGGGCGGATATGAATTCGGTTGTCCAAAAGCAGAGGGGTAGGAAGCGGGAGTAACAGATCAACTCCAGCCTCTCTCATATGCATAATCATAACTTTTTGAGACCTTACTTTAGGCAGTCCAAGTTGGAAAATATGAATTTACAACTCGACGCGTTGTCTGGCTGCCCGAGCAAAGTTTACAAACAAACAGGAAGACAAACAGGAAGCGTTGTAGGATACTCTAACACACACACACACGCACAGACTGAGCTGTCTGGGCACTGCAATTAAAAGTTTTTCGTCTGGTTTTCGACGCTTATTGCGTTGTCGGGACCGCAATCACAATCAGAGAGAAGAGGTCAAGTGCGGTGTCTGCGAAAGTCGCATCATGTTGCAAAAAATATTGCATACTTTGCGGCTGCAGCCGGAATACGCAACTGTGACTCTGCCGACTAAAACCGGTGATTGGCCCAGGTCAAGAGTTGCAGCCTCAAAGCGCTTTTCTAGCCCTGTTCTCTTCTCCTCTTTCACCAGTGCACTTTCTGCACATTTAACTGTCCACAACATGCAAAAATTTACCACTTGCATTCTGAACGTGGTCATTAGGCTCGCTGTTTATTTGCTGCCATCCGATGTTGGACAATGCGCTAAAATTCCTATGATGACCTCTTTATTCAACTGACCGACGGAAGCTTGCGTAGTGATGCTCAGGTAAGTCAAATGTTTACATAGTTTTGGGTGCATTTAGTTGGGAATTAAGGTCACTCTATGTTAAATTCGATATCTGTTAAATTTATAAATTTCTTATTTCTGTAATATCACTAAGCAATAAACAGTTCATTGCTAAGAGACAAAATATAAAAAATATTATTATGTAATAAAATAATAAATATAATATAAATTAAAAATGCAATTGTTGTTTTTATATATAAATATTAAAATTGATTTCGATTTATTTATTTCCTTTACAGTTTCTATGTATGTTAAACAACAAATGCAACTCTGCCGAATGTAAACAGCTATGTTAAAAAGGTAAACAATAAATTTCATTAAACTTAAAAGTCATCAGATCCCATTTAAAGCCACCAGAGGGCTTTGTGCATTGAATTGAGAACTTCCCCAACGCAAGTCACATCAAATTAAGCCCTTCGCACCTTATATTTATCCCCGCAAGCTAATTAACACACACTCACGCAAAAGCCAATGGAAGACTCGCTAATTAGCCGCTGATTATGAGACTGCAATGACACTCGAAGCGATGGATAACCACTAAGCTGTCTATAAAAAGGACTTAAATAGCAGCCACACCGACTCAAAGTTAAAGCTAATGGCCTCAGGCCGAAGTGGCACCAAAGAGGACATCGGATAAGGTCTTCTAGAGTGATTATTAGATGAACAAAGGGTGTAACTAATTCCCTGCATCACAACCAATATTAACTATTATAATTCTCTTGTTTGCAGAGTTTGCCGTTGAATCACATCGGGATGGCTTAAGCTGCACTTCTGTCATATTCGATGTATTAACTTGCTAATTGGCGGCGTAACCTTAGCTATTGCTGGCTCGGATCGTGGAACACACAGCCCAAGGTCGTCATGTTTACTGTAATCCCAATTCGATTTGGTTTGTTCTGTTTGAGTTGGCAGTGCTGCCCCACGGCTTGCGCATATATATGTGCCTGGAATTGGCAAATACTCCAGTCCCTTCTGCGAGGTCTTATTGCATGATGCATTTCTATTGTACCGAGCGTGGGTTGCTGCCTTTACATTGCAAATGCGAGCTGCTTGGTCATATATTGGCAGCCTGTAGGTTCACCTGGAAAATAATTGACGCATACGATAACAGGACAAACTGGCCGAGTAAGCAAGGAACAATAGCAAACGTATCGGATAAATACTCTTTTTTTCAGGCTTCTTCATTGGATTCCAAGGAGACACTCAAGCCTGCTGAAGATCGCTCATTTTGGTTGATCAAAGAGAAAAGAGAAAAGATGGGTCAGAATTTTCATATTTAAGCTACACATTTGTGGTTCGTGTTGCCGTCTACTAAATCGTTCATTTATTGGCAGGCTTGGCGGTTTCTCATGATGTGTTGACAAAGTTGTTTGTGGTGAGTAATTTCCTTTGATATTTATGTGTTCTGTCTGGGATCTGATGCAATTACTTCTTGGTTTTCAGATACTCCTTGGTGACTTCAGTATGACGAACCTGAAGATGTTGGAGTAGCTGCTGTGCGTCATCTACTTTTGCTTTCTTCCATTATGGCGCCTCTGCGGCTAAGAACGCAGTCTAAGGGTTCCATTCTCTAGCATTCTTCTTTGTTATCCTTTACCTTTGTCCGCGAGGGTTGTTGCTACTAAAAATTGATTGCATTCAGCTTTGGACCAATAAACGTTTTAAGCGTTGCCCGTAATTCGATTGGCCAATGCACTTGCAATTGCATTTCCACGTTCTACCACAAAAGAAAACGCAAAAGGGGAGCAGGAAATAAAGTACAATAAAAATGCGTCTGCTGTGTCCACTGTTAGTTTTGTACTTCCACTCCAGCACAGAGAGCAAGACTGACCACCAGGGGAGTCCAAGAAGAAGAAGCCTTTGTCTGGCTCGCTGCCTCAACTATGTTGCGTATGCTCGGCACGTGCCTCTTAGATAAGTTCTATTTAAGCAAATATAAATCTAAAGTGTGTTAAATTAGATTAAAATGTTCTCGTAAAGAAGCAGAACATTGCTCTTGAATGTTTAATTGCATACATTGCAAACTCTCTTTTGTGTTTGAGTAAATAAAAGATAATTATTTAAGGAATTTAAACTGAGTATTTATCTAAAAAAGTAAAGAGTGCCTTCTTTACAACCTACGCAACAAATATCAGACAAATTTAACTTCAAATTTGAGAAACAAACTTTAAATATATTTCCTTTGCTCAATCAATTTCGTCTGCTCTTTAATACCACCTCCAAGTTCCTTTGGATTCCCATTCCTTTTTCATTTCGCTTCTGTTTAACGGCCCCAACTCGCATTATCACTTCAATTGTCCTAATCAACATCAAGTTTCGCTTCCTCATTCTCATCCAGCGAGTCGTCAAATTGACTTTAATTTAAGAATTTTTTATATGCTCCACATTCGCAGACGCACACAGACACACGCACACACACACATACACTCGCACACACACTCTACAGACCCACATACAAAGGAATTGCTGCCTATGCGTGTTGCTTGCTCCACACGGCATTCCACAGTCTGTTGCTTAATGGCATTCCTCTGCCAGCCCCACCTCCACTGCCAGCTTCCCCTCCCCTGTACCTTTGCGCTCTACAGTCGGCAATGAGTCGCCGTTTTACTGCATACTTTTCGGAGCCAGGGAAGAGCAGCAAAAACGCTGATGCGACAATTATAGTTATTGTCTGCCTAACCAGGCGGGGGAAGCCGCCAACGCCAACGCCAGCGTTTCCTCCCACTCCCCCCTGGTACGTGAGGTAGAGGAGTAGCGCGTAACTGTTTCTGGCATGGGGGCGTGGCAGCAGCTGCTATTTCTCCTATTTCTGTAGCCAGCTTCAAATTTAGATCCCCCTTGTTTTATTGCTAATGTAAACATGTCTCGCTGCTGTTCTTGTTGTTGTTGGAATTTTCTTTGTTGCTTTTGCTGTTTTTGTAAGACTTTTTGTTGTAGTGTTTAAGTAAGGAACCAGAAGGAGTCTTGCGAGGCGTGGAAAATGTAGAGAAAGGAGAGAGACTTACGTCTGATTAATTTGAACATAGAATAAATATTTCACACATTACCTTTGTTGTAATTTTATTTTATTTGAGAACGAAAATATATCGTTTATAGTTTATATTCTATTTTTATATTTTTTAAATTTATTGCATAAATTTTCAAGCACACACAAGGAAGAGAAACCGTTTCTTACCCTAATCTAAAACATCTTTAAAACGTTTGCAAACTTCAACATTTCTTTTTCTGTAACTTCAACCTCCCTCTTCTTCTTATGTTAGTTTCCCTTTTCTCTATCTATATTGTATTGCTTCGGTCTAGCTCAGCTTCCGCTTATCGTTGCACACCCTCTCCTTCGTCTTCTTTGACGCCAAATTGACACATTTCGCAGTCGAGGCGTGGATCAGCTCAACGTTGTCTAAACAGTGTGCTAAAATGTTGTACGTGCCTCGCATCCAAGGGATGAGATGTGAGGCAGATTAGGAACGGGGATTACTTCTTTTCTATATCAAAATGAAGTCAAAGCGGCCTGGTAATCTTTAATTTCAATGGCAGGTCGAATGAATCGAGTTGCCCGCGGCAAAGAAATTTATCAGCTCGCAAATCAATTTTCAACACCTTCCCTCAGGCAACAGAGGTGTGTGTGTGTGGAAGTGTGTGAATGTGTGAGTTAGTTCAGGTCTCGTTCACAGCCTGAAGGCAAAAATCAGAACCCTGAGCTGGCCTAATGAGGTGAATCGAGGCTCTGCTCGATGCTGATAACCCGTTTCCGGAGCGGCAACACCCTCAGCAAGTTGGCTTTGGTTGCCACGCCCCACATTTTATGCCTATTTTATGCGCATCAGCCCCATATTGCGTACGTGTTGTAGTTTTTAAAACATTTCTCTTGTACTTCCTTCCCCCTCCGATGCTGTTGACAGTTGGTGTCCGGCACAGACGGACGCTCCTTAATCCGGCGCCAAAATAAAAGAGAGAAAAACTTGTCAAATTTGGGTCAAGGGGTCAAGTGTTTTATTGCTGTTGTTGCTGTTGTAACTGGACTCTATCCAGGGAGGGGGGTTTTATTTAGTGTTTGCCTGCAGTGACCCGCAGTTTTGTTTAACGTTGTAGCGGGTGGAAGGGGAGGAGCAGATGCGGGATTTACTATTTGGATTTCATGGCGGGCGGAAGCAGCTGTATTTAGTTAGGGGCCAAAGGATGCGAGTCAATATTTGATGTTTGACCAAGATGCAGTCGATGTCGTAAATGTTGAAGAGGAGACTTACAACTTGTAAGCAGAGAAATCTTTCAGCTAATTTAAGGAGTAAACTTCAGTATTGATAAGACAAAACTTATGTGAATTTTCTTCTATTACATTATAATACGAGTAATACATTATTCTTACACTTTCTTATGTATCAAATGATTGAATAAAGTCACATGAATTACGCCACAGAACACTTCCACTCTTCTTTCCAAAAATCGATTCAAAAGTTCTGCCCTTTTTCTTTCCCCCGCCTCAAAACAAAGTTTACAAAAAATAAATTAAGATCAAGACCGTAGAAGTGTTAAAAGGGTCCAAAAGTGGGCGGGGCTAGGTCAAGCCCAAATACATACCCCTTCCAGCACGCTGGCATTGACCCAATAAGAGTTTTCGGTTACAGGCAAAAAGGTTGAGCAGATAAATGTTTGTTGTGGCCGAGGAAACTTTTCAAGGGAAATGTGAAAATGTGAAAAATTGGTTTGGCATCGATTTTCATTTTCATGCCACGGTCGTGCAGAAGTTTTGAATGCCGTGAATAATTAAAGTCATTTCAAATGCAATTTTCATTGTTATTCTGTTAACTTTGCCCATTCGATGGACGGAGGTAAATTGAATTAACTGGCGAACGAGGACGAGAACGAAAAAGCAGAGAGGGTTGATTAAATTAGTCGTAGTCGGGCCTCGGCACAGGCATCGTTGCCTAATTGCCAATGCCAATCAAAGATGTCGCAAATTGTACTATGAAATGCACTTTAATTTGGCAAAAGGGGGAAGACTGCAGAGAGGCAGAGAATGGGGTTGCTACTAGGCACGTTGATGGAGGCACGTTTGCACTTTTGGTTTTCACTCGACTGGCAAATTGCTATTTATGCCATGACAGACGAAGACAGAGTGCGAGGGAGGCGGATGCACGTTGCACGTTGCATGCAACGCCACTGAATTGTTGCCCAAATCTGATTAAGGTTGCAGTTTGCAGTTTGGTAAGCGATTTATGAATGCCAATGAAAGCATGCCCAGAGCGTTGCCTGCCCCAGCATTGTGTGGGTAGATCGAGGTTCCGACAAGGATGCAAGGATAGAATTGCATTGCGAGCACAAAGCGCTTGGCAGGTGAATGGAAGTGAGCTTAGTGCCACCGAGCTGCGATAAGGACAACTTTCGGCCAGGCACAGACTGCATGTGTGTGTGTGTGTGAGTGTGTGTGCACATTTCATTCTACTCGGATCGGCCTATTGTAAGTGTGCAAATGCTGTGGTTAGACAAGGCTTAATGGCACTTTGTATTCCGCACCCACAATAGAATTACACTTCCAAATGACTTTACCACGAGTCTTCCAAAGGAGTCTTTTCTTCTTTCAAATGAAAGAATAAGATAGCATTTATAGAACAACAATATGTTAGGAAGACTTACTATATAAGAGGTAAGTAGATTGTTTTCTTTCCAAAAATCTTCGACTATTCAACTATCAATTCCTTTTTCACGAATTTAGTAATAAAATCCTTTACTTGCCAAGTTATTTAAGCTGTCTAGGCTTGCCAAGTTGCAGCTGTCTATAGACAATCAGTCGAATTAGATTATAATTCAGTTCGCTTTCTCAATGCTTTCGCTACTTTCTTATGCAGTTCCCTTCTTCTCTGTCTGTAGCCCGTCTGCTTTGACTTATTTTCCCTGGATGTATCGGAATCCACACGTTTTAATGTATATTGACGTTGTCGCTTCGTATTCCAGAGAAAGTTATCCAGCTCTCATGCCTTGTTAGTCTCTGGGGTGGATTAACAGCGATGTGGACAGCTAACTGCTTTCGTCGCTCATTCCAAACAAACTCCTTGGCTTTTTGGCATTTCAATTTCAATTCAAATTCTTTATTGGAAGAATTTAACAGGAAATGTATAGTATAAAGTATGTAAATCTGAAGAATATATAAAATATTTTTGGACCTTCAAAATTATTCGAACAATGAATATTACTGAATCTTTTCCAGATTATTTATTTATTATTTTTGTTTCAATAAATTTTGTGTAATTATTAACAAGCAATAAGCCATAAGATAGTCCTGGTTTTATCCTTGGTCAAATATCTTGTTTCTGTATTTTTAATTAATGAACTAGATGCTCTTCATACTCTACCAGCCTTGTCTTTCCCTCTACCCCTTCTTAGTTCTTTGTTTCGCACTTCACTGTCATCAACTTCTCGAATTATATGCTAAAGTTTTTGTTGCTGCTGTCAAACCTCTTTCCGTTGTTGTTGTTGTTGTTTCTGCTGTTGGTTATTGTTTTTGTCTGGCTGTCGCTGTCACATGTCAAGTGTCAGTTTTTCGGGGCTTTTTAGTTTCGAGTCGCAGCTGCTGAAAACTATTTCGCATTATTTGCAGACGGAGAGTTGAAGCACTTGCCAAAACACTCCTTGAGACAGTGCTTATGATAATTTATCCTACACAGCTAAATACTTAAATAGAAACAGGCTGTATATGCTGAATAGAGACTGTACTTTCAGTTCATCACTGGAATTAAGATGAAGATAAGAATTGTCAACGAAACAATTAGATAAAACTTTGTGCAGAATTTAAAATAGATAACCGCCTAAGATCTTAAAATTCTTTCTCATATCGAATGGGAATCTCAATGCGATGTTTTGGTCAATTTATTGCCTGCAACATCAGACAAAGTTTCGCTTTTATTTTTTCCAGTTCGCGTTGTTTTTAAATTTTACATGAAAGGCATTTTGCGACAGCGATGGAATTTCAATTTCAGATGGCAAAGTTTCGCCAGGCAAGTGAAACATTTTGATACACTGTGCTGCAAATTCAATAAGTGAAAAGTTATCACTTCTTCGCTTTTTTGTGGGGGGCGCAACAAAGCTGCTGATTAGGCAAGTGCCTGAATGGGACTCCCCAGAGAGGGGCGTGTCAGGCAAGTGACATGAATAATTCGCGAGTGTGATACGCAGAGATGGGGCAGGAGATTCCCACTTGACTCAATTGTAATCACATTTGGCCAAATGGTAGCCTAACAAAGGGAACAAGTTCTCAATTCAATTGAAGTTTATTCCGGAAAGTTAGCTTGAACATCTGAAGAGGTTCCCTTGAAGCAGGTTGCATAATTAGCTGGCCTGTGCTTCTTTTAAAGTTCTTTGAATTCCAAGCTAGGTCGCTGCGTCAGCTCTGACTTTAAATGTGCAAAAATTGCAAAACTTTTCTCATATAAAACGCGTATTAAATCATTTTTATGGCAGCTTGTGCCACGTTCAACGCAAATTTGCCGCCCCATGCATTTTCTTGGCTTTTAGTTTTGCACCCCACGAACTGAGGGAGGAATACTGAGAGAGGGAGAGGAAAGCCGCCACCTCATGATGAATATGATTCCACCTGTTTACACTGTTGTTATTCTATTTTGCATTTCCCTTTTATGTTTCTCATTATTACTCCGCCTTGTTTTATGCGCCATTTGGCTGAAGTTGACTTTGCACTGTTGCACACTGCGTATGAGTGATACTTTACAGCCTTGTCGCTTTTATGGCTAATATGCAGTCAAAGTGCGTAGTATCTATGTAGATCCATCTTTAGTACAATATTATGACTCAAATGTTTATGAGCACTTCACGATTTGGAGTGTGAAGTGTTTCTTAGAGGACTGTTAAAAAACTTATGAAAATCTGTAAGTATATTCAACTTTTAGATGCTGAGGTTATCTTTAAGTAGACTAGGCTTGATGTTTGACTACATCTACTTCTTTTTACTAGCTTAATAAACTCTTCATGAAACCCTGTGCTTTGTCTGCAATGAAAAATCTAATTTAATCCAACTTTAAGAGGATGGAATTTTATACTCAACTATAAACTTTTATTATATTTTACTTGTCTACTGTTTTTATAATTCAGTATTTATATTTTTAATAAAAATATGTAAGGTTTTGTTTGCATATATTATAATAATGAAACCGATAATTACAATTAACATTAGATCTTAATCAACACTAATTGTAAGTTATCGATCAATGTTTCATTAAAAGTGGCGGCAAACCGATAACAAGGAATTCGGTATTAAAGCCGATAAAAAGGAAGCAATCACTGATAAAAAACAAGACGGACAGCAGTGATTATTAATTAAATTTTGCATGTAAAAAATAAAAACAAATAAGTAAACAAGTATTTGTAAATCATCAGTTGGTTTTGCCATTAACAGAAAGGGTGTAAAATTTTCGAAAGGGTGTAAAATTTTCGACATTGTCTGCTTTATAGTCGGCGTCTTGGGTTAATTTTTTCCCTTACTCTCCATGTCTAGCTATTTATGCAATTCATTTCCCAAATGCCTTCGATCCCCTGGATAACTCCTCCTCCCCGCTTTTTCATGCTCATTAAATGCGTCTTGGAGGGAAAGTTGAGACCAACAACACGAGAAACTCATCAAACAAATCAAATTTTGCTTGTTAACCCTTCTTCATTGAGATTCTTTTCATTTTCTCGCTCTTTCTCTCGTAACTTTTCCCTTCTGCTGGCCAAAAAGTTTTTCTGTTCTGGCCCAAAGGGTTAAGCACAAGTTGCTCCGAAAATGGCGTTAAAACGGGTAATCAGAGATGCGTCAAGAAACAGAACTGGAGGCGCGCCGCCGACACCGACGGACTGTTAATGGAAATTGTTTTTGGCCTCTGGAAAAAATGTGCAGGCAACATTGGATATGCTAAGCCAGCACTCCCCTCATTTCTGGATGGAGGCAGGATGAGCCGGCAAATGCTTGGCGAAAGACGCGCACCCGCAGCGCTGCCAAACTAATTAACGCCAATTGCCACGAAGCTGCAAGAATGATGTTTGAAGGGTCACAAGTGAGAAGGGAAAAGGCTTCAGACTAAAGAATTTGCTTTGGTTTCTTTAAAATCAGTGGGAATTTGGTTGAGCATAAAACACTTGCGTTTTTAAGATATTTTGCTGAACTTAGATAGTACGATTAATATTAATGACAGATTCACGTATTCTAATTGTACATATTCTATATTAGTACATGCATATATTTTGTCTTACGATTACGACATTTATAGACTAAAACGTAGCCTTAGTTTATTTTCCAATTATTTTATATAATTGTTCCTTATTTAATTATAAGAATAAATGTTTTCTTGTCTTCGACGGCCATTTGAATAAAGAAAGGAATTTTTGCGCATTTTGATTTATTTTCGCTGACGTGGGGTAATTTTTGCGCCACTTAGGCACGAAACTCTGAAGTCGCTCTCCATGTTGGATAAAGTTTGCAGTGCACTCTGGTGCATGCCTACAAGAGTTGCAGGTAAACCTTTCTTACAATATATATGGGCACTTTAGAGTTCTTTAACTGAAATATATTATTTTGCTAATAGAATTTCAGAGGAAAGGAGTTTGCAATTTTAAAACGTGAAATTTTAAATTTTTTTCGGGTCCAGTGGACAACTTTTTTCTTGGTTCTTTAATTCATAGCTCAACTAAAAAATGTATTGCATACTTTCAGGCTAACTTTAAAATAAAACTGCGGCACCTCTGACTCAATCTTAAAATCACATGTGTTATTCTGATACTGTAGTGGTTTATTTAATACTCTCGTCAAAGATGATTTAATCCTTAGTTATTTCAATTATTTTTGTATTGCTCGCCCTCAGCCCTCAGTCAGCTCCCGTCCAGCAAGAGGAACAGTGTGCAAAGATGGAATTCTCAATACCGATTGCCTGCTGGGAGAAGATATTCTCCTACCTCTATCCGAAGGATCAGGTGAGCTTGTCGCAGACTAGCAAATGGATGCATCAAATCTTTGTCGACTATGCGAGCAGGCACTACGCCATGATCGACATTTCGTCCAGCGAGTTCAACGCCAACAACCTGAGAGAGGATTACCTGGAAGAGCTACTCGACAGCATTGGGCAGCATGTGAAGAGCTACGCAGCGCCCAGGGACCCTAACTACACGTTTACCACGTCCGAGTACAAAGAATACAAAAAGAACAAGCGCTACGAGAAGTTACAAGCCGTGCATCGTCATGGGAATCATGGAATTATGAACTCCTTCGGCCTGCAGCTGCGCGTCTTGTACAGGCGGCACTTCGAGCTCGTTCTCTTGAATTGTCACAATTTGGAGAGATTCGAGTTCGGCAAACGATACCTCACGAAAGTAGTTCCCTATGAGAAAATCCTCATGCTGCCACGCCTTCAGCACCTTTACCTCTGGTCTGCCGGCGAGCTGAGGACAGAGTTCTTAGACGCTCTCGAGTGGAAACCGGGTGCACCGCTACTCAGTCTATCCATCAAGGGACTTCCTGTGCCCAAGGAGCAAGTGAAACGTATCTGTGGCATAACCAGCCTGAAGGAGCTGTGCATATCCTGCAAGGAGGTACCTTTGACTTCCTTGCTGAGGTTGAAGCAGCTGGAATGCCTTCACATCACAATGCCCAGGATCACCAACTCCGAGCTGAAGACACTCGTCAAGGGTCTGCCCCATCTGCACACGCTCGATCTGCGAAAGTGTCCACTGATCACGGAGAAGTTCGTGATCAAGGTTCTCAAGTGGATGAACAGAACCGAAAACCTTCGACAGCATTTAAGGATCTACCTGCAAGGATCCTCGGTGCACTGCAAACGTCTTAGTAAGCTCAACGACAATCGATTTATAGAAGTGATCAAGATGGAGAAGCACCAACTAATTCTTATGGAGCAGGAGCTGAGTCAGGAGTACCAGTAATCTGAGTTATGTTAGTGACTAAGTAAACTATTTATAAGTATCTATATTATATTAATGAAACCACAGAAACCAACTGCATCTCAGCAGTTGATTTCACATTGAGGATTTATTATTTTAAGTTAAAGTGACTGTATAAAGATATTTAAGGCTATCTTTTGGTTTTATAATTATCTGCCAGCATTCTTGGCATTCTTTGTTGCATTTTTGAGACTTTGAAACCTTAATCAAGCAACGAAATAATGACACTGACTAATGAAATAAAACCAAACTATTGATTGATCGGTTCTTCTCTTTTCAACCCTCATTCGTCTCTCTCTCATGCTCCGACTCAGCGTCTTCCACCGAATTCATGAGTCAGTCTCGCACCTTGTTGGAATTTCTGGCGAATCGATTCAATAAAGATTCTTAAGAGCCGCAAGTTCCAGATATGCATGATCGGCAGGAAGATACTCGTGGCATAAAATGTTAATAGACAGTCGGGCGTCAATTTGATGATCCGGACAAAAGAAGGCAACGGCAGGGAAACAAACAAAAACCTCAAATTAGTTTTAATGAACTGAAACGAACAAGAATGCAAGACAATTCGAGCCAGAGACCCCTTCCAAAATCGAAATGAAGATGGAATTCTAATAAGATTATTGCTTCTGAGACTACCTGCGATGTCAATCGAAGCAGGTTCCCAGCGCAAAACGAGAACGAAAGCAGAGGAATCAAGGCCAGACCCGGCACAAAGGAATGCGGCTCGGCTTGGATGTTCAACTGTGCATAAGAAAAGGTTTAAGATACCCCATAATACCATATGAAATAATACATTATATATTATCATATCATTTAGCTCAATGTCAAAGTCTTTCTGACTTCATAAAGTAGCATAACAAAAGTTCTCAATGAATTTTTCGATTGCGGCAAACAGGAAAACGAGTTTATGACGAAAGAAAGGGAGATAAAGAGAGTGAGGGAGGGAGAGAGAGAGATAGCAATTAAGAAAGGAAGAGTAAAATAGGAGAAAAAAGTAAAAGAGATAACGATGCATGGCAGAGAGATAGAAAGAGAGTAAGGAGAATTCTAAAACCTAAATCTCTTTCTATAAAGAATGAAATTGTGTTATTTAAATCTCTTTACTATTATTATAATTTACAAAAAGAAAAGACAATTCTATCTGTATAAGAAACGGAAATTAATTAAAATGAATTCATCGTTAAATATTTTCTTTCAAATATTTAACTGTTGCATATAGAATTGTTGTTCTATCACACATTGCGTGCAGGAATGAACCCTCATATGGACTCAATGAGAGTTTCCTTCCTTCATTCAATCAAAGTCCGTGCTATCTCACAAACTTGTTAGGGCAGATGAAGTAATTAAATTAATTAGTTCATATCGTTGGTAATTTCTTTATTTCTTCATAGACATACTTCCAGTGTCTGACAAGCCAACTCCCAACTCAACTCTCCACTCTCCTCTGCAGTCATCATAAAATCGCCGGCCTTTTTTATGTTGAACATCACAAGAAATGTTTCTTGGAATTTAAAGAATTGTGTGGCACGGAGAAGGGGCGTCATTAGATTCTATTACTTGCCAGCTGACTAATTGCTGTGGTCAGTATATCTAAACAGGCCCAAGGCACGCGGCAGACGATGAAAGTCATTTAAAATGCATATAATTGGGAATTAAAGGGAATGTTTAGGTTTAGGTGCGAAACTTTTAATATATAAGAGAGGATATATGTATATAAAATGATATATTAAATTCTCAGGATGTAGCTAACGATAATTATAATTACATAGAATTTGGTAGACATAAAAAATGAGTTTGCCAAAAGAATGAAGTAACTCATATTATCAAAAACTGAAGAATATACTAATTACATTTGTTACTCTTATCTCGTTTATAATTGTTTATATGAACACATAAATGCACCATCAGCAAATATTGAATATATAAATTAACTTCTTATCAAGCTGCCTGGAATTGTTAATAAACCTCTTTATATTTAAGTTTAATGAGCTTTGCGAAAGAGCTGCAGCTTAATCTGCATGTCGCATGCTTCCTCAGCTGGGGTCAGAGAATCGGGATTTCTAGGCAGTTGTCTTTCAATCAACTGTCGCCAATCGCTAATCTGCAATCAGAGCGCAGTCAGAGCCCTCTGACTTCTGCATTGGCAGTGTTATCAAGACGAGGCTTATCGCCTACTCTGCAGAGAAGGAGGCGGCCTGGCAACCGGCATATGAGTTTGCTGATAAGGAAGAAGAACTTCGCCACCCTTTGAGGAAATGCCTTTTTCGCATTGTTTGACGCAATGCATACAAAACAAGCGAGACGACAAAAGACATGTAAATATGTGCATGGTAAATAACTATATATTTATACTATATATAGAGAGGGACAGAGAATGGCAGAGAGACAGACGAGATCGTTGTGGCAAAGTCCGAGAAAACGCGCCTTTTCCTGCCTTGCCAAAGTTTAAGATAAAAAGTCAAGCAGAAGTACGAAAGAACTTCTCGAATGCGCCGAATGCATACAAAAGATATGGTCAGCCATATGCGATACGCATGCAGAGTGAGACAGAGAGAGAGAGACAGAGCGAGAGGGGAAGAGGGAGACAGAACAGAAAGCGCAGAACAAAAGCGCAGCTAAAGTGAGGAAACTTTGATTTCTACTGGCGGCCAGACAAGGCGGCGTCGCCACCGATAAAGCTTGGAAAACATTTCAATAGAACGAACAAAACGCACCGAAAGCCTTTCCAATACGGAACGGAAATGCGACACAGACCCAGAAATGGGTTGGGATTATGTTCCTATATGGCAAGCCATAGAAATAGTGAAGCCAAGACAAAAGAAGAAAGAAGAAAAGACTTAGCAGCAGGCGCAGCAGTAGAAGATATGGCGAGGGCGATTATGAAGTTGCTCGGCCCAGTACCCTCTTCCCCCCTTTCTCTTTCACTACTTATGTAGTTACTCAAAGAATTTCAATGAAGTTATGCCAAGTTATTCTTACTGCCGCTCGCTGACCACAGGGTGGTGTATTTATGTTGAATGATGAGTGTAAAATATATTTTTGATTGACTGTTAAAAATACCTAACGAATGTATTTTCTTTGTGGCGTATTTATAGTTGATATGCAGTATGAATGTATGTGTGCAATACTCATCTCAGAAAATATCTTTACTTGCAAATATTTATAAGTTATTGAGTAACTTGTTGTTGATTAAAGTCAAAGTAATGTTGTCTTTACATTGCAATGAGAATAACTTAGTGTACTGTATAATATTGAGAGTTATTTGTATTTTATTCATATTCGGCAAGATTTGTTCACTAGAAAATAATTCGTAAACTTTTTTAAATATTTATATTTATTAATTTAATATTTTCAATACTTTAAACTTCCATACAATGAACAATAAAATTAAAAATATATTTTAAAAATACTATTTATGTTTTACTTACATTATTTCATTCAACTTTAGTTTTTATATTGACAATAAGACATTAATTTTCCAATTTGATAAAGACATAGATCTACTTTGGAAAATACTGCAAGGTTAGGAGATTATTAGTCTCTTCTTTGGTATGTTTCTATCCACACCTTAGCCTTCTTACACCGTCTTAATACCTTTATCTCCACCCACAATGTTAGAACCCTGTTGTACATTAGGTACTCACTATCTGCCTTATAGATAACCCGCCGTTGTAAAACCTTCATAAAATCAGATACGAATATTTGTTTGGTTCTTTAATGTTCAACAACAATGTGTTGGGGGCCTTAGTTCTGTCAATATCTTTATTAAAACCGTTGCCATATCATATTTCATATTTCTCCCGGCTTCACAAGGGGAGATTCATTCAATTGAGCAGCGATAATCGAGACAAATTACACGAACAAACACTGCGAACACGGCTAATAAAGCCATCAAACCACTTGAAAATATAAAAAAAATACACACACTCACACACAAAACACACACACATACAGAAACATTCGAAATGTTTTCAAACAACACGTCGAATTCTGGGAAAAAGCACCGAAAACTGAAAATCAACGACGCGACAGATTTTCAATGGGCTCGTCTTGTATCCGAAATAAAAATTAAAAAATTATGTTGGCGCCAGTCAGAGAGAAAGAGAAGGGAGAAGAGGGAGAGGGAAAGGGGAAACTGACGGAGACAAAAACTGAATATTTGTTCCCCAAAATGGAATGTTTTTTTTGTAAAAATTAGGCGCCTCATGCCGCTGGTGGAAATTGGCACGTCCCAAACCAAGCTAGAGAGAAAGAGAGAGGGAGAGGGAGAGGGATAGATGAAGATGGATAGATAAAGATGTACGATGGCAATGATTTGCATAATTGCGTGATTCGCATTTGGCGACAAACGCGTGAATCATGTGAATATCTTAAGTGAATGAAGGAATGTATTCAAATTCGTGCCCATGAGTCAAGTGTCTTTTTTTTCGATCGTAGCTCAGTGTAGAACGCATTCAGTGGCTCTCAAACTTTACCGTGAGCCATTGAACTGCAACCGAAATGAAACAATTGTTGTTGTTTTTGTTGTTGTTGTTGCTGTTGCGCGACATAAATCACCTGAACTAGCGCCTGAGTGTTCGAACAATCGTGTTAGCTGCATAGAGGAAGCACACGACAGACCCGGCCGCAGATTCGGATACCCATAAGACGCTACTTACCTGCGTCTACCTGCTGCTGCACCCCTTCCCTCTCTCTCTTTCTCACAAACTCTTTCTCTGTTTGAAGGCCAACCTCAGTCGAACATGTTCGAGTGCCATGTGCTGGAATTTGTGTGTGTGCGGGTGTTTGTGCAAGCGTTTGTTTTGGGTAATCAAATTACCCAAACAGGGAAATTAATGTGCAAGCTGTTTTGAGAAAATTCCCTACGTTATCTTCGCACACAACTGCAAACTGCCATGTGATGGAATTTAACTGTGTGTGCGCTGCGTGCGCGGGTGAGTTTGTTTTGGGAAATTCAATTACACACATAGGGAAATTTTTCCTTATTGCAAAATGGCACGGAAGGACGGAAAGAGACAGAGAGATTTCTGTATGATCGGGAAACTAAATTCTGCCACGCATTTTACATGTAAATGTTAACAAATATTAATGTGTGCATGTTTAAATACTATTGATCAATTATTATTAACAATTCAATTGAATCAATTTTATTTTAAAATTAATATAAAACTGTTTTATTTTATATTTAAACTTGTTCCTTATACATAATAATAATATAATGTTTAAAACTATTTTAAAGTGTGTCTATTAATATTATTAAGTTATTATGCAATTGCATTTCCATGCACCAAATAAACCCCTTCTGCAGGGCACAATAATCTCCCAGTTGATTCAGTTTTGGGCAATTCCCCATATTATCTGCAAACCTGCCAACGCGTGTCCACAGTCAACATTGAGCGAATCACTTCGAACATGTTCGACAAACACTACCGGCTGCCGCATGCCGATGCACACCCTCACACAACGTAACGCAACGCAACGCATTCGAACTCGAACTCGCCTCACTGCCGTTTAGGAGGCAGGCAAACCCGTTTTGTTGCTCGCGCAGTCTACGACGGGCAGCTGGTGTGAACAGTTCGCGGTGCGCGCAGTTCGAAGTTCGAAACGCTCTCGTCGACGGTCGCGCGTTTGCTTAGCGTGCCACGAAAAGAAAAAGAATTGAAAATAAAATTTTGCGAAATTTTTCAAAATTTGTTTTTTCACAACGTACGGCGCGAAGAAATGCGACGCGGCAGAGACTAATATAGTGTATTCAGAATAAATGTATAAATAAATCACCAGTAGGAAAGGAAGAAGAAGAAGAGGCAGAAGTATGTGTTGAAAACGGGCAGGGTATTTAATATTGAGAATTAAATGGTCAGCGGAAATATCAAAACAAACGTGTTTGGCATGCCACATGCAAAGGCAGCGCGCCAACTAAATAAATAATAAGCCAAAAGACGTCAGCAAACAAACAACAACAACAGCAGCAACAACAACAACACCAACAACGACAAAGTGACACCCCAACGAAGCCCCAGAATCGCCCCGAACGCGCCTCAAGATACTTTTGTTTCTGAAGCTTGCAGCTTGTGCAGTTGCCAGTTGGGGATATGTTGCTGTTGTTGTTGCTCTTGTAGCTGTTGTTGTTGCCGCTGCTGTTTCTGTTTTCTGCTCTTGTGCGAAAGTAAAAACTACCTGCAACACTTGGCAACTGCCCCGAGAAACCAGTTTTGTGAAAATTATTGGCCATTGCTTTATTGCTTTGTTTGCTTTTCGTTTCATTTCGTTTCGTTTGGTTATTGCTTGTTGTTTTTCGTCCGTTTTCTGTTCACTTTGTAGGTTTTCTACCCCCCTCCACCTCTCTCTTTCATGTTCCTCCTTTTGTGTTCCCCCACTTGAATTATAAACAGAAATTGGCCATTCAATTGGCGATCGATGGAAATGATTGCACGGTGACAGAAACACCTCATACTACATTTGAAACTAACTTAGATTCAGCTCAGATATATCTTAGATATAACTCAGAAGATCTCTGCGATCAGCTGCAGGTGTACTTTATATAAAAGTAGTGTAAAATGAGAAAATACTATCAACGGTATTAAATGACAGTCATTTAAAATATAGTAAACAATTAAGGAAACTGCATTCTTGGACTTCTGACTGATCCTTAGATTTTCTTTTTACTTTGAAGAGATCTGTAAAATATAAACTTATGAAAGGGAAAAATAAAAAAAAATTATAAAAAAAATTGATGAAGATCACAGAATGTTAAATAAATCTTCAAAATGATTTGTATAATAATATTATATTCTTATTTTCAATATATTTAATTAAATCAATAAACGATTGGCACTTTAAAGATAAACAAATCTCACCGATTAATTCACTAATGTTTTCTTAAACAAACAAAAATTGAAATATATATAAAGCAAACAAATAAACAAAAACAAACTGCAATAAACAAATTAAAATACTGGCAAAGACTGACAAAGATTCTCAAGATTCTCACAAAGTGACTAAACAAACCGTTAAACGCATATAAAAAGTTATTTCCGACGAGTTTTTAATCGTTTCCAACGTTTCATTCAATCCACAGTCAAGTGATAAAAACAACAACAAAGTGCATCGATAACACACACACATCGATAAACATCGATAACCAATCCAAAAACAACAACACACACACACGGGAATAAAATGCTAATGCACACAACATCGACAAACTCAACGGCCACGATGACCAACTCATCCTCCTCGGCCACGCCCACACCCGGCTCGACATCGTCGAACAACAGCGCCACACTGGAGGCACTGCAGCAACAGCAACAACAGCAACAACAGCAACAGCAGCAGCAGCTGCAGCAGCAACTACAGCAACTGCACACGGCCGGCAACAATTCCCGGCCCCCCTCACGTGCTCCCTCCATTCTGGACAGTCCCACACTGGCGCGCGTGGAGCGTGCCCGACTGCGGCTGGAGCAGGAACGGGAACGGGAGCGTAGCAGTCAGCGCAGCAGTCAGGGCTGCAACAACGGCGGAGGCGGTGGCAGCAGCAGCGGCACGGGCAGCACAGCAACAACAATGAACCGCGAGGACAGCCTGGAGCGCAGCATATTGGATCCCAAGGTGAGTTGCGAAGTCGAAAAAGGATCCACACACACAGTCGCATATAAATTACAATTAAGTGTGGTGCGGGTAATGAAGGGAAGGGGGGAAAGGGTAGGGGAAAGAGGGAGAACAACTGAGAGGGAGTAAATCACGGTTGTCTGCCGATTAGACTCAAAAATCTTTGGGTTTGGTTGATAATTCTCAATCGATTTTAATTATAAACGAATTAAACTAAAGATATTAAAGCAAAAACAGCTTGAAGATCGAAAATATAAACTCTTAATAAGTATTTTAAAGGAAATAATAGATATTGGAACTTGTATTAAGAAGTATTTATGTTTTTAGTGATCAGTTGACTATTAAATCAAAAGAGTCCTAAGAGGGCAACATAAACCTTAAAATGGCAAAGTTACTTAGGTTTATATTATTGTATTTATTATTTATTTATTTTATCTATTATATTATTATTATATAAATTGAAAACCAAAACAAGTTTTCATATAAAAACCTTCATTCCGATCAACGATTATAATAAAATGTAGATAATTTATTGTAATTAGTGAAAATTGCCTTTGCAGAGATTAATTGAAATAAATAAATAATAAACAAGTAAAAAACTTCAATAAATTCAACAAAATATTATATAAACTATATATTCATAGTCATGTTTAATTCTGCCTTGGATTGTTCACTGCTCGATGAGGCAGAATTGATTGCAAGTGGAAAGTCATCAATGATTCAGTTAAGTGTCAATTGCTGCAGATGATTAACTCTCTCCAGCTCGGAGGTAGATCTGACTAGGCCTGAGTCATCTGCCACTGACTTGGGGCATCGTTGGTGAGCTCACATCTTGAGTAATTCACTCCTCGCCAAGCCGAATAAGCCATGCACACAATCCCCCTGCCCTGCTGCCTTCCATATCTCCCTCCGCCCATGGAGGCTTTTCGCTCTCGGCAGCATTTCACTAATGGTCAGTCCCGGCTCCACTGCGGGGCTATTTGCCAAATAACAAGCACAGAGTACTCTCTCTTACTGCCTCCCTCTGCCTCTCCTCCCTTCCTCTTCCTCTTCCTCCTTGGACGTGTGCATGTAAATGCTTTTTATTCTGTTATTATTTCGTTAGCGAGCTCTTATCTGTTGGTTCCATCTGCTCTGACCAGAGGGAGAGAGAGGGAGGGTAAGCTCTTTAGGCCCTGCTCGCCTTTAAAGCTTACCCAGAATGAAGCGAGCTCTGCTTTTGCAGGTAGTTTAGCAACCTGTTCAGGTAGCCGAGCATGCCATTTCCATTTGTATTTCCATTTGCCAGATAATGAATGGCAAGGAACACACAGTTCAATTAGTAGTTGGTCTACAAGATACGGTAGACAGTGTCGTTAGCGCATATCTTGCCGGGTAAACAGGGGCACAACGCGCTTTGTTTATCGAGCAGGTCTCATTACATGATCGATGGCACAGCAAAGAGTGCAAGTCTTTTACTATATCATAGCATATCATATCAAAGAGTGTTTACTAAGTTACGCATGAGATATCGAGGCAGGAAACTTTGGATTTGGGTTGAAGTTAATGAGATAACAGTGGAGAAGATAATAAATTAATATATTTTAATAGGTTTGAAGAATATAAAATAAGTGAGATACGCAAGTAAACAATTGTGTCAAATGCAGTAAATGTTATTAAATCATAAAATCTTGAATTCTTCAGCTTTTTTATCTTAATTTAGGTAACTTTTTTATCAAACTATTTTTTCTTTGGTTATAAAAGGTTAAAGTGATTGTCTATATCTTTTTTAAGAACTATAAAATATGCAAACTGAATTTTATGACAATCAGTTAAGTATTTAAGAAGATTCTAAAGACATATAAAAAGAAATGCAGATATAGACCAACCTTCCAAACTTTTTCTATAAAAAGTTCTACTTTAGTCAAATATCAATCAAACTTTTCCATGTGAATTATCTAAGAAAATGTTTTTATTGAAGCTTCTCTAAACCACTTGGCCTGTGGCCAATGCTCGTGGACTTAAGAAGAGCTGACTGATTACCTGTAAAGTGGAAATAGGCAAGAGGAGGCATCAGAGAAGAGGGAGAAGAGTGCAAAGACAGCTGGCCCACTTTGCCCAGAGGAGCGTGACAAATTGTGCTGGAGATGTGTCTGCGAGTAAATCGCCTGCATAATTTGCTGCAGCTTCCTGCAACAAAATATTGCCAAATATTTGCGCAGTTGTTATGCAGTTTCCCGGGCTTTCTTTGAAAACTGGCATAGGACAGCAGGAAGGATGAATGGGTCTTCCTGCCTCCTACTGTCGATAAATTTCTCAGTGACTTTTTGGCCAACTTCCTTGGACGCCAATCTTTTTTAGCCAAGTTTGTCGGCCAGACAGCAAGAGATCGATGGCTTGTGCCCAATCCAAAGTTTGGCCTCACAGGTTCGTATTGCGAATGTGGGACTGGGTGGGGGGCATTGAACCCTGCCCGGCCTAAGACTGCCAGTGCCTTAGACGTGGAGACGAGTTCATAATTAGTCACACTTTGGGAGCCATTGGCCCTCGACTCAACTCGCCTCGACTCACTGTGGCCCGTTAGTGGACGCGCGAAATATGAGCAAAGCAGAAAGCAAAAGGCAGCAGCGAGCTGGTAACCAGAGAAGCGTACAGAGACAGAGAAAGAGATAGAGGGAGAGAGAGCGAATTGGAGCCAGAGTTATGACTAGGAAGCGCCACCAGGGCCAGGGCGACTCACTCGAGCAGAGCAAACAGAAATCTCAGCTGAGGCGAAACTCGAACTCGGACTGGGCGGCACAGCGCACTGGGGTGGGCAGGCAGGTGGGGGATAGAGAAGAGGGGGGCGGAGGGTGGACAGACTCCTCTGCAGGCCTCGCTGCACTCGACTGCAGTTGGCCGGGAAAGGGCCCTGCAAAAGTCTTGGCCGTATTTGGAGCAGAAAACTTGCGCTGCAGGAAGGTGAGAGAAGAGAAATGAAAGAACCTTTGCCAATCGCTTGTAAAATATGCTCGAATGGCATTCGGCAAACAACAACAAGATAACAATAGCAACAACAGCAAAAAACAATAACAAGAGGAACAGCAACAAAACAATTGCAGCCCCCACGTAAACAATTTCAATAAATTTTACGTTCAATGTCAATTTATTTTCCGCTGTTGGCGCGCGTTTCAATTTGACGGCAGAGAGCCAAGAACAACAACAACCAGAACAACAACAACACACTCGCAGCAGGCAGAAGAGCAAGAGCAGCAACAACAACAAATCGAGAGCAGAACACGACAACAAATTCATATTCGCATGTTACGTTTTTAGTGTTTTGCAACAAATTAAAAAAAAGTGGAAAATGAAAAATGAAAAATGTTTTCCACACGCCCGACTGCGCAGCGAGAGACCCTTGAAATGGTTCCAGGCCCCGCTTGCTGTGAGTATTTGTAGAGCAGAAGGGGGGGAGGAATGCGAAAGAGAAGGTGCCAAATGGGCTGCGGATGACGCATCTCATTGCGCAGTTAAGCTGCAGCAGAGGGGAGAGAAAGAGACAGAAATAAAGCATCGACAGTGTGCTAATCTGCTGGATAAAAGATCTAATTATAAAGATATAATATACAAGAAAGGCGTAATGTAGAAGAACATGCAGTAATATTGACGTAAATTATATAATGCATAAATAAAGAGAATAAAATACAAGAGAAGCAAAGGAAAGGTCGATGAAGAACCGTGTTAAATGAAGCGATTGTATAAATATAGACGGAATACTTTACTACTTGATATAATATATCATTTAAAGTGCATTAAATATTATAATATCTTTACAAATAGAAAATACTTAATGAAGAGAAAAGAAAAGGTCGGCGAACAACTGAGTAAATTGGAATTGTATTCAAGAATTAGAAGAAACAAGAAGAGCAATGAAAAGATTACTTATTGAGTTTAAATATGAAAGAAATATTTTAATATTATGAAATGCTTATATTAAAAATCAGATGTGTAGCATTATATCTACAATTTATTATTGTATTTATATTATTAGGCTTTATCGGAGTTAACGACTTATCGATGTTTGAAGAGAAGTTAAGAAGTTCCGGTAGTTGTTCAAATTTTTTGGAATCATCGTGTAATAAGAACAATAGAACAAGAGTTAAGGCAATTGTTATCGAAGATCGACATATTGAATAAGAGAAGCGCTTGTGCATTCATGACGCATTAAGAAAAGTGTAATTTTAAAATTAAAATAAAGTTGAAAAAACAAATAAGAATTTCATGCAACAGTATATACAATGCAAGAATAAATCCTCAACTGTTTCCACAATCAGCAAAATAAATAATAAATATTAAATTTTCCGAATTCTATTACTTAACTCGTTAAGCGCTTATCTTATAGCACCTCTCAAGCAATTATCAGTTAAGACACCGCTTCGAACTAGCCACGCCCCGCGGAATACCCCGTAATCGATTGACATAATTGCCGAAAGTATGCGAATAACGCGCAATCAGACGGAAGACTCCGCTGCGACGCCAGCAGCGACATTGCCATCGGGGCAATTATGAGGTCATAAATTAGCTCGTAAATAGAAACGCCAAAAATAACTGTAACACTAAACCCAACCGGAATACGGCAAGGTAAACAATGTGGAAAATGAAATAAATTTTTCGGGTTAAGGCAGAGCTGCAGTGATGGGGAGAGGGGAGAGGGAAGGTAATTTAAGGCGAATTGCCCTGGAGCACGCATCGGAAAGCGTTGAGCAAACATCACACAGTGGGGCAAGTTGTGAGTGACAAGTGGGGGCACACACTCACACACACACTCTAACACACACTCACAGATGGTCGATTCTTATCTGCCTAGCGAAAGTATATACCCATTAGGGCTCCCTCTACAGACAGAAAGTAAGCGGAGAAGCAGAACGAGGAGACACGCAAGAAATGCGTAAAAATAAAATGAGCCAACAAAGCAGAGACAGAGACAGCAACAACAGAGAGAGACGCAAAGACAAAGCACAGCAAGGCAACCCCCTTCTCGGGGCAACCCAACAACCCCAGCCAAGCACAAACGGAAAATGTTTTCATTCATAAAACGAGGCGAGCGAGAAAAACTTTAGCGGAAAATATGCGCCACAATAAAATATACGAATAAATGGTCGGGCTTAATGCAAATAGCAGGGGGAAGCAGAGGGAGAAGAAGGAGCAAGGTTGCATAGGCTCGCCCTATCCCTGCCTCCGTTCCCTCTCGAGCCAAGTCCATTTCCACTGCCATTCCCAGGGAGGGAATGCTCCAGTCGGAGCACCAAATGGCACACAGTAGTGCAATTTTTCGGCAATGTTTCTGTGGGGATGCGGACTCAAGGGGGCGGGGCACACTGAGGAGTGGGTTGTCTAACCAAATCAAATGCAAAGGATAATGCACATATGGCTGGGGTGAATGTGGGGGGAGGGGAATTTAAGCTGAGGTGGCTGCTTGTTAAAGTTGCGAATGCCCAAAAAAAAAAAAGAAGTTCAGTGTGGAAAATATAAGAGAGAACTTAGTCTGAGTATTAAAGTATTGATTATTCAATTTTGCTTTGTTTTTTCTTTTGAATATTTAATATTGTTTTAGAAAACTTTTTTAATAGAAAATATTAAATTTCATAGTTCTATTGAAGCACCCTTTATGTTTAATATTTTCAAATTTGACCTAGAAATAATAATAATAATAAAAAAATATGATATCAGATATCAGATAAGTTTCTTATTATTTCAAAGCAAATTTAAGGTTAAGTTGAAGTTAAAAGTCATTTCTTATATTTATTAAATTAAAATAAATTCTGAATATGTAAGATTTAAGTCCTATAACATTTTATATTATAATTTATATTATATCAGATATAGTTTATATGGTAAAGTGCATTTAACTTAAGTATTCAACTCCATTCCTTAGCCCGCAGAGTATCTCTCAGTCGAGCAGTTCCCACTGTAGCTTTTCTTTCTTTTGTTTGATGTCTGCATTCTTCCCGTAATATCTTAATGCTGCGCTCTGCGAAGAGTGATATATCACAATCAAGCGTGGCGGCCACTTTGACCCACAAAACGCAGAAATGAAACCAGAACCGAAACCGAAACTCAGCGACACGAGGCAAGCACCCTGCACAGTGTGCATTGTGCCACTGTGGGCTGCAGTGAGGCAATTTTTATTTTAATGCACTTTGATAGATTGCATTTGGTGGGCAGAGACAGCAAGGCAAGGCGAGGCGTGGAAGGGAGAGAGAGGCACGGAGTGGGTGCCCTAAGTAGAGCAGTGTGTTAATTTGTAGATGGCAACATGTAAATTGGGTAAAATTGATAAAGAGCGCGTCGCAAAGTGCCGCCAAGTGGCCAGTGGCAAGAGGCAAGCGGCAAGTGTGAAAGGGTTGACCTCAAAACAGAGAGTCACTTTATATAGACTCTTTCGGGGGTCACTTTAGCACATTGTAAACAATAAAACTAACTAAACAGAGATGTGAAGTTAAAATTTGTAACAGTTTCGAATGGGGAGATGGAAAAAGAGTTGGCATTATAAAGTTTATAAGACTTTGACTTTGCTGGAAATAGGTTTATTATTTTATATGAGATTTGGTATGCATTTATGAAAGACTTTCAAGAAGGTAGGAAGAGGAGAAATTGAATTGAAAAGTTGGATAAAATGATCTAAGACTGAAGAAATAACGAATCGTACTGAAAAGGTTATTTTCCATAAAGTTGAATTGAACAAGTTGAGTTTTCTCATTGAATTTTTGTTAACAACTTAATAAAACTGAGCTAAGTTCCTGATACTAAACAAAATATGATATTATATTAGAATATTATTATTAAAGAACATGCATAATGAATTCACCTTATATGAAATTTCAAAATATACCAAATTTTAAAAAAAATTTTACATCTTATTTTATTAAGTGAAGGGTTGAGCGTTTGCTTATTAAAATAAGCAACGAATCACAATGAAGTTCTCAGATATTTAAAGTTATAAAGTTATATACAAGTACACTCCAGCTATAGTATATTTAAAGAGAAGTAACCTCTCCTTAAAATCATCTGTGCTTAAAGAACTGAATTCACTGAGATAAATCAAGCATTTCTCTCCCTTGTCTGCAATAGTTTGAATAATTTTCCCATTCAACTGACTGCAACAAGCTGAGCTTAGTTGGATTACTTTAGACCTTACCTCCCGCTCACTACATACCTCCCTCCCTCTCTCTCTCTCTGACTCTCCCTCTCTGTCTGTGCTCGTTCAGTCTGCCAACATGCTGCTTAAGCTTCCTCCAGCTTCGACATTAGCAAATTTCCTCAGAAAAACTCAAAACAATGGAGCAGCGTGCAATTTGCATATTACATCAACATGTTGCATGTCAGTGGCAGCTGTTGTTGTTGTTGTTGCTGTTTGTAGCTAGCGAATTGTTGCATGCACCCATGAGAGAGAGAGGAAGAGAAAGAGGGAGGAAAGAGAAGGAGGAGCAGATGAAGCTGCAGCTGAAGATGCCTGAGAGGGCGAAGTCGCTGCCGCATTGTGTGAATTGCAGCGAGTGCAGTGAATGAATGAGTGAGTGCGTGAGTGAGTGCATGAGTGAATGCGTGAGTAACTCACTTGCTAACCTGCAATCAGCAGTGGGCGGCCGCAGAGGGCGTGGCTGCGCTACTTGTTTAATAAATATTTAGGAACAGAACTTTAATATGCCAACTGGGAGCGAACTGACCCGCTTCGGGATTGCCTTGCATGGCAATTTCCCTTCCCTTTCACATGTTCTGCAGGCCCTTTACGAGTGTCTGTGTGTGCGTGTGTGTGTGGGTGTGTGGGTGTGTGCATGTGCATATAATTTCATGAGGCATACTTTAATTGCCGTTTCCCGTTTTAATGAATTGTTTATAAAAAAGAAAGACAACAAACACATGAATGCAGTTGGCGCTGGGGAAGCTTGGGTCATGGCAACAGCAGCAGCAGCAGCAGCAACAACAACAACAACAACAACACAAACAAGCCAATTACACACACACACACTCGCGCAGTCAAACACATGTGAGCCCAGGCCGGGCAATTGTTGTACCCATTTTCATTGCTTCCGTTCGCTGCCGACGTCGCTGTCGCTGCTGTTGCTACTGCTGCTGCTGCACTTGCCAAATGGCAGCGAGTTGTAGAGGGGGCAGAGGTCGCACAAGGTAAGAGGGGGAAGGGGGGCGGCGGGGGTCAACAACTGTTTGCATGACTAACGGAAATCATTTTCATTTGTTTGGCGCGTTGTTTTGTAGGTGTGTGTATGTGAGTGTGTCTAAATACCCCTCTCTGCATTTCTCCCTCTTCCAGCTCTGCCCCCCTCTTTTATGAGTATTACGTTAGCGCCAGACCCCTAACCTAGGGGCGTATTTAGCGTGCAAGGGCAAAGCTTTTGAATGCGTTGCTGACCGCATTCGGTTTCAGAATATGAGCTATGAATATGCTTCGTTAGCGGCACAGGGGCGTAGTTAGGGGCAGACGAAGGGGGGTTGATCTTTGTGTGAGGGTTAGCCTTGCTCAAAGCTAATAAGCTGCACTTGTGTGCAATGTGCATGAGCGAGGGGAGAGGGAAAAGGAAAGAGTGAGTAAGGTAGAGTGATAATAGTTAAGAGAGAGAGAGAGAGAGAAAGAGAGGGAGGTACAGAGAGTGGTATAGTAATAGAGAGAGAAAGAGAGAGTGAAGCAAAGAGAGGAAGGTAGAGAGACAGAGAGAGGGAAGAGAGACAGAGAAGTCCACACAAAAAGCACAGTGTGATTTTTTTATAATAACAGAACAATAATAACAAAGGCAGGGCTATTTTCGTATAAAAGGGGGTATTCAGAACAAACAAATGAGTAATTTACAAAGGAAAACAATAGATGTCATTATTATTTATATATCACTGTGTTTTTCATTATTATATTGCAGTTTTCTAACTAAGAAATTTATCGATTCTACGTAAACTTATAAAGAAAATTGTGTAAATTATTTAGAATATTATAAAAATAATCAAATTATAAAAATAAATTGCTTTATTTGCCTGAGCATATTCAATTTGTGAAAAGAAAGTGTGAATGATCTGAATTTATATTATTGTAATATATCGTAGAAGATGAAAGAAATTCCCGTACAGGGGCAGGTTAAAGACCTTAGCATTATTCGCTATAAATAAAACTTCCGAGAAAGCCTCAAATTGCTTGACAATTAGACAACCAATCTGCCCACTGACTCATCGATTGAAGAATTCTTGTGCACACACAAAAATAGCTCGACTACCTCAACAAATTGTCATAAATATTCCAGGCAAATCAAGTTAGTCAACGATATCAGCGGCACAACAGGCCAAGTAGTTCTTCAAACCGTTAGAGCTTATCAATGTCGGCGTCTATTGCAACGTGCTTTGCGCCGTTATCTAAGCAGTAAAGAAATAGTGGCGTGCAAGCCTCTAGAGGGCTGACATCATAGGCCCCCTAACCAAGTCACTGTACTTACTAAATATTAAAAAAACAAAGGCAACAACAGCAAAGTTGAGGCGAATACGAATTAAATTGCTGGTAACGAGGGATGAGGATGGTGGATTGTGGAGGCTATGACATCATGTTCAGCTGGGAGTGGGGATGTGCGTGTGTGCGTGCAAGTGTGTGTGAGTGTGCGAGTGTGTGTTGTTGTCGGGGTGTTAAGTGTGTGCCATGTGCTAAGTGCATGTAGCTGAACCGTGTTGTTTGGCCCGACGAAAGTGCTAATAACAGTAAATATTACCATGAAAAAGCCCCTGCCAACCTCATGCATAAGTCAGCACTATATAAACAAGATTATGAACATGACAAAATATTTATACTGCCGCCCCCACAACGATGCCAGATTTAACTTTATTTATTTGTTTATTGTGCAAAATTGATCAAATATCTCTAAAAACTTTAGTTTACCCAAATTGAAAACAAATTGACAAATTGGCCGAATTCAATTATAATAAAACTGTGTTTGTTTCTATTTTTTCGTACACCCCCCACAAACTGCCACCCCCAACACACACACAAATATATAAACTACATATACTCTCTTCCCTCTGCGTCAACCCCCAACTCCTCACGCCCCCAAACAAAACGACACTCCACTCGCGATTGTGTGCGATGATATATAGAAAGACGCAACGGCGCCCTGGCATCAGATGTGGACGCACATGAAACGCCTCTCGCACGCCTCCAAAGTCAACTCGACGAACAGTCTGACAGCTCACAAAACAGACCTGGGCGTGGGCGTTGGCCATCATCATCACCTGACAGCAGCAGCAACAACTGCGACACCAGCAACAACAGCAACGACAGCAGCAACGGCGACAACAACGCGTGCAACAATGCCGGGCAAATGCATTTTGTTTCCGGATAAGACGTCCTCACTGAAAAGTTCCATGTACACGCAGCAGGTCTACTTCAGGCCCGACATGGTAGGCTATGAACATGCTCTGCTGGGATCTCTCTCCCTCTCTCTCTCGGGAGGGAGAGATCTTAGTTCCATAGTTTCCTTTGGCATGGTTATGGCATTGCAGTAGATAGATCGATAGATCCAATCCACTTGGTTCAGCTTGGTTTCGGGCACGAACGTAGAATAATTATTTTTTCATTTTTTATGAAACTTCACCTTTTGTTTACTGTTTTCCACAGAATTTATGAATTTCCTATGAATTAAGTCGTAGTTATAAGAAGTTTTCCTTTATGGTTGCTGGTTTATCTTTTCTCTCATACATTTCTTTTTTGCTACACACTTTTTATTTGGTTTGTGATTTTTGCCTGACTTTAAGCAAGGCGCAACTTTGCCCTTGCCTTACTTTAAGCAACCCTCGAAGTGCAACGTGGTTCCCCTCGCCCCATCACCCACGACACTCCCCTACTTTGAAAACATTACAACATTGTTGCATAGCAAAGTTTGCTCGAGCTCAACGTTGCATTAAATGCAATGCATAAAAAAGGTTACAATAGAAGGAATATTCATAATCATTATCATAAACATAATCATAAACCCCCGAGCGGCAAAATGCCAGCAATCGACTCTGCCAGGCGACCCCTTCAAAGTGCATGCCAAGTTGAGCTTTGTGATTCCGTATACATACTTACTTTGCTGCTAAATCTGCACTGAGAATGATATTATAAAATTCATTACGTAAAGCAAAGAGATGCTTGATTTAGTAGAAGTGACTACAACAAAGTAATATTTAATAATATGAAGAGTCTGTATTACATTCTTCATAGAATTCACATTAATATAGCATGAGAAAAGTTTGAGAGGAATTTTACTAAATATTATTAAAACAAGTAAAACAGTTTAATAATTTGAGCACACGCAAATGAAAATAGAAAGTTTACAACAGTATGATAGATCAAAGTGCCAGTCTATTCTATGTATTGTAAATGGATAGATCAGAATTAGAGGCAGCAGCTTCATAAGGATTCCACACACTTTTTTTACTTTGGAACTTTATCGTAATACATCAACATAGTCTTTAAAAAAGTGCAGCATTTTAGATGAAAAAAATATTAACTTCTTCTGTGCCTCAGAAATAAAACATCTCTTTTCTATTCCAATATATTTCCCATACCTTTTATTAGTAAACTAACTCAACAAATACATTCAGAATAAATTTCAGAATTTTTTCTAAGTAACTCCAATGTTCAAACCAAACTAGAACTGAACAAATAGAAAAGATTAAGTTTGGATATAAAATATAATAACATTTTATTTACCAGATATAAAAAGAATAATATATAATATATAGTAATATACATCAATGATATTATATATTATTGTAGAATAGTAATTCCTTCTTCGCTGCACTTAAAAACCCTCTGTCAGATGACATTCAAACACTCAGTCTGCCTGGGATTAGGGATAAGTCTCGCGCCAGATCTGGCATTTGCAGCTGAACTCAAAGGTCAAACTGAAGAATGGCAAGCATGCATAATACCGCACTATGTACGAGCACGAGTATACACTGTACAGTATACACCGTCGCTTACATGTCGCTCGTAAAGTATGGATAAATCGGCTCAGGGTCGCAGTTAGCGCGCAGCGTGAACAAAGCTCGTTAGTCGAGGGAAACAGAATGTGCCGTGGCTGTGAAAATGTGACACAGCGCGAAGGTGTGGTCAGCTCAAGTCGCAGTTGAAGTCAAAAATACTTAGTTTCGGTCTCTGCCAAAGGTCGCCATATGCAAATCGGAGGAGCTTAGATCTTTCATTTTCTTGGGCTGCAGCTAGCTCTGACATGGTGAGTGGTAAACCGGCCAAAGCCAGCCGGCCTGGATCGCCACTTTTCCACACGCTGCTCTCAGTTTTTCAATATCAAGACACATTTAAAGCTTCATTAACATAATTGATGCGCCATTGATGCGGCGGCTCTGTGAGCCATTATATTGTCTTGGGGGCAGAGCAAATCGCTGGACAGGTTTTCCGCCGGCTCCATGAACCGGTTTACAGTTGTAAGCCATGAGCAGCTACCTGGCTGCCTGCCCCGCAACCTTCTTCTCACTCTCTCTCCCTCTGAGATTGAGTCTCAGTTTCTGTCCCGTGCACATAATGAGCCGTGTCTGTTCGTGCGATTCGCCTTGTCTCCGACAGAGCGTTTGTTTTTTTTGGCTTGAAATGCCAACTCGTCGTCATACACTGCAATTGCTAATTTCAACGGGTGGAGAAAGAAGTGGAGAATTAGAACAGACGCTGATTGACATCGTCCAGCTTGATGGGCACTCAAAAAGCCGCAGAGCCGATTGAGACATTGTACGTGGAAATGCGAAGTAGTTAGAGAGTTGTTTTCCAGCCAAATTATTCAGCAGTCTGCTGATGATATTCATTGTCCAAATTTATGCATTTATAAATGGCTTGTCAGACTCGAGAGAGATCCGAGTTTGATTGATGAGCAGTGTCGATTGCACAGATACAGGAAAGAACTGTTAGTTTGCACTTAGAAAAGAGTTTTAGATCTAGTTTGTTATCATCAAAGTTATTGCAACAGTTTTCTTGTTTTAAATTAGTGAAAATACTGCATAAAGAACTAGTTTATAAACTACACAGAAAGCTCAGAAAGTTTGTCTAGCACCAAAGAGATAAATACTGTAAAACGCCTGTAAATTCTACAGAGGCTTCATTTCCATTCAACGCACTCCATTAACGATTGAAAGTTAAGTTCTTCTCATAATGATTAATTCTATCTGCGTTAAAATAACTCCATTGTCTACATAATTAAAAGCTAAAAGCCGCTAGAGCCGTTCATCAAAGAAGCCTCTGCAGACTTCGCTTCGAATATCTTGTAAAATCAACTTGTAAAGCGGGCGAAGCTAAACAAGGGGCGAATTCTTAAAAAAAAAAATACAAAAATAAAACAGAAAAGAAAGCAAAGAGCGAAGGAACTCCACTGATAAATACTCTGCAGTCAAGGAGACTCTGTCTGTCACATCTTGGACATTTTCACAAGCCTAATATACCCCTCTGCAGTTATTTCTCTTGGGTGTGTTGCCAATACGAAGACTCCACATGCCCATTAATTATGGCAACTGCGAAAATCCAATGAAATTTTCGCCGCACGCGCTTGACTTATATAATACATCTAAGCGATATCAATCGGCAGTATTTTTTATATGCCAGACTATAAAATATTGTTTTCGAGTGCATAAAAAATATGGCAGAAAATACTTCTTGGGCATGCTGAAGCTTGAATACTCTAGTAAAGGAAATATAAAGAGGAATTATACTAGATATTGTTAAAATATTTAAATTGATCAGACAAAGATGAACTTCTATAAAGTACTACGAAGAATTGCATCCTAACACCTAAGAGCTACCTTACACACGTGTCTGTCTGTCCTACCGCCAGTGAAGTAATCACAGCAAGGGTATTCAAAAAGTACGCATCGAAGCCTGCAGGGCAAACAGGTTCCTGGGCCAGACTAAGGCAGCCGCAAGGCATGCGCCGCATTAATAACATAAATGGCAAAGCCACAATGAGATGGTTATATACATCGCACACACTACATACATACACAGAAATATATATGTGTGTATATACATACATATGTAACATACTCGTACATAATGCAGCCGCAGTGTCCATGTACATGTGGCAGGCAATTTATTGTTGCGTTCAGCAAAGTGCAGCAAGAAGGAAGCCAAGAAAGACGTTGGCTCCTCAGATGAAGAGAAGACGTAGCTGAAGAGAATGAGGAGACGTAGCTGAAACTGAGGGCCTAAGCTGCTGCGACATAAAATTCAATTCAAAATGATTTTTCTTTTTTTTTTTGCTGAAAATCATATTTGATATTCAATATATGCCTGGCGGCCGGATGAAATTGGGCGACGTGAAGAATGAGCAGGAGGCAGATACGGACGAATTGCAATATAAAACAGCACTAAAATCATTTCGGGCATGTTGAAAGAGCGGAAGTTATATTTAAACAGCACAAAAATGTGTATAGAACAAAAGGAAGGCCTACGGAATGGCAAGGAATGACTTGGGATGAGCGAGAGACTGAGTCTCTAACCAAACAATGGGCTGGGCATTTCCACTTGTTCTCTCCCACTCTCTCTCTGCATCCCTCCGCTGTGCAATTGTCTCTTGGAAAATGTCAACGGCAGCGGATTCCAGTTTTTCCGTTGACATTTGCCACGGTTCGTTAGGGGCCTCCAACCGATTGTTCGATACAGTTTTTTTTTTTTTGCTGCTCTTTCGGGCAACATGTAACAGTTGCGAGTGCAGTCCTGCCTCGCCTCGCCTCTTCTATGCTCTTCGCGAATATTTATTTTGATGTCTGTCAATTGTCATTGGGTAAACTTGCATTGAAATGCGGTCGCCCACCTGTGCCAATGTTGTCGCTGTTTAATTGAAACTGAAAAACATGAAAAGACCCTTTCATGCAGCCTGCCATGCCCAGCAAGCCGGTCTTTCACATGTGCTTTATGCATGACATCTGCTGGTTACATATGAACCCCTTTTTTGGGTAAGCCACGAGGTGCCTTCAATCTGGAATCAATAGGTTTAGTTTAAGAAGATTATAGAACGATCTTTATTTAACTGAACATGTGATACCTTAGACCTTGATCAAAGCAACCGCTTGTTGCACATTGCACTCTTCTAACACCTTATTGATTTGTAAATTCAACCGATTCCATTCTATTTTCAACCCTTAACAGCACCCTACTCTCCTCTTCATACTCACTTTCTCTCCCTCTCTCTCCCCTTCGCTTCCTTGATCCACGTTGCACTCTGCCAACACCTCAGCACATCTCAGCTGCCGAAGCTCACCCACTTTCGTTTGTTGCTCTTCTAATTAGCGGCCTGACCTTAATCACTTAAGAGTTTACATAACACAACCTTTCCCCCTCCGTCCTTAACTCCCACTTGCTGGAAGCGCTAATTGCCTGACAGGGGTTAAGCCGAACCGCCTCCCGGTTCAACCCGATCAATTGGGTGGCGCTACAATGAAAATTGAAATTGTTTTGGGTGACGTAAGAGCCACAACGAGTCAGGCCGAGCAAGTAACTGACAATCACTTTAAACAGCAACTCGGACAGATAAGATAAGGTCGACTAGACACACTTAGATCCGATAGCTTAGTCTCTTGCTTAGTATCTCTCGAAATCGATGTTCAAAGTCGACGAGCAGCGATATGTATCGATAAACCACTCCAAAACTCTAGGCAAATTTCGAGCTGATCTCGAATTTTGGCCACGCGCTGCGACAGTAAAAATACTTAGCCTTATTTGGTTTTGTTTCGCTCCCAATTTGGAGGGGCACACGAAACGGAGATTGAACAAGAATTCGAGCTGGAGGTGACAATTCGAATGTTTCGCTGTCAATGGGAATTACTTGACTAGTTTATGGCGTGTTCCAAACTAGACGTGGGTTGCAACGACTGACAACAAAAGAAGAAGAGGCAGCAGAAACAGAAAAAGAGCAGCATGAGGAGTCGAATTTGTCTTCCGCCTCATCATCAATATCCACGCGGTCCCCAGCAATTAGCTGATAATTTACAGACGCCGTCGCGCCCTGAACAATGCATCGCTTTGTACGCCCCATTCCGGGCACAGAGTGTGATGCGACCCATCGCTCATTCAGGGTCAATGTGTTGCATGTTATTTACACCAGACACCAGACATCAGCATCACCATCCCCGCCATCATAATCATCATCGTCGTTGGATCACACTTCACTCTCTGGATCCGACAGCATCGACAGCAGATGAAGAAGATGAAAGTCTCACACGGCGTAAACAACAAATGCCTTAGCAATTACACGACGCGTCTGACTTTGTTTTCTATCTGTATAATTAACAAATCATTTTATTATAATGCCAACAACAGTGCCAGCTGAGCCCAGACATTGCACTGGTCTGGCAACTCCGCAGGCGGATGTGCAGGGCTTATCGAGGCCTTCGGCCTTCAGAGTTCGCCGGCCTGTCTCTCGAGAGTACCCTGCACAGTTTCTGTTTATATATGCATATAGTATGATCATGCAAATATATATTAATTCAGCAGCGAGCTCATTTTGTTCGCACTTAATTAAATGTCCAACATATCGCACAAGTATCTGTAGCTCGGAATGACGTAGGCATCGCTTGGTAATCGGTTGGGCTCGGCACTCAAAAAGCGCACTCTATATATAGTATGGTTTCTATAGTATTTATCACTCACTTTAAATATGAATGAGTCAGCTAATTAATCACCCCTTTACTCTCTTTCCAGGTAAGTTCACATGGCACTATCTCAAACTGTTTCCCGAAGTCAGTAAGTAGATAGAACCTTAGCATATACATATTTATAAACTGTATGACAAATTCCGCAACTCCCCCGATTAACTGAACAAAATTGTTATGAATAATCGCAGTGAATACTTTGGAGGAAGCACTCGAATGTTCAAGAGGGGACGGAGTATCAGTAGGTTCACATGAGCCTCCTCAGTTGGGGCATCGCGTGAATACTTTTTACCGGTTTGTTTTTTGATTAATTGGGAGGGGCAGTCTAAGTATGCAGGAAGTAACTCACGTGCATGCAAAGATGCCCCAAACAGAATGAGGAAGCTAAAGTAAAACGCCCGATTGGAGTGAGTGACTGAGGGTACCTTGTGGTGTGGGAGATAATCAATTAAGCAGCATGAGGCACAAGCAAAAGAGAAGGGAAAACAGATCACAGGGCGAAGTAGGAAATGAGAGTGGACAACTAAAGCCAAAGACCGTAATTGATCATGAGTTGGAAGATATAGCAGTATAGTAACTGGAGAGTGTAGCTGGAAAACAAACTGTAACTAAATAGCATATACGATTAGCTGTTGTGTGACTAGAGCTGATTTACTTAACTAGCTTCCTAATGTTGTTATTCCAAGAAACATGAAACAAGGAGGGAAAGTACTTAGGGCCTTAACTATCAGACACCCTGCAGAGACTACTTAAAACTTAAAAACTTATATACAAAACTGAAGTAGATATTTTTGAAATGTTTTTTTGACTAAATTAAGCAGACTGAGCTGAACTTCTACTTTCATATAAACACACAGACAAAGAAAGAGGCAAATCAAGAATATACATAATGCAGATCAAGAACATATATGCTGCCAAGCCTCCCTCTGCCTGTTGCAGGGTATACAGAGGAAAACTTAGATAACTCTCTTTGAGGCCAAGCCGCACTTTCGTTTATTCCCCAAGCATCGACTCTGATCGCGCTGCGACTTTCACATGCTTCTCTCCCCGTGGAGTTCGCAGAGGTTTATGGTCGCACGATCTCGGAACGCGCAGGTGAAGAAGACGCGGCTGCGTGGCTATTGCAAATTACTTTCATTTTCAGACGACGACGTCGTCATTCGGTTCGCTGTGGGGTTTTCGAAATTGACAGTGAAAACTGCAGTAAATTGTGGACACACTGTCTCGCATTGCTAACAACCAAGAGAATGAGAGAGAGGGAGACTTGAGGGGGACACTGAGCAACTGCCAACTGGCAGCGGGGGCTTAAAATGTAAGTGCAACTTGCGGACAGCCGAGGATTTGCTGTGGCTGCCTCGCCCAGACTCGGTCCAACAGCAACAAAAGCCACTGAAAGCTAAGTGTGTCATGCAAATTGCCGTGCGAAGTCCGTCTCTGTCTGTCCATCTGGCCATCTGTCCATCTCTGTCTGTCTGTAATTTGATATTGTCATTAGTTTCGTGTGCGCACTCGACTGTGCTCTCGGACAAGGAAGTATCTGTGCGTCTCTTTGTAGCATTGTATCTTTGTATCTTTGTATCTTTATACACATCTTAGTATCTCTTACACATGCCACGTCGCTGTTGACGCCGCGCTGCACTTGACAGCGACTATTATGTTACCCTCGAGTGGGTGGCCCCACGGTGGCTGACTGCTCTTCTCTTCCTGCCCAGCATGCATTATGCATGCCACGACGCTCATTAGTGCGGCTTGTTCTGTTCTGGGGCAGCTTTTAATGGGCCAAAAGAACAATGGACTCAAATTGCCCTGGGGCCGCACTCAGCATTGGCAAACTCAGTCGCGACAGCTTTAAGTTCTCTCCCTCCCCCTCCCTCAGGCTCTCTGCCACAACACTCATTCTCATTGCCCCTGTTGACCCCGCTCTAAGCTAACTTTCCATTGCCACGCACAGCTGCTAAATTAGCTGGAAAATCTCAAAGTCATCACTTTCATAATTTCATCAAATTGTCGCCTTGCTTCTTCTTCCTCTTCTTCTAGTCTCTCTGCTCTCTCTCCCTCTTTCTCTTGTGCTTTATCTCAATGACAAAACTTTTAAATGGCTTCGCCTTTGAGCGATTGCAGCGAGAGCACTTAACCGAAAGATGTCAAATGTCAGTTTTTAGTTTCGTTTTGAAGATTTCGAAAGACTCTTCCAAAATGTTTTCCAACCCAATTTCGCAAAGCATCCCCAGCCCCAACCCCAGCCCAGCCTAGCATAGGAATGATCTCTTTAAATGAAGAATGACATCTTTAGTGGCCCATCGAAGTGGCAACTGGACAGGAGAAGGGGCAGCAGTGTTGACAGTTGGCTGTAAACTGCTAGAAATGTGTTGAAATGTGAAAGCAACTAATTGGATAGAGTACGGTGCGATGCCATGTGAATGCTCTGTGAGTACTCGAAATTTTTGGAGGCAGGCCAAGTGCTCCTAACGAGCCACATTATTTGGAATACAGAAATGCACATTATGCGCACTGACCACATAAACAAATTCGAACAACCAGTTCCGCTCGGCTGAACTAGTTCAGTCAGTTTTTTCATTCATAATTACCAGCGAGTTCTGTAAATTATTTACGACAAAGCTCGAGCTTTATAACAACTTGCAGAAACGTGAAACTAGTTCAAGTCCATTCCGTTTTGGCTAACGGTTTCGAGTTGCATTATCTCGGCATTAGTTCCGTGAATAATGAGAATTTCAAGTGCCCGAGAATGACACAGAAAGACAACGCACAAAAAGAACTAGTCGTATTCATGACTGACAGTCAACAAGTTCTGCTAAAATGGAGACAAGACGTCAGTTCAAATTAGAACTAGATAGTTGTTACAGTTTCTAAATGTACTAGATATATACGAGGGTCGTTTGATAAGTCCGTGACTTTTTGTATTTGCCGCGCACCTGCTCTAAATACAACACTGCTCCGGTGAGTTATCGATTAACAGCTGACTGTAAAATTGTTAGAAAGCTGCTTTTTTGGTTTGCGTTTTATAGGCATTAAAAGCAGACGATCTCGATCTCCATTTTCGTTAAAAGTTCAACGAGATCGTCTGCTTTCAATGCCTAAACCGCAAATATCCCAACTTGAAACGAACAAGTATTAGAAGAACCTGCTCTCATATTTTTCAAAAATATTTCGAGCAGGTTCATGCGGAAACTATTCAAAAAGTCACAAACAAAACTCGTATTTTTGAGGGCATGAGATCGTCTGCTTTCAATGCCTATAAAACGAAACCCTAAAAACGCAGCTTTCTCAAAATTTTACAGTCAGCTGTTAATCGATAACTGGCAAATACTAAAAGTCACGGACTTCATCAAACGACCCTCGTATGACAAGTTCTTGAATAATTAAAAAAAAAGAGAATAAATTTGTCTTTAATATGTTTAGACGATCATTTTGCATAAAGAAATTGAACTGAGTCAGTTGAACTAGTTCAAAATTGTACAAATTGTTTAGTTTTATATCAAATGAATCTATTTTTTTAACAGGTATAAAGAGAAATAAAGAATGGAGCTTGTCAGGAACTATCCTAATGTCAAATTAACTTAATAGGAAAAACCAGCTCTCAAAAATATTTCAAATTCATTCGAAAATATTCATAACACACAAACAAAACTTAACTTTGAATGAATTTCCGATTAATTCGGAACTATCAACGGTTACTTACCGACTTCCAGCTAAACCTTGGACATTTTCTAAATGATTTCATAATATTTGAATGTTGGCAAATAAACGCTCTACGCTTGGCCCATACTAAACATAGCTTATCGCGCCGGCTTGAACATTAATCAAAATTAATTTCAATAAAGTCCGACGTGAATGTTGCATAATGTGACTGTGCTTCGTGTTATGGCAGGTGTCAGTGGAGAACCGTTAAACGTGTGTCCGGCCAACAATGGCGACCGATTCGAATAACATGAATCTACGCATGGCAGCTTCCCCTCCCCACTCCTCTCTCCCCTTCTCTTCTGCTCTGACTAGTTGACTGCTTTACGATTAACCATATTAACAAAATTTATACACTCGTCTGCCAAGCGAGACCACAACAATGCGTTGCCAGAAGAAGAAGAAAGGATGAGCAGAAAAATAAAAAAAACAAAAATAAAATAAAAACATAAAAAACATAAAAAACAGACCGCAGGCATTTTAATTTGCGTGTTTAAACACGAAAAACAGTCAGCAAAACCTGCGGCCAATGTCACGAGAGCATCGCGTTTGCATCCATCAGATACACTTTTCGCGCTCGTTTAACACTCGCAGATACACGCGCACACACGCACACACTCACACACACACCTAGCACTTGCAAATTTGCATACAAATCACGTACATTTCTGACCGCGATGCAATAATTTGCCAAAAATATATTCAAAGTAAAAAAAAAGTATTTATTAAAAACGCAAAAAAAATCATTTTACTGAATGAATTTGCGTCATTTGCGAATCGGGCGTTGCCATCAATGTGCACTCTGTCTCTCTCTCTCACTCTATCTATTTCTTTCCCTCAAAATGATTCACATCTCTTGATCGGCGGCAGTAAACCCCAAGCAGATGACTAATCAGCAATGTTATGGAGATTTATGGCGAATATAATACTCTCACTGGAGAGAGATGGAAAGAGAGGCAGGGAGAAAGAGAGGGAGTGTGGCTGAGACAGGAATGCTATCTCGTCTAGCTTTGTTTTCCCAATTAGTCATAATTTGTCGTAGGCGTCAGACTCACACTCTGTTCATGCTCATCCCAATTGAGCTTCATGTCTAACTGTTGAATTACTTAGTACAGTAGATTACAACAATTTAAATGTAGAATTCTTGAAGAACTCTTTAATTACTACGATTATATATCTCTGGATTACATTCATCATATCTAAAAGAACTAATCTTTTAAAAACCTCTTCAAGATCTTTATTGCCTTAGAAAGATGATAAAAGATTTAATCGATTGTCAGCAAAGATTCCATTCACACAAGATTATCGATAGTACAGAAAATGCAACCTAACAAAATGAATATAATAAAATACCCACTTCATATGAATGAACTTGGTGCTATGAATGAATTTCTGATTATTTGTGATTTATTAGGAATGAACTTGAATGATTTTGCTAGTATTTTTGAGTGATTATCTAGCTAAACATTAGATTCCCTTCAAGTTGAGTGATACACTACAACACAATGAGTTTCAAGAGATCCCAAAGTACAAGACTTTCTCAGTTTTGCAAAGATTTCAATATAAATTGACAGTTGAAACAGCCAAACTGTGCGAAATTATCTCATACAAAGTTATGAAAACTTTAACTTTGTTAATTAAGTCACAAAAGTTGCTGCGCTCATTAAAGATCTTTCACTTAAAAATGTTAAAACTTCAAGCGCGCAACAACTTCATCTGTTAGTTCACATTTTTCCAGCTAGCGTTTTTTTTTTAGCTTAATTGCAACTTTGAAATGGCTCTGAAAACAGCTGAAAAACTGCTCGACTGCTCAACAACAAACAACAACACTCGCTGGCAGCCTTCAAACGTGGCCAAGTTGAAGTTTTCTTCGGCATTTCTTTTCGAGCACGACAATTAAATTAATTAAATTTACGCTTTTGGCACATTTAATTACACCAACAAAAAAGCAGAGAGAGAGAGAAAGAAAGAAACTGAGACAACTTCATTTCAAGTGCGAAGCTCGAAAAGTATCTTGAAGATACGCGCACAAGACAAAACCAACTTCAAGTTAAATATTCATAAAGCAGACAAAAACTACCACAGCCGATGATAATGACAATTGCATAAGGCTCAAAGAGGAAGAGGCTGGGGCCTCTTGGGGGCCTCACCCTTTTTATTTTCGGCTTCATTGCGATGCCTAGTGAGAGATGCAAACTGCGATAATATTACAACAACAACAACAACAGTAACAGCAGCAGAGCAACAGCCACAATGTGCCCGCCTATCATTACCATTATATCATTATGATGATTGCGTTGATTATGACAATGACGATTATTGTTTGCCTCGCATTGTTGACACTCTGACATATTTCCAGATAGCGCACTTTCCCAAGTTTTGTTTTTGTTTTTGTTTCGTTTCTGTTTTTGTCTTTGGTTTTGTTTCTTTCTCTCGCCACAATTTGGCAACGCCGTGTTAATGTGCGCTTCTTTTAAGGGGGTATTACGAAATGGTGTCTGGTGAAAAACCTGCTCAGGTCTCAGCTCTCAATGTGCTCTAAACTTTTCGCTTTAATTGCGACGAGCAACGTCAACTTTCGCAAGTGAAATGAGTGGAGGGAAGAAGCGACGAGGGAAAAAGAGTTGAGGAAAAGAGTGTAGAAGCAAGCCGAGTCATTTGAAGTCGAGTTTGGGGCAGGTTTCTGTGTTAATTAGATGACAAAGTTGAAAGAGCTTTGCCCTTCCCCGAGGCTATGGTCAAGTTGAGGCGAACAAAGAACTGGATCAAAGCTATATAAATTTGAGTTATGAACTAAATTGAGCTCAGTCTCGGAACCAATTATTAATTTATTATCTCCAAATGACAAATGGCCCCCTTTGAAAAGTTCTCAACTTGAAATTGTAGAACATTTTCCGCTTCTTTGATTCTTCACAAGTGACAGACAGATCTCTCGGTGTCTCTGTCTCACTGTCTCTGCCCCATGACGGCTTTAACATTGACAGAAGAGCAACAACTTTTACCAACCTCAATTACAATCAATCACATATGTTGTGTGGTGTCGTCGTGTTTGGCTCTCAGCCAAATGCCCACGGGGGAGGAGAGAGAGAGGAAGGGGGAGGAAAGACGTGCGTGTTTTCTGGCCAAAATGCCTGCTGGCTGGGAAATTACAATAATGATAAAAGCCGCAGCCAAAGTTTTGGACTTAAGTAAAAGCAACGCTTAGTGCGAAAATGAAATTTCATTTATCATCGGCCAGAAGCTACAACTCGATAGAGCAGCCCCTTCCCTCCCCTTCCTCCTGCTAAACAAATGACAAAAGACTGCTGCAGCCATTGTAAATGATTGTGATGATGATGAGTCCGATGAGGCCTTTACCGATGTCGCTGATAATCACCAAGCTGACAACTGCTGGGGAAAGGGGGGCGGAGGTGAAGATGCGCACGCCGTCGAGCTGATAAATCTTTCGACAGAAGTTGCAGCACATGTTTTTCCCGAGCACTTTTCCCAACTCAAGATTTCACTCTCGAGGCGATGTGGTCAACTTGTTTTCGCCACATCACATCGCAAGTGTCGCTTTTTCTAGCCAAACTTGACCAGTTTTTGTTTCGATTTCATTTGCGGAAAAGCGTCGCCGTTTTTAATCGAGTCAGATTGGAGCAGCAGCAAAACTGGATGCAACAATTTTAATTATTAATTTGTCTGGCGCAAAAAATGCGTGTGCAATTAGGAGCAAGTTTGCCATACAGAGGAAAAACATATTGGCGACTGCAGGAAGCACAGGAAATACGCGACATGAGAAAGTTGCAAGCGATAAGGCCAGAAAAGATTGGGGAAGTATTATGATAGTGATTTTTTTATCTTTCTTGAAAGTCATCGAATTAAAGCGATTCAGTTTGGCTTTCTGGGAATCAAATACTCATAATTCTAGGGGAAGTATTATAATAAGTATTATAACTGAGTTTATTAAACCTCTTGAAAATAATTTACTTTATAGGATGAGGTTTCTTTTTCAACAAAAGCAAATCCTTATAATTCTCTATATACCCCTAAGTTTATTCGCATTTTTCGCTATTTGAAAGTTGTCGATTGTATGGAACTTGTTTCTCCCTCAAGCAAAGTGCAAAAGACGAAGAATGTCTCTTAAATGATCAGCTCACTTAACACTTGTTATAAATACGAGTCCGAACAATGCTTCCAAAGTATTCTAAATATATTTCTACTCACATTCCCATAAGCTGCACTCAAGTGGTCTTTATGCATAGCTCAATTGTGGCTTAACCTTTAAGCACAGAAAAAATGCCAAAATTATTTCAAAAATATTTGTATTCGTCACCTGAAAACGGGTTCTATAAAGAAATCAAGTGGAACGAGAACAACAGCAGCGACAACGTTGACGACTTATTTGCCAGTAGAGCGACTTGTTGCTGTTCTTGTTGTTGTTGTTGTTGCTGTAGCTGCTGCCTTTATAGCCAGCTCGTTTCGTGTGGGCGTCGAGTTGAACGGCAAGCGACAGGCCGTCGCGGTGTGTAAGGTCAGGCGTTCACCAGTGCGTATGAGCAATCAAATTTTAATTGTCGCATTAAACAGTTAACGCGCCTCACGACTCAACGCCCGCTCTCTCCTCTCCACTTCTCTCCATCCCTCTGTCCTGCTCTTATTATTGTCAGCTCTTTTTTTCTCCACTTGCGGTTTATTTTCGTTTTCGTTTTTCGCCTTTAATTGTTTATGCAAATTAGAATTGCTCGCTCGCCTGATGAGCAATTTGAATACACATTCAGCGCTCTTGAGGAAGTGAATGGCGCTGCGAAAGTATCTGCGAGTATCTCTGGCGGTATCTACTGTCAGTATCTACATTAAGCCGGGCAAATAAAGGTGTGAAGGCATTTGCCGTGCTAATGTTAACGAGATTTCGCAGCGAAACTGAGTCTGAGTCTCTGAGTTGCCGGGCCAGAGCAGGCAGAGCTGACACTCCTCCTGGGGTAATTGGTGCAGTTGTCGAGTGCATCGGCAACTTGTCATGCAGTTTGTTGTTATGTGTGTGTGTCTGTGTGTGTCTGTGTGTGTCTGTGTGTTTACCCTCATACGTCATTGTCGTCATCTTACGCTCGAGAATTTGTGGTCAAAAGCTCCTGTCATTCATCATGATATGCCAGTCCCTCTACTCACTCTGCACTCTGCACTCCCTCCTATCTCTCTCCCCCTCTTTCCCTGTCTATCTCTCTGTTCTCGAATTAGCTTCACTGGCAGGTAGTGTAAACGTCAGTTAACCTGCACTTTTGTCTGCCCTGGCTTGGAGAACGCAGAGCAAATTCCATTTGGTTGAACGCAGCAACGTTGACAAAAGACAGTCCAGAGATAACCCCTTAACTCTCTTACCCGCCCCCCACCCCTTTCTCTCTCTCCCTGTACAGGTTCAATGCTTCAATTAAATTCACTGTCAATCATTTCTGGCTTTCTGTAGCTGCTTTCCACTCGCTTCGTTTCATTTTCAGTTTTTTTTTTTGTTTGAAAATTCGATGAGCATTTTGAAAATTTCATAGCTGGTTTCGATTAGTTGTTGTTGGGGTTTTGTTGTTGTTGTCGTGGATGGACAGCAAATGGGATTTTTGACTTTGACTTTGACTGATTTGCATCGCAGTTCATGGACACGTTCGTGGCAGGTGTTAAAGGGGGGTGTGATTGGAAAATAGGAGTGAAAAAGGGCGACGCATGCATTGTTGGGGATTTTAATATGTCTTGCAGAGTGTTTGTGATATATGTATATCTTTAACTATATGTTTTAACCATGGTTAACAGTTCTATATATAAAAATCTTAAAAATGAATCCAAGAAGTTACAATACATACAATATAATATTTCTTTTCAATATTTAACAGTAGAAATAACTTAACTGAGTCCCAATTTCTGAGTTTTTAATTCTTTAATCATTTGCTGAGCAAACTCAACATATTATTCAGCCATATAACGTAGCTTGTTGTTTACCTCCAGCCAACTCTCCCTTTTCTTCAGACCTTAGGCTAACTTCAGTTATCTGATTTCTTATCAACTCTTTTTCGATCTTCTTGTGCGATCTGTTGCAGTTGCATTTGCACCTCATCTGCTCTTACACCTTCTTTCTCCCTTCGCCACCTTCTACTTCCTCTTTGAGCTACCTAGGCGAACGCAGCGTGAGAACTGTGCCAGGTGAATGTCTCTCTTTCCACACCTCCCTCTCTCTCTCTCTTTCCATTGTTCTTCTTCTCGTGCTGCGACACTGTAAGAATCTTGGCGCTCTTTTACCTATTTTTCTTGTGCAATTATTTATAATAGCGCCTGCTGCCGAGCAAAGAAAGACAGAGACAGAGATAGAGAGTGAGAAAGAGAGAAGGGGAGAGAGTTTCGCCTCGCAATTATGCAGGTAGCGTTCTGCTGTTTGTCCGACCCGCGCACAGTTCATTAAGGGTAATGCATGCCAAAAAGATTGAAAGCAAGACAAACTGTCTGCACGACACACACACAGACACTATATACACACATCTATACACACACAGATATATCTATACACACACAGGTATACCCATACACACACTCACCCACAGCCACATCAATAAAGCAAGGCAGACTGCGTCCTAATGACAAAACGCCGCCTGAGCTCGCCGAGCACCTGCTGCAGTTTCGCAGGAAATTTTCCCTTCCCTTTCCATTCATTGTGCAGCGCCGCCTACAAGAACAATAAATGCAAGAAGAAGAAGCAGCAGAGCTAAGTGATTTTTCCAGTGTTTATAAATAATTAAATTGCCGGACATATATTTCTTGGCTGCAGTTCATCGATTTTCTTCGCCAGGCAAAAAGGAACTTGGGGTCGTGGTTCATTGCACTGACCCACTGTACCTGGGAGCCTGCCAAGCCATAGAAGTATCTTGGCCAGAAGTCGTACATGTGTCTGTGTCTCCTTTTCTCTCCCACTCGCAGCTCGTCTCATATTTCCGCCTCTGATTAGCATGTGCGCTCAAAGGATCTCATACTTCATAGAGTGTGTATAGAGGGCGTTACGCACCAAGGCAGCGGCACTTGAGTTACCCGTGAGAAAAGTATACTATGGCTCTCCTCTGTCTCTCTCGTTCTCCCTCTCTCTCTCCCTCTCTCACGCTCTTTATGACGTGCTAATGGGCGGTAAACATTTCGTAAGCTCCATTGATTTTTATGCATTGTTTATGGGCGGCTCACTTCAAGTGGGTCACTTGACAGCCAAGCAACCTGCGAGAGTGCGAGAACACACTACATTCTACTTACTATATGTACATATAAGGTGTCTTGTTATGGCACTGTGTGATAAATATGTTGCTGGCACTTGCGTCATAACATTGCTACTTTGTAGCGCATTTATGTTCATGATCAGGGCTAACCAAAATATTTACGAAAAATCCCGAAATATTTATTTATTATTTACGATAAAACAAACGAAATATTTGAGATAAATATTTACGATAAAACTTTATTTTCTTGAATTACATGGTCCATCAATGAGTCAAACAACATTATTTCAGTGAATTATTACATGACTTCGCAAATTTTCAAATGTAAAAGATCGCCGGCAGTCCTCTAGTACTCTTTTGTAGCCGGAAAATGAGCGCTCTCTCTTTTTAATGAAAAAAACCGTTTTTTTCCTTGAAATTCAAATTTTTGATTTAAATCGATTTAAATCGATTTTTTCTTGAATTTTTGGAAATTAAATCGATTCAGTGAACATCGATTTATTTCCAGCTCTACTATGAACTGATCGGTTCGTGAAATACTGCATGTTTCTGTGTTAGAAATAGATAAAAATCTAGATACAAATAAATAGATAAAAATGAAAATAAACCTCTATTGTACTTATTTCGTCGTCGGGAAAGTGCTTAGTCACTTATCGCTGTCCTTTACTTGACTCGAGGATTTCAGATAAAACACATTACTCGGCAGTTAAAGTAAATAAATCGCTTCCAGAAAATTCCATGATTCATGTAATCTGTCTGGAAATTATTTCTTAGGATAAATCAATTTTTGGTCATTTCTATTGATTTGAAGAAATAATATACGAGGGTCGTTTGATAAGTCCGTGACTTTTTGTATTTGCCGCGCACCTGCTCTAAATACAACACTGCTCCTGTCAGCAGTTATCGATTAACAGCTGACTGTAAAATTTTGGAAAGCTGCGTTTTTTGGTTTGCGTTTTATAGGCATTGAAAGCAGACGATCTCGTGAATTTTAACGAAAATGGAGATCGAGATCGTCTGCTTTCAATGCCTATAAAACGCAAACCAAAAAACGCAGCTTTCTCAAAATTTTACAGTCAGCTGTTAATCGATAACTGCTGACAGGAGCAGTGTTGTATTTAGAGCAGGTGCGCGGCCAAAAAGGCCAAAATATTTACGAAAAGCCGCAGATCGTTAAAATATTTAATTATTCCCAAATATGCCCAAAATATTTAAATAAATATTTAATATTTACGTAAATATTTTGGTTAGCCCTGTTCATGATATTATGCAAAATATGTGAATGTGAACTCTCATCAAGATGAATGTTTTTATAGGAATCATAGATTTTAGTATGGCAGTTGTTATTGGCACTTTGCTGCTTAAGTAGAAGACCTATAAGTTTTATAAAAAAGTCATAATACAAATATACTAACTCTGTTTGTCCGTATGAACGTCAATATCTTAGCTTAAATTAAAAGAAGAGACACCAAAGTTGGCATAAAGTTCCTTGGTAGACAGACAAAAGTGGAGTTAATTTAAAATTTATTATGCCACGCCTAACGCCCACGTAAACAGATTATATGTGAAGCTACAACTTTAATTGGTAACTTTCATAGCTCGCTTCGAATCCAAAAATTGTTAATTAAATTCTTTTCTTTTCATTTAAGTTTCTTTTTAATTAATTCTACTTTTTACAAATGAAATTAATTGTATTAAAAAAATGTAATAAATCTGTAAATGCTTATTCTGATTCCTTTTCGACTCATATGCAATTTAGAAACTCCAATTTAACCTTTAATCAAATTGCATTCCCAGGCGCAACGACCCGAGCAGATTAGGCGACTAAGATTGTGCTGTAGATTCAAGATACTTTTACACAATTTAATTAATTCGCAACTTGTGTTTTTTTCCTCTCATTGCAGGTGAGTTGCAAGTAACATAAAGCCGCGAAACAACAATAACAATAAAGCAGGCAGCAACAACAATGTGAAGTATTTTCCATTGGATTGCGCTGACTCCGCTGCCAATAGGCCGTCAGTTCTTATCAAGATACATTTGAACAAGCCAATTTAGCCAATGGACAAACACCAATTCCCATGCCTCCTCCATCAGCCTCCCTTCTCCAATGTATCTCCAGCCAACTCAATCCTTAGTCTGGTAATATTTCTGTGGGGAGTGCAGTTTTTTCGTGGTTCGCTTCTCTTTTTTTCTGTGCACTTGGCGCTTCGAATGTTGCCAATTTCATTTTGGGGGACTGCGATAAGACCGCAAAATATGACAGGCAACAGCACGAAACGAATGAATGAATTCGCAATGAGGAGAACTGAAGAGACAGAGGGAAAGAGGGAGAACTGGAGAGTGGGAGAACTGCGTCCTCTCACTATTCCTATTGCCGCCGTCATGCTGTGCGTTGCTTCGTTCGTGTCTGCGGGAAATAGCAAAAGAGGAGCAGGCAGGGGAACTGTCAGAGAGGGAGTCAGTAGAAATACTCTTGCGAATGCTGTCGCTTGCATGTGCTGTGCGCTCTACGTGTTCATGTTAAATGTCATAATCAGACGCACAGACAAAAGTATCTAGATACAAAGTCGCCACTCTTGACATGTTGCATAAATGTAAACATCATACGAAATGCCGTCGCCCCCCACAAAGGGGGCGTGACCTCAACTACAACTCGAGTTAGTTCAGCTCAGGCTGCTCACATAGTTTCAGCTAATAGATGCGAAGATACTCGCACTCGGCAGATACAATGCATGTTCTCTCTCTCTCTCTCTACCTCTCTCTCTCTCTCAGGCAGGCCTCATCAATTGTAAGCAAAATCAGATATATATAGTATGTACTTATATAGCTGGCCATAATTTCTGCAGATTTATGCAGCGCTTCTCACAGCAGCCCCCAAAAAGGCAACCGACTGACAATCTCGTCAGTTTTATCGAGCCCGCATGACGCCATCCTCATCGCCATCTCGTCGAGAGCTTGCACAAATATGCAAGGCATTTTTGAAAAAAAGCAGCAAAATTTGAGCGCTAATACTACACGACGAGCATATACTCTTCTTTACACACAATGCAAAGGTAGATCAATATCTGAAGCTGTAATCACAGTCGTATGAAGTAGAGAAAGTATAATTGAAGGGAGCTAGAAACTTCTGTTTTTATTGTTCAACAGATTCATTGTATAATCATATATTTACACCTTTTATTAAAAGTCTAATAATCAATTTTCTGCAATATTTTAAATATACTTTACGTGTGCATGGAAGAGAAGAATAATTCATGGCCAATTTGCAACCTTTATCTCTAATTTTAGTGGCGATTTGCGTATTCATACAGACAAGTAATCAAAGAAACACGTCTAAATAAACCCGGCTGACCAATAATGTATATATAATTTGCATATTTTATCATCTCTTTGATCATTCCCATTAGTCAAAGGGTATTTAAAGCATATTATATCACACTATATTGATATATATCTTGAAGTGTGAAACATATGAATGGCAAACTCATTCAAATATTTCCAAGAATCATTTCAAAATTTAGCAAAATCCTATCAGAATTCCAGCTAAAAATGATTTACTCGAGCGGAAGTTATATAATCCTATAAAATATATGCGTATATAAATAATATATATATATACATAAATCACATTTATAACGACTACTAAAGAGCATTCACTGTGCCTGCTTCTAGGCATGTGTAGAAGCCGCAGCAGATGCAGAGACGAGGGGAGAAGAGACTCACTTTGACTTTGCAATCGACCGACACTTCCTGGCCCAAGTTCAAGGGCTTGTCGGCTGCTATGTTCTCTACCCCCTCCCCACCTCTGCGGCACATGCAACGAAGAATTCTGGGCACTATTTTGGCAGACCTGGCGACGCCGCTGTCACGGCTAAGATGATGTGTGTGTGTGTGTGTGTGTGTGTGTGTGAGTGCGTTTTTTTCACACATCTCTTCGATTCCGAGAAACCACGAGAACAGCAAAAATTCTTGTACCTCTTTCGCTCCCTCTCACTCTTCCCTTCTCTCTCTGACAGCAGGATCTGCGCTCGTGTGAACGATTCCATTGCCGGGCCCCGCACAGTGGGCGCCTTTGCCTCACTCTGCCGCCCTGTGCGCCCCACTGTGCGAATGAATTTGTGTGACGGCGCAACTGAGTTGCGTCTACTGCATTCTAAATGACTTTTGAAATGTGCTAAAGTCGTATATATGTGTGTGTGAGCTACATGCAGTATGTCTCCCTTCCCCTTCCCCTCTGACAGTCTCCGAATCTGTGCTATGCGCGCCTGATAACGGTTCTCAAGCGGGTCGAGTGCGGCTCAAGTGCTGCGTGAAGGTCAATGGGTTGGCTTTTCCGCAGGCTTTTCAACAGCTTTAGATATATGCACTATATACTACATCTGTATACTATGTGAAACTGCAGGAAGTGCCTGTCAAGCTCTTGAAAATGAGCTGCGAACAGGATACAGACTCAAAGAGTGCAAATAGTTCGCATTGTTCAAAATAATCGAGAAATGAAAATGCAAAATAAACACAAATTTGATTTAGTTGTGGAAACTTCTACTTCATCGAGAAAATAACTGAAAGTTTCTTCTGCAATTTCAGAAAGTTTCACTAGATTGCATGAGAAAACATTATCTTAAACTTATATAAACAAATTTGTATCATATACATTTACGCGAAATGTTTTTTCGACTGCGTTGGGGAGGTTGAAAAGATTTCAAGAACAGAACCAGTTTAAGGACAGAGATTTATAGGTTTGTTTGCAACAGCTTAAGCTGAGTTTAATTATAGTTATGCTAAATAAAAGTTAAGCTTTTTTATAATTTAAAATGACTGCGGAATATTTATGAAAGAAGTTTGAAATACCAAATCATAATAATACTCATAATACTCATGCTAGACATGTGTTTGAAAATATTTCTTAGCTGTGCTGTCGTATCTGCCAGACATTGTGTCAGTTGAAGTGCCACGCCCACTGAAATGACTACAGCGCAGTCACAGTGTAGAACAACGAATGTTTACGGTGCTTTTTTTCTACTCTTGACTTGGCCAAAAAGAAGCTAAGTTGAGAAACAAATCTCGTAGCGCGCTGAAGGTCGTCTTATTAACACATAAACCATAAAAGCCAGTCTAGAGAGACAAAAAACCGTAGGCACATGTTTGGCTAAACACGTAACAACAACAACAGCAGCAACATTAAGAAGAAGAACAACAACAACAACTTTGGTTGCCTGCATAGAATTGCCCACATGTGTGTCACGTCACGGCAGACGACAACATCAGCAACAGCAACAGCAGCAGCAGCAGCAGCAGCAACAACCACAGCTCAGCTACAGATACAGATACTTTGAGGCTGTGTGTGCTAGTGTGTGTGTGTGAGTGTGTGTAACCACACACAATGGCCCGGGCTTGTTTTTGCCATATGTGAAAAATGCTTGGGCGGCCGCGCCATGAAAAATATATTTTCGCTCAGAATTTTTGAATAGTCTTCTATGGTAGTTGGTCGCTCGCAGTCACAATCGTCGCAGTCGCAGTCACAATCGTCTCCGTCGTTGTCGCAGTCACAGTGGCAGTGACAGTTCTCGTCTCAGTCTTTGCCGGGTGTCACACGTCTCTGCAGTGTTTTTTATCTAATATAGCTAAATGTTTGTTTAGCAATCATTAGCCAAGGGAAACTGTGAGAAAGCATTCAATGCCTCAGCCTCAGCCTCAGCTGGGTATTTATAGCACGGCAAACACACACACGCACGCACATCGTTTATATGCGGGCGTGTCATGATCTTATCAACGGACTTTTACTGGGTGAGTCTTCCAATCCCGAATCCTAAATCCACCGTGCATAGGCTCGCGCAGTTTATGGCCTTAGTTGATTTTCAATTACCGCGTGCCAAGCAAATATTGAACGATTTTCCACACACGCACACACACACGCACACTCGACAATGTTGGCAAATTAAATTTCATATGCTGCTGCTGCTGCTGGTGTTTTCCCAAGCAGATTTTCCTTTGACTTGAGACTTTTGCGCGGCAATCATAAAATGTTTTTTAATTTCTGTTTATGCCTGCGCTCCTCTTGTTTGCCTTTTGATGTCGACAGCGGGCTCTCCAGTCAGTCAGCCAGTCAACCAGCCAGTCACCCAGTACAGAGCACCTCCCCCCTCGCTCCATACTTCCACTCGGTTATCCATCCATTCAAACGGGCAACCAGGCAGTCATCCATCCAGCGAGCAGTCATAAATACTTGCTGTGCTTTCAAGTGGCAACAGTGGAAAACATAAGAAGAAAAAAAAAAGAGAAATAATAATAAAAATTATAAAATGCTACTCCTACGCTACCTTTGAGTTGCCATTTCCCTAGCACCCTCCCACCTCACCCTCTCACACTATCCCCCTCTCACACTATCCCCTCTCTTTCAGTTACCCTCAACACTCTCGCCGCGATTTTCACTCTGTTCACTGAAGTTTGCCATGTGTGTGAGTCTGTGTATGTGGGTGTGTGTGTGTTCTTTTCACTGATTTTCGCCGTCTGCCTGTTTGTGTGTGTGTGTGCCTAATTAAATTATAAAATAAAAAGTTTTAACCATTTGCAAAAGTCATTGACTTTAGGGCTTTCAAGTGGAATCAAAGAAAACTCTTTAACTATTTGATTAATGCACAAAGTTAGTGAGACCTTTCTTTGCAATGAATAAACAAGTGAATACTACCCATATGTAGGTCGAGAGTTTATGGATAGTTTTTGGCTGATCTAATTGGGAATGTGAAACGAAGATGAAAGAAATGAAAGTGAAGCTTGAAAAAAGCAAAAGTTACTCAAAATTTTAAGTGATAGTTTTAACCTATGAATTATTTTCTCAGAGTCTAGGATATTATCTTTTTAGCTACCTAGTTTTCAAGATATTGTAAATATCTTTAAAATGTTGTACAGTTTTCATTGAGTACTTTAACATAAGTAACAGAAGCTTTACGCCTGAGTTTGCCTTATCAAGAATACAGAATCTACTGGTTCAAGATAAGCAGTTTAGAATCTAGGTGCTTATCTACTTGCACAACATACGTACTACAATATATAGTAAACCAACCTCTCGCGATAAGAAGAAACCTTGACTCAGCTGCGTTGCAGCTACTGCGACTATTTAAAGATACATTTATCGTTTATCGCAGTGCAAACAAAGCATGCAAATGAGTTTATTTTTAATTACCAAGGGGGAGGCAAGGCAAGTACGATAAGCCCCTCTGCTCATAGATCATATCCGTTTCATTAATTTGATAGCCAAGATAAGCTGATAAGAAAGACTCTGTGAAAAACTTTTGCCAGGTATTTTCCCGACAAAACCTAACTATATATTATATAACTCCTGCGGCACTCTGCCCCATTTTTCTTGCACCTTTTTGAAAAAGCAGCCGCGTGCAGGAAGCAAGTTGGGCTTTATTACTTTATTGCTTTTTACTTTTTATTTTCAACCTGATGAATTCAAGACGACGCCAAAATTGGCACGTAGATACGAGTATGTCTGGTATTTTTTCTGTATTTTATTGCGGGCACTTTGTGCCGCTTACATAATTACCGTGTCTGGTCCAACTTGGCTAACTGGCTGGCGGCCATTTTTAGCGCTTTTTTAGTGGTTTTTAATTGGAACTCACAGTTGAAGCTGCAGATGGGAGTTTGAATTCTTCACTGAAGTTCTCGAGCCATAAAAGAATCGCAGAATCGTGATCGCAATACTTGAGATCTTAAGCTACCCACGGGTAAAGTGAACTTCTCCTTTTAGCAAATTGGTTTACCCGAGTAAACGAATATTCTTTACATAAATGTTAATGAGTGTACCAGAAATTATTATGAATAAACTCATAAACTATTTGATTCGCCATAAAAAGTTGTCACATTATAATGGCAATAAATTTCAATTAAACTTTGATTAATTTCTTGTCACTCAGGCAAGGTTGATTACCCAATGTGCGACCCTCGCAGGGCATCTTCCACCTCCAGCCACACACTCATTCACACTCACTCGCACACACCCACCACACTCGGACGCCAACACATCATTGCGCCAACTGTGACGCTCCTCTTTCCGTTGGCTTCATAAATTGTGAATTTTATTTGTGACTTTGATTTCGAAGATCTTTCATTCTTCCATTGCGCAACAGTGTCAACTGCGATGATCATCTTCATCTTAATCTGAATAAACATCTTCATCAACTAGTTCCAATTGATTTTCGCAAATCAATCGAGAGTTTTTCTCTGAGTTTCCATTGATTTTCCTCAGCTCACTTGACACACTTCTGGGCCATAAAAGTAACGCAGTCACAGTTCTGGGAAGGTCTCTCTATATAATATGTTAGCCCACAGATGCGTGTTCAACAATTATACGCTTTATTTCCGTTCCCCAATCTGAGACTCTGACGCTCCACATGGGGCACAAAAACAGAGAAGAAGAACAACAACAACAGCAACACATTGTGATATGCCCGACCATAATTTACATGCACAGAACGTGACGAACATTTAATTTAATTTTTCGTCTATTTTCTTTCTATTTTTTGTGTAAATTTAATTTTGTTGTTTTCCAGCTTTTCTTCTAAAGAGAAAACTTTTGTTGTTTGTCTTTATTGTTGTCGAGATTTCTGTTTTATACTTTTCTATTATTGTTTTTGGCTGATGAAGGTGTCTATAAGTGGAAAGCTCTGTTTGATGAATTATAAATTCAATTTCAATTTATACTTTAAAATTTATTTCAACTAACTTAATGAATCCCAAGTTATATATAAAATATGGATTATATTCTTTAAGCTATCAAAGCATAAAATAACAAAATGATTATCATTTAAAAGTTTTAAGTTCGTTCATTGAGTTCCTGCATTTATTCATTGGTATTTCAGCTTCGTCTTTAGTTTAATTAAACTTAAAACAAAAGAAAATATATTTATATATGTTGCATGTGGAGCTTTCTAACAATAGTTCTGCTATCGGCTGACATACATTCTAATTAAGTTGAGCGTCCAATATTCCCCCCACAAAATGTGCCCAATTTCGAGTGAGTCCAAGCGAAGTTCGTTGGCTCATTAAATGCAATGGCTGCAGCACGTTTCTACCCCACAGAACGGAGAGTAGAGAGTTCCTTACCCAGACGACGGGGCTCTTCAGCTGAACAATAGTTTTTAATGTGCGAAATTAAGTTTGGACTACGCTGTACGTTGCCAAGGGGCCCCTCTTTGAGAAAATTACCCGCACAATTTCGTTCGTTCTCTTCCGATTTGCCCCGTTCCCCCAGTCTGTACCCCCTCCCCTTCCCATGTTGTCATATTGAATTTGGAGTTAGCCAAGGCAAGTCTTTTGTTGTTCTTCGTCGTCATGATTGTTGTTGTTGTTTGTGTCTGGGCGCTTAGACGTGACTACCGTTAATTTGGCCAGAACCTTATTTAATACTCTTGCCAAAGCAACTGGCAAGAACTTTGCCCGTGCATACTTAGATTGTGGGGCTGTGATAAAAGAGAATACAGAGAAAGACAGAGAGAAAAAGGAAAAGAGAGACGTAAGCCTAAAGAGGCTGCCCAACAAAAAGTATCTTAATTTTCGCAAGCGAGCGAGAAAGAGAATATAATGCAAGGCGTCAAAGATTTATCGCTTGAAAAAGTATTTCAAATTAAGCGAGCGATGATATCATTTCTCAGATTTTGCGCCCGAAAATGAATCCTCAAAGTTGAATACAAAACCGATTGATGCGCATTCCCCATCGAGAAGACAGAATCGTGTCGGTAGGTAGCACCGACCGTGGGTAACCAATCTGCCACGAGTATTAGCCGCGCATTATAATTCATTATAGGTATTTCTATTTCTGTCTCGATTTCGATTCGTGCCCCATTGTCATATTGGCTAAAGACCGTTAGAGCCCGCTTTGCCGCATTGATTGATTTCCTTTATCCCATATCAGGCATATCATTAACTTGTCCGCCCCGGGTCGAGGCAACTAATCGCCGCCAAAGCTAGTATATTTATGGCTTTATAATGAACCTTCCAGTGTTTGGCATAGAACTTTGTGGCTTGTCCGCCGTTCTATCCCATTCGGAGAATCTGAAAACAGATTGGGGCAGTTTGCAATGCGATCGGGGAATTTTAAAAGCCGATAAACGCAGGTAGCACGTACATACATCAGGAAGACTATCGGTTTAAAAGAGAAATCTAGAAGAAAAATGAACTCTTAAAAGGTTTAGCATACAAAGATTAAAGTCAATATTGAAACCAAAGAGCAGAAGATGAGGAACAAGTTTTTTTTAAACTGTTTTGTTTTTTTAACTTCAATTAGATAATGAACTCAGAAATGAACCTTTCGAAACATTAACGTTTGCAAAGTGGAAACGGAACCGAAACCAATTCTGTGCCCATTAAATTCCTATAATTATTGCCAGCCAGCCTCAGTCCTCATCTAATTAATTCAATTAACTGAAAATCGTAAATCACGCACCTCATAATAATATTATTACATTCAGTTCTGTTTATTTTCGACTGTTTCGATGGTCTATTTAAGCTTAACCCATTGTGCTCTCGTAATTGGTATCATGCGTAGGGTGACCCTCGCAGGGAACCTTCACTTGAGTATTATTTAACTCGTTGCGATTCATTTGTTAATATTAAATATTAAAACACAACCCTCTGGGCGATAAATAACCTCCACATACAACAACAACAACTGTAAAGAGTGAAAAATTTCAAACAAGCCAAAATGAAATTTATGTTGCACCATCGCAACTCTAATGGGGGAGGATGCCACCCGACGGGGCTGGGGTTGGGGCTGTGTCTGGGATTGGGGCTGCCGCAAGTGGCGGCTTTTTTCACGACATTAATCATAGCTCATGGGAGCCCGACAGTGGTTCTTGACTTGTTGTTGTTGTTTAAATTATTTAAAGTACCGCAAAGTGCATTGGGCCGGGGAAGGGCAGAAGAATTATGACAGGCACTGTGTTGGCAAACGAAAACAGCTGAGACAGTAATTTAAGCAAAAGTGCGAACTCAACACAAACTAACCCACACACACACACTCCTCACACACTCCCACATACACTCACACCCAGGTACACACAAATTCTAATTAGTTTCCTTTGCCTTCTTCTTCTCATTCGCAGCAATCTCTGCTAGCGGGTCGCATTCCTGTAGCTTCCATGACGGGACCCATTAAGCGTGGCTTGCTCTGGCAGCAGCGAGATCGTCTCTTCTCCCGATGGAAAGAGAGGTAAGATATACTTATTTTCTTATGATATTTCTACATCTAACAAGCTGAAAATATTTTGCTAAATAAAAGAAACTAGCTAGCTTTATTTGATTATAATACAAGCTAAATAACTACACTGCAAATTTATTTTTTTCAACACTTTGAATGGACAAACCTTAATACAAGATTTTATACAAATCCTACATTTCCATAGATTGTTTCTGTGATTACTTTACGTTAAAGTGGTCTGTTTAGCCGAATTTTAGTTTAAGTGAGATATAAAGATTATAATCATAAATTAATAAAATTATAGCTTGTATTTTCTTTAAATCGATAAATTATATAGTTATTCCTATACGCAAGAAATATGAAAGGAAATTTATAGGGAATAAATTAAATTTGGGAAGTAAAGGGTTTGTATTTGAAATTTTAATGGGGTTTAAAATTTAAATAAACTTTTATTAACGAAATAGTGTCCTTTTCATATAATTAGTCAATTAATGTTAACGAAATACTCCCACATTTTCTCTCAGTGTACGCAAATTTGAAGCGCATTTCAATATACATACTACCTGGTGAAAACTGCGAAATGAAACAGACCTCCCCCAACTTGTCCGAGCTATTTATGCCGGGGGATTGTTAATTGCAGAGAGCACATAATTGACAGAGCGGAGAAGGGGAAGCGACAGCGGGGAGACCCAATTTATGTGCACGATGGAAGTGCAGATAATGCAAATTGTGAATTGTGAATGCAAATTGTGAATGCAAGTGCGAGTGCGAGTGCGAGTGTGAATGAATTGGCCGTTTGGCCGCCTAGGTGGGTGGATGGTAGACTGGCTTGGCTGGGTTTATGGAGTCGGAACCAGCCGTGTTTGTGCATTGTTTTTGCTTTTGTTTGTTTTGCACATTTAATTGAAATTTAATTACCATGCAGCGCTCTGAGCCGCAATTATAATTACGTTTATCGTCGCGATTTTAATTGGCAGTTAGTGACGACTAAGCACGGCTATCGATGTTGATGCTGCTCCTGAATGCTCGATTATCCGAGTTGCATGAATATTGCATTAAGAGCGCTTGAATATTCGACAAAATTAATTGAACAAACACAAGAAACTAATTTAATATGATAGTGTTGAGTGTTTTCGGGCTTCATATTTAATTTTGATAGACAGCTTGACTACGAAGACTGTAATGTTGAAATTGCAAATGCAATATAAGTTTTAAGTTTTTAAGTAACTACCGAGTGATAAAATTTGCATGAGATCTAAAGAAATTAAAGAATTAATTACAGAATTTATTCATTTACCTATAGTTGTTTGACGATCTTCCAAACATACGAGGGTCGTTTCATAAGTTGACTTTTTGTATTTGCCGCGAACCTGCTCTAAATAAAACACTCTCCTGTCAGCAGTTATCGATAAAGTGACTTTAAATTAGCTGCTTTTTTGTTTGTATAGGCATTGAAAGCAGACGATTTCGATCTCCATTTTTTATTCACTAGATCGTAGCTTTCAATCTTACGATCTACCAAACATCACATTACAAACGACCCTCGTATCATGTAAATCGGCTGAGCCATATATGTTAAACATGATTTAAAAATAAATACATTAAATAGAGAATTTTATAAATTCAATAAAATTTTGCTTATGACGTATTGAGACTCACTTGAAGACGAGTGAATATTGTTATGATCTCAAAACTAATATAGGAATTACCCAATCGACGCTGTTTTCAATAAAAATATACTCGCAATTGCGATGGTCTTGTTCAGTCTATTTATTTACAGATGCTTCAAATATATAGTACCAGTGCGCACTAGATGAGTATTTATTTACTTTGCTTAACTGATGCGAAAAACAAGACACCTTTACTCACTTGAAATAATATAAGCCATTTCCTGTTATCGATCTGGTCGAGTTGTGAAAGAAACCTTATATTCCTAATGCCGTTGCACTTTGCTGTTTCTCTCCTTCTCCAATATTTGCAGTCATTAAGCTTTAGTTGCCCCGCCCCCTCTTAGCCGTCTCGACTAATCGCCAGTCGATTATTATGCCCCAACTATGGTCAAGCAATTACCCAAACTGGGCTCAAAGATATGTTCTGAGTTTTACGAGCTTGAGCAGCATTTACTGTCCGTGCCAGCCCAATTCGCCAATTCTCCAATTCGCTTGGCCACGTTAATAAGCAGCTGTTAGCCAAACGAGAGACGAGAGCCAAAAACCACTCGGAACCACTCAGCCAACTGTTCTCGATGGGGATTCGATTCGCTTCTCAGAGATTTGTGAGAGCACCTTTCGCAAAGTGGAAAACACTTTTTTTTCGTCGTCCCAAAAGTTTAGCCATAAATAAATCGATGGGATAAAGTTTCTTCACAGCAGACGCTAAGCAAATATCTCGCGCCATGCATTATTAAGTTTCGGCAAAAGATATTTATGTGTTCCCTACTCCATTTCCGAATCAAAGTCGAATTTTGCATACTTATTAAATGTTTTTCATTGCGATAAAGTATTATTATCTCGTCGTCATACAACGAGCCATAAAAACTCAAGCCGGCGAGACTTCTGCACTTTTTTTTGCCGCATGATTTATTATTTATTAATAACATTTTCGAAACGTTGCGGGTGGTCCATTGAGAAAAAGAAGAAGTGAAGGAGGGAGAAGAGGGGAACGGTTGAATTGTTGCAGTGGCAATTGTTGAGTTCGCTTTGAAGTGTCTTTCAATAATTGTTAAACATCAATTGTGAAGTATCTCTTGACCTTTCAAACTGCCTTTGTGTTGGCTTTAAAGGTTAACCATATATAGCGAATATATATATGTATGTGTATTTATCAAACTTTTAATACTTTTTTTGTGTTTTTTGCAGATATTTTGTGCTCACTCGCGACTACTTGCATTGCTTCAAACGTGCCTCGGGATCGGCCAACGAACGTGCCTCGGATATGGGACAGTTTATCTTTAAGGTAAGTCACAGCTGCAGTATTGAGATCAGTGTTGTAAAAGAAGAGCATATTGTAGTCCGGAAAAGGATGGATTTTTTATAATCTAAGCTATATCTTTAAAGTGTTCCTCGTTTTCCCATCACAAGTCTCCAAGAGGTATATATCTTCTCCTTAGTAACCTCAACTCAACCTTGTATGCAATCTGTATTACCTCATACGATATAAACATGCTCACACATTCCTCTCTCTCTCTCTCTCTCTTTCCTACTACTCCCTCTCTTTCTCACTCTTATTTACTGCAGATTGTAAAATTCTATTACCACAACGAGATTTATGTCGAGTATTATGACAACTGCGGGCCACGGGAGGGAACACGTATAACTCCGTCTCATCGCCATAAGTACTCGCATTATGGCCGATTTGTGCGGGTGTTTAAGAGAGGAGAAAAGAGGAGAGGAGCGGCGTGGCGGGGCTGGGCGTTAACTGTGCGTTATGTGCCATATGAAGGCAGTAGGACACACCTTGGCAACGCCTATAAATCGAGTCCCACTGGGTCGACCACATAAAGTCACGTTCTGTGCCGTGTTGAAGTCTCCCGATAGGGATCTCTCATTACTGCAGGCAGAATATGAGGTGAGGGGAGAGGAAGGTGAAGTGGTAGGGGGAGCTGGAAAGGGGGCAGAGGGTAAAGAAACCTTTATTGATGGGATTGCAAGCTGTACGGGACATTTTACCAAGTGCTTTTCGGAGGTAAATAGCGAAAAACTTTGCCACACTTGTTGGCTGCACACAGTTTCTCATTATAATGCCGCCACTTCCTGGCTGGCTGCTGCCTTCTGCTGCTGCAGTTGCCACGCCCATGTGGCGAACGAGAAGTGGAAAGAAAGAGAGGGGAAAAAAACTTCATTACCAACTTTTTTGGGCAAACTCAACTAATTGGCTAAAACTTGCAGCGCGCTGCATGTTAATTTGCCTAACCATCGGTTCGTCCCACATGAGCATGACACGCCCCTCACCCCACTTCTGTTTCCTCCTTCCTCCCCCACTTGCCACTCTTTGCTGGCAACTTTAGCATTAAAACAAAGCAAATACGAGACTAAAAGGCAACTGGAAAAACAGAAAACTGAAAACTGAAAAACAACTGCAAAACAGGAAGGCAGCAAGAGAAATAAAACGATTGCAATGAAAATGTTGTTGTTGTTTAAACAAATAAGGAAAATGCACATAAAACTGCAACAACAGCAGCGCTAATGCCACTTAACATACACGACAACAACAACAACGATGACGACGCACAGAGATCATGGGAAAATTGCTTGTATTTTGTTAGGTTTAATTTTCATGCGATTTTCTTTTGTCTTTTTTTTTGTGTTTATTTTTTCCTCTTCGCTGGATAAAAAGCTCTCTGAAAGTAGCGTCGATAAATAAATACCCGTTGTTTACGATTTCATTTAAAATTAAACAGCGCTTTTAAAAGCGCAGCAAACATTTTGTTGTTTATTGCGGGCGATTTTCCAAAGTAAACAATTTGACCCGCTCGCACGGATAATCGTCCAAAGTGGAATTTAATGTGTGCAAAAAGCGAAATAAAAATCGAAAATGAAAACTCGTTTTGGCAACGACAAATTGCCGAGATATAATGAATTCGAAACCCTAAATGGATATGGCAAATAATCGATCGTACCTGAGTAAACTCGAGAGAGCAAAAACGAATTTAGTTAATAATATACGATTTTGTATTCATTTCTAACTAATTCAAAGCAAGTCGAATCGCATTTTACAAAAATCACTCTATGGTTTAGTTTATTAAAATTCCCCCAACTCATTGTTATCGATATAACACCACGCTGGCCTTCGATTGTCAAAAAATCAAATGTGCCGCCGCGCGGCTTAGACAAGACCAACACCCACACACGTTCGTTAGCCGAGACACTAACCAACCTGAGCCACAAGCGAAGCGTGACGAAGTCAAGTCATTGAGCTGAGGCCGCCGACTTGTTAGAGGCCTCTGCCAGCGCCACTGCTAATGATGTGGCATCTTTTTTAAAGCAGATTATTCTATACCCTACCAAGGTCTATTTTCATTTCATTGCTTGATTTGTGAGGAGTAAAACTGATCAATAACTAAAGCAAATGTCTAAATATTTAAATGTATAAAAAAGTTTTTGATTCTTTTTTTAGAAGTCTAGAGATTCATATACAATAAACAATTAATTATAAATCCTCTATGTATTAATATATGTTATAGAGATTACAGCGTTTATATCTGAATTATTAATTCCCTCTTGTTGGTCTCTTTATTATTCAAATATATTCTAATAGATTTTAAACTAAACTAAACCTTTTGAATATATTTAATTGTTGTTTAGATTATTCAAAGTGTATTTAACACTTCGACTTACTTAGAATAGCTTATGATTTTTTTGCTTAATCAACTGTCGAGCGTCATCGACACCAGGTGGAAGCGTCGCCCGTCAATGTAATCAACTTAATCAATTAGGTGTGCTCTGGAGACGCCTCTCCGCGACTCTCATTCGCAGTCTAATTATTTAATATGATTTTTGCATAAATTTCAAAGTGATTGAAAATTGTGTTGCCTGTCCGTTGCTGCTGTCAAGGGACGCGAGTTCGAATTATTCGAGCGAGATGAAACATTTTTGCCACTCTCTGGGGAGAGGGAGAAATCAATCAACAGTGAAAAGTAGTGATGCTTAATAATTACAGCTGATGGCAGGTGCAGGAGCGAGCAAGGTGGGCTCCGAGGGGGCGAAGTTGCAGTTTTTGCACTTTGACAGCGAATATTGATTTTTAAAGCGAGAGACACCTGCCTAGCGGGCATTATAATGCTGTAGATTACGCAGTGATATAATGAAGCGTCATTAATTGAGCTGTAGGCATTAATTGCATCGCAAATGCATTTGCATATCTCGAAAGATGGTCGATGATGGGAAGAGCAACAGCATTTTGAATAATGAGGCACCCCCAGCGACCTTGCGAATCAATCAAAAGTGTCGGCAGGCTTCCGCTCGACGCGTGCACGGCAAGAGATAAACAAATTTACCCATATACGTACCGCATATAGTACTCGAATTCGTGCAGAGCAAAATCCCACATGTCAAATTTGCTAATACTTTTAAAGCGCTTGGACAGGCTATTAAAAATGACAAAATACAAAACAACAAGTCAAACAATCGAACACAAGAAGTGACAACAATAATAACAAGCAACAATAACAAATAACAAATAACAATAATAATAATAATAATAATACGAATCACAATATCAATATGGGCTAATCAATGTCAGCCTTGAAAATCATATTTTCGAAAGTCTTGTAGTGGCAAATTGAGGAAAATGTATCGATTGTGAGTTAGTCAGAGGTCAGCGGGTCAGTATAATATAGTAGAGTGTATTACACATATAAAAGTAAAAGTTTGCGTGCTTTAATTATAGGAAACTCGCTTAAATAATAGATATATTCAGCTTCAGATGAATTATATTTTTTATTTAATTATTTCCTATTCATTAGAGATTAAATGTCGAAAGCCTTATCAAGTTTTCAAAGTCATTAGATCTTCTAGCCTATTCATAGTTAATTGTAAGTTATATGTCAGAGTGCTGTATAACTGAAAAAAGTTTTGGGATTTTTGTAAAAGTTTCAGTTTTGCTTTATCAATGTCAAAAAGATCAGCTTCCACATCACTAAACCAAAACGGTTCTGCATATGTAAAATTTAAATATAGATTTACTATATTTTAGATTCAAGCAGATGCCACAAATTACTGTAATATTTAGCATGTTTCGGCCCACACAGTGCACAGTGAACTAGTAGATCATTGGGGCGCGTGGTTTAATAGCTTTACGACAAGGTCTCTCGGTCTCTTTCCTTCTCTCTTCTCGTGGCACATGATGAGTAATCTCATCTGCGTATATCCAATAATGCTGTTGTAGTCCTCACTAATGCCTCTTTGCTTTTTGTAAACATAAATCGCGCAATTTATCATAAAAACGATCTCGTGCCCCCCTCCGCCCCCTCTCCCTCTCCACGTATCGAGCTGAAAACAACTTAATTATGGCCGGTCATAAAAATAGAGAACCGACGTGGAAAAAGACTGAGAAAAATCTTGAGCAGAACTCGAGCAACGCTTTAGATCGCATAACTCAGCTAATTGCCACACGCCGCTGACATATTTGCCTAATGGCCTCGTATAGTTTCCAGTCTTGGGGCTTGGCTCGGCTTGGCTCTCTAAGTTCGAGCCAAAGAACAAGAGAGAACGGAACCTGTAAAGTTGTGCGAAGGCAACGAGGAAAATGAGTTCAATAAAACTTCTACATGGCAAAAAGTTTTCACAACTTGGCCAAGGGAAAAACTGTCGGCCTGGCCTAATGACTTTTAACCGACTTGCAGAATGCAGCCCAAGGAAGCTGGGAGAAAGCAAGGTGGGCAATGCGAGAAAGACAGAGAAAGAGAGAAGACAGCAAGGTAGAGGGGGACTGCAAGGCGTTGCTTAATTGTTGTATTGTTGGGCAAAAGTTTTGCATAAAGACGTGCTAAAAATAATTGAGTAGCAATTTATTTTATGGCCTGTGCTATAAAAATTAACTGCATTTGTTTACTACGCCAAATGAGATGCAATCTCAAGTGGAGAAGTGAAGAAGAGGAGCCACACTTCCCAGTCGGCCTGATGTCATAGCAAACTTGGAACTATGTCTAGAAACTAAAGAGTCTGGGATTACGTTTTGATTGCAAATGCCAAAGAAAATGCAAGAATGCAAAAACTTTCTTCTCTGCTAATTGGCAATTTCAAAGGAGCCTAGCAAGTAGGGAGAGTTCTTGTTCTGAAATTAAACTCTCTTTGTGCAACAAATATTGCTGAAGTTTAACAATGTTCGCATTTGAAAAGAAAGAGAATTAGTGATAAATTTGATGTGTTTAATTTATTATATATTTTATAACAAATAAGGTTTTAGAAAATATTAAGGCTTAAAATACTTTAATTCTTAGTTTTTTAATGCATTTTGATTATTAATTCATTAGGAATTACTCTTGGTATTCCTTTAGGTATTATATTATAATTTTGAAAGAGCTCCATGGCCCATCTCCAAGGTAACTCTCAGTTACTCTTCCATCTCTGCCCCCTACTCCCAGCAATTCCATTCCCAGACCCCTGCTGAGTGACCCACAGATTGTCGATCGTTGCTTAACCTTTGACTTTTATTGTTCCCCATGTAAACCAAACTGAAACTCTCTTGGCCCATTGTTAATTTTGTCTGCATTCGCTTGTGATCATTTCAGGTCAAGCTGGTGGACGTGGAGAAGGTGGAATGGCTCAATCGGCGCTCGTACAGCGCCATCGGATTGCTGCTGGGCCGCGAGGGTCGCGTGCTCTTGCGCTGCGACGATGGCCTCGAGGACTGGTTCGAGTTGCTGGAGGCAAGTATTAAATCTCTCTCTCTCTCTCTGTCCCTTCTTCTTGTTGATACTAACGTATGCTTGGCTTGTTTAACAGGAATGCACTCTAACCTCCAAGGAACGTCGTCGGGCGCTGAAGATTGCACAGGGTCCGAGATCACGTGCCTCGCTGGCCGCTCCCGTCTCGCATGCCTCGCTGCAGTTCCAGCACTTTGGCCTGGGCAGCACCTACTCCAGTGCCCTGGACGATTGGCTGATGACGAGTGGCGCCAGTGGCGGCGGTGGTGGTCTGGCAAGGCACAAGATCGGAGCTGGTAGTCTAAACGGATATGCAGGAGCTAATCCCTTCTTGTTCAGCGACTCGGTGCCCGATCTGAGTGCACTCAACAACGAGAATCATAACCACCACTTGAGCGGCATCTCGACGAACCACTCGACGCCACAGAAGATACCGCATCACAGCAACGCGAATCTCAGTCGCTTCTCCAATGGCTATGTATCGGCGCAGAACAGCTTCACGCAGGCGGGCGGAGGATTGTACGGATCGCCACGTCGTATCTTCATCAACAGCAGCTTCGGCTCCAATCAGGTGGTGGACGAGGAGACCGCGGAGGAGGCAGAGGTGCAGCTGCGCCGGCCACGCCTCTTCCGCGGCATCAGTGCCACGCCAGACAATGGCAACGAGCTGGACCGGGATTGGCTCTACCGCAAGCCACGTGCGCCCACTGACATGAGGCATTCAGGTGAGTACCTAGCTGATCCTTCCTCATAGAGCTCCTGCTTTAACCTTTCTCTCTACTTCTTTCTCCCAGTTCAACCCATGTTGCCCACACACAACTCGAATGGCGGCAGCAACGCTGCCCTGGCCAATAAGACGGAGCTAGACTGCTCGGCCCATGACAGTGGCCTGGACACGCCCCCTTCGACACATCGTCCGTCCAGCTACCGCGAGGCTGCCAGCCGCGACAGCACCGAGACCAATGGCAGCTCCTCGCGCGGCACACTGCTGAACAACTCACCCGGCGGCAGTTTCCGTGCCAAGAAACTGAGCGCCCAGGTGACCAATTTGAATCAGCTGAACTCGCTGCACGGCTCGCGCTACTCGGTGCAAGATCAGCGTATTCTGAAGATGCGCAACAACGAGGAGGATCGTTGCGCCTCCATCAAGCTGGCGAATCGTCTCAATCACAACAACGATCAGCAGCAGCAGCAGCCCAACTCCGGCTACGATCCCAACCAAAATCGCTACTACAAGAATGGAAACGGAACTCCGCCAATTTCACTGACCCCTCAGCACACGCCGCAGCACAAGATGCATCATGGCAACGGCAACGGCACCCTCAATGGCAACGGCACCCTCAACGGTAATGCTGGCTCCGCCATGATGGGATCTGCCATCTACCGAGAGCGTTATCAGCATCCAGCGCTGGCCGCGATCATCAACGAGGCGCAGGGCATGAAGTTTCGAGGTAAAGCAATGTTTTGCTAACTCAGTTTTGGTTTTGGCTGTCAATTATTTTATTATTAACTGTTTCTAATATTAAAAATCTATTATATATGTATTATAATTATTTTATTATTAACTGTTTTTAATATTACGAATCTATTTTTTTATTTAATATAATTATATGTATTATTTATAAAGTTAGGTTACATTAGCGAAGCACGAATCATTATTTTTTTTTTTTTTTCTGGTGGTGGAAATATGTGTTTAATATAAAACGTTATTATAACTGAAGTTAAGTTTATATTAATTTTATTTTATAGTTTTTAAGTGTTTATGAATAATATAATTTATTATTATTTAGCTATACATTGCTATACATCTTAAATAAGATATGTTTTATTTTATACACTCAAATTGGGAGTCATCAATTATTTATTTTATTATTTTGGTTTGGGAAATTTGTGTTAATTATTATTATGATATTAAATTAATTTATATTTTATTCTAAAATTTATTTAAATGGAATGAAAACTTTTTAAACAACTTTATATACATATACTTTAGATACGAAATAAAATAGTAATAATATCAATATATTATATAATATAATTAAGTGCTAACCCTATTCAAAACGATCCCCATTGATTTGATTTGTATATTATTTGATATTTTATTATTTCATTTCAATTGCATGTTAACCATTTAAAGAAGAGACGGAGAATATTTGGTAAATAAACAAAAACAAATATTGCATGCAGCATCCCTCCAAAAATACTGAAAAGAATAAGAAAATACCCAAGATACCCAGCATGGCAGATCAGTTGAACCAATGATATATGTACATAAAAATATAGACAGACATATCTGATGGATATGCTCCCCCTCTTATAGAACGTGCCTATTCGGATAGCCAGCAACGTCGGCTGAACAACAACAACAACGGGCCAACACCGGTACCCGCCTCGCCCCTGGCCCAGAGACGAAACAACGTCCCCATTTTTGGAACGCCCACGCGCGTATAGCGTTTAAAAGTCTAAGCAATGATATGAAGGTCGTAGAACACTTAAATATGCATTACCATTAGCGTCTAAGTAGATAAATGTCTAAGCGAAATCATTACACAATAGTCAACGGATAATACTTGAATAATAAATAAAGAATAAAGAATATTTCAGCAGTCTAAGGGGAATATATATTATAATTAGTCGTAGATCGAAACTGTAGCGACTTCACGGGGCCTGGATAACACCAGACGCCAGCTGAATACAATATTGAATATATGTATAGACTAAATATGTAGCTTGAAAATAAATACAATTCTCAAGTAGTTTTAGTACGCAACATTGTCCAGCTTTATGTTAAACGTTAAAGTAAATAAATACAAATAAAATAAATAAAAGGTTGTTTTAATGAAATTATATTTTAAATGGTTTACCCGGTTCAAACTCACATCTTTTAAAACTTCAAATATTATGGTTTGAATTTGAAATGGATGCAACAGCGCGCTCATGTAAAGCTGCTTCTTCCTTCTTTGCCATTCGCATTATGAAGCAAACACGTGTGCTAGATCTATCGATACCATAGGGCGATACTTCATAAATAAACATCGTGTGAGAGACTGAGCATTGGTACTCGATGCTGGTTATGTGATATCGATACTAATCAATAAAAATTATGTTTGATTGGTGGGAATATCAAGTGCTAAAAATCTGATATTTATATGCTGTTTTAGTTTTAAAAATGTTTCATATGTGGTCTTCCTGTTAACATAATAGTCGGACTAAAGTTTTAAACATTTGCGGCTAAGCTTTTGCATTACCCAACACTGTGAAAATCACATTACACCTTTAAATAACTTGGCAGCACTGTCAGCTGGCGGCTTCTACTGCGTGCGGTTTTTATAACGCTAAATATATTTAACAATTTATTCATAAGTTAAAGTAATAAACTGCTGGGAATACAATAAAAAGTTAGTTGAAGTGTAATGGTAATAATGCAACATACCGAGTGCAAAACGAAACATTCAACAGCGCAGACTTTGCACTCGGCTGGATAACATGACGTTCTAACCTACAAATCTGACGAAATACAAAGACCCAGTCGGCTTTTGGTTTCGTTTACATAAACACAGCAATTAATTTTTAAAGCATTAATTAAACGCACACTTTTTTTGTATATATAGAAAATGGCTGCTCAGTTCTTCAATCGTATTGGTCAAATGGGCCTTGGTGTTGCCGTGTTGGGAGGTGTTGTCAACTCCGCGTTATATAACGTTGATGGTGGCCACCGGGCGGTCATTTTCGATCGCTTCACCGGTATCAAGGAGAACGTTGTCGGCGAGGGCACACACTTCTTCATTCCCTGGGTGCAGCGTCCCATCATCTTCGACATTCGCTCGCAGCCCCGCAACGTGCCAGTGATAACCGGCAGCAAGGATTTGCAGAACGTCAACATAACACTGCGTATTCTGTACCGCCCCATCCCCGATGAGCTTCCCAAGATTTACACCATTCTCGGCCAGGATTACGACGAGCGTGTGCTGCCTTCCATTGCCCCCGAAGTGCTCAAGGCTGTTGTCGCTCAATTCGATGCCGGCGAGCTGATTACACAGCGTGAGGTGAGTGCATATTGTTAATTGCAACAAATACACGTGCTCCCAATAAAATGTTGTACTCTTAATGCTGTACAGATGGTGTCGCAGCGTGTGTCTCAGGAATTGACTGTGCGTGCCAAGCAGTTCGGTTTCATTCTTGACGATATCTCGCTGACACATTTGACTTTTGGTCGCGAGTTCACACAGGCCGTTGAGATGAAGCAGGTTGCCCAGCAGGAGGCTGAGAAGGCGCGATTCGTTGTCGAGAAGGCCGAGCAACAGAAGCTGGCTTCGATTATCTCCGCCGAGGGTGATGCTGCTGCTGCCGATTTGCTAGCCAAGTCGTTCGGTGAGGCCGGTGATGGTTTGGTCGAGTTGCGTCGTATCGAGGCCGCCGAGGATATTGCCTACCAGTTATCCAGATCACGTGGCGTCGCCTATTTGCCCAGTGGACAAAGCACTCTGCTCAACCTACCCTCCACTATTGCGCAATAACGTGCCTAGTCGAATAAGTTGTAACTACCTGTAGCATTTATTAAGTACTTTCGATTTTGTTTTCTACCCACTACGCAAATTGTAATCGCCGCTCTTTGCAGCTGCATTGATCTATCGTTTTTACCCCCGTTTTGGATTTATTGTACCTGCGCGCACAGTCAGTTCAATTTTATTGTTTCCCACAGGACTGCACTGTGTGGAACTGCGTGTCAGAGCCGATATTGGTAGAGTTTCCAAGTCAACTCCGAACACAATGAGCGGAGTATTACAAGTTGCGAGACAGATAAATTTGTTATGTGAACAAAGAATCCAATACAATAAATACATATTAAATATGAAAACTAAATAACTTTATCGTGGAGAAAATGTACAACAATTTGAATGGGAAAAGTAATGATTGAATGTTTTAAAAGTCAGACTTAGTTGTGAGGGTCAGTTTATCTGTATTTCTTCCGGTTAAAAATTAACCCTATCAACACGACAATGTATGAGTAGCCTAACCAGGCTTAAAAGCTGCTTTTCTTTGGATTGTATGATTATTAATAATTAAATTGAAATGCACACAATTAATTCACAAGTATTTAATACTATCTAAATACCTTCGTGTAAATGAAACCTAGAAAAACTTCCTTTCCTGTTAAGTTCCTCTTCCATAATCTTAGAATTTGCTACTTAAAGTTGTTTCCTAAATACTTCTTGCTCTGTCCAACTCCATGCATGTTGTCCAATTTATCGCTTCGCACACTAGATATATATCTTTTGCTCACCAGATTATGCAATCCCCACTTCTAGGCGCCACATACCCCAAGAATCGCAAAGCTTTTCAACTCAAGTCAGCCATAAATCAAATTGAAGCACTTGAGCAGGGAGTGGAGGGAGTAAGGAGGAAGAGGGCCATTAACCACCTTCCTCTGTCAGAGCCCAGCCACACAGAAGCTGCTAGGGGTTGGTTCGGGTTGGGGCTGCTGGCCCTTGTTCCTGCAGGATGCGGATGCGGGTGCGGGTGGTGGCAGCACAATAAGAGCGAATGGCAAAAATCTGTTGATTCAGTCAAGTGATTTGCCAAAGTGGCTTCGTTGAAATGCCAGAGACAGGCACAGTGCACGCACACTTAGCAACAGTTGGGTGGATTGCCCACACCCCTCTCTTTTTGAGAGCAGAGCTTTTGACGTCATAGAGCATTCATAGAGAGTCGTGCGAGAGTCGCATGCATCGAATAGACTCTGATTGCGATACAGGTCCAGTTCAACTTTGGCAGGTGAGCGAAAAGAAACAAAAACCTGTTGCGAACTGTATGTAAATACGAATGTGTTTTTGTTTTTCTCATTATGAATTCTGTCTTGGAATCTGTCTTTGGGAAAGGCCCCTCGCACGCGTCATGAGTCATGTGCGTGTGGGGGAATTCTTCTGCCGATCCAACGTCATCTAGATTGGCTTAGTTATCCGTTGTCTCTCCTCTTGTTCTCTTATTCACTCCAGTTGAATGCACCTGAACACATATTCGATAACCATTCACATACACTCATAAAATAATTTATAACAAATTCATTTACGCCGTACAGAGCGAGCTACGCTCCATTGAACCGGTCCTGTGGCGCTGCCTCTGCTGCCGCTGCTGCTACTCTCGGAGCGCGGCGAGACGAGGCGGAGCGATGCTTTATAAGCGCTGGCCGAGCGCCGAGCAGCACTCAGTTGGTTAACAATCGCCACAGCGACAGCAGCAGCAACAGCAACGGCAGCAGCAACTCGACACATCTTAGTCGCAACCAACTCGACTTACTCAGTGCATAGAAACGGCAGAAATAAGTGCAAATAATTAAGAAACAGTCAACTTAAGTGCACAAAACGGTGAGTGTTAGTGTATGTGTGTGTGTGTGTATTGTGTGTGTATCGTGCGTGTGCCTCTTGGGCATATTTAAACAATTTAAGTGCTTTAGAAATCATTTAACTCAAAAACATACACACTGGGCGTATACGTAATATTGCGGAATGACCTTTCTAGTGCGCTCAACATTGTTTTGGCCTTGTTAACCTTCCGTGTGACATTCTTTCATTCTTGTCCATGTAGCGATTTTTGGGTTTCTGTTCTGGTTTTGGCTTCCACAGGTTTTACTGCTTAATTATTTTACATTTTAAATGCGCCTCAATGCCAAATCGACTTGTGTCTCGACTGGTTTGCATGACTCCGAATATATTTCATAAAACAAGCTTAATTAATACACAAAAACTGACTGCAACGGCGTTAAATTGTTATAAAAATGCACAAAGCCCGTTCCCATTACTTGAAGAGAGATAATAAAGCGAATACGAATACTAACAAACTAAGCGTTGTCTAAATTTACGAGGGTCGTTTGATAAGTCCGTGACTTTTTGTATTTGCCGCGCACCTGCTCTAAATACAACACTGCTCCTGTCAGCAGTTATCGATTAACAGCTGACTGTAAAATTTTGAGAAAGCTGCGTTTTTTGGTTTGCGTTTTATAGGCATTGAAAGCAGACGATCTCGATCTCCATTTTCGTTAAAATTCACGAGATCGTCTGCTTTCAATGCCTATAAAACGCAAACCAAAAACGCAGTTTCAAAATTTTACAGTCAGCTGTTAATCGATAACTGCTGACAGGGCTGTTGTTTGGCAGGTGCGCGGCAAATACAAAAAGTCACGAACTTATCAAACGACCCTCGTAGAAACATTTTAGATTAAAATAAAATGACTATAAATAGGTAGATTTTTATTTTGAAACCAGTGAAGAATTAGTTTATTTTGCTATATTGCAAATTGCTTGATTTTATTTCAAGCTTCAGATAAATAAAATGCAATGTACATTAGAAAACACGTAAAAAGTTGTACAGAATTGGAAGATAATTAATGACTTAATGCTTAATTACCGATTGCTTATCGCATCCAATCGTCAAAGATAATCAACATGACATTTCCATATATAGCAAACCCAACTCGTGTTATTTACAACTTGATTTGAGATTGTGAAGAACTTAAAAATACAAATCTGGGTTCTAAGAAAAACAATTACTTGCTACAAATTGAATCGAAATCTTAAAGTATGCGGCAGATCTCACGTACTTACTCAAGAGCTGATAATAAAGTTCCGACCACCATTAAGAGTTATCGTATTGGCGAATCAGTAGGACACCTGCAGATTATATTGTTGTTAACGGAAAATTGTTTATAAATTGTTCATATACATATTATTCTCATTTATCGCTGGTTATGGTTCACTAACAATTTCAAGCTTTCCGAACACTCCCATTGATTATTGTCATGAGCAAATCGTCCACTAACACTAACATGCCCAGCAAAGGTAAGGGTAACGAAGACAAACTGGATCCGAGAGTGTCGGTGAGTGTTCTGTCCCTCTCTCCCCTTCCCATCCTTCTATTCATCATCGAGTGATAATTAAAACCGTTCTTTATTATTCGAATTTAAAACTGAACTTGAACTGCTTTCTCAGATCGATATGGAGGCGCCCGAATTCAGAGACTTTGCCAAATCGATGGTGGATTATATAGCCGAGTACCTGGAGAACATACGCGACAGGTGAGTAACGATGAGCGACAATTGCCGTTAATTTACACGCATACCAAATACGTATACCCATATATCACTGCCGTTCAATAACATGTGACGCGACCTTAAAGTGAACCGATTCGAAAGTTCGTTCTGATTGACCCGCAGTTCCCTCTCTCTCTTTCTCTTTTGTCTTTCCGCCTGGAAGTGAATGACTGTATTGTTGTTCGATATATGTTATAGTTTATAGCATTATAATAGCAACTATCCGTATAGTTTTGGGCCTAGGCGACCTTCTAGTATTGCCCAACAAACAACTCGCTTTCACGACTTTTTACCAGGGCTGAAACTGCAGCTTATTAATTACAGCATTATGAGGTCTTATAATGTTTGTTGGCGTCTCAAGGCCCCTGTTTAATTCGCGCTGACTACCGTCGCACGTCGCTCGTCAGTCTTAAACAATTTAACAACCTTCAACCTATCAGATCTACGGCCTTAGAAACCTTCAGTCAGTAGAATTACTGTTAATCTACGCGTTAATTTATTTACTTGCCAGCGAAAGTATTCCGAATTGGTATAAATAATTACGAATTAAAATAACGAAATGCAACTAAGAATAAAATCCTATATTGAATGGGGCGGTAAATAGGTAATACTTAGGCCATATTTATTTATCCTTTGCGTTTAATCCTAATAATAATAACATTCAATCTTCTATATGCATAATTTATATATACTATAAATATCACTTCTGAAGTACCTTTACCACCAGTGACTCACTGATCTACTAAGTCTCTGAACTTAATTAGCACTTGACTTTAATTATTTGTAGCAAATCTTTTTGATAATTAAGCTTTTGAGCAATACTTAAATATAATACTTTATGGTGTTTTATATCAAGACCTAAATTAGAAGAGTTGATAAAGCCAATTTGTCTGTATCAACACATAGATCTCAGCGTTTATAAGAATTAGGTCTAGCAAACTAACTGCAGGCGGATAAAAATTGGTTAAGAACTTTGACACGCCCATGTAAATGCTTTAAAAACTAGAACAATAATGTTTGGTGTACACAGTAATTATTATTGTTCCAATGATTTCTGACTAAGTTACGAACAGATTATTGGCATAAAAGTTTTTTACACACACTCGACTGTGCATATCTAAATGAAAGGTTTAATGGAAGCCCTGATAATTTTTATATTAATACCCTAATATCGCTGAGTGGTTAAAGATAAGCCATATCATGGAACACTTAATACCTATTCTAATCCATTCTCCGACTGTTTTCGCATCCATTAGCCTGTCATGAGTTACATGGACTGCAAAAAAGCTTTTATCGATTTTCTCCATTGGCAACAAGTTGCTGTTGAGGTACAAGGGAAGGGGGACGTGTAGTAGGTCGCACAGGGTTGTGAGTACTTGGGACTGAAATTTAATTAGCAGAGAGTGTTTTATGCTCTTTGTATGAGGAGACTAATAAGATTACAAAGCTGATTTGCCTCTTGTTCTTGCTCCTTGCAGGCGAGTGCTGCCCGAGGTGAAACCGGGATACTTGCAGCCACTGATACCAGATGCGGCACCCGAGAAGCCCGAACAGTGGCAGGATGTGATGAAGGACATTGAGCGTGTCATTATGCCGGGTGTGACGCACTGGCACAGTCCCAAGTTCCATGCCTACTTCCCCACGGCCAACTCGTATCCAGCTATTGTGGCGGACATGTTGAGTGGCGCCATTGCCTGCATTGGTTTCACTTGGATCGCCAGTCCGGCCTGCACTGAACTTGAGGTGGTCATGCTCGACTGGCTGGGCAAGATGCTGGATCTGCCATCGGAGTTTTTGGCCTGTTCGGGCGGCAAAGGTGGCGGCGTCATTCAAGGCACCGCCAGTGAATCCACCCTGGTAGCACTACTGGGTGCCAAGGCCAAGAAACTGCAGGAGGTTAAGGCCGAGCATCCTGAGTGGGATGAGCACACGATCATTGGCAAGCTTGTGGGTTACTCCTCGGCCCAGGCCCATTCGTCGGTGGAGCGTGCTGGTCTCTTGGGCGGCGTCAAGCTGCGTTCGGTACCTGCAGATGAGCACAATCGTCTGCGTGGCGATGCCTTGGAGAAGGCAATCAAGGAGGATCTCGAAGCTGGTCTTATTCCCTTCTACGCAGTCATCACATTGGGCACCACCAACTCCTGCGCCTTCGATCGCCTAGACGAGTGTGGTGCTGTGACCAACAAGTACAAGGTGTGGGCTCATGTGGATGCAGCCTATGCCGGCTCTGCTTTCATTTGTCCGGAATATCGCCACCACATGAAGGGCATTGAGAGCGCGGACTCTTTCAACTTCAACCCACACAAGTGGATGCTGGTCAACTTCGACTGTTCCGCCATGTGGCTGAAGGATCCCAGTTGGGTGGTGAATGCGTTCAATGTGGATCCACTATATCTGAAGCACGACATGCAGGGATCAGCACCCGACTATCGTCACTGGCAGATTCCACTGGGACGTCGTTTCCGTGCACTGAAATTATGGTTTGTCCTCCGTCTATATGGAGTGGAGAACTTGCAGGCTCACATTCGTCGTCATTGCGGATTCGCCCAGCAGTTTGGCGATCTCTGTGTGGCGGACAAACGCTTCGAACTGGCCGCCGAAGTGAGCATGGGACTGGTCTGCTTCCGTCTCAAGGGTAGCAATGAGCGCAACGAGGCGCTGCTGAAGCGCATCAATGGTCGCGGTCATATTCATCTGGTGCCTGCCAAGATTCGCGATGTTTACTTCTTGCGCATGGCAGTCTGCTCACGCTTCACACAGCCCGAAGACATGGAGTACTCCTGGAAGGAAGTCAGTGCCGCAGCCGATGAAATGGAGGAGGCTGAGAAGAAGGCAGAGAACTAGGTTGCTCCAAAGAGAAGAAGAAGAACCAGAAGCAACGTGACACATTTAGGGAATTTACATTTATCCATTACAATCCAATCCAGTATATGCATACTAAATATTATATATATAAGCTTGTTTTCATGTCCATGTTAATTGTATTGTTGTTGTTAAAGAAAACTATGCAAATACTCAATAAAATATGTTTTATTTGAAATTATATTTTATTCTCTGGAAACTATATTAAAGAGTAGTTCATAAAATAATGATACTTATTATAATACTCGTCAGTAACTTCCTCTTTGACTCTTAAAAAACGATCGGCCCAGTTCGACATTTATACAGGGTGCAGTTTTGCTGCTATGTAGCATCTAAGAGACTTATCTGATGCTGATAAGGAATAAATACACATATGCATGTATGTGTGTATACTTTGAGGTCGAAGATGTCTCTGTTCATGCGTTGCAATCTTTTCTTCCCAATCAGTATTACACAGTTAAAAATTCAATTCAATCAAACCTTATACAAATTTATACCTAGATTATTTATTTGAAAGTGTTTTATGCATAAATAAAATATAGTATTTTAGTCAGTAATAACTGACAACATTACTAAAGTTTCGAGTTTTAAAAATAAATCACAATTTGTTTATTTGAAAGCAATCTGTATATTAACTATGTTTCTAATATATAACATGTTCACTATGAATTTTGACTAGATAGTGATTAACCGCTAGACGCTTAATTTCTTGTTGTAATGATCGATGATCCGTTGTGCTTCACGAATGCCACTGGCGCGTGCTGCATCGATGGTACCGAAACCCTGCAGTGATGTGGCATCGCCGGCAAAGAGCAGAGTGGGCGCTACATGGCCTAGCGGCGCTGCCAGACTCTGCACATCCCGCGCACTGCTGTTGACAGAGAAATACGGCCTTCCTCCCAAATAACAGGCCGAACTATTCCATTCGGAACGTAGCATGGCCTGCGGGTAGGGTACAAACTCGTTGCAGAGACACTGACGCAGCAGCGTTGTGATTTGATCCAGCATAGTGGCATCGGGCAGCCTCTCGATCTCATCATTGTGGCCACCACCCACGCGTACCTCCACCACATGGCTGCTGCTCGGCAGCTGCGATATTTCTACCACCTGCTGCGTCCAAGTGCGCTCTGGAGAGGGTTCTGGGCTGTTCGTCTGATAGTTGACGACAGCATTGGACAGCAGTGGCCGCAGACTGGTCTTGAGCCAGCTCTCTACAGGTCGCTTGTAGGAGAGATACAATTTAACAGGATTACCGAATCCCAGATTCTTAATGGCTTGCATCTTCTCCTGCGGCAATGCGGGTTTGAACAGGAAGTTCGAGAAGTTCTTAAGGACGCCCAAGGGCAAGGTACATATGATGTGGTCTGCATGGTAAAGGCTGCCATCGACGCAGCCGACACTCTGCGGTTCAGCTTGGCCAACTGTGTTCCACTGTATCTGACTGACTGGTTTGCCAGACAACAATTGATCGTGGTCCAAATCGTGCGTGATTTCATTCACGATGTTGTCCAAGCCAGTCGGTACATAGATCGGATTTATTTCCTGTTTCACGGGGCAAGTGGTAACGTGCTGTATATTCACATACTCCAAACAACAGCCCAAGATGCTGCTGAAGTCCTTGCATAGAGATTCGAAGATCTTTCGTGCGACTTCCTGCTCTTCTGGCTGCTTAAAGGATGCGCTTATAAGCTTCTCGCTCTCCGAATGGAAGTACATGTTGACATTGTCAAGAGAATGCAGATCTCCGCCATATTTCACCTTGTCACGCACCTTGAAACCTTTGCATAGTTCCCGGAACAGTGTGTCGATCATTTCTATCATCTGTGGCTTCACCTTACATAATTCCCCCGGTCGTTCTTTCGGTTGCACGTATCTGGCACGCGTTGGTTGCTTCAGCTTTTTGGTCAAGCCCTCGGCATTACGTAAAAGCTCATACATGGAATCGTGAGACCCATCAATGTTTACCCACTTTGCTCCTAGCTCACAAAATGTATCTCCAAAACGCCGAGAGCTAATGCGTCCGCCGTAACGATCAGTTGCCTCCAGCACCAGAGTCTTTCGAAAGCCATTCGAAAGCAGATGCTGCGCCGCCGATAGCCCAGCAAGTCCTGCGCCAATGACAACGATCTGTGCCTGCTGCCTCGCCGACTCTAGGTTCTGGTTGAACTCCTGGTAACTCCCATTGTGCTGCAGGCCGCTGAGTTCAGCCTTCAGTGCCGTTGCATTGTATAAGCTGCGCCTGTTCGCTAGTTGGCGTCTCACTATTCTATACATTGCTGGGTAGTCGGATCGGGGCGTAATTTGGGTTTATGCAATGGTTTTACATACCATCGCATTACAGATTACCAAAGGTTTTCTTCACTTACTGTTTGTGCTGCTAAAAAAGAAATATAAATTCTGAAAACGGTTTGTTATTGTTGACAACAAAATCGTCACCTTGAAACATTTAAAAAGTTTTCTTAATGCTCTGACATCACTATAAGACCATATATTTTACAAATGTTGCCAACTTTATATTTTGATTGCAAAGTAAACTGTGTATACTTTGCTTTTCAGATTCTAGTTCCAAATATCACACCTATCGACACGCAATTTCAACCGTTTATTTATGTTATTATAACATTGTTTTTGTGAGCATAATTGCAACAAATCAGCTGTATTTACAGTTCACAACAGCATACGTCTTGCAGTTCTGTTAGACCGCTGTTTGAGTACTGTACGTGTTCGATGCTTAGTGCTAACATTACTCGTCAGTGCTTAACATTGCAATGTAATTTAACACGTCTGGTAGCACCAGACAGTTTAATTTAATAAGTCTGGTAGCACTGCAGATGTTTCTAAGGCGCTGTAAATCGATAATTATTTAAAAACATAATTAAATCAGTTATGACTGTTAAATTAAATACAGGAGATAACCAAATAAGTTATTGATATTGTGTAAAATGTTATCCATTTATTAAGCTAACTGCTTCTCTGCTAAGGACCAACTATAAGAAAATTAAACATAAATATAAGGTAGTTGTGTGGGTATGTTTCAGTGGAAGTATCATGATATTTCAGCCTAACGTTGCAACGTTTCATCCGCAAGTTGAAGTCCAGTTAAATGATGAGTAAGCTCCGTTATTTCTCCAGCCTTGGGAGACTCTAACAGTTGCTCTGCCGAAATTGCAGTCAGCTGTGACTCAATCTCTTTCCAGGCAAATTCAATGTCAGCAGGTTTGGGATCCATGCCGCACACCACGAACCGCAGGAAGAGTCGCCCACCGTGCTCTGCCTTCACCATATAAATTTTCTTGCGCTCCATCAAACGGTGGAGCAATTGGGCCGTAATCTCGTTTTCGCCCTTGGCCCGGAAGCAGACCAATCCCAAGGCACGTGGAGCGACTAACTCGAATCTAGCGTCGGCCTTTAAATAATTCTCGAACTGAATTGCCAAGTCAATGTGCTTGCGTACATGTGCCCGCAATCCCTCGGCGCCCAGAGTGCGAAACGTTATCCACACCTTGAGAGCACGGAAGCGACGACCCAGCGGAATCTGCCAGTGGCGAAAATCTGGAATCTGCGATTGGCCCTCGTGCTTGTGTTTCAAATAGATGCGGTCCACATTGAAACTGTCGACAACCTTATTTGCATCTCGCAACCACATCGCAGCGCAGTCAAAATTGACCAACATAAACTTATGCAAATTAAAATTCAGTGAATCCACACGATCCAAGCCACGGCGCAGATCGGCACACTCGTCCAGGGCAAAGGCACCGCCCGCGTAGGCCGCATCCACATGCAGCCACACCTGATGCTCCTCACAGACGCTGGCTAGCATTTCAACATCATCGTAGGCGCATGTGCCCGTTGTTCCCAGCGTAGCAACGCATATGACAGGAATCAATCCTGCCTCGACATCCCTCGCGATGGCCTCCTTTAGTGTGGCACCTCGCAACACAAGATCATCCCCGGCAGGCAACAATTTGATGGGCATAGCAGCCAGCACTCCTGACTTCTCGATGCAGCTGTTGCTCTGGTCCGATGAGTAGGCAATCAGTTTGCCTCTGATCTCGCTGTCGCTTAGCTCTGGATTAGCTTCACGCACTCTACGAACTGCCTGTTCACGGGCAGCCAGCACAGCCACGAGAACAGCCTCACTGGCAGAGCCTTGGATGACACCACCTCCAGGACCATCGGACTCGTGTAGAAAGTGATCGGGCAGCTTCAGGAACTTAGCCAGCCAGTCCATGACGACCACTTCCAACTCTGTACAGGCTGGACTGCAGATCTGCAATGTGTCATTGTAAAAGGGATTAACAAATAATATACTCGTATGTATTCTTCTTATATATGTACATTTAGGTCAGTATTAAACAAATGTTTCTTTATCTAACTGTTCCCAAGGAAAGAAGACTTTTACTTTACACAAAATACTTTGTATGGCTTCATCAAAGATTCTATTGTCAAGCAGCATCAACTTTCATTGGAACTTTCTCGAAGTGAATGAAAACCAAAACTAAAACGCATTCAATGAATTTTCACTCCGCCTAATGAAAATGAAAGTAATTGAAAAAGTATTGCAGAGTACTCTTCTAATTGTACGAGACAGTTTCTACTATTGAACTTGACCCAGTACTCGAATCGAATTCGGTTTCAATTGGACCAACTCGTTAGCCCTTGTTAACAACCTGTTTGTCGGGTTGGGTTGGGTTCTTGACTTTTGGTAGCTTTCACTTGTTTTCAGATGCTGACAAAGGGCTCCCATTGATTTCGACTGCGGTTTCACCTACATACCCAGCTGAAGCCAATGATGCTGAATCCACTGGCCAACATTTCGCCAACAATCGATGGATAGGAGACGCTGGTGGGATAGTAGGCGTGCATGTTTGGCGACTGCCAGTGTGTAATTCCGGGCTTGATCACGCGATCTATGTCCTTCAGTATGTTCTGCCAATCTTCTGGCCTCTCTGGCATGTGATTGGGCAACAATTTCAGCAGGTATCCTGGTTCCACCGTGGGCAGCACATCATGGTCACGTATATTCTCCAGATAATCGGCCACAAAGTCAACGGCCGCTTTGCCAAACTCACGAAATTCTTTGGCATCCATTTTGGATGAGAGATTTTGCCGTAGTTATTTAGCGCGTTTCTATTTGTACTTTTACAGTGTTTTGTTGTTGTATTGTGTTTGTTTTTGTTTGTCTTTCGATTGTTTACAAAGTTCGAAGCACCTGTCCAGAGCTGTTCTCCACTTGTCTGAGTGTGTTGCCAGTGCCAAGTTGACGTTGACTCTGTGGCTGCCCGACGCGCGCAAAGCGCTTTATATACTGGGAGAAAGAGCCGGAGATGGAGTGAGCAAGCTCCACTGACTGAGCTCCGAGATATCGCGAGAGGGGACTCTAAAGCATGGACGTGAATTGTGTCCAGAAGAGCGTCTAATTGCAATCAACAGCAGCCGCAAGTGGACAAAGCAATTCTATTGTCTAGCAAATCTATTAATGGATAATCTCCTTTCTATTTGTATTATTTATTTACATTTTATACCACTATATCTTATCCCTTGGCCGACTATTCTTTAGCAAAAAAGAAAACAGCATAAATCAATTAAAATCGACGTTACCTATACCCTTTGTTGTTGCATTACAACATGTGGCCATAAGAACCAGATGTTTAATTGCCGGAATAAATATTTAAAATTCAATAGCTAAATTAAACGTTGTGCAATAGAACAGTAATAAATGTCTATATACTCTTTTTACAGTGGAAGAAAATAATACAAGAAAAGGGCACGGTTCTGTCGGTTTTAACTAAACCTTGTCCAAACTGTTCCCAAAACACAACCTAACTCAATTGAAAATACAGCGAGAAAAGGGAGAAATTCTTTCGTCTCTTACAGTCTGTTCCCAGCTGCTTTAAACTGTACGAAAAACTGTTCCCAAACCCAACAGGTTTCCCTTGCGTGCTCTTTACATTTTACTTTCTCTTACTATTTTCAGCAATACTCTTCGTTTGTAACCAAACATTTTATCATTTACTATGATAGTAAATCTGTATTCTGAATATTCTGAATATTATTATTGATTTTTTATTGTTAAATTGTACCATAATTTACAGTAGTTTTACATCCCAAAAGTTCCATTGACTGAGTATCTAAAAGTCGATAATACTCTTTAACCATAGCTCTTATTGTACTAACTTATGTCACATTGAAAAACATTCTGGTAGATCGTGCTGTTGCGATATAACTAACATGTATCAAGCGAATACCTTAATACGTATGTAATTCCGTAATTCAATGGCATGAAAATTTTTAATTTACCTTAAGTGTTTTTAAATTTGTGATCATCAACCGCTTCTTGCTACAACGTTTTGCACGTAACAAGTAAAATAAATCTTTTACAAACTCATCAAGTAGAGGCATAAAAACTATGGTACGCCACTTTCTAAAATTTTTAAATAATAACTCTTGATTCAAAACTCTTCAGCATCTTATCGACAATACTTTCTAAAATTTTGAGAGTCTCGTGATTATTTTAACGAGGATGGAGTTTTAGACGTCTGCTTTCAAGTGCCTATTAAACGCAAACCTACAAAAACGTACTGCTTTCTCAAAACTTTTACAGTCACGTATAAGATTATATCCATATATTTATTTATTATTATTTAATTCTTATACTTCATATGATAGTGCTCTTTACTATAATTCAAATCAAAAATGATTCTTTATCATCATAATCATATATAATATGATTTTCAAGCAAACAAACAATAAGGTTGTTAAATCTTGAGTCACTTTTCTTTTATGCATGAAAATCTTATCCATAAACTCTTTAATTTTCTGAATAATTTGTATGTTTCTCGGGAAAAACTTACCCAACTAAAGCCTAAAACTCCGATTCCGGCGATAAGCATCTCCCCGATAATAGATCCCATCGAGGTAGACGAAGGAAAAAAGGAGTAAAAGTAAGGCGACTGCCAATGCGTCAGTCCCGGCAATATAATCTGCTCCAGATCGACGAGCACCTGACGCCAATTTTCCGGTTGCTCGGGTATTTGCCGAGGCAGCTTATTAATGATCTCGTGTGGCACGACGCTGGGCAGCACATTTCTGTGGAAGTAGCGAGTGATTTATTAAAGGACGATGAACACACACACGCACACAATGACACACACCTGTCGCGTATGTTGCTTAGATAATCGATAATAAACTCTATCGAGGCTTGGCCGAATTCACGGAACTCATCGAAATCCATTTTGATCGATTATATTTTTAAGGCACTTAGGATATTTCCGTGATATCGTATCGTGTCGTGTATCCTGTGCTTATGTTGATTCACTAAAGGTCGATCCGCTGTCAGAGTTTCGCACTTGTTCACCGTTGACATTCGGATCTACAAATGAACTCGCTGCGACATGTCAAGCCCCGACTAACCCCACAATTCGTAGGCCGTTTCAGACACAAAAACACTCAAAAACTTTCAACAATACCCGTAAAGAGGCATGTGTAAAAATGTGCACAGACAGCAAGTTTTGATACCATTGCCGAGATTTATGTAACTCTCTGACGACGCTCAGAAACACGGCATTAAGACAGTTCACAGCGTAAGCATGAATACAAACAACAAATAACGTAGAAATGCTCGAAGAAACTTTAATGAAATGCGTTTAATTGTCTAATAAAGGTCTACACTGTCCAAAATCTAAACTGTAATCTTTTGGTTTTTCTCAGAAAAAGTTTTTCGTTAAAAGTTGGTTAAACGTTTCTAAGAAAAAGTTTTTCGTTTTTGAGAAAATGTTGCAAATTAAGAGCACAACCACTGAAAAAAATCTTTATGGGCGTTCTTTTAATTATATTTATTAAACTTCTTCTCTTATTGACTTCAAGCTCTTTTGTTCTAATTCAGCATTTATTGACGAAAAACATACTTTCCGTATGTAAGAAATAAAAGCTTAGTATTTAGTTTATAATTTTTTAATTTTCCAATATATTAGAGCACATAAGAATCCTATACTTAATGTAACTGAAAGATTTTCCCATTGTACTATGCCCTTTTCTATTGCCGCATTTCTCTCACTGCACCTAATGGATGATCCATTGTTGTCACAATCCGGTTTATAAAAACTATTACCTTGTCTTGCCCGTTTGTCACTTGGCAAAAATATATATCTTAATGACAGAAATGCATAACATTTTCCAGCTTTATTAGTTAATAAATACTCAGGCCGATTCGCCGTGTCATGGAGCCGTGTTTGAAATTTGAAAGTCACACTCTGAAGTCAATTGATGACTTGAATGGGTCGAATAGATCCGATAAATAGATAGAGATGTTAGATAGACTGACTGCATTGATGCATCTGGTTTGAAAGCACAATGGACTGGAGTGGATGGTAACCAAATAGGGCGGGCCAGGGCGTCACGGGACTGGCCCGACCCAGAGACTATGCATTGCATTGCACAAGTCTGCCTTGGTCTGTTTTTGTTCGTATTACGGATTTCAGGGTCACGCTTTAATGTGATGCAGTTGTCTACGTGTTTTCGGTTTCCGTGTGTCGTCTAAGAAAAGATTTGCATATATTACGGAGTAAGTTCCTCAGCATAGCTGTGCTCAATCGATAACTGGGGAGCTTACCTAGAAAAGTACTGCGTAAAGAGGAATTTTATCAACTAAAATACATAAATTTTAGTGTATTAAATGGAGTATGGAATTTGATATATTAAATAAAAGCTAAAGAAAAAAAAAAATGGTAAATAAACAATAAATAAAAAATTAACTATATATAATATGCTACATTTAATAAAGATTTATATATGAAGATGTAGAATATATTTCTGTTGCTACACTGAATAATAGAATCTTATTGAGTAACGCAAACCATTTTAGTGAATACTGGCTACGATACTCGGTCAAGGTGTGACCACCAGCTGTTGTTCTTCACTAGTGAGCAATGCTGTGGTCAGGGAGGCCGATGCGAGAGGGTACTCCGGGCAAGGGGCCTGTGGGGTTCAAAGTGTTTGGCGCGCTTTAAGCGGTTCATAAATAAATGCTGAAACAGAAATGCTGTGCGGGGAGGTGCAGATGGGCAGACTTGTATCCGCAGCAGGACGCACCAGTTACGGTACCCCAGACAGATAGACAGACAGCAAACTGCTTACGCAAAAACAACTGCACATGAACAACAATAGAATACCCTGTAGTATTTTGAGAGCTCATTGCAATGCATAAGTGAATAAATGTTTGATACAAAATAAATCAATTACAAAGTTAAATTTGAAGAAAAAAATTAGAACATTTAGTTTATTTAATTTTTAGATAATTCAGCGATAATAAATGTATTCTGAATTATTATCTAATTTTTATTATATGTATGAGTAAATAGTAAATTAATAAAATTATATATTTTTATATATTTTGATATTTTTATAAATATATTTTTAACTTTTTTTAAGTATTTTTCAAACACTACATTATTGTTATTACAATTTAATTGTATTCTTAAGTTTCTTTAGATATTTTAAGTTTAAAAATCAAAAATATTTGTATTGTCATTATTAATTCCTAAATTAATTTGTAAATAAATAAATAAATATTTGTTTCACTTCTTTTCTGTATTTTTATCGTATCTTTTTATCGTTCTTCCCATGTATCCCATGCCATAAGCAAATGCAGGGTATACGCTAATAGCGGCGTACACAGGGTGACTCGTGCACGCCTCACGAATGATTGACTGTCTTTGTGCGCTCTCCTCCACCCGACGCACTGCGCAGTCGCTGGAATTGGCTTTAACCCTTGGCCAAGTCACCCCCTCTGCCCCCCTTTTGCCCCATACCCTGCCGCACCGCCCACCCCTGTCACTGTACACTTCCAGTCTAATGGCGTCGACTGCGATAAGATAGCAAATTCTCGCGCATGACCGAAATGCTAACACGCAGCGGGGAAATCGCAGTTGTTGTTGTTGTTGCTGCTGTTGTTGTAGTTGCCTTTGCCTTTGCTTTTGCTATTATTATCAACGATTTCCAATGTTTTCAATATAAAGGGGCGGTGCTTGCTTTTCGGGCCTGGAAAGGAAGGCAATACACAGGCAAAGTTCTCAGCGCAATTGCTGTTGTTGTTGCTGTTGCTGTTGCTGTTGTTGTTGCTGCTGCTGCTGCTCTTGTGTTGACCGAGCGTATTGACTTGGACTTTTGAGTTAAGTTTCTCATATTTGTGCTATGCCACACACAGCAGCAACCGTCGCTGACTTTTAAGTGCTGTTGACTGTTGTTTTGGGGCCACGTCGAAGGTGTCGCCAGGCGTTGGCTCATTTCAGGCTTTGTTGCTGCTGTTGTTGTTGCTGCTCCCTCTGGCTCTGCCTCTGCCTCCGCCATTTTCTGCTGTTGCTGCTGCTGCTGCCGCAATACATTTTAGCAGTTATAACTCCAAATGCTGCTCGAGTGCAAAAGTTTTAGCCAAAGTTTTAGGTTTCACAAAAATATTGTAATGCTGCCTGCATAGAAAGCAAGACGAACGCAGCCAGCGAAACGGAAACGGTACCGGGAAGGGGTCACAAAGGGGGGCAGTGCAAATGGAGGAGGGAGAGTGGGGGGGGCAGCAGCAGATGGGGCATAGTTGAGCATAGCGTGGCGCATACTAAAAACAGCATAAAAATGTCGACGACGTCGCCTGCGCAATTGTTGTGCTGCCTCCTCCTCTCCTGGCTGGGGCTGCCTGCCTGGATTTTACCATATCATTTGTGTCACATTAAGATCAATTGGTAAACACACACACACACACACACAGACAGACACGCACACACACACACACGCGCGCGCAGGACACACAAAAAGGCAAACGGCATAAAAAGTATCGTAAAAGTCAAATAAAAAGCTCACACAAGCAACAGCAACAACAAAAACAACAGCTGCAACACAATAACAGGAGTCGCAGTTGCAGGCAGCAGCGACGGCGGCAGCAGCAGCAGCAGAGGCAGAGGCAGCAACAACGACAACGGGCCAACAAAAGCGTCAAAAAGTGCGCAAAAAATGCAGCGCGAGTGCCACAAATAGCAGCAGCAACAACAGCAACAACAATAACAAGAGCAGCAACACAGCAGCAATGATAGCAACAGCAACAACAGGAGCAACAACAACAACAACAACAGGAGCAGCTAACAAATAACGCAGCAGACTCTGTCGACTGTCAGCCTTTGCCAGTGCTGCCAGTGTTGCCCGCGCTGCTGCTTGTGTTGCCAGTGTTGCCAGTGCCGCCCCGCCCGCGTCATGCCGCCTCGTGCCGTGCCGTGGTAATGCCATACAGAGTGCCATAGCCGTCGCCGTTGCTGTTGCCGTCGCCGTCGCCGTCGCCGTTTAGCCGCCGCCATTTTGTCGACGCTACTCTGCGTTCTGTCGCCGTCGCTGTTGACGTCGCCGTTGCCAATTTGCCGTCGCAAAATGGCGTTCGCGTGCGAGTGAAGGCGAATCGAGGGAATTGTTAAATATTCTATTTAATTATACAATGTGCAGAATGCAACGTTTAACTCAATTAAATATTTACAACTAATTCAAAACAAAGTTAAACTAAGCATAAAAATCACTCAAGATAGCGAGTAATTTATGTAAGTTGGAAATAAATCAAAATTCTCAGTGCAAAATTAATAAATAAACATTATGATTAAAGAATAAAAGAAATAAATTATACAAGAAATATTAAGATACATAAAAATAAACAAGCGGATAAATATATAAGAACAAAAAACAACAGGAATTAAACATAAATGCAAAACAAAAAAAATAAGTAAAAAATCATATTATATAATAAATAAAAGGCATTATAAAAGACCAACATAAAAGTTAATTTATGATGTATTAGGTCCTTAAATAAACTCAACTATAAAAAAACCAAAAAACCGTAATTGAAAGACTTTTATTTAATGTTTCTTAATTTAAATTAAAGTTTAAGGCCATAAAAAGAATTCTTAAGGACTTTAAAATTAACTAAATAATCCATAATCTAAACGAGAACATAACAAAATAATTCATAAACTACATTGTAAAATGAAAATAAACTTTATAATCTAAATAAACTTTATAATCAGTTAAGCTCCTCATACACTAAAAAACTTAAACTGCACAAAACTTCAAACTGGAACAATAAAGCTTAAAGAGTTTCTGCAGTTTTCAAAACACTCTTCAATGTTAATAGAAATGTTTGTTATTCATCACTGGCATCGATAACAAACAAATTCTTCTCGGAAACAACAGAAGCTTGTCTCGTTCTAAAAAATCCCCCGTTCTTTCGGTAGCTGTCAACGAATCTCTGCATCTATTTAACATAACATGGCAAACGATTTTCTTCCGCTGTACGCAATTTCTTGACAAGGTTGACTACACATTGTAACATACGGTAGCCCCCCAAGATATCGGTGGCATTATGCAGCCAATTCTTGGTAACACACACTCACGGCACACAGCTACACTAGTTACAGCTAACATGTTCATAGTGCAATCTATGTTGAGATACTTGTGCAGATAGTCGGGTTGCTATAAGAGTTCATATGGATATGGGGGAAACTCCTACGACTGTGTTTGCTAAAGCACAGTGTCATTGAGAGCACACACACGCACACATACTAGTCAAGCACACACTTACACACACAGACAATCGCAACGAAGTGCGGGGAGAAACAAAAGAAGCCGCCGCGCGTTTCGCTCGTCTGATAAGAAACAACGACAACGACGTCGACGAAGGCGAGGGCGGCGGCGATTTACCTAGTGCCAGTTGCCACTGTCAGTTGCCAGTTGCCAGAGACTGCCTAAGCAGTCAACTAAGCACACAATCGACACGAACCAAGCCCGAACAGTCGCCCCCGCGAGCAGCCGAGTAAGCGAACGAACGATCCAATCTAGTGCTATCTTTCGAAAGCATACGACATTCATAAATAATAAAGAAAAGAACCCGCGACTCGTGGCCGAACATTTCCGCCGCTCGGCCGGGGCAGGTTGGATCTCTCGCGTATCCTCGGCAGTGTATTCGCAGAAAGTTTTAATAGATCTACATTCATATAACACAAATATCTTCTTCATTAGGGTGGCTTAGTGATCAAATGAAAAGGAAACATTTTAAACTCTTGAAAATCCCATAAAACCCGGAAGAATAAAAAATGTAATAATTCTTCTGCCCAATTTTGAAAATAAACTCTCCCGTTGATTTGAGAATTTGAATATGATAAAAAATTAATATAAATTGGTTTTTCATAAAAAATAAAATATTTTCGATTATTTGACTGCCAAATTCTACTTACTATAAAGGAACTTCGAACCCTACCTTAAAATATGTCAATTGTAGATACATATATATAATATATAATATTCTACTATCATAAGCCACTCTAATGGAAATAAGATTCTAAATATGCCACATTTATTTCGATATACAGGCAAGTCGACTGCAGTTTAAATTAATCGATAGATTTGTGTGGTAAAGCAAAAGCGAAACGCGTGACAATCCGCCCATAAAACACACCCACAAAAGAGGAAAGTAAGAAAGAAAGAGAAAAAAAATTTGAATTTAAAGTGTGCGAGCAAGAAAGAGTGTGAAAAATAGAAAGAAAAGAGAGAGATAGAGAAAGAGAGACAGAAAATTGAAAATTGTAAATTCCGGCAATTATTCGTGCATGCAACTGGCTTTTGAGATGATGCAAACCCTGAAACCGCCACCGCCGCTGCATCAACAACATCAACACCATCTACAGCACCAACATCAGCATCAACTCCAGCACCAACACCAACACCAGCATCCGCATCCGCATCAGCAGCAGCATCAGCATTTGCCGCAGCCACAGCCGCAGCCGATGTCAGTCATGGATAATCACCAGCATCAGCAACAGATTCATCAGCAACAGCAGCAGCAGCAACAATTGCCACCCACGCCGCAGGCATCGCACCTGCTTGCCGGACAACAGCAGCAGCAGCAGCAACATCATCATGGCAACGTTGGTGTTGGCATTGGCGTTGGCGGAGCAGCACCCCTCGACCAGGATGACCCAAATCCTGAGCTGGTGCTTGCCTTGATTTCCAGGAATCGAGCGCTTGAGGGTGAGTACAAAGTACGAGATCTGCAGGTCGGGCAGGGCGACGACTTTGGATGGAAGGTCTCAGCTCAGATCTGTCCGACCAAGTCGTCATCTCCGTATTGCCTGTGGCTCAACTGTCTGTCCAAATGGGTTTCCGACGCTTGTCTAATATTTCTTTTGCCTTTTACCTTCTTCCTTCCGGACGCCTTGGCATTTATTTATTTATGACTTTAATTATGCAAACTTTTTCGCTGTTGTTTTCTGATTACACCCTGTGGGTGTGGGTGTGGGTCTGTACACCCTGTGGTTGTGTGTTCCAGGTGTGGTTCAAAAGTTCTTTCTTTCAGTCATCGAATGTGTTGAAAGCGCTTCAGATACTCGTATGTTGCACTTGAGTTTCGAGGGAGGCCGGAAGGAGGATGTTGGGATCTGGGGCGGTCGAAGGAAAATGCGGTTAGCCTCGGCTTAAGGCCAAAACATTTCCGTTCGGGGGAGCTTAAGTGTTTTTCAATTAAGCACAATCGCTTAACCTTCTTGCATTATCCCGTCTGTGCTCATTTCGTATGCTCTTTAGAGGTGCCAATGTAAGCGATTATTTTGGCATGGGAGAAATTCGATAGTATTCTAATTTAAAAGGCCAGTTAATTTGAATTTAATGAATACTGCTTTTTATACTCTGACTAAGGAAAAATTAGTTTGCTCAGGAGTTAGTAATCATAAGCAGAACGTCTCCGGTACTCTTGAGATCACTCTAAATAGCTATTTATGTTTGTAACTATGCGAACTGGTCCCTTAGGTTTAAAGTTATTTTAATGAAATTTGTCATAAATATTTATTTTTGCTGCACGCTACGAATAAGTCGAAAAGAGTAGGAGCTACCAATTATCAACAGCTTTTAGTTTTTTTTTATCATATTGTAACAACTAGCTTAATTCTTCAAGTACATTTACAATGATCTATTAATGTATGATCAAGCTCGCAGTACAGTTGATTAACGCGATTAAACTATAGATTTAACTTGAAAATCATATTAGTTTTCATAAATTGTTAGAAAATCAAATAACTATATTTTTAACCCATATTTTTTATGGGACCTAATGGACGTTTTCCATTGTTTAAATTAAATCACCAATTTGTGTGCAATTCACTCATTTTGAATATGAAAATTAATTGATAAGAGTATGTTGATAACAATAGTTTGTTAGTAATTTCATCAGAAATTGAAAGGTAGAAATACTTTTTAGATGATATAAAGTTATGTATTGACCGACTAGATTGTCATATGGTAGATTGAAGCTCCCTAATTTTTAAAAGACATATCTTAAAGCAACATATGATTTTAGATATCCCTGAAATACTCAAAAAAAGTCTCTTCAAGTTTGCTTGGAAAAATAGTTAATCTTCAGTTCACTCTTTCCTGTTTCCTACTCTATTTCTTATGGCCTTCTATTCCCTCTTCCCACGCCCACGCCCATTTCCCTTCCCCCTTTCTATTGCTTTCACAATTATGACTTCGCTTCATGTTTCACATGTTACTCGATCTCGGCCCCGAAATCAATTGACAAGTTAAGGCCGCAGCTAAAAGCAGCTCAAAATTGTTGACAACTGACACAGAATGTAGACGGGAGACAGGAGACAGGAGAAGGGACACGAGGCGTGTCGGGAGACAGGACACGCGCCGCAGCTCGCAGTCAGTAAGTGCAGACAAAGCCGCCGCAGTCGGAGTCGAAGTCGAAACTGTTGACAATGTCCAAATGGCTTAGACCGACTCCGGCTACGGCTTTCATGTTGTCTCTAATGTGCAGGGAACAAACGAGGCACGAATCCATCGCATCTGCATCCTCATGTGCCACGTGGCGCAGCATTGAAAAGAGCATGCCACGCCACGGCCAATGGGAAATGGGAAATGGTAAATAAAGGAACTGCCGCAGGTGGGGAGGGGGAAATGGGCGCGTTACATTATCAAGTGCGCCGGGATTTTGTTTAGAGCACGCGTAATTACAAACAAATAAATAACGGGGCATGGCCAGAAACCGCATATGTCGTGCCATGGCGCAGCGCAGCCCCGCACAGTGGACACGTGTCGCTAATATGCAAGTAAAACGGAGAAGAGCAGAGCAGAGCGGAATAGAGCGAGACAATCCCAGTGGAGTTGAGCGACGTTCGACGAGCGGCGTCGTGCAAAAACGAGCAGAAAAATTGAATTATGCGCTTGCGGTGCTTCTTTCTTTACTCTGCCCGGGAACACCCCTTGCACCCCGCAGCCCTGCAGCGCTGCTCCGCCCCTCCTTTCCCTCATCAAACAGCTCGAGCTCAAGAACCGGCAATCGACAAATATTTTGTTATTTGCGCATAAACATATTTATCGAGTTTGCCAGTGTAGAGAGTGAGAGAGAGGGGGGGGGGGGGGTGGGCTGCACCCACGGGTGTTTGGTTTCACCCGTTCTCAGCGTGGACTCCTTTTGGGCATTTGTTTTTCGGGCCTGTCAAAAATTGTGTAAATATGCTTGTCATTTCCACTTGCCTATCGCTGTGCGCCGTCGTGCACTTAGCGCTGGACAAACAGTGACTGCCCAACCCTGACTCCCTGCACTACACCCCCTCCCCTCCCTTGCTGCAACCCTGCACAGTGCGCACTTGTCGTTCTCCTGCCCGCCTGCTTGCCGCGTGTCCTTCGTTAGCTGTTCTTGTGTGGCTTTCCTATTAACAGCGCTAGGGTAGGGGGGAGTAGGGCTGGGCTGAAGGCAGAGGGGTGAAGTGAGGGTTGAGTACCAGCTACGGCGCGATATCCTGTCGCTCGCTGGCTAACCGTATCACTTTGGCTTGTTGTTTCCTTCCGTCAAGTATGTATATCCTTCCTGGGGAGGGATAAGGGGTGTCCCTTTGTTGCCTTTTGCGCACGCAATTTGTCATAATGTCAACAGGCGATTGATGCACTGCCTGAAGAGGGTATCATTGATCGCTGGTTAGTCCCGGCAAGTGAATAAGTCAGTGTGAGGATGCGAGCAGGATTATTAATCTTTTTTCAGCTACATAGATACTCATGTCTTGAATGAAGCCAAAAATTCACGAAATTCATGTTTATCTTTTGTTGCATAATAATTAAGGAAACTTTATAAAAATTGAAATTAAACCTAAACTATTTTCATGTATTTAAAATGAATTACAAAGCTATAAAACAATTTGGGTTGTATTTAAAGTTGCAAAAAAATAAATATTCAAAATTTCATCAGTATTTTTTAAAATTAGCCCCAAGAATTAAAACCTTGAAATGGGTCTTGGAATTTATGTTTATTATTATCTTAAATTTTTATGTTATGTTAATCCAATAGTTTATAATCTGCCTTTAATTCGTATGGAATTTTACTCTATTTAACATGAAATATATGTTCTAAAAGGTTTCGAATCTTATGTGCCTATGGAATAATATAATGTTATTATTATAATAATCCCGGTTTGAAGTTATACTAGGTTAATTTTCTTTTTTCATGCCAAAGATGTTTGGTTTTTGTCTGGATAGGATTCCTCTCTCTCTCTCTTATATCTGATTCTATATCAGACTATAAGCAATCACATATACGGCTTGCCTGCTGCCTCCGGACACCTCTCTAATTAGCTCGATCTCGTTGCTCAGAAGGCTGCGCAGCTCAAGGTTTATGGCCTCGATCTGATCAAAGGAAGCGATGCTGTCGTGACTCACATGGATCTCGCGGAGACAATTATCGCTCGACGTGGTGTGCAGGACACGACGATAGGAATCGGTGTAATCACTGAAGCTCATGTTGCTGTCTCTAGCTATGGCTGTCTGGTAGCTACTCTCGGTGGTAAAACCCGATGTCTGAGACCCTGAGAGTTGAACACTGCCTATGCTGCCGATACTGCTGGCACACGAGAGTGACGAGTGAAAGACCTGGGATGAGATGGAATGTCCAGAGTACGATTGTCGAGGACTTGTCGCTGTAGCTGAAATTTCTGTTACTGAGTTCCATCTTTGCTGGCAACTGCATTCGGATTTACTTCTGCGTGGCAAGCCACGTTTCTCTCGCGTCTCTAGCAGAATCTTTACTGGTGTCGCCTCATCAGTCGAGCTGCCCGGCTGCGGCTTTTCTTCAGCCTCCTCAGGCGGTTCTCTAAACCCATTCATTGCAATATTTTGAGGTTCTCAGACACTTTTCGACGAGCTGTACCGGTTTCTGGGACAAATTCAAATCGGTTTCGGTACCCACCTCATCGGTGAATTCTGTTTGCGTGCAAGAACTGAATTTCCTGTGTACCTTGGCTAGGTCACAGCGGAATGCGTTGTAGGCAGCCCGAGTGACATCGGACATCTGTAGAACAATAGTATATTTAAAATTAATTCACCTAAAAAACTCTTCACCCACCTCATTTAGGATTATGCTCTTTGTGGATCCCCTCAGAGTAGGAATGGAATCGCTCGACTTATCCAAAGACATAACTAAACATTTCTTAAAACAACTTTCAATTTCGATGTGAAAACTGAAATAAGTATAAACGAATTTTACTTATTTGCCTTTCTTGTTGCCAGTACAAACTATCGGACAGTTGAAACAAAGCATTTTGATGCGGTCAACTTTGAATTTATTCACACAAAGCATTATTAATTATAGAAATCGAGTTATAAATCAAACTTTGTCCATTAACTAATTGTCTCCAGCCTCGAACTTGACGTTGTGTGACCACAGTTTTCAACTTTTCAAGACTTTTGGTCAGTTCCTGTTTTGTTTTTGTTTGGGGTCAGACTTTCTCTTTATATTAAAACGTATCTTATGGAGAAACAGGAGTAAGGTACTTTAATTAAGCTGTGAATTTCAGTTTTTAAAGTTTTCAAAATTTAACTTAATTTAGCAAACAGAAAAAAATATTTTATTTATATGATAACTTATACTTTTATCAAAGTACTAATATATATTATATATATATTTGTAAAGCTTCATTAAAATATTATAACTATATTTAATAGCTTTTATTCAAAGATTTCATTATTTACAAAAGGATTTTGAAATAAATTTAAAATTTTTTGAAAAATTACAAATTTAAAATTTCTACTTATATTCTCTCGCGATACATTATTTTTATCGAATCTGAATTAATTTTATAGAGAAGGCATAGAAACATTCCGGAATGTCTTAAAAACCTCTAAAGATATAAAACCTTAGATTTACTGATCTTTCTTCATTCACTCTTTCTCATAAATCATTTTAATTTTAATACTACCTGAAAAAAAGTTTTTAAAGTTTGAATTCCTGTTTGTTATAATTATATTCCCGATGTAGAAGATTCTTGGCTCTTAAGTTCCTTTATCTTCTTCATCTTTTCCTTTATAATTCGCGTATTTTTCCTTGCTAGAGACAGCAAATGAAAATGTTAAAAACTGGAAAGATAAAGGTAGGCTGACACGCTGGAGGACAGAGCAAGAGTGGAAAGGGACTTGGCTTCGAAGCCAAGTTGAGAAATCAGTTGAATTTGTTATTGTTATTTTTGTAGCTGCTTCTTCTATTGTTGTTCTTGTTCTTGTTGTTGTTCGTAGTTCGTTTTTTGTATTTTGTTATTCGTTGTTTTTTGTTGGCGTCCACATAAATCATTTTTTGCTCGCCTGCCCGGAATGCCTGCTGCATATTTCATGGCGGTTTGTTTACGCCACTCACTGTAGTGGGAGCAGGGGGCGAGGGGGACGAGGTTAGAGACGTGGATGCGGACGTGAAGGTGGACGGAAGTTGCGCTTAGCATCGACGACAGCTCTTTGACTAGGCTGCCTCGGCCTGGGCAGGTAAGCCAAGTGGCCTCCCTCAACCTCCGTTCTAACCCCGCCCCCATCATCCACCAGCCCCTGCCCCTTTTCGTTGCTTTTTCTGTTTGTTTCATTTTTTGTTTTTGCAATCGCACCCCCCAAAAACCTCTCACAAGAAGCAATTCGGGGCACAGCCTTAGGGGTGGGGCAAAGTGGGCGAGTGGGGGGTACGCGCTGGAGAATGTTTAACTTACGTTAAGTAAATAATGGGGCGTTCATATGACATTGCGACGGGGCAATGCGAGGGGCGTGGGCCTCACATAGGCCCACTGCAATGTGGGCTATACATATGGGCGAGTGTGTGTGCGAGGGTGTGTGTGTGTTTGCACTCAGTGTTTGCGTTCACATTTCCTTTTTGCTTAATAAAATAAAATATGAAAGCTGCTTGCTAAAAAATCACACACTCAACAACACGACACAGAGAGGCTCACAAAAAGAGGTGAGGAAAGCGTGTTGAAGAAAGGAGAACGCTATGGGTTCTTAAAAAGTTTGCTAAAAAAGATTCGCTAAAGAAAAACAAATTATTAAACAAAATTAGACACGCCTTTTATTGACAAACTTGTATAAGAATAATATATTATTGCTCAATATGGGAATATCATATGGTATTATATTTTATGTCTTGTATGAGTATAATAAAATATTCTTCAATTTTAATCGATCGTTGTAAAGTTAACTTTAAATTTTTCAAGATGAACAATATTTCCAATGTCTAACTAAAGAAAAAAGATATCAAAATCTATCTATCTATCTATCTAAACGGCAGAGTAGTTTTATATCATTGGAAAATTTGTACATTGATTATTTTTAAACCAAAATATAAGGATATATATTACAGTGTATCACTGTGCACATAAAAAACCACTGTGCCTAGCCTGCTGGCAAAGCAACTCTAGAAAAGCATATAAAATTCAAAATGCAAAATTCAAAATACAAATAAAAATACTACGATACTTCTGCAGCATGTTCCCTGCCTTACTTCCCCATGAATGTTGCCTGTTTCAACATGTAGAGAGTGGGGTGGGGGAATGGGGGGTAACAGCTGGGAAAGAGGCGCATAGCAGCTGCCAAAATCGCGCGGAAAAGCGAAAAAACGAGCGAGAGATGCCTCTGTGCAAACAATATCCCGCAGCGAACTTTATTAAATTACATGATTTTGACAGTTAAGCAGCCCCTGCCACTCCCCTCCCTTTCCACAGCCCCTCTACAAATCCCCGCTCCTCCCCAGCCCCTTGTTGTTGTCTTGTTATGCTGCTGTTTCGCTTTTGCGCAAGTGGAAATCATAATTTTTCTTATATTTTATGTAATACACTTGAAGCTGCCAACACAGCAACCCGGCCCCACCCCCTCTCCAGCTCCTTTGCTTGCCAACCAACCCCCTACAGGCATCTTTCGGTTGTCTGGCAACGCTACGCGTATTTTTTTTCGACTATTCCTTGGGGGCCGGTTTAGGCAAATAGAAACGGTTCTTTAGCTTCCTTCTTGCCTTCCTGGCCTGTGGAACTTGTGAGGTTCTTTCTTTACTCCACTCCACTCCAGTCGGAATCTTAGGGCAATTACGTGTTTCCATTGCGGGCTCGGTAAGCAACTTTTATCATTCCGCAATTAGCGCGACGATGTCTGGAGCCTGCTTATCGTCGAGTCGACTCTGTTGTCGTCGTCGACATCGCTTCGGTAGTTGGGTCAGACTCTTGCTGAAGATACTCCTCTAACAAGCCGCTGCCGCTGCCAACTGTAAATATTTGTCCACCGGTTCACTCGATACCTTGAAAAACAGCACAACAACAACAACATCAACAAGAAGAAGAAGCGACCGACAAGAGAAGGAGGAGAAGAGAGACGATAAGATGGGTACCTTCTTGTGGGTACCTCTTGTATCTATAAATACGCAACGTGTGCATTCTGTTCTATTTCTATAACGGTTAGACAACTGTTAAGGAACCAGTTCCTAGTACAGTGGTAACTCAATTAACGGTACACGGAGGGTACTCAAAGGGTGCCTAGTTAAAGTTGTATAGCAAGAAGGTCTTTTAGCGTTACATCTTGAGGTTCCCTGAAGGTTCTTATATTGATATATAGAAAATTATTTTATCATTTATTTGATGATAATGAAGTAGCTCTTAGCGTTGCCGGACTGTACCAAATCTGTGCAGCAGTCCCATTTCGATGTAGGGGCATGTTCGACGGTTATCTATGGCACTTAAACGGTGCGGTTACAAGATTTGCCCATTGAGAGGCGACATATACGATATGTTTACATTTTCACCGTCAACATGGCCTCGTACATAAATGTCTCGATAAGAAAACATGCCAAGCTGCACGCCAGAAACCTGTACAACGATCCCGGTCTTTTTGAAAACTTTTCGAAGTTCGATTTCTTCTTAAACAAAGATGACTTTAATTGAACTCGGTAAAAAATAAACAGCAGAGCTCGATATTGTTGTAGAAAAGAGTTCTAGGGTATGTTTAAAATAGGTTTATAATATAGATACAATTAGGTTCTCTCATATACATATATATTTCATTTGCTTCTATATACCTTTATCCCACTCTAAAACTCATCGCTAACAAAATGCAGTTATAATTCCTAAAACAAATCCTCAATTTTGCCATTCCAACTGGGCTTCCCCGGCTTTAAATGAGGCCTATTAACATGGATGTTGTCGGTAATACAAAATCCTTTCATGTGCAACCCTCCGACTAAGTAGAGCTAACGCTGACTTTGACTCTACTTGCGCTATTATGTTGCGTCCAACCCTGCGCAGGAAGAGGAAAGATGGTGAGCGGGGGAGAGGGGAACCGGGTCTTTTATGCCTTTATGCTATCTGTGATTATTTTCCACATCGCTTTGCCCATTGTCTGTCGACGGTTCCTTTGTCTGAGCGTATCTAAACAGGTGGCAGCAGCATGTGGCCGCGCTACCGGACAGGGAAGCTGCTGAAGCACCCTCTTGCTGAAGCTTCGGTCAGGCTGGGTTTGGTAGTGTTTACCTTTCAATCAACAATCATCGGGCAATCTACATACACATACACATATCATACTATATTCAAATAAATATGCAAGCCAGGAGTTTTGATTTCTGGGCATCAAGTCAACCGCAAATTATGCCCGACCCGTTGGGACCGTGGGTAGTGCTCGATGATTATTTAAACAGGTGCTCTAATTGCGCAAAACTTGCGGTTATTTTCAGTCCGTTTTGTCATTATAAAACAATCGAATTTTCGTTATGTCAATAGTCAACAATAATCGTCGTGATTACTTAACTTATCTTAGGCTACCCGGAGAAACCTAACCGAACCGAGCAGCATAGTGCTGCTCTTCGGCTCGCGTTCCCCACGAGTGTCCCATTGAGTGGGTGCCTTCAAGCAGCAAAATAGTCATGGTAAACACTTTGAAGTGTTCTCTGAATAAATGGAATCATTTATAAGTCGCACCACTAACGAAATATGCCAATGGTTGCCATACCCTGTAATAGTTTTCATGTGTAACGTACCTTTGTACCTTCGACTGTTCCAAAAATATTCGCAAGTCCAGTACAAAGTTCTGCGAAGTTCCCATCGAATAGATAGATCACGCCACTGATCTACATTTCCGGAATGTCGCTTTAGAAAGTATTTATAGACATGATGGTAGACACTACGAAAGCGAATCTCAATCGATCGATACACCCGAGGTGTGAGCTGTGAACCCGGGTATATACCTATATACCTACCCTGTGACGCAGCCGAAGCACTCGAGCCGGCAGATCCGTTCATTGTATTGGATCGATTGTCCACTCCGTTGGGGCTTATCAGGCTTAGAGGGCGATAAGTTAAGGAGCTGCGACTCAACCTTAGCCAAACAGATAAGTGTCACTCTTGGCACATGGAATCAACACACACAAACACACACACAGACACGCCACACATTCGCAGCCGAGAGATTCTTAACTCGGGTGAGTAGACAGTTTCAATTGTTGAGCAAAGAACGCGGCGAGAACTTCTAAGAGATCCGCCAGATCGTCAGTAGTTTCACTATTTGCCAGTTGCCAGTGGGTTATACCCATGTTGGGTTTCCAATCGTATTTACCTAAAATATTGAACTACTTTCCACTCCGTAGCCGTATCGAGACTAGTTCGTGCGAGCACTCGAATATGTCAAACAACGTTGTATAACCCGTAACCCTCTCCCGGAGAGGCAAGAGAAGACTACTCGTACTTCAGTTGGCTGAGACCCCCTGAAGTGCCATAAACAGCAGGCAGCACTGATTGCGCCTGGAGTAGCCCCTGATTAGGGGGCCTGTTGTAAGGCCTGCTACTTGGATTTAACTCAAATACCATAATCGTTTATTAAATCTAAAGTAAAGTTATTTTCCCCGCTTTGAAGTTTCCGCTCCACCTTCGCTGGGCATATCTTGTATTTTACGGGTCTCAGCAGTGTTGACCTAGTAAGTTAAGTGGAGAAGGGTTAGATAAAGAACGACAACAACTCGATAAACCAGAGCAATACGCATTCATTGGATTAGGGAATGCCTTTGGCCATGGATTCTCTGTTTCTCTTGTTTATTGACTTTGCTACATAAACTTTGCTGCATTATATCCATATATTATTTTTGGGCACTATATCTACTTAATGTATGTATAGTATTGTTAACGTCTTCCTTGTGTTGACGACTAAGTTTCTGCAATTGTTGACTTTTTATTTTCTTGAGTTGTATCAGATTTTAGAAAATATTTTTACGAAAATTCTCTAAATTTCTTTCTTAAGTTAAAAGAATTCCGAGAAATTTCGTTTCAAATACTGTAACAATTTGTAAATTTCCTCTTTCCCAAAAACAGTTCCACATAAGAAATAAAACCTAGACAACAATTACTTAAATGAAATTCAACAAATGGGTCTAGTGGCCGTAGTACTATATCTTATTATCAATTCGCAGGGGACTCTTAAAAACTCGTGCAAAAATCAAGAGCTGCGAAACAGACAAATGGTTTTATTTACAGAATGCACGACACAGCACAGATAACAAGAGGATCTGAGTCTGGTACCGTCCTCCGCTGGTCTCAGGCTGACCTGTCCGTTGACTCGAGCGTATGTCGCAAATTATGGGACCGGGGCAGGAGCTTGGGAAGCGTTCAATGAACAAAATGATTTTATTGCGCCTCCGCCTTCTAAGCCAGCAAACCACTTGGACCATTTGGCCATATGGTGGCATTTGTGACAAAACTGCAGCAGGCACGAATACGGGGTAGACAGACAGATACTCAGACACTGGGTAAGAGAGGGAGGGAGTGACAAGGAGAGGGAGAAAGAGGAAGCTGCCTGTTGTCGTTTGTTGTCGTTAATGCCCAATGGGTGGCAAATTGTTTTTTATTATCGCTCAGGCTGGGAACGCTCGTTGCGACGACCCCTCGGCCAAAGGAGTAAGGCCGTAAGCCGCAGCTTACCAACCCACTTCCCCCCTCTGTGCTCCTTCCCTCCTCGAGCATTGTCGATTGCGTGAATAAAACTTTAATGGAACGACACAAATCCCAACAAGGCTGTGCCCTCCCTCCGTTTCTCTTCCTCTCTCACTCTCTAAATCTAACTAATTGAGTGCGAAAATGCCGTCAGTTGTTGACGCTGCTTTTCGAATTCTTTTTCGAAAATTTATTTCCAACCGAAAAGTGCATACGAAGTGCAAATAAACTCCGCTCCCTCGACAACTTCTGTCTCTATCCCTCACTCTCTCTCGTGGGAATTGCGGGCTTAAAAAAACAACTGCAAGTGCCACTTTGCTGTACGTGGATCCAAAAATGCACTCTCATACAGACACACTTATACCACAATCATATGTGTGTGTGGGTGTGTGTGTGGGCAGTGGCATCGCTGGCGGCGATTGTCACTCACGTAGATTGTTGATGGCGGCCATTGCACGTCGCAAATTTTGCAACCGAATCTCGACTGAAAACTTGCAGCTAAGTAAAATTTATAGCCTGCTTCGAGGCGTTGTGTACGTGACCATGCAGTGAGGATTATGAAGCTGCACTCGTTGGGGGACTGAGATTGAGATGAGCAGCTTAGCTAGTGAATTATACAACAGAAGTACATATTTGGGAAATGGAAATGGAAAAAGTCTGATGTCAAAATAAGTCTGATTAGTTTTTTTATTCATTATAGCAACAGCCATCCAGCATTTTCCATAAGCTAATCAGAATCGAAGATTGTTTTTGCTCCAAAATTAGTAAGGTTCAATGTTTGGAATAGTATAAAGAACTAAGAACTGACTTAACCAAAGATGTGACTGAAATTTTTACAATTTTCTGAGTGAATCTTTTAAGAGAAGAATTTTGTGTTTTCTTTTAAGATTCAGCTTTAAAAATATATTATATAGATTAAATATTTAATAACTACATAAAGAGTAAAAATACTACATTTAATACTAAATATCTGCTCTATAGTAAATATACTTATTTTATATTAAATATACAACCAACAAGTTTTTATATCCAAAATGTTTTCGACTGTTTCCGGAACTGTTTCCCCTGGCTTCCTTAAGCGACACTATTATCCCATCTTGTTGTGTCTGCTGTATCATAATTTACTGCAATAATTGTGCTGGGTAGGGTTGACAAAACGACGGAAGTATTTGCGTAAATTTCAACTAACCAAATTGCCAACATGGAATGGAACGTAGTACTACAAACGACTACGATGAAAGCACTCGCACCCCAACCACCTTCAAACCCGGATGGCTCCACCGCCCGCTGAATGGTAACTCCAACATTCAACTGCAACCCTTAGGCAAAACTCTGCTGTCCCTTTTACACCCACACTGCTGGCTACGGCTCTCCCCCTGCAAATATGGCGACGTCCATTTTTGTGGCGGATATTTTAGCAACAACAGGAACAGCAACAACATTAACAACAACAAGCACAACAGCAAGCACAACAACGACAGGAGAAGCAGCAATGGGCTTGGGCTACGGCTTTAGCTCCCCATTTACCTAACCATTTCGGCGCCATCTTGGCTTCATCAAACGCACACAAAAGCCCATAAGGGCAAAGCCAAGATAATGGCAGCACTGGCAGGCCTGGCAACCCTGCTGAGCAGTAGCTGAGCTTAGTTCAGCGCATCAGGCAGCAGGCAAATAAAATGGGCACCAAACGAAGTCGTTAGACCGCCGCCGCCGCCTCCCCCTCTACCCACGCCCACTCACTTTGGCCGCCCACTTTGTGCCACCTTCCTTCTAGGAGGTTTTTTGTGTGCACGTTTTGAAAAGAAAATCACCCCAAGTGTGTATTTTTATAGAGACCGCAATAAACCTTTTTCTTTTCTGCGTCATTCCCGCGTCGTGAAGCGCTTCGATGAATGTGAAATGCCTCTTCCTCTCGAACGGTATCCGTATTCGCATCCGCATTCGAATCCGTATCCTGCCCTGGCCGTTTTGATGAAGTTGCAGCACAGACACAATACACTTGGCAAGCGAGCCAAAGAAGAAAAAAACTTACCGCAACCGTTGCCCATTTTTCTTGGCCAGCCATAACCATAAAGGCGGCTCAGCGTAGTGGGCCGATTCATGGCCCCAGCACTGAAAATTGGAAAGAACTATGCATGCAACCATGTGCCGAACACTCGAACTAATAGAGATGGATGCTTTTGGACACGCAACAGGATAACGATCAGAATATTAGTCAATATTCTTATCGAATATACCTACTGCGTTCCTTTAAAAATTAATACAAACATTTCAAATTGATCTTATTAATTTTAATTTTCATAATCATTCACTCAGTTTAAAATACACAATGTTCTGCGATTTATTATATAGAAATATCATTTAGTAATTTCATCTTTTGATCAATGCTAACCTTACACGACTCTTTCCTAGTATTTTTATATTATATATCGATGGTACAGTATTTTTCAATATCGATCCATCTCTCTTTTTTCTATCGATTGAAAGCTAAGCTTTAATGGGCACTCGCGTGACAGCATACTTGTATCAATGCTGTTTGTTTATCGATAGAACCGCTAACAATCGCGCTCGGTCGTGTCACGCGTCACAACTTAAGCTCAACTCTATCTGTTGGTCCTTCCATGTCATCATTCTCGTTGTCCTCGTCATCGTCGTCTTCTTCTTTGGCTTGTCCCTTTTCTCTACGGTTCATCGCTGATTCTTGTGCTTGCCGTTGCTATTGTTGTTGTTGTTTTCACTGTTTTATAGCCCGGTCAAGGGTGCTGGTCAGCTCACGCTGCTTGTCGGCTTGACGCTTGAATGGCTGCCAACGAGAGCGCGCGCGCCTTTTGTTTGCCTAAAGCACAGTGAAAGAGACAGAGAGAGAGGAGAGAAAGAAAAAAAGCGTAGCAGCAAAAAAGGAGAAACACGAAAACAAAAGACGAGGAATACAAAATGCTTTTTTGCAAAGTAACCAAAAGCTAGCGTAAAAATAGAAAATTGAAAATAGAGAACAGAATATGTATGTGGCGATGGGGCTCACTCCCCTCCCCCGCTCCTGCCCCACCCGGTGCCCCATTGTTTAATAGACGTCAGCTGGAATGTGCGCCAGAAATTGAAAAGTTATTGTGCTGCATATCCACTAGCCGCTGCCCCGGGGCACGGCAATGCGAATGAATGAGAACGGGGTGAGAGAGGGGCAAAGAGGGGGAGGCAGGGGAGATTGTGAATTGAGGCTGAGGTTAGGTTAGAAACGTTGCGAAGTGCCGTTGTATTGTCGTGACAAGCTGCCACTTACAGTCGCTGTTGGTTTTTGTGCCACTGCGCAAATTGTTCAACTAAAATATTTGACAGTTAATTTTTGGTTTGGTCGCGGCCTTTTTATGCACTTGCCTGGCACTGCCGCTGCTGCTGCTGCCACAGGCTCTGCCTCTGCCTCTGCCTCTGCTTCTACTTGGCTCGACGAAAACTATTCACAATGGTTGAAAGCTGGCAGAAGCAACTAAATGATGCCATAGCAGGCAGTTTATGACGGCGCCATTTACAGTCTTGGGTACACACTGGCATATGTAAATTTATACAAACACATATGTATATAAATTTATGTAGGCGTATATAGACATAAGTATGTATGCGTGTATATTTATTATTAAATATTTATTTCACAAAAACTATTATTAATTTATGTAAATTTTACATAATCCTCGCCAAACATTTACAATTGCCAAGCCTCTCTTTCAAAAGCTGATCGTCTTCACACTCACACACACTATCTCGGCTCTCTTTTCTCTTTGTCCAACTGCATCTGCAATTCCCTTTCATCTCCTTCGACCGCAATTAAGATATTGCAAGGCCCAAGGAAAAGCTTAGTGAAGCCTGCACAAAAGCTCAGCGCACAGTAACAATATGCGCAAAAAGAGCTAAAGGGACACGTGCATAAAGTAAATTATAATAGGCATAATAAAAACGAAGCAAGAGCCAAACGACAAGTCACGGCATTTTTGCCATTTACTTTGCATGCTCCACTTCTTGTCCCGCTCTATCTCTCTCGCATTCTCCGCTCTACTGCTGAGTGCTGTTGCTGTTGTTGTGGTAAGGCCGTAAGTGCTTCGTGCGGAATTAAAAGCAAACGCATTAAAAGGTGACCAAAAAGAATTTCACCTTGGCAAAGGAAACACAGAAAAACAACAACAAGGCAGCAACGAAATGGCGCAGCTGCAGATGGCGACAGATTCTCGTTGGCTTAATATTACATGAGCAGGGGACACACAAACACACAGACGCGCGCCAGTGTGGGGTAACGAGCAACATTTTTAATTATGAAACACTAAAAGTGGCAAAGCTAAAGTGCAACGAGCACGAGTCGTGGGAGGTGGAAGGTGGGCATGGAGGCGGTTGTTCGTCCTGTGGAGCATTGGGGTCGCTTTAGCCATGCTATTAACTTAAACGCCTTTTGCCGGTTAATGGAAATGAACCTCGTCGTGGCAATGGGCAGTTATCTGGTTAAGACAACGACGACGGGTAGCTCCGAGGCGAGGACACGCGCAGGTGTTTAGTCCCGACCCTCTTAACCGTTAACGGTTAACGGTTATGAGCAGTGCGTACAGCCGAGTTCGTGTTAACACGGCCTAATTGTGGGCATGGAAGAGGCCGCCTGCTTTTGTTTGGCGCGTAAGTGGAGACGAGTGCTTGATGTAGATGGGGGGAAGGGAGCGAGTTGCTCTCTCATATTAAGTTACTGCAGTTGTTTTAATTGCACGTGCCACGTGCGCCCCGGGGCACGAATGAAACGTTTTAACACCAGGCCAGGTGAAGTCAAGTGCGATGAGCCACGCCTCTTGTAGGGCCTCCTCGCGGAGTTTCAACTTGCATGTGGGGTTGACGGGGGCAAGCGCACTTAAGCAGCACCTAAGCCGATCGTCTCCACTGCCCTCCCCCTGCTCGTGCAGCTGACAGAGTTGAGTTTCCACGCAGCTCGAATTTCCCTGCGTGAAACAGCGCCAATAATTGATATCCATCATTGCATGCACGCGTCCAGTCGCGTGCTGGGACGATGACTGAGCCACAGACAGACAGTCAGTTGAAGGAGGCCACTTAAATGGGAAACTCAGTGAGAGGGGGATAGATGACTATGAAAGTTCTTGGCAAGTGGAGATCTGGCAACGCCAAAGTCACTAATCACTTTAATTATTTTAATAAATCACAACGAAATATTTTTCTACTTTATCGATAACTTGAGAATCATACGCTGTTAAAGTTAAAGTGGATTAGCAATAACAAATTTACGCACAATCGTATAGAGTAAATCGTTGCAATTTCCACACATTACTCCCACAGTGCACAGACCCTGCGTGTTTTGACTCGTCTCTAATTTCATCGGGCATCGCGCATTAGTTTTTATTGCGGCGTTTACTTTTCTTCGCCCATAAGCCGCAGCAGCAACGATTCCAGTCTATCGATATCCATATCCACACAACACCACAGCAGTTCCCGCACACCCTCCCCCCTACCACGTACAATAACACATACATATACATATGTAAGCAAAGTTAAGTGCCTCGTGCCCCGTGCCTGGGACTGTGCAACAGTTTGGCCCGACGAGAAGCTGAGCCCGATGAAAACAGTTCTCAAAGTCGCGTACCAGGGTTGCCTGTGCCAGTCGGGGGTTGCTTCCCGAAATTGATTAAGGTCATTATGCAGCCGGGTTGCGTCAAGCGGAGCACCGACTGACACTTAATCCCAGCGGCATAATCAGCAACATATTGTAGCAAAAAGTTCTTCACGCTGCCATAAAAAGAACTCGTAGCACCAGCAGCAGTTTTGTATTTTCCGAAATTTTACACCCCGCATGCGAGTGGATTGCTCGGGCGGATTGAAGGGCATTGGCAGTAGGGGGTAGAGGGGGTCAGAGGTTAAATGCCACACATACATACATAGCCAAGAGAGTCGAGACCGAGTTTTACGGCTTACCCATTTTTGTTAAACAATAAACCTGCCTTGGCTGTCTGCACTCGTCGTCGCATAGGAGTGCCATCACCTCCCCCCCTCCCCACTCCTTCTTCCTCCTTCTGGCACACTTTGTAGCTACGTTGGGTGCGGCCACGATTATTCATGAGGCGAAACCCTTGCGAACGACTTTGCCCGGCACAGTCCCGAATCAGTCCAAGCCCAGTCCTGGCCCTGCCCTGATCCGAGATGGAAATTTTGCACAGGCAATCGACGACGACGATGACGTCTCTGGAGGAGCCTAAGACCCAGCACTTCAAAGGTTTCGAGGCTAAGAACGGCATAAAACGACCGCAGACTTGGACCAGGAGCGGCAACAAGTGAATTAAGTCGAAACCTGCACACTTTTCCGAAATGGTCACCCCAATCCGAGTTCCTTCATGTGTTCACTCCTCCCAGTGCCATTCAGATCGCTTCCTTAAACGCCCCTCTAAACGTTGCAAATGTTTTTATTACATTAAAAGCATTAACGCTCCATATTAACGCTTTGTGTGGAATGTAGAGCAAACTGGCGAGGGATGCAGTGGCAAGCCCACACCAATATGTCATCAATGCCAGTCAAGCAAGCAAACCAACCAACCAGTTATACCCAAACAGCTAACCAGTTACCCCGACTCTCAACTCCCAACTCCGAGGGTTGTCCTTAAAAACCTAGCTCGACGGGGGGTTCCTTTTTGGAAAACAAACACAACGGGACTTTGACGTTGCTCTGCAGTGTACAGTGGGATCTGGACTGTATACAAATGGTTGTACTACTATATATCAAACCTAAATCAGCTTATCGAGGAGAAGGATAATATTAGGGCTTTGAAAATTAGTAAATATTTAGTTAATCTTCAAGTATGCAGAGTATTCACACTGTATTTGAGGTTGATTCATGCGATAAGACAATATAAGATCTGCGAGATTTATTTAACCTTAATTCTGATATAGTATTGTGAGGATTGGAACTACTCTTGAGGTTTCTTGATACTTTATGACAGTATAAGCATTTTTAGCATTTTTACAATTTGTAGTTAACCTCAAATTTAAGATTGTATAAGAAGCTTAAGATTTCTTCATAATAATCAATTGAATAATAATTTAAACCTTCTTTCGAATATAAAATAATATACAAATTAATTATAATATATTTATAAAACTATCAATAAACTCCTTGCTAATGCAAGTAAGAGGTAGAAGAAGAAGTTTTTCTTGATCTAAAAACAAATTAAATAACAGGAAAACTTAAATGAAATCAGTTTAATATGAAAACATTAAGTACGGGCTGACTAGATAATTCCATTATCGCTTTCTTCTCGATTTCTCTACATTTTCAACAACTTTGCCTCACTGTACCGCACATTACTGTAGTACAATAATACTGGAACTTGACTTTATCAGAGCATTCTGGGATATTATGCCGAGTGTGCTTGTGCTCGGGGACTCGAGTCGCCCCTTCTTCTCGTTCTTCATCGTCGTCGTTCTCGTCTTTTGTTTGACTTTCTCGAATTGATTTCGTTAAAGCAACAACAACAACAAAGACAACATGGCAAACAACAACAACAACAGTAGAACCCTCGACTGCATTGAGTTATCCTTGCCCGCCAGTCTTCCCTTCCTTCCCCACTCCCTTCCCACTTGCCACCCTCTCTGCCTTAGTTCCTGCTCGCGCTTCCTTTGGCTTTTGGTGAGGTTATCGCCGTGATGTTTCCATTTGCACAAAATAGAGCACTTAACGGGGAAACTGCAAACAAATTATTGCACTTGCTGTCACCAAGCCGAGTCCCGCCCCTTGTCACAATGGGAGTGGGTGGGGCGAGGCAAAGCCCGTGCCGGAGCCAATGCCACTGCCAGTGCATACACTTAAAGGATTACAAGCGGATCTGTCGCTTGTTTGCCGCTAAATGGACGCATTTACCAGCAGCGGGCGAGGAAGGCAGAGAGAGTGGGCAGTGGAGAGGGGGGTGGGAAAGAGGGAGGAGGATGCGGCTCACAATAGCCGCGCCGCGGCGTGCAAAGCAGTCGCTTTTTATGGCCAATGAATAGATGAATGAATGCATGACAAACTGACGAACTGACAAACTGCCTAACGGACCGCTTGACTGACTGACTGAGGGACTGCCAGACTGACTGAATGCCTGACTGACTGAGTGGGCGGTCGACTGACTCGAACGCGACGCGACTCGACTCAACTCGCCTGGGTCGGGTGGCCATGGAGTTACTTAATGGATTTGGTTAAGTGCTGCATTGACATTTTGATAAATGCTTTGGAACAGATGCGCTGCCAGGCGCTGCGTTAAATGGGCGTTGCCGCTACGCCCCCCTCGAGCACCGCTCCCTGTTCCTGTTCCACATTGTCCTGGCTTCGTCCTCATCGCGCCAGGCTCTTATGATAAATAGTTTATATGCGAGACCCGGCACGACTAAAGTGCCGGCCGAATAAGCCCATAAAGCACTCGCTACATTTGTCACAAGCCGCAAAAGTGTTTACCCCCTCCACCACGAGGGAATCCACTACGCCACGCCAAATTGATTAACCAGAAAATTTTACAGATTTGTCACGACTCATCACGGCTCCGAGCTGTCAATGATGACTCAACTTATGACGATCTATAACTATGTTATACCTAACTTTACTGTTAGATCAACTGAGTATCTTTTTGAAGAACTGTTGAATCTATATAAAAGACATGGGTTCCCTATGGAATGTGAAGTAGGAGAGGAAGGAATTATGTAAAGTAGCAAAATATAAATAATAATAACATATTATGAAAGCTTCAATTGAATTGAGATATAATATTAAAATTATTTTTCTTGAGCAACTGAATCTAATTTAATTATGTCTTCAACATTTCATTTTAATCGTACTGCAAACACAGAAATTATTGACCAAACCTTTTACTTGCCTTTCATTTATGTTAGCCCACAACTTTTAACATTTAAGCAACAAAATAAGAATAATTGGTGAATTAACTTCATTAGAACTCGTCTAATCGTCAGGTCCTTTTCCAAATGCATTTCCCGAAACTTTTTGTTGTTTTTTTCAACCGCCAATTGCCAAAGAGCCGCAGGAAATGATGATTACCCGCTGGATCTGCCTGCAATTTTGACCAGTTCCAAGTGTCAATTCCTCCCCCTATTGTAATGAATGAGAGAGGAATGAGAGGGTAGAGGGGGAACACTTAGTTAGCTGCCCTCAAATGGCAAAACTTTTTGTAATGTTTTGAAGTGCCTCTAATTAGATAATATGCGGCCTGTTCGCGCAGATGACGCCGTCTCTCTATGCAAAGAAGGCAGAGGGCGGCGCGCGTGCAATGGGCCAGGCCAGGAACTCTCGACCCCCGGACCCGGTTACGGCTACGGGCCGTAAAAAAGGCAAAAAGCCAAGCGCATAAAAAGGCGGCCGATGCGGCTGAGGCAGCGACCGCGTGCGCAATTTGAATCCTAATGGATGCGTGCGGCGCAAGGAAACGACTGGCGGACACGCGATGAGGCAACCATCGCTCGCGTCCACAGCTGGCCGAGGTGTAAAGTTCACGTGTGTCCATTTACCGCACACACACACACACACACAAGCACACTCCCCCCTACCCACACCCACAACCTTTCCTCCTCCCTCCTGCTGCTACAGCTGGTGTCCTTTTATTAATGCTTTTGGAGTGCTTTCGATGTTTTATCGCGCAACGATGTCTATCGGTTCCGGCCTTACCCCTTTAGCAGACCCTCTACTCCTCTTCCCCCACCTCCTCTCCCCTTTTACAGTTCATCCCTCCCACTGCCACTCCACCATTCAAGTGCATCGCTCGTTGCGCAATAACTTTCAGCTGCCCTGGACTCCTCCAACCAATACCTATAAATATGCAATACATATATAGAGTATAGTATTTGTATAAATAGAGTCCGCTCTATTATGATTATGAATTCGAGCTGCTACCGCGTTGACTTTTATCTAAATGGGTCTTTTGTTTGCCAAGCGACTAATGGAATAGGCGGAGCTATACTCGCTGACTATGTCTATACTATTAAATATCTATTCCCCCCATGGTATTATGGACATTTGTAACGGGATTTTCTATATAAGTAGTGTAGTCAAAGGGTTGCTTGCAAGGGCTAATTAAGTTGTCAGCTTAATAGCAACAAATGACCACATAAAGACAAATGCCAACTGCATAACCGATTGAGTATCCTACGTAAGAGGAAGAAGAAAATATAATTGAGTTTTCAGCTAAAATAAAACCTACAACTAAACTTTGCATATGTCATCATTTTGAGCAATTACCTCTTTTATAAAGGGCTCACTTTAAAGTAATTTGAAAAAAGAACTGGTATTTCTTGGCTAATTTTAATAGAACACTCTTTAGAGAAAACTTCTTGAAATGCTTTTCTCTTAAATATTCTTAATTGGCAACAAAATCTATTTTTTAATCATCTGCTCTCAAAACCTTCTCAATTTAAGTTATTGAAAATACCCTTAAACATTCAAATGCGTTGAGCAAAAACATTTCCACAGTACCTTTTATTGTTTTCTGTGAAATTCCCAAAACAAATTGAATTGTTTTGAGGATTGTCTAACGGCATTTTTGCCCCAGAGGTGATTCAAGTATTTTAATGCGAATTTGGAATAAAAGTTTCTGTGTAACTGCGAAGCCTGCGTAATTTGCATTGCAAAAATTGAGCTTCATATTGATATAAAGTGAGGCCCAAATAGGGATTCAATAAAAACAAATACATGCACCTATGGCTATGGGTGCAAGGACAATATGTGCCAATATATAAAAATATATTTTTTTTTTGATGTTAGCGACTTTTCGTCGTTTTTAGCTATTTTTGCATGTACCAAGCAAGCGCTCACATTATTTTAACCGACACTGTCACAGCAGTGTCTATAAGAAATGGCAACGCCAGAGACGAGTGCAGCAGTAAACAGCATTTGAGAGTGTGAGTGTCGAATAGCTCACACAAATCCATTCAAGTCAGACAAATGTGCGTATGTGTGTGTGTATGTACATGTGTACGTATGTATGCATGCGTAATTATGTACTCGACTCACTTTTAAAGCATTTGTCGGGCAAAATAAGCGAAAGCTTCCAGAAACCACACAACGTGGCGCTTTTAAGTTTTAACACCAGCTACAAGACAGTCCAAAGCCCAAGCGAATTTGGCACGACCAACAGCAGTAAGAGAAGGAGGAGAAGAAGGAGGAATAAGACAAGGTGGGGGAGGAACCTCAAGCAAAGCCTGTGCCAGCCATTTTGTTGGGGGCGGTAATGTCATTGTTGCTGTTGTTGTTCCTCTTGTTTGTCTGTGTTTGTGCCTGAACTGAGCTCAGTGCGCTGTTGTCCTGGGCTAAGTGTGTGGGTGTTGCACTGCCCACTCCATCGCGGTCCTCCCCTCCCACTTCTCTTCTTGTGCACTTGTATTGTTGTTTGTGTGTGTAGCGATTATGCAACAAGCTAGCTGTGTGTCCACCTCTAAATGCCATTTTTTGGCCATATGAATTCGTGATGTGTGCGACAGAGCGAGACAACTCTCACAAACACACACACACATATGTACACACACAAGTCAAAGACGAAAGGCAGCTCTGGGCAAACGTTTTGCCAGCTTTGGTGGCATTTCACGGCTGTCGCTGGCAGATTTAAGCCCCACTCAGGCCTCGGCACGCACACGCACACACACCTCCATATGTATATGTCATTGTTGCTGTTGTTTGTGGCAGCTTGTCGCTGCTGTCCGCACAGTTCACGCAATTACGAGGCGAATGCAGACGCCTACAATGCCGCCTGCAGCCTGTCGCAGCGTACCTGCCGTAGTGGGGTTCTCTTGATCTGGCAACGCTAAAATCACTGATCACAACATTTATTTATTTTTATAATTAGCATATAAATATTTTCCACGTTATCGATAACTACAAAACTTTTGTATGTTGATCATTTCCTTTTCAATGCACATTCGCAATCAGAGCAGAGTAAATATTAACTTTTAAACATAATAACAAAATATGTATTTGGGAAACTATTAACCCCATTTACGTTTTACGAGGTTATGTTTGCTATTTTTGTGATTTGCACTGCAAAAACTTTGCTAAACTACTTTACTGTGGTCCCTGAAAGTATGCCACAATTTTCGATATTTTGTTTTTGTGTATGTACATTGTGAGGTTAAATCAGATTTGTGATAAGAACTTAAAAACGTTGGTTTAAACTTTGTTGTAGTCTGAGTTTAGGCCAGATGTTGTTGCTGCTCAGAGCATCAAAACGCAAAAACGTCAATCAGCAACAGCAGCAGCAGCTGCGACTGCGACAGCGGCAGCGACAGCGATGACGACTGCGAAAGCAATTGAAATAAAATTGTGTGAGTTGGCGAACCCGTCGAACAGCGTCAATCGACGCGGCGACCAGACAAAAATTTAACAATTTAAGGTCATTTTTACTGTTAAACAATGACAAAAGAACAGCAACAACACACTGCACATATCCTTACAACAATACGACGAGGCAGTGTGCGATACACACACACACACACACACACACATGCTAATGTATATTTTTAGTGCACGCTGGACTATGTCGCAGACAACGAAGAGAGCGCAAATGTATGTGTGGGTGGGAGTGAGTGCGAGAGAGGGAGCACGTTAGAGAGTCAACACTGATACTGTGTGAGAGCGAAAGAGCGCGAGAGCTGTACAAGATACAGGGCAAGTGAGCGAAAAAAGCTGAATAAGCTTTGAGACCACTCCCCGAAAAGTTCAGGCGACGGCGCAACGTCGACGCACACAAAACAACCAATCCCAGGCATAAATACAAAAAACAAACACACACACACTCGTACACAGCTGAAGTGAAAAACTGAAACACACACACAGACACACATATACAGAGACAGATAGAGGCAAAAGCAATGTGTTACAATGCAATTTCCCCGCCAAATGGCTGCGAGTGTTGTTGTTGTTATTGCTTTTGTTGTTGTTGTTCGACCAACCCAAACTCAATTGTTCGGGCCAAAAGACAAAAAGGGCGGCTTGGAAAACGAGCAAAGCCAAAATATGAGCAACAACAACAGCAAGAGAAAGGGGAGGCAGGGGGTGGGGGGAGAAACAATACAAGAAAACACAGCACAGGGTGCAGCAGCAGTTTTCCAATTGGAAGTGCAATACGATTTCTAAGGGTTGGGCTCTCTTCGGTCGTGATTATGTCAGCCTGTGCACGTGTCTCTGTGTGCGAGTGTGTGCGTGTGTGTTAGTGTGCGCCCACCTTCACCCACCACTAGCAGCTGAGAGTGCAAAGCAGCGACTGCGACAGCGACGGCGACGGCAGTTCGTCAGTTGCTTTCCAAGCGCCGACGCCGCCGCACTTGCCACGCACGAGCGTTCGTCGGTTGTCGTCATTCGTGAAGCGCACTGTAAGCTGCAAACTCTGATAACGGTACTCAAAGCTGTCGTTCAACGCCTCGCGTTGCCGTCGCCTTCGCTGTCGCTGTTCGCCGTCGCCGTCGGCCAATGGCAATGGGCCAGAAGTGTAAAAAGAAGCAACAAAAAATTCGTGTGAAAAAAATGCCAAAATGCAAAATGTGCCGTTATTATGAATACCGTTAAACGATGAAAGTGTATGAAAAATCTTGAGAAAGAGCGAGAGAGAAAGAAATATTCTCAAGCACGCAACGCGATCACAGCTGCAGTAGCTTCCCCTCCCCTGTGTTTCCCACATCCCTCCGTGCAGGCATGGAACTTCTGAAGCTGATGATGTTCAAAACTGACTTTCTGTCCAATGGCAAATGTGACGATCGCGTACCGCCCATTAACCTAAGTCAATTGCCCGAGTTTCTCTTGTGTAAGTGTTCCCCAGCCCCCTCTCCCCCTAATTGTGGGGATTATTGCAAGTGTGTGTGAAGATTTAATTTGTCGAAGTTTACTGTCTGGGAAATAATTTAAAACACACAACACAAATCAAATATCTCAATTTCAATTGACGAATATCTCTAGCTAAAACCTCAACTGTTTTTAAAGTATAACATTGTTTAAATTAAAATAATAATAATACTGACGCAAGACTCCTTAAAAAGTTTAAAAACGAAAAAATTGTTTTCGAAATCTGTTTTTTCACCTCACTGGAAAATTAAGATTAAAAGCATTCCCATCTGAATATAACAACCTAATAAAGTGTTAATCCCGATGAAAATTGTAGGATTAAGACAACCCTTTAAATTTTAAAACCCGTTGTAGGAATCCTAAATTTCTAAGATTTGGAACAATACACATTAATTAAGATTTATCAAATTGAATTCTAGTCTAAAAAAAAAACAAACCAAAAACAAATTAAGGAGTTGAGGTCAATCAGTCAAGGAAAACACCTTAAAATCTTTAAGTAACCAGCATGGATAAAATAAATATAGGTCGCAATAAATTGTAAATAACAATGATGAGTTTTGAAAAAGCCCGTTCTGAAAAAGATGCTGTTTGGTAGAAAACCTGAATCATAAAAAAAATACAAGTTGACTTCATATTTTGGATATCTATCTTTAAAACTATTCATTATACCCTAAAAGAGGAAAATCCTACGAAAATTTGACTAAACTTTGAAAATCTTCAGCAAAGATGGAAAATATATTATGATAAACAAAAAAACTATTTAAAATATTCTCCGGGTTCTCTTAATATAATATTTCTAAGTAATTTTTGCAACAGTTAGCAAGGGCTTACAATATTGAGAAGGTTATATCTTATTTTACAAAAGATTTTCAGATTTTGGGAAAGTAAATTATTGGCTTATGGTGAATGTTTCCCAGTGAATTTATAATTACATTTAATAATTCTGATAACCTAATTTTCATGTCCTCAATTAAGACTTATTGAAGAAACATTTAAGAAACCTAAAGAAAATTAAATAAAATAACTGAAATTCGAGTTCAAAGTTGGACCTTATAAATGTAGCTAATGATTACAAGCACTTTAAAACAGTTAATAGTGCTGATAGTAAATCTATCTCGATTGCAGCTTAAGAACTTTTTAAAGAGTGCAAACAGAATCTACTTTTGTTAACTTGAAAATTGCGAGAAAATTGAATTTAAATTTTTCATAGTGACAGCTTTTAAATAGGAGAAACAGGTTCAAATTACAAAATAAATAGCTCAATTAAAATTCGTTTAGAATTCATTGACGACAAAAATATTAAAACGGAATTCCGAAAAATGAATTTGGGTAAAAAAGAATCCAAGCCACAGACAGGAATAAAGCTAGCTTATTCTTGTTGCAGATCTATAGAGTTATATAGTTTTCAATATCATGGCAATTAATTTTGATCGATTTTTGTTTTTCTTCCCCTCCCTCTCTCTCTCTGTAGCAACGATACCGAAGTGTGGTGGCTGCCACGAACTGATCCTGGATCGCTTTATACTTAAGGTGCTGGAGCGGACCTGGCACGCCAAGTGCCTGCAGTGCAGCGAGTGTCATGCGCAGCTGAACGACAAGTGCTTTGCCCGGAACGGGCAACTCTTCTGTAAGGAGGACTTCTTCAAGTAAGTAAATTTCTCTAACGCCCCTGTGCGCCCCGCTAACACCCTGAGTGTATATGGCGTGAATTCCTTATTCCGATTTGCTTTGGTAATGAAAATCTTCCCCTTGTGCCGTTGCCAATGTTCGGGTCGAACAGACGTTATGGTACGAAATGTTCCGCTTGTGATATGGGTATCCCGCCCACCCAGGTGGTGCGACGCGCCCAGGACAATGTCTATCATCTGCAGTGCTTCCTGTGCGCCATGTGCTCGCGCACCCTCAACACCGGCGACGAGTTCTACCTGATGGAGGATCGCAAGCTTATCTGCAAGCGCGACTATGAGGAGGCCAAGGCGAAGGGTAAACGATCTCCCTCTCTCTCCCACATCTCTCTGGTTACTAGTCTTGATTATTCTCTGACACAGGTCTCTACTTGGATGGCTCCCTGGACGGCGATCAGCCCAACAAGCGGCCCCGCACCACAATCACGGCCAAACAACTGGAGACACTTAAGACCGCCTACAACAACAGTCCGAAACCTGCCCGACATGTGCGCGAGCAGCTGTCGCAGGACACGGGCCTGGACATGCGGGTAGTGCAAGTGTGGTTCCAGAACAGGTGTGTATAGAACATGACAGTGTGTTCCTTCTGTATATCTTATCTACGCTCATCTCCTCTTGCAGACGCGCCAAGGAGAAGCGACTGAAAAAGGATGCAGGACGCACGCGCTGGAGTCAATACTTCCGCTCGATGAAGGGCAACTGCTCGCCCCGCACTGACAAATTCCTCGATAAGGATGACCTCAAGGTGGACTATGACAGTTTCAGTCATCACGGTAAGTTGAGAAGAACAGAAAATTGGTCAAGAATGGAAGGTTTTATTGTGATAAGAAACTCTCTAAGTTAGTTGGGGTTAAGGAACAATTATAATAACATAATTATAACAGAAGGAAACATCTCCAATTACTCAAAGTGTACTTATCCAACATTATGGTTGATATAATCATTAATGTCCGTATGAACATATAGATTTTAGAGCGTATAAAGCTAGAACTATCAAATAATATGTCTTACTAGTGCACGCAAAATTTAAACTGTAGCCACGCCCCCTTTTGGTTTTGCAAATCGATAAAAATCGAATTGCAAGTTCAATTTTAAAGCTAAAACATTTAAACTGGATGAGTAAAATCATTTTTAATACCTAATCATATAAAATATTCAAATTCGGTTGGAAATTGATTATTTTCATAGAAGCTATTAGTAAAATAATTTAAGTGGGCGAGTAGAATTTGACCTTCGTCCTTGGTTTTTCTATTTGTTATAGTTATGTATTGCAATTAATCATTTCTAGTTCATTTTTGCCCTATACCTTCTCAATTGTGAATGCGTCTTTATCTCTTCACTTTTTCACCCTTCAGATCTTAGCAACGACAGCTACAGCACCGTCAATTTGGGCCTGGACGAGGGTGCTTCGCCGCACAGCATACGTGGCTCGTACATGCACGGCAGCTCGAGTCCCTCGCAGTATCCGCCGAGCAGTCGATCGCCACCAGCGGTGGGTCAGAGCCACACGTTCGGCTCGTATCCCGATAACATTGTCTACACGAACATAGGTAAGGATGAGCTGCATCCATATTCATTTTGAATATATTAATAATTATCTGCATCCCCATTCCCTTTTAGATCACGCTGTTGGCTCCTCGTTGCATCCGAACAAGTCGTCGCATCATCGCCTGCACAGTAGCAACAATGTTTCCGATCTGAGCAACGATTCTAGTCCCGACCAGGGCTATCCAGACTTTCCGCCTAGCCCCGACTCTTGGCTAGGGGATTCGGGTAGCACCAACAACACCAGCATTAACAACAACAATAACAGCGCAAGCAGCACCAACAACAACAACAACAGCAGCGGCAGCGGGCCAACGTCCAATTCGAATGCTGCCAGCGCAGCCGCCGCAGCAGCAGCAGCGAACAATGCGACGGCGACTCCCGGCGTACATTACTGATACTCGAAATTGCTTTTGCGCTATTTCGAAATGCAGTCGCGCAATCTACTGCTAGCAGCAGCGCAGCAGCAGCAACAGCAGCAACAGCAGCAGCGGCAGCATCATCAGCGACAGCCATAACGACGCCATTTTGAAAGCTTTACTGCACATAACAGCAGACGGTTAACAGTGCAGAGCAAAAGCTCTGTTGGCGTTAACAGTGCTGGTCATGCGAGCAAGCTTTTTCCATTGACTGCAGCAAAGCACGCAGCATTTGCACCGTTTACTTTCTTACTTTCACCAACAAGAATTACAACAACGTAACACAATTTGCTCAATAATTCCATTTAGTTGTCCATGGTGCACACACACAAACAAGCACAAGCACACGCTCCTCAATCGCTTTTGTTTTGATTTTTTAAGTTTGTTAATTTTTAGTCTATGTAAATATTGTATATTTGTGTATAGAGAATGAAGCAAAAGACAAAAACAAAAAACCAAACGAGGAAAAAAACCAAAAACAAACAGAACTACATTTTAAAATTAAACTAAGTCTGTATAGGGGATGCAACCATGGCTGTGGAGGTAGGTAAAGGAGCGCGGGGAGCTAATGGAAAATTCGCATAATCTCCTTGGTGCCTCCCCTTCACCTCTCCTCCCTTGCCATGGTAAACAAGTTATTTATTGCTTTATATAGGAATACAAAAATTGCATAGGAGAAATATCAATTACGAAAAAGTGATGTCGTATATACATACATACATATAATATATATCTAATGTAATACACAAAAAAAACCAAAAAATAAAAAGATTTCATGCAAATAGAAATTTCAGTAAAAAATGCAAACTACGTAAAGAGAAAAATGAAAACGAATGATAACGAATTTTTAAATTTATTGTGTATTACAATAAGTTTAATTAATTCAAATAAATGCGATAAAAAAACATAAATTACTATTTGACTGTAAGAAATAAATGATACAAAAAATTGTTAAAAAATTAATTTAATTTACTTCAAGGTTTTGTATTATCATGATTTACCATGAATTTATAATACACAAGGTTGCCAGATGGGTATAGTTTGAACAAGAGAAGTAAGCTAATGTTCGGGTTTCCTTGTTTAGAATATATATTAACATATTACAAACAAAAAACAGAAAACAGGATCACAAAGAGTAGACATATTATTGAATCAGTAGACATGGCAGGCCTACCATGTAATTTTCAATTTAAGATTTGCCATTTCGCCCACTGTACCGCGTGTACACCGAGTGTCAAAGCTCCTTGCTTTCTTTCAGAATGCAACACCTTCTCTCTCGCTCTCTGTCTCTCATTCTCGGCACACGCTCCTTCCACTATTTCATTCATAGTGAGCGCGCGCAACTTTTCGCGCTCCTCTCTCTCTTTCTTTCTCTCTCTCACACGCTGAGCAGTCGTATGTTTTTCCTCAGTCTCTCATCCTACACGTTCGCGCAACAACGTCTCGTTCCGACGCATTTTTTGCGCTCCTGTGCGCTTTAACTAATTAATTAATTAAATGTCTTTAAATGCATATATAAAGTAAATAACGGGATAAATAAAGGGAAAATAATGTTTTGTCAACTGTCCTTTGCAGTTATTAAAAGTCAACTCGATTCTACGGTGCGTTTTTGCGCGCTATAAAAAGCGCTTAGTAATTTTTCCCAATTGTTTTTATTAGCTCTCCGTGTGTGTGTGTGTGTGACAGAAAATGTGCTGCCAAATCGTTAAAGAAATGTCGTAAAATGTTCTATTTTTATTTTGCAGTAAACTACTCAAGCGCAGCGCAGCAGCATCAACGACAACAACAACATCAACAACGACGGCGTTAGCCACAGTGGTGTTTGTTGTTGCATGTGTGTGTGTTGTGTGAGGATGCAAATGTGTAATATGTTTTTGTTTTTGTTGCGACGCCAAATTGCATTTGCGGCCGATTCGCCTCGGCTCGATCCCTAGACAGCAAAAACGAGAGAGAGAGAGAGAGAAGCAATTAACCATTGCAGCCGTGGTCACGTTCTGTTTCTGTTTATTCAAAATACTAAACGCATCCGTTCCGTGCGTTGTTTATCCCAATAATGCGAATTCAATGTATGCCAATAGTACTGAAAGTAATTTTCGTGCTGTCAACAATTGTCTCAGTCACAGGTAAAGAACTCGGACAATAACAAAAAGAATACACGGAAAACAGAGTTGCCAGATTGTCAGCAGACAGAGTGGCAGCTGTTTACACTGTGCTCTCCGCTTATATTTGTTCTCTCTCTCTCTTTTATGTTACTCATTCGCGTCCTGCGACAGATTGTTGTTCAAGCCGAATCTTACTGTTGCGCCAGCACACACTTCAAATTAAGGAGCACGTCGTCATGGAAATGCAGCGACAAATTGAGGTGAATGTGAATGATCATCAGCATCAGCCCAGCCTTGCAGACCCGGCAGCCAATCTCCAATTCGCAATCGACTCGGGGCAATTGGACAACATTATGCAAATGTTGCCAGAGGGGCTGGGCTTGAAGCGAGGCGAATTGGCAACGATTGCGACAACGGAGCGAGATAGCTACACCACAACTAACTCCGCTGACCTTTGGTCCGTTGACAAGGAAACAACAACAAAGGAAGCAACAACGACGACAACAGCAGCAGCATCTACTACAACAACAACAATACTTCCTACAGCAACAGGCGAGCCCCCGCCTGATGACGAAAGCACGACGCGATTGCCAAACGAGGTTGCCACCATTTTGGATCTTAACGAAGCTGCGGCAACAATGTCAACAGCAGCAACACTGACTACGACACCAGCAATGATAACAACACTGTCATCGACGACGACAACGATGACTCCACCTCCGATAACATCCACCACAAAGCTGACCACCACTAGTACTAGCACAACGACAATGGCGATGACAACACCCACTGGCGCAAGCAGCAAATCGAATATATCGGACGACATAAGCTTTAAGCTCCCCTGTGATGACTTGTACAAATTGAATTTCTGTCTCAATGGTGGCAACTGCTTTCGCTGGGCGGAGTCGAACAGCTTTAGTTATTGCATCTGTCCTGACGGTTTTGTGGGCGAGCGCTGTGATTCAAAGACGGAGGATGGTAAGCAAGCAGGCAGCCAAAGCAAGCAGTGCAAAGTAGCATTGGCTCTCTTAGCTTACATCGAGTCAAAGAGGATTTACATCAAGAGGTTGTATGCGAAAACTGCCATACCAGCACTGTTAATTTTACATCACTGTTAGTTAAACATAGGGGAGTGAAAATAAGCTCGCCCCTCTCGACCAAAAGGATTTAACAGTATTTTAACCCAACACTTGTTGCACCAATGCAAGAGGCCTTGCTATACCGATTGCCATCTCTTGACGTGAATCCTCTCTGACTGGCTTTGGCTCACTTAAAACAGCATATCGCCCACACACTCTCACACCTTTCTTATAATCTTGCAGGAGTTTATGTGCCTATGCGTCCCACAGCGTTGGAACCGCAGCTCAAGACGGCACACGTTGTCTTCTCTTTCCCCATGCTAGTGCTGCTCTCCACAATCTACGTGCTCTTTGGCGCCGTCTTCATGTTCCGCAATGTTCTGGCTCAGCGACGAAAGCAACAACAACTACATATGCACAACCAGCGCTTCTTTGTTAGCTGTTGAATCCACACACAGCTCAGCTCTCTTTGATTATTGGTTAAGAGAACCAACAAAAGTTTTTGTATCTCGTTTTCTTTTTTTTTTTTTTTTTGGAAACTAACTTTTGTTTCACACACACATATTTTGATATTTATCACTACAAAAGCTGAGTAGGCCTCATTATTATTATGATTTCTTTCTAGGATTCTTTCTTTACGTTGCGCAACGCTTTAATTTATTTAATTAATTATAATTTCTGTAAATTCATTGTATCATTTTTTTTATAGTTGCAAAATAAGAGCGCTCTCTTTTGCTTTAGAAGCTTCGATTTAAGCTTAGTAGATTTGTTTTTGTAGTAACATTTTGTTACGCTATTTAGTATGTATTTAATTAATATTTAAACTTAGCGTTTATCACTGTTATTCATTAATATTTTTGTAACACTTTGTTACGCTGCAAAAATCATCGAACTAAGATTGTTGTTAAATATTTAAATTAACTTTTGTGGATTTATATGAACAAATTCAGTTTTTTCTGTAATAATGCATTAAAAATCGGGACTTCAAAGTTTGTAAAACTTGAAAAAAAAGTTGCTTGCGTCTCTTTTCTTATCTCTGTGTGTTTTTCTTTCTCTTCGTCTCGAACCATCATCAGTTCTGTTTTTCTTTCTTCTGCTCTGGTTCCATCAAAGCTCAAAGTTCAGTTCTCAGTCGAGCATATAGTTTGCTGGGTGGTTTGTTTTTTGTATTTTATAATATATATATATTTATCCAATATTTCGTCAAAAATTCTTTACAAATTTCTTAGAACTTACAGTTAAATGTATAGTAGAAATTATTCAAAAAATTCTTCATCATCATCGGTTCATTGATGAATGCATTCTTCTTTACTTATTCTTTTTTTTTTTTTGCTTATCTCATGATCATCAATATGACAATGGTATGTATGCGTGTGTGAGTGTATGTGTGTGGGTGGGTGTGTGTATATAAATGCATGTTGATGGATTATACGAATACATGAATGTATGTGTGTGTGTGTGTGTAAACAAAAATGGTGGCCAGCTTCAGTTTCAGTGTGACCATCGCTTGGGAACACTGTTTCAAGTAGAGGTGGTCGCAGGTGATGGAAGGTGGTGGTGGAGAAGGTGTTGCAAGTGTTTCTGATTGGTTATCGATGATCGATGACTATCGATGTGCGCGTCGTGTCTCTCGGTTTCGTATGTGTTTCTCTGTCATTCTCTTTTGTTTTAGTTTAGTTTTGTTTTTCATTGAATATATGCTCATGTAATCTTGGATTAGGGATATGAAATTCGTACAAAAATGATTAAAATATGTAAATGTTAAAAATGTATTTTGCTTTTGTTTTTTGCTCTCGTGTTTATCTTTTAATTGTTGTTGGTTTTTACGTTGCGTTTTTCATCTTATCGTTTTTTTATCGTATTTTTTTTTGTTTTGTATTTTTTTTGTTTTTGTTTTTAATAATATGTAATATATATAATAATTATTAGTATTATTCGCATGTCACGGGCAGGTCCTGTGTTGAAACATCTGCCGCGGCGTTCTTCTCCTTTAGATCCTTGGCGATATCCTAGAAGAGAGAGAACAGAGTTCGTTAGAATTACAGTTAATAGTGGGGAAAGATTGGAAAGTTGTTTGTGTTTATGGGGAAATTATGAGAGAGCATGAACACAGAGCGAAAGTAAAAGCAACTAACTCAAAGCACAACAACAACAATTAAAGATTATAATATAAAAATGGAAACAGGTACTGCCAAATGAGGTGATACAAATTAAAAATAAAAATGAGGGAAACTGTTTCTGGTTGTAATTCTCTTTGAAAACAAGGTACAGTTGTGTAGTCAGCGTTAACTGCGGCCAAACAGAGTTGTTAGATCAGGTTATGTTGGGTTCAGTGTGCGTGTGTTTGTGTATGTGTCTGTGTGCGTGTATGTACATGTATGTGTGCGTGTGTGTTTCGTGTGACTGTGTGGGATCAGGATAGGGAAGTAGTTGAGGCGAGGAGTGGCGAGAGTCAGTTTCTTTGTTAATACCAAAAGTTCAACAAGTATAAACAACGAGACAAACTACGTTTTAGTAGCACATTCTCCATTCCATTCCATTCCTGTAGTATCATGCATTATTACATTATGAAAGTGTATTAGTCAAGTAGGATTTAACAGCGAGAGCGAGAGAACAAACAACATAGTGGGAGAGGAGCATGGGCGCCATTGATCATCGGTTAGCATTAGCATTAACATTAAATTAACAGTATCGAGAGACTGCAGCAGACACAAACGAACGAGACTACACTGCTTGTTTACACTGCTTACTCTACACTGCTTTCTTTCAGCAAGCTGTTTACGCTAAAAACAACAAACACAACACACACACACGCTGATGAGGGATGCATTCTATGAAAGCACAAAGAGAGAGTAAAGTACAGAGGCGAGAAGCAAGAGACAGCGATAAAAACAACAACAATGAGATAGCGAAGATAAAAGAGAAATCCCCGTATGCAGTTGAATTATTTAGTAGAGAGCGCGGCGACGACTGCGACCAGCAGTTGTGGTGTGTTATTAAATGTGCAAGTGTGGTGAAGTCGAGTACGCTTTGTTCTTATTATTCACCTCGTGTTGTATGGCCGCCTTTATGCTCTTATCTTCATTGCTGTTGATGATCATTATGCTTTCGGTATTGTTATCGTTATCGTAATTGCTTTCCTCCAAAACAATTGGATTGAGTTTCTCCTCTTCTTGCTCAGTATCCTGCAAACTAAGTTTGTCGAGCACTGCAATCAGATCCTCTTTCAGTGGCTCAATATGCGTAGCTTCTTTATCTTCAATTAGTTGTTCGATAGTTTCTTCAATGGATTGTTCAACGGGCAATTCAATGGGTTGTTCTCTTGCTTGTTCACTGGCTTGTTCCAAGGGTTCCTCAATAGGGGTTTCCACGGTTTGCTTGGCAGGTTCTTCAATGGGTTGTTCAATGTTGAGTTGTTCTGATTTCTGTTCAATACTTTCTTTTGAAATTTCAACGTTTTGCTCAGCAAATTCTTCAACTACTGATTGAATAGGTTCTTCAACCTGTGATTGAATAGTCTCTTCAACCTGTGATTGAGCAGATTCTTCAACTACTGGTTGAATAGGCTCTTCAACTACTGTTTGAATAGTTCCTACTTCAACTGAGCTTAGAATGTTTCTTTCGCTTGTTTGTTCAGCGGGTTCTTCGACTGATTGTTCAATAGTTTCCTCAACCAATTCCTCAATTGGTTGCTTGACAACATCTTCTTGCTTGACGACATCTTCCTGCTTGTCTTCATCAATGTCTGTTACAATCCTTGGCTCATCACTGATGATCTCTTTGTTGCTCCTGCTCTCCACCTCTTGCTCATCCTGTTCTGTTACAAAATCAGCTGCCTGCTCTGTGATTTCATTGACAATAACATGAGCATGTTGCTCAATTTCAGCGAGTAATGCGGCTTCTTGCTCCACTGCATCCTCATATTTTTGCTCCTGCTCTTGCTTCTGTTTCAATTCTTCGAGCAACTTCTGCTCTTCCTTCTCCTCGTCAACGTCAACGTCGTCTGTGGTCAGGGCAAAAGCCGATACACGTGAGGGTGGTGGGGACTTGGGTAGAGGTGGTGCTTCTGTTTCGGCTTCAGCTTCAACCTGCGGAACCTCAGCTTCAACTTCTGCCTGCTTGGACTCGGGAACGACGAGCTGAGAGTTTTCTACGGATTCTATAAGCTCTAACGGCTTGCTGCTGGGCTTGTCAGAGGATACGGAGGAAACCGTAATGGAAACTGTTTCTTCTTCGAATTCGGGTGTTATGACAACAAAGCCCTCGGAATCGGGATCTGGATCTGGATCAGAGATCTCACCAACAGCCGCTATTATGGCGGCAACCACTTGCTCCTCCTCAGCAACCTTGTTGGCTTCTTGCACTTCTGCTTCCTGCATTTGGGGTGTGGTGGAAAAAGAGACGGTGTTGGTAGTGTTGTTGTTGTTGGTGGTGGTGGTGTTGGTAGTGTTAGGAAGTGTGTTAATTTGTTGTTGTTGTTGTTGGGTCTGAACTAACTCTGCGGCTGCAATTGTCTCGGTCTCAGTGGTGTCTGTTGTTGTTGTTGTTCTTGTAGTTTCTGTTGTTGTTATTTTGTTGTTGTTCTCAGTTGTTTCTGTTTCTGTTGTTGTTGTTGTGGTATTTGTATTTACAGTATTGTTGTTGTTGCTGTTGTTCTCGTTTAGAGTTGTGTCTGTTGTTATTGTTGTTGTTTGTTTTACCTCAATTTGCGACTTGTTCTTGATTAGCTCGGCCTCGGACTGCTCGGCAACAGGTGTTGGCGGTGGCGTGGCAATGTCGTTATTCACGCTCTTCTCCTCGTGTCCATTCGTGCCGCCATTCTGATGTGGCTGCTCATCTCCGGCTCCATTCTCTGCAGCAGTAGCAGCAGCTTCCGGTTCGACAGGAGACTCAGCCAAACCGTTTTTGTCGCCATTGGTCAACACTGCCTCGGTGGCTGTGGCATGTCCGTTGGTAACGACAACTTCAGCGGTGGCAGCCGCCTCTGGTTCCGGCACAACAGCGACGCTCGTCTCAACAACAACTGCAGATGAGGCGGATGTCGACTCGGTGGTGATGATGCTCGTAGTTGTGGTGGTGGTGATGGTTTCTGTTATCTCCGACTTGGCGGCGACAACTGTCTCCTCGCTACTGGGGGCAGCTACTGCTGCTGCAGCTGGAACGGCATCACCATTGACCTGTTTTTCCGGCTCTTCTTGCTTTTCTGCTTCGCTGGCGGCACCATTCTCAGCTGGTTTAACCGTCGCAGCTTCCGCACTTGGCTATAAAACAAGGAAACAATTTTGAGTTGAAAAAAGCTGCACAAGAAGATAAGAAGAAAGGGGAACTTACCTTGGCGGCATCCTCAGCAGACGCTCCTTCTACCGCTGCTGCTTCTTCCTTTGCCGCTGCTTGCTCTGGCTGCGCCTCACCATTTGTTGGGGCGGAGGCTGCCGCCGCTGCTGTTGGGGATGCTGGCTCCTCTGCCTTCGCTGGCTTCTGTTTATCCTTCTTGCCGAATGAGATGCTGCGGAATGACCATTTCTTTTTCACCTTATCCTTCTTCGACTTGGACTTGATGCTCTCATCAGCCAGCGGAGAAATCTCCTCGGTGACACTGCCCTCCTTGGCCTCATCCTTCACGGTCTCCGCCGATGAAGTTGCATCGCCACCGGCACCATCGGCTTTGGCTGCCACATCAGCTCCAGCCGCACCACTTTTCTCAGTTGTCAGATCTTTGTCGTTTTCGGAATTCTCTTCGGTGTCCTTTTTCTACAAAATGCAAGGAAAATTGATGAATATTTCCAGAAATTTTTACTGTTATTCTACTTGTTTCTTACCTCGCCTGATGCAGCTGCATCCTCACTCTTCTCTTGCGGCGTCGCTGCATCTCCATTTGCTTCTGCTGGCGGCGCTGCCGCTGCCTGATCAAGATCCTCGATTTTCTCAACTTTGCCAGCGACCGCGTTGCCGTCCTCGCCAACCTTCTTCGGATCGGTGGTAATATCAATTGAACGCTTGCTCTGAGCTTTACCCATTTTTGCTTTGATTCGTCTGTTCCTCTTCCTTTTCTTCTTGTGCTAGTGATTAATGTCTAATTGGTCGGTTTTTAAATGCGTATCTGTTAATTGCGAAACAAGAATTTGGAATGGTTTAACATAAGCAAATCATAATCATTATCATTATTTAATGTATATATTTATCAGTTTATTAAAGGTATTCTTTTAATTGTAGTTGCTTTGTTTTGTTAATCTGTTCTGTAGTAGGGAGAAATGCCAGAGAACACTTCTAAAAAGAACTTGGCAATTTCATTTGTTTATTCTTTCGTTTTTTCCGTGCTGTTTTATTTTTACACATTGACATTTTAACGCACGCCAGCTTCTCCTCGCTGAGAATCCGCATAGCATCGCACAATCTCTGCGCCAATTTGCTGCGGGTGTTTGCTTTCTTCCCCCTATCCATCTCCCTTCTTCCTTCCCTGCATGCTACTGATAAGGCAATATCATCATTTGTGTCACTCAACCCCACGAAAAAAAAGAGATAAATCTGTTTACAAATGAAAGATCTGTGCTGACTCTACAGTACTCGTTCGATAGGTGCTATAGAGAAGAGGAAACCTTTTGTATTGTAATAAAAACTAGCAAGAGAGTCAGCGTAATTTAATATCCCAATAACAATATAAGCTGAACTGATTGCACCATCATAAAGCAATTAAGTTTCATTGATCCCCCTTGATACCCGCACAAACACATTTATAAAACTATTCAAGAGCCGAAATCAGTAGCAGTTATACCATATATAGCTAACTGACCTGCCGAGATATCACGCATATCTCCGCATTGCATTGCTCAGCGCGCTGCTTATCACTCGCTGGGCAAAAGGGGGGTGCACCACAGCAGTAAAGCGGAAAACAAATGAATACCGACAAGAGGCGTGAAACCATTTCAGAAATGAATCATCAATCTTATAGAGGAAATTTTCATGAAACACACACAGAACATATTGCAGAGAGGGAGTGGGGGGAGGGAGAGAGACACGCCAATATGTACTTCTGCTTCTTCTTGCTCTGCTTGTTAGTACACTGACTGGCCTGTCCCTGGTGTTATGCGTCACTTTGAAAATCGAATTACGCGACTCGGTAAATGAAACAGAAACCGTAACGAAGAATTTAAATGGAGAAAAGGGGAAGGCAGAACAGCGAGGAGAGAAGGGCGCAAAAAATTAAAAGCAGCAAACAATTTCGTCATGTTTAGTTAGGGGTTGCAAAATATATAAAAAAAAGACAAGAGGCGCGGCCAGAAAAGGCTTAGCACTCAGCAGACAGAAGGTTCATATAATGCACATTTATATACTATATATATTGCAATACATATGGTATAAATATCTTCACGCCTCGACTTGGCACAGCTGCAGTTTAACAGATGTTTCTGCGGGCACTCTATCTGGATTGCTGAATTAAATGGGGTGTACAACTCATAACAGTTGATTCAACTTCAGCTTGAACATCAGACTTAAATAAATTATTTATAGGTATAACCATATTTCTTTAAATTGTCTATTAACTCGGCATATTATCAGTTCTACAGAAGTGGATTTGATTTTTCGAAAAGAGCAATACATTTTCTTAAGGAATACTTGCTTCATATGTTTCTGTATTATATTTTTAGGAAAATCTCTGTCAAAAATCTAAGGTTCCAAACTCTTTAAAATTTACATGGGAATAACATTTTGTTTAGGTCGTGATCCCTAAAGAATTACAATATAATCAAGTACCAATTTTATTGTGCCATATTCAAATATCTTGAATAGCATTGACCTCTTCCACTTCTTTTGCTTCTGTTTTCTCACATTTCCTCGCATTCGCAACGCCACTTAACGTTACAATTTATAGTTTCATGAACCAGTTATGAAGAACATTATTTTTAATGCTTTTTTAAGCACACACACACACACACACACAACACTCGAGAAGAAACCCCCCGAGCAACGCGCAGAACGAGTTGAGTGGGGCAAAGTGTTCAACTTTTGGTTTCAATTACCTCGAGGGGGGCCAAAGAGAGACAGAGACAAAGAGAGAAATAGAGAGCTTACAATTTAGCTAGTGTTGATTGTATTGGCAAGACAGACATACATATGCTATGGTATAATATGGTATTGTGTTCTACGATATGTTTGAAATGTTGTAAGAACGAAATTTGAAGAGTAAACATCAAGTTTCATCAGAGTTTCGTTCAATGAACCGCCAAACACGTGCCCGAAGAATGTGAAAGACGAGCAAAGAAAGCCTGCCGAATTTTTTAGCACCCTAACATAATTCGATTGTTTGAATGGTCAATGGTTTCCGGCGCTAAAGATATTTAGTAATAAACAATGCGTGGCGCATATCTTTTAACTGAATCATCGTAGAGCATACACAGATACACACACACACACACACACACAAGTACACAGACAAGCAACAGCACAGCAATTAATTCGATCGTATAATTTCAAATTGTACGACGCGACTGTATGCAAAATGTTGTATGAGTAATCGGCTAGCAAAAATGCCGGCAACAACAACACGCACACACACACACACAGACACACACGCAGCCTAGTAAACACAGGTGTAGTCGCAGGCCGTAACTCAACCCTTACCAACTGTGTGCGCAGGCTGGCTGGCGGGCAGGCAACAAATACAATAACAACAAAAACAAGTACACCGTGCACACATAAAAGCGCAAGTAAATTTGCGGTATGACGCATCACAGCAAGGCAAAAAGGACAAGAGCAAACAAGGATATGGCGACAACAAGGCGGGCAAAGGTTGCCACCCAAGCACACAAACGGGGGTTGCCGGCCGGCTTTTCACTACTATAACTACTACTACTACTACGCATACTACGACGAGAGCAGATACTACTACACTTACGTACAGCAACAGCGACAACGACACGGTCAATGCCCGAAGTTGCCATGGCAACGAAGCGTCGACGCTAACGCTGACATTGGCGTCGACGTCACTGCAATGAGGGAGGCGTGTGAAAATGCTTTGAGCGCCGCCGCGGCCCACATAAGGCACAACATTTAAAAGCGTTGCCAGACTCCTCACATGACAAGGCAAAAGTACCCAAATGCCGAAGTGAGTAAGGGAGGGAGAGATTACAAGATGAACATAGCACGCGATTAACATCGCAATTACAGTGCAATGTGGGGAGAGAAGGAGGATAATCGAAAGCGCAGCTTGGGGTTGCCAGTAGAGTGTGAGTGCTAGGAGTGTGAGGAGTTTGAGTGACAGCCGAAAATTAGTTGTTCCATTAAAATTACTTAATTTCGGGCTGCGTCGCTGTCGCCGCCGGCAGCAATCAAAGGCAGCACATATGGTGTGCATACAATTTTTGGCTTTTATTAGTTAAATTCAATTTAAACTTGACCTTTGATGTGTGATGTGCACACACGCACACACACACAAACATAGTCTCTCACGCCTGTAAGCCGCGCCTTTTTATTGTGTATTTGGTGTAAAGAAAATGTCTAAATGAAGGGACAAAGGAAAGCCATACACACTCGCACACACGCACAGCCACCGAAGCAGAGTGGTGTCGTCTATAAATAAAAGCGCATTTATCAACAATGAAGCGTGTTCCACATGCACCAACAGCAACACAAAGAGCCAAGTACTTTTGTCTGTGCGTGTGTGTGTGTATGCGTGTGTGTTGAATTGTCTGCTCTCTATCAATTTTGACACTTTAAGCTGCGCGGCTGCGCTTTCAATTTGACGCCTGCTACTTCTGTCTTTCCCTCTCCTCCCTCTGTTCTCTTACTAGAAACGAAGAGATCCACGAGACGAGAGAGATACGTAAATTAAATTGATTGCGCAGGAATGCGTACACTCTCGCCGGGGGCCGGCCAACTGGACAAACATTAATTTCATGTCATACTCCACACACACAGACACATAGACATAGGCAGCTTACATTCCAGTCGGGCTGCATTGTGGAAACTTGTTAAGTGCGCGCGCACTTAAGCCGCAGCCAGACGTAATTGAACTTTTATAAACTAATAAAGCGAACGCGCCCACAGTCCTCCCTTTATCTCTCTCGCTCTCTCTCTCTCTCTTCCCCTGTGCACGCACTTAGCAGCTGACACACACACATGCATAGAAAGTGCATCATTGCTCGTTTCTTACAATTTCATCAATCAGCAGCAGCTGCCTCTCTTCCACTCTTGAGCCCGGCACTGCTCTCTTCACTCCCCTCACACCCACACATGCATAGAAAATGCATCTCAGGCTCAATCAGCCGCAAGTGCAAATAACAAGGAAAAGAACGAAGTGCGCTAGACTCAACAACAACAATTACAAAATGCATTTAACATGTACAATGCACATACACACACACACACGCAGACACTCGCGAGTTATATTTATACACAAGTGCAAGCAGTGCATATTTGTCACTTTGTTTGCCATTTGATATGCGCACGTAAGTGTGTGTGTGCGTGTATAGCAACTGATAAGCCATAAATATGTAGTGGTATGTGTACACAAGTCGGAGCTCATCACAAATCAGCATTATATACTGATTATTTATACACAATAAACAGGACTTGAGAAATCATAATTCGCTCTTTCATCTGCAATATTTGACTTATTCTTCTTCGTGCTTTTCCAATTTCACAAGCAATTGCAAGAGAATGTGTGTGAAACAGTGTTGCAACACATAGCTTTTTTCTGGCCAATCTAGCTTGTAACATATTTATAAAAGCAAACATCGGGAATTTAGATATGATATAAATATGGACAGCTTTTTTCTAGCTAAATATTGCAAGCAAACATTTGAAATTCATTTGTCATTATATATTTTGCTTTTTTTTAGTTTGGTTAGTCACCCTTTTTGACAACGAAGTGGGATTTTTAATATTTTACACGTATCCATACTTGTATTTTCAGGCTAAATATTGCAAGCAAACAATATTGGTTAGTTTTTTTTTTTTTGGCAACACAGCGCTTAATCTATCTATCTTTAGCCAATTACGCATTTTGATAAACACTTTTAAGCTTTTTGAAGTTCGGATAAACAATTTTTTATCGTTCCCGGTAGCTTTTGTCAACATTGAAATGAAAACAGACAAGACGAATATCATAAAGCGCAGCAAGAGAGTTGAGAGCTGCTGCCCATGAGAACGTCTCAAGTAACCGGATATAATTGCTTGACGCTCATTGTTGTCGTTGTTGTTGCGGTCGGTTGTCACTGCATTATGGATAAAGGATACGACGTTAAATGAGTGCATTCCATAATTAGCGGCATGCAGCACATTACACAGACCACAACAAGCGTCGTCGTGTCTCACAACAATATTAAAAATTAAGAAAATATATTTTCTCAATTATCATTTCCGGTGTTCTTTCTTGGTTTCCTGAAGTAAGTTGAAAGAATTCTATGGCACTATTGATATAATACCGACAACACAACAACATAAACCAAAATACAAATGCTTATAGATTGCTATTATAACGGTTTTCTTCGATATACCCACACTGCGTACTATCTGTAGCTGTACACCCGCTACCAAAAATGATAAAAACAATATATAAAAGAAAATACAGTCTTACCAGCGAGAGAGGAAGTGTGTCTGTAGAAGGCAACACACACCACAATTGATAAACGAATGCGGCACAATGAAACTCTTCTTCCTCCTCCCGCCTTCCTATCAATCGTATTTCCAATTCATGATTCAGAGTATTTCGCTTTAACAATGGGATGACTATTTAATATTAGATGTTTCTAGAGAACTGTATCTGGTATACCACATACACCATAGAGGGGGAGCTACGTGACCCGCTTAACGCAATGCTAAACAATAGAAAACATTTTTACGTTATCTGCATTCTCAGCAAACCTTACGGGGTTCAGTAGTGATAAATCCGCAGATTACAGCATGTCTTCAGAGGCTCGAGAGAACGTTGCCAATCTTTGCAAATCAAGATGGTTTCGTTTTCCGAGATGAAATCTGTTTATGTGAGATAACGAGTGTCAGATTTCCTACAAACAACAGTATATAGCAGAATAAACAGCTTTTTTCAAACTCTACGTATATTTTTATACAACTTATTATGCTTAGATAGACTATTAATCATATTGATGGGTCTCCTTTAAAATCAGTAGTGTGCCTTCAAATCAGTAATAAACATTAAGAAGCCGACTCCAGATCAGTTGATTTATCGATAAATTAGATAAATAGTAGTACACTAACTAATTTAATCAGAGTTTTACAAGATCTACCCAGATTAGATACCCCAGAAAGAGTGAAATCATAAGGGGAAACTACAAAAAAAAAAAAACTAACAAAATCCCGCTGCAGCACGGCAACATTCTTTTTTGCAACGAACCAGATCACAAAACCCACTCAATGAGGAGGCAAGTGCAGTCAACAAAAGTCTAGCACACTCGCTCTCTTTCCCTCTCTCTCTCTCACACACACACACACACAGACACAAAGGCCAGGTCAGACCAGACATACGCACACACAAAGTGAGTACGATTTTTCGTCGAAGGATGCGGATACAAGTAGAAAGCGTAACTGGAAAAAATAAAGTGGGCTGCGCGCGCTCGTTTAACCGGTTGTGGTCTGGGGGCATTTCTTGTTCTTTTGCTCGCTCTCTTTACACAATTTTGCGGCTAATTAAAGCAGCAGCAGTAGTAATAAAAAAAAACTACTACTACTCGTACTAGTAGTAACAAGTCAGTTGCGCACTATGGCAACACTGGGCAAATTGCCAATTAGTCAGCAGAGTTAGAATTGAGCTGTGTCCGGACTCCAGACGGACATTTATGATTAGAAATTCAATGCATTCAGTCCCGGGGGACCACTTTGGTATTGTAAACGGCATTTTAATACAAACATAAATAATTCATAAGACAAAGCGTTCAAAACAAAGAAGGAAAAGACAATTCAACGCCAGTGTTACTGTCGCTGCTGCTTACATATTTCCGGTACTTACTCTTTGTGTGGCCAACGAAAATATATGACAGAGAGTCAGTCAATGAGTGAAGAGAGGAGGCAGAAAGAGCTCCTCTTGGCAAAAGAGCTTTCAATTTAACAGTTATTAATAACCCAAAGCACTATTCGCACACGCACGAAGCACTCAAGAGTAAGTCAAGATTCGTTAAGAGACACAAGGCACGGGGGGAGTAACGGAGACAAAGAGTAAAAACCTCGTCGTCGTCACACAACACAAACCGAAACACAAAACCGTTCAAGTCAAACAACAAACGACGACTGTTGCCGTTGGGCGACTCATGATCGGCGACGAAGCAGCAAAGCAAGCAGTGGCAGAAGCAGAAGCAGCGAAAAAAAGGCAACGGGCAAAAAGAAACTTCTACTTCAGGCGGCACACTCACTGTAGCAGCAGAGCCATCGGCAGAGCAGACAAAGAGAGTGAGTGAGAGAGAAGGGAAGAGAAAGGCCGGAAGCGTCAGCAGCGTCGTCAACGGCGTCAACAGCTGAAATGCGGGCTCAACACTTTGTCCGGCAGAGGGGCAACAATATTGCATTTAGTGACCGACCATCATCAGTTATCGATAAAAGCGATAGTGCTATTGTCGTTGCTGTTGTTGTTGTTGTAGTTGCTGGTACTTTTCTTGTAATTGTTCTGCTGCTGTTGCTGCTTCTGCTGTGCGTAAGGAGGCAATAACAAAACTAATGAGCCTTGGCGGCGTCGGCAGCGACAGCGATACGCGCACACACATGCACACAGCACATGCATATACACATGCGTGTACATGCATGCACAGTTTATTGCTTTATTTTGCCATTCATGCTTCACACAATGACCCCACATGGCAGACAACGGGCGCTGCAGCAGCAGCGTCAACAAGCAACAACTTTAAATAAACAATGACATTACAATTGACTGGCTGAGAAAGAGAGAGAGAGAGTGAGAGAGAGAGAGAGAGAGAGAAAGAGTAAGAGAGAGTGCTAGGGGGAAGGCAGCGGGTGAGGAGTACCAATTTCTCTTCTTTCTCTCATTTACTTCTCTTTACTCAGCACATTTCTTGTTAGCTTTAAGTTGTTAATTATTAAAGTTGAAGTTGCGCTGCTGATTATCGGCGATTGCTTATCAATTGATTGAAGTGACGCGACGCGACGCCTTCGAAAGAGAAATTAAAAAACAAGTACAAAATTTTACTTTGCGAATGCCAAAGCGTTGACACGTCTTGTCAGCAACACCCCGACCCCCTCCGAACATCTTAAACACACACGCACACACACATACGTTAGCAACATATGGGTAAAAGATGTTGCTCCTTCACTCCATCAACATCTCCTGAAGTGACGTCGCCATTGCCGCTTCACTCTCAAGTGTGTGTGTGTGTCAGTGTGTGTGTGTGCTGCGGTTTGCTTTGAATATCAGCATGCATGCACGTGTGTGTTTGTGTGTACGCAGCACTTCCTCCTTTTCCGCCTCATCCTCTCGACTACAAAAACACACACACCAACAAAATCAATTCTTACCGCACACATGCATATATAGACACACACATTCACGTGAGTACTTAAGTGTGTGTAACTATTTGTTTATTCATAGAGAAACAGTGGCGCGCAAATGAAAATGATTGGTAATGCTAATTCGACAAATCGCAGCAGCCTTTCCTTACATAACAAATAAATAAATAAATATGTGTCTCATTCACAGTTATTTGTTATTTGTCTAAGGATAAATAAATATTTTGGCATAAATTACACACAAGATGTTTGAGCATTAAGAGAGATAGACGCATAAAGAAAGAAAGAAAAAAAAAGATGGCACCTCTGTGGCCTCGGAAGAAACACCACACAGTAATTGGTGGGTCCAATTTGCAGGAGCAGAGTGAGGGTCGCGGTCAAGCTAGTAATGAGCGTGATATTGAACAACATAAGGAGGACTTAAAAAAAATTTTTAAATGTCTTAAGAAAGCGTTCGGAATGGCCATGAGGATATATAAAGAATACCAGGAAAAGCAGCGTGAAAGACGACATTCGTTTGCCAGAGTTTCGAAATTACCAACCATGAAATAAAAAAAGTTTATACTATCGAAATTAATTTAAAATAAATTTTGGTTTTCAATTAATTTTACAAGAAATGCATGTATTTAAGTAAATTGCTTAGTAATATAAAAGATGAAATGTCACATTTTGTGGTAAAATGGTAAACTCTTGTCCACTGTTGTAATAACCAACTAAAGGAAGACTAACTCGAAGTCACTGTCAGTTTCTATGTAAATACAGATAAAAGAAGCAGTTTAAAATGGTTCCATCTATAAGATAAGATTATAAATCTTATGCCCGTAGACTTAATAAATATAATAAAGAAGAAAACGTAGGAAAAATGAGCAGCAGAATTATTATTTAAGCGCGAATTGTTGTTGCCGTCACCTACGCTAGAACCGCAAATTGCACTTGGCGGACTTGGGATGTAACGGTATATTTAGTATAACCCCAAGAATTATTTGCATTCAAGGCAACCGCAGTCGTCGCAACGCCTAAAGCAATATTGACAACAACAAGAGCTTGGCATAAGAAAATAAAACAAAAAAAAAAACCGTTACAAACCGAACCCCGATAGCAACTCGCCGCCCCACACTCTCCCACAAAAGTATGTAATTCGAAACGACATCAAACCCCAGATCCGAGAACGGCAATCACAATTTCAATAAAAATAAATAATATAAAGTAACCAAAATTAACCCTAGAAGGGAGACGTCTTTTTTATAAATTATTACGTACGTATACATAATTCTATATACATATATATTTCTATATAGTCGAAATTTATTACAAGCTAGACTTTAACGTCAACTACGTAACTAGTTAACGCTTTTCGCATTTAAATGCTAAATAATTTATAGTTTGTTGCAATTGTTACTGATTTATAAATTTATGGGATAATAAATTGCCTGAATAATCAGTGAATTTTCACCGAAGTTGCTGCTTACACACACACACATACACAAAGGCACGCACGCACTCACACAGGCATGCAAACACCCACAGACAGGCACGTAGTGAGCAGCGTCGCCAGTTAGGGCGGTGGCTGCTGCCGACTGCCTCTGCCTGGCGGCTGAGACTGAGGCCGGGACTGATTCCAATGTTGACTGCAAAACTGCGACGCAATAATTTTTGCAACAGCGAGACAGTCCCTTTTTTATTTTTATAAAGAGAGAAGCAATAACAAAAGCTGAAAGACTTAAAAGAGATCGCCAGAAGAAAAAAAAACCAATAAACAAGAACGGAATGAAAGCAAACGTCGTATTAATTCATTGAGATATAGATATACCTTTATAAAATTGTACTATAAATAATATGAATACATTTATTATAATTTATTTCAATTAATTTATTATATATTTGCATTAATTTATTTTAACTAAATTATTTAAATTTGTTATTATAGTTTAATTATACCAATTTAGAATATTTATTGCAACTGCAGATGGTTAAGGATATTTTTAGCCACTCAACTCCATTAGCGTGTTGGCAAGTGTAATCAGATGCAAGAGACAGAGAGAGAGAGAGAGATAGCGAGACTACTCAAACAAAGAGAACAAACTCACAAGACAACGACAATGAAAAATAAGTCAAGTCAGGCAGGCATCTTGAACTAGACAACGCACACACGTACACACACATGTCACGCACACATGTATACATACACACGCACGAGAGGAAGAAGTGGCAAGGCAAGGAGCGAACAGCGTACAAGACTGACAGCACAAAGCGTAAAGGATAAATGAAGCGAACAAGGGAAGAATGCTGAAAAAGCAACGTAGAGAGTGTAAAACAGGGACAGAGCTCGCCCGCGAGGAAGAGAGATAGAGCAACAAGGAGGACAAATGGTGGACAAAGCCGGAGAGAAAGAGAGCGAAACGGATATAAAGCCACCGGCAGCGACGCCGACAGAGGCGACATAGTGGCAACGCCGACGCAATCGCGCAGGCGGCACACCCAAAATTAGGAGAAAAAAAATAGCAAATGAAACACGAACATCTTTTTGGGAAGCGCCGGGATGAAGGGCGCTGCAATTTGGCTTCATTGAAACAAAGAAAAGCCGGCTCTGTTTTTTTTGAAGTTACTGCAATGTTTGAAATAAACCCTCATTTTTTTTGTATGTTTTCTTCCAGCGCGCCTAGCCCAAAGAGACACACACACACACACGCACATAAATGGAGAATGGCGTCCTTTTTGAATTCAGCTTGCTTTGAGCTGTCTGCGACACTTGCACCAGTAATTCTTAAAATTATTGAGTCTGGTACAGTTAATGTATAAAACTTTATGTGTACATTATTGTGTACACATTTTCAAGCCATAATTCACACAAGTCTCGTCCTACACTAGCATTTACACATACACACACGAATAAAACTCCAATGTACTTGTATAAAGCGTTATACAGAATTTCAACAGCACTTCACACACACACCGAAGCACTCAGACAGCTTGGCTTGGTTTTCAAATTTCGTGTTTGCCATTTTTCATTTATTTTTTGTGCTTTTCGAACTCGTTTTGAATTAAACTAATATTGTAATTAACATTTACCTGGCTCTCGTTACTCGCTTACGCACACGCACTTTATTCTTAATTCCAGATTTTCAAATATGAACCGCAGTTCGTTCTTCAAACTACTTTCTGTCGCTTGCAGATCTGCTAAACAAACCGAATGCGTTGAAACGCAGAGTGTGTGTGTGTACTAGTTGGCCACATTTTTTTCTGCTCATTCAGTAGTGCACTATCGATGATATCGATAGTTGTAAATACTGTTTATAAAATATGTGCATAGTAATTTTAACTTAAATCAAAATTAAAAAGGTTAATAAATAATATAAAATTTTATTTGATTTTAATTATTAGTATTTTAATACAAAACCTCTTGTCTACTCCTTATTAAAAAATATCGAAAGATTAACTCTATTGCAGTTCAGTATATTTATAATTAAATATTTTTTTATAAATATTCATTGCTAAGCTAATTTATTCTATTATATTTTTTGTGAATAAAAAATCGTATAAAATATTAAATTTCTTATAATAATTCGAAATATTGCGATTTTGTTATCTTAATACAGATGATTGTAATTGTAATAAATAAATATCAGACCACTAAAAAAAATAACAAGGTAACTATGTTATTATTGCATGTCATGTTAAAGTTGTATGTGCTTAAAAACTTTTGTGTCTCTCTAAATACTTTTTTTAAATTATTGCTACATTGTAATTTCATTATATTGAAGAGTCATTTCAAAGACATTTCGTAGTGTCGATCCGATACTTTTCAGTATTTATTGGTACTTTATTAAAATAAATTTGGGATATTTCCAGAATACGGTCTCTTTGTGTAGTTCGTTTTGTACATTAAAAACGGCGGGAACACAAATCTCAGGCAGCTGTGGACAAAACAATGTTTAACTAAAACAATATTCAATCGAAACAATTTTCAAACTGGTCATTTAAATATGAGTGCAACTCCGCAAAGTTCATCACCGAAACAAACATCGCCCAGCTCCCCGAGACGCTACTGCGGCCTTGGCGACCATTTCTTACGACCACCCCACAAAACAATATCAGACGAGAAGATGCGAGCCTTTGCCAACAAGCTAAATCCGGAACTGCGAAGTACAACATTAATCTGTGGAGCTTGCTATGAGACATTAAAACAAATTTATTTGTCGAAACTGAAAAATGCCATAAAGCATGCGAAAAGGAAACGCGCTATAGGCAATACAACCTCCGTGTCCGATGTCTCGTCTAGTCAACAGTCGTCTACAGAGAGCTCCTCCAAAAGTTTATCAGCTCACGCGTTGTCCACCACATCCAGCACAACCCAGGACTCTACAAGCTCTTCTGCGAAGCGAAGACGAGTGGAACCAGAACCGGCGCAAGAGCCTCATTCGACGACCTCGGTGACCGATGATGATGAACCCTTGCTAAGTCTGAATGCTGTGAACGGAACACGACTGCCAAACATACAACCCATTCCAAGAAGACGCCAGTTTGTAACACTAAATAAAACTGCAATGGATATTTATTTGGCTGGAACCACAGGAGGATAATGATATGTCCTTATATATAATTATATGTGCTAATTATAGTTAGTTTGTAAATGCTGTTTATAGTCAACTGGAGGTACTACTGGTAATTTTTTATTGTATTTGTATGTTAAGAGCGTTAAGAGTGATGTGAACCGTTAAGTGGAGATGAGTTTATTTTGTTGAGTTTCTTGAAAGTGTTGAACATAAGAAAATAAATTGATTATTCTAAAATTAGTAGACGAAACACATAAAGCTAAATTGATAAATGTGACGACTGCTTTCATTTCTAATTAAATGAATTTTCCCTTTTAATTTGTGATTTGTCAAATATAGGTTTAGATAATTATTATAATTATAATTATTACAGATAATTAAATTTAATTGATTTAAGCTAGATGATAAATAAAAATTGATATAAATTTGATTAAGTTAATTTCGCAATAAAAGAAACATTTTTGGCAGTTATTTTTAAATCTAGGCGCCATCGAATGCATTGCATACATCACATGGCCAAACGATAGCAGTTTGATAACAACTATCGAGTTGGCACGCAACAAGTGATCACGTCACTGCCAGCACTAAAACTCCAATTTTCAGTGTTTACGTTTGCGTGCGTCGTGTTTTGTGCAATAAAATCAAATAAAACAAGCGTAGCTCGCGTAAATTTATAAATTAATAGTGTAAACAATACGGAATAAAACTTATCGATCAGTAACGATCTCATCGCGCATGCGCCACACGACGATTGGCCTGAATTGTGCACGGCAATCAATCGCGTAATTGTTGACACCCATTTGCGAGTCTCATTTCCAATGTCAATTTACATTTGCAATCGCTGCGCGGAGGAGATGCCTTGAGATGCTGCTCAGTGAGCTGCACTTCTGGACAACGCTGCGCGACGAGGTGCGCATCAAGAGCAGCGATTTGGGTGCCTTCCGCTATCAGCGACAGCGCGAGGTGTCTAATGAGTTGACGGCGCTTGCGAAACGTGACTATACGGAGCGACGCAACGGTCTGGCCGTGCTCAAGAACAGCCGTAAATCGGCGGGGCGTCTTAAGGATAACCTAAAGAAGCTCGAGGATTTATTACGCACACACAAACTGGTGCATTCCGAGTGGCAGGATGCGGCACAGGTGTTACTGCTGTTCGATCATGGGATCATTGCGCACATCTGTGTGGATATCTATACGGGAGATATACTACGGATGGTCTTTGAAAAGTATCTTGTTGGCAAACTGGCCGCCGAGGTCATTACCGATGGTGAGTGTAGTTGTGGTGTGCGTGCTCCGTTGGAGAAATTTGCATTTATAACAACTTAAGCCACTTTCCCACAACAACAAACACACAGACACATACAACAACTACTGTTGCAACAACACATTCCACATGCAATTATTGTAATTTTTAATTAATCTGTGCGCAGCGCTTTCATGTTTTGTTTATGCACTTTGTCTTTGGACTTTGTTTGCCTTTTTTTCTTCATCATCATCTCTCCGTCTCTCTTTTAGCATTTTTTACACGTTCCCACATCGTCTTGGCCTACAATACAAACCAGCTGACAGTGGTGCACTTGCAACGTCCCAATGTGCGGCCCTTGGGGCCGGAGAAGATTGCCAACATGGATCCACGTATATTTCATGTCATCATTCCGGGCGCCGCCTCGGAGCGTAAGCTGGCACGCCATCTAACGGTTAATGCCAGCTACGATCTGTTCGTCGTGTGGACACAATCCTCGCAAAACGAAGTGTATCCCTGGCGACCCACAATACGGGATCAGGATCGCGCCAACATACACATATTTAAGATCAAGGGGTGCGTATGCGATTAACTGATTATAATTATCAATTAATTTCATTTTACGTTATTGCAGCTTGCAATTGGAATCGATTGCCTATTGCTGGTCAGAGAATGATCCGCTGTGCGTGGACTTTTTGCGTAGCTCAGAGAATCAGATTATTACGCTGGAGCAGAAGGTATCGCGTAAGGGCGATATCAGTGCTGAGATCTGCTCCTATGAGCTGACCACGGGCAAAATGCAACGCACCGCAATTACCTCGATCACGATGGGCACACAGATCTGTTGCTTTGCCTTCAGTCCCGATCAGGAGAAGCTCTTCTTGGGCAGCATTGATCGCAACATTTGTCTGCACGATCTGGTGCTGCAGACCACAAAATATGTTAATCAAATTGAGATAGTGCCCACCCAGTGTGCCTGGCACTGCGATTCGGCGTTGCTCTGTGTTGCCAATGAGCGTTCGGTGCTGCAATGTTTTGATCTGGCGCTGGCGCCCATTGGCAATCAGTTGCTGAGCGAGAATGTAACGCCGCTGAGTTTATTGGATTTGTCACATTACTTTGCCTCGCAGCCAACGCTGCTGAGCATCGCCTTCAGTTGCAAGCCGGATCTGGGCAGCTTTAATCACACCTATGCTCAGACGGATTGCATGCTTCTGCTGCTCTACGATCAGGGCCCCTTGGCCTGCATGCGCATCTTTGGCGGCGCTGGGATGCGTGGCGATATACACAACTCTGGGCTGACGGCAGATGTAATCGCGGACAAGTATCTGCGACTGCAGCAGCCAGAGAGAGCGGTCAATGTGCTGGCGTCCCTCAACTGGGAGACCTATGGCGCCATGTGCCTTATTACCTTGCACAAAATTGCCAATTATGTCTTCTTTGCGGGCGATCAACGACGTCAGCGTATCGATTTAATGGCGCGTGCGCTGAAAACCTTTGCACACACTCTCTCCGAGGATACCAAGGATGAGTTTAGCGATCAGGTTTACGATCTGAAGAGACGTTTCTGTTTCTTTTTGCTACGGTGAGTGAAACTGGAGGGAGAACTTTATATGAAACTGATTGATCTCTTTTACAGCAAAAGTCTGTTCAACGAAGCCTTTGAGGTTGCCCAGGATGTGGCCGACTATGATCTGTTCATGGATCTTTACAATTTGACCAAATGCATTGGCAGCTTGAGTGAATTTTCCCAGATAGCATTCAGTCAGGCCGCTGCCATAATACATGGAGATGACCAGGTGGTTAATGGCAATCTCAACTTGACTGCCTTGACCAGCAGTGATCTACGTCCCGACTCCGCCTGTTCGCAGTCTAGCTACTCGTCGCCCAGCCAGATGCAGGCTTTGAAAAACTATGTGCCACCCTTGCCCTCGTTCAAATCAAAGATTTTTAATGCTGAGATGATCAAGATAAATATACCCAAACCAGAGCTACGTCCGCCATTACCCAAACTGAGTAGCGCCACTGCAGCCAACTCCCTGGTGGCTCTCAGCCAGAAAAGTGGCAGCCAGGCGCCTGTTAAGCAACTTAATGGTATGAGGAAGTTGCCCGTTTAAGCATCTTTTATTCTACTAATAATTTCTCTTTTGCAGGCAATGGTTGGCCCCAGGATGTGCCGGATCAGACTGTGGGATTACCCCTGTCCATGCCGAGCAGTCCTGCAATACGCCAAACAGCTGCACCATTTGTAGAGCAAGCTTCACAGCTAGCTACTCCTCCTCCCTATCAGCCCAAGTTCTATCAACATCCACTTGTATCGGGCAATATTCCAGCCATGCTGCCCACTATCAGCAATGAGGATTACCAGAAGCGTCTACTGCAGAAGAAGCCAACAGCCTCGATACTCTCGAATGCTGCAGCGGCGCAGGCAAATGGCGGCGATGCAGCGGCGACGACCAGCGTGAAGAGTGCGCCAGGCGAGAAGAACAAAGTCAAGTTTTCGGATACCATACAAGTCGCTGTGGTGCCAGTAAGTTCATTTGACTCCCTCCAGTACTCTGACGAGGCTTATGGCTTCCCCACCTTTACTCCTGCAGGAAATTCCGCGCAAGGAAAAGCCTATGCCACCCAAGCGTAACGGATACTCACGACCTGCGGCGAGACATTTAACTAATCCAAGAAAGGAGCTGGCTGATAGTTTGCCGCTTTGCCATCCCAATGATGAATACTTGAAGGACTTCAATCCAATAACAACGAGTGAGTTGAAGACCAGAAATAACTTTGGTTCTTTCAATTATTCCTCCTCCTATTCCTGTACAGATGTGACCAAACCGCCAACACGACGCAGGGAGGAAGAATCGTCGGGAAGCAATAATAAAAATGCTTCCGCGTCTAGCTCTTCATCCATCAAAGTGGTGCATTTCGGAGTTGTCTAAGCGAATCTTTCATAGTGCAATTAATTAGTTGTAGTTCCGTAGTTTAGAGAGTGTCTTCCAAGTGTAACCATTGCCGTCCAGTTAGTGCAAAGCTTTAAATAGGAAAGTTTTTACATAGATATTTATCCTGCTGTCATCGTCTACATTTCATACAGAGGGTAATCACAGCGCGAATAGGGTAGCTAAATAATCAAGCTGAAGAGTTACCCTTACAGCACAGTGAATACCCTGAACAGATTTATTCAATAATAATAATAAACTAGCTATTAATGTTTGCCCATATGCCAAATGACCTGAACTTGTTTCTATTTCTTTTTCGTGGGCGTAGCACCGCCCATGCGTTCAAGTTCCGCTTTCAGATCCAGTAGATCTCTATCGGGCACATAACGGCGTTCTTCGATATCATCTGTGTGCTCCACGACCGTTAGATGAACTCCCTCGGGCAGGGCCGCTTGTGCAATTCGCAGGAATTGTGGGAACACGGGTGCATCCACATTATTAAGCTGCAGATTACGCTCGTATGTTGTCAGCTTGTACTCGGCCTCGATGACCGTCGAATTGGGCCGCAGTCGTTGGACTTGTGTCTTTTGCGGAGGCAGAGCATAGCAATCGGATACATCCAGGTCGAGGTACTCGGCCACGCCGTGTAGGAATCGTTGATAGCTTTCTAGAAGTGGAAAATCATAGCCTTTTATCTGCACGTTGAGGCTTTCGATTTGCGGGAATTTCGGCTTAAGCGACTGCAAAGTAATATTGAAATCGGATATTATTGTCGTTGTGTGGTTTAATTTGAAAATATTTTGTAACAACCTCGAGGTAATCTGGCTCGTAAACGCTGCCACTGGCATATCTAGTTGTTGTAGCTGTGGGCTTTGGCAGCTGCAGCGTTACACGCACCGCGGGCAATATCTGGAATTATGAAAAAATTGTCTTTTGATACATATTTTTTAAATTTATGTTATTGTTATTTACTCGGCGGAACATTTTGGAATTCGATAAAAAGATGTGCAGGTTATGTCACATCAGCTGTTAGTTGTAACCGGCGCACTACACGATCAGTCTGTATGACAGGCATGTTTATCGAACAAAGGCAAATTTATCGGTTAATTTATACATAACGTAAATATTTGTTTATATAATTGACATTGTAAGTATAATTTGAAAGGTAGCGTAGTCTTAACTATCATTTCAAATTAAAAAACTGAAACCATAATAAAAATTGACAAAATTTGTTTTGTTATACGTAAAGTATCGATAGCTTGAACATTTATAGCAATTCACGCTGAATGGCAAAGTAGCTAGAAGAAGACAAATAATTTTTTGCTGCTGCTGATTTCTTTACTCAGATGCATTTTCTTTTAAATTAATAAACAAATAGATAAAATGGAATCTTTAAACGGAAGAAATCTAGCGATACTCGTGCTTTGCATGTGCGCCTGCTATGCACTGGCTTTTGAGGGCAAGGAAATACCGGCCACCAAGCTTGGTCAGAGCGTTGCTCCAACCATGACTTTTCTTTACTGGTAAGGTGCAAATTAGCCGTTGGTCCCCCACCCATGGGGGGTCTGCGATAATGGTCTAGAATTATCGTTGAGTAATTTGTAATTCTGACTCAATTTCTTTTTGATTTAGCTACTCATGCGGCTATCGTAAGGCGTTTGAGGATTATTCAAATCTTCTTGTTGAGAAGTATCCACAAATTGAAGTTCACGGTGCAAATTACGATCCGCCTGGCCTCAACTACTATCTGTCGAAGCTCATTTTTGCCATCAAGATCCTTATTATTGTGTCTGTCGTGAGCTCTGTGAGTCCTTTCTCCTGTCTGGGCATCAATACTCCCGGCTGGTGGAGTCATCTGCAAGCGAACAAAATCTATGCCTGCATGATGATATTCTTTTTGGGCAACATGATCGAGGGTCAGCTGATTTCATCAGGCGCGTTCGAGATTACACTTAACGATGTGCCGGTGTGGTCGAAAATTCAAACCGGTCGTTTTCCAGCGCCGGAGGTGCTATTCCAAATCATCGACAATCAACTGCAGTTCACCGAGAAAGTGCAGGAGAATCCGGACTTTGTTAAATAATAGTGAGCCCTAGAACAACACCAAATAAAATATAGAAATGAAGAAACTGTATAATTAGGTTAGTACAACTCCACTCAACTGAACTCACTATCTTGTTGTGATAGTTGAGCGTATATTTGTTTTCACTTTACTTTACTCTTTAACTTTATGTACTCCACTGATCCTATAACTGTATCTGTATCTAAATCTAAACATGTGTCCAATACGAAATTCCCTCTCAGCTATGATATGATTAGTGTGAATAACTTTTGATTATGATGATAATGCAATTGATGAGGTCCGATTGCGTTATGTGCCTAGACGGGTTTTTTGGGGTGGTAATTTTAGATGTATACCCTCTATGTAAATCGTACATATGTAACACATTTAATAATTGTTAATAGCTGAAGCAATAAACTATGCGCAAGGGTGAGTCCTCTTTCAATCACTATACAACACTTGTTATAATCTAACTAAAGATATCTGGCGAAGTAAAAGATAAGATTAAAACTGATGTATGAAGAAAACTCAACGGATTGATGACGTGTACATTTTATTTATCAAAAAACTGGGCTTTGTTTCGCTTTGTTAGATTCTTGAAATGCCAAGAAAATGCAAAATTGTTTTACATATCGGGGCAGTGGATTATCGATATTATGTTATTTTTATGTTATATAGTAGATTCGCTTGCCGCTACATTGGTATACTATATTATTACTTTTAGTATTTGGTACTTCAGCTCGTTTCTCGTCACGCTAAATGGCACTCTAGGATCGTGGATCGTCGATCGAGGATCGCCTGGCAGAGTTCAGTTGTGATAAGCAGAAAAAGGAGTAGGGGGATTGGGGGGTTGTGTAGAGAAGTGTTTGCAACTTAGACTTAAGAATTATTTAACTGCTACACTTAGTAGGTAATCTGAAGAGTGTCATCATCTAAGGAGCGTGCGTGTCTTCGCGCGGACGCCGACGTGACTGGCTATAGTATTGGTTGCGGTTTGGGTATTGTTGTTGCTGTTGCTGCTGCTGCTGCTGGCGCTGTCGCTGCTGTTGCAGTAGCAGTTGTCGCTGTCGCTGCTGTTGCTGCTGCAGTGTCAGTTGTTGTTGTTGTCGGTTGTAGTAATTAGCCGGAGCCTGTTGTGGCTGCTGGTACTGCTGACGTGGCGCAGATCCACCCGAACGCCATTGAATTTCGGATGATGGCTCGCCATCGGAACCCTGGGAGCCTGTGCCAGATGACCATGACTGTTGGTTACCATCGCTGCCGCCGCCGTTGCTCTGGGTACCTGACTGGGAGCCTGGAGATTGGTAGACTGTTCTACCGTTGTTGATGGCCCACGTATTGTATCTGCTCTCGGGAGTCTGGTAGCCTCTACCCGATGACGAGGACTGGCTACCGCCGCTGGCGCCGCCAGAGGAACCTCCTTGGGAACCTGAGCCACCTCTACCGGTCGACGACCATTGGCTACCGTCAGAGCCTTGGGAACCGGACCATGATGCGCCGCTCCTACCTCCCTGGGAGCCCTGGGACCCAGATGACGAGGAGGACGAGCCGCTCGTCTGTTGCCAACCACCAATAGTTTCCGTCTTGCGCGCCACGTAGCTATTGCCTTGACGGCGACACACAGTGCATCTGTGGGCGCAAAAAGAGCAATAATAGGGAGTTATAGGGAGACTTGCAAGTGACCTTATGGTCAGCCATTACTCACCTGCTTATCTTGCTGGTCTGATCGGCCTTGAGGGTCTGCTGACGTGGCTGCACAAACTGATCCTGCTCCTCGATAACGGCCAGCCAGAAGGAGGCCAAGGCATCGTAGTAGTTGCAATTTCCGTGGCCATGACACTCGATAACAGGATTGGCACGGAAGTCCTCCAAGCAAGAGCCGGGTGAGACAAGGTTCTGGCCAACGCCGCCTGTATTATCCATTGTGGTCTGCAAACAAGAGGAGGGGGGTCGGGAAGATCAGACTGAGAAGAGAAGGGGAACTAAGCCATTGCCTTACCATGTAGTAACTGAAGCCGGTCCACATTTCCTCCCAGCCGCCTGGGCAGTTCGGAATGGACATAGACTGCGAGTGCAGAGCAATGATGCGGGTTGTAGTCTCGCAGACAACGCAGCTGTGGGAGAAATGATGAACACCAAAATGAGCAGGATATTTGTTGGATGCACAAAGCAGTCGCTTACCGGGAGATATACTTGATGAGGTCCCTTCCCCCAATGGGGACCATGGTCATTGGCATGGGTTCGGCCGTGGACAACCAGAGAGAATCGTCATTGTTTTGCGCATAATTGCAGACATTGTTAAGGTCGCAGAACATGAATGGCATTGTGGTGAAACGCCTCAGGCAGGAACCGGATTGACCCAGGTCCTGACCGACAGCACGACTGCTGCCTATATTGCCAGAGAGGGAGTAACCTTCCCACAGCTTGTTCGTGTTGGCTGGACATTCGGGTATGCGAACAGACTGCGAGTGACGGGCAAAGATGAAGCCCCGACTCTTGGGCGGCGGCGCTGGTGGAGCTGGATCACCTGCCTCACCGACAGGACCACGGAAGCCGAGTCGACCAGCCAAACCTTGCTCACCTTGATCACCGCGCTCACCTTGTCTACCGTCTGGGCCGGGGTAACCTGTCTCACCCACATCGCCGCGATAGCCGGTCAAACCTCGCAGGCCAAGAAGACCATCAAGGCCAGGTATACCGGTGTCACCACGCTCGCCTTTGAAGCCATCCATACCAGGCTCACCACGATCTCCAGGTCGTGCCCATGTGTAAGAGTAGGTGACGCCAGGCTCACCCTTTTCTCCGGTTAAGCCGTCCATACCATCGATACCACTCCAGCCGGCATCTCCCTGTTGACCCCGAACACCACGAGGTCCTGGGCGGCCGTCGGCGCCAGGACGTCCGGTGGCGCCCTGTTCTCCTTTTTCTCCATCGTAGCCAATTACTCCCTGTTCACCGCGGTCGCCAAAGTCACCCTTTGCGCCTCGGATGGCGTAGCCGGCCTCACCGCGTGCGCCCTGGTAGCCGATGTCACCACGCTCTCCCTTGATACCCGTCAGACCGTGTTGTCCATTGCGACCAGGTGCTCCTTGGTAGCCGTAATCTCCGATTGGACCACGTGGACCCTGGCGCACAGGACCCTGCAGACCGATGGCACCATTAAATCCGTAATCTCCCTGCTCTCCAGGTGCACCTTTCGGGCCCCTGCGACCAGGACGTCCGGGAAGTCCATCGTATCCCATTTCTCCCTCATCACCACGTTCGGCTGGCAGGCGAGGTCCGGGTAAACCTCTTAGACCCTTATCACCCTGAACACCCTTTGGTCCGTTGATACCATCGAGTCCAGATGGTCCTTGCAATCCAATCTCACCACGCGGACCACGTGGACCCGGGTAGCCTATATCTCCTACATCGCCAGTTTCTCCGTCGATTCCGACCTCACCAGGCAATCCACTATCTCCGGGCTCACCTCTATCGCCTCCGTCGTATACTATAGGGCTTGGATCACCGGGGTCACCCGTTTCTCCGCGTTCTCCCTTGTCGCCATTGATTCCGTAGTCTCCAGGCAATCCTTCATCACCTCGTAATCCAGGTGCTCCACTGAAGCCAACGTCGCCCATATCGCCAAAATCGCCAGGTGCGCCAGTCAAACCAATTTCGCCAATCCAGCCCTTCTGACCGGGATATCCGTTGCGTCCAGGATAGCCAGGAAGACCGTCATCACCCTGATCACCCTGTTGGCCTGCGTTGCCGGCGTAACCAATGTCTCCACGTGCCCCTTTTAAGCCATGTAGACCAGGAAGTCCGTTGCGTCCAGGAGTACCGGCTTCACCCTTGGGACCCTGCTGACCGTCGAAGGCAGGTTGAATGTCACCAGGAGCACCACGCTCGCCCTTCAAGCCGGGCGCGCCATTATATCCAGGAGGTCCACGCCGACCGGCATCACCCATTTCGCCTTTGATGCCACTGTATGCAGCGACACCCTTGGCACCTTGTCGTCCGGGGAAACCTGGTTCACCACGTAGTCCCTTCAGTCCATTACGACCAGGTGCGCCGGGGTAGCCAAATGGGCCAACATCTCCCTGAACGCCTGCGAAAGTAGACAAAATAAAGAGTAATGTATATAGAAGGAAAAACGAACCGGAAGGGTGTTACCTTTAGGACCTATCAGACCGACAGCTCCACGGGGCCCCAAGTCACCGGCACGTCCAGAATAGCCAGTATCACCACGTTCGCCCTGCTCGCCGGGAATACCATTGAGGCCCGCTATACCATGTTCACCGGGTATGCCGGGAGGACCGCTGTCACCTAAGTGTCCGGGACGTCCGGGGTATCCAATGCTGCCCTTGGCTCCGTTCTGACCAAACTGACCCGGATAGCCAGTTTCACCTTTGGCACCTTTAATTCCGAATTGAGCTATGGCACCCGGCCTTCCAGGTTCACCTTGTGGACCCGGTGGTCCGATGATAATGTCACCACGCTGTCCCTTGTTTCCAGGTAGACCTTTCAGGCCCCAAAGTCCTTCATCACCGGTTAAACCCTTGGATCCCTTCGGTCCAGGACGGCCCTTGGGTCCCGGATAGCCGGGGAAACCTTCATCACCGATGAAACCCTTAATGCCAGCTCGGCCGGGCTTTCCAATCTCGCCCGGTAATATACGACGTCCGGGATCACCACGTTGTCCCTTGTAGCCGGGCTGTCCGGGCTGACCAGGTACACCATTCCGACCAGGCTTACCGGGCAGACCGTTAGGTCCATAATCACCAACCTCTCCCACGTAGCCCTTGGCTCCTTCTGCACCTCTTAGTTGCGGGCCCGGTAAACCTTGGTCACCGATTTCACCCTTGGGTCCCTGCGCGCCAGGGATTCCTCGCTGTCCTTTGTCGCCCGGTGGGCCGGTATATCCAAGCTCTCCCTTATCGCCATTGTTCTGAATTACCTCACCCGGACGTGGCTCACCCTTGGAGCCCTTGAAGCCAGTGTCACCGTCGTCACCGCGTTCTCCCCTGGAAGCATACGAAAAATGTGTTAGTTAATATTTGACAGCTTTAGCTGCACAACCAAACCGGGGTCTTACTTCAAACCATCGTAGCCAGCATCGCCGATTAAGTAGATCTTGGGTGTGCTCGGGGTAATACCAGGCTTGCCGTTGCGCCCGTCGCGACCTCGTACTCCGTCCCGGCCAGGACGTCCTGCATCACCCATATCACCACGCAGTCCAGGCGCCCCTCTATCACCGGGTGCACCATTCCAGCCATCTTCTCCGCGATCTCCCTGCTCTCCCTGTTCGCCACGGCGGCCACTGTCTCCAATGTCACCGTTTTCCACTTCTTTCAGAGATCCGATATGGTTAATGATACCGGGACGTCCTGGTTTACCAGGACGACCAACTTCACCGGGAATACCAGCTGATCCCTTGATGCCCTTGAAGCCCACATGGCCAGGGCGGCCCATGGGACCCTTTAATCCGCGTGGACCCGTCAGTCCAGCCGAGCCGCGCGCACCGTGTGCACCCGGATAGCCAGCATCTCCAAGTAATCCCTTGATGCCACGTGGTCCGGCATGACAGATGCCACAATCGTCACCTCTAATACCCTTGTCTCCGGGTAATCCTCTCAAGCCGGGAGTGCCATCGTAACCGGGTAAGCCACGTCGTCCGGGCGGGCCTTGTGAACCGGGTGGGCCCACAATATTGAATCCCTCGCCAGGCAAACCTTTTTCGCCCTGCAAGCCAACATCACCGCGATCTCCGCGATATCCATTCACACCAGGAATTCCATTAATACCGGCTAGACCTTTGGGTCCGTAGAGATTGAGACCTGGATCACCCTGGAAGCCTCTGCGGCCTGTTGGACCCGCTGCACCAGTTGGACCCTGTTCGCCGGGTGGACCCATCAAACCGTAGTCGCCATCTTCGCCCTTCTCGCTGCGTCCGGGTGGACCACGATTGCCATTGAAACCTTGGTCTCCGGGTGGTCCAGGCAGACCCTGGGGACCACGACGACCTTGCTTGCCGGGAATGCCATTCAGGCCGGGAGGTCCACGGGGGCCGATGTCACCCTGTGGTCCAATGGGACCGGGCAATGATATATCCAAGGTGGGATCGTAGATACCACGTGGACCAGGACGACCCTGCGTACCGGGCATTCCCGCAAAGCCATCTTCTCCACGCTCACCAGGTATGCCATCTTCGCCATCGTTACCATCGTAGCCTGGGGCTCCCTTGACGCCCTTCTCACCAGGTCCACCTGCACCACCATCTCGACCAGGTTTACCGCGCTCGCCACGCTCGCCTGTATCTCCACGGATACCGGGTAACCCCTCACGGCCGTCTTGTCCAGGCTCGCCAACTTCACCGGGCTTGCCGTAATCTCCTATAGGGCCAGCATAACCTTTGTAGCCCTTGGCGCCTGTTTTGAAGGGTTGTTGGTTGCCATAGCTATCACCGGGGTCTCCCTTCTCGCCCACAGCGCCCTGGTGAACGGGATATTGCTCGGGAACGCCCATTTCTCCCTTAAAACCCTGCGGTCCCTGTTCACCCTTTTGACCCTCAATACCAGCGAAACCGATGTCACCTTTCAGTCCAGTGTCTCCAGAAAATCCGGACACACCATCAGTGCCGTCAAGACCACGTTCACCACGATTTCCCTTGGTGCCCTTGGAATTAATGCCGCCCTCGCCAGCATCACCAGGTTGACCGGGCAGACCCGGCTTACCCATTGGTCCACGCACGCCATTCTCTCCGGGCAGACCAGCACGACCCTGCTGACCTGGACGACCGTCGCAACCATCTATACCTCGGGGACCGGGTGTGCCATCTACGCCGGGATGACCCTGTGGAAGGCAGTTAAAAAGAATTCTTAAAGCGCTGCGCTCTAACCAGGCAACTCTGCAGAACTTACGCGAGCACCGGGATAGCCGCTTTCGCCTTCTGGACCAGCGTCGCCCTAAAGGATAAAAGTGGTATAAAAATATAAATGAATATATATATAGAGGAGAATATATATTGATCTGACTAGGCACTTACGCGATGTCCCTTCTCGCCTTGTTCGCCATATTCACCGACATCACCTTTCTCGCCTGTGAAGCCGGGATTTCCGGGAGGTCCTATATCACCAGCCGGGCCCTCGCTGCCCTGCACTCCGGGAAAGCCGATGGTACCGATGCGTCCTTTGATGCCCTCGCAATCGCATAGCGTTTGGTTGCATTCCTGCAAAAAACATCCAAATTAACCATTAACAAATGGAACGGAATTTTGGGTATGACTACAAAGAATGGGAATGGGGTTGGGTAGTGTTAGGGGTAAGGCAAAAGGGAACAACTACGGCAACAAGAACACTTCATTGATTGCCATTGATTAGAAGCTTTGATTCGCCAACGATTCTCAGCGTTGACTCAGGGCCATTATTCTCAATTGAGTCCCGATGCCATCAACTAACTGTGTCCCAATTCGTAGCCGACACTATATAGTATTCCCCGTACGCTTTGACGTACGGGTGATGGCGCGTCAAGCATAATTGCATTTTTATTTATTTTAATACTTTTAAATAGTCTGACAGATTTCTATTAAGATTTTTGTAGTCTCTGTTTCCTGGGTCTCACGCAAGCCTTCATTCTAAACTGCGCAAGATGTTCATTAAAATTGAAACTGAATTAAAAATGTTTTCAAATGTTGTACAGATTTAAAAAATTTTTTATGATTACAGAATATAACCAAGCGAATAGAACTAAGTAACATTTACTGCACTTTTTATCACATTAGAATATAAAACTACCCATAGTATATCTCATCAATCAAATGGCGACATCATATAACTAATATAACATCAAAAAATATATTCAGTATGCATTCCAGAAACAATTCCCGAATTTAACTAATCTTAATTGCTGAGTTTATTTTCGCGGAGAATGCGAAACGATCTCAAGAACACAAGAGACCATGGCGCGAATACAGCACACAATAAAAATGGGTTGTATTTTTAGACCTAGTTTGAATCAGAAAAGAAGAAGAGGAAGGAGAGCGAGAATAGCGCCATTAAATGGCTCAGTTATCGCTTGGATTTTTATGCTTTATGCATGCGAGATATGCGCTGATTTTCCCGATTTTCTGTGTAGTGTTTTATGTTTTCTGATGCTCCCAATTTAGGCATTAGTCATAACAATAACACGACCAGAGAACTACAGTATAATAACAAGATTTGCGGGTGCAGTGTGAGCGAGCCTGCTTGGCACAGTGGATGCGATAAGTACGCGCACACGTTGCTGCCACGCAACTTAAATATTTGCTTTAATTGCACTATTTCCGTTGCAATGAGATAATCGTTTATATATTTTTCAGTTGCTTTGTTTCTAGCGAGAGCAGTGCCATATTCCTCGCTATTCTCCAGTTCATCGAGGGCATAGAAACCATAGCTATATGACCAGCTACATATTAATTTAATTCAAGCTCAGGTCGGTTAGCAACCCATAGATCCATTTCACTTTATTCAAAAGAAAATGTTGATAGAGCTTTGATGAGCATTAAAAATAGATTTGTTTTGATTTGTTGTACCAAGAAATACCAAATATTATTAACTAAAATAATTATTAAATACCCCTTTTAATACCTTCAAAAAAGTATCAATTTTCTTCTATTAATTGAATAGCTGATATAATAAACTATATAACTTAGTACGTCAATCTTTAAATTAATTTACAGCACTGCATTTAAGTGACTGCCTGTGATTGATGAACTATTAATAAAAAAATCAAAGTGTCAATATGTTCTCAATTTGTTACTTTTAATACTTTGTTGGGACTATAAACCTACTCTATATAATGGTTATGCTTTCGACCTCCAGGCACTTGTAGAAAACAATTAAAATCACATTATATGCAAGCAGAGTGCCAGGTTCTTTCCTGTCTCTCTCTCTCTGTCTCTCTCTTTTGGCGACACATGCACCGCTAAAAGTCTGTGTAAACATCCTTAATTTGTTTTGTATTGCGAACACGCTGCTTATATTAATAGAATTGACATAATTCCGTTTAGTTAAAAATCAAAAAAATTTATTGCCTCGTTCATTAAAATGACTTTGAGCGTCGCCTCGTCCAGTTTTGCTCCAAATTTTAAGATGAAACAAGATGAATACCAAAAAAAAGTACGACACGAAGAACCCAAAAACCAAACCGCACACACATGTTGCGCGCATGTTTTGAAAATGGGGTGGAAAAAAAAACGTACATGGGACAAAAAGAAGGAAATTAACTTTCTGTTTAATGCTGGAAAATTAGTGTCAAATATTTGCAAAACTATATTTTCGTGCTGCGCGCATAGTTTTGCCTTCTTTTCGCGCATGTTTAGAATCCCAACAGAAGTGGCGAATGCAATTTTCTGCAGCACTTTGTCGGACAGGTCGCCCATCCCAAAAGTTCAAAGCGTCCCGGTGAGGAGGGGTTGGGGTAATTCTGAGAAAAATGCACGGGTCGTGTCTTCGTTTTCTTCAGAGATCAAACCATCTGTTAACCAAATATGCACATGACGTGTAAGATTCGAAAAATCGGAACATTCAACATAAACAATCGAACAGGAGAAAAAAAAACTAGAGGAAAAACTATGAAAAAACCAATGAAATGTTGGAAAGAAATATTCACTGTGTGGTAAACCAGAAAATTTGTTTCTTCAATAAAACAAGAAAATACCATCGTATTTAAGCCGAAACAAGTCGAGAAAACGCAGACGATGAGAGCACAAAAATAAAATGCACAATGCATATGGCAGGTGTATGCTGTGCGAGTGTATGTGTGTGTGTGTAGGTGTGAGGCGTCGTTGCTCGGCATAGTTAATCAGTAGAACAATTGCATTGCGCTGTCCGCAGTCCGCTGTCCGCTGTCCGTTTTGTACTCAATTTCTGGAAAACGAAGCGAGATGTTCTTGCACTTTTATATACAAAGAGATCGAAAAAGGACTAGAGTCGCAGATACCCTAGAGCACAGTGCAATCACTCTAATCTTGATTTGTACCTAACTTTATTTTCTTATAAAACCTTTTTCATTAATATTTTATGCATTAATATTTTAGAATATAAGCCATCTAATAATTTTACTGTTGTACAATATCAATGTGAATGGTACAGAATTTTAATTAAACCTTAACTTCTACCCATCAAATATAGTTTCTACAGGGTAAAATCTCAAGTGAGATCTTCACAACTTTGGATAAATATTATTGCAGCAAATTTCAAATAGAAACTACAGTATTGGAGCATGTTTATGTTTCATATTCGCGAATCAGGAAAGCAATTATCCGAAAAGTTCATAAAAATAAGCAATGATTTATATTATTGGGTAATTGGTAATTTTACTCATAAGTTATTTACGATTACGAAACTGTATGATGAATGATATAGTTCGTTTGACATCGAACAAAAAAACACCTGTTTTTGCACTGAACACGGTCATAAGAGATCTTCCCTCCAGAGAATTTCTTCAATTGAAATGAACGCAATTGAAACCCGGGCTCAACATTCGAATTTCATTCAATAACCCCTTTCTTACTCTTATGTATGTAAACTTGAAATTCAAAAATTCCAAAATGTTCAATGTTTTGTTTTATGTTGTCGACGAAGCAAAGCCAAATGGAAAATGTTGCTGGAAACACGCTTAGAAAATGACAACGCTGCAATTTCCTTGAACTTGACACTGACTGGGCAACACACGAAAATATAATATATACATACATATACTATGAACATTTGTGCATATCCCCATATATAGGGGGCACACACACCATATATCATGGGGTATATATATCGCAGACAACGCACCCTGTGTGAACAAAAAGGAAGGAACGAAAGTCGCAAAAAAAAAAAGAGAACAACGCGACACAATGTATTTTATTTTATTATTATGACCACAACATGTTTGTGCATGTGTGTGCAAGTGCATACTATTGTCGTATATATATATTTTGTATGTAGGTCTGGACATAGCCGATTCTGTTGATGTCAGCAGCGCCGACGACGCAAAGTGTTTGGGAACTGAACTGCGTTTATAGGTCTGGGGCACGCGTGAGCTGCTGCTGATTGTTTCTGGGTTGGCATAGGTACAGGTAGAGCTTACGTAACAGTGTGGATTATAAATAAAGAGTATTTGAGAGGGTTTTTTTTAATAAACAACATTCAAAGTGTTTAGATAATGTTAACCTTAATTTCCTTATTTGAATATCTAAAATCATGATATCACCAATTCCTTTCTAATATTCCTGTAACATATTCGCACACTGTGCTTGCCGTATGCCACTTTCGCAGTACACGTATATAACACTTGCATGCACTGTGCTAAACCAAGGCTGCCCGCGCTAAGCTGGCCTGCTGGCTTTGCCGAAAGCTGGCTGCTATAACACGACGCCACCAAATTGCACGTGGCGTCTGCTTTTGTCTGGCACACATACACACTCACAGCTCAAAAGGAATGTGCATGTGTGTGTGTGCGTAAATTTGGCATGTGCATATGTATGTGCATGCATGTAGGTGTGTGCGTGTGTGAGTCTCTTACATGATGTGTGTCAGTGGATCGCGCTCACTTGAGCGCATTACATATGTTTATGTCAATTGTGTCCGAGCACTCTCTTCCCTTCTCTCTCTCTCCCTCTCTCTAGCACTAAGCCTGCGATGCAGTTTAAGGTCAAAGTTGTCAGGGCTACGCGCGACAATTGGCACGCCCGCCCACGCGTAATGCGACGCCGCGACTAGATCTGACTATATATGAGATATATGTATATGATAAACAAAGTAACAGAATATTTGAAACTATAAAAGATAATTAAAAGATATGTTTACAAGTAAATGTAATTTACATACGTATAGAGAGTTACATGACATACTCTATGTGATATACATAGTCAGGGATATGTACGATATTTATATATATGCAACCATGTATGCTGATTTGTGTAGCATTATCGACACGTGCATCGTGCGGTCAGCAACGGTGCATTGGCCCGAGAGGGGCCGCCCAGGCCACCGTGGCGAGGGTATCTAATGACGCGCACTGGAATTCACAAGTCCAGTTCGAGTTCCGTTGAAAAAGAATTGTTAGCGATACTTCTTCAACCTTATATGGCCATTATAAAAAGCGCACAGCGCAGCAAAATCCAAAAAGAAAAAAAATCCAGTCAAAAAAAAAAAAAAGAAGCTAAAATTTAAATCATATTTGCGACAGAGTTAGTGCAAGAAAGAGAGAGGAAGAACTGTCGCTAGTTCAAGCTGCTGCCTTTTAATCTAAAGCGAGCACAAAATGGCGGCTAAGCCCCGGATGTCATGCTATATACTAAGTACGCACATATATAAATCAAGGCTGATAAGCCCGACACGACGAGAGATTTTCTTGGCTTGCCGTTTAATTAATAATTTTTGGCGTTAAATTGTGCGCGCCACATGCAAACATACACAAACACGAATAGCATACTATCTATAGTATATGTACATACATATATATGTGTGTACTATCTTGAGTCTGTATACTTCTTTGAGGACAAAGGGGTTATCTGTCGCCACTCAATGCGGACTCTTTGTTGCCAACTTGAGTTTTGGAGCTGCCTATCAAGCGAAGCGAAATGTCTGCGAATTTGCATTCGAAGTCGAACTCGAATTTGAATTTGCGTTTGATAATATGTTAGTCCTACTAGTTCTCGAAGTCCTGTCAGTCGATCTCACTCGTCACAATTGACCCAATTCGTGTGATGCTCTCGAAGTGCAACTGAACACGCGCCATCAATCAACATTTGATGATCCACAGCGCGCGCGAATGGCAAATTACAATATGACAAGTGTTCTACAAGGGGTAGTCGGCCTAAAAATACCCTGCTACTATCGAAGTTCAATCAATTTCACAGTTATAGGCTTTACGTCTTTGCATGTTCTTATTTCGCAGTATATAGTATTATATAGTATTAATTTCAAGCCCTTAATCATGGCATGGTCACTCTTATCTGAGATAATACCATTGCATATGCTGACTATCGAAGTATCCACTTTGGTACTGGGTTCATTTTGAGGCTGATTGATCAATTAATCGGTTGGAACCTTATTCTTTACAGAATTAGGCTTATTGACGTCGCATGGTCACTCTAATCTAGGCGCATACCATTGATAAAAAAGATTTTTATAAAATCTGGCAACTGTTAAGTACAAAAAATCAGACATGATTATTCCAATCTTAATTTTGACAACCTATTTAAATGTAAGATCAGATAATGTAAGATCTCAATTAGAAACATCTTAGCACATAAAGCCCTATCTATCAAAAGTACAGGGTATCCATTTGGCATTGTATATGGAGCGAACATATGAGCAACGTGTGATTGACATGAAATCTCATGCCCACACACACTGCAACACTTTCTCGCACACACACACACACACGGACAAATAGAGTGAGCATAATGAATGCACATCTGGACATCTGGACGGGGCTGTTCTGTGACTCGGCGACTCTATCTGCTTGCTCTGCTCCATTGTTGTTGTTGTTAATATTGTTGTTGTGGCGCTCTTGCAGCATGACATCATTTTTGACATCATAAAGTCGCGAGGAAAATCTGCACACGACATGCACATGAAGATTCAGATTGGGAACGAACACCCACACACACACACACACACGCAAACACACACACATGGAGCAATGCTAAAATTGTAGCGCATCAAGTAACGTCTTCTGGTTTTCATAGTTAATTGTTTGTGTTGTTTGCATAATTGTTTAGACAAACTCATGACAGATGATAATTAATTACGGCGCACTCGAATTACGCGTAAGTGACGACGTTACAGTTCCTATCAAACTGTACAGACAGGACAACTGATAAGGGGAAGGGAATGGAAACGATGGCAAAAATTTGTAAATATTTTCTTGTTGTATTCTAATACTGTATTTTAGGTTATTATTTGATTCTTTTGTAAGAAAGCCTAACTCATTTGCTTTATAACTTAAATATACTTGTAATATATAATTTTCATCTCAAAAATCATTCATAAATATTATAAAATTTGACAGATATAGAAAAAATGCATAGAATATAGAATAGAGTAGAATATATAAATAACACCCTATCAATCAATGAAAAATTGCTCATCGTTTCTACGTTTATTTAAATGAATTCAATAAATATTCTATAAGTTTTATTATAGGAAACATAAGATCGACAAATTTGCTGATGTCGCGCCGTTAAACTAGTAAAAAAACAATCATACTTAATCTGTGCTCCTTATCAAGTGAACTCGTTGACATCTCTCAATGTTCTTGCAATTAAAAAGTATTTCAAACTGTTGTTAAATAAGTCAAATGTCGAATAGTATTTTTAGCAATGACGTTAGGCAAATCTCGAGAGAGAGAGAGAGAGAGGGATACATATACATTTTATGAGTTCTAATGAATTCCAATTTCGAAAAGCTGCAACTAAGTAAAACTGATAACAACAACAAGCAAGAACAACAGCAACAGCAAGTCGAGCAGAAACAGAGACTCAATCTGAAGGCGAGACTCGCCACTCGTCGAGCTCGTCGTCGCAATCAGCCTTAAAGACGGACTCGCCTGCCTGCCTGATGCCTGATAACCCAATTTCTTGTTCAATGCGAGCAACAGAAGCAGCAGCAGCAACAAATAATCGCTTTAATTTACAATTTTCACACTGTGCATTGTGCTTAGTTGTTGCACTCATATATCACTTATACGACATGTTGTTCATATCTCAAACACAGACAGCAGAGACAGAGAGGGCGAAGGAGAGGAGTGGGAGAGGAAGAGAGAAAGGCAGAGAAGAGTTCGCATAATTTCCGCATTCAGCAGCGGCAGCAGATAAATAAATAATTGAGTCAAATTGAAATGCAACTCGCTAAACAATTTCGAGCGAGAGCTCTGCACGCAAATAAACTTCACTCATAAAGAAAGCCAAGTGAGCCCTGCCCCACAGTCCCCTCTCAGTTTCTTCTGGGGGGGCTCCGCTCTGTCTGCAGCTGGTCAGTGATTTATGTGAGTGTGTGTGAGTGTGTGTGTTAGGTCAGCCTAAGGACTGAGACAGGCACACAGAGAGCAGGCAAAGAAGCTCTTTGCTTTTTTGCATAAACAAAGCCGAAGCAATGAAAACGGCACAAGCAGTTGGCAGAGGGGTTAGTGGGGGTAGTGAGGAAGGGGGAGTAAAGGGTAGAGGGGAGCGTGCTGGGTCGCCAGCCAGCGCATTGAACAGCAACAACAACAAACTTTCAATTCCAATTCGAAATGAGGCAGAGCGCGTCAAAGACAGCCGCAGCTGCGCGTCTCTCCTCCCCGCTGCCCTTCCCTCCTGCCGCGGCCGACAAACACTTGAGCTGCTAATTGTCGGCAGCAGAAAAGAACACACACACACATATACAGACAGCAGCAATTTCCATATAGAAATTCATTGGAAATGTTTTATTTCTTTCTTTTTTTATAGACAGATGCTGCAGTCCCAGTCGCAGTCACTGCTGGCGTCGCTGCTGATAAAGTACATTTATCAAAATTCATTCATAGAATATGCGCAGTCGACGTCGACATCACCGGCAATCGAAGCAGCGCAGCAACAGCAGCAGTAAAGTGCAGTCTCTCTCTCTCTCTCTCTCTCTCTCTTTGCCCACCCTCACACTTGTTGCGCCCACACACAGAGCTCGCTCTTAAATATGTCGCTCTTACTGTGCGAGCTCTCTCTCTCTTTCTCTTGTGCTCGCTTGTCCGTGCGTGTGCGACTGTGTGCGACTGTGTGCGTGCGTGTGTGAGACGGAAAAGGAAATCATTTGGCTGTTAAATGTAGCGCAATAATTGCAAAACCAGTTGGCTACACAGTTTGACAGTCACTGCTGGCAAAGCCAAACCAAACAGTAGCAGTGCAAATCAAGTTTGCTGCAACGTTTCTGCGGTTTCTGCTAAGCCACACAAGCTGACGCTCTCACTCAGAGACAGTTGCAGTACCCAGCCCCTAGCGGGAATCGGAGTTCCATGGAGTGCAGTTCTCCATGGCATTGACCACGTAACCGAGTGCGAAAATAAACTGAGATCGAATTGCAAAATGCATGTGAAGAGAATGAGGCTGAAGAGGCGAAACACGTGTGTGGCTCTAAGTCAGCATCGAAAATATGCTAAGTCTTGGAATATATAACATATAGAGCCATACATATGTATTTATACATATTTGGTTTTTGTTGTTTTTGTTGTAGTAGCAAAAGTCGCCTTTGATAGCCTCTGGCTTTGACGACACTTTACAGTTCTATTTTCAATTCCATAATTCCACAAGTGTCGCAATCAACAGAGCCGCCGCCAGAGGCGCTATCAAGCAGTCAATGCCGCCAACATAGCAATAAACCTAATTAAAAATCTGTACGATTTGTGTTCAACACAAGCTTAAAGCGAGCAGATAAGGTTTTAGAACTAGAACGGAAGCCGAATCAAAGATTGCTAAGTGGGAACCCAAAAATATATGTTTATAAAATATCTAATATCTATAGCTATCTATCTTGACCTATGGGTCTATCTATTAACCTAAAAATTTATATACATTTATAACATTTATAATTTAAACTCCTTTACCAATTTTAAGCATAGTTCGAATTTAGTTTGTAACTTATGCGGAAAAATTGCAATTTTCATAGCACACTTCTAGGGGCAAGCAGTTATCGTTGAAGAAATTTGGACAACAGTTAATAATGATTTAGAAAACATATCGTTCAGTTCTATATTTAATTATAATTTAAAAAACCAACCGGAAGCCTTCAATGTTATAGAACATTAAACACATTAAAATCAATTGTCGTCTAATCGGGGGTTATCGGTCTGTAACCTTTTGCCAGAGATTGCCAAAAATGAAACTGAAGTAATTATTAAAGATGACATAATATGATGCTGGCACTATGCCAAGAATAAAACGACATCAATTGAACTCTCGTTCGGCTCAAGGAACTCACACCATATAGGAATGACTACTGAATAAATATGTATCAGTTATCACAGAGTTACAACTGCCGGAAATATACGATGTGTCGCGTAGATCGTTGAGTATATCGGAGGGGGGTGATGGGTGATGCATGTGCATGTGCATTGGGCGATTGTGTTGCCCTTTTCCGATGATTAATGCTGACCTAATTTCAGATGACTCTGCTGAGCTTGCTCGATTCCTGTCGAGCCTAAAGAGCACGCTTTGCCAATCAGCTGTCATACAGTTTGACAGCCACTGAGCAAGTCAATTCCTGTTGGTATGCAAGAGAGTCTAAGAGAGGCTCACAAGCTGTTTACAGTTTGACAAGCACTGACTTGGGGACTACTAACTGCTAAGTAACAATTTAAATAGCACTGAGATTGACAATAAAATGGAAGGTATATGTGATGATTCCATTTTTTTTATTATTTTAATCGTGTATATATTAAGATATATATTGTTGTACTTACCTTTGCCTGTGCAAAGGACACCACGCTGGCGAAGATCAGACAGACGCCTAGCACACCCGAGAGACCCGCTAGATCTCTGGGCAACATCATAGCTGTTGCTGCTGTTGCTCCTCCAAACACTCGGCTAACTGAAAACTCTCACTTCGTAAACACACACGAAACTGCGAAAAGGGAATTGAGGAAGTTTTGGGGAAATTTTAGATGGATTGATTGATTCAATATTACTATATATTATTTAATGCAAATTCGTATAGATCTTATGAAGATCTTGTGGAAAACTAACACAATATGCTGCTGCTACGTGCGGGCTCGCCACCACTAGATTTGCTGTGCTGCTGCGTTCGTCCGGCGCAACACACTCCCCACATGTGGCGATCGTCAAGCGCTCAAAGTGTTACTAAAATCGCCCGACGCCAAAGAAATTCGACTTCGTTCTCGTGCACGCCCGATGCTATCGTTCGCCGATCGTTCGGCAACTCGGCTGTCGTTCGGCTCACGCAGACAGTCACACAACGTTGGCTTTGCTTGTGTGCGTTAGTTGCGATCGTAGTGGGAGTGCGATGGGGTGGTGTGGAGTGGGGTGGGCTGGGGTGTTATGTTAGTTGGGGCCTTTACTTCGCATTGCGCAGCCTGCGCTTTGAATTTAGCACTTTGTTGCCTTGAAATGAGGAAACGAGCTCGACGGCAACATGATTTGTTTTTTCTCGTTCTTCTTTATTTTCCATATTATAATTTCCCTACTTAGCTAGCTTAGTTGCCACTGGCTCTACCCCTGATTAGCCTTAGTATAGTGTGCGCGGACTGATAACACGGGATAAGGTTGCGTATTTCCTGTTTTAAATGAAATCAAGAAAAGTCGCGGCTTGTGTCCCTTGTGTACACAAGTATTTTAATTAATTAGTACGCAGATTTTTTTTTCTGGTATAAAAATAGAATTTTACGAAATGCCAAAGCCAAATCTAGTCGCACTGCCTTTTTGGGGTCAGTTTTGAAACAGAATCAAGGCTTTTGTTAGGTTCATTGCGAGATAAGGCTCGAAAAACTATTGGGGCATTTCAGTGTGCCCGCTATCGAAGTGTGTCAGGCGAGGAAGGGGGTAAGACGCGGGAGGAAGAGAGGATGTTTTGAATAGGGAAGTCGGTTTTGGTACACGACCTACTAGTCCCATTTGGCGGAAGCCTCACAGACTAAATAAATGATTTTAGGCTCTTTGTTTCGTGTGGGAACCTTAGGAATGTATTAATTTTAGATTCTTCTCTAGAAGATTTCGATCCGGAAACTTATTCGGCTCTACCTTTAATTTAAGGTCGAGCGTAAGAAAAATATCTTTTATTTTGTATGAAAACTTACTTCTCAAATTGCTTAAAGTTCAAAGAATTGAAATCCAGTTGAGAACCAGATTATAATAATCCTAAGATTCTAAATGCTTGAGACCTTCTACCAGAGTACAGCATAGTTGCATTATCATCTACATTATTGAGATCATTTCCAAATAAAACTACAAATTTCAGGGCAATCACATGGGAGCTACATGAAGATCTGCTCAAAGTACGTTATCAAATATTTCAGAATCAATTTGACAGTTTGCCTTGACTCGAAAAAAATCTACATTTAAAAATAAAATATAATATGAGTATTGTGAATCTTAACAATTGCAGAGAAATCAATTTTCTTGTTTTATAGCAAATGTTTTATTAGTTTGTAATATGTAAATATGTTTAGTTGTTATTTTCCATTTAATAAAAATTTTCCTACAATTTTCTACACTTTAGCTAAGCCTGCCAAATTGGTTTGGTAAAAACAGGTCGTTATATTGCAAAAAGATCATATGAGTTTTGGAATTTAAATAAATCCTTTAAATCCCTGCAAATAAAATGGAACTTTATTCTTAATATTAAGACTAAAATTTGAATTTGACGTTCTAACAATTAGTATTATCATATAAATGATGTCTTCAAATTAAGTTGCCATTGAATAATAAACATACAACTTATTTTAAATTTACTTATAGAGAACGATCAGTCGAGCATTTTTGATTGTAGCTTTCTTATTTGTTCAAGTTAAAGTTTACAAAATTAGCACATGCTCTGAGTCGAGTCGTTCCATCTCTATCGGAGCTTCTCAATTGCGGACATAAAACGGAACTCATGTACCCGATCTTGCAATTGGGCTATCAGACCAGTACTATGTAGGTGCTTCAGCGGGAAGTTAAGGCATTGACTGTGCCGATTCGTATCCAACTGCCATATCACCCCAACAATAACAGCAACAACAACAACAACAACAGCAAGAGCATATATAGTCGCTAAGTCGCGTTTAGCTACTTGGCTTATCGCCCAGTTTCATTCATGCCCATTCGATCTATAGTCTTGGCTGCTTGGTCTAGTCTTGCTACATACTTTGTCGCCCATCCGTTCCACATGTTCCCGCCCCAACTCACACACCCACACACACAAACTCGGGCACACACAGTCGACACCGACACGCGTACGTGAGCCGAACAACGATCGCCGTTCGTTGGCAATCGTTGGCGCTCGTGAGCGATCGTGTGCGATCGTTTTGCCTGTGTCGGCTCGTAGTGCTCTGCTTTTCAGCTGACGGGAGCTTATACTAACTCAGTAACGTTCCGTCTTCTCGAGTAAGTAGGCGGCTCTGTCTGCGTCTCTGGGTCTTGGTCTGATCTGATCTCGCAGCCCTGTTCAGTGGCAGCCAGACTGCCTGTGTGTTTGTGTGTGTGTCTGTGTATTCTCGCTCGTGCTCGCTGCGCAGCGATTCGGTTCTTGTCGTGTCGTTTTTTGTCAGTACGCTCCAGTCGATCCATATAGTTGGATCATTTCTCTGTAAGGGATATAGCACAAAAAAAAAATACATATTGATTTCAAAATTAATTTAGTAAAAAAATGCCAAGAAAAACAGGGAAATTGATTTTCCAACAAATAAAAAATTTCCTTTTAACAGATTTGGCAATGCCACAGCTTCAGTGACTCTCAAACTGTAGCGTGCACATTCCGTTGAACTTGAGAGCGATTCTTCAAAAAAATCAAATCAAAAATCAATTAAATAATCAAGTTTAGGATATGCAGCCAATTTATAATTTTATATCTAACAAAATTACACTGAACGAATATAAAATTAAGTGCATACTTTTCTGGCATTTGCAGGCCAACGACGGCAACATAATTTTAAGTCGACAAGGATCGTGGTAGGAAAGCTGTGCAGCCATCGTGCATAGGGCATTATGTTGCCCCACTGGAAGCGGTAAGTACATAAATAATAATAAAATTAATTATTAGTAATAATAATTAATAATAAATTAATAACAACTTAGAAAAAATAATATTATAAATATAAAAATATCTTTGCCAATATATTAATTATAATTATATAATTATAATAAAATCAAATATTTAAAGCCATAAGTGAAGTACCTAAAAAAAATAAATACATAAGTGTTTCAAAAAGTGCGATTTATGTAAAATATTTCTTCCTTGGCAGTGCCTTTCAAACTTTGCCTACTATGCTCGCATACATGCGCACGAAGTGATTAAAAGAGAGCGGGAGACTTGCAGCCTAACCGTTTGCGCTCTCTTAAACAGCTGTGCTCGAGCGTACTCTTCGATTAGCTTTCGCTCTCTTAAGCTCTCACATATAAACAGCCTTACACATACATATGTATAGAGTGGGTCTTTCACATAGAAGATAAACGACTTATGAAAAATGTGTGAACGCGAGCAAAAAGTATAATAATTTATAGAAACTGAGTGGGATTGGTAAAGGATTTAATTGAAAACTGTGTAGATTGAAATGTTTAAGTTCGAAATTAAATTAATCAAGATAACTTCGAATATCTAATGGAACAAAATTCAAGTTCTAAAATGTGCATGCATTCTATTCAAGCCGTAGACTATCATATAAGTTGACATAAGTACAGTTAATTATGGAGGTATTCAGTCTTGATCATTGAAAAACTTAGTATATTTGAAATATATCTGAATGCTTAACTATTAACTGATAACATGAAATCTACCTATGCCATACAAGCCATCCTCACGTGAGCCCAATTTGTACTCTTTTGCAGGCTGCTGTTCGCCGCTGTGATTGCTGGAGCGTTGGTTGGATCAAACGCTGTAAGAAATGCTTGTTATTTTCAGATAATTAGGCTTCAATTAACCGATCAATACTTGATTTAAATAGCAATTTTGGAAAAATCCTGGAGCCACCGGCGCGATTCAAGAATCTGCGCGGCACCATTCCCGAGATGATCCTAGAGAACCAATTTCAATTGACCCGAGCTATGAAATCGTAGATGCGGCTAGCATAGTACGAGGCGAACCATCGAAGAACTGCACCGGTTTTATTGGGGGCTGTGCACCAAAGTGTATTGCCGAGAAGGGTAATCGTGGTTTGCCCGGCCCCGAAGGTCCGACTGGACCCAAAGGTGTCATGGGCTATGCTGGCCCTGATGGACCACTAGGTGATAAGGGACAAAAGGGCGATCCGGGACCATTTGGAGCACGTGGTGAGAAGGGTGAACGTGGTAGCCGCGGTATTCCCGGTCTGCCAGGTGTCAGCGGTATCCAAGGCTCAGCTGGTAATCCCGGTGCTCCTGGTATTCCTGGAAAAGATGGATGCGATGGTGCAGATGGTTTGACTGGTCTACAAGGTCTGTCTGGTATGGCTGGTCCTCGTGGCTATCCAGGTGGTCCAGGCTCAAAGGGTGAGAAAGGTGAGCCCGCTAAGGAAAATGGAGACTATGCCAAGGGTGAGAAAGGTGAACCAGGCTTCTCCGGACGGTCTGGTTACCCAGGACCTCAAGGAGAACGCGGTGCCAAGGGCGAGCGCGGTGATACTGGCCCATACGGTCCACCAGGACCTCGCGGTGATCGCGGTATCAAAGGAGAGAAAGGTGCCGCCTGTTTTGCTATACCTTTGCCCGGCGTCAAGGGAGAGAAAGGTGAAAAGGGTGATCCAGCCGTCAGACAACCTGCTACTGGTACTGATACCGCGATTGGTGGACGTGGAGACACTGGACCCAAGGGTGAGCCAGGACTTCCTGGAGCTAAGGGTGGTCTAGGACCTGCAGGAGCGCCTGGAGTTGATGGACAAAAGGGAGAGAAGGGTCTACCCGGTGGAGCCGGTGAAAGAGTAAGCATCATTTAGTTTACCACCTGCGGTTAATAATGAGGATTTTCCTGTTGGTTTTAGGGTCGCCAAGGAAACTTTGGACCTCCAGGACCTGCAGGACAAAAGGGTGATCGCGGTGACCTGGGTTTGAACGGTCTGCCTGGCCAGCCCGGCCTGAAGGGTGAGCCCGGTCGCCCGGGTACTCCTGGTGAGAGTGGTCTGATGGGTCCTCCGGGTCCACCCGGTGGCGGTCGTGGACAGCCCGGTGCTCCTGGCCCAAAGGGACCTCGTGGTTACACCGGTCAGCCTGGACCCCAGGGTTTGAACGGACAGGATGGTGCTCCAGGACCTCAAGGCTACACCGGTGCCAAGGGTGGTCCCGGCTTGCCCGGTCATCCTGGTAACGAAGGTCCAGCTGGACCAAAGGGAGAAAAGGGTAATGCAGGACGTACAGGACCTCAGGGACCAGTCGGTCCAATCGGTCACAATGGTCCTCCAGGACCTGAAGGACAAAAGGGTGACGCTGGTCGACCAGGCTATGGTCAGCCAGGTGCTAAGGGTGATGCTGGAATAAATGGGTAAGTTGCGAATAAATTGCAATTCGACTTTCATCAGCGTCATCACATTTATTTTCCCCATTTCTATTGCAGATACCCTGGTTTGAAGGGCGCCAAGGGAGAACGTGGTTACAAGGGCAATGCTGGTGTTCCTGGTGATTCGAAATTGGGTAGACCTGGTACTCCTGGTGCAGTTGGTGCTCCTGGTATACAGGGTGATGCTGGTCGTCCTGGTTTACCTGGCGCTAAAGGTGATCTGGGTCCCAAGGGTGATGCCGGTGGCAAATGCTCTTCATGCCCATCTGGTGAGAAGGGAGACAAGGGTGAGCGCGGCTTTGATGGTATACCTGGCAATCCTGGTGCTAGGGGACCACCCGGCGAAACTGGTGCCACTGGTGAGCGCGGTGATGACGGTATTATTGGTCCAATGGGTGCTCCTGGTGAGGCGGGAGTGGATGGCTTACCAGGTGCTCCCGGAGCCACTGGTAGCCCTGGTAAGGATGCCATCGTTGACAGGAGTCAAATAGCATCCGAAAAAGGAGAGAAAGGATATCCTGGTCTACCTGGCGCACAAGGTGTCAAGGGAGAACGTGGTTACAGTGGCGCTCCCGGCTTGAAAGGCGACAGAGGAGAGCTGGGCCAAAAGGGCGAGAAGGGCTTCACTGGACCTGCTGGAAATGATGGTGCACCTGGCATGCCAGGACGCGACGGTTTCGACGGCATCCCCGGCACAACCATTAAGGGAGAACCTGGACGTCATGGCTATGATGGTCTTAAGGGTGACAAAGGTTTCTCTGGTCTCTCTGGAGAAAAGGGAGAGCCAGGCAGCTGTGTGTTGGATAATTTGACTCAACCCACTAAGGGTAACAAAGGTGAACCAGGAAGAACAGGAGCCAAGGGTGATCCAGGACCAATGGGCGACATTGGTTACCCAGGTCCCCAGGGACTAAAGGGCGACACTGGACCTCAGGGTCAACCCGGATTGGTAGGACCTCGTGGTTTGACTGGACCCCGCGGTGAAAAGGGTAATCCAGGCCAGTTCGGTATCCCTGGTAACGATGGTAAAGACGGACTTCCTGGAATTGCTGGACGCATTGGCGAGAAAGGTACTAAGGGAGAACCTGGCATATCTGTGGCTGGACCACCTGGACCTCAGGGACGAGATGGTCTGATTGGTGAAAAGGGAGATCGTGGACCAATCGGTAGGCCTGGTGCTCTTGGACCCGATGGCAATCCTGGTTATCCCGGCGATAAGGGAGATTCCGGTTTCCCTGGTCACCCTGGTGAGACTGGTTCGGTTGGTGAAAAAGGTGAACCAGGTCCAGTAGGTCCCGAAGGTCGCGCCGGTCCACCCGGTATCCCTGGTATTGATGGAATTCGTGGACGTGACGGTTCTAAGGGTGAACCCGGTAATCCAGGTATTGTCGGTATGCCCGGTAACAAAGGAGATCGCGGTGCGCCTGGTAACGATGGTCCCAAGGGCTTCACCGGTCCTGTAGGTGCTCCTGGCAAACGTGGCCCCCCTGGTGCTGCTGGACTTTCAGGTAGGTGATCTGACTATCTATATAGGTCAAGTCAATAATGTGATATATTTGAATGTATAGGACTGAAGGGTGACAAGGGAGCACGCGGTATTGATGGTCTCAATGGACCAATTGGTGGTCGTGGACCGACCGGTCCTCCTGGTATAATGGGTGTCAAGGGTGACCTGGGTCCTCCTGGTCCTCCCGGACAAGATGGCATCAATGGAATGCCTGGCGAGAAGGGTGCTCAAGGTCTACCTGGTTTTGATGGTCCTCAGGGTGAGCCTGGTGATGCTTCTGAGAAGGGACAAAAGGGTGAACCAGGTGCTCCTGGATTGCGTGGTGAAGACGGTCTACCCGGTCAACCTGGTCTTGTTGGTGACAAGGGTTTGCCTGGTATTGCTGTGCATGGACGCGCTGGACCACCGGGCGAGAAAGGTGATGCTGGACGCGATGGTGCTTATGGACAGGATGGACTTCCCGGTGCAAAGGGCGATCGTGGATTCCCAGGCCCGGCGGGACTCAAGGGCGACAAAGGATTGAGTGGACAGCCTGGTACTCCTGGTCCTGCTGGCTTGGATGGACAGCCTGGAGAGAAAGGCTCACCTGGACCCATCGGTTATGTTGGAGCCAAGGGCTTGAAGGGCGAACGCGGTTTCTCCGGCCAAGATGGTCTGAAGGGTGAACGTGGTTTGGATGGCAGACCAGGATATCCAGGACAGACAGGAATCAAGGGTGACAAGGGTGCAAAGGGTATTCCTGGTCCTACAACTTTTGCCGACCCGGATGTGTACCGTGGCGATAAGGGTGATCCTGGCCTACCGGGACCCCCTGGACTGGCAGGATTAAAGGGAAACAAGGGTGAACCCGGACCATTTGGAGAACCCGGAGAGCAGGGAGAGCAAGGCTTGACCGGACCCGCTGGATTCCCCGGCCTGCCAGGCATTGCCGGAGCCAAGGGAGATATCGGTTTGCGAGGAGACGTTGGCTACCCAGGACCTGTTGTCAAGGGCGAGAAGGGATTGCCTGGTCGTGCTGGCAAAAACGGACGTGAAGGTAAGTCCTGCAAATGAACTGAGTCGATGATTTCATCTTAAATTTAATCGTTATGCAGGTGCACCTGGTGTGCCCGGATTGAAGGGTGACAAGGGCTTGGCTGGTTTGCCAGGAAAGGATGGTCTTGTGGGTCTACCTGGCCCGATCGGTCCCGCTGGACCTAAGGGAGAACGCGGTTTGACTGGTGCACCTGGTATTGATGGCATTGCTGGACTAAACGGCATCCAAGGCCAGAAGGGTGAGCCTGGCTATCCTGGCATTAAGGGTGAGCGTGGCGAGGCTGGATTTGTGGGCCAAAAGGGCGACAAGGGAGATCGCGGTATTGACGGTGCTCCTGGTTTGACTGGTCTGCCTGGATTGAAGGGCGATATTGGTCTGACTGGTCTCGATGGGCTGCCCGGTCCAGCTGGTATCCCCGGCGAGAAGGGTCTGACGGGTCCGAAGGGTCGCGACGGACGAGATGGTTTGCCAGGCCAGCGTGGTGAAAAGGGTGAGCCTGGTCTAGTGCCACCACCAGGACCTAAGGGAGAACCCGGCTCTCCAGGACGTGATGGACTCAAGGGTGATACTGGTCTACCAGGTGAACGTGGTCTTATAGGCATCCAGGGCGAACGCGGCGAGAAGGGTGAACGTGGTTTGACCGGCGCAACCGGACCTGCTGGTCGCCAGGGCATCAAGGGTGAGCGTGGTGAACAAGGTTTAATTGGTATCGATGGTTCTGTCGGTCCAGCTGGTCCCAAGGGTGAACCCGGCCAGCCGTGCTCTGCAGCTCTGGATTATCTGACTGGCATTCTGCTGACGCGTCACAGTCAAAGCGATCAAGTGCCCACATGCTACCCAGGTCAGGTGGAACTCTGGACTGGTTACTCGCTGCTCTATGTCGATGGCAACGACTATGCGGGCAATCAGGATCTCGGCTCGCCCGGCTCCTGTGTGCCACGCTTCTCCACACTGCCCGTACTGTCCTGCGGCCAGAACAACGTGTGCAACTATGCGTCGCGCAACGACAAGAGTTTCTGGCTCTCCACGTCCGCCTCCATTCCCATGATGCCGGTTGGCAGCACCGAGATCAGCAAATACATTTCACGCTGTGTTGTCTGTGAGGCTCCTGCAAATGTTATCGCTGTGCACAGTCAGTCGTTGGATGTGCCCGATTGCCCGAATGGCTGGACGAATCTGTGGATTGGTTACAGTTTCCTCATGGTCAGTAGCACTAGAAGTGAAGACAACCGTCAGACGAAGTGGACTAACCTTTCCTCTTTTCCCTTTTCAGCACACGGCTGTGGGTAACGGCGGTGGCGGACAATCTCTGCAATCGCCTGGCTCCTGTCTGGAGGACTTCCGTGCTACGCCGTTCATTGAGTGCAACGGCGCCAAGGGACACTGCCACTTCTACGAGACCATGACCAGTTTCTGGATGGTCACACTCGAGGAGCATGAACAGTTCCAGCGGCCCGAGCAGCAGACTATCAAGGCCGGCTATTTGCGCACGCGCGTATCCAGGTGTGCGGTTTGTGTGAAGAACTCCTAGAAAGGAAGCTGCCGCGCACACTCACACACGCAACCACACACACACACACACACGCAATAATTTTAATATCTAAATGTAATGCCTTAACTATACCAACGAAACAAACACACACACACACACACACTGTCACATACGTGGACAGACAGACAAGAAGAAGAAGAACCAACACTGCTACCGAATTCCTTAAACTAACCTAAAAACGTAACTGTATCTTCTGCCATTTTTTTATATATATACACATACATACTTTATATCGTTTGCCACAATGTTCTGAACACAATGTAAACTGCGTCTTAGTTACGAGTAAGTTAAGTAAATCAAGAAAGATAATAAACCTGGTCGCATGTACCACACACAGATGATAATACCGATAACGATGATAATACCGATAACGATTATAGCCTAACCAAAGCTAACCTACTCCCCAACCCCCTCGTCAAGCTCACCTTTGCCTACTTGTCGTTCAACCCCTTCGGGAGTTCTGTATGTTCCATTTTATTGCGATGAAATGTGAAATCGATGCATGCCCCCTCCCTAACCACCCCTCTTCCCATGGGCGTACACAAAACTCACACGCATTTCGGAATTTGTTTATGTTTATGAATACCAAAAGTAAGATTGGTAAAAAATAAAGAAACTTTAAAAATACAATCATTTCGGATTTTAGCTGAGTTCTACAAATTTTTGTTCGATTTGGAAACGATTTTCTTATGAAAATAAATGATTTTAACTTTCCATTGCACTTGCCGATATATACGATCGTTAAAATATGTTATAACATATTTATTTATTTATTATTATAACATTTAATATGTTATAACATATTTTAAGGATGATATTTTATAAGTAAAATAGATTTTATTTAGATAAATTAAATAGAAATTGGTTTCTACAAATTTCGATCGATTTCGAAAGGACTTCCTTAAGACGAGGGTCGTTTGATAAGTCCGTGACTTTTTGTATTTGCCGCGCACCTGCTCTAAAAAAAACCCCCCCCCTCTCAAGAGTTATATAATAAAAAAAAAATATAAAATTTTTAAAAAGTTTTTTTTTTTTTTTTGTTTTTTTTGTATTTAAAAAAAAACAACCTCCATCCCCTTTTTTTTAAAAATAAAAAAAAAAATTAAAAAAGTAAACTAGAGGCTTAAAATTCCCTTTAGAAACTCATATAACTAAGATCATTATAATCTGTCTATTTATAGAAAAAAGTTATAGATAGATATAGAGAAAATATTTAATATTTATGTTTTATTTAAGATTTAAGTTTGAGTTATATTTCTGAAAATCAGAGCACTTACAAAGGGGGTAACATTTGCCACATACATTTACATAGACACTCTGAAACAAAGGAGGAGGGAGAGAGAGCAGAAGAAGAACTCTCTACGAAGCGAGAAGAGAGAGAGAGAGAGCAGAGGAAGAACTCTCTACGAAGCGCGTAAGACGCTTGCGGCAGTGACTATTCGAATAATCCACCATTGCGTCAAGCTCAACGCAGAGAGAAACTCACCACTCGAGGCACTTGTGCGCATGTCGCGTGGGGGTTGCCACTGTGTGAGTGAGGGTGGAAATGCGGGGGAGCTGGCGGGTTACCCGATAGCTGCGCGAGAGGGGATGGCATGCGATACCATATGATAATGATATGCCCAAGGCACGCACACACTCAACACAAGCAATTCCAATTGGGGTGGAAACGTGAAGAGGCAGCAGGGTGGCGGGGGGATGGCAGGCAGGCAGAAGCCTCATTCCAGCTGTGCTAGCAAATGAAATAGGGGTAGCTCGCCCAATGGATTCGAATTGGAAAAGTCGTTCGTGGCGCATAATACGGCCAGACTGCGGAGCGAGCAGTCGAGAGACGGGAGTTCTGTGGCGACAAGTGAAGGTGAAGGCGACAGAAACAACAAAAGCACAGACAATAAAGCAGCAAGCAGCAAGAAAAAAATGTATATCTAAAGGAAAAATGGCAAAAGAAAGGAAACTCCAAGTTGCTAATTAGTGTGGAAAGTGTGAAAAGACATAGAAAAGCATAGAAATTGCTTTCAATTGCCGTTGGCACTTGCAAACTTCCCCAGTGAAGTCGCACACCCCACCCCACTCTACTCCACTCCACTCCGGCAAAGCGGCAAGCAACCCCAAAAACTCGTTCTATATGATTATCGTGCTGCTGCTGCTCTTTCAATCGCTGTGCCTCTACTGCCAACGTCTGGTGCTCTGCATCCACGACAGATGCTTTCCGCGTAACGCACGACTGCTCCAGGAGGTGGCCGAAACGGTGGGCGATCGCAAGGCCCTACAGCATTTGGAGCTGCTGGAGCAGGAGCAGCACAAGCGACGACAAAAGCGTCGGACCTTGGAACCCATTCTGCCATTGGGCGTCGGTGCGAGTCAGGAAGCGTGTCGTTTCTGTGCCCACAGTCCGCAGGGATATTGTCGCCATCATTTCCATCTGCAGGTGCATACGCGCCAGCAGAACCGGGGAAGTGCTGAACAGGATTACAAGCAGCTACGCAGGATTCGTCGTGAGCTGAAGCGCAGTCTCGAGCAGCAGAAAACACAGACGCTGACGCATCCGGCAAGGTGTAGCTATCGCAGCTTTCAAGGCTATCAAGAGGTGCCGCAGAGTCCCAGCTTGTGTAGCCTGAGCAGTGGATACGCTTCGTTAGCACCCTCACTAGAAGAGGAAGTACAGCAGGAGGAAGAGACATTGCAGTGGGAGCAACTGCAGGAAGAGGAACAGTTGCAGCTTGAACAGCTACAGGAAGAGGAGCAACAGCAAGGGGAGCCACAACAAGACCAAGAAAGCCAGGCGGAGCCACTGCAGCGACAACAATTGTTGTTTACAAGCCATCTATAGAGCATAAACCACTCTCAGTCAGCTCTTAAGTTGGCCAAAAGTAGCTAAAAGGTACCCATTGTGAGGGGAACAGTTTATGCTCAACCGAGTAGGCTCTTCAAGAGACAAAACAAAACAAAACTGAAGCGATTCATTGAGAGACTCAGAGAGAATGAGAGTGTGTGTAAGATAAGATTCGAGTAGGCTTTACACAAAATTCTCAGTTAAAAGCAATTGCCGCGTAACCTGAAGCATCAATCGAACTGGTCTTGTAAGAAACACAATGTCCGACCTGGAAGTGTAACAAGCCCCCATTATGACGCCGCGTCGTCGACGGCGATGGGATCAGGAAAAGCATCTGCATCATGTGCCCACCAAGCAACCTCAACTGCCTTGCCCCCTCAAGCATGGCATCGAAGATGACTGGACCTGGAGCAAACGAAATCGTTCCAAGGAAGTCGTTCTCAGTGGTCCCAACTCGCGTACCGTGCACTTTCATCCCAACTGGAGCAAGGGCACGGCAGGCATTCAAGGCAAGCGACCCCTCAACAATGGACGCTACTATTGGGAACTGCACGTATCCCAGCGAGTTTTTGGTACCTCAATCATGTTTGGCATTGGCACCCGACAATGTCGGCTCCATGCAAACTCTTTTCGCAATATGCTCGGCGAGAACGAGCACGGTTGGGGCTTGTCTCACAAAGGTAAAGTTCAACTCTGGATGCAGTTAAAGTTATACTCACCAGCTAATACGTTCTTCTTACTCCACTTGTAGGCGTACTTTGGCACAAAGGCGTGGCTCTAATGTACACGAAACGCTTTCGCGAGAATCATCCTACACAAATCGGCATCCTTTTCGATGGCATTGAGGGCACCTTGACCTATTACAAGGATGGCCAATGCCTAGGTGTGGCCTTCAGGGGACTGCATAAGGTAAGTTATAAATATGGAAGAGTCCTTGATCCCACATAGATGAAAGAGTTTTAGTTAAGCTGCTTAGATGTGAGTTTTAGTGAGACAGAGCTGTTCTTCCTCCACTGCCTCCAAAAACCTCTAGTCCTTTTCATTAGGTTGTTTGTTCTTTTTTATATTTTTCTGTTTATCAATCTTAGTTCTGTCTAGGGCTAATAATCCCGAAAATTCTGATAATACTCGTAGTAAAGCCTAAATTATAACACGAGTACTTGTAACATTTTTTATTTTTTTACAGGTGACAGAACCGCTCTTCCCCATTGTCAGTTCTACTGCGGCCAAAACTGAAATGACCCTGAAGAGTGCGCATCGTGAGTTCGTTAATCTCCAGGATCGTTGTCGGGCAGTGATCATGAGGAAAGTACGTGTCGCTGCTAATCTGGAGAAACTTAAACTACCATTGCCGATTACCGATTATCTAGGCGAAGTTATCGATGATACGGAACCGTTGCGTCAGGTAGACAACTATGATATCTTGTGTGATTTCTAGGGAAACATGGTTGGGGCGGGGGGTTGAATGTAGTATGGAAGATAGCTTATATACATATAAATAGCTTATCCCACTACCTGCATGTATTATAGGTGGATGATAACGAGCTTCGTATGATGAATTATGATTTAGATGTCGAAGACGACCCGTGAAACTCAGTATTGTGCCATATAGTTCGGGGACAAACTGTGAATCGGGGAGCAAATAGCTTTGAAATTTGCGCGATATATATTATGTACATATTCTTTTGTTATCAAATTTTAAGTAATTTTTATGTTCAACATTTTTATTGTAGTAGCATAATAATTATCAGTTATATATTTGATTTATGATTCCCTGTTTCTGTATTTTGTTGAAAATTTGTAGCGAAAATGTTTCCGATAATAGGCCAATTAGGTGCAATATTTGTGATATAAGGCAGATAACAAAGGCACCCCATGTCGCCTGTATAGCAAAAACTATAAATTCTAAAGTATATAAAACTTAAGACCCTAGATTTAAGCCAAAGATGAATGTATAAAATGTATTTTGGTACGAGTGTGAAATCTAGTCAAAGAAGCACGTTGTGGAACCCCGAAATTGTACAATCCCGTGGCCCGTTAAGCAGCTAATTATAATTCTAAGCTTATTACATTATGAGTTCTACTCAAAATGATCTCGACAAACTGTAAAATGCAGAGTTGCATCTCATGTATTATACTTAAGGAGATTATAACATCGTATTGTCCATTGTATAAACGTAAATCTTTCTTAATGCAAAACAAAGAGACAAATAATTTAGTGAAAATTATTTATTATATGTATTTGCAAAGTACGCTATGTTTTAATGGTTTTAGATTCTTTTTGGTGTCTATATAAATTACTACACGTAAATACAAACATACACATACATACATTGAACTATGTATACATTTAGAAATGATTGTTTATAAGGACAAAATGGGAAAATAAATTTACTAAACTAAATGAATAAAATACGAGACTAAGCACAGATCCTCTAGTGAATATAGATTACGGAGATTACAGCTCATCGGCTAGATGATTTATGTTCTGCAAATGATCTCCATAATCGGTAGCCTCGCTGCCCACAAAAGTATCGTAGTTGTTCAGTATTTCGAGATACGACAAACGATCATCGTGATCCTCATCGGTGGACACAAACAAATGATCCACCTCATCGGTGGCAATGGCCGTGTTACTGGGCACAATCCACGAGAGAACCTTAATGAAAGATGAAGAGAAGTAAGTAAAAGAAGATGTCATTCTATATGATTCATTACCTCATCTCCTGTAAGCGCCCCGTCGCCATTCGCGTCATGCTCGTTGTCAAAGTGCTCCTTTTCTGTGACCAGCCATTCCTTGTCATGATGCGATGCCGCATCACCAACATATTCTTGGAAATCGATTTTGCCATCCAAATTGCGATCCTTGTCGCGCATCGTATGCTCTAACAACACGGGCAACATATGTGGATGCTCTTCAGGATTTTGGAAGTACACATACTCCTCGGGTGTTAGGACACCATCCTTGTTCGTATCGGCTGCATTGAACAGTTCCTTATCCTGTTTTATCATGCTCTGTTCCTCCTCATAGCTATCGAAATCGATAACTTCCTTCTTAAAGTCCTCATCTTCCATGGCATAAGTGTCCAGTAAGTATTCTTTCCATGTTATTTTGTTATCGGTATCCATATCGATTTCCTCAAAACGATCGGCAGCCTCTTCCTCGGATAGTTTTCTGTGGAGACCCAGAGAACAGTTAGTAAGCGTAATCAGAGGAAATTTTTCAGGGGCATGGGGTCACAAAGGCATGCGTCAGGCACAGCGGATGCTTGTTAGCATAGCTGGGGTTAATAGTACACATACAACACTCACTTAAAAGACCTTAATATCCATGCTTTCAACTCGTGTCTATCGACAAACTCGTCCTTGTTCAGATCCATCAGTTTGATGAGTATGGCCAGACGACGCTTCGACTCTTCCGGCGACAGAGTGTCGAATTCCTGTGCCTCTTTTGTGCTACCTACGGGAAGTACATTGTATATTACGAATGAGCATCAAAAGAAGAAGCGCAAAAGAAAGAAAACAAATGTAAATGGAGATCACAGAACGTGTGCGCACAATAGATTCTCTGCAAAGCATAAACTTGCCCTGGCGTGTTCTTTTTAAATTACAAAATATTAGATGCGAAAAGATTTTTATGAACAGTGAAGAAATCGCATAAATGTAGAAACAGTGCATACGAGTTAAGAGGGAACTAATCAAGTTATAGCAATGATTTTACTAGAAAATTGCAATTTCAGAAAATGAAATCGAAAGAATCATAGCGTAACCGTAGCACACACATGTACATATGTATGTACACCTAGTTTGAATTATCGAATATGCACTGTTTCGTCTTATAAACAATGTGCGGTCTGCTCTGCGTGTGTGCGCGCTAATAACAACACGTGAGTCAGCCGGATTTGTTGGGATTTTTCTTCTCCGTCCCAGCCTTACCCACCTATGATTGCCTCATGGTCGAACTCCACATTATGCTCGCCCTGATCGCCATGATGATGTGCATCGCGAGGCACAAAGATGCCATCTTTGACCCGTTCCTTGCTGTTGTGCTTCTCATGCTTATGTGAATTGGCTACGGCACCATGCGTGGGCATTGGACCCACGGTTGCCACTATGGCCAGAGCGCAAAGTAGCATGGACCAATTCGATAGATTTCTGGGCATTTTTCAGCTTTGATTATTTGTTTATATGGCACAAATGAGTAACAAATGTAACGATTTTCACGCTTGCGGTTTGACTTGTTTTCCGTTTGCTCGTCAGGCGCACACTGACGAGGTCTGAGATCCAAGATGCTTAGCGTTACACACACGCACACAGACAGGAACACGAACACATGCAGGGACAAACACACACACACGCCCAGGCACTCCTCTGGTTGTGGTGGCACTTGAGATTCTTCTAGCCGGCGGCAGCCAACACGTAATAGCCGAAAATCGAGAAATTCTTTGAACTCTTTTGAACTCAGTCAATGGATTTGCGTAACCTGAAATACAAATACATAGATAGAAATGTTTAAATATGTGTGTATCTTGGAACTGTGTTTCGAGTAACCACATCCCATTCAAATTGTATGATTTGCCTACCAGCTGTTTTGGTCTTTTGTCCAGTTTTCCTCATTAAATGCAATATTTACTATTACTGTACATCGCTAGTGTATTTCAGATTCACAAAATGCACTATTTAACTGTTTCAAATTTTGTTTATACTAAAAACAAAAATGTTTTAAATTGGTTTTACTATAAATCGCAGCATCTTTTCAGCGCTATCGACTAACTAGACAATATTATCGATGTATCTATCGATATAACAATAGTTCTTCGTGCTGCCGTGCATATATCGTTTGAGCAATACGGCAGACGCACATCACTAGCTATTGTTATTGCAAATAAAGAAGTTTAATTTCGCTGATTTGCTAAAATTTCTGCAAAGTTTAAATAAAACAAGAGATGTAAATACAATTGAGCTGTAAAACAAATAAATTAACAGTAACTGCAAACTGCAAGAGTAAGCAGCCAAGGTGAGTACGTAAAAAACAGTATGGAGTATAGGAGAAAACCAGCAGCTGAATGAACAGACTAGAATAAAACAGCAAGAATTGAAATTTGATTAAATTCAAATGACATCATTGGGGCAGCTCCTAATTTGTAGCGACTGTGTACGAACAGTTTCTTTTATGGCTCGCGCGTTTATTTATTTATTTTTTTGTGTGCGCAAAGCACGCAAAAGGACACAGTCTGTGGCAATTGAAAGGGTGTTGTTTATGTCCAGGGTGTGTGTGTGTAAAAGAGAGAGGGAGAGTGAGACTATTTGCGGTAGTTGCTGCAACTGAAATGAGTCGCTTTTCTTTTGTAGAGTTGTTGACCGGCACAGGTGGCACTATTTTTAGTTGAATTACGGAAATATTCATTAATTTTGGCAGGGGGAGTCGAGTCAGCGTAATTACAGACCAAACGACCAATTGCTGCTACTGACTCGTAGTTAACATGCAACTGGTCAACGTCTGAGAGTGTGGGTGTGTGCGTGTGTACGTGACTGTGGGGAACACTCTCTCTTCCTCTCTCTCAGTCTTTGCTTATCCTGGGCCAAAGAGCGCGGGATTATCTATCTATGTATATTACACTCAGCGCCACATTTGTAGGTTAATCCAATAAAGTTGCTAACCATTTTCAGAGAGCGCGCGTTGCGAGAGCGAAGCCTATTAATAATAAACAAAACAAGCAAACACAGCACAGAAATAACAACAGCAACGACAGCAGCAGCAACAACACTCCGCTTGCTTGGGAAAAACCTCTAAGCGCGGCCACTAGTCGACCAAATTCAGTCGTGAGCCAGCCTTCAGTCAGCACAGCAGTTAGCTTTTGTCGTGCTGCGCGCGTGAGAGACACATTTGATTTTCGGTCATTTCGAGTTTGAACCGGTTACACCTCGGTCGCGACCTCGCCTCGCCCCCGCGCTAATTAATAGCAAAGAAAAGTTAAGCAAAAAACAATAAAAAGAAGAAAAAAAACTAACTACAAATGCCTTACATTATCATACGCGGCAATTTAGCCTCCTACAGTCACAAATATCCATGGCGTGTACTCGTCTCTGGATTGAAAGGTAAATCAACAAAAACAACAACAAAGCAAACAAAAAGCAAAAGTAACATCATGGAGAGCTGCTCTACACTTTAAGAGTAGAGAGTAGTGTTGTGTAGTGTGTCGTGAGAAGCACTTCCACTTACTTCCACTTGCACACACTTATCCGTTATTTTCTTAGACCATTTTGTTAATGGACAGTTTGATTGTTGATTTTCTGCGTCTTCTTTTAGTGTCTGTTTTATGTTAGTTTTTTCTTTACTGCGCGACACAATTAATTTGAAGTGTACACACACGCAAACATACGCACACACACACACACATACAAATGCATGCTTAATCACCCACAAATTTGAGGTGCCGTTAGTTTTTATTTTTATTAAGTCGCCAATTCCACAATTTCTCAATGGGCCGGCCTTGACTGTTTGTATGTGGCTGTGTGCGCCAGTGTGCGTGTGTGTAAAGTAAGGGCCACTGTCTACAGTGGCATCCCCATAAAACAGTGTATGCTGCGCAGTTTATCTTATCTTTCGGCTTTGCTTTCGCTTTTCACGAAAATTCCAAGTTGAAATACACTTTATTTTCGGTTACCATTAGCACTGCTTGTAATTTAATGACGTAAAAGGGTAGTATATGTATTTAATATTAAGGGAAAGTACTTTATAAAAATCCGATTTATTTTGTTTTACGTCATAAACCTTAATTTAGACATTTTAGTTATATTTTTATAATGTTTAAGTGAGGTTGTTCAAAATCACTATTAAGTTATTTATTTATTTTAGTTAGCATTTGTCATATTTTTATAGCCTGACTAGTTATTTCTACAGATAAAGATTCCATCTTAAACTAGCTTAAAATTATTTATTTAGTGAAGCTTATGCAATCGCTGCTTTAAAGCTCTCAACCGGTTTCAGCACAGAAGCTATTAAAGAGCATTCAAGCTTCGACGTGAGAGCGTATGCACGTACGTCTCCCCACCCGTTCTTTCTCTCGCTGGCGTTCTGTGGCTCTCTCTCCCCCTCTCTTTTTCGCATTTTTTCGCTCTGCTATGCCTTGTTTTTTTCCCGCACATTGAGCCGCTGCTGGTGTCGTCAGTTTCGTTTCGTTACGCGCTGAGTGCAGTTGAACTGCGTCTTACTCTCTCTTTGTATCTCTCGCTCTGTGGTGAGGCATTAAAAGTGATTTTTGTATTCGTTTTTGTTGTTCATCTTTTGCTATGCACACATGTTTTCTTTTACGGCGAAGTCAACGCACTTTTGGCAGCTTAAATATTTTCATGAAAATTCGTTTCTGTTTGTCCAGAAAGTACTGTCAGTACTAGACTAATTAGCACGCACACCCACAGGCACACACAGACACTGCAAGAGCTGACGTCATGCTCGGTGCCTGGATGTGTTATTATTATTATCTTTTGTGTTCAGAACTCGTCGTACTTTACCGCATTAAACATGGCATATTAAACAAAACTAAGCCGTTACTCACACACACAAACACACAGACACACACCTAGATATTTATTTACAAAAGTCTAGATAAGAAGCAAAAGTAAAAACCTTTCCCGACATTTTCAGCTGACGATATTGAACAGTTGAACAAGTTCTCATGCGGTGGCTACAGTGACGAGTCTACAATTGTCTATCTAGTGCATCCGTGTCGAATTCTATCGGCACTTGAGGTAAGTTGAGGTAGTCTTTGGGAACTATAGAGGTTTATAGTATATATAAACTCGATCTTTATGCCTTTGGCATCAGTTAGCCAGTTTATTTCATATTATATAATTAATTAGCAAAGTAATTAGCTGATAATGACTCTGCTGGGATTATGGGGTCGTAATACCCAAAGGTGTCTATTTATGCATATATTAACCCTTTACTTCCATCATGCAGACAACTTTTGTGAACCAAAAAAAGCTGATATTAACGAAAAGCTTTTTACAGAAAGCCGTAATTCTCAAAAAATAGGAAAATACTTTAAATTTCATAGGAATTCGTAATATCGAATAAAAAATAAAAAAAAGCTACCTTCATATCTATAAAGTGTAGATTTCCACTATTTGACCTCCAAAAAAAGCCAATTCTGATGGAAAAAAGTAGAGCCGGCAGCACTGCCCCGCATAGACCACAAGGGAAATGAATCATGCATGAGAACATTAGCTTTTTCCTGCAAAAATTCAACTGAGGCTCAGGAATTTTTCGCAGAACCTAAACTTGATTCATACCATGTACAATAATTATATACTAAAATATATGTTTCATCCATTTTACTAATGAAGTTTAATCAACATTTGCAGATATTGGGCTTTCGTGTTGTCGCAAGTTCATCGACGGCAGTGAAACAGGACTACAACGAATATATGTGGACCATGCGCAAGGAGTTCGACGAACCTGAACCCGAATCCGAGAGCGTATCCGTAGTGCGAGAGAATCTATCCAATATTGGACGAGAGGCGGCCAGCTTAGGCAATTATCACAAGGTTGACTCGCCCGAGTAAAAGCCAAGAACAAAAATTTGCAATCAACCAGCTGCACCCAGAAAACTCTACTTTTCTAGTTGTGCGTCTGTATTGTGTGTGTCTGTGCGTGTGTACTGTCTATGTGTATTTATAGTAGTGAATGTGTGTGTGAATGTGTAGACAAGGTATAACTATAGCAACCTTAAAGAAAACCAGCAACCAAAACAGAAAAGAGTCGTAAATCGAATCAGTAAAGGAATCACTTAGTGTCGACAACCTTCTCTCGAGAGAGTAGAGTATAATTTTCCTATATATAGATATATACAATATATGAGCGTGTAGTATGAACGAGCAGCCGGCGCAAAAGGAATCCACACAGAATTGCGAGGTCCTACCGCCGCCACAAGCAACATCGGCCACATCTCTCATACCCAATTGTCCGGCCAATGTTGTGACCATTCCCGTGCCCATACTGCAATCGGAGGGCACGTTCGCTTACGTCACCGTCAAGGGATCCCTGCACGATTACACCTGCACTGTATTCGGTCTGAATCAGGCCGAAGTTCAGGCCCTCTCGCAACGTCTGTCCGTAAAGAGTTGTGTAAATGGCGTCTTGATTTCAGTGCCTCCCATGGTTATGCTGAATACTCTGGCCCAGTTGAGCTATAAGGTCGTTTGCAGTTGTGGCGAAGCCGAAATCTGTTGGACAATGCAACGTGAAGTATAAAAGGAAAAGAGTATAATTATAAAGAACAAGCAAAGAGAGAGAGAAGAGGAAGAGAGAGCTTAAAGATAAGTAAAGCCCTAACGATCGATCGTTAGTCAATCAAGTCAAGTCAGTCAGTTAATCAAGCATCTATCGCATTGGATTTTCATAACTTTTCAAAAAAGTCTCTTATAAATACGTTTAAAATGGATCAACATAGCGCGGATAATTGCAAATGCCACAAGCAATCACAGCCAGCTCAGCAGACGCTCAGTGACATGGACTTTGATCGCGGCATCTGGAATGCAGGTGAGGAAATCTTTCAACTTACTTAGTGGTCTTTAATCTCTGGGGAAACACACCTTCACCAAAGGAACGCATGCCATGTGGGCTTGTGCAAGCTTCTTTGATGAGAGGTGTAGCATTAAACCCTAGAGTATTTATGTATCTCAGTTTTCACATTAATCTTTTAGATTGAAATCACTTTAAACTTTTATTTTCCTGTGTTAATAAACACCCTTAACCTAACTGTACCTCTTGCAGCCATTTACAATGAGGTAGAACGCGTGAGGGAGTTCATCAAGAAGGGTCAGGCCATGGCACGCGATGATTGTGACTATACCGCCCTGCACTATGCGGCACGCAATGGTAACGAAGAAATCTGCAAGGTGCTGCTCGATGAGGGCAAAGTGGATGTAAATGCGGTGACCAAGGCGGGTGCCACGGCGCTGCATCGTGCCGCCATGATGGGTAAGTCCAGTAAGGGGCCTCTTCAAAGTACTATTATCAGCTTACGTTTCCCTTTCCCTCGGCCAGGTCACTTGAACATTGTCAAGCTGCTGGCAGAGCAACCCAAGGCGAATCTGTTGCTACAGGACGAGTGCGGGCAGAGTGCGTTGCATCGTGCGGCCTTGCGTGATCAGTTGGAGGTGTGTCGCTATCTGCTGAAGAAGGAGCCCGAGCTGAAGCTGCTCAAGGATAAGAAGGATAAGATTGCATTTGAATATATCATGGAGAATGCCAACGATGATTTCAAGCTGTTGCTTAAACCCTGAACGGCACCTCTATAACTTTTGTAGTATAATACGATGATAACTTTGATGAAATGATGACGGATGAAGGATGGCGGACGGCAACAAAGAAAACATCAAAATGACCCCTTAGACAATTACTTCAGCTATTGTAGTATTTGTTGTTGTATAGTGTAAACTGTAAGCACAAGAAAGAATGTCGAAAGAAATAATCAACCCAATTTTTACATTTTCCATTTCCTAATTTTATTGACTATCGCTAAAAAAGAAATTTATAAAATGAAAATGTTTGAAATTATTGCAACGTTACCCGAAATTTCCATTTGATAATACACAAACCTAAGTATCGATTTAAACATATACACAGCTATACATAAACTATATATACAATATATAAATATATACTCTATAAATAATGTGTACCCTTTCTAAGTGGCGACTAAACTGACACGTACTTATATAGATACATTATAAGAGCTAAGTAAAACTTAAACAGATCATTCCCAGATCTCTACAGATCGTATGAGACGTTGCCTGTACTGTGGAGGAGCCCTTATATTGGGCACATCGGATATTTCGCTGAGATAACGCTTGAGTGAGACGGGTATGCAGAGTTCCTCCTCCACAATGCGGGCCAGCGTCGAGCTCTGCTCCGTGGGCGGATATTTGGTGTGCAGCGCAGAGTTCTCATGCTGAAGCTGTTGCAACAGCTGCCGACGTATTACCCGGCGGGAGAGCGACTGCAGCGTGCATGGCTGCCTGTGCAGCAGACTCAGTTGCTGATCAAAGTGGGAGTAGGTTGTGCTGGCAGCAGACGGCAACTTGGAGCTGGAATGAACTTCAGGGGCAGGAAGCAGGGGAAACTTGAAGCCAAGTTGAACTGTAAGCAAAGAAGGGGAGACAATTAGATGAGGTTGAGGTAAAGGAGTTTGTATCTCTGCCACTTACCTAGCAGCTCAATAAAGACGATACGTTGCTGTCCTCTGTGAGAGCGCAGCTCGTCGAGCACAGAGTCCTCGCAGAGCTGTGAGAGATTGCAACCCTCGCGCAGCAGCTGTTGAGCTATGTCCAGTCGCATCAGACTGATGGCACGTGCCAGCGGCGTCACACTGTAGATGAAGCCACAGATCAATGTGGGCGCCTTGTAGCGATAGAGATCCCGGCGAGCATGGGGCAGCTTGGCAAGCAGCACACGCAGAATGGAGCGAAATTCATCGAGCTCCTCGATCTGCTGCACGGCAAAGAGCAGCAGTTCATCATTATGAGAATCTACGTAGAGTCCCTGGCGGCGCTGCAGCTCAGCCTGGTCTATCAGATACTCGAGCAGCTCGGGAAGCACGCGATGTATTGCCAGCATGATGGGCGTGCAGTTGTCGCAGTCCCGAATGCTCAGATTGTCCCCATTTTGGATCAGCAGTTCGACCATGGCACGGTCCGATGGCTCCGGACCGATGCAATGATGCAGTAGATGATGCGCGGGCAGGCGGCGGGCACCACGTTCCAGCAGCAGCTTGGCAACCTGCAGATGTCTCCCAATGGTGGCAAAGTAGAGCGCCGTGCTGCCACGCTTGTCCTGCAGATTGATGCGTGCTCCACGCTCGATCAGCTCCTCCGCCAGTTCAGGCAAATTGAACACAATCGCGAGCATCAGTGGCGTCTCGCCGTCGTCGTCGGTCTCGTTGATATTCACATTGGTCTGGAGCAGCAGATGCGCTGCCTCGTTGGATCGATGTTCGATGGCCAAATGGAGTGCGGTCTTGCCATCGCTGAGTGTCTTGGAGTTCACCAGCGCTCCATGCTGGATGAGCAGGCGAGTGACCTCCACAAAACGTGCGCCCACGTGGAGTGGGGTGTAACCCTCGCTATTCACAACATTGATGGGTGCATCGTGCTTGAGCAGCACAGCCACGCACTCGGCATGGCCCCAGGCGGCAGCGTAGTGGAGAGGCGTGGCCAGATCGGAGTCGTAGAGATGTGGATCCTGTTGTCGGCAATTGGGACAGCACTGCGTGAGAAATTCTCCCGTGTTCTCAAAGGTTTTGGCATAATAATGATAGAGTTGCGTGTCGTCGGAGGTCCCACTGTCTGCTCCTCCGCCTCCTCCTCCACCCTCATTCTCTGACCAGCTTTCGCCCTCGAACTCGTCCACCCACTCCAGCTTTTCCATGCCGTCGGGTGTGCTATCAATCTCGTGCTGAGTATCTGTGTGTGCTGTAGAATAAAAATGTCTGATATCAGCTAGAGTTTTCCAAAATTTCTCAGTACACTTTGACAGAAATTGAAGTAAAGAATTTCTGTGATATAAACGAACTGACAACCTGTTTACGAGGCAGCAGCAAGCATACTGAGCTGGACGGGGCTCAGCATTCACTCATTCAATCTCTCTCTCTCTCTCTATTTATGTTTTTCTTGATTTTTCGTTAACTACAATTTCCAGTTCCTACCTCATTCTCTTTTACTGCTTTTCACACGTAACATATTTGGGTCACAGATAATTATGGACTGTGCTGCAATGTAGCGATTGCAGACAGCTGCACAATTCTAAAGTCTGTATAGATTGACCCTCATTAATCCTCTTTCGGGGGGTTGCAAATGTTGCAATATGATTCACTTCCATAGAGTTAAGATAGGTAGGCAATAATTTGTCATTCTTTTGAACAACGTAAAATACACAGATATCTTAATGCCGAGTTTCGTGTCTTTAGTTCTCATACTAACTGAGATCTGTGTGTTCAATCTAGTTCGTTGTTCATTGTAGATACTTTAGCTTATTTTTCTGCTGCGTAAACATGTCTCGTAACTGCATTATTGTACCTTAAGATCAGACCCGTAGCCACGTACGGTCAAGCCCGGGCAATGCCCGGACAGCCCGTCTAAGAAAAAACTAGAAAAAATTGATATTTATTAAAATATCAAGCACTGAACTTTTTTAAAATTTCTTCTTCTATTTTCTGTATCTTTTTGAATAACATAATTTCAAGAATACATAGCACGAACGTTTTTCACGTATCATTCTTCAATTCATTTATTGTGAATTTATAATCCCGCCCGGGAACAACCCCGGACTACCAGTAAGGTACGGGCCTGCTTAAGATACAAAACAGGTTTTCAAAATAAAAAGAATCTTACATGTATAGATACATAAACGTTTCTTGTGTTGAGATAATTCGGTAAAGTGACTTGTAGAATCCAAGACCTAAACAAAAACTCAAAATTTCCTAGCATTTTTACACTTCAATCTTTATTCATAGCTCATATGTAGCGGCGTTTTACTCATAAGATACATTGAATATATCTTGCGAAATCTAAAATAGCTGATTGCTATAAAAATAACCTCAAGGTAACCAAAAATCTGAGTGAAATTATAAGTTGTAAACAATTTAAATATACATAAATACACACAAATATTCATGTACATATGATTTCACGCACTACCCCCGAAAAAATTGATTTTCTCTGGCCAGCAGCGGCAGCTGTTGAAGAGCTTTGCCAAGTCCGCTGCCCTTTTGGCCGTGGTCGAACTCATGTGTCGTTGCACTCACCGTGTTTGAAGACGTTCAGCTGTGGCTCCTCGCACGACTGGACCAACAGTTCGAGCAGCTCAGCATCGCCCAGAAGCGCAGCGGTGCCAACTGCGGTCCGTCCGCACGTGGACGAGACGTAGGTGGCCTGAGCACCCTCAATGATGCAGTCGAGAGCTTGACCAAAATCACCACTGTGCACAGCACTCAGCAGGCGCTCGTTAAGGTCGTAGGACAACATTTTTCCATAACAATTGCCGTTTAACTTGACTCAAATGTAGATACTAAATGTATCTTCTATTTTGTAATGTAACTAATTAAAGCAGCAGCAAGTGCAAAAGAGAAAAGCGAACCGGACGAAAAGTGCGTGCAGCTGTGGCGAGAAAATGAGACTAAAATGCAAACAAGCAAATGAAAAACCCACCACTAGCAGAGAGAGAGAGATAAGAGCGAGCGTTGAAAGATAAGGCAAGAGAGAGGTCGATATGAGAGAGAGAGGAACGTAAGGGATATTTGTGTTTCGCTCAGCTGTGGCTGAGGTTGCATTTACAATATTGGGGATTGTTTTTATTTATTACTGTTTTTGTTGTTGTTATTGTTGGCGTTATAAACTTGCTCTCAAATTGTTGTAATTGTAAACTAAACTACTTGATCTCCTTGGTTTCCTTGGCCTTCTGCAGTGATTCGGTAATGAAGAGTTTAGCCAGCGATTGAGAACAGAACTGTGCAATGTGCTGCGCATGCGTATTGATCTGTCCAGAGGTGATGGTGGCAGTCAGCCTGGCCGGGACTGGCATAGGCCTGAAAGCCTTGATGACCTCCTCCTCGGGCACAGTGGGTTCGCCCTTTGAGGTGCGCACAGCGTTCTCAGCAGCCAGCTTGGCCAGGGCACGATGTTTCTCCTGTAAGACACACATGGATTTACGTATACATAAAGAATGATACCAGAAGAGTCATTATCCGTTTACTCACCGTATCCTGCTTAAAGACCACCTGCTGGTACTTGTTGTAACGCACAGCTTCCTGGTAGAGCTCATCCACGCGCTCAATTAGGCTTCGCATGTGATTCTCCAGCACGGAGGCTGTTCCCAAATCCAGGAAATTGTGTCCCTTATCCTCGGGCAGCAACTCGTTCAGCTCGCTCATCATGATGTTCGTCAGCGGCGAGTTCTTGATCACAATGGGAATCTCGGCAAAGAGACTCTCATAGCCCACTTTTAGGGTGCGGAATGCCTCGGGCGTAAAGTCGCCATCCTTGTACATTTGTATGGCTTGCGGTGTCAGGCGATAAGCCTTTAGGCATAGGAAGCCGCGCGATGACTTCTGTGTGTCGTAGACGACAACAACAGATTCCTCAATGCTCGTCTGGTAATGGTACTGCGACTCGAGCAGGGCCAGAGACAGGCTGTTGCCCACATCGGAGCTCTGATACCAGCCCACATGCAAGTGATCGACATTGACACGACGTAGACGACGCATCACAGTCAGCTGGTACATCTCCTCGTCCATGGTCTCGTCGCCGGTCTTGGGGAATGGAAAGCAGTTGGTGATTTCCAGGCACTTGTCCACCACTAGGCCAAGCAAGGCGCCTTGGGCCAAATCCATGTTGCTGGACTCCTCATGGCAGTGCTTCACCATTTTCATGACGGCCTAAAAGAGAAAAATAAACAATTAATATGTAGAACACAATATAACCGAAACTCGCTCCCTTAAGGTTTGTCATCGGAATATTGTTCTCTTAATTAACACACATACACACACAAAACACAGCCAATGCCCCAGGCGCGTGGCATGGCAAAACACCGATTTTAGTCATTTTTTCAGTGCATTTCTTTTACTGCTCACATGTAGCAGTGCTTGGACATTGTTTATAACTTACCAAACCGTCGCATTGTACATAATTTATGGTATTATCTGAATCCTCAGTGCGAGCATGACGACCACCGCGGTTTGCCATTTTGACGACGACGAAGAAGAGAAAAGACGTGAAGTTGGCCGCACCGCGCAAAACTGTGTTTTCTAACACTTGAATATATTTCACAGCATTGTCAGCTGACTGACGCCGATACAAATAAAGAAGAGTGTTTTGTTTATCTGAGGTGCTTGCGTCAAATTTTAGCTTGATTTTGATTGAGTTTAGAAACAAAGAAAACGTGACTGAAAATCAAAATGATAATAAAATCACTATTTTCTAAAATCTTAGCAAGATATTTGGTTCAAACAAGGAATTAGACTAAGGCCTGGTCTTATGGCAAACATGATTAAGTCTAGAGCAATAATAATAAATGAAGAGCTCGTATTATAAAATCAAAAAATAAATAATCACTATTCGCATCAAAAGTTGTCAATCAATTCCAAAACTATCTTGCAGTTATCTACTGACTCGTTTCTAGCTAACTTGACAGCACTGATTCAAACAAACCAAGATAAAAGGCGTGAATAGTGAAAACGATTTATCCAGCACTATTTGTAACACCACCGGCAACCTTACCGAGCACTGACACTTGGCTGGTCAGCTGTTCCACCGACTGCGATAACAAGTACAAAAAATAGGTTTTGTTTATCTCAGTCATTTGAAACGAAATTTAAGTGCTGAGCTTGTTACTACACGGCGGAAACAAGCAAATAACAACTTTGATTGCAGCGTCAACTCGCATGTAGAACAATTTTTGCGACGGTCAGTCAAAAGTTAGCAGTGCTGGCAAAACTTTCATAAAGCATAGCAAAATGACTAATTGGCGTGAACTATTTCCCACAAAATTGACTTTTATAATCTTTATACTGTATATGTCATTATTTATAGGACAAGGTAAGAACAATAAACAAAACTATAAGTTTTAATTTACAAAAGTTCTCTTTAATTTTTGACAGGCATCTTTGTGACAGCATCGCAAGAATCGAACAATTCCTATAGCTATAATACCGTGACTGTTGTGCTACTTACCGAAGTCTTCAAACTGATCGTATCCGTTTGTCTTTACTGCAGAGAGTAAGTATTAAAGAGATTCCATAAGAAAATCAAACTCACAGATTAACTTTCAGGAAAAATCTGCGTTCACTAGCTCGGGATGTGAGCAAAGATCGCCATGTACTCGCCCTATATATGGTACCCGCATTTCTCTACTGCCTCTACAATAATCTCGCCTTTGTGAATCTCGCCACATTCGATCCGACAACATATTATCTTCTGCTACAGCTGCGCGTCGTCGTCACTGGGATACTCTTCCAGATCATATTCAAAAAGTATTTATCCCAACGTCAATGGGTGTCATTGATACTCCTCACCCTCGGGTGTATGCTGAAGCAGGTGGACTTGAATAGCTTTTATAGGGATGCCAACGATGATAGTGAAGCGGCAGCACTACAAGCGGGTGCAGCTGTCAAATCATCACCAGCAACGCCAGCCAAGAATATGACTGGATTTGATTTCAGCATCAGTGCCGTCTTCATTTTGGCTCAAACGATCTGCTCGTGCCTGGCGGGCGTGTACAATGAGTATCTGTTGAAGGACAAGGGTGCCGAGGTGAACATATTTGTGCAGAATGTGTTCATGTATATGGACTCGATCATCTGCAACGCGATGATTCTACTGCTGCGTGGCGAACTACTGGATGCATTCAGTCCACAGAATCTTGGGAGCATTTGGCGTTTCAGTGTGATCATTATTATAGTGAACAATGCCGCTATAGGCATCGTGACCAGTTTCTTTTTGAAGTACATGAACTCCATACTGAAGACATTCGCCAGTGCGCTGGAACTGCTTTTTACGGCCGTGCTGTGCTACTTTTTGTTCGCCATACCCATTTATATGAACACCGCACTAGCGATCGGAGTCGTCTCGTATGCTATCTACTTGTATACCCAAAGTCCGGTCGTCAATCTCGGCAAGGTGCGTCCCCCGGCGACGCTCAGTGAGGCTACCTCCAATTTAAAGACTAAAGAGAAAGAAGACAATCGCAAGCTGTTGGATGAGACAGGTGATACTGACTTGGAAATGGATAGTATAGTGTAACATATATATATAACTATCCATGCGAATCTATTAGAGTTAATAGTATTTATCTGTAAATAGGTCTCGTCATCTCTCGTGCTACCAATTTACTCTTTGGGCATTGTCCGATTTTTTACAGTGTAGAAAAAGTGCCTACAATTTGTCGACTGTGCAATCTTTGTTCTTGTAATGTGTATGTGTACATGCCTGTGCGCATGTATGTGTAAATAGCGTTTCCTTTATAGATATTATAAAAAGAAAAAACAATAACTAACATTTTAAAAACTGCCTTTGATTACAATGATAACAAAATTATATTATATTTATCTCACGTCAAGTGGTTCATAAAGTTTATACATAATTCATTAATGTAATTATTATTCAGATGGCGGAGATTTGCGTGCTTGTAAAGCGATCTGCAGAGTACTATCCTCGTGGAACCTCTTGTAGTAATCGCATTCCGCCAAATGGGCCTCCATCTGCTCGGGCAACACACGGTGTGTTGCGTTGTATTTGCAGATCGCCAACGGTGGCCCATGGTAATTCCGGGCGCACTTCACCACATGGCGGGGCATACGGAAGAGTACAACACGATGTTCCTTGTTGTATGGGCAGGTGCCGAATTGCAAATTGTCCATTTTCTTTATAACTAAAAGAAAAGAATAAGAAATGTTGCATTAAATATTTTCTGCAAAAGAAACCGGGAAATTGAAAATACCGCTACTTTAGAAAGAGATGACTAGTAGTCGCAAAGCTATTGCTATTGCAAACCTATCTATGTTATCGAATATTTTGTAATCGATGCCAGCAGTGATGAGTCATAAGGAAGCTACGATTGCTGTGATAACTTTCAAATCGGTATGCTGTTCATAAATCTTTTTCCATTGAATTAATTATTTACATTTATTTGTGTATTTATAAAAGTACAGTACCGCCTGGATTTATCAGGTAGTTGCATTCATGCAATATACATGCATGAGTTATTGTTTAGGTTGCGCTCACATTAAATATATTCCTGCAAAACATTAACAGCTGACTGTATTTCAAAATATACTGACCCATAAAAAAGAAACAAAAATATAAAAACAAAATATATATTGTAAGCAAATCTGCAATTGCCTCATTCTCCATCCAAAGAGCTTACGTAATTGCTATTAATATGCCATGACTCGATAGTTAACCAATCGCATTGTCCCATCTCTAATCGATACTCTTCGAATGTTGAAAATAATCCAGCAGCAGTATCGCCTCCACCCGACCCCTCACCTTTCATTCATTGAAAAGTTATCGTACAGTTCGGACGTCGCTTATCCGAGAGAGAAGAAAAAGTTGTCTTAAAGTGAAAAAAGAGGAATTTTCCATTAAAATACAGAAATGGCTCGTACCAAGCAAACCGCGCGTAAATCGACCGGAGGTAAAGCGCCTCGCAAACAATTGGCCACCAAGGCGGCCCGCAAGTCGGCCCCATCCACGGGTGGAGTTAAGAAGCCCCATCGCTATCGCCCTGGTACCGTGGCACTGAGAGAAATTCGTCGCTACCAAAAGTCCACCGAGTTGCTGATCCGCAAATTGCCGTTCCAGCGTCTGGTGCGTGAAATCGCTCAAGATTTCAAGACTGATTTGCGTTTCCAGTCTGCGGCTATCGGAGCGTTGCAGGTAAGCTAAAAAATTTGGCGGGAATGTCGGTAAAAAAATGGTGGGAAGATTGGGCGTCTGCTCATCTAAAACGTAATACGGCGGGGGTGGGGGAAGCAATGTGTATTTCAACATGTCATGTAATGGAAATTTTTAACGCACTTTTTTCTCCTTTTTCAGGAAGCTTCTGAGGCCTATTTGGTTGGTCTCTTCGAGGATACCAATTTGTGCGCCATCCATGCCAAACGTGTTACCATTATGCCCAAGGATATTCAGTTGGCCAGACGCATCCGTGGTGAACGCGCCTAAATGACACGTCCGCCATCTTTAATTAGAAAAGTAGCAGCAACAACACCAACAATAACAATGCAAGCAGCGACGTCGCCGTCGCTAAGCGCAGCTGCTGCGGCCGCTTAGCCATAAGTTTCATAAGATTTATTATACCTAAATCATAAGTAAAATTGAATAATTTCATATATATATATCCCCACACACATACAGACATATATTTATATAAAAAAATATGCGAATTTTGTACGTGTAATAAAAATACAATGATTTTGTTTGTGTAAAACTTTTGCTCCAAACATAAAGCAGTTTTATTTGTTGTTTTATATATTTTAGTAGTATATGGGAGTGATTTAAATGGGGATTGTTGGGGTTTCTTTTTAGATCAAATGCACAAATTATTTAAAGACAATCGTGTCCAGCATAGCGCCTAAGCATTGTACGATATTGTTCTGCATGACCTTGTCCACTTTTTCCTCCAGATGCCGTTTGGGATCCTGTTTGCCCACGTTCTTGATGGCCAGCTGTTCTGGCGTCATTTTCTCCTCGTCCTCGAGAGACTGTAAATAGAAAAGAGAGAGAGTCTATTGTAATACCATACAAACACACACAAATACAAAACATATGCATGTGAATATAATGTTTTGTTTTCTAAGTGGAGACTGTAGTTGGCGTCTATTCTGATCGCGGTTTTCTTCGTATTTTTTTGCGTAGTAATTATTGTGATATTTTCTGATATGAGGGGAGTTAAGACCTCTTTATATTGTATATTTATGGCAATATACTGTATAACGTATGTATAATGTATACTTGAAGCGATCGCTAAAGAAGAAATAGTTCTTGGGGATAAATGTAGTTCTTAAGGAAATTAAAAGTATATGTATGTATTTAACTTTTGGATTTATAATGAAACTTGGCAAGATTTAAATATTATATGGATCAAAGAATAATACGTGAATAATCAAAAAATAATAATTTCGATAGAAATCTTGACTACATGCATTACATTTGATCTAAGTTAAACCAAGGAATTTGTATTAAAGGCAAAGGACTGCTATATTTTATCTCTACTTATAGATCAAAAACATATTCTATAATTTATTTGATTGAATAATGGGATTGGCTAAAAAGACACTTGGGGTATTTTCTAAAATATACATAGAATTTTTGCAATCCCGCACATTGGGTGTCACATACGCAAATTGCATTAGTTTTAGGGGTTGCAACTTCGAAATTAGCTGCAGTTAAGGGTGGTTTCTTTGAAATTTCAAGATGTTACACGCTATCTAGACTAGTTTCTCATTCTGTTTTGATTGTCCTATTCCGGTAGAGAGGGTGTAAAATGCAGCACAATAAAAACATATGATCGTACGCTACTTTTTGAGAAGGTGGCAACTCTGTTTTTCTAATAAGTTGTTTGTATGCAATTCGTGAATTTCATCGTATAAACACGATAATGGAAACATTGTAATAACTCATGAATCTGCGTATGTTCAACTTGCAACCTACCTTGTTGTAATTCTTGGCCAGATCAAGCATCTCAGCCACCGTATCCTCGTTGATGGAGCAGTGCTCGTTGTAGTCGGCCAGCGTGAGACCATCCTTCCAGGACTTTTTGTGCAAATTGAGGAGCATCTTCTGCTCTAACTCGTTCTTGCGGTAGTTTATACTGATGGAATAGTAGTGACGATTCAGGCCATGGATCAGTGCCTGCACTGAAGGCTTCTGCAAGTGACCCAAATTCGAGGTGGTCTGACGGGGCTCCTGGCCCAGGACAAGCATATTGGGGTTGATTAGACGGAAGGCATCGATTACGACCTTTCCCTTGACAGACTGAATGGGATCAACGACCACAGCGACAGCACGTTCGGAAAGGGCTTCGAAGGATTGCTGGGTATTTATATCGACACCGGATAACCAGCAACCAAAACCAGGATGGGAGTGGTACCAGCCAACAACCATTTCGGGTCGCCCCGTCTGTTTCAGCATGTCCAACATCTTGGCCTGAAAGACGGGATCCACTGCCTCCACAGAGACACCAGTTCCGGTCTGTGGCATGGCAAACACATCGATAACCTGCACCGTATAGTCATCGACAAATTCGCCCAGCATGAGACCCATCACTTCCATGGGCACACCAGCACGACCGTGCTTGAGCATCTTCAAAAGTGCCAAGGATGAGATATACACCTGCTCGGCGGTATCCACGACGGGCGCATCTGTTGGTGGAGCGGCTTGTGGCATAGCACCGCCTAAACGTAGCAAACGATCCATGACTTGACTGCAAATTGCAATTGAAAATGTTATTGAACTCTTCTTCTAGTATATAAACATCGCGAGGCGTACTTATCTTGTGGGTATTTAAAGAACGTGTATTTCTTGAAAAGATATTCTACTTAATTTAAGTTGAATTTTGCTTACAGCAACAACAAATACAAAGCAACTCTTGCTCTTGCTTTTTTTTGACAGTCAGCGTCGGCAAAGTGCAAGTAATAGTAGAGTTATCGATAACTGATAGAATGACAACACTGTTTGTCAAACAGCTGTTGCATGTGCTCCCGCGAGTGTTTAATATATCGCACTATCGATATCAATACGTGAGCCACTATCGTGGGCAGTGTTACGCATATCGGACTACTGATTGCAACGTATGTAACGATAATAACTATCGCATGCTTTAAATGTTCATGCGCGCGCTTTCATTATGAATGCAACTTAAGCAAGCCGCATTGCGTTCCGCCAGACCGCACGCCAGTTATGGCAGGCAGCAGATTCTTGGCCTACCTTTTTCAAAATGTAAATGCCATGAGAAAGAAGTGTAATGGGAGCAACGGCAGCATAAGACAGAAAACAATTGTAGGTAGCGCCAATTAATTGCATTGCCTTTCACCTGTAATACTGCCGCCCAAATGCCACCGCTAAGTGATTCCCAGCCCAAAAAACAGATCATTTAAAATGCCAACGTTGGGTTGGAAAAGTCAGAGGTGGGTCGCAGCCGGCACCGGCACCGAGCGCAGCAGCAGCAGCCGCATCAGCTCAGCTTGATTGCAACATTTCTCGGTCTCGGCGGCTACTCCATTTTCCCTCTCGCTTGCTCACTCGGGCGCGCATTATAAGTAGTTTATGAAAAGTTTGTTCGCTTTTCCATCTTCGCACAACAAACATTTTCCAGTCAGGCATCGCGTCGCCGTCGCGGCTTTTCAGTTGCATTTTGTCGTTCGCTCCACACACACTCGCCTCGTCGTTTACACAGTTAAAAGTCTGTTTTTAATTTGTTAATTAGCCACACTTCGTACCACTGTACGCCGTGCAATCGCTTAGCCAACGTGTTCGATTATTGCCAATCATCGCCTGCGACTGCAATCCGCAAAAAAAGGTATCGAAAAACATTTCATTACACCAAGGTTAACACAGTTTTTAGTTTATAAAGAGTACTTTATTTTCCTTGGTTTAGTTTTTGTTTTTTTGCTGACACAGCTCGTCAGTTTCTTTGCCCACGGCGGCAATTCGCTGTCGATTTGTTGCCTCTGCTTATCAACAACAACCAAATTTGTTTTTTTTTTTTGCTGCTCTCCTGCCTGATAAGCACGCCCAGTGGTTGTGTAAACATCTGTCAAAGGGGATTGGTCTGCTTGGTGGGCGTATCACAGTGGGATAGCGCGGTAAATAATTTGTATTTGGAGATTCTAATTTGACTGCAGTTAAATAATTTTTGGAACTTAAAGTTTTCATGCATTGCAACTGTGGTTAGGTTTTTTTTTACATTTATTTTAATTATTTAATATATGTTTTCATATAATTTTGATTTGTTACTAGAATAAATTTATCTTCGTAAGATCTGCAATTTATGTCACAATCTCATTATTAAATTCCTACTAAAAATTGCACTGCATACCGCGAACAAAAAGTGACCACTGTACTTATTATCGTGACGAGATGCTCCTAATCGACAAATTCCCCGGCGGGTACGAAACTTGTATTACCTTTCCAAAAACTAAATGCAGTCGGTAAACGGCGTAGATCATCAGGTCTTCAATCTTCAGATTGTTGATCAAATTCCTGCACGTCAACACGTGGTATCTGGCCGGCTATAATTGACCTTGTCGTTGGGGTTTAAAGAAATGCGCTCAACAGCATCGCAAGATACCATCATGAAATCTCGTTAAAAACGTGGCAAAGACAACTGAAAAAACCCGACAACAACTAACTAAAACTGAACAATTTGTACAGCAACAAAAAAAAAAAAAGAAAATACAAAAAGTACAACAAAAAACACGTTTGTTCAGCTGTGAAATTGACCTTTTATGGCCTAACTAAACTCCACTTCAGTTGTTGTCAGTCCAAAAAACAACGGAAACACTTACAATGATGAAGCTCGAAGAAATCTTTCCAGTCTAGCGATAAGGGGTCTCTTAATGGAGAGCAAAACGTTGTCTTCTTTGTTTAAGCAATTTTCTACAATTATCATTTTGGGCTTTCAGTTCCGCGATCGAAAGTAATCGGCGATTTGTGACTCATTTCACTAATTTCTCGAACCCATTTCGTTGATTATCATGCGAGTGAAAATGTTCTAACTTGATAGCGTTATAATATATTATGTTGTGTGTAGGTCTTCAAAGTGATTTATCATCATTTTGACAGATCTACCTGAGCACCAGAGGAGGCTCAAAATCAAGAACGTTGAAGTTTTTTTTGTTTAACTTTTGTGAAAACTTTTAATTTCTCATGGGAATTTGGAATAATCTTCGAATTACACGCTTTATATGCATTGCCTTGGATCAACCCTGACCCATTACCATATCAAATTTCTGTCATATGACATTTTTTTCGTGGAATTCAAACTTTTTATTTGATAGCTCACATATCTTTTCTGTAGCATATTTTCGCTAAAACTCTGAAAATCGTTTCTTTTTCATAACGGCAAACCTATGCCTAGCTTCTGAAGTGATTCTGCAGGTAACGTAATTCAATCTAGAATAGGATTTAAAAAGAGGCTCGATGGAGGTACAATAAATCCAATTACCTTAGGCATGTTTTCCACCTAAATCATAATTTTACCGGAATAGTTGAAAAACTGAATTAATTGTTAGTCCCTGATTGCAGATCAACCTGATAACTTTTTCAAAAGAGCATTTGCACGTCGACTTTGACAGTTTTTTCGTTTACGCTTTTCAACACTTGCCTTGCAATAACAATCACGCACACTTTCAGTACAGTCCGATTAAAACTAAAAAGGTAAATATTGGCAAAATATATTAAAGAAGAAACAACGGAAAATGATTTGATTTTCGGTATCGACCATCGTCGAACTTTCGGCTAAGTAATTGTTCGATATTGATACTACAAAGACGATTGCAACACGATGACGTTGGTTAGTAGCGGTTGTTTTTGTGTGGTATAGGTTACACCAGATTCTGTCTGTGGGTGTGTGTGTGCGGGTGTGAAGTGTGTGCACAGCTGTTTTTCGCCTAGATGCGAGTTACCTTAGGCAACTTTGCAAGACTGACGTAATAAGAACGACCCACATTCGATGGGAATATCTGAAAGCTAAACATATCTATAACCAAAGCAAACCGCAGAACCGTTAAGAAAAATTGTTGAGTTTTTCTCTTGGTTTTCCTTTCAATTTGCTACTGCTGCTGTTAACGTGACTTGAATTTCACTTTTTATTGCTAAATTAGCCATAAATCAGTGCAAATTGAATGCAGTGCAGCTAGTAGCAGTGGCGGGGGGAGGGAGGGGGGGCGCGGCGCCTCATTAGTTGGAAAGTTTTTAATTATTTTGGACCCGTCGGGCGTTTAAGATAATGAAGCATTTAAGACGTGCATTCAGTTCGAAAAAAGAAAAAAATAGGAAAAATAGCTTTAGTTTCGAAAGTGCAAAACACAAACAAACAACAACAAACAATTGCAATAATTTGCATTTTACTTTCAGCTAAAAACAACAGTAACAACAGAATCACAACAGCAACAGCAGGGACAGCGACTGCAAAGCCAGCAATGACGTCGTTGTTGCCACTGGATACGTCATCAACATCTGTGCAGGGCGAGGACGAGCCGCAGCAGCAGACGCAATGCACAACAACAATTGCAGCTGAAACGCCTGGCAATGGAACACAGAGCAATAACATACCGCCCACTGCAACACTTTGTGCTTCCCCACCCGCTCCCACTCGCATTCCGCATCCCAATGTTCCACTGCGACGTTCCGCCTCCATGCGGCTGCGCAGCACAAAGCAACAACATCAAATGCAGACCGAAGTAGCCTCGCTGCCGACCGGTGATTTCAGTACGCGCGCCAAGCTCACGCCGAGCTCATCACTAACGCCTACGCCGTGTACGCGCAAGCTAACAAGGAATCGTACCTGGTGCCCTTTAGGACACAGCGCAGAGCAGCAGCAGCAGCAGCGGAAGGATACACAGCAGGCACAAGGAGACGCATCAAGGGTGCAACAACAACAACAGCACATACGTGAAACATGCAGCGAAATACAGTTTGAGCTGCATACCAGCCTGGACAACATGGCCGCCTCCTCTGCCGCCTCCAAATCATCGCGTAATATGGTAAGTTTGGCATACATTCTCTAGTTGTTATCGATTTATGGATTGACACCACCACAACCACCCGCGTAACTATTGCCACCCTTTTTTAACTATTGCTGACCTACGTAATTTTGAAAATAGGTGGGGAAAAACAACAACATCACCCACACCCCCTCCCACACATCACAGTGTACGTAACACGCGCGACAGTACATTGTCCAGTTCAGTTCCTGTACACTGTAGGCAGCCTGACAGCCCTGACAAGCAATTTGCATAAAGCACACATTACCGCCGGCTCGAGACAGGAGTCGATATGTTGTTATCGACAGCACAGTGGGGGCAATAAAGACTTAGCAGTGGGATGTATTTTAATTATAGGGTATGTAAATAGGAATAATTAATTATGCAGATTTTACATACATATGTATGTATGTAAGTTTAAATGAAATCAATTAGTGCAAATTCTAATTTTACCTTAGGTATCAGTACATACATATTTCGAATATATTAAATACCTTTTATTTACATATTTTAATTTATATTTGTTTTCATTTTTAAATTCATTTTGATAATTTGTTATATAAACAAACCAGCAAAGTTCTGTTCCTTTCGCAATCCCTGGCAACCCTTTTCATCCAATTTACTATGCTCTCCAAATTACAACTTTAAGTGCTTTCAGTCTGAGGTAAATCTTTGCATGATTTACAGCTTAGTTTGGCATTCTCTTTTCCATTTCATTTGCAAACATTGAAAAACAGAGAGAAAGACAGAAAGTGAGAGAGAGAGAGACTTACGGCTTGTCTTACACTATCTGCTCTCTTGCCCTCAGGCAGAGAGTTCATGTTTTATTGACGGTGCATACAAAACAAAAACTAAGAACAACAAGAGAAAGAAGAAGTGGAACTACAACAATAACTCAGCCGCTCCGATTCCGTTTGTTTCCCTTACGACAACGAACAGCTGATGAGGAAATGCAAGTGCGCAGCGCAGCTTTTGCAAATGTTGACAATGCGACAGGAAGAAACACACACACATACATACACACAAACATGCACACTTTGTATACTCCCCCAATTTCGCTAGCTCCCGCTCTCTCACTCTCTTGCGCGCTCTCCCTTACACCACACAGAGCGCACTGACAGCAGCTTTGAGGGTTGCGGTGGCTTTGTTGTTGTATTTTGGGCTGCTTCTTTTTGGGCATCTTCTTTATTTTCTCTGCCCCGTGTGCGATTTGTGTTTCAGTTGATTTTTTATGCTCAAAGTGAACGCGTGCGAAAGCGCTTTTTCCCCATTGTTATTATTGTTTTGTATTTTGTCAAGCTAAGTTTGGCTTTCGCGTGAATGAATTTATTTAAAGGTAGATAGAAATATAAATAACCTTCTTCGTGTGTGAGAGAGTAAGAGTATGTGCAAAGCATTCTAATTGTAGCCCCCTCTAACTGTGGCCTTACGTGCTCTGTAACGAATAATTAACTAGGCCTTTAACTATAATTATCAGTTGTCCATTCACAGTCGTCGTTCAGTTCGTTGGCCCCACAACCATATTTCGTTGCATAAACAATAAACTTATTCATATCTAGTTAAAAACAGTTGCGTATTAAAGTGAATGGCAAAATAAAAGTGCAAGAAATGTGCAAATTAAAATCAAATGGAAAAAGTTGTGTAAATAACAGTCTAAAGAAGTGATTAAATGGTCAATTGGACAATGTGGAACCTTTTAAACCTAACTTTGCGCTGATAAAACTGAAATATAAATAAATTTAAAATATCTGAAAGTGGTACATTAAAATGATTATAGTATTAATATAAAATAATAAGAACTCTTCGAACTAACTTTATTTCTATAAATCACTTTAAAGACTTAGGAGTTTTATACATAACAAAATTATGTATGATCAAAACTCATGAAAAATATAAAAGCCTCACAGGCGAATCTTCTACAAAACATGTTTTCATAACTTCTAAAAATGCTTTTTTTCTCAATGTAACGATGTTGAAAAGCTCATCTTCAATAATGGATGCTTATGCAACGAGATATGCGTAAAACGTACCTTCTGTTGACCCTGAAAAGTATGCAAAAATAATAAAAATATTTGCCAAATATATGGAAAATCCGTTGCCAAAAGCGACAAATGCTGCAGACAATGGAGAATCGTCTTGGCACTGGGCCAACTGGGCTATTTTGACCAAAAACGTGCTTAGGGGACACGTTGCAAGGCAAGCTTGTGCATAAGTGTGCCTGTCTTTGCATGTGTGTGCCTGTCTGTGCACGCATGCCGCCACACAGGTAGCACTGAAATCAAAACCATCGATTTTCTTAGATGGTTTGTACAGTCATTGTTCACGCGCCTTGTAAGCCGGTCTAAATTGATGCGACGTGACTGTAGAAAGACTTCAAATTGATATTAAGTTGACTAACTTTGAAGTGCGTAAGCGTTACTAAGTGCTCAGTGGCGTAGCTAAGAGAGGGTCTGAAATGAGTAATGAATGAATTAATTCCAATTGATTTTCCATATAAATAGTAACGTCAATTCGATCTATATAAAATCTATTTATGAGTCTAATCTATAATGGGAATTTTACCTATCTATAAGCTTGCTATCTACGCCACTGCCCTGAGCTCAGTTTACAATCCCTTTCAGTCTTCTAGCTACATAAACTTAACTCGTAATCTTTCTCCTAGTCTTCATTCATTCTCTTTCTTCTAGCTCTTTTACTCTCTTCTCTCTATATCTCTTTCTTTCTCTGTGTTGTCTGTTAGCTCGTGCGTAAAACCCAAGTAGCGCTCTCCGTAGTCATTGTTTTTCCCCGTACCTGAACAATTAAAAATAGGGCAAGAAACTCATTAATGGTTGATTATGAAATATGCATGGGGAACGTGCTGCGGGCCCTTTGGCTGTGTGTAGCGCACACCTGAGAGACTCACACTCTCTTTCGACTGCCTCGCCTCTTTTGCTTCCTCTTCCTCCCTCTCTCTCTCTCTCACACTCACTTCGCTAGGCTAACCTGATTTGCAACCAAGTTTTAGCTGTCTGCTTTGGTTGCACTCGCTGACTATGGCTGAAAATGGCCAAAAGAGCTGACAATAGCAGCAACGAAGCCCATGACAAGTCGCCACTTGGTCAACAGCAGTGACAGCTCCACTCGATTCTAAATCAATTCACATTTGGGACAGCAGACAGTGGAGTACGAAAGAGAATGGGGGGATTGAAAAGGGGCTTAACTACTTTGTGGAAAATGCACACATGCTATGGACACTCTATAATTGACACAATTGCAGCAAGAGTTGCAAGTGGGCCAAATCGCAAATCACTTTATTATAAGAGAGAAATGGAAAGCATTTATTCAATCTGCATAGAACGAAGAAAAGTTATACAAAGCAGAATTTAAAATGTTAAGAGCTGTAAAGATTTCTTATACGACTTAACATATAACATATAAATATTTATTGTTGCCTTGATTTTATTAGAAATTCGGAACTTTAGAAGAAATTTTATTGAAATTCGACACAACTGAAGATATTACATTACTGATCATACATAATATCTAATATAAGGTTATAATTATATATCTTATAAGTTCTAATAAACTGAAGATCTACAAAGTTGTCATTGCCTTTCTGTTTCTTCATCTTGCAACAAAGTAGATTACAACTCATAAACATACTAGATATTGTTTCCTCTGTTTCACTTAAATACTTCCGATCCGTTCACAACACCTGTTAATTATATACACTCTATTATATATCTGATTTTAATGATATTTTAAACTGCAAATCAGTTAAACGCGGGTAATGCCTACCGGAAAGTGATTTCGGAGAGGCTTAACCACATAAAAACAAAGATATAAACATTGTAGGCTGCCCCCTTTCCTTCCTAACTGTCTAATCGGCAGTTAATTGACCACAAAAATGTTGCACAAGGTTGTGGCGGGGGGGAAGAGGGGGTAGTGCACAATGAAAGTAAGCAAAGCTCTCTGCGAAATGTGTTCGAAATGTTTTGGCAAATGTATAACAACAAATTGGTATCGGGGCGGCGTTACGGTATGCGGTATCTGTCTGATGTTGCTCCCTTCTCAACCACAGTAGTAGCTGGTAGTAACTACCCCCTCCCCCCTTAGGGGGGTCTTCACGCGATCTCTTTTGAGTTTTTGCCAAGTATGCACGAGTGAACAGCAAAGCAATTGAGAGATTTGGACGCAGCGACCGCAGAGGGAAAGCAAAGAAAGAAATTAAGCAGTTAGCATGGCTGGAGAAGGGGGGTAGGGATAGCTGGTTGCTTGGTTGGCTACAAGGTATTAGGCATTTGGCATTAGGTATTTGCTTTTAGCTCTTTTTTTATGTTGTTGTTGTTGTTTTTTTCGAATTTCAATTTGGCATTCGCTAATCGCGCGCGCTCTAAACGCATTTTCTTCTTCTCTGCCTGCAGTCGCTGAAGCTAAACGGCAGCAGTTCAGAGCCAGCTACCAACGTGACGGCAACATCGACGCCAAAGACCCCAAAGACATTGTCGTGCAGTGAACTAAGCACTCCTGCTGCTGCTAGTTCCACTGCCTCTGGTCACACTTGTGTGCGTGAATCGCATTGCGCCCGTTCAACATCGAAGGGATCGAGAAAACAGGAGATTATCTCGACGAAACTCTCCACAGTGCCGGAGGCGAAAATATCACCGAAAACACCGCCCGGTACACCCGATTCCCCAAGCACCTATCTGGATGATGATCTAGACTCGATGTATTCGTTTGCGACCACCACCTCGGGTCGCTCCACCATGTCCTGTGAGCATCCCTATGTGGCCAGGTGAGTTGCAAGAAAAACTACGGTTTAGTAGACTGTATAATGGAGTGATAAAGATTTGTGAATATTAGGGATATTTTTCTCAGGAACCTACTAATCTATATAATCTATAGTTTCTAATAGGTTTGTGTTCACTTAACTTTCCACCAAATTAATGAAGTATATAAAGAATAATGTAATATTTGTTTACTTTATTATGTTCTTTCTACACTGATCAAGTTTCAAAACTTACATTATTAAAATAATCCTTTGTTCTTCAAATATTTCTCGATATATTTTTCCTGTGACCTTTAGACTTTATCCTAACTGTTGACAATCAAAACTTCACTTAAAATCATGAAAATAAAATTATATTTTGAGAATCTTCTGAGGTTCAATAGGATATAAGTATAAATCCTCTGTAGATCCTTTTGAAACCTTCCCATTTATACTTATACTATACTGTATAAAACCAATACTATACTATATAAAACTAATATGATAATATATTATTCCTTGACAGAAATGGAACCACCTTCAGTGGACGCAAAATGAAATATGTGGTGCACTGTTCCAACTATGCGGGGCAGGTGGGCGATGATTACCTGACACCAACACAGCGGGCGCAGCGTCAGATACGTCGTCTCAAGGAACTGCTGAGTATTGCACGCCAAGATTTGGAAACTAAGGATACGGAAATCTTGCGACTGACACGTGAAGTTGTCGAGCTGCGCCTGTTTAAGGCATCGCTGAGTTCGCCCGAGGAACGTTCGGCCTCATCGGATGCGGTGACAGTGCGTGAGGCGGAACTGAAGACATCGCAGGATGTATCGCCCATTGTTGACATGGTCGATGAGGCCAAGTGTAGTCCAGGTCATCTGGCACGCCAGCAGCAGCAACAGTTGCAACAACAGGAGCAGCAGCAGCAGCAGCAGCAACATCAGCAGCAACATCAGCAGCAACATCAACAGTTGCAAATGTCTGCAGAGATGCAAAGTTCATATGCGGATTCGGGACACTTTGAGGATCTTACAGTGTCGTCGGTGCACTCGAAGGATTCGCAGACGCAAAGCGACATCCCCGATGTGGGTGGCAGCAGCAGTCACCTGGAGAACTATGAGATGCAGCGTCAGGAGCTGATCCGCATGTACGAGCAACGCATCGAAGAACTGATTCGCACTCAGGACGGCGCCACCAGCGACATGAAGCGATCGCATAACGACAAGGTCGAGGCACTGCTTCAGAAGCTGGCTGAGTGCAATACACGCTACTCGGACATTGTGCCCGACTATGAGCATGCCAAGCAGCGTATACGGGAGCTGGAGAAGCAGCTGGAGGATCTGCAGAGGAAGCTCGTGGAGCACGAGGAGAAGCAGAATCGCATGTATTTGCATATGTATCAACAGGGGCAGGAGGCTGAGCGGTTGACGCGTGCCGATCAGGTACAGTGTGTAGAGTTAGTAACGGTATTGGTAGGGTTATCGGTAACAGATGCATTCTTAATGTAATCGATGTATTTGTATTACATATTCCAACTGGTTTGGTTCTGTCTTTCTATCTGCAAGATGTATATGTAAAACTATTTTAATCGGTTATCTATATATGCATTAATCGATATATTCGGTTGCTGATTATAATTATAATATGTAATCGTGTGTGGATATATTCGGTAACTGTCTATCGATACATTTATTTATCGTTTAAACATATGTATATTGAATAATCGATTAATCTGTGCATTCCGTAATTTAATATCGATATATGCGTTAATCGTTTGAGCATAGTAAATAGTCAGTAATTGCTTATCAATATACCGTGTAAGAATATCGATATATTTCCTGATCTGTTATCGATATATTCAAAATTCTTTTTGTGTCTTTAAACTTACTGTTCCAATTCCACTTGTTTTTCTGTTGCAGGCAATGGAACTGGCACAGCGTCAGCCGGACAGCAAGGTGTCCATCAATGAGCTGCTGCATCAGCTGCAGAGCACTCAGGACGAGCTAGAGAATATACGCGTAAGATTCTTCAATATATTCCTCATATTATTTTCCGTTTTGTTTTGTGTGTTGCATTTTGTTGCATCGTGATCTCGACGTCACAACAACCACAACAACCACAACAGCAAGAACAACAACACACATCAACATGATCATCAATAAGAACTACAACAAAAACGCGATCATTACCAACCATCAACAACAAGAACAACTGCAACAACAATAACACGACATTACACTGTGTGCTTCTGTGTGTGCTTTGTGCGTGTTTATGCGTGTCTGTGCGTGTCCCACTTTCAGTTCAATTTTTGCGCTTTGTCTGGCTGAAAAAGCTGCAATTAATTGAAGATTTGAAAAACAACAAACATCAAAATACAACAACAACATTTTCATTTCGTAGCTCTTAAGTAACTGCAACATAAAAAACATAACCTAACATTAACCTATTTAATTCTTACAACTACAATTCATCAACAACAATTGCAATTACTTTTACAATTACAATTGACATTAAAATGCAAAAACTAATTTGATTTTCAAGTACACCGAATGTTTTTTTCATTGTTTCATTTTGGCTTGTTGCGTTTTGCGTTTCTGTTTCACACATCTTTCGTTCCACGTAGCGTAACAGTTAACGTCACGTAGTGGCAGCTGCATGCAACAACAACATCAAATAAATAACGTTCCAGTACAGTTTGACAGCCGTTACAGTTTGACAGCCAATCTCTCTGCGCTCTCTTTCTCTCTTGTTTTAACTTGGCATGATTAGTTTACAGATCGATTACTTTATAATTATCGTTATCAAAGTTCAAAGTTCGTTTTCTTGCTTTGCGTATTTAATTTTTGTGACCTCTCTCTCTCTCTCTCTTTGTTAACTTGACAACGTGTTTTCTCTTATATATATCTTATATGTATACATTACTCTCTTATATATTCTCTATTGTCGTGTATAACCAACAAACAACAACAACAACTATTCTTGTAGGCCTCAGAGTGTAGAATGAGAGAGTGCGGCAGTAACCATGCTCTCCTCACCGCCAAGGAGGCAATTTCTTTGTGGGTACTTGGCGCGCGTAAGGTTTGTAATATCCGTTAAAAAAAAAATTCCAAAAACAAATACCGAAAAAATAACCCCGTACTAACCAATAACTTATGATTTTTGTTGCCAAACGAAATTGTACTAAAAATTTTAAGTATTTTTTGAGTTTCCATTTCATTTTCCATTTTTTATCCATTGGCATTTGAACATTTTGTGGATACTCTTTCCCCCTCTCACATTTCATTTCCATTTTGCGCCATCATCATGTGTGTGGTAAAAGGGGTGTGTAAGTTTTGGGGAACCTGCATTGGGCTTGGGATTTGGACTGTGGCTCGGGTTCGGTTTGGGAATATGAGAAATCTGCTTGATATCTTCTTCTCGTAATCAATTGATTTATCTAGAGGTTTAATCTATCTAGAGGTACGTTTTATAATGTAAATATTTTAAGATCTAAAACCCTATCGGACTTATTTGCTAATTTCGTTGCTATAACTTTTTATGGCAACCCGGAAACCGCCGGAGGTATATCGTAAATTCTAAAAACACACAAGTAAAGCTGAATAATACATACCGTTAAGTACTATATTTACCTATAGCATGTGGTTCATAAACTATCTAAAATATAATCCCTAGACAAACCATAATATAGCCCGAAAATATCAAATGATAAAAACCCCATACATTAATCTCTCAATGTTGCATACATATACATTAAATATGTGTTCATATGCCATATATAGCACCAAATGAATCGAGTTCTTTATGTAAATACCATTTATCGATTTCAATTTATATTTTTGTAACTAGCGCAACCTAACCTCACAAACGATATATGAACTTTCAATGCGTGTTTACTAATCTCAAGCTTTTCTCTTGCACTCTCTCTTCCTTTCTCTCTCTCTCGCTCTCTTTATGTCTCTTCTTGCGCACACACTAATCAAACACACACGTATACACGCAAAAACATAAATCGATAGACGATATATCGTCGTCTATTGGAGGCACAGAAGAATCGCACCCGTGTCGATCCGGAGGTGACGCTGCAGTTCCTGAAGAGCGCGATATTCTACTTTCTCACGGACAAGGAGAATTCCCAAGGTCATCTGCAGGCGATCGAGAGTATTCTGGAGTTCACCGACGAGGAGCGGGACAAGATCAGCCATGCCAGATTGCCCAAGTAAAGATAGAGTGTGCCTATGGTATCGTATCTCTTAAGATCGGCAAAATAATGTTCTCTTTTTATTTAGTGTCGCTAAATTCATTGTTTTGTGTCATGTTTACTTACACGAATTTTTTTGCAATCTTATTTTATGTTTGAAATAATTTTGACAAAATGAGACGTATCCATCAACCATATATTATATATACCATACATATATATAATTCTAGCTTGTCGGCCCGATGACAACGAAGAACCTTGTAAAAAATCTCTCATAATGAATTTGTTTATAAATTTCCTTTTGTTCAGCACACAAGTACGTCCAAAAGAATTGAAAGATTGCAAAACGCGCTTTAAGAATAAACGAAATTTAAAAATGTGTAAATCCATTGGGTAGTCCTGGTTGTCCTTGTTCGAAACTCAGGCATAAGTAACGTCGCATATAGTTTTCATGCTGTTTCAGTGAAATTTTAATAATAAATTAAAAATAAATAAGTTTAAAATGTTTGTCTTTTATATTTCTCTGAATTAAAAAACCCGCTAAATAATCGAAACGAGGTGGTAAATAAAAAATTTTGACGGTAAGGAAAGGGAATAGAGCTGAATTTTACGAAAAAGGCTGAGTTCGCAACACTGTTGGTGTCTGATCCTCCTATTCTGTGGCTCCCCCTGCTGGCTTGTTTTGTAACCAAACTGAAATGCTTGCAGTGCAAAGCTGCAAATCTTAAATGTTCAAATTTGAAAAGCGCGCCTCATTTACAGCAAAGATTCGACAGTGCGTTAACATGTCTCATTTTGCGTTAACAGACGCGTTTTGCTCCTGTGCGTTGGTCGATATCAGTGCTGTTTAACAGTGCTCGATAACTAGATGCCGTCTCTACTTGTTGCACCACAGCATACCTGTGCCTCGGCAACATTTCGCACCAGCTGTAGCAACATTTTCAAACACACTCCCTCTCGCTCGCACTCACGCAACCGCTGCCCAAGTAATCAACATGTCCGAGCAGATGTTGCAAAGCATGTTTACATTCGCATAGGCACAACAATTATGCTTATCGATATATCGATATACATTTTCGTTTTTCACTCATTCTTTTTCGGCTCAACAAACTGTGCGGACGCGTGGCGTGCTCTGTTTTCGTATGTATTTTAAAACAAATTAGGCGTTTGTACACCATTCTCCCCGTGTGTGTGTTTGCATCTACGTACTGTGTACTGTGTATAATAGAAACGGAATATTATCAAAAAAATAACAGATGCGCCACATCACAATACAATAAAAAGCAACACAACACTGCGTACATTTCATCCTCCTGCTGCAAGAGAAAGATTACAAAGCCGACGACGCGAGAGCGCGAGCAGCGACGCGTTTGTTTATGATATATTTGTAATTTGTAATAATTGTATTTGTGGAAAATTGAAAGTGCCCAATAATAGTTTGCAGTGCAATGAAAATTTGGTAAATTCAAAGCAGAGAAATAAAAGAAATAACACATACACATTAGAAATTTTGTGCGAGAGTGTGTGTTTGTGTGTCTGTGTGTGCGCAGGCACTTGATACCTACAACAAAACTACACGTATTTATTGTAGTTGCTGTAGAAAGTGCGACGGCAGCGCAGCAGCAGCGACGGCAGCAGGCGCGGTTGCAATACAGCGTGTAAATAAAACCGGGTCGCCCACATTTTGAGGCAAACGTGTTCGCATTAATCCTGCGCCTACCCTCCATATCGCTACCCCCCTCATCTTTCTCCCCCCTTTGTTCATCAATTTCTGCAACGTTTCCGTTTTGTGTGTGTGTTCGTTCGCAGGAATTTTTAAGCGCGGCCCCCCTTGAACGCCAACAGCAACGTCGACGTCGACTGCGACGCAACGTGCAAGCATTAAAAAAGGTAATATATATAGAATTCAAAAGAAAAAGCAGCAGCAATAATAAATTGTGCTGTTATTAACTGTTTATTTGTTATTTTCCACTTCCAAATTTAATCTAATTAACACTTACAACAAGAAGCATTAAAAGGGGGAAAAGAGGAAGATGAGGCAGCAGAACTTTCCAAGCTTATTTTCGGTTTTCGATGCGCTTAGCGGCTTTTCTGCCTTTGTTGTTGTTGTGAACTTGATTCTTATTGGAGGTCGCTCAATTAAACCGGTTCCAATTTCGTATCCTCTTTCCCCTCTTCCCTCTCTCGCTCCCTCTCTCATCAATTCATATGCTGCAGTTGCAATTCCGCTTTTGGTGTTGCCTCAGCTCTGCCTCTGTGTGCGTGTGTGTGTGGTGTGTTGTCGCAGGTTTTTCTCTTATCTTCTCTGTGCTCTGCGCTCTATGCTGTCCCTCTCCTCTTCCTGCCCCACCCCTGCTCCTTCAGCTGTTGACTGTCGTCGTCCAGGGGCATTTTGCAAATGTGTTTGTTTTTTATTTCTCTTTTTCTTTTCTTTTTTTTATCAACTGGGAAAGCACTCTGCCCCCACTGTGCACAGTGTAGCTTAAACTGCATTAAGGCCGCCTTTGCGCGGTAATTAATGTTAAGTGCTCATCCCTCATCACTTGACCAGTGCTGTAGTATGAGAGTGAGGAGTCAGAAGAAAGAGAGAAGGAGGGGAAGAGAGAAAGGTAACGACGTGATTGCATTACGCTTTATAGCTTCCGTCGCGTAAAAAAAACTGAGCTACTTTTGGCGAGGGATTTGCCATTTCCAAAAAGAAAGAAAATGTACAGGGTATGTGAAACAGGTTTAGTGCAGTGATAAGGAGAAATAGAAAGGGAAATATATAAAAAAAATATTAAAAAATTATCTTCACTTTTATCTTCCCTTTACTTACATATTCTATTTAAATATAATACTTACAATTCTAAGAATATCTTCTCTTATCGGCTTCTTAACCTTACTCCAACAGGAAAGCAGTCATAGTTGTTTCTTTGAATTGTGCCACTATCTCCTAACAAAATCCGATTATATTGCTAAAATTCCAAGAATTTTCTGCACTATTATTAACTCTCACAGCTCGTAGTGTTGATTTTCCCCAGTGTACTTAGCCAGCCCGAAGTGCTTAATTGCCAGCACGTTGGTGTCCTGCTTCAGCTGCCATTGGCACTGGCCAAATGAAGCTATAAAAGTGGGCCATGGCAGCAGTTGACCACAAACAGATAACTAGACGCTTTTAATATGCCCAGATATCGTTGCTGGCAATGTCCAAAGTTGTATGAGAGAAAGCCATCAAAAGCGCGCAAATCCCCCCAGAGTCAGGCACTAAAACTACTCACACACACAAAAACACACACACACACATGGACACTAGCTAAAACACCTGCAACAGTAGTAACAACTACAACAGCACAAGATTAGTAGCAACTGGAAACCAAAAGAGCAAGTGAACAACTGAGCACAGATGGTGAATTGCAGGAGAGTTGGGGGACTTGTGGCACTGTGGAACTGGATGCTGTCTAGATTTCCCCATAGTGCGACATGCTGCGGTTGTTGTGCAGCAGCTTCTTCTCCTTTTGCTGCCCCCTTCTTCTGCTTTTTCTTTCTATCTCTCTCAATCTCTGGTTATATAGGGTATTCTGTGTGCCTAACGAGATTTTATTGTCGCGTCAAGAGCTCTTCAACTGGCTGTAAAATGAGAGAGAGAGAGAGAAGGAGAGAGGGGGAGTGTTCTCACTGGAAATACTTGAAAAATAATAAAAATTATGGGAATCGTGTTGGAAATATTGTAAAAATAATGAAAATTGTGCGGGAAAATGTAGAAAATAAATAAAATAGGTCAAAAATAGTAATTATTTGAAAACTATGCAGGGAATATAACTATGCAAAATATGTATATGAAATAGTAAAAACTGTGCCAGAAATATTTCAATAAATAATACAACTATTTTGATAATTTTGAAAAAGGGTGCTATAATTTCGGTTAAGAAAATATTATGTACAAGAACATATTGTTCTTATTTAAAATAATAAATAGTACGCAAATAGTTTGTGTATAGTTTCTTTCTATGTCAAACAAAACAATTGTGTACATATACGTATTTACTGGGGAATTCCTAGCCTACTTGATAAGGCAAATACTTGAAAAAAATGTGAAATAATTATTACACAGATGATTGATCGATCGGGTAATTTTTTTTTGTTACGATTTGTGGCAAAGTAAGATTGTAAACACTTTTTTCAATAGATTAGATCGGAAAGTAAGAGAAGAATTTTTAAATTGAACATGACGTGTCACTTATAGGGTATTCAGACAGTCTCCTCACCTCAACTCGAGCTTTTTCACCCTTTTTCATTGCAATCGTTTGCTGCACTTGGACTCTCTCACAATCTCGTTGCCGTTTTTGTTGCCTTGATTGACTTCTGTCGGGGCCATCAGCAGCATCAGCGTCGGCATGGCTAACGGAACGTGGCCAACACAGTCAGGTCATCCCACTCGAGGGGACCATAAAACGTTAATCACTTGCAAAGCTCGCACTGCACTCTCCCTCACTCATTTGCTTTTTCCTACAATAGTTGAGTGCAGCCTCAGCTTGCTCTCCACTCACACTCCACTTGGGCTCAAGAGAGGGTGCGTGAATATGGCTGCCTTGAGACTTTTGCATGGCCTCAACTGCACGCCCGCAACAACAATAACAGCAACAATAGCAACTTGAGCCGTCAAGTTGACGTCTGCTGTGCGGCTACAATTACAAGCATCATTGGCCTTATTTCTTTTAAGCTATTTGCCGCCGTTTCTACTCATTGTTGTTGTTTATATTTTTCGGATTGTCTGCACATAACAGAAATACATACACACATAAAGAGTGAGACACGTTCAAAACCTTATCTACAGCTGACGTAGCCGCCTTCGCGGTATTTGTACAGCTTTTACTCGTTTTGCTCTCGTTCGTTTTCTTTCATTCTTCTCTTGCTCTTGTTACTTGAAACTTCCGAAAATGATTACGCAGCCACTTTGTGTGACTTGAGAACTTCACTCGGCATGTCACCTGCCCCTTTCACCTCCCCGTCCGCCTCCACGCCACTCCCATTTCTTTTTTTATGCGCGTGTTCGTGTCTCTTGTATTTCTATTTTTAGCATACTTACTGCAAAAAGAACTCTTTAAGTTGTTTCATTTTCTTTTTTGCCACATACAAAAGAAAAATTATTAAGTTGAGTTGTGTCTGTTGTGACACGTCGCACACGTAAATACTCTTTCGTAGTGAAAGCTACGCGCAGTTGTTGTTAAGCTGGAATTTAACAGCATTTTAGAGTTTCTATAAATATAAATAATATAATATAATATATATTTTACTCAACTTCAGTTTGTCAAAACTTACTGACTTGTTAGGTTAAAATACCTTCTATAGTGTATAGGTATATGTAGATAAGACACACTTAGAAAATGTGTGTACACACAATAAAAAACATATTTTTATTGTCACATGTGTGGTTTACTCGGACACGTTTCACAACTACCGCAGCTGTCTCCCTTCTTTAACGTCGCAAAGGTTGCAAATAGCAGTTGTGTTAATGTGTGTGTGTGTGTGTCTCTTAAAATGCACTTCAATGTTTATTTAAGTAGATCAGTCGAGGTTAACATAACGGTGTGTGCGCGATACAAAAAGAATTTATTTTTAGCTTTTAATATCATAAATGTGGTTACATTGTCACTTGCGATGTTAATTGAATTCCTTTCTTTTATGTTACTCCTTTGGCATCTATATTTATGCTGTGTAATGTTAATGCAAGCTCGCTCTCTTCTGTTAAGAACAGGGAATTGATTCTTTGGCATTAACAGTTTCATGTAATCTGAATTCAAGCTCGCTTTTATCTGTTATTTACATATAATTTATCCTTTTGCTTAACATATTCCGTGTTTATGTTATTAGCAGCATCTTAAACTTGAACTTGACATGCACAGTTTAAAACAAACAAGTTTACAACTTTGGCTAATGCATTAACTAAATATTTATGGCATTTGAATGTGTATTTGCATATTAAAGAGAAGAGTATTAATTATGTACGAACACAATGTTGCACATTTGCATAGAAATTTCGTTATCGTTTTTTGTTGCCTTCTTTCTCTTTGCTCTTTATTTTGTCACTGAATTTGATGAGTTTGCTCTTTTGCTATCTTTCAAAGGTTGCCTAATGAAAATTTCTTGCTTATTTATGAGCATGAATTAAAAATTAACAGCACGCTGCACACACACACAAGAGAGAGAGAGAGAGAGAAAGAGTGAGAGAGAAAGAGACGCACGCAAGCTTAATTCAATTATACTGCAGATATTTCATATTGCAAAGCGGCAAGAAAATTTATGAGCCATGCATTGCTGCCCTCTCTCTCTTTACCGCCACCCCCCCCTTCTCTATCTATCTCTCCCTCGCACTCCATGGCCATTTGCTGGCGTACTTGACAAAGCCCTGTGCCGAGCTGCAGCAACGCCAACGCAGCAGCAGCCAGCGCAGCATTTTTGCCAAGGTTGGCGGCGTTGGAGTTGCAGCAACAACAGCAACAGCAACAACAGTAGCAGCAGCAGCAACTGCGACCCCATAAATGTTGATCAACTGTTTGTTTGGCTGGCAACTATTAGCGCATGAAGCGCCCTCCTCACACCTGCCTCCCTGCCTGTGCCCAGCTTCACCTCGCCGCACAACTAACAAGCGGAAAAAATATGTTGAAAAGGCAAAGCCAAAACAAACAAACATACGACAACAACTACAACAGCGATATGCGAGGGCTGTTCATTAAGTAATTAGTTCCACTTATTCAAGGCGCGACAGAACTAAGAACTTATACTCTCTCATTGATTACCTGTTTTAATTTTTAAGTGAAGTTGCGATAACGTTGCGACTAATGTCCTTCTTATGGGGCCTATCTTTAAGGTTGACATTTTTGGGCAAGCTACAGAGTCATTACTTACTTATCTGCCAGTCACAATATGCCTTTAAAAATAGTTGCAATTTGTATTATCTTTCAGACGAAGTACTTGAAAAGATATTTCCTAGGCCGCAGCTCCCATTAACGAGAGTAGGTTTAAATTTCCAATATGAAGTAGTAACAGAAGTAGAGTATTTTAAGCAGTAATAAAAGGGGACACATTGTCATGTTATGTTAATTAAATTGCACTCTGCTGTTGTTAACAGACTGTTGATCCTTTTAGCAGCTAGACTTGAGCTTTACATGCGTATGTTATGCATTAACATAGTTGGTAAATATTTTAACAGTAGGTTAAACATTGATATTGATATTTACAGAATTTGATACTTTGCAAACTGTACTATTTTTCATCTATTGTTATAAAAATAGATACTAATATCTCCCCATAGAAACAAACAAACATTTCACTTTCATTACATAATGTACAACCCACGCAAAGGAAGCCGAACGAACTCTAGCGATTTTTGCAGTTCAGAACGTTTCTGTTTAACACATTTTCGCACTCTCCCAATAGAATCGACTGCGATACGTGGTCCACTTTTCAGATCGAATGTCATATCTTATACTGATTGTCTCGTCTCGTCATTTAGCTTTGATACTAGCCGACGTCTGTCTATGATGTGTCCGTCGCTTCTATCTATACAACCGTCCACCCGTCCGTCTGTCGCCTGTTCCGCCTGGTTGCACTCAAGATAATTGCTTAGTTTGCCAATGTCCGAAGGTCTCGCTTAGTTCCCAGTGGGAACTCTCTTCTGCGTATACATATAGAATGGGGGCACAGTGGGGAGGTTAAAGAGTTATGCAAGTTCCTAATTAGTTCAATGTTTTTGCGAACATACACATTGCAAAGTGAAAGAAGAGGGAGCAGCTTAAAAAGGGGGCGTTGTGGAAGGCTCTTATCGATTTTAACTCGTTACTCAAGCAATTTGCATATGCATGACGAGATGCTCAACCCAAAGTTCTCGTTGTTGTTGTTTGATTATAATCATAATCATAGTAGACGTGACGCAGCAGAAGCAGCAACAACAGCAGCTACACAACGGTTTTTTGTTTGCAGTTTTACTATAGTCAGAAAGTTGGCACATAGTGTGGGGAGGGCTGATGATGTTTGAGAGGCGTGTTCATTGTGTGCGTGGCGCCTGGACTTTTTCACTCACAAAAAGCCGAGATAACAATATGTTTGAGCTGATTTAAATAAATAAAATTGAACAATAAAATTTATTTGCATCGCATGATGTGTATACAAAATATTATTATATCGTTATACACGCGTTGTTATTCAATTTTGAAATTCAATTAAATTAAATATATCTCTATTGAAAACTGATTTTTGTGTGTGGCAAATATACAAATTGATCAATTTACGAGCATTATATGTATTTTATTTCTACGAGAACAGCGCAGTATATCATATAGATTTTACAGAATTTATAACTTATAAATAAAGTTCTTATATTGTAAATAAATAAACCCAACAGTTATTAGCCTCAAATCATACTACAAAGCTTGAACAAGACTGAGCTGAAGTTGAGCTGAAGTTGAGCTGACATATATGAGAATTTGTTGTGTATGTGAGCACGCCTTAGGCCTTTCTTGCAGTGTATTCAGTGAGTGAAGATTACGTGGCCACGGCTCAAAGAAATGTATGCCATAGAAATGTGTGTTCCTTTGTCTGTGTCAGGCACGCATAACATTCCCCGTCGAATATATTGTCACACATCTGTCTGCCAGTCAGTCAGTTAGTCAATCAGTCAGTTTGTCACATTTTCAGCCCTGGGTATCAAGTACTGCGATGCTGCTGCTGCTGTCAAAGAAGGCGATTAAACTTAGGGCAATAATAAGGAAATAACATTTTAATGGCCTCAGCAGTGGAAAGAAAAGAAGAGAGAAGAAGAGGAAGCCGACAGAACGACCGCAAGAGAGTGGAAAAGAGGCGCGGAGGTCAGGGAGTTGAGTGAGAGCTAAGAGAGAGAGAGAGATGACAAGTATTTTGGGGTGTGCATGAGAAGAAAACCACAAGACAGACAACAGACAGACAGAATGATGTCAACAGCGATTAGGGTTCATGCGTGCGAGCGTTCCTGTGATAAGTCGACGCCGCCGCCGCGTATGATTTATGCAATTTTAACGAGTTGGCAGCCTGAAATGGGTTTATCTGAGAGTTGATTAATAGCATGTTTACGAGTTGGCAGCGCCTAGCGCGTTTTGCATATGAGACAATTGAAAATGTGGAAGAAAATTGAGTTCTTCTTCGAGTTTCTTTCAAGAAGTTAACAAGTTGTCAAGACCATCTTGATTCTATCTATCTATTTTTAACGTTTCTTCATCACTGTAGTGAAGTTTAACAGAGTGTTAACTACACCAGAAGTTAAGCAAGAGATTATGTTAGGTGAAGGATTAGTAGAGTTTTAAAAGCAGTCGAAAAACTAGTGGGATTATTATTACATGACATTATTACAATATTATTATTATATTTACACATGTTGATTTAAAGTTAAACAATTTAATAAAATTCATTGCGCTGTTAATTACATTAGAGACTAAGCCACGAGTATGTGAAGTAAAAGTCTGTTAATAGTAACATTACTTAAGCCGGTCTGTTAACAGTAACAGTTCTTTACAATGTAACAACACGTTGTTTACCTTCATTTCTATCGTTTATCGTTGAATCGCGATTTCAACTGCTTTTTATTCACTCCTAATCGCGATTAGGGCGCATCATCGCATAAACACCATGGACATTGTTGTTGTTGCGTTCGTTGCACGCCGCAGCGCTACTGTGTTGTAATGAGCACATGGAAAAAAGTTAATGATGCGGGTCGAGCAACCGTTGGTCCGTTGATGGGCTACATAAAAGGCCATGGACCAAATGTCAAACCTCAGAAAAGTTTTTCCTTGGCGTTTTTCTTGCTCTCTTTTTGTTTTTTGTTTTGCGCGCGTGTTTTGTCTCATTTTGTAGTACTTAATGTGCATGGTAGGGACCAAAGGGGGGGTGGAATACCAAGCGCCATTGTAGACCGGGAAATCGTTCTGTAAGTGGGTCATAACTTTTGACCTTTCCATAAAAGAGTTTTCAGTTCAGTTCGGAAAAGGGAAACGCCCAAATTGCGTTGACTATTTTCCCATACAGGGTATTTCATAGCACAGTTGTTTACTAGCTATAACTTTTCGCTTTGAATGCCACACAAAAAGTTGGCTATGAAACTTTTTGTGAACCGGGGATAACTTTTTGTTTGCAATGAGAAATTGCTATGCAAACGGTTTGCCGCTTAGCATATTTCTGCTTTCTAACCGCATGGACCACGCCCCTTAATGGAGAGCACCCTCTTCTGGTAGATTTAACAGAGCTGGAGAGGAATCCGTATCGCAACCAGAAACAGATTCACAATCCCTCAACAGCTGCGGCTTGATTCCACTTTCCACAGGGAATTGCGCGAGGGAGCTACGTTTTTTTTGTAGTTTTATTCTTTTTTTTGCATAGAATGAGAATCACGGGGAAGGGCGGTAAAACTGCGTACAACTTACCATACAAATTGTTGGAATTAGCGCGGACTTTACAGTCTACTACTGTTCTGGTACTCCTACTCCCAAAGCTCTTTGCTCTACTTCTCCTTCTCACTGCCTTCGCCCACGCATTGTTCGGTCTCTATTTGCTTTTAATTAAAATGCGTGTCATGGATTTCTTTTTTTGCTTTGCTCTGTCTAGGGTATTTTAATTTGGTCATGAAATTTGACGAGAGTTGGCAGAGGAAACTAGAGTTAGGTACCTTAACTTGGGTACCTACAAGTATTCATGATGGTGGTAGAAATCGATGACTTGGTAACTTGATGGTGAAAGGTTTACATAGGTAAAGTTGATATTCAAGCAGCCCAAGAGGTTATAAAAGATTATCGTTATAGCTGGAAAAATCTTACAGTATTACTTGTTTCCCAGTCACAAATGTCAAACGATAAAGCATTTCCCAACACTAGAGAGTATTAAGTGTTCGGCACTCAAATATTTAACGACATTTTCTGTGATTTTTACATCTTTGCGCCCAAGATTCGAGAGTGCAGCAGTTGCTTTATGAGCGGCTGAGAGAGACAAAAGCGGTGCTTGGAATAATTGATGGGACTGTGATGATATGATGGTGTTGTTGCCTGATGTTCATGATGATGATGATGATGAAGATGAAGACAACGACGGTGACGATAATGATGATGATGACGGCTTTCTTCACAAAAAAAAAAAAAAAAAACACAAATTGCCCACTTGTCAATCCACAAATTTCGACGCATTTCTCACAATTTGCGACAGGTTTTTGTGCCCATTTTTCTTGGTCTTTGTCCCCCTCTCTCTCTCTATCTTTCAAATGATTATTTATCACATTTCCCGCATATTGCGATATTACATGGGCTTTCTTTACTAAATTGTTAATAATATATATTTGTTGTTTCCTTCCTTAATCCAGCTGAAATATTAAGAAGAGAAAATAGAGTTTCGTTTGAGCAGCTGTTTTTCTGAACTGTTTTCCAGACGTGGCGATGACGTGCACAAGAAGTTCAGGCTATGGAGTTTTGTTTTAACAGTTTGAAATACAGAAATATTATTTGTGTTAAGAGATATGCAATTTTGATAAACCTAGAAGTTGAATGGCACTTGTTTTTGGGAAAGTTATTTGATATATAGCGAAAAACTCCAACAGAATTCCAGTTTTTTTTACTTTGTTTTTGGCAAGTGACACAAAATTTTAGCAAACAATAGTTTCCGCGAAGTGAAATTTGGTTTATGGTTTCAAAGAGTTTTCACAAAATTTAGTTTAAATGGTTGGAAAGTTTGGTCAGGTGAACCTTTCTGTTAAATGTGAAAAAAATAGAAAATATGCGCATGATAAAAGCGATATTAGTCTTAATAATATACTAAATTCTCATAATATTTAAATTTAAAATTCCCAATAGGCTTCAAATATTAATCATAGACCAATTGAAGCTTTTATATACCGAGCTCTGATTCATTTTAATGGAATTGATAAATAATACTCAATAAACTTCAAATGCTTATCACACAACAAATAAAGTAATTAAAATGTAGATTTTGACTCATCGGGCCACGGAGGTTCACCGATAAGAAACCCCGTCGGAGATTTTTATTGCCTTCAAGCCATGAACCAGTTACTGCACCGATATTACGCACAGCTGATACGGCCGGACCTCGTACACTCTCCTCCCTCCCCTCGCCAACTCGATGTTATGTGTACAGTTAATCGATAATCAAAATTCGATAAGCCGGTTGGCAAATTAACATTTTATTAGCCTAGCCGAAAATTGCTCAGCATCGGAGACGAGCGTCGTCGTTGTAGTTCATTAACCCTTTGTTTATGACTCGGATTCGCTCTGTGGGGGGAGAATGAGAATGTACGTCTGTGTGTGTGTGTGTGTTTATATGCGTGTGTGTGTGTATTTATAGTACTTATTTGTATCAGTTCCCCCGGTTTGGCATGCCGACATGTAAGTGAAATAAATTTTATTTGTGTGCAATATAAATTAAGCGCCTCTTTTTCTGTGCCGGCTACACTTCGGAGTGAAGTTGCTCCACTGTCTCTCTCTCTCCCTCTCTTCGTCTGGCCTTTGTTGGCCGCCATCACGGATCATTTGAGCGCCAAGTGCAGGGCCCCAGCTGCATAACGGGGACACACTCTTTGGCATTGATGTAGGCGTCTTTGATGTGTGCGTGCATGTGTTAGTCTGCTCTCTTGCCGTTCCCCCGCTCTCTTTGTCTCTCTTTTCTGACTCTGATTCACTTCGCGTTGCGCTCGGTGTAAATTTATGCGGATTTTTGTGGGATTTTCGTTGTTGTTCGCATGTTGTTGTTGGCTTGTTGCTTGTGTCGGATTTGGAATTGTGCGTGTGTGCGTCTGTGTGTGGGGGCTGCGCTTGGAGTGTGCGCCAAAATGCGCGTGCTTAATTATACAAAATGTATTTGCGCTCGACTTAACAGACCCATGATTTATTTTGGTAGCGGCATTGGGGGCATTTGAATGATGAATTTATGTCTGGAAGGGAGACACTGTGATGTGTTTGTGTGATATTTGTGAAATGTGGATCGTATCGCGAATCGTACATACATATATGGAACGTGACTAAAAAGTAAATTGAATTGAGTTTTTTGCTGAAGATTCGATTTAGATGTGTTTTGTATTTAATGTGGAACTTATTTGATTAATAATAGTTAAGTGGAACATGTGCCAGTTCCAAATTATATTGCACCTGTTTTCGCTATTCTGGTTATTTTGTTTCGTTTTGGTGACCTGTTTGTAATTGCACAAATTGACAATTTCATTAATTGCATTCAATTGCTTGGGTTCCTAAATTGGGTTTTTTTGCAGTGCTTTGCCCCAGTGTTTTGCCTTCTCTTAATTGCATTTGCTGTTACAGTTTCATTGATAATTGTCTCTGTTGATATTGCTGTCTCTGTTGCGCGACCTTTGTGAACGCGGCAATCCATTAATGAATTGCTCGAGCTTTACATTGTTTTTTTTTTTTTGTTTAACAGTTATTGAATTGTTTTGCGTTCGTCACTTCCCGTTCCCAGAGTTCCACGTCATCTAAGCGAGTCAAACGTTTACGTTACGTTGATGTTCCGTTATCGTTGCTCTCCTGTTCTCCTTCCCCCACGCACAACATTGTTGAAACTTTTTCACGTAAAATTGACACAGATTTTCATCAAATTAATTGCTCTCGTGAGGGCTGTACTCAACAACGCGTGCTAAAGTGTGTGTGTGTGCTACAAGTGGCGCCGTCAACTCTTGTGCCACGCCCTGCAACGCCTTCCACGCCTGCCACGCTTATCAGTAGCAATAAACAGCTAAAAATAAAAATGAAAATGTTCTGCTTTCGCCTCTTTGACTATGCGGGAGAGCGCAATTATAAAGAGAGCGGAGGAGAGTGAGTGGAGGAATGTTAAGTGAACGTCGTTTCAATTTATGGCACTTTGACAGCTTTCCAAAAACATTTTGCAACTTTTAATTAAAATATAAAATTTAATTTTCACGCCGTGTAGCGAGTTCTGCCTTCGCCCCGATTAAATGTATGTACACAAGCACAGCACAATATCAAAACTCGCCCACAAATACACACGTACACGCACAAACTTACATTGGTTCAGGGTCAAAGAAAAGAGAAGAAGAGAAATAAATACAAATCAAAGCTCTACTTCCCATAGACGGCGGCGCCCGCACACAAACAATCATAATCGTCAATTCCTATTGTTGCTGCCTCCGTCTTCGTTGCTCACTCTCTTGCTCTCTCTTCTAAGGTTCTCTATTATTCTGCAGCTGTTTACATTTCACTGTAAAGATTGTTCAGCGACTGTTAATTCTAGTTGAGCATTGTTGTTGTTTGCTTCAATTGCTTTGAATTGAATTATAATTAAGTGTTAATGCTTTGATTAATGTAGTGTTATTGTTATTGGCATAACTGCAATTAGCTATTGACACTTATTACGTGCAGAACACAACCACAAGTTAACTAATAATCAATAAAGATTATCGTTATGACTACCAGGCTGTTAATCAAAATGACTAACACGCTGTTAACTGTGATTATCAGCCTGCTAACTTTACAGTGGGTTGGTGATTAGCAAGTGTATTTTGTACTAGCTAGAATCCTGCATGAATGTGTTCAATATGGCAAATGAATTACTCAATGTTAAAATAGGTAAACATTTTTGTGTACAATTTTTAATGACAACAAGTGTATTTATTCACTTAAATGTCAAAAATGAGAACAAAGTAGTATGGGTTAAGGTTATTTAATGTGGAGTACTGTCAAGTAAAAAACAAAAGACCCTTATTCTAATCTAAAAAGCATTAACATGGTAAACCACGATAAACTTTCAGCGTTTGAGAGAAACTACATATATAGATTATCTGCTTCCAAGGTTTATTGGCGAACAAAAAGAATAAATTATGTGACATAAATGTCATAATAGCGCAAACTTCAATTAAATCAATCAGCAAAACGGCAGTTTAAAATTGATTAATTTGAAAATGAAATCACAGAAACGTGTTTCTCCTTTTTTTTACCGTTCTTTTGCTGAATAATTAAAATAGCTTTTATTTAAGGACTTCCTGAATAATTTATCAATTTAAATGTGCCGTGAACGCGCATTATACGCAAAAAGCTTTTATAAAAATGATTATTACTTGTTGGACCGCCCCATATGTCATATTCCATATGCATATGTGTGTGCCATATACCATACGTGCGTGAGTGTGTGTGCCCAACTCAATCGCATCAACTGGAAACTCGTTTTGTATCTTTGATATCGAATGCATTATTGACAACCCGTCGTTCTGGCCGCCACTGCTGAAGGGCACTCCTGTGGAGCCTGCCCGGAGCTCTCCTTGCCAGTCATTTGCCACTTCGTTTTTAGCCTCTTTCATTTGTGCACATGCAACTGCATATTTTAACAGTCCTCTTTCCCTCTCCTCCTCTCTCTCTCTCGCCACTGTACAGACGAAGCACTCTCAACAGCAGCAGCTCTTGACGTGTGCGTGTGCATCGTGTTATGGGAAACTGGTTGTGAATGCACTGCTGCCTCTTTCTCCCCCCTTCTCACTCTCTTTCTCTCTCTCCCTTGAAGCTTTGGCACTCGTCGTCGCATGCCTTATGAATGATTCAAATGCATGTTTTGTGCGCAAAAAAAAAACTGAAAAGAAAAACCTGATGAAGAAAAAACTACCGTTAAGAGTTGTTGCGCTTTTTGTTTCGGCTCATTTGCATTTTGTCGAAATAATTAGCGTAATATTTATTTGTTAGAATCGTAAATAATTTATTTGTACTTTTTCATGCTATAACTAATGAGGAAAGATGACTGGAAATGTCACTTAAAAATTCTATTTGATGTCGTGTGCTCCGACAGGGTATTCCCACAGTCGTGCAAATTGTGCTGGCAATATTTTCACATGATTTCGGGAGATGCCTCTGACATCTCGGTTCGTTGCCGGTTTTTGGTTGTTAGTCTTACCGTTACTGCTGTTGGTGCTTAGTTGTTGTTGTAGTTGTTGTCTGTGGCATTTTTAGGAGTGCGCTCCTCTGCGACTATGACCTTTGTCAATGGTATTTGGGTTCCATTTTTGCTGCTTGCTCTTTATGCTTTTGCTTTGCCTTTTCCCGTAAACTGTTTTTACAATTTCCTGCAAAAATGTTTTGTCTGAGAGTAACGAGAATTTTGTGGCTAGAAAGGTATTGCCTGTCGTAGTACGAAGTCTTATTGAATTTATCGATGCCATTTGCATAGAGCGTAATGCCGTAAGTCCTAAGTGGGTTAGTGAGAGAGAGGAATAAAGGTCTTTCCCTAACCTAATTGTTTATTTGTCTTTCACAAGCTGTCAGCTATGATATACAACTGATTTGCTTAGCTCACCTCCCTCACACTCACAACACTCCCCACACCACCGAAATTCACCTTTGTTTTGCATTGAAAATAATTGCAAGTCATGTTGTTTGATTTCGTCATTAATTATGAATTTTTGCTAGAGCTGCGTAATCTATACGAATATAACTTTCATTTTTTATAAAATACTCATTTCGTTTTGTTTATCTTCTTCTTTCTTTGCAGTTGAATAATTTCTCAAGGTCTTTTTGTGCGTGGAACTGTGAAGAAGACGAAGACGGCAGAGAAGGAAGTGGAACCGCTAAATAAAACTGGTTGGTGGGGCATGAGCTGCTGGCCGAGAAGGCGACAGTGGAACTGGACGTCGTCTTCGTCGCTGTCTCAATGGATCAGCCAACAACAACAACAGCAGTGAGAGGATGCGGCAGCAACAGCAGCAGCAGCAGGAAGGGCAACTAGTTGAGCAACAGCAGCGGCATTGTCTGTGCGTAGCATGAGACAGAGACAGAGAGAGCGACTGCTCCACATATGTGCCAACCAACCATAACATAACATAACAACAACAGCAGTAGCAACAACTAATTAACAGCAATTCACGCTTGACGGCAAAACACAGAAAAAGTGAGAGAGAAAGAGAGAGAGAAGCCGAAGCTGCGATCACGACGCGTGTCTAACGATAAGTCTGATAAGAAAAGTTATACATTTTAACATAGGGGCAACCAGCACAGGGCAACAGAGCAACAACAACAAACGAAAATATAGAAACACCAATAACATATCGTCAAACTAACAGCAGCTCAAAACGATAACAGAATGCTGTTAACATAGCCAAGAAACATTTACATTATCATCAGCAAGACAGACAAAAGCTGATTGCTGCCGGCATTGGCTTGATTGACTGACAGCTACAAATCAAATTATTGCACCCAAAAAAATTTCGGTTAACTTAAGAAATACAAGAATTACTCACACACAAAAACAGAAGCAAAAACTAGTGAAACACACAAAGAACAGTTAACATAATGTCACTGCAAACATTTACACGCAAAATGCGCGGACGGATGCGCTCAAACACCTGTCGCATTGTATTGCTCACATCCCTGGTCTGGGTGATCTTTGACTTTGTGCTCATAGCCCACTACTCGGACTGCATAGGCAAGGATGGCTGGCGTTGCAGGCGAGCCGGCGAATACGATGTTGAGGTAAGTAGCACAGAGACCGATAAAGAGAGAATGTATGTTATATTGCCTTTCCATTTCTATGCAGCTACCCAACGCAGAGCGTTTGGTGGACGATAATCAAATGGTAGATGATAATGAAATCAATACAGAGAAATCCTTAGATGGCAGTGAAGGCATAATGGGTCAGGGCTTCGCTTCGGGCGGCATTTCACAGACCTATCGCAGCCTGGTGTTGAAAAAATGGTTCCAAGCACCCACAGTGCGTGAGGCGAAGGGCGAACCGGGTGAGATGGGTAAGCCCGTCAAGATCGCTGCCGATCAGAAGGAACTCATGAAGGAGAAGTTCAAGGAGAATCAATTCAATCTACTGGCCAGTGATATGATCTCATTGAATCGCTCGCTAACAGATGTGCGGCACGAGAAGTAAGTGTGAAGAAGGATCCAGAGATAACTTGATAACCTTATAAAGGGTTACCTTGGTAACCTAAAGAAGAGTTGACAAGTTACCCCTCTGTGTATCATCATGAAGAAGTCTTAAACTAATACTTCACATCTACTTGCCAGCTGTCGCCATAAGCACTACCCCTCTAAGCTGCCCACCACCTCAATTGTGATAGTATTCCATAATGAAGCCTGGACGACGCTCTTGCGCACGGTTTGGAGTGTGATCAATCGATCGCCACGGTCGCTGCTCAAGGAAATTATACTTGTAGATGATGCCAGTGAGAGAGGTAAGCCCTTGGAGTCATCATCCTTGTACAACAGCATCTAATGTGTAATTCCGTAGCTTTCTTGGGTAAACCACTGGAGGACTATGTGGCCAAATTGCCGGTACGCACTTTTGTGCTGCGCACAGAGAAACGTTCTGGCTTGATACGCGCTCGTCTGCTTGGCGCTGAGCATGTGACTGGGGAGGTCATCACCTTCCTGGATGCGCATTGTGAGTGCACCGAGGGTTGGTTGGAGCCGCTGTTGGCGCGTATTGTTCAGAATCGTCGCACTGTGGTGTGTCCCATCATTGATGTCATTTCGGATGAGACATTCGAGTACATAACTGCATCGGATTCCACGTGGGGTGGTTTCAACTGGAAGCTCAATTTCAGATGGTGAGTGGGAGCTGCTTCTCTGCACTGGGGTCCTCTAAACTGATCTCTTCTTTTCCAGGTATCGTGTGCCACAGCGTGAGATGGCGCGACGCAACAATGATCGCACTGCACCGCTGCGTACACCCACCATGGCTGGCGGTTTGTTCTCCATCGATAAGGATTACTTCTATGAGATTGGCTCCTATGATGAGGGCATGGACATTTGGGGTGGCGAGAATCTGGAGATGTCTTTCAGAGTAAGGCCAAGTCGATGCATACAAATAGTTTTCTCTTTGTGGTTTTTCTATTCGTTTTTACAGCTACCAAGCCAAGCCGCAAAAAGTGTTGCCCTTATACTATATGATATAATTATTTCGATAGTTTTAATTTTATTATTATTTCTTTACTATGTTATTTCTTTGAACTTTTCCTTTCTGTTCGATTATGATGAAAAGTTGAAGAATTTAAAAATTTATAAAAATAATTCTAATCACAACCAACACAAACAACAACAATATCCATGACAATTCCCAGATATGGCAATGCGGAGGCATTTTAGAAATTATACCCTGCTCGCATGTGGGCCACGTGTTCCGCGACAAATCGCCGTACACATTCCCGGGCGGCGTGGCCAAAATTGTGCTGCATAATGCGGCGCGGGTGGCCGAGGTATGGCTGGACGAGTGGCGTGATTTCTATTATGCAATGAGCACAGGTTCGCAAACATACACAAAATCCCAAAATACCAAACAAAAACACATGAAACAAACACATAAATTACAAACAAACAACTACTTAACAATAACAATTAACGTTTTGAAACTATATATATCTAATTATATAACGTGCATCTAATTCCTTAAGTATATTTTACATTTTGATCGTAATTGGCTTTTACACGCTACTAAAACCAAAAAACTAAGAAAGAACTACGGATAGCCGAAGTTTGTAGACCCTTGCAGAGGTTTGATACAATATGATTCAATTTGATCCTTTTTGATCATTATTATATCATTTATTTTCAAGGAACTTCCTCTGCAAGAGTATTACCTATACAAAATCCAACAGAAAGGACAATTTTAGGCTTTAAGACACTAAAACACATTAACACAATTTGACTTTCTTTTGAGCATAAAATCTGAAGTTCTAATACATAAAACTCTTCACTAACCAAGTTACATACTCGACATGTATATACATATATATATGCTATATATATTATGTACTGTATGAGCAGACACCAAGAAAGCTAATGCCTTTGTCGTCTACTGAACTGATTAAAATATATTTAGTGTGATTTTTGATTGTATTTTTTTTTTTATATAACAAACTTCCCTAATCTAAATGTTCTTGAATTTTGTGCTCATGCTCATGTGCAAAAAGAGACTAACAAAAACAACAAACAAACACATACAAATAACAGTATAACACTTGAAACCAACGAGTATATAACACCATGTTTACTTACCAGCGAGTACATCTACATTATAACAATTATAACAGTTGTATTGAAACCTTAACATTGAACTTAAGCTAAACTTAACGTACATATAATAATATTAATACTTACTCGTTGCTTTTTTAATTTCGTTACTAAGTATTCGATACGAAACACTAATTGGTAATTAATTTTAGTATTTAGTTTATTCCGTTAAGTTGTTACTAATCCTTATTTTCGGTATGTTTACTCGTTACATTTTTATGATGTGGCCAGGGACACTATATAGCAAAGTTCTTGATTCGTTACTCGAACTCGTTAGATAATGCGACTAGATTCAATGTCTTGTTACTTTTACTCGCTGTGGAATCGCCGCGTGTTGTTTATCCTACTCGTTAGCAATCTATTGGAGCTACTCGTTAGGAAATTTTTTTCTTATGTCTTTCTATACTATCTCAATCCAATTTTTACTGCTTATAAAACAAATTTCAGCGAAATTCTTTTCAAAACTCTCTGCTTCTCGTTCTTTCTACTCGTTAAATATCTCTCTAAGCTTTTCCCTTTCATCATTGACAACTTATCTTAATTTTTTTGTAGTTTAAAGTGCCTAAAAGTGTCCCAGGTCAAGGTCGCAATATTTCACTCCAATCGGTTTCCAGGGATTGCTAGTTTAGGTCTCTCTCTCGCTATTAAATCTTCCTTGAGGTGGATAAAAAAAAACACAACTCGCTCGAAACCAAAACTGAACCGAGGCTTCATTTGCGCTTGGCTATATCGCTTGCTAAGGATATCGCTATATGCATCAATCTATATAGTACATTTCTCTCTTTCTCTCCCTTGTTTTTTGTCCATTTATATTTTTTTCATTTCGCTCGATTACCGATACACGATAACGACAAACAACTTCTTCTTCTTCCTCGACCGTCTCCACTCCGCCTCAGGTGTGGATGTGCGGGGGCGTCCTCGAAATCGCGCCCTGCTCCCGGGTCGGTCATGTCTTTCGCAAGTCAACGCCGTATACCTTCCCAGGCGGCACCACGGAGATTGTTAATCACAACAATGCGCGTCTGGTTGAGGTTTGGCTGGACGACTGGAAAGAGTTCTACTACAGTTTTTATCCAGGTTAACGAACAACATCAACAAAACCAAAAACAAAAAACAAAATAAAAATCACAAGAAATATACAAAAACTTTTTTGCGAATGCTTCTTCACTTTATTCTCTTTCTCTGTCTTTCATTCACTGCCTCTGTGTGTCTCTCTCTCTCTCTTTATCTCTCTCTTATATAGTTAACTGTTTCGTATATATAATATTCTATATATACTCTATATATTTATCGAGCAAGCAGCACGTTCTGCATTTTGCAATTTGTCTGTCTTATATACCAAACATACACTCACTCACACCCATAAACTATATATGCATATCTGATATTTCAGTCAATATAATCTCTATATATACTTATGATTTGTGGCATGGCCGTCCCCCACAACTCTCACTCCCCATTTACATACTTAAACTATATATATATTCTTGATTTCCGTTTCGATTTGTTTTGTGTGCGCATTTCTTAAAGGTTCCATTTTGTCTCTTTGTCTCTCTTTCGCTCTACTTTTCTTTTATTTTTCTACTTTAATTTTTTTATTGTTTTGTCCAAAAAAGGAGAAAAAGGAAGCTAAATCCACCCACCACAAGATCTTCAGTACACCCCACCAGACGCCTGTGATTTGTACCCAAGAAAACTATTTTGTATTCCCTTTTGTCAACAGTTTACCCCGTATTGTAGTTGTCTGCCTATAGTGCTTAAGATATATATTTGTATATTAGATTTCCTATACTATCTATGGTCGTGCATGCCTTGAATGTTATTGTATATAGTTCTATATGTTGATATTACGCACACATCTTACGATATTGCCTCTGCCTAACCTCACCTGGCTCTGTAAATAAGCTTTTGACGGATACGAGAACACGTACACTCACACTAACATAGATGTTTTAACTGTGTATACCTCTTATATATATTCTAATTGATTTTTTTTTCTCTTCTTGCCTTCTTTTGCTTTCCCTTTACCCCATAATTAGGCGCTCGCAAAGCTTCGGCTGGAGATGTTACAGATCGCAAAGATTTGCGTGATCGTCTTAAGTGCAAAAGCTTCCGTTGGTATCTGGAGAATGTCTATCCGGAGAGCTTGATGCCATTGGATTATTACTATCTGGGCGAGGTGAGTGCAATTGATTGGGTGTGGATTCGTTGATCTATAGTGTACGATCTCTTTTCTCTGATGTATATTATATGATCTTGATTCTATGATTCCCACTCTATGATATTTATTCTATGATTTCTATTTAATAATCTTTATATGACCTCGACAGATTCGCAATGCCGAAACGGAGACCTGCCTGGACACCATGGGTCGCAAGTATAACGAGAAGGTGGGCATAAGTTACTGCCACGGTCTGGGTGGCAATCAGGTGTTTGCGTATACCAAGCGACAGCAGATCATGTCCGATGATCTGTGCCTAGACGCGGCCAGTTCCAATGGGCCAGTGAACATGGTGCGCTGTCACAACATGGGCGGTAATCAGGAATGGGTCTACGATGCAGAGGTTAGTATTGTTTAGCGCTTTCTATATAAACCTTTTCATACTTATTGTCTCTCTGTCTTGCAGGAGAAATGGATAAGGCATACGAACACGGGGCAGTGTCTGCAACGTGCCACACGTGATGATGCCAGCACGCCGCTACTGCGTCCCTGCAACTATTCCAAGGGGCAGCAGTGGCTCATGGAGTCAAAGTTCAAGTGGCAGGCGCACTAGCAAGTGACGGGCACAACTACGACAACTCCAACTATGACAAGAAAAAAAGAAAGAGAAAACTAAACAAGCACCCAAAACTAAACTAAACTAAACTGAGAACTTCCATTTTGTGTTTACTGTTAACTAAGTTGCCAGCAGTATGATGATGAGCAGGAGAAGGAGGATTAGCAGCTGCATCAGGATATATATATATATATAAACTAACAAGGAGCATTTCTCTGTTTACTTTATGCAATAAGTTGTAGGCCTAAGCAGACAGTTGTTTTCCAACCCCTCCCCCACTTATATTCTCTCTACATCTCCAACTTTCCATATGCCGAGTGAATGAATGACGAGTGCGAGTGTGTGTGAGCGTGCAGAATGTCTTCCCAATACACACGACTTGTGTATGTGTTATATTGTATCTATATATATATATATAAACATATATCGCTCTAACGATATTGTATCGTATGTCTGCGTTTAGTTTTACGATCATTATGCAATATGCAATTGAATAGAACTGTAATATATATTATGTGTATGTGTATTTACCTAGCCTCGACCAAGTACCAATAAATTGGCATTTAAATGACATTGTGCTTCACAGAATACAAAAATACATCAGATAAATGTAACTAAAAGATATAGATGAGAAAAAAACCAACATGTGTCATAGGAGCAGCTCACTAAAATAGGCAACTGTTTTTTGGATTCTGTGGAGGATTTCCCTGAAAGTATGCTATAAATTTGTTCAGAAAACAGTTGTGCAAGAGCGTCTACTTATAGAATACAAACTATACATACAGATAAATATGTAGATGGTTGTTAGGATACCCCCTTGAGCCAAGCCAAGCCAAGTACATTCCCCCTAGATGAATAATAACTTGAGTTGTGTTTGTTTTTAATGTATTTAAGAGTTTAGTTCGATAGCTTTGTTAAAACACCTTGATTATAATAGTTTATAGGTTTACTTTGGGCTGCATCTATAAGAATTTCCTCCCTTCACCTGCTCCCCTGAATAACTGGATAGAAGACGGCGCTGCATATCACAAAACGAAATGCTTCTGAAACCATAATCATTATACAATACAGGAAATTGAGAAATCCTTGAGAAAAAAAAGAAAAAACAACATAATGCACGCATATCATAAAACAGTGTAAAAACTACAACTACAACTAATAGTAACCTAATTTATAAACTATATATACTTATATACGATATAACGTAATGGAAAAACTAACTCTAACCGAGAAGATGAAGAATGTTGTACATAAATATACAGATATGATATCGAGAGAGAGTAGCTATTAAAATATACATTTAAATTAATTATTTATATATATATATATGTATACGTATGTGTATGTTTATGCGTATGTATGTGTGTGAGAAAAGTGAGCGAAACTGTACTATAAATTGCATTTAGCCTTAAGAATTCCTCTAAGTTCGAATTTAGAGTTAGACTTAGCCGGAAAGTTTTGCGTTAACTAAAACGTAGTATATGGTACCCTAACCCACATCAACAACACCAAGAAATAACAACAACAGCTATAAATTAAACAAAAACGAAAACCCAAAAGAAAATTGTGCTCAAAGAAAACTTTATTCTACTCGCTGTTGTGTAAATATTTATATCAAGTATTTAATCAAAATGCAACCTGATGAAACTAAAAACTGACTTAAATGTTGTCCCTAAAATCACGTATATTATATCCTCACTCACACACACACAACACACAGACACCGACATCAAGAGAAAATGAAAAACTGTAAAAGCCAAGTAAAACTTTTTAGCTAAATTAATTTTTTAAAACCATATACATATACAACATCTATACAGACATAGAGTCGACTATATACATATAAATACTGATATCTATAGTATATATATATATTTAACTGGTGACGGTGCAATTTTAATTTTAGCATTAAATTAGCAAAACAAAGTAAAAAACTAATAAAAAGCAAATCCAATCATGAAACGCAAAACGGGAAACAAGCAACAGAAAGCCCCCTCCCCCTTCTTCATAAGGCAGGCCGGCATTCAAAATCTCCTATTTAGTTTAGCTAAATATAATTTCTAATTGTTTGTGAAATCTCCCAACAAAAAAGAAAAGAAACAAGAAAACAAAACAGAAGGAAACACAAAGCGTTTGAAGTAAGCCACAAGTTTTAAGATGTATTTTTTGTTTAATTAGAGACTTTTTAAATTTTATAAATAAAGAAAAAATATTGAAAAATTTAAAACAATGAGAATTTAATGAATTCTTATATATGGGGTTTTCGGAACTATTTGAGGATTGTGGAAACTAGAAGCAAATTTTTGAATAGTGATATTGGATATCGAATTACATTATAAGTATCTGAATATTATAAGTATTATTCTCTTCTGGACGCTAACAGATCTAAACAATTTCTAGAACCAAAGAAATTATTTTGCCTTTGAAAAAGACAAGTTTTCTATTGTTTCATCTACCACGTATTCCTTCATTGAAGAGGTTCCTTGGGTTCTATGTTTATAACGCAAAAATGGTTGTGCGGTTCTATTTTGGTAATGATCACTGTGTTATATAAGATTACAGAAATGGCACGAAAATGTATAGGCAAGGATACTATTACAGATCGCATGGACTAGATAGCATTAAAGATGAAAGTAGCTTCTGGATAGTATTGCAAAGAAAAAGAGTACTGGGACAGACAGTCTAGTTAAAAATGAAAGTAACCTCATGATGGTTTCATGGGCATACATAAACAATGTACTGAGCATATAGATAACGAATATTCTCCTCTTGGTCATATAGGTTACATTCCGTATAGATAGTTATTAACAAATCTTGCTTAAACACTTTCTTCAGTTGTCTATCACACACTCTGTTTGCAATTTCATAATTACAAGAAGAAAACTTCACTTTTGTTTACTGATTGTAAGTAAAAAGAATTTATTTTTGTTTTATTTCACTTTTTGCTTTAGGTTTTAGGTAAAGCGGAACAGCTCTTTCGACCGGCGCGGCGCAAACCACAAGAAAATCGCGTTGTCTCTTAACTACGGGAACTACAATAACTTAACGGAGCATTAACACATCCATCCACAAGTTATTGCTGATTTACTGTTCCTTGGTCTCACGCAGACGACGCACAGCGGAGCGCACGGACGCGGCAGCGGTCGTTGAGTAAACCCAAGCACCACCGGCAACGGTGCGCTTGCAGCGTTTGCATGACCAGATGCCGACCACGGAGCGCTTCATGGAATCCTAAAAAAGCGAAAAAAAAAATAATTAGCTTTAGCTCATAAAGCGAACCATCTCCACTCCTCCCCCCGTTGCTTACCTTGCCACAGAACGAGCAGGTATATTTGCTGTGCTGGGTGATTTCCATCTTCTTGACCATCTTACGCAGGGAGGCACCATAACGGGTACCATATTTACCAACGATTCCAACCTTCTTGGTGCGCTTGGCCTAAGACAAGAAAAAACAAATCTTAGTTAGTATAACGTCAATATAAAAGTACGAAACGCTCGTTTGGATAGTTTTTAGCACTTTCTACACGAAAGTTTAGTGCGATTCAATAGCGTATAATTTGTTGAAGCATTTAACACAATATTTATTTCACAAAAACAAGCGATTACATTGATATTTAACGATTTTATTAGACTCGTACCATTTTTGTGTTGTTGATTTGTCAAAAATTCAACAGGAAAGAGACGGCCTGTCAATGCTCACACGTGAAGTTGGCTGCGCTTGTGCGACACACAGACAAAAGCTGATTGTCATGCAGTATGCTGTGCGAGCGGCATACAAAATTTGAATTTGAAATCGAGTGGAAGTAAAATATATCTACAATTAAACAATTTAAAAATTATTATTATGTGTTAATAAAATTTTAAAATTAAATGATTGTATTATGCCATGAGTTGTTAAATAAATTCAAATCGTCCCGTCGGTTAACCCGTTGCCATTCACATGTCAACGCAGAAGTCAGCTGTTGCTGCAAAATGCGTTTGTTGTTACCCTGCCAGTGCTGTCCAATGTGCGGTTTTGATAAAAACACAAAAAAAGAATTTACAACAAAGCGTTATAAGATTAGTGCGCACTTTCAACAGCCTCAACATTATTCTCTTACGTTTGCAGCGGACACTGCACTGTCGAGTGTTGTCGGCACAAACCAGCACACAAAGTATCAACACCACCACCATCACCAGCAGCAGCAGCACCAGCCCAATCATGCACAGCTGCTGTGCACTCCTGCAGGATGGGTCAAACTATCGGCCGGATACGCTTGATCTCAATACAGATGCCAAGGCGGCAGACTATTGGTTTCCCTGCTTTCGTGATCTCGTGACAAAGTTCGCCAAACAGGCTGCGAAAAGTCAGCTAGACGATCCCACAGCCGCTGAACGTGCAGCACAATTCGAGTCCGCGTATCTGCATCAGCTGGAGGAGTATCAGAAGAACATAGTCAGCAACAGTGGCAAAGTAGTGCTAGGCACTAGTGAGCTGCTCAAGTTGAACGAGACAATGCTGCGTCGCTTTGGGTTTGCCGATCCTTGGCTTAAGCAAAAGCAGTTGGAGAATGCGTCAGCAAAGGCGCGTCTCAAGCAACGATTGCAGGAGGTCGATGCCATACAGGATACGGATGCACGCTGGACAGAGCTGGTGCGCGGCGTGCTGGCAGGCAACATGTTCGATTGGGGGGCACAGGCAATTGCCAGCATATTGGAACAGGATAGCAACTTTGGACTACATGCGGCCTTGGATCGCATCGAGCAGCGTCCCTGGTTGATCGACAATCTGGATACGTGGCTGGAGCGCATGCGTGTGAGCACACCACACAAATGCGCCGCTGTATTTGTGGATAACAGCGGCGTCGATGTGGTTCTAGGTGTGTTGCCCTTCGTTCGTGAGCTGCTCAAGCGGGGCACCAAGGTGCTCCTGTGTGCCAACAGTGAACCCTCGCTTAACGATGTCACCAGTGCCGAGCTGAGCCGTCTGCTCGACGACTGTGTCTGCCAGTGCAGCATTTTGGATACCGCCTGGCGCAACCATAGCCTGTTGGTCTATGCCAACGGCCAGAGTGGACCCTGCCTGGACATGCGCACTCTGCCGCGCGAACTGTGCGATGCCATTGCGGCCAATGAGACTGATCTGCTCGTCATTGAGGGCATGGGTCGAGCACTGCACACCAATTTGCATGCACGCTTCAGTTGCGAGACCCTCAAGCTGGCCGTCATCAAGAACGGTTGGTTGGCCAAGTACCTGGGAGGCGACAAGATGTTCGCCGTTATCTGCAAGTACGAGCGCAGCTAGTGGAGGGACTATCCCGATGATTGTTATGCAACTGTTTTCTACAACTTATTGTTATTGTTTAAAATACCATAAAAGGAAAAAACAACCAAAAACCGTAACCCGTTGAGATTCCGAGGCTGAGAGGCGAAGGTGTTGCAAGTGTATTCCCTTGTATTTGTCTAAGGCTTATATAGATCTTATATCATTAAACCGAGAGTGCGAGAAAGCTGCAATTAAATCACAAAATTTTAGCATAAAAAAACTTCCAGTTTTTTAGTGTCAGTCACAGTCAAGCTAAGCTATAGAGAACTACTCATTAAAGAATTCTTTATAGAATTGCATAAGCTGAGTATTGTATTTTCCACATACTCTTTATTCAAAAGAGTATTCCATCAGCTGATTCCTTTATTTTCAGTGTATTCTTCATTGCGTTCTTTGTACCTGTTGTTCACTGTAATTACAATTGATTTGTTTGGAAGCGTTACCCCATGGAATTTACTGTTATCTACAATTACAGCTAATGATTGTCAATCTAACGGTTTTGTTTATATGGCCAGGGGAATCGGTCTGCGGAATTCCTCGTCAGTTATTGCAAATCGAAACTGTTTACCCCCAACCCCTTCCCACCTTCCAGACACACACACACCTTGGGCCACACACAGACAAACACACGCGTAGATTTTAATTATGAAAAGTATAAATAACAATGGCTTTTTATTTATCAAAAGCAACTCTGACTTTTTATCGGTCATGGTTATAAATTTGCCGCTTGATAAGCGACTGCGACCGCAACAATAACAACAAGAAGAATGAATTTAAAGCAAACGTCGATAAGACACGAAACTAGGGTTTGTGTGTTTTACAGTGGGCACTCGATGAGAAAAAACCTTAATACAATTTTTTAAGAAGTTTATTTATCTGATAAACTAAAGAAAGTATGAAGAACGAAGAATAAACTAATTATATATTTTAATACATGGAAATTTTACAGAATACTTTCAAATTATTATTTGCGCTTGATGATGAAAAATATGAAATGAATTTCTGAGAAGTTTTCTAATAGAGAATATTTATATGACAAACTGCAGAAGCTAAAAAGAACCAGCCTTAAAGATTATACAACCAAAAAATGCATTAACATAATACATTACTTAAAAGTTCTAGTGATCGTATTATCAGCTTCATATAGCGAATGTCAACTGTAGCTGGACTTCCTTATCATTGCAGCAAACGTAGTGGCGCCTTATCAGTTCAGTGAATTTGCATTTATCGAGCTTTCACTGTACTATGAACGGTTTACACAGACGTAATAAAATGTTTATAGCTCGAGATAATTTAAAAATCTGAGGTTTTCTCATAGTTTTTGTTTCGACTATTTTCCGCTTATCTTGGCTGCAAACTTTTATGGCAGACAACTGAAACTAACTACCTGTTTAATTTTGCCTTATCAGATTTATCAACTGATTACTCATTATAATCAGTTTTTCATCACAGAAACTATAGAGACTCTTAGTTTCAGTCGGCAATATAATTGTTCTATAACTTTATTACTTCAAAAACGCGTTAAGGGAAAATTTGAAAAGATTAATGACCTGCTGAGAGGTTAATGGGCTAATGGGATTGCATAAGAGGGTGCCATATATCAATTGAAACACGATAAGATAATACTTTCTGCAGAAATTAGACCAACAGTTTATGCAAAGTAGAAATAAAAAAAATTAAGACGATAATTTTGAAAATAATAATAATGCTGTAGATTTTTCAATTACTATATAAATATATATACTATACATATATGCAAACTATATTTTGTATCTATATTATAATAAATAAACACGACTAATTTCATATAATTATTCCCTGAATATCTTGTTTTATTAACCTAAATTTATTAAAACTTATTTTTTGCAAGAGTTTATAGGGGAAAATTAAAAAAAAGATATCGTAAAGTTATGGATTTAAGTAACAGAATTATTTTTATAGTGTCCTTAATTTCTTTTTTTCAGAGTGAAAGTTATTGTGAAAGTTGTTTTGAAAGCATTTCTTTATATACTTCTATTTATAAATGGCATGAAGCATTTAAGATTTTGAAATTATTTACTACGTTTATGCAGCATGTTTCATGATTCTGGAATACGTGAAACAGTATTTTCGTTTTTTGAAAACGAATTCATCAAATAGAATTATCAAAGTGTACTTTACACATAACTTACTGTGTTTATACGAAGTATCTTTGTTGTGTTAACATGACTCTGTCGCATAAGGAGGGGTTTTATTTCATGAATTTAAACTTTCATGAAATGCTATCAATAAATATAATAACAAAGTTGCATAAGTCATTTAAGCTTCTCAATTTCATCAATAAAAGAAGCTTTGATGATATTTCATGCTTTGTGGCGGCATTCAAACGAATATTTTCTTAATTCATGAAACGAGCTGCGCATAAACACAGTAATACAATAGTACTCTGATTAAGTATTCAATGTACACACAAAGTATACATATCAGTAGAAAAGTAAATACAATAAAATGTTCAAATAGATTAAAAGATTATCAATATGCTGCCTGTGTCGGAATTGTCGGATCAGTCGCACAGCGGTGGCTGGGGATGTCGAAACGTGAAGCGCGGTAATATGTATTTATTGATCACTGTACTCGTCCTACTGCTGCACCTGCTGCTGGTGTCCGTCTACTTGTACCTGACCTGGCACCACAAGTACTGGCAACGACGTGGCCTGCTCACAGCGAAGCCCCTCTCGCTGATCGGCAGCTATCCGGGTCTCTTGACGCGTAAAAGTAACTTGGTGCAGGATGTGCAGAAAGTCTATGAGTGAGTAGCCCATCGAGATACCCTGGAAATGTAACTCAAGTTATATTTCTAATGATTCCAGTAAATATAAGGATAATCAACGCGCCGTGGGTGTCTTCATGACGCGTGAGCCGCAGATATTGATACTCGATCCGGAACTTGCGCATGAGGTGCTTGTGCTCAACTTTCGCTCATATCGCGATTCGTTGCCCAGTGCCTATATAGGTCATGCCAAGTGGGATAAGTATGCGCGGCGCAATCCATTTTGGGCATCAGGCGATGATTGGCGTCGTCTGCGTTCCGAGGCGCAGGGAGGACTCTCGGTCAATCGCCTTAGACAAGGCTTTGCCATATGGGAGGAGAGTGGAAAGAAACTGCTCGACTATATGGCACGACAGGCGAGCAAGCATGATAATCAGTTGGAGACCAGAGATGTAAGTAACGATATTGTTATAAGATACTACAGATATCATTCAAACTTTTATTTGGGAACATGTTTCGTCTGCAAAGGAGGATCTTTAATTTTTCCTGTTTTATATTTTTCTGTATTATATATATATATTATATTATTATTATATTTTTCTGCAGCTATGTTTCCGTTACACGGCTCATGTAATGTGCGACTTTATTTGGGGCATCGATGCCGGCACCCTTACACGGGATGACGAGGTACCAAACAAGGTGCTGGAAATGTCCAACAAGTGGACTGGATACGCTTTCTATATGCTTTCCATATTCATGGCCTCGTTTATTGCACCTGTTTTTCGTACATTGTTCCGCATGCGTTTCTATACTAAGGAAACCGAAGATTTCTTTTCAAATTTAACTCGAGAATCCATTGAGCTTCGTCTCAAGGCCAACAATGGAACCCAAAGGGTTGATTATCTTACGCATATGCTGAAACTGCAAGCTGAGAAACAGGCCTCACATGATGATCTGGTGGGACACGCACTGACCGTGTTATTGGATGGCTACGATACTACGGCTACTGCTTTATTGCATGCACTGTACTATGTAGGTCGATCTTAAGTTTGTTTTCTATTGTTTCCAACTGAATTCTTGTTCTCTTTAAGCTTTCGGAGAGTCCGACCGCACAACAGAAGCTACGTACGGAAATAGTGTCTGATACGGTCGGGGACGGACCCTTGAGTTTCGATGAATTGTGTGAGTTACCCTATCTGGAGCAGGTCATCTATGGTGAGTTCTCTCCTAGCGCTGTCTAGAATATGATTTATTAATCTGTCTTTGTAGAGTCCCTGCGTCTGAGTAGCCTAATTCCGCAGTACACAAAAGTTTGCACGCATCCCACAAACATTCAGCTAAATGAGCATAGAGTCGTTGAGGTGGAGAAGGGTGTTACCATCATGATACCCAACTACCAGTTCCATCACGATGCCAAGTATTTTCCTGATCCGGAAGCCTTTAAGCCTGAACGTTTTGACAACGGGGCCCATAACGAACTCATTCGCAAGGGGATCTTCCTGCCCTTTAGCGATGGACCGCGCATCTGCATGGGTTAGTGATAAAGAATCCCATATAGAAGTAGATAACAAATACTATAAATATTATCGTATTATATTTCTCTTTAGGTCAGAAATTGGCTCAGCTAACATTGAAAACGGCGCTTTACCATATTATACGGAACTATCAAATTGTGCGTACCGGAAAAAAACCAAAGATAGCAGGAGATTCTGGATTTGGGGTTGTACTGCAGGGTGATATCAATCTGGAGTACCGACCCGTATTAAAATAGACTGGAAGTTATTTGTATTTTTGTTAGATATGAATGAAAATTGATAGCATTGATATCTAGAGTGCTGTTAAGTGAGGTAGTGTGTCATATGAAAGTACCTCTTGTTAAACAGTAATTGGACTTCTTTGTTAGATTAAAAGAGATAACAATTTAATATGAATAATAAAAATAATATATAAACATATATATACATATTTATATTTAAATATAAAACTCAAATTAAAGGTTTAAAATATATTTTTATTTATAGAAGAAACCTTAGCTCTTATCAAAGAGCAATGACTGAGAGCTTCTGCCAAGTGCAGCCAAGCTAAGAGGTGGTAAAGCTTTTGAGATCTTTGTATATACATATATAAAATATATAAATATATATAAAATATATAAATATATATAAAATATATATAAATATATATAAAATATATAAATATATATAAAATAATAATTATATATAATGTATATAAATTAATAAAAAAATACGAATCACAAATGTTCAGATCTCTAAGAGTAAAGTGCTCTCTTAAGTGCCCCTTAAAACTCAACGCCTCTGCCTGTTGCTTGTCGATGTGACCAGATTGTATTGACGCAATATACTAGGTAAGATTAGTAGTCTTATTATCAGCCGGTACCATATAAAACATATTAAAGCACTTGGTAAACAGTTCTCCGACAGTCTTCGCTGTGTTCTGTTGGACGTCTCGGAAATATGTTGACAATAATCGCGTTACTGTTGGCATTCGTACATGTCGCCTTTGCGATCGTGTATCTATATCTCACCTGGTATCACAAGTACTGGGATAAGCGTGGCTTGGTCACTGCCACGCCCCTCTCGCTGCTTGGCAGCTATCCAGGTCTGTTTGGTGGTGGCAGCACTTTCATAGCCGATCTGGGAAAGATCTATGAGTATGTAGAAGAACTTCCTTATCTATGTTTTTGAGTTGTACTCAAGTGTGGAATTGCCAGTAATTTTCCTTTCCATGTCGTACACTAGCAAATACAAGGGAAAACATCGCGCTGTAGGTGTTTTTCTGGCTCGTTCGCCCCAAATTCTAGTGCTCGATCCGGCGCTGGCAAATGAAGTGTTGGTTAAGAATTTCAGTGATTTTCGAGACACTGTGACGAGCAGTTATGTTTCGGATTCACAGGATTATAATAAGTATGTGGCACGCAATCCATTCTTTACTGCGGGCGATGCGTGGAAGAAGCGTCGCACGGATGGCGGTGCAGGACTCACAGCAAACAAACTCAAACAAGCCTATGCCATCTGGGAGGAGGTGGGCAATAAGCTAGTCGACTATGTGGGCAGGGCACTTAAGGAACGAAGCGATAACATAATCGAGACAAGAGATGTGAGTGAGCACAAAGGGATTAAAATATATTCGTGATTTGTATTATGCTTCGATTCCTTTGCAGCTCTGCTATCGCTATACGGCTCAGGCAATGGGCGACTTCATCTGGGGTATCGATGCGCGTTCGCTGAGCGGCGACGTTGATGAGGTATCTAAGTTCCAGGAGTTCTCCTCCGCCTGGGCCTACTACGCCTTCCAGAGCATGCGACGCTTCAATCGCACTCCCATTGCTCCCGTGATGCGTCGCCTGCTGCGCATGCGCTTCTACAAGGAGGAAGCGAATCAATTCTATTTGAAACTCACTCAGGATGCTGCAGATTTACGTCGCACTGGCCATGGGGCGAATCGCAGTGATTATCTGGCACATCTGTTGCAATTACAGGCCAAAGGTGCCAGCACAGACGACCTAGTGGGCCATGCACTCACCGTACTCATGGATGGCTTCGAGACCTCCGCTGCGGTCCTCTATCATCTGCTCTACACGGTAAGGTTCTCCACCATCTCGAAGCTCTTCTTGGTGAATTTCACAATTCCATTTAATTTCTTAAATCTTCAATCTCAGCTTGGCGAGTATCAAGAAGAGCAGGAAAAATTGCGAGCTGAAATATTGAGCGCCGATAAGAATATTTCATACGAACAACTCAACGCGTTGCCTTATCTCGATCAGTGTGTGAACGGTATGTGTGCACAGATAGTGCAGGTTAAGAGTTTGACTCGAACCAATTGATAGTACAATAATATATAATTAATATTCTTTTGTTTAATTTGTGTAGAATCAATGCGACTGACCAGCGTAATTGGATTCTTCATTAGGATCTGCACCAGGCCCACAACGATTGACTTAGGCAACGACAAGACGCTCAATGTGGAGCCAGGCATCACTGTGGCCATACCAGCATATCAGATCCATCACGATGAGAGGTACTACCCTCAGCCTGAGCAGTTTCGACCTGAACGTTTTGATGACGGCGGCGTCAGTGAGTTCAACAAGCGCGGCTGTTTCTTTCCCTTTGGAGATGGTCCACGCATTTGTCTGGGTGAGTTTGTGTAACTGATTGCAGTATGATATTTATGGTAAATTTTAATACAGTATTTTAAACTTTATGTTCAGAGAAATAATTTAAATATGTAATAAATTGTAATAAATTGTCATAAAGTGTAGAATGATTCAACACTTAAATTCCTTAAAGGAAATTAGTTACAAGTTTTCCAAAACATTCTTCTTTAAAACCTACTGAATTCATGATCTTTAACCGTTTTTCAAAAATCTACATATTTCAGGAATGCGAGTGGGAATGCTGAATGTGAAATTGGCCGTGCTGCGAATTCTTTCTGAATACAAAATCGAACAGACCAAAAAGTTGCCCCTCAGCTCCGACTCGGGCATGGGAGTATTTTTGGATGGCGATGTCAATTTGAGATACACCAAACTGTAAAGAAACACACACACATACATATGAAATAAAAATGCAAAGGTTTCAATGTCACATTTGGGTTACCTATACACACACACACACACACTTACACGCACACGCACACACATTGCTGCGACATTTTCGCGCTGCGACACTTTGGGAGCGTGTGAAACGCGCATGAAACGTGTTGGCGAGTGTGTTGGACTTTTGGGGCGAACCACAGTGAAATTTAATTTAGCGCAAACCAACCGCAGACCAACTGACACCAAGGCTCATCCCCTTCTCTTGCCACGTCCCCCCTTTCCCCCCTGGCACTAGTGTGCCGCCCTCTGACCCGCAACTGGACACAGAACGAGCTGCTGAACTCGTATTGAGCGACCGCATGCAGTCGACGGCGCCGATGCAAGCCTGTATGTGTGTGGTTGTGTGTGTGTGTGCCGGGTGTAGCGTATTGTGTGCTGCTGGCGATGCTGCGCTTAATACCCTGTAGCGGGTAGCTGAAGTGGGGCATATTGATTGATATAGAACATGATTTAAATACTTTTCTCTTTTTTTGTGGTAACTGCAGGGTATGGATAAGTCTACTATACTTCATATACCTTACAAACTTATTAATTAATTTCTTGATTTCTTTACGCTCATATTTCCTCCGATTCAGCTAAAGGGTATACGTAAGTCTACCATATTCAGAGAACACCTTGTTATTTACATTGCATTTTTCAAGATTTTTTTACAGCCAGCCACAAAATTTCATTTGGGTTTGCAATATGGCGCATTTAAATTTGTTTTTTTTTTCGGGTTCTCTGCATTCATTAAATACCGTTAGAAAGAGTCAGAGAGGAAAGAGTACTATGGGGGTTATGGGTTAAGGGTGTTTATAACTCTTGCAATTATTTCATTAAATATTCCTTAATTATCAATTATAAAATTAAAGATTTAATTATAGTTTTTATTGGAAATATACGGTGGGTTTCTTTTAAATGTTGTTCTTGATACTGAAACTGTCCTTAAAATATGTACAACTAAAGATTTTTTTACATTATAGAATAGAATATAAAGAGCATTCACCAGTTGGTTTAGATCTTACATATGTTTTTTCTTTTTTTCATTTTTGTGTTGATTTTTTTCCTCCAAAATACATAAATATAAACCACTAAAATATGTATGTGTGAGTGTTGTTTATGTGTGTGTGTGTGAGTGTGTGTTGTTGTAAATTAAATTTTATGACAGCTTCGTCGCCATGTTATTTATAAGTCTAAACAAATTGTGGCTTAAATAAATTTCGGCTCAACATAACCACAAATATTTGAATTCGATTTGAATGTAAATGCAACGAAGGCGAAGGAGGAAAGGGGGAGCGCCGCGGAAGGACGAGCAGGGGAAGCAAGCTAGAAAAGGGGGCACGGAACAAAGCAGCCACGCCCTCGCAGAACACAGCCCACAGCCCACAGCTATAAAAAGTTAATGACTGTCGCCGTTAACGCCGCAAACGAAATACGAATACGGCCAAAAGCGAAAGAGAAGGAGCCAACAAAGTGGCAAGAGGCAGCAGCAAGGTCGAGGCGAAGCCTTCATTTCATGTAGCTGCAGCAACACTTGAAGATAAGCAAGGACATGCCGCAGTCAGTAGCGGGAGATTTGGTAGAGGAGCTGGAAGGCGAGGACCTCTCGAATGCGGCACTGGTAAAGGTGCCGGCTTTACGTCCTGCCATGTACCTAGCTTGGCATGTGGCAGGCTTCATGCTACGTTGGCTTTTATCCAATTTACCTGATAACCACAAATGAGCGTTAATGGCCAAATAAATAGAAAAGTGGCAACTACGACGCGACGGCGCGTTAACTCAATGTGCCCCGCCCTCGCCTCCGCCTCCGCCTCTTGTGGCTCTCAAGCTCGTCTCTCTGCCATGCTCTGACGCTTATTTCGTACATTTACTAAACAAATTTAATGCGTTTTATCCCACTCCGGTTTTCGTCTCGCAACTGGCTATAAATTTGGATGATTCCGCAGTCATAAAACCTCATTGAAATGCCGATTAACTAAGTGCTCCCAAATGCTGCCCTAAATCCACTTCGTTTAATTGTGAGTTGGTTTATTACATGAGGTGAGAGTTGTATGGAGTTTAGAGGCATTATTAATTTGTTTCTTATAGGATTCTCTAAATTATGAATATGGATTACGAAATTCTTTGTTTCTTTTATTTTTTCAATTTCTTTCTAAGTGCTTTTCTTGCATTTGGACCTGTATGAAAAAGGCTAGACTCTTAAGAAACAGTAACTTTTTGCTAATGCTTTTATAATGATTTTATATTTCTGCACATCTCAAATAATATTTTTTTAATAATACAAATTTATGTTTGACAGAAAAAGACTAATCTTCTGTTTGAAAATTATGCAAGTTCTTTTTATTAATTTTATACAACAAATACGAGCATATACTGTATTAAAGTGGATACCATATTAAATCCCCTTTAATACAGTATATTTCTTAATAATACTATTTATACCATTTGCCACAAAATTATTATACATTATTATTATCATTATTATACAATTTAATATAATTTTATCAGGAACGTAGCTCGATCTAAAGTACAAGCCAATTGCCTAAACTATGTTTGGTATTTTGGTGCATACATATATTAAGTACATTGGTCAAATACGCCCCCCCTGCGACTAATCGGCCTTCTTTGGGCGGAAAACGGCGATTGACAAACTCGCTGAGAGGGCAAACAATGTGACAATTTGTAGCATTTCCGTAGGTGCAGTTGATGTATGCGGGGCAAGGTGGGAAAGGGGTGTTGGTGCTGCAAGAGGAGATTTGCATAGGCGAGTTACAGAACTTGCTCGTTGGCAACAATGCGTCGACCCAACATTAATTTGAGCACGTTCCATTTGCCGAGGGGCTGCGTCGCATTTCGACGCTGACGCTGTTGATGCTGCGTTCTCTGCTGTTGCTGCTGCTGTTGGCATTGCAACACTTTGGCCACAAATGTAGCCAGCAAACGGCTAATGGAATTAGCAACAATTTAACCATTAAACACATCATGTGTATTGGCACGCTGCACTTTGGCTGTGACTCACAGAGAGCGAGGGAGATGGCAGCAACCTCTGGCATTCAGCTGCATGGTGATTACTCTGGCGTCCACTGTCGGCTGTCGGTGGCGTCTGTTGTCTGCGTGTTCTGCTTGGTTAGCTTAGCTGCTGCAAGTGCCGCCCATTTGTTGTCGGCCCCAAGGCTCGTGCGTCCTTCTCTCCCTGTGTGCCAATTGTCTGGATACCTTACGCCGTTTATTGGCATTAAATCCCTCCCCCTTTGCAGTCCTTATTCCCTGCCTACTGTGAGTTACACTGGCGTTCTGGCTTTGCTATGCTTAATAGACTTTGGGGTTTTATGGGCGGCAACAGTTGGTCTTGATTTCGTAGTTTCCTTTTTGGTCATGCAACTGGCAATCGCAATGGCTAATTAAAGTCCTATTTCCTCGACCAACTACTGCACTTCTTAGCTTCTTCACTCAATACTTCAATCGCAGTCATCGCACCAAAGTCGCAGCCAAGCCTAGCGACTAAGCTGCGGATAAGAATTGAAGTAGTTCTCTGTCACTTCTGCACTTCCTAAGGCTCTGTTTCTCTCTTCATCTGTTTTCATCTTTTTCTTTCCTCTTCTACCTTCTCTGTCTCTCTTTCTCTGCCTCTTTCTCTCTGGTTTTATGACAGGTGAGTATTTGTGTAAGCAAAGCAAAATTTCTGCTGACTCGCTACAACTTGTTGACCCACTACACGTATACGTAATGCCACTGGTGCTGGTCAGCCGTTGCAAATAGTGACTGCTTCGTTCACCAGGAACTAGTTCAATCAGTCGCGGTCTGTTTGCCTTATAAGCTAAGCTATGCATAAGCCACAATGATTGCTAAGGTATTTACATGAAATAGCATTAAAATACAGTCGAACTTATTTATATTTGATGGAATGAATGGCAGCGATATTTAAGGGAAAGAATAAAGGTATTAAAGTTAAGCCAGAATAATACTTTATTTAATGTGCAGGGTAGGCTGTGTAGGTATTGTGATTTACTGATTAAATTATTTATTTATTTATTATGTAGGCAATTTGATGTTTAAATTTTTTCTGGGAGCTTAAAGGCTCTTAAACTTTTGAAATCATTACCCTACAACATCACATTTATTAAACAAAAATCATAAAAAATAAGTTGTAGGTTAAAAAATATAAAATAAATCAGCAAAAACATCACCGCATTTCATATTACAATGTTAAGTTATCAAAATAAAATATTAAATATATTTATATAATATACGAATTCCTTATAGATCGAATGTTCGAAGAGTAGTTCAGGAAATGTTTCAGTTATCAAAACAGCAAAGTGACATTCGATCTAAGGAATCTGTTCCCATTGGAACTCTTGAATCTCTTGGTCAGCTCGAAACGAGGTAAACACGCACACATACTAAGGGACAACTCACTCACACACACTAATACATACATATATGCCTGGGGACGTGTGTCGACAGTTTGTTTGTTTATTTGCTTGTTATATGAACGCAGCCCCTGGTCAGGTAATTTGCCTCGAAAAATGGCATCATTAGCCTAACAAATTGCCATTTTGTTGTTGGCCATAAATCGCCGAAAAGTAGGCAATAAGTAACTAACTTCATAGACAGAGACAAGCAGAGTAAGTCTGTGAATAGGCCGACAGTCATTGGGATCGTTCGCTTGGACAGGCTTAGCTCTTAATTAAAATTGAAAATACCCAAAAGTCATTGGAATTTCCTTCGTAATTCTGCTTCTTCTTTCCACTCATTCTCGTCTCTCTTTTGGGTTTCTCCTATGCTTCGTTATTGACTTGTGGCACATTAAGATTTTCATTAGCGCTTTGCTCGAGCAGCAAATGAATATTAAACGACTTCTTAACGAAAATAGACAGCAATGTTGTTGTTGTTGCTCTTTTTTGCTATTCTCATGACATGTCTGGGCATTCATAAATCATTAATATGCAAAGTACTGCAGGAGAGAGAGAGATGGACGGACATAGACAACTTAAATATTACGTATACGCCCACTTGAGCAGCCAGCCAGCCGAACCAGCTCGACAGACAGCCTGCCTCTCCCTTCTCTCGCTCTCTCTCTCTCTTCCGCTCTCGTTATCTCTCTCTCTGTATGTCTGTGTCTGCATGTGTGTGTGTGGGAGGCAGATAAAAACTTTAAGAATTATAACTTTGGGGATTTTAGAGCGGCCCAAACGTCGCACGATGACCACAAAAGTAAATAACGTGCCAGCAGAGACAGCGCGCTAAAGAGTGTGTGTGCGAGAGAGAAAGGGACAGAGAGAGGAAGTGGATGTAAAGGCGGAAGATGGCAAAAAATTGCAAACTTTTAAATATAATTTCAGCTTTTGTGCTGGTGCGTCAACATGGAACATGATATGGCACAATATCCCTGCGGACACGAGGCCCGAGTGCCGTGTCCAGTGTCCCGTGTCCCGTGTCCTGTTGCCTGTTCCCATTTCCCGTTCTCCTCTCCCCATCTCCTGCCTGTGCCTGTGGGTCACTACATGGGCTAGTTTCAGTCCGCGTTGTCAATATTTGTTACACAATCAGCAAACATGAGCAGCAGCAGCCCAGGCTTGTGGCTTAGCGGGCTGCCTCCCGTTGGATGAGCTCGGCAAGAATTTGCTGCCTATTTCCTGCCTTCTTCTTCTTTTCCTTCATCTCCTGTGTGCCATGTGCAAATAACTGAAGCTGTGCGACGAAATGAAAATGCTGTTTGGCTCTCAAGTGTATCGACAATGTCCAAGCCGGGTCCAAGCTCAATTAGAGGCGCAGCATTTCTTGATCCATATTGCACGAAACCTGCTGACTTTGTGGCGCCACTGTCAACGCGTTGGGGGTCACCACTTAGTCGCCTGCTCACTTGGCTACTGTCCGGACTCTGTCTCTTTCCCTGGCTTCGCCTCTGCTTCTTTGCCTGCCTGCTCTGCCTACTCCCCTGTGCCTTTGACACTGCCTGTGTTCTACCCCTCAGCCAGACACACATGTCGCTAATAACATTGACAACTGTCAACGCTTCGCGGGAGTTGCTGTCACACACACGCACACACTCTGGCACTCCCACTCCCTCACCCACGCACTCCATGAAACACTATCACTGAAAGCGAAGCTATCAAGCGCGCTTTCAACTGTCAGACAAGCAGTGGCGTGGCAGCAATGTGACGTATGATAGGGGGCTAGTGGTAGGGGGGGGGGTCAATGGAGCCAAAGCGTGGGCTCTCTTTGCTCTTCACTCACCAAGGGCCGCGGCAATCGCACTCGGACGCGCGCACAAGCCGCTTTTCTTCTTAACTTTTGTCAGCTTTACTTTTTCATTTCGGCTGTGGTGAAAATTCATGAAGATATTTTTCACAGAAATATGTATGAATCACGCTGCACTCGAGTAGGAAAAAACCTCGGAAAAATCCCGGTCATGGTCATAGGCGATAAGCGCTACACTTGCAGTAGCAGCAGCAGCTGACAAGGCAGTAACTAAAGGTGACTTCCTTGTCGAGGTGTATCAAATTGCGAAGGCTCGAAGAACTGGAGAGAATTCTCCATTGCGGGTTTCTCAAAATAATGCCTGAAAGTAAATTAAATATTTGTTAAGTTTGTTTTACTAAAACAAACAACATTTTTGGGGAGCCATTTCGGAAATGAACAAACTCAGCTTTAAGCGTAATTCAGAAGAAGTTTGATGTAAGCTGAAATAATTAAAATGGGAGTTTAGCGTATTTACTGTTATATGGCATAAAGAATTTCTGGTTTGTTGGTTAGGGTAAAAGGGGATTAAGTTCATTAAAGCTTTGATTTTTCACTTTACGTTTAAAAAAGCCTAATTTTAAATCATTTAGAGTTTTTAGATGATTTTCAGTTTTTTAAATGTTCCATTTATTCAATTAATACGAAAATGAAGTTTCTTAAGCAGAAAAGCTGCCTAAAGCATAAATTTTTTTTTTTTTTTATATTTTTTTTTTTATTTATATTAAATTTTTTTTTTTTTATATATATTACAGCTTTACTTACATATACATAAATTACGTATTTCATAGGTTCGTAATTTGGGAATATGCATATGTTAAAGCTCATTAGTGCTTAAAGCTTTTGCGGAGTATTCAGAATTTATGATTAGAATGCATTAACAATCATTGTTTAGACGTAAAGCTCATTAAAATTCAAAGTTTTCTTAGCATACAGATTAGAAATGTATTTGTAGTATTGGAAAACGAAGAAGACTTACTTGAGTCAAAAGTAAAGCAACTGCTGTACTTGATTCACTTATGCTAAAGATTTAAAGTTTTATTAAAGCTCTTATGTCACTTTATTAAGCTCATTTGAATTAAAAACTGCTGAAAGCACATTAAAACTTTTTTAGTAGCATAAAATATCAGTCAATCACGCACAAGTAGATTTAGCATACTACCCTTCGTGCCACTCTCATCTCAAATAAATCCATTCCATGCAGCGCAATCGCCTGTTGGCAGAGCATAACCCAATTGACGCCAAGCGTTTGTTGGGCGCTTCAAAGAATAAATCAAAATAAAAGAAGTGTGCAATTTATGCATATTAAAAACTATATATAAATTGCGACCTGCCCACCTACAAGTGCACTCAAACCACCCTCGTGCCTCCCCGCTTACACCCTCTAACCACACGGGCAGTGCAGCTCACATGCAGGTCAGACTCACATGCAGTTTTTCTCCCACTGTACTTGTTGTTGTTGCTGTCGGGCATTTCATTGTAACGTATAATTTTTATATCCTGCGTATTGGACATTGTTGCCATGGCGCCTTGGCAAACTTTTGCCCTGGCAGAGAGAGAGAAAGAGAGGGGGGAGAACTTTTGTCAGTTTTATGCGGAATGGCCAGAGATGCCAACGATGCCACCGAATTTAATGCGCAATGGATTCGGACTTGAGAGCAGCAGGAGCAGCCTCTTGTGGGACTCGCATTGCGCGCAACTCGACAAAAGTAATAAATTTTCATGCCCCACTCTCAGAAGAGGGGTAGAGAGTTGGACGCGGTGGCATCTCATGTGTGTTTACCACGCTATATGACGTGAGGAGTGGGCAAAGCTTCCCCTCCCTCTCTCTCTCGCTCTTTCTCCTGCAGTGGCACTTCAGCGGTAACTTTCTTTCTCATGAAAGTCAGCTTGGTTTAGTATGTGTATTTTTTCTGTTGAGCAGTATAATTACCTCATAATGAGAGGGAGGGAAAGGGTAAGAGGAGACAGAGTCAAGTTAGGTTGATCAAAATGGGATTAGAAAACTTTAACATAGACTTTGACTTTGGTAAAGACTGAATACTCTTAGTTCCTTACGGTTCTTTAAAGTTGTTTATTATGTGTTAAAATCTCTTTAGGGTATCTGTCAGTCGGTGCACACATATCACAGTTGCTTTATCTTTTTCGCATTCTTATTTATTCCTTTTCGGACGCTTTCTGTTTTCGAGCATTTTAAGTATTTTTTCATTTATATAACGAGGGCTCTTTGAGTCGCGTTGCGTTTGTAGCGTTTTTCAAGTCATATGAATATTAAATTATTTTCCATGCGACATAAAGGTGAGTACGGAATGAAATTGCATGCAACGGATGGGGCAAGGGGCAAGGTGAGGTGTGCGTGTGTGTGTGTGGCACGATTGCACGGTTGCACACACTGCTGCGATATGCAGCATGAGGGTCATCCGTTTTTAATCAAATGCAAAGTTAAGGCAGGTGAGGGAGAGTGTGGGAGTGAGAGAGAAGAGAGGAGACTGGGACTGGAACGATGATGAGACCAGTCGACCATTCTGTCAACTGCAGGCCTCAAGATAGCTGAGGTGTGTGTGTGTGTGTGTGTGTGTGTGTGTAGGTGAGTGTGTCTAACAGAGGTCGCCCTCTTTGCTGGCATTGCATGCGGCAAATGCAAAGCAGCTGCTGCTTCCGACTTGCCTGCTGACTGCGGCTGATACGGCTCACTTGTGTCATTTATCTTCTTTTACGGTGGCAGAGTGAGTGAGAGAGACAGATAGAGGGAGACAAAGACAGAGAGAAACAGGCAAAGGGAGACTGCAAGACAGTTGAGAGCGAAGGCATGAGAATTGCAAAGGTGCCAGGCAGCTGCCTGAGCAACGCACAACACACGCAAACACACACACTCGTACTCACACACACACACACACTCACATACACACAGCTGGCTGCACATGCTCGTGCATATTTGAGAAATTGTGTTTGAACTTTGGCTTTGGTTTGACTCGCATTGCTGGCGTGCGAACTGCAATCGACTGACTGACATCGTTGCTATTCCTGCTGTAGTTGTTGCTCTTATTGTTGTTGTGCGCTTGACAAACGCAAAACCTACGATATGACACCCCACACCCCTCACCCCTCACCTTTTTCCCCTGACTGCATCAGGACAGAGACATGAAACGTTCACAACGCTGATTGAAAAATTTGCAGAAATTTTTAGCCGGCTGTCCTTTTGCCTCTGTTGCCACGCCCCCTGCTGTTGACTGATTCTTTGCATGTCTTGTCCGTAATATACTTGACACTCCAAGCCGCCTCCCTCCCCTTTCTTCAAGCTACCCCTCAAGTCGTGCTGGCACATTGTGTGCTTGTAAAATTTATGCGCTTTTAAGAAATTCATACAAAACTTGACAACAAATTGCACTTTGGCTCAGCGACAAAAAACAACAAAAACAACAGCAAAATTCACTTGTCAGCCTGGAGTGTCAAAGTGTGTGTGTGGTAATTGAAAAATTCTGCATTTACAGACAGCATTTAAATCGATATTAAGTGAAAAACAGTTCAATTAAAGTCGATGAGACCAAAACTGAGAAAGACAAAAAGCAAGTGAAATATAAAGGGTTCTTCATTTAGGGCTACGTATTTTCAGTTTTTAAGGAGGAATGATCTAACTGTTCATATTGAAGTACATTCAATGCCATTTACAAATACAAGTCAACAAGGGCGCCACGTTCACTTTTGCAGGTGCATTCGTTGAACATAATTTAGGAAATTTTACGTTCAATATTAGTTTCAATTTTGCGGCCCACGACGCCGTATTTAAACGTAATTCCGAATAGAATTATAAAATAATGACATACTGTGTCTGCGCATTGTGGAAAATTGTTCCTATTGCAAACGTGCCCGTGGCTGCGATATTTGAAACCTTTCCCATTTTATGCACAAAACAAAATGCGTCGGCCATAATGAAAACTCTTTATTAAGGAAAATGATATGAAACGAACTGAAGACCAACAAATGAATGCTTAATATCACGAGAATCTGTAAATTATTATGCATTTATTTCTGTTGTGAAGTATTAATAACTTGGATTTTAATTTGATGCCATAGGGAAAATATCATTACAGCATTGTTAAATTTAACACTAGAAAATTTATTGTTTACTGCTTCTCCTGCCCACGACATTTTCAATATTTATCTACAATGCTTTCGATATCAATTTTACATGTATCAATTAAACGCTATACAAAAGGCAAAATAGAGGTAAAATAAATATCAAAAAATATATATTTTGAATTGTATAATTCCATTTAGTATTCGTGCATGGCTGGCACAAAAATGGAAATCTGTTTTTATGGCAGTCCGTCGTCGTCGGTTGGGCAACAATCAAATTGGCAATTGCGATTCGTGTTATGCAAATGTCGAGTGCAATGAACGTGCCTAAAATTGCAATTAGTGCAATTTGCAGCGCAAAATGGCGCATGAAATACCAATAAACAGTTGGCAAACAAACACAGGGCCAACAAGGAGGAGGAAGAGGAGGAGCGACAGCTGCAGCTGCAACTGATGCCAAAAGGCAGATAGCAGATACCATAAACCAGATATGGTTACCCAAATGCAATTCATGGAATTCATTTTTGGGTGACGCTAAATAAATACGCAGCCAGCCAAACATACATACATACATACGTGTACATATGTATTGAATAAGTCGATAGGGCTGCAGGTTCTGTATGCATTGAGTCAATGTTTGATATTCATTTCACTGCGCTCGAAAAATTTATTTAATTAGCAACAGTTAAAGGGAGCTTTAATAAAAGAAAATTGGAACGTAATTGGAAAATTAAAGTTCTGACCTTATCAATAAAATTTATTTTAACTTTAAAGGTTATTTACAATATATAGAATATATATTAAAGTTATTTTAAACTACTTTAAATTTGTTGGGTAATTATTAATTATTAAGTAATTAATTTTCAATTTTTTTAATCTAAATTCCTTTAAATAAATTCCTCAAATTCTCGTTAACCCACTCTACTCAAAGTTTAATTGAAAATAATTTGACTAGAATTAAAAACGGATTAAATCGATTTAAAGTTCAAGCGAAACAGAGCCCTGCGTGTAATTCGGTGCCCTTTAATTAATTATTTATGTGTTCCATTTGTTGATATTGTTTCATTGTGTGTGCCTGCAAATAGGCATATTAATATAATGCCATAAGCTTAGTGTCAGCTTTAATTTGAAAATCCTAATTGATTTTATAACAACCTTGCGCCGCACACTGGGTTCGAGGCCCGAAAAACAATTACGCGGCGCTATTAATAAAATAAATAATTATGCGAAAATTGTTTTGTGCTGAAATGAAATAATTAAATTTGACAGGCAAAGCCGCAAAATGCGTAAATTGTGGAAACTTCGGCCTCCCCCCTTTTTCCAGCGAAAACGCTAATGTTGCAAATTAATTACAAATGATGCGCACAAAGAAACCTTCCATAATCATGCATTGTGTGTTGGTGTGCGGGTGTGTGTGTGTGTGTTTGGGTGTGTGTGTGGGTGTATTTTTTGTTTTTGCGGCTTGATTTTTAATTTATGCGCACCGCAGTTGATTCTCACATAAAATCCGAGGCGTAGCTTCTCGCAAATCCACCGCAACTTAAAAGCTTAAAACGCCAAGCGAGGTGCGGGCACGGTGGAAGAGAGGAGATGTACGGGTCCATGGAGCTACTCCTGCTCGCATATCCATTGCCGGGCGCGATGCCAAGTCCCCGGCCAAGGCTTATAAATTTTAATTAAAATGCGCACAGCTCGCGCTCGCACAACGTCGACGACAGCGTCAGCCACGCTTATTTCCGCTTACATTACAATTACATTCGTCTGTCGGCGTGGCACGGACCGCAGCAGCCCCTAACCCCGCTCCCTCGCACCCGCACTCCTCTTTCTCCCTCTTCCTTAGTCAGGTATTTGCACGGGCTAGAGCGCGTCTTAACACCTGATCTATGGTGGCAAGGCGATTAGACCACAGCGCAGCTGGGGTGTTTATTCTATGGCGAATATGATTATCTAATTAGATTCTGAAAGAATAAGGGGGCATAATGAGCATTCTTAAATATTGAAAATACTGTTTGAAACTGAAGGAAAAAGATGTATAGGATAGAGATATTTATAAAATATATTTTATGTAAATTAAAACAAATTTATTAGGCTTAAACATTTTATCAAAGTCAGAGCACATTGAAACTAGGTTATTTGTTTTATTGACGTGTTCGTTTTTTAATTTAATAATAAGTCTTGATAATAATATATTAATATTACAAAATCTGTATTCAATTTAGGAACATTTTTTGAAACATGTCATTTTAATTTTAAGAAATCTTTAGAACGTGTTAAACCTTATACAAGTTAGATTTTATTGCAGTTGAGGTTCTTAATTCAGATATTTTATTCCAAATATTAATTATTCTCTAAAAAAAGCATTTAAAAGTAAAAAAATTTAAGAAACAATTTGTACTTTGTACTTAAATATTTATTAAAGCTTAAGAAGTTCAAACAAACCTTAAAGTTAAAGTTTATTTATTATATATTATATACATATTATATACATTCGTATACCTTACTTTGTCCTGCGAGGGTTTCTTATTTTAACTATTGGTTTGTATGCAGAACATTCATATATTCTATTACACCCTACCCTGTCTAACTGTTCTTTACAATGGTTTCTTACCTTCTCCTGTCCAATGTCCATGCCCAACAGTCGCCTTTGGTTATTTACTGACAGCTGCCTTGGTTATTCAATGATTTCCCCAAGGAAGCACATTGTGTAATTATAAACAGTCCCGTCTCCATCGCCACATCCGCTTTGTGTGTTCAGATATGTCTGGCATAATGTTCAATCAGCAACGAGACAGGGAGACATAGAGACACGCAGCTGTTGCCACAAGACGCAACATTGCTGTTGGGGCGAGGCGAGAACAATGCAACGGCAACATTTGGTTGCATTCTCCGTTGTTGCCGCTAATGATGCGAATCGGCCGCAATGACAAGCTGCTGGCAATTGGTCAACAAGCAAGGGAGGCAAGGGAGGGAGAGATTGGGAAGGGAGAGGTACAGAAAGAGTCGCCTTGCCAACTCAGCAGTGGATTTCTGTTGGAGGACGGAGTAAGTGCTTCGCACTAATGAGAAGGAAGCGCCAAACGGACCACAAAATGGAAATTAAGTAAAATGCAACAGCCACTAGAGAAGAAGCCACAGCTGCTGCTGCTGCTGCCTGCCTGCTGGGCGTAGCGGGGCGTGGCACTTGGTTAGATAAATTTGATTTCATTAAGTTGAAGTAGGCGTCGCTGCCAGACAGCGTCGCAGTTGGCAGAGGGCTGGAAGTCATTATGACTTGTTGTTCTTCTTGTTGTTTTTATTCTGTTGGCAATTGAGTTGACTGGGAATTGAATATGGAAATGAAGCTACAACTTAGCAGCGAGACAATCCGACGCTTCCATGTTGCCCATTCCTTCAAGGAGTCGCACAAGCACAAGCAATCATTGTCCTTCTCCCGTGACGGACAACGTTTGGTGGTCTGTGATCACCAGAATCTCAGCATCTTTAACTGCTCCACTTGCACGCTGATCTGCCAGGTGCACATGCATCCCTATCGCCCAGAGCAGGTTTGCTTTGCCCCCAATGCGGATTGTTTGCTGCACAGTGCCACAAAGGTTAGATCGTTCCCAACTCCACTAGAGATCTACCCCTCTCATCTTTCTCTTCCCTTGCAGATGGACTTTGCCATACGCTACCTCAACCTGAGCACGCGGCAGTATGTGCGTCTCTTCAGCGGACACAAGGAACACGTGATGAATCTCTGCCTACAGCCAGGTAGCGAACATTGCTTTGTCAGCTCAGGCCGTGATAAGCGGCTATTGTTGTGGGATCTTCGGACGGCGCAGCCCACACAGCACTTGGATGAGGTGGCGAATCCTCTGGTTGCCTTCGATCCCACGGGCAAGGTGATAGCCACGTGCAAGACGGCCAAATGCATTGAGCTCTACGATGTGCGCAAATTGGAGGCGAATCCTTGCCAGCGATTTTGCTACCAGGTTGACAGTCCCGCCAAATGGACACAGCTGCAGTTCTCACCCGATGGCAGAGCGCTGCTGGTGTCCACAGATTACTCGTGCTGCTTCAGTGTGGATGCCTACAACGGTAGCATTCGGCAGGCCTACACGGGCTGGTTGAACCAACGTCATCTGCCGCTGCAGGCCTGCTACACTCCGGACTCACAGTTCGTGTTGGCCGGTGGGGACAAGGGGAGTGTTCATGCGTGGCATGCCACAAGTGGCAGAACTGTGGAGATGGTGGAGAACACCGGATCCCGTTCGCCCATACGATGTCTGCAGTTTAATCCCAAGAAAATGATGTTTGTCACCTGCGATGTCGTGACGTGCTTTTGGCAGATCAAGGAGAAGTGGAAAGAGGAACAGGCGGAGCAGAGGGAGCACAGGTATGAGCCGAAGGAAATAGTAGAACAGACGCTTAAACAAGAAGAGCAGGAACTGAAGCAGGAGAGGGATCAAGAGGTTATCGATGAGGATGAGCAGAAAAAGAAACGCAAAGGAAAAAGGCACAAAGAAGCTAAACAGAAGGAACAAGAGGAGAATTGTTCTTTGATGGACTTTGAGGAATTGGAGCAGCAGAAGAAGCAGGAAGAGTTGCAGAAAAATGAGCAGCAGCAAGAGGTGCAAGAGGTAATAGACGAAGAGGTGCAGGAGAAAGCACAAGGAGAGGTGCAGGAGGAAGCACAAGAGGTGCAAGAGAAGGAGCCGCAGGAGCAGCAAGAGGAGCTTCCGTTAGAGCTGCAGGTGGAGAGTGAAGATGAGTGGGAAAACGAGCAGCTAGAGGTGCAAGGGGAGCCAAAAGAGCAGCCGGACGAGGCGCAGAAGGAATTTGAGCAGCAAGAAGAGCGGCCCAAGAAGCGACTCCGCTCCGCGATAACCATACCAACAATCGATTTGACGAGCGTCGCAGATGAAAGCTCTTCTGAGGAGGATGAAGTGTTGAAGGTAGATCCCAAAGGGTGGTTAGATGATGGCAAATGGATGCGTGGCAAACTGGTGCGGCGTAGGATCGTCTCGTATCCGCCACGTCCACTTGAGTTGCCCAAGCCGCGACGACGCTGGCCAGTCTGGCCGCAACGAAGAAGTCCCATTGAGGAGGGTGAGCTGATGGAGGATTACTAGATATGCTTACTCATTAGAATACTTAAGAAATCTCTTTTATGAAAATCGAAATCATCATATTGAATATTTCTATATTGTAAATGCAGCAAAAAATACTAGAAATACCAAAATAAACCATACAATTTTTTAAAGATGGCAACACAAATTGAAAGTCACTTCAAGTTGTTTGTTCTAAGAGCATTTTAGAAAATTATTCCCTTTCTGGAACTGATTTGTTCTTTTGGCTCACAAAAGTTGGCTGCACTAAAGCTGTTGCACACACACACACATATGTATGCTCTCTCACTCGCACACACGTAGAGCAACTATCAATCAGAGTTGCACTCGGACTGCTGCCTGCTGAGAGTGTCCTGCTTCCTGAGCAGAGCTGAGAGCAGCCGAAGTTCTTATGCAATTGCATTGCGTCACTTGGGGCAAAGTTTCACCAACTGCTGGCAGCACTTCACAGCTGGAGTCAGTGCAACAACAACAACAACAACAGTAGCAGCAACAGCAACTAGCAACAACAAGAGCTGCTTGAACGCCTTATGCTTTTGAGACACAAATTGTCGAGTTTTGCCAGCAAATTGCACAGCTGGCTGAGTTTGCTCGGTCGCCGGTAGAGGGAAAACGGCTAACTTTGGCGGCAAAGCTGACAAGCGTTTCATTTAGTTTTTCTTTTTTAGTTTACAATAAAGAATCTCTCTCCCTCTCTGTCTCTCTTTAAATATTAATGAAATCTTTTGTGTGGGAAGGACACACAAATTGCACTTCAACTTGCAGCGAGAAGTTGCAGCTGCAGCTCTAATTGAATGCGTATGTGCCATTCTGTGGCTTCATAGCCAAACTGTGAAATGGTCAAAGAGGACCATCGAGCTCACAAACGACTTAAGTTATCAAAATTTGTGGCAAGTTTGGCAAGTGGCAACCAAACTGCAACTTTGCCTAGTCAATCGTTCTCTTCGTTTTTATTTATTTTTTCTTGTTCAGAAGTGGAAAACTTTTTACGTAGCAGAAAAGATCTTTGTGTGCTGAAAAGATTGTGGATCCTTTGTAGAATTTTGTGCTGTTCATTAAAAGTTGCTCTAAGTGGATTTTAATGTTTGATTATACAACTAGAATTTATCTTTTTCAATTAAAGAGTGAGTGAAAGAGGAAAATAAATAAAATATATTTGAATCTATAAGGCTGTTTTAACAGCGCGCTGTTACTAACGTGAATGTTAAGCCGCTGTTAAGAGAGAAGTGTAGAAAATGTATGTGAGGAATGTTTTCATTTATTTTTTTGGAGTTTTTCCTTGCCTTAAATCAATTCAAGAATGAGAGGTAGAAGAAAAGAACATTGTCTGGTTTTGTAAGGATGTTTATCTCTTACTAACATGAATGTTACAAGCGTAAATGTAAAGCTACTGTTAACAGAGATGTTTCTCTTTCCCTAAATCTTCTTTAATTGAAAATCATATACAATGCCCTTACTTTACTTAACTTTATCGGTAATCCCTTGAGATAAACAACGCCCCAGGCTGCCACCCATATAATTTGGAAAGGGACACATAAAATTTGCATAATTCTCACATAGTTTTGCATAGTTATTGTTAATCGATGTTGGGGCAAACGTGACAACGGGACACACTTAAAAAAGGAAAACAGACAACTTGTGTAAACAACAACAAGCAAAAGGCATAATAGGCTCATTAGTTGGAATTGCGGAGTGTAGGGCGTAGGGAGAGAAAGAGAGTGGAGAAAGAGAAAACACAATAAAATATAATTAAATTTAATACATACGACAAATTTGCAAAGCGAACGCGTGGGAGCGGAAACGGAAGTGTGCGTGTCGCCATTTTGATTTCCATGACGTAGGCCTCACCTGGCCTAATTTACAATAATCTTTTTCCCGTCTTCTCTCTCTTTTTCTCTCTCTTTCTCTCTGTTCATCTGTCCACCAGCTGAGCATCCTTCTCAAGTGAAATTAATTAAAAACGCCAACAAACGCAACGTTGCCAACGCGTGACTAAATTATTAAACAAATCCAAAGTCAAGCTGCCCCCTCAGAGGAGAAGCCCCTCTCTCTATCCCTCACTTTATCCCTCCCCCTCTCTCAAACCCTAATGCCGCCCACTGTGCAATGACGCAGGAATATTTAATGCTCTCAGCTCGTTGGGTAATAAAAGCGGATTTCTTTGGGCCGAGCTCACAAATCTTGTTTGGGTTCAATTTGTCTGGCGGCAGAGCAGAAGGAGAAGGGCACCCAATAGCAGAGCGAGGGGGGAGGGGCCCTTTCAGAAACATAGCTAAGAAAAAGCTGTGCAAAGTTGAAGCGAAAACTTTGTTGAAATTATTGAAGAATCTTGTACTTACTGGGGGTGCCAATCAGTTGCATGCATCAAGCTGCAAAGCAGGTCACTCGGGCATTATAATAAAAGTGATTTAAAGTCGGCAACAATCCATACTTATTATAAAGAATCAATTTGACCTCAATACTTGGAGCTACAAGTTTTTCGACTTGTGCTAGTCGGGGGAGTTTGGGGATGGTATAGAGTAAGGGATTGTGCTTGCTAAACTTTTAAATTACTCAGCGGGTACTTGCAATAATGGCAGCTACCCTACCTGATGACCTTCGTGCGCACACAGTACTCACTCCCCACATGCCACACAGCCAGACTTTAAGGCGGCAAAACTTTTTCCCAGTCAGGAACATTGAATTTACTCTTTTTTGTATACCCTGTAGGAGAAGTTTTGAGGGTATGTTGTTTAAATAAAAGGTTATTAGCATATATGATTTCAATTCTTTATTTTAAATTTAATGTTGAGCAAATACGCAAATCTAAGGAACTTTATAAGCTGTAGATATGAAATTAAATATACAAGTTCGACTCAATCTTATCTTCCAGTTGCAACTGTTGAACAATAAGGCAACATAAATATATATCGAATTGAAAGTGTTATAAATTTATATTTTTTAACATTTCTACAGGATATATCGTAGTTCTATTCTTACGCTATTAAAAACTCGCTCTCCTGGCTTTCTTTTGTGCCCGGCTCCTTGTTCCTTGAGACTTCAAAAAGGACTTTGACTTGCCTTCGCTCTCGACAAAGTTGTCCTGAAGTTTTGTAGTCGGAGTAGCCCAGGAGAGTGCGGCGGAACGTCTATTTCCGCTTCGGGCGTAAAAATAACAATCGACTTGCAGTTTGAATACATCATAGAGTCGGCGAAAAGAATGTGATGGGGAAGGGAATGCTGCAGGGAGGGAGACATGGGTGTGAGGAGAATAAGGCATTTCTCCCCTCTATTTGACCGTGTTCCATGCTTGCTTTGCGTCTTTTTAAGACGGCGGGATTAAGTGGATTTTTAAGTGGCAGCAACAAAAGTGGCCACGGGCCAGCTCCGGCTTAACTTTCCGACTTAGGCCCAACGTTTCCTCTGTCCCTCTTCCCCTTCATCCCTGGTGACACAATTACATGCACGTTACCAGTGAGTTTTTTATTCCATTTCCTTCCCTTGCTCTCGCACTGTCTACCCTGCTCTTCTCACTTGCTCATCTCTGGCCAGTGGAATAAAATGGCTTAGCCATTGACATGGACAGCACGTGCTAATGGCCAGTTTTCGTTGGATGGTTGGTCAGTCCCCACAGGGGAGAGGTAGCGAGTATACACGGACTGGGGACAATTGTGAGCTAACCTAGTTGGGACGGTGGGGCAATTGCTGCCCCGAAATTAGCAAACAATTTGTGTGACCGCCGAGAGACGAGATTTATCGATGCATCGCCCGTAATTGAGCTTAGAACTGATATAGACGGGGGAATCGAAGGAGAACTGCAGACAAAATTAAGAAGGGAAAGAGAGAGAGAGGGAGAGAGAAAGAGAGAGAGAGGGGGAAAGAGATAGAGGTAGTTTTCTGCTATGCAATTTTTTCATAAAATTTACAGAGTCCAACTCGATGTTGTAGATATATTTTGAAAAGGTTTGCTTAAGATATGAGAGATATTTTTAAGTGAATCAGAAAATTAAAAAGGAAAATGGTCAACTGTAAAAATGCACTATGTACTTATTTACATAGCTGTATATTAAAAAAATATATCTAATAAAATGAATATTTATTGTATTTTTCTTACAATATTCCCAACAAAAAAGGAAACATAAACCCCTTTTACCCTCAGTTCAACTTCAAAGCCTTTCACAGAATTGCAAATCTGCTTCTCACACTTCAAGTCTCTACATATGTATCTCACCTAATCTGAGCTGCTCTTATCTAATGAGCATGCTTGTTTTATGGGCGTATTTGGAGCCCTCATCTGGTCATATACGGCACATTCGTAGCCAGCATTCAGCAGTTGGCTCCATTGGCCCGTAGAGAATTCTGTACATTGGGACCTGCTGTCATATTGATTGATCCTTTTGCAATGCTGTCAGAAACTATAAAACTGCCCAACTGGTCAATGGTTATAGCAACAACAACAACAACAACGACAACAACAACAGCAACGACAACAGGGACGACAGCCCAGCGGAAGAGTTGTCCGAGCTGTTCGTAGGTCCAATTTGGTTTGTGATTGCCTCAAATTAACCGACCGTTTTGCAGTTCCGTTGTCCCTTCGGTGGAGGAGAGGAGAGGAGGATGAATGGATTCTCGTGACGATTTGTCAATTGTCCACTGGCTGTCCCAACTGGGGACTGGAACTGTGCTCGGTTGAGAGCATTCAGTCAATCATGCATTCAATCAAGCAACTCATACAAACACATTCGGATACTCTCGAAGCACTCAAAGTGCCGCTCTAAACTTTGATTTGCAATTTTGACGCGCCTTTTAAATTGGAATTTCGTTCGTTCACAGCAGCCACAACAACAACGAAGAACAATAACAACAACAGGAGCTGTCACAACAACAACAACGACAACAAGGACAACAACAAATACAATCAAAGTTATGCGCTGTTGATATGTTTTTAAGCGTCGGCGTCGCGTCGCGTCGCTTTGCCTGCAAACTGCAAACTCGCGGCAAAGCTTTTATTTATTTTTATTTTCCAACAGAGAAAGAGAGAGGAGAGATGGGAGGCGGGGACAAAGCGCTTTGGGACTTGAAGCTCAAAGGTTTTAGCCATTGCCAGCGGCGCGGACTATGGGTCTGGCCAGCACTGAGAGCCATGCCAGAGTTGGCATCGTCGTTGCAATCAGCTTAACTGTAACTAGAAAATAAATTGCATTCGATTTTGTTTTTCTCGCATTGCGATGCCCTGTACTAAAATTGAATGAGTGGGGTATGTGGAGCAAGAAGAAAATTGCTTATGAAATGTTCTCTCTTTCTTAGGAATTTAGGGAATTTTATCGATTAATTATGATGAACTGCAATTTCCTTCGATTAATTCCAATTAATTCTGATTATGAAATTATTAATTAGGAGTTTTTAATGACTTGCAAGGAACTGTTAATCGCTGTGAATATCCAGCATTTATTTCTGATTATAGCCTTATTGGCTTATAGTGTTCATTCAATTGAAATGACTTATCGATAACTGTGACTGCATTTCGATTTATTTTAATAGTAACTGATTCCTTCTACTCATATCATTATTTCTCTTTACAGGGTGTGCCTTAGTTGAGTACTTCACTGCTTCACAGCCTTGTTTTTGTTTTGTTAGCGCGCTTTGGCTTTGGTTGCCATTTTCGTTATGCTTTTTGTGTTCCGGCCTTAGCCCGCCTCTCCCCCTACGCCCCGCCAAACCCAACCGCCGGTTATCCCCTGCAGCAGCGGCGTTTCAATCTCTTCTGCAGCTTTTGTCTTTGTGCCGCCGTTCGCGGCTGTGGTCCAACGCGTGATTGGCTAGCGTTAAAACAGAAACAGAAAGAGAAACAGAAACAGCAGCGAAACAACAAACAAAACGAAAGCGAAAGCAAAAACAAAAACAAAGAGCGAAAGAGAGAGCTAAAGACGATGCAATTTCTGCAGACTAAGTGAAAAATTGTGTGCGGCAGCAAATGTTGTCATTGTTGCTGCTGCAGGGGCGGGCGTGGAACGGGCAGGGGGAGTTGCCGCCTGAGTGCTGTTAGTGCAGCTGCCGTTGGGCAGCATTTAATACGATTTTTTTGCCGTCTCTGTGGCTGCCTCCTCCCGCGGCACGTGGCGATCAGTGCGGCCGCAATCCGTTGGACGCGGCTTTTGCTTTGCTTTCGACCAATTTGTTTGAGCGACGCACAAATTGAGGGCAAGTTTGTTTGCGCTGATTTCTGCTCGACTCGCTAACAAATTGTTGCGTATGGTGCAAGCCACTTTTTAATTGCATTTCCCTTGGGATACAGTGCCGGAGGGAGGCGGGGCAGCAGCGTTTTGCCAAGGCAAACTCGATTTGCTTCAGCTTGAAGTGCGGCAAACAAACTCTCGCGTCGCGGGGTCAACATTTCTAGGGTATGTTTGTGTGTGCTCCACTTTTCGATTTTAATTAAAAATCAATTGATGGCAATTCTATTTGCGCGAAGCACACACACTCTGAAACGAGTCTTACGCAAGCAACGCTGCGTATACGCATTGCGCATTACGCATACGTCGCGTATGCGCATTAATCATTGCCCGCGGCGTCGGAAAGTTCATATTTTACGGCAATTAGACGCCTCGCTGGCCATAATTAAAAGTTACTTGACCAGCACCTGGTCACTTTAGGATTGTTATGTGTCCGAGTTGTTGTTGTTGTTGTGGCTTGTAACCTGATTGTTATTGTTGTTTGGGGACGGTTTTCGTAGTCGCTTTGTATTTAAATTGCTGCTTTATTTCTGGTCTTTTTGTTTGCCATAAAAATGTGAATCGCCCTTGGGGGAGGCACATGTTTTTATTTGGTTAGTGGGCGTGTCCAGCGTTTGTTGCGTATGTCATTAAAATCAAGAAGGTAGAGAGAGAGAGAGAGAGCGAAACGGCCAAAGTGAAAGTGTGTGTGAAATGCGCAGCACATAAATCAAATTTTATTACCTAAACGACAATTATTTTGCCACAAAAATCAAAACGAGACTCGAACAAATGACAGCGCCAGCAACAGACAACGTTGCCATTTTCGAATACCCTGTGAATAACTAAATTACGATGTGGGGTGTAATGAAAGGCTGAAGGATTGAGGAGGCAAGGGAAATTTAGCTTGGGAATGTTTAATGAAATGTTTTGCACACTGCGTGAATGCTAGAAAATTTAAAATTATTTTATCAAATTCAGCGATAGTTTATTTTAAATGATAAATATAAAAATATACAATATAATATAATATATAATTCAATTATAAAATCATTTCAAAAAATGAAACAAAAATCTAAGTTATCTTTTCTCTCTGTCCAGAGTAACTTGCCGTCACTCCCTTCCGTCTAGCCTTTTTTTAGAGGGTTTATAAATAAATGCGAAAGCTACACGTGACAAGGACACATGCGGCCTGCGACACGGGGCATTCGGCATGTGGCAAAGCGGCAAGCAGCAAACGGCACTCGGCTTGATTTATGACCCAGAGAAATGCTCACATGCAGACAAATAACGGCAGGAAGAGCCGCAAAGGAGCCGCACAGCCAAAAAGCCAAAAGCTGAAATTGATCACATAGGTGGCACAGTGGGGAGCGTGGGGTGGAGGCGTATGAGTTATTTTAATTACAATAATGGCATGTCAATTACAAAGCGCCAGTGACACTGTGTCACTTTTTGGCCACGCACACACGCAGCGAGCTAATTAATTATCCAAATGGCAATAAAAGCGTGCTTAGCCGCTGCGATAATAATTTAATAATAGTGCAAATTAAAGAGCGACTAAAACTGCTGCAAGTTAATAAAATTAAGCAAACAATTTCCAGGGAAGCCAAAGCAGCTTAAGCAGATTTACAATATATGTTTTAATTATACTGCGCGTAAACTAATTAAACCAATACGCCAGACAGACACGCACACTCACACACATACGCACACCCATTGCCCACACACATGTGGTGGCAAAAGGGGGCGTGGCAGCAAGTTTTTAAGCTCTATTTGTTGGCTTTAATGCCGGAGCGAACGAGGGAGCGAGCGAGCGACGTCATAAGGATAATACAGCTTGATGCCAGTGCAAAATCAGACACAGCGGGCACAAAGAGGGCGAGACAGGGCGGGGCGTGTAATGCGTTCTGGCTGGGTGTGGTCGCAGCCAGTGTGTGTGTGCGTGTGTGTGTGTGTGTTAGCGTTGCACAGCAAATGAAGTGCACTTCGGTGGTCGCCGAGCGAGAAAGCAATGCGCCATAATTCCTTGTTGGCTGCAAGTGTGCAAAAGCAGATCTAGATGCAGATATAGACGCAGATATAGTCGTGGCTTTGTGGCCGTAGCTGTAGCTGTGGCTGTAGCTTTAGATGCGGCAGATTAGATGGGTTATGAGGGCGTCGCTTATAAGGCATACGGCTGCGTGCCAAGTCTAATGCGAGCAGGCGTGGCGGCTGTCAGAAAAAGGCAGATTGCAAACGAGTTGAATCCAAGTTGTGAGTAACAAATGGCTTGGCTTGTTAAGGAACTTGACTTGCTTTAGAATATGAAATTATAGTAATGTCGGTGTTGTATGCAATTAAGGTTGATTAAACATTATAAATATATCAGTTACGTTGCTGAAACTTGTCTGTTTAAAAGGTTATGAACTGCTCAAGTTTAACAGGCTCGACTGCTGTAAAAATTAACATTTCACTGCTTAAGAGCTGCTTAACATATTAGCAGACTGTTAACAACAGCACTAATAGATGTTAATCTAAGCAGGTTTTCATCTTCTTACATATCAATAGACTTCTGTTTATATTTATGAAGTAAGTCGCTCGGTTTTTCTTCTAGTTTCCTTATTCGTCATTAGCCTTAACAGTGTCTTAGCATACTTTTAGTAAAAGCACTTGCAGCTGTTCAGTTTTACAGTATTATACAAACTGCTATCGAAATATTCTCTCACTTTAAGCATAGTCGCTTAGAATCGCTTTAGATATCCTATATTTCTCTGTTATCAAGAACTGCTTAAGATGCCTAACATACTCACCTCCTGTTAAAGCTAGCATTTTACTGGCTAACAGTCTCTTAAAATACTCTCAGCAACATCAGTTGCCGCTTTTAAGCTTTACAGTAGCGGCCTACACAAATTGCTATAGTTTTTTGTGCAGCTCTCTAAGAATCGTTGTTTGGTTTTAATATTACTTCTCTTTTTCCATATTCTCCTTTAATCTCCTGTTTCTTGCTCTGTACCACTAATGTTATCTGTTTAATTAAAACAAATGTCTGCTTTCTCATTCCCATAGTCTGATCTTAAATCCGCTTTTATAGTGTGCGGCAGGCAAGCAGGCACTGCAACATTTTAACTCGATTTAAAATGAATATCACGTGCTGCCGGAGCACACTCTGCCGCACACACAACACACTGGGGCTCTCACACACACACTAAGAAAGTGTGGCCACACCCCCGTCTACACCCCGTACACAACACGTACACCAAATCAAGGTGAGGTGTAAACTTTATTAAGCATACGCCGCGTGCGCCAGCGCTGTTGCTTTCCACCTGCAATTCCCTAATCATTTGACAGCTGCTGTTCGGGAGCTTAAAGTTTACTTGCGCATTATGCGAGCACATATTTTATTTAATATTTGTTTGCTTTGACGCATAGCCAAGTGCGTGAGTGTCCCGGTGTGTGTGTGTGTGTGCGGGTGTCTGTATGCGGGTGTGTGTGAGCTTGTTTACTTTAACTGTCAGTTGTCAATTATTTTTATTGGCAGGTAATATTATTTTGTGTGCACATTTCTATGCAAATTATCAAACACACGCGACCGAGATGAAGAGGAGTGTGAGATGGAGATAGAGGGAGACTAGGTGCGGGAGAGCGAGGGCAGCAGGAGGGAGTGCTATCTCTCTGTGTGCACGTGTGTGTTTGCGGTTGGAAGGCGCGCCGAAACTTGCATGTCATTGACGCTTAATTTGTTTGCTTGGCTTTTGTTTGCTGTTTTGTGTGCTTGTTATGTTGCTGTTGTTGTGCTGTTAATGTTGTTGATGTTGTACAACGTGTTGGTGTTGTTGCTGCTGCTGCTGCTGCTGGGGCACACAGATTTTGCGGTTGCGTGAGTTGCAGATGTAATGACTGAACAATTAGTGCGGCTTTTGCAGCAGCGACAGCTTTTGGCTTCTAAAACTCCACAATGACATGGACTGAAAGCTGAAGGGGAAGGTGGTTGAGGAAGCGAGAGAGAGCGGAAGGAAGACAGAGACAGAGAGAAGAGGAAAAAAGAGAAATCTATCGTAGAATGTGAGTAAGGAAATCTGCCAGCTTTTGTAAGGCTCTTTTCTGTTGAAATACCCCTAATGAATGCCCAGCGAAATATTAATCTCTCATCGATTACATTTACCTCGGGAAAAGCGCTGCCCACTATGCTGGTTCTCTTCGCTGTAGAATCCGTTTCGAGTAACTTGGCAAATCTTTCAGTCAGTCTGTCGGTCAGTTCTTGACTGCTTCGACGCATCGAGCACTTTGTGAGATCCATATCCATTGGCAGACTGCATGAATTTGGCATTTGCAACTGGAACGAGGGATGGGTGGATGTCGGACGTTGGAGGTGGCACCATAACGGCGAGTACAGTGCTTGCCATTTGCAATGCAACAGGAAACAATTGAATTTGCATAAAACACAGGCACACAGTCACTGGCACAGTCACAGTCACTGGCACAGGCGCATGACCATTGCCATTTCGCAGTTTTTGCATGCACCGATTTCATTTATAGACCCAACTGCGGCCTCTTCACATGTCACATGCCACGCTGCAGCCCTCAAGCTAGTTGCAGCTAGTTCCCCTACCCCCATTCCCTATCCCATACACTCCTTTGGCCAGCCCAAGGGGGGAAAGTGAATACACAGACGCACGGCCTGGCAAAGATTTCCAGCTACCATTTGGCTGCCTGATGGTTTCTTAATGAGCTGTGCAACCGAACTGCAATCGCAGGCAATGCGCGGCAGCGGAAACGTGGACCTCCATTAAATAAGCTAACGCTATGGCCGAGCGACGGACCTTCAAGCCGCCACGAGCTGCCAATTCAAATGGCAGGTACAGTGGGAAAGAGTGGCGTCTTAAGTGATCAAGATTGAACTGAATGCAAAGGACTAGTTCAAGTAGATGATGAGTATATTTTTGAGAAAAATGCAGAAGCGAAATTGTAGAAGTATAAGAAGAAGTAGTAGAAGAGCAGTACTTAGTCCTGCCAGCAGATAAACTAGATAAACTACTTAAAGATGTATAATACATTAACAGTGAAATCATTATTAATTTTCCCAACGTTTCTCACAATCTGCCCCACTGTGTCGCTTTGCACAGCCTGCAATATTATCCTTCTCCATCTGCCGCCTTAATTATTTGTGCATTAAACTCTTTTGGCGATTAACTTTTGCCTTGTGCTCAAATTAAATTACACCCGGAAATATTTTTGGCAGCAAACTGCGATTGCCAAACTGAAATCTGAATCGGTTTTTCCTCCTATTTTTCATTTTTCCCCGGAGATGCTGCCGCTGCTGCTGCCGCTGCTGCTGCCGCCGCTTGTTAATTAGCATTTTTTGCGATGATTTATGCGCTTCGTGTAATGAAATATGTTGCCGGAACACGGCCAGAGGGACCACGTGTGTGTGTGTGTGTGTCTCTCTGCATGCGTGTGTGTGTGAGCGTGTGTGCTCGGTTTAGATAAGAAAATATGCTCGACAGGCGAAATGTGTCGCTGGCAAAGTTAATGTAGCGTAACGCGAGTAACTTTCGAAAGGGTTTCTCGCCTTTCGCAACTCTTTTCGATGTTGTGCGCCATTTAACACTATAAAATTATTATCTTGCTTATTTACAGTCTGCTATAAATAAAAGATGATAGACGAAAAGGTCAAGCAAATGAAATGTATAAAAAAAGGAACGAAGAGCAACGAAAGGACGAAAGAAACAGAATGAAATGAATCCATTAGCATAAATTGTGTGAATGGGGGCGTGGCAGGCCTCGTTATCAACTTGACGCGGTAATAAAAACGTTTAGTAATTATTATTGGGGGCCCATTCAGTGTGCGAGCACGTCGATAAGCGACCAGCAGGACGCTCACCTCCTCCACGCGCTCCTTTTCCCTTACCACACCCTGTCTGGGCTCCATATAAACTAATATAGTTATCAAAACTACAGTTACAAGCATGTCTGAGTGGTTCGATGAGTGTGAGCGCGTGTGTCTGCATGTGTGTGTGTGCCCTGTCGACACGCAAGTTTGCCGTCATGTTCGAAAAACTATTTCGATAAGTTCAACGACGACAAAATTGTTGGGATTTTGCGCCATTACAAAATATAAAAAAATCTAAAAATGAAACGACTAAGTGTAGCTACAAATGAGTGACATTGACTGCTGAATACCCTACATAGGGTTTAAAAGTTTAATAATAATTAGATAATTAGATTTTATTCTGTTTATATTTGTTCACTTTCCGTTTGTTAAGATTTTATAATATCTTTAAAATAACTTTAAGTTACTCTTCCGATTAAAATTAAATTAAAATATATAAAATTTAAATTCTTTAGATTTATAAATTTAAGAAAACGGAAAAGGTAAAATAGTTCATTATTATAAACTTCCACAAAATATTTTATATGATAATATTATCTTATATAACATTAATCTTTATTACTGTCTATCGAACAAAGTAATAATAATTCCTTGAAATATTCTTCCTTATCCAAGAACTCTTAACAATCCAAGCCAATCTAATCAAGTATACAACCTTTTTGTAGGGTATACAACTACAAACGGAAGCGAGGCAACTTTACAAAATTGCCTGGGTGCCAAAGTTCAATAGACATGCAAGGGTTGCCTTGCCGCGGGGGAGGGGCGTGCTGCGGTGTGGAAATTGTCAGACTACATAGCACTCGAAGGCTGACGGAATTACAGGCAGTCGAAGGTGTGTGCGTGTGCGTGTGTTTGTGTGCATGTGACAGCGTGTGTGTGTTTAAGTGGGAGTGCAGGTTGTTAGCGGCGATTGCCAGGCGACAATATTATCAATAAGATGTGAGTGTCGGCTGAAGGTGCCTTTTGCTCCGCCTGCTACTGCTCCTGAGTGGCAGTTGGCCCCATGCAGGGAGAGTTCTTCCTTTTCTTCTGCCTTCTCCCCTTCTTCCACTTCTTCATCTTCTTCTGGCAACATGCTAAATGTGCCCCGGGCTCAACTTGAAAACCAATTGAGCGCAATTTCAAAGATTATTACGTATGCGTAATGTAAGAGTGTGCCTGGGTGTGTGTCGTTATCGGATATGTGCAGAACTTTATGCCTGCTTGAGTTTCGTAATGAGTTGCTGTAGGAATTTTAATTGAATATGTCTATAAAGTTGTCCCCCAGCGGGCGGACAGATGAGGACAGGAATGAAATTAGTATGCGAACTCTTGGGAAAATATCAAACTCAGAGATGAATGATAAAAATAAAGAGACAGCCAAGATTGCAAAGGCAAATATGCGTATGTCGGCAACGCAGTGAAAGTGTGGCATACTTTGCGGCGCCAGCAACAAATGCTGCTTGTGGCCTTCCTTCGGCCTGTCCGTCTTCGTCTCCTTTGCCATTTCGCTGTCGTTCTTCCGCCCCCTTCTCGGTTGACATTTCTAACGTGCCGCGAGCCGAGAAAAGCAACAAATAAATATTCTGACAGCCCGCAGAGGGCGCCCTCAAATATGTGTGTGTGCTCGCTTGTGTGTGTGCGTGTGTGTGTTTGTGTGCTCTGCGAAGTGGAACTGAAACTGCGTCTGAGCTTGTGTTTTCGCTCTGTGTTCTGGTTTATCTTTTTAAATGAAAGAATGAACCTAAACCAAATATGAAATGCAAAGTGTTTGCCGCAAAGCACAAAAGTTCTTTGGTTTCGACTGCCGATCGAATTCGCATGGAGCACACTGTTCCACATGGATTGCAAGAACTCTCCACATGCCCATTATTTTCTGTGGTCTGAGGTCACTCGATGTCTGCAATTGAAACTTAATGCGGAGCATGTTCGAGCTACACACGATATCGTGGCTTTTGCCTGGCCAAAGCAAGCAAGAAAATTTTAAAGCAAAATTTATTGCAAACATGCTGAAGGTAACATGAAGTTAATTGATATAAAAGTATTTTATATATTCCCAATTTTCTATGTTTTATTCAATGCCGTAATTAACTATATTTTACAATTTACTGCAGAAAAGTATTTCAGATTTTTTTCAATGATGTACTACAGTATTATTTTATATTTCATGTATTATTTAGTCCTCATATATGTAGCATATAAACTCACCTTATCAATCAAATCATGTGTAATAAGAATTTTGTTATTTATACAAATTTCTAGTATTTATGTAAAGAAAAAACTTTGTTATATTTTATTCGATAAGTTATTTATTTACTTACTTTGATTTAATACCGAAACTCACCTCAACACACGAACAATTTCCATTACGCAATTCAGAACCAATTATAGCACAACTAATTATAGCAACTCTCTCAACGGTCGCACTCACTATCAATTATAAATATATTAAGGCCAGTGCCAGTTGAAATTAGCTTTTCGGGCGATTACGTAATGGAAATCGAATGAAAACAATAAACGCTAATTTATCTATTATTTTTATGCTCTGCGGTTGATTGACTAAAATTGTTGCTCGTGCACATTCTGCGGTTGGGCTTGGCGAGGTTCGCATTCGGTTTTGGTTTTGGTTTTGGTGTTCGTTGAATAATGAAAACGAGTATGATTTGTTTGGGAGTGAGTAAGTTTTTTATTTGTGTGTGTGTGCCAGGTTTATGGCTGGCTTCACCAGTGCGGCGGCCATTTGCATAATAAACGAGCGCAGAGCTACAAATAAATTTGAAAACACAAGAAAACAAGACGAGCAAAACAACAACAAAAGCTGAAAAAGCGTTAGGCTAATACCGAAAGCCGAAAGCAATTGTAATTTCAGTGCAGGTAACCGCAAATTACGCATACGCCGTGTGCAACAGAGAGAGACAGAGAGATAGACAACAGATTAGCTGGAACAAAAAGGTGTTGTTGCTGTTCTTGCTGTTGTTGTTGTTGTGTCTGTTGCGCCATTTGACTTTCGCTTCGTTTCGCTTTGTTTCACTTTGCCTCGTTTTGTTTCTCTTTGCAATTACAGCACGAACGATGCGCACTTGCAAAGTCATTAAAAATATGACAAATTATATGCAGTGACGGGGAGGGGTGTGGGTGTGGGGGAGGGAAAGTGGAAGTGGATAACAACAAGGCAACTTTTTCACTTGATGCTGCTGCTGCCGTAGCTGGTGCTGATGGGCTGCAATAAACTAAAGTTAGCAGCTTAACAAAACAATAAATGAAGTTGGCAAATGCGATTGTTATGCTGCTGCCGCTGCCTCTGCTGCTTGTCTTGCTGTTGCTGCTACAGCACAAAAAGAGAAATGGACAACAGTAAAAAAAGAGAGAAAACGAGCAAAAATCACTCTACGAGTCGAAGCGGCTATGCTCTCTTTAGATAAGAGCTAAAAATACTTTCAAAGGCTTCCCAATGCTGCCAAAAATACATAATTAAAATATCTGTTATATTTATAGAATTTCAGCAAACATTTTCATATTTTTAGTTACACCCTTTTCATCCAAAGCAGAGGGTAAACTTTATTTTCTACCTCTTTTTCCGTATTGACTTTACGCAAGCAATTTTAAATGCAAAAAGTAAAAGGAAACTGTGTAAACAGTGAAGAGAAAATGTAAATTTGAGATTTATGTAAACTAATCAATATGTAGCAAAGTTCTTGCCTAATTTGTAATACTTTAAGCAAGTGTAAGCTGGCCCGGCAGCAGCAGCAGATACCCAGCAACAACTTTGGCTGCGAGTCAAACTTCGATGAAAAGTTGAGTGAGAAAAACACACTGAAGTGAGCGAGCGAAAATAGAACAAAACAAGGAAGTTGAAAGAGGAATGGGGAGGAATCGCTTTTGTTAGTTGCATTTAAGTTTTTTAAGTTTAAGTTGTGTTTTTTATTGACTTTTCTAGCGTGGGAAATGAGTTAACAATTTTTTGTTGCCTACTTTTTGGTGCTGGGTTATTAATTTGCCACGCGCTGTGGCAATTAGCGGGCAACGCGTGCAACAGGTGCAGCAGGTGTGTGCGTGCGCGAGTGTTGCGTGTACCAGCTGAAGTGTGCACGAGTATAGGCACGTGTGTGTGTGTGTGTGCGTGTGCGAGTCTTTGCTGTGTCTCATTGTGCATTCATTTCATGCACATGTCAAAAGCAAAACGGCAACAAAATGCATATTGCACTTTTGTGTTGCTTCATAAAAAACAGCGGGAGGAGCGAGCGGGAAGATGAGTAAAGAGAAAAGGGAAGAGAGGGAGTGAGGGAATCAGTTAAGGATTGTGATTTGATTTTATGCAGGTTGCGCGCTTTGCTCTATGGCCGCCATCAAAGTTGCCTAACTGAAGGGGCGGTCGACCAAAGAGAAAGGAAGGGAGCGGAGGCGTGGCATGTTGAGTTTGTAAATGCCGTGGCACGCTTTCATGTCACGTAGCTCATTGAAGTGACAGCTGGCGAGCTGGCGCGCACTGGCAAATGCTAATGTCCTCGAGAGCATTTGCCATAAACTCAAGTGAAATCACTTTTAATCGGCCGATGAAGTTCTCAGCGCGCGCTTTCATTGTGCAATTAAGTACCATCAACTTGTGCGAAGAGGCAAGGGGGTATTACCAAATATAGACGAACCAGGCTTACACTCAACACGCTCATCGAAGAGATCCAAATATAGCATGAAATATAAATACACAAATCGATTGGGTTGACAGCTTCACTCTCGCTTCCCCTCAATCTCTCCCTCTTTCTCTGTCTTTCCCCTTCTGTCTAATAAAGGAAATTCGTCTGCACTTTTCTATAACTCTCTTAGTGTATATTCCCATCGATATTTCTAAGCTTCACTGATTGTTTCATCTGTCAGAGCGCATTGCAAATTTGATGGCATCGAAATGTGTCGCAGATTTGAGCAGCAAAGGGAGGAGGCAAGAGCAAGGAGAGCAGCTTAGTATGCAGCTCGCATTCAGAGACGGCAGCAGATTGTGAAATAGAGAAGGAGAGAGAGAGAGAACTGGCAACTGGTAGCTCTGTCACTGGCTTATGGCCAAAGCAAAGCAAAGCAAAGGGAACGATGGAACGATGGGGCAATGATTGCCATTCCATGGGGCATTTTATTGGCCATTGCCGAGCAATTTATGCAAGGTCTGCTCGGTTCTTGCAGCTGCTGCTGCTGCTGCTGTTGGCCAAAATTGCAAATGCTAAACGGTAATTAAAGTGCAACCGACAAATGGACGAACGGACAATTGGCAGGGGCCGAAAGCTTTTAAACAAACTTTCGAGCAGCAGCGTTATAATTTCTCAATTAATTTTTACGAGCTCAATCCTCGCATTTATTGATAGTAATTGCAAAATTATGCACAAAGGCGTGCCAAAAACACCAATATTCCCACCTCTCTCTCCTTCTCACCCCTTTTTCCTTCTTCGCCTGGCATTGCAATCGCCTGGCAAATGGGGCCACATGTGAGCACGTTGCTTGCTCGCTTGCCAGCAGCTCATTTTTGGCCGGAAATGAACTAGAAATGTTGCAGGCAAAACGACTTTGCGGTAAATCGACAAAATAGTTGCCCAAACCAGAGCCAGGGCCGACTAACGGGCCCACAACGAGCCCTGAACAGCAATAGCAGCCATGGCTGATGGGCCGAAAGGAGAGAAGTCAATGCCAAATGAAATTAAATTTCCGTTTAAATGCACCGCAGCGTCTGCTGCCTATTAATAATGTGATGTGCTCCTCTTCTCCTCTCGCCCTTCTTCTGTCCGACTTTAAGCGAGCAAATGCGTTTTTAAACCACGCTGTCACTTTCATTGATGTTCGTTGTGCTTCTCCTTTTGGTGTTCGCTTTACGCTTTGGCGTTTTTGTTGCCATTCCTTGGCCAAATGTTGCGAGTTCGTGACAAACGTAATGAAAAACAGATGTCAAAACAAAATGCACACAAAGAAAAACACTGGGAAATGTAAAACAAATATACGAAACGAATGAAACCCAAACGAAAGTGTTATACACTTGCCAGAAGGTGTATAACAGTTGTGGTAAGAAGGTAGTTATTATGAGAAGTTCTTGACTTGGAAAGGAAGGCTTGAGAACAAGGAAACTCTTATTATATGTTGGGGTAAAAGAAAGCAGTTGAGCAATAATGAGAAGTTTATTAAATTTAAAGGTATATATATAGTATGAATTAATTAACAAAATACTTTACATTGAAGGTATATATAGAAATTTTGAACATTGGTATTAAAAATTCTTAGTATAGTGTATATAAATCTTTATTTTCCAACATTAAACTTCTTTAAACTTGATAAAACACATTGAATTTCTGAGGATAGTAAGGAAAAGTCTTTTCTACATTTTTCCATAATAATATTATATAATAATATTTAAACCATCTTGTAAACAGTAACAAATAAATCACGTTTAATACTCTACCTTTTTATATACAATATTTTGAAATTTTTTTATTAATAATTGAAAATATATATGAATATTTCCTATTTATATTGAACCCACGCTCACCTTCATCTTCTCTTTAATCTCTTTTTAGCTTATGGAGAAGTAAATTGAAAATTTACATAACGTTGCCAAACTGTTTACAAAGTCATCATGCCCCAAACTGTGTGTGGGCTGGCCAAAGCTGGAAACGAAACAGCGCCAAGTTTTTGCAAGCGCTTCTGTTTTATGCAAATTCCATGCTCCGATTCGGCAGCGAGTTTGGTTCAGCTCAGCTCAGTGCAGTTCAGTTCAGTTGAGCTGAGCTTTTTGGTCTGCTGTTTGGACAGGTGAGCGTGGCACAAACAGAGAAAGAGAGAGAAAGAGAGTGAAAGAGGGAGAGAGCAGAGAGCAGACGGCTTTGAAGTGCAGAATAAATAAAATGAATGAGCTGCCGAGTGTGGAAAGTGCATAATGTAGTTAAACGCGCTGCGATGGTGTGACGAGTGTGTGTGTGTTTGTGTGTGTGTGTGTGTGTGTGTGTGTGTGCGAGGTGTGCGGCTTAGTTGCCGCTTTTCCTTTTGTGTAAATAGTTTTAAATGCGCTTTAATTCATTTGTGAGTTCGAGTTGCCAGTAATAAATTAAATTATTCTTTAAATAATTTTTTAAAAATAAATCAAATTATTTTTAAATCTCCTCAAGTGTTTATTAATCAGTTAAAGTACTGCACACACTCTGCCCAATTTGAAAACCCGCATAAACAACATTAAAAAGTATAAAAGAATTAAAAGAAAAAAGAAGCTTCGCCCACGCGTCGTATACGCAATTTGCTGTCCATTGTTGCACTGGTTATAAATCAATGTCAATCAATGAGCCGCCGCGAACGGCGCACATCAATCAGCCCAAGTCAATCAACAACAAAACACAAAAAAAAAAACACATTGCAAACTTTTCAAGCCAAAAATTTGATGCAGCTAAAAGTTGAGTTACCTTTTGTTGTTGTTGTTATTGTTGTCTGTTTCCACGTATCGCGATTTCAGAGTCCATAAAACAGCCATTAGTTCTGGGCGATGGGCATATTAAAATGTTGCAACAGACTGTTGCAAGCAGCGACAACGTGCAGCGGCAGCAGCGTCCTCATTACAAGTTTGTTGCTCGATGGCGATGGCCGTGTTGACAGTGCACTTCCGTTTCCGGTCTCAGATCCGTTCATAAATCACATTTATTAGAGCAAATGCTGTGCGTATCCCTGGCGCGATTATCGAGACAGGCGAGAGAGGAGGGATGGAGGCAAAGGGGGCGTGGCAGTGGCAGGCCACAAAAACGCAACAAATTCAGCCAGCATCAGCGAAATAATTGAAAGCCCAAAACAATTGCCATTTGTCGGTGCGTTTGTCTGCATGTGTGTATTGATGTGTGTGTGTGTTTTGGTGAGTGTTTGTGTTTGTATTGGTGTGTGTGGGAAGCCATAAATAAAATTTACCAGACATCGTCGGCAACAGGCAGGCAGCAGCAACAGCCAGAGCAGTACAAAGGGGCAATCGCTCGAGCCACAGGAAGTGATTGATTTATGCCCGTTACCTTCCCCCTCTGTCCATATCCCCCTCCTTCCCCCTGGCCGAGCTACAGCTCGAAGCAATTGGCCACAATTTGGGTTAACGTTTTTATTCGCAAATCTTTTATTGATGATGTGTGACGAGGAGATTGTCGAATTGTTCTCTCGATTCTCTGCTGCAATAGTTGCAACGGGAGGGGGATGGGGATCAAGAGGGGCGTGGTGGGGCATGTGTAACGACTTTTAGACGCCTCATTGCTTCCGGGGTAATTGATATCGCTGCCGGCATTATTTTAGTCACGTGCCCTAACTAACTTTGCCAAACAATTAGTTTAAGCTTTTTTCCCGCTGCTGTTGCTGCTGTTGGGGAAACTTTGTTGCCAAAGTTTTTTAGCTGCTGTTGTTATTTTTGCCGCTGTTGCTGCTGCTGTTGCTTATCGTTTAGTCGACGTGGCTCGCCATCAACTTTGGCGACAGTCAACTTTGTGCAGCAAAGGAAAGGGGAGGGGGAGAAGGAGGGCGAGGAGGGACAGCTTGAAACGACGGCGAGCCACACGCAGCACTTGCAGCGCATGAAGCTTATCCCCGCAGCAAAGTAGATAACGAATAAAACACATGTAAGGCAGACACAAAAGACACAATTGGATAAGTGGTCAGGGGGGAGGGGGTAGGGGGAAGAGAAAAGGGAGAGGGGTTTAAGGAAAAATGAAAAACAAAGCAAGCAAAGCCAAAGGGCAGTTACACTTGCAGATATAGATATGGATAGGGAAAGAGTGAGAGAGAGGAAGGGAGAGAGGTGAAGAGGGAGAGGAAGGGAGACAGAGTGATATGGATTAATGTGGGGAAAGAGATGGAGATATAGCAACAGCTCAGTTAGGGTCAGTTTCAAATGAATAAGCTCCAAGCTTGAACACATTTGGTTAAACTTCATTTGCTACACAAATTTGGTTTAATAATTTCTTGGAAATTCAATTAAATTATAATATTTTAGACAAATGCCAGTACACAATAGAGGAAATCAGTTTAATGGCGTAATATCTAATTAAAATATTTAGCAAAGCGTATAATCGCATAATTCACAGGTTTATTTAAGGGTATTTGCCAAAGTTACGAATTTGCGCAATCTTAACCGGCCAGCTTCATACGTTTTCAATTACCCATCCCATTGTCCACTGCGCTTATCTTAGGTAGACAACAATAAACAAAAGGGCAACAACAATTTGTATTGTTTCTGCATTTTGTCCACTCTACACTGTCCTCTCTACACTGTCCACTCTGCGCAGTAAGCTCTAGTTTATACATAAATATTCGATGTGCGCTCGGCAATCCGCTTAGCTGTAACTCGAGTAGGGGCACAAATTGCATTTAGTACAATCCACTGGCGATTCCTAGCCCCACCTACCGCCCCCTTGGCTACTTATGTTCACTTTTGTTTATCGAAATCGCAGTGAAAGGGTATACAAAGCTGTTGTCGCTTTCAGAGTTTGTTTGCAGAGGGTTTTCTTTGAAGAGCAAGCACTTGAAAGTAAGCGTTTGGCAGAGAGAGGGGGAGAGAGCGAAAAAGAGATATAGATATAGACATGCTATAGATATAGTGATAGATTTGTCAGTAGGAAGTGCAGCTCTGATTGATGAACAGAATGTGTATATGATGATATATATATGACTTTATAAGATATTAAAACCTTTTCTTCTTTCATCTTTACTCTTCTTCCCCTTTGCAGGGTATCTCACTGCCTTATACTCTCGCTTTCGTTATGTGCACGCTGCTCTACTTCTTCGTCTGTCTTAGTTTTATTGACTTGTGTGCGAAACGTTCGCATTTATTTGCTATTTTTCAAAGAGCGCGCAGTTTATTGAAAACTACACTCAGTTTAATTGAATGGCTGCGCCAAAGGTTTAAGAGGCTACTCGCAGACCCAGTGCCCCCAAACCCCTTCTCCGATACCCCTGCCTGGTGCTCAACCCCAATTCGAATGCTTTCAAAGTCAATTGTTTGTGTGTGAGTGCGAGTGAGAGAGACAGAGCGAGAGAGAGTGTGCGTGGCAAAGTTTTCGCTCGGCGCAAAAGTTGAACGTATTTTCATTTTTTCACGCCAATGGGCCAAATTATAATTCGAGAGAGAGCGAGAAGGATGTAACTTTCTCACTCCCTCTCCCTCTCTCTCTCTCTCACACTCACTATCGCTGCCGAAAGTGCTTTATGCCAAACTTTTTGTTCAGCACTTAGTTTTCAATTATGAAATTTGCATTAAGCCGACCACTTGGCAAGCGCAATATTGATATTGATTTTGATTTCAGCTACATATACATACACATATATATATATAGTCCCAGGCGAGTATATACGGAGTATGTGCTGCATGCTGTCTTGATTTATGCAGTGCTCAATTACTTAATTGCCGAGTGAATTAAACAATTGCTTGTCATGCGGCGAAGGGCAGCAAAGGAAAATTGCTCCCTGGGTGAAAACTTAAAGTGGATAAAGGCGAAAAGGGAAATGCGCTCAGGCGTTGCACAAGGGGATTTCCTTTTGCTTTTGCAGCTGTTGCACCATCAAGTGTCTCCACACACACACTCCCTCTCTCTCACTCTTTCTCTGTCTGTCTCTCTGGTCATGCGTTAATTTCGTAGCCAATTTGCTGCGCTTCGCTGAGCTTGTCCGAAAAGGATTTGAATGCCAAGTGGCAACAACAACAACAACAGCATCTCGAACATAACAATCGAAATCGTATGCAGATAACTGTGAACTGATGCAGCATCAGCAGCACTTTGCGCTAATGAAGTGTTTGCATATTACGCATACGCCGCGTGGCGCCTCTCTCTCTCTCTCTCTCTCCACTTACACACTCACATTACGCATACGCCGCAGTGTTAAGCGAATTTCTAAATAAACATTTGCATATCTCACAGCTGGCAGGCATTTGCTTATCTCCTCCCCTCTCTCCTCTCCTCTCTGCCTGCCCGTTACGGCTGCAATGCAGAAGGAACGAAAAATTGAAATAGGGCGAAACAAGTTAACGCTGATTGCACAAAGCCGCCGGATTTGTAGACCATTGCGCAGTAAAAAAGTTAAGCAAAACACGAAATTAAGAAGTGTGAGGTGAGTGGAAGGAGAGGAGTGAGGGGGGCTGGGTATCTGTGAATATGTGTGCACAGGATACATTAACAAAATTAGCGCAGCCAGGGGTGAAGACGTTGCAGACATTCATTCTAGCCATGTTCGTCAGCGTGTAAACAGCCGAAAGGGAAGCAAGAATGGAGAGGGGAGTGGGGAGCGAGGCGAAGGCGCTCCAGGCAAATCAACAAAACGAGCAGGATAAAGTGGGAGAGCTGTAACAGGAACCGTAGGAGTAGCAGCAGCAGCAGCAGCACTTCGAGGCGTAGCATACACTCAGTCGGCACTCAACACTCTTTGGTAAATTGCCGGAAGTTTTTGTGCGATTAAAGCGCCATTATCGATGTGAATTATTTTGGCAGCAGCGTCGCACCTGCCCCTCGTTCCCCTTCCTGCGTGGCAATCAATTTGTTGCGGGCTTTAAAAAGTAATTGCCACGCATTTGTCGCACGAAGCCGAAATAAGGCAAAGCCGCGACTTGAAAGTGTGAAGAACAAAGCCCAAGTCAAGAACAAGAGGAGCAGAGGAAGAAGGGGGAGGGAAGGGCAAGCGCGCGTCGTAACTACGGCAAACTTTGCCGCAACTTGAAATTCAAATTAAACTTTCGCTAGTTTTTTGTGATTTGTTGCCCCAGCTGCCCTGCCCCATGCTTGCCACTTACATTTATCATAACCGGCGACGCGGCAAAAACTTTTGTCTCAACTACTTTTTGACTTAGCGTCGAGTTGACTCGACTGCGATTTGATTTAGCGCCACATTGGCGACCACATCACCCAATGAAGCTAATGAAGTCGAAATTGGTTATCCAAGCAGTCGCCCTTTGTCAATATTTAATTAGACCAATTTACTCGACTCCCTCTCTCCCTCCCTCTGCCTCTTGTCGACCACTTAGGCTGCAGCTTGCGGCTTCTTTGATATCCTCCCTGCCCCCGTTACAATTGCGAACTTACTCTTGGCCTCGCCTCTTGGCTTCGACTCGGGGCCAAGCCCAGTCCAGGTGTGGCCGCAAAATTAACAAAGCTGCCGGCAAAGCCAAAGCTAATTAGCATGTGCAGCCCCGGACAATGCTCAGTCCCGGCTCAAGCTGTAAACAACGGCCACGGGCAACGTCTAGCACAGGCTCCTAAGCTCAACTGGGCAACAAACATTGTTGGCATGCCAAACATTTAATTGCCAGCTGAGCACGGCTTAATGCTTTCGCAAGGCAGGCAACCTTTAATTGGAAGAGAAAATGAAGGAGCAGAAGGAGCCATGGGGATAAAATGAAAGATTTAGAAAGACGATTGCCAAGAAACTTGAGATGCAACCTAAATTTGAAGTCATGTTTCGCAACTGTATAACAATTATTTCCAGATATATAATCGCCTTCTCATTAAAAAGCATTTACATTCTCAAACCAACAACAACAAAATTTGCTGTGAATTTCTAATGAATAATGCGTCAAAGTCAGCGAGGCCAGCCGAAATTTTGCATTGATTAAATTAGCATAATTCAATGCGAATTAATGCAACATTTGCGCGCATTTGCCAATTGAGCGATAATACCGAATATTTTGAAAATACATATATCATATTCAAATTGGGGATTTCTCACACACACACATACACTGGCAATCGTGTGAATGCCTAATTGGGTTGTGGCTCATGCAAAAGACATGAGTTTTAGATGCGCATTTGTAATAAACAACAACAAAATGTGCAACAAAATGGAAATAGATTATATAATAGGGACGATTACAATAATTAAAATTATGCTTACAAATAATTACAATACTAGAAAATGTATATTAATAATAATAAGAGCAATTAAGGTAATGTTTCTAATCAATCGAACAATAATAATATATATTAATAATGTAAATAATAATAGCATCTGCTAAGAATATGCATAAAAATAATTTTGAAAAAATAAAAAAAACGTATAAATAAAATAAATACGAATAAGAATAATAATAACAAACATAATAATGAAACACTCACATTTTCCATTTTCCTGTTCACGTGGCAGTTTATTGAGTCACTTTATGTTTTGGCTGCCGAATGGGAAATTGCAGCAGATGATTTGCCACTGCAACTGCAACTGCTGCAACAAAGTAAAGCACGTCAAGTGCAACTACATGTGTCGTCCTCGCTGCGGCAATTTGCATGTGCTGAAACAGTAAAGTTTGGCCAAGGATGCTGCCAAGGAGATACCCACAACGGATCCAGCTGCTATGGCACCCAGCTGACTCGCTCTCTCTCTCTCCCGCCCTCTCACTCTTTCCCTCATTCTCTCTGCCTCGGCCGCACACGTGTGTGCAGACGGAAAAAGCATAAAATCAATTTAGTATTTTTCAAATAAAAATCGCATAAAGTTCTGCGTGCCATTCGTTTTGCCATTCTACATTCTCCGTGCCGCCTGCCGCTTGTTTACAAAACGGAAGCGCTCCTAAAAGTATGCTATGAAATTTGTATAGCTCTGGCGTCGACGGCTTTGAACGCATCAACGGCAATTGAGCGTTCCGAAACAAAACAGCAAAACTTGGACCAAAAACAACGAAAACAAAAATGAGAATAAACGTACAAAAAATCCAAAAACATACACAAAGGCTTTGTATTCAGCGTTTTACTCGACCGTCGGAAAAAACTTTATGGTAAATAATTCAAATGCTTTGCATATATTTCGAGCTATGCGATTGCTTCTTTTTGCTTCATTTCGCCGCTTATACCTTATGTAACAGGTAAACGGGGGAGTTGAATGGATAACTGCCGCTTTGACAAATATCAGGGCAGACAAAAGATCAAAACAAAAGCAACAATTTAAACGATTTAATACAGTGAATATACGAACAAATGATCTTCATTGCCCAGCAGGAAATCTTAGGGTATATTGTATGTATGTTAGATTGGCTGTAATTACTTCAACAAACCTAATTGGAATTGTCAGGGGAATATACAAGGCATGAGGGTGAGTGTGAATGAGGAGGAAGGGGATGTGGAAAGGGGATACAGTCTTAACACATATAATTCACCCAATGTCGCAACTTCCGCGCTGTAGTTGGCGAGGAAATGCGACTATAATAACAACTGCAAGTCATGTTATTTTCCGGGCCGAACTTTGTGCTCTGTGTGTGGTTGACATTTGGTGGCATGCTCGCGGTCTGTCACACACACACGTTGACATCCGCATAGACACACAGACAGACACACGTGGAGCGAGTTTGAATGCAAGTTGGCTTTAAGTTATGTTGGCTTTAAGTTGATTCACTTGTCAAAGTATGCAAAGGGATAAGGACAGAGGGAAGGGGAGGCGGCAGTCGCTGTCAATAAAAAGCGAAACGAAACGAAACTCCATTTTACAGCTCAACTTAACAACAACAGCAAAGTGTAGCATACAATTTGGCGTCGTCTTAACATGTGACAGTCAAGAGGAAGAGATAGAATGAGAAACAAAAACGAACAAGAAATAAAGCGCAGAAGCAGCAGGAAAATGCTGTCACGCCAGAAAGGAGAAACTCGAAAAAAAGAAAACGAAACGAAACGAAGAAGTAACATAAAGAAAATAAAGAGCAGCAAGTAAACTTATTGAATGCGACTTGGGTATCGTGTGTGCATTCGCCGTTACTTTCCGAAACGATTTTGACAGTTTGCTAAATTACGCGACATTAACTTAATAGACTTCCATATATTTGGCAGACATTTGGCAGCTGCAGCCGAAAAGCCACAAGGCTGCACAAATGCCACAGGCAATACAAAATAACAACCAGCTACGTGTGACTGTCTTAGTGTGTGTGTGTGTACATAACAATCGACCCAGCCACAAAATGCACAACCAGTCCACATACATACGTTTAAATATAGCATAACATACATATATATGCAGTTTGTGCTTATCTGTTCGACTTGGCTTCCAATTCTTTTTTGTGGCGTTTATTGTGCGGCTTGACGACTCGCAGCGGGAGTTGCTGTCGGCGCAGGAGCTAAAAACAGTTGCGGCCAATATCAAAATTTATCCAGCTGAGCGCGCAGAGAGTTGCGACGCCTGTTTTAATTTTTAAAGCAAACTTTTCGGCTGAGTGTTTTATTGCCGAGAGGGAACTTAAAGCAAGAGCGGAAAGTGATTTTATTTTCAAATTGATATTTAAATTGAATTGGGCATATAAACTGTGGCAAAAAATATATTATATACATATGATATATACATATATTAAATATATATCTAATATAAATTAAATATTTGAGTTTTAGTTTCAATTAACGATCTTGTTATTAATAATTTTTTATATTCATATTAATTCTTAATCTCCATTCGGTTCGCCCCGGTTAAACGGCAAAAATAAGTCATTGAAGCCCACGGCATCGTTGTCGTAATCTTCCTCGCTCAGCAAGCCCATCTCATACATATAGCGATCATAGTGAGGATCAAGTTCGTCGTCCGATCCGAAGCTATCGTAGTCATCTGCATAGAAATCAAATTCAAGCAAGTGGGGCATTCGAACCTGGCTCAGATCCGAGGAAGCTGGCGGTGCCAGCGATACATCTATGGTGTCCTTGGAAGCCACATCTGGTTGCTGCAAGCTGAACTCATTGATTTGACTTCCATATACAAAGAGCTTGATGGGCAGACAACGCACTTTCGTCTTGTCGTGCAACTTAAGGATAATGTCGTACAGAAGGCGGTCTGTGAGGCGATGACACTCCTCCAGGTGCAGCACTTGCAGTTTGGGGCATGCAAGCAGCAGACGCAGCACGGTGGAATTACTCAGATTGAACCAATACTTAAGGCTGATCTCCTCCAGCTCCAGCAGCCTTATTTGCCCCAATTCCCAATCGCCCAAAACATGATTATGTGGCAATATCAGAGTCTTCAATGCTCTCAGTTCGCCGATTTTACCGATCATACTGTCGTTAAGACAATTCTGGCCACGCACTTCAAAGTGCTCAAGCTGTTGGGCCTTGTGTTGCACCAGCCAAGTGAGCAGCTCCGGTCGCAGCAACGAGCCTTCCTCGTAATTATACAACACGAGCTTTGTGAGGCATGGCAACTTGGCAACATGCTCGTAGCGTTTATCCGGCAGGCTGCTAAACGTGAGCTCTTCCAGCGCGTTGCAGCACTTCCCTGTGACCATTTGCTGCAATCCCGCTGTGACGCTGTACACTGCCTTCAGATCGAGCCTCTTCAGCTTGGGCAGTGCCTTGCAGAACTTAGGCAAATACTTCGGTTGCAACCCATTGCAATTGGTCAGTATCAAAGCCTCCAGGCTGGCGGGCAACAGGTGCATATTCACTCCCGTGAGCTTATAATTGTCCGAGAGATCCAAATGTTTCAGTTCTGGCAGGTGGCGCAGTGCCAGCAGACAATCATTAGCTAGGGTGCAGCCACTAATCTTCAGCACCTGCAGTTGCTCCAGCTTGGCAAAGAACTTGCGCATGTTACGCACTGAGAATTTGCTGCCTGTGATAACCATCGACTTGAGATTGACACAGTGCGCGCCAAAGTATTCGCACAGTCGCTGGCAGCGGGCACGTGGCACAATGCCCTCAATCTGCTGCAGATGCCGTCCAGAGAGCATAAAGAAATCACGTATATCCCACAGGGTCATCGCATCGAATTCGTCGAATTGCAGCGACTTGTGCAGAGCCGGCGACACCTGGCGATAGACGCTGCGAAAGCGTGTACAGGTGCGTGCAAAGTGAATGCGATCCGTGAGCACCAGCTCCCGCAGTATGTACTCCAGGCAATGATCGTCCAGTGTGAGTATCAATGCCGGCTGCTCGTCCTGTTCAGCGCCCTGCGGCACAGTGCCATAGGCATCCGGCTGATGCCAGCTATCGTTGGCCTGCACGCACAGACGTCGCCCGTTGATGGTGTGATTGTTGCAGCGCAGCGCTTTGCCCGCATCCGGTGCATTGGCAAAGCAAACGAAGCCTGTCTTTGACTGACGGAGACGGTGGGATCTCTTACGGCAATACTGTGCAATGACCTTGCAGCCGAACAACTGCAGCTCTTCCACGCGTCCAAATCCTTCGAAATATCGTTGCAGTTCAGGCACCTTGACCTGAGGAAGGTACCAAGAGAGCAGAATGTTAAAGGAGATCTTTTTCCTTTCTCCTGACTTACCTCGTTCGCAATGTTGTGCAGATATAGTTTCTTTACCACTATATGATCCTCTGTGTACGCCACGCCCTTCTTGAAGTAATAATTCTGCTGCGTGGGATTGAAAAGGAAGTTTGCCATTTTCAGTTTTATTTTTATTGTTCAACTGAATAATTTCTACTGTTTCTTCTCTATCTGCCTGCTTTAATGTGAGTTATGAGAACAGTCAGACTTAAGCCTTTTACTAGTTCAAAAGACTGTTTGATATTAATGCCTTTCTGAGTTCTTCTTTTCCCCACTTTTCCCTTCTTCTCCTTCAATCAACGCAGCTTGCCAGGCCTCACTTTACGTATTTCCTGCCTATGAAGCGGAAAGCGTATTAAAAAACTGTCACAAGTGCAGGCATGCAGGAGATCTAGGTGCCGAGATATGCGTGTGTCTGTGTGAAAGATACTGCGAAAGGGTTGTGCAAGAGATGGAGATAGAGAGAGTGAGAGAAAAATGGGAAAAAAGTGCATGTGCAGCAGAAATTAGTGAGGACCGGCGCATGTTGCACTGCGAAGCTTGCGTCGATGCTTTTGCTGCGTTAAGCAATAAGGCAGCGTACGTACTATGTGATTATATATGTATACATATACATATTTACAATCGTGTATGTAACTTGATGAAGTGACCCAGCTGTATTTATTAATAATTCGAATAAAATATTGATGTCTTCATTGAAATAAATTTACGAATTTAATGTGAAAAGATGTTTAAAGTAGTAAATAATTGTATAGAAGATTCATTAAAAGTTAAAATGTAATGTGTAGAGATTCATACAGTCCATATTCCCGTACCGTAGTGTAGAGTTAAATACAGAAGTGGTGAATATTGTAGAGAAACCAAGAGAAGTGGTGGAATCTAGCGTGGTGGGGTGTAGAATTGTGCAGGGTTAGTGTAGAGTACTGTAGAATAGTGTACAAAAGGTAAGAGTAGCGATGAAGGAAAGGTAAGAGTAGTGAAGATATGTGTAGAGAAGAGTAGAGAAGTGCAATGTGGTGTAGATTAGTGAAGAGTAGTATAAAGTAGTGAACTTAGAGTAGCGTAGATAAGTATATATTAGTGTAGAGCCCAAAAGAGTAGTGTAGAGTTGTGTAGAGTAGTGTAGAGTTATTAAGAAGATGTAGAAAGAGGAGGAAGATAAGTGTAGAGAAGTGCAGTGCGCTAAAGATTGGTGTTGAGAAGTGTAGAGTTGTGTAGAGTAGTGTAGAGTTGTTTAGAAGAGAAGTGCAGAGCGCTTAAGAGTAGTGTAGAGAAGTGTAGAATTGTGTAGAGTAGTGTAGAGTAAAGTGTCAATTGTCAAAATATAAAATGGCTAATGAGGAATGGTGGAAAATGAAATAAACAATAAATAAATAGTGTAGAGTAATGGAATTTAGCAAATCTTCGACAACTGCCAAGCTCGCTTCCACTCTCAGTGAGTTTCTCAGGCACCACAGTCCTGCTAGTTGGCGTTGCGTATATCACTCAGTGTTATGGTTATCAGCACAGTTGTTCCCTTGTTGCTGCTGTTGTTGCCACTTCCGTTCGCCTTGCACCGCTTCCCAGACACTTGAAATTGCTAACAACGCACGATGGCGTTAACATTCTCCATTGTTGCTGTTGTTGTTGTCTTTGTTGTTGCTGTTGTTGTTGTCCCTTGTCAGTGCTGCTGCCGCTGCTGTTTGTCGTTGTCATTGTTGCTGCTGTTGTTGTTGTTGTTGCTAGTTGCCATCCATAAATTCTTGCATTAATGGCAACGGAGTAGAGGGGGAGTGCGGGGGCAGTTAAGGGATGGGCGTGGCTGCATTTGATGCTTCCCTTTTCATGTAAATGTCACCAAGGCAAAGTTGCAATGATTGCACATCTCTGCAGAGCCTTCCCCCCTCCACCCCTTCTAGGCTCTGGCACTGCCTCAGTTGACTGTGTGCCACAAAAATCCATTCTATGAGCAGCTCCTGTTGCCCGTTTTGATTGCGGTTGCAATTGCGAGAAATTTGTAAACATATTTTTTACAAAATTTATTTACTTCGCAACGTGCCGCACTAACTTTTCCGCCCGCCCCACACCGATCTCTCCCCCTCTAACTCCTTGTGGAATTTTGTGCAGATTTTCCTCTCACACTCTCCTTCTTTCTTTTCTTTTTTAATGCTCTGCACCAAATCCAATTTAAGAGGCGCCGCACGAGGATGAGTTTATTTTAAGTAGTTTTGCAGTGAATTCCCTTAAGCATTTTGTGCGTGCATGCTGATAAGTTGAGGACAGATAGAGGGGACTGGGAGGGGCAGGGGTGCGTGCACAGTGGTGTGTGGGAGGCATTAAAATTCAATACACAGTCAAACATAAATTCGATAAGTTTGAATTCGGGCAGCAGACCGAGAGAGCAACATGTTTTATTTGCTAGCTCGACGTGTGCGTGGTGTGAATGTGTGAGGGAGAGAGAATGGTTGTGCAAGTGGGAAGGCAGCATAAATTCAATAGCGCCAACATGCCACTGCCGTTGTCAGGCCCCACGGCAACAGACACCTCTACCCCCCTCCCGCTTGCACAAAGAGGAAAATAATAAAATAAAACTTTATTGACACAAACATAAAATTCCCAAATGGTCGAATAGCTCTTTCTCTCTCTTCCCCCTACCCCCCACCTCTCTCTCTATCTCGCTCGCCTATTCTCTCTCTCTCGCTTAGACAAATTTATGCATGTGTAAATATTGTTGGCATCTGATAAAACATATTGACAAACATTCGCCGAATCGAATTCAAAACAAATTTTGCAACATAAAGAAAACGTTTCTCATTCGCACTGCGAGTATGTGCGTATGTGTGCCTGCGAGTGTTTGTGTGTGCGTGCAATCTGAGAATGGTCAAAAGTTTTTCAAGAAATAAAGCAAACTCACAAGTGGCGATAGCTCGGATCGAATACAGACAAAGCAACTGGCAAAGGCTTTCTTCGAGCACATTCCACGACATTGCCAACAGCTCGTCATTTCAAATAAAGTTAAAGAAAAACTCAGAAATATTAAGGCATCAAATACAATATAGACAAATATTAACAGCAGCAATGCGAAAAGACTGCTTTGTATTGTGTCTAAATAAAAATCAAGCAATGAATATCTTGCAAATATTTTTTTCATTTGTTTTTAAAACGTCTGTATATCAAATAAACAAAACTTGAATTGTTTTTTCAGCAATCTTCTGTTGTAAGTTCATTGAACTTTGCGCAAATAGAAAGCTCAACTATGCTTTACAACAATGTGCCTTGGCCTTTGTATTTTTATATTGTATTAATTATAAAGTCTTTCATTTGCTTTAACTTATTTATATTCAGTCAACTGGGATGGCCCTGTATCTTGAGACCAAATGAGTATTGTTGATATTTCATTTGCAGTTTTAAGCTGTTAATCTTTTATATGTGCAATAATAAAAGAACATGCGGCACTTTTAATGCAGCAATCTCTCGAGCTTAGGGTTTTTTCTTTGTACGTAAGAGACAGAATATACGCATGTGAAGGGGTAGTTAAAGTAGTTATTATGCTTATTATGATACATGATTTTTTTAAAAATCTAATTCATTTTTATTAAGTTTTCTATAGTAAACCAATTTCACTATAAAGACATTCAAAAGGTCCTGCAAGTATTCCCGAAAATAATATTATAATTTATAAAGATTAATTCTTTGATATAATACAATCTAATGCATGTTCAACTCGTGTATTAATTATTTAGATTAAATCTTTATTCATAGTTGAGTCCAAGGAATATAAGTTGTGATGGCACACACATCTTATATTATATTCTAAAAGTATTCTTTACGAATATTGTTCTTGATTAATTCAAATCACATTTTGTGTTTTGATTTCTCAGTATAATACCTTATTCCCTTACTCTCTACAGCGTATCTGCAAGTCGTTCACATTACTTCAACTCCTCTTGGTTTTTTACTCCTTTAATACGGGTTTGCTGGCGTTCGGCTCATTTAACGAAACAATTAAAACGGCTTATGCACTAAACTGGCAAAAAACAGTTAAGCGACAGTTACAGACGTCTGTGTGTGTAATTGTACTTTTGCTAGTGTGTGTGTGCAGCTTAAAATGGCGCAGGCAAAAAGCTGAGAAAAACGAGAAAGAGGCAGAGATGGAGGGAAAAGGGAAAGTAGCAGGGGGCAGCATTTGCATTTGCCGCCTAATAGAACTTTAATTGTTTTTGCTAAAGGTTTCGCCTGCGGATTGCAGCAAGGATAATTGTGTATGTACGTGTGTGTGTGGGTGTGTATGACTCTGTGTGTGTCACATAGTTAAAATGCCTTATATCGCTCTGGCATGCTGGCACTTAAAATGAAACGAAACGAAAGCTGAGCTGGGTTCGGTTCGGGACATACGAGTATGCAAGTTTATTTGGCCTGAGAGCAAAGCCAGCAAAGGCAACAGAGGAAGCAGCTGGCCAGACGTGGCTGCAGCTCATGGTGAGCCTTATTGGCTCGATAAGGCGCACAGGCACGAACCGGCAGAGTCTGAGCCGGAAGTGCAGACTGCCCCGCTGCCCTTCCTTCCCTTTTTCACTACAGAAAATGTGAAACGTGCGAGATTCTTAAGCAAATTTCCATAGTTTTTGACATGTGCGACATTAGATTGAACGCCAGGATCATAGGGATGCATGGCTTAGCATGTGTAAGTGCTCGACTCTCTGTGTGTGCGTGTGTGTGTGTTCGTGTGTGTTTGAGCTTTCATTATGCTAAACGCTGACTGAAGCCGCCACTAATAAAAGCTTTATGGCAGCCAGAACGCTGCCAAGGACAGCGCGCCTCGACTCGCAGGGAGCAGACGCTGCCATGTGCACAATGCCGGCTCCCTCCATGTGCTGTGCTCTGCTCTGTGCTCTGCTGTTGTAGGCTCGCCCCCCTCCCCGCCTAGTTCTTGTTGTGCGCCGTATTTTGTGTGTCTGTGAAAATATTTTCAAAGTCTTAACCTCACTGGCTGAGCAATCATAAATCAAATGCCACTGCGCTACCTTTTGTTGCTTGAGTGCTCGCATACTCACACACACAAACACACATATACAGCAAACACACTCTCACACACACACAGCACACTCTCACACAAACACACATGTGCAGGCTGTTGTCGTCATCGTGTAGCTTAAATTTTATTTATGGCTCAAACTGTGCCTTGTGCTAGTGTGTGCCTGTCAGAGTGTGAGTGTGTGAGTGTGTGAGTGTGCCCAACATGCTAACACACGCGTGCGAGAAAAATCAACTTTGCAGCTTGTGAGGTTACTCAACTCGTGGCTACCCTAGACAGTGCTGAACAGCAAAAATATAAAATGAAATTAGTAAAAAAAAATAATTGTATTTCTAGGCTTTTTGTTTTATTTTAAATGAAATTCAATTTATAATACTAAGAAAGAATAAATACTAAGAAAGGACAAATGAAGACATAAATTATCTAAATAATTGTATATTTTGCAAATTTTTTTATTGACAAATAATTGATTAATTTCATTTATTTATGAATTAATAAATTGTATTTTTTTACACCTTAGTTATTTTTATATTTCTTAATTAACTAATTAGTAAATAAGTTTTATTCATTTTATTTTAAGTTAATTTCTTTATACTTTGATTCTTTATTTATTCTTTATTTAAGTTAAAACAAATAAAATGATAAAATAAATTAATTAATTAAAATTACAAAATGTTACAAAATCGTTTATAAAAATATTTAATTTTTTTATAAAATCATATTTTTACAAATTAAATAAAATAAATTAATTTGTATATCACTTACAGAACTAACTACCAAGAATGTTTAATATTCGTATACAAATACAGGGTATTCATGGCACAGCAGCCCCCACACAGCTGGCAGTGCATAAAGTTTTGTGTCTATCAACACACTCACACACACACACATAGAGCGTACATCGAACTTAGCTATGCGGCTTGTTGTTGTTCTTCTTGTTGTTTTTATTATCCTTTGTCTGTGCACGCTACGAAGAAAGGCATAGCGACTTGCTAAGACATTTTGCAAAAAAATATGTGAAGGAGAACGAACTTAATAATTAAAATGAGAGAACATTAAATAAAGAATAAAAGTTTATCTATGTATCGAATATTCTTTCTTTTTCTTTCTTTAATGATGAGTAAATGCCTTGCAGAGTATTCCATTTGAGTCTAGGCAAACAATTTGTTTCCCCATCACCTTCCCTTGGCTTTTTAGCATTTTTGTTGCTATTGGCAGAAGTCGCATGGAGCGCATAAAAGAAAAACGTGGGTAATAAATAAAAAAATTGATAAATTTATTGCCGAGGCGCAATTGTTGCAATGGCGAACATGGAGCACGGGGCGGATGAGCGACGTGAAGTGAGGCGAGGCGCGACGCAGTCGACAACTGACTGCACAGCTGATTGAAGCCGACATTTAGCTATTAGGGAGGGGAAGGCGACAGCTTGTTTTCCACCGGAGTCCTGACCCAATGTGGCCAAAAAGCTGAAAGCGTTTTTCTATGGCTTCATTCACCTGCCTGCCAGGCTGCGTGTCTGTCTGGGTTGCAAGTAATATTCATAATATTGTGGCAACAATTTGCGGTGCGCGTGTGTTTGACATGTGTGTGCGTGTGTGTGTGTGCTCACTTGTCTGTGATTCATGCATTATGCGAGTTTTTGTTGCTGTTGCTGCGAAAGGAAAACGAAAATGACGCAAAAATGTGTCACGTTTCAATGGCAGGTCATGCGGTTTTAACGCAATTAGCCACAACAAATGGCCATCATGACGCAACATCAGCGACGCCATCACCAGCAGCATCATCATCATCATTATCATCATTATCATTGGAGTAATCATTATCGTGATACTGCTGTCTCGTTGCTCGGCCACGCGACACGTGCAACATGCGTATGCGATGTTCTCGGACGCTGACCCGCCTTGACTATATATAACATTCAACTGCTCTCCCCCTCTCTCTCTCGCTCTCTCTCGCTCTTCCTCTTCCACCATGTGGCACAATGAACTGACAAGTGTAATTATGTTGCTGTGTTGTGTGCGCTGAGTGTGTGTGTGTGTGTGTGTGCGTGAGTGAGTGGGGCTGCCTCGCTCTACATAACCGCTGATTGCAAGTTTATATCCGCACAGTTCATGTTGTAGACCCCGCATCCACATTCCGCTGCCTGCTCTATTCTGCTCTGCACGGTTGCAAGAATATTTAAGGAATGCTGTTACACGCATACCCTGTAATGAGAAGGAGGGCAGGGCAACTGACTTAATTGAAAGTGTAGACCGAAAAGGAATTTGCGGCTTTCATTTTATCCTCAATTTGATAACTGAAAAATGAATATTATTTAAAAATATATAAATAAAGTATTAATAATAAAAATTAATAATTATTCCCTAAATGCATTATATTTTTTTTTTCTTTTCTTCTTCTTTCATTTATATTTTAAGATATATTTAAGTATTTTTTTATTATAAACAAAAGTAAAGAAATAAATTAATAGGCAAATTAAAGTAAATCACTTTCATTTGATTTGTACAGGGTACTCTGCCAGCGGCAAACCCCCTTTATGCATGCACGAGAATACACACTAATTGGCAGGCAACGTTAGGAGTGGCCCTCGCATGCTCGAATCCTCGAATTGTATCCCCTTTTTATGCAGCTGTCGGAGATGCGCCTCCCGTAGTTGGCTAAAGTTTTTCGGCTGTGTTTATACGGTGATTAGTTGCGGATTTTTATGCGCCCATCCGCAGTTGCGCTGAATGGAAGCTAGTTAAGTATGTAGACGCTCTTCCAGCAAACTACCTCCATCTACCTTTCCTCCCTTGCCTTACCCCCTTTAGGATTCGCTGCGAAAAAACTTCATGAAAATTAGCCACGTCAAGTGGATTCGCTTGACTGGCGACGCCGCTGGAGAGTTCCAAAGAGAGAAACTGTGCTAATTAGTGGGGTAAAAATGTGCGAAATCCGTGTTAAATATTTTTGGCCATAGATGCTGCCTAATTGCCAGTGGATGCAACATTCTCGAATGGGCCCTCCCCATGTGGGCATATCATGAACAATTAAGGCAGAGGCCTTCTTAAAGAATTAACGCTACATGAGGCTTGTAGATAATTTAAGTTGAGGTTGATATCATAATATGTTTGTAGTTAGTACCTTCAACTTTTGTACTTTAGAAAAAAATCTATAGTATCTATATAAAATTATGAGTAAATGAATTCAAAACAGAAGTCGAATTAGATAACGTAAATAGTAAATTGTGAATTCCATTTTCCTCGCATGAAGCAAAATTAAAATGAAGTCTGACAAAACTGAATATTATATTACAATATTTATATTATTTGCTTTGCGCCCGAGTTGCAGCACTTGCAATAAATATTGCACAAAATGTGTTGCACAAGTGAGTCAACAACAGCAAAAACAACCACAAAAAAAGAGCCCCAAAAAATGTAAACAGAAAATAATAATAATTTACTGGTGCAGGAAAAAGTTGGGCAACATATTTTCATCACAATTCATAATTTAGCCAAAACCGCAGAGCGCAGCGTTGAGGCACAACAAAAAGGGCAACGGGACTGCAAGGACTCAGACACACTAGGAAGGGGCCGTGGAGAAGGTGGAGAGGGACATAGGGTGGTGAATGAGGGTGCCAGGGAGACAACAAAGAGGCACTTTAAGTGAAACTAAACAGCGTTGCAAGTGACGTTGTCGGATTGCGGTTGCGGCTGGCTAACGCGCAGGGGAGATGGGGCGTAAGGGGGCGGGGGGATAGTGCTGTGGGGTGCTTTGGAATTGGCTAAGTGTCCCGACTGTCCTTGCTCGACTGCCTGCCTGCCTGCCTGCCTGGGTGCCTGGTGGCTGCCTGGTTGATGGCCATGTTGTCGGGTTGGGCTATACAAATTAAAATTAATGATGCACTCACAACAAGCGGCGACGCCGGGCAATGGGCGACTCAGGCAGACACTGAGACACTGTCACAGAAAGAGAGAGAGCAAGAGAGAGAGAGAGAGGGAGACAAAAAGGCAGACAGGACAGCGACAAGAGGGTCACATAAAAACTACTTTACATGCGGGCAACATGTAACGACGACGGTTAAGCTCTCGCACCTGGCCAGGACACGGCCAGGACGACGAGGCGGTGCCACCACATTGCCAGACAGCCACCTAATTTAATGCTAAAACGGCATCAACAGCATAGCCAGCTACCTTTTTCCCACCCCCTCCTCTCTGTCTACCGCCTTGCGGCCATAGTGTTGGGCTTTTTATTTTAGTGTTTGAAATAATGTTGCATACGTTAAGGCGCCGCTCGCTAAATGTTGCCCACACACACACAGACTTACCTAGCGAGCGAGGGGGTGGGAGAGGGAGCACAGCCAGAGCAACCCAAAGATACACAGTGAGTGGCTAAAATATGTTTATGTAGGTCGACTGGGGGAAACCACTTCAATTTATTTTTGACCAACATATGGCAACCAGACCAAACTGGGGGCCACTTTTTGCTGCCTGGGCAGAGGGGGAGTGGCAGAAGGGCGACGGGGGAGGCTGGAGTGTTGTCTGCTTTGGTGAGTTAGCTGGTGCTCGTGCTGCTACAATAACAACAACAACAATAGCAGCAAGCAAACACGCCAAAGCAGAGAGAAAGGGAGAGAGAGAAAGAGTATACGCCACAGGTGCTGCTGATAGACTTGAAGTTACCCTACCAAAAAAATATATAATAAATAAAATAGATATAAATACAATTAAATACAATCTACTAAGCATTGTTTAAAGAATGTCTAAGCAATTTAAGTAGAATTTTTAAGCAACTTTGATTGCAGGGTAAACTCATTACAAGTTAATCAATACAAAATTTGTCAATTAAAAGATAAATGAAAGATTTAATGCACATGTTTAATGGATATTATTATGTATTTATTATATTTATATATTTCTTTATACCATGCAGCATACCTCATTTAATTAACTATGATTACAGGCTAGCATAAAAACACGGGCAACATTGTTTCCGCTTTGCTGTGTTGTTTGGCTTTGTTTTGTTTAGTTACACGTTCCGTTTCAGTCCCGGCACGCTTTTTTTTTTGAGTTAAGTGTAGTTTCTCTCTTTGTGTTCGAGTGTATGTGTGTGAGTGTGCGTGTGTTGAGTGTGTTTGTCTCTGGCAAACGTTTTATTGTTGTTTCACTTTTCATTATTGTTTTTGAAACAAAAATGTTGCTTTCATCAGCATTTCAATTAGGTTCGATGCGGCATGCACCATTTACCCGCTGGGGCGGCACAAAGCAAGCGTGAAAGCTGGGCGTGGCATGCCGCAAAAACCTCTTACACGCCTCGCTGCCGCAGCAGCTCGTCCGGCGCTCTTCAAGTGCTTCTTCCTTGGAAGCGACGACAAAGTAAATTAATCCATTAAGAGGCTGCCTCTGCTATCACTGCCCCACTGTTCCACTGTACCTCACCCCTCTCCCTCCTCGTCTCTTCAATCTTTTGGCTATCTACTTTAGTTTTTCTTAGTTGACGTTGACGTGACTTGGCAGCGGCGCCAGCTGCACCAGATGAAGTCGTGAGTAGAAGGAGTGCGGGGAAACTGAGTTTTCAACTCGAACGGCTTACACTTCAATTAAGTTTCCCGCTGCCGCCTTCGCCCGCTTGACCAGGTCTTAAGGCTCCTCTTGGCCAGCTGCCTGGCGTGTGCGGCGTGTGGCATGTGGCAGGAAGCAGCGGTGGCATGCGGCGGGAGGAAGCTCGCCTGCAATTTGGCAGCAATTATTGCAGCTTGCCAATGCCAAGAGTCAAGTCGCGCTGCGTGCGAGACAGGGACAGCAACAGCTTTTACCCATATAAATAAATTGAGGTTAATGACAACAACAACAGCAACAACAGCGAGAACGAGGACAGCTACAACGACAGCAACAACAACAACGGCAAGTCAAGGCCTCAAATAAGTTGGCTGTCGGGGCTGATGTTCATTAATGTCGCCCGTTGCCATAAATAAAGTATCTGTATCCATAGCCGTAAGTATATCAACTGCCTTAAATACACACACAAACACCCATACACGTGTCTCAAGGTGAACAAGTGCGTGTGTGTGTGTGTGAAGTGCATGTGGAGCACTTAATAACCATGTAGCTTCATGGCGAACAATTTAAGGCTAATTTCGTTTCGCCCCAGTGAAATATGCCGTTGCTTGCATATTAAATGCGACGCCTCTGGCTGCGCACAGTGGGCTAAATTGTGGAGTTTTGGGGAAAAAATATGGAAAACAATGTAACACAAGAGAAGCAAGAGACTTTTTAATCTTTATCTCTTTTTGCATCTGTGAGTTATTTATCAATTTGGAAGAATAGTCTGCTAGAATCAGAGTTTGCCTAATAGGAGGTTTCTTTGTTATAAATTAGTTGCATACTTTCGTGCATCAACTTGTTAATTGTATGTATGCAACATAAATTTGCTTCAGAGGGATTCTACTTTGCCTGTTTACAAAATTGGTTTAAATATAATTTGCGCCTTCTATATACAAATTTATACTGAACACATATTTATTGAATACAAATAATAGGTAAGCCTATATTTTAATAAGCTTTTTTACATATTCCAGTCACCCATTTCGGCTTTTTCCTTTGTTCATTTCCAATACATCTTCACACATCGCAAGTCAACTGTTTTATTCTCATTATTAAGCTGCAATCACCCATTGTATATCGTTAGAAACGTATTATATATGCATAAATAATACAAAATATAAATATGAGCCAAGTTGGGCCAAGCTGCGCGCCCTCTGCTCCCAGCTGCGTTGGCTCGCCTTGCTGTGAGCGTGTTGACAGCTTCAGTTTTTCAGTTTCTCGTCTTTCTTCCTCTCTTTGTTGCCTGCTGCTTCGTCTTTTTCTTTTATTTTGGGGCTTCTTGTTGTCAAGTACAAAGAAATTTCGCCCTGTCTGAGTGCGGCATACTTAGTGAGGCTCTGCGTGTGTGTGTGTGTGTGTGGCATGGTGCCATCGCACATTATGCAAATTATTTGCACGAGTTTTCAATTTTGGTAAAACGCTTTGGGGCATTATTAGGCCACAAAGGCGAAAAGTTGGGTATATCAAGAAATATGATTAAAATGACATTTGACGGCGACGACGAGCGAAACTTGAACCCGGCTCAGATCGACTTAAGTGAAGCAAATTAAGTTACAACAGACCGACTGAGAAAGGCAGAGAGCGAAAGAGAAGGAGAGGGAGTGAGTGGGAGGCAGATAGTGCACAAATTCTGTTGTAGTTCTCAAGGCAAATATGCTCAGCGTCAGCTTCTCGGGCTTGTAACCCCAAATCCCAGTTTATATCCGCATGTGTTGGCAACAACAACGAGAACAAGAGCAGCTCCATAGAGTCCGTGTCCGTGTCCTGGTGGACTACAGCGAGTGCTGAGAGTGTGCCGCTTGGTCCTTGTTGGGCTTTAAGTAAACACAACATAAATTGCACAGGCAACAACTTATTCACTTTTGTTTTGATAGTCCGCAAATGCCCCAAAATAAACTGGCTAACGGATGTTTTCCTACACTACACTTCACTCTCCCTTTCCCTTGTCCGGCTGGCAGTGTGGCCGTAGCACACTGCCTGCCAAATGAGCACTGACAGCAGCAACACAAAAATGCAGCTTCTTTTGTGTTGGTACTGCAGCAAGTCAGATAAATTTCGCACACACCACAAAAATAACAAAATTGTGCGGTTGCCTGCAAGGATTTGGCCAGCTTCGTCCTTTGACTGGCTGGCAGCCTGGTTGGCAAATAATTATAAGCCAAACTGTTAGCCAAAACTTTTGAGGTTAGCTTAGGCGTCTAACTGCCTTTTCAGTTTGCCTTTTTTCTCTCATTTGTTTTGGAACTTGTTCTACTTATTTGTTTCTTGCTCGCATATTTCATAGACAAGCATAGTTCTAATAGATTTGCGAAGTTTTGCCATAAAAATAAAAGCCTAGATTTATATTTAATCTTCAGTTTAAGTGTAAATAGAATGTGGAATATTACCCCCAACTTGCAGTTGCTTTCCATTTAACTTTCAATTTGAAGTGGCAGTTAAACTCATAAGGGGTAAATCTTCTCTTCAAATAGTTACTAAATTATACAACAGTTTACAACTCGTTTAAATTTATAAGCAAATATAAACCCCATTTTCACACTCCTGTTAAATAAGATACAAATGAGAAGTGAGCTTAGTTGTTATAACTAAACTAATTAGGGGGCGAATTTGTAAGTAATTTGCCCCCAAGCAGATTTTAATCCTTTTGAGTCTTAACTCGGAGTTGAATTCAATTTGCCTGGCACTTGCAATCATTATCAGCAGTGTAATCATCATTGAGAACCTGCTCGCACTTGAATTGAACTTAATTAACATAAGGCCTGATTAGGCAATCAAAGTGCGTCGGCATCGTTTTCTGCTTAAGCCTTAAGCAGCTTTCCACGATGCCTCATGAGCTAATTGAGCATGCAACAGTAACGGCACCATCTCAGGCAACAGCAACAGCAGCAACAACAATGATGCGTGCTATAAACGAGCAAATTACGTAAAAGCGATAACCATAACCACGTAAGCGATGCTCACGTGTCACGTTACAGCATCAGAAGGGGGTTTAATGTGCAGCAGCAGCATCACACAACGTGTTCCGTGTCCCGTTCCCCTTTCCCCTTGCCTACCCACCCTTGAAGACATTCAACTTCAATGTGGCACAAAAATTAATATGCCTGGCATATGGCAAGGCCATTTTAATGGCCAGCATCACGAGCAGCTCACAACAAACTGGAGCAGCAACAGCAGTGCCGGCAGTACCAGCAGCAGTTGCCAAACAATAGAATTGACAGCTGCCAACGGACTTGGCTCAGCTTGCCTCATCAATGTGCCAAGGGAAGCGAGAGCCTGTGTACTGGGACTGGCCTAACGGAGCATGCTCTTATAATGGGCACATTCCCAAAATGTTCAATTTATAAATTCAATTTTCGTTATCTCTTTAAAATATCGCGCTGACTGATAAGGAGGACTCAATCTGCGACTCGCGATAAGTATGTGTGGCTGTTGTATGTGTGTGTGCCTAATGCTCCCACGAAACATGAGCCGTGATTAACAGAGTTCCTAGAGATCCCTTTGCCTAGCAGCGCAAAAGTATGCTATACTTTTTGAAAATTGATTTCACGCGAATTGTCAGAGACCTTCCATGTCTGCTTTGTGGATGTTTTCTTACATGAGCAGTGATTAAGAATCACAGAGTTCCATTTGCTTTGGCTGTCTAAATGACTTTTGAGGCGCAGCGCAAAAGTATGCTATGCTTTTTGAAAATTGATTTCAGCCTCATGCGATGTTATCTCACTCACTTATCCGTTCTTTTGCCGTTGCCACGCGCACTGCACATACGCTCCGTTGTCGGCCATCTCATTTCCTGCTATCGAATTTCCAAATTTCCCCCGACAGCTTCAAAAGGCTGCGCTGCTGCTGTTGCTGCCACTGTGGCGCCTCGGCGCGGCTCATGTTCACGCTGATTGCACAAAGCCCTTGCCATTTGAAGAAGAAACAAATTAATGTTGAAAAGAAACAAGCAAAACAGCAAAGAAAGAAAGCAACGATGGCATTGCCCCAATGTTTTTTCAGCACAATCTCTTAGCACCTCCCACGCCGTCTACCCTGTGATTATGTGCCGATAAGTTGCTTGTGGTTTTGTGTGCCCCATCATAAATAAACAACAACAAGGAGAAAAAAAAAACTTGGGATCTTTGGTGCGTGTTTTATGTATATTTTCGCGTGTCTGCCATTAAAATTGCCGGATATTTGTTTGCGCTTTAAATAACAAATCATTATCGATGCGCATTACAAATTTCTTGCTTTTCTTTTGAAGCGAGCAAGTGAAACGGCCGCAGGCAGAACCTCAACTCGACTGGACGAGGCAATTTCCTAATGACAGCGACACTTGTAAAATCACATTCAATATTATTGCATTTGTGTGCTGCGAGCAGCAGATTAATTTCCGGCATTTAGACCTAATTCCCATCGGAGTTGCCAAAACTGCTGGGAAAATGCTCAAGAGGGGAAGGCAGAGAGAAAGAGAGGGAGGGAGAGGGAGCAAGTAGGAGTACAGACAATGAACAGGCAGCGAGCAATCGATGCAATCGGCTAAGGACCAATTTACCAACATGTCAACGGACAGAGAGTGGGAGCAGCAGGCAGTAGGAGCTGGAGCAGGAGCTGGCAAAGCCTCAACCGAGAGGTTTAGATTTGCACACATTACCACTCAATCTTCATATATGTGATATGCAGGATTTATCCGCATGCCTTCCGCACTCTCTGTCTCTCTCTCTTTCTCTCTGTCTTCCTTTCTGGCTGTGGTGTCTGTGGCTGGAACTGCGATATGGGCCAAGCCTTTTGGCCCCAACATGCACATAATGTCCACATGGCCGCAAAGATTTATTTACAATTGTGTTGAGACATAATTCCTTTTGATCGATTGCGGGCTACAACTCCAGCCCATTTGCAGTCCTTGTCTCTATTCCTCTCTCTCTCTCTCTCTCTTTCTATCTCTATCTCTGTCTATTTTGGCTGGCATTGCGGTCAGCTGCAAAGTGATGATTCTTTTGGCTTTGGTTGTCGTTCCACGCGCCTTTGTCTTCAGCTTGGCTGCAACTGAGCTGCGCCAATGGAGCAGGAAGGGAAAGTGGTGACTGGGGAGAGGGGGTAAGGGAGGGAGCAGGAGGAGGCCTGGCCGTTGCAGAGACTATGTGCTGAATTATTTGTGCAATTTATGTAGCTTTGATTTCATTGTGAGGCAACGAGAACGAGAAGGAGCTGAGCAGAGCAGAGTCGTAGAATGCAATTTACGGCTACTTGATAATTTGTGTGGGTTCAGGAGGGGATGCAGGGTGGGGAAGGAGGGAAGTGTGGCAGAGTGGCAGCTACACAGACTCGCCCATAAAATACTGTTGACTTGGGAGTTATTCAAAGTGCCAAGCTCCGAACCGAATGACACGAACTCACGCTCTCCGCCTTCGCACTTGCTTTGCAAGGTGTTTCCCCCTTTGAATTTCTCCATCAAAATATTTTGCAAATTCACTTAAGTGTGTCGGTGTGCGTGTGTGTGTGTGTGCCATAAATAAATGCAATCAAATTTAATGGCATCGGACTTAATCTTGTTTACTCTTCATTTTTCGCCAGTTGAGTTTTATCTAAATATTTAACGAGTCGCATAAACAATCTCAATTTGGTGTCTCAGTTGACCAGCTGCGATTTATGCATATAAAGCTTGTGATGACCACAAACTAATGAAAATAACTCAAGCACAGAGGCAGCCGGAGATGCTGTTCAACTGCCCCTTCCCCCCTCCCTATGCCTGTGTAGCTTTTGCCCTTTCGTTTTGTGCATTCATCGCAAATGCGCACTTAACGCACTGCGACGAGCGAAGCAATGGGAAATCCGCTTGTTCTTGCTTCTTAGCACACTCACACACAATAGAGAGATGTTCTCACACACACACATACACTCACAGTGAGAGAGACCTCGCCGAGCGTCGCATAAATCCTTAGAGTGCGCACTTAACTCCTTTTTACGCTGCGACAAAGTACATTTACTAATGACCAAGTCAAACAATGGGCGGCTCCTCAGCGAAGGGAAGTCGCTGTAAACTGAAGTAAAGTGAAAACTGCAGAACGATGGGAGAGGGAGTGGTAAGGGGAAGGGGGAGTGTAGGGGAAGTTCACCCTAGAGAAGGTGCTCGGAGTGTGGGTGCCGCGAAGTAGCAATTTACGCGCTCAAGGCGACGTTGGCAGCTAACTGCAAGATGGTGACAAAGCACGCAAAACAGAAGAAGGAAACAGAAGAGAAGAAGGCGAAGAGAAGCAGAGGCAGAAGAAGGACAACAACAAGAGCAACACCAACTGAAGCAGCGTCATGGTCGCCTTGTTCAACACTGAAGCAATGCAACGAAGTCAGCGCAGAGTGTTGACAGCGGCAGAGGCAGAGGCGGAGGCAGCGGCAGCATGTTAATTGCAGCAGCGACAGCAAACAGTGGGAATCGTGTTTAAATAGCGTGAATGCGCACATACACAGACACTCACACACACACATACACACAGAGAGAGAGGGACATGCAGAAAAGCAAGTCAGCATTTTTGTATTGTGCATAAATTGAAAACAAGTAAGAAGGCAATTATAATGCAGCTAACTGGACTGCAGAATACCCTATATATTGTGTGATGACATTGGGTTGATGGAGAGTAAGAAGACTTGGAAATGCCCTGTATAAACTGCAAAGCAGACTAGTCCTTTGCACGGTCTTTTTCCCTTAGTTATGCAGCTAATTTCCCTTTATAACCTTATTAAATGTATCAAAATTGCATATTAATTTTATTTTAAATATTTCCTCACAGTAAATACTTCAAAAAGCGCTTGAAAGCAGCTCAAACACCCGTTACGAGCAGTTAACATGGTCTAAAAAGTAATCGTGCTAAAAAGTGTTGCATAATTTCAAGCTGAAAATGAAAATCTCGCTTGCTCGCTCTCGTTTTAAATGTTGATGAAGTAATTAGTTGCGTGTGTGAGTGTGCATATGTGCTTGTGTGCGGCGAGTGTGTTCTGTTGATGTGTGTGTTTGTTGCTCTTTGTCGCACATAGAAAACTGAAATTGAAAATATGCCCAACTTTGGCCAGCGAACTTTTTTCATTTATTAAATTTACAGCTTTACTGTGTGTGTGTGTGTGTGTCTCTGTATGAGTCTGTGTGTGCAGTGGTATTTAATTATTCTTTTTTCCTAAATCGCATCAGGCACAAAATGTTTTACTATGACCGGCAAAGCTGTCACTTTGATTCCCTTGTCAGTTCACAGTTTGCCAATTGCTTCCGATAGAAAAAAATGTTTGATTTGCTATCCGTATATATTATTTGTTTTTCGATAATATTCTGCCTTTTGTTCTCTGCAAGATTGCTAATGAAGTTGATGGCATGAGCAGCCATAACTACAGCACTCTTGAGGAGTGCTTGAATGCGCTCTACGGAAAGTGCATACTAGGCGCATGTGGCAAGAACTGTGTGGGTCAATCGCTGATCTGTGCAGAGTACAAGGGGTATCGTCGGAAGCATGCGATGGAAGGACGGCCTGAAGGCGAGACCTACAGCTGGAAAGATCATGTATTAAAGAAGTTCAGGGCAAGTTGCCAGTTCTACACTGTCTCAATTTTAGTTTATACTAATTCTTTATGCTAGGCAGATTTATTTAATTGTTTATTTATTTGTGCTGATGAGTTTGGTGAGGAGTCTCCAGCTTCATTAATCTACTCAAAAGTGTTCGTGCATCGCACTACAAGAACTTTTTACTCTAGGTACTCTGGACGTCTATATTTGATGGCAAGCAGATGCTGTTGCCGCGCCCGCATTACCCAAGCTACATTTCAAACATCTAAAGGCAGTGCATGTTTTGCGATCATGTCATCAAGCACATCAATTAGGCTTAAGTAATCTTAGACTGTCGCAGGCGGGAAAAGCCAATAAAAGCCCGTTTAATATATAAACATAATACATTTGTATGTATTACATATGAGTAGAGTTAGTGCATTTACTGATTGGTTACTGTGTGGTGGTTTAATTCACCGCACTGTGTCCTCAATTGGGCTGGGGCTACTGCGCAGGCGAATTTGTCGTTGACAGTTTACGTAAATTGCTTTTCATATCTTATCAGTTTGGGCTGCGGCGGCCACAGTTATGCCTGCTGACGTTTTGATGGACACACAGTTCTCACAGTTCATATGCCTGCGCTCTGACTCCTCCTCTCTCCCTCACTTACTCCCCATCTGCCTGCCAAGCTGACCATCATTGTACGCCGGAAATTGCCTCAGCTTTATTCGTCCATTTTCTTGTGCTTACCTAACAGTTCCAAAATTCCTGGAACGAAGTCGTTGCTAAGTCCTTTTCACGTCCAGCCTGTGCAGATGTTGTTGCTGCTTTATTGTCAAATTCAATTATGCGTTCAGTTTACCCACTGTCGAGTTGTTAATTTTAAGCTTCTCAGCTCAACTTCCACTCCTCTCCCCTCTTCTACTCTACATGTGCATTCAATTCACAAATTAATTAAGTCTTTTGGCATTTAATAAACTTGTAGAATAAACAACAGTAAGATTAATACAGCTGCAGCTATATTATTGAAGCTCAAGCAAATATGTATTCTGTAGTTAAAAGAGAACTTAAGGATTTTATAATTAAATTTGTGTTTGTACGAGGTACAGAATCCTTTGATTAGTGCCCTTAATGAGAAATGAACAACATGAAAAATCAATGCTTATTGGAGGTTAATTTAAATATTATTACATGTGCTTAGACTCTCTTACAGATAATGCAGTAGATACAAGTAATTAAAGTTTGTTATATTAGCAATACATTTCAATTACAGTTTAAATAAGCAATAAAAAGAGCATTCCATAAGGGTTAAGTATGCCAATATAAGCTCAAATTATATTGCATTAAATATTAATTTAAATTTCTAATAGATAAATGGATAAACCTGCATTTAAACAAATGTTAAAAGTGTTTTTTTATATTCTTTTAATTGACATTTCAATAATAACTTTATTAAAGTCCACTTTATTGTGGCATAACTGACAACTCATCAACGGCAACAACAACAACAGCATTAATTATGCAGTTGAATCATTTCGAAGAGGTCAAGCTAAATAAATAGTTAATGCATTTAAATTATGATTTAAATGCCAACTGCCGTGGCATATAAAATGCAATTTGCATGCCCAATGCCGGCACTAACTGCTAATTTATGCGACATGCAAGGAGTGTAGAAGAGAGATCCTTGACCACCCTCCTGCTAAGTTGCCTCTTACCTTTCTCGTCAGTTGTCCTTGGGCCTGTGTAGCCTGCAGTAGGTAAATTCAATTAAAATAAACATTAAGTGCTACACTACAGGTGCAAATGCAAGCAGTACAAGTAGACAGTAGCAGATTGCCTACTGGGAGAGAAGCAGGAAGTAGACGAAGGACAGGCCCGGCACAAAAATGCAAATGAATATTTGCTCAATTTGCTCAGATGTGTTGCAAGTCAGGGTAGTTCACTACCGAGTTAGCTGCACAATGAGTGCAAATACCTTCCCTCCCCTCCTTTCCCCACTCCATCTGTTTTGTCTTTGCGCATTTTGCAGAGCAAATAAATTTCATGAAATCAACTTGCAATTTACTGCCAGAATTTGTTTTCCACTCATAAACAACTTGCTTGCCGGTTCACTCACGCCATATCTCCCTTTCCTTCCTCTCGATCTCCCTCTTTCTCTCTCTTTATTAAAGTCAATTGCACTTTAGTGGCCGTAAAAACAAACGTACGTACGTGTATAAATTTGATTTGCCTTTATTTATGACAAATTTGATTGTCAATTGTGTCGAAAATAAAACTTTTTCCAGCTGCAAATCCTTCGACGTATTTATGGAAATTCATCGTTGTCGTTGTCGACCGAATGAATAAATAAATATTTAAATTAATGACATATAGCCAGATCGCCTGTCTCCCATTGTTGTCAATTTAATTGGCTAAATGTGTAAATAATAAGCTCAATGAATGTGCTCAATGTTTGCAAACAAATGTTGAATGTTGAGCAAATTGTTTGCTCTACAATACATTGGCAATGTGTGTTTGAATTTCATGGAAATTCCCGTTAACATAAACTCATTTAATTTAAATAGTGGTTGTTTTATATTGTTAATGTCAATCATCCCATTTGACCACAATTCAATCAATGTTTAACTCACTTTTTTGTATAAATTTCTCAGAAATCAATTTGAATTTTTTGCCTGCGCTCGAAAGTATGCAATAAATTATGGTACAAGGCAAAAACGATTTGTGGAACACACACGTACTAGGCGCTTAGACAGGGTATTTGCTTTCACTCTGATTAGATTCATGGGTCAGCAAAAGTGCTCATAATTTATGTGACCCAAGCGGACTCCGGCTCCATATGCTCATTTGTTGTTGCCCCGACCAGCTGGGGCAGAGGAATCATCGCAATATAATATTATACATATCTCTCAAGGACGAAAGCTGTCGCAAAATATGTCTAATAAATAATTTAAGCACACGGAGAGGCAGACAAGCAGATGGACAGACAATACGAGAGAAAGCAAGCGCATAGATTGAAAGGGGGAAAGGGTAGAGACAGGAGAGGGGCGCTCCTACGTCGTCAACCCCTTTGGAGCCCCCAAATGAACACATAAAGCGGCACAATAAAGCCAAACGCCAAAGGTAGCACATAAAGCTGCGTTCCGAGCGTCCCCTAAAAGGGCATATTAAATAATGCTGCATGCCACAAATGCCAGAAGCGTCCGTCAGGTCTGTCAATGGAGCCGGCAACAATCGTAAAATGTGACCAATAATGAAAATAATGAAGGAGTCAAATAAATGAGATTTGATACCCTGTGGAAAAGAAAGGCAACGGAAGAAGCTGTAGAAATTGCAATATTGGGGAAAAAGCAACAAATCTTAAAAATCATATAAAAAAAAAAACAATAAATAATAAAACATATACTTACTTATTAAAACACATTTTAAAAACTAGAACAAATTGAAGTATTTCGGATAATTTTGAAATTTAAAATAAAATTAAAATATATATAACATGAATAATTTTGAAAGAAATTCCATGAATTTTTTTTTAAGTCTAAAAGCTTCTTTCTGTTGCTTTACAGGGTATTCAGTTGCTCCACTCTGCCCTCTGCCATTAACGCCAGCTGTGAGCCCTAGGTTCGGTTTGATTGAATCGGACTTCGGGTCGCCTAGCACTTCTCTCCTTCCCCCCCAACTCTTCTTTGCTTCCCTTCCTCTCGGGCATTGCGTTGCTTCTTGCGCAAATGGTCCGAACGAGACTCGTATATAAAGCGTAAATTGGCAATACGCAAGGTGGCATCGAACTCAGCTCAGACATTTCTTGGCCTCCTCCCTTACTCCCTCTCCCCCTCTCAACCTGCTTCCGCCTGGCAGAACTTTGACTCGCTTAAAGTTTTGCTGTGTGACAAATTGAGCAAGTTTCTGTGGGCTTCACTTGCCACAAATGGCAGCAATTGTTGAGCTGCGCTCGTGCCTGAAACAAAGCACAAATTTATCATACGAAACCGGCAACAAAATTGAATTTCTCAACCAGTTCAGCAGCACTTCAGGCTGTGGGGTTGAGGGGAAAACGTAATTGAATATCAATTTTGGTTGAATTTAATTATGCCGTACTTATATTGGATTTCATTGTGGCATTGCACAACATTTTTGCCCAGCACACATATCACTTGCCAAATGGTCAGACAACTCGCACACACACATACACACACACACAGGCGGAGAGCGCGCTTGCAGTCATGATATAAGCCAAATTTATGGGGCACACAAAAGCTTGTAAACCACAAATCAAAACGCAATACAAAAGCGCCAAAACCCAACAGCAACAATAATGACAACAGCAACAACAACAACAGCAACAATTATGTATCAAGTAAAAGCAATTGTAAATTTTCTAACCGAAGTCATTTTGTCTATATATCATTTGTCTGTCTCCCTGACTCTGTCTGTCTCTCTGCCTGTCTGTCTGTCTCTCCCTGAATCTGTCTGTCTGTCTCTGTGTCTGCCTGTCTGTGTTTTGGCGGATGCCATAAATAAAATTGAGCAAAAAGATAGACAGCCCCACACACACTCTCCCACACACACACTCTCTCCCACACACACACACACTGTCTCCTGCACACACACGCCTTGGCAGTCTTGAGTTGCCATGCAGCCGGAAATTGTTTCGCAACGTGGGAAATGTTTGATTTATGTCTGTTTTGTCAGTGGCCCCAGCACGTCGCCCCTCCGCTCCTCCCTCTCTCAGTCAGAAGTTGTAAAATGTGTAATTGATGATGTGGCAAGAGCACATAAAAAAGGCAGCACACACCCCCTCCCTACCCGCACTCCCACACTTTACTAAGCTGTGTAGCTAATGTGCCCAAAGGGGAGTGAGATGGGCAGTAGGGGCTGTGCAACGTATTCAGTTGGCAATTTTGCTGACATTTTGGACAAAACAGCTACAAAATGTCCAACAAGAATGCCAAGTGAAGTACAAGGGGAGAAGGGGGTACTGAGGCCAAGATAAGTACAGTTAAAGTGCAGGACGAGCGCGTGACGACATGCAAAACAAGTGACAAGCGCAACGGAAGTCAAGTGGAAGCCAAACGGAAGCGGAAACTGTGCATGCAACACAATGCAAGAAAAAAGTGGGCCAAGAAAGAGAGGGAGAATAGGAGAGAAGGGGAATGAGAGAGAGGGAGCTCGAGAGGGGGCAGCCGAGGCTAAAGCAAATATAATGTTGACCATTTGGCAGGCAGCTTGCTGAAGTCATTTTGTGTTGCAGCACGACAACCCTGCCCGCTCCCCGCTGCCACTCCCCTTGACAGCATTCCACCTGACCTGACTGTGCTCCCTCCTACTCTCTCTCTTTCTCTTGGTTATCCTTGCCAATATTTTTCTCTTGGCACAATGACATTAGACGCTGGCAGCGGGGGGGCAAGCGGGTGAACACATTGACAGCGATTCCCATTGAGGTTTAACAAATTGATTTTCTTTCTTGGCCAAGTCGCAACTGCATTCAGATGCTGCTGTTGCCTCGAGTGGATCAAATAAACATGCAGTTCAATTTTTGTATATTTATTTACTAAATGTTTATTTATTTAATTGTATAGTGTTTATTTTCAATATAAATTCATATAATAAATATTTGTTTACATGTTTCTTTCTCCTTCAAAAAGTTGTAATCAATTTGCATATAAATATTTTCAGAGCTGCTAGAGATATACCTAATGAATGCAATGTATCGATTATTATCGATTGATAAAATATCGAACATGTTTTTGTACAAATAAAACTAGTCATACAGTTATTTCAAACAAATGTTAGTCCAATAAATTTCATCAGCAAAATAAAAAAATCCCAAAAAAAATTGATTCAAAATTTTGATTTACATTAAATTATCAGCATCATGTCTAAAGATGTTAAAAAGAGCGGATTTACCCAGTTGAACCACCTATGTGAGTTGGAGTCCAGACTGGAAGAATCACAGCGACGCCTTGTCTCCATTATTGCCACAATATCAAGAGCATCGCGTAACGCGGAGACCATTTATGGCATGTTAAAAAAGGGAGTTAATATATTCAGACTTAACTTCTCCCACGAATCACATGAACTACATAGTCAAACGATTGAGTTAGTCCAAAGTGGTCTGCAACGTTTGAAAAACGAAACGGGACAAACTGTGAGTGTTGCCTTTGCTGTGGATACTCGAGGACCTCAAATTCGTACTGGGCTATTGGAGGGTGGCAATGATATCACATTACGGAATGGAGAAAGTATCCGACTGTCAATCAATAAAGATCTATACGATAAGGGAAGTAAGGAAGCAGTCTATGTGGACTATCCGAATATTATAAATATGGCAAAACCAGAAGATCGCATTTTTGTGGATGATGGAAAGATCTTCATGATGATTCTGGAGGTTGGAGTCGATGGTCTTCTCTGTGAAGTGATTCAAGGGGGTGTTCTTGGCAGTAACTGCAATGTCATATTACCGGAAGTTGAGATTGATTTACCGATTGTATCCGAAAAAGATATGGATGACTTACAGTTCAGTGTCAGGTCAAACGTTGACATTGTCTTTGCATCTGGTTTGCGTGGGAAAAAGAATCTGAAAGAGTTGCGCCAAGTGCTCGGGGATAAGGGAAAACATATGAAGATTATAGCTAAGATAGACAGCAAGATTGCGCTGAGTCGATATCAAGAAATAATGGAGTCTGCCGATGGACTGCTATTGAGCCGTGCCGACTTGGGCACCCAGATACCAATGGAGAAACTTTTCATAACGCAAAAATCCGTGATGGGACATTGCAATAAGGCAGGCAAGCCAGTTATTATTGCTTCGAATATTCTTGAATCGATGCGTTTCCATCCCTTTCCAACCCGTGCGGAATGCTTTGATCTGGCAAACGCTGTTATTGATGGCGCAGACTGTATTATGCTCTCATCTGAAGTTGCAATTGGCCTCTACCCGCTGGAAACCGTTGATACTTGTGATACTCTTTGTAAAGAAGCCGAAAAGGTGCTTTGGTATCGAAACCTTTTCGACGATCTTGTGCATGAAACTCGCGGCGAGCTTGATGCCTCGCATTCGATAGCCATAACAGCAGTTGAGACAGCAGGTCGCACCAAAGCGAAACTCATTATAGTTCTCACCACATCGGGACGCTCTGCAGCACTGTTGAGCAAGTACAGACCCGTGTGTCCGGTACTGGCGGTCACTCGTTGCGAGACTGCAGCTCGATGGGTCAATTTGCATCGTGGTATTCTGCCACTACTGTATCCAAATGCCTGCGCCGAGAATGATATTAATGCGCGAGTAGCATATGCACTGACTTGTGCTAGGAAATGCAATCTGATTGACGACGGAGATCCCATTGTGATTGTGAGTGCCTGGAAAGAGGCTGGCTTCACCAACAACGTTCGTGTGGTATATTCCTTCTTTGAAACCGATAAACTGGACTGCTTATTCCGAGAGGACGAACATAGATCTGTGAAAAACACTGAGTTGCAATCGAAACCGGGAAAGTAGACGATTTATTGTTCGTAGTAATATGCAAACATCTATTAGAGTACAAATATATACTGCGCATTTGAAATTATTTTATTGATTGTGAATTTATAGATTTATTTTGTTTATTGTATTTTAATTATTAGAGTTCATATTTTAGCTTGTGTTACAAAGCAAACGAACAGACTCGACCGTAAGATACCCTGTGGTGACTTGAATTACTTCTATGTTCGTTGTTCGACAAGATTGAAATTTGGAAGATGGATGGAAAATTGTATCTGCTTAGTATATTTCGAAGATAGAAAGACTTTTTTTCATATGTGGCTGGAAAATTGAGTAAACAAATTTTTGTTTTACGGAAGCGGTTAGAGTGGTACTCAACATTTAAAATAAACTTTTTCCGCGTTTAATATACAGAAACTTTCAAGCCAAATTTGGTGTCTCTAGACTTTATCATAGCTAAGATCTTTGTGTTCATACAGACAGACAGACGAGCAGACAAATAAGATACAGAAACAGTAAGATAGACAGACAAGACTCATTCGACACGGCTAGTCGTTCTGCTTTATAACATACATATATACTGTATATAGAGATCATAAATACATATATAATATATCGAGTAAGCGTACCCTCTTTAGACCCGTTAAATAAGTCAAAGGGTATAAACAGTTAGACTAGTTTGCGTTGCAACATTCGGACACACGTACACAGTGCAAGCGAGAGCCTGTGTGTGTGCGTCTAATGCAGTGGCAGGCCTTGCATGCCACACGCTCACCCCCCACCCACGCCCTCCTCCTTGTTTGCCCCATATTTTTGGGCATAAATAAATTTTCATTAATTTATGCAGCACAGCAACGTTGCAGGCTTGCAGCCTGCCTCATACTCGCCTAGTGGTGGCATAAGTTGCACCACGCCCAGCCACCAGCAGCGTCAGCGCCAACAAAGGAAGATGAAGTGGCAAGTGGTGGCAAGTGGCAAGCGGCGTCGTGGCAGCGCAGCTAAAAAGAGCAGGCAGCAGCAAACATAATGGCCGCATTTTGTGGCAAGTCCTTGAGGCAGATGAATTCGGTAGATACTGATATACTTATGGGCAGCTTGGCATAACTAATGAAGCCTGAATACGGAAGAAAGGAAAAAAGTGATTCTTATTAAAGCTCTTAATTATTATTGGGCTCTCAGCAAAAGCCTTCCTTCCCCTCCTCCTCCCCCATTCGATCATTATATTTTGTGTCGAAATCTCTAAAAGCGCGAGATGCGGCGCTTAATACTCTCTGGCAAATCTCACTTAGTTTTATTTTTCGAGCGGCCGCACAAATTGTACGATATTTTTGTGCAACGCGGCGTATACGAAATGCGCGTATTTTTTGCTGCTTATACACAGCGAAATACGTATACGTATGCAAATATGGTGCCCCGCAGCCGCGCACACATATAAAGCAAGAGAGGGCGGGCAGTGGGAGGGGAAGGGAAGCGAGCAAAGCTGACACGGATAGGCAAACAAGAGTTGTCTCTGAGTGCGTGTGCATTTTATTTGCGTTTGCTCAAAGGTTTAGCGGGCAGCGGCATTTTTGATACCACAGAACAAAAACTAAAATCAAACATAAGCTAGAGCAGAAGAAGGGAATGACGGGAAAATACCCTGTAATTATTTTTCACTTACTTTGATTGATTGTAGTAAATAAACAGAGACAGACAAAGAAAGAGACAGAGCACAAAGTAAACTTCAACTGATTGTGTAGCCTACACAGTAAGTTGCTTAAACCTCATTTAATCTTCGCTCGTCCCACAGGGTATGTCGCTTTAAATGCTACCCCTTGTGCGAGGTCAAATCTTAAAGCGCTTAGTGTCACGAGTTTGTTTGTTTGCCTGTTCACTCCCATTGGGGCGACCTGTGCCTGCCTGCCTATTGCATATGGCTTTATCAAAACTAATAAACAATGCGGCCAAAGGGGGCGTGGCTTTTAGCAATTGTCGCTGCGGGATTCAGTTGCTGTGTCAATTACGCGAATTATTAACGACGTTAATCCGAGCTAGGGGAGGAGAGGGGAGAGAAGGAAGACAAGCTGAGGCGGGACGAGCTGAGCCGTGATAAGGTCGACAGCGCAAGCAATTGGCCTGACGGCATTTTTAATGCATTTATTTGCTTGCAACGCGTAAACAATTTATCACTGCAAGAGCTTTGCGTGCTGTTGTTGTTGTTGTTGTTACTGTTGTTGCTGTTGCTGTGCGGGAAATAAACAAACGCCCGTGAAATATTCAATTAAAGCCAGTTAAACGCAACAATTGCAGAGCAGCAGATGCAACAGCAACACGCATGTGGCGCACTCGGACCCGAAGTGCAAATGAAGCAATGTCAACAGTGGTTAAGGCTGTGTGTGAGTGTGTGTGTGAGAGATGTGTGTGTGTGTGCAGAGTGAGTTATGCCAGCAATCGATGAGGCATTTGCGCAAATTCCTCTCATTTTATTTACACGCTTTTTTTGTTGTTGTTCTTGTGCTGAGGTCGCTCGATTGACGTACAACACGCTGCAACACACTGCCACAGTGCAACACATTATGGGCTTAATGAAGACCGGCGAAAAAAAGAATGAAGAATAACAGAACTTGAACAAACACTTGCCATCCTTTTCAATTGAAATTCATTGCACGCGGAAAGGCAAACATAGCCGCAGGTGTAGGCCGAGGGAGGGGAAAGAAAGAGGGAATAAGATGAGCAAGAGTGAGAAATGAAAGGTAGTTGGTTGAAAAACGCAAGAGGAGATAAAGACCAAGAGAAACAAGAGGGAAAGAAACCGAAAACAATGAATGAATGAAAGGCCGGTAGAGGTAACAGAAAATGATAACAAGTGATAAGATGAGAGTGAAAATATTAGAATATAAGAATTAATCTATAAATAGTTTACATAAAGATTTGACGATGATACAAAGGAAAAATATATACGAATATAAACCATACATATTACACAATATCTACCGACAAGAAAGTAGAATGTTCTGACCGAAAAAATACCCCATTTGCCATAAATAATTACAAATTTAAGGCTATAATATTATTGGATTTGCTTGCCTACTCTATAAATAGATTCTTCCATCAGGTTTTGTGCCTATAACAAATCTTTTTTGTGCATAATGAAGTTCTTGATATCATCATTTGTGATCTTGTGCTACATGATGTCTGTCACTGTAGCACTCAAAAATGGTGAGTGATCCCTATTGAGTTGCATTTACTATAGCAATAGTTGTCTAATTCATTCATTTATTATTCATTTACTTAGAAATATGTGGACAGCCGTTTGCTAATGGTGTTGCGTGTCAAGCAGTGTACCGCAGGTGGAGCTACAATTTTCGGCAGAAAAGATGCGAACCGTTCGCCTTTGGCGGCTGCGGAGGAAACCGAAACAAATTTTTCACTGAACAGGAGTGTATTAATATGTGTGTGGAGTGATTTGGGCAATTACTCAAGTTAGTTCCTGTGGCTTGTCAATTAATTTGCAATATGTATCAGCTGCTGATATGCAGATAAGTTGATTATACAGTGAGGAGAAAAGGGTATCAAAATATAAAGGAAAGAGACGGAGCTAAAATTAGATTGAATAAAAACAAGTCAGAGTTGAAGATGAATACCAAAATATGGGAATCGATTTTTTAATAAAGAATCCCGAAAATTCTCTGTTTTGCAATCTTCCTTAAGGCATTTAACATTTAAATTGCTCACCTTGAACTTAAAGATAGACTTCTTTGCAACATTTTAAACAGAGCAACACCAGCCATTCATTATCTGCACTTGAATGAAAAGTACACACTTACATATCCTTAAATAACTTAACCAGGTGGCTTGCAATCCCTTGCTCTACGAGGCAACAAAGTTTTGTTGCAAAAACAAGCAAATTGAGAAGCCAAAATGAGACGCGCACTTCGGCAACTTTATACTTGGCGATGAACAAACTAAAACACATATTTAATTCGCAGCGGTTTTCATCACTTTGCTATGCTACTCTCCTTCCTCTGGTCCTCTTCATTTTCCTCCTCTTCTCCTTCTTAAGTTTTGAAATGTTCACACAATTTTGTGTGAGGGAAAAGAAAAAGAAAGACGTCACATTCATTAAAAATCTTCCCGAAAATGCCGTCAACTTGAGCGCCCACTGCGGGGATTATGTGAGGCACCCAACCACTTGAGTTAGTGTGTGTGCGTGTGTGGGTGCGTGTGTGTGAGGGTGTGGGTATATATATTACATATGTACACCTGCTGTGGTGACATTTTACGGCTTTTTCTTTGTTAATTTCATTTGAGGCATTTAAAATGTGCGACGTAGCTGAGGCTGACAACTAAATACACACAGACACACACGCCTCCCCTGCACGTACAGAAACTTTGTCAGGGTGTGCGTCAGGCAGTCTTTGGCAACTTTTTTAATGACTTCGCCAGCGAGCCCGCAGCATAAAGAGAGTAAAGTCTCTTTCGCGTGCCAGAATATTTAACCACAAACGACGAGACGTCAAAATTAATTAGAAATAAAATTAGTTTTTAATGCGAGGGTGTGTGAGTGAGCCTGCGTGCGTGTGTGTGTGTGTGTGCTGATAAAACAAATGAAAAGCAAAAATTTCTTGTCAAAACTTTGCGTCATCTGTGTGTATGTGTGTGTATGTATGTGGATAAGGGAAAGTTTTGCGGAAATAATTTCACTTACACGCCGTAGCATACTTTTTGGGGCTGGCTTAGTGAATAAGCAGCTTGCAGCAGTAGCTTCTCTTGCCACTGGCTGTATTCTGGCTTAAGCCCATCATTCCAACAGTCAACCAGTTGCATTGCAACAGAAAAGCCCAAGGAGAATATCCTTTTCTAATGCGTTTGCATTGTAAGCATGTTCTGACTGCAAACTGTTGAGCAACCTCGGGCCCAAGAAGGCAAAACAACAATATGACCAAAAGACAAATAGCAAATACGCAGTGAATGTTGTCAGAGAGACAACAAACACACACACACAGTCACGCACACTGAGATGTCCACAAAAGTGCACTTTAGCTGACCTTGTTGCTGTTGTTGTTGTTGTTGTTCTCTCTCCGACGCCGATGACGTTGAGTTTTATGAACAGAATGACGACTGTCAGCAGTAGCAGTAGTAGGCAAATAAAAGAGGCAAACGCAACGGAAGGGCAGAGCGAGAAAGAGAGAAGAAGAGAGAAGGGGGAGGGGCGCAGAAAAGCCGGAAGAAAAGTGCCAGGAACTGAAGTTCTTGCCACTTTAGCTGCAGGTCCTGCCACAGCTGTGGAAAAAAATGAAGAGCTGAAAAAAAGTTCCTGCAAAGGTGAACAACTTCAGCAGCCTATGGCAGCAGAAGAAGAAGCAGAAGGAGTAGGAGCAGAGGAGAGCGCAGAGTGGGTACTGCTGACACAAAAATCAACGCATGGAAAGTAGGACAAGTGTCAAAATCACTTAAGTGCGAATGCTACGCCAAATAGAAAGAAAGCAAAGTGAAAGCGAAGCGAAGCCAGCAGGGCGAACTGAACAGAAATGGACAAAGGGGACGAGGCGCACTCAGACAGACGGAGAGACAGACAGATACAGAGACTGGGCCAGGCCGGGCTACCTTCAAGGATGACGCTGACGCTGATGATGACGACAAGCTCGCTGAAAAGCAGCATGAAATGAAAGACAAGCGAGGAGAAGGAGAGAAGGAAACGGATTTAAGTAGTGGCTGCCAGAGAACAATAGCAAATTGCAGTGCGGCTGTGTTTGTATGTGTGTGTGGGTGTGGCTGTTGCTGTGAATGTGTTTGTGAGTCACTCGGTATGGGTGTGAATAGTCGCCGCATGCTACTTAGTTATAACTGCAATTCAGGCAGCCAAAGTGCTAAATGAAAAGGTGGCAGCAAAACACGACGACGACGACGCTGCAACGTCACGTGTTGCCTCTCGCTAAGCTGCATAATTAAGGGTTCTTCCCAAAAGCATTTTCGCGCGTGAAATACACGTTTTGGGCTGGGAAAAAATACAAGGTTTTTTAAATATTGTTGACGGTATATGCAAGCTATAAAACTGCAATTGCCAAAGCTGTTGGGAATCAGTTTAATGATGAGAAAATTAAATGAAATGAGTTCAATGAATGATGAAAATATTTAATTGTTATTATTACTGTATATATATAATGTATTTGTTTTATAGTCCAACCAATTAAATATATTTTTATACGAATCAGTCGATTACAGCATATGATTTTTAATGTCTACGAGGCTGTAGAACATTTTCGTTTTTCTCTTTATGTGCGCCTCTTCAATGTGCTCCCAATTCGAAGCTTTGTACTGCATAAACAGCATAGAAAAAGAAAAGTAGATATTCCTGCATATAACCAGAAGGAAGTAATTCAACTCCTTTGTTTAGCAGTACCCAAACGAAATAGAAATCAACCATCAACAAGAAATAGAGCACCCTTTCGCGCAGTTAAGCTGACATATCTTCGAAGTGAATCCGCAGCTTAAGAGCTCAGTTTAAAATGCTGTAATATCATTAAAGAAAAGGGGTAACTGGCAGAGGGAGGCTGCCTGGAATAAGTTAATGTAATTTATGATAGACTGTACACTCAAAATGGTTACCACATAGTAAAGAGACTGAGACAGAGGGAGAGAGAGAGAGGGGTAGAGTGACAGTGAGAGTTTTTCCGCTTTCGCCATGTAATTACGAGCGCATTCTTTTCGCAGTCATTAAAAATGACAAATTCCGGACACACAACAGCAAAGTGGGACGCAAACAGAGACAGCCAGTCGAGGTGCGAGTGAGAGAAGGAGAAAGGGGGAGAGACTGGAGTGAAGACCAAATGAAATATGCTTTCGTGCAGTTCACGCGCTTAATCGCATTCATAAAACTCAGTTTTACGACTTTTGAGGCACAACACAAAAAAAATGAGAAAAGAGAAAGGTTTTTAATGCTTAACTCTTGGTGAGGGTGGCTCAGTTAAAAGGGTTACCCATCAGGCGATTTAATGCGCAAAAGATTCCATAAGGCGATATTAATGTGCCAGAGGGCGTGGCTAAGGCCAAGGCGTTAGGGCGTAAGAATACAGGTGCGCTCAGTCTGTCGCGCCTTCGGCTTCTGCTGCTTCAGTTGCTGCTCCTGTTTCTCGCCCTTGTGTTGGCTTTAATTGCCAGTGACAGGCCCCAAAAACGAAAACGTTAATGAAATTACAAAGTGTGATTATTGCCCCGCAGGTGCGTGGATGAATCCAGTATCAAAGTTTGCTTCCCAGAGCTGCCACAGTTCATGGCTGAATATGATATAAAGTTGATCGAAATTTCTCAGCTTCTTCGCTTGGTTATTTTCAGCAAATATGTGCATCGATTTAAGATTCCTTTGTGTTAAGTAAGAATTTATATGCGGCCTTACAAGGCCTCCTACATGCAGCAGTTATGCAGCTGCTTCGGAAGGTCGTAAATATTCCTCACGCCCCTTGGGCCAAGCAAATTTTCACTCTGCTGTGCCTTGCCTAAATAAAATCGATGCTATCTACGGCGCATAAAATCAAATTCAAATCGAAATCATAAATATTTGCCAAGTGCAGGCGAGAATGTCTTAAAATAAAAGGCACACACACACACAGACACACACTGAAAATCGATAAGATCGCATGGAAGTCAGGCAATTAGCCAGGCTTAGGCCTGCTGCCGTTACTCAATGGACCAAGGCACGCTTTAACAAAGAAACGAACAGCAGGTGGCCGGCGAAAAGCAGAGCCAATGCCAAAGCCAACGGGAAGTGGGCAAAGGCAGCTGGCAAAGTTAGCCAAGTTTGGCGTGTGCTGAGCAAATGCGCCTTTCCCATTGTTTTCCTACGCAGAGTGGGAACACACAAAGCAGGCTACTTCACGTCGACTGCCTTGTTTTTCTGGTAAGATACACACACACCCACACACACATGAGGCAAACATGCATTTCGATAGCTCGCACATCCGATATGAATCCGTATATCGTTGCTTGGACTGCCGTGCTTTTCCATTAACTTTGTGGACTCAACGAAGCGCATGAAAATGTCAAAATGCACTCTCGAATCAGCAGTAAGAGGCAGCAAGGAATACCCAACCCAATGCCCGAATACTCGAATACCTCACATCGAATATTCGTCAATGTAGCTAGACTTGGAAAGTTCTGCAAGGCGATTTCGATGCGATTCGGTGAGGAAAGTTGTTTATGAGAAAAATTGATAAATGATACAAAAAAACAATGTGCAATGTATTTGTTAAGCATTTATTATTTTTTAAATGATCTCTTATTGCATAAAATGCAGTTTGAAGTGTCTAAAATTTAACTCAAGTTTTGACTATTAAATTACAAAACAAAGGTGAAAATAAATTCAAATTTTTTAATCGAACTAAGCCTCATCATGCCAGAGATTTTGTCTGTACAATATTTCTGTTTATGGCCAAAGTGATTTGTTTTTTTTATCAAGAGAATGAACAGTAAAAGAGTTTCTAGCTTAATTATCCATTGGGAACCCTTGAACAGAGCTGACACCAGGCAACATTGGCTGCTAGTTTGTTTTGCTTTGGATGTGGCAACAAAGCAGAGCGCAAGAGAAATCATATTTCAAAGGCGTAAATGAAATTGCAAAGACAAAAGTTGAACAAAACCATTGAATGGGAGTCTTTCTCCAGCTGCTGCTGCTTCTGCCTCCTGCTGCTTCTGGCACTGGCTCTGCTGCAGCTCCACTTGAACTCACATTGGCTCACACAGCATCACATCACATCGCATTGCTGGGGTTCGCTTTGGTTCGCATCGCATCTCATTTCATTTGCACTTCAGCGTTTTGTTTCTCTATTGAGATTTGCTCTCGAAGCGAGAGCCGGGAACGGCTTCAGCTTGATTGAAAGTAAATGTTGCTCAGATCGAATGGAGATGCTGGCTCGGTGAAAGGGGGCACGAGTTGCTGGTGTCTGTCAGGCAACGCTGCGTATGTGCAATATTTCAAACAGCTTTGGAAATTCATGTCAGAATCGCAGCGTGCTTAAAAATGGCGCTCGTTAAAAGCGCAACAGCAGCAGCAGCAGCAACAGCAACAGACAACAGCCGGCGGACAGCGGCAATTGGAGGACAGACAGACAAGGGCAGACAACGACAGCAGGCAGCAGCATCAAGAGTTGCCTGCAGACAAGTGAGTCAAATGAACGACAGACAGTATATCCTGTAAATAATGGTATAAAGAATAGTTTTAGTTGTTCACGAATCATTCTTAGAGATAATATGCATTGTTGAACCAATTAACATTGTTTTTAAATAAATTAATTAATTCTTTTTACATTTTCAAAGTTTAACTTCATTTCAAACCTTCAGTAATAAAACTTGGTCAAGAAAAACTACGCTAATTGCAGGGTAACTTCAAGTTGAACGCGCTCACTGCTGGCTCTCTAAGTTCTTCTTTGTTGCTGCTGCTGATGTTGTTGTTGGCAAATTAATGACAACATGGCGCAGGCATTTTCATGTCAGCGCGAACAGGCTGCGATTTTTAATACTCGCTGAGAAAGGAGTTAACAATTTGCATTGTTAGAGCAACAAACAAATCGTGAGGAATGAACAAGAAGGAGGAGCAGAAGAAGCAGAGAAAGAGAGGAAGAGTAAGAGGGGGAGAAAGAGAAGAGAAGGCAGCAGACTCTACATTGCAAACAGATTCTCATTGTATTGCAGCAGATTGATTAAATGAACCAATTTTCCTATATCTGAAAGGTTTGTTGAGGAGATTGGTAGAGTGCATGATGTTTTGTTGATATCCTGGAAGGGATTTAAATTAAAAATAGACGAAATTAAATAAAATTGGGCATTGAATGTTATATAAATACTTAAGTAAATAAAATATGGCAATTTCGTTGGCTTAACAATTTGAATTTTTAAACACATTATAAAATAAACAATTAATAAAATTTATAGTATATTTATTGAATAATATCTGCTTCCGTAAAAATTTATAATATATAATTTTCATACTTTAAATTCCAAGAGATTTTTTAAATATTCTTTTAAAGAACGAATTCCATTTCCTTTTGCTAATAAAAATAACTTTTCAGTTCGTCTTGCTTAGCAAGGTGACAGCTCTGGAAAATACTTCAGACATTTTCTACGTATCCTTTCGAGTCCCCTCAGCTCATTTTGTCGCGCATTCATCCCCAGAATAAGCTTATTTTCTTTGTTGCTGTACATTTTAAATTTGTATTCGAAAGCTTGGCAAGGCCATTTTAAATTTTCATTGGAAACGTGTTGGATTTTTCCCACTTGAGTTGGATTTTTGTTCTTTTCTTGCTGCTCTTTTATTATTGCTGTTGCTATTGTTGTTTTAGCTGCTGCTGTTGTTGTTGCTGTCATTTTGTTAATTTATTGAAAGCAGCGCAAAAAGTTTCGTTTGTAGTTGAAGTTGAGTCGCGTCGAGTCGGGGGAAATCTCAACGGTGCGTCTAAACCTTTTGCGTGTGCCAAGTTTTCTGGCTGTTAACGCGGCAACTTCATCAACCGGAGGCACGTGCGGGCTGCCAGCAACGGCTCGCAATGGCACCGATTCCCCAAAGCCCACTCCTTACCCCTCCCCCATATCCAACTCCCCTCTTCCTCTCTGGAACAAGCAGCGTCATACAGTTTTTCTTCGGGAACGCAGCAGCGGCAGCTGTTGACATTGATTTGGGTTGCGGCAAGGGTTACATTTATCCCTCTCCCTACTCCTCTCCCTTCTCCTCTCCATTCCCTACTACTTCCCCTTCTCTGTCTTCCCTGGAGAAAAAGCAACCCATTTATTTACTTAAAGTTTTGCCGGCATTTTGCTCTCATTTATATTTTGGCCGATTGCTTTTTGGGTCGCAAATGTGGCTCAGCCCACGCCCTGCCCTGTCCTGTTCTCCCCCTTTACGCTTCGCTCTGCCTCGGCCTTTGTGTGTTTGCAGCTGTGCAACATGTCAAACGTTTGTTGCAGCTGCCGCATCTCAGAGAACGACAGCATCGCGGGCGGCGACTGCGCTTAATAAGCAGCTTACAACGTGCTGCAGTCAGTTTGTCACTCATCTTGCTTCATCATGCAGTAAGTGTGTCAATGCAACTGTCAAGCCTGCGCCCGCACTCTAAGCAAACGGCCACGCCCACACCCCGCCTCACACTCCACATCTCGCCTGGCTCGTCTGTCTATTTGCGCTGCTGCTTATTGCAAAACTTGTCATACGCAATTTCAGCATTTTTTAAATACTCTATGGGAGTGAAGGCAGCGGGAATGTGCCGTAGAAAAAGTCTAGGTGTGCAGAAAGGATGTAGTGTCTATCCGGGTATATAAATACTTGACATATACTAAACATACATATGTACATATAATATACATACATATAATAGTCACACATATGTATCTGCAGAGCTTTTAAATTCATTGTAAATGCGAAAAGAATTTTAAATTTAATTTTAATCAAAGTTAAATGAGTAAATTTATAGGGTAAATTCAATGCTCAAAATTATATTTGTAATTTATTTTGTAACGGAATACATATTCGCTCATCAATATTGCCTTAATACCTTTAATATAACTCTCCTAATAATGATGCTGCAAGTTGAATGGAGAAATATAATTATTCATATAATAACAACAGATTCGTTACTATCCTTAAACATAATTATTTCGGGAATAAATAAACTTTCTTTTCAAATAAACCTTATATACCTGAATATATATACATATATCTAATATAATACCGTATCTGAAAGCGTATTCTTACTGCTACTTCAAATTGAGAACCTTCATAACATATCCCGCTCGCAATTCACGCATGCAAATTTTCTACACTTGCCACGCCTCATTCTATGCTACCACCTCCTCAACTCTGCTAGGCCTGTGTGCGCTTTAAGTGCTTGTAGTAAATGGCCTTATATATGCTACGCTTCGACTCTTCTTTTTTTTTGCTAGCAATTTTTTCTTTCCTGCTCCTTAATTTAAACTCAAACTCAAATTTTAATTTTAATTTAAATATGAGAAGGTTTTTTTTGTGGAGTGTCAGCAAAAGTTTCGCTGCGCAGCTGCAAAAATGCCGCCTAAGTAAACAAATTAATTTGCGGGCGTCGTCAGTAATTTTTTTATGCACTCTCGTAAAATGTTTCTTTTTTTTATACATTCTCTTCTATTTGTTTATTTTTTTCTGTGTTCCGCTTTTTTTGTTGGTCTGGTTTGATGCCATTAAAAAGGATTATGTGCTTGAGAGTTTCTCGTCGGCTGTTTTATTTATATTTTCGTTCTTTTTTAATTAAAAAATTTACGTGCTTTAAAGCTGAAAATAAATGGGTGAGCGACGTGAGTGTGTGTGTGTGTGTGTGTTGTGCGCATTTTGATTGACTTTCTCTTGGTTGTTGCTTCATAGTAATTTATAATATATGCGCATATACAATTTGATATGGCATTACTGCTGTGATTTTCAAATTAAATGTAAGCGCCGTTTGCCTCGCTAGGGTCATAAAAAATTTACAACTTCATGTTACAAATAATAAAAAGCGACTGTAAAAAAATGAAAAGATAAATTTTAAAATGATAAGGCTGCCCAAGGCAGAAAGTGCGTGTAAATATGAACCACAGAGAGGGGTCTGACAAGGTGCAGGAATATCTACAAGGGGACTCAAAGGGAAGCACACCAGACTCGCAGATATTCTGGACTCAGATACACAATTCTTACCCGTTGTTGATCTTGATAGAAATTGGTAGGTTTAAAAACAAGTGTACTTTAAAAATAGAAGACTAAAGTTTAATCCTAAATGATTATTCAGTGAATATACGTACACTAATACCTCAACTGTTTTCTAAGATATTTCCACAGCAGATATTTCTTGAAAGGTGAATAGTAGAAACATTCGTTAAAGACCTTCATATGAAAAGACAAACAGATCCTGCCTCTTTCATTCTTCCTCTCTGAAACCCAACCTACCCCATCGGCAGCTCAACTGCGTAGTATATACAAGAAAAACTTGCATATCATGTTGCATTTTCATATGAGTATTCCGCAATTGCAATTTAAATATTTATTTCGCTCGCTACCAAAGAAAGTTTATTTTCAAGCAATAACTTTGCTGGCAACCCACATAGAAGTTTATTAAATACGTTTATTTACTCAATATGGAGCAGGCTAATAACAATTTCAATTTCACTGTCGATTATAATTTTGCACGTTGTTTATTTTTTTTGAGTAATACCAAACTGCTTTCAGCAGTAATCCCCATAATTCACGGGGGCTTCAATTAACAACGTGCAGTGAGCAGAAAAAACGCGTGTTCCAATCGATGACCTATTTCTGAATATTTCATTTTATTTTATTTGGTTTATTTTATTTTTTATTCTTTTATTTGCATGTATTTTTTTAAGCGTCCCCCGGCGGGCAGTGGCAACAGCAGCTGCTGCGGAGCAGATCTTTAATATTTGATGTGCTGCTGGATACCTTCTGGATACGCCTCCTCCCCTGCCCCAATCTGTTGGATCTGCGTGCCTGTGCATGGCACGTGTCCTTGCCAGGCAGGCAACGTTTTCAATTAAATTTTCACAATTTTCCGCCGCCTACTCAAGAGCAACGGCTTATGCGATAAATATCATGACAAATACTTCCGACGGCGACGATTCCCTTTCCATTCTCTTCTTTATTTAGCTCGCTGTATTTGCTTTTTTATGGCACACCTACTTGAAAGGCAGAAGAGAGGGAGAAGAGAGGGATGTGGAGAGGAACATTGGGTAGGCGTAAAACTTCCGTTTGCCACATGAAAATGTTCGTCGTCTTTGTCGTTGTCGCTAAAGTGGAAAGTGGAAAGTGGCGAGTGGCGCGTGGAATGTGGCAAGTGGAGCTGCCAAGCTGACGCCAGCCTGCGGGCTAAACTGCTTCTTGTTGTTGTTATTGTTACTTCCATTGTTGCTACTGTTGTTGTAGTTGTTGTTATTGTTATTGTTAGCAATTAACATGTTTTCAACACTTGCCGCCAAGCAGACACACATACACACGCACACACATACACAGCAAGGCTTGCACGAAAGTTGCATGTCTGGCGAGTGGTCACAATGGCGTCGCCTGCAGCTTGCGGCCTGCCACGTCTGCTTGCCACTCGACGCTGGACGCGTAAATTGCACGCACACGCCGCGACAACTGCTGACTGCGGGGGAAGGCAAGCAGAGAGGGGCAGGCAGCGCTGCAGACGAAGACACGACAAACACAAAAGATACTGGCAGACAGACAGACAGAGAGACAAGCTAGCGGTAACGCAAAAGGCGCATAGTCTGACGCGCCCAAAAGCATGCAACAATGAAAGCTAACCATGCACAGTGGTACGGGGACTAGCGGAAAATGTGAGAACATATTTGGTTAGGAAATTAGCAATATGTGTTGCAGAATGGCTGAGGAAAAGTAGAGTTTGACTATTATTACACATTATCAATACATAATATTTTATTTGATTTTAAAAACGTCCGTAGTTGTACGAGTATTTTAGACAGTTGAAGACTGGCCAATGACTGTAGATATATCAAGAAAGGCAGAGAGATACAGAGATAACCTTAAATGGATAATATGGAGTATTATATGGATTGAAATCCGTTTATCAAAGTTTATTGAATTCATTTTAATAATTTGATACCGGTAATTGTAAACTTCTCCGTATCTTATTCTCATGTTATGCAAAAAAATTTAAGTTCATAAATTAATTATATTATATTAATACTTCATACGAGGGTCGTTTGATAAGTCCGTGACTTTTTGTATTTGCCGCGCACCTGCTCTACAACTGCCTACAACACTGCTCCTGTCAGCAGTTATCGATTAACAGCTGACTGTAAAATTTTGAGAAAGCTGCGTTTTTTGGTTTGCGTTTTATAGGCATTGAAAGCAGGTTTTCTCAAGGCCCTCAAAATACGAGTACAATTTCGGTTTTTATCATTTACTCCATTAAAATATTTGTTGCTTTGGTACCACTGTTATAATTCGTTACAAATTTGTAAATATAAAAGGTTGAGTTTTTAAACACCAAGAGTGGTGGCTATTTATTCCTGCTCATTGCCGACATGTTTTAATAAAAAAAAAGGAAAGAGAATAAACTCTTTTTTTTTTTTTCATCTGTATTAAGTGTTGAGAATAAACTGCTCTTTAAAATATCAGAAACACTCGAGAAGGGCTTATATGACCGATAAGTTAACATTCCATTTTAATCAAGTCAAGTTTCAGCACGATTTGTTCCACTGTGCCGCACGCGCCACTTTGACTTTGTCATTAGCAAATGCGCTAGAGGCAGTGCAGCGAAAGCGAAGCCAACTTCAACTCAGCTCCAACTTTACTTGAGGGATTTATGCGGACCTGCTTGCAGTGCTTCTTCTCCTGCTCTTCCTCCTTCTATTCATCCTGCTCCTCTACCTCCTCCTCCTTCTTTCTGTCTCTCTTGTCGTTGTCGCTTTGTCCTTTCACTTCCGTTTTGTGTGTGTGCCAGGCCTGTCTCATTAAAGTTTCTCAGCCACAGCCGTCGCCTCGTCGTAATTATTGCCACAGCTGCAAGAAGAACAGGACGAAGAAGAAGAAGAAGCCAAGAAGTATTGCCTCAACGAGGAGCGGACGAGCAGTTGCCTAGTTATTTACAATTCGAAACTGGCGCCCATTTTGATATTGAATAAATATGCTAAATGCTCATGCAACGCAGCTGCTGCTCTGCACTTCCTGCCGTCACTTAGGCTGCCTCCTCAACAGTACACAGCACAGCCCCCTTCGTGCCACGCCCCTTCCGCCCTGGCAATGCAATTGCAAAATTCTCAATTGTGCACAAAATGTTGGCCAAAATGCTGCATAAATTGTTTTGGCAACAATTCAAGAGGCAAATCCAAAGACGCCTGTGCAAACCGGATTGGATGACAGGCAAAGAAGTCAGCCCAAGTCGCAGGCGGAGGCGAAGGCGAAGGAAGCCAATGGCAAATCCGGAAGCAGCTCAACGCGAGTTGCTACCTTCCCCGCCTGCCACACTGCCTGCTAGCTATCCTTCGGCTAATTGAAGTACTCAGACAATTAGGGGATTACACTGGCACAAATTTTCTGGCTATTTAACTGTGAAAGCAGCGAGAAGTTTCACGGCTGTTCATACTTTGGACAGACAGATTACTCTGCAGATAGTTGAGAGACCAAAAGGGGTATATAAGGTAGAAACCTAGTGTGTTTTAGTCGAATCACAAATCAACATTTAAAATTAAGAGCTAATTTATCTACTTTACTTGTTAAGGGACTCTAACTCCATAAGATTTCCATAAAGACAAGAAAATTCATCATATTCTATTTCCTACACAGCCTAAGCTTCACAGTTTATTGCGAAGAATTATTTACCTCCTTTTTAATATAAAAACTAAAAATACCATTTCAAATGTCGAAGTTTTATTTCAGCTGTAAATAATTTTCTCTTTTGTTCAAATATTTTGCACAATTTTTTCAAAAGTTTATTAAATTCCTTCGGCTGCGGAATTCCTTTTCGGCAGGCAATCACAAAGATGTCAAGCGCACCTAGATGAAATGAAAGTTTATTTATATTTGTGGAAATTGCCAAAAACATTTGGCAGTATTCACCTTAAAGAGTTTGCTTCCTACGCCTCGAGGTGAATTTTCTAAATAATTTCACTGAGCCTTATTACGCCTGGCCTTTTTGGCTGCCTCGGGGCAGGCGACGGCCTGCCGGGTCCTGCTGTGGACGGGCACTTATGGGACAGCAGCCATGTAACAGGTTGCAAGCACATCTCACAGGAGATTAGGCAGTCGAGGAAGAGTAGCAGCTGCTGTGTTTCGCCTGGCCTTTGGAATTCTTACCCTTTGCGGGGCCGGGGAGAGGGATAAGGCCCATGAAGAGGCCTCCATTTGTAAGCCATGTCAGGCAGGTGAAGCTACAAGCCGACAGACGGACGGATGGGCTTAAGCCCTCGTCCTGCAGCAGAGCTCTTAAACTCACCCCCTCTCCGCCCTCTGCTACCCTGTTTCTGTTGAAAAAACCGTGCCACGCCCACGCTGGCATTGTACTTTGGAAAAAAGCAAATATTTGTGTTTCTGCTCGACTGCCTGAACGATTGAACTGAGAGCGAAATTTGAACTGTAGCAAATCACACGCGTTTGATTGATTGATGATTGGGCACAAAGGTTACGGGCTCTCCTCCCACTCCCACTCCCTCGCCTCTCTTTACACGCATTTAATATTTATACAAAAAAAAAGAAACGAAAATATCAAAAGGCAACGAAATGTAAGCGCTCAAAGCGAATAGCTTCCCCTCCCTCTCTGTCTACTGCCGCCTACACGGCAAGTTTACATTAATATGCATTGCTGATAAGAGAGATAGAACAGCACCGTAATAATAGGTATACCTAACTTGTCTCCCTCTCCCTCTCCTCCTTCTCCTCCCCCTCGAGCTGTCTATCTTGTATCCATCTAGCGCCCTGGCAAATCAAACAAACGCAATAAATCAACGCAAACGAAATGAATTTTGATTGTCATTGATTTATGTGCGTTGCAGTTGGAAGGAAACCAGTCAGTCGATGTTCGACCTGCTCACGGACACGCCCACACCCACGCTACTGCCTACGCAGGCAATAAACCTATAGATAATCATGACAATGGCAACTGAGTTGCTGGGCCCCAAACAAGGCAATTCCGTAGAGTGTCGTCTAATCACAATTACATTAGGGAAAGTTGGTCTACATATTATTCCAACTAATTTCTTTAATTTAATACTAAGCTCCTGCTGGATTTATTGTGTATTTTTATATTTCATATTTAAGATTTGAAATAAATTTAATGTTAAGAAAAATAAATTGCAAAGTATGAAGAACGATTGCTAAAAAGTATTTTAGAACTGGAACTTACTTCAATTAAATTTTCTTACCATTTCATACGAAGGTGAACCGTTCCAAAATATGAAAAAGAATATAAAATTATATATATAATGTTTTATAATGTATTACCTTATTTATTTATTTGCATTATACATATATTTTTCCTATTGCAATTCGATTGCTTTGGCAAATTTCTTTGCTTAAAATATTTCATAATCATTTCATTTCAAAATCAAAATAATTCAAAATTTTCAAAATAATTCTTAAAAAAATTCCTATTAATTTCTGCTCTTTTACTTATAAACTTCACAAATCTTAACCCAAAATATTCACTTTGTACTTTTGGCATAAACCGCACAAAATAATTAAAATGAAAAGTTCCCAAATCGCAAATACCTCAGTGTGCCCTAACTCGGAACACCTTTTGAAGTTATTGCCTGCTAATGAAATTTGCGAGTTTTTCATTGTTCCGCAAACGCCACACCCCACTCTCCCATTTCAAGTTCCGCTTATAGAGCAATAAAAGTAGTAATTCCCGTTAAATTCCGCATTCCTTTTGCTCTCATTCTCTCTCTCCATTTCATTCTCGGGTCAAAAATGCCAAACTTGTTGCCCGCTTTTAGGCGTAGCTTGGTCGTTTGCATAACGCACAACTCTGGGAATGTTCCACCCCCTCTCTCGCTCTTCGTTTCCGTCTCTCTATTCGACTCACACTTATTCGCCTGCTCTTTGGCCTGCTAATTGTTAAAACTTTCAATTACAATGAAACAAATGGCGAAGCCAAATGTCTGCGGCGTGTCGTTCATTTAGTGCGTCATTCAGTGCGTCAATGTGTCAGTCTGTCGCTGTGTCAGCCTGTCCATGCGTCAGTTCAGCTCGAGTTGGCAAGTGCAAATTACGTTTCAAATGTTGTTGGCAAGTCGTCAGTTCTGCTGCTGCTGCTGCTGCCGCCGCTCATTGCCCTACGTGACCCAGCAAAATTAACGCTAGGGCTGCGTGGGAGGCGTGGCACTATACATTTTAAGCCTTGAACTTTGACTTGAACCAAAGAAGGGGGGGGGCGTGGTGGGTAGGCGGCAACTGCTGTTCGAGCTGCCTTGATAGTTGCGATGATTACGCGGCGTATGAGTGATATTAATTAAATGCCAAAATACGCCAAAGTGTTGGGTGTTTGAGTGTGTGAGGGTATCTGTGTGTGTGCCAATGTGTGTACATGTTGTACGTTGTGTATGTGTGTGCGTGTGTGTTCTTTTAAGTAGTTATGCAAATGTTAAGCAAACGGCAGCCCTTTTGACCTGAAAAAGTCAATACAAAAATGCACATGGCCACAACACATAACACACACTCTCACACACATTACACACATGCAGAACACTTATGCACACACTCAATCACACACACGCACACCCGCATGCAAATGTAGATGTTAATACTTACACAAGCCCCGCAAGCTGATGATGTCTGAGCGCATTGAGCCAAACTACTGAAGTACCCGCACAGGCGACAAAAGTGAAGAGAAAGGTTTGGCACATTTGCATATTATTCTCAGAATAGTGATCTACAAATCGATAACAAATTTTATATCATACTCATTTGAGTAATCATTAGTGTACCATTCGCGAAGGAAAGGCAGAAAAACGTTCTTACAAAAAAATAAAAATAATTTGGTTTTTATTTTAACGATTATCGAAAGCAAGATGATATATTTTGTTGATTTTAAATCAACTATCGATGACGTATAGATTAGCGATAATATAAACGATAACTCAATGATGGTTTACACTGCACGTTAATTACGAATTTCATATCGATAAATCAGTGTGTCACAATAATGAATTTAATAAATAATTAGGAAATCATTAATCAAATTAATTTTGAATAGCATATTTTTATATTATCGATAATATACAGATAGCGCTTATCGACAATACAAAATGACAAAAAAAATTGTGCATCGATAATAAATATGAATATGTATCGATAGCGAATTTAATTTCAAACTTCTTAAATATTTTCCAAACTTACCTTCTTCACAACCTTTCCAAATTTGTCTACGCCACTTTTGTTGGCTGTGTTTGTTCATCGCTATCCCATCACCTCAGCCTTAATGAAATTGTAAATCACATCCTTGAGGGAGAGTGGAGGAATTATTTTTGCTGCAGCAGCAAGATTGACCCTGCCCTGGCCCTTCCTGCCCAGCCCTGCTCCCCGTGCGATCTTTTCAACAGGATTAATAAAATTGTTAATTATATCCGTAGGGAAATATTGACTCGGGCTTGTCTACTTCCCCTCTCTCCTCGTTCTTCTCTTCATCTCTTATTGGGATTATCAAGCGCATTTGCGGAATGGAAAAATCGAATTTCGAGAGTTGTAAACTTAATTAAGAGAGAGCGGGAGGCACGGTGCTAGAGAGAGAGAGAAGGGAGGAGGGCAGCTGAGCTGATTTTGTTTGATTTAAGCAGCAGCAGTAGTAGCAGCTGTAATTATGTTGCTTCAACTGTGTATAAACACGTACTTACGCGCGACTGCGAGTGTGTGTGTGTGTGTGTGCAGGGGTCAGGCGAAGGGTCACAAACAGCAATCGGCAAGGGAGCAGGACAGGGGAGCTGACCAGCTGCCGCTGATTACCACGCAGACATTGCCATTGGCACAAAAAGAAGGCAGGAGAAAGCAGGCACTCGCCGACATTTCACGGCTCATTAGGCATGCACATACGTTGCCAAGAGGGGGGAGGGAGAGGAGGTAAGGGGCACTAGCGATACATGGAGTTCCACTTGGCTTCCTCCTTAGACTCCTCTCTCTCTCCCCCGCTTTCTCTCACTTCTTTTGCAGTAAATTCAATTTTCTACGACGCCGATTTGGTTTCCGCACGTCTTGAGCTGCCGTCACTGTTGCTGGGACGCTGCCATGAATATAGTTATAGCCAACAAGTCGAACGCCTCTTCCACCGCCCCGCCCCCTTTCCAGTTCCAGGTCCAGCTTCGTCTGGCTCTCACTCGATAGCGCAAAATAAATGATAAGAATCTGTGCGCGCTGCTCATGAATTACAAATCGCATAAAGGATTTGCCAGAGACAGAGCGAGAGAGAGTGAGACAGCCATAGCGAGTGGGAGGGGGAGAGAGAAATAGTGGAAGAGAACACTTCGAGGATGCTGCGAACTTGAAGCACGCTGCGCACTTGAGACGCTTCGAGTCGAGGAGTCGGAGGAGCATATTAAAATGCATTGCGAGACGCTGTTTACAATCGAGTGCTTGTAATTCTCAAGTGGTTTAAGCACAAGAGCCATTAAATCAAACACGCACACGTTGGTAGTTTTTCTTTCTTTCATTTTTCTTTTCTCTCTTTTCTTTTTTATAAAATGTAGAATTTGTCAGCTGCCTTCATTACGTACTAAGTATTATACTGTTTTCTTTAGGACTAGTCGACTAATCGATTATTACATATACCTATCATTTATATATATAAGAATCAGATTGTTTAGTTCTCTCATCTTCACCAGTTACAGCTAATTATCAATTACTTATGTACAGTTAGTTATAACTAGATATAGTATAGTTTGTAGGTATAATTCGTTTTTATACATTGCATAGCATTGAGAAAAAGTATTTGCCCTTTTGTAGAAAAAATTATTATCACCGTTTTCTTCTCTTTTCTCGTCCATTTTCGAAATTGAAATCGATTCATTTTTGTAATTCGTTTTTGTTTTCTCTTTTCTTTTCTTTTGTTTTCTTTTTGTAGTACGCTTTTAGGAAAATAGCCTTTCTAACATTCTAAGTAGACTAGTTCTTGAAATTTTACAATAGATTATTGTTCTTGGTATTGTTTCGTCTTCGTCTTATTATAAGGTTTATAAGGTTTGGAATAAACAGTGGATAAATCTCAGAGTTAAAGGCAAGCGAGGAGAGTTGGAGAATAGAATAATATATATAGGTTGGTATATATGGGATATTCTATTCATAGGAAACAGGAAACAGAAACTTACGACTCTACTTGAGGGGGAAGATTACAATATAAAAAGCATTTGCGGCAGTCGGTTTTGGTTAGTTTACACGAAATATTTATAAACCATGGTAATATTATTAATACCCCCCATATTTAATTTCTACCATGAGCACAATTCAATTATGTGTGTGTGTGTGTGTGTGGTCAAATCCGTTTACTTTTTCAATTTTTGTTGCGCTCATTAAATATGCTAAGGCCACATTGAAATTTTCATATTCTCTTTATATAATTCTAAGGTTTTCTTCTCTTGAGCTCTTTAAACCGAATTAAATACGACGATTGAGGTGCGGAACGAAAAGCATAAAGTGAAAATTTAATGAAGCGACAATTATTTGTATTATGCGCACATTAATTATGACAGATGGCCAAACAAACGAGCAGGAGGAGGAGGAGGAGAAGGGTGCTTGAAAAGGTATGCTGAAAATTTGTCGAACTGCGTAAATAAGCTTAATGAATCATTATTTAATGCGGACCGCAAAAGTAAACAGACACAAAAGGTGCACGAGAAGCGCAAACAAAGAAAAATATCCCAAAAGGAATCAGAGAAATTTAATGGAGCATAAAGAATGGTTAAAGTTGCGGCAAGAATATATATAGAAATGTTATTGTATTGAGGTAGTACCAATCAGTTTTAGATAATCAAGGGCAAGGAATAAAGGTAGTGTAGAGAAGTAAGAAGAAAAGGCTGCTTAAACTTAGATGAAAACACATGCCGTATAACAATTTCGCCAGTATTTGAAATTTGGAATCGAATAAGTCAAGTATAAAAATTAAAAGGAATGATTAAAAAAGAGATCGAAAGAATTCTTTTGTGAAACACAAGCGAAAGTGTTATACAAAGCAGATCGGAAACAGATAATCGTCTTTTACTTTGTCTGTTTTATCTCAGCTCATTGAGTACTCATGACAAATGATTTTCGTTTTCGTTTTCGTTTCATTTTCCTTTGACTAACCTAACGGCATAAGCGTAAATGTAGCTTGGCTATATTCTAAACATATAGTTACATATATACAGCCCATAATCGATGCATGAGTGTAGTAGTAAGAGAGGGAGCGGGAAGTTGGGGTTGGGGAGTTGGGGTTGTGGCTTGTGTGGAGGTTTTGCTATTGCCAGTTCCGAGTTTTTCAGTCCCATTATCACGCCACGATGGCGGCCATTGTTGATGGCTGATGATGATGATGGGGTTGGGCATGCGAATGAGAAGGTTCTTCTCGATGTTGCTGATGATGTTGATGTTGCTGATGTTGCTGATGTTGTTGCTGTTGCTGGTGATGATGATGGGAAATGTGATGGACCGGAAAGCTCCACAGTGCAAAAGGCATCTGCTGTTGCACCAACAAAAGCAGTTGGCGTAATTTGTTGGTCGTTGTTGTTGTTGTTGTTTTTGGTTTTTTTGTTGGACTTGTCACCCTGCTCGTTGTTGCTGCTGTTTTTGTTGTTGCTGTTGTTGTTGTTATTGTCGTTGCTGTTGCCGTTGCCGTTGTTTCACTTGCAATTCCCGTTGCGACAGCATCGCAACGCGCCACCGACTCCAGCTTCCGCTCCTCTGCCCGCATCCGCCCACTGTGCCGCCCACTTTGCAGCTTGGCTTGGCAGCGCATCTGCAGCAACTGCAGCTCGCCGCGTCGTCATTCATCCCAGAGGCACTGTTGTTTCTGCCGCACATAATAGGTGAACTGTGTACACTTGCGGCAGGTCTTGATGCCGCAGCGATAATTCGTCTGCTGCTGCTGCTGTCCGCCGGACGTGTCCGCACCCCCCAAGCCGTTGGCGCTCTTCCCCTTGCAGTACTTCAGCCCGCACGGATACCAACCGATGCAGGTCTCCAGCGTGCACAGGCACGGCGCCCACAGGCTGCTCACCTCGTTGCAGCGCGTCGAGAGCGCGTCCGGAAATTTTTCGGTTGCTGCCTCCAGGCTCGAAATCGAGGAGCCTAACCCCGTGTAACAATCCCCGAGCGGCGCAGCGCAGTGAGTTGACAAGCGACAGCGCAGTTGAAGTGGATGCAAAAAGCGAAAAGGGTGCAACATAAAAAGAGGGAAAACAGAAAAATAAAACCAAAAAAAATAAAGGTATAAAAGTTGTTTAACAATTTTCGCAACTCGTGTGCAGTTTTTATTCTGGTTTGATTTTGACCGACTCTCATCGCGAGGTTTATCCCCGACTAATTTGCAGTTAATTCAGTTAACTTTCGAAAGGGGGAAATCCGTGTCGATGACTTTGTTACGTAGCGAGAGGGAGATGTGAAGAGCTCTGGACTATTTAAGAATAATCCAAGCTAATTAGATTCCTGCAGCTTTCCAAAGGAAAGTCTCTTTGGGGATGCTAGTATTTAGAGACTTTTCTGTACAATATCTTAGTCAAGAGACAATACAATGTTTAAGTCAAACAGCATAGGAAAACGACCCAGAGGTCTGCATGAATGCATTGAAAAGGGCAAATGATTTAATCATTGAAAAATAAAGTACTTTCTTTGGGTACTGACTGGCGTTCTCATATACTACACGCACTCACGTAGGTTATGAGTACTGTGGTTTTGAGTAAGGTATTTAAGTGCACAGGTTACTTACTCACTGTACAGTGAGTATGCCAAGTAGTCAGACAGTCTCAGCGTTATTTTTAGATAAGTGTAAAGCAAGAAAACTTTGCGAACTTCGCAGCTGTCAATACATCCTTTGTAAGTGTTGGACCTATTATTGTATACATTATTTAACTCACTTTTATTGCTAAAATTGTATTGTACCCATTATTTAACTCACTTTCATTGCTAAAATAAACTTGGATATAGCAATCAGTATATCCGAATTGAGTACAGCATAGTATAGTACAGTATATAGAATGCCGAATACACACGTAAAATTTTTAGTACAAACCGATTTCTGCACGTGCTTTTATTAATTTTAGTGATATCTTACGATATAAATCAAACTTATGCTGGTGATAGTTAAACCCCATTAATTCTCAACATAAGTATTGATTATTTTACTGCTGAACCCATGCTGAGCATGAAGAAGAATAAAGAATAATTAATACAGAAAAAGAATATTTATAAACATATTCATTGGCCTCTTTCTCTAAATTCCCTATCAAACTAGCAAACCCAACTATATCTTCAATTCATAAAAGTGCATGCCTAATTTAATTAATATATTCTTTATCTTAACCCCCATTTTGATAACCAAAGCACCTCCAAGATAAATCTCTAATTAACCAAAAGTCAATTACCCACTACCTCCTCAGCGCTTAAGCTGCCTTTGCTGCACGCGTGATAAGTCAATCAAAATCAATTAGAATTACGCATAACACCTGCTGGCAGGGGAAAGGGAGTATAGGGGAGTTTGTGTCAACTCACCTGGCAGCTCCGCCCAGGCCTTGAGATCCACGTCCCGCACATAGGTGGCATCTGTCGCCTCAGCGCAAAGGGATTGCAGGTGACGTGTGATGGACAGCGAGCGATTCAGCTGGACCCAACTGCTCATGGTGTATGTCTCACGTCCCTTGTCCTCCTCGGGGGTGCGTATGGTGTGCGGATTCTTCTGACGCAGCTTGGCCATCGCATCGGAGGAGATGAAGTCGCCCTTGTTGAACTTTGTGGCAAAGCACATGACCTGATACTGACTCTGGCCGCGCTCCTCCTCGCCCAGCACGAGGGCCTTCAGTATTTGTACCTCCTGCAAAGCGAGTCCGAAACGAATGAAGATTTTTATTATTGCTGAGGATAATCTACTCCTCCCCCACCTCCACTCTATGTCGTTACTTACATTGCGGAAGTCGATGAGCTGCGTGATGAGGGTGCCGTCGGTTTTCTGGAACTCCAGGGTAATCAAATCCTCGCCAATATTGGACGTAATGCTCTCCTGTATCACCTCGCCTCCCTGTAAGATTCAACAAGTGTAAGAGACTCGCAGAGAACACATAATCCCTTTCCCACCCCCTCTCCTATCCACTCTACTAGAATATTAATAGACTGAGACGCGCGACAGAAATGGAAACAAGAGAAAGGCAAATTAACTATGATGGGAAGCAGGAGAGAGAGAAGGCAAAAGACATGGCCATGAACCAAATTAGAGTCAAGAGAATTGAAGGGAAGTAGGGAGGAAAACAAAGAAAAACAAACGAAAATAGTAAAAACTGCGAAAGGCAAAAGGCAACACTGAAAAAGAAACTAGAAACGAGATGAGATAAGGGACTGTCTCCGTATCTAGTTCAACAACATGACAAGCACAAAAACAACAAGAGGAGCAAGAAGAGGAGCATTATGACGAGCAAGAGGAGAGGGATGAAGAAGAGCAAGAAGATGAGGAAGAAGAAGAACAAGTAGAATGCTTCCCCTTCATGTGTGAAATATGTTTTTGGTCAGCCTAGCGGAATTTTTGTGAGCTGAGAAATGTGCTGAAATTAACATGTTCTCTCGGGGCTACCCCCTTAAGTATAAATATGAAAATATGCAGAGATTCCCTGTACGTTATAATTGCAAGGGGTCGCATGAAATACGAGTATGTATATGAAATATTACAAAGTTTGTCACTCATTTTTATAAATTTCTTTTTAGTTATTTTAAGTCAATTATCTATGGATTTTATACTTATTTTATTTATATTTGTTTATATGTATTTATTACATTTTATTTCTTATTTTATTTACTTATTTTATTTTATTTCTTTGTATTTATATTCCTAGACTTATTTTATTATTTTGGTTTTATTTGATTCCATATATTAATTTATTCACACTTACATTACTCTGCTTATTTTGTATATTTAGAATCAACCGCAATATTTATTTCATTGTTTCCTGTACATTTAAATTAATCAGTTCGTAAAAACACGCAAAACGCTGATAAGCTTTATATTACTTGAAATTTCTAATCGGCAAGAAATATTTATTTAATGTAGAAACCTCTGCTGATTGAAGGTCAAATTGTTTTTTCTATTTTTTATTGTGTTAAATATATTTAACCCTCATGGAATATTAACCTGATTATGCACATAAAATATTTACCCTGCCGAAAAGTTCTTTTGGGCTGCCTACACAAACAAACGCAGTCACTCTCTCCCTCCCACTCACTCACTGCATTAGTATGTGTGCTGTGCTCTGTTTATGTATGCACTGCCTTTGTGTGCTTGAACAAAGCGAATGTAAACAAAGCTCACGTTGAGCAGCAGCAGCAGCGACGTCAGCAGCGACGCTAACAGCATCAGACATTTTGGGGCCAGGGACAGCGACAGCAGCAGCAACAACAACAACTATCCGCATTGCCGAAGGATGTCACATGTAAACACACTCTCTCTCTCTCTCACACACACACTCACTCATACTCTTCGCCTCTCTCCCCCTCCCACAGACAAGAGCACGTGCCACACGCGACTTTTGGGCAAAAGGTAATCTAAAATTTATAGAAAAGTCAAAGCAAATGTCAATATTATGATTCCATGCGAGCCACGTGAATGGAAAGAGAGGAAGAAGAGCAAAAGAAAACCGAATTAATGCTTAAAACAAGTGTCAAAAAATTGGCGTTCTCAACGTGACTTGCAGAAATGTGTCACAGTATTAAGTTCAAGGACAACAGCCGCATCAATTTCAAACAATTAACAACAATTAAAAGGAATCGACAAGAGAACAACAACAAATACAAATCTTCATCGCAGCTGATGCACAATAACAAATGCTCACACGCGCTCTCCCTCTCTCTCTCTCACTGTCTCTCTGTGTATTTCGAATTCGAAGTCGATGTTCGAATGACGAGCTCTGTTAGCAACAGACAAGAGGCCATTTTGACATTCACACACATTGCATTTTAGAGTGCAGATGGAAATGCATGGAAAATGTGGAAGTTCAAGAGCAATACGCACCTGATTTTGCACATTTATTAACAGCTGCGCCTCACTGTGTGCATTGTTGGCCGTGAGCAGCCAATTGCAGAGCATGAACCACAAAAAGCCGCGACTGTGCTTAAAGAAATGATAACAAGTCACCGAACGTTTGCCGCAGCGTCGGCGTCCCGATAGGCGGCTACTGCTTAACACATTTCGGTGCACCATATGCCATCTTGATGATTTCACCTGCCGCACTCTAGGCAGTTTTGTGTCTAGAATCATTTTGGGCCCCGCGCTCGACACTGGCCCCGCACAAAACACTCTCCTCGACGCGGATTGTGATTTTATTTTTTGTTTGTTTGTTTGCGTTTCACAAAATACGCGGAGAACTTTTGTTTTTTTGGTATCGCGTCCGTGGCGCACGTCCGCTCGCTTCGAAAGTTTGACGCAAAATAACAATTGTCATCACAACAAATCTGTCTCTCAACAGAGAGCTGAGTTCCGTTCACGAGCGAACCAGTGTGGTTGCTGTTAACAGCAGGGATGCGACGGTTGAGTTACCACCAGATTTAGCTACCTTGTAAGACAACAAAACACAAGAATACTGTACTTTTAAATAAACTTTACTAATTAGTAACCTCAACTATCGTATTCCCTTACATATTATTTCTAAAGAAATGGATTTTATAGTTTACTTTATTCAATAAATTCGTTTTCAAGCTAAACAGCAGTGATTTGCATCACTGTTGCTTGTGTTTACAGCATGCCTATCGATAATAGTTCGTTCAACAGCTGACATGATTAACACAGTGCTGCCACACATAGTTATCGACCGACCACCACACGCCCGTCAGCTGTTGCACATTTAATGTACTAAATTTCACCCAAAACGCCTTTCCATCGCTTGTGACGTGTTGTATTTTTGTTAATTATGTTGTTTTAACATAATTTAATTAATAAAACTTCATTTTCTACGTTGGCATTTACAAGAACCCAAACAGCAACACAATGTTATCCCTACGCGAGCGACAAATAAGTGAGTGAACATTGCGAAAGCAGTGAAAATTGACATAGTCCAATTGGAATTGTTGTTGCTTTTCTTTTTTTTTCTCAGATGCAATTAAGCAAATGCTTAATTTGAATTCGCAGCAGCCAAAGGCGCTGGCAGCGGAGCCCGTGTGGAAGATATTGATATACGACCGCGTTGGCCAGGACATCATTTCGCCCATCATTTCCATAAAAGAGCTACGTGAACTCGGCGTGACGTTGCATGTGTGAGTAAGCGGTCCCCTTCAGGGGTCAGGGGTTAGCAAAACAATGTAATTCATTTATTCTTATTCATAGCCAACTGCACTCGGATCGGGACTCCATACCGGATGTGCCGGCTGTGTATTTCTGCCTGCCCACGGACGAGAATCTCGATCGCATTCAGCAGGATTTCTCCAATGGCTTGTACGATATCTATCATCTGAACTTCCTGGCGCCCATTACACGCAGCAAGATCGAGAACCTGGCAGCAGCAGCTCTGCATGCCGGCTGCGTGGCCAACATACATCGCGTGTATGATCAGTATGTGAACTTCATCAGCCTGGAGGATGACTTCTTCATACTTAAGCATCAGCAGAGCGATCAGCTCTCGTACTATGCAATCAATCGTGCCAACACCAGGGACGAGGAGATGGAGGCCCTGATGGACTCCATAGTGGACTCGCTCTTTGCACTCTTTGTCACGCTCGGCAATGTGCCCATCATACGCTGCCCCAGGAACAGCGCAGCAGAGATGGTGGCACGCAAGCTGGAGAAGAAGCTGCGCGAGAATCTCTGGGATGCTCGCGCAAATCTGTTTCACATGGACGCCACACAGGCAGGCGGCGGTGTCTTCAGTTTTCAACGTCCTGTGCTACTGTTGCTCGACAGGAATATGGATCTGGCTACGCCATTGCATCACACCTGGTCCTATCAGGCAATGGTGCACGATGTGCTCGATCTGGGGCTCAATCTGGTGTACGTAGAGGACGAGACAGCGCCAGCCAGTGCGGGTAAGTTCCTGTTTCTCTTTAGCTCGTTCTCTTTAAAGATTCCTCTCTCTGCAGGTGCTCGCAAGAAGCCCAAGGCCTGCGATCTGGATCGCACTGATCGTTTCTGGGTCACACACAAGGGCAGTCCGTTCCCCACAGTGGCAGAGGCCATACAGGAGGAGCTGGAATCGTATCGCAACTCGGAGGACGAAATCAAACGGCTCAAGACCTCGATGGGCATTGAGGGTGAATCCGACATTGCCTTCTCGCTGGTCAACGACACCACAGCGCGTCTGACCAATGCCGTGAACTCTTTGCCGCAGCTGATGGAGAAGAAGCGTTTGATTGACATGCACACCAAGATTGCCACTGCCATTCTGAACTACATCAAGGCCAGGCGCCTCGACTCCTACTTTGAGATCGAGGAGAAGATCATGTCAAAGCAGACGTTGGATAAGCCACTCCTGGAGCTGCTGCGTGATCCTGAGTTCGGTCAGCCAGAGGATAAGTTGCGTCTCTACATCATTTACTATATTTGCGCTCAGCAACTGTCGGAGACGGAGCAGGAGCGTCTGCGTGAGGCGCTCCAAGCAGCTGGCTGCGATCTCACCTCGCTGGCGTATGTGCAGCGCTGGAAGGCGATCATGAATCGTTCCCCAGCTGGCATCACGCAGGCCACGCAGTACGAAGGCGGCGGCACTCGCACTGTCTCCATGTTTACCAAGCTCGTGTCGCAGGGCTCATCCTTTGTCATGGAGGGCGTCAAGAATCTGGTGGTCAAACGGCATGTAAGTAAAGAGAGTTCTTCGGAAGATTAGAGTGCCCTTTACTAACCCCTTTACTTTCCCTTAGAACCTTCCTGTGACCAAGATAACGGAGCAGGTTATGGAGTGTCGCAGCAATGCGGAAACAGATGACTATCTCTACTTGGACCCCAAGCTGCTCAAGGGCGGCGATGTGCTGCCCAAGAGTCGTGCACCATTCCAGGATGCAGTGGTCTTCATGGTCGGCGGTGGCAACTACATTGAGTACCAGAATCTGGTGGACTTCATCAAGCAGAAGCAGAACTCGAATGTCGCCACCAGGCGCATCATCTATGGCGCCTCCACGTTGACCAATGCACGACAGTTTCTCAAGGAGTTGTCCGCCCTGGGTGGCGAGATTCAGGCGCCTGCTGCAAGTTAGGAGCGACGCCGAAGCTTTCACTGCTGCTGAGGAAAGGAAAGGAGAGGAGAGGAGAGGATCGGGAAAGGGGGAGTTCGTTGTGTGTGCGTGGTGCGTGTGTATGTGTGTGTGGCTTCTTCTTATAGCTTAAGCATATCCAAAAATAAATTAAATGCAACAAAAAAACATAAAGCGATGCTGCGTCGTGGACAATTACTCGCAACTGACGCGTAATCCCCGAAGGACAACAAGCAAAAACATGCGTAGCCGCGTGTACAACAGAAGTAGCAACAACAACAACAACAACAACTGCAATTGCAACTGCAACTGCAGCAGCAGCAACAACAACTCGAACTCAAACTTGATGCGATCGCATTCTAGGCGCCCATTAACACCAACTTGGCAACGCTTTGATGGACAGCTGACAGACAGCTGGCAGGAGGCAGCGTCGTCGACAGCGACGGAGATGGGCGACAATTATGGGGCGACAACTATGCCAGGCACTTGCGAGGCACTTGGGAACTGCACCATGTTACCATGCCCCATGCTGCCAGTCCCTTGCCCCATCTCTGTTGCCTGTGCCCAGCAATTAGGGCACTATGAATGGCGAACAGTGGCTTCAAAAGCATTGTGAGGTGTGCGAAAATCGAAGCTCAATGGGATAGGTGTTGATGCCGTTGCAGAAGGGAGAACCAGATTTATAGATGTATCGATAAATCGAATGAATTCATTGTTGTTTGTGAATTAGGACGTTCAGTTGAGTTGGAAAGAGATCAGTCAGAGATTTAGTCAGATATGATATTATTTTATTCTTCAAAAGTATTCTCTAGAATTTCTCTAAATATAAATGATATAAAATTGAAGTATGACTTGCAATAAATTCATTCGTATGAGTAAAATTAATCAGGAAATCAAGAATTGCTAGGTTATTCAGGTTAATTAAAGGGATAGGATAATGATGCAATTACAGTAAGAATGGATCGATAACTGAGATAAAATATTTTTTGCTAGTTGAAGTTGGTAAATTACTTCCATTAATGACTTTGGAAACAAGTGCTTGGATTGGCCATAGAGAGTAAGAAACAAACAATACCAGAATATTATAAATAAAAAGGAATTCAGGAATCGTTTGTTAAGTAAGGAGTAGAGAAAATTCTGTGAATTAAGTTTTTAAATAGTTTTTAGCTTAGTAGATAAAAGTTACTAATATAATACGTATGTATGTACATTGACCAAATTTGTATCGATTATAATAATTAGAAAATATTTATCATATATTGTATATATACAGATATATAATATGGAAAATTTTAGAATTCATTCAGTGAAAATAGCATTCTTATGTCTTTATAATAATATCAAAAATATTGTACAAAAAATCAACTTCAATAATATTATCCATTATTTGCATTTATCTAGAAAATTTCATGGATATATTTTTAGTTGTTTACATATTTTTCATTTGAATAGATTTAACTAACAGATTTTAATCGATTTATTGTATTAAATTCTTTTCAATATTTAATATTGAATATTCACAAATAAAGTCGATAATATGTTCATTAATATTTAATATTCGGACTTTTATTACACACTAACTGTATTATATTACATCCAAAATAATAGCAATACTTCAACATCTTGAACCTCATATTGTAAGCTCTTGAAGATGTTGCTTGTTTTGAAAAAGGAAAGAAGAAGTAATGATTTGAGAATGGATGTTTGGCTGCTGAGTTCACAAGTGTTGCTCGAGATCACAGATCATTCTCAAGCGGAACCATATCAACAAGAACAATAACAACAACAACGAGAACAGCAACAACAACGCCAACAACTTTCGGCTTTGGCTAATTAACACTTTTCGTAAATCAGAATTGATGGCCATGTTGAAAGCGGCCCAAGACGACGATGACGACGATGATGACGATGATTATTCATGGAGCGTTGTGGTTAAATATTGGTTTTGGTTGGGTTTGCTTCGCTTTGGGTTTGGGGTTACGCTCAGGCGGGGGCTAAGGCTGAAACTGTAGCTGAAGCGGAGGCTGAGGTTGAGGCTACCCGTGGCTACAATTTAAATGTTAACATAAACAAGAGCAATTTAACAAAAGCCCACACTCCCCCATCCCCCCTCTTCTCACCCTCTCTTCATCTTCTGCTTTACGTTCTCCCAGGTGGAGGCCCCAAATCCCAAGCCCCCGAAACCCAAAGTGATTTCACGGGTGGTCCAAAAAGATGCGCTCAAACAAATCATAAAATCGTATGAAAAAAAGCCAAAAAAAGAAACTAACAACGCAACATGAAAGAAGAAATGCTACTCGCACAGAGAGCCATGAATCGATTATGTGGCCACTGTGTGTGTCTGTGGGTGTGTGTGTACGAGTGTGTGTGTGCGAGTGTGGGTAAATAAAGAACATAGCGAGAGGTAGCTGAAAAATGGTCTGAGGAGGCAGCCGTTTCCCACATTCCTGCTGCGAAACATAATGGCTGCCGCTGTCGTCGACGTCGTCGTTGTCTTCGAGGTTCTCCAAGCCCCACACACACACACAGACACACACACACATGGCACACATATATCATAATCTTAACAACTCTTAACAAGGCTGAACAAATTCCAAAATTCGACGAGGCTGCGGCAAAAAAAAGCACAGCCAGTCAGACCAAGCCGGCACTGAGTCAAACAAAGACTACAAAATGAAGTGGAGGCACACACTCACACACACACACTCGTACACACACTGCCACACACACACAATCTCGCTGCCAGTGGGAGCCAGTGCAGCGCCAGAACCATAAAACCTTTTACCTCTTCTACCTCGATGCGAACTTTGCTTCTCTTTCCTGCTTGCTTTCCCTCTCGCTCGCACCTCATTTCGGCAGTTCGAGTATTGATAGCATTACATAAACTGATCAGCAAGTTATTCTTTCTTCCTTTTGCTGTTGTTGTTGTTCTTGTTGTTATTATTGAGTGTCTTCTGTTTGCAGTGGCAGCCATTGTGGAAGATCGTCTGCAGTTTAAGGGGGATTGTTCATTCACTTTATATGTATGTTTTACGTATTTCTTTTGTTATGAATAATGTGTATAGATTTCGAATATTTATGTGATTTATATGAGGTTTATCATAGAAATTGAACATGCATTCTCTGTATAAGTAAAATATTTGATTCTATTTTAATTGAATTATGTGTTAGTTTAAAGTTGTTGAGACTTTTCAAAAGTGTAAATACAAAAAAATTTTGTTTTTCTTAATGTTATAATTTAATTCACAATCTTCTTTGGTGCATTAATTCTTTTTAAAACTATATTAACAATATCAAGTGATTTTTAGTCGTTTATTTTTATTTTGAGTTTAAACTTGTTTTATTTTATCTTTTAAAAATAAATTCATAATTTTCTTCAATTGTTTTTTTAACTATTTTTCACAATTTCAAGTCGATTTTAGTTCTTTGATTCGATTTTAGCCTTAAACTGGTTCAACCTTTAAAACGTATTTTTTAATAAAATATAAATTTTACATATTTCCATCAAAATGAAATTGTTTAAAGAAAAGTTGATTTTTTTCATCTTTTCAAAAATATCTATCCACTTGTAATAGATTTTTATTTATCAAAAGGTGTCTGCTCTGCATTTAACTCAAACTCAAGCAACTGACCGCGCCTCTCAAACTGTGGCTGCTCAAACTGTGTGAGACTCTCAAACTGCAAACCCTTGTGTTCGCTTTTGAACTTAGGCGCAATTGTTGTTGTTGTTGTCGTGGCTGTTCTTATTGCTGTTGCTGCTGTCTATTGTATTATCCTTGTCAGCATTCTGTAGCCTCTGCTGGCTTTGTTGCCACCTTCGGTGGTCCGCAGCAGCAGCAAAAGTGGCAGCAGCGGCATGTTAATTAATCAACCAAATAATAACAGAGCAGCCCGGCAGGAAAAAAGGCAGCCCCGAAAGAAAGAGCAGTAGATGCAGGCCAAATATTTGCCGACTATAAAGGAGCAGCCCGACGACGACGACGTTTACGGATCATCCGGCAGGAGCTGCAGCCGAAGTTGCCTCGTTTGGCTTTGTTAGCGGCTTGTTAGCTACTCAAACTACCAACAACAACAACACCAGCAGCAGCAGCGGCAGCATTGAATGCGGCTAAAAGATGATGCTTCATGGCTTTTGGCCATTTCCTGAAATCATAAAAAATCGAGCCGAAAAAATTGCGTGACGCATCAGCAGCGCTGGCCACGCCCATCGAAAACGAAAGCCAAATACGCTTGGCGCATGCATCATTAAAATGCAAACACACACACACACACAGGGACACACACACGCAGGCACACTCGCGTGCATGCATAGCTGTGCTGTGTGCGATCTGACGATCCGATCTGGCCGGGGTGTCATTATCCTGCCGCAGCCGCAGGCTTTCCACAAGCCGCGCCTAATGGCCACCAACAGCAACGGCAGCAGCAGCGACTGCGGAAGAGGCTGCGACAGAGGCAGCGGCAGCGGCAGCAACTGCACCAGCGACTGCCGCTCCCCAAGAACAGCTTCATCAGGCATAAGCAAATACAGCGACAGCCCCCGGACTGACCAATGCTGTCCCGGCGACGCCCCACAGGACAGACACAGCGGCACAGTGGAACTGGCCCTTATTTTTAAGCAAATTATTTATTTAATTAATTTATGATTTTTATAAAATACTAATTTTAATATAATTATATATATTAACATATAATAAGTAGACTTAAGTGTCTTACACTTAGAATAAAATAAATAACTTTATGTAAAATGTATGAAAGTTTATTAATGCTAAAATAGAGATTTCCTTAATGAAGCAAAGAAAGTAATAAAATCAAACATCATCAAATGTTTGGAAATGTTTTTCGGAATTCATACATAAGCTTTATACTAGTTAAGACTATATGTTTTATCTTTTTTTATATTTTTATTAAAAATTAGGAATTTAGAATTTAATCTAATAAGTTGCTGAAGAAGTTACTAAAGTTGTTACAGTTCCGAGGCTTAAATTATAACATATTGTAAAATAAAGTAAAGCATACTTTGAGGTAAAGATAATAGACTCAAGATTTTATTTTCAAAATTAATTTAAACGCACTTACTATTTAAAGACTCCTGCAGTACATTACTGAATCATATGATATTCGTATTCATGTTCATATAATGTTCATACTCCTCATCCTTGTTAAATACCTTTCAAAAAATTTAAACTTCGTCCCACTGTGTTTGTAGAAAACATTTTATATGTCCTTCATCAATAGTATATCAATGAACTGATAAAGTATAAACATTGTATTTATTTTATTAATATTCTTCATATAACTCTCACCTCGTCCCACTGTGCTTGTAGGATCAGCAACAACGACGACGAAGTTGCCTTTGCTTTACGATCGCGTATCTCAAGTTTATCGCTTCATTTTCCATGTTTTATGCGCAATTTATGCCGCGCAGTCGCAGTCCAAGTTTCCCTCTCTCTCAATGTCTCTCTCTCAATGTCTCTCACTCGCTGTATCTCTCTTTATCTTTCTCTTTACTTCTCTCGTCTGTCTGTTCAACTCAACTGACGCTGCTGTGGCTGCGATTGCACGCACCGTTTTGTCTGCCGACGCTAGAAGCTGCATTCGCGTTTGTCGAGTACCCGTTCGGGTATCCGAGCATTCACAGGGACTCACCAAGAGACTGTTTGCAGAGAGAGTCTTCTTCACTTGCAGCTTTTTCTTGTGCTGCCTCTAATATATATGTAGATAGATGTATAAAGTATCTGTAATATATAAATATATTAGGTTCTGCTCTATATTTTTCTACTGCTCAGATATGATTTATGTAATATTATGGTATTTATTAAGATATTCCATAGACATTTGAGAATGTATATTAATTTTATATAGTGTAGATATTATAAGACTTCGTTCTACTTGTTATATATATTTATATACATATATTATAAATTTATCTAGAACTGTAAGGAAATTTATATAGAAATTTTCCCGAATATGTTTATCAAATTGAATAAAATTATTATTCGTAACCTAGTTTTGCACCTTGCATGAACGTAAACCCTTGTTAAGACCTAGTTAAATATGTTTACTAACAATTTCAAATTGCAGACCCTTGTTGTGCTCAGATTTAGGTCTAAATATAGCCATAGATCTCTACTGATAAGTAAACCCAACATAACATCGAGAACAATCTGCAGCACGATCCCGAGCTATCTGCCTACGATCTACACACCCACCATACATGTCTGCTTCAAATGTCGCCCCTTTCCTTTGACTTCTCCCCACACTCCTCCTGCACGATCTATGTATCTCACTCCCTCGCTCACTCTCTTGATCCCCTACCTGAGGAACCTTTTCTGGCCAGGGGCAATTAGCTAACCGCTTTGTAGGCAATTAACCCGCGATTAATGGGCACGCACACACAGAGGGAGGGAGAGAGAGAGAGGAGGAGTGGGAGAGAGACACAGAGACACTTGGAGTGACCCCTCATAATACTGCCTCTTGCACTCATAAAAATGTTCTAACCAATTTGTTAACCGCCTTCGGTCTTCCCTTGTTGCCCTTCTTCTGCTTCTTCTTCTACTACTTCTCTCCCTTCTTCGATTGCTTTCTTTATTTGTTGTACGTGGTAAAAATTGTATTTTTATGTTTTGTCAGTGTTTATAATTAATCACCTGTTGTATGCATTCCTCCGTTCCCTCCCCTGCTCTCTATCTCCCGCTCTAGCGCCATTAGCGCCGGCTTCCCTTTGGACCCCTCCGGGCCTCTAGACCGATCCGATCCGATCCGTTGCGCTTTGATGTCTTTATTTACTAATTTCCCGCTTATCATTTGGATGTTTCGTAAATTGAAACATTTCACTAATTGCCTGAAAATTTGTTGTTTTTTTTTTCCTTTCCAACAGCTGCGTCCACCTTGCGCCGCACTTGAGTGCACTTTGACCCCTCCGAAGTTGCCTGCAACTTGCTGTGGACAATTAGAAGACGCAGCGGCGGCAATCGCCAACATCCGGTCGGAGGTCGTAACTCAAAATTGAAAATTATGTGGGCGACGTTTTTCCAGGAAAAAACACGCACCGAACTTCAACTCCAACTTCCCGATCCCCCGCAGACAATTCCCGATTCCCCCGGCTCCTTCTGGTTACCTTCCTTCTCTACCAACTCCCGAGTTGACTCTTGACCATGTTAGCCATGTGGCCAAGTCGAAGCCATTAACGCCAGCCTTTGATTACACTGTAGAACAAACTGCTTGTTTAAATGGCATTCCCACAAGATAGTATAGATAAATGTTACATATAGATAAGGTAATAGGGTTGCCTCCTAAGTATCACAAATTGTTTGATGGGACACAAAGACTCAAAGAAAGGAAAATATATTGCAAATGCGTGTGTTTAAATTTTACTCTGATTGACTTTTTATTCACATTTCAGATCAACAAGTTAGCATTTAAATTTGCAATTATTCGTATGCTATCCCCTTACAACATCATTCTTTTTATATAATCCCAACCAAAGTAACTATTCAAATCGCCGTCAAAATAATTTCCGGTTTTCGCCTTCAAAATAATTTTCGGTTTTTGTTGTTGAAAATATAGAAAGTAATTCATTATTGTAAGTTCTACAGAAGAATTTATTATATTATTTTATATATTTAATATTTTTTTTAATTGTTTTATTTTTCATAAATTTTCTGCAAGGTTTTCATCATCAGTTTTATGTATATTATTTTTGTTTTTATAATATTTAAAAACTCATTATCATTTCATCATTTTCAGAAAGTAAAGAAGTCTTCGTTTTTTTGGATACTCCTTACAAGTTATGGAAGTTTTGCTCGGGCGTGTTTTTGAGGTTTTTCTCAAATAATGATTAATAGAGCAAACTATAGTCCAATCTCTGTCTCAATTATGTTGCCCAGTGTCTTCGACAGGGTCATTCGACGTTGCGACGACGAGTTCAGCGAGTCGAGGCAAGAGAGCAAGACTCATCAGCGTCTTTTGTTTTTATGCCAGCCCAAAACAATTTTACAATACTTGACAAAAGTCGTAGTCCTAGCTTACAGTCTCCCTATTTGTCTCCCTCTCTCTTTTTCTCTCTCTCTCATGCACCCTTCTCCATCTCCTTCTTGCGATTCCCCAATACAAGGCACAAGAATTTTAAGTGAGGCTGCTGCAGCAGGAACAGGCGCGTCTGCCAGTCTACGTTGTCGTTGTTCATGTTGCAGCAGCAGCAGCAGCAAAAGTTGCTGTTGTTGTTGTTGTTGTTGCAGTTGCAGTTGTTTTTGCTGCAGTTGTTACTCTTGTTGTTGTTGCCGCTTCTCAACCACATCCTCAACGTTGTCTCGTCTCGAATTGAAAATGCATTTTTCATGATGTTGTTGTCGCTTACAAGTTGCAGTTGCAGTTGCAGTCACAGTTGCCAATGGGAAAAGGAAAAGGAGTAGGAAAATAATGAAGCTGGATGCTGAAGCTGGAGCTGAAGGCATAGACAAACGGACGCCGTGGCGCACGATTTGCTTGTAAGGCTTCTCTGCTGCGATGCGGTGCAGGCAGCGCGACAGGCAACAAAACGCAAATTAAGCCAGCGAAATTAATTGAAGTGATGCGCAGGCAAAACCACAGCAGCAGCAGCAACAACTGAGCAGCAACAACAACAACTTCAACTGTGCAACAACAACAACTAAATCCAACAATCCGCAAATACATTCGCCGCATCCGCAGCAGACGACGTGGCACAGCCTGACAAGGCATTTTGTACTTACAAGTCATTATCACCAGCCCCAAAGGCGATCGTCCAACGCTGATAAGGATAAGATGCAGCACACACCCCTCCCCCTCTCCTCCCTTCGTATATTTCCTTCCCTCTCTGGCGCTGCTATCAGCGCTGCCATCGACAACATCAAAGGCCGCATAAAAAACGATAACGAGCGAAAAGAGACATACGAAAACAGGAGCAGCAAATGTTGACGGGGAGTGAGAGAGAGAAAGACAGGGGAGAGGAAAGAGGAAGGGGAGAGGAAGGAGAGAGAGAGGGAGCTGGAAACAAAGCACGTTGATAATGATGTCATTTGGCATTTATTTACGAGCCCATAGTCAATGCTAAACGAGCTCTAATTTACATTTATGAAGCTGTTCTACGCACGCACCCAGCGCTGTGACTTGTTAACCCTACGTTGCCCCGCCTTCCTGCCCTCCTGCCCTAACCCTGCCTGCCTTGCGTGTTACCCTCTGCTGCGTGTGTGTCCCAACTGTTTGTTGTTGCTGCTGTTTGTTGTTGTTGCTGCTGCTGCGGTTGCCGCTGATCGTTGCGCATTGTTGATAAGATCGAAATCTCAGCGCCTGTTTCCCCTTTCTTTCTCTGTGTGTGTTTAGTGTGTGTGTGTGCACAACAAAAAGCCGTCGTTGTCAGTGGACAACACGAGCAGCATCAACAGGAGCTGGGAGGACTGGGAAAAAAAAGAAACGAGATCAACTAAGTGATTCAAAGTACAAGTGCATAAATTACAGATAACGATACGTGTTTGGACTTGTCGAGTCGGGGATGAGCTGCGAAAAAGCGAGAAAGGCATTTCTTTCTCTAGCAATCTCTCTCTTTTTGTCAACTTTTCATCCTTTATAAACATTATTTTTCTAAACTCTCATATTCTTCACAGAGAGAAAATAGAAAGAGGATTTCTTAATAGAAGAAAGGATTATATGTTTACTATTTTTAGATCGAGGCAGCTTAAGATGTTTTCAAGTTGTTAAATCATATTCTCTTTATGTCTTTTACAGTCTCTCAAAGATGAAAGCTATACTCATCTTATTCTTCATCTTATCGGATGAGTAAAAATACCATTTTATTATATAAAAAGTGTCACGAGTTTAGAAACACAGTTTCTTCTCTTTCATTGCTCTAAAAGCTTGAAGATATTAATTACTCCTTGATTTTCTATTTAGTTGAAGGTAAAAAATTATTACGTCAATAATTGTAAGTATAAAGGATAACAGGAGCTTATTTTCTGCCTTTCTATACCTATATGGTCCCAAGTTTATGTAGAGAAAACTTTTAGATGTTCTGTTTATTTCTCAGGTTGTAATGAGAGAATAGATCAATTTTCCATTTAAAATAAAAAATCGCAGGAGTTTCTTCCCTCTTAATCTTAGTCTCTCAATCCATCCTTTTGCTATACAACCCCATATTAGTTAGCTCTAATTCCTATCCTTCTGTTACCCACCCAATCGAAAGTTTGATCAAAATTCAAAGAATCCTTTGTGTCTATTGTTGAAATTCTGCGTATTGCAGTGTTTCAAGACTAACAACACTAACAACAACAACAGTAAGAAGAATGGGGCCTATTATGAAGCAATCCGCAAGTCTTTGGGGTATTCAGTTTTTCGGCCGACTGTTGCTGCTGCTCTCCTGGTGGTCAGCAAATGAAGTCATAAAATTTTCAGCGTGCCAAAGCTGAGGCCCAAAAAAAAACGAGAAGAAAACAACAACGAAGTCTGCAAACGGCTTTTGTACGGTAGGCCCAGAGCTGCCATTGATGATGGAGCTGGAGTTGGAGTCGGTGCTGGAGTTGGAGCTGAAGATGATGATGGGCCAAGCGAGCGGGCCAGACAATCACACGAACAACAACAACAACAACAATAACAACAACACGAGGCTACGTCGGCGGCTCCTTGAGATACAATGATACAATATTATTATGCTGGGCAGGGGCGCTTGCTTTCAGATCGAAATCAAAGTGTGTGTGTGCCAGTTGGTGTATGTGTGTGTGTGCAAAGTATGCTTGTCTGTGTGTGTGTGTATGTGTGCCAGTGTCTGTGTGGCAGGAGAACAATTCAGCATTGTTTCGGGCCATTGGGGGCCACCCAAAAAGTTATGATTAAGTTATGCTGCCGCTCGAGTTGTTGTTGCTGCTGTTGTTGTTTCTGCTGCTGTTCTTGTTGTTGTTGCTGTTGCAGGCAGTTAACGCAAATAGCCAAAACATGACTAAGCGCAACCCAGAAAATAAAAAACAGAGTACAACAAAAAAACGGACTACTAACAACCTTTTTGGGAGCTCACATTACCGAAGTTCAAACTGAGTTGGTTATACCCTGCAGAGCTCTTTGTGCAGAGGGTAGCTTAGGTGCGGTAAATTAATACTAAAGCAGGAGGTGTGTAAAGCAAGATGGTAATTATGTTATATATTCTTGAACAGAAGAACAATATCAGGTATCTGATATCAGATGTATGTTACACTAGCCTTGAATTAAAAAACTTTATATAATTTTAGTCACAGTTTAGTCATACTTAAGACTTAAATGGAAGAGATCTTTTGCTAGTCATTAAGCTAACGTTGTATATATATTCATTATCTGTAGTACGATTTGAGGCGATCCCTGTAAACTCTTTTATCGCCTAAAGCCGATGCTAGATGAACTCTTGTTCATCCTCTTTCCTTATAATCATAGAGATTTTACATATATATTCTTGAACAGACGGTCAAAGCAAGGCGATCCAAGTGAAATCTTCTATTTCACAGATAAGGATATACATGACAGTACTTTAATAAGAAAGTTGTTTAAGAGCAGATACCTCTCTTTTCCCCTGGTAAGTAATCTCATAAAGTCCTTAAACCATCTATGGAAGTCAAAAGTTAAAATCATTTAACCTTTATTACAGACTGTGTGCATACTTACAACCTGCAATCGATGATCTTAGGGTACCCCGCCCTCAATGAACAGACTTCAACAAGCTACAACAACTACAAGAGCAACAACTACAACAACAACAACAACAACTGGCAGTAACAAGTACAGCTCATAAGACAACATCATATCAAGCTGGGCTGATCCCAACTGATCTGCAGAGAGCTGCAAACTTTCTCACGCTACGTGCCACCTGACGCCAGTCTGAGTCTGTTGTGGCTCTCCAGGTCTGGTTCCGCAGTGCGGGAGACCAAACCGAGCCCACATCCAGATCCAGATGCCGACTCCAGGCTCAGTCTGAGACTCGGCTCGGGTTCAGGTCTCAATTCGCTGCATAATTTTCAATGAAGACATCTGTCAGCGAAAATGTTCAGGCGTTTTGTTTATGGCATTTAAAGCAAAGCCGATTTTTATTACCATAAAATGACAACAACAACAATAACAACAGCAAAGTCGAACCACACGCGACGATGCGAACGTCGTCTACATCATTGACACATCGTACGCAAATTAAAAGCATCTCAGTCTCGCATCATAAAAAAACAAAATCAAATCTTCGACTCGGAGTCGGACTGGAGATGCTACGAGGCTCGCTCCATGTCGAGGTCAAAAGGACGCGTCCCATTCGACGCGATCTGCGGCATGAAAGCAGTTAAACGAAACACCGCAAAATCGTCGACCGCCCGAGTGGCAATCCCCCCCCTCCCCATCCTCTTCCCCCGTCTCTCTCTCTCTCGCATTGCTTATCGCGCTTGCCTGCTCTGGCACTCTAGGGTTAATCAGGCTCATTAGGTGGCCGCTCATTTATATACAAAATTACGAACATGGCCCGCAAATTTCTGTGGTCCCTGAAATGTGATTAAGTTATTTTACGGCTTTCGCACACACACACACACACACACACACACACACACACAAACACACACACACGAACACAGCAAACACACACTCGCACACACACTGACATAGGAGACACACTGCGGCTCTTTCGAACGCTCCATTAACCGTAATTAAGGTATTCTTTTGCCTGCGCTTTCTTTTTGCTTCGCCCTGCCCCCGCCCTTCTCCTCCTCCTCCGCCTTGCTCCTTCGCCTGGACGCGGTGTTGCGCTTGTTTCTGCCTTATTGGCTTATATAGCTTGTTGTTGAAAACCCGAGACATCGCCAGGCTGCAACACGGACAACGAAGGAGTCTTCGTCGAGCAACAGCACCACACACATCTTCATCTACTCTGTGTGGGGCACAGAGCGCAGGCACAAGGGGAGCAGCGGGGGGCAAGCGGGTGTTATGCGCTGCCTGTTGCACGTTTTGTGTGAGATACAGTTGAAAAAAATGTTGAAATAAGTTTGAAAATATGTTGGTATTTTAGTTTTGCAAATGTGTTTAAAATTTTTTGAATATATTGATTTATAATCTTCATTTGATTAAAAAATTTTAATATCTGCAAAATCATAGAAACAATATGTTAAAATAGTGCCGTTTTCAAAAAATTTTAAAAAATATGTACAATAATAAGATTTTTAGAAAATCTATTGGAATTTGAAAAATCAGAAAATCTATACGATAAAAGTTTCTATATTATAACAAAGTCTGCACGGTTCTTAGGTTCAGTTAAGTTAGCGCAATTTTGAAAACAAGTTTTAAGTAAATAACTTTGTTCTATAATAATTTTATAAATTTGTTTACTATTTTAAAAATGTTTGACAAATTAAACAAGTTTGGACCTTTATATTATTAAACCATTACTATTACTTTCAATCTTTTCGCTCATTATTTTACAATCAATGTTTTAATTAAAAAAATTTATAATTCAAATTAATAATGATATATAAAATCAGATATATAGTATTAAATGTATTTAAAATAGTATCTTAAATTGAAGTCTTTTTAATAGAAATTTTCTCAGTGTAGTGTTGCAAACTTTTTGACCTCTTTGGTTATTATTTATGAAGCTATTAGTAAAGTGTGTGAACATATTTGCTTCTATAAAGCCTCTCATATATGTATATACGTACACACACATACACAACACATCACATCACACACACACTTACACACACACAGAGACACTCACATACTCACATATAGAGAAAGAGAGTGCCTCATGCACTGGCAAAAGGACCGCACAGGGCTACAAATTGCCCTTAGCTGTGGCAGATTTTGGGCATTTGCTGTCTCTGTCTCCTTCTCTCTCTCACTCTTACGCTTGCCTTTGCCTAAGCGAAACAGATTTAATTTCTGCCTTGGTTTTCAATCCGTTGGCTCGCAACAGGATCGGCAAGGGGATGAGCATGTGGAGCGGGCCCGAGGCCGAGGCTGGCACCCAAAAACAACGCCCCAGCGCCCAACTTGATGAGTTAATAGGAATCGAGTTACATTCCAGGCAAGGAGCACGTTCCCCTCCCCAGCCCTGCCCTGTCCCATCCTGCAGTCGGGGGTACCGTTCCCCGTTTATGGGGCCCGCACATGGTGCGATACATTTTTTATTGCTGCCGCCGCCGCCGCTGCTGCTGCTGCTGTTGCTGTTGATGATGGGCGCTTGAATGGACGACGACATGGACATGGACATGGTCGTTTGATGGCCCTGTCCCAAAAGCTTTATGTCTGCCTGCCCGCCTGACTGTGTGTCTGTGTGTGTGCGTGTGTGTGTATTGAAGTATTGACAGATTTAATTAACTCATCCGCAGCTTAAGCAGACATTTTGTAGTCTGTTAGCTGAGTTATCCTTTCGCCTCTGCCTGCTGCTGTTGCTTCTCTTTCTGCTCCTCTATCCGCTGCTCTTCTCCTCTTTATCCTCGCCATGCCCATCAGACATCCGGTGTCGTATGTTGCTCGCACTCGTATCTCTTTCGTTTGATAATTTCCGTTTTTCAACTTGAATGAACTGCGTACAGATGCCGCTGCACAGTGTGATCGAGCTTGGGATGGTGAGAAAGGGGTAGATCAGTGTTGCAAACTAGCATATATGCTTTTCAGTGTTAGTAAATGATTGATTGGGCACAAAACTATCGTAGTTACTATCGGTATAAGAGATGATAGAGGATTTCTGATTGTTATGATTATTTTGAGATTGTATTCGAGCAATAATATCGATTGGTATAGATGCACTACATTAAATCATATGTATATAAATTATTTATTGATTTTAATATAACCCAGTGCTAGTAAACTATCGTCATGATTTAAAAATTATCGGCTTTAGCATCGATAAAACAAAACAAAATAATAATTTTACATTGTTATGATTATTGTACGTTGATTTAATATTCGAGCATTAATATCGATAATATAGTGTTGGTTTATTAATAAATAAATATTTAACTTTAATATATATTAAATATATTATATATGAGCAGTTAAATTATAATAAAAGTTATATCAGTAGTATAGAGATGTTAAAAAACCTGAAATTATAAATGAAGTTTTTATATCAGTTTTAAGGTGTTATCATTATACACTATAAATAATAATGTGGAAACCCTTAAACCCTATACAGAATTTTCTTATATACTTAAAATACTCAAAAATCTCAGTAATTTATGTCCTTTGTCCCACTGTGCGCGTGAGCTTATTGTGAATCTATCGTAACGAATCTAGAACAGAAATCAAATGAGCCATGCAAAATGCCGCCAAAAGGTTTCATCCTGATTGCCGATTCTTGATCCTCGAATCTTGAATTCTTTTGCATTTGTACTGAGCCCCTCCCCCACTCCCCCTCCTCATTCCTCCTGCCTCGCGCAAACAGTTGAAGGGAGAGACAAAAGCCAGCCACGATGCGGCGCATCGTTTTTGATCGAAAGTTGATTGAGGAGCTGCTGCTGCGACACAAAGTCTGCCCCGGCTACAGCGGACATGGAACAAGGCTAATCTGCACGCGGGAATGGATGACGATGAAATTGCCCCCTCGAGGAGCTTTTGTCTTAGCGGGGCGACCCGAAAGAGCCGAATGAAAGACAATTAGTGCGAAGCGAAATCTGAATAAAGCGACATTTATTTGACAGCCCGTCAAGAGGCTGTCGGCAAACTATAAAACAAAAAACTAAACTAAGCAGCAACCAACCAGCAGCAGCAACAACAACTACAACAACACGAGCAACACGGGCAACAGCAACAACAGCAGAGAAAGAAACGCGAACAACTTTGTTTGATTTCAAGCGAATTGAGTTTGCATAAAGTGCAGTCATGTGGGAAAATATGTTTTATTTTTTCGGCATTCTGTGCGAGTCTTGAGATACGATTACGGATCACCTTGCGTCTGTGTGTGTGTGTGTGTGTGTATCTGTGTGTATGTCTTATGATAAACTGCGAGCACAACTACAACTTCAGCGCCAGCTCTGGCATTTTCCATGCGATCAGCCGACGATGGAAAATTTTTTCAAAGACAACGAGTCGCCGGCAAGAGCAACAACAGCAACAACAGTTGCAACTGCAACTGCAACAACTGCTGCAAAAACAAATTAACGTTGCGGCAAGTAAACAAAATTAATTAAATGACATGAATTTGACGTGACAATGTTTTTTTTGTGTTTCGTTTATATTTTGCTAGTTTTGTTTTTTCGTATTTTTTGATTTGATTGCTCAACATTTGCCGCAGACTTCAACGAGCCAACAACATCGTTAGCGGCGTCAGCTGTGAGAGAGAGAAAGAGAGAGAAATCTCGTCTCACGTGGACGAATGCAACAGCAACTGCAGCAGCAGCAACTGATGACGACTTGCAGCCAGACAAGCCGCAGACAATTGCATGTGCAACGGCAGATACCCTCGGGCTTCAAGAAGGTATACGCAGTGCTAGAGACAACTCAATTTACACAAACAAAATATGCAATTTTTTATAAGAAATTAAATATTGAATAAATATTTTAAAGCAATCGAAAATGTATTTAAAGTTTGCAGAGAAAACTAAGTTTTCTAAACATTTGAAACCTTTTAAAAAACTAAAAATAAACCATTTTAAAAATCCGGAAAAATATTTAAAATATTTTTTATAAGTTCAAGAACAAAATGAATATATTTTATACATTTTAGGAGAATCGATAAAAATTTAAAATACATTAAAAAATCCTTAAAAACTAATTGTAAATTGCACTTCAATCTTCAAAAAATTTTCTAGTGAAAAAGTTTTATTATTAAAAAATTTAACTATAGTTGGCAAATAAAGTAAAAGTTAAATATCGTAAAGTTTTTTTAGAATATATATTTCTATATACTGTATTTCTATTTCTTCAACTTCAACCTCCACTAAAATAAAAACTCTTAGAAAGTGTAGCAAAATCTTTTGCAAATCTAACACAAAACTTTTGAGCGCCTCAACTGTGTCAGTCGCTCCTGTCTATCTCTAACTCTATCCCTGCTGTATTCCTCTCCCTCTCTGCCTTGCTCCTTCTCCCTCACTCTCTGTGAGTGTGTTTGTCTTGGTGTGTTTGTACAAATTGTGGCTGAGAGATTTGTTTGCCTTGCCTCTGCTCGACTGCTGCAATTAAAATGCATGTTCAACTTTTCGTGGCAAAGTGTCCGGCGCAGCACTTCACTTGAAAGTTGTTCGCATTCGCTTCGCTTTCGGTTGGCAAAATGAATTTGAATACGAAAACGAATGTGAATACGAGTGGATAGTCGGATTCACATTCGACTACGGATAATCGCGCGTGTTTGTTGTCATTGCGTGTTTTTCAACATTGCCAAAATAAATATTTCTTGTTCATTTGATTTTATTTGCTTTAATCGACTGCGTTAATATTTCCTGCTTGGTAATTAGATCGTGCTTCCTCTGTCTCTCTACCGCACTCTCTCTCTCTTTTTCTCTCTTCCTATGTTGCGCTGAGCAGGTGCAACACTGCGTATGAGTAACGCCACGAGGTACTTGGGTGCGACCCGCTTAATGCCAACACTTTTCATTTTTAATAATGAAAAATTGTCACTTGCTGCCTCAGCTACCAAATGCTAATGAATAAAGCTAACAACAACAACAACTGCGAGCTGTAATAGGAGACATGTTCAAGTGCCGCCAGCTGCCGTCTACAGGAGCCAAGTTGTCGCCAGTTGCAGTCGCCAGTTGCAGCTGAGACAGAAATCCTGTTATTTATACAAACCAAACTGGACTTTGCGCCCAGTGGAGATTTTACTTTGGTTTAATAGAAGTCTGCGAAATTACTGCAAACAAATGATCTCCAATAAGTTAAGATTAGACGATTATATAATTTGATAATATCAAACAAGGGAAATACCCCTGCAAGTTCCATTTTATGCAAATACCTCATCAATAAGCTGAATATAAAGTACATATAAAGTGAATCATTATTATTAACTTAATAATCCATTTACCGGAAGAACTGTATACTGCATATTATATAATATATTCTCTCTCTCTCTCTCTCTCTCTCTGCTTCGCCATTGTCCACAATTGTTTAAAGGTCTCTCGATTATAATGTACTATAATTATTTCTAATTAAGCGTTAAGTACTTACGTTATTATTTTCACACAAAGCGCAATAAATTCCGAAACAAATTGTGTCTAAGCATTGCAAATAAATTAATCAAGTAATTATAATTGTTAATCCGCTGTTGATTAAAATCTTTTGATTAAAGTGTTTTGATTAACAGAAACTCAAAGATTATTTGAATTACACTATATAACATACATTAAGCTAAAGTGCTAGATAGTGTGCATATTCTAGACTGCTTAATACCCTATAATCTGTATGCAACTATTAACTATATAAAGCTCGACCCTAAATACTTGAGTATTAACATAAAATGCTGAGTAAAACAAACATTATGCACTATTAGATACCCTGCTCTCACTACTAGGGTATCTTAGAGAGCATATGCCCGCTCACACTTCTCTTAATCAGTGGAAAATTGCTTTGAATTCGATTCAAATCATTAACATAACTTGCCCTTTCATCAACTTGCCCCAACTTGTTCCATTTAAGGAGTTCTAGTTCTGTGCCAGTTGTCAGTTGGATAGATCAAGATTGATGTGGACAGACAGATTGACAGATTAAAGAGCTCGCTTAGAGCCACATCAAGTGCTGCTTGATCTATCCATAGCACATTAGCACATTAACTGTCATCAGCTTGATCTTTGTTTGATTTCCCTTTGATCTTGTTGATCTTTTGAGTCATTTTTCGGGCTCTGAATAGTTTTGCATTCAACTGTCACTTGAAGCGCCAGAACATTCACTTGCAGCCCACGCGCTAGCCACTGTACACACACACAGACACACACACACACTTTAATATAGTCAGCAGAAACTGTGCCATAAATAACCATAAAAATGACTTGGCAAGTAAAAAGTGTTAACCACAAAGCCGCAAACGATACGAAAATAGACTTGGTCTTCTATTTGGCATATTGTAATAGATAGAATAAACTGTTCCACAGACACACACACACACACACATATAGATAGAAGGCGTGGCACTAACAAGCTATAAAGATATAGCTAAAAGCCAAAGCTATATTGGTGCTGGGAAGGCGATCACTACGAGATTAAACGCGTTTGCGGCTTTAATTTACCATTAAGATATTGTTTACTATATCTGCCAGCCTCCCCGCCCCCATTCTTCGTCTTGCCGTGGTGGTAAAGGAGGCGGGCCTGGGGGCTGTCTGTTTATTGTTTATGACAAGTCGCTCATTAGTTGGCCGACGGCGATTACATTTTAATTACGTTGACAACACGATTAGCATGCGTAATTGCGAGCAGTTGCCGTTGCTTTTCTGCTTTTCTGTTTGTCACACGCTCACACCCACGCCTACGCGGCGACACGCCCACGCGTGCTTGCCAAGTTTGTCGCCTAAGTCTTTTGTTCTTTGGGCACGCTCTTTGACCGCGATAACTGCTCCATAACTGTCACACTTTGTGACCCATTTTGGCCATTTTGGCAGGCAGCCCCAACGATCGAATCGAGCCAATTCTCGAATTGCGCATTTATAAATAAAAATACAATAAATTAACGAGTGTGAATATGCTTACGTGTGTGTGTGTGTGTGTGAGTGTGTGACTACAAGAGCGTCACTCGTACGAGGCAGCCATAATAACCGAAATAACCAATTCGCATCGAACCCATAAGCAGTTCGTAATTTATGTTTGCGCATATCGTAAAACTTGACTTTGATTTGCTTTAAACGGCAGTTCCACTATGCTCGTCACACAGTATCGTATCACACCACACATCGACGAGCGTCCCTATATATTTATGGCAAAGTTGAGCTAGGTTAGTTGATGGTTCACGAAATACCCTAAAGTGAAAATTAGATCAATTAAAATTGCACTAAAATTGCAAAAGAAAAGAGCAGAAAACCTTAAGAAATGTATTTAATACATATCAAGTTTCTTTATATCTTATCATTATATAAATATAAAAAGAATAGACCACCCTATCGCTATCACATCAAACTTAATGCATAAATTGACGAGTCGACGAAATCTGCAAAAAAGAGAAATACAAAAGCTGAATAGGAATTATAGCAAAATCTAAATCGTAACTTAGAAATGTCTTTCAAAATCGATTTTAAATGCAATAAAAATGTTGACTATTTATATATTCATACATTTATAGCGCATTTTTTATTTTTTATATTATTATTTGAATTTTAAGCACGCAAAGAATCAGAAAAGTAAGAGTTGGAATATAAACTGAAATGTTCATTAATAAAATATTCACATTGAATTTGTGATGATGATTGAAGCTTAGAAGGTATCGTTCCTAATTGAGCTTGATGTATCTGTTCTTTCAGCTTAATAACATTTGAAATATTTTCCTTCTCCTCTAATTCATCTACAAGAATTAATATTAATTTGCGTTATATAATTTGTCAACTGATCTTTCTTTATATAAATCTATAATGCACTTTATTAGAATATTTACTCAGATTCAAGGAACTTTTCTTTATTTTATTTCATTCTATTTAATATATTTTCTAAATTGCAAATTTAATGTGTATTCCTCCACCTTATCTATCGTTCTATTTGTGCATCTATTTCTACTGCAGTACAGCGCAAGTTCCGCGAAAAGACAATAACTTTTAACTGTTAGTACGCGTACTTATAGAGCGCAGCGCATTCAGCCTCAGCCTTTCTATGCATACAAATTGTTTTCTATGTATGATAACAACAACACACACTCACACACACATGCAAAGAAACTCTCACACACACAGCTATAAGTGATGTGCGTAAATGCCAGCCAAAGCAACAACAACAACAATAACAACAGCAATAACAACAAATCAAGTTAAACAAACAACCAACCAGACAATTTGGCTCCACAAGTTTTGCGCTTCGTCGTCGTTCGCGTCGCGCTTCATTGTTGCTGTTGTTGTTGTTGCTGTTGTAGTTGTTGCTGCTGTTGTTGTAGTTGCTGCTGCTTGCTTGCTTGGCCAGCGATGATCATTTGTCACACCCTGCAGCACCCAAAAAAAAAACAGCTAATAATTATAATAACAACAACAATAGCTGGCGAAATTTTTATGCGATGACAGCAGCGCCGAACGCGGCAGCCGCTGTGGCACCCCAGCAGCGGCAGCAGAAGCAGCTCCGTCTTGAGCTGCGTCTCCAGTTCTCCAACTCGATGTTCGAGTCCCAGTTCCAGTCCGGCCCGGGCCGGGCCGGCAGTCGAGCAAGCGATCGCTTAAGCCGCTTAAACGCTTTTTAAAGTCAAAGCCTTGGGGCAGTCGCTGCTGCAGCCGGCGTCGCTGTCGCAGTCGCAGCCAGCGTCGACACACGCCTTTTGTTTATTTAGCAGCAACAACAACGGCGCGTCATAAAACACAAGCAGACCGCGCGGCAGCAGGCAGCAATAATAACAGCAACGGCAGCAATAACAACAACAACGAGCCTAAGCTTTATTTATTAATAATCAAAAGACATATTAAACAACCCCCTCTCCCCTCTTGCACCCCCTCTTCCCCAGCACTTTGTAAGCTTTCGTTGCGATGTTGCCATGTGCTAAATTTATTTCGAGCTTTTATTGTTTTGACATTTTGAAAATTTATGACAGACGCCTTGGAGCCGCCCAACATCAGCATCGACATATCGCTCAATTGTCTAAACAATCGAGTGCAATTGTAATCGATACTTTTGCCACACACATCGATACGCAAACAACAACAAAAACAATTGAGAATTTCGGGGTGTTAGTTTTGTTGTTTTTTGGCGACAAATTGTCTGCAATTTCCCAGCGAATTTCTGTTTACACTTAGCGCAATCAAAACTTCGACGCCTTCAAAAATATATATCGCACATATATCATGTCTATAAATAAAGTCTGGACACGCCGACTTTGATTTGGCAACTTGGGTAGCTCGGCTCAATAGAGCAAACAAAGAGTTGGCATTGCCACGACTCAGTTTCATCTTGTTTGGATATATTATTGGGCTTACAAATCGATCGAGTAAACAGAAATGCTGTTTACAAATTCCGAAAAATAGTTTGATATTTTTAAAAATCAATGTAAGGTAAATAATTCCATCGGGGAGATACCGAAAAAGTTGACTGTTAATTATTTAAAATTAAATAAGAATAAATGATATGCTAAATTATAGATTAATTAAATTAAATTTAAGCCAGGCAGGAAATTTTTAAGATTATATTTGCAGTTAACAGTGAATATCAAAAAACTAAACTTCTATGATATGATATAATACATAATATTATATGATATAATGTAATATATATATTATATATAATAATATATCATAGCATTATAAATCACTTAATTTATCATTTATCTTTGATCTAAAGACTAAACTGAAATATATAAGATGTAAAAAAAGATTAACACGCCAACTTCTCTATTATAATGCAGGATCAATCTGCCATTTATCTGGCAAATAGTATTACAACATGCTATAAATTAAGTTACCCAATTGAAATCGAGAACAACATCATTATTTGCATTAGCTGTTCAATTACGGATCCTATACTTAAGTTAAAAGCACAATTTATAGAGCATTTAATTTGCCTGCTGGCGATGATTAGAGAAAAATGCTCGCATAATTATCATCATTCTCCTATCGTACGGGGGGAGGGGGCTGGCTATATACTGTCTAAATGAAGTACCACCACGCTGACGACTGACAATCAGAGTGTTCTCAACGCCCGGTTCTGGCATTTATGATCGCTTTGGCTTAATCACTTATGGCATGAAATGCATTTTCAGGCAACCAAATTGCCCGGCCAGGCCATAATGGAAAACCAATTCATTCATGCAAGGCGGCTATTAGAAAAGTATTTGAAATATTTCCACGCCAAGTAGCAGCAGCCACAGCCAGCCAGCCAACAGTTTGATCTATACTCTATCCACCACACTACAGCACACCACGAGCAGCAGCAACAGCACCACACACAATAAGTTATAAGATCGTGAGCCACCAATTGCCAGCGCGGACCACCAAGGTGAGCTAAGCAAGCAAGCAACCAGTTTGAATTATTCGACAGTTCGTGTGTTTGTTTCTGTTGTGTTTTTCATTTATTTTTGGACCGCACTCTTTGGCCATTTGGGGGCCGATTTTGGTAGCGCCAGACCATCAAAATAAGCAACACTTGCGCAGCCAGCGCTCCGCGACTGCTGCCGGCAGTCGTTCGCGTTGGCGTTGGCGGCGCCTTTTGCATATTTTGCGGCAATTGAAATAGCGTCTGTCAAATGAAAATTGTTTACAAAATGGAAATCTTGTTAGCAAATGCCGCAAATATTTCTATTATGCATGTTTTGTGATTGCCAATGACAGGGTATTGCGGACTGTTGCAGTCGATTAAGGTTGAGACTATCGAAAGGGGTGACAAGCTGACTATATTAACTTCTTGTTCTGAAATATTGTTGGGGTGAGCTCTGAAGTTATTGTAAAAATGAAAAACAGGCAATTCTTTATTCGTTCTTTATTCTGAGGAAATATATTTGCAATTCAATTTCATGTAAAAGTAACGGGGAAATAGCTTCCATGATTGCTCTAGATTACTTTAAAGGTGACCAAGTTATGCGTATAAAGGTGACCATTCATTAATTTTGTGTTGCAACATATTAATTCCTCTCCATTCTCTTAAGCTAACGGATATTAGCATGCATTACTTTAAGGGTGACCATATTTAAAGTATTAGGGTGACCGTATACAGTATTTAAAAGGATTCAGTTTCCTAGCCATTGAGTCACTGAACTTGTCTTTGCTTTATCACTTCTATAGTTACATCAGTTCCTTTCAAAACGGAGAGCTATTAACTCTAGGGTGACCGTATTTCGAAGCATGAAGCATAAGAGAAGTTAAGCCGCTTTGCCCAAGCTCCTGCCACTAGTACACAACTTAACTGCACCACTAACAACTTTTTTCTAAGGTGACCATTGTCGAATAGGGTATTCCCAGCGTCGACATCAGCAATCAATTCATATCGCACAACATCTTAACTGCATTGTTGAAATGCCTGGGCGCATCTTTGGCAGTTGTTTTTGTTTGTGTGATGCGGGGTTGCCATTTAAGGAATGCCTTCTAATTGTTTTGTAATTTGTTAGCCAATTAATTTGCGACTGCATTGCCAACTATTTGTTGTTTTGACGTTGATGTCGACGTTGAACGCTGACGTTGACGTTGACTAATTGCAAATGCAGTGAGGCGCGCGCGCGCGTTTATTTTGATTTTGACATATTACTAAAACGTGCACGCTATAAAACGCGGCACGCAAATCTTAATAGGAACAGGTCCAACTGCAGTCGCATTCGCAGTCGCAGCAATCTCTCAGCCAACAGCTAACAGCTGCTCTCGGCCGTAGGTCCAGGTACGAGTACGACTGCGAGTACGAGTACGAATGCTGGCCGTATATTCAGCATTTTATTTAACATAACACATTAACATTAATTGTCGCACATTGATTTAGTGCTCGCGCTGCCTCATAAAATCTCATGCATTTCTGTTATGAGCTGTGCGGCGTGGGCGGCGTCGTCTCTCTGTCTCCCTGTCTCAGTCTCAGACTCCGTCTCTGCCGTCGTCTTTTTGCGCATTTCCTTATTGCGCATACGCCATGTGTACGCTCGCTCACTCTTTGGTTCTCGGCCATGTGAAAGTGAGTAGGAACTAAGCAAACAAAACAAATACAGAAAAAAATTATTAAATATTTAAATAAAAATTATTGTTATAGCTCGCTGGGGTTGAGCAATGAATTGTGGCCTTTATTATGAATAAAGCTATGCCATTATTACGACTCAGATCTATTGCGATCGCGCGATAGATAACTCATTGTGTGTTACTACAGCTGTAAGCACTGTGTGTGGCGCGCTGTTACCAACTGCTCTTGGTCATGTTAAGCAACTGTTAATGCGAAAAACAAAGCTGATCGTGATCAGATCAGACCTATATATACTGCAATTTCGTATGCTAATTACTATACTATAATATTTTGATTTCTGATTGAATCGCGCTTTATCTTTTGTCTACAAATTATGAAATTAAAAAGTTTCCAATTCTTTGTTAACAGTTGGAAGAACTTAAGTCTCTCTTCTTCCGTCTCTCTCGTCTTCTCTCTGCCACTCTATGAATCTCTCCACACTGTGCTCGATAATGTTTGCACTCGGGTTTATAGCTGTGCTTAATTATAGCTTAATGACATAAAATTTGTTTGAAACATGTTTAACATTTTTGTGACGCGCATAAAAAGAACGAAATAAAATCAGTCTCCCGATTGATTCTCATTCTCATCGTTTTCACTTCAATAACTGAACTTTAACAACTTCTTCAAGAGCGGCACTAGAGAGAAAGAGAGAGAGGGGGATAAGAAAGAGACAGCAGGAGAGAGCCATAAACTTGAACTTGATTGGATTTGTTAGGCAAATACAATAGAAATTGATGGTCAAGCTTATCTAATTTTACTATCAAAGCGATTATCAAGCTCCCTGTCAAATGGTGTGTGTATATACGAATGTGTGTGTGTGTGAGCTGAAGCACGCTTTCTAACCGAGTCTCTCGGCTAATTAATTAATATTTTATGATGCCGCGGCTGACGCTCTGCAAACAAAGCAGCGGGACGCTGCTGCTGAAGAATTTGAAATTCATTTAGTTGTTGGATTTATTTGCGAGCGAGGAATTTCGGGTGATGATATCATATGATAATAACGCAACAACAACAACAACAATAGCGATGCGCATTGAGCAGGAGAGGAGAGCAGAGCAGCAGAAAGTGGAGTGGGGAATGAAGAGTGGGAGCAGGAGGGAGGAGGGAGGGAAAAGGGGAAGAGGTTTGGTCTTGGGCTGAGAGAAAACGTTTGCTGGGGGATCGCAGCAGGTGTTACTCTCGCACACACACACACACACACACACACTCAGGCAGGGGAGGGACTTGGGCTCGGTCTCAGTCTCAGAGTCAGTCTGGAGATCTTTCCAGTTCGAGTCTCTCTGCGCACAGCACGCCATAAAATGCTTTTGCTTAATAAATAAAAAAATTAATTTTTATGAAACGTGTTTAAAACAAACAACAAAGATTGATTGGCCCGATAAGATGCAGCTACGCTTCGCCAAGCCAACACACACACTCACACACACACCCCAAAACACTCACTCAGCTTATCAAAGAAATGTGCCAGAGCGTGTGGCCTGAACGTTTCAAGTTTGTTGCCTGAGTCTTTTGCTTTTCTTTCCTCTTTTTGGCGACTGTTGCCAACGTAGGCACTGGCGCTGCGCTGTCTGCGCCGTCAGTCTGCGCATAGTTCGGCAAACAATTGCAAACTTATGCGCTGCTTTGCCTCGATACCAGCAAAAAATACTAGCAAAAAATACCAAAAACAAGTATTCAATTTATGGTACTCAATTTATGGTATTGTATGGTCAAATGACAATTATAGCGCCGCAATTTGCATTTGGGCGCGTCGCATTGTTTTCTCAATAGTTCAGCTTTATGTTGTTGTTATTGTTATTGTTATTGTTGTTATTGTTTGTACAGCTAATGGATTTATTCGGTAAACAGCTGTCGCATGTTAAACATTTGTCAAAAATTCCATACAGGTTTCAATATCGTAGACTCAAACCAGGCACCAACAACATCGCCAGAGAGTGAGTGAGTGATTTGTTTATCTCTTCCCGCAGTTCGCTTAGGTTTTCCCAGACTTTACGTCTGCAGTCAATGCGCAGCTATGATGTTCACTAACTGAGGCAATTTTAAATAAAATTTAGAACTTCATAAAGAAGTTGTTAAACTTTCGTATGCTATTTTAAGTAAATTTGATAATAATTCAATGAAAATCTAAAATTAAACATTCAAGTAATATTTCTTCATTTTTTGCAAAACAAGTTTACTTTTTTGCAACTTCTTAACTCGCTCATTAAGTGCTTTTAGCGAGAATGAATGCTCTGCTATCGATCAAGGCGAGCATCGCATGCCAAATGAGCATCGCGATCGCCCAGTTCGTTGCCTAAGTCTTTTGTATGCCATCATCATTAGCGGCTGCAACAGCAACAACAACAACACAACAACAAGCACAACAAATGTCACTAAGCCACGTTAAGCTTCACTTTCAACGGTTTCTAAAATTGGCAAAAAGGCAGCGGGCAACACGAAACAAAACCAACACCAACAACAAGAACAAAAGCAAACGCGAACAAAACGAAGCAGAAATTCCTTTCATTTGCTGCTGTTGTCGTTGTTGCTGTTGCTGTTGGTTTTGTGACCAGAATTAATGCCTTGCGATAGCAAATTTAATTTATTACGATAATTTTTCATTTTTGTCAACGGCAACAACAACAACAACTCACACTCGTTGCTGAAATTTGAGCTCTGCTCGGCCAAGTTCGAGGACGCAGCTGAAAGAGCAAACAAACTGAAACTGACACTGAGCCACGGGACCCGGCAGAAGCAGCACCAGCAGCAGTTGTATATGGGTATCTGAGGCTGACTGTGTGCGTGTGTGTGTGTGTTTGGAGACGGGCGCGATAAGCGCGACTAATAATGGCTAATAAGCCATTAAAAAGGCATAAATTGTTTTGTTAGCCCATCTCTTAATAAATTCCACACAAAATTGCTTTACTCTCTCTCTCGCCACTTGCTGCACTGCATCCATCTCCAGCTGGTTGTGCTTGAGTGTGTGTGTGAGTGGAGGGCGTCTTCCACTTCCACATGCAGCGCGACATTGTCGCCCCGGACATTTGCCTTAATTTATGTTAATGGACCCTGCGCTACAAATTGCAATGCCCTTTTGTGTCCGCTGACGACTGTTAATACCACGTACTATATAATCGGGCATGGGGTAGATTAAATAATGTGTGTGTGAGTTGCTAAGGTAAAGTACAGATTGAGCTGCCTTCGAAGTAAGCTGTTGAAATGCTTAGCTATAATTACACTTATTTTAAAAGATCTTTACTGTAGGGTGACCACATTCCCAGACTTAATCGATTGGCAAACTTAACTTACTGTGTTCTTTACTGGTTCTTCCATTACCATTAACAATTTTAAGGGAGACCATATTTTAGGGGGACCATATTTTAGGGTGACCACATTTTAGGATGGCCATATTTAAGGATGCTCATATTTTGGAGTGGCCATATTTTAGGGTAGCCATATTTTAGGATGACCATAATTCGAGAGTGCCTATTATATGAGGATGTTCATATTTCAAGGGTGACTGTATTTTGAAGTTGACCACATTTAAATAACTAATAGTTTCTTAGAAATCCTTAAGTTGTCAGCATGTTGTTAATATAAGAGTGACCATATTCTGAATATTACGTCTATATTTTTTATATTTTTTGAATATATTCACTAGTAAGGGGTCAAGGGGGGATCATACTTTCCAGAAAATTATATACTTTATAGCAACATTTATTGTGCTAAGGATTCATAATGAATTCTGAACTCTCATACTTTTTTTTAAAATGGTATTTTGTAGTTGAGTGTACTCGACTTACAGCATTCTTAGCTGGTTTTCTTGCATATCACTGCGAGTTGATTTTTAATAAATTTTCATTTTCGCTCGCAGCTTTTGTTGTTGCTGTTGTTGTTGTTCTTCTACATCTGTTGTTGATGTTGTCTATGTTGTTCATGTTGTAGCTGCTGCTGTTGTTGTTATTGTTGTTGTGGCTGTTGTTGTTGCTGGTGCTGCTGCATCTGTCGTCCAATGGGATGCGTTGAGGTCTTCGGCATTTTGTCGGCGTTTTTGTCTTTGTTCTGCCGTTGGCTGCCGTCGCTTTTTGTGTTTAATCGATTGTTCATTGTTTTGTTGATGGCTCGCAGTAGTTGTTCTTGCTGCTGCTGCTGTTGTTATTATTGTTGTTGCTGCTGTTGTTGTTTGCGGGGGGCTTAATGTGGCAGCCGCATTTATTATTTCGACATTCTTAACGAACTTCGAATTTATGAGTAAATACAATGCAGAAGAATACGAAAATAAGCGCACTCAATCGATGTGCGATATATGTGCAGTATATATAGTATTCATCGTATATATATATACATATGTAACGACCAGTTGCTCGATCCTTTGCCCATAACTGAGCTGTGCTTTTCGTTTCATAAATTACTCATTTAATTGCCCATTTGCACTTAATTTTTTAGCATCATCCAACGTTGCGGAGTTTCGTTAATTAAGCTGCCAATCTGCGGGCACGATGCGCATACGCAGCGTGGGCCCAGTCTCGATCTGCTGCTCGATTCCGCTGACCTTGTCGATCTCTCTTGATTCTACCAGCTATCTACTATCTTCTGCATTATCTTTATATGCATTATATACGGTCTTTGTATATGTTTGATCTGTGACTCATTTTACAACTGCTAATAATAGTCTTCTCTGTCGGCAGTTAAAGTTCTTCGCTCAAAGGGCCTTCTCTATCTTCCCCACATGCAAATAGGCCTGCAATTAAATTCAAATTAGCGGTACCTGCCCACCCAATTGCAGGGGCGTGCCACATACATGAGGCATGCAGCATGCAGCAGAAGATGAAGAGAAAACCTTGCCACAATCACTGGCAGTTCCAGTTTCAGGCCGAGTTCCCGTTGCTGCCGCTGCCTCAACGTCTCTGCTCGCTAATTAGGAAATGATTTACTACGCGGTTATTTACTTTATGTGAAAGGGACAGCAAGAGAAAGAGAAAAAGGGAAGTGTGGGGAGAGAAGGGAGAGGGAGGGGCGAGTGAGAGCAGCATAAGTGCCAGTAACCACCCAAAAATGTACGAAGAAGGCCAAAACAAACCGCGGGAGACAAGTTGGCCACCATGCAAAAAGCTGACCAAAAAACAGCAACAACAACAACAACAAAGTGAGGCACAAGAACAATAACCGACAGAGAGAAGAACCAACAATTTTCAGGCATAAAACATTCTGTGTGATAACGCAGAGAGAGGGGGCAGAGAAGGGGAGTGGGGCCGCAGGCAACGCAACTTAACAACTTCATCATCACCGCTGCTGCTGCTGTTGATGATCATCATTAGCTGCTGCTGCGTGTGTGGTGTGATGCTGCTCCTGCTCGATTGCTGCTGCTGCTCCGGCTGCTGCTGGGCTGCTCCTTGGGCCACAACAACTCCTCTAGCCACACACAGGCAGAGTCGAAAACAAAAACAAGCAAACCGAAAATTATTAATTATAGTCACGAAAGGAAATAAAGATTTCATTTCAACAGAATGCAAAGGCCCGCACAGGCCGACTACAACAGCAACAACAACAGCAGCAGCAGCAGCAACAACAACAACATCAGCAGCAGCAGATTGATGAAGCACTGCAGCATTTCTCACAGTGCAGCAGCAGCAGCAGCAGCCGCGGGGCCTAAAAGGATTATAAAAAAGTTGTCGAAACAAGCCATTGGCGAACAGCAACAACAACAACAACTCGCACACACACACACACACTCGGAGAACACAACATTATTAAGAAATTAAGTAATTTCTTTTTTATTTATGCTCCACGAGTTTTACTTTAGATTATCTTGAAGCCGTTCCCCGAGCCCCCTGCCTCCCTTCCCCCCGCCTCGTGCCTGCTTCGGATCGGGTATAAAAGGTTAGCTCCCTTTGGCTGCAGCTGTGACGATCCCGAGTCCGACTCGGCCTCGTCTGTCCCAGCTGCTGCTGCTGCTGCTCTCCTCTGGCCACACCCCCTGCGCCCCTCACTCGATGTGTATGTGAAATTTATTAACGATTTTTTATATGATTTTTTTATGTCTCGTTTCGGCTTCGGTTCGTTTTGGTTTTTTTGATTTTCAGTTTGGGTTTCGTTGAGGTCTCTTTTTCTATACCTCTCGCTCTATCTCTTACCCTCTCTCGCTCTCTATCATTTGGCATAGTCAAGGTGTGCGCATAGACACTTTGGGTGTTGGCCAGTTTTTGTGTGTTGTTGTTGTTTTTGTTTCGGCAACAACGTTTTGGTTTTATCGCATTTTGTCTCAGTCCCCTCCTCGCTCGTGTTTGATGAAATAATTTTTGGCAATTGGGATGCCATGAAAGCAGACCTGCCGCCCGCCTAAGTGGATCTAATTTGTTTGCTGCGAAAATATTTGCGACGCGCTAATAAGCCGCATAAATTTGTTACCTCTTCCCACTCCATGACAGCTCGCTTGCTCTGTGTGTGTGTGTGTCTGTGTGTGTGTGGCTGACGAGCTGATTAGCAATTTGCGGTCAGAGGATGTGGACCACACACAGACAGCCTCACACAGGGAGAGAGCCACATAATCGAGACGATTTATTTGCTACTCGTTGAGAGGCACTCAAAAGACTTAGGCAACGAACTTGTTGCACATTGACAAACAATGCTATTTTATTGGTTTATTGTAGATTGTGTTAAATTGAAGGTATTAAATACTGATGTGTTTATTTACGGGTTATCTTTGTGGGCATATTGGGAAGGTATCTCAATAATAAATGGTAATAAATAATCATCACTTATCAGATCATTTAGTATCAGATCATATTATATCGTGTCATATTATATCATTCATCTTTTAACAGCTTATTTATCCTTGAACTGACAGAACCCTATGAGCAAAAAGGTTCTTCCTGAGTAGAAGAGGTGATTTGTTTCCCATCAAGAATAGCATAAGAATTCATACTCTATACTTACTATTCTTGCTTTTAAATTGAGGCTCACAGTCATCTCTTCTTACTGATCAAGAGTATGAATATGTATATATATGTACATATTTTATATACAATACCATATAATACACCAAATTCAATAATGTATTCCAAAGATTCTTCGTCAAGTGATCTTCAAAGAAATTCGCCTCAATATCGATCACTTGAACGACACTTCAGGGGCATATCACACACACACACACACACACACACACACAACTCCGAACAACTGACAAGCATTACAAGTCATTAAAATGCAAATGTATCTCATTGTGAAATGTTATATGTACAAGTATTTTATTTCATGGAATTTTAAACATTTCTTCTCATTTTTTAGTATTTTTTGCATGTATTTCTGGCTGCTGGCTGTCATGAGGCCAAGCAATGGATATCGAAACAGACATTTTTATTTGTTATTCGCTGTTCACAGTGCTCTCTCGCACATGATGAATGATCATTATGATCGCCCTGCTGTGCCAACGCCATGATCTCTGCTGATCTGCTGATCTGCGATCACTTCATCTTCATCTGCTGCTCACCTCATCCTGTAAACGTCTCAACTTGGCCTCTGCTGTTGGCTTTTCCAATTTGTATTTGTGCACAACTAACAAACTAACAACTGACAACTGTGAACTGAGTGAGCTACCATCTGTCAGATAGATCTGTGTGATCTGTGTCCAAGTTCTCTTGCCATACGCTTCGCTACTTTTTGGCACCACAACGCGGCGCAAATTTCAAAAAGCTGACATCGTCACTCCATGAATAGATCACATTGTATTGTGAACAAGAAGAAGAAGACTGCGAAAAACGGAACACAAGAGATTATAAAAACAAGCAGAGATATTGTCTCCGAAGTGATGATGGCGCAGCCTTCAGTTGCGCGAACATTAAACTAATTGTTTCTAGTTTCGTTTCGCTGATAAGGCAATTATCTATTGACGACTGGCAAACTATAATATAGTACTAGGCTATACTATAAGTATTTATTTTCAAGAATGATGTAAGAATTGAAAGAAATGAGTGAGAAAATAGAGGGTATGTATTATTTTAAAGATTTACCGACCCTAAATCGAAATTTTTAAAACAATACTATATTTAATACCATAATCATTAATATTCAACATATAAAGTTGACAAATTTTGTAGTTTTATAAGATTTCTATGTCAAAGTTATTCTAGAAATGAACTCACAAAGGAAATAATATTATTCCTTGTTCCCTGGCAATATGTTGAAAGTACTATACAGTATATACAACTCATAACCGAGAGAGGCTACTTTTTCAGAGTTAAATGTCAAATTATATTTACGATCGCTTCGCATATAGTCGACGCGCTGTCTGTGCGATCGCAAAAAGATTCGCGTTCGCTTCCTTTTCAGCAAAACGAAACACAAAACTCAAAGCTCAAGTGTAAAATAAAAGCTGATGAAATATGAATGCCGATTTGAAGTTCAATGTGAGTTCAGGCCTGTCCACCAGGCAGTCAGTCTGTCAGTCAGTCAGTCAGTCAATCAGGCAGTCAGTCAATCGAACTGTCAGTCAGTCATCTTTCAAGTTGGGGGCTAATCCGCAATCAACGCGAATGCGGCGATTTCTAATTTGCCAAAGGTGCGCCCCAAACAACAACAGCAGCAGCAGCAACAACAAAAACAACTACGACAGCAATAACAACAACAACAACAGCAGCAAGATAACTAATAAATAATAATAATGAAATTATTTATGCTTCAATCAGGCAGTCGCGCTCGCAAACGATCGCACAGTCAGCCACAGACAGCGTGTCGCTCCCAGCCCTTGAGCAATTGTTGCTGCCAACGCTACCCCCAACCCCTTACTCCCCCTCCCTGCCTGCCTGCTGTCGCTGTTCTTTCCCCCCTCATTTTCATATAATTAATAACAATAATTTGCTGCACGATAAGAATTGAATTGAATTCCATTAAAAGGCGCAAAACGTATTGAGCTGTCGCCGGGTAGATCGGCCAAGAGGGGAGCCAACGAAGGCGGCAGCTTAGGGGCGTGCCTGGCCAAATGAACAACACACGATGTCTTCAAGTACAACAACAACAAGAACAATAACAACAACTTGCTGTGAGCCCCTTTTTCGTTGATGTTGAAGCACTTTTTGTGGCTTGTCTGTTTATCTAGATTAAACCCTCGCGGCGACAGTGACGGGAACACACGGCCAGAAAAAAAAGCCAAAAAAAACATGCTGAAAAAAAACCAACAAAAAACCAATGAATAAAATTACACAAAAAACTACAGTTCATTATTGAAATCATTGTTGTTGTGTTTTTGGCTCCGTGTAGCATTCGCAGCTAGACATTTTGGCATTTCATGAGACGCTCATTGTCAGTCTCCCTCTCTCTCTCGCTTAGTCTCTCTTGCTCGCTCTCTGCACAGCCAAAGACCCAAAGAGTCTCGAAGACTCGCCTGTAGACTATAGACTGACGCTGTGTGTAGACGGCGATCGTGGCTCGGCTCGGCTTGGCTTGGCTTGGCTTTTGTCATGGCAGACATGTTGGCAACGCCAAATGTTTTTCTGCTTCGCCTCGAGCTAAGCAGCATATAAAGATGTACCACGAGGAGCGATCACTGTGTGTGTGTGTGTGTGTGTGTGAGTGAGTGTGTGCTGCCTCTAAACATCATGATGATCAGCGATAATACTTAACTGTCTGGCAATTACAAGGCTGTGTTGTTGTACGCCACAAATTATAGAGAGCTTAGTCTAGATATGAAGAAATAATTGGAATTATCTATTGTAAAGACTAGAGAGAATATCAAAGAGTAGGGTAAGTCATATAACATACAAAAGAATAATAGGGGGAAGTTAACAAAGACCAAATTGTGATTAAACTGTTTGTAATTGAACGGAAAATGTATTGTAGAGAGCACCTTCTGTAGAGATTCTTTAGGGTTAAGAAGCAAATTGAAATTGAAGTTATTTTGTGTTGTTTTGGGTTTGTTATTGTTTCAAATTTACAATATTTTTAATATGATATATAGTTGTAATTTTATCATACATTAAGGTTTTGTGTATTTAATTTAATGTTCATTTATTTTTACTAAGTCAATTTATTTTCGCTGTGACTCTTTCTTATTTATAATAAAGAAAACTCTAAATTTTATTTCAAGTAGGAAACTTGTTTAGATATTACTGCAAATAAGCATACATAAAATAAGTTTATATATATTTAATTATATATATTTACATTTCATATTACATAATCACATTCTGAAATATTATAATAATATTCTAGTATTTTATTTATAACTCTAAAACATCATTGCGCTTCTCCCCTTCGATCTGCAGTATAGAGAGTTCCCTTGGTTCGACTCCACTCGATACACTTCGATCCGCCCACTCGGCTAGTTGTGTGTGCCTTCTGCCCCATGGCAAGACAAGTCGTGGGGGGGGGGGTCGTGGCGCAGTCGGGTCTCTGTCGTAGTTGCATCTGCCGTCGGGGTGGTCCAATTGTACTTGGACTTGAACGATTGGTTGGCCGGTTGTGGCTCACGAATTGCATTAAAATTGCAATTTCAGGCAGCGCGCAAAGTTCATGTCAGACATTATGTTGTTGTTACCAAGAAGAGCGGGAAGAAGAGGGGGGCCAGCAGCAGTATTGTAGGAGGAGGTACACGCTGCATTTTTGTTGGTTTTTGGAGGTCCATTCTTGCTGCCGCTGCTGCTGCTTCTGCTCGTGTTGTTGCCGCTTTGGCTGGGCCTGCTCAATTGAGCCGAAACTGACGGCCATTTTGGCTGGACCCGCGCACAGCCCGGACTGGGACTGGGGACTGGGGACGTTGCCGGGGCCAGAGGAGACGGCACAAAAGGCACGACGATTTCAACGCTTTGTCGTGTTCTTTGTGCTATTGTCTGTCCGGCAGGTCGCTCTGTCCCGGCTGTTCCTGCTGGCTCACACGCGCACAAGTACAAGAGTTCTTCAGCTCTGAGCTTGAGCTTGGACTTGAAGCTGAAGTTGGAGTCGGACTCGGCTTGGACTGGGACTGAGACTGGGACAGGGACTGCGACCGGGGCCGAAAGTAATTTATTTCTTTATTGTTTTACGAATTTACAATGCAACTGGAGAACAAGGCGACTGAGGCGAACTGGCAACGCAGCCATAACAATCACGCCGCAGTTGTTGTTGCTGTTGTTGTTGCTGTTGCCGTTGCGTGTTGTATTTGGGGTGACCACCTTGACTGCCAGCTGCAGCAGGCAACAGGCTGCCTGCGCCTCTGGCAACATCTTCGCCGGCTCATCAGTGTCAATGTTGGCCGCAACGCTCGATGTCTGCGTCGCCATCGCCATCGTCGTCGTCGTCGTCGTCGTTGTTGCCTCCTCCTTGGTGTGTGGTACGCATGCGCCCAGCAGCGCCCCAAGAAATGCGTTGCATGAAATGCAAAATGTCAGCAGCGGCGTCGGCGTCGCCCCAATCGAATCTGGAAGTAGTGGTAGAACTCTCTCGCATTCGCAATCGCATCCGTGTTCGGGTGCGGACACATCCAACTCCTCTACAGATCCACATCCACATCCACGTCGCCTTAACATTCCATTGCCCGCTTGGAATTTCCTTTGTTTTCTGTGAGAAATTTCAAGCCAACACATAAATTGTCGTAGGCGCAAGTGGCAAGCGGCAAGCAGCAAGCAGCAAGTCGCATCTGTCGCAGTTTCTCTCTCGACAGTTTCCCTGCAGTTTCCCGACTGCACTTCCCAGTTCCCAGCAAGCAGTTTCTCCGTTACCAGCTGACACTGCCTGTCGAGCACACTATGCGACACTTCTCGAGATTGCAACATTAAAAACAGTTTGGGTATTTTTAAGAATATCATTGTTTTTTGGGTTGTCTAGAAAAGACAGAAATCCCTTATGGTGCAAATAAGATTTCAAAGTTATAATTATAATGTAAATTTATTTAAAATTCTAGAATGATTAATACAAATATAATTATGTTATATATATTATATTATATCAGAAAATATTAAAATATATATATAAATAAATACAATAATTCTAGAAAATATGCTTCGAGTCAAAATAAAATAAGATATATAGAAAGTTTTTTTTTTCCCAGCATTATCGTAGTCTTTTTTTTTTGGAAGAACCCTAGCAAGTTACAATTGTTGATATCTACGATTTTTCAATAAATTCTTAACGAAATGTGACGTGAAAATGGGTGTTTCATACGCAGGTTTTACTATCATGTTGTTTATATTTTAATGAGTCTTCAGTATTCTTTTCATATTTATTTAATAATATTAATTCAACAAAACATATAATATGTCTTTATAATTTAGTATGTATCTCTATAAGTTTTTATTTATAAATCCCTTTTAAACCCGAAAAATATTCCCCTTGTTGCTCAGTGACTTCGATACACTGTGTCGCCCTTGTTGTTGCTGTTGTGGCAGTGAGGGCAATCGCTAGTTGCGCTTGTTCGATCAGAGGATCTCCGAAGATCGGCGATCGGTGGCGATCATCAGCGCACATCGGCATTTAGACAATTAAAATACTTCAAGTGCTTGTCTTTCGCTCAACGTCACATTTTGTTTATTTATGTGCATTGATTTGCCTGGTAGCTTATAAATTTTCGCTGGCCAAACAATGAGCACAGTTTGCCAACAGTTAAGCAGTTAAGCAGTTGATGACGCGCTGCTGCGGCTCCCGCTGCTCTGGCTGTTGCTGTTGCTGCTGGTAACTGCCGCGTTCGTTGCCTAAGTCGTTCGTTTGTTTGCATTGCTTTATTTGCCCAAGGCGCTCCAGACTCAGTCGCAGTCGCATTCGAAGTCGCATTCACATTCGCGTATTCGCATATTCGCAATATTCGCCATCGCCATCGCCATCGCACTCGAATTCGCCCGTCACATTCGCCGTGCTATTTTTAGCAGCGGGCGGAGCACTTACACAATTCGTTTACATATTAAATACGAATACGAAAATATCATCGAGTCTCGATTGTTTATTCAACTCAATCAAAATTCCTAGGAAAAAATTCCAGAGTTGTATCATTTACAAGTGCGAGTTGCGATCATTTAATAAATTGAATTGGCATTGTCACTGGCCACACCCCTTGCCACACAGCCCGCCCCCAAAGCTGAACAGAAATGACAACATTTTAACTAACTGCCTGACAAATGCAGCGACAGAAGGCAGTATAATTTTTCAATTAGCAACTGATAAATCAAACTAACACCCCTGTCCGGGGCATATACAGAGCCCTGATCGAATCGATCGCCCGATCTGCCCCGGGCCCGATCAAGACTTGTCTCACTTTTCGCCTTTAGTTGATTTAATTGCGCCGATGGCGATTGGCAACTGCATTCGTAATCAGCGGCAGAAAGGGCAGCAACGGCATATACCCTGTAAACTGAACCATGATGTTATTGTTGTGCTGTTGTTGTTGATGAACGGTGGTCAATGAACCATGGCTGTAGGATCAATTGTAATATTCAAATTGATTCGAGAACGTTTAACGCATTTCTAGTTAATTTCCCAAGTGATGTTTGCCAAGTGAATACGGGGTTTTCCTCTGAAAACCAGTATTTGTCAACATGACCAGCGAAATATCTAAGCCATGGCGCAATTCGTTTTAAAACGGGCCTGTGATGCAGCAAATACTTGTGCCATATGTTATGCACTTTATTTGAAAACTTTGCTAATAATATGTCAAGTTTGTAGCACAGTGTAATTTTCTATTGAGCGGAAATAGCTGCAGGCTATGTTAAATATTTGTGAGTGTAACTTAGAGAAAACAAGAAAGTTGAATTAAATTTTAATCAATTGAATGTCAAAATCTAAAATATAAAATTTTATTTTTAGAAAATTAACTGGAAAAAAAGGAGGAATTATATTAATCAGCACTTAATTTATGCAAAATAATTATTTTTATTTAAATTAAGATATATACAATAAAAAAAAGTAATGAAAATTAAAAGAGTTCAAGTTAATTTAAATAAAATTAATGTCAAGAAGAAAGTTTCTAAAACAAGAATAAAAAATTATATAAAAGCCTTTCAAAAATATCAAACATTCAGCAGATTCAATAATGTTTAATTCAAACTGTCCACAAAATATTATTACAGGAAAATAAAAATAAAGAAATGATTAAGAATTGACACTAAGTATTTTGAATAATGGATTTTAAAGAGATATAGAAATTATTTACAGATTATTGAAGACATACATTCAATTAGTCAATTTTATATATTGATATTATCAATAGAAGGCAAAGCTTATTTCAGGAGTTTCTTGTTTCATAATTTAACTAATAAATCATTTTGAAATCTATAAGGTTCACTGTCAAAAGTTCTTATCGAAGCTGACACCCAATCCCAGCAGCAGCACCTCCAGCACCACACCCCTCAATACCTAAAAGATTTCCAATCGAGTTGAGAAGCCCCCGAGGAACTCGCCTCAATCAGTGTCAATTGCGATTATCAATTAGCGGCGGGCGCAGTCGAGGCAAATGTTAATTGTGCCAGCCGATTCCAGTTGACTTTGCTGCTGATTAATTGTTTTGTTATTGTTTTTTTGTTTTGTGTCTCTTTTGCTTTTGCTATTATTAAATTTACATTAATCGCTGCTTGTTTGCAGCGTGCCTGCTAACTGTGGCAAGTTAGCTGCTGCAGTTGCAGTTGCCGTTGTTGTTGTTGCTTCATTAGAGCAGGCAGGCAGGGAGCTTATATGCTAATGCCACGGCGTGGTGGCCCGTGGCGTCCGGGCTGTCACTTGAATGGCATTTACGAGCACCTGTTGGGAGGTACGCGAGCTGCAGCCTGCAGTGGCAGTGGCAGAGCTGACTGCCAGTTGCCTGTTGCCCCTGTGGCAGGCAGCTTGCCAGTTAGACATTAATCCGCGGCATTTAGTTACGCTTTAATAAGGTTTTTTTCTCTCGGCTGGGTCTGCCTCTGCTGCATGTCTTTGGCGAAAGCAAAGTTGCAAGAAATACACACAGAGACTCTGCCACACACTCACACTGGAGCACAAGGCAACTGAGGCTGCAGACAAAGCGACGCGGCATGTGCTCTGCCCACTCTCTTTGGCAGCTTCACTCCCTTGGCTTCGTGCCGTGTGTGGCGCTCCATTTTCAACACTAATGTAACTTGCTGGGTGCATGTAAATAAATAAATTCTTTAAATCTAATGTAATGATTATAATAATTGATAATAATGATAATTTTCTATATGTTTTTCTCTTTATTCCTCGTAGAACTTCAACTATGTTCTTGATTAAAATTGTTGAATCCACATTGTGAATATTATGTTCTATATAGTTTGGTTTGTTGCTGCTTGGGTTTGCCCGTGGCTGAACTAATTAATGCGCAACTTGAGGCACGCCTAGGGCTTCTATGCCACTCGCCACTCGAGAAGGCTGAAGGGTCGCTCGATCGGCAAATTACATGAATCGATTTTCGTTAAACTCTTGTTCAACGAGAGTGCGTCGAGAGACAAAGGCAGCAGCAACAGCAGCAGCAACTGCTGCCTGCAACTGTGTACGAGCAGCAGCAGCAGCAGCAACTCTGAGTGGAGCCCATCAAGTTGTGTCCCTCGAGGGACACTCCAACAAGTCGCAAGTCGAGCACAACTCGAGGCGAAAACACAATGTGGCGATGCGATGATTCGCCAAGATCCCAGATCCAGATCTTTAACATTCATATTCACATACAGAGACAGATACAGATACACATGGAGATACAGCTACAGCTGCAGATACATTTACAAGATTCGGATGCGGATTCATGTTGAGCGCGGGCAGAGCAATTCATTCATATTTGTATTTACTTAACTCGCCGATGATGATGTTGCCCGCCGAGCTGGAGCTGGAGATGATGACTTGCAACTTGCTGCTGCTGCTGCTGAGGCACAGCGAGAGTCTTTTCGTTGTTGTTGGCGTTGTTGCTCTTTATGAAAGGTCCGAGAAGTCTCATATTTTATGGGACGCCCGTTGCAGTGTAAATGGAGTTTCGACAGCCTAATTGGAGATCAACGCAGTATAATTGTCTGCCCGGCTGCTGCGGCGGCGGATGCCGCATGATGCTGATGCCGCACGATGATCATCATCTTGATTATGAAGTCGTGCCCCGAGAACAGGTGAATGAATTTGTGACAGCAGCACAAAGGCAAATGATGTATTGATAGCATCTGTTTGGGAGCAGAAGCCGCTGCCGCTGTTGACTGCTGACTGCCGAACTGGCTCCTGCTCCTGCCTCGACAGCGGCAGGACGTCTGCAACTTTTGACAGACTTTTTGTTGCCTTTGTTGCACGTTTGAGTGTCTGTGTTGCCCCCGCCTACCCCGAGGTCAATGCAAATTGAGTAGCCCAAAATTGTGGTCGATCTTTTGTGTTTTTCCATGTAATCCCCACTGCACTTGAGAGACTGTGCAATGCGATACGAATGAGAGTAAAGTAAAATAAACCGAGTTCATTTTATATGGCTCTTGAAAGAATTTCGAATATTTCTTATTAAAATAACTGTAAACACCACAGAAAATAAATTCCAAAAATATTATATATATTTTAAGACCATTTTAAAACATATTTTTAGTTAGAAAAAAAGCTTCAGAAGCTTTCCAGCATAACTCAAAATGGAAGCTAAAAATAGAATTATTACTTGTGCCGCAACTAACAAATTCGTTAGTTTAAAACGAAAGTAAAAATGAAAATATATTATAATTAATTAAAAAAAAGCATAATTGATTAAAACATAAAAAAAAAGAAAAAAATTATATGATCCTTCGAGCCGGATTTGAACCAGCGACCTATGGATGTCTACACTGTTCACAACTCTCTACAGTCCACCGCTCTACCAACTGAGCTATCGAAGGTCGATGTGTGTTGCTTGCCAAAAGGCGCACAAATACCACAGGGGTGAATTATAAGCGAGCAAGTGGTGAATAAATCAAAACGGTATCGCAAGCTCTTGCGCTGAGGGTGGGAGTGAGAGCGCATGAGCTTTACATGTGCTTGCAGCGTCAGCAAGAAATATTTTTTTGTGCGCTTTCTTGTTGCTTTCGCTGTTGTTGTTGTTATTGTTGCTGTTGCTGTTACTGTTTCTCTCTTTTCTGTTGTTTTGGGCATTCGGGTAGATCAAACAGTGGCGCTTGGAAGTAAACAAACACACGACGTGAGCTGCGTTATCAGGGTGACAATTAACGGGGCTGGCGGCCACCTAGAATACCAGAAGATTCTCTCGAATGCAACTGCCGCCGCGTGACTCATATGAGACACACATATACACACATATACGCTCTCCTACAGGCTGGCGCGGCTTCTCCTGTGGTCGACAAGTGAATCATGCCGCAAACGCGCGCGCACAAGACAAATCTCAAGCGCCGCCTTATCAACTGAGAGAGGGAGAGAGGAGCAGCTGCCGGTGATGGCCACGGACTACAGAGTCGCCCCGGACAGGCCTAGAACAGGCAGCTGCGGCGCCTCGCAAAGTGTTGCCTGATAAGCGGTGAACACACACAAACACACACGCACAGCACGATGAAGGAAAGAGATAGCAATAGTTAACAAACCAATTAGGATGCCAAAAAGAAGGCAGCAAGTCATAAAAAACAAGCCCGAGCTCTGCGGGGCAATATCTGTTAATCTATATGGTGTACAGTGGGCTGCATATGTATGCATACATATGTATTTTATATAAAGGTAGAGGTTAGGGCGCAGCAAGGGCCCCGGGAAACGGGTGAGAGCGAAAAAACTGACAGCTTACGGATAATTACTGACAAAAACACACACTCTCGCACACACACACACACACTCACGCACACTCTGAGACTGACCCAGGGACAGCTGAGGAGGTGGGGAGCGGCAATTTGTGTGTGATCCATTGAGTAAGGAACGTTCCTCTCCGGGATCGATTGCCCAAACTGTCTAGTTAGATAAGAAAATGATTGCCCCGAGGGAAAGAGAGAGAGATGGAGAATCCCCGCAGTGCGACCAACATCGGACTCATCTTCTGCTCTCTGGGCCCCGTGTAATTTGCTCAGGTATCTTACAAGGAAATGTTCATAATTTTTAAGAATGACTCAAATAGTTTTAGTTTCCCCAGCTTATCAGGGCGTTCAGATCTACAAAAAAATCGTTCGGCCCGCTCTCCTTGATGTTAGTATCAATTTCCTACTATGATTGAATGAATCCCACTATACCGCTCACTCGCTGGCATGTGGGCGGCTTATCTGTCTGCTCAGATCGGGAATATTGCCAGTTTTCCGGGAAAACATCTCTAGAGTTTTTTGACATTTTTTAGTTACCTTTTTCCGTCTGCCCATAGTTGCATTTTGGCAACAGCTTGTTACACTCGCAACATTTTTCATTCTCTCCTAAGGGGTGTGTTTGTGCGGGTGTGTGTGTGTGTGGCAGTTTCTCAGCATCTTGCGCAGCGTGATGAGTCATTTAATTGAGCCGAAAATTGACTTTGTAGTGCTGGGTAAATTAATTTACTGACCGTTGATAAAAATACAAAAAAAATAAACCTTAAAGAGGATGAGGAATCGAAGAGAAGTAGGAGAAAGACTGGAAATACATAAGTTGTATGACTCACACGGACTCTCGACTGCGAGTCTTGCTCTCCCTCTCGCTCTCTCACTCTCTCCCTAGTTCGATTTAAAGTAAAACTTGCAACGTTTTTAATCTCAGAGTGCCTCTATAAATAGCATCATATGGTTTTTTCCAACTAACGATGAAAATATTTATAGTTTGCGCCTAGGGTAATCCTATGTGGCTTATCGGTGTCTAATTAAAAATAAAATATGTATATATTCTATGAAATGAAAAAACTGTAGGTATATATTGCATCACTTGTAGTTCCGTATATACCGTTACATTTGAACTATATTGTAAGGTGTTTGTACCTTCTGGAAAATATATTACGGAATTTTTAAAATTTCAACATTCTATCATAAAGCAAAATTGGCATTAACCGCTCGTATTTTTCCACTCTTCTTTTTCTGCTTCTACTTCTAATTTGCTGTCCAGTGCAGTTTCCCAACTAAACTAATAAACAACATATTGAGCTCTGACAAATTCATTGATAAAGTCACTGATTGCGATCGTTGTTTGCGTAGCTTAACGGCTTCGTCGTCGCCGTCGCCGTCTGTTTGCTGTCACTTTAATTGGCCCGTCAACAAGTGACTCGTTCACACAGATCACAGTTATTATTTGTCGCGCTACCTTTTCGCACATTTTCGCTGTAAACTGTTTACTTTCAGTGGCACGCTTTGTGGTTTTTGCTCTCCCCTCTTTCTTCTTCATCTTCGTGCGCGCATACAAATCGCTGTCATTGTTTGTCTACACACACTCGAAATGATTTCTTTATTGTATTAATTAATCGGTCAGCAATAGCTCGTGTAGTGTAGTGTAATCTAATCGCAACACGTAATACCCCCGGCAATACTATTGCAGCTTTGGGCACTTTTATGCTGTGATAAGCTCGTTGCCGTGTGCTTTTCTTCAGTGCGTGATTTGCATTGTTGTTGTTGTTGTTGTCGATCACAGTCAACTGCGCGCGGTTGATAACCTCATTTGGGGCGGCACCAAATATAGACCTTCGATAGCTCAGTTGGTAGAGCGGTGGACTGTAGAGAGTTGCAATGTGTGTAGACATCCATAGGTCGCTGGTTCAAATCCGGCTCGAAGGATCATGGTAAATTTTTTTTAAGATTTTGTTTTTCCAAATTTTGCAGAATTAATTAATATATAAGAAATAATTTATAATACCAAAGTACATAACATATTTTTAGCCCCAGTGTATTTTTCTTTCATAAGTATTCAGGTAAATATATTTAAAAAGAAATTTATTTATTTATACACAGAAAAAAATTTTCTTAAATGAAAATATATTTTAAATAATAAAAAAATAATATAAATAAATTAAAAAATAAAAAAAAAAAAAAAATTAAGTAATCCTTCGAGCCGGATTTGAACCAGCGACCTATGGATGTCTACACTGTGCACAACTCTCTACAGTCCACCGCTCTACCAACTGAGCTATCGAAGGTACATGAAGAGGGGTGCATTTTGGTCAGTTTTAACATACTCACCTCGTCTATTTATGACGCACAGTGCAAAAGAAATACAAATTTGTTGCTGTGGAATGAGTTTCTTTGTGTTTGAAATAAAAAGACTGGCAATTAAATTGTTTTTGTTTTTTTAATAAAATGTTTTCTTTTATATTTTTTTCAACTTTCTTCATCATGATCACCATCGTTATCATCATCCTCATCATTATCGTTACATCATCATCAGCACATTTGCTCATCAAAAATTGTTTGTTTTTCTTTTTAAATAAATAAAATAATAAAATTTATAAGAAAATTATTACAAAATACATGGCGCGCTCTGCAACTTCAGGCACGTTACGATTCGATATTGTTTTCCGAGTTCTAGTTTTTGTTTTTTTTTTGGATTTTTTTTTAACTTTTTTATACTCTTTCACTAATTACTTTTCAACATGCTGTACGCTTAACGGTTACACACTAATCGCTAGAATTAATTTAGTCATATCTTTAACATTATCGGTTATATTCGAGTTTAGCTTAAAACGCATAACAATAAACGATTCTTTTATTTTTCTTGTAATATTTGCATAGTTTTGTTTAGTTAAGAGTTTTTACAGTTACATTTAGTGTGTGTGTGTGGGGGGGAGGGAGAAGTAGGTTCGATATGTATCGTGGGTGTTATTTTAGTACATATACAAGAGAGTTACATACGCAGTATATATTTTAATGTATATAAAATATAGATATATGTATCTTTATTACACTATATGTACTTCATGTATATGTTTATGTGTGTGTGCCTAGGAGAAGCATTTATAGGATCTACATAATTTCAAGTTCAGCAACAGTTTGCATATTGTTGAATTCGGAGAACATCTACCATATCTTTCTTTCTTTATACAAAGGGATATTCCATTTAATTAGTAACGCTCTTCTCTAGTATTACATATAGATATCGTATATTATATATATAGTATATAGTATAGTTTAGCTTAGCATTAGCTTTTATACAATTTGTTCAAATCAGCAGCGCGTGCTGGCTGTGGAAGATACAAAAGTATCTCGTAGTGCGGTCTATGGCGTTTTTGGGGCTGCAGGAGACGACGATGCTGGTGGGGGGTGGTGCGGGGTGGAGTTGGTTACTGTGCGGCGTGGGGGTGTGCGGCTATTTACAGTTGTCTCGTCGTAGCTCTCCTTATTTCTCTCTCTTTCACTGGCTCTGTGCAACATTTCCAAAGCCTGGCTGTGGAAAGTGACAGAGGGGGCTGGTGCTGCTGCTGGATCGGCTGGGGATCGGGGGCTCTAGGGGGGCGTGGCTGCATTTCGCTCTACATACAATTAAAGTCTAGGATTTACACTTAAAATTCAAATATTCAGTCCATTTTGTTTGCGTTGTGTTTAAAGCATTGACGGCTTGGAACCAAACAGCATTTGATGCTCTTTCTCTCCCTCTCTCTTGCTCTCTTTCTCTGTCTCACTCTCTCTCTCTGCTTCTCTCTTTCTCTATCGACAGCCACAACCGACCACGGTCATGTCTTGATAGTTCTTGAGCACAACTGTCCTTTGGTCATTGAGATAGAGCATGGAGATGCCCTCCAGCTGTGTGGGCACACAGCACGCCTTTGGTACCTTCCCTGGATTGGAACTATTGACTAAGGTTTGCACAACCGCATGGTTCGTGGAATTGAGATGATCGGCCAGCGGAAATGGGCACTTCCCATGGCAATAGTATGCATCGTAGCCGGGAGGGGCCACAATCCAATCACTCCAGCCCACATCCTGAAAGTCCACGTAGAGCGAATGCCGTCGGCAGTTCTCATCGTGAGTCTTGCGACGCGGTGGACGTCGCTGATGACGACGATTCCTTCCGCCCCCATTGCCTCCACCCCCATTACCTCCTCCGCCTCCTCCTGATCCACTCACATCACGAATGGAGCGCGACTTGTGCTTGCCATCGTCGGTGTAGGTGAAGAGCAGCGGCTGCTTGTGTTGCCACACTTCGTGCGCTTCGTCCGCGCTGCGGCGCAAGCGCACATGATGATGCGGTGCTGGCTTGAGGGAACGCATCGTGCGAACCTCCACCAGCAGTCCGTAGTTCTTTTGCGGTGTTGCCAGCCACCGATCCACAGCGGGTTGCACATCCAGACTGACCGTTTCGGTGCTGTTCAGGCGCACCGTCTTCGTATCGAGCAGCAGATAGCTCGGCTCCCGATGCCCCCGGACACCGACACGGGTTATGTCATAGACCAGCACCTGGTACCGTGTCCGATTACGATTCGTCGACTGACTAACGCTGAGCGCCTCGCGCGTCAGCTGCAGCTCGGCGGCCTTCAGCTTCTCCTCGGCGGGAATGCTCTTCACATCGAAGTGCAGCCGAAACCGATGATGATGTGGAAACCGATCGTCGATTTTACTATCTGAAAAAAGCAACGGCAAAAAGAAGAGAAAAAAACACAGAGAATTAGACAAAGATTCGGTACTGCAAATATAATACAAGGTATTGCTATGCTAGTGCGAAGGTAGCTGGCCGAAAAAGGTCGCAGATCACACGTTCCGGGCCGACGACTTTTACGACTGGCGCCTCTTGCAAAAGACCTGACCCACCCACGTTCCGCTCGGACTCGAGGCTGAGGCTCAACAAGGTGCAAGGTGCAAAGAAGAAGGTGCCGCTGCCGGTGCCGCTGCCGGTGCCGCTGCCGGTGCCGGTGGCGGGTAGAGAAGAAGGTGCCTTAGCGAAATCTTAATTTGAATCGCCCAAAATCTCAAGTACCCTGAAACAAAGGGCGCAAGTCGTAAACTCTACGGGCGAGAGACTGTGCAACAAGGAGGGACAGAGAGAGAGAGAGCGAGTGAGCGAAAGAGAGTGCGATCGATGCGAAACCGAAACGAACTTGATCGGCAGCTCGGCTTAGACACTTGGCTTGGCTTTAGACACTTACAGAGTGCTACCTGTCGGGGCCTTCCTAAACATATACATACAGGGTGTCTCTGTGCGAGTGTACGTGCTATGCTAACTACTTTATTGTTGCCCTGGCTGTAATCCTGTGGAAATAATGCGAAATACGCTTTAATAATAATTGTTATTTTTACAACAACAAAAACAACACGCACGCACACACACACAGTCACACTCCCGCACAATATAAAAGCCATTTGGCGCATGCGCTAAACGTTCTGGGTGTAATTCCCCGGAAAAATTTCAAGGTCACATTTGGGTTAAGCAAACCGCCCTGGGCAGGTAAGAGGACATGAGTGTGTGCGAGTGTGTGTGCATGTCCTTTTAGCCTGTCCCTCCTTTCATATGAAGCTGCGGAATTTCCGCGTGATTTCACAGCGCTTACGTGAATGATGATACCCAAATTTGAGCTCTATCTGAGGATCGGCGAGAGAGAGCACATATATTATATGGTTATATGGCGGACGGCGCCGTCAGGTCGCCTGCGCTGGGCAGGTATGCAAAACGCTTTGGATGAACTACAAATTCGAGGGAAAGTCCTGATTGCTCTTCATTCTTCACAGGCACCGGTGAGGGTGCGAGAGAGTGCGAGCACGCGATTGCGAAAGTTGCAACTGCCACTAGGAGCAGGTGGAAAAACAGGTCACATGCTAACTAAGTCTGTAACGATCGTAAGTCCTACGAGAACGGAAACTAGGGAACAAAAGTGATCTCAAGTAATCCAGTCTTGATCGAAAGATTAAAATTAGCTATCTATAATAAATAGAGAAGAACATTCGTTGTACTATGGTATCCCTAGAAGCCATATCTTCTATATAAAGATGAAAAATAAAATGATCGTGCGTTATTCCATCTTGATCAGTACTATTAAGTTCTACCTTGCTAAAAGTAAGTCAGTTGAGTGATAATTTCAGTGTTTAGCGTACGGTGCCCCTAGAGTTTTTACTTGCGTTTTACACATAAAAACAAAATGGCGGAGGAACTGTTTCTAGAATTTCTACAAACCCAGAGTACAGTTTAGTGCAAAAACTACTGCTTGAAGGCTGAACTTTAAATAGGGAGAGATTCTTTATGTACGATATTTCCCAAGATACCTAAAGAAGTAAGGAATGTAATATGTGGAAGAAGAATTTACTATAGAAGTATTCTTAACTAGTTAAAAGAAAGTTTTTCTACCTAGTCTACCCTTATTCTGTTTCATCAGAGATCTGCCAATGCTTTTATAATTATTAATGGACTACCTTCAATCCAGTTATGATTATTTAATTGATTGAGTATTGCAAAGAAAGGTTCTATGATTATGTTTCCTCAAGGATTCTTAAAGTAACCTTATGATAATGCTTTAATCCTTGTGCATTGTGACTCACCTTTGTGTGTAAAACTTCTGACTGTATTCGCTGATTTAGTCAATAGTCCCGGTCTGGGTATATTCACGGAATCGATCTCGTGTCCCATTATCTGGGCGTAGAGCTTTTTCATTGCCTCCGGTATGATGATTTTAGATCTATCGATTTTCGGTGGCCTCTTCATGTTGAACAGCGAGAGGAGACTGTTCTCGATTTCGACTAGAGTTGAGGGATCCGGTTTCGCTTTGTCCTTGATGATCTCCTTGTTGCTGTAGGTGGCGGGCTCATCTTCGACTATGATGGCATCCGCAATGCCAGGCACCTCGAACTCCCCCAGCACAGTCTCTGAGCTGCTGCTTGTTGTTGTTGTTGAGTCGAGACTGCTCGTTGCTGTGTTTGAGGTTATGTTGTTGGTGTTGCTGTTGCTGCTGGGGGAGGAGGCGGGAGGCGAGACACGAAACACGTCCGTAATGGCGGATTGTGCTGGAGATTCTCTCGTTCTTGTTGTTGTTGTTGTGCTTGGCTTTTTGTGTAGCTCCTTGATAGCCATTGCAGATTGTTGTTTGTTGCTGCTGTTGTTGTTGTTGTTGCTTTTGTGCTTGTTATTGGTTAGTTTGTTATGCTTATGATGTTTGTTATTTGTTTGATTTTTGGAATTTTTGGAATTTTCTAATTGGTCTGTTCTTGTTGTCGTTGTTGTTTTATGCACTTCGTTAAACTGAACTTCCGAACTGAACTCGGCACTTTTCTTGATATTCTTCCTCTTTTTCTTGTTGTTGTTGTTATCACTATCACTGCTGTTGTTGTTGTTGTTGTGGAGTAGTAACTCGTTAAATGGCTTAAATGCTTTAGCTAATGCTGTAGTTGTTTTTGTTGCTTTAGTATTTATATTAATTATGGCCGTTGTTGTTGTTGCTGCTGCTGCTGCTGTAGTTGTTGTTGTTGTTGGTGCTATCGCTGCGATAAATCTCGATGATATATCCTCGGTGCTAGCAACTTGAACGATCGTTTGAAAAGTCGCCAGCACTGCGAGGAGTAGAAGCCATGCGCGCATGGTCGCTTGCAACTCTGAAACGATACAAAAACATAGGAAATTGTTTAGCATTTGTCGATAGGGTTAAAACGACGTCGACGCTGGCTGCGCAGCTGACGTTGCCGTCGCCAATGGCTGTGGCCAGTGTGAGTGCGTTTATGTGTGTGCGTGTGTTTCCACTCAAAGAGCGAAGCCGTTTGCTGCGCTCAGTGAGCATGCGCCTTGCGCTAGAGCGAGACGACTATAGCTGCGCTCGGCTGCCCAATGCGTCTGCGTTGCGGCGACGTACGGGAGAGAGAGCGCGTCGCAGCGGAGAGAGCCAGAGCAGCGAGAGAGAGCAAAGCAGAGCAGAGTAGAGCTGTTTGCACAGGTAGCTGGCGCAGCAGCGTAGCAATGACGACGCCGGCAGCGCAGTTGGCAGCAGCAGCAGCAGCAGCTTCCTTGAGCGCCCTGGCCCATTTTAGCCCAAGTTTTATGGCCAGCCAAAGGTGCGCGCGCCCAGGCTGCTGTCCACGTCTCTGCCTCTCTGTCTGCCCTTCTTCGTCTGTCTGTCAGTCTGTCTGTTTGAGCCTGGCTCATTGGCTGGTCCCACCTTAACACCTCCTCCTCCTCAGTCCGCCCCAAAAGAAACCTCCTCGTCGAGCTCGGTTTGAGCGGACATTGCACCTTTGTGTTGTTTCGGCGCTGACACACGATCTGTGGTATGCAGCAGCGATTTGTGTCTACGCTTAGAAATTCAATCCAAAACAAATACAGAGACACACATACAGACACGGACTGAGCAAAGTGGGTTCAAGCAGGAAACCAGAGAAGCCCCCAGTGCCAGCAACAGCCCCAGCCCCCGGCCTAACCCCAACCCCAGTGCCAGCCCCCCCTCCCCACTGCAATCATGTTGCAACTCTACTAAGTTAGTTGGCCCTCAGCCGTCATAATTTTCTTTTTTCATTTTCGATTTTCTCTCTCTCTATTATATTTCATACTCGTATATGAGACGAACTTATCGCTTGGCGCTTTTGATTTACACACGGGCGGCATTTTCTTTTCTTTTCCGTTTGCGTTTATCTTGCAGTGCGAAGGAGACAGAGAGAAATTTATGAAAATTATTAGAAGTATTCTATATATTTCGGCTTTCGACTATAGGCAATAAATTTGTGAGATGCTATCTCAAGATGAGCCCAGGCAAGCACCTTTAGCAGGTCTACGTGCTCGACACACACTCACACACACACACAGTCGTAGAGGGAGAGCCAGTGCTGGCACAACAAATTACATGTTGTTTTTCACATAAAGATTAAAATCTTATCTTGTACTAAAAATTTGTTATATGACAAGGCGCTAGGCGCAAAGGAATTTTCAGAATATTTCAGTTCGTAATCGAAACAAAATGGAAAAGATGGCACACGCTGGGGGGTGCCAAGACCCAGTCCCAGACCCAACTCAATTCCCGACTCAGTCCCTCTCTCTCTCACTCCGCTCAAGTGTTTGAGAGATCTTTGGGCTCTGATAAGGTTAGATGAAAATTGGAAAATTTTCCCAAATTCGAATCGAAATCGGGGCGAAAAGGGTGAATGAAAATGTTCATAAATATGCATGGAAATAATTTGTTGTTTTTCCTCATCATATTTTTATTAGTTTATGAATTTTCATAATTTGTTATTTGTTCGATGGAATATCGTCTAGGCCTGATACTACCTGGAACCAGGGGGATGTTGCGGCGACTGTTCCGGGGGTTTCCCCTTGATGAAATGAATGCCAGGCTCGCGTTGGAATTCCCTGAACGTGCGGCCATTCAGGCGTCTATCAAAGAGTACGTTCGTTCTCACTCTCCCTCTCTGTCTGTCTCTCTCCCTCCCTTGCACCTTTTGTGAGTTGTGAAATTCCGCAAGCTCTCGCTAAAGTTCAAATTTCAGCGAGCTGTTTTTGTTTTTTTTTTCTCGCTTTTTTTGTCAACGCAAAACGCAAACGGGGAAAATGTTTCGCAAATTGACACATTTTGTTTATCGTTTGATTCCGGTTGCCCAATAAATGATATAGTATAGTACCATTATGATGTGTGTCAAGCACACAGTCAGCACTTGGCCAACACACACACACAAGTACACACGCACTCGTAGATACAAAGACACATACTTGTAGATACAATGGCACTAGATGAGCCAACTAATACGCTATACAATTCATATTATCCTTGGCGTAATTTATGTGCCAGGACATTGGCATCCTTTGTGGCTTTGTCCACTTGCCGACACACACACGCACGCACACACTGAGAGACTGAGCAGAGCAACCTATGCGTACGGTACTTTATTGTGCGCCAACAAAGATGCTTCCAGGAATGCCCCGGGGCATCTACTTGTTACGATTATGATATATTATTATGTAGTATTATGAGAGATTCCCTCTCTATCCCTCTCCCTATTTCTCTTTCTTGGCGTGAAAATATTTTGATCGAGGGTTACGAGCGGGTTTCTTATGTGGGAAAATCACGCCTACTTTGAGGCTGAAGATTAAGAGATGAGGTAGTTAGAAGATGGGTTAGGAAACATACTTATTGGAGATGATGGGAAAGTTGGTGGTACTTTATATGGATTCAGGTATTTTATACTGAATCAAAATTCTTCGATTAGCAAGAAGAAGATGCAATTTTTGAGTTTCGCACTTGTTTTATTGAAATTTGATATTATTTAATCAGTATTTATCTTCACTGTCCAAAAAGAACTTTACAGAGTTGAGATCTTACAAAATTCTAAGAACATTTTTGCATAAATTATTAAAAATTATATTGAAGAATTTTCGATTAAGTTGACAATTTTTCAATAATATCGTGACAACCTCCTTCTTTACTAGTATAACTAAAGAAACTTTCGTTCTTTACAAGCTTTTGATATGGATTTAATAAGATCAGAAATGAAGCCTCTTTTTTTAAAAACATTGTTGGTAAACCATTTCACTTGAATTTATATCAAGTGATTATAAATTGGCAAATTTTTGCTAAAAATTTGAAGATCATTAAAAAGTTTAAGAACACTTGCTTCGCTGTAATATTCCAAGAAATTCAGTAATCGATAAATACAGTTCGAGTTGCAATAGATCAAATAACTTATATCTTATGTATAAGAAAACATTGCTAGAATTATGGTTACTCCATCAATCGAACTGCATTCCCAAGCGATTTATACTTGATCTACCTTAGAGTTATGTAAAACAAACCCCACAGCGACCCCGAAGTGCCCAAAAAGATCTTCAGCGAACTGTTGAAAACTCGACCCCAATGCAAGATGGTATCAAATGCCATGCACTGATACTGATTATGCATTGGATTGGCATTGGATCAGTGTCATCGGTTGCTTCGGTATTTCGATATCTAAGATATTTCGGTTCGGTTTGCTTCGGTTTTGTGTGCGGTTCTCACAGACCTGAATAAGTTTCGTGATTTACATAAGCTTAGCGACGACCAACTGAGACAGACTTTTTGGCGGGGGCCAAGTTCAGTAACACACACAAACACAAGCACACAGGCACACCCACAAACACACACACACACTGTCATATACAGACACACCTGCCGCGAGTGATAATAACTCACCTCAGTCTTATAAAGTTTCCTACTTTCGTCTTACTATCTCGGGATATGGACTTTGTTAAAGGTATCGTTGTTCTTGTTGTTGTTAATATCGTTGATTTTGTTGAATTTATTTGTTGTTGCTGCTGTTGTTGTTGCTGTTTCTTGTGGCTTCTTAGTTATTAATTTGTAAGCCGCGTATTTTGATGGATTGCCCCCGACTCAGGCTCCCTCTGACACTTTTATGGATTTATGATATTTGTCGGCCACGTCGCTGCTAACGTCGGTTGAAGGGGACAGGGTGGAGAGCGAGGGGGGTGGGGTTTTTTTTCCTCAGTTCTTGCTTTGGTCTTAGAGATATTTGCACAATTTACAGCTGCAGCTACCGGGCAGGGTTGCCGCTAAATCACGCTGCGCAAACAAAACGGGCGACAATCTCGGTTTTTGTGTGCGAGCGTATCTCGTGGAACGTTTGTACGTACAATGTACACAAGATACAAATGTATCTGTATCTGATACCGTAAATGTATCTGTATCTCGTGGTGGGTTGCTTTCTTTCGCTTCTCCTTTTCGCTTGCGGTAATTGTAGATGAAGTAGATTAGGTTCTTGTTGAAGATTTTATTGCCGCATTCCAGGCGCAGCCGCTGCATTCGCTGCTGGCATTGATTGCTGTGGTTGCTGTTGTTGCTTGCACACACCAGATACGTATCTGACGGATACATTAAGCATTTGCACTTGCACTGCTTGTACCTCGATTCACTTGGCGGCACACGCACTCGCCTCAGCAGCGGGCTCGTGCTGCAGTTGTTATTATTGTTATCGATGTTGTTATCGATGTTGTTGTTGCTCTCGTTGCTCTTGTTGTTGTTGTTCTTGGAGTTGTTGTCAGTGTAATCCGCATATTTTCCAAAAAAATGCCAAAAATGCAAAGCGAGCGATTTCTATCGGCGAGCGCACTGTATCTGTATCTTGTAGACGTATCTGTATCTGTATCTGTTTGTGTTAGTTGTATCTTTTGTTTGTTTGATATGCTTTGGTTGTATCTTTTTTTATGTACAATTTCAGGGTTTCCCTTTACAACTTGTCAGTTGACATTCCAAGCGACAAATACACACACACACACTCACACACACGCACGCACACACAGAGAGGCTGGCACAACAAAAACTATTGCATTTTATTTTGTAATTATCAAATTTGTTTGTTGTTGCTGTTGTTGTTGTTGCTGTAGCACACGCGTTGTTCAAGTTGAGTTTTCTTTCTTTCTTACGCCAAAAATCGTTCACTCGTTTTCTTCTCGATTTCTCGGCTTTTTTGTCACTTTTTGGCGTCGTTGGAACGTCGTCGGGCAACGACAACGAGCAAATTGATTTCAACTCGATCAGCGCTGTAGAACGACTAACGCCTTCATGTCTGCCTCTACCTGATTGAGTTACAGGTAACACACCGAGCCGAAGCACAGCCCGAACACACACACAAACACACACAGAGCACGAAGCGTCTTCGTTCGGCTCTCGTCGTTTACTGAGTGGAAACATTCAACTGACTGAGTGCAATCGCTCTCTCCTCCCTCTCTCTCACTCTCTCTCTTTGTCAGTTCGGCTCTCACACTGCTCTCTCTCTCTCTCTCTTTCCGACTCTCACTCTCTCATGCTTTGTTACTCTCTGAAAGTTTAACTGCTGTTGATTATCATCGTGATCATCATCATTATATGATGATCACGCATCCATCTCGTTCGAAGTTCCCTTTGCCACTGGCAGCCAGCGCGTCGTCAGTTGCGATCGCTTCGGTCGCTCTCTCAGTTGAGCGCAAACTTGAGTGAGTCTCTCTTACTCCACACACTCTCACACACACACACGCACACTCTCTGGCAAGCTAATTGAGCGCGTTGCCGACTGCGTCGCAGTTCGAGTCGCACTTGCGATCGTTCTGTATGCAAGATGAGCTTGCGCCTTCAGATTGAACAAATTCAACAGAGATCTCAGTAGAGGGTGGCTTATAAGAAAATGGAGAATGATTTCAGGGGAATTACGAATTTAAGAATGCCCAATATACAATCAAATAAGTTACATGAGCTTTACTAACTTGAAAACTTAAATTCAATAACAGTAAATTCAATCAAGAACCACAGTTGATCTTAAGAATCTTTTAAAGTATCAAAAAAAATGTCCTCCAACTTTATTCTTAATTGTAGAACAAAGAGCTTTAGTTTTTGAATATTTTCTATATAGGAATGATAACATTTCATTATATACTTAAACTTTCGAATAAAAAAAATTATTCTTTAATTTAGTAATACAAAATTCATCACAGAAATAATTAATATATTCCTTGTAAAACTGTTGTGAAGCTTAAACTTAAATAAGCATTCTTTGTATTCCAGTTAAAGTTACCTTTAAACACTCTATGAAACATTTGTCAAGTTGAAACTTTAATATATCCATTTACTCACACATTATTTAGAATTATTTTAACTTTTGCAAAGATTAATTCTTATTTAATATTTATCTATGTTATTATAAGAGTTTCATATTGTGGATAAATCAAATTATTGTAAGTTTTATTGTTATTATTTTATAACAGAACTCAAGCAATGATTCTAATCCAAAATATATGTTAAATATATTCTCCTTCTATTTTTACTTAGTTATTTCAAACTTTCAAATCTTTTCAACACTTTAAAACCCCTTAAATCCTTTCACTTCATTCGATAAGAATGAAATCTAATTGTCAAGCACACTTCTATATCTTTAATCCACACTTGTCTTGGTGTACTTACTTAGTAATCCTGTCTCGGTCTGGGGTCGACCCAGTTCTGTGCAGCTCGGATCGGTTCAGGGAGTTAGGAGACACACAGGTGAGCGTGACGCGATCGACATCGGAGTGATTGGCGAAACGAAGATGAAGGAAAGAAAACTCTTTGCTCGGGGAGTTGCACGCGCGCAATGAGCCAAAGATAAAACCAAACTGTCTCGTCGTGTTGCTGCCACAAAGCAGCGCGACGCACGCATTCCTCGGGCTGGGGCTGCTGCTGCTGCCGCCGCGGCTGTGGCTGGGGCAGCCAGCCAGGGCCCAGTGCCGGGGATCGTGAGCGAGCAGGAGTGAGCGAGAGAGCAGAGAGTCTAGCTGTGTGTGTGTGAGTGAGTCTGCCTGTCCCTGTGTTTGTGTGAGTGTGTTTAGGCAACGAAATCCTTAACAACAACAAAATGGAATCAAAAAGTCAAGAATTAGTATAATTTTATTGGTTGGCAAGAGGTAAAAAAGAAAGAAAGAAGTGGAGGAGGAAGAGATGCAAGAAGAAGGGAAGAAGACGTGCCGCCATAAGAATGACACTTGCTGGCTCTCTCACACTCACAGTTAGACGCAGTCGCACAGTGGGACAAACAGACAGACAGCAAGACACAGCGAGAGGGCAGAGTAGAGAAGGGAGAGAGGGGAAGGGGAGAGAGAGCGCGCAATACCAATACCAAGGCAAACAGTTAATGCATTTCGACTGCCTTTCCACGTTGCCTCATTCCTCGTTCTTCTTCGCTGTGTTTGCCCAGATGACTTGACACACCCGCGCCGACTGTGGCGCTGCAGCGCAGCCAACTTGACTGCCACAAAAGGTTGGCCAAAAGAGACCTCGTTGCTGCTGCCTCTACTGCTGCTGCAGCAGTTGTTGTTGTTGTTGCAGCTGCAGGTGCTGCAAGCCAGCCAAAACGACGCTGGCCACTTGGGCCTGGGTAGGTGGAGCCGCCTCTGCCAATGAGTCTGTCTCGGCCTTTTTAGCCTGTTGCTTTTCTGTCTTCTGCCTTTGCCTTGAACCATACGTGAAGTCACTTAGTCTGTTGCTGCTTTTTATCTTATTTCTGCTTCTCTTTCTCTTTTTGCTGCAGAAATGCAGCTTGCAAGGGACTTGAAATTATAGAAATTGAGTTGAAGATTTGCCACGTTTGTAATAGGATTTCCAGGTATACGATATCATTCATTTTTGTTATATTGTGATGTACTTATAACTTTCACAATATTAATTTTTTACCTAGGACAGTTTATTATCAATTAAACTCTGTTCAACACACTTTAAAAATGCCATAACAAACATAATACTGTCTTGAATATATCTAAACAAATTTCCTTAAGAGGAGATGACAAAGAACGGAGCATAACTTATGAACTTCAAGTTATATCTTTCGATAAATGAATTTATTCAGCATTCATACAAGTGTTTTTTTTTTTTTTATTTTTTTTTAGAAACCTTTTTCAAATGTTAAAATACATCGTTGCAATTATTTTTTTTATGTTTATGTTACTATCCCTTTTAAAAAAAGGATACAATAAAAGCTTTTAAAAGGTTTCACAGAATAGTTTTTTTTTTAAATGTTATATTATGGAATACACATATAATAATCGAAAGTACTTATGAAATTAATTTCTGAACTGTGTTTAAAAATTTGTAATGATCTTGCCAACATTATCATATTATTTTACTTAGTGAAATACAATAAGGGTTTTTGAAACCCTTTTTTGTAATGCTATGCGCTTTTAGGTGATATCAGACTATGTTGGAAAATGTTCATATCACTTTATATCTCCACAAGATCTTTCATTCAAATACACTTTGTACTTTTAAGAAGTATGCAAAGTGAGAGAGAGAGAAATGACAATGTGGTAGAGAAAGATGCTATGCTATCCCTGCCAAAAAGAAGATCTTTTAAGCAGTTATGCTACCCTGCACTTGTCTGCCTCTGTGTGTGTCTGTTGTAAATCTTTTGCCGTCTCGTTGTGGCATGTGTCGCGCACTGTGTGCCACAAAGCTGAGCTGACCATTCACCAAAGTAGTCCAGTTTGCGACATGAATGGTCGCGACGTCTGGCATTACTTAAGCGTTGCCAGACATTCTGGCTTTGTGGCCGTGCCCGCTCTCCCGGCCAACTGGCGCCAATCGCCACTGCAGCATGCGGCACTTGACGCCGTCTGTGCGGGCATCTTTTGTCCGTATTCCGGACGAACTGGCATCATATTTCCCAGACTAGCATCTATGACAAAAAAAAAAACTCAGTGGAACCGGAAGAACTGAGACGTCCAGTCAAAAAAACAAAATGAGAGACAGGCAGAGCGAGAGAGAAGGAGAAAGAGAAAGAAACGCAAAGCAAATGCGAGCCCCGGCGAGGCGAGGTGAGGCGGCGCATTAAGAATGTCGTCGCTTTGGCTGCGGCAACGCGCTGCTGCTGCGTCTGCGCCAACGCGACGCGACGCCGTCGACTGGCTGCGGGTGATTCATGCCGATTGGCGGATGGAGAAGAAGGAGGCGGGCTCCAAAGACCGCGCTCGTTCAGATCCTTTTGTATGTTAATCGCAGACGCCCAGGGCAAGCAAGAGAGAGTGTGTGTGTTTTGTGTGTGTGTGTGTATTGGTGTGTGTTTGCTGTTGTGTTTGTCTGCTCCTCCTCGTTTTTGTTGCTGCTGCGTATTCTTTTCCACTTGTTGTGTTTGTGTGTGCCTCCACTCGCGCTGCATGCAACAGATAAGCAGATACATTCTTTGTCTGTATGTGTGTGTGTAAGTGGAATTGTATGTGTGTGTCTGTCTGGTGTGTGTGTGCGTTGTCTGCTGTGCCGTGTGCCTTCCCTCTCACGTTGATGGCGCTGCCGACGTTCAATTTTTAATGGCTTTAATTGCCCTTCGCACGGGTCTGCCTCATCGCCCGCTCGCCCGCCCTGACCGCCTGACCACGCTGGGGACCACCAAGGAACAGTTGCGAGAAACCTTAGCGAGGTACCTTAGCAAGGTACCTTTGCGAGACAGCCCTGCTCCGGCTTATCTGCCCTGGACGATCATTGCCATTTCGCCAAATCGTAGCGCCGGCGCTACTTTCACTCTCCGGGTAGAAGAATCGCCTCTCCTGCTTCTCTTCTTCTTCCTGCAGGCAGGCGGCAGTTTCATTTATCACGAGCGTGTGTCATTTATAAAAATCCTTGGCAAGTGGAAATGTCGGGAAAATCTCAGGGTTCACTGAGAGAGAACTGCTTGACACAGTTTCAGTGCCGCACCAGCCACATGGCCCGATCGATGCCAGCACAGCAGGACCATGATCGGCACGATCCCGCTTACTCGATCCCTTTTTTCTCGACTCTACGGGGGCGAGCGGATAATTGTTTGTGTAGGCGTGAGACAAGACCTGCAAGGACTGTGGGTCAGCTAAAAGGTTTTGAGTAGAGAGTCCAGCATAGAATGCGATCAACAGCAGGAAATAGACTCGGAGAGTGTAGAGTGAGTGAAAGATCAAACTGAATGAGATACGATGTGAATTGGGAAATATAGAGTTATAGTCCAAAATTTTAAAAAGAAAGCTAGATAGATTATAGTATAAGGGAGAGTAAATAACTAAAGAAACTATTGGAAATACCTACATATAAAACCAGTAAAGAGTTATAAAGGTTCTTAAATTCAAGAAAGAATGAATACAAGAAACTTTAAAAAATAACTTGTTAAAAGTTTGATAAAGAAACCCCAGTTCAAAAAAGTATAAAAAAATAAATATTGAAAAAGAGAGGTATACAAAAATTTAAAACAATTTTTGATTGACTTCAACAATGTATTAATTACTTTTTAACAGTTAAGATTTCACTTTGATTTTATCACACATTATCTATGTGTTTACTTTCATCAAAATCTATGTAAAATGTTTAAACATTAAAGCCTATGTTATATACAGTTGGATAGGAGTAGACAGACCTTTAGATATATGGAATACATGTAAAAAAATCACAATTAATAAGAACAAAATGGCAAAGGTAGCTACACTCCCCACTTCAAACTACGTACTCTAAATAGTAACAATAACAACACTACCCTGATCGCCATACTTTGTGCTATTGTTTGCAATGGAATTCCTGCAGAATTCCACCTGCTTGACTGCTTTGATGGCAGCTCATTAATGTCTACGGTTACAATGTGATCGATTTTCAGCATATGTAACTGAAAATGGATCTGTATCCTCAGCTGCATCTCGGTCTCTATCTGTGGCCGTATCAGTTTCTGTTTTGGTTTCTGATCGCTGGGCTCGTTTTCGGCTTCTGTAATATTGTCAGCTAATCAATTATCGCAGGAGCAGAAGCAGAAGCAGGAACAAAGGAACAAAAAGTAGGTAAACAATGCACGTGGCACGTGGACAACACGTTGAATGCGCCTTTCTCTGCCAGTTTTGATGGAAAGGTGACAGTCAGTCAGGCAGGCACAAAGGAATTAAAGCAGCCGCAAAACTGCTGAGGGAGACAACAAGGCAATTGTCAATGCAGAACTGGAAGAGCACAAGCAGAAGTAGAGGCAGAAGGAGCAGTTGAAGATGGAGGAGAAGATCGAGGAGGGAGCTGAGGTTCTGCGAGCAATTGTTGTTCGACTGGCTCTGTGATTGTTGTACTGGACTTTTGTTCAATTAAAACGTTATTATTGTTGTATAGCTTAGTGAATGACGGACTGCCAGACAGACTGATTGACAGACAGATTGACTGACTGACTGAGGCAGCGACACAACAACATCACAGCGAGTGGGGACTCAAAGTCTAAGTTGCGTTTTGTGAAAGCCGATCCTGGCTGGAAGAAACGTTTTGTAAGCCCGGTTTCGGGCCCGGTTCTGATCTTCTGGTAATTTGATGCCGATATACCTTCTATCTCCCTCTCTCTCTGTTCTTGTTCTTTTGTTTTGTTTGTTTATGTGTAGCCAAACGGCCATTAGAGCCGACTGCACTGAGGACAATGCGTGTAATGCTTGATTTATGCGAGAGGGTAACCCAATACCCGAGGACCCTGTGCGACCCACAGACATGGATATAGTTGTAGTTATCGTTGTAGTTATTGTTGCAGTTATTGGTTGAATGTCATTGTCAAGATGCCTTTTATTAGCGCCACTTGGTAATAGTTTCTACTCCCCACTGCGGGTGGCAGTGCCTGATCCTAGTCTGCCAGCCCCTTCTGCCCCTTCAGCTTCTCCTGCCCCTTGTTCTGCTCCAGCAGATGGCCATGTGGCCACTTCACTTATGGAAACAGTTTGAATTCGAATTAACACAGCAGGCAGCCCGCATGAGCATTAAAAGTCAATTGCAATAAAGTTTTATTTCGGCACCGAGTTGCCCAGGTTCCCAATACCCTGTACACACATCGGTTGCGCTGCCAAGTTGCCATGTGTGAAAATATCAAAGCTCGATATTGGCTGCGGCTGAGGCTGCAACTCAAGTGGTTACAAATCAAATCGTGGGCCGAGTAGCGCCATCGATAAAACTTAATGGCCGCCATAACTGTTAGTCCTAATGAAGTGGAGTTAGATGCGCGTACACTTGAAGAAACTAGACGACTACACTGCAAGAAATTACGGAAGGAAGTTGCTTAAAAATCAAACGGAGGTTGCATTAGAAAATGTATTTGATTTTGAATCAGTTTAGTGAGGCAAGAATATATTTCTGTTTAGTTTTTTATTATTTTTACTATTTTAATAACTTCAGTCATATATACATTGTTGCCAAATTTCACCAAAAGTAGTTTAAATGAAATTGTTATCAATGGAAAGCAGTAAAGTCTTTTGCATATGAGAGATAAGAACCTCTTCAACTATTTAACTTTCATTACAAATGTTTTAATTTGCTCATTCCATTTCTCTGAGTGTAACTGCCAGCTACATATGCCAATTTAAACAGTGCCTCCAATTCGATCTCTCTCCTTTGCTTTAGTGATTCGGCAATTGCAGCATGCTGCATGGAACATTCAAATTTATTACTAATTGGGTGTGAATTGCCCGGCAAATGGTGTTCGAGCTGAGTGCAGCATGCAACATAATCGAACTGGGTGCTAATTGATAGGCCTTTGATCTGCCTCTCTTGGTACCTGAACCACTAACATCTAACATGCATGTACTGTATTTATTTACAGCAATTGTAAGGCAACAACAAGAAATCGTGCATAAAACAAACAAAGGCCGAGCAAGAAGACAACGAGGCACACACAGAGGGAGAGAGAGAGAGAGAGCGACAGAGAGAAGAAGAGCGCGAAGTCGAGAAAGTACTTTATATAATCGGGCCGTGAATGGGCCCGTTAGGGTAGTTAGGAGCTGTAACCAATCCGTTAACTGCACATCAAAATCATCATTAACACCGAGTAGGGTAACGGGGTTGGGGGGTACTAGAGTTGACTCAGTGTCAAGTGCCACAGAGGAAACATCAAATTTTATGATTTCATAAATATTTGGCATGGCACTGCCCAAGTGGAAGCCTGGGATCCAGTTGAGGCGCCTAGTTGAGTTGCCCTTTAATAGATGCCACATCATTTCAATGCTCAATCCACAAAATGTTGCAATGTTGTTTATACAAACTTTCAAACACACACAACACATTAATTTACTTTGTCTTGTGCGCTGTAAACACGCTCCTCACTCTGCTTGCACTTGCTGTAAATACCCCCCCACACACACACAAACACACACACACACACCATTCTGGCATATAGTATAGTAGCGAGTTATATACAGACTAGTCCCAGTATAGTTGGGCCTGTTCATCTGTACCATAAACCAATTCAAATGGCGCAATAATTGCCACTTACATAAATGTTGCTCAATATTTATTGCGAGGCTGCTTTTGAGCAGCTTATAGTTTATTAATATAATTGCCACGCCCCCCTCCAGCTACCCACCTTAATCGATCCCAAACCATATGGCTGCAGGTATCATCAAAGTGCGTCTCGAGTTAATATTCGCGCTTGTTTACAAAGAAAGTTATACTATATAAATCTATGGATGAGGAAATTGTAAATATTATAATCTTTAATTGCGTGTTCCAGAATACTGGGTACTGTATTGGCATATGACAGCTTATGTGGCACAGTTCTTATCTTAACTATATATGTAAGTAGCTTGAGATTTGCAGGTCTTAAATACGACTTATGCTAGGAATACTCCTGTTTTTATAAGGAATTTACGTGTGGTATATAATAACATATACAAAGTGTGTCATATGTACATATGACATGTCAATCTAGTATGACAGCTGTTAATTGAAGAACTTTCCTTGTTAGTGTGATAAACGTCACATAATTATTGTGTGTCAATAAAATATAAAATACAAAGCTTGACAATATGAAAGTAAACATGGCAACTGACAGGCATATTACAATATGGCAGCCAGATTTGACAGTTTGATATATAAAATAAGTGTCACAAACTTGTATTGAGCATTGTTATATATTATTCAATATGTCAATAATAAATGACGGTTCCCTTGTCAAATAGTTGGTATTATTTGTAATGATTGTGGTTCAATTTATTCCAAACTAAACATATATCAAGTATGTATGTCACATTTCTATGTAACAAATAGTCTTCTGCCATATGTGGTTGAGCTTTCTCAAATGGAAATCATACGAAATAGTTTAGAGTAGTGTGTATTATTAAAGTTTGCAATAATCTCATTGAAATATAGAGATATATTAACTGAAATGTAGACCACACTTTGCCAGACCTCATTTGCATGGCCAGACATGTCTGTCATGGCGTTGCGTTTGGATGCAGATAAAGTTCGCAATAGATGCGTAAGAGAGCAGAAATCTAACGTACATATGCTATAGCTCCACCAACTTTAATGCCATATATCAGAGGCGATCATAAAATGCAGAACTCGCACGCATCCTCAGGCCAAACGGAATCCAAACAAATAGAACTTAGCATAGGCATTAAAAAGGAGAATCGATCGTGTGGTGGAAACATTGTTGCCTTTTGCCAAGATGATAAAATCGTTTGAGAATCTGTCACCTTGTCGCTATAAATTCAGTCTAAGAGAGATCGTTGGAGCGTGGGTGGATGGGGCAAAGTTTACACACATTGATCGCGTAGTCGTAAATTGTAAACAGAATTATTGCAACGATTGCCAAATTAAGTGCAAAACGCAAACTGAAATTCAATTTGCACGCGGCTTGTTTGTTTTCAGATGCAGTTGCAGTTGTTGTTGTTGCTGTGGCAGCCACGCAAAATTGAGATACTTATGTAGCTGGAGATCGAGGAGGATCTTGCCCTGATCCTATTTATAGTCACAAAAAGTTTGCCATTTGCCAGTTGTGGTTGCTGTTGCTGTTGTTGTTTATTTATAAGCGCATGTTTGACATTGAAAATAATTTATAAACTTTTCAACACAATTTATAAACTCTTGCCACAAACTATTCGAGGGTTGGGGGGAAAAGAGGTGGGGCATGCTGCTGCGGCACTGTCTGCAGTCTTCGCATTCATTCATCGCGAATTGATTCTCATTCTGCGCGGCTCATTATGAATGCAATTGCGACGACGCAGATGTTGCCGCAGCATTTAACTGTAGACCAAAAATGGTTAAAGTCATTCATGTAGCAGCAGCGGAGAGAGATGGGGAGAGAGTGAGCGCGAGTGCGAGCGAGAAGGCAGCTAAAGATGCCGCTGATTGATCAGTATGCAACATGCTTGAGCAGCCGCAATGTTGCGGCAACAATGCGACGCTCTTCTAGGCAATTGCTGCTGCTGCTGTTGCTGCCGCTGCTGCTGCAACTGTTGCTGTTGCAATGTTGCCAGCTGGCATCTTGTAATGCAACGCATGACAATGAACGATGCGCCTCGCCTTGCAGTGAATGGCCGCACGGCAGCAATTGCTGCAACTTGCCCCAAGAAGACTCTCTCTCCCTCTCCCCCACCATGTCTCTCTCTCTTTTCCTGCTGCTCTATGTGTGCCACAGTGCGTATGAATGAACGACAGGCGCTCGTCACGTTGCGTCGTGCGTCTAATTTCGCATGCGTAGCCGAAGCTTCGACAGCAACAGCAACAGTTGCAGCACTGGCAGCAGCAACAGTTGCCGCGGCAGCCTCATTGCCAGATCGCGTGCATTGGACATATATGGAAACGGGCGCGCATGGTGCACGTTTTAATTAGGATAATGAGTTGTTTCCGGGCAGCAGCAGCAGCAGCAACTCAAGCAGCAGCAGCAACTCAAGCAACTCAAGCAACAGCAACATTGAGCGAGCTGCTTCATTCACCTGGTCCTCAGTGCAACCTTTTATGGCACTGAGGCGCTCTTCGCTTTGGAATTACAAATCGTTGTAGGTTTAATTAAAAATTAATAAATTTATGAGTTGCCATCGCATTAGCCATGCCAATTGACTGAGCCAACAACTGCAGCAACAGCAACAGCAAAAGCAGCAGCAGCAACTGTTGCAACTGCCACTTGGCCATTGATTTATGACTGTGTCAGCTTGCAAGTCGCAACAGAGTTCAGCTTGGTACTCCGCTGAGACTGTTAGGCGTCTAGGCAGGATCCTGACACACACATATGCACTCACACATCCACACACATTACACACACACATTACACACACACTACAAGCAGCAATGCCAACTTCAAGGCAGGCCGCAGCCTGCGCTGTGTGATTTGCCCTTTGGCCACTTCACTTGACTAATTACCAATCGTACAGTGGAACGTAAAACAAAATCTGTGCGCAGAAATAATAAAATAAAAAATTACATAAAAAATTTAGAAGAATTTAAAAGGTATTAAAGTAATTGTATAAAATATAAAATCATAAAAGAAGGCTTGTGTTCTGTTTTTAAAATGGACAGAAAGAGAGAATCTATTTTAAATAAAAGCTACACATTTAAAATCAATTTGTTTTTAATATTAGCACAATAAAAACAAATTCAAAATATATTCTCTTATGAATTATACACAACTTATAAATTCACATATTGTATAAATATATTAAAAAGTATCTTTGATATGAAATTTTAATCTACATTCTAATGAAGAGATTTATTGTTACTTTTATTTTCTCCCATTTTTGAGTGATCTACAATAAAAATTCCTTAATATTTTCCTTGCCTAAATCACTCCTTTACCCTGCGACAGCCACTGTCTGTGTGCCTGTGCCACCAATGTTGCAACGTCGGTGGGCTGCCCCACCGCATGGCAAACCTCTCGAATAGTTTTGAACTGGACGCCCAAACAAATACAAAATATTAACGCAACGAATTTCAACGCGCTTGTCGCGGCGCTAAGTCATCCTCGTCACAAAGATCTTGCAGATCAGTCAATAGATCGATGGATCGATGGATCTGGCTTCTGATCTGCTGCCGATCTGCTGCTACCGCTGCTGCTGCTGTTGCTGCCTCTGGTGTTGGGTGCGTGCTGTGGCACTTTGGTTGGATGTTGTTTAATTGCCGCGCTGACAGACGGGCGCATGTCAGGCGAGTGGAAAAGAATCAAAGCGAAAATTGCAGGATACAAATATAGCCGATAGACAAGTGCAGATACTTATGTATCTACGGGATATACGCTTGCTTGTTGCTGCCTCTTGTTCGTATTTGTATCTGCGTTTGCGTTAATTTTTTGTTTATTAGGCGGTAAATATCAAAGTTGAGCATAAATCAAATGTTCGGCTTGTACAGCAACAGATACGGCCAAGAGATACAGATACAGATACAGCTACAGCCACAGATACAGATACAACTGCACTACTTGTATTCTGCTAGATGTCCATGTTCTTGTTCTTGTTCTTGTTGTTGTGGTTTTGGAACTTTTTCGGCTGCGCTAATTTGTACGCTCCACAAAATGCAAGTTGTATCTTGTATCTTGTATCTCACGGTCTGTTTGTTTGTTTGCTGTTGTTGTGCGTGTGAGTACAAGTGTGTGTGTGCGTGTGTGTGTGCGGGTCTGTTTAGTTTCAATAACCATTTTCCAATTAACACAAAACGCGTGTTTTTCACGTTAATTGATACAAAACTTTTTATCAATATTTGCAATAAAAATCAATCAGCAGCATTCGCAATTAATCAACATCAAAAGGCGGCGGCAAAGACGATCGCGCACCGGCTCCTAATAGACCCCAAATCAAGCCCCCTCCACCCCCCTGCTAGACTAGATTGTTGTTGTATCTAGCAGATATACACAGTAAAACAATAACAAAAACTAAGAGCGAACAACGATTAAACACACACAACAAGTTGCTGCCACGCGTATTGCGTTCTACACCTTTTCGGGCATTTTCCAGCGAATTTCTTTTGTAGTTTTTCGATTTTTCGTCTTCTCTACTTGTTGCGACCTTTGATTGCCATTTACCGTTAGCCGGACTTCCATGTATCCAATTGTTCTGTTGTTATATAAGCAATCTTCGGCTGGCTGTCTAGCTGGCGGCACAGACCATTAAGTGTATTTAAATTATTATCTTATTGATTTCGCTTTTTGGATTCGAATGAATTGTGAATACACGGAAGATTCATGAAGAGTTTTTGGCGAGCGTATTCGCTGAATTTACGAGCACTCTGGCAACTTTGCACCATACACAGCTGCCAGTTTGCCAGACAATGTATGGAATAACTGAATAATGATCTAAAAAGCTGCACTGTTTAGATTTACTCGGATTATTTATTTTATTCTTTACAGAGAGAGAAAGAAAAAGAAATAGCACTAGTCGTAAGGAATTTAGTTAGAATTTTGAATTAGAGAAACAGATTAATAATGGGAGATTTAAGGGAATTTAGTGTGATGGTAGAAGTGATCTTATTGTGAAATAGAGAAATTTATATTCAATTTACATCAAATGATGAAATAGTGATTTAACAAAAATGAGAAGAGAAATGGAAGATTTCAAGGAATCTTTGGAGTCTTTGAATCAATAAAGATGAATTAAATTTACATAAAATGATGAAATAGTAGTCAAATACTTTACTTGGTATGTATTTCCAATATCAATATGGTTTATAATATAACAAATAAGTACCAAGGTTGCCAAATATGTATTCAATTTAAAATATATATTTGTTCAGTTGCTTTAAGGTTCAACGTATTAATAGCAACTAACCAGACATTGAAACAGATTTATATAATGCATAAGGTCAAGGCTTAGCTGACCTATATGAGGTTCAATTCGATGATGCACATCTCGTTGCATCTCATTTCGTGCATGGCGCCTTAGTTGACCTATTGGCGGCACAAGCTTGGCAAATGAAATCAGGTGAATTAATTGATTACAAAACTGGCGAATCAATGAAATAAACGGGGCGTAGATGAGAGCACAAGATACAAAACTGCAAGCAGGCACAGGCGCAGGCACTTTGCCAGACGAATCAATTGTGCAAATTGTGCGTTACGCCTGAATTGGGAAACGCTTCAAACAAAGGCATAGAGCCAGACAGATTGAGGGAGAGACAGTCAGAGAGACAGAGAGACAGATAGATGGACAAAAAAAGAGACAGACAAGGAGACAGACAGAGAGACAGGCAGAGATACATACAGAGAGATAGGCAGAGAGACAGACAAAGAGGCAGGCAGAAAGGCAGGGAGACAGACTGAGGGACGCACAGAGCGACAGACAGGAACAATAGTAGAGGGACAGACAGAGAGACAGACAGAGATACAGACAGAGAGACAGACAGATAGAGAAATAGACATAGAGACAGACAGAGGGATAGACAAAGAGGCAAACAGGGAGACAGACAAAGTGACAGACAGGAAGAAAGGTAAAAGCACAGACAGAGAGACAGACCGAGAGACAGACAGAGAGGCAAACAGAGAGGCAGACTGAGAGACAGGCAGGGAGACAGACTGAAGGACGCGACAGACAGATAGAGAGACACACAGATAGACAAACAGAGAGATAAGCAGAGACACAGACAGAGAGACACACAGACAGACAGACACACAGACAGACAGACAGACAGACAGACAGAGATACAGACAGAGAGCCAAGCAGAGACACAGACAGACAAACGTATGGCAGACAGACAATGAGAGAGATAGACAGGGGGACTCGCAGAGAGACAGACGGCGGCCTCAGACGGCCATGCTCATTTGGCCATTGCAGCAACAAACGAGTGCTTGGCGAGTGGCGCTCGTGCGCATCTGCAACAGCCCCCCAAACAAGGAAAGGGGATGCCACCCACAAAACGACACAAGCAAAGTGAGAAGAGAAAAGAGACGCAGTGGGAAAGGAGGCGATTCGTGCCCAGCATAAACTGATACATTTAATTGCGTGCCTCAAAAAAGAGAGGCAGCTCAGAGGCAAAGGCATCAGGTCACCTTCCCCACCGTCCTCCTTCTGTTCGCCCCCTTGTCCTGCCATACGGATTTGTTTCTGGGAATCTTTGCTCCGTGGCGTGTAGCGCACTTAATATTTATTGTTTATTTACACAAGCGCATTAATCGCAAAGCGCAAACGCGCCAAAAACGATCCGCGCAATTGCCAATGGCCCCCGCCTGTCAACCCTCCCCCTGCCACTCTTCCCAGCCTCTGCCCCTAGACTCGCACTGTGTGAACCCGACGATCGGTTGCTGTGAGCTATAACAAAAGTTTTCCTCAATATCAGCGAGAGATGCGAATGTGCCAACGACTGACGGCCGAAGGTTTTCCACTCTGATTTCTGTTATGAAGATAGATAGATAGATAAAGTGTTGCATAGTGGTTTGGCTTTGGAAATGAAAGATGTGCAGATGGGATGTTGCCAAAATGAAAGGAATACATCGAGATAGTTTTGCAGCTGAAGATCTACTTGGGAAGCACAAAGTGCCGATGGGTTTATGTAAGAAGAAATAAACATAATGATTTAATAAAGCAAGAATATAAATTTAAATATAGATGGGAAATACAATACTAAAATATAGTAATAATATTAACATAATATCATATGCCTAACTGTAGTAATTATCTATCTATAGTAATTATTTCTGCCCCATATATATATTATACGAGAATTATATCATAGCTTATCACATTCTTTTCTCTTATACTTTTGTACTGTATTGCTGTATCTTTAATTTGTTTATTAATAGTAATTCCTTTCTTTATTTTCGGATTTAATTTCAACAACAACAACGCAATTGCAGCGCATACTGCGCTTCAGATAGAAGTATAAGGTATAATTATGCGTGCTCATAGGTTATGGCTCATTAAGTCAGAGATTTCTGAAACCGAAAACAGATTAAAATCTAAATAAGTTGGCGAAATGGCAAAGCGGTTGTTGATCTGCTCTCCCTTTCACTCACTCCCCCTCCCCGTCTCTCTCTTTCTTTCTCTCTCTCACCCTGCCATTCTTGCATAGTTAAATACGTATAAAGTGCGCATTTATTGGCACTGCCTATATTCGTTTGATTCGACCCACTGTGCACGCACACCTGTGTCCATCTTAGCCTTAGCTTTTTCGGCTTTTTGCGTTTCAATATTTAGTTTGGGAATCTTTGAGTGTATATGCGTTTTTGTGTGTGTGTTTCTTTCGCGCGCTAGCTCATTTAATTGGTAATTTATGGTTTGGACCTAAGTATTGACAAGGGGGGAGGTGGGAGAGCAGGGGCTGAGCAGGGACTCCGTCGTGCGAGCGCTAAATTTGCTACATTTTTGATAATTGCGCTGATTTGTTGCCACTTTCATGTGCATGTGTGTGTGTGTGTGACTGTGTGTGTGTGTTCTAGGCAAATCAATTTTTGCAACTTTGCTGCATGCGTCCGCTGAGCACGTAGTACGAAATTGAAACATAAATAAACAGATCAGACTTCGAGCATCTTCTTCTATATAGTAGACACACACACACACACATGTACACACACACAGAGACAGTACGCACAGTGTGGCGTGCCTCACAGCGAGTGCTCGAGAGATTTTCCCACACAGAAAAAGCTGAAGATCTTTAAAGTCGAGTAGAAGTGACGGACAGAGGAGCTCGTCTTGGAGAGTCTGGAACCATCGTCGTAGCTCTTGAGCAGATCATTAATTATGCAATCAGAAGTAGCAGATCGAGCGATTTATATAGGCATAAATCACACGCTCATCGAGCGAACATTACAATGTCGAAAATTTGCATAATTCCTGGAACTTACGATCGTCGTTGGTCGTGCCGAAAATGCGTAGATCTGGATAGAGCCGAGATGCTATAAATGTATGTGGATGGGAAAAGATGATCGCTCAAGTGGCTTAATAGCTGGAGAAAACAAGTGAAGTTCAACAGTTTGGAGAGCACTCGAAGGCAGCGTCCAAAAGAAAACACTTCAGGAATTGCAGAGGGAGAGAGAGAGAAAGAGAAGGCAGGGAGATTTAGAGAGAGAGGGAGGGAGGGAGATCGAGAGAGAGGGAGGTAGCAACTAGCTAGAGGAGAGTAGTAACTGCATCCCGCGCTGCTAGACACGGCCTATTGAAAATGAAAATAACTTAATGCAAAGTAAGCGGCAGAGGCAGCAACAACAACAACAGTAGCAACAACAACAACAGCATCAACAACAAGAGCAACAACTACAACAGCAGCAACAACAACAAGAGCAACAACAGCATTCAACTGTTCAACTGTTCATGAGCAAACAACGCAGGCAACAACCACAGGCAGAACAGCAGCAACTACAACAGCAGCAACAACAACAGCAGCAACAACAACAACAGCAACAACATCGTGAAACATGGCCACAACTCGTTGGCTTCGTTGGCTCTTAACGAGGCCGACATCAAACAAAACGTTGTGACCAGCGTGTCCGTCCGCAGAGTCGAGCTCGAGCTCGAGCTCTCGCACTGCTATGCAAACAATGCTAGGCTACAAGGCGTCTTTCTCTCTGTGTGTGTGTGTGAAACAGAGTGCGTGTATTTGTGTGAGTGCTTCAGTGTGTGTGTTCTGCTCTGTGTGTGTGTGCGTATTGCTAACATTTCACTCAACATGCAAGGCACTCCAAGGCGCAGCCTAACAAGAGAACGAAATTCTTAAGTAACTGCAACGAAGTGCAAATACACTGCACAAAATTTTATACAATACTTTTTATAAATAAAAATTATAACATATTTTTTGGAATTATGTACTTTTTTGTAGAGCCTTTAAATAGTTACATATTTTACAAGTAAGAAGCTAATTGAGAATAGTTTCTTTCGCCTTATTTCAATGGAATATATGAAATAAATATTAGCCATATAAACCATAATGGTTTCAAATTTCTAAATATAATTAATATAGACACTTATAATTAATTTATTAATTTTAGCTAGCTTAAGCGAATTATTCATCATATAAAATTCCTGACTATTATTATTTTATAATGGACTATTTAAATTTATTAAAATTATAGAAAGTTGTCAATACCTTCACTTTTCTTTGCTGGAATTGTCTTGATTTAATTTGATTTAATTGTTTATGAACAAAAAAAGTAATAAATAAATTATAAAATAATTAATATACCCATGAAATATAAGTCATATATATATTGTGAATTTATTTATTTAAATTGTGTATGTATTAATTCTATTTAATTCAAATAAATTTATATATTCTCACTTATCAAGCACAATTTCAGCTCAAGCTCAGTTCTTTGTCTTCCTCTGTTCAGCTTGTTGAGCTACCCCCTCAGCTGTTGCAGGGTATTTTCAACAAGCTGCTCAGCTCCTCTCGCCTTGCTGGTAATGTGAAAAATTTCTTAGTCAAATATTGACCAGGCACAGCAGCAGCAGCGGCAGCTATAGCCGGAATCCCAGCTAGAAGCAGCAGCCTGACGAAGTTGATGATTTTTCAATTTGGGTTTTGTAGTTTTCCGCTCGCTGCAGCAACAACAGCAACGGCAGCAGCAACAACAGCAGCAGCAGCAGTTGCTGGTGCTGGAGCACTTTAAAACAGTTCATTTCTTTTGTCAAGGCTTCGGTGTGTGGCGTCTCTTTTGAGTTTTGCCGCTTGGCAAATGTCGCAGCAGAAAGAGAAGGAGGAGGAGGAGTATGAGGAGGAGAAGCGACAATTGAGAGCTACCGCGAGAGCTGTAGGCAAAATATTTGAACATGTTTAGTGATTTGCTGTTAAGTAGCTGGTAATGCATACGTGCCTCTCCAGAGGCAACAGCGAAGAGCGGGGGGAGGGGGCAGAGAGTTGGGAAGCGAGGCAAATTAATTGTTTGGTCAGAAGTTGGCCTGGCTGTCTGGCATTCTGGCTTGGCCTGGCCTGGCCAATGCCAGGGCCAGTTCGAACTTTGCTCACCAGGTACGATTGATGACAGCTTTAGCGTTGGCGATGATCAACGACGACGCAGCAGCAGCAGCAGAAGAAGAAGCAGCTGTGGCAGCGGCACTCGTCTGCAACGACCGCTGCATCAATGTTTGTTTATTTATTTGCCTTTAGCTGTTAATAATTTATGTAAGAAGCTGCGGCCAGAGCGGCAAGCGTGTGGGCACTTGGAAAATAACAAACATTCAACGGACTCAACGGTCTCTCTCTTGGCATCGTCTTGTGGCGCGAGAAAATCTGAAATTATCAATGTGATATGTCAGCCAGATTTGCTCCCGCTCTCCCTCTCTCTCTCTCTCTCTGTCCCTCTCTCTCTATCTGCCTTCTGCCACATCTCATTGACATCAATTAGCATTGGTAATGAGCTTTTAAATGCATTTCGGGGCTGCGTGTTTGTTGAAAGCGTTTTCCACTAACACAACAGGAAAAAAGAGCTGTCAAACGCGACGTATGCGTGATATTGGTTATGCGATCAGGCTAAGTAAGTGGCCGCTTATCGCGCACTTTCTTTTCGTTATGAAAATATGCATTACCTCAGCTGTCACAGATCACATCGATTAGAGATTTAAATGACTGTGGATGTTTGCTCTGCATATCATTAGGGAACTTGAAATTGAAAGAGGGAATGAAGTTGTTGTTAAATAAATTTAGTGTAAGGTTTTCAACAGTAGTTTAGGGATTATTAGATTGAGAAATCGTTGAAGTTCCTTGTTAAATCTTAATTTGATTCGATTTGAAAACTCTTTCATTCTCGGTGTAAATTAACTATAAGATATATTATTATTTATTTATAAATATTCATTATTTGCTAACATATACATTTATTTATTATTTGTTCAACAATGACACTCCAATTTTTAATACCTCTTAAGACCCCACTTGTTTTTGTTTCGTTCAATTGACGAATCATTTGAATTACCGTTTAAACGCCTTCACAGATATTCCAATTAAGTTCACTGATTGATCAATTTCTTGGGAATATTTATCAATGCCTCTTTCGCGTGGAAAACAAACCATTACCTATACGAAAAATCTGTGAAAAAAATCGAAAACTTGGAAGGAAAATAACAAGTTTGGCATTCCATATTTTCGGCTTGGAGAGAGACACCTAGACACTTTGTTTGGATTGGGTTCTAAGAATAGACAATATTAATTATATCAATGCATTGCCAGGTTTCCCACTAAACATAGCAAAAGCCACCACCCACCACCAGAAATAGCAGTACACACTACACACATCCCCAGCTACTTCACATACCTGTGCAGATACTTGTGAAATTTATTTCCTCACTTAGGGAAAAAAGCTAAACGAACCTGAACAAGAAAAGCAAATGAACTCAGCAACAAAATCATCGCTAAATTTTTGCAATCACGCAATGCAAAGAGGAAGAGCGGGCGGAAAAAGTTTGACTACGTGTACGATATATACAATAGTACAATACAGTAGTATGTTCAGGGGTGTGTGCGCTATTTACATAGGGAAAGGAGAACTAAACGAAAAAAAAACCAAATCCTAAAACAATAAACAGAATTCCGAAAAAAGCAGATAAGAAATCAAGTAGAAATGTGAAAGTTTAATCAAGACTGAATGAAATTCTCTAATTGTACATTTTACAAGATACTAATCAAATATGAAATAAATATTATGATAATATGTTATATATTATATTATATAAAATATATATTACAATAAATATAAATAATATCAATGCACTTGTTATACTTAATATGATATCGTTTGAGATATGGATTCCTTGAAGCTCAAGAAAGTAATAAAGATATATGATCTCAGTCGAATCAACACAATCTTATCTACTATCGTAGAACTATGCATACGTAATATGAATCTTTCTAACTATCCAACTAACATTTATTCATATTTTCACCTTCTCATCTATCTATCTTTATATCTATCTGGCTAACTATATATCGATTCATCAATCTCTATATCTATCTTCCTTGCTACCCGCCCATTTACCTTTAGTTTAGCATTCCTTTTACCCATTGCAAATGACCATGAAAGAATGCAAGTCTAAGTAAATATATATATATATAATTATAGCATATGCTCTCTATTAAGTGGTCAATATATCCAATACGTGTACCCTATATAAACATATCGGAACGTCGAACGGCAAACGGCAAACAGCAACAAAGCAAAGTGAAAACATCGAAATAGCAAAAAGCCGAACAAGTGGCATACAGGGAAGTCTGCGGCGGCTTTATAATAAACAAATGAACTGCCAAAGAATTGCACATAGCGTACTTTAAACATAAACAAAACAAAAGGCAGAAAATGTGTGTAGAAGAGGGGGAGAAGGGGGTGCCGAAGGGGCAGAAAGAGTGGCCATAAAAATTTCAGAGGCACTCGATTCGATGGCAACTTGTTCTCCAGCTTGCTAGACAAAATGCCAAAAAGATCAGATATAAATGTATTTAGTATATACTATATATATTTTTGGTATATACTGTAGGTATGTCTGCCGCATGTGTAGTTAACAGTTCGCTCATGAACTCCCTGCGATTCCGATCTCTTGCTGTGATTTTTATGCACAACAAGCGGCTGCAGATGATGCAAAAAACAATTTTTAATCGAAACGAATTAATGATCGCGATGAGCGAGAGAGAAAGAGAGAGAGGGAGGGACAAAGAGAGAATATGAGAAATAATTTTTGATTTTTTTCATCGATATCATTAAAAGTGCGCGCGCGCCTGTCGATGATGATATCCTGCGGCGCGGCCAGCTACAGATGCAGAAACATAACAAGAGATACAGATACAAATACAGCTGCAGATACAGATACAAAAACAGCAGCAGATACAGATACAGATACAGCTACAGATAGTGTATCTGTTATGGCTTTAACCTTGACCACAGCTGGACTGGATAATGATGATGTTGCAAGTTTACTGCAACTAGTTGGCAACTCAGCGCCGAGGTTGCAACACAGCGGCAGCCACAACAGCAGCAGCAGCAACAGCAGCCACCTGTAAACGGGTCTGGGGCAATACGAAACGAGCGCTGTCTAAATATTTAGTGGCTAAAAGCGAATTTTTGATTTGTTGCCGTGCTGAAATGCGTTCATGGAAATTAAACGATCTCCCTCACAGTTGCACCATCTACCTTGCTCGCTCACGCCCCTCTCTCTCTCACTCTCTCGCGCGTCTTCAACCTTGACCAAAAGCGCCAAGCAAAACATATTGCATACATATGCGCGCGCCTCGCCGGCCGGCACACACAGCCTGAGGGTGCGGAAAGCGCCAAGCCATAGAGAGCTCTTCATACACCTCTCCATACATACATATATGTATATACTCGTATATATACATTTCTGGCACTTATCGCCGCTATAGATCGATGTGTTTGCTTTGCTGGAAATTTTATGGCCTGCTGCCGATGCCGCCCGCTCAGACGCCCCTGGCCCCGCCGGTATTTATGTTTGGCCATTAGCATCAACAAGCGCGCCTCGCATAGCGCTATTAACTTTTCAAAGTACATATTTCAATTATTATAATTTATCCGCGAATTTGGCCATCCATAAGTTGCCAGGCAGGCTATAAGGTCAAAATCGATCTCAATTGAAAATACTTTTAATATTTTTGAAAATCACCTCAGTTCAGTTTCGATTTGATTAATTCAAATTTGTACTCTCACAGGGCATTCGCAGGGCGGGTGTGTGGAGCCTCAGAATGAACTTATATGATTCCATTATTTATACATGAAAGTTGTATGAAAATTCCAAGGTGAAATCCCAGCGATAAAACTATACCTGGTGGTCATGGTTGAAGCAGAACGGCAACGAGTGCGGCGAGTTCATTTACCCGGCACGACGCGATTCACGTGTGCCCAGTCGAGGCTGTTACACATTAATTAAGATCAAATAGTTTCAGAATGTATAAAAGAAATAGAGAGAATAGCATAGATCAGGTGAATGTAGATAGAGATCAAGAAACTTTGAGGTATGAAGTGAGAAAGAACCTTCAGCTTGAACTTAAGACAAGTGTCATTGAAAGATAAAAATATGATCTGAATACATTGCCAGTAAATATGGGACATTTGTATAGATGTATGGGAAATAGCACGGAACAATCAGATATATGTTGATAAAGATTTAGAAACTGTGAGATTAACTATCAGATTTTCAGTCAAGGAACTTTCAAGTAGAACTATATTTAAGTATCGTTGAAAGATAAGACAATAAACTCTATACATTTTGAGATTTGTATTTACACTTAAGATGATCTTAATGCGATCTCGATTATACTTTATGCAATGTTTGAATTATAATTAGACATATTTATTGGCATGTTTCAAAAGTGCGTTGAAGCATCGCATCTTTCAGCGGGTGCTAATCATGATTTACCCGTACTCTAGCTGGCAAATTATCCACAGCAAAATTGCTTGTCATCATAGTTCATTGAAACGGACTCTTTCCGCATTTAGCTGGAATTTTATTTGGCCAGAAAAACCCCACGCAGAACAAACACTCGTAAATTGGCTCGCGTGAAATGAGAGAAATGAATTCTTAAATTCTTGAAGATTCCCCCCTGGCAGACATACCACAAATGCTTTTTACACAAGGCCATAATCGAAACTTTTCCATCATACGGATAAGCAAATATATGTCGGGTAAGTATATCAAACAGAACGAGTGCTCGCTGAGGATCGTCGGGTACTTCCTGGAAAGCGAAATTCTCTTTCAATGTGGGCCATAATAATAATGATATGTAAACACAGCACACGAATGTTTCAGCAGAATTAAGAGTAGGAATTTTTCGGCTAACAATCCCCATGAAGATCGCAAAGTGAAACAGCAGCAACCAAATCGATCGTATTAGTATCTTTATCACGGCGTGTCAGGGCCACAAATTGCAACGATCCATCAAATCAGCGAGAGGGATGAGAGAGAGAGAGAGGGGAACTGGGTCTGGGTGGCAGTAACTATATCTGGGCTTACGTATACGTATCGTATAAGGCTCGCTCGATCATGCGCTATTGGGCCGCTTAGGGGGGGCTATAAATAGCCGCGCTAAATTTAACTTTTGCGGTTTGCCAGCCAATGTGCATAATAATAATAAAAGCAAATACAATTGGATTTAACTGGTGCAACCAACTGCATACCCTGTAACGCTGAGAAAGTGGGCCAGTGGCACTGAATGTTGATTACTTTAGGATCTCCCAGATGAAATATTATATGCAATTTCAGTAACTGCTGCTGATTAAAGGGTATTTTCACGTTGACTTCTTTTCAACAATTACAGATGTCGATTAATTTCATTGATATATAAAGCTTAATGGCATTTCCTGCTTAAGTAGTGTAGGGTATGTGTACGTCGACTAATCAGCGAAAGCAATAAATGTTGATTGATTAACTGGCAAACTTGGCTACCTTATTAGCTTACTCGTTTGCGTCAGCTGATGCCACGCATGGCATTTCCTGTTTAAGCTGCTGCACTGAAATTATAGGGTATATGCAGGTCGACTAAATTAGGAAATTAAAAGATGTTAATTAATTACATGAGCAAATATAATAAAGAGCTACAATTTGTTTCAGCTTCTATACCATAAACACTTTTGCAGTGACAGGGTATGAGCAAGTCGACTACCTGCTCTACAAAGCAATATTTATTGATCTGCAATGAAATATAAGTATCATATAAGCACCTATTGGAGTAAATTGTTGCAACAGCTGCTCTTCTGCACTCACAGGGTACCTGCAAGTCGACTACTCCAGCAACAACTGCAACTGTTGATTGATTTCCTTGCAAGCATGCTGCCATATTAGCTTTTATTGCCATTTCTTCCCACCGAGCCAAGCTATCCTCCACTTCCCCCTTCTCCCCACACTCACACACTGACATTCATCTGCATATTCATACGGCTACTCATGGTATTCATATGCAGCAACTCGCTTTGGTGAGTTTTCACTTTCAAATTGGCACTGGGGCAATTTGATTGACAGTCGCAAGTCGCGAGTTTTGTTTGACAAGCGCGACACATGAAATGAAACTTAATTAAATTAGTTAGATTATGTTGCCAGGAGTGCAGATGGGGGGGAGGGTGAGTTGGTTGGTAGGGTGAGGGACTGAAACTCGTTGCTCTCCTCTCTCGGTGCAAGCTAAATAAATAAATAACCAATTTTTAATTGAATTTCTACCTACATTTTTAACCTGTTTGACGGCATTCCGGGGCAATCAACGTCGTCGTCGACTACGACGATGACGCTCGTTGTTGTTGTTTGTATATGCATAGTAGTTGTAGCAGCAGCAGCAGCAGTTGTTGTTGGTGTTGCTGCTGCTGTTATTGTAAATTGCTGCAGCAATCGTCGTTGTCGGCGCCGCCTCGGCAAACCTCGTGCTGCTTTTCTCTTCTCACTGAGCAACAAAGAAGACCTTTTGCAAAGACGCCGACGTCAACGTCGACGCAAACAGCAGCGCCAGCAGAGACTGCAGCATCGGCATCGGCATCTTATCAGGGGCCGAAGTTGCAGTTTCTTTGCCGGAGGAGACTGCGAGGCTGAACTCGACGAGACGCTGCTTGCCTCGCCTCGCCTCGCGTCTCCTCGCCTTGCCTCGGCAGTGATAGCTGCCCAGCTGTGGCTCTGCCTGTCGCTGGGCAACCGCAACGTGTGTCACTAACTTAGTCACTCTCTTACACACACACACACACACAGATGTGCGTGGCACTTTCTTGTCTTGATAAGCGATTTGCATCAACAAAAATGGAACGTTTTAGAGCAATGCGAGTTCGAGTGCTGCATGTGAATGCACCAAAGGATGTTGACTTCACACACGTAGACTGCCAGTATGTGCATGTGTATGTGTGTGCGTATATGTCTGTATGCACTCATTGTAATTATGATAATAACAACAATAACAAGAAAGAAGAACAAGCTGTCTTTGGGTTGGGTTGAAGAGCTACTACCCTGGCTGGATTGAGTCGCTTATAGGCAGCTCAAGTGTGTCAAGGATGGTAATATATATAGAACTGGCATTTAAATGTAGAGCTGACTGATACTACAAACTATATATAGAACTGAATTGTGCTGTGATTTGGCAGAGACTAATAAATGGTAGATTATACTTCGAATAAATTTGAAAGAGAAATTAAAGAAGAAGAAGCTTAAGAGTTGCAATAGAACATTTCGGGAAGCAGCTCTCCAGTTATATTATTTAGGTTAAAATATAATTTAAGATAAGATAGAAATCATATGTATAAATAAATTATATATATAAAAACTATGATCTGTGCTTCATCTGCATCTTAAATGCCGCAGCATACTTAATCTAAAGGAGCCTAAGCGATCCTTAACGACCCTTTCCGTCCCTAAGCGACCTTAGTAGTTCATTATCTTATTTTAACTAACTTCAAAAGCTACAGGCCAAGCCAACAAGTACTTACATAGATTATATCATTATATTATATACATTTTTTTCTTTTATTTATTTTTATTTATTTATTTCATCAGGGATCAGATTACAAATTTTATACATTATATGCATTTATTCTTCATTAAAGAAATTACTGATCATATTTGTTAATACCTTGCTCTCTTGAATTTGATTTGGTTTTCAACATTCAAGAGGCACTTCACTTACTGTGGTTGCATTGACAACAGCGTAGCGTGCACTCAGATTGCAATGAGATACAGATACAGATATCTATAGAGATACAGCTACAGATGCAGCTATACATATAGATACAGCTATAGATACAGTGAGTAGGCTTCTGAATTTCATTTTTGAGCCTGGTTTCAACTCTTTAAATCTAACCGAAAGTGGTTCAAACTGGCGTATCCAGCTAACTGTGAGGGTTACAGCGTCTCTAACTACAACAACAACAGCAACAGCAGTAACAGTAGCAACATCAACAACAACTAGTCACAGTAGCCAGAACTGCTTGGAAACGTGTTTTCAAAGTCAAATGCTGTCGATTTCTTGTAATCCAATATACGTGCCTTCGTTTTTCGTTTATATTTATACACTTGCCAGCATTGTGCTAATTGCTAATGGATGATATCGATGTGCTGCTGCCATAGGAAGTGCCAAAAGGGAACATAACAGATTGGGAGAGTACAAGAGATTCATAAATAGGAAAGGAGCTCAACATTTGAGTTTAGCTAAGAATAAATAATAAATTTATATAGAGCTACAACTCCTTGATTTCTCATATAGTTGTTGGCTGAAGAAAGTCGTATATCTTATAGATTGTATTTTAATTTATTAATTATTTAATTCTCATAAATCAATTTATATTTTTTAATAATCAATATTTATTGGCATTTCTTTTCTTATTTTTTCCTTCTCCATACCTTATAAGTCAACAAGAATTTCTTGACTTAAGAACGCATTTCTTTTAGCTTGTTCAATGCAAATTTAAACAAGCTCTTGCGACTACTTTCCCGGTGGGCCCACGCTGCGTATGCTTAACCTCAACGGGCGTTTCGCTTTCCTTTCCCTGTCCTACGCCATTTCTCCGTCGATTTGTATTTATTATACATGATTTATCATGTCTGACACTTGGGCCAAACCACTTGTCAAATGGCCAGGCAAACGAGAACAATAACAACAGCCAAAACAACAACAACAACAGCTTCAGCAGCAACAACAACGACAGCGACAACATGCTGTGATTTTAGATAAATTCATAACTCAAACTCAACTTGTCTTGCCTTCAAAGTTCAAATCACTTGGCACTCTCGCACACACACACACGCACACATACACACTCAGAATACGCAGTGCGTGTGTATGTGTGTGTGTGTTTCATATTAATTATTTATTTATGCGTTATTTTTGCGCGCGTTCATTTCGATAAGCTTCAAATGGAGACACAATTTACATTTACAGTTATGTGTATACTGCATGTGTGTGTCTGCATGTGTGTGTTTGTGAGTGTGTGTGTACTATATGTGCTATAGCAACAGCAGCTGCACGATTTTTGTTTGTTTGCTCGCCAGCAGCAGCAGCAACAACAACAACAACAGCAGCAGCTTCGGAATCAGCTGTTGGCTGCGATTTCGTTGAACGAACTTGAAATTCGCTTGTGAAAACAAAAGGAACAACACGATAAAAGCGACCGACGACCGACGACAGAGCAAATCTTTATTTTCCCCTTCTTCTTCGTCTTCATCTTCTTACTTGCTCTGTAGTTAGTCAAAAGAAGGCGACATTTAATCAGCTTGACAGCCCCCACACAAAAACACAACCCCCTTGCCTGCGATTAGCCACGCCCTCACCTCCTCCTTCGCCGTCCGACATAGTTCGACATTTCTTTCATCGTCTGAATTTAGTTCAGCGTAGCTTAGTATAGTATATAGTATGATATACTATATACCCTCTACTTGGCATTTTATATAAAGAGTTGGAAGTGATAACAAGGCAGCAGGAAAGCGAGTGGAACAGCCGAAGGCCATTTGTGTGCTAACTACAAGTATATGTATATGTATATGTACACACGCATGTATATCATGTCGAGTTGAGGTTGAGGTTTGAAATCTGAGATAGTGCGAGTATTAGCTTAAAGGCAGAAGAGGAGGAATGGCACCGTTAGAGCAGCCACACAACACATGACAACTTGAATTGGTCTACAAAATGCCCTGTCTGAGAAAGGGGAGTATCTTGGGTCTAAGGAGTAAGATATACATATTATATACTAACTCAAAGAGGCTTATTTATAAAAATTTTTTAGAGAATATATTTCGTTATATTATATAACACAATACGATACCATGAATAGAGGGTTATAATCTTTTAAAAATATTAAGCAAATGTAAAATTTATCAAAAATAGTAAAACAGTCCAACAAATTGATAAAAAGCCTCTTGAACGTATTATTTAAATTCTATAGTAATTCATAAATTATTCCTTCAAAAAATATTAAAAATGTGTTTCAGAAGTCAGAAATTTCCCTAGGTCCATTTTCATGAATCCCATTAACTAACAACTTTCTTCTGCTTTCAACAAATCAAAATTAAGATTTATCGCATTGAAATTAAGGAGTTATAAACGAAACTTATGGAATCTTAAGGAAATTGCCACATAGAAATACGACATAGTTTAACAGTTATTACTCACACACTCGAATGTGATTCAGCACAGTCAAGTCTGACTTATAATTGTATCCACTAATCCTATCAACATTGACCCATTTGCCAAATATGAAATTTCCTTTATATCTTTATCTGGTCTTGAGTCTTTTCACAAGACTGAGTTTCCGTTCAGAGTAGAATAAAGCAATCTGAAGTTGAATTACAACAAGTTAGGCTCCCTTTGAGGTCACTATAAATGACTAACACAGATTTAGACTCCCTTAAGGATCACCTAAACGTCTAAAACAGCCGCTCTTCCGCCTGCAATGCTAGGGTATTATTCAAGTACATGCGGAATACCAAGGAAATTTTTGCATGGAAACGTGATAGCAAAAGTTGTTGTTGTTGTTTGCTGTTGGAGTTGTTGCTGCTGCCTGAGCCGGGCCTGGCTTGATGCAGAGCAGGAGCAGCAGCAGCAGCAGCAGCCGAGCCGCATCTGCTTGTGGAATTTATTTATCGTTAAGAAAATGTGTGTAAAATAAGTGAAACTATTGGAAGCTGCTGCCGGCTGAGCGCCTGTCTCGGCAGGTGTGTGTGTGTGTGTGTGTGTGCGTGCGTGTGCCCAGTGTGACCAGTTTGCATGGGGCAGGGCACTGAGAGGGGAGTCAGCTAATGCCTCCACTTTTGATAAAATGTTGGCCTGGCCTAAGCCTGTTGCTGCCTCTGCCTCTGCTGCTGGCTCTGCTGCTGGCTCTGCTGCTAGCTCTGCTGCTGCTGCTGATGACCAGTAGCCACTTACAACTTACAGCTGCAGCAAATTATTGCCGCATTGCTGGCGTGTTGTTATCAGAAGCGGCAGCAGCAACAACAACAACAACAAGCACCTTGTGATTTGCCAGAGCTGGAGATGGAGACCGAGACGAAGCCACATTAACATTTTGAGCCACAATTGAGCGGGGCTGAACCCGCTTCGCTTCAGTTCGCTTCGGTTTTTGTCGAATTTCCGAAAGTGGAAGACCTTCGCTTCGCTCTGAGAGAGCAGCGACGCGGACAGCGCTGCCACTTGTTGTTGCTACTCGGTTTGTTATCAGGTTTGGGGCCCCGCTTCATTTGTGGCTATCAATTTCACACCTAAGCCAACGAGTTTCTAAATCGAGCGTGTGAGATATGCAGCATATCATTAGCTCAGATCTTCCAATGATGACGATGATGGTGATGAGGAAGATGAGGAAGATGGCGAAGAAGAGATGATGATGAAGACGATCGCTTTGAGTACAGGATTTGAGTTGTTGCCACGATTCTTAACGGTTGTAAATGCCAAGCGATTTGCAAACCAAATCGGGCTGGGGGTAATACGATAGGGCCATAGATTTGCACTGGGCGTCGACAGAATGTGGAGCAACTCGTCGGGCGTCTTTGGCTTATGCAAACCATAACTCGAGCTATAAATACATCTATAACGATTGCCATAACGATGGCTATAACGATAATCGTATCACGCCCAAAGCCAAACGAGTCACATGCAATTATTCAATTAGCCAAATGGCCTCATAAATTATCGACTCTACGAGCATATGACAGTTCTCTAAGGGCCAACCATTAGTTACGGCCAGCAACCTGCAGATTGACTACACTCTGGAATCCCCCTCTCCCTAACCCTATAGCATTTCCAGTTTGATTTCGATTCCTATTCTGATTCCATTTCAGATTCAGATTCAGATTCTTCTAGCAATGCGAGTGTCAATTACAAGTGTTGGAATGCAGTTCGATTTACTATACTCGTAGCTCGTCATTTCTGCTCATGCATATGCGAACACCCTTTGCACTGCCCTCATCTCTTTTAGCGTATCCCTTGAGTTTTAGTTTTCAATATTTCTTTCTTTTTATTATAATTTCGAGTACTTTAAAAACATTATTTCGTATGAATTTCCAATGTTATTTGAGACAAATTTACTCGTTTAATTGGAAAACTCTTTATCCTAGTTAAATTTTTACAATTCCATGATCTTTAAGGTTTCTGGGAACACCTCAAAGAAACACAACGAAATGGATTAACTTAAAGTTAAGCAAATGAAAGCCTCTTAATGAAAATTGACTTGATATTTTTAAAAGATATGCAACTTAAGAACTTTCAATTAAGACATTCACATAATATGTTAGATTGTTGTTTCTAAATGTTATCAAAGCTTAAACAAACCTCACAATCGATACAGAAATGCTCTTGCCAATGTAAAGTAATTACTAAATTGTTCATCAATTTGTCCTTAATCAACACTAGAAATATTGTACACTTGCCAAAAATTATATCTGTAAATATATACTTATTTAAAAACACAGAACTTTCTAGAAAGTTAACGTTAATAGTTACAAAAATAAAAATAAGACATATTAATTCAATTGAAAATCGTTCAACCAATACAAAATTCGCACTTAATCAACACTGAAAATAACCTAAGCCACCCAACCCCAATTCTAACCAAAGTTCTTGCCAAAAACAAGCTCAAATTGCCCTTTCACTTTCAGCTAGTAAAGATGTTCGTAAACTAGTAAGAAACTGAATATAACACTAATAAAAATTAGACACGCGGCCACCATGTCGTATACGCATTATCGAGCACACTCAGGCATAATATATATATAAACTATATGGCTGGGTAAGTTCACTTACCTTGTGCACCTGCTGCACTGCTGACACTGCTCACAAACGTTCTAAAATCCACAAATCCTTTGGCTGCAAATGCAACAACAACCAATTCTGGCAGTTCGCGAACGTAGCATACATTATATTTAAGTAGATACGTGTGCATATATACCACGTAGTATGTAGGAAGATCAGATCAGCTGGCAGTATACTCTATAAACACATTTATATATATATCTATATCGCTCGATAACTGAGTAATGTGTTAGGGGGCGGAACAAATCACTTGCACTTCACATGTTGGCCAAGTGGCTTTGGCTTCTTGGCGGCTTATTGCCTCACCAAACACACACACACAGACGCACACACAGGCACAGCGAGAGAGAGAGACACGCACACACGTAGATAAAGAGAGAGAGAGAGAGAGCAATCGTATCGGTATCGGTATCGGGCAATCGGAATTGGCGACGTCAACAATCGCGAGCGAACTGAAGAAGCAGAGGCAACTCGAAGTGGGCGGCAGGGCAGGCGGAGGGCGGAGCGGGGCGGGGCAATTCCTGAAGCTGTTTACAGTTCTTGAGCTCAGCTCAGCTGTGCTATCTGCGATAGCCGTTGCTGCCGTTGCTGCTGCTGCTGCTGCTGCTTCTTCTCTTGTTGTTGTTGTTGATGCACAGCTTCAACTGTTGCTGCTGTGATGTTTTTCTTCTTGTTGCTGCTGTTGTTGTTGTTGCCGCAAAATATTACAATGAAAGAGGCGAGCGAGCGAGCGAGAACTGCGAAACAGTAAAACCGACGAAAATAATAAATATACATAAAAGATATATGCAGATTTATTTCTTCTGCGCCTGCCTGACTGCGAGTTAGATCAAGTTATGACAACTTGCTGCTGCTGCTGTTGTTGTTGTGCTGTTGTTGCTTGTTGTGTTGCTGCTTGTTTTGGTTGTTGTAATGCCTTGGCTTGTAAGCTCGCTCGCTTTGTTGTTGTGTTTCGTTTGCTGTTTCGTTGATTGTGTGCGTGATTTCGTATTTGTATTTCTTTTTTTTTATTATTTTATACTCTTTTTTCTTTTTTTGGACACAGGCCACAACAACGGCGACGACGATGACGACGACGGTGACGGCGACGAACGGCGACGCTGGCGACAACGACAACGAATCTTTCGGTTCCGTACAACGAGCGCTGAGCGCAAAAAACTGAATGAGCGGCCAAAGCGGCCGGGCAAGGCAAACAGGCGGCACAGCCACAGCCACAGTCGCAGTCGAAGTCGCAGGCAGAGCCAAGCCACAGACACAGCCGTAGCAGCAGCAGCAGCAGCAGCAGCAGAGGCAGCGGCAGCAACAGGCAGCGCTAGCAAGCTCGAGCAGTTGCCGCGGCAGCGATGGCAGCAGCGCAGCAGACGCAGCGCTGGCGAGCTAGTTAGTTACTTAGTTTGAGCGCGTAGTAGTGAGAGTCGATCAACACACACAGACACGCATACACGCATACATATACAAGCGCACACTCGCACACACTCACACTCACACACACTCGCGCACATATCAAGTTGCTTAAGTCGCTCAAGCTCAAGCGCCATTTAAGTTGAGTAATTAAAACAAGCAGCGATTTGCATGTGTGTGTGTCGCTGTGTGTGTCAGTGTGTGAGTGTGCGTGTATGTGACTGCGATTAATTATTAATCAAGCCCCGAAAAACAACAACAACAACAGAAACAAACAAACAAACAAGTCCGTCTGTCTGTCAGCCAGACAATTACAAATATTCAACTCTCTTAGCGAGCTTAACGCTCTGCTCGACTCCGCTCTGCACGCTCCACACTCTCCACACTGCTCTCCGTCCCCCCCCTCTCTCCTGATATGCCTCTCCTCACTCCCCTCTTCACTCACCACACTCGCCGCTCAGCTGCTGGAAGTGCGCGACTTTCTTTGCCGCTCTCCGCTGCAAGTTATAGATCTTTCTTGCCGTTGCTGTTGTTGTTGTTGTTGTTGCTGCCGAAATCAGCATCAGCATCTCAACTGGTTGGATTCGGCATTCGGCATGCAGCCGCAGCAGCAGCAGCAACAGCAATAACAACAACAACAGCAACGGCAGCAACTCGGGCGAAGTGCAACAAAATGTAAATCTAAATTGATTGCAAAATGTTTAAAGGCTGAGCGTATTCATTATACGCCATGTGGATTGACTGCGCAACGTTGCCAGACTGTCGAAGAAGCTGTAAGTGGAAATCAGACATAGGGCAGCTGAAGTAGGGCGCATGTAAATACAATAAAATGCGAAAATAATAAGGATAATAATAATTAATATTCATTTTTAGATTATATTTATTAACTCAGTCTAAATAAATGTTTTTAAAATATTTATTTAATATTTATTGCTATAAAGTATAGAACAACTTTTTTCATCTAAAAGTGAATTCAATGAAATGAAATCTTTGTAGAAATATATTTTATAAAAGTATATATGTAACAGTTTGTTATAATGTTTAAAACTGCAATTGAAAATATAAAAGCAAAATAAAAATTTTAAAAATATTAAATAAATATTTCAAATTAAATTAAATTAAATTACAATTATTTACTCTTAGTTATTATTATAAATGAATTGCCTTGCTCTGCCTCTGCCTCTTTCCCCAGCACATTACGCATACGCCACGTCCTCCGGCGCAGCTGCAGTCTGGCAACGCTATTGGCCAAATCAATGCGGCATGTTGCTAGTTGTTGTTGTTGTGAGTTGCTGTTGTTGTTGTTGTTGCTGCGGTTGCTGTTGTTGGTAGCGTAATTAAAATATTGCACTTGCTACGTTTTTTTGCCAGTCACAGCAGCTCTACACGTTGTTGTTGTTGTTGCCACTGCTTCTGCTGCTGCTGCTATTGCCGCTGCTCTTGTTGCTGTTGCTCTTTCCTACATTGTTTTTGCCTCAGCAACAGCAACAACAACAACAACAACTGCACACGTTGTCGACGTCGTCGTCGTGTATTAAAACTTGTTCATTGGAATTTTCTAATAAATCAATAAACGCAGACAACACATTGTGAGTGTTGTTGTGTGTGCTGTCTATGGGGAGGCGGTTGAGGGAGGGGGGAATGCGAGCGAAGATGCTGTTTGAGCCAGTGAACTGCAGGCAGAAGGACGGGGCAGGGGGGCAGAGAACGGCTGCATGGCACACAGCTGGCGGCGACGACGACGGCGACGGCGACAGAGCGACATCGCGACGCATTGCAAAGATTGCGCATTATAAAAATAGCTGGACACTTTAGTTTTTTTGAGGTTATGGAAAAGTTTTTGTAACTTGTTGACAAGCAGCAGCAGCAGCAACAGCGGCAACAACAGCAGCAGCAGCCTGTAAGGCAGCAACCTCAGCAACAGCAACAGCAGCAATTGCAACACTTTCACGCATTGACAAGCTGCATTTCCGGACCGTATCGGCAGCAGCTTCCGGGGGGAGGCCCCAAAGGGGCGTGGCAACGCTGCACTATGGGGAATTAGGCCTGTTTTTTTTTACAATAATTAATAACTCTTGATCTAAGTAAAATTTTTAAATAGAGTTTTTTTTATATTGTTCTGTAAGTCTTTAGACATATTTAAGAAAAGTGGGCGTGGCCCCATCCTTTCTATTTAAACCATAACCCGTCATGTGACAAAAAAATTGTATGGCAGCTACACTTTATAGTAGTCCGATTTTAATGAAATTTTGAGATTATATTCAAGATTACTAGAAAGGAATATGGTATAAGTTTGAAAGCCATATCTTGAAATATAACAAAAATCGGCCGATAGATTGTATGGCAGCTATACGATATATCGGCCCGATCAGCCTCGTTCCAACTTATTTGTAAGTGATAAATAATAAAAAGTATGTATGCTAAGTTTCATTTTGATATCTCACTAATTAAAGTGAATAATAGATTTTCTTTCTCACAAGCAAACCATTGCAATGCATTGCTTGCTCCACAATTGCGCATTTTTATCGAGATGTTGCTTCCTGAAAAATGACTTTTCTCAAAAAACCGCAAAAAGCGCAGTTAGAGACTATATGTCCTGAATAGGGAATTGATCCCTCTACAATATGTATATAGACACTTGCTGAACAAATTTGAACAATTTTTTGTAGCTCTATTCAAAGTTGAAATTTTGTATTCTTAAACTACACTTAATTACTACTCACAAAATGTACAATTTTTTAGATAAACGCGCACTAAATAGTCAAAATGTTTATAACAACGCATAGTAAAAGCCCTAAAAATAAATATCCCTCTCAGTTTTGAACGTTTAGCATTGGCGTTTTGAAAAAATAAGAATTTAAAGTTGAACTTCAAAATCGAGCGCAATGAGCGCAAGTTCTGTTAGCTTGCAAACGCTGACTTTAACAGCTGATATTTTAACATTGGACTGTTAAGTTAACATTTTCAGGTTGTAACATAACAGTTTGATGTATTTGCAATGTATTAACACTAAAATGCTGCGAATTTGCATACTTGTGAAAAACACATTTTTGTAAAAAAAACTGGTCAAATTCCCCATAGTGCGCTGTCACTTGTGACTGACACGCTAATTATGCAATATTCCGGCAAACTAAGTTAAGTAGCTGGCAAAACATATCACTTTTTGTCTGCCTTTTTTGCCAGTTTTACGAGCTGCTTTGCCTTCCACTCGGTCAACGGCGAAACAAACAAACAAAGCGGAAAAACAACTTTTTGCTTTAATACAATTATTATGCTAAAAATACCATTGATGTATATATATTTTTTATAAACTATGCCGGGCTCATAAGTTGTATTTGTGTTTTTATAATCTGCAGAAATAAATATGCTGAAGGTGTTAGACGGCAAGTCATATCACATTAATGAAAGAATCTGTTTTAATGCAAAATATTTGCTTTAAAATATTGATATATAATCTAGAATTGTTATAGTATTATTTAAACATTTATTCATGTTTTATAAATTATTATATTGATTTATGTAAACTGTTTTTTATGCTATGGTCAGCAGCAAATGAGTTTTGACTGTTTAAGGGGAACTCAAGTGCAAATAAAGAAAGAGTTCACTTGAATGGAAAATATTTGCTATAAAATAATTTGCCATAAAACATATTTACATTATAAATTTTAAATAAAATATCTACGATTAATAACAAAATGTATACACATTTTTTAAGTACTGTTGTAACAGATATTTGATGTGTTTGATATGTTAAACCAAAACTCAATACAAATCAAAGAAAGGAGTCAAATTTTAATGTAAATATTTGCCTTAAAATATCTGGGATATATCTATACATTGTTTCTATAGTCTTCATGCACTGTATTTAACTGTATTTTATGCAAAGCGCTCTTTAGTTGAACATCCTCGTAATTGGTTCACTTTTTGTTGCTGGCAACATTGTTGCCAGGCGCAATGTTGCCAGCCTGGCTGCCTCTGATGCTGCTGCTGCTGCTGCTGGTGCAGCGAATGCAAATGGGCCAAATAGCTTTCGATTTGGATCGCAGGCTGTCGCGTCACATTCTAAATGTAAATAAAATGGAAATTCCTTGGCGCAAACAACAAAAAACAACAACAACAACAGAAATAAGAAAAAACTATGCGAGGAGCGCAGAAAAAAAAGCTGTCGAACTGCTCTCGGGGCAGAGGCACTTGTTACGAAGACTGCCTTGTTAAACGAGCCTGCAACACCCCAACAACAGCAACAGCAGCAGAGCATCAACAACAGCAGCAGCAACAACAACAGGAACAACAATAAACAATGTTGCAATGCTTAATTATTTCAGCGGCAAGGAATTCCTCAGCGCAAACTTGAACTGCTTCTGTTGCCGCTGCCGCTGCTGCTGTTGCAGTTGCTGCCGCACTTAAGTGCGGGTATTGCGGCCAAGCGTGCAGCAGGCAGGCAGGCAGGCAACAGCGATTGTTGCTGCTGCCACTTGAGGTCGTCTGCTGTTGCTGCTGCTCTTGCTGCTTCTGCCTTGCATTGGTCAACGGCACCGACGCGTCTATGCGGCCAGTTGTGACTGCTGTTGTTGTTGTTGCTTCTGTTGCTACTCCTGTTGTTGTTGTTCTTTTTGTTGCCGTGGTCTGGCGCACCTATTTGTAATGCATTAATAGCCCAGCCAAGAGGCTGCAGCACAATTGCAGCCCAGCTTGGATTGACATTAAGCCTTGTCCCCTGGCTGTGGCCATGAAGCGGCTGCCACTAGATGAAGATGAAGATGAAGCTGACGCTGAGGCAAAGATTAATTTGATAAATCGCAAGCAGCGTTTGAATCAATTGTTAATTGCTGTGCATTGCTTTAATTGTCTTTGTTCACTTATTTTTTGTGTGGAAAAACATTTTTAACAGCTTTAGATAATCTCGAATTGGGCTCAACTCAATTTGGAAAGCACTAATAAAATAGAAAGTTATTAAAAGAGGGAGGGAGAGTGATTTTGAAACACCCAAACATAAACTGCAGTTGCGTTAATTTGAAGTCTCTTTACTTAACTTAACAACTTGTTATAACCATTAACTAATAAACAAAGAAAGTATGTTATTAACTTTCATATATTGACTTCAAAAACGTTGAACGATATTATTTTTATTATCTTATTAGGTACAATATGCAATATAAGCCTTCGATAGTTAAATGATATATGTTTCAATATATTTCAAATGGCGATCAATTAATTAATGACAGAAAATCAAAATTACATTTTCTGCAATGAAAAGTAAAGTGAACTACAAAAATAATGAAAGATTCTGATTTAAAATAAAAAAAATATGTCTAAAATTAATCTTAGAAGTAATGATAAAGACTATCGAATGAGTATAGAATTTATAAGACAGAAAAAATTTAAAATCAAAATTATGTTCTTCCCTTTACACACCAAGCAATATATTGTGGATTACTAGAAATTGCATGAGAAGCTGGACAGCTAGACTGAACTCTAGTGGATGAGAACTTTTCGGTACATAGGAAAAACTAGACAAAAGTTTGATCATGCTTATTGTGTGATTATTAGCTGAAAAAAATACCAAATATTGCCTAATTCTATATACTAACATATTTATCTTTATCTCTTATTTTAGCATTCAATATCATACACTGCAACCTCTTCAAGTTTGACTTACAGATATGGTTCTTTGCACTTATCGTTGCTGCTCAGCAACCCCTGGGGCACCTCACTGAAATGTCAAAAGACACAGATGCTTCAAATTAAGACATTCCACAGAGCAAGCCATGAATCATGGCCAAGCTACGCAGGCAGCGGCAAGTGATGAGTGCCAAACCGAGTGTGAGTGCATGCAAATTTCCAAGCAAGTTTCCAAGTATCCAGCTAACATGTGACAAAGGCATTAATTGAACTTGTGTGTGATAGATGCGATAATATGTATGTGTGTGTGCGTGCGTGTGTGTGAGGCAGCATGATGGCACTATGGCACTGTGGATGAACTTTGCCATTGTCTAGACAAATTAAGCACAAAGCAAATTGATGTCGCACAGTTTCCAATTGTTTGCTGACTTCTGCGGCGCACGCGGCGTATGCGCAATGTGTGTGCTTGCCTTCAGTGCGTGTGTGTGTGTGTGTGTGTGTGTGCGTGATAAGCGTCGTCAGCTTGTCTGGCTGGCGATGGCAGCTGCTGTCCAAATGGGTGTGATGTCATAAGTCAACACATCTCAGCTGCCCCAAAAGTCTATTTGATGTTTACGCAGCAGTGGCCAGGAGGGTAGGAGAAGGAGGGGGAAGAGATCAGATCGGTTCGCAGCTCTTCGGTTCGGATCGTTAATTAAAATTGCCAGTACGAGTCCAAGTCCGAGTACTTCATTAGCTTCGCTTGCCACGCAGTTGCCACGCGCAGCTCTCCAATGCTTAATTAATAAATCAACGCGACACTTGCACTCAATGGCCGCAGCAGCAACAACAACAACAACAACAACAATGCGAGGCAATCGTCATCAGCAGCACAGCATCTCTCTGCCCATAATTATCGTGAAGAGCATCCAGAAGAGCCGCAGATGCTCGTCTCGCTCTCTCTCTGAGATTGTTGCTACGCCAGCGAGGCAAACGAGGCAGACAAATTGACGCGACATTCCACAGCTGCGCAGCTCTGCCTGCTCTGCTCTGCTCTGTTCTGCTGCCTGATTTGGGGGTTGGCTGCCCCCAACTTACCCCACTCTCTGTGCTGTTAAATATAGCTGCTGACCAGCCCGCCATGCAGACTCAGACGGAAGCGGAAATGCTTCTAATCGCTGCGCACAGATCTCAGCGTGGGCGGACTTGAAGCCGAGGGCGGAGGGCTTTAATTACATGCACTTGCCATAATGAGTATAATGTAATATTGAGTTGGACATAGAACTCACTATGGGCTGTAATTTATTCATAGAGTTCATTCATATACTTGAAGTTCGATTATTCAAGTTTTCGATTTTGATTGCAGTTTTTGTGCAGTTTTTAAATTTGTTGTCGATGTTTTGTGGTAAATGAAATGAGGAATATAGAATGTTATGATTTATATTTAATATATTATATTTTGTATTTTATGGTATAGTAAATATACCATATTTCCATCGGGCTTTCAACGTTAAGAAGCTGTTCTTTCAGCTGTCTTTGCCTCTTATTAAATTACTCCCTAAATTAATAAGAATTATTCATAGTAGAAAAGCTGGTTCAGCTGTTTTAACAACGAAGATCTCATATCAATGTCTTTACTTAGTTTAACCATAATATGTTCTCTATATTGCAATATAATAGTATACCCTTAGTATTTTCCATACTTTCTGAGGAATCATTCACTGCACAATACTTCTTTCAGCTGTTTCAATAATCCGTTCGATATCAATGACATTATTAGAGTATAATGATTCGTATAACCATTCACTTTATTCCAGCTAGTCGAAAAATATGTGAATTAGAATAGCATTTATCCACCCACCCACACTCCCCTCCGCTTCCCTGCTATCCATCTCTCAATGCTCTCCGTCCGTTGAATGTAAAGTGCGATCTTAATGAACTGCAATTAGATAGTGCGATTTATCGCAAGTCGCATTATTCCGCGGAATTGTGCACTGAATCACCGCTAGTGCTGGGAAACGGGCTGCTGCAGCTGCAATTTGTTGTTTATTTTAAAAATGGACATTTATATAGTTAATAACAAAGTTAATCAAGCGAAAATAGCACAGAGACTCGAGAGCGCGAGCGAATGTGATTATTTAATAATTGTGCCAAATGCGCGGCAAAATAATTATTCCATAGCCGCAGCACAACAACAATACAAATAGCAGCAGCAGCACAACAACAATAGCAAGAAAAGTGTCTATTGTGCATTAAACAATAAAACGCAAGAATAATAGCAGATAATGCTGAAGATTGACAACGATTGAATACACTGAAGATTAGATCAGAATTATGAGGAAATATTTGGGATGAAAGAAGAATTCTCTATACTGTACAAATAAGAGTATATATATATATATATATATATTTATATACAATTGTAAAGGGTTTTTTTATGTTAGATATAGTTCTACTCATAGATACTTAACATCATTCCATATATCTTTTATTATCAACAGTATACAGAACCCTTCATTTAAGAATATCAAAAGCATTAAGAACAATTGAATAGCAATTTTTAAAAATGCACAATTCGCCAAGCCCCACGCTCTGGTTAGGGTATTTCGAAAAGGAAGAGAACAAAAACAAACGCAATTAGAGAAATATTTAAGCGAAGTGTCAGTTGTAAAATTGTAAATTGCATCTGGGCGCGCGTCGCTTCGCGTTTAAGTTTTTTTTTTCTTTTTTTCTCCACTAGATTTTATTTTATTTGCCATTTTTGCTGCTGCTGTTGCTTTTGTTGTTGCTAAAAATAAAACTAAACAAATAAATTTACATTTTTAATTGCAATTATCGCTGTCCATTGTTGTTGTTATTGTTTTTGTTGTTGTTGCTGCTGCTGCTGCTGCTACTGTTTGCCTTTGGGGTCTTAAACAATTAAGATGATTTATTAGCAGCGCATTTTTATGAGGCGCACAACAAAAACAATAGCGTGAAATACATGACAAATATTTATGCTTCACAATATGGTATAGATGCTATATAGACATATGTACAGATATACGTTAGATATATCATTTGATTTATCACAAAACAGAGAATCATCATCATCATCAAATCATCAAATCAACAAGAAACTATTCTACTTATTGCTAATTTCAAGCATTGTTTTATGGGGAGGAAAAAGCTAATTGGCATTTTATGTTTCTGTCACTTGAGAGCATAAGAATACGGAACAGGGAATATGGTAGATGGCACCATGTATGCCATATGGAATACCCCGAATTCTATTCGTATTTAAATGCTTATTAAAAATGTTAATGAAACGAGTCGTAAAAAGCAGGAAAATCGTAAAAACTGTCTGTACACTTATTAAACCAAATTGAAACTATTTGCTGCCCCAACCCCCGCTCTCTCTAAAACACTCAAGATCGACTTCATTAAGCCACTACGGCACGAGCAGGAAGTGCAGATCCATGACATTGGTGCCCGTGTGTCCCGTGATCAGATGATAAGCTCCGTCCTGAAGTTGCTTGTAGAAATTGTAACTATCCGAGTTGCGCAGAACCTCGGCCAGTTCGTCCAGTGTGTGGCTACCCAGATAGGCATCGATGACAGAACTATCGCCAAAGGCACCTGCAGCATCTGTGGGTCCATCAATGCCATCGGTGCCCGCGCTTAGAAAGGTGCAGCCTCCTATTGACTCATCACGGTGCAGGATCTGCGACATGAGCAGCGCCAGGTGCTGACAGCGGCCTCCAATTCCTTGACCCGTTACCTGCAATGAAATATAGTTTACATCTAGTCGGAAGTGCGGCAAACCTACTCACCTTGATGACAGGCTCGCCGCCACAGATGATAAACAACGGCGCCTTGTTGGCAATGTGTTTCTCGAGGGCCTCGTAGAAAGCCGGGAAACTATGCTCGCCGAAAGCGTATTTCTCTCGCAGCACATCCTTCGATATTGAGCGCTGTTTGAACTCCTGAATACCCTGCAGCAATCGCTGATAGTCCGCAGCCACATTGTGTACATCCCCCTGCACGGCGCAGCTCAGCACGCAGGGTATGTAGCCCAGTTTGGCAGCCTCCTCGGCAGCTGTTGTAGTGGCTAAGGCATTGCTGCCCACCACAAAGACTTGGCTGTTGCCGAGCTGTGGCTTCTCTGCTTGCTGCGTCGCCTCGAAGAGCTGCTGTACTGGCTCCGACAACTCATTCCATACTTGGTATTTCTTGAGCACTTCCACAGCAGAGGCACCTGCCTGGCTTGGCTGTACAGTGGGTCCAGAGGCAATCAGCTCGAGGGGATCTCCAATGATGTCGCTTAGCACAAAAGTTATAAGCAGATTGGCCTGACAAGCGGCCAGCGCCAGACGACCTCCCTTGATGTCCGAGCAGGCAATGCGCACCGTGTTGATCTCTTGAATGCTGGCACCGCCCTTCATCAGTTTGTCCGCAATGTTGCGCTTGTCCAGCAGCGTCAATGGTGGCTTGGGCAGTGGCAGCAGCGCTGAACCGCCGCCAGAGATGAACACAATGAGCACATCGTTCTGCGTCATGCTGCTGGCCAATTTCTTGATGCCCTCTGCCGCTTTAAGTGCCGTCTCATAGGGCAGATTATTAGGTGCACCCTCGTGAACTGTTAACTTGTTACTTATGGGTTGCTTGAACTGTCGCAAAGTGTTTACAGGCACGCTGAGCACGCCTCCAGCGGAGTATTCACCCAGATCCTGCTGCACTTTGTTGGCCATGCTGAGCACTGCCTTGCCAAAGCCCACAACGTGGCAGGTTTTGCCTGTTATATCATGTTGTTCTCCAGCCAGTTTAATGTAAACACGCTGATTTTCCTCACGAGGTCGCAAATCAAAGTTGTTGTAATCCACGAAGATTCGCTCGGGATGCACCGCGCCCACTGACTGGTGAAAGACCTGGCGCATGTGCTCCCACAGCTGTCGCTTGGCCATTGTGCGGGATAATATCTTAGCTGTAGTAATATGTATGTTTGTTATACTTCCGTTACAGGCATTTATATAATAGTTACCCTTTTGTTTACACTCCCCGAAGCAGCATCCAAAAAGAATACGAAAAACGCCGGTTGTAAGCGACAATTAAACTGTAGAAGAACGAGTTTTATTTCAGCATTAGTTATATTTTATTACAGACTATAGTTAGTTACCTTTGCTAAATGAATATTGAGTGAATAATAAATAATTTTCACTAAATTATCGCAATCAAAATCAGCTGCCAGGTCAAATTTGTAGGTGAACGCAACAGTTGTTGTTTACTGGAACGCACATTAGTGATGGGCACTATTGCAATATCGTGATCGCGGTCACTGTTAAGAGCACACTATCGCTGACTACATTGACAGATTGAAACTTTAACTGTTATATGTATACGCACTTTACAAATTAACAGCTTAGCTGGAATTTAATTAATTAATACAAGATTTATTTGAAAAAAAAATTTAATATTGAAATATAACTAATATTATAATTAGTAAGATACTCTTCATTCCCAATCAACCCGCAACTGCTTTGGCTATCATCTCTAGCAGCACAGCTTGCAAGCAGTTTTTCAAACTTTACAGCCGACTAAAAGTTAAATGCTATATCACACTGCTTGCACTGCCAAGTAAGTGCTGCGGCGACACACAGATGGCGCCACGGGTGCACTTTAAAAAACTTGAAAATTGAAATATCGAAAAACTCCATGACGAAATTTCGTTCTTTTTTGACCCACTTAGCACGCACACCGCAGAAAAGTGCGAATTAGCAAAAGGTGGAACCACCGCAACGCTGCGTGTGGGTGCTTACATATTTATACACACTGCTGTCAATCAGTTCGCGGCAGATCGATGTCATTGATAGGGCAACAAGTTGCCAGGTTGGCAGCTTAAATAGCGGTTACTTTCGCTGCTCGGCGCACAGTCGACTAAGAAGTTTGCCAACATGACGACGACGACAACGACGACGGCGCTGGTGCTGACGCTGCTCGGCTTTGGTTACGCCGGAGGGAATCCTCTGCTCGGTCTGGTGGATCCAGCCTGCTTTGTGGTTGGCAACGTGGACTGTCCCAACGAGAACGTCACCTTCTGGCTCTACAGCAAGTGGGATTAGCTGCAACCCCCTCCAAATTCCTTTCTCCATTCACCCCCTCTCCCATGCTTCTCTTGCAGTGCCACACGAGATGCGCCCGTGCAACTGAATCCACTCGATCTCAACCCGTGGGACTTTCAACCGCCACGCCCTGTGAAGATAGTTCTCCATGGATATACGGGAGATCGCGATTTCGCACCCAATGATCAGATACGTCCTGCACTGCTGGACAACGAGGATGTCTACGTGGTGTCCATTGATTATGCTCCCCTCGTGCGTTATCCTTGCTACGTGCAGGCAGTGCAGAATCTCCCGCTGGTGAGCAAGTGCCTGGCACAGCTGATCAACAATCTCGTGGAGCGCGGCATAGTGCAACACGAGTTGCTGCACATCATCGGCTTCAGCCTAGGTGGGCAGGTGGCGGGGCAGACGGCGAACTACCTCAAGCGCAAGCTGAAGCGCATCACGGGATTGGATCCCGCCAAGCCGCTGTTCATACTAGGCAGCGATGCGCGTCGCTTGGATGCAGGCGATGCGGACTTCGTTGATGTCATCCACACAGATACACTCGGTCGTGGCATGCTGCGTCCCATGGGGCATGTGGACTTCTATCCCAACTTTGGTCCAGTGCAGCCAGGTTGCCTGGCCGAGAATCCCAGTGATCCCGGCAGCTGCAATCACGAGCGAGCCTCGCGCTTCTATGCCAGATCCATTGACTCAAAGATCGGTTTCTGGGGTCGTCAATGCTCCAGTTGGCTTATCTATCTCTTTGGACTATGCTCGACGCGTGCTCCGCAAGCATTGATGGGTTACCACGTGACGGAGGAACTCAAGGGCGCATTCTTCCTGAAGACAAGCAATATGACGCCATACGCCCTGGGCAAACTTGAGGAGGAGGAGGATAACAGCAAGTATCTGGCCAAGTTCCGACTGAACCCCAAACACAACGAGATCGATACGGATTTCGAACCACAACTGGGTGAATCCATTCCGGACCTGGAGGACAATGATGTCGATCCTGATCAGCTGGAGCAGCAGTTGATCTGGAGCGAGAAGGAGGCACTCGATGAGCCCTTGCCTTAAGTCATACGTCATCTTGTGATAATATCATTAATCCTTTTATAGAGCTCCATTATTTATTGCAAACATATAATAATAAATCTCATTACTAAACATAAAGATTACTAAACTTTAATTGAAATAATAAATTAAAGTGAGAAAGAGAAGTTGCAGAAATATATCTTGATTTATTGTAAACTATATAAAACAATGTTTCTCAATCTTAAAGATTATTTAAAGAAGTTATCAAGCAGTTTAAAATTATACTTAAAAATACTTTAAATTATTATAAAGATTAATAAATATTTCAATTTCAGATAAAGAGAAGTTTTGTATTGATATCATATCAGTTTTAATAATTTTGATTCCTTTCTGGTGTGAAGAGTATCTTCAATTAATAAACATGAGAAGCATTATATGTTCTTCAGTTTGCAGAAGATTGGAAAATATATATAAATGACAATTAAACACGTAAAAATTTGGAATGTCATATTATATATACAATATGATATAAGAGTCCTTTAATCCTAGTATTTTCTGTGTTTATTTAAATATTTAAGAGAAGTTAAGAAGTTAAGTTGAGAAGTTAAACCTAGAGAACTTTATCGATTCTTTTCATTCTTACATAAATTGTTTAGTTTCAGGATCAAAACTGTTTCTAAAAAGACTTTGTAAATCTTTCTAATAAACTCAAACTATAAAAAAAATAAAAAAAAATGTTAAATAGTTCGACAAACTTTCGAAACAAAAGCTGACAAAGACTGACTTCGCTTATTTTCCGCACTGAAGGGGAAATCTATTGCACAGCCCGCAGAATTGAGCATTAGTTAGAGAATTCACACCTGCGTTGACCTTGAGTAGCAATTAGAACCTTGACTACTTATCGCGGGAAGAGCTAAGCATGAGCTATGGGAGATGAGGGCTCGTCAATGCCCAAGTGGCTTTCACGGTCAGGCGGCGCTGCATTAAAGAGGAATTTCTATGGCGCAACCCACACAGAGCAGGCCCAACTCTCGCCATGTGCGAATACCGCTTGAAGTCAGTGCCGGGAGGAGTCAGCATGCTGCTCCTCCTCCTGCTCGTGCTCCTGGTGAGCAGCTGTGCGTGCCAAATGGAACTGCGTGATTTTCTGCCTGAGCTCTGCGTCTTTGCCGAACCACAGTGTCCCAACTCACGCATCACTTTCTGGCTCTACAGCAAGTGAGTGGCAGCAGTTCCAAATCATCTCACTCTGGATTAATCCTCCCTTAACCCTTTGCAGTAGCACACGCGATGCACCTGTTCAACTGGATCCGCTTAAGCCGCAGTCGCAGCTCTTTGAGCCGCGTCTGCCCCTCAAGATACTCATCCATGGATTCATTGGCAATCGCAGCTTGACACCCAATCTGGAGGTGCGCGATGTGCTGCTCCAGACGCAGCCAGTGCATGTGGTATCAGTGGACTACGGCAGTCTAGTGCGCTGGCCCTGCTATTACCCGTGGGCAGTGCAGAACGCTCCCATTGTCTCCCAGTGCCTGGCGCAGTTCATCGACAAGCTTCTCACTGCAGGCATCTACAGCCGTGAGCAGATTCATCTGATTGGCTTCAGTCTTGGAGCTCAGGTGGCCGGCATGGTGGCCAATTATGTGCAGGAACCACTGGCGCGCATCACAGGGCTCGATCCAGCCGGGCCTGGCTTCATGGGCAGCTGGCCGCGCAATAAACTCGACAGCAGCGACGCAGACTTTGTCGATGTGATTCACACTGATCCCTTCTTCTTCTCCATGCTGGGGCGCATGGGGCACGCGGACTTCTACCCCAATCTGGAGCACTTCAATCAACGTGGCTGCAGCTATGTCACCCAGTGGCGATTCTACAATTGCAATCATTACCGCGCTGCCATTTACTACGGTGAATCCATAGTGAGTCAACGCGGTTTCTGGGCCCAGCAATGCGGCGGCTGGCTGCAGTTCTTCTCGCAGCGCTGCGGTCTCTACTCACATGTGCCCGACACGCAGATGGGCTACCACGTCTCCGAGAAGTAAGTGAAGAATGCCAGGTTTCCTCTTATGAATAGTTTTTAACATTTTTAAATTTTGCTTGCAGCGCTTCAGGTTCGTATTTTCTCAGCACTCACGAGACGCATCCCTTTGCCAAGGGGCCTCTTGTCGATGTAGTCATTGAGGTTGCCGAGCTATAGCAGATCTCTAGGGAACAGCGAGTCCTTGGCATAATACCAAGAGGTTAATATGTTTAAATATTTTTAAGGGAATTAGAACGTTCTGAATGAAAAAGTCGTGGAGAATTATTAAATAATTTCTATCAATTTAATGCTGTAAATTCAGGTACAAAATAGAATATTTAAAATTATAAAAATAAAAATAAATAATAAACTTACAAAAAACTTAAATACTAAAAATAAATATAATGTGATTGTTGTACTACTTCTAAAAATCTAAAGATTTAATTACAGTTTTTCATAGTTGATAATAAATATAAAATATTAACATTTTTCTTTTCAGTATTGAAAATACGTTTGAAAACATTTTTCAGTAACTAATAATAACAATTAAAAGGCTAAAAATTACAAGCTATACAATTATTGAAATTAAAAAAAATTAATTAATACATAAACAGAACAGTTTAAACTTTTGCCACTTTGTTTACGAAATTGTTTCGGCAATCGGGAACGCGCTCGGTGAGCTTTGTTGACCCAGCAAGCTGACTTGCAGAGCAGCGAGCTTTTTGTTGCGCACTGCAGTGCTCCACAATCGAATGACTTAAGGCACGAACGCGTGCTTCAGTTGTTCGCCAGCGCGCAAACGTAACGCACGTCTCGAGCTCCGCGCAGACTCTCACTACCGCATTCACTCTCGCCGCTGTCTCTCTCGCTCTCCTTCTCTCTTTTCAACACGTGCGCTCCCGTGAAAGCCAAGATCAAGTGGACGTCGTATCTGCTGTTGTTGTTGTCGTTGTTGTTGTATTTTTTGGGCGGCAAAAAGACAACGCGAAACAAAAACAAAAAAAGCGTTATAACATTTTTGGTCCGGAATTATGCGGCGCCGTGCAACGAAATCGAGAGTGTTCGCTCGCCGAGTCCAATGACCAGAAGTGGAGCTGCCACTTGAGCTGTGCCGGCTGTGCCCGAAAATAAAAGTGAAATAAAATTGAAAATTGCCAAATGAAAATTCAGAAGTCACATCCATAAATTGTTGCCTTGACCCACTGAAAGTGTAAAGTGAAGAAAAAAAAGTGTGAAAATATATTCGAAAAACACTTGAAAATATTTTCGAAAATTGTTCAAGTGTTTTGTCTCGTTTCTGTTTTGTTTTTAATTACGCACTAATTACGCGACAATTGACCCAAATTGAAAGTGAACTTTGGCCAAACATGCCGCACAGTGGTACCAATTCAATTTTAAATCTGCTCGCCGTCTTCAGTTGCTGTTGCGTTGTTTTTCAAGTGGATTTTGCCGGTTTGTTTTTGCTCCGTGCTAAAAAGAAATTCGATCCTAACTTTAAGCACAGATTTAAGTCTTTAGCTTTAACTTCAGCATCAGCTTCAGCTTTGGCTTTTACTTTCGCCCTCGCTTGGCACCTTTTTGTTGCTGGGCTTCGGTTTTGGTTTTGGTTTTGGCTTCGGTTTTTTGGCCATGCCTGAATGGTTTGGGTTGATTTCTTTGGCTTTTGGCTTTCTTCTGGAATCGACGCTGTCATCGTTGTCTTTCTTATTGCTGTTGTTGTTGTTGTTGTCTTCTCATCGAGGCGTGGCCTGAGCGACCGCCGCTGCTTTTGTTGACATTTTAAATTTGCGTCAACTGCATAAAAAATGTTGCACAATTATCTCCCTCGACTTGTTGCGTTAGTTTCGACTAAAATTTCCATTTCCATGGACGACCTTGCCGAACATATATTCGCCAGCAAAAGTAGCAGCAACAACAACAAGATTTGAATTCGATTTCATATTTATGCTTTGCCCCGTTGAGCTGAGGTTAATGCTCTCCATAGCACGTACAATGCCAGGCAAGACAGCACTGACAACAGAAACAACACTTCGAACACAACACTGACAATTGACAACTACAACAGCTAACAACAACAACAACAATAACTGCTACTTATAACTACTATTTATAACTCTTGTTCGATCGACCCAATAACAAATGCAGCGGCACTTGGCCACGCTCAAGTAGAAACAGCGCTAAGCCCCCCTAAAAACGCAGGCACAGTGGGTTGAGAACATAAGAAATAGGCTGCGGTGAAGAGAGAGATATATATATTATATTCTATATTTATATTATATACAATATATTAAATATTGATCAATATGCAGAAGAGCAATTAAGACATTTGCCAAATATTTTCTTAACTTCCTCAATTAATATGCTTACTTTGAGAAGAATATATATATCAAAAACATATATTAAATATGAAAAATATATAAATTTATCAAATGAATATATATGATATGATATTTATATAATTATATTGCCATTTAAGCCTTCCAATCATAATAAATAACATAATCACCTCCCACTGCCCTGCCTCGCAATCTGTAAATATATTACAATTATTTCACACTCCCTCGTCCCACTGTGCCATCGCGACCCACTATTGATATTTCTTTTGCTGCTTCGCGCTGTTTGTCATCGCCAACAATTCGAAACTGATTCCATAAAATTTGTTACGCATTTTTTACAATTTTTTTGGCTCATCCAAAATAAATTTGTGCTTCGTCATTGGCGCGTTGCCTTGCCGCAAGCTGTTGCTACTGTTGTTGCTGTTCTTCTACTTGGCACAGTTAATTAATTGGCCAAAGCTGCACTCTTAATTACTTCGAATCATATTTAATATTTCAATTTTAGTTGGCTTTAATGTGCCTCGACGAGGCAAATAAATGTACGCGGCGCCCAGGCACCTTGACACCCTTCGCTGACTTTTTTGCGGTATTTCGCAATCGTTACGACTTTAACATTGTAAGGCAGATGTATATGTATGCCTATAGTTTTTGTTATTGTTAAGGGGTTGTTGCTACAGTCAAGGGTGTCATCGCGACAGTCGCGTGAATATATGTATGTATATTCTGCCGGCCCATGGGGCGTATGCGCAATGCAAAAGTGCGTGTCATCGCAGGCGAATGTGACGGCCAAAGTCAAGTTGCTCGAAAAGGTTGTCGCTTAACTATAATTAAAATGCAACGAAGGCTGCAGGGTGTTGACTGGGCGTGTGAGAAACATTGTTTGAAGTTTAACATGAGACTAGAAGGTGCTTCGCTTCAGATAGTTTAGTGGGTCAGTCTCAAAATGCAACTTGGCATTGGAAATTAAGTTAAAGTATTTTCAGTGCTATTGCTGAGGATATTTATTAATTAAACGATAAAAACCAAACTGATAACGAAGTAAATATTGCATTGACAGATCTTAGTAAAGTAAAAGTACTTACATATATGTAGGTACTATATTACATAATAATCTGTTTTCAGTAGCAATAATATTAATTGCTTACTTAAGATCAATTTGGTAACCTTTAGAATTTGTATTTCTTGGCACACTTTTTCTTTCATTGGCTTTTAATAAACAGTTGTAGTTCGCTTGTTGGCCTTGTTTTTGGAACTGCAAACTACGCTCAATAACTTCTAAATGAAGCCATACTTAGGCGTATACTAATAAAACTGCAGCACAAGAATGGGTTAAGATCTAAGCCAGCATGGCATGGCAGCTGATCAGTATGTACTATAAGAGGTGCGTAAAGTAAGCTACGAGGGTCGTTTGATAAGTCCGTGACTTTTTGTATTTGCCGCGCACCTGCTCTAAATACAACACTGCTCCTGTGCAGTTATCGATTAACAGCTGACTGTAAAATTTTGAAAGCTGCGTTTTTGGTTTCGTTTTATAGGCATTGAAAGCAGACGATCTCGTGAATTTTAACGAAAATGGAGATCGAGATCGTCTGCTTTCAATGCCTATAAAACGCAAACCAAAAACGCAGCTTTTCAAAATTTTACAGTCAGCTGTTAATCGATAACTGCTGACAGGAGCAGTGTTGTATTTAGAGCAGGTGCGCGGCAAATACAAAAAGTCACGGACTTATCAAACGACCCTCGTAAACTCACTCAATACAAAGCGCCTTAAGGTGGAATTATTATTGTAATCTTTTGTTTTGATTACATTTGTTTCTTTAGATACAAGTTCTGTATGCTTTTAATACTTAATTGTGTCTTCACATTAGAAATGATAATGTTTTTAATTCTGCGCCTATCTTCACAAAACCCTGAGTTCAGAAAAGAGTGCAGCTTTTTGAAATCTTTGCTGGTTTGTTTTGTTTATCACCACCTCTCTCTCCCTCTTTGTTTTTTGTCTCTTCTTTCTCCCTTTTTGCTCTTTCTTTATCTCTCTCTATTATTGCTTTTATCAAATAGAACAGGTATACCGCCTCAGAGCGATTCAAATAGGTTATCTTCCTGCTGTTAATTACAATCAAAAGCTTGATTTATGTATAAAGAACATAAATGTTAACATATGTTATTTGTTGTTAAATGTTATAAGTGGACATATGTTACATCTTACTATATGTTATATATTTAATTCGTATGCAAATACTTTGCAATTGTTTGCAGCGCAGTGTAATTTGCTTATAATAGCTTCCACTAGTTCGTAAAAGTTAACCGTTACTCGGCGACTTTCCCAGATTTTGCCTGCAAAGTTCAATAACAGCCATGTGCGGATTGAGCAATTTCCTCAAGGGGGAGGGCAGAGAAAAAGGGGGAACGGGGGGAGTGCACTAAAGACACATAATACGGCTAAATGTCGATGACGATAAAAAACGCCGCAAGAGATGATAGCCGTGACGCATGAGGCATGAGGCATGAGGCAGAAGAAGCGTGGAGAGCGCAGCACAAAAACCTATAAAACGATGATTAAAAGCCAAAGAAAACCAACAACAAAATAAAATACCGATAAGAGAGTGAAGGGGAGGGGGAGGTGAAGCAGCAGACAAACTAAGTACAGACATAAAACAGTAAACAATAAGCCAAAATAAACAACAAACTTATCTTTCACTTACGAACAGAAATTAACAACAACAACAAGAAACACGCGAACCAGTTGAGTGATGAGCACATTTCAAGTTTGTTGTTGTTGTTACTGTTGTTGTTGTTGCTGTTGCTGCTGTCAGTTGCCAGTGGGTTTTCATTGTGGTTGCTGCAACTGTGGCGCAGTCTTCCGCGTTAGGCTGCGCTTCCGTTGTTTTGTTTTGATTTTTTTTTTGGGCCTCGTTTAATTTTTGGGCTAGCAAAAATATTTTTGGGATATTCCGATTGCACTTTTCCGGCAGAGCAATATATATAGCACGCTCTATCAAACAGTTTGCGACACGGCATTTAATTGGCATGCGTAGAGTCGCAGACGGGCCAACCAGGTCGGGCCGGCTTATATAAGCGCGACGATTGTGAAAAGAAAAATTGAGAAAACCCGGCGAAAAAAAGCAGAAAAAAAGTCAACAAAATTCGTCGCAATTGAGGCAGAAACTCGACTCGGCCCATTGCTAATGCTATGCGGGGGTGGTGGAGTGGAAAAGGGGCAGAGGGGTAGAGGGAAGGGGGGAGACCTGCTGCCTAAGTGAATTATGTTGCGGGTTGTGCAAAACAATCGCTGGTTGCATGCTTAATTTCAGAGCTTGTTCAACAAAATATTACATTACATGAGGTCCAAGACCTCTCAGAGGGGGAGGGGGCAGGTGGATTCGGAGCATGCTCAGTGTGCCATGAGGTAAGCGCGACAGTTTGTCATGCCGGATGCCCTAAAAGGTGCCACGGATCATGCTCGGATAATATACAGTAGGCAGCAACTCAAGCTGCAACATACGTTGCAAATGCAACCGATAACTGAACCGGTTGCCATATGTTGTTGCAACATCGATACCACCAGCCGAGTGGGCCAATTGAAACCGGCAACTTAGTTAACCGAAGGCCGATTCTCAACCGAAAAACACTCACATGTCTTGGTCATATATATATCGTTTATAATGCGCAGATTTATATTCAAAGTGCAAAGTTTCGTGAGCACTTTACCGTCTAGTGTGACCAGCTTGGCGGCATGAAATATCATTGAAGCCGGTTCGGCCTAGACGTAATTCGGTTCCGTCATAAAGCGTTAACGAACTCAGTTCTATGACGGCAATAAATTCATTACTTCATCAGGGTAAAGTTGACATTACGACAGAACTGTGGAGATACTCAGTAGTTAGTAATGCTTCATGTGCTCATGCATATTCCCTCTTTTGACTGTTATATACCCTGTAGATAGTAATCTTATCCATATTCCCTCTATACATATTGCTTAAATTCACATTACCTTTAATTCACGCAAATTCTCATCTAAAACTTAAACTCAAAACTATCTACCTTCTTTAGTTACTAAAATAAACTTCCTTTAAAGAGTTTTTTGCACATATCTCTACAACCCCATCAACTAGCAGAGTCTTCACAGTATCTAGATCTGTGCACGCTCTAGTACGCTCAGTATACCAAATTTAATAACTCTATCTCTTGCAGACCTCGAGATCTACGTGTTTATGTAAACACAAGTGCTTTATAGGCTACGCAAATACTTCCCTTACTCATTTTCATGTTCGGCATGTTTGGCATGTTTGATCTATAAATAACACTCATAATTTTCGGAACCAGCTCTTCGCGCTTTATTGTAAATCAAATCGTGCACTTCCCCAAAACAAAAAGAAAACGAACGCGAAGCAAAACGAGATGAGCTCATTGAGCTCATGATGGGTTTTCCTTATGGCCGATGCCCATGAATCATGCATATAAAGCGAGTGCGAAGTGCGGTGGCTCGACTCGACAACAGCCCAGTTATGTCACGTCTGATAAAAAAGCAACAACAACAACAACAAGACTGGACAAGAGACTTACAACAACTACAGCAAATGAGACGAGTGTAAGCTGCGCGCCAGGCACACTTCCGTTTTTGGGGCGCATTGGGCTCACTTTTACTTTTTGCACAATTGCAGAAAACCTCTTGAGCGCTGCTCTTGCCCTCTCTGCCGCTCTCTTCTTCTCATTTCTTCTTTCTCCCTCTCTCCACCTCTCTCACTGCCAGTATCTTTCGCTATCTCTCTTCAAATGTTGCAAATGCATGTTGCACGACATTCGCCGCACTTTGTCGTTGGTGGCATTCAATGTCGCCCGCAGCTTATGTAACCCAAACCCGTTCAACACATGAGGCACAGAAAGACAGAGAGAGAGAGAGAGAGTGTGAGAAGAATGCGGCTGCTGGTTGAAGCTATGGTTGAACGCATTGTATTGAATGGCTAGTTGAAAGCCCAACTAGTTGCTTCAACTAAATAGACTGAGATGGGGAGATGGGAGTAAGAGTAGACAATGCAGGAAAGGGTGGCAAGATCTGATTGAAACTAAAGTTGAATTGAAATGGATTGAATTGACATGGTAGTCGAAATAAGTGAAGAACTAAGAACTATTTAGTTCCATTGATCCTAGTCGTGATGATTGGGATCTCTGCCAAACGAGAGAGACATAGATCGATAAAGAGAATGATGAGGTGGTTGTTTGAAGAAGTAGGATTGAAGACCCATTAAAAGCCCAACATGTTGCTTAATTATGTGATATAGTAGAGGGTTGTTCAACTAGAACAATCACAGAATGAAGAGATGGAAATAATAAAGTCAGCTAAAGTTATTTAAAGTTACTCAAACTAGTTGCTTATTATACATAAAGTATGTTGCTTATGAGGAAGTAAAGTAAAGATTAAAACTGAAGCTGACATATATTGCATGGGAGACAGTTGCTAAGTTGAAGCTGAAGTTAAAGCTAAATTGAAAACCCAACTTCTACTCGTGATGCAAGCAGCAGACACAACAAGGGAAAATGAAATTGTGGGAGCTGATTGAATCTGAAGTTGAAGTGGGCATTGAAAACCCAACAAGTTGCTGCAATAGATGCAACTGCATTATGCAAGGTTTCCAAATGAAGATAAGATAGAAAGGGTGAAATAAAGGCTTGTAAGTTTTAATAGAAAGACAAATTGGAAGTTCAATAGACTCGTTTTTATATGCGGTAATTGAGGTTGAAGGTATCAATAAAAGCTGTAGTTGAAATTGAAACCCCATTTCTTTTCTTCAATGTAATCATAAAAATATCTCAATCTTTGCAGCCGCGCAAAATCCGGCAGTCGTGGCGGCCGCTGTCGCCGCGGGTCAGAATCAATCGCAGGTCTACGTAACGGAATCTTGCCTAGAGAAGCCCTATCGTTGTCCACATCCGAAAATACAATTCTATTTGTACACGCGACGAACGCAGGAGCAACCCGAGTTCCTGGACGTGCTCGATGCCAACTCATTGTACTACACGCACTTCAATCCACGTCATCCCACTAAGATCATCATTCATGGCTTTGGCGGTGGTCGCACACTCAGTCCCAGTCCGGATCTGCGTGAGGCCTACTTCGCTGTGGGCGAGTACAACATCATCATTGTGGACTACGCCGACGCTGTGAAGGAGCCTTGCCTCAGTCAGATGGAATGGGCGCCACGCTTTGGCAGCCTGTGTATCTCGCAGCTGGTCAAGTATCTGGCGAGGCATCCACGTGGCGTGCAGCCCGATGATCTGCACTTTATAGGCTATAGTGTGGGTGCCCACATTGCCGGCCTGGTAGCGAACTATCTGAAGCCTGAGGAGGGCAAAATTGGACGCATCACAGCGCTTGATCCCACAATATTCTTCTATGCCGGCGCGAATAACTCGCGGGATTTGGATACAAGTGACGCGCACTTTGTGGATGTGCTGCACACTGGCGCCGGCATACTCGGTCAGTGGCACTCCAGCGGCCATGCGGACTTCTATGTCAATGGAGGGACCAGGCAGCCCGCGTGCGTGGGATCTGCCACGTTGTTTCGTAAGTGAATAGACATCTTAAGGGAAAAAATAAGATGTGATCTTTGTATTATTCTTCTCTACTTTGTATAGAAACCCTGGCCTGTGATCACACCAAGGTCACGCCGTACTTCATTGAGTCCATCACCACCAAGCGTGGTTTCTATGCCGGACCTTGTCCCAACCTCTTCACCTACCTGATAGGCTGGTGTGAGCCCAAGGACTCGGAGTATGTGCTTATGGGCGAGCACTGTTCGCACAAGTAAGGGGAACTAATTTAAATACTCCCCTTAGACCTTTTCTAATGTATCTTCTGCAGAGCACGAGGCAACTACTACGTGACGACCAATGCGAAGGCACCCTTCGCACGCGGCTTTCCCGGCAAGGGTCGATCGAATGGCGAGTACCAGGGCGTACGACGACGACGTTGATGGAGCAATACGGACTTCTACTATATACTATATAGCACTCTATGCGTGATCTAAGTTTGCTTGCGTTTCATGTTGTAGCACTCATGTGATTTTAGTTTGTTTCCTAATCGTATTTATTCGTATTTTATTTGCCACCATCGTAGATTGGGGAGAGAGGAGGAGAGATCATCCATTCCCCCTCTCGTGGTCCCACTGTCCGCGCCTTGTACAAATCTAAAGCTAATCATTAAGTTGTAAGTTTAAATTGCTGGAATGAGATCGAAGAAAATAAAGATAAAACACTCGCTTTGTTTTTTTTTGTTTGCTTTTTGTTTTTGGCATAAATTTGTTAACATTTTCGTTTATTGAATTCCAAATACATTTTTCCATTGGGTATAATTTGTTAAGCCTTTATATGTGTACTCGTATATTGTGGTTTGTATAGTCGAAACTTCAGATAAATAAGGAGAGTAGAGAACTAAGTAAAACACATAAATCTGAATCGGAAACATCTCGCTCGATATTCATTGCATCCGAATACCTTTATACTAGATCGTTAAATTATACAACGTGGGCGGGTGTTGCCAGAAAAGGGAGCTCTCATATATGCATACATGTATTTGTGTATTTATATTATTATATATAGTATCATATATAGGTTTTATACATTTACTAGTTGTCGAACTAAACTCACAATTAAACACAAAGATTCTCTAGAAATTTCAATACAAACACATTGAGATATATATACATATAGATGGAATAAATCAGATCGAATATCCTTTTTGGGGAAGGACACTCGAAACTGCGACACTGGCCGCAGGTTCATGCTTTACTTAGCTCGTTTAACATTATTATAATGATCTTGTGCGTCTATATATCTGACTACAGATGATACTGGATTCGGTTAGTTGATAATTAAGTTGTAATCGTGGCTAATTATGCTGACACATTCGAGTTGATATACCCTAGTTGTAACCGGTTCGTTTGTTCGTATTGTTTGATGTCGTTAGTTTTATTAGTTATGTTAATACATTTTAATGATCTTTTAACTGTTACCTCTTTTTTATGTACACTTAACTTACTCACAAAAGCATTTAATGATGGCATTTAGCTACGTCTCCATTCACATACTACATATATTTATCGTATATACAGAATATCTGAGCTAGACTTTTACTACTAAGTGTTTTATTTAAACTAGAACGAAACAAAAAACACTGTGGCTTTTCGTTTAACATTTGCGTTATTATTGTCCACACAGCCTCGAGAGCTTTAGCATCTCTCAGAGAATAAAACGAGAAACAAAAAGGGGGTGTGGGGTGAGGGGGGGAGGAAGTCGGGTAATGGGGATGACGTTTGAGAGCCTCGTTAATTTTCATCTCTCCTGTCAAGAACTTTGGTTTTGCATTGTGTATTGTATACTGAATAATAACTACATAGTTTGAGCAGCTGTTCACATTTGCATGCCTTCCATTATATATACAGACTTTGTTTTGGATAATGCTAATATTACACATACGCCCCAATGGCCAAGAATAATTCATATACGATTGCAAATTGCTTTCGCTTTTGGTGAAAGCACAGCAAATTCTTTGACTAAATCGAATTAAACAAAAATCTTAAATACGTAAACAATAGTCTATTTGTTATTAACAAAACTTATTCAACTAGGTATTGTCGCTTTCACAAGCAGTTTGCGGTTATCGATTTGTCGGCTATGATTCTCTCATTTCACAGAGATCTCTGAAGCTGACCAACATAGTACAATTTAATGTGCAATAACATTTAAAATTTATCAATTATCGTATTACACTCTAGATCATATTTAATGGTATATTATAATAGTATTTTTGTCGGAATCTCTTTGCATATATACGATATATATATTTATATATGTATATATATAGTATTCGCTGCTCTGTACAAATTACGGTATAAGAATTGACTCTTTTAGTTAGAAAATTTTCACATTTTTAATACATTTTTGTTTTGTATTGTGAATAATTAGTTAATATTAATAATAATATACGTATTATAATACATTTAGTGCGATTAATAGTTAAGGAATAGATAAGTGCTGTAGATTACTACGGAAAGTAAGTGCGTCTTAAGAACAGTTGAAATTATTTATAGGAAAAAGATTAATTAATTGAAATAATATTGAAATGTGCAGGAAATTGAAAATGAAAAGAGTGCTTCAAAATCAAATTGACTTTGAAAAAAAGAAAGACACAATGTGCATATTAAAGGATATTTATTATAATTGTGCACTAAATAATAATTAAAAAAAAATAATAATATAATAATACACAGTACAAATTAAATCACAATTCAAAAGTTTATTAATTTCTTTATATTTAAGTCTCATGATTGATTAAAAATACATTTAATTTTTGATAAATATTATAAGTATTATAAGAGATGAAAAGTGCGATAAATAGTATGCAAAGGGGTCTTGCCAAGTTTCAACTGGAAATACCTATATAATTTGTTTAAATAATAATAATATATTAAAGAGTGCTCTTAGAAAAAACGATGTGCTTATAAAAACAAAAGACAACAAAAATTTCTACCTAATACATATGATAAATGGTTTTAAAAGTTATAAAATTAAAGGGAACATCTTTTAGAAATATTTTACTATCGACGTTCCAACTGAAACTTGGCAAAACTCTCCTTCACATATTATTCGTGTGTTTTATAAGTGCTTTAAGAAACTTGAACATTGATTCTGTGAAGAGCATAGTATGAAGACCAATTCTGAGGTTATTGGCGTCTACCGCTAGCTACTTATAAGTCTAAGTATGTGTGCTTTAGTACCTTTATCATGTCTTGCGTAAGTCGTGTGAACAAACTGAACGCATCAAAAAGTCGATTAATAAATACACATAATGATCAAATAGATATATATATATATATATATTGTATATTATTTAAGGATCTCTTTTAGTGTTTATCATTCGTGCCGAACATCAACAATTGCTTATTATTATTTATGTGCTGCTGAGATTAAAAGTTTCCCTCGATGTGCTTAGACATAAATGACATTGAGAGTCGTGTGTCGAGTCGACTCCCACGATATCGTGTACAGAAGAATATCATCAACGGTAATAAAACTTGCAGAGTTTCTTTCGCTACTTGCAGAGTTAACAACAATTTGACCTATATATATTTATGTTTGCATATAGTTGAATTTATTATTTTGAATAATAATCATTTAACGGGTTTCGAGACGTGCTGCCTGCTGCTGTCTGGGATTATGTTGATTATGATATACACAAATGTGAAATACACTTTCTGTTTTGATTTCGATTTGTGCCTTCGGAGCTTGTAAATAGATATTGGCTGCTGGGCGCCGCGTAGTAGGCTATAGTTTTGTATGCTGCGCCAAGTGTAACGGTATTCATGTGCATATGTATGTATTTGCTCTCTCTGTTAGGTACATAGTTTCATTGTGTCTGAGTGTGTGTCTGAGTGAGTGTCTGAGTGTGAGTGTCGCATGGAAATTCGTTAGACTCGGCCAGACCTAAGTGAGCCACAGCGAGCCCAAAGCAGAAATATTCATAGCATACTTTGCGAGCACATTCTCCACAGTGTATGCTTTTAATATTTCTCTTTAGTTCGCCGAGGTTCTTCGATTGTATCTTACAACTAAAGTGAACCAAACTCAGTAAACAATAAACACATCTACAACTAAAAGCTATAGTCATATATATCAGTTGATCGGATCAGTTGAGTTATACGTTACTTTCAGTTTACTGCTGCTGCTGATAGGCCTGCTGCAGGTAGGGATTCGTGGTGCTGGGCTGTTGTGTCTGTAGCTCCGGCTGTGCCTGTGGTTGCGTGTAGTCCATGTAGCCGGTGCTGGTCACATCGCCGTACGAGGGGGGAGGAGTGTCGACGGCAAAGGGTGCACTGCCAGCCATGGCAAATGGATTGTTGGCCACGTGTCCAGTGGCGCCGTAGCTAATGGCATTCGATTGCTGCATTTGGCTCTGCTCATTGTACTCGGGTGCGCCCTGCAAATTGGGGGATAGGGAGAGATAACATCGCTTGCCACTAATTGAAATCACCCCCGAAAGAGGGAAGGGAAGGTTTACTCACAAATGAGGTCTCCTTCATGTATGCGCCCATCATGCCCGCCTGGCTGGGGTCATCGTTGGTAATGGCACCGGCGGGCGGTGCCCACACCTGCTGCTCCTCCGGCGGCGGCTCAGCCCAAGGTTGCAGTTCGCCCGAGGCAAAGATGCCGTAGAAAGTGCAACCGATAAGATGCACGCAGGCAGCCAGTGTAAAGACAGTGGTCCAGCAGCCGGTGGGCTACGCAAAAGATACAAAGATTAATCAGCTATAGATTTGTAGAAGCAGTTGTAGTTGCCACTCACATTCGCCTGAATGAGCCCGTCCAGTGCGTAGGGCACAATGATGCCAGCCAGCGTGCCGATGCCATTGGAGAGACCCATCAATATACTCGCATAACGTGGTGCTATGTCCAAATGGTTCACATTGTAGCCCGAGATGGCAAAGCCGCTGAAGGCCACGCCGCAGGTCAGCGCGAACATGGCGCCGGTCTGGGAAGATAGAGAGAGAGATCTCAGATACATCCACCTCAGTGTCTCATACCTTCGCACTTACCGCCGTCGAGGAATGCGCCACAAAGAGAAAGAACAGTCCCTCCATGCCGAATCCACCGCAGTTGAAGAGCTTCCTCACATTAGTCGTCGATAGGATGCCGTTCTTGCGCAGATGATCCGCCAACATGCCGCCAAAGGGCACAATCGTGGTCATAATGAGATGTGGCAGAGAACCGACAAAGCCCGCCTCCTCCACCTTGAAGCCGAACTTGTGCTTGAGGAACGAGGATTGGAAGAGCACCAGCAGATAGAAGTTCCAAGAGCGACAGAAGTTTGCCACAATGATGGCATACACGGGCATCGAACGCATCATTTGACGCCATGGAGTCGTCTTGAATGACGGCATCGATGGATGTGCTGACTCTCCCAGCGATTTCTCAATGTACTTCAACTCGGGTATGCTGATTGCAGGATGTTTGCGCGGATTCTCAAAGCACAGCCAGACCCAGAACAGATACCAGATGAGGCCAAATGTGCCGTACGCATAGAAGGGTGCCTGATAGCCCACAGCATCGGCGAGTAGGCCCGACAAGGGTAAACCAACTACGACACCAGCGTAGGAACCAGAGAAGGCCAAGGTGGCCAGACGGGAACGTTCCATGGGAGGTGCCCAGAAACGCCAAATGCCGTGGCAAGCAGGATATGTGACGCCCTAAAATAAGGAAGTAGGAAGAAGAAGAGAGAAATATAGACACACATAGACAGAGGGAGAGAGAGAGAGAGAGATAGCAGAAAACTTCGTCAGGCACACAAAGAAATCGCATTAAAATAAATGCTTTTGTTATTCTTTTCGTCTTTTCCGGTCCCCCAAACAGAACCCACCCCTTAGAAGATGGAAAATGTTTTCATTTCACATATCATAAGGCAAAATCCTTTCACCCACTTCCCCCCACAGACAACATGCGTAATCCTTGGCTTTGATCTGATCTGATTCAAAATCGAATTGAAGTTTTTTCTCATCTTTTCGAACTTACCTCGAAAAGTCCTTGGAGCACACGCACGCAGATAACCACATGACCATGCGCCAGTGTCATGGCAAAGGGCACGATGAGATGCAGCGAGGCGGAGCTGACAATCGACAGACCAAAGATTTTGTTAGCCGGAAACTTGGATGCAATAAAGCCGCCGGGTATCTGCGTGATCAGGTAGCCCCAGAAGAAGGACGAGTCCACATGGCTCTCCACAGCAACGGTCCAGTTCATGAAGACGGTCTAGGAGAAGGGAGAAAAAAGCAGAGCAAGACAAGGGAGGGGAAGTAAAGAGAGTAGGAGAGAGAAAGAGAGTCAGGAAGAAGAAGTCAGCACCGTGAAATCATTAAAAACTGCCGCGAGGCTTTATTAACGAGCGCCAAGCGGAAGTCAGCGAGTATGAGTGTGTTTATATGTGTGTTTGTGTGGGAGTGTGTGTGTGTGTGTGGGCGTGGTTTTGTATGTGACTTTTGAGTGATATAAACACGCACACGCCCACACACAAACTCTAATTGACAGCAGCTGCCGTCAAATGAGGCAAATTTGATTCCCTTTCTCATTTTCTATTGATGCCTGAAATCGCCTTAGCTGCCTTTTTGTGTGTGTTCGGGGGTAGTTACATAAATTGAAAGTATCTTTTTATGGAAATGAAATATAATTCTTGTGACTAGGTTGCGCTCTTGTATTGAAATCTATTGAATTTGAATATTGTCACAAATATAATATTATTCTGGACTGAAATCTGCAAGGAATTGAAAAACCTCCAAGAACTTTCCCAAGCGAACATAATATAATACACAGCTTTAGTAACATTCACATTCAAATCCAGACGCAAAATTCCTAACTTAAATTAACGAAGAACTTTTTAATTCCTTCCTTGTCACTATTTCAACATTATATGTATTTACAACATTTTTAGCTATCTCTTTTCTAAGCTTTTTTTAAACTCTTAAAACATTCCCTACTTCTCTGACATTCCTTAAAGTTCGCCCACAAGTTTGTGGCCTCAACTCGTGCGAGTTCTTATTCCTTCCCTACTTACCCCATTATGCTCGCCCTTGAGCTTTGCCGCAGACATGTTGCAGCGCATGCCAAAGGCAATCATGAATCCCACGCAAGCCATGGTGGCGATGGTATAACGCGCCGGCATGCAGGGACACTCAGCCTTGCAGTACTTATCGATCTTGCGCAGCGGCGGTCGTTCGATCTCCTCGAAGGAGGCAGGCGAGTCTGGTCGATCGTCGTCGTCGTCGTAGGCATGTCCGCCACCAGGGCCACGTCCCTCGCGGTCACCGCCCTCCATCTCCTCGTAGCCACCGTGTCCACCATGATAACTCTGCGAGATTTCGAACTTCTCCATGTTCGGCTTGAGGCTGAAAGAGGGAAGAAGGAGAGGGAGAGAGAGAGCATAACTCATGCCAATTAGTTGTGTCGCAATCAACAGGTGAACAGGGGGCGTGAAAACACAAATATTTTCAGCTTGTTAGAGCGACAAAAACAACAACACAACAACTACCCCGACCTGGTGCTACTACTCCTTGTTTTCCCTAAGGCATTTGCCGTTTGCCGCCTTGGGGGATGGAAATTGAATTCAATTTTATTAAGTGCTGATAGCAACAGCACGAGGGACATTTAAAGTCCATTCGGCAGGTAGAGCAATCGAGGGGGAGGAACCAGATTTGATTTCTTCGATTGTGGCTTAAAGTTCGCGTTTAAATAAAAGTCAAAGCACTTGTCAAACGCTGATTGATGACAGCCCACTGTGGCTTAATGTAAGGCGATATGGCAGGCTAGGGAGAGGACAGGGAAGAGCCAGGGCTACCCACCATTAACCCTGGCTAAGTGACACATCAACATTGATAACCTCATCAGTGAGTGGAACTTTCTTTCTTCGGCATTTTTCTTCATAAATATCCAGACTATCGCCCCCGAAAGTATGCAATACAAACTAATAAGCAGCAACCAGTCGACAAGCCACCGCAGCACATACCCAACTCCCTTCCCAACTACCCTGACTGCTGTAGTTATACAGAGCTCGGTCTTCTCTTCGACTTGGAGTTCTTCTCCGTCGCCGATTGTCACATAACTCAAATGTCTGCCGCCAAAGCTACCCTCGTCTGGTCACGCAGCTCCTTGCAGCTTCCTTGTTGCCGCCTTGACCGACTTTAATGCCGGCATGTCTGACGCCAATTTTATGCGCTATTTATACTTTCATCCCAGCACAAGCACACTGAGAAGGAGGCCTTGAAATAGATAGCTGTGGCAGCGAATGACGCGACTGATTCGCAACAGAGATGAAGAGGAAGACATTCGTGGATTTCTTTTTTTATGTTTTATCCACATTTTTTAGGCTTGAGTAGGTGAATACAGATATATTTTTAGCAAGTCGATGTTTTTAATCATAGAGATATATTGTATATAAATGAAGTCTGAAATTACACAAAAATTTGCTCTTTTATATTTATATGATGTGAAAGATAGTTTGATGCTTTATCAGCATACAAAGTTTCATAACTCTTAGTTCTTAAAGAAACGGAAAATCAAACTTTTGTGAAGAGTTCAAAGAATTTGTAGTTTTTAAATGTTTTTTTATTTAATTTTTTAACTTTCATCACGCTAAATATAAATAATAATATTAATAAAAGGAATACTTTGAATACAAAACAGAAGAAGTATCTTTCTTTTAGTGCCTTTAATTAATTTATCCATTAGCTAAGATTACTCCCCAGTTTAGTGTATTTACTATTCGATTCTTCTTCCAAACTTCGCTTCATCTTCGATTCAGTTTCTTTTCTCTGCGTCTCTGGCGAAAGTTTTTTCAGCCACTTGTTTTGGCATGTTTGATTGTCAGTAAAAATTTTGCAGACTCTTTGGCGCCCCATAGATTATGGCAAACTGGCGCCGCTGTTTTTAGTCAGCAGCAGAGCAGGGAGAGGGGAAAGCAATTGGAAAAGCGATGCCAACTTGAAGGTTGCCTTGCTTTAACTGGGACCACAAAGCGCGCCCATTAGTAAAGCAGTTGTGGATGTAAATGGCAGCAAATGTTTGACTTGGCGGCGTGTCAGAGACACGACTTCACTTCGCGAGCTCTTTGCGCTGACAATTCTAATTTCATTTTGGCCCACAACAAAGGGAAGAGGAGAGGAAGAAGACGGGGAGAGAGAGTATGAGTGATGGAGTGGGATTGTCCTTGCTGGGCAATTCAATTTCTTCGCGACGCGCGTTTCAAGTAGCACTCGAGCGCTCAGCTTGGCTTCAGCTACAGATCTCCGTATACACAGCTAACTGGGTAACTAAATGTGTAGGTGTTAGTGTGTGTGGGTGTGTGCGAGTGTGTGTGGGTGTACCAAGTATCGTGGCAACCATTGAATGCTCGTAAAAATCAATTTCATTTGCGTGCAGCCTTTTGAATTTCAAGCAGCCTTCAACGCGCCCGTTGGTATGCAACACTCTTCTCGCTTGACGCCTTCCCCTAACTGTCTCCCTCCCACACTCTCTCTTTCTACCTCTTCAGCTCTGTGTCTGCCACATTCCTTAATGAAAACGAAGCTCAATAGTCGCTCACCTATTGTTCCAATTTCTAATTTACGCCCAAAGTCCTTGAGAAATCAGTTGTGCAATTTCACTCGCCCGCCCTCTTCGGCGCCCCGCCTCCTACCTTGGGGCGTGCCCATAAAATTGCATACCAGAAATTCACTCGTTTCGCATTGCCCAATATGCTCATGACTTTATTGTGCTGCTGCCACATGACGCTGCTGCTCTCGACGAGCTTCCTCAGGAGCACGTGCTGCCGCCTGGCAACGTGCACGGAATTCCTTGGCGCATCCTGTACGCATCCTGGACCCGGACCTGGTCTCCGCATGCCTGTGGCGTCGTTCATTCACGCCATAACTGATGCATTAACTGACTTATTGACTGGATAACAGACTGACAAACGGACGAACTGACAATGTGGGCCCCCCTTTATGAGCTGCTAAGCATGCCAATCATTTTACAACTTCCCGACGCGTCGCCGCGACACGTGGCAAACTTTCGCGACGCCGGCAAGCTTTTAATATCTACATAAGCACTTGCCAAGCATGCCCAGCCGTACCTATGCCCCTGACCATCCCGCAATCCCTTTCCCATCGTCCTTTGCATGGTCAAGTTCAGCCCACCACGCGAGGCGGAGGCTGCACAGTGGTTGAGTTCGCTTGATCAACGTTGCGTTAAATTAAATTTTTTTGTTTTTATTTTTATTTCTTTCCGGCAATCATATTTCGGTCTCGGCATATTGCACATTCGTAGACCAACACTGTGCAACAAACAAATGTGGGTGTTGATAATGGAGAAAGTATGTTTTCGTTTAAATTCTTTACAAAATTTCTAAGCTTTCTGAGAGTTCTCTTTTTTTTTAAATACTGACTGCTTCAAAAGTTTTCTGTTGGGTATTTCTTTGCTTTTAAGTTTCTGTGATAGTTCAAAATACTCTTATACCTTATTCTCATATAAATTATTATATTTTAAAGTGTATCGTATGTATGTAATAATCATAAAAGTTATTAGATTTCCTAACGAGTTTTTATGTTTATTTCCAACAAAATTGTATTAAATACTTTCATTTTCATCATAGAACCTCTTAAAATTTTATTCCTCTTTTTATTTTTATAGTGAAATCCATAATATACGTAAGCTTTAACAACTTTTTCCCAATTACTCATTCATACATCACTTCAATATCAACCCAACATTTTGTTGCACAGTGTTAAAAGTACCAACCTCATAATGCAATATTAACGATGGCGATTAGTTCTGCTTATAAGTAATATGGTTGCTACTCACCCGCCGAACACGCCCGTCGCCTTCTCCTTAAACGCCGTCAAGCCCTTCATGATGATGCTCCTTTAATACTCTTACTCCCACTGGTTGTTGTTGCTGCTTCTCTTGTTGTTGTTATCAGTTGTGCGCATAAATATTTTGTTGTCTACTTCACGGCAGCTTACCGCGGCGCCTGCCGTGTGGATGGGCAGGGGTGAGTGGTGGGCGTGTCGAATCAGCAGGCGGCTAATTTGCAGCAGGCAGCAAAATTTGCTAACTCAATTTCGGTTGGTTCGTTTCGCTTGTTGACGATGACGACGTTGGGGAAGCAGGGGGGATGGATCTGTTCAGGCCGCCATTTAATTTTGAATTTCGTCTTGTTTATTGTTTCGTTTATTTGATGTTGCTTCTGTTGTTGTTGTCGTGGCCAAAAGTTGTTGCATTTTCACAGTGCCTGCCAAAGAGATTTGCACAGTTATTATTAATGTACTTCAGCAGTTTGTGCTTTATTCCGTTTGCTGTTTGTGTTTTCCTGCTGATAAGGAAAATCCTACAAAATTTCATAATTTGCCACATTTGTAAGGTTTGTTGCCAGGACGTTGCTAAAGCGGCTTATAACCATAAATTTGTTTGGCAGTTGTCGGTAGAGGGAGAAGCAAGGTGTGGCAGGGGGCTTTGAGTGAGGGGGTTGTGTGCGAGTTTTTGTGGGAATTGAATGAGACATTTCTCGAAATTGCAGAAGAATTAAAATTGCTGAATTGGATGCACAATAAATGGAAGTGAAGGAAATCATTCTTGGGTATAGAAACATTTTGTACGATTTAACTCAAATAATATTTTTAAAATAATATCTTATAAATGTAAATAAATATCATGGGATATTTATACTCTTATTTTATTTAACTTTAAAGACTTGTATAAATTAATTCATATAAAATACAATATTTCTAAACTCTCTGAAATACTGCTGAAAGATTACAATTTTCGTCAACTAAGCATTCTCCAAATATTTTTAACCTCAAAGATTATTAGGAAATTATTATTAAGAGATTATCTTTATTTATAATACATTTAAAAAATCTCTGTACGATATTAAAAATATTTACTAAAAATCCTCAAATTTCAATTTATTTCTTCTTTCGCTATTAAAACATCTTTGTTGAAAACTATTAAATACTGTGTCAAGAGCATAAAGGAAACTATAAAAAATCAATAGCTACACAGGCATGTAAATATATCATATAGGTCTGCTTCTTCTTCCGTTCGACCTCTAGTTGCTCTCTGTTTGATACTTACTCTTCCCACAAGTATTGCGTAATCCATTTTGGCGCTGTTCTCTCACTTATGTAATCGCACAATGTAATCCCGTCGGTTGAGGGATTATATTTAGACTAATTTCTTTAAATTATTTATTTTTAAAATTATGCAACAAAATTTCAATACTTTAAATTATTAAGTATTTTTTAGTTATTTTTTTTTTTTTTTTTTGGTTATGATATCACAAATAAGGTACACAGATTGTAGATAGATAGACGTAGCTCAAATCGCTTGACACATTACACGTAACGCTGCGAAGAGAACGAAGGTTAGAGACACAAGTTAAGAGTTGTGGATTTGAGGTTATGTCAATGGCAAGGCTAAGAGAGCTCCTCACTTTTTTCTGAACAACCCGCCGAAAGAAATAGACAAACTGTAGAATAACTAAATGAAAACTATAAGTTGGAATTCTCGACTGGGAACCGGCACGACAAGTTTCAGACAGAGTTGATTGAGGACCCCAAGGACCTCGACGACGACGACGACGAGAACGAGGACGAGGACGTTGTTGATCCGCCTTCAACTCTGTCTGAAGACTGTGTGGCAGTCAGTGCGCGTCGCAGCCTGGATGTGGACCTCACGATGATCGCAACCAGGTGGCGACGCGTTGCCAGAGCGCGACAGTTGCAACATTGTGTGGCAGCACATAAGCAACTGTCTCAGTCAGCTTCAGTTGTACATAGTGTAGGGGTGGGGGTATATGTGTGAGTGGGTGGATGGGTGGGTGGCAGTATGTGTGTGGGTGTACCAATTGGTATATATGCACTGGAAATTTTCGACTACTGGAAGTGGAAACGTGCTGATTTCAAAAGAAGAAGAACGAAAAATTAAGGAAATGAAAATCGAACTGATTTTTATTTGTAGAACACACACAACACTTTTAACTATTTGTATTTATTATTTAAACAATTATCCACATATAGTATATACAATATATGTAGATAGATATATACTATATATGAGGCGACTAAAGCTGCGGCACACTCACTGTGGCACTAACGCTGCGGCGCTGGCTTGGCCTCAGCAGGACAACGCACGAAGTGAAACTAACGCGAGCAGCATGTGCCCTTCTTGTCTGGCCAGCCAGTGGATGCCCTGGTCCAGATTATGCTCTGGCAACATAATCGCTAGCGTCGTCTCGCTCTAACACAAGGCGCCACGCGGTGAGACAGAGCTAGTGTGGTGAAAAGCTTGCTCGATGACGCTGCGCAGGCTCAGGCTGAAGCCTTAAAGCGGAATGTGCAGGAATTTTCGCTGGCATTGGTCGAGGGTTGTTGGCAACTGTATCGAACGCTGGGCGAGCACACTGTGGAGTGGGTAAGCCACCTGGCCAAGTTGCACCAATCAGCAACGGGCAGAGCCCCAATCCACCTACACACACACTCACAGGAAAGGTATATAGATATATATATGTGTATCTGAGAGAGAGACTGTCAGCGCGGCATGCGAACAATGCGAATCTCAGTCGGCGCATGAAATGCCATTAAAACATGTTGCCATGCTTCATGCTCCATTGTTTCACACACACACACACACATATATAGATGTATCCCCGTCTATATAGTAGCGTTATGGCCACTCTGCGTATGTATATTTATATATAGAAGCAGTCAGGCAAATGTCAGCCATTTTGAATATTTACTTTGTTTGCCTTCAGCATCGTTTTCTATCTCTGTTGCGTGCAACGCGTTGTGGGGCACGATTTATGTTGCACACTTCATACACTCCATCGACGCAAAGTCATTCCCATTTGATTGGAAAGTCCAGTTTTGGGGTCGTCCAGTTCGATGAATTTTGAAATATTTGTATTCTGCGTGGGATTCGTTGAGAAGGGAGAAGGAGTGTGGAGGTGGTTGCCATGGAACTGGATTTAATTAATGGCAGGCCATCTGATTAAGGAGTACAAATGTGTTCAACTGGCCAATAAAGAACTACGGTAATTCGTGCATGATAAATTAACTTTGCCAACTCGAGATAATCTCATGAATTGATTGCTTTCAGACATGATTTGATTAATGTTTTAATTTATGCAATGCACAAAGATATTTCAATGCACAACAATTTGAATGAATTGTCAACTATTTAAAGCAGTTGAAGAATTTAATTTTAAGTAAATAAGGAACTGCAAATAATAATATTTAGGTAGCTCATATTCATAATCTCTGCTCGAATGATTGCTGACATTCATTTGCAAACTAAGAACTATTCAGAGTTGATAAGCTTCACCAGTTGCAACACAAAACTTAGGCTTATTTCCCGACCTAATTGTTTACATTCCTCGTACGTGCTCTTTGGGGAATAAACACAGAATTTAGATATTATCGCATTAACAGGCAACTGTTTATGGATCATGTTACCTATAGAGAGTGCAGGCGAATCTCAATGGGCCACTCAAAGAGGGCAATAATCTGAGCCAACACTCGAGCAACTGACTCGATTCCCACACACGCACACTAAAGAGCATTGACCAATTCATAATCCACAAAAACCTATGGCACTTAAAGATCCAAAACTTCTGCACCCGTGCTCTCCTCCTCCACTCAGCAGTGCTGCCCTGGCGACGCATTGCCAATAGGACGCATTGGCCGTAACCCTCATAAGCAGCAGGCAAACACAGCCAACAAACAGTTGCAACTCAGCCAAAAGCTATAATAAAGTTGCGGAAGTAAACAGCGAAGCGAAATAAACAACAACAAGACTGAGGAACAACAACAACAAGACTGAGCTTGGGAAATGAAATGAAAATCAACAAAAACGGCAGCCAGTGCCGCAAAGGATTTGCACATATATTTTTTTCTGCCTTTCGCAAAGGATACTCGACGATACTGACGAGGCAAGTGAGGCAAGTGAGGCAAGCCTGCCCAGACAGTCGGGCAGACAGTCGCAGAGACAACGGGGCGCCAACAACAGCAGCAGCAGCAACATTATCTCTGATATTAAATTTCCAATTTTTTCGGCGCTTTACTATTTAAACAAAGCGATTAAGGGTGCACGTCCTGCGCCTAAAAGCAGAGAGACAACAGCAAAAATCACACTGATTGACATAAATGAAGAATAATCGAATTGCGCTCATAAAACTCTAAACTAAGTGGCGTGGCATACTCCCTCCCTGCTCCTGCCACTACTTTCTGCTCTGTCTCGAGTGTCAATCTATGTAGCAAAGTGCACAGTGGGTCGTATTGAATATAAAGGTGTATATTTTAATATTTATATAATTTTCATCATAATTTATTTATTCATTATTTTTTATAGTCACTAGGAATCGTTCAGTTTCTTCTGAACACAACCTAATATGTAGCTTAAAAGACAATATAACATGCAAATTGCCTAAATTTGAATTTACTTAATGGAATTTTTTTATATTTTTGTAAAAACGTGTATGTTAATTTTATATAAAGCCAGCTACTTCAACTTTCTAAAGCAGCAGCTTAATCAGATTATATATGTATATACAATAAATGAATTTTCAAACGAAATTTTGTTGATCTTTGATCATATCTGACAATTATAATTAGAAAAGTTTATAGTATAAAAATGTTCATTTTAAGATGATTTTGTTGAAAAACATATTCAGAAATATATACAAATAATAAAAATAAAAAACTCTGATTAGTTTTGATTTGATTATCAGTGTTTGAAGCTAAGATCAGAATAACATTTATAATTATTTTTATTTAAATCACCTTGAATAATAAACAAAATTTATAAAATAAAAAAAAAAAACTCATAAGTTCTTAAAAAACATTTTTTTTTTCAGGAAAAATCGCCTTCAACACCACTGTGCTATCGTTGCTGTCGCCCAGCCTCATAAATTGTGCGAAAAAAGTGTCAAACTTGAGTTGACAGGCTCGACAGGAGCGCACTCGGGTGGCGGAGTGACACAAAGGAAGCGGGGGGGGCGCACGTCAGCGGTAATTAGTGCAACGCTGGCGCCCGAAAGTCGACTTCAATTTCATAGCGCAGCGCATAGCGTAATCAGCAGAGTGTACTCTCTGTTGTTTTTGTTGTTGTTGTTGTCTCCAGCCCTGCAGCTTTTGCTGGTCCCGCACTAATTACAAAATAACTTTTGCCGCCTTTTTCTCCGGCTGCGCTGTCAGCTTCTTGCCGGGATTCCCCGTGGCGCAGCGTATGATATATGGCTTTTCCTAGGGAGTGGGAAGCGAATGGGTAAAGTATCTGCTTATGGATTAGTGACAGCAAAAGGATTTCGGTTTCTAATTACCAAACTGGGAAGCTTTAAAGTTGAAAAAAGAATTTCGGAAATTCGCCACAACATTTCGAACATTTCCAGAGAGATTGAAGTCGTGCGAAACTTGGACATCGACTCGTCGTCAGCCCTGTTGATTTAGCAGACTCATGCTGTCAATCCACACGTCCACCCACTCAATCACAAACTAAACGCTGTGCTCTCCTCGATAAGCGCGTGCCACGTAAACCGAAACCTGCCGAAGGGAAGGTACATAGACCCCGCCCGACTCTCTACTGGGTATCTCTCTCTGTGTGTGTGTGTGGCACAAAACGATTTCGCTTTCGTCAGTCAGAGATTTAATATTTATTTTTGTTTGTGTGCAAATAGCTGGAAGCGTTACAGATATGAGAAAAACAGGGGTTAAGCCGGGGCCAGGAGTGGAGAGGGAAGCAGGATTGTCTCTTATTATATTTGAGACTCTGATAAAATGGTCCATCTTATGGTTTCAATTTGAAGTGTGTAGGGAATAAGGGAAGACTGAGAAAAATAAATCTGTGCAGTCAGTATCGGTATTCTAGAAATCATACCTAATCTTTTCAAGGTATTTAGAGCACAGGAGAATATATTAAACTCAGTCTGTATTGATATTCTAGAAACCTCACAGTTCCATCTTAGTAAAGGATATCGAATTTTTTGGTCTCCATAATTCATTTTAATATTTTCAGTTTTCATGCTTGTTTAATTAGCATATGCGCATCTTTTGTTGAATAGTGCCAACCCTATCATCAGGCATCGGCATGACGAACATCCATTAGGGCCATAACGCACACAAATACACTCATATTGCCAGACGTGAATACAATGAATAACGACACAAAAGCCAAAGTGCCAACAACAAAGCGACGTCGGGCTGCCGCCTGCTGCCTGCAAAAGCTGCAACTTTATTTTAAGCTAGAATGCACACACGTTTTGTCCTCAGCACCCCACTCCCCCTTCCCCTCACACTGTCCCTCCCCTAGACGGACCACCGCAACGGCGACACACCGGAAACGATGCTTTTGCGCCCGGCGTGTGTCGCTTCTTTATGAGTTTTCTGCTTTCCGTATTTTTTTTACCCTCAAAATGCATAAATACTCGTGCGGCATGTCTTGATTAATGTTGGCGTACGTTGGCTTTTACCCCTGCCCTCCTTAACTCTACCCCAGCTGCTGTTTCTAGGCAATAAAACTGATGTCACACATCATTTAGCAGGTGGGCCTAGTCCAGTAGGATCGAACAAGCATTTCATGAAGTAATTTAAAATATTTTAACATTTTTGAGCAAAATCATAACTGAATCCGGCGCACACCTGATACCCTCGCCTGGCACCCATACCGGGCTGCCCGACAACGTAATGAATCTAATCACTTACGCTCGAGTGCATCAATTATGCTACCATCAAGCATCACAGCGTTGACAGACGTGGGAAGAGTGTAGCAGGCCAAGGGGGAGTGGAGACTGAGTAGGCCAGACAACGCAGCCTGACAGCGATTGACGGGCGATGGCTCTGGCGAGTTGCCTCACTCCATCGTGCCCGGAAGAGCGTGGCGAATGCGACGACGAACAGAAGCGACGAACGAGGAACGAGCCCATTGTTAACTGCGAAAATTTGTTTGCAGCGTCATCAACAACAACAATAAGCTCACTCGTCCTCATCAAGTTGATAACTTTATGACGATGTTCATTGTGAACTAACCCCAAACTGGCCATAGCAAATGGCTCATTGCAAATCTGTGCCCTTATGGGGTTGTAGACTAAATCAAACTAAAACTTTATCTTAGATAAAAGATAGATTTGCTTTTTACGAAATATGATTTTTATGATCTAAGGCGATAAAGGTATCTGTTATAAAAAAGCAATGTGTTCATAGAAATTCAACAAAGATATTTTAAATATTGTGAGTTTCTTTTATAATGAATGGAAAGATGTGATTCAAACAAATATGATATATATGATTAAAGACATTTTTGAATATAAAATGTCAAGTGGATACTGAAGACTTTAATATGATAATACACATAAAATAAATAGTAAAATATATTAAAACTGTCTTAAAATTAATAAAAAGGCTTCGTAAGTATTTTCTAAAGAACGGGAAACAGCTTTGGATACTGCATATATATAGATGTTTATGAGTATTTATTTATATATTATATTTATGGTCTACACGTAAAACTCCAACGCACAACACCCTATTTGCAGAACAACATAACAACAGGGTATTTCTATTTATGAATTTTTTAACTTTTGTACCAAGAAACGCCTTTCATCTGTGATCTACTGTGGCTGTGGTTCGGGGCAGGAACCAAAACTGGAAATGGGAATGGAGTAACCACCGTGGTTACCGTGGTCAGCTGTGTGAAGAAACCACAAAAGTTGCGTTCTGTGGCTTTTGTGTCAAAGTTTGGCTCATTAGAGAAATATTAAATTTCAGTCCAGAAGCAACGACAGCATCCACGTGGACCTTTAATTGTCGATAGCATGTGAAGACCTAAAAGTCTTTTGCCTTTTGTGTGGTTGCCGTCAAAGTGAAACTCAATTAAGCTGCTGCTTCTCCTCCTCTCTTCTCCCAAGCACTCCCCCTTTTTGATTTAAAACTGCTGATACGGCAGCAAGGACATCAATGAGGATGCTTTTGTGTCGTTGGTTGTTGGTTGTCATGCCGCCATTTGAAAAGGCATTTTTAATTGAAATTATCCGATGCTAAAGCGAGCTACCTTTTCTTTACAAGTTAAATTTGCGTTTTTACGCTTTGTTGCGTCGCAATCGCAACTGAGATTGCAAACTGACTGAAGACTGTATCTGATTGAAATGCACGGGTAAGTGAGAGGCAAAGGAACTTTGCAAGTTGTTTACATACTGAGATGCTAATAGCGGCTTTAACTCAGCCAAGGATATGCCATAAATCCATGTTAATAACGGTGGAAGTTGCCTCCCCTTTTGGCTGTAGAATGTGCTGAGACAGCGAAGACAAGAGAGACACGAGATGTTGGGGGGAAAGTCGAGTCGAATTCAAAGACATTTAAGTAGATTAAGCGACTTCAATGTTGTTGTCCTGCGTTCTCGCATCAGCCCAAATGAACGTCGACAGTAAAACAATTCACAAGGCACGCCCGGTGCAAAGGACTTGAGCACGCCGAGGACATAAGGCCTGCAATATGCTTGGGCCGAGCACTCTGGTTCAAAAACGCCAACGACGACGACGGCGACGACTCTCAAATATGCAAATAGCTCTCAAGCGTTCAGCCCTTAGGTGGGCGTGGCACAAGTGGGCGTTGCAGCAGCAAACAATGAAAGTAAATGCCAAAACATTTTATTGATTATCAGATGGCAGAGCAGAAAGACGAGACGACAACACCGGGCACAGTGGAGTGAAAGCTGTGAGAAATGCAGCAAAAAGAGAAGATTAAACAAAGTTGAGGAACTGAAAAAGTTAAGAATAATATATATTTTGTATATATACTTTTTATTTCCAAAAATATCAATCAGTGCTTTGCTCATGCTCATTCCACTGTGCACTGTTGTTGCTACTTCAGTTGCCATTACGCGGCGCCGGCGAGTATGCTACACTTTCTGCTTTGCCTCACAATGAGCAGCCAAGTTGGAGTTTTAGAGGCTGTGTGAAGAGTGTGTGTGCAAGTGTGAGTGCGTGTGTCTGTGTGTAAGTGTACGTGCTCTGGTCGGGGTAAGAGCATTGAGCATTTTAATAACCGCAGCTCACAGTTCCAAGCGAAACCGAGTGCTATAAATTATGCCACCCACCGGCGAAGAGCGACGGCACATTGACAACTTCCCTTTGCGGGCCGCCCGTCGAGCGATTTGTAATACACAACTCCCACTACCTCTCGGCCCGTCCTGCTGGATTGCGCTTTTGGCACAGTGGGCGTCCTGCCTGCCTGCCTTCCTGCTTGATGCGCTTGATATATGACTGAAATTTAAACTTTTCAGTCGAGGACAAATCGCTAAAGGCAGAGGAGAAGGCAGAAGTAATGGCAGGGGGGGAGGCAAATGGCGACAGGACAATGCGCATCACAATTGATAACATTGTCGAGCACTTTCGCCTGGTCAATGCGGCGTCATAATGCAATTGTATAATATTCTTAAAAGCTCCACTCGTGCTCTCGAGTGCACTCAGCGCCGAGAGAGAGAGAGAGATCACAAAAGGCATTAGAGAAATTAAAAATGCCCAAATGGGCAATGAACCCCAACTGGTCTCAGCACATAGAAGACAATCAGCCAAATGGCGTGAACTGGACACACACAGGAAGGTAGACAGGGGGAATCATTTAAGGACATTCAAGGCAAATTGAAATGAGTGCAAAAATTGCGCCATGCAAATAGAAACTTAAGGAACTCACAGTAAATAAATAGAAACAAACGCCACAGCAAATCCTTCCCAGCTCGACGCAGTCACGTTCCTGGCCGTGAGAGGCTTACGCAGCGAGTGCTAGCGACCACCTGTTGTGCTCCACAGGATGCTTGGCAGAGCACAAGGTGGCGACACGTCTCAGGTGCAAATGAAGATTTATAAAATCGCAAATTGATTCAACGTGCAAGTGTTTTTTAATTCGCCCGCCAAGAACTTCTCGTTTAATCAAATTTTTATGCGTCCTCTGGGTACACACACCCTCGCACAGACACACACACACATACGCTCGCATACTTATGGCCCTCACTGTGGCCGTCTCGATTTCACCCCTGAGACCTGAGCCCCTGAGCTGGCGCTGTAATTGAGGGTTAAACTAGCGTGTGCCCATCAACAGGTAATTGCCGAGTCGAGACTGCGATTGCGACTTTTATGACAACTTGCGGCTTGTTAGCGCTGCATAATTCATGAGTCCTTGCTACTATGGAAAATGTCTGGGATTTGCAGTGAAACTGACTACAGTAAGTCATGGAAATGATAGCTAAAGTCAGCAATGAATCAAATTAAGGAAATATGCAATATAATATTGTAGAACATTACAACATTACAAGGTCATCAAGAAATTGTAAATATCTGCTTTAAATTCAGTAATATTGTCTTGAAATATATTGTTTTTAATCTTTGAAGACCTCAAGATTTCATTAAATTTAGTTTCATTATAGAGTTTTGGCGACCTTCATTTTTTACAGTGTAAATTTAGTTTCTATATAAAAAACTTATTAAAGATGCAAAACATTAAATATTTATTTTATACCAACAAAACATTCCTTCTTTATCAACTTTATAGCAAGAAAGACCACTCACAGAGTATACCCTAGTCGAGTTACCTTTCCGTCTCACACCTTTCAACAATCGCTAAGCAAATCAGAAACTGATCCCCAAACCGAATGTCATAAGTAGTCGCAAAAGATTTGTTATCCTTATTGCAGATATACTTTTCAGCTATTTTTGTGTATTTCCTTTTTTTTTGTTTAAATAAAAAAATACTCCCCCAATTGTTTTTGCCAATTTCGCGGGGGATAGAAATTTGAATACGGCGGCATTTTTTAGTGTCACGTTTTTCTTTCATTTTCCCAATCGCGTTGCGCATTTTTTTATTATTTTTTTTTTTTTGTTTCGTTGTTCCTTTTGGTAATATAAGACAACAGTTTCCGCAGTGGCAACGACAAATTCAATTAACTGTAATCGCATCTATTTGCATACATAGGCATGTCTGATTGGAGAACGAGAAGGAACATTAAAATTAAAAATAGAAAATTGAATAAATAGTCAAATAAACACGCACTTTGAAAACTCAAGCTAATTTATCGCTTTTTTGTTCTTGCAATCGAAGAAAATGAAACAAAATTACAAAGGTTTTTATTTTTTTTTATTTTCTTTTAGATTTAAGAAAATCTTCAAAAAAATCCGCAGGCACGTGCCGAGTAAATCCTTTTAATGTGACGCACAACTTCAAATTTCGATAAAAACCAAAAAATTCTTTGTTTGATAACTTTCTAGGCGATGATGGGAGGCTTCTCAGTGGATTATGTGAGTTGTAGACTCTATTTATGGGACATGTGGGCCAGCTAATGTGCCTTTAGATACATAACGATACCCTGTGGATAGAGTATATAGGGAAAAGGTAGTTGAAATGTTGCCAAATGTGATATACATACTTTGTGAGGGTAACAACAAACCTAACAGATTTTTAGCGAATACTTTAAATTATTCTAATTATTTTAAAAAATTGTCTCTTATCTATCGTACTTTACTTTAAAGTCAAAACTTAACCTTAAACTTTATTGAATCAGGAATATTAAAGTTTAAATTGAACATCATAGAAACTGCTGTAAAGGACCTTCTCGTACCACCCTAGCACAGCTTACGTTCCGTTGTTTTGCGGGAAATCGAATTACGTATGTTGGAAACCTTTCAATTAAAGTCAAACCCAATTAATTACGCGGTAAATGATGACTGCGTTTGGTGTCTATTATGAGTATGTCTAACCAGCTTAAAAACGGAAAAAACGTTTTCAATTTGAGGCCACAGGAGAAACAACAACAGGAGCTGTTATAGCCGGAACAGACTCAGTGTGCAGACAACTAGGAGAACTGTTGGAGGACACCAAGGACGTCAGAAGAAATTCAATTAACCTCGAGTGGTTGCTGCCGCATTGTGAGGCATAAAAACAAAACGCTGGGCTGCGTTTGCAACGTGGTGGCATTCACATTCACACCTCATGATCAGCATCAGCATCATTGACAGAGAGGGAGGGAGAGACAGAAAGTTGGAATGAGAGACAGAGAGGGAAGTGCTACACTATGACTTATGTGGGCTACCCAAAAGTTTTGCCTCCCTGCTCGACGATTGTTAATAAAGTCCACGTTTGTTTACCCTGACACCGCACTGTTTAACCCTCACCCTAACCCTCGTCTGCCCCTGCCCCTGACCCTGCTCTTTCCCTTCCCTTCCCTTCCCTTCCCTTCCCTTCCATTCCCTTCCTTCCAATAAAAAGCGCTCAGAACTTGGTCTGATTAAGAGCTGGGCAAACAAATCAGTTGCCGGCAGGCAGTTTGTTTGCTTAGCCTGTGTCTAAACAGGCGCTCTCGACTGTATTTTAAACTGTTTGCGATATACATCTCCCAGCCACGCCCCTCTCCTACAGCACCTTCTTCCCCTCCTAAGCGACCTCAACTCGTGTAATTAACATTTCAATTTTGCGCTGCCTCGTCGCGTCTTTATTCCCCTTATCAGCTGGCAAATGTATCTCTTCTGCTTCAGTTCCCCCCCCCCCCCTTCTACGCCTCTGGCTGCGCTTTGCAAGTGCTGCGGCAATAAATAAATTGTTTTCCAGGGCGATTTTTGCTGCTGTTTCTGTTGACATATGCAAATTTTTGTTGCCTGCACGCGTACAACAAAAGTTTTTCAATTGCTTTTAAGCATTGCCCACCCATCTCTCTCTTTCTTCACTTCATGTCCACCACTTCTCTCCCCCCACTTTTGGCGAATATACCAGTTTATTTGCCAGCTCGACGTTTAGACGAGTATTGCAGGTAGTTCATTGGTTTTCGATTGTTTGCGCTCTTCTGGTTTTATTGCTTTTTTGTTTGCACGCGAACAACTCAGTGGGAGATAAGCAGACAGAGACGGGGAAGGAGGAGTCTCTGTTGACTGCATATTCACTCAATACTTGAGGACAAGAAGACGAACTTGTTTAATCTGCATTGATAATTGCCGCTGAAGGGCAATCGATAAGTAACAAATACCGCAAATCGATAAATGAATAATGATAGTATGTTGCAACACTGATTAAATAATGATGGAACTCAACAGTTATCATCAAGATAATTAATAAACGTTGTTGATTATTCAAATTGGAATTGTGAGTATAATATCTCTGAAATCCATTAGATTATATACATTATCTTTGAGCATAAACTCATTTCAGTTTCGAACTTTTACAACTGGAAAGTATTGCTTTATATCATCATAGATCTGACTTTCTAGGCTCATAAGGATTGACTTGATTTGATTGCCATGAATGCCTTATCTTTGAGAAAAATTAACAGCTCCCACAGCTTGATTAATAGATAACAGACTGTATCGGGTTATTTTCCTTTCATTTTAAATTTACCCTAGTCAGTCCGATGCTCTACATCCTTCCTTTGACTTGCCGTAATGCTTATATCCTAAAACTTCTTGTTTATTTGCCTTTTTTATGTTGTTAATAACGTATGCAATTGAAATTCTCCTCTGAACGGTAATCACGCGCTTCAGTTAAATATAGTTATGTGAATTTATAGATTTTGCTTTTCTTTACTTTTCAGATTGTTCAAGTTTTCGACAATAAACTGATAGGATTGTTTAATATCTGCTTTACAATTTCTAGCAAATCGACAACTTCTAAAAGACCGAATTCCATTCTTGAATAATTTTAAAGAATAATTTCTCACGTTTCGAACCATCCAAATACAAACTCACATTGTTAGCATCAAGTTCAATGCTAGTACGAGCCATTAAATACTGACTAACAAAGTTTTAACAATTTCTCTGCTAGAAACTTTAATCAATTAATTGTATAAAGATCATTTTCCTCTATAACTAAACCATATATGGAAATATTGTTTTAATGATCTCTTATTTTAAGATGGGGTTTCCTTGAAATTCGGGGAACATTTTCTGGAAAGGTCTTGGTAACAGAAAACTTGATCTCTACGTTAAAAATATGTATATAATTTGCATTAATAAAAATTTCAATAGATTATTCATTTAATTTTATAACATTTATTTATTCACTCTTACAGTTTTCGATTAAGATAAGAATACTTTATAATTAAATAATACTGATATTAATTTGATTAAAATCACGTTCCTCGATTAATTCGAAGACATTTCAACTTATCATAGATATTAAATCGATATGGATTGATATGATGTTGCTATGATATTCTTTAGGTTCATAAATTTCAACTTCTGCGAACTAACAAAGATCCACAGTTCGAATTCGGGATCCGACGCCAGTTCAACATCCTATATCAGCTTATAGCATTCGCTGATATCGTCTATAGCAGGCCAGCTCGACGCTCCAAGCATCTGGCAACTGTAGCTGCTTGCTCCAACCTGGTCCAGTTCCCATTGAGTTGGTGCGCCGTCGGCAAAGCTGCTGCCAGAACGTGCGCCCTGTCCAAGCCATCCTGATGTATCGTATCGTATCGTATCCTATCGTATCGTATTGGATTTGTGCGCACTCCCCCGGCGTCGTTTGTGGTTTGTGTGTGGCGCCAGTCGCTCGACCTGCGCTTTTATAGCTGCCGCCTGCCGCAGGGGGCAGAGCTTTTTCCGCTTTCAACTCTCAACTCAACTCCCCCACACTCCCCACACGCTTTGGCTGTGTTGAGTTTCTTCTGGCGTGTTGAGTAAGCGAAAGAGCAACAATTGTAGCTGCCTAATTGGGTGTGCGAGTAAATATATACGGGTATCTACAGCTAGGTAAACAGCTGTCGCTATATAACACCCACGTGTGTGTGAGTCTGTGTGTGTGGGTGTGCGTGTGACCTTACACACTATAGGAGGAGCTACAAATAAACATTGCAATGGCTGCCGAATTGTCATCGCGCTGTGCGCATTAAATAACTAACTAAATTTGAATACCAAACCCGACTCGACTCTACTCGACTCTCACTCTGTAATCCTTTGCCAATGCCGGCGAGTAAGTGATTAAAGCCATTAACGAAATTATCAAGGATTATAAAGATTTGTTCACAATTTGATGCGCTGCCACGTCAGAAAGGGGTTTCCTACTCCAAAACTCGCCAACGTTTCCCATCTCGACTCCTTTTCCCCCTTATCTTACGCCGCGGGTGCGCAGCCCCTGAAAGAGAGACACACAATGCAATTTACCGTAATCCAGGGGCTTCAATTAATGGAGTGTCGACGTCGTCGCGACAGGGTCTCACTCGAAAGGGGTTGCTGAGCAACCTGCTAGCCCGCCCATTACTGCTGTGAATTCCGTTTAGCGTTCAAAATTCGTAAGGTTGATAAGACAATGAAATGCATTAAGCTAGCCTGGGGGTAGGCTTAACAGAAGGGTGAAGAAGAGAGGTTAGCAAAGCTATCCTCTCGTTTTTCTCCTTGCTTATTATTAAGTTGCATTTTTGTGCAAATTTTCGACAGTTTCTGGTGCTGACATCAGTTTTTCTTCTGACGTCTTTCGCTGAAGAATTCCATTGTCCAGTTTGCAGAGCCAGCACGTTCAAGCAGTCAAACTTGCCTACCATAGCGAACTGTCAACTATTATTGAGAGAAATGAGAGAATTTCATTAAAAGCACAGGCCAACAAAAAGGTCAAAGGTAAAGTAAATCGTGAAAAATGACTGAACTAAGTGAAACATACAATTAATCAGCATACGAGTGTGTGATATAAAACTATCTATGCGAAACATACATTACGAGTGTTATCACAGAATCTGGTAACACTAGCTAATACAGCCTCGAAATATAGGTATTCATACTGATGAACAGACAGACAGATAGACAGACAGACAGACAAATAATTATTAAGATGGAAAAACAGTTTAACAGTAATAAGTACTTATATTTATACACTTTTTGGAGTCTCGGGCACATTCTTTTAATGATCCTACAAATTTTATAAATATTCTAACGTTTCATGCCGATATTTCTTTTCTTCATGAACTGCTTTATTCTAAACTATTTCTTTATTTAATTTCAATTGAGGTTATCTCATCGAACTTAGCCTTGCAAAAGTTGACAAGCTAATGCTACACGTATATAAAGTTTCAAAACTAGAACGTTAGGGATATCCACAACGAAAACAACTTACTTCATACTGATATTTCTACTGCACCGAATTTGTACATTTATAGCAATTAAATATACTTTATATTTTATCAAAAATAGTTGAAATAATCTACAGAAATGGATGAAAGTGCAGCTGAAAATATACCACCAGTCGAGCCACCAGTTCAGGTCGAACATACCGATACACCAGTTTTAGCTCCTGTCGAAGGCGAAACCGAAGATGAAGAAAAAGTTAAATTTGCAGGAAACTTTGAGTTAGAGCCCTCTACTCATGATGGAGATACAACGACCGAACCGACTGAGTCTCAATTTGGAGAGGGTTATGGTGAAGACACAGAAGAACTAACACGCCAGAGAAAGTTACAGAAACGCGAGCAGAAGCGATTGGCCCAAAATAAGATCGACAAACATTTAAGAGGATATACGGATAGAGAGCCCACTATAATCGTAGAAGAAGAGGCAGAAGAGGAAGAACCAGAACCAGAAATAATCAAACCGAAAAGTGAACCAGTTAAAGACCCAGATGATGATATCTTGGATGATGAGGAGCTCAAAACTGGAATCTCATCGGACGAACAATTCACCCCATATTTAAAAGAGGAGCCTGGTTCTTCGTTCAAAGATGACTTTATGGCAAACTTCTTTTTTCCCAGTATTTCAGATATTAGCACCCCTTCTAGTGATCATCCTCCTAAGAAACAGTCTTCTATAACTATAACTCAGGTATCTGCAGTAAAAGACACAGCATCTACCTCGACTAAAATACCGTCGACATCGTTTGGGGATGAACATTTTAAATACGAAGAAGAAAACGAAGGTGACGATGACGCTGAAAGTTCATCAACAACGTCATCGATTTTATCGTGGCCTTGCGCACTCGATGCATTTACTACGGTGGAAGAGGTGAAGAAAGAGGTAGTCGATGAGGGCATGGATATGTTCCTCGAAATGCATGCACCGGAACAAAGGGCTCCAAAGCAATCGACCACTGAAATAGAAGCGGCTAGACGGGCTATTGAAAATTTCGAAGTTGTGAACACTTTCCTCATGAACGTGATCGACCAAGCTGTCAACACGGCCTTATTTATAGGTCCTGGAAAAGAGTTTGCAGCCAAAGTGGACAACCTGAAACTTTATGAAATCCTATACGAGGCTGTTGACAACTTCCTCATAACAAAACAGTTTAACAAGGATCTCAATATTAAAATGGCCGAATACTACAGACGAGTCGGACAGCATCGTTGCTATGATACGCTGCCTCCGAAACAGGCACGCATGGAACATGATCGCTACAAGCAACTACTTTATAAGCTTGATTACTTGAAGGAACGGGCCGTACAAACGAAAATTACCTTTGCGACTCTTATGTCCAGCGTTAATATGGATATTCGTTATTGCCACTCCATATCTGAAGCAGCGGATGATTCCCTGGACCAATGTGTGCGCAAAACCCTCAACCGCAAAGATGCCGATCATCTGGCCCGCACGGTTGAGAGTGAATTGCGTCGCATGCGGGCCCTACGCAATGAGATCAGCGATAGTCGGATCTGGCTGATAACGAGGCAGCATAGCCTGGGCAGAATTTTAGAGGTTCATAATTAGTATTCACATTCTACATATTAATTTCTCTAGCCTAACACATTTTTAACATATTTTTCTAGCGCAAACATAATTTCGATCAAATCACGCCGGATCTGACCATGGATCAATTTCTAGCTACGCAAAATGATGTGACGGCATTGTATACAAAGGTGGAAGGTGATTATAATTTGGAAAACTTATTAATATTTTATATGTATGTATCTTATCCATCATGTCATTTTGTCTATTGACTAGAACGCGGCTACGACTTGTGTCGCATGCGCGATCGTTGCACCAAGCACATGCACCAGTTGGCGTTCATCCGCGAGAAGACAAGCATACTGTGGGATTACCTAAAAATCGGACGGGAAGAATTGGAAAAGAAGATTGCAAGACGGGACAAGCTGCGTGACAAGCTGTACAAGCTCAAATTGGAACATGAAAACCTTAAGATCCAAAAGACCATTATGAACGAAAAGTGCGGACTGCTCTATAAGCCCACTCTGCTGTACGACTATGATGACACCATGGATTCGGTTATAGGAAGTCGCCAGAGAGTTGCACAACACCGCCAAACTATAAGGGATCTAGAAAAACGTATTGCCACCTATTTGAAACGACTCACGTAAATTAAATTAATTAATCACAAATCATTATTATTTATTATTGTGATCCATATTTTTATACCCTTCGACCATTGAAAATTGTCAAAAAAGGGTATACTAACTTTGTGCAAATGTATGTAACAGGCAGAAGGAGGCGTGGGAGACCCCACAAAGTATATATATTCTTGCTCAGTATCACTAGCCGAGTCGATTAAGCCATGTCTGTCCGTCCGGATGTCCAGATGAACACACAGAGCTCAGCTTTTTCTGTTAGTGTGTATATTAACTTTGTTTAGAAGTTCTTAATGCATGGCGCCTTTCTTTCAAAACGTTCTTAAAACTTAAACATTATTATGATCAAATAATGGAAGGTAATTAAATTCAAAGCACACCTTCGTCTGGCTTCCTCTTCAATGTATTCTCTCTATGGCAACCGTTTCATACTTTATGCTTGTTCTTACTGCTTTTTTCCTCAATATTGCACGACTTCATGACGCTAAATTAACTCACAGACATTTCTATTAGCCCGATGCTCCGCATGCCAAGCCAATCTACGCTTAATATATGCATGATGCCGTCCGCCCGATAACACTTGAATGTTGCCAGGGCAGGGGAGGTTTGTGGACAGGCGGCAAATTCCTGGACTGGGGTCACAAGTTGCCAGGGAGACAACGAGCTGCCGAGCCGCTCTTATCAGAGGCACGTGGAAAACTTTTTGAGTTTGCTTCCAAATGAATTTAATGAAATGGAAATGTGCAGTCATGAAGCAAGACAGTTAGCTGTTGTACAATTGTACAATACATATTTATAAGTCACATGTTTCTTTAAGTTAGGTTAGGTTAGGTTTTTCTTTTTGAACAGATGAAGGGGTTAGTCAAGTAATATCGCATAGATTAGTTGCAAATTGACTTTCTAAAGGCAAAAATTAGTTAAGACTAAAGGAGACATGGGATATCAGTTATATATATATTTATATTTACTATTATTTATAGCTATTTTCCAAGCCTAATAAAAGTCTCAGTCTGAGAACCTCTTTATAAGATCATATTTAATACTTCAGTATTCCATATACTCCCCCACCGTAATGGGTATCTGCTAGGCCATCATTTCAATTCTTTCCCCACACTAACTGCCTTTTTCTATTGCATACTCCTTGGCGCCTTGACGAATGCAACAGTAGAAGAACTGAAACGAAACCATCTCCCAGTTTGCTGCTCAGCGAGATGATGACGACAAGTCCATCGGGCGTCAGGCAAAGTACCTTTTCACACATGAGCGCGCACAGCATACTCCGTCGTCGTGCCTCGCCCTCGACAAGGAGTTCGCTCGGAGTTTTTGTTGTAAATCACAAAGTGAAACCGAAACCGAAGCCAAAGCCGAAACCGTTAACGTGTTGCGGTTACGCTGCTGACTTTGTTGTGTGTGTCGCAAGGGGGAAAAGAAGTAAAAAAAAAAAACGAGAAACAGAATCACATCGAGTCATTCCATTTGGGCATTATTAAATGCGTCTAGAGGCGGGCGGCACACACCGCAGGGTTAGCTGTGTGGGTGTATATGTGTGTGTGACTGTGTGTGTGTGGGGTAACGTCCTGTCTCACATTTTTTATAGCGAATTCATTTCTGTTTTTTTCGCAATGTTTTGGTTCCTTTTTTTCGAAGTTTATCAAACTTCTTACATTTGTTTTGTTGTAAAATGGTAGCACACACACACACACACGAGCACACACACACTCATACATGTGTGCAATCTTTCTGATTTAATGATTGCTTTTGAGTTTGTCGGTTCGATGTGTGCGTGCTCCGGTTTCGCATTTCAGCCAAAGAAAAATGTTCAAACTGTTCCAATTTCGTTTCTTTTTACTTTCTCTTTCTTTTCGCCCAGCAGAGATTTGTCAATTCTTTGACACAATGATGCATAACGTTATCTGAGATTTTCAAGCGATATAAACTGAGGGGAGGAGGTAACAACAACAACAGATTTGGCGAATTAATCTTCTTAATGTTCGAGCTAAGACTGCGACGGGGTACTAAGTAGACTGTTTAGGTTTTCAATCACATAATGCGATTGTCGAGTGGGGAGAGAGAAAAAAGGAGGGACAGAGAGAGAGAGAGAGTGGGAGTGTGAGTGTGAGGTAGAGCTGGAGTCATAGAGTTGTTCGCTAATTGCTGCACTTGCCGCATGTTGCATGCCCCATGGCATGGCTCGTCGCTATGGCCACGCATAATCATATCAGCTTCCACTCGATTTAACTGCGACGACGACGCAATTGTCGAGATTCACATGGCAACCAGAGCAGTCGCCTGGACAGGAGCACGCAATGCACTACCAGTTCTTCAACTCTCTGTCTCTCTCTCTTTTACTTGCTCCCTTCCTCTCTGCGCCACTCGCATTTTATCGACATTTATTGCTCAACACTTTTTTTGGCTTCTGCTCTCATTGATTGCATGAAAATTGCGCAATTTCTGGCTAAAAGCATTCCCCACTATCTGCTTCCTTTGTGCCTGGCAAATTGCAGACTGTATTGTTGCTCTCGTTTCATATTTGTTGTTGTTCTTCTTGTTGTTGTTATTCCTGCTACTGCGGTGCTTCCCGCTGCTGCCATGGCGCTTAAGCTGCGATAAAAATTTCGTTCAATAACCATTTTGTTTGTAAATGAGGCACGAGCTCAGTTCATGTTTGGATGTATTCCTTGAGCTGCTGTTGTTGTTGTTTCCTTTTGCTATTGAGCCGACAAACAAGACGAATCCATAATCGATCTTAAGGGGTGCTTGAGAAGTTCACTTGCATATGCATATTATAATTGGAAAAGGAAGTCAAGGAAATGATTAGCAGAAGATTATTAGAAAAAGGTTTATTTTTGGACGTTTCTAGATACTAAGTACTTAAAGTATATATAACTATAAACATTATTCAAAAACGATGCTAAAGCTAATAATTTTTATAACTGTGTAAAAATATCAGTTTCGGTAAGGAATATCTAAGTGTTTGACCTTTCAAATCAACTGTTATTCATAAATTAATTAGGATAAATTGTTACAAATTTAACAGAGATGAAATTCTCTTACGAATTTGGTCCCCTTTCACAGCCGTTAATCGAAAATAATCAAGTCAAGGGCAAATCAAGTGTAGGAGGCAAAGCTAATAATATTTATAACTGTGTGAAAATATCAGCCAAGGAATGTCTAAGTGTTTGACCTTTAAAATCAACTCTTTTTGATAAATTAATTTATATAAATTGCTACAAATTTAACAGAGATGAAATTCACTTACGAATTTCACAGCCGTTAATCGAAAATAATCAAGTTAAAATCAAATCAAATGTAGGAGGCATAAAAAAATGTATTTTACTTTGTCAGCATGATTTATTTATTATTTACGATAATAGACACCCTTTAAATATATTTTTATGCAGCATTTTTCTATCAAGTATTTTAAAGAGGCCTTACCCAGAGAGTAGTTCACATATGGAGGGAGTGGCATTTCAAGCCCAAGCCCCAAACAGTATGCTATGATTTTTTGTTTGCAAATTTTTTCTGTCTTCACGTCCCCTCACATCACCTCTATAAACCTCTGTGCCTACCAAGTGAACATGTAAAGACCGTCAGTCATAATACTCATTATGAACGGCTTAAGCGATTTCCCCTGGGTGCGTACTAAGCCTCTTCACAGTGATTGAGAGAGAGAAAGAGAGAGTGGGAGAGTATAAGAAAGAGAGGGAGCTGGAAACACACTCATATGCATACAATACACACACCCACGCAAAGATTTTTCTTCCTTTTTTCCCAATGTGCAAAAAGCAATCTGAATGAAATCCGATTTGCTGAATATTCTACAAAGACATAGCAAATTGGCAACTCGAATGCGATTGCGAATGGGAATGTGAATACGAAAATAAATGTGAATGTTCCGAGTGATTGTTGTGCGGCCACATCAATCAGGCGACTGATGACCAGCAGAGGTATTGCTGTCATGTTGCCTGTACCAGAAACATGGAAAATATGCTATAATTAACGTTCATAATTTGTATGATACGTGTTTGCGCGTTCTCTTCCCCCTTCTCCTGCCCCTTACCCTTCTCTTCTGCTTCTTCTGCTCCGGCGCGTGCTGGGAAAATGGACAAAGTCGACGTTTTGCTAATGAAAATAATCTGTCATCAAAGGCAGCAACCCCCATGTGCGAACAGGTAGTGACCATCCTCCTCTTCCCCGTCAACCACTCCGCCCCTGAGCAACCCCTTGGCTGACATTGACTTCCAACTATTAACTCAATATATGAGCAGCAATTGTCGAGCCGTAAAAAGGGTTGCACGATTGCAGGAAATTGCATTTGCGCTGTCACGAATCAGATAAGAGGCGCCGACCTGCGCCAGGATATGACATTAAAAGCGCATCAGCAGGGACCAAGACAGGGACAGAGCAAACGCTTAGAGATAGCGAACGTGGGCGCATCCAAAGCGGAAACTGTTGCTGTAATTACATTGGACGAACAATAAACGAAAGAAATCAAATCAAAGTTGTCCTCAAGGTTCAACAAAACGCACCTTGGATACGCTTACTAAACAGAAAAAAAAAAAACAGAAGTAAGAACTCTAATATTATTAGATATTTTATTATATTATTATTTTTGTTTAAGAAGTGTAATTAATAACTATTGTAAAAATATTGAAAAAAAAAAAAAAAAAATATTAAATATTTATTATTTATAAAGACGAAACAATTGAAGGACTTATTTACAGAAATTAAAAACATACCCTTCATATGTTAGATATAATAAAGTTCAAAATAATTTAAAAGATTGTAAGCCTGTTTGAAATCTCTAAAAATAAGTTTAAATACACAACCCAATTTAGAGAACCTCATACACCATTGATATAAACCCTAAAAATACTCTGTAAGAAAGTGGGAATACCCTAAGCCGGCTTTTGCCATCTAGCTCTCTTCCCGCTTAGTCATTTGCGCTCTATTCACTTGTCCCGCTTGCCGTTCATCAGCGCTCAGCAGGCTCGGCACATCCTTCTCGCCTAGAGCTTTGTTTGCCCCATTAAATTAAATATCCCACGTCCAACTGCTCCCTCAACGACCTTTGACTGTCTCCGTCTACGGACAATGCGCGCAATTTCTGTCATTTCCTTAATAGAAATCTTATCTTTTGTGACGCCTTCGCCGTCCGGCCAAGCGCTAAGCCGGATATCGCACCTTTGACATCTGCCAGCGGGGAGCTTAAGTGGGCATTATTGATGCCCGATGCTCAGCTGTGTGCGACTGTGTGTGTGCGAGTTGCATGTGTGTGTGTGTGAGTGTGTGTGGACAAAGCTAGCCTGTGCTACAAATTTCATGTGATTTCATCCAAAATTCTAATAACACATCCAGCTGCAACAAACATTACAAACACAGCACAAACACCTCGCTCTCCCCTTCCCCCTCTCGCTCACTACCCCCTCTCGCACGTGCACCTTCCATTCTCTCCTGATGTGCAGCCATGCGCCACCATGCAAATCCTGTGGACTGTCGCCGCAGGGCATCCTTGCCACTTGTCAAAGATGCAATCCCTACTCACTGCTCAGAGAGCCTCTCGCTCCATATCCTGATGAGATCATTATGGCAGTGCTGGATCGCATCATCTACTACTCGGGCGCAACGAAAATCTTTCATAATCTCGACTTGGCTGTGCTAGGTAAGTGAAGCAGACGAAAGATTAAGACATGAACTGATCAGTTTGATCTTGTAACTCAGCTGGATCACTGAATACACCGATGCTGGCACCGACGCTTGAACCGAAGCTTGCTCCGATCACAGCGTGCGACAAGTCATGCAGCACGACGCGAATCTGTACGCCGGAGACGTCGTGCAACGAGGCAAGTGTCAAAGGTTGTCCGTCCAGTCAGAGCAGCAGCCGATACGACACGGCCAGGAATCTGCATGCCTCCAGCTGTGCCCCCAAGTCATCCAGCCTCAAGTCGTGCAACATCAAAGCGCCCTGCCAAGGCAATATACGATTACGTACGCCACGCGTTGACTTTGCCAATCCCATTTCCGATGATCGTGGAGCTCCATTAATGGAGCGCATGAAGCAATCTCTTTCCACTTGTTCTCTGGCCTGCAAACAGATCAAGACGCGACTGGCGTCCAGTTGTAAAAACAGGCGTTGGGTCTGGACGCGCCTAACGCGATCGGGTAATGGCTGCAAGACCTACGAAGTATATCACACTTCAGGTAACAAGTCCCCAAATACTGGCGGACAACCGGACATTGTCTTTCTGGTCATGCCCAATGGGCAAGTGATGCCCTTCGAGACTGTACCGGCTCCTTCGTCGTGTGATAAGTCTTGAAAATAGCTAACTCCAATAGCACACTGGACCCCTTTATAGCGATTTCCCTCTTTGAAAATACTAGCAATTATGTAATATTTATAAAATACTCCTTCTGATACTCGAAATTATTTTTTGTCTCAAAGTGCCAGTGATTTTGCAATATTAATATATTAAATATAATCGAAAAAAAATGCTACACATATCTATCAAATTATTTTAATTAGTAAAACTTTAGACCTTAATTCTACAAGCAATGTTGCCAGATCAGGTTTTTACAGGAAGGAGTTACCTTGTTATTCGGCCTATCGATCTTCGATTATAAAAGTTAGGAACAAATATTTCACACTATTATTTTTTTTGTATTTATATCGAAAGCTTATAACTATTTTTTTAATCTTGGCACAAATGTAATTGATTATTTTTGTAGCATGGCTTATTAAGAGAACAGGCCCAATACGACCTTTTCGACTTAGAAATATAATTTAAATATAAAAACTAGAAACAATTTTCAGGAAATTAAATTACCCGAATTCATTTAGGTACATTTTGTTTTAATTAAGAACCTCGAGCCGAGATTGACACCATCAACAAAATTTTGAAAATCACATAAATAAACATAAATAAAAGTACAATTTACAATTTACAAATATGCAGGAAATATCACAAAAATTTCTAGGCAATTCGAATGCCCCGACGAAATAAAATATAGACTAGTCCGGTACTGATCAGCATATACAACATCAAAATAAGCATGCACTCTAAAATATCACGTTCATGCGGCAACAGAGTCATGTTGACAACGCCAGTAAGCAAGTTGGTGATCATAAAGTATGTTAATCCGTTCATATTAAGTGACTCCACATAGCTGGGTAACTCAGTAGTTTTGCCTTCTTTGCTGAGAGCAAATTCAAAGAGGAACGAAAAGAACAGCAACAAAGTGGTGCAAACAGCTAGCAGCCACACCACGTAGCCCGTGTTGAAGGTGGCACGAATTATGCCGCATTCAAAGGCACTTATAACAACCAGTGTCCAGAGGGCAATGGCGCAGGAGAGCATGTGATAGAGCTTCGACCAATATTGAGTCTTGGTCAATTGATTCTTGGACATATACCATTTGGCACCATAGATACTTAGTAAGTAGAGCGCAGCGGCACCTGGCAACGAGCTAAAGCCTTCGCGATTGGAGTCGAAGAAGCCAAAGCGTACGGGATCTTTTATAATATGTTGGCAAAGACCCAGCTGCAGTAATGATTCATGCAGTACCAGCAGGACTGAAAGAGAGAGATATACAATTAGATAATTTCAAATAATTTTGAACTACAGTTCGACTCACCCACTCCCAAGAGTAATAGCTGATTGTCGGAGCGAGCCAAGAGACTCAGCAGACTGCCAAAGAGTTTCGTCAGTCCGAGTATGAAGAAGGCGTTCAAATGTTTGCCATATTCGTGTTCATCCTGATGGTAATCAATAGCGGTGATTACTAGGGTGCGAGCGAGGCCGAGTACAAGCAATGGTATCACAGCTTTGTGCAGTCTCTTGATATCACTCCAATTTCTGGCTCTGTGCGAGACCATGCCCATGGTCACCACAAACAAACCGATGCCCATGTCCATGATTGAGGCGCCATATGTGCGACTTTTGCGGTACTCAAATGGGAAGAATTCAAAGTCAACGGCAAGAATAGCGACACCGGTGCCCACATAAGCAGTAGAACGTAAAAGAGTAAAAACTATGGGTCGCTTTTCCAGCTGGAAGAAGTAATGCTTTGGTTTTGCAGCAAGTCTCGGCCAAAGTGCCAGGAACATAATAAAGGTGACTACACAACAATACAGACCATTGTAGTTGCTGGCCCATGTTATGTTGCATACGACGGGCGCGGCAATTACCAGAAATTCGAGTAGGAATCGCCATGTAGAATGCAACGGCAAATGTTGGCACAGCAACTGGGCTAGCGTGAAGCCTAACACTGTGGGAATTATTACCAGCAAGCTTTGTACACTCTCTTGCACAGTTTTCCATGGATCCGGTTTTATTTTCTCAATTTCACGTTGAATATAGCTTTCAAAAACATAAAGAGGCGGAGAGCGCATGTAGTTCCTCGGGGAATCTTCAAGACTACAATAATTTTTGGCGTAGACATGGTTAGATGCAGAACCCATTGTGCCTTTGAAACGGAATGTAAACAAAAAACAGATGACTTGCAGGTGCTGCCACTTAATGTGAAGAAATTTCTATCGAACTTATCGATTATATTTGCCATTGTGAATGAAATACAGATTTGCTGGATTGCCACCCTGTGGAGACATTGTTATCGCCCATATCGATTTATATTTAATTAAACCCGCACATTTTGAATACCTCCTCGTAATCGATACTTTGCAACTGTGCTTTCGTAATTTTCATTTCTGATACTGACGGTTTATTTTAAAATTAAATGCATTGGGTTAAATTTGTAGAATCACAAAGCGCTAAACTAAACTAGAGCTCATCATGCTGTGCCGTTGTCTGTGGGAACTCCTTGTGTGAACGCACCTGCGTTGCCGCCTGGGCGACCAATCGATCGAATTCATCGACATCAAATCGATAATTGGTAAACTTGGCATGTGCTCCGCCCTCGGGATGATGACCCTCGTCCTGTGGATAGACCAAGTCACGGTGCTCCCACGTCACATAGTGTACACCGCGCAGGCGTGCCAAGTCCTTGTAGCAATTCGGATCTTCGCAATTGTAGAGCTCAAAAATGCACGCCCAGTTGGGCAGGAAGAGCAAGTGCGTCAAGCCGGCGCCATGCATGCCAATGAGGATGTCCGAGTTCCTAGTGATGGCCAATTGCTCAGTGAAAGAGAGACTGCAATAAATAGCAAAAGATTAGCCACAATTGAACCATCTTAGTGGAGTCGTCAGTTACCGTTCGTAGGAGACACGTTGCACTTGGTAATCCTCATGGGCATTCAGCTTGGCCAGAAGGGCATCCTCGTTGAGCACCTGCCTATACTTTGTGCGACGCGACAAGTATGTGATGCGCAGCTTCTGCTCCTGCTGCAGTGGGGCCTGGTAGGGAATCTGCAGACGATGCAGAATGAACTCAGAAAAGGCGCGGAAGAGTCCACTATTCGAGCAGCCCTGGATCTGCAAGAGAAAGAAGCCAATTGTCACTCATACTCATACTCGATTGTAACTCAACTCATACTCACAATGGGCGTGTTGTAGAACAATCCGAAGATCATGCGAGGAAGCAGGGGCAGCACAACATTGCGGAAGCAGACGCGTTTGCCCTGCACATCACTCAGTGTCCAGATGGGACGTTGGCTAAATGCTTTGAAGGTATCACGGAATGGGGAGTCATACGGATATGTCTCCCAGATGAGTATCTGCACATCTGTATTGAAGGCAGCCGGATGAGATTGATTGACAAAGAGCGAGGCATAGAGGTTAAAGAAGTCACAGAAATGATGATACATATTGTAGGTGGCATCGATCTTCATGATGAATGTGGGTGCATTCACAACCAGATCACATGCGCCGCTTTCCAGCACCGGCTGTGGCAGAGTATCGAAATTACGCAGCTCCGGACCCCACGACTGCAGGGCGGACCCAATGTGATCCATTTCGGCACTGAGCTTGGTGCGGTTCAGCTCGCAGTGACCCAGCACCTGGCCGGGCTTCAGCACATCCATGTGGTAGCGTATGCGCTCCTCACGCTTGGCCACGTCACGCAGATCGATAAGCAGATTGCGGCCACGACAGAAGCGCAGATAACGCGTGCATTCCAGCGAAGAATCCGACAGATATTTGGGCACACACTGCGGGGTCAGTTCGGCAAGCTGCTGCTGTATGTACCCGAAGTCAGCCTGGTAGTAGAAGGTCTGCACTTGGGCCTCCTTGCTCGGCGCCCACCCAGTATGCTCGCCGGGGCAATGCGGTGTCTGGAAGCGAGTCTCGGGACTGCAATTACGCTCGTGGCCCCAGCAGGCACGGGATTTGGTGCGGATTACCGTTTCATTTGCGGGCAACTGTCGCTTCAGCGTGGGAAACGTATTGAGGTAGCGTATGAGATGATCCGATGGCAAATTCGGCAATGTCAACGTGTACTTTGGTTCCCCATTCGAGTTCGTTTCGGCAAGACCGGGCTGTACCAGTAGGAGAAGGGGCAGCAGCAGGAGGAACAACAGCGGGAGAGGGAACTGCCTCCAGTTGAGTATTAATCGTTGCAGCATCTTGGCTTTAAGTACTTCGTTTTCTTCGGCTTTCACAGACTTTCTGAAGCGCGTCGCGTTTCACATTTTCATTTCGCACTTGAGCTTGAGCTGCTGCATTTTTCACGGCCAACAATGGCGATGCCCAGTGACGATGATCTCACTTGTCTTGGCTGATAAATGATGATTATGATTGAGTTAATTCAACGGCAGCACGACAGCAGCATCAGCCTGCGTCGCTCGTCAAAGGTGCGAGACCATAAAAAACGAAACCTGTTCATGCAAGCAGCTGTTCGCGCATCAGCTGTTCGATTGACACAGGGTGGCTCGAGTGTGCAGTGTGTACACACGTAATAAGGTTACGTTACAGTAACATAATATAAGTAAATTGTATTTGTTTGTTTTCCGGCAAAATGCAACAGTTGTTTAATCAATAAATTATAAATCTATCAATTTTTAATGATAATTTGACTTAAAACTAACTTTTAATACAGTTACTACAAATTGTAACTACAGACAGCACTGTCTGCAGTGATTTGTGTGACGTCACTCACACCATCATTTAAGAGTTCTCACACCCTCGACCACCTTATAGCACAGCATGCACTCTTACTTTGTCAAGCAGCTGGTCTCATTGCAATTCGTGTTTGACTCTTGAAGGGTATTTTCTGCGTATACATTTTTCAAAAAAACGATTGCAGGCAATTAAGAAAAGTTCGCAAAACGTTTAATTCAGAGCAACTACAATGCGTAATGTGCCGAAAAAGTGCGTATATAACATGTGATTTCAAGTTCATTACTAAATATGTCATCATTCTTGTGTGGTTTCCCCCTCCCCCTCTACAGTCTCGGCCTATTAGTGACTACACCTGGTGGCAGCAGCAGCGCTGTCGGTGGCACCACAGATAGTGGCATATCGACAAGTGGGAGACACAACAGTTTGGAGGACATCAATCTGGATCAGTTCCTCAAGACAATCAATTATGAAGATACGGTCAAGCAGCTGGACATTTACTATGGCATCGGTATGAATTCACTGCAATCCTTTAAATAACCTTGGCGGCAACTCTGTAGGGCAGCCAATTTAGCATCAATTGATGCCACAACGGCTCGTCGCATCGTCGCGTCGTTGAGGTCTATTTATAAACAGTTCTCCGATGCGTTGTCGCAAATTATCCGCAGACGTTTGTGTTTGTTAGTTCTCTCTCGCTCTCTCCTCGTATTGCTCTCTTACTCTCTCTCTGTGTGTCTCTCCGCGATCTCCATGGCAAACAGAGGCGACTTGTTTTGTTTATTTGCATTTGTCAACAACAACAAACGCGGGCCCAACCATGTGCCTGTGCCCGTGGCACGCGTGCTGAGCCATTGACACCTCGCTAATCTCGCCGTAGAGATCATTATTAACACTTAACAGCAGAGTTTGGGAATCTTCGAAATATGTAAATTGTATTGTACAACTCTCGCAAGGCTGATGAGCTCACGCATTTCCTTATCAGCCAAGTTTACCACATGTCATTCTTCAATAATATTACATACCCTCCTGATGCTGATAAGAAATCTGAACTGACCCTTATAGTAAGCTAATAGACAGTTGTGCCTCTCTCCCACATGCAATTCAAATAATCAGTTTAACTGATTTGCAAACCTTTTTTTATTCTATAATCCCTCCTTCCTCCTCCTATTGCAAACCTTTCTCTAACATAATCTCTCTCTCCACTTCCCAGTCAAACGTCAACTGCTGCGCTATCAGAGCCCCATCACCGGCCTATTCCCGGTGATGAGCACCGATCAGCTGGTGGGTTCAGTACGTGACAGTGTCTACTGTGCTGCAGCCGTGTGGAGTTTGTATCAGGCCTACAGACGCATTGACGATGATCGCGGCAAGTCATACGAGCTGGGCCAGAGCACAGTGAAGTGCATGCGCGGCATACTCGAGTGTTGGGTGAAGCAGGCATCGCGAGTGGAGCTCTTCAAGCAGCGTCAATCGAATCAGCACGCGCTGCACAGCAAATTCCATTTACACACAGGCGAGAAGATCTACCCGGATGAGTTCTACAATCACTTGCAAATCGACTGCGTAAGTGGACAAAGTCTGAGTCAAGTTCAACTAACTCACTTCCCCTTTCCCCTTCAGGTCTCTCTTTATCTGCTGTTCCTGGTGCAGATGATCACGTCGGGATTGCAGATAATCTACACACATGATGAAGTGGCCTTTGTGCAGAATCTTGTGTATTATGTGGAGCGTGCTTATCGTACCCCCGACTTTGGGATGTGGGAGAGAGGCTCCAAGTATAACAACGGCACGCCGGAGATCCATGCCTCGTCCATAGGCAAGCTTAAGATAGAATTCAATTTTTGTTCCCTTCGTTAAACTGTTCCTTTTGCAGGCATGGCCAAATCTGCGCTGGAGGCCATTAACGGCTGCAATTTGTTTGGCGAGAAAGGTGCCTCATGGAGTGTAGTCTACGTCGACATCGACGCACACAATCGTAATCGCAGCATCTTCGAGACAATGCTGCCACGTGAGTCCAGCTCTAAGGTGCGTAAAACAGTCGATTTTTGCTTCAGTTATTAATATAAATAATGCCTATAGGGCGTGGATGCTTCACTGCTGTTGACACTCTCCTTCCCGGCCTTTGCATCGCACGAGGATCGTCTGGTGGAGCAGACCAAACAGAATGTTGTTAATCGATTGCGTAGCAAAATGGGATTCAAGCGTTTCACACGCGATGGTTTCCTTTGCAAAACGGAGGACAAGACACGTCGCTATTATCAGTCAGGAGAACTGAAGGAATTCGAGGGTCTGGAGTGTGAGTGGCCCCTCTTCTTCATCACCATGATCATCGATGGTGTCTTCAAGAACAACAACGAACAGATCGAAGAGTTTCAGAATGATTTGAGGCGTTGCCTGCACACCGATGCCAATGGAGATCCTGTGGTCACCATGTACTATGCACCCGATGGTGAGGGTTCCTATATGCGTGCACCCTCACAGTCGCTGTTCCTGTGGGGCCAATCGTTCTTCATTATCGCGCAACTACTGACAGCTGGACTCCTTCACATCAACGAATTGGATCCGATTCGACGCTATTTGCCGAGTTATAATCGACCTAGACGCGCTGGTCGTTATTCGGCTTTCCAGGTGAGTTTGTGGCGGAGCGGGCGAACGCGCTAAATTGGAATCGGACGGAGTCTGGGAAACTTGCGGGAAACAGTTCTACTACATACATATATAGTAGCTTCAATGCTGTGTGTGTCTGCGTACGCTGTCCTATTTAATTGGTATTTCGATTTGATTGTATTGTTCCCTTTGTTCATTTCTATGGGCTACGAATTGGATTTTAAATTGGCTTTAATACTACTTTATATATACTCTATATAATTCTATTTTGTCCATTCTCTACTACCCCCACTACCAACGTCTACCAACAATTACTACCACTACTACTGCTCCCAACTACAAACCAAACAAACAATATATCAAAAAACCATATATGCTTACATATACTACATATATATCCCAAAAATACTCTCGAAACAATCTATTCCAAATCACATAATTCGGTTGGCTTACAAAATTATAAACAGGGCAAAGCTTTCGATGATAAACACAAAGTAAGTAGTCGAACAAAAGTATTCAATATTCGCACTATAAATGTGATCCTCTAACGATCAACTTGTCTAAATTATTCCTTTATTTCTACAAAAATATCTATTTGCTTTGTTTTTAGATGTTGTGCACATTAGATCACAATTTACTTTGCAAATTCTCTTTTTATTTCGCAACACACACACACACACATATGACACACAAAAATACACATGTGTGATAAATCTTACGCTGCAGCACAGTGGGAAATTTTAAGAGAAAACGATGTAAAAAAAATCATATTAATTTTTGCAAAAGAAATCTGTTTCTGAAATTAAAATTTCCCTCTGCGTTGCTGTTCCTCACTTATTTATTAGTTGCAAATCTGAATACATTTTAATGGCTGTGTTTATTATTATCGTTTCCTATTGTACATAGCGAAAAAACAACAAAACAACAAAATCTCCTGCTTATTTCTTTTTGTATCTAAATCAAACAAGTTTTTTCTTTACTCTTTTCGGTACTGTTTCTTGTCTATAAATCTACTGCATTTGCATTTGTTCCTACACACGCTCTATACATAGGCTAAACCAGGCACTGTAAGTAATGGATCACCAGCTCTCTGGATGGGTTCTTCAAAACGTTCTACGTAGTTTTCAGTTGTTTATCGTTTAACTTACTTTTTTTTTCTTACTTTTCGTTGGCTTTATTCTTTAACCGATTTGTAGCTAACCCCACAAAAGCAAGCACCATTTAAAATAGTTAGTTGAATCCAAAATTAATCAAAATTGTAATCGGGGCAGCGCTTAAATGAAAGACTATACACAAAAGTCCAAGCTATTTTAAGACCCAAAAAAAAAAAACTATTTCCACTAATAATTTCTTTACTAAAACAACAAAAACTTCTATGCAAATAAAGAAACCACGCATACCACTAATTTTGGATGCCAAGAAGGTAATTAGTTGGGGTCAAAGAAGGGTTAACAAGTTCTGAAAAGGCGTTGTATAGGCAACAAATTGGCAGTTAAATGACAATAAAAATTCTAAATTTATTTGCAGAAAGTCTTTATGTATTATAAGTTCATAATTACTTATCGAACTGTTGAGGTTCACTTTAAAGTTATTTTACAGTGAATTTCGACTACTTAACTATACTAATCGTTTGCTTTTAGAGTTAGTATAACTCGAGAGATTTATGTTTTTCCAATCAGATATTCCTGAACTAAGTGTTTTTATTTAGTTGTAAGAAAACTGTCATGTTCTCAAGTTTCTTCTCTTGTTTTATGTCGAGCATGTTTTGAAATCCTATTCCACCTACCTTCTGCACACTCCTCTTTGATCTGTATGTTCCACAATCCCCACAGTCCTCGCCCTCAATCTATGCTAGTCTCCTTTATCCTTCCCCATCAATTGTTATAATTGTTAATCTATTTGTTTTTTGCATTTTGGCATTTGATTCGTACAAACTCTCTACCCTCATATGATGAAATTCCCAAGTGTATAATAATTGGCTGTATGCATTATCTAACTTCTTTATTTCACAAGAATATATATGTTTTATTATCTTTTATACTAATAATTTTTGTGTGCATCCTTACAGGGCACCGCAACCGATTTGGTGGTGCAAATTGTATTGATCGCCGAGTCGATGCGTCTGCAAGCCATGATGGCCACCTATGGCATCCAGACACAGACGCCTCATGAGGTAAGCTCATCTTCTCTTCATTTATCAAATATATAATTAACTGTTTATTATATTTCAGGTGGAACCTGTGCAAATCTGGAGCTCCACTGAGCTAATCAAGGTCTATCAGCATTTGGGTGTCAATAACAAGGTTGGATTATCGGGACGTCCCTCACGTCCAGTGGGCTCGTTGGGCACCAGCAAGGTCTATCGCATCTGTGGCATGACTGTGCTCTGTTATCCGTTGATCTTTGAGGTTTCTGATTTTTATTTATATCGCGATATGGCGCTGTTGATTGATGACATTAAAACGGAGCTGCAATTCGTGGGCAAATACTGGCGTCTATCGGGCAGACCAACAGTTTGTTTACTCATACGAGAGGAGCATATGCGTGATCCCCAGTTCAAGGAGATGCTCGATCTGTTGGCCATGCTTAAGAAGGGATACTGCGATGGCATGAAGGTGCGCATTGGACGTCTGCAGAACTTGATTAGCAGCTCTTGCATTGAGCATTTGGATTTCATGAACCAAAGCGATTTGACAGACAATGAGAACGCCTTCTCTCAGATCAATCATGAGTATATTGGCTATCAATCGCTGACAGATGTGCCCAAGGCGTTGACCTATATCGAGGAGAAGGTCTCAGTGGCAGTAAGTCGTGATATGACAGAGAATTATTCAAATTATTAACTGTATTCTATTTGTTCCACTTAGCACTTCGATAGCAAACCAACGCCGGATATTATTAATGCACTGCGCAGCACCGAGTCCATCTATTGCCTGTGCCAATTGTGGGGCATCCTGCTGAACCGCGAGGGACCACACTTCGAGGTCAACGGTTTGAATGTGAATACGGCACTCACGCAGCTTTATCATCGGGCTGGCTCCCTGCGCTACTGGCGTGCCGTGCGCTATTGTTCGTCTCTGCTGCATCACATTGTGGACTCTATAAGTCCGTTTATTACCACTGTGCTGGTAAATGGCAAGGAACTTACTGTAGGCATCATTGGCCAAAAGGAAACAGTCTTCGACAAGCCAATGACACCGGCTGAGATACAGGATGTCATGTATACCAGCGTCCAGCCATATGATGTCATTCAGGCTGTGCTCCAGCAGGAGGTGGTGCTCTATTGTGGTCGCCTCATTGCCACCAATCCGTCCATGTTTCGTGGTATACTGAAAATTCGCATTGGTTGGGTACTCGAAGCAATGCGCATCTATTTGCAAATCTCTGGACAACAGAGCATCGATGTGGACAATCTATCGCCGTTCCAGGTGCGCATTCTGCTGCAGAAGGTGCTGACGGTCAGCGAGTGGGCCGTGGAGGAGAAGTAAGTAAAGCCTTCATCGTTATATATTGTTTATATTAAAAAATTACTTTATTGCAGATTAACAACCTTGCAGCGTCGTCAGCTTGAGGGTTGTCTGTGCCGTGTTCCCAAGCACTTCTATAACAAAATCTGGGAGATTTTACAGCGCACGCCACAGGGCATCCTGACACAAGGGCACCATCTGCCTGCCACGCCCACGCTGACCAGCATGAGTCGCGGAGAATTGACTTTCAATTTGTTGGTGGAGGAGACGCTTATCTGCATTGATCGTCCCGAAAGAAGACAAATCACTGTCGAGCTGCTGTGCATTGTGGCCACGATACTGAATCGGTAAGTTGCTTTTAGAGTCATGTGGCATCCTATATACTCACTGATTTCTTTATCCCATTCTCCTTAGCAATCCTGAGCTGCACTTTAAGCAGGCGCTCGACTTGGATGGAATTCTTGCTGAGGCTTTTGCCATGTACTGCAAGGACAACAACATAAAGCATCAGGCGACGTCCGTGCCGGATCAGAAACCAATCGATATGAAACCTTTCTATTCTCTACCGTACTCCGAGACAACTGGATATTTGGCACGTGCAGCTGTTAACAAAGTGCTGCAGGGTGGCATCTTCTCTACCGCCGAAGATGATGTGCAGATCGATGGAGATCATTTGCATGATGACAATTGCAAGGTATCCTAAGATGGAACCCTGCATTCAGGCTTTTGTATATAGCACAACTTGTCATATCCTTGTTGTTGACCCACCCTAATTGAAAACTATCCAAAGTAGCTCGAATTTGTAGCCTATTCTATTTTATTGTATGTGTCACAGTCTTTAATCAGTGTCGCCTTAGTTGTTAATTACATATGTTATATTATCTTAATTATATACACACACACATTGTTGCAAGCAACAACAGCGATGGTTACATCTGCGGTCAATCTATCGTCTTTGGTAATAGGTCAGTACCGATTGGTGGGTGGTGACGAGACGGAAACCTCTGCAATTGTTGCATTGTTACACTTGTCAAGCCCTGAACTCGTTTTATGCAATGCCAACCAAGGCGTATCGATTATTGCATCAGACTCGAGTATAAAAGACGCGCGGCAATTCTTCACTCGGTTTACTTAGTTGTTGAACGTGGTCGGAATGCGTGCACCCGAGTGGATGAGCAATGAAATGGCTCGCCTAACGCTCAAGCTGGAGCGTTATAAACCAACAAACAGTGGCTATAACCGCATACAATCAATACGCCTCTCAAAGAGTGTTACACAAATGCTGAATAACCCGTTGCCTGCATCCACAGCAGCAGGCACAGTCCGTGCCAGCCGCAAGGATGCCCAACAGCAGGAGAGCTCTTTCACCACACCACGTAGACGTGGTGTCCTGAGTCGCAGTGAATCGGAGTGGGAGGAGGTCTATCCAGCTGTCAAGTTCTGTAGACAATCTAGCAACGAAAGCGCCCACAGCCAGGACAGCAGCACCAGCAGCTACAATGAAAATAAATTCACGCACTATCGCAATTGCTCAACGCGGATTACCTAAGAGCGGAGCAAAAATTGCTTTTCTTGATTTGTTTTTATATTTTTGCAATAGAATATATGTTATATGTATATTATGAAAACATTATGTTAAGTAAATAAAGAATTCACTCGAAATTCAACAGAACCTTTTACTTCTTTAAGGGCATATGGGTACATTATATATTTAACTTTCTCCTCCCAAAAGAAAAAATTCACACTTGTAAAAATGTATTCTCCATTTAATGTAGTAAATTTTGATTCTCTATTTGAATTCATGCCGTGTAATTCGATGTTAGTTTCAGCTAATCAGAATATTAAACGCTAAAAGTAGGTACAATCTTTTTGATTTAATTCATATAATGTTTTACATGTTTCGTTTCTTGGTACAAAAATTAGTTTTTTATAAAATAGCATGTAAACTTTTATTTGGCGTGTGTGTGTGTGTGTATGTGTTGAACTAACGCTAATTGGAGATTGCCCATTCGAGATACAGAGGCGTATTATATGATAATGGTGTTTGAATTTGAAGCGAACGTCTTCTAAGCCTTTTTTATTATTGCATATTGATATGAAATTGCCGCTTAGGAGTTAAGCAAAATGAATACAATACAAATCGCATTCGATATATTACAAAAATATGTCAGGTGATATGCCTACAAATAAATTCAACGCTTTATATAAATCTGCTGCATGCAACACATACATATACATACGTACAATCCGCAATAATAATATATATATAGTTAAATCTATAACAAACAGTTTTAACATAATATCATAGATAATTTTCTCAATTTTGTTCTCTTTCAAAGGCAACAGAAAGTTTGTTATTTATGCAATTTGAAGCTTGCGCACACGACACGATGAATTTTACATTTAAAAATTTACATTTATAAATAGAAAACATTTATTGTTATTAAGTTTAGCTCTTTGTTCTTTTACTGGTTGAACTTATGCATTACAACGTTAGTTTAGTTAGTTGTTCGATTTACATTTAAGTTACTTTTGTAAAATGCTAAAAATCCCTGAATATGAGTTCTCATTATTATTATTATTAATTAATAATAATATTAACATTACGTATGACTTAGTTAATAACTTAGGCAAATTAGGTTCGTTTCATTTCGTTTAGCTACTTTTCGACTTAATTATAGTTACAATTCCTTTATATGTAGGTGTGTGACATGCACTAATTAGTTTCTCGACACAGATACAATCTTTACACACGGCAGTACTTGACAAAATTGAACTACATAAGTAACTAATGTAATTAATTGTAAGTGTTTTTGCTGTTCATGTTCATGTTGTTGTTGTTGGTTATTGGTTTTTGAATGTGTTTTGTGTGCTTTGTGAATTTCTTTTTGATTTACATTCTCTTTTTCTAACTAATTGCGGTATAAAAAGAAACCTATGTTAACGCAATAGAATACGTACTTAATACGTAAAACAATTCGAAATTCTAATTAACTCAAACATGTAAATTAGACCTATGTTATTGTTGTTGCTGCTGCTGTTGATATTGATGTTGTTGCAGCTGTTCGGGACGTCGTACACTCATGCGACTAGGTATGGAATCGGTATCTCCATCATCATCCATATACTCCTCCTTGGGCCGTGTCCATTTGATAAGCGTTTCTGGCGAGCGATACAAGAAGAGCAGTTTGGCAAACAGATCCTCCTCCAAAGCGAACTCCAATGCCTCACGCACCTGAAAGGAAATATATATTAGTATTTTTCACAAATATCTCTCTGTGAGTTATGCTTACCAAGTAGATGTCCAAGCAAAGTTGCAGTACCCTATCGACGTAGGGTAAATCTTCGAACATGATCTTGCGATTTTGACCACCGATAAATGATTTCATGAATCGCGAGGCCAATAAAACGAAAGTGGTATAGAGACCGATAATGCTGAGGATTAGAAGAGAAGACATCATGAAATTGTATACTATATAAAGAGAATTGAGAGCATCTTCAACTTACCCGCCTGCTGTGAGGAAGCTGAAGGTGGAAGGGAACTTCTTGTCGTTGAACGTGTACATGACAATACCCGAATTGCAGTCACTGAGGGGCAGATCCTTCAGCGTGGTGTTATAGAAGTTATCGTAGCAATAGTCGCGTATCTCCCACCATAAACCGTTGGTGGCATTATCCCGATGCATTTTAATGACCAACGGACGGTATTCCTGCTCCTTGCCACTCAGTACAGTGACCATTAAGGCATCGCCCGAGTTGAGCACCTTAATGAACTTGGGTATCATATTAGGTAACACCACAACCACCTCATCTTTGCCCTTGCTGACGACTTTAGTAGTAGCATTACTTGTGCCATTAATGGATGCATCAGTTGTGCCATTGGTGGCAGCTGCATTAGTTGTATCATTCGTTGCTCCAGCTTCTTCCAACTCATCATAGGTTTCGTTCAACATATTGATAAGAGCAGCGCGTCCCTCGAAGGATTCATCCAGCTTGATAGTGTGTTCATCTCCCACATTCTCCTTAAGTCCCTTCGCTGGAGCCTTGCGTGTCAGCGAATAGGAAAAGCGCGCAATCAACGTATTATCTGAAGAAGTAAAGGGATCAATATAGATTCAATTTGGAATTCTTGACAAACTTACTTTTCCTTAGATCGTCGGTTAAGCGCTGCTTATCTGGCGGTGCTATGTTCCATAGGGATGGCGAATTGCCTGCCAATTTGACTGCTGCCACATCTGTTGCATCGTAGCCAGCTAAAAAGGTTAGCGCCTGTTTGTTCTTGTTCCTGATGAAGGTATTGGTCATTGCGAGAAAACTTGAGGCGTTGATTTCCCTAATGCTATCATAATTATTTGTCGTGTAGATGGGATCATAAGGTCCAATGCGTATGGACACCGAGACCTGATAAGGCACATTTGAGGTGCCCACAGCGTTGCCCAAGGCAAACAGACACAGAGGACCCCAAATACAAATTACAATCAGCAGCACCACAGTGCCGCCCATGATGAGCTTCGAGAGAGAAGCCTTCTTCTGGGCGCGAATTGCTGGGAAATCAGTCTCCGATTGCCGTGCGCAGCGAATGAGATAAATGTTCGAGAAAATGTCCTCCATCTTTAGCCAGTCGAAGATTGTCATTGTGCTATCGATGCATACCCAGTCGAGTATGGTGCGCAGCTCATACAGGAAGGGTATCTGCATGTACACCTTGAAGGCAATCATATTGACCATTGAGAATCCCTTGGTGAAGAAGTTGCCCAGAATGCGCTTGGGGTAGCCCGATTTGATTTGATATGAGCTGAGCAACATGTAGAAACATTTGATAACATAGAATATAATCGGAGGAGCCAGCGAGTTGAAGGTTCGCTCCGTCACCGCTGGCACCACAAAGAACATCCAAATGTGAATGCCAATTACGGAGAAGAAATGGAATATGATCTTATTGACCAATGCCTTGCGCAAATACAGCGCACGATCGATGACAATCAACAGGAACTGCACCAGCAACATGATCAGAAAAGGTATAGGCACCTTATTCTCTGCCAGATATGTTTGAACGCCGCCATCGCTTTCCGTTTGTTGAGTCTGTAAAGAAGTTGACAGATTAGCGGAGTAAATTAAAGTTTATGCTTTAACCTACGCCAAATGCTGTGAAACCAAAGAGCAGCACAAAGAAGTTGATAAAGTCGCAGAGGAACATCAGGGCATAGACATCGGTGGCTAGGCGCGGCTTGTGCACCAGACTGATAAAGAACTTGGCCAGTGATGATGTGTACTTGGTCCGTCTATAAGAAAATAGATACGGTTAGTTCTATGAAAGAATGAATATATCGCTCTGACTTACTCCAACTGAGTGATGGCTGATTTGCCGTACTCCGGTGAACCTGGCAGGGAGACCTGGCTGACTTGTAGACTAAGCTTCTGTGCTGCATCATCCGGCTGCGACAGATTATCGCTATCCTCGCGCTCATCACTGCGTTGGAAAAAAAAGATAGAAGATCAATTTGTATTCTGTTTAAATCCTTTAGCTTCTCTTACATGCTGGCGGTGGGTTTGGCGAATTGTTGATTGGTATCCTTGTAGCCCGACTTCCACAGACCCTGCGATTTCAGCAGATAACGATGCAGGAACAGCACTAGCAATAGTATCAAATCGTACACGGCATAATGCGTCTTCATTTCCACACCAAAGATCTTAGCTGCAGCCAAAGGTTGATTAGGCAGCTGGTTATAGTTGCCCCAAATCAGCTTGAACTGGAAGATGCATTTGATCAACACAATGGCCTGTGTGTAGGCAATCAGTGTGACCCAGAAGGTCTTTGTGGGACGTGGCAGCGACAGTGTACCCCAGAGAAAGACCATAATGGGCAGCGGCAACGAGATGACGCTGGCATTGACCACCTAGGGAAAGAATAATGAAGAGATTTAGTGGTTCCCTTAAGTGAATCCCATTCAAACTCACCTGATTGATGAATACGACAATGTAGCAAATCAGATCCGTGTTCGCCAGTAGCGCATACCATGACGAGATGAGCACCTCCACAATTATATGATGATCACGCTGGGCAAAGTTTTCCTCCTCCAGATTGTATTCGCCGGCGCTGCAAGTTGGAAGTAGAAAGGGATCAGTAATCATACTAAATATGTTGCAAAGGCGCAACTAGCATGCCCTCTTGTGCTCGACTAAAGACAGGTAATCACTTTTCTGTTAACTTAACAGATGTTAAGCATTAACAGCAGAGTAGAGAAGTGACTAGCTGACTCTGAGAATGCAAGGATTAGTACTGTGCACTGCATGCTACGCAGCCGACATGCGTGTGCAGGTGTGAGTTCTGGTTAGGGTGCTCTCTACCTTAGTCGGTTAGATTAAAAACTTAAAATTTTAGAATACATTGAAGCCAGACAACAATACAAACATACATACTAGCAAAAAACGCACATAGATTGGCAAAGACTTTGAAAACAAAAAATGAAATCAAGAAATGACAGCCACAGATAGATAGAGGAAAATAGAGAGAGTTCAAGTAGGGTTAGTAAAGAAAGACAGTAGAGAGAGAGAGAGAGAAAGGAAGTTACGATGAGAGAAAGATACAGTTGATTCCTGGGGGCGGGCTTAACGTAATGCACACAGTTACAACAGCAACAACAGCAACGGCTCTACAAGTACTTGTAACAGGAAAGGTGCGCTATGAGTTGGTACAGGGGGGACGGGCGTGTAGGCGTGGTCGGTACCTGTCCACGTGCTCGTAGGACCAATGTTTGCTCAACGATCCCGAACCAATGCTCGCCTGCTTCTGATGATGCGGCTGAAATGGTTGTGTAGGATGCGACTGAGCCGAAGGCAAAGAATGATGATGATGAAGATGGTGAGGATGATGAGGAGTTTGCTGCTGCTGTTGCCCGCTGCTGCGCTCGACCGATGGCGCTTTAATACGTATCTCAGGCAGGCCACAATCCGATTTGCGGCTACATATGCATGTGTATAAGTATGTCAAGTGTGTGGGTGTGTGCGTGTTAAGTTTGTGTGAGTATATCAAAATGCAGAGTATTAAGAAGAGAGAGATGAGAACTTTCATAGTAGAAACGAGTTCGTTGCTTGAGTTAGACTTGTAGAGGTGTTTTAGTAGTATTACTTGGTTAGAGTTATAGAGTTATATATAGTATAAGTATTGTCGATCATAAAGTATAATATGACAGTTTCTTTTGGATTTCTTTATGATGTAGTTGAACTAGAGTATGTCGCTTTACTTACCCCTTGCCCGGCGGCGATGAACTGATTGATTGTTTTCTATAAACAAAAATTCAGATGATCAAAATGCGCGCATCGAATGTGAAATGTAAGAAAAAGAAATTAGTAAAGATTTGTTTTTTGTTTTGTTTTGCAAATTTCAGTCTTAACGCTTTTTCAAATTAGTTTATAGTTTTAGCTCAAATCAATTTCATGATAAATTTAACTCAACTTCTTGGGAACTCAAAAGTTTAAATAAATAAAAAAAACAATTTGGCGATATTAAATTAAAGCGTGGTGTATAGTTTATGAGACAATTAGACGCTTCTTGTGGGATTTTTCAAAAATCTCTTTTAAAGAAACTTTTTAATGTGTGAAGATTTTGGAATATCCCACAGAGAAGATGGATCAGGTTGAGCTAAAGTTTTCTATAGTTATTACCTAGAGACTGCTGCATCAACGGTATCTACGGGTAATTCGAGGTTATCATCAATGTCTTTGGGTAGGTGTGGCGTACTTGTTGCTGGTGGCTTATCTAGTGGTTCTTGCGGTGAGAGCGGTGTGGTTACTGTAGTTGTGTTTAGTGGTGTGCTGTATTGTTCGATTGTGATGTTGTCTGTTGTTGTTGAAGCTGATGTTGTTGTTGGCGGTGGTGTTGTTGTTGTTGTTGTTGTTGTTGTTGCGCGGCGCGGTGTAGAAGATGTAACGGGCTGCCCACCATTCTCATCACTGAACAACAAACACAACATGATTGAGTGGGGGTAGTGAGGTGAATTTTGATACGATTGTTGTGGTGTGTTTTCATTGTGTGTAATATATATTGTTTGTTTGTTTGGTATATTCGATAGTTGTTCGATATTTTTGTGGAAGCAGGTACACAGTTTCAAACACACGTAACACAAAAGGTAACATATGCAAATAAAGAAAAAAAGAAGAGAAAATAGAGAACGAAATCAATTTCTGTTGCTTTCAATAAAAAAAATAAACAATTTAACGAAAACTTTAACAAACGCAAAATCAGAATAAATATGTATCGTATATAAAGTTCAACAATTAAATAAAATGGAAAATTATATAACGTTCGCTACGCTCCAGTGTTGAGTAACGGAAAAATATAATCATCGCAAGCGGCGTGCACTCCCCAATCACAGAGTGCCACGCCTACTAAAAATACCTCTCGAGATTCGATTTCAGGAAGTGGAACATGGCGGCAGCACTTGAAAGTCCCAGCGAACTGGATTCCTGCAAAGAATAAGGAAGAATAGATAATCATCGATAAAAGATTGCCAATAAAAAATCGATATTATAACTCCATCCGATAAAAAACAAGTCGATTGTATAGTAAAGTCGATAGTTGATAGACGAACCGAGTAACAACATTGTAAAGGTTACTGAAATGTTGGAACTATCGTCGATAGTTAATAAACGATAGTTTCAGTAATTTCATAAGTTGAAAATAAGTAATCGTTATCGTTGATAGTCTATTAACCACTACCGATAGTTTCAATTAGAGTCAACTTACCTTCAGAGTCTTCTTTTCTCCACCCAAAATGCGATTCACAAAGCGATAGTTGCGTGAGAAACGGTTCAGCCGTATGGTGAGAGTGACCAGGAAACCTTCGAGCAAACGTATAATGGGATTTGTATCGAAATCCTCATCCGAATCCTTAGCCGTAATATCGGCACTATCGACCTCCATTTTCGACTTGCTATCCGAAGTCTCCTTTGAGGTTGCCTCTCGTGGTTGTGCTGTGGATAAGCCTGCAGCTGCTGTTGTTGTCGTTGTTGCTGGCAGATCTGTGTGATCCCTTGCCGCCTTTGGACTCTCCCGACTGCCAGCGGCTTCGTCACGCTCCTTGGAGATACCCTTACTGGTCGATGGATAGATATCGGTGGGCGCATCCTTTGCTTTCTGTGGGGAACAATAGAATACCTAATTGAAAAACGGGAAATACTTTTAGCTGCTTCAACATCGATACGAGAATAACAAAATAAAGCCAAGATATATGTATATTTCAATATAGTAGAGCATATACACATTAAGATATTGTATTATACAATAGATATAGAGTATATATAAGATATATAGAGGTGTGTGCGCCAACTTGTTGTTGTTGTTGTTTGCAGCGCATTTAACTGGTGATATATAAACGATATTTGTAAAAAAACACTTGTTGCTCTTTGGTTTTTTGTTTTTTTTTTTGAGTGCGCCAATAAAAGTATTTTTGGTTTTTTCATTTGCTGCACACTCACAACTGGGGGCGTGGCCGGAGGCGTTTGTGCATTGAGCAGCGTTTGACTGCGACGACCAAAGTCAAGTGGTTCGGAGAAAGTCGATGTTCTTACGCCAACATCACACTCAATCGTATCATCATCATCGTCATCATCAGCATTCATGTCAGTCTTATCCTGACCATCTATCGTCTCCTTTTCGGCATCCAATTTGAGAGCGATACGGGAACCAGGCTCAGAGGCATAAGACCTTTCGCGCATATAGAAATGACGACGATACTCGGCATCATTCAGATCCTTCCAAACCTTTTTGCATTCAAGTCAATTTAGGAAAATGTGTTGTGTTTTTCGGTGGGCGCGTAATTTTGAGGGAATTTACAACAAATTATATATGTTTATATAGTATATAGTTCATGCTCTTAGCATGCACATGGATTATGAAAGTCAATCAGGATTCAGCTCATTTAGTAAAGAGAGAACTATAATTCAGATAACGAAACTTACATCATACAAGGTCTTGCGTCGCTGCATTTTCATTTCGCTTTCCGTTATGTTCTCCTCTTCCAGGAAATCGATTTCATCGTGTATCAGATCCAGCTCAAACTTATCGTCCATCTCCTCGAACATATAATAGTCGCCGGCACGTGTGGCTTTCGAAGGGATAATTAAATATTATAAGTAAATCGGTAGAAATTGAGGTAAAGCTAAGAACAACATTCAGAAGATTATATAGATAATAGATAGTATAGATAGTTTCGATATAGATGAGTAGTAGAATATATATATATAGGAGCACACAACAACTGCAGCTTAGAGCAACACAATTCATGCAGCTTTAGTTCTGCTAAAAGGTCGATTATAGAGTATATAGAGTATATGTACAAGGCTCAGAATAATAACTGGCGATCTTTACATAAATATATATGTTTCTACAGAGTATAGTACAGAGAGTAGAGTAGAGATTATGATATGGCATGGATGATAACAAATCAAGCACAACGCAGAAAAACAAATCATAAAATTTACCATGTGGATGCAATTTGATTTCCTTCCTTCTGCGTACTGTTGGTGCAGGAAGTGGATAACCATGTTCTATAATAAAATACACACACACACATATGAAAAATCAATCAAAATATAAAGCATAATAAATTAAGAAACTATAGATTACTTAATATAAACTGAATAAACTCTTGTAAACATTTCAAATCCTTCGGCAGGCCGAAGAAGAATGAAATAGTAGAAATTCTTAAGAATAGAAATTAAATTCAATATTTATTCCAAGTTTCTGTTTACTCCATCATAGTTTTAATGCAATTTTATACATAATTAAAAAATAGACTGAAAAAATAGTATAAAAAAAACTAATTTAATAAAATAAGTCTCAAAAGTTTCTTCAAAGCAAATAGTTTTCAGCAGATAAGAATGTAAGTTCTTGAGGCAAAGTAAGAAATTTAGTTTAAGAATCATTTGAAACGTAGCTCGTATTATACGCTTAGTAGAAGAAATAACGTAGAGAGAGAAAGAAACAGAAGCCTTAGTCTTAGAGAGATCGTATTTTACACTTGTAGCAGAGCGCATAACTCTGATAACGCTTGGAGCATCGATTGGGTAAATCAATGGGGTATATACTATATAATATGTATGGACAAACTAGAGTGTTATTTACATTATGTATTCAGTTTTTTTTCTGTTGTTCGGGGGGTGTTTGAGGCCTGCTACACACGACCTCAATGAGTTTTTATTAGCTCGAGAAAAGATCACGCACATTAAACACAATCTTTATACAATGTTTCGTTTTTTTTCAATAGAAAGTAGTATAAAAATATAGTAAGTAAATATAATAAGATCGATCCAATACATGGTCCATGCAGCAAGGCGGGCTCATAGAAGGCGCACATCAGCGACTCCATGTAGTAGGCCGTACCGACAGGTCCCCAGCTATGCGGACGCTGTGCATACCGCAGGGCAGCCTCATCACGAGTGCCCGATAAGTTACTGGAACGACGTTGACGTGTCTGCGCCTCATCCAGCGAATAACTGGCATTGCCCATACTCATGTGACGACGATGCAGCGACTTCTGACGCATAGTTACAAGTTCCTCATGCTCCGCAGACTGATAATGGTCATTAAAAGAAAGTAAGATTAACACGAGACTGTGCAATGAATGTGGATTCACTAGCTGCAGTTTACCACATGTTGCTTCAAGGGCGAATGCTTTATGGACACTGTTTCGTTCCAAGAGACAGCCGCATTCGTTGAGGATTGCCGTCGATGCTGACGTCGCAGATTCGGTGTCAGATTGGCCGAGCTCGTTGCACTGGATGCCATGGCTGTGGCATATGCCGCCAGTGGTGGCACCAACGACTGCATATTGGCTCCTTTTCCCTTCTGGCTCTGCTCCGATGGCGCCAGGCCCAATGAAATACGCTTCGGCTCCAAGAAACCCTCCGTCAACAGGGCAGAAAGTGCCTCCGTGCTGGGCGTCGTTGGCTTCGGAAATTCGAAGATTGAATTTGTTTCAAAAGATTCCCAACAACTAGTCAACTTACAGCAGTAATGGGCTTCATCGTGACTGGTTCCTCGTGTTCCTCACTCATCGATTGCACGTCCGCATAGTCCATCGCATCGTCACAGAGCATAATATTTATTTCAGGCTCTATGACGACAGCAGCATCGGCGCTATCAACGCTGCCAGTGCTGCTGCTGCTGGACAAGACAGAGGCGCGTGCTGGCGAGGATGTGCCTGAGCTTCTGGAGCCTTGCGAACTGGGCCCAGTGTCGGGTGTTTGATAACCAGAACCCTGACATGACACAAAGCTACTTTGATGCGCCAAGGGCGCTGCCATTTCCCGACCCGGTGTCTGTGCCTGTGAGGCCACAGACTGCTCCAAGGGCGTGTGCTCGCCTTGACCAAGTCGAGGAGTAATCAACAACAAGTTAAAACACACGAAAAATACACAAACACACACACACACGCGCGCTCAAGTCGAAACATAGTTCACGTTATACAAAATGCAAAATCGTGGGAAGATTGTAAAAATATAATAAGAATGCAAGGCTGCAAACCGGAAATGCATAAGGCAAAGCTAATCAAAATATATATATATAAATATAGGGTATATCCTGTACATACTATATGTATATCCGCTGTAAGCAAATTCGATTAGTTATAAAGCCAAGCGAAACTGAATTTCATCCTTCTTAAAGTCGAGCGAAACATTTTCCGCTTCTAAAGGTTTGCAGCCTTGTACAAAAATGGAGTACAACGCGAAAACTTCCCCCCATCTGTTGTAGAACAGAGCCCTGCACTTTCCCACTGACTTACCGTCGAAATGGGTTTGCTTGTCCAACGGACGCAGCATCTTCTGCTGTGTGGCACGTATGCGTTCCATTTTGCGTTTGATCTTGTGCAGCACCTGCTTCTCATGATCGTGACGATGGGCAATCTGTTTCTGTCGCAGGCTCTCAATGATATCGGCACCCCTAGAAGGTAGAAATACATATAGAGATTCTAGCCAAGACCTCTGAGACAGTGCACCCACCTGGAGGCCAGTATGTTGTTGGCCTTGGTATCCGTAATGATGTGACAGAAGTAATGAGACTTGAAGATGCGCAACTGAAAGATAATAAAGGCAAAGCAAATAGCATCCCACAGCAGGACTATGTGATGAGTGATTTTCGGGCAGCCCGTTGAGTCCACAGCCAAATCTGTATCCTCAGCGGCCAGCAGATGCTCCTTGGACACACCGCTGGTGCAGGTGATGCCCAACATGTGCACAAGCCAGCAACAGTTCTGGGTTAGCTGCGTCATAAAAAGACAGCCGGCCATTTGGAAACTTGTCTTAATCAGTATATTGGACACATTGAAGGCCAGCAACCATTTCCAGCGACTGATGATGGTGTTGATGGGACGCAAATAGAAATCAGATCCCTGCCAGAGGAATATAAAGGCGCCAATCAGATAGCCAAGTGCCAGCAGATCGGCAATATTTGTGCCGGCCAAGAACACGACAGCCAGTGTAAACCAATAGAAGCCACAGAGCACACCATTCTTCAATATATCCGAATAGTTGCGTATATAGGAACAGAAATCATGTGTCGGATTATCGAAGGGAACCCGACCCAGCTGTGCAATGTCCTTGATAACGCTGCGATTACTGCCTCCGGGATAATCATCATTTGTCGCATAACGTTGCTCGATGCAGAAGATGCTCTTCTGTCGGTTCAGTATGATCAGCACAATGAAATCGAATATGAGCTTGGGCACATGATTGAAGTGCAACGAGCCCGGCAACATGGTCCAACGTTGTATGCTCTTGCCAAACTCGCCATCATCCCAGGGGTAATCTGAAAAACATATCATTATAATGAAATTATATATGCAACTCTCTGTGCTATCTTACTTGCGCAAAGGCTGGGCGGCAATCCGACCAGGACAATATACTGCAGCAATATGGAGATGGCAAAGAAGCTCTGGAATATGCCCCACAATTTGGCACACTGTGAACGCTTCAGTATCAACAGCACCACCAGCCACACAGCATACACAACTGCAACAATATCCTGGCGATATGTGATGGATGAGACTAGTGCAATCAGTGAGATCTCAATGCCAAACTTGTAGAAGCCAAAGTTGAGTAGATATTTGATTAGTCCCACCAAATCCTTTTCAGCATCGGCACGTGTAATGTTCTGGAAGAGCAGCTTTGGCAAATTGGCGCTATTTTCACCGATCTTGACACGCATTTGTAGCTGACGCAGTGAGATCACGGCATGCATTGTAACAATGACCATGTAAATGATATAGGTGCGCAGCAGACCCATCAGACCGCCCTCCAGTCTGTCCGCCTTGTTCAGGCCAATCCATTCGGCGTTGTTGGCAGTGCGATTGTCGTTCTGCAAAGAAAGCAAATCATTCTTAATAGAGATATGGGAACAGAGAATGTGCACACACACTACTTACACAGGTAACATTGTGCTTGGAGTGATCCAAGTACTCAATCTGATAGATCATCTTGGAGAGCACAATAATAGTGACGATAAACGATATGATGCGACTGATTACCACCTGAATGGCCTTTCGTGAGGTGGCTCCGAGCACACAGAAGCCAACAAAGACAATGTGCAGCACACAAACCTCACTGACACTGCACACAAAGGCGGCAATGTAGACAGCCTTCATGATGTGCAGCTCAAGAAAGCGCCAGAAGACGGTCTTGAATCGCTTGAATATGTACTCCGATTTGTTTTTAATTTTACGGAATGATATGCGCACCAAATCCCGCACTGAAGTCTCAAAATCGGTGGTACCAGCAACTGGTGCAGTTGGTTCTGCACCGCCTGCGGGGTCAACGGAACGACGCAGGGAACTGTTGCTGCCACGACGTTGGGAATGCGCTTTCGAGCCCAGTGCAGTGTTCTCTGTGTGATTCACTCTCTGCTGGCCTGCACCAGTGGGATGCTGTTGTAGCGAGGCAATGAAGCGCTTGTGGAAGTAATGCACCTGAATGACAGTGAGTATAACAATTACGGTCGGCGACACCAGGTGCAGGAACAAATCCTTGGTCTTGTAACGCTTCAGACCAATATCAGCTTGACTGAAAGATGGAAAAGGAAATTATCAACTTATTTAACTTCAAAGAAATCTTTCTCAGTACTTACAGCGTTTGCGAGATATTCAGGTAATCCTTCCAGTACAGGTCGAACTTATCGAATTGATATGTATAGATCAATATCAATATGGACATGGCATAGAAGATCAGGAACAGCCAAAAACCGTACATGATCTTAACCCATGCCTTGGACGATGATTGAAAGACCAGCAAGAAGAATAGGAACAATGCCATATAGCATATGCGAAATCCGGTCATATCCTCGCCAGTTATGGCACACAAAAAGATGACCAACACCAGCAGCCATATCCAGAGACGCACCAACAGATTCTTGATAACATCGCCGGCTTTCTTTAGGAACTTTGATGTCTTCTTGCCATCGTTGATGAGGTAGCTTGAACCTGCAGCTGCAGTTATCTGCAGTGGGGCTATAATATCTGCCAGCGTGCTGTCGCGACGCCTATCGCGTTTCTCCTTGAAGAACTGACGCGATGTGACCCAGAACATTAGCACGAAGGCAGTTTTAACTATCAGCGGTATACAGGGTCGCATATGGTTCTCGATGGGTCGCTCGAAGCCGATTTGCTGCAGATTGATGCCAGCAGTCTAGCAATGAGAAACAGTATAAGAGTATAGGTTAATTGATATTTCCAGGGTATTTATTAGTTGTTCTTGGGGGATGGGGGACTTACAGACACCTTGGTCGGCAGTTCATTGTTGTTCAGATCCATGCCGTATATATATTGAGCTACCAGCAACAACTCTGCATAGAGCACTATGAATGGACTCGATCGCATCATTGCCTTCCGCTGGTTTGGTATCATCCACAGCACATTGGCCCACAGCAGCAGCACGAAGGTCAACCAGCTGTGATAGACTATGGACCAGGCCTGCAAAGAAAGGATATGAAAAGCATGATTCAATGAATAGACATATTTTCTAAAGGGATATTCCCGAGAAATAGAGGTAATCTTTAAGCATACTCTTGAAGAAACGTGTAAAGTTCTTGAATTGGAATACAATAAAAAATATATAATAATAAGAAGCCTTAAATAAGTTTCACACTATTCAAATTTCATGAGAATCAAATTACTATAACCTTACTCAATGCATATATTTATATCTATTAGACCCACCATCATCAGAATATTGGTGAATATATAACTATTCTGATAGATAAATCCGCCCACGCTGACGAAACCATAGGAAATTTGATCCAATATAGTGGTGCTATTTTCCAGATCCGGTTGTATTTGCAGGACATCTAGCTGTATATCATGTGCACCACGTGAACCCGTTGTGCCCGTTGCCGTCATCATTGTCGTTGCAGATTCCAGCGCTGATGGCGTACGCGGTTTTCTTGTGCTCTGTCGCACCAGCTAAAGAAAATATGCCAAAGATTTTAGACTCAAAGAATGTTCAACACATAATAAACAAAACAAAATATAAAGATTTACAGAGTTACAGAGAGTAAGGAGGTATTTACACGTAGACAGGGCGCAGCTACTGGCTAAGGGTGTTTACAGCGAATTTAGTAACCCAAAAATAATAATAAACTAGGTGAGTAATTTTGCAGTATTTACAGACGAGATAGTTCATTTCAACTAGACCCAAGTCACACATACACATACATACACACACAACTTACGCATTAAATGTTGGTTAGAGGAGGTACAGAACTATGAGATATATATATATATATTTGTTTACGATTACTAATAACTGAACGGGGTATTCAGACTAGGCAAAGCAATTAGTATAGTACGATCGATGTTAGACAAAACACAATTTACGTTTACAAGATGAGAAGAGATTAAGAAGTTAAAGTTGTTAAACTTGTTATGGATAGTTTGATAGTTGTACAGCTAATCTAAGGATCTAATGATCAACAATTGGTTAGTTGGGGAGCGAGATAGAGATAGAGAGAGAGAGAAAGAGGAGTTAGTTTACGTACAGGCGTCGTCTCAGTTGGTTCATTTAACGTTGCACGCTGTTCACGGCGTAATGAAACCTAAAGCAGAAGAGGTAATAAATAAGAGAGAGAGCGTAAACAAAAATCAAAAGAAAAAGAACAAAAATAACAAAAAAAAATTGTAGTAAAAGAAAACAGAAAAAATAAAGCGAATCGCACAGCTGCCAAAAGTTAAGGAAGAAGGTTTCTCGAACTATATTTGCAGAGTTAACTGGCTTAGTTCCTTGGGTCTCAGGAACTTGTTAGTTAGAACACAAAAAGCAAGTTATTATAATAATCAACCCTTCTATATAGTTTTTAGGGTTGATATTGCAAGAGATTAGATAGATTTCTGAATACTTAAGTTCAAATATCAAATCTGTTATTAGGATCTGTATCTTTTAGTCGGAGTCCGCAAAAATCGTAGTTGAATCGTTAGACTTTGCATTAGTGGAACATTTAAAGTTGAACATAGTACTTATGTGTGTTATATATAGTATTAAGTTTATAAAGTGATCAGTTTATTAGTACTTGATTAGTTTCTCTTCCTGCCTGCTCTGCTGCATAAGATCTTAATTCAATAGATGTTCCCTTCAGAGTCACTAATCAAAAAACTCTCTGACTGTAAGGAAGCAACACCTGCAGACTTTTCCCAGGCACACCACACACACACACCAAGAAGTCACACAGACACAGAAAGTGTCCTATACACCCACACACGCTTACACTCAAACGCTGTGTGCGACTTGTTGTGGCGCCTCCACTTGCACCCGCACCGGCAGCGGCACCAGAGCTACCTCTGCGATGTATTACGCTGCTGCTGCTGCCGACACCGCTGCCTCCGCCACTGCGTGTTGCCTGTGACGTAAGCAGCGAAAGTTGTCGATTGACTTTGCTGTTGCTGTTGCTGTTGGTGTTGACCGCGTTGCCGCTGCTGTTGTTGCACTCCAGCTGCTGCCCAAAAGCGGTGGCAGGCTTCGGCTCCAGCTGAGGCGGTGCCAGGCAAGTTGGACAGTCGGAAGTGGTTAGTCATGTTGTTGTTGGTGAGTGGTGGTGATATTTTGTGTATTAGAAGTGTGTGTGCGAAAGTGTGTGTAAGTTCGGGAAAAGCATCCAAAAGAAATGATCCGAAATGCAGCGAGAGAGAAGTCAAAGAAGAGTCGATGCAGTTATCCATTGTTAGTCAGGGGAAATAGAAGACTATGTAGAAAGGAGCCCAGGTCGGAGATCATTTCACTTACCCTAGGCTTAATCAGGTGCTTGGTGGTCAGTGCCAGCGCAAAGTAGGCAAAGAACAAGGCAAATGGATTCACATACGAGTCCAGTGTGAGGGTGTTGTTGTACAGCAGGATGCGTATGTCAGGAGAGCAATACGACTCGATGAGGGGCTCCAATCCAATCAGTCTAGAGAGCGAAGAGATATAACATAAGAGGAGCACCGCATCCTGGACAGTTGAAGAGCAAACCTACCTGGCTGTGAGGCTGGTGTGATTCAGGTTATCCTGCATCCAGGGCGTCTGATAGGAAACAATGCACAGTGAATGCAGCACAAGGACAACCATCACGCAGCGCAGCAGCAGAGCAAACCCACTGAAAGAAAGAAGCAGAGCACGCAATTGATTTGATAGTATCAGCAAATGTTCCTTTTGGGCGGAGGGTCAGAAGGTCACGCACCGTTGCAACGTCTGGCAGGTTGCCCAATAGGTGCCCGCCAGCAGAAAAATGAGAAAATAGAAACCACCTGGCACCGAGGGACGCAACACGGCGGCAAAGAACAGCGTGGCAAGGCAGAACAGAGGAGCTGGAAATGAAGAGAGAGAGAAAGAAAGGATGCGTTAGTAAAGTATATATCAAGAAGAACTGTAAGGTAATCTACTCTGTGAGTGGCTGACTATGACTCTTGTCTTTAACTCCTCTTTGTCTTATTCTTTCTACTCATCTTATGGGTCTTCATTTACTTCCTTCTACGGTTAAGTTTATGCATCCTTCTTATAACTCCTTCGACTCTTCCTCAAATACTTCGATTAATTTCGTTTTAGTTTTCTTCTCAGCTTATTTTGCTTCTTCTTATACATTCTTATTCTTCTGCTTTCTGCAGATAAATCTTCTTCTACTTTCTTCTATTCTGCTTTTTCTGTCGCCTACTTTTTTTTTTATTTAATCTACTGCCTCCCAATCTACTACTTTTACTACCACTACTACTACTACTACTACTACTACTACTACTACTACTACTACTACTACTACTACTACTACTTCTACTACTACTACTACTACTACTACTACTACTACTACTTCTACTACTACTTACTTACTACCACTACTACTACCACTACTACTACTACTTCTACTACTACTACTACTTCTACTACTACTTCTACCACTACCACCACCACCACCACTATCCACCACCACTCCTATACCCACTTCTACCACCACTCTACCACTACCACTACCACTACCACTCCACACTACCCTACCCTACTCTCACCTACTACTACTACTACTTATACTACTACTACTTATACTACTACTACTTATACTACTACTACTTCTACTACTACGACTACTACTTCTACTACTACTACTTCTACTAATACTTCAACTACTACTAGTTCTACTACTACTTCTACTACTACTTCTCTACTACCTACTACTTCTACTTCTTTTCTACTACTTCTACTAATACTTCAACTACTACTTTTTCTGCTAACATACTGTACACTACTCTTCTTTATGCAGTAACCTAGAGTTCTTCATCACAACTCTTCAACTTCTCTCCATTTACTTTCATTCACTCTTCATTCTTAACTACCTGGCATTCTTCTCCTTCCTATTTCTTCAGCGGATCTTCTCTTACAAACTTCCACTCTTCTACAACTTCTTCATTTCTCCCTCGTACTCTTCTTCTTCTACTTCCTGCTACTCTTCCTTTTATTCTTACATATCTTGATCAACCCGTCGAAGTGTATGTGCTGACTGATCATGGAGACGCGCTTGCGCAGCTGATGCTGTTGTTGCTGCAACGGCGTCGTTGCCGTTGCCTGTTGCACATCCCCTCCACCACTGCCATTGGCATCCGCGTTGCTGGCCACCACTTGCTCCGACTCGGGCAGTTCACCATTCTCCAGTTGCTCCGCATTGCTGGACTGTGTGGCCAGTCGCTTGACTGTGAGAAATGTGCTCAACGAGGTGACCAGCACAAGCACCTCCGGCGCCAGCCATTCAATGATGGCCAGAGGTCTGCAAAGAGTAGAGACAGTTAAGATTATGTGCTAGCCAGGAATAAGCTAGTAAAACTTACTGCAGATTGATGAAACTCACGAAGCCAATGTGTCGCAAGAGACGCTCGGAAAAGGAGCATTTGTAGATGGGCAATGCGATGCTATACGCGAGCACCTGCAGCGCTATGTGACCCAGCAGGACGAGCACACTCAGTGCCAGCAATATGATAAAGAAGGCGTTCACCGAACCCTTGAAGTTGCGAGGCGTGGCCAGAGGCACAAACGGTGACATGAAGAACATTAACAGGTACACAAACGATATGCCCACTGGACGCATAAGCGAGGCTGCAAGCAGAAGAGGAAGAAGCTACACAGTTTAGAGAGAAAGATGAAGATGTGGCGAGGAAACTTACCCAGCACCAGCACGGCGGGCACAACGACGCGCTGCAGCACAAGGCAGGCATAGCTGACGGCCATTTTGTACAGTTGTTTTGTCACTATGCGACGACAGTGAGCAGGACAACGTTGCGGCTGATCCTAAAGCCCTTGACGGTGCCCTCAGTCATTCATAAAACTTGCAGACGCTGCTGCTGTGGAACGGTTGCAATTTGTTTGGCCACCGCGCAGCTGAAAGGAAAATAAATTAGAAATTATATTAGATAAGGGCGAGAAGAGGGACAGGGAGGATGAGAAATAGAAGAAGCGAGAGAGAGAGAGAGAGAAAGGGGCATAGACAGCAGAGCTGTGGCGAAAACCAACAGAACAAACTGTCGCGCAAGCAGCAACCTAACACCTTCCCTTCTCTCTCTTTCTATCTCCCTCTCTTTATATGTGCAACCACTGTTGCGCCTGTTAAGGACTTGCCCCCGAAAACTTTTTAATCTTAGGAGTTATAAACATTAACTTGGTTTTAATTACAGCCAAACGCAGCGAGGCACAGACAACAAACTAAACAAACCGACAAACAAGAAATAAAAACAAACAAAAACAACAACAAACACAGTCAAGTCAAGTCAGTTGGGCGCGTCCGCCAAGCGATAAGCCACAGGACACACACACACACACACAGAAACACACATGAGAAAGGTAGGCGTGGCAGCAAGCCCCCGCCCATAAAGACAGGCAAACTTGACTTCGCTTGGGTTGGGTTAGTTTCAATTTTTCCTTTCCGCTTTTCTCGTTTATGTCCTGCGGCGGGGATTGGCCTCCGGCCGGGCGCCTTTATTAGTTCGCGCAATTGTGTGCCGTTTTATGCTTGACAGTGGGAGGAAGGGGGAGGGGCATGTCACGCGTACGCCTTAAGGATAAATGTGTAATTGACATTCAATGGCACATTATGTGGCGTTTATTTGCATGTGCTTACGATAATGTCGGGGGCAGGCAAGAAAACCCGCAGCCCAACAAGTGTGAAAGACAAGAAAACTGAAAAAACTTTAAGAAATGGTGGAAACTACTAAGACATGAGCAACAACTGGCCGCGATTTACAATCAATAAGCTTTCTAATAGAGCTGTAGCAAATGGAGAATAAAGCTGAAAGGATTTACTAGGTTCATGTTGCTTAAAGACAAGCTGAATCTAACTGAAAGGTTACTTTTAGCATTCAGTGTGAAAAAACAAGCCAAAAACATTCAGCTAATTTGACAGCACATCGAGCCAACACAACGTGAAATCAGAAATCAAGCAGAAACAATGACGTCATTTGGCATGTGCGAATGATTCAAATTCTTCATTTTTCTCTCGCTAAAATGAACAACAATGGAGAGACAGACAACATACATATACAGATGAACATACATACATACATACTATACATATTATATGTACATATGTATGCCATTGTTCATGTATATTTGGAAAACAAAGGCAGCAACTCTGCAATGCGAATAGATTTGACTCGACTTGACTTGACTTCTCACCCGTCATTCTAGGAACAAGGAACTGGGGTGAAGGTTACGGACAGCTAAGGGAACCTGCATGGGATAGACCATGTCTGGCGCAGAACAATACAGTCTAGTCAGAAACGGCGATGAGGAGATGGATGCAAAGCAAAGTTGAGTCATGGTTAATTATGTGAGAAAAACAATACACAAGTACAGAGATAACAAAATAGTGTGAATATAATATATAGATATGTATAGAACATGTGGTATTGACTACATACATAAGAAGTATACGTACATACTACACATAAAGGTTTAACATATACAAACAGTAACTAAAGACAGTAAAAGTAACTAAAGTAGGGATTATACTATTGAATTAATTTTGTATATAGTATGTAACAAAAAGCCTGAACCTTCTTTCAAACCATTTAATGAAATGAATAAATTAATATATTTCCATAACTTCTTCCAATTTACATTAGAATAGTATTTGCTCATGGGAAAAATATTATTGCCCTTGAAAATTTTGTTTAACTTATTTTATATTGATAATTCTCAGTCAATGCGTTACAAACTTAATTATTTTGATTATGAGTGTAAGTAAATCTATTATATTGATCAATTATGTGTATCTGAATACATAGTATATACGATATACATATATTCTATTCTATATATTGTACATGCATCCTATCGCATATTTTATAAATCAGTCTAGAATATTCTCGTTATAAAGTCGTTATATTTATTCCTTAACAATCACAATCACAGTCACTATATCAATCACATTGCTTCACCGTGACAGACAATCGGCCTTGTTGCTCGTCTCTAACGCGCTACTCATTTTTGAGCATTGTCAAGAGAGGAAACACAGCAAGCCGAAGTGCGATACCCTTTACAGTAGCTAGGGAGATATGCCTAGACAAGCTTAGCCAAGTAATCAAAAGAGGCAAAGCCATAGTAAGTGTATAACAAGCAGACACAGAAGGCTAATAAAGATGACTAAAAAGAATGAGAGACAGAAAAGAGACAGAGAGAGAGAGAGAGAGAGGGAACTAGCCCGGTGAGCCGGCAAAGCTCAAGTGTTGCCGCACGCCCTCACACAAGACAAACAACAAAAGCAATGGTAATGAAAAAGTAGTAGTCACATAAAAAAGTAGTTTAGTAGTAGCAAGAGTAGAAAAGTGCGAAGGGCAGATGTCTAATGGGGGAATAATGAGGGTGTGGTGCACACAAACACACACAAACACACAATACCAGTCGGAAATAAGTGAATATGAAGTGAACCACAAATGGGAAATGGGAGCAATGATAAATACGCTTTAAATACGCAACCAGCGCCACAAAGTGCTATTTAAGTAAATTTATAACTAAGATAATTGTAAGTGGAGAAAGATAATTAAGAATAACTGTAAACAAACAAATAGAGAAGTGTCACCTTCGAATTGAAAAACCTTAACCCTCTCCCATGCTTAACCCTGTTCCAATATAATCAACATATTTATTCAGCCTCTGAATTGAGTTATTATCTTGATTACAATTATTTCCCACAGATATAATCCCATTATCTGAGCAAGTTTATTGCATCATCAGCGCTGGAATAATGCAAGGAATGCAGGCCATCATCGCCGACACGCTTGCAACATTCATTTGTACAGATATTCCATATAAATAATTCCATGCAGCAAGTTGACAGCACAATCACACGGGGTGTGGCAGATCTGCTTGAGGAAGAACACGTGTTGCGCCTCCCCGACAGACGAAAGCAAACATTGACACAGACGTAGACATTGAGGGACGCAGACTGGAGTCAAATTGTCGGCTGTGTAATCATAACAATGCCCTCGTTCCCCCTCCCCCCTTTTTCAACGCTCCCCAGTTCCATTCAAACTGATTCCCGACTCCCATTCGATTGCTGGGCACGCATCGTATTCGCATAAAAAATAGATGGATACGCGTGCGAGTACTTTCATATTCCGAATGGTATATGGTGTGGTATGGTATGTTATGGTATGGTGTATATGCCATAAGGCGAGGCTGCTAGATGGTAGCTGTCAGCGAGAGAGAGACCTGCTGTTGTGCTTGGCCTGGTTGGTATTTCGATTACAATTTCGTACTGAATGTTTATTTTTGTTGCGTTTTGACTTGAAACATGCATAAGTAGCTAATTTAAATACCCTGTAAATGTTGCTTATAGTCGGGTATGTTTCTTTGAAATATTTCTAGTGAAATTCTAGTGAGTATCTGCTAGTCTACACCACAAACATAGTATCATTCTCACTTGCCCCTTGTGCGTTGTTCTTCTTTAACTTTGTTTACTTGGCACACATTTTACATTGGACATTTCATTGGCATCTTCTGTTAGTTGGGGGTGGCATGCAATGAAATAACGCATAAGTATTCTATTATTATATGTTATTATTATAGTATTCGCAAATGACAACATTAACATTTCGTGTGCACTCGAATTGCGAATTGCTTCTCTGCATGCAGCCCACACATGCGTCGTATACTTGATGTGCTTGTAACATTCAATGGATACTCATGGGAATAATTAGCATTTGTTTAGTATAAGCAATATTTGAGGTATTGTAATGAAGTGCCAAAGAACAACAACATGTTGCATATTCAGAGAAATAATCGCATTATCAAATATTATTTCAAATACTTTAGATATATAAAAAGAGAGTCAACATGTTTTGGTAAACATATGTATAACCTTCTGTACATAACCTTTTAGAACTCACTGTCTCATCAAATAGATATTACTTCTTAATACTCCCCAACTTGTAAGAACCCCACCTATTATATTTCTATTTCCTACTCTTCAAACTACTTTCAGTTATAATTGCAAAGTAGCTAACCAGAACAAACTAATTACTATACAGAAGCTAACAAGCAAGTCCTCCCAACCGTCTGTTATTCGGTTAATTCTTATGATTAACTAATTAGTATTAATATACACGGCGCTACGGCTAACAAGAATATGGCCTCTGCTTTCGACTGTTGTCATCACCTGTTGACATGCACATTTATCCATCGAGTCACTTTCATGACCGACAACCTCCTTTGGCCGACCCCGACTTCATGTTAATGCCAGGTCATAATCCATAGGCCACCCGCCTAGTTGACACTCATTTGACAGTCGGCTGTCATTGACACATTCCTCAGAGCGGAGACGGTGAAAGCAAGAGAAGCAGGGGATGAAGAACAAGAAGAACTGTTGCGTGTTAGTGCGATGCCAAAAGAAAAGGCAGTAAAAGTAGTTGGAAAAAAGCAAGTGAAGATTGTAATTGAAGAGCGATATAGACTCGGGAATACTCTGACTTTTATTTGGAAATGAGCTTATATTTTTTTATGTTAATTAGAAAAATTTTAATTATGTTTTTCTTACTTAGTAATTCCCATAAAACTATTAGTGTTTCTCTGAATCTTAAACAAAGCTATAGTTTTATTGTAGGTTATTTTCAGTAGAAAAGTATTTTTTAAAATTTTTTTTTTTTTTACTATAACCTCGACTAAAGGTTACTTACAATACTTTACTATACCATAGAATCCCGTCTTGCCTTCCGAAAAACCTAATCTACCCCTTGCACATACATTTTTAATGGGCGCGAGCATAAAAAGACATACAAAACAGTTCAGGCTGACCAGCCCCATGATAAACGAAGATGAATGGGCTTGATATGCCAGCGAGTAGTACACGCAGTCAAAATCCATCCACGAGGGCAGGGCAGCCTAATGAAATTAGTCACAAGAATGAGGGAAATTCCTCGTAAAAAATGACAAAAACAGCAACAAAAATATGTTTTATGACAGTCCCGAAATTTAATGAAATGTAAAAGGGATGTCAGGTGATGACGCCTCCCCCCCCCCCCTAGCCGACACCTCTTTCCCGAGGAAATTTGTCACTGGCACCGCTATTAGGGTCCATTAAATTTCACTTTGTTACGAGCTGTGCGCGACATTTAACTGGGCGGAGTAATTGCGAAATTGTTAAGAGAGTCGCCAACCATTTAGCCATTTAGCATGCGTGTCCCGTACGTGTCCTTTTAATAAATTAAAAAACATATATCATATACATATGAGGTAAATGGAGCAGAACTAAGCCAGTTGCTGCCAGTTGCTCAACACGTGCCGCGACGCTGGCGGCGATAAACAAGCCATGAAAATGGAAAATGCGACTCGCAGCTGAGCCAAGCTGTGCACGCTTTGGCTTTGGCTTTGCCACTGTCCGAATGCATCAGCCAAATTGTTTGTCAATGGGGCAACGTGGACCTCGGGTAATGGGCCAACATAGAGCGCAACACATGTCGTATGTGTAATGTCCGCCCCACCTGCCACAGCAGCGATGTCGTTTAGCTCTGCACTTGCTGCAACAAATTTATGTTCTGCCAAGCACGCACAGTGGGTGTGTGCGGCAAATTCTCAAAGGAAATTTGCACTTTAAAGTCTTTACACTTTGCACCACTGTGGCACGCTGCATGGGCTGGCCAAAAAGATAAATGTAGGCCATGGAGCGCCAGCAAGCGATATGCATTTTACACGTTTGTCTCTCCGTCTGTCCCTTTGTCTGTTCCTCCATCTGTCCCTTCATCTGTCCCTTTGTCTGTCCATCAGTCGATATGGGGTCTGTCAGAGGGCGGCGCTTACTTGGGCCATTAGTTTGCCAGCTGTGCAAGGCGTAACCACTTTGAAATTAATTTCCCTAGTGAAATTCTACGTATACGTAATATGAGGGAGGGGAGCAGACTCCAAAGTGCAGTTTCCCTAGTTCCACTTCGTCTTATGACCCAAATTTCGTGTACAGCTGCTCAACAATTATTCGGATACTATATCAGATTTATGACAGCATTAATATTAATTTTCAGCCCTGACAATTGAACCCAAATCGAGTTCTCTCTCTCTCTCTCTCTCTCTCTCTCGCATTCCGTGCTCAGTTTGAACTGTCGCCGACCCCAGCAAAGGAATTACAATTTCTTTTTGACTCGACATGAAAATTGCTTGCACAGTGGTTAGAAATTTCAACTATTTATTATTGCGTCTTATTAATTTCCCACTTGCAGTGGGGTCATTGTAACTCCCCAATCGAGAAGGGGTCAACAATGCGTGTATATATACTATATTGACATTGAAAATCATTGCACTGAGAGCCCACAACATGTGTGACGTCATCAGGCAAAGTAGATTAAAAAAAAAAACAGAACAACAAATACAAAACAAAAGCAAAACGCGTGACATTATAAAACTAACCCCAGTAAACTAACGGGACTGTGGAACAATTGCAAAAAAAGAACCCACAACTATAAATAGAACAGAAGGGAAGAACTCAGAGAACGTACCATCAGCTGGTTCAATAATCCACAGATTACGACGTTTTACAATAGTAAAACTGAAATGGGAAATGCATAAGAGAGTTTAAGCTGTGAAATACCCTGTAAATAATGTCAATAAAACGAAATCATAAGCAGCACGAGCAGACAAGCAATATTTAGACAAGTAAAACAATTAAATCAATGTAATAATATACAATATACCCCTTGCATACTGTTTGTAGGGTATAGAAAAAAACCAAAGCCCGCCTAGGGCCTATGACGTTGGTAATTAATGTGAAATTAATGACCACCAGACACGCGGATCGCACGGATTCCTTGGACAAGGGTGCATTACACGGCACAAAGTGTGTGGGTAACTGCCACTAGATGGCGCCACCTGGCCACCAAAGGGAAAGGGGGAGGGCCGCACTTTAAAGGGTGTACAAGAACTTTGTCAAGTGCATTAAGTTGCAAGTGCAAATATTATTACAACAACTTGCCAACGCCCAGACAAAGTTCAAGTGGTCGCTCGACATGGAAATAAAGATGCTAATGAAGCGGGGGCAAACACAAAGAAAAAGAGAAGGCAAGAGGGAGACAGAGAGAGAGAGAGAGAAGAAGGACAGTAGTGCTGAAAAGCGCTGATAGCGATTTGTCTGGGCAAGCACAGAAAACAGAAACGGAAAACGCAGTCATGATACCCAGAGGCATATTGAAGCTCAACTTGAGATTGAATAATAAATTCAAATAGGTTTCATTTCAATAAATATGCAATTTGTGAATGGTACAGCAGATCATAGAAAAACTAAGCAAACAAACACGAAATGAATAAAAATATATAAAGAATAGTTTGGGATAAAGAATAGTTCTGAAGAACTGTTTGAAATTTTATGAGGAGAAGAGAAATCGGAAAAAAGGAAGATTAGTTTCTTAATTGCGAATTCATAAGATTTCAGACTTACTCAAAGAAACGTTGAATATAGTATATTCCACTGAACCATTAAGCTTATCTTGCACTACTTTTTTACCCTATGTCGCATGCAGATGCCTCACTGTGTTTGCAAATTGTTGATTGGCGACGAAGCGTTTCAAGCGCAGCCAACGCGTCATTGCACACTTTGGACCCACTTTTCAGGCATATCATTGCCTTGTATTCTACACACAAACAAACATACTCATGCTGTAGGCCGAGTACCCAGACCAGGGTATACTTATACTCATACTCACTCAGTACGAATGAAAACAAATAGTCACACAATCATCGAGAAGAACTAAATATTTGCACTGCGCGCTCTGTGTACGCATTGAGGCGTCACCAAAACTAAACTAATCGTTGGGAATTCTCTCACGGCCCCCAAGTGAGAGATTTACGCATGAGAAATTTTGCGACGACAAAACTATAAAATAAAACTATTTAGTATTCGTACAAAAGCTCGAGCAAATTAGCTTAATCGGTGAATATAATAATGAAAATATATATACATTTTTCAGAATGAAAGCAAAAATAATATTTCTGTGTAAAACGATAAGCACGTTATTTTTTTTTTTTTTTTTTTGCACAGCCTTATCTGCCATACTATACTAAGAAACTGAAGTAAGATAAAAATAATTGTATCCATAGGTAAAGTGAGTGACCACTCAAAATCCCTAATCTAATAAGAAACAATGCTATTTATATATAGCTAGATATCTATATAATATAATACTATGAACTCAATTGCGATTGCCACCCACAGATCCGAAAATAGTGACAAAATTTAATGAATTAAAAGAATAAAGAAATTTCAGTGACATAAATTCGTCACTTAATTAACAGAAATAAAACAGAGAGTGAGAGGGAGAAGAGAGAAAGGAAAGAGAGCTGAGAACATCTATGTAATAGAACAAACTTAGAGAACGAGTTTAGGAACAAATAAAAACCTTTAGAAACCAGACTTGAACATTTTCGTCGCTGTACATACAAAAATACTATCGTATAAAGCCGGCATATACTATATATACATATGTATACATATGTAGTCATTTCCGTAAGCGATGACGCAACTGAAACAACGCACTGAAATGTTGTGTGGAATTTCATTTTGGTTTGGTTTTTGTAGCCGTAAGCACATGAATTTTTCTACGGCATGCTTGGATTACTATCCAAATGTTTTCAGGCCAGAAAGTGCCACAAAACCATCTGAAAACAGGTAAAAACAAAAGAGAGAGAAGCAGCTGTTGCGGCGGCTGTCGGAAGGATGCCCTCTTGGCCGTCTACCTGGCCACGGGGCAGGTGAGAAAGGGCACCAAGGGGAAGAAGTAGAAGAAGAAGACGAAGGAGGTCAGCCGTAGGTGCAGCTATAGATAAGCACTTAAATAGAACAAACGAAACAGTTACAGTTAATTCTCTTTGGACACATTTGAACCTCTACGCCGGCCTCAACTGGAACTGGTTCAAGGCCACGAACTGTCGGAACTAATCCGAGAACACTGTGAGCAAATATTCAATCAGCTTAAGGGAAATTCAATTTTCTTTTTAAAGCAGGAAGTAAGTACAAAGAAATTTTTAGCTCAGAACTCAATCAATTTAGTTTTCGGAATTTATACTACATTTATTCAAAGAATCTTTTCATATTGCAAGTTATAAACTGGCCTTATTCGCTTTACAAAGTTCCATCCGCTTTTTAATAAAAATGTAAGTTCATTTCCAAAAATTTCCCATTTCCACAAGCTTCTTTATTACATTCGGTAACCAGTCGAAAGTCAAATATGTTGCATTCTATTGAAAAATACCGAATTGAAACGGAAATGCACTGGCAAACTGGCAACTGTGTGTGGTTGACTGTCAAATACCCTAAATACTGACAAGCTTCAAATTATATTCAAATTAAATGAAATAAAAAAATGAGAGCTGAATATCAATTTGTAGAAATTATGCAACAACAAATAAATAAAAATATGTGAATAATTCCCATTGACACCCCCGTAGTCCTGTAAATACAGGGTGTACCAGTTGCAGTGCCATCAATGACAACAAACAAACTGAAAAATAACTGCAGCTGTTGCAGTTTTATAAATGCGCTTGCCTTCCCCAAACCCAAGCCAACCAAGCCCACCCAGACTAACCAAGCCTATCTGTTCAGTACAGACTATACATATATAGCTATAAGGTATATAGGCTATATAGTATATCAATATAATGCTGCTCCCTCGCTTGCCAACCATTGCAACGGTTCGAGCTGCTGCTGCTTGCTGAATTTGACCAATAAAACTGAAATTTGGCCAACTTAAGGGTACCGAAGAGGAGAAAGGGACGACGAGGCCAGGCGAGGGAGTGGTAAATGACTTTTAACGTTGACAGTGAAAACCGCTGGCTCGAGCGGCAGCTGGGCCAAAACTAATTGCAACAATACTTTGTTGACTTTTTTCTCTCTTTTCTGCAAGGGGAAAACTTTGATAAATCACACAAAATGATAGGGCCCGGCCTTAGGCAGACTAGCTACACAAAAAATATACTATAGGCTCGTTTCGTATCACGGCAGAGAGATAACAACAAATTAAATGGCACAATTTGAATTTAATCAGACAGCAGCTGAAATCGAAGGTAAAATGAAATCAAAGGTAAAAGTTCGTTAATATAAACAACGTTTGTGTATTAACCCAATTCTGTCAAAATCCTATGAATGCTATCATCAGGTAAAGACTGAGTAATTCACTAAACAGCTCGGAGACCGTAAAAGCGAAATGAGTCCGAGATGATCAATAATAATATGCACTGAGTCAACAAAGAATAAACAACTTTTTGTGTATATCATTAAAATGCAATCATCCGAAAATTAAATACTCATTCATGAACTTTTAAATACCCTTTGGAAATGATGAAAGTTTTATAATAAATTATTTTTAGCAGAACTTATTCAAAAACTAGTTTTTAAAGCAAACAAAAGCTTTGAAATTCAATGTTAAAACTCATTTACATATGTTATTTAGTAAGCATTTTATATTTACCGATTGCATTGTCAAAACTTGAATAACTTTTAAATTAGAGTCGAATAAAAACAGAATGCTTTAAATGCTTAAATACACTTCATTCATATTCAAACTGTATTTAAGTGTAATAGGAGCTTTTCATTGCAATCTCTTTAGCTAAAGAGCCCTCAACTGCACTTTTCAAATACAACTAGAGCTCGTTAATCACAGATCATCCATTTAAAATAGAACAATGTCTCAGGTCGAAAAAAAAACTAATGTAAGCTGAGATTAACCTTCTTAATCTCTATAGCTATACTTAAGCTAATTCTTAATGAAAAGCTTCTACAACGTATTATCTTTCAATCTATTAGCTAATCTTTTCATCGTCACACTTTAAATTGAAACATGACGTTATATTTAAAGCTGTAATTTTAGTATTTATTTAAATACTGCTTGTCTATATTGACACACTATATCTAGACTATGAACTTTCAACTAAATTTGCCAGTCCACATCGTCGATATTCTCCATTCCCTCGATAGGATCCTGTGGTCTAAACTTTCCTGTCAAACCTTTTGAACCTCCTTTGCCGGTTGTGGGCACAACAGCTTGTGTCGAGTCTTGTGGCTTGACAGTTGTACAAACACTCCTACTGGCGGCATTCTTATTGGTAACGCGAGCCAAGGCGACCACATCCTCGATGTCCTCAAAGTCGTTATAACGTACACGCTTGTTCTTCACCTTGCTGGCCCAAAAAGCGGCAGCACGACGACGGGCATTGGACAGGATGCTGTTTTCGCTGTTGCCAATGCTGTTGGTGGTACTGCTACCAGTGGTGCTGGTACCGGTGGAGCCGTTAGATATAGGAATCATCTTGGTTAAGCCGGTACCAGTAGATGTAGCAATGATCCTGGATCTAAAGGTCGTTGAATTAATAGGGGCCGGCATAGTGCCTCCAATTGAGCTGGCTGCGATAGAGCTCAGGCCTGTAGGGTGCAAGACGGTAGAGTTGACCCCGTTGAGGCTAGAAGAGCCAAGGACTAATGCAGTATTGAGAGCGGCAGAGCTAAGACCAGTGGATTTGAGACCGGTGGAGTTGACAATAGTGGAATTGAGACCAGCAGAGTTGAGGACGGCAGAGTTAAGACCGGTAGACTTCAAGATATTAGAACTGAGGCCGGTATAGTTGAGCCCGGTAGAGCTTAGACCGGTAGATTTTAGGCCGGTAGAGTTAATGCCTTTAGCGCTTACGCGGGTAGGGTTAAGAGCAGCAGAACTAATGCCGCTAGATCTCTGGATGGCGGGGCCTGTAAAGCCGAGTGCGGTAGAGTTGAGCACTGTCGATCTGAGGCCGGTTGTGCCAAGGCTTTTGCTGTTGAGCCCGTTAGTGCTAAGACCCTTAGAAGTAAGTCCGGCGCGCATGATGGCGTTTGGCATAATGCCGGATATTGGATTGATCGCATAACTATTGGAAGTCATACCATTGTGGCTAGGATTAGGTATAAGCTTGCGTGGCTGTGACTTTATACGCCACGCCGGATTAGAGGTAGTCCGAGTTGCAGCCTGGTTCTCATCTGTTTGATTGATCACATCTTTCAGGTTGTTCTCGTTGCGGAATTCATAGACCAACGGATAGACACGCTGTATGGCAGAGTCCACAGCACTGACAGTGGCCGCAACCACTGTTATACTGCCCGTCGAGAAGATCTTGAGTGTGGCCTTGGGATCACGCATTCGATATGTAACACCCGGATGCAATTCCGGCTCGTAGTTGGCATTGTCACGATGTCGTTCCGAGAAATGAAAGATTTTAATGGCCCACGGCATGCTGCATGTGCCCAGCACATTGAAGATGCCAAACTTTTGAAAGTGCACAGGGAATCCCAGTTTACCCAGGCAACGGGCAAAGCGACGTGCTGCTACCTTGGCCAGTGACTCCGAGGTGGCGCCCGTGCAGGTTATGCGGCCCGATGACCAAACCGATGCTGTTGTATAAGGACGACGCAAACGCATTGTCAGCATTCCATTCTCACGCCTGTACTCCACATTGGATCCCTTCAGCGCAATCTCGCGCAGATCCAGATGACAGCGCACGCTAAACGAACACACAACATTGTTAATCACAATATCCAGTTCCGGCGATGTGTCCGGTTCCGGATCCGATGCGTTTGCAGCAACTGCTGGGACTGCGACGGCAGCTTTGTCGCCGGCTGCAACTGCTTTTGGGGGGGCAGCGACAAGAGCAGAGGTTGCTGATGGTGGTGGAGCCGGTGCTGCTTCTATTGCGTTAGCTGCTGGTGCAGATGGAACTGCGGAGGAGGTTGCTCTTGTGGCCTGCTCCTTGGCAAAGATTAGCGAACGACTATCATTGAAGAGCATTTCACAGAGGAGGAATAGAATAGAATAAATTACAGATTTTCGGCTAAGCTAAAATTGAGTTCCGTCTCGTGTCTTTGACTGAACTCGACTGACTTTTGATACGATGCTAAAGCCTACTCGATGCCAATCACAATTGCCATTCAAGTCAAAGTATCACTAGATCATTCTGGATAAATATTGGTAAATCATTCTTTTCAAAAATGACAGAACTTTAAATTCTAGTTCATTTTATTGAAACGAATAAGATTGAACCAGCGATATATTTAATACAAATATACAATATGTTCCTAATCAAGAAAAGGTTATTATAAATTGGTCTTTCACGTTAAAAACAAGGTAAATCATATTTAAAATACTACAGAAGTTTAAACCAAGTCAGAAACATATATATACTTTTCAAAAATATGTGAAATAAGGTAATTATAAAAAACTTTCTTCAAGGGGAATCTAGAAATACAGTCTTAATAGATTAAAGTAAACAAACCGAAGTAATGTTATTTTTTTCTGTATTATAATATTTTAGCTATTCTTTATTATATTATATTGTCTTTTTTTTTATACTATACCATACTACACTATTCCATATAAAGTATATTTATAATAATAAAATATACATGCACATATACAAATATACTCCCTATCGTCCACTTCTAAAGGGTATTTCAAAGAGCGCAACAAATAAACTTTGTGTGATAATGTAGTCGAGTCTAGACAACGCCTATCAAGGGGTTTGCCGGGGTCAAGTCAAACGCGCGTCATTATTGATTTTTATAATAAAGAAGTAAAAACTGAATCATCGACAAGAGAAGAATGCGATGAGAAACGCAAACAATTGTTGCACAATGCGAGAACTTTGTGCAATACTCCAAAAAATTTGAAAAAAAAACATCAAGGTATGCGTCATACAATATGTGGCGAATTCATCGGTTAACCCTCGCATAATATAAAAATGCAGCCAGCTGTAGTCCCCGAGGCGCCATCTATCGCCAAGAGCAGCTCAAGTGGGACATGCTGATAAGTCGGCAAACCCTTTTCTGCTCTTCTCCCTACTTCCACATCTCTTCTCCCTATTTCTCTCTCCACTCCTCAAATTGTCACTGTTTCTATCTCTCTCTGTCTCTCCCCTCTTTTGCTGCAATGACCGTGACTGGGTCAACTTTTATCAGCTTAAAAAAAGCTAAATTAAATACAACGAAACCGTTACAGCAGCTTATCAGCTAAGTGAACGAAAGCGAAAGGTGAGAAAGGGGGAAAGAGAGGCAAACAGAAAATTGATAAGTGCAGTATAAACAATGCGTTGTTGTTGCTTTTGTTTTGTATTGTTTTTTTTTGGCTGCTAAATTAGAAGAGAGCGCGCAGTTGAAAATGTGTTAATGAATTTATAAATAGCGCAAACAGCTGCATAAACAGAACAAGAGAAAAGGAAAGTGAGAGCTAATTGAGAATGAAATGAGAAGAGGAGAAACAATGCAGAGCAAGGGCAGCTTGACGAGAAAAAAACAACAAAAAACTAACTAAAACAATTAACTAAATTTATGTTTTTCCAATTTAAAGTGCAACGTGTTTTTGTTTAACTAAAAACTGCAAAGATAATTGAATTGCTTAAACAAAGTAAAAAACAGAAGTAATGTTGATTAAAAAATACAATAAAATTAAACCTATAGTTTTTAAAAGTTCTCATAAAAGAAAAAATGATTCCTAGCGAATTTCTTACTCTATATTTATATTATATATGTATGCATATAAACATATATGTGTTCAAAAAACACATGTTCAGGCATATCAAATAATTTTAAAATACGCTAAAAAATATTTCTAAACAACAAATTTCATGAGAGCTTGTCGATTAAATCAGGCAAACACAAAACAAACAACAAATATTAATAAATAAAGCTCAAAACAAACAACGCACACGAAAGCGAAGTTAGATGAAAGCGAGTTGTGGAAGAGGGAAAAAAGTTGGAGAAAAAAAAACCATAGTATATGAATAAAACAAATCAAATGGCGGCTTTTTGTTGTCACTTGTCGTTGTTCTTGTTGTGCTTCTTGTTTGCTTTTCGCACTTTTATTCTTCTTTTTGTTGTTGTTGTGGGCTACCGCGAACACTAGACAAAATAGTAAAACGCCGTCGCCGCCGCCGCAAGCAAACAGAGCAACAACAACAACAGCACAACAAACAAAGCAACGCAACGCAGCGAGCATGGCCAGTTGGGCAAGGGGTAAAGAGAGGTCAATAAATTTGTCGCATGGTAGAAAAATCGCAGCCGGCTAAAAGGGATTTTCGTTGAATCGATTCGAGCGCAAACACACAACAAATAACACTTTAAAGAGTCGTCGAATTTTGCAAAGGGTTACGTGTTGCTGGCCAATTAGCAAGCCAGAAGGCCTAAATAACTAACCGAACACATAGCACACACACTCACACACACACATGATTCTGATACTAGTAACTAGTTGCTAAGGTAGAAAATCATAATCACATACCACATTTGCATAAGCAGCGCGTTGCGCGCCGATACAACAGCAACAACAACAATACGGCAGCAGTCTCAATAGAACACAAAAACAAAACACACACGAAATCGGCGGCGATTTGTGCTTCTTGGCACTTTCTCTTTGATTTTTGAAATGCGCTCGCCAAATATTATTGAAATCGCTTTGATCACTTTGTTGCACAGCAGCAGCAGCACACTCTCACAAACACACACACACACTCACGCACAGTGCACTCTTTACTTGTTGGCGTTGTTGTGCGGGTAGCTATTATTAACTTTTAGTATGTTTTTTGTTACGATTTCTGTTTCGATTTTTACAAAAAACACCCACGCGCAAACACGTCCGTTCGCAATGCAAGTTAAACGCGTAATAACAGCTGTAAACAAAGTCGGCAGCTGTTAATTTAGTTTCGACTGTTAACACCAGTGTTGGCTGGCTTAGCAGTTTTTCCGCCAATAGTAGTATTTTTCACAAAAACTCTAAATATATTGTAGGCTGTAGAGTTTAATTATTATTTTAAAAAACTGCAATATCAAAACCAAATAACTAAGTTAGTTATACTCGTATAAATGTCGCTAACTCTTTGTTCTGTTACTACTCAAACTATCGTATGATTTTGTGCGTATTTTCTGTAAATAGCAGCACAAGAAAATGTTAAATAACATTGGATTCTTAACGTGTCCACTGTGCATGCTCTGTGTGAACGGCAGTTGTATTTAGTCTGTCACTAAAAGGCGATAAACTTTGACTTTCAATTTTACAATGTCGGAACTACAGGTAATCTCACAGAAAATATAAATGGAATATTTATAGATACGTAACGCATTCAAACGTTAATTGTTTGTTGTAACAGGAATTCAATCAAGCCGCTGAAGATGTAAAGAATCTGAACAGCACGCCGGCTGACAATGATTTGCTGGAACTTTATGGTCTGTACAAGCAGGCCCAGGTGGGCGATTGCAATACCGGTAAGACAACGTGTCCTAAAAGGGAGCGGCCAAGTTTTTATTGATTTCCCCCCTTCAGATAAACCCGGATTCCTGGACTTCAAAGGCAAAGCCAAATGGGAGGCCTGGAATAAGTTGAAGGGCACCAGCACAGCCGACGCCCAGACAGCATATATCACCAAAGTAAAATCTCTTATTGCTTCTTTGGGTCTAAAGTCCTAAACGACGAAAGATTTTCTAAAAGACACGCATTTTCACGCACGTAAAACGCACAAGATAATCGAATTACAAGCACAAATAACACATAAATAATTGGAATAATTCGTTTACAATTTCTTTAGTCAATAAAGTGGGAATGCGGGATTTATAAATACAGTAAATACAGTCGTGCCCCGCTATAGCGAACTGCCGTTTTAACTAAATTTCTTTACGCGAGAGAAGCTTGACTGTACGTGTAATACATATACAAATGTATATCGGGGTATATACTTGTATGTATATATATACATATAGCTGTACGATTGCAGATCAGACTGAATGTGTAGAGAGAGCTTTAGATTCCAAGGAGTCGGAGCTGTACCCCTACTATAGCTACACCCAGCTGCAATTCTACCTACAGACGCCACCAATACATACATATATGTATATCGGGGCTTTGTATATATATATTTCTATACGATTTAGCTCTGCGACTGCGTTGGCGACGTGGCTCCGGCGGATTGTCGCTGTCTTTCGTAAACCTCACGCTGCAGTTCACGAAGATTCAGCTCCAGTGTCTCCACCACATCAAAGTTCATATCTTGACGCGCCTGCTTTATGTAACCTTTAATAATGTTGATCTGCTCGATGAGGGGATCGTCCAGGCTTGAATTGTTGGCGGATGCTTGTGGCGCTGACCAGTTGTTCAACGATTGCAGATCAGACTGCAAGACAGAAGGAATAGTTTAAGATTCGAAGCTGGAGGATGTATTTCAGGATATACTTACGCCCTGGGCAAAGCTGCGATTCTCCATGCTGCCTCCAGTTTGAGATGTTCCCGCCATGCCGGAACGCTCGTACGCCTCCATGGCCATGCGTTGCTCTGTCAGTATACGCTGCTCCGTCTCCATACGCTTGCGTTCTTGTATCTGCTTGATGAGTGCCTCATCCGGCAGTGGTGGCAATGAGAGCATTCGCTCCTTGATCGCATGCACGCAGCTCAGCCGAATGGCCTTCTTCAACGCCTCCTCACGGCTGCCCGGCTCCGAATGTATGGCCAGGATGCGTTTGCTAAGCATATCAATTGTTTCGGCCACCTGACCAATCTTGCCACGCAGTGCTCCGGCATCGGCAATTGTGAAAATAGATTCGCCATCATACAAACTATTGACAATCTTCAAATACATGTCCAGATCGGGTGTAACCTGTTTCTGTAGCTGCCTGATTTCCTCATACACCTTGGCGAGCAGTGGACGGCAAGTGCGACTCTCGTGCATGTCCTGGCGAGTGTCCAGCAGCCACAGGCAGTGCTGGCAGAGACGTACGGCACGATCCTCGTGCTGCTGCATCTGCTGTAGCTGCTCGCCGCGTGTAGTAGACAAACTGGCCAGTTGCGCTGCAAGGAAATGAAGATAAAGCTTCTATATAAACAATTTTTTGGTCTTCTTTACCTGCCATCTCCAGCTGGAGAAAGCGGGAGCAATCATGGCACATGATGCCGCCGCAGAGTCGGCAATGGTGCTGCCGGCGGGCAATGTGAAAGCTCTTGGCGCAGTTGGGGCACAGCTTCACGGAGCTGCCGTCTAGCCAAGGCACTGTCTGCTGTTCGTGATGCTTTCGCTGCACTGCATCGGTAGGCAAATCCTTAAGCAGTCTATGCAGTCGTATAATTAACTTGTTCGTCTCGCTGGCGTAGCGTTCCAGGCGTGGATTGCGCACCGATTGAAAGTAATCAAAGTGTGAGTTCTCGGCTCCAGAAGTCTGCTTTGACATATAGTTGTAGACATTGTTGCGTGTCCTGGCATTGCTCGTAAGACCACGTGCTCCTCCAGCAGCAACTGCACCGGCGGCAACGCTGCTTGCAGCTGCTCCCGTAGCTGATGCTGTTGCTGACGACGCCGGCACGCGATCATCATCAAAGTTATTTAGAATCTTCTTTTTAGCTTTGGTAAATATATTGAACACAGACTTGAGGGCATCCTCCTCCTCGGCATGTTGGCGGGCAAAGTGCTCGGTAAGGAAGTCGATAGACTTTAAGTCAGCACGGCAAATGGGGCAAAGAAACCCCTCGAGTATCTCATCGGAGGTGGCACTTGGATCTTCATCGCTATCAAAGGGATTTCCCGACATGCCAGCAATGAGTAAGCGATATGAACAGATTACCCCTTTTTGTGGGTGTGTTTGTTGTTGAGGTATGTGCTTCGGTTTATTACACAATTACAGCTGTACACACATTTCAATTAAAGTGCAGATGCTTCAATATTGCCAATTTACTTGCGACAGCTGTGAAATTTATTACAAAACCTACAAATTTAACTTTATTTTGAATGCAACACCCCCTCTACTGTACGCACAGGCAAGATAATAAGTGTTTGCCATTCACGTGTTTACGTTTCTGCATATTAACAGACAAACTTAACAGACCATCTGCGAAAGATATGCTGTTAAACTAAACATAAAAATTCCGCTGTTTGAGCAATATATTTGTCGATAATTAGTAATTGAATAAAAAGGCCTTAATAAATTATTTAAAGATTAAAAAATTGCATTTTATTCACTTCGTGATACATTAAATATTGTATTTTAATAACTAAATTAAGTTAACGCTGAACTTCATCATCATCACTGAATTCATCCTCCTCCTTGGCTCTTCCCGACTTGCGATCCAATTCTTTAGCGAACAACTCCTTGAAAGCCTCATATTCTGGAACTGTGACATGGCATATTTTCGTAGCAAATGATTTTTCAGATGTATCAGTTATCTGATATAGTCTATGGTTGTTTGTCGGCTCATCTGGATCGGCTTTAAGAGCACGCGGCTTGAACAAACCCAAACGAAGAAGGAACGTGTGACGGCATCTCAATTCATCAAGAGGCAAAGATAATGCCGCAGACTTCACGATTTCGGGCACCTCCAGGCGCATTGTATCCATCATATAGTTTAGCTTCTCCTCAATAGACTGCTCCGACTGTGCCAGTAAATCGGGACTATTCATAAGGATCTTCCAGACATTTTTGTTGGTTGATAGGCGACTCTTGAGGTAACCCGAGAGGGAAAGTAGATGATGGGCATCATTGACATCCAACAGCTCGGGATATTTGGTTAGAAGCAGATGTAACAGGTGTTCTCCAAACTGGCAGGCACGCCAAATTTCCAAGCTCTCAATAATACGACTCGGGGTCCGTTTCAACACACTCGGATTCCCGGTAACTATCCTTAAGGAAACTGGTTGTCTCCAGACCATGATTTTGAAAGGTCTCATGTGCCCGTTTCCATACGTCGGGTGTGTAAATCGAAAGAGTTGGCTCCACTTTGATGGCCTCGTCTATGTGCACCTGTTCCAAGTGTCTCAAGTGTGGAACAGCAGCCTTTGCTGCAAATTGTCTCACTGACAGACATTTCAACTACAAATACGGGATTTATCGTTAATTTACTTCGCTAAACACTTACTTTGCTACACACTTCAAATATTCATACCGGTTTTTGTAGTTTAAATACATTATGTGCATTAAATAACAATTTCTTAAACATTTTTCGCTCTATTCTTTGGTAACAAAAACAATCAACAGCTGATCTGTTAAGTTAACAGCAGCACATCGTGATTCTGTTAATGCGATGTTTTGCAGTGTTACCGTGCTGCAAGCCTAGAACTTAATTAATCAGCTGCTGACGAACGTCATCAAAAGAAACGCGGCTTTTGTATTGCATTTATAAATAAATATTATGGCAAAAAGTAAAACCAAAATACGTGAACAACAGGCAGCCAAGGATGCGGCAGAGGTGAATACCGCACAGCTGGAATCGTGCAACGATGCCTATACAAGTGGAGCATTCAATTACCTTCGTTTCTTGGTTCACCTTCTTGCGGCGGCACAATTCTCCTACGGCATTTACTACTATCTATTCAAATTGCACTGGCCCAAAGGATCACACGAGGAGGAGGAGGGATTAAAAACACGCTGGGGTGGAAAGTTCAAATACCTCACATTCCTCGATGTGATCATTCAGGCTATTTATCACACTCTGGCACTGCTAAACGATCTTTTTGGCAACAATGCGGTGGCGGTGGATTCAAAGTCCAAGCTTCGTAAGTGTCGCGATTACATCTTCGCCACATTTGCATTTCCAGTGGCATACAATGTAAGTCTCTCCTTTTGGGTCATATATATGTTGGATCGTGAACTTATATTTCCCGCTGAGCTGGACAAAATCTTTCCCAGGTAAGTAAAGCAGGTGAATTTTCTTGGTATAACTATATATTCATGTCTGATCCTTGCAGCTGGCTGAACCATGTGGTACACACGAATGTCGCGCTCTTGGCCATCATGGATCTATTCACCTGTTTCCGCCGATATCCTAGTCGCTTGGCTGGCATAACAGGCAACGTGGTCTTCATGCTGCTCTACATTATTTGGGTCCACATTGTGCGCTACTTCAGTGGCCTATGGGTTTATCCCCTGCTGGAGGTTCTATCGTTGCCAATGCGCTATGTAATGCTCAGCGGATTAGTGGCATTGAATATAATATGCTATTTACTGGGAGAGATTGCTAACAACATTGTCTGGGCACCGGAGATTAAGCTGCTAAAGGAGAGCGAAAGGGTTAAGCAAACTTAATTAAACGAAACAGATAATTAAATTTAAACAAGTATAACAACAATTGAGATTTGTTGACTGTGACGTCTGCCTATAGAGGCTGCAGTACTTACATTAATAATAGTTGTACATTAAAATCATTTTAAGGCTTAAATAAATTCAAGTACTTTTGATCAAATTATTACTTTCATTTATCTATTCGAGGCTGTGATTAAAATCGATTCAAATCACGCGCAAATAACTGCTCGCTGTTATCGATTACAAAACATCGATTGCTACAGTGTCGTCGGCAGTGAAAGTCATTTTTGGGCAAGTGTTTTGCGAAAAACCCAAATAAAAAACTTTTCTAAATGTTCATGCATTTTGAAGTATTCAATTATAACCATTAACAAATACCTAAATGCAATAATAAATTAATCGCATCTTGACTAGGATGCGAATTTCCACAACTGCTGTCGGCATAAACATTGACAACTCTGGCGACGGCAAGGCGAATGAAAATTGGCTAAACAGCAAGCCGTGTGAACACAATGGAATTGTGTTAACGTTAACGTACATGTAAGTGAAAACTTAAGAAGTTAAAGGAAATAGGTGAATGCTGTGAAAAAAGATCAAGAATTCCGTGTGAGTTTAGTTTTCCAAACGGGCTTTGTTTGTTGCTTCAATGCAAGTGTGTGTGTGTGCATTTGGCGTGCTGGTGCAAGCGAGATAGCAGCAGTTGTGATTGTGTTGGTATTGACAGATAGCTGCCAACTCGTTTAATGCATTTTCATACAAATCTGGCAGCGACGCCGCACAGCTGTTTTGTTGATTGTCGACGCAGTTTGACAAGCACTGCGCAATTTTAGGGATATCTGCGAATAAAATATTTAATGTTTAATTTTAAATGTGCATACGCTGTAATTTCTTTGTAGAAAATGCCACTCGCGTCGTCGTCGCCAAGCTAACTACTCTGTCTACCCTCATCAACATCAAAAGGCCGCCGCCGCCGCCAGCAACAGCTTCCACCTTGCATTGCCATTGCCATAGCCATTGGATCCATTTAAGCATTGTATTGAATCATTCTCACTACCAAAAGGCAACCAGGAGCAACCGCAACATGCCCATGAGTGATGTGGCCGCCGCACTAATGTACACGGATCACGGCAACGGAGGAGCAACAACGAAGCACGCTAAGGCGCCGCCATCCACAGCAACAACAACTGGAGCAACCCCATCAAACATGACCAATTCCTCGAAAGCAGATGTCATTGCTGGCAGTGCAGCAGCAGCTGCCTCCCAATTGGGCAACATGTTGGCACCATCAAGCAATTTATCCCTGTCCGCCATGCAGGGCCAGAAATGGCAACAGGTATTCGATCTAGACAAGATGATCAAACAGTTGCGCTCAGCGGAGAAGACACAACTGCGCGGTGGTGGTGGTCCTGGACGAAATGCACCCGCAGCCGGTGCAGGGGGAGGAGCAAATGAGACAAAGCAAACGGTGCAGGTGCAGCGGCTGAACGCGGCCGACATGGTCTACTATGACATGGTGCCCAAGCAGGCAACGCGCGACATTGTCGTATGCAACTCCTGCAACGGCAGCTACTCCAAGGCAGGTTTCAATAATCACATTGCATTGCAGCATCCCAGCATCTGGGATGCGGTACCGAACAAGGTGAACAGCAGCAGCAGCGGATCGACACAATCTGCATCCTCCGGTGTTGCCGCGGATGCCAATAGTCAGGATGGTGTACGTGATCCGGCAGAGCTGTTGGGTTCACCTACAGACACATCCGCGACCACGTCAAGCTGTTCCAATGGCTCTAACAGCTCTGTTGTAACCGTCGCCCCCAACAACAACAGCAACAACAATGCACATGCCTCCAGCAGCTCCACGTCATCATCATCGACGTCATCGTCGCGTCACAAAAGCAGCAGCAGCAGCAAAAGTAGCAGCAGTTCCTCCAAAACCAGCACTAGCACCGGCAGCGGCAGCAGCACAAGTCGTTCTCGTTCCAAATCGTCTAAAAATCGACACCATTCGGAATTGCATCACAAAGTTGCTGGTGGTTCCAAGAAGAGCAGTGCCATAGCTGCCGCCGCCGCAGCAGCAGCAGCAGCAGCGGCGGCAGCAGCAACTGTTGCAGCTGCCGCACCACCTGTTGTCAAGGATGAACCACTGGCACAGGTGGCACCGCCAGCTATAACGGTATTTTCCTCCTCATCGAATTCGTCCTGCTCAATGCCGCCAACGCCAACATTGTCAGCAACTGTTGCTGGCAGCGATACCTACTCCCCCGCCGTCGCCGCGCCTGCGCAACTGTCCAGCCTGTTGGACGAACCGCAGCCAAATAAGAAGAAGGTAGTGTATGCAAAGGAATATAAAGAATGTCTTTCCTACTTGTTAATGCTCTTCCCTGCACAGAAAGCAAAAACTTTCAAATATACCAGATGGTTTTCAAGCTGGGCACCCTAATATCTATTTTTAGAATTTAATAAAGAACTTTGTTAACCCCTCTTTGTACATTTCCTATTCCTTGTTGCCTTATCTAATCCTTAAAAGCTTCCATAGTTCTATAACGTTCCCTCTTATGTTTATGATCCTATTTCCTTGCCCATTAGCTTTGCCTAAATTGATCTTAATCTTAGTCTTAATCTTGATCCTAATCTTACTAATTAAATAATTTTAAGTCACTTGAAGTTTCCTTGCCAACTCTCTAATGCCCAACGATCTCTCCTTGTGCAGCTCAAAGGTGCCACATCGTCAGATCATCGCAGCAACAAACCCGCCAAGCAGGAGAAGCAACTGGCTCCGCACTACGCCGAGCAGCAGCAGCAGCAGCTAAGCGAACTTGATCAGGCTGTCTCCTCCATTACTGGTCATGTGAGTGAAGAGGCGCAGCAGCAGCAACGGCATCAGCATCAGGTTGATCTATCCGGGGTCACTGAGGAGCCACTGCCCATGCATAATACATCCGATGATAATTCCATATCGCTCACACTGGACGACATGCTGGACAGCAAGTTTATCAACGACATTCTCAACAACGTGGAGGCGGACATACCCTTTGATGAGAGTGCGCTGGATACATCACAGTCGCAGCCACAGTCACAATCCCAGCAGCAGCAGCAACAGTTGTCCACAGAGCAGCAGCAGCAGCAACATGCGCAGGCAACGAAGCGATTGCGTTACGATGACGATGCTGGTGACTATGCGGCAGCGCTCTATCATCAACAGCAGCAGCAGCAGCAGCAACAGGTGTACGGGGAGGAGCAGCAGCCAGGAGCAGAGCAAACTCAACTAACCGCCATAGATGCCATGCAGCTGCAGCAGCTCATCTATCAGCAGCAACAGATGCTCGAGGCAGATCAACAGCAGCAGCAGCAACATCATTTGCAACAGCAGCAGCAACAGCTGAAGCAGGAACAGGAGCTGGATCTGGCGGCGGCACAGCAGTTTAGCGTCTACAATGTGCCCTCTCTGACCGATGATGATGCTGCTGCTGCCGTCGACACAGAGGCTGAGCACATGATCTTGCCCAGCATTTACTATGAGATTACCCCAAATAATCAGGTGTCTGTGCTGGATCAGCAGAGCCAGCAGCAGGTTATAGCCGAATTTCTTACACAGGCTGTGTACGATAATGTCGATGTGAATGTGAATGTGTTGCAAGCGGCGGCAGCGGCAGAGAATGTAGGCGTCGGAGTTGGAGTGGGCGTGGCTGCCAATCATTTCAATGATGAACTAAACGATTTTGATTTTACTAAACTGGAGACTGTTTGCGCGGAAACCAACCACACAACATCAGCAACAACAAAGACTGTCAAGCTGGAGCAGAACCAGCTGCAACAACAACAACAACAACCATTACAACAACAACAACAGGGAAGCACCTACCATAGCTATGAGAGCGGCAATCCCCCCCAGCCACATCGCCAACTGTTGAATGCCAAATATCATGATGATAGCACCTACTTTAATATGACACTCTACGCCGGGCCGCCACGTCCGCTTGCCATGAACACCTTCGGCCTGGTGAAGTTGCCCAACGGGATGGGAGCAACGCTGCGCAAGAATCTGCTGATGACCCGCAAGGCGAACAATAGTTTGCTATCGCTGAATGGCAGTAGCGGCGTTGTGGGCACCTTGGCACGTGCACCGCCTCCATTGCCAGCCACGTTAAATACCTCACTGAACAACTGCAATGGAAGTGCTCCGGGGCAACAGTCGCAGCCACCACGTGCAGTTGCTGCGCAGGGCAAGACAATCTATGCGCAGAAGTCCAGTGTGATTGCACAGGAGCGACTCAGGTGCAACAAGCGAGCGCTGGTGAGTCGCCTAGGCAGCAGCAACGGCAGTACCGGACTCAGCATGACAGTGAAGCGACTGAATGAACTGCTCTCGGGCAAACTGGTCAAGTCGGAGCGAGAACGGGAGCAACAACACGAAGCCAACGAACAACAACAACTGCAGCAGGAGCAGTTGGAGCAACAACAGAAGCGCATGCACAGTTTCTATGAGAAGCGTCGCAAGCTGCTGACGACGCGACATCAGCAGCGTCATCATGCCACGACCATCGGCAGCAGCAACACCAACAACAACAGGCATTTTATGCGCCAACGTCCCTTGCATTTGCCACTGCAGCTGCAGAGTGGCGGCGGCGGAGGCGTTGGCGGAATCAATGTCATGGGCAGTCCAAGTCCACAGCAGCAGCTGCTGAAGAAGCAACTGTTGCGCACACTCTCGGACAGCAGCAACATCATTGCCAGCGGCGCCAGTGGAGGATTGGGTAGCACTGGGGGCGTTGGCGGCGGCGCGGGGGGCGTCGCCGGTGTAAATCCTTGGAAGAGCAACAACTCCACGCCGGGCAGCAACTCAACGGGCAGCGATCTGATGCGCGTATTTGTCTAGAAATGAGACGAAATGCAAAAAGAGGATTATAATAATTATTAAATTACTGTAATTATGATTATGAATAGAATTATGATGATGATTATGTATACGTAGCGCTATGTTAATTATTTTAAATTTTTTAAATCAATTATTTCCCTTTTTTAAAAGTGATAATTAGTTTGAATACTTTATTTGTACGTAGTTATTTCTCTGTTAATTAGAGTATGCTGCACTACGTTTAATTTAATTTCATATTAAGTTAGACAGCATTATGTTGATAACCCCCTAATTTATACAGTGTAAACTTTTAAATATAATATACAAATATAAATATAAATGTATATGTATACAACGCATGCATAAGTTTAAAAACGTACCTGACTTTTATTTGCCAGAAATCTGAACAGTGGAAACAAAATGGGAAAATGACAATGTTGACAGTGGAAACAGAGGTTTGCACATCGGTAGCAGCAATACAGAGTGTTGTCGATATATTTTTCTGTAATTTATTCACTCATATGGGCAGTGGAAACAGAGCTTTGCGTATCGATAGTGCTATCGCAGCTGCAGCACGATGGGCTATCGATATTGGCAACTACCCACAATCAGCCGGCTAATTGTTTGTGTCGCGCTACGTGTTTGTTTTTGTGCAATTAATGCGCTCAATAAGAGCAACTAACTGGTAAATAAAGAGAAAAAAATTGGTCCGTTCAATCTTTACCTTATGATTTACGTTTATATTCCTGCCTAGAAGTTCCTAAAAATCAGTAGTGGTAAAAATGCACACAGCCATAGTGAAAATTGTGCTGTGCATCCTGCTGAGCGGTTGCTGTACACAGGGAACCTTATCACCCGACAGTAAATCCAAATCCAAACTTAAAGAGTCCAAATTCTTGCGCGGACCACAGGACAATGATGTATTCGCCTTGGACCTGGTATCCCCAGAGCCATTGCCAAAGGACATTCTAATGCATCATGATGCATACTACAAGGACACGTCCCTGAGGCATTTCAATGGCACTACGCTGGGTTATGTGACGCCAGTAAGTATCCAACTTTGGTTTATATTTGAAAACTACTTATGTTCTTCTAATTTCTTGCAGTGGAACTCTCATGGCTACGATGTGGCTAAGATTTTTGCCAAGAAGTTTGATATAATTTCTCCAGTTTGGTTGCAAATTGTCAAGCAAGGAGATGACTACGCTATAGCCGGAACACACGATATAGACGCCGGCTGGATAACTGATGTCAGGCGAAAGGGCAAGGTGCAACAACAACCACAGATGCGTACAGTTAAAAGTGAGATACAACCACACACTCGAGCGGCATATAGATGGAGTATAGACTCCTTGTCTCTTTCAGTTTTTCCACGCATCATCTTCGATCATTTTACGGATCGCGATATTAAGCTTCTACTCAGCGATGCTAACGAGCGAACAAAGCTCAATAATATGCTCATCAAGACATGCAAGGAGCATGGATTTGATGGTCTTGTGCTAGAGGTCTGGTCACAACTTGCAGGACGAATTGATGATAAGATACTCTACACAATGGTGCTACAAATGGGTAGGTGGTGGCTCTGTAGATATGATATTCTATATATGTCAAATCCATGTCCACACACTTACAGCCAAGGAGCTGCAGAAGCAGCAACTGCGCCTCATCCTGGTGATACCGCCGCAACGCAAAGACACGCCGAATTTGTTTGGAGAGAAGCATTTGGATAGGCTGTACAAGTATATCTATGCCTTCTCCCTAATGACCTACGACTTCTCCAGCTTACAGCGGCCTGGCGCCAATGCGCCGCTCTATTGGGTGCGTCGTGCTGTCGAGCACATGGCGCCAGCAGGTTGCCACGACATGGAGGTGAAACGTTCGAAGATCTTGTTGGGTTTAAATATGTATGGCAATGATTATACCCCAGATGGTGGAGGACCGATTACATTCGGGCAGTATTTGGAGCTGGTTAGACATGTGAAGAAGCATCTGACTTTTGATGAGCGCGATGTGGAGAATTTCTTTGAGATCAAGTGAGGATAAATAATGAAGTTCAATTTGATCATCACCTAATAACTTCTCTTTCAGAACTGACACCGGTCGTCATATTGTCTTTTATCCGTCACTTTACTCCATCAACGAGCGCATTAAACTGGCCCAGGAACTGGGCACTGGCATCTCTATTTGGGAACTGGGCCAGGGATTGAATTATTTCTATGATCTCTTTTAAGCGAATTACATTCCAGCCATATTGAAGTCTACAGCACCAAAAATAAAAGAAATTTCACAAAAGTTCAGGTTTTAAATTGACGTTTTATCGATATATCGATATAAATTTGATCCCAGCTTGAGCTGTTGCAGTTAAGTGTGGCCGCCTTTAGTTCTTTTCGTCGTGTGAAGGTCGGTCGATACAGTTGAAGTAGTGTTGATAAATGGCAAAGTAATTCAAATTGAGCAACAACAATAAAAGTAACGTCTTTTATTTAAAGATAAAATAAGTCAATAAACTGTAATATATTTGATATGTATTTATCACACATTTTCCACATTTCGAGACATTCGCTAAAAAGCCTTTAATGAGCTCACCGCATTTAGCTGGAAGCAATTTAATGGCTCATCAGTTCCAGTAATGCAGACAATTCGTCACATTATCTCACAGGAAATCACATTTAACACTCGTCATGAAATACTACGAATAAAAGACTTTATTTTTTGATGTCAGTTTCCTTGAACTTCATGCATATTTTCTTGGATATTTTATTATATTTTCTGTTCTCATATGCGCGATCCGTACAACGTTGCGATATGTGTGTAACTATTTAGCATAGAAAGTTGAAACAATTGTATATAATTTACAATACATTCTTGTATAATTTAATATATATGTATATATATAGTATTGATTAATGATTAACAGCAACCACCTAGTAGGAGTATTTGAATATAGACTAATGTTGAGGTAATTAACCTTTTTTCTTTCGATTATTTACAATTTGACATGTGCGTCACATATATAAACTATAATCTAAATAGTCGATTTACAAAAATTATACAATAATAAATAAATAATAAACAATACTAGTTGATTTTGTTGTTTATAAATAAGACAGACGACATAATATGCTTGCAAATTTGGCTAATGAGAGCTAATGCTAGATATGTTTATACCTAATGTATTTGTAATATGTACAATATAAATAAATATATATAGCATTTGTCAATACTTTCAACCAATTTCTCAATTCAATTTAAAATTGCATTACTAAAATACTTGTTAAAAACTGTTGTTGTCGTTGTTGTTATTGTGGAAAACAAATGCGGAGCGAGTGGGTAGATTGACAGGATCAGTATCTGATATTTGTAATACTTATGTTTACGCATAGGCTTTAAAGGCTACTTGGATTAACTATTTAGCTTTTGTTTCAGCTGTTTTGATTAGCGTATTTTCCCTTTTTGTTTTTTTTTTGTTTTAACTATTTCCGATTCGGCACACGATGCACTGGGATTGTCTAAGATTTGTTGCTGCTTGTGGTTGCTGCAACATCAGGCGGCAGCATGTTTGCTGTGCGTTGTTTGTGTGCCACGACTGTTGTGCGACGTCGTTGCCACAGGCCGCGGCTGGTAGCAATTGAGATTAGCGGAAATGCGAGCGAGGGCGGCGGCCATGCGATTTGGCAACCGAAACAGTTGTTGTTGCAGTTGATGATGCCGTTGTTGTTGTTGCCGTTGTTGCTGCTGCTGTTGGTCGTTGTTTGTACGTAATTTTGCCACAACCTCCGCATGTTGCACATACGAGACACGTATGTTGACCGCATCATCATCATCATCGTCCGCATCACGATCGCTGGCACTATCTAGATCCTCATAATAGGAGAAACCCGCCGGGGGTGGTGGTATCGATGGCGCCACAGCTGCCGCTGCTGCTGCAGGTGCTGCCGGATATATCTGCAACACCTCAGCGGAGGCAGCCATCGCTCCTGCCGCGGACTATATGTTGGAGTAATACGGTGCTGGTGTGTGTGCATCGCAGGGCTTGACGCGCAGCTTCTGCTTGTAGTGATACTCCTTGAGATAGCTCTTCAGGCGACCAGGAAGCTCTAGTTGATTGATGCCATCATAGGTGGTATTCGAGACAATGGTGGCACGCGACAGCTGCTGCAGCGAGAATGTTTGGCGGCGGTGCAGCGGCATGGTCAGGCAGGGCTCAAAGAACATAACGCACGAGGGATCTTTATAGTGCTCCAGCAATCCAGTTACGGTCAGCGCTGTGAAGACACACGGATCGTGGCAATCAAAGCTGAAGGGGGAAGAAAGAGAGAGAAAGGGAAAATTAGCTACAAGTTTATGGAACTAAGCTGGTTCACACTTGCTTAAGCCTGGCACCTAATCCTGCCCAGCTGTAACTCAAGTTCAACTATCGGACCTACCTGAATTTGTGGCCGCTCTGCTCGATGCGCGCATGCAGCGATCGTCCGTACTTGCGGAATGTGACCGAGAATAGGAACTCCTCCTGTGCCGAGTCGCGTAGCAGGAACGTGCCCTCCGGCTTGCCCTCGAGCAGCCGCTCTGCCTCATAGCGATCCATTTTGCCCCAATAGAAACTGCTGTTGATAATCTTCTCCAAATCTGGCACCAGGCAGTGCATGAAATCAATCTGAGAATGCACCGTAACTCCAGCGCCATAGCTATTCACTGCCGTCGTCGTCGTCGTCGTGGTGGGTCTCCTCTGTGTGGTTGTGTCAATTGCCAATGGCAGAGGCTCTGTGGAGGCCACCAGCCTGATGTTGGGACCCATAGTGACCACAGCAGGCGTAGCTACTGAGTTGACATTGCCACCATTATTGTTGTTGCTGTTGTTGCTTGTGCTGCACACACTGCAGCCGGCGTTGGGCTGCGGTGGCTGTGAACTGATGCGTATTATGACATCCCCATGTCCATTTGCAGGCGCTGCCCAAATGGCCAATTGACTGGGCTCTGCCACAGCCACCGAGTTGCGTTGACGTTGACGCGCCATTGTGGCAGCCAGGGTGCTACTGCTGCTTGTCGTGGGCGGCGTTGAGCGTCTGTCGGCGATACCAGCAGCAGCAGCAGCGGCGCTACTGCGTGATGTCTTGCTGCGCGAAATTGCTGTTTCCTTTTTGTCCTTGTTGTTGTTGTTGCTACTGCTGCTCGACTCCAGCATGCCGCGCAGACCACGCAAGGCATCGCGACACTTGCACTTGCAGCATCGTCGCTTCGACGTCGTCGTTCCAACTGCGCCTAACGACATGGCTTTGCTGCTGCGACTGCGACAGCACTCTTTGCTTGACGCTGTGACGTGAGAGGAAGAGAGAGAGAGGCGAAAAGAGAGGGAGAGTTAAGTTAGTTAAATTAGGTAATTGCTTTCGCACATTGGGAGGGAGAGAGAGTGTATTTTTGGCTGCTCTGCTTACCTTGCGTGCGTTGTGCTTCACTCGACAACATTTCGTTGACTGACGGCGGCTCCAGCACCTCGCAGTACTCGACGCCTTCGGTGCTGCTGCTGCGACTGCGGCTACGACTGCGACTGCGACGCCGACGCAGCAGCGACGACTCTGCTATTTCCGAATCATCATCGCCGTCGTCGCTGCCGCTGCCGATGAAGTAGACTTCGTTGTTGCTATCGTCGTGCAATTGTAGCGATTTGACCGCAGTCGACGCCGACGCAACGCTTCCCGCTAAATTGCCATTGCTGTTGTTGTTGTTGTTGCTGTTGCTGTTTCTGCCATTCACGAGTTGTCTTTCGTTTGTTTTTGGCGCTTCCGTTGAACTGCCCGCAGTTCGTATCGCACCTGCTGCTGCTGCCCCCGCTCCAGACATTGTTGCTGCTATCGTAGCTGCTCCCCCAGCCGCGCCCAGTGTCACATTTACAATTTGCTCATTTGCATTAAGCGTGTCCACCGTTGCCGCTACCGCCGCAGACGTTGCGGCGCCCTCGGCATCAATTGAAGCCTGCTCCACCACCTGCTCGTTGCCATTCTCCATTTTGGCCAATTGTATTTTAATTATAATTCGTCGCACCTCCGTATCCAGAATTTCTTCCTCCTCCTCTTGCTCCTGATCCTCTTGCAGTCTGGACTCTCTTGGGGATTTGCTGACGTTTTGGCTGCTGGCAACGCTGACTCTGGACGAGGGCTTGCTTAAGTAATGACCCATTGGAAGCTGTCTGTCTCACACGTAATCACGCTCTCTCACTCTCTCTCCCTCGTTTTTTTTTGTTGCTGCAAATAAAAAAATGAATTTAATAAGTTATACATTTTAAATAAAATATTTAACATTAATTTAAATTTCTTCGCCATTTTCAATGCACGCAATGTTGCCAGAGTGTTGAAATTTTAACTGCAGCCCAATTGCAGCATTGCCAGTTTGTATTTTTGTAGGCGTTGCCAGTTTCTATTTGTAATTACAACTGCGTAAACTAATAAAGCAACTTAGTAGTTACTATTGTCAGACAAACTAGTTTGTTATTAATCAACATTGGCCATAATTAAGCTCATAAATATTCTCACAAGTCATTAAACTGTCACCGCCGAGTGTGAAATGTCTTGACCTACAGCAACAGCACAACTTGCAGCTGCTGCTGTTTTCCCCCGACTTGGAGTTGCAATTGAAGTAGCTGCGCAGCCTGTGCCCATCTCTGCGGTCAATTAAAAACGCAATTGCAGATAATAATAACCTCCCCCCCCACTAATGCTACTGACTCGCCCCCTACAAATGCACTTTGCATGCTCTTTCTCACACCACTTCCCACTTCATCTTCATCGTTCCGCTCCGCCCCCCCACGAACTGACTCATGCTGAGCATTGCTCAAGTAATGTGGTCATTAAAAAGAATGGCGCACATACCAATCCCACGCATAGCCGGAGAAAACACACATCTTTATCCCTCCAACAGTATGCTCTATTTTTAGATTTACCCTGTAAATGGAAATCTATGGTAATACCATGTATGTACGTGTATGGAGCTCGTTGCTTGTTTTGTGGGTCAGTTTGCATCATTTCACAAATCATTGAAATTGTAATGAACAACACCAGCCCTCCCTCTCTCCCTCTTCTCTCGCCATGCACCCCTCTGAGTGGGAGTCGCGTTCAAGTTCTACACAGTAAGCGTTTGTTCATTGGAATTACGTTGCCATTGATAAGACGAAGTGTTCCGTTTGTACTTTAGTTCCGACTCTGCCACTCATCGTCGCACTGTCCCCCAGTTTGTCTGGAATTTTGTGGCTCTGAGTAAGTCCTTATCGCGCGTCGTAGTAGCTCTGCGTTGGTAATGAGATGCGTCATGTGGTTCCAAGGGCGTGCAGCAGGCCTTGCCAGTGACTCAGACTAGATCGCACGACCGTGTGAGAGACACAGTGAGTTCCCCCAAAAAAGAAACTTCAGACAATACAGTATGGTGGTTGCTAAGCCAGAAAATCGACCGTGAGTTTCTGGTAAAAAGCAAACAGTCATAACGGTTATACAGTCAAGCAATTAGATCACCGCGCCATAGCCTGTCACGATTCGTGACGTAATTAAGTGTGAAATAAATGCAATAATAGTAAAATTTGCAATTACCACGAACAGAACACATTTCAATTAGTTTCATATCACTTGTCAAAGATCTTAAGAACTCTGAAGTGAACAAGAATTATTTGCAAGTTTCAACTTGAACTTTGATTTCTGATTTGACGACGGAATCACCGTATTATTCATACGTTTATCGCACCTTTAGCTGTTCTTTCCCTAATCTAAGGGGAAACTTCGCCATTAAAAATTCACTTCACTGATATCAAGTTCTAAGTTGGGGTAGTTATATTATTTAAGCTAATGACTTTCCATTAATTACAAATTTTGCCGCAAACCATTGACATTTGCATTAATCGCATATTAGAATTTTATAGCTGTTTTATAGCGATTTTTTTTATTGTTTTACTGCCGGACAAAAAAAGATTTCGATTTGAACTCTGATAGCCTTTAAAATGCCAGTCTCTCTCTTATTCTCTCTAAATCGTAATGAGCTTGAAATTCCTCTGACATCATAATCGTTTTTAAATCCCAGAATTAGCAACTTCCTCTCGTTAATTATTAATTGTTAAAATATATTTATATAGAAGAATTAACCAGCATGGAAATGCCTTATGCACTCGACAACATTTCTGGGAAATTAAAGCTCCTGTTTCTTCCTCAATCCCTCCTCCTCAAACAGTTCCTATTGGCTCCCGCATTATGCGCATTTGCGCAGAGCAAATATGAATTTAAAAAGAATTAAATGAGAAAATAATAAAATATAAAATAGAGCTGAACGTTTCGCTTCCCGGAAATGCGACACGCCATCAATGGCTCTGCCGCTTCATTGGGTTTTAGTCAGAATTCAAATGCGAAAAGAAATGTAATTAAAAATTAAACTGTTTTTAGTCGGAAATCCAATTTGATTGGCATGCACCGTTAGCCATTAAAAAGCTTAACGGCAGTTGAAAGTACCACCTTATACGGTGACTGCGGCACGTGCTGTACCGACCTTACCCAATGAACTCACCTGATCAATGTGCAATTATATGTGCAAATGAATAAGCCTCATTCATTACCATACTCGATTATTAATCGCGTGATCTACGGTTCATACTGGAGAAACCCGATTCACAATATACTCGTTAGTATATTTATAATAATGATGAAATTAAGGCAGATAAAACCGCATAGAAGACAATGCTCCTAAGTATGTCCAGGTTCTCTTTTTGTGTGTGTGTGTGTGTGTGTGCATAAGCTAAGTAGGTAGACGCGATGACTCACGGCGAAGGTGTGAGACATGACTGGAGTGGAGCGCGCTCAAGAGGGTAGTCCCGAGTCGAGGAGGGGTACGTGCAGTTTAGTGGCGTTTCGAGGGCCCGTCAGCGTTCCAGACCTTTTTTTTTCTCTCTTTTCGTTTGCGCTTTGTTACCATGACTCGAAAGCGGCAGAAAGAAGCAGAAACAGGCTGCAGACAATGCGAAATTTCATCAGAAATCCAAATACAGATAATGATCTAATACATAACTTGTTCGTGGTAACAAAAAGTTGATAAACGTTTCGACAGAAAAAGCGGGTACCAAACGGAGGGGTGAACGAGCTGGCAACGGTCCCCATATATATATGGTATACTATATAGCATAGTAATATCACTGGAAAAGTTAGTAGTCAATATTTCCAAATAATTTCATGCTTTATTTGAGTATTATTAGTTAGTTTGAATCTCGATTACGTTCTTCGATTTCAGTTTAAGCATAAAAATTCCAACGAAGAGTAAGGAAAAAAAACTATTTCAAAGTATTTCAAGTACATGCAATAAATAATCTTGAGCTGAAAACTTTGCTTATTGCAATAGTTGTTGCCAGGGGGGCGAAGTGGGAGCAAGGCTTAACGTATAAAGAGTTGACAAAACTTTTTGAATACCAGAGAAACTTGAGAAAACTAAAAAAGTAGCGACACAACATGAAACTATCTTTTGAATACGAATTTTCCCACCCGCTTTACTTTGAATACTAAGTACCCACAGTACCCACTTCCTTCTTCATCCCACTTCAAAACTCCCATTACAGTGGGCCAAAACTTACAACTCCCTGCCTCGTACTTGTAGCTGTGGCCCCATTGTCATGTTTCTTTTACGCTGAAACTGTCACAACAAAACGAAATGAATTGCGGTCAGTGTGAGGAAGGGGGAGAGGAGAAGGGGGGAAAGAGAGGAACCCGGAGACAGGCTTGGCTTAGGCAGGCTAGCTGGAACGAGTGGATGGATGAGGAAGGTGGCAAGTGCAAAACCAAAGTCAACTTAAATAACAAAAAGCCAATGGGAAAGAAACCTAAACAATGATGGAGAAGAAACAGTACGTTGGCTGCGGGATTGCGGGAAAGGAGTAAAGGGGACAAAGGGAATCAGGCTGAAGACAGCGACGGATGAGAAGACGATGGACGATGGACGACGGACGTGGTCGGGCGTAGGATTTTTAAAGCGAATTCAATTACTTTTTGTTGCCGCACCGCGTCGTTCGTCGGCTTGGCTCCGCCGTCTTCCACCTCCGCTTGCTCCTCCCCCTCTCCTCTTCCTTCCCATCCCTTCGTCTGGTTTTTACAATTTTTACTTGTTCGTTGTTTTTTTGCGCTTCTCTCTTTTTCTGATTTTGTTTTTTTCGTTTTCATTTTACTCGGAATTCGCAAATGAACTTCGCTTGAAAACAAAAATCACATGCAAAGTGCCAAAGGAAGAGAGACAGAGGAGGAGAAGAGAAGACGAAGGGGGCCGGGGGAACGCTGCCTGAGAAAGTGTATTTCATTTTTGATATTTTTTCGCAGGAAAATTGAAATGAGATTTATTTATTACGTTTTCCATTTTGAACAACGACGACCCTCTTCTCTCACTCACTCGCTCGCTCATCCCATAGGTATTTGCACAGTTCGTTTTCCATTCATAGCGCTTCGCTTGAAAAAGTATCCACAAGCTACAAGCTACATATGTATGTATCTAGGTCTGTATGTCTCTGTGTGTGCACGTATTTATGTTCATAAACAATTCTCAGAGCAATTCGGCATTCGCATGGCAATTTAATTAGCAATTCCATCGAAATCAACTGTTCACCCACCCGCCACACACACACACGGCTCACTTAGCCTTTATATTTTTATAGCGAAATCTCTATAGCACCTTCGCCCTCTGCCTCTCTTCCTCTCTCTCTGCCTATCTTCATCGCTCTCTCACACTTTCTTGTTCTTATCATGTGCTCCGTGACCGATATGCTTTAGTTTTGACTACCAAGAAAGCCAAAATAGCCACAGAGAAATCTTCATTGACGTGGGTAAACAGAGTGCGAAAAGCAAAAATAATCAAATTTCCCACAAGATCTTCATTGTTTAATTGAGAGATTATGTATGTGTACGATATGTACACATGTACACAGTGTGTGGTTATTGCATATAGCCTGTGAATTATGGGGTATCTCTGTGGGTAAGTTTTTAAAACTAAATTAACTGAGTAATTCCTCACAGTTTTTAAATAGTTTTTGTATAGTTTTTTTGGTCTAAACTTATAAGTTTGTATAAAAATCAATTTAGAGAATATTTTTATAAAATTTTCAAGACCTTTATAACATTTTACAGACTTTAAATTAGTATAAAATGAAAAAAAACTGTATTTGCAGGGTATACAACAGTCTGACTGTGCAAATGACGTGCAAATACTTTTTGCTAGTTGTTTTATTAGTTGTTATCACAAATTTGGGCAGACTTGTGTTATCAGGGACTCACGACGCACGATTTTCGCAATACATGTGTAAGAGGCTTATAGGGGACACAATGTACACATACACGTACACCTCGTGTACATACATAGAGGGTAAATATGTGGGCAGTCGAGAAATAATCATAATAATATTAACAACATTAACGTGAACTGTTGGAAGTTCCGAGAAACGCGCTGCGACGCAACGAAAGGCTCTCATGATAAATCCGACATACGCCGTATGCCGTACGCTCGCTCTCTTTCTTTCTCTTTCACTCACTCTCTCCCTCTATACATATAATACAATAGAACTCATGAGCGATTCTTGGAAAATATGCACACGGTACGGTACTCACACTCGCCTCGGTGAAGTCATGAAGTTGTTTAAAAGGTACGTACGCACACACATACAGATACACACGTCAACACACACACACACATACACACACGCATGTGCGTGTTTTGTTGTTCGTTTCTGATTAAACGAACGCACTAACACATTTCCAACTTAATTTGTTCGCTACACTTAGTCCATCCACAGAGAACGACGTTCCCTCCCAAGGTTGCCGAAATACCCAATGGGAGGGGACTATGCTAAGATACACACACACACACACACACACACACATACACAAGGCAAGTTTTGAAACTGTTAGATAAATATCTTTTGTGTACATATTTCGTATGCTAATAATGTTAAGACTCGATTTATGAACATAAGCGGATAGAAGAAAACTAGAGAAAGAGAAAAGTCTCATAATAATAAACTCCTAACGGTACAAAGAAGTGTAAAGCCTAAGCAAACTTAGCTGATGATGTATAGGAACAATCTATATCTATGTTGCGCATTTATTTGCATATGAATCATTCTTTATTTGTATCCACAGTTCACTCTTTGTATACATTTTCGATCAAAGGAATTCTTATTGTCAATGAATTCTTCAGAAAGTTCAAGACCCTTGAAATGCACTTGAAAATATCTTCACTCATTGTTAAACGGAACACAGTATTGAGGTAGGTACGCGGAACCAACAACTTATCGAAACCACATATTAATTCTCCCACAATTACCTCCTTCTAGTAGAGCAGCGTATTAATGACTGAAGTCGGGAACTATATTTGCGCAAGCATGAAAGAATGAAATAATTTAATCGCAGTGATTAAAATTTATAAATTTAACGATAACGATTGCAACCGGAAGGCGATAGGCAAAAAAAATACTTGATTATCAGCTGACCAGAGACTGTGACCCGACAAAATACCTGCTCTTCTACTAACAAGTACTTATATAGCTTACCAAGAATATATACTATATACTTAATTGCGTGCGTGTGTGTGTGGATTTCCAGAGAACTCAAGGCAAAAGATAATCAAAGCGTCCCCACAACGTTTCATTGATAAAATTACTACGAAAAATGTTGAAATGAATTGCGATTGCTACACAACGACCCTCGCCCACCACCCCCCACGCCCACTAACGCCCCTCTGGGAAAAGTAAATACACCGTTAAACTAGAGATGCGCAATCTTCTAGGGGTGGGGGAATCGTGACTAAGCTCAGTGTAATTATAACTATTACACTGACTAATGAAGATTATTGAGCCAATATAAAGTGCTGAGATATCGATAAAGCACGTACCCTTAGTTTATTATCATTATGTCAATGGAAAATATCGTAATTCATGTTTACTATACCATATCTAAAATAACCCAAGCTATTGAATTTTTCAAGATGCCAATTAACAATTGTACTTGGTAGTTCAGTGGAAAAATTTAATTGATTGAACTTGAGAAGTAGAAAAATGCTTGTGACTTTGTAATGGAAATCACAGTTCGCTTTCCCAGTGACCGTTAGTCAGATCTGATAGTAGACACACACACAAACATACCACTTTGTACATATACCCTATATAGGAGGCTTATCAGGCACACAGCGCCGTTGCAAAGTTGAAACGAAATTCCAAGAACAATCAAAAGCGATTCGTTTTTCATGGAAATGGAAGGCAAATATGTGCACAAGAGACGGGCTGACAACACAGTGGGACAGACAGAGAGGCGAGGAGAATGGGTGGGAAGTACGGCTGGGTAGTTACGAGGCGACACGGGTCGCTTTAAGATAAAGAGTAAGCTGGAATCGAGACGACTTTGTTAATGTTGTGGGGTCAATGGGTGTGTGCCTGGCTAAAAAGTATATGGGGTATCTTCACTCTTGTTAACCGGGCAAATATAGATCAGGTCGCCTCTTGTTACGAAAGAAACGAAATGCTAATTAGCATATACATGAAACAACAACAAGTTAAAAGTTGAAAACAAACCGGATACAACCGGTTTTTTCACCTTTTTACTACGAAAAAACAATTAAACACAAACTATAAATGAATTTAGCAAACAAGCAAAACGAAACAAATGAATAGACCCACTCGACACACATTATAAAAATTAAGTGTTTTGAACACATTTCACTTTTGGCATTGCGTTTCAATTGAACAAATTCACGCGAACAATTAACAATGATCGCAAAATGAGAAAAAGAAAACGGACAATGACAAGAGCAGAGAAGAAAAAAAAAAACATCAAATTAAATTTCCACGAAATCTGCGCGTAAATCGAATAACAAACACACTAACACGCACAATAGAAGCCAGAAACAACAACAATAACAATAACAATAGCTACAAAGCCGACAACAAAGCAGCAGCTGAGTACCCTAAGCCGAGAGGGATATACATAGAATAGAAAGAGGCGAAGAGGGATGAAAAGAATCTGCCAATCAGCTCGTTTATGCGTACCACAAAATTGTGATGTCTTTATCCACACAAAGTTCTGTGCAGTTTCGCTTTTAATGAGCAACTTTGAAATTCGAGTAATTTAGGGAACTACATATAAATCAACGTTGTCAGCGTTTTCCCTGATTTTTTTATACTTCGTTTTAATTTCTTCATGAGTAATGGGCAATAATTAACTGAAAATTGCTTTTTATTGCATTTCCGTTCACTTGCCCCGTCGCAATACACTGTAAGAAAAGCTCAAGTACTATTGTAATTTGAATATATATATACGTACATATAAAATCCTAAAAAGAAAAGTATTGTCCTGTAACTTTTTAAAATCTTAAATTTATCACAAATCAGAACGACTAAAATGCACAATTGGAATTTTTAAAAAAGGAATTAAATAGTTTGCATATATTTTTACTTAAAATAATCCCAACTTTATCATAAGTATTTACAATTTCTACAATTTGAATATTCTTGATATCAAATTTAATATTTATAAATATTTTATGCCTAATATGTTTTTACTCTAATGTAAATTTATTTTTATTTATTTCGTTTGGCTCTAAAGAATCCTTAATTGATCATATTTTACAATTCAGAAAATACAGATATATACATTAAAAATGTATAGAATTTGAATAACTATCCAAATTTGATAATAAAAATATTTTGCAATCCATTTTATAGTATGTTAGCATCCCCACTTGATCATAAATATTTCACAATACATGAAATACAGCAGCTGCAAGATCCTTTCATACAGACAATTTGGAATTTTGGCAGATCCACAGACCTCTGGAATGTGTTGATCGTTGTTGTTAAGAGTCCCTTCGCCGGGGCCCGAGGGTACATCTAGACAAGCCAATTAAGTGAACGCCCCAATTACACTTTATCCTTTTTGTGGTGGAAATAATTTCAATTTCACATGAAAAGCTATTAAAACCCCGAGCACAAACTGAAGCCAAAGAGGAGCGAAGAGAAACGATGTACGACGAACACGCTCTCAAGTTTTAGTATAAATTTCAAGGAAATGAGCGGAAGAAGCTGGTAAAAACCCGCTTTTACCAAGAATGATCAAAAAGTGCACACACACACATACGGGAGTGTGTGAGTTATATTACAGGCAACAACAACAAAGTTAATAACACCTTTTCTTATGAAGGGTACAACCACGAAAAAAATATCGCCACCGCCGCCGCCGCTGCGTGTTGAGTTGAGCTCAAGTCGAGTGTGTGTGAACGTGTGTGTGTGTCTGAGTATGTATGAAGTATGGCTTCAGCCGAATCTCTCTCTCTCACTTTGTCTTTCTTTCTCTCATCATCTGTCTCCATCTCGTTCTCGCTGTGAGGCGAGTTTCAGCTTGGCTTGTGGTGTTAAATGTTTGCAGCCGTCTTAGCAGCAACAACATTTCATTCAATAGCCGCTACAACAAAAACAGCAACAACGACAGCGAATACAACAACGGCAGCAGCTGCCAACATCACCACCCGCCAACTCACCTCATACACGCTGCTCTTGCTGCCCATTGTGTTGTTGTTGTTGTTAAGTCGAGAGTACGAGAGTGAGCGCATATGCATGTGTACATATGTGTGTGTGTATGTGAGCATTGTTGTTGGTCTTGTTGAGCTGCTGCTGCTGCCGCTGTTGTTGTTGGCTCGCTTGGCTGTCTGTCACTTCTGAGAAATCGGTCTAAATTAGAAAATGCGTTTCTGGGAATTTCGTATCTCTTTTGGGCACAACGAATAACGCAACGGCGACACCAATAATATGAACATACATACATCAGATGTATATTATAGATACTTATATATATATTTATTAATATATTGTCTGCTATTTCCGCGGAATGCCCTTGCGATATGTACGTATACTCATACACACAAACATACATAAATCTGTACATTGCTACAATAACAACACTCAATGAATTTATCAATGGCATTTTGTATCATTTTGTGCCACATACACGGACGTTCGCAGAGTGTGCGAAAATTTTTGTCGTCCCATCCAATTTATTTACCTGTTTAAACGCTGCTGTTGCTATTTTCCTTTTACAATATGATTGTACTTGCTATTTTGTTGTATTTTTTGCTATTTGGCAATATATCTGAATTGTATATTAAGCATTATTTTCAGTTTAGCTTGCCTATCCACTAAATAACATTTTACACTTGAGTAATATCTCTTTCTCGCTCACTCATGTACTATTTATATTTTGTTGGTTGTTGACACGCGCACAATTCTTTCATAGCTCGCACTCGAAATATGCATTTGATGCACTATTTTAATGAGGATGCACTTCAATTGGATTGCGTACACTTCTTAAAATTTAGGTAATTGAATAAAACGATTTTACGACGTTTCTCAACCTCATTAAACTTAAAATTATTGTGCGACGACGACTACGAAATTCGTGCGTGCGACGAGACCCGAATGCTTCTTGCTTGTGTCAGTGACACACAATGCCATCAACGTGAAGTTGGCTGCGATATGCGATGAATCGATATATTCTGTACATTTGCGATATATTTTATCACTGGTGTCAGCCGTATAATAGGGGCCTTCCATTTATTTAGCTGTTAGTTTTTAACGAATTTGAATAAACCCGCGCGAATTAAAATATATCAATAAATACTTCGCTTTTAAACAAGTATTTTCATGAACATGATAATAAATTCTTTTATTGAATTAAATCGATAACATCATAAAAATTTATATGCGCGCTGCAGCGAATTTAAATCAAATGTTGATAATAGTTATTTTATATAAATCAATAAAGTTAAATCTGAACTTTAACCAAAAATATTAGAATGTTGTTAGATAAGTAGATCGTTTATTTAATACACAACTTAGAAAAATTAATCTCTGCGGGATATAAACACACAGCATGGAACATGATTATAGCAATAAATAAATTAAAATGCAGATCTTATACTGTGTTTGGGACGTCTTCTTAGGTTCCGACGACGAGCTCAGTCAGTGTCAATCGGACGGTCAGTCAAACAACTTGAGCATACTTTAGCTCTGTAAACTGCAATCTAATTCAATTAAAATTAAAACGCAAATCTACGCAACAAGTGAAATTGTTCCGAATTGACGACGACGGCGACAAAAGAACGGCAATTATACAGAAAAGCTCAGTCACTGTCTACGCGTGGGCAGCAGAAGAACAATGAGCATTGATGCGACCAAAGAAAAGGGCACCATGATTCGTTCATCCTCAATGCCAGTGAAGCCAAAGCCACTCGATCCCAGGCCCCTGTCACGATCCCCGGAAAAGGAGACAGTCAATGACAACGAAACCGATTATTATCCAGAGAGTCCCAGTTACTTGCGTAGACGCAGGTCCAAGCAGGTGCCCGATCATCTGGAGACGCGCAGCGAGCAAAAGTGGGTCAACTGGGTCAGCTGACAGCTGAGAGAGAATAAGTAAAGCTTTGACTAATTTAATCATATGTTATTATGTGCATAATAGCTTCCCCTACACCCTCGACTGGGCGGGCAGCACCGTTGAGCTGAGTCCAGATGCAGATGGCGATGTCGATGGACTACGTCGCCATATGCATCGCGTGATGGAGAAAAACGGAAATGAGAATGTAGTATTTCGTCGTATTCCGGAGAAATCCTGGCGATATATGCGTGACGTAATCACCACGCTGGTAAGATTTATGTTTGGTCACAAGCATCAAGCAAGCAAAACAAACACAATGACCGATCGATCGAATATATATAGCATAACACCGAGCATTCAACAGAGATTAGATGAATTGGCCAGAGAGTCGCCAAAGGAAAGGGTGGCTAAGCCAATCTCGCATATTAAGCCCAATTTGGATGCTACTCGGAATCATAGTGAAGAGGAGAGGGTCACATTTAGAATCTAGCATGTTTTAGTTACTAATAAATATATGCATATTTTAACAAACATTTAAATTGGACTTATTGATCTGGAAACACTCCGAATTTGTCAATCACATTTTCATAGATATTAACACTGCTTAATGATATTAATCTATTGGTTTTATCGATAACCTTATAGTCTTAGTGAAATCATAATCATTTAACGCTAACCAACTCGAGCAGCTGAATTTGAATAAATCTCGAAATTACTTAACCATTATTTGTTTATTATTTAATAGAAACCCTATCAAAACTCTTTTTCAATTCTCTCATTATCGCACGGTAATGCATCATTATCGATAACGACAACGATCATTTCGATTTTCTCGCACAGATCGAATTGGAGTGGAAGTACATGTTGACCCTTTTTCTGGGCAGTTATTTTCTCAGCTGGACCTTCTTTGGCGTCCTCTGCTACATGGTTGCCTATTCCCATGGCGATTTCCTGTTCGATGCTGTAAGTGGCGAACGATTGGGCGAAGGCAGCGAGCCGTGCATTATTGGAGTACCCAATTTCGTGGGTATTATGATCTATTCAATAGAAACACAAACAACACTAGGCTTTGGCGAGAGATACGCCAGCGAGGAGTGCCCCGAAACGATTTTTCTGTTTGTCATGCAAATGTTGTGTGCAGCAGCCATTGAGGGTACCATGGTCAGCATTATCTATGCAAAAACAGCACGTCCCGCTAAGCAGTTGACCAAACTCAAGTTTAGTGATAAGGCAGTGGTAAGCCCCTCTACCTCTGTCCCCAATATCACATCGCCTTATCAGCGCTTTTTGTTTCAGATCTGTTATCGCGATGGAAAACTGTGCTTGCTCTTTCGTGTTTGCGATCCTCGCGAGCAGCAATCCATCGCCTCCAAGATACGTGTCTACATGATTGTGGACAAACAGTTAGTCAATTGTCCGCCTACCTACCCTACATATAATTATAACACTTCCACATGGCCTTGCAGAACACGCGAAGGCGAACTAATTAAGACGCATACGGAGCTGAAGCTGGAGGGAAATGGAGAGCAGATCATCGTCTGGCCCGACATTGTGTGTCATGTCATCGATGAGAGTAGCCCACTGCATAACTTCAACAATGCTAGACAGCTTAATAACGCACAATTTGAATTGTACGTGACAATTGTGGGTACTTCCCCGACCACGGCTCAGATGACCGAGGCAAAGACGTCCTATGTGCCACGAGAGATATTTTGGGGGCAGCGCTTCGTCAACATCATTCACTACGATGCAACAAATGAGCGTTATATTGTGGACTATGAGAACTTCAACACAACCATATCGGTAAGCAGATGATAGGGATTGATTTATATTAATGATGTCAACATTCTCTGCTGTAGGTGGATATGCCAGTTAGGCTAACGGCTGCTGAGCAGCTGCAGCAAGAACAGCAGCAGCAACAATTGCAACGTCTACAATTGACATATGGAAAATGAGATACAGCAAAGCCAAATATCGCAATTATCAATACAAATACTACAACTATTAAAACTAATGACAACTTCTTTTGAAAACAAATATATTTTACTCTTGCCAATAAATAATTTCAAATAAAAAAATCGATAGCTTTCTCTTATGGGTAATCGATGAAAGGAAATGCAAGTTGGCAGCACTGTGTGCGCGCGCATTTTTTCAAATTTAAAAACCTGAAGGCGAAGAACAATTTGTAAGCTCTTTTGTGTAAATAACGCCAAGTGCCCGTCACCTGACATTTGCAGGTGTACGGGAGCTACGGCGGTATTTGCTCTCAGAATAAATATATGCATTGGAAGCTAACTAACTACTTAATAAAGAGACAACTTTTGACGATCTAATCTCGGAAAAATATAAACAAACGACTAGCTACCGCCGTCGTCGACGTAAGATGAAGATAATAAATATATTAAAATGCACGCTCTACGATCTTTAGACTTCAGTGCTCTAAATGACTGCAATACAGAATCATGAGTGATGCTGATATACCAACGGAAAAGCATGAACTATTGGAAGTGAAGCCCAAATCCAAAAAGGAAAGGGTCAATGACCAAGAGTTCGATTACTATCCGGAGAGTCCCAGTTGCATGCGGCGACTGCGATTCATTCAGACAGCGGATAAATCTGATACCAGCAGTCAGAAAAAGTTGGTCCACTAAAAAAATTAAGTGTTCACACTAATTACGTCATATTTTGCAGCTTTCCCTGCACACTTGACTGGGCGGGCAGCACAGTGGAACTGAATCCCAATAGGGATGATGATGTCGATGGCCAGCGACGCATTATGCATCGTGTGATGGAAAAGAATGGACGCGAGAATGTTGCACTGAAGCGTTTACCGGATAAATCACGACGTTATATGCGCGATGTGGTTAACACTCTGGTATAGATCCTCAAGTGACTAATACAAAGAACAATTTATCCTATCCAATGCTCGTCCAAGACAGATCGAACTGAAGTGGAAGTACATGCTAACTCTGTTCCTGGGCAGCTTCTTTTTCAGTTGGTTTTTCTTCGGGATTATGTGCTTCATCGTGGCCTATTATCATGGTGATTTCCTATTCGATGCTATCACTGGAGAAAGATTAGGTCACGGTCAAGATCCTTGCATTTATGGCGTTACCAACTTTGTGTCCATGTTACTGTACTCAATCACAACCCAAACCACCATCGGAGGCTCACAATATGCGAGTGAGGAATGTCCGGAAACGATTTTCCTGTACATAATGCAAATGATGTGTGGCGCTGCTATCGAGGGCTCTATGGTTAGCGTTGTCTACGCCAAAATTCTACGTCCACCACGGCTATGGACCAAGCTCAAGTTTAGTGATAAGGCGGTGGTAAGAAGTAAACCAGGAAGTAGACGAAGCATAAATCATCCCAAGTTATCTCTCGTTTTTTTTTTTCATTTCAGATTTGTTATCGCGATGGGAAACTTTGTTTGCTCTTTCGTGTCTGCGATCCCCGCGAGCAGCAATCCATCGACTCCAAAATACGCGTCTACATGATTGTGGACAAACAGTGAGTCACATTCCTGATCTGTAGCTCCTCTTACAATTTCACAACATTTCCACTTTTCTTTGCAGTACCCGCGAGGGAGAACTAATTAAGACACACACAGAGCTGAAGCTGGAGGGAAATGGGGAACAGATGATTGTCTGGCCCGATATAGTGTGCCATGTAATCGATGAAAGCAGCCCACTGTACCGTTTTACCTCTGCCAGGCAACTGAATGCGGCTCAGTTTGAATTGTATGTGACAATTGTGGGTACTTCTCCGACCACGGCCCAAATGACTGAGGCCAAGACATCCTATGTGCCACGAGAGATTTTCTGGGGACAGCGCTTTGTCAACATAATCGAATATGATGCCTCGCAGGAGCGTTACATTGTGGACTACGAGAACTTCAACACGACTATATCGGTAAGCAGAAGAGCTTACTATGCCATGTTCTCTATAACTCTTCTATAATCCTCTGAAGGTGGACATGCCCCACAAGCCAACAGTGGAAGCAATTGGCAGTATAGAGTAGACAATTTTATATAAACAATACATACAATATGCGAAATAAACAACTGAAACAATACAAAATCTCAAATACAATCAATTAATCATAATTTACAATTCTAATGATCTGCAGACTTCTCGATTTCCTGCTCACTGTGCAGCTTTTCCACCTGTGCCCGCAGCACCTGATTCTCATGTTGTAGACGCATAAACTCCTGTGTGAAGCGATCGGTTTGCAAAAGTATGGCCAGTGCATCGCGTATCTCCTGCGTGTTCTCCAGCTGCTGATTCCAATATTTTGCATTCTGTGAGAATATTTGAAATCTGATTAACTCCGCTGACCATTTGAAGTCTCGTTCCAATTGCCCATAACGCTCCTCCAGCGAGTCACGCAGTTCGGTTAGTTCACGACGCAGATCTGCATAGCCGTTGTCGTTCTGCTGCGAGGCAGCGCAGGATGAAACGCTGCTTGATGTCTTGGGCAGCAATTGCTGTGGTTGGAGCTTCAACTGATCCGTTTGTGATGCTGTGGGTCCAACATGATGTGGGGTACTATTGCGACTGGATGATAACATGCGAAGGCGACGTTTATCCACATCGACTATGGGAGGATTCTCCTTGTCGCTGCCAGCGTTACTTCCGTCGGAGCAGTTGCCTGTTGCCTCATGCAGTTCACTGTGCTCATCCGTTTCGGCAATTTGTTTAAGCTTGGCATCCGCCGACATATTGCTGCGATCTCGCAACGGGCCGCTTAGGGTTTCTGCAATAGAGTCAGGCATGAGTAGAGTTGTTTATTGGCTTCTTTGGCCCCTTCCTAACTTACGTTGGAGTGACTCAGCTGCAGAGCTATTGGCACTATTAAGCGGGCTCAATCCGTAACCCGTTTGACATATGCTCTGTCGCGGCTCATCGCCGCCGACAGACTTAGGTTGCAGCAAATCCCAGTCGAAACTGTCGCGCCTGCTTGCCATAGTTAATCGGGTCGACATACGATCTTTGCCGCCGCGTTGTCGATGCGAATCGAAGAAATCACAGAAGGAATCTCGTTGCTGACGCGTAGCTGCCGGAGTAACCGATACACTCGGAGGAGTAGCAGCAGCGGCATTAGGCAAATTAGCTGCCAGTGTTTTGCGCAGCTCATCGCTGGACGTGGGCTCCAATTGGGCTGCTTTACCGGCAGTGCCGGAATCGACAGTCACATTGGTTGAGCTGCTGAAGCTGCTACTCTGCTGCTCCTCAAGTGGTATGGGCACAAATGCAACGCGAGAGACAGCGCTGAAAGAAGTAGATTCCAACATAAAGAATCCAACGTAATCAATTAATGTGCTCTCACTTACCAACCCTCATGCACTGGACGCACAGCCAGTGGCAGCTTAGTGCTGCGCATATCATAGCTGATGAGTTCACCCTTCAGATTGCCGGCACAAAAGTAGGTGCCACACTCACTAAGTGCTACCGTGGACAGCGGATGCGAATAGGATAGGCGACCCGAGGACGATTGCGCTTTATTGCGCCTTATATCGAAAATATTGATCTTGCAATCATAACCCACACTGACCAGCAGCGAGGGCTGTGTTCTGCACATGGTCACGTCACGACATGGAGCGCTGTGTGCGTCTGAAATATTGAAGATGGTGCGCTTCGACTGCATTTCATAAACGTTTACGGCTCCCGTGTAGGAGGCCACAGCCAAGTGGAAACGCTTGCTAGGATGAAAGCGTGCCAAGGTAGAGCTATAAAAAAGAATGGGTTGATTGTCAATATGGCTACATTTTGAAGATTTCATAATGGCACTCACTGGTCATCCACATTTAGGGTCTCGATCTTCTGCTTGGTCTTGGTGCCATAGATATTAATCTTGCCGTCATCCAGCACGGCTGCAATATAATCATCCGTGCAATTGTAGTCCAAAAAGATTACCCCATTTCGCGACGGATCTGCTGCATAACGATGAAGCAATTCGGCCGTACGGAAGTCGAAGAGCTTTACATATCCACTCGATTGACCAATCGCAATTTGATTCGATACCGTTTTGGCACAACACACTGAATATGCATTATCTATGGCTAGTTTACGCACGCGCTGTATTTCGGAAACTAAAAACAAAATATATTTTGGAATTTATTATATTATTCCTTAATTTATTTGTTTCTTTTTTCATACCGTTTTGCTTGTTCTCCTTTATGCGCATCACCACCAAGCCCGCCTTTTTATCCACCTCCACAAAGACGCGATGGCGTGCGTTGAATTGAAAATCTGTAGATTCTCCATTTGCATGTAAGAATGTGGACTTTGTTTCGAGATCCGCAAAGTCTGATAATACGGTTTTCTTTGATGTTGATATTAAATACATTTCTTTTAATTATACTTTCTTATTGCCTTTTGCCTGCAAATACGAATGTGGCGGCTTTGCTTTTAATGTATTCTAAGTGCAGAGTTGCCAGACTGCAGGTTGCTTTGATCATGTTGATCGTTATTTTGATTAGAGTATTTTGGTTAACCTTTACCCTTTTAAAATTCAATACTAATATTTACCAATATTTTATTCCGTAACTAATATTAATGAAAATTAGTAAATTTAAGTCTTTTCTTTGTTTGTAAACAACACAAACAGTGTCGCCAGAATTCATACAATCAGAGTTGCCAGACAGCATGCAATCAGCTGATTAAAATTCCACCGTTAAAAATTAAATTAACACACATTAAACAACCTAAAACTATGATGAATTTATCAGCTCAGCCACGAGATCGTCACGTTTTTTCTCTGCCGCTGATGTATGATCCCAATTAACCAGTCCGTGCTCTTCAAAAACAATTATGTTCTGTTTTTCAGGCAGCATTTCAAAGTCTAACGTTGAATCTTCAATTGGTTCACCACAATCCAAAATAAAGTTGTGCAGCATACATGTGGCGGAGACAACAATTGTGCCCAGCTCGAGGGTAGACACATCTAGGAGCTCTAGGCGCCTAAAGCGAGACATCAGTGCAGCAAATGCACGTTCCGCAGGTGCATTCCATAAATGCACTGCCTGATTGTAACGTATGTGACCAGGCGTAAGTTCCCCGTTGTGGTCCGTATAGGGCGTCATTAGGTTGAGTAAGAGGGGATACATTACATCACCCACCAGGTGCTTATTTGGCGGTATGAGGGGTTCATCTGTGTCAATAAGTCGTTCGAAGAGTTCACTCTTCAGCAGAACACACTGTAAGTCGGGAACGTCGAGGTGCACGTCCAGAAAGCGACTACGTTCATCGCAGACAGCTTGTACAATCAGCGAGGGGTATTGTCGGTGTCCGCTCTCCTCACGTACGGGCAGCTTAAGTGGAATACGGCACTCGTCGATGACGCCCACAACGCCAGGTAGTTGACTAATTCCGATGCTACCGCAGGGATTCTCTGCCGGCCAAGTGACATAGCGTGGCATGAGGGCGGCAAACGCGGCTGTGACCCATTTGAATATTTCATGACCTGAGCTCTTCGATATGGCAAACGTTTCCCCCACTTCGCGAAATGAGTTCCTGTTAAGACAACTCGATGAGAAACTTTTTCGTGTAATTTATAAATTATTTTCAGTACCTGCCGCTAAGGAGAGTTAGCGTGTAGAGTAGCTTCTCTGGCAGCGAGACTTGTGCAATTGGCTGATGATGTTCCGCTCCAGCAATGGCATTACCAACAGCTTGCAATAGAAGCTACAGGAGAAATTATTACCCAAAAGTCTTGTAATTTGTTTTCCACGTTTTACCTCAAAACTACTGCGCTTCATACGGAACTGTTCCTTGAACTGATCATCCTGCAAACGAGGAAATGATTCCGATTTTTCTTCTTCACTTTCCACATGCTGTGCTAGAGTATTTATTGCACACTCTTCAGAAACTAGCCGGGCCGCTTCAGCTAGTTCTGGAACAATTCCTTCATCCAAGAAAAACTTAATTATAAACGATTTATGAGCTCGCGAATTCATACTACATAACAAATATCACAAAAACAAACAAAAAAGGTAAACAAACCACTACACAAGTGATGGCATGTTAGATAGAATATTATTTATCGAATATCGATAATTACCAACGATAATACTGTTAATAACAGTTACTGTTAATGCACCGCGTACAAAAAGAAAAACGAAATAAGGTAAACAGGCGAAAGTTAGATACAATATTTTTATGCTGCTTCCGAATACTGACAATTAATGCAGCAGATACGAAAGATAAATATCTTTGCAATCTACACCTGTTCCGGGTGCACTGCCGTTAATAACATATGCTGTTAATGCACCGTTTTGTAAAAACATATGATTACGCGAATAAACGACTAGTTCATTTGAACGACATAACATAAGGAACTTTGTACGTTTCACTCCAGAACAAATCAAATGACACAGGTATTATTAAAAGTTGCTAATGCAAAAGTGATTTATTATTCTAGAATAGACCTGAAAACGGTGAAATAATCGATGAATCAGTGAAAGCCTATGACATCGATACTATCGATAGTGCGATAGGCTACCAGCTCTAGTTCCAAATTAGAAATGTTAAAAAGTTTGTAAAGACCGAGGCCCGTGCGTTTGCCAATATAAATTATTAAATTGCGCATCCGTTTCGCCATCAGCAGCGGACAAAGGCCACAAAAGCATACGGCAAACTGCACCAACAGCAACAAGCAACAAAACAAAGAAACACACAAATTCACAGAAACTGTAGCAAGACAAAAAGACGTAGACAACCACAACGAAAACGACTAGAACAACAACAACACCTGCTGCAAAATGGAGGCGGAGGGTCTGACAAATGAACAAACTGACAAGGTGCTGCAGTTTCAGGATCTAACAGGCATTGAGGACATGAACATATGTCGCGATGTGCTCATGCGTCATCAATGGGATCTTGAGGTAAATTCAGCATATGAAATTCCCGTGATAATAAACATAAGTTGACCTCAATAAATTCTCCCCACACCACCTCCTCTACCATTTGTCGTTTGCAGGTTGCATTTCAAGAACAGATGAACATACGTGAGGGTCGACCCACCATGCTAACAGCGTCGACAGATGTTCGCGCTCCGGCTGTTATCAATGATCGTTTCCTGCAACAGGTCTTCTCAGCTAACATGCCCGGTGGTCGGGCAGTGAGCCGTGTGCCCAGCATTGGCCCAATGCCGCGCAGTTTTACGGGTATTTTGGGCTATGTGATCAATTTTGTGTTCCAATACTTTTACTCGACCCTATCGAGTATCGTTCGTGCATTTATCAACATTGGCGGCGGTAATGAGCCGCGCATTGTGACAGATCCACTGGCCGATGTGATGAAGTTCATACGGGAGTACTATGAACGGTATCCCGAGCACCCTGTATTCTATCAGGGCACCTATGCCCAAGCATTAAACGATGCCAAGCAGGAATTACGCTTTCTGCTAGTGTATTTGCATCAGGATCCTAGCAAAACTCCGGATGTGGAATCATTTTGCCGTGATACACTATCCTCACGTTCGGTTATCGATTATATTAATACGCATACGCTCCTGTGGGGCTGTGATGTCTCCACGCCAGAAGGTTATCGCGTCATGCAATCGATTACAGTGCGAACTTACCCTCTAATGGTAATGATTAGTTTGCGTTCAAATCGCATGATGATCGTTGGCCGATTCGAGGGCGATTGCACACCCGAAGAACTGCTCCGTCGTCTACAATCCGTAATAGCCGTCAACGAAGTGTGGCTTAGTCAGGCTCGTGCCGATCGCTTGGAGCGGAACTTCACACAAACCCTGCGTCGCCAGCAAGACGAGGCATACGAACAGAGTCTGCTGGCCGATGAGGAGAAGGAACGCCAGCGTGAACGGGAACGAGATGCAGCACGTCAGGTGCAAGAGGCTGAGGAAAGAGCTCGTCGAGATATCGAGCTGCGCAAGGAGGAGATAGCTAGACAAAAGATTGAACTGGCCAGTTTAGTACCCAATGAGCCGCCCGTCGATGCCGTAGGTGCCATCGCTGTTGTTTTTAAGCTACCCAGTGGAACTCGTCTGGAACGACGCTTCCAGGAAACGAACTCCATTTTGGTAAAGTCAAATTCAAAAACCGTTTGATATATATGTTAATTAAAATTTTTATTTACAGGATGTATATCATTTCCTCTTCTGTCATCCCGAATCGCCGGATGAATTTGAAATTACAACGAATTTCCCCAAGCGAGTACTCTATTCCAAGGCCGCTGTCGATGCTGCCGAGGGCTCTGCAAACGAAATAGTTAACAAAACACTCAAAGATGTTGGCCTGAAAAATCGTGAAGTGCTCTTTATAAACGATCTGGAGGCGTAACCAAGCTTTTAACCACCAAAACAACAAAATGGAAAAAAACAAACCGAAAACTGAAATCATTGTGTTACCAGCTAAAGACGTATTAATGAAAAACTTAAACCAAGTTTTTATTTAGTCCCAGTCCTCGTAAATTGCAGGATTACACACAAAAGAATAATTCCTAATTTAATCATGCATAATATAAACATACATACTTGTTTAACAATGTTCTTTTAGGTTCAATATCGTCTAACGGCCTCCCCCTGAAACACTAATCCAACAACCATTTCCCGATTCATTTAAAATTCTAGTTTTTTTTCCAACTTCTAACTATCCGTGTTGCTTTAGCTGTACTTACGTTTGAATAAGTTTTCAAATTAAATAGACATAAAGACAATTGTAAAGACAAAATGCGATATTAATTCTTTGCTTTTTACTTTTGTTTATATCGGTAAGTTGCTTATCTCATTAAAGCAATACATCGATTGGTACATCAATAATCGATAAGCTAAATTCTCAATTGCTTTTAACTGTGTATTTTGTAACGATAAGTTTCTTATCTAATTTATAAGCAATATATCGATGTATTTGTCAATCATCGATAATACAATAGGTAGACTATAGCTGAGACAGGGTGATTCACAATCGAACAGAGCATGAGTCAACTTGTTACAAGTGTTTTTATCGCGTACTTTGCGGAAAAAGCCACACACTCAAAATAAGTTGTCAGGAAAATCAACTAAAATTTTACACTGGACACTCAAGGCGGTAGCTCCAGTGATTTCGAGGAGGATTACTCTTGGCAGACAACAGACGAACGTGCACGTCTTTTGCCCAAATCCGATAGAGATTCTGGAAATTTTTGCTTGCGGCTAAAACTAAGGCAGCTGGCGTCTCAGCTGTTCGACAAAGAGGAGGTTCAGCAATTTGCGCGTGGACTACGTGAAGTGAATAATTACCAGAAGCTAAATCAGAACTCTAACAAAAAATACTCAAAGACAACCATGTCGGCACCATCAACGTCTTCCGTTAGCGATGCGGCAGCTGCGCTGTCCGGCAATCTTCAATTGCCACCGCTGCGTTCCCTCGACGACTTTGTACTGGGATCGGCACGTTTTCAGTTGCCCAACCTCAAGGATTTCGATAAGTGGGGCAATCGTGTAGTGAAAAATCTATTGTACTATCAAACCAATTATTTTCTGGTCTTTCTAACCATTTACGTGGTGATGATTATTTTCAATCCGACCAAAATCATTAGTGGTTTGCTGGTACAAGCCCTGTTGATTGCTATCATCTGGCAGTTCTTTAGCTCGAAATCCAAAACGAATTTCATCGCCAGCCGTCTGACTGGGGGTAACGAAATTCTTGCCGCCCAGAATGCTCAGCAGAAATGGTATATTCTCTTCGGGGCCCTCTTGGCCGGCTACCTCTTCTTGCACATGCTATCGGCCGTGCTCCTGACCGCCTTCACCCTGCTGCTGCCCATATCGGCCACTTTTATTCATGCCTCGTTGCGTCTGCGTAACATTAAAAACAAATTGGCTAACACCATCGAGAGTTTCGGGCCATCCACCCCAATGGGTGCCCTCTTGGATGCTCTAAATGTACGCGCCGATGGAGTGATCAATTAGAAAGGAGAGCAGCAGCAGCCGGAGCAGCTGCAGTTCGTCTTGTTGTTGGCCATGTTTAAACCCAATAAATACATATATAGAGTTATGCATGCCGATCCAATCCTTGCAATCGCTGTATTATGTGTAATTTGATCTTTATTTTTTATGTGAATTTCTTTGAAATGAATTTTGATTATTACCAAATGTATATTCGCTATTAAATTTAATAATACACACGTCAATAAAGTTGTCCTTTCAAGATATATATATTCTGGATAAGTAGAAGACTCGTTTTCTTTTCGATTGTTTGATGATTTATTGCTACCCGACCTGCTGAGTCAGAACAGATTTCACATTTTCAGAAGGCACTCGCGTAATTTCAATGTTCCAGTACACGTGGCCAACGATTGTTGATAACCAGACTGGTGGTACAGGATGCTTGACCGCATAAGTGGGTAAATGTTCCACATAGTCTGGAGGAGAGTATGCTTCGTCATGCAGATTGACAAAGTTATGCAAAACCAGAGTAGCTCTAACGATATTCTTAGCCTTCTTCCTACTCTGAGGCATTGGCTCCGCCAGAATATGCCAGCGGGATACCAATAAACCAAATGTCTTGTCTACCCAACACCCATTAAAACACGTGACAAGTTGCGATTGAGCCGATGTTGCTCTTCGTCAACATGTTCGACCATTCCATAGGGCGTAAGAAGATGATGACGCACGGGAAACTTTGCATCTGCAATAAACGAGTAGCCATAATTTGCTCTTGGATTATTGTCGAGTTCAGCAGCTGGCCAACAGTATTCTATCGTTCTCGTCGTTGTAGTCTATGTTCAGAAGTCTAACATCTATAGCACCCAGACAATGTGACCATTGCCAAGTTCGCTGATAGTCCAAGGCAATATTCCGCCAATGTACTGCATTCGGTGAAGAAGAAAGGTTGGCGCCAATGTGTTCCATAAGAGCTCGCAGGTCTATTGCAACAATGCAACGTTTTGTGGAGTTTCCCATTTTAAAGGCTCTCGCCAAGGCCGACAGACGCTCTGCATTGGAAAGATAGCTATGAAAGGAAAGAGATCAATCAACCATAATACTGGACTATATATTCTTCTACTTACACTAGAGTCACAAATAGTCGGCATGGATTTCTTGTTCAATTGCTCACCCACCAAACTGAACAGCATGTCAAAGACCTGAGGCGTCATGTTTGTACGTTGACGAAAATTCTCTGGATTGTTGACCGTATAAAATGAGGACAGAAATAGCCCGTCTACATCGCGGCTTAGCTTCTCTTGCGCAACCCAAATTCTGCGATTGTGAGAAGTCTTCATCTTCCATCGTCTCATAATCTTCGGTGATGAGATCTGTGACTCTTGTGCAGTAGGAGTTGATACTGTCGCACACCTTGATAGCGCCTGCAGCGTATTATAAGCTAAGGGCACAACTTTCTGCAGCCATTTGAGATCGTCTGTATCCATACTCATCCTAATTAAATTTTGCGCGAAGCCAACTTCAAGTCGAATGCATTCATACAAGTATCGATACATTTTATTAGTACTGATCGTTTTAAAAAATATCTATATCGATATTTTAAAATACCAAATAGTGCTACTGAATTGTTGTATTATCGATTGTCCAAAAAAATATTTACATCGATACTATGGAAAATATTTGTAAGCGAATTGCCCCCCGTCGCTATCATAGCGACTATCTGTAATCATCTTGATTGCCGACAACTATGTATTAATTTCACTACATCATGATGATGTGCATTTAGTTCTGTTATAGCTCTATAGAAGAATATGTCAGCACAATTAGCTTCAAGTCCGCATTACCTAGTCGAAATACCGCCAAAAGAATGGAAAGTATTACTTGATCTATATGGCAACAGAAGGGAAGAATCTAACGGATATTTTGGCATTAAAAGTTTAATAGAATGTTCGGAAAAAGGACCAAAATTTGATGTCAAGTGTTTCGCCTTAGATAATGACTGGAAAAATGACGGAACTTATTTAATGATAGTAAGTTATCAAAATATGACATTTTATTTCATTAATTATTAAATAATTCAATACATTAAGGTAAACTACGATGGCAAGTTCAAGGACATATTTTTTAATACACTGAGTGATAACCTCGAACGATTAACCAACGCTCTATGCTGCTTAGCACCAGATCCTGACCATGAGCTGTTTGGCTATACTGAACGCCTTGTGCCTGCTGCCAATGTTTACATCAACAAATTTGATAAAGCGCAACGGGAAATCATGAAAACATATTGGTATAAGGCTAATAAAGAAATAATAGCTAACTTTTCAACGGAGTAGGTGGAAAAATTCAAAGATAATTAAGATACTAGAATAAATTTTATATCTTAGGCCACCTGCTGGGATTTCGTTGCAAAGTATAAATATTGATGATGCTTCTACTATCAACGATCTTTGGCCGCACCGCTTTGAGGGATCAGTGGAGTTTATAAGACTTGTGATAGCGTGCTATGTCTCTGTTGGGGCATATGATGCTGATGGTAAACTTGTAGCTTGGTGTTTGAGGTAAGTTTGTTCTAAGTTATCCTTTCTTAGGTATTTTGTCATTATCGAAAGTTTTTTTTAAAGGCCTTTCGGTTCTTTGGGCTTACTACAAGTTTTGGAATCCCATAAGCGACTCGGGCTGGAAAGTTTATTGGTTCGTTACCTATCCAAGAAAATCCATGGACAGGGGGAGGAGGTTTTGGCTCCGGTTCTCCCAGAGAATACGCCATCTCGCAGAATGTTTGAAAAACTGGGCTTTAACATAATTGATACTGTTTATTGGAACTATAAAATAAATTAAATCTTCAAAGACGAGAGGACGAGGTTTGTTTGTTTCTAGTACCGTTCGGAATTCAAGCAAACAATCTCGATAATTGCTTGCTAACTCGATAAAGTATCGATGATTTAGATAAATATAAACATGTTTCATTCATTCTCTAGTGATTCTTCGGCTTGACGAGGAGACTGTGAAAGATTAAAGCTATTATAAAGTCATATTTAAATTGTGTTATTAGATCCGATTATTAATTTTGTTGCTTAGCATTATATTTTTACATTACGAAGTGTCGTTGGTTTGAGAGAATAACTTGTTTAAGTCTGGGGCGTTGACGACTCAAGCAAACTCCGCTTGCTGATAAGAACTATAAAAAATTAAAATTACAGATGTCGCAACAGCTGGAAGAATGTTCGCATTCCCTTATTGAAATACCGCGAAATGATTGGACAACTCTACTAGAACTCAATGTTGGAAAGAAGAGAGATCCTGCTGGCTATAGTACAATTAAAAACTATATTAAATGGATCGAACAGAATCCGGAATTGGATATAAAATGTTACTCCTTGGACGGGGATTGGAGAACAGACGGAACTTATATAATGATTGTGTGTACTGAGTATTATTAAAAATTCATTAATATTTTAACAATAACATCATTAATAATTAGGCATATTTTAGGTCGAAAACTTGGGCAACAAGAAACAAGTACATTTCAACACCTTGACCAAGAATCTGGACCGATTGAGTACGGCGCTTTGTTGTCTTCGTATCGACAATGCACCTTATAACCTCTTTGATTACGAAGAACGACTGGTGCCAGTAGTCGATGCCGTTTCTCGAAAATTTACAGCCTCGAAAACTGTAAAAGCAGCCTGGTACACAGCAAGCAAGGAACTTGTCGAACAGTTTTCCACAGAGTATGTAAATAGTTTGCATATAAATTTATAGTAAGTTTCTATAAATTAACTATATGGTAAAGGCCACCAGCTGGGATTACGTTGCGCAATTTGGAGATAAAAGAAGCACCTGTTATCAACGATCTTTGGCCACATCGTTCTGAGAATTCGCTGGACTTTCTTCAGCGTTTGATAACCTACAATACCTCCGTTGGTGCCTATGATGCTAAGGGTCAACTGATAGGTTGGTGCTTGAGGTAAGTTCTGTTGAGTTCTCATAAGGTTGATGATGTTTTCAATTCTCTGTATCTTTCCATAGATTACCAATGGGCTCTCTGGGTGTACTTCAAGTTCAGCCATCATATAGACGTCTTGGTCTTGGCGGTTTGTTAGTGCGTTATTTGTCAAAGAGAATCTCTGAACTGGGAGAGGAAGTACTAGCCCCTGTGGTCTCAGAAAATGCACCATCTCGCAAAATGTTTGAGAAACTTGGATTTCAGCAAATTAATAATATTTATTGGACTAATTTGTTAAATTAAACGATCATAAACTCGTCAAATAATATCTACCGGTCTAACGCTAGCCAACACTGTTTTATTATCGATAGCAACTAATTCCAATAACAATGATCTCTCGCTCTTAGCCAATGAAGGCAAAAGAACAGATTTTTTGTGAAAAGAAATTAAAAGTATAATTTTTATAATTAAATTAAGAATAATATTATTATCAAATTGAAGGTAAACAAGGTTTTTAAATTATTAAAACAATGACATCAACAGATTGGCCACTCTATAGCTACGATAATGAGATATTGTAAACAGAGAGCGACTCATAATCAGGGCCTCTCCATAGATCTGTCTCTCCGCCTATAACAACATGTGCTCAGCGAGTCTATACGCTCATTCATTGGGCTTGCTGATAAGAACTACATGAAATAAAGAGACTAATAACATTTCATTACATCTGATCATTCTATAGTGTTAGAAATCCTCTATATAAAGGCAGTCATGCCGCAACACTCGGAGGGAAGTTCACACTCCCTGGTCGAAATATCACGAAATAATTGGAAGATACTATTAGAACTTTATTCAGAAAACAAAAAGGATCCCACAGGCTACAGCTCAATCCAAAACTATATTACATGGATAGAAAAAAATCCTGACTTAAATATAAAATGTTATTCCTTGGACGGTGATTGGGAAACAGACGGAACGTACATAATAATCGTATGTAAACACTAAAAGTAATTCTTAAATATTTTCAACAACCATCTAACATTTTTAGGTTGAAAATTTGGGCGAAGAGAAACATGTTCACTTTAACACCTTAAGTGATAATCTGGAACGATTAAGTAAGGCGCTGTGCTCTCTACCAATCGAAAAGAAATACAACCTTTTTGGGTATGGGGAACGTCTGGTGCCAGCAGCTGAAGCTGTTTCTAGAAATTTTGGAAGTCCACGTAATGTTAAGGCAGCATGGTACACAGCAAGCAAGGAACTTGTTCAAGAGTTTTCCACAGAGTATGCATAGGATATTCATATAACTTGTTAAAGGTTCTTTATATAGGTTATATTTTATAGGCCACCTGCTGGAATAACGTTGCGCAAATTGGAGATTAAAGATGCTCCCATTATCAACGATCATTGGCCCCATCGCTCCGAGGGCTCTGTTGGCTATGTTAAGCGCTTGATAGAGTACAATGTCTCCGTAGGGGCTTACGATGCTGAAGGTCAACTAATAGCTTGGTGCCTAAGGTGAGTTCTGTTAATTTTCCACTGCAATTGAGAAGGTTCTTAATACGTATCCTCTACCATAGATTGCCGATAGGCTCTTTAGGTTTTCTTCAAGTTCTGCCATCTCATAAACGTCTTGGTCTTGGCAGTCTGGTAGTGCGTCATTTGTCAAAACGAATTTCCGAATTGGGGGACGAAGTGCTAGCTCCTGTGATTGTAGAGAACACACCATCTCGTAAAATGTTCGAGAAACTTGGATTTCAGCAAATCGATTATGTGTCTTGGACACATTTATCAAATTAAAAAATTATTAACATATCAAATATTTTCTTTGAGGTTTGCTTAACTTAAGATAGCAAATTGTTTAATATTTAATGTTTCAGTTATTGGTTGTTACCTATCCAAGAATCTCCGAACTGGCACACTTATTGTTTATTGTTATTGTTGTCATTTTTGTTTGTGAAACTCGATTTCAAGCAAATCGATAACGTTTACTGGACTAGTGTGGAAAATTAAGGTCTCTTCACTGTGATTGATTTTCTCTGCCTTGTTATATTTTCTTATTTCTAGAATTTTTATTGTAGTAAGAGAACATCAAATAAATAAACTACGAGATTTTTTATTAATGGATATTTATGGTTTATTTAATAAAAAGAATTCAGTAAAGCCTCTTGAAATCGATTTTATCTTATTTGGAATGAACACTTAAACTGTAGAAAACCTTATGTATCGGAAAAAAGTGAATGCAAAAATTGTACCTTACACATGGCTCTGTACCATCCAGGAAGGTAACATAAATCGTACGCTAAGTGAGCTTGTACCCAGCTAGATGCGATTGTACCCACAGCAGGTGGTCATGGAAATAGTTAAGAAAAACAAGATTTAAATGTGCTGAGTCAGCAAACATCATTCCATAATCTAGTAAATAATGATAAAGAATAAAAGTCTTATTAATTTCGACAACTCGGACAATCTTTAGATAGAAGAGACTGTGCGTACAAAGGCAGTATTGTTGTGGACTCCTCTACATTTCTCTTATACGGTGCCTCTCTTGCTTGTTTCTCTCTCACATATAAATTCGCAAACGAAATATCGTTGCACTCAGTAATCGCCAGAGCTTTTTAGAAGGCAGACATGTCGCACACTCTCGTCGAAATAAAGCGCAGCGAATTGGGAAAATTACTGGAAGTCTATGCACAAACGAAAAGCGAACCCAATGGGTACAATCTAATAAACAATTATATCAAATGGTTGACCAAAGATCCCAACTTGAGTGTGCATTGTTATGCTCCCGATGACGATTGGCCACTGCACGGAACTTTTATCATGATCGTAAATGCGAATATATATGTACATATAATTGTTTGCAAGCTTACAGAGATATCACTTGATCTACTTTAGGTGAACAACGGCGCGGAGCAACGGGATATATTCTTTAATACTTTAAGCGATAACCTGGAACGATTGACTAATATTCTCTGCAGTTATGTAACAAAAGCCGAGGAGTATAAGCTTTGTGGTTATTCACATCGTCTGGTGCCGGTTGTCGATGCATATTTAAAGAAGTTTCACACCAGCAAGTTGCACACTAATCAGACTGCTTGGTATAGGGCCAGCAGGGACATTATCGAGAAGTTTGACATTGAGTATGTGCTCTCGATTTTTCATTTATTTTGTAACTGTAAAGAAATATCTTTGATAGGTCCCCTGCTGGCATCGAATTGCGACAATTGCGACTTGAAGATGTCGACACTATCAATGACATTTGGCCACATCGCTCCGAGGGTTCTGAAGAGTTTGTCAAACTCTTAATAGTCCACAATGTCTCCGTTGGTGCTTATGATGCAGATGGTAAACTTGTTGCCTGGTGCTTGAGGTGAGTTGCTTAAAGAAGTTAAAATTGCACATATTCTTATTATATTTTACCATTTCTTGCGACAGATTACCCCTGGGTTCCTTGGGCTTACTGCAAGTACTGCAATCCCATAAACGACTTGGTCTTGGCAGTCTACTTGTTCGTTATTTATCCAAGCAGATCTCGGAATTGGGCGACGAAGTGCTAGCTCCCGTTGTCACAGAGAACACACCATCACGTAAAATGTTTGAAAAGCTCGGATTTCAGCAAATTGATTACGTTTATTGGACTGTTTAGAAAGCTTCGATAAGCTCACGTTAATTGACAGTCTGATCATCGAAAAATATAATCACTGCAATTATTTTTATATTATTCATTGTTATTCTGGTTTTGTAGTACAGTATTTATAAAGTAAATCATTATCATCGACACGTTTTGTTCTCAGTCGACTTACGTTGCAGGAGAAGTGATTCAGACATCAAGAGAGAGAGAGAGAGAGAGAGAGAGAGAGAGATAGAGAACGCAAGAGAGAAGAAAAAGAAACAAGAGAAAAGTAAGATTTAAAGAGAAGAAAGGTTTTCTGTGAGAAGAAGACCCTCAATGAGTAATTTATTTTTTTAATAAATTCGGTTTATTTCCCTATTTAACCTCAATTCGCATTTTTAATGGAAATGGGATTTTCGAAATTGAATTATATCTTCACTAGATCTAAAGTTCAGTTAGTTATTAATATTCTTTACGCATTTTAAAGAAATACTTTGATGATTAAACCTTTTTTTTGGGTTTCACCAACACTTCGCGTAAGAACTGTAGCTATTGACGGATTAGACTAACTTGACTGAAAGAAAAGCATATATGCAAATGCAAAGAAACTACTCGTTTGCACTAAGAAGTTTGGGAAACACCCACAATATGACGACTGAGCTAGCAAACAAAGTTTCCCCACAAGGGGCATGACAAGCCTCTTACGCATAGTCAATACATCAAACAAAGAACTCTATTATCGATACCCATCCGCTAACTGATACCCTAAACAAAAGTCGAAAACACAATTTGTATTAACAACCATATAGAAGATGATTTACAAAAAAAAAAAAAAAAAAATACAAGCTCATGGGAGAACCTGTTGATTATGAAAAGAATGAGAAATCATTCTTGGGGTTATTAACTGCATCCGAAGTTAGCGAAGAAAATTAAGATATTAGAATACAGTCATGGGAATGTGCCATAGTATATATAGTATCTATAGCGAATGCACTTTATGTAGATCGGCTTTATAGTGAGTCGCCTGTATATTTGTGTAGAGAGAACCGGGGTATTACCCAGGTATTTAATATGTAAAGCACAGTGCAGTTGTCGCGTCATTATTGTTGTTTGTTTTTTGTCATCAACGACGATGTCGCTTTTGCCTCGCTCACAGCAAACTCTTGAGATATCCAGTGTTGGCAATGTTGGCTATTTTCAGAGTTTCATTTAGTTAGTTATTCAGAACAGAGCGAAATGTTTTTCTGGTAGGTCAATTAGAAGAGAGGATCAGTAATAAACTAATGCATTATATTTAATATTATATTTGTAGTTTTTTGCAATTGATATTTGATAATCATATGTATATAAATAGATCCAACACAGCTTAAATAGGAAACAGAGAAAAGTTTTTTAGATTAACTATATGTAGTTTCATTTTAAGATAAGATCAGTAATAAACTTTGAAATTTTATTTTATATTATATTTGGAGATCCAACAGTGCTTAAACGGGAAACAGAGAAAAGTTTCTCATATATATACACAAATGTAGTTCCATTTAAAGATAAGATCAGCAATAAACTTTTTATTAACATTTAATATTGTTCATTATAAAGATCTCTTTTGTTTTTCACAATTAATATTTTCTTTCTTTCTCAAGAATAGAAAAAAAGACCCGTGACGTTGTTTTCCGCGAATGCATAAGAAGTAAGGCGGAAAATATTGAAAGCCGAATGTGCAGAGTACTTGTTTATTTTTTTTTTTTTTTCAGCGACCCTACGCAACACTGTCAGAGCCGCGATAACGAGTTTTCAATAAAAAGATTAGCGCGAGGCTCGCAAGCTCAGTTTAACAGCATTCGCGAAGCCGTCGAAAGCGAGCTCAACCCGATCGCGAAACGCAGAGTACAACACAAAGCCGACAATACGTGTGTGTGTGTATGGGCGTTTGTGTGTGTGTGAAATATATAATATAGCTAAAGAAGATAAGCATAAAAAAACAGTATAGATGTTTGCTCGTACGCTGTGCCCGGCCCTGGTGGCCTTCGCCTGCCTGTTTTCCATTGGAAATTCCGATTCTGATCTGGGCCTGGAGTATAATATACGATCACCGGAGAATCAGGCCATAGTACAGCAGTATTATGATTCACTGCGCAAGCCTACGGAACAAACACCCTGGTATATAACGAGACCTGCAAAGCAAGTGGCTACGGCTGGCTTTGGTGCACCCGCAGCTGCGATAGCTCCAGTTCCAGCCACATCGAGTGTGAAAGGAGCTGCTTTTGGTGGACTTGCAGCGCCGTTAGCTTCAGTTGCAGCCACACCCAGTGCTGGAGAAGCTGCAGCTGCTTATAGTACACCCGCAGATGTGTTAGCTCCACTGCCAACCTTACCCGCAGCGGGAGCAGCTGCTTATGGTGCACCCGCAGCGGCTTATGGTGCACCCGCAGCGGCGTATAGTGCACCCGCAGCTGCGCTACCTCCATTTCCTGCCGTTCGTGGTGCGGGACCAGCTGCAAATGTCGATGTTGCCACTGCGGATGTGATTGCAAACGGAGTGCTGCGTTTCGCACAAGATTTGTCACGTCAGATAACCTCGAGCTATCGCAAGACCACAATCTTCTCACCTCTGAGCGTTATCTCTGCTCTGGCACTGCTAATGCTGGGCGCCAAGGGACGCAGCTATGCTGAGCTCTCCTCCGTTTTTGGGCTGTCCGACACGATTAAGTTGCACGAACAGTTTGGCCTAATGTTGCAGGATGTTCAGCAGCCCACAAGGCAGACAGTATCACCTTTCCGCCAGCTAGATAGATGGCACAGCGACAGCATAAAGAGATCCCTGCGCACATATCCACGCAATCGTAGCCAAGCACAGGAGGTGCATGTGGCCAATGGACTCTTTGTGCAACAGGGCTACAGCCTGAACCCCAACTACAAGTAAGTTCTATCTCCCTCTCCACTTACTGTCGAGATTAAACATTTGTGTTCTTCCTTTTTCAGGCAGGCGATCGCACAAATCTACAAGTCGGAGTTGATTGAGCAAGACTTTGAGAATCATCCGTCTACGGCCAGATACAACATTAACTCCTGGGTGGATCAACATACCAAGGGCAAAATTAGGAGTATTCTTGGAGAAGATCTGCCACAGGAAACAAGAATTATACTTGCCAATGCGCTGTACTTTAAAGCCATTTGGGAGATTGACTTCATTGCCGGAGCAACTAAATTGGAGAACTTCTATCCCAATGGCGAGGGTACTGAGCCAGTGATGCAGGTTGAGACAATGGCCGGCGCTGGTGCGTTTCCCTATTACGAGGATGAAGAGCTAAACTGTCGCATTGTTGGATTGCCATACAGTGGCAACATGACCACAATGTACATTATGCAGCCAAGGGACTCTTCTGTGGAGAAATTGGAATATCTGCAGCAGAGACTAACGCCTGAAGCCATCGAAAGCATGATCAGCAAAATGACAAGACGTTCCACAGTTGTGCTGCTGCCAAAGATGCATATAGTCGATTCTTTTAAGCTGCAGCGGGTACTGAAGCGCATGGGCATCATAGGCATCTTTAATCCGGTCCAGAACGATTTGTCGTTAATAACCGAAACAACAAGAAGTTCTGCAAGAGCAAACACCAAAACAAACAACAGAGCTCGTTCCCAAGTTGGAGGCCTGCAGAGTTTATACAATTTAGCCGCTGAGCGCCAAGCAGCCGAGGCATCACAAGTGCCGACGCCTCCGTCGGATCTGATTGTTGGCGATATTATTCATAAGGTCGACTTTACAGTCAACGAACAGGGCACCGAGGCCGCTGCCTCGTCGGCGGCCATACTGAAAAAGTCTGGGCCCGAAGTGACGTTCCGCGCTGAAACGCCGTTCATAGTGATGGTACGTCACGACTTAACGAAGCTTCCATTATTCTATGGAGTGATCAATGAGCCACCAACCGCCAAAGCCAGTTAGATGTGCTGTCAAACCGAAAAATACTTGATTAGCTTTAAAATAAGTAGTAGTGTGTATTTATGTATTTTCTCTAACTATAATAAATAACTTTTACTGTCCATACTTCCACTTGTTTCATTAAACAAAAAAGGTAAGAAAATTTAATTCAGCAATTAAAACAAGATAACGAAAAACGATAGCCTATTCGTGACTTCAATTTATCGATATTATTGAATGTGCACTGTGAATGGCATTTTCAAATCAGCTGTTTGTCTCTTATTCGATAGCATAAATAAAACAATAGTCACCTTTAGCACCGGTCAAGTGTTTTTGCCGTTTTGCCAAAATGATAGCGTTGCCTGACTCTGATTCTGAAGACGAACTGCCCCCGGGATGGGAGGTGCGTGCCTCCGACGAAGGTGTCGTTTGCTATGTAAAGTAAGCAGCAGCCCTTATAAATGCCAACAAAATCTTTATGTTCTGTTGTGTTGCAGTCAGCAAAGCAAAACCACACAGTGGACACATCCGAGAACTGGGCGCTCCAAGCGCATTACAGGTGAATTGCCAATGGCCTGGGAGAAATACTACGATGAGGATAGCAAGCGTTTTATGTTCCTCAACAAGGAGACACAACAACGCACCAACATTGATCCTCGACTGGCATTTGCCGTGGAGGAACCGACGCAGAATGTTGCGTCGGTGCGTCAAAGATTTGACTCGTGCAGCACAGCATTGCAAGTGTTGCACGGCAAAGATTTGCATGGTCGTGTAGCACTTATAACGGGTGCCAACTGTGGCATTGGTTTCGAAACTGCTCGTTCCCTTGCGCTTCACGGCTGTGAGGTAATCTTCGCCTGCCGCAACTGGGCTTATGCCGAGGCCTGCATTGAGCGCATTGCCCAGGAACGCCCAGCAGCACGTTCCCGTTGCCGTGCAGTGACTCTTGACTTGGGTTCGCTGCGGTCCGTCCAGAAATTTGTGGAGGAGATCAAGCAGAGTGTGAGGTGTGCCTGACGATGAGTGTTTGTTGCCAAGAGCCAACTATAACATGACATCCTTTCTTCGCAGGCACATTGATTATCTTATACTGAATGCCGGCGTCTTTGCTCTGCCCTATAGCAAAACCGTTGATGGGCTCGAGACAACATTCCAAGTGTGTCACTTATCGCATTTCTATCTTACATTGCAATTGGAGTCGCTTTTCGATCACAACTCGCGTATTGTAGTATTATCTTCTGAATCGCACAGGTAAGGCAACGAATGTTCAGCAGGAATATTATGCACCTACTCTACGCTTCCCTCTTTTATGACCCTCGCTGTACAAACTGCATTTCTACTCTGCCTATTATTATGGCTGCCACTGTTAATATGTTGCTCAACTCCGCCATGCAGCGGTATGCGTACCATAGCCCACTTATGTAGGCTTGCATTCAAATTGCATTTGTCTTTTTTTTTTTTGTTTTTAAGGCTACGACTATAAACATATTATTTATATTTCTTTAGGCAATGAGCTGTCCGCATTCTTTTCTTACCCAAACTTTTACTTGCGTACGAACTGACTTTGTCGACACGACCAATTTTTATGGCTGCCACTGTACCTCTCTTTGCCCACTTAGCAGTTAGCCTACTTTTCTTCCCGCCACTGTTGCTTATATGCAAACTGCATTTGGCACTATGAATTTGTTAAGCAAAGTTTATTGCACTTGTTGCTTGGACTTTGATCGCACACGCATCCGTCTTTTTGTTTGCGTTGGCGTCGATGCGTTTCTCGTACAACTAAAAATAGTGACTATGCGTCTGTAATTCGAAATACTTTGGGTGCGCAAATAGACTGGTTCGTAAATGGGACCCCCAATGTGGTTTGGACAAATAAAATGTCAATTCTTAGAACACGTTTTGAATGACCTGAAATTGCAATATTCAAATTATCATTTATATTTTGTTAAATATCCTAATTTCTGAGAAAAACCACTTTGCTTTCAAGTCTTCCCCGTAACTATTCGGTTTGTGGCCTCGTTGCATATCTCCCTTTTTGTTTAATCTTGTTTTCAAGGCAAAACGCAATTGAACTGCGTCTCGAAAACAAATGATGATAAGTGCGTTTTTGAGATGAGTTTTTTACTATTAAATAGAGTTCCACGCAAGTTTATTGCTTTTGTAGTATCGGGGGAGTTCACTGAAAAAGAAAATTTCAATTTGATCATCTTTATAACCAGTTATTTAACTTGTTGCTATTGGAACTAGTTCCATTTTGCACATTCCTATAGATATAAAAATCACAACAGTTGAAACCGCAAACACACACCGATACACACACATGCACAGAGAGCGGCACACGCTCAATTCACGTGCTGCACACACGCACAGTGACACACAGTTAGTAGAAAATTGCACGAATGCTTGTCTACCAAGTGTGCGCTGAATGAATCAATGTTTGGACCACACTGTGCAAAGAGAGACAGACATAAATCAACGAAGCAGCGTACAAAGCATAAAACGTAATTGAACTGTAGTTGTTGTTGCTGCTGTTGTTGGTTGTTGTTGTTGAAGGTGGTGAGTACTTTGGCAGCTGTGTTGCTTGTGCGTCGCTTCTGCGTTCGTTGTTTTGCTCACGTACAACAGTTTTTGTGGCTCCGCATGCTGTACTCATATCTCTCAGTATCTTGTGGTAGCATGCACCGAAAGTCGCGTGCGCCACCAGAGTGTGCACACTCGGCGAGTCATGTATGCCATCAACTACACACTGACACACACACACACATGTATTTAGATATGGAGTTGCTGGTATCGAATTTGGGTCAGAACAAAATGTGCGTTAATTGATCGATTAATTTGCTGGCACCTTGCGAGATTCCTTTAGGTATTTAAATACCACAATGCTGTGCTGATAATAAAAACTGCATTTAATAATCGATTCATTGACTGACACCTTGCAAGAATCTGAATCATCTGAATCTACTAATAAAACCCTAGTGCATTGTTGATAAAAATAAATTTAATTTTAATGCGCACAATTGCAATTGGATCTTCCCACATTGTAATTAATTGATATGAATTTGCATATTATTTATCTGCGACACACACATGCACACAAACATTTTATTCTGGCTCAACTGGAACGGAGTAAAAATAAACACAACAAGAAACCAACAACAACAACAAATCTAAAGTCCATAGAATTAAAATTGCGCGCTTTGACGATTTGTAAGTCTTGTTTGATACACGGTATTAACGACTTACGCATGCGCTACACTAAAGAACACTTGTCGGAAGCAGAAGTTCGCTAGTTGTTTTATAGTTTTTTTTATCATCATTGTTTTGCAGTTGCCGTTGCACTGTGCACATTGTTTCTCAGTTCTCAGGAGGGGGTTGCCCTTTTCTTTCTCCCTTTGTTCGTGTAGGTGCCTTGTGCTACACTCATGGCCAGAACTTTTGTCATGCCTTGTCGCTGCTTGCATCTCATTAACGAACGTTGAACGACGCCACAGAACAACAACAACAAGCATAGTGGCATAGCCAATCAAGACTTGTTTGCGATGGGTGCAAAGTCCAACTTCGGGTGCGACTGGATGATGCTATATGGGGGGCAAAAGTGTGTGTATGTGCGCATATGTGTGTGTGTGTGTGTGTGTTCTTATAGTAAGCCGGCAATGCCAGCAAAAACAAATCAAAACAAAACACAGAAAAACAGTCCAACAAACAAAAACCCCAGCAGAACTGCGTCTTTAATAATAAACTCGAATTTCACTTCCCCCCTCACTCCCTGCCCTCAATCCATTCCTCTTTCATCATCTTTTATCTGCTCACTACCTCCGTTCCTTCCCCTTTCACCACCACCCACCACACGCTGCCACCTTCCCTTCTCTTTCCTTCCATTTCTCTGACAGATTCGCCAGCCTGCCCGTGGAGAATCTAACGCTACAACACTTGTCTCCTCCCGCTGAGAAATATTGGAGCATGATGGCCTACAACAATGTCAAGCTCTGCAATGTGCTCTTCGCCCAGGAGCTGGCGCAAGTAAGTCATGACCCACTTTTAGGCGAGATCTCTCTTTCTCTCCCTACACTCTGCTCTCTTCTCTAGCGCTGGAAACATCGTGGCATATCGGTCTGCTCGCTGCATCCTGGCAACATGGTCTCCTCACAGCTATCGCGTAACTATTGGTTCTATTGCCTGCTCTTTGCCATAGTGCGTCCCTTTACCAAGTCACTGGTAAGTGCTGAACTCTTGCTCGACTGACCTCTTAATAACTCCACCTTTCACCCCCTTCAATCCTGTTCAGCAACAAGCCGCCGCCACAAGTGTCTACTGTGCCACGGCCAATGAGCTGACGGGACTGTCCGGACTGTACTACAACAACTGCTTCTTCTGTGAGCCCAGTAAACTGTCCCAGTCCAGCACGCTGCAGCAACAGCTGTGGCAGCTCAGCGAGCATCTGGTGGAGGACATACTTCAGGAGAAGATTAGTGAAACCAAGTGAAAATCATTCTTTAAATATTTATACTGTTTATGATTCCTATATTTATACATATTTTATAATTATGCTTCGAGTATACAATTTGTTTTGGTTTTGTGTTTCTCTTTAATCTTAAGTCTAAAACATTAAATAGGGGCGCCTAACTACTTAGCTAAGGAACTTGATGTGCCGACTAGAAATCTGAGACGCGACCCTTGCGCTCCCAGTCACCATAGCGGGTGGGCTCTGGTCCGGCGGGTCCACCGATTTCACCAGTGTAGGGATTTGTGGAATTGGGCCATGGCTTCAGTGGCTCCTTCTCCTGGTAGGGATGACGGGAGAATTCATCCAATTTGCCTAGCGGCGTCTTGGCACGCAGTTTCTTCTGGAATGCCATGAACTTTTCGGTTTTGGTCTTAGGGGGTTCCTTAATCTCCACGACACTATCATTGCCACCGGCTGTGGCACGCCACATGCTGCTGGTGGACAGATAGCTCACTATATATGGAGAAGATTTCAAATATATTATTTTGCTTGGATCACTTTTATAACACCCACACACACACACCTTGTTTGCCCATCTGCGGAAGGGCGCGCATAGATTGCTTTGCCATCGACTGCATTTTGTTAAAGTTCACCGGTAATTGCTTTGTTGTTGTTGCTGTTGAAGAATCTCACACAGTGTGTTCACTTGCTCGACTTATACGCGTTTGTGGCAAATACGCAAGAGCTCGTAGTTTATATAGCTGCTGTTGCTGCCTCGGCTGCTGCTGCGTTTGCGTTGAAAGCAGCACGTTCCGCTATTTACATCCACTTTGCTGCTTGGCTGTTACGTATTGCTTACCGATACCATAAGCGAAAATCTATCGAACACGACCTGCCTCTACAGTTGGTTCTATCGTTACGTGTGACGTCACAAAAGTGCGAAATTATGTATGCAGTTTAGAAATATGCAGCATAATTAATAAAAAAAGAAAACATAATTTTAAATTCCAATTCATATTCCTCTACCCTTGTTTTATCAATTTCTGCACTTTGCGTTACCTTCTATTATTTAGTTATCGATATCTTACAGCGATTTATTATCATGCATGCCATGCATTGAATTTCGTAAGCAACAATTTTGTCGGTGTACAACTTTAACTTTATTTTAAACGTGTAACATTTTTTTTTGGTTCAACATGCTGCCAAAGACACCAAAACCAGCTATTTGGAGATTCATCAAGGGTAGCGCCAAGACACTTTTCGTACTGGAAGCCGTCTGTTTTGCCGCCAGCTACGGTCTTTATTATCGCATGAACACCGACCAAGGTAGGTGGTGGGACAAAAGGTGCTTTATATAAGCTTATTCCAGTTGATAACTTCTGTTTTTCTTAAAGATTTCCGTCGGTATATTAACGAGAAGTTTCCCTACGCACTTGAATACTACTATAGAGTGGGAGAGATCGTTGGCGATAGCACAATAAGGCAGAAGGACGCACAATACTGGAGCAGTTCGGCGCTTGAATTCGTGAAGAAAGAATAACTTAACTCTTATACCCATGGCTAGCAATCCTTATGTTAAATCCCTTATATGGCTCATTGGCTTCGGTGGCGCTGGCTACGGTTTAATGCTGCTCACTGAACCCAGCGCCGAGAAGATTGAGCGTATTAAGGCATCGGCAGCTCCAAATCATCCTAACATTGATCAACAGAAAAAAGCTTTGTTTATGAAAAAATTACAGGAGGCAGCAACAACTAGCACGCCAATCTACCGAACGCCAGCTGATTCTGATAAGAAAGAAACCTAGAATTAAGTTTTATACGGGTTTTTGTTTTGTATATAAAGTTATTTAAATAAATATGCTGGCATAAAGTTGTTTCGGAAAAACGCATTACCAATATTTCTATTGCTATTTCTTAATTCAATTGACGATTCGATACTTTTAGATTAACAGCCCACTTCATCAGCTGTGACTCGCATTTGAAGTATCGGATGATTGAAGATTCGATACTCTTGGCCAAGCAATCGATATTTTCTCTATTGTGCATGGGATTGTTGTGGCGTCGCTATCGATAGATCTACAGGTTTAAAAAGCAATATTAGTAATTTAATTAAGAATAATAGTAAAACTTGCGAAATGTCTGCTGATAATGTACCATTGTTATCCATGACAAATGGACCTTCGGCCGTGAACTTCGGTGCTAACAAAGAATTCCAAACACGCACACAACAACAAGATTTGGACAGCGCCTTTTTGGGCAGAGAGAAGCGAGCGTGGATGCAATCAAAGGCGCCACCGCGCGATTCACGCAGAGAGCGTGAGGCCCTCATGACTTTACTGGCCACATCCAGTCAGGCGCAAAGTAACGCCAATAAGGTGGACAAACTGGTGGAGGAGAACATCAGTTTTCGTGACTTGGGTTCACTAACCGACGAAGATCTGCAATTGTTCGGGTTTTCGTCAAGCAAAGAGCGTAACGAATTGATCAACATGTTCTCGATGATGCCGAATCAGGATGCCAGCTTTGACTACATATGCAATAGCCAAGCAGCCAAGGGCTATAACAATCAGATTGTCAGCAATGCAGCCAATCACTTAATGTACTTGCGCTCCTCCTTGGCAGCCACCAATTATAAGCTGCAGGTGATGCCGCCAGAGGATGTGATTGTCGGCGATAAGAGCTATGCCAGTCGCTTTGCTCTGGATGCACTTAATAGCGTGCAAACGATCTCGGGTGAGCTGGTAAAGGATTTGCACAAGCTCGAGCAACTGGCCAACAGTCATAGACAAAAGCTACAAAAGGAGAATGCTCCACCAGCTAAGGAGGTGAGGACTGCATAAGTGTTATTCCAAAAAGAAATCCTGTTATCACAAATCTCTCTCTTGCAGAAAAACATTAAGATCTTGTACTATACGGCCATTGCACTGGGCACTGCTTGCGCCTGGTTCTGGTGGTGGTCGAAGCGCAGCCACAGCCCCAATATAGATAATCTCTCGGTTAAGATCTAAGCCATTCCAAGCAATTCAACGTCTCTATAACTAATTTAGATAGTGCGATGAGAACCTGATTAATTTGTTATAGAGAGGTTCGATTATTCTTACCAATATGCATTTGAACTCGTAGAATTTTATGCTCGATTTTTTTAGACTGCGAACATTCCACATGAAAACGATATAATCTCACACCTATAGTATTAAGATTTGATCTAGATAACATAAGTCCAAATTTGAATTTGTTTTGCTTAGTTTACCATAAGATTCATGCGCATTATATAGACTTTACACTGATATTATATCTAGCCAGAAATAAGCAAAGAGTTGATGTTGAGACAAGCCTAATAAAAACTTTATTACAATTTAAATGTAATTTTTAGCATAACAATTACTTAAAAGTACAGAAGGAAGCAGACAAATTAGTCTGTCTTATTTACTTTCTAACTTCTTCTGCCAGCATCAAGAATACTAAATCCACATATACATCAACATATTCTGGAAACTCCCAAGAGGTCGTATAACTAATAAGTTTACTACGTTCTGTGCAGTGTGCCAAGTTTTCTGCAATGATAGGAAGCGATAAGACACGGATTTGCCAAAGGAACTTTTAGTATTTGGAAGCAACTCACCCATGATAATTTTTTTTACAAGGGTTTCCCGCTCGTATCGTTTGTAGAGATCCTCGGTGAATAATACAAACTGTTGCAGCTTCCAGGTGCGATAAAAGATCACATCTGAGGAGGCATCTGCAAGCTGTTGTATTGCCCGCATCTGAGACAGAATGCGTAGCGTGTTCTGTAATATATCATCAAACATTGTTGTGATCAAAGCCAACTTTTCGCATGGCATAATCATCTCATTGGGATAGGTATCTTCGTCTTGCTTCTCCAGGCAGCGCGTTCTCTTAGCCTCGATGCTATAACAGAGCGCGGTGCCGCGATCTTGTGCCAATTTCCACTTGCTATAGTCGGTCTGCATTGCTTTGACCAACTTATCCAGCCGTGATTTACATGCTATTAATTTGGGCGATTTTTTGATCGGAGATTGTACGTGATTGCTGTCCACAACTGTACGGAATAACATTAAAAACTTTGTTGGGAAAGTTGATTAGATATACTTACAGCGTACAGGCGTTAAAGAAGTATTCAATTCCATTTTATAGGCATAGCAAATGTTAAAATATAGAAATAACTAAACTAAACTGAATAGCTGACAGCTATCAACAAAGCATATCGAATATTTTGTGACATATCGGGCATATCGACTATATTTGTAAGAGCTGTGGCGGCTAATTGAAAATTGCAGAAACTGTAAAAAGACAATCAATATGAAGAATGATATGAAGTAATTGTAAAGAAATAATAATGCAAATTAAGATTTATATTGCATTTATATAAATTACTTTTAGTCAGGGACGTCGCAACGAAATTTTTCATGGGGGGGCAAACCTAAAAAAAAATTTAGAGTTTCTAAAAAAAAAAGGATTTTTACGAACTTTTTGGTAGATGTAGCATAAACACTTTTAGAAATACTTTTTACTAACGAAAAATTTGATTAACAAAACTGATTTTTGATTATGTAGGGGGGCAAAATGATAATATTGCCCTCCCGTTGAAATTTCTGGGGGGGCAGCTGCCCCTGCTGACCCCCCGGTTGCGACGTCCCTGCTTTTAGTTTATGTTGCAATATTATCTGTGATCAGCTGATAGCTATCGACATATCGATTACGTTCGTCGGCGCAATGGCGGTAAATTCAAAATTCCAAAAGCTGAAGCTGGATAGTGAAAATGATAACAAGATATTTTATTAAATATATATTAATAAACTGAATAATATTAATTACTTCTAAAGTGCACAGCAGCAAATTACTTCGTTGTTTTTGCCTAGAGACGGTCGAAATATCGATAGTTGGAGCTTTAACATTCGCATGCAAATACACACACGACACACACACTCACCAAACGACGCCATTCACTTGATGTCAAAAAAAGTGCCGGTAATCATTTCGGTCCTCTCCAAAATACAGTTCAGTCAGATATTTGAACAGCAAGTAAATTTTGAAAAATTATCAAAATGTCGACCTGGACACCTTTAGAATCTAACCCTGAGGTTAGTCATCATCTTTCCATTGTATTACAAATAAAATATTCTTATCGCAATCGGGAACATCTCTTGCATTGCGAATTTTTCTTATTTTAATTTAAATGGACAATTTTACGTATATATATCGCCGCCATGATGTCGTCCTAAATGTTCCCCATTCCAGGTGCTGACCAAATACATACACAAGCTGGGTGTGTCACCGTCCTGGTCCGTAACTGACGTCATCGGTCTGGATGATGAGTTGCTCGCCTTTCTGCCTCGTCCTGTGAAGGCGTTGATTCTACTCTTCCCTATCAGCGATAAGGTTAGAAACTTCTAACTGTTTTTCTGAAGATTTCTTTAATTCCTCCGCCGTTTTCAGTACGAAAAGCATCGCAGTGAGGAGCATGAGCGCATCAAGTCTGCCGCCGAGGAGCAGAAGTATCCAGAGGATTTGTTCTATATGCGCCAATTCACCCACAATGCCTGTGGCACTGTTGCACTCATCCACAGTGTGGCCAACAACAAGGAGTAAGTGATGGTTCTACTATGCAGATATTATCATCCTCATACTCCGATCTCTTACAGCATCTCCATTGCCGATGGTGTTCTGAAGAAATTCTTGGAGCGCGGCGCCAAGCTCTCGCCCGAGGAGCGTGGCCAGGCCTTGGAGACAGACAAGGATTTCACCCAGGACCATCAGAGTTTGGCACAGGAGGGACAAACCGATGCGGCCAACTATGAGACGGTGATTCATCATTTCATCGCGCTGGTCAACAAGGAGAATACCCTGTACGAGCTGGACGGACGCAAATCGTATCCCATCAGTCATGGCAAGACATCCGATGAGACCTTTGTGCATGATGCTGCCCGTGTGTGCAAGGAATTCATGGCACGTGATCCAGAGGATTTGCGTTTCACCGTTTTGGCTCTAACTGCTGCAGGACAGGAATAGAAAGAGAGCACAAGAACAACAACATGAATATACTTTAATCTAATATTTAATCAAGGATCTCCACCTCTATGCATTGTAAGGTTGAGGATTCACTTTAACCCAAAATTGTCGAAATTATAACCAACGTATTATGCATTTGCTTATTTGTGATTAAAAAATGAAGAACTGCAGCCAACAGCTGATAAAACTCCAACTCCCCACCCCCGCCTTCCTCTCTCGCGCAGCACACACTGCGCATGCTCTGTCACTCGCTCCACGTCATTGTGCTTTGACAGCTGCCTAGCAAACCAAGTGTGGTTGTTTTTTCGTTAAGCCACATACATTTTCCATTCTTGTGGCCATCATCCAGGAGATTAGCCAGAGACACTAAGGAAGATCTTAACTAGCGCTTTATGTATAGAGAAGGCGCCGCCGCCACTGCCCGGACGCAATATGAGGCTGCTGCTCAAGGAGCTGACGCGCCTCACCACGCAACATCGCACCTTCTATTGCTATGTGTTCCTCAGCATCTGGATATTTCTGCTCATAGCAGGTGAGTCTCCACAGAAGCTTCTCCAGCTTGGAGCTGCAAGCTAATGCTAACAATCCCTTCCAGGCATGTATCGCTACATGGGCAACGCTGAGCTCAATGGGAATCCGGGCAGCGGCGGCTATGGACCCAGCGCAGGCAGCTCCGCTGGAGCAGCAGCTGTTGCTGGTGGAGCTGCTGGCGGGAACGGCGCCTTGGCTGACTCCAGTGGACAGCGCTTTGCCAAATATCGGGAGCGCTGCACACCGCTGGCACAGTTAACCCGACTGGATGATGGCGGCATTTTGGATGGTTGGAAGCTACAAGGAGTGCTCCTGGTCATACGCCATGGGGATCGTGGTGCCATGTCGCATGTGCATGCCCAGGGCATCAATTGTGGTGTGCCCCCGGAGAGCGACAGTCTGGTCAACAGGTGGGAGCAGGTTTCTATCCTAGTTTCTGACCCTTTAATTTGATATCTTCTTCTTTAGGTATCGCAACTTTCTGCACAACTCCAGCAGCTCCGCCTCGGGCTCCAATCACATGTATTGGAACAAGGTGGGACCCTTTCATGGCTTTCCCCTGCTGCCTGCAACGGAGCGCGGTTGTCCGCTGGGCCAATTGACCTACAAGTGAGTGGGTCATCTTCTCCAGAAATCCCTTGTGCAAACCTTTTCCTCCTTTTTCCTTACAGAGGCATCGCTCAGCTGCTGCATGTAGGCGAGATTATGCATCAGATCTATGCTCATCCTCTTGGGCTGCTGCTGAAGCCCAACGCACAACGATCTGGCCAGGACACTACACCCCATACGCTGCTCAATTCGGATGAGGTGGTGCTCTTCACCACGCGCTATCGACGCACCTTTCAGTCGGCACTGGCGCTGCTCTTTGCCCTCCTGCCGGCGGATAAGTGGCTGGCATTGAACGTGAGAGAATCCCACAGCATGGCCTTCTGCTTTGTGGACTGCAGTTGTGCCCAGTCGCTGGTGCTGCATAAACGGCTGACAGCGCTGGCAAGTCGCCAACTCTTGCATCGTCCCGATGTGCTGGCCGTGATGCAATGGGTGGGAGGCACTCTGCTTCAACACACCTCGCATGAGGGCGCTATAAGTTCACCCTTTGAGGTTGTGGACGCCATGTTGACGGTGCTCTGCCACGACGCGAGTCTGCCATGTCGCCGTCGCAATGGCAGCCAGTCCGCAGCAGCAGCGAGCACGAGTGCAAATCAACAAGTGGATCTGGTGGATGTCATCAATATCGATCAAGACGAGACGGCAGCAAATCTACTGCAGGATGGATTAGCTGCGCCCGCTGCAGAGACCGAGGTGGAGGCTGCTGCAAATGGCGAGGGGAACGAGGGCTGCGTGGAGGCCGCACATGTGGACACCCTGATGTCCTTTGCCGATGAACTCTCGCTACGGACCGCCCGCCACGCCCTCTACAAAAGGTCTGGGCTGCTGCGCGCCTATGGGATGATCCGTCACATTGTGGGCTACATGCTCAAGATGATCTCTGGGGATCGCACCAAGTTTGTGCTCTATTCCGGCCACGATTGGACAATGCAGTACCTGACCGCCGCTCTGGGCATTGCCACCTCGCAGGGACAAACGATTCCATATGCGTCCAGGTTGGCCTTCGAGGTGTATCGCAGTGAGGCACATACGGATTACTATTTCCGTGTCGTGCACAACGGACGCGATGTCACGCAGCAGATCGACTTCTGTGAGGGAGGGAAGAGTCTGCGTGTCACGCGTGACAGTCGCGGTAACAAGGCCGATCTGTGTCCCATCGAGAACATTATTCGATTCCTGCACGAGGATTACTTTGCTCCACTTAATGCGACCAATTTCAAGGAGGCCTGTGCCGCCTCGTTCGATAGTCCGCCCAAAGCAAACGAGTTTTAGGGATGCACTCTTGGGGCACTCCAAACTGTGATAAGTAGTTAAGGCCACCAAAACAAGCACAACCAACTAGGCGCGATCCCAACATATATCCTAACATATCAACGCGATAACGCGACTGTCTAAGCTATCGATAGTTATTTCTAATTACTAACTGTCATTTATGGAGAACGATTTTTATTTATTAGTCGAATTTTAGTTGAATGGAGAGGAGTCGAAATCGATACATATCAGCGTTAGCTATCAATGCAACGCAATCGATCTTATTTTTAAGAATCTGTCGAAATCGATACATATCAGCGTATGTAATTAATGCAACGCAATCGATCTTGTTTTTAAGTTAATGGAGAATATTATCTCTTGAATTGGAGCCTTCGCTCACAGCAAACGCATCCCTAACATATCAAGCACCAATTCCGTGCAAACTTATCTACAGTTTAATATATAAATATCTATATATATTATACAAATGAATTCCGTTTAGCAATTAAAACGTAATAAATGTTTTTTGAGTATTTGTCAGGAAAATGACCTACAGTTGACTATACATATGTATATGAGATTTAAAATAAAAATGCGCAACATCATACCACTAAACGACAAAACGACTTGCAATTCAAATTGGCGCGCCGTGTTCCTTTTGCATTCACGTACAGAAAATGTTATTGATTAGATATATCGTTGATCGATCTTTACAGCTTAAACATATATTCTGAATGGTACAATTTTAGCTAATTTATTTTAAACAATTTCCAGTTGTTTCAAAAAGAATAATCTCTTTAAATTGTTGCATTGCAAACACAGTTCACATCTGGTTCTCATTGAAAAATTCAAGTGAGCGACTGTTAATTAACAGCTGAACAGCTGTCGCTCAGCTGAGCTAGTTTCGTTCACGAATTACCGGAATCAGTTTCGTTCACAAATCACTGAGCAAGAAGTATTTACTTCAGTGTGTCGCTTGCGCTATTTATTTATTTATTATTTATCAAGCGAAAATTAATACCTGCAAATGTGGTAATTTATATGAATAATGTGTGATAAAAGTGCTAAAAGGTAATAGCAATAATTTATGAATGTCACTTTGACTGATGCTGTGCTAAAAAATTAGGCCAAATCCCAATTGTGTGTCGTCGCTTTTCTAATCTGCGCTGAGTTTGCAACTGTGTGCGTGTGGAGGCCTGGCCGCACACATTCGCACACTTGTAAACGTTGTTGCCATTGCTGTTATTGTTGTTGCTATTGTTGGTGGAACGTCCCTAGGGGCCCACTGTTTGCTTTATTGAAAATTGTTCTTCTTTTGCTATAAATATCAAAAAGTGCTTCATTTAATAAATATTTATTTTTGTAGTTAACAGCTTTAAATGTGTTAAAATTATTTAAGTGGCGCGCGGTGGTCAAGGAGATTATTTATAAAGAAAGGTGCTAACTAAATGCAGACAAGCGCTAATAACAATAAAAAAATATGTGCATATTTATTATAAAAAAAAATAGATTTAATTTCGCTCGCCTAGCCAAAAACAACAACGCACATGATGAGCGTAGGAACCTGAGAAAGGGATAGAGAGAGAGAGAGAGAAGGAGAGTGAGTGTGTTTAGCTGAGAGCAACTTCTTTGTCGTTGTTGTTATTGTGACGTGTTCCGTTTCGGTAACCGTTCGTATGTGTATGTGTGCGTTTGTGTGTGGGAATTTGTGTGTTGCGTGAAGTTGCAATATTAAAACCACGTGTAAAGAGCGTGCGCTGCATTTGTGCAACAAAATTTAATAGAAGAAATGCAATGCTATAAAAAAGCTATAAAAACCTTCCAATCAGTACCTTTGTCCGCACAGCGCTCCTAAACTTGTTGTTTTTGAACGATATTAACTAATCAGCCGGTAAAGTAATGAATATTATTAAAAAAAGAAGAGTGCTTATATGAGTGAATGTGTGTGAAGGGGGAGATGGAAAGAGAGCACGTATGCTCCCCACTCACACACAGACTCACACTTGCGCAATATTGGCGCGTGCTCTCTCTCTCTCTTACTTACTCTGTGGCCCTCTCTCCCGCTCTCCCGTAACGGTATCAAAAGCGCGCTCACGCCTCACTGGCAGCCAGGCCATAACGTCACAATTCAGTTGATTTTGAACGCTCGCAGCGATAGGTAGTCGCAGCAGAGGTTGCTCGGATTAATGTGTTACAAAATACAAAATAAAAAAGAGGCCCCACTGTGCAGCATAAAAATTAAAAAAAAAAAATAAATATAAGCAGCAACAACTGCTACAACAATAACAACAACTACAGCAACAGCCGCAGCAGGAAATTGTGTGCGCGGGCAGCCATTGAAATTCTTTTAACCACTTCCCTTAACGTAGAATTTACCTGTGAAAGTGAAAACGCAAGCGAACGAGGCAAGCAAAACAAAACGCGTGTGTGCAAGCAGAGGCAGTAATCAAAAAAAAAGCAGAAAAGCATAAAAAGAAACAGACGCCACTCAGCGTGTGAGTGCGAACGAGATAGAGTGATAAGAACCCAAAACATAACGAAAACAAATATCGACAACTGCAACGCAGTCGAAAAAGGAAGGGCAGCCAAGTGGACTAACAAGACGACGACGCAAGGCAACGAAAATAAAAACTACAACAACAAGAACAAGAACAAGAAAAACAACAACATACACAACACAGCCAACGTCAGGTAAGTGCATCTCTTTCTCCCACTCTACTGAGATTACAGAATTTGCATCATGCTGTGGTTATCGTCGACTTTTCTCTCTTCCATATGACTCAGTTCTCATAATCCTAGTAATGCCTAAACTGGGTTCTCTCCACGGGTGACTCAGTTGAGAGTCTACCCGACACGATTCTAACCATAAATTTCTATGACTATCGTTGGGAATTTTTTTTTCGTTCTCCAGGTTTTTCTTTTTTACTATTTTAAAGGCATACATAATCAACATACTGTTTGTTGTTTTGTCGAGGACCCGTTAGTAATTCTGATTAGATAGGACAGCATTATAGTATTTGTGTTTTTAGTTAGGGCTCTCTCTTTCTCCCCAAACCTTGCATAATTTACGACACTGTTCTTAAACTTTAAATAGAAATCTTTTTGACTTTGAATATATATAAGGGGTACTAAATAAGGCAGATGTTTTTAAATTTATGAGTCTTGTTATAAACATTTATGTTTTGTTTGTTTTCAACATAAGAACAAACTAAACAAAGAGAGAAAAAAAAGAGTTCCTAAAGTTCCTCGAATACAGTACGAGAAAATGTCGCGAAATTGTGTTTTAGTTTCTCTGAAATGAGTTTCATTTTTTAGTTATAATTTACGTTATCTTCTAAAAATATTATCCGCATCTAATTAGAAACTCTTATGATATTTGTTCAGTGTTTTTCCGCAGTTATATGACTCACAATTAACACCTTATTTTATCTATGTTAAGCTAAATGTCGAATTTTGAAGCCTTTACAATCTCACGATATGATTATAGAAAACAAAATTGTAAAAACCCCAACGAAATTCCACCCACAATTTCGGGGAAAAGTCGTAAAGTTTGCACTCCACAAACTCACACACAGAGTCAGTAATATAAAAAAAAAATGTACCGTTGTAAACAGTGGAATTACAATCGGCTTTTTGGCTTTGCCCCCAAGAAAAAGAAGAAGAAGCACAGACAAAATTTGCTAAAATCAATTTTCATGGCAAATAACTTGAGCTTATCTTATCTTCGCTGCGACGACCCAATTAAGTGGCTTAACAGGTTGTAAGGAGGTTTACCCGACCCCCTCAAGAAAATGTGTGCCAACAGGAGAGAGAGAGAGAGAGAATCAGTGTAACAGAGAAACGAAAACAAAATAGATGTTTGCTGAATGTCGAAGTTTTAATCGGACTCTCGTAATAGCATTGACTGGCAAATAGACAAATTATGTTGGCTTGTTGCTGTCACAAATGCCCATTGGATCATTTGCTCAAAATGTGACCAAAAAACTGGAAATGGATTCGCACAGGTAGAGGCACAGGTGGGGCAGAGCCGGAGGGGCAGTGTCCACTCTAGCTCACGTGACTGAGCAAAACGACTTTTAAAACTTGTGTCCGATTCACTTTGGGCTTTCAAAAAGAAAACGAAAAAAAAAAAAAAAATAAACCCCATACAGACGTGAGGCTGAGCAATCAACTGCAAAAATATACCAATTACCCGTTTCAAAGCCCCCATCGAAGCGCATAAATAACAGTAAAGCGTTGAACTGTCCGTGGGATACTCTCCGCATGCGAATCGTATGCGAATATCATGGAATGCCAAGTCACGATAGACTCTAAAGATATAATTTTTGACAAGCTGTAGTTGGGTGTGCCATTATTTGTTGATATATATTATGAAAATATATTATTATAATATGTAAAATATCATAAATATTTTGCAATAGTGGATACTATCGATTATTGATTACTATCGTTATGTAAAACTATCGTGAGTAGCCGATAAAGCTCAGTTTTACAGCAAGTTATTTAATAGAGCTTACTATCGTTTATCGTTTACTATCGGATTAATAAGTTTGATAGTCGTTTCCTATATAAATTCATTATATAGAGACAATCGTGAGTGCTCTACCTGCTCTTTTATAGGGTATCGATATGCAACTCGGGGCAGAGGCAGACAGAATCAATCGATTTCAATAAGTCGACAGTCGGAGAACTCAACTCAAATCTCAAATCTCAAATCGAATCGAATCGCATATCGCGAATGTCGCTGGCAATTTGTGTACGTGCCTAGACGGCGATGACAAAGTTACGTCGATTGATTTGATTTATGCCGTGAATCACACGATGCTAGATGATGATGAAAGTTTAGCGTAAAATCACATAAACGCGACTGCGTCACGTCGACAAACTCTCGGGAGTTTCGTTCTAATGGGTGTCTCTGCTAGCTCGACTGGCTTACGGTTCATTCAACTTGATTTGGGGTTTTTCTTTTGTTCAACTCATTTTTATCTACTAACCCAGTGAAAAACTCAACCAACAATTGTACTTTATGTGTGCGTGTGTGTGTGTGTGTGTGTAGCCAGTTAGGTGATTATTTTTCTTTCACAAAATCGATAGGTTTTATTTGAGTTTCGTTTGGGTGTCTAAAATTGCTGAGCTGTGTGTGCTTTTATTTATAGGTGACACTGCCCTCTCTGCCCCCCGTCAGGCCCGCTTGACCTGTCACTGCATGCTTGCCTCAATTGTGTTCTATATAACTGAAAGTGTGTGTGTGTTTGTGTTTGTTGTGTGTGCGTTGCCATAAATTCAGTTGACTTGGTTAGTGCCAGCATTTTCGGCTTGGCAACACAGAAAGAAACTTTGGATAATAATTCACTTTGTTTTTGTTGTATTGTGTTGTGCAATCCCCGAGCATTAATGGATTTTGTGTTTTAAGCATAAATTAATTGTATTTATTCAACCGGATTGATTCTAGATTGAATTTTATTATCCACAGTACCATGCATTTTATTTAGCAATAGTTTTGTATTAATATCTTATTTAGTCTGATGATTATTGATCGCATGAAGGAAATCCACATTACTATAGGCTATAATTAAACGACGCTATAAATTAATTTATGCTAATTCGCCCGTATACAATGCAAGCAGTATTCGTATTTATCCATGATGTTATTCAGTTATTGAACTCATAGATAATTATATAGCGTATAACTCATGGCGTTTAACTGTGGCATGATATGATCTAAATTGTGCGCTGATTTCCCAGCATCATCAACGTAATATTATCTGTCTAAATGCATCTCTAATTGAGCCATAATGATATCAATTTAGATCGCACTCGGTAAATCATAAAGCGCCTCATCGATCACATGATCGGGTTACAGTTGTGCCCACTGTGCGGTTTTGGTGAATTTATGATGAATTTGGGTCTAAAAAAAATTGAAATGTGCCCACACGCTCATAAATCCTAATCAAATTTATTAAATCAAGTACGAGTGCTGTGTGTGAATGTGTTAATAACGCAGCGACAATGAAACAACAACAAAGAGATACGCCCACAATATCCTACACAGAGAAAGCCGAAAGTATTTAAATAAATGTGAGTATGGTGTGGGTATGTCTGTATATATATAGATATTTAGATCTATATAGCACGACATATGCGACTATGCGACCAGCGATATCAGGCAATCAATTGTCTGGCTCGGTCCGGCTCTGGATCTCGCTGATGTGGTGGGTAATTGTGCGGCATTAATTTGTGCAAGTAATTTCATTGACGGGGGTTGACTCGTTGACAACAACAACAACAACAACAATAACTAAATGAACAACAATATCAACGAATTTACGCGATATATATGTTCATGTGAGTCTCTCTGTGCGTGTGTGTTTATTTCAGATCGGCTCACTTAATGAATAAAAAGTTAATAACTAAACAAGCTTTATGACAACACACAGACGCGCAAACTCCCTCACACACTCATCAGTTTGTTTAGTGTAAATATTTTTACATTTTCCCTTGATTCGATGACCTTGATTACACACACACACTTACATAGATTATCTGGTTTATCGATAGTCCTACATAATACAGGGTTAATTTATGGCATCCCCACCTTGATTAGGCCTATAGTCTGTTGCGACCTTGTTGGATTTGGTAGTTGCCAAGCGGGAACTTCCAATGTTTTTCCAATTGATTTAATTGTATTGGCTCTGATTCAGTGGATATGTAGATAATATTCTAGGTAATTTACGAGCAAAACTACCGAATACTGGATTAGTTTTCGAATGTCTGTCATGCTTGTCAATAGAACAAGGGAACTTATCTACGCGGTGTCCTTTGCTGAGTTGGAATTAGGTCTATACTTTTAAAAGGTAATAGGGATAACAGAATTGCATTGTATCCTATGATAGAAAATTTTATTTAACAATTAGATTCATTACTTAACTTTATCTGTAATCGAAGACAATCCTTCTGGTAATTCTTATTTTTTATCAGTTTCTTACCTTGTTTCCTTATTCAATATAGTATGTATCTTAATCCCTGTACAACTTGTTGCCCTCTTCTCGTGGAAAATACCTCACAATTTTCCCTACTTTCTTTCACTATCTTCATATATACATATATAGTATCTATGCTTATCCATGGAAAACTTGTTGCCCAATGATAAACTGCGCCAAATTTCATAGACTCAGACAATTCGTTATCTGTTGCTAAGCTGCATAAGTTGTAATTTACTTAAACGATTGCGAAAGAGACTGAAAGGGAGATGCAAAGAGAGAATGTCATGACCCGCTGCGGCGATTCGCCATTATCCGCACTGCTTTAATATACTCGGATAAGCGTTTATTGTTGACAAGTGGCCTGACTGCCAGCCTGTAAGGCTTTAAAAAGTACATTGTGGCCCATTGTGGATATTTTGCCGTACGTTATTAAACGATATCAACAAGACAAGCGCGAGTTCTCGCTCATTTGCCGTTGTCACTCTTCATTGAGATAAGTTCAATTCACATAGGCGAGAGAGAGACAGAGAGTACTCAATGATGCTCAAGCACAGCGCCATAAAGAAAACATCCGGCCAAGCCTGGCCTGGGTTCCCGCGGCATCATCACTACCCACTACCCTCTGCTACTCCCCCGTCTCTGCACTTAAATGAGGCAGTAAACATGTTCACAATGGCGCGTAGTTTACCCATTGTACTTTGCCATTCAGGCATTTATTGTATTATATCGTACATATATTTTAATAAAGTGAATTATGTGCAAAGGCAGAAGAAGAAGGTCTTCCAAAGTTCAACTCCCAACACCGTCGTCTGCCTAATTGAGTTGAACAGAGTCGAACTCAATTGAACAAAGGAAAACGAAGCCGAGTTTGAAATTTTGCAAATTCTTTCTCAACTTTGCTTTGTTTTCTCTCATGCATATTTTGCGTGCCCTTCTTCCGCTTGTCTGTCATTCTGTTCAGCTTGTTCAGCTCTTTCCCTTTCCCTTTCCCGTTCGTTACCTTCCTTCCACCAACACACTTAATTTCAATTTAGCCCCCTTTGAATCGCATCGTTTATTCAATTTACACTCGAGTATCGTGTTCATTTTTGCCATTGCGTGGGCGTTCAGTACGATTTTTTTCGCACGCCTTTTCATGATTTTGTTAAATAAAAAAAAAAAAACAAAAAAATTAAAATCCGAATTTGTTTGCGATGTAAATGTCACGTACACACACAACTTTGGGCTCAACGGGCATTGGTCACATAAGCCCACTAATTAATTAGCTCTGGTTTCTTTAATTAGCAAACCTAGAGAGCAAATTAACAAAAATATCATGAGGGAATTTTTTAAGAGCTTGTGCACGTGCGAATATTTTAGAATTTTGTAGTCGAGACAGATATAGATTTCGTTGTTGTTGTTGTAACTTAGAAAGGGAAGTACTTTATATAATATCCACCTCTTGTTAGGGCTGGAATGAAACTTGAAGCTTAAAAGTGTATATATTCTTGAACAGCTGATACAATATGGCATTTTCCCTCTGTGTGTTCATATTAACATCTTTTTCTAAAAGACTATAATAGCTAGGACTGCTAAATGTGGAGATAATGTAACATTGTACTGCGCCTAGATAATTACTGCCTTAGAATTTGGCCAAGCCTTCTTCAGCTCCAAGAAAATTTAAAATAAAACGGATTAGTAAAGCTTGAGTGTTAATTTTTTGTGCGTATAATATTGAGCACGATTCAAAAGTTTTCTTAAGATTGTATAAACATTTGAAATAAACTTCATCTGCGCCGGGTACACAGAAACCTTCATTCCAAATTTGGTGTCTCTAGCTTTTATAATAGCTGAGATCTGTGTGTTCATCTGGCCATCCGGACATCCGGACAGACAGACATGGCTTAATCGACTCGGCTAGTGATGCTGAGCAAGAATATATATATTTTGTGGGGTCTCCCACGCCTTCTTCTACCTGTTACATAAATTTGGACGAAGTTAGTTTAGTTAGTTAGTTTTACCCTTTTCTGACCATTTTCAATGGTATAAAAATGTATTTTTGAAACGTTTCTTTTCTGTGCTATACAAAATGTCAGATTAGCTACAGTCAAAACTATATAACATATTTATATTTGGCACATCCTGCAGCCTGAGCTCTGCTGCTGCAGTTCGTGCGCTAATGACGCAAATCGAGCAACGAACCGCGCCGATCCGTTTGCTGCTTTCTGCGTGTGCGCGAAATTAGCGTGTCGCGAGGGAGAACGATGGAGAATGGAGAATGGAGCATGCTCGGTAGCATTTATCGAACGTGATCGCACAATACGAAGGCGGTATTAGGCAGTGAGTGCAGAAGTGCCCCAGTACAATTGGGGCTCATTATGAACACTTTTCGCCCTGCAGTAGCGCAGCCACACCCACCCCAAACACACTCACACACACACTAATGAACTCTGTGGGTATGTGAGCATTCGTCGCTAACCTAATATGGTATTGTATAAGAGGCGACACCATAAATATTTAGAAACAAGCCTCAGCTTTGTTTACAAAAAATGTAAAAAGAAGAAAAGAAAAAATTGCAAAAAAATAGAAGAAGAAAACAAGAAACGAAAAATAACAAAAATTACAAACTGGGCGATAAGTCGAGTACCCCTATACTGCCATAAACCGAACGTATCGTATTCTTGAAAGCACGTGATCGTACAGCGAGTTTCAGCTTGCAGCAAGTCTCGCTCGCGCTCTCAGCTGATCTCGCACTCTCTCTCTCGCTCTCTCGCTCTCTCTTTCTCTCTCGCTCTCTCTCGACTTGTCTCGAGTATCATTGAAGTTCGCTGGAATGCCAAACAAGTGTAGAACAATTGTACACGGTCTCGCATTGAGTCAGCCCAAGTTCGGGGGACGCTAGAGATGGTTGCGTGTTCAGAGCACCAAAACTACAATACAAATTATTTATTACATGTTTTCTAATCGATAAAAGTATTTTCTATTTGCTGCTGTCTCTCAGCTCGTGTCACGCACGAGAATCTCGCATTGCTAGCCCAGTCTTATTACACATGATTTTGGCCACAAAATAAAATATGACAGACTTAAGTACGCGCGAAATGAAATCATGATGACATCGAACCGGTTTATCGAAAAATTTCACAGTCAATCGAATGCAAAAAAAAAAAAAAGAAAAAGAAAAAAATAACCGACCAAAAAATTCCAATAGAAACCAATAGAATCGGCAACTGCTCAGGCTGCACTCTTCTCTGTAGCTGATTGATGATGAAGTTATGGCCGGCTGTCGTAAAAAAATAAATAGCAAAAAAATATACATAGAAAAATCCAGTGAGTCGACGCTGACGTTGCCCCCGTCAACTAGTCACAGTGGCGCCCCGCCCCCTTTTGCATTGAACGCTGCCATTGCCAAGATTTACAACCAATGTCGGCCTCAGCAATGTAGACGACTAAAAATAGTATCGCGCTCAGCTGGCAGCACTGGCTTATGCGCCTGATAGCGACGACGGCAACGACGACGACGGCGACGACGACTCGTGACAGCGCTGTTCTCAATAAGCAGCGCAAGTTATTTAACATGGCTTATCAAAGTGGCCAAAATGGCAGAACAAGCAAGGAGGGGAGAGGGTACTCACTACTTGCTATACACTTGCAGATGGCAATGTTGAGTAATTGATTGAAATAAATCAAATAATGATGGAACATAGCAAAACATCTGATAAATGGTTTGAGATATCTTAAATACCTAGAACCTCTATAATTAAATCGATAATTTGCTGATGTTATAGCTCCAAAGTTGATACCAAATTTAGTCGGAATTTGCTTAATAAAATGTCGTAAAAATAATTTAAAAAAAAATGAGAAAAACTTGAATTTGCCACGCCTTTTTTGTATAAATTAAGCTATGATATCTATAAAACTTCAAGAAAACGATAATTTTATAAGGTTGCGCCAAGTTAGCCTGCTCAAACTGTGCAGATAGAAGACTTTGGGTATAAATTTCATATAAATTGCACTACAAATAAATGAAACTGCATTGCTGCAAATTGAGATATCTCGATATTGAAAGAATTTACAGTGTTTAAGCTTGATAAATAGAAGATATATTATATTATCTTCTCCTATACCAAATTTCATATGAATTCCACTATAAATAAATGTTTTGAACGTAATAAATTGTAGAACTCAACATTGATATTGATATTATAGTTATAATTCAACTATAAAATACAGCCAAGATCATGTCTACTAAATTTCAAACAATTTACCTAAAAAAGAAAGCGAGTAAACTACAATTTTGTTCACGTTTCATAATCTCCGTTAAAAATTCTAATACCCAACTGGCACAAGGGACATATGAACTGAGGGCAACGTCATACAGACTCACTAAAATGCTGTTCTAGCTTATCAGAGAACTGTGTACTTTGTGTAGTACTTTTTCGGGGTGCAAAGCACCGTCGTCTACTACTACCCCAACAACTTGTGACAAGCAAACCGTGTGCACCCAACATCAACACAGCAGGTTTATCTTATCAATCTATATTCTCGTATTTTCTGCATATTTCATGACCTCGGTTCGCGCGCGTTTGAACACACATAAAATATTAACATAGGTTGACATAACTTTTAAGTGTTGGAAGTCACGTCAAGTTTTCGAACTCAACTAGGGATGGTCATAAAGATAAGAACATTATACGTTTAAGTTTTAGCATGAATTAGCTTAAATTCTTTAAGATTATTTGTTATAATGAAATGATATATGGCATGAATTGAGACTGATATTGTTTGTAATTTCCCTGAAAATTTCAGCAGCTTCAGCTTGCACATCTTCATTTCCATCAGTCGAGATGCTATAAATTTTAATGGCCCCATTAAGTTGGTCTGTGTGCACACAGGTAGCATAGTGTAGCACTGCAATCGCGTGGTCTGCAGTTGTAAACCACTTGATTGTGCATTTTTATAGGGTATTTGCGAGTAAATTATAAGTTTCACGCCACCCCACAAATTTATGGACGCTTCTCTCTCTCTCTCTCTGTTTCTAGACTGCAAATAGGCAGCGTTCATTTGTTTAAACAACTGCGCGTTTGGTCATTTTTCATCTTTCCCTCCTCACTCGCTATCTCTCTCATGCCCGCTCTCTCTCTCTCTGTCTCTCTCTCTCATCTGTCTGATGCAATGGCAAAGTGTAAACATTTTGCAACAGGCCGCCCTGCTGTTTGCTGCTGGCTGCTGGCCTTGGCAAGATCCCCAGACGAATTAGACCTAAGGCCCCTAAGCAAGTACCACCACCCCTCCCCCTCTGCCTTTCTCTTTCTTCCATTTCTCGTTAGGCTATGCAGCAATATTGTTCAGAGCTCTCTGTTTCAATTATTTGCCATTTTGTTGCCCATCATTGTCGTTTTTCGGGGACCATTAGTTCCCCAAGCGTAGCAACATATGGAGCCTCTCTCTATAAATGTGTTTGGGTCTATTAAATGGCCCTAACTGTGTGTAATTAGCTGTAATTTGAGTGTGTGCACCGTATGCGACATTGTACATAAAGTTTTCATTGACCATAGCCCGGCCGGGGCAAATGGCCTCAAAATGTGCACTTAACATAACATTTTCATTTGATTAGCTCAGGCTAGAGAATCGTCGGATCCGGTAATATGCAATTAGAGGCAATAACTTAAAGAATTGGGAGGGGAACATATGGCAAAGGTTGTGCGGGAGAAATATAGTAGATCATAAAGCAGTTAATATCTTGATTGATTTTGAAGAATTAATTAAAATACCTTATACTTCACTCTTTGTAGTGCATATTCATACTACTTTCATGCTAAAGTTCACTTCGTTCCTTCAACTTCAATTACGACACACTGATATCAGATTAGATTAGATAGTTCAAAATCTAGTTGAATTCTAAATGCATTTAAAGTGGAAACAATTATTTTACTATGTATTACAGCTGTGTAAACAAAAGAAAGTTTAACTGTGCTTATGGTTCTTTAATACTTTAAAGAGGGCACATTTATAAAGCTTTGCACTTTCAGTGAAACCTTATCGAACAGGAAATAGTTAGACTGCAGTCTTTCAATTAAATTTTACTATTTATATCAGCTTGTTTTGTGTTTAACCTCCTATAATGAACATCATCCACTTGTTAACTGTTGTAGTTCCCTAACCTAACCTTTTTCAATTACCACAAAAACTTAATTAACTCGGGGGCGATACAACACAAAATGTTTTATCGATTTGGCGTTGAAAGAGTTCAACGTTGTTGAAAAACGCTGTGTCAACATGACGTATGCGTAACGATAATTGTTAGTCAGCTTCATACGCCTTGTTGCCCCGCATATAGTAAAGTAAAAACGAGAGAAAATGAAGAAGTACAAGTGAAGGTGGAGGTAGAAAGAAAAACCACAGATAAGAGACACATTTCTAGCTGACACCACAAACCAATTGCGATGATTCACGTGGCCACCACCGCCGCCACCGCCTTCGCTGCCCTTCCCCAAAAGTGTCGAGAGAATCAAGAGAATTATTCTCTATACGCTGCATTTTGCCTACGAATCGAACGAATGAACTTTTGCCAAGCCAGCAAAAGAAAAGTGGGAACAGAAAAAATTCGAGAAAATTTGCACTTACATAACATTTTCTTGTTTACGTGTGTGTGTGTGTGTGAGTGTGTTTCAATGCTGAATTGGGTACTACGACTACCTCGGGGGCTGCCTTTGTTTGGCAAACTGTTCGCTTCATTTCTCTCATGCAACATTATATGTTGCATGTTGCACATGTTGTATGTGTGCATTTAAACATGCATTACATGTTCCAAGCATGCACCACATACCACAAAAGGGTATTGTGGGTATGTGCGGTGGTTAACAGGAAGCTACTTTGGCACCATGTTTAGTCAAGTGCATCATAACTCGACATTGCCTCAAGTTAGTTTGCTGAAACTTGACAAACATAAGGTTTTTAATGTGAGTTCAAAATAAACCAAATTTTTATCAACTGCACTATAAATTAAATTAACTAAACTGCACAACTCAATGTTGGTATAATTAAAACTTATGAAACTAGAAATATTAAAACTATATTTAGTTACCTTTTTTTCTACCAATTTTTATCTGAATTGCATTAATGATAAATGAGTTGACAAATTTTCCAATTTTCAAGAATATCTCTTATTATAGTAGGGCAACATTAGTTCGTTAGTTTCATTGTTTTTCTCGCTTCTCTCGCTGTGGCATGTTAGTTTTCTTATTTCTTGTTTTGCTTTTCGCGCTACACAGCGCGAGACGAAGACGAAGCAGTAGAAGAAGCAGAGAAAGAGTAAAGAAGAAGCGGAGTTGAGGCCCGCAAATAACTGTGCCTGGGCTACAATGCACGTGATTTTTCTAGCCAGTGCGCTTACAATGCGCTTATGCCGCCACCGTGTACGTAATTATTATGAAATCAAAAAAAAAAAAAAAAAAAAAAAAATGAAGAAATGTGGCTGCTGTAGTTGCAGTTTTTGTTGCTGTTGCTGCTGTTGTTGTTGTTTTTTATGTGCCACGGTTCAATGACCCGCATTGTTGTTGCTGTTGTTGTTGCTAGTGCTGTGGCAAGTGCACACTCTATACAGGTTTTCCTTTTGTGTTGCCAAAAACAGAAAGAGCAAAGGCAACAAAAAAATGGCTAAAAAACTGCTAAATAAAAGAGCCTTGCGTGTTGGCATTTTCAGCGTCGTCGCAGCGTCTGCCACAAAACTTGGCCAAGTCGACAGGGCAACAACGACGACGAGGTGACTGTTGGTTGGGGGGAGGGTAGGAGGGGGCGGCAGGAAATCGTATGTCGTCTGTAAATCAGGTCAAGCCCGACGTCGGCGGCGGCGGCGGCGTCTGCTCGACTTGGCCTTTGACTGTGTGCAAATCGTCGCATCTCGAGCCTGTTTTAATTGTCCTTTATATATATTTTATGCGGGCTGTCCTTGTGCTGTGCGATAGCTTGATAGCTTGACAAGTTGATTTCCTTGGCGCCAACGCAGCCGCCTCGTCGACGGGGCCCGGGGCTGTGCTCGACTCTGTGCCCGTGCCCGTGCCCGTTTCGGTGCCCTCTGGTTGCCCTTTGCTTTGCACATAAATTGATTCAGTAACTTCAGTTGCTCGTGCTCTGTCTTACTCTCTCTCCCTCTCTCTCCCTCTCTCTCTGACTCGCTCGTACATGCGTGCATTGCGTATGCGTGTGGGTGTTGGTTAGTGTGCGTGTATTCATTCATTGATTTACCCAACCTAACAATACACTCTCTCATACTCTACACAACTCGCACTCTCCGCTAAGTCTTCAACTCGCTCTCTTTACCCATCTCCTCTTTCTCTCTTTCTCTCTTACTTGCGCTACGTAATTCTATTTGCTCTGCTGCTGACGTAAAGTGTCCTTACCAGCTGTCGCACCCACACTCAGTCTCTCTCTCTCTCCCACAGAGTCAGCCTGTTCTTTCCTCCCCAATTGGCAGTGAGAAGACATGCTCAATGTGCTTGCTGTTGGCCCACATTGTGCCCGGGTATTGTTGTGCGTGTATGTGTGTGCGTGTGTACTTAAAGGGCTTACCAGAGCATATGATGGAATAATTTCTATTCCTTTATTTTACTCTAGCACAGGGTATATTAGATTGTTACCTCATCAAGTTTTTCTATGCTTCCTCAGCATAAACACATATATATTTTCAAGGGTATAAAGCCTGTCTGGCATACCCTTTTTTGGCCTTCTTTCTTTTTTCCCTCTTGGCGAATTTGACACAATTTCGTTTTTCTCAGCAGGGGGGAGGGGGTGGGGTGTGGAGGTGCCTAAGTCATTGCACTCTCAAGGGACAAGGGTTGTGAAAAGTGACAGCTGCCAGCTACTTAGCCCAGTTTAGCCCTAGCGCACTTTAAACAGGCGTGTCCCCACTTCCCACTTCCCCAACGCTTCCCCAACATGCAAATTTGGTTCAAGTGTGTCTAAAAGTCATAAAATATAGACATAGACATACAGTTTAGTGACCCACTTGGGTAACTCCTCGTCATCTATCATTAACTATGGAAAATACTCACATGCACACACAATAACAAAGGTGTTTATCATGGGAAATTTTAGCGAGTAACCCAAGTTGGCAGCTTAATGAACTGAAAAGTGACAAGCTTCAAGTTAAATACGATGCTTAAATAGTTTTAAATGAGTTTCAACTGAGTTATTATGTATGGGTGAGAAAATTAACGAAAATATTTATAATATAGTAGCAATTTGTTGAATATTTTAATTTTGGTTATGAAGATTAGTTTGTTATTTTCAATATTTCATAGTTAAATAGAGAAAACTAATAAGTTTTCTTTAAATTAGCAATGATGTAAAAATAAAGGTATCTAAATCAGTTTATATTGCTTAAATATGCGCGCAATGTTTAAAATAAAATATTAAAACATTTTCATTCAATAAAACTGAGTAATGTTTCTTTTTGACTATGAAATTGGAAAATTATAATATAATATGAATATATCCTAATATTTGTAAAATTATTCGTTAATTAACTTGTGCACCCCTAATGTCCCCATGATGGCTGACAAATTTAGATTCCAGCTAAATTCCTTTAACTAGTTTCAGACTTTGAAAAAGCAACTTAATAATTTTGAGTTTAATTTAATTAAATTCCAGCGCAATATTTGTAAACAAGAAGATTTTCGAAATTAATTTCGATTGAGTTAAACTGGCGAACTAGTTGTCATGCAGGTTTAAACTAGTTCGAAGAGAACATATTAGTTCTAGGGGCTACAGTTGGATGCGTTTCACTTGGTCCGGCACCCACTCAGATTCCATTTGAGAGGTGTGTCCTGTGTGTCAACAGTAATGCACTTTGATAACTAACGAGGACAAAGACGATGTCGCTCAACGGTTACGTATCGTCAGCTTGTAGAAGGTTATGGTCGACAGAAGGGTACCCTTTAATCATAGTTTCTTAAGTAACATTTTTGATAAATAGATAAATCGATTAACACAGCCATTGATACTAACAAAGAATATATACTTTATGAAGTCTTTCACACTTCTTTAAGCTACTTAAAAACTTAAAGATAATGTTAATATACCTTCCTCTTGAGTTCAAAGGGTATTACAAGAGAAATAATGGAAAATTTTCTGTGCTCTTCGCAACCAATTGGCAAAATGACTTACATATAGTAAAAAAAATTGTCTAAACCAGACGAGAGTAAAAATTTCCGTTTTCCCTCACGTTGCACTTACGTCACTCTCCGTTAAGTTTCTGTCTGTGTGTGCGTGGGTGCTAACCGTTGCATAGCATGCAGCTTATGTCAGCAAGCAGTTGAACATAAAATAGGTTAAGTGCTCTCGTCATATCTGAATCGGTGTCGATTGCAGCAAATGAGCTGCTGATTAGCAACGACGTGGCAACTGGTTCTAAATTTATAGAACTATTAAGGGGTATATACGAAGGGGAGTTTGAACTATGCGTCACTTATTTTATGAGACATTTTATGGAGTACGAAGGCTGAGAAAGATTGGAAATATTCTTTAAACTGTTCTCATTATTACCTGTGACTCAATTCTATTTATCTTCTTCTGGACTATAATGTCTTGAGCAATTTCATCGTGCTTTAATTCTGTAGTCTGTGTACACCTTTCTCTGAATTTACAGGGTATACACGCAGTACTAATTAACTTGTCGATGCTGCGGTCAGTGAACAACTCAACGCCATGTTTAATCTGTGCAAATGTCCACGTAGAACGAGGTGGGAGTGCAAGACAGAGAGCAAGAGAGCATTGGAGGTAGAGAGGAAGATAGGGAGGGGAAGCAAGAGGCAGATAGAGATGTCGACTGACCTCCAATGCGACATGACATCCCGTGTCAGTTGATTTGCATAAACGTTTTAATTAGCTCGCTTGTGTTGGGTGCCTGTGTGTGAGTTGGGTGTGTTGGGTATCTGCACTTGTGTGTGTGTGTGTGTGTGTTGTGTGTGCTGTACCGGCCTGTGCTATGTTATGTTGTGCTGTTTACTGTGGCTTCTCCTGAGGGCGGCTAATCAAATGATGTAAAACAATTTTTCGTTGTCATTTTGTGAGTTTGTCCAATTGAATTCAATTGAAAAGCAGCCTGAGGCAGATTCGACTGCGCACTGATTTCATTTCATGTGATTTGATTTGATTTAATTTGTGTAAATTAGCTTCAGTATTTGCAACTCGAAGATAACGAAATGTCTGCCAACAAAAGTCTCACATTGCATTATAAATAGATAAGCCTAATGTAAACGTTTGTTAATAACTTTAAATGTGTATGTGTGTGTTCGTGTGTGTGTGTGTTTGTGCGCCTCTCGTAATTGCAATTGCGACGGGGCCATAAATTGAGGCACCTTGAAACGGAAAACTAGCATAATATTGACATACATATGAAATTTGCAATTGGATTCAAAGCAGACTAGATGCTCTTTACACACTAACTGAGCCTCCTACTAATGAGCTTGTTCTATATAGACCTTATATGGTTGTTGTTGCAATTAAACTTACTGTATGAGCATCTTTAGTTTGTTTATCAATTTGATATTGAGGCTACGACCCTATGCGGAAAGTACAAACGAACAATTTGTTGCTAATAAGTAACACACAAGTGCAAGTTCTATGGAAGTTATTATGTCGGGCAAACATTATCGTTTATTTGAATGACAATAGGTATTTCCTGTGCCACAAAGAACATAACAAAGGGCTGTCTAGGTACGGAAAAACTGGGTTAGTTTTCGTTGTTTACTGCAATTTGACTCTGAAACTGTTTTGAACTTGTTTCTAATGTTAATTTTGATTTGACTAAGTGATTTGAAGGTAGAATTGAAGATGTAAATTTAAGAGTATTTGAAGGAATATCTTAAATACATAACACAGTTTCAATAACCATTTTAAACCATTTACAAAATGTTATTCCTAAAGAGAGTTTGATAATTTTTGACAAGTTATCATTGCTCAATCAAAATGTGAACACGCCAGACATTACCTTTATTAGCTTTATAAATGATTCACGCCTATAAAACATTAGGGCAACAAATGTAACCACTCCTCTAAGGGTGCTTCGCGGAAATTATTCTTTATTGTCCCAAGGAAATGCCTACAAAAACATGCATATCATATAAGAACTCTTTCAAATGAATATCTCAAATTCCAGTAATTTTTTTTTTAAGAATTCTTGCAAATGAATATCTCAAATTCCATTAATTTTGTCGTAGTCTTTATAAACAATTTATTAACATAATGTAAATAACTTTTTTATAAACGCTTTTAATTAATAAATCAACAAATTAAATTTATTTCTCTGTCACTATCTAAAGCGAATGTAAGAAACTGCAATTAAATGTTACTCTCGTTTTTATAGTAGAATGTATATTTGTATTTCAAACTCTTGTCTTATTAATCTTCATTGTTTTTTTGAATATATCATGCATTTAAAGAGTGAATCATTGAGGAACTCATATTGAGTGTGCTTTACAAAATGATATCAGAGAGAATACAAATAAATTTGCTGTACTTCACTTTAAATTAAATTTCCCCTTTGTTGATGTTGTAAATTTCATAAATTCTTTGTTTTGTTGTTTGTTGTTTATTCGGTGGCTTTGATATCAATATCTATATAGTTGCTATAACTCGATTGGCAGGCCTGCGAACTGGCTGGGGCAGCTGTATCTCACTCATTCTCTAAGCATATTTAACACCTCTGTCAAGTCGATCGAACGCAGCAATCTATCAGAGTCCGCTGTCTGTGTCTAGTTTGTCAAAGTTTTGTCGATCGCGTCTCTCTCTATCTCTGTCCCTCCTGTTTGCAGAATGTTTGTTGTTGCGCTGACAAGCGAAATCATTAAAAGTGTCAAACGACATCGAAAGAAGTTCATATTTGTTGTTGTTGTTGCTGCTCTGCTCGCTTGGCATTTTGATACGTGCGCAGAATTTCAAATGAAAATTTGCAATTCAATTTTTGCATTAAGCTTTTGTCTTTACTAAAGGGATGAAGAGGAGCAAACAGAGAGAGAAAGAGAGGGAGATGGGAAGGGAAATTGGTCTCACTCTTAGCTATTTAACATGCGAAATGCGAACGAACTGAAGCGCACAAAAATATTTAAAACTAAATTGTTTTGTGCGGATTATAATAGTTGCCATTAGCGTTTCTTTTCTTTTTTTCCGGCGCGATTTACGCTTGGTTTCACTGCACAAAACAGCTTAATTAAGTATACGTAGTGTGTGCGCACGACAGATTTGGTATGCTTAATATATAATAAATATTTTGTATATGCATTTTATTTATTTATAATTACATTATAAGAGAGCACAGGCTGCTTAAGGCTGCTTGAAATAATGTGCGGTTGAGGGTGACGATTTTATTCACTATAAGGAGATTATTTCTATATATTTATTGTTGCACTTGCAAAAGGTATATATTCTTGTTCAAGCCAGATGTTCTATAACCTTTAAAATGCATTTCAAATTTTCAATAATCGATTAGTTTTAATGCGAAAACAATAATCACCGTAAAATGTTGAAATTTTTTACTGTAAATTTTGTGTTTTTTATGATGCCTTTTAATGATTTGTATTTCACGTATTTTTATTTGCCAATCGGGGAGATATTCACTGCCGGTTTCGGCATTGTCAGATTAATTAATTAGACATCGAAATTGAAATTGAATTAGACTTGAATTGTGAATCAGAAACTGAACCAGGGTCGCCTTCAGCCTCGTTCCAAGAGCGACGGGCGGGGGAGGCGACTTTGTGGAGCCGGAGCTTTATAAGTATATTGTGTTTACTTACATACTTTCACACATACAAGAGTGTTATGTATATTTTTGCTAGTATATAGCAGAATATTATTCTCTGTCCAGTTGGATTCTTTTTATTGCTTTCATGTATTTTATGGGCCAGAGGCGCCTCACTTACGCCCTCACTAGCCCCCTTGTCTACTGAAATTCGACATATATTTTGTCCCGAATGGAATGAAATGTTCCGCGAGATGTTTTCACCATGCGTGTCGTTGAACCAATCGGGAATTCAGATCTCTCTCCGTCTGTGCGTGGCTGTGTGTGTGTATGAGTGACAAGGACTATATATCAGCGAGTGTAAACACAAATACATACACACGCGTACATTCTTTGGATATTTAACATACGAGTATAAATAAAGTGTATATTTGCGTGCACTCATCACCTTCATCGACTTGTTTACTGTGTTAACATATTTGTCTTCACCGAATGATTGAGTTGATTGGCTCGAGCAGAGATTCTGTTTCAGAATGTTAAACACTGAATACATTATAAATAATAAACAATTTGCCTACTTTTAAAATACAATTTATTTCTTAATGAACTCAATTATAATTTTATTTTTTCCTTTACTTTCTTGCAGACTTCGAAACGCAATTTTGCCACTCAGTATGCTCTTGCAGTATTTGCTCTAAAATCGTTCATTATAATGAATTCCGCGCGGCATCATCGTATTGGAGTGTTTCTGTCTCCATAAATTCGCATAGCTCGGCACGCCAAACAACGACAACTAACAACAACAACAACACAAGCAAACTTTACATATAAAGTTGAACTAGTCATATTAAATATATATAAAAAATAAAGAAACAAAATTGAAATTTAACCTTACGATAGAAATTGAGCGAAAAAACTAAAATACTTTTGCCAATTCTTGAAACTACAGTAATATATATTTGGAAACGGATAAGAAATATATATACACAGCAAAACTGGCTAAGAAAATGCCCTACCATCGTGCGGATACATCGGCTCAGGCCGATAAGCTGAGCGGCATTGTGGAGGAGAGTGATCTCTATGAGGGATTTGCGCCGCATGTGGAAACATCGGAAATCAAATCACTTGATCACTATAATCTACCAAAGCAAACTGGTGAGTGGAATTCATGAATTATAATAATGTCGTATACGTTATAAAAATTATAATAAATTTAAAAATAAGTAAGGATTTCCAAGAGATCCCTTTCCTCTTTATAATAAATACTTTTGCCATTTGTGAATAAATTTAGACTCATTTTGAAGCACAATTCTCTTGACGTTATCTGCTTTATCCGGTCATCAATTGCGCGTCTTTTGGCATAAACAAACCTCTTGAAAGTAAACAGAAAATAATGATATATTATTCAAGTATTTAACTAAACAGCAGGCGAACGATTTCTGCTAAATTAGAAATCTATAAACGATTGGCTCGAATTCAAATTCTAATGAGCTACTCTTTGGGCTATAAATATAGATAAATTGTGATTGAAATATATGTTGGATGATCAGATAGAATATGACTAAGAATAGTCGTTATGTTATTGATTCATATTTTGTCTTTTTATTCACAAATAACCATTTTTTTTATTTAAAATACCCTGCAAAAGATAGAATCTTAATTACATCGTACCTACGCAATACTTGGCATGTGATCTCGCATATGTACACTATAGAAAGAGAGGGAGAGAGGGGAAGAGATCTCCCGCTATATTGCACACGTGTTTCCTGAAAATATTTGTTGAGTAAATTATAAATTAATGCATTGCATGAAAGATTATTTGTTTGTGCTTCTGTGCCGCCGCACAGCAAAATACATTAATCAATAAACAGAAACAGACTAAAAGGAGCACAAAGCAAACAGCGAAAACAGAATTTGCTAGAGCAGAATAAATTCAATATAGGCATTTGTAATAATTACGGCTAAATTGGCTGTACCGCCCGGACGGGCCGAAATTGCCACTGCCGGGGCCTGAACTGAACTAACTGAACCGGCTACGCCAATTGGCTTGGTCGGAATTGAATGGTGTGACTGGATCTCCCCATGTACACTACAAACATTTAGCTGTTTTTTATTGAAAGAAAACGAAAACAAGCAGAGAGGAAGGTTGAAAAGAACCCGAATGTACCCTGTAAATCATGTATTCTTTTCTAATTATTACCACGCCTATATACTGCCTACATACTGCGTTGTTCCTGGTATTTACAGGGTATTGCAAAGAATGAAAAACAAATAGCCCGCAGGCTGCATGTCAAATTATGCTACAGAGTTGTGTAAACATAAACACTTGAAAATTATTCGAAACTGAATTGACAAACGAGTAGCATGAATAACCACACAAATCCTTGCTTTGCTGCACGCATAGATACTCTGTAAAGGTGTGTGCATGTAAAACGCAAAACGATTTTGTAAATATTTATAATTTGGTCTCGTTTAAATCGTCAGTTAATTACAGTTCATAGATAAATCAAATTATGAAAGGTGCTGCCATAAATTATAGGGTATATTCCGAGTAGCGTTGATAAACACAGTTCGTTTGCGAGTTCTGCCTTGGCTTATGCAAATAAATAAATAAATTCACTGCAATTTTCAACCCGAGCAAAACGATTCTCTGCGTTTTTTCTCCTATTTCTCTTTTATTGCATAATTTGACCCTTTTACTTGGGGCAGCAGAAAAAGATTGTTGAAAAGTTTTTAATTGTATACGTTTTTTTTTTTTTTTTTATTTTTTTGTTTATTCAATTTGTTTTCGTTGTTTCAACGGCTCGTGAAATCTCTCAGTGTGTGTGTGTGTGTTCATTGCAAAATGCAAATTGCAATTAACATAAACTTTAATCCATTCCAGAGAGGAATATATAAACGTATACTATGTTTACATTGTGTAAGAGAACTTGCACTTGGCGATTTTAACTGGTTTTTAAGCACTTTTTGTTTAGGTCTTATTTTGGCCAGGCCAAGAAGCCGCAGCCAACGCAACCAAAGCTTATCAATGGGCGCAATGTAATGTGCTGATAGTGAAGGTTATACACCACATTGACCTACATTTTTCCGGGCAAACAAAAGCAAAGAAAAATTGAAAAATTTGAAAACTTTCCATAAACAAAAATCAAAATTACGAATGAATACGAATGCGAACAAATGATGAAATGTTCGGAATCGATTCATTTTAATGGCACATCAAAGGCAATCAAAACTTTACATTTGCACAACATTCCGCCCTGTTTGCCTCCCACAAACGAGGCACAAACGTATTCGATTTGTGTACTATGTACTCGTATTTATTGGATTTTATATCGCACTCATATTTTGTCAAAATGCCAATGTGCATTAACGGCAATTGCATTGCGAAATGCAATCTGCTCTCGCCCGATCCGATAATCCATTAGTGGAGGCTCCTCGTAGTCGCTGACGACATTGGCCTTGATTTTGAATTTGCTGCGCTTACCCTGTAGTTGAGAGAGCTAGTAGTGGGGTATGTCAGAGGGAAAGCATACTAGGCATATATAATTAGATATATAAATGAGATATATTCGTTTAGATGGGGAAAGCACACTTCGAATTTGGTTTAAATACTTTTAAAAAACTAAAGAGGAGATTGCGATAAGCCAGTTTAATGGCAGCTGCCCTTACAAATAAATATAAGAATATATAAATCTATATATATATATATATATTCCAGAACTGTGTCGTCTGATCAAAAACCAATAAACTTTTTTAAGTGCAGGGTATTACCAAAGCCTAGTGTGACTTACGCTGCTTGTTATTCTTGGGGAATATTCTCAGCAGGCCTTGCACACACAAATATTACCTGTCTCTGTTCATGTGTGTGTGTGTGTGTGTGCGTGTGTGTTTGTTTGTGTGTTGCAGTTTTGGCTCGTTTCAAGAATGCTTATTGGCACAATTATAATTTGGCGAGTCTGCAGCGCGACACACACGCTCGCAATTCTTGTTGTTCTTTGGGAAAATCCGATTGCAATATCTTTATACTACGTGTAGATCTTTGACATAATGCCGAGCAATTTTCATTTTATTAAATTCTCTACCGATTGTTGTTGTAGTTGTTATTGTTGTTGTTCCCTCAGATATTGTGCAAAGTAAGCAAAACAAAAAGCATTCACGTTTTTATGGCATCTGGCGAACGGCCAATTAATTTGTTTAAAAATAAATGCAATTTTCTTTTCATTCTTATATTCGTTTTGGTTTTATTTCATTTCATTTTCCCCATTTTTCTTCATCTTAATAATTTCTTTTTGCGTTGTGATAAAGTTTCGCAACAACAAATAATGGGAAATCATCAACTAAATGTTTGCCCACACTTCGACAACAGAAAATTAACCCAGAGAACCTTTCTATTTATAGCATCGAAACAAAAAATACCAATTAGTCAGCCGATTTGTACGCTTCAAAATGTCAGGAATTTCCAAAACTTTACAAGACACTTTCGCTTGAAATACCTAAAAGCTTCTTCTATATGTTATTGCATTTAATCATCGCTTTTGTATATGAGGAATATGATTAATTTATAGGATCTGTTGGCCATTTATCATGGGTTAACTGTCGGCACACGACATTGAAATGATCTCTGATCAAATAATCAAATTAGTCATGGGACTCTTCAAATTTTATTTGGTTGATTGCAAGGTGAAATTTTATTAAAAAATCCTTTTCGAAAAGCGACTAAACATTTCTCTACTCATTCGTTATATAGTCCGTTGTTCTTGGCATCATAAAAAACTTTATGTTTATGTGAAACTATTTATATATTGTATCAGCCTAATTTTATCAAAATCGGAGCATAAACATTGCTGCTTGTTTGTTATCTTAAGTTTTTGGCTTAAAAAAGTTTTGTTTCTTATATCACACAAGAACATTTTTTTAATTGCAATTTATTTTCGAGAAAATTCCTAATCCCATTCAACATTAAACATATTTTTCCACTCAAAATGAAACTAATTTCTGCCAAACCTCGAAAACATTTTTAAAGCGCCTGTCACAGGCGCCGCGTGCCACTTGAACATAGCATCGATTATAGTGTATGTATATCGGTACTACGATGGAAGAATGTCTGTTCTATATATGCTACTTCATCTTAATGGGGTAGCTTAACATTTGATATTTATTTGTTTTTGCCAAAGCGCAAAATTTTGCTTACGCAAAACAGAGTAAAAATATTTTTGCTCCTGTGACGCGAAACGACGCGATCACCAGAAATTTGTTCAACTGATCTATGCTATATGGTTTTGTTGTTGTTCCATTTTGTTTTTTAGGGTATATGGTATTTGTTATTGTTTTCATTTGGGAAATACGAAAGCAGAGAATGAAGAAAAACACAGCGAATAATTTGGGAAGGAGAGAAGCTCTTCAAGTTCGATTAAAAATCATATCTTATATACGAAAAAACATTGAACATATTTTTGAAAAATTTTCCGCAGATCAGGCCACAGATGTGACTATATATTGTGTATATATATAATGAAAATATGCATATATCATAAGTGCCACACGCGCTGCCAGGCCAATCGATAAATTTTCGAAAAAAAAGGCCAAGAGAGAATTGAATTAAATACCCCTTACGCTTCAACACCTCTCCTCCCCCCTTCCATCGTGCCCCCTTTTCAACGAACATGCTACGTCAGTTTGAGCACGTGCCCCGCGCTAAAAATATGCGAAAAGTGTGCGAAATCCACTGAGGAAGATTCTGTAACTGGTCGAAACCAGTTTCTTTTTGTGAATTGGTCGATTTGGCGCGCTTTGTTTTGGTTTTATTTTTAGTTGCGTTATGCGTTTTTAAAGAGGATTCCTCGAGGCCGCTGTGCGATTTCACTCTCTCTCTCTCTGTCTCTTTCTTTTGATAGAAATTTTGTAAATTGTTGATTACAATTGAAACAACTTGTTATCATATATGGCTAATGTATCAAAATAATATTATATTTGTTTTCGACGGATTTCTTTCAATAAAAATTGTGTTTTTCAAATCTTTGACCGCTTTGACCGCTGCCAAAAGAACAGAGAGAGAGAGAGAGAGAGAAAGAAAAGAAATGAAAATTCGGAATGGAAAAACCACTTGAACAACATTTTTATAACTTTTGAAACGGATTAAAGACATTTAAGTCATATAAAAGCAGAGTATTTCGAGTGCTTCTAGAGATTTGCATGCTCGAACTTGAGTTTCTATTTTTGAATATTTTTATTGTGGGTTTTTTTCTGCTTCTTCTGGTGCTGCATACTATTTTGTATTATTCTTCATGTGATTAGATTAGTCCAATTTAAGTGATTAAAGCAATTTCGTGTGCTAAATGCATAACACCACGCATCATGTGTGTATAGTATGTATGTTTGAGTGTGTGTGTGTGTGCGTGCGAGTTATTTTGAATCGTAAAAAATGTCTTCACTTTATTTTTGGCAAGGTTCAGAGATCAAATCCAGTTAAAAAATGATACGTAACGCCCACTTGTTGTTGTTATCTCCGGTCTCCGCCGGCCGCCCTCTTTCTCACATTCTTATTGTGCGCTTTTGTTTCTTTGATCCGCACATAAAACAATCAACATCTCCGGAGACTGCAGACTATTGGGGACGGAGCTGGAGCTGCGGTAGATTTATTAATAATGACTGCCAAAGGCGGCTGCTCATTGTATGTGTATAGTGTGTGTGCGTGTGGGTGTGTGTTGTGTTCGTGCGGCAAGTCACGACAGCTTGCGTGTTTGAGAGACAACCTCACGAGTTCTCACAGTTCTCTTTCTCAAAACTTGCTATGGCTCTTGTTGTTATTGCCTCAGTTTGATATGCTGCTACTATGCGTAGGTTCAAGCATGTGAGAACAAACTGTCAAAACTTTATGTATAACGCATAATAATAACAAGAATATATAAATATTTAAAGGGAAGTCTTTATGCAGAGAAAATAAGTGAGTCAATTCGGGAATAGTTGATCTTCATTGCTTATAAAAAAGAACAATTCTTTAGTTGGGGAAATTTAGATCTCTGACAAAAAGGTCTTAAACAAAATAATGATATTAATAATACTAAATATTCTGTAAATATCAATAAAATAAATATGCGAGTAAATCTAGAATTTCTATTAGTTTAAAGAACTAATAAATACTAATTAAACAACGTTTGAGTTCCAACTGATATGTGCAAATTAAAAAGTTGTGGTTGGGGTTTGCTATAATTTTTGCGCATATAAAGCACATATAATGCACATATATAAACTTTAAATAATAATTAGAAACCGCTAAACTTAATTTAAGAATTACTTTCATTTTCAATCATCATATCGTTGACTAAGTAAAAAGCCTCTTTAGTATAAAACATAGCCGTTCATTGTTCATCTTTTTCCAATAATTATTTAAAAGCCTGAGGGGCGCTAGCCTCCTCCACCCTCCCAATAGAGATTGTACTGATGATAGGCAAATTGAAAACCTCCTGGTATTTTCGCTTATTTAATGTTGTATGTTATGTACGTCATAAGTGCGTGTAGCATTTGACTGGAACATCTGTTGAACTTTGCCAGCTGCCTGCAGCAGCATTGATTGATGGTGAACGAGTGCTGATGATGTGCACTTGGCCGCTGCCGCTTCCACTCTCTGTGCCGACAGGGCCTCCCCTCATTAAATAGACTAATCCATCACAGAGAATCGATAAAAATGTGTTGGCAGCAGCAAAAAAACAAAAAAAAAAACAAAAAAAAAAGCTAAACAATTTCATTTGCTTTTTTGGCCTCACTGTCAACAGCGGCGCCGACTAATTATACAGTTATCTTTGTGTGTGCGTGTCCGTGTGTGCGAGTGTATCTAAGGTGAGGTCAAGCACTGTGTGTCGTCACACCAATGCAAAGCTCTCTTGCTTTTGATTTGTTTACATGCTCTTTGATAAAAAAGTGAACAGCAGCGACCGCAGCGTAGATTTAATTTTAGTTACACAAAAGCTGCCAGCCGGCAAAAAGATTGCTTGCCCCCCTCTTCTCTATCTCTCTCTCGTTCTCTCTCTTGTGCAACATCTTTGCATCTCTGGCAAGCTTTGTCAGCAGCGCCGCGGCGCTCTCTCTTTTATTTACTAAAGTAGATAACATTGTTTGCGCTGTGCTAAGATAACAAGCAGCTAGCAGCAAAGAGTGTGAAGAGAGAGAGGGCGACAGAGTGGGGAACTGCTGTGTCCCTTTGGGATGCAATTTACATACATATGTTTATTTTCTATGTGCCACTGTTGAACTACTTGTTGTTGTTGTTTGTTGAATTTGCATTTTGTGCTGTCGAACAGCTGCTGGTCAGAGACAAAGTTATCATCGCCCTTGCTATCGTAGTTTGTTCTCATGAAATCTAACCTTTTTCAAAGTTCCATAGCGGGAGAAACACAATAATAGCGGATCGAGAAAAATCTAGCTTTTTTGCTTGCATAAATATATTTTGCATGCCTGAAAGTAGGCAATGCTTTTTTTTTTTGCAAAACTAGGCTGTGCACAGCTGTGCTTAGCTGTGGAATTTGTACAGCAGCCTCAAAGTATGCTTTAAAAATGTACATGCGCATAGTGCTTATAAGCAAAGTTGGTATGACAATTTTGGGACGCTACTGTAAAGTCATTCTTGCAATTAAAATTTAAAAGTTAAACAAAAAAACCAAAGAGTTAACAAAATAAAGTCAGCAAAATAAATTTGAAAAACTAAAATCAAAATATTAAATTAAATTATAAAAACTGATAAAGGAAACTTTTGAATTAACTTAAGATAGATCATTTAATTATATATGTGAATAGAATTAAACACATGCAAAAATTCAAAAATTGTTCCTTATAGATTTCAGTCAGATTTTTCTTTAATGCAGTAATTTTTCTACAGCTTCTATTTCCTTTCTCTTTCTCTGTTTCCTTTCCTCACTTTGTGACGTTTTTGCATCGTCTTTTCCACTTCAGCAATGTTATTTCATTGTCAACTGGCATTCATATCTTTTAAACATATTCCACAAGTGGCAGCTTTGATTCACACTTCTCTGCAACTTGCAGATCAAGTGACTTAACCATGGCTTATAAATAATCTCGTCATTGCGGGACACTGCGATAGCTTTTTTAAAATTAAAATTCCAGTAAATGAAGCAGGTCATTTATGGCCCATTGAATTGTTGACAATGTCGATTGTCTTTATTAACAATAAACGGTTCCGGCATAAAAGACGCTAAGGAAAATAATTGCTCAGCTCAACTGTCGCACCTCGTACCGCCCTCTCGTCTTTCTGTCTCTCTCTCTGTGAGAGTTGAAGTTGAACGAACTGCGGAGACTTTAAAACTTTGCTTGGAAAATTGCCAAAGCTTTTTAGCTAATTAAGAGAGAGTTTTGCTGGCGCTTTTCTAATTAAAAGCTTATCGTCGAGCTTTTTTCTTTTGGTTTTCAGTTTGGGTTTTTCAATTTTCGCGACAGCCTTCCCCTGAAAAATGTTTGACGCGCACGACATTATGCACCTGTCGGGAGAGCTCTCTGTCTCTATCTCTCTCTTTCTCTCCCTCTCAGTCTCTGCAACGCTTGCTGCGGCTTCGCTGAGCGGCATTTGCCGATCGCACGTATTTCTCGCGCTCAGTTTCAGTTCAACCCTCACGCGTTGCGGTCGCGCCGTCGCCGTTGCTGTCGCTGTCCCAAAAGTTGTCAACCATCCAACAACAACAACAACAACAAAAAAAGAACAGCAACAGAGAGCCAGAAAAATAAATAACACAACGAACATTTAACGAAACAAGTCGCGTGTCTGTCGTCGAAAATAACTTGCAGTATGTTTGTATAGCACACGCAATGCGTGCGAGTGTGTGTGTGTTATGTAAATAGTTGCAGTTGTGTGTGTAGCCTCCAAAAAGTGCAATCGAAATTGCACATTAAGCCCAAATCGGTTTTCAAATTGACAACTTGTTAATTATCGCACCTTGTCATAACTCAGCTGTGTGTGTGAGTGCGTGTAAGTGTGACTGTGTGTGTGTATGAGTGTGTACGAGTATTGTGCGTTCAGGTCTCGTGCGTTCAATCAGTCAGTCATACAGTCAATTCAAGTCGATATGATAAAAAGAATTACGCATACGCAGCGTATGCAGGGCAGTAGCAGCTGCTGTTCGATTATTGAAATGATCTTAAATAGGTAGCTCATTTACAAGTCGATATAGAATTGAAATTAAGTAGGTTGCGTGCCCTCAACTTGATTGCATATAAAATGATATATGCCTCCTTACGATATTAATATGCAGCAGAATGCATAAATAAAGCGCACGTGCTGGCTTTAAACTCAAGCAAATTATGTTAATCTTAAAGATAAAATGATTTAGAGTCGATTGGTTTGAAAATTATCAATTTTTTGTTGCAATGCAGCCCTCAAAACCGGTTGCAGCTCTCAACCGAAACATTGTTGATCTTTACTATTTACTTTTCAAAATGTATCACTCTCTTAATTAGTGCCTTGTGCCTGGCTCCGCTCTAATAAACTAATCAATTGTATTATTTCAATTCTAATCAAATTGGACACGGCAACAGCTCGTGGATAACTGTACAGATGCGCAGCCCAACGCCCACTTAGAGCGCCAATTTAATTATTATGCAGTTGCAAATTAATCGGAGCAGCTCAAAGAATTTATAAAGAATACAATATTTTGGAAAATAACCGAACAATCCTCTCTCTGTCTGTCTGTCTCTCTTTGATATGCCTTGCTTAATTTTCAGACACAACTGTCATGTGCTCTTTGTTTTGATTTATGGAACAACAACGTGTTAATTGTTATTGCCTACGCTCAACATGTGCCGGACTCACGCCTAATTGAGTTGGTGTGGACAGTGTCAGCCTCTGAGTCTGTCCCCAGTCCGAGTATGCTGTCCGTAGTTATTTTTAAAACATGCTAAATATGCAGCAAGAATAAAGAAAGCTCGTTGAGGGCCGTAAATAATTTAATTGATTAACAGCTGCGGTTCGTGTGGAGCTCAAAGATGATGCTTCTTCCTTCCTCAGACCAAAGAGAGAGAAGGAGAGACAGAGATAGAGATACATCATTTGTATTTATTTGCGAGTCAGGTGACTGCGGGGTTGAAGAAACGCTTAAAATATACCTATATAAATATATATTGTTATACTATACTGATTTATCAAGTGATCAGGTTGTTTTGAGAGCTAGGGGGCAGGCAGGGTGTGGAGATGCATCTATAACAAGTTCTTCAAGTGTTTGTTGTAGTATTCCCAATTAACTTACTGCCCCCAATTCTTTGAGTATATAGGCAAAGGTCTGTGAACCAGTTTACTTATGGGTTAAATGTTTGAATTTCAATTTGTTTTTATTGCTTTATTGTGTTGTTATAAAAAGAGAGAATAAAATTAAAGAGTAAATAAATAGTAAATAAGGAAATAATAAATTACAAAGTATTATGAAAATCATTAGAAATTAGTATAAATAAATTATTAAAATAACCTTTAATCTTTCTTTGCTTCCCTTTGCTTGTGATTAATTTAGTTAAAGCGCGTGCTTTGGTTTCTTTTTAAAGACGCGTTGTTTCAATTAGCAAACTTTGACAATTTGGAAATCACATACAAAACAAGCGGCACGACAACGTTTTCTGTTTATCTTGCCAAAACAACAACCAACAAAAAGACAAAAAAAAAAATAACAACAATTATAAAAAACAAAACAACAATTAGAAATGGTTGAACGTGTTTTGGGTTGCGGTTTTGTCGTTGGTTTTGTGTACGAAAATTAAATTTAGATGCAGCCGGCGACAGCAGCGGTCCAATGTCCCTTCTTATACATCAAACCCCACCTCCCCCCACCTTCTGTTGTTGTTGTATTTGGCAAGCAATTGGCCGCATGCAATCACAGCGCCGACGACAATGTCAAGCGTCGAGCGTCAAGTGTTGCTGCGCGTCACTCTGGGGGCAGTCCAAGAAAAGGTCTAATGAATTGCATTCTCTCTCTCTCTCTCTCTCTCCGCACTTCTCTCCTCTTGCTCCTCCTTCATCTCAGTTGGTCAGTTTTATCAATTTCTTTTCTTTTGTTTCCGCTATTCTTCTTTGTCTGCCGAAACTAAAAATTGCACATTAGATCATGTCACAATAATTTTATTTGTTTGTTGCTATTTATTTCTGTTGTTGTTTTCGTTTACTAATTTCAATTGAATTTGGCTCGTTTGGCTCTCTCGCATAACATGCAAATCGAGGCAATCGAGCAATACACACAGATAACACACAGATAGATATATTTGTATAAGTAGTGGAGAGAGAAAGAGAGATAGCGAGAGAGAATACCGGGAAATGCATGTCGTCGCATAAGGTTCTTTGGCGTATGCAATTTCTGGCGAATGTGGTTCAAAGTTGCCGGATATTCATGTAATCTTTCAGCGCAATTATAACAAAGAAAGGCACAAATTTAAGGGGAGCTGTAGAACTTCTTGGAATCTCGATAAATGTACAATATATATGATATTTGTTTGCATGGCTTGAATTGCGTTTTTCTTGAGAAAGTCTCGAGCAAAGCACTTTACTTGGGGGCACTTGAAATTGGTCAATTACTTGATAATTTGATCGGTCAACGAAATTGCTTTATAGATAACAATTTCATAGTGCAAACAAACCACAGAAAACAGACGTCACAAACACGGATCCACGAGACTAAACCACCAAACTTCAAACTCTCTTAGAAAAATCTGAGGTTTTTCATTATACAAGTATTTGGCATATTTATCATACATGTTATTTATTTATTTATTATTGCAAAGCTTGCGTATAATTGTGAATAAATCGTGATGGTTCAGTTAGACGTTGTCCATGAATTGGTTAATAAACTACGTCAATTAGAATTAACATAGTGCACAGCACAATAAAAATATGATATGCGAACCACGGTAGGAACTCAGTCATATCAGTCAGCTCTCATGCACATTGTTTTGTTTTCTTCCCTGTCCATAAGTGTTTGTTCCATAAAGATATCACAGATATTATAAATAGTAATCTCTCTGCTTCTCTTATTGTACAACCAATTAACTGCGAATTAACTTTATGACCTCACTTTAAATAATCTCAGAAATGGTTGCAGTTTATAATGCTGCCAGCTTATCAAGCGTCTCATTCAGATGGCAAAGATAAGTTGATTATTTTTATTTTGTTTGATCGGAGTGTAGACTTTGATAGGGGAAACTTTGGCACTATGTGTAAGCGATTTGGGTTTGTTTTATCGTGGGAAAGTCTGAAAAAATCCCCCTATGGCTGAACTAATATTGATTTGCAGCAGATCCATAAAGTTTATGAACATGTATCCTTTGATAAGCACAGTTTTGCAATATGTTGATTGATATTTCATAATGGATATTATTTCATCATTGATCGAAATTCAAGAATCATTTTGCTTAATGTAAAAATTAAAATAGAGACTTAAGCTGATAAGGCATTGTACAATATAAGTATACTCGTAGTTACAGGGCGACAAATGTCATCTCTGTAGCCCCTTATCTAAAACAAGCAGTCCGAGAGAAAACTATAAACTTGACATGCGTCATTCGACAACGACGATCGTCATGAAACGTGACGGAAATTTGTGTTTGCAATACATTGGGCTAACCCACTCAGTGCCGCCTGCTCACTCATCCATCCATCCATCTATTCATCCAACTCTATTATCTAAATTATCATTATAAATTTAGAGGTGTTGGGCAAGAACGACAACAACAACAAAAAGTCTTTTGAGTCATCCGAGATAAACACAGAAGTATTTTTCTTTTTCTGTTTCTTTACTTGATGGTAGCATGTTTATGATGATGCGACTGATACAGGCAGTTCAAGAAAATTGCCAACGCTTTTCATGTATTTTCTTTCCGTCGCCTAATTAATCATTTGACTTTTCTGCCTCTGAGCAAAAAAAAAACCCCAAAGAGAAATTCTCACAAACGCCACGCGTTGTTTATTTTCATTATGTATGCTATGTTTCCCTATACTATGTACAATACGTACGTATTATATAGCATATATATGTATTTGTATCATCGCTCGGTGGGTAAACAAAGTGGCAAAACGATTTTACGTTCAACTCGACGCACGAAACATGTGAAAAATCAATTTAAATACGAAATATCTTTTAATCTATGCTAAAAAAGCGTAAAAAGAAAGGTAAACACACATGAACGAACAACGAGAGGAAGGCAAATTGAAAAGTATTTGTTGCAACGCAGGAAATATAGAAAAACGAAAGATCACGTGAGGTTGCTAGAAATGTTACAGATGTTTTGCCCTAGAGAATTGTACGAATTGTAAATGGAAGTGGAAAATTTCTAAGATGGTTAAATATTGTAAATGAATTTAAAAGGAATAGCAGAAGATTGATATATTTTTATATTGTGTAATTATAAGTTATTATACATATATTATTATTATATTAAGAAAATGAAAACGTTTCCAAAAACTCTTTAGGTGTCTCAGCAAATCTAGAAAAACTTATTATTAAAGGTCTATTGCTATGAAGACATTCAAAAAAGTCTATTTCCAAAGAACTCCTTAGTATTTCATGGTATTTCTTGGTATATCTTGGTATTTACCTATTCAGTCTTAACAAATCGACTTAAGATCAGTTCACATTTCATTAATTTTGTTGCTGTCATTGCAATATTCTTTTTTTTTTCACCTCCTCTATTAACGCAGAAATTTTCCACAAATATTTCGTCGATTTTCCACTTGTTTGCTAAGCTCTGAGGCAATGAAAATGCGGGTCCAATGTGGTGGCTCATAAATCTTTCGGGCCTGTCTAAAATAGAACATGGCCGTAAACATAAATTTTCACCAGGCATTTCCCAACCTACTGAGCTACGTATCGAGATTTCCCGTGTGTGTTTGGATGGCAAACATTCTTGTGGCTTTTCCCAAAGTATTTTTTAGTATATTCTCTATGTGTGTGGGTGAGTGGGTGAGTGTGTGTGTAAGGGTGTTTGTGCATTGCCAAATCGCAAGCTTACGAAATTTCCCACACTTTGCAGAGGCGCGCGCTATTTATAAAGCCTGCACTCTCCCTCGCTCTCTCTCTCCCGCTCTGTATCTCTCCCACTCTCTTTGAAAGTTTCAACTGTCAACAGAGTCGCGAGCAACAGGCCGCAAGAACGAAAACAGAAAACAGCTGTTCATGTTTGGGGGCGCCGTCAAAAAAAAAATGAACGAGCACATCAAGAAAAACAAAAACACACACACACAGACAGAGAGAGAGAGAGAGAGAGAGAGAGAGAGGGATAGAGAGTGCTAGCTAGGTGCACACACGCGCAATAAAAGCTTTAACGAAGCTTGCACGCGCCGTCAGGTTGTGATCGTCCGTCCTCACTCTCCCGCGCGCGTGCTCGACTGCAAGCAGCGGCTCTCTCTCTTTCTTACTCTCTCTCTCTTTGCCGTTCGTTGGCCACCCCATATGACTCTGGCCAGAGCTTTCGGTTTCATTCACCGCAAGAAACCGGGCCCGCCGCTGAGAACTTTGAACGCATTCGAACGCGTCGCACGTAGGCCTACGGAATTTTGAGTTTCTCGATTCGAATTCCCCGATTTCAATTTCAATTCCCAATTCGCATCGACTTGAATACCATTTTCGACTAACGATCGATCGCAACGAGACGCGGCGAGACCCTTTCTGATATTAATGATATTTTTCAACTCGTGTGCAGGCCAAAAAAAATTATAAAAAATAAAATATAAAACAAACATTGTGTGTGTGTGTGTGCAATAAATACCCGAATTTAATGTAAATTTGTGTATATAAAATACGAAAATAAAGAACAATATAAAATGTGAATTGATAAATTTCAATGTGCTGCAAATTAAATTCAAGTGCTGCCGCTGCTGCTGCTGTTGCTGCTTCTGCTGCTCCTCTGTCGCTCGCACGACGACGACGACGAATAAACGAGGCAAGCAAATTGCAGAGCGCAATAAATTAAAACAATAAAAACAACAACAAGAACAACAAAAAACAGAAACTGAAACTGAAACAGAAACAGAGACAACCAAAAATCTACATAAATGTTTTCGTTGTTGTTGTTGTGCCCGTGCGACACAAAGTAAAGACAGGAAAACAACAACAAAAAATATATATAAAAAAAACACACATACTCGGTGCCAAATACGCAAAGTAAACCAAAAACAACAACAACAACAACAATTAAAAGAATATAAAATAAAGTAATACAGACGACAAACAGAACAAAATGGTTGGCAAAGTTTTGGGCATACGCGAGTTGGAGCAGTTCAGCAGTCGGCGGAGCAGCGTCTACGTTGATCCCGATTGCGAGAAGTTCTTCGAGCTGCCCCTCTTCATAGCGGCCAGCTCGAATGATATAACAACCAAATGCCAGTGCTGGCAGTTAAGTCCAGGTAATAAACGCCGCCCTCTCTCTCCGTTCCCATCTCCGATCGGATACATTAAAAACGCAAACAGCGTCAAACACAAAAACAAATATGCATAACAAAAAAGAAAAAAAAAGATATAGTAAATAAATAAGGCAGCTAATTTCAAAAGCAAACATCATAAATTTAAGGCTAGGCTAGCTAGGGAGCGAAGCTTTACTCCCAGATCGTGGGGTACAGATTGTAAGTTTTATTGATTTTCATAATGAATGTGTGAGGCGGCGTCGCAGCTTTGAGTAAAAACTGTCATTACTTCGATGAAAACAGTTTACGGCTAACGATAAACTAATTTTTATTAGCGCTCATTAAAAGATTTCAAACAATAACGAACACCCCCGAAAATTGTGGCTCAAAAGAAAGCAAAGAAAGAAGGCATAATAAATTTTGTTTTGTATTTATTTTGTATTTATGAACGTATTTTCAATTCACGAGTTGAATACAATAAAGAATAAATTGCAGGATTTATGACTTGAATAATTTTCAATTTTTTATCTTCACTGTTTTTGAGAACCTAAGGACAGGATCTTCAAAGTAGTAGATAAGGTTTTTTAACTCAGTATATATAAGGTCCCATTAAGTCTGACGTCAATGAATGCGCCCAGTCATAATCGAATTGAAGGAGCTACAATCATTAATATTGTTGTTTTTCAAAATCGCTTTAATTATCGCAAAAAGGTTAATAGTCAACTAATTAAGTCGAGTTCTCGATAGATTGGAAAATAACAGTATAGAATAGATGTAAATGAATCATTTGACAAACTTCGAGTACACTTTGTGCATTCAGTTGATAATTATCAACAGTACCAATGAATCAAATTAATAATTTGCATGTAAATAATATCGATGAAATCGATAAAATCGATTATGTAAAAGTCTTTCTCGGTTTCATTAAATAATTACATATTATTGCAAGTATTTCAATAAATTACAATTACAAAGCGCTTATTCACTGATTTGCAATTTGTTTAATTAGGAAAATGCATTTGTTACAAGCATTTGAAATGCCAGTTGAATGAAATTGTTGGTGTCGATAGGAAAATTACCGCATCAACGTAGATTTCTCTCTCTCTCTCGCTGTATAGCATCTTGTAAGAACGTCTTTATACTATATATAATAAAAATTTGTGCTGAGTTTTAATAACCAGACTTTAACAAATGCAAATGGTCATATTAATTACACAGTGAGGGAAAGAGACAGATAGATAGAGTGTCTGTGTGGGTTAGAGTGAGAGAGTGCGTTAGGGGGCAGGCACAAGTGTTAGAAATGCAAACGAGCCTCACTCAATTATACCAGTTTTTATTGTTATTGCATTTACAATGTTCATCTCCATTTCGCCTAACACTCTCCCTCTCTCTCTCTCTTACTGTCTGTAATATATAACTATATCATACTCGCGTCATTTGATATTTACAGCCGAGCTTTCTCACCATGCTCATAACCGACTCAATTTTGGTTAAACGATATTAATGCTATGTAGTATATTTCTCAAGGCGCAGTAACGAGTACCCAGTGAATAGTGTTAATAATAATGAAAACGAATACGAATACGAATACTGACCGTAATTTGTTGTCTCTCTGATTCGTAACAAGCTGCTCGATGAGTAGAGCTGGCGCTTTTTGTTACCCTCTTATCAGTGGGCCATCTAAATAACAAATAAACCCAAAGTTCTGTGATAAGAGCAGGAGGACGAGCAACTGTCATGCAAAAATCGATCAGCTGTCGCTCGAGGTAATGAGACATGTACCGAATGCACAATCAATTACCCGCAACTACGATAACTAATCAATATGGCAGCCCCAGTCCCCACTGAGTCTTGTGCTCTGGCGTCAATCAATAAGTGGAGGGGGGATCTTTTTGGTTAGTGTTACTCTACTTAACTTTCCTACCCTATCTCCTTATCTCGACGACCCTGTTCGCTAAGCAGCTGACCAGCGCGATAAGTCTTGCGGCGTCTGTCTTAACTGACCAACATCGATTTTAAACTGTCAACCTACCGCATATCCAGCGGCTTGTTGTGGATTAAATTTAGTTCACGCTAAAAAAATGACTCAAATTTGCTATGCATTTCATAATTTTTGGTATTATTTGTCTATGGAATATATATAAATATACCTGTTACCAGGAACACTATCAATAGGTGGCGCACTTGTAGACTTCCTGAAGATGTTTTTAGATTGATTATACAAAATATAGTATCAAATGTATTGTAGTTTTTGGCAGTCCCGAGGAAACTCATTTTCATTAAATTTAAATCGTTAGATTACTTTAAAATACCCAAGTTACTTATAGATAATCAAATTTTCCAGTTTTTATACCCTTCGAGCATTGAAAATGGTCAAAAAAGGGTATACTAATGTATGCAAATGTATGTAACAGGCAGAAGGAGGCGTGGGAGACCCGACAAAGTATTTATATTCTTGCTCAGGATCACTAGCCGAGTCGATTAAGCCATGTCTGTCTGTCTGTCCGGGTGTCCGGATGTCCAGATAAACACACAGATCTCAGCTATTATAAAAGAAAGAAACAAAAAATTAAAAAAAAAGGTTTTTTTTTTCCCGCCGCAGTATTTTTTTTTTTTTTTTTTTTGCCCCCCCCCCCCCCCCCCCCAAAAAAAAATTAAAATTTAAAAATTTTTTTTTTAAAAAAAAAAAAAAAAAAAAAAAAAAAAAAACAAAACAAAAAAAAAAAAATCCAACCAAACAAAAAAAAAAAAAAAAAAAAAAAAAAAAAAAAATTTCCTTTATTTTTTTTTTAAAATAAAAAAAAAAAAAAAAATTTTTCCGCTCGACTGTTGCTCTTGTTTTTATTAAAGTATATAAATAAAATAATGTATTTTAACCACTGTTTCAATTTTCTTCTAATGATGTAACAATGTTGCACATTCTGTTATCATTTCAATTCAATTTTAATTGCATGGCCTAAGTTCTCCATGGGCCATTTAAAGTCAACCAACTGTCCGTGTGTGCGTGTGTGTGTTTGTTGATTCTATGTATGTAGAACAAGCATCTATCAATAAAGCTTATCACATACTGCAGTAAACACTCGCACACTGGCACACACTCGCCCACTTAGACACACATTAATTGCTTGGCTTCAAGTAGTTTATTTGCCACTCTGACGTATGAGCAATATGCGAGCTGAGAAATTTAAGTATTTTTATACCTTTATCTAAGTTTTTTGTTTGTTACTATTCATAATTATGTTTGCGGCTTTATGCGGCCTTCGGTTGCAAGTTAAATTGGCTTTGGGGCAGACTAAAATCGAAGCAGCTCGAGAATATTTTTATCAATAGACATACATATGGGGCCCCTCTTAAGTGGGCTAACGGAAATCGGCAGCAGCAGAACGAGTTAATCAGCTGTCACTTGAACGGGCCAACAACCGTTTACTTAACTAGTTAATAGAATATAAACAATATACTATATAGTTGAAGTTATCTGTATCTGTGCGAGCACTTAACGAGTGTGACAATTGTGTTGCATGTTGATTTACAACGCAGCGTTTCGTGCGGCACGTCAGGTTTGCTGTTTTTATGAGATATTTTTATTTTCTTCCAGTATTTATTTGTTAGACATTTAAGTTCGCGACCTAGGCTAATCGAGAAACACTTGACTAATGCTCTTTCTATTTCTATCTCTGTCTTTTTTTTTTTTTTTTGTACAGGCAAAGAGCCGGCACTGCGCTCATTCACGGAAATCCAACAGCTTCTGCAGCAGGGCAAGAAACACATTGTTAAGAACATACTCAGAGAGAATTCCTGGCCAATAAACTCTCCCATTCGCTCGCAGTTGTGGCCAATACTATGCGCACAGCATTTGACCAAGCAGAATATGCTAGATGGCTTCTACTGGGAGATGGTGCATCAGGTAAGTCCATCACAGTGCTCATTTATAGTCCAAGATATTCTACCAATAGTGATTTATTTTTTATCTAGGTTTTTGGCACCACAGAGCTGCCGGATAAGCCGATAATGCTGCCCGCCTTTGTGGATGCCACGCATTGCTTCCCGTATCACTTGACCAGCACGGGACGTGCCGTTGCCGATCGCATTGTGAATGTGTTGGGCTATGATTGTCCCGACATTACCTACAGTCCAGTATTGTATCCAATTACGTCATTACTTTTGCATTTCATGTCAGGTAAGTTCAATTCAAGATAATCATGCTAATCAACAGAAACTGTTTTAAGACTGGAATTACTTCAGAATCTGAATTTAAGTGGACAGTGTTGTGATCTCTGATATAGATAATCAGAGGTTCAACTTTAGAATACTTGAAGTAATCAGATGTTTATTTAATTACATTATACTTAAATAAGCTCGGCTATTTATTAAATTATAATGATCATTCAAATAGTCTGTTATCCCATAGCTCAGTTTTTGTTGTTCTACAATTTACATATTCGTATTCTCATTCTCAAAAATGTTGTAACAATTCCAACGTGACTCACGTGACTCGCTGCCATTTTCAATGACTTTGAATCAAAACACACTTCAAAATTGCGTTATTGATTACATGATACGCACTTGGGGGCCGTCATAGAGCTCCTCAGTTCGCCTCAGTTCACTTCACGTTCGGCATTTGTATTCGTATTCGTATTCAATATTTGCAGTTGTCATTAGGTGCTGCGTTCGTTATCTACCCAAATAATTGGCACAATTGTAAATCACATCCGACAATTCACATACAACATTTGCCGCGACTCACAGCACGGCGTAAATTGATGTATCGTGATTTTCTTGGCTAATTGTTTTGGTCAACAATTTCAAAAGTCCGAAACGAGTAAATATTGTAGCCCTTTCTGCCTTTTGGTCATACACAAAAGAACTTCCCCAAGCTGTACTATATATGATCTTCAACTATTTGCGCTTTATATACATAGCTTATGTTATCAGACATCGTCTGGCATCGGCCTCTTAATTTGTAACTCATTTGCTGTTCCCTGACGCGACGCCAATTAATATTTCATATTTTGCGATGCATATTCATGGTAGTTAAGCTGTTCGGAATTGGATTAATCTGGTCGCATGTGGGCAGAGATTGGTTGAGCTGCTTAGTACCGGTACTGGCAATCGATCGAGGGCGAACAGAATAATTTAAATTTTAAAGTTTTCTTACAGTTCCATAAATTAATAAAAAAAGAGAAATGAGTGCGATATATTTTTTTGTGAATTGATTAATTATCTTGCCACGCGAAATGCTTAGAGTTTTGTTTTTCGCTTGATTGTTTTGTAAATTAACTCACAAATTATGCTTGACGGGCCCACTTTATATAATACTGTATTTGCATTGATAGAGCTCAGTGGGAATATTACACAATGCGACAAAGTTGTCAAATTGCAAAAATATTCAGACAAAGTAAGACCGGAAAAGTTTGCGAGCATTGTTAAGATCCTTGAGTAGATTTCCGATTGCCGTAGGCGTTCAGGCGTCGATCACCTGCCATAGATTAGCAGATGGCCCTGCTCTATGACCCCAAAGTGTAATATGTAATTTGTTTCTATAGTTAGCTTGAATATCAAGCAGGGCATATTGTATACGTTTGCAAATCTAATTAAACTCAACACACTGCACTGAACTCTGAACACTCCCATGTCGAGTATGTGTAATACCTATTAAGAGAGAGGATGTGTGTGTGTGTGTGTGTGTGCGCCTATTGCAACGAAGAAACAACAAGACAATCAATCAATCAATGCAATCTGGGTTCAAGAGTGTGGCGCACTTTAGTTAGAATATATGTGGATTATCTCTTGCTGTGGATGGGGGGATCGCTCGGACTTGTGATTAATATGCGACTTACTTGAAGGAGGCACATGACAAGCCGCCTGCCTGCAACTGATAAAGCTGCGCCTGATAAGCCTGCTCTGTGCTGGGCCACGAAAAGAGGTCGACTCTATAGTAACATTCCCTCATCTTTGATTCTCCCTCTCTCTCACTCTTTCTCTCGGTCTCTTCGTCTGGTCGACGTGTCTCGCAGTTTTGGAGGTTTGTTTACACGGCGCGAAAACTTGTAGCTTGTCTAGAGCGATTGCGGATGGGAAATTGCGATTCCGGGCCAGTCTCAAGGTAGTCACACTTATACACACGTACAAAGACTGTTTACAGTCACTATAAATAGTATACTTCCCCCCTTTTAGGGTACAAAGTTCCATTGTTTTCCCGAATTACAGAACATGTAAACTTTTTGTCGGTGAAGGTCGCAAAACAAAAATAAAAAAAACAGCAACAATAATAAAGAGAGAGAGAGAGAGAGTAAACAGCTCCCCCTACAGGGTGTCTTTGTGATATGCCATAAAAAAGATAATCGACACTAAACTGAATTTCGAACTGCAGTCTCAATCAACCAGAGACGTTTTAACAGCATTTCGTGCAATTCAAGTTCAAGATTCGAGCACAGAGTAAAAGTATAAACAATCATACTATATACGAACTTATATACAGGGTATGTTTTGTGTGTGTGGGCTGTACATATTGGTACTTTGTATTGCTGCCTGTCGACATCTTGTTGACGTCACTGACTCGTAATCGTCGATGTCGTTGAGTTTTATGCAAATTTTCGTGACAACAACAACTGAAGATACAATTCTGCAGTAGTTGAGGCTCGTATGGCATGTGACATACATTTTCCCAGCAAAACTCGTACTCGCTGCTAGATAATAATAATCGTTGTTTATTTGTTTATCTGGCATCTAATGAAACTGTAGTTGAGTTGTGTGGGGTATGATAGGGAAATGAAAATGAAGAACATATAGATTACACACATTTTCCTGTGGAAATAACCCAGCAGGCTTATAAACATCCTGCCCGACTATAGGGTATCTGTCAGTGTTGCACACTTGTTTAGATCATTCACACTTGTTAAGCTTTTTATCTACGACATCGGGCGTCGCGTAATGACGCCAACACGTGAGCATAAAACTCACATAAAATACATTTTGGGTAACCTACCCCAGGCCATTTTATACATCTATCTTATACGTATTCGCATTCTGATTCCTCCTGCCACCTTCCCCCTGAATTACCATTTCCATTCCCAAATCCAACGAAGCCAAACAAATGCGCACTTTTTATATCATCTTTGGGTTTTCGTTTGTGCTCGTGCTATTGCTTGTGTTTTATGACTGTTTGTTATTCTGTTGTACTCGGCCGATGTTTATGCCCTACCCAAACATTGTCGAGCCGAGCTATGCATATTTGTTTTTGCACGGCGCTTTTATATGGCCGAACTCTATGAACGCAGCCACTCTTCAAATACTTTTTAGTGTTACGTGCTCAGAGATTTTAACTGGAAATTAATATTTGGATATTTGCCTCTGCTTGAGGCACGCCAACAACTGTAGAGAGTATTATAAAGGGGTGGGCTGAAAGCTCTACTTGGGAGAACACATTTAAGCCAAAAGCTTTTGTAAAAAGCGTTTCTTCTGTTTAAAGTTCGTCTTGTGCTGGGTATTAAAGGAAAAAAGTTCTGTGAAAAAAAGAGTTTGTTATATAGAAAGCTGTACTTTAGCTTTAAGTGAGAGCCTTTCAGTCAAAAGCTTTTGTAAAAAGCATTTGCTTTGCTTAAAGCTCGCCTCGTGCTCGGAAGGGAGAATTAAAGAAAATAAGCTCTGTGAAAAAAAGAGTTTGTTATATAGAAAGCTGTACTTTAGCTTTAAGTGAGAGCCTTTCAGTCAAAAGCTTTTGTAAAAAGCATTTGCTTTGCTAAAAGCTCGCCTTGTGCTCGGAAGGGAGAATTAAAGAAAATAAGCTCTGTGAAAATAAGAGTTAGTTGTGAAGAAAGCTGCACTTTATTTTTAAGTGAGAACCTTTTAGCCAAAAGCTCTGTAAAAATAAGAGTTTGATGTGTTAAAAGCTCTACTTCAGCTTCAAAGGCGAACATTTAGGGCAAAAGCTCCTGGGAAAACGGTTAACTCGGGCAACTTTGCTCCTTTTACTCCTAACTGGAATAAATTGTAATCTACATTGAAAGATTCCTTTAAAAATCTTAACTCAATCATTAAAATTCCATTTAAAGTCGTCTTAAAATGTTTCCCACCAACAAATACAACTCACAACACACTTGAATGCGAAAATTGTTATTTAATCTTTTCACTAATTGCCTTTTGTTATGCCTTATAAAGATTTTTCACGCATTTCAAGTTCAGTCAGCTCAGATCAGCTGAGCTTTTGTGGTCTGTAAGGGCAGTGCAGGGTGCTGCCTCTGCGAATGGCGCCCAATTAGCGCCTGTTAGAGGAGATTTGTTATATTATATCCATTCGTGGGGGCCTTTTTTAAAAATTGTTTACGCCTTGTCTAGTCTATTTTTGTCTTTTAAACATTGTTTATGTTTTTTATTCTCTCCTCTGATATCGTTGGCTGTTCTTTATCCATCGCGTGATGGAGCTAAGGTCGTAAATGTGAAATGTACCTCAACAATCTGCAGCTGCCTTGTGTGGTGTATACACGACTTAAAAGACACCTCTCACACCCAGAATTCCCCTCTCTCTTTCCTCCTCCGACTTGCTGACGTCAAATTGAAACGTCAAACGGTCTACGATTTTTTTGAACCAGTTTTATTTTTACAGCTCGCTGCTTATCGGTTCAATTGGTGTCATAAAATTAGAAACCCCCTCGAACTGCGGCCCTTTTCTTTCCTCACTTGTCTAATTGGAAGCTTATGGCAAGTGGCAGCGGTTGCACTTGTAGACTTTGTAGACTATTTATAGCGCGGGAAAACTAATAAATGCAATTAATGCACGATTACTTTTAATTGCTGCAATGGAATCTAAAATGTCAAGCCAAACCGAGTGAAATCGAACGAAATTCTAAGATTTTATTGGGTGAATTAAAAGGAAAAATTAAGAAAATATTTACAAGCGAACTTGTAGATAAAGTATAGGATTTATTATGGCATATCATTTATTTATTGTTATTAATTTTATTGCATTTATATCTTATATGCCCATTCTCAAGAACCTATTTACTTTGTAGGGTAAAGATACTACAAACATTGTCAAAACAATCATAACCTCTGCAAGGCTAAAAAAGGAAAGCGATTCTGCACTCTGCGTCAGGCATTTTTAAATATAACTCTGTAGAATTCAAATATTAAGTGATAAAAATACCTTGAGCAAATAAGGTGGAATCTGTTCGCTTGCTTATCACTCACCTGATGTTTGCCCAGCGCCAAGTTTCCGCAAGTGATAAGCTCAAGCCACTTACTAAGTAGATACACAGATACAAGCAGACAGTAGATACAGATACAAATAGCAGATACACACAGAGAGAAAGAGAGAGAGAATGAGCGAGATAAGCTGCAACAGCTCTGTTGATGTGTATCTGTTGAGCTACAAAACAATTGATAACATTCGAAACAATAAACTGAATATTCAGGGCAATTGCAGCAACCGCGTCTAACTGCCTCGCACCAAACTAAACCGAATGCGAGTACTTGCTGCATTGATAACAGGCCGTGCTGATAAGCGGGCACAGCTTCACTTGAATGAGATCAATGCATGCATTGTAAGTCAGTCTAAAGTCAAGCGATATCTGCTATATATATATTTTCTTTCTAAATGGGTATTTAAATCCTTGAAGTGATTGCTAATTGCCTGATAAAACAAATCAGAAAAGTCGCAGAACACACCCAGAGTTCAGTTTACAATTGCATTTTAAATGCTCTACAATATAGATAAGTACAATGTGTTTTTATTGAAGTCACCAGCGTTGTTGCTATAATTGTTTATAATCAGTTCTGCACACAGGCAGTATCGCTGCTAATGAGCCACACACGAAACTCACATGAATAGCGATATAAAGTAAATATCGCACAGATCTGTGGCATTATTTTTAGCACTGCGCTTTAAGCATCAGTTAAGCTAATTTATAAATCAAATATGTGCACGCAGTCACTGTACAGCAACAGCAACAACAACAGCAATGACTAATTTAATAAACAAATTGTGCGCCAGTTAATTATGGTACACGAAATGGTACCGACCTAAAGTCGCAGCTACAAAAAAGGCTCACGGCGTTAAGCTGAACTGAGCACAAATTGGAAGGGGGCGGTTAAAGTGCATAAGCTGCACAAGTTATGCAGGGTAGTTGCGTGGGGTATACTGTGCTTAGAGTGTTGGGTAGATTACAAGAAGTCTGCAGAAAATAGAAGCACAAATATCTATACAGTATGAAAATCAATTGCATTATTTATATATAAATAGATTTCTTTTTAAAAAATATGATCTGTTTTTTTAGATCTAAAACACCTTTTTAAATATCTAAGAACTAATAAAATTGATGATCTCGAAGGAATAAAATTTATACTTCTACCTATACTATACTCTTTACATTGCATAGCACAGATTACAGAAATATTCGTACAATTTTAAAAAGTATTCTATTATATTTTAAAACAATATATAATTCTACTTCAGTCAGCTTATCCAACTTCATTCTTGAAGCTCGCTGGCAATTTGAATAAATTAGGCATTAAATAAATGCAGAAAGTGTGTCCGTAAATATCAATTATCAATAATGTAGGGTATAGCCAAGGTCAACTACCTGCCTTCAACTGTTTTGCATTTGCGTTATTCAATGCAATTTACGCTGCGTCATTGCGGTAACGCCTCCTAACGCCCCGACGTGGCAATAAGGCCCATGTACGATAGTCATGCAGACCACACCGCATCCGCACCTCCGCGGAATACACCGAAATCGCCTCGAAAGCAGACAAACTGAACTAACTCATCAACCGCAACCACAGGCGATGAGCAGCGGCCGCAGCTGAGAGGCAGCGCAGTACGTGGAACGACCTCAGGAAGCTGCAGTGCAAATTGCAATTTAAAATTGTGCAATTAAATTAGAGACAAAGCTTTGCCAGGCAGTAGTGGGAGAAAGAGAGGGGAGGGGGTGGATGGGTGTGAGAGAGAGGCAGAGCTGTGTGGGCCGTAGCTGTCGCTGGGGTTAGGCTCGTGTGTTATTAAGCATCGGATAATTGCCAGGCAAATGCAATTCGATAGCGCAGTGCACGATGCCAGCAACTGACATAAGTATTAAATGGCCCAATATTACGTGAGTTGGCTAAAATGCATGAACACAATGATGGGGGCGTGGTCAACTAAGAGATACTCTTCACACAGAACTTTCAACTCACACAGCAACTGTGAATATCTTCAGATTGCATCGGAGATGACATTTGGCTTAGGGTTTACTGCAGTCTAAACATTCAATTGAAGTCTTCAACAGTTTCTGACTGAAAAACTATCATTAAATACCTTATATTTAAATGTTTATATTAAAAATTTCCCTATAATTTGCCATCACTTGCAGAGGAGGAAGCTTATCTGTGTCTGGCCGGACTCGTGGGCAGCAAGGAGAAGACATTCATCAATCAAACCAAACTGCAGCATGAGGTCACCTGGAAGACGGTCATGCAAATAGCCAAAAAGCACACAGTGAGTACTGAAGTTAAACAACCACTTAAATCAAAATTCAATTAAATGAATGAATATTTCTTTTACAGAAAAGTGCCATTGCGTATTTCCAACGCATCTGTCCGAATCAGAAGCTGGAGCGCATCTTTATGGATTGGTGCTGGTGGATTTTAGCTGGTCTACCATTTCAGCATTTGGTGCGAATTATGGATTGCTATTTTCATGAGGGCATCAAGGTGCTCTATCGCGTCGCTCTGGTCATACTCAATCTCTTCCACAAGGAATGTCAGTCGAACAACGAATGGAGTCCGGATAATATTAAAAACGACATTGGCAATGCTCTCATCAAGTTCTGTAAAAAGATACCAGTATCGCCGGCGAAGCTGCTCCATACCGCTTTTAGTATTAGGGGACTCAGGTATGTCTGATCAGTTGAATATATTTATAAATCATATATTGACATATCTCTTTCTCTTTCTGCCTTGCAGTACCCAGTATATTTCTAGAATATTTATCAAGACTGAAATGCTACTAAAAAGCCGATCCAATCTTAATAGCGGTTCAAAGCAATTAATCAAATCGCGCTCAAGTGATAATCTGCCCACTAGTCAGTCGCAGGTCAACATCCAGATGATGTCACACACCTTGACCATACGTGAGGTACGTAGTAAACCCCAATTGAATTGAACTCCTACACTATCCCGATCCACTCGATGAGGATAAGAAAAGAAAAGAAAAGATTAAGCTAGTCAAATACTCACACAATCTCTATACAAATATTATAAAAGGGTCTATGGAACTGCACCGAATTTACTATAGTTTCTTATAGTCTTCAGTTCAAACACACCTAGTCTTTAGGTCCAGCAAGATACCATATATGGAAACTGGGTTATTTACTCTTTGTTCACACAGCACAGCACACACAATAAATACCCTTTCCCAATTATATACAATATTATCACTCGACTAATTATGGTATAACTGTACAAGATCTTCTATTGATTTATTGTGTCTTTTGTTCTTTCAACAACAATCACAATGCACAACAACAACAACAACCTACAACCTACAACAACAACTACAAATGATATACCACTCAACTCAACTTCTGAAAATATCTGAAAAACAAAACCAGAAGCTGCACTCTGAGAGCTGTCGCAATTTGGTATGGGGCTGAAATAAATATAATTGTTTATATACATATATACTATATATACTACTATGTATATATATGCGTATACATATATATGATGGATAATGCTGACTGATGTTCAAACTCTGCTTGTTTTGTTTTTCACAAAAAAAAAAAAAAGAAAACTGAAAATTGCTACGTTATTTATTGAGTTTTGAGTTATGAATTTTGAGTGCACGAGTCAAGTCTGGAATGTAGCTGTAAACTATTTGACTACTTTCTGGCTAAACATGCATAGAACAACATTTTAGAAACAATTTTCTGTTCTGTGCTTGACTCAAAAATGTTTGTGTTGTGTTCCTACTAATTTCCGTTTATCTGCTGCAGTTTATTTGAATGTTTCTAAAAGAAAAGCAAAAAAAAAAAAAAAAATACTAACTAAAAAATTATAGAGTTATTCTAGAATCTGTTGTTCAGTTTCGTTTCTCTTTTGCATAACAACACAAACAACAACAATAAGAACTACAAATAACAACAACAACAACACAAAATGCTGTTTATTCCTTTCCGTTATTTAACACAAATTTGCATTTGAGTTTTGTTCCTCCCTCTTCATTTCGTTCGCACTTACTTTGCACTCCAAGGCCAAAAAAATAAACCAAAAAACATAAAAAACACAATCAACATTGCAAACAAGAAATACCCAAAAACTTTATAAATATCAAACTATATCAAATTATATATACATATATATAAAATCTGTTATTTCTATTTTTCTTGTATTTTGCGCTGCCTTGGCAAACTATGAATGAAAAAATAATACAAAAAAAAATCAAACAATATCGAATCAAATCAAAATGAATTTCCCTGAAAATTATAACGAAAATAAAAAATGCGTGCGCTTTATCAACATGAAAAATCATTTCCGACATTTTATCATATGCATAACCTATGATTACCTATGTACATATATATATTAATATCTATATCGTATATAGGGCGAAAAGTCGCCCGGTCATAGAGCCATCGCCATGGGCATTTATCCCATACACAATCTAAAAAGTCAAGTCTGTAAGAACGAAGAAGTAAGTGCAGAGAGCCGCCTTAAAAGCTATATTGCTAGTTTCCTTTTCTTTTGTAATTTTGCTAAAAAAAAAAAAAAAAACACAACCCAAAAAAACAACAACAAAAACGAAAAAACCAATACAACAAAAACAAACAACAACAAAGTATAGTCCAAGAGAATGGAATGTTATGCTTATAATAAATTGCACCCACAAGTCTTTTCTGAACTCGCACACTCTCTCTCCGTCCCCCCTATATCTCTTTCGCCCGCTCTCTCTCTCTCTATCGATCTCTCTGAGCCTCTTTGGAGTTCCCAAAAAGCATTGCATGTCTCATGTGTGCGATTATCGAATATTGTTAGCATTATAATCATAACCGATTATCAAGTTGTTATATAAATTCGTATCTTCTATTTATTTTTGTCAGTTTCCTTCTTTCATTTGTTTTGAGTTCCGTTTTCTTTTTCTAGAACTTAAGAAGTTAATAGAGTTGTTTAACAGTTTTTTAGCAGCAGAACGACCCGAAATATTCCTAACAAAATGAATATCCATGTCAAACTATTCAAACATTCATGCGATTCATCATACAAATCGAGCTGCATCTAATTTTGACATTGCTATATATCATCTCTTTTCATAGCATTTTGGTTTACCGGGCACAACGAATTTCATTAAAACCTGGACGGATAGACAATTTGTAAGCATATGAATTAAAGAGACTCGATCTTGAACGTGAAACGTGAATGATACCATACAATACTCGTATCTCCCCCCACAACCACCACCACAACCTCATCCAATAAAACCGTTACATTTCGTGCCGTTTTATTAGAGAACTTAACCAGATATCCCCCTCCATATATAGAAATGTCCATTCACTTTCTTTATCTTTCTGTACCCAGAACTTTCTGCCTTATCTCTCTCCCTCTCTCTCTCTGTCTCTTTCTCATGTTCCTTGTAATTCTGTGTGTTTGTGTGCGTGTGTGTGTCCCTTGTATTGGTAAACTAAAATCCATATATACATACATATAGAATCGCAATCGCAGTACATTATGATCCCCTTCTCATGTAATATTATTCATGCCATATCACGCTACAGTTTGGTAGGCTGACAGTTTGACAGTAGTATCATACAGTTTGACATGCACTGCGCTGCTTCAATTCACGCGCTGCTGCTGCTGGCCAAAAAAAAAAGCAAAAGAAAAACAAAGAAAAAAATGCAATTTACAAATGAAAACAAAAGCGAATCATTTATTATTTTTTGTCGTATTTCTTTTTGTAGCTTTTATTTTTTAATGTTATAAATATTAAAGACATTTTGGTTTTTATAACTCTCGTATATTTACTTGGCTTTTTAGCTCGTTTGGCCTTTTAGTTCATGTCTGTCCTCTGTCTCTATCTCTCTTGCTCACACACTCGCTCAATTTGTGTTTGTTTATTGCTCTGTAACAATCCCCGCCCGAAATGCCTAATTATGTTTTTGTTTATATTTTCTGTGTGTGTGTGTGTTTACATCATGCGTATATAGTATACTACTCTATAGCTATACACATATACATTGTATGTATTTCTCTTACCTGTTTTTATTAAATTGGCTAATGCTACCGTTTTTTATATAGTATAGTATTATTATTCGTAGTTGATTTTTGCCTAATCGTAGTCTGTACAATAATAGCTCCAAGAAAAGTGCTGTACTAATTCAAAAATGTTACTCCCCCCATTCCCTCCCACAGCTATTCACGCTATGGTCTTGGCTGCCTGTACGAATCACCATGTACCAACCGGTTCTGCTCTACACCACCGAGGAGCACGGCTGCTCCCTGACGACCTTCTACGTGCGCGTCGAACAGCATGAGCCCACGCTGCTCATGATCAAGACGTGCAACAATGAGGTGAGTAAAGAGAGAGAGTGAGATTATCTTTAATCTATAAAGAGTTCTAATATATATTTCTATATTCTGTTTAGGTATTTGGCGCCTATTGCTCTTCGCGCTGGTTTGAGCGCAACGTCAAGGATGACAAGGGCCAGAGACAGGCCTACTTTGGCACCGGCGAAACCTTCCTGTTCTCCCTCTACCCCGAACGTGCTAAATACCCCTGGGTGGGCATCGAGGGTGACCGCGATTTGGGCCACAGCTCGGAACTTTTCATGGCAGCAGACTCCAAAATGATTACAATTGGCGGCGGGTGAGTGCAAAAATGAGATTGAAAAATTATATTAAATTATATTGTGTGCATACACCCTTGTCAAAGTCAAGCAACATCAAACTAATTTCCCGTTTTTATTTCAGTGAGGGCCAAGCTATTTGGATGGATGAGAACATTCGTTTTGGCAAAACGGACAGTTGCAAGACCTTTAACAATCCCCCACTGTGTCCGTCTGGTGACTTTGAGATACGCGTGCTGGAGGTCTACGGATTTGTAGGCGTCTAAGGCGTACCCGCCCACAGGCCACGAAACTCAAAATGAAACCAAATTGCCCGCCGAAGTTCAAGTGCTCAGAAAAACCCGCACCCGCATCGCACCCGCACCCTCACACTACTATGCTCCTCATCCTTCTTTTTGGATTCCGCACATCCATTAAAGCCACAAACACACATACACGGACACAGACACACATGTGCAGAATGCTTGTGTTTCCGGCTAAAACGGAAACAGTGGCAGAAAGAAAATCAAAAGCAGATGATAATCATGATGATGATCATGATGAGGGGGGAAGATATAAAGATGATGATTAAGAATTGTGTAAACATTTATAAAATACCTATTTATAAATATGTATCTAAAAACGGCAGCATTTGTTGTCGTTGTCGTCATTGTCGTGTTAATGTTAAATGTTTAAACCAAGCAAAAACAAATTATCTATTATATAATGGAAATACTCTGTGAGTTCATGTTTCAAAAAGCAACACTTTTGAAATAATACATATACAATAGTTGTTATTCTCTTTAACGTATAAATGAAAATGAATGTAAACACCTATATAGACGTATATCTATATAAATATGTGTGTATATCTAATTGTAAATCGTAAAACTATATTTACTATATATAACGAGTTGAAAATGCAGACAAAAAAGCAAAAAAATTTATTCCTTAACAAAAAAGATAAAAAATGGAAATGAAATCATTTATCAATTGTTAAGTTCATGCAAAATAAAAGCGAAAATGTCTGCACATTTTGATTATTATTATTATGATCATTGTAACTATTATTATTTTTATCATTATTATAAATATTTTTATGTTTATTTGTGTATTTGTATTTTTTCTGCTTCTGTAAACCAAATTTACTGACTTGACTGAATTTGTTATAAATGTTATTAATATTATTATTATTACATATGTGTATAAATTATATTTTGTAAATTGCATTGGACATCTTTATTTTCTTTACTAGGCTTAGTTTCTACACACACACACCCACACACACACACACATAAACAAATTGCCGCATATGATGTAATAATTGTTTGATTGTGCAGTTTAAAGGTCGTACATAGTAAAAGTGTTACACTCACACGCACAACCTACGTAAATATGAAATAACTAGAAAAACGAATATTCAAATTCACACTGAAAGCTATTTGGGCGTGCAGCTGAGACAGTAAGATGGTGAGGGGGAGGGGAAAGTGGTGCACACATGTCAAATTGATCTCATTTATGCTCCACATCCAAAGCGCTAAACAAAAATTCAATGATTATTTAAGATTCATTCCATGATCGCATTGCTCAAGCCTCTATTTATGTATTCAATTCAGCAGACAAGGACAAATTTGATTGCTTTCGAAAATTTCTTATCAACTTTTTTCTAGTCAGAAAAATGAAACGAAAAAATCGTAAATTCAACATGCTGTGCACTACTTGTTTTCTAAATTGTTGTGGGTTGTTCTCACAGTTGGCATGCCCATTTAGCGACTGCTCTTTGTACTACTCAAGCGAATTCTAACAATCTGATAGATACACACAACGAATACAGAATATATATACATAGGAACTACAATGCATGTTATTGTAAATTGCGCCAAAATAAAGAGAAATCTGCAAATGCTGCCGTTCTGCCACCTTCAGAGACTCAGAGATCTGGACGCTACTCAATTTTAGTTCCCATGAAGCGCTCCAGATTGATTTCTATTGAAACAGAGAGTGACTCAAACACATTTTGGAGCTGGTACTCCACACAAGAACTCCCCAAACCACAAACTAATACTAACTCAGCACACACATACACACAACACGGGGCTGGCGGCGGCAAGTTTGCAGCAGTCTGTAAAATTTTTGTGGCAACAATATTGTTATGAAAGAAAACTATATAAATGTATATGATATGATAACTACTTGATATAATTTTAGTTTTTTATTTAAACTCTCTGTGTTGTTAATGAAATGAATGATGTATGTAAGCAGCATTATAAATTATATATTTACCATATATGGCATATGAAATAACGCTATAATAGATCATACTTATAATAGCCTAGTTGAGAAAGTTGATGATCAACACAAAAATACTATGAGAAAATACGATTTATAAATATATTTGTTACTTGTTTCTGCGCTGTTGATAAAAGTTTTTACTTTACTTGGTTGACTATTCATATTCGAATAACGAATTCACGATTACGATTACGATTACGATTTGTTGATGATTGTTGTGTTTGGTTTTTTGGGGCTTGGGGTGCACCTACTTCTATGAACAGTATTTGGCAGAGGCAAAAAACAAACAAACAGACAGACAGACAGGCAAATATACAGACAATGAACACAATCTATGCTACTTCATTATCTTTTGTACAAAACAATTGTTTACACTGTTTTCTATATGAATTGTTCTCTATGTGTAGTCGTTGTTAGGTTTCGATTTTTGTACGATACAATACAATAACCAACCATTATATATGTAGTTCAACTTATATAGCGTATACATTAAATCTATAGTACATTTAGTGATGATGATCAATAAGAAATGTGTTATTTATATCAATAATATAACCCACAAAACCATAAACCGTTATTGAATTATGCAAACTGAAATATATACTTATAAAATATAAATATATATACCATATATTATAAACTATGCGATGTTTGATATTTGAATTAAAGAGCGTGTTGTTTATTTGATTATAGTTATTATTTTATTTTTTCAACACACATACACACATACAGCAAACGAATACAATTGAATGTGCCCCAATTCTATATTATATTATATATAAAGAAAAAATATATATTTAATGAAAAATATATGATATATGTATGTTAAATCATTTTAGTGGATGTATAAAATATGAAAAACTCAAATAAAATGAATTAAAAAGTAAAAAAAAAAATTCTCTTTTTGAGTCGTTTAAGTCTAGTTGAAGCGAGAGAGACAACGCCGCTCTCTGTGATTTTCAAAGGTGCAGGAGTATTTTGCAGTGCGAGTGCTTCTCTGCGATGTTCAAAAAAGCTAAATCGCGTCTCTCTGTCACTTAATTTCTGCGTAACATCATGAACAGAAGTAGAACTATGCCCAGTGTGCAGCTCTGTGAGAGTGTATTGCGAGTGCTGTAATTGCACAAGTCCGTGTGACAAAACTTACAACCTGCAAAGCTCAGTTGAGGCATTACCGGATCTGGCGATTCATCACACTCCAGAAATTCACCAAAGGCGCAAGAGCGTCGCACAAAGAGAACATCGTCAGCGGCTGCAAGCGCAAAGGGAGTGTATTAGAACCCACAAGAAATGCAGACACTAAATTTTTTTACTTACATATACCGCCGTAGTATTTTATCAAACACGCTGTCTCCGGTCGCTGCAGATAGAATACGCGCTTATCCTCCGGTAATTCCATCGAATCGCAGTCTGTTTTGGCGATGTCATCGGGTTCAAAATCATCTCCGCATTTCGAATCGTTGAGTGAATCGCATTCATAGCAGCTAACTGCCCAAGCTGCTCGAAACGAGTCGAGACGATGACGACATGTGCGTAAAATATGTGTGTCAACAATGTGTTGGTATCCCCGCTCTTTCGCTCTTCCCCCCTCTCGCTCTCTTTTTCTAACCCCCTCTGCTCCACTCACCTGTGGCGGTCAACGTGATGAATAGCAGAGCCAACGCCAACACTATGTGCCGCATCATTATCATCGCCATCATCAGCGTCGTTGTCGTCGTCGCAAATGCTCTACAGGTACGAGGACGGTACGAGTCTGGCAAACAGATGACGGATGGTTGCAAATACGCGAGTGTATGTGTGTGTGTGCGACTTGTACTGTGTGTTCGTGTGCGCGCGCAAATTGAATGGCCTGTTGATCGCTCTCAGTCACATGCCCGAACCAGCCGGACGAGCTGCACACGCGAGACTGAGCCAAGCAAATCGCATTCTGAATGAGTCTCTTTTTCTCTGTGTGTTTTGTTATTTTCCATATAACACACACATTTGGTTTTCATTTGCCTGAGCGCGTCTAGTACATTTCGCAAACGTGTATACTACAATACGAAATGAAAATGGAATGAGCGGCATTTTGATAGCCGAAAATAAATGTCCGTTGACATGAAACATGGACATGGACGTGAAAATATTCAACGTGGAGGCGTTGCGCCCTTGCGTCCATCCCAGAGCACCACCCCCTTCCCCGTTCCAGTGAACTTGCTCAGCGCCAGCGCCGAAAGTTCATTGCTTGCTGAATTGTGGGTAAATAAACAAATTTCGCTTTAGTCTACATTAAATTAGGTATTCACTTCTTTTATTATCATTTGCCTGCCACGATGATCAACTTTGCTCTTGGCCAAGGCCACTATTACAACAACAAGAATAAAAATGTATGCCTATGTGACGCGTTACACATTTTTGTCAGTTTCCCTCGTTCAACCAGTGAGCAAGTGCGACGAAGAGAGCCAGGATAGGCATTTGCAATAGTTCCTTTTTCAGCTTCGCCCCGTTGCAGTAGTTCTCATTGTCGCACACATCACAAGTGGCATTATGCACGTTGGTCAGTGTGGGGTCCAGTTTGCAGCCAATGTCCGTCTCATTGATGTCTCCGAAGTAGCAGCCCCGCACGTACTTGTTGACGCCATTTTCTGTGTGAAGTGTGGTAAACAAACAAATAAATTCAGCAATTTTGTAGCATACTTTTAGGTGGGGTCGCTAATTGCGCAGACCGTCAGGCTGTCGAATTTATTAATTTCCCTCCAAAATATTTTTAAAAATTGATTGAATTCAATTACCGTGAAGAATTTTTATGAAAAACAAATTTGTGATTTTTTAAACTGCAAATTAATTAGTTGTTGAAGAACAATTAACTAATAAACGACTTTGTATATTAAGTGTTGACTTCATCATTTGAAATTCAAAGAATATTTTACAAAGAATATTTTACAGTACAAAGCCATTTTAAAATCACTTAAATAGCTGTGATTTACTATTTGAAACATCAAAGACATTAGTCATTCGCAGAATATTTCAAATCTGTTTTCAAATAAAAGTGAAATAGTAATGAATATTAAATGCGGTCTACGGAATTAAAAGGCAAATTTGCTGTAACATCTGAGAGATACATTTGTATGAAAATAAACATCTCGCTCGCTAACAACTGTCGGACAACAATTTTTATCGCTAGCAAAGGAAAACCATTCGTTTAGCTATGCAAACACTCTATCTACACACACTGTGGGCCATTTATCACTTGTCGCTAACTTTAATTGATTCTCACTACAGAAAAAGGACTCAATGCCAGTCTAGAATGCATATCATTCATGCGCAATGAGGTCATCACCTTATCACATATCTAAATGGGAAACTCACCACGGAAAACACGCTTGAGACAGGCCGTCGCATTCTTGTTGGACAGTATGTTTTCCAGAAATCGGGGCGGAGCAATGAAGGAGCAATCGTACTTGAAATAATTCTCAATACGAAAATTCTCACCACAACTCTCCTCGTAGGCAGACTCGCATGAGTAGCATCTGATGGCGTAAGCTGTATTGACATTGAAATATATTTATTCGTGAGGCTTATGACCGATGTTCCGCAATGTGGGCGGAGACAAAATGGGGCAACCTACAAACCTGTGACAAACAGCGTGAAGAGTGCGCCCAAATAGAGATAATAATGGCGCATTTGAGCGGTGTTTTTCGTAATATCAAAGCAAATCAAACCGAATCGAACAACAACCACTCTATAGATATGTGATGTATATATGCTATAGTACTGAACTTGATGGGAATACTCGCGTTTTTCGCGTTTTTTTGATTCCTCGCGAGTTTTTATTGAAATTGACGCATTGCCTTCGCTTTGGTTTATGGAAAATTCTTGTACTCTTTTTGGTTTTTCTTTTTTGGTTGTTGTTTTGCTTGTTCGTCGTTCCTTGCTTGTATTTATAACTTGTTCACTCAACGCTCGGGGCGCAATTGAAACGAACGATTTGGATGGAAAGTGCCTTTCATATACATATGCTCGGGGGCATAAAATAAATGTATTTCTATAAATTACTCGTATTTTTACATATTTTTATTTTCGCTTTCATTTTTTGTTTTATTTTTATTCTTATTATTTGCAGCACGTTACGGAACTGTAAACACGCGCTTTTCTTTCTTTCCTTCGGACTTTTATGATTTTTTGTTTGCTCCACACCGCCTTCTAACAACAGACGCCCGCGACAATCCTCACTCTATGCAATCTATTGTTGTTCACCGTCTCCTCCCTCGTTGTTTTTGTAGTTGTTGTTGCTGCTGAGATTTTCCGGTGTGCTTCTGCTGTTTACAAACTAAACGACGCCTCGGACGTCAGTCAGTCGGCGGCCACGTTCGAAATTATACTGAAAAATGCGGCAATGCTTCCAAATTCCACTTGTAGGCACTCTCTCTCTCTCTTTCTCTCCATATATTTTCTCTCTGTATCTATTCTTTTTATCTAAGTTCCTGCAGTCTTCGAATCTTCACTCGTGCTCGCAGAAAACCTCTTGAAATTGTCTAAATTTAATGAAATTTCCTCTGACGAGCGGTGTGCGCGCCATAAAATAAGCTATATATTATAGATACAATTTATAGCACACATATGGAAGGAGGCGACGGACGAGTTGCCTCTTAGCAACTTTTAATAACAGCAAAGAGAGCCAACAAAGCGCCTAAAGAGCGCCTAAACAACAGTACCTGTGTGTGTATCTGTAGGAAAGTGAGGGTGAATTTGTGCTGGTGTATGTGTGTGTGTGGAACTGTGTATGTTGTGTTTCTTTGGCTTTGTGGAGTGAGCGGGAGCTTTAATTATGACCTTGCACGCAAGGGCAGCTTTCGCTTTCACAAGATATGTTAACCGTTTCAGAACGTTCACCCCAACTCTGCAGGGCCCACAGGATGATGTAGGTAAAGGACAAATTTTAGTACTACATAATAAAATGTTTTAACAGTTGCTATAAATCATTAAGTTATTATTATTCTTTTGAGTGAGTCACGCATATTTCGCAAGTTCGATGGAACTCACTTGGGTTCAATGGAAGGCTTTGGGAGTGTTTCTTTTTTGATAGATCTGTGTAAAATAATTATAATATATTAAATTTTATTTTATATTTGATTTGTTATAGAAAGCTGTCAACATTTTCAACATGCAACAAAGAGCTATTGTTTTTTGGGGTTTAGAAACCGTTTCACAAAAAGTGAAAAGGAAGAGATACAAAAATTGAATTCTTCCGGAAATGTTATATAAATTTTATGTATAATATTTATATCCGATCTTCAATCATTCCAAATTAAATTAAATATATTTTTTAAAATTTTAAGAATCTGTCTAAACTTCAATATATGAGTTTATATTTGAATAATATTTATCCCAAATCAATTTTAATGAACTCCCAGATAAGAAGGCGCATTCAAATTGGTACTAAGCTGTTTTAATGTGTTCATAGACGTGCATGTGAGTATAAATTATGAGTTTTCACTGAAAATATACCATAAAATGTTTGCGAACTGCACAATGCTTTGGAATAATTTCGAATGATATGTTAAAAACCTGATGAATACATTAGTAATCATTTTTCGGCTTAAGCCAACACGCGGGCCACTCCGAAGAAGAGCAGGATTGCACCGACAATGGGAGTCAGAGAAGAGGAACCATTGCACTCATCCTTGGCGCAGACATCGCAGGACAACTGCTTGAACAGGGGCAGTGAGGGATCGGACTTGCAGCCCTCCTCCGTGTGGGTAACGTCACCGAAGTAGCAACTGCGCACGATCTGCGGTTGACCGACCACTGTAAATAGGTGAGAATGGGGGAGAATAAATCGGTTAGTATTCTTACGTTAATCGAAATGAAAATTAAAACTGTAACTGTTAATCACCATCTCGGTTTTTTATAAGAACTTTATATAGAATATCTGACAGGTGATAATCAAGCCACTGACATTGTCAGCTCATGCGAATTTTGCACCTGAACTGATGATTGTTTTCAAGGTTTCACTGCTCACTCTGTTGTTACATCGACTCTCTGTCATTAGCATTTTATTTGAGCTGACTGCGCACTTTATAAGTTTCTTAAGTACTATGATCAAATTTAGATATTATAAGACATCAGAAACAGAATATACTAGAAATAATTTATGGCTGACAACGACTTGACGGACAGCGTTAATTGTCAGTCAGGCACCCCGCAGATAACCCTTATAGAACGAAAGACGACACGTCTTTGTAATTCGTAATTCAATTAGACACAATTACGGGCTGTTTTATGTGGGTTAACCCACTGCACTGAGCACTCATCTGTCTTAAGTAGACAGCACGATAGTTTGCCAAAAATTAAGAACAATATCTATCTGACTTTAAGATCCCTACATTCGGATATATTATATTCAGATATATAACTAAATACGCACTTTAATTACAATTTAAAATGACTAATCAACAAGTCAAAAGATATCTATTTAGATAAAGTAATAAAAAATAGCTATAAAATAAACAGTTGAGCCGCAAAACTAATCAATCATTATCGATTTTTATAGCTCTATTAAATTCAAAATAGATATACATTTTATGGGGAGCAATTAGTAGTTGAAAACCGCCTACAGCTGCCTTCTGGAAACTCCCCCTATAAAGATTAATATTGCAATAGAATCACTTTCCATAACAGATAACCGATAATTGTCTATAAATGCAAAATAGCAAACTGAGCGTGAAGCTTCATCGTATTTCTTCCCACGTTTTGCTGGGTGTGGAACAAATTTCATAATTCTATACAATTCATATAATAAAATGCCCATGGAACACTTTAGGAATCGCGTTTCAATAAATAAAATGCAATTATAATTCTAATTATATCATTGCTCGGATCAATCAAGAGTTATCTTTGAAATTCCATAAATATATGCTGAAATATCTATAATGGTTTGTTTGGTCTGCTCAAGTACTTTCAACAGAGAACTGTTTGCATGTGGCAGGTCGGTTAATTGGACGCCCAAGCAGAAGTAGCGTCGCCAACGCCCACGCGGCTTAAATCAAGCTAATTGAAAGCACAACAAGAACAACTTGCCTATATGACATCACGAGCCTAATCGAGTCCAAGACGGAGTTTACATTATGAGTCATTGCTTGGGGTCAGAGATGAGAGATCAGAGATAAGGCATCGGAACTTACCGGTCTGGACTTTCTTCTTCATGCAGCCGGTAGCATTGCGGAGGATGTTCTGCAGATAACGGGGTGCAGAGAGACGAGCACAGTCGAACAGGAGACTTGAGTCTGCCTCGAACTTCTCGCCGCACTTGGCGTTCGATACGGAATCACATTGATAGCAATGGATGGCATAGCCTGTGGAGAAAGGATGAGTTACAGTTAATAAACTTTCTTCACCATTTTTTGACGGAGTTCCTTACCCGTGCTGGCCAAGACAGCGAAGATGGCCAGAGCCAAGAAATGCTTTACACTTGCAACCATTTTCGGGTACTCTAAGGGATGATTCAAAGCGGAACTAAGAAATTAGATCTGTACGGTTCGGCGACTGTTGCTCGTTTGCTTTCTGCTAGTTTCAAATCTAACAAACGACGCAACCAAAAACTTGTACTCATACTTACTTACGCTCACACTCATTTCTCAAATTCACACTCACAGTCTGTCGCACTCGCATTCACACTCACAAATGTTTTGAGTGAGATACAAACATTGCGTGTTTCTTCGCATTCGGCAATTTTGAATTAAATTTACTCAACCGCCTGTAGAATTATTCTGTTCCCCACACACGACTAAGACTTTGTGAGTGTACGAGTATATGAATATGTGACCGAGATTCTGCTCGGACGAGCGTATATATCGTCAAGTATATCGGAACTTGTTTTGGGTGATGTCAGACTCACTTTTCTGTTTGTTTTGTATTTGCTTTTTCTTTTTGACGCGATGAAAACACCAACAAAGTGTCCAGCTATTTTTTAATAACAAAGATGAGTGTTATATAAGACTGATTTATATCACTTTGCCTATGATATTCCGCTGTGTGAATACTCATTTGTATTCATGTCGTACGCGAAGCAAAATCAAGTTTTTAATTTTGTGTTTTTTAGGTATTTAAATTTCGTAGGGTATGCTCTGAGATAATGAAACTAAAATTGAATTCATTCATATACCGAATGAGTGTATAATAAATGGGAAGGGTATTTTCTCTCGAAAATAGAAAACATGGTTTATGTTTTAATGTATTCCTTATTATTCGATTAAATTATAATTAATTTCTTATTAAAAATTTCGTGGAATCTGATACATTTGAACCCCATATGCCCAAACATATAAACGAATAACAAAGAATTTTATATTGCGCTGATAAAATGTAGTGAAATTTGTAGGAATACGTTTAGCTTTGGATTACTTGCACTTGGTCAAGTACTCCCCTCACGTTTTTAACGATAACGAAAGTATTATTAATTTGTTTTCAGAACTGCTGATTAACCAAATTTGTAATTTCACTTAGAGCCCTCAGAATATCATCAAGTGGCTTTCTCAGGCAGCTGCTTTGAATAATTTCTATTCTCTACAATTGGTAAATTTCTTCAAATTATGCTAAATGAGTCTGGGTTAATTGAGGCGAGTCGTAGCTTCTTCTTGGGGGAGGAAGTTGCTGCTGTATCTCATCGGACAGTTGCATCCCACTCCCGTTTCATTTGCAGTTTCTTGACCTTATCGCGGCTGTGCATTGTAATTTGTGTTTAACACTTTGTAAACTGCAATTCGACTCGACTTACATTTAACTCAATTAGGCATAATTAACAAAGTGCACATACGCAGTCACACACACACACATGGTCTTGTAACCCTCACAGACACTGCCAACATATGAGGGCGCTACGGGAAGAAGGGTCAACGGATTGCATGACCTCTACCAGTTTTGGGTGCCTTATAAAAATGTGTTTACTGCCCGCACTAATTAGCATTTTCAGGTGTTCGCTCTGGGTGGAGCTGTTGCTTTCATTATTGAAGCATTGTGACCAGAATTGTGACGCATCCTATGAGGTAAGTTCCCCGAATAATCATACAGAAAACCAACATTTCTAGAGTGTGTAAAATTTACAAATCAGCTGTAAATTGTGAAAAATGAGTTGGAGTTGTTTACCAGACCTCAGAGCGTACACTCATTGCTACCACTATCATGGGTTCATAAATACCCGACAAAGAGTAGTGTGACTAAACTCATTATACATTTGGCAAGTTATTGAAATCAGAAGAAATTATGTTATATATTTTTAGAGATTTTCATAAAACCATATTCACACTTATCTGAAAAGTAAAAGAGTGTTTGTCAAAGTGAAAAACACCTAAAAAACATTCGCACATAACAGAAGTGTGGAGATAAACAATAATATATATAGTTAGTGAGTGAATAACCCATGCATATTATACATATGTGTTTCTTCTCAACAATATATATAATTTGCTTCTATCTGCGGTTTATACGGGCATTTTTATTATAAAAAATGTGTCATTTTTCATCTTTTGTTTCTGTATGCAACTCTCTATCGTATTAAAGCGTGCTTTCCACCACCGATATTGAGCCTGAATACAATTTATATCTGTGTTTAAATAAATATTTAAATCATATTATTTTTGTGGTTTGATAAAAGGCATTACAATGTTTTAAAATTGTAATACCAACCACAGTCATTAAACAAATTTATATGGTTAATGGGTTGATTTAAGCTGTTATAATTGCTTTAAAATTGATAAATTAGTTCTCTGGAAGAAACTGAAAACTGAATGCTATTGTTTTGTATTTGCGACTATGTTTTCAAAGTTTATAGACATTCAAGAAAGAAATAATAAAATACAGTATTCCAATATTTAAAAACCATTCGATAAATGAATATATAGATTAAGTTTTATTAGCAGATGTAGCATGAGAGAGGCACAAATTTAAACGAGAATGTTTTACAACTATGAGAAGTAATCAAAATTGTAGTCTCTGTGAAAGGGAAATACTTAATTACAATCGAAAGTTAAGAACTAATGCCAAACGCCAGCTGTAGGCTATAGGAGATCTAGGGCCTACAACAGCAGGTGGGCGACTCCGAAGAACATCAGGATCGCTCCGGCAATGGGCACCAGTGAGGTGGAACCGTTGCACTCGTCCTTGGTGCAGACATCGCAGCCCAACTGCTTGACAAATGGCAGCGAGGGATCCGACGCACAGCCTGACTGAATGTTGTTGATGTCACCGAAGTAGCAAGTTCGCACGATCTGGGGTTGACCCACAACTGAAATACAATGAAGGCGGGGTTGTCATTAAGTAAATTTCATTGAAGATTTATGTAGGTATAATATTTGCTTAACAAATGAGTCGATTGTCGAGAAACAACAACTCACCTTATTATTTAGTACATAACTAGATATGGTAGGTATGGCAAAAGTATTTAGGTATAATAAAAGTCAGTACGAAAGGGCGTATGACTCAGGCAGGTAAACAAGTTGACTTTGTAACTATAATTTGTCGTGTAGAAGCTGAGAGTTTTTCAGAATGTTTTTGCGCTTGAATTGTTTTGCGTCTCGGCGCACGATGATCTCAGATTTAAAACTGCTTTCGAATGTCATCAATACGTTATTAATAATATATTACAAAACGAGATAGTAAGAGACAGATAAATATTTATAATATGTGTTAATTTTAGCTACAACAATCACGTCATAAATATTTCCATACTTTTGTCAGACTAATCTAAAAATTATACGAAATTACACGGCGAGGAACGTGACAAACAACCGAAAATACTCGGCACACAGGAAAACGAATACTCGTGAGTGTTTGAATGCTGTACGAATGTCTGAATCTGACATCACTTTATAAAAGCAGTAATGCGCAAATCACGGCATGCATCGCAGCACCGCATAAAAGTCCCAGTAAGCTTACTGATTTGGTAGATATATATGTATAAGGGGGAACTTACCACTCTCCAGGGTCTTCTTCATGCAGCCTGTGGCATTGCGTAGAGGGAAGAAGTTCTGCAGATAACGTGGAGGTCCGATTCTGGAGCAATCCATCAACAAACTATCGTCAGCCTCAAATTTCACACCGCACTTGGGTGTGGACAGTGATTCGCATTGATAGCACTTGATGGCATAAGCTGTAATAGATTTGGAAATTTTAATACTCGTAATTATTACAAACCGGTTCTAAACTCTCGAACTCTGCGAAACGTACCCGAACAGGCCAGACTGATCATAACGGCCACGGCCAAACTGCATTTCACGGCGGACACCATTTTCAGTTTTTCGCTTTGTTTTTCGAAATTATTTTCAACACACAATTCTCAACCTCCTCTGGCGGTGTCTGCTGCACGTCTGACAAGTTAACAATCGAGCAGTTTGCTTCAGACGTCTGTCGAGCCTCCCTACCCACTAGCTGCCCCATCATCCCCCAATGCGCGAAGCGCTCAGATGCCTCAGTTGACTGAGCGCAACGGAAGCAGCTCTGCCAGCAGCGGGCTTTGTTGTGAGTGAGAAAAACAAATCCCATACAAAACATGAATACAAATACATAAAGATAAGTAAATGAATGAATGTTATGTGTACGTGCTGAGAGCCAAACCGAAATTTTCGAGTGTTTTTTCAACCGGTTTTGTGGCGCTTGTTTTGTTCTTCTGTTTGTCTCCTATGTTTTGTGTTAGAATTTTTGTTAACATGTTTTGTTGGTTCCACAAACACTGAGAGAAAACTATTGAGCTATTATTTAAATATTCTCATTGAGTTTTGAGTACAAGTTTTAACATAATTAGATTTATTTATATACAATAAACGCTAAATATCATTCAATTTTATATATACCTTTGCCAATTCTTTAGTATCAAATAAAGTCGTTAGCAAATTACTGCGCAAATTTATTACTACCTTAACAGTTTAATTTTAGCTATTTAGATTTGAGCTAGTGCTATTAAGATATACTGTCTGTGTTTATGAATCACACTCGAAACAGATTCATTAGCATGAAGCTGTCAAAAATTTCCATCTCACTTCGAATAGACAGTCCTTTTTGTAGTCGGCTGAATTTGCTAATTTCTTTGGCTATGCGAAAGTCTTTGCATTTTACTGAGTGAGTTTGTTGCACTCAAGCCAGGTTACTCATCGATTTTCTCGTGGCGCCTGAAAGTCTGCAACCTTTTTTCAACGTTCTCATTTACTACGCAATTCTCGCATGCGATAAGCTCGCCGTATGCAACTAGTTGAATGACAGCGTATTTCATTCACTATATTCACTTTCATTCATTAAACACAATTGTATTTTAATGAGATACCCCCTCCTCGCTTGTACTAAGGGCTTGACACTAATCAAAGGAATTAGTCACTTCTCGCCATTTTCATCGATTCAATTAGTTTTTCTTAGTTCTCTGCAGGAAGGCTGACAAAGGGACAAGCTCAGTGGGTCGCAATTGTCTGGATAATGCTGAGATTTGGGGGTGAAACACAGTAGGGAAGATGGAGAGTGTGTGAGGGAGAGGGAGTGGGAAATGAGGTCAGCATCGAAATAGTATATTATTCACTTGTCGCCTTATTGGATTAGACATGACTGAGACTTAGTAGGCATTTGTATATCAAGGCTTTGATATTCAATACACATGCTGACAGCCGTCAAAGTGCAACAAAGAATGGGGTACTTCAAGCCTGCTTCTCGTTGGTTTCCTATTTATTTTTATTTAATGTTGAAAAGTTCCATGTGAAGCCCTAGTTGCCGAAGATACTCTAACAATTTCATTTCAGTTTCCATAATACTCCCATATACTTAATAGAGGGGGTTACCCTTACGATTTACATAGATTTAATTAGATATTTTAAGATATTGTCAACAAAAATGTATTGCGAGGAAGAGTATGTGGCCAAGTGTCACACAGTCGGAGATTGAGGCTAGAGATTGCTGGAAAAGAACTGACAGGCACAGGAAGCATAGACAGGATACTCGTAGCGCACCTAATTGGATAAACAATGCCTCCAGCAAAGTGCGATGAGCCGAGGATTACTTGGCTGACACGTACTTATCGTACTGAGTTCTATGCAGCATACACTGTAAATAGTATATGACTTTTTAAAATACGGTTCTTTAAGTAGAATGTCTTAAAAAGGGAAGTGCAAATGCCTCTGACTATAACACAACAACAGGAGTGTCAAAAGAACGTGTGACATGTCTCACTCTGACCATCTGTAAGAATATTTGTACCAAGCTTCTATCTGATGTTGACTGATTTCAATTGAATGAAAGAAACTAAAGTTAAGTCACTGGTTATATTCATCCCAGGCGGATCTGCTATAGTTTCAGTAGGATATTCAGTTTATCAGTTCCAGGCATTAACATATTCCCATACAAATTTGAACACACTCTCCCATAGATTATGAACTTTATTCAGTGTTTGTTCGGTTTATGCAACTGTGATAATTACATCGAAGTATGCAGACGATGTCTGCTTGGTTTACATTAAAAGTTTGTTATACATTCATTATTTTGTTCAATATATTTTATAGCAGTGCTTGTGAAGTTGTTATTTTTAAATCGTACGTTAGTAATACAATTTCTGAGCTTAGCAGTAGATTAATGTATACGTTTATTTAATTCGTATCTGAGACATTGTTTCAAATGAACGAAAATGCTGCAAATAACGAAACCCGGTTTTAAATGATCTATATAAATAAGGCGCTTTAACTAGAGCTAACAGTAAAGGAGTAAGAAATGAGACTACAACTAAACTAAGTAACTAAAATTGTTTAAAAGTTAATCAGCAGAAAATATCACGTTCCAACTAAAATAGAGATACAATTATAATGTGTGCGAAGTCTGCAGACTGGCTTAGATGGCCAACTGATGGGCCACGGCCACAGAGGGCAACAAAATGGTGGCCAGTAGAGTGGCCAGACGAGCGGCGCCATTGCAGCGATCTGTGAGACAATCCTCGCAGAATATTCGGCGCACGTTCTTCTCGGGGCTGGTCACATTGCACAGCTCAACGGGGTCCGATTTGTTGGTGTAGTAACAGAAGCGTTTGGTGATCAGCTTGCCATTGTCTGAAAAGCGAGGCAAGTGTTTTTGATTAGATAGGGTATTTATAACATACTTGATTTACTCACTCTCTTCAACAGTTTTACGGCAAACGGGACGCTCGTGGTCGGAGTTAATGCTGCTGTTGCAGCTGCGCAACAAATTGATGTTTCGCTCTTTGATCAGATCCGTGGGAATGTTGTCCTCCTGGAAGGTCACATCGCAAAAGTCCTCAGCCCCAATGGTGTCCGAGCTGCAATGCCAGCACTGCAAATGCTCATGTTCGTTTGCTGTAAGGAGAGTAAGAGGATTCAATGGTTTACTACAATGACCTTTTAACCGTTGACCTCAATACGAGATTTGCCAAACATTGCGTGCTGACATCATCGCAGACGTGACGCGCCCACACCACACACTAAATTCCGCCCGCCCCTTTGTTTCCAAGTAATGTCAAGCAACCCCCCAGCAGCCGTCGTAGGCAGAGCAAGTAGTCAGTCCAAGCGGCGCCGTCGCGACGTTAACATTTTATTGCGTATACGCAACGCAAAATAAACTAATTGAATATCAGCAAAGTTTCAGCAAATTCCAAAATATACTCTTTAGAGTTAGATTAAAGCTGACTGTAAAATTTCGTTATGGTGGACATTGCTTTTAGAGTGGATATTGGGCAGAATAATAATTTTCATTGCTCTGAACTGTTTTTATTACAAATCAATCAAAGCCATAACAATCAACTTGAGGAATTTTAAATTCCTTGAGAATTTATTATATTTCTCTATTGCTTATTTTTGGAGCAGAAAATATACCTTTTAAATATAATCAGCATACAAATTATATTTGATTTAATTTCTTAATTTTATTTTATATGATTCAATATATACACCAATACATTGACGCTTTCAAAACATTTCTTTGGTGAGCAATAAGAAGAACTGTAATATCTGCCAATTTTCTCATCAGTTTCCTTCTACTCTCTGTGTTGATTGATTCGCGTTGCTCACTGTGATCAAATATTTATCGAATGCTTTTGTTTATTTACTTGTCTTCGTATAATTTGCTTTTGAATTGCATTCAATTTTCGTAAACATTGAGTAAAAAAGTAAGAGTATTTTTAGCGCTGATTCGCAAAATAAATTAATAATTAATGATGCCTCCTCTTGGCTGCTAGGTGGATGACCCACCACACTGGAACCACCTGCTGGGCACGGACAGAACATGAAAATCCATTTGTATCGCGTGTTTCCTCTTTCCACTTTGTGCTGTCTGCGTGATTAGCTGCCGCTCTCAAGATCTAGATTTACAGTTTGCATGTGCAAACGAAAGTGTGAATAAACGGCAGTTGGGGCAAGAAGTTCTTGAAAAGTATGTCCGAAAATTTTCCTTACATGTTTGGACTTTTCTCAACATTCAAGTAGCCGTAAATCTTAGGTCAACATGCCAAGTTAGCGGACCTTGAAACGCGCCAGGGCCAGTTCTTTTGTAGGCAGAAAGGGTAACAAGGTGTCAAATATTGACGCTCGTAAAACATTTGCATTTCATTTTGAAAATTGTTAGTACGTGTATATCAAATTACAATATTCCAAATTGAAGCAGAGTGCATAAATTTCCAACAGGCAAAACTTGAACGTCATTCACACTCCGACGTCCTTCGCCTGTCAGCCCTGAAGACGACGACGACGACGACGAGACAGCTTGGCGCGTGTACATTGTGGATACCTTGCTATTGTTCCAATATATAGTTGTATATACGAGTATATTTGTTGTACCGTTCTCGTTCTTGTTATCGCTGTCTAGCCCGTGCAACGCCCACGCCACAACCTTGTACACTCTAGTTTCAAGTTTCCTGCTTCAGTTGTCGTGCAAAATTGCAGGTAATTTGCCTTAGCCTGTGAAAGAAGTCTCCAGGGACTAGTGAGTTCCGCTTTAAGTGTGTGAGTAATTGATTGTTCCAACCACATTACGGCCAAGTCAAGGTCGCGTCTTAACTCTTCAATCTTCAAATATTCATCACTTAAGTATCAGCACAGGGTAGGGTAGTTGGTTATTCTACAAAAGGGGTAGTTAGGATACTTCTTCTTTCTACCCACCCGCATGACCTCAGTTGCGGTAAATCAATGCGAGTGGAGGCCGTGCAATTGAAGTGAACAGGAAGTTGTTATGCCACTATGCAAATTTGGTATCTTTTGTGTATCGGAGTTGGAACCCCTGGCAGTGTTGAAATTCGGAATATAATATCCAAAAAGGCTTCCGCACTTACGAGCTCCCCTTAAAAACTGACACATACACATTCTAACAAACTGTCAAAAGATGTGAACAACAACAACAATGAAATGAAGATTCATTGCATAATTTGATACGCATCGGAAGTTTGTTGTCGTTTGCAATTAAGCGACCCCCAGCACGAGAGCACGAGGGTAGCTCAAGCAAGTTGTGCTGCGTGCTCAATCTGCGCATCCTGTCTGGGAGAAAGCAACGTCAGGCAACGCCTCTGCTCATTATCAGTAGCGCACAAATTACGCAATTCATGCCAAGGAATTCGACAGGCGACAGCCACAACGGGGTCTGTGACATAGTTTCCACGCATCCAGCAGGGCGCCGAGTGGGGTGGGGTGGGCCAGGGTTGCTGGGAGGGCTGGGAGGATTCATGTAGTGGAAATCCGTGCTGTATGCTGTGAAGATAACTTTGGCAATGTTGTTGTCGCGCTGCTGGAAACTGGAGCAGACGCCGTTGTGGCGCCAGTTTGACATGCGCAATGGCCAAAATACCCAGACGATGCGCAATGGGGTCCTCAGTACAATGCAAGCCAATTAGATAATTGAAGGATTGTACAATTCATATTGTATACAGTGCAACAGGACTTGCAGCATCCCCAAGAAGGGGAGGGGACTCAATTAAAAATTCACTGTAACAATCGCACGTCAATTAATGCCAGATCAAAGCGCATTGTGCTAATTGAAGGCTGCCGTTACTCGATTAGACTTGATTTTTATAGCGCATTTTACACTGCATATTCTGGACGTTGTGTTGTGTACGTAAGGAATCAGTAAGCAAATGGCTTGGCAATATTTTAAATAAATAAACCAAGCAAATATTGGAAGGTGGAGGGGGGCATTCCAAAATATATAAACACACATTTACAATTTTCACGCCAATTCGATGAACAACACCTCCATCGGCGCAATATGACATGTATACGCATATATATTTATTAAAAATATATATATACACTGATGATACATATATATGTATGTATATAGCTAGGCAAAGCCGTGCGAATGTTTTCGTACATTGACCCTCAGCATGAAAAGCCGGAAAATGGGAGCTGCCAAGGGCCAAGCCCTTAAGAAAAGCAAACTTTGAAATCAATTTTGACTTTTGGCGTACACACCCATAAAAATGCTATAAATGCTATAAAGCTCGTGCGGAATTCTAAGTAATTTTCTATAACTAGTAAAAATTGAAAATTCTGCAGATGCACAATGAAATTTGTTATTAATTACCAAGTACAGTGGAACAACTCTATATAAAACTGTAAGATGAGGCAGTTGTTGACTGTAATTTAGTTTCCCTTTAGCCAGATTTGACTGTACTCGTACACAAAGCTTAAAAATATCTATAAATCATTAATAAAATGTGAAGTCATTTCAAATGAATTTCCAGTTGAGTTATGCATGATATCAATTGTTTTACAATATTATACCTGGTTGTATATAGTACCTAGGCTATTTTTATGGCACGATACAGTATTTTTATAAACACCGCAACAAAATCGTAAAAAACTTGCCAAAACGCTGAAGAAGAACATAAACAAACTCAACGGCAAAGTGAAATGTTTCATTCATCGAAGTGATCCGAGAAAAGCGACGCACCTGAGCGATTCGGAAACTCGGAAAATTGCGACCTTGTTGGGGCAGATGTAGTTACACATATTCAAAACTAATATTAACTGCGTGTGTGCGTGTGTGCGAGGGTGTTAATGAATGCATACAAGGCACACGTGCACGGCCGATCCACCTGTGTTACTCACCTCGGATGTTGTAGGCGGTAGCCAGCAAGCAGAAGCCTGCGATGATGAACTTCATGGGTGCCGACATGGTTGCAAGTTGTGGGGCACGTAGTAGACCAGTTGACGACACAATGGCGCCAGGTAAACACACAGGCTGCAAAACAGGATTCCCAAAATCCCTGTGTATCCTTTGTACGGTTTCTGCAACTCTTTTTGCTCACTTCCTTCTCTCTCTCTCGTTCTCTCTCTCTGTCTCTGCGCGCGATGCAAACGGTTGCTCGTCCGATTTCAGACTGTGCGGTCGCAGCGCGCCTTGGGCCACGCTGCCACAGTGCCACAGTAACGTCGACAGCGACGCCGACAGCGACGATGACGCCGACGGCAGCAGCGACGTTGCCAATTGTGTCTTTCTCCGACAATGACGTTGCCTGGAGGTGCCCCATGCTGCCCCAGGCTTAGACTGTTGAGATTATTATGATACTCGTAGATGGACCGCTGCAGGCACTTCAACTGACGACGTTATGGCTTTTTTTCAACTAATTAAAATAAATTAGTTAGGAAATTTAAATTAATATTATTCATAATTACGGAAGTACGAAAAATATAATAAATAATTATTGTATATTTCATTAAATTCAAAAATACGAAATGCAAACAATAAAATCCGCAATAAATATTGTGACACGGTCAGCCTTGGCATGGTGTGAAACTCTGCTAAGCAGTCAACGCTTCTTCGTTGAGTTATGTGCTTTGCTTAACGAGTGCACAAACCATTATTTCGAATGTGGTTCCAAGATTGGAAATACTGTTTTTTACAGTGGGCGCGCTTTTCACATTGTAAGCTTGCAAATCAGTGGCCTGTTTAATAATGAAAAAACAAATAGAGATAAAAAAAAACTCACGTTTCAGTATTTTCTCTAGTTTTGCTAATATTTCAAATTGAAAATAAGATAAAACTGCCGTTATTCAAAAACAAATAACGCTTGTTTTTTCGCTTACAAGGCGCTGTTTCCCAAGACACAAACCCATTTGTGTCTAGGATGCTCACGGTCTGCGCTCTATTTGCATTACCGACATTGTGAGGACTGCTTGCCAGCTCGGATTGCGGATTTTGAAATTTGAAAAAATTGAACTTAAAATAAACAAATAATCCAAAGAATTCATTCACCAAAATTTATAACAAATTGAGGTTCTTTTCAATAAAAAACAGCTAAAAAAAAAGCTAAAATAACGCACGGGATGGATCTAGTGAAAGAATAGATAGACAGACAGTTGGCATAAATTTAGAATCATTATTTCAAAAATAATATAATCCAATCGTACAATCGAAGTTCATTACTCATATTTTTTTGTAATCGATTGCCAAAAACATAGATTTCTTAAAAATTAAAGAACATTGTAATCTCATCTTCTCTTCTTTCAGGAACCTTCCCATATGGAACCTTTTCTTCCTAGGTTCACCTTTAATAGTTAGCTTCATTACATCATAACTCCATTACTAACCGCTCAATAGACAAATGAATCAACTCATCTGCGTCCATGATTCACTTCCAGACGACACGCACATAATTTGGCCGTCATGTGGATCAGAGATTTAGCCAAATTTGGCAACTCTCTGCCCGAATTCGGCAGTCGCAGGCGCTGACACGACCAACAGACATACAACACATACTATATATGATTTCATATGCAAATCTTGACATTAATCTACGCCATTAGACGGCAGTAGCTATGGCTATAGTCATAGTCGGGGCTCCTCCTGCGCCCAGAGAGACACCTGACAAAGCGTGAAAAATGCGCCGCGCTGCGGTGGCACGCACACCAAATGAGACGGCGCGGCGGGCGATCGACGCTACAGCGACGCCATCGACGCACTTGGAGTTGATTGGCGAACCGGGCCGGGCCGGGCCGAGCCAAGTAAACAACAAGAGCAACAACAACAACAACAACTGCAGCAAGTCGTAATGCATGCAGCGGATTAGGAGGTTAAGTTGAAGCCTAAGCCGAAGCAATAAAAAGTCAAATCACATCATAAACTTAAACACGGCTGCTTAGACATACGATCGGCTGCAGAGACCATTGACAGCCAGCCTGGGGCCATCGGGGCGTATGCGTAACATTTGCAGCCAACTCCGCTAAACGCTGAACAATGTCGATTTACAATGCTCCTGCATGTCCCATGCCTGGCCCCCGCCAATGATAAATGGCCAGTTTTATTGCATAAACTGTACGACATTTTCGCTAGGCACGTCATAAAAAACCAAAAACTGAAAAGCGAAAACCGAAAAAACCAAACTGAAAAAAAATACATTGCTTGTAGTTTTTGAAAAACAAATCAAATTTCAGACTGGGCGACAAGTTTAAATGGCCAAAACGTTTTTGTGGCCACCCATTTTGATACCTTGTGTTGTTCAATGTGCCTGGCAGAGGGTGGTTTGAGTTCAAATATATAAATAAAATATAGAAAAATATAAAATATAGTATAATAGTTTTGCAAGTTTATAAAATATAAGTTCCAATCCGTTCATGTTAGATTACGTAGTATCTGCTAGTTGTGCACACTGCACAGACGCCGTCTTGCTGGCTTTTCTCAAGTTTTTTATCGAACAGCTTTCGGTTTTCGTGCATGTGACAAATTTTATTTATGCCTGTTATTATTTTTATACTCTTTTAATGCAACGTAATAAAATGAACACGCCATAGGGCGTTATCCGCCAAGAACTCCCACTTCTTTGTGCTGCAGCCCCACAAATCAGAGCCTCAATTAGCTGGGGTCAAATGTCAGAGCCGACATTGACATTTTTGCGTGGTCGGCAATTAACTAAGCAACTCTCTGAGATGAAGACAGAGAATCAGACTCGCAATCAGACTCAGCATCGGACTCAGCACAACTGAAATCATTTCCGTTCCGCAGCGATTGTTGTGCCGGCGAGTGGGAGGGGGACAGAGCCAGAAAGAGAGAGAGAGGGAGAGAGAGACAGAGCGCATCCAAGTTTGCTGTTTTGTATATCTGACATCGTTCTGACTGCGCAATGTCAAGCGCAATGATGTGAGACAATTACTTTTAATTCGCTTTTGAAATTACACAATTTAAGGCGGGGCAAGAAACCTAAACATGAACGGGAAACTTAAAGAAACCAAATGAACTTATGAGTAAAATTAACCCCAAGGAAAAGGAAGTGCAGTAATGTGTGGGTGAAATTTGAGATTATTCATAGTTCATACTGTTAATTGGATTATTTAAATCAAGGGAAAGAAAGTGGGTGTGGCAGTAAAGAACATGGAAACGAAAGTACGTCGAAGAGTGGGAAATAAGATTTAACTTTTTAGACTTATACAATATACAGAAGAGAGAGAAAAAACGAGAGTAGGAAAGAACTATAAATAACATTTATCATTATATTTCAAAGCATTCTGAATAAAGTTTTCTTTAGCTTATGTCAATGTCATGGAAGAATTGACAGTTCTGTTGATAAGTAGGAATGAAGCATAATGAATATAACATAAGTATATTTACCTTAAATTTTCAAACCTTCAGGACAATATTGTATACTTAAAAAAATAGGACTTTATTAACTTATACAATATCTATGAAAAAGTAGTTTAATGAATAAATAAGTAGCAAGGAAGCATTGAGCATCATAATGTATTTAAATCTTTACACAAAATGATCCATTCTTACACATTTTTCGAAGGAACTTCACAGGCCTAATTCCACATCTAAAAACCCTTTAATATTCCCCACAAGTAAATCAAGCAATTTCATTTTCGTACCATCTAAGAAACTTTTATTTGTTGTACATCATAGAAAAGTGTTTCGATTATAGTTATAATAAGTATTATACGATATTACAAAGATCTGCATAAACAAGTATGTGTGGGTGTGTACAAGTGTCTCTTTATGCAATTGCTTATTATGATTGCCAAATTGTGGAAGTGTGTGTTCGTGTGTGTGTGTGTGTGTGTGGGACTGTTTCGAGTGCAAGCTCTTTAACTATAATTTAGCGATTGCTTTTTTAGGCTGGCCAAAGTGGAAACCTCTGATGCCCTACAGCTACATAACATTTACACATCGAGTTGTGCGATTCTCTCTTAAGTTCCCATCATTGTTTGTGATACATATTATATGGTATAGTATGGTATATATATAGCGAATGTGACTGGCTTTTGTGCAGTGTTGTGCCAAGTGACTAAGAAAATTGAAGAAGTTACAAATTTAAAGAAAATGAGATTCAGAATTTTATGTGCCCGAAGGATTTTTGTAATTTCAAATACGAAATTGAGTTCAGCAGCTTGCTTCATGCAGTAATTAAGTGCAGTCTCCTCCTTCTTCGGCAGCCTCATTTGCATAGTTGCCTCAGTGCGGCAAGCAGTGGCAGCAACAGTAGCCCCAGCCAGGCGGACAATCCTCCCGCCGCATTGCAACCGTCCGTGGTGCAAGTGCGGCAATAGACGGTCTTGATATAGGACGAGGTCGTGTCCATGGCGCACTTGTCTGCCGGATCATCCATGTCCTCGTAGAAGCAGGAGCGGGAAATCACGCGCTTGCCATAGACTGCAAAGAAGCCATAAGAATAAAAATAAGAACAACGATCCAGACACTTGAAACAATTTTAATTAAAACATTTACTTATTTACAGTGTTTATACATACATATATAGAGACGTGTTCGGTATCTGTATCTGAGCAGAGTAAAATGCCGCACATTAAGTGTAATTTATGTGTCGACAACGCTTGGCGTGGGCTTTTTTGCGTTTCTGCGTTCATATTCTGGTTTAGTTTCGACTCTTTGGCGTGTCTCTCTATCTCAAAAATGTCATTTCAAATGTCATCCGAATTGTCGATCATGCACCAGCGGATCTGGCTAATGGCCAACTGCCAACTGGCCAAATGGCCAAAATGGCCCAAGTGTGAGGTAAGTGCAGCTGATGCAATGCTAACAACAACAACAACGACAACAAAAACAACCAGCAAACCGAACAAGATAAAAGGTAACTGCAAATGCAAGTGGAATACGAAATTGCCCAGCCATGTTGGGCATCTAGAAGAATTTTACCTCTTTATAAATAATGAAAAACAACAACTTAGACACGCACTAACAAAATACGAAACATTGTTTGACTCTTTTCAGAAATGCGTAAATTGCCTTAATGAGTCGCATTTAAATTGTGCTAATTAACATTTTCTAAATCTTTATCTTATGCAAGAGAGATAAGCCAAATTAAGTTGATTAAATTGAGTTTACTTATTCCAACATTATACATTTGCTAGACAATATTAATGTAATGAAAATTAGCACAATCGGACAGAAACTTGTTATAGTTGATGTTAAATATGGATGATTGTAATGAATAAATAAACATTTGGGCCACATATCAAAAATTTCAAATAAAATGTTGATGATTTTACAAGGAAATCATTAAAATATCTATAAGAAACTACAAACAATACTTGATAAAATGACTTAGATGCTTAACCTTTAGCAATTTCTTTTTGAACTGCCGATGGCAATCTGAGATACTTTAAAGTACTTAAGGGACTTTCCTTTGAATCACAATTCCGCTGGTGAAAGTTGCTAACAACTTAAGACATCTAATGCTTGCCAAGAATATTATTTAACTGAATTATAACTCTTTAGGCAAACGGACCACACTACAAAATGGGTTCAAGGCTTGCGGTACGCAACGATCGACGGCTTCGCCGGCTCGAGCAGGCCGGGCCAGGCCAAGCCAGGCCAGGCTAGGCCAGTCAGGGGCTGCGCAACAAAAACGCAAACAGCAAATGAGGCCTGAGACTATGGCTAGCTGGCTGGCTGGTTGGCCTGGCTGGCCTGACTGGCTGGCAAGATACACTGCCAAAACCGAACGAAGCCAAAGAGTCAGCGAAACGAGACAATTTGCAATCAGCAAACGGCAAACGGCAATGGCAAATGAAAACCAGAAAAATGCACAACAAATTGCGTTTTCTCATTGCGTGTGTGTGCGTCCCCATGTGTGTGTGCACAACAGAACAAAAACACACATAAAACGCGAAATAAAACAAAATCAGTTAAATATCGAGATTGCAATAAAATGAAATAAAACTTTAAAAGCAACTCAAAAAGGTGCGCGCTGACCATTTATGCAATTGGCTTCAAGAATCAGACGAGAGAGAGGGGGGTGGGGTGAGGGGGAAGAGAGGTGCGTGGTGTACAAGTCTCTAATAAAATTGTTGACAATTGTCGCCTTATCACGGCCGCAGCATCAAACAAGGCACAGAGAATGCCGTTGCCAGCTGCAGAGACCAAAGAAAATTGCAAAAATTGTGCATACGCCGCGTGCGCCGCCGCCGTTGTAGCTGCAACGATACGCGAGTGTTTGTTTTTGTTTTTGGAAATGCTGCATTGTGTCATAAATTTAAATTTTAATTAATTTAATTATTTATTGGTCGAAATGTGTTTGGCAACATTTTTCACAGTAACCGCATCGCAGGAGGTGGAGCAGGAGGAGGAGAAGGAGAGGAGAGGAGAACAGCAGCAACAAAAACTGCAGCGAAAAAAAGTCAACGCAATTGGCCAAAAATAGGCAAAAAATCGACGACAGCTTTTTGAGCGTTGGCCAAAACGCAACAAGTTGCAAAATATTTGCACAGTGACGCACAGTGACAACTAAAATGCAACGCACACTGGCTGAGAGCGTACACTGATAGCTAATTGCTTGGCCCGACTGTGTGCTGCCGTTGCTTTTGGCTTAGCTTGAAATTATGGAATACATTTTTAATTTGACATTTGCCAAAAACTCAGCCAGTCGTCGGCCCAAACTTCATAAGCAATTAATTTAACGGCATATAAATTGAGCAGCGGCAGCACAGCAACAACAACAACAACTGCAGCATCGCCTAGTTGCATTTTTCTCAGACATTTGGCTAACATTCTGCCGACGTCGCCGTCGTCTTTCCAGTCTCTGTTTGTTTATCTCCCTCTCTCTCTGCCCCTTCCCCCCGCCATAAGCCGTAATTGAGCGCTTCACGCTGTGCAACAACTTAATTAATTTATATTTTTGTTGTTTTTGTTTTTGTTTGTCTAGCTTAGTTAATTCGCTGCTCATTTGGAGAGACCTGACTCAAGCGAAACCTCAGAGACTGAGACGATTTTGACTGAGACCGAGACTGAGACGCCAACTGAGACTGAGACACGAACTGAGACTGAGACTGAGGCTGCTTGGAGATTTGCCGTTTGCAATTTTAATTGCCCGCCGCAAATCTTTGCAAATATTTGCAGCGCCAATTTGTAGACGCTTGATTGCAAAAATTTAATGGTGTTCATTAATTGGCCATAAGAAATTGGCTAAAAATGCTTTAGACGAGAAACAGAAACGAAATACGACAGAGATCGCCACTTGATCTCTTCTCGCATGCTAATTGATAAGATCGCGTGCATATTACTGTTTTTCATGCCTTGCAAATCGGATTAGAAACGGACTAAAAAAATTACATCATATTTATTATAATTATGTATTTAGGTAGATTTATTGCGGAATATGAAATATGCAAAGAGTCAATAATTTTAGGAGGAAATCTGCTGCATTTGTCCGAACATTTTCCACAGTAAAGAGGCTTAAACTTGGAAGAAATTTACTTCCTTAATATATTGAATTTAGACTGCAAAATGATATCAAAAGATAAACCTATATAAATATTTATAAGGAGATATAAAAAGATTTTCTACAGTAAAATGTTAAGAAAATAACGACAAATTTAATAAATTTTAATCGTATTTAAAATGAAACATGACAGGTAAGAAATGCACAGGGGAAATAAAGACAAAATGCAGAAATTATAGAAACACTTTCCACAGTGAAATTGGTAGAAATTTTATAGGAATTTCCCAGTGATTTACTTGCTATTAAAATACAAATTTAAGCACGTTCCCAACGGCGTTCTCAGCAACATTTACATGGGAACTGTATTCACATGTATTAAATGAATAAAACATTATCAATAAATACATGGTTTTCATTTCTATACCATGCTTGGCTGAGTCACCAAATGCAACAGATACAAATCTAGCCTGAAAAGTCATAAAAAAGCTAAATAACTGCAGCTAGCTTTCTTTGTTTTAGTCGTTTTGGCCTTAACTCTTCTTCTCTGACCCACTTCAGCACAACAATAAGCAATGTTACTATATATGACTTTATTATATGACAATCCTCTGCAACCATCGTTCAACAATTGTCAAACTGAATAGCCAAATCAGATCAAAAGGCAGCGATATGCAACGCTTGGCAAATTGGGCAGCAATGCGAAAATTTCAATTTCATTTAGTTTGCTTTTTCTCTTCTTGTTGTTATTGTTTGTTTTGTGTGTCTTGTTGTTGTTGTTGCTTGTCAAATGCAAATGCCAACAAGCGGCACAATTTGCACCGGCCGCAGGCACAAAATACAATACTGATCGACGAGTGCAGCGGCAGTGAATATCACTCATACGCCGCGTGTGTTGGCGTTTTCACTCTATTTTATTTGTTGTTGTTTGTTTCTCTGTGTGTGTGATCGCCACATAAATTTGCCGTAAATTAGCGGCACATGCAACTCAGCCTGGCCTGGGCCAAGTGTCGCCACTTGTGCAGTTGCGCATGCCACGCCTCCTGGTCAACGCCCCCAGCTGCTGCAGCTGCAGCTGCTGGAAACGAACACGCTTTTCGCTTGCCGAACAACACAACTGGGCGGCCGCACAATGGTTGCCCCTTTCCCTCTGCCACCCGCTGCCCCTGGACCCACCACCCTGTGGATTTGTATGCCGCACTTGTTGCCGACTTTGTCATGGCAATAAATCTCAATCTTGTTTGACGCTTTGTGGCAGCCAACAACACGCGGCAGCAGTCGCCAAGCGGGTGTGATTGACCCACCGGTGGGTCTGTGCAGTCACAACAGTAACAACAGCCTCCCCACCCCTCTTTCAGCCTTCACCAGTTGAGCTTACCTTCCTGCACAAGCTTCTTGCACACGGGACGCGCATTGACCGACTTCACTCCCACCGAGTAGGTGCAGTTCACATAGCTCCAGTAGCGCTGCTGCTCCGATATGCTGTCCGGCTGGAAGGGATCGTTGCAGAACTCGCCGTTCGAAACGTCTGTGGAGCAGCGCCAGCAGCGCAGCACAGCGGTAGCTAGAAAGCAAATGAAAGAAGAGAGATTAAAGAGGGAGTCTTGATATGAAAATGAAGAAAAAGAAGGAGGAGAAACAGTAAAAAATTACTGCTGCTGCAAATTTTACAATATTTTTAATACGATATATACATATGTTCATTTAGACATCAAGCAAGGAAAATTAGTAGAAACGTTCAGGCATTAATTGCTAACTACGTATCATAACAAATATGTATTGAGATAAAGCCCATTATGAACAGATAACTAAAATTTGTTATTATTATTTTCGTTCCTTTTGAACCAATTACGGAGGCATTTTTATTGTATGATTTCCTTTCCTTTTCCCTAAGGTTGTTTTTGTTCTCCGTAAGTAATACTTATAATAAATATTTAGGAATCTAAATTGAATTTTTATACATATTGCACTTAACAAATTTAAAAACAGGATCTATACCACGACCTACAAGACATATTGTTAGCTTCTGGGCTTAATTATCAATTAAGTTGTTCTTTCTCTTCAATTCCTATAAAGCGCTTTCCTAAGTAGTGTCGCACATCTCTTTCAGGCCTAAGCCCTGCTTGCTATGAGTGTGTGCTCTGGGTTTCTGCCCCTAACGTACAGAATCTGCATATCACATTATTAGCATAGTTTGAAGAGGTGAATCCCGTGAATCCTACAAAAGGGAGAAGGTCTATACGAATACGCAGCTAAATATTGGCACAGGTCAGACTAAACCTTAGTACCCAAAACTAAAATTTAAAACTGTATAATAGTGAATACCAGAAAACCCCAAACGGTTTCTCTTTCTGGTTGCTGAAATTTCTAGAAAATACAAAACATAAATAAATTGACTCAGTCGAGACCCCTATTCCCTGCACACTCGCATATTTCAGTCAAGTAGCCCAAGTAGAACGCAATTAAAAGCCATTGACAACACTCTGTTTGCTAAGTAGAAAACGCTTCTTTATCTATTTTGTATTCTTTACAAGCAGAGCAGCCGCATGCCAAGCCCCAAAGCAAGCCTAGAAAGATGCACGATATATATTGATCCGGGCTTATCATAAACTAAGTGAGTAATTTCGCTCTAAAGTCCAATCAAGCGATGATTTTGCAGCCCAATAAATAATGCAAACTGGGCAGAGAAGCTGGCGGTGGCTTTTGAACAAAATGCTTGGAAATTAATTAGACACAGAAGCCTTTTGGCTGAGCGATTTATGCGACAGTCAAGTGGAAAACTGCCTTATAAAAGTGTCAAAACTTTCGGCTTTGACGTTGTTTATGCACGCATGATCGGCCTAAAGAGCGTGTAAATAATTATAAAACATTTTATTTCGGAATTAAAAGAGATCAAGAAAAAAACGAAAGAGGGAGATAGAGAGAGAGGGGCAGAGGGAGACGGCTGCCGACGGCGGATGTGGATGACGAGCAGAAAACTTGTTTGCCCAATTTAAACGTCAAGCGTTAACGTTCAGGTTAAATGCACTTAACCAACACTTTGAGGCGCGTTTAAATGAAAGCTTAGATAAGAAGGGGGAATAGGCCTGGCCTATGCGACCCAACTTGCCTCTCCTCCTCCCTCTCCCCCTCCCCTTCCTCTGGCAGCTGACAAAACGTGTTTGAGGCCGCCGCGAACCGCATTTGGCCATAAACAACAAACATAAACATTACAATTTGCTGTAGTTTTTGAAACGCAGCCGCAACTTGAGCTTCGCATTTGAATTTGAATTTGAATTCGAAGTTAAATTGCAGTTCACATTTTTAATACGCAATTTTCGAAAATTATTATTATCATTTACAATATATTGAAATTAATTGACAGTCGAATTGTCAGATCGTTCCACAAATTGTTTATTTCTCGTACAGTGCAGTGGCAGTTTACTAATGGTAATGACTGTAATTCTATGCAACATGAAAATTGATATTGTACGCGCGCGCGCGCCTGCGTTTTATGCCAAATGTTTTGGCAGTTCCAAACAACGACCCAAAAATGGCTACGCACATGTCTGTCACGGTGTATGTTTGTATGTGACATTACTTGGATTTATTTTGGATTATAATATGGGTGCGATTGGAACTGGGCATTCTAGTTTATAATAGAAAGACTCTGTAAGGTTTTGAATGTTGCAAAAGGAAATTCTTAGAAGAAATGAGGTATTAAGAACTAATCTTGATTCTTCTATTCAATATTACAGCATATATTGTACAGAACCATATCATAGTAAAATATTAGATATTATCTCAGATTTGATAAATATGATTCTACGCAATATATTACTGTTAGGCTAGTTGCTCTATAAATCAAAGCATCACTATGTGTCTTATAACCCATTGGCATCTTTAACTTTATTGACTAGTCGTAAATTTTGAATTTGCCGCAACGCTCTAAACAAAATACTAAGATGAAGCGCATTTTGGTTTGCGTATTATAGGCATTGAATCCATATGATTGATCTCGATTCTAGTATAAAATTCACGAGATATTATCTTAGATCAACGCACTTCAAAAAGTCGCTTTAATCGTTGAGTCAATATGATTCTACCTAATATATTACTGCTAGGCTTAGAAAACTTGCTTTCAATGCCTATAGAACGCAAACCAAAAACAGTTTTCAAGTTCTGTTAATCGCTAATGCTGACTGGAGCAGTGTTGTATTTAGAGCAGGTGCGCGGCAAATACAAAAAGTCACGGACTTATCAAACGACCCTCGTACTTTCTTTTTAAATATTATATCTCATTTTTTATTTGGCCTATAAAAAGTACATAGTAAATATAAATATACGTTTGTCCAACCCATAATCAACCCCAATCAACGACAGTCTCAACAAATTTCCAAGAAGGCAATTATAAAATTGCATTTTCACTTTGGCAAACTTCCATGGGGAACCCGACCCAAGTCGGTTTAGAAAACTACAGTAAAAGTTTTGCCGCTGCAATTTTGCAGTCGGATAAATGCAGACTATGTTACTGCGCCCATGTGATTATGCGAGTTGAATGCCCTGTGCAGCCCTATAGACCGATATCGGCACAAGTGCTATAAGCAAAAGTCGCCAACAATAAAGTCGCAAGTTGGGTCTGCGAGTTTTCCCCGCACACAATGCACAAATATGGCAAAGTTCACATGCAATTTCAGCATTAGCTGGGGGACAGCAAAACAAGAGAGAGAGAGAGAGACAAGAGAAGGCGAGAAAGGAGAGAAGATAGAGGTGGAGAGTGAGTAGTGTAGGTAGTTGGATGGCGCTTAAAAGCTGTAAAAAATGTGTTGATTATTCGTCCCCTCCCCGAAATGTCGGCGACATGCCGCGCCATATCTTGGCCGTAAAAGCGACAACTTACGAGCCCTAAAACTCAGAGAGAAACGACAAGAGCAGCGTTGAGTGTGGGCACAGAGGGGGGAGGAACTCAAACTCAACTGACATGCAACATCAAGGTTCGTTCAACTGCAACGACGACGGCGACTTGTCGAACGTATTCGAAATTGTTGCGTTTTTGGCCTAAATGCTTGAATAATTAGACTCGCATTATATGGAAATGCAGTGGCAGCTCAGAGAGAGAGAGGATGAGGGGGACAGAGAGAGAGAGAGAGAAGCAGACCTACTGTAAGTGGCTCGCATAATAAATTGCGCATCGCGTCTTTAGGCTAAACATTCCCGCACCCAAACTGATTGAAAATTCCAGCGAAAAGTTGCAAAATGATTTAATGACTTACACACAAAACTATTAGGGGTATTCCGTGCACATTTTTTCGATTTGGGTGTGTGTTTACGAGGGTTGCCTGGCATTATGATAATTACTGCGATTGTATCTAAAGCAAATTGCTCTACAGCCCCCGATGACATGTCGTGCATGTCAAATCTCGTTTGCTTAGTCAGCGTTGAGTTGAACTTACACACAGAAATTACCTCTTATTAATTATGTAACTTTGAGATCATCGCTGAGCTATGCAGTCTATAAAGATGAGCCAAGATGATCTATGCAAAACGTGAAATTGTTTTCTATTCTGCCGCATTTCGGAACTGGGTGCGACCAAGTGGAAACAATTACTTAATATTGTAGCAGCAGCACGACACTCAGACAAGCTGAAGCTGTCAGTGTCCAGTGTAGGCTTTATTGAGTTGCGTGTGCTCAGCTGACAGTGGGCACATAATGGACAAAAATAAAAGGGCCTTACAATGAAACTATAGCAGGGGAAGGCGTGCACCGAGAACACTCCCATAAAACTTCCCAAAAAAAAAACCAAAGTATCAACAGAAAGTTGAAGACACATGCAGCATGACGACATCGACAGAGTGTGGGCGCCATAAGGGCCTAGTAGGTTGAGTACACTTTGAGAAGAAGGTTGTAATGAAAAGTATTTTGAATAGAAAACTTAAGAAAAAGGTTTGTTCAATATTAAATCTGTGTGATTTGCGAAATGACATGCAGTGACAAACTAAAGTATATATATTGCTTATGAATAAGATTGGTATATTTCGATATTTTAACTTTCCACTTTATCTTAGATACCAATATAATGCACATAATGTCTATAAAAGCATTTTTCAATAAATACTTAATTATCTTTTCGAATCTTGACTTGTTTCCGACATCTGAACAATATACCATTATTGCTGATAAATTTAGTCTACCCTGCTCACTTTTTCTGACAGTGTATTCTCTCTCTGAACACACTGCCCCCATTTGAAATGTTTTCTATACGAAACATTTCTCTAGTTTGCCCACACAGTTTCAATTCAATTAAATGCAGCCGTTTATTGTGCACTTTAATCAATTTAAGCAACCCACCGACTTTTCTTCCCATTCAAGTAGTCCGGAAAATTGATGACAGTGCACAGTCGTTTTTCCCTGTTCACTTGCTCAGATCATTAAGAATATGGCACACACATACAAGTATATAAAACATATAGTACATATATATTTCTCTTATGCGCGCTGCAGTCTGTTCATTTTTCAAAGTCTTCAGTTCTTAAGGTCGTGCAAATATTGTTCCAAGACTGCAGACAGTCGAGTGTTTGATGTATAAATAAATATACGTTAATCGACAAGTGCATAAATATCGATAAATCATGAAATAATCCGCCTGCTGTTGCCTGCGCCTGCCACAGCGGGCACTTCACTCAGCGCGTTAAGTATACGCCCGTGTATACGGCCTATATACTCTTCTCACATTGAATGTCACTCTGGAGGCTGCAGCCGTGTGCATGGGTGCACTCTAACAATAGCTTTGATAATGCCACAGACAATGAATGCCAGCTGCGGCTTATCAATTCGGGTCGCCTGCCAAGATGATTGATTATAGTTTATTATAAATATATAAACAATAAAATAAATCAGGGCAATTGTTTATGGCAATTTTAAACAGTCCATAAATATCACAACACATTTCTGCTACTCTTTAAATTTCATTTTCACTTCCACCAACATCATTTTACTTCTTTAGACGAGTCCGCTTGAGGGACTTAAGAAAGCCCTTTAACTCAAGTGCACTTCAAAAGTAAATTCCTTTCCTCTAAGCTCTACTGCAATCCTGGTTCGCTGAACTCATTTCAACCCCGCACACACTAACACACACACACACGCAGTTAATTAGCCGTTGCTTTTATGCAAGTGCACGCACAGAGGATGTAAAGAACGCACCTGCATCGAGACTCAGCGCCAGGCAAAGCAACCCCAGCAGCAGCGTGCAGGTGACAGAGTTGGACATTTTTTCCAAAAGGGTTTCGCACAACAAGTTACTTGTTGTTGTTGTTGTTGTTGTAGTTGGAGGGAAGTTGTTGGCTTCGTTTTTGTTTTGATTCGCACAGATTTCACACGTGTTTGCACTGATTTAGCTTATGCTAATTTCTGTGTGTTGGATTACGACAGAAGAGACCGTAACTATTGCCCAACTCGAGGGATTGCTTAGTTGTAATACTATTATGTTGCACGAGGAGCGCATGCGACGCGTTGGAAATCTGAAAACGAACTAAACCAAAAGTGAACAGAAAATGCGCCACAAGTCCCCAACGACAATGCGAACCAATAACAAAACGAACGAACTTGCAAACACACAAGAGACACTGCGACACCCAGAGAGAGAGAGGGAGATGGAAGAGGCAAAAGGGAGACCAAGAGAGAGACACGACAGAGAGAGAGAGAGAGAGAGATCGTTCAATGTGCCCCGATTGTGTGCGTTGATTGCAACACAAAACTAGAGAATCGCCCAGAGAGAGGGAGAGAGAGTGAGAGAGCAGAGACAAAAGATACGCACTGAGAAGTTGAAGTGTCGTTGGACTTCATATTAAAGTTAGTTGTTTATATGGGATTGGGTTAGCAGTTGGTTAAGGCACTCGTCCCGCACTTCTTCTAATGTCTACCACGAATCACTTGCAGTTTCAGCCAGAAGCACAGTGGAACAACGACGTGAAAAATGTAAAATATTTTCTGTCAAATATCGCAAAGATTTTAAGTACATCTTTATCATCTCTGTTAATTTTCTTTATTTTAAATATTCTTTATACTCTGATAGAAAATCTATTATCCATTAATTTCATGGTAAATTAGAAAATCTGATTAAATATTAGGTTCAGATTTTATTTATGATAAATATGATATACAAATTTAAATAAAAAAATGTATTCTCACTAAAATTTAAGAGGAATTTATATAGATTTTAAATTGATACTATTGTAGTTGATTTTATTAATTTTTAAATTAATTAAACATTCAATTTGCAGAATGATAGAAAATCTTTGATCTCTTACTTTAAATCAAATCTTTGTTAGCCTTGAAAAGTTTTTTTTTTCGTTTTGTTTAACTTGAAGAGAACGAAATTAATTTTTTTCAATTATTGTTCGTTTTATTTATAAAATAATTATCTAACTAATTCTCAAATATATATCTTAAATATGTTTTATAGTCTAAAATATATAATACGAGTATCTTATCATGAATAGTTTTAAATATTTAACTGTTAACATTTTCAACTCCTGCAGGCTTTCGTTCCACTGTGCACTAAACCATTGCGTTTTCTTGCCCCATTGACGCTTAATGACACTTGCTGTCTATCGCTCTCTCCGTTCCCCCTGTCTCCCTCTCTGCCTCTCTATCACTCTCGCTCCCTCTCACTTTCCGCTGTCTGTCTGTCATCAGTGGCAATTGAATGTTAACTGCGAGTCCGTTGTCCCTGTTGTTGTTGTTGTTGGTATTGTTGTTGTTGCCATCCGTCCGTTGTCATCAAATCAGCGCATTGCTGATAAGGAAATGCAATGTCGACACTTTGCAACGAGGACAGCACTCCACAGCCGGCACCAGCACTGCCTTCCACATCACCCATCCGTGCGTGGAATCCTGGCCAAGAAGTGCATCTCATAGTAAAATCTGTTGCAAATATTTTATGCGTTTTCTATGGCAGCGTGATTTGTCTTTTATTATTTCGCTTTTAACGAGTTTGTTTGCTTTTACAGCCGGGGAGGGGAGGGGGCAGAGCAAACTTTTTATGCGAGTCCATTGACTTGCCAGTTTTTATGGCACGCACGGGTTAATGTCCCCGTGCCGAAAACAATTAAGCAAGCTAAATCGTTAGCACAAAGGACTTTGCACTTTAATCGGAAAAGAAATTCATAAAAAATGGATGAGAAAATAGAATGAAATTTATCAATATTTTAAGAATGCTTGGTAGCGAAATATCGAAAAGAAATCGATGCTCAAAGTATAAAAAATCGCTAAGGAATGAAGTTTCTCAACATATATATTTAGCTTGAGTATTTATAATCTACCTACGACAAGGTACTCGCAGCTGTACCCTCCCCGCACTACATTAATGTGATTGCTCTGGCTTGGGCATGTCTGGGACTTTTCATACGCCCAAGAAGGTAATTGTTGAGTAGCCACTCAAGAAAATCCCCAAACAAACGTACAATTAGATAGTTCATTAAACACAAATTGTGTCAATCCAGAAATGTCCAATAAACTACGCCTCACACTCGCTCCCCAAGGTTTTGCCTCTGACAATGCACAACTTGAAGGGAGACAATGAACGAGCCTTAGTCTTAGATGGTTAAAGACCGATTTGACATATTTCTCTGTGGAGAAGGAGGGTCTGCTTGGCATATTTGTAATATGCTTAAGGAGTACAATGACGTCGCGACGTCAACGAGCTCTGCAGAGGGTGATTTAGTTTTCCAATAAGCCTCTATTTGACAGCTGCATACAAATTAGAAAATAATTGTACTCCCGACCTGGCATTATTTATCATTCATACGCTGCTTCGTACTCGATTAGAGTCGAGCCTAGGCTAAGTTTTATGTTCTTTGGTGTAATTAATGAAATGGGACATGCATGGCTAAGCTAATCGAAGAGACTTGTGAGTTCGCTCTTAAGATTTTATAAGCTAAATCAATTTACTTTTTATAGTAAGTTTTAAGTTCAGTAAGCGCCTTCCTCTACTCGTTCAATTGTCTCCTAGTCGCTTGTATCAAAAACGACAAAGATTTCATCACAGTAATTACAATAAATAGCGAGTCTATATCATACAAACTTCACTTAATTAGGGGATTCTCAGCCGCAACACGAGCAATTTTAAGTAATTTGACTTACAGCGACGGAAATGCCACAATTAAAATAATAAAGAAATTAAAAATCTCTGATGGAAATCGCCCTAATGAGGATGCCGTCGAAGTTGTCTTCATTTAGTCAAGTCTGCAACCAGTTAGTCATGACAGGCACCATTCTGCCAATGCAACCCTGGCAGCTTTAACCAGAAACCGTTACCAAGCCAACCACAACAACAACAAACACCTTGGTGACCGGCGAAAGAAAAACACAAAACAATTTCCAAAATGAAACTCAAAACACGCATTTGCAAGAAAATTTCCATAAAAAGTGCGGAAAACTCACAGGAACGAAGCGTGCAGTCCTCCAATTTGCCGCTGAGCTGTGTGGACTGGAGCAGCAATGAGGAGATCTACTTTGTCAGGTGAGTTGCATGAACAGAGGCACACTGTGGCAACCTCTTACTATCTTTCCCCCTCTCTCTTTTCCTGCCTCAGCGATGATCACCAGATTTACAAATGGAGCGATGTCAGTCGCGACTCTGTTGAGGTTGCCAAGCTCCCAGATGACTTCATACCCACCGATCTGCATTGGTTGCTGCTGGGCGGACGCAGCAGTGGCGGTGGCAAGGGCAGCGACACCCTGCTCATCTGCAGCAACGACGGTCGCTTCATCATACTCAACAAGAGTGCGCGGGTGGAGCGCAGCATTTCCGCCCACACTGCGGCAATTAGTTCGGGCCGGTGGAGTCCCGATGGCGCTGGATTGCTAACTGCAGCGGAAGATGGCGTCATCAAGATCTGGTCACGCTCAGGCATGCTGCGCTCCACGGTTGTACAGAGTGACGAGGCCATTCGCTGTGCACGCTGGGCGCCCACCTCGACGTCGATTGCCTTCAGTCAGGGTGGACATATCTCCATCAAACCTTTGGCGGCAAACAGCAAGTTGATAAGGGTAAATAGTCTCCACCTTTCCCTCTATTTTCCACTCTAGCCCACTCTCTCTCCACAGTGGCGTGCCCACGATGGTCTAGTGCTCTCGCTTAGCTGGTCTACCCAGTCCAACATAATAGCATCGGGTGGCGAGGACTTTCGCTTTAAGATCTGGGATGCCCAGGGTGCGAATCTCTTTACCAGCTCAGCGGAGGAGTTTGCCATAACTAGCGTAGCCTTTAATCCCGAAAAGGATTATCTGCTGGTGGGCACTTTCAACATGCTCAAACTCTGCCACAGCACAGGGGTAAGTCAATCTCCCTCCCTGCATCATTCTCCCTTTACTGTTAGTGATTTGAGTTTTTTTCAGTGGTCATACAGCAGCGCCCGCTTCACATCGCCCAGCATGGGTTCGTTTTACACACTGTCCTGGTCAGCAGATGGCACTCAGGTGGCCTGTGGCACCTCGACGGGTCAACTGCTTGTGGGCTACGCTGTGGAGCAGCAGCTTAACTCGCGTAATCTGAAGGCAATAAGCACGAGTCGCAAATCGATTGCCCTGCAGGACATTGCCAATGGCACCAAGGATGTGCTGGACTTTCCGCAACGTGTCATCAATTTTGCCCTGGGCTATGGGCATCTGGTGGTGGCCACCACCCACCAGCTGCACATCTACAACGAGAAGTACATCAACACACCGATTATTATCGATGGGCGCAACGATGTGCGGGTTATCGAAGTGGGCAAGAAGTAAGTGCAGAAAGAGACCAGCAGCCGTAGACACTAATCCTCTCTTCTTGTTCCCAGGTATTTCATGGTACTGGATGCCTCCTCGATTTGGGTGTACACCTACACGGGTCGCCTGCATCTCAATCCTCGTTACCCCGGCTCACAGGCCCAGTTGCCGTTGCTTACCTGGCGGTCCATTTCACTAGGCCTTGATGTGCTCGCTATACGCGACAATTCGGAGACATCGTTGCTTCATCTCTTCGACTTGATCCCGGGTGCCTCGCGACAGTACGAACCTCAGTCGCTACGTGCCAAGCAGCAGCTGGCGGAGATTGCCGCCTGTCGTGCGGGCAGCGCTGACGATCAGTTCATCGCCTTTATCGACACCAATCGTGAGTTGTACATCAGCGAGACACGCAATCTCAGTGGTGGAGGCTCAGCTGGACCGACGGGAGGCACTGCTGCTACAGGTGGCACTGATGAGATCTACAAAATTGGCACACAGCTTACATCGATTAAGTGGGCCAGCGAGACGAACATTTTGGTGGGGGTTCATGATTCTTGCTACAGCATTTGGTATTGCCCCGGCGAGGGTGCAGCCGATCCCACGATAATTGCTCTGACCACCATCACACTGGACACGGCGTGAGTCTATTTCTCTATTTATTTCTTGATTTATCATCTATTTCTTTATCTTTCTATCTACCTTACTATTTATCAATATATTGAACAAGTCCCTGTCTCTACCTTTCCATCTATCTTTTAATCTATCTCTCAATCCGTGTTTCTAACTACCTATATGTATTTATCTACTTCTCTCTATTCACCCCTCTCTCTCTCTCTCTCCCTCTTAGTGAATTTGGCAAGCACGTGACAATCGATAGCTTCGAGGATGCCATCATAACTTTCCGCTGCGCTGGCGCTCTGCTGCCCGTGAACGTGAACATCTACTGTGAGGTGCTGCACCGCACCCTGCAGGAAGGTCAATGGCAGCAGGCTTTGAGGATTTGTCGCCTGGCACAGCACACAAGTCTGTGGGCAACCCTAGCAGCGGTGGCAACACGCAAGCATCAGTTGCAGCTCAGCGAGGAGGCCTATTCGGCTGCATTGCAAATCGATAAAGTCAGCTATCTGCAACATCTGAAGACACTTGCCCCATCGAGTGCCGAGCAGATGGCCGAGAATTCGCTGATGCTTGGTCGCCTACTCGAGGCCGAGACGATTCTGTTGCACAATCGCAAATACGCAGAGGCTGTGGCGCTGGCACTGCGCATGCACAACTGGAAACGTGCCCTAGAGATTGCCCAACGAGCGGAGCAGGCCGACCAAACCGATGGAGATCAGCAGCAGGTGAAACGGGTGCTGCAGCAACGACAACTCTATCTAAAGGCCTTGCAGCGAGAGGAATGGGATGCGCTTTACCTGAAGTACGAGGTCAAGCAAGATAGTAGTGAATAGGAATAGAGATTGCGATCGATAGTATCGATAATCTCGATAACTGCAATTTATTTGTGACTGTAATATCAAATAACAGAAGAAATATACACAACAATACTAATGATACTATAATTCTCGATAAATGAACCATAAATAGTTTAGTTTTAGTTTTTTCTTTAATAAAAATCGATAACATTTACTATATTCTGATCATTAAAATTCATTATCTTCAGCCGATAATATCTAGGGTACTTTCAGGGTCTCACTGTCTGCTTTATAGACATGTTGGAGTATTCCTTCAGTATGCTGGCCTTACCATTGGCTTCCCCTCTATCGCATTGATGATGTTGTTGGCAGCCAAAAGACTCATCTCAATTGTTGTCTTCATCGTCTGCGTACCCAGATGGGGCAGCACAACTGTACATAGAAAGAACATTAAACAGTTATACAAATCTCAACAAAATCAACAAATTGATACTCACCACAATTGGGTAACTTTAGCAGGGGATCATCGGCTGGCAATGGCTCCGGCGTTGTAACATCCAAACCGGCCGAGAAGATGGTACCATTTGTCAAGGCCTTGTGTAGATCACTTTGCACTACAAGGCCTGCAATTTTAGAGAATGATTGATAATGGCAGAAAGCCTTGGTCAAGCATACTAACCTCCTCTGGCAACATTGACAAAGACAGCAATGTTTTTCATCTGCTCGAAGGCCTTTGCATTGAATTTTCCACGAGTTTCCTCTGTGAGTGGTGCGGCAACCACAAGAAAATCGCTTTCCCTTAAAAGCTGCTCAAAGGGCACATGCTGTGCCCCAAACTCCACATCGTTCTCCTTGCGTGTGCGCGTAGTATAGATTATTTTGGCCACTTCCCAACACTGTAGACGCTTTGCAATAGCCTGACTGATGCCGCCAAAGCCAAAGAAACCGATTACCGAATCGCGAATCTCCTGACCCATGCGCCAGACTATTTGCTCCGTTGCCACCTGCGAACTGGAAGGAAGAGGGCGAAGGGGGCAAGGAAAAATATATAAAGTAATACTTTTAGTATTTTTATTCGACGAAGCATGTTAAGTAAAGATTTTTTAAATTCCAAGAGAAGTCGAGAAAAGGGTAAAATATAGAATTTTTCCAAGTATTTTCTTGAAAAATCAAAAGAGTTGGCAACGCGACAACTAAATGGCGCGCACGATCACAGCTGATCACAGCTGATCTCAGCGTGATCACATCACTAACAAAGTAGCATCGTAGTTCAGCGAAAGCTCTGGCAAAAGCTCTTTCGCTCAGCTGTTTTGTTGTGTACTCACGTCTCGATGTCAGTTCGGCCGGCATGGAAGTGGCGTCCCGCTGCAATCATCAGTCCAATTGCCAGATCCGCCACAGAGTTCTTGACCACGCCCGGTGTGTGACCAAGCGGTAACTGACGTCGCTTGAACTCCGGCACATCCACAAAGTCAATGCCAGACGACATGGTGCTGACGGCGCGCAATTGCGGTCCAGCCGCATCCAAGATGCCAGCATCGAGCGACTGGTAATGTGCCCAGTAGATGGCATCGACGCCGCTGACCTTGCTCAATATCTCGCTGCGCGACGGCGGCACACTTTGGCACACGATGGTCTCGGCGCCACGAGAGCGCAGCAGCTCCAGCGCTGCAATCGGAACATTCGGGTGCGAGACGAGCACCTTGAATGCCTTAGAAATGCTCATCGTGTATGCGCGTATTCGTGTCCCACGATTAACTAATGCAACCGGTGAAATTTTCCATGCCAAAGCTTTGCAATACTAAAGCTTTTTCGTCTCCCATTCAAGCTTTCAAAAGCTGTCACCCTACTCAGCCTCTTTTCCTGCTTGCCGAATTTTTAGCCTACACTGCGAAAAATGAATGACTTAAGAAAACTCTTTGTTAATTATTTTTTATTCTTTTGCGTTGCTTATATAAATAAATAAAATAATGTATTAAACATTTTCTTTTAATTCCAGTTACACTTAGAAATATTTAAGTTAAAAAAACAAATTAATCTTCATTTTTACTTCCGCAATATTTGATTTAGTTATACAGTTTATTAGCCATACAAGGAAATCAAATTGTTCCTTAACCTTCAACAAATGCTCTCAAGGCGGAATTGAAAGTTGTTTTACATTAGTTTTTTATTATCTTAGAAACAGGTTTTTTCATCAAGCATATCCTGGTATGTCATTTATTTCATTAATTGTCGATCCATTGATCAGACGATGAGTGAACAGAATAGAACAGAAAACCACGTTAGCTATTATTTGTAAACTCAGCAAGCCTGACGATTATAACCGGATAACATTTGTTACGTGTGACAAAACTGATACTGAATACACCGTGTCAACATCTATATACCTAAAAGCATACACTGTATACCAAATCTTGAGTTTACAATGCAAATGTTGTCTTCTCTTTTAGATGATGATTGTTGCTGTTCGCTGCGAGACAAAGCTATTTTTTTTGCCTGCTGGACTGCAACGCATACTGTAATGCTACTTGCTCATAATCCCAAGGATGTTATAGTGGTATATGGGTCCGGTAAGTTTTAATTTGTATATCTCTAATTTTACTTAGTGTAAGATAAAACCCGTGTTATTATTACCAATTTTCATTAGGAAGTAAATGGAATAAATACGCTCATCTACTGAATTTTTTGGATTTAATCTGTAACTTACCCGGTACAATATTTCTATTCACTGGCATTTATGCAGTAAGTAAAAGTTCATGGAGTTTCGACTCGATTTTTAAAAATAATTTCATAATTAAAGGAAAGCGGATTATGTTATCTCTTGGGCATTGTATTCAGTTCAATCTATCCTTACTTAAATTTCTATATGGTGTATTTGCCAGTCGTACAAGGCATCTTTACCTATTACGGCCTCAAATATTATAAAGTTCTGAAACAGGGAAAATCTGACTAGCAGGAACTGCATCTTTCGTTGCTCTGATATGAATTCAATTATAGTAAAAGTAAAATGAAATTAATGGACTATCACTGGAGAAATTACGAAAGTCACTCGATAAACCGTTGGACGTAATTCAAGTGTATTCAACCTTTAACTAACTAGAAATGAATTTATGATATTGTTTTGCATTTATTTACATTTATTATTATTAATTACACGATAGTTGTTTATTTTTTTCACAGTTGTTAAATCGCAACCTTGTTCAGTGGGAACCTAGTAGGCAGGCGACAGCATGGGTTCTCCGGCCAGGCCTCGTAGCACATTGTGAGCAGCAATTGTGGACATATCGGCGCGAGTCCGCAGTGTCGCCGAGCCGATGTGGGGCAGAATTACTGTAGAGATTACAGAAAATATGTCAGATGAGATAGAGTTGTCAAAAATGTAGAGGTCTTATAATGTGACGTCAAGGTTAAAAAAGGGTCGCAAGCAAAGTGTGATAGGCCGCGTTATTTTGATATATGCCAGCCCCGTCTTCTATCTCTCTATCACGCCAAAGGGGCTTGTCCCACACGTGATAAGTGATAAGAAATCGTCAAATCAATTTTGAAAACAAACAAAACAGGGGAGAAGTAATACAATTGTTGGTACAGCATGCTTCTGCAACGTCATGGATAAAACAACTCTAAATAATTTGAATTTTAAGAACCCCTGAGTACTTTGAGCTTCAAAACCTATACTACAATATTAAATAACCTACAAAACACCTTAGACCATCACGAGTAAGAATGTGAAGATAAGACGCGGAACTCGTCATAGAGATAAGATGGAAATATCACTTAACCAAAGTCATCCAAGTGACGCCAACTTACCGGCATTCTCGAGCGTTAGCAGTTTGTCCTTGGAGGGCAGTGGTTCAGGATCCACAACATCGAGACCAGCGGCAAAGATGCGATTCGTCTTAAGCGCATCGTATAGATCATCCTGGTTGACGAGTTCTGGGGAATAAGTTAATAATACTTTATAATACCAGACCGTAGCAGAGAGAGATTAGCTCTACTTACTGCCGCGTGCAATGTTCACCAGCACAGCAGTTCTCTTCATCTTGTTGAATGCGGTGGCATTGAAGACACCCTCTGTGGCCGGTGTCAGGGGGGCGGCAATCACAACAAAGTCGCTCTCGGCAAGCAGCGTATCGAAGTCGACCTTCTTGGCATTGAGTTCCTTCTCGATTTCCTTGTCCACGCGACGGCGTGTCGTGTAGAGCACCTGGTTAATGTCGAAGCCCTTAAGGCGCTGGGCAATGGATTGTCCAATGCCGCCGAAACCAAAGAAACCCACGGTAGAGTCACGTATATCCCGACCCAGCAGCCAGTTCAGGTGATAGTTCTCCCAGTTGTCACTAAACAGAGAGAGATATAGAAATCTTGAATCGTTATCATGACTTGCTACTCACGTGTCGATCTTCCTGCGTGCCTCATGGAAGCGACGACCTGCTGCAATGAGCAGACCAACAGCCAGATCGGCTACAGCTGTGTCCAGCACGGTGGGTGTGTGACCCAATGGAATCTTACGACGCTTCACTTCGGCTAAATCAACAAAATCAATGCCAGCTGACATGGTGGAGATTGACTTCAGTTGTGGTCCAGCTGCATCCAAAGCTTCGGCATTGAGAGCAGCATGTCCGCCCCAGAGCACTCCATCGACACCCTTCAGCTTCTCCAACAGCTCGTCACGTCGGGGTGGCAGACTGTGCACCTGTATCACCTCGCAGTTCTCCTTCAGCAAATCGATACCCTCTTGTGGCACCTCGGGATGCGTGATCAATACTTTGAAGGGCTTCGACATGGTGCGATTTCTGCCTCGAAATATAAGCGAAGCATCATGGGGCACAATTAGTACGGCAAAAATAAGCAAAAGACTCCACGTCATTATGAAGCGACGTTTGGCAGGCGACTAAGCTGACTATACCCACCCCGACTTATATAGCGACTTCACGCTCTCGATTTCAAATCGAGCTCGTCTCGCGACGATCGACGATAAACTTGCGAACCTGCTTAGCATATTTCAACTTGAACTTCTAGAATTGTACCGTTTTGTTCAGACTAAGTTCATATGAACCAATCCGTACACTGAAACACTTGTACAAAGCAAGTCCCTGATTTTAGTTAATTTGTCTCATTCGTTTTTTTATTCTATTGTTTGTTTGGTCTTTAAGTCTTGTGTTTATTCATATCTTTTGTTCTTTCTTTAAAATCTTATTGTTTTATTGAATTTAGCCATTCCTCGCGCATATTGACGAACGAACTGAAGAATCAAAGGAACAAAAGACTCGAAGACCAAAGAACAAAAGGCCAAAAGACCAAAAGACTTTAACAAAATGAATGACGCCAAGTAAATGACTCGAATGAACTAAACGACTCGAACGACCGAACTAGAGAATGAACTATAGCTTTTCGACAAATGAATTAATGAACCAAGTTCCTGAAATGAACACAAATCAGCTACTTTATTTGACTCGTAGAGATTTTTTCTAAGCTCTTGGATTTTATTGAAACCGGTTTCAGGTTTTTTTAGAACTGAAAGAGAGTAAACTAAAAATTCTAAATTACAAATTTCTGTGTACTGTCAAGAGAACTGCCGCTGTTGTCAGCAAAAAGGGGTTTACCTTGCATTTATGTATGTTTTTGTGTTTCATGTTTATCTTATCTTGAGTCTTTTAGAATTTTTGAAGAGCTCTCAAATTGCGAATTGATCATATGGACAAACAAAGAATGTGAAACTATTTTTTAGTGTATACGTATATAATTACTTTAATCTTCATAATTAGAATGCGTCATGTGACTGAAGATTTATATGAGTGAATTGAAAACGTGTTCATTTATTTTTCTCAGTGCATTTCAAGTCGTTTTTCCTGAATCGAAGCGATCAGATAAGTAGGGTAGAAATCTTATCAACATTGAAGCTCAGTGCTTATGTTAATGCTGTTGGTTCGTATAAATACTACGCACTTAAGACCGAAAAAACTACAATGACAAGTAAACACTCATATTTTTTGGTATATACTTCAGGTATATTAGTATTTTTATGTATTTGTTTTCATCTAATCATTCGCGCACGACTTTAATTTGTCTTTTGGATGGAAGAGTACTCAGAATGTTATTAATAAAAAACACAACACATTACTATCATTACTCTTGATCTCCCTCACTCTCTCTCTCACTCAATTTCCTCTCTCTCTTTGAGTATTTCATTAATTGTCGTACACAGCTTGTTACATTTTTTTCTACAATCATTGAAAATACCGAAAACAACACAACAAAATGAATTTCGCCCCACTAGAAACAGTACAAGTTAACAACTGACAAGCACAGCGTGCTCACTCTCCCTCTCTCGCTCTTTTGCAATTAATGAAAGCTCTTTCCAAGTAGCTTATGCTCTCGCTCACTGCGTATTCTCACGGTCTCCGGTCTGACGTTCTCTCTTTTACTCACTTTACTTAGCTGTTGGCCGATTGCCGCGCGACTGATTGAAAGTCAATAAAAAACTGCCTTTTATACCGTTACCAACAGACGATCGGCAAAAAACAGGTGAAAAGCTTTCCTCGGATAGCAGCAGTTAAATGTAGCATGTTGTCAAAACTAATGACAAACTTAATTCAGGGCTGGGGGTTTCGGGAAACTATTAAAATAATTGCGGTTGATTTATTTTGTTAACTAGCGTAAATAAACAAATTCTAATAAAAGCTTAAATAGAAACAATTATATTTAATTATAATGTGTACCTTTTTTAAAGGTAACTCCAGAAAAAACAAGAGAAATAAACAAGAAATCAAGAATTTTAAAACCTAGAAAATATATCTGCTTAAGATCTAAGTCATTACTGGATACAAATACTAAAAATACCAAATAAATACCTTAGTCACTATGATATAATAACAACACCAATATAATCGACCTACAGAAAGATCCGTGTCAAAATTAAGCGTAAATCCTATTGTGATCTGCAATTAAAACTGTTCTTATCTCTTTGCCGATCTACAGTGGGAACACTCGCTCAGTTCCTTTGCCTTTGATTGCGGTCATTCTTTTTTTGTTAGTTTGCTTTACTGTTTGCTTTCTTTTCTTTTCTGCTATCGTTTTGTTCTTTATCTGCGCCGCCACTGCACAATTTTTGCTGCTTCTGCTGCTGCTTATCTCGTTCTGTTGGCGTCGCTTCTTATCTCCTCGACCAGCAGTCGTTCGTCTCTTGTGCTGTCTCTCTCTCTCACTCTTTCATTATGACTGTCTCTTTCTCCGTCTGTGCTGCTCCTCCAGTTCGAGTCGCATTTGGATTTTATGAACTCTTTGGCCAGCCTGGTGCTGGGCCACGCTGTGCGCCTGCTTAAAATACCAGTTGGGGATTTTTCCCATCTCATTTGTGAGCGCGATTTCCAATTGGAACGGGCAGCAATGGCCCCAAGTATCCAACCCGCTGCCTGCTGCAGTCGGCATAGCCAGTGGTGGAGACGCAGCTGGAGCCGTTATTGGAACGTTGTGGAACCTACGCGCACTGCTTAAAGCGCCCCGCCACACATACAAATCGTGTGTGCGGCTTTTTTTGTGAGCGGATCTGCTCAAATTTTGTCCGCAAAGCAGCAGGCGCCCAGAGCGGACAACGCGCTCTCCCGCATCGCGTGTTTGGCGCTGCCTCGTGAAAGCAGCAGCTGAAAAGAAACGTTTTACAATTGCGTTGACGTCGACGGCGACAGCGACTGCACGTTGACGGCGGCGTTGGCGGCACTGGTTGACGTTTTGTTGCTTGTTTCTCTCGCTGTCTCTCTTTCTCTGTCTCTATTTCTGTGTGTGTGTGCGTGTCTGTTTGCTTGTACGTTTGCATGTCTGCCTGCCTTGCAGGGCTGTCCCAGCAGCACGTACCTAAGAAATACCCTGTAAGGTACGGCTGCCTTGAGAGAGTTTCTTTGGTAAAGGTTAAATAGCTGCCTACATCTCCGATTTTTTTTAAATTTTTTTCACTGATAGAACTATATTTATCATGAATTTAGGTGATACATGTAAAATAAATTATTTTCAAAATTCAATTAAAAAAAACTAGAAGCGACCGCCAAATAATTCGATCACCTAAATTCATGATAAATATAGTCCTATCAGTGAAAAAAATTTAAAAAAAATCGGAGATGTAGGCAGCTATTTAACCTTTACCGTTTCTTTAACTCAATGCTTGATTGTAAATATTAATTTCTAGTTTATTCCTATTCTTATTATACTAGAAAAATATTTAACATTGTTCATGTTTTTCTTAAAAACCGTACTTTACTGATTTTAATAAAATAACTTCAACTGTAACTGTATAACTTTAAACTTAAAACCCTAATTTTCTTCTTTTATTTTATATAACTATAAAGATTTATCCAGTCACTATATCACTCCAGTTATGCATTATATATTGGCCTGTCGACCTAAGTCCCCAGGCACACTAAAAATTCATTTTAGACTCATTAGAGTGCTCCTCTCCACGGAAATCTTTAGTAAAAGGCGAAAGATTTATTCGACAACTGAAGAGAAGCCAGAGTGAGGAGACAACGCAAACAGCGCACACCCTAATTCAAAATCTATGTAAACTGATTGCGAATTATAACATAAGGTTGGAACTCGGAATGTGCAACCCCTAAGGAATGCAATTCCTAAGTAGGGTGGTTCAACACACGTTTGTCTCTTAGAATTCTCTGCTTGCTGAAGATGTTTACAGCATGCTGTGCTTGAGTCAGTGAGATTCATAGAAATTCTATGTAACTGCAGTACCCGAAGTAGTTAACAATGAACTTGGAGAAGTTAATCCATGCTGTTTTTTATATCTTTCGTTTCTTATCCAACATATGTGTAGCATTTTCATAACTGATCTACAAATTTTTATATTAAAGAAATTATTATCATTATCTGTTGGGCTTTTTATTGACAGAATCCGAAATTAGTTGAGCAATATCGACAACACTGATGGTTTTTAAAGTACTTTCTCATACAGAGTATCTGCTAGTCGTGCAACTCATTTGGCAACACAATGATTTCGCACTGAGGCCAAGAATTTCTTAGCTGCACTTTGCCTAATTGCAGCGAGGTTAACGGCCCTCGAGACAGGGCCCCCAAGTTGCCCCAAGTGGCTGCAAGTTTGCGAGGGTGGCTTCGTGCGACATGGTTGCCCCACGCCAAACGTGTCGCGACGTCGTCGGCTGCTGCTGCTGCTGTTGCTGCGACTGTTCCCGTTGTTGCTTGTGCTTTGTTCTTTTGTTTCGTGGTGCTTTTCTTTTGTGTGGTGTCTCTCGCTCCAGTCGCCATCGTGTTAGTTGCTGGGCTTCATGTTTTCCTGTTACCAAAACACGATGCGTCATTTTGACTGACGTAACCAGGAGACAGCTGTCTATCAGATGCGACCGTCGTGCCGTCGTTTACCGTTACGCCCGCTGCCGATGGCGTTGCCAGCGCTCGCTGCGGTTTACCGAACAAGTGCGCAGCAATTGCCGGCAGCGGCGCACAATAAGATGAGCAGCAGCATTCCCATTCACACACACACACACACACACTTGCAGATGAAAGATAGCGCGATACGTCGCGTCATAAAGTTACAGTTATAGTTACAGCTGCGGCTAACGGTTAAAAAGCTCGCTGCCGTTCCATCACTCCCACTTTCTCTCTCTCTCTCTCTCTCTGTCTCGCACTGTGTCTTTCTGTCTTGACTCCAGTTTGATCTCGCTGACTCTGTCTCTCTCTCCCTCCGCATGTCAAGGCCAGCTGCGGCAGCATCCAGCAGCCGTAGATTCTGTTTGCTTCATAACCAACTACAGCGCCGTCAAAATCAAAAATGGTGGCCAAGCTGCAAGCTACAAAGCTGCAAAGTACCTCGTCATTTACATTTGTAAGCGCAACATTATGCGCAGGAGGGGGGCAGAGGGAAGGGGGAGGCACAGTTTGTAATGTTGTCTGTTGACCTGCGCATGCGTCGTGGTCGTGTCTCCAAACGGGCCACACTTGCCCCAAACGAAAGAAAGAACCTAGGCAAGCCCCCACGCTGCCCCAAGCAGCAGCGGCGACGGCGGCGGCTGCTCCCTAAAAAATGAACGCGCAGCATTGAGGCAGGTCCCTCTACGCGATACGAGCGAACAGGCGCGCAGACGATGTCGGCAGCGACAACGACGACGACGCCAACTGAGCGAGCAAAGTGAGCGCGACAGCACTAATATGCACGAGTGAGCACGTGTCTGTGTGTGTGTCTCTGCCTGAGTGTGTGTGTGTGCGTGGAGCCACCGACAACGACGGGTACCTACGTCACCGCTGAAGCCGAAGCTTGCCGAGAGAGATAGAGAGAGTGATTAAGAGAGCGGCGACAGCGTGGGAGTGTGTTCGTGTGCTGCTTACGCGATGTTAACACTCAACTGACGTCAGCCACGCGTTGTAGTAATTAACAGCTGCTGTCACTGTTAAGTAAACTGTTAACGTGAGAGGGGGCCTGCTGCACACTGGAGAATTCCTTCATTTTATATTCTGCTACAATTTTTTTATACGTGTACATACTTGCATACACTTTTAGTTAGTTTACATTATTTACTGTATTATGCCCTTGCAGGTTTTTAATCTCCACTAATTGTTTAAACATATGTCATTGCTTAAATATTTAATGTATTCCATTTGTAATGAATTACTCGGCTGAATGTGCAATGGAACAAGTCCTAAAATATTTTTTATAAATTTGTTAACAGCTATGTTTTAATAACTCAAATCACTGAACATATTATATTGATGTGTACTTGCTTGATTTTAATGAAATACACAATAAGTACATTTATTAATATTATTTTAGTGTTATATTATAATTAATATAATATAGAATAACACTTACAGTCGACAACTACTTATAAAAGTAGAGTATAGAAATGCATTGCAAAATGTAACATGAGTTCAGAGTTCGGCATGTGCAGCCCCTAAAGTATGCAATTCCCAAGTAAGGAGTTTTTGCACACGTTCGTCTCTTCGAATTCTCAACTTGCTTTAGGCGTATACAGCATGTAGTGCGTTCAAATTGTTGTTTACAGTTATCGCTTCTCGGCCTTTTGGCTAAGATCATCTGTAGTATCTGTTCTTATCAGCTTAACATCTGATAGTCTCCCCATCGGGGAGCAACAAATGTTAAACTGATTTTTGGAATCAGACGGAATGTTCGGGGCTTGCTCCACTTCTGTCACGGGTTGACCCGGCATTGCAGTACAGCCGGGATTAAGCCCTTCTAAATAATAAATAACGTTTACATTAAAATTATAATTGATGACGAAACATTAAATTTAAGACAACAACAGAATTAGAATTAATACAATCATCATTAATTGGGGTAAGCTAAAAGTAGGTTAAACTAGTCTTTGAAGCAGATGGAACATGACTGTAAATATCAGCGTTGTTAAAATAAAATTTTAAAATATGATTGGCAGCTTAAACATTAATTAATACAGAAGAAAAATATAAATTATTTTATGCAAAAAGATAAATGCAATTTTTTTAATATAATTGTTATCAGAAATATTTAAAGGCATTTAAAGGGTTTCAATTAATAGAAATGTTTTATTTTGATCAATTTTTTTGCCTTGAAACGCTTTAAAAATTAACTGTCAATTCTCGATAAACACAAAAAGTAAACAATATCGCAAAAAGTACAAAACTATACAAAAATCAGTTTTCAATTCACACTCGATAAAAGTTTAAAAGCATGAAATCGAGGTGAATCGACGCATTTATTCACCATCATATATTTACAATTAATTTATAAGTCAACTTCAAATCAACTTTTTTCTAATCGCCCTCAACGTGGGACAGCGAGCGAGTGGATGCACTCAATTCTGTGTCTGCATCGCCAGTCAATGCAACAACAGTTCCGACTCCTGCACTGGCCGAAATGGTGGCAACTCTATAGGGTAGCGCAAGCTGCTGATTGCTTCTGTCCATGGTGGGCGGCGAGGGCAAGTAACGGTATGCCGGCAACACTGCATGCACCTCTTGTTCCTGTCTGATTTGTGGCACCAATATGGGCTCGAATAGATGATGGAACAGGCTGCTGGAGGCGTTACTTTGTGGGGAAGTTGGACGCTCCCCTTGAAATTGCCGTGGCTGAAATAATTATCATATCGATTAACATTTATCGAAGATAATCGATTTACCAAATAAATAATATCCTTTCATTACCTGCAGCAGTGTCGTGTACATCTGATCGGCATAGTTGAGCAGCATTCGCAATCCCTGGAAACCCTCTTCCCGCTCAGGATGATGGCGCAGCTCCAGTGCGGCCGCATTGGTCATTCGCGTAAGGATCTGCACCACTGTAGACAGGCTGCTGATCATACGCATCACATCGTTGTTCACATCCACACTTTGTGGTATCAATGACAACGATGTGGTGGCCGAGGTGGACGACGAGGAGGAGGAAGTTGAAGAGGTCGAAGGGTTGGAAGTGGACAAGGACGAGGTTGGATTACTGGCTGTGGTTGATGCAGTAGCCGCGGCCGTTGTGTTCTGCCGAATCTGTCGTGGTTCAACGATGACAATTGCTTTCGTTAAATATAGTCCTGACTGAAAAGGGTTTAATTAATATCAAGAATATTTGTATAACAAGGACTCTTTATACCTGCCCATTTGCATCAGCTGCGAATGGTTTACACTCTGAAAACGGCCAATCCCCAAACATGGAGCCGGTGGGAGTCATGCTTTCAGCTTCGTTCGATTCCTTGGTGCACCACATAAAGAGATTTTGATTTTCAAATACTTTAGATTTTAAATACGATCTATACATTGTCCGTTTTTGAGTTGAATTTCGGAAAAAATTTGGTATTTGAAGGCTTCGGATTATTTTGAATCATTATGCTTCGCTTGCTATGGCTTTTTTTTTTTTACATTTTATTTATTTTATTTTATTTTAGATACCTATGTTTATCATCCTATAATTTTCAGTGTAAAAGGGCATTAGAGTGATCTTAGGAACATTAGCATATAACTTTTATTAAGAGAGAAAATTGGTTATACCTAGATTCATCTTATTTTACACTCTTTATACCTTTCATTTTATCTTATATTTATAACACTCTGCTAACTACTCAATAAAGGTAGATATAGTCTACACAAGATACATATAGTAAAGATATCTTGAACAATAAATAGTACTCTTTGGATCTGATGATCTCAAGAACATTTACCCTTTAACTATATATTTTCGGCTAAATATATAACTACAATAGTTATACTATTTGACTTATCAAATTTGTGATCTTTAATCAAAGTAAGCAGAGAGAGCTTACTTAAGCCCAAAATGACGTTATCGGCAGTCAATACACAAATTCAACCAGAACATATACACAATACACTATAAAATACTCACAAAAAACACTACAAACTACACAGAAAAAATTACCACAAACCAAATACAAAAAAAAAAAAACAAATAAAACTATAAATATAAACTATAAATATAAAACAGTGTCTTGAGTTATTAAGATGTCGTTTAATCCTTCGAAAAGCAGCTTTCAAAGGAATTTCCTAAACCCCGAATGGGTGAAAAGACTTCTAAAGGCATTTCCACTCCCGATGCCAGAAGACGACGAGTGCCGCGATCAGTTTCTCGCAAACATATTCGCATCATTTACACCGCCCATGATGATAACTCCCTCGGATAGTTCAAGCAGCTCCATGACTATATTCTCACAGAAATCAAAGGGGGTAACCTTTAGATCTACTATGATAGAGCATACCTTGGACTATGAAGAGAAGCTCTTGGGCGCAATGATGGCCCATAGTGATCACCGTCCTTCTGTAACTTCTCGTTCCACGTTCACGTCAAGCAGATCGCGAGATTCAGTTGCAACTATCAATATTAAAAAAGTGATGCTGAGTCGACTCGATAATGTGGCACAGCTACTGAGTGTGTTGGCGATCCTCTATGCCCTGCACAATCTACAAGCAAAACTACATATGCTGCGCAACGTATGGAATCCGCACGCAACGTACGACAAGACGCTGCGCATGTTCAGTTGGAGTCTTAAGAACTATTATGCCCGATTCCATCACAAAAATGTGGTCTATTGTGATACATTTGTCATGGAGGTCGGCGATCAAATGGAGTGTATTAAATATCGCAAAGACTTATCAGAAATGATACGCTTACTCAGTCTGCTCATTCAAGACGTTGAAAAAATGCGGGATATATGCGATCATTCAATGAAGGCCATAAAGTAAGTATATATAAATTATTTATATAGTATATTTTGGTATTTTGTATTTTTTGTAGAGATGCCCAGACAGATATGTTCGATTTGCTCACCGAGTCAGAGCAGCAGGTTCACCAAGAGTATGAAGAAATAATGCTGGAAAGTTTGAAAAGACCCGTGGCTCGTTGTACGTCGCGTCCAAGTATCACAAAAATGATTTCTGTCGAGTGTAAGTCTACTCAGTTGACTTTATTGATTTCCGCACGATAGTAAATTCTTCAAACCCTATAGGCATTGAACCCATAGAGGCACGATATAAAATCAATTGGACAAAAACTAGACTGGATCAAGCGGAAATGTTCGATAGACGTAAATGTGAGGTAAAAAACTTTTTATTGAAATTTTATTTTATTTTTATTTTATTCTAATTCAACTTTGATCTCTTACCGATAGGAAATGATTAAGGAGTTGGCCTGGTTAAAGGCAGAGACCATTGAAAATAATTTAACATGGGATACGAGCCGAATGGCTTACAATATTCAGAATTCAGAACTTAAACAACGCATATTCGATTTGGAATTTTTGTATGAAGACGCGATGATCAACATGGACTTGAAAATCGATGCAACGAAGGCCAAATTAAGTAAAGCGAAAGATGATCTTCAGTTCCATAAGGATCAGATACCCATATTTCATGAGAAAATTGCCAAAACACAGAATATTATAGCCCAAAGGGAATTGATGGGACGCAGAGCTTCGAGAAAATCAGTCAGAACATCGCTCGGAAATTCAAAAACACAGAGTACTCTACAGCTGAACAAGACGAACACTGACAAGACTGTCAAGAACAAGAAAAAGAAATGAGGATCAAATGTTTTAACGTTTAGCTACAATAAAATTTATTAATACCAGAATCTAGATTTGTATATAGATAAATATTGTATATAGTTTTGTAATTTGCTTTAATTTGCTTGCTTGGCGACAAAATATATATATATATATATATATATATAGATAGTCGCATACAATATACAGCACAATCAAGTGTTATCGATCCTCTGGCTTATATCGAACATTCGCTGAGCTTACGTACTACAAGAAGCTACAACTGCCCTGTGTTTCTTCCACATCAATATCGCATACCCATCCACACATACTATATAGTACTATATGGTACTATATAGTACTTCCTATACATACGCTAGACTTACTTAGACACTCATTCAGCCAATTCGGTTTGTTTGTTTGGAAGAAGAAATGCTTTAAAGAACTAAAACTTTATACAATTTTTACACGCACTGAACAATAGTTAATTATAGTAATAATAATACGATTAATAGTAAATTAATATAGTTAATACACATGTGATCAATCAATCCGTCAACTAAACATTAAAATGGCTTAATCAAAAGGTACAACTAGTTGCATAATATCAATTCAAGGGTAGACCAAGATTTTAAACAGAAATTTGGTAAGTTCACAACTTAGATTAGAGAATACATCATATACATATAGAATAAAGATTACAAAATATCGAGAATAGAGACAGATTTATCGGGAAATTAGTTGGGCGCATGCGCCGTGCGCAGCTTGGCGCGCACATTCAGATACTCGGGATTCACATATTGCCGCTCATCGGCGTCGTCGGCATCCTGTTTTTGTGCAGTTGCCGCATTATGTTTCTGCGCTCGCTCCATGATGACGCGACCCAGTTCACCCTTCAGTCCTGCCAGTTCCGCTTCCGGTGAGTGTTGCTGCTGCAGCTGATGTTGCTGCTCCGCGGCAGCGTGTCGCTCCTTCTGCTTCTCGTAGGCACGCTGCAGTTCCGACTTCTGATTGAGCACGCTCTTGCCACTGAAACAAAGAGAGAGAGAATTCATTTATTACTTGATTATCGTTTATCGATAAGTTACTTACATTCGCGCATTGAACTTGAGCTCGCGATGCAGCTCCTTGCGATCGGTGTTCTCAATGCAGGGATTGATCAGTTTCTTTGGCAATATGAGACCCTCCGCATCCGTTTGCACGCCGGTTGGCGTCGGCGGCGGCGAACTGGACATGGACATCATTGTGTTCGCTGGCGGCGTCTCCTCGACCAGGCTCTGCCTTCGCTCGGTGTCTGTAAGTAATCGTTTAAATTTATCGATTAACAATGCAGTTCTTTTTAATTTCTTTTTTTTTTTGTGGCTCGTTGAACTTTCTTCTCTTCTTTAAAGTTTAATTGGCACTTGGCCTTCGTTTCATAAATCAAACAATGCACCGACTACAAAGAGAAGGTGGGGAAGGAGGGGAAAACCAACCGACAACAACAAGAAAAAAGCGTGCTTGATAAAAAAAAAATCGCACAAAAGACCGGCAAATGTCTTGGTCGAATGTCTTCTTCACTCGCCCCCTGCCCCCTCCCTTTACACCGTCTCTCGCTGCTCGTTTATTAAGGTTAAATATTTCTTGGCATTCATGTCATTGTCAATTTGTTGTTACACAAAAAGACAAGAAGAAACGGAGACGTAAACTTGGCAGAATTGCCGACAACAGCCACAACAACAATAACAACAACAACAACTCTACAACAAACATAGCTCAAAGGCATAAGCCAAGTCCAACCAGTCTATTGCTGAGATTCTGTCTCTCTCTCTAAGTCTCTTTTTTGCACCCAACTTGTGCTTTGTTCTCATGTCATCATAACCCACATTTGGGAGCACATTTTGTAGAGCAGGCGACGACGACAAAGCGACTTTAAACAACAAAACCGAGAGCCCAAAACCAGAACCCTAACTAGATTAATAGGTGCCAGATAAGGGCCTGGGCCAGAGCATCATCACACAAAGAAAAAACAACGAAAAACCGTTGAAATTCCCCCAGTCCCGCTGTGAAAGTCGTAAAAAATTTATACGGATTCTGTTTGCATCATTCGCGTCGCGCCACAAGCCATAAAAATCACAATAAAAGTTCGAAAATTATACCAAATATTCTTGTATAATAGTTTTATTATTGGCAGACTGGCTGAATGCCCTTACAAAGTAATGTATATTGATTATTTGAGGTTCGTATTTCTTGCTTTATCTGTGTGCTTTTCTCAGTGCAAATCTATTGTTTATATTGAGATAATTTATCTGCTTGTCTGCTCTCTCTCTCTCTGAACAGACATACACAGTTCTTTATCAGACCTTCAATCAGATCAGCCTTATCAAGTCTTGAATAGTTTGAACGGGAGAGAGAGAGTGAGTGAGCTAAAGAGTATTGCACTCTAGTCAACTCATTAATACTGCAAATAGCACAAACTCTTTATCAGATTATCAATTAGATCTACCTTATCAGGCTTCAAATAGTTAGTACGGGAGTGTATAGAGATCGAAGGAGGGTTCAATGACTGTGGAAGTAATGTAAATAACTCTTTATCTGATCTGTAATTAGATCAAGTCATATCATGAATACCATGCATTATAACTTTTAATCCAATCATTGGAACAGTTCTTCCTCGAGAGATATATGTAAGAAAGATGAGAGCTAAACTCTTAGCAAAATAGGTCTACATAATAACCCTTTATCTGACCAACACTCACATTACCACATTATGGTAAATCATAGCGTATTTACTGCTGCATCAACACTCTATATCACACCTGCAACTTCAAGATGAACTCTTGACTAGTTAGTACCCCAATACATCATAAAAGAGTTCAGAGTGAAAGATTTCAATTATTGTTTTCCGTGTCGCATGGCATGATATATGACGACGACGTTGGAGCTAACTGTTCTTTGTCGGCTGTCATGCCTAGTTTAACGCGTAGTTCGCCCAGTTCTGGTTAACTTTCTTGAACTGCAGGTCACACATATCATAAAAAGCGAAGCAAAGCGTTAAGTTCGGTGTTCTTTGAATGCAGCCAGACAAAAACTTTCATTCAGGTCTGCGCTTGATATGCTCCAAGTTTCCCTATGATAAATTACACACACACACACGCATAGTAAGCGCGCCGGCTTGATTTATGCACAGCAAGTCGCCTCAAAGAGGGTCTCACATTGTCTGCTCTGGGGTCGAAGTCAACCCGCGTCGGGTGTGGTTGCTTTGCTGAACATTGTTGGTCAGTCGGTGAAAACAAATTGCATATCAGACGGGCCAGGGGGACGGGGTGTGTTGAGGTGTGGGGCCCTTATAAGACTTGCTTGTTAGCTATTTCATTTGACTTAATTTCACACACACGCACACATGTGTAAACGCTCTTTAAAGAGGTTCCTAATAAGGCAACGACCAGCGGCGAATGGTGGCGACAAAACCGCCCATTGCGCAAGTGAAAACTTGTTAAACTGCAGCTCGTAAACGTAATCGTAAACGTAATTGGCAACACCAGCGACAACCTGATCATCATCATCATTAGAGTGAACGTCATTATCGAGGTTGGTCGTGCCCAACTGTGGCACAATCGAAGAAGAAGTGCATGCAACGTTGCGCTAATCAAAGAATGTTGACCCAAACCTAATCGAATTGAGTGTGAATGCAAATGTGAATAAGCATGTGAATATACATGTGAATATGCATGTGAATATTCATGTGTACACGCATGTGAATATGAGTGTGAGTGTGAGTGCCTGCACGAAAATCAATCAATCAAACAAGATTTGCATACAATTTCCGATTGGGTCACACTCACTGAATACATATCATGCATAAGTATCCCCCTCTCTCTCTCTCCCTTTCCCTCTTTCTCTCTGGGGTCAGAGGCGTTTCATAACTTGGCTCAAAGGTCAATAGTTTGCAGTGTCAGGGCCATTTAGCAGCATCAGCTTCAGCCTCGGCATCAGCAGCAGCTGCACAACATGCGAAGTTTTCGTTGTATATCGGGGAATTAGTTTGTTAATTTGTCGACATTGTCAAATGTTGTGCAACGCGAGCCAATGATGATTGATGGCGGGAGGAGGGAAATAAAACTGTGTCAACTCTGAACTTGCAGCCCGCATAAATTAAAGTGTGTTCATTTGAAGGAATTAAAGCAATCATGCAAAATGAGAACTCTATTTCAGCAAATGTTTCATTTTAATTAGTTCACTTTACAACACTGGACAGTCGAGTTTCAACATCTAAGCCCGCATGCAGGCAACTTATAATTTATTGCATAATTAAGATAAATTGAAGTATTTGTAGTGCATGAAAACTTAATTGCAACGAGGCATATCAAGTTTTTATTGCGACTAACGGCACTTGCCAACACTGGAAGCTAAGTTTTGATAGCCCAAGCCGCATGGAGTCAGCTTAATAATTATTACATAATTAAGATTAGTAAATACTCTTCATAATTGCAACTGGTGGCACTTTTCAACACTGGTTAGTCAAATTTACCTCAATTTTGACCAATTTCTGATGGCACTTTGCAACACTGGTAGCTACATTTTGATAGCCCAACCCGCATGGAGTAAGTTAAATAATTACTACATCATTTAGATAAATGAATACTCTTGATAATTGCAAATGGCGGCACTTTTCAACACTGGATAGACAAGTTTTCACTCAATAAACCCGCAAAATGTGAACTTATAAGTTACGAGTATTGTATCATTTCGAGCAATTTCACTTATCGTAGAACATAAATACTCAATTGAAACGAAGCAAATTTAGGTTTGCAACGCACAGCACTTTCCAACACTGGTCAGCTAACTTTCAAATGCCACAACTGAGGCAACACGTGTCTGTCTTCCTATCTCACGCAGAAATCTAGCTATACCTTTTCCCCTTAATTCCTCACACGAACATCTATCGTGTATATCTTTTATCTGAAATCTGAAACATGCTTCGAACTTTGCATTTGCAAGACGTTCTTGGACATACAAAGAGATAATTTATTGCCAGAGAAGGAGAGAAAATAAAAGGGAAGAGAAGAGAGAGGGGAGCACAAGAACGATTTCTTCTCACAATGAAGCAGAACAAACAGTTAAGCAAAGCTTTGTCCTCTAAATTAAGCAGGGAGAGAGAAATGTGGCAGATAAAGAGGGAGAGGGGGACACAGAGAAACAGAGAGAAATACAGGGAGATAAAGGGGTACACATGAAGACAGTAGGACACACGCATTGCGAGGGGAAAGAGTTGCACTGAAGTTGTCTCGACTCACTCTCAAAGATCGACATGCGGCTCATGATGTTTGTGGAGATGTGCGGCGTAGGACGTTGCATGCTTCTTTCTGTTGCGGCTTCTATTGCTGCGATAAATTTGAATTTCAGTTACGTTGAGAATTTAACTTGACTTGTAGGCTAAAAAGAAAACAACAAACTGGCTTGCTGTATGTGTGTGGAGGCGGGGCGTTGCTCAGACTTTGTGGCTAGTTAAGTTATTGTCCTAATAACCAGCTCTGTGTCGCGTTGCAGTTGCTGTTGTTGCTGTTGTTGCAGTTTTTGCCACTTGCCACTTGCTGCCACTTGTATTTCACTTGCCCCATTGGCAGCAGCTTTCGCTTTCACTCGACGTGTTCGCGTGTTCTTATCAATGCAACTTATGGCTTCAAACTGCGGACTTGCAACTGCTGCTGCTGCTGTTTGCTGCCTGCTGCAATCGATTGCCCGAGCCACGAGCCACGAGACGACGGCGACGACGTTGCAGCGACGCAAAGTGGTCGGCTTGCAGCTATTTTAGGCTTCCTCATTTTGTTGCAAACAGCAGCAGCTCGGTGCGCCACCCCAAAACGGGCGTCGCATTTGGCTTATGCAACACACACGCCACGACAAGTGACCCAAATTTCGTGGCACCAACACGGCAGCAGTTGCAGGGGCAGCATGCAAAGCAGCGTTGGGCGTGCAGTGCAGGGTGCAGGGTAGCCCAGCATTGTTTCATCCTGTCGCAAAAGTGAAAGCTTTTGTGCTCGGCAACCCTGAAACTACTGCACACACCTCCCCTCCCCCTTTTGCTCGGAAGAGCCATCCCCCTAGGCGTGCATGATGTGGGCGGACTCTGCAATTGCACTGAGCGAAATTTTAGAGTCGGTTGGAGCTATAATTGAACACTGAACGGGAGTTGACTTTTCCATATAATCGAAAACTTGAAAAATAGAGAATAGTTAAAGCATTCATTTTAAACAAAACAGAAACCTTTATATTCCGCAAAAAATGAATCATTTAATGGGATTACAGCTAACCATTATTAGCCGGCGCGCCTGCAAGGGCTGAAATTATAGCGACCAAGGTGACAAAGGGGTTCTCAGCTACCCCATATGCCTTAAGAAAAAAATTTAATATATATATTATATCCCATACACAAAATACTATAGTTAATCAAAGCTTAACTGCCTTTACTCTTGAATAAGAACTTTTTGTTCTCACTTAATGCAACTGCAAATACAAATCTACTCTGTTTTTGAATATCATATATTATATTATAGGCTCTTTATTGATCATACACCCATACAGGTTTGAATAAGAGCTTATCTGCATCTAAAATTTAAAGCAGTTGCTGATAAGTTTAACTAACTTTTGTTCATTGTGCAAACTTCCAAGCTCTTAAAATAAAAACCCTTTTGGCATTAAAAATAAAACAAAAACTAACATTTAATGGGGTATTTATATTATATACTTCCTTCACTGCAGTTGTTCAGAACAGTTGCTTATTCAACTTGAGTTCATTGTTTAGGGTTCTCAAAATAGAAACCCGCCTTATATCATCAGCGAGCCCTGCACAGCTGAGGCGCATGAGTGTTATTCACCTTAACTTTAAGTAACTTATTAAACAACTGCCTGAAACAATAACGTACAAATTTAGTTAATGAAATATCTAGTTGTATAAGAAAGTAATGAAATGACTAAGAAGGGAGTAACTTGTAATATACGAGGGTCGTTTGATAAGTCCGTGACTTTTTGTATTTGCCGCGCACCTGCTCTAAATACAACACTGCTCCTGTCAGCAGTTATCGATTAACAGCTGACTGTAAATTTAAAGCTGCGTTTTTGGTTTGCGTTTTATAGGCATTGAAAGCAGACGATCTCGTGAATTTTAACGAAAATGGAGATCGAGATCGTCTGCTTTCAATGCCTATAAAACGCAAACCAAAAAACGCAGCTTTCTCAAAATTTTACAGTCAGCTGTTAATCGATAACTGCTGACAGGAGCAGTGTTGTATTTAGAGCAGGTGCGCGGCAAATACAAAAAGTCACGGACTTATCAAACGACCCTCGTATTTTGAGGGCCTTGAGATCGTCTGCTTTCAATGCCTATAAAACGCAAACCAAAAAACGCAGCTTTCTCAAAATTTTACAGTCAGCTGTTAATCAATAACTGCTGACAGGAGCAGTGTTGTATTTAGAGCAGGTGCGCGGCAAATACAAAAAGTCACGGACTTATCAAACGACCCTCGTATATAATACAGTGTAATTGTTATTTAGAAGAAAGAAGTGAAGTAACAAATGAGGAAAAGGTAAAGTTGCCAAGGGTCTAGAGTTATCAACTCGATGTCTAGATAGACAAAAGCTAAGCAGATCTTTCATCGAGGAACTACTAATCTATGCAAGAACTTAGGATGTTTTCTGCTACTCCATTCCTAGGCTAAATAGAACTGAACAATGCACTATGGGAAAAAAGTCGATTTTTTTGGCATTTATACAATTTCTAAGTTGTCCTAAAAAAAAAACTTTTAAAATTTTACGACATTTTAAGCTACTCAAAAATATTTTTTATATATTTTTACCGCCTTCAGCAACTGAGTAATTACAGATGTTATAGTACAGTATAAGAATATAAAACACACATATCAATAATTCACTCAGCAAAGCTCTTAACTCATGCAGCCCCCTTTTTCGCAGTGTATGCAGCTTCCTGCTGCTCAAATCGATGCGTTGCCTTGACCTGACAGTTTGCCAGTTGTGGTTATTCCTGTTGTTGTTCCTGTTGTCTCCGTTGCTGTTGTTGTTGTTGTTGCTCGTGCAGCACACGTGCGCAAGGCCAAAGCTCTGCGGAAGCTGCCTGCCTGCGTATGTATGCGTATGCGTATGTGTGTGTGTGTGTGTGCGTTGCGTGGGAGTGCGACATTTTCAGGGGCAAGCGTAGGAGCAGCCCCAACAGGAAAAGCCCCGCAAGGCTGTCGAGCTGCCACAGTTTGCTGCTTGCCTGGTACTAATTGGCTCCATGGAGAAAATGGCCGCTTCGAGGGCATGTGGCACACACGCTAGCACACACACAACGCACACACAACGCACACACAACACACGCACACACACACGCACACACTCAACACTTGCAAGACGCCATCCAAGACATTCAACTTCTTGGCTGCCCGCATGGAGCAAGGGGCAAGTCCGACTCCACTTGGGGCGTGGCAAAAGTTTGAGTTGAAGCCACTGTAGGTTGAGGGGCGGGAGTTAGAGCAACCCAGCCCCCCTCTACCCCCTGCCCCAAATATAGAGCGCGCCATTCAACAACTCTAACTCAAATACTCCGCCTCAAAAGAACAGGCGCACAGCACGTGGCAGCAAGAGAATCGCGCGCAGGAGCAACAGGAGTCGCAAACGGGAGTGATGACGTCATCAACGGACCCGGGAAGCACACAGAAAGCTGCAATAGAAAGCTTTCAACATGAGCTTTACACGCCACACACACGCGCAGCTGACGTCACAAGTTGACAAGGCAATTTGGGGTAGCCCCCTTCCTGCACAGCCCCCGCCCAGTTCCTGCCCTCTCCGTATGCAGTTCCCCTGACTTGGTGGCGAAAAACATCAATAAATAGATTTCCCTGATTTTTCAACAGGATAGCAGAAACAAACAGACGGAGAGCAGCAACAAATTGCGGCAAATGAGTTTACAGGAGCAGCCCCAGAGGGGCAGGAGGAAGAGGAAGAAGAGGGTACTGGGGGTACAGCAAGCAGCCCTAATCAGCTGTGTAAGCGACAGGGCAAGGGGAAGGCCGTAAGGGGTGCACACTCTGCATAGTTTCGTCTAGCCAAAACGGGGTGCGACCTTCCACTTAAATACAGTGCGGGCAGAGGCAGGGAAAGCAGGAGGAGGAGCAGGGAGAGGAGAAGGAGGAGGAAGAGTAGGAGGGGAAAGACGAGCCACTTTGGCTGGAGTGTTTTGAATGTTTTCGATTCCAAATATTTGCACCTTTCTGCGAGGCAGAGCAGATCAATGTTTATTTTATCTTGAGATACTTGAGAAATTCCAATTTATTCTCTGAATTGAGCAAAGCAATTTGCCAGACGCGTGACCAGAAAGAAAGAATTAAAGTAAACAAATCTTTTAATGGTTTTAAATGTTGCTTAATTTCATAAAGAACTTTGGCGCTTTACTAATAGAATTCTCTATAGAACCACAACTGAAAACAATATAAGGCTAAAAAATTGAAGAAAGCTAAGAATACTTACTAATTATCATAAGGAAACAATGACAATGACCAAAACAATTTATAAAATTATATAAAAGTTATGTGTTGCATACTTTAAGGCAGCGTTATGGATATCAGTAACTCTTAAAAATATTTTTTAAGTAACTTAGATGTTAATTATCCAATTGCAACTAAATTTTCAGAAATTCTTTAAACGTTGATATTTATTAATTTGATTAAAAAGGAATTATGTATTATTTGGGATTAGAATTACACTTCTAAAACAAAAACTATACTAACATACCATATATTGAAACCAAAGCTCTGTTATTAAAGTCTCTGGGATCTAAGTTTTTAACGGACAGACAGACAAAAGGACAGGGGATTTATGCTGATAAATATTTATAGTTCGAAGGGTCTGGCATGCATTCTTTTGCCTCTTACTTACATTTTGGAATGAAAAACAATAATACTCTTTAACCCTATAGGTAGCGGGTATTCAAACAGAGTATATTGAGCATAATATAATTTAGACTTGCCTCAAACTATTTATAAAACTAAAATGTAGCCTACTTAGTTAGCTATTTTATTCACATCTATCACTTAAGGTGATTTTTCTCCTCAACATTAAAATGAGAGAACTTAAATTTCTTATAGTGATGAACTGAACTTACACATTCGTTCATTACTCAGCTTAATACGAAGTGTAGTGCTTCCCTCCAGGGAAACGTGGGACGTTTGTATCGGTACCATACGGCTCCGAGAGTGATGGCTTATCCTAACGAGCGTCATTGTAGGCGCGTGTTAGTCATAGTCGATTTGTAGTTACTGTGTGCTTGTGTGTTTAAGAGTGTATTAGTATTGGTATTGGTATTTTTTGTTATTGTTATTGGCTTGTTTGTCTGCTTGACATTAAACGCGCCGAGCCGCACAGACACGCGAGGCCTGAAAAGACCTCGACCCCCGGGAGACTCACCCAGACCACAAACAATCTTAAATACGCCGCCTTTTGTGGTTATTGTGTGGTTTATACCCTGTAATGCTCAAAATAAAGCAAGAGGGGTTGTTGGAATGTGCGTGGGTTGAAATGTGAAAAGAAAGAGAGAAGTAACTAAAGAAAAGGCTGGAAGATGCAGAAAACTAAAGAAGTACCGAGGAAAGACAAGGAGTAATTTTGCATGTTGCATTAAATTTACATAAAATGATTATAAGAAACATTTATCTTAGTACGTTTCACCTTTCTACAGGGTATTGGCCAAGTGCATACAACCCTTGCCTTCGAAACTGTAACACTCTTCCTGGTTTTGCTTTCTGCGCTATTCGCTTTTCAATTTTAGTGGCGTGTCAGAATTTATTGGCCAGCTCATTTTGTGGCCCATTACAGATGGCCCCAGAGGGGAAGAGAGGGTAAGGGGAAGGGGGGAATGGGTGGTGTAGTTCGTTTATACGCTCAGCTGACTCATGAATGAGAAATTAGCTGCCTCGTCGCCCAGTGGGAGATGCAACCGGCGGCAGCGCCGCAGGAAGTTGCATTCCGCAAAGCATTCACAGCGCGCACTGACAATTCACAATATAAGTCAGCCGTAAAGTGGCTTACTTGGCTTGACTTTCACTCTCCCTCTCTCTCTCCCTCCCTCTCTGTCCCTCCCTGTCTCTCACTCACTCGAATCTTCCAGCTGGCTTCATTCATACAGAGACAACTTGAAATTTTCCTCGTCGAAATCGTTTGTCGTCTTGTCGCGCATTTAATCACAATTTTTCCAGCGTCAGCTACATTTCTGGCCAGTTTATGGCCAGCTCGACAAGTGCAGCCAACAAAAACACACACACAACTATATATATATATTAATATATAATACTCATATATAGTATAGCATATACTGCAAACATGTAACTCTAAAAACCGGACACATTTCCATTGCGCAACTTTTTCGGAGCAACTTGAAGCAAAGCAAGTTAATAACTAACGGTAAAACTGACCTTTTCTGCGAATTTCAACGGAGGTTTCTTCAACACTTGCTCTACGCGCTGACGGGTTGACCGGCGGGGTCGCAGAGGTCTATTGCTCCATATAGTATATCTTCACACGTGGATGTTCGTTCCACGAAGTGAACTAAAAATTCTATGGCTTGTTTATACGTTGCACATAGCAAAATGCATAGAAAGGGTAGGGGAAGGGGTAGAGGGTGAAGGGTAGAGGGTAGGGGCTAACGGACACGCTCCCATGTGGCGTTCTCGTTTGGCATTCCCCCCATAAACAACCAAGTGAGAAACACACACACAACGCATAAACATTTACGATAAACAAATTGCGACGGACAGCACGTTTTAAGAAAACAAAAACAACAACAACAATAACAGAAGAAACGAAAGAACTATGAAGAGTTAGGGAAGGGGGTGGACTAGAAGATATGCTGGAAAAAAGCGAGATATGCTGACTAGCTGAGCGTTTTTAAGTAGTTTCAACAATTCTAAAAAAAAACTTATAAAATAGATTTTATAAAAAAGAACCTAAAGATCATTTTTAGCTATAAAAATGTGAAAAGTGCTTAAAAACAGCAAAAAAACTAATTAATCTCAAAAAATTAGCTTTAAAAGCAAATATTTTTAAATATTTTTAAACTTATAAAATAGATTTTATAGAAAAGAACCTAAAGATCATATTTTAATATAAAAATTGTTTAAAATGAAATAAAAAACTGATTAATTTCAAAAAATTTGCTTTAAAAATAAAGCTAAATCAAATATTTTTAAAATTTGATAAACCTTCGTTATTATGAAAATAAATATTCCCTATATTTTTCTAAATTATGTTATCTAGCTTTAAAATATGCTGCAAATCAGCTAGAAAACGGACCAAACTAGCTAAAGTGAAATTATTACCTTTAAAAAAAATAAATAATTAAAAAAAATAAAATAAATTAATAAAAACAAGAGCAACGGTCGAGCGGCACGCGACAGTGGGATACCCTTCGACCTTTTTGAAACGTAAAGAGTCAATAATTGTACAATACTTCTACTTAATAGAAATATCGTAACGTAAGCCTTTATATGCGTCTGTGTATGAATACGTGTATATGCGTGTATCATTTAATTGGTCAAGCACTAATGTATGTATGTGTGTGTGTGCGTTTGAATGCAAAAAATGCGTGTGCATAGAAAAGAAGAGAAGAACAACAGATGGCGCTACGCGCTCGCATTCTCTTTCCTTTTCTTTCCCACATGAGCATTGCAATGACGTCACAGCTGGCTGGTCTGTATACAAAATCAAAGCGAACAAGGTTTTTGTTTAACAACTTCTGTGTTTGTAGTCCGATCGGATTGGAATTTTAACATTATGTTGGTATTATAATAAGCTAAGTATAGTCTTACTCAGAATATTGTATCTTTTATATGTCGCTCGCAAATCAACTTTAAAGATGAAATTATTGATTTTCGTGGGCGGGGGGCGTGGCACCCAACATTCGAAATAAACTTCACCTGTCCCGGATCAACAGAAACCTTCATGCCAAATTTGGTGTCTCTAGCTTTTATAATAGCTGAGATCTGTGTGTTCATCCGGACATCCAGACATCCGGACAGACAGACAGACATGGCTTAATCGACTTGGCTAGTGATGCTGAGCAAGAATATATATACCTTGTGGGGTCTCCCACGCCTCCTTCTGCCTGTTACATACATTTGCACAAGTTAGTATACCCTTTTTGACCATTTTCAATGGTCGAAGGGTATAAAAATAAAATAAATTAATAAAAAAAAAAATTATAATATATAATGAAGTATTACATTATATTATATTATGAAATACTATACTGTATGTAGTTCCCAAAACACTTCCCACATTTCTTTCAAAACTATCATAACTGAAAGATTTCAATAAAAACCGACCTTCAACTTCCTTCAACCATGAATTTCCCTCAAAAATTCTAATGGCACACCCAACCAATTAGTACCAAATTAACTACCCCTCCAAGCACCACTTGCCCCATACAGGGTATAACGAGCGCGTTTTAGTTACTCGCTCGTTAGCATTTTTGGAGCAACAAGCAAAGTTCGCCTCAAGATATTTCGTAATTCCCCCAACGCCAGCGAAAATAAAATCAAAAAACTGAAAAACTACAAAAATGCTAATCAAGCGGAATTCAGAACATTCGCACTCGGAAACAACTTGGAACAGTTGAGGAACCCATTGAGCTTATCAAAAACACAAGAAAAAGAAACGAATCTTAAGCGATTTTAATGAATTCGCATGATTGTTCAGTTTTGTAAATGGAAGAAAATTAAAAAAAATTAATGTGGAACAAGAACTAATTTTGGCTAGAGTCGAGGCACGAATACTCTTGAGAGGAAAATACTTTAAGGGGGAATAAACATTTTATTTTTGGTAGAGCGCTTAAGTTTTATAGCTGCGATAAACATCGCAGAAACTACAATTTGATAGTTCATTAAGACCCAAAACATATTCTAGCAAGTTGCCCAAGCGACGACAACAAAAAATATGATCTCAAGTTGCGATAATCTTTTTCTTTCTTTTATCTTTAAACAAATATTTTTTCGTTTGTCGTAAATTAAACATAAGAGCCCGAAACGTAATGACAGATAAGAAGCTTTTATAGAGCCGCATTATGAATGCGTAGCAGAGAAAGAGAGAGGGAGAAAGAGGGAGAACGCAGAAGCGTATGAAGTAATCCCAGGCCATGTGCTGGAAATATTGAAATGATATTTTGTTCATTTATACGCACTGGGCGTATACTCATTACGAAATTCTGTGATTCCATTGATTACGATATTGCAATATTATGATATTTCGCAGTCATCGTTTTACGATCAACGGCAGCTATAAAAATCATATTTATGGCAAAATTAACGCCATAAAAACTGATCATTGTTCATTAGCAAAGTTAGTAGATGATTAAGGAACTTCCTTTATGGTTCTACTGCGACTTTAACGATCCCATTACACACGCACACACATGCACACTGAGTGCAGGCAGTTTGCGGACGTTGATTTCCTTATGAAGACGATTGCATAAGAAAGTCATGCCCAGCCCAATAAAGCTAGCGTTAAAATATTTCACACAGCGGCCTCTTTGAAAGAGAAATATCTTCAATCATCATCACCACTATCATCATCATCATCATCATCTGGTAAGTGAGCATTAAGCCGACAAGCAGCAACAACAACAACAATTTGAAATTAGCCAATCAAAGCACAACGCTTTTAACAAGAAACTCCGCACTCAGGTATTTCGAGCATGTGCGTCTGCGAAAGAGATGCAAAATAACGCCATGAAGTTGAAGTTTTTTATGTAAGCGCGACACGACGCACAAAAATTGCAGCAATTAACAAATAAAACACACACAGATTGCAACAATTTCAAGTCGAGTAATTAAAAAAAAAGACATAAAACACATAAAAGAAGGAAGGAGAAGGAAGATATTCGCACTCGGCCTTTCACTTTACTTAGTCTCGTCGCGATTACTCGTATTATCGAATATCCTAGCGAAACCGGAACCAATTGTAAACGATATGCACATGTGTTTATGATCGATATATATCGCAATGTTTAAATCACCAGAACGAGAACATGAGTCGACAAATCGAGCAAGCGAAACCGAAACTGATTGAATAACAGAAGTTTTCCCTTAACAAGATCGTCGTGACTGGAACCGATTCTCAAGTTCGTTTTTCCAATTCCAATTAGGAAGTTCTACGTTAATGAGCCAGCATGACTGCGCACATTTGCCCCCCTCCTCCCTGTCCAGTAATTAACATGATAACAACACAACATTAACAGCAGCGGCAGATTTAGTGCAGGAACGAGAGAGCGAGCGAGAGCGAGAGAGTGTGCTCTGTGTATTGCATGCAACAAGTTGCTTTACATTGAAATATCCAAACGGTCACAGGAAATCATCAAAATGTGCAAGCGCAAGTTGAATATCCAATCTAATAAGACTTTTTGACTCACACGCACACATACGCAGACAGCCAGGCGGGCAGACAGGCACGCACTCTGTTGTTGTGTTGTGCTCTCTCTCATTTTGCCTTGCGAGAGTGAGGTGAGTATTAGAGCAACACTACAGCTGCCTGCTATCCCCCACTCTTCCATTACTGTCCGCGCTGCCCCTCTCTCCCCTCGCACACACACTTGCTGCCGTTGCGTGCGGGGTTGCAAAGGCAAGAAAATCGAAAGCGCCATCATGCGGCCAACTCTGGTGGTTGCTCTGCAAGCGGCTCTGCCCGCTGCACAGTGGTGTTTGGCGCTCGTTTTTGATCGTACACTGAGATAAGCAACATAAACAAAGCTGCTGTAATTTATGCATGTGTGTGTTTGATGTATGTGTGTGTGTGTTTCTCTGTTGTATTTGTATTTCCTTGCACTCACTGCTGTTAACACCTTGTACCACTGTATGCGATGACGACAGGCGGTTGAAAAGTCAAAGTCAAATGCAAGACAACAAAACAACGGTAAACAACAACAATAAACTATTTACACGCTGTACACACATCAAGACAATAACAAAACAAGTTTTCACTTTTATTTCTTGGTCTTTTCTTCAATTTTGCTTTGTTTTTTTCTCATTTTCTTTTGAGTCTTTTTGAGTTACTCAGGTTGCCCCGGTATCGGCAGCGGCATTGGGGCGGCATTCATTACCAAACGGCAATTCAATTGCAATCGCCGCTGACGTCGCTGCCGCAGTCGCTGCCTCTGCCCCAGCTGCTGCTGCGGCTGTCTCTGCTGCTGTGGCCATAATGATAAATTGCATAAGTCGAAAATCGCAATCGCAACTTGAACCGCGTTTGGCTCATCCGCTTTTGGGCAAATGCAGGCGCGCGCCAGAGAAAAAAAGAGAAAGAGAGAGTGGGAGGGAGATGGTGCGAAGGAGAGCGCAATACGAACGCAAAACATGCCCATATAAAGTAAGCTCACAAATGGCAATTTGCGGCGACAGTTAAAAATAAAACCAAAAAACAAAACAACAACAATGACTTTGACAAAAACAAAAAACAACTCACTCACTCACGTGGTGTATTTCATTCATGCCGTTATTCCCACACCCATTCCCATACACTCACATTCTTATTGGACTGTTGAGCCAAATTTGCGAATTGAATTGGAATATGTAATTGGAATTGGTTCGTTGTTGCTGCTTTTGTTTACCCGCCCGTTCTCTGAGCTAATTTCGGCTTTGCGTCATTAGTCGCTGCTCAAATATTGAGAGACGTTCATGTACCGTGCATAATTTGTGCGACCGCGTGTAAATACTCGAGCCGCAATTTAATTGATGATCAACGGCGGTATGATTTACACAGCGCAATCAATCAAGCGCGCAATGCACACGTCATCAATCATTAGCGCGTTATACAACACTCGATTAATGCAAGAAAAGGAAAAAATCCAATTAGAAATTCATTGACAAAAATACTATGCAGATGGTCATGTGAACGAGAGAGCACGAGAGAGAGAGAGTGCAGAAAAGGGCTCCTCTCTCAAGCACACACATGTCACAGGGCTCCCACTCTTGTCTCTCTCTCTCTCTCTCACACACATGCTAATCACGTACACGCAAAGAGAACAGCAGCAACAAGAAGAAACACAGCAAACATACAAATACAAATACAAGTGCAGAACAACAACAAATTTAACAACTCGCCTGGCAACTGGAACTGGAAGATGGGAAGGGGGGCGCGAGTCGAAAACTGGTCGAGAGTCGCTGGCGCTGTTGCTGCCTTGGCCGTCGTCGTCAACTTGCTGCCCTTTGCTCGACGCCTGTTCAAATAAGTTTCAAATTTTGACAAATAAAACCATGGTTTTGTTATTTACGAGCGAAAGAGCGAGAGAGCAAGTGAGAGAGTGCGTCCTATGAGTATTGAGTGGAGTGTGGAGTGAGTTGGAGTGGGATTCCCACGCCCATTATTCACACTCGGAATAGACGGGTTGCAGGACCCGTTCTTTTCATTTTCGCTCTCTCTCTCTCTGGCTATGACTCCTTCGTTCTGAGAGCGCGGCAATAAAAAGGGATTATAGGCGCGTGTGTGTGTTGCGTTTGAGTAGGGAGATGGGAAAAAGAAGATGGGGTTGGGTGGACTAAGAAAGAAGCTGCAACGACGTCATCTCCCCAACTGTCTAGACATTTGATTACCGACACACAAACACACTCAGATTCCAACTCAGACGCAGGACATAAGAGAACGCAAATACATACGTCATTTATGCATGTGTGTGTTTAGGCTCTGTCTGCACAGTGCACCCAGTTATCATAAGATCTCCTATAATGACAATTTCTTGGCACATTTTATTGCGTTTGCTCTTGTAAATTTCATTGGGCATTTTGAGGTGCAATAAATGTTTATTTATTCCCGTCTTATCAGTTATTGTTATTATTAACTTTTCACATGTTTATGGACCTCGTAAATGTTTTGTGACATTTGCATCAGAGGTTTTCCATATGGAAGGCGGGAAGAGAAGCACAGTGGTTTATTCTGCGAAAACCAGTTGATTACCAAAAATATTTGCAATAAGGTTTATTCTAGATAAAATATATTTTACACATTTTAATAACTATTTCCCTTAATCTCTAAAGATATTTTCAAATATTTTATCGTCAATAATAAAATTAATAATCAAGCTAAAGAGCATTAGTAATTAACTTTATCTTAAAAGGAGAATTATATTTAATCAATCGAATTAAATAACAACTATTCATATCTCAATATTTTGTAACGCTTTCCAACACATTACAAAGACAATAGAAGTAACAACTAATAACATATTCAAATAACAAAATATTTTTCATTTCGTTTGATTGTTTTGGAATTCCATTTCTTTTCTTTTTTGTTGTTGACATTCCACTAGTTTCTATACATCTGTTTCACGTCTCAGTCAACTCAAGCTGATTAACTGCTTTACGTTATACGAATACGGAAAGTAATCTAACAACCCCAATTGATTAGGGTCTATAAAAACCAGCTGATAAACAGTCTCACGTTTCACAAAATGTAAATATTCCGAGTACATATGAAGTACGTAGAGAGTACTTAGTTCATTTTCTAAAAGAAGAAATGGCCTGTCAGCTTTCTCTTTCACTTTTATGCAGTAAAGATAACCTATATTCATTTCCTAAAAACCCAATTCGATACGACGGCTTAGCAAAAGGGCTTCTCTTGACAGGGAAGGTCGCTACTGTTTGTTATCCCATAATTTTCTACTACCTGATTGTCTTCTTTTTCAAGTTAGGGTTGCGGATATGAGTATAATGCGGATAGTCGTCGTCGTGGTATATTGCATCATTCACACACATACAGGCAATTTCCTCACAGTGCATTAATCAGCTTTATGTTGCCATTGTTCGTTGGCGCGTATTATAAACCCCCTGAACCCTTCACGAAGTAGCTAATGATATTAACGATCAGTTGCATCAATGTAAAAATTGCACAACTGTGACCACTGTGCATGGCACGAAGGCAAAGGGCTTGTCAAGAACTCCCCCTTACCCTGAAACCTCCACAAATTAGATAATGATATAAGCGATCAGTAGCATCGATGTTGATAAAGTGTACTAATTACACAATCGTGACCACTGTACAAAGTCGCAAAGCCGAAGGGCTTGTCAAGGACTCGCTTTGGGTCCGCTGTGCACACTCGATATGCCTGCAAAGGTCATGCACAAACGGCGCCAAGGAGCCTTGACTTTTGCACTCTCCTATCAAATATGTTTGAAGGCTGACATGGCAAAGGGGGAGGGGAGGGAGACACAAGAAGAGAAGAACAAACACTGCTGCACACTAGTAAAGAAGAGAAGGGAAGGCATGGCAAAGTAACCACTAACTCACCACACTGCCAAATGCTTCAAGTGTCGTCGCCTTCTGGGCGTCCTTTTTATGCTGTGGTGAATAAAGCAGATGAAACTGGAATTTTTTCCCGCTGCTGCTGCTGCGCTGCCTACGTCTTTGTCGTCTGTTTTGATTGCGCTGTTGTTGTTGTTATTGCTGTATTGAACGCTGCTCTCAGCTGCTGCTTGTGCGTTAGTATTTGTATTGGGCCTCTTGTCTGTGTACGTGTGTGTGTGTTTTATAAATCCTTTTGTTTCGTTTCGCCGTTTTTTGGCGCGCAATTTTCGTTTTTCTCGCGTCGTTTCAAGTTCACACGCCAAATCGCTTTGTTGACGTCGTCTTTGTTATTGTTGTTGTTATTGCAATTTGCATTTCACGTTTTGCTGCTTGCCTAATACGAAACAACAGTTACAAACACAATAACAACAAACAAAACACACACACGCGCGTACACGAGTTTGAAGGAAGCTGAGTCCGTTTTTTTCTTATTTCTTTTTCTTTCTTTTTCTTACTGGAATTGCAACTGCAATTAACTATAAAAATACGCTGGCTCTAATCTGATATTTTTTGCTTGTTTTTTCGTTATTTTGAATTTCACTCGCAACTCATTTGCGTCTCAAGCGGTTGCAGCAGCAGAGACGGCGACGGCAACAGCGAAGGCGACTCGCGTTGACGATGACAAGCGACACGAGGAGGCGACACGTCCGTCTGGTTTGCGCGTTCGAAACGAACTGAGTGCGGAGCGAACAAAACAAAACCCACTGAGAGCGAGAAAGCACGAACCACAACAGAGCAGAGCGCTGTACAGGCGTTCAGCGGGTAACACTGCTAATACCCTGTAAGCAAACGTGCAGTAGGTAAATAAATGCATTTCAATATTCAATGTGATGCTAATTTAATTATCATTTATTTATTTTGGAATCATATTTTCAATATTTTTAGCTACTTGCATTTGTATTTAACTTTTTATTTGTATTAAAATTAGAAATTTTTATTTATAATATTTCGAACTATTTAAGACCTCATAGAGAAGAATAGTATATGGAAACACTTACAGCTTATTCCCTATGAGTTAAGTTAGTTAATACTAATATTTTTTTTTCTGACAAATAATAAATTTTACCTTCCACGTCAGTCCAGCTGTGCACACAAGTCATACCCTCACTCTAACTGCTGGGTATCGTCAGAAGAGCATATTGTCTATCTCGCTCTTGCACATTGCTGTTGACATTCCGCAGAGAACTGGCGAAACATTGGAATGGACCAAAGTTGACTTTCAAATGGAATAAGAATGCCAAATATGCTTGTAAGTGTATGTAGGGAACATAAGAAGTTATTTATGTTGATATGACGATACAGACGTACGTTGTATAAATGCAGATTAGCCCCAATCGCTAGGAACCCTCGTATATTTCTGACTAGGAACTTTTTTGTACATAATTCTTTGCTTACATACGTATAATTATTGAAAAATATTCTAGATATGGAATTATATTATAGTTGACAATCTATGCCACATAAAAACTTCAGAAATACTTAATTTCATTTTGAAAAGTCAAAATTATAAATGTAATTTCGTATATCTTTTGTTTTCATTTCGATTTGCCATGGATCAGCAGAGTCTTCAGCAGTCTCGGACGCAGAGTCATCTGCAGATTCGGCAGCCGAGTCATCATCTTCAGATCAAATATCAGAAACAATTTGATAATAGTCAAAGTCGTCTTAAAAAGGTTTTTGAAATGGTCCTCTTAAAGCGTGAATGCTACATTAATGATTTATGGGAGTTTGTGGCTCAGGAATCAGTTTCGACCAGAATTAATGAACGAGAGGAATTACACCGAGTTGTCAATTGGTTACTTAATCGAATGATTGCCTTGCAAATTGTAGCTTTCAGTGAGAGTATGGGTATGCAGATCATTCCCGAGACTCTCCGTACCGTACAAATGCCTAAAATCATAATTGGCGTTCTGAAACAAAGTTCACAGAAACCAACAATTTTAGTATATGGAAATGTAGATGTGCAAGAGGCCGCTATGGAGGATGGTTGGGTCACAAGTCCATTTGTAATGGCTGAAATAGGAGATTATCTATATGGACGAGGTGTGGCACTTGATAAAGGACCACTTCTTTGTTGGCTTAATGCTATACAGGCATATCGTGATGCTGGAATGATTGTACCTATCAATATAGTATTCCTTATAGAGGCCATGGCGCATTCTGGCAGTTTAGGACTGCAAACAGTCCTAGAGCAACGTATCAGTTTTTTTAAAGAGGTATCTTGTGTAGTTATTGCCACAAGACGTTGGCAAAGTAATGGAACTCCATGTATTATATCTGGCTCGAGAGGTTTAGTCTACTACCATTTGGAGGTGGAGTGCTGTAATCGATTGTTAAGTAGTTTCGACCACTGTGGCACCTTATATGAGGCCCTTCCGGATCTGTTTTATTTACTTAGTTCAATGGTGGACACTCAATTGAATATTCTATTAGAGGGTGCTAGTTCTAATTCCACAGTCATGGATCAACAACTTGTTCGCAACACTGATTTCAATTACCATGAATTTGGACAAGTTCTCGATGTCCATGATCTCCCACATAAGGCTCAAAAGAAATCTGCATTAATTGACAACTGGAGTATGCCACATGTGTCAGTACACGGCGTGGAATGTGCCAAAACGGAAAATGGTGTACGTTTTATTATTCCGAACAAGGTAGTCGGTAAATTCTCAATATCACTGGCTCCAGATCAAGATGCTGAACACATGACAAAAATTTTGGAACACCATCTTGGCATGGTTTGGACAAAACGAGAGTCGCCCAATCGCATGAAATTGTGTGAGAAGTTAGTGATTCCACCATGGTATGGTCAACCCAATACACCAGAATATGATGCGGCATTCGCAGCAATGACCACTACTTATCAAACTGGGCCTAATTATACTCGTGATGGTGGCGCTCTTTTAGCTGCTTCAATCTTTCAAAAATATTTAAGAAAGAATGTATTGGTGTTACCCATAGCCAAACAGGACACTGGAGGTTCTCCAGTCAATGAACGCATAAGCATTCGCAACTACATAATGGGTAGCCAGCTTTTGACGGCATTTATGTGGGAATATGCCGAACGTGCACGGATGAAACAAATTTAAATTGTTGTACGAGTATATTAGTAATGTATTAAGATATAAAGTATTATTGTAGTACAGTATAATTGAATTATCTTTTTTTTAAACTTATTTTTTATAGAGTTATGGTAAGGAGGCTAGATAAAAGTTAAATTATACCCTTATAATTTTATACCCTTGTATTCCATTTTCAATAGTTTCATATGTATCGTTATTATAAATTTCTTTGGAATTACTTTTAAAATAATGTTCTAAATTTTTGTAGGAAAACTGAAAGAAATATGACTAAGCATCAATTCTATTAAACCGCTATAATAATGCGCATAAGCCGTCGGTTTAAAGCGTAGTATTTTCTCTCATTTGATAAGAACTCTTGATAGAACTTTTATTCAATGTCAACTGGAATAGAACAAACTATGCGCGTACAACAAATTCATCTTTATAAGTTCATTTAGTGCACGAATTTACAAAAACATTAAAGGAATTTAAAAAATGAGCATCAATTTATGAGCAGCAAGAGAACCCACTCACTGTCAAGGCTAACAGTCTTTTGTCCCCTAAATCCCCCAGCAGGTAAAGTCAATGTTTGTTTTAGGGTGCCCCAGCGCTGCAAACACCCCGTCAATTGTCTTTATTAAATCAAATAGCACGCGCAAAGTGAACTAAAGCGAATTAGCAGCAGAGCAGCCTCAGCTGACGTTCACTGAGGGGGCAGCGCAGCGAAAGCTCACACTCTCAGCATTTGAATTGACGCGCCAAATGTGAGACGAGAGTGAAACAGTGGGAAAGCTTGCAGTGCGTGCAAGCGAGACGACAGTAGTAGCGACAGCGAGTGACCGAGCCAACAAGCGAGGCGAGAACGGTTTCGAACTTCCAACGCAAATGTGGCCCCAGTGCGCGCCTACAAAGCTATGCTGCGCGCCTGATACTATTCCGGTCTAAATCTAAATGATGCTGCTCGCTGCTCTAGTTTTTTTTTTCTTCTCTTCTCTTCCATTTGGAAGCGCAAGCAATTGCGCGCATCGGCGGAACGGCGGCGAATCAAACCCGACCCAACCCCGGCGACGACGCACTCAACTTTGAGTCGCATATGGGGATTTCAAGCGCCATTAGCGCGCAGCTCCACGCCGTAATTGAACTTGCCCAGAGTGGGAAGAGTAGCACCCAAAAAAGAAACAACAACAGCAACAACAACAGTGAGAAAAAAATGTAAATAAGGTGCCTTCAGTGTGCCCAAGCCGCCATTTTGGTCATGCGGTCGCCGTCATCGTTGCACACAATTTCAATTCATGGACTCTAATGAACAGGGGAACAGCATGCGCAGCTGGCTGCATTGAGAGATTTCTCGCCGTGACATTCACTCGGCCCGTTCGCCGTTTCATTTCGTTGCGTTCAACTGAGTGTGAATGCGCCCATGTGTGAGTGCGCGACATGTTGCTTGGCTGCGTCTGTGTAGCTGTGTGTGCGTGTGTGTGTGTGAGCGAGTGCGCGCTCTATCGAAAGCTTCGTTCGCTGCAGGGGAACGGCGAACGTGAAGAATGGAGCTGGAGGAGAGTGAAATTGTATCCATGTGTGTGTGTGTGAGTGAGTGTGTGTGTCTTACTCTCTCTCCCTCGCATATCACAATTAACAATGAGTTGAAGTGGAATTCGAGGCGAGACGAGACGAGACGAGACTTGAGCTTTAATTTCGGCATATGATTTGTGACTGGAACGAGAGAGTGAGTGTTTGCTTGGGAGAGACAGTGCCTGTGAGTGTGCGTGTGTGTGTGTGGGTGTCAGGGATGGATGTGTGTTGGCAACTCTTGACCCCGTTTTAAGCGCATTTTTTGTTACTTCTGGCGAGCTGAGCCGACAGGATAACAGAAAACTCAGCAAAGGAAAATTGCCGAAAAATGTCGAAATGAGGAGAGAGAAAAAAAAGAAAGACTCTTCAGGCAACAACCCCGCATTGAGTGGCAGTCATGACCTTTCGCACTTGCACACACGTACAGTGTCCGTATGTGCCGGGAAAGAAAAAATCCTTGAACATATTGACGAACCAGGAGTGCAGCAGTTGTCGAAGCTAGCACTGCAGCCGTAGCCGAAGCCTGCCAACCCTGGCTGAGCAATAACTGGAATAACTGGAGCTGGAGCTGGCTCGGGGTCTGGTGCTGCAGCCTTCGATCTCGGTGGAGGCACGTGCCACAGTGGATTGGCAGTTCATGGGCCGTTAGAAGTGCAGTCAAGGCCGGCGACGAGACGTACCTAACCTCAAAGTTGATTGACACTCTCACACACAGCTTCGGTTGAACGGTCGCCCAAAAAGTTTCAAGGACACACAGTGGGCCTTGTGTGATTTGTATTTGCACACTTGTCATCTCACTTTTTTGAACACCTTTTATACTCTTTGTTTTATTCCGATTCGAAATTTGGAAAATCAGGCAAATGGACGATATAAACGGCAGCTTGTCAGCTGTATTACTGCTGCACCATAGCGTCATGAGAGTCTCTGAAGTTATCTACGTGATCACCCGCTTTGTTAGTATTTTCTTATTTTAAGAACAACAAAAACAATATCAATATTGAGTGCAAATCTAAAGAGAGAGGGAGAGAGATGGATTGCGCGAAGAAACCTGTGTATTTCCTACATCTTTCTGTAGTTTTTTATTAATGCTACTTTATTCCTTAATATTAAACTTTTAACAACTGTGCAGAAGGTCATTGCCTAAATTTTCTTTATGCGTCCCAAGCAGAAGCTAGAGCCAGACACTCGTTAATGGAGCTGAGTTTGATAACGGTAACGACTTAAAATTGAATTATTTTTTTTTCTCTTTGTATGAGAGTTGGGTAAATAAAGGCATTTTATTTTAAGGAATTCTTGAAAAAAGGCATTGAAAAATGATTTTTGAATAAGAATAAAAATGTGGTAACTACAGATTATTAGTTTCATCTTATTGGATTAGAGTTATGTGTGAAATGAGGAGATTATCCAGATTAAACACTCTATAAAAATTACATAGTTAATTTAAGGAAGCATCTCTGAATTTATTTTACATTGGTCCATCGTGCAAAAAGATTAAAAAAGCTACATTAACATACAGTGCAATTAGATTGAATGTTGGTACTGATTGTAGTTTAATATTCAAAAATGAAGCAGAATTATTCAGCAATCGTACAAGGATTGTCATGTAATTATTAACAGATATACAAAAAACTAAAATATGCTTTCTTCATAATCTTAGATATTGCAAAAATATGTTTATTGTAAGGTTATATTACATTTAAGTTTATGCAGTTTAAGGACATGAACGTATCAAGTGGACTCTGTCTGTTTTTCCATATTTAGGTTATGCAGAAAGCAAATTTCAGTTTTTTTTATTATACATACATGTGTACATTCAAACATACGTACACAAATGTATGTGCATATGAACAGCAGGTACAAGTACACATGACCTCAACTGCAGAATGGCTTCTGTATTAAATTTCTTGCAGTAAAAATTATTCATATACATGAATACATAAATATGTAAGTCCATGTGTGCGTGTGTGTGCACCCTAAAAATGAAATATGATTTTTGATGCGCTTTTGCATCCCTGCCAAAGGAAGAAGGAGGCGAAGGAGCTCACAAAAATGTCAAAACGAGGCAGCAACAACAACAAAGTACAAACAAGCAGAGCAACATACAAACACACTTGATATTTATGTATGCAATGCGAGTGTGTGTGTGTGTGTGTGCAGAAGGAGACGCGCTGCGGCCAGCGACCCTGGGAGCAGATTCAATGCAATAAAAAATGCTGTCTGCTCGCGTCTCTCTCTCTGAGTGTGTGTGTCTGTGAGAGAATGTTTACATGTGTGTGTGTGTGTGTGTTCGTGTGCGAGTCTGTGGCAGTGTCTTCTTCTCGCGCGCGTCTGTCCGTCCCGTTTGTCGCATTGTTGTTGAATTCTGCTTCCTCTTCTTCGCTTTGTGTGGGAAAATTCAGGCCGTGGGAATTACATGTGAAATTTCGATGGTGAGCACGAACAGGCGAACAGCAGCGGCAGAAGAGAGTGCGAGAACAGAACAGAGAACAGCCGGCATGGCATGAGTGCATGCCAAAGTGTAAGGAGAGGAGAGAAGAGAAAGAGAGCGAGAGAGAGTAGACAGCATAGGCGCAGGCAGCAACAGCAGCAGCAGCGCAGCATATCCCCCTCTCCTTGTGCTCACCAGAGAGCAGGAGAGAGGGCGAGTGTGAAAGAGCTGTCTGCAGGCGAGCCCTTTGGCTGGCGTGTGCAAGCGGGACAGCTAGCCAGGGATGCGTGCTGTTTGTGGTTGGCCCTTTATGTTGCTGCTGCTGCTGCGTGCAACATTTTGTGGCAATCTGCGAGCAGCGCACAGATTTCAACGGAACAAATATACCTGGGCGAACAGCATGCGGCGACAGTGCAGCGCAGCCATGTTGCAGGTTGTATTGTATGTTGTGTGTTGCATGTGGCACTCACACACACACACACACACACACACACACACTCATACAACTGATAATGATTATGGCCCAGCCGCGATATTTCAGCTAACAAAGGGCGCCTCGTTTCTGGCCTGTCTGGCGATGCGCCTGCGGGCCTCATTAGGGTAGAAGGTTTCGATTCGATTAGAAACTGCAACAGGCACGCAGCAAACTGCAGCAGGCAGCACACTCGTGCAACCGCAGCAGCAGCAGCAGCAAGAGAATCCATTGGAAAACCGGGTCGCCAGCCCTTTGCGCTCTGGCGGCAAGAACTTTTTTATTTTTATTTATAGCCCTCGCATTGGGATGTGGCAAAGAGGAATTCGCTAAACGGACAACACAATGGAAGACGCAAGATGAGAGATGGAAGGTGGCAAGGAAGAGATGAGGGAGATAGGGAGCCACTATGCGTGGTATGCATGTGATATGTGTGGATCCCCACCGGAATATAAATTGAAGAACGGAACTTCCTTTTACTTAAGCACTCCTAACCTCACTTTAATTAGGCCTTAATTATGAATAACTTATGACATTATATGTAGTCTATAATAAATTTGTTATATGAACTAATTAAAGAACTAATCCATCAGCAACAATCTACTGGTTATCCCTTAATTTTTTTAAAACTTTCACTTATAATAATTATTATCTAATAAAAACTAGTATGGCGTGATGAAGCTCCTAGGATCAGCCATGAAACGAAATCCCAAAATTATAGCCAAGAGAAAGTCGGTGTTTCTTCAAATTTTTAAAGGCTTAATATTATTTCAATATAAAGAAATTATAAGGATTGTTCTATTTTACGATTTTTTAAACGAATTCGAGTTCTTGACTCTTTTTTTCAATACAAATAAACATAATTTTTTATTATTAAAAAAATGACTTGGATTAAAAAAATATTTAAATTTATGACCCTGGAAAAATTGAAGCAAATCCTTCATATTTATGAATTTTCTGTAAATTAAATTTTTTTTTAAATTTTTAAATCTATATTAACCTTATGTAATCTTGAAGAAAGATTACGACTAATCAAGTTCGTTAAAATACCCTATTGGGTCAACCTGCCGCTTAACAGGTTATGCAAGGAGATGACGAAGGGCTTCAGGCTTCTGTCGGGCAATAACGTAAATCGTTTTTACCGTAATTTCATTGTCGCCGTCTGGCGGCAATTACCTCTACTCCCCCGTCCCCACCCCTTCCGCAACCTCTTGATAAGTGAGAAAGGTAAATGCCTATGAAAAAGTTGTTCGAGTTGACTGAGCAAGCAATGAACTCTTCCATTCCGACATGGCAGCAGGCAATCTGAATTCTGTTTGCTGGTTCGGAGGACGATTTAATGTTTGGGGGAAAGGGGAAGGCTCAGAGGGCTTATGAATTGCCATGATTTGTTTGTTTCTATTTTTTGGTTGCCAACACACAGTTCACATGGAGTTGTTATCTGCACAAATAACTTGGGGACTTGACATGTGTTATTTGGCTTTTATTGACTTTTCAGTCCCAAAGATGGAAAAGAGATAAGGTAATTGCATATTTGCCATTTGAAGTTATCTTCATTCTCTTCCTGAAAACACTGTATTATCGATTCATCGAAGTAGCATTTTTATCATTATAAGACTTTCAATTCGAATAAGAACACTATGAAAAAATAAAAAAAAACATTTACAAAACTCACACTAAACAGAACACAACACAAAAAACAAAAATAAAAAAAAAATAAATATATCTTAAAAAAAGAAAAAACCTTAAAAAATGAATATTGATAGATATAAAAGGCTTTCCAGGAAATCCATCCGTCGATCCTCGTCGAGACTTTCGAGACGTGTTACAGTGGCTAATAGGGTGTTCAGCGAAGAAGACGATGACGAGCAGGACAGTCATGGAAGCTACATCAACATAAACATAGAACGATTACGTTTCCCACTTCCTGTGCAAACCAATGAATCTCTGTGTCGCGATGAGTATCTTACCAAACTGTTGAAACCATTCAAGAAGGTCGATGTCGAAATTACCAAGCGTGTCAGCCATGAGTTTGAGGCACAACGAAAAAACAACCTAACGGCTGAGGGATTGGCTGTTTTACAAATGATTGATTTAGGCAGAAAGCACCAACCTGAAACTGTTGAGAGCGATGAATCCTTTAAAATTACAATGTCTCCCGAAGAGAAAAAACGTCGCTATGCGATATGTATGGTACAGTTTCAGAAAGCCGCTATTGAATTCCTTTCGGTTAGGTTGAACAAACAGCTGTATGCGTTACTAAAATCATCGTCAGGCCAGTTGAAAACGAAAGAGGTGCCAGAACATTTCTTCGACTGGTCTGTCGATTATTTTATTGAACGCAATAAATCAGGCAAAGTTAACATGGATGTGATTCTTAGAATTAACAGCGAAGCGGACTTGGACCGTGCCAAGTACACTAGTAATATTGGTCAGATTATTGATATTATAAAACACATTCTTAATGATTATCAAAGAGATATCAACATGTGTGGGAGCTGTATAGCTGAAATAGCGTGAGTATTGCCAAAATATTTACCAAACGAGATTAACTTTTGAGATAAATTACTTTGTAGGAAAGCAAATTATGATATTAATTCACCCTGGCTAAGGGATTCCGAAAGAGATACGATAATGTACACCAATCTTTTAAAAGAAAATCGTCGTTTGAGTAGCATATGCACACATGAAAAGGAAGCCCAGCTGCAAAGCCAGATCGATGTCATGGATGGTATGTGAGCATCATGTATATTATCATCTTGTGGATAACCTCTTTAATTGAATCTTATCCCCAGGTTGCTTACCCATTGTTCAGCGATATCGCAAGGGATGGATGCACAGTACTTGGGACCAAATCGCTATGAAAATGGCTTCCAAAGAGAAGGCCCTTCAGGATGAGTTGCAAACTGTTAGTAAAAATATGCAAGAGGGTGAAATAGCCCTTAATGCTGCCGAGCATATCTATCAGTATCAGATTAACAACTTGAAATCAAAAATTTTTGAGTGGGAACAACGCTTCGAGATGGATCAGTATGAGTTGGAATTGAATTTGGCAAAAATGAGAAGTAACCTATCCAAGGAAAATGATCAAAGGACATTTTTGGAGGAACAGATCAAAATGTTTAGGAAAAAAGTGGGAAAGTTTCTCGAAAAGGAGAGGAAGATTGCGGAAGACATGCAAAGACTCGTAGAGCCAAAACCCGTGGTAAGTTATCTTTGAGAGCACAAACTACGTATATTTACGGTATATCTATAATTATAACTGTTACCAATAGGGTATCTTAACTTAGTTCTAATTAAAGTAGTAATAAGTATATAATTTATATTCTAACAGGCGAATCGAGTCGATATAGACAAGTCCGTCTGTTCATACGTTTAAAAATCTAGAATTTAGAGACGCAGATTCAATGGTACTGAATTCAACTCCCACGATCGACAGGATTATTTCATTATTTTTTTCTTTTAATTCAATTTTTAACTGAAATTTAATATAATAAGGTTAGCGGGTATTATACATATATCACAGTCGATTGTATTAATAAAAGTTTCTTCGAAATATAACTTTGATTTTAACTCATTTCAAAACAGATTGTCAAAAAGAGTAAAAAAGGGCCCAAGCAAGGAACAGGGAGTAAAGAAAGAAGTGCAAAACCAAGCGATAAGAGTGAAGAGAAAAGCTCGAAATCGCTCGACACGAGCACAGGGAAGGGAGCGAAATCGGTCGATAAGAGTAAAGGGAAAAGGTCTACATCGGTTGACAGGAGTAAAGAGAAAAGCGTTAAATCGGTCGACAAAAGTAAGGAGAAAAGGTCTAAATCGGTCGACAAGAGTAAAGAGAAAAGTGCGAATTCGGTCGAGAAAAGTGAAGGGAGAAGGTCTAAATCGGTCGACAAGAGTAAAGAGAAAAGCGTTAAATCGGTTGAGAAAAGTAAAGGGAAAAGGTCTAAATCGGCCGAAAAGAGTAGAGAGAAAAGCGTTAAATCGATCAACAAGATAATAGAGAATAATGCGATATCGGTAGAAAACAGAACGGCGAAAAAATTGTTATCGGGCGACAATAAGAAGAAAATCTCGGAATCGGTCGACAAGAGAAAAGAGAAAAGCGCAATATCGGTTGACAAAAGTGAAGGGGAAAGGTCTAAATCGGTCGACAAGATTAAAGAGAAAAGCAATAAATCGGTCGACAAGAGAAAAGAGAAAAATGCGATATCGGTCGACAAGAGAACAGAGAAAAAATCGATATCGGTCGACAAAAGTAATGAGAAAAGCGCAATATCGGTCAAGAAAAGTAAAGGGGAAAGGTCAAAATCGGTCGATACGAGTAAAGAGAAAAGCGTGAAATCGGTCGACAAGAAAAAAGAGAAAAGCGCAATATCGGTCGACAAGAGAACAGAGAAAAAATCGATATCGGTTGACAAAATTCAGGAGAAAAGCGCAATATCGGTCAAGAAAAGTAAAGGGGAAAGGTCAAAATCGGTCGAGACGAGTGAAGAGAAAAGCGTGAAATTGGTAGACAAGAAAAAAGAGAAAAGCGCAATATCGGTCGAGAAAAGTAAAGGGAAAAGGTCTAAATCGGTCGACAATAGTAAAGAGAAAAGCGTTCAATCGATCTATAAGACATTAGAGAAAAATGCGATATCGGTCGACAAGAGAAGAGAGAAAACATCGATATCGGTCGTTAAAAATAATGAGAAAAGCTCGGAATCGGTCGACAATAGAAAAGAGAAAGGTGCGATATCAATTGACAAGAGAAAAGGGAAAAACTCGTTATCGGTCGACAAAAGTAAGGAGGAAAGCTCTAGTTCGGTCAAGAAACTTCAATGGGTAAAGGTCAAAATCGGTCGATACGATACGTGAAGAGAAGAGAATCGGTCGGCAACGAGCACAGAGAAAGTGATTGGGCACGGTCGACAATAATAAGGAGAAAAGATCGGAATCGGTCGATAAAAAAGAAGAGATCACTGCGATATATGTCTCGCGACAAGAAGAGGAGAAAAGAGCCGCAAACTAATCGAGACGACAAAAGTAAACAGGAAACGTATAGTTAAGCCTTCAGGAGAGTAAAGAGAACAATGCAACACGACGAAAGTCTCGGTGACAAGCGTGATCATCGCAGAAATAAAGGGCGAAAGCAACAAGAAATCACTGCAAATATGTCTCTCGACAAAAGTGTAGAAAAGCCGCAGGAGATTAAAAAAACAATCAACACGACGAAATCTCCTGACAAGACGCGCGATGGAAGTAAAGAAAAAAGCGCGATTCCGAGCGATCAGAGTAAAGAGAGAAACCAAAAAGCAAAATCAATCAAGACGACGATTCCCAAAGGCAAGAGTATAGAGAGGACTCCAAAATTAACAGGGTTGCCTATTTCGCGTGAGAAAAGTAAAGAGAGTAGCGTGATTTTGCGTAACAAGGAAGAAGAGCGACCTCGCGTGTCAAGAGTAAAGGGAGAAGCCAAAAATTGATCAAGACAAAGATATCAGGCGACAAGATCAAAAAGGTAACTTCAGAATCAACTCTTGCTGAGTCCAGAGGGGATTCGAAACTCAATCGGAACGAAGATTTGGATGACCAGAGTCCAGAGAAGAGTCAAATGTCAAACGAAATCCTTATTTCGGGTCACAGGATTCCTGAGAAAAATCAACTTTAAAGAAATAAGTAATAACCGCTAGAAAAATTCCTCGTCTTTTTGGGCATAGAAACAGTAGAAAAAGACTGACACTATAAGAACAAAAATTATTTTACCAAACTAAAACAATTGAACTCATTTTTAACGACATAATAAATACCAATTTTATTTTTTTTATTATGCTATCTTGGGGTTTTTATTTATATGAATTCTTTTACAGAAAAAAGTTCAAAACGGATATCTGTAACAGTTCAAGTGTGTGTGTATATTTTATTAGTATTTTTATGATACCAACTTTCTACGTTCTAAATTATTGTAGCTCCCATTTACAAATCAATTCGTCATTTTGTTGAGGGTCCTACAAAACCGAAACGATTACAAAGTCAACAAAGCATAGAGCATACATCAATTCCAATTTGTTTTTTTTTTATTTCTTCAATCAAATTGTTTAGTAACCAAAAAAACAACCAATAAGTTGCTAATATCAACAATAATAACACGAACTCCGCCGAGGACCCAAAAGGATTCGATCACTGCGCTAAAGTTCATGGCGAGGCCAAATAAATCGAACAACTTTGTGTGCAAACATTTTCCATTTGCATTTCCGTTCAGGCTGGCGGGGGAGGAGTCACCAGAAAGGTTTGGGGAAATGCCGCCAGACGGCGACAATGAAATTACGTTTAAAACGATTTGCTTAGTTGCCTGGCGGAAGTCGGAGCCCGTTGTCGTCATCCGGCTTGGCATATCCTATAACAATTAAAATTTGAAAGGGTTGAATGAACGTGGTGTTCTGATATTCCAGATTAAAATATTTAAGGAATATATGTTACTGGATGGTTTTAACTTTGAAAATACTTAAAGAACTTTTTTTTTTACACACCAACACAGGGTAGAAGACGAGCTATACATATTATGTAGTGCAATTAAAATAAAATTGTAAAGTTTTCGAAAGAATGTCGACCATATCGCTTAGCATTTGAATGAATCCTGAATCGTGCCTGTTCATGGGATTGCCCTAGTAACGCCCACATGTTTAGTTGCCCCCGCCCCGCTCCTGACCAGTATTCTAGCTCCGTTTCTGTATCGTTATTTATGCTAAATGCGCCTGGCAACTGCAGGTCGCCCATGATATGTTGCCAGGTCAGCGAGTATTTACTATTAGAAAATAGAGAATAGAAATCCTCGACTATTCCAAGGTGACGGTACGCGACACGGAGAAGAGTCTGCCGTAATGCCGGCGAATCGGAGGCCCGAAACTAACGGTGATACACCCGAGGATTGGCATGTCTTCGAGCTTTTATGTGGAACAACATCAACAGCAACATCGTCATTGCCAATGTCGACAACATTCGTGGCTGCCCCGCCTCCCTGTCCTGCTGCTGCCTACGAAATGTGCGCGGTAAGTGCCGGCGATATCTGCGAATAGTCCCGAGTGAGTGCTACAACTATGCAAAAATCGTGTGACAAATTGCCATAATCAGCGAGCATAACTAGCGAAAATAATCAGACAAGATTTACGAGTGTGTGTTTTGAATTTCCATGACTGTCTTCCCTTCGTCCGTGGGTTTCCCACGTGTTTTTTCCTCGAGTTTCTCGCATTTCGCTTGGCGGTTAAACTTCACTGACGACCAAACTTCGTAAGGCTGTTTAACAGTTATTTCTGTTGTTACTCTTCCTCTTCTTGTTCTTGTTTCGGTGTGAAATTTATGCGGTTGTTAGGGACTAAAAGTTTTCCCGTTGTTGCTTTTGCAGTTGTTGCTGTTTGGGTAACTATCGATGGGCTTAAATGAGGATTTGCATAAAGCACTGTGGACAGTGTGATTGAAGCTTATATAAATGCATTGAAATTGTACAGTAAAGTTCTTCCTTATTGAGATTTTACAATAGTTTCAGTTCATTATGTTTCATTCATTCTGTTATTTTATTAATTAATTTAGTCAAGTCGACTGTTTAAAGAATAACAACAAAATTAATAATCCTAGTTGCCTGTAAATTATTAATTATAAATATAAAATGAAAAATAATTAAAAAAATATAATATTTTATTTATTTTATTTTATTTATATTATATTGTGTTCAAATGTTTTTATTAAAGACAGTTTTTACGATTTTTTTTATATTTAAATTTAAATTAAAATTAAAAAAAAAAAAAAAAATTTAATTCTAATATATTCAATTCAATTCGTGTACTCTGAACCTGAGATCGTATTTATGTAAATACAAACTGTTCCGTTCTTTTGTAATGATAAATACAGCGTTTTAAGCTTCTACTTAAACTTCAATGCATCAATTTTTTTTTCTTTTGTTGTTCCTTTTTCCTTCCTTGTCCCACTGTGCGTGCCCACGTCCGTGTGTGAGCTGCATTTACCGCTGCTGGTGCCATGTGAATGACCCAAATAACAGCAAACAAACTGATAAAAGTTGCCAATGTAAATCTCCTAGTTGGTAACCTTCCATCCCCATTCCTTACTAGACCCTCCATCCACGCCCCCCTGCAATCGTAACCCTTCTGCCAGCCCCTTCGTGCCATTGAGCTCGTTTTCACTTATGCCGCTACCGACGGGGCCGTACCTCAAACTCGGCTCCAGCATAAATCCATCCACCTTGTGTGATGTTATGTTCAGGTAAATTCCTTCCTTCCACGCCTGGTTACTCGCCACATTGTCGTTGTTAGTCCGTTGCCAGAGCCACGTCGCCACATTCGAATCGGGGATAGTTTACCTAGCCTGTCGTTCAGTTGGTGCTCAACGGTCTCGTCGAACGGTTTATTCTGATCTGCAGCAACAAATCTGTCCAGCGATGCCGAGCGATAATCATCTGCATCACCATCATATGGGACTCAGCGGTGGACTGTCGCCACATCATCATCATTTGGTAGGAAAGGGGTTTGGGGAGCTGTAAAATTGCAATTGAAAGATGGCAGATGTAATTGAAAATATAGTCAGCAGCTGGTATTGGAGTTCGTGCAGGCTTGTAGGCATTTATATCTGTTAGATCTCTGGTTTAGAAAGGGGTAGAGTCGTTAATCTTAGGCAGTGACTTCATTTTTATCAAAAAAATACTTCATTATTATTAAATTTCGAAGCCAAGGCAGGTTAAAAGAAATATCACCAATTTACCATCTATCATTGGATTAACAACAGTTGATGTCTTGTTATTTGGACTGTGACTTCTTCTATTTCATATACGTATAAACTTAAATTAAAATGTGGAATCCATAAAAGTTCAAAGAAGATATAATCAATTTTGATCTATCTTCAAAACAACTATAGTCAGAGTCATGAAAGGTGGTCTGTTATTGCGTTTTTATCATATTTATGCATCGTTTATTCAAAATATCGAATTTAATGGTAGTTAAAGGAAAAAATATTTGGTTCGGATACATTTCTGGATTTACAAGAGCTAGAGACATAATAATAAGACTTTGGCTTCCTCTTTACCTTGTGCGGATTTATCTTGATTGCAATTCATGATATTAATATAAATTATGATGAAAACTGAACCGAACTGAAGTTGATAAACTGATTGATCAACTACTAAGGATTTGAAATCCTCCCTTTCCAATTGTATACTTTATTTACGAAGTTCAACACAACCTTTTTGCAATCTCGTCATTCCATAGTTGGACACCTCTTGCGGCACTGCTGGCATCACAGTTACGGAGCATCATCATGGCATCGATATGACGACCACGCTGCGTAGTGAGTTGGCCGCTTTGTCCTACAAAAAGGAGCGTCTGAGCAGTGAGGTAAGTTAAGTTAGATCATTCAATCCCGAGGCAACTCCCACTCATTTCCCTCACACTCAGCTGGCGGAAACACGCAGCGCTCTGTGTGGCAAGGAGGCGGATGTGGAGAGCCTGCGGGCGCAGGCAGCGCGGCAGACGGCGCTGATTGCATCGCTGCAGAACCGCCTGCAGGCAGCCGAGCAACGCGAGCAATCGGTACAGGCACGCTGCGATGCCACAATTCAGACAGTGCAGCGCGAGAAACGTTGCTCGGATGAGCGCAACAAGGAGCTGCTGTGCAAGTTGCAGCAGCTGGAGGGGCACGCGGCCAGCGAGGAGTCGCACAAGGAGCAAGCCAAGGCGCAGCTGCACGATCTGTTGCGGCGACTCAGCGTTGTGCTGGGCATGGATGTCTGCGAGGGAGGAGGCAGTGGTGGTCATGCCACGCCCGAATGTGTTGTCTCGCGGGCCGAGGAGGTAATGATTGAACTGCAGCGTGCCAAGGCGAAGATCACCTCCACCTGCGACACGCTCAGCTCGTGTGAGAACGAGCTGCTCAATCTCAAGTCGCTGGCCAACATTGAGAAGCAGCGTCTGAGCGCACAGCTCGATGGGGCTGGGAATCACAACCACGAGCTGGAGGGACGTTGCAGGCAGTACGAAAGGGATCTGCAACTGCAGCGTGATCGCCTAACTGAGTCGGAGATCAATGGGGAGAAGCTGAAGGAGGAGCTTCGCGGCTTCGAGTCACGCTGCCATCGGCTGCAGAACAACTTGGATCGCATTCAGGCAGATCGACTGCAGTTCTTGCGCGGACTGAGCAATCTACTCAATGTGCCTGAGCCTTGTGAGACGCTGATCAAGGACAAGCTGCGCGAACTGCTGGGGGAGAATCAGGCCATGCATGCGGTAAGTAGGGGGAGCAACTGGATCCTCCTTGTTTCCTCTTTAGCTTTGTCTTTCTCTCTTCCCAGCAAATGCACTCGCTGCGCGATCAGCTCAGCAATGAGCACGAGAAGCTCAAGGAGTCACAAGAGTCCACCGAGTGCCGCCTGCGCACAGGGGAGGCACAGAAATGCGAACTGGCTGAGCGCCTGGAGAAGTGTCATGCTGAGATTCATACGCTGCGCAAGGATCACATGGGCCTCTCGGAGTATCTGCAGCGCTTGGCCTCAGCGCTCAGCTGGAGCGAGTGTTCAGTGCCGCCGGCACTGGGCGCCGACACGAATCTCATGGCCGACAATCTGCTGGAGCGTGCCGAGCGTCTGGCAGCGCACTGTGAGCACGAGCTGGGCGAGAAGGGATGCTGCGATCAGCATCATCATCATCATCATCATCACGGACACGGACATGGTCAGGGTAAGCTGCGTCGTGAGAGATCTTGCCATGACATTCCACTCAAGGAGAGCAGCAGCGTCTACAATCTGCAGCGTCGCGTGCGTTCACTGCGTGAGCAGGTGCAGCGCAGGGATCTCCACCTGGAGCTGCTGCGTCGCAAGTTGGCCATCATCGAGGACGGCGCCCGGGGCAAGTGCATGTTGCAGGGAGAGCGCGACGAGGCTGTCTGTCGTGCCAAAAAGGCCGCCAAGCAGGTGGATAAGCTCAATGCGCAACTCGCGGATGCGCGTTCACAGATTGCTGAGGTCAAGGCGCAGCTGGCCGAGGCGGTGGAGTATAAGATCACCTCGCTGGAGCGAGCACGCAAGATTGATGAGCTGACCACGCAAATCTGCGATCTGGAGGATGAGAAGACCAGACTGCTGTCGCAGCTGAATGCACTGAAGGAGCGCTTGAAATCCTCCTGCGAATCCAATCAGAATCGACGCTGCCGCGATGAGGCGCTTATCAATGTGAGTTGCCGGGGAATATCCCTGAAATGTGTCCCAATAATCTGTTTCCCTCCTTGTCTTTCTCTGCCTTTCTCCCCTTAGTCCCTTCGCGACGATGTCAGTCGCCTGAGCGCTCAGCTCTCCGACGCCAACCAGCGCCTGTCGCATCTGCAATCCTTCCGCACCTCGGTGGCTCGCACTTTGCATCTGCGCGACTTACCGGAGACGGATCTGCTGCATCGCCTGCAGGCACTGTGCTCGGCTCATCAGGAGTTCACGCTGCTGTCCAAGCGCTATGAGACTGCTTCGCCAGTGGGCGATCATCCTTGTCCGCGCTTCGATGACCCCGTGCCGCCTTCCTCGCATTGTCGCCCGCCACGTGAGCTAAGTCCGCCATCGGCAGCACATCATTTTGTTGCCAGCGCCTCCACACATCACTCCCACTCGACACATGGCCACGCCCGTTCCCATGTGCACCATGCACGGCAGCATCAGCACCAACATCAGCGACAGCGTAGTAAGAGTCGCGACAAGCGGCTCCATGACGAGTGTTTCGACTCCGATGTGCATCGCCTGCATCACGGCTGCAAGGATCAGCTGCTGGGCAACAATTCAGCGGGTAGCTGCGACGAGGATTACGACTTCAAGAGCAAGTACTGTTGAGGAAGAGAGGCGTAGATCGAACTGCGTCTGTAATGCATTTACTTTTCTACACAAGGTTTCCAAATAAAGTCTACAATTAACTGTAATATGATCTATTAATAAGGGAATATAGGGTGTCATTTTGATAGGAAAAGGTACAAAAGAGTAAACTTCTCTCTAAACTGTTAACAGAGTATCCCCTAGTCGTTGCATTTTGCATTTAAATCGTTGCAAATAGTGTTTTCTTGCAAAAGCCATGAAACTCAGTAACTCAGCTCATAGATGGCGCCAACTCTGTGTGTGCGTGTCATTGCTAAACAGCGCCATCCAGTGCAGTCTGTTTGTGTCTCTGCTAAGCATTGCCTGCCAGTCAGAGCTGCCTGCTTGTGTCCCTGCAAAGTGCTGCTAAACAACTGCAAGCTGCCTGCTACGAAACTCAGCAGTTGCATTTTAAACGCTGCAATTTTGCCTTGCTTTCTTGCATTTCCTTTCGAAATTGTTGTTGGCAAAGAAAATAAATCAAATGCGAAGTGCAACCCGTTTCGGTTTCAGTTTCGCAATTAATCAAAAAGGCAGCACAATTTGCTTTTATTGGACGCCAATCAAGATGCATAATTTTAGCATGTTAAGGCGACAGAGCGCAGCATAAACGAGTCGAAATTACACAATGTGGACACGTGAGCGATGCGTCGCCACAGATGAACCGGCAGTGGGAGCTGCTGCTGTTGCTGCCGGCGCTGGTGCAATGAACTTGACTCCCGACGTGTGCCCGAGCGACGGGTTGCAAGATCGACCCGCTTGACTGGCTGCTGGCAGACACTGGCAGACAGCCAAAGGGCAAGGAGAGCGCGACATGCAGCACCTTGCTAGCTCCTTCACCCCGTCAGAACTCGCTGGCAGGCCGTAAAGAATGCGGCATAAGCAAAACATGTTTTCGGGCTACTCGGGGGGACTCACTCGGAGTCGGAGTCGGAGTCAGTCTGGTGCTGGTGGTCACATATGCTCGGTTCTTGATCTTGCCAACCAGTAGGCACTCCCCCAGTGCGTCTCCCCCTGCCTATGCTGCCAACAGGTTTGCTCTTTGATCTACCTTTTGCCTGTTCGCAAATGCGACTTATGATCTTCTCTCTCTCTCGCTCTCTTTGCCAAGCAGAACTCGTAGCCAGTTGGGATCCCCCCTGCCTAGTTGTGGCTCCCATGCGGAGATTCGCCCATTTGAGCTGAAGTCACTCAGGTGCAGCAGCAGGAACAGCAGCAGCAGCAACCGCAGCCAGACTAATTTATAGCTAATAAGCTGAGGGGGAATTTTCCTTAGATTTTTCCACTTGCATACGAAGTACAATAAACATCTTATGCATGTTGATTTTTGCCTTAGTAATTAAGTTATTATCTTAAATGTTTCAGCTCGATTTACGTTTGTTTTGAAGAGATTTATTTAGCAACAGTCGAAATCTTTAATGATTTACTCTAACTTATCTATAACTTTTACTTTGAGTAATTGCAACTAAGTTTAAATATTTAAAATTGGAGATTACCTTATTATAATGATCATAATACCAACATAAGCACAAAGAAAGGAGTAAGTAAAAAGAGAGAGATAAAGTACTATAGTACATAACATAAGGCAGAACCTTGGTTATTATTTATTTTAAGATAATATAATATGAACTCAAGTCTTTATTTTATTTATATTGAAGAAACTATTTGAACTTTTTTAAAAATTCTTATAATTTAAACTTTAAAGCCTTTTCTGATCCCTCTTCACTCTCTTTTCAAACATAAACAAGCTCAACTTTAATGCCCCCTTGGCCAAATGTCCAGCTCATAATTGGATTTATCAAATTGTGAAATCAAAGCTAGGCCGATTGTATGTTTTAGTAATGAGATTCGAAGCCGAAACACTCAAACACTCCGATTTATATGTTGTTCGTCTGCCTAAGTGCAGATATAGTTGGAATTGGAATTGCAATTGGCTATTCAAATAGTTGTGCGAGTGAGTTCGAGTATAATTGGCATTTCATGTATGGCTGCTCGTGTCATCGTCATCATCATCATCATCAGCAGCTGGCTGACACATGCAAAGATAGAGTGGACATACTATGTTTGGTATGAATATGGCATACAGTACATATGGAACACATTTGACCGGGTGGGGCTTGGATTGGGTTAGGTTTGCCTAATTCAAGCACAAACGTCGACTGTTTGAATATTTCAACATGTCTCTGATAAAATTCAAATGCATCGCAATGTCCCGTTGTCCCGTTTGACCCGATGTCCCGCTGTCCCGATGTCCGGTATACTAGGAAATGTCCGGCCGGTTGTCGCCATTGAGAATCACTTTCAAACGTGCCGAAAGCGAGGAACAACAACAAACTAGGCCAACGTCAGCATCAAAATGGAAATGGCATAGAAAAGGAAATGCACGAATGTGAGAGTGTGTCTCTGTGTGTGTGTGGGTGTGTGTGTGAGGGTGTCTTAGTGTGTGTGTTTGCACATACAAATACCTTTTCAAAAGTCTCGACAAGGTTCTCAGCTTCTTCTCAAGTGACATTACTTGTAGTTCTTCTACCCTGTAAAAGGCACTGCTGTTGGTTATGCTAGATATAGTCAAAGTAATAATGAGGAATGACTGATAAATACCTATTTTTTTGTTTATCAAGCAGTTTATAAACCAGCAAATACTCTATAAATATTCTACTCCCTTTTTTAGTCTCTTTTCTCTCTCTATCTTTCTATAAGAATCTTATTTGTTTTAAAACACCTTTAAATGTTGTTCAAAATGAAGTTTTTAGACTGTGAAATACCCTGCAATTGCGCTTATTCCTTTCTACATACAACATTCATACCACCTTTCTTCCCATCAGCCTCAAACCAACTTTTCTTCAGTCAGTTACTCAACTCTGCAGGGTATTCACCTTGCAGTGCTTCTATTTGTTTGCCCAGCATTGTGCAAATATGTGTCTAAGGCACATAAGGTCACACATGTGCCTGTGTGTGTTTGGGTGCGTTCTCTTAGTTTGTGTGTGTGCGAGTGTGTGTGAGTGTCACATTGAATTGTTTACAATACAAAACACGTGTTGAAAAACTGTCATAAAAATGTATTGCATACTCTGAGGCGCCTCACCTTGAGATTTGAAGCTTGGACAGCGTCTTAGCTCCCCTCCACTTTGTTCTGCTTGTAGATTTAATGGTTTTTCAACAGCCTTAGAGGAGTCCCCGAATAGCTAAGGGGGGGGGGGGGTTACTCCCACCTCCCTTCGAGCAAACATCGTCATCAATGTGCAGCGGCCTGACTCGAATTTTGATTTGAAACCTGCCAAAGACTGAGCAAGTTGATGATGTGATGTTGTGGACTAGTTTCCTGCTTGGTAGGGTAGCTTTTTGGCATCTCATTTGTGCACAGATTCACTTACCACGCACCACACACACACAGACAAACAAACACACCTACCTTACCGCACACGCCGCAAACTTCCGCTTATTGTTTGGAGCAACAATTATGTAAGCCGCTCAAAGAGAAGTACAGTGGGGTAGTCTGGCACAAATTGAATGGAATGAGCAATACTCTGTAAAGTTGTCATATATACAAGGTCAATTTTAACCAATGTAACACACTGTCAAGCTGTACTGAGAGTGAATCAGACTATACGAAATTTTGATGAACATTAAAAAATATTTCATAAAGAATTTTAATTTGTTCTCAAGTTTGAAAGGGTTTTCTAATTCGTTAAATTTCTTTACCAATATAATTTTAAGGAAGCTGATTATCACAGTTAAATTCAAATACCCCAACATTAACTGCTTACAGGGTAAAATAATCAGAATGTTTGCGGCAAGTTGGCAGAAAACACCCACAACCGAAACCCACGTGCCACGTATGACTCCAAAAACCGAAGTTCACTGCAACCAAATGAAATATATTTATGCATTTTCGCATTCTCATGCGCGAGACAGACAGAGGATGAGTGAGAGAGAGAGAAAGAGTGAGAGAGCGCACCATTAAGAATTTGCATATGATGCTGAAAATATGGATTGGGGATTACCCGACCATTAGCCTGCGGTCAGACCAAAATATTTCAATTCGTTCGCACAACAATGCAACACGTACAGTACGCACATGTGGAACTGTATTTGCCATGCTGCAATTGGCTTACAATTTTCAATTAAAAGTTGAAATTAATATATGACTCGGCTGGCGGGGAAAGAGCAATGGAATTTTTGATTATTGTGAAAAGTGATTTATTGTGGAAATTTTGAAAATAAAGAAAATGTTTTGATCTGAAAATAAAAAGAAATCTTTTATGAAAACCCTTTTTATCTCTTTGAAATATTAAAAAAGGAATTGGAGAATATGATTGATTCTTTAAATGCTAAAAATCCTCTTTAAATTGTTCTATAATTAAAATACAGAAGTTTGGTTGAGGTTAAGATTAAAGGTTGAGTTAGAGCTTTTTTATTCAAAAAATATTTTTAAGTATTTCGTTAAAAAATATTTTCTGCAGGAAAAAAAAAGTTATGGAGTTTAAAATTCCTTTTTAAAGTTCCTCTTCAACAACCAATCAAGTTGTCATTCAGCGATTTTTCCCGACAAATTATTTGATTTATGTTCAATGAATGTGTAATTTCCTGTCGATTATATAGCTCAAACATGTTATTTATTACATCTCTTGATGGTAAATTAACACATATACTCGTATATATCATACTGGCTCACTTTGAGGTCTGCGTATAATGAAATGTTGAAAATAAAACGAAAAAAAAAACTGTTGAAATTGTCGCAACACGAAAATGATGCGCGCTATTAATGACATTAATAATGGCAAATGTGCATGAAACATAACACATAAAACAATGAAACGGCCATAAAATGCAAACACATTCATAATGTTGACTCCCCTCGCCTCCACCCTGGCAACCTTTTTCTACAGAGTTGCCACGGAGCGGCACTCGATGTGTCTTAATTAGCATAAATGCGTATTGCGGCTGCTCGGGCACTTATGTGACTACACGAATAATCGTATAACGCTCCAACGCCAATTGCAGCTGCAACGGCAACAGCAACACCAACAACAACAATTAACTGGAGTAGCAACAACAAGAGGCGCCACGGCAACAACAACAACAGCAACAAGAGCGTGTGCAGTTGCCACTGTCAGTGTCAAATGATTTAAACACTTTTATTGCACTTGCGGCAGTCAATCAGTTGCAGCAGGCGGGCAGGGAGTGGCGCAGGGGAGGGGGAGTGGCAGTGGAAGTTGGAGTGGGAGATGGTGTGGCAGCGGCCGTGGCGCCGCCAGAGGCGTGTGCAGTATAAGCTGCTGCTGAAGCCCTTGATTAATTATGCGGGCACACTCTACTTTACTTTACTCCACTGTCTCTCCGCACTCTTCACTCCCCCCAATCTCTCTCTCTCTCTTCTCACTATCTCTCTCCAGCTCTTTCCCACTCTTTCCCTCTCTCTTTCTTTACTTACTTTCTTAGCTGTTACTGTTACTGTAATTGTAATCGTTATTGTAATTGCTGGCACAATTAAGCCCCGAAATGATTGGGTACATGGGGGCGATGGCTAACTCAATTAGAGTTGTCACCTCTTTTGCAGTTCAAAGAGAATTCGAAAACTTACGAAAAGCTGAAGAGTTTCCTAGCCGAAGAGCTTAAAAGAGCTGTACATATTTAATAGATTAATGAGGGCTTATCAATTGTAAGATGTTGCTGAAGTTTTTTTTGCAAATCGGAAATGTTTAAGTGGGGAAATGTTTGTGAATATTTCTGAGTACTTTGGAGTTTGTTGCACTTGTTTTTACTTTCCTGACATGTTTCCCATTTTTAACAAATACTTGAAGGAACCATATAGTCATTTGCTAATATTTGCATATATAATAATTTATTTCTTTTGTTGCCCAAAAATATATTTTTGCTTTATGAAGGTTAATCAACTTTTTGTTTTATTTGTGACACAGAAGTTGTAATGATTTTTTTGTGTGATATCAGAAAAAAAACATTGATGATTGCGTATAAAAATGTAAACAAGCATGTTCATGATATTCATATAATAAATCTCTTGCCTCAGACTATAAAACCTTTTGGGAATCAACGATTTGTAGGGTAAAACAAACAAGATCAAGAAGATAAAAAATCAGAGTCAAAGTTTCATGTTAAATTTCCTTAGTCTCTTCTTGATCTTGATTCTTAATGCCTCCTTTATACCATTATATTTTACCGTTAATCAATGTAAAAACATTATATAAATACCCAAAAATAATAAACTTTTCATATTGTTTTTTTTTTCGTTCAGCTTTATTTGATTTTGACATTTACTTATGCAGTTTGACGATTAAGAAATACATAGAGTTTGCTTTTGAATGTACTCGTTATCGATAAATATATATGTATATGTATCGTATATAGTTTGGATATAGATAATTTTTATATGTACATAAGTATATATGTATATATGTATGCAATATGTGTGTATTATGTATGCTAAAAACAGTTAGTAAAATTTGATAAGAAAACAAGCTTAGTTACACATTATGATCTTATGCCTAAAGATGTCGATGGATCTCTTGATGGGTAAAATCTAATATATCTATATATATCGTATATATTTGTATAATATTTAGGTGTGTCTGTGTGTGTGTGATTGTGTATTGATGACGATATTAGAAAAGGTTATAAAACTCGCTCGTTCGCATCGTGTTTGTATTATCGATTATCGCACTTATTCTATCGATTTTCATATTGATTTTTCATATTTTTTTTTGTTTCAGTGTAGATATAACTTGCAAATGCTTAGTCTAGGAATATAGACGCCTAACTGGTATCACAGATAAATGCGCGATCCGCATTGGCTAACTTAGGCCCAACTTGGCTATAACAAATCGATCGGTATTGTACATATATAGAAAACATAACTATAACTAGGGACTGGATATTTTTTGGGGGAGGTGATCGATCGTTCGATCGATCTTGGCTAATTCTGCCACCAGAGGGCGCTCGTGTTCCAGATCCACGCGCCCGACCCCGATCAACGATGCTGCTGCGAATTGAGCGGCCCGAATGCCTGCATGCTGTAGTAACGTTCGCTGTCCTCCTTCACCACACTGGTCACATGATGGAACTGGCAAGGATGCGAGATCTGTGACTTGGGTGGCAACGGCGCCGGCTTGACGCGCTTCTGCTTCTTGGCGGCCTTCTTGCGACCCGGCGCCGAGAGTGCAACATTCTCGGGATCACTGACCAAACGCTCCACATGATCCCAGAGTTCACGGGCTGCATCTGTTGAATCGAAACTGAAACCGATCATCTGCTGATGATTGCTCGACAGGCACATGGTGTGAAACGAGGGACCCGCAATGCGATAATTCGATAGATTATCGATACGATCTGACCAGAGGGCAAAGCACGAGCCGCGTTCGGCCAACACGAGTGTGAGGCGTGGCATTGCCCTTGCGCGGGCATTTCCCTTATCGTGAAGTATAACGGGAATGCCGGTGAACACTAGACGCCAGTCGCCATCATTGCCAGTGCCCTCATAGAGATTGGCCAGAGCGCCACTCACGAATATCTCTGTACCTAGGCCGGCAAAGAAGCTCTCCACCTGACCACGCTCGTATTCGGATAGATTCGTGTTGCTGCTTGTGTCCGTGCTGATGGTGTCCGCATCAATGTCCGAGGCATTGTACAGCGATGTGGTGCCGTGTGCGCTGCTGCGCTGTGCCGACGACTGCGAGTGAGCTGACCAGTCTGGATGCAGGATGAGCTCGTCACGCTGCTCTGCCGACGAGGCGGTGCCCTCGCTGGACTCCGACGGTGGCGCCGAGTCGCTGACGGAGCCCAGGCGGCGACGTGTTTGCTGCAACTGATGTGACATCTGTGGAGAGCAGAAGAAGAAGAAGAAAACAACAAATTTCACAAATTAGATTTGCGGCAAAAGTGTAAAAGCTTTTTCAATTTTAGTGATGAGCAAGGGAGAAAGGGGAAAGGGGGGGGAGTTAGGTTTCAACTGCAGTCGAGCTTGGGGTTTGAGGTTTCTAGCTGGCACGCTAATGCAATGGAATTTGTTTTTACTCGATCAAAGTTGGCAGCGAGCGCAGAAGGCCAAGCCCAAACCTAAACCTCATCCGAAAACAAATTCCCAGCACGCGTGCCTCGCCTCTTTGGCTCGCTCCGTGTGCACTTTCTGCACTTCACTTTTGCAATTTTCAGTTTACGCTTTTCGCATTTCGCTTTTGTTTTTGTTTACTTTGTTTCATCAGCTGCTGCAGCTTTGCGGTGGCCCCAGTGTGCGACCAGCTCGACTGGAAATTATACACAATCAATTTCCGCCCCGAGAACTGTAAACAAGCTATTAGATTTTTGCGCTTGGCAATTGTTTTGTGAAACTATTTAAGCCAATTTCGAACGATTGAATTATCCATTTGTAAGAGCAATTGAACATTTATTTACCAAATTTATTTCCCACAAATCTAACATTGTCTCTGTCTATGTCTTGCTCATACGCAGTGTTGAGCGCAAGGGAGAAGCCAATTGAGGAGTTTACATTTATGCAATGAGGCGTATGAGTGATATAACTTCAAGCATAATCTTTAAACCTTTTGCTATCAGCACGAAGAAAAAAGAGGAATAAAAAGCTAGATTTAAAGCTAACTTGTGAGACTCGTCGAGAATTTATATCCATTTGAAAAACATAAATTAAAATTGGTTAAAAAGTATACAAAAATATTTTTAAAAGCTTCATCAATTTTAGTCGAGTTAAATTCTACAATTAGCTAACTTTTTAAGTTCATACAACGATGTAAAGTCCAGAGAGAACCAGGAGATTGAACCAAGAGCAAAATCACAAGCCACACAAAAATCAGCAGCATTTCGGCAACGTTATCAGATATGCAAATCTGGACACAAGCAAAAGATACAAGTTAAGCCAACAAACTCGCTGCCTGCTCTGGCTCTACCTCGTTAGCAAATCAATCAACAGCTCGTCAGAACTCACATGTCAAACGAAACATAGAACTAGCAACAACATGAACAACAACAACAACAAATCGCGAGCTGCATCGCATTACGTTGCGCTCCAAAAACCGATTCGCTAATGAATGAAAAATGTTGCAAATTTGCGGTTTGATGTGAATTGCCCCGTGGAGGGGCTAACCGAAGCTGAAACCTCAAGCTGCGTCACCCGTCGTTGCCAGCTCGCCAATTTGGCAGCTCTTGTGCCGCAGTGGCACGTGGGGCACGTGGACATTGGGCACGTTTTAATTAACGCCACAAATTGCTGGTCACGATGTAATTAAATTATTTAAATTGCTAATTCCGCACAGAAAGTGGCGAATAGTTCACATTTTTCATGTGGCGCTAAAATGGAAAGTGCTACAAAAAAGCTGAGCCAAACTTGAAGCCACATTAAAGTGGCAACAGCAGCGGCGTAAATAATAATACGCAGAGTGTGCAGGGAGAAGGGAAGAGAGGGGAGAGAAGGGAGGGAACGCGGACAGGGAGTTGTGCTGTATCTGGAGAGAGCATGCCGGAAGTTCTGTGGCGACAAACAACACGGCAATGTATCTCACATCCGTCGAGAGACAGTGTGAAAGAGAGAGAGAGGGAGACAGCATGACTGTGCAATCGCTGAGGCAGAAAACAGGGCACGCTGCCTGGCACACTTTTAGGCCAAGTTTTTCGGCCAAAAGTTGGCGCAAACTTTGCCCAAGGAGTTGCAACATTAACGCGGTTATCTATAATTTACACGCAAACTCTCAATGTTCCAGGGGAGGCGCTTCCCTTCTCTCTGCCATGTCCAACAGCTGCATGCACATTTATTGTGCCATTACTTTTTGTGGCATGTCCCACAGCGCGCTTCCTTGCCTCCTGCCCCTTCCGCTGAAGAAAAAAATATTTCGTCGGCAAAGATTAATTGCCCGGGCCTGGCTTGGGCTTGTTCCAAGCAAATATATTTAGTGCCGAGATTTATGTCGCTTCATTACGAGACATACACCCACACAGACTGAACCCCCCCTCCATCCCCTTTCCCGTCCTTCCTCCTGGGACCGTTGTCTATCGCCTGTTGTGGCACATTTGGTCGAACAATTAAACAAGTTGCTGCTCGCAGGACTCGCCAGTACGAGCTTGACATTTTTATTGTTGTGGCAGCCGTTGCCGTTTTCCAAATGAATATTTAATGCCCACGCCGTACCCCCTCCCCACCCCTGCTCTCCTAGCCGACTCCCAGTGGCCTTCAGTCTATCGATAAAACAGCAACGGCAAGTTCAATGTCAACCCGTCTAAAATGTCACGGTCTCCCTCTGCCTTCTCCACGCGGCGTATGCGCAACATTTTTCGCTTGCCTTCGCTTTTATTTATGGACAAACTGCGAAGTCAATAATCGAAATCGAAACGTTATTCGCGGCGTTATTTATGACCATTATAACTAAACATTTGCGTAACTCTTGATTAGCTGCAGCTAATGAATATCCCTTTGCTAATTCTAATTGGAATTCAGCTGGTTTCTCTATTTGTCAGGATAATGTTTGCCATGGGGAATGTAGCAAAAAGGTTTAGGCAGCCTGGAAGTTTCTGTTTGAGTAATAGACAGACTGACTTTGATTTGCGTGCAAATAAATAAATAAATACTGCGCTCCTTCGTGTTGCCAGTCAATAAAGACATTAGAAGCAGCTAGAAGAATGTGCGCTCATTACTATAAAATTGCTGAGTTTCGCAGAGAATCAAGGAAAAATATGTTAAGCAAACAACTGCAGGGAAATAAACAAAATAATTTTCATCTTTCTGTTCAAAGAGTTTTGCTAAGAGAAAAGAGTTTATGTAATAGAAATATTGCAAAAGAAAATTTGAACTAACTTTACAAATATTATAAAGGTCAAGAAAAATTGAAAATTGATATTATTATAAAATATAATCAAATAAAATTCAATTATGCCTGTTTTATTAAACATTATGAAATTATAATATGTAATCAAAGTGTGAAAATGTTTGCCTGAAATACAAAAGTCTAAGGACGATGCAAATTGCAATTTAAATATCAAAATAAAAGTTTCCTAGCTGGCCAAAGTAGTAGCAATACAAAATACTTTGCTGTCTCAAATAAAACCAAAATGATCAACTCGAATTAAAGAGCATCTTACAAGACATTCAACTGTCAAAGAGGAGTTACAACACGCGCCGTCTGTCCTGTGGGACGGCCCAAGCAATTTGTCAACATGAAGCTGAAGAGCTGTCAAAATTTTGTACATTTCATTTGATTTGCACGTTGACAAGGCGCTTGGAATTGACAGCGCAGGAAGCGCCCACAAAGGAATCAACAAAATTCCAAAACAAGTTAAGAAATAAACAAAGAGAGCAAATAAAAAACGAAAATTGAACAAATTGCAATAGAAAGAGGGAGAGAGAAGGGGAGAGAGAAGAGAAATGTTGTGCTCGTGTTTCGTTTGTGCTGCATGATGGGGCAGGTCAGTGAAATGTTGTGTGCATGTCAAAAACAGCACAAAGAAACGAGAATCAAAATAAGAGAGAGAGAGAGAGGGAGAGAGTGAGGCAACAAATCAAACAAAATGCTTTAACATTTTACGCTTTGTTCGTCTAGCATACAAATTCAAATTCCAATTGCAGTTAGTCGGGGGCAGGACGGGGTCAATTGGGCAGTTGGCCATGCAGAGAGGCCTTTTATGTTAATTTCTGCTTTTCATAGATCTACTACCTAACGTTCGCATTATGGAAAATTGTTCAAGTGCAACAGCAACAACAATGAAGAAGTGAACAACAACAACAAAGAGCACAACAAAAAATAAAACGTGCTGTGATTTAATTTCTGTTGACGTTGACGGCAAACTGCCAAAGGGGAAAATTCAATTAAAATGCACAAAGCTTGTCTCGGCAAGTGCACAGTGCCCCCGTTCCCCTTTCCCCCTTCCCCTGCTGCCACTCTTAAAGAAAATGATTATTATTGTGTGCTCACGTATGTGTATCAAAAATGCTTAAACTTAAATTGAATTTGTTATTAAACCAATTTCAGTTGGCCATAAAGCAATTTGCATGCAAAACTGAAGCAGCTGAAGCGCTGCAGCGGCAACAGCAGCAGTGGCAGCTGAATCCCGAAACTGAAACTGAAATTGAGTCTGCGTTGACATATCCACATCATATTTCCCTGCTCCTCTCTCCCTTTTGGAAATGCGCTGAGTTGGCAGCACAAATCGCGCTGTTAGCACCGCAAATTCCACTGACAGCGAGATCCGACGCGATGCGATGCGAAGTGTTCAAGTTGCCAAGCCAGAGAAAAATATTTGGCGACGTTGCGCATACGACGCGTTGTGCCGGTCGCGTCTGCTACGCAAACCACAAAATTTTCATAACAAAAACGCTATGTTATTTCGCATAAACATGCAAATTTTGCACAATTGTATTTGGTAGTTGTGGAGCGACCCCCTCCCCCAGTGTGACCCTCTTCTCCTCGCTGCACTTCTCGCAATGAGTAATTTGCATGTAAATACTTTTCGCCATTTGCTTTGCCCTTTGTTTGCCGACAGCGAGTCCATCGAGTTCAGCAAGTTTCCTATGCAGTCTATGAAAAACTATAAAACTATGAAAACTAAAATAAAGGAACAGATTTCGATATGATGTACAAAATTACTGAAGCAAGATTGGGATTTGAAGATTGGCAAAGATTTTATAATTAAATGAATTTAGTAATAATTTTTAAGGATAACAAAGATATTAAAATGTATATGTATAACCTAGATTGCATTTGTAAAACATTTATTAATGTATTCCAAATAAAATCCAAATTCTTCCATCATTTCCTTCAGTTCTTTCCCTTTAGTTTAAAGTTCCTAAGCCCCAACCTTTATTTCCAATGTAACCATAACTTTAACTTCAACTTGATTTCAAGCTTAGTTCAAAATTCTTTTCATTTTCATCTTTACTATCCTCAACTTATGCCTTATAGAGCATTTGCTAGTCCTCATATTACTTTGCTTCTGCTTGTTTTGTTTCTCGCTACACGCTGCTCTTTCTTACCCTTCTCCCATTTTCTTCTTCTCTGCTCTACTCGTTGCTGTGTAGTTTTCGTTCATGAACTTGACGAGGTTCTGCTGGCGCACAGAAATCATGAACAAAGCAGCGCATTGTTGACGAAGATGACGAAGCTGAGGCTGAAGGTGGAACCGGGCTGGGTGGGGGGTTGTAGGAGATTGAGATGGCACTGCGAGAGGAGGCAGTCAAGTCAAGTAGCTGACTTATATTTTTGTTAACTTGCAAATTGCTGGGCAGAGCCGAGCGACGAGTAACGAACGAGTACCCGAAAACAAGGCGAGTGGGAGTACAGTGGTTATTCATTCACTTTGTCACTGTAAATTGCACTGGGTGGCAGCGGGTGGCACGTTTTGAATTATGACTGAATATTCAAAGGCATTTTTAAGTTTACGTAATGTAAAGACGGAAGACATAGAATAGATGAGGGGAGGAAGTAGGGAGAGGGGCAAAGGAAACTTGCCTGCTGGCGTTTTGCTATCGAGTGTAGTTATTAATTTTGTGTGTGCTGTGAGAAATCGAACAGAACGTGGTGCGGGCAATTTGAATGGCAACGACACGTGCCGTGAATAATGAATACTGCATTAGCAAGTGCTGTGAGGGGGTGTCTATGAATCACGACGAGTGTTTAATTAATTCCAATCACTATTATATCACTCGATGCCAGTTCTTCTTGTTGTTGTCGCTCGTCTTCTTCCCTGAATTATTATGAGTTATAATCCAATTTGAATTTATTTACGTTCATTCTTTATCCGAATCAAACTGCGTGAATTTATCTTGCAATTATCGTAAGTTATATGCGCAATTTGAGGCTGATAATACTCAATTTTCTTAATCGCTGCAAAGTCTTAAGCCAAATGCGCAGTTCAAATTGCTCGGAACAAAGTGTAGATAACTTGCAGAGTGTATGAAGCTCGTCATGCTCGAGTGTCCAATAAACGAGCCAACTTTAAATAGAATCCGGTATGAATTGTGTATAATTATAGATGGATGATTAAAGTGGAGTTATACTTAGGTTGGGAAGCTTTGTTTTGCATATTTTTAGAGTAGAAAGTTGGAATTTTATCAGAATGTTAAGCAGGCTTTAATTATTCTGATAAATATCCCTTAAAGATCTTAATAAACTATTATAATAATCGACTAAAGGTTGATAGATTGATTGTTGAAAATAAATCCTTAATTTAAATACTTTAAAGATTACAATAGATTTAAATAAAATAGAATAGAAGATGCCTAGCTAACAATATGTTAAAATACTTTAGTGAGTAAGTGACGAGAGATAAACAAATTTGTTTAAAATTACTTCATTTAAATACTTTAAAGATGTTCCTCTACACAGTATCAACTATCCATCATCATCTCCCACTTGAAACTCAAAATAAATTATAGAAAACATTTCCCTTTAAAGGTTTTCACTTGTCAAGCCGCCGCCGCCGCTTGGGATTTGCGACATGTTCGTAAAGCCTTAAAAAGCTGTTAAAAAAGTTATAAATAAAGTTTCGCTATAAGAACTTAAATCGTTAAAAAAGAAGACTTCAAGCTGTTTTGTGCCTCTAAGGGTTTTTGCAATTTTGAGTAATTGTTTGCTCACATCTGCCAAGTCATGGCGATTACATGACTGAATGGATAATGCTGGGATACGAGTGCGCTGTCTTCAAGGAGCAGCTGGGGAGCAGCCTGTGTGCAGACATTCAATTGCCAACATGACTTGGTCAAACTGCAAGTGGGCAGCAACAAGCGGCACAAGTTGCAGCTGCAGCCTTTTTTTTTGGCCATGAATCGACACAAATCGAAGGGCTAAGAGCGGTTAAGGCTGCCAAATAGCCGAAATGAAGATGCTCGTTGTAAAGTATTGAAAACATTTTGGCACTCGCTGCCACTTAACTTGGCCAAGTGCCGATTTACCCCCCTCTCTCTCTCTCCCTTTAGCAATTGCAGCCGCAACTTGGTGAGAAATTGCCTCACATAACTTTGCTCTGGCTCGTGTTGGCCATGTAACCTGGTCCACATTTAAATAAACTTTCCCACTGACTGCAACAATTATGTGGCACAGCAACAAGTGGCTCTCAAAAGGTTGCATAGCACCCCGACACCCCCCTTTATTCCTCTTCTCCCTCGTCTCCCTTTGCTGACTTCCTTTGCCTGCACTAAATTATTCAGCGCTGTGGAAAATTGCCTCCGGTTGCTGTCGGCATGCAACAAAAAATGCCAATGCATTTTTAGCATGTTTTTTCCTGCAAACACCTGCACACACACGCACACATAACACACACACAATTTGCATTTTTTAGCTGCACATGCAGTGGCTGTGATTCATAACTTCCCTTTTTCCGGGGGGAGCAAACTGTAACTGTTGGTTAGGCTTCAATTTTCAGTTGACACCTGATTTGATTGCCATTGTTATTGCAATAGTTGTTGTAGTTATTGTTTAATTAGCTGTTAAAATAATACAATAACTAACTGAGCGTGCTACGAGTGTAACATGAGTTCCAGCCAGAAAAAGGGAAATGCAAATAGGCATGTTTGGCACGTGTTCACAGCCTTTTTGAGTAGTTTACTGTTATTGGGAAAAATCTATGAAAATTTATGACTTGTTTGCAGAACATAGAAAAGCGAAAAAGAACCTTAAAGTATTGAGTTTCGCTAAGGAAATTAAAAATACAGGAAATGAGATTTTCATTTCATTTGAAATACAATCAAAGAAAATAGAAATATTCTTGAAACTTGTATAAGGTTTCCTTGCCAGATAAGGTTTCTTAGAATTTACTGAACCAATTAAGATCTAAGTAACTTTGGTACAACATCAAAAGCATCTTTACTTAGAACTCATTTCTGCTTTGCATTAGCAAACCAATCGAACGCGTATTCAGTGAGCAGTTTATGTTGAGCTGCCAAATGGATTGAAAACCCAAAGCTATAATAAACACATTACTATAAGCAATTAGGCAGACACTCCTCCACCCCCTCGAGTGGTGGTGGCGCAAACATTCAATTAACACTCGAAAGACAACAATTTCAGATGCGATTCAAGTGGGCAATTTGTGGCGAATTGAACGAAGTAATTGTCAAGTGAGTGAGTCGCTGCTAGTAAATGTTTTATGCCTTCAGCTGCAAATCAAGAGCAATCAAAATACACAACACATACCGTTAAATAAGCAGATGATATACGACGTACGTGAGTGGATATCGATGGAGATGGAGTACCATATATACGAATTTATAGCTGCAAGCCTGGCACGTATCCAGCTTGACTGTCTCAAGAGGTGGCAAAGGAAGTTAGCCAAGATTTCAGTTTGAAAGATCTAAATTTGGATTCAGTTTAAAATATATACTTTATATATTTATGTACTTGTCTGTATATGTAAAGTATATAGTGTAGCTTTAAGTTAAACAAATGTAAATTGAGTTGACCTCAGGTTAAGCGCTTTTCGTTGAACTCTATGAATGTTAATTTATATATATTTACTGTTTGTTCTGTTGCACCTATGTTTGGCAAACTAATGCACTGTGAGAAATACGTGAATGATAAGCTCATACATACTTAAACACACTTTTAAAATGCTTAACTTTCGAGCTAATTTTGCTTCAGTGTAGAGTTCTAAGCACCAAGGGTAGCAAAGGTGTTACACATTAATAAAGTTATTCGATTTGGTAGACTTCTTACTTAGGTTAAGGGTTTTTTAGTTTTTAGTTTCCAACTAAATTTGCCAGCGTGTAGAGGGTGCTCAGACTAGCCAGGTAAGCTACAAGGTACCTTATAGAAGCTGTCCCCAGTGTACCTTTTGTACCTAGTTCTCCCTTTTTCCCGGGTTTTGCTAAGTACCTTGGGGAAATTTTACGCCTCAACGTCGCTACCATCTGTGCGAGCCTTAAATAGATCGAATAGCGGGTACTCTTCGGGGTAGGTAGTAAAATATGTCTGTATACTGTTTGTAAAAGGATTTAGATTGGCTTTATCTGTAGGTGCTTCGACTGCACTCTATATTACATTGGTTTTCAAGTGCGCACATTACGTACTCAATGTCGTCTGGTTTAGTTGGCCTAGCAGTGTTGTTAGTAGCAGTATTCAGGCAGCTCTTCCAGACAGCAGACTGATTGATCTCAACACAAGATCGCAGTTATTTTTTTGTTGCAAGGTCAGTTTCAAGTTAGCCCTGGTCACAAAAACTTGCCCAACTTTGCTTCGAATCCAGTTTTGTGCTCTCACTCAAGAAATGAATTCGACACAGAGAAAATTTTATAAATAATGATGCTTGAGTTCTATATTGCTTATCAAATGTAACGATGACGCTGCAAGATGCACTTTCTTAGAAGAAGAGAGAGCAGATAGAGACAATGAGAGAGAGAGATGTGAGAGACTGATTTGTATGTAAACAAAAAGTCGCTGAGACTATTGAGAAGCGAGTGATAATAATTGGCTTGTGGTACAGCTGCTGCTGTATAAATTACTATCAGGACCGGCGCAGACGTTGTCGGGCCAGACAACCACTCATTATCAGCAGACGGAGAGTGAGAGCGAGTGAGAGCGAGAGAGCGCGAGAGGCGATAACTTAAAGGGCGATAGCACTGCAGTTGCCGGGTTTGGTTTTTGTGTTTTTCTTCTCTGGTCAGACATTGCCGACTTGTTGTCCCGACTTGAGCTGAGAGCTGAGAGTCGAGAGAAGTAGACGTGACTTTCGATTTCATTGGACTTGCGTCTCGTCTCGTGCCACAGGCAACACAACAGACAGCCAGACACAGTCTCGAGGTACCTGAAGACGTTCGTCAGCAGCAACAGAACACAACCTGCCATAATTATCGAAGATTCGCAGGCATTCGCAGGCATTCGCAGTCAGTACATCATTGTCTGTTCGAGCTTCAACAACAGATCAACAACAGCAACATGTGGCTGATGCTACCGATTCTGGCCTACTCAGTGGTCTTTCTCTTAGTGCGGCACATCTATAGCTACTGGACACGAAAAGGTTTCCCGTGCGAACAGGCCGCGATCACGCCCGTCTATTTCGCTCAAGCCTATCGGCGTGAGTTCCGGCACGTGGAGGCCATCACTGAGGCCTATCGCCAGAGCACAGAGCGTCTATTTGGCGTCTACTGTTTCTTCCGTCCGGTGCTGCTGGTGCGCAATGTGGAACTGGCCTGCAATATACTTCAGCAGGCGAACGGACATTTTACAGAGTCCAAATGGGATTATATGAGAGGAGATCGACGCTTCAATTTGCTGGAGAAGTTTGCGCCCATGTTCGGTGTAAAGCGCTTGGCACCCATGATGGGAAAAGTGCAGCAGGTGGCAGAGCAAATGTTGCAGCACTTGCAGGATGAGGAGTTCGACGGGCAAGTGCAACTGGATGTGCAGCAATTGCTAAGAATGTGAGTAGAGCAATGAGAGTAGAAAAGAAGCTAATCTCATCCCTCTTCCCCCCTCAGCTACGCTGTCAACATCATGGGCAATCTCGTTTACGGCATGGATGCGAATAACTTCGAGCAAAGGGATCACATACTCAATATCTATGTGAATCAGCCCACACAGCACGCCTGTCTGCAGTCCTTGTAGGTGTCGGTTTGATGTCCACAAATCACAGTCATTAATCTATCGCTTTGTGCTTCCAGCATACTTCGCAACGTGCGTAGGAACTCCTCACTGACCTATCGCCTACTCGACATCATTGAACAGAATGTGGAACAGCGTGAGGAACGTGGCATCATACGCAAGGACATCCTTCAACTGCTGGTCAAGTTCCGCAACGGCAACGATCTGAGCAGCGATAAGTGGCAGGTTGAACATGCCATAGGTAGAGTATTGAATCCCCTTTTGAATTTCTAACTCATTTGGTCTTTGTGCTTTGCAGAGGAGGATAAAGTTATTTCCGTGGTGCGTCTGGCTAAGGTGGCTGAAGATTTGCTGCAGTCAGCGGTGGATAGCATTGCTTCTACTATTACCTTGACTCTCTATGAGATCGCACAGCAGCCTCAGATAGTGGAGAAGTTACAGACTGAAATCAAGGAACTTAATTGTGCTAATGGGCAACTGGAGTGGCAGAACTTGGCGGACATGAAGTACCTGGATATGTGCGTTAAAGGTGAGTGGGGGAAGGAAGGAGGTATATACAGAAACTGCAGACAGGATGTAATGACAGAGAAGATTCCCATTTCATTTGAGAGTGCATCTTTAATATAAGATTATATAAGTGAAATATCTTATGATAATGCTCACAGTACAAACTAAACACTCTGAAAGAGTTCCTACCAAAGTTCTCTGTCCATCTAAACCCTAACCAAGTTCTCTTTCAATCTAAACCATAAGCTCTCCCATTTAATAACTCAAGTCTTGCAGAGAATTTACTTTTCACTTTCCGCACACAAATCGAAGCTGTTTAGAGCGCACACTTTCCACTTACTCTTGAGTATTTATCCGGCACTTGAAACCCAATTTAAGAGCCTTATAACTTTATCTACCATGGAGTACAAGTGTTTTGTTTACCATCCTTCCAGAGACGCTGCGCAAGTATCCGCCCGTGCCGATGATTGAGCGCACTTGCCGCAAGAGCTACACGCTGCCAGGGACGAAGCACACCATAGGTGAGGGCAAGACGCTGATTGTGCCACTGCTGGCCATACAGCGGGATGAGAACTATTTCGGGGAACCACTTAAGTATAAACCATTGCGTTTTCTGCACGAAAAACCCGAGGAATCTGAACAATGCAAATCGGCCTTTGTGGGCTTTGGCATTGGAGGAGCTCAGTGTGTGGGTAAGTTGAAGTCGAATTCCAGCAAGAGCAGTGTATATTATTTCCCCTCTCTCTCCCCCCCGCACAGCACAAAACTTTGCCAAAATGGTGATTAAAGTGGCGCTTATTAAGCTGCTGCAGCACTATCATCTGGAACTGGCGCCAGAGCAGGCTGCAGCTGTCGAGGTGTCGCATCTTCCAGCCCCGCTGATTACCTCCCCCGATGGACTTCAACTCAAGTTGAAAGCACGCGAAATTCTTGCACAAAAGAAACTGTGAGAAACTGTGAGAAGAGGCAGAAGAGAGAAAATTTAATTTATGCAACACTTTGCTGTATTTTCGCATGGCTTTTTTCAACACTCTATTTAAGTGTTGTGTTTTTAGCTGCGAGCTCCTAAAAATATGCCATAAATAAAATCCCAAGCCCAGAACCTACGAGCTTCCTCTTCATGTTGTTGTTATTATTGCTCTTGTTGTTGTTGTCTGTTCATTTTTGGTTCGTTAGCTACGTTGCGAAATGCCAGAGGTCCTTGTTGCTGGGATATGTGCGCGCACGCGGCGTATACGCAACTTTGCCAGTATATTAGACATTCTATGGCACTGTCGACTGTCGCCTGTCGTGCTGCGGAAAACTCATCAGGCGGAAAAGACATGCTCAAGCACATGAGCTTATCATTAAATTTGATTTGCTTTGTTGCCAATATACACACACGCACACACACTCACACTCACACACGCACACACGTTTAGTTGACATGTGCCGAATATGCAAAAGTCGCAAACAAACTGAGATAGAAGCGCAGATTGGGGAATGTCCTTATCGAAATGGACTGGGCTTCGATTTGGCTAACGAGGCCAAGAAGGCATTATGAACGCATTTATCAAGCATAACAATGAACGGACAAATTGAAAGAGAAAGAGAGAAGGAGAGAGGTAAGCAAGAGATAAAAGCCCGTTTGAAAAGCAATTGCAATCAGTGTAAAGCATTTTGCAAGATTAACAACTAGTCGGACGAGCTATCAAATTAATTAGGCTCGCTGGGTGGCCACAAATCCCGTCTAGACTTACAACTTGACAGTGCTGCATGGAGACAGAGACAGAGGCAGAAAGAGAGCGGCGGGGAGACAACTTGATAGAGACAGGGAGTCACTCTAATGAGCCGGAAATTGTGCTTTCAGTTACAGCTTCAGCTTTGTGGCTGCTAATGGCCACAAATAATTAATTACGTATACGCCCCCGTTGACGCTGTGGAGCACATCGAGCTGTGAGCTGTGAGCAGTGAGCAATTGAATTGTGCTGCCAGTAAAATCTCCAAGCAAAACAATTTTAAACGAACGTGAGACAACAACAACAACAACAAGAGCAGCAGCAACAACAAGCAACAATAACAACAATACACTTCACATGCACTGACCCAGTTGCTGTGAGCCACGTTGAGGCAGGGTGAATACAAATTGCATGGCAGATTCGCTGCTGCAAAGATTTCCTTGTAGATTTACACCACGCTGCCCTGCATCGTCGAGTGTGAAACAAACACAAGCAAAGTGCCCCCTTCTCCTCCTCCTGCTCCTCCTGCTTTACCAAAATAGAGCAAAGTTGCCGTGGCTCAGCTCGGCTTTGGCATTGTCCTGGTTACATTTAAGCATTACTCATTGCATATTAAGTGGTCAAAAATCCCCCCCACTGCCACGCCCCACTGGATATGGAGTGAGTGTAGAGAGTAAGGGAGGGGGAGAGGGGTTTCTGTTCTACAAAGCTGCCGACGCTGCGTGAAATATGCGAAAACATAAAATTTTCATTTGCAAGAGATTGCGGCGTGGCGCATAAATTAAGAAATATTTCTCTCTCGGGGACATTTGACATGGAGAAATGACTTAAGTGTTTGCTAATTTTTTATGGTAATATTCGCTTCCTCTTCTCTCTCTCTCTTTTCTCTTCATCTCTGTAATTGTCATGTGAAAATGTAGCAGCAGCGACCCCAATTAGCTGCGTCGCCCCTTCGTTTTTCTGCATATTTACTTACCATAATTTAAGATCTCTTGTCCGAAAATTCAAAACTGAAATGAGAAATGAGAGAAAACTTCGTTAAATTTGCATTCGCAATGAGTTTGCTTTTATTGAAAGCATCTACAAGTTCATTACAATCGTTGTTCGAGCAACAATTTGTAAAAGTTCATTACAACATTTTGCTATTGAACTTTTAAGCTTAAAAAAAGGAAATAAAAAAACAAAAACGGGTACTCATTACACATACAAAAAAAATATCTATATATCTATGGCAAAAAAGTGCATTCAATGTGAATTTTGCAAAAAAACTCGTGCGACAAAAGAGAAAGATACAAAAATAAAACATGAGAAAAATACACGAAGCCGACATAAAAGGTTATCGTCATCGTCTCTTTTAATTAACCAATTGACATATGACTTTTGTCGGGCTGTCTGACAGTCTATGGCAGGCAGGCAGCTTGTTGTTGTTGTTGTTGTCATTGTTGTTTTTGGCGGCCTTTTTGTTGCTTTTTATTGGCATTGTTCGATCAATCTGTGGCAGCTCAATAAAGTGATTAAAATTGGCTTTAAAAGCAAGCAAAGTGTGGCAAAAATGCATTGAACTTTTTATGATATTATTATGTTATTAATTAATATTATTAATATTATACTGGCAGAAATATATAGGAGAATTTAAAGTAGTTACGCAAGCCTTAAACAAATGTGTTTTAAGGTGGGAATAATAAAAAGGCTTTTGTTTTATGATGTCATATTACATATATGAAATATGATCTTAAAGAAATTTTGGAGAGAGTTTGTTTAAATTTGGTATTCAGTTATTGATTTGACTCAGCGCTGTTATGTAAATTATGAGATTATATTTAAAAAGAAGACGAATGATGTGTGTAATATGAAATTCAGTCTATTGAGCCTTATCTTTTATAGACAGATGAACTTGACTGCTGATAATGAATCTATTTTGATTTATTTCGAATCTTTTAGTAAATATTCAGTAACAGTTGAAGCTGTCAATGTGATTTCCATCCTAGAATACTTATTGTTTCTATTATAATTGCAACTTTATATAACTGTTCATAGAGTGTTTTATTAGTATTGTATTATAATTGATAGAATTTATTTAGCTCTGGGAATTTTTCAATAATCCCTTCTTCAACTTCTCATTTTGCATAGTTAATTCCCGCTTTTTGCAAGGGAAAATAAGATAATTGAAGTGCTTCTTTTCTCTCCCTCTCTCTCTTTGGGGGAATGCAAGGCACATAAATTAATTAAAAGTCGGAAACAGATAAAAATATAAATAAGTGAGTAAGTAAACAGACGCAAATTACACATGCAGGCGACCGTTTGGCTGACAATAATTAAAGCGACTGTGCACAGCCTGAAACAGCAGCAGCAGCAGCAGCCGGAGAAAGAACAACAACAACAACAACAACAATAAGAACAATAAGAACAAGCAGCGACAAGAAGCGCAAGAAATACACAGAAACAGACAAACAAACAAACAGAGAAATCTACTAACAGCTGCATGCAACAGCATCAAAGGAATCAGCCGAGTCATCTTGCAGCAAGCATGTTGCATGTTGCACGTGGAACCTGGTGCGGCAGCAATTATGTGAATGCAACGCCGCAAACAAATTGAAAAAGTAAATAGTGTGCGAGTGCGAATGCTCGACTGTGAGGTACCCTGGATATGATTCGTTATATATGGTATCTTAGTACATATTTAATTGTTTGTCTTTCGATTTGTGTGGAAGGAAATGGCTCGTGTTTTTGTTGGGTAAATAGCAACCCATATACTGAATTTACTACCGATATCTATTGGCATGGCAGAGATCCAGACATTTATATGGAAATTGAAAAATTATATTTGAAATTTGAAATTTCAATTTGAAATCCGTTAGGAACACTTTTTTATTGAAGAAAATCTTCCCATGGCATTTAATACACCTCATAAGTCGTACCATAATCTATAAAATATTGCTTTTTTTTATTTTTATAATAGATATGCTCAATTTGAAAAATGCGCTGCTTATATTGAGTAAATATTAAGCTATTCACCGAATTTAGTCGTAATTGCTATTGAAATAGTAGAGATCTAGGGGTTTTTAAGTTTGTACCAGAAATAAATGTAGTTAATTTGAAATAAGCACTGATTTTGCTAAAGAATACTCGTTATATTCCCCATAATATTCTCAAACCATCAAACATACATTATCATAAGTCGAATATACCCCCTTTTGCTAACCTTTCAATGAGTATTTCAAGAGTATACAAAGTAAGCCCACGTAACCCAAGTAACCCGTCAAGCTTGCCAAGCAAAAAACATTCACAGTCAGTGCATGACGACGACGACGACGATGATGGTTCTATATGCTGCATAAGAAGAAGCATATGCAGCAGCAACAACAAAAACAACAACAACAACAACAAACAAGTACTGTAATTGTCCCCCTACAATTTGTCATTCCGTTTGTCAGCTTAGCAGTTACTCACCAAGCTCATAATGATAATAATGTTTTCAACACACAAACACAAACACACACACACACTTTGGTGCACACACACTCGCACACACGTAGTTTAATTGTTGTGCAAATAATAAGAAGAAAAGTAAAAGAAATACAAGTAAAGAATGACTGACGCTTATTTATTTTTATTACCAACTGCTGTCTGCCGTCTGAGGACCCGACCCCAAAGTAAGTCTGAGCTGTGAGCTCTGAGGTCTGAGTTCGCGTGGGTCGTGTGGGTCGTTGTGGTGGGGATCGCCGTTGCTTGGGCGCCTTTGAAGTGCCAGAGTACAGTTAAGCGTGGAATTAACAGCGTGGCAAATGAAGTTGCCGGAGAAAAAAACATAGTCTGATGTGAGTGAGAGATTCCTCAAGATGAGCTGGAATCCAAAATGAGCAAGGAGGATTTACAGGAGGAAAAAACAAAGAACACTTTACTTTAAAGTGGAATTAAGTTGAGTTTGGATAGTTTGATAATAAAAACTAGCTTGAGCATTTATTTTGATAGTTATATAGGGTTTATAAAGCCTTTTATCTTGCCAAGTCATACTGCTGAAGTTTTCTGAATATTTCCTGAAATACCAAAGCTTCAGTTGCTCTATAGACAAGGCAAGTACTATACCTAATTAAATGTTTTATACAACACTTTAACCAACTATTTAGCATATAACATAAATTCAAGGCGTGACCTTCTTGGCATCCAGCCAAAATGGGCTACAGTTCCGCCCATAACTGATTTCTGGTTGCCGCATATTAATGCTGGGCACGCACTTTCCGCAATTACGAGTTCCCCCTTCCCCCTCCTCACTCCCCTAATATTACAATAATTGTTCCAAATTGTGATTTATTCTAGTCGTAAAATTTTCCAAAAACTTTCGCGTGAATTATGGCAAACGGAAAAGAGAGACGGGAATATGTTAGAAAAGTGCAACGTGTGCAGCAGATTTGTAATTAATTTAGCATTAAAATTAATTAAATTTACCTGCCGAACTTTACATAATTCAAGCTAATTTACAGCGAATTCAATTGCGAATTGTCAACAGGGGAGTGGCAAAGGGAAGGGGGCGGTAAATAATATTATTTGTGTGCGCGCTGTTGTTGCTCGGATGCGAATCAAAACGCATAAATTAATAAACATAATTTACACCTGTGCGCCGTGTGTTGTAGGAAGGGATGTGCGAAATGACCCAAGGGGAAGGAGCGGGAGGGAGGGGAAAGCGGAGAGCATGGGCGTGGCACGTAAATATGCAAAATATGAATCTCAATTTTAAACAAATTTTCGTGTTGACGCCCAAAGCGGAGAAAAATCCCAAACAAAAAGTTGATTATATTTTTATTTTTACTTTTGTTTTGTGCTGTCTAAAAATGGCAACGTTTTGTTGTTGTTGTTATTGTTGTTGCTGTTGTTGCTGTTGTTGCTGTTTTTGTGGTTATGTTTTATTCTTCTAAGGCCTTTCATGTGACAAACTCGGGCAATTTCCGTCACACGGAAATGTGCACAATTTAATTCCCTTTCTACAGTGAGTGCTATTTATGCATACCCTAGGTAGGAAAGAAGGCGCACAAGAGGGTATGCTGAACTTTCGGACAGTAAATGAAAGTTGAAGAAGTGATATATGTATAAATAAATTTATATTATTATAAATATATTATTATTATTTATTCAATCTAGCTTCTAATCTACTCTTGGGTCTTTACAGAGAGAGTAAATTAGAGTTGTTGTAATGAAATGACTTAGCTGGGACTTATCTATTTATATCTATATATACACCTAGACATATATTCAGTGTTTATGCACTCCTGCATCTTTACAGCGTATCTGCCAGTCGTGCCACCTTTATCAGTCATAGAAATGAACGCACTGAAACATCTTTTGCTTCGCAGCAAAACAGAAGTTCTTTTGGCCTGTTGTTCATAGATGTTTTAGCTGTTTTTGTGCTGAAGTTCCCTCCGCCCTCCGCTTGTGATAATTTTCCGCTTGACTTGGGGCTACCGCACAGTGGTTCTTTTTGTCGTGAGACTTCACTTCACTTGCGGCTTGCCTTTTAATTAGAATTAGCAACTTGCCACAAGAGCAACACAAGATGATTCTCATGCTGCGTACTTGTTTCAGATAATTTCAGCCGTGAAAACATAAATTCAGCTTGTTTTTATGTGCAGGCACTCGCACACACACTCATACACACACACATGCAATTACACACGCACACGTTTTCGGGGCAGAGCTTCAATTTGGGGGCTAGCTAAGTTTTCCTCTTCAGTTCCCTCCCTGGCGCATTGCGAGATTTTCTTGGAAAATTAACAGCACTCGTGGCTTTGATTTATCGCGATAAGCGGATGTGTGTAAGTGTAAGTATGTGTGTGTGTGTGTTGTGTGTGTGTCTTGTGTGTGTTGTACAACCAACATTGTTGCTGTTCTTGTTATGCTTTTTGTTGTTGCTCTTCTTGTTGCTGTCTTGTTATTGTTGGCCGTGTCATTGTTGCCTGCTGGGGCTCAATCTGTGTACTTTTGGGGGCTGGGTTGGGCAGAGGAAGGGGGAGAGAAGGGAGGGGGTAAGGCAACTTTTGGCAGCACGTTGTCAGTCTGTGCCGCCCATAAACATATGCAGATTGATTTTTGGCTTAATTAAGTTATCTAGTTTGAGCCTTTGTTGTCGTATCTTCGTCTGGTAGCGAATTGATTTTGAAGGTTAGGTTGAATGTTATATGAGAAAATGGATATGTTGCAAAAATCTGTATAAGAACGTCGATATATTTGACATTATCTTGAGGCGTTTTCCGGAGTGTGCACTATGAGTATATACTATCAAAATGAATCTTGAATCTTGCTGCATAATATGCTCATATATTATTGTACTTCCTGAAAGCAATTGTTTCTAATTACTTAGCCACTGTTGTGCCTTAGTTTCATATATTACATTTCCATTTAAGTTTGACGCTGCATGAAGCTCATATGAAAACTCAAAAGATATGATATTCTCCTGTAACTAATTCTCAACTTTACTTTACTCAACTTGACTTTAGTTTTGCCCAAGACTTTAAGCCACTCTACTAGCATAGTTAAGCTTGTCTATGTTACAGTCTCAGCCACTCAAACTCAAGTTTTCACCTCTGACCTCTGTTGTAGAAGAAGAAGAAGAGAAGAGAAAGGAGAGCTCTGTGTGGATCGCATCGCTGCGCTTGAAAACGCACTCAAACTTGAAGTTTCGGGCACACTCTACATTACCAAGTTAGCATTGTGTTCGTGTTGCTGTTGTTGTTGTTTCTGCAGTAGAAAACATTGTCGTATATTAACCAAGCCAACGACGATAGACTGGTACGTTGTCGTCGCTGGTTATGCAAGCAGCCGGCACTGCCAGTGCTTGCCATACATATCTGAGCTGCAAGTTAACTTCAACCTCTAATTGCCATCGCCCCCGAAGTGCACTCGGTGGCAATCTGCCCCCACCAGCTACTACACTTTTCCCATTGTTGCCACAGTTTTCAGTCCAGAAGGAAATTGGCAACTGGCAGGGGGTGACAGTGGGTAAAGGGTAGTGGGTAACGGGTAGTGGGTAACGGGTAACTGGTAGCGGGTTACGGTTATTCAGCGGCCGCCCCTTTTCACAAGCTAATCAAATGTTACATACGACCAGCAATTTTTATTGTAGTTTGCCGCAGGGTGAACCTACGACTATATTTATACTTCAAGCACACACACACACATGGAGATGCATATACATATGTATATGTGATCTAAATAGTGAGAGGGGCAGCCACAAACCCTACAGACAAACTTATACAACTGTGCACTGCGAAATAATTTATATAATAAATAGGGGAAGGAAGTTCTTTTGAACTTCTTAGAAAATTAATTGAAGTTGAGTCTAAAGATGGTGGAGTTAAAATTTATACTTTAATCAAGTTAGTAAGGAATTATTTATTTTATATGAATATAAGATTTACTTGTCAATTATTTCCCACGTTATGTTTTATGTTTTTATACTAACTTTTCTGCATATGACAATTTATGAAAATGCTTATTTTCATTTTTCGATTTATTTGCTTTTTAATAAATTCTAAAGGCTCTTCAAGAAATTGATCATAGACTTCCTCAGTTCTTATGTGATGCTTATGTTTCCTTATTACAAAACCAAAAATGTTCATAAGTTATACGAAATTTCACACTCAATTCATATTTAAAAATTAAATTCTTTGTTTATCTTGTAGTATAAAGCGCACGTGTTGCGTATTTGGTGAGAAACCCACATATATAATCTTAAAACAGTGAATACGTTTCCTATGTTAAGCATATAGAAATGCCATATGTTGCCAACTTGATAAGGTACCCGCATGCATAATCTTGGAACTCTACTGAATTCCCTCTGCGTATTTTGAGAAATTTCGAAATAAATAAATTTCGAAGAAAGAAAGAAATTTGAGTTGCCATAGAAGAGTTTATAAATTGTATTCATGATATTTGCTTAGCAATATAAGTGAACTATTATGAACTATTCTGATTCCAATCCTAAGCTCCAACTTAACTTAGCTTAAAAGGTTCTTAATGCCTTCTCAGAGTTAACTAGCATTAGAATCAGCTCGCTGTTTTTGCACAGTGTAAGTGTCATAGAAGGACACATATGTTGTCGCAGTTGATGTTGTCATTTGGTCGCTTTTGTTGTCCCGCACACATACACACACAGCGGGCGTGAGTGTGTGTAGGTGAGTTGCCCCATTGATTTGATGGCAGCGCCGCTGGCAATCGAGCCTGAGGGGGGTGGGCGTGAGAGGGAGGAGTATGCTGAGCGCTATTTGTGCATGGCTTCATGTATCAACTTTAACTTTATTTACGTGCTTGATTAGAAGCGGGACGAGGACCGATGAGGCCACCCAAAGCACCCAAGCACCCGAGGCAACCGAGGCACCCGACAGCGGGCTCACTTTACCCGAGCCGCAGGGCCTTTTGTTGTTGTTGTAGCTGGTGTTGTTGGCCCTATCAATCCAACTGACACCCGCCTATTTCACACCTCTGGCCTAAGGGTAAAAATGGGAATTGGCGCCGCGAGTTGTTAGGGAGGAGGAGGAGGTGGAGGCATGGTTGTAGGCGTTACCTCGTCGTCGTCGTTGCTGTTATTGTTGTCTATTGTTATGATGGAACTGTCGATCTCCCATAGCTACTCTTATCGTTGTGCAAGCGAAACTTAATTGAACGACATTTGACACAATTTAAGAGTTGACTTTGTCGCCGAGTTTTGTCTCTGTTGCTGTTTCTGGGCCGACGCAAATTAGTTTCACTTGTCTTTTTCTGGGCGCGCATACACAAATCCCACGCTAAATTGCACATCATTTGGCCGGCGAGAGAGAAGCAGAGGGAGGAGAGAGGTAGACAAAGGGGAGCCAGCGAAATTGAGTTAGACAGATAGAGTTGTCGTTGTCGTAGTCGCTGTCGTCTTGTCGTGTGACATGGAAACCCAAAAACCCTATAAAGGCACCTCCCACCTCTCCCCCTACTCCCCCCTCTTCAATCTCACCAAGGGGGGCAGGCAGATTCGCATGTGGCGAGTAGAAGAAGGCAAATGTCATGGCAGCGCTGCTGCTGCTGCTTTCTACAGATTGCAAAATCTCATGCCGACGACAGTTGGCAACTCCGAACTGGCAACTGCAACTGCAATTCAAGCTGCAGCTGCAGCTGCAACCATTTGCAAGGCAAAGCGAGTATGTTGCACATGCAACACACAGTTGCCACAGTCGAAAGGGTTGAGCCAGCATCGCTTGCTTCCTGGACTGGCATGAGGCACTGAGTTATGAGCAGGCAAGATAAGCGAGATGAAGCAGCAGAGGCAGATGAGTTGGCGGAGAGAGAGGGAGTATGCGAGGGAGGTAGTGGGGTGGCAGAGGGAGTGTTGGAAAGGGTTAACGAGCTGCCTGTGAAGTTATGCACGGGTTAAGGAAGCGTATGGCAAATCATGTTATTATTTCACTTGCAGCTTAGCAGCTTAGAGTTCCATAGAACATGTCTTGATAAATGAGCTACAGAGTGTGTATTATAGCGCATGCTGTATTATATATTCTAGTATATATTTATCACATATATTTAAGTATTTATTCTAGTATATAATATATATTTTCCACTCTTTTATATCTTAAACTTCTCTTCAAAATAATTTTAAGCTGACCCTGAACCTTCGCCAATTTCCCGGCCGACAGTCCAGCTGTGTCTCTTGCAGACTCTGCTGAAATCAATGTTGTAAACGATTTGCCAGCCTTGCTTGCAACTGTATTGCTCTTTTTATCTGTCTGTCTCTTCCCCTCTCATTCCCTTTCCCTCCCTCTGCCTGCCCTCGCTTATCTTGCCGATATTTCTCATAGCGCAGGCAGTTTTACTTTTCACGTGAATAATGTCATCATAGGGAAAACTTATTGCGCCCCAGCTGGCTTTTCCACCACGCAGACAGGCAGGCAGGCCACGCCCCTTTTTGCTATACACTGTTGTTGCTGTTTTTGCATTTGCCGTTGACTATTTTGAGCGCATCATCAGCGACAACGTCGTCGAGTTTATTATGCAACGCCAAAAATTTAGTGCCATTTGTTGTCAACGCGATGAATGCAACAACAGCAGAAGTAGCAGCAACAACAAAATGAGCAGCAAAGTTTTACGGCAACAATAGATGCTGCAAGGTAGGGAGGAAGGGGCAAGGCAGCATCTACTATGGCGGCACGCGGGGCAAGGCGAGTGAGTTGCGCTGCATTTGCGCAGTCATTGTAATGAGTTTGGGGCAACAACAACAACAGCAACAGCGAGCACAGCGCCGTCGTCGAATGTTGCAATATGTAAAATTAACTTTGCAGCTGCCGCAGCCGAAGAAGCTGCAGAATTTTCCCAAAGTTTGCCCAAAGCACGAAAAGAGATGACACTGTTAAGCAGGAGCAGGGAGAGGGGCAGGCAGAGAGGGTGTACCAGAAGAGGCAACAAAACAATTTCGATGCCAGCATCGTAACTTGCAACTTTGCAGCGGAAGCGCTGCACATTGTTCGTTGTGGCATGCAACGCGTCAATGTGTCCTATACTATCGCCTGCTACCCCCCTCCTCCTCAACTCCTTCTCTCTCTGCTGAGCCGCTTGCAAATTTGCTGCTAATTGCGGCTGCTGCAGCGTCAAAAAACTCATAAAAGCAACGTGCAACGGCATGCAACGTGTGCATTTTGAATTGATGCATGTTTGACAATAGCAAAATAATGCATTGATTGATTCCTATGATTGATTGATTGATTGATGGCTCGCTTGCCTGATGAACCTCATCCAAATTGGCAACTCGAGCGGCATTCATGTCGTCCAATTAATGCCTTAATTACCATCGAATTTATGCTAATCAAAGCCATCACACACACAGACACACAGACACTAGCATGTCCAATCAAACAGCGATTAAATTAAATACAATCAAAAAACAAAAGAGAGAGAGAAAGAGGGAGAGAGAGCGAAATAAAGTGAAATTCCTCGTGGTTTCTATCTGACTTCTGAGCCCCCTCACAGCATCCATCAAATCGACAAATCGAGCTCGCGCTGGACACGCCAAATGCTCTACGAGATCAATGCTCGCTCCACAGCAACAACAACAACAATAGCAACAACAACAGCAAGAAATCGAGAAAAAAGAGTGAAAGTCCATTATATGTTTTATGGTCGGGCGAGAGTCATAAAAATGCCGCACAGCGACATCTGCGGTAGATCGAAAACTTTGGACAACTTTGAACAAACTTTGGACAGCAAAAACACCTCACACTGGTCCCACTGTATCGCACATTGTTCAGTTTGCTATGCATGTCAAATTGTTTACATGACTTCGTCTTTGTGCGTGCGTGTGTGTGTGTGTGTCTTCAACATATGCTAAAGGTGGCATGCCACCAATTGGCCACGCCCACCGACGTAGAGTCATGTCTATTTATAGTGCTGCAAAACACGCATAACAAGCGAATTGATTGATTATCGCATACCCTCTACTAACTGGGTAGTCTGGTTTCGCTCGAGGAAACAAAGTTCTGAAGATATCTATGAAAATATTATTGATAGTCATAACATAAAATGACTAGATGTCAACATAGTTATTTTGGATTAATCTGGAAATTCAAGAGATGCAAAAAATAGCATTAATGAACTAAAGAATTTCATAAAAATCAAGAAAAAGAGATTTTTGCCAATAAAAAATAACATTTCTCATAAAAAAACTGTCAAATATATTTTTTCTTTTTCTTAATAAGCTATTTCTTAAATTTCAGAAGTGCCAAAACGATGTGATGATGATTTCGAGATGATGAAACCGTTGAGTGACTATTAAAAGCGTCATCGCTATTATAGAAATTATCATCAGCAGCATTTATGGTGTCATCGAAAGCTGATGACATACGAGAGAATTTAAATAAATCATAAGATTTCTCAGCTTGCTTAGCAAATTAAAAGTTTCTCTACCCAATTATCAAAAAAAAAAAAAAAAACAATTAATATTATTAATTTATCAGCGATACCACTAATTCGCATTTGATGTTATGACACTGTCTAACACCCACTTAGCTGCCACTTACAGGGTATTTATTCACTTTCTTTTGCCTTAGCGAGCCTAATAAGCGCCGTATTGTGCGGCCTTTTCAGTCATTGCAAAGGCCAGCAAAAAAGTTGCCGAAGACAAAACTTTTAAATAAAAATTGTATAAAATAAAAAAAAAACACAATGCAGACAGTTTTTTCCTACACTATTTTTTTGTTTGTTTGGACAAGACCTTCAAATGCTGAAAGCGAAAACTTTGCAATTGCCGAAAAGCTGAACAACTTTTTTATTTTTTTTTTTTTTGCGATAAAATAAAAGCGAAAAGACGCTTGTGGGTGTGAATTTTAAGTGTAACGGTAAGGCTTAAAGGTGACAAGACAATCGATCCAGTTCGGCTCAACTAAAGGCGAATCAATCAATCAATATATCAAACCATCAATAGCTCAAGCGGTAATTAGCATGCAATTCAATGAACAATTGAAAATTGTCGGACAACCCGCTGACTTTGATGTCATGTCTCATGTTCGCAAGGGGATTATATGCCGGTAAACACGCGTGTACTGTACATATATACACACATAATATACTGTATATACTACACAGTATATACTGCTTTTCAAGGGCCTTGCAAACGTGAGCGCTTTTCAAATTGCAAACGATTTCTTGATGACTTGCAAAGGTCGCGCAACGACGCTCGGGCGGAATTAACGCGCTTTTGTTATAAATAAAAATAAAAGCAAAAAAAAAACATTTTGTTTGTCTGTATTTTTTGCGCATATCCGCAGTTTACTTTGCATTTAGCAAGTCTTCGATAATTTTCACACACGCCAGTGAAAGAAGAGAGAGAGAGAGAGAAAGGGAGAGGCAGAGAGAGTTAGGCTGGGAGAGAACAAGTTCTGATGCCATAAAGTCACCTGCAGCCTGTAAAAGTCGCAAAAAACCGGCTTGGAATCGCAAATTTCCTGTTCATATTGCAACCAGTTTTTCGCATCGTATCGCATAACTCAAAGGCATTTTTACAAGCTCCCAACTCTCTCGACTCTCACGCCCGAAAACTAATTAAAAACTCTTGTTTCATACGCCCAATCGAACTATACATGCCAATTTTATGTATTTCACTTTGCGAGTGAAAAATCGAACGTCGACGTTGAGCCAATCCCAAATTTTATTGATGGCATGTGACGAGGTACCCCAACAAATCTGATGTCCTGTGGTATATCGTGTCAACTGCACATGAAGCAAAATGGGCCAAAAATATTTATATTGCCGCCGTGCTGACTTTCGATGTCACGTGACATATTGAAAAAGAAAAACAAATACGAAGCAAATTTATTTTGGCCCATCAAAAAAAAAAAGAAGAAATATGCCAATCTATGCAAATAAGTGGCACACATCTATATTCGGTGAGGGTGACCCCGTCTGTGACCCCCTTCGACTCCAGCAGCCCATAAAGATTTATGCGTTTTTCATATTGACAACGCTTAAACAATGAACTACCATCAGGTTATTTTTCCTTTCCCGTTGCCATCACCAACTGCTGCATTATAAATATGTAATAAATTTTATTAAATTCTAGACAGTTCTCCGGGAGTTCATACGAGTACATTTATTTTAGCCACCTCTATTCGTTTTCCTTTTTCCTGAAAAATTGTCTGGCAAATCCAATTAAAATTTGTTATTCGATGAAAGAAGGCATTTTCATTAAAATATTTTCAAAAAAATGAAGTATTTCATTTCCATTTTGATTGATTATTTCATTGTGCATATATTTTCATGTTTATCAGTTTTAGGGAAAGAATTTGTTGAAAATTCTGATAGCAAAAATACTGTACAAGCATTGAATTTCATGGCTAAAGGGGTTTTTATTATTTAATATACTAATACTTATACACGAGTATTTATATGAATCTTTAACCTTATAGAATTCCTCTCTCAACATTATGTGTTCATTCACTTTCCTCTAAATATTGTTAGCTTTTTCCGGCACATTCCTCACAAAGTATAACCTACTGTACTGTCTACGATCTTTGCTCGTGTCTAACGCACTTTATCATAATGAAAATCTGTGTTGTGTTTTGATTGGTATAACGCAATGGGGCCTAATGATAGACACGCTGGCGGTGGAAATGTGCTACGAGCTCGCCTTTTAGCTGGAAATCGAAATCGTGCCGGTTCGCAATCGCTTTAATTAAAGTTGCTCTTAACGTTACATTGCCCGAATTAGAGCTGTGAGTTGGGACAACGCCTTAACCCAACAACAACAACAGCAACCTCAGAAATAACAACAACAACTAAATATAACGACAACAACAATCTCAACAGCAACAAGAAAACAAAAACAACCAAATTAAGCCAAAGACTTTCGCCTGGGAAACCAAACCACAGAGATTTTTTCGAGTAATTTGTATAAAGTAAAAATAAAAAAAAAAAAACAGAAAACAAAATTGTAAGAAATGAATATTGGCAATAAATCTGTAGAGAAATATGTAAACTGGTTGCTTGGCCGGCGTAGAAAGCCGAAATAACTCGGAAGCCGGGCCCAGCCCAAGTCCGAGACCTGTGTGTGTGAGTGTGTGTGATATGATGTGATGTGCGCGAAGAAAACTGGTTGAGAGATAAGAAAACCTACTACATAGATCTTGTATCGATCTGCGTGTCGTTGGTGTTGTTATTGCGTGAGTCGATCGGTTTCCGACAGCGCTTGTCATGTAAATTAGTCGACACTGGCTAATCCTGTCAAGTGGCCGGACAACACTGCCACAAATGCTCGAGTGTTTTTACAACACTTGTTGAGCATTTTTTCTTAGCTGTTTGTTACTTTGGATGTTCACAAAACTTTCTCGAGCGCGAAACGATAGACAAATTGGACTCTCCCACCTCTCCCAGGTTGGTTGGTTGGGGGGCAGAACCGAGACGAGACCACAACATGACCATTTGATGTAGCGAGCGGATAATGAATGCGGAGCAGAGTAAACAAATTTGCCGTAATGAGGCAAGTGTGTGCGCACTGTGCCTGGCCTGGCCACTTGTTTATGTTTGGGCAATTGCAGGTTTTCTCAGTTTTCCACAGTTTTTCACTGTTTCAGTTTCACTTTCACAATCGAGGCGAAAATCTTTTAGGCCCACATGGCACAAGTTGACTTGTACTCGTATTCTTGGATTGCGAGAGACCTGCTTTCATTTTCATTGAACAAAAAAGTGAGACACAATCTGTGGCACAATGTTGGCGTTGCAACAACAAGTTGTTTAACCCAATTTTGATATGTCTTTTGGCTTGTGGGCTACGCAAGTTGTGGCTGCAGCTCGAACGCATTTTTTGCATCCATCGATTGCACCTGTCTGTGGGCAGTCCGATCGATAGGAATGCAAAGTCGGACAACTGCAGCAGATATCTGGTTTAATGTTTACTTCATCGACAGGTCTTTGCAAAATATGGGGGAAATGCCATTTGATAATTTATATGATTTGCGTAATTTATGAAGGCAAGTTGGTGAATGTGAGTGGGTCAGTCGAAGGATGCAGGCTGGTAGCGAAGTTGGGTAGAAAACCTTATAATGAGAGGCAGAAATTGAGCGATATATTATATTAAAACCTTTAACAACACACACAGCGCTACCAGACCAAGCTATTTTATGCGAACAATTTCAGTCTCTTAATGAAAGTGCGCTAATTTGCCTGGAATTCATTAATGCATTTGAATCAGTTGCGCGATGTTGTTAAAAATAATTAAATAAAATTATTTTATAACGAAAGTCGTTGGCATTTGGCTAAATCTCTTTGTTTCCCCCCTCATCTGTGACCAACTACTCGAAATTATGATATAACACTTACAAACGCAAATTTAAATAATTGTGGTCTGCACACACAGACACACACACAAACCACACACTCACTCACACAGACAGTCGGCACTTAATGCAATTTGGTCGTGCTGGGATTTTAAAGCTTAAACAAATTAATTTTGCGAATATGTTTGTTGTTTGTTTATAAATTAATGGCTTTTAATTATAATTTGCATATTGAGCAAATACAAATTGTGCGTGCGTTAAATGGCTTTATGTGGCGTATATTTGTTTGTGTTAAATATTATATTTGGTATATGTTTGTCTCTATAATCTGCTGTGCTTTTAAAAATAGCCAAAAGAACTAAATATACAACGGCAAAGCCATTTTAGCTTCTATTCCCACTGGTCCAAATGGCCGTTGGGCATTTTGGAGACCACCCAAAAAGTGTTGCTCAATAAATCAAAATCCAAAAATGAATTAATCTTGCAGCATACAAAAACAAGTTCAAACAACGGCAGCTGACAAGCTCGAGATACCCTAGACTGTTCCATTGTTGATAGCTTTACTATTTGTATTGGAATTTTGATGAAGTTCAGTCGATCGATAGAACATTGAATTATCTTTATTTACACAAAGTTTCAACAAGTCAACTTAAAGTTCTAATGAGTTATACGACTTTCAAATCTATTTCCGGTTGATAATCTTTTTGTACTGGGTATAAATACGATTATAACTAAGGCAAAGCCAAAGCAAATACATTGAATGTGCGATCAAAGCAGAAAGCATGAAAATATTATAAATGATTTCCGTGAGGCCAATGCATTTTGCTCGATGATGTCAGTTAAAAGTGTGTGAACATGGTTAAAAATACATAAATCCAAACAATGAGGCATTTGCCAATGGAGATATATTCATTTACTGACAACGCATTGCAGTTACCCAACTTAATTAAAGTCATAATGATTATTTTTAATTTAAATTGTGATATCAATGCGAGTCGCGGTTCCCACAGTGTGGACGACACAGCGAGCTCATGGAGGTCACATGTGTGCGATCGCAAAGTCGCGAAGTTGCTAAGAATCCCATGGAGTTGCAGGCAAAGTCACAGTCGAACGTCAAAGTCTGTAAGTCTGTCTGCCCCCCTCCCCCTGCCAATCGGCGTCTTCGTCATTCAATGTGAATTCAACGTGACGCTAAAAGCTTCATTTACGGTTATTTGCAAATGATTATAGCATGTTTATTCACAAGCAGCGTATTCATATAGTATACTAGGAATCTACAAGGGATATATGCATGTGTGTGTGTAGATGTAATCGCTTGTTGTGTAACGGAGCTAACACGAACGTAGCTAAACTGCCGTATCTTCAATCTCTTACGTAAGTCGCACATAACCCTTAGAATGACATGTCAATATTATTGTTGGGGATTATGCGATTTGCATGTGCCAAAGGTGTGAAAACTCTATGAATGTATGTCAACTAGCTGTGAGATCTGATTAAAAAGTTATTGAACTATTCAAAGGGTGTTCAGTGTGCACCCTTGTGAAGGTTGAAGTGAAAAATATAAATATTTATTATTCAATTCATAGGAATTCCCCATGGAACACTTTAACACAGAGCGGAAATGGAGAAACACTTAAGAACCGTACACAAATTTCAATTGAAAACCTAACCCTAACTCACTATAAGTTATTGTCTTCGATATGATCTCATAACATCGTGTTGAGCTTTTTCTATACTACATAAATAACTTCACTGAAGTGCTTAGCTATACAGAAATGATATCAGCAATCTGAGCTCCCTTTTGTAGTCTCTGTTTTGTTTTTGGCGAATTTGCTATTCAGAATGCAATTTAAAGATTCTTGGAAATTTCCGCAGGTAGAAAAAAAAAACAAAAAGTTGAAAAAACGATGCAGCTAAACAAAAAGAAGCGCAAACAAAAAGCTTAAGAGAGTCGTAAAGCATCATAAATTATGTCAGAAAGTTAAACTACAATTAGAAGACACACTGAGCGAAACGGGGGCTAAGTGGCGGCGGATAAAGTTTGAAGTTAATGGAGACAGCAACTCGTTTAAGGGGGAAGTCAAGGGATTTACTCCTCAGGTGTGCACACACACATTTCACGATTTTAACGACTTGAGAACGTCGTCGCAACAAGACTAATTATTATTAGAGCCCGTAAAATGACGTTCCAAGTTTCGGATCATGTGATATGTGGATAAATTAACGATAATCATCGCGTCGTCACGTAAACTGCGCAACATAATTTAATTGCCAAAATGGATTTGGGTTAACTTAACGGCAAAATGTCTGGGGAATAACTTACATTTCCGCTAGAGCACAGAACCGATGCGAGAAGTCGTCGCAAAATCGTCGAAAACTGTAAAGAAAAAGGGAAGAGAACATTTTGCATAGATTAAGCAAACAATCTAAAAATATATAAAAAGCGCAGCAGTAAATGAAAAGATTTATCTCAGAGAGAAATTGCGCATTGCTAACGGAAGCTGTACTACTATAAACAGATATGGAACGAAACAAAGTACTATATGGAATATATATTATACATTTGATTATATTTTCCATGAGGGAATTAGTCAAACGACTTTTGCCGACTTGGCTCTTTATAGTAGATCCGGCACAAGTTCAAGGTGAACTTGGGGAAACATTAAAATGAATTCGAAACTAACCGCGAGTTAAGTGCCACTGTCAGTCAGTGCGACAGTCTGACTGTCAGTCAATTAGTGGGTCTCTCGGCTTTTCATTAATTTTTCAATTAAATGCAAATTTGCAATTTTTTAAGAACACATTGCAAATTGAATTGTGTGCGCCTCGGCGACCTACCGCAGTTGAAGTTGGAATTCCCCCATCTACTCCAGTCAGTCCGTCTCCCTTTGGCAATCCACTGCTGGCTGGTATTAAATTTCCAACTCATTAAAATTTTGCGCACTGTGTGCGAAAACTGTCGGCCAGACAAACAGACAGACAGACAGATGGACGGACACACGGACAGACGGACAGACAGACACACGAAGCTGGGCATAAACTCAGCAAGTGCTCTACCAAAGAGGGGACTTTGCTGAACAACTTTCAGAGTGTTTGCATTTGCGCTTTTGCGCTTTCGAACTCCAGGCTGGGGAGGCTTGTCATTCATAAATGAAGCGCATAAAAAGGAGATGAAGGCAACGTAATGCGGAAGGCAACGAATATTGCATGCACTTATAGAGATGGGACATTTATTATAGAGAATATGGTGATATAAACTAGAGAGAGGTGTATGTAAGTATATGATAGGTAGTAGAAATACTTGTGTCAGGCTTAGGGGTATAAAAAATAAATTGATCAGTATATGAAATACTTGACGGGCTTAAAGGTGTAGTAAATAAGTTGCATGCGATCTTATAACATAAACTAGAATTAGACTGAGGTAGTTGAAATACTGGACAGGTTGTCCGTTTGCTTAAAATTCTTCGAAGAGGATTGACATCTTTAGTGATTTCTCCAAAGAGTAAAACTGAGATCTGAGACTTTACTTATTCGACACACCCTTTAAAAAACCTGCCATCCCCTGCACAGCTCATTAAACATATCGCCATAGCCTACACTAGTGTACGGCAGCTTAATGAAAAGCTGTTTGAGTGCCGTCTCTGCTTGGCGGACAACTTAATAGACTGCCATGCACTGTACTCGCACTCACTCGATGTACTCGCATGGCCCAATCAGTTGCTGCTCACTTATTCATGCGAGTTCGATAAAACCTTTGACTTTTATCTTAATGAATGATTCACTTGTGGTTCACTCACATTAATGATAACAATTCTGCTTTCGGGACCGGAAATGCATAAGCGGCGCCACTCGCAGCGGAAGTGCCAGTAGAAATGTCCAAAAAGCTGTCATATCTCTGGCAATCAGTATGTGTACTTTAATCTAATCGGCGCTTACGTCACCAAGTTATCATACTTAAGACGGTATATACTACTATAGCATTAGTGTCAGCAATAAAATTGGAAAGTAATATATATAATTGGAAGCTTGCGTCAGTCTATCGACAACCCACGCGAAGTCAACAAAAAATTGAACAAAAACCAGCAACAAAAATAAATAAAAACAAATAAAAAATTGCGCCAAATTAAGCGTCTCTCTCTCTCTCTCTTTTTACTGCGTAATGCTGTCTCGCTCAGTTTGTAGCTTGTCAGGCTCGCGTCACAATTAGAGAAGTGCTTACAAAAGGTCAGCCGCACTCAATTGGCAAAGCACTCGAGACAAAAGCAAAGCAAAGCAAAACCCGAAAGCAACAACTACAACAGCAACAGCAACAAATGGAACTAATAACAAAACGAAGCAATACAAATTTAGAAGCTTGTGGCGAAATTAAACGTTTCTCTGCTCTATAAAGAGGGTGTCGTAGGGTATAACGAATAAGGTATAAACTGGAAGATTGTTGAAAATTTACAAAGATTATTAAATTCCATGTCAGAGGTTGTCAGTTATTAATCAAATGTGACATGCAGAGAGACAATTTTATTGCCAGATCTTTTATCCAAATAAATCAAAGACAGTTTAATCTCTAGATCTCTATCCAAAAACCTCAGTAAAGGTTAAATTTAACCTTTTCTAAGCTACAGTAGAAAGTAGTGTGATCACAGAATATACAATTTCCTGTTCAAGATAATTTACATGAATCATTTCCAATCAGTCTAAATCTTTTATACTTTAAACCTTATCAAGCTGTTTTCTATCTCTGCAATGCTCATGCTTCCCCCAAGCCCTTACAGCGTATCTCGGAGTCGCACCTCTCCTGAGTTCTTTAGCTCCCTAGTGCCAACTCCGTCTTGGTTTCTTGGTTTTGCCTTTGGGCTACGACCAAGCCCTTTTTTTTGCGACCGACACTGATGGGAAACAAATGGTTGCTTCGGTGGTTAGATGAAGCAAGTCGAGGGAGCACGATGTCGTCGTCAGGTCGTCGACGGGTCGTTTTGAGCGCTTTAAAGACGGCGCGATATTAGTGCGATGTATGGGGCGTGTTGGGGCGGCTTCGTTGTTGTTGCAGTTGTTGTTGTTCTTGTTGCTGTCCCTGGAGTAAGCGGGCAATTAATTTTTTAATGGCTTAGACAAAATGACTGACTTCGGGTTATTAGAAAAGTTCGTTTTTATGGTGCAGAAAAACTGCTTGAAATTGTCAATTAGCAAAGTGCTGAGCCAAGTCGAAAGAAAAGGAAACCTAGAAAGGCGGAAAGAACAATCAAAAGAAGGGAAAACCGCCAAGAAACCAGCTAAGAATTTCCAATTTCGGTTATCGACTGTGTAACTGTGTATTCTTGTTGTCCTGTCTTGACCATCTAATTGAGTACGAGTTACATTTTTATGATATTTAATCTATTTTTTTATGATACTCTTCGGGTATATACGGGATAATTTTTATGGCCGGTTCGTTGGCCATTTGCCTAACGAGCTAACAACTCGAAACTCGTTACAGAGATTCGGCCTAGGGGTACAGGCTTTTGTTTATTTATTTAAAGGCAAACGAGGGAGCTCCCCGCACACCTCTTAATCTTGCTGCTGCCCACAGATTGTGTGCAATTTGTTTTGATTCAATGAAATATCAAAAACGTGACCCAAGTGCACCGACAAAATGATTCCCCACAGTTTCCAAAAAATAAACTCTGGCAATATATTTTACATTTTGCGGTGGGGTCGACTGAGTTATAGCCGGCTCTCCCTCTCCCACTCTCTCTCTCTCTCTTTCTGTCTCTCTTTGGCTTTGTCTTTATATGCCAATCGGCACTTAACTATATGCAAATTGCATTTAGGCAAATTGAGCGTTAACGTTTACCCAAGCACGTGCGAATGATTGAGCTAGCCAGACTGACAAGCAGATGGGGCTGGCTCTTATCTCGACGACTCCCTGACTGATGGCCATGCGTAGATAAGGAAGCTAGAGATACCAAGCGATTAGTAGCGGCAACAACTGCGGCTGTTTTTAGCTGATTAACAATATGCGGAAGTGTCTCAATGAGTAACTGATTCACAGGCTGATTGAACATGGTACTTCAGAAGCAGAGAGAAAGAGAGAGAGAGAGAGAGGGGTCGAATTGTAACCCCTGTTGGCGCACGCCACTGTGTTTTAATCGTGTTCAAGTGGCCGCTTAATCCGTTGGCACTTCCGCTGCCAGGACATGGGAGGACATTGACTGGCGACATTAGTCTAGGCGCAGTGCATCATTTCCATGACTTTTTTATGTGCCTCTGCACTTCCGTGTGAATGTACGCAACATGATGCTTGACAGCGAGGGCTGCTACGATAGTTGGCCAGAGATAAAATATATTTATACTTGTTGAAGTAAATCACTTCCTTAACAAACCAAAGAACCTCCATCAAACTCCCTACACGGCGCAGCTAATGGCAAATTTTGATACGCCTCTATGGCATAATGAAGCACTCCGATAACTTAATTTAACTGCTGCGAGGCAATCATCTGGGCAGTTATGACAACATCTTAACCATTATTTGTGCCGCAGATCCTTCAACAAACTTCAACAGCCTCCCACATGGCAGTTACACGGACCCATTGGTCTTGGGCATTACATGCGCTCCACAGCATCTCGGCCAGCTCAACCGCCAACGCCATAACTCTGCAGAGTCTGTCTACGTTTTCCATCCATAAAACACAATTTCATCTCTTTTTTCGCGCGCCCGCGATGGTTTCAGCTGCGGCTGCGACTGTGGCTGTGGATGTGGCTTCAGCTACAGCTGCGGTCACAACAAATCCCAACCGAAACCGCCAAATGGAAGCGGGCGTTCGGGTTGCCGGGCGTCGAATGGGAGTCTGGGGTAGGCCACTTGGTGTTGCGACCACAGAAGTGACTTAACTGGCTTTAAGCCTTTTCATATGCTGCTTAGCTCGACATCGACTTGCGAATGAAGCTGGAGTGTCCTCTCTTCTGTCCTCTCGCTGTTCTACATGCTGCGTTTCCGCATCTATTTCATTTCAAACTCCACTACACATGCCACGACGAGATGACACTTGACTGAATATTTATGGCCACAAATGGAGCGAAAATAAAATCGCCAAGTCACGGGCGGACGCGGCGCGCACACACACATAGAGAGATGGAGAAGAGAAACAGCAGAAAAAGAACAACGCAAAATGGAAAAACAAATGCGAGCGGACACACATGGAGCGACGTCGATGTCGATGTCGATGTCGATGCCGATGGATGCCTTTGTCTGGTCGGGCCTGGTCTGGTCTGGTCTAGTCTCTGGCTCTATTGGCCACATGGAAGACATGCCCTTTTCGGGCGTGCTGTATGTAACTGTGCCCCATCTGTGGCTAGCTGGCTTTGTGGGACACAGACACACATAGACATACTTTACCGTTAGCCTGACCGTAGTGCGGGCCACGTCCAAAACCCAAAAACCACTGCTAACTGCCCCTTTGCTTATGGTTCATGTGGCTTGTGGCTTCTATCAGTTTTTGGTTTTGGTTTGCAAGGTTCGCTCGGTTCGTGATCTTTATCTCTATCTGTGCACTTGGCTTCGTCATAAGTCATGAAAATGTTCTCAAATATTTGCGAGTATTTATGTGGCTTTTGTTCTATCAGTTTGTTTGCTCAATGATTATGCTCAACTGATCTCAACGCGCGACCGTATTGAGTTGCCTTTAATTCTGCTGGGGAACTGTAAAGCAGCATGAGTCGTCTACCCTGCAATTCATGCTCCTCCGCTGGGCAAATATGTAATGAAGCATAAGCAATTATGATAATGTCGTTTCTGTTTACATTCCGCCTTGCTCGCCTTGCTCGAGCTTATCAGCCACAGTCGCAGTCGAGTTGAGTCGACTCAGCCTCCAAAAAAATGTTGTTGACAAAATATAAAAGCGTATGAAGTCTTGCCAAGCAAGCCGACTGTGTTATGCTCTCAGAAAATTAAAGGGAATTGCGACTTACTAAAAATAGTATATTAAATTGTGTATATATATTTACATATATTATTTATATATCATATTTACTGTATATATAATCTCAACTCATTTCTTATCAAACTTTAAAGGAAGTTGACGAATTTCAGCAAATTTGCAATGAGCCTGACTTTTGATATCGTTTATTTATATTTAACTTTGAGATATGAGCAGAAATATCTTCAAAATAAATATTGTATGTAACTCTCAGCAAATACAAAAAATAAATTCTCAAGAAACACATACAAAAAAGTTTCAGATTAAATTTCTGAGACCTTTTTCGGGCTGAGCTGCTTATCGTCTAAGAAATGAGTAATTCACTTGAAATTTCTTATGGTATCTCATTTTGTATTTAAAAGCTGAAGTTGCTAATTTTAAAAAAAATATATATAGATTTTGATGCAGTCAGTTTCGAGATAAACTTATGTTTATATAAACTATAAAATATACAGTTATTATTTTCACAAAGAATGCAATTTACCAACCGTCCAGTGAACATTTCTGTAAATAACTGCGCAAATATTTAGATCAACTACCTGCCCTTTCGACCTGCGACTAATCAGCTTGGTTGGCACCAAAAAACAGAAACCAAAAACAAACTTGTTCTGTGCGATCGGAGCCACCCCTTCTGGCACCGCCTCTTTCAAGCCGCAGCTCAATCAGCTCGCACACAAAAATTGCAAAATTTTTCAATTTATTCGCATAACGAATGTGGTTTTTTGCTACTTTGCTAGAGAATTTTGCCAAGATTTTTTTTTCCCGAGAACGGATGGGGGAACCCAAGTTTTGTGAATGTCACGTAAAACACGCGCTGATGCATGGCACTAAATGTGAAATTCAACTTTTTTTTTGTTTTGGAATTGTGTGTGCAAAATCCTATCGGGCCACGCCCTGCCGACAACAGGTAACTGCAATTTGGAGGTGAAGGAAACAAAAAGTTGACGCCCAAATGGCAATTTATGCAAATCAAAAAGTCCTCAACCTCTCGACAGCCTCAACCTCGACTCGCTCGATCATTGGGCTCTGGTCTGGCACCCATTGGCACCACTTGTGAGGCTTGAGCAGCACTTGAATTAAGCCATCAGCTCGGGGCATAACGGCATCGCAGTAAATTAAAATTGACAAAAATAGAAAGAGAAAAAAAACGAGTAGTGACAGTGAAATGCAAAGCTCTTTCTACTATATGTTAGTGTAGCCCAGGGGCCTCTATCTCTGCCAGCTCCTCCCCCCTCTCTCTCTCTCTATCTCTGGTCTTTCTCTGGTGATAGTACGTAGCTGCCATCGAGGCTCGACAATCGACACTTGAAGACTCGCATCAACTCGACTGAAGCGTTTATCTAAAGTTCAACAACTTATGCAAATGTGAGGGTAGAGGTAAGTGTGTGCTTCAATCAATGCTGGACTTACACACAGACAGACGTAATAACCCGACAATGTGCAGGAATGTGTCGGTTAGCTTCTACTCTCATCATATTTCTCATTAAGAGCCACAATTGTATTTCTTTGCTTCCCAGCTATCTTTGAATAATCTTTATGCCGTACTTGTGTGTGATGATAAATGTGGCTGTGTGTGTGTGTGCTTATGTGGACAGTGCATTCAGAAGCGATTAGTCACTAGCTGTTGTTGTTGTTCTGGCTACTGGGAACGCTCTTGAAAATGTCCAGACAACTGTTTCAATGTTGTCAACCCGCATAAGCCGCTTAGGTCATGCCAAAAGTGCAAAGGTTTAACCAAGCGAACTGGAAAAGCCAACAGAAGGGTGAAAAGATAAACAAACTGACATCGAGTCCATCCCAAAACTGACCACTGTTATCAAATGTCACATAAAATCGCTCAATTTGGTGTGAATGTTGACTTTACTCCAGCAGGTAGTTCAATATCTTCGTCTCGATTTCAGTGGAGGGAGAACAAACTGAGTTCTAAGTTGATATATTGTTGAGATGCTTGTGAAATTCTTTAGAAAAAGCAAATATGTGATACTCTTTAGATATCTGTAATTGCGATAAGGTTTTATTTCTCAAATCTCTACATATTCTGTTTATTTCCTGAGCAAATCTTTATAAACACAGCATGCTATAAATAATAATTTAATTGCCTTCCGTTAGTATATATGAGAAACATTTGAAACCACAGGAACAGTTGACTCATTAAAACATCCATATTTTATTATAATTGAAAACCATAAGACGCGCAAGTAAACACAAAATCCCCAAACAGTCTATAAAGTTTTCTCGGATATTTTTTCAGCACAAAGTAAACAGCTTTTTATCGCAGCAGTGTTCTAAAAACAAACCACACACAAGCTGTGTGGGCATTTAATTAAAAAACAAAAACATATATTGTATATATTTTCTGATAAACATGCATAACTCCAGGCCTCATGCTCATTGTGCGCATTAACACATAAACGACGCAGCCATTTTTAAGATCACTTGTTCAAATACGGTAAATATAAAGCAGCTCTATAAATGCACAACAGACTTGATATAAACAGTTGTCGATTGCTCTCATTTCAGAGTTTAATCCGACTTAATTTACCTCAGACGTAAGCGACTTGCTGCATATGTTATGTGAGCGAAGCCAGTGTGAATACGAGTGGATTTGCAAGTCCTAGTTATGTGGGGAGCGTAGTGGTTGGCTTAAACTTTAATATATTTCAGATTTACATAGGTGATTCCTTCTTTATATTCTGAAAATAGTCAAATTTATGAGAGTTTTTAAATCCCTTCTTGAGGTACTGTACTATAAGTACCTTAAAGTTCAAACTACAAACGCAAAAGCTCTTGAGACTCCACAGCAGTTTCCAAGTACTCTATACCTATCAGTCCTCTCTCTCTCTCTCTCTCTCTCTGCCTCTCTCCCTGTCTTACTCTCCCTACCCCCTTCCAAACTTGGCTCACTGCCTATTTAGAATTATAAACAATTATAAAGTGCTTGGCTCGGCACCAAGCTCAGCTCCACATCGAGCCAAGACACTCAGCAGGTCTGAACTTGACCTTTTTCACTGGGCATGGTCGCACTTGGAATGCACTTAACACACCACAGAGTGTGCTGCACAGTGTCTGGTGTGGAATCAATTTACAGTGGCCGTCATCAGTCGTCATTATGTCTGGACATTAAGTAGCTGCGACTAAGCCGCTTAGTGCAGCCAGAAGAAGACCAGACCAAGGCAAAGACCCCCATAGACACCTACCTCCCTCTGCCTTGGCTTGTCTCGTGCACTGACGTTGACCCAATTCGCCTGCTGCACGTTTTTTTGCTGACTACAGGTATCCATGTGAGTACGTGTGAGTACGTATGTGTGTCTGTGTGAGTGTTGTGCAACGAATACCGGCAAGTTGGCTGTTCTTTTGCTGTTAATTGGATTAATAACGAGAGGAACAATGGGGCAGCAACTGGCGCAGAAATAATGGGGGATTATGTAAGTCAATCGACAGGCAACAAATTTGTCCCGTAAACAGTGCCATATATGGCCCACATCAACCACTATATATAGAGAAACATAGAAGGAAGGAGAGTGGTAGATAGCGAGAGCTGTCAAAATGTTAAGTGACTGCCAAAGTCGGCTAAAGTTGGCGCACAAATGGAGAATTTCAGTCAGACACGAGCGCAAATATGCTTTGCATAAGTAATGCGAAATGTTGATGCAATGTGGCTAGAAATGAACTAGTTCCAATACGAATATGACTTTCACTTTTCTTTGTTGTTGGCAGAGTAATTAGTGGGAAGGTTTAATTGGATTCAGTTTGATGTAGCTTGAAGTTAGTTAGACAAGTGAAGATTGTATTCTACTTGGCACTCGTATTTTAGTTAAAGAAATGAACTAGTTCTTTTTTTTGGTTAGATAATATCGTATAGTTAAGTATATTCAAATTGACAAATTGCACATTGTATCTTAAAGATTGTTAGAAGATAGTAGATAAGTTTATATCGCACTTAGCACTCAGTTATGAATTTTTAAAATGAACCAGTTATTTTTTAAGTTATGTAGTACTTATCGCAGTTCACAGCACTTGACTGGCGAACGGAAATGATTCATCGCCCAAGCCCTTTCGCAGCGACACTCTCAACTTGTATTTACCCAAAGTGTCTAGACCTTAAGTCTCCGACTACGGTTAAGTAGTTGGTACTTCTGTCTCTCTGTTGTGACCCATTTGCAGCACGATTTTCAATTACCAAATCACTGACCTCATAAATTGTTGCCACAAACTGCTTTATCAGCAGTAAAGAAACAGTTAAGTAGCTAACAGAAATACTACTCCATCGATATGAATGGAACTGCCCGGCACGATATACCCACCTAAGAGTATACAAAGTATATATAGATGTGTGTGCGTGTGTGTGTTTGTGTATTTCTACTTCTATGTCTGCTTCTCTGTTACTGTTTCTGTTTTGTTTGTTTAAGATACGCTATCAAGTCGGCCCCAATCTGGTGGCAATACTACGTAGAGCCAATCACCGTGCGATAAGGTGCAAGAACTGTCACCTCACAGCTGGAACGAATTCTGAAGAATAAATACGATTGCCAAATATGCGTCAAATTCCTATAGATGATTTAATTACTACTCACAAACGATGAGCTCACACAAATCGGCTGCCAAGGTGTGCTATCTAAATACCTTTCTCAATTCTCCATAGTTTATTTATATCGAAATTCGTATTGTTTGTTGTTTTTGTTTCGCAGTGTCTTTGTACCTGTTTGTGTCGTCTTAATTCTTGGTAAATTTGTTGAGGCAGTGAGGTTCGAGTTCGGGTTCGCTTCGGGGCAGTTCTGTTATTGTTTATAACCGTTCTACATGAGTCAGTTGGCAAAGCTTCTCGTTCACTTCTCCCCCCTCTCTCTCGTATTTCTTCTTTCTTTTGTCATCAACTTTGGCCCTCTGCCCGAGTTTTATCTTGTTTTCAACATCAAGCGGTAAAAAGTGAACGGTTTTTTTTTGGACAGTTCTTTTGCAAGAACCAATTTGTTTTTAGAAAAGTTTCAATTCTTAACCGGCAGCTGTCTTCGTAAATTTAATTAAAAATCGTTTAAAATCCTTTTGGAACATTATTTAAGCACAACTTTTTTTGCTGCTTCTTCTTTTCATTTGTTTCCTGCCTTGTGCCTGGCCGAGGTGACTAAGTGTCAACACGTGCCGAACTGTTCGTACGATCTCCGGAGTTGGCAAACTTTACAGCACACAACTTCAGAACAACAACAATAAAATTGCTGCTCAAAAAGTTTTCGCTGCAAGGCAGTGAGAGAGAGAGAGAACAACAAGCACAAGCTCGAAGTGTATCTGCAAGATAAAAACTCTAGTAGATACAAGATACAAGTGGAAGTTTTATGCGCATGCAGATGTTTTATTAGTTGCGGTTGTTGTTGCCATGTTGTTGTTGTTTCTGGCGTGTCGCTGCGCCGCATTAGCATAAACAAATAGAGACAAATTCATAATTGGCCAACGCCAGCAACTCCAGGTTGAGTACAAGCTGCAACCTGCACACTGGGGTTGCCTGCTGCCCCCTACCCCGTTGCGAACACGCAAAGCATTTGCGCTCGGTTGGGGAGTTGTCAGGGTGCGTCACCATGGCGTATGATGAATATAACGCACGTGCAGGTCACACGCTGCCGCTGCGGTTGTCTGTCTGTGTCTTTGTCACTTCGGTTGTCATGTTCTACCTGTTTCTGTGCGCCCTGGCAGCGCAAGGAAGCTAGGAAGTAAGGGAATTGGAGCTGTCTTTGAATATTGCGTAGTCAACATATGTTTATAGAGAATTTGATTGTCTTTTGTTCTCCAATAACTAAGGAATATATTTAATTTTCCTTAACCAATTCAATCGATGTACAATATTGAACAATTTAATATCGTATTCTCCTATTTTCCAGTTATATTTAAAGTGTACTTCCCTCTTCTATCTATGTTAGTGTATACAATATTCTACTTGAATAATTTCTCTCAAAATTCTTTTGTTTTTGCCAACAATTTTTGACGCCGTGCACATTTCAATAAATTGTTAAAGTCATGTTGTCGTCGTTGTCAGCGCGACATGGCAAATTCCAAATTCTCATACGCACCGTTGACCCAATTTATTAGGCCAAGCCGAAACACCCTTGAAACAGACAATCCCACAAGCAGAGAGGCGCACAAAAAGAACTGTCCAAATAATGTCAGCAGTACAGCAAGGGAGAAAGAGAGAGGGGGAGAAGGGCAGCACATAAGTAGAAGACAGGAAGCGGCAGGGTTGCCATATGTATTTGGGGCGCGGTTTTTGTGCGCTGTCTGCATTATGTGTGTGAAATTGGGTCGCTCGGCCTGGCACGTGCCTGCCTGGCTGATGTTGCTGCTGCAGCCTCGACAATGCAACTCTGAACCATATGCCGTTAAATTCTTCGTATTTATAACATTATGCGAGGCCATTTGCGAACAGTTAGTTTCATATTTTAATTTAAGTTGCGCCTCCAGCCATTCTCGAGCCATTTTAAAAAAGATAAAACGCGCCTTTCTCTCGGCCACTTTGGTTCGCTTTTCAGGCCGCTTCAGCTAATTATGAGAGAATAAATGCAACTGCAACAGTGCCCTCGCGGGCCCGCATTGCTTGCCACAAAGTGTTGCTGCTGCAGCTCAAGGATAATTTTTGATTTAGCACCACAAAAAAGAGAACTAGCAAATGCTAAATGGGCTGCCAGCAGCAATGCAAGTTTGGTTTGTGCTCGGAATCTCGCAGGGGACAAGTGAAAAATTGAATTATTTACGGTTAAAGAAATTCAACTGAGAGACATAAACATACATATACACAAATATCTTAATAAAAATTAATTCTAGTTGTATTTTCCTTTAGAAGTTGCTTTTCCTCTCAGGATCTTCAGCAGAAAATCTTTTCAATAAATCTCTTCGAAAATATACAATAATTTTAATTGAATTCTCCTTTAGAAGTTTATTTTCTTATTGAGATTTCAAACATAAAGTCTATTAAATAAAAGTGTGTGCAAAAAATTTGTAATAATTCTAATTGAATTCTCCTTTAGAAGTTTATTTCCTTATCGATCGAAACATTAAGTCTTTTGTATAAATGTTAGAAAATATGTGCAAAAATATGTAATAATTGTAATTGAATTTTCCTTTAGAAGTTTGCTTTCTTATCAAGATTTCCAGCCGCAAACTTTGTACAATATTTCTGCTCATAACTTTGCACCATTTCCATGAAGAGAGTTCCGGTTGGAAAGCCTGTCTACAGCACGAGTCCAAACCTGTTGGCCAACTTGTCTTACGCACCTTGTAAAGCCCAAGTACTTTATAATCATTGCAATAAGATCTTTAATTTAAAATCCATTAACAGCCGAATACCAAATGCAAAGACGTCTCAATGTTTATGGCCACACTCAAACACAGCACGGAGGTGGCTCATCAACGGCTTTATATCTTCATCGCGGCTCGTCTCGTCTCTAACAATCACCACCATCATTAATGGACATTTGTTTGGCCAACACCTGAGACTTCCACGAGACTTGGCGCCAGTTGCCCCGAGATTGTTGTTGCCTTGTTGTGGAACAATCAATCTCATTGACAACTTGAGTAGAGAGAAAAACTCTTGTTCGTTGCTGTTGATTCCTTCCCCTTGATAGCTTTGATAGCTTCATCGCCTGCTCTTGTCATATGCATAACATTTCGTTTCCACTTCTGCTTTTCCAGCTTTTCTTTCCCATCTCGAACTATGTAAATTTTGATAAATGATGCCCAGACTGATGATGAGTGCGTTGAGTTGGGTTTTTTTTGTGGATCAACATAAGCGCAGCTTAGGCTTGTTTGTCTGTCGTTGCTTGGGAAAGTTGTTTTTCCAACTTAACGCTATAACACATTGGAATCCGTAGCCGCATCCGAATTTTAGTCGGGCAAAAAGGTTAAAAGTTTACTCAAGCTAAAAGTTTGCCTAAGAAAAGTCGCAGACGCAAAATGAGACTCGCTTCCATTTAATAAGCTAAAGTTTTACGTCTGTTAGGGTGACACTTGCGCAAACAATAAATTTCATTTAAGTTATTTATACAATTTGACTTTTGACTGGCCGCAACAACACTTGCCAGGCAGAGGCCTTAGAGACTGGAACTGGCCTCAGAAACTGAAACTGAAATGATATTTCCATTGCGAACTTGTGATTATTTGCAATTTGTCATCGATAGGCAGCGTCGACTGAAATTCGATGCTCAAAGTCGGCGCTGCAAGTTTATTTAGCTTATTTGCTTTATTTTTTTGGGATATCGCATGACACGCGGAGAGTTTCAAGGAACTTCATCATGAACATCATGAGCGTATCATGAACAACAGCTGAGCCAGCAGTGAGCCATGAATAGCAAAAGTTTACTCTCTGATTTATCGACAATCGAATGCTCTATATGGTGCAAAATACATATCGTAATTCCGCTTTTAAATTGCAATTATTATAGCCATTAAAGCAATTTCTACTTAGTTTATTATTGTTATTTATTATACGATCTCTGAAACTTTTTACTCAAAACTCACTGTGAGTCGAGTAATAAAAACTCATAACAAGTTGCTCAACTTCCTTGAATCTTTTTCGCAGCATCTTTAAGAGCTTTTTAATAAACCAAAATATATGTTTGTTCCCCCTTTGGTTTATGAACTGCCTGCACCGGATACCCTAACCTAATACACCCTTTTCTGTTTGAGAACTTTTTCGCAAATCTAAGCAGAAAAAAAAGAAGAGAAAATATTCGAAGGCAGAATCAATTTTTCTTCTCCTGCTACTTCTCATTCCTCGCTGCTTGTTTTAACACTTCAGCGAACAGAACGTAGTAGGGGGGATGGAGGGTAGACCTAGGCCGGCACATGTATTCGAAACTAATTTAAATAAAAACCAATCTGGCTGAAAATGTCAAACATAATTCGAACCTACTGCTGAGGCATCTTATCGCTTTATGTGTTGTGACGGGTCTGGAAAACTTTGTCGTTGTCTGTGTGTGTGAGCGGGTGTGTGCGGCGTACCGTGACTGTGACTGCAACTCAAATCAAATTGCCAAACGAACTTTCCACTCGGCACAACAATTTTTATTTTTATGGCCGCCTCCCTTCCCTCCCTTTAAGAAGGAAGCACGAAGCGAGCAACCCGACACGTTTCACTTTCGTTGAACTTGAAACAGACAAGGAGCCAAAGTCGCTAGGAAGTTGAGAACATGGCCGCGCATGCTGATGATTATCCTAGTACCATCTACCATCCCAGCATCCTCTTCAGCCTACCCAACTGTTTTTTTTTTTTTTCAGCGAAAGCTCGAAACAAAGCAGAACAGACATAAAAATGCTTAGGCGAAAGCGATGGCGGCGATAAAGAGACGACGACGAGGAGCGGGCTAAACAATGAGCCTGAGCCAAAGTGTTGCCGGCTCAGTCTGGCCAGGCCAAATAGAACACACACTATATAGTCAAGTTATGAGTCTGGCCAGGACTGCGAAGAATTAGAGGCAAAAACGTTGCTGGACCATAAAAGATTACAATAAAACAGACCGCCAAATACAAATAAAAAGTCGCCAGCAGAAGCTTTGGGGAATTTATATTGGGCCATTTTGACGAAACCCCAAAACCACATTTATTCCAGCTGTCTCCATCTCCCTCCCCTCTCTCTCTCTCTCTCTCTCTCTCTTTCTGTGTGAAATCAATTTGCCGAGTTGTATTTGTATCAACTTGAATGGAAATTAATTAGCTGCTCTGTGAATGTGGCAGCTTTGAGTGGGGAAGGAGCAGTGTAGCATTCCTGGGGAATGTTATTGACCCCGCCCATGGGCGAAATTACCGTTACTGATAGCAGGCTATCAATATATCACAGATAAATAGCGCGAGGTCACATCCCTGCATCGCAATCGCCATTGATGGTCGGCTATTTGTTATTTGTTGACATGGACTCCCCCGCACCCCCTGTCCCTTTCAGATATCGTTTTTATATCTGTTTTTAATTTGTGCTAGCAAAATGTTCAAGGTGCTCAATCGATAAGCTGTGCAGGCTTTTAATTAATATAGTAGAAGATTATAAAATAGGAAAGCATTTTACAGCCCGACAACAAATTCTCCGTGTATAAGAAGATTAGTTATATAAGTTATATCTGTGTAAGGTATACTAGTTATATTGAAGTAGAATGAGGGAATTTTTAGAAGAGAAGAAAAGAATATCTTGTCCCACAGTTAAATGTCTTTCATAGGCTTTTAAAATCATCAGTTAAGTTTTAATCACCATTACATAAAAATACACAAATTATTATTAATTTACAATTATCATAATATTTATTTTAATTTTTTTAATTTCTAAAAATGCCTATTAACACTTCACTAATTACATTTTATAATATTCTATTTTTTTATAGTTTTGTTTTAGAAGTAATAAAGCTTATCCATGAAAGTCATATAATTGTTTTGTTTAGCCTTAAAAAGCTCATAAATATTTTATAAAAATAACAAAATTTATTTATACGTTTATAACCGAACCAAAATTTTGCTGAATTTTCGGAACAGATATTTCAAATAAAGAAATATTAAGAAATAAACAATTAAATTCCCAAAAATCGCATGCTGATCAAGCAACCTGAAGCTGTTTACGGAGAACATTCCAAAAATACAGTTCGCTGGGAAACCTGTTTCGTATCTCTTGTGTGTCTTATGAATGGAAACTCTTGTCTTGCGAACCCATGTTGCTTTTCGCTCTCAGTGCGCTGACCCCGTACAGACGGTTCGCATTTGCATTTGAGTGCAGGCCAAGCCCAGGTCGTAAAAGCTGTTATCAATATCGAACTAACCCCGAACTACAAGTACTATACTACAAGACCCGAGTGGAGTGTGTAGTATGCAGATAAGCTCAACGCAATGAACTCTGAACTCTGGGCACACCCAAAACTTGGGCAAGTGTATTTCCAATCTGTAGGAGAGTAACGGTGGCCCCCTTTTTATGGGCTGATAAAAAGACTTTGGAGCAATCAAAAACCGCAACATGTTAACTGTTAATGCCCCAGACACCTATTTGGGGAAGGTCCTCCCTGCATGCGTACATATGTGTGTGTGGGTCGACAATGAACTCGAACTCGATGGGCGGCCATAAATGCGCCAAATATAAATTATATTAAAAGAGAAGTATAAAAAAAAGAGTGAGATGGAAGGGAGATAGGGGAAAAAGGGCTACCCAGTTCCGGATCTCAATAATTCAAAACAATTTCATTTTATTGCTGAAGTTGGGACAGGATTCGGGTAATGCCACAAAGCACAGTTTAACCTGACTGAATGCGGCCCCCAACACACACACTTTTTGACCCCTGCAGGCGCAAACCCTTTTTCATTGGGCACACTGTAAAACAGGGAAGGGGGGAGTGGTTAAGGGACTGTGGGCATACGGTAGGCGTGAAAGCCAACACATAAAGAGGAAACAAAGTGGGGACAAGTGGGGAAACAGAAGGCGACTCTCAACTTACCGTTCTGCGAATGTGCGCAAATATTTTCCGTTGAGGCTCTGTTGATGAAGATGAACGGGTTCAGTAATCCTTTTAGCGTCTGATAATGAAAATCCTGCCAGTCATAAGGCAACGCAGACACACACCAACACACACACACAAACACAAAGAGGGAGACCCTCTATTAATGATGTCTACTCGAAAGCGGGGGCGCACAAGGGAGCGTGAACCGCTGTTAAAATCGCGCTGAATTTTAATTTGTTTGCCAAAAAAAGTTGCACAAGTTTTGAATGCGCTGCAAATCGTAGCGTATGATTAGCGCAATAGACCGGCTTGATTACCGTTAATTGCCAGTTGTGTTTATCTGTATTGAATTATTATTCCACTCTTCTTCTTCTTCTTGTCGTTGTTGTTGTTGGAGTCACACAAATCCAATTGACACACACAATTTTAATTAGGCACAGTTACTATTGCTGTTGTTGTTGTTGTTGTTGTTGACTGCACACGACGAACACACGTTGGGTACAAAACACCGGGAGATTTCTTCGAACTTTATTTATTTTTGTGGGATCTCTAGCAAAGTGAAGCGTAAAGCAGCCGCAACGAAACGTACAGCGCAAGATTCCAAAACAGAATGTGGCAGGCGAAGCCAAGCGTTGCTGCTGCTGCTCTGTGCTCACATTTCGTTTGGTTCGACTGCCTCTCAAACATGTTCGATCGAACACAACGTCTGCTTGTTGCTTGTCACTGCTTAGGCTGACAATGCGTCGAGCCTGCACATGCTCGCTAGGCAGCGGCGGCGAGTCGGAGAGGGATTTTGCTGTTGCTCTGCGTTGTATCCATTGAAAGTGTATTAAAAGGGGTGTTTTAAATCGGTTAATCTTTTTGTGATTTAAACTGAGGATAGAATTTATATTGAAGCCTTATGAAATATTAATTACAGATAATATTTTAATTCCTCATTCATTTTTCCATGATTTTCCCTTGTTAAAAAGACCAACAATTCTTTTATATATTTATTTTTATGCGTTTTTGTGGTTAAATTGTTAATGTATTTAAATGTTGCTAAACTTTCTGTAGAAAACGAGGAAAAAATAGAGAAAATAAATGCTAATTTCTCCAATATCACTGAACATTCTTCTATTATTAATAATGTCCTTAAGAATCATACGAGTCTCGCTAGGAAAGTCATTTTGTTTATGGTTTAATATCTTTATTGAATCATTTCATATTTTATTATTACTTTTCTATGCTACTTTCTTATTAATATTTAAATTTTTGTACAGTTTAATAGCTAAGTTTTTTGTAAAAATTGATAAAACCATTCTTAACTATTTTGAAAATATCACTTAAATCAGGTTTCCCGATAAATTGTGAAAAATAATAAGAAACAAAGACATTTTCAAGGACTGCGCCCTAATTAAAATATATTAAAATGATCCTACCATAAGAATGCGGCGCCAGTTCTCAATAACCTCAGTCTCTGCCTCTCTCTGACACAAATAACCCAACAATAAAGCCATTTAAGAATTGAAAACTGAATTCATTAATGAAACAGCCCAGCAACAAGAAGCACAGCCCACAAATTGCCTCATCATCTCCGCGGAATAGTGTCTGTACAGGAGCCAGTCGGGATAGAGAGCCGAGTTGTAGGAAGAGTATTGAAAATCAGATTTCATTTTCATGCAATTAAAACCAAACAGAGAAAGGCCGACAATTTCAACTGAACTGTTTATGTCTGTGTGTTTACGTGTATTTGGGTGTATGTATTTGTAAGCCGGTACAACAACAACAAGAACAGAAGGCGACTCTCTGCTTGCGGGCGGGTGCGTTGCCAAGGCGACACGTCGCGACCCAAGCAATTGACAGTTTCAGGTACCGCGACCAAGTGCAGCCAAAACAGAAAACAACGAAGCGACAACGAAGCGAGAAGGCCACAAGCGGAAAGAAAATAAAAGGGAAAATAAGAAGAAGAAGAAAACCAAAAGTAAAATAAAGTAAAGGAAACTTGGCACCTGCAAGAAAACGGAATTTTTCACGGCAGCAAGTGGAATCCCGGCAGGGGCGCATCACATCACAGTAACTGAATCGGTCCGTGCTCTCAGGATTCAGCGGAAACCAACGGAAGTGCGCGAAAACAGGAAAATCGCACAGTGAGCGGGCAGCTGAAAAATCATTAAAACTCGGCAACAAAAGGCACAAGGACACGCCCACTGCCCACGACATTGGCTACCATGAATTACTACGACGAAGAGATCACAATCAGTGGCCCGGACTCGAAGCATCTCACCAGTATACGTTCCGGAGGAGCAGCAACTGAAAGGGCAGCGGTGGCTCCTGCGCCCAGGCAGCGTAATATGGTAAGAAGCAAAATGAAAGAGGGGACTCTGAGAAGAGACTTCAATAAGAGACTTGAACGAAGATTACGACACACTGACAGGAAACTACAAGGAAGACTCCAAAGGGGAGACTTAAAGAGGAGATTGCCAAAGAAGACTTCAAAAAGAGACTCCAGAGACAGATAGAGCGACAGACAGAGAGACAGACAGACAGAGAGACAGACAGACAGACAGAAAGATAGACAGACAGAGAGACAGGCAGAGAGACAGACAGAGAGATAGACAGATAGACAGACAGAAAAAGAAACAGACAGAGGGACAGATAGAGAGAAAGACAGAGAGACAGACAGAGAGACAGACAGAAAGACAGACAGAGAGACAGACAGAGAGACAGACAGAAAGACAGACAGAGAGACAGACAGACAGAAAGACAGACAGAGAGACAGACAGAGGGACAGATAGAGAGACAAACAGAGGGACAGACAGAGAGACAGACAGAAAAACAGACAGAGAGACAGACAGAGAGACAAACAGAGAGACAGACAGAAGAACAGACAGAGAGACAGACAGAGAGATAGACAGAGAGAAAGACAGAGAGACAGACAGAGAGACAGACAGACAAAGAGACAGACAGACAGAGAGACAGACAGATAGAGAAAAAGACAGACAGAGAGACAGACTGAGAGATAGACAGAGAGACATATTGATTGACAGACTGGGAGACAGACAGAAATAGAGACAGATAGATAGAGGGACAGACATGGAGACAGACAGAAAAATAGAATGTCAGACACACAGAGAGACAGACAGACAAACAGACAAACCAAGAGGCAGTGAGACAGACAGACAGAGGAGACTCCAAAGAGGAAGAGCCTTGCCATAACCATTCTCCACCTTCCCGCCTATATCCACAGCAGCTGCAGGGCAACTCGGCAGACGACGATGGGCTGCTGCAGGATATCATCGATCACGACGATGAGGCGGACGACAGCGACGACGACGAGGATGATAGTGAGCTGCAGTTGGGTGGCGCTGCTGGTGGTGTAGCAAGTGGCCTCGTGCCACGCCCCCAGACAAGACCGGGCAGCACACGCAACGCTAAGCCACAGACGCAGCCAGCAGAGGATTTGCTCAGTTTCGGTTCTGGTTCCGATGATGCAACTGCTGCAGAGCAAGCGGCCAGCCTGAAAATGATGCACCAAAAGCTGCCACAGCCACCACAACGACGCAGTGCTGGCATGGCGCCACAGCACGAGATGCCCACATTCAATCTGACCCCAGACAAGTGGGAACAGTTGCCACTGCAGCCAGAGCTGAAGGAATTGTTTCCCTACATACTGAAGTACACGCCCCAAACGATCGACACGCCTTATCATCTGCAGCCCTTCATACCCGAGTTTGTGCCCGCGGTGGGTGATGTGGATGCCATGCTGAAGGTGCAGGCGCCAAATCTGCTGCAGCCACAGCGACAGCGAGAGGTGGATGAATTCCTGCAGCGTCTCGGCCTGCAGCTGCTCGATGAACCATCGGGCAATCAGTCGGAGCCGAGTCTACTGAACATGAAACTGCGCTCCGTGCTCAGCGGCAGTCGTGGACGTCACTCCGGGGGCAAGCATGGATCCTACTCTGCCAGTCTGGTGCCCACTGCGCGATCAGCCAAGGATATTGAACGTTGGATCGGCGAAGTGGAACAGGTACACATGACGCAATCGATGCACGACTCTCAGCCACGCAAGGATATCGATGCTCTGCTCGAGGATTGGCCGCGTTCCTATGCTGCGCCTGCAACGCGTGAGGCACTGGACACCGCATATCGAGCCTGTCTGCAGCAGCAAATCTCACTGGCCGATTATGTGCGTGTGCTTTGTGAACACTTCGGTGTGGAGGGACCACTGGAAACTCAATCGGATTACATACACAACGTGCAGACGCTGTTTGCCCTCTACCTGGCTGCCAGTCAGGCCTGGGAATAGAGAGAGAAGCTGCTAGGGCAGGGGGAGGAAGTAGGGTGGGGTGGGGTGCAGTTCGGGTTGGGTTGGGGTTGCACTAATAACGCTAATGGCTTCGATTAAGTGACAGCCAGACGCCGTTTGTTTGCCTTTGTGCAGCTGCAGCCGTTGCCCGTTGTATGCCCGCTGGTTGGCCATTAAATCGCTCGGAAAACCGTTAGTCTCCATGACTTGTGAGAGAGAGAAAGAGGGCGGTAGGGGGAATGGAGGATGAACTGTCAAACTGGTCGACTGCACTTTGTAGTGCGGATTCGTTTTAAGGAACTGCGTTGAACGGCGACGGCGACAACTTGCGAAATTGCCGCGTCACATCATCAGAAGCGGCAGCTGCAAGCGACGAAAATGAAATTTGGTTCGCGATTTTTTATGCATTTTTTTTGCAAGTTGCGACCAGTGGGGTATATTGAAATTTAAGTGGGGTATATAACAAAGAAAGAGGAAAGTCTTAACAAAGATAAATAAGTTCAATTAATACGTAAATCAAAACATATTTAAGTAATTTTGATTTTCATATTTAAAAAAAATAATAGTGTTTATAATGATAAAAATAATAAATAATAAAAGAAACCTTTTATATATATTTTTATCTTTTATTAAATACGATATAAATTTTTAATTATACGTAAATTTACTAAAAATTAACTGCAACCTTAATTAATAAATAATAAATAATAAAAAAAAATTTATAAATATTTTATCTATTATTAAATACGATATAAATGTATAATTATATATTTATTTAAAATTAACGGCAACCTTAATAATTTTTTTTAAATTCATAGAGTAATTAATTTAGTTTTTTTAAATTCATAGAGTATGCCCCTAGTCGAACACTTGCTATCTCTTCCACGAGTAACAACCCTCTCACTTGTTTTGTTGTTATTTCTTGTGTCTCTTTCAAGTGCCAAAAGGCATAACGGGCCACAATGTGCCTGGCAAGAGGCGCGGCTCGGATGTTGCATTGAAAATGAAATGAAAAACTGCTGAAAAGTCGGCTGAAATGCAACAGAGTGGCAACAGCAACAGCAGCAACAACAACAAAATCGGTGTGGGGCGTAAATGAACAAGAGCAGCGGAAAAAGTGCCCCGAATAGATGTGAAAAAGAAGGCGCAATAAAAAATTGCACTGCATACTTATTGGGGCAGAGCGCACGCAACTACTCCCACACACACACAAACACATAGCCACACTGAAACACCAACGGCAGTTAAACCAATCATACACTCGACCAAACGGCCCGGCAACAACAACATTGACAATTGCAAACGCCTAATTAGCGCAGCTTAAGAAAACATTGACCAGGCCCAAAGCCAGCAGCAAACCCATGTCCAAGCTGTCGTCGCCACCGTCGCCGACCTTAATTATGCGTAAACCAGTTAAGGCCCATTAATGCCATTTTCGATGCGTGGGCGTTTGGAAGACGGGCCCGACACAGTTCGAGCCAACCTGACTCGGCTGTCAATCAAAGCCGCCGTCATATGCAAAATGCAAGCAATTGCAGTTAATTCTGCTCAAGGTGCTGCCCTCTGCGACGTCGCTGTCTGTGATTGACGTTGTCTGTGCGAGTCATTAACAACGTGTGCGTAGGCAAATTACGATCCGGAAGATGAACGACTAGACCCCGCAATTAAGGATAATCCAATTTATGTTCGAAACATCGTTACTTTCGGAGAATTTAATTGAGTATCGTGACATACTTAAGTAAGATTTCGATAAGTGTATCGTTATCAGTATGGAAGTCAAAAATAATTAACATTCATGTTAACTCTTTTGAATATCGCCACTTGTAGATATACATATATATGTATTTTTGCATGTTATCGATAAATATATCGATACCAGTCTGCAGTACTTATTTCAATCGATCGCAGCGCCCTTATATTTCTAGGTATTTGGAAATATGTATTTAAGAATTAAAATTGCACTTCATAATTATTTATTTATTTTTTTTATTTATTTATTTTAAAACAAGATCAATTTGGTTTCATTCTGTTATTCTGTAGTTATTCTGTTATAGTACATGTTAGCTGGATACCCGGCGCAATGTAATGTGCTGTGGAGTATTTTTCGGTATTTCAACATGGTGGCAACACTGTAAGTCTGCGTTGCACGCTTTATTATTGTTGTCATTTTAGTTTACATGTTTTAAACGTGCGAAATGCCGCGCTCAAAAGCGGACAAAGGAATGGACAACACGTGTAGCTACTGTCACAGCGCCATAGAGGATGACAACTATCTGGAATGCCTGAAATGCGAGCAGAGTGTGCATATCAAGTGCCTGCCACATGCGAGCACGCCTGGTGATTTGCTTGGCGATGTTTTCTTCGACTTCACGTGCATCATATGCGTGCGTCGGGAGTCGGGAGCAACAAGTAGTGAACCACCCAAAGAGCGTTTTGTGCGGCAACGCATACCATGGCTACTGGTGCTAACCCTGACGCTATACAACCTTTCCATTAAGTCAAAGGGCTTAAGCCACCACGGATTTTTCCATTGGCGCACGCACATAATCAGTTTCGTGGACAAAAACTGGAATTATCTATTCGAACCACGTGTGTGAGTAGTAGGGTACATGCTAAGTCTGCTAGAGACTGTACTTATCTTGAGTATCTTGTTTTTCAGACGCCGTAAAAAGCAATGGGCTGGATCCGTTTCGGGTGCGCTGTCGAACAACAGCCCCAGGTACTTTCAATCCGGCATCAGCGTGTGCCACGAACATGGCTGGTGGAAACTGGCCCAGCCGAGCTTAACGCCGCGCAGTGTGCGAGCAGAATGTAAGCAGTAGGAGGTAGACTACAGCGATGCCTTCAATGATTATCTCCCACTTTATGTTGCAGATCAACAGCGCGTGCTGCAGCGCCAGCAACAGCGCACGGATCGCCGCCTGACTGTGCCGGATGAGAATAGTTGTGGCAGTGACTTGTCTGTCACCGATCATCTAAGCGATGCACAGGCGTCTTCAATCTCCGCACCAGAGGAGTCTGCCGAGCGTTCGCTACCCGCCAGCGAAGGCTGTGCGCGTGCCATGTGAGCGTAATGAGTTATTTGCTCCCCTTTTATACTTAATAATTGTATTCATCTCTCTGCAGTCCCTACATGGGCAGGAAGCCCAAAGTTCCTGCAACATCACCTGAACCATCGTTAGAATTGGCGCCACCACAACAAGTGGAGGAAGCGCCGGATGAAGTGTTGCAGCAACAGCCGCTTAGCAGCGTCCAAGCGAGCCTCATGGATTTTCTGGCAGAGAGTTTGGGCTGCGATGATCTGAACTTGTTTATGCCTCCTCCATTGATTGGACCAGGCAAAGGGGACTTCTTCATGTCCGATGCGCTGCTCGAGGCGCCTGGCAACAGTGCAAGCTTGTTCGACATGGAACCCAACTTTGGTTTATCGCCAGTTGAACCAAATGAGCCGACAACGGCAAGAGACGAATCTGCTGCAATGCAACAAGTAAAAGAGGAGGAGGAGGAAGAGAAACCGCCATCAACCAGCTCGGAAAGCGAAGAAGATGAGCCAATGGAAACAGAGCAACCACAAGCTGAGGAGGCGGTGGAGGAGGAAGACAATTTTGAACCACGTATTGTGCAGGTGACGAATTACCAAGCACAGGAACAGCAGACGCCCCAAATCAAAGAGGAGCCGCTGTCCGCAATGGAAGAAAAAGAGGATGTTATCGAACCGGAGCTGCTGGAGAGTGACACCATCGCCCTCGAGCGCTGTAAGCCAAGCGGGTTTGTGCGGCAGCCACGTCGAAATTGGCCATGGCTACAGGAGACTGACCATGAACCGCAGCCCGAAGGGCTGGAAGAGCATGAGCAACAGCAGGAACTCAGACTGATGAGCGTCTACGAGGAGCAGCAACTGCACCAGCAGCTGCAAAAGGTTTTCGCGCTGGAGCAAGAACATCGAACTGATATACCCGCCTATGTGCGTCGCTTCTACCGCAAGCTGTGCGTGCGCAAATGGAAACGTGATCACAATCGACCTATTTTCAATCTGGACGAGCACATCGATCCCACGGCACGTGCGCGCATGCAACAGGAGAAGAAACAGGCGCAAATATTGGATCGCTATCAGCTGCTGGAACTGGGGAATCCCGATATACGCAGCTCCTTCTATGCGCGAATCATGGGCAGCACGGAGCACGAGCTCTTCGAGTCACCCTACACACAGCGAGTTCTCCATCCGTTCATCTATCGCAGCCAGACTATTGTATCGCCCTGGATGCGCCTGATGTGTGAGCTAAGGCATCGCGTCAACAAGGTACATCCCACCCGGTCCACAATAGACTTTTGCTATGTGCGACCGCAGCACATACCGGCGGTGAATGCGCTTCTCCAGAGCGTTTTCTGGCCGGGTATAGACGGTGAGTTTGCAGTAGGGTATGGCAAGGTAGTCTTTATCTCTAATCTCCTCCTCTTCCACACAGTAAGCGACTGCCTCAGTTACCCGGACTACAGCGTGGTGGCGCTCTACAAGAAACTAGTCGTTGGCTGTGGCTTCCTTGTGCCCGATGTGGGCTATAACGAGGCATATATATCCTTCATGGCAGTGCGTCACAATTGGCAACGCAGCGGCATTGCCACCTTTATGCTCTACCATCTCATCCAGACCTGCATGTCCAAGGACATCACGCTGCACGTTTCAGCCAACAACTCAGCGGTGATGTTGTATCAGAAGTTTGGCTTCAAGATCGAGGAGGTCATTGTTGACTTTTATGACAAATACTTACCACTTGACTCCAAGCAAAGTCGCAATGCCTTCTTCCTGCGCCTGATGCGATAGGAAGTCATCGGAGCTAGCTTCGATTCACAGCCAAAATGAGTTGCTAAATAAAAGAATACCATAAATTTATAAAAGATCTTTGTTTGTTTGAAGGAGACATGTCTCAGTTTAATCTGGTTTAGTTGATATAAAGTATTAGTTTAGAATTCTTAAGACAAGACGTAGCTGTTCAGTCGCACCTAAGCGAATATCTTCTCTTCCCTCCGCTTCTTGGTGACCACTGTGCCAGGTTTGTGCTGCGCCTCGGGGTGATTCGTGAGCTCTGGCGGACACACCGACACAGGGCTGGCCGTGACACATTGCTTCAGATCGTAGAACAAAGCGCTGTCATCCTTGGTGACAAATGAAATGGCCACACCTGTTTTACCCGCACGACCAGTACGACCGATACGATGTGTGTAGTCCTCAATGGACTTGGCCATGTCATAGTTGATAACCAGGGAGACATCCTTGATATCAATACCACGTCCAGCCACATCGGTGGCCACCAAAATGTCCTTGGCACCAGACTTGAGTGCAGCCAGGGCATATTCACGCTGCTCTTGCCCTTTGCCACCGTGGAGTGTACACGAGTTGTAGCCAAGCTTCTCCAGGCCCTTGGCCAGCACATCGGCACCCTTCTTCTGGTTAACGAAGATGATGACTGGGGGTTCAATGCCCGCCGATAGAATCTGCATGAGTTTCTTGCGTTTGTCATTTTCGCCCATCATGTACACGATCTGGTTAGTACGCTCTGTCGGTTTGCCCACAGATCCAATATATACTGTGGCCGGACGACGCAAATATGATCTGGCTAAGCGCTCCACAGCTGGCGGCATAGTCGCTGTGAACATCACCGTTTGTCTGTACTTCTTCTTCGAGTAAAAGTTCTCCATGAGCTTCTTCTCATCCTCTGCTTCTTCCGTGTCGGGTTTGAGATTAGTAACTGGCATGTACTCCAAGATCTTTTGCACATCTGGCTCGAAACCCATGTCAATCATACGATCTGCCTCGTCAAGCACAATGTACGTACACTGATTGAGCACCAAGTAGCGATTCTCCAGCACATCGATTAAACGACCTGGTGTGGCTATGACAATTTCGCAGCCCAAACGAAGACGGAAACCTTGCTCCTCCCTGGACAAGCCGCCTACAACAACCACAGTGCGTATGCCAAGGGGCTGTCCGAATTTAATAGTTTCCTCCTCGATCTGTTGGGCCAACTCACGTGTGGGCGCCATAATTATAGCATACGGACCCTGATCCACATCCTCAAGACGTTCGATTTTGGGAAGCGATTGAATCCAAGAGAGTAGAGGAATGAGGAATGCCAGTGTCTTGCCGGAACCTGTCTCGGCCACGCCAATGATGTCACGATTCTGCAAACCAATGGGAATGGCTTGACGCTGAATGGGCGTTGGCTCCTTGTAGCCCACCGTATCAATGATATCAATAATCTCTGGTGGGAATCCAGACTCGTTCCAGCTGCGAATGGGATTGGGTATCTTGCCTCCCTTGATGGTAATGTTGTAATCCTCGCGGAAGATGCGCCAATCTCGTTCGGTCATCTCGTCGACATCCTTCTCCGACCAATGACGGTCATCCCACTTTTGTTTGTCCTCCTTGCGCTTCATCTTTTTGAGACGCACCTTCTCCTGTTCCTTCTCTGCCTCGGTGCGCCGTTTCTCCAGCAAATCTCCGTAGAACTTGCTTTGTGTACGCTTCTGTTCTTTAATATCGATGCCAGCGACATTGCCACGTCCGAAGAACTGCACATGATGCCGCTCTTTGTACAGATTGTTGTAGTCTATGGAGGTATCTTCGCCAGCATCCCAATCGAAGACGAACTTGCGATCGTTCAGACGACGTACGCGTCGCTTCTTCTTTACAATTCCCAGATAACGCTCGCGTATTGCCTCGAGCTCCTTCTCTTTGTCCTTGTGTGTCAAATCCTCCACACGTTTGCTGTCTCTGTCACGATCGCGTTCACCACCACCACCGCCGCCGCGTTCGCCTCGTTCACCGCCGCCACCGCGGTCGCCTCGTTCCCTGCCTCCACCGCGTTCACGACTCTCGGTTTTCAATGGTGCCGGTGGTGGCATTGAAACAGTCGTTGTTGCTGAAGCTGTGGCAATGCCGCTTAGTGCTTTGCTGTTGTGAGCTGCTTGTATTTGATCCCTGGTCACATCTTGAGCAGCGCGCAGGCGCTCCACTTCCTCCTGTCGCCGTTTGAGTGCCTCGGCCACTCGTTGTTCTTTTGTCAGGAACACTGGCTTACTGCGTGCCTCCTCCTCACGTTTTTTCTTGTCCAGTAACTCCTCCAACGACAGTGGCTCTTTCTTGCCCTTCACATCTGGTTTCTGATCAAGTTGTTCGTCTTCCTGTTTAGTTGTTGCTGCAGCAGATTCATCTGTCGCTGATGCAGTTAATTCCAATTTGGGTTTCTTTTCTGTTTCACCTGGACGCGGGGCAGCACGCTCGCGTGAACGCTCCCGAACGGCACGTTGACGCTCCGGTGAACGACCATTGCGTCTAGCTCGATCCTCCCTAGGAAGAGATATTTTACTAATACTGTTGTCTCTTTAAGCTAGTTTACATACCTAGATCTCGAACGCCGTTGGCGTCTATCCTTCTCTCGGTCAAGCTGCCTGTCGCGTTGCTCCCGCTCCCTGGGGCGGTCTCTATCTCTTTGCCGGTCGCGTTCGCGTTCTCGTTCCCGTTCTCTTTCGCGCTCTCTGTCTCTATCGGCTGTGCCCACGCCGCGTTCGTCCCTGTAACGTTCTCGCGAACGCGAACGTCGTTTTTTATCATTCACCATTTCTCAATTGGCGTTGAAAAACACAAAACCTTTCGCTGTTAAACGTTTGTGAAAACAAAACAGCTGATTTGTTGGAAGAGATGAGCAGCGGTGTATATGAGAACAAAGTCGCAGTCACGCTCGTGACACGCCAAACGATTTAGAAGATAACTCGATGAAAACTCTACAAAAACTATACTAATATGGCAAATAAAAAGACAGTAAACTACAATAACTGAAATTGTGATTACAATTTATTCTTTCAACATAATAGAATACATTCAATATCATAGAAATAATGTAAACAATCAGTGCCATACATTTTCACATCTCTATGTGTTCAACTGCTTCGTACAGTGTGACCGTAGCCTTGCATCACTAAAATACTCACTCACAATAATACCAAACACAATTATATACTATGGCGGCACATCAGCTGTGTCTGCTGCCCCGACCCTTTGGGGCTTTTGGGGAATCAGTTCTACGCGATTTCTCTGCCCCAACAGACAATAAAACAGCACAAGCGCAACGAGAATTACAACGCAGCGCTAGCGCTAGCGAAAAGTGACGCGTTGAACCAGAAACTAGAAAAGAGAGCAAGAGGAAAGCGCAAACAAAAGAATCGAAACACTTTAAAAAGCGTCCCCACCAAGTAATTCCCGTGATTTGCCGTAATTGTGGGCGTACGACTTTGCTTTGTTTTCTTCTGTGTCTTTGCCTGTGCCTGTGTGTGTGCGTGTCAACTTGATTTGATTTCCAGCTGCTGCTCTTAAGATGAGCATCAATACGGATCAGGAGACAGCACCCATTGCGGCTCCCCGCAATGGCAGCGCGTCGAATATGTTTCGTAGCTTTGGTTCGCTTTTTGGTGCCGGCGGTGGCTCGGAGAATGGACAACGTCCTGTGACGCCGCAGTCGAGTGATGGCTATGTGGAGTTCGGCATGCAGGATCCGGAGCGCAGTGGACGTACACTGGGCACATTTGCTGGTGTCTTCAGTCCCGTAGCACTGTCCATGTTCAGTGCACTGGTCTTTATTCGTGTGGGTGAGTGACGTCATCCCACCGGTCACTTGTTGTTTTGTTTTGTGTTTCTAATCTCCGCTTTACTTTTAGGTTACATTGTCGGCAATGCGGGCTTATATGTTACGTTGCTGCAGTTCCTCATCGCTTACGGTATTCTGCTGTTTACGGTTGCCTCTGTCTGCGCAATTTCCACTAATGGCGCCATAGAAGGAGGCGGCGTATACTGTGAGCAATTTGCTCCATATGGCAAGAGTGTAACCTTATTTTATAATTCCCCCCTTTCGCTTTGCAGTCATGATAAGTCGCACACTTGGCCTGGAATTTGGCGGCTCCATTGGCACACTCTTCTTCTTTGCCAACGTTGTGGGCTGCGCCATGGCCATATCCGGTTGCACAGAGGGCATCATTAATAACTTTGGACCCAAGGGTTATTTTATTGGCGAAAGTCTCAGTTATCTGCCCGATAGCGAATGGTGGCGCTTCCTCTACAGCAGCCTGATCAATACGAGCATGTTGCTGGTCTGCCTGGTGGGTGCAGCCCTCTTTGCCAAGACGTCAGTGCTTATTTTGGGAACAGTGACCGTTTGCCTCTTTGCCACCTATATCAGCTTTCTAGCCGTTGGCGCCAGCGACAATATCGTAAGTATAAAGCCCGCATGTGTCAGAGTTTTCCCTGTGCTGTAATCGATCATCAAAGCGAAATCCCTGTCAACCTTATCGAGAAGTCTGTCTATGCCTTGCTATCTAAAAAGTCCTGTTCTATTCGGCACAGAACTTTTATGTTCTAGTTCCTATCGCTAGTGTCTGACTTTGTCGCACTGCAGATAATATTCTAAGTGAATATTTGAAGTCTTGGTCACTGGGGCCTGCATATCCCGTAAACCCCACCGAAGTACAGTGATAACGCCCCTTCACGGGGTTTTACTTTTATAAAGAGTGGGTCGATATATGTATGTAGGCTAAATTCTGCAGGCTTTTAGAATGTGTCCCCTATTTATGTGTTATAGAAGCTATCGATAATTATAGCATAGGGATTAATTAATTCCCAAATGGAACTATAAAAAAGCCAATTGCGATAAGCTTTTGTTTTGCTTTCATTCAATCCTGCCAGGCTGTGATTCACTTATATATCACTGATGTTACACCTTCTGTATAAAGAAACCAAGAGATTTTTGCGGTTTCAACTTTAGTTCCGGTTCAAGTTGAGGTTGTAGATCTAAATGAATAATGCTTGTATTGTGGGCAATATTATTTATATTAGAATAATACTTTCTTTCTTAGGTTTTATTAAACTCTTTGACTAATAATTTGTATAAAGCAAATGACCAACCTGTAACTTACAGTGTTTATAGCTCGATTTTACTGTACAAGTAGTGTATATGTCTTTATAATATGTGTGCTATAAATGACGCGATATGTGAATCACTTTGTGGACAGCTGATAAGAGAACAAACTACCCATAGACTCGGACATGAATATCACAAATTAATTATCAACTAAGTGCAGTAATCTGTGGCTCATTAAAACACGTTATCTGTTATTTTATATCTTTTCAGATTCCCGTCCCTGGATCGAATAAGCTGCTGCCAAATGTTACAAAATTCCTGCCCTACTCTGGACTTAGTGCAAAAACATTGAGCGACAATCTGGATTCGCATTATGGCAGGGATTACACGTCTGGCGACAAGCTGTCCGACTTTGCCACCACCTTCGGTGTGCTCTTCTCTGGTGTGACTGGGATTATGGCTGGTGCCAATATGTCCGGTGAACTGAGGAATCCCTCGAAGAGTATACCATGGGGCACATTGTCTGCCGTATGCTTTACATTTGTCTCCTACATCATTCTATCGTTCCTGATGAGCTGCACCACACCATACGAAACAATGCAGAACAATTACCTCTTCCTGATCTACACCAATGTGTGGCCACCATTTACAGCCATTGGCATATTGACGGCTACCTACTCCACGGCTCTGAGCAATCTCATCGGTTCCAGTCGCATTCTAGAAGCTCTCAGCAAGGATCAAGTCTTTGGTTGGCTACTGAACTTCGTTCTCCAAGGCACCTGGAAGGGAAATCCGATTTGTGCTGTTGTTGTCAGTTGGGTGCTAGTCGAGTGTGTTCTGCTGATTGGATCCTTTAATATCATTGCCCAAATCAATTCGGTTCTCTTTATGCTCGCCTATTTGGCAACTAATCTTGCTTGCTTGGGCATTGAACTGACTGGTGCTCCGAACTTCCGGCCACTCTTCAAATACTTCACCTGGCACACATGCCTTGTTGGTCTGCTGGGCACACTGATCATGATGTTTGTCATCAATCCGATTTATGCCTCTATCTGTATCATTTTGTGTCTTATTTTGGTCATCGCTCTGCATCTGTTCTCGCCCGCAACGCAGGCAGCGCAATGGGGATCTATTTCGCAGGCGCTGATGTTCCATCAGGTGAGTAAGACTAAGTATCTCTTTCTAAACTAACTAACTCTGTCTTGAACTTTTCCTCTACAGGTTCGCAAGTATCTGCTCATGCTCGATCCTCGCAAAGATCACGTCAAGTTCTGGCGACCGCAAATTCTCCTATTGGTCTCATCGCCACGTTCCTGCTGTCCACTTGTGGACTTTGTCAACGATATGAAGAAGAGTGGACTCTACATCATTGGACACGTTAAACTGGGTGACTTCAAGAGCACCGAAGATACCGTGGATAATCAACAATGGTGGGCTTTCCTCGACCACATGCGTGTCAAGGCGTTCACCGAGGTGACCATCAGTCGCAGCATACGCGAAGGTGTGCAACACTTGATACGCCTCTCAGGCATTGGCGCCATGAAGCCAAACACCATCATACTGGGTTTCTACGACAACGAAGCGCCCAAGGATTTCTTCCAGAAGTAAGTTAAGCTGATATTTATATAGTTCCTTCTTTAACAATTCCTTTCCAATCCAATTACAGTAGCTCATCTCCTTATAAAACGGACGGATTCAACGAGGGCGACATACAAAACTTTCCCATACGTCGCGATGGCGAACCGAAACACTTTGATGTCCAGGAATATGTGCAAATCCTGTGCGATACTCTGCGAATGAAGAAGAATCTCTGCCTGTGCCGCAACTTCCAGCGTCTGGACAAGAACTTTATAACCATGTAAGGGAACTTCAACTAGTAAATTAATTTCTATGTTAAATTAAACTAAAATTTTCAACTTGCAGTAGCAAACACGTGCGCTACATCGACGTTTGGCCCATCAATGTATTCAATCCCACATCTGGTGATCCATTCGACATGGTCTCGCTCTTTATGATGCAATTGGCTGTGATCATGTTGGCCAAGTGGAAACATTTGCGTGTGCGTATCTTCTTGTGCGAGACCAACGAGCAGAGAAGCGTGAGGTAATTGATGAAGGAAAAATCCTATCTAAACTGTATTCAACTCAAGATTTATGTGTGTGTTATCCTTATAAGCAGCACCTTCGAGACCCACGCGCCACAAATGGATATATTCTCCAAACTGAAACTGGAGCAATCACTGAAGGAGCTGCGCATCAATGCGGACATTGTGGAGATACAGGAATGGAGTAGAGACTCGGATTTCACACGACATGCGCGTATACTGAAGCAGTTTACGGCTCAAGCGGACGACGCGCTGCTGGACGATGGCGATGAGATCGCTGAGGACAAACTCAATCGTTCGCTGTTGTATATGCAGCGTGTTAATCAAATAATACGCGATCGTTCGGATCAAACAGCCCTGTCCTTCATCTATTTGGCCGCACCACCAAAGCCAACGTTGCCTGATTTCAATGATCGCAGTGCCAGCTACGTGGAGTTACTCACTGAGCTGACGGCAGAGCTACCGCCTACGATTCTGGTGCATGGCGTCAGTACGGTGACTTCGACCACGCTCTAAATTGAAAGCAGATGTTCTGCACTGATCAGAAACTCATTCAGCTCGTGCTCTGTTTTCTGTGTGTGCGTGTATGTGTTGTGCATTAGCTGTAGATACTTTTACACTGTTCATTTCATTCCTTATTTACTCATCCAATATTGTGTAGCAAATTCTTAGTAACCCCCTCTATCTATGTCTCTCTCTAATATCATCAAAACAGTTGACTTATTATCATATCACTAAACACGATAAATTGTAACCTACTTTTAACTAAATGTAAACAATATTTAGCACCAGCTGCGGACCACCAACAACAACAGTAACAAGCAAATATTTGCATGAACATTTATATCAGTTTGTGCCCACAACGATATTAAAACAATTTGTGATTCGAGACACATCTCTCTCTATAGCGAGCAAAACGAAAAAAACAAAGAAAAGTATTAGAAAAGCTGTTGATTTTGGTTTCGAGATACGCATTTTAGTTTGTAATTTTAGGGCAATATTCACAGTGATCTTAAATGTCGCAAAACTCTGATAAATCAAACTGTGAACTGGCCCACACCATATGATAATTTAACATTTATACAAAACTTTATTCAGTTCTTTCCAATATAACAAACATAATAAACATTTTAGCGATATACTTATGTCTTAAATGTACCAAGCCGAGTTTGACTTTCAGTTTGTTGATTATCTGACGCCTACTTAACACTTCTCAAAGCGTGTTTACCGCTACCATTAAATGCTTATTAAGATAAGAGTGTCCCTAACTATCTCAGAGTGCGTACGTGCCTGTGTGTGTGTGTGTGTTAGAAAGGACACCGATTGCCGCACGGCAGTCGCAATAGAGTCATAAATGTCACTGGCTGCTGCGCGTTCCGCTATTTATGTGATGACAATTTATGATACTCATCAGTAAGGAGGATCAACAAGAGGCCTAACTACCTGCAAAAGGGTAGCACGCTGATCGCCTGGCAACGGTTTACCTGCACTAATTCGTTTGTTTTTTCCAAACCCAAGTGTCAATAAATTCTTACCTAAAATCTCCGCAATTGCCTGACACTTTTCCGTGCTATCGCGTCGACGCGACGAGCTCCGCTAACGGATATGCTGATATGACCTGCGCAACGTTGACGTGCGTCCTAAGTTACGGCATCTCAGTTTTCATTTCCAAGAACTGCAGCGCCGACTTTGAGCACGTACTACTTAAAAAAAGGGGCGGCCTGGAAAATGTAAATTTCTTGTGGAAGGTTTCGATTGCTTTGACTGATCCGCGGTTTTGCGTGCAGGTATTTTGCGGATTAAACTAAAGTTCTGCGGAAGAAACTAGACATAACCGGATTTAGGTAGACGGAGTTAGGTATACGGAAAAATTTCTGTTGCAAAATGTTTGCTAATCCACACACCGACGCGCTGTCTGGGATATTGCAGACCAAAGCAAATTTCCGTAGAAACAAACAGCAACAAATATATGAGTAATATAATATTTGCTAATACACGAATATTACATGGTAATTTGGCCCTCATACCCTTCGATCTTTTCAAAGCATAGAACAATGAGGGAAAACACTTGTAGCTTTGTTGGCCTTTTGTTTTGGGCGAAGAAAATACAAAAGGGCTGCGGTTTGGTTTTCTCTGCATGGGTTTTCCCACAGACAAAAGATTGCCGGAGATTCCCCGAGAGTGACAAAGGGAGAACAATCTCACGCAACTCTCAAGCCTCGAGCACTTGACTTCACTTTCCTAATCGCATTTTCGCAATTTAGCGCCAACGTATAATCCGCACAACGAAAACGATTAATCTACATTGTGCAAGCGAGGAACGGGGATTATCATCAGTTGGACCATTGTTGCGATTGTTGTGTGCAGGGGCTTGACTTTCAGCCAGTACCGCCTACTCCGGCTCGACTCTCTATTGTTGCTATTTTGACAAGGACATGCGGAGGGAGAGAGAGCAAATGTCGGACAAGGTAAGGGACATGCTAATTGGAAATTCCCTCTACGGGGGCGTTGACGATCTTTAGAAGATCGAGATCGCAACCTTTTCTCCAGAAATTGCAGCAGAATGTCGAGTGTTTCTGCGGTCGCGTGGCACATCGATCAGTGGGTCATCATCATCATTCTCTTCGTTTGTCGGGAGCTAGATCAAACATCACGATCACGTCACGATGCCCTTTGTCGGCAAGCAAGAGAGAGAGAGTCCTTTGCTACTCTACTGACGGATCTATATGATCGCACCGAGGATCATTTGTACTCTTTAGCCATGGTCGGCGCTCGACCAGTCGGTGTTTTGGTATTGTTTTGTATATTTTCCATAGAAATGCAGCGAACTATTCGAATTGATTTTCCGACTTGTGCGGAGTTAATTAACCTTTCGTTGCGGCTTCTTGAAAGAGGGGCCGGGGCACACTCTTCTAAGGGCCGTGAAAAGTCGAGCAAACGCCCTAAAATAGAATGCAATTTTGGATAGTCATGCAATGCAAAAATGCACCAACTGCATGACATGCATTTCTATAATCTTAATCTGAATCTTTATCTGATTGTCATAGGACGAAGTTTTTTCATTCATATTTATTTAGAATAATAAATGATGAATGGAGCTGAAAATGCGTTCTTTATTTTGTTTATCATCTTGAAGGGACAACTAAAACAAAAAATTGATTCTCTATTTGAAAACCAGTGATATTTATTTTAAAGTTCAAATTTAGTAAAGCATATATGTAGAATAATGGGTTTAACTATTAAAATTCAGAATTATTGATCGATTCTAGTTGGATTCCTTCAGTTTAGAGACTTCCCATTGTGATCTATGATTTATGCATATGTATTAAGGATAGCGTAGGATTAACTTTACTCTAAAACTTAAACTAGATTAATTCACTATTTGTAAAACCTTTTGAATATACGGTATTGCCAAGCTTTATAAAGTTAGACTTTGTTCAAGCAGCTTTGTATATGAAAAGTTTTATGGTTTTAATATTTATGGATAGTTAAGTTCAATGTTGATTTTATTTATACAGCTAACAGGCAGAATATTATGATCCCACGTTGTGTAATATATGTTCTCAGAAATGTATAAAATAAATCGCTTCAAGTACCGTTATTATAATCTACGAGAATTAAAAAAAAAAAAATATTTCACCTACATATTGTTTTATTTTATTGTCAGAATTCGGTTAGGTTGATCTTTATACGTATTATAAGAGATTTACTGCATAAACTCCTATAACTCCTGAGTACGGACACAGATTATTACAACCCTTAATCAGGGACGTGAAGAATTGAGCCCCTTATGATGTACGAGTATTATATCCGAAAATACTACTATAACCGAATAAATCTTATTCTCAATTGGGTAAAAACGATTTCCCGGAGTTTAGTTAAGTAGTGTTGCTTAGTGTTTATTGAGTTTTAGTACTTGGATTCCAATGGGTAGATTTTGCCATGATTCCTAAAGTTTACAGATAGGATACATTACGTAGATTCCTACTACGTTTTCATGTGTTTTTCCATATTTCGTAGTAAGTTTGAAGAGAGATTATTATGATCCTAGATTATATATGTATATACTCAAGAATGAAAAGAATTAAACCCGTCGATCGTTTAATCGATTAGATTGCTTGGTTTGTTCGGCTTCAGTTGATTGTTTTGTAGAAGATATTCTATAGATCACCTCTCAAACGCATTTCTTGCCCTGGATGCCGTTTCACTTTGCATAATTTAAAATCGTGTGAAGTTACAGGAAGCAATCGATAATTTCTCTCGTTTTGACCCACTGAGAGAAAGATGCGTAATGCGTAAAATCGAAAGTACAAAACCGCATACAAAGAGAATTCTCAAGTGCCTGGAGAAATTTACTGTATGTACATGTATGAAGTGCAATTGCTGAGGAGCTTGCTAGACCACAGCGCAGACACGCCAACTTTGAAATGCCCCAAAATAATTGTGGGCCCACAATGCGGTTGGCATGTGAGATCGATGGGGAAGGGCAGCCGGAAGGGTTAGCGGGGAAGTCTTTGCATATTCCCACAAAGTGCTTTAGTCTTTTGTGATCCATGATTGACCTTGGCTACAATTGTTTGCAAAGTTATTAAATGCGAAGATATTAAATATTCAGGAGCACAAAAGAAGTTCGAACAGATCGAAAAAATGCAGTAGCAAATGGCAGGTCAAACAAAGCGACAAAATGAAGAACGAGAAGTAGAAGAGGCAGCAGCGGCAGAGGCAGCGACTGCGGCAGAGCCTGCGGCAGCAGAGGATCAGGCCTACTCAGGTAATAATAACGTTTTGACCGCAAGCCAATTTAGGGCACGGGCTCAGGCGGTGGGCGCAGGCAGCGGCGGAAGCAGCAGCCGCAGCAGAGGATTAACTGAGTATTCCACGAATCAGGTAAGAGCAGCAAAGAAGATACTCAACACTTTGGGCCAATCAGGGACTGCGCTTACCTGCTTGGCTTACCTGTTGTTGCGTATATAAGACGCCGCTTCTCCTTCAGTCAGCATCAGTTATCCTTTGGATTGCATACAATCAACATGTTGACTAACGACGAGCTTCTCAACCAATTTTACTTCGGTGTTTCATCGGCAGAGGGCAGTGAAAATGCTCAAAGTGCGGTGGTAGAGACGGGAAACGACGATCTACTGAATGAATCCTACTGCTTCCGCCAGTTGGAGCAGTTGATAAGTCAAAGCCAGGATGAGGACTACAGTGGCAGTGCGGACAGTCTTTCGGATAAATCGAATAGCTGTTCTCCAGACTTGTTCTACAATTCATCGGCAGTCTACGAACTGGAGCAGATGCTCAATGCCCAGGCCCAAACATACCAGCAAATGAACAATGCACCAGCAGCTCCAAGCACCTCCACGTACCAGAACAAAGCACCAAAACATTCTACAAACAGTTCCCGCAACAAACCCTACGAATACGTTAGACCGACGGCAGCGGCACCAGTACCCATCGCAGCACCAGTGGCAGCACCAGCCGGAGTGGCAGCGCAACAATATTGGACAAATAATACCTACAACAAATCTTATAACTACTCAAGACCGACGGCTGCAGCTCCACAATTTGTACCAGCCACACAATCAGCCTTTGTACAAGTGGCAGCCCCAGCATTTGTACCAGTTGCAGCAACAGGATATGCTCCAGCAGCAGCATACGCAGCAGCACCTGGATCTGCCCAAGCATTTGTACCAGCACAAGCAGCAGTGGCAGCAGCGCCGCCATCGGCTCCATTGCCAAATCAACAGGCACAAGGAGATGCACCCGATGTGCTGCGCAAGCGTCGCCTGGCAGCCAATGCACGTGAACGACGACGCATGAACAGCCTGAACGATGCCTTCGAAAAGCTACGTGAAGTAGTGCCCTATCTGGGCCCCGATAGACGACTCTCCAAATACGAGACTCTACAAATGGCACAAACCTATATCGATGATCTGCTCTATTTGCTGCACAACTAAGAAGGCAGAACAACAGAAGAGAGAGGCGATTGATTCCAGTGTAAACTTATAAAGGCTGTTAGTAATTATTTTCCATCTTTATAAAACAATATTGTAATTTAACTTTATCTAGCTACCAAATTTAAGAACTCCAGTGCCACAGATACATATAGAAACAGCAAAGTGATATTTATAAGAATTAAGAATTTTGTCATAGATAGAAAAATTATGTATAAACCTTTTTTTAAACATAAAATAAATCTTTTAAATTGTCAATGAAAAAAACTTTGATGTTTTTTTTTTTTCTACAATTACATTTTTTATTGCAAAGAGAAAAATCAAGTTGATACAAAAAATAGGCGTTTTTATAAATTTATTTTTATTAATACGAATATATATCAACTTATTAACATATTTTTGGATAAACACGAAACTAACCTATGGAAAGGTCAATGAATATAAAATATTTCTTATTAAATGAGAATTTCCGATAAACAAAAATAAAGCAAAAGATTTATATATCAGGGATTGAAAAGAATACTCGTACAAATTAATTTAAAAGAAATAAAAAATAAAAAACATAAGAATAATATTGATGAGTATGCATTTGTTTATTTATTCAGTCGTTTGTTCAAACAGGAATTGCGACAAGAAGAACTTATACGACTTCCTTCATCTTCCTAGTATCTTCCAGTTTTTCTATTTTACTAAACAGCTCATTAATTCACAATTTTCCACATCAATCAGTTCCGAAAGCAAGCAAAAAAAAGGTTATCCTTGAGAGAACAGGGCGGCATTTTGAACTGAGTATTATTAAGTAGCGGGCGTTGACGCCCACAACGAAGCAAGGCAAGTCAAAACAACTGTTTGCCGACACGATTGATGAGTTCCGACTTCCGACACAGACCAAAGTCGGGAACGAGAACTCTAAACGGAGGTGATTAAGTGCCGCAAACGTCAACAGGTAAACACAGAACTAGATTCCTGTGCGGCCAGGATACGTAAATTGATTTAAACACAGTCATTTGTAAATGTTTCTAGGTTGACTGAAGTAGAATTCAGGATTGTTCTATAAATAAAACAGCGTTTTCTGATTTAAATATCACATTTAAGTTTGTCTTTCTACACAGATTAATACTAAATATAATACTCTTTTGTCTTAAAACTAAATACAGAACTACATTTAGGTGCTACACATAAGACTTTCAGCTTAAACTACGGTTTCATATTGCTAGCGTATTTATATTCTTCACAAATGATTTAATGCCGATTTCGGTTATGGCAAAGTTTGTACTAAGTGATGATATGAGGTAAAGCTCAAGTTTTGGAATGGAAGAGATTCCTTGTCCGAAAGAAATTGTTTTCTAAATAAATTCGAAATTCGAGTGCATTCTTCTTGTCAGTCTAAGAAAATATTGCGAAATATAGCCCAAGGTGAGCCCCATCAAAGTTCCCGATTCAATATCAGTTCCCCCTTACTAACGTAGCGTTTAGTTTTTGTTTTATTTGCCAGTAATTATTTAAAAGAAATCCATCTTTATTTTAATTGAAATTCTTTTAACGAGATTTTTGTTTCGACCGAACAGAAGGTTATAGTACACATTAATATAGCTTGATTGATTCTTGCATGTGGGTTATGACATTTAGTGAAGAGCATAAAACTTTGGCATACCCGAAGTTCATATTCATTTTGGTACTACATCTCATATTACATTTATATTTACAACATATTATCGTTTAAGTCTAGAAGGCTTTAAAACTATAGCTACAAGCAATATCGGAAGTAAACTAAATATTACTTGATCATGTTACGGGCTAAGGCAACTTTAAACTTAATCAAATTATTTCGTTACTAAACAAGTCTTTGAGGATTGTTTGAGTTTGTTGTTGTGTGAGAGAAATTTGAGAAAATTTTGGATCGTTGACTAATGGCGTAATCTACACATTGATATAGAAAGTATCCCGTCTTGGAACTCTGCGATTAGATTATTTTATTAAAATCGTATTCCAGCAGATACGTCAAGATAAAAATAGGCAGAGAATAAATTCTTGAAACGGAACTCGTAGAATGCATTTTATTGAACGTGCTATAAAATTATCGGTTTTTGCACTTAAGATTTCTTTATAATCCCCATCAAATATCATCAGATTATTTAAAATTGCATTTACCATTTTAGATAAATGTATTTCAATAAATATTTATACTTGAATACATTATCATGAGACGTTTGATTGGGCGATCAGGCGAAAGTTGTGTCATATATATGGGATATATAAATATATTGTTATTATCAGGAATTATTAAAACTTTTCGCTTAAAACTAGTACAGTTGCTTAGCTAGTCCGGGATCTATGTAGTTTATTTAGATTAGCCAACGATCCGCAGCTTTCCAGGAAGTCAATTACAACTACTTAGTGTGTGGGTGTGTGTGGGTGAATGCTCTCCCTCTATAGGCCTCAGAGTTAAATCCAAATGAGATAAGACTGCTTAAAACTTAGACCTTGCTTTGTGTGTATTATGTATTATGGGTTTGTGTGTGTGTGTGTGTGTGTGTGTGTGTGAGCGGGTGTGGATCTGTGTTATGTATAGAATCTATAATACGGAATTACATCCAAGGTTTACCACGCATGCGCCCACGTCCACCACCGCCGCGCATCGGCCCGCCACCGCGTGGAAAGAATTGACGGGGTCCACCAGGCCCGGGCCCAGGTCCAGGTCCCCCCTCAAACGGGTTGGGCATACGCTGGTAATTGGGTCGATATGGACCCGACCAAGCGCGACCACGTCCACGTCCGCGTGACATATTATCCGGACTATTGGCAAAAGGTTGAAAGGCAAATGGGGAACCACTAAAAGGCGGCCGAGGAGGCGGTGGCACGCCTCCTGCTGCTGCTCCATTGTTTCCTCCTCCCTCATTGCCATTCCACGGAATGGGCGGTTGCATTTGATTCCATGGCTGCTGCTGCTGCTGTTGCGGTGGCAGCGGTGGTTGCTGCTGCTGCTGTTGTTGCTGCTGTTGTGCATCGGCCTGCATGTCCTGCATGTTGCCAGCGCCTGGAGGCGCTAAAAAACTATTGTTTGTTTCCCATTGAAACTCTGGCGGCGTTTCCAGCAGCGCCGGACGAGCAATCAAAGCGCCATTTGGCATCCAGTTCACCATCACCTCCAGCACTCTCCAGTTGCAGTTGCTGATCTGCATTTGAATTGATTTCTGCATTGAAAACGTTACAACTAAAGCAAAAGTTTGGGTTAGGTCGGGCTAAGTGCTATTACCTCGTTGCGACTCATCCACATCCTCATCGGACATGTCCATGTCGATAACCATATCAGCAGGATCATAACGCGTCGAGCCATCCACACGATCCGAGTCTGAAGAGGAGCCTGCAAGTGCAAATCATTTGAGAATGGAGGAAGTAAAGAGCTGCATCTCTCTTTCTGTCAATCTTACTGGCATTGGACTTCTGCGGGGAATTGGTTTTCTTTACAAAGATGCCCGGTGGTGCCATCATGGGTGAATTGTTGCCCAAACTGCGTATGGCATTGCCTGCACTCTCCTCGCTCTTTCCCATGGGCGCAGTGCGATAGTCCACATCATTGCCACCAAAGTCCTGCAAGAAAGAATGTATTAGCAGCTGGTATGTAAGGATTATAGATATAGGATCGATAGAAGACACCTTTTCTGCACCACCCGGCGAGCCTGTCAGCGATATCAGATTCCTATGATCAATGTCCACAAGCTGCCGTGTTTGCTCCTCACTCAGCGCCGATTTGGGACGAAAATTGAATGCAGGCGGCAATTGAACCGTGCGATGATCCACATCCTGTGCACCCAGCGCCGATGCATTGTGATGCTCACTGTACTCAATCGGCGCACCGTTGCCTTTGCGTTCGAAATGCGGTGGCGAATGCGGCGTTGCTTGCGCTTGTGAACCATAACTGGAGCTGGCTCCACTGCTGTTCAGGCTATTATCCAACGGCGTCCATGTCATGCTCATGTCCCACGTACTGTTGTTATAATCGTCGACACTGCTCGCCGATGCAATTGCCGCTGGCATTGGTGGCGGCGGTGCCATGGGATTGCTATTCAGGGGTGCGGGCGTATACTGATTATCCGATGGGCCATAGCCATGATGCGGTGGCGGCGGCGGCGCATATTCCTGTCCTGTTCCACCGAACAGTGGCGGCGCTGGTGGTGGCAATATATTGCCATAACCAGTAGCTGTCGGACTGTACTCATCGCTGGCATTGCCACCGCCGCTACCAACTCCACCTCCTCCGCCCAGTCCTGGTATGCCCGGCATTCCGCTATTGCCATTTGCATTGCTATTGCCATAACTTCCGCTGCTCAACGGATTAGGCTTATAATAATTGGCCGCCGGCGTGTAGCTCTCATCATCCGAACGTGAACCAATCACCTCAATGGCACTGCCACGATCCTTGCCACTGGACTCACGCTTAAAGTCGTTTATATCGAAGGGAAGTTGACCTCCATCCAAATAGCTGGCGAAGCCGTTGAGACCAGAGCCGCTGAAGAGGTTCTGTAAGGGATTCCAAGTTCGTTATGTTAAGATATTGCTTCTTTATGCTTCAAACGAAGTTCTTACCACACCCAACGGCGAGTTGTTTTCCTCAGGCAGCTGTAGATCTGCATCACGTTCCGGCGACGGTGCATTGATGTCCGGCGAGGGTATGGGACTGGCCAGCGTGGGTATAACCTCGTCCAGTTTGCGTTTGACAATCTTAATGCGTGTGCCGAAGCTTTTATAGGCCTGCAAAGATATAACATACATAATTATATATATAAAGATCTTTAGAAGATTTCCTCCTTCACTTACACTTGCAACAACTTTCACTTCGCGTCCCTGATGCTCGTAGAACTTTTTGGCTGCTTCGATGGTTTCCAGCACCGACTTGCGGCACTTGATCTCGTTCTGCAGATTCTTGTTATACGCATTGATGAAGGCCACACAACGTTCCAGCTCCTTTTCGATGTCGCCCGAATGGCTTTTGTCCTTCAATTGTTGTTTGATGGCTTCGATTTCGAAATTCGGTGGCTTTGGTAGCTTCTTCATGCTCTTATCCGTTGTCTCGGCCAGCTCCACACATTCCCTGACCTGCGCAATGAGTGTGGCGTTCTGATACTCATTACTGGGATCTGTGCTGGGAGGTGCCTTCTTTGGCGGCGCTATATTCAGCAGACCGCTTAGATCACTGAGAAACTCCTCGTTGTAGATTTCACGTTGCTCCCAAATCTTAAAGATGCGCAAGATCTTGCCTTTAACGCGTTCGTCGCTGTTAAATAAAGGGTAGCAACTTTAGTTAAACATTACAAATTACAGGGTATATTTCAGCCGATACTTACCGCACCATTGTGGTGGCTCGCTGCAGCGCTGTGGCCCAGCACTCGACGAATTCGTAGCGCTTCCGCTTGCTGTACTGTATGACATCGTTAGCCAGATAGAACAAGACAAGGCGATGGTCAACGCGAACTGCCAGGGGGGAGAGAAAGAAGGGCGAGAATGATAATTGGCCTCTTTAGAAACAAAGCGTTCGTACGCACCTCGCTTAAAGACATTCAGCCAACATTGTATGATCTTCTTGTGATTGAGGCGATGCTGCAGGCACCAATTGGACATTTGCTGTATACACTCCTGTGTGTCCTTGAGCGCCTCTAGGCGCGTTTCGAACAGCTCCTCATCGAACGTTTCACTTGCTTTGGACATGTTCGTGCGTGTCTCTCACTCTCACACTCTCAGTGCATTACAGCGCCGCAACACACAGTTGGCGCCAAATGTTCACGGAGCTGACTTTTTTGCTATAATTATTCTATATTTGCGCCCAGTTCACCCTCGCGTAGGCTTCGACAACGACAACGACGGCGGTGGCGGTAGCGGCGGCTGCGTATTTTTTCTTCACTGGGCCCCCACACAAACACGCGCACTTTTTTCAGCCGTTATTTAGACAGTTTAACGGCACACTTGGCTTGATTTCATGTTGTTTAATTGCTGTAGAATAAATTGGCTAAAGATTTGCGTGTATTTACTGAAATTAATTGCACGCGGTTTTTGCAATTTTGTTGTTTTTCTTGCGAGAGTTGTTTTAGCCAGGCAGCAGCAGAAGTTGTTAGTGGTGGGAAGTTATCGATGTTGCTATCGATAGTCGTGCGTGTGCGTGTACATGGAGAAGAAAGTGGCCATCTGTTTGGTATTTAATTGATCCGGCCACCCTATTAACAGAGATTTAAGTTTGAATTTACATGTAGGTTTCTGTAAATTACAATTGGAATAATTTAGTGTTAATTGTGTAATTTAAGTTTCTAAAAATGTTAAAGAAGAAACTACTGGTAAATTGCAAGTACGCAATGTGGAAATACAGCAGATCACTTTTCAAATTGGCCGCTCAGCTGTTTGTCTGGCAACGCCGTGCAGGATACGAGTGTGGTATTAAATAAAAATATTTTTGGGATTTTTTGGGGCTATTTTCCTGCTTCTTGGGGCCTGTGTGCTGCATTGCAGCAGGTGGCGCCGCCTTGGCGTCAGTTTCATTCTCACAAACAGCTGCAGCACACACGCCTCGCTCGTTGTGTTCTTTCTCCTTCGCTCGCTTAAGTTATCGCGCGTAAATATATTCTCGTGTTTGTTTGTCATATTATCATAGCCGGCTGTGCGTGTGATAACAATAGAACGCATTGATAAGGTCTACGTGTGGGAGGCATTGCTGCTATTGCTGAACTTGTCTTACACACGCACACACAGGGCATGGTAATTATTCTCTTTCTCACGCGTGTGTGATGCTTCTTCTGCCTTGCCGGCATATGGCGTCTGTTTGTTGTTGTTACTGCTGCCACTGTTGTTGTTAGTCATTTCTGCTTGCCGCAGGGTCTGTATGAAATTCTGCTAGGGCTGTGTGAGGATTAAATGCTCAAATTGAAAACATAATTATGGCATAATTATGCTTAACTCACTTTAAATGCGCATTTCAAGTTTGGGCTTGTCTTCCCCCTCTATTTTGTCCCTTTTCCACTATTCCTCCCTTTCTCTTATTCGCTGCTAAGCTGCCTCTCAAGTGCTTCTCTAACTGTAAAATGGTTCAATTGTTTTGCATTTGGCGCGCCGCGTCCTTCGGCCCATTAGGGCCATGTAATTATTCTGATTACTTGGCATAGACTCAGACAACAATAATAACAACAACAACAACAACACTGGGGGAACAACAACAACTCCCATGCTGCGCTACTGACCCAGTGCCAGCCAGAGAAGGCACAACGACGTCACACGGGAAATGCGCCGCAGCTCGGTAAAAATAATTACGCTTCAATTTGCTCCCGTCGCCGTGTTCCCTTTCTAGGATTTCGCTGATTGAGCCTGAACATTAGAGAACAGAAAATAGCATCGCGTCTAAGTGATTTGTGTGAATTTCGCGAAAGCAAATTAAGGCAAAGACGAAAGAGAACAAAAGAGAGAAAAGACAAGTTCTTTCAAGAGGTAAGTTTAATATTACTAGGTATTTAATGAGTTAACTAACAGAATTAGTATAGAACAAGCATAAATACTAAATACAATATGTATATTATAATGTTAACAACTCTTCAAGAGAGTTTTTTTCGTATCTTGGGGTTATCTTTGCTTAGTTATTTATGGTTTTTTCAATCAATTAAACATCTTTCTTTGATGAATTGAGTACTGTAAGACATTCAAAGGGATCAATTGTTAAAGATTTTCATATTGAAAGTGTAAAAACTTTGCTTACAGCGCATTTATTTGGTTGTCGTATCCTTTTTCATTTTTTTTAGTTTATTTCTTTCCAATTCATTATTTTCTAAGATCTTTCTTGTTTTTATAGTTAAATGACGTCAATAGTCAGTGGCTTAACCTAATCAAATTAATAAACTTCTGGAGATTGCTTCAGCTGTTGCTTCACACACTGCCTTACCTCCTTCTCGTACCTCCCACTGTCTCAACCTATACATCCTTTCGCCCACACACCTTTCATCCAGCTGCATATAATAAACTCTAATTAGGGAACTAAACTCACGTCACTCCGTGCTCGCGTAAGCTCGATTCCCAGCTGCCCTTTGGGCTGAAGATTCGTCGTTCACATCCGACGCACATTTGTCAATTAGCTGTCCATTTGCAGCGACAGTTTTTCCTGTCCTACTCCCCCATTCTCATGGCCAATTCCACTAGGGGCGGCCCTAAAAACCCTAAGCCAGTTCCCCGACGAGCGCGTTCGTAATTGCGTCGCAATTTCACAGGACCCTTGGGACAAGTGCTTCCTGGAAATGGTATTTAAAAAGTGCTGTGGCAATCATATTTCCACATAATTTTGCGGCCCCTCTCCCACTCTTAGTTCCTTTCAGCTTGGGTAAGTGGCCCTACTTTTTATAATAGATTATGAACAGATTTGTTTGGATTAATTCAACATAATTCCGATGAAAATACTGTTGTTTCTGATTTTCCAACTAATAAGTAGAATAATAAAATTTGTAGCACAACTTTCAGCGCTTGTTTCATACGTAATTCCAACATGAAAAATTGCGTTGTCTGCATTGTTTCTCTAGCGTATTATAAACAATACTAAAAACAAATAAACACACTAACATATTCCTCGAATTATTGAGTGACCATTGCAATTTCTTGTTTATCATTTGGCAAAAGGAAAAATTGCGCAGCTAAAATTGCTTATTGGAAACTATTTTTATGGACGGGGATTTTCATAACGTTGTCGAACTGCGTTATAAATTATTACTAATTGGATGACATACATAAAGTTGAGAACGATGAGAGTGTGGACATATGCGGACTTTGAGTTTGTTTTAGCGCGATTAGTAAAGGGAGATCTGACTGAGAGTGTTATTAGTGAAGGGAGGATTAAGGAAAAGAGTTGGACAGAGAAAGATTGAGTCAAGGAATAGAGAGTTTTCTATGTTTATATGGATTTAATTATGCAGTTATAGATCTCAATTGTTTATAAAGGGGACTAGTTATAAATCCTTAATTAGCTCATAAAGAAAGAGGCAATATAATAAAACTTTATAATATTTATCCTTTTTAGAGGTGTATTTCGCCTTTTGTTTCCTGTCGTGACTTTGAATTTGATTTAGCTTTATTAGTGCAGGTGGTCAAGTAGAAGAGATTAAGTTAGAGTTATCTTTGATTATTACGACTTTTTTACAGGTTTAAACAGTATTCTATACTTGTGCATATAGGATAGTCCCTTAAAAGTAGTTTTAAACCCGTTGAGCTCTCGTTGAGTGTTTTTTTATGGTTCGTGTCAACACGCTTCTCCTATTTTCTGCAGCTCCTCCTTCAGCCTTATGCAGCGTATTATGTTTTATGGCAGGTACTAGGTACACACTCATGTGTGTACTATACATGCATGTGTGCGTGTGTGTGAGTATTTGCTTGACACACACACAACGCATGTAGTGTGGGTCAGAGCGAGGTAAACAAGTTGATCACGTCAGCGCGTTGATGGTTGAGTTCAGCTCTTGCCTGGGATTAGTTTGGCTCTTTGTTCCTCCGCCGCCACACTTCCCCTCCTCTCTAGGCTAATGACAAATTGAATGCAACTGCTATCGGGAATAGTTCACATGCTGAATGTCGAGACGAGTTGCCCCGCAGCTACCGCAGCTACCAACGAGCATTCCACTTGGAGGAGCTTGGCTCATTGCCTGCTGGCGTTTTTAATTTGCATACGAGCAGAGGACAGAGGACAGTGCTGTTTGCACAGCTTGACAAAGGAACAGTACAAAGAGAGAGGGGTAGGGGGAGGGAGAGAGGTCGACCGACTCTGGTGGCTGGCACTTAATAAGTCAACTTGGCGTATGAGTGATAAATGTATGTGGTCCATGTTGCGCGTGGCACACATTAATTTCTTTATATTGTACTCCTTGTTTCGCTTGGCTTGCATAATTTGCTAATTGAGCGTACTCAGCTCAGCTCAGCTGAGTTTTCTTTGGCACTTAATCGCCTGCAATTGAAATGTTGATTGACATTGGCAGCTTAAAGACGCATTAGCTCAAAACATGCTGCAGCACAGTTCGGAAATGCTACTCAGCACGCGCTTCCTTTTTAGCTGCACCCTCTTGCTGGTTTCCAGTGTCTCCCACACTCTTTCTCCCCTCTCTTTCTCTCTCCTTCTCTTTCTCTTCCTCTTTCACTCACTTCTGTGTTTGCTTTTCTTTTTCGGTCGCTAGCTAATAAACGTTTTGCCTAGTCGCGCACCACGCTGCGTATACGCATCGTGCAGCCAAATGTCTGCTACGTGATTTTCTGTTTGACACTCGCCACACGTTTCGGGCGTCAAATGCTTCGTTTTAATGCTCACTTTTTGGTTCCCACGCACACACACACACACACACACACAATTGACTGCTTCTGCTTCTCCTTTGTATTGCCTGCCCTGTTGTTGTTTCTTTTTGTCTGTTTCGTTTGTCACGCTGTTTGCTTTGTTAGCTTTGCTTACGTACTTTTGCCATCCTTTGCGCATTGTTGTTGCGGCTTTTATTGTCTGCGCAAATTGCTGAATATTTTTACGGCATATCAGCAGTTTAAAGACAATGAAAACAGGCTTTAAATTGATAATATTTTTGTCCTTAATTTTATAGATTGCATTTGATTTAATTCAACTTTATTTGATCTTAAGTTGCCATTTTTACAGGGTATGCTCTGTTCCCTTTCACTACACTTCCTGACAATTTAAGCTGTATTATTGTTGACTTTCAAGTGCGTAGACTTTCACAGCTCATTCTCCCACTCTCAATCTTCTCCCCCCTCTCTTGCTCTCTCTCGCTTCCACTCATACTTCTGTATCTTTGGTATTCTCTGTGCGAACACACGTCAGCACTTTGAGCACGTTTTATTTTAATGGCACTTTTGTGGCGCATTTCCTTACACTGCGGAAGGACGCGACTTTCCATTGTGTGTGTGTGCGTGTGTGCAGCGCATATATGTACAAATTCAACTTGTTTGGCAACATTGAACTGTCTCGCACGACTTTGGCTACATTTTGTGTGGGCCAAACTCGTGTTTGCATTCTCTGCGCACTCGTCTTCAATTTGCCAAACAATTGCAGTGTGCAAGCTTAAAAGGCGAGAACTCTTTCCTCTTTTGCTTCAATTGTACGATATCTGCTACACAAATATAAATATATATACATATTTTAAATATTTAATAACGACAAAACTGTTTTGATTTGGAATTAAAAAAAATTATGAATGAATAAATCGTAAGAAAAACATTTGTTAAATTGAAATTTGAATGAATGACTTTAACGAATAGATAAAGCTTGTTTGAATAGTTTATACAAACTGATGAATATTCTTGTGTCTAAATATTTACTATTCAATTGAACTCAGTTATTTTCATTTATTACTGGCCATAATTGAAAGAGAATAGAAGAATATCCATTTTAAGACTGTAGAATTTTTACTTAATTCAATAATTTGAGTGCGAAATATGTTTTCTTCTACTTTGGTTTTTTACACTATAAAAATACATAAATTATACATAGCAAACTATAAAAATTAGTCAAGAGGTTTATTGAAAAAAAGTAGTTGATACTTTCGAGCCAGAGAAGTCAAACTTCCCATAAATTATTTTTATGGAACTACAGAGCTTAGGAAAGATATAGTAAGATGAGAGAATTGTAATCTCTTAGCTGTATTCAAAATTATTTTATGCCCAATAAGCTTGGGAAATTTTTTCCCTTAAAGTTCCTCTATTTCATACAGACAATTGCATAGAAATTCAACTAAAATAATGTCGTATATTAGCTAAGCTTACTTCTAACTGATTTACATTGCTTTCTTCTGTGCTTGCGGCTTGCCAGTTGCAGAATTTGACTCAAAAGCATTTTGCTAGGCATGAAATATGTGCAAATTGCTTTGATTTGCATGCGAAATGCAAATGCTGATGCGGAATGCTGATGTTGGTGCTGATGCTGATGCGGGTGCGGCAATGAGAGATGAGGCAAATGTGAAGTAGACGCGTTGTCAGGCGCAGACAAAGACCAAGGAACAGTTGCAGTTCCGCACGCTCCTTTGCATCCTGTCAGCCAGGAATGCAATTGAAAAAATGCCTGGCATGCTCTGGGGCAGTGCTGCTGCTGCTGCTACTGCCTGCTGCATAAGTATTTTCTATGTCCAACATTTATCTTCATATTTCAAATATCACACATACATATTTCATACTTCAACGTTAGCAAAAATTTAAAATTCCGACACTTGCACAATGCCATTTTATTGAACTGTTCGTTAGTGCGTCAAGGTACTCCAAGTTGACCACCATTTCGATGAGAGCAAGGACAGTGCATTGTGAAGCATTGACCAGCTCCCTCTCTCACTCTTTCTCTCTCTATCTCTCTCTCTTTCTGTGCAATGTGCTGCTGCTTTCATTCGTATCAATTTCAATTGCAGCTGCAATTCTGTGGAATTATTATTACCCAGCACTACTTTGGTTTGAGTGTGTGAGTTTGTTATTTTGAGAGCGCTTTTAAATGTGACTCGAACTGAAGTGAATTTAAGATATTGTCTGCACTGCATGATTGTACCTACAACTCACTTAGTATGCAAGCTAGATTGATTAAACTTTGCATATATCTGATAAATTATGTTATTAACATATCTGCGAAATTTCAGGAACATCTACAAGGTTTAACTGTAGATTAAAGGCAAAACAGCTAGAGTCTGAGCCTGAGAATTGCTTGTTAGTTATCTCCTGTTCATGAGATTCTTTGCTATCTCTCCTTGGTATCTGAATGTCGAGTACATTTAACTCTACTCAAGCTTATCTTACTTTTTGTTGCCTTCAATGCGAACAGCAATTGGCAGTTCACTTACAAACTATCTATTCCCTTACAGCACCCTCTACTTTGCTTTTTCTCTCGCTGTCTCTCTCCTTTATTGTCGCGAAAAACACAACCTTGAGCTACATTTATTTGGCAGTTACTCTCTCTCTCTCTCTTTCTGTCGCTTACTCGTTCGCCCAAATCACTTCAACCAATTAGAGTCTCTAATCTATTTTCGATTCTCTTTTTTATCGCTTAACAAAAACACTTTTTCCGTTTATTTGTTTTCGCTGTGGCGATAAACGTTGAAAGCGTTCCATAAAACGTTGTGTAGGTGTACGTATGTGTCTGTGTGTGTGAGGGGGTTTGTGGGCGTAGGTTCTCTGCGTGTGTTTGTGTGTGTGTGTTATCGCATTAAACACTCGAGCGTTTCCTGTGGCCAAGTGGGCTGAGTTTTACCCGCTTTGTTGACTTGTTTCCGAGCGCTGCGACCCTTCTAAAAGGTGTTGCCAGTTATAATTAATCATTGCAAGAGATGGAAGACAATAACAACAAAGGCGCCGCCGCCGCCTGACGAGCTCAAGAATTTCACTTCATTTTGACGCATAATTTAACTTTATTACAAAATGTGTTGCATACTTCTTGGGGCCCCCATTAGAGATACAAATCTGCCGCAACGTGTAAGGCATTAGTCTTGTTGGCCTTTTTGTACCATTTCACGGCCAACAGAGCGTAGCATTTTATGATTTCATTCCTACATGAAGTCTGCTAAATGAGGCGAGGTGAAAGAATTCCAGGAATAATTAATATTTTCCAAAAATATACTTGAAAGGTGTTTTTGATGAAACTTCGAGAGAGATTTCGCTGAATTTCGTGCTAAAAAAGTTCAGTTTCCTAGAGGGAATCCCCCGCTGTGCTGGCTCCATTTGCAGGCAGTCAAAATGCAATTAGATAGCATAATATATGGCATGAGGAAGTGGACATATGCCAAGGAGCCAAGGCAAAGAAGGAGGTTGTCGTGTTTGTCATTAGACAACTTTGTGACATCCCGGCGGCTTGTAGCGCAAAAGTTTTCCGCGAAAAAGTAATTAGCCTCAAAAGTGGCTTGAGGATTTTCCTAATGCTAAGTGGGTTTTAATGCCAAAGTAGCCTAAGTAGCGTAAGTTTTTCTGCAAGATCATTACACGCACGAGCTCACACACGAAGAAATGCGTGAAATGGTTGCAAGGCGACGTCTCCTCTGAGATTACGTGGCAAGCAATCCTTTTAAGCTGTCACTTTTATTGTGAATAATTTTGTGTTAAAATCAAAAATACGCACACGCGCTGCAGGGGGTAGAGGAAGGGGGAAAAGAGAGAAGACGAAGACATCTGAAATCGACAAGAAAAATGCTTGAGACAATTGCTTCAGCATTTTGTGCCGAAAAGACCCCAGAGGCGAACCCTTTAATCCTCGAATGCTTACGAATGCCATTCACGAGATTTGCATGCGATATACACAGAGCACACACACACATTCAAACACACACACACGCAGAGAGTAGTAGACCTGCCCAAAAAGCCAAACAGAAAGTTTGCCACAATTTGCCTCGTCCAGGAGGTATGGAAATTGCTGCATGGGGTATGCCACAGTAACCACAGTTTATTGGGCCTCAAAGCTAAAATATTGATAAATATATCTGTATTTTTTATCTATATATCCATTACAATAAACTTAATTTTAGCTTTAACTGTGTTCAATCAAAGTAGTTCGTAAAAACCTCAAAATATTCCCAGTAAAATTCAATCTCATTTCAGTTTCCATAAATCTCTGCAAATTCCTCCCAATTCTACAGTCTTTAATGAGTGCCTTGAGCAAATGCAGATATCTATAAAGCCATTAATCTTATAAGACATATTTCAAGGGCTGCCTGTGTGTGTGTTTAGGGTATGCGCTGAACGTGACTACCCCAAATTCCTTAGCACGTTTAGCCTGCTGCGAATATTCGCTGCCAGAAGCAGTTTTCAATTTCATTGATGCGTGTATGTGTGTGTGTGTATGTAGTCATTTATTGAGTGTGTGTGTGTGTCTGTGTGTGTTAGTGTGTGTATAAGTCTGTGGCAAATCCTGCCACAATGTTTGCCCCAAGTTCGCCGCCTGCCTCATGCTCTGTCTGTGGCATGTAATGAAATTGTTTTCCCTTTTGCCAAATGTACACTGCGCGAAAGTGTGTGTGTACTTAAGTGTGTGTTTGTGTGTGATTGTTGGTTTGTCGACAGGCGCGTGTATTTATTTATTTGAGTTTCATTTTGTGGCTGCCATTTGCTTGTAGTAGGCCCAGCTGCCTCTCTAGCTGACCTCCATCACTCTCTCTCTCTCTCTGTCTTTCTCTTCCCCTCTCCCTCTGCAACATTGCTACAATTCTATTGTATTTATCTTAGCTCGGCCCCTCGCTGAATTGTCTCTTATTTTAACGCATTTCGAACAACTTTGCATTACAAATTTTTCGCTTAGCACAAAATGACGTGCGAAATTTGCCACCGCCTTCAGCTTTGATGTGCTAAAATTAACGTCCACTGCTTTTTGAGAGCGCTTTTTCTTCCCTTTTTTGTAGCGTATACCCTGGGAGTGGTGTTGTGAAGTGGTCTGATAGACTATGCACAGAATGTGTTCGAACTAAAGCAGACATAAGGAAGACTTTGCTAAGGGAAAGGCTTTGTAGTCAGAAAGTTTCAAGATTGAAAACTTTAGAAGAAAAAAAATTATATATAAATGTATATAAAAAGAATTTCGTTAAATGTAAACTAAAAATTTTTTAGAATTTCTCTCTATTTTGTTCTACTTGAAGCAGTTAAAATTCCTTTTATTTGAACAGACTCTATGATTATTATTTTTTTAGCCATTGCAGCGAATCTTTTCATGTGCAAAGTATTGTAGAAGTAATTAATATCATTATCATACATTCTTTTTTATAAAGCCCCCCCTCTCTTAGCTTGTCTGGCCTTTTCACAGGGTATTTCCACGTCGCATACACTGTTTCTACTCTGTCTTTCGCTGACGCTGTTAACGCTCTGCGAATGAGCTCGCCCGCGTTGGGCCATTTGTATGTAAAGAGTGAATTTGAAGCGTGGCTAAATGAATTGCGCTCTGGTATTTGCCAAACCGTTTTATGGCACCGTTTTTGGCGATTCGGGGGGAGCAATTTTGGCCAAAAAAAAAAAAAAATACTGCGGGTAGTCAGTGAGATTTGCAAAGGAAATTACAACATGAACGTGATTAAAGAGTTAATTATGAAAGGGAACGGGAACTCAATTTGAAACAGTTAAAGAACCCAAAAAAAAAAAAAAAAAAAAAAAAAAAAACGGGAATCGGTACTTTGCTTGCTTATATGTAATAATATATAATAATATATATATTATTTGCATAACATACAAGCTTTGTACATAATTTATTTACTGCCAGATCTTATCGAATCCATCTCGCTCTCTCGCATAATAACCATCAAAATATTATTTCGATTTGTCTCTCTCTGAGGTTTCTCTTGCCACACACAGTCAACATATGCTGAGTCCTTTGGCGTCTTGATTTATTCGCCGAGTCATGACTTTATCAACGCGGCTGCATTTACATAACAATGTTTATATTGCTCTTGTTGTTGTTGTTGTGCTAGGCCTGCGCCTGGTAATTTATTGATAAGAGAGCCACGTGCCGTTAGAGATTGGCAGAGAGTCTCCCACTTTGTGGCTGCACACACACAATATGTTTGCGATTAAGGTGCTCGGACAAAATAAAATAGGATTTTCATGGCCCAATGATGCCAAAATAATGTGCCATGCTAGAGACCAGACCTGGTTGCTCCCCCGCTCCTCCTGCTCCTCCTGCACTCCCTTGCCAACTGATGATGATTTGTTGCGCCTGCCTAATTTATGGGGCAGCGTGACAGGCTCGTTAACATTTCAAGCTCGAATTTATGAGCAGGTCGTTGCGCCTCCCTCTCCGTCTCCTCCAGCTCCTGCTCCTTTTGTTGCTCCTCTCAAGCGCTGTCAATAAATTTCCCGCCAGGTGTAAGAGGCTTCTAAGTGATTTTCCATGTCGGCTCAAATGCTGTAATTAGGCCTTGTTGGCTTATAAAATTCTTCCCCCTTTCTACCACATGATTTATCTAGCTTTATCTCTGAGTAAATCGATAGCTTGGCTGCAAAAATTTGAGCTGCTCTTCTAATTCAATTTACAGGCTGACAACAATTTTCATTTTTGCCTTTTTCTTTTGTTAGCCAAACAATTTGCAGGCAAATCGAGTGAAACCGAACTGCGTGTGGCCAAATGCAACAGGGGGCAGTCGAGGGGGATGGGAGAGGCAAATCCCATTGGGTCAAGTTATGATATGCCTTCAAGCAGGCAGAGCGACATTTTGTTTATTGGACTGCACGACAGACGCTTCAGTGATCAATTAATTTAAGCGCTTTTCTTGTGACCTTCGCTTTCTACCCCAGACTGGGGGGTCAGCAGCGGGCCAGACTAAGGCCAGGCTGTCATTTGCATGCTTCGTGCTGGTTTCGTGTTCTCAATTTATGAAAGTGAAATGGGCAATTATTGTAATTGAAATTGGCACAGAATGACATCATTTATTTTTTTGATAAGCGGTTAAGGGCACAAAGACGTTTGGTCGATTAGGTTTAAAGTACAGAAATGGGTTTTGTGATGTTTATATTGAAATTGGTTATTGAATTTGACAGATTTACTTCACCATTTATAAGGTTTTCTGATATATCTTTTTAATATTGCTAATGCTTTAATCTTCACTCTGTTCTTTCTTTACTTGCACCTCTTAAATTTCTACTGCCATAAGAAATGTCTTATCTTATTATCAACTGCACTTTTTTTTAGCTTTTAACTCCACTCTATTCTTTCTTTTTTTTTTTTTATTTTCTTCTGCCATTTAATGTCTTATCTAATTATCAACTCCACCTTATATTCTTCCTTTCCTTTCTTCACACACTTTTAAAGAAAACTTTCGCATTAAAAACTTTCAAACTTATCTGCACCAATTAGTTTCCCTTTCCTCCGTTTCCCCACCTCTCTGTCAGCCATATTCAGCGAATCACTGTACTAATTACATAACTTTATCATCAATAAAAGCCAAATCCATTAATTAGACATAACTTTTCATGGCGCGCGCCAAGAGGCAATTGAAAACAATTTGAACATCTCTGTTGCTCTGTTCCCCTAAAGACAATCGGGTCACGCACTGAAAACTTTGCCGAACCACTTAAAAACGCCAACTCATAATGTCATTATAAAGGAGCTGAAAGGTCTAAGGGTGTGCGGGGCGTGGCCAAAAAGTTGGCAAACAAGTTTGCAAAACATTTTTGATGACTCATTGATTTGATTTTCAATTTAACGGTCAATGAACCCGATGGCCTCTACGAGACTCTACTTACTTCTTGTTATTGTCCTTGTTATTCTCTTGTCCAGCTTGGTGGAAGGCCTATTGAATATCCATTGATTTAAAGGGGAGTCCAACTAATCGTAAAGTTATTTAAATTACCTAAAGGGCATTGACATCTGCTAGGCAGATCGAAGGGGAATCTCAGTGCTGGCTATAAATTCCAGCTGCGGCATGCAACACTTTCCCGGAACTTTTTGTGATTTATGATTGTGCCTTGAGCCACCGTCTTCATCGTTGTCCAAGCCCATCAGCTTGTCCGCTCGTCATTTGTCGAAGTCATCGAGGCATGACCTAAGTCTTGAGTCCTGTAACCACGTTCCAATTGGAGCCAACTCGCCGTCTGCTCGTCTTCTCATCATCTTTGTTGTTGTTGGCCATAAAAGTTTTGCGCTCTCTCCGTTGTCCGAGGATTGTCATAACTTTTAATGAGAATTTATGCTTTTTATTTTATCAACTTGATTTCAGTATGAATTATCGATGTGCTTAGTTGCCAGCGGATTACATCAAAGGGAGGCCAGCAAATTGGTCTTGGATTATATTAGTATTTAATTGAAAATAAATAAAATTAAATGTTCTTTATTCACTTGCAGTTACTTTGATCCTACGAAGACCCTTAACTTGGTACTGAAAGGGTTGCTCTGCGTGGGTAAGTTATAATTTGTAATTCTGTGCCCTTTTTTATATCCTTTGAATTTATATCTTGTTGCCTAATTCGATAATAAACATTTTTCTCATTTTTTTCATTTCGTAACTTTTAATTTCTCTTTTTCGTTTTATTCTTTCAGTTCTGAAATTATTTTTATTATTTAAATTGAGTGCCCTTATTAAGGGAATACTCAGAGGTGCTGTGTTTCTAACGGTTTTTAATGTCAGCGCTGACCAACACTGTTTGTTATCGATAGAAACCGAGTATGAAATAACTATCATCACTATTAATTGATCAAGTGAAGGAAAACACTTTTTAATCGACAATTGTTGTTGTTTGTAACGTTATTTCAAATAAAATTCTTTAAAGATATATTTTTTTCTCTTTCTTTTCTCAATGTACTTTAAATACATAAACTATCACAGCATCATTTTAATTAACTTCTTCCCCAGCCTTTTCCTTTCCTTCTGCCTGCCTATCTATAAATAAAATTCTTTTTCAGTATAGAATATTTAATTTTGATTTAATTTCTCTTTATATCCTAAAAGTTTCAAACTATTTTTCCATACATGCTTTCACTGTCAATCCCCATCCATATCAATAAGCAACCGCAAACAAAGTTACTTTGAATTTTAAACCCAATTAAAATGAAACTTTCATGCCTTAACCAAGTTCAAATCCAGCTTAACTCACCACAAAAAGTGAAAGGGAGTGAGGAAGGACTAATTTAAATTAAATTAATTTATGGATTTCGCAGGGAAGTAAAAGGGTAAAGGTAATTTAGCCAGCATTGTGCGTTATTCTTGGCCACAACATTTTGTTTTCTGCATATTTTGCCGTTAATCAAATTGCCAACGTTTCGCACGAGAAACTCCATTAGTGGCTTTTAGTGCTGGCCACATTTCTCGCTCTCTGCTCTGGTTCATATACAGTTTTTTATGCACATTACAATTGAATTAAAAGGCAAACATTATAGCCAAATAGTTGTTGTTGTAACACAAAAGTCACTAAAGCAGCGAATTGAATTAGCTGCACACTAATTGGCCTGCCTAATTTGCAGCATAACAAATAACCGCAGTGGAGCAGAGCCCCAGGGTATAATAAGAGCAACAACACAAACCCGAACTATGCGCAGGCAAATAAAGTTGGCTAATAGAGCATTAAGCGCGTTCAAGCGAGGGAGGGAGATAAGAAGAGGAAAGGGGAGAGACTGTCATCCTAGGCAACCCCTTGCCATATACTTTTATGGCGATAATGGCTACTTGCCTGCTAAAGGCAAACATCGAAGGTTATGCGAGTGAAATGGATGCTAGGAAGAAACCCGAGCATCGCAGCGAATAGAGCTTGTCCATTCAAAGGTTTTGTGGACAACAGACACAGGATGTTGCATAATTAAACAGAACTTAAGAGTAGCACGAAGACTGTTGCTTTCTTAACTGTAGCCAATTAAATTGTGCTAGTAATGAAATCATTGGGCTTAAGAGAGGAACAATGAGATACGTAACATATGAAAATTCATACATATTTGATATTTTCTATTATTTAACTAAAGCAAATTATTAAGATTCGATGGAGAAGATGCTCTTTAAAGTTATGAGGGAAAGGGGTCTAGAAGTCTAGTTAACAAAGCTTCTAAATGGGCTATAGAAACTATACTCAGATATATATTGACAATTTTTTAAGTATTTGTAAGGAAAAGCATGATAAAGATATATTAAAAAATTTCAATATCATACATTCCATATAACTTGATAATTTACACTTTTATGACTATTCAAAGTCCAGGAATAGTGCACTCTGTACAGTTCTAAGCCAAGTTATGAGCAATCAATATCCAAGAACAATACTTATATACAACTAAGCTAAGTTTACTTACCCCACATACTCACAGTCTGTACAGTACTTAATGTAATTTAATGTTTCTACATAAGTTGTCTGCCTCGTTTGCACTGCACAAACTTGTAGCATACTTATGCGGGCCACACACAACTTCTCTCAAAGCCAAAGCATAATTTAATTGTCTGGCTATCGAAACACAGCAACAACAACACCAATGTGAACAACAACAATTACTTAGTGAATGCCTAAGCAATTATCACTTGCCAAGAGTGAGACAGATAGGAGGGAGAGAGACAGAGAGAGTGAGATAGACGGAGCTGAGGGCAAAGATTTGAGGCGCTTAATTAGCCACACGTCGATGTGAAACTTGGCGAGCTTCAACTGGGCCTAATTGAAATTATGTGTGTGCGGTCGTGCGTGTGAATGTGTGTGCTGTGTGTGCGTGCATGTGTATTGGCAACTTGCTGATAGCATTAATATTGCGCCACATGCACAGACATGCCCGTTAAGTTAGCTGCCTCTTCAGTGCTCCTCTTCCCTCTTCTCTCCCCTCTCTCTATCTCTGCTGCTCTTTCTCTGTCTATTCTTGCCATCCATTCACTCGGAATATTCATGTCCGGCGGTCAACGGCTTTATTGAATTTGCTGCCGGATGCTGTTGCAGCTGTTGCCTTGCCACGCCCAGCCTCGCGCTCCTACTGAACACATATATTTCTACTCCTATTTCTCCTCCTCGTTGCTTATTGTATTACACGCCGGCCATGTGTGTGTGCAAACGTCTGCGTGCGAGTGTTGATAAGTCGCAAAAAAGTTACACTTGCTAAAACAAAAAGCAGCTTAAAGTATTTCAGCTTTCGTTTTGTTGGTTCTGCATACGCTGGAAATGCTGACCGTAGCTAAAAGCGAGTAACCTAAAAGCCACATTTTAGGCTGACCATACTCTGCAAATACCCTGTATTATGAGAGTTATATGACTAGTGTATTCCAGCTTCTCCTTATCCTGCATACCTTTGATTTACTTATCATGGCCTACGTGTACATTAAAATGGTTAAGCTTAAAGGTGACCATGTTCTGGAAGTACCCTGATACGTAGAAGTTAAAAAAGAGTGTATTGAAGCTTCTTATACATTTTCTAAAACTGAAAATAACGGAAAAAAAATACAGCTTATGCTTAAGGTGGCCATACTCTGTAAATACCCTTTAGGGTGAAATGCATATGAAGAGTGAATTTTAGTTTCTCTTTATTCTACATTCGGTTGATTAATTTATCATTGCCAACCAAGAAACTAAAAAGGTTTAATTTAAAGGTGACCATGTTCTGAAAGTACCCTTATATGTAGAAGTTTAAAACCGAGTGCATTTAAGCTTTTTATACATTTTCTTAAACGGCAAATAATAGAAAGCAAAGTAAATAAAATAAATTAAGGTGACCATACTCTATAATTAACATGCTGGAAAGCTGACTGCATTTGAGTTTCATCTAAATTTTGCAAAACAACCAAACATTGCTAAATTAAGGGACAAAAAGCCCTTTTTAGGGTGACCATGCTCGAAAATAAACTAATATATGAACAATTTGAGTTAAAACTATTGTGAGAATAGTTTTTTATAAAATAATGATGATGGTGAGTATAAATGTGTTAAGGATTTTAATTTGCATTTTCTGTCATTGAAAAACTTTCTAGTCCCATCCACCTCTTCTACACTCAGGTGTAGAGCAGTTCGCACTGAAGTTACCCATTCATTTTAATTTATGTGCATTTTGGGGGGCAGCAAAACGACATAGACAGCTGCTCGACCGAATGCCTTTTGCCGGTTGCTCTCAACTTTTAATGACAACTTAAACACGCTGCAACTTTCGCCGCACATAAATTAAACTGGGGAGTTGCTGTTGAGTTGAGTTCAAAAACTGTTGGGAAAATGTGCAAAAGTGCATTAAAACAAAGTAGCAGCGCACACTGCGAATTCCACGGAATTAATTATGCTAATTAGCGAGAGTATTTCGAATTTAGAGACAGTGTAGGAGTGCGAACTTTGGACCGTATTCCTGGTAAACTGAGCACTGAGAGAAGTGTTTTCTTTTCTAAAGAAATGTAACGAATCAGTGAAAGATGGCAGCAGAAGAAAGCTATATAATTTCTTTGCTTTTTTTCTATACATTAAAAATTTATAAACATATGAATTTCATTACTATTTATTAGTCCAATTTAATCCATATTATCTTTTAATATAATAGATAATAATATATGATAATTATGTAGATAAATTATACAATGGCATCTTTTTCGAATTATATCAAGGCTGGATACAAATAAAACCAAATCACGCATCAAGAGGATTCCTCTTTATGATCCTAAAACCATATCAACCTCACGCACAATCTAATTCACAATTTAATACCTTTAACAACTTGCAACAAGTGGCAGACAATAGAACGGCCAAGTACTTTTATAACTTTAATACCCAGAGAAGTGGCAGCTGGAGTTGCAGCTGGTTCATTGGCTCCACAAAGGGATTTTCCCTCTGTTGGGGTTTCCTTTTTTTTATTATTATTTGTGCCGCTGTCTACGCAGCAGGTCGCTGTCCTTAATGTCGCCCTGTGGCATATGCCGCGTGCCGTCACTGCCAAAATCAAAGTACGCTTGAGGTGCAAAATAATTGGCTATTTAGGAGTTTATGGCCAGTCCTCCATGGGGCAATAACAAATTGTCTGTTCAAATTGAATTTTATGCATAGCGCGCACAATTGCAGAAAGGTGTTTAAATTTTATGTACATTCTTCTGCTGTCTCTTTCACTCAGGGGCCACAGGTGGTTTATGTTGCACGTTCTCGAGTTGGAGAGGTCAATTTATAGTCACGTACGCAGGCGAGTTGAATGACACGTTGAGGGTCCAAAGCTCTACGCATAAAGAGAGGGACAGAGAGAAAAAGAGAGAGGGAGAGAGCGTAGCAAATGCGTTTTACATGTGTCTGTGTGCACATAAAAATATGTCGTAAATTTCATATGTGCTGCGCTCTAGGAATTTCGATATGTATCTTGTTTGCTATAAAAAATGTGTGCTATAAATTTGTCAGAAATTTAATTTTCTGTTGAGTATAAAAAAAGGCAAATTTAAACAAGAAAATAAGATTTATAAAATTACTTGAACACCTTAAAAAGCTCTGCACAAAGCTTGCTGCCACTTACGATATTCACCATGCGCTGTGGTGTGTGTCTTGGCTAAGGCGAAAAGCTCTACGCAACGTAAGCTAGTTGAGTGACTTTTTTTTCGACTGCGGTTGCGTTCTACGTCCACGTTGCGTATGAGTAATTTTGCGGGAATGCAGAAAAATCACATTATTCCGATAAGCAAGTTGACTAAGTCGGCGACTTATCGCTTGGAATTAATTTAGATTCAGATAAATGCAAATAAATGTTGTTGTGACTGCGCTGAACTTAAATGAACCTGATGAGTCTGCTTGCTCACAGAAAAATCCCATTTATTAAATGAAATATTCTCAAATTTCTGTGAAATTGCAATGATTCTTGTTAGGAGAAGAACTAAAGACTGCGAATCGTATATATATAGTAGAAATTCTCTGACAATTTAAATTCAAACTGATACCAAATGCAGTAGGAAATTCAAGAAACAAAGTGAGTATCAATCATAACAGAGTCGGCGACGTGCGGTCTGGTGCAGAGAGTATATAGATTCAAGTGCTGCCATCGATCAAACAAACCTTGTTATCTGGCAGTGTTTGATATAGAACAATGAAAGTCTCAAGCAGCGATAAAGAGCGAAAGCAAAGGTCTCAAACTGTTTGTGATCACAGTATATCAAAAGCTAGAAGTGTTTTGGAAAGATTTAAAACTTATTTCAAAAGTAAGTAAAGTTGTAGATAAAAGAAATCAACGGATAATATTGTAAAAATTGAGAGTAATTAAATATGCTATATACAAATGTACAGAAAGATTTGTTTATAGTAATGAAGAAAATATTTAAGAAGAAATACCAAGACAGCAAATATTTCTTCAATCAAAGAAGTTTTTATAACATTTCTATCTACCTCACCTCGTATTCACTTTTCTATTAAACTCACACTTCACCTCCTCCTTAGCTAATAACTACAAATTCCTTCTACACCATCTCAATGCACCCTTCACTCAACAATTTCTCACTTCACAATCTCTTCCACGATTTGCATTCTCGAATCAAAATCGTAAAAAATGCAAACCAAATTGCCCAGTCGCGTCAATTTGTCGTGAAGTAATTTTAATTTGCATTCCTCGAAGTTGTCAAAGTTTTTTTTATATTTTTTTATTTTGTACTTAGTTTACCGTTACCTTTTACGGTAAATATAATGAGAGAATCGTTAGCGGTTTTTGTATTCGACGCATTTCGACGCATTTAACATAAAATTTCCGTCATTTATTGCTCAATTAAATTGTTCGATTGCAGTTCGCAGTTTGCAGTTTGCCGTTTGCCTTTGCAATTTGCATCTGTCGAGAAAGAGAGAGGCCGGCCGGATTTGCTCTGAGGTGCTCCGAGGTGCGCTACGAGGTGCGGTTGAGCTAAGTTAGTCAGAGGCAATTGCCCCAGCGAAGCGTCGGTCATTCGCTGAGATATACTGTACGTACTACGTACTGTAGTGTGCGGACACAACATATTATATATACATATATAGAGACTTATGTTTTATGCGGTTCTCGTGTGCGGTTCACGACCCTGACGTCAAGTTGTCGCTGCGATGTCGTTGCCTATAGCTGTACTTTTTGATTATTTGTGGGGTATATTGGTTGTGCACTGAGTTTTGGAATAAGTGGGTAGTAAGGTAGCTAACCGACTTGGTAAATCTATAAAATAAGTTTTATATTCATTGATATCGGAGCTTTAGTGTGCTCTAAGATTTGCAAACTGTAAGTTTTTTAAATTGTATTGTTAACATGGGGTAAATCTACGTAATAACTTAAGCTGTTTTATTTCAAACAAAGTCCAAGCTTTTTCAAGAGCTTTCAGTGCCTTAATGTTCTACATAGATGATCAATTCAATATTTATCTATGGATCCAAGTTTTTCTTGCTCACTTATAAAATGTGCAGCAAGTGTATATCACAAGCTTCGATGTGCTTTGACTTGTAAGCTTTTAGTTCAGTTTCGTATCCATTGAAAGCTTTAATGTGCTTTAATAGTCTGTATAGATGATCAATTGAATATTTTATCGATATATCGAAAGTTTTTCCTGTTCACTTATAAATGTGCCGCAACTGTATTTCAAAAGCTTTAATGTGCTTTTACTTGTAAGCATTTATCTTATTTCGGTATGCAATGCAAGCTTTAATGTGCTTTAATGTTCTACATAATGATCAAGAGAATTTCAGCAGATTTCCTAATTAAATAATCCTAAAACTTTCAGCAAAAGCTTTAATGTGCTTTTATTTGTGAACTTATCTCAAAGTTACTTACGGGGTATGTTTTAAGCCAGCTTTCTTCCATTCATCCACAGCTTTCCCGACTTGTTATTGTCCTCCGTTTCGCCCCTCTTTGACTATTCTCGCTTGACTTCCCCACTTTGTTTCTCGTGCTTCGCCCGGTGTGCATTCGATTAACACCTCGTTTTGTGTTTTTGTTTTCTCCTCGCATTTTGTGTGTGTTTGTTTTCCGTGTGTGTTTTTTCTGCTCTCTGTTGCTCTGCGCAGCAACTGATGATGATTTGCGTTCTCTTCCCACTTTTGCATTACAAATGTCCCGTTCGTTGCTGTTGTTGTCGCTGTCATCGTTTTGATTATCTTGGCTTTAATTTGTACGATTGTTCGATTGTTGTTGTAGCCTTTTTCCCGCCGTTGTTGGCACTTCCATCGGCTGTCATTGTCGACACTGTTGATATAACACTTAGATAGCAGGCGCTAGTACAATGCAATTGTTTGTGGTCCACAGCAAAAACGTGACCGTTATTAACAGTGATTTGTTTTTGAAAATAGAAAACCCTTTTTTGCAATGCAAATTGCGAGTCTGCCAGGGGGCGTGGCCACCTCAATTGCGCGTCGCAAAACAGAGTCATAAATTAGGAGGCACCAAAAAAAGCGCAACTGTTATACAGACAGTGTTGGGCAACCATATATACAAGTATATAGTTATTATATATAACATTTACTGTTGTAAATTGTCGCTCGCTTTGATTTATTATGACTGGAAACGTTGTCAGCTGATTTTGATTTATCCGTTTTGTTTTGTTGCGTTGTCCTTAAACTTTTTACGAGCTGTCCCAGTTTTTTTGCAGCACGTGAACTTCACCCTCTTTAAATCTGTCCAAAAACCACTTATCATAAATCATAATTTCATAAATCACTCAACTGTTTTTATACCCGCTAATCATAGGGAAGAAGGGTATAATAACTTTGTGGAAACTGTCTGTCCGGCCTTATAAAATCGTATATCTCTGAGACTGTTATAGTTAGGGCTAGTAAATTTGTTTTTTAACATGTTTTATTATTGCACGCAGATCAAGTTTATTTTAAAATTTGGCTACGCCACCTTCCGCCTCCGTAAATCGATATAAACTGAATGTCAAGCGTAATTTTTAATGTATGGTAGCTCATTTTCCATAAACACATAACATATCAATGCCCAAATGATTTCTGAAAATTTAATTGTAATTGAAATATACAAGTTATTTAAGAAATAACCTTAAGAGTCATTAATTTCCAAACCATTCCCTAAAGTATGCAACGGAATATGCTACAAATAGAAGTTACGAGGGTCGTTTGATAAGTCCGTGACTTTTTGTATTTGCCGCGCACCTGCTCTAAGTACAACACTGCTCTTAGCAGTTATCGATTAACAGCTGACTGTAAAATTTTGAGAAAGCTGCGTTTTTGGTTTGCGTTTTATAGGCATTGAAAGCAGACGATCTCGTGAATTTTAACGAAAATGGAGATCGAGATCGTCTGCTTTCAATGCCTATAAAACGCAAACCAAAAAACGCAGCTTTCTCAAAATTTTACAGTCAGCTGTTAATCGATAACTGCTGACAGGAGCAGTGTTGTATTTAGAGCAGGTGCGCGGCAAATACAAAAAGTCACGGACTTATCAAACGACCCTCGTATTTATTTATGAAATCGTTTCAGTCGGGTGTATAGCGGGTATATTACAGTCGAGCACACTTGAATGTAGCTTTTGTGCTTGTTTGCTTATTCAAATTTAATTTTAAAGACATAAAGAAGTTTGACGTATTAAATTAACATTTAATTTAAAGTTTATAAGCAAGTTTTTCATTCTTTTACAAAACTCTTTAGCGCAAATTGATTGGGTTATGCAAAAAAAAAACTAGCGAAAAATTTACATATCATTTGTTATGCGAAATCAAATCAATTTAATTCTGCGCTTAGGGGGATCCCCACACGGTGTTCGCAGTGTATTTCCCTCTTTTTCTCTCTTGTTCTCTCTCTCTCTTTCGTTCTTCCTTTCTCCCTCTCTTTCTCCAATTGGGCTCATTGCATATGCAAAAAGGCGGGCAAACAATTTGCTACCAAAAAACCTAATTGAATCAAATATGAGCGCCAATCAAGAGCAAAAGATTTTCCCACAATCACACACACACACACATGCACACCCACTGGGCCACACACACACACTCGCACACACAGAACAATTGGCGCACGTTGCCTTTCAATGTGTGCTTTATTTTTAATGGGGCAGAATGACGATGATGCAGGCAAAGATGATGATGATGATGATGATGATGAGGCCAATGCTGTGGGAGATGTTGGGAAAGTGGATGATGATGATGATGATGATGATAATGATGATGGGGCTACAGTTGCTGTGCCTGTTGATGGGCCTGTAAACACGACGGCAACAGCTGCCGCTGCAATTGCAAAACAATTTGTAATGCAGAAATTGGCAGGCGTTAACAGGCACATCTATCAATATATCATCATATATCATATAGAAACTGTTATATATAGATCGAGAGCAACTCTCTTGTACTTGTCAGTCATGCGTTATATTTGCTCAACCTTTACGAAACTTTGCCAAAAAACTTTCCCCACTTATTTAGCTTGAAAATTGTTGTTGCTGTCTGTGGCTGTCCCATTGTCTGGCCGAAAGAATGCCAAGATCTGTTCTTTTGTTCTGTCTGGCTTCGTGTCTGGGCCGCATAAAAACACAGCATATCAGCAGACTTGTGACGTCAGTGTTTCGTCAGTATGTAGAGCGTCCATGCATGTATAGTATGTATGTTGCCACCCGAAATACCACATACCCCTTGCTGAAACCCCTTTGTCACTAAGAACCTGGCAAAGTGTTTTTAGCGTGCTCATAATTGGATATAAATATGTGAATGGGATGAAGTATAGGATGAAAGAAAATAAAGCAATAAGAATTCTTTACAGTTTTTTTAGACAGAGTTATGACGTTCTACTATAAATTAATGATATGAGTACCTTCTCTTACTTCCTATATACATTTTTATACGTATGCAGAATCTATAGCACTATTTGTCAAATCTATTTTAGCGAACTTAGTCGATAAATTTAAAAATGAGTAGATATATTTCACTTTATTTCTATATTTATAGATTTATATAGAAAAAAATAGAGGCTAGTCTACTTCAGTTATTATCATAGGATGTTCATTTCATAAATTTTGTTCTTATTGTTATAAAGTAATAAAGATCTGTAGCTATTTAGATCTATGTAAAGTTAACTAGCCGAACTCTGAGATATTGAGATATTAGGTACAGACCTTTTTCTAAAAATAAATATAAATATATAATAGAAACTACTATAATGTATAGATCTCTATATAAAAATATCTTTTCATATATATTCAGTATAGATCTATGTAGACAACTTAGTGAGAAAAGATCTATGTGTAAAAAAATCGTCATTTAGGTTTGGCTTCCTTTCTACAATCTTCTATAAAAAATATTTCTCTAATATCTACTGTAAAGAATTGATCTTTCTCTAAGATCTTTCTTCACATTTCATCTTCCTTATATATGTTAGATCTATCTAACACATAGAAGATTTGTTCTCCATCTTAACATAAGCATATCCCTGTATGTCGCTAGCCTTTTCTGTATATTGAGCAATATCTTTATCGATACTCCTAAATTTGCCGTGACTCAACTTCCCTTCAACTCTCATTCGAGATTCCCTCGTAATTTCTTTGAGTGTGGAATACAAACAAATCGAAATTTCGTTTGGGTATTTGCTGTGATACTCGCTTTATTCGTAGCCAATTGCCAATTGTGTGTGACTAATGTCGAATCTTTTGGCCCGCAGGCTGTGAAGACGCTAATTGCTTAAATCAATCGAACCAACCAAACCAGCTAAAAGCAGATCGCGAAAGAACATAGTTAGCTGTTTTCAATGTAATATACTATATAGGTCAACAATTTGCAGCTCAGTATATAGTACCAAGTTGTGATTACTCTCATTGCCAAACAGAGTGCAGTCAGTTCTGCCCAATTTTGGGTTCATGGCATTTAGCAACTGACCGATCTGTTTTTGTTTTTGTTTTGTTTTCTTTCGACATTGCCGCGCGCAATTCTCAATTGCAATCTTCGGGTTTTATGGCCCACAACGAAGAAACAGAGGAAGGAAAAAAACAAGTGTTGCAAGCCAAGCAAAAAGTAAAACAATAAACCCAAAAGTTTGCAGAGCGCAACGATCTTTGTATACCCTATAAAGAAGGCGATGCGCTTCGCTAAGCAAAGTGCAGACAAAGCACAAATGTTTTCAGCAAATTGATGAAATATTTTCAGAACAATTCGCATTTCCTTTATGGAAAATTTCGGATATACTTTTCTAAGAAAACCGAGAAAACGATATAAAGCTTGTTTCGTAGGAAATTTCGTAGGAAATTCTCTAAATGTCATCAGCAAAAATTCCATAAAATCACATGCGTTTCATATGTGGGTTGTGAGTGAAGCTATCACAGTTACTTACTTAGTATATTGTACTATATTATCTGAGTGGCATATGATAAGAAGAAAAGCTGTTAGCTGTTTTCAGCTGCTCTGCCATTTTGACAGCTGCTTTGCCAAGACAGACAGAGAGACACAGAGACAGCTGAGTTGGTAACAGGTATTTCATAACTATGCGTATTTCTACACAAGGTACATAGAGAAGGGCAACTTGGCCGCAGTTGTAGTTGTAGAGCAGAGGCGTCTGGGCGAGAATTGGTTTTAGTTAGCACCCCAGCGGCGACTCTGGGCCAAGTGTGAAGGCAAACAATGAAGGCAACAAAGCGAATACAACAACAATAAAATGCAGACCATTTTGGGGCCTCTCGTTGCAAATTCGCCGCCTTCCTGCTGTGCTGCTGTGGACTTTGGACTCGTTTGCCTGCCAAAAAGGCAGCAGGAGCAGAGGCAGAAAGGGAGAGAGCGAAGGGAGAGCGCAGCTAAGCCGACGCCAGCAGCGAAAGAACATGTTGGCATTACAGCGTTAGAGCAAAGCTGGAATAACAACAACACGTGTTCGATGCTCTCTCTTGCTGCCGCTCTCTCTCTCTCCGCGCTCTCTCGCGATGCCTGTTCGGGAATGGCAGGGCAGCGACTGCGACGGCGACGGCGACTGAGGCAGCGACAGCGAACGGCGTGTAGGCGCTGCTGATCGTTTGGAGCTCTGCGCATTATACGGTACGCCTGGCTGAGATCAGTTGACGCTCTGAGCTCGTCGCGTACAGTTCGTTCGTTCGCTTGTCTGTGCTCTCGCCCGCTTTGCCGAAAGTGTAACGAAAGCAACGTCTCGTCTCACGCGCCTGGAACACGATTATTATCATCGCGATCACGTTGATGATGATGATCGTCTGATCTGGCGGCTGAACGTGTCTCGTGTTAACTGCGGCAAAAGGCAACAACAACAACAGCAGAAATTGTGAAACGAACTTTTTGTACAGGGCAGGCCAAAAGGTAACCCCAAAAAAAGTAAAAGAAATAAATAAAAGAGCAGCAGAGTAAAAGAGCAAAGTGCAAAGCAAAGCAAAGGAAGAAGTTTACCAATTCGCTCTCTGTTTATTTGTATTCGTGTTAGTGCGTGCGTGTGTGTGTGTGTTAGTCAGTGTTTATGTTTAAATTCCCATCTATCGATTCAGTGTAGTGTACAATGCGTTGTCCAAGTGCCCGAGGAAACAAAACAAAGCAGGCTATAAAAAGTAGCTGAAGATGAAGCTGAGGCAGAAGAAGACGCTTGATAAATGTTTTGAAAATTTCCACAAAAATAAATTGTGCTTGAAACAAGGCGAACTTGGCAGCGTTGCCGCGTTGTGTGATTAATTTCAATAATTTTCTAAGGCATGCGAAAAGAGCAAGACAGAGAGGGAGAGGGAGAAAAGAAACCATTTGTTGTTGCACGCTATAATTTATTATATAGCGACAAATTCGGTTTTTGTTTCTGTTTTGAGTTTTATGCCCCTCAAAGAGTAAAAAATAATGAAGAGTAAATAAAATAAAAACCACAAAACAAAACGCGAAATTTCCAAACGAAAGTCGCGTCAAATCGGGCGAAAAAAATAAAAAAGAAATAAAACAAAATAAAAGCAAACGAAATACTCGTCTTAGCAACTCGCACACGTCTTCGTCTCTGTATGTGTACGTGTGTGTGTGTGTGAGTGTGTGATTGCAATAAGCAAAAAATTAACGCAAAATAATATTGTCGATTAATCCGTAATCTGTAATTGATTAATCTCGCGCGGCAAGTGAACTAATTACTTGGCCCAGAAATTGTCAAAGGGGAAACAGGGAAGAACGCAATTCAGACAAAGCGCGCCGTAAGTAAAGTTTGCTATAATTTCTGCTATACTATATACGATGTTTATAGCACGCGCTATATAGCTAGTGTAACTAGTTTGTGTTAGGTCCACAATTTACATACATTTCTGTTTGTAGTTGGCAAACAAAGTGAGTGAATCCAGATAAGGCAAGAGAGTGTTCTTCGAGTGCACTGAGTAGAACTGGGTAAAGAAAAAAGATTAGAAAGGTGTGAGAGATTTTAAAAACCACAGAGATCTAGTTCACAATGATATTAGCTATTGAAAACCAGTTTATGGTTGATAAATTAGTTTAATTAGCTTTAAAACTTATGGGTTCATATGCATCTGTTTCTAGAATTAACCTCTTCGGTCTTTGTTTACTATGTTTAAATACAGCAAAATTCTAATTAAATTATTTTCGGTAAAGGTTAAATAGCTGCCTACATCTCCGATTTTTTTTAAATTTTTTTCACTGATAGGACTATATTTATCATGAATTTAGGTGATCGAATTATTTGGCGGTCGCTTCTAGTTTTTTTAATTGAATTTTGAAAATAATTAAATTTACATGTATTTTGTTGTTGCCTTTTTGTGCATGGCGCCAGTCTGCCTGCAACATTTTGTGACGGTACAGTGTCCTACAAACCGATTCATTTGGAATGAAAACTAACTGTTAAGAAAAAGTGCGCTGCAGGCGAAAAATTTTTGAAAAAATAAAATCGCGCGCGCGATTTTATTTTTTCAAAAATTTTTCGCCTGCGGCGCTCTTTTCCAGAACCCTTAAAAAATTTCTTTGCCTCACACATGTGATTATCTGAAAGTATATGAGCTATTAAACATCTTCGTTGAAGCCAGTTTTCCGACCAACGACTTCTCGTTTCATGCTCCGAAATTCTCACCCAGTAGGGAACTCACAAAATAATATATTTTTGTGTATGAACAACATTTCGTTTGAATTAAATCGCTTGTGGGACACAGTGCGCATCGTCGTGACGTTTTACTCAGAATTAGCCAACAACAAAATACATGTAAAATTAATTATTTTCAAAATTGAATTAAAAAAAACTAGAAGCGACCGCCAAATAATTCTTTCACTTAAATTCATGATAAATATAGTCCTATCAGTGAAAAAAATTTAAAAAAAATCGGAGATGTAGGCAGCTATTTAACCTTTACCTTATTTTCTTCTTATTTAAGTTATTTTCCATATATTAATTCTTATATTTATAAATTAAATTAATTGTTTCACTTTAAACAGTCGACTGACCATAGATTTAAATAAATAAACAAAAAAAAAAGTACTAAAAATAACTTGGTTAAAAAAGGAACTTTAATGATGCGAACAATTTTAAAAACTATATTGATGTAGATCAGGTTGATATATCCCATTAAGCTAAGCCTTATTATCTTTAGAACTCATGGAATCAAATGTGTATATTTCTTCTAGTCTCGTTTTTCTATTTGATTTATATTTGCTTTAACTACAACAGATATCTTCTTACTTTGTATGGAATCTAGTTTTTTAAATATATCTGGTTTATCTTTATAATCTTTGAGTTCACACCTACATTTGTAAACGGAGATATAGTCTCTCCTTTTACTATTTAATTTGCTTTACTGCTAAATCTCTTCCATTACTTTGTATGGTCATATCATAACATATGTTATATCCATAAATTCCATATACGAAACAGATATTATATTGTATATATTGTATATAGCGATGATTTTTTTATAATCTGCTTTCTTAACACATCTCTGTTGCAATATAAAAAGTACTTCCCTTCTTCAAATTCCCCAAATCTTCTTCCCTCATGCAAGTCTTTAATACTTTTATGCTTTGTAGTTCTTTCCCAACTGTATTGTACACATATCTTGCTATATCTTCCATATGCTAGTGCCTTGTAAGTGAAATTCTTGTATTTTATTTTCTCTCTTTATTCTGTTTACATTTGATTCGCTTTGCTCCAATTTCTTTGCGTCTTTCTTCCGTTCGAGTGGTTGCTTCAGACTGTCAAAAGTTCGGCATGTTCTTTTTTGTTGCTTTTCGGAAACTTTTTCGAACATTTCGGAACATTTCGATTTGCAGCGCAGCTCGTTAGCCGCATACGAGTGTAACGGTGCTTGTTAGAATATGGGGCACAGAGTGAGTGATGGCTAGGGGAGGGGGAAGAGGCTTTGTGAAGTTGTCTACAATGCTGCTAGAGAATATGGGCTACATGTTATATGGTCATGAGATAAGACACTTCAGGCAGCACTTGAAGTTTATGACTGGCCCCCCTCGTATCCCTCCCCCTTCTGCCCCTTCTCCCGCCCCTTTCAACAGGCAATACGTGCCTCGGTTAAATCAACTTTTACGGCCTGCTTTTCTTCTATTTTTTCGTTACTTTTTCTGTAATTCTATTTTACACTCTCTGAAATCTGAATGACACTTTGCTGCCTTGGCAACTTGGCTTAGTTTACAGTTAGTTCAATTAACGGTACTGCCTGTGAGTTAATTAACTTAACAAAGAGACTGTATGTTTATGACTGGCATCATGAATTGCTGCCAAAAGTCGCTGCAACAGTCGCTGCCATAAGTATGCAGCCATATACAACTAAAGCGAATCAAACGTGCAATGACTTTCCTAGCTTTATCTCCCTCTCACTGCCTTTCTTTCTCGCTTTATTTGTTTCTCCCTCTTTCTTTATCTGTCTCTCTCTCTCTCTTGATCTGTCTCTCTCTCTTTCTCCCTAACCACACACACTTCCTGCACTCTATAAATCACGCAAAAGGTTTCCAGTTGACATTTTTAAGAAGCTAAAGCTAAACGTGTTTAGCCTTTTAATTGCCACATTTCACCTGCCTTTATTATTATGATAATCAAACTTTTCATTCTTATTGTTGCTGTTGTTGTTGTTGTCCTTTTGTTATTGTTGAAAGAGCTGCGTCTAATTAGCTCAACGCGGGTGTTTTTTATGGGGCCCCCACGACATTTGTGGGCGTAGTGCGAAAAGACATCATCTTAACGGCCTGTCTTCCCCCCTGTCTGTCTGTCTGTCCGTCTCTCTGCCTGTCTGTCTGTCTGTCTGTGTTTGTTAATTTGTTTTTATATTCTGCCAGGTGGCAGGTTGAAGATAATTTTGACAAAGCAAAAAAAAAGATAAATTAAATTTTTGTCGTTGCTTTAATATTTTATTTCACACACAAGGATCGTTTGTTGAGTGTGTAGGGAAAATGGAATGAAGAAATTTTAAATTACGAGTATGAAAGCCTGTACATTTCTTAAATGTAATTTACAGTGAGTTTCAAAGAGTACGAACCGAACCAAAACCCTGCTGAGTGGTTCAAAAACCAGTTGAATGAATTTCTCGCTTCTTATTTTTGCAATAAAACATTGAAAACTGTCGGAGATTAGTTAACGAACTGGTTCCTAACCTAGCGGGGCTGTCAGCATCATAATCAGCTTATGTTTATGGGAAAGCACATAGCACAGTCATGGACATATAAATATGAACTTGTTTGCAAAGCCCTTAACCAGTTTCCCATTACCAGTTGCTTTATAGGTCTATGGAACTTTCTGAAGAACTGCTGAATGAATCTTAATGAAATTCGTCTATAAGTTAATATAATTAATAATAAATTAATATAAATTAGTGTAAATTCAATTTGCGTAAGAGTTGAAACAGGTTTGTATATATACTATATATGATAATTATCGTCAGTGAAATTGTCAAGCGAACTTTTCGAAATTAATTAGTTCCGCTTGGCAGATGAATGAAATCAGCAGGTGGAAAAAAAGGTTCTTATCACCAACAGACGTAGTACTTCCTGCAGTCACCCGTTGAAATGTTGCGGAAATAACCAGAAATAACAGTGGGTGCCTTTTTCGGACGTCAGCAAACCAGATGTCGATGCACGTCATCGATGATGATAATGGTGACGATGGTGACGATGAGGTACAATAACATTTGCATGACACTGTTAATTGTGGCTGTGTCGCTGTGCTAACTTCACCAATTTGTCTGCTGATCAGCTAATGGCCATGAATCATGGAAGTACAAATATAAAGAGTGTCCAAGACAGGTGTGGGTTACAGCATAGACAGGTGACAGCCAAGTCGGGGAAACCTTCCCTGAAATTGTACGAAGATTGACTTAGCCAATCAGCAGCATGCTGCTAATTCGCAATACGCGTGCCTGTTTGGGCATTCTTGTGAAGTTCGCAGATATCCAAGGCATATACACATATATATACCCTATTTATATAATATAACCTAGGCACACACACACTCGGCGCACACGCGCTTTATCAGCGTGCACAAATCTGCGCAAACAACAAATATGTGCGCTGCTCATACACTGTTTTATATAGTATATATATGGTGTGTAGTATGGTGTATATCGCCCGACCATATATCTTATCTGGCGTGACAAGCATGTCAGTATTTAAACGACGCACTTACCACACAAGACAAGCTGCCAACTCAGCGAGAGGTAGAGACTCTTTTTGAGAGTTTGCTTTGACTTAGTCAGCCCCCAAGTCAGCTCTACTTTGCTCCCTTCTTTCCTCTTCTTTCTTCTTTTTTATCTCTCTTCACTTCCCTCTCTCTCCCTCGCAATTATAAAACCCATTCGCATTCAGCTTGTCGCAAGACAATTCATTTTTGGCCTGTCACTTGGCATGCAGCTAGCGCCGCCGCCCTCACTCGAAGGAGACATGAAAATAAATATTATATATATAATATATATATACTATATATATACTATACTTTATATATTATATGTATGTTTATGTTTGACTTAAGCTTCAAACAATTACCAAAAATAAACAGTCGTTTCTACAGTATACAAACTAAATATGTTAACTTAAATAGGAAGACTTTTGGATACTCTAACATCTATTTAAAACTTTATAGTAAGAGCTTTATTTTATAATACAGTTAAGATAATATTGTAAAAGCTTAAACTTGTAACATATAAATTATATAGTTGAAGAGTTAGAATGAATGTTTTGCTCTTTTTTTAAGCAACTCTTGAAAAAAAATAATTTTTTTATATTTTTTTTTTTTTTAGAAATTTTAATTTTAATAGCACAATTATTATATTTGTTTATTTATCGATCATCTATCTACTTTCATTTAGAGTATATACATTCTTTTACTTAGAGTTTAACAAGGTTTACTAGCTTTTTTAATATTTATGCTCATTATATCCACTTCAAAATTCTTTCCAAAATATATTTATCCTGAACTGAATTTCAACAATTATAGAACATTCTGTATATCTTCTTGTACCTTTGAATGTTTAACGAGGTTAACTAGCTCTCTTCTAGACTTATTCTTATTATGCTCTATTTAATTATATATATTTCTCCCATAATCTATCTTTTAAGTTTTTATAGCACATACAACATAATATATCTTTTCTGTTACATTCATGAATAAATTACATTTTAATGGATAAAACATACTCCTTATTGAAAACTAACTCTAAGCTTATCCCATAAAATTTTGCATTATTTTACATTTTTCCCCAGCTGTCAAACCTCTCTGGAAGTTCACCTCATCCAGTGCTTCCTATAGAGTAGCTGCGTATTGAAATGCCGGGCATGAGACGCGATATATATTTCGGTTGATTGATTTGTTGCTCGACTGTCGAGGCAGTTGCCGCCTTGGCCAAGCTCACCTGCTCACCTGCTTACCTGCTTCCCCTCTGTTGCCTTTGCTGTCCCCCAAAAGAGACCACCCTCCCAGTACGTCGCTACACCCACCTGTATTCGCCTAAGTCTCACCTAGATTTCTCGACTGATTGTGCCAGCTTCTCTCGCTCTCTGCCCCGATTTGTTTGCCTTCTGTGAAGTGGAGATTTTTCAATGTTTTGTTTACCCATCGTCAGCTGCGTTTTGATTTTTGTGCAACAATAATTTTGTTTTATTGATGTTATTTTCTTCATGTTTTTGTTGTTTACGGCCTCTCTCGTGGGTACTACGTTTTAAGCTATTGTTATTGTTGTTATGATTATGATTATTATTTTGATGATTACGCGCTTTTATGATTGGTTTTTGTTGCTGTTACTGTTGTTGTTGTTTGGCCTTTTAGCATGAGCGAAATGTCCAAATCGGCGTGATACGCATTGCGTCTGCTATAAATTATTAATTTTTTTGGTTTTTCCTCCCAATCGCTATCTTTCTCTCGCTTCCTCTCACGTTTTTCAACTCATTGCGATATTGAATGAGAAATTGATAATTTGGCGCCGTGTCATTTCATCATTTTATGACACTTTTAATTGGCCAAAATAAATATTTTGCAATTTTTTTTCGACTGTTTATGTCGTAAGGTCGAACGTTTGATGGATGTGTAATTAGGGGAAATATTGTAAACAAAATTGCAGAAAATAATTATTGGTTTATTTGAAATATAAATGGGTTTTTAATTGGCGCAAAACGTAATCGTATTGTAAACAAACGACGTATATTGAAAATTAAACGAAGGTTCCTGAATGTTGGTCCTAACTGTACTTCCAGCACTCTTCAATTAGGTCATGGTTTGGAATCAATTGGTATTAATATCTTAACAATACTCAAAAACACATGAATTTTCGATCTTCTATATGATAAAAGTACAATAACCTTGGGGTTACACCCTAATGAAATATATTCAAACATTTTCAGAATTATGCTAATGAAGTTTACTTTTTAAAAATCGACAGACTCAACATTAGTACCTTCATAAATTTATTAATAGCGATATCTTAGCCAAATTTCCATTAACAACATTTTAAATATTTCTCAAAAATTAAAAAAATAAGTTTTTCCCATATACAACGTTTCAAATATATTTCAAATTTTAAAAAATTTATTTTTTCTTTTAAAATTATAAAGAAATACAAAATTTGTTTTTAAATTAACTTGAAAACAGTTTCCGCTTCAAATTGTAATATATGTTGAAGCTTTAAAACTTAATTCCTAGTCTAATTCTTCCCATGAACAACGTTTCGAATATTTTTCAAGGCTAAAAAAATTTTTTTTCTTTTAAAAAGACAAATAAACTCTAAATTTGTATTAAAATCAATTTTTTAATTATTTCTGCTTCAATTGTAATAGATGTTGAGGCTATAAACCTAAATTTCACTAATTATTATTATCCAATTCAACTAGATATATGTATGTATATATACATATATAGTGCACAATACTACAGATTTCAATACTAACCCAATAGATGCCAAAGTACTAAGAAAATGTCAGACAATTTTGAAGTGGACATTGATAGATCGTTGTAGTTCATTGACCTGCACAGATATTTATAGTTTTTCTATAGTGCATTGCCACGCCCCCCTGGCACATGGCCGCCCTATACATTGCGTGACAAACTAATAACACCACTTGCCACATGCTATAAGTACATGTATTGTAGTTCAGTTCTAGATGATATATCATTATAATAACTATAACTTCAGGTTGAGTTCGTTTTTTCTTCCTCCACAACGGTGTTACATGTTTACAGTTATATCTGCTACCTGCTTAATTATTATTCGCTTAGTTATCTAATGCAAACGGATTGCGGTTCGAGCCCCCTCCCTTACCCCCCTTGAGGCGTTACAGTGCCTTACCTAATGCAGTTTTGTTTGTTTTTCTCTCCCTCTCTCTCTCACAATTGAGTGTGCACAATACAATTCGAGTACAAATAATGTGCGCAGTTGCAATAATCACAGCTACCCCCTCCCCCTCCCACCTAGACGCCAGCTGGGCCCTAGGAAATGCCAGCCTAACCGCATGCCAGAATATATTATATATAGAGTATATAGTATATATTCCTATGATAATCGCCGACGATTTTGATCGACAGGCACATCGACAATTGGGCGCCTCAGCAAATGAATTCACAGTAGACTGGCTAATCAAAATGAAAGAACCAATCAGCAATAGCAACAACAACAACAACAACAATAGCAGGCTCAATAATATTATTAATTGCTGTCCAAATGCGACGCATGTTGTTGTTGTTTTTTTTTTTTGTTGTAGTTTGGTATTTTTGTTGTGCATTTCAATTTTGTGCATTGTTCGTTATCAACAAATTGCAATCAAAACGTGCAGCCAAAAGGGCAATTAACAGTTTCTGGTTTTAGTTGCTGATATACCCTGTAGCTGTAATCTAAGAGGGCGTTTGAGCTGTCTTATATTGTATGTCAGCCATTTTCGAATTGGTTACTTTTAGCATTTTTAGCTGTTTGCGCTAGATCTCTGCGTTTTAAAGAGCTAAACTTATGAAATTTGTTTTATAAATCCTTCAAATTACTTCATAACTGTAGCTCTTTTTACGGCTAAACAAATAATTAAGCTTTGTTTAATATTCTCATAAATAAATTTGTATTATATGTGCAAAAATATTTATCTATCTTGCTTACAGGGTACCCTTATGTCTACTTTACTTTTACCTAGCTCAGCTTACAAGTTTTCTACTTCTATTTGTTGCGAATTATTTTCTTTTAATTAAGTTTAATTGAATTCTGCTGCGCCCCTCTTTTTGTTGTAAGTATTGTATTTGTTATTGTTTATTGTGGTATTCTATACCCTAAAGCAATTAAATGGATAGCGGAGAGTGCACGTTGCAAAGATCATGAACTCTTGATTAGCTCAAGTGCAGCTTAAGCTGGCAAATATGAGCAAAAATTTCTGATATCTTATAAAAGTAAAAAGCTACAAATACTCTTTAAATGATAAGTTAGACTACTGAAAATTTGTATATATACAAATTTATATTTTCCCGTATTTTTCCGCAAATTTCTTAGAAATCGAGCCATTAATTTTAAAGATATTTAGGAATTAATTTGATTTGCATATTTTATATACAAAACTTCATAATTTCTTTCGGCAGAGTATAGGTTAGTCGTCAATCTGAATTCCAACAGGTTCTTAGTTGATTTTTATTTCAATTGTACTAAGCGCCGCCGCCGCCGGCAACAGAACCGGCAACGGCATCAGAATCTAAGCACAATCAAAGCACGCCAATGTCGCCCATAAAATGGAAACCGATGAGGTTCATTGACATCTTGAGCACTTGAGGGGCAACGCTTGACTTTAGCTCCGGCTGTGGCTGCGGCTGTGTGGCTGCGACTTGTGGAGCATCGATTGAAATGTGCGCAACAATTGTCAGATAAAAAGTCAAGGTCGTCGTTGGCCAGCTACTGATAACGTATAATCACGACGACGACGACGACGAAGGAGAAGAAGAAGCGGCAGCAGCTGGGAAAGACGTAGACGAGGGGCAGCGTTGGTTGATAACAGAGCAGAGAAGTCGCACAATTACAGTTACTCAGCACAAAGTTTTCCTATATACCCTATACACGAACTATATAGATTATATATTAATGATACTTTTATGCCAATTGGCTTGGATACTTGGGGACTCTCTCCCTCGCTCTCTTTATTTCTTGTTTACTACTCGGTTCATTCATTCATTGAATGAATCGAGAATTGCCGTCAATATGCCGTAAAATATTATTAATTTTTTGGAATTTATTGTGAGACCTTGTGACGCATATAGGAAAGACACAGTACACACATCGAAGATATCGTTAGGAAGAGTACTCGAACAGCGAGTCTTGTTTACTTTCGAATGAATCACTCCAGACAAAGTTTAGTTATTGTTTGGGGGAAAAAAAGTACACATTGATTTTTCTTTTGAATCAGTTCCGGGATTTGACAAAAACCAGCTGAGAAGTCAATATAGCTTGAATTGAATGAATTGATTCATTTGCCGCTAACGTTGAGTGTGTGCGTGATACTTGAGTGGGTTGAATGAGGTAAGACAGTGTAAAATACTATCATATCTTGCTTGTAAATTACTAACCTACTTTATTTTAGAGGCACTTGAGATATCACAGCTGTTACTCAGATTATTCTTGGTATCCTTGTAGTCATTCTTCTTCCTCTTGTTAAAGCTGCAGTCACTAAGATTATTCTTGGTATTTTCTGTTGAATGATTTTTTTAATTTTTTTTTTTTTAGAATATTTTTTAGTCTATCAGTATATAAACTCGGATCGCGCCTTCTTTATATATATGTGTCTTTTAATTGATCCAATTTCTCTTAAATATATTTCTGATCATGATATATAGATCTTTTATCTTGAGCGAATCATCTAATTAAATTTTAGCTCAAATATTTCTCTCATTCATTTCGTGTTCACTCAAAAGATCTCATAATCTCTAAGACGAACAGTCTTCAAATTTAAAAACAATTAAAACATTGCTAATTTCTAGCACGTTTAATGGTTTTCTGTTTGTGGAATTTCCCCAAAAATATAAAACAGTCTTTGGGTCCAAAGTTCAGCTCAACATTTCTTGTGGCGAACTTTAATTATAGTCTTTAATTTGCAGACTACCTGCGCAATATTAATTTTGGGTCTCAGCTCATCAAGCTATTAGCGGCATTAGGGACAGGCCCCTTCTCGATAGGCCCCCTAAGAAAATCTATATATATCGCAGATGAACTCTCGAACTCTCACGGCCTAATGAAGTCTACGAGGAATCCATTAATCAATGCTGTCATTCATGAATTTTGGCTCTGGGTTTTTTTGCGGGTCTTGCGGATGTGTTTTTTCTTTTTTTTTTTCTTTTTTTCACTTTTTGCCATGTTGCGGATATGTTCACAATAGATGGGGATAATGTTTCGCTATTGCCAGGCGAATTTCAATCAATCAGGCAAACAATTTTAAAGAGAATTTCACTCAGCACGAATTATGAGAATTATAATGAGATCATTTATGAGTTTTATTATATTTCTAACAATTTGTTCATTTCTACAATTGCAGAAACAGGAAAAAAACCCATTGAAATGGCCTCTTCACCGAATCAAGCTTTACCTCCGGTTACCTGGCGTGCGCGACGCAAGATTGGTAAGTTCCCGATTTATTATAGATATATGTTTGAGTAGTTAAAGTCTCTAATTTAAGTCTGGAATGAACCACGAGAGTTCACTGGCATTCGGAGTGTTCTTCCCACTCTTTTGGTTTCCCTGACAATGTTTTAAGCGTTCGTTCATTATCCTGGCATTCATTTCACTTTGAGTTCGAGTTCGAGGAGTTCAAGTTGATATCAGTGGAATGATATTTGGCTTTTTCCTTGACTTCTTGGCGCCTGTTGCGCTCTTTTGCTTTGTCATTATTCTGGGTGTCATAAGCGTTGCCAGATAAAATATTAATGAGCTGTCGCTCTGAATTTTAATGTCACTCAGCTGGAGAGAGCTCGAACTCGAACTCGAAGTGGAAGTTGGAGTGGGCGTGGGCGTGGGTGTGCTTGAGGTGGGTGGGTACTGATTAAGTGTCAGCCACGCAGGCTGTAAAAGCGGCAACAAATGTTGTCAATCTCTCAATGACTTCCCACCTGCTGTGGGGAGGTATATAAATAAGTGCTGAGTCATTGTTAAGCTGTCTGGGCTTGGATCTCTGAAACTAGCCGAGCAAATGCTATTAAATTTGGCATGCAGCTTGGTCTCTAATTCTTGCAGCTTAGGACATTTTTTTGGTTCTTATATGTTGCTTGTCTGGCAGACAAATTGATATATTAGTTTTATAAGTGCCATATCTAGCTGATTTTGAAACTTATAGCTTGCAGCTTTGCAGTGTGCAGAGTTTGCAGTGTTGGTAAGCAATACTCAAAATTTCATTGAAATCGCATGAGGTGTTTGGTTTAAATTTAAGTTTTAAAAATACTCTACGAATTATATTAATTTAGATTTCTATTTAGAAGCAACTACAAAGGTATTTTAGGTCTCTTAAGATTACACCTTGACAACCTTTGACCTTTGCTAGTCACAGACACAATTCAAGAAGTGAGGAGAGACGAGACTGAGTGAGAGCCCATGTAATAATTGCGAGCTGTGCAAATATTTAGCTTGCCACAAGTTGAGGCAATCAGACGACTTACTTAAGACGCTTCAGCGAATTCAATTTCCACTGACGATTAGTGAAAAGTGGAAAATGCTTTTTCCTTTGCAGCCAATCGATGTGGGGGAGTATGAAGTGATGAGGCTGGGGAAATAATTAAGCGCCGACCACAATTGCCTGTGTAAACAAGTTGAGTGATTTATTGGCCCAACTACAATGTGTGTGGGGGCGTAGGGGCGTGGTTAGGCGTAGGGTTAGCGGTCCTCAGCAGGGCACAGTAAAACTTGCGCGCAGAGTGCAAAACAATCACATAAAGTTTTAATTAATTTCAAACAGGCAAACAAACAGAAACCAAACAACAAACCAAATAGAACGAGAGAGAGACTGAGAGAGATGGATAGAGAGAGAAAGGGAGGCACGCAACTTTGTGCAATTTATGGTCGCCAGTGTCGCGTGTCTACAGTGAAGCCTTCGCGTCGGCGCCGGCGGCATTTCAAGTGTCGCCGGAAGTCGATGACGCTGTCACGCTTCACGTAGCCGTAACTGCGGCTGCTTCTTACTCTTTTGCTGTCATTTCCGTTTCCGACTCGCACACACACACACACACACACACCACGTTCACCTTCCGCTGCTACCGGTAAACTTGGCATTGAGCGCAAAACAAAAACAAACTTTGCATTCCACTCACTCGCAACGCTCGTATATCGTAAGTTTGGGCCAAAAAGCTTTTTGTTGGCCGAGAGCTTTCGAACCGATATCGAAAAGCTGCATCAGCTGGGCGGCAACTTGAGTGGCTTCTTTGCGACTCAAACTCAAAGCCGGTTTGGCTGTCCCTCTCTCTCTCCCTGTCTCTCTCTGGATGCAGAATTCTTGGCTTCAACTTTGGCATTGTTGCTTCTTGTTATTTTCCATGCCTAACGGTGCATTCGCTGTTTGAGAGAGTTGCCTTTGTTTGGCTGGAAACAAGCCAAACAGCTGTTCTTTGATTTGTGTTGCCGTTTCTAACTGTTTCTGCAAGCTGATTGTGCAATGTGGAGAAATAGAGAGAGAGGGAGAGATCTTCATGCGAGTAAATTCACTCTCTTCAATCTTTGCCTCTTCTCCTTCTTCCTCTTGCAACTTGTTGCGCATTCTGCCAAGAGCTGACAAATGTGGCCAGACTTTTATGAGTCTCTCTCTCTCTGCAGAACAAGAGCGGCGCCAATCAATTGCGGCCATGGTCACATTAACTGCAACAACAACAACTACAATTGCTTATTTCCCAGGTCACACACACACACAGGCAAACGACAGAGAGTATTCTATATATTTGCGACTGATAAGAAATCTGGCAACACCAAAGCAAAACTTACGCTATCAACAAAGAGAATGCGAATGTGAATGCAATTGAAATAGCAAACTACAAAAGACAACAAACTACACACACACCCACCAACTCTCACACACACACTCTCCTTCACTACTATACATACAAACAAGAGCGCGATAATGCTAAGAGAGCAAGAAGAGAGCGGGAGAGCGCGCGCCCCACTGCGAGCGGCGGCGGCAACTGAAGTTCATTAATCGCACGACAAATGTAAATAATACGCAAAGCCAAAAGGCAAGCACGAAAAATACAAAAGCAACAACAAAAAGCTCAATGTTCTTTGCGCTGCTCATACTCGCACACACACACACAGAGGGAATTTGAGTGTTTTTGCTTTGTTTATTTTAGGCGAATTCGCCGCGAGTTGTCTCTGCCGCTGCTGCTGCCGTCGTCGCTGGCCTGGTGGCGTTTTTGAGCGCAACTCGTTTTTAGTATCTCACAGATATTCGACGTGTTCGGTTCGTCGGCAGCGGTAGCGCAGCGCGAAAAGCAACAAAAGTGGCCCGAAATATAAAAATATAGAAAAACGATTTGAAAATTAAAAGAAAATAGAAACAGCAACAACAACTCTTCAGAAATAAAATAAGAAATCCTATGATAATCTCTTATTTTCGGGCAGAGTTTTGTGTAAGTGCGCTCGCGTGTATTAGTGTGTGTGAGTGAGTGTGTTGGAAATAACGGAATGCATTGAAAGAGAAATTAACTGCAAATGCGAAATGAAATACGAAACAAGGAATAAAAAATAATACAAAAAATGTGCAAGATGCGCGCGTCGTTTTCGTTTTATTTTCTGTCTGCGTTTTCGTTTGTTCATTCTGCACTGTGAGGCGAATAAAACAACTACAACAACTGACACAACAACAACAACGAAAAGGAAACTAAAAACGTTCGCGATCAACGGTCGCGTGCTCATTCTGCTGTTGCCTCTTCTTCTTCTTCGTTCGTTCGCTTCTTCTTCAGCCGTCAGTGTCAGTGTATCTGTGTGTGTGTGCATGCGTGCGTCGAAGAGGTGTGAAAATATCGCATAACGAAGTGAAATATTATAAATGTTCATAGTTGAAATTAATCAAATAATAGGCGCAAAGCCGCTAAGAATAAGTGTAAATAAAAGCGAAAATCAATTACAGCAACAGCGAAGAGTGCAAAAGTGAGCAACAACAACAACAACAACGACAACCAAATGCATTTGTGAGTTTGAGTTGGGTTTGAGAAGAGAAGAGAGTGAGAGAGAAGTGCATCGGCAGCACACGAACACACTCACGTACGCACTTGCAGTGTGAATGCAAGCTAAGCTCTGTCCTCTCTCTCTTGCTCTCTTCGACAGCTGATCGCAGCAGCTGCCATCATTTGTTCGCCGTTGTCATCCTCGCAGCCGTTGCAGCGTTGCCAGCTTGGTGCAATTTCACTGCTGACTTGAAACTTTATGCAATTTATATTTATTTTGATATTGTTATTGCAAAAAAGAAGGCGTAACTGAATTGTACAAATTATAACATGCACACCAATGCAACAGATTGTATGTGTGTAAGTTTGTACTTCTTTTTGCGTTCTTGCTGATTTTACTTACTTTTTTTCAGCGGCATAATAATTGTTGTTATTTATGATTATTTATTAGGCCCCAGCATATCATAATTTTATATTAAGTGCGCCGTTGCTTTTTGCCGTTGTTTTTTTTTTTTAAGATTTTTCCACTTTTGTTTGCATAGTGAGAGAGGGAGAGCGCGTTGACAAAGTACGGCGAGAGAGCGGGTGCTCACTCGTGAGAGAGAGCTAACGTGTAAGAGAGCGGAAGCTTGGGAGGAGGGTGGTGAGTGCGCAACGCGACAACGATAAGCTGTCTGAGCAGCAGCAGCGTTGTCGACGTTGTCCCCTTGCCTCGCCCCCTGCGGCTCAGCACATCCGCCCACAAGCACAAACTGGTAGACAGGTGTGCGCGGGGTCGCTCGGTGCGTTGTATTGTTGTTTTTTTTTTGCCATGTCTTTTAGTTATGCAGACAGCGAGACAGAAAGAGAGAGATGTCAGCTTTAGTCGGTGCTGCTATCTGTGTGTGTGTCTGCTGGGCAAGTTTAATAATTAAGACTCTTTACACGATACTCTTGCAGTGTTGTTGTTGTAACGGAAATGAATTTGTCGCATTTTGTTTGCTCTTCTTGTATTTCTGTTCTCTTTGAAAAGAGCACTTCCTTAATGACTTCTAAAAAAGTTTAAGGCGAACTTAGTCCCCACACCAATGGTCACTTTAAAAAGAACACACAAGAGATTAATATATTAAAGTAAATTATGTAAAATGGAAATTCCCTCACCTTCAGTTTTATTTGACTTAAAATTCAATAATATTTATTTAAGAGCAGCAACAAATGTCTTCGTCTGCGACTGTTTTTAGAGCTTACTACGCATTCTGAACCCGCAATCAACCCGGACGCACCTTCAAGTAGTAGCGCTGGTGCCCCTGTAGCTGAGAATCCGTCGGCGATAAGGTTTATCTCGTTCCCGATTGCTCGCACACGACTTCTTGTTTGATTTTTGTCATTATCGCGAGGAATTACCATTGTTATCCAGCTAAATCTAGTCATTACTCACGCTCCATACGCGCCCTATCTGCATGGCATATTTGCACTGAGTATTACACATACATATGCATATAGCATACATATATTATAGCGGTATCAATAGGTTGATAAGGGTTAGGTTTCTTTCATTTTTGGCATATGACACGCGCCCGGCTATCAGTCAATATGAATTTTAATGCCGTCAGTTGGCCAAAATAGCCGTGGAATGGGGGAAAGACAGAGAGAGAGAGAGAAACTGACGTGTTCTTGGGCATGTTATAAAATGAAATGAAGCAGACATTGTGACTGCGCTCCAGCTGATTTTCTATATATCTGATTTTTAAATGGTTTTACTTGAGATTTTGGGTAAAATTGTCATTTAAAAGGTGCATATAGTGATGTTTCTTGGGGTTTTCACATTAGAAAAAAGTAGAAATACAAAAATTTTATTTAAAATATGATATAAAAAATATGAAAAATATACTAAATAGCATTTTTATCGGAAAATATAAAGATAGCGAATAAGATTAACGTTATATAAGGTATACATTTCAGAACTCTGTTTAATACTAAATTCATAGGGAATTCACATTGGAAAATATAAACCCCTCGGGTAATAATATCATTTAAAAGAAATAAAATTCTGAACAGACTAAATTCTTAGTGAATTCGCATTGGAAAAATAATTATAACATAACATATATCTGAAAAATATAGATCTAACGTAATGAGCCATTTACGAGGGTCGTTTGATAAGTCCGTGACTTTTTGTATTTGCCGCGCACCTGCTCTAAATACAACACTGCTCCTGTCAGCAGTTATCGATTAACAGCTGACTGTAAAATTTTGAGAAAGCTGCGTTTGTGGTTTGCGTTTTATAGGCATTGAAAGCAGACGATCTCGTGAATTTTAACGAAAATGGAGATCCCTCGTATAATCCAAATTAAGAGCTGTTTCCAAATTCTTTAGTTAGAGAGCACCTTCTTGCATCTCTCTTTGCAGCTGCAATGAGGCCACAGAATGCCATAAAAGTGCAGCTGTGCAAGAGATTGAAGTGGAGAGAGAGATAAAAAGAAAGAGGTAGAGAAAGAGAGAGGAAAGGAGAACAAGAGTGTAAAGCTTTAATGCTTTAAAGAGATCGCAAGGCTGATGGACTGGACAACTTACATATACGGTAATTACAGCTGGGGATTATTATCGAACGCCTTAAAGAGAAGGTGACACTGGACAGGAGGAAGAGAGAGAGGTGGATGAGGGGCCTTCTTCCTGTTTCGCATTTGGCTTTTTCGGCGTACTTGTTTGGCTCGTTTATGTGGGTTAACAGTTCTTGGGCACATTCCAAAGTTCAGCTCAGTTTCGATTTGTTCCGCTTTGCTCTCCTCTTCTCTTTCTCTCTCTCACTCTCTCTGAATTGTTAAATTTATACTCAATTACTTTGACGTCAAGCTGTTCCTTTTTTTACACTTTGTTTTCGTTTTTGAGTGAGTCGCGGGGGGTCTATTTTGTTTATTATTATCGTGATGATAACTCAGTATTACGATTATATTGTTTATTATTTATTATGCATTATTGTTTATTGTATTGCTGTCTCTGTGGGCCTGTTTTGCGTGCTATGCTAATAGGTTCACGCAAATCTATGAACCTTACTTTATTTTATTACAATTCTTATCGTTCTATTTTTTGTTGCCTTCAAATTGACGGCGCGCGTATTCTTTGGCACCTTTTTTTTCGCGTTTTTATTGTTTTTTAAAGGTATACATATACATATGAACATATAGTATATGTATACATATATTTCAACTGCTTTTTCGCCTCGCCGAACAGCTGTTTTTGTTATTGGCCCGGCACGTGTCAACTCATACAGCTGTATTCGCGTATATCGGATGTTGATGCTTTTAATTTGCATCTTGTTTATGATTTAGATAAAATACTCTGTTGAGGGGCTACAGGAGAAAGAGGGGGGAGAGAAAAAGGGAGAGAAGAGGTATTTCAAGATTCCCATTAAACTGGTTTCGAAATCATGTGCCTCGCAAGAAGGAATTTGCCAAATTCATTTGTCAAATGCAATTTAATTTTGAAATTTTAATTAACAGATGAAGCCACGGTTTTAAAAAGTTAAAAAAAAAAGATTGAAGATGTACAACATTTATGATATTATCAGTTATAAGCTATCTCATTCAAAACTGAGTTTTATAATAAATTCTAAAAGAATTTACATATAAAAAACTGTAAATTTCGACTAATATAAACATTTATATACCAAGAACAAGAAAAGAAGAAACTTTGCATAGAAACAAAAAAGAAACTGTACCAATATTCACGATTATAAAAGAATTTACTTATTATATGTGAACGATTAGCGAATGTGTCTCTTTAACACATTGTACATTATATCAGGTGCAAAAAGATATGTCCGCGGATTTTATTTATGTTCCTCATATGATACAATCATATGATGTGATTTTCTGGCAATGTTTCAACGTTGTTTTTTATCTTACACAATCATCACAGGGGGAAGAAGAACTTGCCATAAACTGAATAAAATATTGCCCGACTTTGTGTGTTACATATAAACAAAACGAGACCCACAAATACATATATATATTCAAATCCATCTGCGAATGGATTTGATAGTTTGATGGCCATCAAGGTTGGTCAGTAAAATAAACAACTACGCTACGAAACATATGTAAACATATGTTGATTTTCTATACGAAATATGCATTTATTTATCTCTCTCTCTCTCTTCACCTTCGTTTATTCTAATCACGTGTCTATTAATTCTTCTGACTCAGCTTCTCTTAATCGTTTTAGATATTATATAAAATTTTTATTTTATTGTTCTCAAAAACTCTTAAGCTGTGCTGATTTTACTGTGCAAATGTCATGTGGGGAAATTCCAAATGTTGTATGCGGGGGAGACGTGCAATATGTTCTGAATCATTCGAATGGCATTTCTGGTTCTTGGGGGCAAAAACGGAGAAACTTGCGTCATAAATCGAACTAAATTCAAGAAAATGTGTGCCAAGTGAAACATAAAATACGGAAATCGCATTTTGATACGACGCATAGATGCTGTGGATTGGAAGAAAACCTGAATTTATTTCATTTTCCTAGTTTTTATTATTTAATTTTCATTTAATTTAAAAATTTGCAAGTTGCACTATTTTTGTGTCCCACACTGTGCTCTTTGACTTGACACGGCAATTTTGTTCAGCTTAACGGTACATTTGCATTATAACGGTACAGCGCATAGTAACCCAAACTTGTGCATTCACTTCGTGTTACAGGGTATTAAACAACGCGATCGCCTTTGTGCATGCAATAAATGAAGGAAATGGCGCGGCCCACGCGACAAGCGAACGCGACGCGACGCCCGCACGCTGCCGCTGCCTCTGCTGCTGCTGCTGCGCTGCGTTGTCGTCATATCTGCTGCGCTCTCGCGTACGCGTGCTCTCCCATAGTGTCGCTCTCTCGCTCAATACGAATTCGCCGCAAGTGACGCGCGCAGTGTGCGGCGAGAGACGTTTGCTGCTGCTGTTGCTTATCAGGCAGCAGCGTGGGTTGCCCTCGCCCTCTCACTCCCACTCGCTCTCTTGCTCTCGCGCTGCCGTCAATTGTGTGCTCTCTCGCTCTCTCTCTCTTTCGCTCGCTCTGTCGCACTCACACTCGCTTAGTTTCATAAATCTGCATTAATGAAGCACACTTGGCCAATATATCTAAGTTTTTTGGCAGCGATGCAAACAAATTTCATTAATTGAACAAGTTGAGGAACGTGCTATAGAAGGCATAAGTATGTGTGTGTGTATTCTATGTGTGTGTGTGTATTATACGTTTTGATTGTGGCCACATTCATTATCAGCAATGTGACAATTCTCTCGCTATCTCGCAAGCTCTCTCTCTATCCTTGTCTCTCTTGCACTCTTTGTTTATTTATGTTTTTCCCTGTGCACTTTTCTTCCTCTTTATCTCTGCCTTATTCTGCCTGGTTTTAGATGATTATTTTCCTTTTTTGTTTTTATTATTGTTTTCATTTCTGTTCTTCTTGTTGTTGTCGTAGCTCGCGTGCACAGCTGGTGGAAATTTTCCAGCGCTTAATATAAAAGTATATAGAATTAAAATTGATGTTTAAATCCCAACCTGTTGCCCCTTCCTTCCCCTTTCGAGCAAAGTTCCTCTGTGCATTGTGGCGCCTGTATTCACGTATTCTGCCTCTCTTTCCTCACTCTCGCTCTGTCTGTCTGTTTTGTCTATTTGTTTTTCCTAGACAATGTGCATTTTCCTTGTATTAGTTAATTGCTCTCATCTGAAAAAACGTGAGCTTAAATAGGGGGAAATACTCGTAAACCCCGTTTGGACCCTTAACGAATGACACGTTTGATTGTTAGCCCTGATTATGCAGAACAGAGAGAAAGAGAAAGAGTGTATATAAACCGGTTGAGAATTATAAAAATTACGTATGCACTTTGTGTGTGAAATGGAGCAAATTAGCAATAAAACTTGTTCGATTCCTAATTAGTTAATTATTGAGCTTGCTATATAGCAGCTTAATCCATTTAAAGTAGATTCCTGTGTAGTAAGAATTAATTAAGATTTATATTCGACCTATCCTAATCTAGTGTTTATACATATAATAATGTGTAAGTTACGTAGTAAAGTGTTTTCATTGTTATTCAATATGAATATTGCTTTCATTTTCCGCAATTTTCTTTTCTGCGAAAACGATTCAAATATATCCGCAACTTCTTGAGAAAAACGAAACCCTCATTCGTTTCTCCTTTTTCTCTTTTTCTGTATTAATGTGCAACGTCGTGCAATATTTTGATTATTGTAAACATTCTGGGTACCGCCCTCGGGGCTTCGTCTTACAATTTATGCTGTGCTCGACATCGAACCCAAGTTCAGAATCAGACTTGGAGTTGAAAAATGAAATTAATATACAAGATAAACACTTGTGGAGCGGAGGAAGAGGAAACCTATGTTTACTCTGTCCAAGAGGGGGTTGAGAAGGAGAATTAAATGAAATTGACTGCGCTTTTTGCGCAGGAAACAAAGAGAGGGTGGATAAGAGGTAGAAAGGCTATGCAAATCTTGTAGTCTGCAGAAGATTTGGCTAACATAACAAAGAACAAAGTATGAAATGAAACTTGCACTTAGAGTAATTGCAAAAAATTAAATATGGAAATCTATATAACATTTCTGATTTGCATTACTTCAACTTATATTTACACTTTTATTCCATATCACAAATTTCAATGTTTAAAGATTTATTAACAATTTTATTCCTTATTAAAATACACAATTTAATGCCTTATTCAAAATCACAATTTCAATTAAATTTATTAGATATTTTATTTCTTGTTTAAAATCCCATAAATGTTAATTCAATTCGTTATATAAAAATATAGTTTTTTCACAATTTATTTACAATCATATATCCTCTCGAAAATCCAAAATGCTTAACATTTTCCACACTCTCCCCTGCAGTTGAAGAACCTAATATATAACCTATAGTCTAGTTGACCTATTTCCATTTATTGTTGGCCTTTAGTCACAACTCACGTCGTGGTTTATAATTTTATTTTGGCTTATGAGTTCAACGCGGTGCAAAATCAACAAACAAAGCAATTACAAGTGCCAAATGAAAAGCAAATTTTTCCAATCTCAAAATTCTCCATAAAACACACACAAATACAAATAAGTTTTCCCCATTCTTCCACTACCTTCCCCACGCCCACAGAAAAGCATATCTAAATGCCGTAAATAAACAAGAAATGCTCAGATAGCTGCCAGAGAAAGAGAGAGTTGGAGAGCAAGCAAAGAGATGGGAGAGAGAGAGAATGAGAGAGGTGTATACATTATTTGCGCACTTGGTTCATGGCAATGCGCCTAAATAGAGAGATCCAATCTCAATGGGGATTTCAAATTCGATTCCAAATTCCCATTCAAAATCTTTTGGCTTATTTATTTATTTAGATAATTCTCTTGATTATCTTCAATGACATTGGCGATTTAAGTCGGCGAAATTCGCATGTAAAAAAGTTTCCGTGCGGCATCGTTGGATCTTGTGCGATCGCGATCACCGATCGAGTTGTTTATATTTATATTTTGTATTTCATGAATTTGTTTTGTATTTGCGCGTATATTTATATATTGTACACAGATCGTATGGAAATATCGTTAAGATCGTTGATCGTTGAACATTGAACGTTTCCTAACGCAGATCGTAGATCTTTTCTGTGCCTGCAGGCTGGGGGGGAGAGGCGTAAACAAAAATATTGTCGTAGACGCTACGTAATGTCTGCGTGAGCTCAATTCATCAGCAGCAATAATTAACACTTGATTAACACGAGGCTCGTGAGATGACGAACTAATCAAGTAGAAGTCAGTCAAGAAGAAGATCAGCTTGGAGAAGATGAAGACTGTCTACGAGTTTGGTGACACGCAGCGAAAAAAGATTCTTAAATCTGTTTTACAGTAATTCTCATTAGCGTCTCAGACAATCGAGAGAGAGAGAGAGATAGGTAAGGCTTCTCAAAGGTCGATGAGATATGGCAAATTAAAAGATTAAATTAAACAGAAAGGTTTTCCAAGAATCGACAAATGATATATGGGTCTAAAAGTAGACAATGATCAATGGGAAAAGTTACTGAGAATTATATCAAAGCCCTTTCGATTCTATTGAACTTGGTGGGAAAACAAAGATAAGATAAGATTCGGTTGAGTTAGGACTGTTCAAGGTTGCTAGAATGGGGTAAAACTGTACAAAAAAAAAAAAAAAAAAAAAAAAAAAAAAATTGATTCAAAATTGTGAAATTATTTCTGAGAACTGAGTTAAACTTAATCTGCATAAGCTGCTTCGCTTATTGACACTGCCAACTACTCTCTCACATGAGGCCTCTGATCTGATCTGATTGGATGCTTTGCTTTTATCATGAGTGTTGGGCAAACAAAAGCTTCGCTGATCATTTCATCACAATGGAAAAATTCACAAAATACTTCAGACGTGACCAACTCATAAAGGTTCCCGCTGATGATTAAGAATGCACTAAAAAAATCGATCTGATAATCAGCATAATATACTAACTACCCGTTCTATCGCCTGCCATTGATAGTTTCCGTTCAGTGCCTGCTGATAGGGCCCCCTTATATAATCCAAAGTCCACAGCACTTACCTTTCCCACGCGGTTTTCGTTAGAGACCAAAGCTGAAATGCTGGCAAGAGTTCAAGAATAGTTTTTTTTTATTTCCATTACAAAATAAATGCCACAATTTGCTCACATTTTGTGGAAGATAATTATCAAGTTGAGGGGAAAATATTGAAATGGAAAATTGGAAACTCGCGTGCCAAAAAAAGCAGCGTAAAAAAGTTTTTTAATTTGGCTTTGCGTTGCAATTTTATGAACCGAAATTGCGACTTTGTAGCACTTTGAATTGCCATGAGAAATGGCGCTGTGCATGTGTGTGTGCATGAGATATATATATGTGTATGTGTGTAATTTTGTGTGTGATTCTTTTTGCGTGTGTGTGTGTGTGTGTGAGACTGTTGATTAGATTTTCACACATATAAAGTGTTGCCTGCGCTGCGAGAATTTTTGCGTAGCGCTAATTAGCGATATACTACAACAGAGACACACACACAGGCATATAATATATACACACACACACACTGAGACACACAGATACACACTGAGACACACTCACACACCACCTGGCAGTTGACTTAGTTTAGATTCTCAAATTGTTGGCTTAGGTTCGAAGATGTTTGACCGCAAATCTGCTTCGGTTGCCCTGGGAAACATTTTCCAAATTTTCCAATCATCTTACTTTGGTATTTGTGGGGAAAATTAAATGAAAACTGTCCGACATTCGTACACATATTTATCATATTTGTCAACAGAAAATTCCACTGCCTCTCTGGCGTATGAGTAATATGCTGTAGGTAAATTTTTGTTTATATATTTCGCATATGTTATTGCAATAATTCTTTGAACTGACCAGTTCTCCTTCACCTGCAATTTCCTCTCCCCTCTTTAACTTTCCCTGTACAACGACATGACAAATTTCTATTGACAGCTTTTTTATTTTCTTCGAGGTTTTCTTTGGTATTTCGTGTGTTTTTCTTTTCTTTTTTTTTGGTGTTTTCTTGTGTTGTGTGGCGACTTTTCTTCCTACGGTTTTATCTATTTGCCATTTGAGTTTTGCTCGAGTTGATTGCACGCTTCATTTGGGAAGAGAGAGTAAGGACGTGCGGGAACTAAATGTCATTTAGCTGGTCAAGGTTGATGGGCCAAGAGAAGAGTGCATTAGACAGATGGTAATGATAGCTAAGAGGAATTGATATATGGCATAGGAAGGCAAACACTTATAAGGTCAGCGAAAAGGTTGAGAAAACTTTGGCGGAAATGAACTTGAAATAGGGTAAGAATATATTTAGACTTGTTAGTAGGATATTGTATGTGATATTTAAGATATATCTGGCAAGAATTGAGACAGTTTTAGGCATTGAAAAATGTAAAAGATATTCCATTCTTTAATTATTTAACTAGCTATATTTTCTAATTCGATTCTTCTCTTTTTATTTAAGTTTCTTTTTAATTAATTCTACCTTTTACAAATGAAATTATTTATTTTTACTTTAAACAGTCGACTGACCTTAGTTGCTTTAAATTAAATTAAATAAAATTAAATTAAATAAAAATAAACTCTCATATAAACTTTTGAACATTCATGAAATACACAAAAATTCAATGAAGTTTTAGCTTTTTTCTGCATTTCCCTAATGAAATTTCCCGCTGACAATTTTCCAGCTTGCGGCAATCGGATGCCAATTAAATGTCAGCTGAATTTAAATAATTCATTCTTTGCCTGCAACTTTTATTAATTTGACAGCGAGTGTGTGTTTTACGCGCATTTCATAAAATGTCAACGTATTATTTATGACATTATAATCATTAATTAATCGTAATATCATTTTAAAAGCATCTCTCTCGCTGCAAGTTCGCAATTAACGTGGCAGATTAATTAAAATCTTAAACTGTCTCTCGCTCAATATGGCAAGTTCCCTCGGGTCTGTCTCTGTCTCTGTTGTGGGTGTGGGAAGATGGCAGATCTCCCAGTCAGTCAGTCAGTCAGTTTGGTCAGGGTGTGTGTGGGCAATCAGCCGGTTAATTGAACTGCACCCAGCGCAAAAGTCGCGCACACACACATACACACACACACACAGAGTGTGAAACTTACTCACAATTACACTCAGCACACTCGCTTTGCACTCAGAGTGGCCACTAAGAGAGGGGGAGAAAGAGGGAGAGGCAGAAAGATAGAGAGAGAGAGTGATTTGAGGTACAACTTGCAGATATGCTATAAAGTGGGGGCAGGTCAGTGCAGGCAGATAATGTGGCATATACATGTGGCAAATATCTCTAGTAAGAATTTCCCTTCACATCAATGTCTGGCAGACCCTACTCCATCTGCCTCTAGGGTGTTCTATAAAGTTGCCAAGCTCAGTGGCTCCTTGTTGTCGCTGCTGCTGCTGCTGTTGCTGCTGCTGGTGGGCGTTGCAACTGGCTGGGGGTGTGGCAGGGGCAGCCATTCACAGAATTTGCTGCACTTCTTGCTGGCGTCAGTTTTGCCGTCGTCGTTGTAGCTGGACAATTACAGTGTAGAGAGCAATGAGCAGCAACAAGGCGACTTGCAACTGCCACAACAGCAGCAGCAACAACAGCAGCAACAACAACAACTGGTATCATTTACTTGTTATTGTCTTGGGAGTCTTGAATGAATGAATGAATGAGTGAATACGCTAAAGAAATGACACGACAACAACGACAACAGACTCGCTTACTCGCTGTTATTATACGAACATGCGTAGCACAGACCCCGCTAAACAGCCCCCTCTTCCCTCCTCTCCACTCCTTGCTCCCTCTTGCCTCCCTCCTTTCATCCTCTTCACTCTCCTCTGCCCGCGCAGACCAACCCGCAACTTGCGTCTTTTGTATTGTTTCTTTTTCGCTTTTTCTTTATTTTCTACGTTTGATCGCAGGTTCATTGACTGTTGTTGATTTCTATGCTCGACTGAGTGTGCCAATAAGTGTGTGTGTGAGTGTGTGTGAGTGTGAGTGTGAATACAAGTTGTAGTAAGGCAAACACTTCGAGCGACGCGTTTAATTGCTGCAACTGCTGTCAGCTTTAAGTCAGCCTCAAGTGCTGCCACTTGATATGTGTCCGCATGCCTGTGTCTGTGTGTGTGTGTATGGGTGTGTGCTGCAAAGTATGCAACGCATTTGCTTGTGCCAAAAGTGGCTGCCACTTGTGCAACCTGAAAGCCTTTCACAGCCCAAGCCCGAACAAGCACAAGCACAAACATTACCCGCCTCGCTGGCCACAAGCAGCAGCCTTGAGAGAGCACACCTTATATACCACCTCTCTCTCTCTCTCTGTCTTCTTCTCTCTCTTTCTGGCAACCCCTTTGCTGAGGTTGCAGCTAAATAAATACATACTTTGTCTTCATTAGTGTGTGGCGCTTTCAAGCTTTGACGTCATGGCCAAGTGCAAGTCACTTGCGGTCAGTCTTTGATACCCTGTAAGTGCAAAGTGGATGGTTGTACAGACGGCAAGAATGCTATGAATATTATTTAGCTATAAAGATATGAAAATTGTGATTGCTACTTTGCTTATCAGTTCAAATAGAAACTGTTTATGAAATTCTGAAATTAATCTTTGAGTGCCAAAATACTCGATGTATTTATGTTATAAAGTGTATAACTCTTTAGTATAACTCTAGTATAACTTGTATAACACTTTCTATATATATATCAAAGAAATATCGATGTATCAAAGTTGAGTATTTGCTCAAGCTTAACTCTCTTCTAGCTCTCTTTCAAATTTGATTAAAATCTAACTTTAAATAAATCCATTTTAGCTAGAATATCTCAAAGTCTAGTCACAACTCAAACATCAACTTTCTTGCTGCTTATTTTAGCACAGCACAAGAACCTCCAAAAAAAGAAAGCAAAACATATAAATGAAGCCAAAAATAAGTCTTTCTTTGTCAACTAATTGCTGACGTTGTTGGCGTTGTAACTTCTCAGACCTTTGACCGGCATAAAAATAAAACCATATTCATTAAATAAAAGAAAAGAACATTCAATTGAATGCATAAACAACATGATGGTACTTCTTTGTTAGCAGGGGGATTCCTCTTCCGCGACACGGCGCTAATTAATTAATAATAATTAAATTGTTGTTATTATTTGTATTGTGGCGTGTGGGTTGATTTATCAAAGGTTTCGACGCGATTCACGATTCATTTTTACTGTCACATAATTTAATAAATGATTGTGTATTGAATTTTACAGTCCCCTGCCATAATAAACAGTTTATGGCACAGCACGCACGCACACACATGCTATAATTATAAAAATGGGAGTAGCTATATAGAGTAGTATATATCTTTATAGCAGTTTTATGTTATATGATATAAAACTTTAGCTTTTCCTATTGCAAATCCCGCTCAATTAAATTCTTCGTTTAATCTCTCAATCTTGGCTTATTAAAGTCATTTAGTGTTGTCGAAATTTAATAAGTAATACCAGCTGTGCCGCAGCTGACTATAATTGTCTTATATGGTGAAAGGAGCGCCGGCCACGCGGCGTATGCTTAATGTTAGTTTTGCTCTATGATTTTTGCTCTTTCGCTTAGCAGCTGCTGCGAATGGTCGTTGTCCTCTCTCGCATAAAATTATTTAATCAAAATCCTAAATGTGCCATTTAAAGAGCACATCCTTCTGCAATTGCTTCCTGCCACGCCCACAAGTGCCCCGTGCCCCGCACCCCGTCAGAGCGATAGACAAACAAACTAATTTTGCTGCGGCAAACACGCGTCTCTCTTTCTCTCTCTCTCTCTGAAACTACCAAACTCGCCACATTGAGTGGGCGCAATCAGTGCTTGAGGGGGGCGTGTGTCTGCCCCTCCCCCTACGCCCCTGCCTTGCACTGAATGTTGACCTTAACTTTGCTGAGATACTGAATGTGGCCGCATGTTTGTTTGGCAATCCAAGCACGTCTGTCATTGGTAATTTTGAGCATGTCATAATGATATCTCAGCGGAGAGCGGGGGAGCGGAAAAGGGGAACATGTGACAGACTCCCCAGGGGGGGGAGGGTGCTGTCGTTCGCACTGCAGTTATTAAATTAGCCGCGAGCCAGGCTTGAAAATATTTTGCATGTAATTGTCAAGGAAAAATCGAGGAAAATCTCCTTTGAAGTGTTTCCTCGTGTGTATAACATTGTTTCATATTAAAATCTTGTCAGCTTTTTGCTCAGCCAGGCGTTGTAAGATGAGAGGCAACTGCGCAAATGGGGAGGGGGAGGGGGGAACTGCCTGCCAAGGCGGGAAATAAGTTTGCGACGCTAAGATTTATGATAAGAAACTAGCTGTCTAGCTGGCGACGAAGATGTCGACGCGTCTCTGGTGGCGCAGCTCCTCCTCTGCTCTCCATTTCTCCCTTTTCTTCTGCTTCTCTTCTCTCTTTTTGCGGCGCATACAATTTCAATATTTCTTCATCTAAGAAGCGTATAAATTGAAAGTCTTACTCGGGTTGCTGCGAGAGCCTGACAGCTCCGTTGGGTTGTGTATTAAATTGGCAATGCGATAGGCCAGGCGAGAGTGTAAAGCTAAAGCGAAACCTAAATTCACAACATTTCTGCGCTTTAATCGAGTGAAATTATTGCGCATACGCCGCGTGGTCCATGCCAGCGTTGCCCCCATAAAAGTGTATTGCATACAAGTCATTAAAATTAGCTATAATTAAAGTCGTTCACATGAAAACAGCAATTAGATTTTGTTTTTTATGCGTGCCCCCCCTCCTCTTCCCCTCCAGTCGTTTGCAAAATTACTCATACGCGTGTGCCATGGCTTGACTCGCCTCGCGTATTTGTGTGTGTTGGTAATCAAGAAATGTATGAATATTGTTCAGAGTGTGCGATTTTGAAGACTCGTTAAGCATATCAACGATATATGTTTATCGATATTTATCGTTTATTTTGTTCTTTAAGATTTTCTTAGGTGCAATTTTGATTTACAACCTTGAAGATTTATGCAAAACTATGTGATTTATATGATGAGCTATTAAATGAGCATTTGGTATAAAAGGAAGTAAATTTTTATAGCACATTTACAGCTGATGTTAAAGCATTTATTGTAGACTTAACTTCAAATTGAGCAGCTGCAATTGCTTAAAATAAGATATGCTGGCAAAACGTTTTTTAATTTTTGCAGTATTTTATTTGGTATTTTTATAGCACAAGGCATTATTACTATGAGTATTGTCTATAAACTGCTGGAATAGCAAATGTTTAACTACTAGTTGCTAATGATGATTATTTGTGATGATAATAATTAGTATTTGTGAAGTATTTTTAGTATTTTTGCAGTATTTTATCTAGTATTTTTCAACAGAATATTTACAAGTGCATTGCCCGCTGTTTTAATTATACCAGAGACATTTTTTTTTACTATTTGCACATCATATGCTATGGTATTTAATGTACATATGTTTCACTTATGGCTTTTTAGTATTTTCTTTTATAGCATTTTTATATGGCCGGGGCAAATGACAAAACGTTTATGAGACGCCGTCATTTGGCTAGAAAACATTTGTGACCTTCAATTGTGGCCAGCACACACACACACAGACAAACACACACACGTGTGCACATATGCATATAAAATATTTAGAATTGCCCACGGCATGACAATAAAAGAAACTACTACATAAATACCACACAGATACACACATATGCATGCAGGTATATTGTGGTATATTTATGGTATATTCTCAGTTTGCACAGTAAAATATCAAAAACACAACCGACAGTTTCCCCTCTCGCTCACGTTTTATAGCTTGCCATAAAGTTGTAGTTTTTGCCACGCCTCCTCTGTCACATTAGCTTGAAGCGTGCAGCTCATTTAAAGCCAACGAAAATGGCAAACTGTTGACACGATCCGATACCAAATCGGTATCGATCTCATGCCATGAAAATTGCAATGAAAATCGGAATGGAAATGGCAAGTGTAAAAAAGAGTACAGACAATAACAATAACAATAAGAATAATAATAGTTATGGCAGTTTAAAGCAGTTATGGCAATTGACACATGTGTGGCTACTGTCCGTGCTATCATCCTTTGTTTAACTTGTTGTCTTAACTTTGATTACTAATGCCTTTTTGCGCTATGATCCATTGTGATTGCCCAGACAGTATTTTTGTTGCTTGTTGCGATAATAATTGAATGCACGAGCTGCCAAGTGATAATGAGATTTATTGTTTATTTACTCAATTATTAAATGCGGCAGCTCAATTCTCATCGACGTCGGCAACACCTCTGTGAGCTCTCTTCCCCTCTCTCCCTCTCTCTCTCTGGCTTTCATGCTGTCTGCCAGTTGGGCCAATGTGGGCCAATTTAGCCAGCAACTTTGACGCGGAATGTGTTACATACGCACAGCGACGACAGCCACGCGTACAGCAGGCACATCTTGTCTTGTCTTCTCCCGGTCTTTCTCGATTTATGAGTCTGATAATTCACAAGTTGGCGCTAAAATCGCTAGCGAATATCACGCATACGCCGCGTTGCCTACGCTGACGAGCGAAAGTAAACGTTGCAACGAGCATTCGAGACAATTTACTTGTGTTCGAGTAGTTTTTTACAGCTATTTTAACTGTACAAAACAGGCAACAGGTTATTGATCCAAGCTCGAAGCGTTTCAATGGAATTGCGAGTACACTGTGCGTGCGTGTGTGTGTGTAAGTGTGTGTCTGCCCTGGCGTGTCCTGTAATGTCCTCATTCAGTTCTTCTCTTTCTCTCTCTCTCTCTCTCTGTGCTGCTGTCCGTCCTTCACTAATCGATGCTCAAGTTCGTGACGCGTTTGTCCGCCGACGCCGTCGCCGCCTAATGACACTTACATCCACTCACACCAATTTCCATAGCCATCTTCTGTGTGTGGGTGTGTGTTTGTGTGTGCGAGTAGACATTGTTGTCTGTTTGCATTGCCACAAAAAAAAAATGCGAATAAAGAAAATGAAAAGGTCGACCCATTGAATGGCATGTAAAACTCTAGTGATTGCACTGAGAGAAATTAAAGATAATAAAAGGCTAAATAGATAAAGTAACAATATTTAAATTATTATAGTTGCTGGCAAAGTGTTGTGCATTCATTTGTTTCGGTAATGTGCTCATATTCCTTTTATTAGGGTTACCATATTAAAAAATATAAGCCCAACTCAATACGATTCTCGTTTGTAGTGTAGTGTCTATGAAAATATATTAAAATTGGTGCAAATTCAGAAAAAAAGGTTACCGTTATTCGGGTATATGTATACTTATATTTAATTTTTAAGGTAACCGTTTTAGGACTGTGAATTTACATATTTAGTTTTTACGGCTAGCATTTTTGGAGAATGATACTCATTTTAAACAGTTTACAATTCTGTAAAAATTTCATAGTACACAAAATATTGTAAATTTCATAAAAAGCTTTATAATTTCATGTCTAACACTTATTAGAGTTACCATATTTTATATGAAAAATAATCTCAATTGAAAACGACTAGCATTTGTCTATCACGTATTAGATTTACTGCTGATAAATCAAAAGGCAATTGACTTTTTCATGCTTACTACACATTAGAGTGACCATGCATTATTTGCATAAAGTCTTAATTTCATTAAAAGAGTATCTTTAATCTTAAATCAATTTTGTATAATGCATTCTATTCCCATTCATGTACCCCCTCTCATGCTTGTTCTATAAAATTTCTCTCAGTGCATGCTGTTATCTGTTATCTTAGCTTGCCGCTCGCAAAACTCTCTGGCGTGCGCCATTAATGAACATCGTTTGCTTAGCCAGACATGGACAGCAGACCCCTCTTCCCCCCCCCTCCCCTCTCGCACACCTTACTCCGCCTGCTCGCTTAGTTCTTTCTACCTATGCTATTGACATAATGTAAGCGACAGTCAGCCACTGTGCGTGTGTGTGTGTGCGTCAGTTTATGTATTTCTCTTTCGGTGTGTGTGTGCAGCGGCGTTTGCGGTTTGGCATAAAAATAGTTTTTGTGGCTTTTGTTGCTCTGCACTTGTTGTTGCTGTGGTTACCCACCGGTTGCTAGGGGTAGATACGAGAGAGAGAGAGAAAGAGAGAGCAGCAATGAGAGCAGATAGCGAAAATAGCAGAAAATCGTGCAGAGCGCACAATTAAACAATTGTTGTGCGTACGTACACCAGTTGCAGGCACTGTAATATCAACTGTGTTGGCAAATTGAAAGTTTTACTTTCCCCCTCGCTCCCCCACATAGTTTGCATTTGACAGGCAACGCTTGTGCCCTTTCTACATTATCGAAACATTAAAAAAGTTTTTCTATTTTGTTCGATGTTTAACAGCGCATAAAAAGCAACTACAACTACAAATTCGGATTTATTCCAAATTGTTATGACCGCCCGCAGTGATTGCTTTGGCAAAACTTTTATGGCAGCAGAGAATGTTAAGTTCGATTTGTTGAATTGATTTGGCAGCGAACAAAACTTTGTTCTTAACTTGAGTGCTTATCTATTCTTGAGCTTAGTTACACTGAGAACATTTTCTCTGCAATCACTTGACTGCTTATTGAATTGCAATCAGCTTGCATCAACAGCAACATCAACATCAACCACTTTGGGGCAGTTACAATGCTTACAATGGAGAAAAGCTGTTGGAATCCTTTTGCCTGCCTTCTACTTTCTCTTTACTGTCTCTCTCTTGCTCTTGTTGATGGCTTCTATTGTTGGCAGAACGCAGCACGCGCTCGGCACGGAAATTAAATCATTTCCGCTGTCAACTGTCGCTGCCAAAGAACTCTGATGCAACAGCTGGCAGCAACTGAAATCGAATCGAAATGAATCGCATTGAATCACTGAAGAGAGACGGGAACAGCCAATGGATGCATGCTGCTGTCCGTTCAATACTCAATTGTCAATCTATAAATGTGCATTGACTTATTGACGGAAGGGCAGGAGGGAATAAGGGGGGGGGGGAGGGGAGTTGCGTGTGCATGTCACAGGCAAACAAAACAGAATTCTCAACACACTTCGCAGTGCACCTTATGATTGTCATGGCAACTGTAGCAGAAAATAGTTGGAAATTGAAGGGAGTATAGCTGGAAAAAATATCGACGATTTATCGATACATCAATAAAAAATATCTATATATCATTTTACGGAAATATCGATTTTTTCCAGCTCTAGGAGGGAATATCATAAAACAATGGGAAAAGGAGAAGTTTTTTTGATATTAATGTATATTAGGCTTTTTTAAGTTACAGCTAGATTGATTGTAGATAAATTTATAGTCAGAAATATTAAAAATATTATTTTAATAGTTTTTAAAAGATTAATCGTGTGTTTATATAAAGTTGTAGTACTCAAAGAAATATCTCAAATATCTTGGATTTTGTACGGAAATTCCTTTTGTACTTTTGTTGATGATCAAATCAAGTTAATTTTGGTTTTTAATTTGGTTTTTAAATTAATTCATTAATTTATTTAGTACATGGTACTTCTCCTTCCCACTTTCAACCCTCTTTACAGGGTATTTTCTATTCGAATTCTGCACTACTTTCCCTGTTTGCTCGCTGTATTTGGTTGCCAGGCCACCGTGGCAGGTCCGAGTTCAAGTTGTTTGCAGGCCGTGTTGATTTTATTTAACTGACATTTCAGTACTGCCTACGTGTGCAGCTTTTGTATGTGTGTGTGTGTGTGATTGTGCGTGTGTGTGTGCGTGGTCTGGTCGTGTGGCCAGCTGTGTCCACCCACACCCTTTGCAAGGAACCTTTTTGGCTTTTGTTTGCTTATCAATTGGCGGCTGTGTCTGCAATGCATTTGGCGATGTCGAGTGCGGCAGGGGCAGCAACTGCAGCAGCAGCTTAAGTGTTAATTGAATTGCCAGCGGCAAAAAGCTGTTGTGGCATTTGAAGGGGCGAGGCACTGACAAAAACGTGCAACGTAGCAGGAAAACGAAACGGAAAATGTGCAGAAAATGTGTAGAAAATATGCAAAGTTTTAAACTGCAACCAAAACTCACAAATGCATTTTGAACAGGTCTTGAAAGAGTGCAGCCAAAGGTTAATGAACAATTCAATTAGAGCATGCAACAAGTGCAGCAAAGTGTTGCACAAAAACAACGAGAAAAACTTAAACCAAAGTAAACAAAATAACACACAAATTTTCATTGCATCGCGCTGTGGCAGCCTTTGGGCGCCCAATAAACCAACAAAATTGAGTCCAAAACACTTGCAACAAATTATAAAAACAACAATTGCAACACTGTCAACAAGTACAGTCTACGTTACGCGGCAGCGCTGCTTAAAGTTGACAAAATTAAATTCATTAAAACGGAGGGTTTAACATTCGCATTGCTGGCGGGCCCCATGGGCCAAGCGGCAAGTATGTGTCGATTTCGTGGTTGTCGCTACAAAAACAAGAGCAAAAGCAGCAAGCAACAGCAGCAGCAGCAACAACAGCAGCAGCAACAACAACAACAACAACTACAAACACCCACGCACAGTCCACAACAACAACAGTTGCTGCATGTGGAGGCAGCACCAACAACAGGTGAGAAAACTCTTCAACTTCGTCTTCAACTCGAACTCGAACTGAATTTCACTTGAGCCTGAAGATGACTTGGAAATACTTTGCAAGGGAAAACAATTTGCAAAAATATTTTGTCCATCACAGACACAGATACAAACACAAATATATGTACACTGTGAACATTTCCCCCATCGATTCGTTGTGTTGTTGCAGGGAACGAGAAAAAGGGAAAAAGAAAAACTGTTCTCTTTGGCACATTTGCCAACTTTCAATTTGCATTTGGCTTCCACGCGAAAAACCAACACATAACATGCACCAACATGTCTCGCATACCCTGGCCTTTAATCGTCTGTGCCTAGGGTATTTACACGCATCAATATTTCTAGTATGTACATATATAAGGGGTCACTTCATTGATCATTTATGATATCATATTACTGCCAATCATTAATCAAAGCTAATTTGAATTTGTCTTAGAACATTTGTACAATTACGAACCGATGGGGGGCACAGCATTTTGCATAATTTGTTGCTTAATATTTAAGAATATTAATTTTGAGTTGAATTAGCTTAATAAATTGATTAATAAATCATTTCTAATGTATTGAGGTTGCTTCAGAGTGGAAACTAATTTTTGATAGCTTGAAATAAAATATTTCAGTTTTGAAAGGTTTTTACAAGAAAGAGAAAATAATTTTAAAAATCTTTTGATCTTCAAGTTGATATTAATGAAGAGACTATTGAAAACTTATTAGAATTGTGGGTCACAATGGAATCACTAGGGTATTTCAGAGAATATATGAACATTAATAATATTAATTTTTTAAATCAGTTATTAAAGGTTTTTCACTGGTGAAGAACAAGTTAGAAAGTCAAGAAAGATCTTCAAGTTGTTATCCAAGAAAAACTCTTGGAAAAAACTAAATAAATTTACCACACAAACTAAATTAAAGTTTTTTATAATCTTAAGGATTAAACCTTTAAAATATAATTTTAGAAAAGTTTAAGAAAGACAAAGTAAAAGAAAATCACATATATTAAAAATCTTTTCTTATTATTCATCTTATAAACTAGAGTTGAAATTGGCAACTAACATAAATATAATAACATTAATGCACTAAACAAACAATAGTTTAAATATCTCCCAGTCGTGCTTTACTTTCGACTCTGCCTTTCGCTGTTACTTCCCTTTTCTTTCTCTCTCTCTGCATAAAAGTTGAAAATTCCATTGCAATGCTGTGTAAAAATTTGCCATTGCATGGCTTTGTGCCCCTAAGGGGCAAAGGGGCGGGGAGGTGGGAGTTGGTAATATCTTACATAAAGCTGACGCACCATCAAACCGCAAAAAGACATGAGTGTCAGTGGGGGGGGGGCGAAGGCGTGTCAGGAGGGCGTGGTGTATGCTACTCAGCCATGACGCTGTCATTTGACTTTGAGTGGGCAAAGAGGTGAAAGAAGCGAGTACGTAGAGTGGGGGAGGTAAGGGGGGGCAGGGAGGCATTACAGGAATAGTATATGAGGCTGGGGTGCTGCAGAGGGGGCGGGAGTGGGGTGCCAAATGTTTTGCAGCAGCTTAAGCATGTTGCATGTTGCCAGTGCAAGGCAAATGCAGCTTAAAAGATTAAGTGTGGCACATGCAGGGAGAGCTGTGGCAAAGAGAGAGAGAGAGGAGGCATACATGTGGAGCATGTAAGTGCAGCACTTGCAACGTCTCCCTACTGCACCCGCTCCTCCCCTCTTCATCGCACTTGCCCCTCGTTGCTCATAAATTTCTCAACATTAAGTAGCCTGGCTTGCAGCTCCTTTTGCTCCCTTCTATTGGTAGCTTAAGCAAAGAAACGGAGAACAAGTAGAAGAAGCAGAAGAAGAAGAAAGTAAAGCAAATTCCAACTTTATCTCTTGATAAGCTTCAATTTTAAGAAAAAAATACGATTTAACAGAAGGTATAAATAACATGGAAAGCAAACAAAGAGAGAGCACAGTATGGAATCGAATCTGTGAATCTACGAGAGTCCAGTATGTGTATAAGTTCCCCGAAAATGCCAATACGATGTGATAAAATGGAATTTATATTGTGAAAATGCAGCACGAAATTCGCAAATTCACTGTAAATTGTTTTACTTCATGAAAATAAATATTTTAAATGCATTGCAAAGTGGAAAATGCAGGGAAAAATTGGCGGAAAAAATTGCTGAGGCTGAAGCTGTGTGTGCTGTAGATATATATATAGAGAAGGTTTGATAAGCTTTTAAAATAATAACTGATTTTCGATGGTCTTCCAAATGCAGCACGAAATTCGCAAATTCATTTTAAATTGTTTTTCTTCATGAAAATAAATATTTTTAATGCATTGAAAAGTGGAAAATGCCGGAAAAAATTGGCGAATAAAAAGGCTGAGGTTGATGCTGTCTTTTTTTTATATTAAAGGTTTGATAAGCTTCTAAAATATTAACTGATTTTCGATATTCCTCCACAAATAAAGGCTAGAACTGTTTAAATTTCAATAGCGATAGGAAAATGTGTTCTATATCCAAAATAAAATGATGAAAACTTTTAAAGTTTGGTTGATATTAAAGTTGTTTTAAGTTCATTAATCTTTCTGAGAGCTGAGCTTGAACATAGGGTATTATATTGTAGTATTAATATGAGTCTTTTATTTACCTCAATTTGAAACAGTAATCGCTTCCCCAACATGCTGTAAACAAAACCTTGAATGAACCATGAATATAATGCCATTATAGACTTCTAATACGATATATAATACTAAGTATATTATGATAGACCTGCAATCAATAACTTCCTTAAAAATACACAAATGAATTATAAACATTTTTTGTCTAAACATCAGAATATACTTTGTTATTGCAATTTAAACTTATGTTTATGGCATAAGCAAAGATTTTTCCCTTCCCCTTCCTCCTTTGTTTACCTTTATTCACTTTCCAAGTGCAGCTTTCATAAGGAATTTTCAGCTCGCGAGAATGTGATACCTGAGCTTAGCTTGTAAAATATATTGCCTTAACCGTTGCCAGTTGGCGCAGAACATATTTCATTTGTTGTGCGTGGAACTTTAGGAGTGAGAGAAGGGGTAGGGGGAAGGGGGGGGAGAATAGGGTCTGCATGGCAACCACATGAGGCAAACTCATAAATTTGAACAGAAATGTTTTGCCGGCAAACAAGTTGAGTTTGTTAATGCTGCAAAGTCAAATTGTCACTCTCTCGGACTGTATGTATGAGTGTGAGTGTGTGCCAGAGTATGTGTGTGAGTGTGCCAGAGTATGTTAGTGTGTGTGTGTGACTATCTTCCTGGGTAACTGAGTTGTTTGACTTATTCAGTAATGTGTGAGTTGTACATCAGAAAGTTGATAATAAATCAAATTTAGCCACCCACACACACACTCGCACACTGGCACACTCGCACACTCACACTTACACACTCTGTCACATTGACAAGTCACAATTTTGAGTCGCTTACCCTGTGATATCCTGCGACATCCATCACGGCACGAGGGACACAAAGTATTTATTTCTATTTTTAGCACTTAATCAGACGCGCTCAATGGGCGCCATTACAGAAGCCAGAAAAGATACAGATAGATATAGAGGGGACCACATGAGAGGGAAGGGAGGAGAGGGGGATCCATGTGAAGGGAGACAGTGTCAATATTTTACGGAAATTGCCAATATTTCCGGTTAATGTTAAGTTGGCACCGTCTCGATGCCATTTTGAAGCCAGTCAAGCAGCCAGACCCTGAAGCCACTTGAGCTGTGTAAGTTGTCGTGGTTCTTCTTGTCTGTGTGTGTGTATGCGTGTGTGTGTGTGCCTTTTGGCTTATTTATGATAGTACGTATACGCCGCATGTGGCACGGCACAAGTGACGGCGCTTTAAATGCTCTTAATTGTCGCACAGACGTGCGAGTTGTGAGAAAGACCCAAATTGATGAGCTGGAAAAGCAATTTAGTTGAATTTATGTGCACAAAAAAAACAAAAAGAAAAAACATAAAAGAATACACTAAAGAGTTTGGTTTTCTCTTTCTTTTAATACCCTGTAAAAGGGTTGAACAATGTAAGTTTATTGTAATTGAGCAGAAGTTCTTGTATTTGGCATAAGTTATGTATGTTTGTTGGGAAAAAAGGTATAGATCGTTGTTGCTATAAGCAAGGAGTTTAAATTTGGTAGCTTAATTTTTAATGTGATTTACTGTATGTATTAAAAAGAAATGCAGGCAAGAAATCAGTCACTCAATAAAATATTCAAAGGCATATTGTGGAAGCTTGATTATAGTACGCACGATGTTTTCTTCTTCTTTATTCGACACACTCAGCAAGAATGCCCCTTAATGTTATTTTACATAGTAACATAGGTTTAACAAAGGCTTAACATAGGTTTGACATAGTCATCGTGTTATATAAGTATCGATATATCAGTGTGACCCTCTACCAACCTACTACAATATGGTCTAATATTCAAAGCATCCATCAAATGTATCAACAGCAGCTCAAGAAACTCTCTTTAAGTCTTTTCAATGAGATCAAGCCAAACCCATTCCAGGGTATTCCCTGCACAGCCTCATATTGGAATGTCGCTTTACTCAGCTTGTTCTTTTTTTTACGCTATGCAAAATGCTAAAATTAAAAATTTAAACAGAGAGCAAAAGTGGGCAGCGTGCGCTGTGTGTCAGTTTTTATGATTATACAGCAATTTGCATATGCTCCATAGAAAGGGGTATATGCTTTACTCCCCCTGCCTCCTGCCTCTCGCCCTGGCGCGTGACTTTGCAGGCAGTTTAAAGGATATGTTGGCCATTTGCAATGCAAATGACGGCGGGGCATGCAATCGAATTGGAAACGCGCACATAAAACTGTCAGCACGGAGAACTCGAAAAAAAGAGTGAAAATAGGATAAAAGCGCATAAAAATCGAAATACAAATTGGAAATTAAATAAAATTCATGCTAACATCCTCCCTCTCTCTCTCTCTTTCTCTCTCCCTGTTGCAGGCCTGCACTTGCGTAGCATTGAGGAGCCAGCGACAACACCGATGCAGCTGGCAGCCAGAATGCCCGCGGAGCAGGGGGGCACAGGGTATGGCATAAGCGAGCATAGCCTGTTAATTGCCACACGCGCCGGTGTCCCCCTGCCGCTCTCACAGCACCAGCAACTTCCCGCCCACCATCAGTACAACAACAACAGCAGCAGCAACAACAGTTGCAGCGGCAGCAGCAGCAACATAAACGGCAACAGCGGCAACATAAATGGCGGCAGCAACCACACAACTGCGGGTTATGTTGCCACCACAGCAGCCGCTTACCAACAACAGCAGCAGCAGCAGCAGCATTCACATCTGTTGTACCAGCAACACCAGCAGCAGCAGCAACAACACCAGCACCATCAGCAATATCAGGGGTATTCCCATCATTATCATCAGGCAACATCGCCACAGCACAGTCGTCCCTACGATCCAGAGCATGCGCGCATGGAGGCCTGGATGGATGAGAATCAGGAGTTTGTACAGGATTATTTTATAAGGTGAGTGTGCTAAAAAACTGGAGAAGGTAGAAAGGGAAATGAGATCAGAATGAAATAGAGTAGAATAGAAAAAAAAAATGTGGGAAAAGTTAGAAAACGGTTTATAAAAAAAAAAAAAAAAAAAAAAACCAAAAAAAAAGAACGGATTAGATGTAAAGAACTGTAAGCTAGTTATGTGATACATGCCCGGAAATAATCTAATTTATTAGTTAATTGAACTTAAAGTGAAAAAGTTGAAAATGATTTTGATTATAGCTCCTTTTATCTCTGAAGTAGTTAACAAATTTGCCCAAAAAAAGAAACAAGAGCAACAGTCGAGCGGCACGCGACAGTGGTTGTCCGATCAGATTGAAATTTTGACGTTATTTTGGTCCTTTATAATTAGCCAAGTATCTGTATCATGTATCTTTTATATGTCGCTCACAAATCAGCCTTAAAGATTAAATTATTGATTTGAGTGGGCGGGGGGCGTGGCACCCAACATTTGAAATAAACTTCATCTGTGCCGGGTACACAGAAACATTTGTGCCAAATTTGGTGTCTCTAGCTTTTATAATAGCTGAGATCTGTGTGTTTATCTGGTCATCCGGACATCCGGACAGACAGACAGACATGGCTTAATCGATTCGGCTAGTGATCTTGAGCAAGAATATATATACTTTGTGGGGTCTCCCACGCCTCCTTCTGCCTGTTACATACATTTGCACAAAGTTAGTATACTCTTTTTTGACCATTTTCAGTGGTCGAAGGGTATAAAAACTGTAAAGAAAGTGAAGCAGAAGATGCATTAGAATTAAAGCTTTAATAAAAACAATGAAGATAATCGCAACTTCCATTTCAAAAATAGTTAAGATAAAAAAAAATTTAATCCAGCTACTTAAAACATCAGAAAACTTTAAAGAAAATGTAAAAGAATATCAATAGCAGCCCTTAAATAGTTCATCTTAAATCTCCAATAAATATATCAACACTAAAGATGAATATACATTATCTATTGCCAGCTTTAATCTGCTTTTATTGATAGTTCTGCCAGCTTGCGTTGAATCATGTGTATAACCAATCACATACACAACATAGCTCTATTATAACACATGATAGTTACGTTCCATCGATAAATCTGGCCCGGGCTAAATGGTCATTAAATATATACTCGTATACCATATATGAGAGATTCTTAAGTTATGAACGGGGCAGAGGTCGCACACAAGTTCGAATTGCATTGGCAGTGGGCCTGCCTGGGCCTCGTTGAGTTGGCATTGTCAGCGCTTCGTAGCATATATTTATGGGCAGCCATGCCAGGCCAGCGGGCTCGTTTCCGCCGTAAACCGGAAATTGGCTTTCACACACAGAGCAAGCACGAGCAAGAGAAGAAGGGGGGAAGAGGGAAATAGTTTGGCCTTTGGCTATGACACATAATAAAAATCACTAACAACTAAAAACATAAATTGGGCTTTATTTTCATGGCCAGCCGAGGATGTTCAGCTCATGTGGCTATGCATTGTTGTTGTCCTGGTTCTTCTACTGATTCTCGTTGTTGTTGTTGTCCTGGTTCTGGTTCTCGTTGTTGTTGTTGTTGCTGTGGTTTGCCGCCGGGCATGTGTGGCGCATTAAACGAGCCAGAAAAAGGCTTCATTTTGTGTACTTTGCATAAGAATATGTCAGACACAAGGCCGACTAGGTCGCCGGGACAGCAGCTGACCAACGAGTGACTCCACGTCCCTGCCTCGTTTCCCCTCCTTCCTCCTCCCTCCTCTCTTCTGCTCCTCTTGCTCCCCTTCTTGCTGTTTGCCAACTCCAAAGAGTTGTGCATGCTGTGATTTCTGAATTTTTATGCCGCTAGCGCGTGTTGCCATAAGGACACAAGCACATGTGGCATGTCTAGCAAAAGGAGGGGAGGAGGGCGGGCAATGGTAGTAGGGGGCGTGGCAGTCAACGCTTGTGTGCGTGAATGACGCAAAATTATTCGCACACTGAATATTTATGAGGCAACATTTTATTAGACCATTTCGCGTGTGGCAGCAGCTCCCTCTCTGTCTCTCTCTTTTTCCCTCTCCCACTCCCGCTTAATTTGTAATAGCATTTTAATATGTTTGCACTTGATTTGCAGAAAGGCAACGCGTCAAACCGTTGACGCTTGGCTGGTGTCGCATGCCACAACGGCGGGCAACGATGTCATCAGCAGCGTCTCGCCCACGCATCCCAATGGCCAGCCGTGCAGTTCCCGTGGCGGCTCTGGTGCCACCACCCCGGTGCGGTAAGCAAACACACATCCTTCTATCTCTATCTCTCTTTCTCTCTATATCTCCCTCTCTAATCAATTTCTGTCTTCCATTTCTCAGTAAAATCTCTGCACATGAATTTGAACGCGGCGGCCTGTTGAAGCCCATTGTGAATACCATCGATGGCACGCCCACTTTCCTGAGCATCGGGCCACAGCTGGATGGCTCGAGTGGCAGTTGCAGCAATCTGCAGAATGTGGGCGGCGTCGTTGCCGGACAATATCAGTATCAGCCGCCGCATCATCATTATCATCACAATCATCAGCATTATCAGCACAGTCATTATCAGGCTGGCGGCGCCGTGGGCAGCAGCAGCAGCGGCAACGGTGGCAGCGCTGGAGCTGGCATTGGCATGGCTGGCAACCCTGCTGCTGGCGTCGGTGGCAGCAGCAGCTGCAGCAATTCGGCTGTCAATCAATTTGGTTATCCCTATCATCAGCGACCGCAGCGACTGTCACGCATCGAGCTGAAGCAGTTGGACGAGAAGGAGCTGATTTTCGAGCTGGTAAGAGGGGGAACTATATATAAATATATATAAGACGATTCATATGGCATTTCGTGGTAATGTGCAGTTCATTGATGGCTCCAGGAATTATTTGATTAACGTTTACAATTGAATTTCCCTCAATTAACATGCGTCATACGCCCCGTTGTACGCTTAACCTAAATTTTACACAATTTCCATTGAATTTCCGTGCAGTGAAAACATTCTTCGCTACTCGTGCGTCAATCTATTTATACCTGCTCGCAAATCTTACAACATTCGCAATTGATTTTCACACACACACGTGTATCTGCTGACGTTATTATCGGCAAACAGTTAAGAGGCCCTGCCCCCTCCTGAACAGCTTGCAGGGCCAGTCGCACGTCACGAATGTGAACCGTGACAATCATAATTAGCTGATTGCATTATTTGCCAGAGCAAAACCCACTTTGAGTGCACAGAAATAGAGGGAGAGGGAGGGAGCTGGGGTTAGTGAATTAACAATGCTAATGCGCTGCTTTCCTGTTCCTATTTCCTATTTCCTATTCAGGTTAAGGACATCTGCAACGAGCTGGAGGTGCGCACGCTGTGCCACAAGATACTGCAGAATGTTTCGATTCTCTTGAATGCAGATCGCGGCTCATTGTTTCTGGTGCAGGGACGCTGCAATGGCGCCGATGGACTTAAGAAGTAAGTATTAGTGTGGATGTATTCGAAATGTTTAAATATAAACTATATATATAATAACAAACTGGCTAAGTAAAAATAAAACTTAAATTTACTATAATTAAGATTGACTTGGTTTACTTTACATATAAAAATGAAGCTTGGCTTTTACTTAATGAAAATTCTTTAATAATAAAATTATAAATTATAAAATAATAATAAAATTATTATAATACTCAAGCACCTCAAAGAATATTGTGCTGTTTCTATATTATTGTATATGCGATATATAAGTCTTTCCCTATATAAAGAAAAGTCTTTACGTTTATATAACGAATAAACTTAGCTTCCTCCAAAAAATATTGCAGAATTTCTTAACTTATTATGGTTTACTCTGCTTTATTGCTTTATTCCTCTACTCCTGCTTAATCTTTACCCAGTTGTTTCTATAATTTCTTTATATATCTTAGTATTTTCTATATTCCAAAATTCCTGCTTCATATTCCAATCGATTCCCAAAAGTTTTTGCATATCAAACTGCACAGAGAGCAAAGAAATCACAGGAATTCTCAGCTAGTTTTGAATAGTTTGTGCTTTCTTTACTGCCTGATAAATCAGTTTTACAATTCATACGAAAAAAAAGCTAAAACTTTTTGCTACAATGCAATCTTGTGCTTATTGCACCCAGCGGGACGAAATTTAACACTAATAACTGTAGAAAATTGAATTTCGTAATCAGGCGAGTGCTTTGGCGGCGATGACTTCATTGGCTCGCAGCCATTTTGCAGCCAACTTTTTGCGCAGCCAAAACTGCAGCGATTTAACTTTGTCTGGCTCGCTCTCCTACTCTCTCTGACTCCCTTCCCCTTCTCTCCCCTCTCTCTTACTCTTTTGCAACATTTTGATGGCATTTATTTTTGTCATTTTATGATTTTACCAAATGCAGTTTTTGGCTTCATAACTTTGGCAGAGAGAGATCCCAGCGCTCCATTTGCAAGGGGAGTGGAAACTAATTGGAACATTTACTAAACTAGTTGACTCCCCTCCCCTGTTATCCTCCCCTCCCCTCCACATCTTTTACTAGGTATTGCGCATTTATAAAGTTGCATCTAACCAAAGTTTCATTTGTAACAATTGCAGATGCCTCGTGTCGAAGCTGTTCGATGTTTGCCCACGCAGCACCGTCGAGGAAATGGAACAGCAGGAGGAAGTGCGCGTTGCATGGGGCACTGGGATAGCAGGTCACGTTGCCGAGAGCGGAGAGCCAGTCAATATACCAGATGCATACCAGGTCAGTGGAAAGTTTTCTTCTTTTTTTTTCATTGCACAGACTAACAAATTTGACTGTCATTTTGCACTGAAAGATCATCATAAATCAAATGGAGAGGGAGAGAAAAAAAAATGGAAAGATTTATGACTGAGAAATAGACATGCAGCACTACGAATTGTTCTTTTGTTAGACAGTGTAGTGGCAGTTGCAGTTGCCTCGAAATTGGTTTTTAAGTTTCGCTTTCCGCAGCTGGTCGAACGCGCAGCCTTTGCCAATTGGGCCGTAATTAATCTTATGTATGTCCAAGGTTACAGTGGGGTTGCTTAACGGTTCTTACGATATTACCAGGTGGGGTAGCTACGCTAGTCAGCAGAAGTGTGCGCGACAGTGTTTAAAGACCGTTTAAGCCTCAATACATATTTTTTTTTTTTTTTTTTTTTTTTTTTTACTCGTGGTATTTTATCTTGTTGTGGTTTAAGACGAGTTAAGACGCGCCCAACAAGTGTACACAATGCACAGTGGACACTAAATATGACGCACAGCAAACCCCAAACACTTCCCTCTATCAACCTACCTTCCTTCCTCTTCTCAGTCTGTTTTATCACAAGATTTTAGCACAATTAGATGATTTGGGCAGACAGACGAGACGAATCGAGAGAGCTCTCGGCATTATGCTAGCCGGGTAGACAGAGCAAGACAGAGAGAGGGAGTGAGTGAAGAGGGAAGAGAGGGAGAGAGTAGACGCTTACACGAGCATTTTATTTGGACTTTGGCTGACACCAAATTGCACGAACAACAACAAGAACAACAACAACGACGCGACGACGACTCAAGAATCGTCAAGTCAGCAAGAGTAACATGACCAAGCAGCATTGATGACCTAGACAAATAGCGGAATTAACAGCTCGAAATAGGAGTACAAACAATATATAAATATACAACGATATGATATGCCGATAGTTAGTGCCGTCGCGAGTCTAGACTCGTGAGACTCGTGTCGAACCCGGCACGGGGTAGCCAGCTTGACTGACAATGGGCATAGAAGGAAAGAAAAGAAAGGAAAGTTATATTTAGCATTCATTCTTCATCTCATTCTTATAAAGTGCGAGACATGTGCGCTGGGTACAACACCTTTTTAAGGCAATTTTGATACTGCTATTTTTGGATTGATGTGAAAAAGAAGTAGAATAAGAAAAACTGAGATAGATTAAGACAGACAGGTTGATTGCCAGGGCAAAGAAGGAAACCATGAGGAAGCGATGTTGTAACTATTTTATGTGTGGTAAATATTGAGGGAATATAAAGAAAAGGGAATATAAAGTAGTAAGGGAATATAAGTACACACAGGGAAAATTTATATGGATATTTATATAGTTCTTCAGGATAATCTAAAGAAATAAACAGCATAGTTAATGCATTTCATCAAGCATAGGAAATTTTGAAGAGATAGATTGATTACTGTGAAAAATTGCTCAAATTTTAATAGTATAGTATAAGCATATTATATATATAGTATTGAAAAATATCTAAGCTTTTTTAGAAAACGAAAAAACATAGATGTAAAAATACATATTATTACATATTATTATATAGAGCAAGATAAATATTATATAGGAGTTTGATTGGGAAAAACCTATAGCAACGAACTTATTGTTGTATAGATTTCCATATGCATCGATAATTTACTTAACTGTCTTGAATGATCTATAGACAATTCGTATTACAAATGAAATATACCACACACTCTTGCTAGTTTCATACAGTGACAGGAATTATCTGTTATATTATTATGTTATCTATTTATACACCATATAGCTATCATCCTGCCACCTATCAACTTATTTTCATGCACCACACAGAACACTTCACACAGCTCTCTATATGTTATCTGCCCTACATACCTCTAACATTTTCCCCCTTCGTTTTCAATCCCACTTTTTGCAGGACGAGCGTTTCAATTGCGAAATTGACTCACTGACCGGCTATCGCACCAAAGCGCTGCTCTGCATGCCCATCAAGGACTCTGGCGGGGATGTGATTGGCGTGGCGCAGGTCATCAACAAAATGAATGGCGAATGCTTCTCGGAAATCGATGAAAAGGTGAGTGCGCTCGATCTTAATCATCGCGTGTGCCAGTTGCAGGTCCTTTGTTTTTCACCAACACACACACACACACACACAGATACAGAGTGGGGCACACACAGCGAACGGGGCAAGCCAAGTGGCTGCCACATGTAAATTGCATTCATTATTTAACAAAGGGAAAAGCTTAACAAAATGTCAGAACATGGCATTATCCCTTGCGAGTGTGTGCGTGTGTGTGGGTGTGTGGCAATGGAAATGGATTTTCTTTATGGATTTTTATTTGCCACGTAAGCCGCTTGACAACTGACAAGCAGCGAGCGAGTTGCATGAACTAATCTCTGATATAATCCTTCATCTCTCTCTCTCTCTCTCTCTCTCTGCAGGTCTTCGCCTCTTATCTGCAGTTCTGCGGCATCGGATTGCGCAATGCGCAATTGTTTGAGAAATCTCAGCTGGAAATCAAGCGTAATCAGGTGCTGCTCGATCTGGCACGCATGATCTTTGAGGAGCAGAGCACCATAGAGCACATGGTCTTTCGCATCCTGACGCACATGCAGAGTCTGATACAGTGTCAGCGGGTGCAGATTCTGCTGGTGCACGAGGCGGACAAGGGCAGCTTCTCGCGTGTCTTTGACTTCGAGGCCAACGATCTCAGCGAGGATGAGGCCAATTCACGCACAAGTCCCTACGAGTCACGTTTCCCCATCAACATTGGCATCACTGGACATGTCGCGACCACGGGAGAGACTGTGAATGTGCCCAATGCCTATGAGGATGATCGTTTCGATGCCAGTGTGGATGAGAACTCCAGTTTCAAGCATCGCTCCATACTCTGCATGGCCATCAAGAACTCGCTGGGACAGATCATTGGCGTGATACAGCTGATCAACAAGTTCAATGAGCTGGTAAGCGAGGGATTGGGGGATTCTTATTCGAAGTGGAAACTAATTTGTATTTCCTTTCGCAGGACTTCACCAAGAACGATGAGAACTTTGTGGAGGCGTTCGCCATCTTCTGCGGCATGGGCATCCACAACACGCACATGTACGAGAAGGCAATTGTGGCCATGGCCAAGCAGAGTGTCACCCTGGAGGTGCTCAGCTATCATGCCTCGGCCACGATGGATGAGGCTCATCGGTTGCGCGTAAGTTTCACTTCTATGCTACAAATGAATTGCACCCCAGAGTGTCGTCGAGTTGTCAGTCTTTCTACTTTGTTTGTTTGTTTGTTTTTGTATTTGTACTGCAGTTAAATTTGACTAATTTCTATTTGTTATACTTGACCTTTCCTTGGCTACATAAATAAATTGTGTGTTGTTGTTCTTGTTCTGTTTTTGCTCTTATGTTTTTATTATGACTGCGTGACAGTAGCAAACAAACAGCAGAAGCCCCAAGCTGAAGCGGCTGAAGCAACCTGTCTAGCCTCCTCTGTCAGTCACTTAGGCTCAGTGCCGTCTCTCTTATTCTTTCTCTCTTTCTCTCTCTGCCTCTTTAGTTGCGCCCAACGTGTTGACAGTTGTAATTAGTTTGTTCGCACAAGTATGACAAAAAGAAACTTTCGCACACAGTGAGCGCTAAAGAAGTGTCTTAGGCTTGTCCCATGAGAGCTTGCACCACCTTCTTAGCCCAGTCTAAGACCGTTCCATCTCTTCTTTCCTGCTCTCTGGACTCCGTCTGACACTTTTCGTAATTATGCTAGGCACAAATTATGGCCGCCTGTCTCGTTGCCTTGCCTTGCTCAACCAGGCCAGGCCAGTCCGTCCACACGATGCTGGGTTATTAATTTTAATTAAAATTATGCCATTCTATGCTCCGCTTTGCGAGAGCTCCAGCGATTATGCCATCACGCAAAGACCCAGAGCAGAGCGCACAATGAACTCTCACTGTCACAGTCGCCGTTTCCTTTTCCATTCTCATTCTCTCCCATTCCCATTCCCAAACCGTGTGCTTGACTAACGGAGCAGAAGTTCATCATCAGCTTTTGCGGCTCATGTACATCAATTTTCTGTTCTCTGCCTGCTGCCTCGCCTTTTTTTCGGGGTCCTGTTTGTGGCACGTGCCGCAGCCGGGAGAGTTAAAGGTGTTTAAGCGACTTAAACGCAGATGCTGCCAATAAATGAATGTGAGCAAAGGGAAATTGGCTTAGTATGCTAATTTATGTAAGAATTGTTGCAGGCAACTTTGTAAGGGACTTGTTAAGGTTGCCATAAATTGTATGCCATAATTTAGTGATTATTTAGTAAATATTAGGGAAGTTGGAAGGAAGGAAGGAAGGAAGTTGTTTCCTCTTAGTATGTTTTCAATTCAGGAACTCGTTGCAAAAAGTATCTGCGATTATTTACTTAATGTAAATGAGTTTGCCCTTTTTTTTTGGCTAACTTTACAGTTCAGATTTGCCTTAGCTAGAAATATGTCTAAAACTATGTATAATCTTTGACAAATATATTCATGAGTTTTCCTTTTTAGCTTAGGGTTGCTTAAGTTATAAATTTGTCAAGAAACGTTCCGAAAGTAAAGTATCCTCTTAGAGTTTCGCTCGCTTTCAATTTGTATATTTCTTATGGCCAGGTTTAACACTAGATAATCCTTATATTATAATATTATTATTATATATATATTATATCCTCTACCATCTCCTATTTTACAGCGCCTACGCGTGCCCTCCGCCGTACATTTTCGTCTGCATGACTTCAAGTTCGATGACATTCACTTCGAAGACGATGATACGCTGAAGGTAGCTACCAAATGGAATTCCTTAATCTATACACGTTATTAACATGTGAATACTTTGCTTTTGCAGGCCTGTTTGCGCATGTTTCTGGATCTCGACTTTGTGGAACGTTTCCATATTGATTACGAAGTGCTTTGCCGTTGGTTGCTCAGTGTCAAGAAGAATTATCGCAATGTGACCTATCACAATTGGCGACATGCCTTCAATGTGGCACAAATGATGTTTGCCATACTGACTGTAAGTTCATAAAAGACTAATAAGTTATATTACAATATATTAATGCTTTCTCTATGTCCTTGCAGACCACACAATGGTGGAAGATCTTTGGCGAAATTGAATGTCTGGCGCTGATTATTGGCTGCCTGTGCCACGATCTCGATCATCGGGGGACTAATAACTCCTTCCAGATCAAGTACGACAGGCTATATATAGACAGCTTCAGATCAAATTCTAACTTTGTATATTCTTGCAGAGCATCCTCGCCGTTGGCGCAACTGTATTCCACATCCACCATGGAGCATCATCACTTCGATCAGTGTCTAATGATCTTGAATAGTCCCGGCAATCAGATATTGGCAAATCTCTCATCCGATGACTATTGTCGCGTCATACGTGTGCTGGAGGATGCCATTCTGTCCACAGATCTCGCTGTTTATTTCAAGTAGGCACCGGAAATTCTTCTTTATTTATACTTTTTAATAACATTTATTGCCCTTCTCTTGTAGAAAACGTGGACCCTTCTTGGAGAGCGTGCAGCAGCCAGTGAGCTATTGGGTTGCCGAGGAGCCACGCGCCTTGCTGCGTGCCATGAGCATGACTGTTTGCGACTTGTCAGCGATAACGAAGCCTTGGGAGATTGAGAAACGCGTAGCTGACTTGGTGAGCTCCGAGTTCTTCGAGCAGGGCGACATGGAGAAGCAGGAGTTGAACATAACGCCAATTGTAAGTGGAATGTAAGGAGAAACAAAGCAATTTATACTATATTCATCTTCTCTGATTCTCAACAGGACATTATGAATCGCGAGAAGGAGGACGAGCTGCCCATGATGCAGGTGAACTTCATTGATTCGATTTGTCTGCCCATCTATGAGGTAAGTATTCAAGTTGAAGTACTCAAGTCAAACCAAGGATTAATATGAATATGTTCCTTTAGGCCTTTGCCAAGCTCTCGGACAAACTGGAGCCGCTCGTGGAGGGCGTGCGCGATAATCGCGGCCATTGGATTGATCTGGCCGAAGATGTGAAAACCAAAACTAGTCAGGATCAGCAGCAGCAGCAGCAAATTGTGATACCGAATGGTGACAGCAGCCAGCAGGCGATGCTGAATGATGCAGATAATGATGTGGCGGATGCTGATGCAGATGCCAAAGCAGAGGGTGTCGAGGCTGCAGCTGAAGCAAGCGTAAATGGCCTGAATGTTGTCATAAGCAGCGCAGTAACTAACAACATTGCCATCGCTTCTCGTCCCAGCAGCAACCAGCCCAGTGATGATGATGCCATCGATGATGATGCTGATGATGATGATGTTGAGGATGATGATGATGGCGATGCTGGCACTGTGACCCACACAGAGAACGGACATGCCCCCAGCAGAAGCAACAGCAGCAGCAGCTGCTTCTCCTCCACAAGCTCATCAACAGTCTCGAGTCGCCTCTCAACGCCGCCGCCAACTGGGGAAGATGACAGCACACCCGTTTCGCCTTCCAAGACATTGCAGGCGCAACTCGTAGCTGCCAATCTGAATGCACTCAGTCAGGGCAAAGCGACGACGCAGAAGCAACGCTGCAAGAGTTGCCTGCAGGTGCGCAAGACGAGCTCGCTCAAGGGGCCGCAGGAGCTGAATGGCTGCCGCACTGGCAAAGATGCCACACTGTGCAAGAGCACGCCCGCCATCAGCCATCAGCATCATCACAGTCACAATCACAACCACAGTCACAGTCACAGCCATCATCACCATCATTCGCATTCGCATCAGCATCACAATCATCATCATAGCCACAATCTGCAGCAGCAGCAGCATCAGCACAGCATCATTGGCGGCGGCATTGGCAGCGCAAGCATTGGCGGCAGCGGCCTGATTGGCCTCAGTACGGAAAGTGATAAGATACCAAAAATAGTGGGTAAACTTGGAAACCTCGATGGCCTGACATTCACCAATGGCCACGGTCTGCCATTCAACTATCCACCACAGCAACAGCAACAGTTGCCACAGCAGCAGCAACATCATCATTTGCTAGCGCGTCGCCACTCGGAGACCAACAGTTTGACGGCCGATAAGTGAAGTGGGTCCGTCGTTAGTTTGACTGTCATTCGGAAATAAAGGAAATACATATATCATATATATATATTTTGTACATAGGCATTGCCACAACACACATCTCTCTCTCTTTCTCACGCCCCATTTGTATATAATTTGTGCGTAACATTTGATTATCAACAGTATCGATCGATTAAACTAAATAATAAATATAGAAAAACAAGAAAAGAAACGAAAAAAAAGCAAACATACCATAAGCAAATTGTGGCACAGCAATTTGATTACAAACTACATAGAAAGATTCCTATAAACTTATACCATATATACGAAAGAAGTATGTAAACCTATATGTAATTGTATAATGACACTATATGCTGTGTGTGTAACTTCAATTTTAGTTTAGTTCAAGCATTAAATATATATACACTATGATACACATATATCTACATATATTCTGTATACTATACGATTAAAAGAGTTAAACCCAAAAGCAAAGAAGTCAAATTCTCTAGACACATAAGCACAACAAAATGTACCAAAACGAAGAAGTAGAAACGAAGAGAAGAACGAGGAATGAGGAATGATAACGAAAACAAGGCAAATTAGTTAAACGTCAAGATTAAAAAGTATTGTATTATGCATGTCCCTAGTACACATAGTATGCACTGCGGCAATTAGTTGAATTATCTGTGGGTAGCACAAACAACAACACAACAGCTTAAAGGGAAATAAAATCGAGAATGGAAAGGAAGGGAAGATAATACACATATGCATAAAGAGTATAAATAAATTACTAGGCGCTTTGTATTTTCGTCTGTGCGCTCTATTCGAATTTAAATAATTATAATAAACTATATGATAAACATATGCGATAATAATTAAAATATATATATGATATATATCACACAAATATATAACTCTATAGAAGTATATATGTATGTAACTATGTACTCTCTGGTAAAAGTTGGAAAAAATATTCGAAAAAAACAAAAAAAAAAAAACAAATTTTTGTCCAATTCGCTTGCTCCAAGCGTTAAACAACTGCACGTCTAACGGTCTGTGTCTAACGTTATAAAAAATACATAAACATGCATACATACTACATATATACCATATATGATGCAAAAGAAGAAACCGAACCCTCTTTTTAGATATAATCGTACTTTGTGAGTTTTGTTATTTATTGTCGGCATTATAGAGATCTTATCTAAACTACACAAATTATTTGCTGTAATGGAACCACGTTCAAAAATGGCAAAACTAAATAAAGCAAACAAATATTTAAACAATTTCAACTTCAAATTGCAAATGGTTTTTATTTTCTTGGGTGGAATGGGTGGGATAAAAAAGAAGACTGCAGCGGATGACGTTTGTTGGGTGAACGGAAGATTAGGCGGATCTTATATGACGTTGCTTTTTGTGAATTATAAAGATCAAATATTTCATTAGGGATCATATTGAAAAATTTATTTATGATAAAAGGCATATTGATAATATAGGCTGAATAATATTTATGAAAATTAGTAACGATGTGATTGGTTAATTCAGTGTGGCCAGCTCTCCAAACATTTCTTCAGTCTCATAGAAAAACCAGAAAAACTTAAATGAATTAACAGTTTTCTGTTCGAGTGTTTCATTTTGTTTCTTATTTCTGCTTGGGGTTGCTCTGTAATATTAATTTTAACTGTTAGCATAACATTGTTGGTCTTCTGTAAAAATCTTACCATACTGTTGGCGATAATGTTAATTGTCTTCTTGATTTTAACATTCAACTGCATCAGATGATTTCTATTTCTGTTCGCCTAGTACTTTATCTGTAATTTAACAGCACCCTATACAGAACTCGACATTTTTATAGGGCGCTAACATAATAATAAACAGTTTCAACTCGTTCGAACTCGTAATTCGGGTTGCCACGTTTCTATTTTTTTCTGACACTGTTTGATTATCTCATAATGTCAAATAGAAAGATGATGCTAGCTTAATTCTTAGCAGATTCCTATTAACTTGCTTCGGTTTCTGGCCACTTGGTATTCCACATTTGTTTGTAATTCGCGATTGCCTGCGAATTCTCCGCTTGCAAATCATATTATAAACTCTAATTTTAGAACAAACACTGAGATATATATAATCTATTTGTCAGGTGGCAAATCTGACTGCCAATTAGGGGGCACGTTCTCCACGTTTTGACGTCATTTATTAGGGGAAAGTTGAGGTGTAGAGTGGGAATAACTCTATGAACAAGTTTTAGAGTATCTTTATTATAAAAATTATTGTAATTAAGGAACCCCAATATCAATGAATATTCCTTTGTAGATTTTCGTATTTGTTTATTAGGTACATATAATTGACATGTATTTGTTGTACATATTCATATGGTTTAGGTAAAAAATACATTACATAACGTATATATAGTATATATATAAAAATGCTAATTAATTAGTTTGTCGCTTAACTAAAAATAGAATTACTTTATTCAGTGGGGCCAAGTTGTATTCAAATTCTCTCGACAACATTGGATGGAAAAGGTTGATAGATCGCGTATAGTGGATGAATTGCTAGAATCTTTAGAATCTTCAGGGAAGCGAACAAAACAAGAAACTAATGTGTAACGAACGCAAAAGTTATTTACAGTTTAACTTTGTGAGTGTGTGTGTGTTTGTGTTCTATATCTTTGCGAAAGCCTGCTTTCTCTGGTCCATTTTTTACAGGGATGCAATGAACGGCGTCAAGTCGGGGAACTTGAACAGATTCTGATTGCGTGAGCGCGTGACACGCTGTGGGGCGTGTCCCTGACGCTGTTGTGGGCTGAAGCCAGTGGCTTGTTGGCCAGTCAAGTAGATGCCGCACTGCGAGTTGCAGACCTCGTCACGGAGAATGGCCTCCTTGGGCCACTGGCGGATCAGTTGGCCGCAGTCGGTGATGCGCAGCGAAGCACACTGAGCCTGCAGAGAAAAGACAGAGAGAGAGCAATCAGTATACAAGTTGATTTTGTCTCTTAAGGTACAACTTACTCCTTCGGCTGAGCACACGCAGCTGGTGCAGGGCGAGGGGAAGGCGGATTCTCCGACACGCACATTACGATTGCCGATCTGGCAACCCTGCACATTCTCGCGCCAGGCATTTAAATCGATTTGTGGCATCGACTGGCAGGGTACACGTGGATTGCTGTGAAGGAATATCGGGATAAAGATTAGCTAAGGAAAGCTTAGAGAAATCTCTTGCTGTGAACTCACAGGAAATTGCTGGGCAAATCGAAGGCGGCACGCTGCATGTCGCCCTGAATCTCCAGATTCTCGCAAACGATCTTGGCCAGCGTAACCTTGCGTATCTCAGCCAGCTGAGCCTCGGTGAACTTGACTTCGGGATTCTGGTTCTCGTACCAGAAGCGATCGCATTTTCGCAGTTGACGGAACTGAATGCCAATGATGCAGGCCAGAGTGGGACCGACGAGGCCGCCCTGCAGTGGACGCTCTGTCATGGCACCAGGGAACAGATCAATATCATCGACGCTGGCATAAACCTTCTGGAAGCGGTTAATGACTTCGGTGGGAATCTCACGGCTCAGGTCGCTCCAGGTGTTGGCGCGTTTCAGGTTGCAAAGAGCACGGTAGTTGTTGTACGAGGGAATACCATGATCACGAGCTGGACAGAGAGAGAGGGAGGAGAGAAGAAGAGAATTAGAAGAGCTCAAGCTGATGCAGAGACATCCAACTTACCACGCTGAATGTTGAGCGCAATCAAATCAATGCCGGAGAAGGGAATCTTGCGATCTTCGAAGAGATGATTGGTCACCTCGCCGGTGATGAACTGATCCAGTGTCTCCATGGGCGTGGCCACAAGACCGCGCAGAATCTCATCAATGATGCCAGGCTGCAGCAGTGCGTCCATGCGGAAGAAGCCATCGCGCAGCAGCAGAGGTGGATCCACAGGCTGATGCTGTACACTCAGACGGGGAATGTGCGGACGGAGCAGAGAGTGGCCAATACGGAAGGCAGCAGCAGCGAACTCATTGAAGACAATGGGACTGCAGGATGGATTGTAATCCTTGTAGTAACCTTGGGGCAACAGCTTCAGACCGTACAGGTTGACAGCGTTCCAGCTGAGAATACGTGGCAGGAACTCGTTGAACACGACATGCTGCACCTGTGCGCTGACAATGCGACGAGCATGGTGGAACAACTGTTCACCGTTCCAGTGGGGATTGACACCACGCAGACCCTCAACCAGACGATTGTGTTCCCGCAGGTAGGCTGTGTGGATGGCAGTCAGACCTGGCTGCTCGGAGGCACGATCATCGCCGCCAATGAAGCAGAGTCCGTTGCGCGATTTGCACTCGGGGTGAGTGGCCGATTGAGGCAGCAGCTCCTTGCCGAGTCCTGGTCGCACAGTGCTGTTCAAGCGTCCAGAGAAGCCACGCAGCTTATTGGACAAACAAATGTGTTCACCATACACCATCGAGGCGTCCAGGAAGTGAGTGTTCTGATTGACCTGATCACGTGGACCCAATGACTGTTGACCCGGCAGCGATCTCATAGAGGGGAAGCAGAAACGTTCGCCGCTAGTCACATTCACTTCGGGATAATAGAAATCTCCAGCGGGCACGGGGAAGGGATTGCACTCGGGATGCACAGTCTGGCGGGAGTTGCAGGGACGACAGCTGGGAATGGATTCGTGGAAACCCTTGTGAATGGGTGTCAGTGTCAGATCGTGATCGACAAACTGTGCGAACTGCATCACCATGAGGGAGTAACGTGTGTGCAGATTGGAAATATCTGGATGAATAGTTGTCGAAATGGTACGTGGATTGGGCAGTGGGGCGCCAGTGATGCCATTCACTCGAGGTGCCGAGATGCCATCCTCGTACTGAGCGGGCAGCAGTCGTGAGAAGGTCGTCAGGGATTTGCCCCAGTTGGGATTGCGCAGATTGTTGCAACGTCCCGAGATCGTGCGGAAGGGTGAGTTGGCATCACATTGCTGCGTCGGCTCAGGGCACTCTTCCAGCGGCGATTGGGTGCCACCGATCAGGGCGCTAATGTCCACAGTTTGTAGGCTATCTGTCAGCTCGTTGCGATTGAAAGCACTCTGATTGGGATTGAAGATTTGACGCTTGCGACGCGTGATGCTGTTCAGTGACTTGACAATCTCATTGGAGGTCAGCTCGAAGATCAGGGAGGAGTTAGCCAGTCTCAAGGCGGCCAGATTGGCCTTGCTGAAGGAGGCGGCGGTGCCATCGGGCGAACGGGCGCTGATGCCACCCTCTGTGGAGAGATAGAAGACGAATTAGAGCAGAGTCCAGCCAGGATTAGTGTACTCCAGACTTACGTGCACGCCACACCTCGTACTCGAAACGCTTGCGCTCCTCCAGCTCCTGCTTGGCACGTTCAACGGCAGCTTCAATCAGTTCAGGACTCAGCTCTGCAATGGCCTCTTTGGTGTCGGGCTCCACTTCGACGTGCTCCAAGTGAATCTCATCGTCATCGGCATTTAACTTCCAGGGACGCAGATCAAACTTGGGCAGCTGTGTGCAGTCTAGTACTGAGTTCCTAGAGGGGTACGGAGAAGGGTTAGTAGGAGAGTACACCTAGGGATTCACTGGTAGCACTTACAGATAGTTATCCTCGCGTATGAATGCCTTGGACTGTGCCGTCTCCACTTGATGCGAGCCGCAGAGCAGACCCGACAGCGTTGTCTGGCGAATGCTCTTCAGCTGCTCCAGGCTGAAGGATGAGGGAGGAATCTCGTTCTCGTACCAGAAGCGATCGGTCTGCTTGAGCAGCTCGAACTGCTGAGTCAGCAGGCAGCTAATGGTGGGTCCAAAGAGTGCACCCACAACAGGATCCTCCAGCAGGGCACCGACGAGCAGATCAATGTCTTCAGCGTTCCTAAAGAGCAAGAGATTAGTAGTGGATACACTTGAATCCTGAAGGTGATTAACTCACTGATAGATGTCACGCAAATTGGTCACATGCTCCTCGGGAATGTTGGTCAGCTGGGCGAGATTCTCAAATGTGACATTGACAGCGACAGCAGCCTGTCCGAAACGACGTTCACAGATGTCCAAGGCGTGCACATACGAAGCGATGCCATGATCACGTCCACGATGCACAGCCAGCGCCAGCTCGGACCAGCCCTCCTCATTGATTTGGCTGGGCACCAGCGACTTCTGCAGTGCAGCAATCGAGAGCAGCTCATGAGCGGAGCTCTTCTTGGACAGCATCTCAGGAGGATACATGCTCCAGAAGGCGGGCATGGCACTGGTGGCGAACTCGTTGAAGATGCCGGCGCGAATGGAGCTCGAATAGTTGGCGGAATGCTTCTCGGCCGTCAGTCTTAGACCCTCCTTGGCAGTCGTCTCCTGACCCAGCACCAATGGCAAGAATTCGTTGTAGGTAATGTGCTGTATGGTGGCTGTGATGATGCGTCTGGCCTCCAGGAAGACGTCCTCCTCGGACCACTCGGGATTGATGTGTGCCAGCTGTTCACCAATGTTGTTGTGCTGCTGCAGCAGGGCACGATGCAGTGCGCCAGTGGCACCAGCCACCTGGCAGTAACGGCACGACTCGACCTTGACGCCGCCACTCAGGTACGTGCGGAGCTGGTCGAACTCGTGCCGAGTGGAGCCATACAGTCCCGAGCCATCGATGTAGGCCGATGCGACGTTCATTTGCTCGCGAACGTCTGTCGATTGAAGGAGAATATATATAAAAATATGTAGAAAGAGATACTGTGATGTTTGCCTTACGTTTCTGGCACACTTCCGCATCGAATCCGGGTGCGGAGCGCTTGTACTCCTTGCAATCGGGTCCGGCACGCACAAAGCATTGCTGCAGCTCGCTGGGATCCTTCACGTTGGCCTCGCGCTGGCAGCACTTGCCACTGATGGGCAGCTGACCCACCTCGTACAGATCGTTGGCCAGCAACTGTCCCCAGGCCGGCAACATGGCAGTGATGTGATCGTGACGCAGCTCGCTCTCCACATGTCGCTGCAGCTGCTCGATCACCAGCTCAGCGTCGGGCAGAGCGTGTGTGCCGCGAGAGCTGCGAGGTTGGCTCACGCCATCAGCGTAGTCGGCCTGCAGCAGACGCTGGAAGACATCGCCTCGTGCGCCCCACTTGCGATGCGACACATTGTTGCACTCCGCAGTTGGCTGGCGGTATCTACTCGGTGGACAGACGTCGTAGTCATCGGCAACGCTGGCTTCACCCTGGCCACAGGGCTGAACCGAGCGAGCGCGTTCCGAGCGCAGCGCATTAATGGCGCCATTCTCGAGGTCCTCCGGTATGCGTAGCGTCAAGCTGGGAGCACTAAGGCACCTGTGAGTGGGTAGAAAGAGAGTGGGTGATTAGTGCTTGTAAAACTAAAATTATATAAACATTTATTTTACTAAATAAAAACTTAGCTAAAAATGGCAATAAATAAATCAGTAGAAAATAAATGGCAAAATAAATACCACAATCAAAGTAAATGCAATTAATGCAGATCTGGCAACACCATTTATTCAAATTTTGATTTGCATGGATATTAATCTATTTTTTATCGATATTCTTTTAGCAATCGTGTAATCATGCTGTTTCGATCACTAAATACAACTAAACAAAATACCAAATATTTGCAATTTGAATTATTAATGCTGCCGTGCAGGCAGAAGAACTTTTGAATGCATCATAAATGATAAAAAACAAAACTTACTAATAAATGTAAACAACTACAAATAATTATCAACCAATAAATATACTAATAAATACCAACAACTATATTGCGTACTTTTCTTATTTAAAAAACAGAATCTTTCATATTTTAAAGTAAATATAGTATTTCTCAATAGACAGTTAAGTATCGCATAAGACACTAGTATGATTTTATATAGAAGACCATTAAATATTATATTTTAAATACTAATCTCTAAGAAGATTAAGTATCTCAGTAAGTGATACCCGCCTACACTTTCCTTTTCCCCAGTTCTCTCATGTTTCTACAGAATCTCTCGCATTGATCTGTGAATACTTAACAAAAGTTCCGCATAGAGCTATTTACAATCTCTTTAGGTATTTCACTAATGCCCGATAAGATCGAGTATGCTCAGTCAGTTTTATGCTTCGCACGAGCTGCTAATTCAAGAAGCTCCCCATATATCGATGCATAGCATCGCCCCGAGACACTGCGTTTTTCCAGCTTTTAATTGTGCGCGTTTTTACAACGATAATTGCAATTAGAAGCGCAGTGCAGCATGCATGGAAGCGTATGAGTATACAGCCCCCGCTTGGAGAGCCGGATATGAAACTGGCGTCGTCAACTAATCAATTTCAAATTATGAACAATGACGGGTTTCATTTTCGTTCGACCCGTTCAAACTGTTCGAGTGCCCTCAAAAAATGTCTGCTTATTATGCCATCGTTGCTGTTGTTGTGGCTGCTTTCGGGTTCTTCACGTGATGGCGTCTCCATTGTTGTCTTTGACATCAATAAGCCTCAAAGCTGCCTTTAGTTGTCTTCGACAATTTGGCATGCTCGAGCAGATTTGTCCGTTAAATTGTGCAACAATCGTGGGCGTTGCGAGTCTCGACTGCGACTTGACTTCACTCGATCCGGCACTCGACTCTTAAGTCACCGCGACCAGAAGCTGTCAATCGCATCGCCTAATGAGCCCATTCAAATGCTTAGCTCGGCAAGCGTCATATGACGTACTTCCTGAGCGATCGATCGACCGACCGACTTATACATAAAGCATGAGCATTATGACGTTTACCACTCGCAACTCTGGCTGCGATCGATAATTAGATTCGGCATTATATTATTATTATATTATGCATAAGTCTGCGTTTCTTTTCCTTAAAGAAATATATATGGAGAGAAATATATATCTACCTCAGTGTATCGTGCAGTTTAATGAGATTTATAAGTATCTTTCAGTGTGTGCGGGCTTTGTTTGTTTATATTTTTATTAGTTTTATTTCTTTTTCAAACTCAAGGTTGATTTCTTTCCTAAGTCTTTTGCCAAGCACTCGCAGCAATTGCCGAACTTGTTTGTTGTTCTTCTGCGATTCATCTCTCAAATCTGCTTAACTTATGCAAATATTATGCGAATTCTGCTAAATATCTCAAGTATTTCGGGGAATTTTCAGCAGTGCTTATCGCTTGCATGAATCAACAGAATTTTCCCCACTTCATGTGATTATTGAATCATTTGTGTGTGTTTCGTCACCGATTGCAGGTTGTAACAATTCTGGCTTGAAAGAAATGCTCAGGCATTCGGGCTTTATGCAATTTGGACGTCAGTTTGTCTGTCTGTCTGTCTGCGATTCACAATTGGCACAAATATTCCACGGCACGAATAACATTTTATTCATTTATTTTCGTTACTTATTTATTTACGTATTTCTGTTCGTTGTTCGTCGTTCGGTGTTCGACGTTGTTGTTGCTGTTGCGCAGAACATGGGCAAACAAATGGGTAACCACGTTAAGGCAGTCACGTCGCATTACCTGAAAGCGAAAGCTGCAGAGAGACAGACAGACATCGACAGACAGAGAGACAGACAGACGGACAGACGGACAGACAGAGCAAGACAGTCATGTGAGGCGAGCCGTGTTAAGCCGAGCGCAGTTAGCCAATTTACATTTGTTTGTTTATAGTTTTATTTCTCTTTTATTTTGTGTCGCATGCAGCATTTAAAGGCGAATGCCAAAAACTGTGTCACACCTGACTTTGATGCCACCAATCAACCACAACAACAGCAACACGACAACAACTTCAACAGCTGCGCTTCGAACAACAGCAACAAATAGAAATGCTCGTCACACGCGGCGTATGCGTTATTTAACATCTTTGCCTCCGCTTATGACATCGATAGAGTTTTATAAATTGTGCTCACAATTTGTTCGATAATTAAACAAAATGATCGCCAGTCAATAAATGAAAGTTTCCTATGTTCAGCGCATAAAACTGAAATTTAATTTTAATAATTTTGCATTTTTAAATGCCCCACAAAAATGTCTAAAATATTCGTTGACGGCATTCGAGTGTATCGTGTAACCGGATTTCGAACGCATTCCGAACTCATGTGTTAACATTTTCATAAAAACGTGTCGAAATTGAGTTGTTGCATTTTGAAATGCGATATAACTTCACACGAAGTTGGCGCTCAGCTAAGGATCATTGCGAGGTAACTGATCCAGAGAAAAGCAATAATACAGTTCATTCTTCGACAATGATTGATGGCAGGCATAAAACTTGTGAGTGCGTACATTAAATGTGGATTTTTTAGGAGGTTTAATAAGTGAACTGCACAGTGGGATGAGTTTTTAATGGCTGCAGAGGGGTGTGCAATGGGGTATATTGGTAAATAATAGTCAAAAGAGGCTGAGTCAGAAAGAATTATTCACAGAATCTTAAAACGAATTTATATAAGTTTATATGTATATTACTTATTATATATGTAGATATTGTATATTACTTCAACGTGCAGATCTCTTTAATAAAATTTTCAGCTTGCATGAATCCAGTATTTTTACAGGGTAACCCACCGTCCCCCTTGACAGTATCTTTCATTGTTTATTTTTCGCCTGCACTCAAAATTTATTCCATTTTTTATTAGTTTATCTGCAAGTGTATTGACTTCAGTGTGAGTTATGACTGAGTTGCGGTTATATATTTGCATATTATTTTCGCATCTGCCGAAGCGCAGTTAGTCATTGACTGGCTCAGTCGGTCGATCTGTCACTCAGTCAGTTAGTCGATAAGATGCGCCGTCAGTTTGTAATTATGGAACACGTGATTGTCTCTTAAATACCAAACAGAACATGTAACAAGTTGTGCAAGTCAAGTGGTTAAGTTGCTGCCTCAGCTACTTACTACGACCATTATCTCTAGGGAATATGGTACTATATATGTGTGTGTGGGGAATATGCACACTGCCATCATATGACGCGTGCCGCATTCCACAAGTTGCCAAGTCAATTGCATAAACAGCAGCATCATCACTCGTCGTTTAGTTTAGATGGTGCTGGATTGTTGGATCGGATTGTCGGGCTAATCACATATATCATGGCTAATTGCGCGATTGTTAGCCGCACTTAATAAATGTTGTGCAATCTGCGTTTGTCCAATTATGTTCGCCATTTGCATTAATTAAATAAACACAATTACGTGTGTAGTCCCGCGATTTATGCTTCATTTGCAAGTGTCGATGGATCGGTAGCTGAATGGCTTCCAGCACGAATCGAAACTAAATTGAAAAGCAATTAGAGTCAACATACTACTTAATCAAGTGGTTGCGTAAGTTGATCGTGGCGTGGCACGGCGTTGAATAGGGAACAGCTGGCAACTTGCAAGTGGCAACAGCGCGTCGAGCTGTTCTGTTTGGGGCTCTTGCTAGCTTGAGTCTTTGCCTCTCTGCACCTTATCTTTCTGTGTCTCTTTCTGCCTGCCTTTCTTTGCCTGTCTACCTCCTCCTTCACACTCCCTTTGCTGCCCATTCCCCTAACCTCTCTCTCTATACAGCCCTCTTCACCTTTTGCTCACTGCAAACAAAAGACTTAGGCAACAAACTTGGCGCCAGCTGGCAATTGGCAGTTGCAACAACCGCCAGCAAACACAATTGCAGAAGGCAATAACAATAATAAAAATAGGCACAACTGCATAAATGATTTATGGGCATGGCAATAGGGTTTTGCAAGTGCGTAAATGGGTCAGTGAGCCAATGGCCCAATGCGATATTAGCCCACTCGCCAAGTTGTGCATGTTGCGTGGCCAATTGTGGCGAAAACTGCGCGAAACTAGGCGCAGGCTGAGCATAACAAATTGAAAAAGTTATTTTATATGCCATGAAATTTGCTTATTTATTTTCAAATAAATTTAAAATACTTCCAAGTTATTTTTTTATTTTATAGGAAACATCTGCAACTTCCGCGAGTGAGTGTAAAATTCTGCTGTGGGAAAATCCCTGGTGGGGGCTTTAGGGAAATTTCGCTTAAGCCGCTTAACGCCAGTTGCGGAAGCAGAGGCTCACTCACATGGGGGCGGGGGCGGGGTGAATGTCTGGGCGCTTGGTATGTGCATTAGTCATGCGAGCTGCGAAAAGCATTTGAAGGCGCTTTGTGTGTTTTCATTATCAACAGCGAATGCTGTCTGGCCAAATATGCGGGCATGCGCTTGCATCAGCCTGCAGGCACACACACACACACACGCACACTCACACACACACCGTTGCAGAGCCAAGCCTGGCTTGGAGAGACGCTCCCGCTGCAATTACTCACAAGCACGTAGCCTCAGCGTCGTCATGTGACTTTGCACATGATTTCCTACCACCAACACAGCTGCAGCAGCAACAGCGATGCAAACATGTTTTCTTTGAAGCATAAAAACAACAACAACAAAGCCACAACAAGAAAAGAGCAACAAAAAACAGTCAAAGCAAGTCACAAGACCATTTTCACGACTCGCTGTTGTCTTTATTGTTTTTGTTTCTTGGCTGCCTCTTACACAATACACAGATGCAACAACGATGGAGGTTGCTGTTGCAGGGCTGGGTTGGGTCCGAAGATATCTGCGCAACAAGGAAAACTCGACAAAGCGACACAGCGGCAGAGCGATGGAGCGACCCACTGCAGTTTCAAGTGCACTTGAATCAAACATGAGCGAAACGAAATAGAAAACAAAATATGACAGTGGCCTGCATACAACATCATTATCATTTTCAACATGATTATCATCATCGTCGTCGACAGCCATCGAAGTGATGCAACGCGAGCGCGAGCGTTCATCGAGTGTGCTGGCTTTAAAATATTTGTTACATTGCCAAGTCTTGTAAAGTTGTTGCCAGTTGCTGTTGTTGCTGTTGTTGTTGTTGTTGCTGTTGTTGTTGTTGCTGTTGTTGTTGTTGTTGCTGGTGAACGTTCATATGCAAAACGAAGCAGCAGGCGTGAAGATCATAATTCTACTGCCAGTGTGTGTGTGTGCCCGTGTATTTGTATGCCAAGCTGACGCTCTTGCTGGTCACGCGCCTGCCTCACATACACACACACACTCTTATAGGGGCGTAACTTTCGTTTTCATTGCGAAAGTGCATACAACTTGCTGTTGCTGCTCGTCGCTGTCCACTTCAGTTTGCTAATGCCAAGTCCGCCTCGACTTGAGCTTTATATGTCAGCTGATGGTTCCCCCTTCCCTCCTTCTCCTTACTGGTCCGCCTGTCTGTCTGCCCGTCTGTCATTTTGGCGGCATCAAGGTCGCCGCTTCAGCGGATTCGATTGTGCAATTTCTGCGGGTCTCCATCTTTGGCAACTCAAGTGGCCCAAGTGGCGAGCAGCATTGAAATTTCAATTGCTCGCCAAGTGACAACTTCGAGTGCCTCTAATCGTTCGAAATACTCGATAGCAACAACAGCAACAACAACAACAGCAACAAAATGCTGTAAAATTATCGACGCACCTTTTGCGCAGCCTGCGGCTGAACAATTTGGGTGAAAAGCGCCGAAAAGTGAAAAGAAACAATTGCTGCGAGGGGGAATTATCAACTCAGACTTGACTATAATAAACGTTTAAAGTATTTATGGCCAAATTGTGGATGAAACTGTGCAATTTGAGACCGAAATTGTAGCATAAATTGCAATCATAAATCTTGTAAATGGTTCAATTAGTAGTGGCAAGGTAAATGAAGAGCGGTGGAAGGAAGGTCTAAGGCGGAGTTAGCTTAGCTTTGGTTGAGAGTATCCTGCTGAGAAACAACTTGGAAAGAAAAAACAGAGTAGGCTTGATTCTAAGATACCTTCCAGGTAAAGCTGCACTCAAATTAATTCTTAGGTCTTCTGTAGAGTGACAAATGGACACCAAAAATGAACGTTGTATCATTCTATTTAAGCTGTGAACTTCATTTATATGCGATTCATGGGGAAAAGGAAAGCAGGAAATAAATTAAATAAATTTAAATATAAACTAATAATAGTAAAACCCTTTGTGTCCACATTTGATAGCCCTCGCTCCTATAAACTCAAAGATTAAAGTGTTCATACAGACAGAAAGACGCAAGAAGTTATTACTGTCAAATAAACCCTGCTGTAAATCTTAAACCAAATCTATAAAACGTTCAAATTACATACTAAGTAAATCATGTGCGCGCGACTTGTTTCTATTTTATTGACAGCCCATGAAACCCTAAAGCGAAACCCATCGTTAAACGCGCAAGACAACTCCACAACTCCACTTAAGAGTGTAATTTGAAGTCGCAGACGACTTCCCGCTGCTGTTGGCATCTTGTAAGAGACTTCGTCTGCGAGGTGCCTTGGAAATGACGGAAGCCTCTCGGCGCGCCACGGCGACTGCCAAAAACTCACAGAAATCAACATGAAATTAAAAAAGCGATGAAAAACGAAAAAACAAAAAAACATAAACTCTCAAAGTGTTTTTTGTTTTTTTGTTTTTTTTTTGGTTCGTGAAGAGCTCAGCAAACCTTTTGCCACCATTTGGTTGCCGTCGTTGTTTAACAACCGCAAGCGGCAGCAGCCCCGTCAAGCCTGTTGAGGGGGGCCCACTTCATCCTGAAGTTGATTACGTCTTTGTCGCTGCTGCTGCCATATTTTCTGTGCATGTGTGTGTCTCTCTGTGTGTGTGTGTGTGTGGCTGTTTCTTTCTTGTATTTTGTTTTACTAAACAGACAGAAAATTTCACTTTCTTTACAGATGCCTGGTACCGTTATCTGGCTTGGCATGCCATGGCTGCGGTATGCTGCGGTAAAGTCGCATCACTCCGGGACCGGGACCGAGCCGGGGCCGAAGCTGTTAAATTTCTTTTTAACCCAAATAAACCAGTTGCCAGTTGGGCGAAACATGAATTTTGTCTCTCTCTGCATAAAGTTCGTTTTTCTCTTTCAGTGCTGCTGCTGCTGCTGTTGTTGTTGTGTTGTTGTTGCTGTGGTCGATTGTGTCAGAGACCCAGTCCAAGTGGCATGCAAACACTCTCGCACTGCATCGACAACAACAACAACAACAATACTGCAGCACATGAAGCACACACAATATTTCGGGGCGTCACCGCAGTGCGGCCTGTTTCAGTCTCTCTGGTTGTTCTTGTTGTTGTTGCACATTTATTGCTATTTGGGTTAACCCGCTTACTGTTCAACTGTGCGACTGGTTAGATCTCTCTATATCGCTGTATGCACATTTATCACAGTGAGTTTGCTGAGATCAATAATAACATATATTCTGCTCAGGCAGAACTGGTTGGCTTCATAAACGAAAGACTTAGGCAACGAACGCGTTGGCTTCTTGATTTATTTCTCATAATTCCCGTGCTAAGACCGCACTCAGGGTCAGCTACTGCTTTACTTTAACGACGCCTTTCACTTTGCCACCAGGAAACGCACTCAGGACTCGATTGATTCGACGCCAGTCTGCTTGCTGCGCCAATTGATTTTCCAGTTTTCAATTCAGTCAGTGTTATATATAAACCATCCCGCCCCAATGCAAAGTGCATTCAACTTTTGTTTGAAATTCTCTAACAAAACCGCAGCTCAAACGATTAATTATGCCAGACATTAGAGCAGTAACACACACACACACACACAGAGCGCGGAACGAGTCTTCAGAAATCGCACAAAAATGATAAATGGTTGAAGATTGAAACAAAACGAGCTGCAAATTAAATTACCAAGTATAATTAGAAAACTTCAAACTGCTCTTCAATCCCGCAGACAGATTTCAATTCAAGCCACTTTCAAAGATCGCCAGAGAACAGAACTCGAAAAAAAAGCGATAAACAAACCTTCTTTTTGTCGTAGAGAGTCGATAGGAGCCGTCCTTAACCTTGAACTCGCCTCGGAATTTGCTAATTAATTATTTATGTGCTGGCAAATTGATTTCAAAAGCTGTTCTGAGGCTTCGCTTTCGATTTAATTTCTGTATTTCTGTATTTCGGGTATTTCTTGTTGTTGGGGTTGTTCTTTTGGCGCTATAAGATGTTTGCGGCTAATGAATGAATTTATTTTATTCTCTGATAGAAATTGAAGACTCAGGAAGCAAAGCCAGCGCGATGATTTGTGGAGCAAGACAAGCGCATTGCATGTTCACAACTTCACGATATAATCGTGAAATATGTTGGGTTATTTTTGTGAACTAGTCCGGAATGCAGAAACAAACACAAAACGGGAATCGTCAAGTTAATCTTGGCCTGCTCACATCCGTTTTGCAGAACATTAAAGTTGATGGAGTCGTTGAGTCTTTATCTCAGATTTAATTATAGTATTTTATTTCTTGTACATTTGTTGCTTTTATTTTTAGAGCTAACTGACCTTACACGCACATTTTGAGTGTCGGTTTAACATTCCTCAGCGCACGTTGTGGTCCACAAGAAGCGATCACAGTGATCATCATCATTAATGTCATTAATCATGCGCCAAGTTGAGTGCCTACGGAAGCGCAGATCCGTTCAGCTGTCAACTTAGCGTGGGTCCTTGACAGAATGCATAATTATCATGCAAAGCAAGGCAGAAGCAAAAGAATTTGCATTATGAGCGACACGAAGCGACATAATTCACTGCAACAGCTATGTTTATATTATTTATAGACAGCGAAGTTTAATAAATATGTTAATTATGTGTGCGCTCACATAATCGAACTCGATTTGAATTTCTTCGCAATGAAAAATCCATTTCTCGAACGGCAGAAATACATAAAATAAAAATATAAAAGATTTCACTTTCGTTTCTCGCACTTGACGCGCTGAAGAAGAAGATCGTGGAGTGGCGCGATGAAGAGAAAAAAGCTGTTAACAAGCAGAGACCTTTTTGAGGTTGTCGTCGTTGTTGTTGTACTTGTGCTTATTGATGTTTGTGTGTCGTGCCAGGTGCTTTTCGGAGAGATTACCTAATCATGACTTGATTTTTTTTTGTGTGCGTGTTCGTGCTGCTTTTTCCCATTTTTTTATTTCACTTTTGTTTTCTTTTCAAGCGCTCAACCGCATTGACATAATTTCGCTGGCATGCTTTACATAATTTTTGGCTAATTTATAGATCTTCGGCCTACTTTTAATTAACGGCAGCAGCAGCAACGACAGCAGCGACAAGAGAAGGCAAACCAATTCGCAGACGAGCGCCAATTTTGGAAAGTTTTTTAGCGTCGCTCGGCGCTAATCAAAGTGGAATCTCTATGCAAATCGTGGCTCAATTTGCATGCCAATTGCGTAAGCGTCGCACCTCCCTACAACACGATAACATAAGATAGGAGCAGCTTGTATTTAGGGGGGAGTGGGGGCAGTGGCGGGGCAGAAGGCAGCCTTGGCCGGCTGTGGCGCTGTGGCAGCTGTAACTTCTTTGGCTTAGTCATCCAAACTGCTCTCAGAATGCAGCCAAGCAACTTTAATGCGCTGGCAAATTAAGCACAAGTAGCGCTGCCGACGTCGCAGTCGACGTCGACGTCAATGTTGCTGGCAAGCCACTGACATTGTCTAGTTGACACACTTAAGTCACTTGTTTCGACGTTGCGATGTCGTAAAGTTCTTTGCTGAAAGCCCAACAAAAACATCTCTATACGATGCGATATATATAAAATATATATATAGATATAGAAAGATATATATTCATGGCTAATCCATGCTAGGCACAGTTACACTGTGAGATTTACTTCGTGTTAATTGGAGCAATTGCGTAGGAGCCAGCAAATGAAAGACTTAGGCAGCGAACTTGACGGCAACAAGGCCAGCAGAGCGCGCGCTGTCTTTGGAATGCGCCACAGCAACAACAACAACAACTAGCTGAGACTAGATTGCAGAAAATACTGGGAAATTGCAACCCGTTATTTCACTGGGAATATCAATTTGTTGTATGCATAAATTTATAAAAAAAATCTCTGAACTCACCATAAGATTATACTAAATAGCATTCGCTGCTTGTTCATTGTGAAGCAGTTACTCTCCTTCTCTCTTTCTCTCTCTCTGTGTGTGTCTCTCTCGCGTTAAAATTACGACTTAATAATTTATAGTTTAACTTATTAGCTCTTTGCAGAATAAATAGATTAGGTTTATTAAATTATATTTGGCACGTTTGCAAATTGATCAAATAAATATAGATATAGATGTGTGTGCGTGTGTGTGGATTGATGTGTGAGTGATCACTTTTCTTCTCTTCTTCTTCTTCTTTTTCTTCTCTTGTTGTTGTGTACAATTTGGGGGAACGTGGATAATTTTGGGAACTGTGATTCAACAAACGTCAGACGTCGTCTTGCCAAAGAGATTGTAACCGATAATGTACGCAACGATTTGTATCCTTTCGGTAATTAGCATAACGCAGGCAATACGGTGCACAACATTGAAGCGAGAACGAAGATAACGAGCCTATTTTGGCCACCACAAAGACAACTGGGATACAGACGGGGGGAGACGCGCTCACGTAACGTTCGTTTGCCCAAATCCGGAACGGGGCGCACGCGACCGAAAGGCGAAAAGCGGAAAACCGAAAACGAAACCGAAAACGATAACCGGATAAACTCTAATGTAGACGGAGGACCGAAGCCAACACTTGCACGCGCTGGCACGGCAAAAACGTATCTGAAAGCTGCGAGCGCTGGTGGTCGGGCTTAAAAGGCAAAGCACAGCTGGCAAGCGGAGTCGAGCCGCAGTCGAGAGCTTCCACAGAAACCGAAACCGGTAGAGCCAAAAAGCTCAGCTCAGTTCGAGCTCAGCTCTCACGCACACAGACAAACTGCACCCAGTATAGACTGACTGTGTCGAGGGAGAAAGTAAAACTGATGCGCCACACAGACAGACTACACTCGACTACACAGCATGGGGTCGGTCCCGAACGAAAGCAAAATCAGGCCAATTCACAGATTCACATTGCGGTCAGACAATTTCAATTTCGGGCAATTTCAGTTCATTTCGCTCGCATTGTTGGCACGTCCTCAAGACACAGACAAACACTGCATAGGTGTGTGTGTCTTTGTGTGTGTGTGTGTGTGTTTGTGTGCAGTCATGCAGACATACTTTAACACCTTTTGTGTGCATCTTTTTCGGCTGCTTTTGTGCCTTGTGAAAGGAGTCACGCGCTTTGTGTCGCTTATTATTATTTTTGTAATTTGCACAAGAAAAAAAAGAAGCAGAAGAAGCAGAAAAACAGATAAAAAACAACAACAATAAAAACAAGAAACAACAACAACAAGCGTGAGTGAAGAGGCAAATATTTATTGCTGTCGAAGAAACAAGTTTTTCGCCTCATTGTTGTTGTTGCTGCTCCGCAGCTCTCTTGTTTTTTTTTTTGGTTTTTTTTGGTTTTGGGTTTTGAGTTTTAGGGGCTTTTGGGTCTGGCATGGACTGGCATGGTGCTGGCGCGCAACGACTCCTGCTGTGTGATGTAAGCTCCGGCAAAGGTCTCGCCGCAGTTGAGCAATGCAGCTGTTTCTCTTTCTCTCAGTTGTTGTTGTTGTTGCTCGTCTGCTCGTCTGCTTGTGGGCGTTGCATGAATTAGAAATCTCAGACACATATGAATGCTGCCCCTACTGCTGCTGCTGCTACTGCTGCTGCTGCTGCGTATGGGCATCCCCCATGGAGTTTGGGGAGGCTCAATCGAAAGTGCGCCGCGCTAATGAACAGCTTAAACAACGCACACTTGGTGCGGACTTGTTAATTTGCCAGGCAAACAGCGGCAGCAGGTGGCTCATCAGCTGCAGACGGAGTTGAGGCAGCTGCCTGGCCTATCCCGGTCTGATGTCCACAGGGAAATGCAGTAAAACATAATGTCCGCTAATCAATATCAGCCAAAACTGTTTAGAGCTCAACGTGCCACCGCATTTTACAGCACGGGACGGAGATTATTACAGCACAGCCTGCAGGTGAAGCCCCCTCCCCCCCAAAGAGGCTCCCCAAGGCACTCGTTATCAGCTGAACGAACTTCAAACTTCTCTCAGCGAATTAACTCATCAAGCGAATCGCATTTCACACTGTGAATTCTTTGCTTAATCAATTCAAGTTTTGATATTTAAATAGTTTCGAACTGCAAACTGATTTCATCTGACATTGACATAGTTAGAACCGAGAAATCAGGAAGGAAACTCAGTCAGCGATAAACGAAGAAAACAAAGCAATAAACTATTTTTGGTATGCACGAAAAAAGCACCCTGATCTTAGAACCGCACAGAATGTTGTAGAAAAATATATGTTAAATATATTTAAAGAACATACTCCGAAAAATACAAAGTTATTTAAAGCAAACTTAGCCTTAGTTCGTTGCTTCTTTCCAGCACTTTCTGCCTGCAATGCAGGTCAACGAATTTGAGATTTACACAATATATATCGCATTATATTCACATCATCATTTACATCATGCGGCGATCGATGCGAAATCGGCCCTAACTTTCCAATTTGTTCAAGAGACAAGCAAAGCAGCAAATCAAAGAGCCAAGCAAATAGTTCAAAGCGCAGGCGCAGATGTCACAGCATTCGCACTGAAAGGGGGCCTGCTTCATGGCTAATGGACGCCCCTCACATGACCTTGTGCGGGGAGGGCCTTAAGTTGTTGGCACCTCACCTCAGCTGACCGAGCGAACCAAAGCAGAGAGCAGCGACAAAAAGCATATTTCAAATTACATTTAAATGCGCCGCTCGCTTAATTATAAAACACGAGCCGAGTTACAGCCAGATATATACATATATATATCTATATATCTGTGTATGTGTGTGTGTGTGCATTCCAACCATGAGCTATGGCATCGCATCACGTGCTCAGCTTCGTTTTGTTTTTGTCTTTTGTCTTCTTTTTTTTGGCTGACTAAAAGTCGCGACATTAGCAGCAGGAACCCCGCCGGATTCATCGTCTCTAGCCACAAAGAAACAGACTCAAGAAGATGACGAAGAAGCAGCAGCAGCAGAAACTGAAGCCGACATTTGCAAAAGTTGTTTGTTTGCTTTTTGTTACTGCCTTCTTTTTTGGCTTTATTGGATTCATGTGACCAACTGGTGACTTGTTTTTGTTTTTGTTGTTACCAAATCGATCGATCGAAGTACAATCAGCGAATGCAATGAAGTGTCATCAATAAAGCTTTGCTCACTTGCTAATTATCAATACGGATGTGAGGGGGCGTGTGTGTGTGGGAATCCTTCGGTTTCGATTTCAATTTCGTAAATTAAACACAAATTTATGACAAGCTCTTAAAAAGTTTGATAACTCTTCGCAATCGTTATGTAAATTTCTTGGAATCAGAATTCCCTTTCTGCGACTGGGTCCGGTTTATAAAAGTTCTATTGAACTTGATGGCGTTTCTTTTGGCGCCATTTTCGTAAGCCATAAAGAAGCAAACTTTTGGTTAGTTGTGCCTGGCACTAATTCCATCATTCATCGCAATCGGAACTGACTGACTGACTACGTTATATAGAGGGAGATTGCCACGTCGCCACGTCGCGACGTCGTACGAAGGTCCGGTTTCTTAATTACGTAAAAAATTCAAATCCCATTTAAAATATATTTGTGGCAAAAATGTACGATAAATACAATATAAAATAGCAGGTGATTAAATACCGTTAGCAGCCAAAAATCGAAAAAATAAACTCCAAAAAACAACAAACAACGAACACGAACAACAACAAACAACCAAAAAATAAAAAAAAAGTTGCCTCCGAAAAGTCAGTCAAGTGTTTTGGCGTTTGATGGCTTGACACGAGGCGGCACGACATGATGGCGATGATGATAATGATGGGGGAAAAGCGACAGAGAGGTCAATTAATATATGTATCGCTGAAGTTTCGATTTGTAATCGGACATGAGCAGCAACAGCAACAACAACAGCAACCACAAAGGGGCCGAAGATGCGCCAAATATGCGCACAGTCTCTTTTTTCCAGCAGCCACTCAGCTTGCCTGGTACGGCCGGTACAGGGCACCTCACTTGAGTGTGTGTGCGCGTGAGTGTGTGCGTAACAACAACAACAACAACAACAGCAGCTACAAAAACCGATATCAACAATGGAGTCGCACTTGAACCTTCACAAGGTGACCGCGCAGTGAAAGTATGCGATGCATGTGACATAAACCCGCAGCGACAATGCGAATTTGTGAATGGCAGGGAAAGGGAAGGGAAGGGAAAGAAAGGGCAGAGATTGACCGACTTGTAGAATCAGCCATGTGTCTAGCCCGAAGTACCGTATTCTAATCAATCGGGCAAGCATGAGCTGTGCAAAAATCTGAATAAAAATAGCACTCTTTTATAATGATTGATAGATTATCGAATGAGATGGATGGCGGATTGTGGCTGGTGCAGAGAAAGTCGCAGAGAAAACAGAGCGAAATTTTTAAATTTTAAAGCCTAAAAAGCTTGACTGTCTGTATAAGACATGAGTTATAAGCAAAACTGTGAAGGCACAAGGACACTCAGAAACCCCAAAAGTGAAACATGGAGAGACTGTATCGAATATCATAAGTTGCCTCCACCTTTCTCGCTGTTCCTGGCATTCTCTCAAATACCTGAATTCCTCTATAGCATTTGAAGTATTTTCTGTAAGCTCGTTACGAAAGAACGTGCAGTGTGTGGGCGTTTTATGATCTCTCCCTCTCTTTCTGAATTGTCTGGCAGTTCGTGATTGTCGCCAGACAACAAACAAAATATGCCATACACTTTTCTGTATTTTGCCTTCGATTTTTTTCCATTTGCCTATTTCGATTTAATTAATTGGGACATAAATTATTCATGGCAAAAAAAATAGATAACACTGGGCAGCAGCAGCTACTCTATGCCAAGTTACCTTTAGCTGATGAGGTGCAAGCAGAGTGTGTGTGGGATTATGCTGAGTACAGTAGAGACTCGTTGGAATTCATATTTTTTCAGCTTTAGTTGCGCTACAAAGGCAGAATTGAAGCATCATTTTCAACACATATTCTACAAATATAAAGCATATACCATATTCCATATAGCATATAGAATAAATATTCTGTATAAAGAACTCGATCACGAGGGGGCTCCGGAAGGAGAAGGGGAACCCTTGCTCTGGTTTGTTTCCATGCTAATACCATAAGGGATCGTGTCCTGGGCTTGCCTTTCAAAGCAAGCAGTGCAGCCTGTACACTGCTTGGTTAACACATGACTGTTAGCGCAAAACAAGCAGTAATTCATTTGGAATAACGGCAGTTTTTTTCGATTTTCAATTAGAAAAATTAGCGACTTGCGATTTTTTCAACCTTTTCAATTCCTATTTTCTTCATTACAACAGTACAGGACTTTCCAAGTTCATTTGGGCGTACAGCTCGCCCTGGAAAAGTCCGCAAAGTTCTGGCTATTTTTTTGAGTTTCGCCAACTTTTTTTAAACAAAAAACCGTTTGAAAAAGCCTTTTGTGCGCCAGGGGGCGGTGGGGGCGGCAAAAAACGCATTTTAACATTGTACTGTAAAGAATATTACGAGTGCGCGCAAAAGTAGGCAGTGCTTTTTGATTTTGTGCATGGTTCTCAGAGAGCACTTGAACTGCTGCCTGAAAGTAAGCAATGAAATAATTAATCATGTGTGACAATACTGTTGCATACTTTTAGTGTGACTGTACTAAAACTGGCGAGTACTAAATTTCGTTGACAGTTCAAAATTGAATAATGTTTTAAATATATTTAAAAAAATAAAATAAAAATATTAGAGAAATTATATCTATTTAGAATTTTTTTATAATCTGAACTGTATGGATTTCCTATATATGTATGTATATTGAATGAATGGGTGCTAATATTAAAACATTATTATAGCCTTTAAAGCCAAACCCCCTTGCATTAAAAACATCAGCTACAGTTCTTTTCTAAAATTATATCACCATTTATTATTTGTGACTTATGAACGAAACTTATAAAAGAAACACAACAAACATTACAACTCCTTCTTGGCCTGCTGCGCTTGTGCAGTCGCTGCACTCTTGACCCACCAGTTGTGCAGTTTTCTGATCATGCGCCATGGCAGCCACACCGTCAGCCACATGGCCAGCAGCACACAGCCAATCACATCGAGCAGCAGATACTGATAGAGCGGCATAAAGGCACCGTTGGACTTTAGATGTCTGGCACCCTCATGTCGGATGACATACTCGATCCAGAAAGTGGCCTCATCCAGCGGATGCATTGCATTGTCGCGGAAGCGCTGAGAGACTTGCAGAGCACTGCGCTTATATTGCGGCTCATAGATCAATGCCTCAACGTTTTGTACCAAATCCTCGGGTGTGAACTTGGAGAATACCAGCGAACGGGCATATCCCTCCCGCACCGACTTGATGGTGTTCCTATGTTGATCTCCGTACAGCGGAATGCACAACATTGGCACGCCCCAATAGATGCCTTCCTGGGTGCCAAAGATGCCGCCGTGGGTGATGAAAACCTTCACATTCGGATGCGCCAAGATATCGTTCTGTGGCATCCACTTGCTGATCTTGACATTCGGTGGCAATTCGCCAATCGATGCGTTCTCGTACTTCCACAGCACATGCTGCTTGAGCTGGCCAAAGGCCTGCAGGATCTGAGCAGTCTTCTCTGGCGGCATGTCCGTGCTCTTCATGTAGGAACCAAGACTGAAGTAGACAACGCCATGCGTAGCATTGTCGAGGAAGTTCTGGATATCCAGAGGCAGTGGCTTGGCAGGTTGTATGTGTGCTCCACCCACATCGATGAGCCCGGGCATGCTGGGACGGGGCAGATCCACACTGCGATGACTGTTGATAAGCATCAGCGAAATATTTCGCTCCAGGTCATGCACATGTGGCAGGGCACCTGCAAGGGAAGACAGAATTCCATAAATTAACCAATTTAAAGATCTTTCTCTCCTCCTTTACTCACCTTTGATGGCTGTTCCGAAGTACTTTTCCGCCAGTTGCTGCATCTTGGGCAAGTAATACCAACGTCGCATCACCGCATCATAGAGCGAGAGATATGCATTGTAGGCACGCTGGGAGAAGGTCATCTTATCGGTATGCGACAGCACCAGATGTGGTATGAACGACCAAGGTGTCAGTATGCCCATGGCATGATCCATATTATCCGCATAGCCCATGGTACCAATGGTTACCACGGGACATCTGAACTTGTGGCCAAACATGAGGAAAGCCTCGTGGAAGAACTGTTCCAAGATGACCAGATCGTAGTGCTCGTCTTGACTCTCGATTAGTTGCTTCAACTTCGCATCCTTCAACGCATGCTCCGTAGTCATAAGACCAACATGCCACCACATTTGCAGATTCTGAAAGTCGCTGGCAAACTGCATGCTGAAGATGTTCTTCTTGGGAACTGCGAGGGGGAAAATTGAGATGGATAAGAAATAAATTTACATTCTTTGCTGAATTTGAATTGATTTTAGTTAACTACTGAACAGAGCAACATTTCTGGCAAAATTTGTGTCTTTAACTCTTAGAGATTCAGGAATGAAAGAGGTAAACTTAGGACTATCTAAAATACCTAACACATCTGCCAAGTTTGCAGTCTGAGATCAACAGCCAAACAAATAATTTGCCCCCTAACTCATACTCACAATGCTTGGGAATGTCAAACGACGGACTAAGTATTATCTCGGTGAGATTCTCATGCGGCGTCTTGGTGGGATGATTGTTGACACTGGTCACGTGGTGACCATGCTGCAGCAGATCTCGCTGGAAGTGCTCCAGCCACAGCCAATGACTGGGCGCGGGGAAGGGACCCATAAACAGTATGCGATAGGCATCGGCGGCCCCGAGTCCAGCGGTGGCCAGCAGACAGATCGCCAGAAGTGATCTCAAGTGCAGCTGCATCTGCAATTAAAAAGTCAGTGTGGAACAATTAGTGTCATATTACCATAAACTAGCTGGATTTCGCAATAGTTTATTCCGCTATTTGCATAAACGGGTTAGATTGACTTGCAGTGCAAACATAAAAAAAAAAAATAATACTTCCTCATTATACAGAAATCTGAAACATTATCTCTCTGAGAGCTTTACAGAGCTTGCGTGTTTTTTATTAGAACTGCTCGGGTAGCTCGACAGGCGTCATGTTTTCAGGAAACGCAGTTGATAATCAGACGCTAATTAATGGCCATAATCTGGGTGTGATATGTCAGGGTATTTGCAATTCTGCATATCAGAGTGCAAATAGTTTGCCCACTATCTGAAATCTCAGTGGGGCGTTTGATTAAAACTACACAGAGATTTGATTGAAACACAACCAGTTGATTTCATCATTAATAAATTATTCAAACAGTTTATGAATTGCGCATAAAGTAAGTGGACTGAACTGCATTCTTCGACTTATATGGTCTGCCTTTAATTGGGTGTGTTTTATATATTGTACTTCCCGATACTCAGATAGATTACAAGCTAATTTGGGTCAGTGTAAAGACTTTAGCTTGGCATTGGCAACACCCTAACTGCGGATACCTTGAGAGATAAGGTAGAGTAGTAAAATACCCTCACTTCAGTTAGTGAAATAATAGTAAAGTCTTTCCTATGAACTTGAGTTGTTAGAGCATACACACTTCGATCAGTTGTCAGTGTCTTCATTTTGTTTACTCAATTTCCCTTTCAATACCAATTAACAAACATATAAAAAAAAGCACCTATCACTTTTGACATTTATTTTGTTTTGGTTTTCATTTTCGTCTAGCCAAACGCGATTATTCAAATTTACAGCTCTGTCGCTCCACAAAAAACACAAATTAAGTTACGTTATTTGACATTGAGCGCAGCGAATCGCATTAAATACGTGAACATTCGCATCCGTATGAACATACGCACACACACACACGCAATACTCAGTTTATATGTAATTTACGTGCACTTTTCGTATTACATTTCGGATGCATTTTCTTATGATTCTCGTTTTACTGTTATGTCTAATGGCAGCTATTTATTTTATTATAGATTCTTCATAGCTTGAATGCACCTGTCAGGCTGAAGGCCTGCCACATCTACGGGAACATAATCGCTTGAAGTTTTTAATTGGAAAACAAAACACTAAAGAAGTCTCAATAAAATAAACAATGAATGGGAATTTGTTAAGGTTTTCATGGGAATGATCAAAAACTTTATCTGATATATAAAAAAATAGAATTATTATAATTATTAGTTTTGTTTCTATTTTCCCAGATTTCAAAAAGTTTGAAGAAATAAAATTTGAAATATTTATATTCCACTGTAAATATTTAAAAATAATCCCTGCTTTGCATATTTCGTTATCACTTTCACTTATTTTTTTTATCTTTCAAATAATAAAATAATCAGCCTTTCATAAAATGATTTTATTGTGTTTTTTGCGACCTTGCTTCACTTTGGAGATTCCTTTTTTATTCATTATCTTTACAATTACTTTTGCTTTTATTTACTTTGGGATTTGAAAGTGCGTCTTATTTCAGCTTTATTTCGTACACTTTGCAAAAGGAGATAATAAAATTTTTGAAATGTTGAGTGCTGATATATAATTTGATTTGCCGCGAGCTGCGTCTGGTCTGCAGCGAGGTGCAGTTATCACTGAGTTAGCGGCGCACGGCGCGAGCACCTAAACTTTCTTACTTAATCAGCTCACAACAAACGCTGCTGCTGTCGACGTCGACGTCGTCGTCGCCGTCGCCGTTGGCGCTAACGTCTCGCCGGCAGCAAACACAATTTGTTTAAAATAAAAACAAACACAATGATATGACTGTGTTTGCATTTGGCTTTGCTTGGCTTTCGCTTGTACTTGTTGTCATTAATCACGAATTGTTCTAATACTACAGCCCTGGCAATGAGATGCCGAGTAAATAAAGAGCACAAGGTGTTTGAAAATACACCCTAGTAGAAGATGAGACGGTGAAGGAATAAATAATGAATAAGCTGCTGAGCATTTCGTGTATTTAAAATAAGAATAAAACATATTCAATCTCAAGTGAGTAACAGCGTATCTTCTAGTCGAGCAGTTACTGCTGCTGTTGGTTTTGTTCATTTCTCCGACTCGTAATTATATATAAGTGTAAGAAATGTTTCTGTAATTGGCACACACCCTACAAATGCTGCCAAAATAATTGCAAGCGATCAGTTCGATCGATTGATCGACTCGATTCCATATGTCTGCCGCATGTGAGCGCTGCACGTGCCAGAAATGAGCATTTTTTCTCACATTTCTCTAAAGTTCAACAGACAGTTCGTGAAATGCAGTCAGATCTGTGTACCTATATAATTTATAACTTTTTTTTATCATTCCTAACCTGTTTCACGTTGTGTCAGTGAACCTTTTACCAATTCAAATGGGATTGTTCCGGTTCTCAGTTTATTTGGCGATATGTAATCACACTTGTTTTGCAAGTTTAATGAAATATATTGATTAGCTGATACTCTACACTGGAGAATTGGCAGCAAACATCTTGCGAAATGTAACAATTAAAATATTTTTATATTATTCTGAGATTCGGGCCCCCGAAACTTGTTATTATGCATTAGGAATGCATTAGCAATACTTTATCAATACTGAAAAACTCGTTCTAACAAATTAAAATATTTTCAGGCTTTGCTTTACTTTACAAATGTATCTAAATTTATTGATTATTCAAACAATGCATCCAAAAATTGTATATTCAAAATTGAACCGGCTTAATGAGCTCTAAAGTGAATCGAATAGTTTTTTGATTAAATCAAACATATTTGAAGTTTCTAATTAGCAAAAAACATAATCAATGCAACTGCGGAACTTAAACAGGTCTTCTATGAGAGCAATACTCTTTCATCTTACGCAATACTATAAGAATCAGCACAGCGCCACAATAAATTGCTTTATTTAATCTGAACTAATTTACTAATGAAATACTGAATACTGAACTAAATAATATGTTTACCGAACAACAAAAGACAGCAATATATTTTGCACAATAAATTGATAAAGCTCAAATTTTTGCACGTGATAAAGCAACAAGAATTGAGATTCCTTCCTCGTATGCAAAACTTATTTGTTTATATTCGGATTATGATGAAATATTTCAGTCAAATTGCAAACAAGCTAAATTTGCAAAATATAAAATCCCGATAAGGTATGTGAAACGATTCTAAATATAATTAAATTTGTTTTATTTAGAAAACAGCAAAATATTTATTACCAGGAAAGATTAACCTTGAGGTGATAACAAACAACGCAAGTATTTCCTTTTCACTGGAAATCGTTTAAAAAATCCGTTTGTCCCGGACAATTGAATAAATTTAACGAGGCAATCGAACAAAATCGTGCGCAATTACAAAAACGGTACTTGAGTTATTTTGTTTTTACCTAGAATTAAGAACTAAATATAACTGGGATGAGTTGCGAATACGATGAGGTTGTTTTTGAACTCATTTAACTCAGACTGTCCGTCTGACTGATAAGCAAGAACTGCGCTCCTAATCTTGGGTGGGTATTCACATAAGTCAAACGACCTTAAGTCTTTAATTTATTTCGTGCGTGGAGATAAGAGGTAAAAGAACCTTGCATACTCAAATTTGTGGATGGAAAGCTTTATAAATTAAGGAAAGAGTGCAAAATCATTTGCAAAAAAATCTCTTTATACATAGAGAGAACAACTCGTTATCCATTTTGAGATATGAGCTTTGTACACAGAGAGAAAATTGTGAAGACTATACTAAACAATAGATTATAAAATGCTTGACTGTAATTATTTATATCAACTAACAGTCGTAATTATTTATAATTTATTGTTTATTTACTGAGAATAAATTGAGTTTTTGCCTCAATATAGTCAACAATTATACAGAAATGTGGCCTAGATCAGTTCTGTCCGGATAAACAAAGAAACTGCTAAGGGTTTTCAATCAAAACAGATTGTAGCTGTAAGTAAGTACTTATAGTAGGTCTTTATATGATATAGATGTCGTTGATAGATTCATTTCTATAGAGAACTGCACCGTCTTGAATATTTTTACACTCTGTACGCTTCATCACATCACGTGACATAATTGTATTACTGCAAAAGGCCTAAGGGCCTGCCTGTTATAGAAACATTGGCGACGATTACTGTGTCGCCACTGAATGCCATAAAAAGCATATGAAACATGCAACAAATTAAAATGAACATGTAAAACAAAACCCGAAAAAAGCACGACAGAAGAAGCCGAAACATTTCAATGGGAATTGGCACGCTTCACTGAAGCGCACCAAGAGGAAACTGCACTCGCAGAAGAAGAAAGAAGGGAAGATGGAGGTTGAGACCGAGGCGAGGCGAGGTGGGTACGAAGCTAAGGCGTAGGCGATGATGGACTGCCCAGCCCAGACCAGGCCGGGCCAGTCCAGTACGAGTGCAGACCTGCCCCGAAGTTGCCTGACTTCAACGGCACTTTTGATGCACGCAGACATGGAGGGTTCATTCATGAACGGGTGAATGGGTGACCGGGCTGCAGTGGGAGGGGAAGGAGGGGAACAAAAAATGTGGCCACGGTGCAATGAAATTGAATTGCGTGTGGCGAAATGTGTCGAAGAGAGTCGACTTCATGCGACTTCATTGCGACTGCAACATGAACGAGAGGCAGCTCGTCAAACGGTGGCGCATTAAGATACTTTGTAGCCAAGATAAATTGCCGAGCTGCAGTCAAAGATCTGCGATGCGAGCAAGAAGAGCAGCAGAGCTCGAATGGGCTGCTTTAAATGTCGACTTACAAATATCTGAGTAGTTCCACCATTATATGATCTCTCCTCCAACTTGTTTGAGTATCAATAAATCTATCCTATCTCTCTCTCGCTCTGTGTGATTGACTGACTAATTGGCATGGATGAATTATGTTAATTTTAATTGTCGTCAGGGCTTTTCCGATAACTTCAATGACAATAAGAAGTTTTATCTAATACTTTTCATGGGCTTTCTAGCTGACAGGAACTTTGACGATGCCGGAAATTCCATTTGATATATAGAAACTTTTGTAATTCACATTTTTCTTTAAAGTACTTGAGTCATCTCCGTTTAATGTCGTACGAGTTGAATCTTTTACGAGGTGCAAAGTACAAATTTCGAAAACATACGACATCAATTGGCCACCCAATATATATCAATTCTATATGCATTAGTCGCCCCGCCCAGATCCAAATGAAGTTCGCCCAACAAAGGCAAACAATTTGTTAGTTTGCGCTAATTTAATGTTTACTTTGCACTTCAAGCCCAGCGACCAATTTGGGCAAATCGAACAGAGATACGCATTGAGCTATTAAAAACCAAAAACCTTTCAATACGAGTTCTACTGCCATTTGTATCTATTTGTATCGAGTCTGCTCATCAATTAAGCCAGCTCGCGTTTTCCCAGGCGCGTTTTAGATAAAGGGAAAACGCACCACGCACAATAACCCACCCAGGCACACACTCACACACACACACGCGCTTTCACACACCCCCAGTGCGGATCGGAAACCGAATCCGGGAATGGGCTTGTGCCCAAATGATGACACTGCCGATTTCCACGGAACCTATGTTAGTGTTCTTCTCGAGCAGAGCGTGTGTTTCGAGGGGCAATTAAAAATTTCACCAAAATCGAAACGTTGCGCATGATTAGCGCACGAATTCGAGAATCAAGAGCGAATGTAGTGCAATACCCTGTAGTTGTGAGAGTGGTAAAGGGTATAATAGAATATATAAGAAAAGGAAAAGGAAGGAAGATCAAGTGAATGAGCAGATAATGAGAGCCAACACTAATCGAGATAAGGTGCCTGGGAGGAACTACATATGGTAAATGATTACGTATTATTATTAAGGAAGAACTTACCATACATAACCAGTAAAATCTTAAAAGCATGATCTATATTATAAGAGGTAGAACCCTTATAAAACCGTGATATGCAGCTAATATCTATAATCCATGCCAAACTCACCATACAAAAACTAAGAAGATCTCAGAGCAATATTTCGAATACTAGATCATTTAAAGTACAGAAAACTCTCAATGAAATTAACGCTTAGCGTATTACTGACTACAGGGTAGCCTACAATCGACTTCTCGCAATGCGATCACCCTTCTCATTACTGACTACAGGGTAGCCTGTAGTCGACTACTCTCCATGCGATCACCCTTTTCTACTTCAAACTACGCCCGCATTGGCCGATCGACGCAACTGAGTCAGCGGGTGGTCGGCGACGACAGGCCTCGCAAGAGACTTGGACTTGCCCAAGCCTAGCGAATAGTTTCGAAACGGGGCGGGAGGGGGTGAGTTTGTTTTGGCAGCCTGTCGGCATGCTTGACGAACAGGCAGCTGTCAATGTGTCAATATTAATTTAATATGTCAGAAATAAAATTATAGACAATTTAAAAATTGAGTTATAATGGGACACTCGAGACGCCTCTGGAATCAAGTTGTTTCCGAGCAGCGAGGGAGGGAGGAGGGTGGAAAACTCAAGTGGCTCGCTAGGATAACTAACATAGGTTCGTTCCCGTGCCTGTTCACACAATCTGTCAAGCACAAAACTGTGACTACTGTAACCAGATAAGATACGAGATATCGTACCAGGCGGGCGGGTGTTCTATCACGCATGCCAATGACCCGTATAGGTATGGGTGGATTGGTGGATTGTTCCTTTGGCCGGGCCTAACCTATAGCAATTTGTTAATGAGCGTATTACATGGTATTCCGAGTCCATTAACTATACACAAACAACAGTGCCAACACGCCCTGAAACCGAGTTGCCCTGCCTCAAAAGAAAACCCCAACTGAACTGCTATAAAAACTGTTGATGCGTAAAAGGATGCGCCCTGTGCGTAGGTAAGTGTAAGTGCACTTACCATTTCCTTTCCAGATATGCGCCAGGGTTGTCAGCTCGCAATCGCAATGGAATATTATTAACAAATTGAAAGTCATTTGCTGAAGAGATATGCCTTGGTTGATTTCTCTGGAAGGGAAACAGTTTTTATTGTTTAAGATTTTCTTTCAGATAAGAATTGGACTTATCGATTTACGGAAATTGCAGTTAAGAGTGGAAAATATTCAAGAGTAGTTTCAGTTCTTATATGAAATATTTGTACGACAATTGCAGTTAAAATTGGGAAAAAATTTAAGAACTTTGGTTCTTATAATAAATATGTGTCTGATAATTGTAGTTAAGAGTGGGAAGTATTCAAGAACCTAGTTCTTATAAGAAATATTTATCAGCCAATCAATTAGGTTGCTCCAAATTGAGTTAAATTTCTGAAGAAAATTCCCAAAGTCAGCAAGACAAGTTTGTCTTTTATTGCCATGTAAATCTACACCAAAAAACCATATCGCATTTTACATAAGCCCAATCATAATCATATCTAAACCGTATTTACGACTTCCCGATAAGTCGCCCCGCGACAACTGCGACTGCAACTGTCTTCGTTTGGCGCTGCTCCCCCAAGAGAGTGCAAACGAATATCGTACGCACATGTGAGTATATTCAAAATACATTTGACTTGAACTAGTATTTTCGTGTGGCTTTTTATCGGCGATTTGGTCTCGAACGCAGCGTGTTGCATCGCCGGGCGTCTCCTTCCCTCGAGCAATTAGGAGAAGTGCAGTTTTATGTGTTTATTTGTGCATATGCCACACGGCGGAACGCACAGCTGTGTGGCCTAACCTACATACCTGCTTGTCAGTATACATGTGTGTGTGTGTGTGTGTGTGTGTGTGTGTTCAAGTGGTCGCCCTCTGGGGGCAACTCAGGGGCACTCCCCGCTTGACTAGCTGCAGCTCAAATTGTGCGTGCCACAGAGTCGTTGTCGTTATCACACCCGCTAAGGGTTGCACACACCGTCGAGACTCGAAGGGGGCGTGTAACCGATACTGTGGACAAACACACTCACAGACACAAACATGAATATATTCGTATATTCATAGTGGGACTCCTTTCGAGGCATATTTTTTGATTTTGTGCATTTCATTTATTAATGAGCTTCGGCCAGAGATTTATGGGGCATGTCTTGTTGTCAGTGGCATTTCGAATGATGCATGTCTGCACTGTGGGCACGGCACAGTGGGTACAGCGGCTAGCAGCCGGCAGCAAGCGGGTGTCAAAGGGTTCGTTGGCACGCCAAAAGGATATTCACACGTTGCAGCCGTGTGACTTATGTAACTTAATAGGCTTCTAAAAGAAATGGCCAAGCGATGTTTATCGCTCAGCGTGCCCACACTAAACACACACTCACACACACACACTCACACACACGCAGGCAACTGCGCTAGTGAAGGAGTTGACGACAAACAACATGTGGCAATGGCCCAGCCAAATTGTATCCACATGTGTGCCTCGCACTCGCCCCACAATGCCGGTCATCATCATCATCAGCTGCAGCAACGGCAACGGCAACAGCAACGGCAGCAACTGCAGAGCAGCAACACGGGCGGGATAGGAGGACAGCAAGGGGGAAGGGGACGGTGTGCGAGAGCAACTGCGGCAGCGCTAAACAAATTGAAAAATTTCAAGTCCTCAGCCTCTTGGCGCTCGCAATTGCTCAATCGCGCGTTTTCGCGTGCTCGTTGCCCTGGCGAGGGCAGGGAAGGGAATAAGGCTGTGCGAGACGACAGCAACAGCAACACATCGACAACAGCAGCAGCAGCAACGACAGCAACAACGGCAGCAGCAGCAGCAGCAGATGATGATGATGTTGCACAGCGCAGAAGTACAGAGGCTACGGTAAACTCAGTTCTCTGCTGAGCTCTCTGCTGCCAGAGATGCTCAAGCAGCTCAACGGGTGCGCATTGTGAATATTCATGAGTTCTTTTACCGTTAATCGATTGATAAGCGCAGATTATTTGCTTGCTTGGTGAGGTGGTTATTCCTATTGAAAAAACTAATTGGTTATCTTCTAATATAAGTTAATTTATCAAAGAAATTTGTTATGGGAAAGTTTAGCAATGAAGTGGGAAGCATCTTTGGGAGAACTATGTGAATAAAATTAGCTATACTAATATTTATAAGTATTTTACCTTAGCTTATAAGAAATATCTATTATTTATAATATATTAATTGAAAGATATAAAGTAATAGTAATTTATACAAAGAAATATAATTTATGAAAGTAGAAAAATTATTTTGGCCATTTAAGAAATCAATGGTTATTATTATTTATATAATCTGTAGAATTGATTCCTGCATTTCGCATTTTCATTCGAAGTTATGGCATCTTTAGACATTCAAAACAATTAATCATAGATCTACATTATTTTTATGTATAATATAAATAAGATACAATAGGTATAACAGATTAAAGTTCCTATAGAAATCTATGAAACCACCTTCTTAAATATACGAAACCCAACAAGTCTTCTTTAATATCTGCTATATCTAGGTGTAAATCACAAGAATTCATATGTAATATCGTATCTCCTATAGCTAAATCACTGCCAAAGTCAAATCACCCATATGACGACACATTTTCACTCGCGAATGATTCATAAAATCGCCAGAAAACACTTCATACATGGCAGATGCAGGAAACTGATGTAGAACAGCGTACATTCGATCAGTTGGGGGGAAGCTCATCACTGAGAGTGTATCTAGATACATTCATACTTGCTTACTTATTGGACTCTGCTCGCCTTCGGCTGAGCACGCTGAGTGAACCGCGTAAAAGTGACTCGCGGGTGCGCCATGGCCTGGCGACCGTGCCGGGTCTCTCTGTGCGTCCTCTCCCTCCTGCCCCTCTCCCGTTTCTATGCTCGTCTGCTTGTCGGTTTGTCTGTCTCACTGCGCATTGCGCACTGCGCCGCACACTGCGTGCGGAATTTTCTTTTTCGAGTTCGGTTCAGTTCGGTTAGGTTTTTCGGTGCCGTCAGTCTGTGAGAAAACGTCGGGCTGTTTGGTCGTTTTTCGGCTGTCTGCGCGGTCTGCTTTCTGGCTCTTCTTCAGTTCGGTTCGGTTCGGTTCGGTTCGGTTCGATTCGATTCTTCTTCCTCGGTCGGTTCGCCTGGGGCGCCCTTTGGCTTATCGAACGAATTCGTTTGTTGCGGGTGGAAAACTCTGCGCACCCTGTAAGTGAGTGTCTATATATGTATGTGTATCTCCACATGTGTGTGAGTGTGTGTCTCTGTGTGCAGTAAGTGGAAAAGCGCATCCACCGCACAGTTAAGAAAAATTTAATTTATTTTTAAGTTATTTATTTTCCTGCTTCTTTTGGTCCGATTCGGTTTCGGTTTTTGGTTCGGTTCTGTCGGCGTTTTTTGTCGTTTTATCGTCAGAGAATTCTGGGTAAAAAAAAGAAGAAAATACTGAATGGAAGTGTTTGTTGTTGTCGTGGAAATGTGAAGAAATGTGCACAAGCCGCCCCACTCACTGCAAATTGACCGTGAACGTGGATGCCATAAGGGGATTTCGGGAAAGATATATACGAGTTCGCCTTCTCGTTCGCGTTCTCGATCTCATTCTCGTTTCCTCATGCCAGACACAAATAATGTAGTGAACCGAAATACTCTGTAAGATGACAGAGCACGCAGATAAATTATGAATATACAAAAAGTGTTTCAAGAAAAGCAACTCGAGAAAACTGTGAAACTGTGTGCAGTTGTGAAATGTGGTGTAAAATAAGAAAGCAACAACGAAAAACATGGAAAACAAGATTCATAAAATATAAAAAAACATTTGAAAAGCCCTATAAAAAAGCTCTTAAAATTAAACACAAATTTTGCCAAGTTGCCAAGTAAAAATAAACAGAATGCAACAAGTTTTTGTTGAGTTACAAATTTATGGAAATTGTTTATAAAAACTTTAGGTATTTATTAAAAAGCAAATATAATTCAAATTGGCTCATTATGCAGCTTAAGTAATGAAAATTGCATAAAGAGAAGACTTTAATAACAATAAGCTTATATAATATAGGTACATTTGTTATCATATAGCATCGATTTCAATTAGCCGAAAACGTTTAACTTAGCGAACAAAGTCTTCTCCATCCGGATTTCCTTAGTTCCGCCCCAGCACATTTATTGAGCTTGCGTTTTCAATCATAAATCAAAACTCGTTCGGCCTAAGCTGCCAAAGACGCGTTAGGAAAGTGTCGAAAATGGAAAATTGAAACTCGGTGTAGGCGTTCGAAGCCTCGTCTGCATCGACGCCTACCAAAAAAGAAAGAGAGGCTCCAAAACATTTTGGCTTATCGACTACTTAGGCGACTTCGAAGCCGATGGCGTTTTGTTTTGGGTGCCACTAATTTTTAATTACCATAAAATGTATCTGGGCCCGTGAGTAGCCTAACAATTTGTAGAAGTTTTCCAAATATGCGGCTGCAGCTGTGTATCTGACAGATACATTTATGAATTCCACTGCAGATGCAGATGCAGGGAACACGCGCCCGTCATAAAATTCCACCAGCGATTGTCACTTTTAGGTGCATCGCCGTCTGGAGAGGCATCTCAAATTGTATTTTGACTGCGCGTCGGGCTATAAAACTAATGACAAGCCACAGCACTTACATACGATTACACATATGTACATATGCATGTGGATACGTATGTGTATGTGGAGAAATTAACAGGCAAAATTAGCTGCGCAAGCGTTAACAAGCCGAAGACGACTGCAATTGACCCCTCAGGATGTCGAACCTGGCGTCGCTTTTGCATTCGCAGCATATTCCCCCTGCCCCAGTTCGGGCACACACACACACTCGTACACTCGCACACTCATCATAATATGCCGCCTCGATCCCGATCCCGACTCGTCGCGTTATATTTTTAGATATCCGAGCGTAAATAATTCATTTTCCAGTCACAGTTGTTGACGTTCGTCGCACGAAAGTCCCGCTAAACTGACGCCACATCGAGGCAAGAAGAGGGGAAATTTTGTGGCAGAGGGAACGCACGGAAAATGTCTTCCTGCAGCTCCCAAGGGGGACAAGGGACTTTTTCTTTGGATTTTATTCACCCAAGGGATTTGCGTTGCTCCGTCGCTCTTGATTTGCATCTAAACTTGAAAGTGTTTTTGCGCCCTATTTGGCCTTTTGATATTGTCTTTATTGCATTTTTCAATCGGGAATACTCTACGCGATCTTAGGTACTGCAGTTAGAAGATGAAGTATGAAACAGCAGAGAGAAGAAGTTATAGAAGTTGCAATGATTTTCTTCTACTGAACTCCAAGATCCATATTGATACTTTTTATTGAAATTCTTAAATTTTAATATATTTAAATCTTTAATATATTTATGAATATACATCCTCATTCAGGGTATCTTGAGTGTCGTCTTATCCTTCAGCTGTCTCCCCTTTTCTGCTTAATTTTTACTTTTAAATACGCTTCCAGCGTTGCAATGAACTTTGACTGCAATTGCGGTGGATTGGCAAAGTATGAACTAGAAATTCCACTTTGGCAATTTGTTTGGCCTAAAAGCAAAGGCGAAAAAGAGCAAAGAAGTACAACACATGCTGCTCCCTCTCTTCTCTCTCTCTTTCCTTCTCTCTCTCCATCTCACTTGCAGCTTAGCTGCGTGGCATGCCACTTAAGTCGCTTTTTATGGGCGTCTCTCACTTGGCCCAAAAATATAATAAATTTTACTCAGCGCCATCCGCACAGCTCCAGAGCGCAGTTTCCACTTCCACTTCCAAGTGGATGCCAACTCTGGAAGGGGTAAAGACATGGCGGGGGCTGCAACTCAATTAAGTGTCCATAAAATATCCAGATACGCTAATCAATGATATATGTATATTGTATGTGCGGCTGTTCGTACAAATTGCCTTGCGATACAGACAAGTGAATTGCGTATTTCTTTTTTCGAAACTGAACGAAAGATTTCTTCTCTAAAAAAATGTTTGGCAATTGAGAATGAGCGAGAGAGTCATTGACTGGGGATTAGCAAATCGCAAAATGTGAAATATCATTTCATATAATAAGTGCCATAAACAAAGCAAATATTAATCTCTCGAGTCTGAAAGCTGCTGCAGAACGGGGCTTTGACCCATAGAACGAACGCACGTGCCGAAGGCAAGATTACTCAGCTTGGACTCGACTTTGATCGTATTAGCTTGGGGTATATTAAACATGTTTAATAAACAAGTGAATAAACAGGTGATGTTATAAAAATAACTTCAGTAAATAAAGGCGTTTTAGAATATATTTTTGATGATACAAATAAATTTAAAGTGAAATAAATTAAAAGAAAAATAAATAAACATTATAATTCCAATTGAATCAAAAACATTTGTCAATCTAGTTCAACTAGAATGACCCTCAGTGCGCGGTACAGAAATATTAAATAAAAATAATTTACATATAAACCTTAATTAATAAACATTTCATAATAAAAGTATTTTATTGCTCATTAAAGAAAAATAATCAAAAACTAATTAAATGAGTCAAAAGCAAATGACTCCCGCGTGTGCCATAAACCACAAATAAATCAAAGGCTATAAAAAAGCATTTAATGAAATAGTAATAAATATACATATATACATATAATATAAATATGTTTTCAGTGCGCTGCGAGAGATTGGCATAATTCCTCAAACATAAAACGAGAGTAAAAAGTGTTGGAAGTGCGAAGAAATTGCTGCAAAGGCAAATTGAAACGTAATCAAGCCAAAGTTGTCGATATTGAAGTGTGTGGAAGCAGATCTTCAATAGAGCGCTGGAGTGAGGGAGACAGCTTCAAAGGCTGTCTATAAGTGTGGCTGTGCATCTATCCTGCTCCATGTACCCCTCTGTCCCCCTCTGTCTGTCTACGGCTGCTGCCCCCCTAGTGCAAACGCATGAGTTCTGTCAACGAAATGACATGCAGCATCTGTCTATGTAGCCGTAGTCGCAGCCGTGGACCAGGACGTGCTGCTGTGTCTCAGTTCTTGCTATTTTTATGAGCACACACACACATACGCACGCACACACACACGCGAGCACACCCCGACATACGACGACGGATGCGTGGCCCCATGAAAAATCAATTAACACGCAGAATTATTAAAAACGTCGAAAAAGAAAAACGAATATCGAAAAACGCAACTCGTTTGGGGCTCCGATCTACAGATCTACACTCAGTGTAATCTCTTGTGGTGCATGCAACACATCTTCTGCTGCAACAAGAAGAACATCAAAGCAGCTGCAGCGCAATGTCGCGCCTTTGCGGATTCGGATATGGATTCCTGCTGGCCGTGCTGCAATTACTGCTGCAAACGGCAGTCTCTATGAAAGGTAAGTCCAACCGAAGTTAATTAAATGTTACAGGTACAACTGCGGTTAAACCAGGGGAGTGAGGAGGGGGGAAGAGGGTACCCTGCTGAAATCGCAGCCGGTAGCAGCGAGAGACAGAATCTAATACCCTGGCATAAACATGCGATTTATCATGGCAAATGATCAACGCACGATTTATGCTCATTACAAATATGGCCGGCCACGAATTGGCCACGTTTTTTAGCCACAAATTCAACGAGCAGAAGCTGCCGCTGCCACTGCGACAGCGACACTGTGAGAAGACGTGGGCAATGTCCAAATTGCATTTACCTGGCTGACAACAAATAAATAAGAGTCAAAATAAAGAGTTGCAAATGGTGCAGTCAAGCAGTCAAGGCACAAACATGCACCGTGGGCAGCTAAATGTCAAATGGGGGTCCGCACAGTGGATGAATGTGGTGAGGAATGGCAGAGACTGTAAACTGGAGTATATAACATATATGCACAGCATTCATAACAGTAAAAGACTTTCTATATTTAGTATAATGTTTACCTACTTAGTAATTCACCTTCAATACTTAGTCTTTATTAAAATATTATACTTTTTTCAAACTGAAATTTAAGTAGAGATTTTTATGATATATTTTAAAATGTTTATGATATTATCAAGCTTTTGCAAGATTATTTTCATGTATCCCTATAACTGATAGTTAGATATTATATTTGAAAAAAGTAATTAACTTAAACTTATTTCCCATTAAAATAAAACCATTTACCGCCACCAGCATCTATCAGTCTCTTGATTTTCTCAGGTAAAACCTTTTAACTGGTTCAAAAAACTAGAAAATTAATAGATTCCAACTTATGCATCTTAAACTAAACCTAACTACCTACAACTTTCTTTCATTGCTGATATACAGTACATAAAAACTACTATCAACAAATGGAGGATTTATTTTAAATGCAAAAGATTTCTTCAATTATTTTCAAAATTAACTTTTGATAGATCTGATATATTGAGAACATCTTCGAAATAAATGCTCTGCACAAAAAGTCCATGTATAAAACCTCATCGTTTTCCAGATCATAGCAAACTTATGCTGATTAGCTATTCACAATATAAATTAATACAAAAATATACAGAATAAAAAAATATACAGATTAGAAAAATATTCACATTCAAAATAATTCTTTTTGAAAAACTACTAAAAGAGAAACACACTTTCATTAGATTTAGAACTAGTAAAAATCTAAGCAATTAATACAAATCATAAGTCAGTCGTTTAAGGCCCTAACAAGCACAAACATAAACAGACAGTAAAATGAGATATATATATTTATATATTTATATCATTCCTAGATATAATATATACCATATACAAAAGTTTCGGCCAAAGGGTGAACAATATCGCGAATCATGCCTAATCCAATTTGCTGGCTCAAAATTCGAGTAACTGCTCTGGGCTGCGTCTTGTGCCAGTTTCGCCGGCTTCGAGGCGTTACGTTCTCAAGCTTCCCAAGCTGGGATCTCTGGTAACCGCGCCGCCATAAAATCCAACTACTTAAGTACACTGCGCCGTCGCGGTGCACTTAACGCATTTTTCACGCTTGACATTTGACTTGGGGCGCACTTTTGTCGTCGCCGTCGTCGTCGTCGTCGTTGTTGTCGCTGTGGAAGCCTCCTCTTCGTTCTCCAACTTGCAACTACGTTGCGACTGTCACTGCGGCGTGCCACAAAACGTTGCACACACACAGGCAGAGAGCAGGCTGGCGTGCTCTTAATTCTTCGCACACTATATTTAACAGCAAATATATATATACTACATATATAGTGGCTATTGTATATATAGTATTCTTGTGCTGTTTGGTCTTGGGGCGCAAATGTATTTTTAATGATATTTTTAGTTGGCACGTGACGTCACTTTCGGCTGCATGAATCATTCGCACGCACTCGCGAGCCAGCGAATTTTCACTTTTCGTTTTCATTTTCGTTTTTTGTTGGCTTTTCTTCTTTGCTTCATTTGATTTTTCAGCAAACTCTTATTTATACAACATAAAATGTAAATGATTTACACGCGCAACGCATTGTGCCAATTTGAACGCTGTTTAACACAGATACATGTGTATATCGGGGCGCAGATACAAATGTATCTGTAGCCAGCCGGCTGCGTATCTGTTGCTGCTACTGCTGCCATGTGCTACTGTTCGCACTGTCTGGCTTTGTTGATTATTCATTTGCTAAATACACTGCAAAGAAAGGGATGGGAGAATTCTGTAAAATAAATACTAACATATCTTTTATTTATCTTTTGTATCTGATAGATTATAAAGCAGAATTGGTTTTGATTTTTGGATTATTCTTTTATGGTTTAAGTTTTCGAGCATGTAGGGAGAGAGATACGTTTCTGCTTACTTATAAGAAGAATGGGGAACGATCTGCAGAAGGTAAAGGATTAAGGAACCCTCCACTCTATTAAGAACTTAAGATCTTCATGTTTTCTGTTCAAATTTTATAATACTTCAAAATTATCCGCTCTGTAGAGCATTCCTTCATCGTCTCTGTCCATCAACAACTCACTTGCAATATAAATATCACCATATGTCAGCCAACATCTCTGCCCGGTTGCATTTGCATTTGAATTTTGTAAATTTTATAATTTATTTTGGCGACATACGTTGTCCATTGTCGTCCTCGCGGCGCACACTGTCATCATCAGCTACCCCCGCCAACGCTGCTGCTGCAATTGAGTCATGTCATTTGAGAAATAGTCTTTATGATTGTCATGTCGATTGCCGTCTTACTTGATTATCTCTTTGTCCCTGATAGAGGCGCACAAAAAATGGGCAGATATAAAGGCAAAAAAAAAAACATACTTATAATTGATTTTTATGTGGCCCCCGGGTCTAATTAGGCTGCTCCATGCTGCACATTCCACATGTTTATCGGCTCAGCATGCCATAAAACGGATGCATGCTACACCAAATGGGTTCTCGTCATGATGTTTGCTATACGCTCAGGCGGCAGTTTTATTTGATTTAAATTGATCTCTAAAGCTATAGAATAGAGTCATAAAATGCCGAAATAAAACACACCCCGGGATTTCGAAGTGCCAATGGCTGTGAAAGTAGCAACTACAGATGAGTTAGATGGGCTATCTATGCAGCTTAAGGCAGTGAGAAAATAATCTCGGAAAGTAAGAGTTATGCCAAGAGATGGGCAATCTTCCAGGGGGCACATGCAAGCAATAACAATGAAGTTGCTTGGGGAATTTATATCAGCTTGCTTGGTTGAGAAATTTGTTGACGGATTATCATTCAGGAATATCTCTAGCATAATCCTGCTAAGATATAAGAGTTATAATGTGATTTCTTTGTAGATATTTATGGTATATGTTCTGAACTTCACTTTAAGAATCAAGTTCATCTTTCTTTGATAGACAATTGTTGGGAATGATCTTGTAAATTATCTGATGTATGTCCATTCTTAAAAATATATTTTTCTTATATTTGTTTATTTAATTAATGAGCATCTATAGTTGTTTCTTCTCCAAAACTATTTATAATTTAATTAATATATTATTTCTGAATTCTTTCTTAAGATTTATTCTTTAGAAGTCAAACTACTCTGAACTACTTCTCATTTCTTCATGATTGGATAATAACTATCTAAGATAAGAAGGTTTTAGGTTTATTTCTTGCTTATCCTGAAAAGATAGAACCTTCTTATTGCGTTTCCCATTTAGATATATTTGTGTTTTACATTCTAAACATTATTCTATATTGCTTCAGGATTTTTTCATCATTCTCAGATAGGAAATTGCTGAAAAATGATCTTCATAAAACCTTTATTAACCTATTTTCTTAGCAGATTGTCATGAAATGTATTCTATATTTTATATAAACCATAATCTATATATATCCAACTTCTCATCCCTCAATTTTATTGCATCTCACAACTACCAATTAGTTTTAGGCCATAAAAATCCGCGCCTAGCTTCATAAATTTCCACACTGCAACTCGCATAATTTCCCGAACCACACGTAGTAGAGGCACAAATCACATTTCCCACCAATAAACTCTGACATTATTAACAAAATTAACTACGGAGGAGAATGCATCAAAAATTATAAATTGTCAATGTCAGACGAAATGCTGTAATGAATGCCATAATATGCAAGACAAGCGAAACTCGAATGCCATCGTAGTCTGCAGCCGCCAGAAGCGCATTAATTAAATTGGAGAAAATAGAAGAAAATTAGAGAAAAAAGATGCAATAAATGCCGCTGTGTGGCCATCAAAGCGAAAGCTCGTATAACTCGATAGAGAAGGAGAGGGGGCAGCAGTTGGGGAGAGGGGGAAACACTAAACGCGACATATAACTCAAATAAAACAAACATTGGCCATAACATAAATATTCGCCCGACGCGGCTACCTTCTGCACGGGCCGAGTTGAGCATAGATAAAGATAAACATAAATTTCCACATTAGGTGTGCAGCAGGCAAAAGGGGGAGGGGCAGACAGAGGGAGAGTGGCAGGGTGACTCGTGTGTGGACCATGTCACATGCCGCCCGGCAAGTTGCAACGCATCTGTTGCCATAATTCTTGTTTGTAAAGGCAAAGGGGGCGACTAGGAGCAAGGGAGAGAGGGAGCGAGTAGGGGAAGCGCAACGGGGGCGTAGCTGGTGTTGCTGCCTTGATGATGTCTCATTTGTTGCCGCCGCTGCTGACGGCAACTGGCGAATGCAAATCGCTTTCGTTGCACGCAGCAACTTCCTGAAATGCATTTTTTGTTTACCCAACCAAATGCGCGGGCGTCTTTTCAGTTTTTTAGGTTTCTTCCAATCTTTCTGTTATTATTTAATGTGGGTCAACTCTGCTGACGACGCTGATGATGCGTGGCGGGAAAGTGTTTTAGGTTTTCCGCCAGTTTTTGACGCCTGATTGCCGCTAATTGGCGTCAAAATGGCTCGGCCAACGCAGCGAAGATAAAATTGTTTGTTGCTCTTTATGCTTTTGTTTATTCTCTTGACTCTTGTCAGCTGAGCACGTGTGTGTGTGTGTGTGCAACATCTGTCTGCAACTGTTTCAACTGCCTGTGTTTGTTCAATCCCAAATACATTCATGTGGGTTAGGTCAATACAAGATCGCATCTCATTGTTTGTGCTACAAATTGCCGCCGAAAATGGAGACGCCTCCAAATACTTTTTAATCTCATAAAATAACTCAATTTGAAATGCATTTGCATAAAAATCCCTTTCAAATGTGACAAATAGCTTAGCCCCTATATGATTTATGGCGCAAGCATGGAATATTATAGGAAAAACACAGGGCACATAAATCATGCGTTCGCCTTGAAACTAAAACGATTCTGACAACATAGGGAAAATCAGTGGCAACTTGTCAGAGTGTGTATCGAATTTCAAATACCCTGTAGATGGTAATGGGAAAGCTCTCATGTTGGATCTTTAAATTGTCAATCTTAAGGTAACTTAAGACTTTTTTAGTTGAGTTTTTTTAGGAATATAGTATTTTCTTCAAATAAATCATTTCGAATATGGATCTATTTTGCTCAACATAACCTACCATATGTACAGGTAACACAGAGCTCCTTTTTGTTAAGACTTACTGTTAAAATCCCCAAAAATGAAAATAGATTAAATATTTCGCTATACATAACCTCAATATTATTATATTCTATTCTTTATTCTATTATGTTAACGTACATTGAAGATTGCAATAGAAAAGAATGTAAAATAACTAAGTTTTTTAAGTTTTACTAAGTAAATCCATTAGAATCAAATCAGTTTAGATTTATGAAGTTATATTCCGCCTAACATAACCTCAAAGTTAACTTTGACTGAAGAACGTAATGAAAAACAATATAACTTAAGGTTGCATACAACTTAGCTATTTTAAACTTTGACTAAGATATCTTCTCAAAATAAACAAGACTGCATATAGATCTATTCAGTAATACATAACTTCAATATATGAAGTTACCTCCTTCCTCCAACCACCGCCCCAAGTTAATGTACCCCAAGGTATCGGCCCCAACTACTCAGAATGAGGGCAACAGATATTGGCAAAGAGCAAACAAGGCGCACAGATAATTAAGCAAATCAAGATGGAGATGGATCTACAGATAGATAAGTAAATACACACAGAGATGGACAGAGTGACTGACAGACTGAGTGCGCCAGCAACTCAGTGCGTGAATGACGGACAAACTGACAGCTGGCCGAGAAGGAGGAGAAGGCTGGACAAATTTGTATATGTTAGACAGTTCGTTCAATGGGTCGCTCGATTGCCAATCAACATTGCAACATGCCACATTGCCAGATGCGCGAGGTGCCTCCAGATGAGGGCTGGGCGGGGCAGAGCATCAAAAGTCTCTTGTATCTGATCGGAGTGTCCGTTTTAATTACAGTTTCACTGTACGGCGATGGTTACGTTTCGATGCCGCTGCAGGAGGCCAAAATGTCAACGAACATTCGCGTCAAGTTTCGCACCAAGCAGGAGGATGCATTCCTCTTTCTGGCAGCGGGTCGCACCGATTATTGCCTGCTGCGTCTCGAGAATGGCATCATCAGCTTTAGCTATAAAATCGAACAGAATGTGGTGCAGGTGAGTCGCAGAGGTGCTTAATCAACTTCAACTTGGATTTCAATTTTCAATTTGCAGCTGCGTTCGCCCAAGAAGCAAAAGCTCAACGACTTGGAGTGGCACGATGTGGCTGTGCAACGTTTCGAGAACAATGTCACCTTGCAGGTGGATAGTCACATAATGCGTAAACAGCTGCCCGAGAACTCTGCTGCACTCAACGTGCACTTTGGCACCTTTCTGGGCGGAGTGGGAGATTTTACGGCTGAGTTTCTCAACGATGTCATCGGTTTTCGTGGCTGCATTTCGGATGTGAGTAAAGAGTCCTAGAGTCTGAGCTGTTTGCAAGCTAATCTTTCTTCTTAGGTCTTCTACAACAACATCAACATTATCAAGCGCGCCAAGGATCGTACTGGTCACACCATCAGCACGGGAGTCTCCTGGAACTGCAGCAATGAGTTCGAAGGCGGAGTGGAGGATAGCATCAGCTTTCTGAGCAATGATTCCTTTGCCCTAATGCTCAAGGAATCTCATGCTGTGGGGGAGAGGTAAGTGCAGTTCCGAACTAGGTTTCCTTTCAAGAGTTCCGTGTAAATCAATCTTCATTATGGGAATTCAACTCACCTCCTTTTCCTCTGCAGTCTCTCCTTCCAGTTTCGCACCATGACCGAGTCGGGCACCGTCTTCTTCAATGGTGGCTATGATTTTGTGCTGCTGGAAATCGAAGATCAGAAGTTGAAGCTGACATTCAACAAGGCCGGCAGCCTGGTGCAGTTCGTGACAAATGAGTCCATCTCGGACGGCAAATGGCATCGTGTGCTCTTGCGCTACGATGCCACGATGGCCGAGCTGGTGCTGGACGAGGGCACCGCAACGTATCATGGTCGGCATTCGAATGAGACCAAGGCGAGCATTAATCTTGAGAAGAGCGTCTTCTTTGGCGGCGTGCAGGAAGAAATGCGACGTCGTCTTATCAACAAGGGACTGCGCATCAATGAGCTGAGCTTCAAAGGCTGCATGCGGAATCTGCAGGTGAATAACCTCGCGCTGGGCTTCGCCGAGATGACCATCTCACGTCACCTGGCCTTGGGCTGTGTGTGGAAGTATCCCTGCTTGGAATTCAATCCGTGCCTCAAGAGCGGCATATGCAGTCAGCACGGGGTGGACGAGTTCATTTGCTACTGCGATCAATCGTACTGCATCAAGGCCGACTTCCAGGGTCCCTTCAAGGTGAGTGCGCTGTGAACTTGACCTTGTTACCGATCTCTATAAAAATTCCCTCTCTGCAGATCTTCACAGAAACCAGTCCTGAGCTGGAGCTGCTGCGTGTATCGCCAATGCAGCTGCTCGAGGGCGGCACTGCGTTCCTTACGCAGAGCATTATCGATGTGCTGCTCGATGTGCGACGCTATCCCAGCCTGAACGAGCGATCGATCGCGTTTCATGTGGTGCATCAGCCCAAATACGGTCAGCTGCTGCAGTCTTCCGGCGAGAAAGGCAACTTTGTGCCCTGCCGCAGCTTTAATCTCGTCGATCTGGCCACAGATAAGCTGAAGTATGTGCACAACGGATCGGAGAACTTCAACGATCATGCCACGCTGGATATGCAGGTCTATGGCGATGCTCACAAGATACCCGAGAATATTCTGGGCAAACATCGTTTCCTGTTGCATGCAAATATTACTGCCATAAATGATCCTCCCCAGCTGCAGTTGAACTCGCACAAGATCTTGCGCGTCATTGAAGGCATTGAGCGCGTGCTTGATGTGGATCTCTTCAACATTGCAGATCCCGACAGTGATCCCAGTGATCTGATCTATACCATAATGCCTTCGACGGATCCGCAGGAGGCTTACGGTCGCTTCATGGTGAACGGCATCAGCACCATGACCTTCTCACAGGAGGATGTTAATGTGGGAAAGGTTTCGTATCTGTACAACTCCACCACAGCCGAATCCTTTAGCTATCAACTGTTGCTGCACGTTTCCGATGGCATTGAGACCAGCGACACCGTCTACCTGCCCGTCTCAGTGCATCCGCTGGAGCTGCGAGTGGTCAACAACACTGGCCTCATTATGATCCACAAGAGTTCGCTGCTACTGACTCCAGCGAATCTTTCCATCGGCACCAATGCAGTGGACGAACACATCGATATACGCTATGATATTGTCAAGCCACCACAGCACGGCGTGCTCCAGCGCCTGCGTCAGATCGATGGCACGTGGGTTAACGTGGAGTGGTTCAGCGACAGCCAAATGCTGCTGGGCCACATTCGTTACCTGCACAACAGCGATTTCCCCTGGCAAGACGAATTCAAGGTGCGTATTTGCTGCGGGCGGGCAATGCGCCAACTCTTTGGGGAATCTCCCAGCGATTGCGACACTTTGTTGGCCCTGAAATGAAGTTGTAAATTTGAATAAGGCGGAACTAATACATCAATTACGACTCTTGCTCGACTAAGTTTTTGAGGAGTATCTGCATATACCATATAGTACTTGACTCTTGTCCTTAGCTGGTGAAGTACTTACTGAGGGTCCAAGCTTATTTTCTTACAAACCTTAAGCAATCTGCTGTATTTTATCATGGGTAAAATGTCCGAAAATAGGATTAATCGCCGCCAGATCGTTTACCAATAATAAGAGAATTGGCTACCCATGATTAGAGTACTGCTGTAGGTGCCCATGAATGGGTTAAACTTTAAGTAGGCACTCATGAATGGGCAGGAGAAAAGAGTATCCATGACTAGAGTACTTATGTATGTATCCATGAATATGTGCGTGGAAAGAGTAGCCAAAAGAATACCCATTAAGACGCTGAGTAGTTCGGCATTCGCTTACCATAGGTTGACTTGGGTAACTACCCAAGTAGGGAGAAAGAAGTAGAGAGTAAGTAGTTTAAGTAAGGCTAATCAACACCTGAAGAATTAAAAGCTACGGTTAATATATCAATTACCATATACAACTTCTTTATAATACCCGTACTTCTCCTCTCCTCCTCCACCCACAGTTCATTGCCTCATTTGGCTTTGTGACGACGCAAACCTTTGACTTCCGCATAACGTTCACACGGCTGCGCATTGCCAGCAATTCTCCAGGCATCTTGGCAATCAATGGAACACGTGAGTTTCTGCTGACGAACAATCTGCTGAACTATGAAACGGTGCCGATTGGCAGCTTTGCCCGCAACGTGATCTATAAGATCAGTAAGACGACCAAGTATGGTGGCATTTACGTGGAGGGATCTCGCAAGGCGGCCAAGCAAATGGATTCATTCACACAGCAGGACATCGATAAGCGACGTATACGTTATAGAACCCATCACAGTTGCTACTCCAGTTTCACCGATCAACTTGAGTTCGTGGTCTCCGTGGCAGAGTGCGACGATGTAACTGGCAAGCTGCAGATCATCTTCAATCCGTTGCCAGAACTAACGCACACGTTGCACTATCAGAAATACGATGTGCTGCAGGTGCAGGAGGGGGAGCGGGCACTGATTACCAAGAATCACTTCGAGATACGCTTCAACATCTATGAGAGTTTGCAGTTCCATGTCTCAACGCCACCCAATCATGGTTTGGTCTGCAAATATGACGAACAGACGGGGCTCACCACTCCCCTCGAGCTGTTCACACTGGAGCAGCTGTTCCGCAACGATATCTACTACTGCCACGATGACACAGAGTCCACGCTGGATGGCTTTGAGCTGCTCATACTCTCGGGCGAGGAGACTGATCTGCAGTTTGTCTCCCAGATGGAGGTGCACATCAAGTTGGTCAACGACAATGAACCCTATCGCACTGAGGTGGAGCGTGTCTTTCATGTGGTCCGCAACGGCATTCGGACTCTCAATCCCACCGTGCTGCAATACCTCGATGCAGATGTGAATACCAATCACACGGATATACATTTCACCCACATGTCCAGCACCAATGGCGCCTTCTACAAGTCCGGGCATTATGTCGACACCTTCAGTCAAGATGATATTGCCAATCGTAGGGTTATGTTCCAGCACAGTGGTCCTGATGTGGGCACTGCCTCGTTCATTGTCACTGATCGCGAGCATGAGGTGAACGGTCAGCTAGAGATACATGCCTCAGATCCCTTTGTATCGATGCTGCCGGCGAATGCTTCAATAGTGCAAGAGGGAAAGTTTGTCATACTTAAAGACAAGGACTTTGTGCTGGAAACCAATTTGGATATGAAACTGGATGAGATCTACTACGAGGTTATCACGCCACCTGCCTATGGCCTTCTAATGTACCTCAGCGGGCATGGTGGGCGTGGCGGCGGCGATGGCAATGGCAGCACAATGAACAAGGTAACCAACTTCACCTCGCTGGGCAACTTCACACACTTGGACATCGAACGAGAGCGTCTGGTCTACTGGAACACCGAAATCGCCTCGATGGATAAAGTCAGGTGAGTTCTCAGGTTGAAACTTTCCTTTGAGTAGTTGAGGATTGTTGGATTCTTCCAGATATCGAGTACACATCAAGAACATAACAGCAGAGGGCGAGGTTGTCTTTCGCATCTATCCCTCGGCCTACTGGGAACCGCTACAGGTGAAGCAGAACCACACGCTCTACGTGGAGGAGTCCACCAGTGTGCTCATCTCCCGTGATATACTAGAGGTGAGTCAAGGAAGGAGATCTGAAAATTAAAAGACTAATTCAACCCTTATTCAGGTCGTTCATCCCAATATATCACCTGGAGACATTACCTTCCTGGTCACATCGTCGCCCATGCACGGATACCTCGAGATGCAGTCGATGTCCTTCGACGATGAATACAATTGCAAAGTGTTCGATCAATCCTCGGTTAACACGGAGAAGATGTTCTACATTCAGGCAGGAGTAAATCAGTCCTCGGATTACTTTGTATTCGACGTCACCAATGGCATCACGTGGCTGCGTGAGCTGATGCTCAAGATCATCATCATACCCGAGAAGCTTTACATGCACACAAACACCATCTCAGTTGTGGAGGGCAAAACAGTGCAGCTAAGCGCCACGGATATACAACCCTATTCGGAGTATTATCGTGGCAAGATATTGGAGTATATTGTCACCATTACTCCCACATCTGGACACATACTTGCGGGCAACTCGAAGGTTAAACGCTTTACGCAAAAGCAGTTGGAACAGGGCAGCATTCAATATGTGCACAATGGCAGTGAGAACGGATCGGATACCATCACCATGGTAGCCATGGCCAGGAACAAGGAGAGCGTGCCGTTCGAGCTTGAGTTTGCCGTTGTGCCGGTTAACGACGAGGAGCCCATGATGGTTACCAATACGGGTCTGCAAGTCTGGAATGGAGGACGCTATGTCATCAAGAACACCGATCTCTGTAAGTAAACGAGTTGTTTAATGAGGTTTCATAATTCATGATTCCACTTATGGTCTTTCTAGTGGCCCAGGACTACGATTCGCCGCCGGAGAACCTTACGTATATTGTGCAACACGTCTATGGAGGTTTCTTGGTGGAGAAGTCTGCCACGATGCACAAGATCGAGCAGTTCACCCAAGCACAGATCAATGCCGAACAGATTTACTTCATGCACGATGCCAATTCACGCAAGAACGAGCTCTCGTTTGTGGTCACCGATGGACTGTTCAACACTAGCCTCCAGTTGCTTAACATCCAGATCAAGCCCATCGAAATCCTTGTGCAGCACAATGAGAATCTTCACGTGTTTCCACATACCAAGAAGCAGATCCTACGAGATCATTTGCATTTCAAGTGCTCGGATGAGGACCGAGAGATTCGCTACAATGTTACAGTGACTCCCACTTTGGGGCGCATTGTCAACGAGTATTTGGGCAATGGGTCGACCAAGGAGGTCACTGAGTTCACCCAAAACGATGTGGACAATGGACACATATTCTACGAGCACACCGCTGTCATCATGGAGTTCCGCATCAATGATTCCTTCTTCTTCGATGTGGTTGCCGAGGGCAGCGATCACCTGTTGGATCAGAAGTTCAATATAGAAATATCTGTATCATCTGGTGGCTTACTAAGGTTCCTACCAGTCTCAAAGTTGATCGTCGATGAGGGTCAATCAACGCCTATTAGGCTGGACTTTTCTAAGATTCTGGACTATCTGAAGACACGTGCCGGCATCAATAATCCAGAATTGTTTATTGAAGGCGTGCAGAAGCCTGCACACGGCTACATCGGGCTGGGTAACGAGTTCAAGCCGATGCAACGATATCATCACAGCGATTTCACTACGAAGAAGGTTTACTACGTACACGATCATACGGATACCCTGGAAGATACCATACTTATGGGAGTATACCTCACACAGGGGTAAGTTGTGGGTTTAAACACAAGATGAGCTGGAAGTAATATAATTCTTTTTCCTTGCAGCAACATCTTTCTGTGCAATCTGACGATTCCCGTGTCGATCAATCCCATCAACGATCAGCCCTTCAAGCTGATCACACATCTACCCCAGATGACTGTGGTCGAGGGCGAGAATCGCACGATAACACGCGACGTGCTGCTGACCGAGGACAAGGATACGCCGCCCGAGGAGATCATCTATGATGTGATGAGTGGTCCCACGCTGGGTGTGCTCAAGAAACTGAACAGCGATGGCCAAGCGGAGGATCTACTTGCGTTCTCCAATCATTTTACTCAGGCAGACATCAACAACGATCGCATCATTTATGTCCACTTTGGTCAGCCACAATCGACAACTTTCTGCTTCACCGTTAGCGACGGACAGTTCAATCCGGCATACGAAGTCTTCACAGTCATAGTGGCTCCCATCAGTCTGCTGCCATCGGGCACACAGCCAGCCGTCAGTCTGCAACAGGGCACAATCAGTGCACCCATTCGGCTGGAGAACATTGGACTGACCACCAATGTGAAGTTGGAACGCCTGGCGTACAATATAACCAACTCGCCGCTATATGGCATCAACTTGTACAAGAATCAGCCGACGTTGAGGTTCAACCAGCAACAGTTGAAGGCATCACAGATTAGCTACATGCAGACGGAAATCAATCGATCCAACGACACGTTCCAGGTTAGCGCCTATGTGCCCGGCACTAACTACGCCGCACAGGTGGATGTGGTGGTCAAGGTGGAGCCAGTGATTAAGATCAATGATATTTTCATGCGCGACGCTCAGGCAAGCGGTGGCAAGATCCGTTTGAGCTGCTCACTGGTCAGCGACAATCCTCTGTCGCTCAAGTTGAACAACTTCAATCCAAAGTTCGTCATTACACGCATGCCGGCCACGGGTCAAGTGAGGAAGATCATACGCAGCAGCAGCTTGGGAATGCCACCAACTGGCGGCACAGATCCACAGAACGAGCGCTCCACGAATATATTCTCTTACAAGGAACTACGCAGTGGCGTCGTCTACTTTGTGCCCCACAACTCGGTGGATCAGACGGAGGCAGACAGCGACAGCTTCGACTATCAGCTGCTCATCAAGACAGTGCAGCCGGCACAGGCAACGGTGTCCATTGAGTATCGTGCTCAGGTGGTCGAAACGGAGACTGTGCATTTGGGTAATGCGGACATATCCATCAATTATCTGGCCGTTGGCTGTGCCCTCTTCATTCTGCTCATTTGCCTGCTGATCGTGCTGCTGCTGGTCAAGATGAGGGGCATGCGTAAGCGCAAGGCAGAAATATCCAAAGATCAGCCGCCTGCATTGCCTTGCCCACCAGATCTGACTTCGGTGAGCCCACAGCATCATCATAACCACCATCACCATAACTATGCCAGCTCCGAGGCGGACTCGGTGCCGGCAACGGGCAACTCGACACCGTTGCCGGGCTTCAGCAATATACCGCACTGCAAGATCATACCCGTGGAGTCTTACAAGCACGAGTATCCCGACTATGATCCCGACGAGGATGAGACAGACGATCAGTGCGATCCACAGCAAATGATGCTGCCGCAGCGCTACAATCCGTATCATGTGGATCACGATGCCTGGAGCTCGTCGTGCGACATGGCCAACGATTTCGCGGGCTACGCTTCCGTGCCTCAGAGCATTTCCATCTCGGGTTCGGTCAGTTCGCCACCATCAGCGCCGCCAACGAATCCCTTGTTGCGCAGGAATCAGTATTGGGTCTGAGAGTCCGTAGGAGAAAGGGAGATTTTGTGGCAAATTAGTTTTTAATTATTTATTTAGGCTTACACTTACGTATGTTTAAGGCTGATTTATGAGATTCGCACACAATAGTTATAGGCAAACAGACTTTGTTAGTTTTTATGAAGCATTTTATACAATATTAACCTAGCATACATATCGAAAAGCCATACGAATATCAGCTTCTCTTACAAATTTTGCCATATACAGTTAGGAAAAACAAAATTTATGAACTTTCAATATTAGTTTTAAGTATTTGTATTAGATAACGATGTTAATTGCGAATTTTTATAATAAATGACAATATTTATAAGATTTATTAATTCACTTTTTCATTGAAACGAAATTACAGTTACCAATTGATCTGGGCATTTTACAGCACTAGAAACCGACCGCCACATTTATCGAACCTAACAGGTATTAATCGATTGATCTTGTTCGGTTGCAATCGTTTTGCCGCCACTCTTTAAAACTTGTAATAGTCGCTTATCGATTTTGAAAATACTTTTAAGATAATATCATCAGAGTTTATTTATAGTTTTTAACGCCATTATGCACTTAAAGCTTAGCTACAGCTATGTATTTTTAAGCAGTTAAAGTAGAATATAAAAATATCACTTATTTCAATGTGATGCACACTGTAATTATTTGCAGGTGTTGCAGATGAAACATGAAAAATGTTGCCAATGTTGCAAGTCATGTTGCCAGACAGCACTCAGAACGCTGCCTTTGTGTCCGCTGTCGGTTTCTCTGCGACGGGCGTGACAACCATCGCTTGATTATCATATCCTCCATTATAGCTATTGTATGCAACCTCAGTCACTACGGTAGTGGGTGTTGTGCTATTCTCGGCCGGATAGCGAGTGCTCACGGGCGTCGCCATGGTGATCACTGAGCCCTCGGCAGCGCCTGCAAAAAGGTTAAAGGTTAACAGACATGTCAATGTCAGGTAGAGGCAGTAAATCAGTTTCATTCTTACCTGTCACACTGTAGATCTGTGACGGCGCTCGCTCAATGTCACGGTTTATGGCACTGAGATTTGTTATTGTCGTGGCATTGAGATCCTTGCCATTGCTCATCTGGTTCTGCTGCTTGGACAACACCCTGCAGAGCCAGTGGTGCAGACAGCGTCGGCGTCGCAGCCAACCCAGGCACTTGATCAAATACTGCACTGCAATCAGCGCGAGTAAAAGACACAGCAGCAGCAGCACCACGTGCAGTGTGCCCTGTATGCTGTGTATCTCGGCCTTGAGCGGAATGTAGCTGTTGTAAGCTGGAAGTAGATAACCTATTTAGAGAGGTTTTTAGGGAATGAGGAATCTTTTAATGAAATCTAAAGGATTGTAGTCTAGCTGAGGATATTTTTTATATTGATTTATATATTCATGATACATATCAATGAAGATCTCTTATTATTTATAGCAAGAAGAACCTTCTAATGCATTCGAAATGTTTTCTATCCATAAGTATAAAAGTATTCCAAGTAACCCAGCACAGAATTACTTATTATACTTCTTCTTTGCTTTCTAAATATTTTACATACTGCATCACATCCCTATTAATATTTATCTCTCCTTATTTACAGTAGGATAATACTACAAATATCATATTAGTGCATAAAAACTGCCTTTGCAATCTAGCTAATATAGATATAGATATTGATATACAGATGTATGTATTGTATATGAAACGTATTTGTGCTTATTTATTGCTTTTTATATTGTTATTTTATTATAAAAGAAGAAGTTCATATCGAGATGCTATCGATCATTACAAGATCACCTAGCTTAGTTCTAACTTCCCTCCATCCTCAGGTTTATTCATGCAAACTTATTGTTATAAGATAATGTTCATATACCTCCAACCAGGGCCACCGAAAAAGGGGGGTGACGGGTGGGTTTCCCCGGGCCCGCAATTTTCAGAAGGGCCCGCGATTTTCTTAAAAACCTTCACTTTAATGACGGTTTTGACTTTTTTTAGTAAAATAATAATAATAATAATATAAAATATTAGTACATTTAAATCCACAAATTAAAAAAAAATTACATCACAGTCGGAAATAGCTGATTTATTTGAAGGGAAGGGAGGGGGCCCGAACATGGATACCCCCGGGCCCTGATTTTCTCTCTGCGGCCCTGCCTCCAACAGATAGGGAGTTTCTAACAGTTTACCTACTGTTCATGTACTATAAACATTTCTACATACATAAAGTAAAGATCACAAGTCTTTAGACGTTTATAGACGGGAAGTGCGCACTATAAACACTTGAGTCCAAAGCAAATAATCAAGCTGAGATCGCACTTTGGCTCATTGTGTTGATGATGTTGGAAATTCCCGAATACAAGTTCCGAAACCGCATAGAAACTCCGGGAACAGAATAACTTGTCGATTCGTGTATCGATTGGAGAAGTAACCCTTTTGAAAATATTTTTATCATCGTCTCTGGCGACGTTCCGCACTTGGAGAGTCAACAAACAATGAGCTAATCATCGATTAAGACACGATCAGCACTCTTTATACTATATACACCATCAGTAATCGGATATAATTGCCAGCTGTTCCCCCTTTCCCTCTCACTCACCTGCGCACTCCTTGGCACACGTGCTGGCTTGATAATTGTGCGATTTGGTATCGCAAATGGCTGTGCAGGGTGCACAACTCTCGGCGAAGGCAGAGCAGTACTCATCGATGGGATGACAGATCTTGCCATGACAATCTCCCGAGGAGGCGGAGACCAGCGAGAAACTGGGCAGCAGCGAGGCGCCAATCGATAGCGACAGCGGACGCAGCAGTTCTTTGTTAGACATGGTTGAGGATCGATTCGATAAACTTTAATTGTTGTTGTGATGTTGTTGTTGTGCTTGGTATGTGTTGTTGTTCTTGTTGTTGTTGTGCGCCTGTTAACTGCTTTGTTTTTGGTTTTACATAACGCGGAGTCTCCTCGGAAGTTGGCTAAGTATGATTCATCGCCAGTTGGCCCAGTCTTCCCCTCGATCTTCTTCTTCTTCTTAAGTGTTGACTTCGCTTTGGGAGCGTCGAGTTGAGTGTGTGTGTGTTTGTTTAAGTGTGTGCGTGAGAGCCGCTTGGCAAACGAGTTTAGCTTGGCCAAATTCCTGCGCTCTGCCCAAAAGTTATTTCTATATTTCTTCACACTTCACACGGCGATTTCTGTGATTTCTATATGTAATTTAGTTTTCAATTGTTTATATATATTATATAATATGTTATTTATTTGTTTAATGCACTTTTGGAATTTCATAAAACGTTTCGTCGCGCGATTTCACTTTGTCAGGGGCGACAGCGACTCGCTTTGAGCCACACTCAACTCGTAACTGACGACGATCGCACGGTCGAGTGTTACCAACCACACACGGGCCGCACAGCGCACACAGATACTCACACAGACGCACACAGACATAGTCACTCACACACACACTGTCAATAATCACACACTCTGAAAACTAGCGGCAAATGCGCTCAACTGGCTGACTTGACTTTTGTTTATTTTTGTTTACACAACGAACGAGTCGAAAGTATCTTGTATCTGCGACTGTTCGCATGTGTGTGTGAGTGTATCTGGCGTTGAATGGAGGCAGGTAACAGGTATGTAAGAATATAACTGAGATTTGTTTACTATTCTGTTTTGACTCCATTCAGAACGAGCGCGAGGGAATGCTGGGCCGATCTGTGCGAAAATTTGAACATTTTTCAAGAACTACGAGAGCAACAGTCGGGCGGCACGTGACAGTGGGGTACAACGTAAAGAATATTGTATCTTTTATATGTCGCTCACAAATCAACTTTAACTTATTGATTTGCGGGGGCGGTGGGCGTGGCACCCAACATTTTAAATGTAATTGATCTGCGCCTGGTAAAGAGAAACCTTCATGCCAAATTTGGTGCGTCTAGCTTTTATAATAGCTGAGATATGTGTGTTTATCTGGTAATCCGGACATACGGACAGACAGACATGGATCAATCGACTCGGGTAATGATCCTAAGCTAGAATATATGTATATACTTTGTGGGGTCTCCCACGCTTTCTTCTGCCTGTTACAAACATTTGCACAAAGTTAGTAAACCCTATTTTGATAATTTTCAATGCTTAAGTTACTTATCAGCACGTACTATACTAAAGTATTTGATATACTAGAGGTTGACCTAGGCTTAGGATGTGCTTTTGGGTTTATCTTCGACATCACTTACTTTATCAAAGAGCATTTCCGATACCATTCCGTATATGATTTATGTATATACCCGGCTGTTGAACTTACTCACATGGTATTCTAGGCAGTGATGACGCTGACAACAACACATTGCACAATTTAAGAATCCACTCGCAATTTGTATTCGTCATTGAGTTAGAGTCAGGTGCGACCTTATTATGTTCAAATACTTGACGTCATTGGTAGATAATAACAGATGTTTTCTTATCTTTCAATTTCGAGATTAGTTTACGTCAAGGATTAGAGTTCTTTATAACTGCATTAATCATGATATTTATATAAACTTAATGGAAATCGTTTAAAAAATACTCAAAATCTGTTCTTACCATCTCCATCTTTGACAGTGCTACCCATTTAGCTAAATTGCCACTAGATCTAACGTTTTTTAATCAGCGAAATACGGAATACATTTTGAAATAGCGTTTAATGCGAAAGCTATAGCTTGTTTTAATGCAAAAAATGCGTGTTGGAGTTGCACTAAAGTGCAAGCAGTGTACTGCTTAACTAGTGCTGTCAACCGAAACAAAAATGGGATTGTGTCTTGGGAAACAGAGCTCGGTTAGTGAAAAAACACAGTTTTTGATGCACTGTGTACAGCTGCACTGCCCTTGTTAATAATTTTAAATATTTTAAAATACTTTTGAAATAAATAAATAACTTATGTACTCATGCATAAATGATTAAGAATCATATGCAATTTGTTATATCAGGAGACACATTCTTTAAAACAATTACAATAATTCAAACAAATCGCATTTCAACTGTAAAGTCTATCGATTTCTTAGGCATATTCAAATCTGCAGTATTTTTGTTATCGTATTTTTTTCAAACAGCCAGCGATGTATATCGATATCCGACCCCTCAAGCCAGCTATCGCAGGTATCGTTGTGTTGCCCGCATTCGCTGAGCGGCTTTCGCTTGTTGCAGGCCTGTTGTTGTGAGCGCGCCGACGGTGCACGGTCTGTTCTGCCAATTGAAGCGAGTTCGTTCTCTTTGGGGCAGATATAAAATTGCAGCTGCCCGACGACGCGCGCTCGTTGTGTTTGTGTTGTGTGTGTATGTTTTGTTATGTTGTTGGTGTGAAATTTATAAATAAATCGCGTGGCGTGAAAGTGAAATGCGTTGCAAGCAACATAACTAAGTGAATACGAGAGTGGGATGCCGCACATGCTAAATGAGCGCAGCTAACGCGACGCAATTAAGTGAAAATTTCTAAAAAACCAAGTCAGGTTTGCGCTGCGTCGTTATTGTTTATCTGCGCGACGCGTCGCTCTCTTTCAACAAGTTCAACAGCAGCAGCGGCAGCAGCAGCAGAAGCGAAGCGCCGCAGTTGTTGCTCGTTCAACTGGAAGAGGCGCGGCAGCATCAAAACTGAAATTGAAATTGAAACGCGCAACAAACGACAAAAACAACAACAACGACGTCCTTGAGCTCATAATTTAAACACCTGTTCAACAAAGCAGCAACAAAAACAACAGCAACAACAACAGAAAGAGACAACGGGAAACGTTTCTTGGCTAAAATGAATAATTTCACAACAACAACGGCCACAGTGCCCAAAAAGGAATCACTGCCAAGATCAGGACATGTTAATGAGGGTAAGAAGAGACGCAACCACAAACACAGTCACAACAACAAAAACAACAACAACAGCAAGAGTGGAGACAGAGACAGAGACAAAGGTTGTTCAGGTTCTGAACACAATTTCAATTTGAGTTCGAGTTGGGCACGAGGAATGCAGACCGGGTAGGGGGAAGCGGCAGAGTACTGTGGTTAGAGGGGCATATTTGTTATTTAGTTAGTTGGGGTGAGTTCATGCTCTTCTCTGATTATCGTTAATTTGTTGAGCAGGAAGTTCGTGTGCGTGTTCTTGTTGAAGGAAAGAAATGCGTTAATTTGAATATTGTTCAAGGTATAAAGATCGTTTTTAATAGCTGCATCCAGTCATAACGATTTCATGGGGCTTAAGCTTTGTTGCTTGAGTATTTTAAGTGATATAAATGATTATTGTTGTTTGTCACTTGCTATACAAACTTTAAGAACTTTATTTTTGGTTTTTTTATTCGATTAAAACTGTATTTCTTTTGTTTTTTTGTGATTATTACTAAATTTCACATACTGAACAAAAAAATATATTTTTTTCGTAATGCTGTTGTAATTTTGGCATATTTTACAAAGTTCTTTCAAGTATTTTCTCGATTATTGCTATAACTATTCAACAAGATCTCTTGATCTCCTTTTATTATTATATTATACTTCACATATTGTACAAAGTTTTTTCCTTGTTTTTTTGATTCTTTCTGAAATTTGGAAAGTATTCAACATAAACTATTATGTATTATTCAGCTTTTCTAAATTCTTATCAACAGACCCATTTATCACTAGAAGCTTCCAAAAAACAATTGCCATTCAAACGATCTTAAATGGCAACCACACAGGCAATACAAATTTTCTTAGAACTCATGAATATTTATCAAAATACTCGAAATTCAAACGCAAAATTTTACTGACTCAGACAAAGATAAACAAAGTGTTTCGTCTTACAGACAACAAGATACTTATATAACTATTTGAAAACACATAGATGAACTGGAGATGGTGTGAAATATGTTACCAAACATAATTGGGTTCGATGAAGAAAAGCGTCGAGTCTCGCGTCGCAATCAATTAAAAAAGTTACGACATCTGCGACAAAAAACTAACGATATTGTTGTGCAAAACACGGAGCGAAGAGAGGTTTCAGTCATCATTATTGTTATGCTAATCATAGGAAAGAGAGAGAGAAGGAGAGAAAGAGAGGAAGACTGAGTGAGGCTGCCTGAGTCAATAAACTTTCTCAGCTCTAGCAAATTTAGTTGAGGTTTTTTGAAAGTTTTTCATTTCAACGCTAAACAAAAACAATAACAATGAGCGCCGTCAGTCTGTGGCTAGAAATTTAAGCTGAAAATAAACAAGTGCGTGGCGTGGCGTAGTTCGAAAGGGAAACTGTGCTCAAAACTGATGCCGAGGTGCAAAAATGTGCCGCGAGCACTTTCCATTTGCCAAGAGAGAGAGAGAGAGAGAGAGAGAGACGCACAGTTCTCTCTCTGCTTCCCACTCCACTGTGCGTTGTATCTTAAAGATACGCGCGTGCACTGGCAACAGCTGACGCTGCTTGCCGCCGCTTCATTTGCGCCCAAGCACGCATAGCCAAAGACAAAAGATCCCCGAGCCAGAGACGGAGACGGAGACGGAGACAGAGACGGCCCCCAGTTGGAGCTGTCGAGCTGCTGGCACTCAACTTCTGCTGGCCTCTTTTTGTTGCCTTCGCTGCTTCGTTCTTGCCGACTGACAAACTGCCTGCCAGCAAGGAGAGGGAGGGGGAAGGGGACAGTCGACAGTTGCATGACGAGATGCCTGAAACTGCCTCGGTGAATGCAGTTTATGTAGCATTTTTTCTTTCTTGCTACATGCCACGAATGATTCACTTGTCGACGGCAACGGCGACAGGATGTGCAAGTGCCACAAAGAGGTCTCCACTTGCTTGCAGCAGCAGCAGCAGCAGCTTAGAGATGCCACCTAAAAGGCAGCCCCAGAACTACCTACTAGCTACATAATTGTTTTGCGCACACAAAGGATTTTAAAAGCCTCCTTTCAGTGACGACACACAGTTTCTGTAGACTGGAAAACCGGTAGAAATAAAGTAGAGCTAACCCCTTTTCAGATATTCGAAATTATAGTGAAGCTATTTAGAGTTTGATGTCGCCCCTTATACACATACACATACACATCATGTTTGTGTTTACCTCATAATATTGTGAAGTTTTTCTTTTATCTCAACCTCAACCGAATTCTTTACGAGGCATTTCAATTTCCAGTGAATCAGACAGAAATTTGAGTTTTACCTCGAATCAATCAATCACAAATAAAAGCAAACAAGTCTGCTTTGGATTTCCTATATGAAAGTGCGGAATGGGGTGCTCTTTGTAGCCTGTCAGCTTATAAGGCCAATGAAATCCAATGCACTAAGCATTGGCAATGTGATGATAAATGGAGAGAGGCTCATTAAGCTGAGCTTTGCATAATAAGCTTAATTATACGAGTATATATATGTTATGTCATTATAATTTACCATTATAAATAAATGACATATAATATTATATAATTAATGCATATATTACATTATTATTATCATCTTTTTAACAATTTTACTAAAAAATTTATCAAATTTAGCAGTCAAGTTTAAAGTTTTCTTGTAGTTAGTTCCAACAAAATTTTCCACTTGAATTTCCCACCGTTCAAGTTGTGATCAAGTCTAGAAACTGGTTCGGCAAAATGCTAAATAAACGGTTTTCAAAACTACGCGTTGTGATGTATCTTATGCATTTTAATGTTGACTACTGCATTATTTTAGATGCAAAAGATGATAGGAAAGTTGCTTGAAACTGACCGAAGAAAGAGTATCGAAATGAAGTAAGTGGATAAAGTCTATACCAAGTTGCAAGAGAAGAAAACTCTTCAGTATATGACAAACTACAATATAGTAATGGATAGTGTTCAAAAACATGGGAGGATCCTATTTGTTAACTAAGATTATTATTAACAAGTAAAAATTATGATAGCAGGCAAAAAAATCTGAAAATGAAGCTCTTAACTTGGTGATATTCCTGAATACTTTAGCAATAGGTAAACAGACTTTAAATTGTGCTCGATATATAAAATATTTTAAAAGATTCGGCAGACAGAGAGTTGAATACCCATTATACTTTTATTCTTCCTTAAACTTTTTGAACTTCTTATGTCTGCCAATATTCTACATTACTCTAATAGATGGATAGATAGACAGATACTTATGTAGATATAAAGGTGCATATTTAGATATTCCCCATATATCGAAGCACTTATTTTACAAGTTTTACGACATCCAAACTACTCTGACAGACAAATACCATTGATATAGTACTCTGTGTTTATAGTTAGGAGAAAGATAACTATTGAAAATTCTACCCATTGAATATTCGATATTTTTTCGGTTTTCCATTAATATTATTGACCATTGTTTTCTATGATATATCTTCTTCTTCTGTATATATCGCCGATCCTCTATTGTCAATCTTCATTCGTTGTAGAGCTGTGAGAACTTCGAGATGAATGAAGGCCACTTGACTTGATCTAATGAGCTGCTCTTCAAAGTAGTTTAGTTTCTGCTCTACTCCCAAACTAGTTAGTCACTTAGTCTAGTCTAGCCTGGCCTTGTTGTTGTTGTTGTTGGCAAATGAATAGACATATTTGCCTCAAATTGGGAGAAAGCTGACAGCAGCAGCAGAGTCAGCAGCAGGTTCGTAATGAGTTCAGTAAACGCTTCAAAAAACAGCAACAACAGCAGAAACAACGATGAAATTACGCTAATTTTCGACGCAAGTTTTGGGGTTTCTGTGCTCAGCTAGTTACGCGGACTGTCAGTCAGTCAGTCAATCAATCAATCAATCACAGGGCAGCAGTTTAACCCGCATTTCATTCAGCTTATTCGCCGCATAATGAGTTCGATTCTTCCCACAGCTGCAGCAGCTTCTGATTATCTCGGCATCATCATCATGATGATCTTCCTTGGCCATGGCTAAGGTCAATGTTTGGGCACACTAAACACACATAGATACACGCGCTCGTGTCTGCTGCTCGTCGCTGTGCTGTGTGTGTATCCGTCAGCTGCAACATTCAAATAGTCAACGTTGTTGTTGCCCCTGCGTCGGCGGAGGCAGCAGCCACATTTTTGTTTGGGTCTCTCTGCCTGCTCTGCCTCTCTTTCCCTTCTCGCACTCCCTCTCTCGCTGTCTCTGTCTCGGTGGCATGTTCAACAACCTTGAGTCAGGTTTTTCCACTTTCAGCCGCTAATCAATGCAACCGACGACGCCGTCGTATTTTTCCTGCTTTTCAGTTTAGGCTCTCATAAATTTTCACGTTGACTTTCCAATTTGGTTTTCCGCTTCTGCGTCAGCTTCTCTTCTTCTTCCTCTGCTCTCTCATATGTCTTCCATATGCATATGCATTTCATTTGCTTTTTACATATTTCCATTTTCGTTGTGTAACTCTTCACGCGATCCTCCTCGTCCATTCATGCCTGAACTGCAATCTGAACTTGGTGTGGGCGGAAAAATGTAGAGAGAGAACGCAAGAAATGAAAAGTATTTCGTGTGGCAGGCAGGTGGGAAAGAAAAACCTTTGATGGAAGCCCCACAAAGTGAGCAAGAGAGAGGGAAAGAGAGACAGCGAGAGAGAGAGGCGCTTGTGGCTCGCATTGTAATTGCAATTGCAATTGTAATTTCGAAGGTTAATTGAGGTCTGCGGTTCACAGCATAGAAAAGCCATTGAGGAAAATGCCTTGACTTGAAGAGGGGAGGGGGTCAAAGGTGAAAAGGTTGTCGTTGTATGCAAATTAAGGCACATTGTGTGTAGTTCAGATATTTGAGATACTTTCAAATGCCCAAAGATACTTTGCAAATAACAACGAATATCGTAAATTTATAATATATATGTAGGTAATATAATTAGCTAAGTATTGGTCGTACTCAGAATATTGTATCTTTTATATATCGCTAACAAATCAACTTAAAAAATTAAATTATTGATTTGTGGAGGCGGTGGGCGTGGCACCCAAGATTTTAAATAAACTTCATCTGCGCCAGGCAATCAGAAGTCTTCATGCCGAATTTGGTGTCTCTAGCTTTTATAATAGCTGAGATCTGTGTGTTCATCTGGACATCCGGACAGACAAACAGACATAGCTTAATCGAGTCGGCTAGTGATCCTGAGCAAGAATATATATACTTTGAGGGGCTCCCATGCCTTCTTCGCCTGTTACATACATTTGCACAATAGTTACCTTTTTTGACCATTTGCAATGGTAGAAGGGAAAAAAAAAAAAAAAAAATTTTGTAAATGATTGTATGTGTTATAAATCTGTAAATTAGTCATTGAATTTTAATGAATTTAAGTGTGAAAATGTTATAGAGTTAAGAGTAGAGAAGTCGAGATTTTTACATCTCTCTCTCACTCTCCGTTCTCCTCATTCAACTCACCATTTGCATAATTCTTAACTACTATTTCGCACGCCTGCAACTCCAACTAAGTTGTAAGAACAGAGCAGCTGAACAAATAGATCATACGAGTTCAGCTTCGAACCGTTTTTGCGGTCAGTTTCGAACCAGTTTTCTCAAGCTCAGGCAGCGGCAGCTGGTCTAGTCTGTTGATCTGTTAGGTAGAACCTAAACTAGTTTGAAAATATTGTAGTTTTATGCAAGCGCTTATTAAATTAAGTGTTTAGTTACTTATGAACCAGTTCTGAACTAGGCTGCTTCATATGTTTATTAATTAAAGAAGCAGATGATATAGTCGTTTTAGCATACGCACGCGTAGATCGCTAATGTAGTAACCAATTGCTGGGGGAATTTTTTATTAGGAATGAGTTTAGAAAGGAGAGACCTTATAGAACTTATAGACATTGAATTAGATGCTTTTTTATTAAAAGATTATTAATTAAACTAAGTTTAATATGCTTGGCATAGAGCAAAGATAAAGCCGAAGAGGGAGAGAGAGGGAACTGTAAAGAAACCCTAACAGGAGCTAAATCTTTTTTTTATTTATTTAAAATCAACTATGGTCAGTCGACTGTCTTAAGGGCTAAAACAATTAATTTAATTTAAAAAATAAAAATTAATCTACCTTGGTAAAAAGTTAACTAAGACTCAAAAAATTTTAAAATATAATTTTCGTTTGGATTCTCAATGGAAATCTATATTTTTTAGAAAATAAACCTAAAGACAAGTTCCTTGAAACTTTTTTGCAGTCCTTTGGCTTTGTACACCTCAACAATTTTCCAGCCTTATTTGCAATATGTGAACGCAGCTTTAACTTTTGGCGCATAACCTGCTGACAACGCCAAAAAAAACGTTTAGCAAAGAAATACCAAATAAATACGAAAAATAACAAAAATACTGAGCTGGAGATTCCTGTGAAACTGTCTGCATCACTGCACGGCGTAGCCACGCAAACTTACTAACCTACGTTTTTTTCCCGGGGACTTTTTTTTTCGCTGAGTTTCGCTCGTGCATCAATAAACCTAAGCTTGACCCACATTGCAGCTAGCTGCATACACGGAATGGGTGTCAAACTGAAAAGGTTAACTGTGAACAAGAGAAGGGGGAGAGATAGGGGATAGAGGCAGAGTAGAGGGGGAGATTGAAACCTTTTGCAGGGCAAGGTTAAATAGTTTACGAATGATTTATTGCACAATTTTTCACTATAGGCTATATTTATCGTAAATTCAGTCTGTCGAATTATTAGCCGTGTCTAGCTCTCGCTAGTTTTTTCAGTCTGAATTTTGAACCTACCGAAATCTCTTCTACCTTTGTCTGTTCCCTTTCTTGTGCAAGCTCCATCTGCTTGCTATCAATTAGTTTCGTGAGGTTTCTACAACGGAAATGCTAAGAATTTCAAATTGCCGGCGACAAGTGCAGCTGCGTTTTTTGTGCGTCCATTTGGAGATGCACATAAACAATTTTCGCGCTCGACTTATTTTGCAATATTTGTACGCTGTTTTGAACCCATAAAGTTGCCATTTCCTGTCAATGTGAGAGAGAGAGGGAGAGGGAAATGAAGTATTATTTAACTCGGCGTAAAAATGACAGCAAGTTTTCAGATGAGATTTCTTTCAACAGTTGCCACTGCACGGCGGCCAAGCGAAGTTTAACCTAAGATTTTTTTTACACATTTTTGATTCCACTGCCCGCTGTGCATAATAACAAGTTTGATGAGAACTGCCAGCAGCAGGCCAGACTGCAGTATACCCTTTGTCAAAATTAAACTAACAAAATAGATGATTTACTCTATTATGGTTTGATTCTTCGGTAAATCTATTAAAGTTCGGAGTTTTTCTTCGTATTCATACTTTCTACAAATTATCTAAGTTCCATCACGTCGTCAATATACCCTGTGCAACTATTGTAGGGTATGCAAGCTGCGCTTTTCGCCCGTCATTATATGGCAAACGAAAGAACAACACAGAAGACTTTGTAAGTAATATGTATGCTGAAAGCACAATAAACAATACACATGCCCACACGGTGGCAGGCAGGGGAAGCGGGGCAAAGTGGGGCAACGCTGAAGTCAGCGCAAAAAATTGCCCCAATGTGTAAGACGAGAGGGACAACCTGAGCAATCACGCCGAACGTCGAACCAAAGCGACAGAAATAACACAAATAAACCAAGTGGAGGAAGGCCACGAGAAGTGTCTGATCGACTATGAGTTGCGCTGTAAAGCAGGTGAAAGAGAAGGAGTGTGAAGAACAAGATAATGAAACGATTTAATGCGTTGCTTACTTAAAAGAAATCGAACAGACTGAATGGTCTTCTGATATTGATAACAATAAATAAATAATAAATAAATAAAATAAATAATAAAAAAAAAAAAAAAAAAAAAAAAAAAAAAAAAAAAAAAAAAAAAAAAAAAAAAAAAAAAAAAAAAAAAAAAAAAAAAAAAAAAAAAAAAAAAAAAAAAAAAAAAAAAAAAAAAAAAAAAAAAAAAAAAAAAAAAAAAAAAAAAAAAAAAAAAAAAAAAAAAAAAAATAAAAAAAAAAAAAAAAAAAAAAAAATGATTAGTCAAATATATGTAAATGTATTAACTGAAGTTTTTATTATGTCAGAAATTGATTTACTTTAGTAAAAACTATGCTAAATATAAAGAAATCTTTTAATCTCACGCAACTCAAAGTTAATGCAGTTAAATTTATCATTAAAATTTCTTTAATAAGAATTTGGAATCCTAATTGAGATATGAACAAATTGAAACAATTTTGAATTGTATCATGTAAATAGTCAATCACATATCAAATTTAATATCTAAAGCTCTCAATATAACAAAAGAGAGATGCACTTAAGTAAATAGAGTGCTTAATCTCCACAAATCTTCAACTTTGCCCATGCTGAACATGAATACATAATATATACCTTATATGCTCCATATGCATACTCACTTCTCAAAGTGCATCTACCTTATGCGCCCGTGCAGCCAAAGATACTGTTTCAGTTGATTATGCAAAGCAGCAGATACAATTTTGTGGCATTCATATGCAGAGACACAAACCAAGCACAGACAGAGATAGAGAGACTAAGAGAGAGAGAAAGAGACGCATAGATATTGCCTTACGGTCTGGTATACTTAGTCTACTTACGAAGCTGCTTACTGCTGTGGTCAGTCAGAAATCAAATGCAAAGGCAAACACAAAACAGCTAAATTGATTATGGCTGCAAGTCTCCTTCTCTCTCTTTCTCTCTCTCTCTCTTTCTCTTCGTCGTGTTACAATTTCAGTTTTCAGCACTTTCAGTTCCGCAAATTGCAGTTAATTAAGCAACAGCGCCCTCAGGGGCCGCCTGGGTAGAAGGGGGAGGAGCGGGGAACTGCACGCCACATAATTCAACTAAGAAAGTTGCTCTAATTGCGGCTTGACCGGGAAATGGTTCCCCCATCTCCCCCTACCAGCCATCTCGGTCATAGTTCAGCTAATTGCTCTGACTGACAGTTTAAAGTCGTGGAACCTTTAAATTAACGCGATTTCCACTGCAAGTGACTAGAAAACTGTCGCAGCTGGATAGATAAGAAATGTTTTGAGGGGGGAAAACTGTCGAGGAGGGGGAAGCAACACCAGAGTGCATTGACATGAGACGAGGCACACTTGAAGATTGTTTTACGAGTTCTTCAATCAATGCGGAGTGTAGATCGCATGATATGCTGATATAAAAACCATTACCGTGATTGCGTGTCGTTTGCTTTAATAAACACTGAAGGTTCTTCTGTTGCCAGAGAACTCGTTGTGAAGAACATTAATCTATAAATGGAATGGTAGTTAAATGTAAGGCGAAATCACATAATCAGATGAAGAGGGGGAAAGATATAAAGTGAAATTAACTGAAATTATATATGTAGGTATAAATATAAATAAATAAAAATAATAAATAAATAAATAAATATAAATTATATAATATAAATCATATATAAATAAGGCAAAGCAAGTATAATGATCTGCTTAATTAAGATCTTACCTTTTATATATAAATATTCTATAAATCAAATATCAAATAAACTGTTTTGAGTTCAAGCTTCTTGTAGAAATAGCAATATCAGCAATTTGATTAATACTATAGATAAATATGAGAATATAAAATAAATATGAAGAATATATTTTAACAATATTTTAGGGGATTTTACTATTGCTTTTATAGATTCTAATAAATTTTTTGGCGTATCATATTGTCAATAAACTATCATAAGATGAATGAAGACTGTATTGCAGATGGGGAGAACTACCAAGATAATTCATATATTTAGAGATTTTAGCTTATTTTCATTCAATGATCTCTACTATTATTTCGAGGGCTTCAGAATATGGATGTCTAATTATATTAAATACTCTTTTAAAAGTCTCTAAACTAAAGTCTTACCTTCTAAAAAAGAACTTTAAAAGTAGTTCAACTTATAAATAAAGTTATTTTGAGTTTGAAGAGATACAAAGTATATTTGAAATGCAGATATTCTACAGCATTTCTAAAGATATCTTATCTATATTCCATTAGAACTCCAGTTGCCGCCAGGTGAATACACTATACAGATCAATTACTTATAGACAATACAATTCTGTAATTATATTTAAAATCATTTAAGTGCAGATCATTTACACTGTGAACTATATTCTGTGCACTTTGAACCCTCTACAAACCGCACTTGCCCCCCCTCACGACAACAGTTCAGGTTCAGTTCGACAGCTCAATGAGCGAGGCTCGCCTTGATTGCACGTTCTCACTGCATTAACCAATTTGATCGCCAGCAGCGACAGATGCTACTCACATACTTAAGTTCGTTTGGGCTCTGGAACTGGCACTTTCGTCTGGCACTTTCCATTTTAAACGAACAGAACGGAACGGACCGGACGAGAGAAGAGCCCTAGGCGGGCAATTACCAACTGCTCCACGACTAATGATAAATGACAGCGAGGCACAAACACTGAAGGGGCAGACAAGAACAACAACAACAAGAGAGAGGGGGGGGGGGCTCTGACAAGCTACAAAAGAAATTCTACACGCAGACACAATTAAAAGTAAATTTTGTGCTACGCTTTCGCTTATCAACAAACAAAGATCGACCGAATCGATCAAAAAGCTGACATCCGTTGGTGCAACGTCTCTTCCCCTTCTTCCCCTATCTACTCTGCAGTGTATTTCCCCTGAAATGCAACGCACATGTGCATCTCTCAATGGCATCTCTTTGTTCCCGCTATGCCGAACGTGACTCATCACTAAAGTGCACTCCGAGGCTTCATTAGATTCGGCTTGTAATTTAATAGGCTCCCCTCATTGGGGGCATCGTTAAGTATTTTTTTTATGAAATGTTATCGACATTTCTCTCCCACTCTTCGACACTTTATTAGCCATCAAAAGGCGATTAGATCGAGCACTCAACTCAACGCAACTCTCTCTCTTCTCTTTCTCTTCTTACAGTGTGCAAGGAATGGCTTGTGCGTGAGGACGGCGCCCTGGCCTACAAGCTGCAGTCCCAGGAGAGTGAGTGCACACACACGCCAAGATTGCATTTTATGCATTTTCTCCATAATAACACTTATTACAATATTATTATTGCAGTTAACGACTTTTACAAGGGCAATCGCTATAGGAATGCGGTGGTGCGCGAAGATTTCCCCACGGCTCTGCATGAGCAAATCAAGGAAACGGAGCAGGCCCAACGGCAGGTGGAGGCCTATCGCCGACGCCTCACTGAACAGTAAATTTGCATACTCCATAAAGATTTCTCCAGTTCGTTTTCATATTTAAATAATTTCTCTCTTTTCTCTAACTCTAGAGAGGAGCACGATAAGCGCGTTGCCAAAGAAATCGCCGACAAGCTGGAGCGTGATCTGCAGGAGCAACAGCAGAAGGAGCTGCACGAGAGCGAACTCATTGCACACAAAATGCAGGTGCGCAGAGTGGAGAGACAGAGAGGAGAGGGGGGATGACTAAATCTATAGCTTACTATGCTTTTCTCATGGCTAACTAGTCAATTAAGATAGCTCTTTGCCTAAACTACAGAATAACTGTTTTATTCTGTATCTATCTGCATTGTATTCATATGAGAGAGAGACTAATCATGTATTATTTGCTAGTCTTGAGTAGCTTAGAGTATTTTTATATAAACCACTAATGTATAATTTTGAAATTTTTATAGAATAGCTTTTTATTTTGATGTGCAATATTTTCATTCAGTTGAGTATTTTTGAAACTATCAATATGCTAAGAAGGCTAACAAAATCTTTAGTAAACTAACTTGTTCAGCTTCTTAAGAGATTTAACTCGAAATATATTTAAAAAGGCACTGGTACTACTCTAAATAGATCTATCAACGTATCAACCTCTACTGCCAATTAGATTGTCAAAGCTGTAAATGTTCAAATGCTTATAGAGTACACTTTAAGTAGACATATATTCAATGGAAAATTAGACTTAGCATCTGTTAAGTTTCGCTACATGTAAGCAATTTTGTTAACCCAGTACGACAATGCTATATATCCTCACCTGATACACTATGGTAGTTGCCATAATGCAGTTCACTAGGCAGATTTTATAGTTCATAAACCGTCAATGGAAAATTCTTTTATATAAGCTTTACACGTGCTTAACTGTTGAGCGCACATGTCCAAGCAAATCATTCAGCAAGCCCAATTTGAATATGCTGTTTATCTTCACAATATACGTGCTTTTTCTTTAAAATATCAATGTCTGGTTGCCACAACAGTTCATAAATCTAGGGCGCAATTGTTTCTTCTTTATATATTTAAATCTAATTGCAAATTCGATTCATTATGTGTCAAGCTTTATCTTATGTCAATAAGAAACGGTTAAGAATTATTTAAAATCTCTTCATGCTTGACCTATCTTCATAACAGACGTGCTATCATGCCTTGTTGGCTCAACAGTTTATGTGTACAGAGTGCACTAGATTTTAATTGTATATAGATAAAACTGTGATAGCCCATATAAAATATGTTGAACAAATTTTTATGCTTGACTTATCTACCTAACAAAAACACAAACGTGCTTTAAAAGATATATGAAGATTAGTTTATAAATATATATCCGCTAAACTTAAGCATACGAGTGCATGTTGAATGTTAATCATACACAAATGCCCAAATCCATTTTAAGTGACAGTCAAATCTGCTTTAATCTTAGAGATTAGATAAAAACGAAAGAACTAGCCGCAGTTTTGCTTGTCTAGCTTTGATTGCTGGCACTTCCTCTAAAGCATCAAACAAACCCCACTAAATTAGACTGCAACAACTGTTCCCCTCTCTGCTTTACATAGTATGCTAGGAACCATCAAGAACTGCTCCCCTCACTACATATTCTCGCATTTAATTGAAGCTATCACTAAGTTAATTGGCAACTAAAATGTTTCTTCTTAATTGCAGGAAATCTATGTGAATCTGCCGCCCGTGCCGCCGCCAGCAACACGCGATAAAAGTCGCCCGCCGCCACGACCAGCCAAAGCAAGTATACATCAGCAGCAGCAACAACTACACCAACAACAACAACAGTCCAATGGCAGCCTTGAGCCCAGCACCTCACAGCAAGCTAGATATCACAGTCAGCAGCAGCAACCATTGCAGCTGCAGCAGCAACACTTTTCACAAACAGACAACTATGTAGGACTATCGCTTATACCAAATATACTAGACATGCCAGCAGCAGCAGCAGCAGCAACAGCAGCAGCAGCAGTAGGAACTAGCACACCCTGTAGAATGAAAGCAACACAAGCACCGACACAAACGCACAATCAGCTGTTGGTGAGTGAGGCTGAGCACGTGCCATCATCGCCACAGCAGCAGCAGCAACAGTCACGCTTCCATCAATCAGCACGTCGTCATGCACCTAGCACCAACACATTCACATCCCAGCACCAACTTGCAACACCTACGCACATCAATCATGTGGCAGCTGACATCGACGAGCTTGTGGATTATGCCGATGTTGCTGACAGCATACGTGGCCTGTCAGCAACATCAGCAGCAGCAACCACAGCAGCAGCTGCTGTCGAACGTTCGGCATCCAATGAGAATTTACTTCGAACTGAACCCAAATTTCAGAAACTATCGCCAGAGAAATATGATCAGATGGTGGGCAACTTTGGACTGGGCGGCAATGCCAATGCGAAGGTGCAAGCGGAGCGTCATATGCAGCAACATGCGGACGACATTGAGCTCTATGTGGATCCCTGTGACTATGCGAGTCTGCGCGACATCGGACTGCCGCCGGAGGAGATACAGGAGCTGAGCAAGAAGCTCAAGCAGGAGCAGAAGGATGAGGTAGGGTTCAAGTTGCATAGTAACTGATTCATCTATTAACTTCTTCTGATTCCCTCTGCAGTTGCTGGCGCGTCGTCTGCAGGCCATCGAGAGCAAGGACAGTGTGCGGCAGGAGCAGCGTGATCGCATGCTAGCCATCGAGGCGCAGGATAAAGAGCTGGCCAAGATGTTGCAGGAACGGGTGCGTGTTAAAATAAACAACTTGCAATTCTATTTTATTTATTTATTTATTTGTTTATTAATTTGTTTACAGGAGAAGGCCAAGGTGAAGCGCGCCAAGGAGAAGGCGCGTCTGCGCAAGTCACAGCAGAAGGAAGCCGCGGCAGTGGGAGGATCCGGCGTCAATGGGCTGCTGTGTGGCACCAGCCCGGGCTCACACTGTGGTCCGCTGCTGTCGCTGCCACAAGACTGCATGTCATCGTCACAAGCGGACATCGATGTGGAGGCCTATTCGAATCCCATTGACGTGCTCAACAACAGTCGCGAGCAGCAGCAGCGTCAGCCAAATGGCACGCTGACCAATGGCAGCCTGACGCGGGACAGCACCTCATCGCATGGCTCCATGCAGCGGCAACAGCGTCAGGCGGCAGCAGCAGCACAGAGTCTGGGACGAGGCGACGATGATATCTACACTCTGCCCGTGGACAGTTGCCGGCCAGGCGGCGGCAACAGACCCATCTCACTGCACATGGCTGCCGAGACAGTGCAACAGCAGCAGCAGCACAACTCCATGACGCGGTAGGCAGAGTCTTCCATCTGCTATAAATCTGATTTATTTATAGTTCCTCTTTGTTCTCGTTGCAGCTCCGAGCACTTTGGCTCCGAGGCGGGCTCCCATGACAGCACATTGTCGAGTGGCCACGACATTTCGCCGCACATGAAGTACTCCAAGTCCGGCAACTTTGGTATATATGTATTTGAAGCGTGCACCCGAAACGATTTCCATTTACTCATCTATATCTCCTCTACACTCTCTACAGATCAGAGCGCCAGCCCCACGCCGCCTTACATGCCAATTCAGGGTACACGCCGATCGAATTCAAGTGAAGATCGTAAAAAGAAATCCAAGGACAACAAGTGCACGCATCAGTGAGGCAGCTGCGTCTTCGCCTTCATAGGACATACACATACATACATGTTTACTTAACTAATACATACATACATACATATTTATATACAATTTATACAATTTGTATATCTACTCGACTCTTGACAATGAAATTGTTCAGCTCACTTTGTATTTCGCACTCTCATATTCAGCATCTCTCTCCCATTAGCGCCTAATTGTAGTTCATAGATAAGCTCTATTCTAATTTCTGTTGTTCGCGATAGCAGATAACAGATGACTCGACTCGGAGTTTACAATAAATGTTTGTTAATAAGTCAATTTGAAGTGTCAAAGCGTTGTTTTATTGCGCGAAAGATCAGAGGGTTAAACATTGAAAAGTTCTTCTAGCTTAAATTGGTTTCTGTTTACGATATATACTTATTATTTATTTGCGGCTTATATTCAAACAAAGAGAGCTTTCCGCTGTATTGTATTAAGTGTTTATATAATATTTACATATAGTTGTATAACTTAAAATATGTTAATCTTTACATAGATGAAGCGTTACGTTCATATTTTTATTATCTATTTGCTGTTGGATACCTTAATCCTTTTTGACTTGAAAAAGATAATGCAGTTCGAGTTTTCAATAACGATTCTATAAGGGAGTATAGTTTTTAAGACAGTTGGGTAGCTTAGATTCAATGCATTTTATCTTAGTAGTATAGTAAATAGGTTTTTAGTAAAACAGTCAACCAATATTAGACCTTCTTTTTAACACAATCTTCATTTCTGAATAATTGAAATTTTCAATAATTGATGACAAGTCAATTTAAAAGATTTTTCTTTCATTTTGATAGTTCTTTTGAACTCATATTATATTCGGTATTCTATGCTATATATATATGTATGTATATGTCAATTATATACATATATCATATGTGTATATATTATAAGATGACAAACTAGATCCATTTTTGAATTAAGATTTACGGGTATTTTTCCTTAATCCTTTTTGACTTGAAAAACTAAATTTAGTTTGTATTATCAGGAATAATTCTTCAGATGGCAGTATGATTTTGTAGACCGTTAGGTAGATCAGTATCAATGTATTTTATCTTAGTTGTATGGTAAAGAAGTTTTTAGTATAACAGTCAACTAATTTCAGACCTTCATTTTGAGATTATTCTTATTTCTGATCAATAGAATTTACAATGATGATAAGTAAATTTCTAAGTTTTTTCTACCATTTTGATAGTTCTTTTGCACTCATATTAAACTCTGTATTCTGTGGTATATATTTATGTCAATTATGTAAATATATCATATGAAAATATATTATAAGGTGACGAACTAGATCCCAATTTAAATTAAGATTTACGGGCATTTTTCCTTAATCCTTTTTGAATGTACTGGAAAAAGAAAAAAAGAACTTTAGTTGAAGTTTATAATAATAATACTCACAGTATTGCAACAGTTTCATCAGTTGAACAGTTCCACAGTCTCTTCCAAAGAATATTCAAGATATTGCATTTATTTTAATAATTATATTTACCACCCGCTTCCACTTTGTTCTTTTCTACATTCCCATTGTTATAACTCTTTCTTTCTCCTTGTTGTTCGTTCGTTTTTCTTTTTTACTTTTTACTAACATCAGCAAGTTTGCGTCCAATACCGGAGATCAAAACTTGTGAAACTGGTATTAAAAGTCACAAGTTAGGGTCTCAGGGAATCAGCCATACAAACATTTGCACATGTCACTAATACCAATGTATGTGTATGTGGAATATGCAGGCAACTCTAACAGATATATATCGCAGATCTCTTTGTTCAATTATTATGGAACTTCTAATCGCAACACTTTGTTTTTCTTCACACACACACACAATCTTTCTTTTTTTTTTCTTTTTTTCTTGCACATTGCATGGCTGTAGTTGTGTAGGTGTATGTGTGTGTGAGTGTGTGGCGGGCTGGGGGGTTTTCTTTGCGGCTTATAGTCAAGCAAAGAAAGCTAGCACGCTGTATAGTATGCTCTATAAATACTACTATACAACCTACTACCTCAATTTGCCAGAGAGAAAAAGGTCCTTGGTGTAGTCCTTTTTGCTGGGTTGGATATCGTACAGGGTAGCGGGTTTAGTTTATCCAAATTCTTATATGCATTTGGTTTCGGCATTGGTAATTAAATTAAAATTACATGGAAATCAATATCATTCATTATTATAATGATTATGATGATTAAATAAAGTTGATATTTTCATGTGATTAAAAGCAAACAATTTATGTTTAGGATATTTAAAAATCAAAACATATGTTTAGTGATTTACAGTATTTCTTAAGATAGATTCAACACATTGTTGTTTTTTAGATTTATTAATTTATTCATTTAGATTTTGATTTATTTTTTCATGTTTTTTTCATTATTATTAATCGTAGTGAGTTTGGTTAAGTTCTTGTATTAAGGGTTTTTAAGCACTTTTATTTACATAGATTATTTTTTATAATTATTTATATAGATTATACTATCAATATATTAATTATTGCATTCATATTATTATTTCATTTATTTATTGTTCTTTTTAATATTATTGAGATATTTTTTATTATATTGATTATTTCATGTATTTAAATATTTTTTATTGCATTCATATTATTATTTTCATTTTATTTAGTGTTTTTAGTTTTTTATATTATTGAGATATTTTTTATTGTATTGATATTATTATATGATATTTTACTTTCGGCATTTTGGTAAAATTTGGTACTATTTATTAATTATTATTGGTTCAATTAACGTATTTTTTTTATTTGTTCTTCATATTTTGAGCAATTTTTTTTGTGTGCAGTTTTATAATCTTTAATATTAAGTTGATATTTCTTTATACTTTAGTTCCATGTTGCATCGCTTTAATCCTCTTACACCATTTTATATACATTATTGCAATTTCTAGTTATATCTTTTTGTGTTTAAGGTTTATGATTTATTTTATTCAATTTTTTTTAATTTAATGAAGAATCAGTTGAAGTTTCATCAGTTTATATATCCTTCATTAACCTCATTTGTTATTAAATTTTTATTTAATTTCATGTAGAATTAATTGAAGTTTATTCAGTTTTTCTGTCTTTCACTAACTGGCAAAGTGTTTATAGCATGTGTCGCGTTATATTATATATACATATATGAAGAGTTGTTCTTGTTGTTGTTGCCAAAAACCAGTTGTTTGCATTGACAGACTCCCATAATGCCGGTCTTGTAACAGATATAAAACAGCACAAGTTCGGATTTACGGGTTTCTGTTAATGGTCCATATGTAAGTATGCACCATTTATCATTTATCATTCGATTACGGTTTGTGCTTATTGATTTATAGAGTGAAGTACACGTTGCATTAGGATGTTGCATGTTCCTGTGTCGCGTCCCTTCTTGGCAATATTTGTTAATGTTGTGAAATTGCTAGAAGAGAAGAAGAAAGGATTAACACAGGCATAAAGCTTAACTATGTATAAGGGGGTTTTACTGCTTTATAGGTGATTTCCTTTTCCAGTTCCACATTCCTTTCTTCTCTTTTGTTGTTCATTTTTCTGTTTTAACTGCAAATGAATAAAAAATGCACTTTAATTTCAGCAAAAAAACGCAATTTATAAATCGAGCTTATGTTGAATGGGCATTGCACCTAATCCTCAGATAGATCTGTCTGTTTCCACCCTCTCCTCCTGCTGCTGCTCAATTCAATTTGCAACAAAGACTCACCGGAAAAACTGCATTACATATGCATAGCCCACAAAAAACATAATATAACAACAACAACAACGAAGGAGAAAAACAAACTAATGAAAACAGGGAAAATCTGTCCACACACACTAGACATAGTTATAGCCAAGCTATGCGACTCTATATACACTATGCACATATGCACACGTGTGTGTGCGTCTCTCTCTGTGTGTGTGTGCGAGTGTGTGTGTTGCCTGCCTCAGCTTTAGTTTTGCTTCTTTGGGCAACTTGGCGTTGCGCTTCCTGAACGGCAAATGCTCGAAACAACAAAACTCAAACTGAAATGCCACGGAGGCGACGACGCAGCGCAGTTGGCAGAGACACAGACACAGACACAGAGACAGACGCTGCTGCTGCCACAGTCACTGCCACTGCCACTGCCACAGTCACTGCTGCTGCAGCTGAGCGTGCGTCTGTCTGTGTGTGCGTGTGTGTTTGAGTCGCTGTATCTATCGAGTGTTTTGGCTATATGTTGCTTATGTTTGTTGTGCCTGCTGCTGCCAAAATGCTGCTGCGTCTTCACCCATTGGCCCTGCCACATACACACACACACACACACACACTCGCACAGCGCGCCGCCGTCGTCGTCGTCGTCATCGTTGGCTGTACCTATTTTAGCCAGGACCTGCCTCAACAATTTCAGTTTCACACAGACAACAAACGCGCGCGCTGCCGCAGCGACGTCACACTCACTCGCACACACACACACTCACTCACACACACACACGTGCACGTTTTCTGGTTTCCTTCCTACTTATGCTGCAGCGTCGACGCGTCGCGCAAAAAACCGGTAACAGCTCAGCCAGCAGTGACGCCGGCAGCGCAGAGAGTGCGCTGTGCCGGCAGAGCTTTGCGCCTGCAGAGAGCAGCCCAAAGTCTCTCTCTCTTTCATTGGCGCTCTCTTAAGCCTGCGCTCTCTTCACTTGCATTTGTTTACCTTTTGGTTTGTGTGTTTTGCTTTTGCTTGGCCCGCATTGCACTAAATTAAGCTACTTCCCTCTTCCTCCCCCTCTCCTTTCCCCTCCCCACTGCCTTCCCCCCTTCATCTCACCCTCTCCCCCTCTCCCTGCCCACCACCACAAGCAGCTTTACTTAGTTCTGCATTTGTAAGCTGCAATTATTTTCGGATTTCCTTTGCATTTTCCATTCATTTCTGAGCCTGCCTTTGCTTTGATAACAGCAATATTACGCATACGCCGCGTTGTTTGGTTTATTTACCACCGGGGTAATTACATTTCCCCCCCCCCCCTGCTCCCGCTTGGGGCAAACAAGCAAACATTATTGAAATTCACTTAACTTCGCATTAATCAAAATCATTTTCTCATTCTGCAACTGCGAACGCAATGACGCGGAAATGTTTGCATGAATAATGAACTCTCTATCGCCCCCTCTCCCTTCCCTCTCTTTCGCTCTTTTGTGGCTATTAATTTTCATATTTGCCGGCTACCTTTGTGGGCATCTGTGTGCGTGGGTGTGTGTGTGTGTTTGTTTGCCCACTGGTCATTTTAAACATTTATGTAACTTGTTTACTTTATTTGCTGCATTTGCAGTTCCTTTTTTGTCGCTTTAAAGCAGAGAAAACTTTAAATTTAAAGAGCGGAGTTAAACTAACTAGGGGTAAATTTTAGTTGGTCATAAATGTTTGAGTATTGCGCAGAAATCTTTAGCAGTATTATTATTATATAAACACATCAAACAATATATTTAAATAACTAACTTATTGTTTTAAGTAATTCGATGCGATGTTTCCATTATATGAAAAGTATTTCTTATTAAAATTTTTCAATTTAAGTATTCATTTATTTTCAGTTTTAGATTAGCTTGTATAAATTTAATTCCTCTATTAATTTTGTTTTTTTTGACGAGCTTGTCTTAATTTAGAATTTTATATTCGATTATCATTATAACCAAAATAATATTAAAAATTGAGTTGTCCTATTTATGACATATTTTTTTATAGTACGATTTTTATTTATACTATTTTATATTATTTATTTAATTTATCTCATCTTTCTCAATATAAACAAGCTACTATTTATTTGTTTATTTTTCATTATTTATATAATTGATTATTTAATAATTATTTTTTAAATATTTAATTTAATATTCATTTAATATTAATTTTGCTTTTATTCATTTAGGCTAATTGTTTCTACATTATTATTTCTTTATTTTTGTTTTATTTTATTTTATTTTATTTGCTGAGTTATTTTAATAATTAAATTATTCTTGTTATTTTATTTAATTTACATTATTTGTTTTATTCCTTTTTTATATTTCTTTTTTTTTTTTTTTTAGTTAGCTTTATAATAATAATAATAATTTAATAACATTTGCTAACTGCTTTGACTTTAAAACAGCTTTCAGCTTTAATTTCCATGCCCATTTATCTTGGCTTATTTATCAAACTGTCTAGTCTATTTGTACTCTAATTTATGGAGGCCATTTAAGCATTTTCTAGCCTCACTTTTTTCCCTACGAATGCAGCACATTTCGCTTCGTTTCGCATCGTTATCGAGGTGCCAACAATTTAAATCCCCCGAGATAAATTCTCATTTCCCGTTTCCCATACAAAAATGCCCCAACAACAACAACAGCAGCAAAAAAACCAAGGCCAAAACCGCCTTTGCATATAAACCAATGCCACACACACACAGACAAACAATTATAACAACAACAACACTACTAAAGTGTCGGCACCTACGCGAGGCTCGGGTTTGCACACAAAATTATGCAATACGCCATTTGCAAAGTGCGCTCTCTTATGAGAGCTCACAACGTTTGCAAACTGCGCTCTCTTAAGTGCGCTGCAGTCGCTCACGTCATTTGCAATGTGCACTCTCTTCAACTCAACAGCAACTGCAGCACTCTCTCAGTTGCGCTCACATAAAAACTCCCGCTCTCCCTCTCTTGCTTGCTGGCATTTTTTGCATTTGCTTGCGCGCTGCTCTTTCAATGCCATTGTCATGGGAGCCGTACACACACACACACACACACACACACAGCTGCGATAAGCAGCACATGCAATTCAATTAGAGACGCCGCTTGCTGTTGTTGTTGTTATATTTGTGGTATGTTGCCTACTCCTTTTCGTTGCTGTTTGGAGCCACAGACAATAACATGCTGTCGCTGTCGCTGTCGCTGCGCCAACATTGCTGCTGCTGCGACGCCAACGGCGCTGCGCTGCTGCTGTTGCTGCTCTGCTGCCATTTGAAAAATCGAGTTGGCAAAGCCAAACGCAGAGTTGATTAACCTTTGCGCATTCTGTTTTGCAACTTCATTCGTTGTGGAGCTGCTCCGATTTAAATGCTGGAGTTATGCATGTGCATGTGTGTTTGTATGTGCATGTGTGTTTGTGTGTGTGAGTGTGCCTGTGTGTGTTCGCGTGTGTGTCTCTCTGTCTGTTGCGCTGCCTTTCGTGTTCGCAGCCATGTTAGCAGCCATTTTTAATAGCCATATGCAGAGGCAATACGTAAGTAAGTAAGTGCATATGTATGTAGAGAGTGCATACATATAGACTACTCACATACATTCATACATCACACACACACACACACACGCATACACGTGCAGTGTGCGTATGCAAATAGTTTGCTTGCCTTGTGCCTTACACATTATTATGTTGCTGCTGCTACTTCATTCATTGCCACGCCTCCTCCTTCGTCGCGCCTCTTACTCAGTCTCCACTCCCTCTCTCTCCCCTTCTCCTTTCGCCCACTCTCTTTTTTGGTAGTTTTTCGGCACTCTTGTAATTGAAATTCGGCGTTGAAGCGAGTAAACGCCAAGCTCTCTGTCTCCCTCTCTCTCACTCACGCGCTCTGCCTGCATACTGTTCTCTGCCTGCTGCCTCTGCCCGCGTCGCTGCTGCTGCCTATGCTGTGTAGTGTTCTATAACGTTTTTTTGGCAAACTTGTTTTTCGCCACTCGCGTTTATTTTGTCGTTCCGCTTCCTGCTTGTTGGTGTGGGTCATGGTTGTTGCCATCGTCGTCGTCGTCGTCGTCGTCGGCGTCGCTGCCGCGTCATGGCTACGCTTCGCTCTCTTTTGTTGAATTTCATACACAATCGACTGCTCCTTTTTGCTGCTGACTCCCCTCTGCCAACGTCACTGCCGTCTGCCTCCGTCGCTGTCGCCGACTGTAGGTCTGCCTGACCGTCGTCACTTGCCTTGTGCTCTCTTTGTATGTGTGTGTGTGTGTGTGCGTGTTTTGACTGCGCTTTTGTTGCTCCCAAATTGCACAATATTGTCGCACCGGCCTTTGTGCAATTAAATCATATCAGTTATGACTCTCTCTGTATGTCTGTGTATGTGAGAGTGTGTGTAATGCATATTGTATTAATCAGCGTATTATGTGCTGCTTAAAGCGTAAGCGGAACAGCGCGTGGGGGGAAAAGATACCAAAGTTGCCTCACGAATCAAAAAGGGAAGCCTTGGTAAAACATATCAGGCATTTATGGGGAAGTAAACATATCAACCATCGAGGAGAGTTAACATGGAGCTTTCCATTCTGAGAGTTAAAAAAAAGTACACAACCGAGAAATATCAATTGGCTTTAAGCGCTTGATCAGTAAAAATAAACGAGGAAAGTAAAAAGTGGAATTTCCCATTCTGAGCATAGTACCAAACTTCACAACCGATAAATATCGATTGGTCTTAATCATTTGATCAGTAAAAAATTATCGAGGAATGTTAACCATCACTCTTTCTTAATCATTAATTATTCATTCATTCATTGAAACAATTATTATCATTTATTACGTATCGCATGATCAGTAATCAATTAGTGTCCTTATATTATTCTCAGAACTATAATCGATGGGCACCTATCGCATGATCAGTATTTAACAGTCGAGGAAAAGCTTACAATAATTCTTCCTTGTAAGAGATTGTAAGACATTGTAATATATTTGTTCTTTGATATATTTCTAAGATATTTCTTAGAACATAAACAAATTCCCAAAAGTTATCGAGCCAATACCGATATCGATTATAACTGATCGAAAGCAAAGTATGATTTTATTTAAGTATTTTTTGATTTTTGAAGAGTTATATCCATATATAATATAATAAAATAATCAACCTGACACTAAAAGAATTTATTTTGCTTAACGTTTAAAGGGATATTGGTATTTAATTTATTTAAAAATTAGTTATATCAATTCAAATAATTTAACGATCTCTCCCAAAATTTGTTAACTTTCTTAAGATCATTAAGATGCAAATTGCAACCAAGTATGCTTGTTATTGTTACTTCTAAAAATACGTTCATAAAGTTGGAAGATTATAAATTATATTTTTATTTTTTTGATAATGTATGTATATCATTTATCATCTCTACCTTTCATTTAATACGAATAATTAATTTAAATAAAAGACATTTCATAATTTCGTAATTTCATTTCATTACTTGACATATAAAATATCCAGTAATTTAACGATGCTTAACATAAAATTGATCTCATGTTATTGAACACTTGCTATAATGATCCACCATGAATTGGAACATATTTCGCTTGTTACAGGATCATTTGCAAACCGGTTGGCTAATAACCGTTTCGTTTTTAGTGCTTTTAAACACCTGTTATACGATCGAATCGGTTTTATGGCACATCAACAACTGCGATAATCATGCGCAATATCGGTAGAGACTGAGTCTGAGTGTGTGTGAGTCTGTGTATGTGTGTATGTATGTAAGAGTGCGTGTAAGATGTAACTGCCTGTGGCTTGGTAGTCAGCTCCACCAGGGCCCCCTTTCCCCTTCTCTTCTTCACCCTTCTTCGCCTCCTTTGCAGCATGTCGTGTCTTGTCTTGCGCTGCTGCATCTTCTTCGCTTTCGCCGCGTATTGCGATTTATATCTCTGCTCTGCACACATACACGCACACTCGCACACTCACGCACACACACATTGGTTTTCTTATTGGCTGCTGTTTATTTGCGCTGTGCGTTCGTTTATTGAGTTTGCTTTATGTCTGCGCGGGGCGTTCAATGAACTTCTGCAATGGGTGCCGCGATGCCGCTGCCTCTTGCACTGCCTCCCTCTGTTGCTGCCCCCTCTGCTGCATCTGCACGCAGACAATGCCGACTCGGTCGAGCCGCGAGTTTTGTGTCCAATGTAATTGGCAGAAGTTCTTCTTTTTTTTCTTTTTGCTTTGCTCTCAAGCGATTAGCAGAAGATGTCGATTTAAGCAAACAAGAAGCAGCACAAGAGGAAGAAGAAGCAGCACAAGAGGAAGAAGAAGAAGCAGCATAAGAAGAAGACGAAGCAACAGCAGCTGAAGTTAAGGAAGCGAAACAAGAGGAGGCAAGCACAAAAACAGAAGTAACTGAAGATATTGCAAGAGCAGCGACAGCGAAGATATTAAAATAACTTGCACAATGAAACGGGCAGAGAGGGGGAGGAGGGGGGCGGGACAGATAAGCAGCACTCTTCTCTGCCGCTGCTTCTTCTTCGGTTTTTTTTTGTGCTTTAGCTGCCTTAATATAATTTTATGTTATGGCAAAGCGCACAAACAAACACACGTGTAGCCACTGTGCGAGTACGAGTGTGTGTGTGTGCGAGTGTGTGTGTGAGTGTGTGTGTGTGTGCGGGGACAATCGCTTGATGACGAAGTCACAGCAAAGGCAGCAAGCAGTGACAGAGAGACAGCAGGCAAAGAAGGCGCAAGGCAGAAGTGGAGGCAGAAATGGAGACAGAGGCGGCAGCAGAGGCAGAGGCAAAGGCAGGGCAGAGGCAGAAGTGGAGATAGAGACGCAAGGCAGAGGCAGCGACGCAAGGCAAAGCAGAGACAGAAGCACAAGCAGCAGCAAAGGCAGACAGCGTTGGCTTCTGAGCAATGCGAAATAACGTAGAATGACGTAGCAAAAGCAAAGCAAAGCAGAGCCACGGCAGCGGCAGCAGCGGCAGAGCGACAGCGAACGAAGCCACATGCAATGCAATTTCAAAGGTCAATGACACGCTGCAAAGGCAGTCGCAGAGGCAGAGGCAGCAGCAGCAGCAACAGCAACAGCAGAGACAGAGAGAGCGCAGCAAGAGAGCGTGCGCCCAATGGCAGCAAAAGCTTTCCCCAGCTTAAGGCGCGCGCTCTCTCTCACGCTCTCTTTGTGTGTTTGTGTGTCTTTGTGTGTGTTTGCAAATTCACAAATTGAATTTTGCACCCGTTTTGGGGCTCGATTTGTTGTTGTTGCTTTTCATTCACACACAGGAAATACGCAAGCTCGTGTTGTTGTTGTTGTTGTTTTTGCTGCTGCTTGCAATTTTTCATTGTTGTTGATTGCATTTTACGCTGCGCTGCAACTGTGCAATGCCGCTGCCTCAAGATCCCCAGCCACGACACCCACATGTGCCACAAATTACTTGGCATACTCACATTGACAGACAGCCAGGAGAAGAGGGCGGGAGAGGGAGGTAGGGAGAGAGGGGGGCATATCTCTTAGGCTCCTGAGCCTCGTCTTGCTGCGTGAGTTATGGCCAAGTGTGTGCGTGGGGGTTCTACCTATCTCACTCTACCTACATTACCTTTCTCTATCTACCTTACTCCCTTCCTGCCTCTACCTTCCCTCCCCCTCTGCAGTCGTAAATTATGCAAAAATATGCAATTATTTTCATCAAGAGAATACCTCAATGAGTCTTGGGGCAGGTAGCAAGCCAAGCTCCAAAGTTGCCTAATAAAAATCCGCACCAAGTTGAGCTTTCTGCCAGCGACATTGTCGGTAAAGTAGTTAAGACTTTCTCGAGCCAGAAACTGTTGACTCTTCGCCTTGTTCTTGCAGCTAATTTATAGCTACTCTCGCCCGGCTTAAGATTCATCGCCAGCTATCCCCCTCTGTGCCTGCCTTCTTCTCTTTCTCTTTCTTAATGGCATTAAAATAGTTACTTTCTATAGCCATCTCGCTTGCACACGTCAGAAACTTTTGCAGTGCAAAAGTCGTGAGTAATTTGTTTGGCGAAGAGTGATTAACTTGTTCTCTCTTCTCCTTTTTTACCTTTGTATATCTTTATAATACTTGAACTGCTTACAAATAGTAAAAAGAAAGTTTAGAAAATATGACTTGAATGAAGTATTTATTTTTGCTCTTTTTTCAGGCTTATTTCATTTATTTTATATATACATAAATATGTATATTGTTCTAATAAAACACTTATTATGCTTCTTATTATTGCAATTTCTAATACTAAAAGCACTACAACGACCACTAATAGGGGCACTACTACAACTCATATTCCTGCTACTACTATGAACTACTACTACTAAAACAACTACTACTTCTACTATTACTTCTACAACTGCTATAACTTCTTATACTACTCTATCACCACTATTACATCTACTGCTAGTTCTTTTACTCTTTCAACTATTACTGCACCCCACTTCTAATTCTACTACTACTACTTCCACTTCTTCTTCTTCTACTATTTTTACTAGTAACACTTTTTCCTACTTCTACTACTTTTTCTACTACTACTATACTATTTTTACTGTTGCTTATAGCTCTACTACTTAAATGTTACTTAATGTTACTACTATTACTACTACTACTACTACTACTACTTATACTACTACTACTACTACTACTACTTCTACTACTACTACTTCTACTACTACTACTTCTACTACTACTACTTCTTCTACTACTACTACTACTACTAATGCTGCCACTACTACTTCTACTACTACTACTACTACTACTGCTACCACTACTACTTCTACTACAACTACTACAACTACTTCTTCTACTACTACAACTACTTCTACTACTACTACTACTGCTACCACTACTACTTCTACTACAATTTCTACTACTATTACTTTTTCTACCACTACTACTCCTACTCCTATATTTACTACTACTATTACTACTTCTACTACTGGTACTATTACTACTAATAATTTAACTGCTTCTTTTTTTCTGATACTTTTACCTCTTCTAAAACTTCAACAACTTCTACTACTGCTATTTTTTTTACTTCTCAATCTACTACTTTTTATTCTACCAACACAGTACTCAATTGTTTACTACTTTATTCCCCACTTCATAAACATATATACAACTCCATCACTTTCTCAACAAATCCCTTTCAACACCTTTTCATACATATTTAAAAACAACCCCCCTCATTAAACACCTCTCTTCTCCTCCTGCCTTAGCTTTAAGCAACCCACCCAAGGGAGTCTATTGCAATCCGATTAACAAATGAATCAGGTTAATTTAACAATTAGCTTTCACAGCAGGCTAAATGCAACTGTAACACACACACACACACACACTCATACAGGGACAAAATAAGGTCATGATAAAGGCAAAAGGGGCGAACTCAGTTAGGGTATTAAACGTTTAACATGCAGCACAAAAGGCCGCAAATCCCAGAGAAGAAAACAAAAAGCGAATAAACACTGCAAAAAGTAACAGCAACAAGAGCTAAAAAAGTAACAGAAACAACAACAACAAGAACAACAACAACAGCAGGAACAACAACAAGAGGGGCTAACAAAGCGCTTGCCGCACGCTATTTTTCATCTGCGACGCTTTGAGGCAACGAAAAAAAGTTAGGTTAGGTTATGGACGCGCCACATGGAGTGCAACAACGGTGAACGAATGAGCACAAAAAGAGAAGGAGAAGGAGAGGAGAAGAGAAGGCGGGACGGGCATAGGAGGGTGACATGACGACAAAACGGGTTCAAAATCCTATGCAACATGGCAACGCGAACTAAACGAGCAGCAAGGGAGATAGACAAAGAGAGAGAGAGAGAAAGAGGAGGCGAGTGCAAAGACAAAGAGAGGAGAGAGAGAAATAGGAGGAACACAAGGTAGACGAACCAAAGTCGCACTCAAACCCGAAATCCGTCAGCCTCCTCCTCCCGCCCTGCCTCGCCTCCCACTTGCAACGCTTGCCAGCGACTCCAATAGAGCGTGGCTTGGGCACAGGCCGCAAAACTCGTTTATTGACGCTGCACATTGTGCCAGGCAGGCAGGCGGGCAGCAACAACAATAACCTGAAGAAAGGAACACAAAACTTGCAACGTCATCGTTGACTGTGCGGCACCCCTAGGCAGAAGGGGTTAGGAACAGGGGGGTCTCACAACACGAACACTGCGTGGTGCACGCCAATGTCCAATGTCATTCGGAGGATCAGAAAAAAGTTCTACAGCACCAGCAGCATATATCATTATCACAGCGAGACAAGATGTTGAAAGAGTAAATTGACTTTTGTGTGCACTTTTTTATACCCTGTAAGCACTGAGAACAGTAGAAAGAGTAAAGAGTTGAGAAAATATATAGATTTTTTTAGTATTGTAACAAAATTTATTAGATCTCTGCTGTTTTGCAATATATGCCTTTGTAATTTTATAAACAGTTAACACAAGTTAACTGAAATATTGTGAAAACTTTGTTTTACATAGAAAAGAACAATTATAACAATATTGACTCGATCTCTGTTCTTATCTTGTATATGGCTATGAAATTGTATAAATATTATAGTAAGCTCATATTAACTGGAAACTTGTGGACACTATATTCTATTTTATATTGAAGAAAAGCCCAATTAATCAAAAACAAACTAGTTTTTCATTTTAATTTTAAATCAAATTTTGAAAATAATATATGAGTTTAAAGAATGTCTCGATCTCTGTAGGTTACAATGTATATTTATATGAAACAACGTAAATAGCTTCTACTAATCAATTAGAGACCCCTCTGCATTATATTATATATGTATATAGTCGCTCTTATTTGTTTGATATGAATGATTTTTTCATTGATAAGTTCTTGTTGCTTTTTTTTTACATAATTCACCTAAGAAAGATAAAACAAAAAATACTATATAAAAATAACAAAAAAGCTAGATCTCTATGATTATAAGTTATAATGCCATACAATTTCAAATCTAACAAACAAATGTCATCCATCTAAGCCTCTAAACATTTGGCATATAATTGTTCCTCTTTAAGTTATAAACATACATACATTTATTTTTATGAGTTTTCTATATAAATTTTTCACTCTTTCTGGCAAAGTCAAAAAAACAAGCAATTAGGTTTAATACAATAGGAGTATAATAAACATTCATAGATCTCTGTAGTTATAAAATATATCCTTATCTTTAGCTACCTAATATCAGAGGGATACCCTTTAACAATATATTAAAGTATACAGTTGGACCCCTTTTAATCGTATTGATTACAAACCTAGCTAGGTAGCCATTAAATAATTAGGTATGTTATAAAAATAACCTTAATACGTATATCTTTATAATTATCATCATCATGATCATGATATATTGAAATTTACTAACTATTCATTTAAAAACTACAGCAAACTTTAAATTAAGCCCACTTTAATCGAAATACACGCACTTTCCAAAATGAGATAATTCTGTTTGCCCGGCAGAAGTGCAAGTGAGCCGAATCCAATTAGCGAGCGAGCAGGGTAAACACAAATCTAATTACGCATACGCCGTGGCAAACAACCCCCACTCCACTGCTCCCACCAGGCCTGATCCAAAATATATGTATGTACAATATAAACCGGTTGTTCCATCGATATCGCTTTTAAATGGCCATTGCAGCTGCCTCTTGTGAACAACAAGAGCAGGTCAAAAATGTTGCAAAAACAATACGAACGAAAAGCCAACGGTTCTTTGCCACTGGCACTTGCCCCTTTCACCAAGGCTGCCAGCAAGAGTGCAGAAGAGTGGCAGTTGCAACCTGCAACCTGCAACTCGCCGCCAAGCTGCCACTTGCTGCATTCAATTGGCTTCTTCTCGGCCACGTACAGCGGCAACTTCCGCCTTGCGCTGTAGAACAATTTCTCTCAAAGTTGTGGCATAAATTAGCTGTACCGTTACAAGAGATAGAGGAAAGAGAAGGAGAGACAGTTTAACAGAGAAAGAGAAAAAAAGAGAAGAGGGGGAGAAAGGGAGATGGAGTAAAAGATGCAACCTCAACGTGTAATTTCTGCGCAATTTAAAGACAAAAATCTGTTGATTTTTATGGGATTTGCGAAGTTTGCAAAGTTCTGTATGGTTATTATACCGAAGTTATCTGTATAAGAGGCTGCGAGGAGGGGAAGAAAGGGTGTGTGTTTCAAAATGAGTGCCTGAAATTGATATGTTTGAGTGTTATCAGAAAATTATACACTTGCCTGACGAGTGAACATTAAAAGTAACGTGCCAAAAGGAATTGAAAGAAGACACCCGATTGAGCGCAATTAACGTGCCTTATGCAGAGGATATATCATATATATTAATATATATCACTACTTACTATATCAAGTACAGCAGAAGAAACTTCTGTTAATGTTCATTGTTACTTATAATTTGACCGATAAATTGTTTAGAATAATTTGTACAAAGATATTTACTTGATTTTGACTCTAGTCAATATAAATTGTAAATTATTTTATTATTTAGAGGATTTAATACAGTGCTTTTCCTTTATCTAAGACAGATGAGAAGCGTGATTTTCAACGTGATGGGAGTTTTAAAGGTAGCCCAGAATTATAAAGGGCAAACAGATCTACCCAGAACCTTAAGCACTCTCAAAGCCCCCTGCTTAAGTCTTCATCAATTGAATTTATTTGAAATCCTTCAACAAAATGATAATTTTAGCAGTTTTTATGATTTTATGATGATTTAATATATGATTTAAAAAAATCAAGATTAATAAAAATTGTTGACAGCTAACAGAAGAATAGACTTCTAGACATATCTATACATATTTCTTTCTTTAAAACAATTTATTAGGATAAAACTCGCCTGATTAATAAGAAACTTATGCATAACTTGAAATACCAAATAGCAAAGTCAAAAACTCTTTGACGTTCAAATAAATAATAAATTTATATAAAATGTTTCTCCATTGTTATATTATCATTATTCTCCATACACATTTAATTGCACTTATTACTGATATTACTTTGTTCACAGCCTAACGAGAACTCACTCCAATTTGTGTTATTATAATTGATGTGACTATCTTAATGACAGCGAATAATTTTGCCAATTTAAATTATTTTTCAACACTGGCAATGAGGGCATTATAGCAGATAAATTAGTAATTGAATGTGAATTACCCTGTAATACAAAAAATAGTTTATAATTTGAACAATTAATGAACAAACAATTTATATACATACATAACACAAATATACCCCTTACTAACATTTTTAATGGGTATCTTCTGCGAAACAAAAATTGAAAAACAGCGGGAAACGTCGACGTGACATCAATAAAATACGCGACTAACTATTTAAATAGCAAATTGAAATTAATGAGAAAAAAACAAATATCAACAACAACAACAGCACAAACTGCAGAGCAGCAGTAGCAACAACTACAACAACAACACTAGCAACAACATAAGCGACAGCTGTGACGCCTTAGCAACAAAATGCAAACAAATAATTCATTGAGAATATCGAGGCCGCCATTTTGCATAGGTCTGACGCACACACACAATGGGAATATCGAAAGAACGAGAACAAAATAGAGAAAGAGTGACAGCATGGGAGAGAGAGAGAAAGAGAGGGAGAGAGAGAGAGAGAGGGGGGGAGAGGGAGGAAGAGGGGGAGTGTTAAATATGTATAGCTAAACTGGCAACCCGTTTATGTGGTAGAAGTAGAACTATTAAATCTTTTATATGCAAATATTCTGCAGGGAATATTCTAATTTATTTATGAAACTTGATTTGTGCAAAGCACTGCAAAGAAGGCACTATTTTAGTCGACTATTTAGATACCCTTTTGAAGGGAACTGGGGAGGAGGTTTTAGAATTATTTTTTATTATGAATATTTTTAAATAAAATTAAATAATGCAATATTTTACCTATTACTATTGTTTAGGTTGAAAGAAATAGAATTTGCATAAAGATAATACTCTTATATAGAGAAATACTTTTATAGAGATATTCTTTATTCTCAAATTAAAGTTCCTTTAATAAATATTAAAACTTAAGAAGTTTCAAATAAAATAATTAATGCAAAATAAGAGAATTATAGCATTTATTACTAACTAAAATTATAACACATTCATAAAAGTATAAGCTTACTATAAAATAATCCATAACCGCTCCTACCCACACCCTACTATCAGGGCTACCATGCTGCGTCATCAGTGCCTAGTGAAACTTGTGAACGAAAACAGAAATAAGAAGAAGAAGAAGAAGAGGCAGAATTACTATACGCTGCTCTCATTGGTCAGCCAAAAGTTGGAGTGAGGGCAGCGCGTACGGGGGAGGGGTTTCACTTTGTAGGGTGTCATATTGAATGGAACGGAAACAAAGCGTGTATTGGCCAGCGGGTTAGGAGAGGGCGGCGAGGAGGAGGAGGAGGAGACAGACAGTTCGCTATTACTAATGAGGCGCAGTTGTTGCTTGGCTTTTCTAAATGTTTCGCACTGTGTGTGTGCATGTGTGTGTGTTTGTATAGGTCTAGTGTGTAGAATGTGTGTCAGTATATATATATGTTCACATGTGTGTGTGTGTGTGTGTGTGAGTGCGCCTACGTATGACATAATTTAAATGAACGGATGACATTCATTACAATGCATCGCTTTTTGTAGACAAGTGTAGGCTCGCTCTGTTCTCTCGCACTATCTCTTTCTTGCGCTGTCTCTCTCTCTCCATTTTCTTCTCTATCTTTCCCTTAGTCTCTCGCTCCCTCTCTCCTTACTTCTTTTCCTACTTCTCCCATTTGCGACCTCTCTTTAGCAGCGCACGTTCCGTTGTGGTTACGCTCTAAAAATGCCTCCTTTCCTTCAGCTGTTACAGTTAGCTGCAGGGGGCGTGGCAGGCAGGCAGGCCAGGGGAGAGGGTCGCCTGGCTGCTGTTGCAAATCCATCTTGAACCTGCCTACCTTGGTCACTCAAGCACTGAACATGCAACTCGCAACGAGAGCAGACAAAAGTTGAACTTGCCACACGACTTTGCCAAAATTTGCACAGGTGCCGTGCAGCTGATAGGCTGACTGAAGCTAATGGTCACTGAGTGCACAGGCCGAGGGATTATGCCTGTTTGTTAATTGATGACAAGCCGGAAATGTGCAGCACAACCGGGCGTATACACAACGTGTGCAGAAGGCTTGTTGGTTGAGAGAGGGGAGATCTTTTGAATTGTGGAAAGTCTAAAGTGTTTGCTGCTGTTTCTTGTTGGTTTTTTGTGGGTTTGTAAGGGGGGCTTTGGTGACGGAAAATAACTCTTTGAAGGTGTTTTAAATAGCAGCTAAGGACAACAATGTAAGAGACAAGAGAAAGCTTAAACTTCATAAAGTTATTTGACATTCATCTTGAATAAAGAACATGCAACTTCTTTTGAGTACTAACATCCTGTAGATCATCTCTTTTTATTATAATCTCTACTTAATTATAAACTCATAGTTCTTATTATAGATTAAATAGTCACTACTCTTTACTATAATCACGCCTTATCTATTCTCCTTAAATAATATAAGCATCCAAGTTTGTGAAGGGAGCCTAAAGTGGAACTTAATTCTTCAAACTGTAATAGACTGGAAGAACACAAAGGAAAGCTTAAACCTCCTGCGATTCCATATTATTAATCACCAATCTATCCCTAAAGATTATTCATGGTTTTCAGCATCATCGAATGGTATAAATATATTTAAGAAACATTTCAAATAATATAAAAAGGAATATAAAGGACTTTCGTCTTATAAATTCAGCATAATTATAAATACAAATTAAATAATTTTTTTATTTTATTATCACTCTGCATCCTCTCTCAGTCTCTCTCTCTCTCTCTCTCTCTGTCTCTCTCTCTCTCCCTCTCTCTCTCTCTCTCTCTCTCTTTCTCTGTGCTGCTTCCTCTGCTTCTGCTTTTTACAACGAAATTCATTTATGTGCAGTTTCCTTTTAGTTTTATAAGCTCATTATAATTTTATAGCAGTCAGCTTTTTATGGCTAACATTTGTAGCTAACAAATATGCATTTCCGTTTCGCTTGCTTTTTCATCTTTTGGCATTAAATGGAAATTTCATTTGCCACAGTTCTTGCTCTTGCCATACGCTGCGTATGCGTAACGAGTGTGTGTGTATGTATGTGTGCTTCTAATTGAAATATTACTGAAAATTCCTCATTGAAATGTTTGCCACGGCGGCGCTTTAATTGTGCACTAAGCTGCTTAAGCGATGCGAAAATAGAAGAAGAAAAAGTATCTATGAGATACACAGCACAAGCGACAAGTTGTGGTCTTGACTCACTGCGGACAAAAACGCAGTCGCTACTCTGTGTGTGTGCTGTGTGTGTGTGATGTGTTGTTGTTGCTGTTGTTGTTGTGGCTAGTTTTTCTTTCTTTTTCTGGCGGAATCGCCGCCATTACAAGCGCTGCCACTGCCGGCGTCGCTGTCGCCTCACGACATCGCCTCGAGTCGTGGCAAAGGCGATGACGTCGTTGCCATGGTGTTGTTGCTGTTGTTGTTGCTGCTCTCGGAGTACAGTCATAGAGACGGAAGCAGAGGCACTTTATATAGTCTCTTTGCTTGCATCCATAAACTACAAAATTCCTTTTAAAGCGTAAAATGCATTCGATAGATACACACAGCAAGCGAACAGACAAACAGACAGAAAGAGAGACAGACAGACAGAGGGACAGACAGACAGCGCAGCAGAGCGATCCGAATGGCAACAGAACAGCGCGAAACTACACACACAGACATCACACACACGCAGCTACAGATACGAGTACATCAAGCGTTGCAGATATTGAGATACAGATACTGCCAGACAGATACTAAGATACTCTAGTCAGGCACACACACTCGCAGCTTGTAGCTACAGCTGTCTGTGTATGCGTAAATGTATCTGTTAGTTTCGCTGTTGCTCTCTGTATCTGTATCTGCATCTGTGTTGCTTGCTTTGCATTGTCCACATTTACTTGAAATTCAATTTGAACACATTTTACGCCATCTTCTATTTGTTGTTGCTGCAGTCTATTCACAGTTTTTCAATTAATTTGCATTATTTCGCTATTATTACGCATCAGTTTTGATGGATTCCATTGTACACACAGTGGCATAGAATTGTTCTTTGTAAAGACTTTCGATGAGATACTGAATTCTTAAGTTTTCTTCCATAGAAAGTTATTTGCGAAAAGTTCTACGATTTTTCTTAGAATTGAGATCAACATTTTTAAGTTTTCTATATATTATTAGTGGGAAAATATAACATTTCAATGATGTAATGCTCAGCTTATACATAAGGGAAAAATGCTTAAGTAAACTTGAGATTGTTTAGCATTTCTATGATGCAACTGCGAGTTCCATAAATGGTAGCTGAACCTTTACTTATCTTCTACCTACGTTATAAAGATTATTTATCGTACAATGATATATTATATTTTTCTAGCAATAGAAAATTATTCATTAGGTTGCTAGTTCATTATATTATATTAGATAATTTTTCTAGGGATCTATTATATGAAAAATAAATAGCAAAGTTGTTATTTTACTGTGTTCTGATATTTCTATTGTTATTTTCATTGATTCTTCAATTGTTATTTTTATTAATATTCTAATTATTTACATTATAATAATCATTATTGTTTTTATTGATATTTTTACTGTTATTTTCATTAATATTATAATTATTTTTATTTTATTCATTTATATTATTAGCAATATCAAAAGTTTTCCTCTTATCAGTATCATTCATATTTATATTTATAATTGTTTTTAACATTGTTATTATTATGTCTTATTTTACCCTTATTTTCATTATCTACGTTACTATATGTATTTCTTGTTGATTTTATTATGACTTGTATTGTTTTTATTTTAACTATTTTCATTATATTTTTTTTATCATTACTATTAATAGCATTGTACTACAATTATTTTTTAATTTTTATTATTGATCTAACTATTATTCTTATTATCATTAATATCATGATTATCATTTTTTTTTATCTTTTTTCTTTACCAATTTTATTATCGATTTTATCATCATTATTATTCTTACTTTTTAATTATTGTTACTCTTGTTTTCATTATGAATATCATTATAAAGTATCATAAATGTATTAATAATGCTGCAAACCGATCTAACCACATATGCAATGTTCCAACGTCACTTGAGCTGCCTGCGTGGCGAACCTAACCTCACAACATATTTCGAATTTGTCATCATATTTCCTCGCTTATGGTTTATTTATTGCAAAAAAAAGTAATGTAAACAATTAACTAATCGGCTTCCCCCTTTGTGACACATAAACAGAGCGCAGCCAAGTCGAATTACATGACACAAGAGCGAATTCAGCTGACAGCTGAGGCGACATTGCAACCAGAAACCGCAGAGCACACACACACACACACACGCACACACAGGGACACACACATTACACACACACACCTACACCTACATACTGAATAAAGAAATCAATGTCAAAGTATGCAAAGTTCACTAAGCAAGGACACGTTGGACGAGGCGGACATGAGTGACAAGTCCAAGTGCATGAAAATGGAATCGATGCTTGACTAGCCTGACATATGCAGCTGCTTGCTCAGCCAAGCCAAGCGCAGTTCCAGACAGAGTCCCCGACCCCGACTCCGACTCCGACCCCGACCCACTGCAGTGCACTGTGGGACCAACTGGTTTCCAGCTGTGAGAGCCGAGATTGTCTGGCACAGCTCAGTGCAGCTCACTTCATACTCGTATGTGTGGGCACAGGACGGAGGATGGATGACGGAGGAATGTGCTGCAGTTCAAGGGCGACGGGACAAAACTCTGGAGCGCACTCTTTGCAACAGAGGGGGGTTGGGGGGTTGTGAGCTAAAAATAGTTACTGACTCGCAGCGTGGCTTTAAATTGTCTCACAATTCAATTCTCACCACACCACGTATACGCAATACAGTGGGCGATCAATAAGGCGGCACTTGCATGCGCATTTTCAAATCTATCGAACCTTAACTTGCGAGTAATGTTTTAATAAGTTGCATATTAAATAAGTTTCTTAATATTACTGAAGTTTTATGAGTTAAGATCACTTTTTTTAGTTGGTGAAATTTAGAAATAAAGGGAACACATTATATATTGTTTAAGGAAAAAGGAACAATAGAAGAGGCTGAAGATCTGTTGAATGACAACACAACCAGACGATCTCGAAGGAAATTTAACGAAACATGGATATCGAGATAGCCTGCTTTCAATGCCTATAAAACGCACAAAATTCTCACTTTTAATTTAACTTATTCAGCTTAAAAGATCAGTAAGGAATTGACAATAGGTTAGCTGGGAATACAAAATTTCTCGGACAAATCAAACATCCTCGTATATATAATAAAGAACTTCTCTGTTCTTAAGCTCCAGTATCGAGAATTATATCGAACATGAAGCATTACGAAGGAGTCGCACATAAATGAATAGGTCTATAAGGTTTAAAGTGTTTTATGCAGAACTGCAGAGTTTTACGACTGTTATTTAAAGCAATTTTCAGTTTTATAGATAATTCAAGCCTCAAGCTAGCAATTGTCTGAATATGATAATATAACTATTATTTCACATAGTATTTTCAGTATTCGTAACGATTAAAGATCGGTCGAACTAAAATGATATAACGACCTTTCGTTTTTTATTCGCAACCTTAAAAACAGTCAGAATGTGGTCTGAAATGTTATATTCCTACATTCCATCTATCCTTATCTGAATCGTTTTTCAATAAATGTAAAAATCATACATTTATTCATTATATTTCTGAATCCCAAATTAATTTTACAATATTTCTTACAACAGAAAACTCTAAAATTTAAAAATCTTTTCTTAATTTCCCCTTGCAACATTTCCACTTTAACCTTCGGGTCCCTCTAGCGCCCGTTTACTGTATTTATCAATGCAATATGAACTCACCACACCTAGGGCAGCAGGCGAGAGGGAGACGGAGTGGGGAGTGGTAAAAGGTGAATGTGCGTCCTTGCACTCGTCTCCCTGTTGCTGTCGTCGCCTCGCGCTGCATCCTCTTTGCACTTGAACCATTGTCCTTAGCTGGCAAACAGCTGCTATCCCTTTCTCTCTCCCATTCGCGCTCTCTCTCAGTCTCTCAATAGTTTTGATGTTGCTGTTGTTGTTGTTTTTGTGCTTTTACTATTGCAGTTTGTTTGTATTTTGCTTGTTGTTGTTGTCGGTCTTGAAAATTGGCAACGCGTGCGCAGTTTCGAATATCCCGAGTTGATGTCTTTAAATTCTTTCCATTTATTTATGTAATTGTTGTTTGCATTTGCTCCGTTTGTGTGTGTGTGTGCGTGTCTGTGTGTTTGGTAATTTCCGTACAATCCATAAACTATATACAAAATATAGTTATGCCTGTGTGCGTGTGTGTGTACGTGCGTGTGTACAGTAGACCAATTCAAGGTCATTCGCAAAGCCCGGAATAAAATACCGTTATATTTTTATATAGCATGACTCAGCTACCAAATAAAATCGTCGAATTTATGCAAAGAATTTTTAATTCAATTTCTCTTCTTCATTTTGAGTTGTTGTTTTCTTTTTTATTTAACTTTTTCCATTATCAGCAGCAGAGCGAGTGCATTCAACCGTGCGAACAATATAAATAAATTGTACAATATCAGAATGAGGAAAAACAATGAAAAGCGGCAAAGAGAAGCCGCCCGCACACACCGACACACACACACACCGACACACACACACACCAACACACTCACGTACTTGCATACACTTGCAGCAATATAAATATAAATTGCAAAAATATTATTTTTTTTCGTTATAGTTTTGCATTATTTATTTATTTATTTTTAGAAATAGAATTCTCAAGTTTTCTCGCTATTTTTGCAGCCTTCTCTTTTCTTTTTCAACGGCGAACAAAGCGCACATTGCATTTGCCTGTCTCTGTGTATGTGAGTGTGTGTGTGCTTGCGCACTGCGCAGTGCAAGCGCAAAGTCAACGTCAGCGTCGACGTTGCAGTCAACGTCAGCCGAAGCTCAGCTGCGCTGTTGTTGTTTGTGTTAAGCTGATGCTTTCTTGCTGCTGTTGTTGTTTTTGTGCGATTGTTTGTGTGTGTGTGTGTGAGTGTGTTTTTTATTGCGTCTGTTTTACTTATTCGTTTGCCTAGCTGCACTCAACGTGTCTGCGTGTGTGTGTGTGTTGGTGGAGTGTTGGTGCTGCGGTGCTGCTGCCGGTATCTGTGTGTTGGTATGACTTCATTTCCTTTGTCGTAGGTCATCGCCAATGCGGAAAAATTCGTTTTAACAGCATGAAATTTGTTCGCTTTGCGGCGAAATTACGAATTTGTAACTGCATTTTAAATATTATAATTTATTATTATTATTTTTAGATATTTTCAAATTTATTTTATTTCATTTTTTGTGTTTCACTTGAGTTTTTTGAAATTTTCTTTTTACCGATTTCTTGCATTTTAATTTCGAACTTTGAGTCACATGAAAAATTCACTCCGCTGCCGTCGCCGCCTGCAATCGTCGTTGCTGTTGCCGCTGACGTTGCCGTTGCCGTTGCCGCTGACGTTGCCGTGCATTTCAAAGTTGCGCTCCACACTGACAAAAGGGTAGAGAACTTTTTCTCCAACGTTTGGCCAGAGTTGCCATTTTTTGCACGAAAAAAACCGATGCCGATCAAAGTCAATGCGTCGCTCTCACCATCGTCGTCGCCGCCGTCGTCGTCGTCGTTGTCGCAGTCGGCGCAGTTCGTGCAATTGCAAAAGCACAGACCCCAAAACGAGGAGGAGACGCCAACGCAGGCAGCAAGCAGCAGCAGTGACAGAGGGCAGCGCGGCAGCAGAGACCAAGCAAAAATGGTAATAAAAGCAAATGAATCGCACCAAGTGCATCCAAAGCACACTCACACATACACCAGCACACGCACGCATACAGCTGCATGGAACAATCAGACAATTACACACACACAGACACATGCACAGAGATGAGCGTCGGCGCAGGGGAAGCTTCCAAGTGCCGGCCGCCTTTGCCTTTGCGTGGCAAATTTGTCTCTGTGTGTGTGCTTATGTGTGTGTGTGTGTATTGCAATTTTCATCTGGCTGCTCACTCACGCCCCAACAACACCCTGACGCTATCCCTCTCTCTCTTCCGCTCTCGCCGTTCACTCATTCATTCGCAATTGTTGTAATGCAGCCGCGCACTTGCTGGCAGTGTTCGCTTGTGTGCGTGCGCGCTCGTGCGTGTGTTTGTGTGTTGTAATCGAATGAATTTAATCATCTGCAGGAAACTGATGACGATGACGGCGACGGTGACGGCGGCGGCGACAGCGGCAGCGGCTGGGATGCTTACCAGTGTTGGAAAACGCATCGCCCACACGCAGCGATCGCAAAAGTACAACGCACCTTGCAGAATGAGAGTACACACAACAAACAAAGACAACAACAGTAGCAGCAGCAGCAGCAACAACAACAAATACGGGCAACGGGCAATGGCCCAACGGCAATGTAACGGACGCGGCCCGCGATGACGACGCGAAAAGCGCAAAAAACCGTGAAGGAAGAACGAACGAAGAAGAGCCGACAAAGAATACGCGAATAAATGAATATGCGAATAAGAATGCAAATGCAAATGCAAGTACAGGAACAAGTAAGTAAAGCAGCGACGGCAAAAGCGCAAGCGACCGCGATGTGCAACGAATCTTTGGCGAATGAGTGCAGCCAGCGACGGTGACGACAAAAGAAAGCGGCACAGTGGGGCCAGAGAGAGATAGAGAGAAAGAGAGAGACAACGTGAAGTGTGCATGGGAAATGTAATTCATTTGTAAGGTAGCTTCCCCCTAATTGTACAAGTAGTTCCCTTTTTTTATGGCTGATAATTTTAATATGCATTTAAATATTTGCACACTTTTATTTTATTCCACAGTGCGCTGCAGTCGCTGGCATCGCGTCATGCCGAAAAAATCAACAACTTCTCTCTTTAAAGCGGTGCAAAGAGAGCGCGTTGCACACTGGGCTCTCTTTGCGCTGCGTTTGTGAGTGGGCGATTTACCCCTAAGAAACCCCAAATTGGAGCCGCAATGTCAACTACAGGCAGGGTTCCCAATATAGGGAAGATATATCCAAAGTATTTCATTGTTATTTCAATGCGAAGATCATTACAGAAATAAGGTAAGTATGCCTTAATAAATATTATTATGTACTTAAATTACATGTTGAATATTTATAAAGAGAATGTTACTCCTATAGAGCTGCAATACGTTTTAAAAGTCATAAAACTTGCAATATCTAATTAGAATAAAAGGGGATTTTCTGTTGTTTTCCTGCATCTCTCTGTTAATTACAGAAACTACTGTTAACGGCGTGCGTTAACATAGCGCAGCTGTGCGCGTATTTTGGTATTCTGTTATTTACCATCTGCTGGTCACACTGTTACATCACTAGTGTGCGCTGCTGCCCTGCGGACGAAGATTTTTAATATTATTTAAAACTAAATAAATTAATAATAAACACACACACCCGCACGCACAATGGCTTCCATACTACGTACGGGTAAACTGTTGCGTTACTTCGCCGGCTTGACACGCAATGTGGTGGTGAATTCAGTGCGGGACAGCGAGAGCACCAACCTGCTGCAGTCGGCGCCGTGCATGTGCGGCCAGTTCCAGAAGTAAGTTTCGAAGTTTCTCCCCGGCATTACGCAATGCGGCTACATTGTGTATTGATTGCGGTATATCCGACTGATAGATACTCCATCTATACTGTATCGGCTTAGCACTTTCAGTTAGAAATCTCTGGTGCACCGTGAATTTCATTGAGAAAATCGTGAAGAACTCTTGCACTGTTTACATAACCTCAACGTGCTGACTAAATTTTAATGGAAATATGCGTAATTTTCTTGATTTTCCTCTCTCCCGACAGTGGCTTCGCCAGCAATGCTGCAGCTACCAAAGCTGAGCTCAGTCTGGACAAGCAGATACGACGTCTGGATCAGGATGCACGTCGCACGGGTCGCATATCCCGGCGAGATCTTGAGGAAGTTCTCGACGAGATTCGCACGCATCGCACGGCAACAAGTTCGCAATCTCTGCTGGTGATACGTTGCTGTGGCAACCTGGTGCCCGAAGAGTTGCCCGAGGTGCGCACTGCGTTGGTTCAGGAGATCTGGAAGACCCTCAATGCGCTCAATGTGCCCATGGACATCTCGCATTATAATGCACTGCTGCGTGTCTACTTGGAGAACGAACATCAGTTCGCACCCACCGATTTTCTGGCCGAGATCGAAGCCAAGGGCATTGAGCCCAATCGGGTCACTTACCAACGCCTGATCACACGCTATTGCCAGCAGGGCGACATAGAGGGAGCGACTCGCATCCTGGAGTACATGCGCGGCAAGTCGCTGCCGGTCAACGAGAATGTCTTCAATTCCCTGATACTGGGACACTCACAGGTGAGTCCGGCACCTAAGAGGGAATATGTAGAATCTCTCTAATCCTTTGCGCTTTGCAGGCCAACGATCTGGAGTCCGCCAAGGGCATACTGGGTGTCATGAAGCAGGCTGGTCTCGAGCCCAGTGCAGACACCTACACGACGCTGTTGTGCGCCTTTGCGCGCCATGGCGATATCGAAGGACTCAACTCAACGCTCGCCGAATGCGAACCCAAGGAGATCATCTTGTTGGACAAGGATCTGCTGGACATTGCGTACACACTGACAATCAACGGGCATGCGGAGCAGGTGGACACAGTGCTGGCCAAGCTGCGCATTTCTCCTGGCTTCAATCAGGATGCAGTGAATAATATTCTGCGTCTGGTTAACAAAGGTCACGAGGATGTTGCACTGAAGCTGCTGCGGCTGATGCCACGTGGTAACCGTGTCAATGGTGAACCCATCGATGTGGGTGCATTCTTTATACGTCAATTGGTCAAGGCAAATCGTCCAGTGGAGAAGATACTCGAGATCTGCCGCACTCTGCAGGCTGAGGGACTCAATCCAAGGGCTTTGACCATTGCCACCGAGGCGGGACTTACCCATGGAGCGATGAACAATGCGCTGCCTTTGCTGCAAGAGATGAAGAACCTTGGGCTGCCCATACGTCAACATTACTTCTGGCCACTGTTCTGCTCTGTGGAATCCAATCAAGTGCTCGATGTTGTGCGTCGCATGCAGCAAGAGTTTGCCCTCAATCCCAACTCGGAGACAATTCGTGATTATGTTATACCAAATCTGAAGGAGAAGAACTGGGAACGCATAGTGACTGTGCTACGCGATGCTGGAGTGCCCAATTCCACAGCTGTCACCTCTGCCGTCTATGCCGCCCTGAGCACTCATCAATTGTCGGATGCTGCCAGGATTATGGAACAGAATCGTGCCTACTATGTGCCCGTACTCTTCCGCCAGCCACTTGTGCTGGCGCTGAGCAATACCAAAGATTATGCTTCCTTCATACGTTGTGTGCGTCAGATCCATGAGGGTTTGCAGCTGCGTGCTCCCAAGGATGCTGCCGAGGAGGCTGTGGACGGAGCTGCAGCTGGCAGTGACGTTGAGGCATCCCCTGCATCGACTCAGGCCAAAACAGTTGACTTTGTGGGCAGCATTTTGTACGATGCCGCTGTCTATTTCCGTCGCGAACGCGTAGATGTGCTGGAGAAGATTCTGCCAGGTCTGGTCAAGCAGGGATTATCGATCAGCAGCGCCAAGGCGACGCAACTGACAGAGCTACTGGGATCGGAGCTGACGCCTAAAATCTCCGAGCAACTGGGCAAACTCAGCTCGGGAGAACTGGAGCCCACTCCGCTGCCCAACAGTGGCAAACGTGCGCTGGACACGCTGAGCATTGATGGTGAGTAGAGCGTAGATAGATGAATCAATCTTTTTAACCAATCCTCCTTGCAGAACTGGAACGCTTCATCAAGAATGTGGAGGCCAAGGGGGAGAATGCGAATAACATAAAGCGCCAACTGATTACCGCGTGTTTCCGTGCGCAGAATCTGGAGAAGACACTGGAAGTGCTGGAGCGTTTGGAGCAAGAGAAGTTCCAGATACCCATAGGCGTGCAGGCGCAGCTGGTTGATCTGTATACGCAGCTAAAGCGCAGCTCGGATGCATTGGCTCAGTACAAGAAGCTGCGTGCCGCCGATGCCAGCTTCAAGTTGGACAACTTCAAGGCAGTTCGTCTGGCTGATTTGCTGCTGCAGGAGGAACGTGATGCGGAGGCTTTGCAGCTGTTGAAGGACAACCAAAAGGACTCACCCATCAGTGAGGGCGAGGGTAGCTTTAACTATGCCAACACTGTGTGGCGTGCACTGAACACAATTGCGGAATCAGGCAATGCGGAGAGATTGCAGCGTGTCTTCGATGCGCTCATCGAGGGCAACTATATATTGCCAACGAATGTGCTACTGGGTCCACTGATCAAGGTGCATTTGATCAAGGATGATATACCCAATGCCATCAAGGCCTTTGAACAGATCTGCGAGAAGCACAAGTCAACGCCCTGGAAGAATGAGATCGCCTGCCGTCTGATACAGAAGGAGGATGCAGCCAACTTGCAACGTCTGACAGATCTGAGCACGAGTGTGCACGGAGAAGTTAATTCTCTATACGATTTGGTCTTCTCGTTCGTCGAATGCGGACGGATACGTCAGGCGCGTAAGATTCTTGAGACACCCGGACTACGCACCAGGCCACAGCGCATTAGCACTGCCTGTGATAGGTACAAGAACGAAGGCATGTTGCAGCCACTGGAGGGTCTGATTGAAGCCACAAAGGATCTGGGACACATTGATCGCAATAAGATCTACTATACGCTGTTGCTCAGCTATGACAAGGCCAATGAGGCTGAGAAGGCGCTGGGATTGTGGACCAAGATGCAAGAGGAGGCTGTCACGCCCACAGATCCCTTCCTGCTGCGACTGAATGAGCTGCTCAAGCGCAACAACATCGATGTGCCTTTTGTGGTGCCAGAGCTGCAGACACCTAGCAAGGCCAAGAAGAGTAAGGCTGCCAAGTCCGAACAGCAGCAGCAGCAGGCAAAGACAGAGCAGAAGGTGGCCAAGGCAGAGCCGGCGCAGCCCAAGGTGGAGGTGCCTAAGGCTCCCAAAGTCGTGTCCCCTGTGAGCGCTTTCCGTCGGGCCATTCAGGCCAACGATCCCGATGCCGCCATTGAGCAAAAGGAACGCAGCATAAGCGGACACACTCTGAGCGTGCTGGACACATCGCGTCTCATTGAGCTGTTGGTGCGTGCAGATCGCCTGGGCGAAGCTACCAAATATGTGGATGAACTGCTGGCTGCTAAGCAGTTGCCGCAGGCAAAGATATTCAAGTACTTCCTGAACAAAATTGCCGCTGCTGGAGATTTGGAGACACTGAAGCGCATTGGCAAGGAGCTGAACGAGGAGCAGAAGCGTCTTGTCTCATTCGACAATCGCTATTGCCATGCATACATTGTGGCCGGCAAGGTGGAGGAGTTCCTGAAGCAGCTCAGCCAGGAAATTGAAGCGGCCAAGACGCCCGAAGAGGCAGCAGCCTTGGCAGCCAAATTTCCACGTGGCGGCGCTGTGGGAATACTGGACAAACATCCGGAACATGTGGCGCAATGTAAGTACAAGTAGCAGAGGAAACTGTTGGCAATCCCCTCTTAATCTCCTCTTACTTCTCGCCCTCTCTAGATGAATCACTGGCGGAGAAATACGCAGCGCTCAATCAACTGGGACCCATGAACGTGCTGTGGATGCATTACATTTCCAATGGCCAGGAGGCTCAGTCCAAACAGATCTGGGACAAGCATCTGTCGAGTGCGCCACGCTTGATGTTCCAGCGTGTGCTGCAAACGGCGCGCGAGCAGCAGGATGAGAAACTGGCGGCAACAGTCATTTCACAGCTGCGTGGCAGCAAAATCTCCGAGGGTGCCATCGGCAATGCATACTCCTGTCTGCTGGACATACAGACCACCAAGGGCAACACGGACAAGGCCATGGAGGTGCTAGCGAATGCCATTAAGGATGTCTCGCTGGAGAATATCAATCGCACTGCACTGCAGCGACTCAAGCAGGCGGTGGAGGAGAAGTCACAGCAGTTCCCTTACACAATCCCAGAGAAGCGCACCAAGGCAGGCGACTCCAGCTCCGATTCGTCCTCGTCGAGCAGCAGTGAAGACGATGTGGCGCCAAAGAAACCCGAGACTACGCCACAGAAACCGGAACGTGTCTAGGTTATCCCAGACGCTCTAAATCTAAGTTAATTATACTTGATCTGTTTAGTATTTTACCGCGCACTGTTGTAAACGAAATCGTATACTAAATATAATTAGTTGTTTTATTGAAGATGGTCGAGATTGTCATTACTACATGGAAGGGTGATTTGATGAAATGATTACGCTTTGATTTAAAGTTGAAAATATCAGTTAATTTTCAATTTTTGGACAGTGTGTGTGCTACGATTAATGAAACAAAGCGGCAGCGGTGGAGCGACGACTAAGTTTGGAGGGATTCCATACAACAATGTCTTGGTTGTATCGTTTTAGCTCCACATCATATCCATCGGGCATCGTTTGAAAATTAGCATCGTAGAATACACGAAACCAAATAGCAAAATCGTAATTATCTTGAAATTTTCCTTTAACTAGCGCTTCAATTGGTATTATCTTCTTGACGCCATGCTTGTTGAAGGCGTGTTGTAGTATCTCAAAGTTCTTAACGCATTCCTCTTCTTTGTCGACCGTAAATTTGACTCTACGCATTGGTATCGAGTTGGGAAACAATATATCCATCGCGCAACAGTAGGCGGCACCAGAGCACAAGTCATCTATCTGTTGTATATCCGTCTGTAGGCATCCATTGAACCAGGCTAGAAGTGACTTGCGGGAATGCAGCCGACGGGTGGCGAACGTTGTGACAACGTTAACCGCTTGTTTAGCCATTTCTTGTCTAGAATGGAAAAGATTTCGAAATTTTGATTGGATTTCGATTTTAGATTTTGGATTTGTCCAACAAAAAATTACACTATGACCTACCAAAAATGTAAAATGTAAGCTAATATGCATGGAATGAGCATACGAAATATTTGTTTTTATAAAATTTGGACTTTTGAAAGTATTAAACACAAAAAATAAAAACGCGAAACTATAAAATAAAAGCTAAAAAAACATTAGTTTTTGCAGTGCTCTCTGTTGTATTGAAACTGTTAATGAGGTTCGAGAAGTTGAAATATAGTCAGATGGGATTCCATAGCTAGCTACAATTTTTATTTTTTCGAATTCGAGCTTATTATCGAGTAATAAAATTTAAAATTCAATAAATATGGCGCCAATTGCGCATTGATACTTGTTATCGATCGACCACCACAGCGGCGATAACATATGCTGAAAATACAACACGGCGTTCGATTAGAGTTGTCAACCGTCTGCAAACACACAACCGCTGAAAAGCGGCCGCGTTTGCCAACGTTTAGCTGTACAAATTTTCACACTAGAGTTTTGAAGCCAACTAGTAGTTCTGGTCTGGCGCAGTGCATCAAGGATGCCCGACAGTGAACCCGATAGCGACTCGAGCAATAGCTCCAGGAGCAGTAGCAACAGCAGCGGTAGCAGCAGCAGCAACGACGGCGCCGGTGGCGGTAGTGGGAGCAGCTCAGGCAGTGCCAGTGATGCTGGCAGCAGCAGTCGGCGTAGTGAGAAAGAAGAAGCAGACGTGGAGCGTGAAACCAAACGAAGGAAATCAAAAGAAAAGTCAAAGGAAAATGAACAACAACAACAGCAAGAAGAGCAGCTGAAAACAGTTGACAACAACAGCGAAACCGCAACAAACGTTGCTGACACGTCTGAACAAAAAACGGCAGCAAAACTCGAAGAAGAAGAAGAAGCAGCAGCAGCAACGACAAACGATGAAAAATGTGTGGAAAAGCCGGTAGAGGAGGTGACAGAAGAAGAGGACGGAAAAAAACCAGTGGAAAGTGAAACAACAACTGAGCCAGAACCGGTGGCAGTGACCACAAATGGGAATGTGGTGGCAGAGACGCCAGCGCCAGCTGACGAAGCTGTTGCCAACTCGCCCAGCAATGTGGAGGAAGGAGAAATTGTCGATGTGAGTATAGGGGAATGGAAGACAAGTAAAGTTTTCGTGAATTTGCCCTTAGAGAGAGTTATCTAATCCTTTACTTCAATTTACAGAAGGACGATGAAGCCTCTGCAGATCCCACGGCAGCTGCAGTTGAAAAGCAGCAGCAGGAGGATGGCCAGCAAAAGGAAACGGTTGCCAGACCACCGCAAATTGCCAGCGAGATACGTCGCCGCAGCCGCAGTCGTGATGAGGAGAAGCAACGTCGGCGACGTCGACATTCCAGTCGTAGTCGCAGCCGCAGTCAGAGTCGCAGTCGCTCGCCACGTAATCCACGACGACGGCGTCGAACTCGCACACGCAGTCCACGTAGCCGCAGTGTCAGTCCCATACGCAGACGTTCCAGTTCATTGGAGCGACGACGTGTCGAACGTCAGAAGCGACACGAGGAGCGCGCCAAGCGTGACGAGGAACGTGCGCGGGAACGAGAATTGCGGCATCGCAGCAAGCCTGAAGGATCTAAGCGCAAGGACCGCTCGGATGCCAGTTCGTCGGGCGATGCAGCTGCAGCAGGAGGTGGAGCATCTCCAGTGGAGAATGCAGATAATAAAACTGTCAGTCAACCCACAGCCAAGATCAGTGAACGCCAGCGACGCACTGTGGATCTGCTGACCTCACGCACTGGTGGTGCCTATATCCCACCAGCCAAGCTGCGCATGATGCAGGCCGAGATCACAGACAAAGCATCGGCTGCATATCAGCGCATCGCTTGGGAGGCCCTCAAGAAATCCATCCATGGTTACATCAACAAGGTGAACGTGACGAATATAGCGATCATAACGCGTGAATTGCTGCGTGAGAATATTGTGCGTGGACGTGGATTGCTGTGCCGCAGCATCATACAGGCGCAGGCAGCGTCGCCCACCTTCACACATGTCTATGCGGCACTGGTGGCCATCATCAATTCCAAGTTTCCCAACATTGGTGAACTGTTGCTCAAGCGTTTGGTCATCCAATTCCGACGCGCATTTAGACGTAATGATAAAATGGTTTGCATGTCTGCGACAAGGTTCATAGGTCACCTGGTCAATCAGCGTGTGGCACATGAGATATTGGCACTGGAGATGTTGACGTTGCTGGTGGAGATGCCCACAGATGACTCGGTGGAGGTGGCCATATCATTTCTCAAAGAATGCGGCATGAAATTGACGGAGGTCTCATCGAAGGGCATCGGTGCCATTTTTGAGATGCTGCGTAACATTCTGCATGAGGGTAAACTGGATCGACGTGTGCAGTACATGATCGAGGTGCTGTTCCAGGTGCGCAAGGATGGTTTCAAAGATCACCCGGCGATCGTGGATGATCTGGAGTTGGTCGAGGAGGATGATCAGTTCACGCATCTCATGATGTTGGACGAGGCAACCGAAACGGAGGATATACTTAGTAAGTTATATATGAACATTTTTTTTTTTTTTTTATTGAATCTTCTTGTTTAAGAACTAACAATAAGTTTAAAAATCTTAACTATAACAAGTATTTTTTTTTGAACAGTTGTTTATTTTTCCAACTGTTCTATGATTAAACGGCCCTAAAAATTTCTTCGCTGGGTTGGTAGGTCCTTTCGCCGGAGACGGGAACGGCTGCTGAGCTGGGTTAAACCTCTCGCTAGGTGGTTGGGGTGCGAGTAAAGCTTCCTATGGTATTTTTCCTGAACATAGATATATATTCATTTTCCTATCAATATCCTCTATCTGCCTAAGGTCGCCAATATGATATAGATATTTAGATATCCTATATAGTTATATATTCATATTCCTAACAATATCTTTCTCTCCCTTGCAGATGTCTTCAAGTTCGATGAGAACTTTGCGGAGAATGAGGAGAAATACAAAGCGTTGAGCTGTGAGATACTGGGTAGCGATGCCAGCGGCTCCGGTAGTGGTTCCTCAGGCTCTGGCTCCGGTTCTGGCAGTGATTCGGAGGGTGAATCTGGTTCTGGTGCCGAGGGGGATGGCGATAAGGCCACAGCTGGAGATATTATAGACAACACGGAGACAAATCTGATTGCATTGCGTCGCACCATCTACTTGACCATCAATTCCAGTTTGGATTACGAGGAATGTGCGCACAAGCTGATGAAGATGCAACTGAAGCCGGGCCAAGAGGTGGAGCTGTGTCACATGTTCCTCGATTGCTGTGCCGAGCAGCGCACATACGAGAAGTTCTACGGGTTGTTGGCTCAGCGTTTCTGCAGCATTAATAAGATCTATATACCGCCCTTCGAGGAGATCTTTAAGGATACGTACCAGACAACGCATCGTCTGGACACAAATCGTTTGCGCAATGTCAGCAAGTTCTTTGCCCATTTGCTGTTCACCGATGCCATCAGTTGGGACGTCCTGGAGTGCATACAGTTGAACGAGGATGACACGACATCGTCCAGTCGCATATTCATCAAGATCTTGTTCCAAGAACTGGCCGAGTACATGGGTTTGGGTAAGTTAAACGCCAAGCTTAAGGAGGATGTGCTGCTGGAGAGTTTGGCTGGACTGTTTCCCAAAGATAATCCACGGAATACGCGCTTCTCCATTAACTTCTTCACGTCCATCGGTTTGGGTGGATTGACTGATGATTTGCGTCGCTTCTTGAAGAATGCGCCCAAGGCTGTGCCGGCTATAAATGCTGAGATTCTTGCCAGCGGTAATCCGTTCAAGGATCCTTCCGCTGCGGCCGATGACAAGTCAGCGATCCCTGCCTCATCCTCGAGTGGTAGCAGTAGCGACAGTAGCAGCAGCAGCAGTGACAGCAGCGAGGACAACAGCAGCGATGAGGACAGCGACAGTGAGTCCAGTTCCAGCTCCGAGTCGAGTGAACCGGAACGGAAGCGAAAGCACAAGGAGAAGCGCAGCAAGAAGGAGAAGAAAAAGGACAAGAAAAAGCACAGCAAGGCCAAAAAGTCCAAGGACACGAAGAAGGAACGGGAGAAGGAGAAGGAGCGGTATAGGGAACCAGAGAAGGAGCGAGGAAGGGAGAAGGAAAGGGAACGGGAGAAGGAGCGCGAGAGGGAAAAGGAGCGCCAGAGGGAGAAGGAACGAGAGCGTGAGCGCGAGAAGGAGCGCGAACGGGAGAAGGAGCGAGAGCGCGAGAAGGAGAGGGAACGGGAAAAGCAGCGGGAGAAGGAACGTGAGAGGCAACGGGAAAAAGAGCGCGAGAAGCAGCGGGAAAAGGAGCGCGAGTTGGAACGTGAGAAGCAACGGGAGAGAGAGCGTCAGAAGGAACGCGAGGAGCGTGAAAAGGAGAAAAAGAAGACAGAGAAACACAAAGCAGCTGATGAGAAGAAATCAAAAGAAAAGCGAAAAAATGAACAGAGCAGTAGTTCCAACAGCAGCGGCAGCTCATCCAGCGAAGGCGAAGAAGACAGCGATAGCGACAGCTCATCCGGCTCAGGCAGCAGCGACGACAGTAGCGACAGTGAGGCAGCCGACGAGCCACAGGCGAAGGTGCCGCGAAAGGAGAACACGGAGAGCAGCAGCAACAACAAAACAAAACCACCGACATCGAAGTTCAGCGGCAAGAGAATTCATCGGGATAGCGATGACTTCAACTTGGAGGGACCCAGGGGGTCGCCACCACCGTCGTCGCGACAGGGACAGCAGAATGGACATGAGAGACGCGACGCATCTGCGGAAAGGCCATCTGAACGCGAACGAGAGAGGGATCGGGAACGGGAGCGCGACAAGAGGAAGGAACGGGAACGAGAACGTGATCGTCGTGAACGACGTGCAGCCGAAGATGTGGATCGCAGCTCTAAGCGTGGACGCGACGAAGAGCGCCCAAGAGAGCGCGAGAGTGGACGCGATCGAGAGGGACGGGACGGACGTGATCGGGAGAGGGAGCGCGATCGAGAACGAGAACGCAACAAGGATAGAGAGCAGCGGGAACGGGAGCGCGAGAGAGAACGTGACTCGCGCAATTCACGAAGGGATCGGGACCGCGAGAGACGTGATTCGCCGCGACGTCATCATCATCACAGACGCAGCGTGTCCCAGGACCGAGCATGAACACCTGATACCGAATAAGTCCATTATTGCATTTCTCATGTAACTTGACAACTCTGTACAAAACAAAATCGATCGAGCAACAATTATATAAAAATGTACAAATTCAAACCAGCAAACACGGCATTTTCAATCGAAAAATATCGATAAGCAGAAACGATTCAAAAATTGTCAGGCAATGTAGTTGCTAGCGTTGCCAGTGTTTTGATCAAGTTGGATTCAAAATCAAATTCGATTTCATTCTAAAATATCGATAACTCGAAGTGATTTAAAACCGCCAGGGCTGTCACGGGTTTATTTAGTATTTGAAATTTAATTCTTTAAAACATATTTACATTTTTAATCTTAAGTAAATTAATTTACAAATATCTCGACGCAAATTCGTAATAACTGTCGATTTGCTGTTGGGTCAACGAAGACTTCTGGCGGGCCAGCACCGTGTTGAAGTCCTGCAGCTCGATGTGGCTGACATCGAAGTTACGCTGGAAGGCCTCAATGGCCGCCTCGTTGCAAAGGTTACAGAGATCTGCGCCCGAGAAACGGTCAGTGCGTGCGGCAATCTCTTCCAGCTGAATTTTAGGATCAAAGGGCATGCGCTTCGCGTGCAACTGTAGCAGCGCCAGACGAGATTGCAGATCCGGTGCAGGCACGTGAATGAGTCTATCGAAGCGTCCTGGACGCATCACTGCGTCGTCTATCATATCCGGACGATTGGTGGCTGCCACAACGAGAATGTGTCCATGCTGGCTGGCGCTCACAATGCCATCCATCTCAGTGAGAAGCGTGGAGAGTATGCGCAACTGGACACTGCCACTGCCTCCGCCATTGCCCACCGTACGACGTCCCACAAGCGAGTCGATCTCGTCCAGAAATATGAGACAAGGTGCATTCTTGCGCGCCGTATCGAAGATTTGTGTAATAAAGCGCTCCGCACAGCCTACATAGGGTGAGTAAACCTCCGCCGCCGAGGTGGCTATGAAGGTCATGTTGGCTTCCTTTGCCAGGCACTTGGCAATGCTGGTCTTGGCGCAGCCAGGTGGTCCATAGAGCAGCACACCCCGTGGCAAGGTGAGACCAAAGCGGGCGTGTGCCGCGCTGTGTTGCAGTGCAGCCAGCACAGATACTTGCAGCGTGCGCTTCAGCGACTCCATGCCGCCAATTGTCTCGAATCCCGATGTCATTTTCAGCACACGCACATCGGTTGAACGTGAAGCACTCGGCTGGCACTGAAGGAGCACGTCATGGAACATCTTCTCGAACTCTGCTGCCGTTGGAGTCCTTTGCGAGAGCAACTTGTGCTGCAGCTGGCGCAGCAAAAGCGTCAGATCACCCACAACATAACCCTGTGTGTGTTGAGCTACGAAGTCCAACAAGGCGGGCGTCAGGAGCTCCGACTGTGGCTGTTTCTGCTGCTGCCAGAGGGCAGCAAAGAGCTGACGACGTTCCTCCTCCTTGGGCGAGTTAATGCTAATCTCATGACCAAAGCGACCGGCACGACGGGCCTGAGTATCGATAGCATCTGGTGAGCTGCTGCTGGCCAGGCACAAAATGCCGCTGCTCCGTTGTGGCAGCTCATCGATGAGCTTGTAGAGCTGCGCCGCGATGCGCAGAGCATTACCAGCGTTTTTGGTGTCTGATGCAGCAGCTGCTGAGGCGGGACAGAAGAGCTCCAAATCCTCCAGCAATATGACCACCGGCGATTGTGGATGCATTCGCTGTTTAAAGGTGTGCGCCGCCTCGAAGATTTGCCTGAGTTGCTGCTCTGTTTCGCCGGGATAGGAGCGCAGCACTTGCGAGGCTGTGATGTAGAAACAATTACAGCGATTGCGACGCAGGAACTCACTCAGGAGGCAACTCTTCCCTGATCCAACTGCGCCGACTAGCAGAGCATTTAGGGGCAGCCTCGTGAATTGTGCTCGTTGAGCACTTCTCAGCAGATTCTCCAATGCATCCATGGGCGCCTCGAAGCCATGTGGCAGATAGTTGCCTATACTGGACAATGTTGCACTTAGGCATAGACGCACATCCTCAATTTGCAGCCTGGTCTCTGGCGTCAGCTCAAAGCAAGTGTTGTCCGTTAATCCTTCAACCTTTATGTCAATGCTGACAATGCCCAGCTCCAGCAGGCGCGCATGCTGCACTTGGCAGCTTTTGACTAGCTTCAGGTAGCGCAGAAAGATGCGCAAATCTTCTCCCAGTTCCTCTCGAGAGATATGTGGACGTTGGAGCAGTTGTTCATTGATGGTAACAATGCAGCTAATATCTTTTACTCCATCAGTGCATTCTAATATCTCTAAGCGACTGAGCTGCTGCTTTTTGTGCTGGAAGCCCGCAGATGCCACAATGTTGTCGAGAAAGCAACAAGTTTCTCTGCCGGCACGTTGCGCCACACGGCAAACAGAGTAGCTGCCATCCTGTAGTACACACTTACACCAGTGTCCTATGGTTTCTGGTGCCTGTTGCGCTGGTATATAGCATCGCTGCGACTCGTACTCGCTGTTGTCCAGCAGACTCAGCGGCAATATCAACAAATCGGAACACATGCCGTACAATGTAAACAAACATATGGTAATTGCGCGAAACTCACCTCGGGCGCCATTTTTAAAATGCATTAAATTTATTATTTATTGAATGAATAATTCAACTCGTATGAGTAATTGTTTATTGAAGATAATTATTCTAAACTTTAATATAGATCGTTATTGTCGTTAGCATAAAATAAAATAAATTTATTATAAGTTCTTAAATTCTGCTCCACAACAGCTGTGTTTGGTGAACGCAGCGCTATCGATAGACAGAAAGCAACTCTGGTTCTGCTTTTAGCACCTCTGGCAATGCCGCCGACACAGTGTTGCAGCTGAAAAAAATTACCAGCTGGCAACTCCCTTTCCGTACGAGTTTCGCCTGGCGTGAACACGCGGATTTCACTTCGTGGATTTTTCAATTCTTAAATAAGGTAAATATTAGTGCCATCGATTAAAATAAATATGCCAAAATGGCTAATGAGTGCCCATTGAACATTATGCAGCTGCCGAAATGACCAAGAAGCGCCGTAATGGAGGACGTAACAAGCACAATCGTGGCCATGTGAAGCCCGTGCGTTGCACCAACTGTGCCCGTTGTGTGCCCAAGGATAAGGCAATCAAGAAGTTTGTCATCCGCAACATCGTCGAGGCTGCCGCTGTCCGTGACATCAGTGAGGCCAGCATCTGGGATACCTATGTGCTGCCCAAACTCTACGCGAAGCTCCACTACTGCGTGTCGTGCGCAATTCACTCCAAGGTGGTGCGCAATCGTTCCCGCGAGGCCCGTCGTATCCGTACACCGCCAGTGCGCTCCTTCCCCAAGGATATGGCACGCAACAACAACCAGAATAGGAAGTAAATTCGTTACCTAAAGGCGGCTTGCTTATAATAGACAACTACCCAACAACAATGTCAACAAGAACACCACGAAATGATCCACACATACCACAATTGTAAAACTAAGTACGATTTACTTGGATGTGAAGAATTCTTCGGTACGCCAGCGCCGGCGTAGCTAAAAATATAAGCATTCGGTTTTTTAAACAACACTAACAAAAAAGCTGCTTGAATCTTGTGGGCACATACGGGGTACGATTGATTTCAGCTGAACGGGTCGCCGTCACGGAAATGCTGCTCCACATTTCCTTGGAAGTGAGCAGTGTAAGGGGGGACAGCCCTGTAACCAGAATTTCAGATGCTTCCGGCCGCTTGGGCTGCCTGCCCGGCTACCTTCAGCCGGATGCGTTATGCATTTAGTCGTGTGTGATATCTCATTTCCGGCTACATCGTCACCCAGCCTGCTGTGCTTTTTCCAGCTGCAGGTGCCACCAGGTTTTACACGCCTTCACACACAGCCATTCATATGAGTGTTGGTTGTGCACAGTGGTTTCATGTGCCGGTACTGTGCACTTTGTGAGGTTAGGTTGCGTTTTCGAAAATGCTCAAGAAATCCATGCAGACATAAATCTCGGTCAGCACAAGTAGAAGGGAGAAACAATAAATGTCGGAGTTAAACAAATACGTATTGCAGTTCACACACACATACGCACAACTTCGTGTGATTTGTAATCTGTGTTTAAAAAGCGCCACCCAGCGGCGGGTGCCTTAAGCAGCGTCAGCAGAGGCCGTCGGAACAAAGGCGTAGCATACTTTCAGGCGGCGCTGGGGAAAGAACAAAGAAAGAAACGGGAAAAAAATGTATTGCATGCTGCTTTTTGGCATAAATTTGCAGGAAACGTGAGCGCAAAGGCAAATGAGTTTGACTTCTTGCAGGAGCACGTGTGTGTGTGTGTGTGCGTGAGTGCTGGGCTTGCTGTATGTTTGCGTGTGTGTGTGTGGGGCGCACTTCCGCTTCCTGTTTACCCCTTTCTGGCCCACTTGATGATATTTTTGTGCTTGTGCAGCAGTTTGCTGTGTGTGTGTGTCTATGTGTGTGCAGCCCCACGCTAAATTATTGTTTTCGTTTTGCTGGGCAAATAAAACGTAGACATAAGCAGCTGCCGTTGATCATTTAGCATAAATTAAAGAGAGAGCAGCAGCAGCAGCAAACGAATCCTAATGGAGCTTATGACAAGTGGCCCTTCTTTGCTGCACACACATAGACATACATGCATATAAAGTGTCTTGTGTATTTGTCTGTGTGCCTTTGTAACTTAGTTGGTGCTTAAGTGCCTTTAATTTGTGGGTTCACTGTAAAGGGAAACTAATTTACTTTGACTTCTGTGTACTCGGCTTTGGCGTGTTTTATGGTGCATACTTTTAAGAGCTGTTTGAAAATCAATCTATGAAAACTGTTCTTAAATTATTAACTTTTGTTTCAGTTTTCCGATCACAATCAAATTTTCAGAAATAGGATTTTCATCAGGAATATACAGACTATACATTAAGACTATATACAGTTTGTGGGATCTGCCACAGCTCCTATAAATCTGTCATATAATCCCTTTAAATATGTTTATAAAAAATCAAAATATATTTCCTGTTTTTTTTTTCAATTCGAGTTGAAAAGAATTGCTGAGCACAAATAAAGAAAAACGAACAAAAATTTATTTGATTTTCAAGTAAAAAAGACATTACAGGGTATGTTATTGAACTACCTAAGTTTCTCAGGCGAGTTTGTCAGTTATTATTTGATTTTAAGATTTCCCTCTAATTTTATACAGTAGTCCAGGACATACATCGCGCTAGAGTTTGACAGGCTAGAACTGAGTTTACTCTTCGTCGTGGACGCTTGAGACTCGATGCTCGCGACACTTTGTGCCCTTGCCGAGCGTCAGATGAGGCAAATTGTACGCGTAGATACCACGTATTTTGGTTTGGCTGCCGCCGTCCGCATAGACATCGTTCGAAAGCTGCGACACAGGCAATTCGGCTGAGCTCTTGGCTGCGATGATTGCCTGCTGGCATTCTCGACGAACATCCTCTTCGATTTTGCTGAGCAGCGACGCGGGCAGCTGCAGCGTGTCCAGGCAGAGCTGACGGAAAATACTCACTGGATCCTGTTGGCGACGCACGTGTTGCACCTCCTCGCGACTGCGATAACTGGTGCCGGGATCAGACATGGAGTGTCCAGCATAGCGATAGGTGGACAGCTCGAGTATGAGTGGACCACGTTGCTGGGCATGCTCGATGGCAAACTGCGCGGCACTGCGCACGGCCAGCACGTCCTGGCCATCCACCCAGATGCCGGGCAGCGTATCGCCGCGTGTGTAGTAGTCGGTGCTGCACGAGGCACGCCATGCACTGGTGCCCATGCCGTAGTTGTTGTTCTCGCAAACGAATACGATGGGCAGACGCCAGAGTTGTGCCATGTTGAAGCATTCGAAGATCTGTCCCTGATTGGCGGCGCCATCGCCATAGCAGGCCAGGCAAACGCCGTCCGTGCATTGATAGCGGCTGGCCCAAGCAATGCCAGTGCCCAGCGCGACTTGGGCGCCCACAATGCCGTTGCCGCCGTAGAAATGCGGTGCATACATGTGCATCGATCCGCCCTTGCCGCGTGCACAGCCACTGGAGCGGCCCAGCAGTTCGGCCAGCACATCCTGAGCGGTCAGGCCCATGAGGTAGGCCATGCCATGGATGCGATAGCCGGCAATGAGATTATCCTGTGGCCTCATAGCTGCACACATGCCCACGGCGCATGCCTCCTGGCCCGTATAGAGATGACAGAAGCCACGTATCAGTTTCTCCTTGTATAGCTCCGCGGCGGCCCATTCTAGGCGTCGGATCGCCAACATTTGGCGGTAATAGTGCAATGCATCCTTCTCTTTGAGGGCCACCACTTTGCTGGGTCCCAGTTCCAGACGATGTAACTTGAAGTCCCGTTGCACTGGCACCATATGCACCTTGTCATGCTCCTCTTGAGGCTCTGCAATGCTGGCCTGCACCACCAACTCTGACTTGAGCTCTTGCTTAACGCTCTGGGAGCATAGCAAGGGCGGGGGAGTACTGTGCACACCACAACGTTGCACAAAATATGCGTTTTTCGTTGCAATTACAGCGCGATGCATCTTTGACAATCCTCTTGAAACAACAATCTTTAGATAAAACAAAATTTTAAGAATGTAAAAAAGGTTGTGGGAAAAGCAGAATGGAAGTTCTATAGATCGTTTCAAGTCAATATCGTTGACAAGTTGAGCAAGGAGAAATATATTCGAAATGACAGTTTTTCGTTGCATACTTTTGTGTGTGCGCGCTAAAATTAAATGTGAAAAGGAATTTGTGTGGATTGTAATTAAAATTGAATTTAAACTAATTAAAATATTATTATTAAATGATCACTTGTATTTAATTCTTTTAACTCTATTCTTGCCACACTATCTGCCTTATTTTCTGCATTTTATAGGAAACTTTTTGTCGATATTTAGCACATTTTGTACATTCGGCGCACATACATACGTCATATTTGACTTTAATTTCCGTTGCCATTCGCGTGTTTTTCTTTTCTCTTTTGCCCCCTCCCCTCTATTTTTTTTTGTCGATGCCACTCGTGTTGTATCTATGCCATGGGCAGGACAAAGCACTTTCGCTGAGTACCGCCTGCCGCCCCCTTCTACAATGTATGACGGGGTTTTTTTGTTGCCCATTTGAAGCGTAAATAAAAACGTTAAATGTTTTTTTAACGTGCGCCACTTAACACTCGGGACAATTTAAAGGCAATTGAGCACAACAACAACAACGAGAACAATGGCCAGAAAAAAGCCAAAGCGATACTGAAACATCTATATGAGTTATAGGAGCCATACGCACACACACACAAAGTCATATAAATATATATATAAAAATACTACTTATGTGTGTTTGAGGATGGTTTTCTTTTCTTGTGTTCAATGAATACCCTGTTTGCGGTAGGGGACAAGAGAGGGTTTACTAGAAGGGGAAAGTGGAGCTATAATTCTGAAGAATAAAATTATTATTTATATATATGTATAAATATTAAAAATAATATTATCAATAGTCCATCAAATGTTCTAAAACTTCCTCTTTAATAGTAGCACCTAGAAGTAGGCAATGAAAATGTTGTAGAGCCATTTCATCATCAGCTGAGAAAGAAACTTGTCTGTTTACAAGGACTTTTGAATGGTTTCTAATCAAATTTGTTACCAATTTTCTACAGGGTATTTTCTAGTCAATTTAACCACACGCTCGTAATACTTTTACCACATTTTATGTGCATTATTCGATCACTTTGTGCGCCATTTCAATGCGTATCCCTTTGTTGCTTCCTCACTCCAACGAGGGTATCTGCTAGTCTGCTCTGCCCGCCACTTAATGATTATTATTTGACCATTTTGTAAGCTGGCTCGTAATTTAATATAGATTCGGTTGGGCCCCACTCTGCCTTGCTTCGCCTCTGCCAGTTTGGGTCCAATTTTTTATGCTTCAAACAATAAATTGCCAATTGATTTTTGCGCTCATTTATTGTGCTTATGTTGCTGGCAATATACTGTACTCTATATATATGTATGTCTATATATTTACTTGTATTCCAATTCTCCCTTTTGTCGACATTCTGTCAATGTCAAATGTGGCAACAGATGAGAAAATATGCTTGGACTCGGGTTGCTGTCGTTGTCTCTGTCTCTGTCCCCACCTTCTCCTTATCAAACAAATCATAAAAATAGAATTTCGTTTCGTTTGTTTATCTCTGTCTCTCTCTCTCCTTTCTCTGCTGTGTTTTTTATGCTTCTTGCTCTGCTTTTATAGACAGCAGAGCGTCAAATGCTTCCTGCTTTCATTTCAATTATGGCGCAAGACTTGGCAGATTAAAATGCGAATACATTCATCACACGCTCTGCCGGGAGGGGCGAAGAGGGGCTTAGGCAAAAGGGGGAAGGGAGGGGTGCGTGTACACATGTAATGCCAGGAGCAATATTATTGTAATAAAAAATTGTTTGCATTGAAAGCAGAAGTGTAAAATATGCCAACATTGCGGCGCGCCTTGCCTGCCTCCCAGCCACGCCCCCCGTCCACCTGCCACATAAAGTCGAGTCGAATGTTTATTTTGTGATTGATAAAAAATAAATGTTTGATTGTTGTTGCTGCTGCTGCTGTTGTAAAAGGTGCTGCAACCTGTTATTATTATTATTTTTATTTATTTTCTTTTTATATCTTTTCATTCTCAATAACAGCTGCGAGGGAAGAGGAGTGTGTGTGCCTGTGTGTGTGTGTGGGTGCTGTTTACTGAGCTGGAATTGCTGCGGCCTTGGGCGATGGATGGCCATGGGAAGTGCGACACGTGCGAAGATCTGTTGATGGAAAACGCTATAAAAACTTTAATAGTTATCGATGCAATTTCAATATAAAAGCAAAATGATGGAAACTGATATTTTATGGGGGAAGTAGCTTGAAAAGGTGACAATATGTAGAGAAGGGAACTTAGACTAAGGTGAGAAAATACAATCACATTTCTTTGTGGAATCAACTCTAAATTGAATACAAAATCAAAAGTTTTCAATCTGCATTTAAATCTTCCTTCCCCTTTTAGTTTCTACATAGGCGTAGCATACTTTCAGGATCAACTCAAATTTATGGCAAGTAAACGAGTTAAAAAAATCTTATTTATGCATTTTAGAACATATCTTTACTTATTGCTCTGCTCCCTTAACCTACTCCACTGAGTCATTCAGGTTATTCGTACAAGCTTTATGGATTAATTTATGAAGATGTTCCACTACCTGCCTGGATCACAAGGCAACCTTGTCACAATCGCTCGCTCTTCTTTTGTTTCTCCCCATCCCTTGCTCTCTCCTTCTCCTTCTTCCACTCTTCCCCTCTTGCACTCTTGTGGCACTTGCATATTGCAGTCTTGCCTGAGTGTATTTTGTTTGCTCTCGATTCCCTTTCTTCCATGCTCTGCCCCTTTGCCTCCTCTCTCACCTGTTGGAAAACTCATTTATCGCCCCAGTGCAATTGTAAACCGTTCGTTATCGCGCACAGTGGGTGTGGCTGGCTCCCCCTTTTTCGATACAATTAAATTTCCATGCCGCTTGATTTTGAACGCACGACGCATTTTAATTATTTTCATTGAGAATGCTTTATGAAATTCGAGTGCGCCCCAATTGCGATCCGGAGTCCTGTCATGTCTTACGCTCCACCTGCTCCTTCCCCTTCCTGCTCCCTCTCTCACCCACTTCCACTCTTTGGCTGTCCCTCTCTCAACTGTCCTTATCGGGCACCTTCTTCCGCTGTGGCAAACGGAAGTGCAACAAAAGGCGCAGGCAACTTGCGCTGGCAAAAATGAATGTCATTCATTCATTTACCCGTTCATTCATTCATTCACTCAGTCTCCCTCCCATTCGTCGTCGTCGTCGCATCCCTGTGTATTTTGCGCATGCAATTAAGCCTGGAATCGGGCTCGATAGTCCGCAGTTGCACTTCCTCTCCTCTCCTCCTCCTTCTCTTCCTTCTCTCCCTCGCTTTACCTGTGCGAACCGGTCAAGTTAATTACAATCTACATTGTTTATCGCCTCGTTCTTCGGTTTGCTTTATCTCTCTTTCGCTCTCTTCGCCGCCAAATTAATTCCATGTTCTTTAATAGCATTTTTAAATATTTTACACGCCCCAATGCGTGGTCCCCAAGGTGCTTCCTTCTCCCCTCTCTTCCCTTGCCACAGTGTTGCCTTAGCCGCTGCTCGGTAATTATGCGAAATTTTTTCAACATTTCACTTTTAATTGTTCGAGGTTAATTAATAATTCAAGCTTACTGCAGAAGTTGCTGCAGTTTGTGTGCGCTCTCTCACCAGCAGCAACTTTACCTTGACCACATTAAAGTGAGACAGACAGAGAGGGAGAGAGAGAGAGTGCGAGGGGAGTTGGGAAGCCTCTTTGCACTTTTAATGGACTGCAAAAAGAACCATTGGCCCGTTTGAAGTCGACGCCGTCGGTTATGCTAATGGCCCTGGCTTTTATAGGCGCCATTTTTACTATTGAAGTCTAGTCCGTCCGTCCGTCGGTCCGTCCGGTTTCCGTCTTGGCTTCATCCGACACCATCTCGCTGCATAACTCTTCATTAGCAACTGCTTAATGCGTTTACGACGCGGAGAGATAATGATGTTTCATAATTGAATTATCACACGCGCGCCACCAAATGGCTTGCAGTCCAGGGAAGGATTCTGCGGCTTTAAGGCGACTCCAGAATAATAAGGGATAATGCATTGGTATATCGCATCGATCTATTAGATGGTTAGCTCTATGAGTTGAAGGTTTTAAGGTTTGCTGATTGAAAGTTTCTTTACCTTTAGTGCCCATGTTATTGTTTTTATATTATCTTGCGTGTTGCAAGCTTATTGAGCACTTTCAGTTTTGATTTATATCTAATATTAGTTTGTCATTTATTAATTTAACATATTAATAATGCAAGTAATTTAATCAATTGAATTTACTCCACACTTATTGAAAGTAATCGACGACTCGATCATTCATATAACAAAAGTGGCGGCAGGTCGATAACATTAGTTGTTTGAACACACAAGTTATCGAAGGCTCGATCACTGATTTAACGAAAGTGGCGGTGGGCCGATAACAAATTAGTGGTAGACTGATGCCAATCGAAACAAATTAAATTGTATAAATATTAAAATTATTAAAATAATATTATAAAAATTAAATTGTGTATATAAATTATAATATATTGTTAATACTATATTAAAAGCACCGAACTAACTAAATACCTTTAAACATTAATTTTATTTGCACTTTTTTAAATACCGAAACTGTGCCTAATTACGGGCCATAATTACCTCCAGCTGTTCCTTTTGTTACCTTGCACATTTTTCACGAATTTCGTATCTCAATTGACTTTTCACGGGGGACGACGACGCAGCACGATAGCAATCTACGTTTTTTTTAAACCGTCATTCAGGGCGGGGAAATGGATAAGCTGTACAACACCTTGCGGAACGGCAACCCTTGCGCTGACCCTTTTTAGCGGGAAAAAGGGGGTAGGGAGGGGGCTCAGCATAAAGCAGTCAAATGGCTGAGTGTGTATAAAACATTTTGTTTTTAATAAAATAAAATAAAAATCCCCAATGCGAATGCGAAGCCAAACAAACAATCTGCTCTTACTGGCAAATGGATCAAAGTGAAAATTGTACCGAAATTCATAATAATACGCATGTGTGTGTCTCTCTCTCTGTGTGTGTGTGTTTCTGTCTGTGTCTGCCTCTGTGGGCTGCCGAATTATCAATAGCTTGAGGCGGCGCTCTGACTTTCACTTGCTTCATCAGTATTGCGTATACGCAATGTGGCGCGTTTTAAAGCCCGTTCTCTCTCTCTCTCTCTCGTTTTCTGCACAGCAGCTGCCTGAAATCATTTGTTGTTGTCCAGCAGCTTTGGGGTTCGTTTTTATTATCTCATGAATGCTAAATGCCCTGGCCATAATAAGGCCCCGGCTACCCCATCCCCCTTATCCCCTTGGTAACTCGGCACGGGGCAACTTACAACTCGTATGTAAAAATCTACAGCAATATCTTATACAATTTATCATACAACTGTCGCGTGTGTGTGTGTGTGTGTGCGTGTGTGTTGGGGCTATGCGCTGCATGAGGGTTTCCGGTTCACAGTAGGCAAATGGACTCGGATGCGGAGACAGCATCGCAGCTACTTGGACTGCTTGTGGCTTAGCCTGACCCATTATCCCACTTATTCACGATGAAGGCATTCACTCAGACAGGCAGACAGGCAGACAGACAGATTGAGAGACAGATAGACAGACAGACAGACCAAGGGGGAGTCGGAGCGCCAGTGAAGCAGTCAGTTAGTCAGTGGGAACAGGCTGTAAGGCAGTCGTTGTCGTTGTCGTTGTCATGCTGGGACTGCGATTGCGCCCCATCAGCATATCAGTGATATACTAACCCAACAGAAACAGATAAGAAACAGTTACTTAGATATATGAAGTCAGTAAAAGTATTAGAAGAGAAAGGAATTAACTGAAGAACGTTCCGAGTTGAAGGAAGACATGCCTCAAGTATTGAACTGATTTAACATGAAGTTCAATCTACAAAAACCTTTCCCCTCATGTATCTTTAGTATTTCTCTCTTTGTACTGATTCTACTTTGCTGAAATCTTCTCTATCAATTTCAACAAAGAATCTTCTCTTCTTGCCTCTTCTTTGCAGTGTATTAACTTGTCGTTTACTTGCGAAGGAACTAGCCTAGACACGCCTACTTTTAAGCTTGCGCACGGTTGGAGCTGCGACTTAAAAACGGGCGGGCATGGCAACAGCGGCGGTGGCAAGTGTAGCCCTTCCGTGTCAGTGTAATGGTGGCACATCCGTTGCAAGTAAATGCCATTTGTCGAAATAAATTTCCGTTTTATTTAAATCCACACACGCACACTCACACACACTCGCACACACACACAGTGAGCCAAGCACACACATGTGTGTGCTGGCGGACGCACACAAAACGAGGCTTAAGTGTATATTTTATTATTATTTGGACTGCTTGATGACATTTGTCGTTCGCTAGTGGCAAGACCTGATGCCCTTGCTTCTTGCTTCTCCTATGCGTGCCCATGTCCTGTGCTGCATGTGTGTGTGTGTGTGTGAGTGCCTGCGTGCGTATCCCATCCTGTGTTGACTTTTGTTTGCCGCATTGCGTATGTTCATTTGTATTATACAGATCCGTCTGCCTGCCTTCCCCTCCTTCTCCCCCTGCCCCACATTATACATGCATCTCTCCGTCGACAACTGTTTAGCCTTTCATCAGCTGCATATCATTTGGCCGCGTTAATGTTTGTCCAAAACATGCCGGTCATCATCGAACCATATACTCGGACAGCAGCTGCATATAACCAAATTGAATGGCCTGGCGAATATTATGCATGTCCGGCACTGCACGGGTAATTATGATAGAATATGCTAAAAGTTTCTGGTTTTGATGTAAAGTCTCCATTCCTTTATTATGATATATTTAAAAGACTTTAAAGACAGCTAACAAATTGAATTGAGCTCAACAAAAAGTGCTGCGCGTAAAAGTATGCTACAGTTTTGTGTTAGAGTGCACTCTCACTTTATTTAACGACTTGATTAATTTATATACAATTGGAATGGCTAATGTGATATTTCAGAGGCTATTTCCTTTAACATCATTAATGAAAATCAAAAAACAAATGTTACAAGTTTCATATTACATTTAAATTTCTTATTACTGCTAAGAAGTTCACACAGAAACCCCGCAAGAAAGCTCAATAGAATCATGGCAATTAATTTCTATTAACATGTTCAAATTGAAACCCTTTTATTAACATTCTCCCAACACAATTAACGCAAATTGAATACAGAATCCTGCATGTGTTATACGTACAGCATTTGTACATGTATGCTTGCAATTTCGAAGTAAATTTTAATTACATTTCCGAATTACTTTAAGCTCGAAACGCCACACACCATATTCCCACATCATATTTGGCATTGTTTACGAAACGGAATGGAACGCAAACAGAGGCCGCTATGTTGTTTACCCTTGCCCAGGCCAGTCTGTTTGTCTGTCTGCTTGTCTGTCTGATTTTCCGGTTTTCCAGCTTCATTCATTTGCATATATGGAAATGCCAGAAACATGGCCCGAAAAATTGAATTGAACTTGTGCGCCATGTTTCGTGTCAGTCACTCGGTCAGTTAGTCGAGTCGCTTAGACAGTCTGTCGGAGGATGAGTTAAGCCCACACAGCTCTTTGTTTTATAGATATCTATCTGTGTGTGTGAGTGTGATTGTGTGTGTGTGTTTGATGTGGAGTGACCAAACACTTTGGCCCTATCGGAGCGGACAGATCGGCCCTTCGGCCGAACCGTTGATGGAAACCCTTTTTGACATTTAACGTAAATGCTTCATTATTATTGTTATATGACGCAAGTTTTTGGGATGTTGTCCGTTCGTTGTTGTTTTCTCGACTTTCGGCACGGGTCATTCGGCACGGCATGCCACATTTGCTGCGCACTATGCATGTTTCTGCCTGCTGATTTCACTTTTAATGAGCAGCACATTTAATTTTAATGTTTCGCCAACATGTGTTCATTAATGTGCGGTCCCCCTGAGGGCAGCAGCCTCGAGCAGCATCTTTGTGACTTGTGAACTGACGTTGACACATCTATTAGATACAACTGCTTTATTTCCTGCCCGTGTGTGTGTGTGTGTGGGGCACACACACTTAAAATAATGAGCGCTTAATTTAACACATTTTCCAGGGCCGAGTTCAAAAAGAATATAAAAGAAAAGCACAACCAAAACTTGGACCAGAGATAAGCGCAATCATTACGCTCGATTAAACGCTCGATTCGTTTGCTTTGAGAGCCAGCGAGAGAGGGAGCAAGGGAGAGAGAGAGAGAGTGGGAGAAGGGTAGCGGAACTGTGTTTCGTGATTGATTTGAAATTGGTTAGCGCTGATTTCACACAATCTATTGGGGAATGTGGCATGCGGAGAGCAGCAATTCGCCGGCGCTTTCTATTTTCTCCACATTTCACTTTCTGGCTGCGCAAATAATTAGAAAAAAGCAAAGCAAAAGAGAGAAAGAGCGCGAGAGATGGAGAAAATGCCTCGACAGGCTTTAAAATGAGCGCTGCTTAATTGAGCGTATTTGATTTGCGGTTCTGTCTACCAGAAAATGGCAACAGTCATGCATGATGCGGTAACAACAGTTGATTAGATAATGGCGTGATTACTAATGGAAAATCTACGTGTAGAAGGTGTGTGAGTGTGTAAGAATTCACGAGAAAATATTGTGACTTTAAATTGTGCTAAAAATAGAAGGAAATTTTTGTTGACAAAATGTGTTTTGTTTTCTTAGACTTAAATACAATTTGAGGTTGTGGTTTGACTGGTTTGGCGTGGATATTCTTTGATATTTGAAGCTAACTTTGTTTATAAATGATTTATTTTGAATTTGAGTCGAAAATTGTAAGAGCTTTGTTTAATTTGTAAGTACGCGTCTCACTTTGTTTACATGTAATGTTTGAAACTTACTCAACACTTATTTTTAAATTGAATTAATATGTTATCGAAAGTGTGGCGGTAGGTCGATAGATATGATCGAAATAATCGAAGCTAAGACATCAAAGCGCAAACATATTTGACAAATGAACTTTAAAATTATAAAAAAAGCAAATCATTAAATTAAATAAATAAATTTTAAATAAATAAACGCTTAATAATGGATGGATGGAGCAAGTGCAGGAGAGCCTATCGCCGCTTGGCATAACATATTGGAGGAGGCAAGTGAGAAGTGGGGACTGCTGGCGAGAGTCGCAACCCAATAGCGGATTGTTATGGCCACCTTTGTAGGTAAATAAATAACAATATCAAGCTCATTAGCTACAAATCTAACTCTTCAAATATTCCTTATATATATTTCCACATTTTTTAGGTAATCTGCATTATCCTCTCAAATCTGAAATCAATTTGGCAGCAATCTTTGAAAACTTTCCACATCTAAAATTAGATTTGATGTGAATCATTGTGTATAGGCAGCAGCTGCAACAACCTCTACCCCCACTCATTCTCCATCTTTCCTGCCTCTCCCACTTGAGAGTCCCCGTCTAAACCGCTACTGGGAGTCAGGCAAGTTCTTAGCTCAAACTGCAGAACGTGTCTCCGAATTCTGCGGGCTTCATTAGACTCTGCTCCTCTTGTGAAAAGTTGTCGCTCAGCGTGTGAGTGAGAGCGAGGCTTAAACTTTGGACATTAGTTGTTATTAAGTTGGTCTGCGACTAATTCTTGTCATCTCTCAAAATGTCGAGCACAACTAAAATCTGACAATGATAACTTGTGCAGCTTTGCTCGGCCCGACTCAGAAAACAAAAGCGAAAGTCAGTGAAGAAGTGGGAGGGATACAGAGAGAGAGAGGGAGGGATACAGAGAGAGAGAGAGGGAGGAATATGCATGCATATCTCAGTCTCGGTTGCCGTCTTTGTCTGTGTGTGAGTGTCACTCAAATATGCAAATTAGCTTCTAAAACTTAATCGTGGACTTGAGCCTAACCCACACGGCACCACGGCACTCTCAGGTCGGCACTGCTCACTCTCCTAAGTTGCCCATTCTCCTGCGCTGCCACGTATTCGTATTTAGGTTAATGAATAGACAAACTTTCGACAACCTCAATGTGCAAAGTTTTGCATTTCCAGAAAGAAGAAGGCAGGTGGAGGGGGAACGATGACATTTTTAAACTGCCGCAAAGGTAAATGCGATGCAATTCAAGGAGCAGAGCAGAAAGAGAGAATAAGAGAGAGAGAGAGAGGGAGAGAGGGAGTGCAGTGCATGGCGGCATTATCAAGTGAAATATGTAAAATAAAAATGTGAAACTTGTGTTTGACTTGCAGCCTTCTTAGCCGGAGCAAAAGTCGAGTGCGCTCAACTTGGCCACGCGAAGACCAACAACTTTTGAATATTTCAGCAGCAAGGTACGCCAGAGAGTGAAAGAGAGAGAGAGAGCCAGCGAATGCGAGAAAGCGTCTCTAAGCCTATTAAGGACATCAAACAAACATTTTGCAAAATTAAATGCCATGCAAGGCAAGCACATGTGCGCCTGGGCTCCCTTTCGTGCTCCGTACAAGTTTGCACAAAATATTCCGCATATTATGTCACACTTAAGGGATGTCCTCGCCGTTTATGACCGCACACAGCGGGGTGGGGGCAGAGAGTAGGGTGCCCTGACTGGGATTTGAAAGACAGCTGCTGGAAAATGCTAAACATTTTCAAATATTTATGAGCTATTAACACTTGGGCAATCCCCGCCAGCACTCAAGTTTCGGTTCGCTCCAATCTTTGCAGATCTATGGAAATGCCTGCCTGATATATGAACTGTTGCGGTCATTTCAAAGTTATTTATTACTCGGCTCGTCTTGCAGATAAACTGATATGCTGCGTGGCTGCCAACAGAATGTGGAAGGGAATAGGAGGAAGCGTGTCCTCTCTAGACACGCCTGCAGTTCATTATTGCGCAGTAAACCTAGGGGAATCGCCATTGGATTGAGTCGATGCTGGGAAAGTATTATAAGTAGTCAAATGTGGTAAGCATTTTATATAATTATAATGTGCAAACCCTTTTTGTAATAGTTTCTTTTACAGATTTCAGAACTGACTTACTGCGCAGAATTTAAAGGGATAGTGAAGGAAAAATCGGATTATTATTGTAATCTGCTTATGGATGGAAAGGAAATTGTGTGTGAAGGCAACTCCTTGACTTCTTTATCGACTATTAAAGTTTTATTATCATCTTCGCAGTTTAAACAGCAGAAGTTGCAACAGATTTCGTCAGCAATCGGCACTCAATAGTTTATTATGACTTTAACAGCCCTTAACCTGCTGTTTTTTGTCCCCCAATGCATATTTAATTTAATAACCCGCATTCGATGAACCTTCTCCCGGTGCTGCCAAGCTCATTCGACTTTATGCGCGCCATAATCAATGTAAAACTCTCCATACCTTTAATGCACTTTATGATTCGCAAAATAGCCAAAGATATGAGTGTACGAAAGAAGAATCCAAAGCGAAAACGAGCAACGCGGTCAATGAACACATATACGAAACTGCTCGATCTGCCTGCCATACACGAAATGGGAATAGAGGAAGCTGAGGGGAAGGGGGACAACTCGACATAGTCGTAGAGTCGTCTAGTTGCTGCGCACTCAAACACAAACGGGAGACCTTTGCCTAAAATGCTGTTTATCTTGCCGTCCAATACCAAATGAGATGGTGCGGTGCAAAAGAGATAGCACGATAGAGTAGCACGGCGGACAGTGCCAAAAAATGCCGAGAGGGGAGGGGCGAAAGAGGCTCAGCCTGGAAAGTGCAAAGTATAAAGCGGAGAATGAAGTACCACACTGGTCTAGCTTGCATTTTTAGTTCGCAGATGGGAAGGTGAAGGGCCAAGTGGAAGGAACTGTGTTTGGCCAACTAGCAAAGAGAGGGGGGAAGAAGAAAGAACATGCAAACGTTCTGACAGCCAGCAGCCAGCGTACAAACGAAATGCCAAAGAAAGCGCCAAGGAAAGTTCTGGCGCTGGCGATGGCGAAATTTTTGTGGTCGAGCAAATTTCTGGGCTTCGATGAAATTGCTGCCAAATAGGTTACAAGCAATTTTTACTCGGGTCGCCTGTTTATGGAGTTGTGTTTCTGGCCGTCATCAGCTTGTCTCTCTCTTTCCTCTTCTTCTTGTTGCTGTTGTTGTTGTTGTGCGGCATTTTGGGCTGCGTTTTTCACTTATTTCTCTTGCCTTGTCCGTTTTTTTTTTCCTCGCTTTGGCCAGTAAATGAAACGGAAATATGTTTTGTAAGCCCACTGCACACTGCGAACGGCGACTTAAGCAGGTTGCCAAGGGGCAGCTTCGTTAGTTTTGCTGCGGGCAGGGAGTGGGAGCGGGAGCAGCATGTGGTTGCCAAGTGGCAAGTGGCAACTGGCAACGTCGGCATCTTAAAGCAACTAAAACTGTTTAAATAGTCTCAAGCATGAGATAAACCCGACGTAGATATCGTGCAGAGTTATGGCGAAGATGTTACTGCAACTTACTGTGCTGGCAAAGCACAGAACTGTTCCCAAGAACTGTTCTCAGTCAGTTGCCAAGTAATAAAGTTCAAAGGAAGCATACAGTGAAAACTGTAGCATACTTTCGCGCTGACTTTAAGTCTCGCTAAATTTGCTGCAGAGGGTTCTTTGAAAAAGGCTAGATTAGGGAATTAACTGAGTTTATAATACAGTTTTGCTCTATATAGAGCTATATATAAATATGTATTCGTATATATTTGATTCCACCGACATTAATAATTTCTTTGTTTACCAAATTTCAAATTTTATGGTTGCAAACTTTTTGCGCAAATATAAAATGCAGGCGCTTCAGTTCCGCTGACTGCACTTAGGCTAATTTAACCACTAAAACAGCTCACATACACACACTCACACATGCACGCGTCACTCAGTTGGCAGTGTGGCTATTGTCATAATGTTTGAGTTGTTGCTGTTGCCATTTGACGTTGTTTGTTGTTGTTGTTGCTGTCGCTGTCACTGAAGTCAGGCTGCCAAAAAACTACAAGAGCCGCAAAATGTTTAACATATAAATATAATATTTGCTGAAAGCAAAAATAGAGTGCAAAGTTGGCTGGTGAATGACGAATAAGAAATACGCTGTGAAAAAAAAAAATAATAAATAATTAACAGTTGAAAAAGTAGAAAATATGCAAGATTAAAGAGTAAATTGGAAGTGCATGGAAGTGAAAGCAGATTGAATGCATGAAATAATTGTACTATTATTTAATAATACAACGTAATAATAAAATATAATATAATATATGTATATAATATAGTATATCAAATATCATATTTTCATTAAAATAATAAAACAACGCCTTTAAAAATTATTAAAAGATTATCATGAAAAATTAGTACATATATTTTGATAAAAGTTGTTCATAACTTAATGACTCAAAATAATATTAATGCTTTTGCATCTTTGATTTGTTAAATAAATTTAAGTTTTTCTTCCACATGTCTTACCAGTTTTTTATTATTTTATTTCTTTATTAAATAGTGAACTATTTATTACAAAATTAATTAAAGTAAATTTTCAATACTTTTGCTGCATTTTGTTAAATTTAATGTGCGCTGCTATTATTTTGAGCAATGAAAGGATGTTTATTTCAAGGCTCCGCATGACTTAAAGTGAATAAGGTGCAACTATTTGCACTGTCACAAATGCCACAGCGAAATCAATATATACCGAATAAATACCGAAATCGACAGTCACAATCACTGTCGATTATTTTGCAGGAAATTAAAAACCACAAATCTAAAATGTTTGAAATATCCGGTGGAACAATTAATTCATTAATGCACAGCGCCAGCGTCGAGCACGAGCAGAATGTATGCAGTCGCCTCTTCCTTCTCTTTCCCTCTGCCCCTTCCTCGGAGCGGAAGTGTAATCAGCGTGGCGGCTGCAGCAGCAGCGTGCGCTGTGCGTAACGGTTTAATTGTATGGGTTTAACGGTTGTTGTTGTTGTTATCGGATTTTTATTTCTGCTGCACTGGCGCTCATAATGTGCGCATTATTAATTTAAATATCTGAATATTGATGGACTTTTAAATGCAATCCCCAGCGCGGACCTCCTACTCCTTCTCCCCCTGGCCACGCCTGCAATGACATTTGATTAACGCATGTAATGCAATTTAGGTGGCAGCCGCCAGACGGCAGGTGCAGGCGCAACACGCACACAGTTTGTTGCATAATTATTTAATGAGTTTTATATGCATTGTGCTGCTGCTGCTTGTTGTGCGTGCGGCATTGTTTATTAACAATTTGCACAAACAAAAAATGGAAAGCCATCGGCAATGTTTACGCTTCAATTAGCCCGTGCGATCTCATCGCATTCATCGTTGTTGTCGCTCGTCGAGGGCGCGACAAATAAAACATTAATTGAACATTAATGCACTGTCCTGCATTGTCTACAAATTAATCAAATACTTAACAGTTAAACAGGAATTATTGCATACAATGTTAAACAAATCGCCGCATTGTGCTAATATAATGGAAATTGTGTTAATTGCCGCACATGTTCTTCAATATGTTATTCATTATTAATTATTTGCTACACGTCACCCCTTACCCCATTTCTTTGTTCTGTGTATCAATTCGTTTAATTTTTTTCTATATAAATCAGTTTCATTTTGTTAAAGCGTGCTGTGATTCAGCGGAAATATTGAAATGCTGGCAGTTTTTTCTGGCGCACAAATAAATATTATTTTCGTCACAGAAAATATAAATAAATTCACTTCAATGCTATCATGCACTCAGTAAACATATCTTCCCCCATTCCCTCTATACTCTTCCTCTTATGGCCTGTCGCACTTGCAGCTTATCTGACATCAAATGATTTTACTTCAGTTGATTTTCAATAATTTTGCACGCTAAAAAGCCGCCACGCCCACACAAGTTAAGCTCAATACGCCGGGGACAGTTCGATGCTTTCCGTATTCCAGCTTATTTTTTTGGCAGGAAGAAAAGAAAAAGAGATAAAATCAGACAAAAGAATGAACATTTTCTCAACAAACAAACGAAAAATACTTTTTATATTCCGTATACGCCGCATGCTCCGCTCGAAGCCGCAGCAGCAGCAGAGGCAGACAGGGAGACAGACACAGTCACTGACCTGATTTTGCTTATCAATGCAATGCAATTGTTGTGCTGTTGTTGTTGTCGCTGTTGTCGCTGTTGCTCGGCTGGCTTATCTGCAGCCAGCTGGCGTCGCTGCTGTTGCATCCAATCTGCAATCTGCAACACAATCTCTGCTCAACAACGGAAAAATGAAGTTATTGGAAAATGACTGTCAAACGGAGGCCGCCCAAGCAGCAGCAACAGCAGCAGCAGCGTGGCCACAGCTTGGCGGACGTACATACATATCTACAGTGCCTGCCATCTAGTAGCTGCCACATATATTCTTCGAAGCAGCCACACAAAATGTTTGGCATCTTGGGACTATTTTCTTACAGCGGCTTTGCTTGCTTGCTTGCTCGCCAAGTTGCAGCACACTGCCTTGGCCCCTGCCCCCATGTGGCATGCAGCTTGTGTCGATAATCAAGCGTCAGCGTATAAAACTCAATGCTTACATCTGCTTTGGCATGCGAAGCGACTGTCAAGCGATGTCAGCTATGCGGCTTGCTATGTGCCCTCTGACCTAAGGGACCCGAGAGGATCCTAAGTTAGTCACTAAATGAACTGAGAATCTGGTCTAGAAGTTTATGCCTGGATGCCTCCTCTATTTATATTTAAATATTTATTTGTTAGCCACTGTTTTACTTTGTTTTTATTAATTTTTTAATTCATCAATTCTAATTTAACTGTTTAATTTGTAAATTTGCGACTCACTTTGCTTGTTTCAGGTATTTGAAACTTACTCAACACTAAAGTTCAGATTTAATGAAGTTATCGAAATTGTGGCGGTAAGCCGATAGATAAGTGCAAGGTAATCGGATCTAGACGCCAAGAGGGAAAAATAACTTCAGGGATTAAAATTTAAAACAAAGTGAATGATTGAATTATTATAAATAAACACTAAGCAATTTTAAATGTTAGATAAATGATTGAATAATTTAAAATTGCAGTTGATTTGGCATAATATGACTCGATATCCTGAAGGAACAACTTCCATTTATCATCTGACATTTTGCTGTCTCCCATGTGGCATAACTTTGTTTTATCGTAGTCATAGAATGTCTTTGAATGTTCACAAATTGTCTGTTTATTTTAAAATAATATTTATTTATCCTATTCCTGGAAAATCATCATTGATTTCCTGAGAAAAAATGTGCTTTGCTCTCTTGAATTTGTGCCTATTTTGGCACATTTAAAAACATATTCACCCACAAAGAACTTGTGATAAGTGAATAACGAAACCGAATACCGAAAGCGACAAGGACAAACGCATTCAACTGTAACTGTTTGTCAGTGTGTGTGTGTGTGTGTGATTGTGTTTGTGGACAGGCACCTTGCAGCAGGCATTGTCATAACATTTGGCAGATCTGGCAGAGCAAAGCCAAGCCAAGCTCCGATAGATTTCCCTTTACAGAGTATAAAATGCATTTTTGCTGCATGTTTGCATATCTCACTCCAGATATTTTCATTGACATGCATTTTGGCTGGCAAACACAGCGTACACAGTACACAGTGCCAGCCGGAATTGCGTAGCCACCCACGTTGTCTCTGCCGCCTCTCGGCGTTGGCTTCGGGCTGCAAATAATATTCTGACATTCAATTCGGCATTTGTTTTCGGGCGTTGGCGTTGCCATTGCCGTTGTTGCAATTCTAAGCGCAGCCGCCACCGGATGTTGCATGCCAATTTTTGTTTTTTGCAAAGCGTAGAGAAGGTGGCAACAACGTTTCAGATAATTTATTTTGGCATCGCCCGACTACGGCGCGTATTTATGGGATTTGTGTGCGAACTTCTCTCTGCCAAAGTGTAAATTTAAATGGAAACAACACTGTGCAACCTGCTCGCGAAACACTTGCCACGTTGCCTAATGTTAAAGGCGGGTCGCAACGAGTCGAGCGGAGTCGAGTTGAGTTGAGTTGGTTCTCTGCTGCTTTGCACACCTTTCAAGGTTAAATGTTTTGGCAATTTGAGCGCAAACTTTGTTTCCCAACACGTAATCGCTGGGAACTTCTGCTTTTTGTTGTTGTTAGCGGGGGTTTTCTTTTATGTGCGTGTGTGTGTGTGTGTGCGTGTAATGTGCTTCGCATGTCTTTGAGTTTTAAGGTAAACACGAAAAGAAGCGAATTTGAAGTTATATCTATGCCGTGGGTGAACTAAGAAGTTTCTAGTTAGGAATGATAGAATTTGATTTTTATCGATAAAGGTTTTTCTAGTGAAATTTACCTGAGTGTTTCAATATGGTATGCAATAAAGGTATAGATATAGATAGAAAGGCTTAAGGCATCACATTTTGAAAGTATTTTGTGTATAGATGGACTCATCACAGGCTGTTCGAAGTGGGATATTTTAGCCTTTTTTACCATCTATGTTTATAGATGGACATAATTAATACTGTAAGGCATGGGATGTCTTATCACTTTCACTTCACTTTCTTCTTATTATCTATTCTCTATCCCACTTCACAACATTCTCTCATATATGCTCTCAGTTTACTCATGACAATCTGAGAACTCTATAAGCAACCCTCGCGTTCACTGCCTGCCCAGCTGCCTCCCGCCTGATGGGATCTCTTTAGACTGCTGCTTCGTGTTATGTCGTCATGTCGCCGAGTTTGCTATGTGTGTGTCGCCGTGTTGCACTCTTATTCAATTGCAAATCACGCAACATTGTAAACATTTGTAAAACGGCTTTAAAAAAAAGTACTCTGTGTGCTCTCGGCTGAATGATGAGACATCAATCACAAGCCAGCACGTTTGTCATGCGTCGGACGCACTGTCAAATTCACTGAATACACCCTGTGCCCTGTACCCTGTACAGCCCGTACCGCCTGACACGCCTTCCCATGCAGTAATCCGAACACGCCCACACGCCATGCTTAAGAAATCGCAGCGTTAAAGTTTAAACGTTTCGATTTTTCTTCGACGTTTTCTTGTTTTTCTCATGTTTTTTTTTTTTTTTGGTTGTGTATTTTATTTTTGGTTTTCTTTTGTTGTTGTTTGTTATTTCTGTTTTTCCACAACTCCCTCAAGGAGATGCTGAGAAAAGTTTTTCCTTTTTTTTTTTGCGTACTGACTTGAACTGAAAATGGATCGTTCGCATTCCTTTTCACCTGCAACATTTTCTAATGACATCACAAACAGCAACAAAAACTTGGAATAACAAAAGCAAAAATTTGTTGCTCGTTGTGACATTAAGATTGATTAGTTTCTCTCGTTCTCTCCCTGTCTCCTTGTTTCTCTCACTCTCTCTTTCTCCCTCTTGCTTGCTATCTCTTTCTCTCTGGGAAGAACGAACTTTTGGCAAATTTATGCGCTTCCGCTTGATGATGGAGATGCTTTTACAATGTCGAGTAATTTGGTTTCAGTCTCCATACGCTTACAGAGGGTATTCCTATATTCTGGCTTAGTAGATGATGCTAAATAAATGCGGTAACTATTTTAGATATATTTTAGTTGTATAAAGTTGCAAATAATAAATTGTTTTTCTGTTTTAATGTTCAGTTCAGTTCAAATTAACATTGCCCATAAAAGTATGCAATTATTTTGTTCAAGCGCTTTGCAACGTTTTTTTTAAGGGTTATTTCCTTCTTTTAACTTATTTTTTTTTATTTAAATACCAAAAACTTACTATTTTGCTTTTTGGAAGGGTATTTAAAGTTGCCTCAAACAGAGGAGTTAATCTTCATTCTACTATAGATAAGTAACTGAAAGAAAACTTTCTTTTTACGACTTATATGCAAAGGAAAAACTTAATAACAAAATTTCTATAACAAAATTGGTCATAACTTTATCCAAACTTTTTATAGAGTATCACGGTCTTCTTCTTAAGCATATAAGTGAATTTCCGCTTGTGTAAGAAGCAAATAATTTGTTGCTTATCGTTTACATAAATTTGTGTCAGTGTGCAACAGCAGCAGTGGAAACACGAAAAAAACAAACACACACACTCACGAATGTTCCTCTAAGTATTAAGCTGTATAATTTCTTTTTAATAAACGCAAATAGTTGCTAACAACTGAGCAGAGAACAGCAAAACGCTTCATCATCTGTGGCACAATTATGGGAAGAGTAAGAGAAAGAGAGAGAGAGAGTAGGAAAGTGTGAAGAGGAGGCGTCATTAACTGGAGTGGCAGTTGCTTAGTTGCCACATGAAGCACATTTGTTGCTTCTGTCCGGTAAATATGCTGCAAGAGTTGCTCATTATGCATGTGTGCTGGGGAATATTTAATAAACAACAGTCAACAATTGTGATTGCTCGCCTGCCTCCACACTCGACACATTTCTGCCGAAGTTATTAACTCATATGGCAGAGAAAGTAAGTTGAAGTTTCCATAAGTACCAAAGCAAAATAACTACAAGGGCACTAGGCGTATATATATAGGTACATTATATGTGTGTGTGTGCAATTATAAGCAAGAACTTCTTGCTTTTTTTAGTAGTTCCAGCAACACTTGTGGTACTGAAATACATTGCGAAGGGTTCCAATGACAATTGAAGTGATTACATTAGTAATATGTGGTGCACTTGATGGAATGATACCCTGTGAGGTAACAGGTATTGAAGTAGCACTCGGTAAGGTAGACAAGAATGCTAAAATAGGAGATTTAATTAAGTTTCGCCTTGCAAGCAAGGCAAAATTGTAGCATACTTTTAAGCGCACATTGAAATTCAGCAAGGTTGCAAAGGAGCTCAGCAATTACTTGACAGCATTTGAAATTGTAATTGATTATAAAATAAAATATAATTAAATTCATATGTTTAACCTCAAATTCCTATAGAAAACATTCCACTCTATAAAGAAGTACCCTTAAAACCACAATTTTGCTATTTCAATGTCTGCTATGCTGCATTTATTTCTCACTTTTAGCATAATTAACAGATCAAGCACTTTTCTACTTCTTTTTTAACTCTTCATAATCTAAACAATTAGCATTGATATTATTTTAATCACCGATGCAGCATTGCTTTATTCCGCATTTGTTTTGCTAGAGTTTTTCTAGATTGCACACTGAAATTAATTATTAAATCGAAGCTAATGCTTCGTTCGTCTCTCCTCCTCACACAACGAATGCATTTCTCGGGCAACAGATTGCAAATTAACCCGGGGCGAAATGTTGCATGAGGAGAAGAAAAACAATGCGAGGGGAACCACTTGAGTGGGGGTGGGGGATGGCAAATGAAGTTTCACGCTAAAATGAATTACAAGCAAATACAAAAGCAAACAGTTAACGATTTGCTCGAGGGTGAAAAGTAGCAGCAGGTGGAAGGGGCACAAATCGAATGCAGCTAAATTAAAATTCGCGCGAAAACATTTTATAGTCAGTTGTTAAAAAAAAGGACGAAGAGGGTGAAATGGAAAACTATGGAGCAGCTAATTTGAGCGCGCCCTCTCACTCTCACTCCGTCTCTCTCTTTCCTACACTGGCAAATCAAAGAAACATTTTCTTGCACAACGAGCTTGTGCTTTATTGGGTCATTTGGTCGAGGGAATGAATGAAGAAGGAGCAGCGAATGGATGGATAGATGGATAGATTGTGCATGGGGGTGGGGGTGATGTGTTTGTATGTATGTACGTAGGTAGATCGCAGCGCGCCACTATAGACGGCATACGAAATCAATTTCCTGCTGCTGGGGCTGCTTCCCTCTAAATCGATTTGAGTTTGGTTAACCTGCCAAAGTTGCAGCCATAAAAACCGAAAACAGCCAAACAAACTTTGCACGATGGAAACAAACAAAATTTTAACAGGATTATTGTAGGTGTTTCGTTCAATTCGGGTGGGGGGGCGTAACCCCGCCCTGGCATGGCCTACAATTGTTAGGGAAGCGAAAACTTTGTGGCGCTTCTGTTTTTCCTTCTTGTGGATTTCCTGTGTGTCCTTTATACGCTCAAATAAATCAAAAATTTATACACAAACACACACACACACACGCACACACACATAGATTTCTATTGTTTGCAATACATAGGACTTATTTGTTTGTTGTTATTGTTGTTGGGTGAGCCACTTGTGCGGCTTATTTGTTACATAATCAAATCGAGACCGCACAACACAAATAATATTACGCATACGCCGCATTTGCCGGCTCAACTGACCTTATTTGCTCTGGAGCAGAAAAAAAAAAGCAGAAGGGTTCGCCTTTGCTTTGCTTTGCTTTCGTTTCACTTCATTGTTTGCCTTTCTGTGGCACTGTGTCAGGGCTGGACAACAATTAGGCGGCAGAAACAACAACTAACTAAAGCAACAAGCATTATGAATACGAGCCTAGCAAATTAGTAGCATTTTCTTGTATTCTCTTTTCCTCTTTTCCTGCTTGTCATCGCTAACATCACCATCAGCATCTCTCTTCCTCGTCCTTCTTCCTCGTCATCATACTAATCATGGTATTGTTTCCATTTGCCTTTTGGGGCCGTGTCCTTTGGCAACTTAATTTCTGTTTTCTCATTTCGTTTGTTCGTGAATTGAAAACAAAAGAAAAAGAGAAAAGAAATGAAACTGGGCTATTCTAATAATGTCAAGCTTGTCGCTTTGTTTGCCCCGTTGTCAATCATAATTTGGTACAATACATTGAGCTTTAATCGACCTATTTGAGTGGCAAAGAAAGCAGAGAAATCCATTCTCAGTTATCAGAGATTGCTTAAATTATTTCAAGTATTTCCAAAGGAATTTATGTTGACAGTTCACGTTTTATTTAATTACATTTCTAGCATTAATAAACCCTTCAAAAGTTTAATAAAAATGCAATTAGACAAATACTGATAATCGATTTGAAAACTATTTACGAGTTTAGCATGAATATTTTAGTGTCTGCTGGCAGCACTTACGAATTCAAACAAAGCATAGACTAATCCACTCGAGAGTGCTGTAATTGTTGCATGAATATGCTTTATGGCTTATCACAGCTGCATTTAATCAAATTAAATCGTATTTATTGCCCCTTTAGACAGAACTCTCAGTCAATGAGGAGCGCAGCCAAAGACAACCGAGAGAGAGAATCGAGTTGTCCTTTTTTGCTTGGCTCATGAATATTAAAATATGTTTGACCTTTTGTCCTTTGCTCGAGAGCTACTACTAGGCAGGGCATGGCAGGGCAGGGGGGACACAGCGGGGCGGGGTAAAGCCTTTTGTACAAACGCCGAAGTTGGCATAGAAAACTACAACTTGGTTAGCAGAATGCAATTAAAATTTCGTAGCAGAAACTCGAGCCAATGAACTTGCTCGTCGTCTCAGTCAGCAGTCAAGAGAGAGGGGGGAAGAGCGAAGAGGTTGGGGGGACTAGTAAATGCCTGTGTTTGATTTATGAGAGCATTTTTAGCCCGAACATTTTACAACAAGCGGCGTAGAAAATTAAGCAAAAGCGTAATACAATATACACGAAAATATGCTATGCGAAAAATTTCATAAAACACATAAAACTGACAGGCGTGGGAAGAGTGAGAGAGAGAGGAAGAAGGAGTAAAAGAGACAGAGAGAGAGAGGGGGAGAGAAAGGGAGAGAGGGAGGGACGTTGAAAAGTGCAGCGTGCACGTCTTACTATAAACAGGAAAATTATGAAAAGCCTCCTTGCTCTCGCGCAGGCTGTTTGTGAAAAATGACGGGGCACAGACAGTGACTGCAAAATGTAGATGTATATGTACCACGATGGGGCTAACGGGCGCAACATTTTACTGCTCATGAATATTAGATGAATGCCAAGGCAGGAGACAGTGGAAAGGCTTAAGTTGCTCAGCGTTGAAATGAGCTGCAAGCGCGCAGATAGAGCAGAGAGAGAAGGAGAGAGAGAGAAACAGAGGGAAGGGGAGCGGGAGAGGGAGACTGCTCGAGGCCATGCGGTCGGCATAATAAATAATGACCGGCATTCCTTTGTTGTAATTGAAAATGTTGGTCATTCCTAGGGGCAGCAGCAGAGTCGCGACGACCGTGCGCCGCTTCGCCTTAAAGCGAAAATGATTGCCATACTTTGGTGCAGCTATGTTCGCATCCGGCAGTGCAGTCGAGCCAGGCCAGCACAGGGCAGGGACGGAGGGAGGGGCAGTCCAAACTTAGCTCGCTTCACGTACTTTTTCAAAATTCAAAACAGGCAACGGCGTGTTGGCATTAGCCAGCAACGAGCTGGAGCTGGAGCTGGAGCTGGAGCTGAAGCTGAAGCTGGAGCCTGTAGTCGGGTCTGTGGCTGACGCTGATTGGTGGCTTAAGTGGAGGAACTTTCGATTGGAAGGTAGAGCTGGGCAGCAGCAGCAGTAAGCTGCAGGGCAGAGTGAGGGCCGTGGCTGCTCCCTTCCCCGGATCGTGCATAATTATGCAGGCTCGCGCGATGTCGCCGCGCATTAAAAATGAGCCTGAAGGCGCCTGAAATTGATATCCCCGCCTTGGCTGGCGGTGCCTGCCATCGCCTATTTGCAGTGATAAATTGCACGCTCTTGTTGTTGTTCGTCTCTTCTTTATTATTTGCTCGTTTATTGATTGGCAATTGCAGTGCGAAGAACTCGAGTTGATTGATTTATTTGAAAGTACTTTTTCGTACTGTGTCTGCAAACGATTGCCAAGGCCACAATGAAGAGCTCATCAGCAGTGGAACGAGAGAGTGGAGCTGGAGTCGTAGTTATCAAGTATCTGATCTCTCTAAGCTGGAGTTGATTAGTAAGTATACGAGATGATATATGAGAACTACAGTCATTAAGTTTAGATAGTTAATATAGTTACCATGGCTAGCCAATTCTAGAAACTACATAACTACTTCAAACATGGGTACCCTATAATTTACTTACTGGTTAACGATGTGACATTTGGTACTAAAAGAGAAATGATAATAAATACTAAATTTGGATTGATTTTACATTGATAAAAATCGATGTGTCATATGTAAAACCTCAGCAAGCATCGCCGATTCTCCAGCTCTAATATACGTTGCTTATGGTTTGTTAAGTTAGTAGGGCAAGCCCCTTCATAAGTACCTTCTTGACTAGCTATGAAGCTAGACTAGCTAATGAGTGGCCAGTAGTATAGGTATACTGATATAGTATGTTGTAATGGAGTAGTATAGTCTGCAAATTATTACCAAGAAGACCTTAGCAGAAGTAGATCTTGAAAGAGCTGAGAATATAGTTCAATTCAGTTTTAAAGTGTTGGTGCTAGAAGCTACAGTTGATAAGAAGTATAAATACGAGCTAAAGTCTTTAAAATGGGTATTAACTTTAAGGTACTGTCTTTACCAAGAAGATCTTTGCAGAGGCAGATCTTGAAAAAATCTATAAATCTTAAAAAAATCTGTAAAAATCATTTTAGTAAAAACTGCGTTAGATTTTTTGTAAAATAGTAATCTACAATACTTTTTACTATTTTTTTTCATTTAATTTAATTTATTTAAAGTCAACTTAATGCAGTCGACTGAATAAGAAATAAGATAATAATGCAGGTAATTTATAAAAATCAATTTTTAGTAATTAAGCATAAGGTTGAAAAGGACGCCTGGTTCAGAAGTGTTTCAAGATAATTTCCTCCATAGTATCTAAAGTCTTAAAAATTGGTAAGCAACTAAGTCCGAAGCTAACACTTGCATTTAAGTCGTAAATAAGGCACTTCAATCAATGTAAAGTCTGTGAACTCAATAACTCTCTACTCCGACATTTGACAAGCACAAACAAACAAGCAACCTTATCCCTTTCCGATATTACATATTTGCAATGTCGCGATGACCATTACGATGAATATTAAATTCAAACTAGTGCTGCAGTTGCACAGCTATCGAAGAGTATCGCGAGGCTAATCGATGTTATCGCTTGGCAGTTTGGGTGACTTGAAAATCAAATAAACTGTGGCTAATTGTGTTGGTAATCAACTAAATGGGCCACAATTGGCTTCTAGGAGGCAAGACAAGACTAGAGCAGGAGATGCTCGACCCAAAGACAAACAGCAAATACAAATACGCACTCGAGTTAGTTTGGCTGTGTGTGTGTGTACATAACCTCACTTAACCTGGCCCAGTCTGGCCGCGGCGAGTCTCGTGCTGCTGCACGTTCTGATCGTTTTCCGCTCTCACACTCCCAGGGTGTAATTAATGACGGTGTTGCTGGAAGAAGAAGTAGAAGTATCTAAGGAAGCAGAGAAAGCAGCAGCAGAAAAAGGAAAAAAAGAAATTTACATCGCACGACAAAACAAACAAAAGTTTCGAAGCTCGGCTAGACGACGGACGAGGTCGTCCGGGCGTCCTTGCTGCTTGCGCCTTGGCTTCCATAGGGCGACTATCAACGCCTCGCCCGCTTTGTCATCATTTCATTACCTTGCAGAAAGTTCGTCTTCCTTGTCTCCTCTGCTCTCCGCTCCATCCTCCCCCTCCCTCCCGTCCGCACTTTGATAATTTGTCTTCCAGGTGCGCCTTGAAATTTGTCAACAATTTGGCCAAAACGAAACTCTTGTGATTCTTTTGCCATGGCCTTTGGCCCTACAACAAAGTGGCATCTATTAGTGATAAAAATATACTCATTGTGCAGGGGGACGGGGGGGACAAATGAGCCTGCTGACGCAGCATCTGCTGTTGCCACTGACCCCCACGTAATGGGCCAAGGCTGCAGCAGATCGCTGCTTTGCTTTGCTGCTTGAAGGTTGAAAAATTATTGGCATTTGAAATCAGAGTTTGGAGAGAAATTTCATTTGATTGGTCATTAGTTGAGGAAAGCTGCTACAGCCAAAAAACACAGGTTGGAACTGGTTGGGTCAACCACTTGATGACGCTGTCTTTAATAACGCCAATTTATGTTTGATATTCGGGAAGGTGGCAAAGGGAGACAAGCTTGAATTATGACAGAAAGTGACAAAAAAAGAGTAAGAGAGGGAAAGAATGAAAGATATTAGCAGCGAGTTGGTGCAGAACTTGACGGGTCACATTAAATTATGACTTCAGCCATGAATGACAATGGTCGCTAAAGGATTATGGCTTGCTTAATACTAGCTTCAGCACCGGAGAGCAGTTAAACCAAATGTTAAAAGAGATGTTAAAATAAGTATAAAAAGTTTATAAAGCTTAAGGATTACAGCAAAAGAAACGAGCGAACAAGGTCCAGATTGGGTTGAGCTATAAAGTTGTTAGCAGTATTAGATTAGAACTAAGTTAGTGCATTTTTAGGAGTCATTTTTAGTGTAAGTATGACATAAATTACTTACTATTTTATTATTTAATTGCAACATTCTGCAGCACTTTAATTTACTTTGTACACTTTGACATTATTGAACTTATTTAATTGTTTCTTTCTGTCTAAAATGCATTTGACAAATATTTTTGGTTTTGTTTTAAAAATAAATGTTCATTAGAATATGTAAATAAATTAGCATAATGACCTTACATAGTTCTGCGTATTTACATGAAGTTTGGATACGCTTTAATTGGATAAATAAATAAAATAATTGTTAATACAATCGATTTAAACGAAAGTAACGCAGGTTTTTGTTTCTATTGGTCTAGACAGGGGGCACTAAGCTCAGTTGGGAGTAAAATATATCAACAAAGACATAATACATCTTCCTAAACATATAATTCCTAAATAATAATGAAATAATATTTTTAACATATTTATTTTTACTATTTTCTATACAATAAGGAAACTTCATAGTATCTAATAGTCGTGTAAGGCTTCCTCACTGTAATCCCGCATAAAATTGTTTCCTCTTTTCCGAAGCGACTCTAATTAATTGCACATTTATGTAAATTATCATATTTGTTGCACCAATTTATTGAAATATATCTGTTATTAAAGACTAAACCTAATTAAATGGTTCTAATTGATGCATGCAAGTTTCATGTGAAATTTAAAACCTTTTAAAGCCTATTTGACCTATTTGCAAATGAGAAATACGCATGTGAAATACATCAAGTTACTTCATGATACTTCAAGCTTGGTTCATTTTCTAATTCTATTAACCTCTTCTACTTTCCTAACTATCCTGCTTTTTTTACTATCTTTCCCTCCCTTTTGGCAATCTGCTGCTTCATTATCTTTCTCCTTCAGCTAAACAATCGATTGCTCGAGGCTCTTTCGTTTTATGAGTTTACATGTTGCGTCTGCATCTGCTTCTTTCTCTCTCCTCTCTTTTATCTTGCTCTCCATCTGCTGCCATGTGCTTTGTCTGTCATCTTTATAGCATACCCTTGGTGTTTTATTACTACAGGGTATGTAGGTTATTTGACGCTTTAGCTGTCGTTGAGCACAATTCGCCTAATTGAAGTCTTTTCACGCAACTCTGGCAAACACAGAAACTCACTCAGAAGCCGTCGCACACATACACACACACGTAGAGCGTCTGACAGACAGAAACGGAGTCTGGCGACCGACACAAAAGGCAGGTGAGCGACAGCTTTCATCATTATCAGCACAAAGCCCGAGACAGGCAGAGGAAAAGCAATATTTGCAGCTGATGTAGATAAATGAGTAGACTTCGTGTTTCAATTAAAGTGATTGAAGTGCGAGGCTGCACTGTCCCGCTCTCTCTCTCCTCTCTCTCTGTCTCTGTCTCTTGAAAGGTGCTAAACGTTTTAGCTTTCCAAAAACTTGTTCGTGGCCATTAAACTTTGCGTGGCAGCTGCAGTTGCACAGCGTCTCGCCGACTGCTTCCGTTGTTGCTGCTGCCGCATCTGCCTTGGCAGCACGCAAATTAATAAGGCAGCTTTGGTGCCGAGATCAATCTAAATTTGCCGCAGCTGAAACTTCAACTTCGTCAGGAGCTGCAACTTGGCCCTCAAAAGTTGCCATCGCCGTCGTGTCAAATAGTTTCTCAGGCATTTGGCGACATTCATTTAGCAGCTAAATGCTTTTGCATCCATCAATGGCATGCGTAATCCGGGCCAACTTTGTTGGCCAACTTTTGTCCATGCTCCATGTGTAGCTGGCTGTCTATCTGTGTGTGCCAGAGGTTTCATTTTATGCTTGCACTGCAAGAAAAGAAGGGTATACTTTATAGGAATTGCTTGCATATGTGAGTTAACTCATTACTTCTACTATTTATACCCTTCGACCATTGAAAATGATCAAAAAAGGGTATACTAACTTTGTGCAAATGTATGTAACAGGCAAAAGGAGGCGTGGGAGACCCCACAAAGTGTATATATTCTTGTTCAGTATCACTAGCCGAGTCGATTAAGCCATGTCTGCCTGCATGTCCGGATGTCCGGATGACCAGATGAATACACAGATCTCAGCTATTATAAAAGCTAGAGACACCAAATTTGACATGAAGGTTTCTGTTAACCAGGCGCAGATAAAGTTTATTTCACATGTAGGGTGCCACGCCCAGCGCCCCCGCAAATCAATAATTAAATCTTTTAAGCTAATTTGTAAGCTACATATTAAAGATGCAATATTCTGCGTAAGACCAATACTAAGCTAATTATAATACCAACAAAACCTCAAAATTTCTAACCGAACCGATCGTTTTATTTGTTTTCTTCATATAATTTATTAATTTTTTCTTCTTTTGTTTGACTTTATTCATAAATTTCTCTTGTTGCTGCCACTTTCTCTCAGTGCAGACATTCATACGTATAAAGGGTATTTTGCATATTGACTTAAGTTGTTTTTAAAGCAAAGGTGCAGCTGCTTCATCATCTGCGTGCACTGTGGCAGCAGCTTATTGCATTCTTGGCTCTGCATCATTTTATCGCACGTTGCAAGCATTTGCATGCGAAATGCGGCAAATGAGACAACAGCTTAAACTAGAGGGAGTGGAGCGGGGGCTGCTGCTGCTGTCCTTGCAACTGGCAGCTACCTGGCGAGTGGTCTCTGGCCTCGTCAACGCTTTGAGCTGCTGCTTTTCTGCTCCATTGCAGTCGTCGTGGTCGTTGCTGTTGTCATTATTGCCCTGCTGCCATCATGCATCAAGTGTCGTTGTCATTCTTTCCCTCTCACCTTTCTCTCCTTCCCCCCGTTTCTTATAAATGTGTTCTCTCCCTTCTCCGCTTTTTCCCCTCTTCAGCATTTGTCACTTTTCTTTGCTTCTTTTTTCGCGTGTGCGCTGGAAAAACTTTGCACATAATAATAAAATGGCTGCGGGAATTTTTGAGTCGTGCGCCTTGGCTTATGCAATAGAAATGGTAACACTCTCACTGTCTGCTGCGTGGGTGTGTCTGTGTGTGTGTCTCTGTGTGGTCGCAGCTGTTGTTGCTCTGATAAGCGGGCCACGCGCTTCGTCGCTTCACCTTCGCCTTCGCCTTCTGCTGTTCTTGTTGATTTTTATTTCGTGGTCCTCGCGTTGTTCTATTGTTGTTGTTGTTGTCGCCTGTCAGCGCAGCGCTTAAAATTCGGTTCATTTTTTGGCTGAATTTCGTGGAAAAAATAAGTAAAGCGAACCTTTTGCGGACAGCCAAACTGGCAGGTGCTGTACAAACAACGACGCGACGCGAACGTGTGTCTGAAACAACGCAAAGGTTTATGACATGTGCAATGTGCCTGATGGGCGGCATCTTCTCGAGACAATTACATTAGAGTTACCTGTATATCCATTGCTAGCTTAGACTGCTGGATTTCGAAAGCTTAGGCTGTTCTCAGATCCAGTATGCAAAGTTCTTAAGTTGAGGAGTGACTTTGGCTGAAGGTAGGGTTAGTCTAGGAAGGAGTCTGCGAAGGTGCTTGATGAGGTGTTGAGTTTATTGTAGTAGAGGTTGGGTATATATTGGTCATATATTAAAGTATAGAATGGTTAATAATTTACTTAATATATACACGCATGTAAAGAGTTTATTCAGCAATTTCTGCTTTACAATAAAAAGGAATAAAGGATTAAAGGATTAAAACCATAAATGAAATTATGATGATGAAATGAATTGTTTTTTAACGAAGTTATTTGCTTTGAAGGTTAAGATAAGCTATGAAATTTGTATAACCATTAGGTTAGATTGTTTTAATCACATATGTTCATGTAAGTAGAATCTAAACATATACAAGGTCAAAGGACTTTAAACAATTCTAATGAGAATTTTGAACAGTTGTAAATCAAATTGCTTGCAAAAAGTTTAAAAGTTTGTAAAAATGTTTATCAAATATGAAAATTGAATACAAAAAACAAGCACAAATGGAACCATTAGCAACCTCGCTAACTTCTCTTCGAATCTACCCGCTTTCACTGAGTGCAGGGTATCAAAAGAAGCCTGCATTTTTAAGTTGAGTGAAGCACAGTTGCACAGCAAAAGAGCCTCAAAAAACCCTTTCCCCTTAAGCCCTAAGTACCTTTGTATGCAACTTGAAATCGTTTCGCATATCCCTCTCTCTCTCCCCCTCTCTCCCTCTTTCTCTCGTACTCCCTTGCACTGTTTAAATGCCTTCAGTGCATGTGCCCAAATGCAAAAGTAAAACTCCCTTCCCCTTCTATCCTTTGGGCAGTTAAATTGTGCAGGAATTTTAATTTCTACAGTTGAGCAATTTGCTTAGACAAGCATCGACGCTGTGGCGCCGCAAGCAAAGGCTCAGCTCGACTTGGTTTTTTGGCCACCTGGCCACGCCCATGCAGCACCTAAGGCGTCCCGCTTGCCGTTGGCTTTTCAACTTTTCCCTCACAAACATTCGCTTTGTGTCATTTTTCCTGGTGGGGAAAAAGAGAAATAGGCAACGGGAGAGAGAAAAACGTTTGCTGCCAACAATTTGTGTTGTCAAATAGTTTGCTGCGGGGCAATTGCCTGCCACGCCCCAAAGGGGAGCATGTAGCCACTCCCCCTGCTTTGGCTTGGCACATTTACCTTTTTAAATTGAAAATAAATTAGAATCTGGTTACGTATTTCGCACCGATTTGTGCTCCTAAGTGATAACACGCACACAAAAAAGGGAAGTGTGTGTGTGTATGTGTGTGTGTGTGTGTGTGTGTGTGTGCAGACATCGCTGCGTTTGACTGACAACACACGCAGGATGCGCCTCAGTGCGGGACGAGTCGATTTGCCTGCAGGGCAGCAACATGTGTTGTGTGTTACATTTCTATTTATGACGGAGCTGCTCTTCTCATGCTGCTATCCCTTTTTTCCTTTTTTTTGAAAAGAAAATGGGCTTTGAAAAGCAATACAGCAACAGCAACAACAACAACAACAACGTGAAAAATCCTGAGCAGTGAGAAGAAAATATGAAATGTTCATTACAGTTGACAAATATTTGCGCTCACTTTTTGCTTTCTTTCTGTTAATTTCTGTCTCACTCGTGTTTTCTTTTTTTTATGTTTTATTCTTGCAGTGCATGCTCTTGGCAACTAGGTTGACACGAACCCCGCTCCCCCTCCCCCCCTTTGAACCCTCTGCCTTTGATGACGTTCCCTGTGAGCCTGACTGCATGTTTGATTAAACGCATTTGTTGCCTTTCGACGCGCCTGTTTGTTTGTCGGCTTGTTTACGAAACAGTGTAGAGAGTGTACGGAAGAGGGGGAGAGGTGGGAGAGGTGATACTATTCTGCAGCTTAGTCAAACCGTTTCTATGTAGGCCCATTTAATTGAAAGTACTCCTGGCATCCCGGCTTACGCTCCATTTCCTCTTTGGCAGTTGCCTCGTTTTTTTTTTCTATTGCGTCTGTTTGCTTTGGATTTGCGCAAACTAAATATCGAAAAATGGAACAATTTCACACCTAACGGTATACAGGGGTGTATGCTGTATTTACTTTGTCATATAGAGTTAGTGCTGGGATTATAAATGGCAAGTGCAGCAAAGGAACTAAACGAAACCAACCTCTTTCAGGCTCGAAACTCTGTTGAAGGTATTGAACTTTGATATATAGTTTTGTACAATATATAAAAGAAAAAATATTAAAAATATATATGCGAATGGTTTGTTTAATTTTGATGTAATACTAAATATCTTTCACTAAATCCCAATATAATTTGCTAATGAAATATAAAATATTAAAATATAAATATAAATTGAGAAATTCAAAATTTATTATAGAAATATAAATTGAGAATTTTATAAAGAATTTGCTTTGTGAATTTGTATAGGAAACTCTTTAGATTTTTGTAACACAATCTACAGTGGGAATACCCATTAAAAGTTCTCTGTCTTAAGATGATTTTAAACAAGAAACTAGCTAAGTTAACTTGGAGAAACTTGCTCAGTTCTTGGTATATTATAGTCCCTCCTATACAGGTAATTTGCCCCATCCGAGTAGATTTCTTCTAAACTTCATTTGACTATATCCTTATTCATTGTCTACTTTCTAACTCTTTTGCCTCTCTTTGTAACTTCCTCCCCCTCTCTCTTTACTCTCTATCTCTCCCTCTCCCTGTCTACCCCTCGCCCTCTTCTAACTCCTTTGCCTTGCACAATCTTTTTGCACATTTGACCCCCAAAAACAAGTTGCCCTCAAAATATTTGCTCAGCACTTGCAGTTGAATCAAAAAGAATAACACACATTTGCCAACAAACACACACGCACACACAGGCACACACTCACACACACACACACACACATATGCTGGCAACACACACTTGCGTTTGCTTTTCAATTGCCAAGAAAAAGTTTGCCTCAAGTTTCGCTTTTGTTGACTATTTTGGCCAAAAATAGTTTGAGTTATTTTTACCCATTTTTGGCCATTTCTTTTCTTCTTCTCTCTCTCTCTCTCTCTCTGAGGCGAGAATTAACAAACATCGCAGGTCTTGTAAAATAAAGTTGAAATACGAGTAGTTTAGAGTGGAGAACCAGAAAGGGGGAGGGGGCAGCCAGTGCAGCAAAAGGAATTTGAATATTTATAAACATTTTTGCATTTTGTTGGCAACAGCGCCTGCAGAGACTTTCCCATTGGAAATTTGTTTATTTGGCCAAGTTAGGGCCATGTGCCAGAAGTCTTTTCTCCACAAGAGGGTACTCTCTCACTTGAAAAATGTGCATCAAGTGTGGAGGAAGGGTAGAGGGGGGTAGACAAATCGCAATATCAAAAGTTTCATTCAACTCCAAAGTAAATGCGACTCTCAAGTTTTGTATTATTTTCTGTTCTGGCCAAAAAGTTGCCTTACATTATGCGACCAAGCGTTGCAAGTCTATTAAAAACTAGATTTAAATGTTCCAGAAGTGCTAGAGGTGGAATAATACAAGCCAGAATACCCCTAACACAAGCCAGAATACCCCTACTTAAGCCATAACAGTTTGGAAGTGACTGGCAGGCATGAGAGTCACTGTTGAAGAGTTTGAATCAGACTGCAGAACTTACCTCCTGTATTTATTCAGAGTAAGTCTTTAAAATATTAGAACATGATAAAGAATAACTTATTTAATTCTAATACAATCCATCAGTGTGCCCAGACGACGCTTCATATGAAATTTAAAATTCTTTTGGGCGTCACAAATCGAACAAAAATATGATAAGCCCCAGAGGAGAAATCTTCAAAGCGCAGTCTGAAAAATGCTGCCTGCTAATGCGATTAAAGCCCCAACTCCAGGCACAAGCTACACAAACATGCATACATACAAACATATATGTATACCCTTACACACCCACCACACACACATGGTAACCACCTGTCGCGAGTTGGCTGCGCGCCGACAGTAAATAACTGTGAGTAAAGCTCAAAGCTTGCGCATTTTAATAACTTTGTCTCGAAATGGCAAGGGAAGGGAAAACAAGGGCGGGGTGCGTGGGGCGTAAGGTCGAATATGCCACACCCATTACGTGGGCGGTGTATATGAGTGAAGACGGTTCGCGTTATTGAAGTCATAAATAAAAAGGCGAAACACGCAGAGGAAATGTGCCGAATGTGTGTGTGCCACATTAAATTGCGGTTAGGCGTGTAAATAGGATTCTGAGGTTAGTTTCTGCGGCAGCAGCTGTGCGATTTTAATTAAAAATGCTTAAATCATGTACGGGGCAGACCCAAAAACATTCCAAAATTGCCATAGCAAAAGTTATACAAGAACAAAAGGAAACGTTTGACAATTTATTAAATAAATAGTAATTTGGTGGGAAAAATAATATTATAAATAATTAGTATGGTGGGAAACATACCGTATTGTAAATAGTAAATTATACGTATATATTACATATATTATTTATATTTTGTTAGGAATTTAATTATAATAATTTAACAGTTTTCGTTTCACTTATATTTCTTTAAGTTTACTTGACAATTATTTGCGTCTTAGCTTCGATTGCGTTGATCGATCAATCAGCTTGCCGCCACACTTTCGATAACTTATTCGTTCAATCTAAAGCTTAGTGTTGTGTAAGTTCGAATTATCGGCTGTAAGGAAAGTGGCTCGCCAAATTACAAAGTAAACAAATAAATGTTATTTATTAACTAAAACAATAAATAAATCAGTTAAAAATAAAGTTAATCAGTGACTAACAATTTATATATATTTCTTTTCTTATATTGTTTTCATTTATTTGCGTTATTATTTCCATTTCTTGGCAGTGCAAATAAAAGTTTCTCAAACTCTGCATTTATGATCTATGCAAACTTTTTATATTGCAAAACATTTAATTAAATTGCAGATGGAAAAATGTTAGACGGCGCAAGTTGCAGAGCTGAACTAAACTAAGTTGCCGTTTTAGTGCGATATACCCTGTAAGATGAGGCAGCAGGCAGGTCAAAACAAACAAGAAAGCAGGGCAAGCCTTAAGAAGCTCATCGAGAGGAAGAGAACTATTAAATAAGGTTGCAGCTTCATTTATATAAAAGATCAACTATAAAGAAGTTTTAAAATATTATAGACTATCCAGTTACAAAGTAAGTTAAAGATCTGCTCAGTCAACTGCCTCATCCTGCCAGTCGTTCAACAGTTGCAACCCATTTTGCCTCCACTTGGCGAGAGTAAACTGTTATTCAAAATTAATTTATAAAGCGTTGGGCTGCGCTGGGCGCGGCACAAGGACACTCGAAGGCTCCGCCAGGCAATTGGCTTAAATTGTTCATGAAATGCAATGAAATGAACTAAGAAAAAGCCGTTTTAATTTTGCGGCGTTGCGGCACGGCGAGGAGGCACAACAACAAAACGGGTCAAGGATGTGCGCCCAGCACGAGGACGAGGACGAGCCGACAGCCGATTGCAAGGCTGACAGGGCTGGGCGTCGCTGTCGAGCTGAGGCTCCAACTTCTGCTCCAATCTTCTCCGACTTTCACTGGCTCTCCGTCCCCCCCCTCTCTCTCTCTCTCGCTCTCTGTTGCTTGTGCTCTGTGGACGCTGCGGATTTGCAATTAATGTTGCCTTCAACTTTTGTCCCTTAGCCGAGCCGGCAACTGTTCCAGTTCCTGTCCATGCCACGCCTCCTCCTCCTCCTCCTCCTCTTGCCTGGCTGTAAATTTGCTTAAACGAAAGTGTGAGCATGAATTTAATTAGAATCTGCCGGCTATCTCAGTCCCGGCTCGGCCCGGCCTGGCCAGGATCTGTTTCTCCGGACTCATTTCCAATTATCCGACGACATTTTGTAGTGCAACACGTGAAGCGGCTGCCAAGTCTCTCGTCTGCCTCATCTTCTTTCCTTATCTCTTCGCTTTACCTCCCCTACTTGTTGTTTCTGTTGGTCTTTTTAAAATGTCAGCCTCTTAGGCAAATTAGTTAAATCAACGCGCTGCAAAGTATTTGCCGGCAGTTTCGACTTACATTTGTCAAGTGCCAACAGATTTAGCTCCCTCTTCTGCCACGCCCTCTTGCTTCTTTGACTTATTTGAGGGCATTATTAGGCCAAGTTTGCCGTAGGAATTAGTTAGGAAAATTATGCTGTAACTTGTTAGGTGACCTTATCTATGGGATAACAATTAAATTATACTTATTTTCGGGTTTAATAGGGCACAGAATTTCATCTTTATTTGTTATAATCATTATTAAAATATTTGTTTATTTATTTAAAGTCAACTATGTTCAATGGACTGTTTAAAGTAAAACAATTAATTCAATTCATAAAAATAAGTATTAATATATGAAAAAAACTTTAATAAGAAGAAAAGAAATTTATTCTAAAATTTTTGAATTCAAAACTACGTTTGATAAAATATAAGCTAATAATCAAAGTTAAAAATAAAGTTGCATCTTTCATTATTTATTTTATAAAATTGTTTTATATATAAATATTACTTGTCTATCTTAGATGTCTTTGTTTTTATTCGTTCTTTCTATATTCTATATTTTTTTTTCCTTGATTATTGTTATCTTCTGTTTTTTTTTTTTTATACTTTGTCTTCTTTATTATTCATACTCTCTATATCTTCCTCTGTTCATCTGCATCTTCTATGAATTCCATAAGTTCAGTATTGGAATATATATATAGCTTCTAAAAATGTTATAGAAAATAAAGAATATACTCGTCGCTTTACATTCTTCATCTTGGTATTGTTCATCTTTCATATATTCATTCTCTTTGTCTTTGATAGCTCCTGACCCTATGTTTTCTATATATTCATGGCCTTTTGTTGGTCCCAATCCTTTGTTTTCTGTACATACATAACTTTCGAAGGCTTGTTCTTCCAGGTATTCTAAAAGATCCAAAACCACTTCTAGTACAGGCGACTCAGCTTGCAGTATTTCTACTTTATCTTCAATATATTTCATATTTTGCTTTTACTTCCTGACTTCTTTATTTTTTTTATGCTCTAAATCTGCTTTAGCTGGGGGATATTTAATTTATATTTGTATATCTTACGTACTTATCGCTTGACAAGATTTTCAAAGTTATCATTATAAGCTCAGTAAAAAGTTCTCCATTCGCCTCCTATTTAATAATTTCCATCCGAGTTTTCAATTGTTGATCTTAAATTGTTCGCAAAATGTTGTCGCACTTTCGCTAATCCAATTACACAACACTGCAAATATTTGATGGTCGCATAAAATGCAGATTTACGTGTTGCACAACGCCAGAAAAGAAGCAAAGCAAGAACGAACGAATTGAAAGTACAAACAACAAAAGAAACGCTTGTAAAAACAAACTGCAATTGAATAATATATATTGTTGAGTAATAAAAACTAACACCAGCAGACGAGGGGGAAGGGGAGAGGGGTGAAAGCAAACGAAACAAGCAAGAAAAATGATTGTGTGGCTGGGCAAAGAAGAAATAACATGAACATAAAAAATATTTACAATGTTTATTGTTGTGCTTCGCAGAGCGCAAATACATTTCGTATGCAAATATGGAATGTGATTTTCTATGCACTTGTTGCCCCCCTCCCTCCTCCCTTCCTCACTCACTCTCGCTCTCTGTTTGTGTGTGTGTGTGTGTGTGTGGCGACCGCACATGAGGTATGCATGGGCAGGCGTTAGGTGGTTTTTCCACGCTGCTTTGGTCAATTCGCTGCTGGGCAACACAGTTTTCCCCAAGAATTTAAGTTTTACAACTTGCAACTAAATTTAGAGAGGAAAGAGGGGAGTGGCAGGGGCAGGGGCAGGGGCAGGGGCAGGGACAGGTGCAGGGGCAGGGGTATAGTTAGATGGGGCTAGGCAGGTTGCTTTAGACCTATGTCAACTTGGCAGCGACTGAGGCTGGTTGTGCCTAATTGCCAGCATTCAAAGTGTATCGTCCGCTCCAGCTTCCTTTCAGTATTGATGCGCTGCACGTGTTAGAACTTTACATACTCCCCTCGCCTCACCTCTTGCTGCTCCTCTACGTCCTCTTGCGGCGTCACAAGTTGTTAAAAACTAATCAATCTTTCAACTTGACTAACGGTTTTGCCTTTGCTTCGACTGCCAATGATGGCTAGCCAGGGCCCTCTTTGAAAACTATGCACATGTGTTTGAGAGACTGGGTGTTGCTGAGTGTGTGTGTCCTTTTTGAGTGTGTGCGTGTGAAATTGTGTTGCCTCTGTGTGTATTTTGCGTTTCGTTTATTTTTTCACGCTTGTCGCGTTTTGCCAATGTCTCGCTAGCTGCAGTCAGCTTAGCCTGGCATAACTGGGCAGCTTTGGCCTTAAATCAAACTCCCTGCACACACACACACACACTGGCACTCTTACTCTCACACACACACACACACACACTGCTATACAGGCATGTGTTGTCTAGGTGTCGATTCTATTTTGTGCAATGCAGCGCTGTGTCTTTTGCCATTGACACATCACAATAACTGACACAAATACCAACAGCAGACAGACACACAAACATACAAAGTAACACACACACACACACATACATATACCACACACATGCATGCCTGTGCAGAGTATTCGCGCTCACACTTGCCTATTAGCCATCGATTTTCAGCATCAATTTGTGGCATTCACTTTGAAGGTTAGCGCTGAAGAGGGCGGTCTATTAGAGGGTAGGGGCGGGGTTTATCGCCTGCAGATTGCGGCTTTTTGATTGATGTGCCGCTTTGGGTTGCTTATTAAGCGATCACCCCAGCGCACCTGTCAGTGCGAACTGTCAGTGAAATTGACTCGCAATCGATACGCCAATTAGCATGGGTTTTTTTTAAGTTTAAAGTGCAAGTGTCGATGGGGAAGAAGTGTTTTTTGTAGTTTATCTCTTGTTAAATTTGACAGTTGTGAGAGCTTGAGGAGAAGGGGCAACTAAGGCAATTAACTATTTTAAAGGCATAAGGAGGCGTAAGAGACTCCACAAAGTATTTATGTTCTCTATTGTCTGACTTTCGGTTTGTATGGAGCACACAGATCTCAGCTAGAGAAACCAAATTAAACATGAGAGATTCTTTATACTATGCGCAATTTTACTTTTATTCAAATAAAAGATACAATTTTCTTACTTCAACTTGTTCTAAGTAGATAATAATGCCTCTTGTTTGAACTTCAATATATTTGGAATATAATTATAGAAGTTAAAGTTATTTTATACAGACCCAAGATTCCGAGCATTTCCTCTGCTAGGATCGTTAGCTCTATCTCTAGCTCTAGCTCTAGCTCTTCCTCATCTCCTTTTCCTTCTTTCTAGCCTTCTAAGTCACCCTCTCGTCTCTCTTTCTCTCTCTCCCTCTCTTTCTTTCTCTCCTTCTCCTTCTTCTTTCCTTCTCTGTCACCCTCTTGCCACTCTTTCTCTCCCTCTCTTTTCTCCTTTCTTTCAAGCCATCTCCTACTTCTTCTTTCTATCCTTCTCCTACTCTCTCTTTCTTTCTCTCTCTCCTTCTTCTTCATTCCACCCTTCTCTCTTTCCCACTCTTTTTCCTTTTCCCTCTCTCCTTTGCTTCTCATATTGCCTTTGCAGTCGTCACCTTTTTTGAACAGTTGCGCGGTTAATGCATTCGCCACCGCATCTCAAGCGGCGCAATCGCATTCGCCGCGTGAAAGTGCCCGAAGTGGACGAAGTGTTTGCCATATTCATGAAATTTTATGGCCCAAAGGCTGCTGTTGCTGCTGCCACCCCTCCTGCCGCTGCTGCGCCTGGAGTGCTCTGCAAACGTCACTTATGGCTTAATTACCCAGAGGTATTAAGCTAAGAGCTGCTTATGCTTAAAGCGCGCCAGCGATTTAAATGCTTAACGGTTAAGGCACTTCTTCTTCTTCCTCTCTTTCACCGTCTGCTTCTGCTTCTCCTCCCCTCTGCGTTTCTCTCTTTTCAATACGCTAAATTGCTCAGTGAGCTGCTAAACATGCCAAACAATTCGAACTTGCAAATTGAATAGATCTATCGCAAGCTCGCGATGCGTGCTGCGCCTGTGTGTGTGTGCCTGTGTGTGTCCGTGTGTGTGTGCGATTTTTCGCTCTTGTTTCAGCTGCTTATGGGAGATAAAGAAATCTGGCAACAACAAGCGAAATTGTTGCCAAAGCCGCGACTGTGCCGCACAGCTCGTTTGCCTTTCCCTCCGCCTACTTGCCTCACTTCTGCTCCGTCTGTGCCTTCTGTTCTCCATATGCCCCTCTTTGCTGCGCTTCCCTACGGCGAATCGTGCCGGGGATATACTCGAAATAACAAGTTTAAAGCCATGCCAGGAAAATCGCTCGTTTCGGGTGCGAGTTTGCTGGTGTTGATTGAGGGATTGAGCGGCAAAAATCGAACACAACAACAACAACAACAACAACAAGAGGCAAGAACGCAGCGTGTTGCGAGCAATTTTCACGTATTTTCACGCATGCCACTTTTCCTTTTCGTTTTGCCATTTACTGTTTGTGCAACAAGCAGAGTGCGAGCGGCAACGGGGTGTATTAGTTTGTGCTACTGGCAAATTAAACTGAAAGTAGAAGGGGAAGGAAACTAAAGTTTTTTTTTTTTTTATTTTTAAGCATTATTATTCATTATTTTAGTTTAGAAAAATACCTTATAAATATAGTAATAATAAATAAAAATTATTAATTAATTTATTCTTGCCAGCATCAACTAAAATCATTCATTTCTCCCTTCACTTTATGGCAAGTTGCCAAGCAAGTTCATTGAAATAATTTATAAATTTGATCGATAAATTAAATAATTTCCCTATGACTTACCTAGGGTATCTTCTAGTCATAACCCCCCTTGCTTACACTCTGCCTTTCGCTTATTATTTTTTCCTTTTGCGTGGCAAAAATTACATTTCACTGCAGCGCAGCGCTTCAGCCATTCTATTTTTTTGGTCGCTCCGCGCGTATTGCAAGACAATATTTTTGTGCGACTCAAAAGCGTAGCATATTTTGCGGCGCTCGCTGTGAAATTGAAGGCAACGCACGTTGCACGAGGCTGCACGAAATCAATTTGATGCACGCTGCTTGGTTAAGCGTTTCAATGCAATTTTTATTGCCCACTGTTTTCGCTTTGCTGCTGTCAGTCGGCAGCGGGCCACACTGCGATATCCTTGACGGCAGCTCAATCTAGCCAGGCAGAGTCGGCTGCCTCCGTCCCTGCCTGCGTGCAGTGCATGGACTCGTTATCCTCGTTCTCATGCCCCGTCTTCATCATCATCATTCGTCGCCTGCAAATGAAATAAAATCAAAGTATCGTTGCGATTGCGTCAATTGTGCCGCGTTCCCTCTCTCCCTCCTCCCCCGACTCGCAGCGACTTTATTTCAAAAGTTGTTATGGCAATCAGTGCAGCTGGGCAGAAAGCCAACGAAGAGAGGAGCAAAGAGATGAGGGGAGGAGGAGGGGGCGTAAATTGCAGGCCCCTTACAAGCTGTTGCGCCAGTTGAAAGGTTTGTGCGTTAATTAAAACGCTTTATTTAGTTTGCTAGTGGAAATTAAAAAGTTTCCTGTGGCTTTCAGTTCAGCCACAGATTGCGTTAGCCATTCTAAGTAGCCATTTTATACGTATAACTGTAACTCACCTGCAAGTTCAGCAAAGCAATGTGATAGCTGCTTCGATTGCAGCTGCATCAATCAACCAGTTGCAACTTTATAGTATATTTTACCTTGCCAGCTCAGGTACGCATGTGTCTGCCTCTCTCGCTCTAACTCTGTCTCTAGTTCTGTCTCTTTTCCGTCTGTCTCTCTCCTTGCTCTGCTGTGCCATCAGTCACAGAGAATGAAAAGCCATCACAGCCAATTTTCAAATCAAGCAATTGCGCTTTTCAGTAAAATATATAACGAGGCACTATGTAAGCGTCAGTTCTCACTGCTTGCCACACGCACACACATACACACACACACACACTCACTCACACACACACACACACACAGACACGCACAGTTGACTAACCATGGGCAGCCCTTATCAGGCGCTGGCTAAGGTCAAATGACAGTTGTAGTTGCTGTCGCTCAGCAAGGTGTAAATTATAACGCGCATTGTGCGCGCCAGTTTGCCACGCTCTGCCACCCTTCCCCCCCTCTCGCTTGTTTATGTTGCTTGTGGCCAGGTAAAAAGCCATCCCGACGTCACAAAAAATGACACTTAGCGCACCGTGATGCTGATTTATGGCTTAGGCAATGAGAATTTATTGACTTGGCAGCGGGTCAACCTCAACATGATCCCCCATTCTGTTCTCTCCCTCCCCTTGTTCGAGTCCTTCCAATACTTATAAAGGACCACAGCGAAAATAATTCCCACAATATTCTCTCTATATGTGGGGCAGCTTTAAGTTTCGGCCTTGCCGCAAATTGATTTTGGCCATAAAACTAAAACAGATTTAACACAAAAACTTTCATTTCGAACGCCCACCATTTTATGAAGCCTCCCCTCCCCTTCCCTCTCCACGCTTGGGGCAAAATCCGCTGCACGAAATGGCAAATTTTGCTATTTATTTTATTTATGGCAGAGTTTTAGCCCCACCGAACATAAAGCGTCATCGAAATAATTTGCGACCATTTTACTCTGCCCACTTTCTCTGCAGAACGTTCGCTCTCTCTCTCTCTCTCTCTCTCACTCTCATCTCACTCTCTCTGCAGCTTAACAATTTTCTTTGGCTTTTATCCGACACGTGACAAAGTTAAAGCAAGAACGCGCAAGAAGTTTGCCAGGTTTATTGAACAGGCATCAACTGCGGGATACCGTGCAGGCAGAGCTTCTATTTACCTTCCTCTGGCATTCACTAGCTTCTGGCAATATTTACCGATACATTCATTAAATTATTTATTAAAATTATAAACAATTATAGTTAAAAATTAGTTTCTTTAAGAAACATTTCCAGCAGCAATGGGATATGAGCACAAGAGCCTCGCACAAAACGTCAATTTTGTTGTGCAAAGGAAACTGGCAAAAAAGTGTAGCATAGTTTTGTGCGTTGCTGGTTTACCTTTCGCTTTTCTCAGCCTTGCAGGCCTGTGCTGGGTGCTGGAGACGGAGAAGGTGATTGCGGGTGATTGGTGGGGGTGGAAACGCTTCGCGCGCGCAGCCTTCGCCTTGGCACACATTTCATGGGGCGCATTGTTTGCTCGGGCGCCACTCTCTCTCTGTGTATGTGTATGTGTATGTGTGTGCTGTGGAAATTAAATACTTTGCTTGAAATGCTACACTGACGCCCTGACGAGGACAGCTGACAGCGCGAGGCAGGGCGAACGGATAGGCTGGCAGGCAGGCAGGCAGTCAGCGAGGCAACAACTTGTTAGCGATGCTCTCCTTGTTGTTGTTGTTCTTGTTGTGGCTGCTGCTACTGCGCTTGTTTGTGTTCAACCGGGCAACATTTCACTTTTCATGTGCCTCACACACACACACTTACTCTGTGGACCTTTGTTGCATGATGTCGCGCTGCAGCTTTTGAGTAATTAAAGCGCAAGCTGAAGCAATTTGCTTGCAATTATTGCAGCCAAATGGTATTTTTTTGGTATTTAAAAAAGTTCCTCAAAGCAATTGCCTCATTTCAATTGTTAATGTGTGGGTGTGTGTATGTGTATGTGTGTGTGTAGTTGCTGCGACATTTTCAATTTCCGCATCAAAGCCGCAAAACATTTCAGTTGTGCAAAATTGAATGTCACTGTTTGAAAAGTGAAATTGCAAACTGTTGACCCCCTCCCCCAACCCCCGTAGTAACCCCATCTCCCCATCTTGTATGTTGACCCGTTACCCATTCGCCTGCACTACTTAAATGTGCGCTCTGCTAGATTTGTGGTTTTGTGGGTCGCACATTATTTTTAGCTACATTTCGCTCTCTCTCGCTGCAAGGACAGCTCATAAACTCTCAACAGCAGCAGCAGCAGCAGCAGGCAGAAACTAACGGGATTGGGCACAACAGCTGCACCTGCACTTCATTATAAAAATATATATATGTACCATACATATATCTGTGTCGCTCGCAGTTGAATCTGTGGCACGCGCCACTTATTATAAATATATTTACATAAAATACTATTTCCAACATGTAATTCACACAAACCGAAAGTCCAAAGTGAAAAAAATAATAGGGGAAACTATTTCACAAATATAAACTTCATAGAATAACTAAAATTTCAAAAGTGTGGTGAACATTTTTAGACTAAATATTTAATGTGGCGTGAAATGTGCGTTTTAGCGCGCAAAAGCAGGCAACAGTTATGGCAGCAGTTAAATGCAGCGCGCCATCGAAAAGTAGGCAATGATATTTTGCAGTTCGATTCCGAGAGGCTCAAACTGAGTTTCAAATGCTACAAAATGGCAATTTAAATCAGATTTAATTTCATTTTATTGCTGTTTAATTATTAATTTTGAATGTTTCAAATATTATTTTAAAATTGCTAATGTATTTTTGTCTGTGATCAGTCATTATAACAGTGTTTAGTTGAATTTATTTTGTATTTATCCGAGACTAAAATTGAGAGTTAAACAGCTTAAAAAAATAAAATTTCAGGTTATTAAAATTAAATTGGTGCTGATTTATTGCTTTCGCTTATCAACTCTTTGAAGAAATTTAACCCATTGGCAGCTTAAATTCGAGCTGTGCAATTCGACTCGTTTGTCGTTCCACGTGCCGCAAAAAACTTTGTTGAATTTCATTCGTTTCTCATTTTTATTTTTATTTACATATCAATTTTGACGGCGCCAACTGTACACAAAAGTTGAACTTGTTGCACGGACTTTTTTCAAGAGTAATTAATTGTATCCCTTTTACTCTGTTGGCTTTGGCATACTCTTTTCCCCCTTCCTCTCTCTCTCTCTGTTTAATTCAAACCACAAATTTTATAAAAGAAATTTGCGTGGTAGCTGGCTGTAAAAAAACGCCAACGCCAACACCAACACTAATACCCCCCGCCAATACAAAAGCGAAGCGGCAACTACAACAACGGCGAGAAATATAAACAACGGAAATATAATTAAGTATGCGCACTGTTGCCTTTAACCGTGCTGCTGCCCAGCCAACCAACTCCCAAAACGAGAACAAAGTTTTTTGTTACTTTTATTTTTGTTGTTGCTGACGTTCTTGCTAATGTTGTTGTTGTTGTTGTTATTGCTGTTGTTTTCTTGTTGTCTACTTCTTCGTCTCTTTGGTGTTTCATTTCAAGTTTTAATTTACGCATTTTTGTGGCAATCAGGCGTAATTGCAACCTGGTCTTTTCACAGCTGACAAAGTGCAGATATCATAAGTAAAAGTTGAGTTCATTTTCAAAGCAGGAACTAGAATCTAATATACAGTTATAAGTTTTATAAGAAAGAAGTTTTATTAGATTGAATATCCTTGTAACATTTATTGATCAGGCTAAAATTTATAGTGAGCTTTGTTCTAGTTAGAAGATTTTCAGATTCTCAAAATCAAACCTGTTGCTACTTCAAATGTTGGCGCATAAGTAGCACGCATAGACATGACACACACACACACACACACACACAGACGAGCAGCGTGCGTTATGAAGGACGCAAGCAAAAGCTTGTTGACTGCTCAAGTGGCACAGTTCCTTCATGAATTACCATTGTATGCCTGTGTCTGTGCCTGTATCTGTGTCTGTGTGAGAGCGTCTCAATGGCTTACTCTTAAAATTTCCGTTCGCACTCTTAAGAGCTTATCAATTAGCCAGTCTGGCGCTGTCTGGCCAGTTGAAATAGTTCAGTGAAATCAGACTATGGCTCGTATGCTAGTCACAAGTCGAGTGTCTAAACGGCAGCCGATGTGACCGTTAGAATCGAAAGTGCGCTCTTAAAAGCTCACCAGAATCTAAGAGTTTAAGAGAACTAAGCTAAGAGAATTGTTAGAGCTTTGAAGCTTGCCTTCCACAAGCAAGCGCTCTTACTCTTGCTCTCTCTGCTGCTCTGAGCTTTCGCAATTCAGCAGAGAGCGCAGGACTGTGTTGATAAGGATTATTGGAACAGCTGTTCGACACGAAGCTTTGCGTGTTACTTTTTAAACAATTTGTACGCGGCAACTTTTGATTGTTATCTGTGGGGCTCACAATGTTGCGCAGGCTGAAAACTTTAAGTTGCACTGAAAAGCTAAGGCAGTAAAGGCAAACTGAGGCTTTACAGCTTGTCCTAGTTCTTGTAGGAAACTAGTATTTAACTGAAGTTTAAACAGCTTAACAAAGATATAAAGTTTCAATAATCAATTGCAAACATTTTGAATGTGCTTGGGTTTGTCTGGCAGCTTTGGGACATGTAATTTAAGACAAGACCTTCGACACGTGGCACATGCAACGATTGTGCAACTGATAAGCCCCAAAACTGATTATACAATCAGCTTGGAATGCATTGCGCATTAATTACGCTCAATTAGTGAGGGCAACATTTGGATGCGAACGCATTCCATTCACAATGTTATGCCGAGCACATCTAATTAATAAACAATGCACTGAGACATTGATTAAATTACCAGACAAAGCGTGGTTGCCTCTCTCCTTAACCCACTTTCACCCACTTTGGAGGTGGACTTGAAGTTGAACTAACTAAACGAGCATAACTTTAGTTCGTTTACTTTGCCAAATTGCACTTACAGCACAAATCTACATACATTTGTCAGACAAACAACAGCAGCAACAAGAAAAACAATAAGAGAAACAAGAACAATTGAGAAAGTACAACATTCATTAAACAAACACGCCCGTAAGCCAGCAGAGCGCCAGGCTCAGGCTCAGGCCCACTTGGAGGCCCCGTTGAGCGGCAAAACTCAAATACAATCAAACAAAAATCAAAAATCAAGAGTCATGTAAACTGAAACAACTAGGGAGAAACTACAGAATCCGAATCAGTCAAATGAGTGAAAGAGAAAGAGACAGAGAGAGAGGAAGAGTGAGAGAAATAAACAAAGTGACAGAACAAGAAGTAAAGAAGTTTTTGTGCTGTGCTTGTAGTTTCTTCTCTGTCCCTCTGTCCGTCTGTCCGCTCATCCATCTCGCCTTCTTCTTGTTGTTCTGCAGGTGTTTTTTCTGTCTTCTCCCCTGGGCAGAGAACTAAACAGCCAAAGCAATCAGAAAAACTTGTTGTACATTTCTTATGCAGGCAATGCGAAACTACTTTGAGTAATAAGCGTAGCTCATTTTATTTCAAATCGAATGGGTAAGGTATTAATTAAAAATGGAATTCATTTTCTACACGATACGTTTCAACTTACAGTGAAATATAAATTAACAACGGTTTTCTGGTTGTAGATGTAGAGCAGAATATTTAACTGGCATATCAATTACATAGGCAATTTTTAATAAAAATATTCTAAGTGCTTAAGCATTCAAGAAGTTTCGTGGTTTGTATATCCTTGTAGAGGGTAAGTCAGCTCAGCACATATTTTCGACCTTTAAAAGGAGATATATTCTATATTAGAATCACCAGGACAAGCCGTTCCTGCGTCTATCTGCCTGTCCGTCTGTTGAAATACTTATTAGTCTCTCCGTTTAAAAGTTATTTCGAGGAAGCTCGACACACATGCTTCCTATTGCTGCAGCCTGTAGATAAGTCAGCGTGAGCAGGATCAGATCGATATATTGTATAGCTGTCGTACAAATCTTCGGTCTATAAGTGTTATTTTGCGAGATAATGCAAATTTGATGCATTGTTGTATCTTTTATATGTCGCTCACAAATCAGCTTAAAAGATTAAATAATTGATTTGTGGGGGCGGTGGGCGTGGCACCCAACATTTAAAATAAACTTCATCTGCGCCTGGTAAACAGAAACCTTTATACCAAAATTGGTGTCTCTAGCTTTTATAATAGCTGAGATATGTGTGTTCATCTGGTCATCCGGACAGACAGACATGACATAATCGACTTGGCTAGTGATCCTGAGCAAGAATATATACACTTTGTGGGGTCTCCCACGCCTCCTTCTGCCTGTTACATACATTTGCACAAAGTTAGTATACCCTTTTTTGACCATTTTTAATGGTCGAAGGGTATAACTAGCCTGCGAACAATCGGAGTAGTTTAGACTCTGAAAGGGTATAGAACTCTCGGTAAATCGAAGTTGTCCTTTTCTTGCTGGTGTCTTGGGTAATTCAAGTTTGCACGAGATGAAACTGCCAGAGTATATCTTAAAATGTCACTTAGTGCCTTAGTCTACCTGCCTCTGTCGTTGATACTCGCAAAGCGAGATTATTGATTCAAATTATCTGGGACAACATGCGAGATGCCACGAACCTTTTTATGTGGAGGAGGGAAATAAATGCACAGCGAGTTTGGGGCTCATTTAAAATGCACTGGGTTGCGATGTCAGCCCGAAACGATTCCATTTGCCTCGAGTGCCTGCCTAGCCGTGCCTTGCCCTGCCTTGCCCTGCCTTGCTCTGGCAAAGTGCAGGCGCGGTGGTGCCACGGTACAGCGTGTGCAACCTGAGAACTGTCGTAGATTGCAGCGGAAGCAGTTCCTCCAAGTCAAATTCAATGTACAGCCGTCGGCATAAAAATGCAAAATTGTATTTTACTTTTACGCTGTCGCACCAGAGACTGTGCTGCCAAAAAGGGAAGCGAGAGAAGGGCGCTTTCCACTTCTCTTCTTCTTCTCTTCTTCACTTCTCTCTGCCTTTCTTTCACTGCTCGCTGTGTGTGTTTTTTTGGTCTAATGTAAAATGCGATGCTCGGGGTAATGCGCAGATTTTGAGCTTTATAAATTGAAATGTCAGAAAAAGTTGAGTGCGCCCAGCGCATGACTGACAAGCAGGCAACCAAATCCGCTGCGAACAGCCTCTAGCAGCTCTACAGAAGCCACAACCAGATGCGGGATTCAGCTATAGCTCCAGCAAAAGTTGATGTTTCCTTTGAGCGGAGGCGGAGGAGACATTAAAAAACAAGTCAGAGATTGCGGTCATGAATAATGGGCGACTACTCTCATTGCCATGTGAGTGCGACGCTCATAAGTATGCTACACTTTTGTGTAATTGCCATTGTGCCCTGTCTTCATGCCCCTTCTGCCACTCTACCACTCCTCCCCCCCCATTCAAAGTCAGATGGTAATGCCAAACTCCAACACAAACAAAAATTCAAATGCAAAAGTGCTTTGCTTCAGTTACGTGACTAGTGCAGACGCGCAGTTCGTCCTCAACTCGATTACCATTTCAATTTACTTTTCCTACACTTGGCATTTCATTAGGCACTCAAATAATATCACTCTGCTCCTTGTTGTTGTCGTTGTTGTTGTTGCTCATGCTGTGAATGATGTTGTCGTACCTGCAGCTATTGTTGTTCTATTGAATTTGTAGTTTTAATTAAACGAATAAAATGTTCTTTGACTGCCAAACTCGGCTTGCGGTTTAAAGCGCCTCCCCCTCGCATACGCACACACACACACGCATACTTACACACACACACTTGCACGCAACACATGTCTGTGCGGTTGTCGTGACAGCGGCGTGTGTGTGGCTTGGTTGCATGTTTATGGGGCTTATAATTGAAATTAAGTATACGCCCGCGAGCACAGCCTGTCTGGGCTGCCTCGCTTTTTATAGGGCATGAACTATGCCAGAGAATTATTTAATGTGGCTTAAGTGAAAAGGATGAACTTAATTTCAGTTGAGAGCGAGAACAATGAAAGATTCAGCAAATGTTACGTGATGTGCAAGTTGAAGGCATTAACTCTTAATCTTCCCCATAAATAATTTCATTTACTCACCCCTTTTCTTTCGGCTCAACTTAAATAGAAACATCAGTGTTTACGGTAAAGAATTTTATTCAAAAAAGTTGCTCACCTTAACTTTATACAAATGATATAACTTACGATACGAAATCAATAATCAAGGTATTTTGTATAATTAGTTATGCACTTAAAATAGCCGTAATTAGCGTTACAATTATCGTGTAATATATATGTATAAATTATGCAAATAACATAATAGATGTCGGTGTGAAAACAATAAGAATTCTACACAATACAAAATTGGATGGAAATTGGTACAAAGAAAACATTTGCATTAAATAAAATACTCTCGGTTGCGATTTGATTTGCCTTTTGCTAGAGACTTTTTCTTAATTTTTTGTTTATTTTTTATTTCTCTGGGTTGGTTTTGTTAAATGCTTCGCTCTGGCTCTGTCCAAATGCTGTCGAAAAGGCTTAAAATAATATTTATCATATTTATTTCATTTGCTTTTGTTTGAGTTTTCATTTTCCTTTTGAGTGTACAAAAACGTTTCATAATAATTTAAGGTTGATCTAAAGATTTCTTTCGGGTTTTCCGTTTTTTTTCTGCATATTTTCTTGGCTTAAATTACATTTAGCTTAGTTGCGAGACATTTATGTAAATAATTGAGATTTTTCAAATATTTTTTTTTAATTTTTTTGTTTGTTTTATTTTTGCCTATGTAAATTTAATTTATATTTTCTGTTCATCTTTTTGTGCATTTTCATATTTATTTTTATTATTAAGTTTTGTAAATTTTATTTAGATGTGTGGCCTGTCTGTGTGTCTGTTTGTGTGTGTGTCTGAGTGTGTGTGTGTGCGAAGAATTCTGTGCGCGTTTTGTATGAATTATTTATGGGGGAAAAATGTTTTGTATTTGTTTTTGTTTTATTATAACACATTCATTGGGTTTTGCATTTAATTAGTAAGGTTTGTTTTTATACTTTTTTTTCATTTTTTTTTTTTGTTTTAGATTTTAGTACACACATTCATGGAGTTTTTGAAAAACCACCTAAGACTTGTTTGTTGTTTTTTGTATTTTGTATTTTCGCTTTTAATATATATTTTAATATCATTAGTATTTAATGTTGTTTTATGTTGTATGCATTGGGTGTTTGTGTTCCGTCTCTCTCTTTTTCTTTTTTATCTTCCTTACTTAAATGCTGCTACTGCTGTTGTTGTTGTTGTTGCTGCTGTTTGTTGCACAGCCTCATTGGGGCCTCCGTTGAGTATTTCACTTCTTTGCCTCGCCCTTTTGCACATAAACTATCTCGGCATATTCCGTGGCATTCTTCGCAGCTGCATCCACAGGTGATGTTGTTGTTGCTGCTGCTGCTGGTGTTGTTGCTGTTGTGGCAGGTGTTGTTGTTGTTGCTGCCGCTGCTGCTGTCTTCTCCTGGGCGGGCTTTAGTACAAGTTCAGCATAGACGAGTTGTTTGTCTTGCTGTGGGCAAACATAAGTTGAAAACTTTTGGTTAATTTTCCATGGAAATGCAAATGAAAATTCGAATGGAGAGTTTACATTTTCTTAACATTCTTTTTTTTTTACATTTACTTTACAGTTTTATATAACATTTATGGTGTTTTTATTTTGAGGGCAATTTGCGGTACCTTTTGTTTTAGCTGTTGCTCTCTCTCTACTTAAAAGTCCACACGGGCGAGGTGCTCTGCCAAACTATTGCCTTTATACGGTCGATATATGTATATATATATAGTAGTATACAAGATATAGAGTTTATATACACAAGTTATACGAATTTTGCATGCGTTACAGTGCGAAGAGAAAGAAAAAAGAGTACGGTAAGCCAAAAGTAGATAAAGAAGAGAAGGTGTGAGAAGGAGAGCACAAAGAGAGAGAATGGCAAAAAACGTTTTCGATTAAAAATTGGGTTGAAATCATAAGAAATAATTCAAGCTTTTACAGCGCCTACGAGTATGCTAAACTAAATGGTGTAGAAAACGAATCTCCCACGCACACACACACACGCACATTCATACGGTATAAAAGAGAAAAAGAGTAGGGTGAAGAAGGTGTTTGTGTGGAGGGGCGGGACGGTCTGGAGCTGGTCTGGGTTAAGGACTGAGACAGTTTTTGTATACCTTTGGTTCATTGTCATTGCCATCGATTGTTGTTGCTGCTGCTGTTGCTGCTGCATTGTTGTCCTGCCTCTGCTCATTTGCGCCAGTTGCCGTTGCTGCCGTTGTTGTTGTTGTTGTCTGCTCCGCATCGAGGGCATTGTTGTCCTTGCTCTTCCTGGCGCCATCCTTCTCATTGAAACGCTTTAAAATGGCCACAGCAAAGGCGGGCAAACGCTTGGCCCGCTTACCAAGCGGCGTCTCCACAGCATCGCCGCCGTCAGCTTCTCCTCCGTTTGCAGCGCTTCCTGCACCAGTTCCTCCTGTGCCTGTGCCAGCAGCAGTCGCCGTCGTCGTTGCCGTTGCCGTTGAGGTGGAGGTGGCTTTTATGTCGGCGCTTTCGGTGTCGCTGCTGTTTTTGGTTTCAATTGTGGTTAAGGGATGGCACTTTGTTCTTTGTTCATTGTTGTTGGTGTTATTCTTGTTGTTGTTGTAGTTGGTGTTATTGTTGTTGTGGGTGTGGGTGTTACTCATTTGTTGTTGTTGTGTGAGTTTTTCGGGCTACTTATTAAATGTGTCAAAATAATTGTTGTCGTGCAGCCAGAGGACAATAGAAAGACGTAGAGGAGGGAGGCAGAGATAGACAGGGGGAGAGGGAGTGGAGAGTAGAGTAGAAGGAAAGCGCGTCCGGCCTCAAAATGGCCATTCAAGCGGGGTTAGTCGCAGACAGGTAAGTTGTGTGTCTCAGTGTGTGTGAGTCTGTGTATGCGTGTGCTGGGATTAAAAGTTTGTCGGTCTGTTTTGTTAGTCGGGAGAGTGTGGGGGGGAATTGCGTAATTGTTATTGTTGTGTGGCACCAGAAAACCAAAGTGTTAGCTCAACGAAAACTTCAACGCAGTCCCAATTAATAAAGGCTTAAATAAAATCAGAAAATTACATTTAAAGCAGCTGCCATGCGCCGTTCAAGACGAGGAAATGCTAAGGTGGCTAACTCAAGTGTGAAATTAATTGGCTGGGAAAGGGTCTGAGAAGAGAAAACTTAACTGGAGAATACTCAAAGGGAGCTAAGACTTGAATGGTTTCAGCTTTAAGTTTACCTAATTTGTACATATCAAAATTCCTTTTAAAGCAACACTATTTGCCTAAGTATATCACATATATAATATATTTACATATGCATATATATCTTATATGAAAACTGAAAATCGATAATGTCGAGAAAAACATTTCTTGTTTTGAATTATTTTTTATATACGTAAAAAGTCGCTTTGTTAAAGTATTTCTCTTGCTCTTTTCTCTTCCACTCTTCAGTTTCAGCTTTAAACAGCATTCTGAGAAATTCTAATCTATAAATCTATTAAAAAAAACTGCTTACACAGAACTCAACTCAACGCTCAACACTCGTCTCGTATTTATTTGGAAAACTTTTGTGCTGACCTTGGGCTTTGAGCCGCGTTTGACTTCTGTCGCTGTCCGCTTTGACCCTCATCTGCGAGGCACCAAGGCACAGATGGCATTCAACTGATACTGCGAACCGCAGACAAATAAAAAAACAGCACATATTCAAGGGGTATCGCAACTCTATAAATACCTAATCGGGCTCATTTGAATGTCTGGCACTTGTCTGGCTGCGTGTTTGGCCGTTTATCGGCCATAATTCCTGCCAACTTTTGCCAGACAAATTTGAGTATAATTTGCTGATATTTTACTGTATTTAGTATGAAAGTTTGTAGATAAAGATGTGAAATGGAAACCCCTTACACACACACGCTCTCGCACACTGGCAGTTTGTTTATTTTGTTCTGTTGTTAATTTATTATAAATATGTTACATGTTAAATATACAAAAATGATGAACAACCTTATCGGAAAGTCACTAACTACAACTTAAGTTATGCACGTACAAAATAGAAACGAACTTAGGTTAATAAAACTAAGTTAATAATTTAAATAATAAAAGAATGTAATCAAAATGGAAAAAGGAAATTTCGTTTCGGCTCTTAAGGATATTTTTGTTTTTTGGAAAAGTACAGTGGGCACAGCTTAAGTTGAACACTTGTTGTGCATCTCTTTTCGATTGCATTTGGATTTGTTCCGTGGTGACTAAAGTTACAAAGCATCGAACTTGTGCTCTGATCAAGTCGATAGTTGACAATAAGCTGATTGCTACATGAACACAACTCATCAAAGTTATTCGAAATAAAATTCTTAATTTCATGCCTGAATTTCATGCGTTTTCTCTTTCGTTTTTAGTGTTTTTCAGTTTTGTGTTTGATGTGTGGATTGATGAGGCTGTCATGAGTTGAGTCCTAAACTGAGTTTCATGGCTGGCAGCTATGTAACTGCGCGACAAACTAGATCATTAAGTGAAATCTCAATATTTGCAGGCATTTTAAATCTACACACACACACACACACACACATGTCTACACACTAGATTTCCGTTTCCTGCGGTAGTTTCGGGCTGGAGGGAATCGTCGTTGGCGTCGTTGTCGCTGCCTGGGCATTCTTGACCGGCTTGGGTGGCGCTGCTGGCGGTGTTGGCTTCACTGTGCTGGCTGGCTGACTAGCTCGTCCCGACAGCAGCTTGGCCTGCTTCTCGAGCAGTTCCCGCTGATCCTTGGGCAGCCAACGCGAGAAACGCGACTCGGGTATGCCCAACTGATTGCCGCGCTGCAACAGATCCGTGTGCTCCTCAGCAGTCTGTGCCTCCTGCTTCGCCTGCCGTCCGCCTGCTTGGGCCATCAGCACATTGCGGCCAAGTGGCTGCGTTGTGGGATTGTAGACACTGCTCTCGCGATCTGTCGCATACTCGAACGAATCATCCTCGTCCTGCACATGTGGACGATGCTCCACGGAAAAGCGCTCGTGTCCATTGCCATTGGCTTCGCGCAGCTTGCTGGCGCCCAGCAGCGTGATGCCGTTGGGCGTCTCCAGTAGCGCCACATTCTGACCGTGCAACGCTGCCTCTGCCTCGCCGAGCTGCTTGTCGCTGTTGCTACTGCTACGCAGTGGGGAAGGGGGAACATGTTCGACAGTTTTTTGTACGTTTGTTTATTTTTGACAGTTTTTTTTTTTTTTTTTTTTTTGCGCCATATGAAAGTACACAAGAGAAGAGAATTGTTGTTGTTTTTTTGTTGTTGTTGTTGTGATGCATTTGCGAAATGGCTAACTTTGCTTAGTTTTTGAGGTTCTTGGGGAGCGACTTGACGTTTTAGTATATGCAGATTAAGTTGTTGTTTTTGTTCTTTGCGGTACGGCACAGTGGATGGTGAGGTAGAAGAGGAAGAGGTACAGAAACAGACAGAGAGAGAGAGTGGGAGAGAGAGCGAGAGGGAGACAGACAGAGTGGTGGATAGTACGACTGGCGAGCGATTTCTTGGACGAGGCGAGGCGGGCGGACGAGGCGAGCGAGCATTGTGTGTGGGTGTCTCTATGTGTGTGTGTGTGTGTGCGTATGTGTGGGCAGACTATATGTGTATGGGTGTGTGTGTGTGTGAAAGAGTTGGGTGAGTGTGGCGTGAAATTTATTTGCGAATCGCAAAGTGAATTTGATTTCAATTTCCGAGAACAACCGAACGACGCGAATCGAAAATGAGACAAGACACGCGATTTATTTTTAGCGAAAAGTTTTGGTTTCTAGTTTCCACTGACAAATAAAAACAATTCCTCTTGAAATAAATTGCCAAAGCAAATGTTGAAAAGTTTGCTTGAAGAGAATATTCGATGCAGTTTAATGTACTTATATGAACTGTAGAAATTTTGATATAACTCAACTAATACAACTCGGATTTAATTAGAAATTGTTATACAAATATTTTTTAATCCAAGCTTCATTTCTGTTAAATCTTTTTTATTTTGTTTGCATATCTAACAAGATAAACGCGAAACAAGTTATAATATAACTTAATGTTTCTTTTGCCAGTGGAAGTCATTCAAATGATGTATCAATGTGTGGTTGATGTTCATGTCGTTTTTTTTTTTTTTTTAAATTGATGTTTCAGGTGTGTGTGTGTGTGTGCTTAAGTTAGATGCCTAGAATATTAAATGACTATGACTAACCTAGCAATGATTCTCTTGATACAGTCTGTAAATGATGATAATGACGATGTAGTTTCGTTTAAGTGCGCAGTTAAATGAAAATGTTACAAAATGATAAAATGAATATCGTAAATATATTAGAAATTAATTGAAATTATGTTTTATAAAGCCACAAACATGCAACAAGGCAAACGCACAACTCAACTACGCAATTATTGAATTATTAATTTTGTATTTCGTCAAGCAAACATGAGCATTAATGATTACGAGTGAATGAGAGACAGAGAGAGCGAGTACCATAAACAATTAGTAGGCAGACAGAGATACCGTATCGGGTTAGTTCGGGTGGTTGACTGGCATCCCAGAGCGTGTATGGAATATGACTTGGCCCTTTGTTGCACTTTTAACTTATTTTGACAAACACATTTTAAATGGAGGGATGTGGAATACGATAGATCTATTTTTCGATTGGTACTTACGTTTCATTTGTGGGCGTCTTGATCGATTTGCCTGCGAAAATAAATACAGAACAATGTAGTATATATGACTTTATAGTAAAGGTAGAGTATATAAGGTATATAACGATAAAGAAATGCTTTTGCGTTTGTGGAATGTGAATGGAAGCAATGCCATCATCATAAGCTACTTCAGGGGAAAGTAAATGAAAATCATCGTTTGTTATTAAATAAAAACAAAATTTATTCATATCTTTAAAGTATGTTTTTTGTTTTTACAATCTCTAAAATTAGAATAGAACTCAAGATAAGTGTGCATAGATTATGATAAGTGTAGCCAATGTTTCTTTTATATACCTACAATATAATTTAAAAGAGTGTAAGGGGTATTTCGTTATTCGAGACATGATTGCTTAGAGATTCGAATTGAGCATAAAAGTTGTAGAAGAAATGCACATTGCTGGCAGCTCGAAGCTTAAAAGCTAAGTAATTGAGGATAAATGTGAAAAAGTAGCTGGAAATTTATGATACAAAAAAACGTAAAACTTGTAAATCGTATATAAGGTATTGATATTCTTGTCATGTTCATCTTGGGCGGACAGTTGAGATTCCGGGAGATTCCGCGTTAACTTAAGAAGGAGAGAGAGCTTACAAAAATACTTGGCCTAACATATATAGGGTATTTTCGTTTTGTATTCGTTTTAGTTTTTTTTCTTTTGTGATTTGTGCGCTTTTTGAGAGCGAAGATTTGTTGGATGAAGAATCCATTGCTTATAGCAGGAATCGCGCACAGCTTCGGCTGAGTTTGGTGGGCCCTAAACGGATGTATTGGGTGGCTTGGGTGCATCGATGCCATGTTGTTGTTGGCCATTTCCGGCCGCAATGACAGCTGCAGCTGTGGCTGCGGCACTCTTCTTCAGATCGGCCTTCTTCTGCGCCTCCAGCTTGTCAGTCACTGGGGGCGTGGCCTCCTCTGACTGTTGCGTGGTATCGATATGCTCTTCGCCATTGTCTTGGCCATCGAGTTCGTCGTCATGCAGATCGGGATGGATCTGCGCCTCGGAATCGGGACCGATGTCTGTATCGAGGGTGGCGCCTGCAAGAACAACAACAACAAGAACAACAACATAAGCGACGAGTGAGTTCCGCTAGCTCGATGGCTAAACAACCGTTTTGACCCATTTCTTTTTTTTTGTCGGTTTTCGCCTGGGCCAAACTTAATACGTGGGTTAGTCCTTATACCAAAATAAAGCGAAAAAATTAAAAGAAGTAGATAGAGTGAGAGTAGAAAGAAGAAAGAAAGTCTTTCGAGGAAAAAAAGAGATAATCTTGTTAGACAATCTTGACAGATAAGCAAAGTAAACCAGAGTTTGTTTCGTATGAAACTTATAAAACACATAAATAACAAAAAGGTTTAAACACTTTAAATTATATAATTAAAGCGTCATTTATGTTAGCTCTTCTTGTTGTTGTCATCTGTAGACACTTTCTAGACACTTTTCATTATTATTATTATTTTTATTATTGTTGGGTTCGTTAACATTTTGGATGTTTTGGTATTTTTTTTTTTTGGTTTGTGTATTTTAAAAATCATATTTTTACATTATTCGACTAAATACATTTAATATTGTTGTGTAATTTTAGAGATATTTTTATACATTGTCTGTTTATGTGATGTGATTAGCACTTCCTGTGTAGTTTTTAAGGTATTGTCAGCGCTTGTTTAGGTGTTCAGGTTTGAGGTTATGACGTTTATGCTTTTTCAATGCCTTTGCAATTGTCAACTCTTTAAGCTTTGGTCCGAAATGTGATTTAATTCCCAGTTTATGACAATTTAGAAATTAATTTCAATTTTTTTACCTCTTAAATTTTTATTTTGTCATGGCATCCCCTTTTAAACTCTTATTTGTGACTTTTATTGTTTATGGATTTCAAATTTTGTGTACATATCGAATTAACAGAATGATGTTTTTTTTTTTTTTTTTTTTTTTTTTTGCATCTTAGTTTAGGGAACTCAAATTTGTTGTACAAATCAAAAAGACAAAACTTGTGGAGTGAAGTAATCAAGCTTCAGTAGTTTTTTTTTTTTTTTTTTTTTTTGGTAGATATCAAAGATAAGGAACGTTAAGCCAATATTGTTGCACATTATACACTTGCAAAGGGACTAGCAAATGGAGCTGTACACCTACAAGCTATTTCACTGTCGTGTAATCTTTTCCAAGAACTCTTGAGCTAAATTCAATTATTATTCTTATTCTGTTACATATTCCCATGCACACTTTTGTTTTCGCGGCATCAATGTGATTATAAATGATGTTGTTGTTGCCACGTCAAACACCTTGAAAACGTGCCTAGCTACTGTCACGCCCCCACCCCCTTCTTCGTGAAGATTCCTCGAGTGAAAATGTTTAATTAGAAAAGGAGTTTGTAGGGCTGCCGCTGCTGCTGCTGTTGCCAGTTTCAATGTGAACTTGGCGTCGCAACTTGGCGCTAATTAAAATTTAAAAGCCGCACAATGAGTTGAAAGTTAACAACGCGCTGTGGCTTTGGTTTGGGAGCCACGCCCACTTGGCTGGGCTGCCATGTGTTTGTATTTCACAGGCATTGCAAGTGTTGTTGTTGTTGTTGGCAAATGAGATACTGAGGATGGTGAATGGAAGGGTTGTGTGTGGATGGTGTTGGCCAGAAATTATTGTTAGCGTAGCTGATGATGGCATGACAATGATGATGATGATGGTGATCATGATGATGACATTATGGGCACCCACGCAGAAGCAAACAAAAAATGATAAAAAGAAGAAAAGATAAGAACAACAAACCCAAGCCGAGCTGGAGTTCGTTGGAGACTTACCGCCAAAGCACCATCTGCCGGTGGCGCGCGCAAACACAATGAGCAGCACAATCAGGACGAGCACAGCGACGGCCACAACGATGCCCACAATGGCAGCGACATCCAGGCTGCTGCTCGGTGGCTTGCTGGACGAGCTGATGCGCACCTGGTAGTCGGTGGTGCCCAGCTCATTGCTGGCGCGCAGATTGTATGTCTTGGTGGTGTCCTCCAGGGTGAGCCCGGCAATGGCCAGCGTCACGTTGTACTCATCGTTGCCAATGTACTGTGGCTCGTAGGCCGAGTAGCGTCCGTCGCTGCGACCCTGCTGCACGATGGTGCCATCGATGGTCCATTCGATAGTTGGGGGCGGGCTGGCGCGGATGGTGATGTTCACGATGGCAGTGTGCTCCAAGTAGAGGCCGTACACGGAGGCTTCGGGCTGGTGGACGGGGGCGTCTACAGAGAAGAGAGAGAAGGGGTATGGTTAAAGCTGTTGAGGAAGTTCCTAGATCAATGTTTACTTACATCGCACATTGATAATGTAGGCAGCCTCCTGTGGCTGGACACTTTCGCGATCTGTCTGGTGATGGGAACGGCAGACGAGCTTGCGATTGCTGTCCTCGGGCGACAAGTGCCACCTGATCTCCTGCACGGAGGTGGAGAGCTCGACGTTGTCGTTGGTGTTGGTGGAGATGATTTCCAGGGGATCGGTGCGCTTGTTGGCGGGCATGTTGTCAATGTACCACGAGATATTTGCAGGTGGGCGACCATCACGCACACTGCAGCGGGCGCGGAACTCGGTACCCTCCGAGAAGAAGCCATCGCGGTTGGGCTTGGACAGCAGCTCAATCATGGGCTGCTGGGGACGCACTGCAGCGGAGAGAAGGACAGTTAGAGGTGAGTCTTAAGGAATAGGAAATAAGGGGGTTGTACTTACATGCCACGACGAGGTCAATGGTGCCGGTGAGCTCCTCGCCCTCGACGCCCAGACTGCACTTGACTTGGCCATTGTTGCTGGCCTTCACCCGTTCGATGCTGACGCCGCATTGGCCGCCATTGAGTCCAGTGCCGTAGTACTTGAAGCCCGGTGTCTTGCTCCATGAGGGCGACAGATTCAAGACCTTCTGCTCGCCGGGTATCTCAATGCGGCAATAGTTGATGGCGCGTCCATAGCGACAGAGCAGCTCGACGGGATCGCCCTCGTTGAGCAATGCCGTATTTGGCTCCACATTCACCTGGCCGAAGGTGAGCGCATCTGCAAGAGAGAGAGAGAGGGAGAGAGACATTAGTGACGTTGCTATTGTTGTTATGGTGTTGCGCAATGCACAATGTATCTTGTATCTTGTATCTTGTATCTTGTAACTTGCAACTCATAACTGGTAAGTGGCAAAACGGCTCGACAACTCTTGCCTCATGCCAGCAGAGACAATCAGCTAAATGACTCTCTGTATCTTTGTATCTTTGTGCTAAGCACTTGCACGTTTGCATCTCCCAGATACGCATCTGCCTGTGTTTTGTCTCCAGTTACACACGCAGTTACAAACTCCCCCCCCTACCTCTTCCCCCTCTCCCAGTCTCTGCTATGCATGCGGTTGTGGTTAGCTGCCTTTTCTCATTAAGTTTCAATTACGCCTTTGTGTGTTTTTTTCCTCACAGTCGCAAACAGTTTTCGCATTTTCCTTTCCCAACTGCAATGGCATCTGTGCAGAGACTTCTCTCTCCTTTCTCACTCACTCCTTTCTGGCTCACTCCTTTCTTGCTTACTCCTTTATTTTTCTCGCCCCTCTCTGTGCGCCAATTAAGACGTTCGAGCTTGAAAATTAAATGATTTAGCTAAAGCGAAACTTTTTTTTATTTGTTTTGTCTTTTTTTTTGTTTCTTTCTTAATTTCTACATAAATTAGCAGCAGAAAAGTTTAGCATTCTCTAAGTGAAGTTTTGACTGATGGCAGAGCTTTAAATATATCTTTTTTGCTATTAATCAATGACTTATTCAATTTTATATTATGTTTATTTTTGGTTAATTTTATTATTTTGAAATCATTCATTATCCGAATTCATTTCTTATCTTTAGAAAGCATAGAACTGTCTCTATGTAAAATTTTTTTTGTTTTTCTGCCTTAGGTTTTTGTTCTTCCATGAGGCCTTAGTTTTCATATGATATCATTTTTAGTATGAATATCTCAAATTTGAACAGATTCTTTATATATATTTTCTTTAACCAAAATTTCATTGATCTACCGCCCAAAACTTAGCTTCAATTTTCCTTTTGACCTTCTCCCTTGTCTTTAAACTTTAGTACAATAAATATTACATTCTTCTCTTAATAAATTTTATTATTAATATATTTTCCAATATACACATACATTTATAAAGCCTTCACACATCTTTCTACCAAATTTCATTCCTAGAGTTGCCGAGATCACAATCATTTGGCTTTCACCTTTCACTATTTGCATCTCAACTCTAATTTGCACACATAACTTTGGTTAAATATGTTTATATATATATTTATGCCATATAATTTTCAACAATTTTCACAGATTTTCCTTGGCCACTTCCTTTCAAATTCGCTGCACTTTCTTTAGGAACCCCCCATCCCCTTCTCTTCCAGCCCTGTATGCAAAGAGCGCTTTCCACAATTTCCATTTGAGGTTTGCTTTTCGTCTCGCAATTATTTCTGTGTGCAGATCGATTGATTTGCTTGTGCTACCTTTGTTGTTGTTCTTGTTGTTGTTATTGTTGTTGCGCCTTTCCGCATAGGCTTCATTTTTCACAGCCTGCAAAACACTTTGCCAATTGCCACGCCCCCCAGTCCCTCCGTCCCTGTATGCTTCTCACACAGCTGCAATCTAACTAATTTTGTAAATGAAAGCCGCAAAATTGCAAAATGTGCCATAAACATGAGCAGGCTGCATTGGCAGCTGGTGCAGTGAGGAGGGGGAAGGTGCAAGCCAGGGGGGGTGCTGCAAACCGAGAGGGGGCAGCAGAGTGGTCTGGGGATCGGCCAAGTGCAGCTGGCCATGCATTGATTTCCATTTCGTTGCGCTTTTTGGCTTTTGACTGACTGAATGACGGACTGACTGACTGACGTGCAGGCCGGAGCAGCCAAGACTTTTGTTTGCCCAGCCGGGAAACAAGAACAACAATAACAGCAATAACGGCAAATGTATCGCATGCTGCCAGTCAATGCATCTCCCCCCCTCTCACTCTCTCTCTGTCGGATATTTGCATTTGTTTGGCTTTAAAGCGGGTCAACCAGTTGGCCCCAGTTGGCTTGGCTTGGCCGCAGCTGCTGTCGGCAGCTGTAATTTAAAACCCGCCAAATCCCGTCAACGTTCGATTGAGTTGTGAGTGAACTCGATTTCTGCTGTTGCTCTTGCTCCGTTGCTGTTTCCACGCTCATTTCACACTTGAAGCCACTTGGGAGCCCATAAACCAAATCGCTGAATTTATTTCGTAGACAACAAGCAAAAGATTTCAGCTTAAATTTCAAGCGTTAGCATATCCCAAAAAAAGTGGAAGAGGGGAAGAGGAGGGGGGTGGGCAGGATGTTGCAGCGTGGACAATGTCACATTCACAGCTAGCTATGAAAACAAAGATGATGATGACGACAATGGAAACGAATGGAGCCGCCGTTTGCACTGTACTGTGGGTGCTCAGGCGTATGCTCGATGCCCTTCCCTTCTCTCCCTGCTCTTCCTGCTCTGCTCCCCCACACAATTCAGAAGTGAATCTATTTTTTATTTGTGCTGCCCTTCTCCTTCCTGTAGACTACGATGACGACGACGACGATGCAGAGTATCGCATACCTTCGACGCGTTGTGCTGTGCTGGCTGGGCCCCGCATCGCATCGTGATATTTATTTATTTAGCTTTTTGCAAGCGGAATTTTCAGTGGAACCTCAACTCCTCTCGTCGTCGTTGGGATTCTGTGTTTTATTTGATGCCATGTCTGCAGTTTTCAACTTCAACCAGCAGAGAGAGAGAGATTCAGGCAGACTCAGGCAGACCCAGCGGCGGCTGCCTGGCTGGACGGCAGGGACTGCCTGCCTGGACAGACGCGGTGTCCAGTTCAGTGGTCATGCTGTTGAGCTTCTGCTATGCGCAACTTGCTCGCTACTGGTTCATTTTTTTTGCCCCTGCTCCCCCCGTTCCGTGTGTGTGTGTGTGGCAACAGCCACAAAATCATTTCACTTCACTTTCCTTCAATAAATTGTACAATATATTTAATTTAAAGCGCAATAAAATCAACTTGCTGACCATTGTCGAGCAATCCTCAGCTAGCGCAGGCACGCCCCTTTCTTTCACCTCCTTCCCTTCCCCCTCCCCCTCGCTCTCCTGTGACTATTGTTTCCATCTGACTTTGGCCACGTTAGCGTCTTTTATGTGAGACGTGATTTTTCCTTAAATATTACGTTCAAGTATTTGATTTTCCCCTCGCGGCAAGCCGCATCAACAATTTTTCGCTCAAGCATCGCACAGATTTTAATCGCACAGTGGTGCGTGGGTCGATGGAATGGGAAATTAAATTTGTGCAAAATTTAGGAATAAAAGATTAATTAGTTTGACATTCTTAAAGCTCATTTTAAACGATTTAATAGTGTTGGTAAATATGTGGGTTTTTGAAAAGTTTATTGGTATTTATTTCCTTTTATAAATGGAACAATTCCCAAAATGTTCAGCTTTATATTTTAGAAAATTAATTTTCATTTTTTTTTCTATTTCTATAATTTTATATAAATGTTTAATTTATTTATTATTTTTTTATTATTATTTATTTAGTCTATGTTTACTTTACTTGTTATTTTAATTTTAGTTTTAAGTGGTTGACATCAAATTCTTTTTTTAAAATGTATTTTTCTTAAAAAATTCTTGATTCCATTTTTTATTTTAATAATAATGGGAATTTCATCGATTTGCTTTTATTTAATTTTTATTTTTGGGCTTTCAAAATGTTTTAAAATTTATTTCTTAGGAATTCTTTGAACCCAAATTTTCAATATTTTAGTTGCTTAATTTTGAAAAATATTTGCTTTAAAAGATTTAACCCTACTTCTTCATCTTCTAATGAAAAATTTGTATTTCTACCATGTCTATTATTATTATTTGTTTTATTTGGCTTGCAAATTAATCATTTATATTAAACTTAATAGCAATACTTCCAATAATATATTTTTTCCAAATTTCGACTAACTAATTTTTAAAAGTTCTCCATAATGACTTTACTTTTCCCAAGCCCTTGCCCCACTGTAACGTACTTCTTTTACTTTGGTGCAAAGGAATAAGGAATCAGGAACTGCGAATAAGCCAAGTCGCACTGTCTGTCCGTTTGTCTGTCTCCTTCTCTCTCTGTCTCTGTCTTGCCAGGCCGGTCACAAGAGGTCGGCATGCAATTCGAGCATAAAGCGAAGCAGGCGCACACAGTATGTTCACATACGGACATGTCTATATACATATATCTATATCTCTTTCCTATGTCGGATACAAAACGCGATATACTTGCGCCATTGTATTTTCCTTAGTAATTTTCAATTTATCTGCGGCGATTTATCAACTTTTGTTGCCGTTGCTGTTGTTCACCTGCAGCGGCGAGGCAAAAAAGATAATTATTGTTGATTTATGGCAACGGAAAGCGCTTCCCCCTCCTGCTCTCCCCCTGCTCTTCAATGTGCGATATATGATATCTATATGTTCATATCTTGACAGCGACTTGAGCTTGACTTTGCCACGAATTAAGCAGGTGAAAAAAGAGTACAGAGAGCGGCGGGGAGCAAGTGGAAAAGTCAAGGGGAAACCCGTTATTGCCTTTTGCTGAACCCGGGCTAACATAGCGTGTGTGCAATTTCTTTTTTCGACTATTAATAATGATTGCTTGTTACATCAAACTGCCGATGGTTTTTCCTGCTCCCCAACGATTTTCCATTTGTTATTAGCCTTATTTATGACCCCCACATGGGTTGCAAGGTGTCAAAATTTATTAAATACTTTCTTTGATTTATGCGCTCGGATTTAATTGAAAGTGTTAGGCGACAAGTTGCCGAAGTTGTCCTGGGGGTCAATAATGACTTGCCTCGCCTCTGACTTGCCTTGCCTCTGACTTGCTGCCATTTGCCATTTGCCACACGTGCCACAAGCCGAGCTGGGTAAAAGTCAGAGCCATTAACCCATGGCTGTGTTGCAGTCTGGCTTTCCAAAATTGGCTGCACCACAGCGCCATCTATGATTGGCTATACCACTTAATTCCGCTAATCGACGCCATAAATCGCGGCAGCGGCGGAAAAGTGAAAGACATTGCCGAATTTCCAGTGCAAAGTGAAAGTCAAAGCTCAAGCGACGCTTCCTGATGGGCCTCGCTCACAGTTAGCTGTAGCGAATCCCTACAGAAGGAGGAGGGAGAAAGGAGAAGAGAGAGGGAGTGCGCAACTCTTTGCTTGAGCTACAAAACTTCAGTTCCATTCGAATGCAAAGGTAATTGCCACGGCTCTATCTGAGCCAAGTTCCAAACTGGTCTATTATGAACGCCTCGGGGGGTTTTCAAAGAACTGCTAACTTTCTCGAGCTGAACTCGAGACAAGTTTATAAAGTATTTTCTTTTTTTGGAGGACACTAAATGAAATGAACAAACTTGCCTGCCGGGCAGACAATCTACAATTTTTCTAAAGTTAAATTTGAGTAAGCTCCAAAACAATTTAATTAAAATGCGCAGGGGAATTGATTGGATTGTTTCTTTAGATTGAAATATTATATTATAATTATTATACATTATATGAAAAATATTTTATTATTATATATTAGATTTTATGTATATAAGAGTGTATTAATTTATTATATTTATATATTATATATCTATATTGTTAAGTTTTATAATTTTGAATTATATGTCAAGTTGGTTATGTTATTGTCACCTTTAATTTGTTAACGATTACTCCGCCGTTCTACCTATCGATAAAACAGTGTTGAATAAGGCCAAAAGAGCGGGAGAGCCTCACTATCGTTTAACTAAGCCAATTGAACGGCTTGAAATTGTGAAAACATATTGTAAAATTTGAATTAAAACAATAAAGTTTTATTGCCACAATATATTTTATTATTATATGTTTATATTTGGAGGGTTTCTATATCTAGATTGATATAGTAATCTTTTAGATCTAACTCAAAGACCTTATTCATTTGCAATGCACATTATAAACAGGTCTCATTAATTGTGAGCAGTGAACTAATTGATGCACAGCCTTAAATACTTCTTCATCAATATTGCAAGCTGAGTTTTCCTCCCTCTCACAGTCCCTCCCCCCTCTCTCTCACAGTCTCTCCCCCTCTCTTCCCACCTCTCCCTCACTCTCTCTGTCTGTCTGCAAAACAACCGCAGCGACAAGTTCTCTGACAGCCACTTCAGCAGCTTCAAGTTAATTATTGTAAAATATGCCAAAAACACAGACAGTTAGATGGGGAAGGGGTGCGGAGAGAGGTTGCGGGACCTTGTTTACTCTATGGAGAGACTAACAAACTGTTGTCGATGCCTTGCTCTCTGTTCGATACAACTCTCAGTTGGCGCTTTAGTTTGCGATGAGCTTATAAGCGTCTTATTGTAATTACCTGACAATGCAGTCAAGTGGCAGCTTGGCATCTGCAACTGCTGCACACTACAGCTACATCTGCATGTACAACCACAAGTGCAACAACACTGGGCAGCAAGAACAACAACAAGAGCAACAACAACAACTGATGGCAAGTGCTGAGCTGTTTGCATATTTGAATAGTTCGCAGGGGCGAAAGGAAGGCCGAAAGTGCCCACAGAATACCAAATGCTTATTAAAGCCTCAAGAATTATTATCATAATTAATGCATTGCAATGGGCTGAGATTCGAGCAGGGAAGGCAGGGAGGGGAGGGGAAGGGGGTCAGTTGAAGAACTGCACAGTGACCGCAAAGTTTGCCTGCTCTGAGGTTGCACTTGCTGGGGTTGCCCTCTTGACTTATTGAGAAATTTATGCAAATATTGCTCATTATACAAAATAGATGTGCGTATGAACACGTATATATATACGTTTATGTATTTGTGTATTTGTATGTGTGTGTGTGTGCGTGTATTTGTGGCACATATAGAAAACGATTTGCCACCCAGTCAAATTCTCGGTACACTGCTCTGGACATGTGATAAATTTTGCGGTGCATTTTCCTCATAAATTTTACAGCAATTCCAACTGTAAAAGCGATTTATTTAATACGAACTTGGCTGGCCAACCCCCTTTCCCACCCTCCCCTCGTCTGTGCCTTGTGCAGCTTGTGCTGAATGCGTTTTCCACAAATATGCCAAATTAATTGCGCTAGTTTTGTGAAACGGGCATTAATATGCGTCAGCTTGCCCACTGGTCGAATACTCCCAGTTGTAGTTCTGTTGCTGCTTCTTGTTGTTGTACTACTTGTTGTACTCCTGTTGCTGTTGTGGCAGTTGCTGCTGGTCAGCGGTCAGGCTTTTGTTTGAGCCCCAGCATAATCATCGCTTTAATCAGCTTCTTGTCTTCACAATCCAAATTAAGCTCTTATTCACACTTTGTGCAGGCAACTGGCAAAATATTTATGTGTGGCAGTGTATTCACTGGGCTGCTAGACTGGCTGATACCCTTTAGGAGGAGTATGTGTGGGGTATAACTGTTGTAATTGCCAAGAAGACACTTTAGGCAAAGTACATAAAAACATTTCATAGACTGTTTGATTTTTGAGTGTGTTTGACTGCCAGATTCCCTGTATGAGCTTAGTTGCTAACGGAACAAGCTGTGGGGACACAAATATATACTATTTAATGCATGTATATTGTGAGGCAGTAGAATAAGTGGACCATCAGATACCCTCTAAGTAGTTTTGTATTTATTTTGGGCAAGATAGAATAACTCTATGGAAAATTGACTTAATTTAAATTTTACACATTCTTTTACATATTATATACAACAGCATAGCTCGTTTGACGGATACCTTGTTATATTAATAATATTATTTTGGGTTGCACTGTGAATTTCAGTCAAGAGAAGAGTGGCAGAACTCAGCAGCTGGTCAACTATATATTTATGGTAAATAGGGATTATTGTACATTAAGCTTAATACCCTTCTTATGCTTGGCTCATCCCTTGATATTTTGATATGGTAACTATGTGTGTATAATCCAACAAAGAAGCAGTTGGAAACCACAATGAATTCATTCTGTCTTCTGCCCACTGCTTGGCAAATCGGTTTATCTCTTGGCTCGTCTCAAGCACGTGGGCTACTTAAACCCTTTAATACGCAGGCACATACGTTCGCAAAAGCAATTTGCCTCAGTCTGCCAGATGACAGTGGCAGCAGCTTTGAAAAAAAAAGAAAAAAAGACAAGACAGCAGACTTTGCACTCGGCCCGGGCACCCTACGTCTGCTTCCCCTGCTCCTTTCCCCTTCTCTATTGTCCTTGCTTAAGGTTTCCTAATTTAATGCATGAAGCTCACGCACACACGCTCGCACACAACATATGCTAGCCTCGAGACGGGCATATGCATGTGTTAGGGGGTGTGGCTGACTTACATAATACCCTGTGATTATTTATTGCGGCAATTTCAAATTTTATTTATCATTGCAGACCTTTAAAATTTCATATCCTACTTTGATTTATGAAAGTGAACAATTTAATTTATTATAAACCCGAACTAACGTAATTTGCGAGGTATTTAAAAGAGAGAGAGACAGACAGACGAAGTCAGTGAGGCATTCATTAACATAATTCTCATATGCACGCGCCACACTTGGCCACACCTTGCCTTCTTAGCCTTTTTCCAGCTAGGTGTGGCTGGCTCAAGATATGCAAAGCGACAGGCATATGAATTTATTTTCTTCTATTTTAAATATTTCTCATCTTTTTTGCGACAGTAGAAAAACAGGAATATCAAAGCAAATCGGCTAAGGATGAGCATGCAAAATGACAGTTTTTAATGTAAGCTGTGGCCACAAGACAGCAGAGGAAGATTGGGAGGAAGAGGGGCAGAAAATGGAAATGGTTTATAAAAAAATGCTGCCTACTTACAGGTCGCTTGGCTGCCCGCCAAATGTCGCCTGCTATTTGCAAAACATTTATCAAAGCGCGCAGACAGAGAGACAAAAAAAACAAGCTGGCCAAATCAGCGCCAAAGGTAAATAAAGTTAATGGCGAGCAGCAGACAGAGAGAGAGAGAGAGAGAGAGAGAGTCAGGAGTGACAGAGAGAGGAAGCTCGCCAAACGTTGTCGCCGTCGTCGAAGCTCGTAAAATGTCTAGGCACCGCTTTTAATTGTTTTTGTGGCACAGCGTTGACAAAGCAGAGCAACAGGAGTGTGGGAAGAGACAGCAGGAGAGGGAAGAAAAGGAGAGAGTGAGTGTGAGAGAGAGCGAGCTAGTCTACTGCTGAGCTAGAGAAATGTTGAGGACATTTTTCGGCCACAAAATAAATTGATCTGCGGCTTTGCTTTCATAATTTATGTGCCATTACCACACCCCCTACCCATCTCCATACCTCACACTCCCCCCTCCCCCCTACTGAGTCGAGGGGGAAATTTGACAAATGGCTGCGAGTCGTAAAATGGCCTCGAAGTCGCATTGTGAATGGGCATTAATTTTCTGTTTGTTGCAACTCGCAATCAATTAATTATTGCCGCGAGCACCGCGAGAGAGAAATAAACAATGCGAGAAAAAATTGCATTAAAGGTTATCGATCCCGCAGCGTGTTGACATGACCTGCATGAGCTGCTGGCGACGGGGCAAGGGGCAGTCTGTCTGTCTGCTGATAGAACCTTTTGAACTTGATGACCTTGTGTATAGGAAAAGAAAAGCATAAAATTAGTTTTTACTTCAAATTACGCAAATTTCATTGGAGAATTTTTTGTATAACTTTAATAACTGCGTAAATTTGAAAGGTTTAAATATTTTAATTGAAATATCAAAGAATTTCTAGAAGTTTTTTTGTCAATAAAATATTTACTCAACAGTTTTTAAATCACAAATTATGCCATATAAAAATTTTAGTTCTTTTTTTCTTTATCCGCTTAGGCATCCAAAACAATGCAATAATAATCCGCATTCAGTTGATGCCGATAACGATTGCGATGCCGATGCCGACAGTTGTTCAGATGTAACGAGGATTAAGTTGGCAAATTGTTTGTGTAATTTTTGCATATGTTCTTTTTTTTCAACATTTTTTTTAAGCACCTTTTGGCAGGCGTTCATTGTGTGTCAAGCGGCGTGGAGGCATTTTAATTGCATAATTAATATGCGCAACTAATTTATATGCTAAATATGTTGCCAGTACATGAATGTTATATGTATGCTGTGTGTGTGTTTGTGTGTGTGTGTGCATTTGCTATATGGTTTTTTATTCCGTGGAAGCAAAAGAAATTCGCTGGCGTGTGTCATCGCAATAAACAACAACTATGCGCACTTTTTTCCGGTCTTTTTGTTGTTGTTGTTGTTGCGCGCACAATTTTTTGCTTTTTGTTTTAAATACATTTTTTATGGCCTTTGCTTACTTGGGCATAACTAACGGTTGTCATGCCACACGAGTGTCTTTGAACTCGGCAAAGTCGCTTTTAAAGTCGCAACTCAGAATGTGCAAATTCTCTTTTTTTCGCGCTGATCTGTTGAACCGATAAAAGAGACACAGTCTGACTCATTGCAAAAGAGACAGAGATAAGCAGAGGGAGAGAAAGAGAGTGAGGGGGAGAGAGATGGGGACTAACAAGTCAGGGGAAGTTGCTGACCCGAAACTTTAATTAGTTGTAGCTGCTTTCTGCTGTCGCCTCACTCACATACATGACTTGCTTGCTTTGTTTTTCCAAATTATGAATGCAGAAAGAAAGAGATGGAGGGAGAGGGGTAGCTGAAGCGCAGGCAAATAAAATGCATTAATGTATTTGACAGCTGCAAAGTGCAGTGGCAGGAACGTGCCAACTTTGTGTGTGTCACTTGAAAACTTGCCTCAACTCCGAGTGAAGCTGCAAGCTCGGGCGACAAATGCATAAATTTCATTTTGGTTTCACTCAGCACTGCAAAAATGTAACCCAACAGACATATGTACATATATAACGATCGTATTTCTATATTAAAACTTTATAAAACATGTGCCAAGTCACTCTTCATGTCTTCAACGAGGGTATGCCGTCTGTCGACTACTTCCCCCGTTCTGGCCACAAGTTTCTTATTTAATTTGAGAGATTTTCTTTAGTTTTTTGCTGTGCGCTGCTTGTTTGCCAAGTTTATCGTTTAATTGCCTCGTCTACGAGTATTTGCCTTACAGCTGAAGCGATGCAAAATTGTTTGGCAATTTGTCTTCCGGTTAAGAAAACAGTTTAAGGCTTAAACAATTTTCTCAGAAAATCATCGTCAGCACAGAAAAATCTGAAATTATTGTTAGGCTTCATTTGGTAATATTCATATGAGGCCAAACTAAGCTAACCTGTTCGTGCTTCAGTTTTCCCTCCCCGCTCCCTACATGCAAATTGTGCAAAGTGGCAAACGTGTTTTTTCAATGAGCTGTTTTGTTTTCGTTTCTTTTTTCTACTTCTTGATTTTTTATCTCACACAGTTGATTTGTGGGAAAATGAGCTGAGCTGAGCTGAGCTGACGAGTAGCCCAAGGTTATGCAGCCACCGTTGCAGTTGCTGCAGTTAGACAACCAGTCAGGGGGAGGGGCCACTTTTGGCCCCAAGGTGAACCGCTTCGAGGTTCGAGTTGAGTGCAGTGAATAGTTTTGTGTGATCTGTGGGTGTATTCGCTGGCCCAGCCTCGAGGTTAGCTCATAATTGTTAGCGTATTATGAAGTACAAAAGAGATTTAGGTTCACCGCGGTAAATCATTGTTTTATTTACATTTCGCTGTCAAAACTCATTTGCATTCACCGCTTTTTTTTTTTTGCTCACCTGATTCGCAGATAATATAAATTATTGTGTGAATTGTAAATGACATTGAAACCTAGTTTTTTGTAGGGTACACCCTGCAATGGGGAGTTTAATTGGTGGCCACATTAAAAGCAACTAAAGAGAGCTTGAAGGAAACACTATTTCTTGTGGTATCTACACTTCAGTTAGTATCTAATTTAAGTTTTCTCATTATCTCTGCTCGTTTTACAGGGTATGCTGTAGTCGTGCACACCTCTTATGCCGTCGTTGCCCTTTTTTGTTTGTGTCACATAATTAAAGTTTATGAAATTGCATTTTTATTAACTGCCCAGTCAAATGTTATGCGTATTAACAGTATTTTTTTTATGATTATTTTTTTTTTCGTTTGCACAACCTTATTAAACATTTTGACATTAATACGCATTGAAAAGGGATTGCAGTAACAACAACAACAAGCAGAGAGAAATAATAATAATAATATTGCAATTCATTATAAAAAACATTGCCTGAAACACGTTGGTGTTGACATAATCAAGCCAAACGAGCTCAATAATTAATATTACAATTCAGCGACACTGTTGTTGTTGTTATTGTTGTTGTAGTTGTTGTTGCTCGACAGGCATAATTGCAGTCTACAGTAATAACCCAAAGGAATCTAGCGTAATTGAGTGAGAGACGATTATGTCATTAGAAAAGTCGAGCCAAAGTTGCAGGTGATAACTTTTTGTGCAACACTTTGTGTAATTTATCATAAATGTTTGAGTGAAAAGTATTCCCAAGTGTGGCAGGGGAGTGGGTGGGCGGGGCACGGCACGTCGTTGTTTTTGGACCTTTGTTGAAAGTCTAATTAAAAGCGAAAGGTGACCGCACCCTAACTTTTGCGCTGTCTCTCTCTGTCTCGCTCCTATCTCCTTCGCTGTGTCGTTGCTCAATTGGAGGTGACGACAAATGTGTAGCATACCTCGAGGCGCTACGCGGCTGTGGCAGCTGCCTCCGGCTTGCCTGCCTGCCAGCCAGTCTGCCGAGGGTTAAGTGCGCCTCACTGCGCCCGTTTAACCTCCAGAGTGTGCGTGTGTGCGAGTGTGTGCGAGAGTGTGTGCCTTGTTCGTGTACCGGCCACGGGCAAACATAATTGAAGTCATAAATAACGAATTATGTTGCAAAAGTTGAGCCCGGCAAAATGTTTGTTTAGTCAACTTTTTCGCTCTTTTTTTTCTCTTGCTATTGCGCTTCACACTTTTGCATAATTATGATGTGCCGTGTAGGCAAGGGAGTGTTGCCTGGCAGGATCCGTTGGGTCATTTCCTAGTTGCTCTATGGACTGAGCTAATTATGAGTAAGCCCAGACGCCTGGCCCCCTTCCTTTTCCCCCCATTCGCCCACCACCTGCAGCTCCAAAGATTTATTATGATGGAATAAGTTTTTGCCGGGCCTTAGCTGCTGTTCAAGCATAAGGGGGGGGAGGGGGGTACGGGGCCGGGACGCACCTCTAATTAAAAGCTTCAGTGCTTGGGGGGCAGTTTTAATAAATGTTGTGATTTGTTTGACAGCCGCGAGGCCTTTGGGCGTCGCTTAGTTTTTGTTGCACTGCAAAAGCAGCTTTTGCAAATTGAAAACTCTTTAGAGAGCTCGCAAGAGATAGGCAGACAGACAGAGAGAGAGAGAGAGAGATAGGGAGAGAGAGTGGAAGAATGGCAAAGTGTTTTTAATTAATGCACGAGTAGGGTCCTTTTCACAGTCCGTTGAGTGTCAATGAAACTGCATTAAATTGCAATTATGTTGTGTTGTGCTGTGTAAATGTTGTTGCTGCTCTGTTGTGTTGCTGTGTTGCTGTTGCTGACAACTGAAAACACTTTGCTGCGCTGCAAAGAACATTCATCAGTCAGTCATTTAATATGGCACTGTGCATCTCTCTCTCCCTCCCTTCTTCTCTTTTAATGTCATGTGTAATACGGGGCGTATGCGTGTTGCCGTTAAAGCATATTCCCGATGCGCATTTTTAATTAAAGTCAAGCCAAACCAAACGCAACACACACTTTCGAAGCGTTCGCAATTTTTATATTCAATATTTTTATTTTTCAATACACACGTTGCCTTTATTTTATTAATAATTATAATTGCTGTGGCCGACTTGAGTGACAATTATTGTCAGCAAAGTGAAGTGTTCAAAGGGGCAGGTGGCGGGGAGGGGAGGGACAGCAAAAGAGACAACGCTTGTTCAGCGCTCACTTCAGCACTGACAATAAAAGCACTCGGCTTTCATTCAACTTGGCGCTTAACATTGAGCATTGCAAATATTTAAACTGCTTTTGACGCCACTTGCCAGGGTCGCCGACAATTGGTAAAACTTAAAAAAAAAACGATAAATTAAAAGTAAAAATGAAAGCAGACACAGATCAAAAGCGAATTGACTCAGCTCAAGCTGTTAAAGTTTACATATTGAGTCCTGACTTTTTGTGTTTGCCGCTCACAGTGCTCTAATACAGCGCTGTCATTAACAGTGTGTTTTATTTTTTGATTTAACATGCCAAGCAAATGTTATTCAACAGTTGACGTGGCACTAACAGAGCTGCAACATTATGTATATAACAGACCACATACTAATGTTACTTAACATTAACATTACTCACTTCACAGAGCAATTGCATAGTCTACTTAGTTAACATAACTCAATCTGTTTTTAAACCTTTTCTCGAACACAGCTGTCACATCTCATTTGCTCTTCTTCACCTGTGTTCCATCTCCTCTCTCTCTGTCTCTCTCTCTCTCACGTTGTCTGCTTTTCTGTCTCTTCCCGCCTTCCTGTTTTATTTTCAGCTTTTTCTTTGCAACTTCTTTGACAAGATATCTGAGCAAGATGCCAATTCCATTGCTAATTGCCTTGGTCATTTTTTCTGTCTGAATTCCTCAAAAAACTCCGACAAGCATCACACAAACTCTCAGACCAACACACACACACACTCGCACACACACACACACACACCTTGTGAATGGTGCAAAAACAGAAATCGTGCTGCGAGAGTTTCGAAGAGAAGAAAATGGGCAAAGTATTTGCGATAACAGGGCGATAATTAATTGCAGGACATTTGTTAGATTTTTGCATCCGACATTTGTGCCAAAAGTTGTCGTCATGTTTTCGTTTCTTCCGTTTCCACATTCTCTATGTCTTCTTTCTCTCCTAAAGGAGGAACAGTGAATACTTCTGAATTTTCGTGCTGGGCAAGTCAAAAACTTCTGCTCGGAATTATTCCCCATTTTGCAGTCAATGTCATTAAGCAACGAATAGGGGAATAAGGGAACTACCTGCTCCAGCAGACCCGCAGACAGCCGGCATTCCCTGATGATCATGATGATGATGATAATGATGATTGGGATGATGAGGATGATGATTACAAGAGCTGCTCATTTGCGTTGATTCCAAGCGGAAAACGTTTGTCGCAAAATTTCATTTCGATTCGATTGACATTAATTAATGATTGTTTCAGTTCCCTGACAGACACACACACACACACGAAGACCCTACTTGATTATGTGTGTGTTGCATTGATTTACGTCGTCGTCGAATCCCTGGCCACATTATTATGCTGGCACAGCAACAACTGCCACACCGAACAGCAGCCCACATAACATAGGTTACCCTTCCCCATCCCCAAACCCTGATCCCATGGAAAGAGCCAAGTTGCCAGGCACGACAATTGTCGTCAATATCAACGGGTGTTAATGATGATGAGCTGTCCCAGACCCAGACCCAGTGCCAGATATTGTTGCCGTCTGCCCTGTGGCCAGGCATGACTTGGTCCAGTATTAAGTTTCGTTCAGTGCAGAATTTCACTAATTGTCTCCGACAGTTTGGCTCGCTGGCATTATTTGATTATGTACAGTACAGCCTGCATATATTGAACACCCAATAGAATTGAGGCGAAGACAATCAGCTAAGAGGGCAGCATTAAAAATTGAAGCCTAATTTGTGAGTTGTCACTTGGCTTGTTTCTATCACTTCGATTAGCTAATAAAATCACAGGTCAAGCAATGAATATTTTATGAAGAGAGAGAGAGAGAGAGAGAGAGAAGGAGAGTGGCATGTGAGGGTGCTAGGTACCTTTTTCGGGTCCTTGGTGTGCCACAAAAAGTCGCCCACAATGACGACGCTGGAGAAATCAAGGCAAAAATATCCATTCTCTCCCTTGCTCCCACTCCCGGAAAGCTTTTAGCTAAAGCATTGCGAGAATATCGCTGAGGCAAATCCTTAAGGATTTCTGCAGTTGCTGACTTGCATTTTTTATATACTCAAGCCCGAGCTGAGCTGTACGCTTAAGGGGTTTTCCCCACGACGCGTAATAAATGTTGGCTGCAGTTCCAGCGAATACGCTGTAATTTGCTTGTAATGAGAGTCGGGTATGCTGGGAGAGGAATACATTTCTAATAGAAAGAGCAGTAGATTTGTTTCCGCTTTCAACGGGTTACCTTTTGCTATATCATTATGAAATTTGGTATTTAACAAGTCTTTCTTTTATACTCTGTAATGAGAGTTGTGTATGCTGAGAGAGGAATACATTTCTAATAGAAGGAGCAGAAGATTTGTTTCCGCTTTCAAAGGGTTTCCTTTTGCTATATCATTATGAAATTTGGTATATAAAGAGTCTTTCTTTTTTACTCCATGGAAATGCAGTGAAAAATGGACAAGCTCAAATGGCAAACAAAAGACTAAGGTTTTCCCTTTGTCTCTATGTAGTCTGTCATCCCCTACGCAGTGCAACCAACTGCATAGCTCAACTTAGGGCAGTTGTTTTTGTTGTTTTCCCCTTCAGCTGCAGCTTCAGCTTAATGCGCGAAAATGCAGCGCGGCTCAAAAGGGAAATTTGCATAATTTCATATTAAAAAGCAAAAATTTTCATTTAACAATTGTAATGCTTTACATTTGATTGGGTTTTCCAGCGCGACTGCCAGCTGTGCACACAAGTGAGGGGTGTGGCTGAGCACTGCAAGGGGTTACGACGCAGTTCACCCCGAAATTATGTCATCATTGCGAGCGTGTAAAAAGTCAGCCAGGCAGGCCCGAATGAGGCAGGGAGGGATGAATGGAAATTCGAGCTGAATTATGTCATGGAAAAGTGGACGAACAATGCCTGTGCAGGGCGACGGATGTGTAATTAGCTTGGCCATTTGAAAATTGAGACATCACGTTGCAGACCAAGATCGCCTTGAGGCAAACTATTGTTAGCTACTTTAGGTGGATTTGGGAACCGCATTAGGCATAGGTAAATACGACACAAGCAGGAGAGTCACAGTGAAGGCTTCTCGACTGCGATATACCCTGATTTCAGAAGCATCTACCTGCTATGTTTTACATATTTTGTATTTTGTATTGCATATTTTCAGGGCGGGGCTGCGAAATCATTACATAATTGAAAATACTTAAATAACTTCTACCTTAATCATCCGTTTGGAACCAAATTCAGTATATATATGGCTTGTAGTGTCTGCCACGCCTTCTTCTGCCTGTTTCATAAATTTGCGATGAACATATAGTTAAAATACCCTTCTAACCTACGGGTGGCGGGTATATAAATTCTGCTCGACAGCTGCTGGAAAATGCAAACAGGTGTTGTCATTTTGCCAGGCCTGCAAATCAGCTCCAATTACAATTGACCAGGCGACAATGCGAGTGGTCAAACCGTTGGCCGGATAACTGCATAATGGCAACTGACAACGGGCAACTGGCATCAGGCAACTGGCAACTGACAATGGTAACTGGAAGCCAGTCAGTTGCATTGACAATGCACTCGCATTAGCTGGGACCCTAAGCAGCTTATAATTTGGTTATGTATGCATATGGCAAAGAGAGAGAGAGGGTGAGAGAGGGGAAGAGAAGGAGAGACTGTGTGTCTATTGGTCAGTTTGCCATATAAATTGCAAGCCCCAAACAATGCCTGTCCGAAAGACGAGCCTGGCAGCTCAGTTCACACAGCAAGAGCAAATTAAATGGAAAATCGAAAATTTGATTAATTAACACAGTCGAGTGGGAAGACACACACAGCAGTTGGGCAACTGGGAGCAATGTGTGTGGCATGCAGCTGTTTAAAGTGTGGAAAATTGTTGCACAAAGTTTAAACTTGACAAGAAGTTAAGCAGAGACGGCAAACTAACAAAATCTAAAGGTTTTGCTAACAGGAAAGTAGTAAATACCTTAACTAATCTACATTCTCCTATTGATCTAGCTGCAGCTGCACAATCTCTGGGATTATAAGCGATAATGGACGTAGTAAGAGCGCCGGCAATCAATTAGCTCTCCAACTGTCATATAACAATTCGAAAGAGCGATCTAAATACGCGAGATCAGTTGAGCGTGAACAACAAGCTGTGCTTTCACTGGCAGCCTCTACTAAACTTGACTCGATTCTCCTTTCCAGCTGACCTCATTCCGTAGCTGAGCTGTCAATTAGAGCTCAGCGGAGGGTCGATCCATTGAAGCGTCAGCTTGCAGTCGAGAGCAGTCGGCGCTAATCTCACAGGAAGTGCTTAGACCAAGAGCCGCTCGAGCTGCGCTAAGCCGCATTAGACAATTGATATAGAAAGGCATGCTCTACAGAGAGAGGAACATGCCAATTTGGATTAGAGCAAGCACAGCTACCTGAATTGGACTCTGACCTTATTAGCCGATTGCCAGGCACTCTGGCTCAACTGTTTCTATTCGTGTGCAGGGCATTGTGTGCCGGGCATTGCCAACCCACAGTGAAACATATGTAACTGCCTCAGCATTTGCTGCAACATAATGAATGCAACACACTGCGTCCATTCATTTGTCTGTTTGCAATTGGGATTTGCTGCGTTGCCTCGTCCTTTCTCCTTGTTCCTTTCTCCCGCTCTTTGCACAGAGTTCCCTCTTTGTTGCCGGTGCTTGATTTATTATGAAATCCGTACATGGTTATTAGTTTTTCAAATGCTTTTGGCACAGGCAATAATTTCCAACAGCAGCCCAAAAAAAAAAGAAGAGAATGGAACGCACCCCTGCTGGGAAACTCCTCATCGACACGCACAAGCAGGCGAAAAAGATGCCCTGGATTCCCCTCCCTTCGTACTCCTTTTGCCATTTCAGCGCTAAATTTGATTTATATACATTTTATTATATTTGCTTTTTTGCTACCCCAACACAGCCCAGTGCTGCCTGCTCTGCCCTACCCTACCGTGTCCTGCTCTGCCTCCTGCCTTGCCTGCATCCCTTCGAACTGATCTCTGGCAATCGCCCCTGGTTGTTTTTTCTGTTGTTCCGTGTGGCGCTAATGAATTCAAATGTGTGCGTAATTGAGTTATTAAAATTTCAGTGAACAGCGCCTGCCTGCCTGCCTGCCAGCCTTCTGTTCCGACTCGATTCTTGAGAGGCGTTCAAGCGAAGATTTCCCTTTGAATCTGGCAACATTTTTACATTTTTGTGTATTTTAATTTATGGCCAAGTGCACTGCAATTTATCTCCAGAGCAAGTGCAAATGGGGTGAAAATGAAGCATGATAGGCGACTCCACACTGTTGACTCTGCCTACCCTACCCCACTCTACCCCACTCTTCCCTCTCTCTCTGCTGCGTGTACTGAGTAATCGTACCGCAATGCAGACTGGCTTACAGCTGCTACAACAGAATGCAGAATAGAAATCATAAAAATAAAACAAATTTACTGAAGAACTTCTAGTTCAGCTTTGGCTTAGTGAGAGAGAGAACAAGAAACATATTCAATATTCGAGAGAAAGGAAAAGGGAAATGGAAACTTTGGGAAACCTGCTCAACTTTAAGCTGCATCGAAGGGAATTCTTTTCATTTACTTTGGTTTGAAGTGCACCTTTTGCTTTAAAACTAAACATTTCGTAAGGGATTTAGATGCTTGAAAAATGATGAAAAAAAGGGGAATTTATTGATGAAGTTTTTGAGCTAGGGAGGAAGCTGCATTATGTCTGTTTAGTGTACATATGGCCTTATAAAAGTCTATAGTTATTTATAGAATTCAATATTCTTGCCATAAATTCTTTATTCTAAGTGAATATTATGTTAGAACAACATACAATAATTCCCTTTATTCTCCCTTCCTTCCCCCAATTAGAGTTAAACAATTACCAAGCAATATTCCCCGGCAGTTAAACAAATACTGCAATTGCTCGTAACTATTGAGGGCAGGCAATTGTGCGCTCCATAAAATTTTGCCTATCCCCCTAAACCATCCAACTAAGTACCCTCCCCCCTTTCCTCCCCACAGTGCACACCACAAGGCATTTAACAGTCAATAATTCCGCTTAAATACACCGCTTAAATTATGCACAGTTGGAAAGCCGCCCTAACTGAGAGAGAGCAAGATGAATATTTACTGTTTGTGTGTGTGTGGGGGAAATGACTTTTCATTTTTTATATCTGGGAATTTCACAGCTGTTGTTGTTGTTGTTGTTGTTGCTGTTGTCTTTTTTTTTTGCAATTTCGAGCCGCCAATTGGCTTATATATATTTTTTGTATGGCCCTCGCAGGACTAACCTGCGCCGTTTAAAGAGCGCCAGGGGATTGTGCACAGAACTCTTCAGGCCAATTGGGGGCAAAAACACACACACAAACACACACACACAGAGACATTCGCACACACAAACTAGCATATTTACGGGCATAACCTGGATTATTTGATCTGTGGGGAAAGGTCGAGCAAATATTACCCTTGCATTTTTCATATAATTCGATGCGGCGCCTTTTTTGTTGCTCGCGCAAATATTTTGCAATCAAACAAACGACAGGGCAAGAGGGGGAAAGGGAAGGGAAGGGGAAAGAGAAGGGGCTGCAGTTCAAATCTATATAGCAATTTCGCATGTGCTTGATTTTTCACGGTACTTCAAATGCTCGAGTGCAGCAAGAAGGGGTTGAGTGTTGGAAAGGAGGAGGAAGAGAAGCGAAGCGAAGCGAAGGGGGGTGGGGTGGGTTGGAGTGGAAAGTCAGCGAGCAGGCGGCACTTTATGCGCCTCGTATATTAAAACCCATAATTTGGCTTAATAGTTTTTGCAATTACCAAAAGGGTTCTGCACTACACACACTCCAAATGTAGCACAAACAACAGAGGCAAAGTGGAAGTGGCATTGGCTGTGGATATGGAAGGGGAAGTGGCAGTGGAAGAAGCAGCAGCGGAAGGGGAAGCAACCCTTTTTTGCAGGCGGGCAGGAAACGCAGCAATTTGCGAACGCGACAGGAAGTTGGCCAGGAGACGAATGAAGGCAGAAGGAAGAAAGGTGGAAGGAAGGTAGAAGGAAAGCAAAAGGAAATGGAAGCGCGCAGCCTGTTTATGCGTGAAATGCGCCGCCCCGCAAGCATTTTGTCATATGCCTAGCAGGGGCGTAGTTTGACAGAAGGGCAAGAGGAGTGGAGGTGGGGGGTTGGCAATTATGAATTTATTAGAGACTACAATTGTGCGTACGCACATTGTGACTAGGTAATTATTTCACGAAGCCCCGCAGCTGCTGACAGAAAAAGACGGAGAGGGAGAGAAAGAGGGAGAGAGAGAGAGAGAGAGAGGGAGGAAGGAAGAACAACACTTGATGGGGCAGACAGATAGCTGAAAAGGGTCTCAGGAGTATGAGATTATAATAACAAGAAATGAATACGCAATGTGAGAGATAAATTCAATTAAACATGTGACAATCTGCCAGAGGTGTGAGAAAAATCACTTTGCTTATCTGGAACTTGCTTATAAAGTATCTTTGCAGGACGTTTGAACAATAGATTGACATTTAAGATATTACTTAATATTAAATATCTTTAAAATGTATACAATATTTGGTTGCAATGGCTCATCGCTGGCGGAAGAATACTTGAATAAATTAAAGCACTTCGCAACTTTTAAGGAGTCTGACTTTAATCAGCTTTAAATGGCATAATTCAAAGTTGAAGATATATAAAATATTAATTTGTATATATATTCCAAAATGATCTAAATTATCTTTAAATTGCATAATTCAAAGCTAAAGATATATGAATAACATTCAGTATTCGAATGTAATTTAAAAACTCTCGCTTAACTTGAAGCACTTCTTGATTCACAAATTGTAATAATATTTCCAATAAACTTGCAACATTTAGTTCATCATAACTTAAACCGTATTTTGTCCCCTCAAAAATCTTCTTTCTTTCGTTCCATAATTGATCTGTTGTCATAGCAGTTTGCTGTTCTTCCTGCTGCTTTCTATTGCTTTTTCCTGTTTTTTGGGGGGAATTTTCCGCAGTTTTTTTAAATAAGTTCTTCACAAGCTTTTCAGTTTTTCATGTTCATTGATTTTTTGGTTTTTTTACGCTGACTTTCCATTTGTCTCCGCGTGCTCTTTCTCTCTATTCTCTCTCCCTCTCTTCTTTACTCTCTGTGTGTCTTGGTTTTTGTTGTAAATTGTTTGAAGTGGCTCTTGAATACGAAACGATTGCCTGCCAGCCAGCCTGCCTTGCCACTGTCCCCCTACTCTGCCCCTTTCCATGCCAAGTAGTACCCCCTCGCTGCCTCCGCCCTTTGTCCTTGCTCGACCACTTACCCCTGCTCGATGTGCATCAATTTATGTTGATTTTAAGTGGCAAATTGTATTTGCATTTTAACTTTATGAAAGAGTAGACCACAAGTAGCCCTTTGTGTGCCAGAGCCACTAGGGCCACAGCCAGAGTCGTGCCTGCCAGGCAGAGAGAGAAAGAGGGGGTGTTATCGGGCCACTGCTTTGCCGTGACACGTCACGACACGAGCCGCAACTGTGGTCGAGCTCGTTGAGCTGCTCTTTGATTGCCTATTAATTCAACAGCCTGTTTCCCTTCCTCACCCTTCTGCTTGTGCCACACTCATCGTGACTAGCTCATTTCATTATCAATAACTTTTACTGAGTGTGACTAATTGTGGGCGTGTTCATTGTGGGGCGTGGCGCAGGCAACTCTTGTGACAATCACTTACAATAATTTAGTGTTGCGGTTCATGGCAACTGTTTGTTGTCTCTACATGTAAGGGGGTGTTCCATGTAATTACCTGCAAGTAAAGAGAAGTTCAAATTTGATTAGTTTTCGAAGGCAGTTTTATTAATATTAGGCAGACATTTCAATTGGAAATGGGGAAGTATTTAAGTAGGTTAACTGAGCTAAGTGTAAGAAACATTGTTCAATTTAATTTAATATAAAACAAGAGCAACAGTCTAAAATGTTGTATCTTTAATATGTCGCTCAAAAATCAGTTTAACGGATTAAATTATTGATTTTCGGGGTCGGTGGGCGTGGCACCCAAGATTTGAAATAAACTTCATCTGCGCCTGGTAAACAGAAACCTTCTTGCCAAATTTTGTGTCTCTAGCCTTTATAATAGCTGAGATCTGTGTGTTCATCTGGACAGCCGGACATCCGGACAGACAGACATAGCTTCATCGACTCGGCTAGTGATCCTGGGGACTCCCAAGTTTGCCTGTTACATACATTTGGACAAAGTCAGTATTCCCTTTTTTGAAGGGTATAAAAGACATAATTAAAGACGAGACATAATAAAGTGAGAAGACAGCTGGAAAATAATATACGAGTATATATAAAATATAAGTTAAAAAAGGTCGAATTTGCAAGTTTACTATTCTTCCCTTTCTGTATTTCTATCATACAGAAACAAAAGAATATAACAGACAAATTTTATGTATATTTTAGCAGAATTTAATCATTTCAATTCCCAACAAATACCAAATTCAAACGACAAATCCATAGCAAATTAAGTTTAAACCCTTTTTGGTTTATCAACTCATTTATTTTTCTCTGATTTCTTGTCTCTGTTCAATTGCAAAGAGTGAGAGTTCTTTTAGTTTCTGATCGTTAAAGCCCATTAGGGGATTATGCACTGCAAAAAGATGATTTATATCGCTTATCTGACCATCAAATTTAACTCACACACACACACATAGATTCGTATAAATGTTTTTCTATGAATTAAATAGAATTTTGGGATTGTGCAAAAAACTTTGCATTGCATTGGTTCAATTTGGTTTGGATTTCGGCTTTTTGGTCGACGGGCGAACGAGACTGATGCAAAGGATTTAGTTGTCCGTAGTACCAATATGTATGCACACACACACATACACACACACGCACACAGAGAGAGTGTACATTGAGGCTTATTACACTAATTACTGTGGGGCACATTCCAGCCTCGGTTTGCGCCACTCCCACTCCCCTCTAGCATCTCCTTCCCTTCCGAAAACACAAAACTTTTTGCGGCTGCTGTGCAGGACCTCGGAATGGAATGGCATAGCCAGAGGGCAATACAGGGAAGAGGAGGAGGGGGGGGACAGTTGAATTGCTCTTTTGGCAGGGCTTATTATGGCCGCCAACTGTTGTCTCTCCGTATGCGTGTGTGTGTGTATGTGCGATGTGCGTGTGCATACATATGTGGCAGCAAATGGTCTATGACTCTGCCCGGTTGAGTTAGTGAGTTGCTGCTGCCGCTGTTACTGTTATTGCTGCTGCTGCTGCTGTTACTGTCTCTGTTAATGGCTTTCCAGGGAATCGCGTGCAGTAATACAATTTAGCACCAAAGAGACTGCGACCGAGCAGGAGAGCAACAAACACAGAGAGAGAAAGAGACAGAGTGAGAGCGAGAGCAAGTTGCAGTTTGGCTTATAAAAATGAATGTGGCTGTGTATGTAAATTATAGCATAAATATATATAAATGTACACAAATTTCTGCCAAGATGTATGCTGCAGATATACCTATATATATATATATTATATATATATATACTACATCCGTGCGGACTGTGCTGAGTGTGAAATGCGCTGTGCATTTAATTTTATTTTATTGCATTTTACTTTTACCAACTCCGCGTGTGCGACATTGTTTTACCGCAAATATGCGCCACAAATCCACACAGCCAACACACAGAGTAGTGTGTGTGTGTGTGTGAGTGTGTGTGTTTGGCGAGGGAGACCGACAAAGCTAACGCCATTGTGGAATTTTTATTGCCCTTCGCCGCTGTCAGAGCAGAAACTGAGAATCCACCTTACTTCCGAGAGGCTTTAAAGTGCCAGCGTGAAATATTTCATAAAAGACACACTGTGCAAAAAAGTCAACTGCATAGCAGTAGCTTAAGAGCGGAACTAGCATATATCCTATAATAAATGACAGCTACTTTAGTGGTATGAACTGAATTAAATAAAAACTGATTTCGAGTTGAGAGAAACTAAAACTTATTTCGAGCTAATTGTTTTGCAGTCTGAAAATGAACTGGTATTTTTCTAGTATTTTTAAAATACACTTAAAAAACTTATTTTCATTGCTGCATACTTAGTTCATGCACTGCGCATACCCCACGTCACTCACTTTTTACAGGGCATCACGTGCCAAAGGAATTTTTACAGCATCGTCGCCATTGCATAAATGCACTAGTATGTGTGCCTGCCAGTGGGCGTGTCTGTGTGGCATCAGCTCCCCTCTCCCCCTTCCTGTGTGTGTGTGTTTGTGTGTGTGTTTTCAAGCTGGCTTTCATTACAAATTACGTTATTTCCATTTAAGCCAAAAACAGTTTCGGCAGCGAGCCAAAAAATGCAATAAGAATAAATTTTTCGCTTCGCGCCTTTTGGCTCTATTTTCGTGGCCATTGTTGTAGCTGTGGCTGCCACCGCTACCGCTGCTGTTGTTGTTGTTGTTGTTGTCGCTGTCAATAAACTAAGAGCGAGTTTACCTGCTGTGTTTGCGGTTAACAGTGTCCTACAAAACTCCTCGCACACACCCAACACAATCAAACTAATGAAGTCGCAGCGCACACAATGGCAGCTCGCAAAGGGGGGCGAGGAGGGAGCGGATTGGCAGAGGGGCGGGTGCCACAGTAGTGTGTGCTGTATGGCGCCAAGAGGTATTAAAATATTTTATTGCCATTTAGAATAGATTTTGCCTCCACACCTGTCGCTCACAGCGTTCGCTGATGATGTCAATTGAAATATTTTCGTCAGCTTTCAATCGAAGCGATTTTTCACCAAACCTAGCGGAATTCTAACTAGCTCGTCAGTGGTGCAGGGGGGGGGACATTAAACTATGGAAGAGGGTAGGAAGTGTGTGTGCAACGAAATGTTGAAAGCGCCTGTTTTGAGTTTGGTTTGGTTGTGGTTGCTGCACTGAATGCTGCCCGCGCATTTAATATCAGGCAAAAATAAAGATATTTCGCTCGAATTTGATACAGAATTTAACGCAAAATCGCATAAGCCGAGCTTAGTTGAGCTCTACGTTTTTTAAACCCCTTTACAGTGGGCGTTTTTTTCGCTTTACACAATAAATTTCCATTCGCAGTGCGCATAAATCAAAAATGGCGATGCAAATGCTACACAAATATGCCAAACATTTAGCTGAAATATGCGTGCACAGATCTCGCCGACATTTTCCAGTCTCTGTCTGTGTTAGTGTGTGTGTGTTGTTTTAAAGGCACCACCCCAAAACTAACAACAGTCAGAGCCACCCCTTGGCTGTAGCATAATAAAAACTTCGTGCATGGCAAGGTGTGCGCGCTGTGCTTCTAATCGCGGGTTGACAACCCTGTTACGCATACCTCGGATGGTTTATTAGATTCGCCGTCTGTAATGAAATTTTCGCGTGCCAAATTGGTTTAGCTTAGGCCAGGCCAGGGTTGCGGCTGCAGGGTTGTTCCACGCATTATCAACGACATCATCAACCTCATCATCGTCATCATCATCGTCATCATCCTCATCGGCAGAAGGTTTAGCTTAGGTCCGGTGTTTTTTGCTGCAGATATTATCTGCTGGCTTTGCGGCCATTGGCTGCGCGCCAAGAACGAAAGGAACGCACCCCTAATGTTGTTGCTGCTGTGTTGGCAACTTGTGTGTCGCTGGCAACATGTTGCTGCAACATGCTGCCCTCTGCTGTTGCTTGACTGTTTGGGGAATTTAATTCACTTAAAATGCATTTCCACTGCATAAATTCACACGCAGTCAAACACAGAGACACACACACTCACACACATAAGCATAAACACACTCACACACACACACACGCACACCTTGGTAAGCTGCTAAAAATTGCAGCTCTGGAGACACATAAATCGCCTGTAAACATCATATTCCCTTCTCTTTCTCTCTGCACAGTCAACTTTAGTAATTATTCAAATGTTGCCCCTTACCCTCCCTGCTTTCTGGCAACAGCAAGGTGACGAAAGGCGTTTTGAGGGGCGTGGCTGCCGCAGCTGCCAGTTCGTGTTGCGTTGCCGTTTTCGTGCTGCTCTTGCAAATTTAATAATAGACAAACTTTGCTCCTTTTTTAACACTAAATTGACTGCACGTGCTGCCTTAGCCCCCTTTACAGTCACCTCCCCTGCCCTCCCCTCTCTACCTTTTGGCACCTTCAGCTGTTGTCAGCTTTGTTGACATTTTCATGCTCAGGTTTTATCGCAATTTGTTGCTTGCTGCAGCTTCATCTTCTCCTCCATCTTCTTCTCCATCTTCCTCTCCATCTTCTTCTTGTTTTTGGCCTTAGCTTTTTCTTGAAAATATTTGTACTTTGACAACTTTTAGCTGGGCCTGGCTAAGTGAATTAGAGCAGCTGCCTGAAACTAAAACTTTAGTTAAATTGTTTTGAAAAGCCTCAGAGCAATTGCAAATTGCACTTCTCACTCGCACACACACGCACACACACACACAGTGAGTGCACTTCGTGGGTATTTGCTCTAAGTTTGTCACATCAATTAGCCAAATTCGGCAGTTGCCCTTTCAACCTCCTCAACATCTTCTCTGCCTCCCTCCCTCCTCTCATTGTTTTTCTTGCTAATTAAACATTGCGAAATTTAATGTAATTGTTAACTGTTAATGCATCCTGCAGCATTGGAAGCTCTATGAGGCGCTGCCTCACATCTGCCACATGTTGTTGACACTGCCGCCTAAGCCTTGCATGCATTTTACAGTGCCTGCCAAATGTCTGTCCATTACTTATGCGTGCCAGCTAATCCACTTAGTGCCGAAGCTTGCCAGCTTTGTTGCGACACATGTGAATATTTTATGCCATACAAGGCTGGCAAATGGATGTACAAAATGTTATCTTAGGCAAAACCAAATTGACCATGAAATAAATGTCTTCTTGGATTAGTCGCAGACGGAACTAATCCTTTGAAGATGAGGCCAAGAAGATAATATTACTTATGCATATTATCTTTTAATCTTAACTTGCCTTTGTGATGAGTTCAAAATTAGAAATTAATATTGAACTGAGAAAACTATTGTTCTCATGTGAAGACAGTGAGGTTAAGGGGTTAGTTAAATAGTTTGAAGGTCTTATTTTGTTTGATAGATGAAGGCCTTGCGAAAACTTGAGCAAACTATTATACATTTATAAAGTGAGGTTAAGGTTTAAAAAAAAAAAAAAAAAGGGGGTTTGGTTTAATTAAAATATTAAATTAATAAAATTTTTTTTTTTTTTAGCAGACACTAAGAATTTAATATTGAATTAGAAAGACTATTGTTTATATTTACAGAAAGTGAGGTTAGGTGGAGTAAAATATGAAATAATAAAATTCAATTAGTCTTCGCTTAAAATTCTTGGTTTTATGATGTGTTACAATAAGAATCTTATTGAAAAAATGAAGAAATTGAGGATAAGAAGAAGTTAAATATGAAAAAATTTAGTTGTTCCTACTTCAATCATAATACTCTTGGCTTCGCTGAATTGAAAATAAGAATTTTATTATAAATTTAAAGAAAAGTGAGGTTAAGTGGAGAAAAATGTAAAATTTTTTAATTATTTCTAAAATTTCTAGAATCCAAAACAAGCATAATTTACTATAAACTTTTTTTACTGTTTAAGTTTTTAATATGTTGAGGTTAAATCATTTTACTAAACAAAATTTCATTACTTCAAATATATTTACTTTTAATACATAAGGAGAAGTGAGGTAATGTACAGCATAACAAGCTGCATCTGCCTTTGCTATGTACAAATTAAGTATTGCCAAATTTTTAATCTATTTCTGCCCAAATTTGCGTTATGCAAAATCAAAAACATAACAAAATTATGTGCAGCTCATTAAAATTATTATTTTAATAATATACAATAATAATCAAGTAAATTTGTGCTCAAAATCAAATTAGACAACAATAAATTCTAAACGCACTTAATTCATTATTTATAATGGAATTAGCTCTCTGTAACTGTAAAATTCAAGCTGAATTAATTAACATAAACTAGACTGCCAACTGGTTGGCTAATTAAAACAGCCATAACAATAACAGTATCAATTACAATAACAATAACAGCAACAATAGAGACAGCAACGGCGCAAACTTCACTTCTGTGAGGAGGCACGTCAAAAGGCAAACGAGGATCATTTGTAATTTGCGCACGTGCTAGCTGAGTCAGATAGAAAGGGGGCGGGGAAGGGGGAGCCTAAGCAGAAGGTTACTCAAAATGCTATTAGCCACGCCTATGCTACGCCCACTCATATTGCAGACAGCAAGACAATTTTACTTTTACTTGGGGCAAGTTTTCTATGCCAGCTTGCAAGCCGAATTTATGTCTTGATTTAATTAAATTTAATTTCACATGTCGCACGCACACACGCACAAAGACACACAGAGACAATGCTGGGCGGAAAATCGTAGTGCTGATTAGGTTGCCGGCTTAGCGATAAGTCATACAACCAAATGATTATGATTATATCGTGTGCATGTATGCAAATTGCGTGCACGTTGTGTGACGAAAGTTTTCCTGCCATTTCCCAATGAAAATGGGCAAAAGTAAATGAATTCCTCGTACGCAGCTGAGACAATGCAATTGTCTAATTGTTCTCTCCCTGTCTCTGTCTCTCTCTTTCTTACTCTCTAGTCAATTTGTGCATTTCATTAAGGGCAAAAATTTGAGAATATAATTAAATTGTAATTGTAGTTGGCCAACAAATTGTTGTTTGCACACAGAGCATAAAACAGTGGAGTCCCTTAAATTAGTGCAAATATTTGAGTATCCAGCAGATAATCTATCTGCACATATCGCTTTCACTATCGCCACTTCTCTCTGTCAATCAGGTTTATCGACTTATATTTAAATTACACTTTTTTCAAGCGATTATGTTTATTACCAATTCGTCAATTCGATTGATACATTTCTCCATCAAATGCTGAAATTCCCCGTTGAATACAAAACAAAAAAGATCGCATACAAATCATATCAAATTCGCAGTTTATTAGCATGCAACACTGTCAAACGGATTAATGAATTTGTTTTCCATTTATTTGCTGGCCATTTAAAACCCACATAAAGTACGGAGCGTACGATTCGTTTTACACTGTCTACCACATTTTTTTAAACTCTCATATTATATTCAGTTATTTTATTTTTTTCGTTTTTCTTTTGTTTTTATTGTTGTCGTCTGGCCAGTTGCAGTTTCGCTGTAGCCTTTTATTGCGTGAAAATTTATATATATCGTGGCAGTGATGTAATTCGACTGGGTTGCTTGGTAGTAAAACTGTAAAGTGTGCTGTGAATGCAACTCTGAAGTGAGAAGTCAAGGGCGGTGGCGTGGGGCTGGAGTAATGACAGACTGTGTGTGATACCCTGTACTGAATGGTGAAAGCATTCAATCAGAAGTATCGTGGAAGCTTCTATAACATTGAAAAGGTTCTTTTAAACGATTTTAGGTGACCAGTTATTAATTAATTTTTATAGCAAATTTAAATTTTTATATATTTTGTTTATTATATTATAGTGTATTATTTATTTTATTATTATAGGACAACAAAATTGTTTATATTTATATTCAAATTACCTTTGACTGCGAGCAAGGAACCATGAGAATATTTATTATATTAATTGTTGAATTTGTTTTTGCTTAATTCTGATTTTTTCAATATATTCTTAAAACAATTTTATTATTTTTAAAATTGATTATTTTAGATTAATAGCTATTTTATTATTAACATCTATCAAAGTCTTTAAAAGGTTTCAGTAAAAGCACCAAGCTGCAGAGCTTAAAGCTCATGTACATTTCTTGAACAAACTCCTTGTAATAGAAGCTTTGGAAGCAGTTGCATAATTTAAGTAAAAGCTCAAAGCTCCACAGTAACCAGAAAAGCTTTAGCACATACCCCGACATTGGTGTATTTATTTAAATATTTTATTCCATTAAATTTACAGGGTATCTACCTAGTTGCATTGCATTTCCCACTGCAACTGCAAGTGCTGCTGTTGCTGTTGTTGAATTGCTGTTGCTGGAGCATTGTTTGGTCATTTCAATGGATTACCAAGGGACATGTCCCAGTATGTGTGTACATGTGCCTGTGAGCGTGTGTGTGCGTGTGTGTGAGAGAGTGTTTGAGTTTGTGTAATGCTCAAGTTAACATTATTTTCGTGGTGTAATTCTTTTGAAAACACGGCTCCAAAATCGCATTTAACTTGGCCAACTTGGCAACGCTGGCCAAGCGGCGCTTTAAGCCGCTTTTAAATAAGAGCCCAACAATTGTTGTTGCTTTTGCCAAGCGTGCGCGACAACAACAACAGCAGCAACAACAACAGCAGCAGCAGTGCACAAGAAGAACAGTAGCAACAACAATAACAAGACTCAATTTGCATATTGGAGCATTGAACTTTGTATGGAACTCGCAGTAGGGCGCAGTGTGAGCAGAGGCGTAGGGAAGAGGTGCAGGGGGGTAGGGGGGTCAGTTGGGAACTGGGCGGTTCAGTTGGTAATCGTAATCGCTGTGGTTGCTTGTGACTTCAGTCGGGTGGAGTGTTCACGTTTCAAATGACGTTCGCTTCAATTGAAATGACTGACATGGCGAGCAAAAGGGCAAAAGGGGGAATAAAGGGGCATATGAGGGAGTGTGGGGGGTAGGGAACGGTCCTCAAACGGAGTGACTTGGCCCGTTTTGTTTGCCAAGCTGATGGACAAGTGTCATGGGCGACTGAAGGGCTTGGCCAAACTTCGCTTCGTTGTGACTGTCGACTGGGCGCGTCGCACTAAATTTGATTAATCAGAGAAAGAGAGGGGAGAGGGAGGGGGAGAGAGTGTATGCATAAATGTAATAAGAGACACGCACAGCACGCACACACTCACATTCAAATACGCACACACATTAAACACAATGGCAGGCGCCTCGAAAATTCCGCTCAGTGTAACCAAATGGGCCACTCGAGCGACTTTTCGACGCGTTCCAGCTAATGAAAAACTCAAGCTGCGTCCAAATCAGAAGCTGGCGCAGCGGGAGATGAATTGATTTTAAATCAATATTGACAGATGACATCGGCATCCCCCACTCCTCCCCATCTCCACTCTCTATTCCTCTTCTCATTGGGGGAAACTGGACAAAACGAAATGCAGCAGCGCGCGAAAATTTGCAACATGTCGTGAATGCGAAGTGAACGAATGAAAATTGTGCGGCCAGCTGCTTCTACAAACTATTCCCCTCTCTTTCCTTCCCTCTCCCGCTCTCTCTCTTTCTCCCTCTAAGTCGCAGCTAAGCGAAGGCTGCGGCTGAAAACTGTCAGAGGAGAAATTAGACAAGCTAAAGCTAAATTGTCAACAGAAGCAATCGCAAGATAGATGCGAATAGATGACAGATAGAAATTGAAATAGAAATAGAGAGAGTGAGGGAGAGAGAGGGAGAAATGAGAAATGGAAATGAAAATGGACAGCAAAACGGGAAGACTGCGTGAAGTGAGATTCCCAATGCGCTCTCCTCCCCTCGCTCATTGCATATTGTTAGAAAGGGCTTGACATAAGCCGATGCCCTACATAGAGAGAGAACTGAGACAGATGTCGCATATAACTGACATACATGTGTGTCTGTATGTTCTCGAATCTCTCATGTGTAAATGTTCTAATGCTGATTCATTGTGAGCTTTACTTTGCATCACTCAACGAGATCCATTCGAAACTCAAAGTAAACTTGGGCAACGCATTGAAATTGTGTTGTGAATAAGAAATTAGCGAGGCTTTTAATTGATATTTTCTATAAAGAAAGGTGTGGCAAGTTCTGGAAAGTTTCAAAGAAAAACCTACTAAGGTTCTTTTCTATTTACCTTAGGTATTATTATAAAATTTTTATACAGGTTTCCTGCCTAGCAACAGAAGTACTAATGGAGAAGTATTATGCAAGAAAGAGATCTGCATAAGCTACTTATAAGAGATCATTTGAGAGCTTATAGTATTAATATTAATTCACAGAATAATGATGTATATCTGTCTGTCTTTATTTTGTCGGTCTATTGGACTATATGTCTGTTTGTCTGCCTGTCTGACTTTGGCGGTCTGTCTCTTTCTGTCTTTCTTTTTGACTGTCGGTCTATCTTTAAGTACGAGGGTCGTTTGATAAGTCGTGGCTTTTTGTATTTGCCGCGCACCTGCTCTAAATACAACACTGCTCCTGTCAGCAGTTATCGATTAACAGCTGACTGTAAAATTTTTCAATGCCTATAAAACGCAAACCAAAAACGCAGCTTTCTCAAAATTTTACAGTCAGCTGTTAATCGATAACTGCTGTCAGTTGTCTTTAGAGCAGGGGCGAAAAAAAAAAAAAGTTAAAATATGACTGATCTGGATCTTTCTGTCTATCTCTCTGTCTGTCTGGCTGACTGTGTCTGTCTATCGGTCTATCTAACTGCCCATATGTCTGTCTGTCTGACTCTGTCTAAAGATCTATAGGTCTGTACATGTATCTGTATGTTTGTCGGTCTGTCGATCTGACTGTGTCTGTCTCTCTGTCTGTTTATCTGACTCTGTCTGTCTCTCTGTCTGTCATTTTGTCTGTCTTTCTATCTCTATCTTTTTGTATGTCTATTGGTCTGTCTATCTGCCTATAAGTCTGTCTGTCTGACTCTGTTTGTGGAATCTATAGGTCTGAATATCTGGCTATCTCTCTGTCTGTTTGTCGGTCTGTCGAACTGACTATGTCTGTCTCTCTGTCAGTTTGTCTGACTCTGTCTGTCTTTATCTCTCTGACTTTGCTTCACGGTCTGTCTGCCTTTCTGTCTCCCTGCCTGCCTGTCTGTCGACCTGTGTCTCTCTGTCAGTCATATATTTGCACTTATGTATAAACTTGTATACAATATTACATCAGTTGTCAAAGAGAAAGGCTTAGAATCACAAACAAGTTCCTTTCTGTTAATTAAAGGATATAATACTTTCTGTGCTCGATTAAATAGACACCCTGCCTTAGCATAGTTCTCGGAATGCATAGTTTGCCTGTAATTGTTGCTGACAATTGGATGTAGTTCTTTCATCCCTTGGGCTCATTCATATTTGCACGTATTTTCGATTCGATTTTCTGCACATTCACATTCTGCACACACACACAGATACGCACGGAGTCAGCCCGCATAGAATTGAGATGTCGCTACCTAGGCAGGACAACGAGAAAGGGACACGAAAAGGACACGAAATACAATCAACAATTGCGAGTTAATAAATGTCAAAAGTGACATTTGTGCTGACTCTTCTCCCTTGCTCTTTCCCTCTCTCTCCATCTCCCTTTATCTGCCTCTCTCTATCTACTTTGTGTTACGTCTTAATTGAATGACTTTCCGGCCTTATCTCGATGCGAGTCTGACTCATTGTGTCTGTCTCTTTCTCTCTCTCGCTGTCTCTCTGTCATTTTAATGAGCCTTTCAACTGTCAACAGTAGATTAAAACTAACAATGTGACCCGGGTTAAGTAACTAACCCTGCCCCCTCCCCTCCTCTCCTCTCCTCTTCCGCATTCATCCCTCAGCTCATCTTGTATTTGTGGCTTGCCGATGGACACGCCTCGATAACTGAGGATTATCGCTCCGATAGGGGCGCAGCTGTGGCTCGAGATCGTAACTGTTAATTGCCAGAAATTATGTCAAGGTTCCCTGACTTTGTATATATTGTTGCACGTTGCATAAGGTGCAGCCAACTCAGCTGACATTATCATCGTGTCGAGGGAAATTTTCTTGCATAATTTCAATTGCGCACTTGGCTTATGCCATTTTCCATTTTCCCAGCAGTGGCTGCACCTGCAGCGACTCGATTTCAGTTAACACTTTTCTTTTGGCTTTTCACAGTTTTCTTTCCACAACAATTTGCGGCAAGTTGTTGTTGCTCTTGGCTTTCCTCTGCCTCTTGAGCAAACGAACAAACTATCGTGAGAGTATCTTAGCAATTTGAAAATTGTATCTGTCAGATAAGCCCAGCTCGAGCAGAGTTTTGCTTTCTGCTTTTTGGTTTTTCTTTTTAGTTTTCCTTTTTGGTTTTTCCCCTTTTGTGTCCTCTCTTTGCACACTTCTCTTTTTACAGCGTTTTGTTTGTCTTTCTTTCGGTTAACGCCTTCTTCCTGGCCTGACTTTTGCAGCCAGCGTAATGAACTGCCTTTGTTGCAGTTGTTGTTGCTGTCAGCGCTGTCGTCGCTTCCGTGTGAACCTCCCTCACTGCTGCCGCCTCCTCTGCCCCCCTGGGCAACTCGTCAACTGGCATCGCATAATCACAATAGACACTCGCCCGCCAGGCAGGCAATCCGTTGTAGCTCGGCAAATCAGTCCTGGCACGAACACTTGACTTGAGCATGAACTGATTGCACAGCAGGACCTCGAGTGAAAGAATCTTCTCCTGACCTGGTCACACAATGCACAATGCAACGCGGTTACAAACCCAGCAAATGCAGCGCAATCAACTGACCCCCTTCCCCCGTACTCCATATCTGAACCCTTCTCCAGACCCAAACTGAATCCGAATCGACATTTGACAATCGCAGTGCAGCAGAGAAATAAATTGCATTAAATTAGCCAGTCGCATTGGCAGCGCATTTAAAACGTCGCCTTTCACCATTTTCCGATGCATTTTTCATCAGTTTTCCCCAGTGAATGACTTGTTTACCCTGTTGTAAGCAGTTGACTGTGGGGTATGACAGACTGAACAGATAAAATCTTTGAAATTGGAAAACAGCAAGCTCATGTTTTTGAGGAATGTGTTCATCGTGTACAATATGATTCAATGTTGACTTGAGTTTTCAATCAGCTTGAAGTGGGAAATCATGTTGTACGTTCTTCTAGGAAAGGATTTATGTTGTAAGGGTTGACTACTTAAAATTTATCTGAATAATCTACAGATTATGGAAGTATTTACTCTCTTTACACTGGAAATAGAATGATCAATTAAAGCTAGAACAGAATAATAGACAGAACTGACTTAGGAACAGATTTTTGCTTGTCTTTTATCTGAATGATCTATTCTTTCTTTCATACAAGTATTTTCCTGCCATGCTGATGATCTTTTTAGCATGAACTGAGAGAGAGCATTATATGAGAGAAAGAAGCTAAGTTTTCATTCGATTTCCACAGGTTTTTCCTCAGAGTAAACTTACTTTATTTATACAAGTATTTATTTTGATAAAGGATGTTTAATTAAAAGCTGAATGAAGTATAATAGCTTTTATTATAAATGAGTTTCTCTTTTTCAGAAAAATAACCCCCAGAAGTGATTTTTTAATATTATTTTTCCTTTTTTTTTTTTTTCAAAATTTTTTTTTTTTTTTTTTTATAAAAAATTTTTTTTTTTGCTCAAACTTGTTCTTATAGTTAGAGCTGAGTGAAGATTAAATATCTGTTTCTATCAAAGTATATTCTCTCTCCATGTACAGGATATTTCACAGTCAATTAATAAAAAGTTGTAAAGTTTTTTATATTTTAATAAAGCCATGATAAATATGCTGTTGAAAGATCCGTAGGGACAGTGTGTAAGTGGGGGGAGGCGCGCAACTTGTTCAGCTCATATTGTAGCCCACAGCTAATTTCCAACATGTTCTCCCACTTCAATGACTTCGCTCATTTTATTAATATAAAGCAAAAAGGCGAATCTTCCCCACATTACATGCACACTCAACTATTGCACATCGATACTGCTGATGATGCTGATGTTATTTGGCTTATTTTTTGGCCTTTATTTGGCTTACTCGATTTTTGCGCTTGTATTTTTAATCAATACACGAAAACTTCATGTTGCAAATATTTGTTGTTGTTGTTGTTGTTGTTGCCTCAGCGACCACTGAATGCTTTCAATTTAATTAACTTTTTCTGCAATATTTGCCCAGTGTGTTTATTTTTTATTGCACTTTATCGAGTTGTAAATTTACTTTTGGCCTGTGTTGGCGTGGCTAAACTTATTAAAGTTTTTTAACACTGAATCCGAAGCAGTCGCACGGGCGAACGGGGGCTTCATCGTCAGTTTTTTTCAATCAATCAACTGATGATTTTTTGTTTTCTCTGTTTTGGGTGTGAATGTGAAGTGAAAAACGTATTCGAAAATTGAGTTACAGTCGAATGGGATTGTGAAAAATTAAACACGGTTAATAAAGTGTAAAACTGGCGCTGGAAATTGCATTGAAAACGTATTGAATGGGAACGAGAATGGGAGAATGGAACACGATTGAATATTGGTGAAATAAATAGCGGGGAACAAAAACTAAATATAATAAGTTACTTTTCAAATTACAGTTTATCGTATTGCCAGCTTGAAAGCTCACAATTTAACACAATTAATTAAGTGCTTTAACGTGCTTATGTACGCTTTGCCAAATAATTTTTTGTTATTAAGAATTTTGATTGAGTTAATAAATTGATGAGTTTACAAAGTTATATTTTAATTTTATACTTGCTTTCTTAATTTTATACCTGAGTTAATGAACTTGCGACCCCTTTAAGCACTAACTTATTGCCAGTTGAGTGCTTCCTAATTCCAGCAGCTGCCTCAGTTAAACCCAAACCTTAAGCCCTAGACTAGCTACACATCCTTTAGCCAGAGATGCATATCAAATGTCATTCGTCATTTGCATTCGCTACGCTTATCGCGGGGAAGCGTTGCTAATGATGCAAGAGAGATCTAATTAAAGCACGCCACATGCACCACAAAAGATCAAGCCATGCAAAAGACTCGAGTAAGGGGCGGATCCTGGCCCTGTTCCTGCCCGATGGGCATTAACATATGTTCCGTTTTTGGGCAGGCACGCGAACTGGTTCCGGTTCGCTCCTCGTCTTGTTGTTTGTGCAAAGTATTTAGTGCAACAATTGAGCCGGAAATACACAGAGAAAACACACGGACTGCCTCAAGCTGGTCCGGTTCCGGTACAGCCCTATCCGGGGGCATTAATTTTACGGCAGAGCGAACAACAACGAGGAAAGAGCGCAAAGCAAAAAAAAGAAGAGAAAAGGAACTTCAAAAAACGCGCCGATTGCAATAAATTTTGACCAACTTCGAAGCTGGCTGGACTTGACTTGGGAGTGGGGCCAATTAAAATGGGATTCAAATGCGTGTTTGATTTGGAAGCTCGTCTCTGGGGCGTCTCTCGGGGATTGTGAGTCAATTAAAAATACTTGACAGTTTCGTACTAAGATTGCCAGGCTTGGAAGGCTTGGCAGGCTTTAAAAAGGGTTCACGTTGTAAGTAAATAAATTGTTGTAGAACTTTCGCTATTCAAGTTCGATTTGAGGGCAAAGGAAGAGGTGAGGGGAGGGGCACAGCTGGCAACTGGCATTGGTAAATCTGGCAACTGACCGTACCAAAGTTTTGTCCGTTAAGCTGGCCGTAATTAAAATTTCGTGCCGCGTCGTAAGCCTCGGGCGGATTATAGACCCGCCGAAAAACTCGTTCAACTTTTGTTTCCAACTTCCCTTCCTCTTCTCTTCTCCTTGTACTCCTGCCTCTCTCTCTTGTTTCTTTCAGCTTTGCTGCTGTTGTTGTTTTCTGATTGATGGCAAACATGAAGCCGAAACTTTTGAGTAATGGCCAGAAGATACAAGTATTCTTGGTAAGTTCGATTCGCGACGCTTTAAAGGTTCACAGACATTGTTGCCTTTTGCCTCTGATCCGTCAGCCTAATCGAATTTCTATTTTATCCCATTTTCCCACTTTATGTTTATCGTTTTTTCTCCTTTTTTTCCCTTTTTTCATGGCAAATTTCATTTCAATAAAAGTCGCATTAATTTCATTTAATTGTTGCTGTTGTTGTTTGCTTTTTTCCACCTGTCACGCTCGTTTCATCGGTGCCTCTATTTACTGCAATCGTCCATTTCAATTAACTCTCAAGGATTATTTTATTATGTCAATCAATTTCCGCAACTAAAAAGGCAGCAATAAACGGCGTCGATTTTGTTTCCTCCTTCCCCGTTTCCCTTCCACGTTTCACTTTTATTTTTATGGTATTTTCAATGGTTTTCCTTTTTTCTTTTTCCCCGTAAACGGACACCTTTATTAGTCGCAACTGAAAAAGGTTTTAATTAAATGCGCAGCTGAATAAATTGTAATGAAAATGCGAGAAAACTCAGAGAAGAAACAAAGTATTTAAAAGGTAGAAAACATTCCATTCCAAGAGAAGAACTTTTCAAAGATTTCCTTTGCTTTGCAGACATTTAAGGCTTTTGATTTCTGCAAATAAAACTCAGCATTGAGTGGGTTATATCTATGATATATTTCGGAATTTGGCAACCCCTTCAATAACAGGGCTGAGCACAATTCGAGCAATTTGCATAACAACAGCAGGCTGTGAATTTTCAATTCGAATTTCCGTTCAATTGGGCACTTACAGGTTGTGGCAACATTTGCTAGTTTTTCCTGTAATTGCACGTTTGTTGCTTACGAAAATTTACATGTAACATGCAGAATTTTCCACAGCAATACTCGGGAAAACAACTCGACTCGGGCGGCAATAAAATCAAAACTGCCATGAATCATTGAACACATTGAAAACACTCCAGCAATTATAAAAGTCAGAGAGGGAGGCAAAGAGGGGCGTCTAGGTTATGTGGGCGTATGCTAATGTCTGCGTGTGTGTGTGTGTGTGTGTGTTTGTAACTTGATCTATGGCCCCAGCATATGTTGAGGCGAAAGAACAAACAATTGTTGAGCCTCGACGATGACGACGAGCCAATTAAAGATAACAAGAGGCCGTTGGCGTAGCCGAAAGAACTTTAAAGTTGTGGCAAGAAATGCATTAGCATAAAGCCTAAGGGCAAACAAAAACGGGGGGGGCGGGAAGAGAGAGTGAGAGTGGGAGGCAGAGCGATAAAAAGCCTATGACTAACCACCTAACTGGAAATAAATGCTGTATAAAGAACAAACAATTGTTGACTGCAATCAATCAGCAGAGTTAAACGTTTCCGAGTCTCTGACTCGACTGCCAGACGGACTGCCAGAGCGACTGCCAGACCGACAGAGCAGGAAGGAAGTGCTGCGGGCTCGGAGCTTAGTCTGGCTACGTACGGTAACTTGAAGACATGAAACGGGCTGAGCAGGGCAAAAAAGAAAAGGCATTCGAAATGAAGTGCATGTTGTGTTGCGCATTGTAAGAGGGGGAGAGAGGGAGAAGGAGGGCATGAGTAGGTGTGTCGACTAAGCCGACAAGACTGACTGCCGGCATTGAAGCCAAGGGCAGCAGAGCAGGCGAGGGGAATTCGCCCCATCGTAGCTCGCGCCCGCCTGGGGAATCTGCAGGAAACTCAAGTCGTAGCGGAGCATTGAAAAATCATTGCGACGCAGGCGGAGAAGCAAACAAAGCGGCAATAAATGCAGAAATGCCAAGTGCATAAATATGATAAAGGGGAAAGCCAGGGGGGGCGCTGTGTAGGGAGTGCCTGAGGTGGAATACTCCTGGTAGTATATGATACCATAGCCAGCAGGCTTTACAGCTTTAATCGAGCGTAGCAAAGCTCTGTGGCCCCAGAGGGAAACAGCAGAGCAAAGCAACAGAGCACCTGATGACACTGTGCAGCCTGAGTGAGGATTTGCAAATGAGAAGCGAGAAAGTTGTACATTTAATTGATAATAATAACATTTTACTCAATGAAAAGCAACAATTGTCAACAAGCTAAGAAGAGTAAAAGCAAACAGAAGTTCGATCTAATATCGAATTAATTTATAATGGTATCTCTATTAATTAATCGATTATATATCGTAAGTTTAACAGTATACTTAAGGATAGAGAATGATAACAATGCATAGAACTATCGAAGGAAGCGATGGAATTCTAGGGATTGAAAACAATTCAAAAAACTATCGAAAGAATCGATGGAGCAAGACTAACTAAACAATAGATGGACGCCACTATCGATAAAAATCATTCTCTAGTTTATTCATTCTAAGACTAAGGCTCTGTAATACAAAGAATCTATTTTACTTTTTCTAGATTTCATTGAGTTTTTATAACAATGTATGTATATCAATGGACTGTTTTTCGATAGTATCTTTATGTTCAGAATGCCTATAAAATTATGTTATTTGATAATTGCATAGGTTTGTATCAAGTGTTTTGTGCTTTATATAAAGTATGTAACAATTCGTTAAGATAAGAGTCCATTTCTGATTAAAATGCATGAAACTATCGATAGAACCGATTGAATTCAGAAAAACTATCAAAAAAATCCTTCTCGCTAGCATATAAAGATCTGTTTCCATAGGTTTCTAAGGATTATTTGCCTTCTAACTAATTCCAAACTATTCCTCTACTCTCGCAGATGACTCAATGTGCTCTAGCAAACCCTTCACTCCCTAATCCTGCTGAGCAGTGTCATGAAAAAGAGCTAAGATAAAGTTGTCGGCTTTCAAACTAATTGCAAGCAGAGAGAAAGAGTGAAAGAGAGAAACAAAGAGAGAGAGAAAGACAGATAGAAATAGACAGAGAGACAGCGATAAAAAGAAGTGAAATGCTGAGAAGCTTAGAGGACTTTTAACTTGCTGGGCAGGGCTCAGCTCAGGCAGATTCATGACAGTTCAACTGAGAGCTGGACGAGTAGATGCAGAGTGAGATCAGCTGATAAAAGATAAGCGCAAAATGTTTATGCAGCAGTCAGTTACGACAACAACAACAACAAAAGCAACAACAACTATAACAATGCCTGACAATGACAAGAGCAAGAGGTAAAAAACGAGGCGAGGCTGAATAGAAGAAAAGCAAAGGAAAACAAACTATTGTGAACGAGACTCGAGGTTACGCTGTGTTGTTCATATTGTTTGGGATTCCTTTATTTGAGGTTTGCTTTTCTAGCAGAGCACTTCATTTGAATTTATGAATAGTATTAGTGAGTGCACTATGAATATGTGTGTGTGTGTGTGTGGGTATTCATGGGCTGCCACTCGAAAATGCCAAACCAGAGAGCGCGAAAGGAGTTTAGGCCCAACTAGGTAGAGTTTTTAGGTTCAGATTTCGAGTAGTTGATAGCTGAAGTAGGCAGGGGTAAAGAGAAGAGGGGAAGGAAGGGGGTTAAACAAAAACCCTAGTGCTGTGCTGTGGGTACCCATAAACAGATCGTTAAACGTTGCGAGGCAAATGGGCGGCACACGCAAACACGACGGAAACCGGTTGGGAGAGAGACACACAACTGGTTGCATGGATTCCGCAGATGCATCAACAAGATCATGATGAGGACGAGCATGACGACCATGATGATGATGATGATGGGGCTAATATTGTGCTGCATGCAAGACAAAGAGAAGCTGCTGCTGCAGAGGCTGCTGCTGTGGCTGCGTGGCACGCCCTCTAATGACCCGGCCATAAAAAGCTCATCAACGTCGTGGCGCAGCTGCTGCAACAGCAACAACCACAACAGAAATTTGATAAAAATTGCAGCCAAGGTGGAACCTGTTCCCTCACTCTACCCCCTCCCACCCTCTGTTTGCCCCTCCTGCCATCAAACTCCCTTTCAAACCCACACAAAACAATTTGAAGAGCCAACGATTACTTAAAGTGCACTCAGGCAACAAATGATAATGCAACAGCAGCAGCAACAACAACAGCAACAACAATCGCCCAGAAATAGCCCTGAGATACACTGAAAATGTCATGAAGTCAAAATTCATAAAATCGCATAGATATTTTATGTGAAAATACTAGAGAAATGGAAAGCGAAAAGAAAAACCTAACAAAGACAACGCACAGCAACAACTGCAGCACGTTGCATGTTGCTGTTGTTGCACGTGACTCTTTGTTGCTGCTGCTGTTGTTGGCACTGTCCTGCAAACATTTCCGGCAACATCAGCAGCAGCAACAGCTCGGCTTCAAGGCTGAGTGCCCTGGAAAATGCAGCTGAAGGGGTTTATTGGCAGTGTGGGAATTTTAGTTGGATGTGATATGATGTGAAGATGATATGGTAGAAATATTATGCAATATAATCATATAATAGAAGCCTATTTACTGTAAATTTTCTAGAAATTTTGAGACATTATTTCTAAATGAAAACATTAATTTTTCTTCCATTGATCAACTAGATATTAAAAAAGAAATCAATTTATTTCCTTTTTTCTAAAATTTTTCTATTTCAGCGCAATCTCTTCGCTTGAGAACTTAGTTAAACCTTCTGAGAACCTTTGTCATTCCTGCCGCTCTCCCCCTTTTATCTCCTACAATTGCCCGCACTTGCCGCTTCTAATCCGTTGTCTTTATCGTTTATTGTGGAAATGTTTTTACGCTTGAACGCCTTCGCGTTGTACTTGCTACAGATTGAAGCGCCGTCGCAGCTGTTGCGGCACTCGTAAATCAAATCCTTTAGCCTGTAACTCCCCCCCCCTCCTCATGCCACTTCGTTGCATGTCGCAGAGTCACAAAAACAAATACAACTAATTAGAGTCATAAATCTCGAAGCGGGCGATCGTAAAGCCCAAGCGAACAACTCAATAATGAGGAGCCTCTGTCTCTCCCACTTTCCTCCTCCCTCTCTATCGCCCTCTCTGCTTAATATGCAGTACGTGAAGGGGTCAAAATCAGAACAGTGTCAATGTGGAGGGGGTCTGTGGGGGCGTGGTCAGTCAGTGGTTGAGCCACAGTTGACCCACATTTTTTGGCTTGAGAGACAGGCGAGACTTTTATGACTTGAATATGAGAAGGTGGCTTTATGGTCGAGTGGCACGACATGACTGAGTGCTGAGGGGGCAGGGAAGGGGGTAAGAGGGGGAAGGGGGGTACTACCAACATTTGCATGTTGACAGCACACAGACAAACACACACAGACACACAGAAAGTGCATCGAAAGTCATGGCCTGAGTGCATTCGGTTTTCGTTTATGTTTTTGTTTTATTTCATTTACGACTTTTGTTGCTCTTCTTGTTGTTGTTGCTGTTTACTTTGGTATTTTTTGTGCTTTTCTGGGCTCGCATTCGAAAGTCTCTCGAAAGCCCACTTAACAGTGCAGTGTGAATGCACTCATGAATGCCTTTTGGAGGCGCCTTCGACTTCTTCTTTTCCTTTGCCTTCGCTTTTGTTTAATGTTTATTAATTTATAAGTTAAGGTTTATTGCCAAAGACATCATTAGAGTGAAAGTCGATTTGTTACAGCGTTTGTTCGTTTATTTAGCTGCCCATTGTACCCCCCTCCTCCTCTCCCCTTACTCGATTTATGGCCAATCATTTGTCTTCTCTCTCGCACATTTGTTGCCTTTGCTAAAGTTTTTTCTTCCCTCTTCCGTGTTTTACTTTTTTGCTTTTGAATTGCCGCAGACTTTTATTAATGACAAAGAGGGGGAGGGGGAGGACTTGTTACCGCTTTGGGGTTAAATTAATATTTTTATTGTGTACGAGCGGATGATTTGTCATAAAGGTAAACTCTGTGGGGAACTTGGGATACGCAGGGGAACTATTGCAAGGGAATGCGTGACTGATTTGGATTGAGAATCCAAGTAAGAGTTGATTGTAATTAATGTGAGTATTAATTTTGAATATATGCGGTTTGTATGTGAATGATAATATTTTTTAAAAGAGATAAAAAATAATGAAAGAAATAAAACAAACTTTTATTTGTATATCTTTTATCTATTTCTTGTCTTCAAATTTGTTATCAACTCATTTTTATGTTCATACTTGGCTCTTGAATCTATAGTTAAAAAGTTGTATAAAAAGTGAACATATTTTCAGCACTTACTGTACAGTATTGTTGCCAAAACTTACAGTAAACTTTTTTTACAGAATTGTTTATCGATATATATCGATAATTGAAAGTCAAACCATATACTCATGTGAGCTAAGCATATCAATAGACATTTTATAGTTTTAAATTTGCAATAAAGTTTTCAAATATTTTTACAAAATCTTAATAAATCTACTAAACATATTCAGTGCTTAATTTTTTACCTTCGATGTTTATGTAATTCTTGCACTCACTGTACAGAGTTGTCATCTATATTTATACTTCATTGCATAGTCACTAAACAAGTTTTTCATTTGCTGCAACCTGTTTCTCTAGGCCAACAAAGGCAACGTTTAAACAGTCTGCTTAGTCGCACTTTATTATCAACAGTTGCAGTTGGCTGCTACCAACATTCCCCTCCCCCTGTCCCTGTCTGCAAATCCCCGCTCGTTAAAGAATCAAAGGCGCAGGCCAAAGTTTAATTACGCTAAAAGAGTGTTTGGTGTTTCGGGACTTTGTCTGTGCATCGATGAGGCCGCTAAATACCGAAGGGATGCGCCAAACAAAGACCCCCACAACTGACCACGCCCAGTGCAGAGAGTAGGGAGCAAGGGTAGGGGGGAGTAGGGCGAGGCAACTGTAGAAGATTGCTACTGCATTGCGCTTCCACTAAACTTGGCCAGAACAAAAGCATTTTGGTTTTGAGTGTTTTTCATTAAGCGCGAGGGAGGCACAAAGAAAAGAGCGATAAAGGGACATAGAGAGAGAGAGGGAGAGAGAGGAGGGTAAGGGGTGTAGATGTTAAAATGTTTAGCAAATACAAAAAAGGGAACAGGCGACAGTTACGTCGAGGGTCGCGCAGAGTGTTGACTGCGGAGGCCGCGGAATGGAATCCAATAATCTGCACTGCACACACTCCAGCCTGCAACTGTGTGTGTGAGAGAGTATGTGTGTGTGTGTGTGTGAGTGGCAACTGGGAAAGTGGCCTCGAGCAGGTTCGCTAAGTGGTCAGGCGGGAATAGAACAGAGTCGAGTCAAGAGTCGAGACACGAGACAGAGAGAGAGACGCAGACGGAGACGAAGGCAGTTAACTTGGTCAAGTGCTGAGCCGGAATGTGAAAGCCATCGTTATGGTCATAGCCAGCGATAGTCATAGTCATGGCCAGAGAGCTTAGAATGCGTGTCAGTCGGGCGCTTTGCCAGCCAGCCTGCCTTGCTGAGTGCCCCCTTTCCAGAGTCGCAGTCGAATCGCAGCACGTTTCTGGGCCACTTTTTTACGGCCAAGTCGCGGCGACTCTTTGCTGGAGTCAGACGCAGTTTTCTAATTTCATTTGCACTGAACACCTGCAGAGTGCACAGAGTGTACAGAGTGGTACAGCGACTGACAGCAGCCACTGTGTTTAGTGGCCTTTTGTTATCAACTCTCCTGCTGCCCCCTGCCTGCTGCCTGCTGCTTGGCCCCATTTTAATTGCCAACTGTTTGGCCTGCACTTTGTATGCGTTGCTCGGACTTCATTTCAGTTGCCACGCCCCCTTTTCCTCCTTTTGCCTCTGCTGTTCCCTTTTCGCCTTTCCCTGCCCTGCTCCTACTCCCTCTCTCCCTCTTTTTTCCTCTCTTTAGCGCCCTTCCTCGCTGCATCTCTGGCAATGCGTTTCTATTTTTATGCCACTTTGGTCTCGCACTGTATAATTCGCTTAACGCCGCTAGGTGGCGCTCTTGTGCTCTCTCTCCCTATGCCGTTATGGCCCTGTTGACCCAATTGCCGTGCCCCGTTTCCGACAGACGAGCCGCGTTTATTTTATTTTTCATCTTCTTCCTTTTCGCTTTTTCTCCTCTTCTTCTTCTTTAATTGCAAGTGTGAACATTTTGTCTAGTGGTTTTCATTGTTATTCTCGCTGTTGTTGTTGTTTTTGTTGTTGTTGCTCGCCTCGCCTTGCCAATCTTTGCTGTTTTCGCTTTTTTCGCGCTCGCCTGCGGCTCAGTTTTGCCAACCCCTTTTTTTATTTCCGTTTCCGTTGAAGCTGCGCGAGTGTTTAGTTTATCAGCCACGCTGGAACTGCAACCGACTCCCTCCACCCCCCTGCAAAGCTATCGCGACTACCATCTCTATGTCTATATCTGTTTTTTTGGCCATGCTGCTGGCATTTACCTGTCCAGGATGCGGGTTTAAGTGAGGCTGTTCGGTGTACGTACCTGTAAGTAAAGAGAATTGAGAGGGATTTAGTATGTTGTAGAGGTTATGTTGAAGATTAGAGGTTATGTTGAAGTTTAAAATAAAGTAGAAGACGTTTAAAGAAAACTACTGAGATTCTTTTGCAGTTTTCTAACAGTTTTACCCCATTTAAGATGAGTTTTTATAACTTAAGCTAGAGAAAAGTAGTATTAAAGTGTTTTGATGTCTTTATACATTTATAGGTAGTTCCAATAAGCATCCACACAAGATTAAGAGAAGGGTAGGTTAGGTTAAGAAGGTTAGGCTCCCTGATGAACACTCAGATTATTTGTTCCCACAACTATTTATAGCAATTTGAATGAGAGAGAGGCCTGTTTATGTAAGTTGAGACTCTTGCAAGTTATCTCAAAGATATTTTTACTTATGAGTGAGGAAATACACCTTCAAATACAATAAAATATTTGGTATCTGCCAAAAATGTAGCGCTTGTTCTATTAAGACTTTAAAATATATATTACTGCAAGAAGAAGTTTCATCAGTTAACCAGAGTAACTCTCATTGGAGCTCTCACTCTGGAGAACTCTTTAAGTTCTTAAAAAAGATATTTAAAATATAGATAAGATAGATATTTCTTTAATCACAGAATAACCCTTGCTAACATCTTACTAGCTAAACTCCCCAATAAATTAAAACTACATTTATAGCGATTCGAATGGGTCTGGCAACCACACACAGTTTGCTTGTCTCATTTTACACATATGTTCTGCCCTTTTTTAGTTCCTTCTCCGCTTCTCATCTGCTGCTCTCTCATGCCTTGCCATTTCTTGCCACATTATTATAATTTCTATCGTTTGCAATCCTTTTATTTTCCTTTGCTTCTGCTTTTGTATCTATTATCCACATTTGTTTGCGCATTCGCCAAGACATGCGAACTGAACTTGCCTTATTTCTTATTCATTCCATTGTTCTATCTATGTAAATGCAGAAGGAGAAGAAGAAGTAAAAAACCCGCTGGCAAGTGTCTTTTTTTGCTGCCAGCAAACTTCACATGTCAAGGCGCCTTTTTTCCCATGCAAATGGGGGAGTGAATCACGCCCCCTTGTGCTTCACTCTCTCTCTTTCCTTTACTTGGGGGGAAATTTATTTACTTAATATTATGTATATTGCACATATGCCCCATTAGACAACTTACGCAAACACACACACGAACACACACATCATAAAAACAATTCATGAGGAGGTAAAGAAAGGAGGGAGAGAGAGAGAGGTAGAGCTTGTGCCACAGGTGGTTAATAGGGTAACTTTTACACTTAATGTCACCTGCATTTGTTGTTGTCTTTAGTCCCCCCTGCCTGCCACTCTCCTTACCTACCACAATCCTGCTCCCTTTCTTGAGGGCGCCTCCTGTTTTATGTCATAATTTACATACATTTTGTATGTTCCTAGCAAAGGGGGAGGGGAGTGGGGGTGCTGCTCATCCCAGCCCCCTTCTGCAGGTACATTGAACCTGCAATCATTGCGAGTGCAAAAGCAGCGGAAAAAACCGTGAAAAAAGTAGCGGGAAAAAAGCATGGAAATAATGCCAAAGCCGCGAGCAAAAAAATAACGCGCCCTCTTGATAAGGCGGACGATGAGGAGGGGGAGGAGGGGGGTGTAGTTACATATAAAAGTTCTGCCGGCAGGCGTGACTAAAGCAACAACAACAGCGGGAATAACAACAACAACAACTGTTGCTAGTTTCCGGCTTCCTGCTGTGATGACAAATTTCTGCTAGCCAACATTCTGTTCAACCTTTTATCGGGTTCGAGTTCGTCTAACGGGCTCGTGACGGAGGGGGGAAGGGGGGGTTCGGTTTGGTGTTTGTGGCCCTGTCCGACTTGACTGTCTGTCGCCATATTTTGTCATGCATTCGATTTACATTCCCCGACTTTTTTACCAATATTTCTCTGCCTTCTCCCTTTCGGTTTTCTGTTTTTTTCCACGTTATGAAGTTTAATAATGCAGCGTGACAATTGTTCGTTGTTTGCTTATTGTGCAGTTGCATCAGGCAAATGATGATGTTGAATTCTGAAACACCAACAACAACAACAACAGCAACAACAACAACTACAACAGGTGCTAATAAAAAGTGCTGCGGGGCTTTGAAGCGCACACCTCGATGGACAGAGGGAATTTTAGGCACTCACATTAAATTCTACGCAGCAAATTGAAAATTCTAACGGAAATTTGATTTCGCTTACAGTGGTTAAAGTTGTGAGAATATGTGATTAAAATATGTGCGGGAATTTTCAATAAAAGTGTGATAAATTTACAGCTAAAAGTTTTAATATTATTTATAATTTAAGAAAAATTTTACAAATTAAAATATCGAAAGAAATATGTTATATCGAAGTTACATTTTATTAGACTAGTTGAATTTCTTATAATTTTAGAATTTTTTATCGGAACTTAAGATAAATGTTGGTTTAATATATGTTAACATTTAATCATTAAATCATTAATTCAAACTTTCTTCAATTTCTTAAGTATTTTTTCATATTTTAGAGTAGTATTTAAAAGAAATTTGAGATTCGTTTAGGTGGTTTAGTTTTACAATGTATGCATTGGAACTTGAGTTAAATATGTTCAATATTTATTAAAAATACTTAACAAATATCATATAATGTTTATATTTTTTAGAATTTTAGAAATTTAGAAAATTATTATAAGTTAATGAAACCTTTTTAATTGCAAAGAAAATGTTTTTGTTTTAATTTTAAAATTTTGCCTTCAATTAAAGTTTGAAGTAAAATTTTGAATTTATGTACTGAGTAATAGGTGTAAATAGGTTTACTTGAAGTCCATGATCTACAAGACACTTGTCAACTTGCAGGGTTATTACAATTCACACACACACACCCACACAAAGTGAGCTGTCTTCCCTCTTTTCTTTTAGTCTCTTCATATCTAAGAGGTGTACAAATTATTTAGGCAATTTCCATTTGAATTTTTCGCACTCCTCTTTGCGACTTGGCAACTCAATTCGCACTGCACACACACGTATCCTGCCCTTCCCCCTCTCTCACTACTCCCTCTATCTGCGTCTTTGTACTTTAAATAATGAAGCTATTTTCGCGCTCAATTCCCATATGCAGGCAATCACTTTAGAGTTCCGACTCGAGTGGGCCAGCATCAAGTTGGCTAACAATGCCAAAACATTGCAGCAGCCAAGAAGACTTGCTCCCCCTCCCTCCCTCTTCTTACACTCTTCCGCCCCCCTTGGGAGCTGGCACGCACACGAGCTTCAGTGGAAATCAATAGAAATCCTTCTGCGCGGGCGTTTTATCTGCATCTTGAGCCAAGTCGCGCTCGCTATCTCGCGCTGCCATCTTCATAATCGCCATCATCATCCGTTTGGCATGACCATAACGTGTCCTGAACACGTAGCAAGCATAAAAAAAGGAAAGGAGTAAGCTGGAGAGGGGGAAGGGGGGAGGGAGAAGGGAGAAGGGAAGTGACTCTGGTGCGTTATCAACATGCTTGGCATTCATAAGATCTCTAAAAAGCAAATGCTACGGCCCAACGCGAAGCTACTTAAGCTGCGCGCCAGAGCAGAGCCAGAACGTGCAGCAGGCAGAGAAGGGAGAAAAAGGGGAGAGAGGGTGGAGAGGGGGCGGCAAAGGGTTGCTGACAATAGACCGTGGGCCGTGCGCTGCATTGTGTCAGCATTGAAGCGGCAAGAACGACGACAACCTGCTCAGGCGCGCAACCAAATATGCTCAGCGCACATAATACCTGTCTTTTGTGTACCCTCCCTCCCTTCCTCTCCCCCTCTCTCTGTCACTCTCTCCGTTGCTCCCCCTCTGTTCATTCTTTGCCATTTCCCCTTGCGCTGTGGCAGCCACTTGCTTTTGGCACGACAAAGTTTTCAATAAACTCCCTGAAGCGTGTGCATTAAGTGCAGCAGCGGAAGCCAACTCAAAGTGACGATACAGTGGGGCAAATTGATTAGAATGTGTGAAGGTTGTGAAGAGTAAATTAGAAGGGGAATAATTTGAAGATATGGAAAATAAAAACGAACCATAAAAACATATTTAGATTATATAAATTATCGAATTATCTATAGACTAGAATCTATAAAATTAATATGAAATCATTGCATTAAAAATAAATTTTAAATATTTGGAAAATCTAAATCGATAAATGTACATAACACTTTCGTGAAATTATTATGTTCCATTTCTGCCTATTTTAAATGATTTTATTAGCGAAGATATATACATTTGCCTAAGGCAATTTTCGATCAATTTTAAATTATTTTATAACTAACCTAATTCATTTTCTGGAGGGAAATAAAGTTTAAGTAAAATTTCGAAATATTGCATAAAGACTACAATAAAAAAGCTTTGATGTTGCCCATAGTCTTTATATAATTTTTTGAGTGTTAAATACTAAAACTGTAAATAATAATTAATACAATAATTATTTAAAATGAATCAATCAATTTTAATAAAATTAAAAATAGGTTGAAATTCAAAAACCCAACTGTTTTTTCAGGCATTGCTGTTCAACTGATTCCCATGAAAAGTTTTCAATCGTGAAAGAGTATTTTAATCTTTTGCATAAATAAAATACTCAACATGAATACCAATATTGTTATAAATAATCATATGTTGCCATATCAAACAGACATTTATATACATAAGTATGTCATTCAAATTCTTTGCTCTTCACACAATGTCAATGCCTTTATACTTTATGCACCCGCCCCACTGTGCTTGATTAAACCTCATCATTGGCCTCATTGTGGGCAGCCCCAGTGTTCGCAATCTTCCACTCCATGCAGTATGTTTGCCAGCATGTTTCCCTTGTCGCTCTGCTTGTTCCTGTGTTTCCCATTGCCGCACAGCAATTTGCATGGCTCGAGATTCCGATTCGAATGCGACGGCGATGGCGACGGCGAGAGCGAATGTGAAATGCGAATGGCGAACTGGGAAATGGGAAATGGGGAAGGAAAAGTAGGAGTAAATCGTGTAATGCGCCTGCAAGAAATTGCCTAATACGGCTGGCATAGGCAGAGCTCTACAGTGGGTGAGGTTATGGGGGGAAAGGGGTACATAAGGGGGGTGTCTTGTGGAAGTTGGCAATGCGAAATACAAATTGAAATGGAAGCAACATGGACCGCAAAAGTGCGCCGCGGGATAAGCTAACGAAAAGCGATGACGATGAGGCATATGAGACCTGAGGCAACCTTAGAGGCACAGATAGAGTGCAAGGGAGATGTATGAAGAGGGGGTGGGGGAGAGGGTTGCGGCGTCTAAGGTAACGAGCTGTACGTGCGCTTGCCCATTTATGATGACGATGACGCTGCAAGTGCCACCTGTTGTTGTTGCTGTTGCAGCAGGTGGCGTTGCATGCTTGGACGCCGTCACAAGCCTTGATTGCGCTGAGCAGGGTCAGAGTAGGGGGTGGGGTGGCAGGGGGCACTGGCAGGGGCAGTTCGTGCTGCGTGCCTGATGCAAAAGTTAGATAAATAAAAGCTTCAAGTGCAGCTCGATGGAAATTTAAAGCGTGGGAGTTTGCAACTGCGAAGAGGGGCAAGGAAACTCGCAAGAGCTGCTGCTGCAGCCTCTGCTGCTTTTGTTGCTGTTATTGTAATTGTTTTTGTTCTTGTTGTTGTTGTTGTAGCTTGATTAAATGCCCATTTTTGTGCACAGTTTTTAACACGTCGCGCTGCGGTTGAGCACGAAAGGCGAACGAGGCGCAGCGCATTCCGCACGGCTTTGCCTGCGCCCAACACAAAGACAGCAGCAACAGCAGTTACAGCAGAAGCAACAACAACAGCAACAACAACAACAACAGCAACTGCAACAATCCGATCCTGTGCTGGCCATAAAAAATGTCCATTGTCCTTCAAGCGAACGGCTGCCAATGCTGCCTGCCTTTCACTGAGCTCCCATGAAATGCGAGCATTGAAGCGTTGTCTCTCCCTCACTGTCTCTCAGTTCGCTCTCCCCCCCCCCCCCCCCCCCCTCCCCAACTGACCATGTGAAAATAATAATTCTGGGTATAAAACAATAAAAATTTTTATTTTTATTTTCTCCCCCTTTTTTCCCCCCAACAAAGGAAAAAAAATAAATACACCCAAACAAAAAAAAAACACCCCCCCCCCCCCCCCCCCCCCCCCTTCTCCAAAAAAAAAAAAACAAAAAAAGAGCCTCCTCCTACAAAAAAAAAAAAAAAAATATAAAAAAAAAATTGAAAGTTTCTAACTTTTTTTCTTTTTCTCTAATCTACCTTAACTTCAATTCCACCCCCCCAACCCCAACAACCCCCCCCCCCCCCCCCCCCCCCCTCCCCTTCCTCCCCCTCTTCTCCTTTTTTTTTTTTTTTTTTTTTTTTTTTTTTTTCTTTTTTTCTTTTTCCCCCCCCCCTCCCCCCTTTTTTTTTTTTTTTTTTTTTGCCTTTTTCTTTAATAAAAAAAAAAAAAAACCACCCACAACAAAAAAAAAAAAAAAAAAAAAAAAAAAAAAAAAAAAAAAAAAAAAAAAAAAAAAAAAAAAAAAAAAAAAAAAAAAAAAAAAAAAAAAAAAAAAAAAAAAAAAAAAAAAAAAAAAAAAAAAAAAAAAAAAAAAAAAAAAAAAAAAAAAAAAAAAAAAAAAAAAAAAACCAAAAAAAACCCCCCCCACCCAAAACGGCCGAGAGGGGGGGGGAGGGGTTTGTTTTTTTAATTTAAATTTAAAAAAGTAATAAAAAGGATTTGGATGTGTTTGGGGGGGGGAGAAACAAAAGAAAAAAAAAAAAAAAAAAAAAAAAAAATATAAAAAAAAAAAAAAAATTTAAAAAAAAAATCAGAGGTAATTTACTTATCAATCACTGTTTGCAGCATCAGTCGAGAAACATAAGAGGAACAGGGAAATTGCAACAGTTAAAGAGAGAAACATAACCTAAGAATTCAAGAGAAACAATGGAAGTAGAACAATTTTATGGAACTGCAAGAATCTTGTGCATTTTTTAAGGTTTAATAAATATTCAAATGCAATAAATAATATTGTAAAAGTAACATAGGAAACGTCAGCGAAATAATGGAATTGGATCATGTTTGATCAAGTAAAGCTCAATTTAATTAAAAGAAAGAGATATTTTGTTTTTATTCTAACTTAAACTGGAATTCTTTTAGTGTTTCAAATTGTTGAATATTTTTGAGAGAATTATAAAGCATTTAACTGTAAAAGGAACTTAAGTAAAGAAAGCGATCAATGAAATTAGAACAATTTTAAGGCATCACAAGAATATTTTACATTTCTCAGAGCAATATAAAAATTTCCACTTGTAACTATATGGATTGAATTGAGTGTCAAAGATAAATTACAGAAACAATGGAAATGGAACACCTTTAGTCAATATCCTTTCAGTATATGACAAATATTTCCATTAAAATTCAAAGTGCGGGCTAGAAACGATGGAAATAAAACAGATTTAGCAAAAAAGCTGACTCAGAAATGTCGTAATATTTTCCTCTTTCCTCCTATTAGGAATTCGAGAGTATTTAGAATTCAAACAGAAACTAATGGAATGAAACGCAAATTCCTATGTTGCTTAAAGCTCTCGGAATACTTGAGCGTATTATAAAGATTTCCACTTTATTTGGACAATGCCAGCACTTCATGCCATATATAACAAACTGTTCTTAATCCCTGAGCTTGCCAGTGGCACAGTGCAGTCCACTGCAATAGGGCAAGTGTAGCTGGCATTCGACGGGACTTACATGGGTGGGCGGTAGAGGGGGAGACGGGGGAGGGGGAAGAGGATTCAGGATAACGATTGCAGTTTATGTTTTTGCAGTTTCGGCCAAAATGGCAACGGATTAGCCGGCAAAGGCAAAACATTCGGACGGACAGAGAGACCGCATGATGTGCATGAGGGAGTTAGGGAGAGGGGGAAGGAGACAGAGAGAGAGAGCGAGGGAGGAGTGAGAGGCATGCGGGTGTGGCAACAACGTGTAATAGGTAAACGCAAATAAACAAACAAACCGAAAATGCAAAGTGACCCCAAGTGTGCATTGGTATGTGTGCCTGTGTGTATGTGTGTGTGTGTGGGAGTGTGTCTGACTGGTGTGCCTGTTTGCCTGCACTGGTATTGGTGCGGTTAGCCAGTCTTTGTTGCCAGCGAAAACCCTTTCACTTTGATATGCCGAGTTGAGTTCAGTTCAGTTGAGTTGGCCAGCTGAGCCAGTCGCCGCTGCCAAATTACTGGAGAGGATTAGTCTGGCTTACAGCTGCACAAATGCAGTTGCCCCGTTGCACAGTTGCCCCGTTGCACAGTTGCGGACATCATAAAAAGCCAAAGCAACTAAAGGCCATAAAAGTGACACTGCTGCCCCGTGCCGATCCCCTCTTCCGATCTCCTGTTCCGTTGCCGATCCCGTTGCCGATGTCGTCTCGGGGGCACAGCTAACTCGCATCCAATGCAATCCGCATGGCTATGGCGACTTATCTGCTGGCAGATGTGAAAGCTGTTGCCACCACTCGCCTGCTCGACCAGCTGAGCTCATAAATTAATTGCCATGGCAGGCGGCACCGCGAGGCGACTCTGGACGTGGCACAGACTGGCTAATTGATGTTAGCTTTCCATTTTAGTCGACAGTGCGTTGCACTCTCTTCCAGCGCCCACTCAATGCGCAGCGCGTGGGGCGTGGCAGACAACCTAATTGAAGTGCAGCCTCCTCTTCTCCCCCCCTCTCTCTCGTCTTTTCTTCAACAACTTCTTGTGCTTCATTGACAGTAATTAGATTGATTGCCCCAGCGACATATGCAAATTGCCCAGGTGCGGCTGGTGGGCTGTGTGTGGCCGCTGGGCGTGGCATGTTGCTCGTTTAACACTAAACGAGCGAAAGTAATTTTCGCTTTTTGTTGTCATTCGCGTTTTTATTGCACTTTTTCAAGCATTTTCTTTGTCTATCTCGGTCTCTGTCTTCCCTCCCCTCTCTCTCTCCTCTCTGTCTTTGCCTGAGGTTTTTCTCGCATTTTCCCGGCCGTAAATTATAGAAAAACACACACACCGTTAAAAGGCGCGTAATAATTTCATATTTAATTTTAATTATTGCCTTGGCCCCGCTTAATCTTTATCAAGACGCGCCGCGTGAAAGTTTCAAAGCCTTCCCGCCACTTGCCACGCCTCTTCCTCCCCCCTGGGCTGCCCCTTGGCCTGTCTGCCTGTCTGACAGCTGACAAGCTTCGCCTCCAGTTGCCTGCAGCTTATTGACGGCATTTAATTTGCCTTTTAATAATTGATTAAGTTTTTCACTTAATTGCTTTGGTATTTTTATTTCTTGTTAATTTCTTAAGTAGTCAATCAATTGTCGAGCACTCTTCAAATACTTTAAGTGAGGAATTTTAAATGTGTGAATAATGAAAGAAAAGGGGTTACACATGGTGTGATTATGTGCGATAAGTACTGCGAATGGAATGTTAAATAAACCTTTGGCATATATCAATTTATTTTGTATTGGAATATCTTTTTGTTGATTGCTTAAAATTTATATTGAATTTTATTTATTATATATTGTCGAACTTTTCTTTTTATTTTAAAGATTTAAGGGATTCCATTCTATTTTATATTAAGTTTATAATTTTTAACGATCATTAGAAAATAAAAGAATTTCAAAAAACTGTTACAAATGCAAATACTCTCATGAACAAAGATTGATCTCTCACTCTTCTACTTATATGAGACCTAAGGTGACTTGAACAACTTCTGTGTTGATAGCTCGATTTAATTAAAATTTGGAGGAGTTGTAAATATTTTAGTCAGCTAAGTGTATTTTGAGGCCAGAAGGTTGTATGTCTTATGCCTCACCTACAAATCGAGTTGAAAATATATATTCACGATTTACGTGGGCGGTGGGCGTGGCAATCTACATATTAATTTAATTATAGTTGCTTATGCTAAACAAGAACATTATACCCAAATTTGGTGCCTCTAGCTTTTATAATAACTGAGATTTGCGTGTTCATACAGACAGACTGGGCAGACAGACGGACGCACAGACAGCAGACAGCCATGGCTCAATAGACGCAGCTTGAGTGCACGAATATATATACTTTAGGAGCTATGCTCCGCCAACTTGTGCCTGTTACATGTATTTGAACAAAGTAAATATACTCTTTATTATTAATTTTATATGGTCGCAGAGTAATAACCCATTTTCAATTCGAGTGAATAAACAAAACTCTAATACAAACCAAATTTAAGTTCCTTTAATGTCTCTATCAAGGTTAAGACCTGAAGTTGAAAGTACACCCCAATATGAAATGATCTCTCTGGTCTTTGTAATTTAACTTTCACTAACTACTCCCACTCTGTCAGTCTATGTCCACTTCCCATTTACCGAACCCACACAGAAGATCTTTCTCGCTCTTTCTCAGTACTCTGTAATTTACTCAAGCTACCCACATAAGAGGAAATTCGCTTTCAATGCGATTCTTTTATTAGTGTTATTTTCAATACTAATCTATAGCTTCCTACATTGTTCGGAAACACAATTAGCCGAATTCAAGCCGGAAATTGCTTAAAGTGCATAAATTGCCCGCACACACACACACACTCACACACACAGAGCTCGCTCAAGTAACCGCAATCAAGGCGCAGATCACAGAGTTCGTGTGGCAGTGCCAAGAGGAACAGAGAGAGGGAGACAGGGAGAGAGGGAGGGGGTTTGTGGTAACTAGCAGTAGCTTAAAGCCGCAACAATCAACTCAAACACCGTAGGATTCAAAGCCAAATCAGGCAACGGTTAAGTTATGATTTCGAGCAGGCCAATTGCAATTGCTAGCTGTAATTACAGGCCAAGCAGCTCTTGTGTCTGTTGCATGCAACAAATTGCCAACAAAAGCAGCCCAGCTGGTTATATGCATTAATGCTAGTGTGTGTGTGTGTGTGTGTGTGTGTGTGTGTGAGTGGCGAAGTCAACACACTAAATGTCTAATGTGAGGCACGACTCCTGATAAATCGAGCAGGTCGTCAAAGTGGACTCTGACGACATCGTCAGCAATTGCAATCGCCGTCTGCGTCGCCGTCTACGTCTTTAGCTGCGTCTACAACTGCCACTTCATCTACAACTCCCCCTGCTTGACTGTCTTCTGCCTCTCCTACTCCTTCTTCCCCTGCAACTCCTTCTTCCCCTTCAACTCCTTCTGCGTCTTCAGCTCCTTCTCTGTCTTCCAGCCCGCAGGCAGTGGGGCAACATGCATAAGCAAAGATAGTCATCATCAAGGCGAGCGCATTAATGACTCAGCCGTAGGCACAGGGAGGGATAGGTGGGAGGAGGGGGGAGCTGACAACGATTGTTGTGGCTTTGCATTTGCGGCGCAATTTATATGCAGCGATTGCAATTGCAATGCGTGCTGCACAAAACGCATACAAATGCAATTTGTGCCCTGCTCGCTCCAAATGCAAGCAGCAGCAAGGGAGGGGGCGGAGGGAGGGGAGCAAGTGTGTGCGGGTGCAGACATGGCGCATATGAAATCAGACAAACATGCACATTACATGGCGGCTCATTTTGGTGAATAATTGAGACAATTACGCATACGCCATGTGGAGCGTGCTGCGGGGGAGACTTTAAGTGGGCAAAGCGACAGGTGAGGCAAGGCAGGCAAGCACTGCTGACAGCGTGCTGCATGTGCAAGTAGAGGCATAGACGTTTAGAGGGAGAGGGTAGCAGAGAGAGAGAGGGGAGAGAGGAATGAGAGAGGGAGACAGAGCGAGCATGGAATAGAGGGAAGAATTTGCCTGTTTTAATGTAGAAGAATGTGCAACTGAATTAGCGAAGGGGGAAGAGGTAAAGAGAGAGGGAAGTTAATTGAGAGATAGAGGAGGGGAGTGAGCAGAGGCAGGCAGAGTGAGAGGGAGGAGAAGAGAGAGAAAGAGAGGGGAAAAGGGAAGAAAAGAGAGAGAGGTAAGCAGAAGAAATTGGGTCAGCGCTGCATTCAAGCTGCGATCGATTTTGCAGTTGTTCTCACAGAGATGAAATATTCTTTTTTAATTGAAATAAATACTTAAAAGAAATTATAAATATTTAATAATTAAATTTCACAAAAGATAAATAAATGTTTAACAATTTGATTATCTCTTTTCCTTCATGCCAAGTCAAGCCTAATGGGCTCCCTTAGTACTCGTAACAAATTATGTTCATAGCATTCCACAAATAAACTCAAGCATTAAAGCATATTCCAAGATACAAGAAATACTTGAGTTATAACAAGCTCTAAAGACACACAAACACACACAGACAAACACACACAGACATCTCAACATCTGTAGAAAAGAATTTCATATTTAAAATTCCATTTGCAGGGCAACATTTAATTCTTTCTCTCTGATCTCTGACTGATTGCCAACAAGAGTCTGTCTGCACGCGTGTGTGTGTGTTTATATTGTATATATGTGTGTTTGTGTGTGTGCTGGTTTGACCCCTCCCCTGCCTAAGTAATGCCACATACAGTCAGCAGTTTGAAGTTTTATGCATATTAATTTGTTGCTCCCTACAGAAGTTAAGGCCGTAGACGGAGCCTATGTCGGGTTCAAGTGGCTGGTTCCCTCTACCCCTCCCCTTTACCCCTCCCTTCCTCTTGCACTGCCTTCGAAGCCAGCTCGACTTGAACTTTTCCAATTGAGCATTGAAATTGTTTTCATTTTCATTGCCCCAACTCGAGTGGGGCCACTCCTAATTGGCTCTCGAAATGAGGCAGGCAGAGCAAGGAGACGGGGGAGGGGGTTGAGGGGCCGCTGTTCTTGTGTTTTATTAATTATATTAATTCGACGTGCAATCAAAGCCCCCGAACAGAGCAGCCCAATTGAGTTTTAATATGCAAAACAACAGCAACAAATAAAAAAAATAAAACTGAACTTAATTATTGAGAGCGCGTCTAGGGCCAAAGCGTTTCAGTCACTTAATTGCCAGAGCAGCAGCAGCAGCAGCAGCAACAGCGACGATAACAACATACAAACGAGGCCATAAGTTATGCCATTCTGTGTGGGCATGCACCCCCCTCCCCTCTCTCCCTTTCTCTCTCCCTCCCTCGCTTGCTGAATCATTGCCGCCCTTTACCTTTGGCCAGTGGCAAAAAAGAATGAAACTCGCAGCAAAATGTTGTTAATTACGTTTTCATACACAGCAACAACTGCAACAACAACAACAGCAACTATTTCTCTGCTGCTGCTGGCCAACAGTCAGTGCAAAAAGTGTGCGCACGCTTGTTGAGTTTTAAATGTTAAAAATGTTTAAAATGCACACAAATAGTTTAGCAAAAATGTGCGCCCTGCTGCTGTTGTTGTTGTTGTTATTGTTGTAACTACTGCTGCTGCTGCTGCAGTTGCTGTTGTGCAACAACATGTTGCCATGCATTGTACTTGCAACGAGCTGCAAACACGAACGGCACACGCATTGCCATTTAGATGGCTGCCTTTTTGCCTGCTTTGCTTTTGTCTTCCCCGCATTTGTATTCACATTTGTATCCGTATCTGTGTCTGTGTCTGCAAATGTATCTGTATCTGTGCCGTATCTGTATCTGTTTGCAGCTGCAGGCCCGGGTCCAGTTGGTTGGAGCCGACTTGCTGCAGCAGTTACAGTTGCAATTGCACAAAACATGCCCCGGGGACATGCACCTCCCATCCCAGGGGCGGCAGTTGAAGAGGCTGCCAAGGGGGAAGGAGAGGAGGGGAGAGGGGTATTGGCAGTCTGTGTGCCACAAAATTTGCAACTAATTGCAGCTTATCTGCTGCGTAAAGCGTAAAAGATTGCCACATTCAGATACGCACAGAATGTTCTCTATCTACGTATTCTACGGCACTACATCTCTGTCTTTGTAGCTTTCTTTAGCTCTCTCTCTGTATACATATTTCTCTCTCTAACTCTATATATATATCTCACTCTACATCTCTTCTGCTCTCTCTATCTCTCACACTTTCTTTCTCTTTTATTCTACCTCTCTCTCCTTCTGTTATCTGTTCTTCTAGTATCTTTGTCTCAAGTTTAACTTGCCAAATATTTGCTTGTCTTTAAATATAATTGATAAGTCTGCCTTGAACGTGCTATGATATCTTATCTACAAAGAGCATTATTATAATGTCTTAGTATATCATGGGACTGCTTTTAATGCTCTCTATAAAATTGGTAACAAAGCAGGGTATTTTAACATTTCAGAAAGAAAATGTTTGCAACAGAAGGAAGAAGAAATTCTCGCACGTAGATCTCAGCACTTTAGAACAAGAAAAACTGGTGTAAATATGACTTTTTTATACGAATAAATATAAAAATAAATGAAGCAATAAAAATTATAAATAAACATTATTAAACTCTCTTCTATGCCAAGTTAAACAAGAAGTGCAAGCTTAATTTAATTGCTGAAGATTTAATTTTTGGCTGAATACAAGAATTATTACCATTCAAACCATTCCTCAAAATTTGCTGATGATCGATGTACAAACACAGAAGTAACGAAGGAAACAATGCTGGTAAGTACACAGTTTAAGCTCTGATAAGAGGATATATCATAGTCAGGCACATCTGATGCCAGTATTCTAAATAGAGGTTGCTGAACTTAAACGATATTAAGTCCAAGGTATTAATTCTCAAAAATAGATAAAACAAACAAACTTAGTTGTGCCTTGAATACTTTCGATGAACAGTTTAAACTCTTTTTACAGTACAAATTTAATGACATCATAATAGCACGAGGTTATACCTCAAATGTACAGTTCTTTTTTGTTTGCTTTTCCCTAGAATACTCTATATTCATCACTTCCTCCCTTTGTTTCTCTCATTATCACGTTCATGACAATTTCTGCTAATTTTCAGCTCATTCAGCTAAGCGAAAACCTAATTTAAACGTAGCCCTTGACTTTGTCTTGGCCAAAGTTTGCAAAAAAAAATACAAACAAAGAAGCAGTGAAACCCACACCCACTCACACACAGACAGACACACACACACAGACAGAGTACACACAGTTTGGCAAGCGCAACTTGAGTTTTGTTTGCATTGTTTCTAAAATTGCCATTTCCAAGCAATTCATTTCTAATTGCTTGTAATTGTCTCAGTCTGCCTCAGTTTCCCTCTCTCTCTTTTCTCTCTTTCACTTATTTGCAGCACACTCCTCTCCTTCCTCTCCGTCACTCTCTTGCTCTGACGCAACTCTGGCAACAGCTGCGAGACCCAGAGACCTACAAAACTAAACTGAGCCACAACAAGTGCAGGCAACAACAGCAACAACAACTACAGCAAGATGTGGCGTGTAATAGCAAATTATGTTGCAATTACAAAAGCAGCACAAAAGAAAAAAAGCAAAAAAACAAAAAAAAAACTTGTGGCAAACAACAGGAAAAAGCAACAACAAGAAGAATGAACAACAACAACATTTAGCTGGCGCATGAGAATTGCGCACATGTCGAGACTCAGCTCAGCTCCAGCCTCAGCCCCAGCCTGAGCTCCCCTCCTTTGCCACACTCCCCCTCCCTTGCTGTCCGCCTGCCAATCCATTCGTCCACACTCCAGTTAAATTCTCTAATTGTTTTGTTGTATTTACAAATTTTGCCAAACGAACCAAAAGACACAAAAACAAATGTACCGACAATGCCGAGTAAAATACTTGAGCAATTTCTCGATGGACTGACGAAAAAAAAAGTACTGTAAAAACTAGAAAAAATTACTTGAAGAAAAGGCAGCAACGACAAAAAAAAAAAGAAAAAGAAAAATAAATACTTCACGCTTCAGCTTGATTTGCCATGTGCGACGCAATTGTTGTTCGCGCGAAGCAGACCAAATTGCAGGAAATCGTTAAGAGCGGCATCGGTTCCACCTTGAATGCGCGCTTAATGGGGGCGGACAAGTGGAAGAGGGGAGAAGAGAGAGAGAGAGATGGAGACAGCGAGCAAGAGCGCGAGTGAAGCTTTGACGCCCCCGAGGGAAAATCGAAAATTGACAAACATTTTAATTTGTCTCAATTAAAATGGCAAAGACAGCGACAATTGCAGCAGTTGTTCATTTGAAATACACTGCTAAAAGTGAATATATAATAAAGCTGATAGTTGAAGAAGATATATGTATATACATATATATATAAATAGGAAAAAATATATATACAAGTATATTTATTAAACAATGAAACTTAGAAGGTTAACGAGAAAAGTTGGCAGAAAGAGTTGCAAAAAAGATATAAAAGATTTGAGGAGATGAAGGCGAAAATACTATATGTTTGGTTCAGATAAAGATACAATTTACTTTATGTATATACAGAAAGGAAGATCTATATATATGTAAGTATAATTATATTATATTATGTACATATAGTTACTAAAATAATTTCCTAGTGATTTCTTTCGTTTTTAGATCGAAATTCACAATAAAATTGATGAATTTAATTCCAAATTTGAAACGTTAAAAAGTTATATTTTTCCGAGATATATCCTCTTTTGCATACCAATAAGCACTATATATTCCCTCCTTATACCCTACATCTGCCTTCTCTCTAACTTCTCTTACTTGCAGCTGCCTAATCAAGTCGTTAGCATGTTCCAAATACGTTAACTGACTTAGTCTGCGTTGTGGGCTTAGGCAATCTGTCAAGTTGTCAATTGCCAACAGCGACAATATAAGCCAGCAAAGAGGAGTAGAAGAAAAACAGAGAGAGAGAGGAGAGATTGAAGAAGAGAGGGAAAGAGAGAGAAGAAGTAGAAAGAGGCACTGGGAGTGAGCGCTTCATGTTTGCGGCCTGTGGGCGGCCGCGTTGTTAGTCAATTTTTGGCAGCTTCTAATTGGCCTCAGTTGCCACTTGATCAATGCCAATAACCGATTTGTTAGAGACTGTTAGAGGCTGTTACGGAAAAGCAGTATGACTAGGCAATACGCTGTTGAAGATGATATTGGAAAATGATATGGAAAGAGACTGAGAAGGGGAATGAGATGTCTAGATACTTTGAGTGAGAGAAGAAGAAACAGTGAGGGAAATTTTTTCATGTCGTTAATTTATATTAAATGTATTAAATTCAATATTGAATTGTGAATTTATATATATTATATGCATGATATTTGATAGTGTGATTATACTATAAAATATATTATATAAATCTTATGGAAATCAAACTCTAATAGAGCATCTACTTGGATTCATGGAATTTACACTACAAATGTTCTTTGGTCAACAGTCTTTCAACTTGTCACTCGGTACCGTCACTTTAACAGACATTTCAGTTCATTGCCTTTAATTAGAAGTGTGTCTGTCATTATGAACACAGAAAGTATATATTATATAAACTAAAATATACAAAGTCATATCATATCTACCCTTTGTCAAATAAAAATAGAAAAAAGTGTAGGAAATCCAAGCAGAAACCTCAACGAGACGTGTCTTTCTTTTGCTCTGCTTGTCGGGTTCGGGCTCGGGTTGGGTTAGGGGTCAGTTTCCGAGCAACGTTTTCTTTTGGCTCTTTGTGCGCACGTTTTCTGTGTTTGTGTGCGTGTGTGTGAGTGTGTAGATGTATTTCCACATTTTTCGTTGTAATTAATTCAGCTTTTTAGTAACTTTTATGTTTTCTCATAATTATTATGCAGCGTTTTTTACGTTTTCGCTATGCTCTCGCTCTATTACTGCCCTCTACTGCGTCCCCTACTCCCTCTCCCCTTTCTTCTTCTTCTTCTACTCCCTCTTCTTCTTCTTGTTTCCCAGACAATTAACTGGGTTTTTCCGCTCAACATTTTCACTCTGAACCTTTTTTTTTTTGGAGAAATATTTCGATCGAATAAAAATATTTAAATCAAATAAAATGAATGACTGGCTCCAAAAAAGTTCTCTTTGTTTTCTCTGTTTTTCTTGGCCAGCTTGGGAAAGGCGTTAATTGAGAAGAGAGAGAACTTCAGCTTATAATAACGGTAAATACAAATCAGGTTCATCAGCAGCAGAATTTGCTGAGTCAGTTGAGGCTGGAGCAGGTAGAGAATGAACATGGCTGCAATTACAGTTGAAGAATTCTCTCTTTCTCTCGCTGCAACTTCCGTCAAGAGTTTGTTACCAAATTGTGCCCAAATTTAAACCCCCTACCCCCCTCCTCTCTTCCTTCCCGTTCCTCTTTCCCTTCTCTCTCTCAACACTTGCCTGGTCTCATAAAAACTTTTCGTTGATTGAATCGAACCAAGCTAATGAATCTTTAACCCGTTTCAATCAGCGTCGCGTCAAATCAAAACGGAAATATTTATATAAACATATTCATAAAAAGAAATACTTAAAGAGGGGGAGAGGGAGGAGCAGGAGAAGTATGAGGAGTAAACAGCAGTGAGACGGAATGCAATGAAATGAAATGCGAAAGGAAATTAAATTGAGCTGCCGCCAGCTGAGCAAAGGCAGCCACAACAATGAATTGTGCGCCTTCTGGATGTTGTTGCTATTGTTGTTGTTGTTGTTGCTGTACTTGTTGTTGCTGCTGTTGCCATTGCTTTTGTGGGCGTCGTCGCATGTTTCTTGTCAGTCGTCATTGATGGGTAAACAAAGCAACAGCGACAGTCCGCAATCGACAATCGACAGACGACAAAGATGCATAAACAAATGCAGCAAAAAGGAACAAATAACAACAGCAGCAACAACAAAAACAATAACAACAACAGCAGCAACAATAGCAGCAGTGGCAGCAACAACAGCAACAACAACAACGGCAGCAGCCGCCGCACTTGAAGCCACTTGTGCAGCAAATGAAACATACCAGAAACCATCGAGTGGCACTGCCTGCCTGCCAGACTCTCAGTCTTCCCTGCTTCCCTCTCTCCCTGCTACCCTCTCCCTCTCTTTACCCCTCCCTCCCTCTCCCTCTCTGTATGTGTCGTGTAAGCGAGCGATTCCGGCAGTTCTCGAACGGAACTGCAAACGGAGATGGCGGCTGACGCTGACGTTGCCTGTGATAAGCAGTTGATGCAAGAGGGATAGAGAGAGAGTGGGAGAGGGAGAGAGTGGGAGAGGGAGAGAGAGGGGAGAGGTTGCGCTGTTTGCATTTTACGGCAATTGTCACTTGTGTACGCCCCCTCCTCACTGCCACGCCCCCTTAAGCAATGACTAATTAGGGCATATTAAATGAAGCCAAAGCTAAGTTCGAGAGTATCTGGCAGTGCGTGCAGCTAGCTTTGCATCCGCCAGATACTTTTGGCATTTGCTGCATGCCTCGTCAAACTATGCGCTCTCCTCCTTTGTCTCCTTCTAATCAATAAATATCTCTGCCGCGGGACGGAAAAAACAATCAAAACACAAATAATGAAGAATAATGAGCACAAAGGGAGCCAGAATAGCAGCAGCAGGAGAAGAAGAGGAGAAGGGGAGAGAAGACTGTAACAGCAAGGGAGGCAGGGAAAGAGACCGAACAGCAGATGGAAGCTGCCTGCTACACACTCAGTGTTTACACTGCCAAGCTCTCGATGGAATGCAGTTGCCGCACACTTCCAGATACTTTTCGATTGGGAAGAGCTTGCACAGGAATATGTTGGGGGCGTGTTATTCTTAGAAATGCCCATGGGCGGGGCGGGGGCGTACAAGAAGGGGTATCTCTGCAGCTTAGCCTGCCTGCAATAGATCAATAATTCTAAGCTAAATCTGGCTATCAATTTAGGCAAGTGGCATAACATGTGTTGATGAAAGACGTCAGAGAATGAATGAGGAATGTGCGATGCATAATATGATGACATGATGTGATGGATATGGCAAGTGATCTTTGTAAATAGTGAAGAGTCATCTCAGGGTTAAATTGTGATCTCAAGTTAAGTGGAACTGATCTTGGTAAAATGTGAACAGTGATCACAATTTATGCGGAAATGAAAGCCTTTGAAAATTGTCAAAAGTGATCTCAAGTGAAGTAAGTTTGATAGACACATAGATAAACATAGCTACAAACCCAGCTATCTATCTATATCTATATGTCCAACTGTCTATCAATCTATCTATTTATGTATACATTTATCCGTCTGTCTGTCTACTATCTAGCTATTTATTTATGTGTGTAAGAATATTTTTCTGTTCTTCTGTACTTAGATCTCTTTATCTATCTAACTGTGATCTACATTGATCTTGTCAGTTGCTTTAGAAAACTTGCAGAAGATGCACAGTTAAGGAGCTAAGAATAGTAATGTACAATACATAAGGCATTGCTCATAATGAAATTAAGCTGAATTATTAATTAAACTAATGCAGATTGCAAGAAGAATTGCAGATAGAAGAATGATAAAAGGCAAAAGGGACTAGCTGTACATAATTCTTGTACATATGTTAAGTAAGTCGGACAAATTCGACTGAAACAAAAACAGAAATTTGTTAGGTTCGTAAAGAACCAAAGTAAAGAAGGTTGCTTAAGGGTTTAGTAATATATTGAAGAATAGGGGACAAAATATAATTAATCAAAATATAATTAATCAATTATGTGTAGAATATGAGCCTACTTCAATATAATATTTTAATTAAATAATGCAAGGTTTATGAGTTACTTTTCAGTCCACCCCTTTTTATTTCTTTTGGCAACATAAGGTCTCTACTAGAGCCTTCCATCGAGCTCTGTTTTGCAATATCTCTTCAGCCGTCCTCCATGACATGTACGCTTGGAACAGTTCTAGTATGGCAGATCTTCTCCAGGTGGCCTTAGCTCTACCCCGATCGTCTTTTCAGTCTTTAAATACCCCTTAAATATAATCCCGACAATCATTTGCCACAGAGCGAAACAATTCTCATATAGTTTAAAGCACTGCAGCCTGCTACAAATTCTCTTCAGTTAACTCAACTGCAATAATCACTCAAATGCAGCAAACTCTGCGAGATATTACCCCTAATACTACACACCCATAAAAATAAACTCTACATATGAACTGAGATCAATCAACTAATCCCTTTAAATCAGTCACCTCTCTATCGACTTTAATTCCCAACATTGCAGGACCTAAACTGTTGCTATAAATACCGCTGGCATTGCCCGCCAGCGATTCTACACCCTTCCAATACACCAAATACAATATGCACAATACATATACAATATACATGTTATATATATACGATTCTATAATTTAACTAGTCAATTGTGGGCTTTATTTGGCCCAGCAGGGCGAACCACAATTGCGAGCGGAATAACAAATATTTGTGTTTCGAATTGTATTAATTGGGAATTACATGCAACAATCTGTGCAACAGTGGCAACAGTAGCAGCAGCAGCAAAAGCCACCAACCACAGAGTCCCTCTTGACCCCCCCTCCCCCCTGCAGGAATCAATTTCCATGCCTGACATATTTCAGTTAGTTGTGTTGCCTGTTTTCGTATTAGATTTTTATGTGATTTTAATAGGAAATAAAAATGAAATCATGTGTGCAACAGATTGTGGCCAGCACCAGGCCAGACAACAACAACAGCAACAACAACAACACTGGCTAACAATAGAAACTTCTGTTGTTGTTGTTGTGTTTTGTGTGTCACATGCGGATTTGGCATTGGAAAAACATTTTTGCGGATTTGAACCAAGCCGCAATACATTTGATTTCATTTCGGTTTTTTCGGCTGAGCACCGCCCTTCTCCCCCCCATGCCACTGACCCCGCACAAGTCAATTGATTTTAGTGCTTTCTGCTCTCTGCTGTCTGCTCTTCCCCCCCTTCCCACCTCTCCCCCTTCGCTGATAACTGCCCGAAATTCAATTAGTTTGACTAGCCATAGATTTATTTTGTTATAGTTTTGCAAGTGCTGCCCGACGATTTAATTGAATTTCAACGTTAAAGTTGCTGTGCCACGCCCACCTGTGATTGCCATGGCAATGCGCCCGTGTGTCTGTGGCACACTTAAAGCGAAAACCATTTGCTCGCTTCAAAGCAAAACTCAAAAACCGCAAGCGCAAAAGGGAAGCATGGCAGCAAAACGAAAAGCCGGAAAACAATTTGACGGCTTGCCACGGCACTGCGCATCACACACACACAAATACACACACAGACAGTAGTTCATGAGAGGCCAATGACATTCAAGTGTGCGTGTGTGTGTGTGTGTGCACTGCAGTTGCTTTTGTTGCCATTGATTGCCGTCGATTGTAATCGGATTGCAATTGGCCTGCACTGGTTAGAACACGTGCTGCCGCCTCGCATTCGATTTCGAATTCGTATACGAAATTGGGAAACAACTAATTCGAGTAGAGGAGTAGGTGGGGTGGGGGTGTGTTAATTGCCAGCGGGGTTTCCTGTTAATGAAACATTGCCAAGGTGTTTACAGCGCACTTTCTAGAGATTCTTTTTACGAGCTAAGCACAAAGAGAGGGAAACCTTGAACTCGCCTGCGTGAACTAGTGTGCAGCTACTGCGACTTCCTCCCCCTCTATGCTTTCCCCTTCCCCTTCTCTGTGATTACTACTGTCTCTGCTCTCTCCTCTATCCCCCCCTCTACCCCTTGCTGCCTGCTCCACTGCCTCCTTCCGCCTTTGTTTTGCTTTAATTATGAGCGTGCAATTGTTGTTGTTGATCTTCACGCAGCCCTTGCTTCCCTCCAGCCCCTTCCCCCTCAACCCCTTCCCCACGCCCACGCCCACGCATCTGTCTTCTCTGCATGTTTACACTGCGCTGCAAACGTAAACAAAACGTGTTCCATTGCCAAAACGTTCCGCCACGCACGCAGCTGCTGTCAACAAACATTTGAAGCTGTCAACGCGCACAACTTAAGCAACAATTGAGAAGGAAAATGACGAGGAAAATGATGAGAAAACTGATGAGGTCAAAGGGGGGGAAAATGCCGCGGAAAATGCAGCAGAGCGTTAACTTTTGCTTTCTTCCAATTTCGTTTTTGGTTTCTCTTTTTTGTTTATGATTTCGCTTCCGTTTCGTTGTGCATTGCATAGAAATTTGTGTGTGCCGCTCTTCAGATTGTTTACAATTACAAACACACACACACACACACACAGACGCACGACACATTTTTGCCGCCAACTTTGCTTGATTTCCCGCGAGGCGCAACACAACGTGCCACTGCCGCATGGTGTGGCATCTCTTAATTGCCGCAACTTCGTCGGCATTTTGGGCTTTTGTGGCATTTTCTCTTGAATTGACGATGGCACACGACGCTGCCCCCTCTCCCTTGCCCCCATTCCCTTGCCCCTTTCCCTTACCCCTCCCCATCCCTCGTCTGTGTGCGTAACCCAGGTGATAATTCTTTTTTAATAGTTTTCCGGTAGCGCGCCAACAAGTGACATTTATTGGGCGACAGGGCCGTGAACGAGGCCCATTCGTGCCTCGCATCGAAATTCCTTTGCCTCGCACACTAAATAAATCGTCTGGCAACGCTCTAACGGCTTGCGACAGTTCCCGCTTACGTGCTGAGCCTCAAAAGTTCATTTCCCCTTCAAATGTTTTGACTTGTTTACCTGCAAGAAAGAGAGAAAAGAGAAAGAAAGAGAGGGAATTAGTTTGGCAATTAGTTGTGTGTCTTCCAGTGGAAGATAAACAAGTACGATTTATACTATATACTATATATTGCAAGAAATATTTGAGGGGGAGAGGAAAAAAATAAAGGTAAAGAAATGAAAGAACTTTAACACAAACTTGAGCTTTAGATGTTTGATAAATGTTTTAAGAGCAGCAGGAAATTGAAGTAACATTTAATATATGATCAATCAGATATATTGAATATCATTTTTTTGTATATCTTTTTTGAGGGTTTTGATAAGTCTATTTTTTTAAAAAAAAAAAAAATTAATAATGCTTCTTTAATGTTTTGAGTGTGGAAAGAACATTATGAGAGATCTCGTGAATTTAATGGAGAAACAGATCATCTAATTTATCAATGCCTATATCTATTCTTGTATTAAAGAAAGTCCAAATATATTATCTTTATAACTTTTTAAGTTAATTAGGGTTATTTAATGTTTTGATTGCGGAAAGAACTTCGAGAATCTTATTGCATGTGGCATATCAGAGAAACAAAATTTAATTTATCTATGTATCTATTCTTATAAAGAAAGTAAATGTAAAATCTTTATAACTCTTTCTGTGATAGATAGTATATTTATATACAATCATATTCATGTATTTATAATGTATAAAAATACTCAACCTTTCTTTAGGAGATACCTGGACATTTAAAGACTCTGAATACAATTTTATATTTTTCAAAAACCAATAATCTTTTCTAATTAAAAATTTAAAAAAAACTAAACAAATTGATTATTTAACTCTATGCCACAGCTACATCCTTATGAATCTGAGTACTACAGTTAAGATAGAAAATTTAGTTTATAATTTGTAGCAGTTTGAATACTTTTAAGCACCATTTAAGGACTAAGAAGCTTGCAACAACATAACATATACAAGATTGGAGTTTATTTTTCTTATTACCATAATTTCTATTGAACTTTATCAGCTGCATACTATAGCACTGAATTAAATACACTTTTGCATATATAGTAAGTTCTTTCCTTATTTCTTTACTACAATATACATATCTATCTTTTATTTTCTCTTATAAACTAGAGACTTCTTTCACCTAATCGAATTCTAGCTAAGTTGTTTCCCATATCGAACATATGCCTACAGCACATGCACTCCATCTCCATCTCCCCCTCTCTCTTTCCCTCTCTCTCTGCACCCCCCTCCCCCTCTGACCACATGTCACCTGCTACCTTATCTAGGCACACCCGGTCCGGCTGAGATATCATTAACGCAGGCATGCAAAGTGCGACACAAAACTCGATGTCCCTCCACATTTATGGAGCGAAAATTGCGAAAGCAGATGGACAGGATAAGAGAGGACAGTGGGACGAACAGCCAAACAGACAGACACTTTCAAACGAGGTATACACACACACACTGGCACACATAGACACGTGTGGGGAAGAGCAGCTCTCCGGCCAGCTCTAACGGGTTATTTACGGCGCATTTGCAGCCGAAAATTGTGGACCACAAATTCTATACAGCACTGTAGAGCGACGCGGCAGCGAGAATTGCTCATTTGAATATTCAGTTTAATTAGAGACATTTTTGCCAGGCCACAGAAAGAGAGAGAGAGAGAGAGGGAGAGAGAGAGGGAGAGAGAAAGGGGGAGGTAAAGAGACCGAAGCCGATGCTGAATCATGTTCAATTAGTGCAATTGAGCCGCAGCATGAACACTCATTTGTATTTATGAATGTGTCGCACGACTACGCGATGAGTGTTGGAGTGAGTCATGCGAATACGAATACGAGTCTATTCGATTCATTCATAAAAATGCCAGCACAAATTTCAATGTCAGCGAAAAGCAAACTTGGAAATGAAAATGGAAATTCGAGAGCTTGAGAAAATACTTGAAACATATTTGGAAAGAGAGGAAGAGAGAAAGAAGGAGAAGGGGAGGGGTAGCGGGGTTGCCACTGCACTTGCGCAATTTGCATGAGGTGGCAATTAAAGCGGCGATTACTCGAATTACGCGGCTAGCCCGCCTCGATGGGCCAATGCGACCCAATTCGAGTAGCCCGAACTAACGAGCAGAGTATTTATTATTTCACTACCACAAGAGGGGGAAGAAGAGGTAGAGAAAGAAATGAACTGCGAACTGAGAGCGAAGAAAGCGCAAGCAGAGGAAAAAGCCAAAAGAAAAGCAAAGAAAAAACCGCCAAAAAGCCACTTGCAGAACTCGTTGCGGCGGCAAGTCGAGACGAGGCAAGGCAAGTCGGGACGAGGCAAGAGGAGGCAAGTCGGGGAAGTCTCGCAGTCTCGACTCGGCATTGCTTTATGGGCAGTGCAAACCGTTAAATTGGTCTCAACTCGACTAGTTGTTGTTGTTCTTGTTCTTGTTGTTGCTGTCGCATTTTTATCGCTGACAAAAAGGTTTTGCTTGACCCACTCAAGTGGGCTCGAAGTGGGTCGCCCCGGCTCGAGTCGACTCGGTTAGACTTGCCTTGCCTCGACTCGCTGCGCAGCGCAGCGCGCTTAAGTGCAGCCAAATCGAATTTAGATACTTAGCAACATTTACTGAGGGCCCTACCCCCTCCCCCTTCTGTGCCAACCCCTGCAACGACTGCTTGGCCTTTCCATTCGTCATTCTGCCCCACAGCGACCTCTCACTTTATGCGATTTTAAGTTAGTTAAGCGGCAAAGTTGTAAACCATTTGCTAGTCGCAGTTGACTGTTTGTTAGAGTAGGGTAGGGGCAGGGGGAAGGGGGAGGAGGCCAAGTTGAAAACTTGACTGCGCCTCTGTGCGCTGAGTGTGCAACTTGTGGAGTGCATAAGTTGCAGTTGCCAGTTGCCAGTTGCAACACAGAGCGACATGCGCCACAGCGCGTAAATGGGCATTGAAAAAGAGAAAGGCACTGAGGAAGGGGCAGGCGAAAAGGGGGAAGGGGAGGGCAAGCAAACGGTGTGAATAGTCGACAAGACATTTAATGAGCTGAGCACAGTGGGAAGAGCAGAGGAGGGGAGGGGAGAGGAATGGGCTAAGCTAGAGACTAGAGTGAGTATGCAAGGTGGTATTGAAGAGATTGGAATATAGTAAGAAGAAGGGGGAACTTACTATATTATAAATGTATATTTAATGTGATGATATGATGTCATAAAATACTAATATTACAATATAATATAATGCAACAAATGAGAATATATATATTTTATTTTATATATTATATCACAGATATTAATGGCTTGTATAAATTGTCAAATGATGATCACTCTCAGTAAAAATATAAAAATGAAGTTTAAGTTTAAGAAATATAAAAAGACATATGAAGAATTACGATATAAAGATTAAATACTTAAATACTTCTTCTTCTTGTTCTTCTACTGAGCAATTCCTCAGTTCTCTATCTTCAACATATTTCCATCTTCACCTTCCCTTCCACCTTGCTAAATATATAATGAATCTATCAGAAATCAAATTATGTATTTCAATAATTTCCACAAAATACTTTCTCATATTACACTCATTAACTGTTTACAGATATATCAATTACACAATACAGTTTTACTTCACATATTTATTCAATGTTATCGATTACAAATGAGTGCATAGATATTAATTAGTGTGTGTGTGTGTGTTTAGACCATTCACAACTATTACAATTGGTCAAATTCTCATTCTTGGCATCGCAATCTGACCATGACTTCATTTGGCTTCAATTAACTCAACCGCATTCCGTACGGAATTCGCCCACAATGCATTATGTTATGATATTGTGCCCCTAACCCTCGCCATAATTATCGATTATTGCACTGTTCTGCAATGTGTGTGTGTGTGTGGTCTCAGGTATTGTGTGTTGTGTGTGTTGTTGTGTGTTGAGTTAAACAATGTGCATAATTTGATTATAAAATCATTTCTCAATTGTTTGCCACATTTCAGCGCGTAAATTCGTTTGATTATCATTTTAATGTTATTACATCTAGCGCATAATTACAGTGCGTCACAAAAATAATAAGCAAAGTGCGCAAAAACAAAGCTAAAACATTGTTAAGTGACGCACTGGAAGATACGCTGTAAATGTGCAAACTAGAACTGTGAATGGGAAAAGTTTTCACTCTGGATTCAGTATATACCCTTTCTAGTTTCTATTTCTGTCTCTCTCGCACCCCTAATCAAATCAAATTCTAATTAATTGTCATAATTTAGTTGCAATAAAATTTGCAAAAACAACAAAGTGCAAAGTGCTGGAAAAATAGTGGGAAAACATTGTTGCCCGCGGTGATGCGATGCGTAATGAAAGCAGAAACGCTTTGGCAGCACTTAATTCTGCATTTAATGTATTTAATTTGTAAACATTTTAATTACTTTTAGCACCCCCCCCCCCTCTCCCTCTCTCTCTTTCTGCTGTCCCTTGTCATTGTTGTAAATGTTTGTTGTGTTTGTTTTATGTTTATTTGTTTGCCGAATTGCTCGTTTACAGTTACGTTCGGACTGTCGCTTCATTTGCGTTTTTATTTTCATAATTTTATGTAACAACAACAAAGCGAGTCACGCAAAGAGCAGTCCGAAAACTTCTCGCTGCCACTGTTGTTGGCCATGTAACGCAAGCTGCAACTGTGTATATGTATCTGCAGCTGTGTCTCTGTCTGTATCTGTATCTGTATCTGTATCTGTGTCTCTTGTATCCGTATCTGTGACTGGCCAAGGTGAAAGTTTTTCTGTGTTTTGTATTTTGATTGTTGTTCACAGTTGTAAACGTTGTTGCTGTCGCTGTTGTTGTTGTTGCTCGTTTTGTCAGCAGTTTTCCCTCGCTTCGCTTTATTGCTGTTTATTTGCCGCATTTAATTACTTCATTTAATGCGGAAATTAGAAAGATGAAAGAAACACAGCGAGTTGAATATGAGAGAACAAATTGAATGCAGTGAAAGTGCTCGAAGGGCGTCGAAAACGAAAGCCAAATTAGTGTCGAAATTTGCATTGCGGCAATTGCAGCACAACTGCACTGAGAGAAATAGTCGCGAGGTAACCAAATAATTTATTAAATATTAAATACAAATTGGCAGCTAAAAGTTTGTCAAACAAAAGTTTACAAAGCATTTTTTTGGATAAAAAATTAAAGTAAAAGTAAAGTAGAGACTTCTTGAATTTTCTTTATTTTTCACAGTGTAAAGAAAGTTAATATGGATTTCAAAGATCAGAATTTTTGATTAGAAGTCTAAAATGTAAGTTAACTAATAAGCCAAATTGTCTGAGAGTATTTTTTTTACAGTGTAGACTAAGTAGAATTGCACTGTGAAAATTTTAAATATTAAAAATAATTTAAAGCGAATTAAAATAAATAACCCTTTGATATTTGCTTGATTTCTTGCATTGTAATTAATGTTTTTTACAGTGTTAATGCAATTGAAAAGTCCCCTTTATTTGAACGGTTTAAAAGACTATTAAAAAAGTAAACTTCCTTTGATATTAGCTTGCTTTCTTGCAGTGTAGATTATGATATTTCTACTCTGTAATTTAATTCAGTTTGTCAGACACGCCAAGCCAATTACTAAGTGGACCCGCCCAGCTGACAAAGCGGTCAGCCAAGTGGGTTAGCTTGGCATATGATGGATCGGGATATCTAGAGAACTTTGGATTGGATTATTATTTATTCCACGCCAATTCCATTCATTCATTCATTATCCTGTCAAAGTTGAAAAGTCTTTCGTTTAGCAACTGTCTAAGGGCTTTCCGATTTCAGTTGGCAACAGACAGAGAGGGAGATAGATATACAGAGAGAGGGAGAGATAGAGAGAGAGACAGACAGAGATATATGTATATCAGTAGAACTGGTCGCTGACTGATAAAAAGCACGACTAGTTAACACTATCGGGGCAAAGCAAATACTGAGTGTGGGTTGGCCTTAAAAATACTTCATTCTGCGATAAGTTAAGCGAGACTGAGCTAGACAGGGTACAAAGAAGAAGAAGCAGCAGAGAAGGCAGAAGAGAGAGAGAGAGAGAAGCGGCAAAATGTAAATAAATATAAAACAGAAATGCCATAAAGTGAAAAACTTTCTTGCCTGACTCACGCACTCGCCCAGCTCACTTAGAAAGTAATTACACGAACAACTAACCAGGCAGAAAAATACACACACACACATACACTATGTATACGTATTTATATATACCTTATATAGGCAGTCTAGGGCCACACACTGTGCGTGCGTCGTGAAATTTATTTAAATTTAATTTTAATTCTACTTTTTACTTTTTTCCGTGTAACTTTGCCTCACTTCAGGCCTGTTTAGCTTGTAAAGAAGGGGGCGTGGCAATGGGGGTAAAGACCTTTTTTCGTTTTACGAGCACAGCTTTTCACTCTCAGCACTCGGGACTCGGACTCGGACGGGGACTGGGCTACTGTATTTGTGGGTCGGCAGTTTCGGCATTTGCATTTGGCTTTCAATAGAGCGAGTCACGCACCTTGGGCTTATTATCGGACTGTGTTGGGCAGTGTAGTTGTTGTTCACTAATGGGAATGTACCATGTATAGCTATTGGTACAATCTGAAGTGGTTGTGTGAGGGAGAGAGCAACACAAGTCAAGTCAAGTTGAGGTGACGTAGTGCGAGTAAAAATAGCCAGAAATGTGTGGGAGCTCTTCAATTAAATGACGACTATTTCAGCTGGCAAAGGTATTTATTTATTTATAAATATATTATTTATTTATTTGCGTTTAATTTTAATGCATTTCCCTGTATCAATTCTATTGTAAACATTGCTCTTTCTATTTATTTCTTATTATTTATTTTATTGTTTACTTATTTTCAATTTATTTCTCATTATTTATTATTTACTTATTTATTTTAGTTGCTCTGTTGCTATAATCTGTTGCCTAAGCAACAACTTCCCGCACTCTTCAATTAGTGGCAAAGTTCATTTGACACGTGTCCAATTTGCCCACATCCTTTCTGTTTTAATTCCACTGTGCCATCCTCAATATTCGCTTTCCTCTTGGTCGAGCAGCGCCAGAACTCATTAAAACGTTGCTGGTCTATCAGGAGTTTGATTTCACACACTTGCAAGAACACACACACACACAGGCAAACATCGACACACACACATACACACACACAGGCACACCCACACATTCACGCTTACTCTCCCTGCATCTGCCCCTCTGTCCCAGATCGATTGATGCAGTGCAGCCATTTGCCATAATTTCCAATTGACTTCATTAGCCTCGTCCACTCTCCCCCTCTCCCTCCCCCCCTTCGCTCTCAAGTTACTTTATGCCATGTTTTCAAATGCTTCAAATTGCATGCAAAGTGTCAGGCGTTAATATGCTCACATCAATAGTAATGAGAAAGGGAGGGGGGGAAGGGGGAAAGGGGGCAGGCTGCATCGTTAAGTCGCTCAGTTAGACAGACATTTTGCTAATGAACAAAACGGGCCAATAAATGAGTAAGTGCGATGGACAGTGTAGCAACAGTAGCAGCTGCAACAACAGCAACAACTACAGCAGTTGTCGCAGCAACTCGCAGCTGGCAACTGTTTTGTCGCACGAACCTGCAACATTTATCAAACTAAACATTTGCCCCGCAGTTGCTGACGGTGTCCGAGTTTGTCGAGATTGCACTGATTGCACTCCCCCTACTCCCTTTCTCACTCTCTCTCTGCTGCCACGCCCACACCCCTAACCCGAGTGCTAAATTGTTTTAATTTCTTTTGTTGTTTTTGTCTATCTCCCTGTCTTCCTCCCTCCCTCTCTCAGTGGCCCGCACAATCGGCCCATAACGAGCCACAGTCATGCCGGACAAAATTGTCGGTGTTGTGTGTCGTTAATTGCAGGACATGCGACGACGGCAGATCCTTGCAATTTAGAGATTAGCTGCACTCAAAGAAACAGGGGGAGGCGCAACTGAATAGGCTTTAACATACACTGCACGAAGAAGCGTTTTTAATTTGATAACTTGTATTAATACTTCTTTTTAGATTCCATTAATAACATCTTTTATAGAGTTAAAATGCAGTTGAAATTCATATAAATTAACTATTAAATATTTTCATATATTTTAAAGTTTTAAATTTTAAAATTGGTGCTTTAGGATACTAAAAAAAAGTATTTTAATTATTTCCTAAAATTATTAAATAATCTGTGAACATTATTTTTATAATTTAAATTTAGTTTTTTTTATGTTAAAAAATTTCAAAAATGATGAAACAATTTATCATGATATTGATAAATAAATATTATAATTTAAATTTAATTATATTTTTAAAAATCAAACAGCTCAGTATCATTTGTATTGTTTTTAACACTTTTAATTATTATAATGCTAACTATATCTGTAGATTAATCAACGCATATATCTTAAAGATATTCAAGATGTTTCAAAAAACATTTTTAGATAAGATAAAAAAGCCCAAAAAATTATTGAAAAATTTATAACAATTAAAATATATATAAATTGTTCAACGTTTTCGACTCAACAAAATAAGTATTATATATTCTTGATCAGCATCAAGAACCGAGTTGATATTATCATATTTAGTATTCCAAGCCGATAAGAACATTATTAAGTGCCATAATAAACCAGCAAAGCATATCAAAACAAAGTTAAATATCAGTTAAAAAATCTAAAAATTACCAACAAATGAATGCATTCTTTCCCCATTTGTAGCACAACTATTTCTCGCAGTGCACGCATAGAAAGTCGCTTGCCCAGGCATTACTTTTCATTAGCAGCCTCCACTTGGGTTATTTACAAGCTTCACAACGGTCTCAATTATGATGTGAACGCGTTAGTTTTGTCGAGCAAGTGCGTGTAAATATCGCAGAGAAGCACGAAGAAGGAGTGTGAGAGAGAGAGAGGGAGAGGGAGAGAGAGGGTAAATAGGGCCGTGAATCGGGTCGAAAGTCAACACGGAGCAACACGAAATATGTGTGTCAGTCGTAGCGCGCTGGTCACGCCTCGAAAAAAGGGAGAAAAACACACATAATAATAATAAAAGCAAGTGCGCTGCACTGCCCGTGTGTGTGTGTGTGTCTGGTGTGTGTCGGCTGTCGAAACTGTCGAAACTGTGAAATTGACTCCCAGATGGTCTTCCCTGCTCTCCTTCTGCTGCTTTATTTTCCCAAAAGTCACACAACAAAAAGCGAACAACTGAAAATGAAACAGAAACAGAAACAGAAAGAGAAACAGAACCCGATGCCGAAACAGAATGAAAAACAGCAGCGAAAAAGTTGTACAAATACAACGTGCAGCCAATACAAATACAAATACAAATAATTAACTTTTAACATATCCCCCTCTCTCCCTCTCTCTCTCTCTCTCTCTCTCTCTCTCTGTCCACACCCATTGAGTAAACAAAACAAAAAGTGACTAACACAAAAAATTATGAGGAGAAATAATATGGAACAACAACGACAAAGCTAACAGCAATAATAACTGTTAAAATTATTAACAAACACACACTGCTAGGCACAGTGGGGCAAAGAGACGCGCAATCACATTGCGCATGTGTGCGAGCTTTGCTTTTCACGCTTCACGAAGCCAGCCGGGGCGGAGGAAGAATAATAACATTTTGTGGCAAATTAAAAAAAATTTACAGTGAAAAAACTAAGAAAAAAAGCATAGCAAATGTTGAGAAACAACAACGAAAAGCGAAGCAAGAGGAGGAGGAGGAGCAGGAGAAACAAGAAGAACGCAGAACAACTGCGGCAAGTTTTAATGAACAAAAATGGAAACTAGTCGAGAAGAATTGAGGAACCGGTTCGTGAGCAACAACTTTTGCAGCACAACACATACGTGAGAGAGTCTATGTGTGTGCAGTGTGTGTGTGTGCTCTGTGTGTGCCTGTCTATAAGCCAGACAAAAGTTTAGCATTTAGATATGAAAGATAGCAGCTGCGCTTTGTGCGGCTTTGTTCGTGTACGAGTTGTAAACATGTGCTTGGCCAAGCAGCCTGAAAAGCATAAAAAGCATGAGAAACGACAGAGAGAGAGAGAGAGAGAGAGAGAGAGAGAGGGAGAGAGAGTGGGAGCAGATCACACATGGCTTGTACGCCATAATGCTTGGGGCGAGTCTTTGAACTTTGAGCCAGGCCCAGGCAGATCTCGCAGCTAGCAACAGCAAAAAAAAGAAAGAAAAAAGAAAATCAAAAGTCGTAGGTGAGTTATTATATTCATAAGTTAGAAGAGAACCTAACCCTATACGAGCATGGCATAGTTCTTTTTTAAAGCCACAAATAAACACTTAATCATGGCTAAGCTGATTGTGAAATCAGTAATTTGTGCTTTTAGTTGTTAATAATGTTTATTTGATGATTTACTTTGCATGCACTGAGGAAAACTCAATGGAAGTTGTGTTTATGTGGAAATAAATTAATTTTGACTCCATGGAGCTCTTTAATTTGCTATTATTAATAATTTAAAATTAATTTATATTTAAAAGATTTAACCTATTTCTTAATCTCCATATTTGCATTTAATACAAACGAAATAAATATTCCCGCGCAGACCTCTCTTTTTTTTTCCACAAAATGCCGACAAATTTCAAGCTTCCGATCATTAGTGCACTTCACACCCCAAAAGTAATCCCCTCTTCCCGTCCTAGCAGTCATTACTCTAATTCCCCGGAGTGTATTCAAATTTATTATGCCACCTTCCTGTCTAACACATTCATCAAGCGACGCTTTACATTCATCATTGCAAACTCCATCGATGTTATTTATTTTTAGGTATTTTCGCGCTGATTTTCCACATTCTATTTTCATGCTACAGTTTGTATCTCTGTCTCTGTCACACATTGTTTGCACAGATGCATTGTGTGATTTGATAAATAATTATTAATTATAATGCCGAGCGCGCTGCGGAAAGCGCATTATTTTCAATTATTCCGCATTTTGCCAGTGCAGTTATGGGCCGAGAGGGGGTGGTGGAGAGTGGAAGGGGGGAGGGAGTACCATTGATCTAATGCATGGCGAAGCGTTGACCATTTGGGCATGTGAATTTAATTAAAACTGAACATTTAATTATGTTTCGTAATATGCCAAAAATGCCTCCTCTCTCCCCTCTGCCTGCTCTACGCCAATGTGCAGGCGATGAATAAATTTTCATGTGTATTCGATTAAAATTTAATCAAACTAATATTGCACAATGGAAAGAAAGGGAGAGCGAGAGTAGTAGGGGGGGGGTAGCTTGCTTGTGGCAGTTGCATAAATATCATTATTTGAGGTCTATTAAAATTTAATTACAATTTCTGTTTGGCAACAAAAATATGCAGAAGATTTCGGTCAATCAATGCCAAGCGAATTCCATTTGCAATTCCAATTAGGACGGAAGAAGTAGCAGCAGAGAATGAAGAAAGAGTAGAATGGAGGAAGGAAAGAAGAAGGGCTTTCATTGCACAACTCGTGCGCCTCGTTAAGTGCGACAATCGGTTGCAAGTTTGGCCAAATTGCATTGAGTAATGTCACACAAAATATGACACAATAAACTTGTCTTATCGGCAGCTGCCAATCTGTCTCTGTGTGTGTGTGACAGTCTGTGTGTGTGTGTGAGAGTCTCTGTCTATGTGTGTGTGTGTTTGTGTATTTGTTTGTGTGATTCGTTACACAAAATGTTGATGTTGATAAGAATTGAACTAGCAGAATGCTTATCTAATCGCATTTCCCCCCAATGCGGCCACAACAAAATCAATGTACACACAAACACACACACACAGACAGGTGTCTGTGTGTGTGTGTGTGCCCCAAAAACGAGAAACGGTCAACAATAATGGAAATTACAAACTGGCGCACAGGTGCACAATGCGTTATCAGGCAAACGTGGCCCAAATCAAAGCAACAAACCGAACCAAACCAAACAAACAAACAACAAAAAGAGTCAATGTGAATAGCGCACTGTGAATACGAGTACGAATGCGAATGCGAATGCGTTAGTGAGTGCATGTAATTTGAGCTGTGAGTCACAGAACGTGAGTGAAACGTTCGCATCGAGGCGCATTTGAAATGCATTCGCCGTTACTTATGTATTCTTGTTCGCAATCAAAACCCGAACTGACTTAATTGAGGCGGAGAGAGAGGCTGGCAATAATGAGTAATGTGAATCATGCATGGAAGTACCCTCGTATCGTTTATAGTATGTCATTATAAACTGCCAACTATTTGCAGGCTTATCAAAGTCTATAAAAAGTTTAACGCAAAAAATAAATGATGACGCATTGAGAACAAACAGAAATGAGATGAGCAATGAGAATTGACTTGAGAAAAGCTTAGTGGAGATTGCTGAAAAGAGAGACAGAGAGAGAGACGGAGCTGATGAAGGAAATTTATAATATAGCAGAGTCATACAGCTTGCTGGGCTCTATACTAAATCATAGCGAACAAAAATTTTGTTTAATAACTTCTGTGTTTGTTGTCCAATCAGATTAAAATTTTGATGTTCGATGCTGGTATCATAATTAGCTAAGTAGCAACTCAGAATATTGTATCTATTAAATGTATGTCAGTCACAAATCAACTCTAGCTTTTATAATAGCTGTGATCTGTGTGTTCATCTGAACATCCGGACAGACAGACATGGCTTAATCGACTTGGCTAGTGATCCTGAGCAAGAATATATGTGGAGTCTCCCACGCCTCCTTCTGCCTGTAACATACAGTTGCACAAAGTTAGTATACCCTTTTTTGACCATTTTCAATGGTCGAAAGGTAAAATTATTATATTTATTTATATATGATAAAAGAGAGAGTTAAGGAGTTAGAAATTTGCCTAATGCACATAAATTCAATAATAGTTTATCATACAATTCTATAGATATAGAAAAGTGTTTTCAAATTTAATAAATTTGCATAACAAAGAATTCTTTCTAATTCTTTTTAATTATAACCGAAGCAAATAAAAGCGGAAATGGAAAGTGATTAAGCGATTTATAGACTCGACTGAGAACTAGAAAACTATTGAACAAGCCAAGCTGTGATTCATAGGCAACCTGATTTGACTGACTGCAACTAGAGAACAGGTTGAGGTTAAGGTTGCACACACAATAAAACACAAATAAATGTGAATAAATGTGAATGAATGCAAATAAGCTGTAAATATTGTAAGGAAACTGAACAATCATGCAAGTATTTGCCATTGCACTGTGCTGTATATGATTCATGAAATTATGCAAGTGATTGACAACTATCGAACTGAACAGCGACACACACCGGCAAAGGGGAAGAGGGGAAAGGGAGGGAGGGGTACCCTTTATTTAAGTTACTTATGCCACAAGTTTGCCACTCCCGTTGGGCCAGTCAAGGTACACGACTACGTGTCCATAAAGCGAACTCCCGACAACCCCCGTCCAGGGGAATCGATCAAAAACTTTTACCTGCTGCAAAAACTGTAAACTATGTTCCCGTACAGGCATCGCTATAAGTATACGCACACGTACAGAAAAACTTTTACATAAGCTGCAAGTTTTCTTTATTGTCTTGCAACTGTTTTGTCGTTTCTTGCTGCTCAGGGAGTCGTCGTCGTTGTGTCTCCTATTATATTTAATTTGCCTTGCATACGCTTTGTCAATATTACCCTCCTCCTTACCCCCGCTCCCCCCTCCCTCCCTTGCACTTCATGCTTTATATCTCGCTCACTCTTTCGCTTTATTGTGCGCGCCCAGCGATCTGCGTGCCCAAAATTCCAGCATGGCCCAAAGCGTTGCCAACTTCCTGCACACACACACGTAGACACGCACACACTCACACACACACACAATCAAACACACACACACAGATAGAGCGACACACTGACACAAAAAGCATTGCATTTGGTGTCTTCTCTCTCTGGCATTTTTCAGTCATTCCTGGGCAAATTAGTCATGAAGTTGTGTCTTTCATTTGTTCGACAATTTCCAACACTGGCAGCAAAAAGCTCCGTTAATGCGCTCAAAGTGACAACAGCAAACAACAAAAACAATTCGCAATTCCGCCCGAAATAATCTGCAATTTGTGCGAGAAATTCAGCAAAAAATCAATAGAAATACCACAAAAAAAAAAAAAAAAAAACCAGCGACGCTCGCGGCTGACTGTAGAAGGCCATGGATACATGGTATACCGGTATAATTATCCGTTATTATAATGAAAATTGGTTTGTTTGAATTAAGATTTAAAATATAAATTTTAGCTTATTATTTAATTCGAACAACACGCCAAATCGATTGACAGGTAGAAGAAGAAGAACACATAAATAATGCAAGGACGGATAGACAAGAAGTATAAGCATTAGATCAATGGAAGGGTGTGCGGTAGTGGGAGACCAAGATGTTTTGTCGGATGCTGCCGCGGTCAAGTGATATGTTTTCCTTTTTTTTTTTTTTCTATTAAATAATTTAAAAGCTTAACAAAACTAATTTAATTTGGCAACATATTTAATTAGAACACTTTTATAAACTTTGCCCTATGTTGCAAATCTGAGTGCGTAGTGTGGGAAACGGATTGATGGAGAGGGATGCCGACACATAAAGGCAATGCAGACATGCAGACGGCACCCGCCTAAATTGTGTACATTGATTGTCTTAACTATTGCATAAAAATATGAAATTTATTTTGATTGCTATTTAGTTAAATAATTTAGAATAAGGTAGAGGTTGTAGTTTTGCTGTTGTTTTCCTTTAGTTTATATAAATAAAAAAACCAAAAAGTAATTAAAATAAAAATTGCACTAGCCTCCGCTGACTCGAACCGCTCACGCACGAACATACGAACTCTAAGAAGTGCCGTCCGCCACTCTAACCACTAAGCCACAACCCCATTTATTTTCCGATCGGCAAAGTTGCATTCTGAGCTGGCATTCAGTTACCATTATATGCAAATAAAATGTTTTGTTTATGCTGTGTGTCGAAGCTAGATTCGAACTTCGGTATGATGCGTAAATTAGGTCTTAATATGCGCATAAGTATAGTTCAAATTGAGTTTAATTCGGATCATATCTCACTTATTTTTAGTCCGATTGAAATGAAATTTTCAGGAAACACCCGTGGAAAGGTATTTTTCATGTGAGATGTACAACTTTGTTGTGGTTTGTATATTGTGTATATTAAACTGTTTTACTGATTTACAGAGGCGGGAGAGGCGTGGCCAAATTTAAAAACTTTGAGACACCTGAATATAAACGTATGTTGTCACAAAATTTGAAGACTCTAGCTCCTATAGTTTCTGAGATCTAGGTGTTCATACAGACAGACAGACGGACAGACGGACAGACGGACAGACGGACAGACAGACATGGCTCAATCGACTTGTTGATACTGATTCGAAATATATAGTTTATGGGGTCGGAGATGCCTCCTTCTGCCTGTTACGCACATTTGCGTTCCGACAAACACAGTAGACCATGAATTTTTAAAATCCATGGCCTAATGAATTTTTAAAATCCATGGCCTAAAAACACGCGTCTTCTTCTGCGGCAGCAAAGCAATTAAAAAGCGGAAATTGAATAAAGAGAAGAAGTTGGAGAAGAGCTTAGAGAGGGAGATGAAGATGGAGACGGAAACGAAGACAACTGGACTGTTTGGTCACACATCGCTTTGCAGACGAGTCTCTTAAGTCCCCGCGGGGGCCTCGGGGCGCGTCTTAATCTTTTGTCTCTCATTTGCTGCGCCCTCATTCTCACCTGTGCGGGTCAAGCTACACATCGCTGCCGGCTTCGGCTTCAGTTTCAGTTTCAGTTTCAGTTACGAAAATTGTTTTGGAGAAAGAAAAATGTCGAGCTGAAGCCAAAGCAAAAGCAGTGAAAAAAAAGCGACAACGAGGTTATGAATATGAATGAGAGACTTCCCTCGCACTCTCACTGTAACTCTGTCTTGCTCTCTCAATGTTACTTTGTCTGCTTCTCACTGTCTTTCTCCCCCTCTCTCTCTCTTCCTTTCTCTCTTTCTATCTTTCAAAGTCTGTCTGCCTTTCAATTCTTGGCTTTATGCGCAGCACATGCATTTACCATAGGTAGCCAAGTCTGAGGGAATTCGCAACTAAGAGGGCACTAAAGCATACACTATAGTAAGGATTACATAGGAGCTTAAAGTAAATATAATGAGTGCAAAGATGGCTTTCTTTTTTGTTTATGAATCAACATGTTGTATTTAAGGAAATGTACAGGTAATATAGCAAGTTGATAGGTATATTATACAGAGGTACCTAAGGTACCTAACCTACACCTAACCTCTAAAAGAGAATTTATGTGCCTTTATGCAGTCATATTCGGTTTACTTCATAAAGAAATATAAAAATAAAATATATTTCCATTGTATTTAATATGCAATTTAATATATAAATAAATACATGAAAATATATTTCTCAATATATAATATTTAATATAATTATAGAGTTTTGGCGACCTTTTTTTAACACTCATTGTAGCTGGCTCGAGCCATATAATATAATTTATATTATATTTTAGCAGTAAATTTTACAACCACAATTCATACTAAGTTTACTTACAAGACCTTTCAGAAATCTGTTGAATATTTTGTTTCACACAATATATAAAAATTTATTTTTTTTAAAAAAAAATTTTATAAAAAAAATATTTTTTTTTAAATTTTTAATAATATTGAACACCAGGTCTGTTTTAAAGAATTTTTACGTATTTTAGAAGTGTTCTAAATATACATATATTTGCCATAGTTGAACTTTCAAATAAAACCTTATGAGTTGCCTTACATTTTCATTAAATTTCTGTATTTCAGTTTATTAAATACCAAATTTAATTCTGCGAAATTATATGATTATTAATGTTATATTCAAATTATCCCAGACATATTCTTCTATACTCGTACATATTTTCTATATTAAATTCAACTGGCATATAAATTTCCTAAATTGTTTGAGAAATATTGCAATATTTTATGCGCAGCAATTGAAGATCTTTCAATTTCGCATTCCATTTTATGTGCTCCTTGGCTGCTGGTACTGAAAACAATCAGTGCAAATTGTAAGACACGATTTGCTGCGAATATCATATATCATTTGCATGAACAGAGAGAGATGGGAGAGGGGGAGGGTTATCGCTATGCTGGCTGCCAAAATCAGAGCGAGTGCAGTCCGAGGCATTTGCCAAGTCAAATATCAAATATTTATTTGCAATGCATGCCTTTGTTTGGCATTTTATTTATTACACGTAGACAGAGACGGAGCATACACTAGAAAGAGAGAGAGAGACAGAAGAGGGAGAAAGGAGGTTGCATATGGGCACGTAGTGCCTCAATTTGTGGCCATTAAAATGCAAAGGCTGTAAGCAGTTTTTGCATTTGACATGTAGCAACTGGACGAGCCAACTACAAACGGGGCAAGCAAAGAGGGCGTGGCAGGTCGAGGCGGCTCATCTAAAAGGGACTGTGCGGTTCCGCGTTGCCATCAAACATTTATAATTGCAAGACAACGTTGCGAATGGGAATGTGGAATGAAAAAAGAAAAAAGAAACGAAAACAGGCGCAGGCGAAAATTGTTTAAGTATTCAGTGCGAAGCGAAAAAGCTTTGCATATGTGGCAAGTAGCAGTGGCAAAGTGGCAACTGGCACAGGCAAGTTGCAGGCTGCAAGTTGCAGCTGAATCTGTTGCTGCATTTTCGGCTCGTTTTCAGGGATTTTCGCTTTGCATACATTGGGAAACAAGGAGGAGGAGTTGGGGCAGCATTTGAAAGGTTTTGCTTGTGGCTGAAGTAGGGAAGGGAGTGCTGAGTGGAGGGGGAAGGGGTAAGGGGGGTGGCTTAGCACGAGACGAGAACAAAAAGTGTCTGTCTTAAAGTCACGTCATGTTCGCATGTTCCACAGAGTGGGCTGGGGAGGAGAAAGGGAAGAGAAAGGAAGGCGAGTGTATGGCAAGTTGCCTGTAATGAGGCAGCCCCTTCTCCTGTCTCTCCCCCACCCCCTGCCTGTGTTGCTTCTTTCTGTGCTGTTAATGTTGTTAGGCAGCAACAGCAGCAACCTCAGCAGCGACGTCGGCAGCAGCGGCATAAATAGCATCAACAGCAGCAGCATCAACGGCAGCAGCAGCTTCTTTTCAGCTAATGAGAATGGGATACGGCACCCTGTGAATTCTCCGCCAGCTGCGGGTCTGTGTGGCGTAATAAGAGGCAACGCTACAGCTTCAAGACAAAACCAAAAAAAACCTCTACACACACAACACACTCACACACACACGAGTGTGTATGTTGAGCTAAGGAAATTGAAGGATTTTAATTAAATAGGCTGCTGGGCGCGGCCAAGTTGTAAATTTAACCAGGCTCAGCTCGAGACGAGGCAGCACTTTAATGCTTACACAGAGGGAGATAGAAGGAGAAAGAGGAGAGAGGGGTGGAGAGGGGTAGGGGGAGAGCTATCTCTATTTAATTGCTAGGATGCATCACGAGCTGCCTTATTGTTCACATAAGTCCTGAAGAGTTGCTCAAGCAATTTTCTTATGCCCCGCGGAGAATTGCGAGAAGACACAGAAGACTGCTGAGAGGCATTAAGCTGAAGGTGGAAGGTGCAGGCACGCGTGGTTAGGGGCACAAGCAATGTAAAGGAGAGAGTGAAATATTTGACTTGAAGTTAAAACAAAAAAAAATAAAACAAATTTAATTTTGTTTTGATGATATTTCATGCTATATAAGAGATAACTAAACTTATTGCACTCTCACTCAACTCTGGCTCAAGCCTGGCCCGAAGTTACTTGGCACTGTGGCTTGACCTTTGGCCGAAGCTGTGCCGAGGCAGAGGCACAACCCGAACAGGCCGAGGCACCTACGAGCATGCGCAGTGTTGTAAAGTGAACTAAATCATTTGCATAAATAGGTCACAGTGGGTCTCTTTATCTATTTTAATGAGCCAAACAAACAGTTTAGCAGCGATTTATAGGTGAGAACAAGTTTAGTAAAGAGAAGATGAGGAAGGGGAGAAGAGAGAAAGGAATAGGGGGAAAGGTAGGCGGCAAAAGAGAGGCGCAGAGTGTAAAAAAGAGACAGAGAGAGGGACACACACAGAGAGAGAAAGAGAGACAGAGAGAGAGAGAGAGAGAGACTGCGCTTCAATCAGCGCTTAAAATAAACGCAGCTCGTGATATCATCATCGAGTTCTTTCTCAGCGTCGCAGCTTCGACTCGACTTCGTCTCGACTTCTTCTTACCTGTTAAAATGGCTGCCAGAAATACTAAAACGATCCGTGACATTTTGTGTTGTTGTTGTTGTTTCTTCTTGCTCTGCTTCTTCTTGCTTCTCTGCTTGGGGCGTCGCTAATCCCAATATGTGAACTTTTACGTTATTTCGCGTTACTTTCTGCCTGCGGGCAAAGGCGCTTTTTATTATTATTATGTTTTTTATCCCGCCTTTTTGTTGTTTTTGTTGTTGTTGTTGTATTCACTCTCTCGCGCGTATTTGGCAAAGAGCTTAGTGATTTTTGTTGCTGTTGCTTAGCTGGCGGAGCATAAAATGTGTCGCTTTAGTTGAAGTGGGGGCACTTTACGGCCCTTGCACTTGCCTTTGTGTGTGTGTCGGGGGGGTATGGGAGTGTGTGTGTGTGAGGGGAGTGTGTTTATGTATGTGTTGGTATATGTATTTTATATGTGTTTACTTTTAGCGCGCACTGTCAAACACACTTTGATGGCGGGTTACTTGAACTCGTCGGGATTTGCGGATCAATTTCTCGCACACACTTTGTTTGTAAATAAACGCCCACTGTGCAATGGGTACAATGGGCAAGGAGGCGACTAAGACGCAAGTCCGGCTGGCTAGCTGCAAGATGCAAGTCACAAATACACACGCACACGCACACGCAGCGAGAACGAGAGGCCAAAACGAAATGACGTTATGGAATTGATGACGATGACGTTGAACGACGCCGACGACGACGCTGGCGATGACGACGCTGCTGCTGCTGCTGCTACTTCACTCGGTAACCGGCACTAGCAGACGCACACACACGAACACACACACGCACGCACAAGCAGCGTGGGCGAAACGAAGACGAGCGTACGAGCCGAGCGAGCGAACGAACGAACGAAGCGAACGAGCTTCGTGTGAAGAGCCGAAGTGCGAGAGTCGAGTGCGAGTCGAGGCGAATTCGAATTTTAATTCGGTTGGAGAGCGAACGAAGCGTTGAATGCAACAGTTACCAACAGACTGAGTTGTGTCTGTGTCTATGAAGTTGCCAAACGGCCACGCAGCGGCAGCAGCAGCAGCGGCGCGGCGGCAACAGCAACACACATACACAAACACACACGCGCTCGCTCGTTCTCTCCCTCTCACACACACACACGCGAGGGCACACATATGCAGGCATAGGCAGCGCTGCGCTCAGTTAGACACGGACAGCAGGCAGCGCAGCCGGCACACGTTAGCAACATACGTTAGCAACATGCGCACTAAGCTAGCAACATTCACTTATGTTGCTTGTGTTCCACTTTGCCAGCAGCGACGCTGACTGCAGTCGAGGCAGCAGAGGCAGCACGGGCAGCATCTTTTGTCAGTTTGATTTGAATTTGTGTCTCTCTTGTGCATTGGCTTGTGCTGCTGTTGTTGTTGTTGTTCTCATGTTGTTCTCTTGTTGTAGTTGCTGCTGCTGTTGTTTTTGTTGTTGTGCTTAGTTGCTGCTGCTGTTGTTGTTTGCATTTGTCTGCCAGCCGCATTTCTGTGTCTATTTGTCGCTTGATAATCTCCGGCTTTTGTTTGCCCCACAGCCACAGTCGCCTCAGTCTGGAGCAGCTCTGCAAATACGAAGGCATTCGACGTTGGCTGCGACGTCGGCATCCCGCTGCGCCTCTGTCTATATGCGCTGTGGAGCGACAAAACAAATCGCGAGCATTGAATGCATTGGGGGCCCAGCGCTGGGCCTGACCTACATGATTAGCCGCATCGCAAATCGAGCAAACACACACAGCACACTCACTCACACTCATTCACTCACTCACACTCGCGTTCACACACATTTACATAAATCAATTATGAACTGCAATCGAAATATGCATTTTGCATGACAAGGTCTCCCTTGGGGTGACCGTACGAGGCGCCGCCACAGCCGATATTTATTGTGCCGCATAACATATTCATTTAACCAACAACCACTCACACACCCATACACATTCACAGCGATTCACACACTCATTCACACCCCACACTCACAGCAGCCGCGTGGCCAATAACATTAGCAACCTTTTAAATTTAATCAAAGCTTCTATTTTTTCAACAAATTCTCCCTTCGTGAATGCCCTGCGGCCATATTTTACATACGCTCAAGCAGAGCGTTGCACGTGCAAATAATACCCTATGCGCATGGGAAGTGGGGCATGTTACAGTTGCTGATGTGCTTTGTGCATTGATTGAGGAGGGAACTTCACTAAGAATTGCACTTATAATTTAATAATATGGGAGTTGTTTAATAAATGGCAATTATGGTATTAATCTTTAAAGAAATACTGAAAATAATTATTATACAAAGAACAAAATATAAATAAAAGTAAAAAATCCATTTAATTTTGATTTTTATTTATTCTTTTAGAATTTAAACAATTTATACTATTAATAAATATTAAACATTTTAAATATTGACTTTAGTTTCTAGAAGTTTTAATATTCACTTAACTTTAATCAATTTTTCTCCCTCTCAGACATTTTTCTGAAGAAATACACTTTAAATATCTGCAAAATAAGAGAAAAAGGATTTTAACAATTAATTGAAGACTTTTCTAGTTAGCGTTTTAGATCGAGATATATATTTCAAGATATAATGCATTTACTCGTTCATATTATTCCCACTGTTTTACATTATTTAAGAGACTTTAAAAATGCATTAGAGTAATACAGAGATTTTTGTAGTTTCTCGAAGATCTGTATGGTTAAATAAGAATTTAAAATCAAGAAATATCTATGGTTAAGCTTAAGTATTATTTTTATTTTAAGCATTCTTCACTTCAAATATCTCTTCTTTCTCTCCTCTGAAACTATCATATTTTCTTTTCTCTCTGTCTCTGTCTTTTATATTGAGGCTTGAAGATTAAAAAACGAAACTTTAAAAACTGTTTCCACAATCACTATCGGGTTTCAGTCTCTCCTCTTTCTCTTTCTCTGTCTCTCTGATTTACCTCTCCCTTGTCCTGTCTATCTCTTTCGCAGTCCCTCTATCTCGCTTTTGCATTCTCTCCCTCTCTTTCACAATATTGCTCTATCTCTCCCTCTGTGTTTTCCGCTTCGCAGTCCCTCTCTCTCTCTCTCTCTTCCTCTTTCCCATTTTCCTCACCCCACTCCCTAAAATATCGCAACCAATAAGAAGACTCGTGCAAATCCTTCTCCCAATATCAACCCCCATACCACATTCGATTGCTCTCACTCACTTATAGGGTATCTTCAAGTCAGTGCATGCTTCGCACTGTGAACTCTTCCAGATTTAACTGGCAATTCGCCGCGCTTGCTTGCTTCCCTTCCCCTCTCCCTCTCCCCCTTGTCCTTTATCCCTCCTCCTAGCCTTTAGTTTTAGAGTATCCGTTCGCCGTTTGCTGTTCGCTGTTGCATTCGATTATTTGGTGTATTTGCTATGTGTGTGTATGCGAGTGTGTGTGTGTGTTTGTGTGTCGATAGTTGTGCATTTTGCATGCTATAAAAATATCGCATGCTATAAAGCATGTGAGCAGTGTGCACTGCACTGGAAATTGTAAATTCATGTTATGGCCACGCACTGTGGCACTATGGAAATGTGTGAATAAGCAGGCAGGGGGGGAGGGGTGAGGACTGAGAAGAGAGGGAAGGGAATGGAAGAGTGAGAGGATGCTGTCTGGCAGGATTACAGCGCCAACCGCTCGTCACTGGAGCGAAGGCGTTGCTGTAAATGTACTACAGCAGGACGAGTGTAGAAGGAGGGAGGGGGAGGTGGAGAAGGGAACGGGATGAGGAGGAGAGGGGGTGCACGACTGGGGCTAGTTGAGTCGCAGTTGAGCAGCAGGCAGCATGTGTTTATTGCCAGCAGAAAATGATGATTACACGTAATGTGCAAATGGAGAAAGAGAGAGAGGGGGAGGGGCAGAAAAAGACAGCAAGGGACACAGCGAAAGAGACAGAGAGAGGGAGAGAGAGGGAGAGGAATAGAGAGCAGCAGGGCGACTTGCGGGCGATGGGGCGTGCCAAGCGGAAAACCGGAAAGGCAGCCGGAAAAACGGCAAGCAGCCGGCAAAACTAACAGGCGTCGGCATCCAATGGACAATCTACTGGCAACGCTGCCACCACTGTGGCTGCCCCAGCCTCAGTGCCACACTGCCACACAGCCACTGCCAGTGCCACTGCCAGTGGCGTGCTACGTTGCCGTTGCCTGTTGGTGTTGCAACTCAATTTTGCGTGTGTGGTTGAGCAGCAGCAGCAGCAGTTGCCAGAAGGCAGCCCGCCTGGCGACAGCAGCAGCAGCAACAGCACAGCAGCAGCAGCAGTGGCAACAACGCCGGCGGTTGCCAGACTATGATGAGGCATGCAGCAAGCAAAAATATATAGAAAAACAATGTCTGCAGCAGGAAGAGGATGTTGATGCGGGCCGAGAGCGTGGCAAGTGAGGAGAAAAGAATTTAGCTGAAGCTGCATTCTATCCCGCTCTCTTCCTCTCCCCTCTTCCTTCTTCTCTCTCTTGCTGCTGCGTCTTGTTGTAACTGCAACTGTTTGCTGGGAATTCCAGGCAATTCCGCATAGATAGAACACTTCTTCGCCGTGCTCAAATATCGCTTTGCTTAATTACTGCCAAATATTTGTCTTGCCATCGAGTCGCTCTGTTTGTCTCCCTCCCTCTCCCTCTCTCTCTCTCCTTCTCCCCCTCTCTGTCATTTGTTTTTATTATGATTTTATAAATAATCACAACGAGCTCTGCAAATACCACAACAGCAACAGCAGCGCAGCGTCAGCTCTGTTTGCTGCATGTGGCATGTGGCAATTAGAAGTTGCAACACGCAAATTGCAAATGGCAAATTGTCGCTGCATCATCTGCCAATCTCGACCATAAATTGAATTCTCTAATAGTTTGTTAAGTGATTAGGCTCCTCTGATCTCTGTTTATTGTTTGATTATTATTTGGAATTTGCAACAATTGAATCCATTGTCCTTAACTGGGCTTAACTGTCTAAACTGCTGTGCACATTGTCTGGGGAGTGGAAATGTAGAAACTTGTCATAACTGTCTAAATAGTCTGCATATTTTGAAGTAAAAAGAGCAAAACATAATTTAGAATTTAGACTGGAATGTCCTTTTATAGTTTTTCATCTTTCAAATATGAAATAAATAATTATGAATAGTTACAAAATATTTTGCATAATTTATATTAGTTTGCAACTTCAGTTTATTAGTTATTGTCGGTTAGGATATTGAGGAATTTGTGCTTCTTAATATAACTAAGTCATTTTGCATTAAATAATAATTATTTAACACTGTTCTCTAGTATTATTTATGTTCAAGATTCCAATAAGGATCCCACCCTCATATTTTTTTAAATTAAGTCATTAAGTCATTTTGCATTAAATAATAATTATTTAACACTGTTCTCTAGTATTATTTATGTTCAAGATTCCAATAAGGATCCCACACTCATATTTTTTAAATTATTTTGATATTAATTTTACAAATGATTTCTTCTCTTTTATATAATTAAATTTCTCGACATTCAAAGCGTTAAACTGTTTTCAAAGATTCAAAATACTCCCTTACATAATTATAAAAAAATTCTTAAAAAATATTTTATATTTTAATTATTAACTTAAATCATTACGACAACAATTAATTTACAAATCTATTTAAGCAAAAGTTTCTTAATCAAATTAAGAAAACTATTTCAAATCAATCTTGTTTCACTGATACTCAACATAACCTACATTATCTATACCTATTTCTATTTAATAATCCCCCCTTTGCTGCCCCTCCCCTGCCACTTTCCAATTGCCACAAATAGGCCTCCTCTCAAGCTTCTTCTCTGCTTCGCATTGTTCTCTTTCTTCATCTTCTTCTTCTTTGTCTACGCCTTCGTTCTAGGCGCAGCATCTCGCAGCACCTTCCGGCCTGTCAGCAGCCTGTTAAAGTTCTCAGTAAGCCCGGAGATTTCTACTGACAGACAGGGCAGACATGCAGACAGACAGAGCTGCTGAGAGACAGACAGACAGACAGACAGAGATGTAGACAGGCAGACAGACAGACGGACAGACATGCAGCTGCAGCTCCAGCTCTAGCTTCAGTTGCAGCTGCGTTTCAGTTGCCACATTGGTTCTATTTCTCTTACACTCTGCACGGGATGCAAACACTTCTGTCATATGCATTTTATGCTAAACCAAATGTGGCATCAACCAACATGCCACGCCCCTCCCTCCCGCACCCACGCCCAGCCGAAAAACCCAAGTCAAACTCATTATAATTTCATTGCAAGTCATTTCCATAGCATCGGAGCGTTTTTCGAAAACACGCACTAACAGACAAACACACACACACACACACACACAAACACACACACACACATACACTCGCATACAAACCACAATACACCTACAAGCAAACCGAGAAACCACGTAGAGGAAAAACAATAACCTGCAATATAATGAAATGAAAATCGCCTAGAAAGCTCCGGCTAGAAGTGTGCGAGTTGTAGAGTTGTAGAGGACCTCGAGCTGCAGATTCCCATATAAAGTTACCAAAACATGCAAATTTCGCACGCCACCCCTAACGTGGGCGTGGCCAAAGAGCAGAGAGGGGCGGGGGAGGGGTGTGGCAAGGGGGCACAGAGTGTAGATGAGCGAGTAAAGACCTTGCATTACAATTGAGTTACAGTTCAGTTTCAGTTTTGTGTTGCCATTATTACAGCAAAGTGAGGAGAGTGGAGGGGGCAGCAGGGGGGAGTGGAGAAGAGGGAAGGGCACAGGGAACCGAGAGCAGGCTGTCGGGATTAGGGAGCAGGGGCCTTCGTGAGGGATTCGCTCATATTGTGCGAAACAATGAATTTATATTTGTTTTTGTTTTTTTTTTCTCTCTCTCGCAACAAGGTAGCAGAGGCAAGAGGCAGGGGAGGGGGCAGAGAGAGGGTGCTCTGTGTAGGAGTTGCAGCAGCAGCCTTTACACACATTTGACTTGTTGGTCGCTCACTGTCAACTTCCACGTGCCCCCCCGCCCCGCCCCGCTACCTCTGCCCCGTTGGGCCTGCGTCGACTGCGTCGGTTGCAGATTAAACTTCGCTTATAATGAGAATTTTCACTCCCTCTCACTTCCTTCCCTGTTGCTGTTGTTGTTGTTGTTGTTGTGGGTGTAAAGCAGCCGCTGGCGAATTTGCATTAAAGCATTTTTACTCCACTCTCGTTGTTGTTGTTGTTAGAAATGGAAGCAGCCAATCAGCACAGGAATCGCTTCGTAGCTTTTCAAATGTTGTTTGGCTTTTTTTTGGCGTTTTTTTTTTAGTTCTTTTAAGCTGGGTCGAGGGCGTTGGGGCACAGCACACGCTTAACTCGAGCAGCGTCATATTTAAAGTGCAAAATGGTGGCACAAAGTGTGGCAAACTGAGAGAGTCAATTAACTCGCAGATACACTGCAAAAAATCGACAGTGTAAAAACTGCAAATGTGCTGAATGTATGCAAGAAAAGGAAAATGTTGTACCTGTAATTTGAAAAAAAAAATGTATTTATTAATAATTTTAAAATTTCTTATATATTTTCTTTATGATTAATAGTCTCAAATAAAATCCATTTTTATTTTTTTAGTGCTTTTAATAATCATCTAATGATTATTTTATTTCCAAAACTTTTGACTCTTCTGCAAACACATAATAAATAAAGTCATTCGCTTTTTTACGGCTTTCGATTATAATAATATTACAATAATAGTTTTTCTACACCCCTTGTTCCGTTGGCTGTAAATAAAGCCAATTGCAAGAATTTTCATTGATTAGTAAAAGTTGTGGAAAACTTTGCTTTATTCGAGAGCGAGAAAAACTTTTCTGACTGTGCAGAAAGTTGGGCAAGTCGACGGGGAAATGCTTTGCAATTGAGTTGCTTTGTAGAAGAAATGTTAATTTTTTTTTAAATTAATAAATTATCTTGTTTAGCTTGATTTATTATAAAATCTATTGAACATATATAATTAGACTTGTGGATTAATAAAAAAAAAAATAAGTAAATGCCAACCAACTTGAAGTTTTATGATCTTCTATATTTTATTCTATATGAAAGAGACTACAGGTTCTTTTTTGGAAGCTATTTATCTCCTTTAGAGGGTGTTTACTAGTCTGTAAGTACCTTAATTAGCCAGGAATTTGAAGCATCGCTTACCTCGCGTTGCTTTTATCAAAGGTTTGTGAGAGAATCTACAATTCTACATGTTTTTCTTATAAAGTGAAGTTTACAGCGTTGCAAAGTTTAAATTTCATTTATGTAGAGTTGAATTTTAAATCGCTTGAAATGCTAAAAATCTTTTATTTCTTCTTCCTAACATGGAAAGATATAGAGTTCTTTCCTATCTACTGAAGTTTACAACGTTGCCACATTTACCTCCTCCTGCCGTAGGGTATTCACTAGTCTGCCTTGCTCATGCAGTCACAAACAGCCTTCCGTGCTGATCACGAGTGCAATGCGTATTCCGTTTAATAGATTTTCTTAGCCGGCAAAGTTGAAATACCCTGGTGGCTCGTTGCCAGCGACAGGGTATGCCACAGTGTGGAAAGTTGTGCCTGCCTCGTTGCCTGCTTGGACGCATGACTTTTGGGCATTGTTAGCGTTGAGCAGCGTCGTTGCTGCTGCCACTGCTGCTGCCGGGCAGAAGGAGCGTGCTCTGTGTGTGCAATGTGGAGCGTGCAACGTGCAACATGTTGCGGTTGGGTGGCTCCAATTGGGACTCGAGTGAGCATAAATTCAAATGTGCTGCACGCTGAGTAGGGGCACGCTTACTTATGAGTACGTGAGTGTAAGTGAGTGTGTGTGAGTGTGTGTGTGAGTGTCGCTGTGAGTCATTCTCACATACGTTATGTGCCGCGCTGTATTCACAAAACTATTCGCACTCGCAGCGTGGCAACAAATTGAGATTTATGTGCGAAAGGTTTGTGCAAAAAGTTGCGCAACCTCAGCCAATTGTAAGTGTGTGTATGCGGGTGTGTGTGTGAGTGAGTGTGTGTGTGGGCTGGTCACCACTGTGGTATGGGGAATATGGTAAATGGTAAATGGCAAATGGCTTTCTGTGCAGCAGCGGAGGTGGAGGCATGCGGGGCATAGTTGGCAAACTTGTCGTCGCTGCAACATTAGCTCTGGTCCTGCTGGGGCGGCAGCAATCTCAGCTCGTGTGGCACAGTACCCAAAAAGTTTTGCTTGCCAAAGGTTAAGGGCGCAAGGGATTAACTTGTGTTTACTTCACATGCCACTTGCCGCGCTGTTCTGGCAGTTAACAACTGTCTAAAGTGCCCGTCCCCCCACTCCCCCCTTTTCCGTGTTGCAGATAAATTTCAAATTGACAGCAACAAGCTGACAAAAAAGAGAGCGGGGCTGCATGCCTTGGCAACATGTTGCTGGCCATACACTGCTGATCAACATGCTGCGGAGACTGTAACAGCAAGAGCAACAGTAATAGTAACAGCGGGAGTAACAGCAACAGCAGCAGCAACAGCAATAGCAAGAGCAACATCAACAGAGAGTTTAACAGCAACAGCAACAGCAATAGAAAGAGTAACAGCAATGCAGATCGGCTTAATAACAGTTGACTGTTAACTTGCGCTCACACGCGCTCTGCCGCTCTCTCACAACTGTTAACAGCAGCTGAGAGCAGCCCTTTAACCTTTGCTGTTATCTTCCTCACAGCAACAGCAATGGCTAGAGCAGCAGCAACAGAGAGTGTAACAGCAACAGCAACTGCAATAGAAAGAGAAACAGCAATGTAGATCGGCTAAATAACAGCTGACTGTTAAGTTGCACTCACACGCGCTCTCTCACAACTGTTAACAGCAACTGAGCGCAGCCCTTTGACAGCGCACTGTTAACCGAACCTTCGCTAGGTTGCGCTCTGTTAGCCCCCTCACTTTGCGCTGTAAGCTCACGCTCTGTTAACTCCCTCGCTGCTACTGTTAGTGTTGTTGTTGCTGCTGCTGCCCGCCTGCGCCGTTTGTGGACTGTACCTTTTGTACCTGTTGTTGTTCGTCGTGTTGGCTTTTTCAATGCTCTTTGCGCGCGCTTTTCACACACACACACACACACCCGGGCAAACATGCATGTATTCGTGCAGAACTGTATTCATTTGTATCTCTTCCACATCTGTAGCTTTTGTTTTGCTTGTTGTTTGTTTGTTTGTCGACTGGCTGCGCCTCACGTTTTTCTTTCAGCTTCTTCTTTACAAAAAACTAAAGAAAAAAAGCCCAAGAACGAGCAACGGTCAATGTTTAAACCGAAAAAAGGCACAACACGACAGCGAGACACACAGCGAGACGGAGACAGAGAAGGAGAGAGGGAGAGAGAGAGGGAGACAAGGCAGAAGAAACTACACAAACTGAAACGAATTTCAACAGTGAGCGGCGGCAGCATCGCTTTTTATTTATTTACTGTGTTTACTGCGTTTACTCTCCTTTTCCTTTCTGCTGCTGCTACGTGCAGCTTCCCCGCTCTCCACTCTCTCTTCTTCCTCTCTTCCCCCTCTAGCCAAGTCGACGTTTGTTGGCCGTTTGTTGGCTGACTCCACGCTAGATTAGATACAGATACACAAATTCGAATTCAATTGCTTTGCTTTGCTTTGCTCTGCTTGACTAAGGCTCCTTTCCTTCCCTTCTCCCTCCCTTCCCTCGCTCCCCCTCTTCTTGCCCCCTCGGTTTATGTTTTTTATGTGCAGCAACGTTTTGGCCAAATGTGTGTTACAGTTTCGTTGTTGTCGTTCTCCTTGTCGTTGTTTTGGCTCTCTTCAAAGAAAAAGGTCAAATCATTTTTATGGCTGCCGGGCAAGTCGCATCGCCTTCTTCCTCTTCGTCTTCCTCTCCGTCATTGTCATTGTCTTTGGGCTCCGTTTGATGTGCTGCGTGACTTGACCTGACCCTGGCCATCTCCAATTGGCATTAGGCATGCCAATAAGCCAGCCAGCAACTGTTGGTAGCCAGCCAGAGCCAGAGGCGCATACGCGCTCAAGCACTGTCCCCAGTTACATTAAATGCATTATAATTAGATATACTCCTACTGGCAGCAGAGCAGGCGAGAAGGCAGTTACTTTTGGGGTAGACGACGCTGGGATACCCTAGATGATGAGTGGTAGATGAAGGGGAGCTGGTATTGGTTAGAATTAGAAGAGTCTTCTCTGAAGCGGTTACTTGAGAGTCTTGGAAATAAAAGTACTGGATGCAATTCTTTCTACAGAAAGTTCTCCTGATTAGACTCTCCATAAAACATCACCTCGGAAGAGTATTTATGTACAATATTTATGGTGAGCTTCTGGAAATTTTATATATATAGGGAACTTCTGCTTAGACTTTACATATCCCTTCATTTTAAACGTTTGCCAAGCAATCTCTTTGTCTCTTTAAAGAACGTTTTTTCTAGACTCCTATTCATACCATGATTCAGACAGACGGATAGACGGATGAACGGACAGACGGACGTGTAAACGGACGGACAAACGAACGGACAGACAAACGGACAGACGAACGGACAGACGAACGGAAGGACGGACACACGGATGGTTTAACGGACGGACAGACGAACGGACTGATGGACGGACGGATAAACGAACGGACAGACGGACAGACAGAAAGACGGATAGAAGGACGGATAGACAGACGGACGGACAGATAGACGGACATTTAAACGGACGGAGAGACGAACTGATGAACGGACGGTTTAACGGACAGACGGACATTTAAACGGACAGATAGAAGATTATCGCTCCATAGAAATATCTGCTTCTCTCTAGTTACTTGTAAATAAGAGTTTCATATAGGAACCTCTTGGAGCTTAACTGTTCATATAAACATAAATTCAATATAAACTACTTAACCTTCAAGCAAAGCACAGCTCAATACTTACAGAAACTACCTTCCAATAGAGAAATTATTACTTTCTTCTCTACTTAAATTCTTTGTCATGTGCCTATGCCATTGAGTCAAGTTATATCATATCAAATCATGCAGCATTATATGCTGCGACACCATAACATCAATTCCCTAGTAGAACAACTAAGACAGGGCAAACCCCAGACTGTGCTAAGGCCGAGTCCCGAGCCCCGTCAGAGCCATGTGTACAGAGGCAAGCCAGATTCAAGATAGACCACGTCGCCTCAAGACTCTAGACAGCTCATTGGGTTACACCCTGCCTAACGACATTAGAATACCCTCCTTCGCCAGGGTATTAACAGAACTTAGGCTCAACTAACAAGCCACTGCCTGAGGCTAAACAGAGAACCCCAAACCCGAACTGAGGTTGCAGTGCCTGCGTTGTTGATTCAAGGCTAAGCAAGGGCAGGAGGCGAAAGGCGAAAGGGCCGCAGCCGGGACGCGCTCAACTACTTAACCTTTTGCCAAGAAGTTGGCAACCAGAGCTTGGCCGGGCTTAGAGTCGACTACGTAGATAGCCATAGATAGCTGCACAGGCCTCCGCGTCTGTCTCTGGCTCTGTCTCTGCCTCGGTCGTGGTCGTGGTCGTGGTTCCTTTCCCGGCCACAGACGCTGGCATTAACCCGAGCCAGGGCCAACGCCAACGCCAAGAGCGAAGAGCGAAAACGTCAGCGAAGTCGCCCGCACAACAGCCCGTCTGCCACACTCCTCCCCTTCCCTACTCCCCCTTTGCTACCGCCTGGAACGGCTCAGCTCAGCTTCGTCAACGCCCACGAGGCAAGAAGGCGAGAGTTGGCGTTGAAGCACATGTAAAATGCTTCAAAATTTAAAATGTATCATATTCCTGGCGCACCCACAATCCCCTCCCCCCTTCCCCCGCCACATGCAGTGCAATCCTGGGCACAACCAGTTGCAGCATTTGCGCCTCCAGGCAGCGTGTGCTCAGCTCATCCTCATCCTCAGCCTGCGTTCGTTTTTATCATGCTGCATTTTAATGCGCCTTTGAAATGTGAAGTGCAAGTGGAGAAGAAGTGGAAAATAACTAAAGTGTCGCCTCGACAACAGTCCCAGTGTGTGCAGCAGTGTGTGTGTATGTGTGTGATCCCCCCCTCCCCCGTCCCTTGCTGCGTCTCATCTGTCTTTTGTCTCTAAAATATTATAAAACATAACAATAAGTAGACGGCAAATGTGAAGTTTACTTTGCAGTCGTCGTCGCCGAAGCGTAGCTCCCTCTAGACTTGCCACACCCCCCCTTCCCATTCCCCTGCTGCCCCGCCCCTCGGGGCTGTAAAGCCGGTTTGTGTCGTCACTAAAAAAGTCATGCAGCGACTGACTTCAGCTCGTGTTGTTGCTGGTCATCATCGTCATCATCATCATCGGCTGCGGGGAACAGGTTTCTTTCTATGCCCAAGACTGTTGCAAGACGCACCCAGCTTGTCCCCCACACTCTCCTCTCCTCTCTTCAGGCCTCCTTTGAGTTGAGTCTCTTCGCTTTCAATGCTTTTGGCCTGCTTTGGTTTCTTTTTCTGTTGCTGTTGCTGCCTCTGCTGATGCTGCCTCTGCCTCTGCTGCTGTTGTCGCTTGTCTCTGTTGGCTTCACTTATGCTCTCGGCCACATATGGTACACCCTGACTTAGCACTCCATTCTACTCTATTCTATTCCCCTTCTCCCTACCCTTCTTGTAATTACTCAGTCTGTCTGCAACATGTTGCTGGCAACTTTGCTGCAGCTTCTCATTGCTTTCTGTTCCTAATTTCATTTGTGGCTGCCACAAAACAGTTAAAAATGGAACAGCTTTTCATAGCCATGGCCACGATTGTTTGTTGTAATTGTTGCTGCTGCTGTTTGCAGTTGCTGTTGCTGCCGTGACTGCTGCTGCTGCTGCCGTTGCTGTTGCTGCTGTTGCTGCAGTACGTGACTAAGTTTGCTTCCACTGACTCTTGGCGTGTCTGTCAGTTGGCATAACGTTTCGTTGACAACGTCATTACTGTTCTCAATTTCACATATCACATGGCCAACTATCGCTCGCACACACACACACACACACACAGATACACACTCACACACACAGCAAGACTGAGGTGTGCTTTGAAAAAAAGAAGAATGCCTGGCAGAACGTGCTTCGTGGCTGCTTGCGCTGTGTGTGCTACCTGGAACGGAGTTGCCTCCCGCCGCACCCTCTCCATGCTACTCTCCTTATACTACTCCCTCCCCTTTCCCCACACCCCCTTCCTCACCTCCTGCCTCTTCCTCTTTCTCTTCTAGCCAACGTTAATGTGTCGAAAATGTTACAAGCAGAAAGTTGTGGCTTGTAAGCCCCAAACGGAACCCAAGAGCAACGCCAGGCGAGACAACAGCAGCAACAACTACTCACAGCAGTAGAGGCAGAGAGGGAAGGGGGGAGGGAGAGGGGGTGCAGCAACTGGCAACTGGCAACCGCAGAGCTGAGCTGCAAAGCTTTTGCTGGCAACTTTTGATGTTCTCAAGACATAATTCTAAGAAATTTTGACACTTTTGACATTTAGTAGTTTTGTCTATGCTGCAGCAACTTTCCAGCTCCCTCCCCTCAACTCCCCTCTCTCCTTGCTCCTGCTCCTCCTTCTGCTGCCGTTCAATGTTTGCCCATTGTCTTGGCCATGGCCAGCAGACGAGATGTTGCTGCTGTGGTGGCTCCTGCTGCTGTTGCTGCTGCAAATCCGTGGCAGCAATTAAAACTTACTGCACTGCGAGGGCTCATGTCATGTGCAGGGAATATTGAAAATCCCCATGGCCAGTTGTGGCTCCTGCTGCACTTGATGTCTGGTTTAGCTTAAAGCAAACACTTTCAATGGAGCTGGAGACGAAGACGAAGTCAGGGAGAGTGGGAGAGAGAGAGAGAGGGACAACGCAACTTGAAATCTATTTTCGAGAAGCTGGAGAGGAAGTGCAAAGTGCCTGGAGACATGTTTCGGCTGTAAAGGCGGTTAAGCGATGAGATGAGCCATAAAGCAAAGTAGGCAAATATTATCGGGCTTCACGCAGTTGATTATTGAAGGGGGGAGAGGGTGGGGAGAAGGGAAGAGGATGCCAATAGAATGTTGCAGAAGTGAAGAACGAAATACATAGAAGAAAATATATAGGGAGAGAGAGAGTCAGAGAGTTGAAGGAGGAGATATATGGTTAATAAATATATGAAGAATAAGAAATAAAGATAGAGAGAAAGAAGGTTGAAAATATTAAGAGAGACATAGAAAGAAAGAGTAAGAGATTGAAGCAAGAGACTAAAGCATGGTCTGATAAGAACTGATGGAAAAAACACACAATAAGAAATTTGAAAATAGAAGAAGATAGAGAAAAGAGATGAGAAGTAAGAAGAAGAAGGCTTTAAAGGAAGAAAGAAAGGTAAAGTGATATATGCAGACATACAAATTAGAGGAAAGTGAAACAGAGATGAAAAACGATGAACAATTTTAATTTATTGAGGGATAGAATTAAGAAGACAACGAATCAAATGAAGGGATATATAGCGAGAAAGATAGTTAGATCAACACAGGGAATGATATTAGAGAAGAAATAAAGAGCGGGACAAAGCAAAAGGTAGATAGACCCAGAAAAAAAGAGAGAGAGGGAGAGGTAGAGTGAGATAGGCAAGTCTGAACATCGACCTCCCTGACTTATACTATAATCCTCCAAAAACAAAAAATATGACGTTTCTTGGCAGAAGAATCGCCTGGTTTAGACAAATCGAAGCCAAACGAAAAGATATCAAGCCAGTCAAGCCAATAAAGGCAGTAAAGCCAGTAGTCTCCACTGATTATCATAGCTCACTCAAACCTCAATCTGAACTTCAAAGAAATATTCCACATTTCCCTGCTAAAACCAATCTGAACATAAGTGCAAGTTCCGATCTGTGGGAAGATGCCTGCAGTAGCAACATTGACATAGTACAAAGCCAGAGAGAGATGTGAACGATTGATAGATATCAGAAATATAAAGCAGTGAGAGATGGTGAATGAACAACAAAGGAAGATCTAAAAAGAAGGAGAATGGAACAATACTATACCTAACGAATCTAAGAAAGATCTTAAGGGTTTTTACATTCATTACATTAATGCAAATATTCGAATAAAAAAGAAAAAGGAAGTAAATCCATATCATTTTAATTATTACTCACTATACAGATCTCCTGCATAAATTCATTACATTCAATCTGTTCACTTCTGCACCCTCCCCAACTACTCCCAATAAACAAAATAAGCTGTAAATGCTTTGGGACACCCTGCTGCAATTGGCAATCGAACTAATTAAATTGATAACTGTTTATTTTGTTTGTTTGAATGCAAAGCACTTGAACAATGCAGTCCCTGCTGCTGCTGTGGTTGCTGCCCCTGCACCCCCTGCTGGCTTTGTCCAGTGCAGAGCGAATATGTGGCACGCCCGAATCGCAACTATAGCGGATTTGCGGTATTTATGCCTGGTCGCACTGCGATAACCGCCAATGGCCCAAGATACTCCCGGCTATTGGCCATTATTGGGCACATTTTGGGGTTTGCTTACGCGCGATTTAACCGAATCGAGTTGCCCAATTGACGGTTTACATCTGTTTCGCCACGCGAGTGCAGCTAAGCGATTACGTGCGATATGTAGTGCGATATATGCGGAGATATATGTGCTTAAGAGGGGGCGGGGAGGGGGCGTGGGTACTTAGCCAGTAAGGAGCATAACAAATGCGAGGGTTGCTCCAGCTGACACATGGAAAGCTGCTGACAATAATCTATTGCAATTTATTAGATGCGAAAAGGGCAGAAAGAAGGGGAAGCAAGAGAGGAGGAATAAGAGGAGGAAATCAGGCAGAGGGGCAAGGGAGAAGGGGAGAAGAGTGAAGTAGAGAAGGGAAGTAGAGGTGTTGGTAGATGGAGACAGCGCGTCTTAAATGCCAAAAAGCAAACGGATTACACAGTGACAAACTAGCCAAACACGCCCCAAGTGGGCAAGGTCTGTCTGCAAAAAGGGGAGGCAGAGGGTAGCGGGGGGAAGGGTGGGGAAGTGTTGATGTATTTGGCAACTGTTGCTGATTATTTATTTGCGCTTTTAGTTGGCAAAAAAAAAGAAGAGAAAGAAAGATTTCCTTGAGCTGCGATTCTCAGATACGAGCAAAAAGCAAACAGAGCTGGAGCAGCTTCAGCACTTTGACAAGGGTGGACAATGGCGATTAGCGCTGGGCACTAATGCGACGCGCCACACATCGGGGTGTGCCACTCACTCCCCCTTGCCTCTTTACCCCCTTGCTCCTTTCCCACTGCTGCCTCTCAGTCACTTCCCCCTGCTCAATCGAGCCATGTGTTTGCTCAGGACGCAGTGCAGCGGCAGCGGCAGCAAAGTGAAAGATGTGGCAGAGATGTTAGTGGCAAATGGACAGCAGAGCAAGGGGGGAGGGGCAAGCAAGTACAGAGGAGGGAGGAAGGCAGTGGGGTGACCAGTTTTGCCTGCAGTTCTGGGGCAATTGCTGCTGACTTGCCACTTGTCTTTATTAGTTTTCGCACTGGCTAAGCTGTCACGGGCAGGGCAAGAGAGGGAAGAGGAAGAAGGGGAGAAGTGCAGGAGAGAGGGGCAGGTGCTGGGGTCCCCTGCCCTGTTTGTTTGCTCACCCGCTCGTGTTATTAGCCAATGCCATGTTTGCTCTGCTCGTCGAGTGTGAGAATTGTATTTTCTTTTCACTTTTGCACAACTTGTTGATGCCACAATGTGTGGATTATCGGCAACCAGTGCCTGCCACATCTGTCAGTGGCACAGAGCGAGTTCAGTGAACCAAACCAAACCGAACTGATTAGGGCAAATCTACAAAGCAGATTTACATAACTGCAGGTGGGCAGAGCAGTAGGAAAGGGATTAGAACTAGAAGTAAGAGCAGAGGCAAAGGTAGATTGAGAGGAGATGTAGAGAGAGGGGACGGGGGGAAGAATGACTTATCGGACCTCTTGCAGCGCGAGCTCAAGTGCCGCACTGAAGTAGCCAATAAATTTGACTATCATATCGAAGATCTTCTATTGCTAGAGCCCGCCTGTGTGCTATGTCTTGCCAGTGCAATGAACCCTCTCGAGAGATGCTGCCCAGCCTCTCTCCCTTCCTCTTTCTCTCTCTCTCTCTCAGGTAATCAAAACAAGTGGAGAGGGTCCCACCTGGAAAATGTCGTTTGTTGTCACGCTTCAAGAATCGAAATTGGTTTTTGTTTTCTTTCTCCTTTCGTCTTTGGTCTTTCATTTCGATTTGTTTCTTTCAGTTTCTCGTTGCTTGCAGCCTCCGTTGCAGTCGCCGACTCCTAACCAGGTTATTGACTTTTATTCTGATTCTGATTTCGGTTTTGATGCCGATGCGGGGGCAACCCTCGAGACATGTGACTGGCTTGCATTGTTTATATTTTTGTGTATCTGTGTGTGTTTATGTGTGTGTGTGTGAGACATTTCAAAGGCATAAATTAAATTTCAATAAAAATGTCACAGCAACAACATGTGGAACAATTTTCGAGTGCCTTTCGGCTCTCAAATGGCCTTTTTGTTGACCAAGGCAATTACTGCATTCTGGCTTGCATTCTGCCTGTGTGTGTGTGCGTGTGTGTGTGTAGAGTTGACATTACAAACACACACATGTGTGTGTGCCGGACACAGACTTCAATTCAAGCAGATTTGCTGCCAAAGAAAATTCATAAAATATTTTCAAATTATATGCAAACCAAGCTGCAAGTAAATTATTAAAGAATTGGTAGAAGAGTGGGAGAGGGGAAAAGGGAGAGGATGATATAATGAAAGAAGGTTAGAGTAAGAGATAGAAAGAGAGGAGCAGTGCAAGAGTGAAAGAGAGGGTGCTACTCTGCAGAAATATGGTAGCATTATATTTCACTTCAAAGAAATGTCTGCTATTTCTGAGGGCAGATTCAATCTTTTTAAATGCAGTTAAAAACGGTGAAGATAGAGAGATAGATAGATAAACCAATAAATTAATATATAGATAGAAAGATAGATCTAGAATAAAAAGTAGATAGATGGATAGAAAGGAAGATAGAAAGATAAAAGGATAGATTGAAAGATAGATAAAAATAAATTGTAGAAAGATATAAAAATAAGGAGTAGGCATTCTGGCATTTCAAAGATTTAACAATATGTTTAGACTTCAAGTGCAACCTAATGATATTTCTAACAATATTTATGTTAGTTGAATAATGTTACGATAGTATGTAGGGAGATCTATTGAATCAAGTAGACGTATAGAGTTGGCAAAGAGAAAGATAAGATTGAATGCAGACTTTTAAGATGAATTAGTTTAACTAAAGTTAAAGAGAAGCAAAAATCAATGAAGATTTAAGAAATAGTTTGTTCAGTTAAAAGAAGCTGTAGGAATATGGAGTTCATAAAAGAAGAAGTGAGTAAAAAAGGGCTATAAAATATTGTATAATACTTTAAACCAAAAATACACCAATAAATTTCAATGCTATATCAACTTCAGTAAGAATTTAAAGGTTTTACTAAATTCAACTTACTGATACCGATAAAACTAATATATAACTAATATAAAAGATAAATGTAGCTAAGCCTTCCCCCTGTAGATTCCCAAACATTTCTACTCTCCAAACGAAACTTCCAGCATTTAAAGTGCTTAGCTGCAATGAAGATATCCCATTACAAGCCGAAGTTAGCAGACAGCTAAGAGAATGCTCCGGCTACCCCACAGCACACACCCAAACGGGAGAACTGTACAGAAAGTTATGGCACGTACTGTGCTCGTTGTCACCTCATTCCATCGATGAGTAAATTTGCCTGTCGATTTCGGCTTTCAATTACCAAAATGAACTTTTCGCATCGTGGCCAGCTCAAGTTCTATGCGATTGGGTCCAACTTAAAGTTGGGCCAAAAAGATGCTGACTCATCTCTGGGCACTCCATTACCCCGCCCAGGCAGAGGACATGGATACGAGCATTTACGCCCTCCAATTGGGAAGGGACTCGCTTGTGGTCCTCCTCACTGGACAGTGAGAGCAGCCCCACACACACACACACACACGGGACAATTAGCCAACTTTTGCAGCCATGCATTAACTCGACAACATATACAACAACAAACGAAAAAGGGAGAAGGGGAGGAGGGGAGGAGGGAGGGAGAAGGGAGGCAACAACAAGAAGCGAAATGAAAATGAAAAGTGTCCAGCGACAAGAGAACACAACAATTTAAATGAGCAGCAAACTAGCAAAGGCAAAGGCAGAGAGAGAGGGATGCTGAAGAGAGAGAGGGGTGGGGGGTAGTGTGTGCGGGGGGTCGCGACGGGTTTAAGGATGAATACAAGCTGCCAGCTGAAGTAACAATAAATTAATTAAAACTTTTTAGCCAATTCAATTTGTGTCGTCGGCGTCTGCGACGTTTGTTTGCAGCTTCTCCTTCTCCTTCTCCCTTTCATTCTCTTCGCACAGTTTTGTTTTATTCGCTTCGTTTTTCTTTTTTGTGCACTGTGCTTTGTCCCTTTCAATTATAAATGCACATAAATTGTTGCGCGCTTCGGTTGGCCACAGCACCACGCCCCCTAATGGAGAGGGGCTGGGGTTGGGGCTGGGGCGCTGGCCCCTGATGCTCGACTTGATGACACTTGAATTTCAAATAATCCAAACAGTTAACGTTGCCCATGTCCGAAAGCGGACAGCAACAACAACAACAAAAACAGCAGAAACCACACAGATTTCGAATGCAATAAAAGTTTGTCTTTCGACTAGGCATACCCTGTAGGCGGCGACTGAGGTCAGAGAGGTTTGATGAACTGAGAAGATAATGTGTACAATGTGATGAATTAATTTTAAATAATAGTAGACCTAACCCTAATTAAACTTTAACCTTACCTAACCTTAACCTAACTTAATTAACCAATTTAATTAAAAAGTTTTTAAATTTTTAAAACATTTTAATGGTCAAGAGTTTTTTTTTTACATTTTATTTCAAATGACAAATAATTTGTTGAATTCCTGTTTAATAAAAATGTAGCTAACCTCAACTTTTATTTTAACATGTTGTAAAAATGTTAACTTCACAATAAATTCTAATAAAAAACATTTTAAAATGCAAAAAGTTTTATTTGCAATCAGATTTATATACGAGGGTCGTTTGATAAGTCCGTGACTTTTTGTATTTGCCGCGCACCTGCTCTAAATACAACACTGCTCCTGTCAGCAGTTATCGATTAACAGCTGACTGTAAAATTTTGAGAATTTTAACGAAAATGGAGATCGAGATCGTCTGCTTTCAATGCCTATAAAACGCAAACCAAAAAACGCAGCTTTCTCAAAATTTTACTGTTAATCGATAACTGCTGACAGGAGCAGTGTTGTATTTAGAGCAGGTGCGCGGCAAATACAAAAAGTCAAACGACCCTCGTACGTTGATGACTTCTTCTTTTATTAAAGTAGACCTAACTTAAAGTAATCTTAAATTAAAACTTAACCTAACATAAACAGTAAATTCAAATAAGAAATTAAAACTTAACCTAACATAAACAGTAAATTCAAATAAGAAACATTTTAAATCGTGTAAACATTTTATTTAATAAATAATTTCAAACGATTATTCTTTGATAAATTTTTGTGTAATAAAACCAGATCTAACCTTAATTATTATTTTAAAATGTTAAAATCTTAACTGAACAAAAAAATCCTATGAAAATCATTCAAATTGCAAAAAGTTCTTATTGACAATCAAATTTGAATTCCTTGATAAATTTCTGTTTTATAAAAAAGACATAATCTCAATTAAAATTAAACCTAACCTAAGCCCAACATAATCAACAACTTCAAATACGAAACATTTGAAATTGTAAAAACATTTTCAACGTTACGAATATTTTTTTTATTTATTTTTTATATAGAATTTCAAATGTCATTTATTTTATGAGTTCTCCTGTTTAATAAAAGTATACTTATAATAAAAACACTTCAAACTGCAATGAGTTCCATATATTGTTGGGTACTTGCTCTCTCCCCACCTAGGGTATCTGCTAGTTGTTCAGCCGCCTTTCGTTTGCCTCCCCCATTGTTTTCCCATTTTTGGGTAAACTTTGATTTGTGTCCAGCAGCTTGTCGCAGTAGTTAGAGCAAAGACTGGAAAACAATTCACATAAATAATTAAACGATTTAGTGTGTCCCTCAACTTCAGCTTCAACTCCAACTGCATAGCCAAATAAACTGATGAAATTGCATTGCTCAATGCGCTCCCAGCTAGAGCTCAATGTGCAGTCTATTAAAGCAAACCCAAATTGGATTTGCAGCACAATTTCTGCTTTGATTTCATTCATCAAAAACAGAAACTGCTGCATCAGCATTGGAAATTCCTTAAAACGAAAAAAATAACAATCAATTATGAAGCTCAAATTGAGAGAAAGACTTCTCAGACACGAGAATATCGAAGTTCACACCTAGCAAGAATTTTGGGGGAACCGCAGAAGACACAACTCACGCAATTTAATGAAATTACCAACTGCAAGTCCCGACTCTTCCCGAGACTCCCTCTCGGTACTTTGCTGTGCATTCAATTAGAAACATCTCTGGACGTGTGGCCTGCTCAAAATGATGTGGGAAAATACTCGCATGAACAACAAACAAATCAAAGAAAACTGTGCCACACATTTCCACATTTCCAATTTCAATTCCCATTCCTGTTTTCATTCTTCTTTGACAGCGTCTTGGCCATCTTCAGCGTCTTCTTCTTCTGTTGTTGCTCGTATTCGGCTTGCCTGAAACTATTTTAATATGGAAATTGATATGGTATATACGACAACGACGACGACGACGACGAATGAGGCTGCCTCAGCCAACGGGGCGCGCGCTTATTTATGCATGAAGATGACTTTACATTCCTCGCCCGAGTCGGCAACACTTTTACGGTTGTCAGTCCGTCGCGCTGTCCGTCTAGTTTGTTACGGGCTGCTGGACAGCCCTTAGGAGCGACTAGTGCCTGGGAAATGAGAGGGAAGCTAGACGAAGGCAAAGATGTGGGTTGCACTAGTTGAGGGAAGAACGAAGAGGTAATACTCTGGAAATGGTCGTTAAAGAACTAGAAGATTAATATATATTTCAGATATATATATGTACATATAGGTCATAATAATATATATATAATTAGACTTATACTGAAATGTTACTATATATATTTATAAAGAGTGCAGTTTACTATACTCAACAGTTCTTAGAAGATTAAATTCAATTATACCCAAATTAAACCTAAGTATCCTGGTTTAATACAACTTTAAAAAGTATAAAGTACCTTATAATCCTTTTTCTCTCTATGATCTCATAACTATCAATAGGTTTATATGTATATATATTCAATATATGATTATACCCAATCTACAACACATTCTAAACTTTCTACACAAATTTCAATAACTTTACAGCCCAGTTCAGAAAGTCAGTTCACTCAAGATTTTATTAAAATACTCCACGCATTGATGGCAATTACAAATGCAGTGTCAAAATTAGAATACCCTGTGCTGAGCAAATATTGGGTATATAAATATTTGACTAACCTGTGAGTGTGTACACATTCTCCAGTCTGAGTCTGAGTCTACAGCCAGTCTCTCTCTCTCTCTCTTTCTCTTTTTCTCAGTTGTATCTTTGGGAGCGTCTTGACCTTTTTGTGGTCAGAGTGCACACAAGCATGAATCGAGGCATGGCTCTGCCGCTGTCTCTGCTTCTTCTTCTTCATCATCTGTTTCTTCTGCTTCTGCTTCTGCTTCGCCTTTACCATTTACTTTTACCTGTCCATTTTAGGCTTTATTTACCTTGCACTTGGCTCATATAACAGGTTTCAATTCGGGCTGCATTTTTGTGTGTGTGCCTCGGCCACTTGATAGATGGCTTCGCTTTTTGTTATTGTGCCCCAAGCTGCCATAAATATTGATTAATCTATAGTTTTACATTCAGTGGAATGAAAGAAGAGCAGCACCAAGAGGGGCATCACTTGGCAGCTGTCCCAGTTGGCTGCAGCCAAACAACTTCATTGTGCAATTGGCCCGACTTCAGTGCCCACAATATCCTCATAGACTTAGCTCTTAGCTCTTATGGCATTAGACACGGGGTTGTTGCAGCATTTACAGGTGTTGTGCAGTTCACACGCCTCTGCAGTGCGCTGTAATTAGAGGGAGAGAGGTCTTCATTTCAAGACTATTTATTAGCCTAGATCTACCTTTACCTCCCTCCCTGCCTTTCTTCTCCTGCTCCTGCTGCTGATGACTTCCTTTTGAAACTGATCGTTGACCCTGCGTGCAGAGTGCATTGTTCCTTGGGGTGAGTTCATTATTGGGCCACCTCTAGTTGCCTTTTTGAGGTTTCTATTATGCGATCGCGGGGTTTCCTAATCTAGGGAAACCTGTCTGAAGGGCTTAAGGTGGTCTTCGGGGCCGTAACTGACGTTTTTTCTTTATTATTATTTTGCTGCACTCGCTTCAGGTGCTTCAATTTGAATTGGCGTAGGGATTAGGGAGCATAATACTGATTATTATTAGAGGTAGGAGGAAGAGTCATGAAAGCAGTCAATTGAAACTTTGTACGGGTTCTAATATAAATATAAAGATAGTATTATTAGAATTTAAATAATTGATAATACGCACTTCTTCATTATACTTTAAATCCATTTAATTCTTTTAAATTAATTTGTATAAATGGAAATGAAGAATTTCAAGATTAAAAGATTTATTTAGTCGCATAAACAGAAGGAAGTTTACTGAAGGAAATACTCCCAAGAAGTTTATTGCAGTCACTGCAGTTGTCAATCTTTAGCTTGTCTTGCTGTTCACTTCCCTCCCCTCTCCACCTTCCTCATTCCCTCTCTACTAACTTACGAGCCACCCGTTGACATTTCAGTTAAGAGGCATTTGCATTGCAGTCGCCAGTTGAACTGCTAATTTCGCATAGTCCACATATAATTAGCCTATGTTGCGCGCCCCGACTGCCACGCCCCCTGCTTGCCCACAGCGCATTGACAAATGAATTCGAACTGCGCTCGTTGGCAGCTGCAATCCGGCGAATTCCAGTGCCACAGCCGCAATGCAACTCAATTAAATTCGACGGCTTTGGCGGCGCCGTCGTAAATATTCGCTGTTGCATAATTTCACCCACCCACACACACACACATATGCAGACTGTGTGAGAGACGTGTGTTTTATAAAATATATTACACTGGGCATAATAATTCACGCAGGAAGCAGGCAGAAGGCAGCAGGAACTGGCGATGGCGCTGGAGGCTCTTGAACCGTTGCGAAAACTAATTAAAATGGAATGGCCACTGCCAATTAATGTGACTATAAGGTGGCTACTCAGCGCACAGTGTGGCAGGGGGCGTGGCACTCCCACACACACACACACAAACACACACACTCATGTCAGGCAGTTCATAATAAATAGTGCGACGTCTGCAACACCTGAGCCAATGTCCTGGCCAGCTCAGTCCCGTTCAGCTTGGCTACTGTGCCCAGCCTGGCCAGCCTGTCCAGCTGTCCCAGTTCCCTCCCCTGCCCCCACTATGTGGCTCTCTGTCTGGCTGGCTAATTTACATGCCAGCCTAATTAAAGCGGCCAAAGAAGCTTTATGACTTTTGTTGCGCTGCGCCGCAAAAAGCGTTTTGTATTTCAATAGGCCCGTTCGGCACATTCGCATCCGCTGGGGCATTGGCCCCGTTCCCTGCTAACTCTCTCTCTCCCTTCCCAACTTTAATTAATTGTCACTCCACACACGCAGAGAGAGAGAGAGAGGGGGGAGGGGGCGTGGCAAGCGAGATGGCCGCAGGAAACACAGACACAGTGACCCTAATTACGTGTAACGAGTTCATAAATGCGCACCACACGCACCTGTAACCCAGGCGGGGCACACAAATACACTTACATACAGATACACACACATACATAATCACACACACACTCACACACAGTGCTTATTTAGAGGGGTTCGCTTCTGCATTTCCGTGTCTGATGTGACAAAAATTATATTTTGCGCCCTTGTTTGCGGCTAATTAAAATTAGAAGAGTCAAAGGACAAGCCACCAAAAAAGCGAAAGAAGGCAGTCTGATGAGCTATGACATACCCTGTAGAGAGTAGGTAGGCGTAGTTAGTTATACTTTCTTTATAGGCTAAGGCACCTTTCTCTAAACCTCACTTCGCCTGAACTGAAGTGCCAAGAATTTTCTCCCCCTTTCTCGCGCTCTCTCTTTCTCTTTCTGTCTCTTTTAATAGTTACAGGGTATCTTAACAGTATAATAGATAACAGCCTACCCCTTAGAGAGTAGATTAGTGAAGTTATGTCTACTTTCTTTACTGGCAATGACACCTAACTCTCTCTAATCCTCACTTCACCCGCCTTAGTTCAAGTGCCAACACTCCCTTTTCATTCTACCCCTCCTCTGCTTACAGGGTATCTGTCACGCTACCTGTGACTGTCCATTGTCCGACAGTGACTGTGACATGCTTTGCCTGTGCGCTTATGTGATTTGCCACACTGGGTGCGCTTCTGCTCCTGCCTCTCCCTCTCCCTCGCCTCTCTCCCCATCCTCTTTTTGGGTTTGTCGGGCAGTTAATTAATCTTGCTGTTTGTTCCCTCGTTTGTCCAGTTTGTCACTTGCAGCTCTGGATTACTTTCGTAGTCTTCTTTCCACTTGCTGTTGTTGTTGTTGTTCTCGCCTGTCATTTAACAGCTGCTGACGTCACACGCTGCTGACCGCTCCTGCCTCACTCTCATCCTCACTGACCTCATTCTGATTGTTTAAATTGAGCTCAGCACAAAGCACTCGCCATATGGAAATCAAAAGGGGTGCTACTCATGCTAAGTGCGGGAGAGAGAGAGAGAGAGGGAGAGAGAGAGGGAGAGAGGGAGTGGCATGTTATGTGCCACTTCTATGTGAAGTGTGCGAGATGAAATCGTGTTTAATTGTTTCTTGTTTACAAGTTCATGTTAATTGCCTTAAAGGGAATACAAGTTTATTATTTAGGAATTGCTAAGGGTGTTAAGGACTTTATATAACATTATAGAATTTCATAGCATGCAACAAATTGCTGAAATATTTTTGATAAATTTACTAAAAGAATCAAAAAGTCAAAGTCGAAAGTTTCCCTGAATGTTTTCCTGTTTTTTATTAATTTTATTTAAAGTCAACTATGGTTAGTCGATTATTTAAAGTAAAACAATTAATTTAATTAATAAAAATAAGAAATTATTAATGGTACAAACTTAAATAAGAAGAAATGAATTTAATTAGAAGTTTTTTGGATTCAAACTGGTGTGAAAGAAATAAAGAAAAGGCTGATGCAACATTTGTTGTGGAGGATTGGGAAAACCCAGAAGAACCCAATCAGATCACCCATGTGCACAAGAGTCTAACAATGAATATGTTTATTGTAAATATGAATGTATTTATTGAATGAATATATTTATTGTATATATAAATGCATTTTTATATTCGTTAATACATATCTCTATCCATCTATCTAAAACCATCTTTAATGAATCTTCGTTCAAGTTGAGAATGTTTAAAGTCTTTACTTTACACTTTATATAGCTATTTATCTTAAGCCATCTTTGATGAATCTACATGAATTTTTTCATTTGAGTCATGAATGTTTAAAGTGAAGGCAACTCTTTAGTCAAACTTAACTCTCTTTGCCTTATTTAGTTTCAACAATTTCAAAACATTTCCTGATCCCAAAAAGAAACTCAGATGAATGCCGCGCTTGCCTGGCAATAAAAGTTGCTAAGGGGTAACCAGGCAGCATCTTTATCTTCTGCTGTGGCTTCATTTTGCACTTCTAGTTGTCATTTAGATGCAGTTTATCAAGAAATCGTACGTTATTTGTTGCTGCTGCTGCTGCGCATCAAAGTCAAGCTGGCAAAATAAAGGATGAGAAGCAAAAGCTGAGAAGAAATGGGAATCGCCAACGTTTCCATTTCATTGCAGCTGTTGCTGTTGTTGTTGTCAGTCAGCAAATCTGCACCCCCACGTGTGTGTGTGTTAGTGTGTGTGTGAGTGTGTGTGTGTCGCAGGTGGGAAAGCATAAAACTTCATCATTGTCGCCTTGGCTCACGTGCTCACATGATGAAGCTGATGATGGCGGCGATGATGACGTTGATGGCAATAGAAGCTGCCACGCAGGGCCAATGATACCGCAAAAAGAGCAGCAACAACAGCAGCAGCAACAACAGTAACAGCAGTAACAACAGCAACTATAGCCCGGCAGCAGCAGCTCCAACCCGGCAGCAACAAAAGCAATATATCACGAGTCCAGCTTTTAGCAAGCTTTTCATAATCAGTGATGCATTGCCAGCAGCTCGCAGCTGACAATGTCGACGACGACGACGACGATGCAGGAAAAGCGCGAAAAATGACTGCAATGTTGCCAGCGTGACAGAGCAATTGTTGTTGCCATTGTTGTTGCCGCTGCTGCTGCTGCTGTTGACATAAATCCATATTTTGTACAGCAAATTTCACGATTGGCCAACAGCAGCAGCGATGGCAGGAGGCAGGAGGCAGCTGGGCATCTGCCCTGGCATATCACGTGGAAAGCGAGGAAATTGCTAAAAATTTCCAATTAACGCTTAAGTTCAAGCAGCAGCAGCAGGAGAGGCAGAAGCCGTGGCAGGGGCAGCTTCGAGTGGCAATAGATGCAAGGCGCATAGAGATTCCGATTGCGACTCACGTGGGAGATGATAAAATATATTTGCCAGCGCTCTCTTCTCTGCCAGATATGAGCAGGTTCAGCCAACTGTGCCAACTCCCTGTGTGTGTGGGAGTGTGTGTGGGGTGTGTGTGTGCGGCAATGTGCTTGGCTGGTCCATCATTCTTCATTTACTGACCCGACACCAGGAACGATGTCAGCAGCTGGCGCTGGCGCTGGAATCATCCACAGCGGGCATCATAATCATCATCATCTGCATCATCATCATCGTCATCACCCTCATCGATGTGGATGTGCATGTGAATATGCTGCCTTTGCTTGGCTGGCCCTCTCCACTCGCCCCCCCTTGCAGCCCTTTCACTCTGCCGCGTGTTGCTCATGGTGAGCGTGCAAAGATAACCATGACGCATTAACTTGCCTTACCGGAGCCAACGCATGCGAATGGCAAACAAAACGCGACAGGCGGACAAACAAACAGACGGTGGCCAGTGGGAGCGAAACGGGAAGGGTGGCAAGGGCGAGGAGTTGGAGAGCGGGACAGCCGAACAAACAGTGCGACAGCAAAAGACACAGACAAGCAGATAGATGAACAGTTAGACAGCGCGACAGTGCGACAAAAGGACAGCGGAACTGACGCACTGGCGGACGGACAGACGAAGGGACAAACTGAAGGACAGACGAGGGGACAGAGGGTCGGAGTGTCGGTCGCGTATGAAAGCATCAGTCGGGGATAAGTCAACAGTTCAGCGATGTTTGGGGTCAGGACATTGCACCGCATGCACTGCGGTTCTGTTCTCACTCATTCACTGGGCGTCGCTTAAAGGGTTTGTTTGAAGCGCAGCTTGAGTGTTGCAAAAGCCAAATGAGAAAATTGCCCAAAATGTTATAGTGTTGTTAAGCTACATTGGTAAAGGGGTTGGGCAGTATTGGGTAGCTCAGGGTGCAGCACCAGGGCATAGTGACTCCAGCATTGTACTGTAGTAAATACTAAATCAAATGATTGTAAGAGTATGAATAATAAATAAATAAATAATAAATAATATAAATAAATAATAATTACAATAAATAAACAAGAAATTAAGTAGGCAAAAAAAAAAAAAAATTAATAGAAAGAAAATCCGGACATCCGGACAGACAGACATGGCTTAATCGACTCGGCTAGTGGTGCTGAGCAAGAATATATACACTTTGTGGGGTCTCCCACGCCTCCTTCTGCCTGTTACATACATTTGCACAAAGTTAGTATACCCTTTTTTGACAATTTTCAATGGTCGAAGGGTATAAAAATTATAAGTGGAATAATAAGTAACTGCATGAAATTCTAAGGTTGCATTGTTGTATAAGTAGTCAAATAAATGTTTGAGGTTGGATTAGTCGACATATCCTGACAAGTTATACATATGTATGTGTGTAAGTATATTTTATATCAATATGTCGCAACTAAACATTACTTGTGTAGTGCTGTACGCACTTAAATGTATATTTCAGTTTTAAGTTTTCCTACTTTACCTAAGAAGTAAGTTACTAAAGTAAAGGAGTAACTCAACACTCTTTGTGCAGTGTTGTGTAAGTAGCTTAATATATATTTCAAGTGAATTTACTTCGACATAAACTAACGAGCACTTGTCATCAATGAAAGACCTTACAAGGGCAAAAAACATCTACCTTTGCAAACTTCCTTGCCATTTACAGAGTATCTAACAGTCTGAGCACTTTCGAAACGCCGCCCCTTTAGTCTATTTGTCTTCTTAGCGCGTTTATTTAAAAGTTTGCGCACTTTAATGCGATTTTAACTGTGGCACAAAGACAAACGAACTTAAGAACTTGTCTCGCTCAAACAAAGCAGTTGCTGTAGTTCGTGTGGAGGAAGGAATCTCCTCTCCCACACGCCGAGGAAGCGCCTTTAAGTGTTGCCTACTTTTAAGCGTCGCTCTCATTACTTAATTACCTTTATCTCCATGTAACGCTTGACAAAGCCGAGAAAAAAGAGCTCTGCAGATTGAATAGGGAGGAGGAGGAGGAGGAGGAGGAGGAAGAAGAGGAAAGTGGGGGGGGGGGCTGTGTGCGGTGTGTTGTAAGCCGCACACACCTGTGGCCAGACTAATCTATCATGTGCCATAAAGCGGCATCCAACGGTGTCGGTTGCCATTTGCAGCCGCAGCCGAAAATAGCGAAGGAGGGAAGGAAGGAAGGGGCGGAGGTAGAGGAAGAGGAAAAGGAGAGAGAGAGTGGAGAACACACGTGATATGTATAACACGAGCTGGCCACGGTTTTTTGTTACCTTACTTACCCTGGGCTGCCTGATAAGCCGCATTGTGTCCGGTGAGCTGCGCACGCGGCTTTTGTGGCCGGCACTGGCGATGGCGATGGCGATGGCGATGGCGCTGGATGAGGAGTGTGCAAAATGTTTATGACTCCACGGGGAGCCTGCACACAGATGCTGTGCGAGAGAATGTAAAGCCCGAGCTGAAGCAGAAGAGAAGTCGCTGCAACAGCAGCAGTACGAGCATTTGTTGTAGCTGTAGCTGGAGAAGAGGCAGCTGGGGCTAAGCCTCAAACGAACTGTCGAAAGCCTTTTGTATGGCCGTGTGTGTGTGAGTGTGTGTGCATTTAAATCCCTGCAAGTGAGATTCGCTTGGCGGCGGCTTTTTATATTTATGCTGCATTAAAAAACACAACGCAGACAACACGTAATACATTCAATCTGCAGGGCATGCAAAGGAGGCCTGTAGAAATGTTAAGATTGCCGGCCGAAAGTGTGCAAGGGTGTTTTTTAATTTTCCAATGCAAACGCTGCTGTTCACTGCGTGTTCAACATAAGCGGGCATGTTAAGGCTTTGTTATATAAAATGCGTTTTTTGCGCTCTCGTACAGTTAAGTTTGCTCTGTGTTTTTTTTTATTTGTAATTTCGTAAATAATATAATATACATAATAGGCATAAAGTAAACATTTCGTAATAACAGTTTGCTACATTTACATAGACAGTCCCTGTTATTGTTTATTATTTATTGTCATCAAAAAGTATGCAATAGTTTTTTTGCTTCTTCCTTAGCAGCGCTCTGTTATGAGTCTTAACATTAAAAATAACTGTTAAACAACATTACAATTCGCTCATAAAAGTATGCAATGCTTTATGTATAACGTTGGCAGAAGTTGCCAGATTTGCCGCACCTTGCTGATTTCATGTTTTTCTGCTTGAAAAAGGCTAGATTTGAGGGGAAACTGTTGAGTCAGCAACACTGAATGAAAGGCATAGAATTATTTTACTTTAAGCAGACCAATCTTTATGTCCCCAACTGTCGCTTTGGCTGCTGAATACCACAGACAGTCCTGATGCGGTCGCCCAAGTCTCCTCATCGATCTGAAGTCGCACACGAAAACAAACAAATATTTGCTGTCAATAAATGCAAAATTGATAAGAAAACAAAGAGCAATGAGCGAGGAGGAGGAAAACCAATTGGCAAAATGGCTTCAAGATATTTTTACACAAATGATAAATTTCGACAGAATAAAATAAGAAAACAGGAAATAAAAATCAATAGAAAACGCCAGAGCGAAGGTTTTTAGACGAATTTATCGCACAGAATAATTGGAAAGAAAAAAAGCTAACTCATTCAGGAAATTATTCAGTTGAAATATCTGTAAAAGAACAAAACATCATAACTCTATTTATATGTTCAGCAAATTTTGGGGGCTTTGGGCACGTTACAAAATTTCGCGATTAGCAACTCGAAAATTAGCTGGCGCCCCTAGCGGACGTCTGGCGAGACGAGAACTTGAGATTAACTTTTGACTCTACGGGTTTGTCGGTAAGGGTACTCAGACATTCGTTGCTGCTCCGGTTCCACCGGCAACTCCGATTCCCATTCCGATTGGTGGCATTGCTCCTGTCGTCGATGCTGCTGCCGACTGCATCCCCACTCCGGGCATGCCCGAGGGAAAGGTCACGTACGGCATAAGGGTGCGTGAGCCGGCGGAGTGTAGAGAGTCGCGGGCACGCAACTGCGGCGTCTGATGCTGTTGCTGCAACTGATGCAGTGGCACGCCGGGAGCGATGCGATGATGATCCCCGAAGAACGGATGCTTGAGCGCGTCCTCGGCCGTGATGCGCTTCTGGGGATTCACCTCCAGCAGGCGACTGAGCAGATCGTACGCCTGGGGCGGGAACATGTCTATGTCCTCGTAGTGCTCCAGCTGGTGGCTCGTGTGCTTGCAGATGCAGTTGAACGAGGCCTGCTCGCAGTAGTGGCAAATGTCGCAGGTGCCGTCGGCGCGTCGATGGCGTCGATGCATCTCGGGCGAGAGGAAGTAGTTGGCATAGCGAAAGCGCATACAGACCCGTCGCAGATCGAGCGCATTGACCTTCTGTGTGATCAGCACCAGGCGGTCCAGCATGAAGGCCGTCTTGCGCACCTGCAGGTCACCAAACAGATTCATAATCTCCGAGAGCGCAGCACAATCGTTGGGCGCCTTGAAGAACGGATGCAGCGACGAGAGCATCGAGAGCATTATCACACCAGCGGCCCAGACATCCACGGCTGTGGTCTGATACGGATAGCGCAGCAGCACCTCCGGCGGCCGATAGCCCGGCGTGCCTGCCCTGGAGGCGTGCATCTCCTTGCGGGTGCTGTGCGTGGACACCACATAGTTGTTGGGATCCACATTGCTGTTCACATAGCGCAGACGGTTGATCAGCCTCTGCGTGTCCGCCTTCTGCGCGGCCAGCTCCTTCTTGGTGGGCTCCACCAACAGCTGCTTCTGTGGTGCGGGGCCCTCGCCAAAGGCTGTGGTGCCACCACCAGCGGCACGCATACGCCGCTCCGGTTCCATTTGCTGGCGCAGTGCTGCCGCCGCGTCCGCTTCGGCCTGCAGACTGTTGCCGTCTTGCTGCATCATCTGCTGCTGTGCTGCAGCATCCATGTCGCGCAACAAGGCCGCGGCTCCACTCAGATCACTCGGCTGTATCAGGCTGCCGTCCTCGGCCAGACGCTGCGCCAGCCCGAAGTCGCAGAGCAGGAACTTGGCTGTGCGTCGATTGTAGAGTATGTTGCTCGGCTTGACGTCGCGATGGATGACGTTGAACTGGTGCACGTGTCGCAGGGCGATCAGCAGATTGCGCAGGTAGTCCTTGACCTCGGCCAGACTCAGGGTGCGATAGACGTCGTGGAAGCGATCGTGACTCATGAAGGGCATCACGAAGGCGACGCTGTCGTTGTAGCGTATGCAGCAATTGATGCCGATCACATTGTGCTGCCCCCCCATGCGGAACATGCACTCCAGTTCGCGCAGTATGCGCTCCGGATGATTGGTGGGATTGTGATGCTTGATGGCGAACCGACGCCGCTGTGCCTCGGGCAGGGCGCGCTCGCGCTGCAGGGTGCCCAGCAGGACGGTGCTGAAGGTGCCGCTGCCAATGCGACAGTGCACATCGAAGATTTTGTTTATCTCCGGTATCGATGTCTGCAACTCTTGCAGTGCCTCCGTGTTCTTGTCCTGCAGCTGCATGGCGGCCATTTCCCGGATCTTGGGCGCGTTGCGGCGTGTCATGCGTGACAGCGTGTCCGTGAGATCGTGATTGCCACGTGGCACCTGAGGGATGAGGGGTGCCACAGTCGTTGCTGCTGCAGGACTCGCTGCTGTTGCTGTTGCTGCTGCTGCTGCCGCTGCTGCTGTTACTGCTGCTACTGTTGTTGTTGGTGGTGGCACCGTGTAACGATTGAAGAGGCCAAAATTGTTGCTGTTGCTATTGTTGTTGTTGTTGTTGTGGCTCTTCTCGCGATCGCGTGATTCCTTGAACGGCGACTGGCGGCCGCCTTGATTGCGCGCCATGTTGCTGCGATTGTTGCTGCTGCTGTTGTTGATGTTGTTGCTGCCTGTCACTGTTGCACTCGCCGCCGTGGACAGCGTGATGTTCGGATTGGAGCACTTCAATTTGCGCTCCAGCGAGACAAGCTTTGCCTGCAGCGGATGCGCGATTTGCTTCTGATTGCCGTGAAATGGATGCGGATGCAGATGCGAATGGGAGTGCGAATGCGAGTGTGAGTGCGAGTGCGAATGTGAGTGTGAATGCGACTGTTGCTGTGGCGACTGCTGCAACTGTTGCTGATGCTGCAGCAGATGCTGATGGGGATGCGTGTGCGGCTGCTGCAACTTCTTGTCCATCGTATAAATAAGGAATTTAGTAAACATATGCACGTTCCATAAATACAGCCCCGACTCAATGTGAAGGATCACTAGATGGTTTCGAGTCGCCCTCTCTGCACGCTGCTCGCTGAATCTCTTTCTTGGTCTGTCTGCTTCAAATGAAATGAGTTGCGAATCGGGCGGGGGGGTGGGCGGTGACGGGTGGGTCGGTATGGTTCGGCGGCTGCGAATTTGTGAAGGGTTTGCGTAAGGCGCTGAGCAACTTGCCGCACTTACCACAAAAACACAATAATTTCGTACTGAATATGTGTTAGAATTTTGTGCTAGAAAATGATGAAGTTTTTAAAATGATCAAAGGCAATGTTTCTGTTAACTACATACAATAATACTTTGTTGATTTTGACGACAATTGCGCAGCCATCAATTTGCTCAATGAAATTCTCTAGCAAACGATTCTGACATTGATTTCTTAATTTCTATGGCTGAATAAGGGAATTTAATTAATGACAGACCTGCTTGATTGTACTGTAGGTTGCTAATACTATTTATTATATATACTATATACTATTTATATTCATTTTCATATTCCATATTCCATATTATAATATAATGCTAAATGAATTTCTCTAGCGTCCGATTCTGACATTGATTTCTTAATTTCTATGACTGAAGAAGGGCATTAAATTAATGACAGACCTGCTTGATTATACTGTAAGTTACTTATACTATTTATTATAAGTACTTTACACTATTTATATTTATTTTTATTTCCATATTTCATATTCCATATTCATTGTAGTCAGTCATTCTCATTCGACTTGCCTTGCCAAAGGGAGCAGCTCGCAAGGCAATGAATTACACATGCTGTGCTGCATTTTCGTTCTCTGCTGTTGCATTTCTATATCATATATATCATATATTCACAGGCCTACATATGCTTTTGCATATCTGGTTTTATTCGGTTTTCATACACATATATTTCCAGCTGAAATCTCGCCTTGTTTCCCTTAGCTCGACGTCTCTATCACGTTCAGTGTCGGGCTTTATCGAGCTGTCCAGTATTTTCCCCTTGTTCCATTTAAGTACTTTTGCGACAACTGCTCATATTCTGTCACAGAATGGTACTCACACACCCACACACACACATACAGTCGCAAACTGGGAGAAATCCCATCAAATGGGCAACGACAGGCAACGGCAGCTGATGCTAGTTTTGTGCTGCGCATCGCCTGACGCCATCTAGCGGCAACTTTTGCATGCAATTTACCGTTACAGAGTCGACACTTAAACTGTCGCCATTGGCAAGTCCCCCGCCCCGCCCCCATGTCCATGCTGCCCACCATGTCAACACCAGCTGCCTGTCCACTTGTTTTTCACTTCATGCCCAAAGTTTCACTGAGCTGCAGCAGCAACGACAGCAACAGTGCCAGCTGCTGCTGTTTGCCACGCCCACCGCTCCCACCTATAGTTTTTCCTACCAGCGTTTATTAGTTTTCCCATTGGTTGTTTTCGTTTTGCGCCTTTGTTCGGCTTGCCAGTTTGTGCAATGAATATATTAAAATATCGTTTCAATAAAACTTGAGCCGAAAAGGTGACGGAACCAACCAAGTTGCACCTTCCCATCGAGTGGCAGCTCTACGCAGGCAGACTGTTGGCAATCTGGCAACATTATTAAATATCTATTAATCACGCCGAGGACACTTAACCTTAATGGCAATGGGCAAAGTTCACGCAGAGGGCACTCGAAATTATAACCTGGCAACTTACGATTCTCGACTCCAACTTCAATTTCAACTTCAGCTTCAACTTATAAACAATTGCCAATTGCGCTTGGCTGGACTTGAAGAGCACAACTAGAAAAGCTCACTCTCCCTCTCTTTCTCCTTCTTTCTCTCTCTCTTCCTACAAGTGACTTTTGGCTGCCACTTCCGAGACGAGTGGAGCCGCAATGCAAACTTCATCAAAGTCTTTTGACCATATTTCCTTGGCAAGCGGCGCGAAGTGGTAAACACAAAGTTTTGGGCCAATTGTGAATTGGATTTTAGACAACACACAGCAGACACTACACTGACTGTGATAGACACTTCTCCCCCCACTCCACCCCTCCCACTCGTTGCTCGTTGAGCAAATTGAGAAACTCGAAATACAATTAAGCAGAAAACGAATTAGTCGACGGGACTGGAGGGAGAAGTGGAAGTCTAAGGCCAAGTCGAAGTTCGCAGTTGCTTTTTTTCTGAGGAAGTAGCTCAGCTGTATATGTGTCTTCTCGCTTTAACTAGAGCATATAAAGAAAAAGAAATCAGTTTGGGAAACTCGAAACTAATTGTTCGTTTGGAACTAGTTCCGTTTTAGCAACAGATACGAAGCTGTTTGCTTAAACTTGATATATTTCTATTATTCTTAACTTAACTTAGGGTTAACCGCTTAAAGACTCGAAGTCTTTACTTGGCACTAGTTCCTTTGCACAAAAAGAGATTCCCTAGATTTCCTTTAAGATAAATTCAACTAACTTAATGTTACTTCTATTCCATTCCTCCTTAGATCATAACTACATGAAATGCCTTCAAGTCCTTAACTTATTTAGGCAACTCACTTCCTTTCCATCTTCTCAGTCAGTTTATTAAAGCCTCGCCAAACGGAACTTGTTTTGCTTCAAGTTTTCCTTCGTTGCTGCTAAACGAAACTGTATTTGCCACTCTGTATGCACTCGTAATCCATTAGGAAATCCTCTTCAAACAACATGTGATCAAGTCCTCGGCACATTCCTCGCTGGAAATTTGACTAACCGAGTTTTTCCTTTGGCAAGTTACAGTTGCATTCGCCCGTCAATCAAATCCTTCTTTTGTTCTCCAACGATGGCGTCGACGTCGACGTCGGGTCTCTGCCTCAAGCTGTTACACATGTGCTGCGTCCTGGCTTCCTTCAGCCTTCATCCTTCATCCTTCATGTGCAGCATTTCCATTCGACGCGTTGCACGTTGATTGTTTTGCCATTTTGCGGTTGCAGATCCACAGCCAGCTCCTTGTTGTTGCTCCTTCTTGTTGTTGTTGTTGTTGGGGTGTCCATTGGCTCGACCGCAAGCGAGGCGGACAGCGTCGAGTCGTGTCTGGCTGCTCCGTTGCACGGCCAGTGTCGTGGCATTTAAGCCTCAAAGGAGTCGAATGTTTGGCCGAAACTCGCTGTGTAGTTTGGCTTGGCGCCTTTGGCTTTGGCGTCTCGTAGCTGATTCCTTTGCGCTCCGCCATTTCCTGTAGTACCTTTAATTGTGAACGCCCCCTTGCAGGATAATCTTGGCAAATAGCGCACAAATTTGGCAGCCGCAACTCACATTAAACAAGCCACAAAATGCCGCGGGAGGAAACTTTTTATCGCCCACGCAGATGAGGAGGAGCAGAAGGAGGGAGGCAACTTTTAAGCGGCTTGTTGCTGGCAGGACAATGCCAGGACATTGGCAGCCATAAAGCAGGCAGATAAACAGATTTATTGTGCCCACACAGACACAACAAGCACTCCAAGGACTTGCAGGACTCACAGGACTTTGCGCGACTTTCATGTTTATAGATTCTCAACGACGACACTAAGCGGCGTCAATTAGCGCAAGGATGCGGGTGTGCAGCGGAAATTAGGCGAATAAAAGCCAGGCAACGACAGAGACAGAATTCTAGGAATAGGGACAGGGACAAGCACAACAAGCAGTTCCAAAGCTGCACTCAGCCAAACAACTTTTCGACGGAGGCTGCACACGCGTTGCCCGAAAGGATAACGACAGCGCTCTAAGACGAAATTAACCGCAAATGAAGGCAGTCGAGCAGAGACTATACTCCTCCCCCCTCCCCTTCCACCTCATCGAACTCTGCCAGGTGAAAGTTGCTTTTACTTTAGCGGCACTTTCAATTGGCATTGCAGGCGGCATCTTGACGCCAGACTGACGACCACAACGAGCAAAGTACACCAAAGTCCCCCAAGTCGTTTATGCCGTTAAGATGGCGAATCCTCCCTGCGAATCCTGCTTCGCCATCTTCCCCACTTCGTTGCAGGCTCTTAGACATGGCTTAGAGCACGACTACTCGTGGCTTAGCGGGTGAGCAGCATTTGGCAGTGGCTTATTAAATTAGTCAGCGCGCCGGACTGATTGGATTCAACGAGCAGGAACTCGGAATGGTTTAGGAGATTCAAATGAGCTCAGTACAAACACGATTATCAAATATGAAACAAAACAAAGCTGGCTTTGTTTCTATTTTAAGTGACAATTTCAATTGAATTCACAAGCTGCTTGGGGAATTGAAACACGCAAATTGTTGTTGGCTGTCTGTAAAGTTGAGGGATTCTAATTTAAGTTTCATTTGAATGTAAATGTGTTATATAAATCAATGTTAAATACTTGAATCATTTATGTTATTCTACATACTCTAAGTGCTCCAAGTAATAAAATAGTTTTATATATTTTAAATATTTGAAGTATTCCAAGTTTTAAATTTAGTATTCCAAGTAATCCAAATATTGCAAGTATTCGAAATTCTGTGAGTATTCAAAGTAATCGAAGTATTCTAAGCATTCCAAGTTCAAGTTTCAAAAGTACTCCAATTATTCTAAGTATTCTAAAGTATTTGCGAAATTAAAGTATTCAAAGTATTCAAAGTATATTAAGTATTCAAAATATTAAGTATCTCAAAGTATTCTAAGTTTTCTAAGTATTCTAAGTGTTCTAAGTATTCTAAGTATAAAAAGCATTCTAAGTATTCTATGTATTCTAAGTATTCTAAGTATCTCTAAGTATTCTAAGTATTCTTAACTTTTCCAACTATTCTCAAGTATTTCTGATTCTAATTTATTAAATTACTCTAAATATTCAAAGTATTTCAAATATTCTAAGTAATATTCAAAATATTCTGAGTATTCTAAGTATTCGAAGAATTCTAAGCATTCCAAGTATTCTCAACGTATTCTAAGTATTCTATATATGCTGAGTATTCTAAGTATTCTATTTATTCTGTATACCGTAAATGTTCGAAATATATTTAATATTCATGAAATCAAGCAGCTTCTCCATTACTGCTGACTAAGATCAACGCTTAGTTCAACTCTTTACACATAGCGCCCGCAACTTGACGCGGCTTTTCCGATCAAATTAGCAAACATAATGCCCCAGTTAACCGCAAGTTGGCGGTCCGCATAAACCTAATCCCGACGGCTTCGCAGCGCAACCTTTGAGCAACCTAAGCAAAGCATTTAATGGCCGCAACGACGACGACAACTCTGCCACACTTCACTGAGCAGCAGCAGCAGCAACAGCAACAGCAGCAACAACAACATAAAGGGGCAGCATTACTGAAAAGTTGTCAAGCTGCTGGGGCGTACGGTGGGCGTGGCCAAATAGACGCCTGGGCCGTAAACACACAGAGCACAAGTTTCGCACAAAATCGAAGCTGCAACAGTTGCTGCTGCTGCTGCTGTTGTTGTTGCTGTTGCTATTACGGCTGTTGTTGCTGTGGCTACTGTCGTTGTTTGGCATTGCTTTTAAGCTTAGTGAAGCAGCACTTTGAGGCGCTTTCGCTAAAGCTGCGCCAAATATCCTTGCAGCACTTGCTCCCGTTCCGGCTCTGAGTCCGGCTCTGGTTTTATTCCACTCTTGTAATTCTTGTGCCACCAAAATTGTTGCTTCATTGCTCGTGTGTGTATGTGTGGCAAGTGCTGCCTTGGTTTCTACTACTGTAAATTGCTTATTTATTTGCATTGTCGACTGTGAACTTTGAATTGGCCTTAAATCGCATAAATGCTGCATATGCCGCGTTGTTTTTCGGTTGCAAAATGCGATTGGAATTTATATTAAGCAGTTCAAGCATGCAGCCTTAATTATAAGCTGCAGTTGCTTACGGGTATACCCTACCAACGGATATCTTGCTTTGAGTACTAAGTAAGCAACAATGAAGCTGGAAGGCTTAATAATACAATATTTATTTATATTTTTATTAGTACCTATTAAATAAAATATTTATATTCATATCATTAGAACTAACGGCCGAAGTTCTCAGTCAGTTGAGAAGCGTCTTAAGCATTCGTCTATGCCCAGTCTTGCTTCATTTTACTGACTGACATCTCGTAGTTTGTCACTAGCAAATTCAATGAATATTTTCAGCAGCAGCAACAAAAAAAAATTCAGGAGGAAATCGAGGAAAAACTTCACAATTGGCTGCCGCCTTTACACACACACACACACACACACAAACACATGGTAAGCCTGGGAAAATGCAATGCAAAATTCATTTCACTCGAATTGCAGTAAATATTTCCCGTGCAGCTGAGGCGTTGACAACTTGCCTGCAAATTGTTGCGGTGCTCGGGCTGTGGCCACGTTTTGCTCTTAAATTCTTAATTGCATGTCTCAAGCTTCTCTTCCCCTCTCTTTCTCTCTTGCCTGCTCTGTCTCTCCTTTCTGTGCCGGGCAAATCTTTACCCAAATATCAATAACAATAAATTGCACATTTATTTTAAGGCCAGCTGCCTGGCAGGCTGGCGAAATAATAAATTCCTCGGGCTGAGGAGGGAAAAACAATTTGCGTTTATAGAGAATTTTGCTAGCCAACAACAATTTGTCTTGCTTAATCTCAGTTCATTAATTTAAAGTGCTACTCGGAACGAGAGGGAGCACAACTTGAGAATTTCGAACTTCTATTGGGCTGGGCTCGATGACTGGTCAAGTTTGCCTGCAGGAGGCGCGTGACACGAGCGGGTTTACGAGGTAGTCGGAAAGTGGTCAGGCCAAAATGTATGTAAAATAACGATTAAATATTTTGTTTCGATAGTTGCTTGGATTATCGAGTGCACGAGGTAATCGAAAAGAGAACAAGCAAACATATATGTATGTAAAAAATAACACTTAAATATAAATTATCGATAGTTGTTAAATTTATCGATAATATTAAATAGTGTATCGATAGTTGACGCTTAAACATCGTTTATTATAACAATATCTTCATATCGTTGTTATCGGTTATCGCTTATCGACATTTTGTCAACTATCGGTTATCGTTTATCGATACTTTCACACATAAAAATTATAAAAAATTGTTTAGCTTAAGTTTTATCTTAAGAACGTACAATTTTACCGAACTAATCGATAACATTAATGGGATAATTATCGATAGTTCATCACGGTTTACCTATTAAGTTTTCTGCATATTGTAAGTGCTGTTTTTCTTGTATACGAAGTGAAGAATTAAAAATAAAGATGAAAAATGAAAAAATGTATGTAATAACTATCGATAAATTCTTTTAAAGTCGATATTTGATATTTTATCTCAGAAAATTAAGTTTTTCGCAATGAATCGAGTATGTTCATTATTTTTGATAATTAACTTTGATACTTTAAACTATAATAGATAGTCAAGACCTGCTAATTATTCTTCAAGTGTGATTTAAAGGTCATTTCACTTATCCTTAATGAATCAAAGAAACGAATTCAAGCCCACCTGAATTGCAATTAAGTCATATCACTTATGTAAAGCATATTTAATGTTGCCTGTCTCTATGCAATATTCATGAGTGTCGTGTGCAATTAGTCACAGGTTTCTCGTGTCTCCTAGGCCCACGCCCATCTCTAGCTGGCTGCCAGCAAACAATGTCCCTCAGCTTTGCATTGTTGGCATGTCAAAACATCTTTGGGTCGCCCGATTTCTGCGTGCGGTACCCCCCTCTCCAGCGGTAGAGTGTCTTGCTACAAATTTCATTCTATTTGGCTTAGCATTTCGCAATCATTGCCAGGCAGAGGGAGCATCTTGGCCAGTCGGATTAGGGTCAAGTAGTGGCAACTTTGACCACACTTGGCCGACTCGTTTTTAATAATTCATGAGCCATTTCTGTGGTTGACCTTCACAATTTCGGGCTTAATTTTCATTGTTGTTTCAACCGCTGTCAGTCTCGGGTGTGTTGGAGTGTTGCGAGTGGCCAAGTGGAAGGGAGAATGAAGGTCCTTGGCAATGTTGGTGTTGCGTGGGTTAAGGGTTAGCGTTGATTTGGTTGCGAGCAAGAACAACAACTGATTATTGCAAATGGTCAAGTTAAAGGCAAAAAGTCGTTCAAACAAACACAGGTTGAGCTTTTCTGGGGAATTGGCAAGTTAGCAGAGGGTAGAAAGAGCAGTACTTAGGTACCTTCTCCGTATTATACTTATATTTAGGGCAGGTAACTATTCTTATATTTTGGTTAGATTTTGAGACTTTTTGTCAGTGTTTAGCTAAGAAATATTTTCTGTTTGTTTTCTTTACTAAATTAAATGAAATTATAGAGAAATTGAGTTACTATAGCAAAAGATACAAATGAAGGGAGTAAGCTCGATGATGTTTTGTATAAAACTTTATTAAAATGGGACAATCTACATTGGTTAGACAGTTGCAATCCCTGCAGCTTCTTTATTTATTTCTCATCATCAATAATAATTTTGCAATATCATCCATCTCCATCAATCCAAATGGCAACTCTAACCAAGCTCAGCTTTATTAAACTCATTGAAACACTCAAACTTGCTATGACCTGTTAAATTTTCTTCCAGAACCTGTAGATGGTGCCGTGGGTTTCAAAAATGCTACGCAGCATGAAGACCTGCAGCAGGCCAACCAGAATCATGGCAATGAACTGGGCACAGGACCAGTTGTTGACCAGCGTGAAGTTTGACTCGGCCAGCTTGCGATCCTTGGCCTCGTGGACGCGAATGTAGTCCTGGCTATGTCGCGATCGCATCAGATTCACCGATATCTTGTGCATGTAGTCGTCCAGTTGTCGATACGTCCGATCGAACTGATAGTCTGTCTCCATCTCTTTTCTCAACTTCTGGCGATCGAGCTCGTCCTGATTGTCCAGCCTGACCTGCAGCGTGAAGACCAAGATCTTCTGGTTGAACGTACTGATCGTGTTGTCAAAGCACAACTGATACACGCCCGTCTCGTTGGCCACCAGCTCGTGCTGCTGCTTGGCCAGCTTGTGATCCTTGGCCAGCAGTTGGCGTTGCGGATCCATCAACATGAAATTGATGTGTGCCTCCCCTTGGCCACCGTGTATTACCTCGTACTCCACGCGAATGTGCTCGCTGGCGGCCACAGGCTGATGATAGCACTCCATGCGTCCCGCCTCGGCGAAAATGCTTAAACGATGATTGCAGACTTCCGCCTGGACGCCAGCAATGGCTGCCAGCAGGAGCAGCACACGTATATCACCTGCGATTTGGAACATTTTGTTTGAACTGTAAAGGGAAATCGCTTTTCGACGATTGTCAATTGCGCTGAAAAGGCTCCCCCGGGCAGCGCCTACTGCCAGCCCCAGGGGCACAAACACATACACACGCACAGTTGGTGTTCATTTGTATAAAATACCATAAAGTTGCAGCAACTCCCCCCCCCACACACTCTGCTCCATGCAACTAAAAGCAAGTGCATCAAAAGGAATATGAATTGAGGTCGATGTGTAAATATTTGTCAACGGTAATGGAAATTTATGCTGCCGCGACTCGCAGTGTGACGACAACGTTGTCGGGGAGGGGGGGTACGTGAAGAGGGGTAGCTGAGGGGTCAGTGATAGGAGGCAGCCTTGCGTGCAGGTGGGCGTGGCTGTAGAAGCCAACTGGGGGCGACTGCTTTCATTTTTTCAAACTGTTGGCGACGACGCCTGCAGTTTAGCCCAAAAAAATTGGGCGCACAGTGGGACAAGGTACCGGATTTAGTGAAAATTTAATGGCAAATTTTTAGCAGCTTTTGATTTGATTTTAATTTGTATGGGTTAAAAAAATTCTGTCCTTTATTAGCTCTCTTTAGTCACTCTCTCTGCTGGCCTTGTTGACCACTGTGCGCACAGTGGCAAAAGCCGCGTTTGCCTAGAGAAACTTTGCAAATAGGCACGCATACACTGACACCCATGTGCGACGTAGGCAAACACACACTCCACGCACACACATCCCACACACACACACACACACACAGCCACACTCGCAGCTGCTTTTGTTTGAACACGTGTGCGGCGGTTTTATGGGATTCTTTTTTATAGTTTCGCTTTGGTTTTGCTGGTGCGCCTCTATGAGCGTGTTTGCGGCAGTGAGTGTGCGTGTGTGTGTGCCTGTGGCAGTGTGTGTATGTGACACTGTGTGTGTGTGCGTGTGTGGCGCGTGTGTGAGCCTTGCCTGCGCATAAAAATTGCAACTGCCGCGCTGCACTTCACTTGGGTTATTTACTTAAAAAAAAGTGCGCTACCTAACCACGCTGCCACGCCCCCAGCACAGCAACCGCCCCCACAACTCCATGTGCCACCTTCTACTGCTACTTTACCCTTTCCCCTCCTTGTGTGCCCTCCTACAGGTATCATAGAAAAGGGCACAAACTTGCGTCAGCTTCACAGCCGACGGCTAAAATACGCAGTCGATGCATGAAAGCTGCAAATAACACGAACAACAACAACAGAAACAACAACAGCAGCAGGAGCGACAGCAAAAAATGTTTGCCGGGCAAGAGGGTCGTCAGGTTGCCAGGGGGGAGGCGGGGGGTATGTGGCAGGTAGCAGGTGGCAAAATGACGCGGGGCAACTGGGAGCAGGCACTTGCACGGCTGCAACTGGGCGCCAAGTTTTGCACATGCCGTGCAAATTTCTAGGTGCGAGTCAGTGTGAGGCCCACTCTGTCTGTGTGTGTGTGCCTGTGTGTGTGTTTGTGTGCGTGTCAGGTTGCGTGTGTTTGTGCGTGTGAGGCTGCGTGTGTTGCTTTAGTTGATTGTTTGCCCGAGGCGCGTCAGGTGCAAAGGCGACGCATCGGGGCGCGCGTAACTAGACAGTTGAGGCAGCGCAGCACCAAGGACGAGGATGAGTGTGCGCCAAAGGGGGAGTAGAGGGGGAGAGGGGGGACAGCTGGCAGCCAGACACCGTCGCTGTCAGCAGCCAATTCGCATTTATGAAATTAAGAAAATTGACTACTGGACTGCAAATGATTTAATTTTTTCTGAGTAGCTCTCAAAAGTGCCAAGAAGGTGTGAAGCGAAGATAAGCCGCCAATCACTGAGGCACAACTGCGAAGTGGGCGATGTGAGGGGGAATAAGAGCGGAATAGAGGGGGCTAATCAATCGATAGAAACTTTAAAGTGAAGAGGCTTGAGTAAGGTTATTCACTTGACTTAGAGGTTGCGATGCAGTTGAGGATGCAAGGTACTTTAAATGTGAAGAGACCAGAACGAAAGGGTATCTTAGACATGCCGAAGGTTCAATTCTCTTGCAGGTTTCTATATTCTCCGATTATTCCTATACTAAAATATATAAAAATTATGCTGCAGAATTGAAGAGTATTCCGAGTATGCAATATAATGTCTAAATTTGATAAGTTATGTTATTTCTAAAATCAAAGATTGTCGTCATGCAAAAAATCGTCATTGCGGTTAATTGTTCCCATGGCTGCTATATGATGTGATAGTCCAAATTTGATGACGTTTTATAAACGTATTAAATATATAGAATAAGTATAGAATAAGAAGCATACGTATGAAGTTTCATTGAGATAGCTTAATATCTGAGAGACTAGTTTGCGTTGCAGCAGACAGACAGACGGAGAGACAGACAGATAGATAGACAGACAGATATAACTTGTTTGGCTCTCAGTCAATTCAGAATAGAATAACTACCCATGTAGCGAGTAGTCAGATAGGTAGTTTAACGAATGGGTATATACTGTACTACACTATTAAAGCAGCAATAAGAATTATCAATTCCAAGTCTCATCATGCTAGCTAAGAAGTTGACAGACAAGTTTGCAGATAGACAGATGGACGTACATAATGACGAAAGGATAGATGACCAGAGACAGATGGACATACAGAAAGTCGGACAAACAGATGAGAGCTAATAAGAATCATGTGTTGATCAAGAATATATATGCTTAATAAGCGCAGAGATCAATCCTAAATTGTTTTGCTACCTCATAAACTCACTGAAGGGATTCTAGTTTCACACTGCTTACTCTGATTAGTTTGATATAAGTCTTTTCAATTTTAAACTGTTCATTTCAATTAAAATGTTTTTATTATTTATACTTATATATCTATCTTAATGTATTATTAACTAATGAATTATTAATCAAATACTCTGTTCTTTAAACTCTCAACTTCTGCCATTATTGATTTGCCACTGTGCAGACACTGTTCTCAGCACAAGGAGCCCCTTGAACATGGTTACTCTTGCTGCTTGCTTGCCTTTCATAATTTCATATATATCGTTTAGCCCACATGGCCACGCCCACTGAAGCGTTGCAGTTGACGGTGTAATTAACAACTGCATCAGTTTCTCATTGTTTACTCGAGTCGGCAAAAACCCGACGCAGTGTTAATTACTCCCCAATGTGCTGGCCCAGGTGCCGATCTGGGGCTGCTCCCTCTCTGTCTCTCTCCCTCACTGCCTCTCTTTTTCTCTTGCTTCCTTGCTCCCTCGCTCCTGCCTTGCAGCTTCTTCTGCCACTTGTTCTTGTGCTGTTGCTGACACAGTGGCTCACTTAGTTACAGTCGGAGTCAGAGTCGGAGCTGGCCGGGCGCACAAAAGTCGCAAATTAAAGCGCCACCTGTGGACAGTGCACCTTGGCGTGTGCAGAACATGCCCCCTCTCCCCCTCCCTCTCTCTGTGTGTTTGCCCAAGTGATAATAACAAAATGGCGCTGGGTGTTGTCGGCAATTATGGCTGCCATCGAGTGGAAACACGCCCAGGTACTCAAAGCGCCAAAAAGAAAAGCCAAAAGAGAGTGAGATGGAAAAAGTAAAGTGTGAGAGAGACAGAGAAAGAGGGAGAGAGAGAGAGAGTGGCAGCAAAATAATATTTCTTGGGCATTTAACGCGCAACAAGCATTTCACGGCAGTTACTCGTAAGTGGCATTTTAAAGCTGGCAATGGCGATCGTTTATCACAGGACACAGCGCCAGCCTGCAGAGGACACTGCTGCCCCGCCCCGTTTTCCCTCTCCAGCTGTACGTTGCGTTGTTAATTTCATTACCAGGGCAGGGAGGAGGAAGGGAGGCAGGACACTGCAAGTGCTGCACAATCGTAAAAATACATTTAATTGCAGCTGCGAGCAAATGAAATGCGTGCAAACGCAGCCAAGTCACGGACACCGCAGGGGGACAATGAGAGGTGGGAGGAGGGGGTGGCACATATCAGCTGGGACGCAGAACCAGCACAACCATTAAAAACCAGTGTCCATTTTAACGATCAAATTATTGCTGCGATATTATAAGGAAGACAACGCGGCAGGCACAAGCAGCCGTTGGACCCGCAAAGCACTTGTCATTCTTCTCCTGCTGCTGCTCCTCCTCCTCCTGCTGCTACTCCCCGTCTTGCTCCTCCCGCTGCTTCATATTCCGCTCCTGCAGCAGCTTCTTCTTCCTCTTCTTCTTCTTCCGATTTTCACCGCATCTGGCGGCCGATAATGTGACATAGTGCCCGCAGGCGGTCAGCGGGTGGCCTGCTGCTCCTGGTCCTTCTGCCTGCTGGCTCCTGTCTCCTGGCTGCTGTCTGATGCATTAATATGGCGCCAGCTGTCGTCGTCTATCGAGGATGCGCTGCCATTTAAACGTGCTGCTGGGCGTAATGAGCAGCCCGTGGAAACAGCAGCACCATGGGACACTGCTTGTTGGCGTAGCTGGAAGCACTCAGAGTCCCCGTAAGCTGGCACACAGAGGCGCAGGCATTGATTGATGGCTTAAAAATATAATTTGACTTGATATGAAGAGAGTGTAAGGAGGCAGCTTTGTTGCAGATTAACTGCAAAGTATATGGGATTTAACAAAATAATAAGAGTGTGCAATTAAGCAATTATTATTTTGTTATATGCAGACTTACGCAGGGACAGCATAGAAAATTATTATAAGGCATAATCTACACAATAAGCATATTGGAAGAAGGACAGACAAACGGACAAGCCCCACGGCAAGAAATATAACATTACATAAATTCTGTCTTCATTGTTCGATTGGATTAAAGTTAAGAGAATACGTTGATGTTTCAATTAACTTAGTTTATGTTAAAGAAAATTAGTTGTTTCTTTAATACGTCGCATGCAAATCGCCTTAAAGCATGTAAGTAATTATTGATTTGAGGTGATGGTGTGCGTGGCACAAAATATTTGAAATAAGCTTAATCTGCGCAAAGTATATAAGAACCTTCATGCAACATTTTGTGCCCCTAGCATTTATAATAGCGGAGGTCTAAGTTTTAATACAGAAAGAAAAAAAAGACAAACAGACAGACAGATAAACAACTATATAAATATTCAAGTCAATTCAACACAATATAATAGGATTCAGTTCCTACACAAGAATATCTGTATATATGTACTTTGTGGAGTCTGCCACATCTTCTTCTATCTGTTATATTCCTTTTATAATGTCAGTATACTCCATGGTCATTTTCAATGGTCAAAGGGTGATTATTTTCCCTTTTATAAAATGATAAGTTAATTTTTGAATTCTTCGTTAACCTCGTCATGATTTCTTTGGCTTAACTCAATCAAGTACATAATAGTTTGCCTTAATATTTTTCTGTTAAATATTTAATGCATTTTTATGCCTTGAGATGACACTAAAAATACCACACAACCTGCTGACCTTAGAGCAGACATTAATGGCACCAGTTACACTGGAGTGGGAAAGGTAGTCAGCGTTCTTTGTGGTACTCAGCGAAGTCACGTTTAATAATGTATGGCAACTGGCATATATAGAGACATATGACTACACTTTGCTGGCTCGCACAAACTTCTCAAACACTTCCAAGTTTTCTTGAGACCCCTCACTCCCTCACTCCCCCCTTCGGCCTCATCAGCAGTAGAATTTTCTTTTATTTTCGGCGTGTCTTAATTGCAAACTGGCACACAATGGAAGACGGACTGACGGGTTGAAGGCAGACAGCAGCTGCCACTGCTCCACTGGCAGTCATCTTTGGCCGCTGCCATTTCGAAGCCATTAGAGGCGGTCAGGCACACCTCGCTCCCGTTTGCTTCTCCTCTCCCTCTCTCTTCCTCTACCAAGCGAGGGCAACAATCAAGCGAACAAATTGGGTTACTGCTCAACTGTCTGGTTAATGGCTACAATGACACAATTAATTGCATGTCGGCTGCCCAGCTGCCTCTGAAGTCAGGCACCCTACTTCGCCTACCCCCCAACACCCGCACCTGCCGCTCTGAACTCTACATGCCTCGCCCATTTGCGGCTGCTGCTGCCAGCATGAATTACTTTTTCTGACAAAATTTAATATGCTTAAAATAAATTAGCAATATGCGCTGGGAACATGGGAATTAGCTGGGGACTTTCTCAGGAATTCTTTAAAAATATTAAGCTTGCTTGTATAATAAAGATAAACGATCAAAAGGTGTATATAATAATGTATATAATTTATATTTAATAACAATAAAAATGCATTTAAGAATCTTCTCTAATGGAATTGATCTTTTGTTGTCATATTCTACATATATACCTTCCTTATCGATCTCAAGCTCAGTTCTCCACTCCCATGCCATATAGCTTTCCAGTTTGCAGCTCTTTTGAATGAATTTTCCTTTGCTTTCGCTTTGCCTGGTCACCAAGAGGCGCCACAATGTGCCGTTATACTGGGGCCAAAGCATATTTCGCTGCATTGTCCACGGGCTGTGCTGCAGTTTGTATTGCATTGGCCATTACAATAGTTAAAGCCAGATGAAGCAGAGCGTAACGCTTTAAACTACAAAAAGCTCTTTGCTATCGTTATTTCGCTCCTTTCAGAACTCTCTTTCTCCCTTTCTCTTTCTCTCTATCTTTCTCTATCTTTCCCTGTCTCTGGTTCTTCTCTGTCGTTGCTAACTTTGACTTGAGCTCATAACAATGAAACTTCTGCACACTTTACAATAATGTGCATATGTGTGCGTGCTTGTGCATGCAGCTGCATGTGTGTATTGCCTGAATACACACACACACACACACACAGACACTCGCACGTGCTTAGTTTGTACCTGCAGGTATCTGCAAATTAACCCACATTTGCCGCTACTTTCTTCAGTTCGCCATTGCCAAAAGAGTGCAAATTTTTCATTTCGCCTAATGGAAAATACGTTTCACATTTTCTTTTCGAACTTTCATTTGCGCTCTTCGTGTGTGTGCGTGTGTGTGTGAGTGTGTGTAGCAGGCATCGTTATGGCTAGTAGCTTCGTTTCATTTTCGTCTTTGGCCTTGCTAAATTGCCAAAGTTTTGTTTAGTTTTCATTGGGCTTTAATGAGATTGAGTCTGATAGTCAGTGTGCGAATGCTATCAAACGATCTTGCTGAAACGAGTTAGGAGACTATGAGACAAATTGGAATTTCCTTGCTAAGGAACTTGAATTGATCAATGGAATTGAATGAAAGTGTATATTTAAATGAGAGGAATAACTTAGGAGTCTTTGGAAGGCGTAGAATTTGGTACAATTTTTGCAATTTCTCCTTGATAGTTGTAAGTGTTTTTTACGTAACAGATATGTTAAGCATATGTTAAACACAGGTTTAAGGCATGTTAAACACATGTTAGAGATATGTTAAGCACTTTTTACAGACATGTTAAGCACATGTAAGAGGCATGTTAAACATATGTTATTGAAATGTTACAGACTTGCCTTCTCTCTTTCGAAATATTGACACCCGAGTTATATCTTTCGAGTTATAGAATAACTTACTGGACGTAATCTGAAATCTGAAACATAAATATTAAGTAAAGAATTTAACATTGAAGGAATAAACTATAAAATAGATATAATACTCTAATGAACTGTACAAAAAATCATTTTCTTTTCTTAAATCTTAACTTTGTTTTACTTGTTTCACTTCAAGCAAGTTAAACTCGCAGTTCGCTGCTTATCAAGTACGTTGGCAAAGTGTTTTTCATTGTTTACCCTTTGGCACTTGCTGTTTTGACCTCTGGAATGTTGCCTATGCGGGCAACCTGTTGTATGCAAATGTTGTGGTCATATTTTGTGCACGTAAATGCATCAAAGTCACATTACACGATGCTGGCAATATTTTAGCATTAATATGCGAGCTGCAATTGCCATGCAATTTGCATGTGGCCGGCAAATTGGCTTGTTCGCTCACTCCACAAACTGGCACAGTGGGAATGGGGGGGAGGAGGAGTGGAGGGAGGTGCGTTGGCTGTGTTTGTTCTCATTAAAACGCCAAAGAGTGGAAAACAAAGCCAAAGCAACGACGCCCTTACTTCCGCTTCCGCTTCATGCGTCGACGCTGCGTTAATGGCGCGTCATGAAAAGCCAAAAACGAGCATGAAGCAAGAAGGAGAAGGGGAGGGAGTGAGAAAGAGAGAAGAGAGAGCGAGGGAGTGAGAAAGAAGGAGAAGAGAGAGGGAGCTGAAGTGAAATGGCTGCTAATGTTGGCGTCAAAGAAAAGCGTTGCTTACAAATTGCGCAACAACTGCGAAGCAGCCACAACAACTAATAAAAATTGCAACGACAACAAAGCAACAGCAACAACAACAACAAAAGCAACAACAACAACTACAACAACAACAGGACAAGGGTAGCTGACCACAAGCAAAGCCAGCGCAGCGAAGCGGTCGACTGAACGGTAACCAAATTACAATAGCAATAAAAAAACAAGCAAAGAGAGAAGGAGGAGAAAGAGAAGAAGGGGGAGGGAAGGGGACAAGCCAGCTTGACTGTGTGTTTAAGAGTGGGCGAAATTGTTGTGGCAATTTAAATCGTAAAAAGACGGAACGCCTGCAGGTCATTAGCGTATTACGCCAGCTGGCTTGCATAGTATATGGCACATAATGGAGCCTTGATTTCGTAATTCACAGCCAAAAGTAGCTAGAAAGCGGCTGTTCTTTGCCCGTTTTGAGCCAAGGCTGAATTAAGTCATAAGCCAAGTTGATGTATTATGACTTTGGGAGTGTTTATCTGCGTTATGGCTGGCTATATTTAGTCGCGCTGTCGTGCTGTCGTGCTCTTTGCCGCATTACGTATACGCAGTGGCGTGCCTAATGAAACGTGTTGCGGCAGCCAGAAAATTGTGTAGCATACTTTGAGGGGCACCAAGGGGTTTTTCGTGTGTGTGTGTGTGTGTGCAGGCAACTGGGGAGCTATTTAGCGCACATTTAAAGCCCCTCTTGCTGGCACAGAACCCGCTACACATCTCCCGCCTGGCGCTGCCCACCCGCGTCGCAAACAAAGACGACTAGTCGAACTAAGACGACAACAAGCGAAAGGCTAAGGCACATTGGGGGAGACAGAGGAGGTTGCCGGGGGCGTTGCAGCTGCTGAGTGCCTGCAAACGAGACTGCAGCCAAGCGCTGCGCCCAGCGACAATAATTTAATTTAATGTGTTTGCATGCAACGGCGACAAAAGGCAACAAACGATGCTGATGCTGCTGCTGCTGCTGCAGGGGGAGGGAGAGAAGGAGGCACGCTGCCCCGCCCATTGAAGCCTCGTCCAGGACCCGCGCCAAAGATAACTCACAATTTGTGGCCATTGCCATTGCGTGTGCGACGCTCGCATCTTGCATCTTGTAACGCCAAGCGATGCGCTGGCAAAATTTATGGCGCATCCTCTGCTGCTGCTGGGGCCCGAGGGGAATTTATGTTGAAATTATTAGTGTAAACATTTTGTATTTAATTAATATGGTGCACAGCAGCAGCAGCAGCAGAGGCAGTGGCAGGAGGAGGCGTGGACAGTCGTGTTGACAATGGCAGCCCACAAAAAAATTGCCATGCGATAGTCGATTTTTTATAGTTTACTACACAGACAGTCTCGCTCGTCCACGGGCTCGGGCCATATAATGCGATAATAATGATGTGGGTTATTTATGACGGCAACGTTGCCACAGACTGCGAAAAGCTGTGCTAAAAAAATGACACAGACTGTGCGAGTGCGAGTGCGAGCGGGAGGGAGATAGATGCAATTCATGCTGCAATCTCGCTACAAATTGCTGCCAAACGATGTAATGCCAAGCTGCACGTACTTTAACGGTATTAATAAGTTTATTTACACTCAAAGTTAAGCTGTTATTTCTTTTCAAAGATTTGCTATTGGAATTTCATTTAATTGCGCAATTCAAATGCGCATGTAAAATGTTTTTCATCCACTCAAAGTGAATAAACAAAAACACATGATATTCACATGAGTAGATAAATTATTAATCTCTGTTGATGGCTCTGATTATGTTTGTTTAATTCAAATAAATATAAGAGGCTAAAGTATAAATTTAATAATAAAATTGCTTTGAACTATGCCAAAGTGTATAGAGAATAATTAAAAAATTTAACACTTTTTTCTGTTGATTATACTCTTGCATAGGGCATATTAATATTGGTTAGAAACCAAAGGAGACATCTTTGAGATCATAAACTATATTTATTGCAGATTTATGTTGCCATGTCTGTCAGTCTCTCTGTCCTGGTGTCTGGCTGTACGTACGTCTGTCTGCCTCTCTCTATCTTGTCTCTTTGCCTTATCTGTTCGTTTTTTCGCCTGTCTGTTGCAACTCAAACTAGTCTGTTAGTTGTAAAGCTATCTTAATGAAACATGGCACACATGCTTTATATTGTTGCACGCTGTAAAAAAGTCCGAGCGAGCCAGATCTGACCGAAGTATGGTATAGCTGCCATACAAAGTATCGGCTGATATTTGTTATTCGTCAATATATTGCAACCAAACTTAACACATCGAACTCTTTCTAGATATATAAGACGAATCTAAAATTTCATCAAAATCGGACCAGAAAAATATATGGCCGCCATAGGAACAATCAGCGTAAATAAAGGTTTTTGTATGAGGAAAATGTTTAATTTTATAAATAACTGAATTTATCAGTCCCAATTAAAGTCAGACAATTTATGCTGCACCATTGTTAAACATATACTGAGGAACGATTGAAGGATATAGTAACCTGCAAATGTATGGAAACTTTGACCTTCTCTTTGGGTTTTGTTCATTTTATTTTTTGATTAGTTTATATATGTATATTATATAATATAAATATTGCCTTATCTTTACACTAGAACTCTTACACTCTATTCAAAATACATTCCATACATTATTTCTTTATTCAACTTACTTATAAAATATTATTTAAATACCCAATTGATATCCCTCCCATACCCTGTTCGTCTCACGCTGCTCTGTATAAAATCGTTAAATTTTTTAATTGCATTGCTAACGATGCAGGCTGAAGGTCGTCTGTGAACATTACGAGCGGCTTAGCGAGAGGTAAATATTGTCTACACACCCTGTTCGCAGGGTGCTTATGTGGACCATAAATTGTCTGCAGCATTTGCTAGACATCATAATACAAAGTGTAATAAATATGCGACAAGGCGACTGCAAACAACGAAAACGAGACCAACGACGACGAAGAACAACAACAACCGAATAGAAATCAAAATAAGCTCACAAAGTACAACAAAAACAACAACAGTAAAATAGGACATTGTCATTGTTTTTGCTGTTGTTGTTGTTGTGATTGTAAATTGAAAGCAGGAACAGAGCGAGGCTAAGGCAAGCAGCAAATGCGAAGTAATGAGCATAAAAATGACAGAGAAACCGAACCACATAAGAAAAAAAGAGAGAGGGAGAGAATAGGGTTGGGGTTGGCACTGGGGTGACCGTAAATCTTTTTTGCAACGCTTTCAAGGTGAAATAACAATTTAAGTTTACGAGTATTGCTCGCAAGCGACGATAACCACAACAACAAAGCCAACAACAACAGGCCTCATTGAGGAAAAAACAAATAAAGGAAACAAAAAGAGGAATCTGTCTAGTACGCACTGCTTACTTGGGAGTGTATGTGTGTGTGTGCGTGTGTGTGCACACACAACAAAGGCGAAATCCATGATATATGACAGAGCTGTGCATCAGTTGCCATGACAACTCCAGACATGTATTTGTCATATTTTCTTTCACCTTATTGTATTTCATTTTACTCTCCAGACAGAGCTGAGTGCGAACAGTGGGGGTGAGCTGGGAGGGGGAGGGTTGGCATTAGGCGTCCTGCTCAGTCATATATCACATACTAATAGTCTGCCGACAGTTACAGTGAAATCTCTTAGCCAAGCTGTAAACTGAATGTAGAATTTCATTTGCGGACTTTTCATAGAATTCTCTTTGGAGAAGGTTCACAAGCTGTCTCTGCTCAATTTTAGGTCCATGAGGTTCATAAGATCTCTTTATAATCCCCGTTCCCTTACTGGCCTTGGTGCTCATTTGTTGTCGTTACCTTGATTACGTAATCAGTTTAATTACCTTCATTTTCATGCCACGCGATTGTCACAGCAACTGAGCATTGGCATTATCCATGAGATTCATTCATCATCATACGCTAGATTTGTCTCGGTGCCCCGGAGACACCTGTCGAACGAGCGCAGGGCAGCAGCATGCGGAGTGTGTGGGCGTGGCAGCATGTGCTACCACTTAATTGCCAAACAACAGAGTCCAAAAAGAAGCTGACATTTGCACTGAGTGTGCACCCGGCGTCCTTCTCCCCTTCCTCCCTGTCTACTTGCCCTTTGCCGGCTTTGGGTTCGCTTCGGTTTCGCACAAATCACAATTCGATTGTCTCTACGTGTCAATCACAGGACATGGGGCTGCATTTAAGCAGCGTTACCCAGGCATTATACAATCATTTGTGATCCCGTGTGCCCCATTTCCCTTCCCCTCTCTCTCCCTCTCTCTCTTGCCTGGCAACAAAGCAGCTAATGGGCCTGCAGTGGGCAGCATGGCACGTTGATTTTCCCAGGACTTATTTCACTTGCTACTCGGTCGCCAGAGCGCTGCTGTTACTGTCACAGGAGTTTAATTAGCGCCGCCTGCCAGTCGAGGCGAGTGGACAAATTTGCTCGCTGACCATTTAGCTGATAAATGTGGGCTTCCCTCTCTCTCTCTCTCTCTCTCTCTCCCACACCTGCCCATGGGCATTGATTGGCTTTACAGGTGTGCGGATGTGTGTGTGTGTGGGAGATATTTGTGATTAGGCTTTGGTTTGGCTGAGCCCTGACTATTGACAGCCACACAAATTGCCAAAACGTTCGAACTTTCGAAAGCCCAAAAAAGTATGCTAGGTTTTTTGTACTGCACAAGTGGCACTTTGTAAGCTCCGCAGACCACCTGTTAAATTGTTTGCAAGCGAGCAAATTGTCTTAATTGGCACACGGCACCACAAAGCACACATCTCCCCAACTCCCCCCTCCACCTCACTTTTTCCTCCCGGGGCACGGCACAGCTGAGTTTGGTAAAAAAACTGTGATAAAAAGCCTAAACAAAAATAGACAGAAAGAAAGTCAAATAGAAGGGCGAAAGCAGGCAAAAGCTTTTAAAGCTCTCGCTCTCATGCTCTCCCACTCTCTCTCGCTCTCTTTCTCTCTCTCTGCTGAATGTGTATTGCAAGCTCTGCTGGCGCTCTCTTAAGCTGCCGCGCGCTCTCTTCGCCAAAAGCTGCTGTGGGCCACAAGCTGCCGCAGGGATGCTGTAACGGCAAAGAGGCAAAGAGCCGACAACATCTCGCATCTCGTCGCTGGCAGCATCAGCTTCGTAATCGGCGGATCTCGTTGCCTCGCTGCCTCGTTGGCTCATTGACTCGGCAGCTCGGCAGCTGATTTGAATTGTAGTAGGTCCTGGCCGTTGCTGATGCTGCTGCGAGCTGGCCAAGTTAACGGCGTTTCAGTCAAGCTCCAGCATCCGTTGAAACAGGGAGCACTCTGCACGCGTTCCGTTACTTTGGGCACACACACACACACCCACTCACACACACTGACAGACTGGCAGGCAACGTGTCCCGTGCATGTTTGCCTTACTCTAATTGTGCGACTGTGTGTGCGTGTGTGCGTGTGCGTACGTGCGTGCGTGCGTGCGTGTGTGCGTACGAACGTATCGCGGTGTGAGTGTTCATCGGTGTGTGTAAATTGTTGGCCAACGCAAAGGCAAACAGAAACAGAGCCCGCTGCGACAGGTTACGCATACGCCCCGCGAACCGGTTTAAGTTAAACTTCTTCCTGCGCCTCGAGTAAACAACACGACAAACGGAATTTTTTTCACTGTCCCTCGAAAACTAAATAAACACAAACTTGCCCAGATAAAGAAAACCAAATTGGATGAAGCAGAGTTGAGAGTGCATAAAATGTAAGCAGAAGAGAATTTCACAAATATTAAGCAACATAACTTGCAAAGAAAATAAGTTCAGCAGAGAAGGAATTAAGCAATCTACAAAGTGTTGCAAATCGAATACTAAATTCTACAATAAAATAGAAGCAGTAAACAAACAAACAATAGCTCTGAGCCTCCACTGCACATCAATTCTCAATGGATAAAACAATTTTGTGCTTGGCAATTTTTGGCAATGTTTCTGGCTCAACATTTTCATATCCCATTGGCAGCATTTCAAATGTGATAAAGTTCTTTTACCTTTGGCCTACTGCAGACGAAATAAATCAGAGAAGACTTCAACTCTACTCGACATCGATGCTAGGCTGTCTCTCTCTCTTTCTGTGCAACCGACCGGCATTTGAGTTATGTGTGAATGAAGTTTGCTTATTTAGCTGTTGATTGAAGGAAACTCTCAAAAACAGCAGAGAAACCTTTTGAATGACATGTGCTTTGATACCTTTTGTGCCAGTGTTGCTAGCCATTACTGCAAATGTTGCCAGATTTTCATAAATAAATCAAATCAAGTTCTCCTATCTAATCACAACACATTCACGAAACAATTCAAGTAAAGTTGCTCAGCTGGTCTCCCGCCCACATCAGACATTCAATGCAATAAAAAAGTTAAATCAAAGCGTGGCAAACTGTCAGACTGCCAGACTGCCAGACTGACTGACTGACTGACTGACTGAGTGAGGGGCTGACTGACAACTGCTCGAAGTGGGCCGGGTCGATAGCGCTTGCCATTGTTCGCTGGAAATTTCGGTGCTCATCAACTTAAATTGTGAAAATTAATCAAGTTGAAAAGGTTGCCCCGTGGCCATTCTCAGAAATGTATGGGAGTGTCCTTTGTCTTGTGCCTCGCTTGGCCAGGTCCAAGTCAAGACAAGTCAACATGCAAGCAACCAACGAAGGCAACCTTTCTCTCGGACCAAAGGGAAACCTTTTGCTTTGCATTCAAGCGGAAATTAAAGCGCCATGCCACAAAGCAGAGAGAGATAAAGTGCAAGCGAGGTGCGGAGCTGGGTAGATGGGGGTTAAAATCTCACACGCGCCTCAAATTGAAATTTTGTCCTTAGGCCTGAGGTTGGGAAAGGCAACAGCAACAAGAACAACAGCAGCACAGCTAAAGCAACAAAAATGTGCAGAAAAAAGCTGAAAAAAGGCCAGCGAGGACACGTGCTTAAAGCGCTTTTTAAATTCTCCGCTTTGGTTTTGCGCAGCTGCTTGGCCTCTGTGGGTCAAAGGTTGAGTGACATTTTTGCACATTGCTTTCTGGCGGCCTTTGTGAATGGAAACCCTTTTTAATTAATGCACTCAGGCAACGCACCACACACCTCATTAAAGCCCCACAACGGAGGTGTGTGAAATGAAAACATAAAATGGTTTTATGATTTTCATCATTCTGTATTTTACTGCGAGTCGACAGGTTTATAATTAATTTAATTAGCGCGCACTTTGCGCCTTCCCAATGAGAGCTAATAAAATGTGTCCACAGTGAAACTAATTAGTCGGCTCGTAAAGGACTTGAGAGGCCTGCAAAGAAACATTTCTCGCGGTTGATGAAGTACCTATTGAAAAGCCGAAGGTGTGGAGTGTGATTGAAGTGAATTTGCAGACTTTGATTGGTTTGAATTTAATGAATGGATACTCCTTTCTCAACTGATATAATATCTACAATTTGCAACGCACTCTGCACTTGCAACTGCATTAAAATTGCAATTATCTCTGCTAATCATCGAGAGCTGTCGACGCAGCTGAGCGATTAGCTGCAAATTTAGTTGCCTTGTTTTGAATAAACATTGTCTGCACTCTGGCAGCCTGGCAGTTTTATCTATAATTCAGTTGAACAACAATCAATTGCAATAAAAACTAATTAACACTCACAAAGCAAATGCAAACCACAGGCAAAAACATTCAGCAATTTAATTGAACTGCCGAAATTTGTTGACAGAAGAGACAATTACTTTAAATATTTATGCAAAATATTCAATGAGATGCGAGAGAGAAAACCTCAAGCGAAGTTCAAATGAATTTCAAATATTCCTGGCATAGATTGCATGTGATTTAAAAAATTGATTCGTGTAGGAGCCAAGCAATTCTTGACAATGTTTTTGAATCCCCCTGCAGGCAGAGCGTGAGGCCCATCAAAAGTAAATGAAGCATAAATGCCAGAAACAAGCTAAGTTTCTGTGAGTGTGGGAGGAAAACGAAAAAAGTGATTTTAATTTAAGGGAACAATTTAAGGGGGAGAGAAATTGATGGCAAGTCGTAGCTGGGTGTGTGTGTGTGTATTGGCCATGCGGAAGTTGTGGCTTAATAGGTTTGTGGGAATTAGAAACACGAGCGAGGAGCGACGCGCGACAGGCGCCACTTGGCGGCGAAAAATAACCGGAAGGAATTACATCAACCTCAGACGCGAAGAGGAAATTAAATATTTTATAGTCTGCGGCAGCGACGAGGCACTCACACACACACACAGGGACACACACTTACACAGGCACACACAATTATAATTTCATGCAGCTGAAAATACTTTGAATGAAATCAACGAAAATGGAGAAAGCAATTTTGGTTATTTTTTCGGTTGCTTCTGCGGAAAGGAGGGCTGTGTGTGTGTGCGAGTGTGTGTGTGTGTGGCTCTGTTAATGCCGTGGTGTTGCACTTTGGGGTATTATGAAAACACTCGCAAGCAACAGAGAACAGAGACAGAGCAGCGCGACCACGTTAAGAGGATCTGCCAGTTGGGATAAAATACAAAAAAAAAGAAGGAGGACAACAAAAGTAACAGTAAAACTGGCAGAAATACAGAAGCATAAGAATTAAGTGAGAAAGAGAGAGAGAGAGGGGGACACGCTAAAAGCGACGAATTAAATTAAAAAGGAAATGAAATTGCCATAAGCCGATTCCGAGTTGCCACCGATGACACTTAGTGGTTCTTTCTGTTCGTAAAGGTTTTCCACAATTGCCAAAAAGTTGGCAATCACTTGAAAATATTGCCAAACATGCGAATAGAGCAAGTGCAATTAGAGAGAGAGAGGGAGAGCGAGAATTGAAACAGAGATCAAAAATGATAAATAAATTCCTTTTATATTTCCATTTGATATTTGAGTTGCATTGACAATTAACCATTTTCTTACTAATGAACATTTTTCTGCTCTTCTCTTCTTTCTCTCCCACACACACACACAACAGAGAAACAGATACAGTTACACTTCGAACGGCAAATCAACGAAATTGTCGTTACTCTAATCAAGTGGAAATTTGATTAAAGAGAGAGAGAAGAAAATTTAATAAATTTCGGGGCTCAATAGCCGAGAAAGAGGAAAGAGAGCAGAAAGAGGAGAGGAGAGAAAAGGTAAAAAGGAAATCAACACGCACGCACATGAGCGAATTTGTAGTTGAGCGAAGGAAGGCAACGCACAAAAAATACGAAAACGAAAACGTAGCAGAAAAACATTAAAAGCCAGCGAAGCGTGAAACTTCAACAGAGAAACGGGGGAAAAAGGTTACAAACGGAATACAAAACAGCGTGTCGTAGTGCCAATATGAATGACGAGGCCAGAGAAAAACTCGAGTAACTAAAATTAAAAGCAGTGATTATAATTTGCTACCAGGCACACCCCTTAGCCGGAGCAACTAGCGACGCAGCTGACGGCAGGCAAGGACATTGCTTGTACTCCTTGTGCGACTGATTCTTTTTCTGTCTTCATCTTCTACACTCGCTTCGGTCTTCTTCTTGGACCAGAGCACGAAATTAAGTGCAGATTATCAGCAGATTATATTTTAATAGCATTTCAAGCTGTTGCCTTTCACTACGACGCAGACGACGACGAAGTCCCCGAAAAAAAGAGACTACAATAGCAACAAAAACATTATAACCATGTGCCAGTGTCGGTGTTCGTGTCCGTGGCGACGTGTGTGCTAGCCAGCTAACGGGTGTGTGTGCGCTAGTCTATGTCCGTGTGTGTGCGCGTGTGTGTGTGTACAAGTGCGGCTTATTACATGATGTCCACTCGAAGCATCCTTACGGCGTGCTGGGGCACATAAAGCAAACATAAGCGCGTTAGAAATTGATATAAAGTAGCAAGATATTCAAGTGTCGAGTGTTACGACTTCCCACGCTAGTGTCGTGCGCGTGTGTCTGTGTTCTTAAAGCGTATTGTATCATTAAAACATTGAGCATACGCCCTGTGTGCAGCCGAGAGAAGCAACAAACTGAGAGCAACAGGTAAGGCTAACAATTTGGCTATACTATTTGAGATATTCATGGGTGCTTTTACCATGAACTGCAAGAAAGAACAGCAATGTGAAGCTAGAAAGTATGCTACACTTTTTTAAAAAATGTTGATACATGATATTTGCACAGAAAATGGATTGAATATCATATTAAGAGATTTATTTTGATATGAAATGTACAACTCATTACTGAAATAAAGTCTTTGCAAGCCAGCCATGGCGCTACAAAGTGCATAAAACATAGCAGCCTGCAACTATGCAATATTTATTTTGAAATGATCATTGATAGAAGCTCGTTACGCCAGCAAAGGGAATTACAGATAGAATCTTAACCCAATTTGCACAATGCAACACAAATTCAACGCAGTCTGCAACACATTTAGTCAACAAGCTCACCCAACCCCCTTCCCCCTGACTAGGGCAGAGTAAGAGAGCAGGCAACAGAGAGAGAGAGGGAGAGAGAGAGGGCTGTGCAGGCTGTTAATTAATGCTAACCGAGCATCCGCTGCAGCATATTTAAAAACGCATTAGCTTTTGGGTTTTTGGAAGCCGCCGCAGCCGAGGGGCAACCGACAGCGGCAGCCACTAATCCGTACAAGAGAGAAAGAGAGAGAGTGAGTGGGAGAGAGGGGGAGAGGGAGCGTGTCATAATTCTGCGGCAACAGCGAAATAACATTTGGAGCGAGAACTTTAAAACATTAGCGTAATGCACATAAAGCGAGTGGCACATAAGAATTATATGCGTGTGTGCGAAAGAAATGTTGTAATTACATGAAACGAATGCGCCACAATACCCAGCAAGCAGAGTCCAGCAATGGGGTAGCTAAGACTGACTGTGGGTTGTAGATGGAAATGACAATTTACAAACAGAGCACAACTTGTCAAGAGTCTGGTATGGAAAGGGATTTGAAATACATCTTTAACTTCATCTTTCCCACATCAATTGATTGTAATAGAAAGGGTATCTTGTAGAACAGTCTGCTCATAGCGCTCTGTTTTTAACATTTCTTGCAACACTCGCATGTGTTGCTAATTTAATTCTTTTCTCTTTTCGACGGCAACACTTGCCGAGACATTAAAACGAAACTTTTGCCATGAGCCTGAGAGAAACAGTGGGTGGTGCGCAGTGTTGATCCTGCTTGCCTGCATCATCAGCAGCAGCAGTGGAAGCAGCAGTAGCATCCCTAGCATCCTCAGCATGGCCGGGTAAGCCAGCCCGGGCATTCTCAGTGGCCATAATGCTCCACTGCTCCACTGCTTTGCTGCCGTTTGTTGTTCTAATGGTATTTGCCTGCCCCGGCTCGTCTGTTTGGAATCTGTCACCAGGCTACGTGACAATACAGATGTGCGACTGTGTGTGGGCGAGCTGCGGTAAACCGCTGCTTCAGTGCTGCCTCTGCAGCTGCTGCTGCTTCTGCTGGGCGACCTAAGCCAGCTTGTTCGCACCGAGGGCAGTCGGGCGCAACTTACCTGACAAAACTTTAACGCAAAAATTTCATTTAAAAGTTTTCGCTGCCGTTTGGACTTGGAACTGGACTGACCCCACAAGACCTCTGCCTCAGCCTCTGCCTCTGCCATCTCCTGCTGCTGGCTTCACCTTTGGCGCACAAGACAGCTGCTTGGAGTTTCTTCCTCCACACCTCCCCCCACACCGCCCTCGATTGCCAACAGCTTCTTGGGGCAACTTTTGCAAATGGACATTGACGTTGTATGGTTTTTTTACTGCTCCCCTCCCTCTGCTGCTGCCACTGCGCATCATAAACATTCACGCAATTTTAACGATCCTTAGCACTGGGCCTTGGCCTGGATCTGAACCTGCTCCTGGACCTGCTCCTGGACACTCCATTAGCATTAGCAAGTTGTCAAGGCACGTTGCGGGATTTATGCAACCATTTGAAATTCCCGTTGAAATCTGTTTGCCAATAATTTGAGCTGCAGACCATTATTCAAGCAGAGAACATTCCGTTCTCATTTCATATTTTTGTTAATATATTTGATTCGCTTTCTTTTATTTGCATACGCAACTTGATGATGGAACTTTTTGGGGCTGCACTCTTTTCCGCTCTACTGAAACAATTCCAATTAAATTGGCAAATGCTCGTGAAACAAGCAAATTAAGAGGAATTTCAGCCAGCATTTCATATATTATTCAAAAGTATTTCAAACTAGTTCAATCATTCTTTGGAGTCTGTTTAACTTTTTTAATTGGTTTGCATGTTTGATAAATTTAATAAATATTTTTCATTTATTTCTAATGATTTTTTTGAATAACTTGTATTTCTTTATGCAGTTCCAAAATTTTTAAATGCGCTTTAAAAGCTTTTATTCAGTGAATGTTTCTTTTTATTTCATTAAGTTTCTTTTAAGGTTTTTCTTGTGGCATTGTTTGCACTTAAAATATATTATATGTTTATAATATTATTCATGTATTTTCTGCCTGTTATTTAAATTGTATATTTTCGAAAATGAATTAAATTGCATTTTTTACGCACTTTACTATTTTTGGCATGTGTCGAGGCGCATTAACTGCACGTGGAATACATGCCTGGCAAGTTCCTTTCGTAGCAGGCGTAAATGAAATTGGTTTTTGGTTTTACCCAATTGCATGTAATTGTTTAATTGTTGCTCACACAAATTGCGTATACGCAATGTATTTTTTTTCTCTTTTGTAATTTCCTGCGAAAATCCCACACATATTTTAACAACAGCTGGCGTTCTCCTTTAATGCAACTGTTGTTCTTGCCACGCCTTTCATAGTTGTTGTTGTTGCTGTTGTTTAACTAATTAAATCGAAATAATTGCATAAATTAAAGCTCAAATGTGCAAATACTTGAAACGCATATTTGCTTAACATGAAAGTCGAGCAAATAAATAGAAAGAGAGGGAAAAATGGAGATTATATGAAAGCCACATACATAATTCGTAAATGACTTTATGGCTCTGATTATTTATTAGCCGTTTTTTATGGCACACACGAAAGAAAAAAGAAATTTAAATTTGTATTTAATTCAAATAATATGTTTGTGTTGACTTTCCAAGTCCGCTATGATATATAAATAATAAAAAATATATTTTTTTAGTTAATTTCTGGAATTGCTTTTTAATACAATCCACACATCATGAACTGGCTCGATGACAGTTCTATGAGTTTGTGCTGCGCATTAATCAAATATTGTCACTTTGATTTATGATTTAATAAGCCTGTTTATGCCAGAATTGCTAGATAAATATTCATTAAGTTGGGCACATCAATCAGGCCAATTAACTCAAGATTTCGTTAGACAAATACGCGAGAAATGAAAGCGAAGTTTGCTTTGAAAGTGTAAAAAAGTGAATCGCGCACAATTTGTACGTTCTTTAGCTACTGCGAATATCCAGCAGGGCGGCAAATTGTAGCAGACTCACTCAGAGTTCTCGCACACTCCCCATGATGCTTTAAAGCAGTCAGTGGAAAAGCGTCCTCATTGGGTAGTAAACACTTATTAGATGTCACAAGCCCGGCACGAGGCAGCCATTGAATGGGGCAGCCACTGCCGTGGAGATGTGCGACGCAATGGAGCGTGCTGCTAAGGAGTATTCAACTAATAAAAATGTCAAAACGCATGAAGTTGATGACAAGTAACGGAGAATGACAGCACAGGACCAAGCGCCGAAGGGAAACAGCCAGTGGCATCGCCGGTGCGTAGCTTCGTTCCTTAATGTGGGGCGCTCAATTTGCCGCACCTGCTGTGAGAGTTCTCAGTGTCGAGTTGCCTTGAGTTGCTCTGAGCTGCTCTGAGTTCCTGCGCAGTTCCTGTGGCTCTGGCTCGGACTGCAGTTGCCTTTTTCGCTGCTTCCTCTTTCACTTTCTTTGGCCAAACTTTCACAATTAAAACTTGGCAATTTTGCTGGCACACGTCGCACGCATCGTTTCAATTCCGTTCGTCTGGATTGGATTAAGTGGATTTATCATATCCAGGGAAAGTTGTCTAAAAATACCACACCATATATATTGTATATGTACATATTTAATATACGTGTCTGGTCGACTTTTAATTACGCCGTTTTTCAGTGCGATCACGTACCGAGAATGTCGTGGTAAAAAAGTTTTATTCCTTTCGCTTTGCTACGTGCCCTGCACAAAGCATTTTCAATAAGCGTCCACTGCCCGGGGGAATTGATAAACTTTTGCACTTGGCCTTGGCAGGTCAAAGGTTGTGGCATAGACAAAACACACACAGACTCACACGCACACTGGCACAAACAATTTCCATTTAAAATATTATTAAACTTCATTTCATTGTCAGACACTTTCTAAAATTTCTGCTTCGGTTTCAAGTTTCCAATTCAACGCGTTGCCACAGAAGACGAACAAAGGCGACTGCCAGATGCTCTGCGCCCTTCTTTGCTCTTGTTACATATTAATTAATAAATCTGAAGGGCATCTAGCAACGCAGTCACGGGCAATTAAAATGCGCATCACATCTATCGACATTCTAATTATGCCGCTTATTAATGCCTGCGAAGTGCATAACTTAGTTGGGGGACCTGGCTACGTGATTCGCTTTGCGACATGGTCGGAGAAATTAAGAAGCAGACAGTGGGACACACTCACGCATGCATGCACGCGCACACGCGCCGTATACGCCATATTAAGTATACGCCTACAAGACACAAGCTCCCTCCTGAGTAGCCCTCCCTCCACACTCCTCTGCCCCGCCTGCTCTGCCTGCTCGCTTCTGTTATTTAAACAAAACAATTAAAATGATTTTCCAAGCGCGTTCTCGGCAACAGAAAGCAACACGAGGAGCGGAGGGGGGCGAGCACAGCGTGAGCTCGTCATGTGTTGTTTCGGCCTTGTTTCCATAGTTGTTGCTGTTGTATTTGCTGTTTGTTTAGACGCAGGCATGTATACATAACATTTACAGCAACAAAAACAATGACAACAACAGCAGCAGCAACAGCAAAAACAACAACAACAAATTGAATGAACACGCGCCCCGAAAACGTTTAATAAACACAAAAGCAAAAGCAGCAGTGGCAGCAGCAGCATCGTCAGGCTCAGTCAACGACGCCTCTGCTGCCTTTGAAACTTAATGAAATGTAATGACGAGAGAGATGCAGGCGTGGCAGAGGGGCGGGCGAAGGGCAACTGCCTAGCCAGCAATCAGACACACATAGACAGCAGCTATGATGTAAAGTGGAAATGAGAATAACAATAGTGAAAGTGCGCAAAGCAACAACAGAACAAATAGTTGAGCCAAATTTTGAATAGAAAACGAAACGAAAACCTACACAAACAGCAAAGCAAACACGCTCACACACACACACACAGAGAGAAACATGTGTAGCATGCGTACAACTTAGGCAAATTAAAGTGAAAGCATAGAATTTGTTGCAAACTTGATGTGGAAGATGGCATACGCTGCCAATGCGAGAGGATAACGATGAAGGAAAATAAATGGAGGTATTTTGAGGAGTATTTTATGAGAATTTTAAAGATTTAAGTCGTAGAAAAAGTGAACGAGGTGATGAATAATCCTCTATAATCAGCTGCACTCTATGCACTGGTAATCTACGAACTGCATAAGTCCCTCAGCTCTGTCATCTCTTATCTGCTTTCATACTTTTGTATGCCTTTATGTCTATGCCATCTCTTTTGCTTATCTTCCCAGATATAAGTAGAAGAAAAAGAGTGAAAGAGAAGCTAAGTTATGCTCATACTATTGTACTTCATCAGTTATCTCCGTAGCATATTCTATTCCCCCAACTATGTCATCTATTGTGGTCTACCATTTGTTCTATTCTACCTATGCTATCATTCCTATGCTATCATTCCTATGCCATCAAACTATACTATCCTAGCTATGTCATCTCATAGTTATAATTCAAAGAAATAGTGTGGGAAGAGCTAAGTAGTCCTCAATCTGTTCTACATCACTAATAATCCCCATTTTCATACCCTATTCCTTCAGTCAACTCTAGTTTGCTTACACCTAAGCGAGCTCTGTTCCACTAACCCACAGTTTAGTAGTAGAAGAAAGACTGAAATAAGAGCCAAGTTATCCTCAACTGTAGTCCAATACCTTCTACCTACTTTAGTGATGTAATATTCCCTCAGCTGTCAGCTCTTGTCTGCCTTTATACTCCATTCCTTCACCTACGTCATCTCCATGCCACTATACCCCACTTGCAAAGGGTATAGCAATTTCGAGAGTTGGCAAACCAGCAGCTTTTAACCTTTAACAAGGATACGGCAAGGATGCGGCCACACTCGCTTGCTGCCTGTCTATTCATTTCTGGTTAAGCAATTAATCCTTTGCCGCCTGAGTGCTCCAAAATACACACGCACACACACACACACAGACACACACACTCGACACAAATTTCACACACAGTTTTTAGGGAGCCAGAGGCGTGTATTTAAATACCCAAAGTGAGGCTGTTGTTTTACTGGATTTGACTGGTTTGAAGTGGCTTTTTAGTTAGGCAAATTTAATGCTCGCACAATTAAGTCAACCTTCGGCACCCCTTCCCCCTCTACTGCTCTTCACCCACCACTCTTTGCATACTGCACAACAATTTCCGCAAATTTTCCCAGCTGGTCACGACGTTTTCATGGCGAAGTTTAGAAATACGAATAAAAGTTGCCACATTTAATGTCGACTGCAGTCGCTAAGCTGCTGTTCTTGTTGTTGTTGATGTCAATTGGTAAGCGGAGTAGCTGCAAATCCCCATGCAAGCCATTTATGTGAGCGAATGCGTGTATGTGTGTGTGTGTGTGTAAGTGCATTACATTAATTTGCATTCCAACCCCCAAACAATTGCGAAAAAAAGTGTTAAGCGCAGCATCAGCAAAAAAGTATCTCGTAATTAACGTTAAGTGCTGATTTGAGAGAATTTTACATTTTTTCACACAGCATTGTGCCATTTCTTTTTCTCTCTCTCCCTTTCTCTCTTTCTCTCTTTATCTCTCTCTCATGAAACTAAATTTGAAAAATTAAGTTAATATTGGCGGCGAAGCGAGACGCGCTTTTAGAGACACTCGCGGCCAGAGTTATGTTTTTTATGCAAATACTTTATAATGAAAAGGTTTCATTCAGTCGAGTTGAAGAGAATTTTTTGCGTAATACTGCGGATTATGCACAAAACAAAATGTGAAAAGAAAAAAAAAAACAAACTGCAAATTGCAATTAATTTAGAAACTGTTGAATGAAAAGTTTCAAATGCAAAGCGAGGCTCAATTTTCACGGCTATCAAATTTGAGTGGCAATTGTTGCTTTATTAAAAAGTTTCATAATGATAGGTAATTTACACATAAGTTGATTGGGCGCCCAACGTGGGGTTTTATTTGCAACGATTTGGAATAAAATCACTCATTGATCAAATTAATGAGATTTATAGTTGTTATATATTTAAGTGCATATGAAAAGAAGCATTAAAAAAACCTTAAATGTCTATCAAGTATTCTTTATTGTATTCTTTTTGTGAATTTTTTTGGTTTATTTTGTTTCAGAGATTGTTTCTCTCACCGAAAAACACTTTACCTTAATATCTTCAGATTAAATTTTAAAGTATAATTTTTGTTTTAATTGAAAAGTTTTAAAACTATTGAATTCTAAGAATTTTATTGATTGGGCGCCCAACGTGGACAAATATTTTCATGCAATTCCTGTCGAAACTAGTCATTCATTAAGAAACTAAAACAGATTTTAAGCTTTTAAACTTTAAAACTTAATAAAACACGCATATCAAGACAAATTTTATAAAACAAATGTCTATCTAGTCTTCTTTGTGTTACATCTCTTTCTAAGCATCAGAGACCTTCTTTGTTAGTCCCTTTGGCTTAAATTTAATATATCTCTGCTGTTTCTGGCGAAATTTACTTGTATTAAGCTTGGCTCCACTCGCTGTTAACCATCTTCAAGTGTCAGCTGACACACATTCGAATTGGCGCCCCTCGAGTTCAAGCTCTTCTGCCTGTGCTGATGCTGCACAGTTTGCCGACTGCCAAAATGCTCTACATACATTTTGCTTAAATGCCAGCCATATACAATCGTTGTTTGTCTTCCTGTCTGACAGTTCCCCGCAGTACACCCGCATTACCCCGCTTCCTCTCGCTCTCTCTCTCTCTCTGTCTGTCGCATAGTTTGTGGCACACTGAAATTACGTGACACATTTAAAAGAAAGCAGAACTAATGTCAGAGCCTGGCAGAGCTTGTTGCCAGGATGCAGGAAGGGTAAAGAGAGAGGGGAAGAGGGAGAGAGCGAGGAGACTGGGAGCAGAGTGTGGAGTATCATGGAGCAAACGCCAGCCCAAACACTTTAGATGTCATTGTACCGCATTTAGATTGAGTTGCTCTCAGCAGCCAAAACATAACACGCAAGAGGAAGCCTCGTTTTTCCCAACCCCCATGCCCCTGCCCCTTGTCGCCTCCATTATGTGGACCCTTCCTCTCCGTTACAGCCGAGTTGTTAGTGTCACTTAAGCTCGAGTCTCTGGCACTCGCATATGCAGATGGTGAAAGATTCCTGCCTGCAATTCTGTGGCTGCTGCGCACTTCTAAATAATTGTCTATGTAAAGTTATACAACATATGAGTATCGCCCTCCTCCCCCCTCTCGCTGTCTCCCTCTTCTGGTTTCCCTTTCCATATTTCTGCATAATTTGAGTGCCAGTCAGCAGAGAGTTCTTCAAATAAACATGCATTTATGTATGAGCAGAGGAGAGTTTGCGCTGTACGACTTTAACTGAAGCCTCATCAAATATTTAAAAGCCATTGCCAAATATTTAATTGCCAAACATTGACTCGTATATAGCCAGGCTCGGCTATATAGCCGACCGATGTGTTTGCCAGCAAATTCATTTGCAAATATTGAAGTGCACAAGTGAAGCCCACTGGGGATACTTTCTTCCCCCTCCCTCTCTCTGCTGTCCGTCCTGCGCCGGTGCTGACATCCTGCAAGCGTGTCAACAATATTATCAATTAAATTTATGACCTGCAACGGGCCAATACAGCGATTTGTTTGCTCTTCTGCACAGCTTGTTTGACTGGGGCCACCCTAATGCAGTCGCCATGGCGAGTTGTGTGTGGAAAATGTTGCAAATTTAATAGTTTAATCGCTCGGAAATCAACAAGCAAATAAGCTCTAACTGCGCATGCACACACACACACACACAGATGTATACGTGGACATCAATGCATATTGTATGTGTTGGTCCAACAAATGAAAGCCAAATTGTGCATTTCCGGCCTGACGCTTACTCGCTGTCGTTGACTGCCTTTCTCTATCACTCTCTCTCTCCTCATTCATCTCTGCTGCTGCATTGCCATCACAACTGATTATCGCTTGAAATTGTTATCAATTTGCAATTAGACAGCGCCATCCGTGAATGCTGCACAAAAAGCAGCAGCTGCAGCCTGAAGCGGGCGCTGTGGCTGTCATGCACCTCAAATAAGGCTCTTTGTGGCAACTGAAATGGGTGTGGCAATATGCAAATACCCTGTAGTGGTAGTATATATCAATATATCCTTTTTTTTTGGTCCAAATAAAACTCTCAATTAAGCAACTAAAGTAGTGAAAAATCCTTAAAATTTATAATATAGATTCCATGATAGTTTTCTCTCTTTTCAATCCTACTTACAAGAGAGAACATTCTATTGCTCTCGCTAACCTTTTCTTGATATGCTCTTAAATAGCTTTTCTTTGATTTACCTAATCCGTGCACTCATCCTTTAAGATTGTAATGTCCTTAACTGAATTGAATCAAGTATTAGATGAGCATATTACAAACAGAGCTCGCTGTAAGTAAAAGTCTTTTGCCGTGCAATCATGCAGTACAAAGTCCTTTGGATTAGCTTTGCCAAGCTGCCTGTGTGTGCCACTATGTGTGCGTGTGTGTGTGTGCGTGTGTGTGCTGCAATCTTGTCAAGTCTGGGGCAACATAACTGCACATTGCTCATGATAAGTCACAAGGATGCATTGCACATGGAAACTCTAGTAAGATAAAGATAAAGACGCTGACAAGCGAGTCGGACAAATAAGCAAATCAAAGCAAGCAAAGACAGAGACAGAGAAAGGGATAGAGATAGAGACAGGGATAGAGATGGAGAGAGAAACAGAGACGGATAGGAAGACGCAGGCAGCATGACATCAAATTGAAATTGAAGCTAGACAAAGTGAACTACGGCAAGGGGGCAAAGAAGCAGAGGAAGCAGAGTGGAAGTTGTCATTGTTATACAATATTATCGTGCTGATATAATTTGCACACACACACACGTACACAGACACACATTATAGTTGGATGGGCATGCGATAAAGCTGAAGTAACAAAAGCTGCTCCCTCTCTCTCTCCATCTCTCTATCTACGGGCTGAAAAGGATAACGAGTACGCGCTGGCGTATCAAAAGTTATTGTGGCACCACATTCGACTCTGGGAGTCGACTCGACTCAAGGCTTCAAGGATTATCAAAGTATTCGACTCAAAGCGAGGCTGCCTCTGCTGCGCTTTGACTGTAAGTTTGCGCACTTTACGAGGCTCGCCTTGTCTTTGCCAAATGCCTCGCAGGGAGGCTGGCGCGTCATAAAAGCTTCAGTAGGCACTACGCACATGCATAACTGAAAGACAAAGGAGGCACAAGACAAAGGCCACAGCTGGAAAGAGACAGAGACAGAGACAGAGACAGAGACAGAGACAGAGACAGAGACAGAGACAGAGACAAAGACAAAGACAGAGCGAGCTTGCAAGGGAAAAAGAAAAAGAAACACATGAGAAACTACATGTCACGACACTTGAGCGGCAATGACAACGTTTGTTGATAGCACCACGCTGCAGTTCCCCCTCTCTCTCCATCTCTCTCTCTCTCTCTCTCTGTCTCCCTGTCTGTCTTGCGCCCCAGTTGTGTCCACAGGAAGTGCCCGGGCGTGTGGCTTGATAAGGAAACTAGCAAAAAGGACCTGCGAGTGGCCAAGAACTCGTCGTGCCACATGTAAGAATTATTATCTGCTCCTGCACTTTCGAGTGCACCCAAGGCCCGCGCGCTGCCACTCGTGTTCTTGCCGGGCACAATGAATAATGTCCTTGCTGCGCAATGCGGAAATGCAGCCCCAAGTAGCCCCAACTGCCACTGCCACTGCAACCAGTAACCAGCAAGTTGCAACTGCACAGAGTAGGTAAATAAAATAAAGCCATAAAGGAAATATGCTTTCTATGAACGTTTCAATTGACATCAAATTTTATAACCAGCATTCTATTTTCACTCAGCGAATAAAACAAGCAGCAGGCGAAAAGCAGAGCGAGCAAAATCGCTTAAATAACACAAAAAAAATACTGCTGAAAATTCGCAGCGCACAAAAGTTTGGCTGTACCCTGTACAACCTGCTGGTGGAGAGGGTGTTAACTGCTCGATAAATATTATTTGTTGAACATAAGCAGCCAAAAAGAGCATTGAAGGGAGTGAGCTACCATATTTAACTAGTTTATTAAAAAGAAAATAATTAAAATAATAATTAGATTGATATAATACAAAATATTTGAGGTTATGTCAGATAATGTGAGGTTATGTTTGCTTAAGTGAGGTTATGTCTGCATATTTCATTCAATATTTTTATTTTATACATTTTTTTTTATTTGATACCTTCTATTCTTATCTTTTATTTTCCCTAATTCTCCTACAAGTTGCTTTACATTAGAGTGAGAAATTTAAAAAAAATTTCCCTTTATAAAATTCTCACTCTGTACAGGGTATTTTACTGCCATGCACGCTTCGTCATAAGTTTGCTCAACTTGTTTTTTCCTGTTGCTGGCGATTTGCCAGCGATTGAAGCTGTAGAGTTTTGAGAATTCTGAAAAGTTCCATAAATGTCAGTCACGCATTGATTTCTCTACTCTCTCTCCCGCTCGCTCGCTAAATGAAATTGCGCCCTGGCTCCGTCGAACTGGAATTTGTTGCGAATTTATGGTTGTTGTTCTTGTTGTTGTTTGTACTGTTCGCCGTTTTCTTTTGGCTTTGCAAATATGTTTTGTGTTTTCTGGCCATTTTTGTTTGGTATTCCGTTTGGCCTGCAGCCAGCGGGAGGTTGAGTTCAAATTCTATTCTCTGCGCCGCAGCACACGGCGTATGCGTATTGCGTAGGCTTCCGGCGTAGGCGTATCTCATATTACTGTCTGCCACGTGGACGCTTTGTTTGCCCTGGCATGGAACTCGAAACGTGCTAATTTCATGGTAACACATAATTATAATTTGATGGGCTGCCCTAATTGAATCTGAAGTTGATGAGGGCAAGCGCACACTTGACGTATACGCAACGAGTTTGCGTACCGTGGCCCGGGGAGGCACTATTGTTGGTATGTGATCTAAAAGATAACTACACGTATACAATAAATACATCGTTGTGCGAATGGTTTTTAACACTCGCACGTGTTTAATTTGCTCGTTTGCACATGAACTCTTAACTGAAGCGTTATTTTAATTTTAATCGAACTCCCTCTCTCTCTCTTTCTCTCCCTTTCTCTGTATTTTATTAAAATTGATATGCACGAAAACAATTTTAATATAATTTCGCATTTTTTATTTGTGTTCTTTTTCGATGCAGTTTCTGTTATTAATTCATCAGAACAATATTGCATTGTATTTGCATTTTTATGGAGAGTCTAAAATCGATTGATGCGCTTTAAAATTTCCTCTAAATATGTGCGAAATGTGCTGGCGAGAATAAAATCAAATCCAAACTGCAAAGCTTTGCAGGTATTTGCTAAAAATTGATGACGAGAGATAACAAAATAATCATTTTTTCAATAATGAATTATTGATGAATTGCAATCAAGCAAAGCCTGATTTGGAAATATTTACAGATAGAAATATGTAAAGAAATTATTTGTTCACTGGAATTAGTATTGTTCGATGGTGTTAGGGAACGTATTCCAGGTAATCGTTGTGAAAAATCATGTGCTATTAAATTGGATGAGATATTTAGCTTACCTCAACACTTTATTGCTTTGCCAGCAAAATATTATCAATATTAAATAATAGAAATTAAAATTTCTAGCCAGATTCTTAGCCCTTGCACCTTACAACAAATCAAGATTAAGATGAATTGACGACCTGAAGCCTTCAGCTGTTCAGTCTCTCAATACAAAATGTATCAATTCGCCTATTCAGCTATTTCCTTGAACATTTATCCCCATGCTATTTGCTGCCAATTCATTAGATTAACAGAAAGACTTGAAGAAAATGTGAATTATTTCCGTAAACATTGCTGAGGCAAATAACGAAGCAAACAGAGAGAAGAAGGCGACAGAAAAACTCGTTGATTTTCATTTTATGGCTCACTTTAAGGCAAAATGGAAGACGTAAAAAACAGGCAACATAAAAAATAAGTAAATAAGGCCAGAAAACCACTCGACTGGGGGATACTCTGCAGTGAGTAGTTGAATTTGTGTGCAGTCAAAAGAAAGCTGGAAGAGCTTCTCTGCCTTCACCACTTGTTACACAAATAATACACTCACACAAGCCTATACAACTCCATTAAAGGACTGCTGCAGGGTATCGGCACGAACGTTTTAACGTGTTAATGCCGAGGCGAGTGCTAACAAGTGGACAAACAAAGTAAAAGAGCGAAAGAACAAATGAAGCTGGCTATTGAGAAATGAAACGAAATGAAATCAACGCCATTATTATTTCTTCTCCTCCTCCTCTGCTTCTCCTTCTTCTCCTCCTTGCTGACAGCTACGTCGATGCTGGCGCCTCTTCATTTGCTACTTGTCTCCTTTGGATTTTTGCGTTTTTACAAATGAAATTTAATTGCAAAAAATAACAAGAAGGAAAAAGAGAAACAGAAAACGGGGAAAAGCAAAGAAAAACACAGCCAAAGATGCCAGCGAAGACAGCGGCGGCATTTAATTCATTTGCATTGCTCTCCCACGGCCGTCATCAGCAAATGAATAAATAAAGGAGAGTGTAGCATATCATCTGGCAATGGTTTATGTTGCGGGAGTTGGTAATTGGACTGAGATTTCATTGTGTCGAGTGCCGAGTGCAGAGAGGAGAGTGGAGAGTGCGTGGGACCCAGCCTGGAATTGAGTTCAATTTCGGGCGTAAGGAGCGTGTAAAATGAGGAATGGCGTGGGATGTGAATGCGAGATGATATAAGCAATAAATTACTTAGCTTTTGACTTTGCCTTGTCAAATGCTCTCAAGTTTTTCATTCAATCATATGTTCAATTGTTTTCCCAGAAATCAAAAGAGAATTCAGTCAGAGCTGACAGGGAACTAATGAAATGAAGCAGATTTAATGATTTCATGTCAGAATTGCTTAGATTTTGTCTGCTGCTTGACGCTAAGTTTACCGCAAACGAGGCCATCCACTTGCCACATGCCACATGGCCCGCACGCACTGCAACTACTCGACTTACTCAACTTTTCACTTTCAATTTGCGTGGTGCTCTGTGAGCCATAAAGCCAGCCGTTTATGGCTAACACGCGTGGCTGGCGCAACCGAAACTTTCATAATTCATAAGGCTCAGCGCTGGCAGCAGCAGCGCCACAGCTTGAGGCATGCCACAACCTGCAGCAGCAATACAAAGCAATACGCAGGGAGAGAATGTAGAGAAGGGAGAGAGGGAGGGAGCTGGCATTATGTTTTAATGGCTTAATAAGTGGGCCAGTGGTCAAGCCAACATTTGAATATTGACCTGGCTTGAAATGGAGCGTGCGAGGGGTGAGCAAACAGTTTGTGATATGCACACCACACACACACGCGCGCGCACACACACACACATACATGAGAAGCTTGTCCACTTTGCAGCAGCTTTCGCTGATGCGTGTCCAATGAAGCACTCAGTTTGCGTCATCATCAACAAAATCCGGACGAGACTCGCTTTTTATTTGACTTTACTTTTTTTTATGACAACTCAGGGGTCGTGCTGGGCCAGCGGCAAGGGGTGGCTGGTAAATTTATATAATAATCATAAAAGCGGGAGAACATGACCATTGCGGAAATGCTGCGATTTATTTGTATTTGTAGAGTGTTCTTTGCAGTTTTTTTTTTATTTGTCCGCCAATTGATTTGACTGACGGAAGAAGCATGTCGAAGAGAAGAAGAGGAGAGAGGGGAGAGGCATGGACAGCAGGGAGGTATGTGCTAGTGCGCCTCTGCTTTGCAGCCTGGGGGATTGTTTGCTGCGCACATGACGCATAAAACTGAAACACTCGCAATGCACGGCTTGCTCTGTTGCTGCGGCCCGTTTTACGAGTCTTCGTTTGCTTTTTTATGACCCACACACACACAGACAAACACACACACACACACGTACACACATAAAGTCGAAAATAATGGAAAAGACTGGTGAGGAAGGGGGTGCAAGAAAAGCGGGCCATCAAATCAGGAAATTGTTGCAATTAAAGCGAAAGTAATGCGCAAACATTCAATGAATTTGCGCAGGCATGAGAATCGCAAAGAGAGGCAGCAGAATTATGAGAATCACCGAGAGAGGCGCTCATTGTGCTTAAGGAGCAAACGATTTAACGAGCCGAGGCAGATATACTTACTTGTTGTTTTATTTTTGATGCATTGTTTTATGTTGTTTTGTTCTATTTTTATTAATTTTTTTCTTTAATTATAATTTATATATTTCCTTAATTAACTAAAGTCAATTTTGTAAATCTCAGCTTTTTCAATACTTACAAAATTTTTTTAATATTAAAATCTTAAACAACAGAGGCTTTTCCCTATCAACCTAATGTCAATCAGAGCACTTACGTATAAACTTTACTTTCTCCAACACTTTTTTACCGAAAATTCGACACTTTTAACATTTTTGTGATAAATTTTAGTCATTTTCTATTGTAATATAAAATAATGCTGAAGTAAGCGCAAATCGGGGTCAATTGCTAATCTAAAGTGCTCATTAATTGTTAACATTTCCAGATTCCTAGTAGACATCGGCTTCAAGACAATCAATGAGACAATGCAACTTGTGCAGGACTCATTGAAGTACATTGATTCAAAGTCTTTTCTGAAGGATCAACTCGGCAATAGGAGCAGCGATATAGCAACCCTTGTACAAAACTTTAAAACCTCTTCAACGTCTTATCTCAAAGAACGCTATCGAACGATGCAGCCTATCCCAACGAAACCCGACTCATTTGAGGAGCTCTTGCACCAAGCTTCTTAGTTCAATCGGGTGGAAAGTTTGAAAAAAATTCTAAACTGGCTGAATTTAGTTTTTTTAATGGGGACGAACCTAACTTAGACCAAATATAATAATAAAATACATGTAAATATCATATAATAGTGGCTATAGCTATGGAGAACCTTTCAAATTAGTTTCTCTGATTTTCAATTACGCATGGAAAGGTAGAGAAAAGCAGACCGCAAAAAGTAGCAGGAGAAATTGAAGCCAAGTGAAACATTTGGCAGTCTGATCCCACTGGAAAATTGATGAAAAATGGCGTTAATTTTAATGCCAGACGGCGACAAAGAAAAAACAAAAGAAATATTGACAATGAAACGAAAAGGATTATTTTTTTATGCAGAATTTAATTTTTTAATAAAACGATTTTGCGCTGCTGTTCCAGCGGTTTCATTTTTTGACTGCTCCGTGCCTCGCTTTGTAGATTGTTGGCACGCACAGTGACACCCACACACACACACACAGAGAGAGAGAGAACCCTTTGGGATATGCGAAGCTATGCTAAGTAGACACCCCACGATGGTGGGCCATGCCACAGGCCACAGGCCACTTGCCACTTGGTGCTGGAACTGTCAATTACATTTGCGGACGTCGAACAGGACTCCACATCCACATCCACGTCAGCCACCCATATCAAATTCATTTTCATGTGCATGCATGCGAAATGCTTCGCTTTTCCATTGAATTTCATCCGAAATACCCTGTAAATTATGAAGCAGCAGTGGGAAAGAAGAAAAGACATGAAAGCGTAAACTTTAAAATATCTTTCAGTAGATACAGATGTGTCTGGAGTTAACCCCTTTCTCGTACTCTCTATACCTACTCTTAGATTAAGCTTTACAGGGTGTGGCACAGGCGACTATTATTCTATCTATCTGTTATTACTTTTTTTCGGTTTTCTTTCGTCAGTTGATTAACATTTAAATTTGCTTTTGGACAATTCCATGCAGAGTAGACCCGACACGGCGCTGCATTTGACAGTTCTGTATGTGTGTGAGTGTGCGTGTGTGTATGTCTGTGTGTCTGGCTTGGCACCAAATTTTCTTCTTCTGCTCGTCTCCACTCGAGCGTGGAGAGTTTTGTGCCAGTTTGGTTGCTGGTTCCGCTTTCGGCTCGCTCAGTGTTTATGACACACAATAATCAATTGTTTCAAGCTCTTTGCCTTGGCTTACTTCGATCGACTGCCAGTTGACAGAGTGTGTGTGTGTGTGCATGTGTGTGTGGGTGTGCGTTCATCTCTCTGTGAAGCACTTTTTGTTATTGATGGCCTGTTGGTGCTGCAGCAAATTGTTTATTGTTTATTGAAATGAAATATTAAGGAAGCGAGATGCAATTTGCATGTGTTGATTGTGCCGATGAAGAGCTCCAAATAAAGTATATATAAATTAATATCTATGAAGTTTGTTTGTGCAAGTGGCTAAGTGAATAGTTGGCTGACAAAGCAGAGCTTAGTCGAGTGCAAACTCATAAGAATTGTCTATGTTTTGGGAGAATTTATAGTGTCCAATTTGAAAAGGAATCGTTGAGTTTCCTTTTCAACTTCCAGCCAAGCTTTGCTCAGTTACAAATCCAGGAATTTGGCTCTTTACCTGCTGAAGTTCTTATCGCAGCACGCACTCTGTGTGCATTGAATCGAATTGGAATTCCGTATGATATTTTAAGCAGAATCCGATTTGTCTGATGCTCTACTAACGACATGTCAATTCAATTTGAAAGTAATAAAAGGGAGAGAGAGAGAGAAATCTCCATTGAATGCGACTTCAAACTGGGATGTCGCGCCTGTTGATTATGATTCCCGGGCTGCGACTCGCGATTCACATGACTCCTGACTATGAATCTCACTCTGACTCTGACTCTGAGTCCTGACTCTGACTTTGATTATGATTACGATTATGATTATGGCTTTAGCAGCGGGTCGGAGCCCTGCGTTGCCCTGTGTCGTGTTTTGATGTCCTTACCAGACATTGAACCGCATTAAACTATGCATAAATACACATTGCGACGACGACGACGCGAGGATGTCGTCACATATGCCCCCCAAAGGCACTTGAGGCGTGGTCGCGCAAGGCAACAGGGCAGTGGCGCGGGGCTGAGGCGGGGGCGTGGTTTGGCAAATGCAATTTGATGCAGACATTACGACTACATGACGATTTTATCGTCGAGTGTTGTGCGCACACACACAGTCACACACACACACACACACGCACTCACATGTGTCTCAACATATATCTACATATGGCTTACTGCTGCCGGGGCTCTTCAGACGGCAGCAGATAACGCTCGCACACACTCGCACACTCACTCGCAGATATATTTAGCATTATTGCAACTGCACAGAGTGCTCTGCGCTGCGCTTCGCCTTTGCTTCGATGATGCTCTTAAATATTTGCATAAAAAACTACGCTCCTTATATTGCGGAATATGGTAAATGGTCTAGAAGTTTGCCTCATGTCGTAGCTTCGCTCGCCATTAACAGCAGCAGCAGCAGCAGCAGCACTGGCAACAAAATCACCAACAACACAACAAGAAGAACAACAACAACATCTGTAGTATCGACGCTATAATCAACACGTACTTAAGTCTGCCCCTGGCAGCGCAGAGCAAAAAGTTGACAGAGATTTAAGTGAGCAGGAGCTGCAGCTGCAGCTGAAACTGAAGCTGCTTTGCGTGCCCGATGCCTGCAAGGGTCGAGCCAAGTTGCTGATTACACTAAGCAATGGATTAAAATTCAGCTTAGTTGCAATTTTGACTCGAATTGTTGCACAGATTGATTTCTCTGCAGACAACAGAGTTTGAGCCAGATAAGCTATGTGTATTGAGGAAGGAGGGAAATGTCTGTCAGATATTTATAATTGTAGTTTCCCTCTCTGTTTCTACTCTTTTTTCTTTATTAGCTATAAAAAATATACTGCCAAAAAAGTAGCTACAGTTTATTATGACTCGCTTCATTTGGCTTGTCGTGAAAAATAAACAAACTAAAACTTCACTTTGAGTTTATATCAAAACCTTAGCTAAATAGCTTTATATTTTACTAGAAAAAGCTTGTGAGTAAGTTATAAAGTAGATAAGGTTCAGCAGTAACTGCTCAGTTCATTTCCTACCTCCTCCCAGGAAACCAGAGCAAGTTTCCGCTGCGAAACTAGCCATAAATAAATATTTATGTGGGCGCACTATATATGTATGCCTATATAGTAGGCCTGACAGTTTCAGTGCCTGGCAACGACCTTGGCTGGCAGTTCTCATTTCAGTCTCTGTTTGAGTTGCCGTTGCTGCTGTGTCTGTAGGCATTTTATCATTTTGCTGTTTTGTTTCAAGTACCAGCTGAGAGTGTATCTGTTTTTCTGCTGTTTCTGCTTCTCTTTTTTTGGCTTTCCTGTCGACTATTTCAAGATGCAAATGTCCATTTAACTGAGATTTATGGCACATGGCCAGATTATTTATTGCAATTTATTTTATTTACACGCTATCTGGCCGTGACCACAGACATGGACCGGATCGGTGGCGTATGCGTGATGTAGACTAGCATCACTAGAAGCCGCGCCATGTGGGTGCTGTATGTCAGCATGTGCGTGTGAATGTGTGTGTTTGTGTGTGTGCTGCTAAGCACTAGCAAATAAATTTGCACAAATTATTATGGGCCATTGGATTAAAAGCGCGCCTACAGCTGATAAAATGGCACGAAAATGTGGAGCAAAAACTGCAGTTGGACACGGAGCCACAGCCAGGCGAGAGAGCCGAGTGAGCTGCTGGGATTTGTTAGCTGCCTGCGGGTCAGTTTATCGTATTTATTGGACGATGCTGTCTCGCTCTATATTAAACACATAAATTTCGAGCGCCGGTTCTCAGGTGCAGCGCACACAAATTGACACAGACACACGCGTACACACACACACACACACACACTAGAAACCCAAAAAGCCGCTGGCATGTAAATAGCTTAATAAAATTTTGAACTGACCCAAACAAATTGGCGAGTTGAATCACAGTGAGTACGAGACAGGCAATGATCGACTGCGAAATGCGCTGTAGGGTAAGAGACTCTGTCTCTTAATGGAAATGAAAGAGAATGTTATTAAATATATTTAAATAAAATAAATAAATAAAAAATAAAAAATAAAAAATTGAGACTATATAGAAAGCTTAAGTAAATTGCATGGTAAATATTATTTATTTATTATTCAACTATAAGTAAATAAATGAAGTACAAAATAAATAAATTGTAAAATCAGTTCATAAAAGTTAAAACACATAAATAAATGAATCAACTAATATATAAATTGATAAAAAAATAAATATATAAAAAATTAAATATATGAAGAAATATATAAATATGGAAAAATATAAATATATTAAAAAATAAATAAATGAATAACTAAATAAATTAACCAATAAATATATGAATAGAAAAATAATTAAATGACTAAGTATAGAAGTGTAATATAATATATGAAAATGCATATTTATATTTCAATATATAGTTAATTTTGCAGTCCATTTCTCTCTCTTTCTCTCCCTGCAAATACCCTTCTCATTAGCTGTGCCCATTTCCTGGGTATATATAATGAATAGTTCCCATTTTCAACTGCATTATGGCGCACTTGTATTTGTGCATATCCTGTACATTTATATAAGCCCCGGTGCATAATGAATGCCACATTAATTCGCCGGCACAATGTGCGCGCTACATAGTTTTGCCGGCTATGATTTTGTAATAAAAATGCATTTTTATTACGAAAATAAATTCGCATTGAATGCAGTTTTTTTCCCAGCGAGAAATGTTTGCATAACGATTCGCACAAGTGTTGGTGTTGGTGTTGGTGGGGCTTCACTTCAACGATGCCGGAAATAAAAACCTTTAGTCTGGTGTTAGCGGGAGGGGGAGGAGGAGGAAGGGATGCACGGGGCAAATGCCTCAGCAGGGAATTTGTACTGTGCATAATTTCGGGCAGCTTAAATCTCAATTTGATTGCAAAATAGTTTTCTGCAAATGAATCACTTGAATTATCAGTGGAAAATCGGCAAGTAAGGGAAGCATAAATATAAATTAGCTAATTAAGGACGAAATGTATTGCTTATTTAGCTAATTACCTAATGGCCAATGCGGCGTATGCGTAATGTAAATTAATTGTTGTTCGCACAAGGCATGTGAGAGCGAGGAGGCAGTTAAATGGCTTGAGGCAAATAAAGATAAGTCCAGTTTAATAAGGTGTTAGTTAAGCATGTCCAGGGCGTGATGTGTACAGAATATCATATATATATTTTTGATCAGAGCAGAGTGCTAGATGGGGCAGCCTTATCCTCTGCTAGCTGGCATCCTTTTCTCCTTCTTTCCCATTTGCTGCTGTCATTTTAAACTGGCTGTGCGCAAAACTGTTGCATGCTTTTTGGCGCCGCTCGTAAAAAGCAAAGCCAGAGCAATCAGAGTCACGGCCAGGACAGCTGGGGACAGACAGACAATGCAAAGTACGCAACATGAGAACAGCAACAACAACAACAATGACTACAACAACAGCGACAACATCAGCAACAACAACAGCAACAATGTCTACAACAAGGAGGACAACAATCACGTCAATCCTTTAAAACTTTTATTGTTCAGTCGAGCGTAAACAAAAATGTACCGAAATAAATAAAAACACGCATACACACACTCACACACTGACAGACACCCACACACTGCACGGATACGCTGACAAATGTATGCGGGGACAAACGACGAAGGCAAAAACTAATATGCTTTAATGGCTTAGACTCTCAGCACTTTGAATGCCTGCCACAGGACAATGTTATCCTTTCTGCCTTGTCTGCGCAAACAAGTCAAATGGATAAAAGGCTAAAAGCCTGGTCGCACACACTCACACACACACAGACAGCGAGTACTGTCCATAGTGAGCCCTTGCTCCTCCCACGAACACGCTGCATATGTTTGGCTTGACTTGCGCCTGCTTAATGCGCAAAATATTGCGATGATCAATAACAATCGCTATAGCCAGCCCCAGTCTGCCATTGTCAGAGGAATCACAGTCACAGGCCAGAGCTTCCCCTTCCCCTCCTCTGTCTATGTTGGCATGTTGTTATCATGTTTGGCGTCATTATTGTTGTAATTTATTAACGCACACAACATTTTTCGCTTACGCCTTCGCCTGTCCACATCCCTGCCATGCATGTGTGTATATCAGTGTGTGTGTGTGTGTTTGTACTTTTATCATCGCATGACTGAAAGCGGCGACAAATGCGCAGCAACACACACACACACACACGGAGAACAAACATAGAAAGAGTGGGAAAGAAAGAGGGCGATGCTGGCAGAGCGGAAGGCAAATACATGCGCCCGTTTTATGCGTTTGATCTTTCAATTATGGTTTATGCTTGATTTATAATTGAATGCCAGATGCGGGGGTGTGCAGGGGAAGGTGGGCGAATGCCGCAGCTGGCAAAGCAGCGCAGACAGCGACAGATAAAAGCAGAGCAAAGACAACGCGAATGCCGAGTTGGCTTGAAGCTGCAAGCGAAGTGTCTGCATTGCCAGTCAATGTTGCGCTTTGAAGAATTGAATGGGAATTCGAAGAGAGAGGGAGAAAGAACGGGAGATTGTAGACGGAAAAGAGTAGAAAAGAGTAAAAGAGAGTAGAAAAGAGTGAAATATTGCAGGAGAAATTCCAGGGAATTCCCTATTGAAGTAAGCTGAATAAAGGAAAGCATGAGCAAGTTCACTTAGATGCCATAAAATTCTTGTTAGACAAGCCAAGAAAAGATGTTTATATAAATACCTAGTAGAGCTCATCATAAAGTATCTTTACCTATAAGCTGCATTGAATTTCGATCAATATAAACATTCAATTCAAAAACAAGTTCTAGAAGAACTTTATTCTTTACGAAGAAAAAACTTTCCGTAAACAGATTTGACTTAAATTTTTCATCAGCAGACTCCCAAGCTGACTTGATAGCCTTCCCTTTCTCGCTCTCCCTTTCCTCCCCCCACTCGTTCTGCAGAGTGAGTCCTTTATCTGCGAATTAGCCATGCACAAAGATGCAGAAAGCGTCTCTGGCAGCAGAGCCTGCACTTGGCTATTAATTCCGTTGGGTGCCCCGTTTCACTTGGTACCCCTTATCCGATACCCGTTACCCGTTACCAGGTTACCTTTCACCTGTCAATTGCAATGTTGCCGCCTCGTGGCTCACATGCAGATGCTGCAGCACGTGGCAAACTCAACTCACTTTGAGCTAAAGAGAAAGAGAGAGATGGCTAAGCCCAAAATGGAGTTGGGGAGGGAAGGAAGGGAAGTCGCTGCAGTTGCCGGCCAAATTGCAACACTTGATTGACTTTCACAGCACATTTATTTTCGGCTGCGATGCGGCTGTAGCCACCACAGTGGCGCAAGTTTTCAACGACTTTGGCCAAGTTTAGCAACTGAAAGTAATTCCCCCGTAAAAGTTTGCAGCCTCAACGCAAAGTTTAGCGCGTAAAAAGAACGTGGCCAAGCGCAGCCCGGTTTGGCTTGCAACTCTCAACAGCCTCACACGCGTGCGTGTGTGTGTGTGTGTGTGTGAGTAATTTAGTGAGGCTTTGCCGCTGCACTTAGCTTTACTTCGCTCGGCTTTACTTTCGCTTTACCTTCGATATAATATAATTGTATGTGATTTCCTTCCTTTGTCTTCGCAGAGTCGCACAAATTGATAAATAGATTGGCAACACTGCCAGCATTGGTGGCAACTCTGGCAGCACGTTCGACGTGGCCGCCGCACAACTAACACAATTTGTGGGCAACACTCGAGCTTGACACGCTTCGCCGATTTGTTGCGCCGCAAAGAATTCAAGGGAGTAGGAGAGAAGGGGAATGGGAAATGGAAATGGGAAAGAGAAGGACGGACAAGGGGAGGAGGGGAAGAGGAGAAGGAGAAAAGGCAGGCCTGACTATCAATGTATATCGATTTGTATACATGCTGAGTGTCTGCCTGCGCTGCTGAGGTGAAATATGCCCTGTAAATGAAGGTAGTTGCAATGGGGTTGCCTGTTTGGAAGAAGAAATATATTGTTCATAAATAATTAATTAATTAATGTATAGTATATTAAATTATATTTATTACTGGTATTTTAAAGCAACTCGAGCTGCTACCATGGCATATTTAAATATTAAAATATTAATTTAAAATATCTTTTCCCTTTCTTACTCACAATTTCCTCTACAACATTCGCAATAATTCCAAACTTTGCTTAGCCCTTATCTCCTACTTCCCCTAGCACATCTCCCAAGTCGTGCTCTCCTCGCCGTTCTCTCTTGCTAATTTGTTACTTGCCTTCTTTGATTTGAGCATTCAGCTCGCTGTGGCTGTCTGACCCAATTCACGGCACTTTCAATTGCTTAACTGCACATGCGGCTGCCTGTGTATATATCCGCTATATATATATCGTAGCATATAACTGAATCGCTAGATCTCTGCGACAATTTTTATTGTCAGCCAGCTGACTTCGGCTTGCCTCTCTCCCCCTCTCCCCTGACTGTACCTCGCCAGTTGTTTTTGAAGTTTTGCATAGTCTGCCTTGGGGTTTTTGGTTTTTTAGTGCTCGCTCACTCTAACTTTGGGCACATAAATCACAAGGACTCACTGCCAACTCTACACTTACCCCAACTAATTGTGTGTGTATAAGTGTGTGTGTGTGTGTGTCAGTGCAGTCTGAGTTGAAATTTATCGTTGTGCTTCGAGTGTCAAGTGCAGCCGGGCAAAGCCTGCAAGCATTTTCGATACTTAGCTGCAACAGCAACGAAAGCAGCAGCAGCATGGTAATTATGCAGGATCATTATTAACCTCAGTGTCAGGTGAACGACCAAAAGAACATCAACAGTGGCCTGGCAACAGGGGGGAGGAGCAGGAAAGGGAAGGGGAGGGGGACAGCAGTTGTAGCTGACTTTAACTCAATTACGTGAATTTTGACAGACAGGCTTTCCATTCTCCATTCTCCGTTTTGCATTTTCCATTTTCCATTCGCAACATGCTTTTGTCATTTGCGCAAATTAATGACTCAAGTGGGCGACACAAGTGGGCGGGGCCCACTGCTGGGACAGCGACAGGGACAGGGGCTGGGCCTAAGTGCCCGTTGACAGCAGCTGCTGCTCATTAGAATTTTATTGTTGCTCAACTTTAAGCGCAGCTGAAATCAATTAAGGCGGCACTATTGTGCGCGTAACTGATTAATCCGGCACTATATAACATAGTATACTATAAATTACTATATATGTATACTATATAACTGTATATTATATAATAAATGACCATATATATCACGGAACTAAGCTCGCCTATATTTGCTTTCGCTTTGCGATCTGCTTTCGATTTTCCGATAAGATTTACACTTTGTTTACAATTTCCCGGCAGCCCGTTATGCGTTTTCATTTTTATCGCTTCGCTTTCCCACTGTTATCCCGCTGTTTTTGAGCTTTAACATTTTTGTTTCCGCTCTTGGCTCGATTCACAATTTTTGCTCTTGTTTCTGGCCTTGTTTCCTTTCTCTGTTTACACTCGCTGTGTTTTTATAGTTTGCTCATGGTCTTTAGCTGTGTGTGTGTTTGTGTATGCTTGTGTGTGTGTGCGGGTGTGTAGTTGTTACTGTATCTGCGTGTGCTATTTCCCTGATGCTGACATAAATCTGTGATATATTGCTGCGCAGTTGCCGGCGCCGATAAATTTTTAGTCGGCTGCCGGCGCTTAGTTTTATTTAGCGAACGGCTTTCACCTCTCGCTCGCACACGGTCTCTCCTTCTCTCTCGTTCCTTCTTGCTCAGTCCATTGCTCTCTCTCTCTCTCTCTCTCTCTCTTTCGCTGTGCAACTGCTGCATACAAATCCCCATTGCCTGCCAACAGTTTGCTGAATCAAATCAAAAAGTTGTCCAACATCGCGACGCTGATGACAGACTGCCACGCCCCCCATTCCCCCTCTCACGCCCATATCCCGCCCCTCGCTGCCTCCCCCGTTTCCCATCCAACAAAAGTCATTACATAACAAGTGTTGGCCACATTCCCAGCGGACACTTGAGCATAATTAATGCGAGGCCCGCGAAATGGGCTCAGCATCAGGCGAAGCCAGAGGGCAGTTCCCCTTCCCCCTCCCCGTCCCCCTCTTGCCCAGCAGCTATACAATTGTCGCTCCCAAATTAATTTGTATAATTTTACACACTGAAAAAAGAAGTGCTGCAAATTTAGGCTACTCCAAGCAGCAGCTCCCTCTGGGAAATCGCAGCGCATCGCAAATGAAGTTTCCAGCAGCAGCCCCGAAAAGTAGGCAATTATTTTGTGGCGCATCAATTGCGGAGCTGAGTTTGGCAAGCGAGGCAGGTAAACTAATGAAAGCAGTTGGAAATGAATAGAGCGCAAGCCGGAGCAGGTACAGTGGGTTGCGGTCGAGGGAGCAGAGTCTGAATGAAAGTAATTGATGAGCACACAGTTCTCGTTAAATGATAAGCGAGAGAAGGTGAGCTTTAAATGCGCACAGAAAGGAAATGAAATCCGTGAACTATGAATGTAGCATGAAAGGGAAATAAAGTTTTAGAGGAGGAAGTGATAAAATGCAAATTTAGTTGGTGTTTGAAACTAGAAAAGTTGCTTAAATTTAAGAACAGTTAGGAAGACTTAAATAAGTTTTGTGTTTGTTGTCCGATCGGTTTGAAATTTCGACGTTATGTTGGTATTATAATTAGTTAAGTATGGTCTTACTCAGAATGTTGTATCTTTTATATGTCGCTCACAAATCAGCTTAAAAGATTAAATTATTGATTTACGGAGGCGGCGGGCGTGGCACCCAAACTTTGAAATAAACTTCATCTGCGCCGGGTACACAGAAACCTTCATGCCAAATTTGGTGTCTCTAGCTTTTATAATAGTTGAGATCTGTGTGTTCATCTGGACATCCGGACATCCGGACAGACAGACAAACATGGCTTAATCGACTTGGCTAGTGATGCTGAGCAAGAATATATACACTTTGTGGGGTGTCCCACGCTTCCTTCTGCCTGTTACATATATTTGCACATACGAGTAGTAGTATACCCTTTTTGGATCATTTTAAATGGTCGAAGGGTATAATTATCAAATCTTAAACAAATATTTTAAACGAAACGACAATCATTCTTCTTCATTAAGAGTCTTTGAGAATTACCAACTTAATTTATGAATTAAAATTAATATATAATAAAATCTACGAATCCCTCAACTATTTTATTCTCTTTAAAAATAAATCAATAAAATGCAAATTTAAATAATAAAAAGAAACTCTGCAAAAATAGCCGAAAAATTCAATTTCTCACTGGGCAAATCCGTTGTCCACTGTTGACCCACATTGCGCAGCATTTTGCATTATCACCTTTGTTTTGCTGTGCCCCTCTTCCACTCCACTCCTTCCCCACTGCGCACTCAACCCAATTCCTGAGCATCTGTTTTATCTGCACCCTCCTCCCCCGCGCAGCCCCCGTTGCAACTTGTTTGTATTTGTTCGCAATTATTTGCCACCTTAACACGGAACATTTTAAAGCTTAACAAATTTTTCACGCTCTGCTTGTAACCAAAATAATAAATAAAACTTTTTTTCGCTGCTGTGTTTCGTAATTTCTGTGCCCATTTTCAGATTCTCATTTGTTATTGTTACATTTTTAGATTCTTTTCGCTGATTTCTGTTGTTGTTGTTGTTTCTGTTGCTGTTGCTGTCGTTGTGGCAAGCAAAAAGTTGAAGTTTTGTTTATTCTGCTGGCCGAGCCACCTGCACTTTTTCCTTTCACGTGGCACATCCCAGAAAATACTGTCTGGTGTGAGCAGAGCAGTTACAAATGAATGGCCACAGAGTGCAAAGTAGAGAAAAAAAAGAGAGAGGGAGAGATGGAGAGAGAGAGAAGGAGGGAGAGCCACAGCGGAATGTGGAGAGTGGCTCTAGTGGTTTGGGCAAAATTGCCTGTAAAGCGCTGAAAACTTTTCACTTTTTGGCCAGCGGCGGCTTTCTGGCGGTTTTTCTGCTCGAGCTGCAGGTATTTATATTTAAATGCTGCTTGTGGCACGCCATTGCGCCTATTGTTATGCAATGAAAGTTTTGTTTTCACATTGTTCTCTCTCTGCAAACGAAGCGAGAGAGGGAGAGAGCGGGGAAGGTGTGGAGAGGATGGAACCTTACGGCCTGAGGGCCTTCAATTCGCTATCAATTTTCAGTAAGGCAAATGGGATTGAGCAAACGTCGCAGTCTCTCTCTCTCTCCTTCTCCTAGTCTTCCTCTCTCGCTCTCTCTCTCTTATTTCTCTCTCTTCTTTCTCTTTTTCCCTGTCTCGTCTTTTTATTCCTTACATTATTCTTTCTCTTTATCTCACTCCCCTTCTTTCTCTTCATCACCTCTACAACATTTCTTTTCACTCGTCTCGCCAGCTGTTTCATCTCCGCGTGCGACCTTCGCCAACGTTTTTATTATGTTATTGACTTCTAGCCACATTTTCGCACCGCATAAATAAGCGACGCGTCCTTGACAGCGCACAGACAGACAGATGGAGCTGAAAACCACAAAGAAGCAGCAAAGAAAAGCCAAGACTGATGGCTCAGTGGAAATTGCCTTAACCGAAAAGGCCCAAACATAAACTTGAGGTTGGCAGCCCCAGGCTGTAATCTTTCTTTTTCACCCCAGCTCATATACCCCTCCTCCTGCTGCGTACAGGGTATACAATGCTTATAAAATCGGTGTGCCATAATTTGTTGTCGCTTCTATTTCGCTTTTGCCTTGTTTGCCTTTCCTTGACTTGGCTTTTTCTATAGTTTTATACTATTTCCAATAAGCCAACCGAGGCAGCCCTCTTTATGGTATATACTATATATATATATATATATATATGTATATATACACGCCTTACTTATTGTATATCGCCCTGGCATAAATATAAATTTTTATATTTTCTTGTCTGGCAAAAAGCTTTTGCCTTTTTTCGGCTGGACAGCTTTCATTGGCAATCTGCGTTTTTGTCGGACCTCTCCTCCTCTTCCTCCCTTCCTTCTTCTACTTATATTTATTTTTGTGTTTGGTTTTGTTGGAGCGGCTTTGGTCGCTTGCAAAGTGAAATTTATTAGAAACGCAAAATCTGTTTGCAGATTGTGTACAAGATTTGATTATTTATGGTCAGCTCTTTAATGCTTCTTGCTCTCTCGAGGTCGTCACATGGATAGCACAGACGAAGATAGAAGAAGAGAATGGAAGGGAGAGAGATTCTGAGACACATTTGTAGGCACTTTGCACGACCTTCGTGTGAGTTTGTCAACCTCAAGGCACATGCAGACTTCACTTTAGGAACATAGCCTATAACAAACATACTTTTCAAAACTTTCATCACAAGTTATAGCATCGAGAACATGCTTTAAATTATTCATAAGAACTTTATGATATTTTGTTCGACGAGACCCGCCAAGTTTTATTAAATGAAGTTTCTTATCCACGTCCCGAAATTGTTATGCAAATACAGGCGCGTCAATTCCGGTTCCGGTTCCACCGTCAATTGCCACAAGACTTTTCGTCTTGTGCAATTTTGCTTAACCCCCTTTCTTGCTCTCCCCCCCTCCCCTCCTTCCGTTTCTTTGCCAATTAAGCTACGAAATTCATCAACGATATGAAAACTCTGAAACTTAGCTCAAGCTAATTAACTTAAGGCTTGTGCACGCAGCAACTAAACAACAACAGAAACAGAGCACAAAAACAACAACAACAACAAACAGTAAAGCAAATAATTTTCAAACAAATTTAACTTATTCGAAAAAAAAAAAAACAAAAACAGAAGAAAATAAACAAACTTTTGCTTTCTGCTTTCAGTCTTGCCGAACTGAACCGAAGCCAAGCTGAACTGAAGAACCAGAGAGTTGAACAGCTGGAGAACTGGAGCGTGGCTCTCAAACTAAATACTTAACAGGTAAGTTGGCCAACTGGCCAGACTTGTAATTAGCATTAAGAGCAAACACCTGCACTGCCAACCGAGCACAGAGAGAGCGAACCATTTGAGCTAAGTGCAGCTACATTTGAGCGAAAGGAAGGGAATGTGGTAAATTCATATTGAGTAAATTGAATCAAATAGTTTGTATGCATAGAGAGAGAGCAGAGTGGAGAAGGAGATGGAGAAGGAGATGGAGTAGGCGAAGTGGAATCTTGTGTGGAGTGAAAGTTGAAAAGATCAGTTTGGGAAACAAGAATATGTTATTGAGCAATCGTTGGTGGAGAAGAAAGTCATTAAATATGATGAATGTTTAAATTATGTAAATAAAATAAAATATGTATAAATAGTTAGGTAGAAATACTGACAAATAAATGACTCATTAATAAATTCAAAAAACAATTACCTAAATTAATGAATTTTAAATAGATTAATAGTTACATTCATAATACGAATGATAAAATGATTGCCAGATCGATTGATACACAGTTGGCCATTAATATAAATATAACGTGTCTGATAGACTGGCATATAAATGCATAAATATTACAACTAGAAAATGCTTCAATATATGATATATATCAATAAATACCTAATAGACAAATAGCTAAATAAATCTATAACAATAGTTTGCTAGACAAGCCTGCCACTCATAACCTGTGCAGTTCATTGTGGAGTTTATGAATATAAAAGATTTTTCAGGTCTGATATAATAACTTTACCTCCTTAAAGACCAATGTAACTGAGCCTCTAAAGAGTTGCCCGATTTCTGGCAGCCTTTGTTTAAATAATCAGAATACTCAGCCACTTGACAGCTGTCACAACTGTTGCTTGTCTGCCATTGAAGAGCCTGTCTAAACATTCATCCTACTCTCTCTCTTTCTCCCTATATATGTCTGTATATACAGACATTACAATCATGTTGGCGAGGCAAGAGAAAAGTTTCCTGTTTCCTCGTGCAGTTAAGGCAAACTACAGACCACACAGTGCACAGTGGAAACAACAGCAGAGCACAGAGAATGGAAGGAAGGAAGAAAGTGGAGAATAACTTTGGCCCCAACAGCCATTAAGGGGTTAAATAGATTTTTTTTCATTATTTTTGCCTTAACTCGGTCGCAAAACTTTTCTCGCTGAGTTTTCATTTTTATTTCGTGCGTCCGCAAATATTGACCGAATTAACAAAGCTGGGCGAAAAGTTTTACCGCAAACAAAGCGAGAGGCAAATGCCAGCAGTGCCACGCCACGTTCCCCTCCCCTCCCCCTCTTGACTCCACTTCCAGGCTTTTCCCCTGTTGCTCCAATTTGCGCCAAACGGGTTACTGTGGCAACAATTAGCGGGGGCTGAACCCCTAATGAATGATGCCAGCTGAGCAAGCATTCGATTATTATCGAACTGTGCTATCGATTTATATATATCGAATTGAAAGTGGCACAGTAAGGAAAAGCAAATCACACACTTTATTTGTGGCAAAAGAGTTGGGGCAGCGGGGCAGCTAAGTAAGTGGGTGGCAACTACAAAATGCGGCCATGTATTTGTGTATTTGGAAATGCCGTGCACGTCTGGCCATGGCGCTACGTGTCTGCTGCAGAAACAGGATCAGAGCAGCTTCGGGCCAGTTCCACATTGCGGCATGTTTGACGGAGGCAGAGCAAAGTAAAGAGGGGGGAAAGGGGACATGGGGATTGCGGACTGACCACTAGAAATGTTAGCAAGCAAAATGTTAAAAGCAAAAAGTCATGCAACTAAATCCTGTCGAAAACGTTTTAAACTACAAAAAAGGATTTGTGCTAAAAGGCAGCTAAAGATGTTGCGGGCAAGGGGGGAGGAGGGGAAAAGGAAGGGAGAGCTGGCACGAAAGGGAAGTCAGGCGACAGCATGTAGTTAGCCTTAAAAAATATATAAAAATGCATTTGCCAGGCGGATCACAGCGAAGTGTGAATGCGCTGCAAAGAGAGAAAGAAGTTCAAGAAATTGAAGTTGAGTGAGGGAAAGAGAAGTGGAAGGGGAGTACTAGTTATAAGCTTAACCCAAGCATAAACTGCTTATGTACTTGGCAGCGCATTCGCACTGTCTGCTATGCCACACACACACGTTGCCGGAGCAAACGGGGCAAAAGTATCGAAACATGGCAAAGTCGAGGGAATCAGGCAGCAAGCGCAGCCGAGTTGCCTGGCAAATAAGAACTTATATAGCGTTGACTCAGCATTAAGTGCAGCCCGGCATGCAACATTCCCTGCAGTGCACCTCTCCCCCCTCCTTTCTTCTCTTATCTCCCTCTTAAGCAAGCTGCTGCTCATGCCTCGTGCTTGTCGCTGTCAATGACTGTCAGCGGCAGACAGGCAGCAAAAGCAGCATGAGGACAGGCCAAGAAAAGGCCAGCATGAAGAAGAGAGTAAGACAGAGGGAGCTGGAAACAGTTGGAGTGAGAGGCAGACACTGCAACGGGTGACATTTCAATTTTCACACACGCTGTGCGGCGGCACCTCGAAGGCGGCAAATGGAAGAAGAAGAACGAACGGAAATTAAAACCCAATAAAATGCAGCCGAGTCGAGCTCGCTTCATCTGCCACGCGCGTTTGGCTTTAATTAGATCACTTGGCCGGGCCCAATGAAATTAATTTAAAGTCCCCACAGTGCCGCGTGAGTTTCTCTGCCTGCCAAATGGCTAATTAGCCACTGAATTTGGCTGGAAAATTGGCCTGACAGCAAAGGGGCGTGCTGTGCTCACTGCTTGGCTGTTCTCCCGTCTCCCTCTCCTTTTCTCTCCCTTTCTCTCTCTCTCTCTCTCTCTCTCTCCTCCTCTCTCTCTCTTTCTCTCTCTATCTCTTTCTACACACTACTCTTGCTTGGCCCGGTTCAAGGTCCTCGAGCAACAAGGTCGTCTGGACCAAAGAAATTCTTGCGATTAGGCTGCCTAATGAACACATGCACTGGACTGAGCTCAGCTCTGCTGCCTACTGCTCTCTCCATCTACTCTCCTCCCCCCTCTCTACCCTCCCCCCTCTTCTCTTGACTCCACCTACTTTCATATATTCTCGAACAAAATTACATGCAAATTTCAGTCGCCCTGCTGCATGTGCTGCCCATTAGCAGCGCCAGGATCAAGTGAACAACGGCCGAGTGAGCATTGTCTATACCCTGCATTACTAAAGCAGGCTGTGTGTGTGTGTGTGGCACATGTGGCTTGTGGCCTGAGGCAACTTCGAAGCTAATTAGCAGAGATATGCGGCACTCGCTTATAACAATGCAAATGAGAACTTGACCCAGTTTGGCATCAGGATTGAAGTGAATTATTTATGCAATTAATGCAGACCTATCCAGCTATAAGTTCCTTCACATATATAGGGCATCTGCTCGTCTAACCCTTCGCAGCTAACCCTTCTGTTGCTCTGCTGTTTGTTTTTTTTGCTGCACTCTCGTTGACATTGCAAATAAATGGGCGTGGTGGAAAACTGTGTCAAGCTGCAAGTGAAGCGCACCGCACACAGCAAAGGCAACAGCAATATGAACAGCAGCAGCAGCAGCAACAACAATAACAACAACAACAGTGGACAAGCACAACAATAACAACAACAATGGGCAACAGGAAATGTGCAAAAATTTGTTTAAATTTTCAGGCGGTGCCTCTTGTGGTGCATTGTTTGCATTGCGCCTCGCTCGTTCCCCCTCTTTCTCCCTCTCTCTCTCCCTCTCTGTTTCTTTCTCTCTCTCCTTGTCCTTGTCCTGTTTTAAATGGGCTCCATTCGCATATGGCACGTATATATTTTAATATATTTTATTGTTTATGACATGTGGGTCAAGCAATTGCAATGCAATCGTTACTAGCGCGTAAATTGCTCCAAGGGTCCACAGAGAGGGCGGTAGATGGAGGGAGGGCAAGGAGGGGCAGAGAAAACATGAGAGGGGCATAGCGTGAATTGGGCATGTATAGTTTATGTACAAGAGAACTGCCTGTTAGGGTAGCACGAAGGCTGTTAAGGAATTCCCTTGTTTGCACTGATGAAAACGCCAAAAAATTGTTGAATAAGTTCTGATATGAAGGAACTTAAAGGAAAACATGCTATTAATTATATGAAGAGATCTTGAAAATTCAGATAATTATTCTCTTTATTCCCCTATAATAGGCAGAAAGTGTTGTTCTCATGAATTTCATACAAATTTTGAGTTGCTTCGAATCCAAAACTAAAAATTTTAATTTGTTAAACATTTTGTGACAAATTATAAGACAAATTTGGAAGTACTAGCTGATATGATCTCTGAGATTTAGGTTTAATATAGACAGGCAGACAGATAAAAAGATGAAGAGACAGACAGACACATTTATCGTAGCAGAGCCATACAGAGGGAAAACCAGTCGAACGCTACAGTCAGGTGCTGACTGTATTAGGCCATGGATTATCATGGTATACCGTGTATAATTTATTTTCCTTATTTATAATGACAATTTTGGTTTGTTTGAATTATTATTAAGCATTTAAAATATTATTTAATTCGAACGACACGCACAAATTCAATTGACAGACAGAAGAAGAAGAACGCATAAACAATGCAAAACCGAATAGAGAAGAATTATAAGCATTAGGTAGGCCGAGAGGGCAATAAGTTGGTGTATGCACTTTTGCGTAATGCCAAATAGAAGTGGCAGCATTGCGAGGTATACAGTAGCTTAGCGGAGTGCGTGCCGGATTCCAAGACCAATGGTGTTGGCAGTGTTTTGGGTTCGACTGCTGCCGCGATCAATATGTGTGACATCTTTTCTTTTTTCTTCCTTTTCTATATAATAATTTAAAAGCTTAACAAACAATAATTTTTAAATTTTTTGGTACTCAACATACTTAATTAGAACACTTTTATAAACTTTGCCGAATATTGCACAAATCTGACAGTTGCGTATGTGCGCCGAACACGGCAATTGATGCGTGTTAGAGCGGGACGCCGAAATATAAATGTGCAAATGCAGACATGCATGTATCGGCGTCCCGCTCTAACATTCGTGTACATTGATTGTCTTAACTATTGCATAAAAATATGAAATTAATTTTGGGAAAATATTTTTATTGATATTTAATTAAATAATTTAGGATTTAGGTAGCCGGTGTAGTTTTCGACTGTTGTTTTCTTTTAGTTTATAAGAATAAAAAACCAAAAAAAAGTAATTAATATAAAAAGTTGCACCGGCCGCGCATGGGACTCGAACTCACGCACGCAGGACCGCTGTCCGCCACTCTAACCACTAAGCCACCACCTCATTTTTCGTTCGATCGGCAAATTTGCATTCTGAGCTAATTCTGTTACCATTACCATACATGCAAATAAAAAGTTTTGTTAAATGCTTTGTGTCCGACGCTAGATTCGAACTTCGGTATTATGCGTAAATTAGGTCTTAATATGCGAATAAGTAAACGTTCGAATTGAGTTTAATTCGGATCATATCTCACTTATTTTTAGTCCGATTTAAATGAAATTTTCAGAAAGCACCCGTGGTAAGGCATTTGTCATGTGAGATGTATAACTTTGGTTGTTGGGTGTATATTGTGTATATTAAATTGTTATAACTGATTTACAGAGGCGGGAAGGGGCTTGGCCAAATTTCAAAAAAACATTGAGACACCTGGATATACACGTATGTTGTCACAAAATTTTATTGCTCTAGCTCTTATAGTTGCTGAGATCCAGGCGTTCATACAGACGGACAGACGGACAGACGGACAGACAGACATGGCTCAATCGACTCGGCTGTTGATACTGATTCAGAATATATATAGTTTATGGGGTCGGAGATGCCTCCTTCTGCCTGTTACGCACATTTGCGTTCCGACAAACACAGTAGTCCATGAATTTTTTTAAAATCCATGGCCTAAAAAGATAGGCGTTCTTTGTAGAGTCTGAAACGCCTTCTGCTGACATTTTTATGGATTTTCCACGAGCACAAACCTTAATGACCATTGTACCCTATGAGTATCAGTGATTATAATATAAAACTATAAAAAACACATGTCAATTTAAATATTGTTGCCAAGGAAATCACATCTTAAATCCGTTTTTAAGCGACTCCATTAGAAAACATAATCCCGCACATGCAATTCAACTTTATGAAGTCCACTTACTCAAAGAGATATAGCCATAAATTGCTATTTGCATCGGGGAACTCTTTTAATTGACAATTTCATAGCTGATAAGTTTGCTTTCGTTTGCAGAAGTTGGCGAGCTAATGCTAAGTTTTGTGCTGCGACTTAAATTGTTTTACGGCTCTTGTTGTTCCCTTATCACTCATGGCTCGTGGACTGTGGACTGAGGACTGCGAGGGCAATAAGCCAAGTTACCCGGGCAACAACTTGCAGTTTACCCCGAGTCAGCAGTGTAGCGCCACCTGGCGGCGACAATATGCATGGCACTTATTGCCACTCCGCTTGACATGCGGCACGGGCTAATGGTTCAGGGTTCAGGGAGGTTCCATCTCCACGCCACAGTTGAGAAAAGTCTTCCAGCTGCCACGTCACATTTTTATTTGCCCAAGCGAAAGTTTAGCGGTATTTTTTTCTGCTTTTTTTCTGGCTTTTTATGCCAGAAATCTCAGTGCAGCCTCGGGGGAGGGGGGTGGAGGTAAAGAAATAGCGAAAGCTGCATAAAACCAGGCAAAAAATGTTGCCATAAGTTGGCGTTGAGGTATGTGCCGCATGTCCAAAAATCTCTGCAGGTGCAACAAGCACACACAAACACACATATACACATACACACACACACAAACACATACACATGTTGCATCTTAGGGTTGTTTTCTTTGCTAGTGCACATTAAAGTAGCTTTACTTGTTATACCCAGCAGACAAGGTAGAACAAAGCTGGATTTGATAGTCTAAGTTCTATAAGGAAACTCTTTTGGTGGTTTTTCGTGTATAAATAGCTTTATCTCAGAGTCTAGAAAAGCTAGAAAAGGCAAACTCAGCCAGAGCACTCTGCTTAAGTCCAAACAGACTCAACAAGTCTGAAAACTGCAATAGATACCATATCATGCAGAATACTCAAATAAAAAGAATGTTCTCTGATTATCTCAGTTGCACTGCAGGCTAGACTAATGAAGTTTTATAAAATTAAAGCTACGAATGTTATCTATCTAATTACCAAGTTTTATTAACATCAATCTAAAACTCAAGAAGTTACGTGATATTTCCTAAATGTTTCCTGGGTATTCTGCAGTTCAACTACCTTGCCAGCTTCCCTTCATTTGTGTCGTGTGTGTAGAGTTGCCACACAATGTCAGCTTGCCGGCACACACCAGGTGTGTGCGTATGTATGTGTGAATGTGGTTAGGTGAGCTTGCGGTGTGTGTGTGTGAGTGTGTGAGTTTAACAGGACTGCAGGCTATGGGTTACAAACTAGAGCTGGAGCATCATAACACTGGGTAAATGCTTAAAATTTATGCACTTGTGGGATTTTACATTGCACTGGGTCTCTGGCATTTGATGCTTGCTTTGTTTCTTTCTTGCCACGCCCCTTTAGCACCTTTAACTCCCACCAAACTATGCTGATTTATGCATTTGCTTAGCTGCAATGTTTTTATTAGATTTTGGTTAAGAATAAATATGCAAAATGACTAAGGATGAGCAGAACAAACAAAGTGCTGAGCAGGCAGCAACTGCAACGTGGTACCAGGTGGGCCAGGTGAGGTGAGCCTCAGGTGCAACAAATGAATGTTAGCACAATGCACAATGCCTGACAAAGTGTTGATTGTGGTGACTGTCGAACTAGTCGGGGCAGTCTAATGGCTGCCATTGTCACATGATTTGCAGGCTGGCACGCTGTGTAAATTGAATGAGCTCGTTGGGGGCTTGTGACGGGAAAATGAGGTGAGAGCTGCAAGAACCTTGGCTATAGCAAGTTTAAAAAAGGAAGAAGAACATAGAAGAAGGAAGAGTCATGGTGAGTTTTCTATGCGGAGTTTTATTTACTTTTTAAATGCAGAGACTCGGAACTGAAGATAGGAAGTGTTGGTATAACTCTTAAAATTTCAAATAAAATCTGCATATTAAGTTGAAGTGAAAACTTTTTAACTGTGTATAATGAAAAATATATTATTGTTAGAATTATAATGTAATTATTATATTATTATTATATATTTTCTATAAAATCTTATTTCTAAATAACTCATTGAAAAATCTTTCCAAACATTCATCGCAATCTTTCCTTCTCCTCAATCTCAATTGAGAACTCATTTTGCTGTAACATAAAACTCTCATTAGCTTTATTAATTAAGTTAAATAAGTAAAGTTTTCAATAAATTTCTCAAATGACCTTCAACCCCAGGGCAACAATAACTTTGCGTATTTAATCTCGTTCAATTTTTAAATGGATTTGGAGAGGGGGCGGGGCCACTTGGCAAACTCTTGAGGTTGCCCGGCTTGTTTGCCGCTGTTTGCCTGTTTGCACTTGACTTCAAGTGGTTATCCATGTCAAGCCTGTTGACGTGGCGGGGGCGGAGGGCGGGTCAGTTAGCTTTGCTCCACATCAACGCATGCAAAGCGGCGATGCGTTCAAAGGTCAACAAGAGCAACAACTACAAAGAGCAGGGCAGGCAACTGTTGAAAAAAAAAAAGGTCAAGCAATTAGTGTCGATCCGTTTGCTTGACGAGTGGCAACCCCGGCGTCTGTCAGCGGAGACAGATAGCCAGACAAGGGGAGACAGACAGGCAGACACATAGACGGGCAGGCAGGCTGGCAGGCAGGCAGGCAGAGAGACGGTCTGGCAGGCAGTTGGAGCGACAGTTGAAGAGACAGTCGGACAGGCAGTTGGAGAGTTGTTGATGTTCTCCACGTTCGGGCAGATTGATTTGGCTTTGGGGCCCGCGCTGAATAACTGTACGCGCTTTGTGCATGCTTGAACTTTGACCCAACCCGACCTCTGTGAAGGCTGCCAGTCAAAACTTCTAAATAGACAGCAACAACTCAAACGGCCTCCTCTGCCCGTTTCACTACCTCCTACTTGGGTCTCCTCTTCCTCTCCGTCTCTGTCTCCTGCTCCTGCTCCATCTGTGCCTTCTTTTCTGCCTGAGTTTTCTGCGCAGTTAACTTTGCACAATCTAAATTAATGCTCAACTAACGCGGCATTCCTGCAGTGCCATGGCCCGCATGCCAGACCAGGACGACAAGGGGTAACCCGGTTTCATGCGAGCCATTCCGCACATGAAATTTAATTACGCATACGCCGCGTGGGCTAGTAAAAGAGGCCAGCCAGAAGTAAACTTTGACGCTAGACTAATGAGCAATGAGACACAAACACACACCAACGCACTCTCACACACCTGTACATAGACACATTCCTGGTGCCACGCCCACATAAACGCTGTAATGGGCGTCAGAAACGCAACCTCGCCACAGTTGACTGCGTTGCAGCGCCAGCGAAGCTGTTCGCTCTGAGCATATTAGCTAAGGGTAGCAGGAATAAGTAAGGGGAAGAGCAGTCTGCCAATACGTGCATTATACAACACTGGCAGCTTTGAGATGCCTTGCCTGACTGCAAACTCAAATCGAGCTGCATAAAAAAAAGGTTTTTAAATATTCAATTTCCGTGCCGGAGCAATCATAAACTTGCCATTTTGCTGCCAATTTCCAGCGCTAGATGGCGCATTGCCCAAACGCTTATTAGAATATCATCCTCACTAGCTTCCTCTCTCTCTCTCCCTTTCTCTTTCCCACTCTCTTTCTCTGCCAAATTGCTGCAGACATTAAAAGCAGCGCATCTCCCAGTCGAGCACTAGACAGGACTCAACTCAGCCTGGCTTGCCTAGCCTCGCCGCGTCGCTGAGGCTGCTTCATCTAGTTACATATTCATTGTGCAGTCTCCTCTCCCCCCCTCCTCACATTCTCTACCCCCTCTCCTGCTGTACAATTCCCCACACGGTTGCTTGTGTTTTTTTTAGGCTTCATTTTATTTTCATTTTACTTTTGGCACACGGAACTATTTTGTTGTTGCCTGCAGTTAATGTAATATAACCATCATCAGAACGGGAAGGCAGAGGGGGAGCAGGGAAGGAGGGGGAGAGTGGTGCTACCATGACTGGGTTGCCTTTAATGGCCTGGGCGCTTGTGCGACCATTTCTCGTGCAGCGTGACGTGGCACGAAAATGAAATGATTTGTATTCGCGAGAAAATAAATTATGTGCAAGTATTTTAAATACGAATTCTGACTTCTTTCAAAATGAGAGCGCAATTTTTTACCAGCTCAGCGCAAGGATGAGTGCAAGAGAGAGGAAGAGTGAGGGGGAAAGGGAAAGGGAAGGAAAGACACAGCGAAGACGCTGTAATGAAAATGTCGAAGTGAAAGTAGTAAAATTTGCATAATCTATGCGCACGAAAATAAATGAGAAAAATCACAAAAACCAGGAAAAGCGAAGAGCACGAAAATTGAGCAGGCAGCCAGGAAGGAGGGAGGGAAAGGAAGGAGAACGAAGGAAAAGAAGGAGAAGGGGAAATGCTAGCGCAAAGATAAACATTTGATTAAGCGCATTAGACGGATACCAAGTGGGGGCGGTGCTTGCACTCGGGAGACTATTGCAGGTAAGGGGAGGGAAAGGGAGGTAAGCTGAAGCAGCAGAGGTAAGCACTTCCCCCTCTCTCTTTCCCTCTCTCTCTCTCTCTCCCTCCCTCTCTCCGTTGATAGTTGAACGTTGACTGCGCTGAATAACCAAGAAACTTTATTAGATGCGAGAAATATTAACATAGCACAAAGTGTGTGTGATGAGCTCGCTTCCCCGTTTCCCCCTTTACCTCTGTTCCTTACGCCAGGCACGCTGATAATATTGTTGACTATGTAAACAGCGAGAGGAGGCAGGGGAAAGAGGGGGAGGCAAGCGGACAAACTGCAAACTTGCAGCTGCTAAATTAAAATACATTTCAAATGTGCTTTGAAGGGTGCAGCGAAACAAAGCTATATTGCGACAATGTCAGAGAGAGAGAGGAAGGTAAAGAGAGAGAAAATGAGAGAGGGAGAAGTGGAGGGGACGCTGAGGAATACAAAGCGAACAAACAAAGTGCGCACACGAATTAGGAAGCAATTGGAATCACAGGGCGAGAGAGAAAGATACAGAACTACTCCCCATAGCAATAAGCAATTGTCCGTGAGCTGGCGTTGATTATCCATAAGCTGCTTGACACGCACACACACGCACACGCACACATATGCATGCATAATTTAGAAGCCTGCGAACTTAGCACGTGCTTGAGCTGTGCGAACTTTTAAAAGCTTCAATGATCGGCTAAGCCACGTGCCTATAAACGAGAGAGAGAGAGAGGGAGAGAAAGAGAGGGAGGGGGGAAGATAGAGAGGAGTACAAAGAGGCAGTGCAAAGGAGGGGAGTCTCTGCTTGTGTGTGTGCTTTGTTATGAACTACTCTCAATAGCCGCAGCAGGCACTCACTTTATCGGCACGTACCCCAATTGTCAGTCACAATGAGCACTCGTGTTGTCTGCCTCACTGCTCCCCCCCCCTCTCTCTTTCTCTCTCTCTGCCACTGTATGTCTCTCTCTTTCTCTCCCTCTTGCCAGCACTGAGATAAGCTCAATAAAACTGTCGCCTTGGCACTTGGCAAATTCATTTGCATACCGCTCAATGCTCTTGCTCGCCCTCTCTCCCTCGCTCTCTTCCTACCCCTCACCCTTCCTCTGTCTCTCCCTTTATCTCTCTCTTCGTCTCTCCCTGTCTCTTTCCCTGCTGCTTTCACTCAACTTTAACAAAGCAGAAACTGCAGCATCAGCGCAAATAAAGTGTTTGTTGCTGCGCTGCTGCTGCGCTGCTGCTGCGCTGCTTAGTTATATTCAAATGTGCAAAATATTCATTTATATACGTGCTGCGTGTGTGTGAGTGTGTGTGTGTAGTTATGAAAGGAATATGCCAGCGTCATCGACACTTACAACAACAACAACAGCAACTTGGGTTCGATGGCAAAAAAACAACTCTGATCTGTCTTTTGAACTCAGGTCGATGTAGAAATTGGGGCAGCAGCCTGCGATTTGTTACATTGGCAGACTCAAAGAGAGGCAGAGAGAGATAGAAAGAGAGAGAGATGGAGAAAAAGATACAGCTGACGAGGGAGAGAGAGAGCAACAGCGAGCGACAACTACAACAAACAACATTTAATATTCTCTTTCTGTAGCATTTATTTAAAATTTATGCTGATGTCTGTTCTCTCTGGACTGCCTCAGTGTGCGTATGAGTGTGCGTGAGTGTATGTGTGTCGCACACACACACGTGCCCATTTAGGAGCACACATGCAAATGTATTTACTCGGCTGCCATTTTGACGCAGCCTCTCACAATATGCTACATTTCCATAAATATTTTACAAAATTTACATAAAATGTTGTTACTTCTCTCTCTCTCTTTCTCACTCTCTGTCTCTCGCTCTCTCTTTAGCTTGAAGAAAAGAATTTAATTCATGAGGACAAAAGTCGATTTTCCAAATCCGTAAAACATATGGCACACACACTCACACACACGGGGCATATGAAATGAAAATGTAATTCAAACGATGTGCCACGTTGTCTGTCCCGCTTACACTCCTGTCCCCTCTCTCTGTCTCCCTCCCTCTCGAGTGGCATCTCTTGCCATGGACATTTACGCGTGGCAAAAATTGCTGCGCGTTGAGCCGCATGAAATTGCATTAAAAGCTAATGAGCTTGAAATAAAAGACAATTTGGTTTTGGAATTGAAAATTTTTCCTGCTCTTTGTCTTTGCATTTGTTTTTTTTTGTGCGGCCACGAAACGCAAAAGGAACCGCTAAAGTTTTTAATTTGCCTAAGCACCGGAGAAAGAGAATGAGAGCATGAGAAATGAGAATGGGCAGTGAGATAAAAATTAAAATGTTTAAAGCGGGAGGAAGCTCGATGAAGGAACATTAAAAAATTTTCAATTTCATTAATTATATTCAAATTTTCAATTCAATTTTAAATTTTTTAATTATTCTAATTATTCTGATTGCAGTGGAAAATAATATATTATGCTGACTTATTTATTTTGTAAATAATTTATTTATTTTTTTTAATATTCAATTATGTATCTATTTAAAATTTATTGGTAGATGATAACAATGTTAATATAATAGATTAATAATACAGTTAATCCCATTTCCAATAAATTTTTTTAAATTTTTTATTCAAATTACAAAGATGTTGACAAGATATATAATTTTTGATGAATTTTATTGTTAATACATTTAATTATTGTATTGATTTGTAATTTGTTTAATGTAAACTTCTTTATTAATTTCTTTTTTAAACTCACAAATGTTTTTTATTGTAATCTGCATTGCAGATGTATTTATGATTATTTTTTTATAATTTCTATCTTTAAACAATTGATATAAGCGATGATAAATTACATATTTCTAATTTTTTTTCATTTTCGATTAGTATATTTAAAAAATTCATTTCGGAACTATTTATATATATAAAACGATTATAAGAATCTCAGATTTTCCTATGCATTTCATATATAATTTCTTTGTAGATTCAAATAGAACTGTATTTATTTTTAATACATTTTAAATAAAATATTTAATGAATATTTGAAAATACTGATATGTGTGCCAATTTTATTATTCACTCTCAAAAGATTATTGTTTATTTATGTAAACATATTTGTTTTTATTAAGTTTCTTTTATTATCATTTTCCAATTTAATTAATTAATATTAATTCACACTCATTATTCCACCTGCCTGCTGTAGATCACTCAAATCAAAACTTGAGCTGTTTCACTTTGAGCTTGGTCAATTAGCGACCGCAGAGGAGAGCAACAATAGCGACCGCAGCGATTGCATTGCCTTACTGCTCACACCAATTTCACGGCCAATTAAGAATGGCAACCGCTAAAGTTGGCGCTCAGTGGGACAGAGAGAGAGAGAGCAAGAGAGTAAGAGAGAGCGCAAAACCGCGCAGTCATCTAAGCAATGAGCTCAACATTTTTGGCGATTCTGTTTCCGACGTTGCGGTGAGTTGAGTGCGTGCAAAGCCTGCCTGCCTCCCTTTCCCCTCGTTGCCTTAGGATACACTCACTCCCGCACTCTCTCTCTGCCTGGCACTCTCGCCGTCAGGTGGTGCTGCGGTTTGCAGCTGAGTGCAAAGCAGAGAGGCACCTGCCAAGCTGTGATATGTTCTGTCATAATCAGTGTCTGTTTGCGAGTGTGTGCCTGTGTGTGTGTCTTACGGCCCTTTTAATTGCATAAATATGCATGCCACATGCTGCGCGTCTGCACAAGCGTCCTACAATGTAAAAGAGGCGGCTGCCTCTTCTTCTTGTTCTCCTGTTAAATGCACAAATAGAAGTGGGCGTGGCAGTTGGCATTGTTAAGTTCTTCAAGCTCATCAATGCGATTGAAGCTGCCTCCTGCTGTGTTGCATGCGTGTTTGGCTGCAACAGAAATGTGGCAAATCCCAACGGGCCTCGAGTCACTTTCCCCCTCTCTCTCCCTCTCTCCTTGAGTCAAATCTGGCCATAGAAAGTAATCTTAATGGCTTTTTTGCTGCTGCTGCTGCTGCAAAGAGGCAAAAACGGCTGGCAGCCCATGAAAATTGCAAAATGCATTCAGCGTCGGGGCCAACGCATAAATTGTGCCACTCCCCGCTCTGTCACTCCCCCTCTCTACCCCCTCTCCATACGAGATCTCGAAGGGGAAGGGAGATTGGAGTAAGTTGTCTGCGGATTTGAATAGCCAATTTGTTTGGCATTGTTTGCTCAGATACTTTGCGTAGCACGCGAAAGGAGGCTGGGATCCTAGAAAATGGCTAAAAGGGGTGCGTACTCCCTCTAAGGGGTGTGCGACATTTGCATTTCTAAGATAAAATGCAAATATTTCAATTTGTAACTTAGGCAAATTGCCTCAATGAGTGCAGCTGTCAGTCAGTTTAACCAGAAATGCCTTGGCCACACTCACATACACACACACACAAGCTTACACACACAGGCTTACTCGAGCCATTTATATTTCTTTATATTTTTCCAGCACTTTCATATATTTTCTTCCACTTGGGACCCCCTGTTGCCAATTTACAAGTCAAAACAAAACATTCAAGGCTGATTGCCTTTTGTAATTGGGCGTAACTTTTGCCTGCATTTCGTTTTCGATTTCCATCAAATTGTATTTAGGTTTATTGAAGCGGCAATTAGAAACAACAGCAACAACAATAACAATAACAACAGTGTAAGTTGAGCAAACAATGGAAACATGAGCTGAAAAAGGGCTAAGAGCTGCTAGAAAATTTGTTCAATTCGATTTCTTACCTTTTTTAAAATGCATCACTTTATATTGAGGAAGATATCAATTTTTCAGTATTATATATAGAGAGAAAAAGCTTTAATTATAACTAAGAATTTCAGTTGTTTTTTTTTTCCTTTTTTTTTTTAATTTCAGAAATATTTTAAGGAAGTTTCACATGTGTGCAAAATGATATTTTATCTGTATAAATTTTATGAAATGGTTCAATTACTATTGAAGCATCTGTTAATCAGTCTGCATAGTACAAAGATTAAATAAATAATATCCACCAAGACAAAACAAGCATCAATCTCGTCACTTCACCCCAAGAAATACTGCCTTACAGCACATTTAATTAGCAAATCGAATAATTTCTCTAATATACAGTGCATGCAATGACTTAGTTAATTTCTCGCCACACTTTCTTATATCGCCAAAATAAAATAATATATCTCAGATACTCCCCCAACAATTTGTCCACTTAGAACCCAAGTATAACTAACTTAAGTAAGTAAACCAAAACCAAGCACACACAATACCAATAAGACGAGTAATTATCTTCATTTCCTTAGTTATCCCACAACACCTTCCAGCTTCGGCAAGCAAAACTTTAAATCGTATTCGTTGTTTCCGTTGTGGAAACTTTCTTTGCCAACTGTCGAACTGGAAGTTCGAGCACAGTTCGTACACAAGCGAGGGAGGGCAAACTTTGCACTCGATCAATGACCAGAGATGTATTTACTCTTATCTTCAAATTGGAATCACTTGTGGCATACGCGGAACTTGAGTTACCTGCGCTGCTTATGGGTTTATTAGTTGTAGACCCTTCTAGTTCTGCCTTCAATCCTATTTTGCTCTGCCTCAACTCTTCTGCTTTGCACAATTCCCCGAACATCTCTCGGTTCTAATTGCAATAACAACATTTTCGCAACAAGTATGTGTAAATAGCGAACGCCGTGTTAAGTATTTGTGAACAGACTTCAATGTCGGCAACTGCAACAACGGCAGCAGCAACACACACACAAACACACACACACACACACACACAACAAATAAGCCGAGCACAACAAGAAGAGCCTAAGCAAACAAGCGCCCAACAAGTTTTTGAACATCGTCGTCAACGCGCCTTGTAAGCGCCATTGGTATACCCTGCCCCCGGACCTTGACAAGCGGGGGCAGTCTCGTTCTGTGGCCATGAGGAAGATGTATGTGTTCTTCATCATTAACATACGCTTACTAATTTTAGTAGTTTGGGTATATTGCATTGGGTGGGTAAACACTGTATACAGTGAAAACACTCTCTTAGCCGGACACTTCCCGACACGTTAAAAAATAATAGTACAGCCAAAGGAAAATTTTGCTAAAAAGAAGCAAATGGTTCGATTCAAACAGCTGTCCGTTAAAGGAGGTTATCTCTAGATATGTACCAAAAGTCTGTTAGAGTCCATTTAAGAGAGTTTCCACTATATCTTTGAAAATGAATGCAGTATCCGCTTACAGAGTAAAGCGTTAAAAGACCTTTTTTTCATACCAGACAATTAGTGCAGTTAGTTTTTCTAGAAAAGTGTCCGTTTAAAAGGGGGCATACTTAAAAAGACTGCCCATTAAGGGAGTTTTTATAGCAAAGTAGAAGATCATTGCACCAAACATTATCTTGATAGTACGCACATGTAGTGTAGGTGTCCGTTTGAAATAGGGAACCGCTCACAAGTGCTGTCCGTTAAAGAAGTTTTTACTGAAAAATCGAAGATCAATGATAAGTTGTAATCAAAAAGAGCGTCCGCTGAAAGGCGAAGCACTTTTTTCTTTGGCCAATCATAAGAAGTATTGTAAGTGTCCGTATAAGAGTGAAGTCCGCTTGCGAGAGCTGTCCGCTTTAGGAGTTTTCACTTTATACCAGCAGATAAATCTAGCTAGCGTTCTCTAGGAATAATGCAGTAATTTTTTTGCTGGCAGGGTATACCGCAGTGTACCCCTCTTAGTCAGTAAACTGCCTTAGTTTTTTGCCATTTCGCACTCGTTTGCGTCTCTCTTAAGCTGCTGCTGTCTGTCGTGCTGGCCTGATGTCTTTGGGGCCTCTGTTACAATTGTGTCTGTCAGTCAAAATGTCATTATTGTTGTTGCAAGTTGCAAGTTGTTGCAAGCTGCCGCTGCCGCTGCCGTTGCGTTGCAGTTGCTGCCTCTGTTGGTTTTCTTGTACAAGCTCGTGTTATTTGAACAAAAACTGTGTACTCTCTCGCTCTCTCCCTCGCACGCACACAAAGGCAGCGCGGGCTCAAAGTGGGCGCAGAGTGTGTGCAGAATGGGTGGGGTGGAGGGGGTGGGCAGGGTCCTGACACTCTTGTTTGCTAAACAATGCAATGTATGTCAAGGCAAAATATGTTCATTCAACTCAAAACAACGAGAGCATCAATAATGCAACACGCGCTGGCATGATTTTTCTTGCGTATGCGTGTCTATGGCTTTCTATATGTGTCTTTGTATGCGTGCGTGTGTGAGGGTTGTGTTCTGTTTGTTGATTACATAAATGCAATTGAAATGCACTTGCGTGGAATTGAAATCGAAATTGAAGTTGAAATTGAAATTGCTTGAGCCGCGCGATCTTAGAGTGGATTGCGGATTGTGTGTGCAGATAAATTGATGACCTTGTGCAGCTGAGAGCTGCTTGTTTAAGGGACTACAAGTTGGATGATATATCGAAGGGTTCAGAAGGATTTTCCAGCTGACACTGACTGACTCAACTTAAGGAAACCGAGAGTGGAAACAGAACTTAAATTCAATCGTTTCTTCAAACAGAGTTAAGGTCTTTCTTGTAATTCTACAGCAAGACAAAAAATTAAAATATTTAATTAATATTTAATAAGAATAATATTAAAATATATTTTAAATTCATAACTTGAGGAGTAAAAGAAACCGAGAGCTGAAACGAAGAAGTTTACAGAATGCAGGTACACCTCGAATTCCCCGAGGCATTTCTTTAATTCAACTGATGCTTTCCATAAAGTTTTCCCTCTCAACCGATATGCATTGCATTTGCGGAAAATTGCTTGTGAATTTCCATATTTTTAATTACTCATTTTCGCCGCTCAAGCAGGCAAAACAGGAAAACGCAATTGAAGTTTTCCTGGTGCAATGCACCGTCGAGAAAGTGCATAACAACAGCCATTAAAAGGCAGACAAGCAAATTAAAACTCACCGAGAGGAAGAAAGACAGAAAGAGAGCAAGAGAGAGAAAGAGAGAGAGAGAGAAAGAGACAGAGAGAGAAAGAAAGAGAGAGAAAGACAGTGTGAGTGAGAGGGAAAGAAAAAGAAACAAGCCAAAATTGGAATATCCATAAAATAAGAGCGAGGGAGGCGCAGGGAACAAAGAATCGTTACGAACTGCATAAAAGTTATAAACTTTGTTTAAAAAACAATTACAAGCTGCAAAGTACCAACAAAAACAATAAGAACAACAACAAGAAAAAGATGCAGAACGAAAAAAACATAAAGAAAATATTAAAAAATATAAAGTTTACAGTCAATAAAAAAGGCAGCAAAAGGCAATGCAAGAAAAACTCTTTATGACGAAAGGAAAAATAATAATAAAGAGGGAGGCAGTCCGGAGGGAGCAACAAAGGGGGGTTGTAGAGGAGAAGGGGCATTGGGTATAGACGGCTGGGCATAGGCACTAAACGGCCACTTAAACGTTAACTTGATTTAGCACCTCGTAACGGAGAAGGAACCGAAACAACTGGAACAAGCCCCAAAGAGTGCAGACAGATAACTCCCTCGACCCGAAGCGAGGGAATTGTAGGCGCAATGCTATAAAAACAGATCAACAGAGGGACAGAGAGAAGAACAGACAGAAAAAGAGAGGGAGAGCACAAGGGAAAAAGAGAGAGAAGGGGGAAGGTAGTAAAAGTATATGAGGGCAGATGTAAATCATGTGGGACAAAAGAAACGAGCAGCCTGGACTTGATAATTGTCAATGCATAAAGTGAGGCCCAAATCGGATTTCAATTGGATTATTTGCATGCGTTTTAACTGGCAGTTAACAAGGACTTTATAAATGAAACATCAAGCGTGCATTGGAAAGGAGCTTTTCGAAAAGGAAAGAAAATTGCAAGAAAAACTCCGAAAAATCTTTGCTGAAAATCACAAACTCCACTTGAGTTTTCTTGAGATGAAGCAAGCCACGCTGATAGTAACTATTACTGCAACATTAACTACAACTATAACTTGCACGATTAATATTTCAGCTTGAATAATTGTGCAATAATCACAAGTTTGGCCCGTTAACTTGTCTCGTAACTTTCGGGGCGAGTTTATCTTTTGGCTTTAACTGGCGGCAAGTGCAACAAAAAGCGATTAACAAGAGGCACATAAAAAGCAGCTTCCTCTCTCTCTCTCTGCGATTGCCTCTTCGTGACAAAAAGCAAACAGCAGAAGGTAGTGGAGGAGAATTTCTTGCACGCAGTGTGAGACATTCATGGCAATGGCCTGACATGCCACAAGGGCTTCTAAATCGAGGCAGGGGGCGGCAGCAAAAGAAATAATGTCCTGCGGCCGCGCTGGGAAATGAAAACTTCTTTGTAATGCAACTGGCGAATGGCAAGTTTCCTTTCTGTCTCCCCCTCTCTATTCTCATTTTTTCTTCTCTCATTGCTATACCCTAACGTAAAGGGTATTTTAATTTGACTGTCCTATTTGAGAAATTTGATGAACAGCATTAGAGTCCAGAGTTTGTGTGTTTACGGTAAGGTTTGCATTAGGTAGATGATATAAAAGGCACTAGGAGTAGTTTATTAAGACAGTAGGGACTATTTACTATGTAGACATATATATACATATATGTATATAAGATTTAAATACCTTCTTCATATCTTCATTATAAGGGAAAGTTCCCTAAGTCCTTGCCTCTACCTATTCCTGAACCAAACCCAATACATTTCCAAATTAACTTAGAAATAAGAGGCACACTTCCTCTCTTCAATGATCTTAGACTCTTCCTCCACGATCTCAAACTGTCTCTTACTCCCTCACAATACTAAATAGAGTATTCATCAGTCGTCTTTCAACGACTTATGCCGATTCAGTTTGGTTTTTTGGAGTGTGTCGAATGCGAGTTTGGTTTGGGTCGACGAAAGTTGCGCGAAACGCTTCCAGCTGATGAGTGGCGTGTCAGTCAGGCAGGCAACCAGAGAGAGAGTAGAAAGAGAGAGGGCCCCTCCCGGTAGCTGAGTGCACAAAGCACAGTTGGACAGACGCGTGGGAGCTGAAACTATATATGAGGCGAGTACGTGAACATGAAAGTAAACGTAGAAAAAAACGAGTTCCTTTTTGCTCTCTTTCTGTTTTTGTGAATTTATCGCACGGCATAGTGGGAAAACCGCAAAGGCAAAAGGCAAGGAATTCATCATCATTGCTCATCATCACGGGACAAGCAGCGGAGGGGGGAAGCAGTAGGGAGGGAGGAGCTGTCAGTAGGCGTGCCAAGCTCAGGCACATCAGCTCCCAGCGGTGTGATCCGCTGTTTGTTTGATGTGCCCCGCTAACTTCATGGGAGAGCAAAGCAGGCAGCGAGAGAGAAAGAGAAGAGAAGAGGAAGAGGGGGGGAAGGGAGAGTGGAAGTGGGGAAAACAAACTTGCCAACGACCGCAGTCAAAATATGTCCTTTATTATATCGTGGCGCTGCTGCTTCCTGCCCTGCTGCGTGTTTGCTTTTTTGTCTGCGGCAAAGTTAATCCTTGGGCATCAATTTCCAGAAATAATTTGAGCAACATCAAAACTTTTAATACGACCAATGATAATGGTCCGGCGACCCAGTCGACCCAGTCGAGCCGAGCGACCTCGTTCAACCTTCTCCCAATGCGCTCGAAACTTTTTTATTGCCCCTGCCCGCAATTTCTTTGAACCAGTCTTCCTTCTTACCTCCTCCCCCCCCCCCCACCTCATCTCTAGCGGTCAGCTCAGGTCATTATGCTGTTTATTGAGTGCCGCACCTGAGCGCCCGCACCGCGGGTTGCCTCGCCGAGAGCGAAGCAGCTCCGAGTCAGAGTCGGAACGGTTTCCCTTGTCCTGGACACATTGTGCAGCAAATTGGCGGCAGACAAAGACTCCACATGGGTTTCACATTCAGCATCCTATGCCTATATTGGCTGCGGATTGTCGTGGCATCAACCTGCCTGCCCGATTGTGAATGGTGCAAAGCCATTGTGACTGCGACAACTGCTGTGCGGATATGTTCGTTCGTTCGTCGTGCTAAAAACCATGAATATTTCAGGGCACACAACAAAAGCTCTCTCGCGACTCTTAATTGCTTAATAGCAGGTCATCTGGCATTTTATTGTCGCTAAGGCAGTTATAGTTGGAGGATAAAAGCTTTTCTTAAAATAAAAGTCTGGGGAAAGTACTTTAATATTGATATAGCAACTCTTTAATGCAGGTTTTTCATATTTATTATAGCACAATTAAAGAAAGCTTGTTGTCCAATTGGATTGAGATCTTTATTCGTTATGTGGGTATTATAATAAGCTAAGTTTAGCGCGTTCCTACGGTCAGAATATTGTATCTCTTGAATATGTCGCTCAAAAATTCAGCTTAAATGATTAAAATATTGTTATAAATGCGGGGACGAGTAGAACGGGCACCCAACATTTAAAATAAAGCTAGCATCTGCGCCGGGTACAAAGATACCTTCATGGCTCTAGCTTTTATAATAGCTGAGATCTCTGTGTTCCTCTGATGCTCCGAACATTTTAGGACTTGCAGACATAAATGACTTAATCGACTTTGCTAGTGATTCTGAGAAAGAAAATATTCATACTTATATTCGCACTAAGTCTCTTAAACAACTTCTTGACCATTTTCAATGGTCTGAAGGGTATAGTAAACTGGATATCAAAAGCGCAAAGTTAAAACCGACGTATCTTATTATTCTCCAACTCAACGTTAGCCAATTCAATTTTCTTGCAAAGGCTTTGCCCAAGTCGCTCCTGAACTACTCTTAATGTGCAATTAATACCAAAATTAGTTGAAGATATTTACACGTACAACATTAGACACATCAATAATGAGTTACACATCAACAGTAAGCACTGTAATATTCTCATTGATATCCAAACCAATTTCAACAAGGTACTCAACTTGTTGCTATGAAACAAATGCAATTTGCAGCATTCCCCCCTCTAGATAACATGGAAATGTGCATCGTGCTGAAGATTACACACAATTAAACGCAGCTGATGTTGCTCATATTTCAAATGCAATGCGATTTGCGTTCATTGTGGTGCTGCCAACTCACGTGAAGATCGACGGGAATCGATAAATGCAACATGGCCAATAATCGCATTTGGCAATATGCGTGCCAGGGGGGAAGAGGGAGGGGGTGGAGAAGGCAAACCAAACACATAAACAACAAAGCGCTGCAATTAGGCAACGGGCGAAGGTAAACAACCAAGCGAGGACAATGCAAAGTGCGACTGGGAGATAGAGGGAGAGATAGAGAACAAGAGAACAAGAGAAGGGGGAGAGGGGAGAAGGGGGCAGAGCAGCTGCCAACGTGCGCTGGCAAATTATGCAACACAAGCTGCAGCTGCGGTGGCGGCGATGCCAGCCTTTTTTGCCAATTAAACGCATTTGCTAAAAAACAAATTTGCCCTGGCAAGGACGAAGGATGCACACAACAACAACGATGCCAATGATGAGGCAGACAACACTGAGGATAACAGCAGCAGCAGGAAGCAGGGGGTAGGGGCAGGGGCAAGGGCATGGGCAGGGGCAGGTGCGGTGCAGGTGAAGTGCGCTGCGACTGTTCAGCGTTGAAACAAGTTTATCAACGTGTGAAAATTGCAGAGCACAATATGCAGAACAACAACAACAACGTGGAGAATAACAGCAGCAATAACAACAACAAACAGGCAGAGAGAAGAAGAGGAGAAGAAGAGGAGAAGAGAAGCGGAGCCTGGCAGAGCAACGTCGAGCGGGCTGCATATTCAAATGCAAATCACGTCATCAATATGCAGAGCACACACACCCGCACACACTCCCACACACACAACACAGACTACAAAAACACCACCAAGCCCATTCCCAACTCAAACCTCCAGCCACGCCCACAACTGCCGCCCTAAAGCCAACCACAAGTTCATATCGGTCTCCGCTTGTCTCGCATCTCGCATCGCTTCCCATCGAACGTTGCATTTTGACAAAATTATCCATGGACGAAGTTAAATTTGTGCCCCCTGCCAGGCGGACGCCAGCAAACTTTGAGACAGAGTAGCAGACAAGGGGGGAAGAGGGAATTGCGAAGCTCCTGACGAGGGCAATTTTTGTTGAAGAAACTTACACGTGTCAGTTTCGCCTGTCATTATGAACTTCTTTCTAATGATCGACAGTAAAAACTTTCTGGCGCTTTTTAATTACAATGCAACGGTGCGAAATCTGTCTTGAGTGCAGGGAGGGTAGAGAGACTGAGCACTCTGTTGATCTTAAGTTAGGAGCCTTTCTTTGGAAGTAACTATTAAGTTTGTAATATCAAAATATATCAGTTTCCTGGTTAGGTTCGAAGACGGTTGGGTAAACCTTTGCTAGTTCCTCAATGATATCTTTCTTGACTAGGTTTTTTTCCTGGTTTTACATAATATACATAATATATGTTACTTCAAGTTTAGAAAAGCAAAGATCTTTAACTACTGCTGTGCATTAAGTTGATCTACGTTGGGTCCCTAAAGGTCTAGGGACTAAGGCACTAAATTGTTCTACATTTAGTCTAGACACTAAGGGTCCACGGACTTTTTTAGGAACTAAAGCAGAAATTTTCACTATTGGTTTAATAAGCTTCTCTGTTTTCACCAAGGTAAAGAACTTTAACTACTAGGGTCTAGGGACTTAAGCACTAAGTTGATTTAGGTTGCGTCTAGACACTTTGGGTCTAGGGTTTTTGCTTGGAAGTAAAGTATATGTTTTGCCAATACAGACATTTCAGTTTCCTGGTAAAGTAAAGTTGCATCTAGACACTTATGGTCTAAGGACTAGAGCACTAAGTTGATTTAGATTGCGCTTAGACACTTTGCGACTAGGGTCTATTGCACTAATCCAATTGATTCTAGACACTTAGGGTCTAAGACCTTTCCTTGGTATTAAAGTATATGTCTTTCCAATAGAAACTTTTCAGTTTCCAGTTTATCAGTTTGTCCAACCTTTACAAGTCCACTATGATATCTTACTGAGGTGATTGAATATCTTCTTGCCGCTTCTACATGATCTACTCCAACTAAAGCAAAGAAAACATCTTCAACTGCAGCAAACCTTTTAGAAAGCTCCTCATTCCGTCACTTTGCACAAAGCTTCTTTTACTCCAATCATAACCAGGTGCTCCTACACTTTGTTGAATGTGTCGAGCTGCCCTCGCTGTCGCTTGCTCACCTCAATTAAGATTCTCGGCCTGACTGTGTTTGTATTTTGTCAAAGGCAGGAGCAGCAGCAGCAGATGATGACGACACTTTGCCCGCTTGGCATCGATTTAAAGTTTTCCACTGCATCCTGCCACTCGTCGCCGTCGCCCGTTGCCCGTCGTCCGTTGCTGGTTGCTGGTTGCGGGTCGCGTCAGGCCGCTCGTCATGCTGTCTGGCAGGACGAAAAAATAAGTCACTCACTTAAAAGTTCAGCGGCTGCAACGTTGCAAAGTTTGCGCAATGTTCCCTCACTCCGAACTTCCCTTTGCCCCGTCCGTTTCCATCTCGTTCCCCACATCGATGTCTATGTCCCTGTCCATGTCCATGGCCGGAGCTGGTCAGTTAGTTTCAATTTTAGTTTTCAGCTTTGAGTTTGGGTTCCGCTTACAGTTCCAGGCTTCTACTACTTCTGCTTCTTCTACTTCATACTCTCTGCCACTTTTTACTCTTTTTTCTGTGTGCTGCAACTTTTTCTCCTTTCGGGGGTTTCCCTTTTTGGCAGCTGGCTGAACAAACTGAACGCTGATTACATGTGACAACTTAATGAGTTTGCGGCCAAACATGGCTTGTTAAGCAAATAAATTAATTAGCGCTCTAATTGAGTTTTTTTCAGAAATACCCCACACCCCTTAGCGCTCATCAGGGAGCCACAACTAGCCTCGCGTGTAATTGATAAGCTCTCAAGCTCGGCGGGCGGGCGCGGGCTTTAAATAATTCCAAAGAAATTAACTATAATTCACAATTCAACCGGTTCGCAATTACGCACACACACACACACATACATATATATGTAGCTGTATATCTGGCATAACCAATGCAAACATTGGGAGAGAGCTCAGCATTCGAAATTGGGAATTCAGAATTCAGAAATCGCAATCGCAATTCAATTTGTCATTTAGCCGTCAGCTAATGGGGAATTAAAATGAATTTTAAATGGTGAAAGTCGAATAAATAATCAGCGAAATGTTGCTAGTGGGGTGTGCTAGACGAGCAGCTACCCTGGAGACAGAGAGTAGCCTGAAGTGGGCTGCCTGCTGTAAGCAAAGTCTCTTCAGCAAAGCAAAGTCTTATTAGTCTCAACTTTATGAGAAATTGTCTTATATGAATTTAATTTAACTAACTTTTTATATAATAAGATATTATAAGATATAATATAAAGTACTCATCCCATTATACCCTTGTTATACCCTGAGTAACTAATAACCTTTACAGGGTATTCGAGTGAAATATAGGCCAATTGCCTTATTATACCCGTAAGCTTTCGCGTGGTAAAGAGCTTCATAAAGTAGCGAACAATGTAAGCAGTTACAGGGTATTTGCAGAAGATTCCATTTAATCTGTTTATGATTCCCTTGACAGAGCTTCAAAACAACTTAAAAGCATTTAAGTGCTTACGCACTTCTCTCTCTCTCTCCCTCTCACAGCATTAAAAATATCTTTATTTCGTTTCTTTGTTTTCACATCTTGTTTATTCAACATTTGCCAAGTTGCTAATTATCTTCTCGTATATTTGTACACCTTTCAGGTAAGTCTCGGCGCCAATCCACTCATCGTGATCGTGCAGCAGAACCGGAGTATTATTCATGGGCGAGAAACCCAGAGCGGGTATGCCCGCCTTGCGCAAGTAGCGACTGTCAGTGCCGCCGGTGAAGATCTGTGGCTTGACAACGAGTTTTCTGTGGAGTGAAAAGAAATCAGTAAGGAATCTATGAATGTCCCTACTTAACTCTCCCTTACAACTCATCTGTGGCCTGCTTAAAGGCCAGCCAGTAGGGATTGCTAGCGTCTGTTCGCGTGGGCGCCACATAGGGATGTCGCTGATCAAACTCCAGCTCAATGCCGCCGCCTGCCTCGGCCATCCATTTGTGTAACTGAGGTAACATGTCATATTAGTCTATATATGAAAGAGTGTCTTCCCCTTTCTTACCTGCGCCTCGAACTCTTCGTGATTCACGTCCAGCGCGAGTCGACAGTCGAAGCCTGCTGTCAACAGCGGCGGCACCACATTACTCTGCACTCCACCTCCTATGCGGGTCAGGTTGATGGTGGTCACATCGCCTATGTTGAGTTCGGGATTGTTCTCGAGACGCTGCACTTGCTGCTTGCGCAGTCCCATCATTTTCTCCAGTATGTAGAGTAACTTTTCGCCCGCAGTGTGGGGCAACAACAGCGAGCCATGCCCGGCTGTACCCGAAATCTTGAAGGTCATGCCTAAAAGAAGTAGAGCAACTTAATAATGCAATGTGAGATCTGTCGGGGCTCTACTTACGCCAGACACTGCGCTCAGCGTAGAACACGGGAAACTCTGCTGTGGGCGAGGCCAGACCCTCGTCCAGACCGAAGCCCACGTTGAGCGCCCGAAACTCTTTGCTCTCCACAAAGGGACGCATGCCACGTCGCCCGCCCATTTCCTCGTCTAGGCAATAGATGACAGATGTAGCTAATGAATTTGTTTATCTATCAATGCTTACCTGCCACAAATGAGATGTGTATGGTGCGTTTGAATCGGGCCCCACTGCCTTTGAGCGCCCGTATTGCGGCCAGATATTGCATGCCAACACACTTCATATCCTGCGTGCCGCGGGCAAAGATACGCCCCTGTGCATCCATCTCGGCGCCGAAGGGTTCGTGTGTCCAGTTTTCTGGGAAAACAGGCACCACATCCATGTGCGAATTGAGCAGCAGAGCAGGCAGCTGCGGCTCGAGGCCCTGCCAGGTCATGACCAGCACCGGATTCGCCTCGTCATAGGGATAGTGCACGGCCACGGGCAGCTCCAGCTGTGCGGCCTGTTGCCGCAGGAATTCCAAACAGGGCGCTGTACGGAATATGGAAATAGGTTTAGTTATGCGAAACCACAGTGGAGTATCAATCTATCTCTGCTAGTCACACCATAATCGGGATCTGGATGCACGCTGGGTATGCGCAGATACTCGCGAAAGTACTCTATCTCCTGATTGCCGTCCCACTTGCAGGTCATTCTCGATCGGCGACTGCAGTCGTACTGCCAGCCCGCAGCTCTGATCTAATCTAATCACGCCGCAACGACCTCGACTGGCTTAGGGGTTTTTGTTTTTCTGTGCTCAGCTGCAACGCGATCCGATAAACGCGGCGAGCACTTTGACGGATACAAATAATTTAGTTTAATTTACGCGCAGGTCTGGTACGCAGCTCAAAATAAACACTCAGCTTGCCTAGCAAAATATTAGCTATGAATTTGCAAGCTGCATATCTGCCTTAAGCAAAACCAGTTCGCTCAGTTTGCAACCTGTTCACACATGAGATTGTGACTTTTTGTGGGTTTTCTATTTTCGAAACACATTTCGAAATTTGTTGAGCAAGCGCAGCCCAGTCGGTGTTCATCTCACTTTGTACTCACTGTTGATAGCTTATCAGTTTGTTAACGTTTTCATAGATAAGACTCTGCTCTATCTGTGTGCAGTAGGTTAATTAGGGTTAATTGAGCTGTGTCAAACTGGCGTTGATGGACTGTAGAATACCTTGGCATGAAGAGAGCAAGGAGATAAAGAGAGTTTCTTCGATTGCAAGATAATTTCAATAAATAATTGTAAATGGTAATCTTAAATTTGATATATAAAGTCTAAGCAAAGCAATTGTCATTTCTGTTTGAGAAATAGAAGAAATAAGATATTGGACAATGATACTTCAATAATAACATTCTATATAGAATAAAGATGTCAGTCTCATCTGTATTTTAGTTTTTGTCAGTGAAGAGTTTATGGAATAAGTAACCTAAATAAGTAACCTTATCTTAAAGGTACATTGCAGGGTATTTTCAGGGCAATCACGCTCAATTTAAACCAATAACACTTGTGCTATCGCAAATTTGTTTTCATACACAATATAAAAGTCTTGTTTATAAACAACTAGAGCAGCTTCTGCCTCAGCTTAGGCACTTTGTTTATAGTATAACATAAAAAAGTATAGTATATTATGGATAGTACATTTTGGTATATAGTATACCAAACACACTTCCAGTCTGTTTGCCTTATAAACATTATCAAGCCAGCAAGTTGGGGCATGCAAACGAATTGCAGCCAAGTCATTTGGCAATAGTTCGTTGAACTGTTTATCGGGAAACGGTGCAAGTCGCGTACAAAACTTTTTCGACTGTGCCAAGTGCAGAAAATTTATGTGCTCACTGTAGTTGATGTTGTTGTACTTTCTGTTGTGCCTGTGCACATCATTAAGCGATAATTGTTGGGGAGTTTTGCCCGAAATGGATGCAGAAAAGTATTGCAATTTGCAAAGCAAACTGAAAATAATTTATATCAGGCTTATAATGAATTCAAATTTCGCAGAGTGAAACAAAAAAGGAAAACAGTGAAAGAAATATACTTATTTTAAGCTATGAATAGAGTGTAAAGTGAGAGAGAGAAAGGTTTTCCAGATAACAAAGGAGATTTTCAGTTGTTCGATTTCTTTAGTTTGCACTCTGCTTTTCTATCAATCTGCCCGACTTACCTAGCATATTTTGTTAACCCATTTTATAAGCATTTTCGGGCAACTTAGGACTCTCATGTGGGAGGCCAATAAGAAGAAGAACAACAACAACAATAGCTTTGCCAGTTTGCAGCTTCCATTGACCTTTTTGCAATATTTTGCAAATTAATTTTCTCTTGCCAGTCGAGAACCTTTAATGCGCTGCACAAAAGCCCCAAAGAGAAGCCCTCAGAACTGACCTAAGGTGCCAGATACACAGACGGACGGACAGTCGAGCAAAGTGAACTGGGATCGACCATCTATTTATTTGACAATTTGCAAAAGGCAGAGAAGGAAAACTGGGGAAGGAGAGGGAGAGACGGGGAGAAAGAGGCAACTAAGAAGCAAATAAATATCTTATTTCACGAAATTCAAAATAAAATGAAATCATTTTCCAAAGGAAAAAGGCAACGGCAAACGAGTCGCATTCGGGGCGAACCCAAAAGTAACAAAATCCCATAAACACGACATGTCACAACACAACACAAAGTTCCCTGGCTTTCTCTCTCACTCTCTCTCTTTCTCGCTGTGCATCTGCGCTTGTCACACTGCCTGGGCTAATTTAGAGAAAATCCTAAGGAAAATGTAAAGCGAAGCAAGATGAAGCGAGTCGGCTTTGAATTACGTCAGAAAAGAAAGCCAAGAAGCGAGCACAGGCAACAGCACAGTAGCAGAAGACAAACGGACAGACGGACAGACAAAGAGACAGACGGACAGACAAACAGCTGAAAACACACACAACCTCGAGAGTTGGAATATTTTCACATATTGAACAAATGTTGGCAGTGGATTTCCCCAATGGCTTTGTCCTTTTGCATTTGCATTTCAAATTCAGCCTCGAAGATTCCATATTATTTGGGGTGCCCCCTTTTGTGGCGGTAGTCCACAGTTAATTGGAAAATCACAAAAGACCCGCTAGCTAATCAGAAAGGGGCTGCCCCTCAATGCTCAATGAGCTCTCTTAACCCGCTTCGATTCGCCTGCTCAGGACTTGACCAACATTTGCTAATTAATTGTTTGGCCATATGGAGGAAGAGTGAAAGAGAGAAAGAGAGAGAGCGAGGGGGATGGTGGACCTTTGGTACATGTGTAATTGAATTGCCGTTAATTGAAAGGCCTCATCAACATGACGGAGACCAGGGACAACTTTTGTGTCGCCGGGTATAATAATTACATTTGTTATTTCGGCAAGCAAGCAAAACAGCAACCACACACGCACACACAGCCACAACATCAATAACAACAACAACAACAGCAACATCAGCTATGCAACGAAGCCAAAAGCCACAAGCAGAAACAGAAGCGAACAAACAACAACAAGAAGAACAACAACAAGAACAACAGTTTCCGTAATCAGGCGAAAAAACAAACGCAAAGAGAAAATTCTTTTCAACGAAAATTGAATAAATTTTAGCAGGCACAAAAAGTGTCAGCAGTAGAGAGGGAAGCAGGGGGGAATGAAGAGAGGTAAAGTAGAGACCTATAGCTTCGTCGATGCTCTGAAAAATGAATGAAAAATGAATTAAATAAGGTTTAAAATACGTTGCTTGGGCCTGGGAAAACTTATTGAGGTTGCCAGGCGACATTTTCTTTGACAGGCTTAGTTTTTTTTACCTTAACTAAAGTCCACTGTGCCAAACATGTATTTAATATAGTGTAATTAATATAAAGTATATTTAATATATGATCATTGTATGTACTTAAGCTGTTTGAGGTTAATTGCGCTTAATTCTTTGGCTAATTGAAGTTCTCCTGACGGAATTTGTCGCCTCTTTTTGCAATTGTTTCACTTAGCACACATGCCATCTTGCTCTCACTTATTCCACGCATCTACAGTGGCTAAAGCAGTGCAAATTTCTGGCAAAAAAGGGCTCAGTTGAGTCGCTTTGCTTTTTGAACCCGAACCGAGCGCCTAAAAATATGCAAAGCGAAAATTTTGCGGCGCATTTGGGGGCAAGTTTAGAGGGCGACGAAGCATTTGCATAATTATAAGATAAATAACAAAAATGTACAACAATAACAGAGTGACAGGCGGGAGAGGGGAGCCGAGAGGAAGGAAGCTCCTGATGAGGCAGCCTCCTGTGACAGATGTAGGGCAGAGGGAGGGGAAGGGGCAGGAAGGCCCGTCTCGACTTTTTGTTTTATTTGATTTCTGACTACAAGAACAATGGAGGCGGCAGGAGGCGCACACTTTATGCAAATGGCAGTGCGTGGGCGTGGCAGTGGTCGCCTTATCTCCGGCATAGTTGAAATAATAAACAAGGGGGGGAGTGAAGAAAGGAGTGAGAGAGAGAGGGGGAGCTGAGAGTGTGACAAGCGGATGTCGTGTGTGGCACACATATTTCACAAAAGTGCCAAACAGGAAACACAGACGACGACATTTTGTAAAATTTATTGCAAAATGGCCGCCGTGCGAGTGTCAACTACCTTCCCCCCTCCCCCCCTCTGTGTCCATTTCAGGCACTCTCAGCGACTGCTGGCCAGGCAATTTGTGCAGTGCTTTTTTCACTCCGCCTCTGACATGCTGGCAGTCGCCAGTCGGCTTAAGTGCCCTCTGAAATGCAGATCCCAGTTTCGACCTCGAGCTGCATTAACTTTTGACACATTGATTGCGACAGCAAGAGAAAGAGGAAGGGGGAGGAGGAGAAAGAGGGAGAGGGAAGCAAGAGTGCACAGCAAGTAAGCCCGCTAACCACTTTGACCTTTCGTTCATTGTGCCTCGCAGCCAGAGTGCTGAGTCTAATGAAATTGTTGGATTATCTTATTCTATATATGCAGGACAGCATAGAAGACAGTCAGCCAGCAGAGTCCATATTCATTCTCCATTCTCCACATTCTCACTGTGGCAGGCTTAAAAATATTTAATTGCCATTTGATTGGCAGCTTGGCACACATTTAATGTGCTTTCCTTGTATCGTCGCCGTGGCTAATGCAAGTTTAATGGACCAGTTAAAAATATTCTGAAACTCGACTTGAAAGGCAAAAGGAATGGGGGAAAAGTATAAGGTATATTGAGGTAAAAATCAGGTCACTTAGGCAATAATTTAGCACATTGTTAATTAGAAGTGACAGCATATTGGAAAAGGATTTCAAGACGGGCAAATTGGCAAAACTAACGAACAGCTGAGTGGAATAATGAATGAGGGGGAGAACTCTATGAATATATTACGGCTTTTAAGTGAATGTAGTGTATGGAATGTTTATGGAATGTTTAGGATTACAAGAATATGAAGAATAAGAGAAATATAAATAACATAAAGAATAAATAGAAAATAAAGAATATAAAAAATGTAAAGAATATAAATAATATGAAAAATATGAAGACTACAAAGAATAAAATGAATGTGAGGCATAAAAAGTGAGTAAAGAGTAAAATTAATATAAAAAAATTATAAACGAATATAAGGAATATTAAGTGAATATAAGAATATGAAGAAAATAGAGATTATAAAGAACATTAAGAAAAAAAAGGAACATAAAGAATATCAGGAAGATATAAAGATCATAAGGAATATTAAAATAGTAAAGAATCTAAAGAATATAAAGAATTTAAAGAATTTAAACAATATAAAGAATATAAAGGAATATAATAATATTAGGAATATAAAGAATATGAAGAATATCAAGAACCTAAAGAATATAAAGAACATAAAATAATATATATAATATACATAGATTTCTCCCAGAACATATGCCTGTAACTCTCTCAATGCTGTCAAGTTGCAACCCTTTTCTCTTGGCAATCACAAGCTGACAAGCTGGCAGCCAGTTAAGCCTCCCCTCCCTGCCTCTCCCCACTCCGCCGTGGCAATTGACTGCGTAATCATATCACACGCCCCCTTGGGCGCTGCCGCCGCCACCCATAAACTACATTGATTTCAGCTGGCCACGCCCACTTTAATTAAACCCCACAACTGACTGTAGACTAACCGAACGCTCAATTAAGCATACGCCGTGTTGCCAGCTCGACAATTAAATGCCACGCCTACAAAATACAATTGAAAACAATAAGGCGAGAGCAAACAAAAAATCTGTTTCGCATTTAATTGAAACGGGGAAAGGCTGAGGCCTGCTCGGCCCCCTTATAAATAAAATATGCTGTGCGCAGGCAGGAGGCGAGTCGTAATTCCTTCTCAAGTCCCCGGGGCAACCTCTTGTCAATCACTCTTTCCCCGCTGATTACCAGCAGCGGCCATTTAGCGTAGCCAGTCTCGACTCCGCTGACATATTAATGAAGTAGTTTGGGGGGCAGCTTGAATGCGGCGACGGCATTTTAAATCAATTCGTGAAACAATTAAAACTTGACTTCGCCTGCTTTCGGCTGACATTGCGTATACGTGGCACCACAAAAGTTTGCCCCTGTTGTGTGTGCAAAAGTTGTTCCGAAATTCATTCAGACTGCACGTTTTTGTTTCACACCCGACAGGCAGACACTCACTCACTCACTCACTCACTCGAATGCTTTCGGCACGCGCACTCAAAGTGCCTGAAAAGTTGCCTCTAGTTATGCGAATTTTGCTAGTCTGTCTCGATGTCTCTCTGTCTGTCTATCTTGCTCTCTGTTTGTTGGCGCTTTGCATAATTAATTTTTTAATGTCAATCATACGCACTGTGTGCCATGAAATAAATGCACACTGCTTATCGCCTTTTCAATTCCAGCAGACAAAACGCACGCGCTTCCATATCCACTTCCCTCTCTCCCTCTCTCTCTTTTTCAGTGCCTGCTTTGTGTGACAGCAGACAAAGTTGCCGAAAGTTTGTCCTGTAATTTAATTTGTATGATTTTTCTGCGCATAATTTGCACAAATTGTTGGATAATTGAGACTCCAAATTGATATTAGCCATGTAAATCAGTTGTGGCTGCAATCTGAGGAGCATAATGGATTAAGAACTGGGCTTATTTCGGAACTAGAACTTCAATCACTGCAATCTTCAGCGTCTTATCAAGAAGCACCTGAATGGAGTTGATAATCTCTTGCAAGAGGTGCCAAACTTGGCTTAAACCTTCGATGGCATTGCAGATGCTCAATTAAGCAAACAATTCTCACTCCTTTTCTCCCACTGTTGAAAGCTTTCGTGTGTGCTGGCATCACAAGTCAAGAGACTACCAATTTTCCATATAATCCCAAACTTTTTGCACACACACCTGCGTGCGTTCGTTGCACCTGCGCAGAGGGACAACTGCAGCTTCACACAAATGGCTTGGAAATTGATTACACATGACACGCCCACACACACACACACACACACACACACAGCACCAGCAGGGTCTCTGCACTGTGCTCTGCTAATGGGCAAAAAACGAAACATCACACAGGGAGAGAGCGAGAGGGAGAAATGTGGGAAAGAAACTTCAGACAGACGCAACATGCGATGAAAAATTACAACAAATATTAACAGCAACAACAAAGACAGCAACAGCAACAGCAATGACAATAGCAAATAGTAATGGCATTGACAATAACAACACTCACAATGGCTGGCACTATTTGTAGCACGAGCAAAGGGCAAAAGATTTTGAGCTAACGAAAAATCCGAGCGAACAATGTGACAAACGATGTGTGAAGCAGTTCGCAGTGTGTGAAGTGCTCTCAAGTGCCACCCAGAGGGGGGCGAATGAGGGAAGAAGAAGAAATAGTGGGGGGCGTAGCCAAATCTAACCATACAGTTATCACAGGACTTACAAGGCGAGCAGAGGAGCAGATACAGCGCGCATTACGTATACGCAGTGGCGCAACTTGGTCATTTTTCATGCCACACGACAGCGACAACGTCGACGAGGACGAGGACGAGCACGATGACTACAAATCGTGACAAATTCTTGATGCGGGTTAAGTTACACATTTCTTTTTGCTTATTGCTTTATTTATTCAGCTGAGCAGCAGACAGAGGCAGCAAGAGAGAGAGAAAGAGAGAGAGACCGAGGCTGATTGCGAACTTTTTGGCATTTTGAAATTTTGGTGGCTTTTTGCCTGCATTAGGTTTTGTCAGTTTGGCATTTGCTTATTCAATTCATCTGCGTGGAAAGCCATTAACATTGCTCTGCCATAAAAATCTAAAAGGGAACTTTGCAACGCCCACACGCAGCGGACGCGACAATAAAACGAAAGCGCACAAGAAATTCCTGCTGAGTGACAAAAAAAGGAGCTACACACACACACGCACAAACACACGCACATACATAAACATATTTATGCATATATATTTTAAATATTTTCCACATAAATTTCACTTCCTTTGCGCTCTGTTGTCAGTGTCATCATCGTCGTCTATTTTGAAGTGTGCGCTGTCCCGCTCTCGCTGCCTGTTTTTACATCAATTTCAAATATGTGTGTGTGTGTATGTGTGTGTGTGTGTATGGGTTTGTTTGTGTGTGTTTGGCTGTGTGTGTGCAGCGTATAAAAATGTTGGCACCCGCACGAAGCAAAGCGTTGTTTGCTTTTAGTAATATAAATTAAATGCATGGCAAGATGTAACAAGTACAGTAAGCACAGGCTACAGTGATAGTAGAAGTATTTGTAAATATGATATAAGTTTATATATATTTATATATGTTTATAATATATGTATATAAGCTGCCAATCAATTTAAAAGTGCATTTGCAAAGAGGCGAACAAGCTGCTTGCTTTGCCTTATTTTCTGCCATTGAAAAGAAATGAAAAATAATTTAAAAAAAATTATAAAAAAAATTCCCAAATATGCAACATATATTTTAAGTGTTTTAAACATTCTATATATATTCAATATTGCGAACTTATCCATAAAAGAAAACCTTTGCCTTTAATTCCCCGCACAAAACGACTTTAATATTGCTGTCTGCATTTCCTTCTCTCTCTCTCTTTTTCTCTCGAAAGTGTCACCTGGGAAAGCGCGTTTCCACATGCGTAAGACATTACTGTACACCTGCAGCTCCATTATCGTCTTTGGCCATATTCAATGACAGCATTTTTAATGCAATTTATGGTCGTTAAGGCGACAAAATATAATAAAAATGAATAATATTCCAACTGTTGTGCGCGAGCGGCAAAAACCGCGTGCCAGCCAACTGTGCATGCATAAATGACTGTGTGTGTGCCGCATGCAACACGTGACAGAGTCCTGCCACAGGCCACACTGCCACACGCTGCCAGGAGCGACAGAGAGGGGGGAAAATCGCAAGGCAAATTTATGAGGGCCACAAAATAAATCGGCGCGCCAAATGTGCGAAACAATGCATAACTCAAAGGAAGAAGCAGCAGCGACAGAAGAACAACGTGAAATAATAATAATATTATATTTTTGTTTATGGCCCGCAATCTCCATTAATAGAATTTGCAGCAATTATGAGGATTTTGCGCGCAGCACGAGCAAATGAAAATATGAAAATATGACGAATGTAAAGCGAGCGAAAACATTTATTCTGCGCTTCAAATAAATAAATGTTTTGTAAATTCTCTCTGTTCATGTTTTGAAATTAAATCATGTGCAAAGGGATTTCTCAAAAAAAACAACGAATGATTCTCTTTATAGTTTGGAGCTCTTGAAAGATGAGAACTTTGAGAGACGCTGCTGTCTTCCATTACAGATTGTAGCAGATTGTGTATGTAGAGTATTCATAACTCAGCTGGCAAAGACTTTAATAAATTAAATTATAATAAATAACAAAAAGAGGAATCTAAAGCTGGTAAAAAGTGCCGTAACAAATTTGTCACTGGCGAGAAAATTTAAAGTCATCGCAACAACAAAAGTGCTGACCACAAACACAATCAATATTGCATGCACTTTAAAACTCTCGTAAGCCAGCAAACAAACATTATTAATGGGATAAAAGTGAATATTATAAACATGACAGGTAAACATTAGCAGCCTTGTGTGCTCAACAATAACAACAACAATAACATCAACAACAACGAAGGTAGAATGAGAAGAGGAAGCAAGCAAAATGGTAAACAGTACAATTAATCAAAGAACAGCTGAGAATGCAGGGTATGCTGGACTAGAGCATGCTCTAAAGAGAGCAGAAAAAGAACAATGCTGAAATGAGGGTTATTAAATCAAAGAAGAGCTGAGAATGCAGTATATACCCGACTAGAGTATACTCTTTAGAGAAAAGAAAGAACGAAGCTGAAGTAAAATCAAAATTATGCAGGAGAATGTTTCTTTAGCTTGAAAATAGCTAAGTAATCATAGCATGCCTTGCCTATAACTTCTTCTTTTCAATTGAAATATAAATTCCTACTATAACTACTTCCTTTTTCAACACTGGCAATTTTAATTTCCCTTCAATCGTAGTAAAATTGCTGAGAGTTCATTGCGTAAAAGTAAAACTCACTTGCAAATCTCTATAGTCAGTGTACTTCGAAAGCTGTTTAACACTCCCACAACACACACTCCTCCCTCTCCACACACACCTCTTCCCCTCTCTGTCACTCACACACTCGAACACACGCCTGCATACAGATGCTCCCGCATTTATTTCAATATACGTCTCGAACATTATGACCAAGGGAAATGCTCATAAAAAATTCAAAATGCCCTAAGTACCTTCAAAGTAGCACAGAAATAACAACAACAACAACAAGGGCAGGGGAACGGGGAGTTGGAAGTGGAAGTGCACACATCAAGAATGGAAGGTGGGCATATCAGCAACTTCAATGGAATAAGGAGGGGAGAAGGGTAACTCCGAGTCTGTTTTCAGCTCGTTGTTCAAACTGACCCGACACGCATGTTTATGCGCTTTTTACAGCTGCTCCACGCTTATCTCGGCCAAACTTTCACCCACTGCATGTGTGTGTGAGTCCGTGTATGTGTATGGGTGTGAGTATGCGTGTGTGTGTGTGTGCGTGTGCGTGTTTGTTTGAAAATGTTTTTTAAAATAACTTTGTGGTCATTTCACTAAATACAACAATGGAGTGTGAGGGCAGCAGGTGATGGCTGCAAGCAAAGTTAAAGGGGGCGGAGGGAGGGTAGTGAGAGGGGGAGTGGCAACGAGAGGCCTCGTTAAAGGCCCGCAAAATTTATGGGTCAGCTTAGCGTCGCCTATCGGAAGCATCACAAAGCCGTGAAGCGGTCACAACTTGTTCCAGCTGCTGTTCTCGCTTCACTTACCTCCCGTGCCCCCTCCCGTTCTCTCTCCCGTTCACCCTCCCGTTTTCTCTCCCGTTCTTCCTGCTGTTCATTCTCCTGTTCCCCTTCTTGTTCTCTCCTGTTTTTTACGCTATTTTTAAGCACAGCCTCATGAGCAGGAATTAAGCAGAATTTTGTTTTTCATTCCCGTTTGTCGTTTTTAAATTTTTCCCTCTGTTTTTTTTTTTGGTTTTGGGTCATGTGCGCGGCCTTCCGCAAGTTATTTATGTCTTTTGGCTTTGCGCAAATTTCTGTTGCAAATTCAAAGCGTTTTTAAATAGCACACCCTAATTGGTTAAAAAAGGGGGCACCACGGACTGCTTGCACCAAATTTAGCTTCGCCTGCTAAGCTAAGCGACCCACGAAGCTGAACTACAAATGTTTTTTGTTTAACCTGAAATCAAAACAATCATCAATCATATTTTTGGGTCACACAAGGTAACTTTCTGCTCCGAGGGGATTGCCGAAGCCAGAGAACAAAGCAAAGCCTTTAAGCGGACTGCTCTTTGAGGGTGGGTTGGGAGGTGGGAGGATGTTCAATTTAAAAATGAAGGCGAGTGTCTTTAAACGACATTTTTGATGATTTTTTGAAGGGGAATACAAGAGACAAAAAAGGTTTTTTTAAAAATACTTTGAGCAGTGAAAATCATCTAAAAAGAGTATTCTAACTTTGTGTTAATGTGGGAAACAGGCAGAATGGGGCTTGGCAGACCCCACATGATCGCTTGTAGAAGCAATTAAGCCAAGTCTGTCCGTTTGTCTATATTTCTGTCTGTATGAACACGTAGATCTCAGCTGTTATGAAAGTTAGAGACACCAAATTTGGCAAGCAAGTTTCTGTCTATCATGCGCACAAAAATATTATTTAAAATATTACCTGCCACGCCCACCGCATTCACAAATCGATAATTAAATTTTTCAACTCGATTTGTTGGCAAGGTAGAACAGATACAACTTTCTGACTTCAACATATGTTTCACTATGTCACTTTAATGCGCGCCTGCCTACCTATATGTGTTAGAGTGAGAGAGCAATTGGCAATAGTCTTTGTTAATTGTAAGTGCATTTTAAAGAGTTTTGCATTACCTTGCGAAGGGTATCTAACTGTCTGTCTTTGCATTCTTCTGGTTTCAACTTAGAAATCTCTTATGCTTCTCGAAACTATGTTGCATACTTAGAAGTGCACACACCCCCATAATACGAACCCAGTTCCATATAGCTTCATGCCAACTTTGCTCTAAAGAAAAACAATAGTTTTGCCATAACTTAGGTAACTTTTTGACTTTCAATTGTTCTGTTTTTTGAAAAACTTCTCTAGCGTAATGAGAGCGTGCAGAATGATTTGACAGAGAGAGAGAGGGAGAGAGCTACGCACAAATGGAACTCAAAGTAATTTCAAAGAACCAATATTCAATGTGGGGCACACAAGTGCTGCCAGTAAACGGAATGGCGGCCACAGGAAACGGAAATTTCATTGCAGACTTGTTCATAAAACTCACAACGCGCTAAGAAATTGGCCATTGGCAAAGTTGGCGAGAAATGTGGAAATGTGCACCCTCCCCTTGCCAACCACCTGACCAAAAGATAAAACGCACTTTACAGTGCGAGAGAAATATATAGAGAGAGCGAGAGACTGAAACACATGCGATGTTTTTTCTTTTATTATATTTGAACTTTAACACAGCTACAATATAAATTAAAATGGAGACTACTTCAGCAAGGGGGCGAGGTAGGAGGCGTGGCAGGCAAAGGGAAAATGAGAATCATGTTGGCGAATTCTGCTTGAAGTTTATGTGTCGAGCCGCCTTCTTGTTCGCTCGCTCTCTCTCGCTGGCTCCCTCTGGCATCTGTCATCTGTTAAATTTGGGTAGTCCACACACACACACACACACATATGTGCATGGTATATGTACTGTATACACATAGATGGGCCTGTAGATACGGCAGACAGTCGTCAGGGCGCGCAGGAAGCTGAAACAGATTCGACTCTTAATAATTTCCGCACTCGAGTTGATCGAAATCATAAAATTTTATGAGTATGCCAAGAGCGCGTAAGTGGCAACTCTCTGTATGTGTGTGACGGTGTGTGTGTGTGTGTGTGAGTCAAAATGGCTGCCAGACAGACACAAAGAGGCAGCAGCCGCAGCCAGCAAAAGGCAACAATGCGACAGATAGAGAGACAGACAGGCAGACAGACAGACACATCAGGCCAGAACACACACAGAACGAGCAAGGGAAGCAGTAAGAAGGAGGAGAGAAAGGCAGAGAAGTGAGGGAGAAATGGAGAGAAGTGGAAGAGTGTCAGCCCTGAAGAGGGGGAAGTAAAAAACCTTTTTTTAAAGCCACAGGGCAAGTGAGCAGAAAGTTTTGCCGTTTTTCCTGCTGCGTAATTCAAAATGAGTGATAGATAGCGTGGGAAACCAGAGCAGAGAGCGTGACAGAGAAAGACAGAGAGGGAGATAGAGCGAGCATGAATAATGGAGGTTATTTCACATCAGCCAAAACTAAAGTTGACTTTTTCTGTCGTTGATTGAATGCCTCGCAATGGCGAGCTGCGCTTTCAAGTGCAAATTCTCTGTTGCTCTTCTCCGTTTTTAATCTCTCTTTAATTCTCTGTTGCTAATCTCTAATTTCGCAAGACAGTTATGATTTCTTTCGCTTCATTTTGATGGCGAATTTAACGCTGATTCCACTTTGCGTTGCCATTTGAGCTTTGCTTGCTCAAAAGTTCGTTTCGTTTTCTTTTCTCTTTCTCTTTCTCTTTCTCTTCTGTTTGCCCGTGATGAATTTATCTGGCTCTATTTCACGCACTCTCTTTGCACTCCCTTTGCACTCCCTTTGCACTCTCTTCTCGTTTTTCATCATTTTATTATTCGCAAAACTTGCGCTCTGCCATTGAGGCTGACCCAGTGCAACAATTCGCGCGCCATCGCGCTTATCAAATAATGCACGAGGGAAATTAATGCGAGGCATACGCAGTTCAGCCTCGTATATATATTGTTGGCTCTTTCTAATTGCAATTTACCTAAAGGGAGGAGGCAAAGGTGCTCAAGTGAAGCTTCCTTTTCATTTTAGGGTTCGCTCTCTCTGGCATCACTCATACGCCGCGTTTGCAGTTTGACAGCCACTCAATTAGCCCAGTTGGACAGTCTCGAAGCCTTTGAGCTGCCAGCTTTCACTCTTAGTGACTGCTCCCCCTTCTCTCTCTACTTTCTCCATCTCTCTCTGTCTTTCTTTCCTGTTCCCACTTTGCCTTTCTTCTTTGCTGCCTTTCACGCCGCTAATTGCAAGCGTGTGGGAGTCGCGACTTGACTTGAGTTGGCTACAAGTTTCTGCCATTTTCTTCATGTATTGCCAGCACATTGTGCCCCAAGGCGACATGGCTGGCTTGGCTGCATGTTAACTGCCTGGCAGAGGCAGAGAGGGACCGTAACGGAAGCCAAATAAATCCAGGCAAAGGAGCAGCCGACGAGCAAACAAAAAAGCGGCGAAATACAAAAAATACACACACACACACACGCACGCAGTGGAAAAACAAAGGGAAAGCGAACGTTATGTTTATTATGCCGAGCATGCGAGTTAATTCCTGGCATTGTTGTTGCTGTTGTTGCTGCTGCTGTTTTGTCTTCTGCCTGTGACAGTGAAAGAGGAGCAAAAGGCACGCAGCTCTCCTGCTGCTCGGCTGCTCCAACTGGTGCCTCTACTCCTGCTCTTTGCCTGCTCCTCTCTTGCTCCTCTTCTGCTACTCTACTTCTTCTACTCCTTGCTCTTCTCTTGCTCCTCCTCTGTGTCTCTTCTTCGCTTCTCCTGCTCTTCTTCTGCTCTTCTTCTGCTCTTCTGCTGCCTTCCTCTTGCTCTTATCCTGCCCTCTTCCTAGTCTCTCTCCTACTGCTGCTCTATTATCCCGCTGTTTCCTTCATATCTTGCACTCATTATTTTTATTTCAGTCGCGTGGATGTTACACAAAATCTTTGATAAAGATATCGGCTAGGGAACAAGCGCGCTTCAACCCAAACACAGCCAGAGGTTAGGTGAGAGAAAGAGAGAGAAGAGAGACAGAGTAAAATAGGGAAGAGAAGGTAGTCGACAAACGAAGCAGTTGCAGCAAATTTGAGTAGATAAAGTTGTTGATTGGATAGAGTTTAAGATAATAAATACGTAACTTGCTCAAATTTGCAGTGTACGTGCTGGGCTCCAGCTTAGTTGAGTACTAGTGCTAGTAAGCATTGCTAACGAGCATTAAACGGCCACTCGATAGATTGACAAAGCCAGTCCACATACATATTAGTAGACTATATAGCTATTAAGCTATACGTATGCATGCACACACCCTAATGGCATTTTAATCATGGCCGAGACTTCTTCAAAGTTTACGAAACATTTTCAATGGCAATAACCACAAATCAAGGGGAACTAGCAGCAAGCAGGGGACTGCAAAGGGAAAACAAGGAGTAAGGAGTAAGGAGTAGTGGGCACTGGCCTGTGTCGGGGCGTGAAACTTCACTTCGATTGCCGTTATCCCTTCTGCCTCGACGATAATCACATCGCTGTAAAGTACCCCCCAGGAAGGTCCCCACTAGAACCGAGCACATTAAATGCTAACGGGCACATCATTAACCCCAACAACAACAGAAGCAACAACAACAGCATGAACGTCTTTAAGGGGTGTATCCCAAGAAGAATCTCATTAGCGCACGGCTCAGTCGACTTATCGACACCGCCTAGGAGCGAGTTCAACTTAACTGATACATTTAATTTTATTTATAACGCACGCATGGTCTGCTGCCAGCAACAACAGCAACAACAGCAACAGCAGAGGAGCCTCTTCAGACTCGACTCGATTCTGTGCCACAATCAAGCGTAATTCGCGCATAAATATTAATGCAGTGCCCAAACAGAGGCAGAGGGAGGAGGGACAGGAGGGACAGGCACAACGACGAGGCACCTGAGCGCAAACTTATTGGCTTATTAAAGCCTAATGCCGTTTTTTGTGTGTAATAATGGACTCCCCAACCTCCCCCTCCCTCCCTCTCTGTCTATCTTTCTCTGTGAATGTCCCCCACTCCTCTAATTGTCTTACGTTATCCCCTTCCTTGGCAAGGTGACAGACAGAGTCACCAAGTTCAATGCTGCATACTAAACTTCTGAAGACCCTTCTCACAGCCTGCCGTAACCCCACCACACCCCTTGACTGGCCATATCGGTTCTCGTGGCCATTTAATATCAATGTGGATTATTACATGACGCCCCGAAATATCCAAGCTGCTGTGGATGGTCAAACTGCTTAGGCTGCGGCCAATGTGGGGCATTAAGTGAGCTTTGATGAATGCTCATGAATAAGCAAGCGTGCCAACTGACAACTGCCAGCTGTCCATATACCCTGTAAAGCGGGAGAGATGAGTATATGCAGGGCTGTGGGGCTGACAGCTAACTGAATAGAAATGAGGCAGAGAAACTAGTTAAAATAATTAAAAATAAGATATAAAAAAAATATTGTATATACATATTTTTATTTTATTTTTTGTTTTTTTTTTTTTTGTAGGGTTTCCTTTATTGAAAAAGCACCCTAGATAGTACTTTTTGTAATATTTAATTAGTCAGGCCATTATAAATTTTGAAATATCTTGAAAATAAATAGTTAAATTATCATCAATTGTTGTATTAAAATCACAAATTATAAGTTTTTATGTATCCCACAAATTTTGTTAGAATAACTGAATAAAAGCTTATGCTTTTTCTCTAAATAAATTTTATTAAGAATCTTCTTTAACTTGATAAAGCTGGTAGTATAGGTTTAAAATCAAAATAATAAAACATTTTCACCAAAAAAAAAAAAAAAAAAAAAATATAATATAAATATAATGTCTCCTAATAATAAAAAATATCGATTAGAATACCATCAAATTTTTTTTAAAGATAATATAATATCATTTTAATCCATCTTTCCAAGATTCTTAAGAATCACAGAACAAATCAAAAAATTTATCAATTTAGCTTGAATATAATTTTAGTTTTATTCCCTCATGCACCTCCTTATTCCCAAATATCGCAATGTCTATTCGATTACTATCAATTATATGTTTTATATATCGTATATATGTATGTGTGAATTCAATCAATTCGAGCTTCAGAAGCACCACACTTGATATTACTTGCTGGGTATCTTTTAGTTTCTCACTCCCTGACAAAATACGTTTGCTAAGCCTTGTTGTTATTCTCTTTTATGATGTTCAAAAATCAAGTCAATAAAGTTGTAGTCCTTGCAGAGAGAGACAGAGACAGAGAGACAGAGAAGGAGACTGACACAGAGACAGAGACAGAAGCAGAGCACGCACCGAAAACGAGCGACGCTGCGAAAAACGGCAAAAGTTTTCAACTCAATTTTCTCGGGCATTTTGCTTAGCAATTTTTCCTTTGCTCGGCATCTTTTAAATATTTATGCTATTATGATGTGCCTCAATTTATGAATTTGCCAAAGTATTTAGTCAATAGCTTAAAAAACAAAAAGTTGGCAATTTCGGCCTGCCCTGCTGCTTCCTCTGCCTGCATATTTTATCACTCTCCCCGTCGCACTCCCCCTCCCTCTAACTCTGTCTATCTCATCCCAAAGTTTGCATGGGGGCCTCTTATCGATGTTGTAAGTGTGGCCATATTTATGAGTATGAAGTCCTGAATTTATGTTAAAAGTTTCTGCTTAATGTGCACAACTGCAGGCTAGTGAAATCTTAATGGAAACAATTTCCAGCCCGAGAGCTCTTCAAGTCCTCGTGGTCCCAACTTTAGGAGAAAGAAAATCCCAACTTCAAAATAAATTTGAATAAAAAAGAAACCAACATTTTGTGGTATTGAAAAATGTAAACTATTTGCATATTAATTAAGTAAAACTGAAAAACTTTCAACAAATAAAAAAAATATTTATTTTGATGCATTAAACAATCTCATTTGCACCGATCGAAGGTTATAGAAAGAATTAAATTAATTTAAATTTGCGTGTCTGTATGTGAAGTGAGGAAATCAAACAAATTTCCAGAGACTGCATAAAAATAAAATTCGAAGGCAGCTCAAAGGGAACTTCAATTAAATTAATGATGGCTTTGATGTTGACACAGCGAGGGCAAACAAATGTGTTGGCTAAAAAAAACAAACAAACACACTTACACCCACACACTTACAGTCCCAAATACGAAAAGCAAATGTGCAAAATGTGGCCACACTGGGCGAGCAGTCGAGTGGTGCGGGGGGAGGTCGGAACACGGTGCAAAGTGCGAGCTGAGCTCCCATTTGGGCTGCACAAATTCCATTACCCAAAACGCCGCGAGGCAGCGACCATTCTGAGCTCAAATTATTTAGATGCCACACCAAAATACACACATACACACACACACGCATACACATGCAGGCAGACGCACACTCACACATAGATATATTACATGATATGCGGGCTGCTGTTGCTGTTGTCCTGCTGCGAATGCACTGAGGCTAGTCCATTGTTCTTATGCCCAGTCGCCGTTGTGGCTGCTGTCAGCCTTGGCATACCCTGTAAAAACAGAAACTCTCGACTGCATGTTTGTTTGAATACTCTATTTAGAAGCTGTTTGTGTTGCTATGCATTTTTAAATGTGGATTGATTAAACTATTTAGCTGTATGTCCAGTTGCCTCGTTGTCCGTTAATTTCTTGATGTGATTAGCTCTACCAGTCTGAGACTTTGGTAGAACCAACTTAAGTTGCATTTGCCTTTGCTTCTAACTGAAGACTTTTACACTGTTATAGAGTAACTTATAGTATAAAAATATATTTGTTTATATGTTTATATGGCTCTAACATCTCTATTTGTACACCTGGAACTATTTGTACAGTCAATCTTTGTCCAACTTCCTATCAAACTCTGCATCTTTCCTTCAAAGTTTTATTTTATCCTGAATTTTAAAATTTTTTTGCCTATATACACGTATATATTTATCTATTCACATTATATAGCTTTGATTACACATATCAATGTATCAGTTCTTTGAATCTTACCTTCTTTCTTCTTTTTAAAGTACCATCAAATTGATCCTCTTCAGTATCTGAATATTTATTCGTCAGCCTATGTGCTTCTCTGTCTTTCTATCAGTCTAAAATCTATCTTCTAATATCTATTTGTTTTCTATGTTTCTATCTTGTCTGTATCACATTGGTTTCACTGTCTTATTATATCTTTGTATGGTTTTCTTAATAGTCTTTTGACTTATTTTAAAATCAGATTATTTCTGAATCTTTAAAACGTTGTTATCTTTCGTCATAAATATTAAGATATTTTTCATTGCCTAACGGCTTCTCTGTCTGTCTCTCAATATTTCTATCAGCTCCTTCACCTATCCATCAATTTCCTCGTTAATTCATATCTCCACCTAATGAATCTGTTCCTTTACTAATTACTTCTCCTGCCCTTTACCTGTCAACTGTCGCCATGACATTCACATGGCCAGGGTATTTGGCCGCTTGGCACTCACTACTAATTGAGCGGCTCTTACTCTTGTGTTTTATTATTGCCTCTGCTCTACTTTGCTCTTCGACTCGAGCAGCAATTTCCGCTCCAGATACTCGCTCAGCACTCGGCTCGTTGCCGAGGGAAATTATTAAAAGCGAAAACGGGCGCGCTATTATTTTTGACACTGATAAATTTACAGCGCAGACCTTGGAGTTGTAACCTCCCGTAGTAGTCCTTGTCTGTGCATGTGTGTGTGTGCGAGTGTGTGTATGTGTTGCATCTGCTTCCATGTGTATCTGGCCCCTGCTACTGGCCTGGAAACGGAACAAGGCGGAACAGGGCGGAAACAGTGCGAGACTAGCACATGGCTACCGGGGAAGTAATATAAATCGGACCCCAGGGATGAATAAGTTTGTGTTAGTTATGACATTGTGTGTGTCCTCCACTCGCAACTGCATTTCTCTAGGTGTACAACTGAGAGAGAGAGAGAGCGACTGCATATGTGTTTGCTCGCTGCTTAATTATGCAAAATATTTTTGTGATAATGCAACATAATTGGTGCTTTCAAAAACTATTCAACCAGAAATAAAAGCCATTAGTAATAGAACAATATTTTTGTGTGCTCAACAGTTTAAACAATTTAGTGAAGTGAGTTAAATGCCGAAATAATGGCGTAAATAATGAAGGGAAAAAGTCAAAATAGAAACTTTCCATTGAAACTTTGCAAAGCATTTTAGTAACAAGAAAATGCAATAATATTTTGAATACTTCGTTGTCTTCTTTCCATACGATTTGCTTATTGTTTTTAGGGCATTAAAAAGTTTGCTGCAAGTCAAATATTTATACGAGCGTCTGCTGCACTTAGCAGACTCCATTAGAGCAAAGTTCTTTATTAAAAAAATATATTTTCTTAACATTCTTCTCTTTGCAGTCGAAGACAAATGCGTGGCAGGAAGCGAGGCACGGACAGGTGAAACGGAAGTGCAAGGTACGTAAATAAGTCAAAATGCAGTCGAATTGCGTGGGGTCATAAATAAGCGAACAACAATGTCGAGAAAGCCAGCCGGGCTAAGCACGGCGAGGAAGCCAAAAAGACAAGGAAAACAGCAGAAGCAGTGGAAGAAGAGGAAGAAGCAGTAGCAGAAGAGGAAGAAGCAGCAGCAGCAGCAGAAGAAGTGGAAAATATTAAGTGCTAAAGTTTTGGCGCTGCCTGTCAGAAAGGACAACTGCGGCACAAGAAAAAAACGCCAGTGCAAAGCAATAGAGACATCGAGGGGAGGGAGAAGATTGCCACGCCCAGGGCAAACGCCCATTTCATGGCGCAATATATATATGAAAGCGAATCCATGTTAAATTCTTAGCACAACGTCGCGCATTGTTTGACTCGAACTATGCGCCGAGTTATTTCTTTATTTAAAGTCACGAACGCCATTGTTAACTTGTTTTTTGCACCCCCCTCCCCCTTTGCACCACCCCACCCTTAGCTCACACAGACAAACACATACGCACAATTTCTAGATGGATGCGGGGGCGCTTTTTGTGCAAATTGTTCAGCCAAAGTCAAAGCAGGAAACCCTTTTTTGGACGACATGCTTAAGCTGAAGCTTTATGAGGCCACTAAAGGGTAGTCGCAGGGGTGCGGGGAGGTACATTGCACTGGCGTCGACAATATATTAGAGTCTGCCACTGTGTGCGAGTGTATATGTGTGTGTGTCTGTGTGTGTGCCCTGGCTGGTGTTAAGTCAGCTAAAAGCCTTTGGCTCCAACCGCCTGAATTTGGTAACTTTTTAGAAACGGATGCAAGCAAGAATTACCAGAGACGTCGAGAGGGGGAGTGGAAGGGGAAGAGAGAGGGGGGACAGTTCCACTTGCCAGCCAGAGTTGACTATTTTTGTGGTGGCGCGGCAAAAGTTTTATGCGCGACCCACCCCTGCCTTAGCCTCTCCTTGCCCTCAAAAAGTGCATTCAACGCACTTGCGAGTGCCCCCTTAAAAATATGACTTGTAAATGGCCCCCAGTGGGGAGGGGGAAGGCAAACTTGCATTTGCTCTCGAAGCTATGCGAAAGTTAGCTAGCTAAATAAGTGGGAAACAGTTGGCGAAACCAAAACGAAACAGCACAAGCCGCAGTGACACACATTGCCGACAGCGATTTTAGTGACCGGAAATATGCTTGGCTTCAGTTGGGAATGCATTAAAAGGAATCGCAATTGAAAGGGAATAAATAAAGGAATCAATTCTGGCGCAGCATGTAACTACTGTTATTCAAATAACAAAAATATCATGTAATAAACAAAACCCTTTTACTTGCTGTTCTTTTTTAACCGCACCTGAAACTATGCAACACTTTTTTGCCTGTCCTTCCATCACTCACACTTCTTGCTCGCTCACATCACTTGTGCCTCTCATTTGTTTAACATATTATTGCTGCGCATTTTTATTCGCTTTGCCAATGATTTATTGCGCAAATTTCATTAATTTGCTGTGCTGTCATAAAACGACATCGAAGAAAAAGAAGAAGAAGGGAAAACAAAATGAAATGGAATAAAATAAATTTGATTGGCGCGTGTGTGCGTGCGCGCCGCATTGGTGTTAAACGAATTTTATAGCCCACCTATGGGGCACACACACACACGCGAACACACACAGGCTTACACGCAGTGAGACTATACAAATGTATTTATGGCGCAGACTGGAAAAACTCATTATGCTTGCGCACTCGACTTGGTTCTCGGAATTTTAAAATATACATTCGCGTTCCGAGTTTTTGGTTTTACAATGTCAAGGAACACGTGTTCTTGGCACTACGTGTCAAAAATTAAAAGTACTCGGGGCAGACAGACACACAGACACACAGGCAGGCAGGCAGGGGGGTGGGGGAGAAAGAGTGAGGCAGTTGGATTACGCGGCCAGAAATTGCGGGCGTTCTCACGAGCAAATCCAGCGTTATAGATCGTGTCTAATTTACGAGCAGCGAGAATCGCGCGCATTACTCTCTCTCTCTCTCTGTCTGTCTCACTCATGTACGACAACTTATTAATGGTGCCCACATAAGTATGCTATAGGAAATTTACTTTTTTTCTAATTTACGCCTTGCGTGCTCTGGCAAGCCCACAGACCGTGCTGGGCCCAAGCATTTTCCATTAAGTCTGCAGCTGCTTTCGTCATAATTCATGGCACTCGGCGGGAATGCAACACACACACGCAGACACTCACACAGACACACATACAGTTGCAGAGAGTCACAGATTGGGGGCATGTTAATTTGTAGGCCGCTGCAGGCGGAAGTCCTTTTGGGTCTTTAAACGCAAATGAAAGGCGAACTGAAGCTTTTACTGCCGCCATGAGCTCATGTATCATTTGTGCGTGTGTGTGTGTGTGTGTGTGTCGCCTTCTTCGCTTCGTTTTCTCGTTGCTCCCTTTGCGTGTTGCTCCAAATTAGATTTTCATTTGCGTGGCCTCGCCTCGTTGTCCTTTCTCGTGCTGTCTTCCTCCGATTGAGCCAACTTTGAGCACTCGCACACTACTCACAACTTTACGACCTGAGGCATAAAACCCTTTTGAACCTGACCCGCACTCATCTTGTGCGCCTTGCGCCGAATCAATGCCAGAATTAATTAATCCCAATTAGGCAGCCCAACTGTCATAAACTGTGCGGTAATATATGAGCTATGTGACACAGAGAACTCTCTCCCTCTCTCGCTCTCTTCCTTTATCTAGTCTAGTCTTCTTTGAACTACAAATTTCCCACTCAGACCACAGGAAATTAAATTTCTTTTGTAAATTTACCAAAGTCAAGTTAAGTGAAGCAATCATAAGTATCCTTCGTGCTGTCAATGGAAGTCAATTGACATCATTTATTGATTTTGCAGTCAGCAACTTGGTCAAGTTTCTTGGGATTATGTTGGGTTGGTGTGCAGCTTGACTATATAAAGAAGTCTCTCAGCTACTTTATGAAGAGAATAGTTCAGTAAGCTGTTCGTCAGAGCCAGATTTATATTCGCATGAATATATATTGAAATATTTCTGGGAATGTATCGGTCTATTACTTTTCCCATTTCTCATGAAAATCGGCATCTGGCAGTTACCTTTATTGATTGACAGACAAATTCGTTTGAAATCTTTTGAATTTATGCGAATTTGCGCGAATTTGTTGAGCCTTTTTCCGTCCTTTTCTACGATATCAAAGCCAGAGCCCGCAACGCCTTTTTTGCTGTGGCAACATTTGTAGCATTTCGCATAAGCGATGCCAACTTTTTAATAAGCAGCAGCCGCAACAACAACAACAACAACAACAACAACATATAATTGAACAGCTGCCTAGGCTGGGAAAGTTTGCCAAAACGGAATTTCAAGGATTTCGGCTTAAAGCTGCCAAGCAAATTGGAGAGACTGCGGCAGGCAGATCGAAAGTATGCAACATAATAATAACGTTAAAAGATAATGAGTACGGCAACAGCAACAACAACAACAACAGCTGCAACAAAGGCGAATTAGTCGCACTGGCTTCGAAGAGATAGTGGGGGGGGGGGGTGTGCTATCAATGGCAGCACGCCCCATTTCCAAAGAACCAAACAACCGAAGAACCCAACAACATGAAGAGTAACAAATAGGCAACTTGAACAAAGTTTCAAGAGTCAAAACATTTGGCGGGCCAACACACACACAAACACACACTGATAGCACGTGTGTGTGTGTACATGAATATATGTATGTACTTTGTGATATTTATCGTTTCTTAAGTATTTTTAAGAAGTTTGCCACGGCAACTTTTGCTCTCCCGCTCGCCTGGCGACAACAACAAGCATTTTGTCCTGGGCACATTTCGAGTGGCACTTCAAGTTGTCAGACTCTTGTCTTCTCTCTGTCTCTTTCTCACTCCGTCTATCTATCTCTTTCTCTCTGTCTCTGCTTGTCTGCCGCATTCCGTTCAATTTCTGCCTGAGCGGGACAGTGGGACATTCTTTGCAAAGTTTTTCAAGGCCTTAATCAACTTTGGATATCGCTTAATGAGCGCCAGTAATGAGTTAATTCTTTTTCCTGCTGCCTTAACGCCTTAAATAGTTTCAAAAGTTTAACTTGCTAAATTCGTTAAATATTTCAAGCTGCAGCTGTTGAAATGTTTAACAGTGCGAGCACAGGGGCAGTGTTGCCAGGATAGAAAAAGAGATTTCACGTTAACAGTTGTCATTTGGGAACTGAAATAACATTACTTTTATGTTAACGTCAAAAGTTTCACGTTGCGAACCTAAAACTGGCAAATATGAGTTTCATATATCCAGGAATTAAGCAAAAACTGTAATTGTAATCACTTGATGTGAATTTTGCTTGAAAAAAGCTAAGCTGGCAACACTGGTGAAGCGCTGTTTACGACTGTTTGCTGACAGCTACAGCAATTTTATGTTAAAAGTGTGAGCGAATTACAGAGCTTATGTTAATAGTGTGATCGATGAATGTTAGTTAACAGAATAATAACACTAAGCACTGAACACATAGAGACCTCAAACAGGGGGTAAATCTGTTATTGCTAGTTTTCGTATTGAAGTACCCCAGAGCTCGAAGCTTTGAGAGTAGAGACTTCGGCTGCACGCTCGGCTGGGGTACTTCGATGTTTTACACAATCTTATGCCTGCAAACTTCTCAAAAACTAAAAATCGGGTTACGGTACAAAAGTATCTTAAAGATACAAATGTGTCTTTAGCATACAAATTTCGCAAAAACTAAAAATCGGGTTTGCGGTACAAAAGTATGTTAAAGATACAAATTTATCTTTAGCATACAAATTTCTCAAAAACAAAAAATCGGGTTGCGGTAAAAAGTATCTTAAAGATACAAATGTATCTTAAGCATGCAAACTTCTCAAAAACTAAAAATCGGGTTGCGGTACAAAAGTATCTTAAAGATACAAATGTATCTTAAGCATGCAAATTTCTCAAAAACTAAAAATCGGGTTGCGGTACAAATGTATCTTAAAGATACAAATGTATCTTTAGCATACAAATTTCTCAAAAACAAAAAATCGGGTTGCGGTACAATTGTGTCTTAAAGATACAAATGTATTTGATGCATGCAAAATTCTCAAAAACTAAAAATCGGGTTGCAGTACAAATGTATCTTAAAGATACAAATGTATCTTAAGCATGCAAAGTTCTCAAAAACTAAAAATCGGGTTGCGGTACCAAATGTATCTTAAAGATACAAATGTATCTTTAGCATACAAATTTCTCAAAAACAAAAAATCGGGTTGCGGTACAAATGTATCTTAAAGATACAAATGTATCTTTAGCATACAAATTTCTCAAGAACAAAAAATCGGGTTGCGGTACAAAAAGTATTTTAAAGATACAAATGTATCTTAAGCATGCAAATTTCTCAAGAACAAAAATATCGGGTTGCGGTACAAAGTATCTTAAAGATACAAATGTATCTTAAGCATGCAAACTTCTCAAAAACTAAAAATCGGGTTGCGGTACAATTGTGTCTTAAAGATACAAATGTATCTGATGCATGCAAAATTCTCAAAAACTAAAAATCGGGTTGCAGTACAAATGTATCTTAAAGATACAAATGTATCTTAAGCATGCAAAGTTCTCAAAAACTAAAAATCGGGTTGTGGTATATATGTATCTTAAAGATACAAATGTATCTTAAACATACGAATGTATCTTAAAGATACAAATTTCTCAAAAACTAAAAATCGGTTTGCGGTACAAATGTATCTTAAAGATACAAATGTTTCTTATGCATGCATCGCTGTTTTTAGCAGTGTGAATCGATAGTGTCATCGATATGTCTGCTTACAGCGTGATCGACCAGGAGGAGGAGTGCAGCTGCCAGGCTTAACAGCCTGAGCAGGAGGAGCATGCGTGGTTGAGTAACATTGCTGCTCACTCTGCTCTGTTAGATCTCTGTTCATACTGTAAACAAAACAACAAATTTCAAACCGCGAACATTTTACGAAAGATTTCCTTCTCTGCATATTCCACTCAAAGTTAAGTGTTTTATTTGTTACACATTAAAGGCTTAGGCCAAGCCCAAAACCAATTAAGCGACAAACACACACGCACATCCGCATTTTGCGCACTCGCAGACTTATCCTGTTTGTACGGCCATAAAGCACACAATCAAAACGGCAACAAAAGAAGATGCGAGAAGGGAATAAAGCACAATATTTGGCACTCACTTCTAACGCATTCCTAATCTCGTCTCTTTGCAGTTATTAGACGGCGGCAGACGGCGGCAAAGCTGACTCTATTAACAGAACAAACAGCCCCACAAAAAAAGGAAAAAGGAGGAAGCAAGAGGCAAATCGAATTGCTAAGCGGCTGCCAATGAGACGGCAACACATCCTTGTCAGCGACACCAACAGCAGGAGTAGGAGCATTAGCTGGCAGCTGGAGCAGCTGTTGGGACAGGCTTAGGAACGGAAGCCGCAGCACAATCGAAGCAGTTAGCGAGGCCAAAGCGGATTGCGAATTTTCTCTATATATATATTGACACAAGGAAATCGTTAGCCGGCTTAGCCTGCTCTGCTGCTGGCAAACAGAGGCGACGAGGCGCATTTAAAATTAAAAATATATGTATAGATGGCGTGGGAGAGAGTGAGATAAATCTATGCATATGTTAGAAAATCACTAGACAGAGAGGACGCAGGGCGCAGGCGAGAGAGAGAGAGAGAGAGAGAGAGAGAGAGAGAGACAAAGTGTTATGCTAATGCCAAAGAGCGAGAGCAGGCCATGAATATTACATGAGCCCGGCAGCTAAGCCAGCCAAGTGATGACAATAAGCCATGAGATGACGCCGCTGCGCTAGGCAGGCAGACAGAGAGAAAGAGAAAGAGACATTAAGTCAACGACAAGCAAACAAACTGATAAAGAGTGAGAGAGATAGGAAGATTGCGCTTGAGGTAAGACAGACAAGATGGCGGAACTGCGACGTGCAAATGGCATCGATGCCTCCACGCCGCGTCTGCACAAGCAACATTCACTGCGCGATCGACAGACGGCGACGCATCCGCTGCTGCTGCACTCGCTGGCAGATCACGGCTGCAACTTGAGCAGTGGCGGCAACAGCGCTGCCAGCACCAGCAGCAGCACAGCAACAGCAACAACTGCCCTCGGGCTGGGCGGAGGAGGAGGAGGTGCAGCACGTCTGAACAGCGTCGAGTTCGATGAGCACGATATTTACTACGTTTCACCGTCGAAGCGAAAAGCAGGCGTTGCTCCCGTTGGACCCGCGCTGCGCCCCGCAACGGCCTACGAGACTGGCAACTGCAACGGCAGCAGCAGCAACAACAATATCAATAGCAATCACAATGTGGTAACCTTCTCGGACTACGTCAGCGAACGTGGCGTGACCAACAGTTGCTCCTCGGCCTCGTTTTCCACCTCGCATCGCGGCTCACTGAAGCGCTCGAAGGGACGCAGCAATCAATCGCTCTGCAGCTGCGATGCCGGCGATGAGGCGCAACTGCAGCCGGATGCAGCACGACCCTTGTACGAGTACAGCCTGGAGCGACGCCGCAAGACGCACACCTACACGTGCGAGCAGAACGCACAGATACTCATGAGACTGGAGCGCGAGCGTAATCGTAAATTATCGCTGACTTCTGTGGGCAACGGCGTCGGCGTCGGCGTCGAGTTGCAGGTGAGTAGTAGTAGTAGAACAAAGCTTATGTTTATGTAATTGGAATCATGGGCAGCATCCACAAGCGTGACCCCCCACGACCCCTATATCCGCGTTGGCTTCCTCCCCCGTGCCAGAAGTTCACAGGGCAGAAGGCACGTGCCGCGCATAGAGGAAGCCTGGAACGTTTGTTTGGCCTGTTGCAGGCAAATTTGATAGGCAAACAATTCGCGGCACGTAGCTGCGGCAACAAAGCTTTGACTGACATTATGGCATGTGGCACATGGCACCTGAAATTTGCTACCTGCCACCGTGCTACCTAGGTTGCCACGCAAGTGCTCGCATACTCGCAATTTTGCATACTGCGAGAGCAATTAAAGTTCTGCTTAGTTGTGCTCACGAAATCTTTTACTGAATTTATTAGGCAGCAACAGAGAGAGGGAGACAGGTAGAGGTAAGAGAGATTAAGATGAGGAGAGAGAAAAGGGATGTGGAGAGAGCTTGAACCAGAATTTGTTAAGATTTTTCTAGTGCCAGATGTTCCTCTTGTGACTCGAGCTTTACCTGATTTCGAAGAAAAAGAAAGCACTTGAGGGAGATAATCGTTTGGCTTTGCCTGAGCTTCCTTATTTCTTGTTGAATCATTTATATATACATATTTCTCGCTAAATTTTGCATTGTCTACTTACAAGAATTGGCTAAAGCAGAAATTACATTTTCAGAAAGGTTTGCTACTTCACGAGCTGCTTAGACTAATGTGCTCTATAAAGGACTTAAACCACTTTTTTTGCTTTAATAATATTAAATTAAAGTAAACTAAAATTAAATTTAATAAAATTAAAATAATCTTAAATGCAAATGTCCTAAAATTATTTTAAACCTACCTATAAATGTCTATATTATATATTATTATATATTCTTTGTGCTTAAATTTGTTAAAAATTTATCACTTTTTAAATTATTCATTTGTTAATTCAGTCGACTGCATTTAAGTTAACTTTAAATTAATTAAATAAATAAATGAAAAATAAATAAATAATCTTTGTTGCCATTTGCTACATATTATAAAAAGGCATATTAATGAAATTGTTTCAACCATAATGTGATTAAAAGAAGGATGAAGAGATTAATTATGAACAAAAAATCGCATCTCAATATCGTGTTTACTTCTTTTATGTAGAAGAGTCCCTTAAGTCGTTTAATTTTATACAGAAACAAACAACTTTGAAACATTCTAGCTCCATTAAAATTTGTTAAATCTGAACTACTTTTTTTGAGAACCTAGCAGGTCATGTCGAACTGTTGACAAGGGCATCGAATAAGTTAGTTAAACCGTAACACACACAAATAATACTCCGACAGTGAAGATTGTTTGGTTTCTTCTTCACTTTTGGAATATTTCGTAAAAATCCTGAACTAAAAAAAAATAAATAATCAAATATCAGACAAATAAACATCAACAAATTCGAGAGATTATTATTATTGCTACTCTAACTTCTCAGTAAGGGCGAAGGGCAAAGGATTCGTGATGGAAGGGGGGAGCCTTTCGCAAGCTGTTTCCACCACCATTTCCACCGGCTCGGCGGCTAAGGTAGGCAAGCCGAAGAAGAAGAAATCGGCTCTGCCAACCTTTGACCTATCGCTGGAGCAGAAGATTGACATCAAGAAGGCCTTCGACCTGTTCGATACAGAGTGCACAGGCTTCATTGAGGTCAAGGAGCTGCGCGTAGCGATACGTGCTCTGGGCTTCGAGCCGACCAAGGACGATATACGCAACATGATGGAGGAGATCGACAAGGACAAGTCGGGACGCATTGCATTCAATGACTTTTTGATTCTAATGCGCCTGAAAATGGCCGAGAAGGATACCAAGCAGGAGCTGATGAAGGCCTTCTCGTTCTTCGACGACGATCACACTGGTCACATTTCGTTCAACAACCTTAAGCGCGTTGCCCAGGAGCTTGGTGAAAAACTAACAGACGAGGAACTGCAGGAGATGATCGACGAGGCCGACTTGGACAATGATGGTGAAGTGAGCCGCGAAGAGTTCTTGACCGCCTTGCGAAAGACCAACTTGATATAGGATACTATATGCAGATATGTACTCATGTTTTATTGGTTAATTTTAGGCAATACTTTGTATAGATTTTTGAAGAGGTTTGGATATGCTTCGGTTCAATAAAACGGTTATCAATGTAGGTCAGCAACACACTCTGCACGTTTCAATTAATGCTCTGTCCTTGGCTAAGGGCGCCCAACGAGGGCTCTTTGTGGCCTGCTGCCATTTGTCACAATTAGCGCGCTGCGCTAAGCGGAACTTCAATTACGAAGGGGAATGCGAATGGGGGGAGAAGGTTCGCATTATCTCCGGCTAGATCTCTGGCGTGGCACAGTTTGTTGTGGCTTTTTTCTAGTCCACTCCCGCTGTCATGCATAACAAATCTCTTTTACACATTTGATGTATGTGCTTGCTGTGTGTGTGTGCAGCTGCTCCACTTTCGAGTTGCTGCAACAAACTGTGGCTGCAATTTGGTCGCATGCGTGGGTGCCCCTCGACCGGATGTTGGCCAGACTAGAATGTGCAGAGGAGTAAAGGGAGTGTAAAACAGACTCTCGTTATTTAGTAGCATCGTTTAGCTTTTTATTTCCGCCATGCGTTGCGTTTAGCGCCATTTAGTTGTTGTGCGAGCCAGGCTTTAAATTCATCAACAGCTTGCTGTGCAGCGAGGCGTATGCGCAATTTATGTGTCCACCATGTCAAGCCAAGCCAAGATACCCAACGCCTTAGTCAGCTGCCACACAACAAATAAATCAATCAGACTATCGGAGAATAGAAGCGCAGAGCATACTCAGTCAAGCTCGAGGCTTAAGTCGCGACAATTTGGCATAACAAATGAACTCACTGAGAGCGGAACAAATTTTATTCATTTGCCATTCAAGCATTTTAATAGATTCACAAACATTCATGCATATTTCAAAATAAATCAATTACTTTATTTAATATGAAAATGAGTGAGTGAATTTAAGGCAAAGTGAAATTTAAATGCACAAAGAGTTGAAAGCGTTTTTTTAAATTTTAAAAATCATTATTATCATTTGGTATATGTAATTTAAAATAGTTGACTTTCAGTTCTTTAAGAAAAAAATATAATAACAAATTACTTTAAATATCTATACATAGACTTCATGGTAGACTCACTTCAACCTGTCTGTCCATCATTGAGTAAAGCTTTCATTATGCCTGTAGTCTGCCCACTTCTGGAGGGAAACGCCCTCACAAAGTTTTCGCAAATAATTACAAGTTTTGCGCACAAACAAAAACTTCAAATAGCCATTGATAAGGTCGTAAAGTTAAAAGGCTGTCGGGTAATTACGACGATGCCGCAGATAGTGAGACAAGAATTGGAAAAAAACTAAACGAAAATAAAATAGAAATAAAACTAACTTGAGCATTTATAAAAGTTTTTGCTTATTGCTTTTGCTAAATCGATTAAAGGCGATCCACACACAGACAGAAAGAGAGAGAGAGGGAGGGGGGGGGGAACTGTAAGGGAGGCCAAGTTGAAGTAAAATATAAGCAACACTCAATTTTGCGAACATTTAACTAAATACTGGGGCCGAGCTTGCTTTGGGGGAGCAGAAAAAAAAAAAACTAACACGTTCTAAGGGGATCCCTCGACGAGGAGCAACAGCTACGAAAGACGAGCGTAAAAAAGTTTTGCGCAAACTACAAAACTGCCATAACTCAACATTACGCCCAACAAACACACTCACACACACACACACATACACACGCATAACTGTAAGCATATTCGAAACGCTGAGCTGCAAAAATTTCGTAACTGTTGCAAGAGAGTTGTAAAAAAAGTAAGATGAATGCGCCCACACACACACACACCAACACACACACACACACAGAGACACAGCCAGCTACACACTTATATAAATTATGGTAAAAGATTGCACAAAATTGCAGCAAAGTAGACGAAAAATTATTATAAAATGTGCATTATGAAATTTAAGGAGAGACAAAGACGCGCATAACTCATGGCGGAGAAGAAAGGCGCATGCAAAGAGGAGAAGAAGAAGAGACTCAAATGGTATAGAAAGCTAAGCGAGAAGTCGCGAGAGATTTGCGGCATAAAGAAATGAAATGTGCAAGTGTATGTGTATGTTACGTATACGTGTACGTATGCACAAACTATGCGAGTTTGCAGCGATATATCAAGCAATTTAATGCTTAAAAACGCAGCGCGCACTGCGGTTACCCGCCACGTTCTGCGGTCGTGCCCCCCCCCCCCTCTCTTTCCTCCACTCGTCTGCACTGCATGTTAACCCTTGCCCATAAACATGGCGTCCAATTTGTGGCATAAACGCCAAATAAGCATATACAGCAGAGCAGACGATGCGAGCTCTCTCTCTCGCACACTGTTGCATACTTGCAGGCGGCGACAGGGGAGACACGCACATGCATGCAAGAATGGCTGCTACTTGAGGCGAGCCAGCGAAAGCGGATTTCAAAGTGCATATGCAAGCAGCGTATTCATGATCCCGGGGACCCGCTGCCTTTAATTAGAGTCTACTTTGAAATGTTCCGCACCGGAGACGGCGCTCTGATTAACCCTCAACACATTTGTTGCCATTTTAAATAGTTAAAACGGAATTAAAGAAAGAAGGCAGCATAAGCAGAAAGATAAATTAAACTCGCTTTGTTTCTTGTTAATCATATCCGTAAGGGAGAGGGGGAGAGAGAGTTCCCCCTTCGTATTATCTCTGCCTCCTTGGAGTTAATTGCCTATTGCAAACTTATAAGGGGAGCAGGCTGCCCTTATCAAATCAGCGGCGTGCCTGAATTAGCCCCAAGTTCTTGTCCGGAGTGAAAGTTATGCAGCAGACGCCACCGCAAAATATTTGCATAAATTATTGAAGTTTACCCGGCGACAGGCGAGGAAAATTACCAACGTCGTGTAATGAAAATATGAAAATTTTCAATTTCCACTTAAGCAGCGGGCACGCCACGACATGCCCGGCCATTTTGCAGGTCCACGAGACGAGACTAAGTAAATAAAAATAATCAGCAAGAACACGACAGACGACAACAGTAACAAGCTCAGGCAGGGGGAGAGCGAGAGGCATAGGAAAAGGAACAGGGAGGGGAGGCAGAGTGAGAGGAGAGACTTTGCCGGTGCTCGGCTGCACGGCATAAAGCAATCAAAATTCAAAGGAAATTTTTATTAATGTCAATGCGTTTCGGTTCGGCCAGACGCATAAAAATAAAAAGCAAATCAATGCAAATGTATTTCCCGTAACTGAATTCAATTTCAAATCCCCGGGGCGTCGATGCCGGACAACGATGACGACCAGAATGACGATGAGGATGAGCTTGATGAAGTTTATGGCGACGCAGTCTCTGGGCGCTGTTGATGATGGAGACCGGAGCTGGGGCTGGGGGCTGAGGATGGGAATGAGAACGATAATAAAGAACGTTGTTGCTGCTGCCTGACCGTGCCAAATTCAATTAGAGTGTTCAGGAACAACAACAACAACAACAGGGAACGCACTTAGAAGGCTAACTGTAAGCTGAAAACTGAAGTGAAGAACCCAAGCGATATGAGCTGAGTGACTGACTGTGTCAGTCTGTGTGTCAGTGTGTGTGCACTGGACAGGGATAAACCTTTTTCTTGCCCTTTTCGCACGTCTTTTATGTCCGCCTGCATGTGTGTGTGCGTGTGTGTGTGTGCGGGCTTTGTGTGTATGGCATAATTAAATTTCATGTAGCCGGAGGCGAGCTTAAAACGCGTGTGCTGCCCTCTCCCTCTCTCTCTCTTTCGGCACAGGCGTTGCAAATGTGTAGCATACTTTTCGGCATGTCAGTCCGCATACAGAAGAGATACGCATAGAAAATTAAGCAGGTATTGATTAGTTTCATGCAGAGAGAACTTTAAGCACAGCGCAGCACAGAGAGAGCAATAAATAAATTCAGTTTCGACACTTGAAAACTAGGCGAATTTATGGCGAATACGTTTTGCAAACTCTCCCTCTCCCGGTCTCCAGAAGCTGCTCGACACGCTTGATTTAATATGATTTCCCGCCTGTGCAACAGCTGCACGTTATATAGCTTATGCCTTGTGCTTCTTCTACTTCTACTTACCTCCTACTTCATCACTTCCTCCCGCTCTTCTTCTTTGCAGAGCGACACGCCCAGCTTGTCGGATGTGGACGTCATACCGCCAGTGCCGCCGCCGCCAGCCCTGAAACGGAACGGCAGCATGCGCAGCCTGCGACTGCTGCAGCAGCTGCAACAACAACAGTTGCTGCCAGGTGGCAACAACCACAACAGCAATGGAAACTGTAACGGGAAGGCAATGGGCGCCATGGCGCAGCTGTGCAGCAGTGATCTCCTGGAAGACTGTACCAAGACGGTGCTCGATGATTGCACAGCCAGTTTGCTGAAGTGCACCAACAGTGGAGGCGGGGGCGGGGGCAGCCTGAGCAGCAAACCCGATTTGTGCCAGGCCACAAGCCACGCCCACAGCCACGCACACAGCACACTCGATAAGCCGCACAAGCCACACAAACAATCCCCGCCCTTTGCCGCACACGAGGAGGACAACATCTTCACGCCCCATTCACAAAAATCAGATCCCAGTTTATGCTTTGTGCCCGCAACGGCAGCAGCAGCAATCACAGCAGCAACAGCAGCAGCAGCGGCAGGAACTATTGCCGCCGTGCCCAGCAAGTACAACACCATCGGGCCGAGCAGCGATTATGCGCGTCACCTGGCCCACTACAGTCGCTACCTGCAGAAGCAGCACCAGCAGCAGCAATTGGCCCACTTCCAGCAGCAGCGCTGCCGCTGCTTCTCCCAATCGCTGCTCAATTTTCCCAACAATCAGCAGCAACAACAGCAGCAGCAGCAGCAGCAACAAGCGGATCTAAAGAAGCCCAACGGAGTGTTACAAGAGTTGCCCCAGCCGGCGCATATATTTCACACCAGCAGCATGGACTGGACTCCATTGCCGGCGCAGAGCCGCAGCTTCAGCAATTTGGTCGACATAGACGGCGCCTGCCGTCTGCCATATCAGAAGATGCAGCCGACGTCGGTGCTGGCCTCGTCTACCTTCACCATGAATTCCTTCGACAGCGGCAACAGTTCGGGCCTGCTTAAAGAGCGCGAATCCCATCAGCAGCAACTGCAGCAGCAGCAGCAACCCCATTTGCATTCCCATTCGCAGGCGCATTCTCACCCACCAGCACACTCGCATTCCCATCCCCATTCGCATCCCCATCCGCATCATTATCATGCACACGATGTGGCACACTCGCTGCTGCATCATGGCGGGGCAGGCGGCACACTGCCGGCCACACCGCAGAAGCATCATCAGCTGCACTCGAGCGTCACCAGCATCATGCCGTGGAAGCACCGACAGTGCCCCAGCCGTGGTTCATCCAGTTCGGGCACCAACTCGTTTCGTAAGTGCGCAAGGGCTGCAAAATATTCGAACCATTATAAGTTATTTATTAGGCAGAGATATAGTTATATATAAAGCATGATATTTGTTGAATTGAGTGTGATGATAGGTAGAATTGAAATTACTATGTTTGCATTCTAGAGAGATTTAATTTAGACTCGAATTGAAGTGCAATCCAACTCTCTTTGCTCTCCTCACTTCGCCGAGGCTTGAGCATAATGCAAAGAAGAAATTCTAAAATAAATATAGATCGAATGTACTTCGTATTCCTCGTAGTTCATATTGTATTCGAATTCATTCTCAGTCGAAAAACTTTTTTATATCAGTTTCATATTTAGAAAAAACCATTCTACATTTTCAATACATTCCCAAGATTATAATTCCAACAACACGTAGCAATGTCAGGCAAATATAGATAGTTACCATCCTTGCACCCTTAATCAGTCAATGTGTGCTGCAGCGCTGGCACAGGCATTTACCTGCCTGAGCAGCAAGCAACCCCCCTCCTTCGTTCCCTGGGGCACACAATTCTATTTAGTCGTTAGCCGTTTGATTGCGCTTCATGTAGCAACATGGCCGCTTAATGTTAAACGTTGCCAATGCCCGCGTGACTTCAGCGCTCTCATCATGCACATCAGCACTCGCTGCAGCCAGCAGGAGGGGAGAGGGGAGGGAAGAGTGGGCTGTGCTGTGCAGTTCGTTAGCAGCATCCCCACGAAAAACTGCGTCGAGCAGGACGTTGTCCTGTCATGTTGAATTTATGCAAATCGCTGATGCCAGTCCCCGCTCCTCCCCCTCCCCCCGCTCTCTCCTCCTACCCCTTCGTTAGTTTGGTTGCCATGAGCGATGCACATGCTCCGGCTTGCTAAACAGTAACTCACTTTGCAGCCCGCGTCAGCGTGTTGAGCACTGTAATCAGTCCGATTGCCTTACATGGCCAACCGTTTGGGTTCGATTCGCATTCGGTTTCGGTTTGCCTCACATCGCTTGACTTATCAAACGCTTAAGTTGCATAATCGAATTTGATTTGTAATTAAAACTGCAAAGAGGGAATACGATCCTGCACTCCAGCTCCCCACTTTGCAAACAAGCTAAGCAAATAGCAATGGCTAATGAGATTGCAAGTTTCGCAAGGGAGGGAGAGCACATGTTGCTGCCGCTCAAGTGATTGAAGAGCAATAACCATGGCCAACAATTCAATTCAGCTCACACACAGACACACACAACCACACACACACCCATACTTGGATTTGATGCTTCATCAGTCGAGTTCTTTCTCCCCCAACTAAGCAATTGTATTTTAAACGTTTAACTAACCATATTTCCTTATTATCGTTTCTTCTTTGCTGCTCCCCATCGACAACTTGTTGTTGTTGCTGGTGTTGGTGCTGTAATCAATGCCACTGTCACGGCAATTTGCACACACACAAAATGCAACACAAAACAACCCAACAACAACAACAACGCCAACTACTTGATGACGATGATGACGACGACGACGTGCTGCCTTGGAACCCTTCTCAACTGCAACTTGGCATTGAACTACCAATAAAAACAATAACAACAACGACAACAACAACAACGACAACAACTTTGAAAACAACATGAACAACGATCGTTGTCCCCTGGCCATCATGAATTCTGATGCCGTCGACTGGTGCACGCTGCGTATACGTAACATGGACAGGATTCGATGCGGCCAAGCATTGGCTGGCCGTCAGCTCGATACTCTTGATAATTGGCGCAGCCAGTGTAGCTGTGCCTCTGGCCCTGCGTGTGGCAGCAAGTGAGTACAAGTCGTAGTCGTAGTACTCGCAATCCGTAGACAATAAATCAATTACCATAACGCATACGACACGTAGCCAAGGCTCAGCTTGTTCCTCCTTCGGTCATGTGTTCGCCTCTCTTTGTGTCGTGTTAATGCACCTAAGTTAGTTAGTAGCTGTTGCTAACTCCATTTTACGACCCTCTCTCTTCCTCTCTCCTTTAACGCAGGTGCGCCCTTTGAGGAACGCTTACGTGTGGCTGTTCAGCTGCTGGATCAAGTGCCTTTAATCGATGGGCATAACGATTTACCCTGGAACATACGCAAGTTCCTGCACAACAAACTCAACGACTTCAAGTGAGCAGCGCAGCGCAATTAGGCTCTGCTTGTAATTCGTTTTCATTTTCGTTTCGTTTTTCTCTCTCTCTCTCGCCTTTCCACTTGCAGCTTTGATGAGGACTTGCGCAACGTGGCGCCCTGGGCGCGTAGCCACTGGAGCCACACGGATCTCACGCGACTGAAGAAGGGACGCATCTCGGCACAGGTGAGTCCAGGCGAAGCGATAATTGCCACTCAACGTGCTCAGAACAGGGTAGGGGATCACTCTCCCTGTCTCCCAGTCAAGTGCCAAGCTGGCACTGCAAATTCCTTTTGGATTATTAAACTCGCCTGCTAGTTTCATCGCAGATTTCCATGCAGCAAATTCCCTCAAATAGTTTTACAAAGTGTACACAGGTTTCGTGTTATCTTTAAGCTCGCCTCCGCCTGCTTCGTCTCCTGCACAGTCGTTGTCGGGGCAACCTTTGTGCGGGCTCAGCTTTCAGCCAGCTGCTGGTCAGCTTCAGGTTCGCTCTCAGCAGCAAGAAAAAAAGCAAATAGAAAATGAACAAAAATTAATTATGGCCCACTCAGGAAGCCCCACGTTGACCTGGCGCTGCTGCTACCGGTTGGACTGAGCTCAGGCCAGCGATGCGTTAATTATTTTTGCCATGCAATGCTTCCTCCTTCCCCCACCCTCAGTGAAAGTTCTTGCTAATTGGTCATCATTGATTCTGTTGAGAGTGTCTCGATTTTAACAGGATTTTGCTCATATTTTTAAACGGCTTATCAAGCACTTGATTTTAATGCCCAAGAGCCAATAGACTTAATGAGACTTAAGCCTAATTCGGATGCCATTAGGTTTTAGTGTTTGTGCGAGGGAATAAGTGCATGAGTAGCTTTAGTAGCAGGTTCTTTTTGACTGACAAGTAGCTGGCACTGATAATTATGAACTCCATATTACACTGCCAAATAGGGCAATTAGATAAGTTCTAATGGTTATTTTATTATGCGTGAAACCCCAATTGGTTTCCCCCCGACACTGCAAACTAAGACTGTTGCCACCATCAACAAGTTCAATTAGTTGAGCTACCCGCTCCGCCTGCAGCCAGTCAGGTCTAGAGCTTCCTGCAGTATTCGTAAATTGTTGCGCCCCTCATCGAACATGAAAATCTAGAAGTTTTCTACGTTGCAAGGAAATTCCAATGAGTATGCGAATAGCGATGCTTGCAGCACGGTTAACTAAAACAAGTTGCCACCGCTCTGGGGCACACGTTACGTGGCACGACTGTGAAAGTGTTAAGTTTTAATAAGCATCGACTTCTGCCACTATAAAGGGCTCCACTCCATCACCCTCTCGCGAGTCGAAGTCACGCCATTTGGCAACGTAATTAAATTGAGTGCAGCATAATTATACCATGCAAATGCAGGTTGCAAGTGGGGAGGTTTGTTGTAGTAGTTCAATGAGGAATATATAGACAGACAAGTCTCATTTGAAGTATCAACATTTTGACTGCAGTCTCCACAACTATTCAACCACTGTTATTAGAGGGTATTTCTGCAGTCTGCCCCGCACATGACTCTCCACTTTTGACTTATTTCAGTTTGTGGCCTTTCACGTTTACTGCCACTGCGAAGTTTTGCAATATTGTACCGCAAACTGCAATTACCTGTTAACTGTGCGACAGCAGGCAAGAAGAAAACAAAAATGTTTTCCAACATGGAATTTATGGTGTACGCTCAAAGAGCAGAGGGGGAGAGAGAGGGAGTGGGCTGCACCCGCAGATCGCGTGAGCGAATGCTAAAATTACAACAATCATGGGCCACATGCCGTGCCTTGGCCGCAACTGGCGCGAAAATGCATTGGAAAAGTTAATTTTCATTATGCTCAAAGCCTCTCGAATTGCTGCCGTGTGCCAAGAAGAAGGTAGTTGCAGTTCCTCCTCCTCCCGCTCTCCTACCTCTCCACCTTGCCGTGCCTGTTACTTTGTTTGCCAGCGCATTTTTCTCCGCGGGCACGTGAAAAATCGTCCTTGTGGCTTTTGGAACGTGATAAAGAGACGGACTGAGGAGTGGAGCAGGGTTTGCTGCATTGCAGCAGCAGATCTGGCTGCACAATTTGAAATATTGAAGTGGTTTTTCGGGTAGCACCAGAAGTGTTTACTTCAGTGTAGATTTATGAACTCACAGCGCTCTTTACTTGCGCTTTTCATTTGCCAAGAAATCACGTACTGCAAGTTTTCCATTTAAATGCGTCGTTCAACTATGTAGTCAGGTTAATATGGGGTTGACTAATGTTGTGCAAGCAGTAGGTATGTTTAACAAATGATTTTAAGGTGTTTTTTAAAAATGGCGCCCAACGTGGGACATGCAAAACGAGTCAAAAATGAAACCAAACATATTTAATAAGGATATTTTTGGTTAGGTATATGAGGTATGTACGGATTAGAAATTTTTTTAAATGGCGCCCAACGTGGGACATGCAAAACGTGTCAAAAATGAAACCAACCATTTTTAAAAAGGATATTTTTGGTAAGGTATATAAAGTATGAACGGATTAGAAATTTTTTTAAATGGCGCCCAACGTGGGTCATTATAAATAAATTTAAATCGAGTGCAATGTATTCAATAAAGGTATTATTAATGAGGTGTAAGAGATAAGAATGCACAAGAGATTTTTACAATGGCGGCCAACGTGGGACATGAAAAATTAGTCGAAATTGGAAGCAAAGTATTTAATAAAATAATATTTATATCGGGTATTATGTCTTATGACTTATATTATCTCTTATGACTGTCACGGAATAAGACCAGTAAAACAGTGGGGCGCCCAACGTCAGCCATCTTTATTTAGGTTTCGTTACATAATCCTGCACAGCTCTATCTCATTTGCATTGTGCATTGCTGAGCGCCTTCACTTTACGAGTCACGCCACTCGCTGCGCACAACTTTCCATTGCTTTTACTAACTGCAACATTTCACACTTAATTCGTGAGCAAAAACAAAACTCAATAAAGCCAGAGAAGGACAGTAAGAGATAGAGAGAAAGAGAGGTGGGGAAATGCGGCAACTAACTAACTGGATGACAACATGTTTCAACAATTGTTGCCCAAATGCCAAACGTGCAGCGAATGCGCACAGAGGGAAAAGTCCTAGAAAAGCCAAGGGAAAACCCAAGCGAAAGCTAAGCCTCGCAGGGGAATAGAGAGAGCTGAAAGAGAAAGAAAAACTCGCTGGTAAAATGTTTAATAGACAAGCTGCAAATCACGTTTAGGCCATAAAGCACTCACAAGCGCTTCTGCACGACAACAGTTTTCAGTCAGAAGCTGGAAATCAAGGGATCATCTGCAGTTTGAGCTGCTCTTGCTGCCGTTGCTGTGCCTAAGGAGCTGCCGTTGGCGCGTTTTTTATTTCCCAAGCTGGGTAGACAGAGAAAAAATAGAGAGACAGTTTCAGCAGTGGAAACACTGTTGCCAGGTAACAACAGCAACAACAACAACACAGCAGCAGCAAAGTTAAAAGTTAGCTTCAACTGGCGCCAGGCCAGGCTAGGTGGTTGCAGCAGCTGCCTTTGCCAGGACACGGACACGGAAACGTCATGTTACGGTTGTCCGCCTGCACGGCTGACTGCGTACTTGGCTGCGGCCTAATAGAAACTGCACACATACATAACAGTAGCAGTACCAGTTCCCCACCTAGACCCTCCTCCCTCCTGCTGCATCACGTGCAGACGCAGCCGGATGTGCCCGCAACGAACCGCCGCCGCCATTTCGTGTTGTAATCTGGGCCAGGACACGAGCACACTGTGCACAGTGGGATTTCAAAAAGTGGTCTCCACTCGTTGTTTCTGGTATGTTCCTCCCAGTCTGTCCACTTGCTCAGTGCTTATCTTGTGCTGCCTCGAAATTTATATTTACTTCTACAAAGAATTTACACACACACACACACACAGCAGCGGAAGCTGCAACTCGTCCGCAATCATTTCCTCTCGCTCCTGCTGCACACTTGGGTTTCCTTTAGTTGCTCGTCGGGTAATTATTGCTGCCCAGTCTCATTGAGGTGTCCTCAGCTGTGCTCGAGAGTTGTGTGTGGGCTCAGCCGGAAATGATTATGGCAAATGCAAATTAAAGTGTTCGACGCAACAGATCGTAAAACTGCAAGTGCTCTTAAGTGCATTTCAATTTGGCATTTATCTTGCTCATGAAAATAATTCGATAATTGCAAAGTGGATATCATATTATGGGAGAGGGTGTTCAGCTTAAGCAGCAGTAAAATTAATTCATACAAAGGTTGAATGGACATTGAGAATTCAGTTTAATATCTTTGATATTCCAGCTAATGCTGGCAAATTATGTCAGCTCTGGTATTGCAATTTGGTATTAATATAAATTCCTTCTTGCTCTACCAAAAAGGAAGCTTGCAATCTAACTTTTCAGCCAGATTAAAGCTGCTACTTTCCTTTGAAAATGTATTTCAACTCTTTAAAATCTTACAACGTGTGCTTCTCAAATCTAATGCACTGTAAATAATTCGACAATATGCAACTTCAATGCGATTAAATCGCACAACCAACCTTAAAGCTGAGCAAGTTTTGTGATCTGATTTATATTTATATTTCTATGTATACATGTGAATATGAGTGTGATTGAATGTATTGCATAAGTAAATATGTATATTTGCGTGTTTAAATAGTTATTTCGAGGGCATTTGGAGCTGGCATAAGTATTTTCTTATGCTGTTTGCCATCTCGACCGCAAACAACAGCTGCATTTATGTGTTTCGGCATTTAATAAATGCCAACGCCATCAACTTGCCGCAAGACCACAAGACACAACGAGGCACACAAACACTCTCACTCTGTGCCACACACACGTGCAACCCATTCACAACAAATCACGCGCACACAACAACAGCAGCAACAACAACAGCAACGAGTACAAGGCATTCACAATTAACTTGAAGCCAAAATGTTGTCCTTGGGGAACACCTCGCCGTGCTCGTTGTTGTCTCTTGCATGTCGTCGCTGTGCTCCAAACAACTTTAAATATTAATATGCTGGGAGCCAACAATGCTGATGATGATGATGACAACGATGGCGCCGCTGCGGATGCCGCTGCTGCTTTTGCTGATAGCAGGAGAGACAGAACAGAACAGGAGAAGCGCAGCAACGCCAGCAGCAAAGCGTCGCCATTTGAGACGCTGACGACACTTTGGCGACACTGGAGCAGGTGTGTGGCAGGTGGGCGGCTAATGTCAAAGTGCCGTGCTTAAACACACTTCGAGTGCTCGGCACACACACACACACATACAGGGACACACTCTCACAGAGACATTCAGGGCCATTGTTGGGCGCGGGCAACAGGTGAGAGTCGGCTGCATAAGCGAAATATTTCGCAATTCGGCCTGGCAAATTGCTGCCAGCTGTCGGTGTAAAACAATGCCAGATATAACCCCTACCAACACACACACTTACACCAACACACACTCTTACAGCGCTAAGCCTCTAGTAGACATTGCGCATACGCCGCGTTACCTGTTGCCCGCTGCGGTTTCAATCAAAAAGCAGCGCAATTTGCCTCTACATTTTAACGCCTACGAACAAATTTTAAGCGGATTTGCGGGCAAGAAAAATTAAATAACAAAGCACAAGGAAAACATAAAAAGGTAAAGGAAAAAGCAGAAGAAGAGAGAAAAGAAAAAGGAAAAAGTGAAGAAGAAGCAACGCAAAGTGTGCGTCATAATGACGCGCACAAAGGCGACCAAATTGTAAAGCTCAAATCGAGAAAAGAGTTGGCCTGTCCCCTTCTCACTTTCCTACTCTCTCTCTCTCTCCTTTCATTCCCCTGCTCTGTGCCACTTAAGTTGGGTCTGTCTTTGGGTGCAAGTGTCGGCATTCAGCTTATCTGTATCGCAATGTGAATACAAAGCGCCACGCAAAACATTCACTTCAAATTGCTTTCGTTTCATTTTGAATGCGTGGCAGGAGCCTCCTTGGGGGCTTGTGTATCGTGTATTTTGTTAACTGTGTCAGCCAATCGATATGTCTGAATCGGGTCACAGCAAGGAGAAGTGCGAGCGAGTGCGAGCGAGTGTAGGAGGTACCCCTTAAGACACGAGAGCATTATTTAATCAAACCAAGTCGATCAATTCGATTTACATTGCGCATTGAATAACCGAACTAGACTCCATAGTACATGCGTGTGAATTGAATAGAAACCCCTAATGATATATTCAGTTTGTAGGAAGGATTTCCCTTACCTTCACTTCTAATCCATTTTGTAGCACTTTCTGTTTTGTTTTCTAAAAAGTATCTATATCATTTTAAGCGCTGCTAATATCCTGAGTGCTTAAGCTGAAGTTTCCCTTTGCTGCTCTGCTGCTCCTAATTGCAGGGAGACTCTCGTTCTGCGTATTTTTCCGGATGTAAACAGTCGCTTGTCGGGCTTGGCTATAAACCGAGTTCGAGCCATTAGATCACGTTATATCATTAGGGGAAAATAAAAGCACGTACGTGTCTCCATCGCAGAGAGAGAAAAAAACCTCTCAAATGACAAAAACAAAAGCAACAACAACTGCTGCAGTAGAAACAAAAAGAGCAATTAAAAAGTTTTGGCTTTTTGCAGGAAGTGTGTGTGTGTGTGTGTGAGTAGAACAGTAGAACCTGAAACAGCAAATGCAATAAATAATTTTTAATATAAATTCGTGAGCAGGCTGGACGAGTGCCAGAATTCCAGAGTTTGCCATGCAGCAGAAGAAAGAAAAGGAGCAGGGGGAAGTGGGGAATCCTTTAGCACTCGAGTCCTGAGCGCACGTAAGCCCGAAAAATATTTTCAGGCAGTAAATTAAAAGCAAAACACAGCAAAATGTTCATTTGCAGTCGCCAGTTGGCAGTTCCCATAAGCAGAAGTGCTCACCATGATGATCATGATGATGACCATGATGATGACGATGATGATGATGAAGATAAAGTGCATGCAGTGAGCTGAGGCAGTCGTAATTCATATAGAAATTCACATTCAACCAGGTTAGCAAGTTAGATGCACAACTTTTCAATAAGCGAGTCGAGCTCTGTGGCTGAAAAACAATTTGCAAAACTCAACTGGGCAACAAGAGAGAGAGGTAGCAAGTGATGGCTTGAGAGAAGGAGATAGAGACAGTTTGCTGCAGAGTTTGCCCGCTTCGTTATAGGATTGGACTCGTATGCCTAGGTCAAGCAAGCGCTTCACATTTGTGTAATTTTAATTGTTCAACTAGTAAATTTGCACTATTGTCCCCCAGACCTGACCCTATGGCACCTTGCCCCCCGGTACCTATATGCCCCTTCATGTGCACCTATGCAACAATAATAGAGGCAACTGCAAATTCCATTTGTGCGGAACGCCAAAGTTTATCCAGTTGTCCAAATGTCCAACGATGGCCACGGAACCCTCCCACATGTTTTCACAGTCCTTCTCTCTCTCTGTCTCTGTCTCTCTCTCAACACACACCTCCAACGCTGGCCAGTGTTGATTTTTGCCTTGTTGTTTTGTTCCGTTACCAAAATGGCATTCGGGCGGGTCCTCAGTACGCCCTGACCCGATATATGAATTGAAATTTAAGTTTCATGCGAAGCGAACGTGGTTTGTTAGGATGCTCATAGAGATTATCAGAGATTGCTATAATCAAAATGTGATACGGAATATGAGAGTAAAGGAATAGCTAAATAATTGTAGGGCAAAGGTACTTGCTAAGTGACCATGATTAGCTAGGTTCTTAGGTTCTCTACCCTTTTTAAACTAGCTGAACTATAATAAATACAGTTATTAAATAGATAAGACAAAGAGTGTAGATCTTCTTTAGAATATACATATAATTTGCCGTTCTACAGGGTATACAGACTTCAGATAATGCCCCTTTGTGGCACATTACTTCTGATTTTGGCACTGCGACACCTTTATTGTGCTGGGGCAGCCCTGGTTAGTTTTGCTTAGTTCCGGTTGCTCCTCCTGGTGTCGGAGAGAAAAGTGCAGAAGCATTTGCCCAATTCAGGTTAATTGTATGACCATTGCAGAGCTACCTGCTGGAGAGAGGAGAAGAGAGACAGAGGGGAACATTCATTATCGCTGCACGGACGAACGTTTACACAGGGTATTTGGGGAATTGTGCTCGGCTTGGCATTGTTGTTGTTGTTTTAGTTGTTGCCACATGTCATTAGTTGGTTGAAAACCCTCATCCCCTGCCCCCGTACCTTGCCCTCTCTCCTGTTAAGTACCATAGAATTTTGAGGCAAATAATGAAATGCGGCAATAAACGATAACTGCAGCAATCTACATAGGGGTGTGTGAGTGTGAGTGTGTTTGTCTGTGTGTATGTGTGTTCAATTGTTTGGTTTCTTCTGCAGTCATGAATGTAAGTGCAGAGTGGAAAATATTGTCAGCTCTGAGTTTATTATAAACTCGTTAAAGAGAACCTTAAAATTTTGTGATAACCTTTAAAAATTTGCAAGATGAAGAGAAAAGAAGAAGTAGAAGAACATAAGATAAACACAATAAGTAGGCTGATTATCTGTGTGAGAATTACTGGCAAATAGTACAGAAATGCATCTGAATCCGCATTCGAAAAAAACCGTTTAGCTAAACGGAGCTTTACAGACAAACTCTTGTTTGCACATCGACTGACAAATACCTCTTAGAGATTCCTTTAATATCATTCCTTATAAAGCTGCAACTTCCTCCTTCTGTTTACTTACAGTTCTGGGCGGCTTATGTGCCCTGCGAGGCGCAGCATCGTGATGCAGTGCAGCTGACGCTGGAGCAGATTGATGTGATCAAAAGACTTACAGATCGATATTCGCCGCAGCTAACCACATGCACCTCCGCGCAGGGTAAGTAGCCAAGGAGACGAGACACACCAAAAAGAAAAGCATTGCCCAAATAACGCGCATACGCCGCATAATCCGCAGCATAGCGAAACTTTAGACGCACACATAAACACAGCAAACACATTCAATTTTCTCGCTATACCGGAAACTTTTCGCACAAGTATCTTGGCTGGCAGCCGAAAAAAAGCCGAAGATGAGAGCACAAAAAAGCAGTTGAAGCGGCGGCTGAGCAATAATGCCAAATAGAGATGGAGATGGAGATGGAGATGGCAGTTGCAGTTGCAGTTGCATTTGCGGCCAGTGCTCAGACCGGCACTCGAGGCAACTGCTTACCGCGTGCCATATTTTTGCGCCATTTCCTTTGATATGCCGCACTCACCTAGTTGCCGCAGCAGGTGGCACAACGCGCCGTGCCGCAGCAGCCTCCTCAAGGGGTCGCAACTGATGTTGCCAGCTGCAAGCTTTGACTTGTGTTCGACTTCTCCCTCCAGAGAACATTTGTGCTTCCTTCGAGCTGTTTTACTGTTGTTGTTGTTGTCGCTGGTGCTGGTCTTGTTTTCCGTTTTGCATTTTGATTTGCTGCCTCGGCAATCTTTTAGTATTTTTTGCTGTTGCGCTAAAAAGGAAAATGCAGCTGCAGAAATGTTGTAGAAGAATGGGCAGCGGAAAAGAAATGGAAAGAGAAGAAAATTCGACAAACAAGAAATCACTTCCGGCGTTTTGCGTTGAAACATTTATACAGCCGTAAATGGAAATGTCAATAAATCATGCGGCTATGAAAATCATATACAGGAAAAAGTTTTAGCATCAAATTTGCCAGCGGATATGCATGCCCCCGAATGGAGCAACAGCAACAAACTGCTGCTGCAAATTGTGATAAGCAGTGCATGTGTTTATCTACTGCAGACTCTGTAACTGCTGTAACTGTGAACTGTGTTGACTGAAGGTGCAAAACAACAGCAACGCAGCACTTTTTCAAGCTGCACGAGAATCAAACAAAATGCGAACAATTTGCTGAGCTGCAGAGATAAAAAAGCTACCGTAGAAGGTGCTCGACTGTGCTATACCTCAAGTATTTAACTTGCTCAGCGGATTTTGTGTTGCATACTTTGCAGCGTGGCAGTTTAAAAATCAGAATTTCCTATATAACTTCTAAGCTAGTTTTTCTTTCGCAACCAAATTTGGAGAAATCATTTGGACTGCGATTTTTATTGTGTTCGCCAAAATTAATAGTCTAGCATTTATAATACGCTTGAAATAAGGTTTTTATTGATTTACGGAGGCGGAAGTGGGCGTGGCCGGATGCTTAAATATACTTTATGTACCCACACTAATAAGGCATATTATAATATAATTTCTTAGTGCTAGCTCGAATAGTCTCTGAGATATAAGCGTTCATACGGACAGAAATTCCACAATTAACTTTTCTATTAAGTCTTATGAAGAATATATGGACTTTTTTGGAGTCAGCCCTGCCTCGTACTGCCTGTTACAGACATTCTTTACCCTATAATAACTTTCTACCCTTTGAACATCGGGTATTAAAAGCCAAATGAAGCTCAGCAAGCAAGAGGAAGAGCTTGAAAGGGGATTTTGGCATGCAGAGTTTTTAATTGGTTATGCGGAAAGTGCAGAAATATTTGGAAAAGTCAGTCGTTTATTGCAGTCAGATTGAAAATTGTAAAGAAATACAGCCGGGATGGTAGAATATCTGCAGCAATGTAAACCCCATATTCACATAAGCTCTTTAACATATGTATCTTTGGGGTATAGTAATTCAACAGTTTCTGCATCTCCATGCACCCAATTCCCTCAGTTAATAGTGCAATCTGCTGAGCTTCTTTTCGTACCTTTTTTCGTAATCCTGCCCGGCAAATATGAACTCGAAATCGAAGTAAGCTCTGCAGGATTTTTTTCTCTCTCTCTCTCTCAACTTAATATTACCACAGCGGTACGTGGTACGAGCCCTTTGAGACAACGTAAACATTTCCAAATCAAAGATTCAAGCACAAATTTAAACTGAAGCTGACTCGCTTTGCAAAAACGAGGGGGGGAACTACACACAACTCCCTCCTATCCTCCGGCCCCTCTTCAGTGTCTAACAAAAGTGAGCTGCACGTGAAATTTTGCAGCTGGTGTTGCATAAAATAAAACCCAACATTTTATTTGAAGTGCAGCAAATAAATTCAGTCGGTTGAAATTGTAGTGAGCTCACATGTCGTGTAAATAAAATGCGAATGCAAGTGACCATTGAGCGAGTGCAGCTGGGCGTGGCACGGACCCTTCCTCGCCTCCTCCACGAGTCTCAACCAGATGTTGAGCTGCCAAAGTGATTGTAAAAAATGCAAAGCTAACGAACCGAAACACAACGCGACGACTGACGTGTCACGTCTGTCAGTCTGTCAGTCCGACAGTCCGTCTGTCCGTCAGTCCGTCATTCCGTCAGTCATTGGATAAGAGTCCCTCTACGAATCCTCTGGGATTGCTGCAGAGGTTCCTGGCTGCTTAGTTACAGCAACCTGGCAGGCAGCACAAATGAGCGTTGCATAAACACAATAAATAGAAAAATGGAAAACTGAAAACGAGTTTTTCTTCTTCTTCTTCTCTTTTTTTTGTACAATTTCCCTCTGCACTCGGGATTTTCTTGTGTGCCAATTCTGTCACTTGCCAGCATTCTGCTACTTTACATTTTCCCCGTGTGTCGTCGATGTGTGAACACTTTTTACACTCGCAGTTTTCAATTTCCACCTTGGAAATGTGTAAACTTCAATTTACAGTGAGAAGCCGAGAGACTCGAACAGCAAAATTGCATTCTGTTTAGAATCCTTCGTATCCATTGGTATGCCCTGCACTGGGGCAATGTGCAAAGTGTTGCGGGATTTGCAGTGAATGAAATTTTGATTATGTTTGAGTTGCATAGAATATATGCAGTGTTTACAGTTTGAAGACAAAGCTGAGGGATCCTAACTTGAAAATAAAAAGGTTGGTCTATAAAGATTGATTATTCAATAGGTACCTAGGCACTTCTCTCTAGTAAGCTGCTCTCTTCCCATTTCAATCCATTCATAACTATTTAATTCTCCATTGAAGCATTTTTACCAACAACTTTTAGTAGTAGAACTTGCCAAATAACTGTCATAGAATCCGTTGTCCTTTTATTTAGTTAGGGTATTCACGCTGCGATCACAAAGAACTCTTCTTCACCTTGCACTGCCCTTACTTTTGGTTTATTGCGTCAAGTGGCATTTGGTCGGGGATTTTCATTTTGAAATGTGTTCGAGCATTCGTTTCTCTATTGCCTCAAATCGCATCCGATACATGGGCTATATATTATACATTACGTTCTCCCTCTCTGTCTCTCTCGGCTCTTGGCACTGGGGCCATGGTCGCCAATTCTGCCCAGTCACAGACAATTACATGCTGGTCCAGTATGGAGTGCTTGGAGTCCTGCTGCAGGAATTGAACTTCAGCTCACGTGGCGTATTTTAGTGCCTCGGATTGCGCCCGTTGGATTGTCAAAGCCAGCAACAACAGCAACACAGCAACAACGACAAAGGGAGAAAAGAAGCAGAAGAAACTGCAGTAAAGGTCCTGGCAGAATATTTGTTTATTTGCTTCATATTTTAGGGTTTTACGGCAACGACGACATCGAGCAGGTTTTGTGGCAGGTATTTGCCTTGCCACAACAATGGCACAGCCGGGAGCCACAACAACAACAACACAACACAACTCTGACAACAACAAAGAAAGGCTACAGCTACTTCAGGGCATCAGCTCCTACAAGTGCGCCCTTTTGATTTTACGCAGCTTATTTACTTATTGCCTGAAAACTTGCAAGAGAGTTGCTCTCTCTCTTTCTCTTCTCTGTCTCTCTCTGTCAGTCCCTGTGCTTCCACCTGCCTCTGTGAGGGTCTCTGTCCGGGTTCCTGCCCGTGTCCGGACGGTCTGACTTGTGCTCTTCCTGCTCCCTGGCTTCAGCTGGCTTCCTTTGTGGCAATTTATTGACTCGTTTTCCCTGTGTGTGACATTTGAAATGTTATTACAATGCTTGATTTGAATGCAGCGACAAATTATTGAATCGTTCTCAATGTGTCTCAGTACGTATAGTACTCATTCGTTCTCTATTCATGCCCAACCACACACCCACCTAGGGGAGAATATTTTATTCAAAAACATACACAACAATAGTTCAGCAACTAGATAAATCAGAAATCAAATCACCACAGAGTGCGCAGTTCTAGTGTAGCTTGATTGCATTGCTGGTTATAATGTACAACTGCAAACACGATGCGGGGTTAACTGCAGCCATAAATTTGGCGAATCTGTGTGGGAAAGCTCAGGAAATAAATTAACAAGAGGAACATTTGCAAAATAATAAAAATCAAAGAGCAAATTTAAGGGAAAAAATAAAAAAATATAACTTGATTAGTTTTCTATACATACATTTATTATTAAAAGAGTAAGAAGAGAAGAGAGAGAAAGGTATTGAAAGTTAACTTGATTGGTTCCCAAGTTTTATACATTATTCAGGGAGTAAATCATAAAACAATTGCTTGAATAGAAAGAAAAGAAAATGTATGTAATTGACATATTTATTTGTTATTTAGAGAGTTCTTTCTTTGCAAGTTTTATAAGTAATTTAAATTTTTCTTGATTCAATAATGTTTGTTCGTGTAAGTTTTAAAAAGATTTTCCGGTTAGCCAAGGAACAGTTCGCATGGCAATGCACAACAATTAATTTGCAATGCAATTTTCAATTAACAAAATACTTAATGACCCTCTGGAAATTCGAACTCAAAAGTTTGCACAGTCAGGCAAAACTTGCACATGGCACTCGAGAGCAGCAACAAAAAGTCGAGTAACAACTTTATGCAAACATTGCTCAGCTTGCTGGCCAAAAACAATGCAACCAAAAAAGAAAAACAATACAGAACAGCAGCAGCAGCAACAACAACAATAACAATAACAATGGCAATAGTAGCAAAATAAATAAGAACAAACAATGAGAAAGTATTTTGACAAGTGCTTGGCAAGGGAACAAAATGGAATATCACGAAGCAGATCAAAGCTGCTGCTGGCCAAGACAAGCGTAAATATTGCATGGCATAGCACAAATGCCATGTTGGGATAAACTGACAGATGGACGGACAAACAGACAGAGACAGAAAGAGACAGACAGACAGACAGACAGACAGTTGGGCAGAGCATGACCACAGTGCACAGAAGTAGCTCAGCGGGGCAGGGCAGCAAATGACAGACCAGAAACAACAATTGTTACTTACGCTTTAGTTACCAAAAACAAACTGTGTGCGGCCAAGTTTAAACCCCCCCTTCCCCCCAAACCTCTTTCTTTACAAGTGCAATACTTCTTCAACTTTTGTAAAGTCTTTACTAATTCCCCCTCTCTGTCCCACTCTCTCTCTTTCTTTTGCAGACATCATTGAGGCGCACAAGAACCAACAGCTTTGTTCGCTGACCGGCGTCGAGGGCGGACACTCGTTGGGCGGTTCTTTGGCCGTACTGCGCACTCTGTATGCGATCGGAGTGCGGTACATGACACTCACTTCCACATGCCACACACCATGGGCCGATTCCAGTTCGGCAGATGCGCCAACCTTCAATATGAAGCACGGTGGCCTCACCATATTTGGCAAGGTAAGTCTCCCCTCACTCTTGTTCCCCTGCCTGGCTGCCTGTCTGCCTTGGACTTGCTTACAGCCGATTTAATGCTAATTAGTTGAACGGCAACTCCAGCGACCCAGCAACCCAGCGACCTAGTCATTTTTGGGCTTAGGTGCGGATTGTGGGCGCCAAGGATGCGCACGCAGAGTGTCCTGCAGGTTGCGGTCAACCGCAGTCAACGCTTTGTTGGCTTAGCCATAAATGTGCTGCCCGTCTATCTGTGTGTGTGTGTGTTTGTACATGAGTGTGTGTGTGTGTCTGCAGTGCGTAGTTGGGCCTGGGCATATTTAAGTGCTAAAGCCCCGTGCCATCGTCCGTGTCCGTGTCCGTGTCCCCCAGTTCGCGCCACGCTTTGTGTGCCTAATGGGTCAACAGCTCTCAAATTAGGTGGGTACAGCAATTCACAAGAGCCACGCGGCTTTATGCCGGATTATCGGGGCAACTGAAGGTAGGCAAATATCTTAAATTAACTGCGCCTCAGATGGCGTAGTCTATATGGAGAGCTAGCAGAGGGAGAGGAGGGATATTTATAGATATATTGATTGTCAGTATGAAAGGGAATAGTTTGGGGAAGAGGAAGTATATCGTAAGAAAAGGGGATATATTGAGACATTTTTAAAACATAAATATATTTTAATTTTTATAAATAAATATAAAACTTTATTTTGATAACATATTGCAAACATATTCGAATTTTTACATATTATATATTCCACAACTTGACTCAAAAACGTTAATTATGCGATTTAATAAGAATTTTCACTTGCTTAAGCGCCTTAAACATATATAAAATTGTTGTCAGAGCTCGTGAGTTAAATAAAAAATGTCGAGTCCATCAAAGTTAATCGACAACTCTACAAAAGATTTAAGATTATCGACACATTTATAAGTGTTGGAGGAATGTTTATTCATGCAACTCAACCCAAAGCCCCTTGAATAGGTCCTTCCGCTAACTACCTATTTACTAAGAACACAGAATATAAATCTCCCTTCCCCACAACATTGCTGTCCTGTTTATTAATTCGTTAGTTTATCTACCCGACGCACGAGGGTACTTAGCTTTCGTTTTCCTGCTCTAGCTGGATAATTGAGTAGGTCAATATTCATGTAATTCCCTGACATATATTTGAGCACTCATATTGCGTGCAGTTCGTGTTGATGAACAAGCTTTGCTCAACAATTATGTACAGGAGTTTATGACAAGCGCACCCGAAGCTACGAGTAGCAGTGTGCAGGGTGTGCGGTGAACAAGGGCCCTCAACTGCCCAGGGCTACCAGTCAAAGAAAGTTTTGAAAATGCCATCCATTTGGAAATGAGTTGTATGTTTAAGCTGATTTATTTTTTAGTATTAACTAAGTAACTGACTTGTAAAATTTGCATATAAGCATGTTCTACGAGTTACTAACTTGCATACAGAAAGGGAAACATATTCTTTATATCATATTCTATTCAATATAATCTACGGCTTACTAGCCCGCCTACAGAATGAGGAATACCCTATTAACATTCACCTGCACTAACCTATTTCTACCAAATTTCAATTCATTATTCATATTTCGCACTCGCCTTCCGTATCGAATGCATTCGCATTCGCATTCCCATTCGCATTTACAAGTTCAGTGCGTCAAGGCTGCCGCAGTCGAAAATGTTGATAGAATTTTGTTCGAAAAAGATTTGTTTACATTTCTGAATTCTTTTTGACAAACGTTTCTGTGTAATTATTTCGAAATTCGAAATTGCCTCGAGAGCGCCAGCCGACGGACAGCGGACACGGCGGACGGCTGGCAACCACTTGAACGGCATCCGTTCTAATGATGATCAGCCCAAGATCAAACATCATTATCGCGATCGCAGTCGTGTGAGTTTGTTTGTTTGTGGCTCGCGCGTTGTTGCGCTTCCTCTTTGGCGATGGGCGCTTGCCAAATGCTATTTAGAGGAGGTGCATACGGAAATAAAGTGTGTGAATGTGAAAAACTTAACAACAATAGCAGAGGACAGACGGACAACGGACGGACAACGGACGGACGGACAGCTGACCATAACAGGAAATGTTAATTTACTGTGCGTCCAATCAAAGTTCGCATCCGAATGCGAATACGAATCCGAATCGTATAACGGACTTTGCGCACATTATTCATAAATGTCCATTAAATATGCAAATTAAAATACTTTATGGCCAAAAAACAAAGTTGATAACAACAACAACAACAGCAAAGTGGAAAACACAACACGAAATCAACGTCACTTCCTCATTTAAATAACGGAATTTTCAATTACACATCGCACAAGAGGCGAAAACAAAATACGTAATGAAAAGTGAAAAACTTTGCAGTGCGCAGGCGCCGTAAACGGAATTCGCCGAGAGCGAGAGAATTTCCGAAGAGCGCGCGTTTCGAGGCGAAATCATGTGGTAAATGTGGAAATATTCGCTGCGATGAAAATGAGCGTGCAATGGGAAAATCGAAATTTTCATTCATACTATAAGTTGAATTGCACAGTGTAACATGAACGTGAAAAACGGACACAAAATGAAATGCGTATATATATGTATAAATAAAAAACAATGTTAATTAATTAAAGAGAGAAAGTTTTAAGTAATTATATATAAAGTGAAATAACACATATCAAAAAAAAAAAAAATAATAATTTTTTTTTAGTTTGTAGTATTATTAATACTAAAAAGTGAATTGCACAGTTTACAGATATTAAAAAACTACATTACCTGGAACTTCGAAAAAATATATTCAAAAATGCTTAAAAAATTAAGGTAAGAGAATTAGAATAATAATATAATAATATATATATCAATGTCATCAATTGAAGAACTCCGATTTATATTTTTATTTAAATAAATATTTTTAATTTGAAGATTGAACTGAATATAATGTTTTTATTATTTGATATATGTAATTTCCTGGCAAAAAATGTATTAAATCTTTAGAAAATAATATATATGTCAATAGAAATTATCTGATCGATGTTTGCCTTTAATTGTAAATGAATTTTGTGTATCACATTTTTAAAGAGTGTTCTTTGTTCAAGATTAAGGTAAATTTATAATCTCTATTAAATTAATACTCAACTTCAATTTTTGGCTTTATTTTTTTATAATTAATTTATTTATAAACATATTATTTCTTATTCCGTCGACTGCATTAACTCAATATTAAATAAAATAAATTAAAAACTGTACAATAAACTTAAAATAAACCTTCACTTATATTCCCCCACGGTAGATAGCTAATTTCCCAGTGCTAATTTCCTTTTTCCCCTCGCCCGAAATGCTCGCAATCAAACTGTTCCCACACCACTGTGCCCACTAGACATACCGTTCCACCCGCAACGCTAAAAATACCCGTCACGCACCCACGAAGCGCCAGTCACATGGGCCATGGTGAAAATGTTGCCAGGCACTGTTCGCTCTCTCTCCGTCTCTCTCTGGCTGTGCAGCTGACTCTCTCGCGACTGGTGAAAATGGGCTCACATTGCCCACTGTTGGAAAGCATCGCACAGTCGAAATTCGCCCCGAACGAGGCGAGGCACAGCAGCAGCAGCAGCAGCGCAAACACGAAACACGCCAGTCGCGAAGTGAAGTGAAGAAAAGCGATACGAAGCGCACACAGACAGACACAGCAAGGAAAAAAAATAAGAAAAGAAAACGAGAAACGACAAGAAAATTAGCCAACAAATAATTCGTGTGCATCGTGGTGGGCAAAGCGACTGTATATCTAAATCCACTAAATACATATTCCGAGAGAAAGCAACAAATTCCGTTTAGCGCGACGCATTAAAAGGTGAACAATTCACACACGCACACAAACGCACACACGCATACCAAACAAGTTACTAACAAGCTACCCCCTAAGAGCAGCGCATGCAAGAAGAAGAAGAGTTCGAGAAGAAGCAGAGAAACATATTGCAATGCTGAGAATACTAACACCAGCGAGAATGCTGAGCCCAGTGAGCAAATAAATACAAAATACTAATCGGTTACTTCCTCCTCCTACTATACGCAACGCACACACACACGCACGCACACCAACGCACCAACACTCGGACGCATACACATTCCGCACACACACACGCACACATCCTCACACCCCGTGATTGATGATGACAACGCAGCAGCAGCAACTAGCGGCAGCAGCAGCGTCGACTGAGTCGGCAGCAGCAGCGGCAGCAGAGGCGACGTCAGCAGAGAACGTCAACGTCAACGGCGACGTCGACGCCGACACAGCCATGACAGCAGCAGCGACAGCAACAACGACCAAAACAGCTGGCAATGGCAGCGCGGGCAACACAAAGCAACAGCAGCAGCAGCAGCTGAGCAGCAGCAGCAGCAAACGCAGGTCGAGGTCATCCGCACGCTACGATGACGTGGAGAGGCAACAGAGGAAGAGTCGCCCCATCGTCTCCATACCCAACACCATCAAGCTGAGCATGCTGAACAGCGGCCTGCTCAGCTTCGAGAGGATCAAACTGGAGGCAAGGGATGAGAACAATTCGCTCTCGAAGACGATACCCAACGGACCCATCGATGTGCGGCATTTCCTCAAGCTGTGCGATCTGCGACGCAAGTTTCCCGTGCTCTACAAGCTGGAGTTCCAAACGGCCGCCAAGGTGGAGACGAACACATGCCGGCATGCGTTGAAGAAGAACAACCAGGAGAAGAATCAGAATCCCAAGTGCATTCCATACGATTACAATCGGGTCGTGCTGCAGAAGTTGCCCGGCGTCGCGGACTCGGACTATGTGAACGCCTCCTATGTGGACAGTCTGCTCAAGCCGAATGCGTACATTGTGACCCAGGGTCCGGTCGAGGAGACCGTCAATGCCTACTGGCGCATGGTGTGGCAGGAGAACATCAGCGCCATTGTGATGCTAACGAAGACCTTCGACTTCGCCAAGGTCATGTGCGTGCAGTACTGGCCCCCCAACATGGAGGTTCACGAGACCTACGGCGATATACACATCAATATTGTGCGCGAGGAACAGTTGGCCAACTTTCACATACGCACCTTCAGGCTGTACAAGAAGGGCGAACAGGGCGAGGTAACGGACGAGCGACTGATCCTGCAGTTCCACTACACCGAGTGGTATTCGCACTCGTGTCCCTTCTCCAATGCGCTGCTCGAGTTCAGGCGCCGTGTGCGCCTCGTGGTGGGCAACATCATCAAGGACGAGGACGATGTCGATATGCGCGGCCCCATACTGGTGCACTGCAGCGATGGAGGCGGTCGTTCGGGTGTCTACATGTCCATCGATGCCAATCTGGAGTTGGCCGAGGAGGAGGAATCCTTCAATGTCTTTGGCTACCTCAAGAAGTTGCGGCAATCACGCAAGGGGCTTGTCGAGAACGTGGAGCAATACAAGTTCATCTATGACACGCTGGAGGAGCACATTATTTGTGGCAAGACTTGGTTTCCCGTCTCGGAGCTCTCGGATCGCCTCAAGGCCAAGGCGCGTCGCAACTCGGGCACCAAGATGAACGAGTACCAGGCCGAATACGATCAGATCTGCAAGCAGACACCGCGCTTCACCATCGGCGATTGCGCTGGCGGCCATCGAGCCGATAACCGCGAGAAGAATCGCGATGTGCTCTGTGTGCCTCCCGACAATTTCCGACCCTACCTGACCAGCTTTCAGGGCAACGCTTTCACGGACTACATCAACTCGGTCTTTGTGGACGGCTATACCAAGCCAAGGGAATACATTGTGACCGAGTGGCCCATGAAGCACACGCTGGGCGAGTTCTGGTCCCTGGTCTACGATCATGAATGCTCCGCCGTGGTTGTGCTCTGTCAGCCGCCCTCGCAGTCGCAGCAGTACCCATCGTTCTGGCCGAACAAGTCGAAAATGGAGAAATACGGACCCGTCTTCACGGTGCACTACGTCATGTCCAAGAGCTACACGAACATCAAGCAGTGGGAGTTCAAGATCAACAAGAAGATCGTCTCACTCACGGAAATGATGGCCGGCGTGAAGGCACCCACGCGTACCGTCCAACTGTTTCAGCTAACCTGCTGGCCCATGGGGCACAAGGTGCCGAGCTCAACCAATTCGCTGGTGTACCTGATGAATATGGTCGAGATCTGGCGCAACAAGGTCGACTATGGACCCGTCTGTGTTGTCTCGCCCGATGGTCGCAGCCGTGCCGGGGTTTACTGTGCGGCAAATGCGTGCATCGAGCAGGTCATACAGCACGGCGAAGTCGATGTATTTCAGGCCGTCAAGACCGTGCGGCGACACCGTCCACAGCTGGTCGAAAACATGACCGAGTACAAGTATTGCTACGATCTGGTGCTGCACTATGTGCTGCACTTCCTCAACAAGAAGGATTGAGAGCAGTCTGAAAATTGTTTGGCGTAACGAGGCGATCGATCGATCGATCGGCTCGTTCGAAACTGCTTTATGGTTAACAAAACAAAAAGTCCAAGTGGTCCACATTTGATGCCTATATATGTACTTTTACCTGAACGATCGCATGTATCGAATGTATCTGTAACTGTAGCAGTATCTCTATCTCTGTAGCTGTATCTGTATCTGTATCTGCATCTGTAGCGCTATAGAGCCCAACTGTAGAGCTATGGAGCGTGCGGGCTAATCGACTTGGCACTTGGGCCCCTGAAGCAATAATACCGAGTATTTTTGTTGTGCACAGCATGTTTTGTTCTGTGAGCTCGGGGAAATCGAATTTCCCCGTCGCCCCCCACACACACACACAATCTCGTGTTGTTTTCTAATTTAGTTTGTAGGTCCCGCTAACCCAAAGGGGACCATAAATATCAACGATATAAATGTAAAATGTATTTGCAAGAAAGTCATGAGAGCATTATGAGCAGCCAACTGCAACCTGAAACTGTACCATGTGCCATGTCTAACGCCCCGATTGTTGTTGTTATTGTACTTTTAAAGAACTCTTAACTATTTAAAGAAAGAAATACGATATGATTATGATTATGTTTACGATTTAAACTATATATGTACGTGTTAACTCATAAAACTTGCTACCTTATACAAATTGTTGATATATATCTAACTACTATATCTCTACATATATATATATATATACATACTTATACTATATACAACTTAAATGATATATGAATGTTACGTTTTTCTCGATGTGTAATGAGAGTCGCATAGGTTAAATGCTGTTGGAGATTGTATTTTTTATTCATGTTACTAAGCGGAGAGCGAACCAAACACTCGATACGAACTTTTGTTTATTTATATGAAGTGTACACACGCACTCACACACACACACGCACACACATACGCACACAGGTGCTATAACAAACAGACAAACAATATACCAACCTTATACAGACGTATAAACATCGTATATTTTCGCATTTATGCATTCGAATTAAGAAATATTTGTGTAACAATTCAAATGCATATATCCCCCCCCTTACACACACACACACACACATACAACACACCTATATTTATATACATACATACATATATATTCTTGTAAATGTATTGAATTTATTTTTTTAAATGTGAATAAATGTGCATATGTATTTTGGATCGATTCCGTACGATACTTTCGCGTAGGCCATAAAACGATACGAAACGAAAACCAAAAAACAGAAAAAAGCAAAAAGAGAAAGCTAATCGAACTGTGTTTTATTTCTCGTTTATAAGGGGTGCTACATTGGGGTAACTTTTCGAGGGGATCATCAATGAAATCATCAATGAAATCTTTCTACAATTCTCCAAATATTTTGCAATCACAAATTAAATATTCCTGAAATCGAATTTATACAAATTATTTGCCCTCACTTTCGAACTGAAGATTATTTCTGTTTATTTTCGTCCATCAGGGCAACAATTACATTGCCAGATCTCTCCTCATCTCTCCCCATGGCTTTTGATCTTTCAGCATTCCTCGACTGACTCATGAACTCAGCAAAAAAGAGAACAACAAAATAAAGCAAAATCAATCAAAATATTTTTTTGCGCATTAATTGAAAATTCAGTTTTTCCGCCGCAAATGGAAAAACCTTGTACCTACGGAAAAGCACATGATGATGATGATGATGATTGTTATGATGATAAACAAAACAAGATGCTCCATTATAATCGCGATTCGATAAAAACCTTGACCAGATTACACTTTAATGCGTACAAATCAAACAGAGGCCTCACTTATATAGATATCGCATTGGGAGAAGGCTACAAGGTGCGGTCTCTCTCTCGCCCTCTCTATAAAATCGATAAATGACAGCACAGCAATAAAAATACAACAACAATAATAACAAGAGCCACAGCAATAATAGTAAAAGTTGAGCGCTCGCCATGACATCAGCAAAAATTGAGGAAAACAAGATAGAGGAGCAGTTGCAGTGGGAAAAGGGAACGAATTTAAAATACCCTGTAAGGGTAGAGAAGGGAAGGGAATAATGAGGTGTGTCTGTTCACTGTTTAGGTAGGTTATGAATTTGAGGGAAGAATGTGGAAGAAGTTCATGGAATTGGAAGAGTAAAGGAAGAAGTAAGGAAGAAGTTCTTAATATTCAAAGAGTAAACAAGGTAGACATATAGCTTTTGGCCTAGGTATGATCTATGTATATATATAAAGTGTGCAATTTAGTATCTACTACAATTAGACTTGCAAACTACATGACAAATAATAATTTAACTAACTTAAAGCAACTGGCATAATTTGTAGTTTTTTCTCTATTTGTTTTTTTTTTTTTTTGCTTTATAAATGTTTTTGTTTTGTACAAGACTCATGTGGTGCAGAAATGCCTCTGGCATTAAATGGTATTGCTTGCTATTGTTATCGTTGGCATTCTAATTGTTGTTGTTATTGCATGTTCTGTTGCCAGGCAATTTGCTTAAATTTTTGCCCAAACACACATTGCACAAATAAAGCAATAAGTCGATTTTCCAATTGTTTTTTTGTGTTGTTTTTATATTATTTATGTTCTTGTATTAATGCAAAACATGCGCCAAATTAATTCGCATGGTCAGTGAAGGAGGGAGGGAAGGGAAGTTAGTCAGGGTTCGATTTTGGAAGCTCTTTTAGTTTCTGTTAATTAAAAACTCAGTGGCAATTAATTTCAGGGGCTTGCCAAAATTTATGGCATATTAAGTTCGACATGCACATAAAACTAAATCACAGTGCTCAATGCTGTGTTAACGGTGGCCTGTGGGAGAAAAAATATGAGTAGCTTGATCAATAAATTAAATTATTATCGCATAAATAGTTTAATGCCAACGCATTTCAGGCGGAATGCATTTCCTTTTGGCTTTTTAAATAACTTTTAAAATATTTTTAAAGCTTAGCTTAAAGTTGCTCTTAGCATTTAAGAGATGGAAAATATTTGGAATTTATCAAGTTTAATTGAAACCCAATTTAGCTTGAGTGCTTTTTCCATTTTGTACTTGATTTTAGAAGCAATAAACTGATGTTATTTAAGTTTACTGCCTTTATGAAACTTGCTTAATGTTTTCAGTCTGTCTGCCTATTATGCTCTGCACATAAAATTTTTGCAGTGTACACAAAGTGTACCAATTATTCGCTATTTGCACTGTGCTCCCCCGTGTATTTTGCCACACAAGTCGCGCATTCTTTCGGGGAACTACTTGGCATATTGTGCATTTCCCTCATGTGCCAGACGCCAGGACTATGCCCACACAATTCCCTTCCTATCTCTCTCTCTCTATACCTCTCTCTCGCCTCTAACTCTGTCTGCTTCTCTCTCCTGCTCCTGCCATTCAAATTGCAATATAAGCCTTTGTTTCAGGCATTTCGTTGTGTGCCGGCGGCTCTGTTGTTTGGCTAATTCAATTATGCAACGTCTACGTGTGTGTGTGAGTGTTTGAGTGCATGTCCGCGCGTGTGTGAGTGTAAGTGTAAATGCAATTGAAGTCTGGCATCCATTACACACCTGTATGCCCCCACTTGCGCGCATTGCATGACGCATTCAACTGACAGACTCCTTCGCCTGCCCCTGCCCCTCTCTCCCTTCTGCGCCCATATCATTTACATTAGCGAAAGCATAATAATAGTTTTAATATATATAAAAACATTACGGCATTTATTTACACCAGCGACAACAGTCAAGCAACGGTTCGGGCACGTAAAGTAAATGAGTTAAAAACTCTTGGCCTTAACTCTCTCTCTCTCTCTCACACACACACTCACTGACATGTGTGTGAGGGCGCTTTCACGTGCTTGGAGTGAAAATGAGTGGCACTAATTTGATATGACATGAAATTAAATTTAAATAATTAAACAAATGCCTTTTGTGCGGCTTCCTCAGTCGCTGCCTCTGCCTCGGCTTCTGCCTTGGCTGTTGCTACTGCTGCCGCTGGGCATAGCATACTTTTGAGCGCGCACACATTTTAATTAAGCATTTGTTTACCAGTTCCCCCTCCAGGCGTGAGTTCGGCAAGGTGTATAGCCCAAAAATTAAAACCCACTCACAGATCAAAGCAGCCATTTTCATTTTGAAAATACTTGGCTTGCATGTGAGAAACAATTTGATCAAAGCTGTTGCCTAGCGGAAGTAATGTTCATGATCTCAAGCCTTGGGGCGTGAGAACTTAAAGTGATTTCTTATCAGGAAGAAGCTATAGAAGTAGATAATTGAAGTTTTCGATGGATAGTTCGACTTTTGCGCAATGGAAAGCTTTAACAAGTTTTTCTATATCAGCCGATAAAATATTTAGGCCATTTTTGTCTGTATGAACGCCTATATCTTAGTGATTATAAGTGCTAGAGCTATGAAATTTGGTATCAATATGTCTAATTATTGCACAAATAAAAAGCTTGTATTAGAATCAGGCCACGCCTCTTAACGCCTTTCAAGTTCGAATAAAAACGAATTTAAAGCATTATTTTTAAGCTGAAATTGTTTATTTGGAATACTTATCACTTAAAAAAATGATTTACGATCGAATAAATATAAATAAATTATATATAAATATAAAGTTACAAAGAATCATAAATTTGTTGACCCTCCTTAAAGCCCAACCAACTTATTAGTTTCCCCTTTGAAGTAACTCATCAATAAATAAGTATGTTATGCATATCAATGAAATGTTTATGCACCTCATGTTTATTGGTTCAACTGCTGCAATGTTTACTTTAACTGTTTATAGAGTATATAAACCCACATTATGCTAAGTTAGTTTCCCACTCAAAATAGCCGCCAGTCATTGTAAATTCAAAGTTAAAGCAAACTCTTAATAAAAAACTCCAATCTATACCTTACAAAGGGTTCTCGCAAATGAATATTTACGCAATGCACTCGCATATTTAATTAGTTCAACAAATGTCTAATAAAGTATGTTATTTGTCGTACAAGTTGCAAGTAAAATGCAGTGCAAAAATTCAAAACACAACCAATATTTGCCAGGGGGAAAAGGGAGGAAGGAAGGAAGCAGTTCGGCACTGAGAATGGAGAATGGCATGCGAGGCTATGGATTTAATTAATGTTAACACGATGACTTTGACATGCAGACAATACAAATAACACACACAGACATTCACACACGCACACACACACACACACACAGAGAGACAGTAAGACAATGCACTTGGCAGAGCTGATGACTGACAAATTGAAACGCGCGGCCGTTTGACTAAATGACTAAGTGACTGACTTTCCTGCTGTGGTTCGCACATGCCATCGCTGCACTCTCCTGCTCTCCCTCCCTCTCTCTCTCCCCTCTCTCTCTCTCTGTGTGTGTGGGTGCTTGACGCGCATTGTCGCGTGTGTGTGTGTGTGTGTGTGTGTGTGTATGTCAGTTCTTCGCTGCTCAGCTGCCATTTGGTTTGCCAGCTCTCAAGTTGACTGCCTTGGTTTATTGTAAACATGTGTGCTAACAACTTGAGGCTCCCTCTGTCTAAGTGAGTTCTATTCCTTCACAAGACAATAAAGCCAGACACACACACACTCACACACACATACACAGGCAGAAGATGGGGCGGATATATGCGGTGCCATTAAAGTTGTAATTTAGTGAGGATTGCAAATCAGATTGCAGCTAAATTACACTTGCAAGCGATTTCAAAGCAGCCGCAAACGCGCCATATGTTTGCCAATTTATACCGAACCGACTGCAGTGCCTGATCAACTGTTGAAGGGACTGAAAGGAGCAGTAAGCTATATAGTAACCATATAATACATATACGAGTATATACTCTATGATCTGCCAGCTGAGTAGTTTAAATCAGCTTCTTCCTTTCCATCTTTCTTTCTTTCTATTCAAGTAAAGTTGCAGTTTCTCTTTGTAGGGTATCTGTTAGTTCACTATGCCTACTTCCACTTGCATATGGCTAAATCGAATCTCGCTTTAGCAATCTAATTAGCATTACTAATGCCAAGCCAAGATTTAATAAGCCACTTAAGCCTCAAGCGGGAAGCTGAGAAGCCTCTGTAAACGTTGCTCGTAAACCATATGAATGCCATTAATACACTGCACTGCATGGGCTTTGTTCTCGGCTCCGTTTCAAGTGCAGCAACAAAGGGGCATAAAATGCCTGAAAGAGGGGGAAGGAGATGGAGGCGTGGCGTTAGTTCACTTTATGCAAATTTTCATGCAACCAATTTAAACAAAAAAGCCACCGTTGCACGCAGCTTGTGTTTGTCTTGTTGCTCCTGTTGTTGTTGCTGTGTTGTTGTTGTTGTTGTTTCGCGCTGTACTTAGTCATAATGAGCTGCACACAAATAAACACTCACACACACACACCAGTTTGGCAGTTGAACAAATTTTGTAAAGCTTTTTACATCACACAACAAAAGTGTGATATGCGCTGCGTGTGTGTGTGTGTGTGTGTGTGTGTGTGTGTGTGTGTGTGTGTGTGTGTGTGTGTGTTTGTGTGTGTGTGTATGTGTGTGAGTTGCCTTGTTCATTATGTATTTAATTATGCTTTTGTGCATTTTACAGCTCACACACACACACAAACACACAGACTAAGCCACGCAAAGTTTTATGCAGCTAGTGAAAAAGTTTCAGCTGTGCCACGCCCCCTGGCCCCCGCCCCTGCGTCACTTACACAGCCAAATGTCATTAACAATTTTTGTGAGCTTCGTCGCTTCAGCTGCGCAACAACTTGAAACTTTACATGTGATAGCAGAGACTCTATAACAAACTAGTTTAACAAAATTACAGTTTAATATTTAATTAAATATTTTGCAGCTTAGCACTGCTTATGGTCTCCCCCCCCTCCCTTTGGGAAGTGTGTGCTGGCAACAAAAAAAAAATTGGTTTATAATTTAATTATGTGCTGCTGGCAATAGACGCCATTCTGAGCCGCCATGTTTTGTGGTGTGCACACACACAAACACATACACACACACAGCATGCGGTGCTGTTGCATAACATAATTAGTTGGTAGTTATTATTTCAGTGGTTGTTGTTGTTGTTGTCGATTCATTGCCCATAGCATATGCCATTAGCCAAATCAATAAATATTTGATTATAATTGTTGATTTACAATTATTTGCTCAAATATCCTGCATAAATTATATGACAGCAGCAGCGGCGAGTGAATATTCGCTGCAATAATTGAAATACCTTTTCAAATACATGAGTGTGTAGGTGTCTCTTTCCATGTATGTGTGTGTGAGAGTGTGTTTGTGAGGGTATATTGAATTTCATTTAAACATGCGAATGTTGCTCTCTCACGCTCTGAACAATTAATTTAATTGAAAACTAGTTAGAAAGCTTAAATTACATAGCAATTTAATGCATTGAATATCCTGTAACTAAAATAATTGGGCATCAAAAAAGGATAAGTAATATTATGGGCACTGACTAATCAAAGTCAATGTTTAAAAATATTGTAGTTACTTTTTACTGCGCTATACTACAGTGCTATTGGAGAGATTAGCAAGTTATCAATGATATCGTGTCATACAGCGATCGGTTATCTACCTAATATCTTATGACCTCACGTATACAATTCTTTTTTCATACATACGCAGCAATGATTAGTAGATATACAAATAGATAGATAGATAGATGGATAGATGGATAGATGGATAGATAGATAGATAGATATATAGATAGATAAATAGATAGATTGATAGATGGATAGGTAAATGATAGAATATGACCCACAGCGGTTTCTTACAGTCACCACATAAGACTCCGAGTTCAGTTGTAATAAACTCAGCAATTGTATCGTTCACGTGCATTGTTTCTACAGATTCGATAATATATAGTCAGGCCATCCATAAATATTTAACATTGTTTTCATTGTTTCAACTGAGAAACATAATTGGAGTCTGAATGAGAATCTAAGTAAGAGAGTCTAAATCAGAGCGAGAACAAGACTTAGATTACTTGCTGAGCCTTCATTCTGAACTGCCTTGATCACTATTTCTGCACTGCTATAGCAGAGTGTTCATCTTCCCTTACGCACTTTTACTTCACTCAGCAGACAGTATTCTTATTGCCCTTTCTCCCACTACTTTACACTCTTCCCCCACAGCAATCTGTTAATTTTACTATAAACTCTAAGCAATACAAAGCAAAAAACCAACCAATATATAATTTAATTGCAAAGTAAATGCTTCATTCACCTCCAACTCTGCACAAGAATATCAAGTTGGTTGCCAATTAAATCGCGCATACACATTATTATTGTTGCCTTTCTTTTCCTTCATAACATAACTTTACTTGTGCCCATTAAAACAAAAACAGAAAACATTTTCTTGGCAATGTTTTACATATTGTTTGGGGTTCTACCTGCTTCACTGAATTCGCCTGAAGCTTAGGGTAAGAGGGACTGACCACAACATTCCATTGTATTTGCGATGTCTACCTTATTAAATTTCCGCATTTGAATTATATGCTAATGTTCATAACTGTGTGTGGTTCTTGGGCCATTCCAAACAAAACGGAAACCTAACCGAACTGCGCAATTAGAAACATTCACTGGACACTCAAACATAAGCTTGACCACACAATAGCCATCGTCAGGCAGCCCCCCTTTGTTTCTCCCAATAACAAACATAATAACAGAGTCCACTCTCAAATTGTTGCAAATACACTTCATTAATATCCAATAGGCAAATATCAATTTACCAGAAATAATTTAATGACATTTATGCATATTATTTAACCTCATCCCCCTCCCCATCCCCGGCTGGGAGCTGCTACAACTCTAGCTGAGTACGTGATTGCCATGGAACAATGGCATCCATTCCCCTCGATAATTGATGAGCCTTGTGACAGTTGTAACGTAATTATTCAATGAGAATGACGAAGAAGGACCTGAAGAGCCTGCTAAGCTTTGTGTGCTACAAAACACAATAATGTTCAATTAAAATCCAAAGTGTTTTGATATGTGATACAAGCAGCAACCAAGTTGCAAGTATGCTGCCAATTTAAAGCTACTGGCAATGTGCTTAGCTGGCCACAACATCTGCTTAGTTAAGTTCTGTGAAGGAACATTAATTAAGTGGAATACTCGTACTCGGGTGTTACCTGCATTCCTGTGTACTCTGCTGCAGAGCATCAACTACAACTATGTCAGTTCCCTTTGGAGCTGTTCACAGTGATGAGAAACGAGCAACGAATGCAGGCAAAAGTAGCGTCAGAGTGCAACAAGGTGCTGTACTTGACCTCATCCGAAAGTGCCTTAGAAACGGTTTGACTTAAGCATAAAATTCCAAATCTCTGTTCTAACGAAATTTTGTCTGCATGCCTGTTTGCTTGTATGTCTGTCTCTCTATATGCCTGTGTCTGTAGATCTCCATGTCTGTCTGTCTGTCTCTCTATCTGCTTGTCTGTCTGTATGACTGTCTGTCTGTTTGTCTGTCTGTCTGTTTGTTTGACTGTCTGCCTGTATGTCTGTCTGTCTGTCTGTCTGTATGTCTGTCTGTCTATAGGTCTGTCTGTCTGCCAGCTTGTTTCTCTATCGGCCTGTATCTTCTTTTCTGTCTGTCATATTGTCCTTCCAAATGTCTGTCTGTATGTCTACCTGTCATTCTCTCTGTCCTTCTGTCTGTCTACCTGTTTGTCTCTTTCTTTTTCGGCCTGATTATCTGTCTCAACTTCATTCAATTTCTTTGTATATCGGTCTCTACCTCTGTCTGTAAATCTCTTTCCCTCTCTGTCTGCATGTATCTCTATCTACTTTCTCTGTTCTCTGTCCGTCTTTCTGTCTGCTAATCTCTAAGTCTCTCCCTAGCTCTTTCTCTGTCTGTATTTTCTCTCACAATCCCTTTACCCGTCTATCAGAGAGAAATCTAATAACGATCAACGAGCAAAGCACCCCTTAACGTGCAATTTGCATTCTTATGTTGAGCAGATTAAGAAGATGAACATATTTTATGTACAACAACAAAATGGTCATACCATTTTGGAATTTTGACAAATGCTTGCAAGGTTTTCTTATTTTTGGCAAAAAGATTTGCATTTTTCGTTGTGGACAAAATAAATTTGATTAAATTCCAAAAACACGCATAGCTTTTGCTTTGCTCTTACACGACATTCCGTTTGGCAAAATAAATACTAGACAAATATTTATCTGGCAATTTAAATGCATACCTGATGCAAGAGAGAGAGAGAGAGAGTGGAAGGGAGAGAGAATTACGCCAGAGGACTGTGGGAATTACAACATGAATCGCTTTTGTTATGCAGACCAAAAAATGTCAGCATTTTAACTTTACCTCGCAAATTAACGCCCACAGAACGAGCCACGCCCAGATGGGCTGCAAACAACGCCTCTGCATATTCTGCACACACAATTAAATCGAAACAAAAGTGCAGCAAAGATCGACGTGCAACGATACAGAGAGAGGGAGTGAGAGAGACAGAGAGATGGGCAGCTGCGAAGGCTTTTAATTGAAAATATTTGCAAGTTTGACACTGCAATTGACCGCAATGCAACTGCTACGCTCCAAGATAACAATGTGCAAACGCAAAAAATACAAGAGCAAACTGGCAGAGCAGCACGACTAGCAGTTACCCTAGAAAAAATCAGGAATTCGAATTTTCAAAGTGAATGAAAGAAGAAAAGAAAGACTAAGCCAAGCAATTTTTCACCGACGGTTTCTATTGCTCTCCAACTTTACAGGGTATCTCCTAGTGCTGCATACATCACCTGCGTGTTACACAAATAAATGCCACAGCCTGCCGCCGGCGTCAGCCCAAATTGCAGTATAGCAACGTTTTATTGATTGTGCATTTGAATATTTTATTGCATTTGCAACCTGACACATTCGCACTGTGATGGCAACTGCCAAACATTTGTCCCTCTTCCCACTCCTTCTCTCGTCTCATCTCCCCTCATCTATGCTTCGTCTTCTTCTGGGGCACCTGGGAATTTGCAAGCAATAATTTGTCGGACACAGTGCATAGTTTAATTAAAATTCTCATTCAATGAGAAAGTCTTGTGACAAAAATGAACACACACTGAAAATGTTTCACATTTAATTTCAGCTTAGTTTCGGGCCACACATTGTTCTCTCTGTATATGTGTGTGTGTGTGTGTGTGGCGCTGTAATCAAATAACATATGTGCACATTTCTGTATGGAAATGTCGCTTGATTGTGGCTACATTGTGCGGTCAGTGCAGGTCCCCCGATATTACGCATACGCAGTGCATGAATGGAAAGAGCTCAACCGAAATGTGTGTTGCATACTTTTTGGCGCTACCTTAGAGAAATCAAGAGGAAACGAGGAGCACGACTCATTTTTGAAATTAAATTGTGCCCAGGTAGCCAAAAATAATCAGATGAATCTCTCTCCTTCTAGATCTCTCTCTCTCTCTACTTAAAGCTTTAATAATCGAAGCAGTGGAGAGAGAAGAGACTCATATTGTGCCTTTGACATGACGTGGGCGCCTACGCATTGTGGCCTGGCAATTAATTAATGCTCAGCGGGGGCAGGGAATGGGGGAAAGAGGAAGCGCATTAAATTTGATAAGCATTTAAGCATGTTACTCGGCACTTCCGTTTGCAGATAAAGAGAGCGCTCCCACACACACACACACAGAAAAGGAGACAGAGACAGGGACTCACATGTAGGCGACAGTCAACTAATGCAGAGGCTGCAATGATTTATTATTAGGTAGCTGAATTATTCACGCGTTCGTCGGCGCAAATAAAGATTAATGATGGCATTTCAGAATTTTGCACGCCCAGCGCCGCCTGTCAGCTTGTCTATTTAACTGTCTCCGTCTCGCTCTGTCTCGCACCTCTCTCTCCCACGCTGACACTCCATATGTGGTTTGTTTTACAGCGCCTCTTTGTGCAGATTTCCGCACCCGAACGTGCAGCGAGCAACGTCCAATGCCAAAAATCAAGCAACCGCACACGGCGCCATTTCGCATTCACACACTCACAAACACACACACTGGCACACACACACAGGCACACACAGGGACACACACAGGCACATCACAACTCAGTTGTGCGTAAAATTTATGCATATGTATGTAGACGCGTGTTGTTTTCCCAACACGCTCTGCAGCGCCCCGGGCGCAGCAGCCTCCCTTCCCCCGCCCCACTCAAATTGAGTTTCGGAAACTGCGTTGGCAACTAGGCAGCGCAGCTCGTGTTTGATCCATGATATGTAAATTCTTTTCATGCGCACTGTGGCTTAACCTTTGATGCTGCCAATGCAAAAAAGAAAGCGTTCATTAGGGAGACGGGGGGAAGCGTGGGCTGGCCAACAGGTTAGACAGATAAATGCAGTATCATTAAAAGCGACTCCCTTTAAGTTCGGCCATTGTTTGTGCTGCCTCTCAATGGGGCCTACTCTTACAAGCCTATTCCATTTGGCCTATTTGGCGTCTATTTATAAAGCTCGTCATCGTCACATTCGGCTTGTGACTAACTCAAGCGCGTCAGGCAAGAGCCCAAGCAGTGGCTGGGATTTAAATGCTATTTACACAGCTTTCGGCTGTCCAACAACAAAGCCCGTCGAGGACCCCAAAGGGGCAAAGACTCCCTCCCACATGGCATTTACCTGCTGTTCCGGCTGCGAGGCTAATGCCCAACTAGTGTTGACCTTTTTGCCATTGTCTGGGCACGTATGAAAGGGCTAAAAATGTGACACTGCTTTGAAGCAGAGCAGGAGAGAAAAAGAGAGAAAGGGGGGGACAAAGCTGGCCGAGATTCAACTGCGCACCTGTCGGCAGACGTGGCCAACTGAGATTGAAGCTCAGCCCTGAGCCTGTTGTGGCGGCTGCTGGGAATGGGCATTGGGTCTGTGACTGGGAATGGGAATGGGATTGCAACTGGGACTGGGACTGTCAGAACGAGGAGCTGGGGCATTGACTGCGGCTCGGGGAATGTTATTATCTTGACACATGTGTAACGGCTTTTGTTTTGGCCCAGAAACGTATTCAACGAGCAGAGCAAAGCAGCTTTGCATTCTTCTTCTGCCCTGCAACGTGTTGCTAATGCATGTTGAGTCCAGCTTAAGAAACAATTCAAGCAACACTCGAAACAAACATTTGCCAATGGAGTGAATGATGCGAATGTTTGTGAAGCTTCAAACATTTTTCACCTTCAAAGTTTATTAGCTTAGGAGAGAGAGACTCGTGCAAATCAATAGCTGAGGAAACTACGCTTATAAATCAACAATATAATTGCGAACTTTCTGTCATAACTCAGCAAAGCCACAAATTGCAGAGTGCCCCCTTAAAGGTGTTCAGCTAATACAGTCTGTCACTCTCGTTTCTACCTCCATTTCCATGTGAAAACTTCTTCGGCTTCAAATCAGCCACATAACTGCAAACTTTATATATGAAAACTTTTCGAAAGTTGAAGTTTTCTTTTCCCTTCGAGCCACAAAAATATTTTAGCTCTAATCTAATAACGAAAATGTTCCGGTTTCGCCCAATGGGAAACAGCGAAAATTGATGAAATTGATTTCCACATTGGTAATTTTGTAACGTCGCGTAAGTTTCCACCTGACAACTGCCAGCTGCCTCGCTCCACCTTTGATCCCCCCCTCTCTCTCACTCTCCTTCTGCTGACAATTGCTGCTGCAACTGACCTGACCTCCCACTAAATATTTGGCCATCCATCTTGGCCAAAGGCAGCCACACCAGAGCGCACATGGCCATCCTGCTGCTGCTGCCTCTCCTGCTGCTCCTCCTGCTGCTGCTGTTGTTGTCCTTGTTCAACTGCATGTTCGCTGCTTGTTGCCCCCTGCGGGCGCAGACGTGGCCATCAACGCGAAGCAGCCATTTTGCAGTCTCAGTGGCAACTTCAACGCTAGATTTTCAGCTTCTTTTTTATGCTTTTTTCCTTTTCGCTGTTGCAACAAATTGTATATATGACCTGGCAGGCAACTGTGTGGCAAGGTAGACAAGCTAGCGAGGGGGAGAGGGGGGAAGTCAGGCAGGGAGTACGGTTTGGCAGGCACACTAACGACAGTTTATAAAATATTCAGCTTGGCTGCTTAGGCTGCCACTGTTGCTGCCCCAAGCTGCTGCTGTCTTTCAGTCTCTCTTTCTCTCTCTGTCTGTCTGTCGCTCGCTAAAAGTTTTTAATGAATTTTTTAGCAAGCTAATCGAAGTCACTTTTAGTTGAAAAATACATTAACTAATGCTTCACGTGCACCACGCGACGTATGCGCAATGTAAGAGAGTTATCTGAGAGAGAGATTTGCGCTACTTGTGAGCACTGAGATTGAAGTGATATGAGAAGGAAGTACAGAGATGAGTAAGGTTTATGAGTAGTTAGGCTAGGATTGATATCTTCTAATACAAATTTAGATTATCATTAAACAATTCAATGTTATATTGTATATAACCGAAGTAAAAAAGTTTTATTCTCTTGTAAATAAATTGAACTTCTACAAATTAAAAGAACTTTAATATTTATATTCAATAGAATTCATTCTTAAATTAAAAGAACTTTAATATTTATATTTAATAGAATTTATTCTTCAATGTCTATAAGCATTCCCTCTACAAGAAGGTAACCTGGCCTGGCAACCCTCCAATCTAAAAACTTGTGCGAAGCCTTTGGGTGCATTTAGAATTCGTGTGGAAGCCAAGTCTGTTTGGCAAACAAGAGTAGCGCATGGGGAGTGCTTGAAAGACGGCCAGATGTTGTCGATAATAAGCGTGTGAACTGTGCTTAGGCAGATTCGCAATTGCCTGGGGACTATCAACAGAGACTCAACACTTTAAACAAAGCAGAGACGGAGACAATGCCTGCACATCATGTCAATAGGGATGCAGCGTGCTTCATACATTTATTATCACTTGATAAACCACATTAATTATGATTAAAACTAATCAGCTCTGCTACTAGTGCTGCTGGTGTTGCCTGTTCAATTTCCATTAAGTACAGCTTCATTGGCTTATTTATAAGTCAAACGTGGCCTAAGCTGGCGCTTCTCTTGTTAACAAAGTTAATTAATTTCTGCCAGTCTCCTTCTGCTTCATTCACTTCTTCTCTGTCTTTGTCTTTGTCTTTGCTTTGCTTTTGTCTCTGTCGGACAGAGTGTCAACTGTCATTCGTTCACTTATGCGGCCAAACGAGGAGTTGAGGCCCAGGCCTCAGGCCTCTGGCATTGTGAGGTGTGGCCAATGTCTGTCAGCTTGTTGACTTCTGTCACACATGGCGTATGCATAATTTAGTGTGAATTCTCCTCTCTCTCTCTCTCTTGGTTTTTTGCACCATCGACTCTTCTTCTTGCCAGGTGTAATTAAGTTGCAAGCTGCAAGCTGCAAGGAATTCAGACAGCTTGTGGAAACTGCTAAAATATCTCAACTATTTTTCCAATTAATTTCACCTGGGCTACGAGCTGAATTTATAGCAACATTTGCAGTTCTCCGCCGTGCACACCGAGCGCATATTTTGCCTGGCTTATTTAGCTTCGCCCAACGACGAGAACGACGGGAACGACGACGATGACGCTCGAGTACCCGAGTTTATATCTTGGCTCTTATATCTCATTTCAGGCAATTGCAGCTGCTGCTCCACAAGTTGCTCCCGTTGCTCCCGTTGCTCCCATTGCGACTCCTTGGCGATTGCCTTGGGTTGTAATTTCAGTTGCAGTTTTCTCTGCTATTTGATTGTTGCTTTCCTTGCCCTCTTCCTTCCGTCCTCGACAACTAAGAGCTTCAATTATAGACTCTGACAGACCTCACTCCGCGCTGGGGGGGGTTCGGGGAGTAGCTCGAGAAACGCTTGGCAAGACAAGCAGCATTTTTGTGCTATTTCAAGCGCGCAATGTGCGTGCAACCTCTGCGAATGCGATGCTGACTGTGAGTGCGAGTATGAGTGCGAGTATGAGTGCGAGTATGAGTGCTCACCCCGGGTGTAGCATAAGTTTTCTGTTAGTCCGAGTTCACTTCTTCTTCATCTTCTTCTTGTAGTTGTTGCCCTGCCATCGAGCTTAGGTAAATAGTCAGCTGCAGTCTAGCGCACTATCTGATTGCTAATCAAAGCTCTTGAAGCTCCAAGGCAACGTTTCTTGGCTGCAACTGAAGCTGAAGCTGAAGCTCTGCTGACAGCAGTGAAACGCAATCCTTATTTGGCCAGTACACTCTGTAAATAATCGCACTACTCGATTTTGCGCTGTTAAAATAGCCAAATAAATGGCTATCAATAAGCTGCATCAATCACACGCGTTCAACATTTTTCTGCGCAAGGAATTTCTTGAAAATCTTGAATTATTGCAGCTGTAATGCGTTGAGAGTTCTTGAAGTGTTATTGATTTATTAAATGCATTTTCTAAGGCTCTCAACGAGCATTCCTTTGTCATTAGGTTTTAAATTCGTTAAGAAATTCCTGTCATCTCTCGTGTACTCACAACTCTTGCCCACTAGGGCATCATAAAGGCGTCGCCAAAGTGCAGAAAACACTAAGGAAAAACCACACAAATAACATTTGATTTGATTTATTTGTATTTAGAAGAATGCGTAAATGTGCCTAATGCATTTCTGGCCCAACAGGCGAGACCAAGGCGGAACAAATGGCGTGGATGGGGTGAGAGGGGCAGATAACGGTGCGGGCAACCGCATGCTTGTCGAGCTGTTTAAATATTTGAAAATCCATTAAGCATATTGACAATGTCGACAGCGCTGTCGATGTGTTTGTGTTTGTGATTGTGAGTAACCCAGGCTGGCTCCGTCTTCACTTCAGCTTCAGCTACAGCTTTATTTCTAGCTGCGGCTGTGAATTTGAATACGGAGTCGCCTTGGGTTTCTTTTGCCTTCGCTGAATGGATCATTAGTGCAGCTAATGGCGCAGTCAATAAATGACGGCTCAGTGCCACGCCCACTATTTGAATTTGAATATGAATCGCAGGGGAGCAAGAAAAGGCAAACGCAGACAGGCAGCAAGCCCCCAGTCACAGCCGCCGGCATTTCCGGCCAGTCGAGGGCGGCGCCAGGACAAGACATAAAACGGATTTATTAGGTCATTGCTGGAGGGGAGGCCGCGTATCGCGCATTGACTCCGTATATCTCCACTCCACATCTGCATATCTGGCTTGCTGCTGCGTAAGCACTTGATAGATAACAACTTGCCCCCGCCACTGGCTCTCATTATTCTTAATAATTTTACAAAATGCGAACACAACTGCTGACAACGAAATGTTATTTGCAAATTGAAACAGAATTTAATGGCCACATGACTGTTTGGGGCGAAAACATCAGCGGAGTTTGGAGTTAAAGCAGTAAAGAGTTGTGTGGAATGTGAAAAGGTTCTGCTAAGTTTGAAGAACTGCTGAAATTAGAAATACAAAAACTATTGCATACTTTTCAGCATAGAAATACAATACACATATCTCTCTACTGTATCAATACGACTTGCTTGTTTAGCGATTTCTGTATAGTAAACCATTAAAGAAATTCAGCACATTCCTTTGACATGCTCTCTGAATTTTTAAAGCTATTAAAGTAGCCCCTTTCATAACCCCGAATAATTCATTAAAATACTCAAATTAAACCCTCAAAATCACATCTCATTTCCCTTCCAATTGGACTAATTGAAAAACTTGAACTATCTGTTTGCTGCTCAGCTTATCCAATCGTGAAAATTAACTTTTCAATATTTCTCTGCAATTTGAAACTCTTTCGCAGTTGTTGTTGTTGTAACTTTTTTAATATTTTGTGAATTGTCGCAAAATTGTAAAATGTAAAATGCACTCGGGCATTTATAAGTAACTATAATATGCATTTTATTTTATTTCAATTTAAAGTTTTTAATGAGTTTTTCCATTTGGCATTAATGCCCCGCAACTGTCAGTGTGTGTCAGCGTGTGTGTGTGAGTGTGTGTGTGAGTGTGTGCAGGGATTGCCAACTTGCCCTGCAACTTGACGTCGCGTTGTGCTCGCCAATTTATTTATTTTTCATCAGTTTTCCAGATTTAAACAAAATTTCAATTAATTTCGGGCAAAACTAAATTCAATTTCACTGAGGTGAAAGGGGCCAGGGCAGAGGAATTAATTGTTATCGCTGCGATTATGCAACATCAGCAGCGGCAACAGCAGCGGCAACAGCACGTTGCAATTGTTGTCAGGCCGCGGGCCTAATTGGATATTAAATATTTTTAGAGATTTGCGCCGAAAAATTGCAATTTAATTGCGAGAGCATAAAATAAAATAAAATTGCAGTCGTGGCTAATCTACGCCAAATCAATGGACACTGTGCAACCCCTCCCCTCCCCCCTCTACTGCTGCCTGCGCTGCTGTAACTCTGTTGAAAATTAATAACAATATTGCAGCCAACAAAAGGAGCGAAGTGAACAGCGACTGCGGATGACCAATGTCCACTTTTTGTGTGCCACTGACAGCGAGCAGCGACGGCTTTGTGTGCGACACAGCTGAAGCCAAGTTGGAGCTGAGGCTGCCACCCGCTGAGAGGCATATTGATACCCTTCCGTCCCCCAACCCCCTGTCGAGCTGCTGCAGGCAGTGACAGTAATGAGGAATTGTGCAAAGTTGCTCCTCAATTTGCCTGTCACTCAGTCCCTGGCAAATACTGTGATTCCCATTGTGTACAAATTTCCCTGCTCTCCCCTTCCCTTCCTCTCCGCTGCTAACACATTATTTTGCCTTTTGGCAATTCAAATGCTTTGTATGCGGTTTAATAACGTTGTCAGTCATTGCTCCACATTCCCCCTCCCCCACTTAAAAGGATCACGGGCTTTCAAAATGCTCGACGAGCGATCTGCAATTAGTTCGAGCTTCAATTGAATGCACAAATTATTTCATATTTATGCATTTGCTGCTACCTTTTGATTGACTCGGCCCGCGTTAAGCATACGCCATGTTGTGCCATAATAGGCTCAATTAAAAGTGCAATTAAATGGAGAAAGATATAAAAATACATGAATGTGGGCGAATTGCAATTGAATTGATTGTTGTGATTATTGCGAAAAATGAAATGCGCACAATGCGCTGCGAGGTGTGAAATTTTAATACCCTGCACAATGCGCGAACGGCATATGGAGTTGCGTATCGCAAATAAATATAAATGACGTTTGGCAAATTATTTCGGGCCTGGCAATTAATCACCAAATAATTTGGTAATTTTAATTTACTGTAAGCACTTCAATGAACACACACACAAGCACACATACATAAGCACTTACAAGGGCACACACACACAGACAGGCACACACACAGACACATACATACACATACACACACACACACACACACACACACACACACAGTCACACACTCAGAAGTACAGCCGCACTGACAGTTGCATAAGCCATTTGGGTGCATCGTTAATTAAGATTTAATGCTCGCCGTGCCACGCCCACTCATTCAGCAGCAGGCCCTTGAGCCGCCCACATACACATATATAATACATGTGTGTGTGTGTGTGTGTGTGTCTGTGTGCGTAATTAGGCGACAATAAGCATTTAATACACATTTTCTGGAACACAAAACTCGCAAACACACAAACAGTTCCCGCTCTGCTCACTCTCTCGCTCTCTTCCTCTCTCTCTTTCTCGCTTGGTGCTGATTTCCAATTAGTTTTGGTTGTGTTTACGCACGGCTTTAATGCCACGCCCGTTAAGTGCACAGGCACATCATGGCAATTGAGCATTTTGGCCCGAAATGCAATTTGTTAGCTAATTTAAGGCCGCCCCTCGCTGCTCCAAAACAAACAGTCGATGCTCCGTTTCCGTTACGATTTCAGCTCCCCTCTCTCTTCCTCTCTCTGACTATTGACTTGATGTTGGACGTTGGGCCATATATGGTTATATGGCCATAAGGATATATGGTTATATGTCGTCTATATGGCGTGGCTGGCAATTAAAAATTATCTGCGCAATGGCATCGCCCATAAAATACTCTGACAAATCCAACCCTGAGCTATCTACGCATATGAATATGTAGTTGTATTTGTATATGTGTGTGTGTGTATGTGTGTGTGTGTCTGATTACGAATGTGTGTGTGTGATTGCCAGTGTGTTTGCTAACAATTTGTGGCGTAATTTGAAAGTTGATTTTACTTGAAGAAGGCAGAACTGTTAACTTAAGAAGTGTCAGAGGGAAAGTTAGGCGCTTAATAGAGAAAGAAAGTAATAGAGAAAGTGTAACAGAGAGAGAGCGATATAAAGAGAGAAATTGAGAGAGAGAAAGTAGAGAAAGAGATATAAATAGATCAAGAGGATAAAGTATGAGCTAAGGTGAATGAATGAAATGAAGAGACGCAGAGATAAAAATAGAAAAAAGGAAATTTGCACACACAGAGATAAAGAGATAAGCAGAAAGCAAAGAAAGAGACAGAGAGAGAGAGAGACACAGACAGAGGCATAGACAGAGACAGAGACAGAGGCATAGACAGAGATAAGAACAAAGATAGTAAGAAGTGCGAGGAGAGGACTCTGCCATAACTCAAAGAATGCAAACATGGCAACAGAAACAAACAAGAGTGACACCGAAAAAGGCTTAGCAAGCAAAACGGATTGAAGGGGAAAAAAAGAGAGAACAGAAGAAGATGAAAATATAAACAGATAAGCCAAAAGAGACAGACAGAGCGGTAATAGAGGATAGGAGCTTTAACTAACACACAGACAAGCATAAATGCAAATGCAAATCATATATAAAAACACAGACTAAGAACAGAATAAGTAAAGGATTAAAAATTGTCCTCTAGCTCCTACAATGACAATTTAAAATCCATTCTCCATTGAACTAATTCCAATGCTTATCCGATTTGAAGCATAATGGAAGAATTCGATCAAGATAATGCGCTCAAGCCGTTTAATAGTTTGCACATTACGTATACGCAGGCGAGCACGCACGTCGAGAGACAGAGAGAGACAAAGAGCGCGTGCAATGAGCTCGCTCACATAATCGCCTTGCGCGAATTAATCTCTTGCTATGTAATTAATTTGTCCATAATTTGTGGCACAAAATGTAACTTCGCGAACTTGCAGCGGATTAGTAATTACGTAAGCACAGCACACTCAAACAAAGGGAGAGGGAGACAGAGATACACTCAGTCACACCCACAGCGACGCCCATAAATCCGCGCATAAATACAAATTACAGCAGGGCAAAGGCAGGAAGGAAGCCAGGAGGGAGAGAAGGGAGAGCAAACGACTGAAAGCAATATCAATTTACTCGGGCATCGCGACAGTCAAAGGTTAAATAAAAGTACATGCATAATGAAACTGTCGGCATGTTCCCCTCTCCCTCTACCCTCCCTCTCTCTTTCTCTCCCTGCAGCTTCCGCTCATTACTTATGTTTTATGACACGAGCTCAGCTTAGTCTGGCTTGGCATTTCAATGCGACCTCAAGCAGGAAGTCACTAATCAGTCTCCAACGAACTTTCGCTTTCACCTTTACTTATGCCCCCCTCTCTCTCTCTCTTTGCAGACAATCATACGCGAGATGAATCGACTGGGCATGATGGTGGATCTGTCACACGTCTCCAAGGGCACCATGCGCGACTCGCTGGAGGTGAGTGAGGCGCCCGTGATCTTCTCGCACTCCTCCGCCTACGAGCTATGCAACACGAGTCGCAATGTGCAGGACGACATACTCCAGGCGCTGGCCAGGAACGGGGGACTCGTCATGGTTAACTTCTACTCGAAGTTCTTGTCGTGCAGCGACAACTCAACCGTACAGGATGCAGTCGGTAAGTTCAACGAGTGAAGCCAGTCTCCCTTACTTTTCTTCTCTCTTTACTCCTTTACTTCTCTCCTTCTTTTTTTGGGGGATTACTCGTATAATAATTCCCTTCGTGCTCGCCAGCTCGTTAGATTGAAATCAATCAGCGCTGCGGTCTTTGTGGTGAGCTCTAGCTCTGCCACTGGCTCCACTGATTGCCCTGCCATTGTCTCAGCCAGTTCATTATTGCCTCACGGCTTGTGCTCTTCTTTTTTCCTCTGCTCTGTTTTGCTTTTGACACGCCATCAAAATGACGGACGTAATCACTTCCTGTTTCGCTGGTTTTCACACAATTCGCACTGGCTGGCAGAACGGCTCGTCTGTCTCTGGGCAGAGTAGACTGGAGTAGGAACTATGTACATTGGCAGAGCAGTCAACATGTGATTGAACTGCTGAGCTTCAACTGTGAATCTTTTCTGAATGCATTCGCAAGTGCAGGAAATTCAATTGATCTTTAAACGATTCTGTATTCGCTTCAATTAAAATTCTATCTTTTAACGAAGCTCAATATAGTTTATAATATTTTAAGCCTACTTATGACTGTGATAGGAATGAGAAGCTCTTTCTGTTAGCTGCGAAGGCTCCCCAATGAAGCCTTTGGCAACTTCAGCCACTTCAATCGGTCTCTGAGCGATTCGCATTTAGTTTCCATTTAAATTTAATCTTTAAACTGAGCATAAGATACATTATATTATTTCAAACTCACATTTAACTTTGATCGGAATAAGATGCTCTTTTTGTTAGCTGCGAAGTCTCCTCAATGAAGCTTTCGGCAACTGCGTCTCTGAGCGATCTTTGACAAACTTCTAAGCTCAGCTGTATATCTTTAAACTGCACTTGAAATATGCCATATAAATAGCCTTTATATATGTATCTTTGCACCTCCTGAATCAGTATCGATCCTCAATGAATTCATTCGCGAACTTCAGCTCATCTTAAATTCTTCTGCAGATCAATTTAAATTTAGACTAAATTATACGAGCTCAGTTCATCTTAAATTCATTTATTAATGAATTTGAATTGAGACTAAATTATACAACCGAGCTCAGTATATATTAGACATAGAACAATAAATATAACACATAACAGCATATATTATATATATCAATATAGACCTTCTTCAACCCCCCGCAGAGCATGCTTTAAGCTAAGCCTAGCCTATGACCTCCCGCAGATAATCTTCGCCTTCTTGTCATTCTTTTATTTGCACTGCAGTTGTCTAATGGCATTTCTCTCTCTTCCTCTCTTTGTTTCTCTTTTCATGGCATTGTCTACGCTTGGACACATTTCAAATTTGCGAAAATTTTAATAACAACGGCTTATGACGACGACGATGATGATGATGGCAACAACAACGACAACAACAACAACAACCGAAACCACATTGCGCTCACTTAACAATGGCCCCTTAATGAACCCGCCAACAACAACAACAACATCGCTGACGACGTCGACGATTGCCGGCGAACCCTGTCATTCGATATCCTGCTGACCAACACAAACACACTCACACACACACACACACTGATACACATGCAAACACAGCGCATATTAATCACATTAAGCGCGTCGCTGGCATCGATCACGTTGGCCTCGGCGCCGGCTACGACGGCATTAATTTGTAAGTAAAAGTCATTTATTTCACTTAAATGCGCATTTCCCTCGGCCACTGCCCCCCTCCTCTCACCCACACTGCTAGCTCCACAGAGACCTGCAATGGAGACGAATCAGCTAGAGCTACAGCCTGGGCCACTCTGTCCGCTGTTCAGGTGGTTTTTAAGTTATTAATTGATTCTATTTAAGCACTGCAGCTTAACATTGGCGTATTGCGGCCGGCGATTCATATTGCGGCTCATTACGGCCTGTGCAGGGGTAGAGAGTAGGTAGTTGGTAGAGGGATGAGGAGGGGAAGAGGAAAGGGGAGGTAAACAAGTAGGCATCATTATTGCCTGGTGTCAAGGCTAATGAAGTCATAAAGGACGCCAAGTTTTGAATACTTCTGTTACACTTTGGCAGGCAATAAAGTTTTAAAGGTGCGGAAAACATTTTGAAGTTGGGCTGGAAATATTTTAAAAATTTCGATAAAATATGAATAAGTATTAAATATATGCCAGCTTAGAAACCTCTTGAAACTAAGTTGTGATAAAGAAAGTTTGTTTAAAAATCAAGCAGGAAAATAAGAAACCAACTAATATTTATATGCCCAAATCGAGTAAGTTAAGGCCAAGTTAAGAGTGTTAGCTGTCGAGATAAGGGATCTGATATCATCAAAGTTTGACATTTGATTAAGTATGTTAGCTCAACATATCCTAAGGCTGTTAGCAGTCAAGATAAGGAATCTAATATCATCAAATGTTGAATTGGGACTAAGTAGATCAACATATTCTAATGCTGAACTGTTAAAGAAGTTTCCTGAATAAGTTTATAATTGTTGAATAGAAGCATAATGTATAAAAATGAACTTGAATCTGTTGCTATATGCAACATGTGATATGCAAAAGGAAAAGATAGGGAAGGTCTGGTTGAATACCAGAGAGATGGAAAATGAACTCAAAGCAGTTTCATCATTAGATTCGATTAAAAACCAACCTAATTTCTAGGCCCAAATCTGAGAAATGTATGAAATCTGAAATGATTAAGTTCCAACTATAAATGAACTCTTCTGAATAATTTTATGATTTTTGGGCAGGAGCATAATTTTTAAGGAAGAACTTAAATCAATGATCCGTTCCATATACAATCACAAACCTTTAACATTTCCCTTGCTACATGCAACATGTGATATAGAAAAGGAAGGTCTGGTTGGATATAAGAGAGATGAAAAATTAAGGAAACCGCTAACCTTAAAGGAGTTTCATCATCAGGTTCTATTAAAATACCAATTTAATTTCTATGCCCAAATTTGGGCGGTAAGGAATCTGAAATAATTAAGTTCTAACTAAAATTTCCTGAATGAGTTTATGATTGTTGAGCAGAAGCATAATTTTTAAGGAAGAACTTAAATCAATGATAAATTTCGTAATAATTCACAAACCTTTAACATTTGTCTCTCAACTGTCTCTCAAATGTCTCTCCGCATCAGTTTCTATTGTCAAATTTGTCAGTCAATTTCATGTACAGCCCTCAGCTGGTGTCAAGTTTATTAAAGCGATGATTATTAGGGACACATTGCATACACTTCCACGGCATGTGGCATACTTCACCATGGACAGCATAAACAAACAAAGCAGCAGGCTTCAAATTCCGCAGAGTGCAAGAGGGATCACAGTTCGTGTCAGAGGGGAGCGGAGGGGCACCATCAACCTGCGTTCAAGCACCCTCAATTGTAGTGTGTTTTTCAATTAAATATTTTTACTACATGCCACAAATTTTACAGCTACAACAAGCGTCGCCTGGTTGTGCCAGTGTGTGTGTGTGTGTGTGTGTGTGAGTGCGACATGCATATGAAAATGCATAACAACAATTTTCATGTAAATCAATTTTCCAACGAAACAAACTTCATTTCACGGTGCCCCCAACAAGTGAAACAACAGCGCGACCCAAAACAACCGAATACAGCCAAAAATGAGAAATAAAAACAGCTAACTGAAATTGGGCTTATGAATATTTATAGGCCACTTTCACAGCTACACTCACACCCACACACTCACACACACACCCATTCATAATACACGGTAGGCACACGCTACACGAAGCGACAATAAATAATCTAAAATTCTATGAAATTACAAAATGTCAAATGGTATTTTCCGGTACCCTTTGCTCCCCTTTGGCCCTCACGCCGAATTGACTGACGTTTAATGCGTTAAACAAGCGACAATCGAGGTTGCTATCCCTGTTGGTAGGAATACCATGTTGTTATTGTTGTTTTATGCTAGTGTTGTTGTGCACACTGCATTCTGCGGTGCCTCAACGACAGCTGACACATTCGCATAGTTTTGGTCAGGATAACGCATACTTTTCATGCCACTAAAAGCAGATAAAGGTACCCTTTCTGTATACAGAATGTGACCTGGAATAGGAAGAGGAGAATAGCCAAGGTAAGGTTGGATACCAGAGAGAAAGAAGAGGAAATTAAGAGCTCAAAGGCGTTTCCTCATAAATTTCTATTTATTAATTGTTTTATTGAAAGTGTGTTGCCAAACTTCACTTCAATTTGTTGCCAAATTTCACTTTAATATGCTGCCAATATTCATTTAAATAAGTTGCCAAACTTTATTTAAATTTGTTGCCAAACTTCACTCAAATTTGATGCCAAATTCTCATTAATATGTTACCAAAATTTATCTAACATTGTTGCCAAACTTCACTTAAATTTGTTCCCAAACTTAATTCAATTATATTGTCAAATTTCATTTAATTTGTTGCCAAACTTCCTTAAGAACGTTGCCAAATTTAATTTAAATTTGCTGCCAAAATTCACTTGAATATGTTGCCAAGCTTCACTTAAATTTGTTGCCAAACTTCACTTCAATTTGTTGCCAAACTTCACTTAAGAATGTTGCCAAATTTCACTATAATTTATTGCTTAATTTCATTTAAAATTGTTGCCAAACTTCACTCAAAAACTTAAGAGTATCTTTGAACATCCACTTAATTCCCTATCGTGTTGGTAATTTGCCCTTAAAACTCCAAAATTCACTTTAGAATGTTGCCAAACTTCACTCAAATACAAACTGCAGGGTATTCCCGCTTCTCTCTTTGAAATCCACAGAATTTCCTTCGTGTTGGTAATTTGCCCTTAATATGCGATTATTGTGATGAATTTAGTATGCGCCGTGTGAAATGTTAAATGCGAAATGGAACCAGTGAAACGGAGAATGAAGAGGGGAAGAGGAAGAGTGGGAAAGGAAGATGCTGTGAATGGTAAATGAATTTAAAGTGCCGTCCACAACCGCAAATGAGTAATATTAATTTGCAGAAAACAATGTTCGAATTCCATTCGGAAAACTCACACACACACAAAGTATTCGGGTGCTGAAATATGCGTGTGCTCGTGGCCAGTGTAAAGGGCTCGGGGCAGCCGCAGAAGGAAGCCGAGTAGAAACTCAAGGACATTTGAAGAAATTACAAAGCGAAGGCGGCGGTCGAAGTGAATTGGGTTTTGTTATGACTATTTGAAGCATGCTTCAGATGTTTCGTGCTGGCATAAGAAACACAAATACAGGGTGTCTCAATGGGGGTAAATCCTAGAAAGCAGACAAGGGTTAGGTGAAGGGAAGAACGCTTTCTGTATTGACGTGCACTTTTCTGTTTTATTTTGTTTTTGAAAAAGGTCACCCTGTATGGCTGACATATTAATATTTCCATGTCATTTAAAATGCTTCCTAAACGCTGCATATAAAAGTAAATTATTATTTATTTGTACTTCCTTTCCAGCCTGGTCAGAAATATTCATTTATTATTTATTTGCCCATTGTTTAGCCCATTATTTATTTGTTTTTTGTGGTCATGACTTGCATAAATTCCATGCCTGCCCCTTACTTTTGTATCCCCACTGAAAACGCTTTGAACATTTCAATTTCGAATTGACTTTTCTGCAATATTTATGATAATGTATTTGGGCTGTGCAGGTGAGGAATGTTCCTCTTTAAGTTTCTGGTTTTGATGTGGCATAAAGTGAATTAAAAGTATGTTAAATCACGTGGGAAGATACCATAATCTGAGTTGTATATCAAATAAATCTTTTTCCTCATAATATACGAGTACAAACTATAATGAAATCCATCCATAAATAACATAAATATTAATCACAAATTTTAAGTTAATGTTTCTTAAGAAATCTTTTTTAAATACGCTAACCTGGAAATACCTTTCTTCTTCTTTTCCTCTCTGTAGCACACCCAAAGGCCTGGAGGATGTCTCGTCCTATCCAACGCTCTTCGCCGAGCTCCTCGGAGGGGGTTGGACCATCGACGAACTCACCAAACTGGCGGGTGGCAATTTTCTGCGTGTCATGCAGCAGGTGGAGAAGGTGCGGGATGACAAGAAGGCGGCCGGGGTCAAGCCCTACGAGGATCATCCCAACTTCCGCACTGACGATCCGTATAATTGTACTTCCAGCTAATTAGATTTAAGCGCTATATCCCAAAAGGTTGTACAATAGAGGCCCGACCAGCGAGAAGCAGAGAAAGTTTATCGCGCATCTGGCAGCGATAACGATAGCATAGAATAAATCAAGGATCATATAATACCTAAAGTAATTACAGTCTAGTACAGTACGTACATGTATAAGTGGCCTAGCAGATGTGCTTTTTATAAGCTCTAAGAATATACCTACCAAATCTCTGGCTGATTCTCCTCCCAATCGTATCTGTGAAAACTCTACGAATTTTTCTTTTTTTATTGTTTTTTTATTGTTTTGTGACAATCTACAGACTGCCAAGTAAAGCACCCACAATTCTCAATTGATAAAGAGTTTTCCAAAAAGTCCTGCTATGAAATAACGGTTTTCTGTCTACCTACCAAAACTTCCATATTGCATTAATTCTGAAATCCAATTGCGACTTTTTAACTGGACCAACACAAAAAATAGCAAAGAAAGAAAAACAAAATTAAACAAAATCGGAAAACTTTGGAATACCGAAGTTTATTTAGTCTTGAAGTAGATTGAGATATATTGATCATATTATATACTTTTCCGATTGATAAAGAATTGACTAGAATAAAATGTCATCCCTAAATCTCAACACGTTCCCCAGCGAGATATATTTGCTCTCCTGCAAGACTATGTACGCCATTTTATAGCACACCGATCAACTGAAAGAAACGTTTCCAATTTCATTTGTTTAGTTGATTATAGAAAAACTACATATCAAGTATGTAATAAAGACGAAAATGAATAATTTTCCTAGATTAATGTTAATGCAAATATTGAAATGTGGGAAAGCATACACTTAACTTAAATACTATTATTATTATATATAAATATATTAATATAATAGAGGATTAAATAAACAAAAACAAGCTTAATTCAAGATTAATCAAATATTTAGTTAAATTTTTTAAACAGTTTGCAAGCGATGAAGTTGTAAAGAAAATTGCGGAAAACTGCGAACAGAAAATAGCGTAAAAGACACTAAATTAGCAAGTAAGCAAAGTGGGCGTGGCACAGCCCTAAGTGCATAGTTGTAAATAGGTTGACGAATTCAATATGTAATATCCCCTATATATAAATATTACACATACTTAGAAGACATTCTCCCTGCATTTCCAAAACCAAAAAAAAAACTGAATAAAAAGAAAAACAATAAAACGAAAAATAAATAATGAACTCTGTCAGTATCTCTGTACCTTCTGAACCTACAAGAATCTAGTAAAATGTGCGTAGACCTAAGTAAATAAATATATACGAAATATACATTGCGAGAGGAAACGAGTTCAATAATTGTACATTTTCTACGCAAATAATAAACGAAAATAAGAAAAGAAAAGGTAAAGAAAAACTATTGTTACAATTTTTTATGACGTATTTTATACGATTTTTGTAATATGTACATAGCATTTTTACCTACGACCGTATGCTATAATTTGAATACCTATATAGTTTTATAGTGAAAATTCTGATAAAAAAAAAGAAATATGAGAACAAAACGAATATCTACTACAATTATAATTACAGTGTATCTAAACTTAGTAAGTTGTTAGTCGACCGATCGTTAGTTCTTAGGCTAATCGTTTGCCTTCAAGGCGGGGCAAAGAATATCTGTAAAGTTTACTCACACACGCATACATACATATAGGAAGTACATGTACACAAACACACACACACTTAAATTTCAATTTTCCAGCGCATTCCAATTCCACTTTGTACTGTGCGAACTTGGTTATGGCCGACACGACACGCATAAATATTGTAAATCCACATGGTAGTTAAAAACTTGAAAATGGTAAAATGTTTAGCGAATAAATTTAAATAAAATGACAAACAGATTGCCGTATAATAAAATAAATAAACTGTTTTTTTTTTTAATTCATGTGGATCTGACTCAGCCGGGACACAAATGGGATCGTGTCTTGGGAAACCAGCTCTGTTAACGAGCACACTGTAAACTATTCTAGCTGCAGTGCGGCGAATTGTGCGTTAGCTTGGTTTGTGGCTTGACTAAACGGCTTAACAGAAGCTGTACTCCGCTGCTAACAGCATTGCTCCTCAACGAACATGATGTCTCGTCGGAATAAACAAAAATGAGACAGATTGCAACTCTGTTGATTTCTTCTGACGTCACAAATGTAAGCATGGGCATTTATATGGGGTACATGTAAATATATATATATGTTTTGAATATTTACAAGAATTTTAAAATATGAAAATATACGTATAAATTTCAAAATAAATCAAAATTGTTTTCTACAAATTCTACATGCTAAATTTAAGTAAATTTTAAACATTTCTGGGAACCTATCGTTTGTGACGTCAACTCGTTGCTGTCCCTTGCTGCTGACCTTGTTGTATGTTCAATTTCAAGACGCACTTTTGTTTACATTTTTTTTTTGTTTTTCTGACATGGCGTCAGAGAAGGCGGCGCCGGAATTGTTGGCGCTGCACCCGAAGAAGGATTCCCAGCCAGATGCGGTGCTCGAGGAGTGCGAGATTCAGCGGCTTGCTGCTAAGGATTTAACCTACAACGATTTCTACTGGCGCTACATGCACGCCAACTGGCCCGTCATCATAACAGACGTATCCAATTCTTGGGAATGCCGCAACTGGGCGCTGGACAAGGACAACGAAAACGCCAACATAAGCACGGATACGGCGGGAAGCAGCAGCAGCCAGATCAATTTCGACTACCTCAGGAGCCGCATTGGCAACCTCGACGTGCCTGTCGCAGACTGCAATGCGACGTATTTCAATAGCCATGCCAAGCTGGAGCTGAAGTTCCATGATTATCTGCAGCGCTGGCAGCGAAACACTGCGGAGGAGCCCAACTGCAACGTGGCCAAGGAAAACCTCTACCTCAAGGACTGGCATCTGGCTGCCCAGCTGCCCACGTACGAGTTCTACCAAGTGCCCAAGTACTTTGCCTCCGACTGGCTGAACGAGCAACTGATTCACGAGCAGCGCGATGACTATCGCTTCGTTTACATGGGACCCAAGAACTCCTGGTAGGTTGTGGAGTAGTCAATCTGTTCCCTCCTCATTTTTTGTGTCTGATTTTAGGACCTCCTTCCACTCGGATGTGTTCGGCTCGTTCAGCTGGTCCACGAACATTGTGGGCCACAAAAAATGGCTTATAATGCCGCCCGGCGAGGAGCTCAAGCTGTCGGACAAGCTGGGCAACCTGCCATTTAGCATCGATGAGGCGCAACTGGAGGAGCATCAGGTGCGCTATTTCACCATCAATCAGACGGCCAACGAGGCGGTGTTCGTGCCCAGCGGCTGGTACCATCAGGTCTTGAATGTGACGGACACCATCTCGGTGAACCATAACTGGTTCAATGCGTGCAACGTTGCGCTGGTGTGGCGCAATCTACTCGCCAATCTGCTGGCCGTGCACAAGGAGATCTCCGATTGCCAACAGATGGACAACTTTGAGGCCCACTGCCAGACCATGTTGCGGGCCAGTTTTGGCATCAACTACCTCGATTTTATAGAGCTTTTGGAATTCATCGCCGCCCGCCGATTAGCCAACGATCTCCAGGACCAAAGGAAGGCCAGCAGTTTTATACTTTTTGATAGATACCAAATGAACGATTATCATGTGCAATCCGATCTCGCGTGCCTGCGCCGTCTGCTCGCCGACATGCTGCAGGAGCCGAGTCTACACCAGAGTCCGGCGCAGCTGGCAACGCGCTGCAAACAGCTCGCAGAGCAGCTAGAGCAGAGGCAGCAGGTCTAGTCATTGACACCCAGGATGAGGATGCCTTGGCATATTTTTATACCAAACTTGTATTCATATACATGCACTAGTCGTAGTATTTTATCTCGTGTACATATATATTTTAAACCAGTGTGTATATACAAGTATATATCGATGTGAAGAAGGTTTCTGTTTCTACTGCCCCTCGGGCCACACGAAGTCACCTGAGATGGGCGCTGTTCTCAGCCAATAGCATTGATCGATGACGCGGAAGCCGAGCTTATCGAACATGCCACACGATGCGGCGTTCTTGGGACCCACCAGAGCCATCACATCCTGACCCAGTGCGGCTATTCTTCTCGAGATTTCCCTGGTCACCAGGCTACCAAATCCGCGTCTCAGGTGCGTGCTGCGTACCTGCAATGCTCCCAAGTAACCACCCTGTAATCTGTGAGGGAAAAAGATTAAGAAACCTCTCGCTAATCCTTGCTGCAGTTGGCGCTCACCTGATGCACCATGCAACCAGTTGCTGGGAGTCCGTTGCATAGAGACCAGCGTTGGCACACAATCGTATCTGTCGCTTTATGAAGTACAGTGAACCCTCATGCCGATTGGGCCACTCCTCATTGATGAGCTCTCCATCCTCCTGCCGCAGCGTGTCCAAGTGGAAGCCATCTGGTACTCTGAGTACATCTCGCGTGAGTATATGAAGCACTCTTCGATGCCTTGGCAAACTTACTCAACTGTCAGCTGCGACGCATCCGCTGCTGGCATATGGTAGAGATTCGTAACGTCGTCATACTCCACCGGCAGCTGTTTCTCTGCTATGACACTCCTCAGTGCCTCGATGTGTCGAGCTGGAATGGAACTACACTTCAGTCCGCGGGACCAATCAAGCAGTCTCAAGGCCTCTTTGAGCAGCTCTTGTGCGTCGCCAAGGCACCCCACGAACAGCTGATAACGATCCTAAAGAGTAAAGCGGGCTTTATATCTGTTGCACAAACACAGATGCACTACGAACCACAATGACAAAGAGAGCTGCATCTCTTGCGCTCTGTTCCGAGAGTGTGTACGCCTTGAGATTCCTTATGTGCGGCTCTTTCTGTAGGAAACTTATAAAGTTGTCCAGGCAATAGAACTCTGCACAATATTTTGGCCAATGTTGGGCGTAGCTTCTCTGATACTCTTTCAGTATCGCAAGGTCGATTGTTTCCAATTGCGCTTTCATTTTCAACCGATCAACTCAAATTTATACAATCAACTGAACAGCTGCGCAGCGTATTGTTTTATACTCTCTCTCTCTCTCTCTCTCTGAGGTTGCTGTAGCTATCACGTATGTACAATAAAACTAAGACGTGTCTGATAAAGCCGACAGAGCTGATTCGCTGATATTTGCTAGCTACTTTATCGTGACCAACCATTCTTCTATTTGAGTTGCTTCCAGTGAATGCGAAAGGGTATTAACAGTGCTGCATGACACACACTGTTTCCAGTTTAACTTGTTTGCAAATCGCAGAGAGAGATAGAGAGAGCATGTGCTGGTCTCTCTGAGAGTGAACGTGTCAAAAATATATAAGTATAAGTTTTAGTAACGGGGTCGCTTGAATAATATCCTATAAAAATTATTTTCGATTTTCTAAATTCTATATAATATTTTTCATAGCAAGGCAATAATAATTTAGGCACTAAATCACAGTTCTAAAAAATATATGAAAAGTATCGATATTGCATTTTTTGGCGATCTTTATTTTGTAACATTGCTTATCGATATGAATTAAATCATCGTAACGGCAATCATCGGCAGTTTATGTTATGTTATGATATGATTTTATTCGCCGTCGGGCCAAGTGAAATGGCCGCATGCGGGACTTACAATGAGCCAATAAACTTTATCGATCATTTGAAAGCCCAACTTCGTGAATACTGCAACGGACGCTTTATTCCCAACAACAATCTCAGCGGCAACATCGTTGCTCGAATCGGCAATATGTCTGGAAAGTGCCTTGACTAGAAGGCTGCCAAACCCACGTCTTTGGTACGCTTCATCAACGTGTAGAGCGGCCAGTAAACCATCTTGGGCTCTAGATGAAGAGTCAATTGGTTAGTAATATACATACATATGTATGTATGCTAAATCTCCCACACTTCTTACTTTATACACCAAGCAACTAGCTGCTGAGTCTCCTCGTCGTACAATCCAACGTTGGCGCACAGGCGAATCTGTCTTTGAAAAAAGAACAAGGATCCCTCATGGCTGTAGGGCCATGCCTCATTTACAAAACGTGCATCGTGCTCGGACAGGCATCGGAGTTGAAAGCCCTCAGGACAGCTGTAAAATTGTTTATGTGTAGAGGATTGAAATTAAATCTGGAGATCTAATAACCTACTCCACGGAAAACTCGGAAGCCTGTTTAGCAGGAAGATGAAAGAGAGCGCTGTCGTAGATCTTTTTCAAAGGCAGTTGCTTATCGTGGATTACTTTCTGGACGGTGCCAAAATAACGTAACGGCACCGTGGTGCAGAATATTCCATTTGACCAGTCTAGCAAGTGTAGCGCCTTCTCCAAATATTCCATGGACTCTCCAAGGCAGCCGACAAATAGCTGATAACGATCCTAAGAGTTGACTAGGTTTTAATCTATTCACATTTAATTTATAATCACATTAAGATACCAGAATGAGAAACAGACCCAATTCGTGGGCACGCTGATCAGGAAGTGTATAAGCGTAAACTTTTTTCATTTGAGGTTCAGCTGTCTTGAAGGAAATTATATTGCTTATGATCTGATACTCCAGATAATACTGAGGCCAGTCTCTACTATATAGAGCCTTCCTCTGCCACAGACCCTCCAAGTCAATAAGCTGAAGTTGCTTCAATGTCGGCATTCTGAACTGAAATTGGCACTGCGAGTTGCCACGTGAAATACATCCGCCTTATATAGTCTAGTCAAGAAGATAGAACTTATCTTATCAAGTTTACTACAGATTTTTCTGATAGTTTTAATTCCGGTCTGGCATTAGTACACTTCAGGTAACTGTTTAAAGCTGTTTTTATTAAAAGACTTTACAACTTACAGATGCTTAAAACCACAGCGCCCAGTTTGTGGCACCGCGAAAACCGCACTGACATAACGTGATATCTTAGTTAGTTATGATTTTCATACTGTGCAGGTAGTATTCATTCAGCCTCGATTAACCTAAGTTGTCTTCGCTCTAGATTGGAGCATGTGGTTAAGTCTACAAAGAGAGTTCTTCTTATTCTAAGAATGGCTTCCAAAACACTCGAAAGAAGTGCACAAAAGTCCCTACAACTTTATGGGCCGGTCGTGGAGAAGGGTTCCCTGCATGTGAATATCTCTTTGGTTCCCGCTAGTCTTGTTGTTCCTCGAAGGCAGTATAGTACAGTGCAGTGCTGACAATACTGATCTCAGCACTTACTTCAATCTGCCTTTAATTTGCTATTCAAAATCCGGCCAACTAATATGGTTCCCCTGCTCCGGCAGAGACATGCTCCAGTAGTAGTGCACGCCAGGCAGAAGAGTAAAGCCTACTTTATCAAAGATTTTGCAAGCGGCGGTATTATCCAGATTTACCAGGGCAGTGACATCGTGTCCCAGCTCTTCGGCAAGACGTCGGCTCATGGCAGCAGCCACCACAGCGCCCAGTCCGCGACGCTGATGCGAGTGTCGCACCTCGAGAGCGCCTAGAAATCCGCTCTGCAGTCTGGCAAGTGTAAACTATATTAGTATTATCTCATTACATTGTCGTGACAACCTACCTCAGGCACCAGGCGCACAGCTCCCCCGTCTCATGATCGTAGAGGCCGACACTGGTGTTGTGCTCGATGAGCAGTTGGATAAGCTTCAGCGAGCCGACATGCCTTGCCGACCAGAGATCATTGATCAACTCGGCGTGCTCGACCCGCACAGAGTCCAGATAGTATCCCGTGGGGCAAGTGATCTGCAGCAGCTTTGCCTTTGAGCATGGCATATGATACATAATCGTCTTCATTTCCCGATCCATGCGCAATTGCCGCTCGGCCAGGAGGGATTTGTAGATGGCATGATGTGTCTCGTGTATTGCGCTCACCTTGAAGCCACGCGACCAATTCAACAGACCCAGTGCACTGACCAGTTCCGGCGTCCTCTCACGGCTTAAATTGCTGAAGAACAACTGATAACGATGCTGGAGAGAAGTGGAGAGAAGGAGATTAGCGGAATGGAATATGAAAATATTTCTCAGGCGAACCACTAGCAGAAAGAGTCCATCCCGTTGCCAATCTCCGTTGAATGTGTAGAACGACAGATGCTTGATCTGCGGATCTTTGTCCAGCCAGCGTAGATAGTTATCCAACCAAAAGTAGCCCACACAGTGCTCAGGCCAATCTTTCAGATACAACTCCTGCAGCGCTCTCAGCTCAGCTGTATCTGTTACTGCTTTTAGTTCCGTTGCCATGTCGTAAATGGCACCTTATCGTTTTTTTGTCCATTTTGCTTTATCACTGTCTTCAAAGCTCAGAAGCTTTCGTTCTGACGAATTCTGATTTGCAATAAATACAAAACACTTGTTGAGCATATGAATGTTATTAACATAACAGTCCCTTCAACCAGCTGTTTATCTAACAGCTGATGCTGTTGTCTAAACTGTAACAGTGACTTAGTGAGTTATCGATGAGTTTAACAGTGAGCAACGATAAGTCTTTGCTGTTGTTTCTCAAATGTGTCGCTAGAGGCCGCCATAGTGTACTGAATAACTTGCCGGTTTTCTTAGTATATTTAAATATTATAACTGCTAACAGTTGATGCTGTTATCTTAACAGTAACTCTGACTTGTCTAACAGCTGATACTATTGTGTAAGCTGTAACAGTGACTTAGCGAATTATCGATGAGTTTAACAGCGAGCAACGATAAGTCTTTACTGTTGTTTCTCAAATGTGTCGCTAGAGGGCGCCAAAGTATATTAAACAACTTGTTGGTTTTTTAGTAAATTTCAAAAAACTTGTAACTTTTTATTAAACAGTGGACGCCACTTAAGGTCGTTTTCGTACATGTCTCGTGTTGCTTTGTATATATACAAAAAATACCAATGCTTAAATTAGGACGCACTCAAATCGATTTACATTTGCCAATCTTCGTTTTGTACAATTCGATTTACACATTAACACATTTTAAAACAAATTACAAAATATACATTTACAGCTAGACGAAAATATTATATTTATATATTTATATATATATTTATATACGATCTGCAAATAGTTTGTGCTGTTGCTGCCGCCGGTTTAACCATATAGGAAGTGTGTTTTCTCTTCAGGGTCAGGATTGGGCGCCCCTAGGGCTCCTGCTTGGGCGTTGGCGACGTCGGCGTCGTCGCCGCAGTCGGCGTAGCTGCTGGCAGCAGGCACTTAGGATCTGCCAGCTCATCCGACTGCTGCTCCTCCTCCGCTGGCTCCTGCTTCACCTGGACTGCTGCAGACAAAGCGTTGTCGCTGCTGTCGTCGCCCGCCTTGGCACGCTCTGCTTGGAGTCGCCGCAGCTCCTGCGCCAGCGTCTCCGATGACTCCGACTGCGTGGGCGTGTGTGACGAGGTGGGCGTGTGCGAGGCAGAGCAACTGGACGAGGCGGAGCTGCGTGACGTTGCCAATGGCAGTGACTGTTGTTGTTGTTGTAGTTGCTGTTGATGATGCTGCTGCTGCTGCTGTTGTTGCTGCTGCTGCTGCTGCTGTTGCTGCGTGACCTTGCCCATGAAGGTGCGTATCTCCTCGAAGTAGGACTCCTCACTAGGATTCTCGCAGAAGCGTCGTATGCAGTGCATCCGCTCGCTCACCCCACTCAGCGCACTCAGCGAGACCGCATCCGATTCGTGCTTCTTGAGATGCCTGTCCAGGTTCGTCTGCTGGCCGAAGCAGCGCTCGCAGATCTCGCACTTGAACGGCCGCTCCTTGTTGTGGATGTTGCGCACGTGCCGCTGCAGGTTGGACGAGATGCTGAAGGAACGTTCGCAGTACTTGCACTTGTAGGGCTGCTCCCCGGTGTGCGTGCGCAGATGCCGCGTCAGGTTGGCGGAGCGAGGGAACACTTTGCCGCAGAACTTGCAGGTGTAGCGATCCTTGTTGCGCTGCTGCTGTGCCGCGGGCAGCGAGGCAGCACCGCCCCCCGCTCCTCCCCCGGCGATGGGTGCCTGCGCCTGGCGCTGCTTCGCCTTGCGCGTGTGCTGGCGCGTGTGGAACTCCTGCAGCTGCGGATGTGGCGCGGGCGCACTGGGCGCTAGTGTAGGTACAACAGTTGGCGGCGCAGTCAGCTCCAGTTCCAGCTTGAGCTGCTGCTGCTGCTGATGTTGGTGTTGCTGCTGGGAGTCGCTGGGTGGCCAGGCGAGGTCGCCGCCCTTCTTCACCGGATGCCGAAAGTTGAAATCTGGCGGCGCTGCTGCCTGCTGCGCTGACGGCGGTGGCGGCGCAAACACGTTGCGATACTGCAGCGGCAACGTCTTGGTCATTGCCTCCAGCAGCGTCGAGTGCACGCCGCCGGGCACAACAGTGGTGGGCGGTGTCGGTGGCGTTGCCACGCCCTCGCGCAACGCCCGCAACATCTTGCGGCTCATATCGAAGCTAAGATCCGCCAGCGAGGCGGCTATGTGATTGTTGTTCAGCTCCTTCTCCTTGCGCTGCGCCGCCAGCTCGTTGGCGAACATGATCAAGTTGCTGTTCTCGTCCTCCAGCGGCTGCGACGGCAGCGTCTCGTCCTCCAGCTTGGTGCTGCCAGCAGCAGCTTGGCGACGCTTGTGTGCGAGCCGCAGATCCAGCGGCTGATCGAAGCTGCTGCGTCGCTTCGCCTTGTTGCCATGATGATGTTGTTGCTGCTGCTGCTGCTGTTGCTGTTGCTGGTGATGTTGCTGCTGTTGGTGCTGATGTTGGTGGCGTGCTGCTGCTGCTGCTGCTGTCGTTGTCATGCTGCTGGTGGCTGTTGCCGCCGTCGTTGAGGCGGACAGATCGTAAGGTACATGTGATATATACGATGTGGGTATTAATCCTAAGGCAGGGTAAACACAGCCCTGTTTTGGGCTAGGAAGCATCTTTCTTGGTGAGTGGTCTTTCTCTCTCATAACTGTTAACTCTGCACGCCGTGTTGTGGCTCAGTTGTTGTTGTTCCCTTTCTTCTTCAATTGTGTGTCTTCGAATGTTGCTGCTCTTCTTGTTTTTGTTGTTCCTCTTCTTGTTGTTGTGCTAGTTGTTGTTGTTGTTGTTGCAACTGCTGTTGCTGTTATTGTGGCTGCCTTCGCGTTTCCGAGTTGTTGTTGTAGGCGGCAATCACGAACCTGCAACAGAAGGAAGATATGTATGAAAATTGTGGAAAATATTTGGAGAAGGTCTTATTCTTTATTTTATAAAGGAGACTATAGTTAGAGGCACTTGTGCTGAGTTAGCCAATCTAGAAGCTGACTGGGAAACTATATACTTTATAGCAGGTACTTTAAGTATCATATTGCTTTGGTATATCATATTTATAGCCTATAGGAAGATATTTGTAATTTGTGAATCAGATATTTTGACTGCCAATGCGGATAAAGTTCTCGAGAACTAAGTTACTTCATCACTTTATTTAAGGTTAATCTTAACTTATCTTGTATATTAATTAATATTAGGATGTTAAAATTAATTTAAGTGTCAAATTTATTTATTCTTTTAAGCCCGAACACATTTTTAAGGCTTTTGAAAAAGATTTTATGGTTTTAAACAAATAAAATCTGCAGTTCATCGTTAAATCTATTTCAAATTGTTATGAAAATTAACTGCATAGAGAAACTGATTATAATACACAAATACCATGATGTTCAGAATATCAGATCTACTTATCTGATTGGGGTTTTCTGGTTTTCCCCAATCCTCCGTAACATATGTTCGATCACCTTTTTTTTACCCCAGTTTGAATCCAATAAATCCTAATGAAATTCTTTTCTTCCTATTTAAGTTTTTACCATTAATTTATTTTTATTTTTATATACTCAATGAATTGTTTTACTTTACACAGTGACCATAGTTTACTTTAAATAAATAAATCCATGACCACAACTTGTGTAAATAACCGATATATGTAGGTCTGATAAATCATTCTATTAATCGCTTTGAATTGAGTCTTGAATGTTGAATAATTTTGCATAAAAATTTTGACTTACCTAAGTTAAGTTGAATAATGTTAATTAAAAAAGTTTAATTTAAAATTTTATTTTAAAGATTTGATTTCTTAGAATTTAGCTTAAAGATAGATATAGCAACTCAACATAAGTATATCTATAACATCTATACCCATCTACCTATGTTTATAGAAACTTCCTCTATTTAAAAGCGCTTTTTGTTCCTCTTTTCCCAGTCTTGAGACTTGTAGATTCCATTTTATACTATTATAATCTTTAATGCCTGAAGCACTCTATTAAAGAGCCAATTATCATATCGAATGACTTAAGTAGATCAACATTGCTACAACCTTGTCTAATAACTACAAGGACAAACATTAAAATCGACAAAGAAGTTCGCAAATTCTTTGCCTATTCGCCATTGCTCCTATCTTAGCCGCGCCTCTTGCTGCATTCTTCAGGCTCTGTCGCTCTCTGTCTATCTCCCTCTCTCTGTGTATATTCCCCATTGTGTTGATATAGTTTCAGGTGCGTCACAACTCCAACTTGCCAGGCAGCTGTGCTAGTTCTTGCTCTTGTTGACAATCAACTCGGGGGCATTTCCCATCTACGTCATATGGCGTCGTGCCATTCTCAGATGTCAGATGATCGACTCCAGTTCGACTCTAGACGAGATCACATATTTGGGCTGATAAGTTTCATTTCGACAAGCTATTCAGAGTTTTTAGTCTATTTTCGTCGGTTCTTTGGCGCAGTGCCAAAAACCCTCAACGAGGCAGAAAAGTTTAAACAATTGTTCTATTGTATTGTTATTTTGGGACGGAACGAGAATAACGAGAATAACCCCGCTAACGGTATCTAGAGTGACGATTATGTAAGACAAACAGACAAAAAGCTCCGACAAACATCTAAGCACACACAAGTGAGTTGGTAACAGGGGCGGAGGTGGGCAGTGTGGGGAGGGGGGCGTGCCCTCATGGAGGTCGTCACTTAGTGCTTGGGTGCGTGCAAGGCGACTGCGTAGGCTGCGAGCTGGCAGAGTCTGCTTCTGGCCTCTTGGCAGATGGCACACGCAAGTCATGTGAACCGAAATATATTTTGCCAACAAAGCCGCAACAACTGCAACTGGCAACGGCAACTGGCAGCGGCAACTGGCAGCAGCAACTGACAACTGCGGCAACTGTGGGCGATCTATGATGCTGCTGCTGCTGCTGTTGCCGCTGTTAACGCTATCTAGAACAGAATTTTTCACGAGACATTTTCCGTGGGTTGCCGCAGCAGCATTTAGCGACTATTACACACACTCACACACACACAACAAATTGGCTTTTGTTGTTGGCTGGCCTAAAAGTTAATTAGCCGCATTTGCTGCTTTGATTTACAGCTTTCGGCCATGTGGCGAGACTTGAATTATTTGCACCGAAAAACGAGAGAAAAAAAAAAAAACAAACGAATTGCAAGGAAAAATATTTGGAGCTTGAGAACTTAAGCGATGATGATGACGATGACATAAGCAGTTCAAGATCGTGTTCGATATTAATGAGATACTGAGATACGCCTCGTAGTATCGAGTACATTCCACATTGCGGGTGACTAACTTCGAGCCGAGTGTAGATGAGTCGAGCTCGAGCTTAAACGATCTGTAAATCAATTTCATTGGTTGCATCAGTTCGATAATTAAACTGCTACGATAAGCCGCTTATAGATAGCGGGGAATCATCCAATCAACTGCTCGTAAACACAAATTACTAGTCCCAGTACTAACTAATGTCTGTTTACTATAATTCCAGAGATCATTAAAAGGGAAATTGTGGGGTTCAAGAGATTAAGCACTGGGAGAGGTCTTACTCTAAGTAAAGTGCGCATCTAGAATGGCACTAACTGGGAGATTATTTAATAGGGTTACATAAATGGCTAACAGATTGATCTTCTTATGATATAAGAACTGGACTTTTATAATCTCTATTAGCTAGTGAAGATTACGTTTTCATGGAGTTAAGGAAGGTAGTGCCAAAGATAGATATATGACAGGATTGTTTAGCATATAATAGAGTATAACCTTTCGATTTAATATTGCTTCTCTCTAATTTTTCCTTTTTTTTTTCTTTTTTATCATACATCCAGATGGTCTTATTAACAAGTAAGTTGAGTGTAATTTTACTCTCAAAAAATCTTTACCACTAAAAAAGATTCTCAATTAACTTTAAATATGATAAATTTTCAACTAAATATAAGAAAATCATTTTGATGATGAAATTACTATTAATAACATCAAATTTAACTCCTTCAGTCATGGTGGGTACGGTCCCACCTCGTAAAAAATCACTTCTGAGCTCTAATATTGAATCAAAACCTCTGAAAATACGTAAATAGGGGTTTTTTTTTTTAAAAAGCAAGTAGAATAAAAAAATCACAAAAAACATAAGAAAAAACAAAACAAAATTTAAAAAACATGAAAAATAAAAGAAAAAAATACAAAGAATGTATGACTTAAAGGGTTAAAGGAGCTAGCTTTCAAATAGCGCTTGCAATACCTTTTTTCTTCAATTTACAGTAGTGAAAAAGGGCATGGCCGAAATTTGAAGCAAGCTTTATTTGACTGCAATAATAAGACATACTGCCAACAAATTTGATAGCCCTAGCTCTGGTAATCTTTGAGATATAAGTGTTCATACAGACAGATAAAGTGCTAACGACGCAACTGTCAAGAATTCATACGCATTGAGGAATCATAGATGCCTACCTCTGCCTGTTTCATACATTATCGCTTGCCACAAGGTTGTAATACCCTTCTGCCCCATAGATAAGTTTACAAAAATGAAGATCGCCTTATCTCTTAAGCCTCCAAAGTAAACAGCATTCAAGTGCAGCTTAAGCACAGCTCTTTAAAAGCAAACCGGTCAATAGCAAAAGGTGATTTTTCCTAATTTCCCTACAGTTGCACTCAGCCCACACACTCACACACACAGACAGAGATAGAGACAGACTGGAAGGCACGGCGAGTGCAACTGTGGATCCATGTGCTTATAATTTGTGGCTAACGGTGCAAAAGTGGTTGACAATTATGGCCAACGCAGGCTGGCCACTGCATCATCATTAAAAACGGATGCCTAAAGAAGATGATGGAGGGAAAAAAAAACCAATTAAAGAGTAACAAAGTTTAAGCGGACCGACAACAGCAGCAGCGGCAACAGCAACGATGGCGACAACGAGAGCAATGAAGCAAACAGTTCAAAAAACGGACAGTGAAGGTACAACAACAACAACAACAACAACAACAACAAGCTGCAACAGCAACAGCGTCGCATGTTGCAAAGAAAAGTGAAATCAAAGTTGTAAAACCGCGAAAAACGCAGTCAGGCAGACAAGCAGACAGTGAGACACATAACAGCAACAGCAGCAACAACAACAACAGCAGCAGCAGCAACAACAACTTGCAGTGCGCTCCAGATTGGAAAATGTCCAGTGGAAGATGTCGACAGCCGACAGTCGAGAGCCGAGAGCGCGGCTATCTTAGGAGAGGCACAGCGTCAAGCTGCGCGCTAAGCCTGCATAATCAGCAATCTGCGGCAGTTGCAGCTGCAGCCCCCACAAAGCTGTTGACAATACCCGAGGCTGGCTGGGATTAACTTGGTCATGCTGCAAATGGATCACACCGAACCCATCATCAAAGCCAGCCAAACTAGCCCCGAGCAGAGCGGCAGAGGCGGCAACATAACCAACAGCAACAACCAACAACCAACCACCAACAACCAACAGCAACAGCAGCAGCAGCCTCAAAATATCATCATTAGTTTACTCCGCATCAACAGCTGAGTAATAAGCGGTCCATCACAAAATGATCATAGAGCAGAGTTTAAGTTTTATCCAGTGGGGTATATTGATAAGAAATATTGATATGTATTCTTGAAGAGATCTGTGAGAGTGTAGAAAATAGAAATAAGCTGCATTGGAAAGTTTCTTCTGAAGATTTGCAGAATATTTCTGTGAGAATTGAGGCTCAATTAGATTGTTTTGCTTGCAATGCAAAGAAATTTATGATGTCAAGTGGGAAATAACTTGAAGTGAAGTTTCAAGCTCTTACTGATATTGTCAGAAGATCATTGTTTAAAGATTTCTTTGACAATTCTGTATACGAATCTTCAAACAATGATCTTCTAAGTTATACCGAGTTGAGTTCTACTTGAAACCTCTTCCCAACTCTCCCAAGGGATTCTTCAAGCAATTCACTTTGAGGATCAATTGAAACTGAGGCAGTTAAGCTTTGCAGATCATTGCAACAGTATCTTAAAATTTCCATTGGGATACGTTCTTTAAAGAATTGCAGATCTATTAGATAAATTCTCATTTATTAGTTTCTTCACTACTCAAAAACCTCTATCCACCCTGCCAAAAGTATTTCCCAACTAATTCACATTGATGATCAGCGATCAACAACTTCCTCTGCAGAGTATCTTCCGCTCGAGCAAACTCTTTCTCACTCGCGCACTCTCGCTTGTGATTAGCCACTGTGGCTGCATAATTATAACGCCAGCAGCATAATCACCATCATCGTTGTCCCCATCATCACAGTGATGATCATCATCATGGCGATCATCATTGTCTTTGCCGTTGTCATCCGCATAATCAGCGAGTGGCTTCGGTTACGGTTACGGTTGTGGTCCGAGTGTCGCACGAGCAGCGCGACGAGGAGCAGCAACCGCAACTTCAGTTAGACTGAGCCAGGCCGAGTGACTAACTAATCTCAGGCAGTGTCGTCGTCGTCGCCAAGTCGAGTCGCATCGCACAACGAAAACGAGAGTAAAATGCGAAGCGCTGCCGATGCCGACGCGCATTGAAATGGAAAATTAAACCTTGTTACGTCAGTGCCAAGAAAAATGCAACAACAGCGGCAACGGCAACATCTGTCAGACAATGCAACTGCTGGCAGGATCAATACAAACACACACACACACACACACGCACACTCGCCTCATTCACTCTCTCGACTCACGAGCTCTAACGAGGCAACCTGATACCAAAATCGTCACAACAAACGGCAAAAGCAACAACAAACAAACACGCTAAGCCGCAAGCACACACGCAAACACACACACGCACAGTCGAACACACACACATACACACTGCAAGAGACTTTGTTGAAGTCAAGCGCAAGTTGAGGCAGGCAATGAAAATAATACGAGACATTTTTCGGATCTAATGTGTTTCTCAAATCATTCATCAACAAATGAGTGAATGCATGAATGAATGCGGTTTGCATAGAACAAGAAGTGAATAAAATTGTGCTCGACTGGGATATACCCGCTATAGAAAGTTTCTTCTCTTTGCCACTTATATTTATTTCTTAAAAAATGTCTATGTTTATTTTTCTATTTATGGTATATAAATCAATTGAATAAAAATTGTTTAACATGTAGGATATAATTTATATTCCTTTACATGCATTAATTCCAATAATAAACCTTCTTTCTTTTAAATTACATTTATAATCTGTTTTCTTTTTCGATTTATGAGTGCTAAAAGGGGCGTGGCCAAATTTAAAAGTTACTTGTATCTTCTTTCGATAAAAAACTTTATTTCTACCAAGTTTGGTAGCTCTAGCTCTTATAGTCAGTGAGTTTAAGGTGTTCATACTGACAGACGGACAACAAAGTATGGAAGTATTCACTAAATTGACTGAAGATTGCCTAAATTGTCGCAGATCAGGAATATATACAAGTTATGAACTTGCAAACATCTTCTTCTGTCTGTTACAGTTAAAATTAAAGAATACTGAAGATTTATCAATATCAAATAAAATATAAATTTCTAATTAAAACATCATATATATTGTAATTTATAAAGCTCATTCAGCCTTATCGTATCTCAAGCATAATTTTCTTTTTCTTTATTTTTTTAAATTGTGCAAATTAATTAAACGTTGTAAAATTGCATTTTTATTTATTAATTAATTTTTTGGCAGCAAATTTCACTGTGCAGCGCGCTGTGAATGATCACTGGGCTGGCTGTAGATTAAAACCTGCAGCAGCAGTAAATGCAACACATCAACAAGAGCAACAGCAACAGCAGCAGCAACAACAATGTTGCAAGTTGGATGCGTTTGGAAGCCGCTGATGATGATGATGATGATGCTGCCAGTGCCGGTGCGACGGAGCAATCTGTACCACTTTTTCCCCCATCTGCAGTGGACACAACAAGTGCAGCAGCAGCAACTGTTGCAGTTGCAGTTAGAGTTGCAACAGCAGCGAACACATCTCCGTCGCCAGCGTTGTCGTCTGCGTTACATATCTCGTTGTCTAGATTGGCTGCCCGACTGCCAGACAGACAGACAGACATCTCTGACTCTGGCTAAGGCAATGGCTAAGATAGTCAGCTTTGGCTCTGGCTCTGCTCTGGCTATGGCAATGGCGCTGGCCTGGACGGTCGTCAGCGAAATAAAAAGTGAGAGTGACATCGGAAATTGTTTCAATTTTCCCAAAACGAAACCAACAGCAGCAGCAGCAACAGCAACACACAAGTTGCCGCATCTGAAGTTGCAGCTTCGGTTGCAGTCTCTCACCGCGGTCGTTGGTCGCTAAATGAATGAATGTCGAAAAGTGTATCGACAACAACAACAGCAGCAACAGCAACAGCAATTTTTCCAGGCTGGCTCCTCTCGAAGCGCGGCTCAGCTGCGGCAAGTGCTTTCCCAAGTGTTGCAAGCACCGATGCTGTGGCATGCAGCCTGTGGCAGCCTCCAGCCTGCACTGCATCCTGTTGTTTGTTATAGTTTTCGACGTTTTATTTCTTACTTTATTTAAGCTTTATATAACTAGCACACAACACACACACACACACACAACACACAACACACAGCACACACATGCGGACGACCAGTCGAAGTGCCCACGTCCAGGCTGTTGCATGTTGCCTGCTTCTGCCTCATGTGGCAATGCTTAAATAATTGAAATTTTTCAGCGCATTTCAAAGGTGCAAAATTGGTTTAACTGCAGGAGGCAGCAGGGGGCAGGCAGAGGAGCAGGGACAGGGGAAGGAGAGCACGGGCAAAGGAGGGGGGCAGCTTCGACTATTTGTTAAGCAATATTTGTGGCTATATTTTAATGCCAATGCAGCTCGAAGCGCACATTTGTTAATGACAATCGGGCCAAGACGGGCCCCAAACTGTCCAGACAATCCTCCTACTCCTCCTCCCACTCCTCCTTCTCCTCCTTCTCCTCCATCTCCTTCTTCTCCCCTCGTTTTGATGGATTTTTTATTGACCCACAGCGGCTGGAAATTTATTGTCTTCTTAACGGACTTGTGGGCGGGCAGTCTACATAAAACTGACAGATCTGCATACACCATATGACAGTATATAGCATAAACTGCACAACAAGATGGAGTTGGAGCTGGAGCTGGAGCAGCTTGTGCCGCGGGCTGTTTATGAAAATCTATGGCTTTTATTGCCAAGTGAAAGTTGCGAGTTGTCGCTGAGTTCTTGCATGATCACTTGTCCTTGAAGATCGTTGCGCCGATATTGAACATAAATACAATATATACATATGTTTATATGTATAGTTTTTTTATAGTAGCTGCCTAAAGTCTGTTTAAATATTATGTTCATTTGAGTGTGGCAAATATAGTGTTCTGTTTGCGTTGGACAAACACTACTCGAATCTATTTGCAGAACGAATAAGTTTAGTTAGATCGATAGATCAGCAGCTCTAACTCTTCATGGATATCGATTTCAGTCTAAATTTCAATTAAAATTGTCCATGTCACTTCATATGTCTTTCGCCTCCCCATAAGCCCCTTTTCTCAAATAATTTAGTACAACATTTTATTTCAAGACAAACAAAAATAAAAAAACAAAAGAAAAGAAAAGCATCAAATTTACTTAATCTAAAAACCATGATTATATATACTGTACACTGTATGTTTATACTTAGCATATTTATTATTTAGTGACTTGAGATTCTATTAAGCCCTGAACAGATTTCAATAACGTGTGAGCCGTATAAATATCACAATTACGCTTTATGAATAAACTGAATTACTTTGGTTTCTACAGTGATAAAAAGCAAGGAAAAAAAAAAAAAAAAAATATGAGAATATCCATGATCTGTTTCTATAATCCAATTAAACAATTCCTTGTGCTTTATAAGGACGGAAGATTACTTAGATTGATAGATCATTTAGCATTCTGCGATAAGCTGCGATCGGTAAAGGAAGGAATATTACTTAATTTAAATTTAGCTGGGTTTTTTTTTAGTTCTATCTAACTTGTGCAAAAATATAATTCCATATAGTAATTTATAATTCCATTCACTGTACTTTATCTACTGCGATCGGCAAAGAATTATAACCTAGATCGACAGATCGTCTATATGCCTTTCTTATGCAGGGAAGCTGACTTTTAAATTGTAGATCAGTCTAACTTCTAATTCAATACATATCATTCCACTCACTGTACTTAATCTCCAGTGATCTGCTGCGATCGCAGTCATAATTTCCCGCTAGCAGCTCGTATCAGTTTCAATTAGAGACGATCTGCAGCTGGACACCTAAATCATTGTCCGAACTGGACTGGACATGCAGGCGGCACCCACTTGCCGAGCAGTGAATGTTGGTCCGGGCGAAATTCGAAAGTATTTACGAGTATTCACGAGTACCCTGCGAGTGCTGGCGCGGGTCAAGAGCAGCTGCTGCAGACTCACTCACTCACTCACTACCCGGCAGACTGTGCAAATATTTAATTGAGCCGCAAAACACTTTTGGGCAACAAAATAAAAATAAAAATAAAAATAAATGTGAATTTCACGATCGCAAGAGATCAGAGCAAAATGCTGCTCCATTTGATTGCCTAAACGCTTTTGGAAACAGCTCAGCATATTTGATGCAATTAATTAAAGTTTGATTTCTTCATTGGGACGAGGTGTCCCAGTCTGTGTGTGCGACTGTGTGTGAGTGTGTGTGCCTCATTTGAGTTCAATTTATTACCACATAATTCAATGCGGTTCACTTGAGTCTCGAGTCGACTCGAGTCGCGTTGGAGCAGGTGATACAATTATTTCAATGGCCTGGCGGCGCACAGACTTGTGTCGGGGATCCAGTTAAGCTTGTTCTAGTTGAAAGCGATAGCCTGTGCGCCTCGTTGCCTCGTCCAGTTTTGTCGCCAGCTTGATAAACTCAATCGAAACTAGCGAAATAGAAGCGAAATAGAAAAAAAAATAGAAAAAAAACAAAAACAACGATGAGGAAAATAAAAAATAAAATTGAAAAGAAACCGTATCAACATTCACATCATAAGTAAACCAGTTTGCACCTGAGAGAGGAAGAAGAAAGTTGTCTTGGCCATTTTGGCGGCTCTGGCTTTATAACTGCATCGAGTGCATACCAAGCGAGCAACAAGACCAGCCAGACCTACCTCCACCTCTACCTACCTAACTAACTATCCACCTATCCACCTAACCATGCAGTGACTATGTATGAATCTGAGTAAAGAAGGAGCCTCTACCTGCGGGCGTCGAACAATGGCCAAAACTAACTGTAACATGGCAGGCCGAACAGAGCCAACTCTCAACGTCGCCCCGTTTCCACTTTTTGTTCATCTGTCCGTCCGTCTCTCTATCTGTCTGTCCGTCCGTCTGTCTGTGTTTGCTCATAAGCTAAGAAAATATTGCGCACATCCCCAAAAACATTTGGCGAACGTCGCATGTCCGAATGCCGCTCAGTCCGCAGTCCTCTGTCCTCAGTGCTCGGTGCTCTCTGCAGGCCGCTGCAGGCCTAATTATATTGCAGTCCGGGGGCAGGCAATTGTGACCCCTCCCCCTACCACTGGCTGCAACAAAAACCTCCCATTGCTTGACACATGCAGCAGCAACAACAACAACAACACGACAAGCACAGCGGACAATCGGCTACTGTTGGAGCCACGTGCGCCGCTTAAGCACACAGCGGACAGGGGGACAGAGCGACAGCAAGCAGCAAAAAAAGGTAGCTAGAAGAGCACGACTGGCAGCTACCCTGTAAACTGCACTAAGGTAAAGAAGTAGTAGAACTCTGCATATCATATCATCGTCAGCGGAAGTGAATTTTGGAATTAACCAATTTAATAGAATAAATACTGGAAATAACCGAAGATACGGAATTTATATACGAATCGTACTTTAAATCATCTTTATATGTTAAATATCAAGTCAATTTCTTAATACTTTATTGAATTACATTAAGAAAAGGTAGTAGAAATTTGAATAAGTTATGAAACACAATTAAACAGATGAAATTTATGAGTTAACTTACATATTTAATATAGAAAATACTTTTAATTAATTCTGAAGGGTTAAGTTAATTTTCTAAGAATACTTTTAAATGAATTCTCAAGAATATTTTTAGTGAATTTAGTGATTCTTAATTTTATTACATAAATAATTCAATGCCAATCAATATCTATATGAAATATGGTAAAAATAATATGATAAGTTTGCAATTTGATGATCAGTTGCAAATAAATCAAGTATATCAAGTGGGTTAAATTAAAACACATAATAAATATACTATGGTAATTACATACTAAATCGCATGATATTGATATCTACAAGTAATATATGTCATAATAATGAAGATGTACGAAGTGATGATAAGAAAATAGATTACTCAAAGGGACAGTCTCAAAAGCAAATGATAAACCCTATAGAACCGTAAACCTATAACTCAAGCACTTCCTATGGAACATTCCAAATGCAACTAGACTTGATATCAACTAGCCTGACTGTACCGTGCAGGGTATTCGGCAAGACGATCACAATCGATGAGCCCGAATTGCGTTCGATGCTGTCGTTTGGCTTAAAGTGAAAGTGCTCCAGTTGCCGCATGCGCGCGAATGTTGCCAACTATTGCGCTGTGGCCAAGTGCTTTGACTCCTCCTAGTGCGAGTGGAGCCTCCTCGCACGCAGGGTGGCAAGGAGGCGTGGTGGCAGGGGAGGGCAGTCAGGCAGCCCATCCCGAACCATAGCGAGCGATGCAAACGATGCGAGGCAAGGCAAACTCTCTGATCGCCTCGTCTTGTATCGCTCGCTGCTGCGCACTTGCTGACAAGCTGTTTGTGTCGCACCCTCTTGGCTGGAGAGTGCCACGCCCCGCTGCCGCCCGCCGCCCCTTTCTCACGTCGGACGAGGCTGTTGCCATGTTTATGTGCACATTGCAGAATAATTGGCCCCGACTGGGAGCTCAATTAGCGCTGCCTGGGCAATTACATTTGACGGCTTTGCACACATATTTCACTCTGTTTTCTGTTTTCAGTGTCTTTGCGCGTTGTTGTTTTCAGTGTTGTTTCAGTGTTGGTAAATCGCCCAAAAGCATTAGCCGCGCATATGTGTTGTCGCGCTCGGCATAAATGGGTTTTCCTTCCGGCCGCCAAAGAAGATTGTCATCAACTTAAGACGCCGTCGACCAGAGGCGATCTCCCCCAACCAATGCATTGCAATGTCAATTCTGTCGGTCTCAAACTGGTTCTGCCATTTAATTGCATACATCCAGGCGCATTAAGCGGCGAATTAGCTTTAAGTTTCAATTGCTTTATTTCAATCGAAATGTTCGAACTGTAAAGCGCAGCTCTAAATAGCCGTAGAATGTGCCTTATATAGGTTTCGATTAGCATTCAAATTGTTCTCTATAGTTATCGATTGAGTCATAGTGAATGGAACGATAGGTAGTGAGGAAGATGGTGAAGAAAGAGAGATATAAAGGAAGATAGGAAAGTATTTATATAGATAGAATGATATTAATGTATGGGAATGGTATATAGAATGGTCATTATTAAGTTAGTTGTACACAAAGAAACACAGTCAGAGAGTATGAATGAAGGGAAGCTAGTTAAATAAGAATAAACATATGTTATGTAAATAAATATAATAATAAATAAAAATGGATACAGAAAGAAAGATATAATGCATAATAAATATATATTTTAGTATTGTACAAATTTATAATATATTAAAAGATTTATAGTAAAATAGATAATATGATAGAACTAAAGACAAATAGAAAGATTTCTAAACAGAAAGATGATTGAAAAAACCGTAGAGATATATTCTGAATGAAAGTTATATTGAAAGCCATAGATATAATAAGATATAATAAGATGTAAATTGAAACAAATGGACAAATAGATATGGAGAGGTAGATAGATATACTAATTGATGGATTAAAGACATACAAAGATGGAAAAAATATGTATAGTAATTTAAAAGTTTATATTTTAGAAATGTAATGAACTCTAAACATGAAGATGAAATAAGAAGCAAACTATCAACTTGAAGACAGAAATTTTATCAAAAAGTTAGATGATCAAAGATATTTATAACAATTATGTCCAAAACATATCTAAGGTAACTAGGGGTATTCCCTAAGTAAGTATTTAATTCACCAGCTATGAACTAGTGGCCAGTACTATAGAAATACATGTGTAGAAAAAACGTCGGAAATAAAAATATATATTATTTATTGTAAAAGAAAATTAAATTAAAGATAAAGCAAGCTAGCAAGTAGTAGAAAGTAAATAAATTCTATAAACCGCACATAAAATACTCTTAAATGTTCCACAGAACATTGGAAAGTACCGTATATTATATTAATAAATAAAATAACATATAGTACACGGTACTTTCCTATGCACAATGCATATAAATCGATCATAAATCATTTTAAATACTCATACTTATACTATACTCATATTAAATTTAAATCTATAATTAGCAGACAGTCTCTGTGGCTAATCGTCTTAATCAGTTGCTGAAAACTTAAGTTCCCCTGGCAATACCAAGTTCATCTAGTTATCGCGCTAACAAATTACCCCCACCGACAGCTGCAGCTTATCTGTCTCCAGTTTAAGCTTGCGTAAGATCGGATATAGTCGCATATTTTACCGCTACTCACTTAACTAAACCACCAGCAGCAGTACCAGCACCACACTCAAATGACCCAGTCTCATGTGAAGCTACCATTTTGGCCACACAACCCACATAAGACAAATGCGCGTAATGTGGGCAAATTCTTCAAAATTGCCCACAAACTAGCCCAGTTAGGGAGCCAAGCCGACAATGGAGCCGGCTCCGTCTGCCCACCTGGTACACACCATGCCATATGCCGTATACCATATATATATGAGTGTAGTACCCTCTGTAGGTAAGTCACAATAGCGAATTTCGGGCACATAAATTGCCCGCGCCAAGTACACCTGCTCTTGGAGGCAGTCTCCCTCTCTCTTCTCGCCCTCCCTCGCGGTTTGCCATATATCATGGAGCTGGCAGACAATATGCCATGCTAAATGCGATACAATTAGAGGAGAGACCGACATTTTTCGTATCAAAAATGCGAAAAAATCTACAATTTCACACACACATGAGAGGTGGTGGAGAGGAGGAGGGGGGGGACTGAGCTGAGCTGAGATTCAATGCGATGATTACATATTACTCGACGCTCGACTCTCGTGTCGCTGTTGCTGTCGTGTTGCTGTTGCTGCTGCTCTTGTTGTTGTTGTTTTGTCTGCAGAGTTTTATGGTCCAAGGTTAAATGCTTTGACTTAGGGCAGCAGCACAGACAGAGAGAGAAAGAGAGGGAGAGAGAGAGAGGGAGGGAGACACCACGAGAAACTTTGCGACTTTGTGTCGCTTTGGTCTCGCATTGTGAAGCTTGCGGCACAACTTCATTTGATTTGCAGTGAATATTAAAGCAATTTGTGGGATTATTTCCTATTGTAATCAGTGTTTCGTATGTTTACTCATCAGCGCCCCAAAGAGACCCCGGTTGCCAGGCCAAATCTGTTTCGACCAACTCATTTTCAAGTACAACGATGACGCTTGCAGTGCATGCAAGTTCGCTTCGGTCTTCGATCTTCAAGCTTCGATGGGGTCTTACCGGTCTTGCTTCTTTTTTTTTATTGTCACTCGACTGTGTCGCCCTTTGGCAAAATGACGTTTATTTATTTACGTCTAGTTAGCGTGAAAATTGCTCTAGTTTTGCCCTCCCCGCGTCCCTTCGTTTCCCTGCTCTGCACTTTATGATTTGTCGATGATGAGGCGCATTTGTCTTGGGGGACATAGAACACTTTTTATTGTTGTTGTTGTTGTTGTTGTTACTGAGACCGGCTGCTGCTGTGCTTCATGTTGTTTTTTACACCTTTTTAATTGTGCACGCACACACACACATCTCGCACACACACACACACAGACATAATTAATTAAAGCTCTCTCATTGCATTCAAGGTTATCAAAGGCCTGAGGCTCTCTTGGCTTCAGCTTTGTTGTTGTTGTTGCTGTTGTTGTTGCTGTTTAGTTGGTTAATTTACAGCTTTAAATTAGTGTAGTTTACTTTCAAAACACTTTACTTTTGCTTTCAAAATACGCGTACGTTGGCTTCATTGTTATTCTTCGTCTGTTTTTTGTTGTATTTCATGTATTTTATAGATGGGTGGGGTAATCGTTTGCATTGCGTTTCCTCAGCCAAATCGGTTAGCTTTATTTTCTGTTTTATTTTCAATTTGATTCACGCCACTTCAGCCAGAAGAGGAACTGCAGAATTTCAGCAATCTGCTAATGATCGCGTCGACAAGGTGTGTCTGTCCCAAGTGGATCGACGATGAGTATGCAAATTCGAGTAAATTATTCTACTGCGACTGCGTGTGCGAATAACTTGACACATAAAAAAAATAATGATATAAATATTTAATATTAATAATAAATATTTATTACATTTCTAAAAAAAATTAACCAGATGCACGTGCAGTAACTTAGTTGATGATTAGATAAACTTGACGAAGAGAAGGAGGGCAAAGTAGTTCGCTTAATTGTCTTGTGGGAGGTGCATAAGATACACAGTATGATCTGAAACAAGATCGATTGTCGCATATTTGATATACGACTTATAATCCACCTCCTGCAGCTGAAAACATGTCATGGGAAGTTCCACTAAACTAGTTTCACATACTTATTATTTGCGTAGATCAGCTGCGATCGGGAGTAGTTGATCTATAGGCATTTAATAATTTTTATTCCATGTCAGACATGTTTCTACACTTGTCTCATTAAATAAGGAAGTCGCTAGATCGTTAAGTTTCTAATTAATTTAAATAAAGGAGGATCATACGATCGTAAAAAATCTGAATAACTTTCGAATCTACATACTGCACTTCATAGCATGTCAGGCTTAGGTAACGTATGGGGGAAGTCCAGGGAACTAGTTTTATATAAATATTCTTTGGGTAGATCAGTTACGATCTGCAGTGTAACTAATGTAAATAATTTAATTAACTTTGATTAGATTTCATGCATGTTTCTACACCTTACTTCAGCGAGATACAATGTTGAGTAAGTGATCACTTTTGATGGGATAGATCATTTTAAATGAATAGGTAGAGATGATCGTCATGCGATTTACAATATCATGAATAAGGAAAACTTCCACTAAGTTCGTTTATGTATTCTTAAGATCAACCATTCATGATTAGTTGAAGATCAGTTATAATCTGCTGTAGAGCTGCTGTTGATTTCTTTTAGACCCCCTTGTAGAACTCTTTAAGGTCTTTGTAGACCACTTTTCGATCTTTGTAGATCTTTTTAACCCGTTTGTAGATCATATTCACAAAAAGTTTTTAACGATCCTCAACTCCCGACATATTTTCATAACTCTTCACTGAGATATTTGCTTTCATTCAGTTAGTTATTGTATTCTTTAGTTCAATCAGTCATGATCGGTCGTAGATCAGTTATGATCGGCTGTAGATATGCTTCAGAGCCACCTTAAGTCTCTTTGCGATCACTGTAGATCTCTTTTAGATGTTTCTACATCTCTTTTAGATCTCTGTAGATCTCCTTAACACCTTTGTAGATCAGCTCCACAAACAGTTACTAACTTCGATCTCCAACACTTCAACTCCAGACATGTTTGTACACTTCTTCACTAAGATACTCTCGCAGGTAACAGTCAGTTTGCTGAGGAAGTCGCGAGATCGTTAAGTTTCACTTTAATTTAAATAGAGAGGATGCTCATCATTATCTGCCGTGAGTATCTAGCTGCACTGCACTGCCAGCGGAGCCTAACTCTCTAGTTATCTAAATAGAACGCCGTAACATCCACTTAAGATCACATACAATGTATCGCTAGCTACGTATCTGTAGCTGTGTATCTTTGTATCTTTGTATCTGTGTGTCGCTCCAATTAAAATACAACTCATCTCCTGTGCTGCATTGCAAATTGTCTTACATAAGGCCGCAGCGGGGGCAACTATATAGGTGAATTGCTCCGATGTCGAGGAGAGTACAGCGAATGCTTTTCATTTAATCGATTTGCGTATCGAGCAGGGTGTTTCTGTTCGGGGGCAACTTTCATTGCGAGGCCGTTTCGAGCACCCCCTCCCCTCTCTCAGCTGCCTCCTCCTGCCGTGCACAATGTTGCAGCTTTGGTCGCGCCTGAATGTGGATTAAGTGTATGCCAAGGCATTAAGGCAAACGGCCGATGGCTTTGTTGCTCTTTGCATCTGCTCTTGTTGTTGTTGTTGCTCCTCTTGTTGCTGTTGTTGTTGCTGTCTGTTGATTTTGCAGTTTCTGCGTAGCCCAAAGTGATTTGTTTTTTAGATTTTCAAACTGATTGCGGTTATCGTTGGCAGTCACAATCGCGCCCAGTTGGAATCGGAACCGAAGTCATCGTCATTGCGAGTTGCTTACAACATCGCCGCAACAACAACAACAAGAGCAACGGCAACGGCAACAAATGAAGCTGAAATTGAAAAAAATCAGCGCACATTCCAGTACAGAAAATGTGTAACGCAATCAAATCCATCGCTTCCGGTTTGAAGGCGCAATTAACTGACTGGGATTACGTAGAGAGCAACATCACGGTGGGCACATCTCGGCGTCGTCGTCGTCGTCGCCACAACTGCCACAACTGCCTCTCACCTGGGTCTCACCTCAAGCGAGTGCACTCGCCGCACTCTTTGTACAGCGCCGCCAACTCTCCTTACACCGGTCTACATATATATCGTATATATATATCGTATATATATGGCAGTCATGGTCATCAATTCGCAGATTATCCACGGCATTTCACTCACTTTTCCACACGGCTACCGTAATTGGCATCTTGAGTGTTGTAAACAAATTTCGGTTCGATAGTTAAGATGATGAAATGTCATAATTTCCAAACTTGCGTGTGATTTTTCCCATCTGACTTAGATCGTTTAGAAAGTTGCTCGATTTTCAGACTTCAGACTTCATTCGCTGGCCATCAAATTGTTGCACATTGTAGCGGAGGAAGCTTTCGATTTTTAAATTGCAAATCGTTACAGTTATCGTTATCGTTATGTTTAATTGGAAACTGTTTAGTCAGGGGAGGGACGGGGGATGTACCCGTACATACGTTCAGCTTCAACCTTTGACTAACCTCAAAAAAGGTGTTGCCTCGGTTCTAATCAGGTTTCCATTCTAAAACACACTCCACACTGATCTGCAACTAATTCGCCTCTCAATTTGCCTTTTGCTACATATTTCGTATATTTCGTACACTACCTAATGATGTTTCACTTCCAGCTTCTGCTCTGGACAGGCCACTCACTCACTCAGTCAGTCATTCACTCACTAACCTCCAAGATCGTAAAATTAATGATCTCTTTTTTCTTCTTGTTGGCGCTTCTTCTACGCCCATCTGCCACTTCCACTTCCACGCAGATGGAGTTGGGAGAGGGGAAGAGGGAACTGTGAGGAAGACAATTCACGTCGATTCGAGACAACCATCAACTTCTATTTAAAATTAAATTAACCTGCTTAATTTGCCCCCTCCCAGGCCGTGGCATCGTCCCATCCCATTTCGGACGTCGAGACGCGCCCAAAACATTCACTCTACACTCACACACACACAGAGGGGGCACACTGAGATGAAAAATCGAAAGGCGCTACTAATCGCTTCAATGCCTATAAGTAAGTCAATCTCAATCTCAAGCTGGAGCTGAAGCTGAAGTTCGATCTGCATCTGCTGGATACGTATGTCTAAACTGTGGCACGTTCGAACATTTCGTGCATTTAACGCATAAATGGACGCTTTGGACACGGCTCGTTTTTTTTTCATCTACAGTTTTTCTTCTTTTTTTGTTTTCGATTTGAATGGGCAACCCTTTCACCCTTCACCGCGAAGGCTGCTGTGAGGAGGCCAGTTGGCTGCCAAATTTAGCAAATTCGATTTGATTTTGATCGCTCAATTAGCGTAAAAGTAACATGTCAAACCTATTAATCACTTTCGAAAATAAAACAAAAATCATAGCGAAACAAAAAGATGTGGAAGAAAAAGCACAAAAAAAGAAATAGTATGAGAGAAATATGAGTAAAGTACAGGCTGAAAATGAAACAGCAGTAAATAATTATGGGTAGAGCCTAGATAGGCAACCTGTATAAGGGATTGATGTGAAAAATAGGTCTAGGGATGTGGTTTTATTTTAAATTTTCTGACATTAGCCTTGTTAGTTTTCTAGATATGGCAAGGAACAACAACTTAAGATGTTCTATGGAAAACCAACGCCTTTATTTAAGTTATTACAATTTTCATTGATTAATATTTGTTTTTTTTCTCCCTCAACCCTCGCATTAGACTTTAATAAAATCATTTATCAACTTTAAAAACCTGAACACAAGGCAAAAGCAGCGTATGTTTTCATGATCTAACTAATGAACAACTCTTTAACAAGTTCTTACAATACTCAACACTTTAAGTAGCCAATATTAGCTCAATCTTACCTAATATATAATTTATTAAATCTTTTCTCTAAATTGAAATTTACTGTAAACTGAAATACATATAAAACCTTAGTTAACTTTTTTCAGGCATTATCTTCCCTAGTTTACAAAATCTAGCAAAGGAACTTCACAAAAACACTCTACACCTAAGATACCTTATAATATCTTCAATTACTTCATTTATTCACTTAGAATTTGAACAGAAATCAATATTTAAAGGTACAGCTAATGATTTACCTTATATAAGAAGTGTTTGGAATAATTAAAACTTATAAATCAAGCTAGAGTTTCAAAATGTTTATACCATTTTTGAAGTTTCAATATCTAAAGAGCGAAAACTTAATAGTTTTAGATCTCATATGTTTTTTATAATTATTAGCTTGTTCAACTTCTAATTTTTCTATTAGTATTTAAGAAGAGAGCTCTCTTACTTATGTTGAAATAGGTTTTTTGTTTTAGAGTTTATGTACGAGGGTCGTTTGATAAGTCCGTGACTTTTTGTATTTGCCGTCGATCTCCATTTTCGTTAAAATTCACGAGATCGTCTGCTTTCAATGCCTATAAAACGCAAACCAAAAAAGCAGCTTTCTCAAATTTTACAGTCAGCTGTTAATCGATAACTGCTGACAGGAGCAGTGTTGTATTTAGAGCAGGTGCGCGGCAAATACAAAAGTCACGGACTTATCAAACGACCCTCGTACCTTACAGATCGCTTTGTTAGGTTCTAAAGAAGATATCCTTCACTTAGTGTAGTCATCTCTGCGTACTACCTGGCAAAAGCTCATATATCGTACCCTCAAAGATCTTTGCTATTTAAAACTTAATTTGCGTAATAAGGTCGCAGAAACATCCATCTAGCGACCTGTTGCCCTTTATATATGGTATAGGGTACCCAAAGAAGGGAGAAGAAGAAGAAGAAGAGGGAGAAAAAGACAAAAGCCAAAGAAAAACGTTTGCTCGTGCCGTTGGCAAAAGTGCGTGAATTTAGGCGTAACCCAAAATTATATAATTTATTATTATTTCTTTTGATTGGCAAAAATTAAAAAGTAACCTCAGCTTCGGGGCTGTAGGTCTCCATCTCCCTCTCCATCTGCACCTCCTTCTCTCTCCTCTTTCTGTCCCTTGTTGGACAACTCTATTTGCGCACCGTGTGGCTTTGGCTGCGTTGTTTTGAAGCCCCGCTTTGGGGGGCTGAAACTGCTGCGTCATTACTCGAACTTCAATTTCATTCATTCATCAATTACAATACACAAAAGTCGAACGAATGAACGAACCAACGAACGAAACGACGAACGAACCGAGCAACGCAGAAAAGAGCGAGCGAACGACGATGAAGCCTTGAATGTATCTTGCAGATACATATGCAATTGTATCTGCTATGTGTGTAGTGTGTGTGTGAATGACATTAAGTTTAATATTTGTCGAGATCCTGTGATTGCGCTTATTAAATGACTAAGTTGTGGCAAGTATCTGTGAGATACACGTATCCCTCGCTACTTACATGCTTGAAGTCGTGTGTTGTTGTTTTTGTTGTTGTTGCGGCATCAATTTGCTAGCCTCTTCTAGCTTAATTGTTGTTGTTGTCGATGCAGTTGCTGTTGCTGCTGTGATCTCTGCTGCTGTTGCTGCTGCTGCTATAAAATCCGCACGGATATCCGCTGGCCGGCAGGAAGAAATCAACATTTGAACACCGTTGGCTATTGCAGCGTTTCACGGATGTCGATAACTTGCATTGGCATTGGCTATAGCTATATAGAGAGTTGATCTTGTTGGGGCTGCTGCTCTTGCTGTTGTTGTTGCTGTTGTTGTCATTCTGCATCTGGTGTTGCAACAACAATAACAACACGACAACAATACGAGTGATCAACGCAGTGCGAAGCCGACGGCGCGTGTGAATTTTTACAAGGGGCAGAGTTGAACGTAAGGTTTAACGGTTTTAACTTTTTATAGGTTATGTTTGATTGAGCTTGATGCGAAGGATGCGCGTAAGTTAGGTTAGGATGCGTTGAATTGTAGGTTATGTTGAGGTTTAGAATTCTCTTTAATCGATCTTATGTAAGTTTTACGATTAGGTATTTTTGTTTTATGCACTCGTTGATATAGTTAGGATCTGTTTGGCTTTTAACTTTAACTTTATATATTTTAATTATACTATTATTATGATATGTTGTTGACACTTATTTACTGTTATTATGATTATTATGCTTAGTGTATGTTGTTGTTGATTAATGGGTTCCGCTATCTATTCAATAGTAATACTAATTAACTGTAATTGTCGTCTTATTCTCGATCGCGCACGCGTTGACACCGATCCAAAGTGAACAGCACTTCCCAGTTGAGCGTCAGTATAGCGTATATATATCGTATATATCGTATATAGTGTGTGTGTTTCTTGGCTTTAATCTGTTTCATTATATTTTATAATTTCATTATGGATTGTCTCTGCTTAATGCCTGCCCATAATCATCATCATCGGCCTGTACACATGTGGATCGCGCTGTGGAGTTGTCTTCTTGTTACTGTTGTTGTTATTGTTGTTGTTGTTGTAGTTATAGCATGTAGTCATTGTTGTTGCTGTCTCAGCTTAGCTCACTTTGCATTTGCGGCCTGTCACAATTTGCATTAATTGCATCTAAGTATGCAGTTATCATTGATTTAGCACCGATATCTATACTTATGTATATAGTTCACATATATCTCTGCTACTGGGCGCGATTCCAAAGATATGTGCCATGTGTTAAGAGCGAGAGAGAGAGAGAGACACACAGAAGGAGAGCGAGATAAAGATAGGAAGTGGACTGAGTTTTATAGCAGAGGAAACTCTCGAGCTGTTTATAGGAATCGCATGGGATAATTAGGATGCTTGAACTTTAGTTGAATAAATAGTTAGAGTTGTTGTTGTTGTTGTAGTTTGTGGATTGTGAATTGCACAACATGTTGACACTTGTTATAATCCTTGTGTGGCACGCCCTCGCACTGCGGTACCGTTATCTATGCGAGTTACGCGTCGCGTCGCGTCGCAAGAGCATCGCTTTACGTTACGTCGTTACGTGAAGTGGGGGAGGGGCAGCTTACGTCGTTGTGGATCGTCTGGGGCTGGCGTTGTCTGTTGTGGTTGCTGCTGCTGTTGTTGTTGTTGTTTTGTTTCGAGGCTGGCGTTGCGACCGACAAGCGACAACACGACCAATAGCTTTGAGACCGTCTCACGGACTGATGATAGGCGGCCAGCGAGCACCTTCACAGTCAGCGGCGGAGTCAGCAGCAGCAGCAGCAGAGGCAGCAGCAGCAGAGGCAGCAGTGGCAGCAGCAGAGGCAGCAGTGGCAGTGGCAGAGCCTCACAGTGCAAAGCGTTTTCGATTTCCTAATAATAAACGCAAAATAGTTATACGGGGCCGCAGCGACGTCTTCTGTCTATGTATGGGTGCTCTGAATGAATACACAACGAGCCGCGCGATGAGTTCCACAGACAGACGAGCTCGACCAGCAGCAGCCCGAGCAGCAGTCGGAGTCGAAGTCGCAGTCGAAGCCGAGCAGAGCCGAAGCGAACCGAAGTCGAGGCAAGCCGAGCTGAGCGCAGAGCGGCGCATTTTGAGGAAGTCTAGAGACGATGCAATAAATCGAAGCTAATACACTTCTTTCTTAATGTAGAGCACACACCACACACAGCAGCAGAGGCAGAGCCAGCAGCAGAGGCAGAGGCAGAGATAGAGGCAGAGGTAGCAGCAGAGGCAATGACAGAGGCAGCCTCAGCTCGTGCGATCCACAACTCACACACACACACACAGAGAAGCAAAGCAACGGCGACTGCGGCCTAGACAAGTTTGGCGGCAGCGCAGCGCGCCAACACAACGGTAAATGAGGCACTCGACGCGTGCATCCTGCACAGCTGCGACGTCGTTTTTTACTCAATGAAAATCCGCTGCCACTGCGCAGTCGACGCAGCCACAACAGCAACAACAGCAGCAACAGAGCAACAGCAACAGCATTCCAATTGCATCCGAAACTGGGTGGAGATCTTCCGCCCCAGCACGAGGCGACGCCAAAGCCGAATACGAACACGAAGTCGAAGTCGAAGCCGAGCCGAAGCTAGTCTGGTTCCACATGCGTTCCACAAGTGCCGAGAGAGTGAGCGCGAGAAGAGAGCGGCAGAGAGGCAGCGCAAGGTAACTAAGACAAAACAAAAGTGAGCGTATCGAGCCGCGCGTCTAGCTGATCTAGTCGCAGTCGCAGCGTGCAGCTCAGCGCGGCAACATCAGCAGCAGCAACAACAATGTGCTGGGCATATTGACCGTGTCCGAGTCGGAGCAAGTCCAGGGCAGCTGGAGCTCGTAATTAAGCGGCAGCTTAAGATAAGTCTTAACTGACTGACATGGAGAATGGAAAGTTCAACTGGGTCTTTCACTCGGCCAACAACAGTTGCTGCTGCTGCTGTGCTGCTGCTGATGGCGATTAACATACGAGCGACACACACACACACATGGGAGAAGGGTTTGGTAGGCTGTGTCCTACTTTGCCTCCTCCCTGGCCGTGTGCCTGTCCTTGTTCAAGTCCATGTCATGTGCCTTCTTTCAAAGCACTTCATGTCTGCGGTTGGTTGCCAGCATCGTCATCATCTGCTGCTGCTGCAACTGTTGCTGCTGCTGATGTTGCTGCTGCTGCCGTAGTTACTGCTTCTTCTGCCGCAGCTTGTGCTGCTGCTGCTGCCGCTGCACGAAATCGATCAAATCAAAAATGACTTTGTGAAGTGACTAACTGCCTAACTGCCAGTTGCCTGCTGCCAGCTGCCTGCCTGCCTGGCTGCCTGCCTGTTGCATGCAACATGCCTGTTGCTGCTGTCTAACAGTAGCGGTCGCCTCTCTGATTTCGGCGTTGCAGCCTCGTGGTGCCTCGCTTGTTTGGATTTTTGAATGAGTTGAAGTCCAAGTCCACGGCTGAGGCCGTTGCAAACACAACACTTCAAAATGAAAGCACATTCCCTTGTAGAAATTGTACCGTTACACTGGCTAGCAGCAGCAGCAGCGGGCAACAGCAAGGGGCAACTGCAACGGGCAACTTGCAACAGCAACAGGTACCCCATGGTACCCCCAGCGTTAGCTGCCGGATCGTTTGTCCGTTTTTATGGCCAGGCCGAAACTGACAACCTCGCATCGTCCTCCTGCGCGCCATCATCATCATCAGCAGCAGCAGCCAAGCAGCAACTGTTGCAGCTGGAGCAGCAGCATCATCATCCAGCATCATCCAACATCATCCGACACTTGGCAGCTTATGGCATAGATTTGCAAATCGCGGTTCCTCTATTATTGTAGCTGTTTGTTGTGGTTGTTAGTGTGCAGCAACAGTTGCTGCTGCTGCTGCTCTGCCTGCTGCTGTTGTTATTGTTGCTGATGATCTTTTACAGCTTGGCCGCGTGCCAAGCCGTCGTCCTCTTATTTATTTGAGTCAATGAGTTCACAACTATTTTTTCTCTCTCTACTCTTTTTCTATTTCAGCTTAATGGCTTTTTGTCTCCCTCCCTCTCTCTCTCCCTCTCTCTCTCTCCCTCTCTGTTGGCTGTGTGGCATGTTGCATGTGGGAAGGAAGCGTCTTGTTGTCTTGCACTGATTGATGGTTTGATAATGCCTAAGTGGCAAGATGCTGATATGTGCAATGAGTTGTGCCCCGACTCCGACTCCAACTCCGACTCCAACTCGGAGCTGCTCGCTGAAGCTTTTAATGAGTCGCAGCCGACGACAACCTGCAATTAATTTTCGGGGTGGTATCAGAGCAGGGATTACTCTACAGATACTGCTAACTACCTTCCATGTCGCTTAGATGCGCAAATACTTTCACTTAGCTCGTTAGATCTGCAAAGAGACTATAAATCTTTAAATCTTCAATTAGGTCGAAAAGGTCGAACTGAATTACCCTTGTAATTACTTATAATTCTTTCTAAAGTAATACAATAATTGTTAATATTTCTTGTGGCAATTTTTACTAAAGATGAACAGCTGGCAATAATGTAGATCATCATGAGAAAAATATGGAATTACTGAATTGAATACGACTCTAATTAATATAATGGTTTCTCTCTCTTCTAGTTCGTAGTAGAATTGGTATTTTCCTATAGGTATCCTATTTTATAGATGATATATTAAAGATGAATAGTACACAATAGTGATGATATTCAGAAAAAGTATATGGAAACAATGATGATCCTTGCATAATTATTTAAAAGGCATCTCTCTTCCTCTCTCAAATATATTCGTACTTCTAAACATCTCACTTCCATATCAACCTCCGATGAAGCCTTCACAGCTAGAAAGACTGAAAATCTTTCAAGTCAGTTACCAAAACGTGTATACGTTTCCTTCACTTCGCTCTAACTAATATTAATGAATATATTAATGATATATGGTCAGACTGTCTTAGTATCTAATCGCATTCCCTTTTTTAACTACCAAAACAAAAGACTGAAGACCTTTTTGATAAACATCTTGAAACCTTAAAGATTATTCAAGTTTATTACCTTCTCCGTCTCTCGCACTAAAGTTGTAACCATATTTGTAAATGTCTATCTAAATGAACTACCCTATTCATAGTTTCAACAACTATATTCAATAAGTTGCCGCACAAGTTGTTATATAAGGCAAGGTTCAACATTTGCTTCCCATCTCGTGATCTACATACAAAGTTGCACATGCAAATAAATATTGTAGTTGATCTACCTATCTCACTCCACTATCAACTTCCGAATTTCGCAACCTTTCTAATTTTCATACGTTCAAGATCGAGGTTGTTGCCATATTAATCTTTTAAGTTTCCTGATATGCAAACTCGAATGTTTTCGCAGCGCATTACACGAAAGACAAGGGGGAAACACAACAGAAGTAAGAATAAAACATAAACAAATGCGATGTGAAGTACACGAAAATTAGCATAAGCGAGACTCGCAATCCCATTGAGATTTAAACAGTGCTGGCTCTTATGCATAATTGATATGTTCGCTATAATTAGCCAGACTACAAACTACAAACTGATGGAAAACGTTTAGACTCCTTTTACTTAGCAGCGAATGGGTAAGCAAACAATTTGATAAATTTATGCGCAAAATAGAAAACGAAACTTGGGCAGCAACAGCGATGGCCGGCAACAACATCAGCACAACAACAACAGTCGCGACAACGTTTAGGAGCTTTAACACCTCCGCTCACCGCGCCCCCTCAGCGGCAGCTGCTGCACATAATTGGCTCAACAAAAAATGGAAAAAATAAAAAACACAAAACACAAAATAATAAAAAGCTCGTAAAGTTTTGTTGGGTTTTGTGTGTGCGCAGAAGACCCGCCCGCCAGCAACAGTTGCCGTTGTCGTTGCCGTTGCTGCTGCCGTTGTTGTTGTTGTTGCTGCTTGTTGTTTAAACGTTTTCGAATCGCACAGCGAATGAAAACGAAAGAAAAAATGAAATACATCGAAAGTGAGCATATGTACACACACACACACAGACAGACACAGCGACTTATATATAACCCCCAAGCCCCGATGCCCGGTGCCCCTTGCCCGCTGTCCGACGATGCCCGATGTTGTCGACGTATCAGCGACGCGCACGCTTCGAATAACTTTGCATGGGGGCCGAAGAGAACGAGCTGAGTAGCTTGCTGCAAGCAGAGGGGAGGAGAGCAGAGAAGAGAGGGGGATTAGGCACTCTGTGCATGTGTGTGTGTGTGTGTGCGGGGTCTGTCTGTCTCGCAACATCATCATATGCCAAACATCGCAGCGCTCTCGTCTCGGTTACACTCTCTGATCCCAGCCCCAGCAACCTCTTCTTCCCTCCCCCCTTCCCCCCGGGGGCTTTAATCGTAGCAGAACTCAAGCGCAGCGAAGCATATTACGTGTGCGTGTGTGTGTGAGTGTGTGTGTTGTTGAGCATCGTTTTATGTACCCTCGTTGTAGGTAGTATAGCATACACGTATTTGGATTGGCCACTAAAACGATTCGAATTCCAAGTTATATTGTTCCTCTTGAGTAGCAATTGCCTGTGGTAAACTGATTATAATGGTCCCCTCCCCCTCCATCAATTTTGAGACTGTCTTCGACATGATCTGACAATTTTCCATAATGATATATTGAATTTTATTGAAATTGAATAGGTAATTCAGGATTGTAATGCGACTATTGCATTTATTTGGGAATCTAACTTGGATTCAATTTCAATTTCAATTTTTTTAATTTTTTTTATTAAGTCAAGTATATGTTCAGGAACCTTTAAAAGGAACTTAGATATTGATACAATACTTTATATAGGGCATCTATACTTCTATAACTTTTTATCTAGGATTCAACCAGTTTTAACTTCAAAAGAATGAATTTTCTTTTTAATGTCTTTGTCTATTTAATGTTTTTATTTATTTAATTATATGTACAGGAACCTTTAGAAGGAACTTAGATTATTCTGCAATAAGTTAAAGGGGGGATCTATACTTCTTTACTTTTTATAGCTTATCTATCTAGAACCCAGTTTTGATTCACTTTTAATGTCTTTATTTATTTCATTTATTTGTCTACTGCATTATTTGTTGAGGAACATTTAGAAGAAACTCAGATTATTCCATACTTCTTTACTTTTTTTAGGGTATCTACTTAGACCTCATTTTTAACTCACTTTTATTGTTTTTATTTATTTCGTTATATGTTCATGAACCTTTAGCAGACTCCAAGATTATTCTGCACTACTTTTTATAGAACATCTATAGCAGATTCACTTTGAAGGAACGCTATATAAAAAGAAATGAAATGAGATATAAATTATTCTGTCACACTGCATGCAGGGTATCTCCAACTCCATTCCTTTTCAGCTTCGTAGCTTCACTGCTGCTGCATCGTATATTTTATGCTACAGTTTTGTTATTGTTATGGTTTTAGTTTCGCTATATACACCCGGTAATCTGGGGCTGTATCTCTCGCGCTCTTATGTACTGCACTAGGCATTCTACAATTGGCTGCGTAGCACCCGTCAGAGCGGGCCACACACACACACACACACACACACACACACACACACACACACATAGAACCCGTTGCTGTTGTTGTTGTCGTCGTGTTGTCGTCGTTCGTTTCTAATTATACGATAGGTGCGCTACGAGCCATGAAACGTGCGGGGTCTGACCTTCTCTCCAGCATTTAGGAGCTGCCCAACTGCGACTCACTCCGAGTCGGGTCTGAGCAACTGCGTCTGCGTTGGTGACCAACTCGCATGGCTCGCATTCGCCTCTGGGGCTGGGGCTGAGTTAGTCTGGAAATAGTTTTGCTTACTCGCAGGGGATTATTAAATATAAGTTGGCAAAAGGCTTCTGAGGCAGCTGAGCTGCCATTAGCTGGCGTAGTTACAGTTGAGGGGGCGGGGGGAGACATAATTATTGCATTTAGTCGCGAAAATGGAAATCTAAATGCTGCTCGCCGCGCTATTTCCTTGAGCTAGTCCCCTCTCTTGATTGGGGCGTGGCATGCAACACTTTGCCGTGTTGGCTGCAATGGATTTTGTCATACAGAGGTCACCATCGGGCCACAGTCTTCGACAGGTTGATCAACGCAAGCGATGCATATCGAGTGCTGCAATCTATTCTAATTGATTGCGATTAAGTGCGGCAACGAGGTATTAAACGGTGCCAAATTACGTGGTATCTATGTTGATCGATCTCGACATTGTGTCACGATGTGGGTTCGCTGGAGACGGGCGACATTTCTGGCAGTTGATGTCATGTCTAGGATGTTGAGTGAATCGTTTGAAGACTTGAAGAGTTTATACAGATATCGAAGAGAATTGGAACTGGAAGAGTTGAAGGTATTTTTACGTGGGAGGTAAAGCAGTGAGGAACTTTAGAGCTGAGCATAGTAAAAGAAGAACTTAAACTCCTTAGTAGATCAGTTCATCAGTTCATTTCATTCTAATCTTTACCACAATGCGAACTTAAGCAATCATAACATTTTCTATGTTCATTCATCTGCAATTGGAAGTAGAACAGGAGAAGCTAAGGCACTTCCTAGTTGACTCAGCTCATTCATTCATCAAAGTGAAGAGTTCATCAGCGAAGTTCCTCTAAAATGTAGAAATCTTCAACGAGAGAAAGAAATTGGTAGATAAACATGCCAAATGAAACGCCCTAAGTGCTTAGCAAACCTGTTTCCAATTTATTTCATTTTGTTGCGACATTAGGCAATCGAAGAAGATGTTAATTTATTGTACACTTTGAATAACTTCAACTAGGGATTACGGCTGACTACTTAAGCCACTTGGAGCATCATTGCGACCCTCAAAGTATCTGGTTGCAATCGAACTTGAAAGCTTTGTCGAGGCGATTACCTCAGGCTGCGATCTGGCTACGCTGGGCATCTGCCTCAGCTCTTCGTCATTTCTGTTTGTTTTCGTTTCTTTTCGGTTTTTTGAGTAACCAAAACAAGTAATCTGATATATTTGTCTAACATCGATGGCATTAAGCTGCGGCAACATTTCCGCATTCGAAGTGATTTTTAATTATTATTTTCAGACGCCCACACAGAGCAGCAGCCCCAAACCACATCGAACATCGAGCTGGATGCTCTCCTCTCCACACTCTCTCTCTCTCTCTCTCTCTCTCTCTCGTAGCTCAAATGTCAGGCTTATTACGACCTCTCGAGTAAACCCACAACAAATAGCAAGAAGTCTTATCAAGTGCTTGGATTTGGACTCATGTAGAGGTTTCTTTCTCTCAGTGTGTGTGTGCATCTTTATGTGGGAGCCTAAGCTCCTCCATTGATGACACGTCATTTCTGGCATAGACATCTTCGTCAAAATGTGTTAAGTCGAGTGAGAAACCAAAGCAAGGCAAAGCAAGGCGAACCGAAAGGCAGAAAACAGGTCTACCAACTTGCACGAGTGAAGAGAAAAAAGTGTCAATAAAATGTCATGAAAAGCCACTTAGAGCAACGAGTGTGTGTGCGAGTGTGTGTGTGTGTGTGTGTGTGTGTATGGGGAGTCTGGAGTGAAGGAGCAGCTGCAGGCCCGCACCCAGGGCACTTTAAACTTTGCCCACATCCGCAGTGGGGCACAAGGTGTCGACGGTGCAGTCGGCACAGTGGGCCGGCACCGGCGCATTTGTCAATTTTTATCGTCTACACTTTGGTATTTCGCTAGTCTCCTCTCTCTCTCTCTTCCTCTCTCTCTGCTGCTGCACAATTATTGCTTTGATTTAAATCAGTCTACTGACCCAAAAGTTCAGCTACGGAAATTGCAAATTTAATAATTGACTAGACGCCAAAAAGTCAGTCCAAAGTAAACCAAACCAAGCCAAGCCAAGCCAAGACAAGCCAAGCCAAGCCAATCCGAGCAAACCAGGGGGCTTATTAATGCGATAACCTTGGCTGATTTAATTTTTTCGTTCGCGAGCTGTGATTACCAGCTACAACAACAACAATAGATGCAACAACAATGACGACAACGGCGACGACGACGACAATAAACAAGAAAACAGCAGCTTCGGCAGCAGGAAAATCAAAAACTTGCACAATTTCGACACTAAACGACGATCTTTGGGCCATTTGTTGTTGTTGTTGTTGTTGCTGCTGCTGCCATTGTTGCTGTCGGTGTAGTTCAAGTCTGGGCCCGACTGTCAGTTAGTCGCATATTTAATTAAGAGATTGAGCTACAAATAGTGTTGAACAATGGAACACGCTGTTGGCAGCACGAGTCAGCTGTGCCTGCTGCTTGTCTCCAGCTACACTGCGCGAAAAGACCAAAGACTCGAGTTCGATATACTTGCTCCACTATCCATATAGTCGGGAGGTGTCTGATGGACATCGAATTCAAGTTCAGAGGGTTTGGTAGCGATGAGAAACCAAGTGAAGAAGACATTCGTCTTCAGTGGTTCGTCTATCAAGTCGCTTGCCTGCTGCGCCCAATTCTTCACACGATTTATGCCCTTGATGGCACCCTCCATAGTGCCGAAGGCATCAGTTTGATTGTTCTTGAAGCAGATATACCCCTTGAGTTTGTTATCCCGACAACGTTGTACGATTTCCTGCTGAAACAAATTGTGTTTCCTATTAATGTTGTGTATCTTGAAGTGCACCTTGAAGACGGTCTCCTCGTTGATCGACTGTTCGCAGTCACTGAACATCGGTCTTATGCCGAATACGTATTTCTCGCTCTCCCCGTTCGAGGATGATTCACTAAACGTATCATTGGGAATACAAGTCAGTCCACTCGAATCTTCGCTCACATTTCCAGAGTAGTTACTGATCTGAGATTCCGTATCCGAAGCGAACAACTTTTATGGTATTATAAGAGATAAGGGTGTTTAGTTATATGAAGCAATGCTTAGGTGGGTTAAGGTAATGACAAAGTGCTTACACTCATTCTTATAAAGTAGTATACATATATCTATTTATATTGACTTATGATAAGGACAGCTGGGCTTCAATTGGTTGGGTACTAATTCGAATCTGCTTAGGTTCTTCTTTAGTTATTTCAGTAAAACTTGGTACTGCTGTTTGTCTGACTATAGACCAAATGTATTTCAAATCTTTCGGAATTCTACTGAGAATGAACTGACGAAATTCTTCTATCTATACCTTTATGGTTATACAGTTCTCACAAGGGCTACTTGGTTTGATTAGGCTAAGAAAGTATTTTAACAAATTTATTAAGGTTCTGTTATAGTTTTCGGAATGAAACTTGATATTGATGATTGTTTATTTACAGTCAATAAACACTTGGTATCTTTCTGAATTCCACTGAGAGAAAATGGCAAAATGCTTAGTACAGTTATGTCTAAGGCTGCTGGGCTTAACTAGGTAAGAAACATGATCAAGCTTAGAACTAAGGTTTTGCTTCATTTCTCCCAATGAAACATGTTACTGATGTTTGTCTGACTATAGTCAATGTATATTTAAAATCTTTCTGAATTCCAGAGGGAGAAAATGACAAATATCAATTAGACTTTAGTTCAGCAACCCGTTAGCTCTGTCCCTCACACTTTTTCTCCTGTGTCAGTCATTGTTATCGTTTCTAATATGTCTCAGCAATTTGAAATACTTAAACCGAACCCGATTTATACAGTCTATTACACGGTGCGCATCAATGAGACATCGAACTTGATGCCACGAGCGGCTCAAAAGGCGGCGGAGCTGAACGTGCGTGGCTACATGACGCATACGCAGAGTGGACATGCGGTCTGCGGCGAACTTGAGGGTGCAAGCGACAATCTGGAGCAGATGCTGCTCTGGCTGCAGAAGGAGATGCCCGTGAGTGATGGAGAGGCGCAGTTCAAGCGCCACCCGCCGCGCTTGCAGTCCAAATACGATGACTTCTTTTGCTGTTAAGGCTTCTTCTGCGCGCCTGATTAAACTTCGACAAGCAACAAATTTGTTTCGAGTGCATTTTGGCAGTCTCATAAACCATAACAATCAGCCGCAGTCGAAGCTATTGAACAATGGATCAGCAGAGAGTCGCTGCTGCTGCTGCTTTGGCTGCTGACTTTTCAAAGTCAAAAACGCGATTGTATCATCCGATATTTTTTTGCGCCTTATTTCGAGACGAGGCAGCAGGGGCACGTGAAGGTGGCGTGGGGTGCTGCAATGACTGTGATTTTTGCTGGCCAAAGTTGGCAGATAAAATAGTCGCGCGGCAAACAATGCGCCACAGTTGGCCCACTGAGAAGGAGGAGGAGACGGAGGAGGCAGTTGGCAGTCGGCAGTCAGCAGTCGCATCGAGACAATCGAATCAATTCATTTTTCTAGGGCGTACTATGCCACTTGAACGTTGAACTGCAGACGCCCCAATGCTGACTACTGTGAAGGCGACTGCGACTGCGACTGCGCCATTGTTATGGCTATGATGGAGTCGGACTCCGACTCTGACTCCGACTTGAAGACTCTGCGGAGCAGCACTTGGTCTTGATCGTGCCATGGCACTAGTCATTTTAATTTTGTTGGGCTTGCGTTTTTCTTTATTTTCTTGATGGCGCTACTTGGCGAATTTCGCAACACTGCCACTGCTGCTGCTGCCACTGCTGCTGCTGCTGCACTCTGTGGCCTCCCCCATAAGTCATGCTGTGTGCCCGGAGATTTATGGCCAGCAGCGAAATTGGGAGCAGAGCCTGGCCTGGCCTGGATATTCTCTTGATCTGTTCTCTGGCTCGCTGCCTCTGGCTGGATGGCGACAGGATTACGTCGTAACGTTTTGCCAGTCGACCGTGGCAATTCAATTAGACCTAAATGCTGTCAACACTGCCGCACTAATAACCAACAACAACAACGACAGCGACAATGCAACAGCAACAACAACAAGAGCAGCTGCTGTCTAAGCCAGCCAAGTGTCGTCTGGGCCGCGTCTGTCCACAGCGATCGCGCTGTGTCTCGTGTGTGTGTTGCATAATATTTTATGCATGCAGAGCGCTTGCATATTGCAACATGTTGCCATGCCGTTGATGATGATGCATAGCCTCCAGAATTGCAACGGCGTCGCAGCAGCGGCAGCCCCTCCCTAAAAGTCTGCGCCAGAGAACGACAGTCCTGCGCAAAAGGCATCCAGCTGTGCGCCATCGCAGCTCAGCTCGGTTCGGCTCGGTTCAGTGGGGTTCGACGCGGTCTTTGCGGTCGATCGCTGGATCTACTCGAGGTCCGTCCCTCGGTCTGGTCTGTCTCTCGGTAAGTGTGTCGAATATTCAAGTGAAAATTTCCCGCACAGACCTCAAGTCAGTCACTCAGTCAAGGCGCAAAGGCGCAAGCGAGTGCGGCGCTTGTCTTGCCCCTGTGTTGGTGTATATCATGTGATACTCCCCCCTCCCTTCTGCCCCTTCCCCTATCCATGCCTATATAGCAGATCTGTCTGTGCACATGGGCTTTTATAGGTGGGTAGCTGCCTTTCGACTGGTATTCGCTCGTATTTGATTAGACTCTTTGGGCGAGCGCCAAACTTGTCGTTACAGTTGTTCTGCTCGTTCTCTCTCTCTCTTTCTCTCTGCTCGACTCTTGTTGTTGCTGTTGTTCTTTTGGCTCTTTAAGTCGAACAATTACATTTTAAGCGTAGCACAACCTTGGATACCGTTATGTTCTTGCAGTGATTGGGCGTGTGTTGCGTCTAGTGAGTAAATAACACAGCACACAAAATATCCGTGGGGTCTCTTTGCGATTTGTGGAGGTAAAGCGAGTGCTGTCATCGATTGATATGGTAGAGTATGGTATGGTATAGTATGGTATTGTCTGGTATAATATGGTATAGTATGGCAAAGTATGTCATAGTATGGTTTTGTATGGTCGAGTATGGTAGAGCATGGTACAGTGTAGTACAGTATTACATGGCAATGTATGGAAAAGTATTGTATAAATTGATAAAGTATGATATAATATGGTATAGTATGGTATATTATAGTATTGTATGGCACTGTATGCTATGGTATGTCATGGTATACGATGGTATAGTAGAGTATACTATGGCAGAGTACGGTTAAGTATGGCATAGTATGGCAAAGTATGGCATATTATGGCAAAGTATGGCATAGTATGGTAAGGTATGATATGGTATGGTGTGGTATGGTATGGTATGGTATATATTGTGGCATAGTATGGCATAGTATAGTATGGTATAATACGGTATAGTATGATATTGTATGGTAATGTATGGTATGGTATCGTATGACATGGTATGGTGTGGTATGTAATGGTTTAATATGGTTTAGTATGGTAGAATATGGCAGAATATGGTAGATTATGTACTAACACTATGTAGTTATGGTTTGGTATAGCAAAATAAAGTATGGATAATTGTAGTATTATATATGACATGATATATGACACTGTTTGTTCTTAGGTAATGTTTTCTATACATGGTATAGTTTCAATTGGAGTTGTGCAGTACGGCTTAGCATACTGTAGCTTGATAAGGATAGGGTTTTAAAATGATTTTAACTAAAAAGAGCCAAGCCAACATAGTTCTTAATTAACTCTTTAAAACTTTTTAGTTTAATTAAAAATATAAAAATAATTTGTTAAACTATTAAATATCATATATTTCTATAGTTTATAGTAGTTTTCTTAAAGTTTCCTCCACCTTAAGTTGGAACGGTTCTATGTCTCACTGGAATTGTTCACTGGGTTGCCAGGCAGCGCACACCGCTGGGCTAAACACGATTCAGCAATCTGCAAACGTCTCGTTCGCTTCGACGTCTCTGTGGCAAGAGCCACAGTCGTCGGAACAGATCGCCAGTCAGTCCGACCAACCAGAGCCAGGCAGACAGAGTCGGAGCCAGTCAGACAAAGTCAGACCCGGCCAGAGCAGACCAGGCCAGAGCTGGCTGTGACTGTCAGCCGGGCTGGCTAAAAGCGAGTCGACCACACCCGCACACTTCATTATTTTTATGTCGCCTGTGGTGGTACGATTTAAACGACAACGACGACGGCTCAGCAAGCCAGCGAGAGCGTGAGGGGGAAGTGCGGAGTGAGGGGGGGTTGAGGTAGCGTGCACGACATTCAGCGATTTGGCGGCGACGGCGACGGTGGCGTCTGCACAGTCTGCGCACAGTTAGAGAGAGAGAGAACCCCAAAAGCAAGCCAAGAAATTAGACGCATTCGACGTTTTGCAGCGAGCGACAAGTCAAAGAGTAGCCCCCACCACCAGCAGCATCACCATCACCAGCAGTAGACCCAGATCAGGCACGGGCTCTCTGCAGCAGGCCTGGGCACGGGCACGGGTTCGGTTTGGGGTTCCGTTTTGGCTATGGGCACGGGTTCGAGCCGAGGCCCTGGCACATCTCATGTTGATGTTACAATTGCGGGTTGTACGTTTTGTTTTGCAGAACCTCCTCGCTGCTATCCACTCCCCTCTCTCTCTCACTCTCATCTGCTATCTCTCTCCTTCCTCCTCTCGCTCCTTTTGCAATGCAGAAGTTGAAGTTGGGTTTGGGGTTTGGGTTCGGGATCGTGCGCCAGCGCGAATGTGCCTGGTGGGGTTTGGAAATTTGTAGCGCCCGAAAAAGAGGCAGCTGCAAGAGCAACAGCAACAACAACAACAGCAATAGGAACAGCAACAACAACAACAATTATCTACAATTACAACAACGGCAAAGTCAGCCGAAAATTCGTTACTGTTGCTGTCCAAAGATTGCTCGCTGTTGCCCCTCTGCTGCTGTTGTTGTTGCCCCTCTGCTGCTGCTGCTGTTGTTGTTGTACAAGTTAGTATTATATATAGTACGCCTTCTAATGCGATCGCTGACTCGCTGCAATGTAATTTATCTTGATGTTTAAATCAATATTGCCAGCAACGTCATCAAACCAAAGTTGTTATTTCTCCTACATAGTATGCACATTGCTGCTGCTGTTGTTGTTGTTGTTGCTGCTCTTGTGCTGCTGCTGCTGCCGATTATTATTGGGAATTTCAATATGCGGACGCTTGCGGAGTTTATTAAGGCACGAACTGCATTTGACGACGAACGACGAGTGTTTCCATAATTATTGCCAAAGGCTTTGATCTGGTTTCGTTCTGGCGGCTTTGCCAGCATTTGTATCTGTAGTTGTGTATCTGTATCTATGTGCTTGGCATGCCGCCTCAGTAGGCCGTCGCGTCTGCATCCACGTCTGCGTCTACGCCTATTCGTCTGCTCAGCTTGGATCTCTACTTTGCTCTGCTCGTCGTATCTGGCCCGGCGCTGGGGGTTCTATTGTTCAGCCCGAGCTGAGCTGCCGGGTTTCTGCATCTGCATTTGCATCTCTGGCACTGCATTTGTATGTGTATTTGTGTGTGTATCTGTATTCCGTTGTGGGCGGAATTGTTTCGTAATTGTAAAATATGTTGTCATGCTGTAAGCTCTTGTCGGCGCTCGTTTAGATGCGACAAATGCGCTACGCTTAGGAGGTACTTGCAGTCTACCTGGCCATGTAGACTAGCAAAGCCTTTGCAATTAGTTGGCTTTTAATTGCCACAACTGAGTGGGTTGGGGGTTTGAAGAGCTCTACGCGAGTTTTAGAAGTTTTAAGGTGTAGGAAAAGGAAGGTGAAGATTTAATGGCTAAATATTAAGGAGCACATTTAACTGAGTTTGTCTAAAAATATTTTAAAATGTTTTTACATTGAGTAGTAAAACCTTTTAACATCATTTAATTAAAAAAAAAAAAAAAAAAAAATTTAATTAACTTCCAAAGAATGTAGATTTTAAGATATTTATATATATTAAAAATATTAAATATATACATTAAATATATCAAAGAAATAAATTTTTTAGCATCATTTAATTAAAAAAAAAAAAAAAATTAATAACTTTAAAGAATGTAGATTTTAAAATATGTTAACACATTTACAAAATATTAAATATATATATTAAAGATATCAAATTAATATATTCAACTTATCATCCTCTTCTCTATACGTTTTAAAACTAATTTCCCTTTTAAATACTTTTTTAAGGATTGTTTATTATGAGTTTTCAAGAGTATTAGAAAGTAAAACCTTTGCAGATAACATTTGTAGAATCTTCCCTTACGCATTCTCTTCTTCACTTCTTCCCCTACGGACAGCACACTCTAAAAAACCTACTTGATTAAGCCATCCAACTTACCGATCAATTGATCGAAACTCTGCTCGCTATATCAGAAGTCTTGTTGGAAATTAATTTCTGGAGCTAATTGAAAAGTCTACAAACAGCATGGAGTGCATAAAACAGCAACATTTGCCAGATTAGCGCTAATGTAATGGCCACAGCGGCAGTCGCGATCGTTGCTGCAGCCGCAGGCACCACAGTGCGTATGAGTGTTGTCTCGCTGGTTGACTGGCTCGTCGCATATATTGCGCATACGCCACACGCCGGACATCAGTGCTCGTATTTCGCATTTGGGGCCGTTAAAACATTGCCGAGAGCCGAACGAGAGACACACACACACACACACACACACACCAATACAGAGACATTCACATCGACACCGGCACGTTTTAGTGCCCATTAACGAGCAATTGCAATTTAAACTGGATCGCTCAGTTGGCAATTTGGAGCGTTGCTTTTATGCAACAGCCTCGCTGTCGCCGTCGCAGTCGCTGTCGCAGTTGCAGTTGGCGTTGTGGTATTTTGGACAAATGTAGATTTTTTGTTACTTTTTTTGTATTCGAGTTGAGTGGCCTGTGGGCCAGCGAGCAGATTCGACGGGACGGCCTCAGCCATGTCCGCCCCGACAACGCCACGTACGCGCCAAGGCGTGCATGGATCGGCTGACTGTCGCTGCGGCTGCCTGCTGTTGTTGTTGTTGTCGCTGCTGTTGTTGTTGGCGGCTTACAATGCATTTCATCAGGCAGGCAGGCAGGCAGTGAGGCAGGCAGGCAGCTGCTGGCTTAGACACACTCTTGATTTTGTGCCTCTTAGATTATACGTTACGTTTCTGCGTTCGCTTGGACCAGCCAGCAGAGATACATAGATACAAGATACACTCTGCGAGTGTGTAAGTGTGTGTGTGCTGGTGTGTGTGTGTGTGCTGGTGTGTTGTATATTTCTTTGGCTAATAGCAAAATGTTGGCTATATGGCCCTGCTTCGTTAGATATAGATAGCGTTCGATTTTCGCCGAGTTGCCGGCTGCAGTTGCCGCTGCTGCTGATGTTGCTGCTGCTGCTGCTGTTGCTGCTGCTGCTGCTGTTGCTGTTGTTGCTGGCATGCCTTCCTAGGCAGATAATCAGCGAGGCAGCCCGGGCACAGCCTGGGCACAGTTGCTGCTGGCCGGATGGCAGTAACTGCTGCCGCTGCTGCGCCTAATGCAAAAATTCGATCAGCTGCATTTTCAGATCTCGACCCATATTTCGTCTATATTTTGCGCTGTTGTTGTTGTTGTTGTTGTGGTGGCTTAAACTGGTTTCGATTTGCATACACGTTGGACGCAGGAGTGCGATGAGTGTGCTTAGTCATATTGGGCGGCCATTAGAATGCCGCGCTGCAGTTGCAACTGTTGCTGCCTCAGCCTCAGCCACGGCAACTGCAACTGCAACAAAATAGCAGTAAAAGAATATCCATTGGTCCCACCTAAACTAGTTTTCTTGTGTTTTTTTAGAGCAGCAGACATCGAGCTTGCCACATTCGTTTCGTGTGTTGACGCTGCTGCCTCTTGTTGTTGTTGCGGTTGTTGTTGTTGCTGTTGCATGTTGCAATCGATTGCGAAACGAAATGTGCGACCCACTGCGACTAATCTTCACAAGTAACAGCAGCAATAGCAGCAGCAGCAGGCACAAGAGCGCGCTGGGCAGGCAGCATCAAAGCCACAGCCTTAGCATTGCCTGTTGCTGCTGTTGTTGTTGTTGTCCATGTTGCTGCTGCAGTTGTTGCTGGCATTGTTTCCTTGCTTGTTTGTAATTAAGCATACGTCGTGTGGCACATGGGATGCCAGGCAGCAGGCAGCGCCTCGTTGCCAGCAGATACTTTCACAATTCGCTGCCTGCAGTTGGTCAGCAACAGCAGCAGCAACAGCAGCAGCAGCAACAGCAGCAGTAACAGCAACAGCAGCAGCAACAAGAACAACACCCGTTGCCATTGTCGACAACTTCAAATTGTAACACACTCAAATTCTAAGGTGTGCCGAGACGGCCATTTAGATTGTGCTACAAGCATTATCTGTCCCGACAACTGACCCCCCCCTACCTCCCGCAACTCTCCCCTCCCTCCCGACACGGCCCACTGCTTGCTGCCCACCTCCTGCTTAGGCCAGCTGAGGTGTCCGGCTGCGATTGCCGCGTGTTGCTGCCGCCGACAGGGAAGGCCAAGAATTTGTCGGCTAATAGAGAATGGCGAGCGCACTTAATGATGCCAACTTGTGTCGCCCCGACACGAGAATAAACCACAGCCAAATCCAAATGAAATAAAGCCACCCAACAGCAACAACAACAGCAAACACAACAGAAACCAGCAGCAGCCACAATAACAATGCGAGCAGCCGCAATCAAGTGCAAGAGCAATTTTACACAGCAGCAGCAACAGCAACAGTTGCTGGCATCTTTTGTGCCCTGAAAGTGGGAAATGAAAATGCAAATATAATTAGAGATATGTGAACTATTTATGGGAATCAATAACTACAATATATTGATTGAAGATATACTCGTATGTTTAAAGAAGTTGACCAAAGAGTCTTAATAGGGTAAATAGAATGAGATAAGTTAATAAATAAGGAAATATCATATAAAAATTAAATTTATTTGTGAAATATTAGTTTGAAAATTCTTGGAATAATTTAATTTATTATACGAGTATCATACTATATTTCTATCCTCTTTAAATTGGTTATACACCGGATAAGAATTTGGAATCTAATACGACAATCTAGGGCAAAAGAAGTATATGAACCGATAAACCAATTCAGATACAAATTTATTTAGAATGTATTTCAATTCATCAAATATAAATTAAATAAATGTAAAGGGTACTTTTCTTTCAACTTAACAGATGTTAAAATCAGATTCAATACACCAAAACTTATTATAAATATTCAAGATTGATTTAAAGTATTTTTGCAGAGTATTTCCTCTTCGACTAGCCAACCTTCCTTAACCCTACCGGTTTCTCTGTTATCTATTCTATCAAAATAGAGAGTAAAGAATTCAAATAAATATTATTTATTAGCCATAAAAAGCAATGCACACAGGCCATATATAAACCGATAAAGCCGAGCAAGAAATAGTAAACTCATTATTTATATAGTGGAATATTTAAATGAAGACAAAAAGCATTTTTATGCCTCACATAAATAATATTTACTCGACTCTGCGAGGTGTGGCTGCAGCTGCTCGAAGAAACGAAATAAATAAAATAATATGTTATTTGTAATTATCGATCGATGTGCGGAATTTTCGCTTGGGTCGCTGAGGATCAGGCACATGCTATATAAATTATATCCACGGAATTCCATGATTCCATGATCAAAATAGAGGAGTCAGCGAATAAATAAAATGTTGTTAACTTATAATTTACACGCAATGCATAAATCTCGGCTCGCCAATGATGTTGTTCCGCGCACCAGCAGCAGCAACAGCAGCAACAACAACTGCAACAACAACAACTGCAGCAGCAACAACATATAGTCAGCTAAACTGAAGCCAAGCCGAATCGCTGCAAAGCGAGGCGAATAAACAAGCCATAAGCATTTTTATGATCGCTTCTCAATTAAACAAGCCAAGCACTTGTTGTTGTTGTAGGCAGACTGTCGCAGACAGCATCCACATGTGTCTGCCTCCCTCTCTCTCTCACATTCTGTCTCGCTCCCTCGAGTTATCGCTGCCAATCGAATGCTGCGTTTGACGCAATTAAATTGTCACTTTTCGTTTTGTTGAGGCGATATTTAAGTGCACTGGTTTTACTTGAACCGCCTTATTGCAGTTGTTGTACTCACTGTAGTTGTTGTTGTACTCACTGTAGTTGTTGCACCCACTGTAGTTGTTGTTTTTGTTGTATCAGCGAGACATCGTCTGTAGTTTTTGTTGTTTGCCGTAGACAATCGAGCGTATGATCTGCCTAGACTTGAATTCGCTCATGCGAGTTTTGTACTCACATTGATTTGTACTACAGTGATTGCTCGCTAATGTGGAAGGTGTAGAGTGGGGGAGGTTTTCTTTATTTTGTTTAATATTTAATGCGAATTTGTGTATAAGTTTATAGAGGTCTTTTCTTTGTTTTTATACCTCATATGCATAAGGTATATTATTGTTCAACTTTAACGATAAATGTCCGCCCGTCCGTATAAACTTCAATATCTCGGAGAATATAACAGCGAGCGCTTGCAAATAAGCTGACAATATGTTTTATTATTGCTCGCAGGTACAAAATTAATTACAAAATTGACCACGCCCTCGGAAGTTGACGTATATCAAGTTGACAGCGGCATTTAAAGCAATATAACTTTTATAAATGGTGGGAGCTCGGTAATAATTGCTATCTAATTTTTATGAATATAATAAGACTTTTAAAAACACATAAAATTAGTTTATTCTATATATTACATAGCTTTTATATCCCTTACTTACTTAGAACACCTTACCATCTCCCCTGAGTGTCTCTTTCTTCCCATTCATTCACCTTATCGAGTCTCCACTGCCGTAAGTGTTGAAAACATTTAGCCGCCTTCCTTAATTCTTATCGCATCTATTAACAACGTACACATAATAATTTCACATTGGCAAATTCTTGCTAATTAGTTAATTGCCTCACACACACACAAACACACACAGACATAGACAGAGACGGCATCGCTTAGAATATATACTAAGTATTTAAGTTTTACGAGATCAGCGCGTGTTTTCTGTTTTGCAAGCCATAAAAATTTGTGCAATCTCATTGGCAATATCTCGATTCTTGGCCACTCCATCGTCGTATATCGTCTATCTCGGGCTCGCTGGCTTGCGAAACGATTGCAATTTGCCAACGAAATCGTTTCGGGTCTCCGTTTCTTCTCTGACATCCTTTCAAAGAACCTCATGTTGAAGATCAACTTTCTATTTCGCTCGTTCGTTTTTTTTTCTTGTTTTATTCTTTACGGTGGCAAAACAGTTTTTAATTAAAGTACGCCTGAGATTATATCATAAGTGGGGAGGTAATAGAACGGGTTAATTTCGAACTGAACTGCATCTTTCACCTTTACGAGGTTGCGGGACTAGACTTATTGAATCTATCTGACTCTTTATGTAGCTCAATTAAATTTGTGGGAAGACAAATGAGATCATCGGATTGGGGAATGCAACGGACAGGAATTGTTCTGAAATGTTTAGCCTTATCTATTAAGACTAGTTAGACTAGGTATAATATAACTATATAGTATAGTATATATACCCTACCTTAACAGAGATGCCTCACAATACCCCTAGTCATCTCTGGTTCTGCATTGTCTCGGGCTAACTAGCTCGACCCATATGCTGTGCTGCCTTTGGGCTACTCGGCCTTTGCTATTCATAAAACCCTAAACATGGCAAACACAATCACACACACACCCGCACACACACACACACACACACTTGTTGGCACACATAAAAAGGCAATAACAACAACAACAAACAGTAACAATAGCAACCAAGTACCGTCGGCAAATCCGAAGCTCCGCGCAGTGAAGATCTTCAGTCGTAGGCGCTTTTTATGGGCGTGCAAGATCTGCTGCAGTTTTTACGATCGCCGACGGTGGCTTGCGATGTGATTTTAACGACTACCGAATTATGTCCAGATGTTGCTGTGTCAGGGGTCATGCGGGAGGGGGGAGTCAGTCAAGTAGTTTTGGCATAAATCAACGTGGACGTGGGTGATTCGTTGGGGCTGAACTCTTTGGGGGCACAAGCTGAGGAGCCGCGAGAGCGCAGCATGAAGCTGTTAAAGATTTGTACAAAAATTAAGTTGAACTAATGACTCGCTGCACTCTGATGTTGCGCAACAACAGTGACAATTGGCAAGCGACACGTGGCGCGCAGCTCGATAAGAATCGTCAAAGCGAATTTGCGTTACGTATACGACACGTGTGCGCCCATTGTGTACACAACCTCCCTCTCTCCCTATCTCTCTCACTGTCTCTCTTTTCTCTCTTTCTATTCCAACGGACATATATCAAGCCAAAGCCCACGGATTACTCATTCATATCCGCAATTGTGTAACAGTCTGCAGGCCAAGAGTCTCCGACTGTGTCTCTGTCTGCGTCTCCTTCTTCTCAGCCTCAGCCTGTGCCGGTGTCCGATCTGGATGTGGACGGGGATGTGGACAAGCTGTGAGCTGCGAGCTGCGGCGGCCACGCAGCCATTAAAAAGTGAATCCAGTGTGCCACAGCTGTCCCAGCAACGCCAGCGCGCGCGCGCTCGCTCAGCCAAAGTAAACCAATTTTTACAAAATATTAGAGCAACAAATTAATGACAGTGCAAGCGGAGCGGCAAAAGACACAAGTCCACAATGAAGCGCGACACGTTGCCTGAATACTCTTTCGTAACTGGGATGGAGGAGTATAAAAACAAAGTAAGATGTATGTTCTAAAATACAAAAAGTTAAATATATTATATGATAACAAATATGAGTAATTAAATAAAAATAATAAATAAATATAAATACAATCAAGAGAAAAATTAATGAAGAAATAAACTAATAAATAAATTCAGAAATAAATTAAATACAATAAATAATGAAATAATTAGAAATAAAGAAATAAAAAGAAATAATTAGAAATTAAATAAAATATATAATGAAATAACAAGAAATTTGTTGAATTGAATTAAATACATTGAACTGAAATGTTCCTAATTGGAGCTGAATAAATGAAGCTCATATTTCTTAACAGAAATATATAAATTGGATATTGCAATTAAATTCTATATAATAAATTAATCAATGATTAATAAAAAGAAGCATTAGATGTTTCAGAATGACTTCTAAAGTATCTGTATAAAATATTTATGTGTTTCTTATTTCAAAATATTTATTTCATAATATAAAATAATTCTAAATATAAACCATAAACAATTAAGTAATATTTAATTAAAGCAAATCTTTATATTTACCAAATCATTTTTTACTATTTCCTTATCAATCAGATATCTACTAAATATATAGGTATTCATATAAAGCTCCACTTCCTCTCTGCCACAAAACGCACAGTCAAGTTAGAACTGCCCTGCTTTGGCAGAGTAGCCGCAACTACGCCTGGCGACTTTCAATTAAAAAAGAAGCAAAAAACAAGAATGACAATCTGATGTCGTCGTCGTCGTCGTCGTTGTTGTTGTCCTCTTGTTGTTGTTGTCGTTGTCGTGCCGCAAAGAAAAGCAAAAGCTGCTGGCCTGCAATGCAGTCGCTGTCGCTGTCGTTGTCGCTGTTGCAGTTTTTGTTGTTGTTGCTGCTGTCGCAAAACTAAAGCCAAGCCCGAGTGCAAGTCGCGGCGAGGTCCGAGCAATACAATTTACTAGCTTAGATGCTTGGCATGAATAAATAAAATAGCAAAGCACATTAACGCCCCGCTGCAGCTGCCAACTGGCCGCCTTCGCTGCGGCTGCGACGGCAACAGCAACGGCAACGGCAACGGCGACCGCAGACCATCCAAAACCAGCGCGCGATCGCAGGCGAAACTTGAATCGGCCCAAGAGTCAAAAAGCACCAAAACCGGACCGATAGATAGCACCGCAGCCGATCAAAAATAGCAAAGAAGGTACGTGGGAGAGGGGGAGGGGTGCAGCCGCGGCGAGGCTTGCGCACAATTACAAAAGGAGCAAACGTGGCCAGCGTCCAGGCCGGGCCAGCCTAGGCAGGCCATGCCAGGCAGCGGGCGCGAAATGGCTTAAAGCAAATTGACGCCGCAGCAGCAGCAGCCGAAGCAGCGACGGCGGCAGCAGCAGCGGCAAAATGCCAGAGCGCAGCTGAGGAAAACACAAAACCAACGCGAATGGACGCGAGCAGCTCCACTCTTTATTATTATTATTTTGTTGTTGCTGTTGTTGTTGCTGCTGTTGTTGCTCTTTTTGCAATCCAGTCAAGGGTGTGGTGGCGTCGCTGCCGGCAGCAGCGCAGCGGGCAGCAGCTGCAGTACTTGGCTGGTCTCGTGCACGGGCAGCAACGGCCAAAGAGAAAAAACGAGTCACGCTCAATGCTAAAAACAAAAGACTTAGGCAACAAACTCGCTGCCGCGCTGCCTCGCTGCTCGCGCAGCCACTCGACAGCGGCCTTTGATACAATTTTCTGACTAAGCGACTGTCTGTCAGCTGCAACAGTGTGTGCGCGTCTCTCTGTGTGTGTGTGTGTGTGTGTGTGGGCACCCGCCCAGGCAAGCGGCGACTCTGGCTGCATTGGCTACTGCCCATAACGGCGTTGTTAGTAAAGCAGCGTCGACTGCGACGCGGACTGCGCTGCCGATTACCGTTAGCGCCAGTCGGTGGTGTGTGTGTGTAAGTGTGTGTTGGTGTGGACTCCATTTGTCTCGCACTCGGCACAGCTTCTCTTACTTCTCTTCCTCCTCTCTCTCAATGTTCTCTGTCTTGTGTTCTGCGCATTGTTGCTGTTGTTGTTTCTGCTCTTTTTTGTTATTGTTGCTGCTGCTGTTGTTGTTGTTGTTGTTGTTGTAGCTGTGTTGTCTCGCTATTAAAAGCAAAAGTTTGCAATTAACAACAAGCGAAAATTGTTTTGTGGCTCGAATATCGCAGGCTCAACTCACGCTGCTCGCGAGCTGCTTTTCGGGGCTGGCCTTTTTGTATTTATGCAACACGACATCTAACATGAAATATTAGCAATAAATTTGTAAATGATTTTTTTTCTAGACACCCCTTGCAGTGGAGTAAGAGAAAAACGATATGTGGGCTGGCACTTGTTACAATTTAATCAAAATGGAAAACGAATTTTGCAGCAGATTACGATTTGTTGAGATTGCAGCGAGGAGATATGCCAACACACTGTGTGTGTGCATGTGTGTGTGTGTGTGTGTGAGTGTGCTTGTTGTGTGCCGAAATGAATGTACAATTATTTACAGTATTCAATAAAAATTAGGTAAGTTTTTAAGCACAATAACTGACAGTTTAAAAGTGAGAGAAAGAGAAATATAATTGCGGAATCCGAATCGGGATCGAAATCGCTTTTACTTTCTACGCAAAATAATAAAAGTAAAATGAAATATGAAACTTATGAATGTTTGAAATGGTAAAAGTTACGCAGGTTGACACAGTTTAACGATATTGAAGGGGAATGTTGATTATTTAAAATGTTTTTAGACGGAAATATTTTATTTGTTAAGCGACATAAAACAGAATTTCGCTTTTAGAGTTCACTTAGATCTGGAGTTGAGGAGCACATTGTTAGAGGGATTTGTCACAAGTTTCTTAAGCTAAATATTAGCTCTTGTTGGTTATTACTTTTAAGGGGAATATAGCTGAGAAAAATAGCTCAACATAGGAGTTTCTTTAGTGATTTACCTGCTGTCTATAAAAGGAATAAAAAGAAATTTCTGAGTTTTCTTTAAGAGTTTAAGGTAAAGAGCTAAAACTTTTAAAATTTGTTTCAAAGATTTTAAAGTTAAATATTCGCTTAACTTGCCAACTCTTTTAAGCGGAAAACAGTTGAAAAGATAGCTAGATTTAGAAGTTCCTTTCATGAATTATCTGCTGGGTATAAAAGGAATACAAATGAATTTGGAATAATTAACTAAAAACTTAAGTTATGAAGCTTAAATATGGAGAGATTATTAACAAGGTTACGAAGTTAAATGTTCGCTAAACTTGGCTACTCTTTTTAGCGGAATATTGCTGAAAAGATAGCTAGACTTAGGAGTTCCTTCACTACCTGCTGTTTATAATGGGAATGAATTTAGAACTTAAGTTAATCCGCTGAATTCTGAAGGGATTATAATAAGATTTAGAAGTAAAATATTCGCTAAAATTGCCTACTCTTTTGAAATATCTGAAAGTATAGCTAGAATGTCAAGCACAAATCAAACTTAAGACTTCCTTACATGATTGATCTCTAAAAGGGAACCCCCTCAACGATATCTTTTAGCTTGAATTCTCTTCGGTTGGCTTGTTCTACTCCTAACTGGGCTGTCTTTATAAATAGACATGTTGCTGCCTTATTTTTTGCATTTTAATTAAACGTTGCTGTCGCTGCACGTAATAAGCAGGCAAATTGAATTAGATTTTTCTTTTTTTTTCTTTTTTTTTTGTTTTTGACTTAGGCGTCTCTTTTGCGGCGCTCGAAGTGCTTCAGTCCAGGCCCCTGGCCAGGCCAGCTGTGCGACTTGTTTGGGCGTGTTCCCTGGTGGTCGCAGTCTGCTAGACTCGGCTTCAGCTTCAACTTCAGCTGCAACTTCAACTGCAACTGCAGCAGCCGAGGCAGCAACAGCAGCAGCGCGATTGTTGAAATTGGGTGTTGCCCGCGGACAGGCTTTGTCGGGGTTCTATCAATGCCACTTGGTTAGTTGGCTACTCGGGCAGCTAGTTATCTAGTTGGCTATAGTATCCTACAGCTGGGCACGAGAACGCATCATGTGCTGGCAGATCTGAGTCGAGTTCTGGCCTAGGAACAAAATGGCAACACGGTGGCGACGACGAAGGCGACGCATAAATAAATTAGAAAGTCAAACTCGACCTCTAAACTTTATCTAAGTATATTGCGCGCCTCTGTGGTGGATTATTGCATATTTTATGAACAACAACAGCAGCAATAAGAACAGCAACAACAAGCAACAACAAGAGCAACAGCAACAGCGACGGCAACTCGCAGTGCACAATGAGAGCGTCGAGTGCGGCCAAGCGACCACGCCTGTAATTTAAATTAAATTTGTTTCTCTATATTAGGTGCCGCCGCACACACTCACACACACACACAGACAGAGATATGTGTATATAGTATATATTTATATTGATAGATATATCCGTAACTAGGCGTTGCTGCTGCTGCTGTTGTTGCCGACTGACCGATCGCCTCGATGATGAGTTGTTGTTTCTATTGCAATAACAAATCAAACTCTGAGTGCCTCCCTCAGTTTTTTCCGGCTTTTGCTTTTATTTCTATTTCTATTTGTTTCTATTTCGGTTTTGCAATTTTCAATACTTATTTTGCAATTTATTTGCGACCCCCTCGCGGTGTGTAGAAATCTTTTTTAATGGGCAGTTCGACATGAAATCCGACAACGACAAATGATTTATATCATTTTGCGTGCAGAGCGAAATGTGTCAGAGGCACACACACACAAAACACACTCACACACACACACACACACACACACTGCCTTGCACATGCTGTGCGACATCCAATTCGATTGGTTGGGGGTGTTCGCAATCCGTAAACGTTGCCGGAAAGTGCCGCTAAGTGAGCTGAGTCGAGCTGAGCTGAGCTGAGTTCACTTTCAGCTATGCCGATCCGATTCCGTTCCGATAGAGAGGGCATTACGTATATCATCGCTATATGTGGGCGACCCCGTTCAGTTGCTCAGCGAATGCAGGAACTCACCAAGCTCGCTGGACATTTGCATATTGGCATGTGCCGCGGCTACGCTGGCCCTACTGACACTGATCAATTGCCAGAAGGCGCATCCGCATAGGTGCAATTCCGCTAACAGATCCGCTGTGACCTGAGAAATTCACAATTTACTTCTCGAGAAACAGAACTGAATCAGAAGATCTAAGAAATGTGTGTAGGGAATGGAAAAGTTACTCGAAAGGTCTTGGCAATGGTTTGCAAGTCCAACATTCACTTACTTTTTGTTCCCGTTTTTGTTTGCAATGAAAGCTCAAATTTAATAACAATTTTGGATATATGTATAATAAAAAGAAGCTGGCCAAACTTCTATTTTTATACATAAAACTCGATGCCAAAATAATATTGGGCACAAATCATTAAATAAAATAGTTACAGACTTAAATAAAAGATGTTAAACTAGGATAGCAAATAGATCCTTAATATCGCCAGTTAAACCTTGCAGATATTGAAGAACTTCAAACGTACTTGACTTTTCAGAACAAAAAGTTTGCCAAAGCAATCTTAAGGTGAACCATTCAATAAATAGTATTCCAGATTAAATTGACATGAGTTTTTACTAATTAAAAAAGTCTTTAATAGACTTTTCAGATTGTAACAGTGTGAATTTTGATATACATAAGAAATGATGAATAATAAACTTTAAGGAGTATCTAAGCTTAATTTAAAGACTTAAAATCGCTCTGTCGCTTTTTTCTGTAGACTTATTGCAAAACAGAAATAAGCAACAGAGCATTCATAACGCTTTTAAGAAAGCTAAAAGTCTCCTATGTGTTTATTAATTCTGTTCCAGAGTCAGAAGTCTTTATACCTTAAATGTTTTACCCAGAATCCTTTTGCAGACCTTTGTTGTTCTGCCTGTTCGACTTAAACTGCCAAAATAATACCCAAAATTGCAGCTTGAATGACAAAACTGAATACCCAATAAACACTCATATAAATTGACCACACACACATTGAATCACATACACGCATTCATGAACACTCGTAGAGACTTTAAAAACACCCTTTGTTGACCCGAGTTCGGATTGCCATGAATACTCGCACTCGTTCGCATTTGTAACTGCACTCAAAGTATTCGTATGTGGTTCAAAGAGCTGGCAACGAGCAAAGCAATTTCGAGTATCGTTTACAGCTATGTTCATTACGTTAGTTAGTTCTATCGGTCTGGCATAATAGCCGGACGGAGGACAGACAGACAGAGAGTTGGACGGACACAGTGCATATCATAAGTGCGCGGCCCAATTGCAATCGACTCGAGTCGAGTGGAGTCGAGGAAGAAGATGCTGCCTGCACCACTTGGGCAATCGGAGCTGGGCAATCATCCGTGGCAACTTCGGACTTCGCCTCTAACTAACTAAATAAAGAAAGAGGCCCCTTCGAGAGCAGTTGCAACTACATAAACACACACACACCAACACACACGTAGCTGCAGCGATGGTTTGTTGGAAAGGAAAGCACAAATTGCCAATCCGATGCGATTTCAGGAATTTAGCATAGTTTGTGGCTTTCATTTGCATTCAATTTGGATTTGGCATTCGCCTATTTCTATTTTTATTTTCTTTCTCCCTCCTTGCCTCGTCTTTGTTTTCCTTTTTGCTTGCATTTTATTGTCATTTTACGTTGTTGTTACAGCAACAACAACAGCAACAGCAACGACGACGACAACAATAATCGACAACAATAATAGTAACAACAACACACGAATGCCACGCGCCTACTTATGTTGCCATGTGGCATGTGAAGTGGAGCTCGCTGCGATCCCGTTTCCCATTCCCCCCACCCACTCTGTACTCCCTCTCCCCCTCTCCACCTCTCCCTGCCGCCCTGCAACTTGGCAAACCACACAGAAATAAACGAGCTGCAGTTGAAGTCGACGTCGAAGTCAGAGGCCCAGCCGGGCCAGCCGAGCCAGTGGTGCCTTAGATAGATCCACATCCACATCCACGTCCCGAGCTGATGCTGCTGCTGCTGCTGCCGCGTTGCCAGTTAAATTGCAAAACACCTTTGCAGCGACAGCCAAAAGCCAAACAGCCCAGAGCCAGCAGAGCCAGCAGAGCGTTGCCAGCAAGAGAAGAGATGAGAAGGAGCAGCAGGAGGAGCAGCTGCGGAGATGGAGTTGAAGCTGAGGCTGAGCTTGTGCTGCGACACTGATTCGCATGTGTTTGTGTGTGCCTTGTGATCCGATTCAGTTTGTTGCCGTTGTTGTTGCTGTTGTTGTTGTTGCTGTTATTGTTGCTTAGATCTTGCACTACATAAGGCCACATACATGATGCAGCTGACGAATGGGCAGCTACAATAGTTGGCGGGAGTTGGAAGTATTGAAGAGAAGGCAGGATGAGAAGGAATATAAAGTACAAAAAAATATTGGGCAATTGTACTTGAATTTATAGTTATACAAGGCTTGTTTCTTAATGAATTGATAATAATATAAATAAATATAGTAAAAAATCAATAATCAAAACTTGACCATCTTTTTTAAAATTTTTTTTTGAGAAAAAAAATTATATTTTTTTTTTAAAACCCCCCTAATAAGGTAAATATATTTTATTATTAACAAAAAAAAAAAAAACACATAACTTGCAAAAAAATCTCAGAATTGACTAGAGAAATTAACCTTCTACCAGACTGATTACAGTTTCTTGTTATTTAAATGTATGTATAATATATTGTTGATTTTATATCAAATACCCCTAAGTAGTAATTCATATAAAAATTAGTAGATTTAGATACTGGCTTTCATAATGAAAAATCTCATGAAAAATGGTATATAAAAAAAAAAAAAAATTGCACTGAAAATTTATTTAAAGTATTCAACTTCCTTTATAAATTCTCAGAATTTAATGAAGGAACTTCTCTTAGACCATACGGACTGCAGTTTCTTGGTGTTTATTTAAAGCAAAAATCATGACATGTAACTAACTAGGTAGCTTTTTAATTATATTCCACATTCAATAAAATCATTCAGCTAACTTCATAAGATCTCAGAATGTCTTTCAGTTACTTTCTTTAGACCCCACAGATACCAAACTCTACATACCTTATATTGTATATGAGTGAATATATTCATTGCTCCACTTGCTCGCCTCGCTTCGAACTACCCTCGTTATGCATATTCCTAGATATGCGCTGTGTCTTTGGCGACCGCCTCCTCCTTTGCCAGCATGGAGAGTTTGTGCCTTGGCGCGCAATCGACGAGATCTCAACTGATAGAGCAATGATGTGTATGTAGCTGGAGATGCAGACGGAGCTCGAGCTGGAGCTGGAGCTGCACCGACTGGCACCAGGCACAAGGCGCAGGCGCAACCTTAACTTGGCCAGCGCACATACTCCAGTTTGCAATAACAGCAACAACAACAATGACAACAACATCAACTATTGCCATTTTCGGTACATGGATGTGGATGGAGTGTGGCGCTGTAGCTGGAGCTGTAGCTGGGTCTGCCTGCCACATCGCGTCGCTCATGTGGCAACGGCAACATGATGTTGGTGGAAATTTATGTCATCCCTTGTTGTCGTGTTGAATCTTACGATGACATTTCCAACATAATTTAAGCCCACGCATCCAGTCCATCGTCGCACAAAACAATTCAGCTCCGGATCGTAATGGGTGTTGAATGGCGTGTGTTGGCCCCAAACGACACACTCTATAGGTGTGCGAATGTGTGTGTGTGCGAGTGTGTGTGTGTGTGTGTGCGAGTGTGTGTGCTTGTCTCTTTTGGCATTGGGGCAACAACGATGACACCAGCCCAGAAGAGACGACAACGCCTGGCGATAAATCTGTTGCATTGCGTGGACGGAAAAATCCAAAACCTCAGGAAAAAAAAGCTAAAAAAAAACAAGCCAAGTAAAGAAAAGAAAAAGCTGAAAAACAGCACGAGGCGTGGAATCGTGAACAAATCGTCTGCATTGTAATTTAATGTATCAATTGCTTTGATTTGCCAATTTCAGTGATCACTCGACGCTTCTCGTCTGCGTCTGCGTCTCCTCGGGGGCGACGACAAGCGGCACGAGCAGCAGCGCGGCTCTCCAGCTGATAGCTGAGACCTCGAGCTGAAGCTGAAGCTGCAGCCGCAGTTGATGGCGTAGCTGAAGCTGCTGCACAGCTCGAGCTGGAGCAGCACTTGGGGCTTGATTAGTGTGATTTAGTTACAGGCCGTGTGCCAGGCGCATGACACAGACACAGAGATACAACACAGCTAGGAGAGCGATGAGCAACGCAGGTAGTCGAAGGGGAAGATACGCTGGAAGTGCATGGAAGAGATGAATAGATCGGTTAGGTTGAAAAGGCAGCTTAAACTGATAGGTGTGTACTTAATAGAGCGATTTCTTTTCTAAATTGTGTTGGTAAAGGCAAAATGTTGTTGTTTAAATGATTGTTTAGTACTAAAATATTATAGTATTGCAAAAAGTAAAAGAAAACTGTAGTAAAAATGTGTAAGAAGTGAATTAAGTGATTTATGTTGAAAAGGTCAATTATATATTCATTTATTAATTAAGCTTTGATTCTACTTGAACTAATATGATTGTTTCTTGCCTTGTTAAGTGTTATTGAAGTCTCAATTCTTTTTTCTTAGTGTTGCTAACTACTCAAAAAATGCTATTGTTGCAAAATGCAATATGCTAAGGATTTATACTCCATGCTAATGTTATGAGACCCTGCAAATAGTTACTTTTAAATAATAAACCCTTACCTCCACTCTCTGCCAGTGTTGGTAAGGTCAGATAGATTCTCTTTAAGTGTTGTTAAGAATTTCAGTAATGCACAACGCACAGAAAATCTATCAAGTTGATTAAGGTGTTTTTCTTAGTGTTGCTATGTACTAAAATAAGCCTGTGTTGTAAAATGCAATATGTTTAAGACTTACACTTAAAAGAAATGTTAACAAATCTAGCAAATTTTACCTTTAAATAATAAATCCTTACCTCAGCACTCAGCCAGTGTTGGTTAACTCAATAAGATTAATTTCAAACGTTGTTAAAGAATTATAGTGTTGCAAAATGCACCGAAAACGTTTGAAGTTTACTTACTTTAAACAGCTTTTGACAGAATCTCGTACATTGCAACAGCATAGTTAATATACCCATTTCTTCTTGTCCCTCCCTGGGTATAAGCACTTCAACTGCAGCGCTGACTTAGCGAAGAAGTTAAATCGCCCGTTGGACTTGAACGACGCTCTCGTTTGTAGTTTGCACAATATTTGATTCCATCTGCAACTGACGCTCAGCGCGGGCCGATTCCGTGTAGCGCTTACTCGGCACTTGGCATGGGGTACCCAGTGCAGAGGGTACCGGGCACTGGGTACTATACGAGTATGTACTGGCTAGTGGGTACTGGATGCTCAATACTCAATACCGGGGACCCGGGGCCGGCCCACTGTGTGCGCAATTTGCTACACGAAACTGTGCCACAACAACATCTGCGCCAGCTTCGGGTACCTTTGGGTGCTCTGTGCTCTGCACTGGGTCGGGTATGGTCGGGTATGGTCGGTGCTCACTTAGTTCGTTTGTAGGAAATGAAAACATCTGCTGACTGATTGCCCCCTGGTTGCCGTTGCAGCGTTGCCAGTGAGTGGGAGTGCGAGTGAGACGAAAAGTCAGACGCAGACGCTGACTCTAGCTCCCCAATCACTCAGGCGAGTTATGAACAACAGTTAGACGAGATGAACTGGCTGCCGCAGTCGCTGTTGCTGTTGCAAGATGTAGCTGCCGCTGCGAGGGCTATATGGTAGTGTAGGTCTTCATGGATCAATGGGATACGCGTGATATCCTTCGGCAAGATTCCAGTGCAGTTCAGTTGCCGCTGCTGCTTCAGTTGTTGCTATTGTTGTTGCGCTTTTCACGTCTTCCGTTGGCTGCTTTGATTTGGTTGCAATAATTGTGCCATTACCAGACCGAGGGAGTCTGCAGAGTCCAGACTCTCCACTGCACTCTTCACACTCTCCACACTCCTCCACACGCCAGGCTTGCTTCACTCTGAGGCTGGACTGGGCCAGCTCTGGGCGCCTTTGGCTTGTGTCTACATTTGCATCCGTTTGAAGGGGGCCTTTCGAAAGTCACCAGAGACAGAGAGAGAGAGAGGGGGAGAGAGATACCGCATAGATACTAGTTTCGCTCTGGCAGCGTTTAACGGTTCTCGGTCCTCGCCTAATGCGAGCGCATTGATGCGCATTTTGCGGCTAACTTCGCTGAGTCGTTTGCCATATCTGCGGCTAACTGGGGGGAGGAGAGCGAGAGGGAGGAGAGAGGAGAGAGGGCTCGACAGAGGACTCGAACTGCAGCTGGGGCGTGTAACTGGGCCATTTGTGTAACTGGCACATAATCAACAGTTTCTTAGTCAGGCCCGTCTCAGTCGATCTGGCAAGGGCCACAGCCAGCGAGGGTATTCACATTTAAGCATGCTCGTTATCATAATGTGTTGGATCATTTGGGCGGGGGACCTCAAGCTCAAGCTCAAGTTCGAGCCCAAGCAAGCCCGGCCTGTTCCACATTCGTCCCACGCTCGTCTCCCGGGCTTGTGGCTCGTCCTACTCTGTAATCAGTGGCAGCGGAACGAAGAGAGAGAGAGAGAGAGAGAGAGGGGGAGCGAGAGGTGTGAGTGACCTGAATAGTCTCAATTATAGTGCCAGAAATGGGAAAAATATTAGAGCTATTCGTTCGCCATTAGAGCAATCTTCTCTCGACTCGAAAAAAAAAAAAAATAGCCGCTCAAAAGGTTGCCAGTTCGTAGGATCATCAGGTGCGATGCAAGCGATCAACGCTAACGAAGCGCATTAACTGAATATGTCTGCGAAAGTAGCAAAATGAACCCCATAATCTCGGGTTAAGCTCTGAATTAGCCAGGCTCTCAAAATTGAATACTTTGTTTCTTATACAGGCCATGAAATAACTAGGACAACTCCCCGTTCATTTTGATACCTTACTATGCTGTACTCATTGTAACAACTGTACACGAAACGGTTGGCAGCATCTTCCAGTAGAGTTTCAATTCAAGAGGGTCTTCTTTTATACCTCACTTTCCTATCTTACTACACTATCCTATATCTTACTTTAGTTTACAGTTGTATACAAAATGTTTGCCAATCTAAAAGGTTCTCCTTATATAACATACTTTCTTTCTTAAACTGACTAGAGCTACCTCAATCGTCTTGGTATCTTACTATGATGTTTCAATGACAACAATTGAAGACTATTTCCATCTTAAAGTTTCTCCTTGCATACCATACTTTGATTGTAATAAAGGTAACAACTCGAAGAGCCTCATCGACTTTCTTATCTTACAATACTATCCTACTAAATCTTACTTTAGTCTACTGATGTATACCAAATGTTTACCTGCATCTCCCAGTAGAGTTCCTATCCAAATGGTTCTCGTTATTAACCATACTTTATTTCTTAAGCAAACTAGCACAACCTAAAAGTCTTGGTATCTTACTATGCTATACTTATGATAACAATTGAAGACTGTTTCCATCTAAAAGGTTCTCCTTGTATACCATATTTTGATTGATACCATGAAGGTAATAACTAGATAGGCCCCATCAACTTTCCAATCTTAAGATACTATACTTTATCTAACTATACTTTGCAATTGTATACGAAAAGCTTAGTTTCAAATGCCAGTAGAACTCCTATACAAAAGATTCCCCTCACATACCAACACTTGATTCTTTTCTTAAACAAAGAGCTGCGTCATCTCTTTCAGCTTTGTCTTCCACACAATTGAATGAAACCTCAGCTCTTTACTTAATGATGCCTCATCTTATTATAGAATTAACTTAAGATATGTCTGTGATCATTAAATTAGCTCATCCGCAACCTGCTTAGCCTCTCTCATTAAGGCCTATTTGGCAATGATTCAAACCCAAATCGAAAGGTTGTTGGGTAATTGGCCCGCAACATATTACACGAAATATTTTCTGCGCTCGAGTTAGGCCTTCTTCAATTAACGCCCAAAGGCCGCCGATTTTGCCACAGAAAACTAACCAACTAATTCGCGCAGTCGATCATCTAGATTCTCATATGTTAAGGGAGGGGAAGGAGAAGGAGGTGGGACCGGGGTCGCCTAGGCAATTACCAATTATCTACTGTTTTCTACACAAATTTAACATAATTTGGCCAGTTTTGCGTTCAAATTGTGCCACAATTGTGGAAGTTGGCTGTGGTCAGGGCCAACCACGCGCCATCTAGCACTAAAGGGGGAGGGTGGGGCAGAGGGAGAGAGTGAGGTGGGTAACGGAGCTGGCCAATTGTGGCCACAACCGAAGATTATTATATTGGCTACCGACTGACTGCCGAATGTATTTCGCATAATCGAAAGTGACCGAACCGCAGCTATTTGACTGATCTTTTGTCTGTCTTTGTCTTTGTCTCTGGGGTTGAGTGTGGTGGTGCCCGTGCGCACAGGTTGAAGCATAAAAAATAAGAAAACTATAGCAAAAAATGATTGATGCCAGTGCGGCGCTGGGCTAATACAACTTAAAACTCAGTTAAAAAACAAAAGCAGCCCAAAAGGAAAAAAAAGCAAAGGTAAAATGAAAAGTATTCGGTATTGGGTATTGGTATTTCGTATTCATTGGGCACTGGTAGTGGTGTTGGTAGTGGTATAGGTGGTATAGGTAGCTCATAGTCTTAACCGCATTTCGCCGAAGGCGTAACACACTCTAAACCGGAAGGGTAATTAACTCGCTTTGCCGATCACGCCTTTGCATTCGGAGCAGATGGCTGGATGGTTGGTTGCTTGGATGGATGGCTGCAGATACAGCTACAAAGCTGGAGCTACAGCTGGAGCCACAGCAGATACAAAGATACAGATATAGTCCGATAGATAGATGTAGATGGATGGATGAATGAATGTCTTGCGTTTGGGCTTGGGCCTGGGCTTTGGTTTTGGGGGTTTTGGTTTCAGTTCGGTTCGTATATTAAAAAGCTATAAGTTTCAGGTTATTTCTTCTCCTCTCTCTTCGTCTCTTGCTTTCCTTCGCCTCTTCCACTCTTTCTCTCTTCTTTTTGGCGCTACGCGAATGATTAATAACGAAGCAAGTTCGTAGGCAAATGCGTTCAAATGATGTTTGGGGCGCTGCCAGGATTGATGGGTGTATAAAGTCTTCTTTTATGCGCTCATTTACGGTATATGAGCTTTTTAATGGCTTTATTAAGTACTCGGGCCGTGCGGTTTTTCAATAAATAAATTACGAAACTGCCTCAATTAAGTTATTTGTTAAGGCTACCCAAAGATTTCTCTTGTTATTCCGAAGAAATTGTAGCTGCTTTTTAACTGATCATTTAATTTGAACTAGTTGGACAAGACGAGGGTGCTTCTCTGAATTGGGATTAAGAAATGTTCCACTAATAGTTGAAAATGTATTGAAGAGTATTAAATGAATGAAAGAAATTGAAAAAGTATTAAATGAAGAGTCTGCTTGAGATCATTATTTGATTGGTCTTAATAGAACAATTGAAAGAGAATTGATACTGACTATAGCACACTCTGAGTTTAGACGAAGAATATACTAATTATAAATATACTTCAACTTTGCATCAGCAAATTTAGAATTAACCCAACTTCATATGAACATATTTTATGATAGCAGAGATCTATGTATTTCCTATTTACATTCCTTTGTAGAAACATCGAAAATATGTATATTTTACTCTACTTCTCATATCGATATTCTCTCAAAGGTATACAAAATGCATAAGGCATTCCAAGAATCAATTTGAACTCTCTGCATTGGGCGGGCTACTTTTAATGGAAACCAATTACAAGTTTAATGTCTGAAAACCGTTGGCATTAGACGTAAAATTGATTTATTAGCCCTGAGTAATTAAACCAGATATTAAGTTAATGTTCTAACGTTGCAAACAATTAGAATAGTCGCTCATTTATTATCGACGTCTCTCCGTATAACTAAATTAATGGCCCGGAGAGGAAAAGAAACCAAACCTGTAAAATTAAATATATGAAATACAGAAATTTGAGTTATAATTCCCTTAAATCATTGTCAGCTAAAGATATAAGGCTTTGTTGGCTTTGTTGTGATTGTTTTATTTATTGATTTTTCAATTTTCCATAACGATCTCTCATCTGCCTGCATATACATATCGAAATACATATACACGAGCTCTTTATACATATATATTTGTATATATTAAACGTTAAGTAAATGTTATAAAATGTACTTTGAGAATTGCGATAATTAGCACTAGAAATATTTCAAACTTACATAGCCTACATACAATGAAAATATCCTTTGCTCCCCTCAATGTACGGATACATATAAGGAATATATATTATATAAGAATTAATAATATATTTACACCGCCTGCGCAATATATGTTATATGGTACAGTTCATAACTAGATCTTAGCTTAGCATAAGTGATATATAATTACATTAAAGAAGTTCATATCGAGTGTGTGTGTGATAAGTTTACAGTTAGAAATGATCCTGTATACATAGCATATCAATATTACCGAAACATCAGCTGAAACATTTTGTTAAATTTCATTTATGTTTTATAAATAGTTTTTCTTTTTCATTTTCTCTCTTTTCTTTTCTCTTACTTCACCGTCTTTTTCCATTGATTGCATAGCTACGAATAGTTTTCTTGGGGTTTCTTATCAACTAGGTTTCCATTCGGGGTTTCCACATGGATTTATAAGTATCTAGAAGGAAAAATGCGAACTACTTATCGATAGGTTCCCTCTCGGAGGCACACTTAAGTAATGTTTAAAGTAACTTGTCCGATTCCAGGGGAACACGAACTGCACAACAACAATCATGACGACGACGACGACAACAACACATGAGCAACACCAGGCAACTTTAGGTGCTCGCGGCAATGGTTTCCCCAAGGTTCACCTGGTTGTTGTTGTGGTTGCTGCTGTTGCTGCTACTGCTGCTGTTGTTGTTGTTGCTGCTACTTATGTTGTTGTTGTTGTTGTTGGTGATGTTGGTGCTGTTGTTGTTGGCGCCATTGGCAAGCAGCTCCTTGGCAAAGTTGACCGATTGCCGCGTCGACACCGACAACTGATCATCACTGCCCGCATACTCCTCGGTATCGGCATCAGCCCCGCCCAGACTGGTGGGCGTGTAGACACGCTTCATGAACGAACGAATGTCATCGAAGCACGCCTCATCCGAGCGATCCTTGGCCTCATTGGAGCTGGGCGAATCGTTGTACTCGAAGCCACTGGCCTCAGCCTCGTGCTTCTTCTCGTGCCGATCGAGATTCGTTTGCTGGCCAAAGGTGCGATTGCAGCGCAGGCAGGTGAACGGTCGCTCCTTGTGGTGTATGTTGCGCACGTGGCGCTGCAGATTCGACGAGATGCTGAACGAGCGGTCGCAGTACTCGCACTTGTAGGGCTGCTCCCCCGTGTGCGTGCGCAGGTGGCGCGTCAGGTTGGCGGAGCGCGGGAACACTTTGCCGCAGAACTTGCAGGTGTAGCGATCCTTCATGCGGCCACTGCCAGCTCCGGCAGCAGCGCCTCCTCCTCCTCCTGCTCCTCCATTGCTGACAGCAGCGCTGGCACCGCGACCAACCGCAAGGCCGGCAACACGGAGAGCATCGTGGAAATTGTGTCCGGGCGGAAACGGCAGATGACGCAAGTTGGCGCTCAGCGGCACAGAGCGACTGCCAACTGGCGACTTGGCTAGAGCCTCAAAACCTTGCCGTCCGCCCTCTTGGACTAAAAAATGAAACGGTGGCGTGGACAACTGTGTGCGATAGAACTCCTCGAGCAGCATTTGTGGATAAGGCGCCCGTGGACATGCCATGGCTGAGGCAGCCGCAGCGGCAGCAGCAGCAGCGCCGGCGGCCACAGATGCCGCCGTGGCGCTGTCAGACATGCTGCTCAGTTCGCCGCCCGTGCTGATCGGCGGTGATGGCGAGGGCGTTGGTCCTGGCGAGGCACTGACACTGGGCGTGGGACTGCTGCCCTTGTACGACTGACGGGACGTTGAGGATTCGCCAGAGCTGTGCTTCATGCGCTTCAGCGCGGGCTGCGCTCGCTCCACATCATCGTCGTGCTCGGCATCCAGTTCGGGTGTGGGTGTGCGGCTGGACATGGAGATGGAGAGCGGCGCTGGTGTCGAGGCGGTGCACAGCGAACTGCGTCGCTTGCGGCTGATGGACAAATCCAGAGGCACCTCGCTGCTCTTGTCCTGATCCAGCTCCGGTTCCGCTGGGGGCGGCGTGCTGACTATATCGATGGATTTCTAGAAGAAGAAACAGATGGGTTAGACTGGTTTGGTCTTGAGGGAGTTGGGCAGAAGGAAGACTTACTCTGTCGTTCTCCAGCTCGTTGTCATCCTCGAGCTGCTGCTGCTGAGGCAGTGTCTCGGACTTGAGCTTGTCGGTCATGTCTTGCTTGGGGCTCTTTGCAGTCTCCAGCTTATGCCGCTCGCGCTGCTCCTCCTCTTCCTCCTCATCGTCGTCAGAGGCCTTGAGCTCCGACTTAATGGGTTTAGTTTCCGGCGCACTGGACTCGCATTTCAGCCTCGGCGAAGCTTCCGCCTTGAGGGCCATTGCCGCCTGCAGCTGCTGCTGGAGGGCGGCTTCACTGTTGACCAGCGGCGCCAGCTGCGGATTGGGGAACATGTGTGGCAGCCCGAAGTTCGGCTGCTGCGAAAAGAAGTTGGGCAGCGTGTAGTGCGGGAAGCCGGCAAAGAACGGCGGCGTCGAGCGCATCATGAACAGATGATTGGGGGGCGTGGCCATGGCGCTGTCACTGGCAAAGTGGCGCGGATGAGCACCCAAGAAGTGGCGACGTCTGCTGCTGCTGCTGCTGCTGCTGTTGATGCTGGTGATGTTGCTGATGCTGCTGCAGTTGCTGCTCCAGATGCTGCTGTTGCCGATAGTGCTGATGCTGGTGCTGGTGTAGCTGACTGGGCTGGGGGTGCAGACCCTTCTGCTGGCTGCGAAAGTTGTCCGTGGTGTCGCAGAACTTCTTGTGCTTGGACAGCGAGGTGACTGTGCTGAAGCTGGTGCTGCACTTCTTGCACTTGATCTGCATGCGACAGTCGGCGTGCATCCGCTTGTGCCGGCAGAGGTTGGAGAACTGCGTGTACGCCTTGAAGCAGACCTCGCAGGCGAAGGGCTTCACCGACGAGTGGATGTGCTGGTGCTGCTTGAGGCCCGACGAGGTGGCGAATGTCTTGCCGCACTCCGGACACGGATGACTGCGAGCGCCGACGTGGTAGGCGCGAATATGCCGCTGTAAATTCGATGGGTCACAGAATACCTGCAAAACAGAGACAAGACAAGAGATCACGCAATTAGACAATGTGGAGGCTATGGAGATCGCAGATCGCAGATTGGAGAGCACGAAGCGAATGAACTACCTACTCGGCTCAGCTCGGCTCGGCTCGGTTTGGATCGACTCTGCTCTCGTTCCAGTGCCAAATGAAATGAAACTGAAATTAATCAATCATCTGCTGCTGTGGCCGCTAAACGGATCTCTGTGAACTGAGCGAGAGACTAGACAATGCCCCCCCACACTCCCCTCTCCTCCTCACTCAGTGTGAGATTACGCAAAGGTGAGCGACAACAACAACAACAACGACATCTCCACCCACTACCAGCAGCGGCAGCGGCAGCAGCAACACCTTCGTCAATTATTAACATCAATTGCTACAATTGTCGTAGCCGGACCATCCCCGAGGCCGGCTCTGTCCCTCCACTCTCCTCGGTGATCAGGAATGCTCCACACACAAGAGGTGACTGCTTCACAAACTGTGACTGTGAACGGGGGACAACTTCAACCTTCCCTAGTCGCTTAAACCCTGCTTCGAATTCAAGCAAACTTCATATGCATGAACTGTGACAATATTTCTATCAGTTACTTCAGGGTTTGCTGACTTACCCCAGAGAGTACCTGGCATATGTGCGAAACAAGTTGATAATCTTTGTGTTCACTTCACAAAAGAGTCACAGTCACATCCCTGATCAAATCCACAGCTAAAGCTCTGTTTTCATCTCTGTAGGGCGGCAGGGAGGTGTGTGGGGGTAACGCAATGAGAGATCGAGCCATTCATTTGGCCCAGGCGAGCCTAGGCAGGCGCACAGAGCAGAGCGCACTGAGCCAGGTATGAGATACAAAGTACCAGTTTCAGTTGGCTATATAGCCAGTTTTTTACCCACTTCAAACTTGATTTCGGTCAACCTCCACCCGCGCTGCCTTTTACGAAACTGTTATGCCTAATCATGCTGTCATAATGCGCTACGAATTCATATCAAACGATGATCGAGTCAGCCTTTTTTGTCTATGGCCCGGAGGAGACAGAGGGAGAGCGCACAGGGAGAACGGGAGAGCGGGCGAACCGAAGTCGAAGTCGAAGTCGGGTCTGAAGACAACAGACGACGGCGACACACACAAGAATAGCTCGTGCTATAACTACATCAAATGGATTAGATTCAACTACTCTCAAAAAAGGCGAAAAACGCCACAAAAGACGGCGACGACGACGACGACGGCGACAATAGTGTTACAACAACAAAGGCAACTACAACAGAGCTGAAGACTCATGGATAAAGTGTAGGTGTTTTGGCATGCAGGCAGCGACGTTGACAGCGACGCCAACGTCAAAGCCAACTGCGACGGCGACTGCGACAGACAGCGAACGAGACAAGCTGCTTGCTGCTCGGTGCCTCGCAAAGGTTGGCCTCTGGAATGTGATTGTCTGCTGTTGTGTGTGGCGTTAGGCCCGTACGTGGGGTCAGGCCAAGGCGCAAGGCGTCTAGAGTAGGGCACTGCAGGAAGATGCGAAGATCTGGAGCTGGCAGAAGAAGCGTAAACTGGTTGAAAGCCAGTCCAACCGCTAGTGGTGGCCAAAACTCGCTCAACGTAGAGTCATTTTGACCAAAGTATCTGTAAGATTGCCAAGCTAATGCGACGTGAGGAAAGGAGCTCAAGGGATCTTACGATATACAGGGTACTCAAGAAGTCGAACGAAGGAGTACACCTTCAATTATAGATCAAGGAACGAACTCTTTACTTTAAACTTGTGTCCTTAGGACCTTAGTACTTTGCAATCTTAGAGCCTTAGTAGTTTAGTACCTTACTTTCTGAGTATATAGCGATCTTAGACCTTAGTATCTCAGTATCTTAGCAGCTCAGAACCTTAGTAGTTAGGTACCTTAGCAGCTTAGTACCTAAGAATCTTAGTACCTCAGGTCCTGAGTTCCTAGCACCTTAGTACCTTAGTGCCTTAGTGCCTTAGTACCTTAGCACCTTAGTACCTTAGTACATTAGTACCTTAGTACCTTAGTACCTTAATACCTTAATACCTTAATACCTCAATACATTAATACCTTAGTACCTTAGAAGTGTGCTCGCAGTACAATAGTACCTTAGCACCTTGCAACCTAATGAACTTAGGAGCTTAGGACCTTCAGACCTTTAGACCTTTAAACGTTAAGGCCTTATTTAATTATAATTCAGTGAAAAATGATGTGGGATAAAAATTTAGTCTATAAACCTTATCTTAGAATGTCAGGACCTTAGCAGATCTTACTTTCAGTTAAGAAAATATCTAGAATGGAAACCCAGTCGACCAGAAGAGCTGAATAGCTTGTGGAACTACAACCATCTTGTTTGTTTCTACGCCTCGTATCGACTCCTTCGTTATGCGGCAGCTCACTTCACTAACCCCCAAAACGAGTGAAGTGCAGCTAAGCCGAAATGGAAAACATGCTAGATCCGTGGCAAATCCCTTTTGTAACGCTTTAAGCTTGCTGCTTAAGACAAACAAAGCTGACAGCTGCAGAGACCCCGTTCACAGAGATCTCCATGTCTGTCCTCGGTCCGAGCGGATTGTCAGTGGACCCCAGCGAAAGTGCTGCCCTTTTATGTAGCACTGTCCATTGCAGTAGTACCCCGGCCAGAGCAGCAAGATCGATCATCATTTGTTTAGCCCCAGTGGCTCCCGTTTATGTCGCTGTCCAAAAGGGAGTGGATACCGCGTTACGACGTCTGCCAGAGCCGAACAAGGTAGCGGGGATGCCGGGGTAAGCCCCCTTCCCGGGGCCCCTCTTTCCAGACAATGCGTGCTACTTACATGCCACCGAAACAATTACAGCGCGCTAAGTAAACTAACTGTAATGCAGCGCGGGACTCGATTGAATCGATTGAAATACCGTTGGAAATGAAATCAAACGAACTGCAATGCAACTGACAGAGCACGAGACAGAGAGAGAGAGAGAGAGAGAGAGATGGAAAAAGGGAAAATCGAAAAGAAAAAGCTTCAGCTTGGATCTACAGCGCAAGACGACCACAAGATTGTAATCAACATGCCATTAAAACATCTTTGCGAGATGTCGAAGTCGTCGATGACAATGACGAAGTGCTCGGCATGTAACGAATCGCCCGGAATCGATGGATAGACTTCAGCCTCACCCTCCCTCCCCCTCTCTTCTTCTCTCTCTCTCTCTCTGCGGCCCTTTAATTTTACTTTGGCATTCAAATGCAGCGCGAAGATGAACAACAGAAAGACAACAACAACAGCAACGGCAACGGCAACTGTCGATCTACTCCGTGTTGAGGCGAATAACAAAGTTTCTTCATTACCGCAGCGGCTCAAATGGTCGCTTAAGTGTTTTGGATGAGTACACGCCCTGATTTCGGCATTACTCGAACGCGTGCGGCTCAAGCAGTGGGGGCAGGCAAGAGGGAGTAGCGGGCAGATCGGTAGGCAAGTCAGCAATAAGGTTGCCAGTGCCTGCGGCTATTGATCTGCTAGAAATCAAAAGTCTTTACAATAATTAATGACTTCAGAATTCAGCTCACACTTTTATAGTTCTAAATGCCCTGAAGAGAGGCAGAAGTGTTGGCTAAGAAAGGTTTGCACACTGAACAGCTAAGTATTGTGTAACTCAAGAGCTGAGATCATCAAGGAAACCCATTCTAGTTTCTTTATGTGTGCTTCTACTTATGTTGATCACTTGTCTTTCAAATCCCTCCCAGACTGTTTCCTCTACTCCTAATCTCTTCCCTCATCATGTTGCTTCCTTTTCTGAACTTACCTTGGAACAGTTCTCGCAGGAGTACTTCCGTATATTGTTGTGGGCGATGGCTCCGTGCTTGATCAGCAGCGGACGATGGCAGAAACGCTGTGAACAGAGCTCGCAGGGGAATTCGCCACGCTTGAAATGATGCGCAGTCACCAAATGTTCATCCAGGCTACAAAGAGAAATAATACAGATTGGAATTAGTTAGGACATGGATATACGTATAGGCCCTTTTCTATGGCACCTTATCAGTGTCGCTGTCATTGGCAAATGAAATTAGCCTCCGCTTGTGGGTGGGAAACTGACAATCGGCAGCCTCAATCAGCTGCGTCATGTGCGTCGATTCACACGCCTTCGCACCTGGCACAGTCAACTCCTATGTTTGTTGTCCAACTGAGGTGACGCCCAGACAGTCGCTGAAGGGTCTCCCCCCAACCCCCCACTACCCCCGTCGGTGGCGTCAATTAGTCAAATGATGTTCAATATTTAATATGCGAGGCTGATAAGCGATCTCGCGCCCTGCAACAGCTGCGGCCAATGAGTGTCCTCCACTCGCTCTGGCGTGCTGGCGTCCTTGATTTGGATTGTGCGATGATTATCGTGTCGCAGTGCCGGCACAAGCGTGGGAGGAACCACGTCGACAAAAGGCGGTACATTTTTAGCATTTTTTCTCCCCATTTTTTCTCGGCTTCTATTTGTTTTTTTCCCCTGTGATTTTTGTCATCGACATGGAAGAGCTGACGGCACACAGAGCTGGCCCAGTCTGTCGCTGAAGTGTGGGCGTTTGTTTGCTTACAACAACAACAGCAACTACAACAACAACAACGAGCAGAAGGGGACTAACCATGCATGTTCAACATCAGATAAATTGCAAAGCCTGACGGACTCGCCGACACGCAGACAACGCGACCGCTCGCCCAGCCAAGCTTCTCCTTTCACTGCGAGCTTCTCATCTAAAATTCAATAAATCACACACACTCACGCACACACAGACAGACACGGACTCTGCCTGATAAGTGTGCCACCCACTCGGGTAGCCAAGCTCCAGTTTGGTTCAGAAATCAAATGGAAATCAAAGCGCGCTTTTAGCACTCGAACTCGAATTTGGAAGAGCGAGAAATGACATTTTCGTGTTGTTATTGTTGTTGTTGCTGCATTTGTAAATGCTTTTACTGAAGTTGTGCATTAAATGTTGTAATGCCAGTTAATTAAACAAAGCACAATTTAAAGTGCAATTTGCAGAAGAATTCCATGGAACTCTGAAGGAACTGGTACAGTAGTTCGAGGACCTACTGAACCTAAATAGGCCAACCTTTAGTGTTCCTCTGCATCTTTACAATATCTAACAAATCTAGCGAATCTATAGCTCGACTCTATAACCTTGATATTTCGCTACTGAAAAAGTGCCACGAGCTTGAGATGCCCAACAAATCATACAGACAGACTCTCACTTTCAACCCGTTTGAACCGTTCCCATCTCTCGCGTTTTTTTATGGGCCCACACTAAAACATTATCGCCATCAAGTTTTAATTAAGATCGGTCATTTAGCCGCACAATTGGGAATAGTTTCAGTTCAATTATGGAGGCAACCCCTCGAGCTATGGCTCTGCGCACCCATAATTCTACGGGTAAGTTGGAAGCTAATTGGCAGCTTGGTTTTTTTTTTTTCCTTCGTCTGATTTAGATTATCGGCTAAATGCCAAAGCAATTTGCAGACAATCTCTCTCTCAAACGGCATTTAATGCCATGTTCAAAATTATAGAATACAAGCAAATAAAAATTTGCCAAAAATCACAAAAAAAAATAAAAAAAAAAAAATAAAAAGAAAAAAACTTTTTGGAATTTTTGCACTTACCGTTCTAGATCCTGGTAGACATTATCACAGACCTCGCAGCGTATATCGAAACCGTTTTCGTCGTCTGTGAAATCTTCACCGAGCGATGAGTGGATCTTCTTCTCTTTGCTGAACTCGTCGCCACTATAATGGGAGCCTGCAAGGAAGAGCGAAGAGAGGTTTAAAACGGATCCTTAGCAACTTTAAGAAATCAGAATGTATTCTAATAAATTAATTTAGTTTCTTCACGATCTTATTTGCTTTCTTGCACATCACACACTCACACTTTAACTGAGGAGCAGTTCTTCACTGTCTTTCGGAGATGGTATATGGGTTAATAGTCGGTCAGTCTAGGGAGCACTTGACACAACCGTTCGGCTTCGCGTTTGAGGAACAAGTGTGTCGCACTGGGCGCATTATGCCGCCGAGCTAATGTTTTGTTTGCTCGCTAACAATCTGCAGAAGGACCTGGACGCGACGCACTGGCATATGACCAACACACACCAACACACACACAGGCAGACGTAGGGAGACAGGTACACCAACACAGGGGCAAACACGCAAACACTTAACACAAAATTGGTCGCTGCGACCAAATCGTGTGCACTCATATAGCTCGTACTGCTTGACGTTGAATAGATAATTGTTCCGAAATGAAAGTAAAGCAGCCACCAGCTACCCCCTGAACAGAGCTCTGAGCTCAGAGGTCCGAGGTCTGAGGTCCTCAGGTCCTAAGGTCCTGACGGGTTCGGACGGGTGCCAAGTACACAAGCCCAATGACAATTCCGCAGGGGAAATGACTAGCGCTGTGGGCAGCGGTTACTTCGTCGCGGACTTGCGACAACCACCAGGTGAGGCACACACACTCACACACACACACACACACACGTAGAGAAACTCACACAGGTGTGAGTAGGCGAGCAGCCCCTTAACCCTCTGCGAAGAATGCAGCGTAAGGGATGACAATGACCAAAAGATTATGCATGCAAACATATAAACACGTCCATCCAGGGGGATGATGGTAGGCAGGGTCAGGACTTCGCTTCGCTGCTGCGGTTCCGTTGGACTGATTTCGTTCAAAAGTCATATAGCACCTTATATTTAGTAGCACTACCAGCGCACAGGTGTTGCCTCTCAAGGTAGCCCACCCCAGAGTTTCAACTCCTCCCTCTCTCTCACTCACTCCACCCTAGGGTGACTCCGCTTGATGAATACGTTCGCCTCGTCTGCATAATTGCGGGTCGCGTCTATGTTTGGGTCAAAAGTTAATTTTCAGCGTGTGCAATATGCTCGTTTCGAAGGGCGTCTAAAGATTCCCACGTCAGTTCCTTACCAGGCTGCACTTGAACCTTGTGGTCGAGTTCGTGCAGCGTGGGATAGCCAGGAGAGACTCTTCTCCAGCGTCAGCTGGCCCACCGATAAGAGAGGCCTGAGAAAGTTTGAACTATTGTCGGGACTTAACGGGTGTCTTAGTCTATAAGAAAACTTGAACAGCATCTAAAGTTACATCTATCGAGAGCTAACACAAAATTTAAATATAGTCTATATATTAATGATCAATTTGACTGACATCTAAAGTTGTTCATAAGCAATTGAATCTTATTTGAATGGAATCTTCTGTCTACATTAATGATCAATTAAGTTCTGCATATATCTCTAAACTCTTTGAAGTTAGCCTACATAACTTTTATCTTATTTAAAATCATTTCTTATAGTTCATTTAACCATTCACTCTCCAAGGTAGATAGCAATCTCAATAGTTCCCTTACTCCTTCCTCAATTGCTTGCTAATTTATCATAGCCTTGGACCCTCGACACCTTGTGCCATCAATTTCTTATCAACGTACATGGTCTGCTCTGTTGCTCCCCCTCTGCTGCGGCTCTGTCTCTTCGCCCAGTTAACCCTTCTCCAGCCTTCGCATACAACTCAATCCTTTCACGCCTTTCACCAGTTGCAGCTGTCGCTCGCCTGGCCTGGCAGATTGATTCAATTCTCGACGCGAGACTGGCAGACAATTCAATGGACCCGCTGCCGGAGGCGGGTTTTTCACTTATTTTTTTTTTAGTAGTAGTTGCAATCAGGATAGACTTGAAGTGGGCATGGCATGTCTACACACACACACACACACACACATAGCACATGCTGACCCTGGAGTCGAAACGGAAGCCGAAAACTGTTGACAAATGATTGATTGAATTATTTACACCTTACAAGCGAGTGTGGCGAATATCAAAGTTAGATCCGCCTGCTAATCGATTCGGCAGCCCAGCACAACAAAAAAGGGGTTCGGCTATCTATAGGAATAAAACAACAACAACAACAACAGCTCGAAGAAACACTCCTAATGATGCCCAAATTGACACACGATGATCATTTAGCCGAAGACGCGACACGGCAAGTTCCATTCATTTTCGGCATTTCGATATTTCGAATTGACTTTGGGTAGTTCGGTGATTCGGATAACATGCCAGCTCATTAATCATCCATCAGCTTTGTTGGCGACAATGTGTCAGTGTGTGTGCGAGTGTGTGTGTGATTTGGGCTTGGTCTGGCGTGTGCTCCCTGATCGACTCGGACTTGTATTCGTATTCATCTTGCTGCTATTCGTATTCGCTACGAACTCCTACTCACTATCGCAATCGTGACTTTTTCTACTCGGCTTTTGATTGGTCCATTGATGTCGCGCCGCGTCGCAGTGCGCGCTAAGCCGAAAGGCATCTCAAAAGTGCTTTAGCCTTAGCCTTTTGTCTGCCCCCGTTTGATGAGGTCTGCTGTTTGTCATTTCATTTGTGCAGGGGATGGAGGAAGGGGTAGCGTGTTCTCTAAGAAATTGATATGCTGCTCGAATCAAGTAGACAAGAACATAGAAGACACTGTGCAAAGGCTTCTTTCAATAAGGTTCTTAGATTGTTTTAAATTGAATATTCTAAGTCTCATATTGTACTTTAAAGGGAAGTATTTCTGGAAGTAACCATTAATACTTTACTATAATTCTATCTACAGAAGATTAATCAATATCTTAATTAAAATCCTTCTTCATCTCAAGTTATTTCATCATCCTTAAATAGTTTCCATGCAACACCTTAATAACCTTCTCTTCATACTCTTCACAAGTCGATCAATTTCGTAATTTAAAAACATTCCCTCTTGTTTCTTTTAGAAAACCCATACAGTTCCCATCTCTCACTGGCTAATTTGAATATTATGTTAAACTGCGCGCTGTCGAATGGAAAATGTAACGGCTAAAGTTAGTAGAACCTCTGCCCACTCCTCTGGCTCTTCCCCTGACATGTCCAAGTCAACGATGCTTGGCATTTTACTTACGAGCCAGAATGTTTCAGTTTCAACCACAGAGTGCAAGGCGAGTCGCCTTTTCTACCCTATGACTTTGAGCTGTGCTCGCGCCCATCTGGTGCTAGGACACTCTTGTGCCGTACACCCTCCTCAAGGACCTTCTGACCAACAGGCCGTGACAGAGAAAACTTGCACAGAAATACGTTATAAAGTCGGACACGAAGAACATGACTTTTCACAGGTGGCCAACCGGGAGAGACTCACTCTGCCTCGTTCTCTATGGGAAATGCACCCCCCACAACAGGGCCGAGTCTAATTGAAAAGTAACGATAATCAGACCGGAAGTAGAGTGTGCATATGCCGCTCGTATCCATTACGTATGCAAATTTAAAGCCGGCATTAAACCAAAATAAAGAACTCGAAACAGAAACTAAAAACTGAAAACATTTCAAAAACGATTTGACGCGTGATAAAAATATATATGTATAAGTTGAAAAGCCAAATACAAAGGCACGGACGGGTAGAAGGGGGGAGGGTGCTGAAGGGAAAGGGAATTGCCAAATGAGACGTGCGTAAATCCCACATGTTTATAATCAAACACGAACAAGGAATAGATCGGGCTGGCAATTGGCTGCCAATGTTGCCAGGGTTGTCAGCCTCACACGGGGGATTAGGCTTAAATTAAGCGTGTGCCAGGACTGCCAGCCGAACAATAGGGATCAACTCTCGATGCGGATCGTATCGTTTCGGGGCCCGCTTGCCTTGTTTGATGATGGATCTCTAATGAAATTATCAAACATTTTAATAACAAATGAAAACATGTGCGGTTGCCGCAGATTGCATGCGCGCATGAGCAGCAGCAGCAACGGCAACAACAGCAACAGCAGCAAATTGCCCATTTACAGGGGCGGTTTTCGGTTGCTGACAAAGGGGTGCGGACAGCCTTGACAGTCAGCACAGAGGCAGCCCCTGCCCTCATCTTTATTGTGATGCTGAGTTGTTGTTGCCGATAATGTTGCAACTGCTGCCGTTGCTGCTGCTGCTGATGATGCTATCATGTTGCAGGCTCGTGCCAGCGTGAGTGTCACGCGCATTTTGACACGTCTCCCCCTCCCTGCCACTGCCAGCTGCAGCAGCATTAGCCACACTGCCTGCAGATCCTTCTCCTCCCAATCCTTGTTGTATGTTACTCACCATTATCGCGATCACTGCGATCATCGCCGCTGATCAACTGTAATGAATTTCCGCTCGTATTGTTGTTGTTGCTTTTGCTGCTGTTATTGTTGTTGTTGGCACCCGACTTGACGGCAGCAACAGCGCAGGCAGCAGCCATCACTGAGTGATCCCCCACAGCAGCGCCACCTCCACCCATGAAGTTTTCACCAATATCGAAGGGCGTTTTGGAACGTGCATCGACAACAATTTCAGCGCCTGCATTCACATCCCGCTTGGTCTCGTACCACAGCTGAAAGGAGAAGGGAGAGGAGGGTACATAAGCCATTAAAAAAGTATTCGAAATAATTGTGAAAACAATTTAAAAAACGAATAACGAATTAATTTGAAATCATTGTTGAACGCGTGTCGTCGCGCTACTCACATAGCCGGCCATGATGAAGGTCCTCAGATTAGCCTCCTCGATCTCATCGCCCTCGGCGGCGCGTATCTTTTTCAGCCATGTGGCCACATCCGATGAGGGCTCTAGCCAGCCGTGGAAGAGTGGACCCGCAATAACCTGAAAGGAGTTTAGAGAGAATAAACATTTATTCACTTTTAATTAATACATAAATTTGTAAGAGTTTCAGCAATTGCATTACATTAACAATTGAATTCATCTTAAAATTTGTTAATTAAATATATTTAAATTTATTTTAATTTTTAAATATATTTTTTTTTAATTTAATTCAATTATTTAAATTGATTATATTCAATTTGCTCGCAACTGTTCACGCTACTGCTGGCGCCATCTGTTGTGCGTTGCCATGCATAACTGTGCTAACTGTTATAAGTGCCGCCTTAGCGCGCACGCAAACCAGTTAGCCAAGACAACTGGCCTGCAAGAACGTAGCAGACTTTCTATACAAAGAGCAGTTTTTGTTTGGAATAAAAGTAGTAAGTAGTGTAAAAAGGGAGTAGAATACTTTTTAAGGAATGGAAGAAGTTATTGAAAACAAGGAATATTTATAAAATTTACTAGGAAATTGTATTAGAAAAATTAAATAAAATATAATTTGACGAATTTTTGAAAATTTAGAATGAGTTTAGGTATGATAGAATGTTTAAAACATAAAATAATTCTAATGAATGTAGCTAAAAAGTTATGGTCTATGTTTAACTTCAAAGACACATGGAAAAATGCTTCAATAATATAGATAAAAAATAGCACTAAAAAATTGTACCAAACATTAAATACGAGTTTAGTTATGAAGATTCTGTAATATATAAGTCTTTTAAATAATAATAATATCAAAATTAAAATAAACAGAAATAATTAACGTGATATAATTGTTTAAAATACGATTTTCTGCGTTTCTTTTTTTCTTCAATATTTAAATTTTGTTTGCATATTTTTTATGCAATTCTAATTATTATACTTATTATTACACTGTATAACAGTGTTCAAAACTATAAATATTTCCATATAAAACATTTTCATTTGTCTTTCAATAAGTCTTGGTAAAAATGCGTCTTTTACTTTTCCGCAAATTCACACTCTCCTACTTCATCTTGCCTTCTACCTCTCTCTTGTTCTTATTCCTTTATCTGTCTGTCTCCCTTTCTCTGTACCATATCTTCCTCCCGCATATTAATATCTTAATTTACAAAACAAAAACACAACTCTGTCAAGACGTCACACTGCGGTCGCAGCGCAGTCGGCGTCTTGGCAGCATTCAAGGTCATGCTGGTCGCTAAAAAGAACAACAACAAACTTGCAGTGCGCACGAGGCAAAGCCGCAAGAACCGCAACAACAACAACATCAAGAGACGCCCACTGTTTTTGTATGCAAAACAATAACAACTACAACTACAACAGCAACAACAACAAAGCGCAACTAAATACGCATAATTTACAGCAGCAGCAACAACAACAGCGCCTTAGACGCCGAGACGCCAGCAGCGCTGCCGACGCTCAAATTGGGCAAGCAGCAAAAACAACTAAATGACTTTGCGTTGTTGCCGCCGTCGCTGTCGGCGTCGCCGTCGCTGTCAGCCTCTTATCAATCAAGTCATATGGAAAAACGGCGCTTTACAGTTTGCTCGCTGTTGTTGTTGTTGTTCTTCTTTTTTCGTCTTGTTCAAGTGGCGCGCGCGTCTGCCTGAGAGTGTGTGTGTGTGTGTGTGTGAGAGAGTTGAGTGGGAGAGTCTGCGGAGTCTGTGAGTGCAGGAGAGCAGCGAAGTGCGCAGCAAGAGTGAGTGAGATGGCGAGAGTGAAGTGAGTACGTGGAGTGAGAGCGGGTGGGGAGCACATGTTTGTGCACGCTCCAAAAATTAAGTTAACAACGCTTCAAGTGCTCGCGCCGTGGCTTATGCAAAGAAATAACACACACTCACGCACACTCACACACATATGCTGACGTACACTACTGCGCACACAAGTAGATTTATTTTATAATTTCAACTCAAGTTGCGGTTTACACATGAGCGACGATGCGATGACGTCGCTGTGAAAGTGTGCGTGTGTGTGTGTGTGTAGTGCATAAAATATAGAGCGACTGATGATGGATGCTGCAGGAATTAGCGGTATATTTAGCATGGGCAGACAAAGAGAGCAGCAGCCAAAAATAGACGAGGCGTTACGAAAAATTAGCGAAAGAAAGGGAACTGATATGGAGGGATATATAATATGATAAATGTAATATAGAATGTGATATACATTTATATATAATATTCAATAATATATTAAATAGTATGAAATAATAAGATTAAGTAGATTTCTATGTGACATAATGTGATAAAGAATGAAATAATACAGGGACGCGCAACAAAATTTTTCATGGGGGGGCAAACCTAAAAAAAAATAAAAATTTTTTTAAAAAAAAGGTTTTTACGAAATTGGTTGTGATAATCACTTTTGAAACCTTTTTTAACAAAATTTGATTAACAAAACTGATTTTTTTATGATACGTAGGGGGCAATAATGATAATGTGAATTGAGACGTCACTGAAATAATATGATAAAGTAAAGCTGAAAATCATAAAATTTTATATAATGTGATTTAAAATCATATAGAATACGTTTCAATATGATTTAAGTTTTGCAATAATGAAAACAATAAGAAACTAGAACAAAGTTTTTATAAAATTATCAATAATAACAGGATCTAGAATCAAAGTAAAACAACCTTTCTATCAGAGTTGCAGAAACATCGATGTTTGCTGAGGTTTTTCATACAAAACATTAATATTTTCATCAGATGCTTCGATGTTTTAGCCTCTGCTCTAATGGGAACCAGAAAAGAAAAACGTAGTAAGCAGTACGACTTTAATTTTATTATACCTAGTGTATCAGAATTCAAAAATGTAAATATTTTCTAGAGCTTAACCAAACACTCAATAAATAAGTATCTCTCCTAATTTCTTTATTCCTAGAACAAATTCTGTATCAAATACGAAACTAAACCATAAATAGTTTGATTTCATAATATAACTGTTTTATAATTGGAGTGTAAGACAGTCTGTAAGTAATTGCCATATCTCTCTCTCTCTCTCTCTTCCCCACCTTCCCTCTTCCTTCCACTCTTCTCATAATTAGTAGCTATATTTCGGAACAATTAAACAGCCCATGAATATCATAGGAAACGCAATTGCAACACGAGCAGTTGCCACAGAGATTAACACCGTCTCGAAACGGATCTCAATCTTATCTGTGCCAACTGCGGAAACTGCAACACGAGGCGGCCACTAAAGATAGGATCAGAGTGCAGATCCAATAGATATATAACAAGACTACCCAAAGAGATTGACGGCCGGCTGTGCTGACAGCTCGCAAAACGAGCCAAGTTGTTGTTGTTTCCTGTGAGCTAATCTCTGGATTGGGACGACACAAACATGTCCAGGCTGTCAGTGACAGCAGCTACCGTTACTATTATGATCATGACGATGATGATGATGATGGTGATGATGATTATTTTTCAGTGCGCTATTCATAATTTTGTGCTAAAAAGCGGCCGCAAGAACGCACAGAGAACACGGCACAGTCAATGGGCAAAGAAAATATTTACGCGCCAGAGATAATCTCAAAGTGTTGGGTTCACACCCAGGTTGCGGGCTCGGGCTTCGAATTGCCAAGGAGAGAGAGACGCATACAGATACTGCAGATAGCAAATGCCAGATATACGAGTATTGTGCGTATATATATAGGGCCAATGTATCTGTCAAAACGGAAATGTGAACGAGCAAAAGTGCGCTTGATTCGAGGATCATCCAGAGAGAATAGGGAAGGGATCAGCTGAGCGCAGGCAGTTTGGCTCGAGTGCTCAAACAATATTGTTGCAAATACCTGAATGACAGAGGGACAGAAGGACAGACAAACAGGGAGACAGAGAAAGAGAGAGAGAGAGAGGAGGTAGGTAGGGAGGATACCCTGTGACAATTGTCAACAGCGCTAGGCGCGATAATTTGATTGGATTGTCTGTCCGACTGTCTGTGCCTCTGTCAGTTGACTGACTGACTGAAGGACTGACGGACAGACTACTGTTCGGTCCTGGCTGACTGACAATCAATCGAAGGGTTCGACAAGGACGCGTCCCAAACTAATTGGAATCATCGAAACGGCCTCAACTTAAGCCTCATTTAGGGTACACTTTGTGGATTTCCCTGGTGCGACCAGCAAAATTAGCTCTGGCCAAGGATTAGGCACATTTGACTGACAATTGTGCGAACCGTACCGAACCGTACTGAACCAAACCGAACCGTAGTGCGCCCCGTGCTAATCAAATCTTTTTCCAATCGTTTGATTCTTTTGCTGCAGAAAAACCCCCAAAAAACTATTGCGAAATATATCTCAATTGCCCAAATTTTCGCGCAGCTTTGATAGGATTAAATTTCCGGTGCCCGAAACCGGAGACGACGCACATATGTGAGAGTTTATAGAGGTTTTATATAAGGGAGTCATATATAAAACTGGAAGATCTACACTCTATGCCAGCTGTGGCTAACTTCATTTTGGCTTCATAAATTTTGTTTATGTGCCTCTATCTGTGAATCATTATCATTGGGATAACCGTAGATCATTGTGACGATTAGATTTCGTTATTTTGAAAATTCCGCATTGATAAGATTCTCGGGTTGTTCTTGGAACTTTGCGAAAATTATCTGATTAATTGCCGAAACTGCTGATCGATGACTTTAATAAACAAGGGAAGTAGATTAATTAGCAGCGTCGTATATATTCCCGACTCTAAAAGATCATAAAAGACACTCTTCAAAGTCGGACAATACCACGCAGAATACAGTTCGAGTTCACTTATCGCACTTGGGAATATACTACTATATACTATATATATATATAGGCTGTGCCAGTTGACTCACCTCCCAGGCCAGATGGCGATCGCTGGGCTGCTGGCAGAGGCGCATGGGGAAGGGGCCGTAGCGCGTGCCGCGGGGCAAATGTGTCTTGGCATAGACGCCAGTATCACGTATATCCAGATCACAGACAGGTTCACGCAGGCGCGCCATATCCATCAGTAAGCGTTCCACCTGCTCCTGCTCATGACAGGAGCCACTGCCATTCGAGGCCGAGGCGGAAAGGGAGCCAGAGATGCTCTGCAGCCTGTTGTTCGCACGCTGCATGTGAGGTTGCATGATTGCCGGCGGTGGCGTTGGCGGTGATATCGTGGGCGGCAGGTGGCGGGCAGCGGCAGCAGCAGCGGCAGCGGCAGCGAAGGCCTCGTCTGGCCGCGGTAAGGCACCAAAGGCCGATGATGGCGCCGCTGAGCTGAGATCCAAATGATGATGGTGATGATGATGATGGCGCACGACACTGCTCGGATCGTATTCGTCGCCGTTCGAGCCTGCCAAACAGAAAGAGAAGGGGAAAAAGGGGGGCATGGTTAGTTGCCTGGTGATTAAGTTAAAGTTTCGACTTTGTACTAATCCTAATCAGGCAAGTCAATTGGCCCAGCGACGCTGGCAGTTCATAAATAGCCGCGACACGAGTGGGTGCAGAGCGTAGATAGTGACAGTCCGTGCCGCGCACGTTATCTATCTCTGACGAAGACACCTGCATTCACACACACACACAGACACACCTGGCGCACATGGTTTGCTGTATCTGTATCTGTGTTGTCATCGCCGCTTTAATTTGCTGTTCTCCGCTCTCTATCGCTATCCGATTCGGCAATTGTCGTGTACACTTCACGTTGTCAGTCAAGTTTGGACATTCATATCATTTACCCACTACTCACCCACTTGGCTACTCAGTTATTCGTTCGCCTACTTGTCCGTGGGGGTGCCCACTGTGCGAATGGAATGCGTAGCCTCACCTGCAGATCGGATTACCCAACGTGCTGAGCAAACAATGCCTCCACCAATACCTTTCGGAAACAATTCGAAATATTCTGTTTATTCGCGCTATGCGGAGAGATTAAGTTTTATTTCCTTATTTCTGCACTTGTTTTCTATTTATTATTCGAAAGATGTGAATTGTTCAGCTGTTCGCAATCGAATAAATAGACACACAGCAATGATTCCCCGAACCAGACTAGACATTTGAGATGACATTTAACTCGTCGATAGATGTTTCGGCTCCATAAATTAAAAGATACCCCAGAGCGAAGAGAATATCTTATGTGATTTTCTTAATATCATTTCAATTCGAAGAGTTGCCTTTGCTTTTGAGACAAACGAGGGGAAATAAGTGTCATTATAAGTATGATAATGATACGAGTATATGACAGTTTTTCAAATAAATTGTAAATAGCAATTGAACTGAAATTCCTCTTTACTTATTTGCTTCTTCTTTCATTTTTCATATATTTTTCTGTTTTCTGAAAATCAGTTTGAATTTATTTTTAACTACCAAGAAAGATGCAGTCGCCTGTAACATATCAGCTAGCTATCTGACCAAAATAATTTCCTGTCTATATAACTTTTATTTCTAGCGTAATTTGTTGCATACTTTAGGGAGAGGCTTGAAAATCATTAACTCTTAAAATTAATTCTTAAATAACTTTTATGTTTATTAACCGATTGCAACTAAATTTGCATAAATCATTTATGCGTTGATAGTTGTTGTGTTTACCAAAAATTAACTAGATTGCATTAAAAAACGCTTGAAATTCGGGTTTTATCGATTAAGAGAGGCGAAAAGGGGTTTAATTTGTCATTTAATGAAAATTATTAACGTATAAGTTAAAAAAAATGAAATATTTCATGTTCTATCAAAGAAACTTAGAAAGAAAAATTGATCTTCTATGAGTTTTCTTTTGTTTTCTTTTTTTTTCTATTTATATTTTTTTCTATAGATTTATACTTCTATTCTAATTTTATCAATAATTTATCTAGGCAATTTTGTTTAAATCTAATCCAATTTTGTTTGAATGTGAAAATTAAATCAAAATCTCATATAACTCTTTAAAAATATTTATAAGAGACTAAAGTTTACTAGGAGGAAAAATAGGTTAAGAACTTTAAAATATTCATTAAATTATGTTGCATTATCTTTTCCAAAACAAATAAATTTATAGACCTATGAAAAAAATCTCCCTTGCTCCATTTTAAACATCTTCTTCACTCAACACTTTGCAACTGTCTCAATGGAGAGCACATCTTAATGTGCCCAAAAACAAATTGAGTCTCGTCTCGCAACACCCTCGCACCCAGAAAGACAGAGATAGAGAGAGAGAGGGAGGGAGAGATAAACATGCAAACACTTGTTCTGAAAACGGACAACAAACTTGCACAAATTACGCACCGATTATTTATTTATTTATTGTTGCTGTTGTTGCCGAGAGTGTTGTGATTGTTGTCTGAGGCTTGTACCTCTACCTAGCGGGGCACTACGTACCGCCTTATTCAAACACTTGAGACTAAATCGTAATTTGAGCTGTTAGACAAAATATGACAACGCCGTCCGACTTGCAGGCCAACACTGGCCCCGATAAGGAAAGAGAACCAGCGGAGAACGGAAAACAGAACACAGAACTGAGAAATGAGAACTGAGAAATGGAAACCCGAAACAGATATCGAACCATCGATTCGAATCGACTCGACTCGGAAGAAAAGAACTTGTGTGGGTGATAAACAGTCCGCACACGGACAAACAATGTAAGTTGCCGGTCAAGAACCCAGTTCCCGATATATCTACCTATGCATATCCCAGCAAATCCTCGCACATCCTCATCGTATCCGTTTACACAAACATCGATCCTCAACAACCTGACAACTTTCGCACTTGCTTGGCACACGCTATTTGCATAGTGCCCTAGTACCTCTATAGGGTTTATGATCTTCGGTTTACCGACGGCGTCCACGTCTTTCGCACCGCATAGCGAAACCGAAACCGAAACCGTTAGAGTTTTTGAAGTGCCCTCTGAAGAGCCGCCTGTCTTCGCACCCGCCCGCTGTTAAGCGATTCAATGATTATACGAGTTTGTACTTGTTCTTCAGGCTTCCCAATTCTGGGTATCGATTGACATAGAAACCTCTCCCTCTCTCACTCTCCCTCTCTCTCTGCGATAAAGCACTGCGATGAGTACTGGCTTCCACTTTCGGTTTTGTTTTCTGTCGCAGCTATCATGACTATTTAATATTACACTATTATTCACAATCCACTTAGGCACATGTGTTTGCCATTGTTTCCCTTTGCGATCTTGCTTAATTGGTTTTTGGCTAATTTAGTTTTGGGACTTGTTTTCAAGCTGTAGCTGATTCAGACGAGATAACTGAGAGCAAGGTAATTGCAGGTAGTTTAACTGAGGTAAAAGAGTCGAAGAAGGTTGGCAAAATATCTATATAAATACCTAAGTTTAGCAGAAGAAGAAATCTCTTTAATTAGCAAAGTTTTACTGCTGAAACCAGAGCATAATTTGAGAGTTTGTTCCTTATATGAAATAGAGTTCAAACCAGAGAGAAACTTTATGTTTGCTGAGGTATTTTCATGTTAAAAATTTATGTTTCTCCAGCTCTACTTCGAGTTCTCAGTTGCTGCTTTAGTTTCTTAGTAGAAAATAATTTCAAATCAAATTCATCAATTATTTCCTGCGTTGAAAGGGACTTTAAATAAATTTGATTTGATTGCTTTGAGACTTCAAATGATTATGATATATGATCTTAAGCCGCCTCATCATACTCCCAATTTAAGTCTCCAACTTTGTCTCTAATTGTCTGTGATACCTTCAAACTGTCTCTGTAGTCTCTCTCTCAGGAAAGTATCTTCTGCACGTCACGTCTGCACTGTCACACATTGAATGAGCAACTGAATCAGTTTTCTATATTGTATTGGCTATATCCGTTTCACACACTCACACACACACAGAAACACACTGAGACACACTTCTATGTCTGTTGCAAATATTTGTTAACTGAAACAGACGCCGCAACACGTTAGATTATCCACAGGGAGATACGAGTGTGTATGGTAGATGAACCAACCTGATATAGGAAAGTGATCGAATAACATGATTCGCCTTGATGCGTTCGCTTCTTGTAACTATCACAATCGAAGTGTAAATATAAATAATAACGGTAATTGAAATTCATGTGCCACACTGCCACACGACGCGACGCGACATGGCCCAGTTAGAGCAGGACACAGCACACAACACACGGCACACAGTTCACTTTAAAGTATACACGGCGTATGCTTGATATTTCTTTCTTCTTGTTGCAGTTAATTTTGTCAATCAATTTTCATTCTCGCATTCGATTTGGTGTCGTCTCTATCTGCCGGTTGTCTTCGCAAGACTGAGTACCGAATGGATACGTGACGCCGGCAGCGCAGCGATAGCGCAAAAACGTCAACCACGACGCAGCGTCAGCGTCAGCAGCGACAGCAACGACGACGGCAAAGGCAGCGACAACAGCAACGACAACGACAACAACGACGACGACGACGACGACAGCAACTGTGATTCCGTTAGCGAGCGCGCGCAGCGACCAACTGACTGAGTCAAAGTGATGATGTTCCTGGCTGGGAATGGGAATGGGAAATGTGAATTGGAACTGGGAGTGAGAGCCAGGAGAGGCGTCTCTTTGGTTGGTCGCTGCACGGCGGCGGTGGTTGGCCGCAGGATGAGCCTTGCGACGATGACGACGATGATGACGATGATCGCTTGCTGTGCTGGCTGTGACTATCTGCCTTGGCAGTGCAAACAGCAGGGGATGAAAATGAGAGCGCAATGGGCACACGCACACAGAGAGAGAGATACAAACACACACACAGAGAGACACGCACACACACAGAGAGACACGCACACACACAGAGAGAGACACACACTCGCACACAGCCTCACAGAGCAGGCAGAGCGCAGCGCATGTATCTGTATCTGGCTACCCTAAACAAGAGCAAGCGCACGCTCTCCCTCTCTCTCATTCTCTGCCTATTGCACTCTCTCTTTCACTCACTCGCTCTCGCTCTCTCCTGTCTTCTCTCTCTCCCAGCTCTATGTGTGTGTGTTAGAATCTGTGTCATTTCTGTAAGCAGCAGCATCATCAAAGTTCTGATTCGAATTCGAGCCCGAGGCTCAAGTTGGACTCCTGCTGTTTGTTGTTGTTGCTGTCTGCTCGGCCACAAAAGGACAGACACACACACACAGACATACAAGTATATACTCGCTTATTTACCCACATTCCTATCAGAATGCAGCAGCAGCAGCAGCGCTATGTATCTCACAGATACACGACCTCGTCATCATCATCATCGTCGTCAGCAACATCATTGTGCTTTTGGGGAGGAGCCAGCGCAGGATAATAGGGCGTGCACATCTTCGCATTCATTATGCACACAAGCACACACCTTACACACACACACACACAGTCACAGCTAGACAGAGAGCCACTGCAGATACAGAACTGCAGATACACAAACTGAGAGATACAGATACTGTTTGCCTGCTGCCTGTTGGCTGCTGCGCTGCTGCTGTCCCTTTCGCACACAACTTGTGAATGTGGGGGACCCCCTTCCCCCTAACCGCAAGCACTGCCCTCGCCCCTGTTCCTGCTACTGTCCCTTCCCCCACCAAGGCAATCCCCGCCAGCTCTGCTGAAAAGTCTTTGCAGTCAGACAGTGCCAACTTTGCTGGCTTGCGGTTGCCATCCCCTCCCCCCCCACACACACATGTATACAAATATATAGATGTGTGTGTGTGTGTGTGTGTTTGTGTGTGGGGGTTGATTCGTCCCGCCCCTCCTGCTCACACTCCCGCTGCCACCTGCGTCTGCTGCTACTCTTGCAAAGCGTGCGCAATAAGCGCACATTAGCCTAATGGCTGTGCCAGTGTGTGTGTGTGTGTGTGTGTGTGTACCTTGTTGTGTGTGTGTGTATTGGCCACAAAAACTCACGGCAATAATTGAAAGCGACTACTGCGTTGCCTTTTGCCCACGAAGCGGCAGAGAAGGAGGAGACGGGGAACCTTCTTTCACTTTGCTCGCATTTCTGTTGCGCTTTTTTCGGTTTTCCTTTCTGTTCTTTCTTTTTTTTTTGTTGTTCCCCAGCAAAGAAAATTCTTTGTGCTTTACTTAGGTATATATGTGTGTGTGCTTGTTGTGGGTGCGTGTTCGGGTGTGTGTGTGTGTGTGCGGAGTGTACGTGCGGTTAGGCTATGTGCAAACACAAGGTTGATTTTTTGGCTGTTGCGTTTTGTTTGCAACTTAATTTTGTATCTGTCTTCAAAGTTTTTGCCACACAGAAAAAAGGGAGAGAAGGAAAGAGAGATGTATAAGAGGGAGAGAGAGAGAGATAGAGAGAAACAGGAAAGTGGGCTGGGCAAACCATTTTAGCAGCTTGATTAAATTGTTAAGGGGAAACATTTAGCACGTCGTTGAGCTCGTTTAAAAAGGGAATTTCCAAACTGAATTTAATTTCCTATTTTATATAGACAATATCTGCACTATATACAGATTGTAAAACCTGTAAATTTATTTGGTGAATTTTTAATATTATTAAGTTCTTGAAATTCAGATAATATATATATATAAATAGAAGAAATCAAAGCAAATCAGAACTTCTCAGCCTGCATAAATTTAAAATCATATACAGACCATATCTAGCCTATATCAACATTCGAACTGACCCCCATAAGCTCTAGACTCTCTGTCTCTCTCTCTCTTTCTTCTTCTCTCTCCTTCCCTCTCCTTCTACTTCGGTTTATCGGCAATTTTAATAGCTTCCTGAGCTTTATGTGGGCTCCAAATGGCAACAAATTAATGTCCAGATGCTGATACTGATTCTCTGAAGCCATTTATGACGCGATTTCTCCACATCCACTTTTTGTATAATGTATTAGCATGCACTGATAATGATGCTGGTGAAGTTCATTGGCGACACTTTTCGCAAGAGCCCGCATAAATCGATTTCTTATTCGACTTTCTACATTCCTCGCAAATCGCTTGATAAAATTATCTTGAAATTTAATGTTCCAATTGAATGTTATTTATGAATATTGCGCAGTTCTGACAGCACCAATCGAAGTTGGGTTAAAGTCCAGCAGAAATTATGTGGTTCTGTGTGGGGTTAAGGAAGAAAATACGCCACTCTTCTTCTACCTTTTTCTTCTGTGTTGCATCTTCTAAAAGGTAAAGGAAAGATATGACTCTACTTTTACCTCTCCTGTCTTCTATCTTATATTTTATAAAAAGTGTAAAGAGTGTATGGAAGATATACCCTTTCTTTTTACTCTCCTGTCTTCTATCTTATACCTTCTAAAGACAAAAGAGAAGATACACCTCTTCTTTTACCATTTCTGTCTTCTATTTTGCATATTGCTCTACTGTCTTCTGTCTTGAATCTTCTAAAAGGTAAAGGAATGAGGTGAATCCCTTCTTTTATCTCTTCCGTATTTTATCTTATATATTCCAAGGGATCCTGTCTTCTATTCTATAACTTCCATAGATTAAAGTCAAGATACAACTCTTCTTCTATCTCTTCTGTTTTCTATTTTGTATATTCCTCTCCTTCTCTCTCCAGTCTTTTTTCTTCTATCTTCCAAAGGTTAAAGGATACAAATACCTCTACTTTTATCTCTTCTGTCTTCTGTCTTTTATCTGCCAAAGGATACACCTCTTCCACTGCCTCTCCCGTCTTCAATCTTGTACCCTCCTCTTCTTCTACCTCTCCCATCTCCTATCTTGTATCATCCTGACTCCAATTGTGATTGGGTTGTAAATCGCGTGTACTTGTCAGCTATTTGCATAGCCCGAATGCCACTTAAGGCCCCAGCCCCCTTCATAATTTACAACAACAATTGGAAGGTGGTCATAAACTACATGAAGGGTGACAAGCTCATGCACGCATGTATCTATGGCCCAATGTATCTGTATCTGTAACGGCGCATCTATATTTGCGCTTGTCAAACAGCAGCAGTCAATTAGGCGCACGTCCAAGTCGGTTAGGTCATTATCCACGGGCTGCCAAGGGTTGCTCGGTGGCTCGGTTGCTCTTCCTTCTCGAAGGGGTATCTGAGGTTCTAATAGCGTTAAATTAAAACAACATAATCAACAGCGTTGCGCCCTTGTCACATAATTTAACACACAATACACGCACACACACACACACACACACACTGGAATATCTCTGTCTGGGGTTGGCGTGAAGCGTAGAGATAGTTGGAAAGGATTGTGAGGATTGTGTTTTGTTCGTTTTTATTTGCATTTCGCTTTGGTTTTGCTGTTCGCAGGCTAATGGGTTGTCATCGACCCTTTCCCCCTCCCCATAAAGAGTCACATAATTCATCAGCAAACACGCCTCAAAAGTCAAATTTGCTATGCATAGATTCGAAATTAGACAATGTCGAGAGAAAGGCTCAACTGCATTTGAAACATTTCGAGCGAGGCCAATAAATTTTTGATCAATACAAAAATGATAACTATAAATATATGGAACTGGTGAGAAAGTTGTCGAGGTAGCAACAGCACACAAACAATAGATCAATGTACTATAAAAATATTGCATATTCAAAGAGATAAAGGGAAATAAATTGAGGAAGTCCTAAGATTTTAGTTTTCTCTAAACTGAATCGAAATTATCGATATCGAAACAGAATCTTTATTGATAATATTGTCTATCATATCTTGAAATAAACTCTATTATTATTATTATTATCTATTCTGTCTATCATATCTGAAAGTTGACTACAAGTTCCCTCAATTTAAGTTCACATTTAATTCGTTCTTCTTTCTTTAATCCAACTACAACGAGACTATCCCAACAGTCTCTACTCACAATTTATGATTATTATACAGAGAACATTGTTGTCTTTAGTGTCTATTTCAAGTTCCAGAAAGCGCAGATAGATATCATAAATAGATATGCAGAATAAACAAATAGAAAATAGACTGCACAGTGTGACAATGTTATGGAAATTGAATCTGCTTCGATTCTCACTTGGATCACTTCAATTCCGCTTAAGGAGTCAGGCAATTAGATACCACGAGTAATAATATTTATCTTTATAGAGAGAGAGAGAGTGAGAGAGAGAGAGAGAGAGTTAACTGTCCGTTAGAGAACGATTCAGCTGCTACTTAGTTATCGCGCCCCCCGCCTGAGCAACCCTACAATTCTTTCGATTGTCTTCGAATTTCGATTCTTCTTTGCTCGACTTCTTTTACGCGCCAAATGTCCAACTGTGCGACGAGCTGAACTTGAACACTTCCTTGACTTCCTTAGCAGAGCAAGGAGTGAGTGGGGGGTGGAGGGTACAGTAGAGAGGGGGCCTGTCGTCTATAATTAACTCAGCTGGTTGCCTGATCTTTGACTTTAACTGTCTGCACAAGGACAATGGATCTGGAGGCAGCTTTTGTGAGTACTCGAACTCACATACGAACTCGCACTCATTGCTTGAACTCGCACTCAAGCTGCCATTCACAATTTGTTGTAGTTGTTTAGTCCTTCTTGTTGTTGTTTTTGTTCTTGTTCTTGTTGCGCGGAAAGTTCATCAAGGAATCAAAAGTCGCCCCAGGACCGCGTCGCGTCTCGTCTCGACTCGCTGGCATTGTTCGCCGAGTGGTTACGAGTGCGGCACAATGTGCGGCAGTTAGTCGTCTATATGCTAGTTGTACGAGGAGTATATCTGCCCGGTCTGATCTTGTAAAGGAACTCAATTGTGTGTCTTATTGACATGCCACATGCGACTGCAGCCTCCAATGTCTGCGATTTCCATGCGCCGTTGTATTGTTCGCCAGGAACGGAAGTCGGCGTCGTCGTCGTCGTCCCTTTTGGCACACAAATATCCCCGAAAGAGGGAAAGCAAAAAGAAACCGAAACGAAACGAGACGAACCGAGAAGGAGAGGAACCGACGAAGTTCTCAAGTCAAATTTGAAGTAGTCTGCTCGCGCACCGTAATTATAACGAGGTCAAATCGAATGCCAGGCAGATGATGACGACGCCGATGATGTGCAATGCCCGGGGGCGAGTGGGCGTGCCAGCGAGTCGAGAGTAACCTAATACGTGCAGGCCCAAAGCTGCAGTTGCTGCTCTCCCTGCCTATCGGGGGCACGTGTCGACGGTTGCAATTTGCAATGTGCACCGGAAGACGCAACCCCGACAAAACAGTTGTCTCTCCATCTGCCCATCTGCCCTGTGCCCCTTCCCCCTCCCTTCGTAACCGTGTCGAAGCAACCTCAAGATGCGCTCAAAATCAACGTAAATAATTGAAAATGTCACTCACTTGTGTAACCCTTGCCAGGTAAGTTGCACTTCAGCTCAGTTCTTGTATCATATCATATCATTTGGGATTCTCGGCTTAACCTTTTAATTGGCGTGAGAAAACCACAGGAATTTCGATTTTTATTTGACTTTTCATTTATTTTCTGCACCAGAATTTTCTTTGCAATTTTCACGCACACACAAACACACTTACACACACTTAGACACACTTTATTTCATGCACAACCTTAATGTTCGACTGTCTTCGCGCCAATTGATGGTGGCTTTGGTAGAGCGCTCTTTAAATCAGACCATGTTGCTGCGATATATCCACAAGTACATATACACACACATATATTCATACACACACACTCACACACATAGCTTGTTAATAATTCATACTCTTAGAGGCGCAAAGATCTGTAAAAAAGATTGCTCTTTCAATGCTGACAAACCCTTTCAAATCCCCACAAACTCCATTGGGAAATAATCAATAATCATATAAATCCAATATATCAACAAAATATATTCGTCATTATAAACGAAGTGCCTGTTTAATATCAAAAAGAACCTGAAGCTGCGCGTGGCTTCAAAATTTGGAACAGCTCCATAAAGTATTATCGCTCGTCTCAGAAATTACAGAAAGGGAGAGCAAGATAAGCAAGTAAGAGAGAGAGAGAGAGAGAACAACGTGAAAGCGTGCCCACTAAGCAAGTGAACACACTCTCTCTCTCTTTCTTACTCTCTCTCTCTCTCTCTGTTTTCCTATCTCCCTCTCTAGTCTATATTTTTTTCTCCCTCTCTTTCCTTCAGCATTTACGATCGGTTTTTTTTAGAAGTGTACTATGCACCCAGGGCGCACTGTTCTTGTTGCTTTTTATGGATGCCAATAAGGCTTACTATCGTATAGTACATCGTATACTACACAAGTGCAGCCAACGCGCTTACTATCTATTCTCTAATACGAAAATAAACACATTAACGATTAAGCTAACGATGCGTGGGTGTGACCGAGCAAATACCCTGTAGATTGAGTAATAAGAATTATATATGATTTATTTTAAGAAATATCATTTAAGAAAATATCATTCGACTAATATCATTCAATGCACATATATTAAATATCATTCTACTAAATATTATTATCATTCAATCAATGTAACTAGAAACTTCATGCTTATATCATATATGAAATATTTTAAAAATAATATTTTACTAAATATCATTTAACAATATAATTATTCAACTAAACGATATATCGTATATTTAATATTTCTATTTTTATTTTCTATTATTATTTATTATTCTTTCCTTATCAGTTGTATGATATTAAATGATATTTTTAGTTAATATCATTCATATCATTCAACTCATAATGCGGTATCTAGAACCATCATTCTAATATCATATATGAAATATTATCAAAAATATTTTTATCATTAAATGTCATTGAAGTCATATCATTAATCATTAAAATCATTTAAAAATGTATAATATAATTAAATACTGTGAATATATATATTCCATCTTGTTTTAACTAGAAATATAATAACATTCTAGTAAATATTCCTACAAATAATAATATTATATCATATTATCTGATCTACTTGTTATATTAAATATACAAGTTTTCACAATATTCTTCTTTTTTTTAATACTTCTTTATATTTATAAATTTATTTTGTCATTTTATGTTTTTAAATTCCCTTTAACTTATTTTTAAAACCTGTCATCAAACAGAAGAAGCGCATTGTCACCTCATTCTGTGTTACTTTGCCAACATAATTGTCAATCAGCTGCATAGATAGGTTTATCAAAATTGAAGACCCCAAGACCCTAAGTGCCTGTTCTGTCCCCCTCTGTCTGTCTGTCTGCCTCGATGACAAGTGATCGATGTGTTCGATTATGAGACAGCTTGTAAACAGTTTCCTAATTGATAACCATAAATAGGTGTAAACAGAGATTAGGTGTAATACAAGAAATCAACAGGCAAATCAAGGGGAGCAGGGGATAAGGCAGTGTGCAAGTTTGTTGTGCAGCACGAGCAGATGCAATAAACACACAGGCACGAGTAAGCTCAGTTAATGAATGGAAATGCGATTAATTTAACAACATTCAAGCGAATAATCGGAGCACAATAAAAAGTTGACACTATTATGATTGCCATAGAGTCCCCAGACTCATAGATAGTATCCGACTGGCAGTTGTCTTTAATTGGCATTGGAAGATGACAGATAGTCTGTTTGTCTTCCTCAAGAGATTAGGGCCTGTCATGTGAATGTGCCCCTATATCATAACTATCTGACCGCAGTGTGGGTGCCTCACGCTCATAAACAATGGTCCAATGACAAGAGAATGACAGTGACGTCGATAAAGCAAAGCCCGCTCGTATACCACAAGACATAGAAGAAGTCCACACATAATCAGAATCAGAGTAAACACACGCCTCGATCTCGCACGCAATTGTCTTACCCACAATTGTAAGTAAATATATATATATATAGTATATATGATATGGTGTGGCGATCTGGGACTGCCTTGGCGTCGTGTTGTTGTCGTTGCGCTTAGTAGGTCGATAGATATAGATAAACCCCCTCTCGACTGAACGCGCGAACTCTGACTGACTAACCGCGGACGGACTCGACTGAACGTGCTACATAAACCATATACCATATACTATATATTCGTATAGTCGATATCATTGGCGATGACAGAAAGCGATTGATTATGGCCAGTTTAGAAGGTGCTTAACTTTATTGGCCATCATATAAGCTATGGCTATGGCTATATGGCCATAAAGCGACGACGGCGGCGCAGGGTCGGGTCTGGCCAGTATCTCTCTTCTTCTTCTATCTAGACAAGAGTATCGCTTTTTATCTACGAACAGTGTCGAAAAGTACTTTTGCTTTTGCTTGTGCTTTGGAGTGTCGACTCAAGTTGAATCGGGCGCATATAAACGCTCCAAGTATTTGGTAATAAATTGTCGAAATTGGAAGAATAATTCGGGGATTGTAAATTCATAAATTTATCAGGTGCCTCAGTGCATGTGCCGTCCGACCGATGCGGAGCGATGCGGACCGATGATATTCGATGGGGCAACACTCGAGCTCAATAAAACTGTTGCTCAGTGAGTCAAAAACTGCTGCGACGATATCAGGCTGCAAAGGAAACACTTTATAAAAACAACAGACTCTCCAGTTATCAATCGTGCATGTGTGTGAGTGTGTGCCTAACCCAGTTCCAGCAGAGACATTGTCAGAGCGACGATCAAAACCCCCAAAAAAAAAGAAAGAAAAGAAGTAGCCGAGCTAGAGGAAGCACACTCCCGCACAGAGGATCTAATCGACTTTATGGAGCATCCATATGCCTCGATAGCGACCACGACGCCGAGGCTATATAGCGGCGATAAAGCAAGAACGTAGCTAATCTTGATCCCTGTAGCTTATCTGGCGTTTATCTGCGTGCCAGGGTGCCAAACTTTATATAGAGTACATGTACTGGGAACCACTCGACAACCAAGAGAGCGAGAGAGTGAGAGAGAGTGCGAGAGAGAGAGGGCAATGCATTGTCTACTGAGCAGTAGAATATACATATATTAGAAGTCTATCTGGTTCTTTCGCGTCTTCCATTATCTGCACTCGAGTTGTAAATATTGTGAAGGCGACACTTTTATTTTGATGTATTTATGGCGCTCTAATGTGTTGGGAAACACAACAACAACAGCGAATTGGATGGGTCGATTGGGTGTTCAGAGTGTTCTCTGTGTGCAGTGGAGAAGGTGTATTGTACTCCCAAGCAACACGCACTCGCACAGTCTTCACAGGCATTATCAGGGCCAGAATGTTATGTTTTATGATGCTATATATAGCCATTTCTTGCCTAATTGAATGATATGATAGCAACAGGTTTTAGAAAATATTTTAATAGCTCTTAATACAATCGATTCACAGGTAATAAACGCGCTGATACCGCTGCCAAGTGTCGCTCCAATTGATTATGACGAACCGTTGGACAGTTGCTTGGACAGATAGGGGAACAGTTGCTCAGGGGGAGGGGGATAGAAAAGTTTAAATGCGGGTTTTTTTCGAAAATTTTGCAAGGTCTTTTTTAGGGGGTTTCTTGATAATTATAGAACTTTATAATAAATAGTCTTCAAGTTAATTTCCTGAATATATACTTAGTTCTTATAAGCACTTGTGGCTCGTATATTGATCTTTAATATCTTAAAAATTTCCCAAGCATCGCGTTTCTCAAAAGTTTCCTAGAAATAGTCAAGGTTGCGGGAATATTCTAAATCAAATGGGAAACTGATTCATGGCATTAAGTTCCGCACAGTGCATCTTATATCACACCCGCAGATGAGATCGCTTGTGCAGAGCCTTGGACCACAGCACCTACATAGTATACACACATGTGTGTGTGTGCGTGTGTGTGTGTGTATAAATAGAGCACACTTGTACTCGATATTATATGGAATATGCATGGATTTTTATGCCCGCATATCTGAGTGAACGAGTCGCTCCCCGAAATCGCAGCCAATTCCCCAAAGGGTATGGCTTGGCGGGCTATAAAATGCGTCAGATATTGGTGGGTGGGGGTGGTATATATCGAATTGATTCATTTGCAATACAAGCAACGCAACTGGAGCAACTCGAAATGCAAAACAAGCTAGTATATAATCTGTCCGGATGCTTCTCTAGTTCATATCATACTTAGAACAGCTTTTTTCTATGCTGCTTATTCAATTTCTATGACATCACTGAATGATGGAGCTTGCAATTGAAATTCAGTTCAACTCTGAGCAGGGATTCACTATCTCAACAAGCTTGTATCGCAATTCGTAAGCTCGAACTTATCGCGCGACGCAACAACGACGCTTTCAATGTCAGTTGATTATAGACAGTTGGCATCCACATGAGAATCAAAAGCAGAGCTCAACTGAAAAGTACAGAACAGAACAGAGAAGAGAGGAGAGCAGAGTCAACCCTAGCTGCGCCGAGCTGAGTAGAACAATCACGCGTGCAATGATTAAGTGTATTTCCTAATGGGTTTAGGAAGTTTTGGGTCCGATAAACCAGACTTGACGCCCGCTCAGGGAGTGAGAGACATTGCCAACGGGATGCGTGCTTAAAATAGAATCTAATCGGGCAAGCATGTTTTGTCCAAACTTTTGAGAATCAACATGTGCTTCTGCTTATCTGCGCCGACAACAAAAGTTAAACTCACTTCGAGTTAGGCTCGATCAAGGTCCTAAAAATAGACTTCACTAAAAGCCCGTACATTCTTTGGCCTGCAAGTCTCTCGGGGAATAATGATTTTGATTCATGCCAATTAATCAGAACAATGCCCGCATTGAGGCGCTGTAATCTGAGCTTGTCTCTCAAGGGAATCGAACATACTATATATGGTACAATCAGCATTGCACTTCGATTGTATTAAATGGGTGAGATTTAAAAAAAAAGAACACTTTTAATAATCGAAAAAGTTAAGTCAAGACGAAAGCACTTTTGGGTATTTGGATATCAAATTTATTATAATGAAATTATATATTAAACATTGATTAATTTTTGTGAATCATGAATAAAACCTTGGCAAATCTATAACCCAAAAGTGATGCCATGATTAATACGAATATTTTGCAATAAAACTTGATATAAGAGTTGAAAGGGTACTTCTTAAATCGAAGAACCAAAAAACTGACGAGTTATAATAATGTTTTGAATGTTTCTATGACAATAATCTTTAAGACAATACATCAAGTGCCGATACTAATAGTTTTATCATAATGAAAACTTAACTGAAAACTTGGGAGTCAACGTTTTTATAAAGAAACTTTCAATTGGGTTTTTTTTTGGCGAATCTTAAAGGGAGTTTTGCAAATAGATAACTAGATTATCACTAAGTGTTCTCTTCTTTAAACCGTTTCTAGAAACTTAAGAATTTTAGCTATTATGATAACAGTTGATATAGGGGATTCTTTGGCAATGATCGTTAGGGATTCTCAATAAAAAGTCACAAGAAGAAGTACCAAAGTTTTCAAATGTTACTAGAAAAATCGTAATTGAGGTTATGATAATGAAATTTGGTATATGGCTTGCTTTAGCATTGATCTATTCAGATCTCTAATTAAGGATTCCCTTACAAAATGAGATAAATTCATCTCTTCTTTCTCTCCATTTATCTTTCTTGCATTTCTTGCTACACTCACCTTGACTGAACTTCCTTGCAATCGCTTTGGATCGCATTATAATTTCCAGTAGTGACATTAAGGCTCAGCTCTGCTCACATCCACAGGTCGCAAAGGGGGGACACAGCGGGTGGGGGCACACAGAAGGGGGACACATGAAGTTCATCACATAATAAAAGCATTTGCGGGCGAGAGTTCAAGAGTTCAGGCCATTGGCATTGAAATGCAAACACACACACACACACAGCAGAAGAAGGATATGTCAGTGTGTGTATGTGTGTGTGTGGGAGTGTGTGTGCCCCACACACAATTCGAAATCACAACTTAAATCAAGCGCACAGCGAAACCGACGACGACACAATTTAAAATTTGCATACAAAAACGAGCGACGCGGGGGAGGCTCACCGAGGGGGAGGGGTGGTCCAAAGGGGGGAGGGCTGCGCCCCCTTGAGGACTTTAAAATGTGGCCAATACGAAATGCAAGCAAATGCTTCCGTTCTTCTTTTTAATGCACACGCGTCGCGGGCGGTGGGTGTGGCTGCGTGTGGGCGTACAACAATAACAACAACCACAACAGCAACAACAACGGCGAAGACCGACGGTAAAAAACGAATTGTTGCTGCAAAAAGTCTAAGTTAAGGCACAGACCGAAAATCGCACACACACACACACGCACGCACACACACAGAGAGAGAGTGTAGAACAATAACAAGAACGTGGCGACAAGACGAGGCACAGCGTGGCAGCGTGGATGGAGGAGGAACGTGAACTAAACAGAAGCAGCAGAGGCAACACACAACTTTGGCGCGACTCCGACTGTGTGGCACACACACCTGCCCATTGAAGCTCCTCAGACGCGACTGACGACGCCAGCGGCAGCGGCTACAGCGACGACGGCGGCGGCGGCGGCAACAACGACGATGGCGACGACGACAGCGACGGCGACGACAGCGAAGCCGCCGACAACGAGACCCAACAACACTGCGAGTATTTCGTCTATGCGCTGTTGCTCTCCTAGTTGTTGTTGTTCTGGTTGTTGTTGTTGCTGCCAGCAATAGTTTTTTTATTCGCTGCGCTTTTTTGTTTGCTCGTATTCAAAACTTTTTTAGTCAGCAACAGCAACAGCAGCAGGCGGCGCTTGCGACTGAGACTGAGACGACGACTGAGACTGAGACTGACTACGCCGCGTCGCGCGGTGGCAATTATGACGGCTCGATCAGGCAGGCGGCCAGGAGGGAGGGTGCAGGGCGGTCTGTTGCGGCAGGTGGAGCGTACTGTCGTCCTGGTGCACCCAACCACAAACCACGCGCTCCTGGGCACGCGTAGGTGTTGCCTGCTCCACGTGTGCCTACTTCTGTGTGTGTGTGTGTGCGTGTGTGTCCTGTAAGGACCTTCCGCCGCTAGAGGAGGGCATAGAAAAGGCGACGTAATTCATGCAAATGAAGTCACGCAACGCAGAAAGGGGCCAACTCCGCGAGGGCGAAACATCCAATAGCCGCTGGTCAGTTTGAGCGGGGGAGGTGGCTGGTAGAAGGAGGTAGCTCATGGGGAAATTCTAAAATAGGGGAACCAGTCTGATGGAGAGATAGTAGGTAGAAGAAAAAGGGAGGTTGTAACAGGAGGAGATACCTCTAGAGGGAGGATTCTCAAGACGGAGGTAATTCAAAGTGGAATAAGGGAGATGGAGCCCAAGAAGCTCAAGCGGGGGTGGCTAAAGAAGGAGGTATGGCAAGTGGAAGGTAGCTCATTAGGGAAAGGGAGATAAAGAAGGTAGCTTCAGACGAAGGTAGCATTAGGAGATGTAAACTCCAGACGGAGGTAACTTTACAAGAGGGTAGCTTAAGGACAAGGTAGCTCCAGACGAAGGTACCTCAACGAGGTGGTAGCTCAAGACGGTGGTAGCTTAAGCAGAAGGTAGCTCCACTAAGTGTTAGCTATAAGCAGAAGGTAGCTCCATAAAGTGGTACCTTTTAAAGAAGGTTGCTTTAGATGGCGGTAGCTTTAGAAGAAGGTACCTCCAGAGGGGGTAACTTTAGCAGAAGGCAACATTCCAGATGGAGGTAACTTTAAGGAAGAACGTAACCCTAGGCGGAGGTAGCTTAAAGCGGATGGTATCTCCAGACGGAGTTAACTTTATGAAAAGGTAGCTCCAGACGGAGGTAGCAAAAGGAGAAGGTAGTTCCAGGCGGAGGTAACTAAGGAAAAAGTTTGCTTAAGAAGGAATTGGTTGCGGAACTCGAAGGGCTGGTACCGCAGTAGGCTGTTAGCTGAATAGGGTAGCTCAAAAGGTAACTTGAGAAGGTAGTTCAAGAAAGTATCCCAAGAAGGTTGCTTAAGACGGTAGCTCCAGAAAGGGTTAAGGCAGCTCCACAGAGACTGGAGCAGTCGCTCCACTTGTGAATGGTTGATTATTTATCCAGATCAAACAAGATTAAAATATACAAATTAATCTTTGGATAATGTTTTAACACCTCTAACACTTTACTCTTAACATTACGTGAAATTTTCAAAACAGATTTCGAAGTTGATTGATTTCACAAAGTTAAACATTGGTCAGGGTATATCTCATATCTACCACACACGTTAAATACATAACTAACACCTCTCCCCTATCAATAGTCACACATCCATTAGGCAAGTCAGTTCACCCACTTTGAGGACACCTTTCCCAGCCACAGGCAATCAAGGCAATATCGCTTAACCTCGCTATCTCTGCCATCTATCTATATGCCTATGACTTTGTCCGCTATTAAAGCCCGACACAGGCCCAGGCACAGGTCCGGCAACCCAGAGTGAACTAATGAACCGCCCTTAAGGACTTGACTGGCTGCCCAACTACCCCAGCCACAGCTCAGCCAATGGGCAGACAAATGGTCAAGGCGGTCCACCCTCTCTGGGTGGCTCAAGTGGCAGCCAGACAGAGGGGGAAACAGAAGTGGCTGGCAAGGGGGAGGGGTTGAGTTCAAGTGGGTTGGGGTAGCACAACTTCGGTTGCCTTTTGCCAGCCGCATTTGTCGCCTGCGCAGGCCGCGTGTCAGTCGTTTGTCACAAGTGCTGCGACCCCTGCGCCTCCCTCCCCCGTCCGCCTCCCACTTCTCCTTCTTGCTTGGTCTCTTTTCAAGTGCTTGCAATCAATATTTAGCTAGGGGAACATCCCCCTAACGACCTCCTCCCCCTCTATCTACCTGCCTGATGCAGTCTGCGCTCCAATTTCCATCGCATTTCTCACATTTTTTTCTCATTACGAGAAAAACTCATAATAAAATCAAGCGAGGCGAGTGAAAAACATTTGTTTTGCCATGTCGTAAAATATGCAAAGATTTTGACCAACTAAACAGTTGTTGTTGCTGTTGTTGTAGTTGTAGTTTTTGGCAGCTTTATGATACGAATAATTGCTGGAAATGACTCGGCATCCAAATGTGTTGCGCCCTATTAATAACCGCACTTTTATTGCTGTTTATCTAAGTTCTCTGTGTAAGCTCTCGGGCGCCATACTCGTATACGAGGTACTGTGGAAACACGGCCAGAATGAATATGTACCGTTATGCATGGGGGTATTTACTTTGGGGTGGTGTAAAGTCCATTGTTCTAATTATAAATGCACTTGATCTTGGCAAGCGAAGGCACGAATTGGCACAGATACTTTTAGAGACACAGTTACATACGGAGATACAGTTACAGATACATTTAGAGATATAAATACATTCATGTACTAATATTTTAGTTGGATATAGACATAGATAGAGGAATACAGATTTACTCAGATAGAGATTTAGGAATGGGAGCTAGAGAGTTAGGTATACTCGTATGTATCGAAACAAAGACTGAAGAGTATAACAGATGTAAAGATTCATTGGGGAAAGAGACAAATAATAAGACAAACGGGTAGATTAATGTATAGGGAGACAAAGAAATACAAAGAAAGAGAAAGAAAGATAGAAATTTTAATATATGAAGACACAAACAAGGACAGACAGAGAGAAGGAGAGATATACAGATAAAGCAATGCACAGAAAAAACAGAAATTTAGACATTGATACGTTATCTTCATATCATATACATATGTATGTATATCTTTATACAATTTTTGCAATATAAAATACTCTGATTATGCCAAATTAAATTATGCACACTCATTTTAATAACTCTTCAGTTACAACTTCAAAACGGCCACAACGTATTGACCTCATATGCGTTGCCTTAATTAAGAGCTAAATTACACACACACACACGCACACACACACAGGCATTAAACGAAGGCCTCTTTCATTAAGATTACGACCCATAAGAAAATTCTCATTAATTTCACTGCTGGAGCAGCAGACAGCGAAAAGTGGCGAGTGAAAGCGTGTGTATGTACATATTCATGTGCATGTATGTGTATGTGCATGTATACATATGTGTAAATATGTACAGAAGTGCATATGTGAAGAGTTGTAGCCGGAAGTGGGTTGCATTGGTAATATAAATTATATTTTGGCATCGATTTAATTATCAAGAAAACAGCAAATACTAAGTGAATATATAAACATATTATATAATGTTATGTGTACCTATTTACATGCACGCATGTGTATCTGTGTACATAGAGAAAGATGCAGTTGCCCGCATGAGGTAATCGTCAATTGCAGCACCGCAAAGCTTCCACTGTATCCCACTGTGTCCCACTGTATTGCCCGTGGCCAACGCAGATGTTGACTGCCCCACTCACACATGCACACAGCACAGACACGCGCACACACACGCACAGACGGGCAGGCAGACACTCACACACACACTCACAGAGGCAGACGATACTTATTCACACACGCGCACAAAACGAATAACGAACGTTTCTGACTGGCGGGCATTCGGCTCGTCGTCGTATTTTGTTGTTGCCTTCGTACTCATCGCCATCGCAGCTGCAGATGTCTTCGTGTGTGCGTGTGTGTGTGAGTGCGCGCGCTCTGCCTGTGTGTGCTGTCGTCTCTTATCTCTTTGCCATTATCTCCCTCCCCAACAACAACAGCAACGACGGCAGCAGAGCGACGAGAGTGTCTGTCATTCGTTTGTCATCGTCATCGACTGCGACTCGACAGCGCAGTTGGCAGTCTCGGCTCCACTCTCCCTCTCTCGCTCTCTCTCACTTGTTTGCTTGCGCTCTCACGTTTGCTTCGTGCTTTGTGCGTCTGCGCTCGTTTCGGTAGGTGGAGCTTTGCGAAGAGAGAGACTGAAAACGAGAGAGAGACTGACTGCCGTTGAGTTTGATTTCGCCGTGTTGCGGCGAATTGGCAATTGTTCGCTGGCTTACAGCACTTTTTGCTGCCCTCGAGGGTTTTTTGATTAATGAAGTGTGTTAAGAGGCCAAACGACGACGCAAACTGTTGCAATGCCAACGCAGACGGCAACTGCGACGACGACGACGACGACGGCGACGGCGTTGGCCTCGCCAAGGACAATGCTTGCGGCGAGTCCTTGATTGAGGTTAGGTTAGCCGCAAGTTAATCAAAACTAACGGACTTTTACCGTCGGCAAGGCACAACGCACGGGTGTGGGCGTGAGCATGGGCGTGGCATAGACACAGTCGCTGCCGAGCATTATCATATCTCTCTATCTCTGTGTCGCCGCAAATGTTGACGCTCTGCCGCCGCCTCTGCTGCCTGCGCTGCCTCTGCCTCTGCTGCTGCTGCTCATTTTGCAAGCGCGCGCTCTCTGTCTCTCTCTCCCTCCCTCTCTATTTATCTCTTCACTATGGCCATCCCGCTCGCTCACACTTTGACCAACGTAATGTGCTCCAAAATGTCGCCACTGTCGTTGGTCCATTGATGTGCGCTGATAGCGACAGCCCGGGCAGCGACGTCGACGGCGACGACATCGACTGCAGCAGCAGAGGCAGCAAGCGCAGCGCTTCAAAATGGCGTTTCAGTGCACACCTACACGCACACGCACGCATGTACATACATGTATGAGCGTGTCTGTGTGTATATAAGTGTCTGTGTGCGTGCGTGAGTGTGCGTGCATATTCTGCAGACTCTCCTCTCTCTCTCCCCTGGCAGATACACACACACACACACAGACAGGGCGTATATACGCGGCAGATACGAGAGTCTCATTTGGACAGTGCTGTGCAACTTTCTTGTGCCATGCAGAACAAACAAACAAACAAACAGACGAACAAACAAACGAAACAAGCAACAACAATAACAAAACCTCAGGCAACGTGCCGCTTCTTCTCTCTCTCTCTCTCATTCGCTCCCTCTCTCGCACAGCTTTACGGCCGCAGCCAGCAGCAGCAGCAGCTTCCAAAGCTGAGTTTTATGTCTTCATTAACTGAAAAGTTATGAGCCATAAGAGCCTGGGCGAGTGTAGGGAATTGATGAGGAGAGGGGGTATGGAGGGAGGGGGCTGCAACCACAGCATCTGTGTGCGGTAATTGGGGGACTGTCGCTGGTGACAATAGCAACCAGAAATCACATCAACAACAACAGAACAACAACAACAACAATGGCAGCAACGACAGACGACGACGACGAGAGTTTCCATTTGGCGTGGTCAGGGCGTGCAAAAAATGTTTAAAAATGGAAATACAACGACAATAACAATAACAGTAAAAGTGAGAACAGTCAGTGAATATTTCTGATCTGCGTCATGGTAATCATCACTTTGAATACCCTATAAACAACACTGAATTGAAGTTTCTCAAGTAAATCTGGTAATGATAATGTAAGAAACAAGACTTAAAGAAAGTAAGTCTAGTTGAATTATATATAAACTGAACTCTTTAGATATTATAGTCATATTTTCCAGTTTTGTACTCTTGCCACTACTGGGTATCTCAGTGTTGACTACTCGCTAAGTGTTTGCATTTCTTTTCTAACCCACGACATGACACAGTGCACAGTGGTCACCATTGCTGTTGTTAGTAGTCACATTGCCAGAAGTGTCTATAATTATATAACATACAAATAAACCATATATCGTAAATGGTTACTTAATTTGCCAATATTATGTATATTCGTAATCCCAGTGACACATTATCCAGCATATTCTGAGCACTGCGGTTACTAATAATTGCTTGCTCATCTAATTAGCTAATCATCACAGAAAGCTATTTACAAAAAAATTATCAAGAAAGCTGAGAAGTTGAGTATACACCGTACAAGCGGGCGTACATATTGTCTAATAATGGATCTATGAGTAAATAATAAAAAAAAATTCTTAGATATCTTTTATATTCTATAAATGGCTCGTAACCGAATTTATTTAATTTATTAAAATTATTTATTTAAAAATTAATTATTATGATCATTTTAATTTTTTTTCAAATATGAAAGTTCTAGCTAACAAATTGTGCTCCCAATTTTCTTTTTTTACGATTTACGAATGCTAATAGGGGGCGTGGCAAAATTGTAAAAGAAACTTTAATTGTTCAATTAAATAACAAATATTTTCAGCAATTATGGTAGCCTAAGCTTTCATAGTCGCAGAGATCTAACTGTTCATACAGACAAACAAGGTTGTATCTACTAAAATGTTGACGTTGATCATGAATATATATACTTTGAGCAGTTGCAGCCGCCTTCGTTTGGTTATTAGATACAAACTTGGTGGAATCAATTCTTGTAAAATTATTAAGAATTTCTGCATTTCTCAAAAAAATATGTTTATTTTATGCTAATCCTAATTTAAGGTGTATGTACTATGGTCAGTAAACTCAAAAAGAAACTTCATATAAATCAGTCTTATTTCCCAAAAATTCCTTTCAAGAAAACTCATTTCTTCCACAGTGCCTGTGAGAGTTTTACACGTTGCGTTGATAACTCATTTCACGTGTCTAGATAGTATTACCTACAACACTCAGAGCAACAGGAGTCGCAAATGGAAGGAGAATAGAGGGAGAGGGCAGCTGCGAAGAGAGACTGAGTGACTGACTAACAGAGACTGAGACGGAGACTCCTCTCAGAGACTGGAAGACTTTGCTTGGCTGTTTGGCTTTTTTTTACTGACGCTCGTAAAAGCAAGCTGCAGTTGGCAGTAGCTTTTGTTGCTGTTGTTGTGGTAGCTCTGCTGTCGTTGGAAGTCATCAAAACTGTCGTCGTTGCAAGTCGTCCAATATTCTATGGTTGATTCCACACAGGTCTCACTAGTTAACTTCGCTTCACTGATGCGCTTTTTTCAATTTGTCACGTACGGTAGATTTCTCGTTCGATATTCGCTTGCTCATTACACCGAGTGAAGACCCAAGCAGACCCAGCAGGGCTGAGACTGTCGTCGTCCGTTCGTCGAGGTGCTGAGCAGCAGGTCAACAGTTAGATTTGGGGCTGAGAGGGAGCTTAGACGGGTTCACTTAATAACAAATTAGTATTTATGAAATTCATAGAATTATTCGTTTATTCGTTTGTCCCGCTAATCTATAAAAATCACCATCGGCGCTTGCATGTGGCGGGTCTATCTAATTATGCAAGATTTGCAGGGTCTTACAGCATTTCTAGGCCAATACTCCAAGTGGTTGGGTATATACGCAGTATATAGAATACCAGTATATAGTATATATGGCTAGTAATCTCGTATATATGATGTAATGTTGACTAAATTATGACGTTGGCCGAAACGTGCGGTGGACACATTTATCATGGTGGCCCCTTGGAATCCGTGTTGGGTTTGGGTAGCAGACGCAAATGGAAAAAGCAATAATAACTTTATGTCTTTGGCCCCAGAACGAGCGAGCACACGAGGCCCCAGGAGCCGAAGGAGAGTCTAGTGCGAGTCCTGTGAGTCCTTGAGTTCACTATGATAGAAAATTGTGTCACGACAGGAAGCGAGATAAGAGCGTAATTTTCTTTCAACGTCGACAGGTAAAAGCTTTACAAGAAGTACCATGCGGACCCCCTTGCAGCACCCTTCCGTGGCGTGGACTACCCTATATAGACCGTGCTCCGGATGTGGACTATCGTGGTTACCGTTAGTCATTTTCAGTGATTGTTCAGCCGTCCCAAAGGTGCACTACGTTGACTTGACTTTTAATGATTGTCACGCTCCCTACCCAGACCTCCCAGACCACGTCGACTGCCCACAACAGACAGGCGAAACAGAGAAAGAGTAAGGGAGTAGTGGGGGGAGGGAATGGAACTGTGCCTAATTTGCATTTATATTCATAATCTTGGACATTGCGTCATGAAATATTGCATGTCCCGAACTTGTGACACTTTAATTGCTCACTGGATTAGGTACAGTGAACACCCACCAAGGGAGCAGCACCCTGTTGGTACTACCAGGTCACATTTGAGCTGTTTCGATTTCAGCTGCGTTTGGAGCCTGCTCGATTTGCATAAATCTCTGTGGCTCATTAGCGTTGTCTATATGGCACCAACATCTCTGCCTCCCCTCCCCCAATCCTCCATACGGTTATAGGTTCTCTTGTCTGTTCGTTCGCTACTACGTGACTTTTGCGGGTTTTGGCGCTTTTTCATCCCGTCTGTCGACAGATCGATTTTCAGGCAACCTTTAGCTGCACAGATAGGCAGACAGATCGCACAGAGAAAGAGAGACATGGAGAGAGAGAAGGAGAAAGAATAACAGAACCGCGTGATATTTAGCTGACCAGACAAAACAATAGCAAGATCTCGAGTTGTTATTCTCCAGCCAGATAAATGTCTAAAAATACAAACAAAGATATACGAGTTCGCCACACTTAATTGTACAATGTACAACGCGTACAACTCCAGTACAATGGGCCCTCCCTACCTAACTCCCTTCCTCTCCTCCTACTCTGTCTTCTGCTGCTGTGCCGAGTATATCAGACAGTGTCAGACCTTCTTCAGAAAGAATTCCTATTATCGACTGCGATACTCAGGCATAATTGAATCCTAAGTTTAATCTCGGAACGAAGTGCAATTCTCTGTACGCCATCGAGAGGCGAACATGTGTTAAAGTGCGATAAATAAAACCCACTCAAGGAATCATTATCATATCGCCAAGCAATCACAGAAACATTTTAAGTAAAACACATTGCGCACTTGTGTGTACAAAATACCCGAGTTATTTGTGTATTTCTTGTCGGATCATAACATGATTTACTGTTTTCCAAGAACTACTTATTCTACAGATATCGGTGTAACATATCTAGATAGATGTCTTCATTGATTGACCACAAACTCGTACGGAACTCGATAGATGAATGAACTTGAAATGTAAACGGTACGGCTAATTAAGCGCTACCTTGTTTGGTATATATAACTTTGTATACGAAATTTGATAAGCACTTAAGGTCTCAATGTTTATAGCTCAACGAATTTCCAAGTAAATGTTTCCTCTGTCTATATAGAAATGCAATCTCCCTTTGTATTGTATTTGGCATACCCTGTAGAGGGCAGTGTATTAGCTAGCGACCAAGAGTGGGCAACTTTGAGCTATAGCCAAGCGTAAAGAGATGTAAAGACATGTTCAAGTGGGCCACTCGATGTCTGCCAAGGTAAAAGCAGAGCTATGCGAGAGCTGCATGACGGTGTGTGTGTGTTTCTATAGGTGAGGTTGTAGGTGGGTTGTGGGTGTGTACAGTTGAGGGCAGCGCGTTGCGACAAAATGTCAAACAAGCGTAAATTGCCATTTTGCCATTTCAAGCCGCAATACGCGCAACACAACAAAAGCGGCACTTAAATTTAAAATAGAGTAGACTAGCAGATACTCCTCAAATTTAATAAACTCAAAAAAAAACCTATTAATATGATAAATATACTTCTCATTATTATACTAAGTGTTTAATTTCCTTTAACTCTGTTCACAAATTTAGCTCTTTAATCCCAACAAATTGCCGTTCGACTCTTTATAGGGTATGCAAATTAAAACAGAAATTGTATGTGAAATAAAGTATTGCATTGTGTTTGCAATTTACTGGCAAGAGTTATACTATGTATACATCAACAGGGCCGGGGCGAATTTTCACGCATTTTAGCCACATTCGCTCGTCGCTTTAAGTGGCTGCACAAGGAGCTGAGCCAGCCAGCAAGGTACCAGCCTCACCAGCCTCACCAGCCTTACCAGCCGTACTCTCTGACTCCATTGATAAACCGTTAGCTGGACCCAACCAGCAGCAAATTGGCATAGTTCAAATTCATTATTAATGCTTCGAAAGGTTCGCAAATAAAAATGGGCTTAAACAATGTCCGAAAAGGACATTTTACCCCAGCTGAACCTGAGCCTTAGATTCGACTGAGGTCCTCGTTTAACTAGCCTAGCGCGAAATTGCATTTCTTCCTTGTTGATGGCTAATTAGCTTGTTGCAAGTCAGGAAGGTTAACTATGGTACTTCAAGAAGTAGTTAATAAGATGTATTTGAGTGCAAAGTACAATAAAATACAGCAGCAGCAGTTGTTATGATCAAGTAAGCAGAGCGCAGACAATGTTGCGTAGCACCTTGAAGACTCTAACTTGGCTAACTGCTCTGTTAATAGTCAGAATGAATTGTTATTTGGCAGTTAGGTTCAATTTGTGCCCATCTCACTTTTAGTCGAAGAAAGTAATTCCTTTCTTTGAATATTTGCTTGCGAATCGAGTAGGAATATTTGAAGTATTGATATCTGCAGGCGGTGGGCGTAGCAAAGAACATTTGAAATTGTTTTTAACTGCGCTTGATATTCATATACCTTGTTTCCAAAATTGATAACTCTGGCATTTAGATTAATTGAAATATCGCTATTCATACAGTTGGACTGAAAGACAGACGTTGCTTAGTATACTTAACAAGTGATTTCGATTGGGAAATAGATACAAGTGTCTCCTTATGTGTCCTTATATTTTGTTTATTTTATATATCTAGAGAAAGAGTGAATAAAGTCTGTGTTGGCTTAAGGTGCTGAAATAATTTATTGATTCTTATACATATATAAAATAAGTAGATGATCGTCAAGAAAGAAACCTGAAAACTAAGCTAAAGATTTTTAATTAAAATTGTAATGGAAATATTGAAACAGAAGACGGTCTTCCGTTTATTCCTATCTGCGCTCAGCTGCCTAGCACAAAGAAGAATCAGTCCGGAACATTAAGTATATCGAATTGGAACTAACAAGCATACATACACTTACACATGTACATACGTATGTAGGTGTACACTTATGAACAATGTCTGCGCTTGGTTGGAATCATGGAATCATTTAAATAACATGGAACTGCGCTTCCGGTGCGATAAAGGCAAAATGGCTAAGTCAGTAGAAGCTGAAGCAGGAGCCAGAAAAGGCAAAGAAGGATAAGAGGGGAGTGGGGGTGTAGGGGAGCTAAGGAAGCCAATGTGCTGTAAGGAAATTATAACTCAATTTTGGACTCTGCTTGTTTGCTCAGTCAGCAGACAAGGAAGGAGCTCGCTCCAAGTGACCAGTTCCAATTCGTGTCCTGCTCATGATTGTGCGCATTATGCACATTACACACACACACACAGACACACATACAGCAGGGGGTGGCTGGGGGCGCTGCTTGAGAAATTTATGATTTATGTTGCTTTAAATCGGGCTACGTTATGTCCAGACAATCGAGCGTTGTCCTGGGAAGCAGCCAAGCGCCTGCAAAGCAAATGTTCCCAAGACACACAAATCCCTGCGAGTGTGTCGGGGAGTGTGCATGTGTGTGCATCTGTGTGTGTGTGTGTGTGTGTGTGTGAGCGTGTGGTTTTCATAGATTACACACACAATTGAATATATATATGCTGGGGCAACGCCCACCGCTTGCCACGCCACGCACATCAGCCCCTAACGAGCATCGGTAGCATGTGTGGCAAGAGCTGCTTCCCTGCCACTGCGACTGCCACTGCGACTGCTACTGCGGCTGCGACTGCGGCTGCTTCTGGTTATGCTTGAGCTGCCTGCACAGTTCGACTCCAATGCGAAACGATTTAATTTGTTTCGGAGGTAATGTGGCATATGCTTGCCACTGCCTTTGCCTCAGCCCACGTCTCTGACTGGGAGTTGCCACACAGATTGAGTGTTAAACATGTCCAGAGCGAGCTCACTCTCTCTCTCTCTCTCTCTCTCTTTCTGGCCACGCCAAGCTAGCGTTGCCTTTAGAGAATTTATTGCACACTCTGCGCGAAGGCGATTTGCATATTTATGAATAATGATGGATAACCAGGATAACCAGCGGGCATAGCGTGTCTGTTCTGTGTGGCAAGCAGCGAGGCAAGCTACAAACCACAGGCCAGAAAGCCAATGACAGGTGCCCGCACACAAAGTTAACCAAAACTTCGTTTGGCTTTTCCTTTTCTATAACCTTTGCATGACCACTCTCGACCAAGACTTCTAAGTTTGAGTGTGAGTGTGTGTGTGTGTGTGCGAAACTGATACACACCAACACATGCAACGTGTGGCACGTGCGCTCACATACACGCACAGGCAGCCAAGACATTGGTCACGAAAAGCGGAAGTGCTGATAAGGAATTTCCAATGTTTTGTTTTTTTATTTCGTTGTCGTGTTTAATGTCTTTTTGTCGTGCTTAGTGTCTTTAGTGTTCCCTCTGTGTGTGTGTGTGTCGGTGTGTGTGTGTGTCGGTGTGTGCGTGGCTGACCATATAATCTTAATAAGTATAAAATACTAAGCTACTGGCCCAAAACTCCTCAAGCGATTTTGTTGCCACAGCGAGAGAGTGTGAGTGAAAAGCTCTTCATCTTTCCCTCTCTTCTTCTCTTGCTCCTTCCCTTTCTCTTTTCTTTCTATACCTTCTTTGGCTATCCAGTTCACTCTCCTTGAAAAATGGTTGCCACAGCGTAATAACTATTTATATACCTTACCACAAAACGGATGAAGGATTAGAGGCAAGTGGAGCAGAGAAAACCATAAAAGATTTGCTGAAGGTTTGCTGCAATTTGGTCAGATATGTAACTAAGTATTGTATAACTTGTTGTGTATTGAATACAATAACTTTATAACTTGTTGCATACAATATACAATACAATATACAAAAAGTTCTTTAGATGTACATTCGATTCAATCGCAGAAGACTTTAAAAACCTTACTTTAAATTCTTTACAAAGTGAATTTTTAAATTATCTTCCTAATTCTATGAAGTTTCATCTGTAGCATATTCTTATCGCTATATTTTTATAGATACACTGTTAAATTTTCTCTCATAGATAACTCTTTAACCAGATACCCTTTTGGTGTGCACATTTTACAAGACATTTATCTTAGAGTATTTTCTCAAACCATTTTGATTTTCCTCGCTGAACTCTTTCTAGAACGGACAGTTTTACCAGTTTTCAATAAATTCCTCTATTCAAAATTCTCAGGCATCTAACAGTATACACTCCTTACACTCTCAAAACTTTCTTCCCCAAACGCAAACCACTTTTTAGTGTAGGCCTAGCACATCTATTAAGCGAGAACCTCCCTTGGCCGGACGCAGTGTCTGTAAAGAGCCTTTTGGACAATTCTTGCTCTTGATCACAGTCAAATTACTATTCTCTCTTGTTTATAGTACTGTGTTCTGTTTGTTTTCATTTCGTATAACCCCCCGAAAAAAAGAAAAGCTACTTGAATCGTGTCCGTAATTCAATTTTTATGATAGCAAATCGAAATGGGCGCTCATAAAACGCACATAAACCGCACATAAACTCAAGATGAAGTGTTCATAGAGGAACACAGTGGAGTCAGTTTGGAGCGCGACAATTAGGCAGAGTCAGTGCTGGAGTCAGTGTCTGATGCTGAGCCTTAGCTCCCATCCCAGCTGCGCGGCGATCTTCAGACAACGCGGCCACTTATCGAATTTCATGCTCGACTTCTAGTGTAACGCGTTGAAAACTTTTCGAAGTGACTGTGCAACGAATCTGCGTGTAAATCGACAAGTTGTGTGACAGTCGCCTCGTTGGGGATATTTATTTATGCGTCTATAACAATTAGAGCGGGGAGTCAAGTGGCCGCAGAGAATAAGCCGCGAAGGGGGAAGGGGAGTCATAGATAGTGTCAAGAAAGAGAAGGATGGGAAAGTGCAACTACAACCATAGAAACCGTAGAACCCTTGAGTTGATTATCTCACGGAGAACCTCATAAGGTCCCGCGAGAGTTTCGTAGCAAGCACGTGACTTAAACACACACCCAGAGCGAGAAAGAGAGGGGGAGAGAGAGAGGGAGAGGGAAAGTACTAAAGAGCTGGCGTAATTCAATTTACTGCCTAGTACCGCGGGCATGTTTAATTTCATTTCCAACGTATTTAAGCTAAAACCAAAGCAAACCGAACCAGACCGAACCAAAGCAGCCACGGACACAATGAGAAGAGAAGTTCGCATCGGTTCGGGACTGTTGCTGGGGTTGCGGTCAGTGTGTGTAGGTGTGTGTGTGTGAGTGCGGGGAGTGTTCAGGGCAAAATGTTCAATTTAAAAATTTATGCAATTATGAGCCGCAAATATTATTATATAAACAGAGGCGCAAATATGCGTGCATACAACGGCAGCGGGTAGCAAAAGAGCAGTGCGCACCCGCTACCAATCGCTCCTTCGCGCGCTCCCTCCCTCTCTCTCTCTCTCGCTTTTCCTTTGTGTGCTGCGTAATGGGAATGCGATGACAATGTGCGTTGTCTGCACTGTGTGATTAACAGTGGGAGAAGGACAGCCTATTCTACTGTTCTGTAACTCACGTAGTTCTATGAAGACTGCAAAGAACTTTTGCATAAACCTTGTTGAAGATATTGCATGTCTTATACTAAAAACTTCATCAAGAACTAATCAAAATTGTGTTACTTATGAGTCATTTCATGTTATGTCAGTCCACAATAGAGCGAGGAGTTAGTTTACAATAGACTGAAACACTTTTGTAAGTCCTGTATCACACGCAGTTTTGCGAATACTGCAGAGACCTTGGGCATAGGCTTCTTTATTATGTTATAAGTCTAATACTAGAACTTCATGGGAAAGACATCAAATCTTAAGACGTCTTTTTTTAATTATAAAAGTCTTATAACAGGCACAGTTCTGAAACAATCAATAGACCTTAGGCAAAGAGATAGTTAAACATTATTTTAATCATGAGATGCAATTCTGTATATACAGCAACGATCTTGGTTACACTTCTAGTTAAATATATTATAAATCTCAAACCGAAACTTCACAGCAAACGGATCAAAACTACAAAAGTAATCCTCAATTTGTGCTCCCAACTATCACAGCTACCTTATATTGTAATTGAGCGCATATTCAATTATCCACAACGAATGGGGTTAGCAGACTCCAAGAGTCTGAAGCAGACGCAGCTTATCAGACGACGCGTGACCAGGCCAGGCCGGCAATCACTTCAATGGCAACATATTGATAGACAATAATTTGTCTTAATGAAATTTTTACATTATTTATGAGATTGCCGGAACGTGTAGTCGACTTTTCGGGGGATGTGCTATGGCTTCAAGGCCCAACGACGACGACGTCAACGACGTCGCTGGGAAAACAAAAACAAGCTGCTGCTACTGTTATTGTAATTGTCGTAGTTGTTATTGTTGTTGTTGCTGTTGTTCGTGTTGCTTGAGGACTCTTTGCCGACGTCTGCCCCGTCTCGACCCCGGGGGCAATTAGTGTAACTTGTGTGCCCCGTTTAGATTTGTGGGTTGTTCCCGTTAGGGTTTGCCAAGGCTTTTCTTCCCAGGAACAGGTTGTGTCTTTTGTATGTGTGTGTGTGTGTGAGTGTGCATAATTTATTGTTTTTCTCTCGCTCTGTCTGCGTGGTCGGAAGCCCCGTTTCAATTATCACATTCTCCTGCGACTTTTGGGAAACTCTCGTCTCGTCTTGTAATTTCCTTCTCAGCTCGTAGAGCTTTTCATCGCCTTCGCTCTGGCAACCACAAAGCAAAAGTCCGAGTGGCTTAATGGGGCTTCCCCGCTGCGTGTGTGTGTCAAGTGTGTGGCAGGTGTGCGTGCGTGTGTGTGTGTGAGGTCTCTGTGTGTGCTTATCGCCTGCTTCTGCTTCTGCTGCTGCTGTGAAATGTGTTTTTCATTTCATTTTCCCGGATATCAATTGAATTTAAATTGAATTTCAAATTGGCCAAACTGACAAAGGGGGCGTGGTTGTGGGCAGTGCGGCATTTGTACTTGACAGCTTTGGACATTGAAATTGTAACAAAAGAAATGTATAAAAGAATGCTTTCCCTTGGAATGTCTTATCTTTGAAGTTTAAAGAAATACTGGAAAGGTCAAACAAAAAATATATTTTTGAAAAAATTTAAGTAAAATTGCAGGTCAGTGTTGTTTGAAATTTATGTTTGTATAAATTTACAAATTTATTTATTCAAAGCATCAATTAAATTTAAAATCAACTTATTTCTTTAAAACAAAATTAATTCTCGTATTCCGTTTCTAACCTCAAATTATAAATTATAAATATAAATTATTATAAATGTATTGACAATCTTTAAGATAAAAGATTATAATGCAGAAATATATTATATTTTAAAACTCTAATAAACTGAATTTTATGTAAGATTCAATGCTCTTTGGAATCATTTAATTTTAGAACTGAATGAAAACTCCTTTTCTTTAAATGTTAATCATCAGACCAAAAAATATGTTTAAGTAATTATATTAAATGTTTAATTTTCTTAATAAATTTAAATTTCTCTTTTCGCTATTTATAAAACGGTTGACGTTTATTAATTAAAGCATAAACGGAAAAAAGAAATAAAAGAGTCGCAAATTTTAAGAACGGGAGATGTACAATATATTTTTTATTGATTACAGATTTTTAAAATAATTACATGAGGATTACAAATTTTTTAAAGTTTACTTAAATTTAATCTTATAAATAAATAAATAGAAAAATACAAGCAGAGAGCTAATAATATTAAAAATTGTCACTAAATCCATATAAGATTTTCTCTTCAATAAGCCAGCAGTAGACTAGTTTGCGCAGTTTAAAATGCTGATTATTTTTTTCAAAAACATTCGGGAGGTATGATTATGCGTGCCCTCCTGTGCTCTCGTAAACTCTCTCCCCAGCTCTACCTCAAGCAGGCATCGCTCGGGCAGAGCGTTTGCTGTTGTCGATGGCAGCGGCCTCACAACGCATCAAGTTGCGTCGTCGTCGTGGCGGGTATTGTCGACATAAATGCACAATTTGCACACAAAAGCAATGCACACACACACACATTTCCACTCACTCCAACACACACACACACAGTCACTCACATTCAATGTACTTCCGGTGGCAGGACCTCTACCTGGAGGGAGGGGAACGAGGGAGGAGCTGGTACAGCGTCTGTTTTGATGTGTTTTCAAGGCCCTTTAGAGGGATAATACACACACTTAATTGCTCGAAATGATGCGATTGCGACGCGCGCTTATATCGCTTCCATGTGCACATAGGGCAAGTACATAGGGCACTCACTCAGAGTACTCATACACCCATTCATGTTCAGAGAACCACCCGAGGAACGTGCAACAAATGGAAGCTTCGTGCAGCTTTTTGGCGCGCTGCCGCCAGAAGTAACCGCCCTGCAAGTGTGTGTGCGTGTGTGAGTATGTGTGAGAGTGTGTGTGCATGTATTCAAGCCACAACAAAGGACACTCATAGCTCGTATCATTGGCGTACCATAGACGCTCAGCATAATTGCATTTAAAGGTCTTAAATACTTCCATATGAAAACATGCAGTCGAAGAATGAAAATGCAGAGACTTCAAATGGGGGCAATTTACTCGGCAGCATTGACTTAGAAAATACCCTACTGCAGTATTTGATATGTTATGGAAAGGTAGAAAATTTAAGAGAATAGCTTATAGCTTCAGTAGATTGTAAAGGAAATAAAATCTTACACATTAAGTGAATATATTAGTTCAATTGTAAATGTAATTCACACTTCATTAATTGCAATTTAATTCAATGATTTAATAGCATTTTTTAACATTTTAAAGGCTTAAAAGATTATTAAAGAATCCGGAATCCAATTTTTCTGACAGTTTCCATTCCTCATTTTAAACATTTCTTTAACTGCAAATGAAATTTTAGGCAAATTTATATTCAACATTTAAAATTAAATTCAAATTTACTTCGCATTAACTTTTCTTCAATAAAATAATAAATTCTTTTTAAAAAAATAAATTGAGTAACCTTTTATATGTTTTGCAACTTTTAGCAAGGGAAAGAAAGATACTTGAATTGGAGATAATAATTTACAAGATATTTTTAGAGCTTTCTGATGAATTACTAAATAGTAAAAGAGTTATTCATTATTTTAGTGACTCTAAGCTCAATCTGGAAAAAAGCAAGACAAACTTCCTAATCTGTTCGTTTCTACTACCTTTCATATAAATTTTCAAGATTTATAAGAGATTTAAATGCTATATAAGAACATTTCATACTGTTTTCAAAGATTTCCCCAAATCTAAAATATCAACCTTATATTAAAGTTATTCCAAACGAATCTCATGATTATTGCACAACTCACGCTCCCCAATCACGCGACTGTAGCTCACTTTGGTCTTCGTCCTTTGGTTTGGGTCTTGAATGCGACCCACAAAAACGCAACCACATTTCTGCGTTTTGCTCGAGTGTCCTCGACGAGGGCAGCCCAGCACTTCGGCCACCCTGGGCCAATGCTATAGCCATTGTTTCAATTTCCATATCGGTTACGTTGTCGCTGTCGCTGTCGCAGTTGTTGTTTTGATTGTGATGACCTCGCCGGGGTTTTGAGATCTGTAAATCCGTAAAATGTTTTGAGGTCTCATATTTTTATTATTATTGCATATTTAATGCAGACTTGATGTACGCCTCGTCACGGAGGAGGGGAGTGACTGCTGCCGCGGCAATCCAATTGTCATTCGTGACAGCTGTCGATCAGCTTGAGCCAGAAATGGCGGCTGAAAATCGAAAATCTTTTTATTTTTTTGTGTTTTCACGGTGGTTGGTTCTGCCGTATTGCCCGTTTCACGATTCACGATTCACATCACAATTGTATTGAGATTTCAATGTAATTGCCGCCCTTTGTTCGTGCGTTTGTTTGGCATATTTTGTAAATTATATTGCCATTTGCATAGGGCTGATCCGACAAACCGAAGTTTTAGTTATCATATTGATATGATACGTGCACGTCACAGTTGCTTCTATCTCCATCTGTAACGAATAACCTGAAGGTAAAAGGTTAAATTGTTATGTTAATTTAACGATATAATGCAAGCTTAACTAGAATGGAAGTAATCAAATATGGATTGATTGGGAATTTACATAGGCTTGGCAAAGATAAAAGATAGTATATTCAACTCTATAAATTCTGTTTAATTTTTTCCCCTGACATCATGTGTTTATTTCGATTCTTTTGATATGGCATGTGTATTATTCGACGTGTGTTCAAAAAGTAAGGTGACTGACTCAAATTTCACGGGCAATTTACTTTCGATTATCGAATTCTTCTTCCATTCTTTCCGAGCATCTGTACCAAGTTTCAAGTGTATAGCATTTTTTGTTTGGTAGTGAGAGGCGTAAAGGTTATAAGTGTTTTGCGTGCTCGGCGATTTTTTTGCTAAATTTTGAGCTAAGGAACCGTCGCATGAGCATTGCTTAAGAGCTGTTGAATAACGTCAACGATGATCCAGATTTACTCAAAAGGGTCATAACTGGTGACAAATCATGGGTATATGGTTATGATATCGGAATCAAAGCCCAATGGTCCCAATGGAAGAGCCCAGATAAGCCAAGTCAAAAAAAAAACGAAGGTCATGTTCGGTCAAATGTCAAGGTTTTGCTGACTTTTTTTACGATTACCATGGCGTGGTGCATTATAGGTTCTTAACATATGGTCGTTCGGTCAACAAACAGTACTATTCTGAAGTTATGCGCCGTTTGCTAGAAGCAATACGCAGAAAATGACCGGAATGTGGAATAAAAATTTATAAATTATGAGCAGGGCATGTTTTTTGGTCTTGGCTTTCTGGGGCGTTGGGTGCCATTTATGACGCACCACTCTGTACACCCTATCTAGGCCTGGCTGGAGTTGGAATAAGAACAATAATAATAATATAACAGTTTATCAACATTATACAATTTCTTAGTATATCTCGAGTCTTGCCTGCAAATTCCTTTCAAGGAAATGAGTTTTGTATGATTTTAGGGATATAAAAAACAGATTTAATATAATATTTATGGTACTGTTATATATTATATTTATATATAAGATGATATAACTCTGCATAATATACAGTCATATATATAATTAAAGTGTGCTCTATAAATAATTTCCACTCTCTACCTTCAATAACCAATTTTATTTGCCGTCGACTTCCAAAATGCACCTTTCGCTGCAGCTGACGTGACACGCGCATTGATCACTTTGCCGCCTTCAATTGTCAGCCTCTATAAGGCTGGGGGAACTGTCTCAAATGCGTGGATTTATATCACACAATTTGCACATTGCACGCGGCTTAGATACGTTGGCGGAGGAAATCAATTTTGGATTCTGATGTCTGTTTGATGTTGTTGGCAACTGCGTCACACCTTGCCAACAGATTGCCGGCGAGAACAACCCGCCAAACACCTTTTGGTAGATGTCAACGCCCGTACACGCTGTTGGAGTACACTCACACACACACACACACACACAGAGACACGCACTCACTGTGAATATTCATTGTCAATTCGCAGGCTGCTGCTGGCGGAGACATCCGCAACGAGAAATTGCCGGCAATTGTTTTGCAAGCGGGCGCAATCGCCTCAGCCTCAGCCACAGGCTCAGCGATAGACCGAGACCTCTTTGGGCTTCTGCACATTCCCGCACACGGGCAGAACATCTGTCGGATGTCGGAAGTTGTATCTGACGGCACGCCCCACACAGCCCGAGGTAGGTGGGCAGGAATCGTGTTCACTTTTTCACTGCAAGCTGCGCCTCGTCGTTTCGGAAATTATTCATAATTTTCCACCACGTGGCACGGCGTGTCGTGGCATGAGGGGCATGTGGCATGTGGCATGTGACATGGCAGTGTTGTCGCAAAGAGATCTTATCGCCACAAGGGTTGTCTGTCTGCCTGTCAGCGGAAGCAAACGCCAGTCACTCCCAGCCAGATAATGAGCCATGGCAAGAAGGCGTCTAGGAACCCGCTTGACCACACCCCGCTCTCCCTGTACCTCTCCCTCCCATCACTTGAGGCAGAATAAGAGGAAAAAAACAAGCGAAAATCAGTTTTGATATTTTTGCGGCTTTGCTGTGATAATGACGTGATAATTGCTTTCTGTCCCGTCTGGCTGAGATCTCTGGCCCGTGTTTGGTGTTGAAGAATCCTTGCAAGTGACACATCGCATTGGCATTTTAGAGCATTGGCAAGCAAGTTCAAAGGTCGCCCGGGTCGCCACCTGCTGTGCGCTTTTAATTGCAATGTGATGACGAAGATGCCCGACAAAACGCCGACACGACGGGATTAAGAAGCGACCGCCCTGCGGCAGGGTTGCCAGCTCGGGAAACAAAGTAATTACGGGCTTCCATTAAACGGAGGTAGAGGAAGAGAAAAGGGGGGACTCGCCGTCAAGTGTCGCATAGTGACAGCTTCTTCCGGGAAGCAGCCGGAAAATGCTTGAAAATGATTCAATGTATAAAAATTCTATTAGCGCCGTTAAAGGAAATCGCCTCTAATAGCCGCATGCCACGTGGCCACAGAAGCTTCTGCCTCACGGCTGCTGTGCCCAGTCGTGTGTCGCAAGGGACAACCGCAGCTCAATAGAAAGTGATGGGGAGGAGGGGGGGGAGATATCTGCCCCCTGGCAAACAATACAATTGAAAAATTATAAAAATTCGCACTTCCAATTCGATGCGATGCGTAACGAATGGACGGGCATCGGGCTTCGTCCTGCCTGTGCCGCCAGAGATACACTTGTTTGCCATAAAGCACACGCGCCACACACACACAAAGACACACAGTGGCACAGGGTGGCCGAGGGTGACTGTTGGACAGCGGGTCAGGGGGGTTGAGTAGACATCATCAATATTGCAGAGCGTGGCGTTGATTCCTTGCTCTGTCAAATAAGCGTAGCTAATGTGTATTAAGTGCAATCCGGGCAGGATGCTGGGAAAGACACTGAGACAGTGGATCGCATAACAACCCCCAGCCTCGCATCACTTAGTGCTAATCGCAGTTCATGCAAATGCTTTATAGAGCTTAATTTATGCGGCAAGTCAAGTGCCAAGGTCAACGAGTGGAGACTTCGAGGGGGCAAGACGATGTGCAAAGAATGTGCAGAGAGAAATATGTATATAAATAATGCATGTATATAGAGTGATCTGCATATATAATAGGCATATGTTTATATTATATACATATGCAGCAGTAATCTTTAGTTGTGACTTTGTAAATGGAAAATGAAGATGATATCGCACTATATAGTGATTAGCTAGTCAATTTCTAAGTCCGACTCGATCTAACATTTAGAAATTGACTAGCTTATCACTGCATATCATAATATAAACTTATAAAAACTTAACTGGCTAAGTCAATCAAATCTCTAGGTCTTATATTATATGCTCAATATTATAATTAGTACCAGATTATTATCCAAAAATCAAATTATTCTTTGAAATTGTGTGATAAAGTTTAAAAACTCGAAATAAGTAAGTTAATTGCATGAAAACACAACGTAATTAACTTCACTAATTCACTCCAACCTCACTTTTTTCAAACTTACCTCTGAAACAACGTAATTAACCTCACTTATTCAAATTATGCTTTGAAATTGTGTGATTACGTTCAAAAACTTGAGATAAGTAAATAAATCGCATACTAACACATCGTTATTAACCTCACTAGTTCACTCCAAGCTCACGTATTTAAAACTTATCTCTGAATCATCGTATTTAACCTCACTTATTCACTTTAACCTCACTACAGCACATTCACCTTACATCCTACAAACTCACCTCGCTACACCGCTTCATATTCCCCTCACTCATTAAATCGTGTATCCACACATCGTACTTAACCTCACTAATTCACTACAAACTCATCTACGCGAAACTTACCACAAACTCACCTAACTACGCAGCTTTTTTCCCCCACAGTCATTCAATTACGAACTTGTTTTGTTTTTTGCGCATCTGTTTTGTTTTTTTTGATTTATGTAAATTTTGCAATTTCAAAATTTCTAACAATTTAGCGAATTAACAATAAACTAATACCTATAAGTTACGATCTAACCAAAAGAACCGAGAAATAACAACAACAATTAAGTCTCAATCACGTTGTAGGCGCCAGCCCAGGCCCCTCCTCCCCATTCCCCCTTCCATGCTTCCCTGAGGAAGTTAGGAGAAGTGAAGGTTATTGAACTGATCGCGATTATCCTTGACCATGTTGTTGTACTTCCATTTCTCGGCCGACGAAGCCTGACTACTCCAGGAGCCCGAACTGTGGCTCGACTGCGGCTTCGAGGCAGAAGAATTGGGCGAAGATTTCGACTTGTCGGTGCTGTCCTTGCCGCTTGTCAGGCATTTGTCGGTACGCTCCGTATAGACCATGTTGTTGGGTTTGTTTCGATCAATTTTACGAACTTTTCACGGTAATTTCACTACCGAATTTTTTATCCAATTAGAGAATTGCGCAAATTTAGGCTGAGTGCTGAACGTAGTAGGTCAAAGTTCACGGCACTGTCTGCAGCAGGGTGAGCACCTTCAGTTCCTTATTGTTGGCCGAGTTGCCCGTGCGCGATCCCTTGCTGGACGACAGACTTTTGCTCAATCTACGAGTGCAAAGAAGATCAGCAGTTAGGACCCTCTTTTTCTCCATTTCTCTATCTCTCCCTCTCTTTTTGGAGACTTACTTGAGTAGCTTTTGTTTGGTAATCCTGTTGCTGAGCTTTGGCATTGACACAAAACTTTAGTGCTGGCACATCGGGAGAAAGGAGAAGAAGAAACACGATCCGCTCGCCACCGTACGGAACTTTCTACTGAGCCTCTAACGCCGCTTGCAATCCGCTTTAAATACCCCACACAGCCACGTCGCAGTGCAATGCACAAACTGCAAAGCCGACTCTGTCCATGTACTGCGTCACAGTCATCAGTTCTAAGCGAAGTCGTCGTCGTCGTCGATGTGGACGTCGTCGTGAGACAACGAAGAAAGCCCCGGCCCCGGCCAGACCCGGCTCAGACGCGAAACCCGTTCGACGACGGCAATGCAAATTAGAGTTGCCAACCAACTGGTTTTAGCAAACACACCACCTCCTCCGCCTTCAGCTGCCCGCCGAACACCCTTTCCAACTGTGCAACCTGCCGCGATTCACGTCGTCAACCTTTGCCGGCTCGAGTCGAGTCGAACTGATGGAAACCCTATCGACATGAGTTTTTCAACTGTTTTTCCTTTTTTCCCTGATAAAAAACATGTGCCATATTCATTTGTGTACCATGAATATGCATGAATATTCACTAGTACTCACACTTATAGAGCAGAGCCACTGACGAGCCTGCTCACCTACCCACCTGTCTGATGAAAACTGCCCAAAACATTGCATCAGCCAATTTGCGACTGTGCCTGTTGCCAAGTTTATAGTATTTTAATCTGTTGTTGACGCTCTTGTTGGTGGTTATATAGTCGTCTTTAGCTGTCGTCCGATCAGCTGCAAATCAAAAGATTCCATTAGCATCTATAGATAATTATTTAGGATAGTTCTCCGGCTACCAATGGGATAGGTCTGCTGTTTGATCATTGAATTGAACAACATTAGGATCTTTAAAGGTTGAAATATTCTCTGTATTAAATTGTTTTTTAACTTTGCTTTAACTTCACTTCAATCGAATATCAAAAAACAATTTTATATCAATTATATATCATAAATATATCAAGGTTTCTTAGCTAGCAAATAAAAACTTCGAGTCAGTGAACCTGCAAAAATATTTCTCTTCTTTCAAACATTGTAAACTTTAACACCTTTTCATGGTACTCCATCAACTACTCTACTTTTCTAGAGGAACTGAATTTCGGAACTAAAAGTGAATACTTGATTACTGTATTTCTTTAGTCGATCTGCAACTGCAGTGGGGCCATTGACAGCCACAAATTCGGTTCAGTCTTGTACTTTGATCGTCTGGCTCCTCTCGTGTTTAAATGTCAGAATTTGCATTTCAGTGCGATCTTCTTCTGGGAATCGTTGTTTCTAATGCCAAAAGTTTGCAAAGTTTATATGCAAAATTGCTAATTTAGTCAAAATTCAGAAACGTGTAGCCAGGCAACAGGTTCCCCAAAGATTTACAAAGTATATAAAGCTGCTGACGTTCAGAGACGATAATACAATGCCCAAAGCTAACGCAGAGGAATGATATGTTCGAAAAAGGAATATCCTTAAGTTGAAGACCCTTAGGAAAATATATTTCAATCTAAAAAGATGTATCCTAATCGAAAACCTTATGAAAATGTCTTTGAATGTTTGAGTTCCAATTCCGATGAATATTTTAAACATTTGTTAAACTCTATAAACCCGAAAACCTCATGAAAATGTTTTTGAAAATTAAAGTTCCAATTCCGATAAACACTTTAAACATTTGTTTACCCCAAAATTCTATGGGGAACTCCCCAGAGATTCACTTTACCCACAAACATCCATTGACGGTTGTTCGATCGTCATGACGTAGACCCGGCAACAGATGATTCCCTTGACGCATACTCTCCCATCTAATCTGATTTTCGGTTGTTTTCGAAACGATCTGAAGATCGAGATTTGCATACGCGCACAAACAGCGATCTGGTTGGCCTGGTAACTTGTTTTGTTTTTCGACTTGGGCTAACACGCAGCGACCGCATGATCAAACTATGTATGTGGATCGAAGCCGAGGGGTATAAAAGCCTCTCACAGTGCCCACGCTCGAAACACAACTAACCAAGACGCGTAAGAAAACAAATCTTCCCCAAAATACTTCCGAGAACGTTCCGAAGCAAATGTGTCAATGAAGACACCAGATACCAAAGCGAAGTTACTCAATAATATAAGGTGAGATCAATCAGATAGAATTACAGTATGCAGTATGCTAATCCACAATCTCTTTCTTTTCCTTTGCAGTCTCTCCAAACATCTCTCCTCCAAGAAGGGATCCCGCACAAGCAACTGCGCCAATCGTCTGGAGTTCTCCGTCCTCACCCTGCTGACCAACGTGCCCTGACTGCCCTACCCAGCCACCAAGTACCAAGTGTACCAAGTATTGTACCCTTTACATCCCATTGTAACCAATTCGAATCGAACAAAATGGTCCATCAGAATCGTACACCCAGCAAGGCCATTCCGGCCAAGCATCTGAGTCCGATGCGCAGTGATCTTGTTGCCAGTGGCAAGTACGCGGTATCTAGCAGTCCGGTTGACAGTCCGTTGCGCAACACACGGCTCGCGGTGAACAACAACAGCAGCTGTGGCATGGGCAGTCAGTCGGCCTACAAGTACAACAACATGGTCAGCAATAATCGGGAACAGTTCAACAATCTGCACTTCTGCTAAGCCAGGATAATGTTTAAAGTGATGAATGAAGCGGATAATGAAGAATGTTGTTGATCATGATGGTGTTTGTCGCATTTGATTGCAATAAATATGTTTTTTAAATTAATTACGCCGCCTGTTTGAACTCATAAATCGCAGTCACGTGTCGCAGCATTTGCAAAACATTTTCCAGCTCGCGAAAAATCCTTGCATCCTCCCGTCCGACACTTTTCTCCATTTCGGGCAAATTAAATTATTAGCATCCGTTCCCGCTCCGGCAAAAGCCGCCGGCTGAAAGCATTTTTCATTGTTTGCGGCTGTCTGCGCGCACTTTGTCATCATATGCAAATCACGTGTGTGTGTGTGTGCCAGTGTGTGCGGGGTATTTGGCCACATTTCGCACATTTGGCATTCGGTTTTTTTCCATATGCCCCACCACATATCGCACGATACATATATTTACATTAGACGCTGCGCTCGGATTTGCATAAATCTTGATTAGTTTTGAGCTGGATTTCACCCAAAGACCGTTTAAATTGTGACAGGGTGTTTAGCTATAATGCAACAAATCAAAAATTTACTGTTAATTCATCTATCACAGACAGCAAGTGGACGATGCTAATATGTTCACAGAACTGCTATTATCTGTCTCTCACAAAATATATATAAAGAATGAACTATAGAAATAAGAAGATAGATATATGGATATAAATATGTATCCATATAACCGATTGCTCATGCAGTTACTCCGTCTATCATAGGAGGTCAGTAGAAGAGTGTAGACAGGGTATCAATTCTACGAATTAAAGTGAACTCGAAGCCGGAAATGAACTATCAAGCGTCGTAAGTTCAAATCGCTGTCTTTGGTATAACGGCACAGCAGAGATAATAGTTTGGAAGTAAGTAATGTGAAATATTTTGATTTTTATTGATGTCAATATGTGTTATGAAGGCCCGCAGATAAAGTTTTTTTCGAATTTGAGCACTTTCCGCCCCGTAAATCAAAAAAACTGCATTCCAAGTGTTATTTTAGGTCAGGACAGAACATTAAAGATGAAAACAATAACTGTCAACACCTTAATGATTTCTGAAAATTTGGTTACGATGGGACAATAAACATAATAGTTATTAAAGAAATAATTTGATGAGTAACGGATTCTCAAACCGCTCTCTAAAGTATGCAACAGAAAGTACGCTATAAATAGAAGTTTCACATTTATGAACAAAAAGAAAGTATTGTACCTATAAATTAAATTATAAGTAGTCTTGAGAAGAAACAACTATAGTTGCACATTAGATTATAGAAAAAATGTGTAAATTGATCCCCTAAAAAAGAAATAAACAAAAATAAAAAACACATTTATGAAATCATTTTGGTCACAATCAATTACATTTGTAACTTTTGTGATTCTTTTGATGTTAGATCTAGGGCTACTTCTTTCGAAGATGCAATATTATAAACATATATCGACTTATCCGTTAACTTTCTGGACAAAGATTAGATGTCATAGTCTTTAAAAATTTCCCCAATCCATTACCAAAATTGAAATAAATGTAAAAATATTCAAAAAGAAAAAAGGAATGTTTGCCTAGAAATTAATTTAATTTACAATTTTATAAATAATATGTTTCAAATAAATTTGGATAAATTTTTTCAAAAACCTATAAATGAGATCATCATTTAAGTTATTCCACTTTTCTTAAATTTACACGTGAGTATTTTCAATTAAAAGGGAATATATGTTTACATCGAAGCAGAAAGTGTGACTACTGTGGAATCGGGTATGCAAATGGTAACTGGTTCTAACCACGAGCCCGAGTAAAATTGATGAACTAGACACGCTTGGAGACAACAAGCTCACATACTTCAGATGAGTAACTGGATATATCGGAACAGGTTGTACAATATAGAACATATGCTGGAGGTATAGTTAGCCACTAGTTCGATCAGGTTTATTTGCATAGCTTGTAAACAGTAAAGTTCCATAAATCAGCTAAGTTTTCCCAGCACATTTTCTATTATTATTACATAACTTCGATAACAACCCCCCACGAAGAGAGAGAGGGAGAAAGGGAGAGGGGGAGAGAGTGGGAGCGAAAAGCATTAAAAGACAATCTGTTACATCGAAAAGTGCACACAAATCATCTACAGAGTAGAGTTTTATGCCCGAAAAACGTTTTTATTATTCCACTAAATTAAGCGTGCTCAGCTCAAGAAGCGAAGATTGAGGATTGTGTTCAAATTGCTCAATTTCAGAGCGAGATGCGTTCGTGGCGTCGACAGTCATTAAATTATCACACATTCAACATCAAAAACAATTCACAAGTCGAGCTCAGTGGGCGACCCCTCGACGAGGTCGACGAGGACCCTCCCCCCTTGTGCGCTTGACTTTAACCCCCGCAATGTAATGGCAAAGGCAGGGCAATATGCTACGCTGTCGCCCTGCCGCATTACAAGCTGAAAACATGGTTATTACATCAGGATGTGGCAGGAGTGGGTAAGCCAAGTGGACAAGGGGGGTGGCAAGTGGGGGAGACAGAGCCGAGCTGCTGCTGCGCACATGTGGGCGTTGCAAAGCGGATGCTGTGTGTCTTCTGAGGATGATGATGATGATGATTATGACAGCATGACGAGAGAAGGAGTCCAACCCCGATTGGAATCTTTGGTTTTTGCATGGCTGCTGTGCAATATGCTGGCCATTTAGCTGGCCCCGGTCGGACGGGGGACGGGGCTAAGTGAGACGATGACTAGCCCGGCCAGATGACGATAAATCATAAACGAAACATCAATTCCAGCAGCACTTGACCCAAACTGGCACCACGGACTGCACATTTCATTATTGGCCAGGCCGGGCCAGATTTGAAAAAGGATTTTAAAGACAGTTCGCCCTGAGAGTTTACTCCCAAGAACTTTAGATGGTCACGTGGCGTTGTCCCAAATTAATTAATTGCCAGCCAGGAAGATTGATTAAGTAAGACAGTATGACAACCCCTTTACCTCTCCCTCTACACCGTAACCCCTTCTACCACTTTGGCTTATCTATCACGCCAACATCCTGAAAGGATCTGTCGGAACAATTGGCATTTCCATTCTTGTCGCTGTCTGCGAGTTGTTCGCAGTTGATTTATCGACATTTTGGCGGAACTCGCCGAAATGTTTTAGCAAAAAGTTCATACGGAGGCAAACGGGAAACGCAATCGGTGCACTGCCAAAAATAAATTGATTACTGTCACGGAAATAGCTAGCAAAGCTCCAACACACACACACACCCGCACACACACACGTGGAGCTGACTGAAAGTTTGTTTATTAATCGATATGGCAGGACGATACGACACCTTGGCCAGGTCTCAAAGTCAAAAGCAGCTTACGGCTAAATCAAAGCAACACATGGCAAAGGGGAACCAAGACAGTTGGAGGCGGGGGAAGCGAGGGAGGGGAGGTGCCCTCACGTGACATAGATCACGTGACATGGCAATAAATAGTTTTGCGCTGTCAATTAAAGACACCTGCCGCAGGTAAGTGCCGGTGCCTTGCCACATAAGGGTGCTTCATGCTTCGTGCCTTGCGGTACGGCAAAGTCAACTCATTTATCAACTAAGGTGTGTCTTTAAATTGGCGAACGTGTTAGGTTTTTGCAAGGTATTTTTCTCAAACTGTGGAGAAAGAGTGGGAACTCTAATAGCTTAGAGTATTCTCTGGCTTCAAGACGTCTTTTCATGCACTTAACATTGTTCTTTAATTTATTTATTTAACTATTTATTTAAAGTCAACTATGGTCAGTCGACTGTTTTAAAGCTGAAATAGATTAATTGAACTTATTGTTTATAAGTTTTGAATTAAATATATAAAAAAATAAATTTATCGAATGTAAATATCTTTAATATGAAAAATTTTATTAGAAGGTTAAAACTTAAATAAGAAGAAAAGATTTTAATTAGAATTTACTAACTGCCAAATATATGATATTCTCAGGTAACATTTCTATTAATGTTTCAATGCCTTCACTGAGTTAGCTTGTATATATATTTTATATATCTGATTTTAATAGAGTTGAAAAGTATTACTAAAAACATTAAAATAGTTTTCCAGAATAACTGCAATATAAGTTCTTCGAATTCAAACAAAGTTTAAATAAATATGCAAATTACAATGCAAGCTTTTCTAGCTTTAGCTATATCTTTGCAAATCGTGTTTGTTCGATCAACAAAGAACTTTCTCAATTTTGAGTCAAATTTTATCTGCGAGCATTAATAAGACATATTGTCAGTAAATTTGGAAGACCTAACTTTTAAAGTATCTGAGATCTAGATGTTCATACGAACAAAAATACTTAATTTACGAGTATATGCCTATATCGACTTGCCTGTTAACGCTGAGCAATACAGAAATGCCTTCTTATTCAACTCAATTGGAAAAAAGTGATAATACCCTTCTACTTTATTGGTTCTGAAAAGAAAAAACCTCATATAAGAGCACTGAAAAGTTGTTTCAGGTGTACCTAACCCCATTCCTTCTCCATTAGATAACAAACCCAGCTATCTGACGCAAAAGTTATACGTGTGCGCGCTGCCCCCGATTTTAGATTACACTTGGAGCGAATGGCAACCCCTTTTTTGGGGGCAATCGGGAACACCTTGGACAAAGCGATTGATTGGCGCTAACAAATGTATTAGAAACTTTCTCTGTATAATTTCCGCATTTTCAGGACATGGAGCCAAAGCATTCACTTCAAATTGCACTTCCGTGCGAAAAATTGTTTATCGAAAACTTTCGTTTGTGTCGAGACTTGACTCCCGTTGCTCCTCCTTCTAACCCGCCCCCTTTTCCTATATACATACATATATATATAGCTGCCATTTCCCAGTTCAGCTTGCTATCAATGGCAAATATTTTGCACAATAGAAACGCCGCACGTCACCCCCTCCTCCCGAGTCTCATTCCTCGTTCCCTTTCCCACAGGATCCATCGATAAAGTTCGCACCTATTGTCATTTTATTGATTCGTTATAAATTTCACACACACACACACACACGCACACACTCGCTTGCTTATCTTGCAGTAAATGTAAATGGCTGGAAAATGTGCCCCGCCCACTTTTCACACACTCTCAAACGGCACACGCGTGTCGTAACCCTTTCTGGGCTTATCTTCTGATGACTTTTCAATGCGATTTCTATCATTTAAAATTCCGTTTTATTGCCCTTTATCAGCAAATAGAAAGGCAGCAAAAAGCGGAGGAAAACCTGTGGAAAAGGGAATGAAAACTTTTTGCTATTATAGAGAGAAAGACGTTAAAATAAATTGATACGTTTGCCAGTTTAATTCGATTGAGTTTTTTTCAATTTTCGGACGCTTATCGATTTTCTGGCAGAAATCTCTGCACACGGCGAAGCACTTAAAGCAGCTGTTGATTCCGGCTGTACTTGTCTGTGTGTGTGTGTGTGTTTGTGTGTCTGTGTGTGCTGCTGTAATTTTCCAAAACTTTTTCCACACTTGATTTGATAATGTGTCGTAAATTTTCGCCTGCTTTTGGCATTTTCACAATTTTCACAATTAAGGCGCATTTAATGACGTGTCGCAAATATAAACACAACACTTCCTGACGACAAACCACCCCCCACCCGCTCACACCCGGCCATGGCCTCATCAACAACATGCCTTCCCCTAAATTAACCCCCCCGCGTACGCAGCTGTTGACATCATTCGGGCAGCGTCCAGCATCGACGACGAGGAAATTTTGAAAATCTCCGACTTCGCTAATTGAGCGGAACGTGAAAATTTTTCCTAATTAAATAATTTCCTTAATTTTTACGACTTGAAGCGGAAAACTCGTGCTTGCAATGATATTTTATATGTGTGCAACATTCTGAAGTTACGGCCAAGTATCTAGAGAATTATGGTTATTATTCGACCCATTATCAGGCAAGTGAATTTTAATAAGCCGCCAAGAAGGGAACGAAGCTGGAGGTTGTCACTCGGAATCCACCCCTGCCAGCCACGAAGCCTTTTGAGAGTTGTCACAACTGCGCCTGGCTTTTTATAAATAAATATATTTTGAGCGCAGTATAATTTTAAAACCCGAAATATCGTTTTTATTTTGTATTTTCAATGTTTTAAAAGTCATTCGTCGTGGGAGTGCAAGCAGTTTGAGGCAGTGAACTGCTTACTCTGCTTACACTCTAACGGCAGTTATTTGCATTTTAAGGCGCCCGCCCATAAGTATGCTACGGTAAATGTGCGTTTGACATAAATGAAAATTAAAAAATTTATTTATGGCCTGCTTTGGGGCGCTGTCGGAAATGATACAAAGGTAACAATTTAAAGAAGCTAGATTTCTCGTTGTCCGCTTTTATTGTATTATTTATTGAATAAAAAACAGCTGAGTTGCCAACACTATATGCATTTTTTATCTGTAGATTTAGTTTTCTAGTGAGTGTGTGGGAAGAAGGTTGCCAATTTTCTTGACAGTTATTTAAATGAATTAAATGAAAACAAAATGTATATTTAGGATATTAAAATTGTGTTAATAATTTAAACTTACTTTTTGTTATGTTATTTGAAGCTTTAAAATAATACATATTAAAAACTCGTTTGTGTGGAGTCACTACAAATGAACAATAGAACAGATAGTAATAGAACTGTGTAAAGTAACTTCCGGTAAGACGTTGCTTCTCTTTTTTGCTAGGGTATCTCACAACCTATATGCACTTCTTGAAGATAGACTCCTTAGATAAGCCACAGCTAAACCGCCAAGCCTTAAGCCAACGTCACTACAAACTTTAATCATCGAGTGATTTAGTGATCTAGTTGATATGACTGATGTATAGAATAACCGGCTTGGAAAATTGTTCCCCCGGCGCAAAATTAAAACGTGTTCAAATTGGGATTTAGTTTTAGCTTATTTTGCTAACGATAAATACAAATTAAATTCATTACAAGTATGTGTTTATTTACACGAAAATTTGCTGTACTCGGCAAAGTTAATTAACTTTGCAGTTAGTATATGTACTAAGTATTTACTCAATGAGTCGCGCTCATTACGTATGCAATTTTCATTATAATCGACTGGAATTTACGTAATCAAAGCCGATGCCCATCAGCACCAGAAACACCACAGCGAAACAGTTGATTGAACATGCCGCAAGTGCCACAGCATCTGCAACTTGCGGCAACTTCGTCCCTCGTAGGGCCCCGTTCGAGTGGGTTGTGCTGCCAGCAGTCTAGAATCTTAGTCTGCGACTCGAGTGGAGTGCAGTAATCTTGGGTATCAGCTGTCGCCGACTCATTCGATTCGATTCAGTCGCCCCAGAAGCGTCAGCTAGACAAGTTGCATACAAGAAAAAACGGATCTCTCTCTCGGTTATTGTGTTGCCAACTTGGGAGTGTGTGTCGGCCCCAAGGTCTCGCACTGCAAAATTTGTGTATGGTTTTTGTTTTTTTTTTTTTTTTGAAATGCCATTTAAGCCCGAAGCTATAATTAAGCCAGCGTTCTACAAAGATTTAAAGTGCAACTGCAACTTGAACTACCCACAACAATAGGAGTGCATTAGTGTGCTAACAACTTAACTGCCGGTCACGATCTGAAGTTACAACAACAACCGACTACAACAACTGCAAAACAATGTTGAAAATGTTGTTGGCTTTGGTGGCCCTGCTCTTTGGCCTGGCCGGCACAGAGTCGGCTCAGATACTTGGCCTCTTTGCACATCCTGGCAAGAGTCATTTCGATTTCTTTCGTCCAATCTTTACCGGTCTCGCCGAGCGTGGCCACAACATCACCATGTACAGTTACTTTCCGCTCAAGCAACCTATGTTGAATTACACGGATTACGTCTTCGAGGGCATGCCAGTGCTGACTGACGTGGTGGATCTAAAGGTGCGTAAGCCAGTGTAGAGTGAAGTTTTCCTTATTGTCTGCCCTCTCCCCCCTTTCAGACCTTTGAGGCGGACTCGCAGCTGCTGGGCCTGCCCTTCAGGGTGCCCACGTTCTTTATGCTCAACGATTGGGGCCTACGCGCGTGCGAGGTGGCGCTGAATTCTCCCCTGATTGCTCAGCTCCTCTCGTCGCCGCTGCGTTACGATGTCATCCTGATGGAACACTTTGCCAATGATTGCATGGCTGCCGTGGCACATCTGCTGGGCGCGCCCGTTGTGGCCTTGAGCAGCTGCGCCATCATGCCTTGGCACTATCAGCGCATGGGCACGCCGTTCATTAACCCTATAATGCCCATGAATTTCTTGCCTTACAGCGATCAAATGACACTCGCGACGCGTCTCAACAACTTCCTGCACTTCCACACAGTTAACCTGCTCTACAAGTGAGTTCAAGTGGGTTCGATTACGATCGTTGATCACTGATCGGTCTCCTCTGTTATTTCTTATCTCTTCTTAATCGTTTCTTCTTTTTTTTATTTATCTTCAATCCACTGTATCAATTTCATTTCTTCTGTCTTTCATCCTCTTTCTTCTATTTTTTTTTATTTATTTATTTTATCCTATCTCCACTTTCTTGCTTCCTCTCATCTCTTCTCCTTTCTTCTTTCTCCTTTCTTCCCATTGCTATTTTATTTCTCCTTTCTGCACTCTCTTCGTTCTTCTCACCTCTTTTCTTTCTTCTTTCTTCTTTCTTCTCTCTTCTATCTTATATCTCCCAACTCCACCCACTTTCTTCCTTTCACCTCTCTTCTCCTTTCTTTCTACTTTCTTCAATTTTCTTTCTTATATCTCATGTCTCCACTCTCTTTCTTCTTCTCATTTCTTTTCCTTCTTCTTTCTTCTGTCTTCTATCTTATTTTTCTTATCTCCACTGTCTTCCATCTTCTTTTTTCTTCTATCTTATATCTCCTTTCTTTCTTATTCTCTCTTCATTGTCCTGTCTCCTCACACTTCTCTCGTTTCTTCATCCCTATCCCTTCTGCCCACTTTCCCTTCATTCATCTATCTTCTGTCTTCTTTCTCCTTTCATATCTCTTCTTCCTTCTCCCATTTTTCCTGTCTTCGCTCTTTTATCTTCAATATCCTATTTCTATATTCTGTCTCCTCACACCTCTCTGCTTATTCCTTTTCTATCTCTCCTCTTACCTATCTCTTATCTCCTCCCTTCTCTCTTCTGTCTTCATTCTCCTTCCTACTCTCTTCAATCTTCTATTTCCTATATTCTTTCTCCTCATACCTCTCTCCTCTCTCTCTCCCCTCACCCTTGCAGCTTCATCACACAACCCGCTACAGATCAGATGATTGCGAAGCGCTTCGGCTTCGGTCTGCCCCCCGTTGATGAGATCGTCAAGAACACCAGCATCATGCTTATCAATCAGCATCATTCCCTATCGGGATCTCGTCCCTATGCAGCCAACGTCATCGAAGTTGGCGGTCTCCAAGTGGGTCAGAGCAAGCCACTACCACAGGTGAGTTAAGGAGAGAGTGAACTTTCAAGAGTAATCTTTGACATTCATCAAACTTACTCCTTAGCACCTCCAAAAACTGCTAGATGGGTCTCCCCAGGACGTTATTTACATCAGCTGGGGCTCCATGGTCAACCCGAATACGCTGCCGGCGCCAAAGCTTCGTGCACTCTACGCTACGATCGCCAAGCTACCCGAATACAGGTTCATCATGCGTTGGACTAACAAGACAAAGGCCGAGAATAAGCCCGCGAATCTTCACACCTTCCATTGGCTACCCCAGCGGGATCTGCTGTGTCATCCAAAAGTCAAAGCCTTCGTCTCACACGGCGGCCTGTTGGGCACTACCGAGGCGGTCTACTGTGAAGTTCCCATACTGGTGACACCCTTCTATGGCGATCAGTTCCTCAACGCAGCCGCCATAGCAAATCGACGATTCGGAGTGATTGTAAACTTTGGAGACTTCGATGAGCCGCATCTAAGTAGAGCACTGCGCACCATATTGGATAATGAGTAAGTTCAGCTCAAGATCTAACTATAGTTTCTGCTATATCCTTGATCCTTCTCAGTTTCGCCGCCGAAATGAAGCGCGCCACAGTTTCCTTTCGCGTGCGTCCTCAAGAACCTCTGGAACTGGCGATCTGGTGGGTAGAACATGTCATCGCTACCAAGGGAGCTCCCCTATCGCTGAGCGTGGCTAGACATTTCAATTGGTTAGTCTTCAACTCGATTGACGTATACCTGATCGTTACATGCATCGTATTCCTCGCTCTGATCGCCGTGTGGAATCTATTCAAAGTGTTGAAGTGGATGTGCGGCAGAGCGACGACAACTACAACAACATTCAAAGCTAAACAACAATAAAAATCGATTGTCAACACATTAATCTTACGAGGCTTGTCTCTATTTTTATAGCGATAATCAAAGTTTGATCTGTAATAAAGGTTTTCTTGATTACACTGGATGCAAGTCACATATAAACAAGTAGAAACACATATTAGTCATTCTGTATACCTATAAACAAACTCGATCGTAAAACTAGCACTGAAAAACATCTATAATTACTTTCTTGTTATCGTAGAGTCAAAACAAAATGATCCCGTGAAAGCTTTTGTAGGTCTCCGTATCACTAAGTTGGGTGGTACCAGTAAAAATAGTTTTATGATATTCACACTTCTTAGGGGCTTATGTTACTTGTGTATCGATTAAGACATTAGTAATTCAACGAAATGGAAAATCACTCAACAAATACCCTATAATGACACGCGGAAGTTAGCATTCCCTACCCTGACCTACCCTACCCAGTCAGTTATATGAATTATGCATGAAATTGAAATAGTTTTCTGACTTTACTGGCAATACAAATAATACCTAGAATACCTATTGGATATCTCAGTTTAAGTGCTTGTTTACCAAAATACCACGTAAACAAAATATATTTATTACAATTTATGTACATAATACTATGCCATAAGAGTTTATGCCATAACCGCCTGTGACGACACTTGCTAGTTCAGCTGATTAACGCCAAGTGCTACTACTGACAAAAAATATACTACTACATACTATATAGTTCATATTCATGGGTATCGCTCGCCCTTACGTTTGTCCGTCCTCCAAAGATAGTTTCCCTAATCTTTCAAAAACTCAATAATCATTTATTTTCTATTCGATTCTCGCCTTGTAATTCTGACTTAACAAAAGGCAAGCTAATATAAATAGTTCTTATATGTGTATTCTATATAGAATATTCAATGTATATTATTTATTCGTATATATGTCACATAATTGCCTCGCATCACGTACTCATCGCTTCTTACCTGCATTGTAATTTTTGATTATATCATTTGTTGTCAATAAGAACCACTGTTCAGTGAGTTAGTACAGTCAACAAAATTTATCAGTGGCAATAACCGCTCGAATGGCAGACATCTTTTGATAACAGACTCTACCGATAACCGCAAATTAACGTCGAGTCAGGTCTTCGATTGTTTACGAGTCTCGTGCTGCGCGAACCGGTTGCAACGCACACATACACACACACACATACGTTGCTGTGTTTGTTTGTGTGTGATCGCTGACTTTGCAAATTTCGGGAGAGAGCATTCACATTGCACGCAGCACACGAGTGATAACACGAGAGCACGAGGCGCCAACGGAGTACTTCGGTCATTGAGAGTGCATGAGAGAGCACATTGCCGAATTGAATGAGTGCAGCGTCGCTGCTATAGTGAAAGAGTGCACATTTCTAGTGAGAGCATAAGAAGCCAGCAGAGCTAATGAGCCTGCGGCTTTGGACCGTCGCGTCGCAACTCTACCTCTCTCTCTCTGCTGCAGCGAAAGAGCACTAGATGAAAGGCGAAAGAATGCAAAATTTGCAGTTACAACAAGTTCGCACTGTCGCTGCTGCAGAGAAAGAGTGCAGAATTTATTGTTGCAATTGCTGTGCACTGTCGCTGCTGCAGAGGAAGTGTGAGCACAACAGATAAGCCAAGGCGAAGAGCCAGCAGCTTCGCACTTTCGCTGCAGCTGTGAGAGAGCAAGCACGGCGAAGATCACTCATACATTGCTAATAGTGTGTGTGTGTGTGGCTCATTCGCATTTTTCGGCAGCGCTGCCCAGCTCAGCAGCGAGCAATGCTCCCGTACGCGACGAAGTGTGTGCGCCTGTTTTGTCAGTCGCAAATCGTACGCGAAGCAAGTAACAAGTGGGTCGGTCTCCTCCCTCCCCACACTTGAGTCAGTCCCCGCACGTTGGGCCTAAATACGCATTTAATTGACCTGCGAAACTGCGAAATAAGTTTCTCATCGAGTTTTGCTCAATGAACTGAGCCGCAATTAACAAGAAAGTACTCGGTAAGTCTGCGAGTGCATTTCCACTGCACTTTTTTACAAATTTACATAATATTCTTGTGTCATGCGCAATGCAACAGCAGCCAAGGTCAAATCGCATGCAACAAGTGCGCGAATTGTCGATTTTTCTAATTTTTCTAATTTTAATTCTTCGTTTTGCATACCAATTGAACATAGCAAACATACTAGCATTGAATATGCTGAGGCTGCTGCATTCCTGGCTGCCTGCGCTGCTGCTGCTGCTGCTCTGCCCGCTGCTCTTGCTGCAGCAGATCCATGTGGTCGATGCCGGTCGTCCGCTGAAGGTGCTCGGTCTGTTTCCGCATCCGGGCGTCAGTCATTTTCACTTCTTTCAACCCATCATGAATGCCCTCGCGGAGACGGGACACGATGTGAGTGTGGTCAGTCACTTCCCCATGAAGAATCCCCCCGCACACTACAAGGATTACCCGATTCTGGGTATGGACAAGTTGACAAACAGTATCGATTTGAAGGTGAGTCGCTGAGGCGAACCTAATGTGTGAAAATTGTTTACAAATGTTTAACGTAAACAATTAACAATAGACTGTGAAGTGCGCTATTAAGTTACTCGTTTAATTATTGGAAAAAGTCATAAAAAACTATTCACAATAGTTCCGTCTAGTTTCCCGTTTTTCTCAGCAATTAATTGAAGATCTTTTAATCGAAAAAAAACCCCAGTGATTTTGCGTGAATACCCCTAACGCGGACAAGGATTGCCGCAAGGCAAATGTGATCTTTCGCTCTCTCTGTCTCCCGCTCGCTCTCTCAAACACTTTCACTTTTCATTGTCTAACATCATGATGAATACTTGATCTTAAAAAACAAAGCGGCGGAAGGTACTTTCCGGTGTGCACGACTGTCATATACTCTCTAGACAAACGGTTATATATTTTTTTAGATAATATATTTTATTTCTTAAATAATATATGTTAGTTCTTAAATAATATATGTTATTTCTTACATAATATATTCCCAGCGCAACGAAATTCATTTTCTCTGAATGGAGATTTTTATTATAATCAGCAAAAATTTTTATTCTTTAATACGACATTTTCTATTAGTTTACACTGTATTAATGCGACGTAAAAAGGCGTTACAAAGTTATACAACGTTTTTTATCTGCGTGCATTATTTAGACAAATTATCACAAAGTTTGGTAACCCTAGCTGTTATAATCACTGAGATCTAAGTGTTCATACAGACGGACGACTCGTTGAGTGACGATTATAATGGATTATATTTTCTTTGTAAGGTTGGAGGAACCTTATTTTGCCCATTACATATACATACTTCAATACACACAGAGCTTTAATTCCCTATGTCCCATGAATATACCCTATTAATTGTTTATTAAATATGCTTAGAGGGAATGAAAACAAACTTGACATTCACAACTTAAACCGGCGAAAGCGAAAGTAAACTCCCCAATTAATTTTTTAATATGTATTTTGATTGTTTCTCTCTTCTCTGTCGCGCTTTTATCTCCTCTCTTACTCACTCTCCCTCTCTCTCTCTTCCCCTACAGATGTTCGAGAAACGCGCCTTCTACAATCACTTCCTGGAGTTCTTTCTGCTATACGAGTGGGGCAAACAGTCCTGCAACTTGACCCTCCGCTCCGAGGCTCTACAGACGGTACTGAAGCGTCGCGCAGGCTACTTTGATGTCATTGTGATGGAACAGTTCAATACAGATTGCATGATGGGCGTGGCACATCAGCTGAAGGCACCTGTTGTCGCCTTGAGCAGTTGCGCCCTCATGCCGTGGCACTACGAACGCATGGGTGCACCCATTATTCCCTCGCATATACCCGCACTGTTTTTGGGTCAGTCGCAGGACATGGACTTCGGTGGAAGACTGGCCAACTGGATAACCTTCCATGCCATGAACTGGATGTACAAGTGGGTAGATCCCTAGGAGACAGCCGACTATAACTGTAACTAACTCCTTATCTCTCTTTCTCTCTCTTTTTGCAGGCTTATCTCTGTGCCCACGGCAGATGCCTTTGTGCAGTACAAGTTCGGCCACGACATGCCCTCGGTGGGTGAGCTGGTCAAGAACACCTCAGTGATGTTTGTCAATCAACATTACTCGCTGAGTGGCCCCAAGCCGCTGCCCCCGAATGTCATAGAGCTGGGCGGACTGCACATACAGAAGGCGAAGCCTTTGACTCCGGAATTGCAACGCCTGCTGGACAATGCCGAGCATGGTGTGATCCTCATCAGTTGGGGATCCATGATACGCGCCAATTCGTTGTCGGTGGCCAAGCGAGATGGCATCATACGTGCCGTGGCGAGGCTGAAGCAACAAGTGATCTGGAAGTGGGAGAACGACACGCTGCCCAACAAGCCAGCGAATATGCACATCATGCAGTGGTTGCCACAACGCGATATACTCTGCCATCCCAATGTGAAGGTCTTTATGACTCACGCCGGGTTGATGGGCTCCTCCGAGGCAGCCTACTGTGGAGTCCCTGTTGTGACTACGCCCATGTACGGTGATCAGTTCCTCAACGCAGCTGCGCTGGTGCAGAGGGGAATGGGAGTGCTTCTCCACTACGAAGACATTGGCGAGAACAGCGTAATGCGTGCCCTCAAGCGCGCACTGGATCCCAAGTAAATGGAACTGGTAACAAGAAGGAAGAGTCCCTAATTTATTCCCACTTCCTTTCTTCTTTTCCAGATATGCTGAGGCTGCCAAGGCTGTGTCGCATTCCTTCCACCACAGGCCACAGCAAGCCTTGCAGAGCGCTGTCTGGTGGGTGGAGCATGTGGCTCACACTGGCGGCGCACCACTGCTCAAGCCTAGCTCCGTGGAGATGTCACGTTTTGTCTACTATTCACTCGACTTGTATTTGGTATTCGGCACCATTTTCGCTCTGATTATTGCCAGCTGGGTCACCCTAATCCGACGCTGCTGTGGTCAGCGAAAGGTTGCAAAGAACAAACAGGATTAACCCGCATCCCGATACTTGTTTAGTCTATGTGATATTTTGTATGTTATGAACGCGATCTGTAGTGTAATTTGCGAGTTTAGATTCGAAATATAGAGAAATAATCAACACAATTTAAAACTGATCTTTTATTGATAAGGTACTCAAATGGGAAGGGGTTAGCTGGCAGGGTATTGATCATACAGATCATGCTGGATTTAGGGAAATATTATGAAAAACAAATTCACGAACATAAAAACTATGTAAATCGATAGAAAATATTTGAATTTAGTTTGGAAATATAGGGAAAATCAACAAAATTCATAACTGACCTTCCAATTCCATTGCAAAACTTTTTTCTTTTTAACTTTATTAAGGCATACGGGGTAACTGAGAACCCCTTTGTTACCTTGGTCACTATTAATTCAGCCCTTGCGGGCGCGCCGACTAACCCATTGCAAAACTGAAAATATATTTTAAGAAATTTAGAAATCGTAATAAAAAACGATCACAACATTTTAAATTTAAGCACACAATTTGAAAAAACGATCACAAGATCATCATTGTAACGACACCATTTGCATATATGATCTTGTGATCACACATTGATCTTGTGATCGGTTTTCAATACTGATCGAAATAAATTTAAATGCAAATTCTGATTGTTGTTTAATATTATATATTTTTTATTCCAATTCTTTCACTATAATCGAAAAACATCAGCCAATTTTTGCTCTTATAATATTATACTCAAAACCATCAATAAAATATTTCTCCCAAACATATAAATCTTAAAAATATCTCAAAGAATCTCTCACGAAATAGCTCAGTTCTTGCCGGCTGCTCGACCTAAACAGACCTATTGCTTCCGCCTCGGCATCTTGGGGTTAATTATAGACGTGCAACTATTATAGAAATATATAAATGAAATTTCCTGAAACTATAAAGACTAAGTAGTTCTATATTTGCTTAAAATGTGCGGAAATTCCTTGGGAAAAGTGCTGCTACTGCTATCCCTAATAGGTTGCAATGACGCCCTTAAGATATTGGGCCTTTTTCCGCATCCCGCTGTAAGTCACTTTCAGTTCTTTCAGCCAATAATGCGAAAATTGGCCGAATCGGGTCACAGTGTGGATGTGCTGAGTCCCTTTCCCGATGCACAGCCCCCGCCGGGGTACACGGACTACCCACTAACCAGTGCCAACATGAGCAACGTGCTGGGCTTCGATGTGAGTCTCCAGCATTGAGTATCTTTATGGATATATATATATATATATATTGTCTCTATATATCTTCCTGTGCAGCTGTTCGAGGGTCAACGTTTCTCGTTTCTGCTGCCCTTCGTGGAGTTCTTCTATCTTTATAGCTATGGTAAGGAGGCCTGCAACAGCACCTTGAATGGGCCGGCACTGGAGCAGTTACTGCTCCATCCTGTGGGCTACTATGATGTCATTTTGATGGAACAGTTCAATACAGATTGCATGATGGGCGTGGCACATCTGCTGAAGGCACCCGTTGTCGCACTGAGCAGTTGCGCCCTCATGCCGTGGCACTACGAACGCATGGGTGCCCCCATAATACCCTCCTACATATCTGCACTGTTCCTGGGTCAATCGCAGGACATGGACTTCGGTGGACGCCTGGGCAACTGGATAACCACACACACGCTCAACTGGCTGTACAAGTGAGTTGGATTCATGAGGAATAATTGAAGCTTTCCCACTCTCCATTTGCTCTTTAGACTCCTCACTGTACCCGCTGCCGATGAGCTGCTGCGGCAAAGATTTGGTCCTGGCATACCCTCCACGGGTGAGCTGGTGAAGCACACCTCGATCATGCTGATCAATCAACACTTCTCCTTGAGCGGACCAAAGCCGTTGCCACCCAACGTGGTCGAAGTTGGCGGGCTGCACTTGCGTAAAGCGAAGGCGTTGCCGGAACAACTGCAGCAGCTGCTGGACAAGGCTGAACAGGGTGTCATACTCATCAGCTGGGGCTCCCAGCTGCGAGCGACTTCACTGAGCAACGCCAAGAGGGAGGCACTGCTGAGAGCCTTGTCACGTCTGCCACAGCAAATCATCTGGAAGTGGGAGAACGAAACGTTGCCGGATCAGCCGCGCAATGTGCATGTCATGAAGTGGTTGCCACAACGTGATATACTCGCGCACCCAAATGTCAGGGTATTTTTTAGCCACGGTGGCTTGATGGGCATCACTGAGGCGGTGGCCAGTGGAGTACCCATTGTGGGCATGCCCATCTATGGGGATCAGTACCTCAACGTCGCCTCCCTGGTGCAACGTGGCATGGCGGTGCAGTTGGACTTCAAATCTCTCAGTGAGCAGTCTGTATACGATGCACTCCTGGAGGCCTTGGACAGCAGGTACAAGCAGCAGGCAGAGGCAATCGCTGCTGCCTACAACGAGCGACCTCAGCAACCTCTTGAGACCACTGTGTGGTGGGTGGAGCATGTGGCAGAGACACGCGGTGCCCCACTTCTGCAGCCCAGCGCGGTGCATCTGAACCGCTTTGTCTACTATTCCCTGGATGTGTATGTTGTCGTTGGTGTCTTGCTGCTGCTAATCCTTGCCAGCATTAGAGCGATCTGGAGTTGCTGCTGCTCCAAGAAACCTCCCCAGCTGAAACACAAGTCGAACTGATCACCAAAGTGGAGTATAATATAAAATACAAAGTGAATATACTAATGGAATCAAGAAGAACAAAAACAGTTTACAACTTTGACTTGGTTACGCCGGGGAATCCCAAGCGGTAGAGGGCAACGACAACAGCGCCACCCAGACCAAGATTGTGCTGCAGTGCCAGCTCCACATTAGGGACCTGACGCTTCTCGGCCTGCCCACGCAGCTGCCAGCAGAGCTCGGCACACTGAGCCAAGCCAGTGGCGCCCAGAGGGTGTCCCTTGGAGATCAGGCCACCACTGGGATTGACCACAAATTTGCCGCCATAAGTGTTGTCCCCACGATCAATGAATTCGCCGGCCTTGCCCTCGCTGCAGAGACCCAGTGCCTCGTAGGTGATGAGCTCGTTGGCCGAGAAGCAATCATGCAGCTCCACGACCTGCACATCCTGTGGCTTGTAGCCGCTCTTGGCAAAGAGACGCTCTGAAGCCAATTTGGTCATGTCGTAGCCGGCAATCTTCATGAGGCTCTTGTCGGCGAAAGTCGACTCCGGATCACTGGCCATTTCCATGCCCACAATCTCCACTGCTTGCTTCTCCAGTCCGTGACGACGCACGAATTGCTCGGAAGCAAGAATGGCAGCACCAGAGCCATCTGAGGTGGGGCAGCACTGCAGCTTGGTCAGCACACCCTCAACCACCTGAGGCGACTTCATAATCTGCTCCAGCGTGTATTCATCGCGGAATTGTGAGTAGCTGGAAGGAAAGAGATATAGATAAAAAAGATTAAAGTGGGGCAATCAATGTTCAGTGCGGTCAATGTTCAGTGAGCAGAGGATGTCCCCCGAGACAGCAGATTAGATTAGCGAGTGTCTCTCTTCCGATTGAACTTTCGACTGAAGTTGAGACTTACGGGTTATTGATCGAGTGCTTGTGGTTCTTCCAGGCAATCTTGCCGAAGTGTTCGGGCTTTGTGCCGTACTTCTGCATGTGCTCCTTGCCAGCGTTGCCAAAGATCTGTGCTGCCATGGGCCCGGCACCGATCTCTGTCAGCTCCCCCATCTCTGTGATGTGACGCTCCATGGGATTAGCACGATCGAAGTACTGGATATAAGTAAAAAAGGTGATCACTCTAAAGTCTAAAATGATGGACTTGAACCCACCTTGGATGCCAAGGAGCCACGCTCCATTTTTTCAAAGCCCAAGGCCAACACGCAATCGGCATTGCCCGACTCGATGATCTGCTTGCCCAGCAACAGTGCACTTGATCCGGTGGAGCAGTTGTTGTTCACATTGTAGACGGGAATGCCCGTCATGCCCACCTCGTAGACGGCGCGCTGTCCCGAGGTTGAATCGCCATAGACGTAACCCACCACAGCCTGCTGTACATCCGTGTACTTCAGCTTGGCATCCTGCAGGGCCTTGGTGACTGCCTCCTTGGCCATGTCCGGATAACAGACATCGGCACGGCGACCAGGCTTCTCGAACTATCAAAGAAAATTCTTAGCTGGGGGCGCTCAAAGGTCACGATTAAATTGAGATTGTACCTTGGTCATACCGACACCGATAACGTAAACTCTTGTCTTGACCATTATTATGCTGTTGCTGTTGCTGTCGCTGCCGCTGCTGCTGCTGTTGTCGACGGAGATTGAAAAACAAATGCAAGACAAAGGTTTAGCGCTGCGCGAGATCAACTGCGAAGCAGTTCAAATGAACGACGGACTGTTCAAGTGAACCACGAATTTGTTTTCTTTGTTCCCACTGCAGGTTAAATTCCACCGGCATTGTTGCGCAAAAACATTATTTGTTTGTAATTTCAACTGATAATAGTATTCGCTGCCATTTATAAATAAATAAATGAAATGGAAACCATATTCATATTTTTAAATTTTTTATTTACTTAATTAGTTTTATTAACCCGTTTAATTCTTTTTATTTCTACACTGCTTGGTGCAATAAACACTTTGCGTTGGGAACAGCAGCTGAGAACACTTGCTGCACTTGCTGCTTGTCATCGATACTTTGTTCGCAGCTATCGATAGCAGCATCGATAGGCCCTCAAGTCTCAGACTCAGAAATAACAACTTGTTTAGCCCGTCGAACAACTAACATTTTAGTAACTGATTAAAGCCGAAACGCAGCGGTTGCACTTTCTTTAAAGAATTATATTCTTGTCAGCCATAGAATGACGAAGACCCGAGTATACGTTGTGGGTGTCGGCATGACCAAGGTAAATATTTGTAAATGTAAACAGCTTAGTAGCGGCAGTTGCAGCAGCAAAGAGAACAACACAATAGGCAAAGAAACTGCAAGAAAGACCGACTTACTCCTCCTCCTACCCCCCGCATCGAAAACAACAATTATCGCCATCGGACTTTGAACTGCGTTGCACTTCGGTCACCCAGTCGAGGAATCGATATGTTGTTGCCGAGTAATCTAAATCTTGTTCTCTAAGCAAGTGCTCAATTGAAGCGATTAAACTCGATTATAAATATCAGCAGATGAGATCAATTCAAATGACCCCCCTCCCTTTCTTAAGTTCGAGAAACCTGGTCGCCGTGCCGATGTCTGCTATCCGGACTTTGCCAAGGAAGCAGTCACGAAGGCTCTGCAAGATGCCAAGCTGCAGTACACGGATGTGCAGCAGGCTGTGGTGGGTTATGTCTACGGAGACTCCTGCGCCGGACAGCGTGCCGTCTACGAGGTGGGCATGACGGGCATTCCCGTCTTCAATGTAAACAACAATTGTGCCACCGGATCCAGTGCACTGTTTTTGGCCAAGCAGATCGTCGAGTCGGGCAATGCGGATTGCGTGTTGGCCTTGGGCTTTGAGAAAATGGAGCGTGGCTCGCTGTCAGCGAAGGTAATCGCATAAAAAGTGACCCCAACTTGACCTTTAAAAAACTATGAATAATTTTGTTTTATTACTCTACTTAGTTCACTGACCGCGTTAACCCCTTGGAGCGCCACATCACAGAGATGGGGCAGCTAACAGAGGTCGCTGCCGGGCCTATGGTTCCCCAGATCTTTGGCAATGGGGGCAAGGAACACATGCAGAAGTACGGCACAAAGCCCGAACACTTCGGCAAGATTGCCTGGAAGAACCACAAGCACTCAGTCAATAATCCGTGAGTGCATATCATTATCGCGCGGGCGACATATGTTTGTGGGATCTAATCAACATTTTTATTTATAGCTACTCACAGTTCCGAGATGAATACACCCTGGAGCAGATAATGAAATCCCCCGAGGTGCTTAAAGGCGTGCTGACCAAGCTACAGTGCTGCCCCACCTCAGATGGCTCTGGTGCTGCCATTCTTGCATCCGAGCAATTCGTGCGGCGTAATGGACTGGAGAAGCAAGCAGTAGAGATTGTGGGCATGGAAATGGCCAGTGACCCGGAATCTTCATTCGCCGATAAGAGTCTCATGAAGATTGCCGGCTACGACATGACCAAATTGGCTGCACAGCGCCTGTTCGCAAAGAGCGGCTACAAGCCACAGGATGTGCAGGTCGTGGAGCTCCACGATTGCTTCTCGACCAACGAGCTTATTACCTACGAGGCACTGGGTCTCTGCGGAGAGGGCAAGGCTGGCGAATTCATTGATCGTGGGGACAACACTTATGGCGGCAAATTTGTGATCAACCCCAGTGGCGGCCTGATCTCTAAGGGACACCCCCTGGGCGCCACTGGCTTGGCTCAGTGTGCCGAGCTCTGCTGGCAGCTGCGTGGCCTGGCCGAGAAGCGTCAGGTCCCTAATGTGGAGCTGGCACTGCAACACAATGTGGCACTGGGAGGCGCTGTTGTGGTGGGCTTGTATCGCCTGGGATTCCCGGCTGTAAGCAAGATCAAGCACAATCTAACAGCTGCTGCTAAGGCAGCCACCAGCGAGGAGGGCTTCAAGGTCTCCCCGCTGCTGAAGCTACTCGAACAGGCCATGCAGGAGGACCAAGACAATCTCATTGAGAAGGTGCGTGCCGTGTACGGCTTCAAGGTGAACAATGGACCCCAAGGCCAGACGGGCTACTGGGTTATTGACGCCAAGCAGGGCAAGGGCAAAGTCATCTTCAATGGAACTCGTAAGTGACTCGGCGAATTCTATCGGGGATTTCATTAACAGTTGCTGATTTCTGTTGCAGAAAAATGCGATGTTACTTTCGTCATAAGCGACGAAGATGTGTTCGAGCTGTTGACGGGCAAGTTGCCGCCGCAGAAGGCCTTCTTCCAGGGCAAGATCAAGATACAGGGCAACATGGGCTTCGCCATGAAGCTGATGGATCTGCAGCGATCGGCGCAGGGTCGCATTGCGGAGTTGCGGGCCAAGCTTTAAGCCACATTCCCCATATACCCTATTCGATTTACTACTTGGGGTTGGTTGGTGCTGATTGTTATTGTAGTATTTTTAGCTCGTAGAAAGTTATCCTTTTTATATTCACTCATTTAGTTATCATTCCAAAATCTGATAAATATACAAATATAGTAAACAATTTAAATTTAAATTTCTGTACGATCCGAATCTTTATTGTTTCTTCAACGTGCATTGGTTGTTTAAAACTACATTTATATTGTGTATATATATGTATATAATTATAGATATATATATAATTGTGTGTGTGTGTGGGTGTGTCTGTGTATACACTCGAAACACTTTTCAAAAATGTCATTAGGAAAATCAAAAAAAAAATACAGCGAGTAATTACTGGGCGCCTTTGCACTCTCCTAATGCGAGTTAAAATACTCCACATACAGGTATATATATCTTTATATATATGGGTGTTAGAAGCGCCTATTAAAGTATGTCTGTTGCCAATGTGGTGTGTGTATCTTAACGTGTCTGCGGTAATAAATTAAAAAACTATATTTCTAAAAAGGGTTTAGCATTTTTGAGCTTAATTCTCTACAGTTATCAAATATAATATAGGGTAGGTGTGTGTGTGTGGGTGTGTATATAAACTTATTCCCCTTTGTTATATATACAAACTAAGTGTGGTTTTTGGACCAACTTTCTTAAGCTTTGCTTGCAAGTTGCCGAAACGAACAAATTTACAGAAACAATTTGCAACCATTTGTAGCTGCAATAATATATACCATATATAAATATATCTATATATATAAATATATATGATCACGATGCGTAACAACATCGCTGGAGCGAGGATAGATGCCTCAGTAGCTGTTGTTGGAGTTGGCGTAGGAGGAAAGCGAAGCGTTCGTGCTTGTTGTCGTTCCAGATGCCGCTGAGGCAGCAGCAGCGCCTCCGGCTGTGGCTGCGGGGGCTGAGGATGAGCTGCTCGAACTTGTGATACTGGGCTTATTGTCCATGCTGGCCATAATCGAACCAAGCAGATCGACTGGTGTGACGGACGAGGTTTTGGCTGCAGCTCTGCTGCCGGTTAAGATGATCTTGTGCGAGGATAAATTGAACGTTTTGTAGCTTGTGGTGCCGCCGCTTGGTTTGGGATTTCGGTTTGGTGTTGCAACAGCAACAGCTGTCGCTCCTGAAGCTGGTGGTGGCGGCGGTGGTGGAGGTGGTGGCAAGGGCATTGGTGGCAATGGAGGTGTTAATACCACAGCAGAGAGACGACCCACTAAAGGTGTCAGCGATGCAGCCGGCAGCACAACCTTGACAACTTGTGGTGGTGTGGGTGCAGGGGCTGCTGGTAGAGGTGGCTGCGCTAGTGGGTGTGTGATGCGGACAACGGGCATTGTTTGGGGTGGCGGTGGTGGGGGTGCTGCTGTTGCTGCTGCGACTGGCGGCGTTGGTATATCCAATGGTATAACCTCCTCACACATCTCAGTCACTTCTTCCTCGTGATCCACATCCAATTGTGGCGTGCTCTCCACAATCAGCTCGTTGCCCACATCCTCAACCGGATCAGGCACCATGGTCGGTTGTGGGGACAGCGGTGGTGGTGGTGGGGGTGCAGTTGCTACTGGTACTGGTGCAGGTGTTGGTACAGAAGAAGCTGCTAGTACTGGTGCTGGTGTTGGTGCAGGAGGAGGTGCTAGTACGGGTGCTGGTGCAGGAGGAGGAGGAGGTGGTGCTGATATTATTGTTGTTATGCTTGGAGAGACTTCATTCTTGCTGGGGATCGTCGTGTTCGTCGTCGTTGTGGTGGGTTCATCGGATACCATTTTAACTTGTATTTTGATTTCGGGCTCCTTTTGATTTAAGCTATTCACATAGGCTTCGCGATGCATGAACGGAGTCGGCGGTGTTGGAGGCACAAGAGGCAGCAGTGGCAAGGCCGGCATCATGGCTGGCAGTGGAGTCACAGTAGCTGTTGGGGCACTGGTAGCAATGGGAGTAGGTGCTGCAGCAGAAGAGGCAACAATAGTTCCACCCACTGCTGCTGATGTTGCTGTGAGTGAGTTAACTTCATTGGCCAAGCGAGGTATCTTTGCTGGCGATGCCGTTGGTGTTGATAGATCCGATTTTGTTGTTTCCTTTTTGTAACGTTCCTTCTCCTTCTCCTTATCTTTTTCCTTATCCTTATCACGACTTGATTTCTCTCTATCCTTGCTGGATGATTTTCTCTCCTGCGAAGCCGCCGCTTTGGTCAACTTATACTTGTGCTCTAATACCATTTTGCGCATATCAATCTTGGAGTCATCTTTGCTGGGCTTCTTCTTAGGGGTGTTGCTGCCGTTGCTATTGCTGTTGCTGCTACTGGAACTGGTATTGCTGCTTTTGGTTTGCTGAGTGGGAGATGCGCTCGATGCAGTCGAGGAGTGATCATTGTCCTGGCTGCTCTCGCTGGAACGTCTCTCCTTGCCATCCAAATCGATAGCCTTACGCTTCGCCTTGCCATCGTGTGACCGCTTCGAAGGTGTCTTCTTGCTAGGCTCATCGTGTCCAATGGGATTAGGCAATATGGTTTGCTTCTCCTTGTAATGAGGCGTCTCGGCCAACACAGGATTATTCTTTTCATTAATCACCTCCTGGCCGGGATAATACTGACGCAGGCGAAGGTGCCAAGCTGCAAAGGATTATGAAGAATTAGTTAAACGCTTCACCTTTCACCTTTACTGCTACTCACCTATACTCGTCACAGCCGTTACAGTGCGAAACTGATGAATGATATTGCGCGGCAGAAAGTAGATGTCATTGTCACAGAGCTGTATGCGGGCATAGCGAATGCCATCGCGTCTCAGCTGATTGAGTTTGGCATCCTCGATCCACTGCACACACTGAGATATTGGCGGCTCATGCAGATCCAACTGAAGCATTTCCACCAGCGTATTAAAGTCCTGAGCGGCAAAGGCAACCACATCTTTGGTGATGCGATTCTGATTATAGGATTGTCCACAGTGCACAGCCTTGAGAATACCTAATAAATAAATGAAGTATTTAGTAAGGGGTATAAACAATATAAACCATTTAAAGTTAGGCTAAAGCTAAGGCTCACCAACTGCAGCGGTGGTGATGCGTTCGTGTCCGTGTCCCACATGATCTGCATGCGCCTTGGTGCGATCCTCAATCATTGTCTCACGCGCCTCCGACAATCGCGGCAGATACTGCAAGTTGCGCAGCTCATTAATACGAGTGCTGAAATGAAGAGAGAAAGATTTGAAATGTACATGAAACAAAAGGATTTCTTACTTATAATTATCATTTTTGTGCTTGCATAGAGACTTTCTTGACTCCCTGCCACATTGCGACCAGGTGATTTGTGCTTGAAAACATGTCTTGGAATTTCTAATCTGTTTTGTTTCCAATCTCCTACTCCAAATCAAGACTGGATGCATGTTCACCTTATGATGACAATTGAGCCCGAGCTCTTAGCTTGCCCAGGGTTGAGGAAAAACTCTGAAGGAAGTTCCAATACTCTTTCCACTTATATTCAACTTCTTACTTACCGCTGTCGCTTCAGCGGAGTCTTACTGTTCAACTCCGCTGTGGGCACTAGCTGCTCACCAGCGCGTATCCATAGAATGGGTCCATCGTTTGATTGACGTGGATCCGTTTGCAGTATAGAATTGACACCCCAGGGCATAGTCTGCAAGTGGATTAATTAATGAAAAAGTTTAAACTTGACTAAGTTACGCTACTTGCCTTGCATAAGAACGGATTTTGCTCGATACGTCCGAGCAGATCTGGAAAATAGCCACCAACTTCCTCGTGCACCTTGCCCACCAAACTGATCTGATGCAGTGGGCCATAACGAAAGGTACCCTGGCAATAATTACGCACCACCTGAAAGGCAATATGATTAGCATTAATTGAACAAGATAGATTTGGTTAATCCTCACTCACTTGTTCATTGTACTGAGCCATGGTGCAGGTCTCTATGTCGGAGTTACGGCCTAGAACGCCCGCCTTGACTGTAAGCGTTGAATAGTTCTCAGCCATGTGCTCCAGTAAATCGGGTATATAACGCGCGGCATCATGTACAATACCCATCACATGATGCGCATAGCCTTCCTCATCCTCGGCAAAGCATACGCTGAAAAACTCATCCACTAGCAGCTGCATCTCATCTGGCGGCAATGCATCGATCTCATGTTGATACAGATGCACTACAGAGGCACCGCCATTGGGATACTGTTCCACTTGTATGAGATGACCATATTTAAGATTCTCTAGACCGGGGGGTGCTTTGCGATTTGCATTTGGCGGCAGACTCTGCACAGTCTGCCAAGCACCTGCCACGGGTGCATGTTGCACACATTGTACGCCGACACTGCTACGTCTTATTTTGGAGCGCTTATAGCACTTGGAACAGTCGCGCGACGAAGACGATGAGAAGGATGACGAGTGCCGTGAAGCGGAAGAAGACGAAGAGGAAGATGATGATGAGGAAGATTTATGATGGCTGGAGGACGACGATGATTTGCGTGCACTTGAGGAGCAATTTGAGGAGGAATGATGATTATTGCTGTTGGACGACGACGATGATGTTGTTGTTGTTTTTGGCGCTGGCGAAGGCATCAGTACAGATGATGAGTTAGTGCTGCTGCTGTTGTTGTTGCTGCTGCTGTTGTTGTTGATCACATTCTCCTTGGGTTTTACATCTGTTGCACTAAAGTTCAACTGTCTTGTAACCTCTTCGCGTGTCTTGATCACTGCTTTATGTGCATCTCCATTGAGCAAAGGCTTCGTCTCGATTGGTTCCTTTTTGATATCTGCCTCCGACTTGATAAGTTTATTATTCGTAAGTACCGTTGCTGCTGCTCTCTCTTTCTCCTTCTCCAATTTGATTTGTTGCTCGAATGCATCTGCCGAAGCCATATTCATTTCTTTATCCTTATCCTTCTCCTCCTTGATGGCAATCAGCTTGCTGGAACCGTTGTTGCTGCTGCTGCGACTGCTGTCCGAGCTGCGCCGCCGATGGGAATGCGAATTGGATGAGCTGCTTGACGATGACGATTGTATCTAAAAAATCATTAAATATCGTAATCATCAATAATGAATATAGAAAGTAACTTATATATATTGATAATTATTGGTTACTCACCTTATCCCGTTCTCGTTCCCTCTCCCTATCACGATCACTTCTGTGCTGCTTTTTATCTTTGCTACGTGAGTTGTTGTTGTTGGATGAGGAGGAGGAGGAACTAGAACTCGTCTTGTAATCGCTTCCGTGCCGATTAATATAGGATTTGCTGTTGCTGCTGCTGCTCTTGCTGCTGCTGCTGCTGCTGTTGGCCTCTCGATCCTTGCGTTGATCGGAGCTGCTGCTGCTGCTGCTATTACTGTTGCTATTGCTGTTGCTGCTGCTGCTGTTGTGGCGCTTATCTTCATCTCGCTCACGTTCCTTATCTTTTTTCTTCTTCTTGTGATTACGTTCCGCTAAAAACAACAGAAAGGAGAGAAACCCGATGCAAACAAAAGGAAAATATTTCTTGGCATCAATGTTGCTTACCCGTTTTGTTACTATTGCTGTTGCTGTCTGACTCGGCAGACGTTGCTGCTGTTGCCGTTGCTGTCGCGGTTGCCGCTGCTTCCGTCACTTTGACATAATTCGTTGTTGTTGCTGTTGCAGTTGTTGTTGTGGTATTTGCATTGCCATCGCCATCGCCTTTGCCTGGCAGCTGCTCTTCTTGTTGTCGTTGTTGTTGTTCTTGCGTAGTTTTAGTGCCTTTGTCATTGTTGTTGTTGTTAATATTATTGTTGTGGTTGTGTTCTGTGCCCAAGACAGTGGTCCCCTCCTCATTTCCCAATTGCGCCTTCTTGTTGTCGTCGCCGTCGTTGTTGTTGTTGTTGTTGCTGCTTGCCACTACCGATGACGCCGCAGCAATTTCAATGCTGTCGCTGCTACTGCTGCCGCAGTTTATCATTGTCTGTGTGTGTGCAAAATGGATAAGAAAAGTATTAGGCGCAAAATTGGGCGGCAGATTACGAGATGATATCGACATTGACTTACCGCTGCATTTGTGTGTGTTGTGGCGGTGGCAGCGCTGCCAGCGGTATCCTGGCACATGGTGGGCAGCGGCAAAGTGTTATTTTCGCCAGCGCTGCCGCCGCCGCCGCCTTCTAATGTGTTTTCCATACTGTTTGTACTGGTGTGTATTTGCGTATGTTTGTGTACGTTGTGTGTATACGTGTGTGTGTGTGTGAATATCGATTTGCAAGCTGCTCGCCGTCTACGTGACGCTACTCAGGAAGCTATCTAAATCTTACGCTCAATTTGTTTGTATTGCTCGGCGTACATTTGCACTTGCATCGGTATTGGTGACCGGGTTGATGCACGTAATTTTACGCCTGCTCACTTTTTAATAATAATTTCGCGTTTTCGTTCTAGAACGAGCCGTAGTCGTACGTCGTGCATTCATTGTTTGCCTTGCCGATAACTTAGGGTTGTCGCATATACGTTTGCGATGCATCGATTGGCATGACTTACACACAAATTTTTATGCGATAGCTGAAACATATCGATTATTTTTTATACAACACTGATAAATTAAGGGAAATATTTAAATAATCCTAGTTCTTTGTTGCATTGTTGACTTTTGCAAAAACAAAAAATATTAAATCAAGTGGTTTCTCTCTCTCTGAATGTATTCTTTTTATTGTTGAAATATTTTTATCTTCTCTTTTAATGAACTTTACAATGTCATAATGTATAAACTTGTATGCGATCTAGTAATTTGCACGAATAAAAATTTTTAATAACAACCGTGACTTAAATAAATTGTGATGTAGAAGGGGGGAAATAGTAACCAGAAATGTTGTAACTTTATCATATTAGAAATTCAACGCGTAAGGTTTTTTGGTTTTTTTTTTTGTCGTTTTGTAAAGACTGCCTCTAAGTGCCTCTTCATTTTTTTTTTTTTGTATATTTGCACTCACATATATCGACAAACAACTGTGCTGTGTCGCCTGTATCAATTTTACATTCAGTCTTACAGTTCAAATTATTTACATCCTATTCGGGTGCGGACTTGGCAGCTTCAGTGATATTATCCGCAGGCTTTATAATCGTTATATTCGTTGCATTATCGACTATGTCATCCTTTTTGACATGCAGCATGTCAATCTCAGTGAGGGCCACATTTGGTTCCTGCAATGAGGTATGATAAAGGGGTAACACAATGCAAACGGAAAAGGTTTCGTTTGGTGCCTTATTTTGCTTTACAAACAATATAAGAACCCCTCATGTATAATGAATCCTTTGCTTACCTTTTGCATGGCCGCCTCTGACACCTGCAGGTGATATCTTTCCCTACAGAGCCGCGTCAAGAGCCCAATACCAAGTCCACGATTCTTCGCATATTTCGTCTCCCAAGCATCTAACAGACGATTGTAGTAACGTGCGTTCTCAAAAAATGGCAGAAACATATGTGTGCCTGCAGTGGGAAACACTCGCTCCAGCGGCAGGCAGCGATTCAACTCATCCTCGGCGACAATCAAGCAGCGCACATCATCTGGCAGTAGATTATCCAATATTGTGTCTACGTACTCCTCCCGGAATTCAATGGCACGACTTGTGAAGTGATTATGCTTTCGTACCTCTTCGGCAGTCAGGCAGGTGGTGAAGATACGCTTGTCATGACACAGTGGTCCCTGCATCTGCAGCTCCTCCAGTATCTCCTGTTGCTGTCGTTCGTTCAGCTTCGGTGGCACCTGATAGAGTGCCGTATTGAGTACGGCCTGTATGAGTGGTCCCTTCACATGCAAATCCAGCGGCAGTTCTGAATGAAGCGATGGCGATATATTGATCTCCAACAGCCAGGGCACTAAATTCTCGTCAAGCAATACATCAAAACCGAAGAGTTCGTAACAATTATAACGGAAATTAACATTCTGTCGATACATGCGATTTAGACCCGATTCACCACTGACAATGCCCCGAATGACCAAGTTTCGTAATGTGGCCCACAATCGTTTCGTATTCACGCCACGGTTCTCCAGGCATGACCACAGCGATTGCAATGTCCACTTGTGTCCCTGGCAGGCATTGAAATCCTCGTTTTTGGCATAGTTCTGTGAAAACTTATTAATGCTATAATTGGTCAGATGCATACAGCGCTCGTCCAAATTTCCCAGCTCAGAGCTATATTTAACGGAGGCGAATCTCGCCAGACCATCCTTGAACATATAAATACGAAGCGGATTGATGGATGTTACCACAACATACAGACGCATATCAAACTTGTTGTCATTGATCAACAGCGGTCGTTCAATGTACCTGGACAGAGAGAGATATAGCAAATAAATATCATATTATAGGGAGAGGGTATTCAAAGGGTAGTTTACTCACTTTTGCACCACCAGCGGACGATCCTTGGGGAACTGACTCCACTTATTTACAATGCGTATGCCCGTGCCTCTTGCACTCGCTGGTGGCTTTACTATCCATTTAGTCAATTTTGAGGCATTCTTCGGCCACACTTGACGTAGTACCTCCAAATCATCAGGCATTATATACGATCTGCAGGGGAGCGATATAAGAGAGCTCGATTATTAATGCTCAGAGTAGTATATATTATAACCCAAACCTACTTTTGCATTATACCGAATTCTTTTTTGCCATATTTCTTCATATTGTTAGCAATGCTGCGCCACATGGTGTCCTTGCGGCCAATACGAAATGAGCCAGGCATGTGATTATATTTTTGATGCGAACGGATCGTACGGAAACCGGGACTCTTCATGTGCTTCTCCCACACAGCCATCCAGTCAGTCGTATCTATGACAAGTTGAGAAAACCAGCATAATATATATGTGAATTCTATATAGAAATCCTTTCTCACTTTTGATAATACGAAAGCCTGAATTGAGCACCACACGCTTTACTATCTTTGGCATGACAGGACTCAGTTTCCATTTGAGCACACGATGCAGAGCCGCGGGCATTGCGGGACCTTTGTCTGCGTGTGAGGTGAAATTCAGATAGGGTGGCACATTCGGGAATAGGCTCGGCGATAATATGCACTCTGGCCTGAAGTACACAGATGCCTCGGAGTCAGTTGTTGTCGCTGTAGCCACCGATGCCTTGGACGGTACTTTATCCAGTTTTAATCGAATGTGTCGGCTCTGATTGGTCTCGTCGTTGTCGTCGTCCAAGAAAAACGGAGTCCCAATGTAATCCTCTTCAGAATCTGTATCATCGTAGCTGGTTATTTCGTCGATAGCTGCGTAGTATAGAAATGTATAAGGATATCAATGATATTGTCTGTATATGGGGTTTGATTTACCAGCGCACGGATCATCATCGTTCTGGCGGATTTCATGGTTCAAGCTAACACATTTGTTCAGTGTAACGCCCATATACATGTCTCCGGAGGTCAAGCGAGTTCCCGCATACTGGATGGGCAACTGCGATGGTTGCGCATAGAGCGATGCATACAGGGATGTCTCCAGGGCCGATGCTGCCGATTTGGTTAGACCATTTTGGGTTAGAATTTTACTTTTCTCATCATGCTGCTGTCCACTAAGCATGCTGCTGCCATGGAACGTATTAACGACTATCTTACTGCCCGCCTTAAGTGTTGTTGCGCTAGAGCTTTTTGCCAATCCGCTCCTTAGTGGTGGGGGGGAAGATGTGGCGCCATTGGGACGCTTACAGCTGCTGCTGTTGCCGTTGCCGTTGCTATTCGTGTTATTTTTCGCAAGAGTATCTTCACGTGCACGCTTTAAAAGCATCTGCGGGTTAGCATCGGAGCATATGCACAAAGCGGGACAGCCACAAGAACACAAATGGAACATGACACATGAGGAACAAGCAAATGACATAACAATTAAAAGGGGTTTGGTAATGAGTTGGTTAAATGACAAGTTTAGCAAAGCATGCCTAGATTGGCTGAAGAGGGGATTTCATGCAGGGCATTCATAAGGTAACAGACCTTACTGTAGGAAATTCATAGAGATTTTAGAGATATATAAGAAACCTTTAAGTAACTGTTACAGGATTAACTCACAGACATTGCAAGGGGTATCATTCATTTCATATATGTGCATTCATACAATGAACATATTATATAATAAAGTGGTGCATGCAATGCCAAGACAAAACCAAGGTCCAATTGGAATTGTGAGATAAGGAAAGAAACAAGTTTAAGACAAGGCAGCTTCACCAAACTTAGCTACTAAGGGACAGACACTGTACAGGGTATACAGAGTTGCACAGTGGTTCAAAATGATTCTTTGCCTGCTGTCAATACGCACCTGAACTTTCTTATATGGCTCAGACTGTAGCACACCAACTACAGGCGCTGGCACAGAGTTCAACTTGGGTGTGATACGCGGTGGCGGCGACTTGGCGGGTGCTGCAGTGACAACGGCAGCAGCCGAAGCATCCGTAGTCTTTTTCAGACTTTGCGATGCCGATGACTTTTGATGTTGGTTGTGATGTTGATGCTGCAATTTAGTGGTAGTTTTAATAACCGCCGAATTTCCTCCAGCTGAGCTACGCTGCTTTTCATTGTGTAATCGACGTGGATTGCGATGATTGCTTGAGTTAAATGTATGAGATTGGTGCGCTGATTGACTTTCACTTGCATGTTTATTGTTGTGATGAGAGAGCTCCTTGCACATGACCATCTTATCCTTGTACAGTTCGACCTCCTCTAGCCACGATTCATGGAAGTCCAGGATCTCGATGCCTTTGCTACGGGGCGGGGTTAACACACGATTATGATGATGCTTTGCATTCTCCTTTGTTGCAGCTGAGCTGGCGCTGGTCTTTGTCGTATGTGAACGCATCGCTGGTGTTGCTGTTGTCCTTTTCTCAGTTGTTATCTGTGCCATAACGTTTCCACAGAGAATTTTGATTGCTGCCAAAGAGTGAGAGATTGGAAGAAGTGAAGAAGAACCCAATTAGATTAATAACTCTCCCTTTCTTTTGTTGCACGCTGTCCTCGTGCACGTTGCACGTTTGTGTTCGTCCGTGTGTGTGTGTCTTTTGTTTGGATTATGTGATTCGTGTTGTTCGCCCAGCTGTGTAACGCCATTACTTCTCTGGCTCGTCTATGTCTGCTGTTTGTCGTACGTATCTGTATCTGCATGTGCAACTGTTTCTGTATCTGTATCTGTTGTCAATGGCTGCTATTGATAGACATGGCACAGCACCAAGATCAACGCAGCACTGCCCGAAACCGTCAATTGGTCTCGTTAATCGAATCTATTTAATTAGCAGCGGTATCAATGGGATACAAGATCGCTGGGCGTTGGCCAAAGCACTTGGCGCGCTTCACGCTGCCACTGCCGTGTTTTGAATAGACCACCTGAAGCCCGCGTAAATCCGTCATGTGTTGCTGCCACTGTTATTGTTGCTGCTGTTGTTGTTGTTGTTGCTGCTGTTGCAATTGTTGCTGTTGTATCCTCTGTTGCACAGCCGGCGTCGCGTTGCGTTAGTATTGTAAAGTATTTTTGACTTTTTTCAGAGCTACTCTCAGAATCAGACTCTCACCTTTTACATTTAAACGCACATAAATAAATTTATATTTCTATGTTGCAAATATACCAAAAATGTCCTAATATAACGCAGACCACTAGATCAAAAAAAAAGTAATTATTTTCAAACTAAATGCCGGACAAGCAAAAGATAACAACAAACACGGATACGTGTGACCGTGTTACGCAAATGATAAAATCTAGAGAAAAATACTAAATATGTTATGACTGTTTGAGTGTGCCCAAACTGTAAGTGCTGCCAGGCAAACAGTGCTGCCCAGCAAATGTCAAGTAGCAGAGCGCACATTTGAATTGTAAGTTAATAAAGTATTGAAAGATACGCTAATTAAAATCAACTTTTAAGCATATAATAATCATTTGACTATAAAATGCAATTAAGCTAACGTGTTGATGTCGAATTAACGAGCATTGCGCTATTCTTTTTGATAGATGGGCGCATAAATCAAGCAAAGGTTCTACCTGGACTGGACACACACACGGACAGTTACAGACGACGCCCATCAAGCTGACGACCTACACGAGTGTGTGGCGAATGCGCAGATCAAATGACCCGCTCTTGTTGTTGATGAAGACATCAACATTTCAATTTATACACCTTCTCTCTCTCTGCTTCTTTTTATTGATTCCGATGTACAAAGTGATTTATCGCAGATCCTGCGGCAAAAACGCAGACCCATTTGGACTGCGGCAAACATAAGAACCTGAACACACACACAAAAAGAGAGAAGAGAGAGAGAGAGAGAGAGAGAGAGAGAAAGGGAGGCGGAGGCAGATACGAATCTGTCGATAAGTTGTGGCTGCAGCGTCGGCAGTTCGAGCGCTTAAACGGCACTCAAGGCACCGCCTACAAAACGTCAACACCAGCCCGGACTGGCCCGGGCCTGCACAGGAGATGCGACTGCAGATGATGAACTTATCTTCATCTTTGGACTGTTTAACGTGTTTCTCATTCCTCTGCCTCTCGGACATTTTGCGGTGCAGTGGCAGATGAAGATATGACCATGTGTCCAATCCCAGAAGCAGCGAATCTGAAGCCGCTGTGCCGCCGGCGTTGTGCGCGCTGTGTGGCCCGCTCAGGTCGCCCTCTCTTTTGGCTTAGTGTTTAGTAAATATTATCAATTAACACTTAATGAGCGTAGTTAGTGTTGAAGAGCGCAATAAACTTGATCTGATTAATTCACTCACGGCATAATCGTTTCAGATTTGATCTTTCTGTTTCACAACTTTGATTAAGTAATCAATCGATGACATTTTGTGACAACATTTCTTAAATTTCAAAACAAAAATAATAAAGTTACACTGGAAGAATTTACATTACCTTTTAGAATGTTTTTAGCCTTCCGAACAATCATTCTTTCAACTCGATTGACACCGTGAACACCTGTTAATACTTTTGTTTTTGTTAAATTTCTAAAGCACTTACAGGTGCTTTAAGCTGGTAAAGTTAAATACAAACCAAAAATATTCAAAATGCCAAAAGATTTCAAAACAACAACAATATTTCGTGCTAGCCTGCTCTAATTGCTTTTCATTGTGTGCGTGTGTGTGTGTGTGTGTGTTTATCAAATACTAATAAGCGTAATTAGTAAACATTGATCAACACTGAGTGGCGAACAACCCGAGGCTGGCCAAGTTTTGAGTTACAGGACCTTTCATTGTGTAGGCGGAGAAGATTCAAGAATATCGGATATCGAATATCGATTCGGTTGCTGCCTTCTTCTGCTCTCGCCTCTCAATACAATTAATTAAGGAGGCACAATGCACTGCACAATGCACACACAATACACAATCGACTCGTCACAGAAGTATAACTAATTTTCAGAAACCCGCTCCAACCTCTGGCATGTGTGTGCTTTGCGCCAAGAAAGGCTTAGGCCTTTTGCTATTTTCGGCACCTTTTGGTTAACCTGAGCCGAGTCTGGGTCCTAAAGGGATTCTCGATCGGCTCGCATTGATTAGAGCTCAATTTACACGGATTCAAGGTGTGCAAAAGGAGAGATATAGAGAGAGACAGAGGGGGAGAGAAACTGAGCTGCCTCACTTTGGCATTATTCAATTACAAAAGGGTTTTCCCTATGCGAAACCATCTTCGCTTTTCTATAGATCATACATCCACGCACAGACACATATGGTTTCCCCCTCCCCGCCTCCTCGAATGTGTTGCGTAATCGAGACCGGCTGCACCTGAGATCATATCGACGCAGCTCGTCGCAGCCGTCGCTTAGCTATTCATAATTGATGGATTTTGCCAGGATTTTCCACACGCAGACAATCGACTCATGTGTGAGAGTGAGTGGTTGCTAAAGGTGCAAATAAAAAAAAAAAAAGAAAACGGGTTGATTAGCACGGAAATCTTTTACTGAACTCCAGAGTGTTTTCCATTGTGAAAGTGAAAGGGAATTCAACAGAAACCTGCCATAGAATTATATTGCTAAGTGGGTAGCTCAAGAAGTTACAGCTGTGTGCAGGTAGGGTTCCCCAAAAAAAAGGAAACCTTATAGGGAGGATTGATTATACGAGTATAGTAACTTCACAGCTGATTTCTTACTGCAAGTTGAATCAAATTATTATAAAGCTTTTCAATTTCTTCACATATAAAGCGAATGTGACTACGAGCGTAACTGTGACTGCGACTGCGCCTCTTTCGATGACTTTGCGACCTAACGGCGTGCATAAAGTCTGTCTTAAGTTTCCATTTCGAGCCTCGGAATATGCCCAACAAACAACACAAAATGGATGCTCTTCTCTCAATAGTCGTATAAAGTTAATCGGCAGCTAAGTCGACGATTAATTTTACTGCTTATTTTGTTTTCATGCCGTTTTCATAATAAAAGTCCATAAGCTCTACCTGTGCCCCGTTCGCCAGTTTTTTTTATTTTTTGTCTCTTTTTCTGTGACGGCGGTTTTAATAAAATTGGAAATTTATTGTCTTTATGGGTTGGCCACGAAGCACTCACTCTCTATCTCTCTCCCTTTCACCCTCTATCTCTCTGTCTCTCTCTCACTCTCTCTCTTTTTGGTTTTGGGTCCAAAAAGGGGCTGTCAAACTACCTTTAGCTTCTGCGAAATTATATGCGTTTAAGGCTGACGATGATGACGATGACAACGTCGCGAATTTCTTGTTTCTAATACCCTGTAAGTGTTGGAAGTGCATGAAAGTGGGAATATCGGGTTTAGACAAGGAAAGAAGGGAAGCAAACATAAGAATTTTTTAAGATAGGTATATAATTATTAGATAATAATATTTATATCTTTATACACCTGTATCTCAGGATCTACTTTAGCTTAGGTCATCAAGTTTGGTATATAGACAAATGTCAATGCGCATTATGTACTACAAATAAGAATTTGTTGTTGTAAATCAAGAGTTCTTATAGATATTAATATTTTTCTCTTTACACAGCTTGATCTTTAGGAGCTTCGTGGGCTATGGTTATCTTATTTGGTATATACAGAATCATAGTTATGATATAGTTATGTTATACAAATAAGAATATTTATTGGGAATTTAAAAACCTCTTAGATATTAATATTAGTAAATCTGTTTTCCTTTTACTAAGGATCTACTTGAGATATGTTCATCAAATTTGGGATATGAGCTCACTTATAGTATACGCATATAGAGATTATTACATATTTTAAATATCTCTTTACATGCTTTGTACATTCACAACTAACTGAATCCTGAGTGCAGTTTGAAAGATATCATAGTAAAATAAGTTGAGAGTTCTTAGAACTTTGCCCATTCTCAAATAGGATTGCAACAAGTCAAAGAAAATAGATAATAAACATCATTTAATAAAATAATAATAAATAAAAAAAATAATAAGTAAAGTAATAAATAAAATAAAGTAGACAAATAATTACTCGTACAAATCCTTGCAGGGTATCTCACAGCCTCGCCCCCTGATGCTTCATTTTCGTGCACTTCTCTCAGCTGGTGGCTCGTTTGACGTTGATAACTTAGCAAATATAAAGGAACTCAATATTTTGACAGCATTGCGCGCTGAGTTATAGAAAAAGTCGGGAGTTAATTTGCCAAAGCGCAGATGATGCGCCCAATGCGAGACCCAATCGATGTCCGGTGTCCGGTCTCGCCACGTGACGAGCTGAGATTTCCTCCGACTCCAGATTGGGTAAGGGTTCCCTTGGGGTTTGTCAACAAATTATACAACGTGAGTGTGGGTGGAGGGTCCGGGACAATGCGAGAACGGAGCAGCTGGTGACGCGCTGGTGACGCTCTATTACACACACATTCACACGCACAGTGAGCCGCAAGGTATTTAACAATTTAAGAGCTTGCTTTAAATTACATGTCGTTCGACACCCCACACGGGGGATGGGGGAGGGGGAAAGGCAGGCCGCTTGTGCGGTTCCCGAGCAATTTAAACTAATTTCAGGTTTCCAAGTCATGAATTATAAAGTATTTCCCCACCCACACCCCCTTACTTGTGGGTGGGCAGGGGTGACGCGTCTTCAATGCATGACGCTCATCCTTTAGAAGGGGGAAAGGAGCAAGGAGGGGATGGCCGTAATTATAGGTCTTCTCTTGGCTTGCGGTACGCACCGCACGATTTGTTTTCCACAAAGTTAGTTTTCATTGTCGCATGTTTGTACACAAATTGCGAGTACTTCCTGTGATCGGAACTCAGAGACTCTGCTATATCGGTATCGGACTGGGTCTTTCGAAATGATTTCATTTGCCTTCGCTACTGCTTCGATGTTGTATATAATTATTATCAATATTTGCTAAAGAGTCGGGGAGTTCCGCAACTTGGAAAATTGATTGTCAGTCGCAGCTGTTGTGCAAGTTGGAATCGGAATCTAAGGATGTATTGTAGATTTAATTTGAATTTGAAAACTTCGTAAACTAAAGAAAAGAGAGACAAATTTTATTTTTTTTATTATATAAAATTAAAATCCGTTTAGGGAGAAGAATCTTTAATTCCCCGAAAGGAATCATACAAATTAAATTGTTGCAAATTACAAAAACACGAAAAAGAAAATTAAAATTGATTTTTATTATAATTTTAATTAAATTGACTATAATTTTCTTATTACACAGAACCTTCTATAATGTAAAGAGTCTGTAATTATTCGAAACGTGGCGCACTTAACATCATTCAGATGATATTCTTCACGCTTCATCAAGAACAGACATTAAAATCCTATAAAAAATCGACGTATTCAAATTATGAAACTCAAGTAATTCTCTCGATACATTCACAGTGTATTCTCTCTTGAGGCTTCCGGTCTTTAAAAATAAATTAACATCAGCAGATATTTATGCAAATCGGGTGTTTGGTTTTTATTATGGTTTTATTGCATATCAAAATATTTATGAAAATTTCTTTTTTTTTTTTTTTTGGCTAAACGAGTTGAATTATTTTTAGAAATCTCACTGAATTATTAGAGCTTTATCTTTTATGTGAACTGTTATAGATCCAAGTTTCTAGTTTAGCCTAAGCTCTTAAGAGCATATTCAGTTCAAGACTCATCAAAAGACTCTCATAATGTGTGTGGAAAGCGAGGCAAAGCAAACAAAACCAAAACCCAAACCGATTAGGCAACAAGTTGGACAGCTTGCTTCGGGAGCCGTCGGAGCTGGTCTGACAAATTTATATGGCTTATATGGCAAGCGAATCCATAATTGAACTGTAAATGGTAAAAATATTTATTGTCTTATCACATCGTATAACTTGCCATGTCACCACAAAGTGCGGGGAAAAACCAGATGGGATGGAAATAGAGCAGGCTATTCAACTAAGTGCAAGAGTGACACTTTGAAATGGCGCGACAAGAAGATACCCTGTAGCAGGTGAAGTAGTTTAGTAGTTGCTCTGTATGTGTAGTTATGTGTTAGTGTGTGTATAAGGTTGGTATTATATGGTTACATATGTATACCCTGTAAGTATTGTAGTTATGCTACGCAAAAAAATATTTTCTTTTTTTTTATATTTGCTCATATATTCTTTTATTTATTTATTTAAAATCGGCAAAAGACGATCGACTGATTACGATTAAAAGTAAAATTAAATGACAATAAACATATAAAGATGCCATTTAATGATTTGCTGACTACCACAGCATACACCCCAAGGATTACAGGGTATAAACATGAAAGACAACAATTTACATTTGCTATGAACAAGAGAAGTAAAAACAGCTTCAGCTACTCAGGCTGTTTGCAGGTCTAAGCTCCCACAGTGGCTATTTATTTAAATACCGCTAGAAAAAGAGGCGAGAGAAAGAGAAAGACTGAGACAAAAAGAGAGGTAAAGAGGAAGCAGTGCGAGAAGAAAGAGAGCGGCAACAGATTGCAGATTCTGAGTGTGGATCAGGTACCGCAATTTGTGCATGAAAATAATATTCATCGTTATCGTTATTAACTTATGTTGTTTGCGCTAATGCCGTGAGGAGTGTGGAGAGAGAGGGGGAGAAAGAGAGAGAGGCAGAAAAATCCAGCTAGAGTGAGGTAGTCATAAGAAGAAAATCATAAGAAAGAGAGAGAGAGAGATCGGGAGTCATAAGAAGGAATCTCTGGAGTCGCCTCGTCGTCGTCGTCGTCGCAGCAGTTGGCAACTAAATGCGCTAATCCGCGTGTTGTCAACTTCATTAGCCGATAAACACGCCGACACATTAAATTGGGGCCCCGGCAGCGGAGAGGCCACTCCAGGCCAGTCCCGGCCAAGTCGATGCGGCGGTTGCCATTTGAAGTTGCCAACGAAAAATTGCTGCCACTTGAATTTTTAATGCCCATAAAGTATGCCGATGCTGCTGGATGCAGTGCAGCCTCGACTCGGCTTCGCCTGCCTTGGTTATTAGCCAATCCCCGTGGCCAGCTGACTTTGACACTTGGCAAATGTTGTGGTGCCCCAGACCAGGTCTGCTCCACCAGGCTGGAGCTCTCTCAGCTTGGCTGCCTCTCTCTCTCTCTTTCGAGAGTTCACAATAAAATACGACGGCTTAGCTTTTGTCTGCTGCTTGGCTAGCAGTTGCCCCGGCTCCTCTCTCCCCTCTCCCCTTACCTCATCTCTTTGTCGATTTTCGATTTGGTTGCCGCGGCCCGTCGTCAGGTGTGTAATTCGATATCTTTGCTCTTTAATCCCGCTCCCCAATCGCCAGCCATTCGTTTGTGTGCTCGATTTATGTACTACATTTGTATTTTACAGCAGGTCAGGGGAGCAAAAGAGTAGGGAGAATGGGCAGGGGGAGGAGGGAAGGGGCGGTATACCATCCGGCCAGGACACAAGTTGGCTGCGCAGGATGCGCCACTAAACAATAATTATGACAACAATAAAAGCAAAATAAGCTGCGCAGCCGTCGCTTAATTTAGCCGTACAGACCGTAGAGAAAACCTGCCAGAAAAAAGGCTAAAGAAAAGGAAAGGGAGAGAGACAGAGGGGAAGACGGGAAACAAAGGCCGCCGAGGCCATGCGGCGAACGAAGCTTTCAGAGATTAGGGGGCAATTATTGCTTCACACGGAGTTCGCTTTTTGAGGTTTTGTTTTGGTTTCGCGAATTTGACTGAGCAGCAGCAACGACAACAGCAGCAACAACAACAGCAGCAGCAGATCTGGAGAACAGGTCTCATCTAAGCGCCGGTATAGAATGTCCTTCCGCAGAACTGAGTTGAAAGATCTATATACAGGGTAGAGAAGCAGAAGAAGAACGGAGAAGATTGAGACCGATTTTAGCTTGTAAGCTGTTTCGATCTTATGAAGAACTTAGAGCCATAACAGAGAGCCATAATAAAATTAAATTTATATGTCAATGATAGATAAATATTCAAAATTGACTGTACAGAACTACAAGAGCTGAAGAAATATAGGAAGGTTAAAGTGAAGATTCATGATGATTAAATTAAATATTAAAGACGACTTTGAAAATTGACATTTTGAATAAATATGAAAAATCATTGCAACATTTATATTAGGCCAGAAATATATAAAGGAGCCCTCGTATATGACTTTGTCAAAACTGCAATTATGCACATTGTATACGCAATTATAAACAATAATTACAATTTTGTTTTTGAAAAATTAAATAAAAAGATGTTTACAAAATTTAAAAGATCTCTTTTACTTAGTTTTTGAGATTTTTAAGTACTCAGCCCTTTGATGAATAAACTAAACTGTTGATCGATAAATGAACCCATAAAATTAACACTCGCAATTCAAACAACAAAAATCATTCCAACCCCCACATAAATATGATTAACTTAATATAGTAAATGTTAAAAAGTTGAATTTAAAAATACTTTCCATTTAGTATCGTAGCAAGTACTTTAGATCAAAGCACGCTATCTGATCAATTATCTGCGAAATTTAATGGAAAGCCCCTCAAGAACTTCTAAGCCCGAAATCTAAGTTAAATGATTTAAACTGTTCCACCTTATATTGAAACACTCTACACTCAGAGTTCCCAATCAGTACACGCAATCTTTCCATATAACAATTAGCTGAGAAATTGTACTCAGATCATTTTAAACATAATCCCTAAATCTTTTTTATCTTTCGTTGTAATCTGCAGCTTACAACACTTATCCCAAAGTATTTCCAATAGTGCCAAGCACAATGCTGACTAGAAAATCTCCCCGTACCACATCTCCAGCTCTTAGGGCCCTTCTCAACGGTCGCCCCAAAGGCCCCAATTGAAGAAGTAATTACTACTTAAGAGCAGCATTAACGCTATCACTTACACATGTCACATGCTCTTCGCGCATTACGGCAACAAAGGGCAACATGGTGCACTGGGGTGGGGGGTGCTCAAATCGTGAATACCCGAACGAGCAACCAAAATACCTTAGGGTACCCTGAAAATAACAGCCTCATCATGATCTTGACCGAGCACTGAAAATGCTTCTACAGAGCCGTGTCTCGAGTTGGGGGTCTGTCTGAGACTCATCATCGTCTTGGCCAGGCTTACAAAAGGGGCAAAGAGAGGAGGGAAGGGAAGATGAGAGAAGGGGGGGACAGGGCAAACTGGCAAAACCTTCGCACACGGCGGCGGCGGCGGCGACTGCGGCATATTGATTAATGGATCAAAGTCTTTTGACACGAGCTATTTTGGTAAGAAATCCTTTGTTGATCTTAACAAACACACACAGTACGCACACTCACACACACACACTCACACTCGTACTGTAGCGCGGTATTTAAAGTTTTTTTTTCAGTTCGTTATTCAATAAATTTTCAATTTTGACTGATTGTGAGTGGAATAAGGTCGTCAGTCGTCGGTGTCGGTGCGTTATGATGTATGTTTATGTGCCCCCAGTATTGATGTGTCTCTGTATGTGTGTGTGTGAGTGGGGGTGTTTATGTGAGTGTGAGTGTGCGTGTGTTTGCGCTTTTTAACTTCAGCCTGTTGTTTTGTTGTAATGCGCTCTTTGTAGCCGCTGCTTGCGGGTGTTTTGTGTTATTATTATGATTGTTGTTATTGTATTATTGAATTGTTTGGGCCAAAGCACTTGGAAACCAAGCTACATAAGGCACAGTGGGGCAGACGGCGGTAATGAGAGAAGAATTTTAGAGAATTAAGAAAGAAGAGATATTAAAATATTTTTTTTTTAACAGTGGGGCAGACGGCGGTAATGAGAGAAGAATTTTAGAGAATTAAGAAAGAAGAGATATTAAAATATTGTTTTTTTTTAACAAATTTAAAAATAATTATTAAAATTATTATTATAATTTTTATTCGACCCCTGCTGAACTATACAGTTATATCTTTTTATCTATTATCTCTTGGATTTGAAGGTTCACTCGCAGTATTATATAAACATTTTATTTACTCTTACTTATTCTTATAATAAAAATGATTATATTATTTTGTTTTTTAATTTTAAATAGGCCAAAAATCTTCGATTCAAGATGCAAGATCTACAAAATAATTTAATAATGTATATTATTATATTGAATATTAATTTACATTTTACTTTAACTTACTATATAGTTAAGTGTCTTCAATTCTCTGCAAATCATATATTACTTTCCCCACATCCCCGTGCCACTGTGCTCCATACGAATTTGTCTGGCATGCACTGTGACTGTGCCATCCATTATCATTAGGATGCCTGGAACGCCACACACTTGCGGTACAATACGTAGCTTGACGTTGTACGTGCAATGCCGCACAGAGGTGGCTGTGGGGAGAGGGAGGGTTAGCGAAGGGGGTTGCCGCTTGGAGGGGGGCTACGGCTGCTTGACTGTATTTGTTTACAATTCCAATGATTCAAGTAGTACGAAATGTTTTATACACGGCACAGGCTACCCCAGAAACCAAAAAAACAAACGAGTAATAGAAGCAAGTTTGCAAGTGACTGATGGGCAAATACCCTGTAAAGGCAAGTAGATTAAAGCTGACAATAAACAAGCAACAAACTAATTCCATTTCTATATAACTTTTAGCTATTATCAATTAATTATTATTTTTTACACAGATAAATTATAAAAAATAAAATAAATATATAAATAAATTAAAATATAAATAACATAAATGTATAAATAGGAATTCATATTTATTCTATTTTTTACACAGATAAATATATACAAAAATAAAATAAATTTATAAATAAATTAAAATATAAATAAATAAATGTATAAATAAGAAATCATAATTATTATAATAAATAAACCAACTCGTAAACAATCCTTAAAATTTCTTTTCTTCCTCTTCTCATTCTCTTAAATATCCCCCTTTATTTACATTACAGGGTATGCTTACTGCTGGCCGTGGCAGTGGCGGCCATTGTGTGACTAAATGGAGCTGTAGTTGTGCATTCACACACGCACACACACACACACGCACACAGACAGGCAGACACTGTGATTGGGCTTGCGGTGCGATCAGTGTGAAACGCGCTCGCGAAGATGGATTTCTTTTCTTATTTTCCACACTTTTCTCTCTCCCTCTCTCTCTCTTGCTTTTTCTGCGCCTCTCTCTCTGTCTCTCCCCCTCGCTCGCTTGCTTGCTGCTCGGCGGATCAGACAAAGCCAGCCAAGTTGTTTTGTTGTGGCAAGCATTGTTGTTGTGATCAAAGCGGCTTGGCGCGCCAAACGATACTCGAGCAGCAGCGGCAAAGTCCCAGTCTGAATATGAATGCGAGTGTGAGTGAGTATGCGAGTGAGTATGAGTTGTTCTTTTTGGTGCGTTTTTTGGCCAGAATTGTTGCTGTATTAAATTGTAATTACTCATGGCGCTGTGTGGAGATCTTGGCCAAGTTGGGGGTGTGGAAGGGAGCAGTGGAAGGTGTTACGGCAACAGCTGCGGCAAACCGTTAGAATCTTTTGTTGCCACACGTGCCCCTTGGCATGAACTGGTAGCAACAATTGATTACGACGAATGCGGTTACTGCAGATGACTTTTTGGCACGCCTCACGGGCCACAGAGCTGAAATTTCCCCTGGGGGCCCATACACCAAACCGGAGTCATCCCAGTTACGCGGAAAACTGCAGCCAGTCCGCATTGATTGATCGACCCTCGGCAAGGGAAAGGGGAAGGGAAAGAGGCAGTGGCAGTGGCAGTGCCTCTGGCTCTGGCTCTGTATCTGGCCTGGCTGTCAACACGAATCGGAAAACAAACAGAAATGCGCATACGTCAAACTGGCCCACAATTGCAATGTTCCACGTTCCTCCGCTCGTGTTCCCTGCTGACCATCGATCCTCTTCGGGCCTCAAGTAAAAGAGACACACAAAGGCAAAGAAACTCGCACAAAATGGGCGGAACTGCTGATGTGCTGTGAGCACAACAAATACAAATGTCAGCTGGACATGAAACGGGTCCAGTTCCAGTTGTTGTTGCTGTTGTTGCTCCTACGGAAGCAACAATGAGAGGCAGCAATGTTCAGTAAGCGCAGCACGAGAAATGTCCACACTTTGAACTCGATTCACATTGCAAAAGGCAGCAGTTAATGTGTGTGTGTGCGTGTGTAACTCTGTCTGTGTGAGTGTGTGTATTAGTAAAAAGGCAACTAGCAAACTGCAGCAACTTCTTTCAGCACATGCAAATTGCCAGTGCACTGAGAAAAATTACTAAGAAATAAAACAGGACGAGGTACTACTTGAAACTACACTGAAAAAAATTAAAAATTGTTAAGTTAACTATAAATTTCAGAGACACATATGAATTCCACATACACTTCGAGAAATAACTATGAACTGCTTGCTAAAAAGGCAGTGCGTGCAAAACCAAGTGAAATTATAATGAACAAATGAAGAATTCGTTAAAAATCACTCAATTTTAAAATAATTTACAAAATTATAAAAAAAAAATAAAATTTTAAGAGATATATAAAGCACAAATTCATCCTTATAGAATACTACTAGACTGATAAGTTTATGGTATCAATCTGTAGTAAAGTCCAATAATTAGATGATCCTGAAAAAGTTTTATCTATTATAAAAAAATAAATAAATATATATCTCTATTACTAATATAATATATGTCATTATTATATATGTAATTTAATGTATATCTTGTTCACATAGAAAAATAGATTTTTAAATTAGAATCATTTTTTCTTGTGCATTTTACACAATCCAAAAGGCTTTTCAGAGGGAATAAGATATTTATATATTATATTATATTTAATCATAAATAGAAACTATAAACATAAATCATATTAAGGAGTGTTTTTCTTTTACTAAAATTTTCTCTTGAATTTACGAATTCAAAAAAAACTTCAAAAAATATTTCATATACATATATGTATTTACAGTCGAAAATGCTCAACAATTTCCCTCACTGTACACCCAGCCCATGCTAATTTTCTAGCGGCAAACAGTAGGATTAGTGCAAAAAAGGCAGGCAGCACTCGTCGAAAAGGGCCCAAAGCAATTGATAAGCCAAATAAACTGTCAGCAAATAAAACACAAATCAACAATAATAAACAGAGTCGTCTTTGTGCCACAAACGACATACATATTCCCATGTAGCCTAGGCACAAAGGCTCTGTCCGTCTGTCTGTCTCTCTGCCCGTCTGACTCTCTCGCCCTGTCCCAAGTCAAATCATATGGCGTGGAATGTGTAGAGCATGGCATAAATGTCACTTCGCATGAGAATTTGCAGTGCGCTGACGAACGCAGCGTGGCGTGAAGCCAAATGGCCAACCAAAATGGATGGGCACAGCAACAACGGCAGCCCAAGAGGGAGCAGAGACAGAGAGAGAGAGGGAGAGAGAGCGGAGAGCAGGGAGTGGAGGGTTGCGACTCCAAAACGATACATCATCGAAAGCAACAGGACTCGTAACGCCAGCTTGGGCTCACTCTGGGACTTGGAATTGGGTGCTGCTGCTGCTGCTGTTGCTGTTGCTGTGGTGCTTTTGTGCCAAGTCAACATGATCTCATCTGTCATAGATCGATCGACCTGTTCAACAATGCCAGCCCAGCAGCAACAGCATTTAACCGGGTAGCCTGGCAGTGGCAATCGCAGGAGGCCAAATACCCGTTGAGCGTCACAATTGCCAGTTCCCGGTTCCAGATCCTCTCTCTATCTCTCTCCGTGTCCCTTAGGGTACCTGACGAGCAGCGGGTGGCGGCGCATCGCACGAAATTCGCTCAAAATACAGAAAATAAAGGAACATTCCAAGTGAAAATACAATTCAAATTTGTTGTCGGAGATTAAAACACATTTGTTAATTTGAATACGTATTTCAACATCGTTGCACAGGGCGATTGAAGATGTGTGGAGTGGAGAATCGAGTGAGGGTATCTAGATAAGAGAGGTGTTTGCTGTTTATTAGCTTCAAGATTATAGCCGATATTTTGCCCATCTCCAATCTATGTGTGACAGCCATGTCAACGCAGCCTGTCAATGCCTGGCGGATTATTAGAGAACGATTGAGGATCCACAAATCGAAGTCATGCTGACAATTCATGGGAACATCGAAGTGGGCAGACGATAAGCTCCTGAGAGAATTAAGCTATCAAAGCGGCGAATAAATTGCCTGGGAATAGGTTACAGTTTTGAAGATCGGCAAGGAATTTGCTTTAAATGATCAACGATGTGTTGTGATAGAAATATGAATATTCAGTGCAAATTAATTTGATGAAATTGTATATTGAAATAATATTTGCGATGTATATATATGATTTTATATAAGTCCAAATGATAATTGAATATGATCTTCTATTATAATATTGATCTCCAACTTTTTAATTATCATCAATATGATATAATATATATATGACTATCTAATGAAAATTGCAAGATATAATTATGTAAATAGATAGTTAGGATATTAAGAATATAAGAACTTAGAACTTAAATATTCATCTTCTGCCTGTGATTAGATATGAATTTGGAAAATCTGCAAGACAAAAACTGATATTCGATATATCGTGACATAAATTTAAGGAATAAATTGTACAACAAATATTATATACTATATATCTGTATATTCTTTGAGTTGAAACTTATATTAATGAAGATGAAATTGACTCATCAGAATCAATTTAAAAGCTATACATTATTTCCCCCAAATTAAAATTGCCTTCCTAAACATAATAAGCAAAACTACCCACAACTTTCTTATCTACTCATATGCATAAGTACTCATAATCTACCGCCTCATCTTAACTTTCATTTAGCCTAACCGACTTCTGTTTAGTAAAATCACAATATGCTCCCGTTTCAAACGTAAACAACTTGCTTATCTCAAACTAAAAACTGAAGTTTCCATTTCGAAAACGGTAGTTTGGATATCAAAAGTTTTTATTAGATTTTAAAAGCCAGCTACCCAACTGCACTTACCAGAGTGTCACGCGGTAGCCAACACTGGTTATATTCAAATATACTCGGAAACATTCTAGATGCTCATTTGCATGGGATGCGACGGGAGCTGAAACTGCAAATGGAATGTCGTGATATGCAATAGAATTAAGCGATAACTGGAGGAGAAGAAGGAAGGAGACGGAGGAGCGAAGGGAGCACGGCGGAACGAAGCCAAAAGTCATGACAATAATGCCAATCTACGACTTATGAAAGAAGACGACTGAAAAACGAAGCTGAACGAATTGCATTTGTGAGAGCCGAGAGTCGAAGAGTCTGAGCATGGACCGAGGACGGCACTGCAATGGGGAACTGCGACTGGAGACTGGGGAATGCTACTACAAATCCATAATTATATGCGGCTGATGTCTTTATTAAAGCTGCAACAACATGTGGCCAGGCTGCAGTCCAGCGAGCGAACCTCAAAAAGGCCGACCGAGAGCGAACAACGATCGTCACATAATTCTGACTCACATAAGCCAGCTATGTTGACAACGGCAAGAAAAGGGCACAAATGATTACACACACACACACATACACTCACACACAACTGAAGATTAAGCCAAGTTATTTCTCTCGACATTTGTCCCATTATCACCACAGACAGCGGCAGCTTCCAACTGTCCAGCGGATTCGAAGTTCCCCCTCCGTGCACAACAACATTTTAGTAATGCCCCCAGTCAGATATATATGACTGTGTCTAGTCAAACAAATAACAACAACTAATAAGTTGCATCGCAATCAAAGCGAACGCAGGCCGACAAAAGGCACCGCAGCAGATACAGATACAGATAAAGATATCGATCCAAAGGTTGTTTAAAAGCGAAGCCCACGTTTTTCCAAGTGAGAAAAAACAGCCTAAAGAGCTGCATGTGGAATACAAGAAATTATTATTTAAATTAACTGTGACAACAACAACAACAATGACAACAAGAGACAACCCGAAAACAAGGGAATCAAATAATATCGAACTGACTACGACTAGTAAATGCTCTTTAGCTGGTTAAAAATGAGAGATAATCTAATGAAATTTGGAGGATAGCAACTTTGAGATGAAAATATATATTCTTGAGAGTTTCATCATAATATTACTCGGATAAATCATAAAATAATTAAATTAAAAATATGATAAATACATAAAAAGCTATATATTGCAAATACTTACACGATTACTTACGTCTAGGTCCATTTCTAGGCTGCAATGTAGAAATATTTCATATATATACATGGCATATAAAGAGTATACATGTTTTTATAACTATATAGTATATTGAATATATACAAATATATCTAGACAACTGCAATTTTATAAAAACTCAACATTATCTTCATTCCTACTAAATGCCTCCAAATACCGAAGTACTCCTCCGCTTTTAGTGTATAACCTGATCTATTCAATACAAAATAATGGGCGCTACCACTATTCCAACTCGATTCCAATCCAAAGCCAAATCCCCAACTCCAGCTCGCCCCAACTCACGACTCCCGACTCCCGGCTCATTAATGTGTATCTCAATTATTGAACACTATAAATATTTGGGCTACCTGTCGATATGGCCAAAGAGCAGACACAGACGCAAGCTGAACCCCGAATGGGGTCTACTTAAGAGCGAACCGGGGCGACACATACGTGAACATATTAAAATAAACTCGGATCGTTGTGTGTCGCATTGTCGATCGCCAGTTGGATCAGCCCGGCAGATCGGCATTGTGCGTCGGCTTTAGTGTGTTTTTCTTTTGATTTCGGAAAAGTTGTTGTAGTCAAACGTATAATAAGCCTTGTCGTGTATTTCTCATAATCATAAATATTTTTGTATTTTTCAAACCAAAGGATGAGTTTTAATGTCCCAAAAGGTCTCCGAAAAGTTTTTTTCTCCCTTTTATTATTATCATTATTAGTATGATCGTTATGTTGGGGCTTCGTTCGCGTCGGAGTTAATAATATTCATAAACATAGTTTCTTTTTGGAGGCTGGCTAATGATCATAATGCTGATGTGTTGATGAGGTGCCGCACAGTTTTGGTTTCGATGCGCAATGTGGATCGATTTGGCTGCGGCATGATCACCAATAAAACGAACTATTTGGAGCACAAAAAAGAGCGTGCGGTCTATGGAAAACCGTTGGAGGTGTTGAAACTGAGCAGCGGCTAAGTATGGTAGAAGAAAAGCAACAAGAAACGAAGATGAAAATACGAGACAGGTGAAGAAAGTCTTTGTGAGCTTTTTAATGGCAAATGATGATTTGTGATGTAGTTATATAATATAGAGCATTTTCGAACTCTCTTGCAATATGACTTGGAAATGTTTTTTTTATGAAATATTTAGTTAGGTTTATCGGTTAAAAAAAAAAAAAAAATATAATTTTTATTTATGAAAAAAATTTGTATATTTTGAAAGAGTGTATGATAGAAAAATATTGAAAATGATAAAACATAAAAATAATAACAAATCATACCAAAATATGAGAACTTTTTAAAAAATATATGAATGTTGAAAATTAGAGCTGATCTTTAGTTTGATTTTCATCAGAAGAAAGAAACAGGCGTGATATGCCCGACTGTGATATATCCGCTACCCTACTTATAATGATTTCCTGAAATGTCCACAATTCGACAATAATTGCTTTTGCAATATGTATTTGACAGCATTTTATATGTGGAAGAAGGGTGTGTTTAAATTGTTTAACAAACTTGATATGCGCGATATATTCAGACTTAAAAAAATCTTTATAATGTTTAGTAATTCAATGAATCTTAAGATCAAACTAAGAAAAAACAATAATATAAAGCCAAAACGAATTATTTTAAGCAGTCTTTAGTGCCTGAACTCTTGAAAGTATAAACTTACAGCAAAAGACCCTCGCAGAAACTATTGACAATATGCACAAGGAAACTTACCTAACCTCACTTCACACCTAACACCTTTCCCATAGCATTGTGCCTCAGTGTCGCAATTATTAGCTCTATTTAACAAACACACAGTTTCGGCAGCTCATGAATCACGCCCAACCCAAAGGCTACCACAAAACTTTAAGCGAACCCCCCAACTGAGCTCAAAGTTCTATGCACATTGTTGTTGTTGTTGCAATTGTAACTGCGGAGTCGAGTTAACTCGCAGAGGCATTGGGTCAATTGATACACTCAGGGGGGTGGTACACGGGGCAGCAGGGGGAGCGGGGCTCGATACGGTTCTGTATGGTGGCATAATGACGAATGTTTAGCTATTCATGTGTCTGGGCTGAAACCGTAGCCGAAAGCGAGCCCAGGGCAACCAAAACGGAGCGCACATCATTAGCCCAGGCCATGGAGTAACCATGGAGCACACTTGAGCTTGCCACATGCGGCACATGAAGACGCAGCACAAGAACAAGAAGAAGAAGCAGTAGAAGACGATGTTGGTTTGGATTGTGTGCGACGCGGCTTGGCGGCATTTTGCGGGTCTCATGTGTCAAATTGAGTGTCAACTGGCAATTTGGGCAGCACTCACACACACACACACTCGCACACACACAGCCACACACTGGCAGAGCAAAGTCAAGTGTCATGTTTATCATAAGCCTATTAAGGGAGCTTTGGGCCAAGCTGCAGGAGAAGCTATAGAAATAACCCATTTTTCGCTGCCGCATACAAATGCAATGCTTAACGAGTATTACGCGACCACGCCTCCCACCACCGCCCAGTTGCCTCACAGGACTAACAGGACAGCTGTCGCCGCTGCTCGCTTTGGCGAAGTCAACTCGCTGTCGCAGGACGACCCTCCTCCTGTTCCCGTGCCCTGTTCCCTGTTCCCTGTTCCCTGTTCCCGTTCCTGTGGTTGGGCGTATCACATTTCAAAGCCGACTAATTTAACAATATTCTCATTAATGTGCGCAGGACACGGCAACGGGATACAGAGGAATACCCAGTACCTCTAGCGGGGTATTCACTGTAGCTCACATTTATTTTATTTGCCGTACTGCTTCGGGTACTCGCAATCGCAATCGTTCATAATCCGCATTTTGTTACATTTGTCGAGATTCTCCCGTTTCATTGTTTGTATGTGTGTGTGTGTGTGTGTTTGTTGTAGCGATTTCAACAGATATGGGCCCAGGCACAACACCAACAATAACACAGTGTAACATCATCATCATCCTCATCCCAATCCTCATCGACGTGGGGAGGGTTGTTTGTTGCACATTAGAAAATCGTTACAAATTCGCCTTCCCATTGCGATTTGTCCGTTTGTATTTCTCGATTTCTCGATTTGTGCCGATTGTTGCCCGATGTTCTTTATATCTTCCTCGATGTCGTGTAGTGTGTTTGTTTTATTGTTTGAGCAGCACGCAGCACATTTATCTGCTTGTCAGCTTGTTTGAGCAAGTTTGCGTATAAATATTATATATGTATTTGCACAGCAGCTTATCAGCGATCGTAACTCGATATGTTTGCTGCCACTACTCGCTCTCAATCTGTCTCGCTCTCTCACTCTTCCTTTAACGGAGAACAGCGCGCAGCCGTACCGCGTATAGAGAGGGTCGCATACAGGCGAAAAGGTGCCGGACTAAGTACGCGAATTATAAGTTCTATAATCATACAGATGGCGAGAGGAAGAAAGAAAAAGGGAGAAGAGAGGGAGCAAGAGAGAGAGAGGAAGGGATCTAGAGAGAGAGAGAAGAGAAGAGGAAGAGAGACTGCGCCATAAACTCGCAGTTCGACGGCCATAACAAGGTGCTGGCAACTGTGGTCGCTTCCATAATTGTTGTAGGCAAAACTATGCAAATTAGTTGGCTGCAATAAGAGGGATTAACAACATAAAGAATAAGAGAGAGAGGGGTATAGCTATATAACATACGAGTATAGTGGTGGAAACATGACAATGAGTATAATACAAAATATAATAGGCAAATAAAATATGTTATGTACGCTGTAAATTAAGATCATATCTGCTTAAGCCGTACAGGAGAGAAGCGGAAAATGAAAGGATGTAGAATGTATGATATCCAGCTGGTAATTGGAACGGACATATAGGAGGAAGGGTTTAAGCGAGGCATATATATTTATTTATTAAATGCAAGGTGCAGTTTACTAGATCATCTTTACTATGTATCTATAATAAGTTATATATACATAAATTATAAATTATTATACCAAACAGTTTGAAATTCATATTTTACACAACATCATTTATGTGCGATATGGATAGACAGATCTTTATTTGAATTTACCTCTGTATGTTCTATATAATTTAGTGTTCTATATTATTCATTAATTATTTCTTTAACAAATTAAATTTGTATATCTCTTTATTCTGCAGTTTAGATTCATCTGAACTTCACTAAATAAATTCCAGATAACAGAGATAGTACAGTCTATAACATATCATTCAAGTCTACAATTCTCCTATATTAAACTGAGTTATCTTACAAATGGGAGATTGGTGGATCTATATATGATCTATATACTGTGTATACTGTCTGTGTAATTATTTATTTGATATTATTATTATTTTTATATATTTTTATATATTTTTTATATTTTATATTTTATATTTTTTTATATATTTTTATATATTTCGTATGTTTTTTTATATAATTTTTTTTTATCTTTGTTATTAATTTTTTTTAACTAGAACCAATTCAATTCTTCAATCAATTCTCCTATCACCGATCAGTTGAGTCGCCTAAAGTTACCTAAGTTCTTCACACACTCTGTTGCCACATGAGGCATGCTTTGTTGGTCAATTCTCTTGCCTCTACAATGTTGCAACAATTTGTTGCGTTGCATTTGAAAATATTTTCAATTAAAATTGAACGTGATTGAAAATCATGAAAGTGCGAAGTGGCAAAAACCAATTTCTCAGCACAGTGAGCGATAATTGCTGTGCCCCAAAACAGGACGGGGCATGCAACAGTTGCTGCTGCTGATGCTGCTGTTGTGGGATGCGCTGCCAAATGCGAGTGCGCATAATACAAAACTTTATTTATGGCAAGCGGTGGCCAAAGACAACTTGCAACCTGGCAACTTGGGAACGGCGGCAGCAGCAACAGCCACCGATTTGCGATTTGCAGACTTGCAACAAGACAATTTCGCTGTGCAACAAATGAGAGTGTAAATTTGCGTGTAAACACTCGGCTCACCCGCTGACATTGCGCTTAGTAGAGACGTTGCACGGCAATTTGGATGCCACGCCACGGTGTACGGTGCAGGCGCAGCTAGACGGCAGTCAACGTCGCCGTCGCAGTCGCAGTCGACGCAGCCGACGGTAGTCGCTGTTGTTGTTGCTGTTGTTGCTGCTGCACAGGCGCATGCGCGCGCACAGCGCATAAATTTATCGTGTTGCATATAAATTATATATAAGGCAATATCAGCAGATCAGCAGAGCAACAACACACACACACATATACACACAGATACAGTCACTCTCTGGCAGGCACATTCTCCTGTCCCCGACTCCGACTCCAACTCTGGCTCGGACTCAGTGATAAAAAGGAACTCAGCGTGTCGCCGCGGATGCGTTGATCATTCATTATTTAAGGATTGAAAAGTTAATTAACATTTTTGCCCAGCCACAGTCCGCAGCCAGTTGTTGTTGCTGGCGATTTACGAGAAGCAGTTGCAGTTGCAGGCCAAAACTGGCAGCAGCTGGCCAAGTTGGCAGGCAGAGCAGAGCAAAGAAAAAAAATAAAATCAAGTCAGAAAATGTGAAAATTATTATTGATAATATTTTCGTTGCCAGGCACTTAACTGATCCGAGATATAACTGAGAGATACTTGACCAAACTAGACTCGCTTTGTGGCAAGTAAATGTCTCAATTTGTTGACTCTCCTCTTCCTTCTGGCATTTGTAACCTGTCGCCGGATTAGATTGGCCAACGGAAATGTTTTGAATTGGGTTAGACGATGAAAGCAGTCACATCTTTGAGCTGCAAATTATAATGATGTGAGAGCGACTGCAGCTCTTTGGCAGATGGTGGTATGCGGTGCAACAGTGGGGCAAAAAGCTGAAGAGAGATCTTCTTAGTACAATATTAATTCAAGCTTAAAATGCCTATCAAACACTCGAGACACTAGTTTGTGTTCATTTTAAGGAAACATATAAGACACTAAAGCCTATTCTAGCTAGACCTCCTGGGATCTGAGAACCTAGAGTCATGAAATTTGTTTGAAACATTGAGAAGTATCTAACAAATCTAAATTCTAATTGGAGCTTGCACTACATCTCACCCATCTTAAGAAAATACAGTCCTACTCTTTAAAAGTCACTCTAAGTGTGGAATTTTAGTTAAAATATTAACCTCAAACATCTACATCTGCTACATCTCTCGAATCTTAAGAGCTGCAGCCATGAAATTAGTTAGAGAGCTTATCTAATACCCAACAATGACTTTTTTCATTTCAAGCTCGCATTAACTTTCAACCAACTCAAGAAAATACAGTTTCTTTTTAAGTTTTAAAGTCTCTTAGGTAAACTGATCTTTATACCATATATACATAGTTTAACAGCTCAGCAAGCCTAGTCTTAAAATTTCAGCATGATTGCATAGTTAACATGCCTTTCAAAACGTTATTATGGTAAGAAGTATCCCGTGGCTGCAAATGATGATCCTTCATGGCAGCCCCGACCTCGGGACTATAAATACATTTAATATTGATACTTAAATATTTACAGGTCCCCATAGTATTTTGAACATTAAAGTAACATGTGAGTCCCCACTGTACTTTTGAAAAGCTCTTGAAATACTTTAACCTGTTTGCATGGGAAAAATCAACAGACTAACAGTAAATACAACATATACTACATAAATCAGCTGAGTTTTCCCAGACAGTTGATGGAAGAGTTCTTCGCACCTCGCGTTGTCAGGCAATTAAATTAATGTCCTAATCTGCGTTTACGACAAACACCCCAAAATTGGCAGAAGAGAGAGGGAGGGAGAGAGAGAGAAACAAACCCTCTATAATACTCGATGCCGTTGCCAATCCCAAATTCCCGACTAAGCCCACTCGTTACCAAAGGCCACTTGGCTGCGACAACGACAACGCAGCAGAAGTCAATAGAGCGTAATATAAATCCGTGTAATACGAAGGAGCGATAGAGCCAAAGAGAGAGAAAGAGAAGAGAGGGGAAGAAAACGTAGCATATGTGCGGGGACTCGCTGAAAGCAGAAACCCCCTCGGGGTTGCTGCGCTGGTTTCCACTTTTGGTCAGATTAAGACCTCAGCGCAGCAGGCCCAGTGCGACTGTATATGTGAGACTGTGTGTGTGTGTGCGTGTGTGTGTTATGTGTGTAATGTCGTAGCGAATCACAACAGCAACAACAGTGAAATCGAAAGAGACTGTGTATTATAATAACTACCTCAACGTCAACGTCTCTTTAACAGTTATAAAGCCGAACTAATGCTCGATCCCAAAGGGGTGGAGAGGAAGCAAGAGATGAAGGGAGAGGGGGAGGTACATGAGGGGAGGTAAACGGTATTTGTATGTGTCGCCTCTGCCTGATTTAGGGTGCGAAATTTCAAATATTATTTTATTTATTTGAATCTGAATGGGGCCCACAGTCACAGTCGGCCAAGAACTGAAACAAACATTCGACTAGCTTACCAATACATTGATACTCAGTGTGTCTGTGTGTGTGTGTGAGGTATGAAAGGAAACTTTACAAGCAGCCGTCGCAGGCAAATCAAATGCAATTCAAGTGGAAAACGCAAAGCCAAAAGGTAGAGCAGCCGAGCATTGAACACGACGATGACGAGGTGGGCAATTGACTGCGGCACAGTGGTGCAAAGCAGCTGATTTCTGCTTGAGCAGCATTCTATGAATACGATCCACAAGCGGGAAGTTGAAGAAAATGAGAGTCTTAAATGACTTAAGTATGAGTAAGGAGGGTAACGCACAGAAAAAGGAATTAGCTATCCTCGTTATAATAAAATAAATAAATGATATGAGTATGCAGAAAATTAATATGCCATACATTACTAAATTTAGTATCTGTACCTATTATACGAAATACTCTAATTTAATATTAAATATCAGCAGCAAACAGTGAGTTTCTTTTCTATAAGCTGCCAAAGCTTGGTATCATTGGTATTTTAAAGGAATCTCCTCTTTTTTAATGGCAATATAATAAATATTTAGAATATAAAATATAAAGGCTTAACAGAATTGAAAGTAGTATAAAATACCATATGTTATATTATAGTTTTTTTTTAAGGAAATTTCGAGAAAATAAATGACATATTTACTTATTTAATACTTTATAGCTTAAAACTTGAGAAAAAGAACAATAAAAGCGAAAATTATTGATGAAATGCGAATTTAAATATAAAACAGATAATATTTTGCAAAATTGATTGAAATTCAAGACAGTTATCCTCATTATTACATTATTTAAATGCAATACCCAATGTGGACGGTATTCAGAGGGAAAAATTTTAGAATTGTAGTTGATTAAATAATATAAATATCCTTAGTTAGCTCATTTAAGCTTAATGATAAGATAAGTAGTACAATTATCAGCTTTTGTCAATCCAATACCTTGACACAAAACAATACCATCCACAATTATATAGAACAAGATAAACTTTATAAGACACTCAAAACTTTTGCCTAATAAGCTCACCAAGCTGCTGCAGCACTTAAAGTGCGAAAGTTCAAAGTTATCAGCTGAAGAGCTTTCAAGAGATGTCGCACTTGAGGAAGCAACTCAAATTTTCCTCACTTCCAGCCCACTGTGCAGCGTTCGTAGACGCGCCAATGAAGCGCGACGAGGCAAATAGAGAAAATGCTGATGAGCATGATTGTGCACGGCGTAAAACAAGGACTCGTCGTCAGTTGGGAGTTGAGAGAAGCAGGACATACGGAAACAATGATCCATAAATGTAAACATCACGTCGACATCGCAGTCATAACCAACAACAAGCGAGACGAAGCGAAGGTACATGCAAGTTGTGGCAAGTTCGCCGAGGGGAAAGAAGAAGCCAACCAGTTTGGCGTTGAGGCACAGCCGCGGCCATGCCAGCGACAGAAACAGGGTAGCGGGAAGGGGCAGGGGGAGGGGTAACCGGGTGCAAGCGTAGCTGATTTTGTTGTATTATAAACACAAATAAATAAAAGCGGCTGCACGACAAATCGTCCTGTTGGCAGCGCCGGCTGCGGAAACGAGGCAGTCGAGGCCGGGAAGATCTTTCATCCTGCGGCCGCGGGGCAACAATGGCTGCGACGACAGCCCAAGCTAAATGCGGCAGAAGGGTGTGCAAACAGAAGGAGAGAGAGAGGGAAAGAAAGAGGGAGAGGCATTTTGGCATATGTAGAGGCAGAGATATAATTAGGAATGGCATTCTCCATTTCATTTAACCCGCGCACAGTTTCCGATTTTAGGGTGCCCTATGGAACACACTCGCACACACACTCACCCTGGAACCACCACCACCAGCACCAGGGCGAGCATCCTGGCCACAGTTGCCATTGTGCATCCCGTGTTATAATGTGCTAAATATGGGAGTGTCCTTGTCATTTATATGTCGCAATGTCTGCTCCCGTTTCCCGTTAAATTGCGCGCGCTCTACCCCAGCACCCTGTCCAGCACTCTACCCTCCCCTCCCTTCCCTTCTGGCTCTGCTCTTGTCATGAGAATAAATATGGCAATAAATGAAATTAATACATTACGTCGCCCCGTCTCCAGATTTGCTCTGCCCGTCGTTGTTCACACGTTGCTCATGAATATTTAAATGTTTTAGCAATTGATTTATGGCAGTTGCAATGCATGAGCAAAATGAAGGAGGAGGAGGGAGCGTGGCAGCTTCTCCATGCGGCGCCGTTGAACGTTAAAACAATAAAACATTTAAGGCGTTGCCCCTGCGATCCATTGCTGTCTTCTCTTTGTGCTGCTGCTTCCTCTACATCATTTTCTCTCCTGCTTATCCCCCTTCTCCTTCTTCATCTCCTTCTCCTCCTTGCTACCCACTGCTATGGCAACTTGGAGCCGCTTTCGCTGAAGCTCAAACCAGGAGGCAAGGCGCGCGCGAAACACAAACAGAGCTGCGATTGCTTGTGGCCATCTCAGGTATCCGATTCCCCAAGTTCCACGACATGAGCAGCGACAGCAGCAGCCGCAACAGCAGCAACAACAAACATGACAACGCGCTGCGGCAACTGTGACGGCACAGTGGAGCTTGAGTAAGTAAGTGAGCGGCAAAAGTCAACTAAGGATATTACTGTCAAAATTTTAGAAAACACTTTTTCATGTAAGAAATGTTAAGAGTATGAACTTCTATATTTTGTAGAGGTTTTAAGATGAATTCAGCTCAGATTCTTCTTGATTTAAAACATACTATTATAAGTTTATTTTAGCAAAAATCATAATTAGAACATTTTCCATTATATTACTGTTATTATATGATGAAAATACGTATAGTTTCGAAAGGTTAATTGTAAATCTCTGATTCTAAGATGGAAACTATACAAAAATAAATGCAGTTCTACACTATAGCAAATTTAAAAAAATCTTTAGCTCATTATTAATAAAAAAATAAACCTATCTATACAACTTTAATAAATATTATAATATAAAATATACTAAAAATAACAATTAATATTCAATAATATAACATATAAATAATATATTTGATTTGATGAACAGATATTTATCGAATAATAAATAAATAGAAATGAATAAATACAATATTAGCAGAGTAATTTTATTTTAAGCCATGTAAATAGGTCATACATACGTGTACATACAAACGAAAAAGTGAAATAAATGTTTTTAGATTTTATCACTATGTTCATAATAATATTGTTATTATTCTTATCTATGGCTTATTTCTATAGGTTTACTCCTACCTCAGATAATTCAACTTTACTATATTTTTAATTAAACTGATCTTAATATATGTATTAATAATAAGACACATAAAAACACACAGTTGTTAGTCTTGTACCACTGTGCTACACGCTGAGGCAAGAGAGACAACACAGCACAACACAACACAACACAAAAGCCCACAAGCAGCCAAGTTGAGCGGAACATTAATTTAGTATCAAATTACGAAAATATTTGCTAACAACAATTAGTTAACTCTCGTTAATTAACACGTCTTTAGTGGGCAGCGAACGCGAAATCTGTGTTGACAGCCGATGACGTTGACCGCAGACAGAGACAGAGACTGAGAGAGAGAGAGAGGGAGAATGAGAGAGAGCACATGACTTGGCTGTGCTCAGTTCAGATCTTCATCTCCATCTCGATCTGTAGATCTCTTGCTCTCAGTTCGGTCAATTTGTGCGACAACAAACGGTTGAATGTCTTGCAACTATTTAATTAAATCAATAGGGTCAAGTGGTAAATATTTTGACCCGCGTCTGATTAGTAAAAGTGGCGACTCAAGATGCGAGATGCTCCAACTGCCTCCGCTCACCCCTCCCCCCACTGTCTGTGCTCTGTCCCGTGTCTCAAATTCATTGGCTTAATTGAATGAATGGCGTTTTAAGCGGGAAATTAAGTGCACGACAACGCGGGCTCAGACTGAGACGGAGACGGACACAGAGACGCTGACTTGGACTTGGACTGCTGCTCACACTCGTATACACAATGGAGTCCAGTCCAGTGGTGCCGTAGTTCAATTGTCAATTGAACGGAAGCGACGTCAGCAACTTTGAACTTTGCATGGCACTCGTACGCGGACGTGGTCGATGCTGGATTTCTTGGGAAATCGACGTGGTTCATCATGCTCCCGCTGATGTGAGCCACTTGTGTGGCACATTCGCCGGCAGCTAACAAGGTACTCGATGGGCCACTGGGCTGACTTACTGACTGACTACCCGGCTGCCTGACTGCCTGAGTTTGCCCCTTGCCAGTCACCCCCAAGTCAAGAGCGACCGCCGCTCGAAGGACGCGCGCGCAGTCAAATGGAATCGATGAGCGCGTTTTGAACTGTTTCCCAACAATGTAAAGCGGCTGTGCGAAGCGTATTGAAACAATCAGTTTGTTTGCCGCACACACACACACTCACACACACACTTACACGCACACTCGCAGGAAGTGGGAACACTCGTTCCCGACTCATGTTCTTGCGCCTTTTTAAGCGCTCAAGTGCAATTGCCAAGCTTTCCCAGGAAATTATAATCTACCTCTCACTCTTTTCCACTCTCCCTCTCTCTCTTTCCCACACTCCTTCTCTCTCTCTCTCTCTCTGTGCAGCTGCAAGTGTTGAAGCAAAGTCAAGCAGCATTTCTCAGACCCCCTTAAGCCAATTTTGGGCTAAGAAAATATTATCGCTCGTATTACCCACAAAGTGCAACTTGGCATCTGCCTGCCCTAATCTGCTCCGGTTTCAGCTTGATCCCTTGACCTTCTGCCGTGCAGATGTCTGCAGATAAATCAGATATAGTATTGGGCAATAGGCGAAAGAAAAACAATGGGAAACCCGAGAGAAATGCCAAAGGAATATTGCACAAACAGTTGCAATTTCTTTTCTTTTTCTTTTGGTTTTCTTTTAGCCATTTTTCAGGAGTGTTTCTGTTCTAATCCCTTGGCCAGTTGCGGTTTGGTGAAGGAGTGAGTTATTCTCTAATGTGGTTTTGTGTGTTGGCTAAAGGATTCCCTCGTCATAACCCCACATGATGTGGCACTTTGCGAACGGCAAACAATGGCAATTTTTGGCAAATTGGCAAAAATTTTCTATATAAGGTTACCAGTTGCAGATCTTATCTATCAGTTTTGCAATCTGCTAATAGTTGTCTATTTTGTGCAAGGTTTCTTACAAAATAGAAGAGATCACTCGATCGTATCATGTTTAGCCTGCTTTGCAAAGTGATTATAGGTATCTTATAAGGATAAAGGATTATTGTATTGAATATCTTGTTTTATGTATCTTAGATAAGCAAATTAATTAGCAAAAATTATGAGCTTTGTCTGATTTTAAGAAGTAAAGGGAATGATTAGGTTGACTTAGATGTATTTTGCACAAGAAATATGAAACACTTTCTTGCGTGATAAAGGATTATTATCTTTAAAATATTGAAAAGTGCACCTTCTGCTACATTCTCTTTTATAAAATATAATATAATCAATAATTTACTCACTATATAAAATATAGAAAATAGAGTTCATCGTAAAAACGGAAATTGGAGGAAATGTTTTGAAACTTATCGTTGGCATATAAATAACTAATATAAAAAACAGTGAATTAAATATATTTAATATAAATTTCTACTATATAGTTCTCACTTTATCCAACTTTATGCTATATTTGCTAACAAACAGAATAAAACACAAGTCAGCTGCAATTTTCTCAGGTTGAATAAATGTGATTATATTATATTTAAGTATTTTATCTCTTCAATTTTATAGGTGTATAAATACAAAATAAATAAAATATAAATATACAAAATTGCTCATAAATCGTAGAATATATTTCGAAAATCTTAATATAATAATTAACATCGCAAGACGCTGCAAGATGAGTCCGAACGGGGGCATCTTTTATGCTCTGTGCGACTTGTGGCATGGCTAAACTGCAGTAATTGGATGAGGAGAACCGGGGCGAGTCGAGGCGAGCATTAATGATGAGCTGTGCATGACGAGATGAGACGCATGACGATGGCGATGATGAAGAAGTTGATGATGATGATGATTATCATGTATTATGATGAGTGTGACTGGCATGAAGAAATCATTTTTTAAAATTATAGCATGCACATCGATACACAACAAGCCGCAACTAAAGCGGGCCCCGGGCAAACAATGCCACGCAGTGCTCCTCAAAGGGAGAAGGGAGGAGGACGGGAACGAGGGTTACGTCGTGGACTAATGACGATAATTGCGTACCTCACATAAGTCCCAGTTGCCGTCGGACTTGGGCTATTCACTTAGGCCATAAACACAGACATTAACACCTGATCTGCCCGCTGCGACGTCGTCGTCCCGTTTGCTGCTTGTGCTGCAAAGGTGTTTTCCCTGCCGCACCTCATTGTTATGGTAAACAGTCAGTTTTTCAGGCAGTCCCCTCCCCCTCTTGCCCCCTCTGCAGGCGGCTGCTTAATTATAAACGCCGCGACTTAATCTGGAGCGGCAGCTGGACAATGGACAATGCAGTCAGTCGATTGGACAATGGTGAATTGAAACAAGGTGTTGGCTTTGTAATGCGCCGACACACAAGCATTCCGTCTTGCCCCTTGGCCCATGCCCCACCACGCCACTTGCCACCTGCCACCAGCAGGCAGCGCGTTGCCGTGTTGGCCAAAATGCGCACTGGAGTTGCCAAACAAATTCTTTTGTTATTTAATTGTAACCAAATTATTTCCACACGCTTTGCGCGCCCATTGTTCCCTTCGGCTGTTGCCATTGGCCGCCGCCAGGGGGCGCTCGTTGCGATCCCTATCGCGCATTCAAGTTTACAAATTTAGCTCCTAATGAGCGAGTTTTAAACATTGTAAGCCCTGACAGTTTGCCGCTTTTCATGTGGTTTCCTATGCAGCCCCACCCCAGTGGGTGTGGCCCAGGGGCAGAGGCGTGACTTGATGGTTAAGCAATAACATTGCGAGCAAGCGTTTTTCACTTTTACTCCCTCTCCAGGCAGCAGCAAGAAATGTTGCCAACTCACGAGGGTCTTGAGACAGAGCTACAAATATTCCACTGGGTACTACGAAGTATATTTTTAACTAGATTGTTTATCTACAGTTGCACTAGTTGCCGCTTTAATTGCTACAAGTTGCATTGTGCGCCTAAACTGAGCATTCATAAGATGAATAAGTGAATAACTCATTCAGTTTAGCAGCTAGAGCTATGAAAATAATGCACTTCTGTAGAGTTGTTATGCTTGTATTCATATACTAAATTTAGTTACTCCAGCTCTTGTAGTTCCAGAGGTCTCAGTTAAAGAACTGTGATTTCGTGTATTATGAGAACCTAAGTCGTCTATTGACAGTTTTTGTAGCTATTTCCACTTTATCATGATGGGTGAACGCCTGAAAATATATTTCCTATATAGATAGTTACATAAATAAGTTCATAATGTATTCAATTTAGCAGTTTTAACTTTGTAAAAAAATACCTTTCCTTAATAATAGGTTTTTTCTAGCTGTTTTCCAAATTTAGTGACTCTAACTCTGGCAGTTCCAGAGATCTGGGCTAAACAACTCAAGTAACTTATTAATTGACAGTTTCTTTGCGTTATAGAACTTTGCAAACATAAATAAAACGCGTTTCTTACTACTTTTTATATAAATTGCCGTATAACTAACTGAATAACCTAAACAGCATAGCAGATATCACTTCATATATAACATCTTAATATAGTATTCACATTGACATAGCATTCTACCAAATTTAGTGTGCCTAACTCATGTAGTTCCAGAGATCTAGATCTGTGAACTTAAGTAACTCTTCAATATAGAGTTTCGTTGAGTTGCCTTAACTCTAGTTAAGTGACTCTTGTGCTTTACTACTTATAGGTATCATACGAGGGTCGTTTGATAAGTCCGTGACTTTTAGTATACTCATCTGCTTTTTTTCTAGGCATTGAAAGCAGACGATCTCGTGAATTTTAACGAAAATGGAGATCGAGATCGTCTGCTTTCAATGCCTATAAAAGCAAACCAAAAAACGCAGCTTTCTCAAAATTTTACAGTCAGCTGTTAATCGATAACTGCTGACAGGAGCAGTGTTGTATTTAGAGCAGGTGCGCGGCAAATACAAAAAGTCACGGACTTATCAAACGACCCTCGTAACTTGCACAATCACGCTTTGAACCGCGTGTCAACACGTTGTGCAGCCCATATGAGTCTCAATCGTTTTAATCAGTTAATCTTTCTTGCACTTGCCCAAACCGATGAATCTTCATTTGTAAATCAAAACAGCTGAAGGAGGCAGCAACAACAATGCCACAACTGGCGCCAGTTTCAATCTATGTAAATCTCATCCAAGTTGCACGCACAGAGAGACAGACAGAGAGAGAGAGAGAGGGAGAGAGTTTCTTGAACCTCAAGCTTAACTGGCAATTGAGGCAACAATAAGTGACATCATATATAGGATAATTCACTCGAATCACTGTTTACACTGAGAATAATCCGTCGCGTAAGGCGAATAAATTGAAAGAAAACATCGCCGGAGCATTCTCTCTCTTCATGTTCGTCAGTTTACGTGGAAATGAGACAAACAAATAAATTTACTTTGATTGAATAATGGTCACATAATTGGCAACTTGAATGGAATTGAGTAGCAGGCAAAACAGATGTGGCAACGATAAGCAGCAGCAGCAGCAGTTGCAACAGAAGGAGGTAGAGGAGCAGCAGGAGAAGAACGAAACGAGACGAGCGCGATGTATTCGCGCATTAACTAACTGAATTGGATAATCTCATTCTGATTCAGAGAGAAGTCTCTGCTCTGCTCCTCCTCCTTCTCCCTATTCTCCTTACTTATTCTTGCGGCGTCGCATTGTCGCCAATTGTTGTCTAAGATTCGCCTAAATTGAAATGTGCAACTGCAAAACGTCAGCTGGCAATTGTCAGCTAGATGGATGCGATATTCCACATACGCCCCGTCGACATTCCACTAAAGTAGGAACAGGGGGAGTGGGAATGTGCACAGCAATTCTACACCTCTCAGTCTTTCTCCCTCTCTCTGTAAGCTGCAGTTTATTAACCTGATCTGGCTGCACTCTCACGACTCACAAGGCGCGTGATTCATGCAGCTCTGGTATTGAGAACGAGAGTGGGCAGAAGAAACAGCTTGAGGAATCTAGAGAAGACAACTGGAAAGTAGTTTGACCTAGCTTCAAGTTTATTTAATTCCATTTTCATTAAATATGTCTCAGTTAACTGTTTATTAAGTGCGTTAGTCGATGACTAAGGCGCCTTAGCGTTGTCAGTCTGTATGAACAACAAGACAAAACTGAAACAACCCAAATTAGTAAATTTAATAGCAATATTTCTTATTAGTGCATGCACCTAATAATTGTTAATAATAATAAAAATTAAGCCACGCCCCTTTTGATACTCTAAAATTAAAAAATAATAAATTGCGAAGGTAATTTTAAAGCTAGAATATTCTTTTTTGGTTTGCACAATAATTTTTATCATTCAAATGATTTCTGTAAATTTGATTCGAATTAAATAACCATCTTGAACAGATATTGAAGATATCAATCGTGCATCGTCTTACTTCTCTTGCTAAATGATATTTATGATTAGAAAATGACTATTAATATTAGGAAATACTGAAGACAACTCAATTTTTACAAGAATTCAAGATCAATAATTCAATTTTTTAAGGAACTGAAAAAAAATTGAAGAGATTAAAATCTTTTTAAGTAAGAAAACTAAATCGAGAAAATGTTCTCATCTTATTCCCACGCAAAAAGAAGTATATTTCTTTACTAAATTCATTTTACTTAGTAACAGTTATAATTGAACTTATTCCAATTGGTTTGCAGCACTCGAGTTGCCACTTCATTCCGTGCTGTTGCCTTGCAACATCAACGCCGTGACGAGTGTCTGGCCCGCATTTTCCTGAATTCAACTGCCTGTGCCCCGTTGCCCTGCCCCAACGCAGGCACACTGGACTGTGGCGTGCCATACATAATGACTGGCAAGGCAGTAAAACAATTTCATCAGCCGTCGGCGAAGTTGCCACCGTCCTCCCCAAGTTCCGCACACGCTCCACGCGCCCCTTTTCATTTTGTTGGCGTGTGTGGAACATGCGCTAAAATTTTATTTGATTTGACACTTAGCACTGCCACTCCCCACCTCTCTTTCTCGCCCATCTCTTTCTGCCTCTCTCTTGTGACTTATTAAGGACTTCCTGTTGCCCGTCAGCAGCTTTTTGTCGCGACAACAGATTAATAAAACGCGCTGCAGTTCAATTTAGTCGCCCCCGCATTCAATTCAATTTTGTTTTTCATTTTCAATTTCAATTTTGTTGCAATTTTTATTTCAATAGAATCTCAATTGATTTACTGTCTGCCTCTAATAATGATAATAATAATAATGTTCGTAATAATAATCTTAATAATAGTATAAATTATTTAGTGCTTAATTTCAATTTGCCTGCTGCGCTTAAGTATCGTTATCGTCAGAGCTATCGGTATCGGTATTGGGGAAAAGGGATAACTATTCCTCGAGAGAGATTTCCAGTTAGACTTGCAAAATATCCTTGCAAAGGGCAATCAGAGAGGTTAAAGGTGTTCATATTCATTTTATATTAATTGATCATGAAGCATTATAGAGGGGTTTGATAAGTTTTAAGGTAAAAAAATTTAAAAAAAAAGAAATTAAAAAAAAAAAAAAAAAAAAAAAATCATATTATATATATCATCATCTCCATTTATCAAATGCATTTGATATACTGATCCTCTACAATATGAAGAATGTAATATAAATTGAAGAAACTTTGTAGAACTTGCCTGGACTTTTTACTATATTTAAATTTGAAAAATGTTGAAGAATATTACTCAATTCTTTAGAATCTTTTGAATGATATCTATACTTTTTGTGATTGCATATACTATTTTACACGAGCTCTACGATTTCTCATTAATTTAATGTTCATTCTTCAACTTTCCAAATGTTAAGAATAATGTTAAGAATAATAAAAAACGTTTTCAAAGTTGTACTTGTGTTTTTTAAATTCTCAAGATTTGTTTTTAAATGTTTTTTTTGGAATAAAATGTTTATGAAACTGCTTAAATTTATTACTTAAGAGTTCTCAATATTTATTTGAAGGTGATTTTTGTAATTATGAAAGTTGTATTTTCAAATATTTTTCTAAAGTTTCAAAATTTATTTTAAAAGTGATATTTAGAGATTTGACCATATCTCCAATGTTTTCCCCTCTGCAAGGATATTTAGGGTTACCACAGTCTACACTTCACTAGCTACTCTCTCTCTCTCTTCCCTTCTCTCCCCTACACTGTCTTCCCTCTCTCTTTCTATTTACAAGCGTCTATCGCCTCAGTCGCTGCTGTTCCTATATATGTACATTCAATACTTATGGGCTACTGTGCTACACGTGCGGCCCCGGTCAAAGTGGAGGGGGTGCATCCCCTTCAGCTGTTGCGGCTGACCACTGTGACCGGCTTGACGAGCAGCGGTTGTGGATGCGTCTGCGGCTGTGTCGCTGGTCCCGGCGAGCGTGAGTTGCAATCGCCATGCTGCTGCTGTTGTTGCTGCTGCTGCTGCTGCAGACCCGGCGACGATGGCGGCTGGCCAAGATGTGTCATATGTGGCTGTGCCGCACTCAGCTGCCTTTGATGTGCCGCCAGAGCGGCGGCAGCGGCGTGTTGATGCAACAACTGTTGGTACTGCAAGCGCTGATACAGTTCCTGGCTGCTGGCGGGGCTGATGAAGGCGGCGGGCGGTGCAGGGGGCGGTGGCACGGGGGGAGCTACCCCTGGCCCACCACCGGGATGAGCCACCATGCCGGAGAGCAGACCCGCTGGACTCTTGGGCGCAAATGGATTGTAGCGTTGATACATGCTCGCCAGCAGACTGGGCCCCGCCTGAGGGGGGTAGGTGAGGAACTGTCCGAATTGGGGATACGCTGCCAGGCCGGGAAACATGGGTCCGATGAGGGAGCGCTTGAAGGCAGCCAGCCGAGAGCGACTCGCTGCCGTTGTACGCCGTCGCAACTTCCCTGTGGAGCCACCAATAAAGACATCCTCGGCGGAGGGGTCCAGCATCCAGTAGTTGCCCTTGCCGGGATCATCGTAGTGCCGTGGCACCTTCACGAAGCATTTGTTCAGACTGAGATTGTGTCGTATGGAGTTTTGCCAGCCCTGTTTATTGTCCCGATAATAAGGATGATTGGTCATGATGTATTCGTAGATACCGTTGAGGGTTAGACGCTTCTCCTGGCTCTGGCGGATGGCCATCATGATGAGGGCATTGTAACTGTATGGAGGCTTCTCGTTGCCCTTCTTATCCTTGATGGGTTTGCCATCTGTGGACTTTGTCTCCGAATCCCCATCGTTATCACATTCCACATCCTCCTCGGCATCACCCTCCCCGTCTCCCTCCCCCTCGGCATCGGCGTAATCCTCCTCGTGCTCATCGGTTGGCGGTGCTGGTGACATGGAGGTAACATCCAAATCAGATTCCACATCGCTATCCGGCTCAGACCCCAAAGGCGAAACATTTTCATTGTTATTGAGGTTATGGTTGATCTCATTGTTATTGAGGTTATGGTTGATCTTTTGTTGCGCTTCATGGCGCTGCTGCTGCTCCTCCTCCTCCTCTTGCTCCACCGTCTCGGGCAGTATGGAATTTATGGAGAAATTCGATTTCAAATGAGGCGTACGCGCCATTTTCATAAGCAGCGACGCCGGCGTCAGATTCAATGCGCCGACGGCGTTCAGATGTGGATGTGTATGCGGATGTGGATGCGAATGTGGATGATGTGCGTGTGCGTTGAGCTCGTCAACGATCTTCACCATTTTGCACAATTCTCTTTTATTGCATTTCTTTCTTATTGTTGTTATTGTATTTAAAACAAATTAAATTAATATCACAACAGTTTAATTGAATGCCTCCCACACACACAAGCATAGACACGCGCGTGCACGATCGAAATTCAAATTGGGCTGCTCACGTTTTTCGCTCTCGCACGTCCGTTGCGCTGTGACGTTTTGTGTAGACTAAACGAAAAAGAACTTGAAATCAACGAAATCCAGTTGCCGTTGCCTTTTGGCACCTATGCGCAGCCACAGCCAATGGCATCTGTGGAACGCATTCAATGTGTTGCTCTCGCTTGCGCTCTGTCTCAGTCACCCTCACGCGCATTTCGTGCGCACACGTGTGTGTGTGTGTGTGCGCTTCGTTTGTGCTGTGCTGGGTTCGTGTTTCTGTTTGTGTTCGTGTGTTCGCGTATTTGTGTGTGTACAGATTTTTACCATTCGTTGCTAATTGCTGCTGACATGACACGACGTCGTGCACGATGTTTTGTTTTTGTTTGCATTGCTTTTGGGGAGGGGAGAGCGCACAAACCACTGGAGCACACTCACACACACATACACCGGCACGTTCACTCACTCTCTGCCCGGATTGTGGGTTGCGTTTTGATACGCCAGGTTTGTGTGATTATTTTGCTCTTTTCCGAGCAGCTGCCGTTCGTTTCATGTTGTTGTTGTCGTTGCTGTAGCAAAGGTCTTTGCTAATGGTTTTTTGTTTTTGTTGCCAGTTGCCATTATTAATTGTATTGTTGTTCTCTGTTTGCTGTTGCTGCCCTCTTTAAACATGCACTCGCACTCGCACCGTATATGTACGTACAGTGGGATGTAGAGCAGAAATTTCGCAAACAAGATGAAAGCACTATAAATTGATTGATAAATGGGGACATGATGATATAATGTTATAGTTATTTATAACAATTATCAAAACTTGTCAAATTAATCAACAAACAGTCATAGCAACTTTTTATAATGTATGTATACAACAACAAATAATTAACATACACAGGCGTAATTTTTTATATTAAATTATTCGGTATTTTATACCCCTTCAAACAAATTCTGCAAATATTTCTATCGATAAACTATACCAAAATATAACTATACTCAGAGTACAAGAAAACACACCACAAATCGATACAAAAGATAAGAATTAAAAAATATTATATAAATAAATCCATTGAAATTTTAATAAAAGTAAAGAATATATTGTATATTAAAAAATATATATACATCGAAAATCCCAAATTATATTATGAATATAATGTAAATAATGAACATATAACAGAAAAAGTCCAATGAACTTGCAACAAAAGTTAAGAACGAGACATACTCAACTATGCACAATTTGAAAGTTAAATATTCTTTTTCAAGTACTCTAAATACCTCAACCATTCAAATATTCATAACGTCCAACTCATTAAATATACAAAATTGCTGAAAGTCACCAACTTTCCTTGAATTCTTGCGTAATTTCTTTCGTTCTTTCTGACTTTCGGTCTTTCTTTTGGTCTTGAAAACAATTAACGGTAATTTCTTTGCAAACGTTTAACTTGAAATGTTGCACAGCTGTTGCGATTCGCAGGAGTATCCGAGGCAAGGAACCCTTCGAGGTCTTTTAAATTTGTGCAATCATAATAATTGTTTTCGCTTATTGGGGGCGTGTACTTGCCTGAGCACGTTTGCGTGTGTGAGTGTGTGTGTGGTGTGTGTGTCTGCTGTGGAACCTGGTAAGGACAACGCGCTCTGCTGCGATTGGAGCAACTAGGTGGCAACCAGGCTTACCTGAGCGCTGCCAGATTTAATAATAAAAGAAGGAGACACACAACAATAACAACAACGGACGCCATGTTTACGCCTTGCTGTTGTTGTAGTTTTATTTCTTTTTTTTCTTTCTTTGTGGGCAAACAGCGACACTGTGTGTGGACCGCGTTGCTGTTGTTGTTGGAATGTGGTCTGCTCGGGTGAGTGTGTGTGTGTGCGTGCTTGTGTTATTGGACGTACGCTTTTACGTGTAGAGTGGAGACATGCGCGGCAAACAGGCTCCACTCTTTCGCTCTCCCCACGCCTCTCTCTCACTCACTCACTCTCTCTCTCTCTCTGCCTGCTTGCTCAGCCTCTTCTACTCGTGTGGAAGCTTTTTGGGGACCTACAGGTCAAAACAAAATGGCGCAAGCAACAGAAATTTCATTTCACTATAGTATACGAGTGTGTTTGTGTGTGTGTTTGGAGATTGTTGTGTGTCGTCTTTCGATTATATCAATTATCGTTGTTTTGTAATTGCTCAAATTATTTACATGACACATTTTCTTTGCTTTAATAATACCCATAAAATATTTGGTAGGTTTCTTTTTCGTGTACTCTGTAATTATGGTAGCCAAGGTGAAGGGGAACTTAAGGGAATACAGTAACTATGGATAAAATTTAAAAATGTAAATTATCGTATTTGATATGTTATGTATACATAGTAATTATGGTATAAATGCAATTTAAACTGACCACGCTTCCATTTATTTTATAAGAGTTTATATTTTCAATAGCAATAAGGATAATACCATCTGAAATTTAGGATTTATAAATTTATTTATGTACATATGTATTAATGCATATATAGTCATATAAAGGAATAAGGATAGGAGTTTTAACCTATTTTAATCCGATTTTAACATATTTCAACATTATAGCTTAGTATATACTCTACTTGGAGAAGCTAGACATACATAGTATCTGCATTCTAAGTTCAACAATTTTGCGATATTTCCTATAGCAACTACTGTACATGTTAAAGTAATCTAATATAATGATACTATATACAAATATAACCTTACTAAGCCAATATTAATATGATCAGAAGGGTGTTTCTTGATTTTACATAGAAAAATCATCAATAGATTATGAAAAATCTATATTTCCACTGTACTTTAAAAAATAATGATACTCGTTACTCACAGGGTAGATAATTACTTATTATAAATCTGTATTAACCTGATGGGGTTGTTTTGGGGCGTGGCCGATCCCCTTAGTATCTAAGCGAGTACTTTAAAAACTGTGTAATCGCATAGCAATTAAATATACCTAGTTTAATCAAAAATGATTATATAGTTTTTGAAGAAACGATAGTGTTGTAAAATAATATATACTATCAATGTACAAAAAACTAATAAAAGTTGTATACCCAACGGAACTAAGACTTACCGACTTCCTAAGATGCACAAGAACATAGATATTTACCCCGTTCTACACAAATATTGACATATTCCCATGGAGTATCGCATCAAAGTAAAAGTCCGCAACGAAAGAAACATCTGGAAATAAATTCCATTGATAAAAACTCACAAAATGAAGAAAAAACCATTCGGGAAATAGGTAAATCTACATGATATGCACGAGTGAGATCCGAAAATCAAACAGGCGAAACAAATGTCGCAGGGATATACACGGTATAGGGATACATACTTTATATGATGGCTTACGGTAGCTGGTAGCGGGTGTCGGGGGCGAGAACACTTTGTTAATCGGCCAGATTTATAGCTGGCATTTAGTTTTGTTAGTTTTGTGACAAATACTTCAGTAGAGACCCTTAACCCTTTGTTGCCTGACCTGCAGCGGACTTAAGTCCGAGGAGGATTTAACCCGTTCGCCAGCAGTAAAGTTGCAACGCCCCTTGAACGATCGCGAGGTCCTTCCGGGTAGAGCAGGAGACGGAAACGAGGCGAAAGAGTAGCCGTGTAGCCTGCTTTATTTGGACAAACTCGATGGCAGTTTAACCGCAGGATTAGCTTGTTTGTACGCGGGATCAGCGCCCCGACATGCAAACAGAGGCGGCACTACCTCAGCGCGGGTGTAGCTACCTAGCGGAAAAGGGGTAGGGGTAGGTGGCAAGAGTAGGGAAGGGTTACAGCGGGTGCTTCCGTTGTTTACATTGTCTGTTTACCCGGGCACAGTAGCCAACACTTTGCTGCAAATTGCTGCTACCTACGCCCAGCGACGCGCCCCGAAAGAGTTAAGAAAAGGATTAAGTGCGTCCTTCTCTACCTCTGCCTCTTTCCGTCCCTCTCTACCTCCCGTTCTGCGGGATTTACGAACTTAGCTTAGTGCGTATTAATCTGATTTCGTGGATTTCTTCGAGCTAGTCCCGCGCCTAATCTGCGTCGCTTAGCCATGCAAATGTTTTCCAACATTTCCAGACGCGGATTTAGCTTGATTAAAGCCACGCGGCTTAACAAAGGGTTAACAAGGGGCTTAGCGCTTGCAGTGCGTGAAAGGGTTAAGGGTTAAGGGTTAACGGGTTAAGGTTAACCCGCCGTTGACATCTGATTTCGTTTAAGGCGCAACGATTTTGTTCCTTTACCCAGTTATCGTTCTCTTGCTCGTATTACAATATTGTGGGAGGTTCACCCTGTCCCTTCTCTTTTCCCCTTTGGCGCTTTCCATTTGTCACTCACAAATTGGCCAAATTTCATTGAAAACACGCTCTGCTCAGCTTTTCCGGTCGACGGGTCCAGCTCGGACATCGGCGGCATCCCCACTTGGCATTGTTATTGTTGTTATTATTGTGTGTTGCGTTGTGCAAATAAACAGCCAAACGAGTGTGCTACAAGTGTGTCGCGACAGCGAGAGAGAGAGTGGAGGGGGAGGTGGAGCGGAGGGGGAACTGCGCTACGGGACATGAGAAAGAAGGGTGGAGGTGTTGGAGGGTGGCAACAGCGTATGGTTAGCAGCGGGGGTTGAGTACAAGAAGTAAAGTGAACAATGAAAGGGAATATGAAGAAGGGGTTTACTGATCTATCAGATGTATGCTATGCCAGTGATACCCTATGTGAGTAATGCAGTAGATTATTATACGATCGTATAAATACGAGGGTCGTTTGATAAGTCCGTGACTTTTTGTATTTGCCGCGCACCTGCTCTAAATACAACACTGCTCCTGTCAGTTATCGATTAACGCTCTAGCTGCATTTGTTTGGTTTTTAGGCATTGAAAGCAGACGATCTCGTGAATTTTAACGAAAATGGAGATCGAGATCGTCTGCTTTCAATGCCTATAAAACGATAGTCTCAAAATTTTACAGTCAGCTGTTAATCAATAATGTATTATAATAAGTAGATTATTGTTTCTATGGTATGTTTCTTAGTAATTAAATTATAAGTAGTCTTGAAAAAGAAACAACTATAGATGCTCATAAGGTTATAGAAAAATTTGTAATCTGATCCCTAGTGATTAAAAAAATAAATGAAAAAAAAAAAATTAATAATAAATGTAGGTTATGGTTTCAGAATTTGGTTAATCTATTTTATATAATATAAAACCATTTGATTCATAACTCAATAATATTCTGACCTCATTAAAATATATTTTAATTCTGCTAAGCAACGAAAGGATCTTCTACCAAGTCATTTCTAGTGAAATTTCATAATCATTATAATATCAGCATATTATTTTCATTATATTATTCATTATATCATTCCTGTGTTATTCATTTTTTTATTACCTCTACTATTATTACTCTCAAGTTCTAAGTCTTAACTCTTCAACTTAACAAACTTTTCACATCACATTCGATCTCATTTAATGATCTCTAGCTATCCCATAACAGTCTCTCTTCTACCCGCTTATTGCTGCTCACGTAGCACATCAACTCGATGGCAAAGACAGTAAAAAACAGTTTTCCCTTGCACCCTAAGACCAATACCTCCCCCTTCTATCTTCACCCGCTCGCTGTTTAGCGTTGTAAGCACCCTTCGGTTCTGGGGCAACACTTGATAATTGTTGACAATGTGTTATAAACTGATTTACACGCATTTAACGAAAAGAAACACTGCCAAAACTCACGCAGCGCCAACAACAGCAACATCAGCAGCAACAACAACAGCAACAACAACAACAGCAACAACAATGAGGATGATGAGGCAAGCAACGTTGTTAGCGACGCGATGCCGGCAACCGCTTAGATGTCATCGTTAGCTGCTGCTGTTGGCACTGAGCTGGGAAAGGGAAATGTAATGGGCAGAGAAGGCGGAAGGGGAAAGGCAAAGGGAGAGGGGCGAGAAGAGGGGGAAACTGGTCGCGTGTGCCACGCGAGGGTGGCAACTTAAAGGGGCAAACTGCAGCACAGTTTGGTGCGTGGCGTGGCGTACCGTGGCGTGGTGTGGCATGTTGTGTGTGTGTTGTTTGTGTGTTAATGAACTGCGCAACAATTAACAGCAACAACAAGAGCAACAACAACAACAAGAAGAACCACAGCAAGGCGTCTGCACAAAAGTCACTGGCCACGCGGATGATTCCGAATCTGATTCGGGTTTCCCAGTGCATATTGTGATAGCCAAACTGGACGCGGCTGCTGCGGGCACATTTGCGGATTTAAGAAGAAAGAGAGTGTGGAGAGGGGGAAAGAGAGAAGGAGAGAGAGGAGGGAAGTCGAAAGAGAGATAGCAACACATTTGCCGCCTGATTATGCTGGTGCCCAAGACAAGCTGGTCAATTCAAATCAACTTAATTGAGGTCCGAAGCCCTTAAGACCTATACCCTTCCCCTCTTACCCTCCCCCTGAACCTTCCCCCTTTGCTTAATGTGTGATATTAGCACAATTAGGAAACCCCTTAGAAAGAGGTTGAAGTAACAAATTGTGTGAGTAATAAGAAAACTGTGAGAAAGGAAAGAAAATAAAAAGCAAAGTTTGCTATAGATTATACTCCACTTTCACCTCAAAGTTCTCGACTTGCTTTGATCAGTTTGATCTTAAATTTGCAGTACCTTCTTATAAGGGTGCCCAGTATCATTCTATAGGCAGTAGCTTGGCATATTCCTTGCTGCACAGCAAGTACGCGAGGTCATATGCCAAGTTGTCTTCTTGTCTCGTCTTGCCTTGTCTTGTCAACCCCAACTGAACTCACTTCCGTATTGTTGTTTGTCCAATCAACTGATTCGCAGTGAGCGCATGAGTAGTACAACTCTTGAGTTCTTCAAGTGCTTTTTATTCATTACTCATTCATAATTTCTTTTAATTGCGACTGTTTCTGCTTCTTCTGCCTCACGACAATTCTTAGAGAATTGGCCAGCAGCTGTGACAGAGCACTCACTATTCATTCATTCATTTACTCACTCTCATTCATATATGGTTTATTTATTGTGTTGAATTGGTCGAGAGGGAGGATGGGGGAGGGGGTTCTGTACAGTGAGGTCCAGAGGTCCAGACCTGCCCGGGCTGCCCTCGATGTGTGGCGCGTAAATTAACTTAATTGAAATTCGGGTCAACAGAGAGGCCAAGATAATGAAAGAAACTAATTAAAGAGCAGCGCGCTATGGTGCTCTATCCCTCTCCCATTCTCTCCCTCTCTCTCTATTCTTCCCTACCCCCTCTACCCTCCTAGAGTGCACTACCCACATGCTGGCACTTTGTTCTGTTGTCGCCTAAATATTTTCAAATATTTTCATGATATTTCAGTTGTTGTTGCTACTGTTGTTGTTGTTGTTGCTGTTGTTACTGTTGTAATTTGATTATTTGTGCGCGCGCGCTGTCCATAGCTTAGCAATTATTTTATAAATAAATATTTGAATGATTCTCTTGCCCTCATCTCTGACCAAAACTGGGCAACCACATTGCATTCAATTAAAAACACATTTTGTGGTCAGTGTGCGGTCACGAGGGGCAAGGGGAGGGGGAAGAGGGGAGTGTATATTGGGTTAGCTAGGGTAGCGACCTAGCCTAGGCAGCCCTAGCTCGAGTGCTACTTGCAGGTCTTCCCCACAGCCCTATTTACATACCCTACTCACCCTACCCAGTTCTCCCCATCAAACCTACTCACCCTACTCATTACTCTTCTCTTTACTAGCCCTACGCTCTACTCACCCTACTCCCCACTCACACTACTCCCCACTCAATACTTCTCCCTACTCACCACTCTACCCCTCTTTCTTTCTCCCCACTCTTTCGATCGATAGCTCCGATTTGCCAGTCGTGCATATCGAGTCTTGTTTATTGCATAACCCGATTACTTACTGTCACTTTGTAGGTCGCTAGTGCCAATTGAGTGCATAAATCATCTGATTAAAACTTGTCATCCGACTATTTTATAGCTCCATGGCATACCTAGGAACTTGGGTGCAGCACTACCTGAATAATAAATGGCAAATGTTTTAATAATGCTAGTCGAAGTGTGATTTGTCTGTTTTCTATAGTGCTATAAACAATTTATTTACTACGGTTCTTTACATTTATTCATTATTAATGAGCTTGATGTATAAAAAATGTATAAGTCCAGCTCACATGAATGTTGAGCACCCTATCAAGTACTTAAGCAGAGCACTACCTTACACGATAAATAAAAAGGGTTAGAATGAAAGCTTTAAAACCTTTAGATTAAGAAGATATCAATGTCGCCATACCAAACCTGAAACGGTAGTAGTCCAGTTAAGACCTTACTCACTTGATTTCTCCATCTCTTCGCTCTATGCAGCTTATTCTTCTCTACTGCTCTCAGCCTCAACAAAGTTGTCTAGTCCATAATAACCGAAACAGCTAATACTAAGACCAAAATGCGCACGTATCTTCTTGCGATCTGTATTCTTGGTCTCAAGAACCAAAGAATCCTTGGCGAACAAAGCGACTAAACCCGAAACGCGTCGGGTTAAACCGAGCCGCAAACAAAGCAACAAACTAACCGATCCATATACAATATATATAAAATATTTATGCCGAAACAGTGAGGAAGAAGATGAAAGAGAGAGACAACGACTAACCCCGGCGATGGGCTTGAATCATTAATGAAACTGGGCTTAGATTACCGAGCAGGAGGCGAGCAAAGAAGGAAGAAGACCTCTCGTTCCCGGGCAGAAAGTGTAACAATCGGCACACGCAGCACTACCGCATGCTGGGCGAGAGAAAGGAGTCCTAACTTCATACTTGGTATATGTATAGGAAGGTAGCAGACACCCAACGGTAATCAGCTTGTGCATCTGGACTAGCCGCCCTGGCAAAGGTACTGCATGCACTGAAGGTACTGCTCTTTCGACAGCGTAATCCCTGCACTTAACCCGGGTAATAAGATAAGTAAGGCAGATCCGTGTACGGTTGCTTCTGCTTGTTATCTTTGTAAATTGTATATGTCGAGCACTTAAGCCAATTCTACGAGGCTTGGGCAAATTTGCAGGCCGACAAACCGGTTAAGACATTCTGTACGCGTGCTACGTAGTACTCTAGTGTTGTCTCTTTCTGACTGTGCTACTGCAATGAACCAATAATTCCTCAATGCCCTCAGACCTCACAAAAGAATCCTCAATCCGCAATCCGCACACACAATCGACTCGACGAACCCGGAATCGTCTTAGTTTGCTCTACAAACTGCTTTAGCGACTTAGACGAGAGCGAGTTGCGAGTTCTCTCAGAGAGCTGGGCTTGGGCTTAGGTAAGTGGATTCAATGCGAATCCAATTCAGTAAATCCAGTGCACCGTAATTGAAAAATGTGTTAAGTATATAATGCGCTGATCCAGAACTATTTCAATAACAAGCAGTTCCCTAAGCTGGGCAACTACCAGCACCAAATGCCCAAATACCAATCAAACAATGACTCGTTCACGGTACGGCTGTCCTTTGCCTGGTTTCAGTTACAGTTTGGGTGCTGCAGCCTGATAGGCCCTAAAAGCCTTTTGTTTAATCATACACAAAGTTTCAGTTGCAAATCTCTTGCTGTATATGCAAAATATTTGATCGTATGTGGGCCCGCAAGGCGATTTAACTCTTGCACTGGCCTAAGCTGAGTATAAGCCCCAAATACTGATACACACAGAGAAATACATGAGCATGCACCTATGTATGACCTCAATGGGTTGAGTAAAGGGATTTAGTTGGTAGTTGAAATGAGCAAAGATGGGTTGGAATGGATTGGATTTGTAGAGGAAGATCGGATATGGATTATTGATAACAGAGATGTTCGCAATCAAATTTGATAGAGGAGGTTTGTAAACACTTGACCGTGCGATGATTCTCGCAAATGACTAGGAGATGTGCATTATCTAGTTAAATATCCAAACTGTTTAAGAATAAATTCCGAACAATTGAGCGTTATATAAAAACTTTTGCGTGGCACCTTCTAACACTACCTTGTTTTTTTTTTTTAATTTTTATTGGTTTTTCATTTCGTTAATTCCGATTTACAGAGTTAATAACTAAATATTCCTTCTTTTAAGACCTTATCTCGCAGTAATAGGGTCATTAACCAGATATCCCTTCCCTAAAAGACTGTATTTCTGATTTACAAGGTTTTTAGTTAGATTATCCTCTCTCCAGTATTAAAGGTACCATCGCAATACTCATTAACTTTATGTACAAGCTTCCTTAAGGCTTCCACTAACCTCTGAACCATCGACTAAATGATCTCATTACACTAATCGAGCTTGGCACTGCAATCTTTTTCTCTCGCTCTGCCAAGACACGGATTTTCCATTTAATCCCCCCCTCACGATCCGGCACTCAGGGAGCCAATGCCGCTTGGCACCCTATAAAACTGCCAGCTAATCGTTTCAATAACATGATTTACCAACACCAAACAACAAACACACCCAAACAGCGAGAAAGAGAGATGGAAAGAGAAACAGACACGGACTCGGACAATAATTTACAATTATTGAAAATGGGTAGGAACAAACATGAGAAGAAGAAGAAGGGGAGAAGAGAGCGGCAGAAGAAGAAAATACGAGTATGATAATTGCTACCGATCCGACAATCGTCTCATTTTTCCCCGCGTGAAGTGACTAACGATGATATTAATTATCATTTTCATTTACAAATCGCCGAAGAATAAGAGAGAAAGATCAAGAAAGAGGAAGAGAGAGAAGGAGACTGGGGAAAAGCGCAGTATTTATGATACGACTATGCCTTGTTAGAGCAAGAGGGAGAAGGGTAGCAAGAACTTGTTGATACCATCGGTGAAGATGATGTGGATGAGGCACAGGCTGAGGCTGCTCTGTTTTTCTCACATGTTTCACTCAAAATGCGCACTTAAGCCGCCACATTCACACACACATACACACACACACACACTGGCACACTGGTGATCAAAGAAGAAGCCGCCTTACGCTCATTTCTGGCTTGAAATTTTCGAATATTTGAAAATGAAGACATCAACATCAACATTGGATTCCCGTTTGAGAAATTTGAACAACGCCTTCGCCTTCGCAAAGGAAAAGTGGCCCCGCGTCGGTGCCCCTTTCTAGGGTTCTCATCTTTCACTTTTGCCCCGACAGAGCGTTAGAAAGAGAGGGACAGAGAGACATATTAGTTGGGAAATTGTATAACAAAAGTTAAGAAAAATTGTTGTAGTTTAAGCAAATAGAAGTGTGCTCGCTCGGCTCCTTGGGACAATGGCCCGGCTGGAACTGGACCCCGACGCCGACCCCGATGCCCCGATGCCCCGATGCCGATGCCGATCCCAGGGCAGGAGTTGCTGCTGCGATTACCTGCGGTGCTTGGCACAGCTGGAGTTGTCACTGGGCATGTAAAGACCCAAGAAATTGAGACAACAACAAGGGCGACAGCTCTTTTTGTTCCACTGTGCGTGTGTCTTACTCTGTGTGTGTGTGTGTGTTGTCGGGCTTCAAACAAATTTACTGTTTGCCGACAGCAACAGCAGCAGAAGCGGCTAATTAAGTCATCAGGCAGTATTGAAAACTAGCTAGAAATGGCTAACAAGCGTGGCTTGAGCAGTTGTAGCCAGCTAGCAGTGGCTAGAAACAGCTAAAGCTAGCTGAATTTGTGACTAATAGTGCTAGAAATGGCTAGTAAATGTTATAAGCTTAAAATGAATAGCTAAAAATGTAGACAACTAGCTTGAAAAGGCTGTAACATTGTTCTTTTTTAGCTAGTACCGCCCAAAACAAGCTGAAAAAAGCTGAAAATAAAATATTTTTCTCAAATATAAAAGATTTGTAGTTTTTTCTTCATTTAAAATGTATTTTATTTTTGATTTTGTGCAATAAATCTACTAAGAATAGTTCTAGTTGTAGCCAAACTACAAGCCGCTGATTCGCGGCGTTGCTGCTGCTTCGCTCCGGCAACTGGCTGTAAGCAAGCCAAAAAAAAAGCTAGCCGGCTTTCCAGGCCGGCGACAGCGGGCGCAGCAATGTTTGTTCTGCTTTTGCTAAATGCAACATTTAGACGTCAAAGGGTTAATTGGGTTGTGACCTTGTCCCTGTCCTTGTAACCAAAACGCTGGGCGTGGCGCGGGGTTGGCTGGCTTAGCTGGCGGGAAACTTGCCAAAGAACTGCATGCGCTGGAAGAGCTCAGCGTTCATGTGAGCACCAGGATAGCCCTGCAGCTGATGGGGATGATGAGGCTGGGCAGCTTGTGGTGGTGGTGGTGGTGGGTGAGCACCAGCATTAGCCTGACCATACTGCATCTGAGGCTGACCATAGCCAGCAGCGGCGGCGGCAGCAGCAGCCACGGCAGCAGCTTGATAGGCAGCGGGATTCATGCGCTGATACAATGCAGCAGCGGCAGCAGCAGCGGCGGCACCAGCGAAACCAGACATGCCAGGATAACCATAGCCAGCAGGAGATGGAGCTCCATACATGGGCGAGAAGATGGCTTGACGGTATGCGGCGAGGCGAGTGCGACTTGCGCCGGGATTCTTGCGACGCAGCTTGCCAGTGGTCTCTCCAATGAACACCTCCTCGGCCGAGGGGTCCAAGATCCAGTAGTTGCCCTTGCCGGGGTCATCGTAGCTGCGTGGAATCTTTGTGAAGCATTTGTTGAGGCTCAGGTTGTGACGAATGGAGTTTTGCCAGCCGCGCTTGTTGGCCTTGAAGTAGGGGAACCGATTGATCAGATACTGATAGATTCCGTTGAGGGTCAAGCGCTGTTCGGGGCTGTCCTGGATGGCCATCATGATGAGCGCATTGTAGCTATAAGGCGGCTTCTTGTTATCACTGCTGTTGCCATTGGCGCTGAGCTTCTGTTTCTTGCTGGGATTATCGCTGGCATCGCTATCTTCGCCATCCAAATCGATATCTTCCTCATCATCGAATTCCTCCACATCGAGCTTATCGTTGTGCTGCGACGACAGCGACTCGGCGGCGCTGCTCATGGGCGTGCTGGTGCGGGAGGGGCTGTCGAAGTCTTCGGATGCCGATAGTTCACCATCGGAGTTGGCATATGGATGATAGGCGGATGGATGTGGCTGTTGTGGCATCATCATTGGTGGCTCTTGTTTGATGACTGTTTGAGCCACCTGTGTTGTTGATGCTGATTTTGTTGTTGGCTTCTTGGCCAATATGGCGTCGATGGAGAAGTTGCTTTTGAATTCCATTTCGCAGACACTTTTCACCATTGTACTGTTTACTGTAGTTGATAATGTTTTTTTTTTTTGTCTTGCTGAGAGAGCACACACACGAGGGAGTCAACTATTTGTTGTTAGCTGTGCACGAGATGAAGCGTAGCTCAATACTGACTCTCCTTGGCTGCCTGACGCACTATTTATACGCCTCGGCCACTGAGAGTACACACACACACACGCGCGCGAGAGAGCACAGGCAAAGCAGAGGCGCAGGCACACTCACACACAGCGAGAGAGCGCAGGCAGAGGCACAGCCATAGGAAGACAAGCACACGCAACCACCCCCATTGCGCAGCGAGAGAGTGAGTGTGTAGGTAGTCCACAGCAGCAGCGTCGCAGTGCGCTGCTTAGACTCCGCCTCTCACGACACACACTGAAACCGGTTTGGCAGACCATTTTGTTCCACTTGCCATCCACATCCACACACAGCACTGTGGGCTGCGCTGCTGTTTATTTGTTGCTGCCGTTTGTTTTGGAACTTGTGGATGTTTATTTGCAGCCCTTTGCATGGTTCGGCGTCAAAATATCCATTACATCCAATCCAAACAGGGGTTGCTGCTCCTCGTAGGCGTATTGCAGTAACAGTTGTTTTTTTTCTTGTTGTAATTATTCTGCATCTCTTTCTAGCACTCTCGTTCCTCTTCGAATGAAGCATATTGCACAGTTAATCGCTAAAAAAAAACAAGAAGTTCCTTCTATCAAGTTCCTTCTCTTATTAATCCCAACTCGATTTCCCCGAAATTCGCGGAGAACGCTCGCACTCTCTGCTTAATCCACTCAAGAAATTGGTTCAGTTTCAGCTTGTTCAGTTTTCCGTCTCTAGGATTAATATAAATCCACGCTGGCTTAACATTTTGCCTGATTTACGGTGATTTTCAACAGCTCAATGGAGCTTAAGTGGGCAGGTAATCCGCCCTGGCCGTTCCCGTGCCCGACAACAGCAGAAGGGTTAAAGCGAAAGGGTTAAGGCGGCTGCTCTTACCGGGATTTGTTCTAGTTTCGCGGCGGATTAATTAAATCGCGGTTTCTCGGGAACAGCAGATTGTGTTTGATAGGTATATGCCTGAAGGATCGCGAAATAAACATTTGTCTCTTTTCGATGATAATCTCTGGATATGTTTCACTGGATTTAAGCTACTGACTCTTCAAGATTTTCAAAGGGTTTGAGCATGTAGATCTGCTGCAAAGGCAAATAACAGTTACTAGGCTTAGGAGCAGGATTTAAAATAAACAAACTAACATGAAATTGACTTTGTGTGAAGATAAAATAAATATGGTAAGGTAAGGGCACTTTAAAGTCTTAATAAAGGATGAAGAACAAGAAAAAATATCATGAACTATAAGGGACATCATAGTTAGGGATCTAGATATTAGAACAACAAAACCTAACCTGAAAATTCTATATACACATTTTATTCATAAAGTATTTTATACAAATAAAGATGTTTAGGTAAACTTGTTTAGGTAATAGTCATTGATCTTAACAAAGACTGTAGTTTAAACTAAAATCATTCAATAAATAATGATTTAAAAAAAGTATTATTTATTTGTCATTTATAACAGAGATATTATACTTTATTTTGTTTTAAATTATGAAAAGTTTCAGGGTAAACATCTTTAATTCAATGTATTTGAAGATTGAGAGATTATACATTTCAGCATCTTTAAAAGCTACTATTTTAAATCTGTATAATAATTACTATGATAAATAAAGATACAAATAATATATAATGGGAATTATGATGTTCTTGAATAATGATAATAAATCTTATGTTGAATTATGTTGGAGAATGAAACATTTGACGAATATTTTAAGTTGGAAAATTACGCTTAAATTAAATTACATCTAGACATAATGTCACGTAAATTTGTTAGTTCCTAGTACTTTATTTTAGTACCTACACTTAAGACATTTCTAGATGTTCACCCTACTTTTAAAGTACTCAAGATCTTACATTTATTGAAGAGAACAATAAATACTAATATTAATAATATGTTGAACAATTTATTTGGTTGCGAATTTGCAAAACCAACATCGAGAGTTTATGGATATATTGTAAAATATTGACACTACCTGCATGCCTGGTTATAAAGCCAAGGGTCATAAAGCTAGCAATAAAATGTTCTAGGTCGCAGTTCACCTTGATCCGGGGATTCATTCAAATCCGGAGTTAACACCGAGATTTATCAATAAGGCGCTGGATTAACAGAGCAGATCAGGCATCGAGAGGCACAGAGAGGGAGAGATAGACCGAGAGAGAGAGAGAGAGAGAGAGAGAGAGAGAGAGAGACAGAGCGAGGGAGAGAGACAGAGGAACAAATCGACAGTTGCACGAAGATAGGAGATCCTCAGGATTCGCCCGCGCTCGATGCATACCGAATCGGAGTTAGGTGTAGGCAGAGGGCGATCGATCATGTGCATAAGAAAGAAGAAATCGACGACGAACAGAGAGCCGAAGACCCGAAGACAAAGACGAGTGTGGGCCGAGAGAGCGCGACAAATGCAGCAAAGAATGTGTCCTGCTGTTGACAGTTCTCGCTGCTCGGCATGTCCTCGTCTCGTACGGGACTGTTGACAGGCCCGTTGCCCGGCCGTGCATCGCACATTACGATCAATTATGAGACTCAATGCCCTCCTGGCGGGCGTAACTAAACGGGGGCGAAAGTTTTCCCGGCCAGGCCAGAATACACGTATCTTGTGGCGTTAATTCAAAATTACATGCACATTGTCTGTGGCCACGGTGTCTACGTGGAATTTCGCCAATCTCTTTTTTGCATTTCCATTCTCTCTTCAAGCGTGAAGCTGTCCTTAAGTGTGGTCTGGCAATGAAACCATAATGTCACCCAACAGGCGACCAAATCTCACGGCCAGCCATAACCAGGCACGGCATGGAGCTAGCGCTGATCACCAGTGATCAGTGACTGTGACACATCTGACTCGAGTGTTACGGCTTAATAGCCGTGCATAACGTGACTTTTATTCGAGATTCCCTCAAGGAAATTGCAACAAATGCTGCACAATGAAGAGATCATTTTGAGATCATCTAAAATGTATTTAATTTTCTATTTTCATTTTATATTTGACATTGTACATTTTATAAGGATTTTTAGAAAATGGGAAGTATACAATTTGTATAAATTTTATACTAATAATTTAATATATTTATTTATTAAAATGCCAGATAAATCAAGAGTAATCTCTCATTGTATTATCCAAATGACATCCTACCAGTAAACAAAATAAAAAAAAAAACAAATAATGTAGCATAAATTGTTATTTATTTTATTTTTTTATTCAGTTAGTTATTTATTTAATGTTTCCCAATTGCAGTCGACTAAAAAAAGAATTTTATATTAGTATTGAAAATATAAAATTGATTAATTGTAATTTATATTTATAATTTTTTTCAGATTAAAATAAAATTTAGGAATTAAAATATAAAATAAAGAATTTAAAATTATTAATTATTGTTATTATTAATTACTATTATTATTATTATTCCTTAAATAAAATTCCTCAGTCTTTTTCCAACTCCAAAAAGTAATTTCAATATGTTCTCCCGACATTTTGCAGCTTCTGTGTGGGCGAAAAATGAAACATGCCGAAAAAGTGTCGGCTTTGCGCCGTTTTGAAATCAATTAGTTTTGTCGCGGCTGTCAAAATGCGCCATGATCAGGATGGAGGAGTAACCCAACACACACACGCACTCACACACACCGACACACACACACAGTGTACTGGTCAAAAGTCGAAAAGTCATGCCGATCTAGTGCCAGATTGCCCGACGGCGGCATTGGGTCTTTGATGCAGCAGGTCCCACTGTGCCTGTGCCTGTGCCTGAGCCTGTGCCTGGTCATGGCATTTGCGAAAATTTCCAACTCAATTAGTTGAACTCTGCCCACGGCGGGCATAAAAAAAAGAATGGAAGAATGAAAGAACATAGAGAAGCCGAGTGAAATGGGAGAGAGAGCGAAGCCGCTTAGCCACAAAAGAGAAATGAAAATTCGAGGCGTTTGAAATCTACATTTATCCCTAGACGGCAGACGAGGATGGGTACGGGGAGAGAGAGACTGGAACTGGTGTACTGTGGGCACTTGGTCAGGGGCCGCTTTCAACTTTGCCGACTGAGTGCATCATTATCATCGGCAATTGGACTACTGCGTCAAAGTGCGCTGCCTACTATTTTGTCTACCCTCTCTCTTTCTCCTTTTCTCTCTTTCTCTTCTATTGTTGTTGCACACGTACAAAATATTTGGGCAAAAAAAACGATGCTCGCACAACAAAAACATTGGTAAACTATGGCGCAAATTAATAGACAGTCATTTGAGCACATCTTGTTGTTGTTGTTGTTGCTGTTGTTGTTGTTCTTGTCGGTTGTCGATTGTTGGTTGTGCGTGCTGGCGTTGCTTTGATTGTTTTGTCAAGTTGTCTAAGATATCAAAGCAGTTGGCCGCCGTCATCTCCTGCTCCTTCCCCGTCTCCTTCTCCATCTCCTGCATCGACGTCGTCTTCTAATAACCCACAGCGCTGACGTCTTCATTGTGCGCACTTGACTCTGGCTCGATTTATTTTCTCAATTGTTCCAACAAAAACAGTGGCCCATATGTGTGCCTATATGCGCATATATCAAGTAGATCGAGTATACTATATAGTAGCATGCTCAATTTTGATTTGTCGGCCACTTGTGCAAGTATTTCCTCCGTTTAGTGTTTTTGTTTGCTTTTCAGTCCACTGTCTACTGTTTTTGGTAGTTTCTCGCTTTGTTTGATCTGATCTTTAAGGGATATGGCAGTACTTAACCTCCACATGAGCTGCATATGTTCAGCGACGGGGAGAGAGAGTCAGATCTTCAGTTATCTTTTGGTTATCATATGCACATGCAATTCTGCACATGTGTTGACGCAAACTGAGAGAGACATCTTCATCGATAAGGATTGGAAGGTTGTAACATATAAAACAATGTTTAAGTAAACTCTTTTTTAAGACTGTACAGATTAGAAGAATTTTTTAATTGTTTAGATATTTAAAATATACATGAAAAACAGCATAAATTCATATTCAAAGAAGTCTATAAATTGTATAATAAATATAGTTCTTATAGTAAAGATCAAGGTTCTCAAAACTATAAAATCTCTTTGTATATAAACAAATCAAAGCAGTTTTCAGACTCAAAAATATTTGAGCATATATACAATATAAATTCCTCATACATCAAAATATATATGAAATACGCAAAGAATACGATCTGTTTTATTTATTTCTGTACACATAAAATTCTTTGTACCCGAATCTATTTCCATACAAACATATTTTTGAATATTATTTTTTTTTATTATTTTATTATACATATTAAATTGCAAAGAATTTGCTCTTCGAAAAACAATAATTTTTTTCCATATCATATGCTTAAATATCTTAAATTTTAAATAATTCCTTGCATTTCAGATTTTAAACTAGATTTATAAACTAACCTATTCCTTGCCTCGTTTTCTAGATTTTTAGACTTTCAATTCAACAAAAAGAGTCAAACAGACCATTGCAAATTTTCCTTGATTGTCACACTGTACCCACTCAGGTCTCTCCCAATTCTGTTCGCAACAATTTCAGTGCAGAATCTAACAAGTTCCACATTATCGCCCAGATATCTTACTCCACAGGGCAGCTCAGAATAGGAAAGGGCATGAAAATGTTTGCTACTAACGAGCAATTATCGCCGGCTCCCTGCACCAAAAGTCAGCTACGAACAAAGCGAGACGAAGAAGACAAAGAAAGGGAGAGAGAGAGAGAGCGCTGCCTTCGCATCAGGCGCATTCGCTACGCTTTGGGGGGGAGTCGCAGCGATAAAAAGAGACTGAGTGAGAGAGGGAGAGAGAGAGAGTACGTACTGCATTGTTAGGACACAATGGATGAAAATATTTTCGTCCTGTTGTCAAATGATTGCATTTAATGTATCGAAATCTGTGTGACGAATCAATTTGAACTCGCTGTCAGGGCAGGCAGGCAGGCAGGACCTTTTGTAGTGGGAAACTGCAACCAGTTGCCTTTATAATTCGATCAACGCTGGCTATGGCTCCGTCCATGTATCCTGTCGGCCACATACATACATATGTTCCAGGACCAACACGCATCCTGTTCCCATTTCATACCAAACCACACGGACAACTTAATCAATAAGTTGCAGTCCCTCTCCTTCTCTTTCTCACTCTGGTGGTACTGATCAGTTACAGTGGGTGTTGTCAGTTTTATGGCAGAAGAAACGCTTTGTACGGGGTATTTTATGGGCCTCCCTAATGCGGTTGATGGGCGGCATTGTGCGAGCGGCCATAAAGTGTTTAGTGAGCGCTTTATGGGGCACAGTTAGTGCTAGTTAGGCATGCTAACCAGCTGCCCCTAGGTGGCATGTGTTCACGTATGTGCACCGTATGTGTGATGTAGTTTTGGTAAAAAATTGTACCATTTATATTCTGTAAGAAGAGGGTAAATTCTTTATGAAAAGGAGTTGGTGTGAAAAGAAATCTACCTATTTTCCAATTTCAACTGTATAATTCTTACTGTACTAACAAAATTCTTTATTCAAAAACATTTTATTAATTTTACATATAATTATAATTTATTTAAATATTCTTAAGCTGTCAAGAATCTTTAATACTCAAGAAATTCAAAATAAGAATTAATCAATTATGAATTTCATTTAAAAAGCTTTTTTTCATATTTTCAGAAAACAATAGTTTTTCGTTAGTACCTTGACTGCCTTACTACTCTACTGTAGGAGCTACATATTAATGAATTTATAAAACTTTACTTTTATTGAACATAATCTTAAATACCTTTTACTTTATCATTGAGGTAAAGTACTCAATTTTCAATTCAAATTTGATCCTCTTACTGTAATAATCTGTAGAGTTGCATGGGAATTTATAAAACATGAAATAATTTACAAATTCTAACTTATTAATTCTTCTAAAATGACTTAAGTTTCATAAATTCACACAATTCGGCAAACATATTCTTAACTTAGGATCAATTAAAACTGTTCCAAGATTAATAAAGAAAACCCTTGTTAAATATTGTGCTCTTTTTGAGTTTCTACAACTTTAAATTATTATTATTATTATTATTATTTTTCTTTCTAAGTACTTTTTTCACAAAACAGAACTATCTATAAATGTCACAAGGCTTAACCGACTTATAACACTATCATTACAAAACCTCTGCAATTGTTCTTTTTTCGAAAAGAGTTCTCCCACCTCATGGAGATGACAACTTAAGCTTCATCGAGCGGAATCTATTAGAACCATAAGTCGCTTAGATCGCTTTCTCGCGTGATTCCCAGCTAATCCAGTGATTTGAACACGAAATTGACAACATTATCGGACATTAATAGAAGCGGCAGAGATGACAACAGCCGCACAGTGGGATCGGCACAAGGCCGGACAAGAAAAAAGGAAAAGGACACGAGGGTTGCCAAAGACGAAGGGAGTCCTGGGCTGCAGCATTGTTGGCCAACGTGCCGAAAGGTGGAAACAAAGCTGTTAACGCAATAAAAGTAAAATGTCACCTGAAAAATGCAGCCGTCGGTTCTCTAAAGAAAGATGAAGAAGAAAAGGACACGGCTGGGGGAAGGGGGAGTAGCAGAAGAAGAAGAAGAAGAAGCCACATTGGCAGCCAGGATCGGTTGACTTTGATGCTTTGTTTTAGAAACAGGCAATCACATTGTCTACTTGGCACAAGAAAGCCGCCGCCACAGCCGCCGCCGCAAGCGGAATGTCTCAATTATCAGAGAGTAAGGGAGAGTGAGGGAGAGGAATGGAAGGAGAAGAAGAAACCAACTGGCAACTGGCAACGCCTTGATGTCTCTCTTTATGATGACGATGATGACTCAAGCGAATGAAAGGCGAATTGTGCACGTTGCCCCGCAGCGGGAGTCCTTGATTTATGCGCGACGCTGATCCTTGATCCTAGCGCGCCGAGCACACGCAATCAAAGAGAGAGGGAGAGAGAAGGAGAGAGGGAGAGAGAGAACAACTGTAATCGCTGCAGCGCGTGCAAAATGTTAGAAAACAGCAGCGTGGTCAGGAGGAGGGGGGATCTACAAGGCACACCGACAACAGCCATATCAACCTGGCTCTGATCCACATAAGCCGGAAAACAATACGAAAATGAAAACAAAACGAAATCGATCGAAATTTGTTGCCATAAGCCGATTCGTTCTCTCTCTTTCCCTCTCTTTTTAATAGTCTTAAGGTATTTTCGGCTTTTTTGGCCTTATTGAAATGAGCAGCGCTGTTTGTTGTTTGCCTTCTTATTGTTCCTTATGTATGTGCGTGTGTGTGCGTGTCTGAGTGACGTGTTAACACAGCAATTAACTTTTACTGGCTGCCAAATAGGCAAAATTTGTGTTTGATTTATGCAGGCACAGGATACCGAACAGGACGAACAGCTGCAATCATCGTTTGTGTTGCTTGTAATCAGCAGGTTGTGTGATGATTTAAAGTGACAGCGCAGACAGGTTCGAGGATCAGTGAATGATCAGTAGAAAACTGTGAATATATTCAAATTTGAGAGATCTTGGTAAATTTGTATGTTATGTACAGCATAAAATAATATAATGATGCTGAAGATGAAGATAGAGATGCTGAGCTCCAAAAATACTTTCTAATTGTTCTTGAAGAATTTAAAGAATCCATCCATGTTTTTATAAATATTGCATCAATCTTCAGTCTTAATCTTCAGCCCTAATCTCCAAACTTAAAATCTTGAAATTCTTAAAAAAAAATTCCTGAGCTCTTTCTTAAATAAATAATAAAACCGTAAAGTAAAAAATATTCCGAGAAACTAATGACTTATTTGCAGTAATTATTATATAAATATATCCTTTCCAATGAAATAATTTTTTTTTAATATTTGTTAATATTTATCTAAAGATAAGAACTGAACCTACTTTAATAATAACTGCTACTATATTTATAACTGAACCTTCTATAAATATTATCATATTGAACTCCCACAACTTATTATTTCTGCATTTGTTGCTTATAAAAATTTTGTTTTATTATTTTTATTATCATATCGAAGGATCCACCCTTGACTACTTCTTGAGTTCCTTACAATATGTTTGGATGTATGAACATAAGTATTAAATATTATATAAAAAAATCGTATAGTATAAAAATACTGTTTTAATCGACAACTACTGGGTATTTCCTATGGATATGATAATATCATATAGAAAGAGCTATTCCGAGTTAGAATTGATTCCATATTCTGAACATATTTTCTGAATACAGATAATTATTATGTATATATAAAATTAAGAAAATTTTAATTTTAAAATGCAAAGCTTAGGAAATACTTAAGTTATTTTTGTATAGAACGGTGTACGCATCTAAAATTTTGAGCTCAGAACGATCACTGCCAAAATTCAATTACTACTCGTAATTTCCATAAATATTTCCCCAAGATAGTCACAGAATTGTGTCAACTAATTGAAATAAACATAAAGGCGACTTCCTGACGAACTTCCGTATGCAGAGCACATCAAACTATACCCCGACAAACCTATACACACACACACACACATGTGAACTACGCATAATGACAAGTTGAGAAAATCTTTGGTCTTTAGCCGCTTTCATCGGGCCCTGGCGCTGACGAGAGACGTCAAATCAGTGACACTTTCTCATTAACGCGCCGATTGCAGGGCAAAGGTGGAGAAGAAGGCGCAGCAAAGCGAGGCGGGGCGTGGCAAGAACTGGGCAACACGGGGCAGCTTGTAGTGGCGGCGCCGCCTGCAGCTAATGTGGAAATTCGATATTGGCAGCCGGAGACGAAACACATGCGTGAAGCGAAGTGTTTAGGCGTGGACAGAGAGAGAGAGAGAGATGAAGAAAGTGTAAGGGAGAGGGAGACAGAGGGGTAGAGAGAGGGAGAGAGTAAGGAAACTGGAGCGAGTTGTGTTCGAATGTCGGTTAATTACAAAACCCCGAAACACTTGAGACAACTCGGTGCGTGCGAAGTGTGATGCGGGGGCAGAGACGCACTCGAATTACACCGGGCGGAAAGAGATCAAAGAAAGGGCCAGAACGTAGAGAAAGAGAGAGAGGTAAAAAGAGAAAGAGAGGCCCTTCGCAACTTGTTGCTCCAAATCGACATAGAAGTAGAAACATTTGCCTAGGCGAGTGTTTTCTGCCTTCTGCCTCAGGTGTTTCTTGAATGCTTGAATTGATTGCCAACTGAGGACAACAGCGGGAGCAGGAGTTGAGTCCAGGTTAGTGTTAAAAGCCAGCGATTTGCACCAGCAGCGCACCGGAGGAGGCTAGCCGGGCACAGGCTGCACAGCCAGCGTAGCAGCTCCGCAGCAAGAGACGCACGCGCGGCAGGACGCTGATGAGTCGTGAAAGGACATTGCACCCGCTGTGGACAACGGGCAGCAAGCGAGCGGGCAGGCCTGGAAAAACTCAGCTGCCGCGTTCGTTGTCACGCTCGTACCGCTCGGTCCGCTCATCGTGCTTGTCCTTGAGCGCAGAGTACTCGAGCCGTGTCCTTGACGCTATCCTGCGCGATGTGGCCAATGTAAATGGCATATTTTGGCCTATGCTGGTTAACCGTAAACCAGGAGAGCGCCCAAATCGCACTGCTCTGTGTCTCTGACCTTGTGCGGATCCCCGGCGTGTGTTGTTTGCTCACAGCTCACAGATCCCCGCATCTCGATTCGCATCGAACGAGCTCACTAACTATTTCTCTTGCTGCTTTTTCACGGCTCAATGGCCCTGAGAGCCCCGGGAACAATCCTCATTATAATCGCAGGCGTACCCAACTATAAAAATACAAAATACACAACTCCGAACCACAAGGCAACCTCAGCTCGGAAACGCAGTTAGACGGAATTAATGCTCGAACAAAACATGTGAAAACTATATCCCGACATACTCACTCCCCACACCGATTCAAATCAAAGTCGCTTCAACACGACGGCAACGTCAACAAATGTTTAAATATTTTCGCTAAATTGGCGAAAAGGTAGAGCCGGACGTGCGCGCCAGCCTAGCGGGTAGCGCTATTCAAACTAACACACTATATGAACCGGTACAATACCCTGCACCAGCGTCGAAAGTCCCCTGAGGTTCGCCGTCGTGGCACAGCAAAGTGCCAAGTGTTCGCTCTGCCACAATATGTTCACTTTTTTACGACTAAGGCACAAACCTTCTCGATGAAGGTTCTTTGATTTTGTTGTAGAAATATTATAAAAAAATACTCTGTTTTTTAATGAGCTCCAGATCCCTGCAACTGCAACTGAGCTCTGAAATTTGCTGCATGGCTACCTTTCTATTCTTTGCAGTTGATGTTTATTTTGTATTTCAAATATTTGTGTATTTGAATTTGAATAAACAATTTTTGACTTTCAATATTTTACTAATTCAATGCGGAATACTTATATAACCTAAATCTTAATCACTTGCGTAGTTCTCTATACCGCGAAACTGATATTGAACCTTCGCGATGTGGAAATATTCTAAAAAAATACTTTGATTTCCACATCTCTGCAACTGCAACTGAGCAATGAAATTTGCTGCACAGCTACCTTTCTATTCCTCCCAACTGATGTATATTTCGAATTTCAAATATTTCTATATTTGAATTTGAATAAACAATTTTTGACTTTCAATATTTTACTAATTCAATGCGGAATACTTTTATAACCTAAATCTCAATCACTTGCGTAGTTCTCTATATCGAAGAGAGCTGGAGAATGAGGCCGCGAAACTGGTGCAGAACCTTACGGTACCGCGACAAATCATAACACAGCCCGGAATGTTGCCAGTTCACCCCCCTCAGCTTCCCTCTCAGCATCCCAGTCAGCAGTACGCTCAGCATGCTGCAGGCCTAGGAGGACCGTCAAGCGGATGGATGAGGGCACCAACTGGTGTTTCGAACTGCCCGCGTGGATTGGAATACCTTTCAAGTGTCGATAGTTTTTTCGTTAAGCGAAGGGTCAATAGGATCCAGGCAATCAACCGCTATCAAGCCAACAACAGTTATTCAATTAGAAATTCCGAAGGCCAGAAGATCTACAATGCGATAGAGAACACGACTTGTTGTACTCGCAACTATTGCGGCTCGATGCGACCCTTCGATATTCAAATATTCGACCAGTCCCAAGAGGAGGTTCTGCACATGTACCGTTCATTGGCCTGCATCTCCTGTTTCTTCCCCTGCTGCCTACAGAGGGTACAAGTGTCAGCTCCGCCAGGCCAAACAATTGGATCCATCGAACAGGAGTGGAACATGTTGCGGCCCTCGTTTCGTGTGCTAAATAATAGTGGCGACACTGTGCTGCGCATTGAGGGACCCATCTGCGTTTGTGCACAGTGGTTCTGCTTTCTTCTCGACTTCAATTTGGTCTCCCTCAGTGGAGAAAAGGTGGGCAAAATCTCCAAGACGTTTTCTAGCTTCGCTCGTGAAACGTTCACCAATGCCTCCTTCTTTGGCATCAAATTCCCCATGGACTTGGATGTGCCGATCAAGGCTGTTCTGCTGGGCGCAACGTTCCTCATCGATTTCATGTTCTTTGAGAATCATGGTCATCGGGGCGATCGTATGTTCTGATTGATGCAGTTGCTAAATTTTTGTTTAACATTTTTCTATATATTTTGAAAATTTGAACAAAAGTGTCTGTTAGCATATTTGTATAATATTAATTAAATACTTGCAGAGGGAATATTCATTTTGGCCCGGAGTTTCCAACGCAACTTTGGAGACAACTTAGACCCTACAAAGTTTTTTTTTTTAACATTTTTTCTTATTTTTTTTGAATCTTCTCAGTTTATGAGACTCTACAAATTATTATACATATATTCCGAATCAGCATCAACAGCCCTGTCCCTCTGTTTGTCTTCTTTATAATTCCTTTTTTTGTACACTCTGCTCTACACTCTCCTACAAACTGCCGAACTTTTCTTTGGCACTTCAATTTCCGCTCTCATCTGCTTAATCGAAGAACAGTCTACGCTGCCTTTGTATCCGCATTGCACTTGCTGCATGCAGCATGTGAAAGTGGCACGAGGCACAGTAAATGATAATGGGAGGGGGAGGGAGAGGGGATAGTAAACTATGTGAAAACCGCGCGTGCCTGCGCTGCTGCGCGGTATCCTTTGGACAAGTAAGAAAGTGTAAAAAAAAAGCAGCACGTGACAAATCCGTCAACAGATTTTTCGCTGAGATGCGCACAAAATTATGAAAAACGTGCGCCACAAAAAAGCTGAGCCAGGCCCACGGGCAAAAAGAGGAGGAACACCTCCCTCCCCTGTTGCCCTTCCCCCCTTGCCCACTGTCGCTGTCTCATTTGCTTTGCTGCTGCTTCCCTCGTCTGCTGCACAACTCTTGTTGTTGTTGACAATATTTATGCAGCAGCAGCACCAACAGCAGCGCTCATCCTACCTTCATCCCCCTCACCACCTTCCTCCCCCTTGCCTCAGCCTCTGAGCAGGTCCTGTGCTCGTGTTTGTTGTTGCATTTTTGCTACATTTCACAGCTTTTGTTTTGTAATTTCGACCCGCAAGCAACAAACTCGAGAGGGAAACGGAAAAAGGAACAAGTTAAGAGCATGAGTACATAAGGGGGGCAGTAAAGATACCCTGGAAGAAAGGCAAGGTGATGAATTAAATAAAATTTAAAACTGTTTTATACTTTTATAGATATATTTTGACCATTTTATATAGTATCTCTAATATTTTAGCTTTTCTAAAAACTTAAGTTATATTTTTTTTATATAATAATGCAAATTATTAAGATTTAAATATAACAGATACACGTATGTTAATATACAATCATTTTTCTTTAACAATAAACAATCTGTATAATATATAGTATGTACCAATTATATATATGTATATAAGGACTTACATATTCCATCTATATAGGTCCTTCCCAGTCTATACTAGTAGCCAAAAGAACCTTGAATGTTGAACAAATTAAAAACGATTTATAACGTTTTATGTCTTTTAAAATATATAATAATATTTCTATATAACCTATGCCTTTATCAATACGAATATTATGTATCATATATTATATATAATTATGTATGTTTATAAGTGTATAATACTTACAACTAAATAAATGAAAGATAGTTTAGAATAAAATACACAAATTCTAATTTTCACAGAAATCCCCATCAAAATAAGTATCCCAGTTTCATCAGATCATTCAAACAGTCATATCACACCAATTAGCCATGACGAACAAGAACATATATGCACACACATATTTACCATATATAAATTCCTTTCAAGTCCATCACACCCTTTATCAACATACAATATTGTAGCATAAACTCTCCAACGATCGAACAGCACTTGCTGATGATGATGATGATGAGGATGAAGCGTGCCCCGTTTGCAGCCTCCTCCCCCTGACTGCTGTTGTTGTTGTTGTTGCTACTGCGGCTGTTTCCGCTTCCTCTTTGAGTCGCTTGTCGATAGGTTGCTTCACTTCCTCCTCCTCACTGTCTTTAGCAAGGTGGATTGTTACTTTGCTTCACCATTTGCTCTGCCAGTGAGTGCACCGCAGAACGTGACGAAGAACAAAAGAAGGCACTTGGCCACTTTTCCGTCTCCCTTCCTCGCTGCCCCTCTGCCACCCCCTGGCCCACACAAGTCCTTGCTTCGTGTGTGTTTTCCGCTCTCTCTCCTCATTTACTCTCGTGCCTCGTGCCTCATTGTACTGAGCTGCTCTTGTTGTATCCACAAAAAAGCACGCTTATAATAATAATGTCATTATGTGCAGAGTGGGGAGTGTCCATTGTGCGGGGAGTATCTAAAAAGACAGAAACAAAAGTTTTTAGCGCGCCTTCCTCCTGCCCGTTCCCCCCTCCCCCACTGGCCTTTTGTATTTGGTGCTTTTCTTTTTTCTAATACGTTTTTTGTTGCACAAACTTTCTAACGAGCATGTGGAAAACAGTTGGCAAAATGTACAGTCTGTAGTACAGTGTAGGGTAGAGGCAGAGTATGTGCTTAGTTGTAGCTCATTTGGATCCTTGGAGATTCCAATCAAAGTGTGGTATCATCTTGGGGAATGTTTCCTTTTTCTATTATTTATGATAGATGTTGATCTCATTTAAGGAGTAGAGTGATTCCTCAATTGGTTGCACAAATATTTAATTCTGGGCAAGAAATCTTTTAAAAAATGTATCGATAATATTAAAGAAAATTGATAAAGCGAATATCTTAACCCTTTAAAGATCAGAAGATTGTCAAGATGAAATTGAAATAGAAAGAAACTAAAAAAATGTGCACTATACAAATATTTGACATGATAATACTATAAGGCATACCCCAATATATAAAAGATCAGTTGATTGTCAAGTTAATTGAAAAAGAAAGTAAGTAAAAATAAGAAACAATAAATTCGAAATAAATACAAAATAAATAAGAAATCCTCATTTCCTCTTTAAAACATTTTCCGAACAGGTTATTTACTTTCCAGGCTCTACGATAAATATTGACTTTGCATATTTGTCGAAAACATTGGGAAGCACATTTATTTATTTATATATTTATTTTAGCTAGATAAACCGCAAACAAACTGAAAATTGCGAACAAACACCTTCCGTTCGAGCAGCCCACAAAATAGAAGAATTTCAGAAGGCGGCGGGACAAACCCTGAGCAAAACAAAATAAACAAAACACAGAGAAAAAGTTGAAAATTTCATAAACCCAGAGAGAGATCAGTTGTTGTTGTTGTTCAGGTAGCCGACGGCAGCAGCTGAGGGCGTTCTCTAATTCCGAAAGGATCGTACGATCTATTTGCATTTGGCTAATGAAAAGATAATATTTATGCGCCGAAAAATATTGGAAAAATATATTCGAAAATCAAACAAGAATACAAAAATGGAAAAAAAATTGGTGGAAAATAAGAAGTAAAATAAGTTTAAAGAGAAACCCCGTGAGCTTGTCGGGTTAATACTCGACAAAAGTTATATACGCGGCAGCCCACAAATCGGGTGATTAGGGAAACTCAAGACCAATTGGAGGCAACATAGGATCGAACAACAAACACGACAATAAACATTCGAATTCATTTAAAAATTAACACTTCATATATTTCACGCGCTGAAGTGGCAGCTCAGCTCGGCTTGGTTCCCCCCAATACGGATCGAATTCAAGTATATAACATATATGTGGCTGGGCAGAGCTCCATATGGCCGCAAGGCAGGAAGCTAATCCTGCGCTGTGATATATCAACATATTTATGGTAAATGGATCAGCGAGGGCTTAGCGCACAAATTGAGCTCAGTCAGTGGTTGCCATATGGTTCAGCTGCAGATATTTATAGCAGCTGGGGGAACTGATCGTCTCGGAACTGGGAACCATAAAATTTTATATACTTTTACTCTGATATTTTTGGGGGGAGTTTTCTTTTTGACACTTTATATTTGGCATAAGTCTTTAATGTTTAATAAACAATTATTAGACAATATATCGTACAGATACACATAACATATTTATTGTGTGGGCTGGTCCGTGTGGCGTTTTAATCTTTTGATCTCGCTTCTCTTCGGGGTATGTAAAAATAAATAAACCACACGGCGAGACGAGGCAACAATTTGTTTAGACGAACATACTCGTCATGTTGTGCCAAGCAATTACGCATCGAATTCATACGAATCATAACAATAACACATCCAAATCCATCATTGCCAGGCGCGATAGTCAAAGGGAGAGAGAGAGATAGATGGAGATGCAGTTCCATTCGTGTTTGACATGCGATTCCGGGCAACAATTGAAGTGCATTCGATTTTTTGTATATAGTCGCATCCTCTTTGATGTGCATTAAGTTGTTGCTGCTGCCGAATGATGCATCACTTTTGCATGAAGAGAGCGTCAGAAACTATTTGAAATTGTACAGAATCAATTAGTGGGAAAACAAGATTCATCAAATTCGAGTTAGTTCAATTTACGTGCTTAATTTATGAGCACAATTTTAGAAAAGTAAAAATCAAAGAGAAATTTACACGCCAACAAACATTTAATTCATATCCATATTTAAACTACGCGCTCACAAAATAAAAGTGCTGCCCATCAGAACTTTTAAAACGATACACGTTATCGATAAAAATATTAAAATACCAAATTAAATTATTTCTACCGCGTATCGATATATCGATAGCTGCTGGTCTCCTCCTATTGGACAGACAGCACGCGCACATCGCTAGGTGAACAGCTGTTTTCATTTTGTGCAATTTAGATTATTCTTGGCCTGTTCAAAGTTGATTTTAATTTAATGCATTTGTATGTGAAACGAGCAAAATGGAGCGCAAAGAAGTGGATACACAGCAGTTCATCGACCACGTAAGTGAATGGGATTGATAGCTTAAAGTATAGACTACAGTTACCCCTTCCTTTCACCCTAATTCAAAACAGACGCTGCTGGCGACAGAGCTGATGCACAACAACTTTATGATGGATTATATAGATCATAGCGGTGTCTTCCCAAAAACCGAGGCACCCACAAATCTCAGCACAACAGGCAGCACACCGAATGTCGGCAACGTGGGCGGACAAGAGGCACTGACGCCGCCAGAACTAAATTTCCATAATACAATCTTCCAATTTGTTAACAAACATGTTGTGGATGCAGATGAATCCAGCGCGACACGTCGCAATGAGGTGCCGACAACACCCGAACGTAGTAGTCGCAATACATATGCCAAAGAATCGGACGTGGAGTTTCTCACATTGAACAGTAGCTTTCTAAATGCTGCAGCCGAAGCAGCGGCAGCAGCTGCAGCTTCGACGACAGACAATAATGTGGTAGCAGCACAGCAAGTCTCTCAACCAGACTTCCCAGCACTCTCCATTGAGCCCACAGTGCCGATTGATGTCGCTCAAGTGCTGGACGATGATGATTTGCTCTATGCGCACAGCGCATCCACGACAAATGCTCGCAAAGTGTTGCCACACAAAAAGCGAATCTCCCGCAAACTGAAGGGCAGCTTGGCCTACCCGGAAACTGACATGGAACTGGAGCAGCAGCATGGCAAGCATGTGCATAACCACGTACAGGTGCCTGTGGTGGCCACCTACAGCTGTGAGATTTGTGCCTATGCTGTGCACACACAAATCGAATTTTATGCCCACCTCAAGGAACACTATGATCCGAGCAATTTGGAACAGCGGTTGGATGCACCACAGCAACAGCAGCAACAACAACAGCAGCAGCAACAACAGAAGGAACCGCTAGACATGTGTGGCCTTTCAGCTCAGGACAAGGTAGGCAATAAGGTCTCTAATGAGCATCAACTAATCTTTCCTTTCTTACTCAGTTGCAACAGGAGCAGGCCAAACTGGATCAGGTATTCCAAGATGTGCAGCTGAACTTTGATAACTTTCACAACATAAGTCACGTGGATGATGATGTTGTGGACGATGTGGGCGTAAACATGGTCATACATGCTGATACCTTGCCCCTGCACAAGACTGACGACAAAATGAGCCCAGTGGGCGGCACAACAAATGCTCCCAATGCCACGCATGATGTGGTGCCCGTTGTCGATGATGTGGAATTCAGTGACACCGAAGACATGTTAGAGGGAATTCGCAATGTGGTGGATAAAGTATCCATTGAGGATACATGTGATGAGCTTGTGGAGCTGGAACTTACAACAAGTGGAATGCGTGCGCCGTGGTTTAACACCAACTTCAGTGACATTGCCTTCTCGGGCTTGCTGCTACCTGGCGAACCGCCGCCATTGAATAAACAAACTCCAATCGAGGCAGAGCAAATGACGCTAAACTTTCTCAATACCGAGAATAACAACAAGCGGGAGGAGGAAGAGCGGGCTCAAGCACAGCAAGCGGATCACTCGAAACTGCAACAAAAGAAAAGCTTCATTGAGGCAGACTGCCACGACATCGGGTCCTCCTCCACCTGAAGACGGCAGCGAAAGCAACGAGCAGACACTCCTCGTGTCGCCGTCTCCACCACCATCACGCACGCCCAACTCGACGCCCACGCCCAGTGTCGGCGGTTCAGCTATCGAGCAATTGCAACGTTCTCCCCTCATGCTAAACGACTCCTTCAAGCTGGAGGATGTGGATGGTGCAGGAGCAGCTAGTGCAACGCCCGTCGAAAGTATTACATCAGCATCCTCCCCAGCAGCGGACATGACAGACGACAATGGCGATATCTATATAATCGACTCGGAGGATAAGCCACCCAACGATGAAGCGTATGCGAAACGAAAGTTCCATTGCGACCAATGCGCCAGGGATTTCAATTCCTACAATGCGCTCAAGTATCATCAGCACACACACACCAAGGAGCGTGCACACCAGTGCAAGAGCTGCGACCGATCCTTTTACACGCAGAGTGCCCTCAAGGCGCACGAACGTACACGTGAGTAAAGAATGTAGCAGTCTCTTCCGACTTCCGGTGTCCCATCTGGTGCTGGAGATAATGGTACCATGGTACTGTCCATTTAGATCTAAAACGTCTGTTAATTCTTCTCTTTGCAGATTCCGGTGTGAAGCCCCACAAGTGTGAACATTGCGATTATAGATTCCGCACGTGGGGCGATCTCAAGTATCACTGCACATCGCGGCACAGCGACGTCAAGGCGCACATGTGCGAGTATTGTGGCAAGAGCTTCTCGCGCAAGTACTCGCTGGTGGTTCATCGCCGCATCCACACTAGTGAGCGTAACTATGCGTGTCAGTACTGCGAGAAGACGTTTCGTGCCAGCTCGTACCTGCTGAGCCACATAAAGGTGCACACGGGAGAGCGACCCTACAGCTGTTCCGTGTGTGGCAAAAAGTTTCGCGTCTCGGGCGATCTCAAGCGACACTTGCGCATACACGAGCGTCCACGAAATGGAATGAACACTACACCGGACAACGGCGGTATCGGTGGGGCTAAGCTAAAACAAATTGAGGATGAAGATGAGGATGACGAGGCGACATTGAATCAAAAGTCTGATGCCCTTTGCAGCGAAACTGAGCAGGAAATATTGGGCTTATAGCCACGTGCCAAGAAGGTTTCTACAACATAAGTATTAGTATATATAGTTTGTAGAAGACTGTATATAGGAGAGAGCAAGAGAGAGGAGGGTGTGCAGCACTACAGACAGACTGCAATTATAATACATTGGTAAATGAGGAGAGAGAGAGGAGAATATAACGAACTGATTAAGAAAGACCTCTAGCTTAGCAATCGAGATTAAGTGTTATAAATAGTACTAAATATGTGTTAGAGGAACCAAAAGATATTATAATCAATCCTGACGCATAAACACAATATAATAAAAATGGAAACCCTTAAAGGCTTACATAAAAAATAATATATTTATCGAAGACCCCGACTTATTATTAACTTTTATATGCGTTATAATACATGCATATAAGAAAAGACACGCTGTTTTCTTCTTTTTTGCTTTCTATTGCAGAGCATTTCTTTATTTTATATTCATCTTGTTGTCGTTTTGGTTTCTTTCTGTTTTTTTTTTTTATTTTCTTGTCTTCTCATAATTATTTTTTATGTTTCTTTTCTTTTTTTTGCACTTGTACCGTTCTTCGACTTAATTCTTAAGATTTTCTTTTCCATTCATCTCTTTAATGAGTAATTTTTTATTTATATATAATATATATATATATATATTAAATATATATATCGTAATTATTAATGCAACTATTTACAACACAAAGTGGGTTGGGTGTGGGGGCCCAACCCTCAATGAAATCTTTGTATTTTGTTTACAACTTAACTTTTCACTTCATCTTTATCGTTTCTTCAGTGTCTCAAATATATTTTATAACATAAACTCCCTACATCTGCTTTAACTTCATTCTTCATCTCTTATTTATGGTTTTTGTGTGTGCTTTACCGTTTTGTAGCCTTTTCTATGGCCATTTTCACAATTTTCTTTCACATTTAACTTAAAGTCTAGAACCTAGTATTGGTTGCTTCACTTGCTCCTCTCTAAAACATACGCTCAGTCCATGATATCTTCCGTTCTCTTTTAAATATATATATATGTATATATATATTAAATATAATATAATTTCTGTGTTTTTTCCACTTTGTTAATTAATTAAAAATTATGAAAACTGCATCGCACTTTGCTCCTCCTTTGCTTCTTTTCATTCTGCCTGATCTTTGATGGATTCAGTTGTTGTTGTTGTTGTTGGTGGTGTGGATTATGCTCTTTTGGTAGGTAGTATCTGTGTGAAACATTCTCTTGCGGGTGGTTGTGGCGTGGGTGTGTGTGTGTGTGTCTGAGTGGGTATGGGTATATGATTATTGAAAGTACGTATTACGAAATTCTTCAACTACTTTGGAGTTAACAGAAATCTTTGCTTGCTCACATTAAATATGATTTAAAATTAGCATTACATTGAATATCTTTTAATATATATTTTTTACTTAAAAATGTATCTTCTGCCTGCCTGCTATGGTTGCACACAATTACGGTTTTTACTTTAGCTTTTGTTTGTTTTTTGTTTTTGGATTTTCATATCGATTTGTTTTTTTTTCTTTCTTTAATTAAATATGGATTTTTCTTTTTGTTATTGGTTGTTTTGGTTTTGTTTTTCATTTCGTTTTGTATTCGTTTTTTTTGCGTTTGCTGTTGTTTATTTCATTTTTCAATTAAGTTGACAAAGAAAAGTTAACTCTGCGTTTCTAATACACATATATAGGTATTTGTCTGCCAATTATTTGTTAAGTGAATATTTTTTGTTGCGCTTATTGTTGTTTGCTTTTGCTCAACTCAATCGTATTGTTGAAAACAAGGATAGTTAAATACAGTAGTACATAGATGAATGGTTTCTCTTTTGTTATTGATGGCAGCTTTTTGGTTTTGTTTATTTTTCCTTATTTTGTGAATACATTTTTTTTGTTTATATTTTGTAATTTGTTTATAAAATAGCTTGCTATTTTTTCAACACATTCAACAGTTTGCTGTCCTTGCAATTTTCGTATTTCTTTTTCGATTTCTCTGCTGTCTCTCTCTCTGCATACAAAAGTTATTGATTTCTTATCTTTGTTATTTTGTTTTTTTTCTAATTTCTATTGTTGCTTCACATTGTTTGCCTGTTGCTATTTTATTTTGTTTTGGTTTTGTTTATTTTTTTCGTTTCGTTTGTTGTCCCCAGTGTTTGCTACGCTATTTCCGCTCACATTTTGCTTTCGTTCTGCTCCTTTCTTCTCCGTTTCCTCATTGCATTGCACGTTACACAGTTTTATAGAAATATAATTTTGCTCTTTAAAGTTTGTTTTTTTTTTTTTGTTTTCGAGTCTTCGTTCTACATCACACCATATTGTTTTTCTTTATTTTTTTACGTTTTTCTCTTAATTAGCTTTCCTTAAAAAATAAAAATAAAATTTCTATACGCTAACAACGCTTTAGCTTTAGCCGATTTTCAAAATGGGTTTTCTTTTCTTTCTTTTTTTTTTTTTTTTTTTTTTGCTGTCAACGCACACAAATACAATATTTACAGTTCTGTAGTTACTACATACATCATTAATCCATATATGGTACATTCATCGTACATCTTTATCATCATCATCTGCATACATTCTCATACATCTTCATCGTGTTCTTTTTCATTTTTCGTTTTGGTATTGTTTAAAATTGTGAAAAAATAGCTGCTTCTATTGTTAGTTGTTACCTTTTTATAGAGTATTTTCGGTTTAAAATTTGAATTATTTTTGTAGCTTTACATAATTTGATTTGATGATATCCGCCGTTGTTGCCCCTTTTCAGTTGCTGTTGCTGCTGCTGCTTTTGTTGTTGTTGTTGCTGTTGATTATTGTATTGTATGCTGTTGTTGCTGTGTGTGTGTGTCGCTGTAGTGTGCGCCTAATTGTGTGGCCAGTGCTGTGCTGGCTGCTTTAGGTACTGTTTTTGCAGTTGTTGCTGTGATTTCTGTTGCTGTTGCTGTTGTTATTGGTTTGCTGTTGTTGCTGCTGCTGTTGTTGTTGTAGTTGTTGTTGTTTGTATAAAAAGTCTTTGATTTGCCTTTTCCTCTTCCCCATCATCATCATTCGCTGTTAGTGCGCTCTGCATTAGAGACTCACCTGCTGCATCTTATCAAAATCTAAACACGGCCGATGCGGCCGCTGCAGTCTCTGTGTGGCGGCGGCGGTGGCAACAGCAACATTGCCAGCATTGGCAGTTTCACCAGCTCCAGTTCCAGTTCCCGATGCAGCTCCTCCCCCACCGACCGATCCAACATTATTGCTGGGACGTCGATGAGGCGAAATGGCGCAATGAAATAATTTCGCGGGCGGACTAACCGAACGCACCTCCATGTCCAGCCCTGTAGTGGAGGCTGGACTACTCCTGGAGCTGTTGTAATGGAAACTGTATTTGGGCTGCGGTTGGTAGATGTGATGCGAGCTGTTGCTAATCTTCAGCGAGCTGCTGCATGCCTTGATAGCACTCGGCTCGTTCTCGTTACCCACGGCACCTGCTCCTCCTGCTCCTGCTCCTGCTGCTGCTGCTCCAAGCTTGGCGCATTTGTTGCTGTTGCTGTTAGTGCCGTTAGCGTCGCTGCCGTTCTCCTCATTTACACTATTATCACATAATTTAATATTTTCGATGCCACATCTGGCCTCCGATAATATCAGTGGCGTTGTGGAGCGGAACATTATATGGCTACGATTTGGCTTAAATGCCTCCAATGGCGGCGATGTGCGAAAATTCACGGGCGTCAATATGGGCTCCAACGAATTGCGCAACTATTAAGCCACCCCAAAAAAGAATCCTTCATTAGTAAACAATCCATTTACACCTTCATCCTAATACTCACCTCATCATCGGAGCTATGCGCCAGCGAACGCTTCCGATTCTCGACCATTAACGTTGAGCTCGAACGTTTTGAGTTCGATGATGGCGCCTCCGTGTCCAGCGATGAGGTGCATCCTCGGTTCGATAGACGCGAAGCACAGGACGCTGCCGTTGCCGATGCCGCCGATGCTGCTCCCGATGCTCCTGTGCTGGTCGTGCTAGTCGCTGCTGCCGCTGCTGCGGCCACAGCAGATGGCCCATTGATCACCTCAAGCTCCTCCTCGGAGCTATGCTGATCGTACATTAAATGGGCACAAGATGACGACGACGATGTCTGATGATGACACATCATTGCAGCAGCAGCAATGGCAGAAGACTCGGATGAGCATGCAGTATCGGTTGTAGGTGAGTTTGCATCCGTCCAGGAACTCAAACCTGTTCGAACAAGATAACACAGATTGATTAGTATTATAAAATAATTGTCTAGGTTGAGTAATAAGGTAATCTTCTTTTGGTTCAAAAGATTACTGATTTCATTTAAACGTTTAATCGAAAGCTATTGATTCTAGATTATAGTGATCGTTTGTATCGATAGTAAGCTTATTAAGCTATTCGGCAACTAGATTTACAACAGTTAATTAAACTCTCGATTCTATCGATTTGTATGTCATATTCATTGTGTAGCTGTATCGGTACTCGTACATTACTATCGGATGTAGTTTTATCGATATTAAGCTTTAAACTCTGGATTCGACATATACTTTGAATGGTACTGAAAGAGCACAATACTAGCGCCTTTTCATCCGTAAGAAGCTCGATTTACAACTTAAAAAAAAAAATACAAAAACAATCGATATATATGCACATGATATATGATTTTCAAACTGTAACTGCAACTGTCGCGTTTAGTTCTATCGCAATGCATTTTTTTAAGCTGAAAGTTACACTTTCAATTGAAACTATCGAAACTCTCAATTCATATGGGATTTATCTATGATTTTCAGTCCTCACTGGCTACTCACTAGTTTCCATATCCACGTCTAAGTGACGTTTGTTTTCCACATCGAGGAGTTCACCATCAGATTCAGTGCCAGAGTCATTCGATTCACGCTGCAGGCAGACATAACATAAAACAACAATATGCATTAATATAATCAACGGAACTTTGTACAATTTTCGAGAAGGATTGATCCATTTTGACGCCCACCTTTTTACGCAGAAAATTTTTCGATGCCTTTAATGAATTTTCGCGATTTTTATGCCTGACAAACTTTATCATGATTTTTTTGCTGTGTGTGCTTGATTTTTTTATTTATGTATTACACATTCCATACGCACACACACTTTCTCACACACACACGTTTGTGTTTACGCGACGCTGCACCCACAACACAGAAAAACTTACTACGACGACGACGTTAACGTCGACTGCGGCGGCGACAGCAGCAGCGCTCTGCGCTCTGTGCACTGCTCTGCCCGATGGGGTATTATACGTTTATGTGTGTATGTGCGTGTGTGTGTATGGGTGTTCGTTTAATGTCCGTGGGGTCCTCTCGCTCTCCACGTTCTCTCTCCTTACTACTATTACTACATGCTAGTACTTTTTGTGCTGTTACGTTTCACACTCAGTTTCGGTTTCTATTTAATTCGCCTCTGCCTCTGCCTCAGCCATCGGCGACGGCGTGTACATGTATTTTTGTTTGTTATTTTGTTGCGCCTTTACTTTTGCTTCCTGATTTACGCGAGAGCTTCAATGAGAGGGAGAGAGAGAACAACTTCACTATTCTATATTGTATTATGTGCTCTCGTTTGCTCGTTACGTGCTCTCCCACTTTGCGCTCTCTTGCACTCTCTTCTTCTTTTTGCACTGTGTGTTGCCGCCTACGCGCGCCTGTTTGGCGCGTGTAAGCGCCGTTTCCTTTTTGTGAAATAATTTCAATCACGTTTCATACGCGGCGGCATCAAGTAAGATGGGGCGACGACAACAACACGGCAATACTCGTCGTGTACTCGTGCCCGAGAGCCGAAGAAGAGCCGAACAGAACCGAGTGAGCGCGCACCTTTCGCCGTAACTTATACAGCACGAAATTATCGATTTTCGGTCTCGTATTGCGGAAGCAAAAGTTCTTCAACAGGACCTCACAGGGCCCCAGACAGAGGAGTTAGTCGGCATTAAAAAAAAACATACACACACACACACACACCAAAAACAACAACACACATATGACTGCAGCAGTTGCACTTTGTTTTTTGGCTCCTCACTTTACTTATTTATTTGTCGCTTTGTCGCTTCACTTTGCACAACATTGGCGAATGCAATTGCACTTTGCTGCTGCGGCTGCTGCTGCGACTGCTGCGCTGCTGCAATGCTCTCTATGGCAGACTTTTCGGCTCGCCGACTTATTACTACTACGTATTACTATCATCACCCGTCACCGGCTAGCGCTGCGCTCAAACTGAAAAATTATGGCCAAAAAATCTCTGCGCTGGCGCTGGAGCTCTGTATCTGCCCTGTCTCTGTCTCTGCTATGCTGCTCTGTCTCTGTCTCTGCTGCTGCGCTGCTCTCACTTGCAATTTCTGTTCGTGTGTGTGGGAGCTTTTTGCACTGGTTGACTGACTAGGCTGGTTTGAAAGAGAGAGAGCGAGAGAGATGGGAAAAGGGGGAAAAGAAGCAGACTAGGGGCCAAATATGCGCGAACAACTCGTGCCGTTTCGTGTGCCTTCGTCATGGCTTCGGATTGTGGAAATGCAACGAGTTAGCAGCGTGCTCGTAGTACATAGTATTTATGGGCAGAAGAAGCAGCTGCGGCGTCGGCAGCAGCAGCGGTAGTAATGGTAGCCGCTGCGACTGCGAGCAATGCAACAAAAATACCAAACTTGCGTTGCGATGTACACATGTATGAATGTACGTACATATCTCTGCATGCGTACATTGCGATGTACACTTGCATAAATATGCACTGTATGTACTCATGCACTGTGTATTTATTTAGTAGTGAAGGAATTATTTCTGATGAAAATGTGAAAAAAACATGAAAATAGAGATAGGCTTGAATTGTGAATAGCGAGTTTGATTAATTTGTTGAAAGCGCCAGCAGTGTGAGAGCAGAGCTGCAGCTGCTAACTCGTCCTGTTGTCTACATCTGGCCGTGTTTCAATCACATTCAATTTGCTTTCAATTTACGCGGAAAATACTACGATGTCGTCTACGTGCCCCACGAGCACACACACCCACACACACACACACACAAAAGCAGGCAAACACATTCGCATGTGCAGAGAACACGAGAGTATAACGTAAACGACAGCGTTGTTTTATCCTCCCTCTCTCTCTCTTGCTCTCCTACAAAATGCTTAACCCACGTCGTCGTCTGACTATCGATTCCGCATTGATGTTGTTGTTGTTGCGTCGCTGTAAGCAGCGCCAAGTACTTTTGTTCCATTCATACGACGAACACACACACAGACACACGGGCGCACACAAGCACTCACTCTCACGCACGCACACACATACACATAACGAGCCACACGCATGCATTTATGCACAGAGGCTCACGCAGAGGGAGAGCGAAAGAGCGAGAGCGCGACTAACGTATGCATATGCATACACTCATTGTGGTGTGGGTGTTGTGGCTGTGGGGGGGCAGCAGCAGTGGCAGCGACTGCGTGTTGCAGCCTTGTTGGTTTCAGGTCTAAATTTAGCACTTGGCTTGCAACTTCGCAAGGATTTTTTACACTTTTTCATTTTGCAAGTACACACACACACACACACAGAGAACACAGGCACAGACATGCGTGTGTATATATTAATGTATAAGAGTTTTACAACTTACTTGAGTTAATTTTTTACACAATTATGCTAAGTACGTATGAAAAGGTGTCGCTGCCTCCTGCCGCTGCTGACGTTGGGGAAACAAGAACAACAGAATAGTGTAATATATGAAATCCTCCTGCGACGCCAGCCTTAAAAATGGGAGAATCAAAACTATGATCCGGACTCTGGGAACAAAACAGTGAGCAGCAGCAGTGAGTGTCGAACGATGAATGGGGCTGCTGCTTTGTACTACAATTCACCAGCACTGGACGACGGCGACGACGGCAGCAGCGGCAGCAAGCAGCAAACAGCGGCAGCAGCAGCGGCGACAGGCGCAGGTTGGGGTGGTGGGTGGCGATTGTTGGAGCACGCGACGCGTTTTTGGAGAATTGACAAAACAAGCGCAAGCGATAGAGAGACGACACACACTCACACACACAGGCACAATGAGAGTACGTACCATGCACACACACACACACATTCTTTTATTTATACACTTGTGTGCCTGTGTGAAATTGTTGCTGTTGTAAGCGCTTTTACGCCAACTACAAAATTCACAGGCCTGGGATGCTGGTTCTCTCTCTCTCTCTCTTTCTCTCTCTCTCTCTCTCTCTCTCTCTCTTTGAAATGTTTGTTGTTTTTGCGTGGCTTGCATAAAAGGCAACCCAATAGACATTTATGTAGACGCCTAATGCAATTAACTTTTCAATGTCAAGCCGCTACACACACCACACAGACAGCGTGGCTTTCTATTACATTTTACAACAACAAAACTCAAATCACTTTCCCCACACTCTCCCCGCCCACATACCTGCTTTACGTAGTAAGTAGATGCACGTCATCCCTTCATGGTAAATGTTTTTGATATCGGCTGCGATGATTTGCTTCGCGGCTGGTTTGAGTTTGTTGCCTGATGATGATAGGATGAATGTTGTCTAAAGCGAAATACAAGAAACGGCAAAGCCCAGCATGGGTGCGACAGAGAGAGCGTATGAGAGGGGCTGCAAAACCAGCTGAGCGACACTAAAAGAGTCGATAGAAAAACGTATGAGGTATGTGACGTCACTAGTGACCCAGCCGCTGGAACGGTGAAGTTTCTGATCAGCAGTCGGGGTTTTCGTAGCAATGAGCTTTTGGCCTGTTATCAAATTTGAATTAGAATTTTATTAAATTAGAGCGTGAGAGTATTTTAAATTAAATTTAATACAATTAAGCAAATAATAGAACCATATAATGGATCATCGATGCAAATAACTTGTATTATTCTTTAATAATTTATTAAAAAATATATCTCAACACAAAGGCAGCAGGTCATTCAGTGCTAGCAAAGTCCGAAATGTAAGTGTTGGAAAACAAGTTTAGCAGTCCGTTATTTAATTTTCTTATCTTCCTATTAACTTTCAGAGAAAACTGCTTAAAATTATCCGGAATTTTATTTGAATTTGCCTTTAAACTAAGTAATTAAGTGTTTGTTAACAGATATCCCAACTCTCAGTTCAACAGCTGCAGTTGAATCGATAGCTTTATCGCAACTCACTTGCTCTGCGATGTATCGATGACTTCAAAGCTTTAAAACAATCGATATTTAAAATTAAAAACAAAAAGCCGTTGTCTCTTTGTGTTGTTAAGGTTTATTATGGTTTTACAAAACTATAAATAAATTGCATAAATAATAAAGTATGTGTATATATAGTTATGAATTATTATACTTAACTAAACTATTCATTTATATATTTAGCTAACACGCGTACATAAGGTTTAATTTGTAGTCTACTTAATCAAAACATTTCGTGCACAAAACAATATACGAAACATAGAGAATCAAACTAAACTATATACATATTTAATTAATAGAATATTATATTAATTGTAAAAATTAGCTGGCAGCTGAATTGGCAAACAAAAGTTTGCCAAAATTTGCCACGCCTACAATTAAAATTGTATACTTGACGCGTCTAAAGTAAATATTACTTATCTTGTTTACATAGTCATTCTTCGTTAGTGTGTATGTGTGTGTGTGTGTGTGAAGAGGTGTACACAAATTTTACAGCAATTTCTAAAAACTAATGTCTTCCTTTATGTTGGTTTTTTCTTGCGTTATGTTTTTGGATTTGGTCGTACGGGAATCAATTGGAAATTATCTTTAAGTTTAAAGTATCAGAGCAGCACTCTCAAAATCTCAAATGTGCAGTAGAAACTACTATAACTTGTGCGGATGTGGTGGGGTCTCTCGATTCTTCCAAAGTTTTCAAATTCAATACAAATTCAAAACATTATTTCTCATTCTTGAGCGGTTCACCCTCCTCGGGAGCCACATCACTGATCTTCTTGCGTTCTGGTGGATTGTTCCACGACTGAAGATTGCCCGTGCCGAGGGAAACGAAGACCAGAGCTGCTGAGATATAGGTTCCCGCCAGAATCCAGAAGACAATCTGCCACTGATGGTAGGAATTCTATAGGGGAAAATAAAATCAGATTAATATGATATCAGGCTAAGAACACTGCCAGCTTACATTGTTGTAGGTCAGTGCGCCGACCATCCACGTGGACAGGAAGCCGCCGAACGAGGACAGCGAATTGGCCATGCCGAAAATGGTGCCACTGAAGTTGGGTGCTATGTCCAGGCCGTTGCCCAAGTAACCAGCAGTAACAGCTCCATGTGCGAACAGGGCCAGTGTGAAGAGAGTTACCGCCCAGGCAGCATCTCTGCCCAAAAATACCAGAGCCGTCATCAACAGACCGGGTGTAACCAGAGCTAAGTAGAAAAAAATAGAGATTAGAACTGTTTCCAGTTTGAAGAAGATGTCGAGTAAACCTACCAAAAGCGGTAAAGATCTTGCGAGTCGCTGTAGTGCTGAGCACGCCCTTCTGACGCAAATGATCAGCCAGATAGGAGGAGGCCACAGCCATCACATATTTGCCCAGATAAGGCAGCGAGGAAAACAGTCCATTCTACAAACGAAAGTAAATTAGATTCATTTCATTTGTACTTAAACAATTTCTCTTCTTGAACTCACCTCCTTGATGTCAAAGTGCAGTATTTTGGACATGAACGTGGGCAGTTGGTTGACCACCAGGAAGAAACCAAAGACAGCCAGTCCATGTGTGATGATGATAGCCCAGACAGCTGGCGAACAAAGCAGTTGACCCCAGGGCACATAGCTGGGACGCTTCTTGGAGGTAGATGTGCCAATTGCCTCCTCGATCTCACGACGTTCCTCGGCGGAAATGCGTGGATGTGTGGCAGGTGTTTCATAGACAAAGAAGAACCAGCAGAACGACCATAGCAGACCTATGCCTCCCGTCCAGTAGAAGACGCTGGCCCAGCCGGCCACAGAGATGAGGTAGCCACACACAGGCATGGTGATTGCAGCGCCCAGCGAAGAGGCTAAATAAGAAAAAGACAATTGTTAATACCCTGTAATTTACACAGAGTTTTAACCGAGACTTACCCATCATGTTGGACATGAACTTGGAACGCTCCATTGGTGGAATCCAAACGGCCGCAACAGGATGTATCGCTGGCCACGAGGCGCCCAACATGAATCCCAGCGCAACACGCACTACGATCAGCATCACGTAGCTCAAATGCGCCGACAGTGGCGTTATCAGTGTCAGCACACTGGCCCACAGCATGGAATGTCCGAAGACGCGTCTGCCGCCAATCAACTCGGCCAGACGACCGCCAGGCAACTCGGTGAGCACATAGCCCCAGAAGAAGCTGCCCAGCACAAAGTTCGTTTGATAACTATCCCACTCAAAGCGCTCCTCCGGCACAGTGACCCCGTCGTGTGAGGTCTGGTTGGACCCATTGGTGCTATTTAGGGCTAAGGTGTCATTTATTTCACCTTTACCTTTGGTCATATCCACAATGGCAATACTTAAATTGACTGCAAGAATTAGAAGATTTAGGTTAGGATCGAAGCACTTTAAGTTAAGCAGCGATTCAGGACTTACCTCTGAGTGCATAGTTCAGCATGAAGCCGAGCATGGTCAGCAGATTGAGAACTTGACGACATGAGAGCATATCTATAAGCAATAGAAGAAGTTGAGAGATCAGAATCATATTATATTTCTATGGTAACTAATTAAAATATATTGAATGGGAAAGTTCCCAGCTTTATATAGATTAAATATAAGTCTAGTATAATTCCATAGTTCCAAGAAAATAATTGCCATTTATATTAATTGCAATTGATAAGTATTAAAGTAGATTAAAGCTAATGAAATTCTCCTATTGACTTAAATATGGTTATAGAGAGTGTTATCAGGACTTTTTCCATACAAGTCTAAAAACCCTCTAACCAATGTTATAACTCTCCTTATAACTAGATAAACGAATTAACAACCTTTGCAATTTGTCACAATATAATCAAAAATTAAGTTTATGATATTAATTTCAGAAATTTGTATCTTAACTAATGCTAAACAACATACTAATAGGTTTGCCGTCTGGCGTGATCATCAATTTTTACTGGCTTCCCTTATATATACCATATTTGTGACCTATGCGTGGAATATTACCCAATTAATATATATTTTTGTTTATAATAAGCAAACTCTTTTTGGGGGTTCCATCCAAATATAGTCAAATCGGAAGTTCGCAAAGTATTCAGGGCAACGAACCGGCTGGAACCGGTCACAGACAAAGATAACTAACTAATTATAACCGGCGACAATGTATCGCCTAAAGAATCAGGGCAACTATCAGACGTAGCACTATGGATATACAATTATATTGCGAATAAACCTGATGTAATACCTTGTTTTTATTACATCTGTATTACCACGGAACGTGTCGCAATTATAAACCGTATAAACTCATTAGCACACACCAAGCTGTCAATATTTGACCTCAATACATAATGCCAGGTGATATGAGGATAATAACCATGCAATATGAGGATAATAACCATAAAATATCGCATCAATTTGATTTGAAGAGATTTTCTCGCATGCGAGAGAACCGCATCGATGTTGATTTTCTGATTCATTCAACGAGAAACTTTATGCTGATCATCACGATCACGATGATCATCATCATCATCATTATTATATCTGAGACATCTCGAGTGTCTTTCGCCTCACTCAGCCTGCCAGGCAACAAAAAAAACGGGAAGAAATAAATTACAATAAAAGTGCATTCATTTGACAATGGGCAATGAACTCCGACGCAGAGCTCTGCCCCCTTCTCCTCTCCGCCTCGTCTCTCGGCCTGTTCAAACTTCAATTTGCGATCTTTTGCGCGTGTGCATAAATTTTTTATAAGCTGTCCGATTATTGATGCCCGGCAAAAAACACAAAAGCAGCTTTTAACTGCAATCAAATCAATCGATCGCCCCCACAGCCCACCAAACCTCCCTTCCCATTTCACCCTCTCCCACTCGAGTGCAACGAGAAAGCTGCCTACAAATCGTTTAATGGTCGCTCCACTCTCGCGTTATCAATGGGAAGTCGAACCTGTTGATTGTATATTGGGCAGTCTGGCACCCGTCTAGCCTGAACACGCCCACCCTATGCTAATGACATGCAAAAGGCATTTATAGAGTCGTCCCATTCGCATGAAATCAATAATTTGCATACATTATACGAATTCGAAATGAAATCAAACCCGAATCCGTTTTCGCATATAGTCAGTAAGTCTCTGAACCGATGACCGTCTAGCGGTAGTTTCTTACCCCGAAAATAACCTGTAAAACGTGCATGAAATTACGCAGAAATAGCAACCAGTTTATCAGTTTTATATCTTCTAACAAATTTCGAAGCATCTCTGATTCCTGGCGACCTTAAGCGTGTTAGAAACATTCAAAATTAAATCATTTTTGGATCTACTTTAATTAGTCTTGCATGAATTGATATTGATTCGCCCTGCGTCATGGAATACTTTGGATTAAAAATTCTAGATGACAATGCTAAGTGAACGTGTTTCTCATCAGTCACTCGTATAGTCCCCTGATAAGGGTAGCGAGATTTGACAGGAAAAATCTTATTTATAGCCGCTTCTTTTGAGCGAATTACAATTGCTATAAATACAATGAGGTATATTAAATGTCTAGACTTTAGACTATGAACTCATCACAGGAAATAACTCAATTGTAAGCTATAAGTCAATGTAAAAATGATAAGCAACACTGCAAGAAAAGCTGACTAACAAATTTAATACTCGACTTTACTTTTAAGTACTCCAGAGCTGGCACCTCTACTATAGCATCTCAAATTTGTTTCAACAATTTTTGCATTCCGAATTTCATTAAATTTTATGCACATTTTTTTACTGAAATTTAAGCTTTGTTATTCAAACATTTTAATAGCAAAAAAAAAAAAAAAACTCGTACTCTGTTGAACTTGTTCGCGTGTTTGGCCCAAGGGTACTCTGACAGCTTTGACTCATCCCAGAAATGTTTATGCATACGCCTTCCAAGAATTCTCAAAGTTGTCCGCCTTAAAGCGAGTTTTTTCTCTCCTTTTGTTTTTGTTTTTTGATTAATTGTTGCCTGAAAACAACATTAATACCGGTCAGCAGAAGCAGATATTAAAAATCTCACTAGCATTACAAAAGTTTAAAAAATAAAAATAATATTAGAAACCTTAGCAGAAAGCAAGATTGGAGAGTCTTTTTTCATATTCTATACCCCGTTGTTTTCGAATAAATTTAAAATTTTTTGACATCAAGAAAAAAATGTTGGGTATATATTAGACTATGAAATGTTGATCTTGCGTTTATTGCCCCGGCGTAAACACTTGAATATTTGCGAAATGCTTACTTCATACTCTATATCCACAAAATTTGAGACTTGTATGTTTTTTTTTTTTTTTTTTTGTCAATGCACTTTAGCATTTATTAGCTTTCGTTTTTTCCATTGGGACAAAATTCGTTGGGCGATTTCGAGCAAATACAAAAAACACGTTTCAAATCTTAAGTAAGCGAAAATCTCGGCACAGCACTGCGATGGTATAATGGGGCTGCGGAGCATAAAAAAACCACCCATAAAACGGTTTAAAAATAAACTCGCCAAAGCGAAGCTCATTAAGAAGCGGCAAAAGTTCGAAGACAATACAAAATAAATAAATAAAAAAATAAAAGTAAAAAACCAAAACCAAGGAGAGACGAGGAGAGACAATGTTTTTGGGGGCAAACGTGATACTTAAATTATATTTTATGCTAATTTCCAGACGGAGCTCGAGACGTAGCAGCATGTGAGTCTGAAACTTTTAGGCCGGGAGAGTGCGAGTTCGCAAAAGTTCGTTGATTTGTCAGATAAGTTAAGATCGTTTACAAATGTAGTATGTAAATATAGAATAAACATTTGATCGGGCAGAACAAAAAAGGGTTTCAAGTAATTAAGAAAAATCATACGAGTTTTTGACGCATTTCCGGCATGACATTTCGAAACATTTCATATTCTCAGACGCAAATTGAAATTGCTTTGAAAAACAATTTTTATTTAGTACATTTTTTTTAAATTCTTTGTACTCTTCAGTGCACAGAATGTTGTGTATTAGACGTTTCTACATCTATTTATAAGTAACGAGTGCACATGGCACGTATTATCTTAAAGAGCATATTTTACACAATGTTATCGTCACGTTTCCCGACCTTCAGCCTGCAGAACAGGTTAATGTGCCTGCGCAAAAAGCTTTGACCGACTAGCATAACTGTAGATAGTATATGCTAATATATCAGTGCATTTACTTGTAGTTTACCGTATTGTTTAGTGGGGTTCCACAAAACGTGTGGCATTTATCCAAAGGCCATGTGATCTGTACTTTTCCTTTGGAAATTAAAAAGTTTGGCCCACACCCGCGACGCAACGACGTCACGCGGTTTATTTTTTTGACAACTTGCCAATTTAATGGCGCGCCTTCCATCCAGATAGACATATAGTACGGCGCATATCGCACCTATCTAACAACAATATATATATGTACGTATATTATGCACTTATACAGTTAAATTTTTGGCGGCTATTTGGCAATTTGTTTTGCCTTTATAAGTCAAATTCGCATTGGGCTTATTTGCACTCGCATTTTTAACTGTCTCACTTAGGCCAGACAGAGTATCTTATCGTCTGTCCGTCCGTCTCTCTATCAATCGTTGGCATTGTTCACTTGCCTCGAGTCTACAACAATTATTAGCTTGTCACTTCAGCTAACTTGTAGATACATTTCCTGTGTTGCCAACTGATTTCCAATGCACATTTTCACGGAACTGGCCTTGCTACAAGTTTTATATGCGATTTTTTTTCGATTTCGTATTTGTTTCTTTCCAGTTTCGATACAGGTTCTACTTCAAAAGTTTGTGCATTCCTTTTCAATGCAGTTCGTATTTAATTGCTTAATAAACGTATTCAATTTATCAATGAAACCCGCACACAATGCGGATGGTTCTCGCCTCCATCTCTCGCTCTCTTTCTCTTATCATCACATTAACTTCAATTGATTGGCCCAACGATTGTGTCTGTCTATATGTCTGTATTGCATATATGTATATGTATTGTATATGATAGTATTTAATGCCATTGCAAGCGATGTGATTGAGATGAACCTCGCCGTCGTTGCTTCTGCTTTCTGTTTAACATTGTCCTAGTTTCCTGCGGGTAATTTCCATGACGTACTATGGAAATTTTTCATCTCTTGCTGCTTGGGATCAGCATCGGGATTGGAATTGTCTGCGGGGTTGGGTTGTTGCACTTGTTGCGCTTTGGTACAAAGTGCAAGACGAGCAAAATCTGCTAAGTCTATAACAAAATTCACAGAATTTCTACTTAGCAGATAAGCGCTTCCTCTAGATTGTAATTCCCCAGGACTTAGCAATTAGAAAACCAATATATTGTACAGTAAGAGGACAATAATAAGATGGAAAAGGCATTTCAGAAGAAGTAGCACATTTACAGCATAATCCATAAGCTGAGATAATTGAGATAACTCTTAAGTGAATGGAATATCTATCTGTTGAGATGAGATAGTCATTGAAATGCTTTATAAGTACCGAGTACACACTGCCTAACGAGCTGTTTCAGTGTTTGTTTTATAGGTGTTTGCTAGCGGTACATACTTTTCAAATCCGGGGGCTCGTCTCACGCGTTAGACTGTGTAGATGTGTGTGTGTGTGTATATTTTCCCGGGAGCTATCTGGCACGTTTTCGTTTTACAAATATAAATCAACAATTTAATGGTCTGCTTATAATAAGTATAAACACATTTATATAATGCCTGATTAATTTTGAACGCACAGTTTGTTCCAGTGTCATGATGAAATGAAATCTATTCGCCATAAGTGTCTTATTAGCGAAAAACATCATCCACATTAAAAAATATTTTATGTGGCATTACTCGTGGTAACAAGCCCATGAAGCGTGCTTGACCCGCGAGATACCCCGCGATTGTTAATTAGACAAAATACAGATGTGCGGTCTCTGGGTTAAAGATCTGATGATGAAATTTACGAGCAACATGAATTTTTGAATGGAATGAAACACAGTGGTTTAGGTGGGGCTTTTTTTTTTTTTTTTTTTGAAATTCAAAGATCGTACGATGGTGAACGCACTATGTTAAGGCCAGACAGGAGGATTTTCTAACAAAAAAATATAAGATGATTTCTACATAAACAAATTCAACTTGACTGCTAAGAGATTGCGGCTTATCGGTCATGTCAGACGAAGGAGAACGACAACGCTAACGAAATCGGGATCGGGATCGACATCGAATCAGTTCAAAGTCGCCGTCTACTGCGCATGCAGCACTATTTTCTAAATACAAACATTCGTATGTATGTTTGTAAGTACAGTGTTCACTTGATTTGATTAAATTAGACGATCACTGACCGCGGACATTCTTGAACTTTAAGCGTCAATTTCGTTGGTTTTTCTAATGCGCAGCGGTTTGTGTAATTAACTTAAAAGTGTGCCATGAAGCGGAAACAACAAACATGAAATTATGTGCACACACTTCACACACACACACACGCCGCACATTGACTGGCACACTCGAATCATCGAACGAGTACTCGAAATTGTTGCCGACAGGTTTTCGCTATCGATTTACGTTGTAATTATGAGTTCATTTGCTGCACACAACAAAATGATAAAACAAAGAAAAAAATAATAATAAATAACTAACTTGAAGTCGAGACAATAACGTGCTCAATTGGGTAAACAACAAGTTGAAGTTCCAAGAAATTAATTAATGTCAATTCAACACACATATGCCACAGACACAGGCTCCGTTCACGACACTTAATTGATGCATACTAAAAAGCTAAAGTACACAACAAAATTTGCGGTTCCTTTATTTTTTTTACGATAAAATCGTCTGGCTTAAAACCGTAAAACTTTTATACGAGGCATTTCTAATGATATGTAAAGAGTATATAAAAAGTCCAGCTGTGTTTGCCATCATTAATCAGTGCACGAGTTTTATAGCCAATGACTGGGCGGCCGATAAAACTGAATCATACTATTACAAGCTGCATTATAAAAAAAAAAAAAAAAAAATCAAATAATAATAATGTACATATGGTACTATATCTTATATGGGAAGTTTTATGAATGTACTTTTAAATATAAGGGTGTTGCGGTTATTGCTGATTAGTAAGTCGTGCTTATTACTAGAATCCGACTTGATATGGCATTAAAAAAACGTGGTTTCCCATTACGCCTCGTTTCACGTAGATAGACAAAACGTGCATCAAGAAAAAAATGCAAAGCGGAGGAATTCGCAGGCGTGGCTTTTTCGAAATTTTTTTAAAACTATATCTAAATAGAACACAAAGTACAGCAGGTTTTTAAATAACAAAAAAGTCTGTTGAAACTTTTAATTTAAAGCAAAGTTTCTAAAAACAAACTGGACAATCCAATGAAGTATATAAAGATACAATAATAATTTGATTTTAATTTTTAATTCTTTTCAGAACGGAATCGGAACTGAAGACTTAAAGCAATAGTTTCTCAACAATCTTTCAGTATTCGCGCATGCACTCATGCTATGCATATCTATAGAGTGTCTGACTGACCTTCAGTTGCGAGTATTGCAATTGTGTCATGTGGCCCGCTTTGCAATACTTGAAGTATGCCCACATATCATGTGTGGTTTTCCTGCCGCGACTACCTTCACGTTGTCAGTTTAGCCAAGTGCAGGGCCACAGAAATAATGAAGTCTTTATGCTTTGTGGATTGGGTTAGTCGATCAACCAACAATAATGTATCAGGTTATATAAGCGTGGGTGTAAAGTGCATACAAATGTAATATGGAAATGCATCTATATGGGAGGTTGTTTTGTTTTTTTCAATTATTGTAATTCAAGTGAGCGGAATGGAAAAAGCATTTTAATTAACACAATTTAATGGCATTTCGCATTGTCTTCTGTCGCTCTGTCTGTCTACTCTCTGTTTATTTGTTTGTCTGCCTGTCTGTTTGTCTGTCCGTTTGTCTGTCTGTCTGTTTGTTTGTCTGTCTGTCCGTTTGTCCGTGTTATTGACATGAATCACGCGCCGTCCGGCAAGGACGTTAATCATTCATATTTCTTGCGACTTCCAACTCGTGTGACTTTCAAGCATGCAGTCTCAGTCTCGCGCTTCCCTCTCTAGCACCTCCCACTGCTTCCCTAGTCTAACTCCCCCTACAATTTGCAGCTATGCTAATTGCAAATTTTAATATTCAGTTAACACCTTGGGCCAGTCTAATGACCACGAGATATTTACGCATTTTGGGAAGTGTCGCAGCAGAAATTTGTTCATATCTATGCATCATCGTACATATATATCTATGCCTCTATCTATATCTGTCTGGCTGTCTGGTTGGAAGTGCTAAATAGCTCAAATACTTGAAATAGCCAACGCTGATACGGCTATTAACGTTCTTTTTTTAGCTCAAACGCGAATTGGTAACAACAGCTGGCTTAATTGAAGAACAACAATAGGGCAGGGAGTAACTCCCGTCCCTGAAATAAACCACCCACAAAACTGGCCAGAATTAGTCAACCGACATGCTTAGCCTGGCGTGACGGCGCTAATTTGTTTGCTCAGTTTATGTATTTATGAGTAATCTTAGGAACAGTGTCACAGCAATGGCGTCATAAGGGCCAGCTTAGCCACACATCATGTGTATATCTATGTAGATATATATATATCCACTTTATGATTGCATGACAACGCCCCGAGTCAAGGAAGGCAAGTCAATATTTGTGGTTTTGCAGGATAGCGCGAAGGTTCTTTGTTAATATTAATCAGAGCTTGACAGTTTCGAAAGCATAACATTCTCTGATAATAGAAGAGATATAAAAGAGCAAAGAATATAAAAATGTGACTAGATTGAATTGATTTTAAAGTTTTCTCTCTCAATTACGATTCTTATAGATCTAAAACTTTTCACGAGATGATTTTATTTGTTTTATAACCTTTAATGGATTCCTAAAGACTATAATCTTTGCGAGCTCGAAAGCAATTACAGCGTGACTACTTATACAATGCGATTGTTGCCCCTGAATGAGATCTAGCAGGGACACACCCCACTTTGTGCAGCAGCTTTCAATTGATTTGTAACCTCAATTAAAGTCGCTTCGTTTGACACCAATCAAATTGTCAACGAGAGACTGAACAATTGCTCGACTCGCATTGAGGGCCGGTCTCCAATCAATTTGTTTATAGCTAAATTCTCAGGGCGTGTATTTTTCCAAACGAACAAACAGAATAGTCTAGAACTGAAAAAAAAGGGGCTCGACTTTTCGTTTGCAATTTGACCAGACCTCGACGCGTCATGCGTACAGTTTGCATATCGGTATACATATATATTCATATACCATATATGGAATTTCACAATGAATGAAAATAATTATTGCGTACTCACTTTGCACTCTGTGCAGACCTCGGTTCTCTGTGTTGGACATATCGTCGTTGGCACTAAAAGAAGAAAGTAAAAATTTAAATTAGAAATGCGCAATACGCATATCGATCTTATTATATCATCAGACACACATACATATATCACAGTATCATGTGACACGATATATGATAAATGCGCAAGTGCGTGATACGCATCAGACCCACCCAGATAACTGCCTTCTAGCCTAATGAAAACTTTTCTCAGATAGTAATTTCACTATCTTATCAACATCTCGTGTCTGTGCACCGAACCCGAAACGTGAGTAATACGATATGGAAATTGGTCTCTTCTTGAGCAGCGAGACAGCGATAAGAAAAAGTGGGCATGTGCGAACTGAACTGACTCACAGTCGTCATACCGAGCGGAGGCCAGGCAAGGCCTATGAGTACATTGATCCACCGGCTGGGCAGACGGGCGGACGGACGGACTAACTCATTCATAAGTATGCGCTAAGATATGAGCGAGACAAGGGTCTAACCCGGTAGCCGCTTATCGTGAGGAATTGCCTCGTGCAGCGCAGCGAGGTACACACGCACATGCCTCAAAGAAATGTATATAGTATATGTCTGATATCTGGCATATGTCGCTATAAATCAAAGTGAATCGAAACGTTTACTGGCGCCATAGATATCTGGCACCTGCACCATGACACTACAATATTCTAACGCAGTGGAAAGAGGGACTTTTTGATCAGTAGACAAATTTAAGATTGGAAATTCAGAAATATAAATAGGATAGGGTCTTCTATATTCGGAAAAAGATTGATTAGCAGACAAATTAAGGATTGGAAATTTAGATATATGTTAGTAGGATAGGGTTAACTGTAGTTAGAGACAAGATTGATAAGTGAGCCAATTGAAGCTTGGAAATTCAGAGATATAAATAGAATAGGGAATTCGGAAATTCAGAAAAATTAATTCTAACTGATTATATTTTATTCAAGAGCCCTGGCAGTGCACCTAGTAATTATATATAGTTATATATTATCTGTAGTAAATTGTACTGACATTTCGCTCAGTGTACGCGTATGCAAATTTAGCTGTGCACATGTTCTCCGACCCAGACTGCATAGTAATCAGTGTCAAGTTGTTAGCCCTAGCAACGACAATCTAGCGAACATATTATCAAAGCGATACACAACAGACAAGCCAATTCATTAGCCCAATCTAAGGACCCTGTGCAAATATTTGGCAATCTCCTGGCAACAAAAAAAAAATATATACAAACCATATCCCATGTCTGGGGGTGGTTTTTACAGTTATCTATATATATGTACATGATGTTGTTGTCCTTGTTTGACATGATGAACCTCTCTGAGTGTCGGCGTCTGCCAATACATTAGTGTATGCTTATAATTATATTATACATATGTATTTGTACAATTGTTTGACATGGGCATCGGCTATATACAACACATACGTTTATACGTTTGCATGTGTGTACCGTATCTATTGTGGACGCGGTCACATGCATGGGACAGTGACAGTCACTCTCCCATTTCTATTTGTACGTCATTTGCTGACTAACAAGGCTATATAGTCTGAAGCAGATCTGTATTTGGTATATATATTTGTTTGTTTATAATTAATGCGACTGCCACATCGAAAATGCCGCAAGACTTTATCCGGCAGCGGCTTTACCCTTGAATGCATTCCGATTTTTATCTATTTTTTTTATTTATTCCAAGTACTTTTATTACAAATCAACTATGCATATTTTGCAAACTTGTTGCTTTTTTAATTTTAGCATGCCAAGTTTTTGAAAATTCAAATAAATATGAGTTTGAAAAATCACATAAAAATATTTTTGAAGCACATTAATATATTTTTATGAATTTATTTTCAAATAGATAAAGCAAATTTTCAAACAATTTTTTTGATTTTTCGGAAATTATTATTTTCATTTTGGAATAAACAATATAAGCAATATTTTTATTATCATTTGACAATTTTGATAAATTTTTTCCAAATCTCAAGTTTATTTCAGAGTAAATACGAGATTTATAGGCACAATTAAAGTCTTCCCATGCTCAAAATGTAATAAGCATATTAACTTTAGCTTTTATTGACATTGTATTCTGTTTTGTTGTGATTTCACACCCACCTTGAACTTCACGACGTATAAAAATGTAAATTATTTACAGCAAATTATGTAATTTGCCTGCCACACGCTAATTAGTGGTGTTTGTGTAATGCAATAACAAGTATTTTACACCTATGACAAATACGGTAGATTTGCATAGGCAACAAAAACAACAGTGTTGATAATAACAATAAAACGCGAGACTATCGGAAATGCGTTTACAACAAAAATGCACGCGCACTTTTTTGGTTTGTTTTTCTGCCTTTTCGCAAGTAAAAGGATTTTTTGTGGGAAATTTCTTTTTGTTTTATCACTGTCACTTTATACGAAGCGAACGCGCACAAACACGCATGCACGTGCAACAGTTTTTACACACACGCACACACAGTTTACGTAGTTTTACTAAATTTTAAGGCAGCTGTTGTTTGGACTTTTGTAATAATGTCTTGAGAGTGCAGCGCATGCGCAGGCAGGCAATTTATTCTCTTGTTATTCTATTTTAATTCGTATTTCTGCGCCTTTGGCTCTTTGCCTTTTGCTTTCTGTCTTCGTCTATGTCACCTTTTGCCTGCTGCAACTGCTGCTGCTGCTGCTTGACACTCCGATTGTTGGAACTGAACTAAAAATTTTGCCTGCGCGACAGCCGCTTTTTCTTTGCTGCGAGCAGGCGTCGCAACGACGTTTACGTTGACGTCGACGGTGACGACGACGCCGACGCCAACGACGACGACGACTACACACGAGAAGCTGGCAGCATTGGCGGTCGTTCGTGTTCGTGTTTGTTACAGTGGATCGTGCGTAGTACAGGCTTTCATATGTGCGTGTGTGTGTTGCTGCTGCCGCTGCCAGCGTCGCCGTCATCGTCGGCGTTGTGGGATGCAAAATTCAAATTTTTTTTCTGCTGTTTGTTTTATTTTTGTGCTGTACCTTTGCGCTGGCCCTGATTTGCTAAGGAACAAAGGGTATATTGGATTTGTGTAATACTTGGTAAGGCTCTAGAGATAATGTAATCGATTATATCAGCTGATCAGCAGGTGTATTTAATTGCGATTATTAAATTTAATGTCTTTATTATTTTGCGAAAATCTTAAAATAGAATACAGACTGAAATAACAATTCATGGAAATGAGTGCAATTCACATGTTTTTACAAAATTATAATTGGGAAGTTTTAATTTATTTATTAAACATAACATTAGTTACAGTATATTTTTGTTTGCAATTTAAGGTACGTTTTTATTATACGGCCTTACTTTTGTAACTCGGTAAGTTAAGTTAATAACTACTTCCTTCAGGGTATTTTGTAGTTTTGTAGATATCCTTAAATGTTTTATCACATCTTCTCGCCCTTGATTTTTAGATTTTTATGTGTGACTCCTACACTTTTATATGCGATCTTTTGCGACAATTATCCAGATAAAGATGATAAAATTAAGTGATCCCTCACTGGGTTAATCGGTTTCCGTTCCTCGAAAATGCACACGACTATTACACATACAAGTCCAAATACATATGTAAATATTAATGGAAATATAGATAAATATATATACAGATGTACATATGATATACATATGTAGTATGATATGTATGTATTATGTTCAAGCCTATCTTGATTTCAAATCGAGAAACGTGTCCATCGCGCTGTAAGGCTTGGACGCACCACCGTGTTGATGCGCTCATCGAAAATGGGTGAAAACTTCTCGGGGAACTTCATTTGGAGGCACTTGATAACGGTACCCGTTAGATAATAGCGTGACGGCCAACTGCACTCGCAAGGTGGTATACATGTAGTGCATTTATATTCTCTGGCCATCCACTTGCTCCTTGTGACAGAAAGGGCCGGAGGCAAGCAGCTAAGGCGCCACGGCAGCATCGTGTCTCCATCGGTCCAATCACACTCACAAGGTGGCACACAGATGGTACAAATATTCGATTGCGTTGCCGGTGCGAATACCGGGACAACCTTCTTGGCCTTGGGACACGTAAATATATTGGAGCGGTGCGTCAGTCCAATCAGCTCCGTGTGTTTGCGCTCCCTCTCACGTCGCAGCCACATATCGAGTAGATCCCAATGATCTAAGTTCTGTGCACGCTCTCGTATAATCTGCATACGTCTATACAGATCTGAGCGACGCGTTTTATCATAGTTGACCCCGGACTGTGTATGAAACAGCAAGTACAGTTCGCTAGGCTTCTCGTCGGGCAGCGACATGCAATGCGAAAACTTAGTCAGTTCGAAGTGGAACAACATCCGTATGCCGTAAGTGATGTGCTTGATATGATCGAAGTCCTTAATGTTCATCGAGGACAGTGCATCGGCGTCAAGTAGCAGTAGCTTACGACCCCAGATCTTGTTTACACGAAAGGTATTCTGTGAGTTGTAAGAATATTACAAAGATAGTTATGGATGGGAGCACGCTGATAAATCTATGTTATATAAAATACAAATATCATATATTATATGTATTCTCGAAGATCCCATTGATCGTAGGGAGTATTAGGTAGAATTTTATAATAAAGGTTTCCTAGATAATTCCGTACATCAACCCAGCTTTTGTCATTTAGAAAACTTCTCTATAAGATCGAATAAACCTAACTTTACTCACCATATACTGTGGATATCCATAACGAAAGATCCAGCGCCTTATATCCATATCTGTCCATTCGTATATTGATGGCAGTGGCAACTTATCGACTGCATTGCAACAGAGCTCAACAAGAGGAGCCGGCGATACTCGAAACTGAATAGGCCAGGCATGACGATCAAACTGTAATCGTTTTGCGGTTACGGCATTTCGTTGAAATTTGGTCGGAGGTGTAATTTCGGTCTTTTCTTTTCTTTTTGAACTTGTCTTCTTGAATGTAAACTTAGTATCTGCAATTCCGTATAGGTACGGCATATTTTTAATAGAAAATAGAAAATGTATTTAATATATATAGTTGCAAGAAGTAAATTAGTAGGTCCGAAATTTAGTTTTGTCTGTTTAAAACATTTGAAGGTGCCTACTACTCTATAATATTCTAGGTATTATACATATGTATATAATATAAGGAATTGTTTTGGACTAAATCTCATAAAATTATACTTATCATCATACAAGATGTTAGATATTTTATAACTGTAGACAGAATCTTTGTAAATCTCTTGATAAATAAACACGAAAGTCATCAAACTTGGGATATTTTTTGCTGTGACTCTTACGCTGCTAAAGTATTCAGGAAATTTCGGATAGTTAGCACTACACCTTCAAATAGTCACAAAAGATGCCATGAAATTCAAGAAAATCAATTCACTATACTATTTAGTAGTAAGCACATATGTAACTGCGCAATTTGTAACCCGAATTAGTTCCATTCATAGTTCTACGATCTTACATAAGTCGGGATCGTGCCGCCCGATCGTACTCATATTTCAAAACACTATTGCTCATTATGCTTTGAGCGTTGTTTCGTAAACAACAACCGCTCTGATCGACCGCCTGAAACTAGCGAATTCTAAATGCAACCGAGCCAGGTAAATTGTCGGACACGATACCACAGCCAGGTCATATTCCCAGCAAAACCATGTCTTGAGGTCTTGAACATCTGCTTGCTGTCAATCACTCAGTATATGTACAGCCATACGCAAAGGGTGTTGGGTTTTTGGTTTTGGTTTTGACGAAATCACGAGTCAGGTAGTCGCGTCGGAGGACAGTTTGAACTGCAAATTGTTTGCACTTTAGCCAGGCTCTTAACGGTTTCAGCGCTGTCTAAACATGGTCAAGGACAGAGCATCGTTGTGAAATTCAAACGCTTTCGGGCAACTGCCTTGCTGAGTCACTCTCAGAGCTCGAATCTCCAACGCACGTGACGCTCATTTTTCGGTGATCTTCTCAATACACGTTTAGCATTCGGATTGTTTACTCTGTACACACTTCAAATTATTTAATTGGGCCATTTGTAGAGTATTTCAAGTATCAAGTAACAGCTAGAAATATTGAATTAGCTATAGAGATTTTTGTTTATTCCATAAAATCTACAGACTCTTAGAGATTCCTCTATATTATAGATATTATGTTTATATATTTTAACATTAAAATTGATATAAAGGTTCTTGAATATTCTACATTTTTTGATTATATTTATTGTAAATAATACAAAAATTTTTCATTGAAATCTAAAAATATATTATTATCTAGGTTAAATACAGAATTTCCTATTTATCTTGTACTTGCAGAGTATCTTACAGTCCAGTATGCCGCACTTTACTCTCGTAGCTTGTTTTATTCATTTATTTCCTTTCAAGCCCAGACTAATAAAGTACTTCGGTTAAATGAATTCTCTTTTTTTTCGTGTATTCCCATTAACATGCTCCTGCCAACTTTTGCAAGACTTTGCGTGAAATTTCAATAAAATCGGAAACTATGCATCGTGGAAATAAACGAGACGAGACGAGATTATTCAGAAATGTTTGAAAATGCGTTTAGCACGTTTTTAATTGTGAAATTTCATTTGGGAACTGGGTAATGTGACGAGGAATACACGCGGTTGCACTCGAGTATTCCTATCTTTCCCCTCCGTGAGACATTGTAGTAGTAAATCAATATCGGTTTGCCTTATAAATTACATGCATCATGCTGCATACCAAACTAACAGCAGACGACGAACTATCGTCGCTCGCCCGTAGACTCTCGATAATTAACAGTCCTCTCCTAGTTTCAGCTGCCCAGACCTCCCCCCCTTTGCGCACCACTCCCGTTCCTTGGCACACCCATTTAGCCCCAAGCGGTTAGCAATTATGGCACATAACTACAGTTTCTAAATATAGTGCAAGCTTGAGCACAAGGCACACTCGATTTGGTGGAAGAAAGAGTCAAAAAACTGAAAACTCTCAAATAAGTATAAAAATATATCCGAAAATTATTTATTTATTTTAGTTTGTTAGGTAAATAGAAAACATAGGGATCTCGATAAACGATACTCTACACATAGTTTAAATGAGATTATACTGTTTAAAAGGGCATAAGTCAGTACTAAAAATATTTTAAATACATATGTATACACATATGGTCGATAAAATAGGCATGGTATATTTTGAATATCAGTAAAAAATTGCTTTAACTAAGTTTTGCACAGGAATAATAATATATTTTTCCCATAAAACTACACTCAGTACAATATACATACAATATACACATATTGTTTGGTATAGGGTATTTTAGATAATGTTTAAACTAAAGCAACTATTGTTAATGTTTGATTTGGATTAAAGTCTTCTAATATGAACTACATTTTAAGCTTTATAGGGGTTTTAGAAATAAATTTAAGAATATAATGAGGAAAGTTCAAAATTATTTGTAAACCCAAAAGTATAATAACCGCACTTGAAAAAGTAATGAGATCGTAATATTCTTAAAATTGTAAGACTTCATTATCCTTGTGATTCTCTTTATCGAATGCCCACTGTACTGCACTAGCCCACTACACTAGAATGCCGCAACAAACTACGACAACGACTATGAAACGAGACACACATTTCACTTTCGTTTAAAAGAGGAGCTTGTTGTAAACGTTTTCAAGCTACTCGAATGCACCCGAGACGAAGACGAAGATGGAGTTCGAGATGAAGATGATGGTGGTGGTGCTGACGGTGGGGGGAGGACTCCACCATGAAAAATGAAAATGATATGACCATGTAAGGGCAGCAGGCGGTGGCAACGATAAATTAAGGTTCTATTTTTGTAGCTAACTTGAATTACAACGCGATGCAGTCGACTGACCAAGCGACAACCACCACCTGCCCGCCCCACAGCCAAAGTCGGACTCGACGCCAGCCAGCCCCTCCTCCCCCATCCAGCATGCAACAAGTTAGACCTAAAATAGAAGCTCGCTACGTTGCATCTGAATCGGAATCTCCAATCTGCAGCTCAGGCGGAATCTCAAATTCAATCTGTACGCATGCCACGCAGCTTGACCAACTCTTACAGGCCAAACACACACACGCACACACACACACACAGAGCTACATAAGAATTAAAAATGCAAATAAATTGTTAACGTTTTCTGCGCAAATTCCCATGAGCAACTGTGCAGTCAACAGAAGCAGCAGCAGCTGCGGCGGCGCGCCGCAACGTTGACTGTGACAGCGACGTTAGCGCCGACGCCGTAACGCCGTTGGCGTCGGCCACTTGAGGAGGCCATTTCGGTCACGATTTCATGTTGTTTGGCCCCACAGCAAAAAGCTGACTGCGCAGTCGCAGCGCAGCTTCTGAGTGCGACGAGCCTCCTTCGCTTTGCCGTCGACGTCAAGTGGCCATCAGTGTGGCCGGCGTGTGAGTGTGTTTGTGCGTGTGCGAGTCTGTCTGATTAAAGTTTACACTTATGCGTGTGTGTGTGCGTGTGCTTGCATGTTCGCATGTTACTTGTTGTCTCTTTGTAGTTACACTCAGAGAAATCACATGGCATCAACTTCACGCGCTCTCTCGTTCTCTCTCTCCCTGTTTTAATTGATGAGACAAACGACGAGCATCTTGTGCTGCCTCTTTATGCTGCCTTTATGATTATTGCCTTCGTCTTGTTATTCGTAATTAAAGCAGGTTGATCAGTTAAGGCGAGTTAACGAGAGAGAGAGAGAGACAGAGAGGGACTGAAGAAGAGATTAAGAGGCAGCCCCGCAGTCAATTTAATCCTTTGCATAAAGTTTATCTCTTTTTATATACATAGATTTTTTATAATCACCAATTTGTTAATTATTTGCTAATAAAAGTTGAGATAGTTAAATTTATAAAGCAGAAAATTGCAAAGCAATAAAAATTAACCGCAAAAGCGGCAAATGACAAACAAAAGATGTGTCTATACATTTACAGTATTCTTTGTTCAACATATTATATCAGTATATTCATAAAATACTGAAAATATTAACAGAACTCGGGTTGTCTAAGTGACTGAATCACCCTCAAGCAATTGAACTACGGGGCATCAGTTCCGGGTGCAAATTCCAGATAGATGGGAAGGCCTCCAGATGGGTCTAAAATTGGGTTAATAGCTTTTTAACTCTAATATTGTGCTTACCAGGGTTGTCATGTCAGCCTCATCTTTTTATTTTTTTTATTTAGTTGGGCACGTTTTGTTATATTACCAACATTATAGATATAAAGAAATAACAAGCAAAAATTGATAATTGTACTGTTTTCTGAACTTTGTTAAGTTGTCTTTCCTTTTCCTTTCCTAGTGTGGCAGCCCTGTTTTTACATTCTTCTCAACAACCTGCCCTTATCTCCTTCCCATTCTCGCATTATTTTGCACAATTTTATTTTTCTTCGATTAGACAGTTTTGTTTTCTTTTATTGTTGTTGTTTTCATTAAATGCGTCGTTATGCATTATTTGTTTTTAATATATTTCGGAATTTTGAAACAATATATTCAACTTTTATTATTGTGAAGTACACACCAATCACATTTGTTTTTGCGTGGGCCAACAAATTTTTGCCATATCATTTTGGCATTTTTTCAGCAACAAAAAAACACGTTAAATTTTATTCCCACATATATTGTTTTCGAACATACGATGGATATAAGTCGTGCGTATATAATGCCACTGTTTGTCTATTTTCAGCTGAAATATATACATAAATACAGACAAACACACACATATACACCCATGTGCATTTGTATATTCGCCCAAAACATACGCCCCGTTCTCAGTTCTTTTTTTTTGTCGCTTCTTTGCGTCACCAGTCGGGCCCCCTAATGCCGGGGCCTATATTCATGCGACTGTGCGTCTGTGTGTGTACTGGTACACATATATACATACATTCACACACGCGTGTATTCTCTCGTTTTCAACACACGCTAATAGATGCTGCGTCTACATCAGTTTAAATACCCTTCGACAATTAAAGTTGTCAAAAAAGGGTGTATTAACTTTGTACAAATGTATGTTACAGTTAAAGTAGGACAATAAACAAAGAAGTTATTCACAAATGATCTTAATCCACATTGAAAACTGAGCAAAGAGTATCTTACTTTCGGGGATGCCCGACTGTAGGGTATGTCTGATTGCTGTTGTTGTTGCTGCTGTCGCCGCCTGTTGCCAACGCGTCAAATGCAACGTCGAAAATAAAATAATACGAGTAAGTAATAAACTTGTGAGTCGCCTCATCTATCGCAAAGTAGCAAAACAAAACAAAAAGCCATAGAAAATTCATAATATTTTTTTTGCACTGCAGCCGCGTCTGCTGATTATCGTCGAGAGAGTTCAGCTTTGATTGATGGCTCATTGCAAAATATAAATAACAAAAAGCTTGTAACAAATCTGTCATAACAAATCGAGTCTTAAATACCCTATAAATCTGTGCCTAAAAAAGTGTACTCAAATGTTTTGATTAACCCTGATAATTATCTAGATTATTTTCTATAATATATGGAAATACATTTAAATAATCATCAACAAATGGCGTGAAATTTGAAACCCAATTACTCTACTATTAGTAATGAATTGACATTATAATCTGATGATATTTAAATTAAAGAGATGTACAAATAGCTAAACACAGTTCTATTTTTAATAAAATACTACAAAAAGAAAGTAATCTGATCAAATTTTTAACCTAATTCAAACTTCCTTTGAAAAATTGCTTTTAAATGGAAAGGTTATTGCTTTGAACAAATAGCAATAAATTGGGATTATAATGTGATTTATAAAGGTCTGCCAAAAGTTGACTAAATTTGTAATTTGTTATAACATACTATAAATCCCAAATCAAAATATTTTATATCAAACTTGTCATCGAAAATGACACAAAAATAAATGAAATTAAATATCGCAGTCTCATTACCAAATGCTCTTCAAATATATGTTTTATAAAACAAGGTTCAGCTTGAATTTCCACTTTAAAAGTTGCCCAAAACGTACAAGATTTTGTTAATGTACATAGAATAATACAGAAATTAATCAAATAGTTTTTTGATTTGGGACAAATTAAAAGGCAAATTGCACAGCAATTAGAACCTAATTTCAAATGCTTTCACATGATTTCCACTTATCGACTTATAGCACAAGCATTAGCTCTCCATACTATAAAGATCAAGTGATTTCCCATCTGTCAGCTTCCCCACTGCCTTGTCTATTGTCTATCTTTGTTTACGTGCGTTGCTGCTGTGATGTTTGCTGACGTATCAACATTCAATCTGGGACTATTTACTAAAGTCCAGTTACGGGGCCCAACTGCTGATCTGCCTGCTGATCCATGGCTGAGTTGGTGATCCAATCGAGTGCTTTGCAAATGCGAATGCGGCGCATGGAAATGATTTAATCAATTGAATGGACAGTAGGAAAGAAAAACACACACAGGGAAATCTCTCAATTAATTGGCAAATGCGCAGCTCAAATGAGTTCAATTGTCTAAAGGGGCGTGGCATATTGGAGGGAAGGATGAACCCGGACGAAAGGCGTGGCGCGTGCGCTAGTTAGCTTTGACATTTGCAATAATTGAGTAACAACAAATAAACAAATAGGAACAACAATTCTGAGTCAAGTTCAAAGCCATTAAGAGACTTAAGTTGCAGGCAACTCCCGGCAAATGTTTAATGTGGAATTTTACAAATTCAAATTGCCAAATATCTCTGAGTCAAACATCTAATATATAGTAAATATAGTAATCCTTATAAATCCTTAGATTATCTTTCACTGGGAACATTTGGCAGTGTCTGTTTCGTTGTTATCTGTTTTGACATCTTCCTGCTGCGCTTCTTCCTCCTCCAATTTCAGTTGCTTCATAGCAGCCGCCGCCGCCGCAGCTGCTTCCCGTTCTAGCTGTGACTTCTCCCAGGCCAACTCGAAGGGATACTCCAGTGGCTTAAGTTCATCGGGACATTCCTGTTGATTGGGCACTGTGGCCTGATTGATAGACGCACCTCGTGTATGTATTCGCTCCAGCATCGCTGCATTGTGTGTCTCCGCATTGAGTGCTGTAATAAACTCGAACAGTTCCTCTTTGGAGTAGATGTTGGGCAGGCCACGTTTCTTGAAGAACTGGACTATGTTGCCACAGTCGCGCATGAGGAATTCCAAGGCGCTGGGATGCTCAGGCTCAACACTCTGGGCAACATCGATGAACCAGCACTTGTCCTCGAACCAGAGTATATTATATTCACTAAGATCGGCGTGCACCAGCTTGGCCACGTTGTACATCTTGTGCATGGCTGCCACAATCTCCTCGTAGGCGCAACTCAGCTCTGCGGCAGTGAGACGTGCATCCTTCAACTTGGGCGCCGCATTGTGATTGTCGCCAATGAAACGCATGACCAGAACATGTTTCTTCAGCACAACAACATCGGGTACATTCAATCCAATCGCCTGCATTCGCATCAGGTTGTGCATCTCCTTCTCGGCCCACATGTTGATGATGACTCGATTATTCTGTTTGCTAAAACGATCCTTGAATCGATAGTCATCCTTAATGTAGCGATCACGTTGCTTAAACTCATTGAGCGTGGTCTTGAACACCTTTATGGCGCACTCCTTGGGCAGCAGTTCGGGTGCCATGAGCACCCCATTGCCATGACCATGTTCATTGGTGCCCGTGTAACTGGAATCAGAGTTGGCATGAAGTATAACTGCCTCCTTGCCCGTGGATATGATGCCATTGATCTGTTGTAGTATTTGATTATTGATCAGCTTGTAAAGCAACAGACGAGTTGCAGCATCCACACCCATTTCAGCTGTGGCCACCTTCTCTGTGCGATCAGCGCGTCCACGTCGCGAATACGCCTTAAGTTGATTGAAGACCTGAGCAAGAGATAAACCAAATCAGACACATGTAGGTATAATAGTGACGCCTAAGCCTACCTTATTCGACAGCTTCATGTCGAAGCAAGCGCCATCGCCAGTGGGAAACTCTGGCGGGAATGACATCACCCGCTGTGCATTGCGTACGCCGCAGAGTTGAGGATCGTGTTTGGTTATCATTTCTCCCTCTTTATCCAACTTGAAGCCACACTTGGGTATGGCATCCAGCATCTTTTCATTGGTCTCAAATCGATCCCAGTCGCGCTTCAAACGCTCGACTTCATCCTCCTCCTCAGAGTCTGCAGCGGTGTCATGTAAGAATTCTGCCTCAGCATCGCGCAGAAACTTGTTTAAGGTCACCGTGATCTTAGATTGTTTGTTTTGCTGTCGCTCGATGCGTCGCAGTTCCTCGTTGTATTCGTGATCGAACTGTGACTGCAGCATTTGTGCAATAACCGCGTCTGATTCGTCTTCATCTTGGATCAGTGCCAGTACATCTGCTGGCAAACTGTTTGGGTTTTCCTCCGTATCGAGTTGCAGCAATTTTGAGTAATCCTCCCACTCAGCAGCATCATCTGGCGGAGCACCTTTCGATGTGCTTGCAACGTCCGAGTAACTGGCTGGAGAAGCACTTGCATCTGGTTCGCTCTGCCACAACGATGTTGCAGCAGACTTCGTTTGTAGTTGTTGCTGCTGTTGCTCGTGTCGCTTGAGCTCCTTGTTGTGCAACTTGTGTGCATATTGCTCCGACATTATATCAGCCAAGCTGACCGTCTGTACGGGCTCTGCTACGCCCTTGGACCATGGCGAAGACATGCTACAATACAAAAACAATAACTTTTAGTTCAAAGCAAGTCCCAAACTAAAATAAGTAAGAAATAGAATATACAAACTTTTGGCACTTGATGTCTTGATATAATTCGATAGACCTGATTTCTAGCAAAGTCTTGTAAAACTGTCAATCAGTTGGCTCTTGGCCGTGTTAATATCTACAATAATTAGCAACTTTATCGAAATGCGTTTTTACTTTGTTAGAGCTTTAATATAACTTTTGTAATGTTTGTTGTGAAATAAGAATTTCACCACAATTGACATTTGCGACTGTAAACTTTCGGGGCTGCCACTCTGTTAATTGGTGGAGTAATTCTGTAAAGTGAGGAGCAACGTTAATGTTAGCAGACATAATTCATCAGGTTTTCAGTTGTAAGTACGTCAGCAGTATAAATTGATATTAGAGTATTTGTGTATATTGTTAATTATTCATTCAGTTCATCAAATGTGTAAATATTGAAATATTTTGCCGGCAGGCAACTGCATAATTAGCTTAACAGTTTCGCTCTGTTCGGTCAGCAATCCTGTTTAAACATTAAGCAACCGTATGGCAACACTAGAGCTTTTAATATCGATAGTAGAATATGCATGCAAAGCAAATTCGCCAAGAGTATCGATGTCGTCGATACTTTTTGTTGTACTTGTACATTTTTCGCCAAAAATAATAATAAAAGTGAAAAGTTAATGTATTTTTGTTGTACAAATACAAAGAAAATGTTGTTGGATTGATTGGCAATTTCGCCATAATAACGGCCGTAATAAACACACAAGTGCAATACGTGAATACGCTGGTAAGGGACCGACAAAATGCTCCGACAAACGCACTACAAAAAAATCAAAATAGAATTCCGAATTTAGAATATGACAGTGACGGACCGAAAAATTTTCGATTCGAACGCATTGTGCCTGTGCTGTCTTCGTCCCCCATGTGTGTGTGGGGGGGAGACTTGGGGGTCAAACTTGGGGGAACACAGAAGTAGAGAAACACACAGAAACAGAGATCGGTAGAAACAGCAGAAGCAGCAACAGCAGCAGCAGCGACAGCGCGACAGTGACAGTGCCAACTGATTTCCAATTTTCGTTCGTTTCGTTTTGCGCGCGAGGCGAGAGCCGCCGCCGCCGCCACCGCTACCGACACCGCCACCGCCGCTGGGCTCGTAAAAAATTTCTGATTTTCTGTGCTAATTTACGCTTAATTTGCGCTGCCTTTGCGTTGCTGCTGATTCTGCTTCTGCTGCTGATTGCAGTTTCATATTTTCCACTTTAATTATTGTTATTCCTTTTGCACATGCAACGCAACAAAAGGACTGTGTGTCGCCGCGCTTTTATTAATTATTCCTACGCCTCGCTCGCGCAGCAACAGCAACAATAAAAAAACAGCAACAACAACAACGCTTTAGCCGCAAAAAAGCAACCGCAGTTTTGTTTTCGCTTTTGTTATCTCCGCCGCCGACGCATAGAATCGCGAATCTCACTCGGTGACTTTCTTCATTCTTCGCCATCGTCTTCTGTCATTGCCTTTGCCATATATTCGCACGTAGCTTCCACTGCTGGAGACCTCCTGGCGCAGTTGACAGATCTACGATTCCTTTGCAGTTCATAATTATCCAATTGGGCTTACTGCAGCCGCATATCCTATAGGAGATCAGTTCAAAACAGCTGGGCACACTTGTGCCCTATATATTCCAATAGAATTTGCATTATTTGCATCCACAGTTGGATCTATCTTGCTACATTATAGTACCTTACTTTCTGGCTCAGTGTATAGATCTGTGATTCATGCCCAATCCTCAAGAATCCCATTGTGTTTACTGTACCAATTGGAAACAAGTTCAAAGAAGATCCCAACGCAACGCCTTTCTGAATTTCACAGGATATAAACCTTGAGAAACACTTGTTTGCCTCGATACACTCGTACTCCAAAAGGATTTGCTATTTTTGCATCCATTAAGTTTACTAACTTGCAATGAATCATATTCTTGCCCTTTTTCTGCAGGTATTGTTAGAAGAAATAATTCGCGCAATTTTTTGACTCAGCTTTAGTTTGTACTTCTTCTGCCTTAACTACTTCTGAATGTATTCGAATTTCCATTGTGCTTCATTCATTCTTACAGTGCTGCTGGACTCACACACTCACACACACACAACCACACACCCAGTCAGACACAGTTAACTAGATTACTAACACGCCAGTTGCAGCTACTAAACGTGCTCTCAGACCGCCCGCCCGCCTGCCTAAACCGCCCAGCTGAGTGAAGTGAGAAATGTTAAAATCTACAACAAACACACAGGAACTGCGTCTGCCACGCCCCGAGGAACACCAACAGCAGCAGCAGCAGCAACACCAACAGGAGCATCCAACGCATCAAGTTGCCACTGTGATAGCGCACAACAGCAATTCCTCTGCAACATCAGCAGCAGCAGCAGCAGCAACAGCAGCAGCAGCAGCTGCAGCCGCAACAAGCGCCGGCATCAGCATGGACACGCTTAAGACGGCATTTCTGCCCAACCTCAGCATGGATCCCAATGTCCTCAGTGCGCACTATTGCCCCATGTGCCACCAGCAATTCGATCGTGCCCAGCATGCCACAGAGCATATGCAGCTCTGTCATGGCATCACACTCAATGCACAGGGCGCCCTGACGACGCTCGAGCAGCAACAGCAACAGCAGCAGCAGCAGCAACAACAATTGAAAGCGCTTAGCTATGCGTGTGCTAATTGTGATGAAAAGTTCGGCAGCACGCTGGAGGTGGAGGAGCATCATCGATTGACGCATCAGGCGCCGGCGTTTCTGGCGCGTTGCTTGATCTGCAGCATTTATGGCGTCAATTCGTTAACGCAGAATCCCAACGAATACAAATGCTCTCACTGCGGCAATATCTGCACGGCAGCAATGTTGGCAGCAGGGCAGACGTCGTCGTTTATGGAGCACCAGGAGGCGCCGGTGACACCAGATGATATGCCTGCCATTGCGCCGCGTGATTTGAGACTGACGCCAGAGGAGCAACAACACCAACAGCAGCAGCAGCAACAGTTGCAGCAAGAGCAACAGTTGCAGCAGCAGCAGCAGCAACAGGAACATCATCACCAGCAGCAGCAGCAGCAATTGGAGGAGCAACAACGACAACAACAACAACGGGAACTGCAAGAGCAACAGCACCAAGATGACCTTAATGACCCCGGCACGTTGAAAGTGCCGCCACTGACAGTGAAGCTGCTGAAGAATGGCAACGGTGCCACGGTAGCACATCCTCAGGTAGAACTTGTGAATGTTGTTCTTAGACCATATAGAGAAAGATATATGCCCATAGGAATATCGATATATATCTCATTAGGCTCCCTATTCGCAGGTGATCATCAAGGAGGAGCCGCTCAGTTTGAGCGACAGCGGCGATGTTGTGAATGCAGTGCCTGTCTATGCCATACAAGCGAATCCCGGCGTGCAACAGCAGCAGCAGCAGCAGCCAGTGACACCGGGTGGCACCAATAGTGCCGCAAGTGTCCTGGTTAGCGCGCAAACAGTGCCAGCGGATTTGGCTCACAAGATCAGGCACAAATGTCCCGATTGCCCGAAAACGTTCAAGACTCCTGGCACATTGGCCATGCACCGCAAGATACACACGGGCGAAGCAGAGTAAATCCTCCCAATATTCTCTATATATATATTTAAATATCCTATGTAGACCTGTAGGGGCTGCGCTCTCTGTGCTCCCGATCTGGGAGCTTGGAGCAGCGCAGCTTCTTCTACCTTAACTGTTTATTTCTATATATTTTTGTTTGTTTTCCTTACCAGGCACCAGGAACGCATGGGTGCGTCCCCCTAATGTGCCATGGGGCGTGGCTCATGCGTTCCCCGCAAAATGTTGTCTACTCTCTCATTAAGTGTGCGCTGTATTGTACTATATATACTATATATCTGTATACTATATATACTAGATAAGCCAATGGAGTTACGAATGTTACTAATGATATTATTCTTCTCATCTCTTCTCTTTTTCTCTCTTTTTTCTCTCTCTTTCTTTCTCTCTTTTCTCCCAATCTCTCCCGCTATATCTTTATTTTCTCTCTTCTCTCTGTTCTTCTCTTTTCTTTGTTTTCTCTTTTACCCCGCACTGCAACATCATCAACAATATCTATAAAAAAAAAATAATACTAAAATACAGCGCCACGCCCAAAGAACGCCCCTACACGTGCTCCTACTGCGGCAAGTCCTTCACTCAATCGAATACACTAAAACAGCACACTCGCATACATACAGGTGAGAAACCATTTAGATGTGGCTATTGTGGCAGGGCGTTCACTGTTAAGGATTACCTGAACAAACATTTAACGACTCACACGGGTGAGAAGCAATATATATTTCAAATCAAATCAATCAGTCAGTCAGTCAATCAATCAACTCTCAACTCAACTCGACTCTCAACTCGACTCTCAATCAACCAATCAATCAATCGATCAATCAACTCAACTCGTTCAAGTGCAAAAAAAAAAACACAATATGATTGTAACAAAAAAAAAAAAAAAGCAACAAAAAAATCTTTTATATTGCAAAATGCCTTTCATACTCATTTGTCATACTCTCAACAACAACAACAACAACTCGCTGAAGAACATGGCAAAAAGAGAGGAACACACAGACACGCACACACATAGAACAAGCAGCACGCGAAGAGAAGAAAGCGCCCCCGACAGGGAGAGAGAGAGCGAGGCACTTGATCTAAAAATGTACAGTTTCGATCAGTGTTTGCATCGGGGGTCGCTCAAATTTATTAAAACATTTTTGCTTTCTTTTTTTTTGTCAAAATTCTCACGCCTACACACAAAAGTTCTTGAATTTCTTGAGCTTCAGCTCGAAGTTGTTTTTCTTTTATTTTTGCCATAGTCTTCTATCAAAACTTAAAACGAGTACGAAATTAAAACATAAAGGAAACGAAAGAAAGAAAAAGAATTTTTAATGCTTTTTTAATGGACTTGCAGAAGAAGCTGGTTTTGTGTTTGTAGCATGAGAGAACGATATAAATAGACGTAGAGGAATAGTGTGATAAATGAAATTCCGGAAACTCTTGATAAATGAAATTTGATATACAAAACGAAACTTGCAACTTGATATACGAAAAGGGAATTGACTTAATAAGTAGTTTCCTTAAATTTCTTTAAATTAATATCATAAGTAACTAGATATACCAGTTGGAAATGCCGTAAAAAGTAGCTCTCTTAAATTTCATTATATTTTGATAAACAAATTAGAACTTGCAACTTAATAATCCAAGTGGAATAACATTAAAGAGTAGTTTCCTTCAATAAAATTACTTTAACTTGATTTGTAACTGGATATATAACATTTTATTACCTTAAAGTCTGCTTACTTCGATTTCTCAGACCGCAACTTCTGCAAGTGTACGCAATATTTAATGAAAGAACACGAAATGATAATTCAAGTATAAAAATAAACCTTAAACGTATCGCCCCCGCCTCATCTCTCATTACGTAATAATATGTCTCGTACGCATTTTTAACACACTCAATCAATCAATCAATCAATCAAACCAATCAACAAAATATGTACACACATATATATACTATATATCAACATATATATATATTAAATTAGTTTGATTTTAACGTGCAAATCTTATAAATACTCTGTACTGTATTATATATCAAACAAAGTTTTGATATATTTTTGCACGGCATCCAAAATCCAAGCAAAATTTCTAATTGATGAAACATTTTAAGATCGAACGCGCCTTGCTAATGCTAATCCGGCCACATTGGCTTTGGTCTCTCTGGTTTTCTTTCCATTTTTGCAGGTGAAAAACCGTTTCATTGTGGATACTGTGAGAAGTCCTTCAGTGTGAAGGACTATCTCACGAAACACATACGCACACACACCGGCGAAAAGCCGTACACCTGTCCGTACTGTGACAAACGATTTACGCAGCGCAGCGCGCTGACTGTACACACGACAAAGCTGCATCCGCTCTAGGATCGGCCCAACGGGGGACGCTTGATAGCAGTAGTTGACCCAAAGAAACCATGCGATATGGCCTAAAAACGAAACGAAGGATCAAGAGAGAGAGAGAGGGAGAGAGAGAGGAACGGGAGCAGGAGAAGGAGGATGGCGAAACGGCAGAAGCAACTGAAATGAAAGACGTTTTCAAAGACGAAACTTAACTCGGGCGGAACAAGAGAGAGAGAGAGAGTGAAAGAGAGAAACCCAAGCAAAAAGCAGAACAAAAAGATAAGAAATTCAAATGAAGAACAAGATTCAAAACAAGAAAGCAACAACTGGCAACGACTGGCAAATCTTCAAAGTGCTGCTAGACTCTAAATTAGAATTTTGCTAACTAAAGATAAAGATATAGTAACAAATTGTACTGCAGACCGTTTTTTATATATATATACATATTGTTTATATAAGTTAATGCAATCGATTTTTTGATTTGGTTATTATTATGTAAATGTTTGCAATTTTATTATTATTATTATTATCATAATGATTACGATTATTATTATTATTATTTTTCTATTTGTATGTCACATAATGTCATATATTTTTGTTATTCTATGAGATTTTATCGCATATTATTTTGTACCGCAACGGATAATCCTTTTTTATAGCGACCTTAAACACGCGCACACTCGCACATGCGCCGTCTCTCACACGCACACAAACACACACACACACATACATATATATACGAAAAGAAAAAATCTATATATATTATTTATACATATAAAAGAAAGAATATTTTTTAATACTATTGTGGAAATATTATTTCTAAAACTTGTTTCAAGGTAAATAACTCATGTTGATGATGATCTACGCGCAGAACTTAAATTAATTTAATTTAGCAAACCATAACCGTAACCAAATTGCATAACACTCACACCCACACACACACACAAACACTCACACACACACGCTCACTACTTATTCGAAACCAGAACAAAATTAATTTATTCTCAAGATTGAAAAATAAGAATTTTTTGAAATTTTACTCAAACTTTAAATGATAGAAAAAGGTGATGAACATAATGATGATGATAAGGAGGATGATAAATGAAGAGGAAGATGAGTTGAAAACGCTTTGCTTAATTTGCATACGAGCAGGATCTCGTTTGTTTGGCTTTAAATTTAAATTGTATGATAAATTAAAATGATTGTTTTTTAACTAATTAAATTATTGATTTTGTTTATACCACATACGCATATGCATTAATACATTTACATACTATATACTTTTTGTTAATCTAACAACGGTTCTCTTAACGGTTCTTACATTCTAAATGTTAACCATTGTTTTTGTAAATTAATTAAGTTTCTTAAGCGCATTTCGAACGCAAGACAAAAAGTATTTAAGAACAAATTGAAATCGAAAAAAGAAAAACTAAAGAGAAAAAAAAGAAAGAAAAAACGCAACACAGCTTTACGCGCCAAACTAGTTTAAAAAACAACAAACAAACATATATACTAGTATATATAGATAATATATATACATCTCTATAACAATTTTTATATCGTAAGCTTTTAAACAATTGATAACGAATGATGAATGAAACAATGAGCAAACACAGTCGTAACGTAACGTAACAAGCTTATATACATACACGGATATATATATATATATATGAATAATAACTATTAATAATTGTTTTGTAATATAATAATTGATAATTTTTTAATAGATTTTTAATCAATTAATTTACTTGCAAGTTGTGAATGTACTAAAACTAAAAACTAAAACTCGTAACTGTAGCAAAACCAAAACGATTATATATTGTACATTTTTACGGAAGAAGAATCAGAACAAGATAGTGTTATATAAATGCATAATTTACGACTAATCTTAATACCTACATAATAATACACTAAAACAAAAGTCTACCTACAAAGCAAAAAAAAAAACAAAAACGAACGAAGAAAAATCGCACATAGCACAGCAACAAAAAACAATGCAGCGCAGCGCATGTAAAACCAAAATAAATTCTAAGTAATGATACTAAAAAATTATTGTAATTTTTTTAAGTTTTAATAAACCAAGTTGACGATCAAAAGCAACCAAAACCAAAAAAAAAAAACAAAACAAAAATGAAAACCGTGTAACTCGCTTCTCTCTCTAACCGTACTATCGCAAGCTGCCGTGTTATCGTACTATCGTACTAAATACTACAAGCTATCTGCTAGATCCTAACTAACAATCTCAACACGACGACGACGGCGACGAACGAAGGCAAAGTGAGTAAATAGTGATTGTAAGAACTTTAAGCTGTGTAACTATATAGTATATGTAACTGTAATTAAAAGCGATGCGAGCGCATAGTTTCCAATTATTGAGCAATACTTCAATTATGTTTAAAGAGAAACGTGAATAAAGGTCCGAATTGTAGAAATATTATAATCCGAGCAGCGTTTGCCTGGGAGAAAGTAATGATTAATAATACAGCCAAGTTTAGTTTTGATTTAATCATTATTATATTTATTAGTACCATTTTTTTTTAGTTTTCGCTCTTTTTTGTTTGTTGTTTGTTCTGTATTTTGAAAGTATTTGCGTTACAATTTGCTTTTACATTTTGTTGTATTTGTAGTTGACCGCAGTTGATGCCATAAACCCCCTTACCCTAATCGGGAATACACGTATATACCACTATATATATATGTATATAATATATTCAGTTTGTATATGGTGTTGTATACTATATATATAGAGACAACGCGCAACGCTTAATGCATTTTAATTGCTATGACACACTTGCATTATCATCTTCATCATCATCATGATCATCTCCTTTGTTGTTGATTTTATTACTTTAATTACAATGAACGAGTATTATGAACACTATCACACTTGCAAAATGTTTGTCATTCTTTTTTGTTGGATTTTGGATTTCATTTGCAATGAGCAACTAATTTCTTTTATTACTTGCCCTTTTCCTTTATTTATTGTAATGCTGCACACATACATATTATAAATATTACATGCATTCATCTAGATTTATATATATATTTAGTAATATCATTAGTTATGTGTGGGTGTGTTTGTCAATCCTTTTTGATCAAACGCAATCAAAAAGTTTGATTTGTTTTTGTTTTAAATGCTCAACTTGTTGCATGCGTGTTTTTTTTATTATGTCTTTATCTAATTTCAAATACTCGTATATGTAGTATATATATATATCCTATACTATATATCTGTAGCATGTATAACTCATATAAATGCCTATGCAGTATGTCTGGCGTTTTGTTTTTTGTATGTCTGGTTTGTTGTTTGGACTTAAATATTCAGAATATTACGCTTTCTCAATTTCATTTATATTTATCAATTTCACTTATTGCTATGAGTAATTTCCGTTTTGTATTTGATTTCTATATCTTTGAATACATTTGAAATGTACACGTACATGCTACAATTACTAGAATTTGTTTTCAAAAATAACCTACACAAAAACTGCGTAAAACATGCCTTGTTTTCTTCTTTGGAATTTGAAAAAATGCTTGGACAAATTTTTCAGCTACTTTTACACTATGCATTATTATTAATCGTCATTTACTAACAACATACTGAACGATCCATACACTGTTCCTTTTCTTGTAAAATTATACAACAATTTTTTGGTTTTTATATTTATTTTCTGTTTTGCTTTGCCTCTCTGCATTCGCTTCGCTCTGTCACAAAGTTAACAAGTGCCTCTCTTTGGTATTTCACACACTTCAGATATGCATACTATATGTACTATCTGTGTGTGTGTGAGTGTGTGTGTCTATATAATATATATGTATATATACAAACATTGGCTTACGCTGATTAGTTGGTGTGGCATTGAGTTAGGTTCACAATACAATACAATACAATATATATCGTCTATAATGTCATTTAAAGTACATACAATATATATATTTATATATATAGTTCAAGTTAAAGTTAAGTTAGACTCTAGGCGTCGATTGTATGTATGTATTTCTGATGAGGAGGGAGGGGAAGTTCTCTCTCTAGTACGTTTAATGCCTATAAGCTCAAATTTACAACTGATTAATCGCTGATTATAAATGATTTATCGACTTCGTTAGGAATTGTCTTACTATACTCATTCGCGTCTCATCATCTGCTATGGGGGAGGGTTACAAATTAGGCTCTCAAATAGTTACTTTCAAGGAACTCAGTTGGCATCAAATCAAACAGTTTATCCGTTACAACAAAATTCGAATAGTACAAATAAGTGATAGATACTAGATACATATAATATATAGATGTCTCTTACTTGCTGATACAGTTTATACATACATATAACGTTTCTGTTTTTTACCTACACAGGTGGGCTCTGTTTTTTTGTTTTCATTTTCTTCTACTCGTACGCTTTCTTCTTCTTCTTGCTCTTGTCACACAACTCGTTTTCCATTTTACCACAAAAAATCAACACAAAACTTTGACCACACGCACAAAAAACAGCTCTAAAAAATTTATCAAAATTGTACAAAAATCTTTGCTTTGCTTTACTTTTTCTCAACATCAACATTTTGTTATCGTTATCGTTATCGTCTTGTTAAAATAAAGTAATGATTTTTATTGTTTGTATATCCATTTTTTGCTTTTTGCTTTTCTTTTATATTACAGTTTCTTCTTTCCATCTCATTGCAAAAATTAAAGTAATTCTTTTATTGTTTGTGTTGTTTTGCGCTATTTGTTATAATGCTGCACCTAATTCTCAGTTACATATATATTTATATAGTTCCATCATCATCATTTTATTTATGTATATGTATATCCTAGAGGTATTCCTCGACTATATGCTATATACATATATACAAGGGATCTTTACTTGGAGTGCGAGACAACGGAATGCGAGACCATGGAATGGGATAGCATTGAATGCGATATGCCCGATATTTCAGCATAGGTATCTGTTGGGCCCTCGCCACTGCATACTGAATCCTCTGGGGTGCGTGACGGTTCCGCTTCGGTTATTTCGATATCCTGATGATGCTTATTGCTGCGATGTTTGGCACTTAAAGCCTGCGAAATTTTGTATTGCATTATTAGAGGATACGATTTATCGAATAAAGATATTCTATATTTGCAATTTGAGTGCATATCGTTAGTTTCTTGATGGTTTAGTTTTCGTTTCTTTTTTTTTAGTTTAGCTTAGTTTTAGTTTAGTTTAGACATATGAAGTGCTATTGAGAGGACATGCAGTTGTTAGAGGGGGGTTGGTGGGGTGTGGTGTGGAGAGGGCTGGACACTCGCAGGTATGAAGGACACACATAGTTCACAGTTATGTTTCTTCATGCTTGGGTACAGTTTTCAGGACCCTATTGATATGTTACGTTGAGTTAGGCGCTATTGACAAACGTGCGCAGTTTCACTTAGTTAGGCACAACACATAGTTAGGATTTTTTGTTTAAGGTTAGCTTTACGAGTATTTTACAGTGAGAGGAGAGTAGAGAGATTGAGAGATAGAGAGAGAGAGACTGACGATTCTTACCTTATCTTTGCTGCCCTTTTTCTACATTTAGTTTTGTTTGGTTTTTGTTGGTGGGTTTGAGTTTGTTTGTTTTGTTTTTTTTTTTCATTTTTACAAGTACAAGTCATGACAAGAACAATGATATATATAGTATATATATAGAGATATATGGCATATTAATATTTGTATATTGACACAGAAAAGATTGAGAGAAAGGGGGTAGAGAGAAAGAGCTTAGAGAACTGGGCACAAGGTTCAGAGGGGGACTCAAGTTCAAATCGAATTGAATTTCATTAGGGGCGGACAGAAGTGACAGGCAGAGAAGAAATAGATAGAGAGAGACAGAGAGAGAGAGAGAGTAAGAGAGACAGAGATAGAAACAGGACCTGCTGCTCTGGCTATATACGGGTCCGTTTATGAAAATGTAGTAGCACTAATAATTTACAATGAGGAGGACTACGACGCAACTGCCCCAGATCGGCGCTCAGTCACTTACTTGCAACGAGAAGCGACGATGGCCCGCTTTGCGACCACCACGCCTCTTGCTGATGTGTGGATTATCCTGGCGCAGTGTCTTGTTCTTCAGTATCTCCAGTTGGGTGTACAGTCTGAAATACAATGGGGATACCCTGTAAGCAATAGAAGATCATTCAGCTCTTCTAGTTCCCATTACCTTTTGAGTTCGGCACGTATGTCCTCGGGACTCATTTCGGATATGGTCAGCTCACCGATGTCCGGATCGCCCAGGCATAGACCCGCATAGCCGCCGCCCAGCCGTGTGCCGGCATCGTGCGATGTACCCTTGAAAGCATCCACAGGTAAACGCATTGATAGATCATACGCAAGCGAACGAACCTGCAAGCTATGAAGATGCAACAAACACCGCAAACCACACTCAGGAAGTAACACAAAAGCCGAAAACGGAAACGGTAACGGAAACAGTAACGGAAACGGAAGAGGAAAACGTTTGAACATAAAACGGAAACGGAAATCGGAACGCAGTGGCAAATTATCATAGTGTGTGTGTGTGTGTGTGTGAGTCAGAGAGAGAGTATTGAAGAATCGAGGTAAGTTCTGTGCTTTTATTTTCGGATAGGCTCATTTCTAGTTAGTGTGTGTGTGTTTGTGTCTTGGGGGCGTGGCTGTGTCTCTTGTTGTGCTGTAAATAAGATAAACAGAGGTCAAAGGTAACGACGACTAAACGTTGCAGCTACTTAGTTAGAGAGCGACAGAGAGAGAGTCACGATTGAGCGAGGACAGGAAGACAGAGAGAGAGAGAGATGAGAGTTTAAGTACTTGTAGTGTTGGCTAATACTCTATATAAAGTTGTTTTGGTATTATGCATGTTGGGTACTTCTTTATAGGAAACCGATTTTTGTCACTTTTCACTAAGTTAGAGTTAGTCATGTTAGTTAGTTAGTTAGTTAAGATCGAAAGAGTTTAACATGCACTCAACAACAACAAACGAACTACGCGAACATGCGGCCAGTGTTGGTCAAGAACAACTTAAATGCAGAAAGTATAAGAGAACAGTATAAGAGCAGTTACAGTAACAGTTACAGAGAGAATATAATATGCAAATAAGGCAATGAGTGTGGATAGAACCGAAAGGATGAGAGATAATGAGAAATCAAATATCATACACAGTAAACACATTCGATATTGTATAATATACTCAAAAATGACACTTGCAGCAACTTCATAGCTTGACTAAAATTCATGATATGTTAGCTTAGATCTATGAAAATCGTTAATATTAGAAAACAAACTTCACAAACGAAAAACTGATAAAACAACAAACAAATTCAAATCAATTTTGTATTGAGCAAAAAGCTTTCTCCAGCGAATCAGTTTTCATTTTGATTAAACAATTTTTCAATTTACTTTTCATATTGTTTTTTTACACAAAAATCGTTTCCTCAACCAAATGTCAATACCAAATACAAATACGAGTATGAGGACGATGAGAGGCGGCGGACAGATACGATGAGAGCACACGAATTGAACCTACTCAAGTTGTTCTCACAAATATTACGTATACGTATCACTCGTTACTCGAACCAACTTTGGACGCACTCTATTCATTATTTTTGTTAGCAATAAACGAAAACTTTTAACGTTAAATGAACAAGTTTAATTTATAGAAATCATAAGGCGGAAAAGAAAACTAAAACTTCTCGTACTCCTTTCTGTTACCTGCTTGTGTTGATACCACAATTTTGGCACAAATATCAAACCCAATGCGAAGCTATTCGTCAGCTGTGAACGCACAAAAAGGGCCAACAAAAGGGCACTGGGACTCATCTGGGGCAGATAGACGAAGCGCAGAAAGTAGAAACTGGACGAGACCAGGAACTCCAGCGTCAGTGTGGTGACCAGAAATTGCCGCTCCTGGAAACGATGAAGGTTCAAGGTTTAAGATTCGAGAACTCACTGCAAACTCACTCGAAACTGCGTGTTGGCATTGCGACTGGCAATGGCCAAATGGAGGCCGAAGCACAAGATGAGCATCTCACTGATCTGCGTGACCAGTTCCCATTTGAGCGGATGACACGTGTTTGTGGTGGGCATGCGCAACGTGACCAGTTGCCCCTTCTCGAGCAGATCCAGTGAGGAGGCTGTGAATGCGGCCATGTAGCAGACCACAGCAAAGACCATGGTGCCCAGATACTTGAGCAGATCGACGTCACGCAGTACCCAACGATGCGCTTTGCGTGTACGGAAATCCACCAGGTGACGATACAATTTGAGGATGATGGCACCGTAGCAGGTGATGAAGCCGATTTCACGTAGCCAGGGCTCCAGCAAACAGCGCTCCGTAGAGGCGGGAAAGAAGTGGACGGCAACCTGCAGGGCAGAAGAAGCATTAGTATCAATCAATGTAGATTATCCCTGCTGCAACTCACCGATGCATAAAGTAAAACAATGCCCAGCAATATTGTCTCCAGCACAGTCCACATGCCCGATGCAATGGCCTAGAGAGGAAGAGCAAAGATTATTGGATCACAAAAGGAGTTTAGAGAATATCCATTTACCTTGCACTTGCGCTGCCGGAACACAATGACGCTCAGCACACAGCAGCAGAGAATGCAGGCGGCCAGCACGATGGCCACGAGAAGACGCAGACACGCATCGATATTGAGCGCCTCCTCATCCTGAAAGCCAAGACAAATGCCATTCAGATCGCAATTGCTGCAGCCACCCGGACAGGGGACACACGAATAGTTATCGTAGCCCTCGGACATTTCGACTATATCGCCGGGGAATCCTTGTAGCGTCGAATTGGGCAGGTAATAGGATTCGCGGCAGAGGCAGGTGTAAACATCGCGTGTGGCGGACGACACACCGGTGACGAGGCAAAACGTGGTATTACGCTCGCAACTGCAAAGATATGGGTAAAGATAAACCTGCTATGCAGACCAGCAATCAAGTCTCGACTCACCCATGACGTCGACCAAACACCTCCTCCAGTCCATCGTTGCAGACATCCACATCGGCAGCGATAAATGCAGCGGCAACAATTCTGCAAAAGTCAATCAATAGAAATACTTATACTCTCTCTCTTTCTCTCTCCTTCTCTCTCTTGCTGCACTCACTTGATTCGGTGCTCCGTAAATGATATGCGAAATGGCCAAAGCCAGCGATTCGTCAACAGGTTGCAGTCACGAAAGGGCGCACCCCATTCGTGCGTGCCTTCGCTGCTGTTCCAGGCAGCCCTGTAAAGATTCCGATTGCGGATCAAGCCAATTAGTAACGTCACGCAAGAGACCCCAACATGCTATAGATTCTTGTGTCCGATTTCTAAACTAAACTACTGTCCAGATATGCTGATAGTAATGCGGTAGAATAATCTTTGATTAAAGACTGAGAAATTCTATCAAAATAAATTTGAGAGAATCTAAATGCAAAACCCAATGCAAAATCTTTGTGAAATTAAAAATGAATTAAAGAATGATTAATAAAGACCAAAAATAATTAAAGAACATAAAATCTTAAACACACCCCCATTGAAAAGAATTTGAAAATATAACAACTTGCTCTAATTAATTATTTTGTATATAAGAAAGACAAATATACACGTAGAACTTATAAAATCTATTTTAGTGACTCTAATACCTTCTGTATTTATTGTCCGATAGGATTAAAGTTTGCCAGAAAATAAAGATAAAATAATAGTCAGCTCAGTATTGTTCTAAGTCATGTATTTAGGTAGCTATTTGGTTATTGTAAAGAAGTCTCAAATCTAAATAAAACAAAATACTCAATTTATATATTCAAATCTCATGAAAACAACTTAAATGTTTTATAAGTATTGCCAAGTTTAAAGAAACACAAAATAACGTTTCTACTTCGTTGCCCCAGCACACGAAATATATTTGTTCCAATTAGATGAGAACTATTCGCATTAAAAACGCATCAATTCCACTTGGCAATGAGAAAAGCTAAGATTTACAGTCTAATCGACCCCGTCGCCCTCTCGCTCTCTCTCGCTTTCTCAACTTACCCCAATTCCCGCCAATAGGAGCCCAAATACGCCTTGTTATGCACCTGATGCGGTGGTATCTGAAAATGGCGGAGAATAACAGTAAATTATAGCCTTGCACAGCGTGGGTTGCCCCAGTTTTGCGCCGTACTGACCGTCACATTGTCCTTGAATTTCACAACGACTGTGTGTATGCTTGGCGCCGCGATGGCAAACGCCAGCAGGTTCTCATCCTCACCGAGGGCATAGCTGGCAATGCTGTTGGCCCGCCGGTTAACCTCCGCCCGCGTCTCCTCATCGATGGCGATGGGCGTGTTGGCATTTGGAAATTTATTCGATAGAAATTCCGTAAATTGGCGTGCAGCCTCCCCGGCAAGTTCGGTGTAGTCGTAAAACTGCAAGGAGAATAACAAACGAGTAGAGGTCAGAGTTTTGATTAGATGGAGTTGAAAATATGCCTAGGATATTCAAATGAAACTCGATCCAGTGTGCTTACAAAATACTTATCGAGCCTAAGGATAAGCCATTACCATCATCATAACACGCACAATCTGCTTGTCTTCCATATCTGCAGCCGATGAGTGCGATAATAATGCGAAATACATGTATACATATGTATTATATGTGTTAAATATGGGAGGCCATCCCAGAGTTGTCTAGGGTGGACCCACGAGCTCAGTTTGACTATAAATTATTCAAATGGAACAGCACCTTTTCGTTGTTGTTGTTGTTGTTGTTGCTGGGGCAAATAATACAATTTAATGACCAAGCCAGGTTTATACTCTATTGAAGCTGCTTTAAGAGGGGTATGCTTGCTTTGTGAGCAGGCAGATGCGCTATGAAGTTTCTTCCCACAGCTTGTCGGCCTGTTTTGATCATTTAATTTATATAACTCTGTCAAGAACTATACGATTATTATATAATATCTATGATGGTGTCATGAATAGTTGGATAGACTCTATAAAACTTAAGATTAAAATACTGATACATAATAATTAATAATTTTGAGTGCTCAAAACATGATAATATTTTAGTAAACTTATACAAAAACTAGAATGCCCAATGAGCTCCTTTTTCTGGCTGCACCTATGATATTATATTTTAATCGATTTATCGTAATTAAAAAGGACGTAGACAAATTCTAAAGAAATCCTAAAGTTGCGTAATCGTAAGACTATTGTTATCAAAAAATACATTTAATTTTATTTTATCTGCGCGGATCAAGAGTATTTGCTGTTGGTGTTGCAAACGAAAAACCCTTTTTTAAGGTAGCGGCAAATACATTTAATTTTTTTTTTCCCCATCAAAGAGTAATATAGATTTTTATGAAAAATAGATATATTACATTTCTAAATTACGTATAGAGTACAAGGAAGTCGTTGCCGCTCGAATGCTTGCTGTTTCAATCCAATGTGTTGTTGAAATGGCTTGCCCAGTCTGTCTCCCTCTCTCCTTCTCTCTTGGTCTCTCGCTCTATTGCTCTGCTAACAGACATGTTTGTATAAAATTAACACGTTACAATGGGCGCAGGATACGCACAGGATACGCCATGGCAGTTGGCTGAAACTCTGATGACATCATTATGGCGTTTTCAAAACAAAAGGTAACCGCAGAGCCCGGAGATGGCTCAGCTGGTGAGTGGTTGTTTTTTGTTCTCTATGTGTGTGTGTGTGTGCCTGTGTGGGTGTGCGTGTGTGCGTTAGGGTGAGTTACCTTTGGCTTTTTCAAACAAATATTTCCCATTAGCCATGCTCAGGCTGTGCTGGGCGACACGAGACGACCACAGTGCGTATACTTGATGTGCCCAGATGAAAAGCCAAATGAATTATTAACAAGAAACAAACATATTTGTACACAAATAACCGAGACACACACACAGATACACACACACGGTAGAATCGTTGAGGCGTGTTGCGGTCGCTGAGCACAAAGAAAAGCGAAAAAAAAGGCGAAACACTTGTAAATAGCAAAAGCCACAAACAGAAGCAGCGAGCGAGCGAGGAGAGTGTGCAATAAAACATGCATACAAACACACCACAAACACACACACACACACACACATACACTTGCAAGTTGAGCCAGCAACTATGCAAAGTGCTCACACACATACACACACTCACACACAGTTGAAATGAAATCCGCTGAGCGCGTTTTACTGGCTTTTTAATGTCTCCTCGGATATGCCGGCATTTGGCATATTTATAAAACACTCACACACACACATACACACACACACATGGGCGAAATGCTTACTTATGACCATAAAAATATTTACATGCCCATATGGCATTTACTTGTTGTTGTTGTTGCTGCTGCTGTTGTTGTTGTTGTTGTCATTTGCATGTTTGCCGTCGTGTTATTCGCTTTGTGCTTAATGAATAAAATATGTCAGCTGCTTTTGTAGCCCCTCCTCCATGTTGTTGTTGCTGTTGTTGACACTTGCAAATCTCGTCTGGGGCAGCGCACAAGTATGTACTACACACACATACACATCTTTGTATATCTTTGGCCGCCACTCGAGAGATGTTAATGCAGTTGTAATGCGAGAAATCGCATAAAACCTACAAGAAATCTGCACGTTTAGCACCCGCGCCTGACGTTATGCAACACCTTTTTATGCAGGGAGAGCAATGAAGGAGAGAAAAAGAGAGAACACAGACTTTCAAGTGCCCCAAAAATGTTGCACGCACCTGACCCAGTTTCAACTACTTGGGGCAAGTAATTAAAATTTTACCAAATTATTTTCAGAGCTTTTATTCTAATTAGAAAAGCAGCTAAACATTTTTAAGCTTCTTATGTGAAAGGGGGAATACCAAAAGTATTTGTAATTCTTAATTAATATTTATAGTTGCATTTAAAGAGTTTCCGTTTAATATACAATGAAAACAAGTTACAGTTGAGTATGTTTCTTGAATGTACAGGTTGTTTATATTCCAATTAGACTGAATTTTGAACGGTTCAAATGATATATTTGTTCAAATTGCCAACAACTGTTTAATTTCTCACACACTCTTTTGGTTTTGTGCTCCCTTCCATTTCGTTGCATCGTTTGGAGCTTTCGTTTCCGTTTCCGGTACGGCTTTTTACGCCTGGTTTCGCTTTGAATACACATGCGAAGTTCGCTGAATGATTCATGGCGCGGGAAAACCCCACGAGCTATTGGTAAATATTAGAGGAACTGATGCAACTGTGGCAGCTGATCATCGTTCATCACAAATTCGTTTTTTTCCGTTGTTGGCTTGTTGTTGTTGCTGGTATTGGAAACAAAAGCAAACAACAAATGAGGCAACTTGGGCTGGCGTGCAAACGGACAACGAAATTTGCGTGGCAACAAGAAGAACAAGAACAGGAACAAGAACAACAAAAGGCAACGACGCTGTGAAGCGAGCAACATGCGGCCGAAAGCGACAACACAATAACAATAACAATGAGCCAAAACAAGCAACAATAATGCTTGACAGGCACGGGCACAAGTCCGACAATGCGTTCGCTGTTGACCACCATAGCCAGTGCAAACAAAAGCCAGAGCCAGAGGGAGTGGGAGAAAAGTCAAGAGGATGAGCCGATGAGCCGGAGTAAGAGAAGTAGGAAGGAGAAGCAGGAGGTGGAAGCAGGAGGCAGAAGCAGGAGCAGGAAGTAGAAGCGGGCGCAGGAGGTGGAAGCAGGAGCAGGAGGCAGGAGCAGGAGGCAGAGCCAGAAGCATGAGGAAGATGAGGAGTAGCAGCAGTAGGCGAAGTAGAAATTGAAATGAACCAGGAGTGGCAAAAGCGGATTTTAAGGCTCGTCCAGCTGCTGTTGCTGGATAAGGCAGCCTACCGAGCTGCAACGTGTCTAAAGAGCTTACACTCAAGTCAAGAAAATGTGTGTGTGAGAGAGGGAGAAGAATGGAACAAAGGTAGGGGGAGAAGATGCAAATCGTGGCCTAATGGCAATTTACAAATTTGCCTACCCATTTTGTGTATCGCATGGAAATTGTATCTTTTAATTATACTTCTCAACGCTGCTTGCCAACGATCACGGTCTTTGTCTTGCTATCATGATGTTACTCTACCTCTCTCTCTCTCGTTCTTTACTTTCCTGACTGTGTGTGCCATCGTGGGTAGAAGCAAAGTAAGTTTAGAAACAATGTTTGAGCGCCTAATCGACTGATAGATGGGTTACGAAGAGACAGAAAAACAGACAGAGAGACAGATAGAAATGGAGACATATAAGCCGACAGACAGACAAACATACAAACCCAGAGACAGATGGACAAACAGATAGGGAGATGGAAATATAGTGCAGGATAGACTTTTAGGTCTGACATAGAGATAGTACGGCAGGCAGACCGATAGAGACAAAGACAGACAAGAAGACACATAGAAAGGAGGACATACAGACAGACATAGAGACAGGAAAACTGACTGATAGAGGACAGACATACAAGAGACGGACATACAGAGACCGGCAGGCAAACAGAAAGTGAAATGGATATAAAGAACGAGAGTGAGAGAGTTTCTATATCCGATACAGAGATATAGCGGACGGAAGACAAACAGAAATATAGACTTAAAGAGAGATAGAAAAACAAATAGAAAGACAGACAGATGAGCAGACAGACAGACAAGCAAACTAGAACACAGTCAGCACATAATAACAAATAGACAAATCGGGAGAGACAGTCAGACATTTGCCAATATTCTAAACTAATGCTTATATTTTGCACACTACATACACATACACCCGATTGCCAAAGACTGCAGGGTATGCACAACTAAACTGCGTGGCGCACTCTTGTTTACACAATCTGCCATTGAATATTTATGCCAACGTCGCGCACATCTCGCTAAAAATAGCTCAATCGACAATGCAGACTAACTGACAAACTGACAAACTGGCAAACTGATAAACTGGCAGACAGACATACTGTCTGTCTGTCTAACTGACTGGCTGAGCTTGTGGTTAAGTGTGCTGTGTGTGTGTGTGTGCTGTAAGTTGCTTTAAATTTTCAAGTTCCTGCGCTGGAATTGTCATGCAAATTCAATTAAAATATCGTTGATGGCCTTCCCCGCTAGGCAGCTGCTGCTGTGGGCGTTAGCCCGACGGGGATGGGTACATAACAGAGAGGGTGGTGGGGGTGAAAAGGGGGGCTCAGCCTGCGGTTGACTTCTTTAGTATCTTTTAATTAACTTGCAGAGGCGGAAAGAGCCGCGTCGCCGTCAACTGCGCGCAAATCCCATATAATACCTGCAACTCGTGACTGGAGCTACCCTCTTCCACTCTTTGCTAGCTAGTACAATGTGCGTCAGACATGGCGTATGCGTAATATTTTTTACGACCATCAACAAACATGGCAAGGCGTGTCCTGCTCTGCGTTTCCTTTAGCAATTTGAGTCGCGCACAGATTTACGCAAAAAGATTTTTGTCAGCATGAAAGTCTGCATCAACTTTTTTGGCCGGATGAGTGGGTAGATTGGCAAGGGGATGGAATGAATGGGTGGGCAAGGGAGGTGCTGCTGTTGCTGCTGGCTCAGCAAGTTTATTGATTAGACACGCCTTCGTCGTTTTTGGGCGAACGTGGAGCGCTCTTTATCAACTGCCAACTTTGCAATTTTAAATATTCATGCTAATTGCGCCTTGTTTTACTTCACGGACAAGTGCAGGCTGCAATTTTTCTCAGGGTGAATTAAAATAATTGGAAATTACCCTAAATACAACCTCGATATGTTGCTATTATTATCGTTAGACCTTGAATTTTAACTGTCAAGTTATTCATTACTCAGACGGGTTACTTTGAGTAGTCTCAGTTGCTTGCGTGGGTCAGTCAATAATCGATTGGATTAAGGCTTTCGTAGGTGCTAGCACAAGCCATGATAAGCATTAAGAGATTTCTTTGAAAACACTTATAAAAATTCTCTTGTCTGTCTGCTTGATTAAGTTAAAAATATCAAACTTATAAAAGATCTTAAGACTAAAGATGTTACAATAGGTGATTGGATTTTGATGGTATTGTAGTTGAAACATTATTATAAGTAGTGTTATTAATTAATTATATGTTACGTTGAGTAATAAAAGTCTAATTTCGATTATGAGTGAGTAAATCTTTTAGCTGCAGAAATCTAGATTAAAAGGTTTTTTGGAACAAGTGTGGAAAAGTTTAAAGGCAACCTAATTCAAATCTAATAAAGGGTTAGAAGTCTTTTACAGTGTAATAGTCTTTTTGTTGTATTTACATATTTAATATAATATAATGTATCGATTAATACATTGATAGATTGATGGATAGATAGATAGATTGATAAATGAAAAAATGAATGTTAGGTATATACATAAATAGAAGGATAGATAGATAGTGATAGATAGATTACTTACCGGCTCATCTGGCAGTGCTTCCAGCACCTTCGGCTCGCATTTCTCTGTCGCTTTGCTGCCTGTGCCTGCAGTTGCTGCTGTTGTTGTTGTTGTTGTTGTTGGCGGTGATAATGTTGTCGGTGGTGTAGCCTGTGCTGTTGTTGTGGTGCTGGCGCTGCGCTTGCGCAGTCGCTCTGCATTGCTAAGCGTCGACACCACGTTGCCCGTGGGCGTCAGCTCGTCGAAGTCAAGTCCGGCTGACTCGTGCAGGCGGTACTCGCCATAGAAATCGCTGGCGCTGGGCTGGCGCAGCTGGGCGCGCCTGTAGTAGGCGAGAAGCGCATCGCGGCGACTGCTGCTCGGAGAAGCTGCAGTGTATTGAGGCAGCAGACCCAGCAGGACGAGCAGCAACAGCAGCAGGGGGGGCAGCAGTGTGGGATGTCTACAGGGAATGTTGCTGCTGTTGTTGCTTTTGCTAAATTGTGCAGTTGCTCGTTGGTTTTGTTGTTGCTTTCTCAGGTGGTCTCGATCTCTGTGTTTGGTGTTCTTGCTTTTGCAGTTGTTGTTTTTGTTGTTGTGATGACTCCTGCTGTGTCCTTTTACTTGAGTTTCGCTTTGATTTTGGTGGCATTTTTGATAGTTGCTTTCTGGCATTGAACTTTGAGCTGATTTTTGTTGTTTGTGTTGCTGTTTTTGTTGTTGTTTTGACCTTGTTGCTATGCACAGTTCCATATCACTAAAGTTCTCTTTGTTGTTGTTGTTGTTGCTGCTGCTGTTCTACCTCTCGTTCTTAAAAATGTATTTCCTTCGCTCCTCTCCCTCCACTCACACTCTCTCTTCTGCTTCTTCTTCGTAGTTGCAGCACTTCGTGGGCGTGGCAGGTGCGGCAAACTAAGCTTCAACGTGTGGCACAACGAGCACATCTGAAAATGAGAAAAGTTTTACACACTATACATAAGAGTCTCTCAGTTTGGTTACGACTACGAGTATTATAAAGTTTGAGCTCTAAAATATTGCAGAGGCTTATGACTGTAACACACACAAACCAGGCATAAACACACACACACACACCATGCATACACACACACATGTACACATTGAGCCATGTTGCTAATATTCAAAAGTCGTTAAATAAATTTTCCATATGCATTTCACACAAGTGAAACATATTACTGAACTCCGCTTAGACCTTTTCATAATTAATAATGATAGTACTTTATTACAAATAAGAATGACAGGGAGACAAAGTTTCTGTTGGGCCAGTGAAATCACACATACTGTTATTTCTCTTGAGCAACGTGATGTGGAGAGCGAAACTGCAGTGAAAAAGTTTACGTAGAGCGAACGAAACTTTACAACATTTGCTAGTTATTTAAAGATAAACTTACGAATTCGTAAATGTTCGAAATAACTTTGGTTTCAACAACATTATAAAGTTTTCGCATAAACACAAGGTGATATTAAAGAATAATATTTGTTTTTACATGTATGTCTGTATACATTTTTTATTTTTAGCTTATTTTATGAATCAATATTTGTAGTCAAATTTAAAAATTTAGTTTCAGTTTTTAAACATGTACACCTTGTTTTTCTGTTCTATATATATTATTTACCTTTCTTTCACTTTTGAGTTCTTAATAGTGTCAAATTTTTATTTCGTTATTTTACATACACAAACCTAGACTTGGAGTTGTCAATTCCCAGCCTTATACGAATCACTCTACATTATATTTAAGCAGAAATCGATTTATCTTTATAGTTCACTAAGAATTAACGCCGCTTAAACAGTTGATTAATTCGCATGACACATTTGCCTTGCGGTAATTTAATAATGTATGCACAGCACATTTTATCTGATTTTCATATGCACATCTACATTAACATAAAGGGACAACCACACACACACACGTACACACACAGAGATACACACGCATGTAATTACCTATGAGCGGCTGTCAGCGAGCGTCGTCGGCTTTTACATGCAATAAACTTTAACTGCCTTTATCGCTGGAAATTATGCTGATTGCCGGTACATGTGCAGTCGCCAATTGCAGAGTGCATTTCAAAAAGAGATACACAAATACAAATAGATACACACACACACACTCCCACACTGACTCCCATATATAAAGAGACAGACGCCACTCACACCTCCGACCGCACACGCGCGCTGTTACGTCAATTGCAATTTTCTACGAACGCAAATTGCGATTTAATTGAAAGTGTTTGCCCCCGCCACGCCCCTCGACCGCCCGCTTTAGCTATGGCTATAGCAAAATGAGCCAAACTGCACCATAAACAAAGTTAAACAAGCGCTCTCTATATATAGACTGCAGGTAACAGCAACTATTTCGCCAACCATTTTCTAAAAATATCATGAATTTAATTAATTGCAAATTTATTTGTACAGCAGTAAAAGGCTAAACTTTTGTGCTAAAAATATTTTCAGATTATCTCTGTTTTAGTGAGAACTGACAAACTGTCAACTAGTTTACTTCTAAATCCTATTAAGGCTGCATATATAAACAACTTCGTCAACTATTTGATAGCTATAAATATAGTGAATTTAATTTCCAATTAATTCCCTGTCAGAGCTGTAGTAGCCTTATCACAAATTTCTTTGAGCCTTTTACTCTCTCCTAGCTGAAATTAGCTTGAACTGACCCTTTTTTTAAACCTTATTTTATAAAACCTGCAGATATTATTTCAACTAATTCCTCAACTTTTTATGCAGCTAGTTATGGAATATTTTAATAATTTTAAAGCAAGTAAACAACATTAAAAACTTAAATGAAATGTGGCAAATTTTATAACCATCCAACTTTTGTGGAGAGAACTTTTCTGCACAGCAGTTTTCCAGCTAACATAGACATCTATCTATGGCAAAGTTAGTTAGTTTTCGCAGAAACCGCCTGAAAAATCACTTTAGTTTCAAGAAGTGAGTGAAAAAAGTCGCTGTCAAGCAAAGAGAATATACTACTAACTTGCCATTCATTATACTCAATGTCTATTTGGTAAGCGTCGGGTGTGCACTTGCTGTCTGCTGGCTCTTTGGAGACTGCCACGCCCCAACGGCCCTAGGGCAAGTGTCACATGCACACACGCAAAGGGCAATCAGAGGCAGCAACAGCAGAGGCGTAGAGAAGAAAAAAGGCACATGCAGTGCGAAAGCAAATACTTTTCGCGCGCACTGTAAGCAATTCCCAATGGGGCGTGGCAACGATATAGCGTATACACTGTATGTTAATATGCAACATATGTGTGGGTGTGTCCGTAAGTGTGTGTGGAAAGCGCGTTTTAATACGATAATTTACGCAATTTGCAAAGTGAAACGAATTGATTTGCGAGGATGAAATCAAAATTAAATTCATTTATGATTATTTTTTTTATTTTTGGTTTATCATATTTACAGTGGGTGTGGGCAGCAAATTGACGCTAATTGAAATTAATTTGTTATTTTATCTGTTTTCATTTTTTTTTTTGGTTTGTTTTTTACACACTCTGCATGCCGATTTCGTCAGTTGGCACATGCGCTATAAACAAGTTTTGTGTGTGATTACGTGATTTGGCCAGATGCCAGAGCAAAGATATGGCCAAAGAGTGTGCCAGTTATTCTGCCTGGCATTGTTGTTGTTCTTCTTGCTGCTGCTGCTGCTGACAAGTTTTTTGCCTGTTTTCTGCCTGGCTGGGCGCACCTGCCCTCACCTTGACACTCGCTCAGCTGCAGCTAATGCGAGTGTATCTGTGGCAGTAAATCTGCCTCTGTCTCTGTGTGTGTTGAGAGTGTGTGTGCTGGGTAAACTGTGAAACCAATGAACATACACACACACACATGGGGGCGTATGTGCACCGAGTTTTCAATTAACAACGTACACTTGTTGTTGGCCTGCAAAATTGTTGTAGCATACTTTTCTGCGCCACTTCCCACACTACGCGCTGCAACATTATTGTTGCTCTGAGCGTGTTTGTGCGTGTCTGTTGCACAGATTGCTAGCCCCAAACACACGCACACACATGCCCACACTCACAGATAATTGCAATTTTTGCGGCTTGCTCAGCGAGCAAATCACAAATCGTTTTCAAAATTGATCAGAGCTTGTGCATCGCCTGAGTTACGTTCCCCTCACAATGCTCCATAAGCCAGGGGGGAAGCGACAGCAGGGGGCCGCAACTGCATAAACTGAACAAACAGACTCGATTTGGGTATGCCAAATGCAGTTGAGCATGCAGACCATCGTAGCTGAGACAGAGAAAGGATGTGAGACAGCTGCTGTTTGAATTGGTTACTTGACCACAGTGTAAACCATATTGCAATTAAAATGCCAAGAATTACAAGGCAAATACAAATTGATATTGGAAAGTGAATACGCAACGATTGATTCAATTGATTCAAGGGCACATACCAATATAGAACAGCAGATTTATAGTAAGTTAAAGAGAACGAAGTTTGTATTTTAGGTACGTTAATCATGTTAAACGTGGGAAACAATTAAGTTGTCTATATAAAACTTAATCAGCTCTTAACGAATATAGAAAGAACACCTTAGATATATTGTGAAGGCGGAAGAACTTTATCAGGCTAGGCATGAACAACTCATGACCAGATTTTATCATTCTATTGTATTTTATTGGAGTATTCAAAGGTTTACCCAGGCACTATTGATTGCCCAATCAATAATAAAAATAAAGGAAATACATTGCCTATTGGTATTTTATTGGAGTATTTCAAAGGTTTATCCAGGTACTAATGATAGCCCAATATATTAAAATAATAAGGGAAATACATTGCCTTATAACTGCTAAGCATATTCTGTAGTTAATTCTATTACATTTACAAACTTAAATCATAAAAGAAATCGATGTTAAATCTATTCAGCAACGTCCCCCAATTTTCGAATGTAAGGGTTTCTCTTTTGTAGTATTTAAAAATAATATGCCATTATTTCATTCACTTCGTTCTCTCTGCCAGAATATCTTTCTCTCTTTAAATCTACTCAGCAAACACAAACTACTTAGAAAACTTCACATTTACTTTCATAACTATCCATCAATTAAAGCTCGTCGTGTTGCCCCACATGGGTACGCACATTTGAGACCCACATTCGTAATACACCCCAGCTGACTATGATGGTAATTGCTTTTATCCTGGCCCTGGCCCTGTCTTTGTCTCGGACTCTGTCTCTGTCTCTGTCTCGGCGTCCATCATCTCTTTTATTATGTTGTTCTTGTGGCCTGCAAACATTTTGATGGATGCGCACTTCAGTTCATGCAATATGCCAGTGGCTTGTTGCTGGCAATAATAACAATTATAATAAAATAATAGGTAATATGCTAAAAATAGTTCAAGACAAGCAAAAAGAGAGACAGAAAAGGAGAGGGAAGGAAAGAGAGGGCAGAATCGCTTTTCATTAGACAAATGTTATTTTGCCTAGCTGCTCACACACATAGAGAAACACACACACACAGTTGCACAATGCTATAGCGTGTGACAATCAAACAATGCAATACGTGTGTATTCACACACACATACACAGTGGCACAAAAATGGTTAACAATTAGACAATGGGCAGCGCAACAAGCAAAGCGATTGCAGACAACGCTGAGGACAAATTGTGCGCCGGCTCCTTCAGCTGCTGCTCGACTCCCGCCCAGCCCCCATCACCCACTGCCTTCTTGCGCCTTTGTTGTGCTTTGTACCCGCCGGCGAATGATGCTGCTTCTGCTGCTGCTGCTCTGCTTAAATAAGCTCAAGCAGCTGCGCTTCGTCGAGCAGCCAACAGGCAACCCCGACCTCAAACCAAAATGACAACCCTTCCCAGCACCCCTTTTCTATCACCTCCTCAACTCTACCCCCTGGAGCGACCCTCAAAAGCCAACAAATCGGACAACACCGCCATGCATTGCCATCCGTATCCTCTACCCACTTTTAGCATGACACCCTCTTCCCCTCCGCCACCCCCTCAGGCATTGTCTGACATTTGAGCTAAAAGCTTCGAGTGGCAGCCCAAAACACTTTTCCAATTAGGCTTTCTATAATGAAAAACTGTAACGCTTGTGCCGTTATTGCGCCAAAAGGCTTTTTTCCCTCTCTCTCTCTCTGTCCCTCTCTGTGTTTCTTTCTACTCAACTCGGTTCGGTTTAGTTTGGTGCGATGCGATGCGATGTGAAGCGATGCGATGCGGTTCGGGGTTCGCTTCAAAACCTTTCCCAAGGACGTTACAAGCAACGCTGTCAACAGCGTTTCCGCCGCCGCCGACGACGATGCTGTGTTCCCGTTGTTGTATTACAAGTATTTCTTTTTTTTTGTCTTTTCGTTTTATGCCCTTTATGCAGTTGAAATTGATAAACCAAAGGTATAACAGCCTTTCAGAAATACTTTGCCAAACCACAAAAATTTAATTCTTCATAAAGGCAGTTTGTACTTATATACTTACATATACAGATAATATTTATACATATGTATAGATTACATTATTATTATTATTCAACCCTCTCCAAATAGGAGATTTGAACCTATGTATTATATGACCTATTTTATTATATCAACGACCTATTTATTCTAGTTTTTACAGCTTATGTTCAGAAATTAATAGATTTTTGAATAAATCGTATTGTCCAGTTTTTTCAAAAGTAACACTCTCTTTACAGAGTATCTGTTAGTCCATCATGTTAGCACTATATCTAGCTACTTGTTTTTTAATCACTTTTCAGGGTCTAGCACTCGGTAATATTCCTTTTTCTTTGTTTCTGTTTCTGTTTCGCTATTATTGCTGTCGTTGCTTAACCCACTTGGAGTACACAACGCTTTCTTTGGGCTGTTTACATGCGCAATTTGCTCAAGTGTTTGCTGTTTATATCATTAAAACATTGCTCTTTATGCATTGTCTATAAAGTTTTACCCCCAAACAAACATGCTATGCCTCCCAGAGGAAGAGGGAGAATAAATACGAGAACTTGTGTGTATTGCGCATAATAGAGCAAAGATTATAAACTTAAGTTCGCATTTAGGAAATAATGTCACTAACTGCTTAGGAAAAAAATGCTTTGGGTTTCTGCTAACTAACTTTGTGGGGTGGAAAGAGCTGAGATGAGCAAAAACTAGCAAGCTTAGGTAAATCTCTAAATCTTCTTTGGGCTTTTAATTTAATGCTAATAAGCTTAGTCAATCTTGTCCCACTAAATGTTCAAATGTTAGGAAAGAGAGGTTGATTCAGTGCCAGGAACACATACAAATAGAGCACAAGTATAAAAGTAATCACTACAACAAAAACTATAAAGCAGAGAACAGCTTTAGAGTGAGCAGAAGAGAGTAAGATGCACTCACGAGATAGGAGCCTAGGCAAACAACAAGAAGAATTCTAAAACTAGAACGTACACAAAACAAAGTGCAAACCAAAATCACAAAATTAGCAAACAAGAATAGTTTGTCTAATAAAAGACATGAATTACTGATATTATTTATTATTTTAATGATTAACTCAATTACCAACGCGGGAAAAAACACGTCCGTTCACTATGAAATAAATATTCACTATATAATCTATAAGCAAATAATTGTGACTAATACAAACAGCATTTTCAAAGCTGCAACAAATTTAGTTTGAGATAAGAGTAAACTGATGAGAATCAACAAGTGTGCTTAGGTTATCAACAAATCTTATTAATGTTCCCTAACATATTGTTTAAAATGCATTAATATTATACAAAACTATAAGTGTATTAGCTAAAATTCATCAATTTGAGTACAACACAATAAGCCCATTATTCATTCTAATAATTTTCAGTCATGCGAACCAACTTTAAGGTTAAGTAAGCCTAGTTAAATCTCTTAATCTACCTATTGTTCTATTGAAAATTGTCCATAAGCAAACTTAATATGATGCGATATTCTTATCAAATTAATTGAAATTCATCAAACTGAAAGTGCAAAATGTATCAATTTTTGTTTCATGTCATACAACGGACGCTGCAATATCCCATAATATAGTTTCACATGCTCACAAACACACACACACACACTAACGTATGTGTGTATATTGTATTTGGGTGAACAGAATAGCCAGGCAGCACTTTGGCCGTAATCTACTTGGCCTACTTGGGCTAAGTGCGCTTTTAGATAAAAGTCGCACGCATCAGGGAGAGAGAGGGAGAGAGGGGAACTGGAAGGTACTGGGTGAGTGGGTGTGGTGCTGTGAGGGGGTTATCCTTGAAAAGCCAACAGAGCTTGTGTGTGTGCGCCCCCAATGTTGTGCTACGGCATAATTTGTTGCTTGAAGTGAAAAATTGTCAAGCACATCTCAATGTTAATGTATACAAAAATTTAACTTTTTCGAGGTTACAGCATTTTATTGGCTTTGTTATGAGCTCACACACACACACACACGCACAGATAGCTGGGCATATATCGCATAAAATAGTCGCAAACATTTTCATGTTTATTTCGCTTAAAAGAGCGTAAAAATGTCGCTTCGATTTCGGAATCAACAAATTTGTAACGTTTTTGCTTTTTGGCAAGAGCAAAGTTCAAATTTTCCTTTCATTCAATAATACCCTGCAGTTGCAGTGGCAGTCTTTCCAGTTTTTAGCAAAAAATTTTTATATCCTTATTTTCATAAGACGCGAAATAGTATGAAACTATATAAAGAGAAGAATTGCAGTTGCAAAAGTTTCCAGCTTTTAAAACATTATATACTCGTATAGCCAAGCTGTCAGAGTGCGGTATTTACAAGGCAAGCTCACGTGAATATTCATATTTATTTTTCATTTTTCTTTTTTTTCGATGCTGTTGTCACAGCTTGTGCGCTCTCTGGGCGTAGCTGTAGCTGTATAACATGCATCTCGTGTACATGTACAGAGTGCAGCCAGGCGGCAATGTTACACGCAGATAGAGACGGCAGCACCACCAGAACAGAGACAGAGAAAGAGAGAGGCACACAGGCACTGTGAGTGAGCGAGAGTGTAACATTTTGGTTGTATAATCAGCATGGTGCCTGATTTAAAGCGACTCTTAAATATTCATCTATGCAGCCGAGGGGCTAAACTATCCCAGGAAGGACTTTAAGCAGTGCATTTAACCCTGGCTCATAGGAAATTACTCAAACAATGAATAAGCCATTTAGCTGGCTAAGCTAAAAGCCGCTGGGGGCCAATGCAATGAAAATTGCATTTCATTAAAGTTAAGTGCGCATAAAGTATATCACACAAAGTCGACCTAAGAGAGAATTAACTCGGTACCGAAATGAATTGTTAATAATTGCATTAGAGCGCAAACGCTCTTGTCGCACACAGACACACACACACGCACACAGAATTCTCTTGTCTATGAATAACTTATACCGCACTCGAATTAATTGATAAGGAATTAGTTAAACAATTCCATGCCTAATTAAGTTTCTCAGCATCTCTCGCTGTTGGTATAATTGTAAGTTTGTCGAGCTGTTGTCGAGAGCTGCGTTTGAGTGAGCTCGAAAGAAGTTAAATTAGTTTACAAGAGCAGCTTAACAAGAGTGATACACAAAGGGCGTCTCTAAGTGTAAAAGGCCAATGGCAGTTGTTTTAAAATTAGCATATTAAGTTGATCTCAATGCAACTTAAATATATTGTATTTTATATAGATTAAGAAAGATGTGAGACAGAAAGATAGATAAGTAAGTTTGCTTTATATTCTACGATATTTGAGATATACCTTATTCTGAATATATGTATATAATTCTGAATATTAGAAGAATCTGTATCTATAGGACTAGGTACCTTTGTATTTCATTTTCTAAGATTGACATTCAAATTGACATTGACATAATTCAAGTAAATTTTCTAAGGTTACAGATATTGTCCTTAATAACTTAAATTTTTAGAGTTTTTTAAGGTATCATTCTCTATAGAAACTATCACTCTTATATTCTTGAATATTTAAAACTTATTCTCTCACATTATACAATTATCTTTCTTTTCTTTCATGCTTTACCTTAACTTAGTCAACTTAATTCCTTCAGCTTTACTAACTTTGATTACCGCGTTGTCTTTGCTCTCAGATTTTGCCATCTTCACAACTTAGGTCACTTCAATTTGCAGTAACAACTTCACTTGAAATTCTCACTTCTACATACACACACACACACATTCGTACATACGTCGCACTTTAATCCAGTCAGAGTTCTTCCGCTTACATCACATTTTCAACCGCAATTTTCCATCCGCAAGCAACAGGCAAAGGCAAAGACGAAGATGGCAAAGTCGAAGAAGCCATAGACAAGGCAGAGAAAATGGAGGTGGAGTAGTGGATAAAGAGAAGGAAGAGGATGGCAGAGCAAGCCTCGATTAAAGCCAATCTGGACTAGAGCCAGTGGAAAGGCCATTAGGGATGCCGTGGCAGCACATAAAAAAACGAAGGCAATAAAACCAGAAGCAGCAAGCGAAAAAGCAAAAGCCAAGTAAGTTTAGACAACAACAACAACAACTGCGAACAAGGCGGACACATAAAACCAAAACAATTGCTAAAAATCAAATGTGACAACTTTTACCAAAATTAAAATCGGCAAATGTAAAAGAAGCCAGCGGCAACGCCGGGGAAACATGAAGAAAGCCAGTAAGCAATGTACTGGCCTCTAGATACCCTGTACATATAAAGTTACTGCCTGACTTCTGGAATAATTAAATAGGATTAAAAGTTGTTGTGTGCTTGGGAAAACTTGAATTGAGTTTGTTCTTTTGCTTTATTTTTATGGAATAGAATTAGTTGTTCTTAAAACTTATTATATACTTATTATATTATGTATTTTATTTTCAAATAACATCTGGGAATCCTGAGTAATAATTAGTAGATGCGATTTACCCCAGAAGTGGGCGTGATACTTCAAGTTTTCTAATTTTACATATGAAAGTTACGAATCGAACACTTGAGTTATGTAGTAAACTAAGTAAAACATTTATTAACTAAGCTAGAATACCTTTTTCTAGTCATCTGCCTTGACAGGGTATAAAACACACAGTAAAACAAGTAGAAAGAAATGAAGAAAGCTAAAGCGAAACAGTAGGACTGTGGGCACACAGGGGGCGTGTCGTCAGTCCGTGTGGGCGAATCATTGATGCCAAACGGAAATGTGCGCACTTTCAAGAAGTGCACTAAAAATGGCGACGAGCACTTCCGCTGATGGTCTTCTGTGGGCCAAGACGAGCTCCACGCTACCGACTGACTGACTGATTGACTATGGACTGTGGTATGGCTTGTTATATGTGTCTGACACACACAAACACACACACACACACACAGTGTGACAGCAATGTTGAATGATAGTTGCAAACGACGGCAACTGAAATCACGAATGCGAACAAGAAAAAAGAGACTTGGCAATGGCTTGACTGGCCGCAGTCCGCAGACAGACGAAGAGAGAGAGTAAAAGAGGGGCAGAAACAGAGAGAGATAGAGACAGAGAGAGCAACACATGCTAGACTGTGTAAACAAGCTTCATTTCAAATTGCATTTAAAGTGCTTCAAATGCTTTGCATTTAGATCCGGAGACGAAGACGTGTGCCGGAGCCGTAGCCGGAGCCGGAGACGTAAGCCGGACGCTTGCTGGGCTCTGGCGTGCTTGTAGTGTGGACTCTGCTTCATTAGTGCAACTTGTGCGCACAACATGGCGTATGATTAATATTATTACGTCTGCATTGGCGCCGAAAGCAGCTGCTAATTGCCCCATGCTCGTGTTGCATAAGCCACAGCACCATATAGACTGTGTACATGCACACACACAGATATATGTTTGTATATGTTCCTTATGTATCCACGACCGGAACAAAACACTTGGCCTGGAAAGGAGGCAATAAAATTTTGGTCAAAAGCAGCAGCATAGATAAGCGTCAAACAGTTCACACATTTTACTGGCATTTTACTGAGAGCCCACTCGCGCCACGTCAGTTTCCGACTTCCAGCACAGTTTCCTACCCAACCCCCAGTTGCCTCCGCCTCCTTCTTTCCCTCCTTGCGCTGCTTTCGTTTGCGAGAATGCGCTCAAGCGTGAATATTAAACGTTTGCTTTGGCTCAGCTCAAATGGCCAGCAAGGGGACAAAGGCGAGAGTGGGAGAATCCGAGCTGGTGTGTGGGGTCAGGGGTCATCCAGATAGTAGATCCCTTACGCAACCGCGCCGCGCCACTTGCACAAGAACTTTGATCGAAAACTTTAAGCAAAAGTTGTTGAAATATTTCAAGAATTCATATCCGCACTCGATTTACGATTGTGTAGCATAGTGTTAAGACAGTATTTACACTTGTTAGAACGAGAAGGGGGATGGGGAACTATTAAAACTAAAGTCGACTGCATTGAGTTGTTCGTTTTGTAAACTTGTGTGGGGGAATTTGCTTTTAATGAGTTGTTCATCTATAGGGCAGTCCCTAATGTCCTCCGCAGTTTCTTGGTCCTTGGCCACAGGGCAACGAAAAGGTAAGCTTTCCCTGCCCTCCCATCCCCTTTTCATAGCATATGTTTTTGATCTTTGCAGCGTAATAATTTCTTGAAAATTTGTTTTTGGTCTCGCCTGGCTAATCACTTTGTGTGTGTGCGTGTCTGTGTGTGTGTAAATCTTTAAGAAATTCACAATGGAGACCCAAAAGTTGTAGTGATTAGGCAACAGGCTGGGCTGGCCTGGCTTGGTCTACGCCTCGACGTTACGCGACTCTTGCCAGGACGCGACTTTGCCTCCGCTCTTTAAATCATAAATTGAGCCCACAGGAATGCATATTAATATGCAAAGCACGCCACAGCGCTTGTATGTGTATGTGTGTGAGTGGGGGTGTATGTTTTGAGGCGTGTGGGTGAGTCAACATAATGAATTATGCCACGCCTAACGAGACAGCAGCCAGCTTGGCGCTAGAAATGCTTCTGCTGCTGCTGCTGCTGCTGCTCCAGCTACGCAGAGAGAAATCCAATAAAAATTCAATAAATTCCGCACAATGTTCGTAATGTTTGCCCCGTGTGTGTGTGGGTGTTATGCCAGTCTTCCTCTCTCTCTCTCTCTTTCTCCCTCACTCCCCTCCTCTCTTTCACTGTGTGCGTGTGCATGATAAAACGAGCTCTGCACGTGGGGTTAAACGAGCTGTTGGCGGCTCTGGTGACACAGACACGATTTTGTCATGAAGCTTTCATTTCCACAACGCATACAAACAAACACACACGCACACATAGCTAAACACGGTCATACACTGTGAAAACACGCTTTAAGCTTGCAGCGCCTACAACCAGGCAACGCAATAAAGAAACTAACCGGAAGTTGTGCTGAAAAAATTTAAATTTCATGCCAAATTTTACAGCCAGTCATTAATTGACGTCAAAAATAGGGTTAATATAGCTGACACGCACACACTCATGCACATACACATGCACACAAAGGAAGCTAGAGATACACGTATGTAGATAAATTTAGAGCTGCTGTCTCTTGGTTTCTTTCTACTCCTCATCCCTCCCCAAGTCTTTCATTTGATGTCAACACAGTCATCAAGCTTGACTGTCACTTCAAATTGCTGGCGACCTTTTTGCTCTGCTTTGCTCTGTCTTCCAGGCAAATGATGCCTATTTGATCAGGCCAGGCCGGGCAAAAGGATAAGCGAAATGAAGCAAGCAAGCCAAAGAAAAAAAGTGGGGAAAGAGAAGAAGCAAACGAAGACGAAGCAAACGCGCGTCGCTCCATAATGTTAAACGAATGCAAAAGAGAAAAGAGAGAAAAAGGGACATTTTTATTACCCTGTACGGAGAGTGGGTCCACAGCGGGTTTAATGAACTGCGAGCGAGTCTATATAGAGATGGATACAGTTTAACTGTGTGACCCTATAAACAGCACATATTATCTAACTGTCTATCTATAATAAAAAGTTTATAGTATATTTGACAGGTTCGCCCTATACACACACACACACTCACTCACTATACATCATAATTATGCGACACTGCGCAAACACAATTCTAGGGTATCAAATTGACTGGGTTATAGAGAGTAGAAGAATAAAAATAACTCCATACTAACCTAAAGTCGTAGGCTGGCTGGGTCAGCAGTTAACCGGGAGGACCCTCCGTTTGCCATCCAGAAGATGTTGTTCGTGATTTTCCTCCAGTTGTTGTTGTTGTTGTATGTAGTTGTAGTTGCCTTTTCGCTGGTGTTGGTTTCTATGTAAATTTGTTTTCCACGCGGCAAATAAAATTAATACAAAATTGCCATTTGTAGCTGATAGTCGCGCTTGTAGTTGTTGCGTTTATTGTTGAAGATTGTTGCAGTTGTTTTTGGGAGATTTGTTGGGTTTGGTTTTCTTTTTTTTATTGTACTTAGTTATGGCAGCGCAATTGAAAGTGTTTTGCTTGTTTTTTTGTTGTTGTTGTTGTTGATTGTAAATTAAATTAAACGCGACATTTTGACCTTTTGTAAATTTAGTTAGTTTGCAATATTGAACAGTGTTACCAACTCAGTTTTTTTACCATCAAATGAAACTCTTTTTGTAGCATTAGCTTTCATCAGATCGTGTCGTGTACACTTCTACCGATTTAACTATTTTCCCACCAGATCTACCGTGTTGCAATTGGCAAATGCTGTTAGCGGAAATAATAGCTTTTTTACAAATATTTCAAATTAAAAAAATAAAATAAAATAAAATAAAACGCCATTGATTCGGAACACCCCCGAGATACACATGGAATCGCGTCTTGGAAAAGGCGAAAGATTGCGGAAAATCAGAGAAGTATAAAGAATTTGAAAAAGGCTAGATTTGATGGAAATATAGCGGAATTGGCAACACAGCACATCTCAATTGTGCCGATCCTGCGCCGCCTGCTGCATTTTATGCGTGAAATTTTATATTTTTATTAAAAATAACTCATTCGCTTCACAAACTGTTTGCAGAACATTTTACGCTTATTAAAAAATTCATGAATATTGCGCTGCACAAAGTTTACTGTACTGTACACACACACGCAGGCAGAGGGAGATTTTGGAGAAACGAGAACGAGACAAGGCAAAGCCATAAAAGCCAAAAGACAGCACAAAACTTTAGCCGCAAAAATAGATTCCTACACTTTTGTTTTCGCTGCTTTTCGGCTATAAGGAAGAAAAACCGTTGCTCGGCGCCGTCGTCGGTGTCGTCGTCGTCGGTCTGGCAGCAAAAACACGCGCGCGTTTCTCCAGCTTTCAAAAAATAACTCTAGGATACACAAAAAGACAAGCCGTGTCCGTGTTGCCGTGCGTGCCAAAGTATCAGTGTGTGTGTGTGTGTGGGTATGTGTGTCTGTGTGCTGGCGTCTGCTGAGCACAAAGGTGAAACGGGACTTGTTGTTGTTGTTAATACACGAATTTGGCTTTAAAAGCAAACGACAAAGTTAATGACGAACGGGAATGAAAATGCACGAGAAATGTGTATAAAAATACATTTCTAGTAATAAATTAAATGATTTGCACACTAACCCCAACACACACGCACACACCCATACGCATAACCAACACGCGCGCAAAACTAACGAAGCGGCGCGGTAGCAGCAGCAGCAGCAGCGGCAGTGACAGCATAAAATACACACACACACGCACGCAAATAGCGGAACATACACACACATACGCGTGCAAAAGGACATGAACATAAATACATAAATAGTAGTATATTCGTTGCTTGATTTCTGCCTATTTTCGTGCACTGTGTGCGCGTGTGTGTGTGTATATGTGGGCTGAGCAGACGACGTGTATTAATGCCGACGACGTCGCCGCCGCCGCTGCCCGTCGTAGCTTAGCGCGCAAAAACCGACAGATACACGAGCATTTAACACCCAAAATTGCGTGGCGCATGTTAAAAAGGGAGTAAGCAGGCGGTGACAGAGCACCCAAAAAGGTAGTAGGCACCGCAGCCAGCGTTCCAAACCATATTGCTTATTTTACACTCACATACAAACGTATGTATGTGTGTGTTTGTATGTATGTATATTGCAATTTAATTAGAATTCTCCTTTTATTGATGGCACTAGTTACAGCAACGTTTTTTCTCTGTTTTCCTTGCATTAATGTATGTGTACTTGTGAGTGTATGTGTGTGTTTGACTGTTTGTTAGTTGTATTGTATTTTTACCGGAATACGATTTCCTTGCGCGTTTATGAACCGCACACGCTTGTATCCTGTACTCAACTGAGGAAGCCTTTTTTATGTCAAGTGAGCAGGATAACGAGGATGAGAGACGACGCAAAAGCTCGCTCTCTCTCCGCTCACGCAGCCAACTTCAAGTGGGTCAAAACTTTTCGTGCAGCCAACTTCACGCGCAGTCAAAAAACATCGCTCACCTAATGGCGCAACATTTGAATAAAAACATCGCTGCTCGTTTTACTTAACGATTTAATTTACAAATTTACAGGCTTATTAAATGGCATACATAAGTATTTATGTATATATGTATATACTTAAAACCTTCTGGCTAAACTCAATATAAAGCAGTCATAGCAAAGGCATGTAAAAATAGGTATACGAAAAAGTTTTACATGTGTCATACGCGCTATAACTATACAAATGCGGGCGTTTATCATCGTCATCATCATTATCAACATTATCAACAAGTGAAGGCAGGCTTAGAATGTTGCATGGTTACGTATAAAATACACATCATATTCCTTTTCGATCCACTTAATTAGCTTGTCCACGTACTTTATCACCGTCGCCTTGTCCACAATTGCTTCGAATACTGCATAAAGTTCATAGGTCGCCGTGACCCAGGCCAGCACCACCTCCCGCTCCTTCACCTCATAGATCAATTTCAAGGGCCTCGAACTATTGTGTATACGATGCAACATGCTGCAATAGATTGCCTCAAGGCGCTCGAACTCCGCCAAAGATTTGTACGGATGCCTCAACATGGGGCAGAGCAGCTGAGCCGTTGCTTTTGGTTTGTACAGAAAGTGTCGCAACTCTGGCAAACCGACAACCTGTTGATATAGTTTGGCATTGTAGGGTTGCTGCAGTTCGTCATTGATTGCCTGTAGGCAGAGACTGCGTCGAAGCTTCTCCGTTATACGTTCCTTAGCCTCCGACAGGGTGTGGAATGCATCGCGATCGACAGACATGAGCAACAGGCACGCCGGACAATCGTCCGTTAAATATGAAACATGTGCATGCAAATATCCATTCATATCGAATTTTGGCAGGCAAATTGGTGTCCAGTTTTCGGAGTTCTTAAACGATTCCGAACATTCGATTAGATTGAATATCAAACGCAAGTCGGCCGGATGTATCGAATAGTTCTTCATGCGCACCAGCGCTATCAATTTGTTGTTGGCAATCAGCACCGCGAACACAAGTTTCTTGATCTTGGCACAATTGCTCTGGATGGCGCTGATGATGGTCGAACGGGTCGCACTCGGCAGGGGGAAGACTCGTATTGAGTTGGTCAAGAAGGTGAAAATGTTGTTGGACACTTGAATGGGAAGAGAAAAAGAGTCTTTAGCAATCGAATATCATTTCATTATCAATAACTGATAAGAATATCGGGCTTGATTAGTCTTGCCATCACTCACCCCTGGCATTGCTACTATCATTGGCCAAGAGATTAAAGATGAGACGCTCGCTGCCGGAGAGCAGACGCCGCAGATCAAAGTTTTTACGCTTCTCAAATATCTTGGACATGTGGGAATAGGTCAATGTGGAGAGTATTTGATAATAAACATCGCTGCAAGTGGAACAAAAGATTAGTAACAGCCCGAAGCCCAATCAGCTCCATTTCCTGACTCACCTCAACTGCAGCTGCAGCTGCTGCACACTCATGTTGGTGCGGGTTGCCGCGACCAGTATAAGTGAATTGCGTTGCATGAAGGCAAACTTAATGCCACCCGCATGTATCGAGGTGATCGCATCCTGGCCATGTTGCACGAAGCTTACAAGTGCCTGAATGACCCCGAAGAGGGTTGCCAGTTTATCCTCGTTACCGTGCAACGAGTAGATAGGTTTGCCAGCCTCGCTCAAGATGAATATATGCTTCTTTTGGCCGCGCCACACACTGTCGTGTTGATAGTCATAGAGCTGCTCCTCATCGAGAGCAGCATTGGAGCTGCCACTGTCCTCGGTTTTTGCACTGGTGCTGGTACTCAACGCTAGCGATTCTACGGAGGCGGCTAAATCTCTTGATTGTCCCGTTGCTGTGTCTAGATCTGGGCTGAGCGTCGGTCGCGTGTGTTGCCGCGTGCTCAGCTCATCACGCAACTCCGAGATAATACTATGGCCTCTTTGCTCGGCCTCGGGATGTTCCGCCTCCTGGTAGAGATCGCCAGCGCTGACATCCATCTCATGGTCTGGTTCGCTCTCCGCATCCATGTACTCACATGTGGAATTCGAGTCTGATGCAGCCGCATTTGGGGGCGTTTGTTCAATTTCCATATTGGGTTGTTATTAATTTTGCAATGCACAAAACATAAACATTATTGCATCGACTATCGTTGCGGCAGTCGCGGACTCAAATTATCGATTGTTGTCATATCGATTATTTTTTGCAGAACTAAATCATGGTATTTTTAATTTCAGCTATTTCGCCATTTCCTCATGCTGTCACACTAGTTCAATGTTTTGAAAACAGCGGCAGTCGATTGACAACAACTTATCGATTCTTATCATTTCCATTATTCGCTGCAGTATTTATGCATGGTATTTTCTCACCGGTTTCAATAAATTTCATTTATAATTTTTCTGCGTGCGGTCACACTGGTTTGATGTTATGAAAACAGCGGCAGCAGCACGCGTAAAATGTTGAGAAAATATTTTAATTACCGTGAGTTAATATCATAAAGGCTAAATGAAAGATTTATAATTTATTGCCTGCCTTTCAGTGCCTCGTTTCGGCCAGTTGTCTGGATTGCAAGGACGCCTGCAAAGCACGCAAGTTGCAACCGATGCCGAACCAATCGCTAAGAACGACGATGAGCCTGAGGACATTTCTGTTATCGAACAACAGATCCTCAAGCACCCTGACTACTTCCAGGTGCATAATATGTTCACAGTGCGCGATTTGTTTAATGCGCGCGTCCACTACGGCCACAAAGAGGGCTCTCTGGATGACCGCATGCGACCCTATCTATATGGCAGTCGTTTAGGCCACTTGATATTCGATTTGGACAAGACGGCAGCGCATTTACGTGATGCATTGAACTTCACTGCGCACATTGCCTTCCGCGATGGTATTATATTGTTCTTCAATCGCAACGCGCTCAACGCTCATCTGGTCGAGAAGAAAGCTATGGAGGCTGGAGAATTCTCGCACACACGTTTCTGGCGCGGCGGCATCTTCACCAATGCCAACGTGCAGTTCGATGCAGTCACTCGCCTGCCAGATCTGTGCATCTTTCTCAACACACAGAACAATGTGCTGTCGCAGCACACTGCAGTGCGGGACTCTGCAAAAATGGCCATACCCACAATCGGCATTGTGGACAGCAACTGCAATCCTAATCTGATCACTTATCCCGTGCCTGGCAACGATGATTCCCCCGCTGCCGTTGAGCTCTACTGCAATCTTTTCAAAGAGGCCATTTGGCGCGGCAAGCGGAAACGCCGCGAGTTGCTAGGTCTTCCCCCGCTGGACGAATCCCAGCCCAAGAGCCAAACACGCAATCGCTCCACCAAAGGCAACCAGAATTAAGTGGAAAGTAATTAATTAATTAAAAACAAATGGAAAATAAAAACTTTAATAATAAATAAATTGCTATCAATGGCACGAGGATTACGTTTAGTCAATGTTTTGGCTAGAATAAGTTATTAGATTTATTTGTATACATAAAAAGCGGTCTCTTAAACAGATGACATTAGGCATCCAATTATAACTATGTATATCTTTCACTCCAGCGTGCTGGCGCAGCTTTGTCGTTCTAGGGCGGGAGCAAAGTGCCACTTTTGACAAAGTTCGAGTTATAGCTGGTGTAGAAAGGATTGCTAATGTCACAGACGCCGGCGTTTGTGTTGCTTGGGTTGGTGTTGCTGATGTTGCTGCCAATGCTGCTGCTAGTTGTGGCTGCCTGTCCATATGTTGTTGCTGCATTGCTGGTGTATCCTTGCTGCGGCTGGCCAAAAAAGCCAACAGCACCGGGAAGCGGCGGACGGGATACATCCGGCAATTGTCCCATTGGCGGAGCTCCTGCTGGAGTAGGGGGCAGCGGCGGCATAGTGCCCAGATCGCCAGTAACGCCACCTTTGATAGCCCGTCCAGTACCAAAAATCTGCTTGCGCACTGGCACCCCAGCCGGTCCTCGATGAAATGTATTTTGATTATCCTTTTTATCCCAAAAGGGATTCGTCTGTTTGCGCACAAAGACCTGACCTTGTCCGTTGCCTGGTGCTGGTGTCTTTATGGAGTTTTGCTGCACCCATTGCTCGGCATGTTTTATTGTCAACATAGCCTTGTGCGCCCCAATGTATTCTTCAGCCTTCTCCAGGCGTTCCAATTGTTTTTCGTCTAGTTGATCACGCGGCAACTTGCTCAAGCGTTGCACGGTACGTTTCCAATTATGAAATTCACGATTTTTGAAGGGCTTCATTGCCTGACGATACTCGCGCCATTGACGCTGCCGATCCTCCTTGGTGCCCGGTGGTGCCTCCTCTAATGGGGGCGGTGCCTCTGGTCTCAGTATCCATTTACCATCGATTTGTACGTAGGTTCCGCCGTTCTTTTTCTTTTTCACAAGTTTATTGACTGAACTGTTATTGCTGCCTTCACTGATGCCACTGCCACCGCTTCCAGTTGCCGGTGGTGGCGGTGGCGGCATAAGAGCAGCGTCTGTCGAGGAATTCTTAGAATTATTGTTGTTGTTGCTGCTATTATTATCGTTAGATTTGTATTTCTTCGGTTGGTTCGATTGCTTGTGTTGCATCTTGTTGTTGTTGTTGTGACGCTGCTGCTGTTGCTGATTTCCTCTTTCCTTCGGTACGAGATTCCATAAACTTGGACACTTCGGCATTGGTGGCTGTATAGGCGGTGTGCGAAGCTGTGGCGACATCATATCCTCCCAAAAAGGCGGAGGCTGCAGTGGTCGGTGTTTGCGCGGTCCTGCTGGCCCAGGCCCTCCTGGTCTCATATTACAATTGGGTGGCATCATAGGCGGTGGCGGTCCACCCGGGCCCGGCCCAAAATTGCCGAAACCCATTGACATAAGGGAGAAAGGCATCGGCGGGGGTCGACTCAATGGTGGAAATACGTGATTATTATTATTACCTCCATTGTTGTGATTATTGCAATTGTTGTTGTGATTTCTATTGCCTCCCATATGTTTGTTGTCATTTTTTTGCGGTTTCCGCCCATTGCGTGTTTCTGCTTCCTCGACGGGCTGCTCCTTTACCTCTTTGCTTTTTTTCCAGTCGGCAAAGGACATTTGCAGCGTTTTCGAACCCCCATCTTCCTGATCATTTGCTTTAGTCACCTCTTCAGATGATTTCTCACCATCCGAGACTGAGCTCTCAGCCATTTTCAATTATTTTTTACACAAAAATAAATTATTTTTATTAGCGAAGGGGGTTGACAGCAAATTTAGAATCAGGGCGATAGATAGCTACAAAAAATCGATATGTCAGGGCTGCCTTAAATTCCTTTTCGATATATCGATATTTCAATTTTAAGTTGAAGAGGAACATTAAACAATGTTTACACATTCATATTCTTTTAAATCGACTATGTAAAAATGCGAGTGATTTATCTTGTAAATAAAGCGTCATAGGAGTATGATGAAGTGTGCATCGTCGAGTTCTATAATAATTAATTTCCATATCTTTTCACCAAAACTACAGCAATAATGCTTATGTCTTAACCGTTTCAAAAATACCAACAGGTTATCGAACATGTTTGATAATCAGACTCTCACAACACAAAGCAGAATATTTTCATTCAATCCGCTTTAAATTAATTGCTTACATATTTAATAATTAAATTAGCAATTAGCTGTTTTATATTATGTCAAAACTTGTGGAAATTCCAGTGCAACTTCAAAAGTTGTTAACTCTATTCAAGCCAGTTATTCCTAAACTTTGTAATGACAAATATAAAGGTCAAAATGGTCGCATTGGAATTGTTGGTGGTTCCTTAGAATATACCGGAGCTCCATACTTTGCAGCAATGACTGCAATGCGGGTTGGCGCTGACCTGTCCCACGTATTCTGTCATGCAAAGGCGGCGACTGTTATTAAATCCTATAGCCCCGACCTCATCGTACATCCTTTGTTGGACCTCGACGATGCTGTTGAAAAAATTAAACCGTGGATTGATCGTCTACATGTTGTCGTATGAGTAGTGTATATTTATTGGATTTTTGAAATAGAACATACAGAGAATTCATTGACTTTTAGGTGATCGGACCAGGATTGGGACGTGAAGCGCATATACTTAAGAAAGCTACGGAGATTTTACAACTGTGCCTTGAAATGGGTAAGCCAATTGTACTAGATGCCGATGGATTATTTCTGTTGAACGATAATATTGAACTTGTTTGTGGAAAACAAAATGTAATATTGACACCGAACGCAATTGAGTTTCAAAGAATTTTCGGAAAAGATTGTGATGTTATGACTGAAAAGATATTACTCCTTGGCGACGGAGTTGTTGTCTTAAAAAAAGGATCACAAGATCAAATCTTTACTCCACGAACGCGGGAGGTGCACATCATGCCTGAAGGTGGATCGGGACGCCGTTGTGGTGGACAGGGGGATTTGCTAAGTGGATCTCTTGCAACGTTCTTCTTCTGGGCATTACAGTCCAATGAATCCAACCCAGCCTTTTTAGCTGCTTGTGCTGCAAGTTATTTTGTGAAAAAACTTAACTACACTGCATTTCAAAAGCTTGGACGCTCTATGGTAGCCAATGACATGGTGAAAGAGATACCGACTGTGTTCAATACTGAGTTCGAAAATAAAGAGTAATGTTTTTACTTAATTTAAAATAAATTACAGCATAAGACTGGCTCAATTTAATTCTTAAAACATTATTATAATTACAAAACAAGTTGGTCATTATACACCTGATTCTCAGCAACTGCATTTCAACTTACATACATTCGAAACAGCTGATTTGTTGGCGTTGCCACATAGCTGTATCTTTCAATATATGTAGGTTTATTCGGTAAATGATATCGGCAGGTAAATTAAATTTTATTAAACAAAAGTGAAGGTCATTTATATAGGGACAGATTTAAGTTGAATAAAGTATACACATGGCCTATGCAAAAAGTTCTAATCCCTATTTTGTTAACTTGTTTTTGGTTCCACTGTAGACGTTATGAAAGTGAGACCAGCTTTGAAATTGCACTGAAGTTTTCGCCTTTTTGGTATTTTTTTATAACATTGGTTGTCATTTGCTAGTTGTTAATAAGCTCGGACTTTGATAAGGTTCGTATTTTCTGTAAATGTTCTAATTAATACTTTATTTGTGTATTTTTGTTGTTATTGTCTTTTAGCAATCGTACGTGCGAACAGACTTATGTTCACAATACGTATTTTTCAGTTGCACATATTGCACAAAATTAACTTCATGAAGTTCATAAATGGTACCGACACGTAAACGAATTTTCCTAGCTTTTTTTTTAATTGTGATACTAATTCTGTTGTTGCGAATTGTGTACTATTACAATTCCATACAAACGGTAAGTTATTGTAAATATATTTAATGTTTTTATCTAAATCTACGTGTCTTATAAAGAATAGCCTTTTTTTAAGTTTCCCATAAGAATTTGGAAGCCGACAATAATGAATATTACAGGATACATCGCTTTTCTAATTCACCGGTAACCAGAGTGCACCCCGAAGAACCGTTTTTTACTACAAGTGGTTAGAGAGTTCTCTGTGCTTTCTTTCTCTGTGTCTAATCTTTGTATTCTTCGCATTGCATTCTAATTCCTTCCTTTTTAAAAGGCTTACTAATACAATCGGACACGCGTCTTTGAACCTAGTTTGAGTGATCGATGACAAAAAAATTGTTTATTTAATAATGCAACGTAGTAACAGATGCAAAATGCAAATATAGTAACAGAAACAAATGATCGCAAATAGTGTTGTGTCTGCTTTCTGGCCACGAGAACCCCATCTTTATTGTAATTACACAGTTATATTGAGTATATTATTATTACTTTTATTTAAAATGGTGATCTTTACAAATGTACACATACAAATAATTATCCAATTCAAGTAACCTAACTCTTAACATTTAAATTAAATTTCGGTTTTCTGATACCTTTTAGGATGTACCCGCCTTTCAAAAGGTCGCAGGCGCGCCTGTGCTGGTAATGGTATTTTATGAGGCGCTCTGCCCCGATTCAAAGTTCTTTATCACAAAGCAACTTCTGTCCACGTACAAAGCTGCTGCGCCGATAATGGAGGTGCAGTTGGTCCCCTATGGGAAGGTAAGAAATAGTAGAGTAATGTTAAAGAATCATTTTAATGGAACAGTTTCATACCTAGGCGCACACTAAAATCGACTCGGAAGGGAATTACATCTTTGAATGCCAACACGGCGTGACAGAGTGCCAGGCGAACACGTATCATGCTTGTGCTATAGAAGCCATCGAAGATCCGCTCACCCGCCTGGAAGTAATCACCTGTATGATTCGCGATAACCGCCACCCCAAAGAAGCCATGCACAAGGTGAAGTATCTTTAGCTGAACTCAATGAGATTATTTCTATAACATCCTTATTGACATTACAGTGTACCAAGCAACACAATGTGGAGCATGATATTATCCAGAAATGCTTTGACAGCAATCATGGGGCTGAATTGATGAAAATTAATGGAGATGCTACTCATGCCCTACGACCGGCGGTTCAATTTATTCCAACCATAACGTTAGACGGTTCTCAAGGTCGACAGGCATCGATTTTGAAAGATCTGCTTGGTGAGGTATGCAAAGCAGCCGGAGATACCAACGAATCTGCCAAGTTCTGCAAGAAAGTTTAGCCCATTTTTAGCTTCCAAGTACAGGAATGTACTTTTGTATTACAAAATTGTTTAATAAATATTAAAATTTTATTTTCGTTTTCGACAATTTTTTAATACAAAAAACACAATAGACAACCACAAATACAATTGTAATATCCTTAAGTACGTCGAAAAGATAACGTATTTTTACTTTTTCTTATCAACTTCTGTGTTGATAATCAAATCGTTATATTCGACTGAGTAATATATACTCCAATATCCGTACTAAGTGGATCGGTGGATACTTTGTCTTTGTCTTCCAGACTATCACTAACAATAGATATATCGAATTTCTTCATAAGGCAGCTTTGTGAGTCGCATAGACTAAGTGAAAATCCGATCACTAAAATCGGACTATCTTGATCTTGATTGGTGTTTACACTTCCAGATAGTCTGTTTTCCGGACAATACGAAATATTTAAACTAAGTTTTCCATCTATCAATAATCCACTTGTTTGCTTTACTTCCAGAGCGGGACTAATGCGTTTTATGGTCCATTTTTGTGGAGCATCTGCCGTAAACTTTAGATCCGATGCAAATTTTACAGTAAAATGTAAAGAACCGCTCTTATGCTGCAGCAATGGGATCTTTTTGATCAACTCCTGACCCCGTTCTCTGGTTGAAATTGAAGGTGCATCGGTTTCGCTGGTCGCGGGGAGTTGATTGAAATCAAGTAGAAAGCGACGAGCCACACATTTTTCCAAATCAATAGTATAGATTGTGTGATTATTCGTATCCGATACTAATAAATTAGTTCCACTATCATCAACGCACAGACCTGAAGGTTCTCTGAATGTGATAACATTTCCTTCTTGGTTCTTAATAACTAACGTGGAAATCGTATTCGTGTCAACGTCAATTACTTTGATCTTGTGATTATATGTGTCCGTCACGTAAACTTTGTGATTGATATGGTTATAAGCTACTCCCAACGGGTGCTGCAGCTTAGCGTTGTAAAGTTTACCGTCTTCATCGCCAAAGGCAAACAGATTCTGCAAAATAAATATGAACTTAAAATTAACTTGGTTGAGTAAGAAAAGTTATATGATATTTACCAATGGATTGCGATCTCCTCCGACCACTGGCATCACCTTCCCATCCACCATAGATGCTTTCCTTATGCTAGAGCTCTCGCTGTCCGCTATGAAGAGAAAGTCATTGGACATTGCCAGACCAGATGGCTGGGCAAATGCAGCGTTTTGCGGATAAGAGTTATTGCGATTTTCCTCCAGTCCGTTGCCTATGAGGGACACACAGCACCGTGGTTCGAACTTGCGGAATTTCCACCAGATAATACCTTCGGGAAAATACCCCCATATCTGATGGGTACCAGCCATGGCTATAAGAACAATCGTCTTTTCAGGCACATTTAGCTCATCAACATGGAATGACATGTCCATATCACGTGTTCGGAACACAGCAACGTCCCAGGGCGATGAAATAGGCTGAACAGGTCCCAATTTTCCGCCAGTTCGCTCATTACCCTGATAGCCGGTTCCAGCCAGAGTTTCAACAACTGCATTCTTGAATGATATTTTTCTCAGTGCATGATTATCAGTATCGGCAACAATGACAGTATCTTCATCTAGAAACACAACTCCTTGTGGGTTATTGAAACGCGCCGACGTCAGCTTTCCATCAATAAATCCGGCATCAAGACCGCCAATTTTATATTTTACAACTCCCGTATCCGACACTATCAGCACACGATTATTGCCAGCATCAGCTATAGCATAATGGTTGAGCAGCCGAGCTATTTTCGCTGGAAACCGCAAGTTGGAAGCCGGATGCAGATCTGTTGAAAGCTGAAGCGGTAAGCTGGCATTGTTTACCTTCTGGCGGCGCCCGTAATACGATAAGGAAGCTCCAATGAATTCGTGAAGAAACTCGCCATGACCTTCGCCCATCAGTAACAACATGGGCAGCCCGTCTGGACTGAGCACTAGTAGGGATGGCCAGCAACGTATACTCAAGGCTCGCCATAACGCAGATTTGGAATCATTTACAATGGGATGTTTTATTCCGTAACGCTGCGCAGCAGAGAGAATGTTTGCTGCCGTTCGCTCATTTTCAAACTTGGGACTGTGTACCCCAATAACAACGAATCCATTTTCAACGGGAAATCTTTCCTCTAGAGCTGCCAAATCCGGCAGCACATGCATGCAGTTGATGCAGCAGTACGTGAAAAAATCCAGTAGAACCACTTTTCCCCGCAATCCAGAAAGTGTCAGTGGTCTACTGACATTGAACCAGTCCAAATCTACATGGGAAATAGTTTATAATTGATTGGGAAATCAAATCAAAAAGAAAACTAACCTGATTCGAATTCAAACTGCAATGATTTCACTTTTGCAATGGAAGTGTCGTTCGACTCCCACCGATCGAAAAATTCTTCGAATAGTTTTGATTTGTTAACATCTTTATTTCGGTAGCTCTGCTGAAGTTCTTCAGTAATGTAAGTAATGATATCAATCGCAGAGAGTTCCTCAGCATAATCCATTTTTATAAAATTTAGGTATAAAATATTTTATCGGAGAAATCACTTTATTAAAAGCTTTTCAAATAAATATACACACTTCACTTTACATATTCATTGATGACCACACATAGGTATGTGTGAATGGTGAAACTCTACAATCGTCGGTTATATCGATACATCGATACACATTTTGGTAATGCAGCTAGCGCGGTAATATTTGTTTAAACTTATATGTTTTTATTGAGGCTTTATCTATTTGAATACTAAATTTCTAAATTTTACTACATAAAAAATGACTAACCATATAGCAGACGTTAAACAAATTACCTTAGTTTTGTCATAATAAGTATATAAATATAACTATAAACAATGCATTAATTTAAAAATGCCTTAACCACTGAGTTAGTGCTTTAACACTTTATAACAGCCCCTTTGCAACACTGATTCGCATGACAGCTGATTTTGATCTGTAAGTTTTTGTTATTTTACTAAATTAAAGTCAAGTTATTTTAAATTGTGTTGTGGTTAAAAACCTTTTATTTTGTTTTTTATTGTGGCTCTGCATCGATTCGATTCTCATGTTGCTACATACTATATATACCAAATTATGTATATTTGCATTTGCATTATTCGGTCACACTACAGGTAATTATTACATAGATATCTATGAACGTATACAGTGTATTGAACAGTCGGGCATATACTTGGAGATTTGCGGGTGCCAACAAATCAACGAATCGATTTGAAGCACTTTCTTTGAAACCAATATCCAATATAGTTCTCACACAACCGCTACGAGCAACGAAAATAACAAAAAAACAAATACATATTATGGAAAAGAGTCGACGGTGTTCGAAACAATGTTATAAGCGGACTAAAGTGTCAAACCAGATTAAAAATAATAAAACCTTCAGATCGTTATTTCGAATGCCGCGTGTGATAGATGGAAAATCAATTGCACTGCCAAAATTATGTGTTTCATTCGGCGGGGGCTTAAAAACAATAAAGAGAAGCAGCGTCTCCCTTGCTCTCATCATTGCAATTGTTTCGTTCGCGAATTGTGTAAATTTAGGGCTTGCTTATGCAAATAATAATAATAATAATGTTGATGCCCCGTTGAATCAACCATTAAATCTAATTCAAAATGTGCTGTCCGACGATAACAGAAATAACTCCAATTCCCATTCAGAGAAACAAATATACAAGGATTCACAGTTGACAGATTCAGAATCACCTGCAAGGCAAGTCTCTCAGCTAGTTTTAATTCAAATAGAAAATACATGTAGAATGAAAACATGTCTGTATGTATTTTGTATAAACATTGACAGTGTTGACACTGTTAAGCAATATTGTAACAGGAAGAAGGAGGCTTGTCATTAAATTAATTATGTACCGACAACATGATTACAGTTGTGTGTGTACGAATGTGTGATTGTAAACATACTTACATGCATGCAAAACGCATTTGGATACACTACACATAGTGTATACAAATGTTTATATATAGCGAACAGTGTGCAATCTCTATAGTTTGTTGATATTTTGAAACGAATATATAGATGAATATGAAGGCATGTATGTACTGGGTTCAACTGAGGCTGCACAAGAAAATGGGTCTCGAAAACATTTTAATCTTACATAAACAAAAGAAATACTACACACTGTTTACCTTTCATTCAACAAAGTTCAAATTTACTCATCGGAGCATATGCAGTCTGTGGCAATCTAGGAAACTGTGCTTTGGCTTTATTCCCATTTCTTGCCATTCCCATCTCCAAGATGTCTGTAATCAAATTCTGAAGCTATACCAAAAATAACAATTTGCTAGGATAATGAGCAAAAAAGTCATTCAAAATACAATTTTGAATTGCGTCCAGCAGCGCAGTCGCCAAATTAAGTTTGTACGCACGTGTTAGTGTGTGTGTGTGTGTTAGAATCATGAATGAGAACACATCGAGAAAAAGTCGAATAGGTACGGTATTTTCGAATTAAACCAAAACAGAAAATGTAAACATTTGAAAGATTGCAATTTCCGAAATTACGAAAATTCTCAATTTTTAATTAGAAGAGTGGATTGATGTGACAAATATTTCTTTTTAAAAATACACATTTGTATACACACTTTTTGCTACTTATCTTTTAAATTCTGAATGAAAAAGACTTAATTTCGATTATATATGTATATTATACGAGTGTGAGCATTTTCAATTGTTTTTAGTTAAAATCCACACTGTGTGGGTAAGGTAAACTTTGAGAAAAAATGTCCGTTTTTTCTCTTGAGCGGGGGGTTTCCATAAACTATGTTCAAAGTACGCTTGCTGACGTAATTTTGTGGTTTTTTTTGCCAAAACAGTCTAAATGGGAACGAAGTATACATGACCTTGAAGTGTGTTTGATTTCTTATTGAGGGCAGAAGGGAGCGTGAATAAACTTAAGCCAAGTTGACCAGAGTAAATGGTAATAATAAGCATATATTGTATATGTACTTATGGGTTGTTTGGTTGATTAAGATTATATCTGCTTTGTGGTTGATTAAGAATACATAAATATGATTCATATGGTCACCCAGTCCACCATTAGCCCACTCTCTTTATATTATGGATTAAGAAATTACAAATATAATTGATATGGTTTTACAGTCCCACATAAACCGCACACTTGTATTATCCTTAGGTATTTAAAGTTTACTATAAAATATTTATACATGTCTTTATTATCATATAGCTAACATAGTAAACCTTTAATATGATCTATTTGTTCCTATTTACCCCTCTGTTTATTCTTTGAATCTACTAACTAATACGTTCATGAGCTTACCCGAGGCTTTACTCTACATATCTATGGCCCACTTCCACTCACACACAATCTCAGTTTTCAGTTCCCTTTCTTCAGGCGTTACCGATAATTTTATTTACTCCATATACACATGTATGTAATTCGCTGAAAGCCTTCAGCTTTGACTCAATTTCTTGATGTTATCATTTCATTGTTATCAGCTAATGACACACAAACATGTACACAGAATTATGGCCATATATTACATACATACATAATAATGGAACAAATGCGGTTTCTTGAGATGAAAATTTGCTGAAAAGAAAACTGAAATTCTTTTGAGGTCACAAGAACGACGTAGCGACAATTACGAGTCTATACAAATGCATTTGTGTGATGTACGCATACATATACATACTATATGTATATGTACACACATTATGCCTGAATTCGCACACGTAAATGTTGCACATACGCATTTGTGTGCATGGATCTTAGTTGTTTGGGTGCCAATTCTATTTTGGGTTACCTCTTAAGTATGCAAAAACATTACCATCTCTTGAATTCATTTCTTTCTTTGTCTAGACATATAAGTGTTGGAAGAAATAATAGAAACAACACTTGCACCTGGACGAAAATCGAAATTGCTCATTATGTACAAGCACTATATGCATGAAATTGGCATCATATAGAAGGCTGATAACTGTACTTTAATATGCGACTTGTTTCAGGTCGATTCGACCTTTGACACTTTAGCAATCTGCGTCTAAAGAAAAAAGTCCCTTTTAAGCTGGAAAATAATAGAAACAAACGACATTTTTTTGAATATTTCTCGTTTTTTCTGTGAATTCTTAAAAAATGGCTTGTATTCAGTATTTAAGGAATAGCTAAGAATGACCGAATTTGTGAAAAAATTCGGTTCCATTAACCTGTAATATGAAGAAAGGTCAGGGGTCACTGCCCACCTGTATAGCGCAATACTGTCAAGTTTTTTTGGACTCAATGCATCCAATCCCTTTCTTTTATTACTCCCACACGTGTTCTATCCGATTTGAGCCCGAGGACTGCTCAACTCCTCCATTTATTAAGTTGCTGATCTTGCACCCTGTACTAGGCATCGCGGTTTGGGGTCATAACATTATATGAACTCACATTTTACCGTTTTTTGTCATGGAGTAGAGAATACCTTGCAAGCGACAGTGTGTGTCGTCAATAAGAAAAACTCATTAAAAAATGTGACGGGTGTCGTGGTTCCACCGTTGTAAGGAAAATATCGTTAAAAGGCTATGTTTCGCAAATCAAAAATAGTGCCCCAAATTGGAAAAATACTGTGGTTTGATGAAACTAACTTAAATTTGTTTATATCTAATGGAAAACTATACGTAAGACGTCCAAAACTACTGATTCCGATTCCAAGCCCCCACACCATTTGTGGTGTAAATGTCATTCTATGGAAATAATTTGCCCTCTGTAGTTGGGCGATATTCATGATATAGGAACAAATGTGGGCTCCGACTTCGTCACACACTAAGAACGTGATGCCTAAAAGTCCGGATACGGGGGTTTATGGGGTATAATGGCCCCAAACCTGCCTCAAATCTGCCTAGGCCATGGTGCAAGATCAGAAACTTAATAAATTTGAGCGGTTTGACCCATCCCCGGACTCAAATCTGATAGATCCAGTGAGGGTAATAAAGAAAGAGATTAGGGCATTAAACCCGAAAATAAGGAAAATGTTGACAATATTGCGCTATACAGGTGGGTAGTGACTCTGTGACCTTTTTTCATATTACAGGTTAATTGTCGAATTTTCCACAAGTTGGTCATTCTTGTTAGACTTATCTAGCATTGAATGCATGCCTTATTTTTGAGAATTTACTGAAAAACAAAATATTCAAAAATGTGCTTGTTCCTTATATTTTTCAGTTCATAAGGAGTTTTTCCTTTAGGCAGATTGCTAAAGTGTCGGTCACATCACTCGAAACAATTTTAGTACGTTATCGTTTTATGTGAATTTTGCTTGTGTTTCTATGTTTTTTTTGTTTGTTTATTATTTTTCAAGTATTTGTGAATATGCCTGTTCCATTTGGACAAGTATTGATAAGCATATGCACATATGTACGTATGACATAAATAAAATAAAAAAATAAATGAAATATGTATTCATATATCTCTATTTGTCTGTGGGAGTATATACATATGAACTTATTAATTTGTCTGGCCGATAAAACAAAACCGTCAATAGAAAATCTAAATTAGATATACCAAGTGTGTGCAAACATTTTTAACAGGCAGGTAGACATAATACACATGCATGTATACATAGTATAAGATTACCAATTAGCTAGATAACCAATTAGCATAACGATAGAGGAGCATATGTTCATACATATGTATGTATAGTATGTATGTATGTATTTGTGTAACTTGTAACCCAAAGCAGGTTAAATGACATCGAACTTTCGCTATAACAAAGCTGAATTGAAATTATCATGTTGGCACTATCAATAGTGTTCTTTTGATATAGTTTAACTCGATTCCATCGTCATATCTAAAGAGGGTAGATAGTCTGAAGAGTTTTTGAGAATTGTGCAAACTCATTGTCAGATAGAGTGTCGGAAAAAACGTGGTTTGGCAAAAATATTTCATGTGCACATGTTTCGTTCCAATGAAAGGGCTTGAAGGGTTTATCTTTTTGACAAAGTTTCATGGCGCTTATCTTTTGGTTGTAAATCAATTTAATTTTTCTTTACCAAAAGATAAAGCTCGCTTACAGCTAGTTTGTGTATATGTAGCTCCTCAAATTGTTGGGATTATGCTTAACCCTTGCCTTTGCAGAGGGTATATTCATTTTGTTCACAAAGAAACTTAATTTACGTTTTTTTTCATCAATGGGGCCTACTGTGCATCGTATATCATTGTTAAAAGACCCTATTTAAACAAACTATACGATAATTCATTAGGCTCAACATCAGCTAAAATCGTAATACCCGACGTTAAGTTATATTACTAATTATGTTCTTGTTCTTATTCGCTGCCAACTTGCGCCGCCAGGCACGTTTAAGTTTCTGCTGACAGACTTAGCAGGAATACAAACACACACGCATACACCGTCAACTACACACACACGCAAACATATGTACAAACGCACACACATGCATTCGTGTGTGCAATTGCAAGCTGACCGTACCGCATGCAGGTGTGTGAGTGACTCTGCGAGTGTACACATTACGAGGCTGCACCAAAATCAATAAATAAACATACACATACATACTTATAAGGAACACACACACACACACACATGTAGCGAACGAAATGCACACTTTGATATTTTCAAAACTGCCAAACCAAACAGAGGGAAGCGCGTTGGTGGCGTTTCTTCTTGGTTCTTATTTTCGTGTTGCCATTTATAATCCGAAAAAATCTGGATTGCGTCGGTACGAACGAGGATTTTCGTAGTGCTTGCTAACGACGACAGCGGCACTTGGCCCTCCACATACCCACACACACACACACATACCCATATTATTAACGTCTACTTCTTTTGACTCATCACATGTAATTCGAGGCTAATCCCATAAAGGTCGAGCAGAAAGAACAAATCAAAGTGCCTCCACCATAAAATGAAACATGGTCTTAATATGATTAGAGATCTCTACCAAATAATCCTTAACCTTGACTATCACGCTTTATTTAATTAATGGATAATAGTTTAACTTATATCATTTTATTTTAGTGCACGCCAAATTCAAACTGGCTCAGCGGTACGAATTATTGGAATGCGCTTGGAGGATGATAGTTCAGAATCCAATGAGGGTATTCCCAGTGTTTTGAGTGACAAACTGCAGACGATACGTGTCTTTGGGTTTGGCATAAAAGAGAATACCGTCATTGCGTTTACCAACGAGGAGAATGAATACAAGGGAGCTTGTCAGAAGCCAAAAACGGAAATCTTCAAACCCGATAAAGTATCTTCTGATGGTTTTACAGCCACATACACCATCAAAGTTATCCACTCAAGCGGTGCGCTATATATCTGTGCGAAGAACGATGAAGGTGTTCAGGTGAGTTAATATATAGGAAAGTATTATGACATTATAAATATTGAACCTATTTTAGCACGGTACTGCAGCAGATACAACACCTCTGGAACATCAGGGCAATTCAAATTGGATGAAAATAGAAACGCATGAGCCATTATTGCCCATCTGGGTTGCCATCATAGTCATTGTGACATGTCTTGCCTTCTCGGCTCTGTTCTCTGGACTCAATTTGGGACTTATGGCCATGGATCGTACCGAATTAAAAGTAAATATCCTCAAATGGTATCTCTATTATATCTGTACTGTAACTTTCATGGTTTTTTTTTGGCAGATTTTAAGGAATACTGGCACGGAAAAAGAAAGAAAGTATGCTGCCAAAATTGCACCTGTCAGAGATCAAGGTAATTATCTGTTGTGCAGTATTCTCTTGGGTAATGTGTTGGTTAACTCCACCTTTACCATTCTGCTGGATGGTTTGACCTCTGGACTATTTGCTGTCATATTTTCCACACTTGCCATTGTGCTTTTCGGTGAAATAACACCTCAGGTGAGTTTAGTCTTGCCAACGATGGGAGATGATCAAAATCAATTTTAAACTACAAATCCATTAAGGATTATAACATTTTGATATCCAATGTGGTGAATATGGTCTATAAAATATGGTTTATCTTAGGCTGTTTGTTCGAGACATGGCTTGGCAATCGGAGCCAAGACCATAATGATTACAAAAACTGTTATGGCCATAACAGCTCCGTTATCCTATCCAATATCTCGTATTCTCGATGCAATTTTGGGTGAAGAAATTGGTAACGTCTTCAATCGTGAACGCCTCAAGGAACTTGTTCGCGTAAGTCGAAAAATCCATTTTAAGTTTTATTATGCCAAAAGAATACATATTTATCAATTCTTTTATTTTAGGTCACCAACGATGTCAATGATCTAGATAAGAATGAAGTGAATATTATATCCGGTGCATTGGAATTACGTAAAAAGACTGTTGCCGACATTATGACACACATAAATGATGCCTATATGCTGTCCCTGGATGCTATACTAGACTTTGAAACCGTTTCGGACATCATGAACTCGGGCTATTCCCGTATTCCCGTATATGAGGGCGATCGGAAGAACATTGTTACTTTGCTATATATTAAGGATTTGGCGTTTGTTGATACCGATGATAATACTCCATTGAAGACGCTTTGTGAATTCTATCAGAATCCAGTACACTTCGTTTTCGAAGATTATACCTTGGATATTATGTTTAATCAGTTTAAGGAGGGAACCATCGGACACATAGCATTTGTTCATCGCGTGAATAATGAAGGCGATGGTGATCCATTCTATGAAACTGTAGGCCTTGTCACTCTGGAAGATGTCATCGAGGAGCTTATTCAAGCGGAAATTGTCGATGAAACGGATGTGTTTGTCGACAATCGTACAAAGATTCGTCGGAATCGATATAAGAAAGCAGACTTTTCTGCTTTTGCTGAGAAGCGGGAAACTCAAGCTGTTCGTATATCACCTCAACTAACGTTGGCAACATTCCAGTACTTGAGTACAGGTAAAATAATTAAATCATAATTGGGAGAAATCATAATTAACCAATTTAATGTGTATAATCTTACAGCTGTGGATGCTTTCAAAAAGGATATAATTTCTGAGGCGATCTTGCGGCGGTTACTTAATCAGGACGTTTTTCACAGCATTAAATCAAAGGGAAAACTTAAGGACGATCCCAGTTTGTTTATATTCACGCAAGGGAAAGCTGTCGACTTTTTCGTACTTATATTAGAAGGTCGTGTAGAGGTGACAATCGGTAAGGAGGGGCTCCTCTTTGAAAGTGGGCCATTTACCTATTTTGGTACTCAAGCGTTAGTTCAGAATGTAGTGACAGGTAAGCAAGAAATTCAAATACGGAAATGTTATGGTATATATATATACTTAAACTAATCTGTAGATTCTCCTTCGCAAATGGGATCAATGCAGTCCTTGAATATGGACTCGAAAATTCGGCAAACTTTCGTTCCTGATTATTCGGTTCGCGCTTGTGCTGATGTGATATATATTGCAATTAAGCGTAGTTTGTACCTAACTGCGAAGAAAGCAACACTGCTCGAGAAGAGCCGCAAGTCTGGCACGTTCTCGGGAGAAGCGTTCGATGACGAAGTCGAACGTCTTCTGCACTCAATAACTGAAGACGATAAGCAACACGCTTACTTATCGGCCAGTCAGAGCACAAGACGTTTATCTAAGCCCAATCGGAGTGTCACATCATCGCCTTCAAATAATGAGATCTCTCAAGACGAAAGGAGTCACAGTGCTCTCAGTGGTCACAATCATCCAGGTCAAAGAATTGCACCTGAACGTACAGAGGATGCTTCATTGAGTAGTCTGGTAACATCGGATGTTGCGGGGGATCTTCAGAATGGAGAGAACGACGACAGAGATGGAACAGCGGCTTCCACACCACTATTGCCAAAACCAACTGATGGCAGCAGTGAAACAAGCAAACAGAATAAGCCTCAATAACAACAGTTGTTGGAGCACATCTATGTTAAGTCCTACCTACAAGCAAAGTATATATTTCCCATTAGAACCACTCACAATCAATTCTATCGTTCTATATTTAAATACCGAAACAAGCTTGCCTCTTTACCTAACCTTAAATTTGTTAATATTGTTTTTGTTGGATCTTGTTTTCAAAAAATTTTTTAATCACAATATAATTTATTTTCAAAACAAATTAGTGTATTTTCAAAGACTTTGGTAGCTTATTTCTAAGAACAGCATAGCTCATACAATGTCATTGTTAATTTACAATAAATAAGTACAGATCGTTTGTATCGTTAAATTATGCATATATTACCTCATAAAGTATGTACTTAAGAAGTGAAATTAAGCACCACCACCACTGCATGCGATCCTCCCTATATACCCTATATTTCTACTTCCAATTTCTCACTCAATATAAATTCAAATGTATTAGACTGCAGCATTAGTTAGATTTTGTTGTTAAATTTGCTTTTTGCTCAAGTTATCTGTTTATAAAATATATTTATAGTTTAAAGACAGTCGCAAAGTGTTACTATTGTATAAAAAATCGTATAAATATATTCTTTATAAATTTGCACAAGTTTCTATTGTTGTTCAATGTTTGCGTTAAATGAATAAATGCATTCTTCTAAATATTTAATCTATTATTAGTTAATGTAGCTTAACTTGTGACATTAAATACTAAAGAAGTTAAGAACTTCTTTCCTGTTGTTTATTTAACTAATCGTGTTAATTAGTAGATTACAATGTCTTAAAATTGAAGCCTATACGAAACAAACCCATGTTATATATAAATAATATTATAATAAAAACAACAACAAACACAATAAACACATGTACAACAAGCTAAGTTTATTGGTTAAAACATGTCCATCGCATTTGTGAGTGACGCTAGGAGACTGTTCCGACCAGCGTTAAGATAAGGAAAAAAACAAATATCTTGAAAAATTCTTGCAAAGAACCTACATATTGAAACATGTGCTTGCAATAAAATATATACATACATTTTATAGAAATCATATATATTTACTATTAAATGATAAAATATTAAATGTCAATAGTGCTACTTTGTTACTTCCTTATATTTACAATATATACATATATATTCGTATATAATATTTACGTGATTTCTTTTTTATGTTTATGTTGGCTACAGAAAATAAGTAAGTATAATTTAATAATTTTAAAAAAATGGTGGATTACTTGTTGTACCGTAACATTCATAACTTTGATCGGTCCCAAGTCTTTTCCGTTAAGAATACTTGAACACTTTGCTCCAATGAGTCGTTTTTCATTAAATGCCATTTTCTAGACTGCGTTAAGAAATAAACACCACAAGAACTGTGATACTAAATTTGCAAACAAAGAAAATCTAAATTATATCTACGGAAAAGGCTAAATCGTATAGAGCCGCAAAAAAAAGGCTGAATAATGAAGAAAACGGCTTGAACCTAGAAAAAATAAATATATAACGTAAAAAGGCTAAGTTGACAACACTGCACAAACACTGACCAGGGCTGAACACTGTTTGTTGCGCATCAGTTGAATATTATCGATAGTTTAGTATTTTCGATAAGGAAATACCACAACTACTAGGGCGAACAGGGCTAAACAACGTTCACTTTATTCACATTACACAGAACGAGTGCCTAGCTTCACAATTGTTTTTTGTTACAGATTCGTTTTTGTATGAAATCATGCAGCGCAGAGATAAATCCCACTCAGGTGCCGGCAGAGGAACCGGTCGTCCGCCTGGACTGAGCGGCAGGGAGATTGGCATGTACTATAGGAATCTGGCCAGACAACGTAAGAAAGATGGCAACGAGGAGAAGAAGATTCGTCTTGGCTGTGATGTTAGTATTCCGCCTACGATTCTAAAGCGGGTGAACGAATGCATGGAACAATTCGAAGCTGGAGATATAAATGTAGAGAATTTGGATGCGAATTTTAAAAAACAATTTCGCGAATTGTTGTCGGTTAATTTCGATGAATTTGTGCTCGAGACGAAGAAGCAATACGAAGATGTTGAATACCGGAATTGCGACTTGGATGAGCGTCTAAGAAAGAAGCAGGAGGAATGTCTGCAATCTCCAGAGTTTAGTTCACGATACAAAGACCGCTTAAAATTGCCCACAATGGCGCAAGCCGAAAAAATCATCAAGGCTGTCGAACAAAATCAAGTGATATTAATTGTGGGCAGCACGGGATGTGGCAAGACCACGCAAGTGCCACAGCTGCTGCTTGACGATTGCATCGCCAAGGGAATCGGTACTAGTTGCCACATTTTATGCACGCAGCCTCGACGCATTTCGGCGATCACTGTAGCCGAGCGTGTCAGCTATGAACGGAACGAGTCACTTGGACAATCCGTAGGCTATCAAATACGCCTGGAAGGCTGCAAGCCACGGGATCGAGCCTCCATCAAGTACTGCACCACGGGAATACTGTTGCAGCAGATGCAATCGGATCCACTGCTGCATAATGTGAGTGTGCTCATCTTGGACGAGATACACGAGCGCAGTGTAGAGACAGATCTAGTGATGGCCCTGCTCAAGTATATACTGCCACAGAGGCCTAGCCTAAAGGTGATACTGATGAGTGCCACTGTGCGGGAGCAGGACTTTTGCGACTACTTCAACCAGTGTCCAATGCTACGCATCGAGGGAACTATGTTTCCTGTGGAGGTGCTCTATCTGGAAGACGTTCTCACTCTCACCGGCTATCGTTTCGGCAATAGGCAATCGGATGGACGGAATAAAAAACCCAAACGTGATCAGCCTGAGCACAGAGCTATGATTGAACCATACATAAGAAGAATGCGTGGTAAATATGCGGACAGAGTGTTGGATCAACTGCGTCTGACCGAATCAGAGGGTTGCGAGGAGATTGACTTTATAGCCGATCTTATATTCTACATATGTGAAACACAGCCAGATGGTGCTATATTGGTATTCATGCCGGGCTTTGACAAAATATCACAGCTACATAGAGCACTGGAGTCTCCACGATCCGCGAAAGGTCAACGCTGGCGCGACTATCTACAACTGTTTCCATTGCACTCTAAAATGCCTTCGGTGGAACAGCAAGCTGTATTCCGGCGACCACCCAAGGGAAAGCGGAAAGTTATCATCTCAACTATCATAGCCGAGACATCGGTTACCATCGATGATGTGGTTTATGTCATCAATACCGGTCGTACCAAGATGAGCAACTATGACATTGAGTCCAACATTCAGACGCTAGAAGAGTGTTGGGTCACCCAGGCGAATACACAACAGCGCAAGGGTCGTGCCGGTCGCGTACAGCCCGGAATCTGTTATAATCTCTTCAGTCGCGCACGTGAGAATCTTATGCCTGAGGTGCCCACGCCGGAGATATTACGCTGCAAACTAGAATCCATTATACTGAGTCTAAAACTGTTGCATATCGATGATCCTTATGTGTTCCTCAAAACCCTCATCAATGCGCCCGTCGAGGAGGCCATTGGCAAAGGCATCGCACTGCTCAAAAGGTAAGTCTTGGCATGGATATCTTAATTGAAAACTGAAGATCAAGTTGAGTTCTATACAGGATTGAAGCATTAGATAATAATGGTCTGCTTACGCCATTAGGAATGCATCTGGCCAAACTCCCGATTGATCCACAGATGGGAAAAATGCTTGTGTTTGCAACACTGTTCCGCTGTCTGGATCCAATCACCTCAGCAGTTGCTGCATTATCGTATAAGACTCCGTTTTATACTCCGCTGGATCAGGAGCGACGCGTGGATGAAGTGAAACGGAAGCTATCACTACGCATGCGTAGTGATCATCTGCTAGTGCATAATACGATTTGCGCATATCGCGAAAGTCGTGCGGCACATCGAGACCGCGACTTTTGCTATAATCATTTCATAAGTTTGACAACCATTCAGCAATTGGAACGCATGAAACAACAATTCTCCGAGCTCCTACATAACTATAAGTGAGTACAAGAGTACAAGTGCAAGCAGATCAGTATAATAGATAACCTTATCTTTATATAGATTTCTAACAGCATCCAAATGCAAAGACCAGTCTTCCAACATAAACTCCGAAAAGATTCCCTTGGTACGGGCGCTAATCGGGGGTGGCCTCTATCCAAACATGGCGCACTTATGGTTAGCTATTTTCTATTTAGTTATAAAGATATATAAATATAAATATATATATATTTTATTATTCAAAATTATAGCAAATCTCGTCAAATCAAGAATCGTGTGCGTGCCATACACAACATGTCCACAGATGATGGACGCCGTGTCAACTTTCATCCTTCGTCAGTGAACAGCGGCGAGGGCTCATTCGATTCCCACTATTTTGTATACTATCAACGTCAGAAATCTACAGCATTATATTTACTCGATGCCACTATGGTGTTTCCCATGGCTCTTATTATTTTCGGGGATAGTGTCGAGAGTGGTACCCATGAAAACACGCCATATCTATCTGTCGCACAGACTTATTAGTAAGTATACAAATCTGTATATTTCATATATAATATATTTATATATATATATTTTTTTTTCTTTAGTTTCAGGTGCAATCCAGAGACCTCATCTGTAGTTTTAAAATTGCGAAACAGCTTACGGGGTTTACTGATAAAGAAGGCTCTGTATCCCTCGCCGATCGAAGAGGAAAGCCACGAGAATAAGCTTATAAAGTATGTAAATTTTCTCTGCACTTTTTTACTTAGTTAAATACGTTTTCTTCTTAACAGAGCTATCGAGCTGCTTATATCTATTGACGAGAGCATAGAAGACGATTATGATTATACGAATTTTGAGGATATTTGTATATAGAAATTTATTTATTCATATTTTTTTAATTTATCAAATCTCAGTGTAACCAAATTTTGTATATACGTGCATGTAGATAGATCTATAACAAATTCCAGATGCCAAATGTCGCTTAGTCATTTTCAAGTAAGGAAAACACATTTTTTGAACATGAAGGTTGCTCTACTGGATCATCATCATCATCATCATCTGAATTACTCTCGTCATTTGTGGTGCTCACCTCATCATCCTCCTCGTCGCCTGAAAATTGTATAGACACATTGTTTATAAAATATTTATAAATCAATCAAATTCTTTCATACTTACTTTCGGTGCATGTGGATGAAACATCCTCATTGGTTTCTTCACTAGCCTGCTCAGACTCCTGGTAATATTTAACCTCTGCTAAGTCGGGGTGTGACCGCCATGTTTCTAGATTCTCATGGTAGTCAGGTGGATAGAATTGCAGCACCAACTGCTGTTGTCCAGCCAAGCACATGCGCAAAATATTATTGGCGGCACGATAACGATCCGGACGCGCCGCCTTGGCAGTTACAAATCCACGTTTATAGGCCCAAGCATCGGAAATGGCAACAGCTGACCACTCATCATAGTCATCGGGTAGTTGCACTCGCAGTAGCTTGGGCAAATCAATATGCTCCGCGAGGAGTTTGAGCGAGCGATAAGGCACTTTCAGTTGGGAAATGGGGAAACTCCCAAGAAGCACCTGCAAGCGCTTTGGCGTGCGCGAAGGAAACACAAGACCAGGACAATCGCAGAGACGAACGTTGTTTGTAAGGAAAATTGTCTGGAAGTGCTTTGTCTTACCCGGTGTTCGACTAACACTGACAACTTTGCGTCCTTTTAAGGCATTTATGAGCGATGACTTGCCCACGTTGGGAAAACCAACGCAGCCAATAGTTAAAACTTCATTCTGGTATCTCGAGTGTTGATGTGGCGTGGTGTCCACGGTACTTGTGATGTGCAGCATGCCTTCAACCTGAGTCTTGAGCTCATCATCATGGCTATCACACATGTCATCACGTATCTTGCTCTCCCAATTGGACAGATCAACATCGTTCTGCACATAACGTTGGCACTCGCGGAATATATTGAATACTCCCTTCATGCTTCGTTGATGCGCCTTTGACTTCTTTTTCTTATCTTTGGGCACGCGTGAATATGAAGCAAAAAGCACAACAGGCAGTTCTGGATAAAGTTTGTTGAAATACTGGCGCCATGCAATGACAGCCTCGGGCTCAACTAGATCCACCTTGTTGAGAATAACAATTGCGTTCTTTTTCAGCGTACGAATAATATATGTATATAATGAGGGTGGGAACTGTAGAGAGGCATATCGCACATCCACAATGATAAGCAGAATATCTGAGAATTCGAGGACACGCCATAGTTGACGCCACGTTTCCAGATTAAGTTCAAACAAGGAGAGTTCATTGCTGTCAACAAGTTTCTTGAAGACCTCATCGACATATTCCTGCGAAAGATCTTAATATTGAATTACACAGATTAGAATTTTCCTTCCTGACTTGAATTACCTTAAAATAACGATTCTCATTGCGATCCAACTGCTCTTTGCTGCTATCAAAGCTCCATGGGGGACGCACAGGAAAATCAAAGCCTTCAAAGTACGATGCATCCATCTCGCGTTCCTTGGGAGTCATAACATTCAATGGCTTAAAGCCATCCTCCTTCATTATATCCAACTCCTTTTTGCTTTCCTGAGTGAACTGCAGATTGTAACGATTTATATTCTTATCGTATTTACCGCTGCGGTTTGTCGGCTGCTCCATTAGCTTATGTGACGTAGTCATTGCCGTTGCCACCGGTGCATCCTCGCTAGTTTCATGAGAGTTGAACATGTATTTCGGTGGACCTGCGTTTATAAGGTAGTGTAGTGTGAAACCGGCATATTCGGATAGATTTTATAAACATTACCTTTTCCATGGCGTTTTTGTAGCAATTGATCTTTCTTTTTTTTGCCACTGAATGGAAGCTTACGTCGTTGTTGTGGCATTTTTAAAATAGCTGCTTAATTTCTTAAATTTAATTTCACAATTTGTTGTGCTCCTTCCGGCTGCTGCATTTGATTACTTTATTTGCATAGAGATGGTTCTAGAAAGCTTTCGGTTGAGCGGTACTCGATTAATTTGATCGATAATTAAAAATAATTGCCGAGCAGATTTTTAGATATGCGTGACAGCTGTGATAATGAGTTATCGATAGATAAACTAGCAATATATGTTTTAAGTATTTATGAAAACAAACGAAAATGGTCTCATTTTAAAAATCGATGAGAGGAAAAAGACGCACAACAATGAATACAACAATAAAATCGAAAAAAGGATGAATTTACACATAAAACCTTAAAATTTCGGTAGGAAATTAGTTGAATAAATAAGGTATTGGCACTAAGGAAGCAGCATAAAATGAGTGACGATGTTGGCGTGCTTTCGATTTAAATTGGCGCCTATCGCTCATCGATAGCATAACGTTGTGGCACTAAGCATCGAACACATAGAGTAATCTTTGAAACCTCTCAAAACTAAAGATAATGTTTTTTGTCCAAAGTCCCGTTATAATATATGCATATTAATGCCTCTAAAAGGTATCAAAGTTTTGGAGTTTGTGGGTCTGGCACCCGGTCCTCTATGTGGCAAAATACTAGCTGACTTTGGTGCCAGTGTAACCCGCATCGATAAGGTAAATATACTCGTAAACAAACAAATAGGTTTATGTCCGTCTTTTGTATTGCCGCGCACCTGTCTAAATACAACACTGCTCCTGTAGTGTTTCGATTACGCTGACTGTAATTTTAAAGCTGTTTTTGGTTTGGTTTATAGGCATTGAAGGACTCTTCCATTTTCGTTAAAATTACGAGACCTCCCTCGTATTATGAATCTATTCAATGTACCACCCATGTAAATACCATTTATGCATACCAACAGGTGCTTGATAACCCCTTGGATGTTTTGCATCATGGAAAGCGCACTTTGGCCGTCAATCTTAAAAGAGCAGAAGGTCAGAAAATTGTGCGACAACTTTCTAGCAAATATGACGTGATCGTAGAACCCTTTCGACCTGGGGTTATGGAAAGCTTGAATTTGGGTCCTAATGAATTGTGTAAAGAAAACCCTCGACTGATATATGCACGACTAACGGGATTTGGTCAACACGGCCGCCTAGCACCGCGAGCAGGTCATGATCTCAACTATGCTGCAATTTCCGGAGTACTTTCCATGCTGGGTCGCCAACATGAGAAGCCAACGGCTCCGATCAATATCTTGGCCGACTTTGCAGGTGGAAGTGTTATGTGTGCTTTGGGTATATGCCTAGCGCTATTGGAACGTCACAACTCTGGCCGCGGACAGATTGTAGATGCAGCTATGGTTGATGGCGCTGCTTACGTTGCCAGTTGGTTGTTCATGTCCAGAAATCTGAACATATGGAACGAGAGTCAAGAACGTGGAACTAATCTACTCGATGGCGGTGCCTTTTTCTATGATACATATAAAACTAAGGATGGTCTCTACATGTCTGTGGCCGCATTGGAGCCACAGTTCTTTGAAATAATTAAAAATCGTTTGCAACTACCGACAGATCTCCAGCAATATGGGGAGGAGCATCAGCAGCTTGGCCGGAAACTGCTGACGGAAAAGTTTCAAACTAAAACCCAAGCCGAATGGTCCGTTATATTTGAAGATGTAGATGCTTGCGTATACCCTGTAATTGATTGGCAAGATGTGCAGAAACATGATCATAATATGCTGAGGGAATCCTTCGAACGGATGGGAGATGTACTGGCACCTCGTCCGGCGCCTCGTCTTAGTCGTACACCTGGTGAATTACGTCGAAATCCAGAAAGTGAGGACAGGGCCTTCCTCGAGGAACTCAACCTGCAGCCAGCGGAACTGCGCAAACTTCAAGAGGATGGGGTGCTTACGCTCCCGATAAGCTCGAAGTTGTAAAAGCATATATGTATATATATTGTGATTGGTAGTTAATAAAAGACCTTTTTTTACTTGCATTCAAAATACTTTTATTCCTTTTTCCTTGCACACAACATAATTACATTTTCTTATCATCATCACGTACAAACTATCAGTCATACATCATTATGTTTAAACATATAAACCGGATTTTGTTTTTGTTTACATACTTATAGAGAACTCTAATAGCATATGAAAACAAAAGAGTTTTCATCTATGGGTGAGACGAATTAATTTGGTTTTCTTTAGACATGCATTTACCCAAACTCTCTCTATCATTACATATATCATCTTTAGTACACTTATTCTTATTACTAACATACTCAACATTTATCTACGATTCTAATTTGGGCTAGAGCACCGCGCGTCGGCATTACCAATTTAATTATTATGATATAATATACTTTATATGTACGAAGGTTTGTACATGTTTTAGTAAATTTTACTAGGTTTCTCTTCGGTTAGTTTAGTAATTGTTTGTTTGTTTGTTTGGTACGTCCCGCGTAAAGTAATTATTCAAAGTCCTTATGTAGTTGTCTAGGTAAGTATTTCTTGTGTTGCGTATAAGCAGAAGTCTCAGTTCTCAGTATAAAATCAGTACTATATATTTGTAAGTTCATCATGTTTTGTTTTGTTTTGTTCGGTTCCATGTTATTTCTTATTTCACTTTAAAATCGTTGTTTATATTACAATCTTAAAAAAATATTTCTTTACCTTCTTTCTATTGGCTGTAGCCGCGCGGGGTGCTTTGCTCAATATACATATACTCTCTATATATGCACGCTGACGCTCACGCTCGCACGAAAATTTATGAATCAATCAAAATTACACTCATAGTACACATCACAGCTGGAGTTTACCATTTGAAACGGACGACTTTTCACTTATCATTCTCACGAGATTACATTTAGATCCAAATTCGTAATCAATCTATCTTAAAATTACATTAATGATGAATTTTCTTGTGTTATACTACAATGTTACAATACAATCAGACAGACTACTACACACAATTTGTAGGGGTTTTCATGTTTTTTTTTTCACTTTAAAGTTTGGAATGATACTAACACACATAAATATCTCTCTCAGTCACAGCTCTCACTCAAAAATATACAGATTTCGCTTACAATATATACAATATATGAATAAATAAAACTATGAAATTAATGTAGCGATGACACCATTCAAAAGTTTCATTTGGATTTCATAAGGTTTTTCGTCTCAATATCAGACACACAGATTTAACATAATCATCTTCATCATCATCATACACAATCACAACAAGTTTGTTCTCTCAACCATCCAACCAAGTTTCACTCTCATCCTCATCCAAACACACCTGAAAGACTGGGCAAAAAAGATTACGGAAAAAAGAAAGAATTAATTATCAGTTTAGGATTATCATATAACTAATTTCGTATTGAGCTAAATAAATATATATGGTATATATATGTATATATTTAGAATGTTGTTTTTTATATGCAACTTACTTTCGCATAACACAGCCACAAATCTCCAATTTTTCTTATAGACGTTATCCGGCACTCTCAAGCAGCAGACACACATCATCATACTTCATTATCTTCATCCTCATTATCACCTCAATCAATTTCACTCAAAGCTAGAGATAAAAGTAATCTAATTCGATTTGACAATTCAATTCAAGTGGAAACTATAATAATTAGAAACAATTACCAGTTCAATGTTCTTGCAAAATAAAAATTATTTTTTTTTTGTATATTCAATTTTGGGTATTCCGATTTCCACATACATCTGATTTTAAGCGTTGGACGGCTATAAAATATTATGTCATGTTTTGCGAGACCTACACCAATAAGATTTTTAAAATAAAATAATCATTAACTCATTTGTGTAGGTCTTAAATAATCTATTTGATTTAAAACTTTTGAATTGGTAATTTGTCTTTGATATCAATAAACAATAACGAAATGATTTAGTTTGATAGGGGGTATATTACCTAGTTACAATGCATTGATTCAAAATCGTTAAAAGATTTTAAACGGTTTCAGGCAAGACTATTTTCATCCTTGATTTACGTTTGCTTTAACGTGGAATTTGTTCTACTGAAATTGTCTCGATCTGTCCTTAAAGTATAGTATGTATGTCTTTTCGTATCTTGTATGTATGTCACAGTACTCATTGTCAGTTTGTATGAATGTAAAGTGGACCCTGGTCAGTTTTCCATGGTTCTAAAATCGATGGGAGCTGTTATATTTGAATGAATTGTCGATTTTTGTATGGTAATATGACTTTTTTATATTATTAACTTTTTTTTATTGACAATATATATATACTTTTTGTAATCAAAAACAAATTAACATGATTTTGTGTTCGATAATGTCCTTAAAGATGAATTCCTTACCGTTTAAAATCCTTTTGGCGTTTACAATTTAATAGATTTTTATATATGTATTGTGCATTTCTTGACTTGACATTCCTTAAAACTAAGGTCATTCGTTTCACATTTAATATATGCTTAGATTAATAGAAAAACTTACATTTAGTAATATCACACAACTCACGCCACACATGCGCGCAAATGAAGTTCCCATATATGAGGATAGAAAGAGAACTTCACAATCCACATCATTTTATCCAGTTAAGACATCCATACACAACACATACTACAGATTCACACTACAAATAGACCAAAAGGGTGTTAGTAGATAGTCTTTTCTTTAGGAATTTCTATGGAAAGGTTTCTTTGTTTCTTTATACAGACCCGCAATCGACGTGATTATTCAGACTTAAATCTATTACTCCCATATAGTATTTCATTCATACGTTTCACGTAAGATCCGATATTTCGTTCAAATCTTGTTCATTCTTAAATTTTCTCTCTCACTCACACGTGTACACACACTGTCACACATTCGCACACATATCCACAGACTAACATTCTTCTCTCTGCATCACACATATTTGAATGATGATATAATCGTATTTTCAATCATTTTCTTTTCCCATTTACAAATTTGATTTTATGAACTATTGTAGCAGCTGTACGATAAGTTGTATCTTATATTGCTGTATATTTAAATGAGTTGTTTTTAGTGTTTAGGATTTTTATGATGTCATAATTTGTAGACTTAAATTAAAAGCTCATTGGAGATGACTTAATTTTGAATAACTTTTGTTTGTGTTTTTTTTTTGTTTCTAATTTTACGTAATTCTTTTTTGTGTGAAAATATGTAAAAAAAAAAACATATGCGTGTGATTATTTGGGAATAGTTTGGATACGCCTCTTAGGAAATGTCGAATTTGCTAATCATGTTTTCACACAAAAATAACAATATAAATATTAAAATTATAGCAGGATTTTTGACTTACAATTAAATTTATAAACAACATTATATTATATCTTATCAAGTGTTGCACAGCAACTGAAAATCGGACAGATAGAACATTGTTTTATTTTATTCGGACTGGACTGCAAAAAGAAAATACATGAAATACCAGAAACAAGAAATGTATATCAAGAAATTCGAAATTTTAAATAATTTTTCTACTCACCAGTTAGCTGCGTACATTTATAAGGATGGGGTTTTAGAATTATATAGCTAATAAGAATTTTGTTTAGTGAGTTATGACCTGGCTATTAATCTTCTTGATCTCCTTGGCAGCCCAGGTGCATAACATTTTGGTACGTTGGCCCTTTGAACGTTTGCCTTCGGCCAAAAATTGTGTGATAATGACATCATCCAGTATGGGATAGAGCCGGGGGCCAAACGAGGTGCATAGATCTCCAATGACGCCGGCGGCACTGGCCATCATCGAGTCGGAGACCTCACCTTCTTGAGCGATACGCTTAATAAATCCAATGATGTGCATTAGATGCGGCTCCATATGATATACATCATTATTGGCCGTTTGCTCAACACCCTTAAGGCCCTGAATGATGCCAGTGTAGGCCTCCAGCACACTCTCGCGCAGCTCGTGGATATACTCGTTCATGTCTAAGCTTGTAGGATCAACCTGTAGAATAAGAAACTCTTAATGAATGAACTTCAAAAACAACTTAGCTCTATGATTCTTACTTGCAAGTTTGAGGCAGCACGCAACATATCGAGAACAACATTCAGATATTTCAAAAAATCGCTGCCTATGCTCAGAGCCATGTCTCCAAAAGCGGACAAGATCTGGGGCTTAACACTGCGATGTAGATTCGGCTCAGCCAAATCGTTCATTAGCACAGACATAATCTCATCGCAATAGGGCACCATCATGTGCTTTAATGCGCGACAGATATCTCCGGTAAGTCCAACGGAGGCACAGCAAACTTGATACTCTTGGTGATTTTTAAGTCCCATGATAAGGAAATCTTTGAACGCGGGCATGTACTTTACAAACTGCATGCCAAGCAACTCGACCAACGTGGAGACGGCCAAGAAGGCATCTTCTTGAACACCACCGGACTTGCCTGCACAAGAGCTGAACATAGTTAGCAGAGCTGTCATGATGGCATCTGAAATTTGTGGTGCATCTTCTTCGCGAACCTTACGCAAGACACTCTGCAACGTGGCGCACAATAGAGACTGCAGATCGTTGAATTGATGACGATCGCTGTGATTGCTAATGTGTGTCTCCATTTGCATGACCTGATTGAGACGCTCCAATATAACAATCGTTGTACGCTGAACGACCAGATAACAATCTAATGGGGAGTTCTTAATCATGTCCATCAACGCCTCGTAGGCAGCGCCACGTAAATTGGCCTGGGCGCCATCTGAACGATCTGTGGCCTCCAGCAGCTGTGTTATGATAATCTCAAAGTAGGGCGAGAGGGCATATGTCTCTGGGGTGTCGCCCTCGTTGGTAATGGCTGCCTCATAGGCTGCTTCCGAGAGTCCAATGAAAGCCCAGCAAACGTTGGCGGCAACACGAGGTTCTGATTTCAAACTCTTGACGAAACACTCCAGCAATGTTTGCAAATAGGTCTTATTAATGGCTGCCTCTGGTATGAGCTGTTAAGGTAAAAGGTTACTTCAGTTTGTTTTTGACTGTAGTTTCCTCTTATACTTACATCGCATATGCGGCCAAAGGTCCAGGCAGTTGTATCTCGCACTATGACGCTGGAATCGTACATGAGGCGGATCAGCGTGGGCATGGCTTGCTCAACAAGCGGCTTCAACGTATTAGTCTCAAGGCCATTAAGCACTGACCCAAAAGTCATGACGGCAGCGTCACGATAACGCCAATTGGGCGATTCAATGTTGTCCTTTATGAATGGTAGAACATGTGGTACAATCTCATCTTCGCAGCAAGTGGCCAAAAGCATAAGGCAAACTGAAGAAGCCTTGGGCGGGCTCCATGTGTCCTCATCATCACATTCGTCCTGTTTGGTTAGCTTCTCCACAAGCACTGGCGTCAAGAATTGCAGAGCACCGCGTGCATAATGCTTGGAAACACGTTGTGGTGCTCTTCCTTGATCTGTTGCCTCTTGGCTCTCAATGGCAAGATCAATTTCCTCATCACTAACGTTGGACCAAAACTCAATACCCTGTAGGGCAATGGCATCGTTGTCCGACTTCATGGCTTCCAATGTGATGGGAAACAGGGCCTGAGCCATGTAGGGCTCCATGAATTGATAATACAGGGACATTATTTTCACCAGACACTGCAGAGCGGCAACACATATCTGTGTGTCTGTGCACTGCGTAGCCTCACAGACCACCTCCATGATGAAATTACGCTCCATATCCTTCTCAAAGTTGGCCTTGGTGAATTCCAGCGAGTTATGCAACGCTGTTGTGGCCGCTAGGCGAACATGATTGCTCGGCTCCTGCTTACGCATGCCATGAATGATGGCCGTCAAGACATGGTTGGATTGATTCTCGAGAACGCCGTAACGGATATCCTGGCAGATGTAGCCAATCGCTTCAAGGGCAGCCTCACGATGCGTTTCGCTGGATCCCTCATGAACGACCTTATTTACCAGCGTCTGTATCAGAATGCCCCATCGGCCAATTGGTAGCTCAATGACTGCAACATAAGCAACACACTGAGCCGCACAAGATGGTCGCGTGTTTTCAGTGCCCAAGGCTGCAAGGATCTGTAACAGAAACAATAAACAACCTATTATATCCATAACAATTTGTGATTTCATTAAAAACTTACGTTATTCTTGATCAGCTCCCGAGTATCTGCGGGAAACTGATGCCATCGCTCCTGATATTGTTCACTGATCTTCTCATCCTTGCTTGTCAAGTGATTTTTCAATTGGAGACCCGCTGCCATGCGCGCCACAGCGCTGTTTGTTGTATCGACAAGAATTTTTGATAACGCCTTAAGAAATTCCGGTAGATTGCTGGCTGCCGCCTGTTCCAGGAAGTTCTTTGCAGAGAGTAATTCATTTTTATCTATACAGGGGGAGGGTGTATAAAATTTGAGGTTAGGTGTGATGAGGAAATCCTTTACATAGTAATCGTTGCTCAGCCGCTTGCAAATGCATGTAAATATGTACTTTACATGTGTACATTCCTATACACACACACAAACGCGCATGCAATATGTTCATATTTATGCATGTTGCGCATTTGTGTGTGTGCCCCTAGCAACCAAGCATACTCTATGTTGCGTTGCAACCCTGCGCAACATACGCGTCACTGCCGCCGCTGCCGTCGACGTTGCGACGCGTTGAAGCTTATAACAAAATGGCTTTCTGGTTGGCCCTGAGCAACTGAACTTTGATGCTTTTTATAGGTGTCTGCCCCAATGCATAAAAATTTATATATACACATTCCATTAAAGGATCTTTCAACACTCACCTGGCGAAACAGTCTTCTCCAAAATAGCAATCAGTTGCCGTGTTATGTCTGCAGTCATTTTTGCGCTTTTTTACTTTCAATTTCAAGTAGATGTAGTTGTTGTTAGGGCGGGGATGTGTGTACAATTTTCGTAATCGACAAGCTTTCTATACTTGTATAAGTAAGTTAAGACAAAGTAGAAAAGTTGCCAAATAAATGAAATGAATTTGAAACTTTACCAATGCATTCAAGACATTGGCAGAATAATTGAGTTGATGCAAGTTTTTTCACTTTATTTTAGCTCTACACTCACTGTGCGGTATATTCTCTTCCCCTTTGTCTGCGCGTTACTGTGTGTTCCTCCTCTATTCGGCTATCGAGCTGTCAAAAACGTCAGACAAAATTACTGCCGTACAAATTGTTAATATTATAAGATAGTCAAGTTGCAATTGATTCCAAATATTTTTCAGTTCGAGACAAAACGTGAATTGAAAATGAAACTGAAGCGGGGCCGGTTCTAAAGAATTCTTGACTCCACATGGAAAATTGCTGCGCGTCGTTCTTTGCATACGGTGACAACCCACAACTTAGACAGAGATGTCAGTTGTGTTCAAAGTTGGCAATCAAAACCAATAAAAACAAATAAAATCAAAACAAATAACTTGACTTATATTTAACACTAAGTAAATTATAATGACGAATATAAATTTCTATATTTCGGTTGCTTTAAAATTCATTCGAATTATTGAAAAGTAAAATAAACATTGTTCTAATAGCAACCCTGAAACTTTCGCTTAGGTTGGCAGCACAGGTGGCAACGCCAATTTTGCAGGTCTACCGTGCTGACGTTTGTCAGTCAGAAACAAACCGAAAAAACAGGAACAAGTCTACAAATTAAAATACAGACTCGATTTGGAAAGACAACATCGAAATTCTGCGTAAACGTCTTATTCCCTGTTGATATCAGCAACGTGGTGGTGCGTCTGCGTCCAACTGCTACCAGCTGAATTCCGTGACAATCAAGGGCCAACACATCATCCATTCACTTGATTGCGATTGCGATTGGAATTGTGTGACTTTGTTGTGTCAATAAGCATGATACCTCCACGGTATTGTCGCTCCTTGGAATTGAGGATGCTGCTCTGTTTGGTGCTTACGTTGACGGTCACCGAAGCCTTCTATCTACCCGGCTTGGCACCGGTTAATTTCTGCAAGAAAACGGAAGTGTCAACTACGTGTAAGGTATGTCTGAGTGAGTGTGTTGTGCCGTGTCGTGTTTATTATCATCAAATTGCCCATTACCATTGCCTATTGCTGCATTGTTCGGATGTATCATATGCTACTTCCATTTGTGGCAACGGTACCAATGATAAGAACCCTATGAGTGTTCCTATCATGGTATTGTGTGTGTTTAGACACATGTATCCCGGTATATATGTGTGGGTGTGTGTGTACACTACATATTTCTAAATTGTTTCTTTTGCTTACTTAGCTGGCATGCTGACGTCGATCGTCACCGTGGTCGACTCTCTATATCTCAAACTTCTCTAAATTCTTGTACATATAGAAGTTTATCTGGGTTAGATCTTTTTATACATACATATTTATATAAGAGTATATTAGGAATGGTTTTCTTTATTGCAAACAGCTCAATTCTTCATTGAAACAATAGAAATGTGCCTATATCTAATGATAATGTGTATACTTATCCATTACAAGTCAGCCACGCATTAGTACTCGTGGCTGCCTTATAACTTAAAGCAAAAGTTTGCCGACGTAGAACCCGCTTTGTATAGTTTAAAGTTAAAGTTCATTGAGGGACCTCATTAATTTTTATCATACTTCTTTATTACAGTCTGATGTCATTTTATACGTTAACCGATTAAACACTGAGGAGTCTGTCATACCATATGAGTACCACCATTTTGACTTCTGTCTTGGTAAAGAAGAGAATTCGCCAGTTGAGAATCTTGGCCAAGTTGTGTTTGGCGAACGCATACGTCCCGGACCGTATCATATTCAATTTATGGAAGATGTGGAATGTGCTGTGGTAAGTAACATTTTATATGATACATATCTACATATTCAAGAACTATCTATGTCTACCTGTTTTAGGCTTGTCGTAAGAACTACACCGGTGGCGATGTGGATAGCGATCGGCGTATGATGGTCTTGAAAAAGGGAATAAGTCTGAACTATCAACATCATTGGATTGTGGACAACATGCCTGTGACTTGGTGTTATCAGTTGGAAACGGGAAAGCAATATTGTTCAATCGGTTTCCCCATGGGCTGCTTGGTACGCACCGACGGCGAGGGTTGTCCCATCAATTCGATATACAATCGGCCTCAGCACTATTATCCCTTCAATCATGTCGATCTCGAAATTACCTTTCACAGTGGAGCTCAGGAAGAATGGGGCATGGGGTTCGGTAGTAACAGTGGTCGCATCATTTCAGTTAAAGTGACACCCAGGTCGATCAACCAAGGCGATATCAATAAGCCAAATTGCCTAGCCACCGAGCCATTGGCAATACGTGAGAGCTCTTTGAAGAGTGGCGAGTTTCAGTCGATTATTTACACATACAGCGTTAAGTTTGTGCAAAATAACGCTGTGAAATGGTCTTCGCGCTGGGACTATATTCTGGAATCTATGCCTCACACAAATATCCAATGGTTCTCTATACTCAATTCTCTTGTGATTGTGTTGTTCTTGAGTGGCATGGTGGCCATGATAATGTTGCGTACACTACATAAAGATATCGCCCGATACAATCAGATGGACAGTGGCGAGGATGCCCAGGAGGAGTTCGGTTGGAAGCTGGTGCATGGTGATGTCTTCAGGCCTCCACGCAAGGGAATGTTGTTGTCCGTATTTCTTGGATCTGGTGTACAGGTTTTGGTCATGTCAATGGTTACCTTGGCCTTTGCGTGTCTTGGCTTCTTATCGCCTGCTAATCGTGGCGCCTTAATGACCTGTTCCATGGTCTTGTTTGTCTCATTGGGCACTCCAGCTGGTTATGTTTCGGCAAGGATCTATAAGAGTTTTGGTGGTGTGAAGTGGAAGAGTAACGTTATACTTACATCAATTGTGTGCCCCGGGTAAGTGAAATTTATACAAATATATATTGTACTATGTATCTATGATCGCATCTCTCCTTGCAGTGTTGTCTTTTCGCTATTCTTTGTCATGAACCTTGTGCTGTGGGGCGAGAGCAGCTCTGGCGCGGTGCCGTTTAGTACTTTGATAGCCCTGTTGGCTTTGTGGTTTGGAGTTTCCGTGCCGTTGACCTTTGTTGGAGCTTACTTTGGTTTCCGCAAGCGCGTAAGTAAACTCGGATATGATGCTTAATAGTCTATATAAAATATACTCTATTTACTTTATATTCTATTTGCTCTATACTGTTTGTGCTGTATATAAACTTAACACTCTCTGCTCTATTTACCTTTTCAGGCCCTGGAGCATCCCGTTCGAACCAATCAAATACCCCGCCAGATACCCGATCAATCAATTTACACACAACCCATTCCCGGAATCGTCATGGGCGGCGTTCTGCCATTTGGCTGCATCTTCATCCAGTTGTTCTTCATTCTGAGCTCGCTGTGGTCCAATCAGATGTACTACATGTTTGGATTCCTCTTCCTGGTGTTTCTCATACTGATTATAACCTGCTCGGAGACAACAATTTTGCTGTGCTATTTCCATTTATGCGCCGAGGATTATCATTGGTGGTGGCGCTCCTTCCTCACATCCGGCTTTACGGCAGTCTATTTGTTTATCTATTGCTGTCATTACTTTGTGACAAAGCTATCGATCAAGGACAGCGCATCGACGTTTCTATACTTTGGTTATACGGCAATTATGGTATTTCTATTTTTCTTGCTGACCGGCACAATTGGTTTCTTTGCGTGCTTCTGGTTCATACGAAAAATCTATAGCGTCGTCAAGGTAGATTAGGCGCCTCTGCCCGCCCGTTGTGCGCGCTGCGTGTGTGTGTGTTTTGTAAATGTAGCCACAATTTACACTTAAGCCTAATGTGTGTGATTTCTGCGCTGTGCATGAACAGCCGGTTTTCTGTTTATTATAATGAACTACTATAATTAAACAAATATGTATACATATTTCATTGTAATGTATGTATGTATATGAGAGCATATATAAGTATATATTATAGTATCTCTGCGCGCAATAATTTTATGTATTTACCGGATTGATTGAGAAACAAAAAAAAACCTTACATGAACTTAATTTTTGGCTAACTTTTTAGTTTCTTAAATGAAAATTATAAAAAAACTTAATTTCTATATCTTTAAATTGTATTTGTGGTATTCCCATATTGAATTCACCTGTGTAAGATTTTAAAATATGTATTTAAGTTTAAATTAATTACAAATTAACTTGCAATTCGAAAAATAAATTATAAAAACCAAATTGTGCGCCATCTATCGTAGTATTCTCCACAGACACGTTGTTTTTGCAACCCTTTAAAGCTTGCAGTGGGCGAAACACTTTGTAGGTTTCTATAGTGTTTTATTTTTGTTTTTGGATATATCAATCGCAAAGTTAAAATAGTCGTTAAACTAATGACAAGTGAACATTCGGACAGCGATGATAATTGCGATGAGTTATCCGAGCTGCGAAATCGCAGAGAGTTTGAGACTCAGCAATCTGTCGATGTGAGTAGTTCCTTCAATTGCGATGAGCCCGATAATAATCTCTGTTCTCAGGAGGCCTTCGACTTGGATGACTTGCTGCCAATTATTGGAGAGTTTGGAAAGTATCAGAAATTGTTGGTTTTTGGTATTTGCTTGCCTGCTTGCATACCCTGTGGCTTTTGTGCCTTCAATCAGCTGTTCATGGCTGACACCCCCGAAGATTATTGGTGTCGCGTGCCTGAGCTGGAGCACATGGATATCGAGCAGCGTAAATATCTGGCTATCCCCAAAGAAATGGTGAGTCGCAGCATAAGACTCAACTTCTATAACTAAGGATGATCTTACTCCTGCTTAGGAAAACGATGAACTGGTCTACAGCAAGTGCTTCACCTATGGCATTAACTGGACGCAGCTGCTTGACCAACTGGATGGAGACTTTGGGGAGAACGCGAGCATGTGGGAGCCTAACAACAGCAGCTGGCCTTTGGTTAAGTGCCCACATGGTTGGGAGTATAACACCAGCCATGTCTGGTCCTCGATTGTAACCGATGTGATTAAGATACAATCAGTAAACTACTGACGAAACCTCATTAATCTTCATTTGGATATGCTAGAGCTCATTTCCCCTGTGCATATCACATCCAGTCTTAATTGGTGCTGCAACTGGTCCATTCAACTGACTCTTTAACAGTTCGATTTAGTATGCGATCGTGATATATATCCCACAATCGGATTGGCGGCTCTCAACTGTGGCGGACCTGTGGGCGTATATCTCTTTGGATTGCTCAATGATCGAGCTGGACGCAGACTATCTTACTTTGTTTGCCTGGCCACGTTGCTGGCAGGAAGCCTAGTGACTTCGCTGAGCAAAGATTTCTGGACCTGGGCGGGCAGTCGTGTAATTGTCGGACTGACTATACCCGCTGTCTACCAAATACCCTTCATTATCTGTAAGTAACTATTAAGATATATCTATATTGTACTATATCTTATATCATTGGCAGCTCTGGAACTGGTGGGGGAGAAGTATCGATCCTTCGTCACCGTAATGACGTGCACCTTCTATACATCGGGCATAATGTTGCTTTCGCTAGTCACTTATCTGGAACGCGACTGGGTCCGTTTATCTCTGTATACTTCGCTGCCATTCTATGCATACTTCCTTTACATGTTCGTTATGCCGGAGTCGCCACGTTGGCTACTGATGCGTGGCCGCTTGGAGGAGGCCCTTAAGATTCTGGAGCGCATGGCAATTGTGAATGGTCGCCAGTTTCCGGAGGCAGTGCACAGCAAGTTGGAGGCACAAATTCAGCGGGATAAGCTAAAGAAGCAAAAGAAGAAGATCGTCAATGTGGGCATTATGGATTTGTGTCGCACGCCCAATATGCGATTGAAGACTATATTGATTACGTTGAGTTGGTTTGCCAACGAGACGGTCTATCTGGGTCTGAGCTATTATGGACCCTCGCTGGGCAGCAATCAGTATGTGAGCTTCTTTCTCTCTGCTGTGGTCGAGTTACCTAGCTATCTGTGCTGCTGGTACTTCATGGACACCTGGGGACGACGTTGGCCTCTCAGTTTGGCCATGATCTTGGGGTGAGCTTTGATAGGATCTGATTTAATCTATTGTTCATCTCTAATTGGGTATAACTTATCTTTCATGCAGTGGAGTGGCCTGCGTCATTACCGTTATGTTGCCCGATGATGCCATAGATGAGACGCTTATACTCTATCTGATATCGAAGGCATTGCTATCGGCCTCGTTCCTGATCATCTATCCCTTTGCTGGTGAGCTGTATCCCACACAGGTGCGCGGCATTGGCATCGGCGCCTCCAGCTATATAGGAGGTTTGGGTCTGATTGTCATACCGTTTGTTACTTATTTGGGCAAGGAGAACCTTAAGTTACCATTGGTCATTATGGGATTTGTCTCAATGCTGGGCGGCATGACAGGGCTGCGATTGCCGGAGACGCTGCATCATCGTCTACCCCAGACCATAGAGGAGGGTGAGGAGTTTGGCAAGGATTGGAAGCTGAAGGATTGCTTGAACTGCCGACCGCAACCGTAAGTTGGAATTGCGAAAGGGCAAGGAAGAGTGTTAGCCTAACAAATATATATATTCTTTCAATAGCGAAAGCAAATCGCCGCCAGCATCGTATGAGAACTTGGACGTCTTAGGCGGCTGCTCCAACGATGCCTCCGAGGTGGAGCTAGAGATGCGAGACAATCGCCGGGTGCGCCTACAGGCGCGTATAGATGAACGCACGCCGCTGGAAATGGCTGGAAGCGGAAGACAGCAGCATCGTGCCTCGATGAAGCGTCTAGTCCGACAGATGAGCATCATGGACACGCAGCGGACTCACGATGGCACCATGCAGCTTACTCATTGGATTTGAGGGTGAAGCTTAGACAAGTAAAAAGAAAGAAGATGGATGAAGGAGCAATAAGAATATATAACTGTTGCAATCTGTTGCACATTAATCGTATTATAACTATCAAGATATCCTATTAAAATGTCTCAATATATCATTCATTAAATCGTATTATATTTACCTTGATATCGATAAGATATTATACTAAACTATACCACATTATTGTTGTATAATAATATTTGATTAAAGATATAATTATCTCAAATATAAGGAAACGGAAAATTATTGTAAACGTATAAATAAACACAAAAAAATCTTGCAAGTATTCCTAAGCCCGATTTCATACGACATATACAAAGAGTTCATATATATACTGCCGATTTAATGCAATATGAACATTATGTATAACGGTTTATCTGTAATTGCTTCGATTGTTTTCAAACAAAGCCCGAAGCAGTATAGAATATTACATTATCACGCGATATATCCGGCTTGAAATACATGCATGAATAATAACCTATGCTAGGAAGACTGTAAGACTTCCCCAACTTGTCGATCTCTCGCTTGCGCCTTGATTTATTCATTTATGCGACTAATTCCAAACAATTTTTTATCATAAGAACAATTTTATTGTTGTTTTTCTGTTGTCATTTCAACTTTTTTGCGAGGAATGAAAATTGCCCGCAGCTGCAGGTCGCAGTCGTCCGAAAAACAAGCAGAGAGTAAAAGAGGGAGGGAGTGAGGGGTGGGAGAAACCTGTGTTATGTACATCAGACTCGTACATCATAGCACTCATTGTGTATTATTCCATTATGTTAGTACTCTGTAAATCCTATTCGTTTTTAGAGTCTCAGTTTTTAGAAATGAAAATTTAATGTGCCAATACTCGATCCAACCCGTCGACACTAATGACCATGCCCCAAGTCTGTGGGTCATCAACTCAATCTACGCCCATGGGAAGTAGCCCAGGGACTTGTGCTTCGCCAGATACTGCTCTTGTTACTCCTGCCAGCAACTTCCACTTACTGTCTCTGCACGAAGAGATTATTCGCGAGCTGTTCAACAAGCTGCCGGATTTATCGGACAAGGTTCGATTAGCTTGCGTAGCTCCAAAGTTCCGTTACGCTTTCGAAAGTTGGGCTCGACAAAAGACGCACACGTTGGACGCGGAGGATGTGGAGGAGATGCTATTGCCCGATATCATTAATTTGTTTCGGATTGCCGGGCCATTCATCAAGGTGCTGCTGGTTAACTGTGCCTCGTTCCAGAAGGAGTCACTCCTGGTGGAGTTCATCTCCGAATATTGCACGAATCTAGAGGAGATCAACTTTAAAAATGTCACCGACGACTTTCATTATCGTTCGCTTTTGTCACGCCTGACGCGATTGCGACGTGTGAGCATCGATTGCATGGACGTGGAGGATGTGCTAAGCTTTGATCTTATGAATAATCCCGATCTGGAGTCATTTGAGCTTATCAATGGCTGCTATACGGGTACGTTACTTACCTAGTTAACCTTTCCAGAGCGTTGTTCCTCAACTATCTGCGCCTAGCCAGGTAAACATCTATGCGGCTTCAATAAGCTACAACGCCTTGTGCTGCGCGATTGCCTGCTCTGGAACTCCGGGGAGTTTGGTATTCCACTCAAGCAGTTGCGTGTACTTGTCTTGGACGATTGCTGTTTCGAGGTTATGAATCAATCGCTGTACCAGAAGATCGCCGAGTGTTGTCTGGAGCTGGAGGAGTTGTCGTTCTCCGGCAGTGACGCCAGCTTTGATTTAATCGCGCAGCTGCCGCGCCTGAAGCGTTGCATCCTCAAGTCGTGGATAACCTCCAATGAGCTGAACTTGGGATTTCTCTCAGTGCTGGCTGAGAAGAAGGGCAACATGTTGGCCTATCTGAAGCTGTCGGGACAATTCGAGATCAGCAATCAGCATGCACGCTGTCTGGGCCAGTTCAGCTCGTTGCGAGAGATGCATTGGTGTGACAACGATGTGCTCGACGATGAGCACTTCAAGTTCTTCAATGAGCTTAACCAGCTAAATGTCTTTGGGATCTTCTGGTGTGGTCGTGTCTCAGACGTTGGTTTAATGCGTCTGATCCGCAAGTGCCCGCAGCTGAATCGCCTGGACGTCAAGGAATGTGATGAGGTTACCAATCAGCTTGTACTCAATGCGATCCATTGTTGTTCCAGCTCTGGAGGTCGAATCTTGGTGATCAATGTGGATGGCACGAAGATAAGCAAATCTATTCTAACGGTAAAGTTTTGGAACAATACAAGTGTCCTCATGGTAATAGCACCTCTTTCCTTGCAGCATCCCGAGTATGTCAAGCCGGAGAACAAGCTGAAACTAAATTTTATGCGTTTTTTAGTTTAGTTTGAAGTAATAATTGGTTAGGTCGCAGGGTTAACCCCTTCTACCTTTCAAACTAGGAAGTTATATTTACCCCAACTCGGCAATAAGCTATTATTGATCTGAATCTAAATCAGAGCGTACACGGTGCACCTTATAAAGTCTCGTATCAATTCGTCTCTCTCTCTCTCACTCACTCTTCCTCGCGGCGCAATAAATTCCCCATTCAATTGTTGTTTGAACTTTGAGGCACGATCGCTAGCAGGAAGCCCATTTGGCCGGAGGAGAGTTGCGATTTATTTTACCTGTGTCTGCCTGGCCTCCGTACCTCGGGGGTTAGTCATCGTCAGGTCTCGGCGTTACTGCATTGCGTGCACCGATGTTGCATCTGGGTACAATCGAATCGAAGCTGCCGCAGACCGCTGAGCTGACCTCGCTGAGCCTTATATAGAAGAAGACCCCGCGCGCTCGCGTGGACCGTTGTGACCGTAACTCATCTCATCTCGTTGGTCTGGCAAACGAATAGGTCTCCTTGACATGTTCAGGTGATTGTTTTACTATCGCTCGTTGTTGTATTGATCAATTAGCGAACTGAAACTGGTTCACTGCGATGACATTTGCGCACTCTTTCCTCTGTCTCTCTCTCTGGAGTTATATCTCGATCGGATTCCAGCGATGTCGCATCAATTGTTAACTTCTAAGATCTTGATGTATGAGAGGCGTAAATATATATATATAGGTATATTTTAGTTTGACGGGCTCAATGTGGCGACCTTATTGTGTTTCTACTCTATAGAGCGTGGGCAGTTCTGGGAGATCCTTAGATAGGGAGTGCAAGGGGCTTGGAAATGAATGAGTAGAAATATACATAAGAGTTATGTATAAGAAATATCGATCTGTGAAGTCGAATATTTGAGTTTCTTGGGAAGTGTTGAAATCAAACCGAAGGGACTGTTTGAAGTATGTTAAAGATTGAGAGGTTACATAATACATCATGAAGAATTATATATTCTCGATCAGTAATAGTCTGCATGACCCACATGCACAGGGTATTACTGAGCTGGGTGTGCTTGCTATAAAAACTAACTTCAGCTAATGCGCAATGAAAAAGTCACAGTTGTAGAATCATAAAACTTTAGCTCCGTCTTCAGCACACTCAATTCCAAATGGAACATCATCGACAGCAGGTTAAGAATCTGCTCCACGGGCGTACGCCACAAGGGGGTACAAAAAATCACATAACACACTGCTATCAGTACAAAAGTCTGTATTGAAACTGCAACTAGAAGTAAGCCACTCCCCTCTTCTGTTGAATCCCCTAACTACGCCCTTGACAATCGGATTGCAGAAGACTTGCCTCAGACACGTCAATGTGCTGCTGCGCGTCACAAGATGAATTACAGCGCCATGTTGGCTTCTTTTTAAACCCGATAACCAGCGACACCGACACCGCGACTCCAACATCGACAATTGCCTTTCGATGCTGACCAAGCTGGCGCATGACTCTGTTCTCTGTTCTGTGTTCAGTGTTCTGTGTTCTATCTGTGAGATGCTATCAATTGATACAAATCTACACAGCTCCGCGAGGAGCGTGCAGTGCATGTTGCTCGCCAATAAATAAGACTGCGATTTGAAGCGAGCAACATATGAATATAGATGCAGTTATTGAGCCGCACATACAGACGACGCCGCCGCCGACGACGACGGGACAGGTCGAGGTCACCACAGCGAGAAGCGGCGAGCAGCTGCTGCTGCCCGAGCGCCGCGGGTCAGTCAAAAGTTGCCATTAAAAGTTGCCGTTCAGATGCGCCGTGCAGCAGGTACCCTCCACCAGCACGCTATCCTCCTCCCCTCCCTCCTCTTTGGTACCTCCTACTCCAAGCTGCCACTTTGTTAGCGCTTGGAAGGCACTTGTTAGTGCGCCGTTGCGATGCGACGACAATGTTCTTGTCTCATCTGTCCAGCTTGTTGTTTGGTTCCATTTTGGAGATTCGCAGATTCTTGCACACACATATTCAAATCGAATCGCGAAACATTGTTGCAAAACAATCGGTAATTGAAGAAGAGTTAACTTCTTGAGCATGGTAATCGTCGTTTACGTGCTGATAGATCGCAAATTAAAGTTGCATTATCGAAAATTTATCGAGAAGTCTGTGGAAATTAATAATGTAATGAGATGGAGGTGTAACTGGTCAGACACTGAGAAGTAGTTGCTCCTGATCGCTGGTGATGGGGCAAGACAGACAAACAGGCAGGCAGATAGACAGACAGTCAGACAGGAAGATGACGGACTAGTCAGACATATTTACAGACAGGCAGACAATCAGATAAGCAATTAGACAGACTGGATAATAGAATGAGTCAGACAGACGAAGAGACCGCCAGTTAGACAGCCAGACAGAAATACTGTTAGACGAACAGGCAGACTGAGCAGACAGACAATCAGACAGTATGACAGATGAACCGAAAGAGAGACAGACGAGACTACGGATATTATAAAAGAAAGCTACACCAATCGGCGGTTAAATAGACACAAAATAAACCAACAGATAACGCGAGTGAAATAGAAAGAGAACAAAAGAATCATATGATAGTGTATATTATATTTACATATAAACTCAGGTACTCGATAAGTGTGTTTGGGTCAGATAAAAACGAACAATCTTAAGTGAACATTCTGAGTTCCTTAATTATGGGTATTTTTAACTATCTAGGTTTCTTTTTGAATAGGTTTCTTCCTTTTAAGTATTTTTTTTGGCTCCTAAAAGGTTCCATTCTTAAGGGCTCCCTGTCCGATAAGGACCTTTGCCATATATATTTTATTTAACAAAGGTAGCTTTCCTTTTGGAAAAGTGTTGGAAACATGTGTATGTCTTTATACAGCGTTGTAGTTTAGTAGAGAAGAATGAAAAGAGGTCGTTAGAGCCTCTGCTCTCATATAGTAGGTCATATGCAAGTTATATGCTTATAAAAGCCTTAAGTGAATGTAGATTCTTCACAGACATGTTGCGTTTCAAAGGGTACTCTTTAAAAGGCTCCTTTCTTCCACACAGGTACCTATTCCAAAGTTCCCCGTCTGATAGGTTCCTTCTAGAATGTTTAACTTTCGTTGGTTCCTCTTTGAAAGGTTTATTTCTTTTAGATTCTCTCTAAAAGGTACCCCGTCAGATACGCTTCCTTTCGTTTGTTCCATTCTGTTAGAGGGTTCAATATATGCCATAAAAAGTTACCCACTTGCAGATGCTGCTCATCTTCAAACCGGAGTCCTGCTCAAGTAGCTTCGTCATCAGTCGCCGGACAAAGGGTTATATATAGAGTTGCCCCATTGTAGATTGATTAAGTTGTGCGTGCAGCAACGTCAGATACGCCACAGCGCGCTCCAGCAATAATAATAAGCGTGCTGTGTGCCGTTATTTATAGCGAACCACTTTGTGGCTGGCTGCTTGCCGCGTTTCAGCCCCCCTCCTCTCCATGCCAGTCACATTGCCTGCCTCGCTGGCTGGTTGCTTGTACATGTCCGTGACGTCATATGTTTGTGGGGCTGTCTATGGAAAATCAATAAACAAAGACGTCATAACGTAGTGTGTGCCACGGCGGGGACATGCGCAGTGGCCACAACCAGAGCGAGACCGAGACCGGCAGACAGCGAAGCGGCAGCGGCACCGACAGCGGCAGAGGCAGAGGCGGAAAACACCGGCCGGCAACGCTGTCGCGACGTTGCGCGTTGCGGTTTCCTCCAGCACGTGCGTTCATGACGTCGCCGTTGCTGGCACACGCGCTCTCTCTTTATCTTTCGCTCTCTGTCTCTCCCTCTTTATCTCTATGGCCATCTCGTTCCAGTTGACGTCACTAGTAAGTGAATATTGCTGAACTGCTTCAATTTTGAAGCCTCAACTAGAGTTGTCTCGCTCGAGAGTGACGTCACGGTCAGGCATGTTGCGTGTGGTGCACTTGCCATGTGTGTGTGTGTGTGAATGTTTGTGGGCGTGTGTGTACCTGCCTCGTGTGTGCACCTGAACTGCTTTCCTTGACTTTGAGAAAATATTGAAATACCCTGTGCAGATATAGGCCAAATAGAGTTGCCAGTTTCGACACCAAGTAAACACTCAGCTGCTGCATGTACAGATCAAGTTTCTGCTGCTGCTGCTGCTGTGGATGAGCATAAAACGTATACTAAGTGTTCAAGTTGTGATAAACTTGATCTGGGTAAGAGAGGCGCATACGCAAGAACCTGCATATGAATTCGCTTCGGTTATTGCCAAATCGAGTTAGTTTGCTTCGAGTTGACTAAATTGAAGACGATTATTGCATGTGGAATCTTAAGTCACATATTACTCTTGATTATAAGACTACGCGTTCAGTTTCTCTCGGTGCAGTTTTGTACAGGGTGTCTCTGCATTGTATGTGTAAGAAGAACGATTTTATACGAGATCTAGAGCTTAATTATGATATTCTTTCTGCTTTTAAATCTTAAATATAATAGTTTGCTAGACTTTTTTGTGCCTCCCACTCCTAAAACCGCCAGAAATAACCGAAAGTGATTTTGCAAAATAGTAAACTTTTTAAACTAACGCAAAATTGCTGAAAATATAACGTAAAAAACGAACGAAGTGAACAGTTAACGGGAATGGGAATAGCAACAGGCCGGGGCAAGAGATGGGTCTGCAACGAGTATGGAGTACTATATAATATAATGACAATAATTTGGCACAAAATGCACCTGCAGGCACCACGGCGAATTTGCATAGGATGTTGTTGTGCTGGGAGTCTCTATCGGCGTGGAGTGGTCCGCCTCACTGGCTGGGCTGACTGGGCTGACTGGGTAATGTTAAGGTGGGTCATCGACAAAGTGGGCATGTCTGGCCTAGCCTGGCTTGCCCTGGGTCCGGGAAAGAGCACACGGCGCAGCACAAACAAATGAAGCAAGAGGCGAAGGGTTGCCGCCAAACCAAAACCAATTTATGCAAATGACTCCAAAGGCGCCGTCAGAAATGGCTGCGCAGCGACTGCGGCGGCAACGCAAAGTGCCGCATGCTAATTGAAATTTGCAGAGAGACGTACGAAAATCAAAATCAAAGCTTAAATAGCAATCAAAATGAGCGAAAATTCCTTAAATTAAGCTCACGAACTTTGTAGCGAACGATGCGAAAATGATACATGCATTAAGACAGCAACACTGGCAACAACAAACACTGCCAACACTGGCAACAACCAAACACACACAACAGCAACACTGGCAATAGCAGCAACAACACGGCAACACTGGCGCAAACGTAAATAGACGTAGCAAAACGAAGGAAATTCGCCAAGGCACATTTAGAATATCATCACAAAAAAGACAAAAGCTAAACGAAGAGGGAGAGGGAGGGAGAGTGGGAGGGCAAACAAGGAGTGCCAAGTTTTGGCTTGGCTGCGCGACTTTGCGACTTTGGCTTGGCATGTCATGCTTAATACAGCCAATAAAAGCAACAACAAACAGAAACAACAATCAGCAACAACAACAAACAACTTGGAAGCGACTTGTGCAGAGTTGAAGCTGTTTGCATGTATTTTGGGGCACCGAGCGGGTCAGCGGCAACGCCAGGCAACAACAGCAACAGCAACAACAACAATAACAACGGCAACTTCTAAATAAAACAACAAAGAGGCAGCAGCAGCGGTGGCAGCGGCAGAGGCAGTGGCAGCGCCATGCATGGCCCCCAGACCAGTTTCACTTGCGACGCTCCCAAAAATTTAACTAATATTAAAGCCGATATGTGTGTGTGCCAGTGTGTGTGTGTGCGCTAGTGTGTGTGTGTGCGCTAGTGTGTGTGTGTGTGTGCATGAACTATAGTCGCAGCACATTGCACACAGTGCAGTCGCGGCGCAGCGCAGAAGAGTCGGCGGCGCGGCTGGCAAAAAAAGCATTATGGGAAAAAATCTAGCGAAATCGAAAGGAAGAGCCCCATTGGAGCCCCAAAGTTGGCTGACCGAGCGACCGACAGAGCGGGCGACCGAGCGAACGACGATCTCACGTTTGTCTTTCGGCTCGGCGCATACGCCAACAACAGTTAGAAAACGTGGCTTGGAACCTGTCTAAAAATAGCCACAACAAATGCAATACACACACAGACACGCATACAAGCACACGAGCTTGCAAAACGAACGAAAACGAAACGTTGCCGGCTTCAGCCTCAGCTACGCCTCAAACTGGAACTCAGACATATCGCAGCAGCAGCATCGCTCAGCCGACGTCGCCGCTGCGCCGACGCGTTGACTCTCACTCTCTCCCTCTCAAAGTCTAGAGTGCGGGCGTTGAAGATGCCTAAGCTGAGAGAGAGAGAGAGCTCCGCGATCCGGTGTCGACGACGTGTGTTTGTCTGTGTGTGTTCATGTTATTTGCACCTCTCTGCGTGCTCTCTCTCTCTCTGCTGGCCACTTGTTGCGTTCGGCTTTTGATTTCGTTCGCGCCTGTTGTTGCCCTGCATTCCGTGAGAGTGAAAAGAACGAGTGGAACAGTTGAGAAATGGGTCAGGATGCTCTCCTCTATTTCTTTCTACTTCTCTCCTTTAATTACTAGCGATCGCACATCTGCTTCGATAAATGCTCGGTTGTCGAAAAACATTTATTGGAAACAGAGTTTTAAAAATAAATCGATTTTCATGTAAATTAAAAATGTATAAGAAATGCTCTCGATACCCGATAAACGATAAATTCCATACAGCCAAACGGAAATTAAGAAATTCTTTTTATTTTTTTATATAATTATTTAGCAAATGGTTTAAAGTCTAAACTCATTTACTGGTAGGATAAAATAAATAATGAATAAGTATATAAATTCTCTGTACATATAAAAATATGTATATGTATAATTATTTAATAATTTAACTATGATGTATTTTTTATTATATTTATTTATTTTATTTATTTATTATTACATTACTAACATTCATTTTACAATTGTTTCTTTGCTGCACATACTTTATCTTTTGTTGAAAATACTTATGTGTTAATTACCTACGAAAATAAATTAATAACACAACATTGTTCAACACTGTCACCTACACAGGTAAGTAGCAGGCGAACGCCAAGAAGACGACTATACTATGTTATTAAGTATGATAACAAATAATAAGACTATTACGATTTGAACAAAGAGTGTGGTAGCATAGAAAGAATAATACAATCATGTAAGAGAATGAAACTAATGCATAAAACTATCTCTTCAAAGGCTCACTCATTATATAATCTATAATGATTGGGGAACTTTCGCCTACTTCCTTAATTAACTTGAGTTCATTATCCACACTCCAATCCTATATCCGATATCCTTCGAATCGTAACTGAGCCCACACACACACACAAACGAGGATATTATGTGGGCGTGTGCGTAGGTGTGGGCGAGGCGATAGGCCTGTAATAATAGAAGCCGAGCGAGATGGATGGATGGACTCAGGTGATTCAGGTGAGGCGACGACACGTCAAAAATAAACGCCATAGAAGAAAATCACTGAGTTGAGAAAGAGAGCGAAAGAGAGAGAGAGAGCAGGAGAAGAGACAGTGCGAGGCTTTTTAATGACGCAAATGATTCCTGTGTTCACGGTGCACACAGGTGTGCATGTGTGTGTGACTGTGGCAGAGTGTATCCATGTGTATGTGTGTCCCACTGTCGATTTCGCAGGCGCAGGCGCCCTAACAACGACGTCATCGATTTTTTCTCGCACGAGCTGCATTTTGTTGCTACTGCTGTCGCCTCTGCCCGCAGCCTCAGCCGCCCGCTGCCCCTGCTGCCTATTGATGATGATGATAGTTGGGGAATGACGTAATAGTATTACACTTCGGCTCTCGCAAAAATAGCCGAGCCGAGTGCACAAGGTAGGTCGGGTTCTGCGGTCGCTTCTCTCGCTCTCACTCTCGCTCGCAGCTGACAGCGCTGCTCGCTCGCTGCTCGCTGCTCGCGGTCGGCGGCTCCTTTGCTTGGATATAGTCGCGTGTAGCCGTAAAGATAAGTTCAGTCGCGTCACAGACGCCGCATTGTTAACAACTTCGACGGCAGCAAATCGCAAACGCGAAGACAACAATAACAAAATACAACAAGCTCAGCTAAACATTAAACATTAAATAACTGTAAAACAAAACATTCATAAAAAACAATTCGCAAACGGAATCTTTTGCAGTTCGCAAGTGAAGAATATATATCGCGCGCGATTTCGATTTGAATTTTGTATTTAATTTGTTAAACAAACAATAAAATAGCACTTTCTCACTCGCACACTGCTGTTGGTGCTGGCAACAAGTTGTCGCGTCTAGTCGGAAGCGGAAGCCGGTCCGGGTACAGCACGACGTATGCGTAATATACTACGTTTGCCACACAGTGCGTATGTGTGATGTGCAAGAAATATATTAAGCAAATTTTCCACAGTCAAACATTATATGAAACAGTCCTTCCCAGCTGTATATAGACCAAATATCTGATATATCCAGGCATATATCAATTCGACGTGCCACAGTGCGTATGTGTAATGTGCAAGTACCCAAAACTGAATAAGGCGCGTTCTTCTTCTTTTGTGTACTATACATGTCCTTGCAGCAGCGTGTATATATAGACCATATATACTATAGACAGTTGTGTGCATGTCTGTGCCTGTACATGCTTGTCCAAAACGTGCGTAAATCATTACGTCGTCGTTAGCTTACGTCGCTTACGTCGTTAGTGCGAACTGCGCAAACGTCAAACGGAAAGAGACAAAGAGAGGCAGACAGAGATAGAGATAGATAGATAGAGAGCAAGCCACACGTTCAAGGCAAGTTCAAGTCTAAGGGCAGGCGAAATAACAGTAATAATAATGCTGGGCAAGGACATTTATCGCGTGTCGCGTGTGCCCAGTGTGCCTCAGCTGAATGTGGAGCTGCCCCAGCAGTGATTCTTAAAAGGAACAGCTGCAACAACTACGAGCAAGAAGGGAGTCCGGGGAAGAAGCAGACACAGCAGGAGAAGGAGAGAAGAAGCCGCACGAGGCAATTGCCAAGTGCGTTGTCCCACTTCCGTCGTCGTGCTGGATCGTCAGAGGCGTAACGCAGCGCGCCACACAGGTGCATATACCGTTATATGTGTTGTACCCCATTTCGCTGTCATCCGCCATCCGCATACACGCACACCCACATCCGCAAGCACACACACACACTCATCTACACTTGATAGTTAAGTATAATGCGCGATCGTCTTGCCTCCTTGATTGTGGTGAAGCAAGAGGCGCAGGCGTCGCTAGGCCACAACTACGACAGCAACAACAACAACAACAACAACAACGGCAGCAGCAACAGCGGCGGCGGCATCATTAGATTAACTGACGAGCAATTGCTACAGCAGCAGCAGCAACAGCAGCAACATCAGCAGCATCATCAGCAGCAGCAACAACTTCTGCCCACACAGCAGCTACACCAGTTGCTACTGCCACAACCCGCTGCCATTAAGTGTGAATCCTTTGCGGGAACCGCCTCCTACTTTGAGGTCAACAACAACTCCAGCTGCAGGCAGAATCTGAATGACGCCGCCGCCACCGCCGCCGACGCAGCAGCAGCAACAGCAGCGGCCGCAGCAGCAGCAGCCGCCGCCGCCGTTTTGCCTGCGATAATTTATCCGTGCCGCAATCTGTTTCCCGACGGCTGCGACATCAGCTATTTGGGCTGTGCTGTCAACGTTGGTTCCGCTTCCTTTGGTTTCGCTGGAAACTGTGCGAATAGCAGCGTCGCCAGCAGCAGCAGCAGCGGCAGCAACAGTTGGCACAGCAACGGAATACGAAATACGTGTATGTATACGCTCATCATACGCTCCTTCTGCTCTCGGTGATGGTTTGATTGGTGTATACGCATTGTCTGCTGTTGCGTATACGCAATGTATAAATTAAATTATGTGTGTGACATTTTTTGATTCAAGTGTGTAGCATCCACATGGGTTATGGCTTATATATAATATATACATTGTCTAACGAATTCTTTGTGCTTCTTCAGCTTAGATAGAATTCTGTACTTGTTCTACTTTAGCAGTAACCCTTCCTCTTTTTTGATATATTGAACATTTTTAGGTGAATGTTTCCAAAGTTACATCGAAAACTGAACACAAAAATGTGTTTTATGAATAACTCGTAAATATTTCAGATTAATTTGTGCAATTAAACTGACGAACCTCCGATTTTCTCTTTATAATCGAAGCTTATTTTATAAAAGTGTTAGCTAATTAATTCTTAAATTTCAAAAATCAAGTTTAATCTTTTTGGCATATTGCAAACAGCTATTAAAGCTGCCATCACTGATGATAACTGATAGTTAGGGTATTAGTGCAGCTCATATACTTTATTTATCTTAAGATAGTCTTGGCCAGGCCCCTTTCAACATTGCCATTAGCTGCATACACCACTTGTAATTACCCGGCAGGGTATCTCAAATTAATTATTACCCAATCAGTGTCCGCCGTCTGCTTTGGCGCGTATTATCGGTTATAGGTAGCATTCTGCCCACTAAAGTGGTCGGCAACAGATGACAACAACAACAGAAACAACAACAACAACAACCATGACGCCAGCGACGCTATTAAGTTGAATGCAAAACGTTACAGCAGTTTCACGGATTATATGGCGCGGCACCACGGGGCAATACAACGTCAGCGCCAGCGTCAGCGTCAGCATCAGCTGCGACGTCGTCGTTAGTGTTGTTGTATGTTATATTGTAGGTTCCCCAAAACGAATCGGTTGAACTTGAACCGAGAGAGCAGAAGAAACGACCAAGACGGAGAAAGTGATGAACTGCGTCAGAAGTGCATATCGTGTGTGTGCACATTGTATAAATAAATAGATTCGTAATATTCATAGATCTTCTGCATATGGCACATATGTATATATTGTCTGATATACTTGTGCCACGTGCTGATGACGTGCTTGTTGATGTCTGTCGAATAATCACGAGTCATTTTCGGCTGCTGCTGTTTTTGCTATGCACATTCAGATTTAGTTTTTGTTTTTCTCTTCCTTCTCTTGTCTGCCACCTGCTTATTTCGTTACGCTTTGTAATTCCTTTTGGTCTGATAGGAATCGAATGTAATAGATAAATATTCGTGTTTTTAGTGTAGAATGAACAAAATTCTAAATAAAACTAACGAGGCAGGTTTAATAGTCTTTAAGGGATATTCTTGCATCCTATCCTTACACTGAATATGAAATGATATCAGAGAATTAAATGAATAATTTTCCCATCAGTGAATAACATGTATTCAAAATTCCCAGAAGTTACTTCTTATTGTTCGTTAGTTATAGTTTCTTTTCAAATATTTTCTCCCATGTTAATTGGCCCGACTATAGAAATATCTCGGATGAAATATATTCCCCCGATCCCGCCAATAAGGGTGCTTGCAGTCAATAATAGATTGGGGACCTGTAATTGTTCTTCTTGCAATTATCTGGCTATTTTTATGTGTGTCTCTCAATTCGATTCCGCATAGTTTGTTAGTTTAGATTCCGTTTTCGATTTCAATTGCATTTTTTTGTAGATTGTCGCGCTTATTCCGTATGGCGAGTGCATTGTCCTCAGATCACGCGGCGATGTCACACTTTGGCATGCCAAAAACTTGCCGCATCGAGATCGATCTCACGAGGCGATGACATTTTTTAGCGGAGGGTATTTTTGAAACACATTGTACATTTAGCAAATCACGCTAAGGACTATGAATACTTATGAGGCAATCTAGCCAGGAAGTGTCAATGCTAGGGTGGTTTTTATTTTTTTCTTTTGTTTTGAAGATTTTTAACTTTTTTATTGTCAGATTGCATCGTAAAGTCAATCTATGTTTATATCTTATTTATTATAATGGCGCAGTTTACACAGCATTTGGCAGACTTCGACTTAGCCAGTTTTAACAAAAAAATCTTTATGCAGTTTAACCAAATTTCGGATATTACAAAGTGTAAAACCAGTCGATGTGGTGGAGTTTTATGGGATTGCATCTTGATGCATTGCCAGAATTCATCTAGCAGGTTTTCTTCAGGTAAATTCCGATTTGACACGCTACACTCATTGATTATGCGTGGTAAAAGGGTATATTAGCCTTGTGTAAGGCATTTTGAAGCTTCAATAATGTATGTATATGTTCCATTAGACGAGTGTTCCATTAGTGCGTTAGTATCTCTTCTTGAGTTTCCTGCAGGGTATCCATGAGTCGATAGAGCTTTGCGCTGCGAATTGCCAACTTGTTTTGTTTTGTTTCTCTTTATTTTTCTGTTGCCGCGTTGAGGCGTCTTTATTGCCTTTTGGTCAATTGGGCTGTTTGCTGTTGTTGTTGTCGCTAATTTGAAACTGATTGGATTGCGAAACTCTTACTTCTCGCTGTTTATTTTGTTGATAATATATTTTATTTAACGTCTGCATCGCTATGATTAAAAGAAAGAACATCCTTGTTTGGAACTATTGCTCCATCTTCTGTCAATGAAATCGATTTGATTTAAAGCAGGAAAGAACGCCCTTCTATAACATTTCTTTTCCTGCAACGCTCAATAAAAACAGTTAAGATTTAAGGCAGAAAAGACCGTTATTTATTGGTTCTGCTTATCCATAATGCTGTTCAACTTTCCGTTTCGAACATATATAAAGACTGTGAATCCTCTAAGAACAAGTCCCAATTAAAATAAGACGTGTTAATTTTGTGTTTTAATTTGCAGCAAAAAATGAAAAACAAACAAAAATGTCCAATTCGCAAGATTGTTGTGAGCTGCGTGTGCAATTCTCTTCTGAAGGAAAACTTGTCAAATAGACGACAACAACAACAACAACACGAAGCATCACAAATTGCTGTTACAACGTGTTGCAAAATGCAAGACTCGAGAAAAAAAATTGAAGATTTTTTAGTCTCTGCTTAAATTTGTTTTTGTACCCTGAATGGATGAGTAGGAAAGGGTATATTAAATGCGATTAAATTAATTCAACTGTGAGAAGGAGGGTTGATAAAAAATGTAGCTTCATCATGACAATTAATATAAAACTATGTATATAGGAGACCTTTGTTAACAGGGTAAATACAGGTTATAAATGCACTCGTATCATACGTATATAGTATGTACATATCTATATAAACCGAAAACAAGCCTCCTCTACCTCTCGTCCTTCTTTGGGAACCAATCTAATCTTCATTGCAGGGTATCCTGCAGTCGATTGCTAGCACTTTTTACTTTCGTTTCTTGTTTTTCGAATTTTTGTTTTTATTGTGCTTGTATATATAATTGCACAGATCGTATGGTATATATACAAACATATGTATGTGCATTTGTGTTTGTGTTCTTATGTGTGTCGTCGATTGGCTTGTTCATTTCATGTTTTTGGCGCGCAACTTGTTTGTTTGAACATTGTTGCTATTGTAAATGCTTTTGAAGATGCGCCTTGGTCAGTAGAGGGAGTGCGGGGAGGAGATCATTTATTACTTTAATTGGTAACTTCTGCGTGTAAAATGCAGTGACCGTTTAAACTATCGTATGAACTTTGCTCATTGTCCTAACCAAGTTAAAGTTGTGCACAAACATGTCCATCTAACACACATACATACACACACTTGTCCACTGCAAGGGTGTAAAAATAAACCGTAATAAAGCGAAGCTCCGAGAACGTGATATAGATTTGATGGCGTAATCGACGTCAGTATGTTTGGGACGACAATACGCATCTCTAAGTAGCTTGTCAGATACATATGTGTGTGTCTGTGTATTTGTATTTGTGCACTCTCACTTGCTTCCGCTCTTGTTCTCTTATTCTTTCTCTCTCTGTGCGATTTAACACCAAAAATAGTTCACAGCCGCGTTGTGACGTCATTGAATATGTGACCAGCTGTAAGACAGGGTCGTCGCCGGTCTCTCTGTATACAACAAAACGACACAGTGAGCGCGCGTGTGTTTCGGTGTGTGTGTGTGTAAAACAGCTGAAAAAAGGAAAAGTTAAATTCGACTTGAATTGTGTGAGTGTGTGTGTTAACGCATGCTCTGCCCGTCTCGCTTTCAAGGTCATTTCTTTCTCTCACTCACTCTCTCCCTTTTTACTCTGTCTATAACTTTTTGTCAGCCTCATGTTTACCTCATACACGTGCGCCAGGACTCCGTAACTTAAATCCATCGATATGATTAAATATTCGATACACGATAATTGCAATTAATTTGATTTAGTATTAAATACCAATTATTTCCCGGCACACACTCCAGGCACAACAACACATGTACATTGTACATACATACGTATATGTATGTATGTGTATGTACATACGTACGGTCTCACTCTGTTTATGACGAGCCCTCCACACATAAACACACAGACAAGTGTACACAAACACGCCACATCTATACATAGAAACAGGTGTATACACACACATTTGTGTCCCTCTCTATTGCATTCGTTTGCGGTACGCACTTGAAAATCGTGACGTCCTTGGCTGTGGACTTGGAAAAACGCCTGCCCCTTACCCCTTTCTCTTCGTTTTGGTTCCCTGTTGTCCCACATGTTCCAATGTGCGCGTATTCATGGATCGATAACGAGACGAAGTTAAAAAGGACTCTTCGTTGTTTTTACCATTTACCGCTTGTTGCCATGTCCAAAATAAAAGTGATGACGTCAACGAGAGTGAGAGAGAAAGAGAGAATGCGAGTCAGCGCATTCTTTACAACTGTCCGATAAAGTTGCTGCAAAACACATTCGTATCGTATGTCCTTGCCAAGGGTCTTCAGTCCTAATGTGTATGAAAAGTGTTTGCATATATTTCAAATGATTTAAATTTACTCCAACAGTTATCGATTTCGATAAGCTTGCGAATTTAAAGTTATCCGATTGTTTCAAGGCTATTTTCGTTGAGGTATTCCGCACTTTATTTCTAACACTTTTTATTGCAACTTTTTCTTATCTATCTTATTATTATACATATCTCTCGAAGCATAAAATCTGGCTCTATCAAGTAGACGACTAATAAAACCCATTTAAAAATCGTCGCAACAATGGAAATAAATGCAGGCACCGAATCCTATTAACGAGTCAAACATCGCGTAGTCGCGTTAACAATGTGACAAGATTGTCAAACAGCAACAACGCAACGAAGCAGTCGGCGCATTCTGAAACGCGTTCTGAATCATTATATAGCATATGTATATGGTATATACACGTACATATGTATGTATGTATGTATGTATAGTATGCTGCATAATAAATAGCATTAGCGCTATTCAAAATACTCGCAAGTGTTTGTATAATCACGGCCCCCGTTTAGCCCATCCCCGAAATCGACTTACTTACCATAATGCGATGTTTGGTGCAATAAATATCAATAAAGATATTTAAATTTAGAACAGTGCAACTTTTTGGCCAGCCAACGGAATAAATTAGACTTTTTGCAAAGTCAGCAACAGCAACTGAAACTGAGACTCAAAACACAAAAGCGCTTTGGGGTATTCATTTATAGCAAATACATGTGTATAATATTTGTATGGCCAAACAAGTCTTTCTATCGTCTTATTAGCAACTCTATTGTTATAATTTGAGCAAGTTGCCCAAAAGAGCCGAATGTTAAACTCTGGATTGCAGTTCAATTTGTTTGGAATGCATATACTCGTACTTACTACATATATTAGGATATTAGTCAGGATTGTATACTCTCAATTTTTTATTTCGGGTTTTTAATATACTTTAAAAAAAGGATTCTCAAAGCTTTTTTTTTAATTCCAAATCAGCTTAATTGAATTGAACCGCTTAATTAAAACATAAGCATAATTTTTTGTTTATTTTTTTTTATATTTAAATTGGTTTCTCAATTGAATCTTGAAAAATGTTCTATATATATTATAATCTGTTTGATTGAATTTTTTAGTTCGTTCTGATGAGTTTTTCTGTCCGTTATTTGCACAAATTTAGTTGTCATTTCTCAGTCTCAGTTTTCAATGAAGCAAAGCAAAGCAAAGAACCCCGCGAGAGCAGGTTGAATTATAGTTAGCTTGCGAAACTAAATACGCTCGCCATAGACGTGTCTGTGACTTCGGTGGCCTTCGGTGAGCTTATACTATTCCGATTAAGACGCCAACGAGATGGCCCGCTAACAATTGTCGATGTTAAATTTAGCCCATGCACTCTCGATGCTCAACTGGATGCAATTGCCGCAAAAAAGCGAAAAACATAAGATAAAAAATCGTTTGAGATCTCAGACTGACCAAGAAGCTGTTGCTGCAATCACGTCATGTATGAATGGATTCTGTGCGAAAGATGTACCCAATCGGAATCGACCCAGCTGCAGTGTAGCCTTCACTTCAAGCCGAGTAACTGGGGGATTCTACTGCTAAATTCCCCAAGGCGACATTTTATCATCTGCAGTACATGTGTGACCTTACCACATCACATGCAGAGTTCCTTTGCTTAATTAACGGAATATTCACTCTCTGGGGATATTGAGACTTTAAATATCAAATTTCCTAAAAGTAACGTTCTTTCAAAAGATGATCACTAATTAATTCCCTTTCGTCTTGTTACTCCAAGTTAACCAGAGGTGTTAGGCAATTTCGTTTTGACAATTAATGCTAATTAGGATTATATATTCATATAGTATATAACAATTACTTCTATAGGAAGATTTGCCAACTCATAGAGAAGTTATCAAAACATATTCAAACTATAACAAGCTTCAGATGAGCGTTCACTCTTCGGATGCCCAAGTCGTTAGACCTTTTGGTTACCCGTTGACTTGCCTAGTTAACTGTTGAATTGGTCTGACGTCTGACTCGATGCTTGCCATGGCAATTGGTCGGCAATGCAATTGTGGCAAATTCTTTTGTGTGCGCGGGTTTAACATTGAACTTTTTGTTCAGCCAATCGACAACGACATAAGCTACAGATACAGATAGACTCGACACAGACTCGATTCCCACAGCATCGAATGATTTATGGCTAAGAAAAAAAGGCAGCAAGCAAGCGTATGTAAAAAGGCATAAAAGGTATTCGGTCGATCGCCATTGTAGCATTGCGGATCTAACGGGTGAAACGAGAACCTTGTGCATTTAACACGCCACACGGCGGCAACCGCAGCAGACGAGGAAAAATACACACCTTCGGCAGATCGAACGCTTCTTAAAACGAAACAAAAAAGATCCAACTCTAATAAAAAGCACTTTACAGAAGGCATAGACTATTGGGATCGACTAAATAATACTCCGTATTGTCACTTTAATCATTTGTTGCTCACAAAAAGGTGTCATCTCTATTATTTCAAGCGTGCATCACAATTTCACAGCATTCAGCTTTTGTTGTGTATGTAAAAATTGCATTTCTTGTGTGTACACACATATTTGAATACTAGGTAAACATTCTCGCAATTCTCTCACACCTATTATACCCTTTTCCATTAATTTTCAATGAGTATAGCTTATAAAGAGTACAATGAATTATGGGGCAAGTTTTCTGTTATGTGTTTATCTCCTTTTCTCTTTCTCTCTCTCGCGCTAGCCAATCAGCATAATCACTTGCTGGCAATTGTATATCGATCATCGATCAGCGGAAAGACCTTGCGCATCGATTGGCAAAAAGAAATGAGTACAATTATTTACTCTGAGCTTGATCAACTTAGTTAAAAAATCAGATTACGATTTCGATGCGAATTCGTTGTTGCTCGCGTGCTGTGCAATTAGCATAAATTAATATTGGTTTACGGTAAAACATTCGCGCGATGACACATTGCAAGCGTGGAGTGAGACAGACAGACAAAGACAGCTAGACTGAGGCGACGACAATCGGACTAATGCTCATGATGCGACTGTTGATGAGAGTAAAAGTGATTCAACCGGTTCTAATTCTATTTCTATAGTTATCCGCTTGAGTTACGAGCAAGCCGCGCACTAAATATTGAGCTTAGAATCGAACTCACTTTCAATCGAGACGAGTATTATGTGCACGAATGGCAAGAGTAAAAAACAACAAAAAGAAAGCGAATCTTGTTGTTTATTCGTGATATGCTTTTAAATACCCTGTGCAAAATCACAAGAATGCATACAAATGCAAACAAGATGAAAGGGAATGGGGAATTGGGGAAACAATACAGATTCAGTCTTGTTTATATGTATATCGTGTATTTAAAGTTCTTAGAATCGATTGAAAGCCTTTTTAAGAATATTACAATAGAGAAGCTCTAACGATATTCATATGTTTATCGGGTTAATTAGAATCTAAACCGATAACAAGTTCTAAAATCAAAAGTGAGCCAGTTTAAGCTAATTACTATCGATAAACTTATATGGTACCACAGCAGTTGGTGTTATTCAAGCCAAAATAAGCTTTTTTTTTTGGATACATCTGCTGCCTCAGCTTTAGCTTCCTTGTCGTCCTGGCTCAAAGTCGTGACTTAAACGTGGCTGGGGAATCAGCATGCGATCTTCTCGACAGCGTATTAAAATGCCACGCTAATTGTTAGTATCGGCCATACTAACATTGTACGAAGCAGTTACTCCTGCTGCCTGTTCCCACTGCTTGGCCGACAATTAAGTAATAGACGAAGACTCTGTTGCGTGTTTCCAGTTGTCAGAGATGCTGCCAACAATAGCAACAATTAACTAGATAAACCTTTATGAGCAAGTGGCAGCAGACGTTGCCAGAGACAGAGCCACAGTCGGTGCCAACTGCGCCTGCTTCCCCTTTCCCAAATACAGCGAGGCTCCGAAAGGCAAGGCAAGGCATCGCTATCGGTGTCGCTGACTATTAATTATCGCCAAAAGTGCCGGCTACGCCGTGTGTAGGTGAGGTAGCCAAGCTAGTCAGGCAGTGTGCTGCACAAGAAGTTGCCCAATATACTCCCCGAATCGGTTAGACGTGGATCGCCACTTTCCGGTTAACAGAGATTGCAATTAATTTGTAAATAGTTGGAAATGGATAATTTGCATTAAGATTCGCAAACATGTGAATGTACGCACAGATACACACACACACATACAGGTAAATTCCTGAGCTGTCTTTAGTGCTGCCAGAATTTTTTGAGAAAAAGCCAAGTTACATAAAAAAGCTGAGTTTTATAAAATTGCAACAACAGGCTTTAAAAAAGAGCTAGGTATTTTTGATTTTGACGTGAAAAAAGCTGACCTGGCCGCACTAGCTGTCATGTCTGTCTGAAACTGTGAGAACTTGTCAGCTCAGCTCCAGCCCAAGGATAGCAAGCAGCTCTCCATCGTAGCAGTCAGCTTTTGAACAGGCGCGCCGTCACGGTACTGGTGCCCTACTGGTCTAAGACAATAGCTTAATAAAACAATTATGGAAGCTTGCTCGCAGTTTTGAGATCAACAAGCCCAGCGGGCTAGCTAGGGGCGTGATGATCGACTCTGCGATACCCTAGACAAGATTTAAAAATATTTTACCATTTAGTACAAATCTACTCGGCATTTATATCTATGTACAATAACAATTTATGTAACTCTTCTGATTTCCTGTACAGTCCCCACATCATCTGCCATCTTTTACACTCACTTACACCTTTGTTGAAAACAATTAGCTACAGGGTATTAAAAGCACGGCACGCTGAGACCTTTTAAATATCGATGGCAACGTTGTTGCAGAAAACAAAAATGTATCACACCTTAGTTAACCCCCGACACCTTGCAGCCAACGACAAACCTTTACGCTTCGGAATGTGCCCGCAAAATTGCAAATGTCGTGTCATCACAATTTTTTTTTTCTTGCGCTTCGACAATAGCTACAATAAACTAATAGTTCGATTTTTGAGCCATGGAAGATGCCAGGCAACTTCAAACCAAAACAACCGAACAACCCAAACCCAAAGCCAAATAAAACCGAAAAACTGGGAGAAGCGCCTAAAATTGAACCAAACTTTGAAATTGACAACGTACAACATGAAAAACACCGAGCTGAAAAACAAGTAAGGAGTACGATATTGGCAGGTGACACGACTGCAAGATACTCTACGGAAGATTGTGTATAGATTGTTTAAGTTCTCTACACATATTTAAGTAAAAGGAGCACTGAAATATAAGAGTAACAGAGAGGGCGCATTAGAGTTTGTATTCCAAATTTGCTGGCCCTAAATCTTAGCTTCTTCTTGGAAACAGGAACGAAGGTCTAGTCACCACAGGTGTCAACTCTTATCAAGAACCTTAACACTACATAACATACATCTTCGACTACTTCATCTTTTGCACCTCAGAGCCCAGAGCTCACACACATTCGCAGCTACTCGTAACTAAACATGCCCATTTTCACCCATTTGCGATGGGTGCAGGGTAAGCATAGCTTGTCTAATGGCCAAAAACTGTGAGCTTGGCTTTTGGGAGCGTTCCGTGAACTCCACGATGTCTGTGTTGCCAGCTGGCGCTCGAGCTGAAGCTGAAGCTGTGGCTGACGCTGCCAGCAGCTACTACTAGCACCGACAACGACAACGACATAGACACCGACACCACAGCCACAAATAATACCGGCAAAGAGTGCGACGAGTGCTAATGATCATCATGATGAGGTTTTCTTGATGTATTGCCCACAAAAGATTTCGCAGTGTGCTTCGAGCTTCGTTGGTGCTTCGTGTGCTTCATTATTGATTTAATAACCGTCTTGAAGACACGTTTAAACTGCAGTCCAAGCGTGTGCAGCTAGCTCCGAGCCTGAGTCAGATTTAAGTCATTGTTGCCATGCCTAGGATCATGCTATTAATTCCACACCAAGGCAAAACAGAGTTGTAAGCTCCGATCCACGAAAAACCGAAACCATGCAATGAGATGTAACATGATGATGGGATATAAATAATATGTGCGACTGTGTGTGTGTGTGAGTCTGTGGGAAGTGGGATGTGCAGCGATGATGATAATGTTTTCAGTTTTCATATTTCTTTTGGCTAATGCATTATAATATATATATCTATATTTATCATTGTTTAATAATGGACACTTATAAATGCAGAGGGTTCCATTAAAAATGCTTGAAAAGGGGTTACAGGGTGGGGATAAGTAGCTGCATAAAATAGAGATAACTCTACCATAAATAATTTCATATTACAAAGCATGTTCAGGCCCAAAACTTTACCTATATCAATCATTTTTCCAAGGGTCTTGAATGCAGCAACAATTTCCCCTGGAGCTCTTAAGTTATTCCGTTTGTAAAGCTTACTGTACCTCCATGCACTTGCCAGATACAATATCTAAATTTAGATATGCGAAAATTACAATTTCGTTAGTGCACACACCGTCAAATCAAATCTTCGTAAGCGCGCGCCCCACCATTCCCCCATTGAGAAAGAGATATGGGTTAGGCTCAATTTGCGTCCCAGCAGTCGGCACGACAGCGACTGAGGCAGCAGCATAATGAAGTTTGGCTTGGATTTTTTGGAACTTGCCTGAGCACATCTCGCACATGCCCAAGACAAGCTATAGTCTTGGCAGGGGACGGACGGAGAAGGGGCAGGGGAGGGGCCTTTGGGTGCAGTAGGCGGTTGGCGGTGCAGCAACCCAATGGGAACTTTACTCGCTTTGTTTGTGGTGATCAAATTGGACCTAAGGTCCAGACCAAACAACCGGTCTGGCAATCTGTCCCAGATCTATCAATTGGAATCCTTTGTATATTGTACGAAGACAGGTGCATTAATTGAAGACTGAACAGAAGACTATTCACACACATAATGTACTATAGGTTATGGGCATGATTTGTATTGATTTATACCAGACCCGATAGCTAGTTTCCTTCTAAACTGGTTAAGAACTTTTACTATAGAGTATCCAAGTGTGTCTTTGTTTTCATTTTCAATGCAGAAGATTAAACACCCGAGATATATTTAAGCTGCGTCTGATCTGCACAAATCTTCAATCTGATGCCCATTCTTCCCATCAAAAAGATAATTATATACATTATGATAGATTCTTCTTTCTATCTGGTTTCATTCACTTTCTGTTGGTCCAGTTTCTTGAAAAAAATATTAACCTCTGCGAAGGGAGGAAGAGAGAAAGCTAAATTATGTACGAGTTTTTAGATTTGAATGGATCACTTCATTTGAGATGATTTTTAATATTTTGGATCAGGATTTAGAACTGGTTTCGCATTTGCCGCATTAAGTCGGTAATCTACGCATATGATTGCATCTGATGTTCATATACACAAATGATTTAACACTTTGATTTCGATCAAACCTGTTTTCAGAACAAACCAAACCAAACCAAGCCAACTAACTAACTCTGCATCTGCCTAACACCGATCTGAACGAACGGTAAATCTTTTATTAGAATTCCATGCTAATTTCCAAATGGATGCGAATCTCATGCAGTTCCATGATTTTAACGATCCCACTTCTATCGTACATAATCGACCCTGGACAGTCTGCAATCACATCAGCAAATGGATTTGTGGTTGCTTATGGCTTAAACGATGACAGGTCTCTCTCCCTTCCCCCCTCTCTCTCTCTCTCTCCCACTCTCCGATGCAGTTTTGCCAACACATGCCACGAAATAGAGAGTGTTGCAGGCGGGTTTCAGCTGTGATTCACTCGTCTTGGATGTCCGATTCCGGCTCAGGCAATGAAATATTCGCGATGGCCTTCAATGCTCTCATTGCAGAGATTCGTATCGTTGACCCAGACGTAACTGAGTAGTGATCGTCTTGGAGCTTACTTAGCGTATATTAATGCATGCAAATTCACACGAATCATTGGGATAATTTACCATATACTCTGCCATCAGCTAAAACTGCTGTTAGAGTATATAAAGTAGGTGTAGAGTTCGCTTGCTTAACTTTTGTCTCTGTTATCGATCAAGTGAGTAGATCAGGGCACCTGTTAAATAAAAAGTAATGAAACTTATAAAAGGTGTTTCTATGTATATCAGATCAACTACCAAAAACAATACTTCAATTGTCTGCAGGATATCTTATAGTCCCTCTACTCTAGCCTGTCGCATAGGTACTAACATGACTCCCATTGCAAGCAAAAAACTATGTTAATTGCAGGAAATTTTCGAAGCACCTAGATCTTTTCACAAGCTTCAGGGGAATACAAAAATTTCAGGACAGAGGGTTGGGCAATTAGTTGGAACGAAAACAATGAGGCATTAGACTGCGATGAGGATGGGGAACCGGCGATTGCATAAATCAATCAAATTGGGCTCTCACTCGACGACCATTGGGTAATAGATCCAATTTCGATATGAATTTCAACCCAGACGAGTAGACGCAAAGACAGACAGACAGACGGACGGATACAAGACTGTTTCGGGTCTTCTCCTCTTTTTGCACAACTTTAAATACCAACCCCATTACCTATTGCCCATTAAGTATTACGTTTTGTGCCGCATCACTGCAGCAGAAAGAAGAAAAAAAAACCGAGACGAGCATCAATGCAAATCGATAATTAATAGTGAAAGTCGAGTCAAGTCTCAAGTATCTCTGGCTCAGGCCTCAGCCTGTGCCCCAGCCTGTGCCTACAACAGCAAAATAGTAATAAAGAGGCAGACGAACGGCCTCATCATCAAGGTACTGCAGGAAGTTTTCTTGGACCCAGCCAGCTCCACTGCGACAATGTCTACTAAGCTAGTCTCCGTCGTCGTCGTCGTCGTTGTCTTCATGGATTTCAATGGCGATAGCATCGACGCCTCTGCCTGCACCGCAACCGAACCTGCAACGGGCAAAGAGCCGACTGACTCCTTGGCCCAAGCCCCCAAAACCCATTTGTATAGCTCTCTCACAATACTTCACACGAAGCCGTACCCAAGGCGGTTGGCCTGGGCCTGGGTCTGGTTTTTGGTGCAACGCTTTAGTCTGTTGTCCGCAGCGTCATCGGAGCACCCACTAACTCAATGACAAAATGCCAGTGCCGGCGCTGAAGCTGACGCTGTAGCTGAGACTGAGGCTGGAGTCACCACACAGCCAAGCAGCCTGACCCGGTGCGAGCCAGCATTGCGACGTTGTCCATACCACGACGCATTACCATTTCTTCGGGTCACTGCACAACTTTGTCTTAGCATCGCTCTTCCCAGTCCCTTACCCCCCACTCCCCTCCCGCCTGTCTGTGTGTGTGTGTGCGGTGTCGTCTCGTCTGTCAGCTACGGCAGATGCATATGTCCATGTCCATTGATCAGACGGCAGAAGGCAGAGCGAGCGTGCAATCGAGTTCGCAGTTCAAAGTATATGGCAAGACGAGCGTTGTAGCGCTTGCATAATAATATGTATTAACAACATTATATAAAAACAAGTAAGGTACAGTCGGCGGCAAACGGCCGTCAGATACCCTACCAAACATAGCTATAAGTTCTCATTGTGGATCACAGACACTAACTTCATAGACTACCTGATTTACTTCTGGTTGATTTAGATTACTATCTTCACTTATCTCTCTCTATAAATACTTCTTGTCTTGAGTCTTTACTTTGGCACTATACGTAGATCACTATTATTTATATTTCTATTTTCATAAATAGTATACTAGATCACTATCTCCGCTCATCTCTTTCTATAAACTCAAAAGAATTGCTTACTTGTTGGTAACATCTTCAGCACTGCAAGCGAATCGACAACTTCATTTCCCCAATCCCCTCCAGCTTATAAACTGCATTTAAAATTCACTAGCCAGCTGAGTACCCAACCCAAATGGATTACCGAAGTCAATAACATACCGATCGTACCGCGTATGCCCATGGGTAATAAAAACAATAGCACATTGTAATCTTCAATTTGAAATCTTGCGCTCTTCCCGGTAGCTTTTTCTGCTACGGTAGCTTACGGTAGTTATGCCGTTTTTTGTTTCTGAGTATCCCTCCCTCCCATCTCTCTTTCTCTCTCTGGTATCGGCGTTATCTGCTACAAAGGGTATCGATCAATTGCTTTCTAAATATCCGAAGGCAATACAATGATATTTAATTTCGATTTTAGGCTTTTGTTATGTTCGTTGTTGCATTGTTCAAAGAGTTTACGAGAGTGTGTGTGTGTGATTAGATGGGAAGAATAATATTCCTGAGAAATTACGATATGTTCATAAAATTCATCACAAATCAATTTTGTAATGACAATTGATATTTTAAAGCTTTTCAATTTAAACTGAAGTGTATACAAAGGTAAGGTACTTCCCGTTCTGAGTTTCCTTCAGAGTTGATAGGACTTATACACCCTGCAGTCCATTACGGAGTAATGCAATTGAGCTCTTAGCTACTTACCCTACTTACTGAGGCTCTTGTCGTGGTAGTTGTGTTTCTTGCACAGTCCTAACATCACTTTTAAGGGATTGCCGAAGCCGCAGCGACATGCGACACGACTCTGAGTCTAATTAAGACAAGTTTGCGTGTGCAGCCCATGACAATTGAGCAATGATTTTTGGCAATTCTCTGCACTCAAACCCAGATACATACTATAGCTATACATACATACTCGTATATATATCTTCCCATTACTGCATGTCGTAAAAGTAATCGCCTGTGGCATTTCACCCGCTTTCATATCATAATCGCGCCCTCGAGAGCGCTTGGCATTCACGCATGCCGAGTGCGATAAATGCCAGCATTTTAATAAGGAATTTTTCACACTTTCTATTCGCACAGGTGCCGAAAGCACAGCAAGTGATCCGCATAGAACATCGTCCGCCAAGAGACTTGGCAGCAAATTGAAAAACCTAAAATCTGAAGAAGCAACTCGCATTGGGAACGGAGCGGGTAGTCCTTTAGACCCGACGACAACCAGCGAGACAAAGGCAGCAGAAGCGGAGGAGGCTTCTACATCATCTGCAGGAACAGACACCACTGCAGAGACCAAAACCAGCCAAGTGAGGCCTCCAAGCCAAGTGACCACAAGCATGTTACTTTTGCAACCCAATGTAAGTTCAATACATCGAAAGATATAACGAGGGTAGTTCTTCTAGGCAGACATTTCATTGAGTTAGCTAGTCTTTTTATAGCACTTAAATATAATTATTTATACTTAGGAAGTTATCCGAGTTCATATAGTGCAGATGTTAATGTAAAATTATTTGTTAAATACAAACAAGAAATCTGTTGAAATTTCTTGATTGAAAATTATGCTAACCTCGCGCAGGTGGTGCGTGAAAATTGCCAACTCCACCACTACTACTGCTTGCTAACTCTACTGAATCTGAATACACATATCTATGTAATAATGAAAATAACTGTGAATATTGCAAAACTAATGGCTGCTGAATGGGTACGCTAATTGCCCGCTGTGTGTATGTGTGTCTGCGAAGTCAGGGAGGTGAGAACCTCATGAAGGAGCAAGCCAAGCAACCGTCTGCAGTGCAGAGATAGTAAGAGAGTCAAGTCAACTCGACTGCGAGTTACCGCGTACAAAATACCTCGAAATACAAGTTGTTCCACCAAGGTAACGCTTTACGCTTCAAATTCTGTCTAGAGGTACCCTACCCTTACACACCCTACCCTGGGTAAAACATCTAGTAATAAAGAAGTAAAGTAAAGCAGGCACTACTTTGGGTTACTAGTTAATTTTTTTTTTTTTTTTTTTTTAGTACTATCCTTTTCTTTCATAGTTTTCCCGTCTTTCCCTACTTCTCCTCTCTTATTCCTGTTGCAATTTAAATTTGTGCTTAGGACCACCCCATACTGAGTACAGGGTATACCAGGTAACAATAGCTTTTTAATTGACTTCAATAAGCAGCATGTTGGCAAAACAGTGAGCTCTAAAAAAAGGTTTCCAGGCATGACCAATTGGAGAATTGTGCGATTTGCAATTCGCATTAAGGGTTGAAAGGGTCTGCACCAATCGGCGCAGTGTACGGCATCGCGCATGTCCGCTCGAGCTGTGTTGACTCCACCTTCCACGCTAGAAGCGAGGACTATGCTAAGGCTTGGGTGCAGCTCCACTAATTCAGACTGTCCTGGTTTGTCTTACCTTACAGAGCTCGTTCAATTCTCTCTCGCCCTTCGACAATTTCTCAGCGCAAACCGCGACTACGACGACGCAGGCAACGTCCGCCGTGGCTGCAGTGGCGAGTAATGCGGGACATCAGCAGCAACAGCAGCAGCAGCAGCAGCATCATCATCGTCATCATCATTCGCAGCCAAGTCCTCAGCAGAATCAGTCGCAACAGCAGCCACAGCAGTCGCATCACTTACAATCCTTGCCCGCATCCAGCCAAAATTCGCTGCTGTCCCATGAGGAGGATCAGTTGATAAACAATCTGGCCGACGCGGCAGTCTCGCACAGTGAACTCTTCTCGGATCTATTCTTTCCCTCGGACTCGAACAACTCGTTGCTTTCGCCAGCGTTGGAGCACTCGGTGGCCAGTTATACGGACACACAGTGCGAGGCGCCGCCCAGTGAGCCCAACTTGGTGTGCAGCAACGAGGACATTACCAGCTCCATTGAGAACCTCACCAAGGTGACTTGCATACGCGACAAGCGCGTCTCCTCGATACAAGACCAGCCCCTGTCTAACAACTCTGCAGCAGCGGGCGGCAGTCCCACCTCCTCTGAACATCATCATTCGCTCTGCCTGCTCGGCTTGCGTTCGAGCAGCGATCCCGCCATAGCATTACACGCCCAGCAACAGCAGCAGCAGCATCACCAACACCACCAGCAGCAGCAGCAACAGCTGCAGGCAGTCCAACTACAGCGGCACGGCGTCAGCGATCTATTGATCTCCCCAATTTGTGGCCCTCTTTCGTGCGGCAGTAGCTTACCCAGCTTTCAGGAGACCTACTCCCTCAAGTACAGCAACGGTAGTGCAGGTGACAGTCCCAAGCAGGCTGCCGCATCTGTCCCAGTGGCCACGCCCACGGATCAGATATTGACACTCAAAATGGACGAGGACTGTTACCCGTTGACAACCGCCGCCGAAGTTATTGCTGGTCTCAGCACGGTTCCTACTGCCCGTCAACTGCAGTCACTGCACCAGTTGCCAGGCCAGGCGGCTCCACACATGCCACATTCCAGTGTTGGGCAGGGTAACTGCAGCAGCAGCAGCAACAGCAACAATGGTTACAACTACCATGGTCACTTTAATGCCATCAACGGCGCGTCCAACCTCTCGCCAAGTTCCTCGGCCAGCTCGCTGTACGACTACAGCGGAGGCAGCCAGACCGATGGCTTCTATGGACAACAGCAGCAGCAGCCACAAAGCTTTCAGCATCAGGTAAGTGTAATCTTTGCCAGCTAATCCTCTCCAGCTGCTTATTGCGTATGTCTTGCAGAGTTGCAACACACTCAACGGGGAACGCTACTCCTTGCCAACTTTCCCCACAATGACGGGGCTAGAGGCCACCGCTGTGGCTACTGGCGCCACCACAACCACCACTAACAATATTGGCTCCACTTCCGGCTCTGTAGTCGCTCTACCCCTGATGCGTCGTGCCTCGTTGCCCATTCAGCGCTCCGTATCGCCAGCAACTGTGTCGCACAGTCCAAAATTGGCAAAAATGACACTAGGACCGCGACATGCGCACGCCGTCCAATCACTCCAGGTGCAGCTATCTTCCACACCTAACTCGGCCATTTGTTCGCCAGCAAGTGGCGCTGGCGTGGACCTACTTCAGACTCCAACCAGCCGCCTCATGCAGGCTTCAACGCCCTCACAGCTGTGCGCCGTATGTGGCGATACTGCGGCATGTCAGCACTACGGGGTGAGGACTTGCGAGGGTTGCAAGGGATTCTTCAAGCGAACCGTTCAGAAGGGCTCGAAATACGTGTGCCTCGCGGACAAGAGCTGTCCCGTGGACAAGCGGCGACGTAATCGCTGTCAGTTCTGTCGATTCCAGAAGTGTCTTGTTGTGGGAATGGTCAAAGAAGTCGTACGCACCGATTCGCTAAAGGGACGTCGCGGACGTCTACCCTCAAAGCCGAAGTCGCCACAAGAGTCGCCCCCATCGCCGCCCATCTCACTGATTACCGCCTTGGTGCGAAGTCATGTGGACACAACACCAGATCCCTCCTGCCTGGACTACACACACTATGAGGAGCCGCTCGATCTCCTGTCGCCAGTAGCCAGCACCCTGGGCGGCCTCAGCATGAGCGATGCAGACAAGGTGCAGCAATTCTATCAGCTGCTGACCAGTTCGGTGGATGTGATCAGGCAGTTTGCCGAAAAGATACCCGGCTACTTGGAACTCACCGTCGAAGATCAAGATCTGCTGTTCCAGTCGGCATCGCTGGAGCTGTTCGTACTGCGCCTCTCCTATCGCGCCCGCAGCGACGATACCAAGATGATCTTCTGCAACGGCACAGTGCTGCATCGCAGCCAATGCCAGCGTTCCTTTGGGGATTGGCTCAATGGCATCATGGAGTTCAGTCGTAGTCTGCACAATCTAGAGATCGATATATCTGCATTCGCTTGCCTCTGCGCGCTTACTCTTATAACAGGTGAGATCAGCAATTCAAGTGATCAATCAGTATATAAAATATATATGTATGATTCTTCCTTAGAACGACATGGACTACGCGAGCCCAAGAAGGTGGAGCTGCTGCAAATGAAGATCATCGGTAGCCTGCGCGATCATGTCACCTACAATGCGGAGGCACAGAAGAAGCAACACTACTTCAGCCGTCTGCTGGGTAAGCTGCCCGAACTTCGATCCCTGAGCGTGCAGGGACTGCAGCGTATATTCTATCTCAAGCTGGAGGACCTTGTGCCGGCACCGGCACTCATCGAGAACATGTTTGTCACCACGTTGCCCTTTTAGGCGCCAAAAACCTGCTTCCTTATTAAGACATAGATCAAATATACTATAAATAAAATACTAAAACCATAGGGCGAAGTGGGCAGCACTGACATCTCCAGGATCATAGCATGTACCTAAGCTAACATCGCAATCGTTGATCGAGAGACGACACACATAAGTAGGATAAACATATATGTACAATAAAGTATAGCACAAAGATTATACCGACAATTAGCCATTAGAGAGATTATTAGCTGTAGCTCACTCACACTCCCATCACTAACATCGATATGTTAGCACTCACACTCACATCACTTGCAACGATATATCAACAAGCGGCACTCCCTTACGTTACGAGCCAGGTACCGTTATTGCCGACAGCACCGATGACCAAAATGATTGAAACCGTTCATGAATTTTTCATCATCTCAGTGGGCAACGAAGCTATTCGTGACCTGTCTGTTCTAAGGAATTCACAACTTGTTGACGTTAATTGTTAAATTGTTTAATTCCCTTAAAATCAATAGGTATCAAACGCACACACGCACATGCATCGCACTCCACTCATTCATTTTTCTAGAGCTCTAACCCTCCCTATATACGATACGATACTACTACTTGCCTTGAAGTACAAATTATAAAAAATGTTTCGTGCGCAGCCTACTCTTGCCTAAAAAGTTAACTTCTAGTCAATTGTCGTAAGCTTCTACTTTTAAAGTTAAGTTCTCGTGCGCCTCCATAGCTCAGGCATAAATCATGATCGCAAGCTAAGTAAAAGTAAAAAAATGCAACAGTTTTTGCGAATAACCATTAACTAATAGCAAGAGTTTAAGTTCATAGTGTTTGAAATAGTTTTAAGGGTTCTGTTATCATCGCACATAACCAGTGCACAATGAGAGTTAAAGTACCTTTATGTGATTTGTAGTATACATGATTATATGTATACATACCTATCAAACAATAGCGTACCACTATATAGAATATAAGGTTAAAATACTATATACGAGTAATAAATTACTTCAATGATGAGTTCTCTAAGAATTTCATACATAGTATAAATCATGCACTCATGTATGTGTTATTTTCGATTGACGCCTCCCACTATGTGAATTTGTGATAGATTGGCATTGGAATCTTTATAAAGCTATATGTATATTTGTCTCCCATGTGATTTACATTATGCGTAACTTTCTCACTTTATAGCAAACAACAAGAAGTATATAAATATGCATTATAAAAAACCGAAAGACAGAAATTTAAGTTAAACGAAAACTTTTACACATATATGTATTGAAACAATGTTTTCTATCGTTTAACAATAGCTATACAAATATATACATATATTCTTAAGCCTAAGCGAAAGCAAAACATATCTGTCTATAGACCTTAGAGTCCATCTATCTCTAACTAACTCTTACCTTATTTACATTGGCATTATATAAAGATAGTTTTGTGTACTATGCAAATTCATTTCTAATTTAGATAGAGATTGATAAATATAAAACATTAATATGAAATATTTAATAGAAATATACTTATAATAATATACATATATTTATATTTTGTATGTCCTTTATAAATAAGTACATCAGCATGACATTGTACCTAACTATAAGTAACTGATCTGAAGTCTACAAATCTGGAAATATACCAAGTATAGATATTGAACAGGAAGCCATATTAATTAGTATAAAAGAACTTAACAAACTTAATTTCTGTTCCTGCTTTTTCTGATAAACATGAAGCCAAATGAAGGGAAAACTCACTGCCATAAGCAGGGTATCTAACATTCGGCTTGCCGCCATTTTACTGCAATTCATTTATCAGAAAAAGTAGGCACTGTGTAATTTTCGACTGTAAGACAGTATGATTACAAATAAGCAAGATGACGTCGTACCTTACTGATATAATCCTTATAGACACTTGTTTGCACAGAAGTATTAGCACATATTACATTTAAATATGTCTCAAGCAAACTGAATCTATCATTAGCCCATATGAATATTTAGAGACTAAAAATCTATCCAAAACTTTGTTTAAGTACACAAATGTGGATATAAAATTTTCGAAGAAAAAAACCAATTATGGTCGCCCTATCCTTGTCTACAGCAACGCCTCAAATATGTACTATATTTATTAAAAATTTAAAAAAACACTTGTTATCGGAACGCTGAAGTTGAAACAGGAAATCAAAGTGACCAAAGTAGTTAGAGCCCAAACGGAATGTTATTTGAATTTGGAATGAAACATAATTATAAATTATGCGAAAAATGCGAAACAAATGAAAAGGCATTCTTAATATTTGCACAAATTCGAAAATTTGTTGTTTTTATATCAAATAACTTTTTGTACATTTTAGTAATTTTTATAAACACAACATAGATAACATACATATACATATAACTTACACGTATACAATTTCTTATAACTTCTAAAGCATAAACCATATATTTTCAAATATTTTGAATAGAGAACTTTTACAAGAATTCTTCTGAATCCAATAAAGGCTTCAACTGAAATATCCACAACAACAAAATCACATTATTTTGTGCTAAATGTTCTTTTGTAATTTTTTATGTATATCAGAACGAGAGAAACGATAAGTGTGCATATTTTTGAGAAGTTAACCGACAAATTTTCCAATGGAACGGTTTAAAAAACACTTTTGAATATTGATTTATATGTATGTATATGCTTAGATACAAGAAACTATTATGGCATCCTTCTTAAGTGTAAGCAAACATATATTTTATTATATACATATTTACCTACCTGATAAACAAATAGGTCAACTCTTTGGAGCCCTTTAAAGAAAATTTATCAGTAGTTTTAAAAACAAAAAATCCTTGACAAAAATGTACGTCTTTTAGTGTGTTTTAAAGGAAAATTAACATAAAGGTTTATAGTACATATACATACTATATACATAGACATATATTTATTTGAGTACATACATAGTAGATTAACATTCATGCATATGGACATGTTTGCAAAGCATATTTCTAACAATACTTAAATAACTAAACAATAGTATCTTAAGGTATACAAACATATTAAGCGCAATATACTAGCAAAGTTACAGTAGATAATATTCTACGTATACAACAAGCATATAATCTGTTATTGTTACATATATAGTCCGTTGTGTAATCGCGTTATCACCATTTATCGTTTCGTTTCAAAAATATTGTACAAAACAAAATAAATCGATCTACAAACAACAACAAATGCAATTGAAAGCGATTTCTGTTGTCGATATGCTGGCGGCTTCAAACAAACGCAAATATTAAATTATTGTTTAAATAATAAAGTAAGTTTATTGTAATAGTGTTTTCGATACTTTTTTGATCAACTTAGCTATAAAAAGCATATATACATAATGTCAATGATTTAAAATAAAAGTGTTTATTTTGCTCTTGTGTGTTAAAATGAAATTGTTATCATTTTGGGAATTTTGGTATTTTCGTTATAAAAAATATATACATTAACTTAAACATAAAGAAATTAGGCAAATACAGGCATTATAGTGTCAACTACATTTCGACATAGGGGACAACGTGTTTCGCCTTCATCAGGTTGAAGGTACTCTGAGCATTCTTTGCACAGGCATAAATGACGACAGGGAAGCAAAACAATATTCCTACTGCGTTCCCAGCAGATCACACATTGTGTCGTCACGTCGTTTCTTGAATTGGTATAAGTTTCTACCTTATTTGTTTGTTTGATAAAAGCTTGATTTTTGGTCAAGCTTTGGAATCTTTTTGATACTATCCTGCGTAGTTTACTTTGCAATTGAACCACGGAGAGAAGCACATAACGTCGGAACATAAAGAGTATTAACAGCACAACGATGACAATTGACATAAGGAAAACGGTATTAAACAAAGACGCACTGAAGTTTAAAATTTTGCCAATCATTTTCTCAAATACAAGTATTGAAAAGTCCATAACATAGATGATGACCTGTGGCAATAGTAAAAGTATTGACTGCGCACTATTTCTAAGCACAGTAAAAACACTTTGTCCAGTTTCTATTCCTTTGGCAGTGTAGCTGTCCACATTCCACATAACGTCAGGTGGTTCATTATAAAAACGACAACATGCCGTAAAAATAACTGAACACATATAATATATTTTGCATAGGATCCACCAAATGCCAGAGATGGCTTCAAATAGAAGATACCCAATTATCCAGCTACTGATAATAAAGTATTTAAGGGCAGCTTCGATCGTTGCTCCTATGGCCGTTATTGCTGCCACTATAGAAGCGATTGTATTGATTACGGCGACTAAAAATATGCCAATGCATACTCCAAAGAAAATAAATATGAAAATATTCATATTCCCAAAACGAACTAACAAATGTAAACAAAACATTATGCCGGCTTTAGGGAAGGGAGTTTTAATCGATATGCTTAGTTTAATCGATATTTAGGGACTTATCGATGTCACGATATCGCCTTAAAATAACAATTAGTGACTTAAATAGCATATCGATGACATGAATTTTTAAAAATATGTTAGCAGCTCCAAGCAGCCACATAAACGCAATTCTTTAAAGTTTGAGACACGAATAAATACAAAATGTAATATAAATGATATGTACTTGAATGTGAAATGTGGGTAACAAATACTGTTTAATGGATAAGTTAAGAAGTATCGCAATAGAATATATCAATTATTAATATTTCTCAGATCATTTTTTATCATGCACAATCATTCACCAGAGTTTCTAAAATTCTGGTAAACTATACTTCATATCTATAATATTTAATATACAAACATTATGTTTGATAATTGAGTCCATTTGCTTAAACTACGTTCCTTTTAAGTTGCCATTGATAAGGTCTAAATTGCTAAGTAGTTCTATCAGTTCGCTATTCTTTTTCATAACGGCCAAAACTTCCAGGTGTTGTTGTTTCATAATTGACTTATTGTGCTCTTCAGTTTTAGCCAATAGATTATTACTGCATATATTCTTTGTGTCTACATCGAGCTTCTGCTCAGACTTAATGTGATATAGCTCGTCCCGAATGTTATGCAATTTGCGATCACAGTCCCGAATATCCTTCTCTAGGATTTGAGTTTTCAAATACACTGTCTGTGCCAGTTTATACCAATCGGCAAGGCATTCAGCCATTTGGGCCACGGCAGGATTAACATTGTCCATTAGCAACTGCTTAATGCGTTTGCCATTATGATCCACTTTGATCTTCTCCAGCGCATGGAACTGTTCATCGTTGTAGGTTAGTGTGCGAGTTGCCCGATCTCGCAAGAGATGTTGCCACGAATCGCGTAACCTTTCAACCAGATACTTGGCTTGCGCACTAGCACGTGTGCGGCAAGGACACTTCTTGCCGTGCATCGACGAAGACCACTGGTCACTGCAATTTAAAAAAAATGAGATCGAGTTGAGATCGGTTAGCGTCTAGGTTAACTCACTTGAGCTCATCGTCGGCCACGAAGTGCTTATGTAGCTGCGTTATAACATCGGCTGCTCCATCGAAATCGGTTTTCACGGTATCCAGCGCATTCAGCAGGGATTTCATTTCCAAATCACCCTTTATCTAAAGGTCACAAGGGATTACATTGGGATAAACCAGTAAGGCTTCTCTTACCACTTTGGTCATGCTGTGCACCACATCTGCGTAGTCAACTACTGTAGATAGCAGACTGTCCAAGTTCTTGGTTTTTCTATTAATAAAAAGTTTTATTGCATTGTTTTTAGTTAGTCCAGAGTGCCCTACTTACTTTAGCAACAGTGTGATGGTAGTAATGAGCATCTCGATAAACTGTTCCACAGCTTTCTTGATAAGAATGTCCATAGCAGTGAAAATATCAACACGACGCTTGCACTCATGACCTACGCTGCAAGCGGCCTATACGAAAGATTAAAAGCATTAATAAATATTGTAACGAGGTTACGGTATTACCTTAGCCAAACTAGCATCGTTTTCAACTGAAACATTCGGAGGAAATACGGGAAACTTGGGTAGTTCCAACTGCTGTGGTAATTGCACATTGTTGTCCTCATTACTGTATAAATATATTGGCTGCTCTGTGGTAGTTTTTGGAAAGGCTTTGGCTAAAACGAACGGCTTATTTACAATCTTTAGTTATTAATTAGTGCTTCTTCTACTCACCAATGGTACGTGGTGTAATTTTCTTTTCCAGATGCTCATTATTGAAAAGAAGTATCTGTTTTTCTAAAGGCACCTCGGTCTGCAGAAATATACGTTCCCGGAAATTGTCAATCTGTTCCTCTGGCTCTAAAAACACTTCAATCGAGCTAGTGCGATTCATGAAAAAGACATGAATAACACGTTTGCGTAAGATCAAAGTGACTTCCTGGAAGAATCGGTCGAAAGACCAAGTCTTATCACGATTCTCCTCTAGAAGGCCAGCTAACAATGGTGTGACCAGAGTTTTGAGACCCTGTGACAAATGTGCATGGGGTGGTAGCGTGGTTGACCATTCAATAGGGCCATTCTCAGCTAATTGCAGGCCAGATATGACGCCAGACGCTTTCTTTGTCGTTATCTGGTGCATTGTCTCACGGTTCTTGCGACCGCCGTAAGGGCGGAAGGGTAAATTACCCGTAGCAACATGATATAATGTCACTCCGATAGACCATAAATCCACGTTGGCAGTAAATGAGCGTTGAATGGATTTGCGCAGCACTGCGCGTTCGTAAAGATCGGGGTGTAGATACTCTTCCGTGCCATAGAGGGAGGCAAATGGCTGATTATCTTCAAGCTCGCGTGCAGCACCAAAATCGGTTAGCTTATAAATGGTCTGACCATCCTCTGAGATGAATTTCATAATGTTGCCGGGCTTGAGATCGCGATGCACCAACTTATTGTCCCTCAAATGTTTCATTCCCGCACAGAGGTGCTCCAGAACCAACAGGAACTCATGTTCTGGCAGACCGTATGAGTTCTCTGGGTCATCTAGTATATTAAAAAGGCTTCCGCCAGTGCATAGCTCCATAACGATCACTTTGCCGCGTCCCTCTTGATCCTCCTCGATGGCAAGCAGTTTGACAATGTTCTCATGGTTCACTTTCTTTAGCGCTTCGAATTCACGCATCTGTACATCAGCTGGTCGCATATGACTATAGGGATTGAAAGTCTTTACCGCGACCGATTCGCCAGTTGTCTTGTTGACTCCCTACAAAGCAAAAAACAGACATGCACATTGACATACATCATAATATTTGTTTGTATGTTTACGAAGTTTGCAGCAGTGCCGTGACGCATTACATACTTGAAAAACAGATCCTGTGGCACCTTTGCCCAGAACGCTGGTTGTACACCAAACATAGTTTAGCGAACCGCGTAGAAATGACATTGTCAAATTCAATAAATTTTATAGATATCCAAGAGAAATTTAAATAAAAGCAACTTAAGGAATTCTTTGTGATGTTCAACTTAGACTCGATTGCCGATTGCACGCAATCGAACTCGAGAACTAGTAACTACTTCATTAATTAGTTCGAGTACGTTTTAATCGAATAATCGAAGGAAGATCAAGTTGTAAACTAACTGAAAAGTGTCCTCTACGATTTAAGTGAAATGTAATGTAATATAAAAATATATAGTCAAATATATACAATAAATATCCATCCCATTTTAATGCACAAATTCATCGGACAAATTCGATTACCGATTATCGTCTGCCGACCATCGCTAGTTTCTTTTTTGTTGTTTTACTCTGCGACAACTTAGCAGAACTATATTTATTTTGTTTTTGAAATCAGCACAGTATGAAAGTTTTGTGTATTGCATCAAAGTGCGCAACATTGTTCGTGTGGAAATGGCAAATGCGTACTTAAAAATATTAATTTTGCAAAAGTGGGGAAATAATTAGAAATAACTCCCGTAGTTTTCCGATAAAAATTAACGTTGACTGCGCGTGCCGCATAGATTAAGAATGAAACTAAGATTGCATTTAGTGCGCTTTATGTACATAAATCTTATACTAAGGTATGTTCAAAAATAGTTTCACTTTGCAACAGTTAACCTAATGAACTCTCTCGCTTGCAGCTGCTGTTTCTGGTTATACGACAATGCTGCCGCAGCAGATGTGCTCTCGGCTGATGCAGAAGCCCCAGCTGCAACTGCAGCTGATCAGGAACAACAGATACCTCTGGCAGCAGCATCGTCACCGGAGAGTTACATAGATAGAAATTTCAAGAAAGTAAAAAAAGTTACTGCAGCACATCCACCTCCACCCCCTGCAGCAGTTATCACAACAACAACAACAACAAATCAAGAGGCAGATAGCGCAGCCGCTGCCTCGTTAAATTTACTAACAGCGGCGCCTCGAACTAGTGCAAAAACGAAACTGACCGATGTCGAAGAAGACACGTCAGTCGAAACAAAAGTGTTGCCGTGTAGTGTAAATAATATAAATAACAACAATAATGAATATATTAATGTATTTCCCAATCACAATCATGAAAATTGTGAAGTGCCAAAAAATCAGTTTAATGATGATGAACCAAATTCAAATCAAGCAAATAAGGTCGTCGATCCTGCAAAACCAAAGACAGAAGAGGAACCAGTGGAAACGAAACAAAGGTAAAAAGAATTCTTTATTTATTTTATTAAGTTATATAAAATACGCTTGCAATGGATAAATTCGTTTAACACAACTGCGTAGCGAATCGCGTAAAATGCGCGACATAATTACAGAAATAACCATATACCACATATATACTACATGAGTAGTGTATTATATTTCGTGTCGTACGCATATTTAACTTCCCGCAGAGAACGTGAAAAAATGTGAAAAACAAAAGATTATTTCTTCAGCACAATTATCTGACTTCCGAGGCAATCAGTATATTGTTGTGTAGTATAGTGTAGTGTGGGTAGAGTAGTGTACATGTACATGATACACTTGAAATAGGAAACTCTGTGTTATCTTATGCAAATGTTCTTATAGGAGCTTAGCGGTTTTGTTAACAGTAATCAGTGCTGTCAATATCGCCTTTTATCTCTCATATTTTGTAATTGTTAAGATGTTTGTATAATGTAAAGTGAGATCGTTCAACCAGTACCATATTTTATTCAAAAATAACTTGTTACAATTGAAATAAATATAAAATTTATAAAAAAAAAGGAATAATAATATATAAAAATTGTAATTATTTCAAGGAACAGCTATAAACATATATAAAAAAAAACCTAGTACACTTACTACTAGCGCTCATCTTCGAAAATGAGCTGATTTTCTCGCTCAGATGGGAAAAAGATTGGATTACAAATTCGTATTTATAGAACCCGCACTTGGTGGTTTGGGGTTTTCCAACGTAATATAATAAATTAATTTGTGTGTGTTTCTTGTTATCAATGCTGATGAAAGTAAAAGTAACCTACGGCAATAGTTCAATAGCTGCCTACGTCAACGATTTTTATACCTGCCGACCATTGAAAATTTCCAATGAAAGGGCAGGCGTAGCAGAACCCACAAAGTATTTACCTAAATTCATGGTAAATCAAACTTACCAATATAGCTATTTAACTCTTACTCAACCTCCTTTTCAACATTTAAACAATTTCCACGTTGATAGTTAATGTTCGAGATGATGAAAATGTTCACTTGAAAAGTAATTAGTTTTAGTATAGCTGCAAGAGATGCGAATAACAGGGACTGGCGGCAGCTAACAACAGCTAAAAAAAAAGCTTGACACCCACGCCAAGTCTTGTCACAATGCATTTTACTAATAATTTGCTTTACAGTTTTCAATTTATTTTCCTAGACTTTTAAACGGCGGCGTGTGAGCGGCGGCAACGGCGACGTCGACTTTCTAAATGCTTTGGCATTCGTCTCTTGCTTGGCTTTATCCAGCTGTTGTATGGGCTATCTATTGCTGGCCAATTCATACGAAAAACAACAAAACAAAAAAAAAAAAGGAAACGTCGTCGTGCTGGATATTTTCTTATTTACGAGCCGAGACTGTGTGGGATTTAACGCCAACGCCAATTGCCGATGGTCGATCCTTAAAAGGCCTCACACTATACATAATGAGAGCAGGTTAAAGTGAAATTTCGACGCGATTCGATTTGACTGGCCATCATGTTTTTTTTTGTGTTTCCCATCGCATGACACCTACTAAAGGATCGTGGCAAATGCGTTTTATCAGTTCACAAACGTATATGGTACTTTCCTTTTTCTCGGTGTATGCATATCAATTTTGTGCGGCGAAGACTTAGGGATGGTTATTTATTATGCGATATCGATATTGAAGTTAAAAGACAATTGATATTCAACACGATATGTTCCACACTTGGCAATTGTACCATCCCCTTTGATTTGAATTCCGCGAAACGATCACTGAGCTTGATATCGATTTAATAACAAATCGCAATATCGATATAAAAGATAAAAAGATATGATAACCAACTCGATATTTTCTCCACGCATAATTTGAATTCCCCTTATCGATTTCTTAACGGAATTAAAACCAATTTTTTTTCTGATATTTAACGATATTTTTTGGCGTTATCCATCCCTGGCCGAAGCGCCACATCAAATACCGATCCAGAATCGGGCAGCCAAGCACCATCAAAGTCGCGCAATCCCCTGCGGACATTTTATACACACACATGCATACATATGTATCAGGCAAGCAGGTGATCGCAGCCTCGTAGACATCACTTTCACTTTCTTCTTGGTATAAGGACTCGGCGACGAATAAGTTTTGCAATTTGAGGCTTTCGAAAATGCATGCAATGATCTTGTTACTGTAATCAAAGTTGGAAAAAAGCCATAATCATGTACGACATGATATTGCTATCAAACTGCAGACATGCGCGAAAACTATCTCTCTTTATTGTTGATGTCGAGGCAATTGATGTGCTGCATATGCAAAACGCCTCGAATTATCTCTCACTTAACTTGTTACTTGTCGAGCAAGGATCTTATCTCGATAGATTGTGAACGCCTTGCTATCCCCCAATTCAATTATTGACGACGTGGGGATCGTGCGCGTTCGCGCTCGTTGACTTTGGCTAATCACTTTGATATCAGATCATCGATCATGAGGTTTTTGCAGCTGCATCGATTTGTCATTTCTGCAAGACCTAACACCTACACTGACTTCGATGGTGGATATGTTCGTCTGCTGCTTTCGTTTCCTTTCATTATACCCTTCCATAACGGGGTATATTTATTTTGACGAGGGGTTTACAACTTTATGTTATTATTTAAATATAAATTGTTTATATTATTCCTTTTGGTTTTTAAAAACTTCAACAACCTTTCTTACTTTTGGCAACCCCGAATTGCTAATGGCTTACTAAAAAGAAGAGCTGTAAAACTATCGTTGAAAGTATCGATAATATCGATGGAGGCTAAGCGGCAAAACGATTATTAAACATACAGCTTTAGTATAAATGCATCAGAATTCCAGAGTTACATTTTTTGAAAATACAACATATAATTTCTTGTTCAGTAGGAAAAAAATATTTAAGCGTATTCAGCCTCAACTTGAGGTTTCCTTTGCAGATTCGTTCATTGTGTAAGCGCTATGTGGCACCACTAGCACTACTATGATATGTTTGTTACTTTCGCATTACAAGTGTTTATCTTTTGCCGGCGTCTTCAGATGCTGCAGCTGATGTAGCTGCAGATGCGGCATCTGTGTCTGACACTCGGTGGCAATTCAATTGGCACTTCGGCCTGCGGTAACCTTTGTGTGTGTGTGTATGCGTATGTGTGTCTGTGTCTGCTTATAGGCATAATACATAACGCACTAAAAAGTTCCGTTGTTGTTTAACAAATTAAACGAAAAAGATGCAAAAATAATCAAAATCATTCAAAGCCAAGCCAAGACGAGCCCCCTTCAACTCTTCACTCTACGCCCCGTACTCCACAAGGTATCCGCACAAATTTCCAAACGCTTTTATAGCTGCCGCCCGCCTGCGTTTTGTGCTCAACAATTTCACTTTCCATTGCATTTCCAATTTGCCGACTTTATGTTTTTGCCCACACCGCGTTTTTTATGTCCTTCTACTACCATTAAACGTGTTAAGAGGCCTTATGAAATTTGTGCAATACTATTTTCATTTACTATTTGGAATGAGGTAAAAGGCTATTTTTTATGGCAAGCCAAACCCCTTTACGAATGACAGCTAGTGTGACTGGAGAGGTCAGAGATCATATACTCATATATTCCACGCCCCAAATCAAAGATATGTGTTTGCAGATTTATCATTTAAATTCGATCTAATCTTAGGCATCTAGAAAGAGGTGCTTATCCTGATTTTTTTAAATTATAATACCATGATCATAATTAACTCCTTAGAATCACAGATAGAAGAAGAAATAGCAAAGTCAGGGTCTGGAAAATCAGTTATGCAAAGTCCTTTTTTAGTTGTGATTGTTTTTAAATCGTTATTACAATCTTCGTACCGCTATTAATACGTGAAAATAATCTCAAGATCAATTACGAATCTAACTGCAACCGTATGTCTATCCTTAGATCTATCACTTATCTACACCTTTATGTGTACATGTTTAATGTAATAATTCAAGATAAATAGTTTTTGCACGTGCCTATATTCAAATAAACCTAACATAGCATAATTACAGGCAATTTGATCAATTAGTCAATTATATTCACATGTGTACCACGCATACATATGTACATATCTTTATTCTGTTTATCATAATAGTTTGTTCACTCCGTAGGAGTTCAGAATGTGAAAGTTTGTTATCAATTTCGCATGTCTAGCATCGCCAACAAACAAGTACATGCAACACACACACTCACACATGCACAGCCTGCACAGACACATTTGCAATGCGGTGTGACAAGTTTACCGGCAAACTGCAGACAAGTGCATCGATATAATGTGTCTGTGTGTGTGCTCAGCTAGTCGCACTGTGCGACGTTCTCTTTCCACCTGTGTGTGTATGTGCCTGTGTATGTTTGCACGTTATCTGTGCGTGTGTTTGTGTCGTGTCTCGCACTCTCAATCGCGCTCTCTTCGACTTCGACTCGTTGGAATTTTGTGCACACTTGGGCTCGCACGACATTAACTTCAGGTGGATCGTAATACGCGCTGTTCAGTTCGCATTTCGATTTCTAGTGGTGCGATCGTCTCGTGCTGCGCCTCGCTCGGTGCGTCGTCCGTGTCGCGATGTCATAGATTGAATAACTCAGAGTGCATCTATCAACTCCTAACTCAGGACGAACTCGTCTCCGATTCCGTTTTCGTCTTCGTGTGTGTGTGTTTGTGTCTGTCTGGGTGTGTTTATGTGTGTGTGTCATGTGCCCGCAGTGCACAAGTGTCTCCACATTTGTTCGATTGAAAATGTAATTAAAATCGTCTGAACAAAAGTAATAATACCATGTGTACCATGATGAACGTCTACCATCTGGTTATCCCCCACAACTGCAAAGTGGTTTCGCCTGTTTTGTGATTTTTGCTTTTGTTGTTGTTGTTGTTGTTCGACAAATACGAGAAAATCGCTTTAGTTTAGTTTAATTAAGTTGGGATTTATTTGCCTTGCGACAATATTTATAGTAGCTATTATTGATATTTGGGAATCGGCAATTTTGGCATTATTGATCTATATCTATACCGGATGCGAGGCCATTAGGTCTCTTAATTCCGTTTGCCAACTTCAAACGGGCCTCGTTATTTACACATTCAAAGGGTACTTAAAAGCAATTAAAGTGAGCTTAACAAATAATCGAAAATTGAAATGAGATCTATAATGACGAAAACTAAGACGATCTGGGAATATACTAATTCCTAGACATATTGGTGTTCCCTTTTAGAGAAGTTCTCTCAATTCTAGGTGTGGCTTATTCTAAGTATTTCTCATTGATTCTAGATAATCAAATGAAGTCACGCAGATCTCATCATTGATCCTAACTTATTCTTTCGCCTCTTTACAAATAAACTGGTCTTCTCCTTTTTAGGAAATCTTCCCGATTCGTTCCTAGAGTATCATAGTATCTGTCTGTAGTATCTGTATCTGTCGCTTTCCTTCATAAACAATTTTCAAAATAAACAAATTTAAGGCCTCTGAACAATATAAGATTACAGTATAACTTTAATACAAAGTACAACAATGGTTTTGATTGAATTTCGCGACCTTCTTTCAGCTATTTATATATTTAATTTCTTTACTTCATTTCTCGAACAATTCCGTATTGATTCAGTTGTTTCATTATTAATGCACGCACTGCAACTGTTGTTCGCTCTATATCTTACTGATGTCCAGATATTAAATTTAGTTCTAGAGCGAGCAATTTAATATTCTCCTATAAGAAATTATTGATTGTAGACGTGCTATAAATGCTATCAAAATGGGACTACAATGTATTGTACGATTAATTAATTGTGAGCTGAAAAAACTGAGAACAAATCTCACGATGTTTCTAATATTCTTCTGGATCGTATGGTTTTCACAAATTCTTACCATATCGACCGTGTTTCTGAGGTGAGCATGTGTGACAAGATCCTAAACTTTATAGTCTTTACTTATATATCTCAATTAATATAACTCTTAATAAACTAGCATTACTATCTACACCTAACCGAATTTAATCAAATCATATATCAGTGTAATGAACGTTTCTTTTTCCCTCCACAGCATTCCTGAGATCATTTCGGAGCTGCCTGGCATTACGGTAACAGAGTTGCCATTGGAACTCGACTCCTTTAAAGATAATGTCGAGGCGACTATAGTGCATGAGGCCCCAAATGGATCGAACAACAAGAGTGTAAAGCAGCAACAAAAGGAATCCTTTGAGGATGCCAATGAGGCGGTGCAAAATGGTGAGTAATGTTTAACAAATTACTTACGAATTTGAATCTTATGATGCCGCTCTCCTCATAGATGAAACAATGAACGATCCAGGCGGAGGAGGAGCAGCAGGAAACGAGCTTGAAGCTGCACCCACGCTTCCCAACGACGAAGGCAATGTGACGACAACGAGTAATGTCGAACTGGAGGGAGCAACAACTACCGCCGGCAATGCCACCGCCACGGATGAAATACCCATGCCTGTTTTCTCAGAGTGGGCACAGAAGCAAATGGAGGCCGAGGCAAGTCGCGAACAGGCCATGGAACTGGAGCAACAAGTTGTTAATAATTCGGCACAAAGACGCAACGCAACTGGCTCTGGCTCGGGCAAGGTGCCCTCACTGAAGTTGCGCGCCAAGAACTATGCCTCGCCCGACTGTGGGGCCAAGATAATTGCCTCGAATGGCGATGCCACCAACACGGGCGCGGTGCTGAGCCACTCGAGTGATGAGTACATGCTTAGCACCTGCGGCAATCGCATATGGTTTGTTGTCGAGCTGTGCGAAGCGGTGCAGGCACAGAAAGTGGAGCTGGCCAATTTTGAGCTATTCAGCTCTTCGCCAAAGAATTTCACGGTGGCCGTTTCGAAGCGGTTTCCCACTCGGGACTGGAGCAACGTAGGACGATTCACAGCGGAAGATAAGAGGACTGTGCAGACATTTGAACTTTATCCGCATCTCTTTGGGAAGTTTGTGCGCGTCGATATACATTCTCACTACTCCAAGGAGCACTTCTGCCCCATCTCGTTATTTCGCGTCTTTGGCACTTCGGAATATGAGGCTTTTGAAACAGAGATACGACATAGCGATGAGCTTGATGATTTTGATGATGACGACGCCGAACAGGCACAAAAGCAACCACTTGGCGGTGGTAGTGGAGGAGGAGCGAATATCTTTCAAAGTGCTTCTGATGCGGTCATTCAAATGGTCAAGAAGGCGGCCCAGGTGCTGGTGAAACCCACAAAGGCACTCCGCTGGTCCTCAGACTCGTTGCTCTGCCGCACTCCTGCCACGGGTGTCTACAGCTGCCCCCAGTGCAACAAGACCAGCGTGGAGCGCATTAACAATCTTCTCTCTTGTCAGCCACAACAGCTGCAGTTGCTGCTGGTGTCGCTGACACAGCTGCGTGCACAGATACTGCAGACACGCGTCTGTGAAGCTGATTATGCAATCAGTCTGGGCCTGGCCAAGCTAGAGGCGGCTGGGCATGCAACAACAAGTGGCATGGATAAACGGCAGAGTTTCTTTCTGAGCATTCTGCCTTCTGAGCATGTGGCTGCCATGTGCAAGCTGCTCCAGGCTGAGTATAGTAGTAACGCCCTGAATAACAGCGCGGAGTCCATTGAACAGCAGATCAATATCAATAGTGTGCTGGATCAACCCGTTGAGAATGTTACCACGCCTGTTCTCACGCCTGTGGAGGCGCACACGCCCGAAGCTATGCCCGAGTTGCCTTCTGATTCGCCATCCTCCTCGTCCTCTCCGCCAGTATCTCCTACAGCCAGTTTGGAAAAACCTCCAGCTAAAATGCCTTTGACAACTGAGTTGCCCGAACTGGAAATACATCTGGATGCACAGACAAAACATACAACAACAGCAAATAACAACAATGCGCCACCGACACCGCCCACACCGGCGGATGTGAACATATTTAATGTACCCAGCGACACGCAGGAAATGCCCACACCAGACACCACAGCAACAACAACAATAACAACTGGCAGCACTTTGCCTGACAATTCAGCGTCGCCCACTTCAGCAACGCCAGCTCAGGCTGTCGAGCTGGAAGGGGAGACCGCAACGCCCTCCAGCTCTGCGTCGGCCCCAGCGACAGCCCCAGCAACAGCAGCAGCAGGCGATGCAGCAGGCAATGGCGAACTGGTAGTGGATACTGCAAATGGTTTAGACGACAGTCACCTTGCCAACTGGGAGAGTATTGACAGTTTGCTTACCACAACGGTGGCATCTATCACGGCTGGCGGTGGTGCAGCTGCAGCTGCAGCTGCTGTTGTGAATGGAAATGCAAATCTGGGCACCGCTAGTGCTCCACCTGGAGGCATTAACTTGCAGGCTAAGCTGACGCATAGTGCGCAGTCCGAAAGCGTATTCATAAGGCTCTCAAATCGCATCAAGGTAAGTAAGGGGGTGGTCCCATACACCCCTCCGCTCTTTCTCCACTCCCTTTAGTTTCTTGCCTGATTTCGTAACATCGCGTGTTCTCGCGTCATTATCGAATTAAAAGTTTTGTTGTTGCTATTCCAAGGCGTGCCCTTTTGTTGGTATCCTTGGAACAGTCAGTCAGCTGCTTTTCGCTAGGATACACCTTCTCTGCATCGTTGTTATTCATGTTATTCGTTACTCAATCGCTTTTTGTCTTCCAAAACAGGCACTCGAACGAAATATGTCGCTCTCTGGTCAGTATTTGGAGGAATTGTCGCGTCGCTACAAGAAACAGGTGGAGGAGCTGCAGCAAACACTGACACAACAGATGCTCACAGTGCGTACTCTAGAGGATCAGAGTCGTCGCTACATGGAACAGGAGCAGTTGTATAAACAGCAAAGTGCCGAGCTAGCTGGTGAGATGCGCTCGCTGACGTATCAAGTGCAGGCCTGCATTCTGGTTATCATCATAGTGGGTACATGCATTTTTCTGATGCTTGTCGTGGGCACGGTCTACTATCGCAAGCTACGACGGCAGACGCAGCAACTGCGTCCCCAATTGACACCCAGTGGGAACAAGAATTGTCTCGTTAGACGTAAATCCTATGAGCAAATGGTTGATCATTCCTTGGTGGATAAGAAGCGACGTCCTAGCGAGGAGGCAATGCTTATACTCAACGGTTGCGGGGACATTCCTTTGGTAGAACAGACACCACAGCAGGGCAAGAGCAGCGGCAGCACGACGAGAAGGCGAAAGATATCCGTGTGTTATGGCAGCAACAACAACATTGCATTAAACATGTTCAATGCCAGAACATCGTTGCTAAGGCATCGCAAGGGAAACCACAAGCACACCAGTCTAGATTCGGCACAGGTACCCAGCAAGCAATTGGATATGTTCTTCGATGTCGGTGAGTCAAGTGGAGTCTATTGCAAGCCTTGTCTCTCTTCATATATTCCTTCCAATATTTTCAGATACACTGAAAACCACCAAGCCAAAAAAGAAATCCCAGCAGGATTTAAAGCGTCAGAAATCAGCGCCGGAAAACAGGAGCTATACAAATGGGGAAAGCAACCAGGCGGGGGAGGGGGAAAATACGCAAAGCGACTTCGACGAGAGTCTCATTCTAGACGACGATGATCTGGCTAACTTTATACCCAACAGTGACTTGGCCTATAACGAATTTATGCCCGAAGGACCATCTGGCTATCAGATTGTTGGCACATCCACAGTCGATGGCAAGACGCAGACGGAGAAGAGCAGTCAGACAACAAAAAAGTCGCGACGTGTCTCTTCTCCTGCGTTCTTCAAATCTCCGTTTGGCAAGAACAAAAATAAGGGCGGCAACTTTAACGGCGTCGGAGGCTTTGGTGGCAGTGGTAAAAATTTCCAATCGCCACACGAGGCTACTTCTTGGGAGTGGTGTCGCCTCAAACGCACCAATGGAGATAAGCAATCGAAAGAGACAAGTTTACCAAGTGCGGTGGCCGATGGAGGAACTCAAGATAACTTATCACTCTCGGAAATCAACTTCCCAACAGCGAATTCAAATTCATTTCGCATTCTTGGTGAGGCTATATTCTCTGCAAATGATAGTAAACCCCATGGGAACAAGAGCATTGCCACCGGCAGCAACAGTAGCAGCGGCAGCAGCGGGGCCAGTACCACCTCATCCACAACAAAAAAGAAACAGCGGCCTTTCAACAGCATTTTTCGCAAAGTCTTTTAATCCAGCAGTGCCCAGTTTGTTTTTGTTTTAGTTTAGTTTTACTAATAATCTCTAGAATCCCTTGCCCCTCCCACCCCCACCCATGCATTGTGTTCAATCACGACTACGACGAGCCCCTGATTTCGTTTCTCCAGAGTTCCTTTTGTTTTGCAGTTCAGTCAGTGACGGACTGCAAATGACTGTCAAACTGAATATATAGAGTACACCTATACCTTTGCATTCTTAAGTTATAATCGCGTGCTTGCTGCTTGTATATATTGATACATATATTTAGAGAGAAACTTATTAACTTTTATGAAGATGCAAGGTAAAAGCAAGCTAGCTTAACCACACGATATTTGCCTTTTGTAAAATTTAAATTTAGGGTAACAAAAAAATTATTTCGTTTTTAACAAACAATTGTAAAATACCTATATATATAAAAATTAGAAAATAGATTTATTTTAAAATGTTATTAAAGTGAATAACATTAATAGAATTTATAATAACAATCAGAGTTTCAATTCGCCCAAGAACTCGGTAACATCAAGCATATCTTTGTTGGTAAATTTCTGAGTCTTCACAGCGCTATTTAGACCACGTGCAGCAGTTCCCATATGTTTCTTCCACTGTTCGATTGTTTTGTACTCTTCATTATTGGCACAGTAAATAACCTCATTAATATCCTCATCCAACTTGTAACAACAAACAGCCAAAAACACCTGTTGCAAATTTGCAATTGCCTCCGAGCGTAACGTTTCGTCACGACACACCAAATTCAACATGAACAAACCATTGGGGCCGATTATTTTTTTAATATACCCTAAAATCTCAGGTGCCAAAAAACTCTTGGGTGGACAACTCATACCCAGTGACAGATCCTTGCTGTCGACATCGAAGAGCACAGCATCAAAGTTCAGGTCTGGTAAAGAACAAATAGGTTTAGATATAATACAGTTATAGGTATTATCTGAACTAACCTTCATTATGACAACGTTCTATGAAGTTGAGACCATCATCGATGACGACATGAAAGCGGTCATCCTGCTTCAACTCAAAGTATTGTTCAGCCACCTCTAGCATTATGGGATCTATTTCAACAGCCGTTATACGAGTCGTACTAAAGGTTAACAAATTATTAATAAGATTTAGAGACACAGATAATACAATAGCTTACGGCAAAGCTGCGTGCAGAAAACTGCACAAACTACCACCACCAAGACCAATGACCAACACATCCTTTTGAACATCCTTCTTGGGACTCTGCGTTGCAATGGCCATTTGGACACCCACCGACATGAACAGGTGATGTTGACACGCCAAGTAACCAACATCGATTTTCTTGCGATCCTTTTTGCCCTTTATCTTAACTAGAATTCAAAATATATATTGTATTATATCTCTTGGTTTTACAAATGCAATTCTTACCCGTTTTAACAAGCGCCTCCGACTGAACAACAAACTGATTATTAAGGAATATGAGACGTCGTAGAATTTTACCATCAGCTTCCACTTCTTCAATTCGAAAGTCGCCAGATATTTGCGACACTCCAGAAATAAGTGTTTCTCGATTTCCCACCTCAGCGCCGAGAGATAGATACGGTATCTGTTCATCAAGGCCCGACGGTGCCAAGTTCTTAATGCTATAGTCTAGTTCACTTTTGACCTCATCCAATGTGCTATACACCTGATCACGATGAAGAGTGACAACAGCCAAACGTCGATATTTAGCAGATGCCTGAAGCTTCTTGCGACCTGCGGGCGTTGCAAAAAGCCACTCAATCTCTCGCCCCTGGGGCACAATGAATGCGGCGTAAGCGCTTAGTCCGCGTGCTGGTGGCTGATCGATGATATGCACAGTATATCGTGGCTGCGCATCTGAGCCACGATATAAGTCCAAGGTAACTTCGTTGTGACCCGCAATACTCGATCGTGCGAGGCCATTGCAGACTAGTGCAGCCTTCTGCACGGACTTCACAGCATTCGTCAACTCTGCGGGACATGCCAATCTCTGCATCTTATCGTTGCTTTGGCCGAACTCTAAAATCTGTAGGGAGTTCGTTATAGTAATCCAATAACGGGTATATCCAACAACTTACCGGACTGGGCAAACTTTTGAATTTTGTTGCAATAATAATGAAAACAGGCAATGATAAAGAATTATCAATGTTTTTCTCCTTATTGGCACGCTCCACATCTAAACAGTGCACGATCCGGAGCATACAGTTATTACGAGGTAGGAATTCCACTAGATAATTGGCAATATGTTCCTGCAGCAAGGATATGCCGACGTATCTGCCGCCATTGCTGTAGAGATTGTAAAGAAATTAGTAAGAGAAGGCTTTTTTTAAATGAGAACTAACCGCATAGTGCGTAGTATTTCGCTAAAGTATCGTTCGACAATAGCTTTTGTACTCTCAGTATCATCCACAAATAATGCATCTAGAGTACCCTTGTCCAGTGCCACCGAAAAGCTCTCGTCCGTGAAAGACATGGCTGTGGCATCCATTTGAATAAACTTCATGTCTGGCCTTTTTTGGGCATTTATATCCAACATTTTTTTAATGGCAACAGGTGATATATCTATATTTGTAATATTACTTTAGGTTTATTTGCATTAATATAGTACTCATCAACAAATATATATAAAGAAGCACAATATTTACCGGAAGCCCGTATCATACATGTCCATACTAAGCTTGGAATTACCACAACCAAGCATTAGGATTTTGTCGGCCGGTTTGATATATTTATGAATCTGATCACATAGTTCCAGATATTCGCCATACCTATACAAAGGAAATGCTTTTATAGTTCTCCAGCAGTACTATTTGCAATATGTTAATATATGCTTAGTTGAAGGTTCAGGCACCTGACATTATTGTAGGGTGTTTCTACATACAAACATACATATGTATATACCATAGATGCACATGTGTCATACATGCATCTACTTAACCAAGCTTTTCATGCCTAATCCATGATCTGACATTGCCAGACATTGATTAAACTTGTGTGTGTGTGTGTGAATGAGGGTGTTGCAATGAGGATGAGCATGGGAAATGATCGTCATTAACATAATTGATAGAGACCTATGCTTGGAAAACTAAGCGCGCTTAGCCGGCAACACACATACCATTCAAAAGCTTCATTGCCGCGTTTTTTAAAGAATTCGTTCCAGTAGTCTGTTTGAGCGAATTCTTCCCTGGATCTCGGCAACAAATTCATTTTTATCTTGTAATCAGCAATAGGTAGTTAAATTCTTTTAACAAATTAGTTCCTAGTAGAACCACACAATGTTATGAAAAAAGACACTAAATAATCCCATTTTGCGCTTTTAAAAATAACATCGATAATTTATATCGATACAACATATGAAAACAACTGTAATCGATATTAATATTTAAAATTTATTTACGTTCATCGTTTTGTATCGATATGTACACGTTGGCGGGGAAAGCTCTGTGCGATTAATAATTTTGGCCTTTGAGTAAACAATAACTACCTGTATGAGTCAATAAAATATATAATGCAATTCGTATATTTATAGCCGCTCGGCAGGTGCGATGTAGGGTATTTCTGCATTATCATTGTGATTGGGTGACATCATTTCCTCCAGCATTCGATTTAAAGACTCAGAACCTAACGTATAATCAGCATTAACGGAAGCATTGTCCTCATAAGTTAATACAGGAAGATTTCCCAAAACATTATCGCTGCTTAAAATATGCTGCAACGCAGAGCTTATTTGCTCTGACCCCATATCGTATGTTGGTTCAGAAACAGCATCCATCGGCGAAGAATCCTTTACGGGAGCAATATGATTCTCTTCATTTACTATCTGGGGCACACTGTGACGACTTTCATCTCTTTCATTGACTTCTTTGAAGAGACGCATTGTTATTGAGCTGAACAGCATGCTTGAACCAACGCTGATAAACTGTTTTATTTTAGACTTCATAAATAAGGAATTTTGAATTAAACAGTTTATCACGTATATATATTAAAGATTTGTGTATGGAAAATTCCTTGAAGACTAGATTCGTGTTTGATTAAGTGCTGTGACTTAGTGGTATTCATTTAATACTCAGTGCAGTATTTTTAAAGTTAATATACATGTCTATGTTCGGCAATTTTGACATATTAGGAGCTGGTCACACTGAGTTCACAAAAGTTAATAACATCAACATAAGATGCTACCTGGCGTTGGCGTTTTTGGAACAGGAGAAATAGCCAATGTGCTGGTTCCACTACTTCGGGAAAAGGGCTTCGAGGTCAGAGCCATCTGGGGACGGACCCTGAAGGAGGCCAAAGCCACAGCAAACACACAGAACGTAGCATTTCACACAAATATCATAGACGAAGTGCTCCTGCGGAAAGATGTAGATCTGGTTTTCATTGTCTGCCAGCCATTCCTGCACGCCGAGATCTCAGTTAAGGCACTGGGCATTGGTAAGCATGTGGTGTGCGACAAGCCAGCTGGCCTGCATCAGATGGACGCCATGAAAATGGTCCGAGCATCCCAATACTATCCATCGCTGATATCATTGGTGAATCATCCTCTGCGCTTTCTTCCGGCCTTCACGCAAATGCGACGATGCTTACTGGATGAGCTCATCGGCCCACTCTCGGGAATAGTTCTCATGGATGTGCGTGTACAGATGGGCACACTTTTCCCCGATAAATACAACTGGATGTGCGATGCACAGATGGGCGGAGGTGCACTTAACCTCGTGGGCAGTGTTGTGGATTTGGTCACCTTTCTGCTGCAGCAGCAGGCGGTACGAGTGCATGGTGTACTCAGATCTTACACCAAGACCACAGATAACATCAATGGGATTCGTCAAATAACAGCACCGGACTTTTGCAATTTTCAAATGGAACTATCCAGTGGCACATTGGTCACTGTAGCCCTGCACAGTCACACGGTTCCTGCGAAAGCATTCTCACAAGAGGTTCTCGTCTACGGCAGCAAAGGTCACCTTGTAGTGCGAGGGGGCGACCTGTTTGTTCTCAAGGAAGCACAACAGAAGGAAGAAGCTGTCTATGTGGATGTTCAGGATTTGCATTTCTCCACCACTAACTCTTTGCTTCCACGTCCATACATCAAGGGCCTGTGCAAGATGGTAGGCGCTCTGAAAGAAGCCTTTGGTAGCAAGGAGTCCAGCTGGATAAAGGCTCCTGTCTCGAATGCAGCCACCTTTGAGGATGGTCTCTACGTGCAAGCCGTCGTCGAGGCTATTCGCAAATCCAACGAGACACGGCAATGGCAACGTGTGCAACTCACAACGGATGCGCCATTCAATCATGACCAGATAATAAGATATGGATATGCACGCATGTCCACTATGTGAATCACGTAGAAAACCAAACTATTCGCCTCCATACATATATATTTATGTAGTTATGTATTAATCGAATAGCCGATCCATAATCCACTGGTGTTTCTTATCGGCTCCACCACCATGAATGTATTTAACTTATTGTATTAACAGTTACATAGATAAGACTAGTTAATTGAGAACATTTTTAAAGTACCTCTAAGCGAAACCGAATAACAACAACAACTACGCAATCCATTGTCGACAAAAAGAACGTTTTATTTAATGTATCTCTTAATAGCCTGGAGTATCATCTATATGTCTGGGATGGTCGATTTGTTTTTTTTTATATTTCTGGGAATACTGACTATCATATTATAAAAGAACTGACAGTTTACAGAAGTTGATAAGGAAATACCCTCAATATCAGACTGGGATAGTCGACCGTTTCGCCATAATTCAATATTGGTTGGGGACTCAATCCCCAGTGTGTATGGAAACAACTCTGATCAATTGCAAGTTTACCACTTTATTTATTAAAACACAAAACAAAAAATCCTTTTTTTACAATAAAATATGATCACTTAACTTATAAAACCATTAAAACTTAAAATAGACAAAATATATTGAATCACAAAGTATCTTTGTTGTTTGGTTGGATCTATCGGCTTGTAATGAAGTATGTGCATATGAAGGTGTATCCAAAGTATTTATGTATATATGTATGATGGGTATGGGTTATGTCTATGTACATGAGAATGGCAAGCTTTTATTTCAATAGTGTTATATAAATAATTTGTTAAAGTTGCTAAGGTTACAATTAAATATTATTATCGTTTGATTTGTTTTTTATCCCCTTTTGGTATATCAGCACACATAAACCTAACCTAAGATGAAAGCCATTTCCTGGGTACGAAATTGAACGAAATGTCTAGAGTCTAAAAATAGAATTTTGTTAAGAGATATATGAAATATCATTTTAAGCTTTTGAAGAGCAACAGACAAAGTTACAGATCACGATTTAAAATTGGAAACACAAACAAAACCAAAAAATAAAATAAACCACTAAAGTACCAAGAAAAGCTTGACTAACACAACTTAAGATCTATCTTATAGTTATCTTTATCTTTTGTTTAGCTTTCGCCAGAGCGCGATCACCGTTAGTAGATGCATCACAGCAATCACGATGCCCATTAGAAGGAGGCAATCGGACATGTGAACATCGGATATCATCATGTACTTGAGAAACACTTTGGGACTGCGAAAATGGCAGTACATCATGTTATCGGGACAGTCGAGGAACGGCCGATCCAGGCCGTATATAGCATTAAGAGCACCATGGAAACCAGCGCGGAAATAGCTCAGATGCCACATCCAACGGAACAGGGGCGTTATGTCGATATAACGTGTGCAGAATCCAAAGACCGAGAACATAACAGCCAGTATGGGACCAAGAAAGACGGCAAGCTAAACGAAAATAATCAGAGTAATATGTTAAGATTAGTTTACATTATTAGATTATAATATCTAATGCCCATTTTCACCTTCGTTGGCAGTGTGGCGCCCACAAAGAATCCCCATGCCTGGGCACTGAGCGTGGCCATAATGGCGAGCAGCATGAAGTAATATATCCGAAACGAATCGACGCTGTCGTTGCCCGTCAGTCGAACGCTGATTATAATGTACAAGGCAGCACAGAAACTCTGAAATATGTTTGTAGTAAATGCGATATAAATTTCATGTTTACAATTATTTTTTTTATAGTTGTATTCTTCGCGCCTTTTATAGATATAGTACATGATAAGATCTCAATTACGACTACAACTATTAAATCAAACAAGTGAGAAAAGTTGTTGGGAATGAACAGTAGGCTGATTAATTTAATGGCAAAAACATGGCTATAACCGAGATGCTCCCTTTATGTCTCTATGATTTAACGATCCCCACGTGTTGCTATAACTCACCTGAAAGGGGATTTCAAAGGAGATCAGCGACAAAAAGTAGGGTCCCAGCTTGTACCAACGATTGAAATGTTCCCGTGTCAACATGTCGATCTCCAAAGGAACTGTAAGACAAGGTAATAAAAATTATGAAAGATATATACATACATATACGTGATATATATTCATTAAATGATAGGTCTACAGTTCGTGGACTCTGGGGAATATACAATTTTCGTATGCGCAGTACATATATCCCCATTACTTTATAAACCAGAAAGTTTGCACACTAGCTGGCTACCAAAAAAGGTCAAAATCCGAACATAAATGTCAGACCTAAAGGCAACATATAAGGCAACTACAACAGCAACAACAACGAGGGGCCACAGAACGTGCGTTGCTTCAATGACGTCAGCATGTATCGCGACGCGATGTCGGCTTTTTGGTTTGCATATTGATGGGGCAGCTCGTAGCGCCCGACTCGAACGCACCGAGTCCACTTGCCTATCCATTGCAGCTCTTCTTTTCCTACAAATTGACTAATATATGACGACAGACGACTTACACGTTAACACCACAGCCATTTTGCCGGTGTAGACCAATAGCAGAGTCGATCCATAGAGGTAGACGTAGTTCCCTAGCACTGAGTGCGCACTGTTGCCCACATTCATGTAGAGATATCCGAAAAGAATGCCAATTAAAATGTGCGAGGCGATGCGAGCCAGCAACAGAAACTGCAAAGAGAATTTATAAATAGAAGAATATTATAATAATGCTATTTGCATATTCCAGTGGAAAAAAGTTCCCCCAAATTTCTATATTCCCAATAGTTGAAAAGATGATTACGACGATTATCCATCTCTTTATACATTCTGCTTCCTTCTGCGTGATTCATAACCGCCAATCTTACAAACGGAACAAATTCAAGTTGTTCAGCTTTGAAAGTGTTGCCGAAAGCCAAGAGAAAGGTATTTAATGTGTGGTACATACATATATTATACATATATACTTATATACTTGAAGCAATTAAATATAGGTATTATATATACATGCCTACAAAGCCAACATTATTAAACAGAGAATACATATAATGCCAAGTAGTGGAGTTAAACCTTAATTGCTAGACCATAAAGACGAACAATAACTTTAAAAGGCAAGTGATAATTTACATTATCCGCGTGTAAGATACCCCGTAGTACAACAAAACTGGAAAGGGCACTTCGCATATATATGAATATATATAATTTCATCATTTGCCAAACTAATATTCCCCTTCTCAAGGCCCGTTAATGCACTTCAAGTGTAATGCGAAAAATGCGTGCATAATAACAAAAAAAATTAAAAAACAAATAATTTTAAGTGGGCATTAAATGGGGTTATTCGGTTTTTAGAAAATTACTGACTCGAAGCACAGAAAAAAACCTGAAAGTAAAAAGCCTGCCTTACTTGACAGCTACTCAAAGTGGAGCTATCAACCCAACAACTGCTCGCCAGGCCTGGCCTTGTCGTCGTCATATACGATATTTCGGGGGTACTCACATAATTTCGTCTGGCGCAGATCAAAATGCGTTGCAGCAGGAGCAGATACTGCATGATAAACGAGGCAGGGCTGGCGGCGCTCAGTGGCTTCGATGTTATCGACTTTCTCGGTACAAGTTGGTCCAACGTGTTGATAGGATCATTCAGCGCTTTCTTTTCCCCCAATCCCAGTTCATTATAGACTGGTTTCACATAGTCATAACTGGTGAACTTGTTTATATCGACTGGTGTTAACTCCTGTTCGGAGACACTCAGCTTGCTGGCTTCGATGTTATCTGTGAATTAAATATGGGTTAGGTTCCTTAATGTTTCTTTATTTTTTATTTATTGGTACCTTTTATCGTTGTTATAAACCTGGACATATCCGTATTGGATACGTAGGGATATTGATCGGCATCCTCGTTAAACTTCTTGTTTGCTGCATCTATCAAGCTCTGCAAGTCGCGCGGATGCTCTCCAACAGCAACCTCCAGTACTGCAGGAGGTTGAAAAGAAAAGTGTATTACGATGCATGTTGCATAATGACCTACTGCTCGAAAGAGTCTAGACTCTCGGGTACTTACAGTAGTCGGCCGGGTTGTGATAGCTCGGACAGACGAGCTGCTGTTCGGCAAGAAACGGCACCAACTCCTTCGCCCTGCCCTGGTACATGCAGTGTCCATCGACGACCGCATACAGTTTGTCGAACATCTCAAAGATCAACGCGCTGGGCTGGTGGATGGTGCACACAATCGTATGACCCTGAGAAGCAAGTTTTTTCAGTAGCGCGACGCATGAGCTACATGATGAGCTGTCGAGGCCGCTGAAAGGTTAAGGAAAAGGAAATAACATTTATGATAATGCTGATTAAAGTAGATTAAACAAGGCACAGAGCAGAGCACAAAATACATATAGAGAATTTTGCGAATTTCTCAAGACGGATCTCATTATTCTCATTAAATTACCAAGATGATGTAATGCAAAACGAGTTAGAACTTTGTCACAGTGCACTCGACGTGAACATACCCAGCACCCAGATGGACAGCCAGATAGCTTCTCCTGATTACCGGTTATGATATAACCTAGTCTAATTGAACGCATCGTAGCCCTTAGGTGTAACGAACTCTCTCTCTCTCTGTCCTCTCGCTTTCTCTATCTTTTAATATTTTTTATTATTTTGATTATAGACTCTGATCTTGTCTATAGATGTTCCTAATCGTTAATTTCAGTAGAGGGGGATAAGTATATACATATATAATCTTTTTCATTGTTCAAGTGAAATAGAAAGCACCATTTTGAGACGCGCTTAGTTAATGAGTATTTTGAAGCGGGTCGTTAGAGTTCGGCATTTGGAACTGACAGTCATTGCGGGTAATTGCCTAAACTACGGAAAGGTAGCAGTTCAGAGACCCTTCAATTTCGAAAAGGGGTTACATGACACATATGTACATATGTGTTCTTGAGTTTTTAGCTGTCTAGACAGAGCTAAGAACTCTTTTGTACAATGAAATTTCTTTATGTCCACATCGCACTTATTTCATTGTTCACTTGAATTGTTGGCTGTTGACTGAAGAAGGGCGTGGTAGAGGATCTTAAATAGCTATGGGATGAGTCGATCGAATCTCTGTAATGAATAGCTTGGTGCAAATTAAATACCAAAGTCACGAATTTACGGGAACAAAGGTTCTTATATAGCTTAATGCCGGCCGTTCTCCTTCTCCCTCACTCTCCCTGTCACTTTCTCAAGCACGTGACGCATCAGTGCAAACGATGAGAATGTACACAACTTGCAGTATTCCAACACATACATATTCAGACATGACTATACACATGTAGAGTATGAACTCTGAAATTGTGCAGACTAAGCTTCGTGTATAGGGTATAGTATTGCTTTCCTTGCTAGTTTTTTATTTACTCACGTCGTTGGCTCGTCCAGATAGAGTACGGGCGGATTGCTTATCAGCTCTAGGGCAATGGCAAGACGCTTTTTCTGACCGCCGGAAAGTTTGCCTGTGTGGACATTATAGCGATGCTCGAGTCCCAGAAGCGATAAGATGTGTTTGATCTACACAAAGTAATTGTATTCATCATATATGTATGAATATAGAGAGGGAAATCATTGTACAAAGTTTGAAATGCGAAACGTCTGGCAAATGCGATCAACACTTACCAAGCTCAGCTTGTGTTCTTTGGTCACTTTGAAGCCCAGCTTCAAATGCGCCGCCAATATCATTATCTCCCCGACTGTCAGTTGTGGGCGATGCAGATCATCCTGATGGATATAGCATGATAGTTGGCGAAATCTCTCCGAGCTGGTGGATATCGGTTTCCCATTCACGCAAATTCTGCCAGAGACCCCAGTTGTGCTAAAGAGAAATAGAGAAATAATGATTAGAAATTGAAATCTGTATGATCTTATTAAAAACAAAGTATAATTAACACAATGCGGAATTAAGTCGGGAAAGTATGGGAAATCTACCAGCTACAGTTACTTGGACTTGTGTACGAGAATTAATTTCAAGTTCGTGGCTTAATGACCGATAAGCACCAATGCCAACTAAAGTCAGTCACATATGTACATGAACATGCGCGGTGGTTTCGCGAACTCGTGTCGGGGATACCCTCTACTCTACGAAATACCAATTAAAATCAAATTATGGCTAGAACATTTTATAAGATTAGGTAAATGAAATTCATTATAATTAATTGACTAACTAAATTGTATCTATGTTTAGGGGACATCCTCTATTCTTCTGTAATTCATTAAAAATGAGACTCAAATTGAGGCCTTATATCACATAAGATTAGGCAAAAAATAATTTCATTGTTTATTGAGTAAATAAACTATATTTATATAAAGGGGATACCCCTATTCATGTGAAATTCATTCAAATTACAGTCAAATTGAGGTACAGTATCATATAAGCAATAATAACATGATTGGGTAAGATTTTTATCAATATTTATTGACTAAGTAAACTATATTTAATCGACAGGTTTGTTAATAAAATCAGCATTTTCAATTGACCGAGTAGAATCTATATTTTATTGCCGCAGTGCAGAACATATATCCACACGTAAGCAAATCATTATTAGTTATACAACAAAGAATCCATAACTCCTGCTGTGTAAGCAAATATAAATAAATAAATTTTCAGCGAAAAGATTGTATAAAAGATCATTTGAATGTTATATTACTCGCACTGAGAGGTATAGATTCTTTACTCTTTTTTCGAAGATATAATTGATATTCAGAGAGAGAGAGAGAGAGCCGATTTTTATGCTAAAAATAATCAACTACGCCCCCTTCTTCAGTCTTTTATAGCGATTTGCATAAATTTGCATAAGCACGTAGCTATGCTAGTTAGTATTAACTCAAAGATTTCGTATTGGGTATACAAACATTATGTCATATACGCAATACTGATCCGGAATACTAAATATAATGGAATACTAATACTATACTAATCTGTGTTGGGACTGTTTGAACTTTCGCCTTGGTCCCAGTCCCCATTCCTCGGTCCCCAGTCGCATTAGCGTTCAGCTGTTATTGCTTGTCTACACGCGACTGGACTTGTTGATAGCGTTTTTGCTTTCAGTGACAGTTCCCATTCGAATGACGATTACAATATATTGTCCGGTTAGATAATATAACGGCTGCCTGACTAGCTAGCGAGTTGAGCATCGTTTAATAGCCATCTATGAAAGTTTTCACATGTCAGTTTTCCACAACAATATGACTTGGCTGTGGATGACACACAGGCTTGAAGCTCTATATACTCGTAGCTATAGATGCGATGCCTTGCAGATTGTAAACAACAAAGGGAACTATCGCAGAAGCTTCTAACACGTAGTCGTGACGCATTATTAATTCAGTTACGTCGTTGTAAATAACTATATATGGTAGCCTCGAGAGCGGCTTCTCTGTTTACATTTTTGTTTGCAAAATTGCCGAACTTATCTTGAATATGAAAACGACAAACATAACAAAAGTTTCAGACGCTCAATCTTCTATGCCGATTAGGTTAACTAAATAGGTTCCTAGACATCTTTTCCGACTTATCTTGAATCAAAGACTGTTTTTGTTTTTCTTTGGAACTTACCAGAATCCTGACATCACATTAAGCAACGTACTCTTTCCGGCCCCGGATGGGCCCATGATAGCTGTCAGCTCACCAGATCGAAAATTGCCATGTAAACCATGAAGGATTTCCTTTGTAACTGTGAAAGAACATCGTAGTGACTCTCATTGGGTTTGTGCTTGGCTTTATTCCGTTAATACTCGTAACTTACCAAATTTACGCTCTGGAACGGAAAATTTGCGCACCTTAAAGCGCACGTCCGAAAATTCAATATCTACTGGATCACACTGGGAAAAGTTGTCATGTGTAAAAGCCTCGTTATCATAATTGAGATTGTTCACTTTAGCGGCGACTGAACCAGTCGATGAGGTCTCATCGATGGACATTTTTGAACTGGCTGCTGAGGTGCAACAGTTGATAACTGATCCCTTACTCTGTCCGGCAGGATATGTTGGGCCCTGTTGGCCGTGTTCGCTGACGCTGCTGCTACTACTGGCGTCGCCGCCACAGCAGGCGACATTCGTTGCTTCGATATCTGGCAAGAGTGTCATTTCGAAAGCGTTATCTCGCTTCCACTATTGATTTCCTTATAGCTACAGTGTCGATACTGTAATGAAAATACCAACGTAACATATGAATACTCATTCAAAAGGGATTGAAAGAACACCCTACGTTTTTTCCACTGGGAAATCGTTTAAGCTTAGTCAATGATTTTATGGATTTATCATAGCAAAATATTTGTATTAATGAATGACCAACTAAGTGGCCCGGGTAATTGTAGAATACTCTCAGTTTTCCCACACATATTACCACTTGGAGAAATCGTTTAACACTATGTTATTTATCTGAATATTATGCAAGAAAGCAACGAACTGATTGACAGAGACCTGACCGGCGGCACGAGGAGTTCAAATGCTTGATTATATTCATTGATTCAATTAACGGGTTGGGTTAACCAAACTGCACTCAAAGTGTACGCAAATCTGCACCGATCGGATAGATCGTTCAAAGTGGTAATGTGCAGTAAGTACTACCCCGACATTGATTAGCTGTTATTTAGCTTAATTTGTTATCGTCGCTAGTTGCTAATACCCCGATTAAGTATATGTACTTTATAGGGTCCGCCTCCTGTCAGTTACTCTGTATACATACATATATCATTTTCAATTGCACAAATATGTATGTATGTATGTATCTCTTATAGTTCATGTTGAGTTATTCATACATATTCATTGCAATATTCGAATGCATTGGAAGTTCTCTTGGGTTTCTGCTTTTAATTTTCGTACTACCTTTCGGGAACCAACGTCAGAGCAAACATCTGTGAATTTCAAGCGGATAAATAACGGATAACAGGTTTCTTAACTCGGTCGCATTGACACTGATTCTCTCTCTAGTGGTAGCACGGCCGTGGGCAACATGCAACACATGCCACAGTGGGAGAAATGATACCCTGCACCCGTGTAACTGGGTGAAGGGGTATGTTCGACGAATTTTACATGCATATTTCAATTTTTTCTTTTTTATATTACATCATATTAAAGATGTTTAATTATACATGTTATATATTATTATATTTGTGTATATTTGTAACGTGCATTTGAAAACACAGTTCTTCACTTATGACCTAAATAAAAATGTATATAGAAATATTCACAGTATCCAAAATATTAAATTTCACTACTCTTCACTAATTCACTTCTCTAAAAGCGATCATACCCTATCTGTTTGTCAGGGTATTTGAGCTTCGACTCTTCACAGACGTTCGGTTCTTTCTCGATTTGTTTTTGTTTGTTTGGTTACACTGTTTATGGGGTCGCAGAATTCGCGCGAAAAAAACAACAAATTCACAAAAGGTGAAAAACAACATCCCATTGTGAGATTTATGAATGGGTGCACATGCAGCTGCATTTGTATTGATATATGCAGGGTATGCATGTATGTGTACATGTATGTTCATGTGCATGCAGAGCTGTTTACATAGACATTAACTTTTTTTTTGGTTTTTACACTTAACACGCGAGCGCACATGAAATTTGTTATTGAACTCGTAAGATTTTCGTAATTTTCCAAACAATTGTTCGCGATCAACGCATACACACACACTAAGCGCAGTTTATAAGTATGTACAAGCACATATACATACATATGTATTTTTATTTATTCATATGTACATACGTGAGTGTTTTTATTTATTTATTCGATGCCGATGTCGAAGTTCTAAATAAGATGACAGACACAGCAACAACAACAAAGGCTTATTGGGTTCAAGTTGCAAATGCAATTGTTTTTGTTGTTTTCGCCTTGTTCGTTGGTTCCCGCTTTCTTCACTCTCTTCTCTCCCTTATGTTCTGCACTTTCTTGAACTTATGCAGATGCACACAGACAGGCAACGACGCGTAAGTTAATTTTAATTTCCTTCTCTCCCGTTCTGCCCTCCCTCCTCTTTCATCCATACACACACTGCGTACATTATTTACTTCTTTTCGTTTCGTTTTTCACGCGTTTTTCGCTCCCCTTTTTAGCCCGTTCCAAGCTTGTTCCACATGCGCCGCTAGCTGCTGTCGAACTAAAGAACGCGCTCTCCGCGGCTTATTCTTATAGCTGAGTATTGTGTGGAAGAGAGAGCGCTTAGTCGATTCACTCTCTCAACATGCTCGCTCAGCTGTGGGAGAGTGTACAGTGAGTTGAGAGCAGTAATTGTTGTAAGCTTGCCGAGGCAAATAACGACTCTTTCGCCAATATGTATATAGTGACATATAGTGACAGTGTATCATCTAAATAATTGTATTATTAGCTTGTAAACCTATATTACTTTACTTCTTTATTTCATTACATTATATGGTTTGTCAAAGCTAAGCATTCTTAGTTTCATTCGTGCCACTGTGCAACAGCTGCGATCGAAAGCTGGAAGTCGCTCTGTAGGTCAATCGCTCTCGTACTCTTTTTTTATACGCTCTCGCTCACTCTCCTAAACGCGCTCTCTCTCTCGTAATATTTTACTTTACATTGCAGCTTCTGCTTTGTTAATTGAGTGTTTTTCTATTGTTGTCAATTCTCGCGTTTTCAAATGGTGAAGAAAATGGGAAAGGTATCATCTTATACGATACGCAATCATTTCCATTCCTGTTTAAAGTGGAAAATAATTTATCGAAAGTGTTATGGGAAAATAATACCAGGCGCGCGCGAATAAAATCCCATATTACTAATCAAACCGGAAAACCCAATGGGACAGACAGAGAGAGGTGCACCTTGAATCGAGAGAGTACAAAAACGTGAGGGAGTCCCGAAAGTAGGTCGAGTCTCTCATGTGGCCTATTTATCATATATTGATAACCGGTCCCAAATCAAAGTGCAACGCACTGGGACGACACCGTGATGACACCTTCACCGATATTTGACTGTGACTAAAACCAGATTTGGACAAACAGCTGATGGTCTGGTAGAACAGCTGTAGCCAGAGAGAGCATGGGGAGAGGAGAAAGCCAAACAACCGACGATAGTGGGGAGAGAAATATTTCAAGTCTTCGAGAAAAACAAAAGTATATGACGCCGGTTTCCACTAGCTTCTGTTGCTACATTTTTTGCCGGCTTATTCAGCATTTGCCCTTTCGCATTGAACTCTTAATGACAGAAGAAAAAAGAAAACAAAATTTCTTGTCAAATCATGCACCCATTAAAAATGGCGAAAAACGTTAGGTAGTTTGTGCTAATAAATTGTTTAAAACAATTTAAATAATTAAGCTTCATTAGTATGCGCGTTTAACTGGATTAATCTTTATATGTAATGACTTAATCTGGCTAAAGTACTTGTATTAAATACAAAATAAGCTTTTCTTCCAGATTTAGTTGATCAATCATAACGATGTATGCACATATACATTCATTCTTAAATAATCGTGTGCAATTTAAATCTGACTTTGTATTGTAATAATCGTACGTTCAACCCCTTTTGAAAAGAAAAAAAAGCCTATAGGCAAACTGTTATGCATAGTATTTAAAAACAAATTTACTTTATATAAGGAATGATTGACTGCGTTTCTCAATTGACAATTCCGCCAGCGTTCAGCGTTGGGCTCTATAGATTTTCAATTCAGAACACTGCACAACATAAAATATAAAACGAATCGAATCAAACTAATGTGATCGTCTTTCTACACTTTGGAACATTTTACGCTTTTAGTTTTGTTGACTGGCGTAGTTAAAGTTTACTTATCCCACGAATTACGAATTAATTAAATATGAGAAATAGGGATTGTCTTACAAGCAGCTTTATTAGCTTACTAGTTCGACCACCGGGTCTAAAACGCACTTGTGCCTGCAATTATAATTACGTAAAATTGTCAACGCAAGCTTCTCATTAGCACGTCAGATCTACCTGAACAGGCTTCTATACTTTACAAAGCAGATAAATACATGTATTGATACTGTTGTTTTGAAAATTACGCAGCGGGAAAAGTGAACGTGTACTAAAGATATTAAACTTGATAAGCCCATAAACTAGTTAGAATATCTATTGGTTTTGAATCACAAGATGCCAAGTGTTGATAGCGTCCCCAAGAGATTAGTATCGTTGGAAGCAAGAGACGAAAAAAAAACCCTGAGGTGGTTTGGGTGTCCCAATCAGAGATCAATCTTATTTATAGTTCATAGTTACACGCCCATTTACCGCAGAACCACTGATTTTTGCTATTTTAAATGGCCACAAAACCCACTTCTATTTTTATTCGTGATCCAATCGTGACCTTGAGAGTTAGATAAGCTTAAAATGTGTTGGAAAGGGAATTTGTTCAGAACGCACACAACACTGAAAATTGCAGTATCGGAAGAACAGGGACTATAAAAAAAATCAACAACAAAGAAACGCCCTCGCCACGACTTTGCATGATTTTGATTATTTCTATTCGCCAAACAACATATAGATAATGAAACTTTTTAATGCGTTGTTGGTAGTGGAACTATAAAGCAAAAGGTTACATAGGGCGGCAACATGATAGGATGTTTTTATTTTCAAAATTCTTTGTTTAAGGTTTAGTATACTCATAAACATATTGTTTTACTTTTTTCTTATAGCGTTTGAAAGTCAACTAAGAAAAAGTGTGAAGTTCGCACAAAGATACTGCGACATTGTCTGTGTTTATAGATTTGAATATGTGTCTGTGTATATGCTATGTATACATGTATGTATGAATAAGCAATGCCCATATGTATTTTATACAAACTTGCATATGCGTTGCACCACGCATACATCGATAGGTACTCTCCAACTGTTTATATAAGGGAGCTAAGTTCAATACTTTATATTTAAAAGTGCTATTTTCTAAAATGATTCACATATTAAAGAACACTTTGTTTCAGATATTTTTAAGGGTTCAATAGAATACTTATGCCAGTGAAACTACAAAGTTAAACACAAAACAACAGGGTGCAATTTGTGGGGTGGTTGAAATGCACTTATTTGTTTGGATCACGCTATGTTGATGTTTTGAACGGCATAGTGTTGGTAAAGCCTGTGTAACAGTATTTATAGAAATATCCACTTGAGTGAAATAAATTACTATTCGTTTCCAATGTTTTGTTAATCATTAAAATGATTTCAATCTTGAGCTAAGTTTTTTTTATATCAACAACGCATTTTAAAGAAATGCGCCAAGAAATGCAAATAGTGGCAACACTCCTGTGCACAAACAACACTCAAATGTCAGTAATCGATAGGCGCACGGATATATCGTATTTAATATATCGTAGATCAATTGTATTTAAACAGTCTGGTAGCATCACCACAAAAACTGCGTGGTTTGTTTTGCTAGAAATTTTGTACACAGAAAAATGAAAATCTCCCGATTTAAGAAGTCGCATAAGACACTGGTATATTTTTCAACTAATTTCGACTATCGCGAACCCTACCAAGTGCTGGTGGACGCAACATTCTGTCAAGCTGCACTAGAGGTAAGCAAGAGGAAACATTTAACCAAGCAAATCTTACCCAATACTTTTCTTGGCAGCACAAAATTGAAATTGAGGAGCAAATAAAACGTTATTTCCAATGTAATATTAAACTGCTCACAACACAATGCATTATCTTGGAGGCTGAAGCACTGGGAGCACCGCTGACTGGTGCAACAACAATCGTCAAGCGGTTCCATGTGCACAAATGCGGACACGAAGGAAAACCTGTTGCTGCAGCAGAGTGCATAAAATCGATGGTAAACATTATTAATCTTTCAGAAAACAATGAATCCCTTACTGATCTCACTATTTTAGACCAAGGACAATCGGTACATAGTCGCCTCACAGGATCGTCTATTGCAGGCAAGTCTACGTAAGGTACCTGGACGCTGTTTGCTGTATCTGCACAAGTTGACGCCAGTTTTGGAAGCTCCCTCGGAAGCTTCAAAGAAATTTGTTCAGAAACGTGTCAAGAATCTTATGCTCGGTAAACAGGCTATCAAAATAGACTACATGAAAGAGAAGCAGGGCCTCAAGCCCAGCGTTCCTGAAGTTGCGAAACAAAAGAAGAAATCTGGGCCTAAGAACCCAAATCCATTATCCTGCAAGAAGAGTAAAAAGCAGAAACAGAATCCCAAGGAAACGACAACGTTGCGAGGTGTAGAGAAGACCACACAGACCAAGGCAAAGAGAAAACGTGTCTCGATTCCTGCGCATGTCAAAACTGCGTTACAACAAAATAGTTAAATAACTTAACTAAAAATACGACAATAAAACTAACTATAAATTATCTAAAAAGGAAAAATCTTTGAAAAACGATTCATAATGATGATTATGAATATGTCCACTATATTTTTTAAAACAGTATAAAAGGTGTATAAAATGTTAATATAATAAGTTGATTTGTAATTTCCAATAACCCCACAAGAACTGACGTCTATGCCATATGGATTTACAGTTTACCCTCCCGAATTTTGTTCAGTGTCTTCTCGGTCATAAATTTGCCTAGCAGCTTGGCTAAAAATGCATTGCGGGCACAGTAAGCCATGGCATTGACTGGGAACAGGCCACACCAGGTGAGATCCATTTTGTTGGCAAGTGCAACGGCAAAGAGTTCACCACATCTTTCCGCGGTCAGCCGCTTCTGGTTGGCCGTGCTTAAGCCCACCTTGCCGCCCTGGGAGCCTGTAAATGCCTCTCGCAGAAAGTCCGTTGCTATGGGGCCAGGAGCGAAGATGCTTACGTCCAATTTGCGGTGTTCCACCTTCAAGGCCATCAAGTAGGCATTCAGGGCATGTTTTGCAGCACAATATGTCGCGGAAAAGGGAACAGGACTAAATCCGGCTATGCTCGAGGTGGCAGCAATATGACCATGTCCACCACTCTGTTCCAAGAAGTATCGCACTACCAGACGTGACAAATGTACCACAGAGAACACGTCCAGCTCAAACAGCTCATGATCCACTTTTATATCGATCTCTTCCCAATTGGCGCGTTGCGAACGGCCCGCATTGTTAACCAGCACATCAAGGCGCCCAAAGTGATCGAGCACCGCTTTCAGATGGGACTGGTGCTTTACCAATTCCAACATGTCCATTGGCAACACTAGCACATCCTTTCGAGCGAGTAAACCAGACGATGCATCCAGACATTCGGATTCCACCTGTTGCAGCTGCTCTTGGCGGCGTGCACTTAGCACCAGGCGCACTCCATGGCGTGCAAGACTGACCGCCAGAGCGCGTCCAATGCCGCTTGAGGCACCAGTTATCCAAACGACCTGTCCACGCAGTGTCGCCGGTGACAGTCCAAAACGAGATTTGTACCAAAGCGCCACATTGCAGTCAAGCACTACCCAGAGTATTACATAAATCACGTAATACAGCACCAATAAAATCAGTATTAGTTCCAAAAAACTCATCCTATATGATCTGGTAATAACGTAACAGAAACGACAAAGACGCAACACCTTGCAGTCTGGAATGATAAGAGATAATCAGCTGTTGCGGTCGGACAGTGAACTAAGAAGATGGACTAATTAGTAGAGATGAGACAAATAATATCATAATAATGTTGCCGATATATATTCGCAAAGCAAAAAATTAGTTATGCATTTAATGAATGTATACAAATCCGACTCGATATTTATATAAAAATCGATCGATATATTGCAAAAACTCCATTCAATAATTACTTAAGCGTAAAGCAGTAGCAGAGTTGGCACGCCTTCGCTCATTTGTTGCTTTACAACTTTCTCAAGTAAGTGACAGTCAATAAATACAAGTATACTTTATTTATTTATTACGCTTGAAGTACTAGGCTCACATTTTCACAAATCTTATCTATCTCGGCATAACCCTTCTTCTCTAGAGACATTATGGCATTCGCCAGACCCACAGTCTCGCGTGTGGAATGTGCCTTTACCCAAATGCGTCCATTAACTCCGACGGCAATCTCGTAGGCGAGCTCATCTGTGAGCGCTTGCAAGGCAGGACAACTTTCACGTAACAGCAATCTTCCCAAATTTAGGCTGCACTTAAAGAAGAATCCCTCCTGCAATAGTCCTAGCTTGCCCCGTTTTCCATTCGAGTTGACACACACCAGCTCAGGTTCAATGTCGGCGTTGGCATTCAAAACGCGCGCGTAGAGTAGATCACCAGGGTTCAGATCTGGACGATTCTTTTTTGTGGCTGCTTCAAAGGCCAGATACGAAATAGAAGCTGTGTCCGCTGCGCCAATATCCACGCGATATAAGTCTCCTGCTCTTGCTTTAACAATTCCGATGACCAAATCTCCTCGCGCTGGCACGTATCGTCGTTGATAGTTGTCCACCCAAAATGTGTTCGGTTCCTTGTGGCGCAGTGGACCTGCTTTGCTGGCCACCACTGTGTCGTCGACTCTTCGCAGTCCTGGGCCCAAAATAACTCGCTTTCCTTTAGCTAAGCTTTCCACAGCCGGGACTCTTTCTCCAGGCATAACAATATTTGTATTTGTAGCCATTGTGTTTATAATAATAAGCTAAGTGCCGGCCGCGTGCTGAATTTATTAGTGGTGGTTATTATCGATAAACGCAATTATATCGATGTATTCACATGCACCTCTAGTGCTGTATAAGCCCAAATTATGCGTGTTTTAATTTTATAATGCAATAAATTTGACCAGCGATTCAAGATAAATTTGATTTATATATCTTTAAACATTTTTTAGCAACCTATAGACAACTTATAAGATCCACATGTGGATGCCATTACCTGTAACCTTGTAGGAAGGTCAATAGAATTTTTGTATATACCCCCCTTCTCCTGTCGAGATACCGGCGAAATACCTACGCCTGCCATGTTCTAACCTCCTGGAGAAGGCCTAACTAAATTTGAGTCTTCAGTTACGTTCCACAATCCACACCACTTAAAATGTTGAGCATATTCGTGCGCGCAAGTCGTGTGTACCTATCGCCATATTCATCGGTACAGCAAATAAGCTACGGCAAGAACTTATTCGCCGCCGCTACCTTCAGTTGCAAATCAGTTGGCCCAGCCGGAAGTTCAGTCGAGTCGCTCTCTACGGGATTTCAATTTTTCAGATTAAAAAGTTCTTGGTATGTATAAGTTTCTAAAGCTGTGTGCAAGTGTGTGCAATTATTATTAATAATGCAGGCTTAACATTACTTTCCCATTGTTATCGCGGGCGACTACATAATTGTTCAATAAATAATTGCGATTATCTAACAAGTTTACTGCATGTATATATTATATATACGTTTGTAACATATATGAAAGAGACAAATTGTATATTTCTTAATTTTAATAAGTAAAATAATTGATTAAATTATTCGTCGCAAATTGTTAACTTTTACTCTCTATGCGATTTGTGGTTTTCGCATGCCTGCCTACGCATCCCGGTGTTATTTTTCCATTTACTTTCGCTATGACCTTTAAGCGTTGCGTAGAGGTCATTGAGACACGACAATGAGCTGTGAGAGCCGCCCGTGTTTAGCTGACGGAAAGTTTATTCCTCGCATGTAATTGAGACAAGTTCGGTTTATATATTTTGCCTTTCAGTTTAATTTATGATATCTATTATGTAATATATAAAATTGCTAGTACGAGTATATTTATTCATTATACAAAAAATATAAATATATATATCGTATTGGGTGTCTAGATGCAAAGCTAAATATTCCACAATCTTGCTAGATGATTAGTTTCTATAGACAGATGTAGATAGGACTTTATCTTAATTAATTTGATCAAATGGACAATAAAATCCGTGGGAAACGTTTCAATGGGTTAATTAATCTTTAGTGAAGAATATAATGACATTTATTTCGATGATTTTGTGTAAATCAACAAACAATCTATGACAATTAGTTATCATATTAATTTATGTGTATTTAATCGAATAATACTTTATCTATTTAACAAATTTAAAGTGGGTTTAATTGAAAAACACTTAATTCTACTTATTCAATATATCCGTCGTTTATTGAATAATATTTGATGAACACCTCATTTTTTCTTATTAAGTTGTACTATTTGTTTTTATTTTTGGAATGTTTTTAATAAATAATTTATATTTTGACCTGCAGTGAAGGATCAAACATGTCTATCAAGTCGATCAAGGCACGTCAAATCTATGACTCGCGTGGCAACCCCACCGTCGAGGTCGATCTGACCACCGACTTGGGTCTGTTCCGTGCTGCTGTGCCCTCGGGTGCCTCCACTGGTGTCCATGAGGCTCTGGAGTTGCGCGACAATGACAAGGCCAACTACCACGGTAAGTCCGTGCTGAAGGCTGTCGGTCACGTCAACGACACCTTGGGCCCCGAGCTGATCAAGGCCAATCTGGATGTTGTCGATCAAGCAGCCATCGACAACTTCATGATCAAGCTGGACGGCACCGAGAACAAGAGCAAGTTCGGCGCCAACGCCATTCTGGGTGTGTCTCTGGCTGTTGCCAAGGCTGGTGCTGCCAAGAAGAACGTTCCATTGTACAAACACATTGCCGATCTGGCTGGCAACAAGGAAATCATCTTGCCTGTGCCCGCTTTCAACGTGATCAACGGTGGCAGCCATGCTGGCAACAAACTGGCCATGCAAGAGTTCATGATCCTGCCCACTGGTGCCTCCAGCTTCACTGAGGCCATGAAGATGGGCTCCGAGGTGTACCATCACTTGAAGAACGTCATCAAGGCCAAGTTCGGTTTGGATGCTACCGCTGTCGGAGATGAGGGTGGCTTCGCCCCCAACATTCAGTCCAACAAGGAGGCTCTCGTCTTGATCACCGATGCCATCGCTAAGGCAGGCTACACCGGCAAGGTAAAGCAAATGCTATAATCCTCGTTTTCTTCTGCAAATACTTATTTCCAACTTCTTCGGTTCATTTATAGATCGAAATCGGCATGGATGTTGCCGCTTCGGAATTCTTCCGTGATGGACAATACGATCTTGACTTCAAGAACCCTCAGAGCGACAAGTCGCAGTGGCTGTCGCCCGAGAAGTTGGCCAACCTTTACCAAGAGTTCATCAAGGACTTCCCCATCTCCTCCATTGAGGATCCCTTCGATCAGGACCACTGGGAAGCCTGGACCGCCCTGACCTCCAACACCAAAATCCAGATTGTCGGTGATGATCTGACTGTAACCAACCCCAAGCGTATCGCCACTGCCGTCGAGAAGGGTGCTTGCAACTGCCTGTTGCTGAAGGTTAACCAGATCGGCACAGTTACCGAGTCCATTGCAGCTCATCTGTTGGCCAAGAAGAACGGCTGGGGCACCATGGTTTCTCACCGCTCTGGCGAGACTGAGGATTCGTTCATTGGTGATCTCGTTGTTGGTCTGTCCACTGGTCAGATCAAGACTGGCGCACCCTGCCGATCGGAGCGTTTGGCCAAATACAACCAAATTCTGCGCATCGAGGAGGAGATCGGCGCAGGCGTTAAGTTCGCTGGCAAGAACTTCAGGAAGCCACAGTAAACCACCATGTAACCACTTCTAAATTCCAATATCACCTTGGCGTACTTTCGAATATGAAATGAAGAGGCCCGAAGGTGTCAATTTGGTGTATGTCGTCAAGTTCTGGGATTTGTGTCTCACGCACAAATGCAACTCTTATAATATCAGGATATATTGCTTCATAATTAGATATACCATATATAGTTTCCGATTACGAAATCTATTCATTATTTATAAACGTATTTATTATCTACATAAAGCTTTTATCAGTTGTGCTGCTCGTAGATACAAATTCCTTCACTATCTGAATAAACAAAATGAAATTAACTGTTGGAATACAAATTGTTCTCATGTTCTCTTGAAAAACTCACACAATACACGAGCGTATAATGCTCATATTAAAAGTGTTACTATAGATGTCAAAAATAAACATGTTTAAAAAATTATAACAATGCTCATTACTTAACCCCAACTATTTTCAGGAAATTTGATAAACAAGACCCTTCGAAGGTACAATTAAAATCTTATCAAAATCAGTTGTTGATTTATTGTTTTTAACTACATTAAAATACTTGATTAACATTTAACAATATTCAAAATCATTTGTACTAAATGAATGATGTCAAATCGATAAAAGAAACTTGTTCAGAAGTTGTTAAAAATGTGAAAAGATCGTAGAATGCGTGATCAATGATGAAGACATAACTCAACTAAACTAACATCTTAAAATATATAAAATTCAAGGCACACAATTGGTGGCTATCGCAATGGGCCACGTTGTGGGCCCCTTGAGTACGATATCCTCCAGAGCGGTCTTGATCTTAATGAAGCGTCGCTTGAACTCCAGTCCACAACCCTTCGAGAGTCGAAAATCGACGAGTATTTTTCCATCCATTTCGATAATGTGCGCCTTGAACACGAGACGTAGTTTGCGTCTATCGATTGTTGACACAGTGACCACGCCTTCTTCACTAACCTTGCACGTGTACCCACCAAGACGTTCTATGGTGCTCACCAGCCGCTTGATTGTGTCATGCCAGCGCGTGGTCACAAAGAAGCGCGTCATGCGTCGCACCAAGCGTTGGAAATAGTTCTGTGAGGCGCTCTGTGTCTGATGCATCTGTGTGGCAAGGAGTAAGTTGTCCAACATTGCTGGCTGTGAGAAACTGTATGTCATGCGTGCCTCCTGCATCAGTGCCTGCCTGTCCTCCCCTTGACCATTGACCCCTTCGTCCGCATCATGACAAGGTCGGACATTGAACTCGTCATCGCTACGCAATGTTGGCATAGGTTGCGAGCAATAGTTGCGCGATATGGAATCATTGCTGAGATTGGCGCTCGATTGTAGACGCTGACGCTTCGCCTTGGGTGAGCCAATCTCTAGAGCGGCTGCCGAGTCCACCAAGTCGTACGAACGATCTGTAGAATAGATAAATTATTTATTTACAAATTTTTAAAGTTTTAAACGAAAAATTAAAAACAAAAGTATAAATAAACTTAATCAAAACTGAATATAAAGAACTAAGAAAGCGCTGCAAAACCATTTGGTTTTTGGTAATAAAGCTCTATGGAATGTGCACCCACCATACAGCTAAAATCACCAAAGAGCAAATAATATGCAAATAAAAAGGGGTGAAAGCAAATAAACAGCAATATAAACAAAAATAAAATAACGTAGACATAAAAAACATTGCACATATATCTGATATCGTAGTTCCATTTCTTCGGGTCGTTGCTTTAGTTGACTACAGGCGCCAATGCTTTGGTAATCTAGCTTTATGAAGTATTTCAAATCTATCATACAGCTAAAGCGCCAAAGCAGTGGCAATGCAGCACATCCAATAACACTAATACACGTACACTTCTCTACACTTGGTATTTCAAGTCGTTTGTCGTTTTGCAACACTGGCGGCACTAGGCACACAGCGACCCTCAAAGTATGCAAAGCAAAGTATTTTGAGATTGAGAGTCACTAAGTACCTGAGCAGCACAAGGCGAGCAGTTCTCACTAGTTCTCACTTAAGAATAGAGTTCCTAATCATCATCTAAATAAAAAACTCACCATGTGTGGTGAATTGCATATTACTCCACTTGTGATCAAGTATTTTCTCCAATGTCATACGCAGACCGGGAGTGCAGTGCAGAACTTTCCGTAGCAATGATATCGCCAGTGTATCCAGTTTGCTCCACGGTGTCTGCGTTTGCCAGTGATCATTATCCTTCCAGTTAATGAATTCGGCACAGCTCATTGACGGCTGATCCCAAGGTAATTCTGTGAAGAGAAAGAAGATCAAATATTAAACAGATATTTGAAATTTATTTTATAGTCGATCCAAGGTTCAATGAAATGAAGTGAAAGAATTCCTTTTTTTTCGTTAGGTGCACTGAGATTGTGATTATTATTTCTGTTTCGGATTGTCTGATATTGTTGACTGTTGTTGTCTGTCTGGATGCGGCGTTGGCAAGCAATTTAAGCTGGAGCTTTGGTATAAAAGCTTTAGATGATACAAATTAGAGAAACAATCTACAGCTAGAATACCAAAGAAACAGCAAAAATGAAGAAATTGCAGTTGTGTGCGTGTTGAAATGGTACATGAATAAATATAACATGATGGTATTATATGTGGTTAAACATAGAAGAGAGCAACAAAACACAAGTAAACTGAACCTGTTAACGGTGCCAGTGGCGTTGAGAGTGGGTGCAGGTGCGGTTGGTGATAGGGGGAAGGATGAGAGCATGAAAGGGAAACCGCGTGTTTTACTTACCGCCCGCCAGCATTGTTACCAATATGACTCCACACGACCAAATGTCTGCGGGTTGTGCATGATAAGGCTTTATTAGTACTTCGGGTGCCACATATGGCAGTGTGCCGCAACGTTTATCCAGCAGGCGTTCCTTGCCCTTACATCTGCATAGAAAAATATTAATAATGAACATTATTAAAACAAAAGAAAGCTACAGTCGAGTGTGCTTTAAAACAAGCGTTCAATGTTTAAAGCTATGTTTGTAAGTCGATTGTTTTCAGTTTACGCGGTCGGAAGGAGGATTATTCTGCCTAAGAAGACATATTGTTAACAAATTTGGTAATCCTAGTTATAATTGTTTCCGGTATATTGGCCTTCATTCAGACGGACAGACAGATATCGTTTTATGATTGACTCTTGATGCTAGTTCAGAATATATATACATTGCAATCACACACTCCTTGTTCTTTATGTTACATTTGCATTTGCTGCACATTTTAATCTGGTTGTACCTAATACCTAAACATAGTTGCCATGCCAAAGTCAGAGATTTTCACATTGTCATGCTCGTCCAGTAGAAGATTCTCGGGCTTTAGATCACGATGGGCGATGCCACGCTGATGCAGATACTGCAATCCGGAAAGCAATTGTAGGAAGTAACGTTGTGCCTCGTGCTGTGGCATTCCCACGTCCGGTTCTGCAATGTGACATAAATAAGAGAATATGTAATAAATAAATCAATAAATCTCTGCATTCAATTTGATTTTCAGCTTACCAATCCGATCAAACAACTCTCCGCCTGCGGCATATTCCAGAAATATGTACTCAGTGTGTCCCTGTGAGCGTTTACCAAAGAAGCGTAGAATGTGTGTATCTTGGAGCATTTTTTGTATGCACACTTCCTTGCGCACTGAGATTACCGCATCCGGATGCTTCTTCAGATCGACCATCTTCATAGCCACAGCCTCTCCAGTCTGGCGATTGATCAGCAATTTCACTCTAGAAGCAAGAGAAGACACTCATTAGTCGACGGATTAGAAAAGAAGGTTGCATGAATGGGAATTCATTAAGCTCTCTCCATACATTATATAAAAGTAAAAACATATACGCTAAATATGTCTATATATGCTAAATATGTCTGCGGCATCTATATCGACTGTAAATAATTATGGGACATGCGCAGAAGAGAGCAACGCTGCTTTGGGGAGCTGGGAATAACTCTTGGCAGCTTGCAGAGCAAGTACACATTGGAATCGCCGTTTTTTTCTGCTTATACCTCACCGTATTTCCGGTTTATTGACTTATACGCAACACACCCATACAGACACATAGATTGAGTGCAGTCTGAGTGTTGACTTTCCCCCTATACTCACTCGCCATAGGCACCTTCGCCAAGAGTCTGGGCCAGTGTCCATCCCTCCACAAACTCCCGGCTCGTAGTCGTCGGTGTCCCTGCTGTTGTTGCTGGCGCTGCCATGTCCTTAAATACGATGTGTATAAGCTCTTTTTAATAATCCAGAATTCACTATCATGTGCTAAGTGCATGCATAGTGCGATGCTGTAAATATAAAGTCATTGAAAAACAGTTGTTCATTAGTTAAAACTATTTAAGTAAGTAACCTAAACTTCATGGTAATTATTTCAAATATTTAGAAAATATGCGCATTTATGAAGTTTACAAATTAGGGGGTTAGATTCCGTACTCCAAACTTGCCGCTTAAGTGTTTCATTCTTTGGCATGGTCATGGTTCGTTCACGCGCAACCACAACTAGGTATACGAATATTAACAAACAAAAAACCCATTGGGAGCCTGCCAGAGAGAGCACATGCGCCCTGGAGGGTCCCGCGTTTTGGAAGCCATAACTTCGCGTAGTACAAAAATGTATACTACAGCTAAACACCAAATGAGTTTGTTTCCTTAATGAGAATACCTTAGGGATTTTAATATAGTGTTGCTTCTTAAATAAGAAAATTTTAAGGAACTCTGAACTTTTATGTATACATACATGTATACATATATTCTTTTATAAAACATAACTCTAGTTTCCATCTCTGGCTTACTTTTCTATGCGTTTCGTGATGAAATTCTAATACCAACTGCACGCGTCTGTTTTGAAAAGAATCAAACCATAGTTTGCCGCATAACATCCCCCTCTCTCTGACAGGCACACATAAATTATAAAGCGTGTGTAGAGAAGAAACGCAATCTCGCAGCTTTTTCTATTTGATAGTAAATCTCGCACTCTCAGCTCTATACAACAAACAAATATGACGTCGTTTCTATCATCTTCGTTGGTTCTCGGCATCAGCACATTCGGCTAGGACCGACAAAGAGAGAGAGAGAGAGACATAAACGAGAACTACAAAGAGCCACAAAAAGAGCGAGAACTTAAGAGGAGAACTTCTTGTTGTTGGCATTGACGGCGACATTACGCGTTTTGCCGGTGCTAAAAAAGTACAAGGGGGGAATGGAAATTTTCTGTTGAGCTGAGGCAACGACTGAGGTTGCGACAGTGGCAGAGAAAGAGGCTGTAGCTGTGGCAGAGACTGAGGCAGGGACTGAGGCTGTTGCTATGCTCTAGTCGCGCCGCTTGGCTCGTTCAACAGGCGCAATTATTAACATGTTTTATTACAATAGATGCGAATTTGTTTCTCATTTTTATTTGTGAGTCAAGAGAAATGAAAGTCTGAGGAAAGAGTATCCTCATTGAGTTGTAGTCTGTGTTCGGGTTAGCAACTTTCATGCGTTTGTGTGTGTCTGTCTGTATTTGCATACAACTCTAGCTTCAGCAGTGCAAGCGTATGCGTATATCTTACACTCCACTTAATTACACACACACAAACAGGCGCACACAAGGCATTGCAAACTGGATGCTGCTTCCGAAGACGATGGAAAATTTTTACTTGAATTATCCGCATAGCTAACGACGCCGTCGCCGGCGCATAGCAACAAGAGTTGCCACAGATGAAACTGATCTTCAGAGGATCAGCATAACATTGTGTTAGACCAGATAACCTACAGCCTACCGTCCTGTGTTGCATGCACAGTGGGACTGAATGGTACGGAGTATCCTCTTCTGTGGTGCACTTCACTTTGCCAATTCAAATCGATACTCTTCACAGCCACGTGGGCAATGTCGTGAACAAGGTAAAAGTTTATTTCATTACAGGTTTACCCACGATTTAGTTAGAGTCGACGCCGACATTATTCACGCACACAAACACACACTGAGAAACGGCTTCAAGATGCACACACAGATTGCTCTTTCGCGAAATTTATAACTAGTTAATGCGGCGCGCAGTCTCCAAAACTCACTTACAGTCTGTCAACTCCGGAGTTTGTAGTACACACACACACGCTCAGAACAGATACACGCTCGTGTGTGTGTGTTGCAGAAAAAGAATCTATTGATAAATTCCACATCCAAAACTTAATTTAAGCAGACTCAAAACGCAGAATTATCCATTATCCATTGTATTTGATTTTTTTTGTAAAAATAACTCCCAGTTTTTTATAGTTCGCATTGCGTAGGATCCTGTTGGCGTTCCTGGTTTGGTTCGTCCTGGGTCAGTGTTAAAATTAAACTGTGAGCGCAGCAACTTCGCCAGATACTTTAACAAAATAGGTATATGCTAAGGCCAGGCACCTCAAAGATTCGCAATGCGAGAGAGCGAGAGCAAAGCCTGCAGAGAGACAGGGGAAGAGAGAGAGCGAGAGAGTAGAGATGATAGAGAGAAAGAGAGAGAGAGCAGAGATGCCAGAGCTTAGGAGCTCAGGAGCGCGCGCGCGAAAAAGGTGGATGCAGGAGAGAAGTTCAACACGTTTTAAAGAAGGTTGGTGGTTGCTCAATGTGGAGTACTCTCTCTCTCTCTCTCTATCAACTGCGCCGCGCATCGCTCCATGTTGCCAGCTTTCAAGTTTACCTCGTTGCTCTTAAGTTTTAGTGCCAGCTGCGGCAGACAGAGAAGCAGCAAAGTCGCAGACGGAACAGACACACACACACACACGCACACAGGGCTGTTGCTTCTGCATCACACACATACACACACATGAGAATATGATCCACAGTATATATACCTAGACACACACATACACACACTCATCTATATTGTAATATTCCAGAATTTGACATAATCCTCCATTTACTTCATCGCGTCCTTCGTTATAAACTAAAACTCCCGGTCAAACTTCCACTTGAGAAGGATTTTAATGTGTGAAAACTAGTTTGGAAACTGGTTTCCTTGAACTGAACCTTGAACCAGGCAAATATAATATCTATATATTGTCCAGCATCATTAATCGTTAAATTAGCTAAACCTGTCGAAACGTTTAGGATACGGGACAATGCTTAGGTCGGGTTGTCTCAGTCTAGTAAAAAACTCTCGCATTTGATACCCTGCAAAGCTAGAAAGCTTTTTGTATATTTATTGTACAACTAGACACGGACTGCATGAACATGTGTATGCAGCATCTGTTCAAAAACATACATACGTGCTCACATGTTAAATGTATGTGGAGGGTACTCATGAATAAGATAGTGGTAGCACATCTCGCGACAACCCGTGGCGAACAAAACAAATAAATAAATAATAAAACGAAAGAAGAAAAGGAAACTAAACCTATGTATACATACTCGTCACATACGAACTTATGCATATACGATATGTTTCGTCTTTATATATTACGTCAAGTATTGTGTGTGGTAGTATTTACTCTTGAAAACATCATCACGTCATGAAACCAAAGCAGCTGACTTTGTTCAATTCTTCGCGGATTGCGAAGCAACCCTAAACAGGATCAACATGACCACACGAGTCTACAGTGAGTACTTTAATAAAGATAACTTACTTGTTGTTTGGAAAAAAAATCAAAGATATATTCTGGTATTCATTGAACATAAAAAGCCCTCGTAATCGAGTCACAAAAGTTAAAAAAAAAAAATAAAAATAAAACTAACAGTTTTTCATAAATCATAAAAATTCCAGTAAAGCTCTTACATATAGGCACTTGTGCCAGATCACTAATATTCAGCGAGTAATGCATTTCTAAGTAATTATTAGCAAATGTTTTGTTTAAATAACAACTAAAACATCGGCGCGTAGTGTCCATTTACCGATAAATTATTACTTATTTTTATTTTATTTTATTTCATTCGAATAAATATCTTCTTAAGGCCACAAGGAACATAAACCGTCAGTCCGAAGGGGAACTTCAATCGAAAACGACTTAAGTTTCTTAAGTTACGACTTCATTTTAAGATTAATTATCTTTTTTATATCCATTTTCTGAAAATGGTTGAAAAGGGTATACGTGTATTCCGTTTGTTGCTTGTTGAACTCGTCGCTCCTTTTGCGAGGGACGATTCTTGCGTTTCTTTATGACTTTCTTTTTCCGAACCTGTGAAGGCTTTGGATCAGAGAGTTCATCAGATTCGTTGTGCAGTGATTGATATGGTATGTCTACATCACTGTGATAGCTCTCGTTACTGGAACTATTAAGATTCTCATCCAATTTAGATTGGGCAGTGATGTATAGCGTATTATCAGTGCCGTTGGTTGTGTTCGCTTCCAAGGCATTCGAATAGATGCTGGAATTACTGGATGCCGATTTTCCAGATTCTGTATTGGTTTTCCGAGTCTTTCCCGGCTCAAAGTAATTGGGATCCATGATCAATGGAAATTTGTGTTGTCCATTGCGCAATACGTGAATTTTAGTCTTTGGCGTCAGATCCGTTTTAGCAGCTTCCAAAGCTCCATCTGACATGGACATCATGCCGAAATGTCGCATCATTGCGACTGCTTCCCGCTCCACAGTGCTTTTATCGTTCCAATCGGACATGGTTGCATGCTCACCTAATGGTTTCGTGCCGGCGATCTCCTGGATACGTTCCATCATTGCCAAACTAGCACGAATTTCTCTTGACTTGGATTCATCTATTTTATGGATCTCCTTGTTGCGTTTCTCTCGCTTGGCCAGATGATCATAAGTAGACTGGGGACGAGGAGTGAACCCCTTCTCTGTTTTCTGCCTGTTCTCATACGCCAACTGTCCATGAATGAAATTGTAATCTGGTTGTAAGGATACCAATTCATCCTCAAAGCAAGTGGAAGGTGCCCAGGCCATAATTGTGCTATATATTGGGGTATTGATGGTATCGTTAGTAGGGACGCCAATGCAGTCGGTCTTAAAAATGTTGATTTATTGTTGCAGTCTACGGCTTTGTGTACCCTGCCGGCGACATAACCTTTTAATTTCTGCATACTGTTGCACACGCGCATACACATGATACATGTATGTATGTGTGAATGTATTCTTATATGTATGTACCCACAATTGCATTGTCTGCAACGACACCGGCAACAAGCCCGCCTCTAATCAACAATTAAATCGATTCCATGAACAACTTACCAATATGTGTATTTAAAGTTTATTTATAAATATCTATATTTCTTATACAAAGCATATATTAAATTTTACTTATGACAGAGTTGCCACCGTAGAAATATAAACCGATGCTTCCTCAATGAATACAAATAAATACTGTAAGCCAAACAACTACTATTCGGCTGGTTTGTATCAACTAAATAATTAATAAAAAAAAAATGAATTTGTGTTCAAATTCAAAAACCCTGCAAGTGCATTTACGGTAGCCCTGGAAATTCACAAACTCCTACAGGCATGCATTTGTAGATATGTATGTATGTATGCGCAGAATATATTCCTCTCCCTCTAACGCATTACGAATTTCTATACTTGTTCAGAATAAAAAGCCGAAATTGCGCCAAAAAGTCAAACAAGGCAAATTTACCTTAGGAATATATAAAAGATAACAGCAAGTATGTTTTCTATACTAAATTCGTAGTGTACAATAGTTCAAGAATCTTTAATGAATTACATTCTGCATAAATTAAATACACAACTTACCACCGCGACAGTAAATGCGCTTGCGGCGCTCTTTATTGGTCTCCTTAAGTCCTGGGGCATTCGCTTCAATTACACGACAATTATCTGTTGACAAGGCACAAACAGGACTTTAAATATTTAATTGTTTGTCTCTATGCACATTTATAAACGAAAAAAATTGCGTAAAAATTCGATGCAAATGCGGTGGCCATCGTCGGCTATTGTACATTTGGCAAACCATTTGCGGATAAGTGTGACCGTACGTTGCAAACACAAAGACTGCGGCTTGTGGCGGTCGGGCGATAACTATCAAAATACTGAAACTCTGAGTAATGTACTGTAGTATAAGAGAAGATTTGAATTTTTGAATAAAATACACAAAAGTTAGTATTAACTTCAATAGAATAACTACTGTATTTCGTAAATTAAAATTCTTTGGAATTTATATATTTATATATTGACACCAATAAAGAATACAATTTGCGTTCACAAGGTTCATTGTCCCCGTCACCTTTTACTACTACACACATGCGCGATTATGCCAAAAATACCGGTCATGGTTTTCATTAATAAACGTTTTCCGCCCCCAAAACCCAAAGCTCTTCTTTCGCGACTCAGCTTACGTTGCATCGTAAAGTCCTTTTTCCTTAGTTGCAAGTCGACAGCTGGCCGAGACGCACTGAATGAATTTGTAAAAGCGCAGCTGAAAAATGTATTGACACCTAAAAATACGTACAACAACAAGAAAAAAAAAATGATTAAATTGAATCGTTAGGCAACGATTGTAAAACTAAAGAAAAAATACTTCAAAATATGAATAACGGATTTTTCACAGTGCTAATCAAAATAATTTTAAAATATAATGTGTAATTACATTTCCGGCCGTGTGTGTTATTATTTATTTTTGTTATCCTAATTGCGATAGCAAATATCAAGAAACAACCACCAAGAGTTGCTTTTAAATTAGTAAACAATGGCCTAATTAGCAGTGGGTCCTGTTTCCTGCGTTTGTTTTCATTTAACCGGGATCATTTATAGGTCAAACACAATACACTCGTTAACCTAATAAGCCAATCCCTAATATTTTTTCTACTCCTTAAAAAAATAAAAATTAGTATCCAACTGAAAATCGAATAATAAAAATTATATCGTTATAAATTAGACAGAAATAAAAAGAGAACAATTTACACAACGTTCGGCGCGTAATTTTCTATTTTTATAGCAATAAACAATACGTGCATTTATAGCAAAAATCAAATCGTTAAGTTAAAACGAAAATTGTTGTGATTTGTTTGCATTTCCATCGTGAATTGCTCGATATTCCCTCCCTCAATCAAGCAATAATTGCCAATAAACAAAATCATCTCCATCGCACACTGAGTTTTCTCATAATCTCCGAGAATCAGTTCGTGTTCTTGATTTATAACATCTGGCGCACACTTTCCCAAATTGAGTTTGATATTTCGATTTCATCCGAGGCAAATAATCAAATAATCGCATCACTGCGCGCTGGAGGCTCTACGACAACAAACTCGTTCGATTGCCGCACTCAAGAGAAAATCCCAACTCAAGGTAAAACCAAAAGGAAATTAACTCTTCTTTCACGGTACAAGGGTAATGGAATTTTTTAACGTATTTTTTAACGGGCGACCAAAAATTGTGAACTATCTATGAGGTATTGATTGCAATCAATAGCAAAGAAAAAAACATGTATAATCAAGAATGGAAAAGTATAATTAATGTTTGCTGAATGAAAACTAAAGCCGGTTTATTCTTACGACTTCAACATAGTATTAAACATATAACTTTTTTGTAGTTTTAACCATTCAGAAATAATTTTAGATAAAAATTAAAGACAACGATTTATAGTTCGGATACATAAATTCTTGCCATATTACCATAAATTCGTATTTATTAAATGTTGAACAAAGAATATAAAGATACATGTATGCATGCATACAGTGTTGGAAAAATAATAAAAAGCACTTGCACCTGGACGAAAATCGAAATTGCTCATTATGTACAAGCACTATATGCATGAAATTGGCATCAAATAGAAGGCTGATGACTTTACTTTAATATGCGACTTGTTTCGAGTTGATGTGACCTTTGACACTTTAGCAATCTGCCTCTAAAGGAAAAAACTCCCTTATGAACTGGAAAAAATATAAGGAACAAGCGACATTTTTTGAATATTTTCGTTTTTTCAGTAAATTCTCAAAAATAAGGCATGCATTCAATGCTTTTAGGTAAGTCTAACTAAGAATGACCAAATTTGTGGAAAAATTCTGTACAATTAACCTGTAATATGAAGAAAAGGTCACAGAGGTCACTGCCCACGTGTATAGCGCAATATTGTCAACATTTTTCCTTATTTTCGGGTTTAATGCCTCTAATCTATTTCTTCTATTACTCCTCACTTGTGATCTGTCGATTTGAGCCCGGGGATGGGTCAAACCGCTCCATTTATTAAGTTTCTGATCTTGCACCCATGACCTAGGCAGATTCGAGGCCGGTTTGGGGTCATTATACCCCATAAAACCCCGTTTTAAGCGGACTTTTTCCTTAGCATCACGTTCTTTAGTGTGTACGAAGTCTGGAGCCCACATTTGTTCCTATATCAAGAATATCGCACCAACTACAGGGGGCAAATAATTTCCATAGAATGACATTTACACCACAAATGGTGTGGGGGCTTGGAATCGGAATCAGTAGTTTTTGGACGTCTTACGTATAGTTTTCCATTAGATATTAACAAATTTAAGTTAGTTTCATCAAACCACAGTATTTTTTTCAATTTTGGGGCACTATTTTTTGATTTGCGAAAGATAGCCATTTAACGATATTTTCCATACTAAGCAGTGGAACCTTCCCAGCTGACTACCCGTCTGAATTTTTTTTAATCAGTCTTTTACTTATTGACCGACTACACACTATCGCCTGCAAGGTATTCTTCTACTCCATCGACGAAAAAAAGGCGGTAAAATGTGAGTTCATACAATGCTATGACCCCAAACCTGCCTCGAATCTGCCTAGTACATGGGTGCAAGATCAGCAACTTAATAAATTGGAGCGGTTTGAGCAGTCCCCGGGCTCAAATCGGATAGAACACGTGTGAGGAGTAATAAAAGAAAGGGATTGGATGCATTGAGTCCAAAAATAAGGAAGAACTTTGACAATATTGCGCTATACAGGTGGGCAGTGACCCTGTGACCTTTTCTTCATATTACAGGTTAATTGTACAGAATTTTTCACAAATTCGGTCATTCTTAGCTAGACTTACCTTAAAGTACTGAATACAAGCCATTTTTAAGAATTCCAGAAAAACGAGAAATATTCAAAAAATGTCGTTTGTTTCTATTATTTTTCCAGCTTAAAGGGATTTTTTCTTTAGACGCAGATTGCTAAGTGTCAAAGGTCAAATCGACCTGAAACAAGTCGTATATTAAAGTACAGTTATCAGCCTTCTATTTGATGCCAATTTCGTGCATATAGTGCTTGTACATAATGAGCAATTTAGATTTTCCTCCAGGTGCAAGTGCTGTTTCTATTATTTCTTCCAACACTGTATGTATCATAAATATACATACATACATATATTTTATATAACCCTTTCTACTAATTGATTTAAAACTAAAATAAACTCAGTAAACTATAAACATATATATTCTTATACAATATAGGGAAATATGTATGTATATATATGAACTATTAAATATGTATATCCACATACCCTTTTTTCTGTGCAAATGCAAGTGCATACGTGTATGTACATGGTGTATTTCTTCAATTAATCATCGTGTAGTTTCATATTTCTCAAGCGAGCTGGGGCAAGAAACTTAAAGGTGAAAGGAAGTTAACCTAGTTTGCGATTCGCAACTGCACAAGTATCTGTGCCCACTCGTCGCTCGCCCTCTTGTTTAGTCTTCCCTACACAAATACTTGACCTCAACGGAAACGAAACAAATACCCACACACACAGAAATATGTATGCATAAATGCATATATAAAGATCGTATATATATCGGGCTACAAACACAGACGTGTGTCAAGGAGAACGACATTTAAACAGCTTTTACCAAAAGCAAAACAATGTACAACAAAGCCCTCGCCTGGCTGCGACACAGGCGGCGTGGGCGCCGGGCTCGGTCCAGTCGGGAGGGTCCTAGCTGCGTTCGGCAAATGCTCGGCGCTTAGGGTGGTGTGGTCATCCTGAGTGCAGTGTCCTCAATTAGAAGGCGCTCAAGGCGACAACAGCTGCAACAATAACAAAGAGAGCCATAAGCCGAGTGCACTTAACTTTAAGATACCCTGCAGTCACAAGAAGCTGTCTACTTTGAAAACTCACACATTGTTAATGTTGTTCTTGCCATTTTTGTATTGTTCTGCATGACTGATTAACATATCTAAGCAGTATTTACTTAAAGTTCGACAACATTGAATACCAAATTAATAATATGCATTGATTTTAATGGACCCATAAAATAAGATTCATTCGATTTTCTATATGTTAGAGTTTTTTAAGCAGGCATGTTCTAAGCTTGCTATATCTAATCGCATGACAGGAAATAATTCTAATTGTATTGGCAGCAAGAATTCTGAGTTCTTATTTCAACTTTTTACTTCGAGACTTTGGCAGTTCAGGATTTATTAAAACTTATAAATTTTTATTTAGGTTTTATGGGTTCTACTATGATAAGGTGTTTAAGGCCATGTTATTCTAATATCTGATTCATTACACCAATTTTGATATGATACCCAAAATCTGTGTTCCATGATTTATCAAATCCCATCTATAAATAAACTAATAAGTTAACCGGAAGATGCTCTTTACGCCCACTTGACATAATAGAAAGATAAGTAAAGAATATCGCAGATTGCCAAGTCGTTTGATTTTTTTAGTGTGTGTTATGCAACACTGTGTTTTGCGCTGTTTGTCCAGTGTTGTGATTTTTATTTTTGTGGTTGTGTCCTTCGCTGCTGTCTTTGGCTCAGACTTGTTAGGGGCATTATGCAACAAGGACACGAGTGCGACTGATGCCGCCGCCAGCAGCAGCAGGGAGCAGGCAGCACAAGTCGTTACCGGCACCGCAACAAGGACACACTGCGGGGGGTCAAGCACATGTGTATGTGGCACAGACTTGTGGCAATCTCCTTGTTCCACTCCGCTGCGTGGCTCCTCCTTCTCTTGCCTCAGTGGGTCTGTCTGTCTGTTTACCGACTGCATCCGACTTCATCCGCCAGAAGCAGCATCAGACGAAAACCTTCGTTACAGGTAAATTTAAAGCTGACAAGAAAAGTGCTGTAAAGCTTAAGCGAAGTCAGACGAATCTAAGAGATAAATAAGAGATACTTTGCATACTAACGCCCAATTTTAATGCTATAAACCTATCCAGATGAACTTTGTTAGGGCTTTTATTTCCATTTACATTCAGCATCTCTTTAAAAGCTTATAACTAATCCAACTAACATCCTAACTCTGCTTGCTCTTGTTCTCCCCTACTAGTTGTCGAAATGGAGCGATGCAAAAACCCGAGAGGAAGGAGAAGGTAAGTGGCAATAACTGGACCTTTTAACTTATCGATCCAGAATAACTTGCATCCTAGATTGCGCTATCTTCGTTGTAATCTATACTAATTCAATAATTCAATATTTTTGACAAACTAATTATATCAACAATATATGACTTTTGTCCTTTAACTATGAGACTGACTTAAGAGTTTCTTACTAGTTAGCTGCGCTCAGTGGGTTATCGGGTCAATCAATAGTACACTACACTTGGCTACAGTTTGAGTTCAGTATGCCAATTGTGGCACTACCTGTGTATATGTATTTATGTATATGTGTGTGTGTGTGTAAGTGCGTTATGATGGTATTGCTTCGACTTCGGCAGTGAGCGTTGGCCATTTTGTTTGGCTTGATTGCACATTGCGAGTCGTCGAGGAATCCGGACCTACGACAACCGAAAGGAACTGACTCTAGGTTATGTTCTGCGCAGTCTCATATCCTTGCACTCACACAAAAGCATGTGCTTATGGGTGGGTGTTGGTGTATGTGGGTGGTTATGCGTGTCCGTGTGCAATCAATGAAGGTTCAACGAACGTGGTAAACGTGCAAATTGGAATGGAGGCAAACTTGACTCTTGACACTTTTCGGTATCAATTAAAGCACTAATTGAATATATACAGGATGTATGTACAAATGTATAGTATATACGATAATAGAACAGTAACTCATGAATGGGTTTCGCTTGATTGGCTGCCATCGCTTCAAGGTTGTTGCTGCCACAGAGGGTATTGAGCAGTCATCAAAGCTGTACTTTACAGTCTATTTATGATATAGTAACAAATTGTCAAGGTTATGTTGGGAGATGGTAAAGCCTTTTTGTCTCGATACTTAATAGAACAACAAAGTACTTCACTATAAGATACCCAACGCAAGGACAGATGTCGGTCTAGAAAGTTGTGACCTCGTCTTTTGCCGTTTATTGTAATATATTTTCATATTCCCAAGCCCATAATACCCTATCAAACAGGCAACTTCCGTTGCACCATTGTCTAGCAGGAGAAGGTGGATGATGTGCCCGCCTGTGTGCGGTGAGTGTGATTGTGTGTGTAGTCGTGTGTTTGTACGTGTGAGTGCAGGCAGTGCATTTAGTATATGCAAACACGGGCAATAGTTGACCTAGATTTCTTGTTGATACCTCTTTTTTGTGCCTGCCTGCCCCCAATCAAATTCGTCCAGCCAACATCCCCACTTTCAGTATACTCTGCAGCCATTGAAAATGTATACGATTGAGTTTATTTGGTAGGTGTAGATAGGCGTATATTGAATAACATATTTTAAATTTTTACATATGTGTCAGCTAACTTAATTTGTTTCAAATATATTTTTATTCTTATGCATGATGCGCGGCTTCTTTATGATAAAAGTATCGATGCTGGCATCGTTATAGTGCCAATGTTGATAAAGAGTTGCAGCTAACTAAACATAAATTCAAATAAACTTCAAATATAGTGCCGACGTTAGTTGTCGATACATGGTAGCCCAGGAATCCTTTGCTAGAGATGAAGCTTCTGTTCGATATCACTATCGATACAATTGTCGATAGTACCAATGTTAGTTAAAGTTGCAGCTAACTTAACTCGAATTCAAATAAACTTAAATTATTAAACAGAATATATAAGACTGTCCCGGCAACAATATGTATTCTTAGAACGGTTTTGTTTATTTTACGCGTTTTGCAGACGAAGGAAAAAAGCTGCACTTCATCAGTCCGGCGCGTCGAAAGTCCGTGCTAGCCCCCATACTAAATAAGATCAAAATAGGTGCCGATGGCGCAGATCTTAACGAGAAGAAGTTGGGCAGTGAGAGCAGTGGCAGTGGCCACATAGCCGTCCAGATAGAGCCTGCCAGGCGTGTAAAGGTGAGTGAGATATATATGTACTGTTCTTAAGAGATCTATGAAGGTAAACTTGTCTTTATCTCGTAGCGCCACAGCATACACGGAATGATGGAGGAGGATAATACCATACGACCGCATCAGGAGATCCGTCAGCTGACGCTGGAGGAGAAGAAGTTTCTGCTGGCCGTAGAGCGTGGCGATATGGCCGGAACCAGGCGAATGCTACAGAAGGCACAAGATACGGAGAACATCAATGTAAACTGTGTTGATCCGCTGGGACGAACTGCTCTGCTGATGGCCATCGATAATGAGAATCTGGAAATGGTTGAGCTGCTTATTAACTACAATGTCGATACGAAGGATGCACTGCTGCACTCAATCTCGGAGGAGTTTGTGGAGGCTGTGGAGGTGTTGCTTGACCACGAAAATGTATCATTCCAGACTGAAGGAAATCACGTAAGATGATAACTGGGCAACTGAAGACTCTCACTCAATTTTGTATTTCTTTGCCTCCAGAGCTGGGAGTCCGCTTCGGAGGAAACGTCTACGTTCACGCCGGATATAACACCTTTAATCTTGGCTGCACATCGGGATAATTACGAGATCATCAAGATCCTTTTGGACCGCGGTGCTGTGCTGCCCATGCCGCATGATGTGCGCTGTGGCTGCGATGAGTGTGTCCAGTCCCGCCAAGAGGACTCTTTGCGGCACTCTCGCTCGCGTATCAATGCGTATCGCGCGCTAGCCAGTCCAAGCCTGGTTGCACTCTCCTCCAAGGATCCCATTCTCACGGCCTTCGAACTGTCATGGGAGCTGCGACGTTTAAGCTTCTTGGAGCACGAATTTAAGGTGAGTAGAGTAACTAGCGAAGTAGGATGAAAATAATAGTTCTCTCCCAGAACGAGTACCAGGAGCTGCGCAAGCAGTGTCAGGACTTTGCTACCGCCTTGCTGGATCACACACGCACCTCACACGAGCTGGAGATACTGCTGAACCATGATCCCACTGGACCGGTCTATGAGCACGGCGAGCGTATGCATTTGAATCGCCTCAAGTTGGCCATCAAGTTGCGCCAAAAGAAGGTAAGTATTCTCCGATTCTTGCCCTCTGTGATATCTTCCTGATCGCCTCCTTACAGTTTGTGGCACACTCCAATGTACAGCAGCTGCTGGCGAGCATCTGGTACGAAGGTCTACCGGGATTCAGGCGAAAGAACATGGCCCTGCAGGCAGTGGATATTATACGCATTGGCATCCTCTTTCCTATCTTCTCGCTGGCTTATATATTGGCGCCATACTCCAATATTGGCCAGACCATGCGCAAACCCTTCATTAAGTTCATTTGCCACAGTGCCTCGTACTTTACGTTTCTGTTTCTGCTCATGCTAGCCTCGCAGCGCATCGAGACCTTCATTGGCGCCTGGTTCTGGTCGGAGCAGACTAGTATGCTGAATCAAGCCGAGGAACTGCAATTGCCCACCAAGCGTGGTGCGAAGCCGACGTTCATTGAATGGCTCATCCTGGCCTGGGTCAGTGGTCTTATCTGGAGCGAGATGAAGCAACTGTGGGACGTGGGGTTGCAGGAGTATCTCAATGACATGTGGAACGTCATTGACTTTGTCACGAACTCTCTGTATGTGGCCACAGTGGCACTGCGTGTGGTCTCCTTTTTTCAAGTAGGGAGCAGTCAAGCATGTACCTATGAAGAGGTCTATTAATCTCTCTCTCTTCCCCAGGTGCAAAAGGAAATGATCTTCAATTCACAGGCTACAGATCTGCCGCGTGAACGCTGGGATACCTGGGATCCGATGCTCATATCAGAGGGTCTCTTTAGTGCAGCGAACATATTTAGTAGCCTGAAGCTTGTCTACATATTTTCAGTGAACCCGCATTTGGGACCACTACAGGTGTCTCTCTCTCGCATGGTCATGGACATCATGAAGTTCTTCTTCCTCTACGTTCTCGTGCTCTTTGCCTTCGGTAGTGGCCTCAATCAGCTGCTATGGTGAGAAACTTGGGTATAAAGAAGATTTAGAACAATCCATAATTCTTATTATGCTACTAGGTATTACGCCGATCTGGAAAAGAAACGCTGCCCGGAGGTATCACCTAGCCTGCTGCTAACCACAAACGGCACAAACGATCCCAATGCCTGCATTGTCTGGCGCAGATTCTCAAAGTAAGTAGCTGGAACACACCTCCAGAAAAGATCTAATCACTTAATTCATTCGACAGTCTTTTTGAAACCACTCAGACCTTGTTCTGGGCTGTCTTCGGACTAATAGACCTGGACAGTTTTGAGTTGGATGGCATCAAAATCTTTACACGTTTCTGGGGAATGCTCATGTTCGGCACCTACTCGGTGATCAATATAGTTGTTCTACTCAATTTACTGATTGCCATGATGAACCACTCCTATCAACTGATTTCAGTGAGTTTGGAACTATATAAATATATGTATGTAATGTTATCAGTTGTTATCCTGTACTTTTTTCTAGGAACGTGCTGATGTCGAATGGAAGTTTGCCCGTTCGAAGCTCTGGATAAGCTACTTCGAAGAGGGCGGCACTTGTCCGCCTCCCTTTAATATCATCCCCACGCCCAAGTCCATTTGGTATGCATGCAAGTGGATTCGTCGTGTCTTTTGTAGTGGTTCCTCTGCAGCACGTCGCGAGCATTTGAAGACAATACGCGTAAGTTTGAGAGAGTGACAATGAAAAAGAGAGGGGAACTTTATGTATATTTACTGATCCGTATTTTACAGCGCAAGGCACAGCAGGCTAGTGATCGAGATTTTAAGTATCAGCAGATAATGCGTAATCTGGTGCGCCGCTATGTGACCGTAGAGCAGCGCAAGGCCGAGTCTCAGGGCGTCACCGAGGACGATGTCAATGAGATCAAACAGGACATTTCCGCTTTTCGCTGTGAGCTGGTTGAGATACTTAAGAACAGTGGCATGGATACTAATGTTACAGCGGGACAAGGAGGTGGTGAGTTGACAAGGAGTATTTTGGATAAGAGCTTCACTAATTCATCCCTCTATCACTGTTTGCAGGCGGCGGCGGAAAGAAGAATCGGCAGAAGGAACGTCGCCTTATGAAAGGTTTCAATATTGCCCCACCCGGGTCGACTGGGTCTCTGGCCCCTGTGGCCGAGTTCTCCACCTCACTAGACAATTACGATAATCAGCATGAGATACTCAGCTCAACACTCTCAACGCTCTTTACACCCAATTTCATTCATCGTCGTCAGCATACAACGGTTGTGGAAGCTGATTCGCCCACAACTCCCACGCTCGGCTCGGTACTGTCGCCATCACCAGCACAAGCCCCGACGGCTGCTGTCAAGTACAATAAGTCAACACTGAAGTACAACAAACGCATTGTGGGTCACAAGAAGCGTTGGGGTAAGCCATCGTCGATATCAACAACAAGACAGGAAGTTAATCTTCACTCTTTCAGGCACCCTAATTGAAGCCGCCAAGGTGGGTAATATGAGCAAGATACTGGGACGCTCCAAGTCGGAGGATTCAGTCTGCAATTCACTGCAGAACGCCACATCAGCTCCGGTGCATGGCCAGGTGCGTGTTACGTACGCACAGAACTCACCACAACATGCATATGGCTATCATGGGGTAGCAGATGCTTCCGCCGTAGTAGTGCCGGAGTTTAGTTCTCTATCCGCTACGAGCAGAGTTAGCACGCCAACACACACTCACCTGAGCGCAGGCACTCACTTTATGCACACAACAACAGGTGGGTTACCTATAGATAGATCCCTGCCCCCCTGGGACACCTCCTGGCATCTGTTCGCTCTTTCAGGTCTAACGGCCATTGCAGCCCTCAAGCGAAAACGCAAAAAGTTCTCATCCAGTAAAAATATCTGCCCCGTAACGGAGTCGATTGCAGCACCTAATACGACAGACCTGCTGACCGACAAGGTGAGTGAAATACTAAATAATTAAATAATATGTTAATGATAATCCTTCTCAATCCCTTATCCCATAGACACTGAAACGCGTGTCGAGCTACCCCACTACGACTGGGGAATCTAGTGTGCCCCATAAGGATCCAGCACAGCTGGTCAAACCGAGACGACACGAGCAAACACAGAGTCAGCATGATTCTGTTGAGACAACGACGGAGTTCACCATGTCCATCGATCCATCCAATACGTCTGTCAACTCACGCGAACCATTAATCAGCAGTAGTTGTGTCTCCACCATGGGAACCATTAGCTAAATATACTATACCCATATACAGATACACATACTTAGATACTCAGATAATAGTAAGATACGCAGGAGAAAAGGTTACCTCTATTGGTTGATTGTCTACTCACTGGAAAATAATTTAAACCTAGTCTCAACTAACCTAACCTCAAAGTCAAGTTCGCACCTCTTACATCTTTATCCTAGTCACCCTAGATCGTCACACATATCGAGCATCGTTCCTCGTCAATACAATGCATATTTACCCACGAATTTCAGACGTTACTGCTACCAGACACCAAAGATAACTATGCCATATCGATGTTGAAAGTTGCCTTAGCATGAGAGATATTTTTAATGCAACGAAAATATATAATTGAATACTTGTTAACCTGAAATTATACAATACACAAACAAATAAGAAAACACACACTATATATATAAGTTAGCAAATCACTGTATTTGTACTTAGAAAAGCTTTTATTTCATATGTGTACTTAGGATATTTCCATCCTAACAAATTAGAAGAAGCAAAATGCAATACAAACACACACAAATTTTATACACCGATTTTAAGCAAACAAATAGAAAGAGTAAACAATAAAACAAATTGCATACTATATATGGTAAATGATTTTATCTTTATAACAATATGTATGCAATAATTTATATAAAATATATACATATACATATGTATACTTTAATGCGAATACATACTAAATTTTAGATGAGTTTTAAGTTCAAACGAAACAATGAAGCAAAAGGAATTTTACCAAAGAATAAACCGTTAGTTGAAGCTTATATACGTTTTGGAACAACATTAATGAAGCAGAACCAACTATATAACCTATTATGATAGTATGATATTATGTTATTACGTACACGTTTATAACAAAAAACAACAAGAATATTTAAGATGCATATACATTAATAATAAACGATAACGCAATGCAGGCGAATTTGTAGCAACTACAATGTTATCTACATATATGTATTAACTTTAGCAACAAACAAAACGAATAATAGAACGAATTGTAGAACCTTAGTCGCTCGAGAAAAATCAACAGAAAAACTGAAATAAACAATGAATTTAATTTCTTTAACATACATTTTTGCGTATATTTATTACAGAAAACCTCTTGGAACTTTTGGCTGGAGTAGAGGGAGAAACCTCAAGATCCGATTTAAGTTTTTATTCTAAATTATATTTTGAATTCGGAATATTACGAAATGGAATGACTTGTATATCCATTTTTCAAGACAAATTGATTTTCTCTACCCAAAGCACACAAATAATACAATAAAAGACAGTTTGTGTTTGTATATCGCTTTTATTTGAAATGATTCATATATATACTTTTGCAAATAATTGTTTTAAATACATTTTATATATATTTGTGTAATATAAAAAAATATATATATATGTATGCATATACACACATATATGTGTGTGTGAATAATGCAATGGGTTATATACACACACACATATATGTATCTATATATGCAATGTTTATATATACACATACACACAGATATATGTATATATTTATAAATATACCTTCTGTTTACATTGTGTTACACATATTTGTAGTATATGCATGGGGTGTAATAAACAATCAAGAGACGACAAAAAGTACAGTTATTTATTTATATCCATATCCATTTACCGCCGTATATGTTCATTAATTTATTTCATTTGTTTTATTCGTATTTATTTTAAATATATTAAACTATGGAAAGAAACGATAACATTTATTCATTATATTATAGATATAATAATAATTGGAAATATAAATCACTTTCGTTGCATTAAGCTATAAATTTCAATTATACTTTCTCTATATATATATATATGTATATATATAATCATATATTCTCATATATTAAATAATTTTGTTTATTTTGTTGTGTAAAAAAATATATATATATATTTATATTTGTTTGCATATAAGTGTATGTACATACATATACATGCATGCCATAATTTCCGTTTGTATTGTGCATTTATAGGTAATTATGCATTGTTTTGTTTTTGTATAAATTGTGTATTAATTTTAGAGAGCTTTTTTATTTTTCATTTTTATAGTTGGATGCTTTGTGGAAGTCGAGTTGAAATTAATCAGTTCAGTTTCAGTTTTTTTGCGGGATTAATACGACGTATTCATGTAAGCTCTGGAATAATTGTGGATCATGCCTTATGCATTATATCATATATCGTATATATATCATAAATTACGTATTATCGCGTATGAAAAAGTTAAAGAATGCATCAAGCATCTGTTTTCTTCGGCATTCTTCTTTCATTAATCGAAGAACCCCCGATGATTTAGGCAATTCGTAAAGGTACAAATATATGCAAAGTGTAGAGGAGAGATAGTACATGGAAGTAATCAGTAGAAATATGTAGTAGTAGTATACTAGAGTAATACGGAATAGTCTAATAAATTCATATTTTTCGTTTCTTTTTTAGCATCAGTATTAATACACGAACGTAGATATAGAAGATACACATATATAGTATATACTATGTATATCTACAACAGTAATACAGCAGAGGTTGGAAAAATGAAGCTTATGTGTGTGTGTGTGTTTGTAAGGAAGATAATATTAAGCAAGTTTTACTTGAGGGGAGCTTATAAGCTTACAGTACTCATTGTAGATTGTGTAGTATGTACATTGTAATTGGTAATTGGATTGGATTGTGATGGATTCATATAGCACATATAACATACAATTTGTTGTGTTTAATAATAATTTGGAATATATGTATAACAGATATAGTATATATATGTTTGTGAATACCATAATGTATATAATTTACAAATTTCTTTATTCATATCTAACAAACGATCTCGAGTCCTATAGACGGGCAGTGCAACACTAATATAACAAGAATGACTTGGTTAACTCGGTTACCCACCACCCACCTATATCAATCAATTAATTCGGATTCGGTACAAATACATATATATATATATATAGATATTGTTTTTGAGTTCTCTCTCTGTTCTTTTAACGACTTAACGACTATTTTTGTATTTTTGTTGTTTCAATTTCAGAATTTCTAGTATTATGTACATAAAATACAGTTAGATTATTGTAATGCCTGCTTGTTTTGGTTGTGTGTGTTTTGTGTGTGTGTGTGTGTTTGAAGCCTTAGTATTGTTGCTGTTGTTCCGTTTTTACATGCACATAATAGTATCCTATATAGATATATAGTTGTATATATATAAAAAATACAATTAGGGAATCGAAATCACTTATTTGAGACATCAAGTATTTGAGGGGTTACATTCTCTTCTATTCTCTTCTTAGCCCCTGAGCATGTTCACCAGCATGGCGACTAAAAAGGTGACAAAGACAAAGGAAACCACTATACAGACAGCCTTCTGTTGATCCGTCAAACGTTTGCGGTTACTATATAAGGTCGTCAGCCTAGAGAAGGCGCGTTTGACCAAGCCGCCGCCATGTTGTAAGCAGCTGCTGCTTGCCACTTTGCCTCCTCCTGCTGCAGTTGCTCCTCCTGTTGCTGCTGCTGCTCCTCCTCTGCCCATCAAAAGATGAGAGTAGTGCGCATGGTGCACATGGTGCGAGTGATGCAAGTGATGCTGATGATGCATATGATGCTGTTGCACATCGGAACTTTTGCCGCGCAGCAGCAAAGTTGAAGCCGATGACGATGAGGAATTAGTAGACAGCTCCGCTCCTGCCAGACATGACGGCTGCTGATGATGATGGTGGTGATGATGATGATGATGCAGTGGATCAGCGCATGCATTAAAGCCTGCCGCAGATATCTCATGCTGCAGGCGACCGATCGCGTGTAGATCAACACCGACACCGCTGCCATTTCCACTAATCGCTGAGGCGCTTATCGAGCGCGGAGGATTCACTGCACCCGACGACTGTTTGCTGCGGCTGAAGCGCTGCTGTGAGGGAGCAGCAGCGGCAGGTGCGACAGCTGCAACAGGTGCGATGTTTCCATTGCTCGTTGCTTGACCCGGTAGCCTCTTGGGTACCTGGTAGCGCAGCGCCGTCGAGGCCTGGCCATAGATCAACTCTCCACTCGAGGTGACACGCACTGGGTACACACGGAACTGATAGTTATTACCGGCCACCAGATTGTCTATGGTAAACTTGGTATCCAGGCCGCGATACAATTGATGGTACTCCTGATTGCTGAGGCTCAAAGGAGCAACAGCAGAGGAGGCAGTTGCTCCAACGTTGTTTCTGCTGTTGCTGCTGCTGCGTGATTCCGATACCTCTGGTGTATTCAAGTCAGCAGCTGCAGATCCGGAAATTACGGCATATTGCAGCTCATATTCTACACGATCGTAGAAAGTGTTCTTCGAGTGCTGCCACTCCAAGGTGAGCTGCTCCAGCGGCTGCATCAAGTTAGCCACATGCAGCACACGTGGTGCCTTAATACTCGCCGGCAACGTGGCCGTGGTCTGAAAGACATACTCCTCCGAGTAGTCACCATCCCCAGCGCGATCAGTGTGTGCATAGATGCGGAAGGTATAACTGCTTCGCTCCTGAAGCTTGTTCACCTTGCACATGCAGTTGGTGCCGGAGTAAATATTCTGGAACTGCTTCGCTCTGGTCACATACATTTCCACAAAGTACTTGGTGAAATCGCCACCGCCACCACCTGTTGCTCCAGATCCTCCGCTGCTGCTGCTGCTCCACTTAAGCTTGATGAAGTTGTGTCCGACGCCACTGCATTCCAGACGTGGTGGTGCTGGCGGCGCTGGTTGTGTGGTCAACTTGGCATAGGCACTGAAAGTGCCTGCGCCGATGGCATTCACTGCCTGCACGCGGAACTTGTAGCTAGTCTCTGGCGTTAGATGGCCTATCGTGTAGCGAGTGCAGGCATCCGGAGTGGCGATGGTCTTCTCGCCATACTCAATGTTGTAGCTGCAAATGGGACTGCCATGCGCGGCCGGCTGTGTCCAGTTGAGGGTCACCTCCTGTGCTGTGAACTCGTATCCCTGCATCTGCGGCGCACCAGGCACAGCAGCGAGTGTTGCCACGCAGATCACATCCGAGGGGCAGCCTGTGCCGGCAACATTGCTGGCCAGCACACGCAGATAGTAGCGTGTATAGGGAGTCAGTTGGCGCAGCTCCACATTGGTCTGAGCGCCCTGGTAGCAGTTGCTAAAGCACGTGCCAAGTGGCTCCTCCTCTGGCTCCTCCAGTGACTGGCTGACACTTTGCAGAGTGTATCCGGTGACAGCGGCGCCATTATTCAGTGTTGGAGTGCGCCAAGTGACGCACAGCTGCGTTGCCGACTTGACCAACGCTTGCAGTGCCTCTGGGGCAGCGGGAGGTGCCACTGCTGTGGTGAAACGGAACCACTGTGACCAGTTGCCCGCTCCCACGCGATTAATTGCACGAGCTTGCACTTCGTAGATGCCACCGGGCAGCAGGTGCTCCGCCACAAAGAAATTCGCTGTGTCACGATAAATGATCTGTGAGGGCATCTCTCTGTCACCGGTTACCTGCCGCATCTGCGCCTCGTACTCTTTCACTGGTGCTCCGCCATTATTATCCGGCTGGTGCAGACGTATCACTGCTGCGTATGGCGATGGTGGCTTATCGCTGTAGGGCGTTGGCGCCGAAGGCGGCACAGCCTCAGTGGTTACATGGCCGATCTCCGAGAAGGGGCTCACCCCGGCTGGTCCCTCGCAGCAGACGCGCAATTGATACGTAGTGCCAGGCTGGAGACCTTCACACTTTGCCTCTGCGTCGGCACCAGAGTAAATTCGTTCGAATTGCGGTCCACCAGCACTAAGCTCCATGTGGTATTGCAGGATCTCCCCACCTCCGGTATCTGTGGGCATCTCCCAGCGCGCCTTGAAATGTGTGCCATGTATCTTGCCCTTGGCATGTGGCTTGCCCGGCTTGCCGGGTCTCTCCGGCGCTGTGCTGTAGCTAACCTCCGGCGACCAAGGCGAGACCCCGGCGTCGTTCTCAGCACGCAAGCGAAACTGGTAGCTGGTGGCACGACGCAGCTGCAGACACTCGTAGTGCGTGTCGCCGCCCTTGTAGCTGTTCAGGTACCCATGACCGAACTCACCATCTTGCAACTGCAGCAGGAAGTCTCCATCCTGGGAGCGTCGTTCCCATACGAGATGCAGTGAGCTGGGCGAGCATGCCTGCAGCTGTGGTGCCTTGGGTGCCGTGGGTGGATTACCCGCGGTGCTATAGCTGCTCACCTCGGAGTATATCGATTGGCCCACTTGATTAACTGCAGCCAGACGAAAGCTATAGACAGTCGTGGGTTGCAGTTTGGTAAGCACATAATGCTTGGCCTTAATCTTGGCCAGCTCAACAAATTGTAATGCATTGCCACGCCCCTCGTCGTACTCCAGCAGGTAGTGCTGAATGGGTGATCCATTGCAAGCCGGCGCTGTCCAGCGCAAATTGATGGAGCTTTTGGTGCGCGACTGCAGCTTCGGCGGATGCGGTTGATCTGGCTCACATGCTGGCGTCTTGAACTCCGTTGGCTCACTGACGCCGCCCTGGAACTGTTTGTATTGCACTTGTAGCCGCACCAGATACTCCTGCCCAGGCAACAGATCCTGGACAATGCATTCGTATGCCTCCCCCCGGTACAGACTCTTGTATTTGCACTGCTTGCCACTGTCGCTGAGCAGCACCTGGTAGCGCAGATCCTGCACTTGGATGACATCTGTTATGGACGGCGGTTCCCAGAAGATTTTAGCTGCTCGCGAACTGACATCGATCACTTCGGGCTTTTCGATTGACGAGATTTGCTCGACAATCATTGCTGATTGGTCCTCTTCCTCCTCTTCCTCATCCTCTTTCTGTTCCTCCTCGGCAGCACCATCTTCCACAGGGTGTGACGTCACCAGGTGCCGAGCTTGCACTGGTTGTTGCTGCTGCTGCTGCAGCTGAGCTCGCAGTCCATTGTAGTTTTGTTGTAGGTGTCCATTTGTGTCGTTGCGCCTCGGAGAAGGCGAGTGTGTAGGCGTGGACATGGTGGATTCTTGAGAAGAGATAGAAACCAACACGTTAAAAATCATGGCAAAGAGAGTGTTCTGTTAATACTTCACCCGATCTACCTGAACTCTTAAACAAGTCATTGCGTTGCTTCTCCAGCTTCCTCAGTAACTTCGTATGCTGTTGTATCATCCGCTCATCCCTGTAGTTGGGCGGAGAGGGAGAGTGTGGGGAATGTAAATGCGGCTGTGACGATGCTGACAAAGCTGCTGCTCCTGTTGGCGGCTGTTGTTGAGGGGGAGCACCCGCCCCGGGCACCGGAGGCATATGATAGTGAGGTGGTCCATTGCCAGCTGGCCCAGGACCAGGTGGATACCCAGGCATCGGCGTGTAATAATGCGATGTGCCATTTCCGCTTATCTAAAACGGGTACAAATAAATGAGTACATGCACAAATAATGCAAACAAAATTAAAGGGGGAAATACTTTAACAATTATTTTATGTGTGGCTGACGTGTTGGTCACAGTTATTTCACTCTCTTGCGGCTTCATTTCGAGAAATACCCACGTCAGCGAATAAAACCTCCCAATATAACAACAATGCAGCAGCTGCGGCGACTGCGAACTGATAACAATGTTTGTCCGATTTTTATCTCTTCCGGCATCGGCAATGTTTATTCAACTAACATTGCTCTGCATTTAATTATTATTAGTATTCGTTTGTACGAAATTTTTGTTGTTTATAATGTTGTTTAATGTTTATTTATTTAATGTTTGTTTAGCATTTCTTTGCTAGCACTACAAAGACAGCATCATTGCACCGGCTATATATCGATTTATATTCTCTCTCTTTCTTTTCCAATTTTTATATCTCTGTGCGAAGATCAGTATTAACAAATAGATCTAAATTTTATTTAAAAGGTACACTTAATTATTTTTAAACATTGTAGTCATTTAACTATTCAACGTTGTATTTAATTTTTACAGATTCTGGCATCGCTTTTTCACGGCAAGTGTTTTGCAACACACTATAAGCACTAAGCACTGAACACATAGAGAACTCAAACAGGGGGTCTGAGTGTTATTGCTGCTTTTTTCAATCCTGAGCCCCATACACTTCGGCTGCGCGCTCGGCTGATTCGATGTTCGGCTGGAAACTTCTATGTTCGGCTCTCAGTACAAACAGCGCATGGGATCAAATCTGCTTCAGTCGCACAACGACAGCGGAACGATAAGCATGCGCGTACTACTTTGCGTTTGTGCGTTTTTTTCTATGGGGTGTGTGTATATATGCTTACATGTGAATGTATGCGTTTTTAGTGAAGTTTGACAACAGGCAAATGCTTCAGCCGGCGCGCTGGCAGCCTGAAGTCAATTTTGTGTTTCGCCGTCGAGAACGAAACGACTGAGGCACAGGGTCGTAGCAAGGGTTTTTTCGAGCCCTTGTGTAAAACTTCTTATGGCCGCTGGTTTAGTTACTTTATTTAATGAATTTATTTGTGTTTTCTAAGGGAATTGAAAAACCCAAACATATAAACATTTAAAACCTATCTATGTTTGCTAGCTGACATCCCTGTCACCTGGGGGCCCTTGGGCCCTATAGGCCCTGTACACACTTGGTTACGGGCCTGGCAGGGCGAAAACATCTGTGTGTTTTGTTTTTGTTTTGCCATCGAAAGCCATGAGACCTAATTACAGTGAACCAAAATGGTTTTTTGGTGGCAATAATTTTTTTTAATTTTGAAAATTTTTATTATTATAATATTGAGTAGATTGAATTAATATTATATTATTATATATAATTATATTACATTTTGCACTGCTTTAATCATCGCATAAAAGTTAAGTGACTACATTTTTTTTTTTTTGATGTTTTTATTTATATTGACAAAATCTGCGAATCAAAACAAAACGTTGTGAATACACAAATATACATTTACTAAATAAAATTATTCTCATGTAGCATGCTATATGTTTTCGAAATTCTAAAATTTTTCCGCAGATAACCATCTTTCCCCTTTTTTTTTTCTCCGGCGAAAACAAAAATATATTACATGCCCCCCCCCCGCGGAATATCTAAAAAAATAAAATTCGCACATTCACATTTCAACGTTGTATAATTAATTTTTACAGATTCTGGCATCGCCGAAAAAAGTTAGAACATTTTTCACGGCAAGTGTTTTGCAACACACTATAAGTAAACATCGATAGTTTGGCGATAGACATTATTTCGTTTGCATTCTCATCACTAGTTGAAAAACCGCGAAGAATGTATGTTGTTTGCACATTTTAAATGTGTTTGAAAAATATATTTTAAGTACATATCATATAAAAGAATGATTTTTAAACAAGATGTTTTTAAGCATGATGTATGGATAAACTATAAACAACTCTACTGGCGCTTTTCTCACATCGACTCCATACAATTCAGATTTTTTTTTTTATTTCACACTGGTCAACGTAATGGAATTTGGGTCTTGGGTTAGGCCTTTCAATTATGGGTTTGTTCTTGTTGTTGTACTTACAAATGGCGCTGCGTGCAGGTGGCCCTGTCCATGATGCAACTGCTGGTACTGTTGCGGTGGCAGCACAACGTGAGTTAGTGTTCCATTCTCGTTGACGTACGGCGGTACCTGAACCGGTAATGCCATCGTTGGCGGCGGCCGATTGTGGGAAACCATTTGTACAGCCGCTGGACCTAAACCGGGACGGTACAAATAGAAGGCATGGATATAATTCAATAGAGAGTCAGTGTGGAATTGAAGTGTAGTAAATTATGTATATTTATTTCTTTGGCATTTAGAATCCATCTCCGATTTTCGTATACCCTAAGGATTAACTATAGCCATAACATAGCTTAGCTACAGGGTATCTCCCCACCGATTGCATTATGGACATTGTATGTACATGATTTACTACAAGTTGTTTAAGGCTCATTGGCGTCACTTTGTAATAATTGAGTTTAGCCAGCCAGCGAAGTCGCGGGGGCGTGATCTAATTAGCCATATAATGCAGTCGCAGTTGACGTACGTAGCGAGCTACCTGTGTTCAGGTGTAAAAATGTTGGCTTAGTGCGTTGACGCATAACTTTTCAAAGAGCAGGCGAAGAAAGATAACGAACAGCAACAACAACAACCGTTAAGAATATTATGTATTTAATTAGCACGGTCTGCCCCGTTGTCTGCCGTCTACTATGGGGGCGATGCACATACCGCATTCCATGGTACCATACACACACAGCGTAAACGATAGTTTGGCTCGACACACACACTAACAGGGTTGTCAAGTGTTAAAAGGCAGCAATTAGTTAAACGTTGAACGTCGTTAACGATTGGGGGTTGGAAAATTGGCGTTATACGAGTCGATGTGATGGGATGGGGCGGGGGCGGAGCAAGCTTATCACTTTACCCAGCAGACAGTTAAATGCCGACAGGGAGAAAGCCTTATGACGCGACGCGACGCGTCGTCGAAGAGTGTCAGCCATACTGTCTGCGTTTAACTTTAAATAAGTTATTGCTAAATAGCTTAGGGGAGATCAAGCCAAGCCAGGCAGAGAGGGTTGCCGCCTTTCGCAAATGAGCCAGACAGGTTTTGTATATCACACACAGACAAGCACACGATATAGTGTACTTTTGGTATTGTACATTTACTTCACTTTGCAATTTAACCAAGATGGCAAAATGTACAGTTGAAAGTGTTTATTTTTAACTGAGTTAGAGATATACATCAGTATAGAGTTGGCCGTACCGTAGCTGCCAACTCGGAAAATAACTCTTACATTATATTCTACTGCTAATTGGCACCATTTACATTTCCATACAAATTACCTGACAGTTTCATGACAGTTTTTCTTCAGACTTTGTCAAAAAGTTTCGATACTTACAGTTTAGGTTACTGAACTTATTTGATCTCTTAAAGAACTTGACTTACCTGAAATTAAAAGAAAAGTGCAAATAAGTTAAGTTGTCAATGCCATAGATAGATTAATATATATATTTAATAGAGTGATTATCTGTATAAACAATATATGATATAAGCCAGTAATGCAACAGGCATAATCACCTATTGTAGCTTAAAATCTGAAAATTTGCAGTAATTTCAATTTCAAAAGACCAAAAAGACTTCACTTTCTGCGGAATGTTCCCACACAAATCCACCACGTATACATATTTCAAGGTCGTAAATCGTGGAAAAAGATTAAAATCGCATCGTAAATAACCGAGTTAAAGGTAAATAGGTAAACTACTGCACACATAAATGACGTCAGCATGCTGCCTTCTCACACATTGCTTACATGTGTTAGTGATGAAGAAGAAGGGGGAGCTGCTGCTAGGGTTGCCAATAAGAATGCGGATTAGAACTACTAGCTCCACAAGAAAAGGACAAAAAGGGACTTTGAAAACGGACCGAAAACGGGAAAACAGACAATATTTTTTTGATTGGATATAAAGACTAGAGCTAAATAATATTCATTTTTTTAACATAATTTATTTACGCTATCTCAGCGCATGGTTATTTATAAATTCAAGGTGCTCCCTATTGAAATAGCTAATTAAATCAATGATTTTTTATTTTTTCCGGAAATATAAAAGCAGAACTTTCGTAAAAAGGTTGACCTGACAACCCTGTTACGGATAAATGTACTATGACAATATTTCTCACAGGGTGTCTCACAGTCGACTGAGCTCAAACTTTGCTGCGTTTAATAATGATTCTCCCCAAACAAGAGCGTACAACAAAGCCAAAATAAAAAAAAAACAATAAAAAGCCGAAAAAACGCAGAATTAAAAGGAATTCAGGCAACATCACCAACCAACGAACAGCAGCAACTGCATCGAAAGAAAAATTGCATGAATGGCATTTAACTTGCCAAACTGGCGATGGAGCTGAGAGTTGGATGGGTACAGGGTACAGGGTGCAGAGAGCTGGAGCCGGAGACGGGACAGAGACTGAGTGGAAACTGTTACAGTTACAATTTTAATGCGCAACGCATGTGTATGTTGGTAACCCCCTCCCCAATCCCCCTACAAACATCCCATACCGCCTAAAGTTAGATTTGTTGTTTGCTGCCAATTTTTTTCATCGTTCTTTTTTCGGTTGTTGAACTCGCTCAAACAAACTTACGCATACATGTGTATGTACCAATTTATGTGTGTGTGCGTGTTTGTACATAATGTACCAAAAGTGCCCCAAGCCAAGAGCAGCAGCAGCAACGACTGGGGAGGGGGAAGAGCAGAGGCATTAGTAACGACTACAAAAGCAACACACAAATCAAATAAAAGCAGCGCTGCTGCTGCGACTGCAATTGTTTTTATCAGAGTTAAGAAAAATGCGACGATATAAATATGTGCATATGTATGCGAGTGTATTTGTGTGTGTATGTACTTGAATAATACATTTAAGAGATAAAATATATTCAAATAATAAACATAGATACACGCACATACACCAATTCCCTGCACACACGCACACTTAAGCACATAAAAATGTACATAAAGCTGCTGGACGCCATATTGCAAGCATGTGTGTGTGTGCGTGCTTTAAGATTTATGTCCAGCACTGTCCACTGAAATTGTACAATTCCCAAAAATTCCTAAATGCATCTCAATGAGCAATGAGAGGGAACTCTCTTCATATGCAGTCAGATTCTCATAACGCGATTTGAAATGAAAAGAAACATAAGGTGAAACAACAGATATTATAAGAATGTTTACCCTGAAGAACTCAGCTTCAATAAATTGCATAAATATTGTTGAAATTATTCAAATACTTCCGCCAAATATACCTCAATTTATTGGCTTAATAATAACATCGATATACATAAATCAATGAATGAAATATCGATAAAATATGATGATTATGCTAGTATAAGTAAAATTAGTGCTTTAAATACTGTTACAATTAGCAAACTCGATAGCGGTTTGTCAATGTATCGATTGCATTATTGATTGATAGCAATCTATCGGTATTAATAACAGTATCTCCCTAACTACATTTGAAGTATTTTAACTATTCAACCCTATTCTAATTGCAATTCGTGCATGAGTAAATTAATAACCAAGTTAGTATTTTTTACTAATGATAAACTAATAAACAAATTGGTTTTTTTGGGACATTACCCAAAGTGAAGCAGTATTACTAGCAGTACTAGCATCTGCTGGAATGCAATTTGTCATTTGTCGGTTTTGACGGCCTTTCGCTACGATCATTATGACGATGGCGATGACGGTGTCTGTCATTAACAACATTGAGCAACCGAGAAGCGAAGCGAGAGGAGATTTTTGTCGCCGACTCTCAACGCACACTCGAAAGCGACAGCTGCAAGTCATTAAGTTGAGAATCTGTAACTGCTTGGCGACATAAAGTATATTTTGGCAAACCGAAGAGAACCTCGCTATAAGAAGAGACTGACACTGAGACTGAGACGATTAGTGGTGATTGGATGCGGAGCAGGGCCGAGAGTGATTGCACAATCGCGCCACAAAAACCGAATGCAATAAAGTTGGGTAAGATGACGACGACGTAGACGATGTCAATAAATCGGAGGAAGTCATAAAATTGAATCGGTTTATAATGTTGACTAGTTAATATAGTCGCTGTGATTTGATGAAGAGCAATCACCGCTAGTACTACCTACAGTCGTAATGACATCAGACAAGGTGTCCCCAATTACAGATTATAAAAATAAACCCCAAAAACTAAAACTTATTGGGGTTAAACATTTACAACCACACACCGAAAAGCGCTAAAGGAATTTTGCTTAATTTAAGTACATTAGTAACTTTAGTAAGAGCTTTATCAATGTCTTTGAGCATAAACTTAAGATTTCTCATATTCCGCTTTTCTAGACTTTTTGTCGGCGTCAACTTCCTTTAGTTCTTTTTTTAAATAGTTCTTATCAATATCGCTCATGTAAAATACGCGTTAATATTATAATAGTTGATAATTATTATGCTAATTGTAAACAATTCCAAGTCAGCAATAGGGTAATCAACGCTACACAATGAGAAATGTTTCTCAATTTCGCACTTTAACTCTGAAAAGATGCGGGAAGCAGTGTGAGTGGAAGTGGAGGGAAGTGGTGGAAAGGGCATGCTCGCCATATTTATAATTACTATACAAGCTCACAAGCCATATCAATATATAGTCCCTCGTCATCGTCGTCAACGTTACCCCCAATCCCCCGTCGGGCTATTTTCCATTAGAGGCGACCCCAGCACGCACTAAAAGCCTTCACAAGTTTATTTGATTAACTACGTGCAGGGCGACACCAAAAGGAGACAACAATAGTGAGTGTGTGTGAGAGAGAGGGAGAGTTAGAGAGAGAGAGCGAGTCTAAAGTGGGTTGTCCGCAGGTCAGAGGTCAGGCTGGCAAAAGCAAAACGGCGCTGCACTCAAAAACCCCATTAATTCCACTGGTAATTGAACATTTTCGGTGCTCTTCACTTTAGCTAGGCCATATACCAATCCATACATACGAACATACACAGACGTATAACAAGATTCATGTACATTCCATATAGCATACATACATCTGAACATGTAATGCTTGTAATCAACCGGAAATAGGCAATTCCTAGAATTTCCTGATTGATCAACATCCCTTAGTCACGTTCTTGTTAAGTCGACATCTACCAGATTACCAAAATATTATTTCCTTAGTGATTCATTCAAATCTCTAAAAATATCTCTAAATTATGAATCATAAAGAACATATATATTCTGGAACCGAATGACTAACTTAGTCCAGCCATATGTTTCTTTAGTTTATTTTTGCGCTGTAGATTAAAGACATATGTTGAATCGTTTGAAAGTTGACATATAGCTTTCTATTATACCCTGTAAGTGATGCGAGTAGGGTAAATAGTTGAGTTCCAGTTGAATTAGGATCGTTATTGATGCTGTAGGGGGAGGGAAACGGGGACTCACTCACCATATTCAGCCGAGATGGCGCACATGGGCTGGTGATGATGCTGTTGCGCATGCGGATGATGCGGGTGCTGTGGACAGATGCCCTCGTGCGGATGAGGTGCTATGTAGTATTCCGATGGAAAGAAGTCTCCCGGATATTGTATATAAAGCGGAGCCGGCGGCGGCATTGCAGCGGACGGCAACGGCGGTCCGATGCCGTTGGTGCCATTGCTGGCGTTATTTGCCTGACCACCGCCGCTGCCGCCATTACAGCTGGAGACACTGCTAACACTGCTGGCCGATGAGCCACCCGAGCCACCGTTCGGCGACATGCCGCCATGTCCGTTCTCATGATGGTGCTGCTGGTGTTGGTGCTGTTGCTGGTGTTGGTGTTGGTGCTGGTGCGCTGCTTGTGCCGCTGATGCTGCCACAGCTGCTGCCGGTGCTGGCTGATGCGGCATGTGATGCTGAAGCATATGATGATGATGTTGCATGGCAGCAAGCAGGGCTAATTGTTGTTGCTGCTGTTGTTGTGGATGATGCAGTGCACACACTGGCGGCACCATTTGCGCACCCTGCGGCGGTGTTGCCGTCTGTCTAAGCAGCGGTGGCGACGCTGGCAACGAGCAGCTAGTGGATGAGCCACCATCCGAGGGCGAGTGCTGTTGCTGTTGACAATGTTGCTGCTGCTGCTGCTGTTGATGTTGTTGTTGCTGCGCTGCAGGCAATGTTGCCGCTGCTGCTGTTGTTGAATTGCTGCTGCTCATGCCCGTCGTCGAGCGGTGACTCGTTGTGGACATCGTCTTAGACGCGCAGCCTCCCGCATTATTGTTGCTGTCACCAGACCTTTGGCCGTTGTTGTTGTTGTTCCCGTTCCCGTTGCTATTGCTGCTACTCTGGCTGTGACTGTGACTGTGCTGCTGTTGCTCGGCAACATTGCGACGCACCATGGCCTCAATCGCTGCAGCGTTGTCTGTATAGTTGTCTCGCTCTGTCGCACGGCGATCTGCATGCAGATCTCACTGTTAATCTCAGTTCAGAGCACGCTTAACATGTTCGTTAACAGCAGCGAAGTTATCGATAATCGTTTATCGCTTAAAATTTATAAAAATAGTTCTGTTTATCTGAAATAAATAGAGAAAAGATTGCGGCAAGCGTTGTTTGCTGTTAATATCTAGCACCTGTAGATTTACTACTTGATAAGGAGGCTTTGTTTGCGTTTGCTGATCTCTCGAAATCTGTTAATCGATTTCCTATCGATTATACAGTTGTTTTCATTGTGTAAATTGTTGTTTTTTTATTTTCCCATTCACTCAATTGTTTTCATTATTATAATTATAATTGTACTCGATTTTCACTCTTTTTTCGTGATTTATCGATATAAGCGTGTGTACACACTGTTTCTCTGAATTATAACACATTTTTTGTGATTTGCAACACTGTTTTTTTTTACATTTTTGTACTTCCCCAATAAATTTGAATTTTAATAAGAGATTGTACCCATTTACTAGTATGTATATAAAAGAGTGCACACAATGATTTTCAGTTTGTTATTTCCAACACTGTTTTTTTTATTGCTGTACCTCCTCAATACCGTAAATCATATTGGAACTCGTTGTTAAATTTGAATTCCTACAATGATGTTTACAATATCTATTTAGGAGATATTTTACTATTCATAAACATGATGTTGTAAGCATTATTATTAATTTTTGAATATTATTGTATTTTAAGGTTCCTTCTAGATTATTCTGCAGCTCCCACCTCCAGTTGTTGGTACAAGTTTTTGCAGGTATATAAAAAAGTCTTTGCCAGTGTGTTTTTTCCCAACTTGCTCTAGTTAAATTCTTATAGAACATTCCAATTGATTTAACGGCATAACGGGAGGAAGACAAGCCAAGCTAAGCTAAAGCATCCGCATTCAGGTCTCCGCCTGCGTACGTCCACAACGACAACAACAACGACAACAACAAGAACAATAAGTGACCTGTCACCTGTTTCAATATGTGTGCTCTTACGTCTGTCTCAAGTGCCTCCCCAGCCAGCCAGCCCCCAGGCCAGTCAGGCCAGCCATGCAGCCAGCCAGGCAGTTGCATGCTTCAAACAACAACAACACGCACTGCCAACGCTGCTGCTGTTGCTAACACTGCAGACAGCAGCGCAGCGTTGCGTCTGGAGCTATGCGAAAATTTACGCAGCTTAGCAATTGCCTCCTTTTTGTGTTTGAATTAAATGGTAGGCACTCTCGCTAGACAGAGAATGAATAAGGTGCGAAAGCAGGAGAGGGGGAAGGAGAGAGGGGGGCTACGCAAGACTCTAGCGCTTTTGTGTCAAAAGTGTCTAGACCGGCCATGGAGTGTCAGCTCGCAATTGAGGTGAAGCTACCGACGCGTCTGTCTTGGCATGGCTTGGGCTTGGGCACAGTTCTGTTGGGTTGGGAGGGGAGTCTAGGGGTCTTGGCTCTGTCATTGATTATGCTTTTGAGACACCTTGAGCGCGCCTTGATGAGTTTGTTTGTTGTCTTGCATTGGTAACACAAAAATGCCTTCAAGATGACGCGTCGTCTCAATTGTGAATTCTTGTTTATTTATTCATGCAGCGAGCCGTGAAAGAGAATAGTTTAAAAAGAATCTGAAAACTAGGAAAACTATAAACCGCAATTTATGATGAAAATATATAAAAAGCTTCGAGAATCTGCATGAATCACCTTTTCAACTCGGTACTAATATTGGAATATGGCACAGCGATCGTTAATCAGAATAATGCTTTATGTAGTGTATCTAAGTATGTACACGTAGGTGTGCATATTGTGCAGGTGTATGATCAGTTGCAAGCCAGAAGAATCTTGTAACTTCAATTTTAGAAAGAGTCATGCTTCGTTGTACTTGTCGAGAGACCGAGAGAGAATTACAAACTATATTTCTACAAAAACAAAAAATAAATTAAATAATTTAAAATCTTACTTGTGCTCTCTACACCCTTACAAATGTTCAACTTCAAATGTGTTAACTAACGTGTTACACATAGTAAAAGGAAAATATTTCTTAAAAATATTTTAAAAGTAAAGTTTTCTATGATTTTTTTTTTATTTTCAACTTATTGCAGGATAAGCTTTATCAGAGTCAAAGCTAACAAGAAATGAAATCACCATAAAATCATATTTATAATGAGCGTAGCTATAATATTGTGAAAAAATATCATGCCAAATTCTGGAAGAATATATTTAAACATTTCTCCATTTCTACATTCGCTCAAAAATCAGAAAAATTCGGCACACCACCACATAACCTAATTTTCGTTATAGTTTTCTAACTTCGCCTTCGTTCAGATAGTTTGTGTTAATGAATGACCGCAAAAACAGCAACTGTGGAGCAAGCAGCAGAAGCAGCAGAAATACAAATGCAACTGCAACGCCAACAACTGCAATTGAGGCAAATTTCTAACGGTAATTTGTGGCATTTACCTAGTTCCCGTTAAAAGACAAGTTGGACAAGTGGTAACGACATGAAAAATGCTGGCCGCATGAGAATAGAGACGGGGGCCAAGTGGGCAGCAGGGAAAAAGACCAAAGAGCGAAAGAAAGAGAGAGAGAGGGAGAGAGAAATGCATCAGAATCTTCGCTGGTGTCCATTTCACAGCTTTCTTTACTCCGCTCCGCTCTGTTCAAGTGTAACGTTGACAGAGCGCAACAGAGACACACTATGATAATGACTATGATCATGTTGTCGCTATGACGATGATGATGTACATCGTGGAACCAGAGAAGCAGAGCGAAAAGCGATAAATAATAATTAAGTATTTCTTAAGATACAAAATTAATTGATCATATTTATATTTTTAAAAAAATATCAAGTTCTTCAAAAGTCCACAACTCTATATTGTAACTATGTTGTTTTAGTTTAAGTATTAATTCCCCTTTTTTCAAATTCCCTATTTTATTCCCAGTAAAATAAAAATAGTTAGATAAACATATTTGTTTATTAAATATATATTTATATTACCATAACATGATAATATTTATATAACCTATTTATATACTATCTTACTATAGTCCATCTATCTATATAGTTCCTGTAAAAATTTATACTGACTTAAGTCTGTTTCTTTTTCTTTGGTGGCTCTGGTACAGGGGGCTCCTTATCTTTAAGTTTCTGATAGTTAAAACCTCTGACAGGATTCTTTTTTTTGTGGATGCCATGACCAAACATTCCCGTATCAGGCACTGATTGCACTGAATAGTTACTACGAACTGAATACCGTTGCTTGGCTTCTTTTACATGACGCTCTAATTTCTCAGTCTGATAGTGATGGACCTTAGCACGTCCGATCTGCGTACCCTCCAGGACGCGTTCCTGCTTGGGGTGTCGCCGCACCCATGTCCATGGTTTGCTATTATCGAACGGCTCGTGAACTAGAACGGGAATTATGTTACCAAGGTAGCGCCGATTCTCCTTTCCTTTGTACTTTTTCTTCTTTGGTGGTGGTTTCGGCTTAGGCTTCTTTGACTTTGGTGACCATTCTTCGTCTTCATCTCCTGAATCATCTTCACCTTGACCTTTCTTTTTTTTTTTACCTACAACTTTGTTATAAAGATCAGAAATATCCTTCATGCTCTCTCTATCTGATTTACTTCCACGGCCACTGTCATAAGAATCTTCTCTTTCGCGCTTTTCAAGATCGTCGTCAGAATTTTTCTTCTTTTTTGTACCATCATTAGCATCATAATCGAAATCTTCGTAATCAAAATCATCAAAATTAAATCCTCCAAATCCATTTCCTAATCCGGTTTCATCGTAAAATTCATTTAACGCATCCCCAAAATCATCACCTAATTTTCCCGTACTGCCGCTACCTCTTCCTCTGCCTCCTCTACGTGACCTACCAGAGTTAAATAGATCGAAGCACACATCTCCTTGTCCAGTAAACATGTCATCTACTTTACGTCGACGTTTCTCTGCGTTTCCTTGATATGGTATTTTTAAAAAATGATCCATTATCATTAGAAGTATGCGTACTATAAGCCGATGCAGTGGCTTGCGAATGTTGCCTTCGTTATCAAAAATGCCATTATACAAGCCACAAATTTCGGGTCGAGTCATTGGCACCCGACAATAACCCCAACTTGAACATTTTGGGTTCAATAGCTGTCCAAATTTTTTCAGTGTCAACTGGTACATAAACATGCACACCTTCTCCACGGGCTGATCCAATACAAATGCAAACATATGCAGTATTCGATCATTACGCTGATACCAAGCTCTTTCCGGAGACTGCCAATGTCGATTGCGAGATCGACATCGCTGCTGTGGATCCAATACAGCTTCGCAACTTAGCAATCGGAGGGTATCGCTAAGGGGAAGGCTGCAAAAGGGTGCACAGTACATTGGCAATGGAATAGGAAATACTTAAAATTTTTTTAAAACGACGTCAGTTTTTTCATTTGTAATGAATATTATGAAGACTCTTTCAGCCCATCCAAAAATTGTGTTGGCTTTTAAGGTTTCGCCTGCTGAGGGAAAGTATCTTTCAGATTATTGAACTTTAATCAAATCTTCTACAAAGAAATACCACAACGGCGAAAAATGATAATATACTATACTTATGTTTTCTGTCCATAAGTTTAGTTACAAACACAAATAACCATACTGAAGTTATCTAAAATTTTTTAAAATCTAAAAATACCACAATGGCGAAAAAATGCTACTAATTCAAAAATGATAATATACTATACTTATGCTTTTTGTCCATAAGTTTTTGTCAAGTTATGTAAAATTTTTCATTACATCTATAATCTCTAACACTTAAAGTTAGTTCGACTCAGTTAGTTCGACTCAGTTATAGTAAATTGTTCTGCATTTATTCCTTTTGTTATAAAGTGGATATTCATGTACAAAAGTAAAAAAAAATGTATTCATTCAAACGTTTGTAGTAATTCTTCTATAAAATTTTGATCAGGTTATCCTCTTAGTTAAACATGTCAGATACTAATTAAGATTTCTGTACCTTGTCCTTTTAAAGACTTTGGGTCGTCCTTACGTTTTTTTCTTTGTGTGCACAACCTCGGGCACTTTCTCGGTCGCTTTCTTATAGTCCAGACGCTTGGCCATTGCAGCATTCTTTTTAATGGCAGTGCCATGTCCAAACATGCCCGTTGATAGTATTGACGTGTTTTCGCGAACAGAATAGACACTATGAACCGACTGGCGTTGCTTGGCACGTTTCATCTGGCCCTCAAGTGTCTCGCGCTTGTAGTGATGGACCTTAGCTCGTCCAATGTGCTTACCCTCAAGAACGCGCTCTTGCATCGGATGTCTTCGCACCCAAGTCCAAGGTTTGCGTTCATCGAAAGGCTCGTGCATAAGAACGGGAATCAGTCTACCCATGTATTGTGTATTGGTTCCCTTGTATTTTTTCTTTTTTGGCGGTTTTGGCTTCTTTATCCGTTTGGGCCGTGGTGGTGGCTCCTCCTCCACTTCAACTGGCTTTTTCTTCTTTAGTTTACCATATAAGTCGGTAAGGTCTGGAGCTTCTTCTTCCTTAACTTCGTCCTGATCTGTTTCTTCTTCAGATTCATCCTGATTAGTATCTCCGTATTCTTTATCTAGTCCGGTTTCTTCACAAAACTCATTAAATGCATCAGCAAAGTCATCACCGAATCCATCGCCAAATCTTCCTCCCTGCGCGCCCCTTCGTCCCCTTCTACCTTTCTTTTTAAATAGGTCGAAACATTTATCGCCGCTACCAGTGAACAAATCATCCTTGTTTCGTGGGCCACTTTCCTTATTGCCTTGACACGGAAGACTCAGGAAATGATCCATTACCTGTAGAAGTATGCGTATTATAAGCCGATGTAATGGGTCCCGAATGTTTCCATCAATGAGGAAAATGCCACGATACAAGGCACAAGTTTCGGTTCTTGTCATTGGTACTCGGCAGTAATTCCATCCGGAACATTTTGGATTCATTATCTGGCCAAATCTCTTCAGTGTCAGGCCGTACATAAAGGTACACACCTGCTCCACTGGTCTCTCCAATTTGTCTGCCAACATTTGAAGCTTCTCCCCGTTTCGCAAACACCAGAGTCTCTCCGGGGACTGCCAATCTCGATTGCGTACTCGACATCGCTTCTGTGGTTCTAATACAGCCTCACAGTTTATCAATCGGAGGGTATCGCTAAGCGGAAGGCTGCAAAAGGGCGCACAGAACATTGGCGATGCAGTGGGAAATACTTAAAATTTGTTAAAACGACGTCTGTTTTTTCATTTGAAATGAATATTATGAAGACTCATTCAGCCTAGCCAAAATTTTTGTTGGCTTTTAAAGTTTCGCCTGCTAAGAGAAAGTATTAAAATCTTTCAATTTATTAAACTTTGTTCATTACTTCTACAAGGTAATACCAGAACGACGTGAAAATGTTACTCACTTAAAAAAGTATAATATACGAGTACCATCATTCTCATCATTCTGTTCATAAGTACAATTGCAAAGCCCAGTAACCATGTCTCATTAGTTAAAACCCAAGTTTTTTAAAGTTTTTGATTTAATCTTTAACCTCTCACTCTTAAAGTGAGTATATATTTTTATATATTATATTTGTATTGTTATATAGTGAACATTCTTGTATAAAAGTAGTAACTCTACTCCAATAAAATTCTAAAATCTATAAAATTTTGATCAAGTTATCCACTTAGTAAAACATGTCGACTATGAATTGAGATCTGATCTGATCTGATCTGATGATACTGAAGATCCCTTACGGAATTCGCTTATGCTTATGCTTTTTTCTTTGTATGCACAGTCTCGGCCACTTTTTCAGTCACTTTCCTATAGTCAAGACGCTTGGCCATTGTAGCATTCCTTTTAACGGCAGTGCCATGTCCAAACATGCCCGTTGATAGCACTGACTCGTTATCGCGAACAGAATAAACACTATGAACCGACTGGCGTAGCTTGGCACGTTTCATCTGGCCCTCAAGTGTCTCGCGCTTGTAGTGATGAACCTTAGCTCGTCCAATGTGCTTACCCTCAAGAACGCGCTCTTGCAGCGGATGTCTTCGCACCCAAGTCCAAGGTTTGCGTTCATCGAAAGGCTCGTGCATAAGAACGGGAATCAGTCTACCCATGTATTGTGTTTTGGTTCCCTTCTTCTTTTTCTTCTTTGGCGGTTTTGGCTTCTTTTTCCGTGGGGGCCGTGGTGGTGGCTCCTCCTCCTCTTCTTCTGGCTTCTTCTTTAGTTTACCATATAAGTCGTTAAGGTCTGGAGCTTCTTGTTCCATATCTTCGTCCTGATCTGTTTCTTCTTCAGATTCATCCTGATTAGTATCTCCGTATTCTTTATCTAGTCCGGTTTCTTCACAAAACTCATTAAATGCATCAGCGAAGTCATCACCGAATCCATCGCCAAATCTGCCTCCTTGTGCGCCCCTTCGTCCCCTTCTACCTTTCTTTTTAAATAGGTCAAAACATTTATCGCCGCTACCAGTGAACAAATCATCCTTGTTTCGTGGGCCACTTTCCTTATTGCCTTGACACGGAAGACTCAGGAAATGATCCATTACCATTAGAAGTATGCGTATTATAAGCCGATGCAATGGCTCTCGAATGTTTCCATCAATGAGGAAAATGCCACGATACAAGGCACAAGTTTCGGTTCTTGTCATCGGTACTCGGCAGTAATTCCATCCAGAACATTTTGGATTCATTATCTGGCCAAATCTCTTCAGTGTCAGGCCGTACATAAAGGTACACACCTGCTCCACTGGCCTCTCCAATTTGTCTGCCAACATTTGAAGCTTCTCACCGTTTCGCAAACACCAGAGTCTCTCCGGTGTTTGCCAATTTTGATTGCGGGATCGACAGCGCTTCTGTGGATCTAATACAGCCTCGCAGTTTATCAATCGGAGGGTATCGCTAAGCGGAAGGCTGCAAAAGGGCGCACAGAACATTGCCAATGCAATGAGAAATACTTAAAATTTTTTAAAACGACGTCAGTGTTTTCATTTATAATGAATATAATGAAGACTCTTTCAGTCCAGCACAAAACTTTGCTGGCTTTTAAAGCTTCGCCTACTCAGAGAAATTAAAAATATTATATCTTTCGATTTATTGAACTTTGTTCATTTATCTACAAGGAAATGCCAGAAAAGCGAAATAATATTACCAATTCAAAAAGGAACAATATAAGCACCATCATTCTGTTTTCTGCTCATAAATTTAGTTGCAAAGCTCAGTAACCAAGTCTAATCAGTAACTTTTTAGCAACCTGCCTGCATTTTTCCTTTACGGAAAAAATAAAAAAAGTATTACGAAAATGCTCCTTTGTGGGCTCTACTTGTATATTGAATTTGCCGCCAAACAAATAAAACAAAATTTCTAAAGCGAGCTTAAAGTGCCAGCTGATAACTGACAAAAGATAAAATGCAGTAAGAGGCATAAGCAGTTAAAAAAAATGGCAAAATATTGTAGGCAAAATCACCGGTTCGGTCAACCCAATACTTAAGTTATCTTAAGTTATTGATTTCATCTTTTACCTCTCACTCATAAAGTATATATTTAAATACATTTGTATTGTTAAATAGTGAATGTTATTTTATAAAAGTAAAAAAATGTATTCATTCAGATTTTTGTAAAATTCTACTATAATAAAATCTTAAATATTAAATCTATAAAATTTTGATCAGGTTGTCCACTTAGTAAAACATGTCGGTTATGAATCGAGATCTCTTTAACTTGATGAAACTGAAGATCCCTTTTACGGAGTTCGCTTTTGCTTATGCTTTTTTCTTTGTAGGCACAGTCTCGGCCACTTTCTCAGCCGCTTTTTCGGCCACTTTCTTATAGTCAACACGCTTGGCCATTCCATGATTCCTTTTCGTGGCAGTGCCAGGTCCAAACATGCCTGTTGATATCACTGACTTATGATCGCCGACAGAATAGACACTATGAACCGACTGGCGTTGTCTGGCACGTTTCAGCTGGCCCTCAAGTGTATCGCGCTTGTAGCGATGGACCTTAGATCGTCCAATTTGCTTACCCTCAAGAACGCGATCTTGCAGCGGATGTCTTCGCACCCAAGTCCAAGGTTTTCGTTCATTATAAGGCTCGTGCATAAGAACAGGAATCAGTTTACCCATGTATTGGGTATTGGTTCCTTTCTGCTTTTTCTTCTTTGGCGGTTTTCCCTTCTTTGGTTTTGGTGGTGGTGGTGGTGGTGTCTCGTCCACCACTTCAACTTTCTTTTTCTTTGGATTTTTAGCATATAAGTTGGTAAGGTCTCGAGCTTCTCCCTTATCTTCTTCTCCATTATCTTCTCCCTTATCTCCCTTTCCCTTATCTCTTTTTTTCTGATCTGTTTCAGATTTATCCAGGTTATCTCCGTATTCATTTCCTAGTCCAGTTTCATCACAAAATTCATTAAATGCATCTGCGAAATCATCACCTAATCCATCGCCAAATCTGCCACCGTGTGCGCCACCATGTGCGCCACCATGTGCGCCCCTTTGCCCCCTTCTACCTCTTTTTTTAAATAGGTCCAAACATTTATCGCCGCTACCAATGAATAAATCATCTTTTTTTCGTCGGCCTCTGTTCTTATTTCCTTGACACGGAAGACTCAGGAAATGATCCATTATAATTAGAAGTATGCGTATTATAAGCCGATGTAATGGCTCTCGAATGTTGCCATCGTCGAGGAAAATGCCCCGATACAAGGCACAGGTTTCGCTTCTTGTCATTGGTACTCGGCAGTTATTCCATCCGGAACATTTTGGATTCATTATCTGGCCAAATCTCTTCAGTGTCAGGCCGTACATAAAGGTACACACCTGCTCCACTGGTCTCTCCAATTCGTTCGCCAACATTTGAAGCTTTTTACCGTTACGCAAACACCATTTTCTCTCCGGGGACTGCCAATCTTGATTGCGTGATCGACATCGTTGCTGTGGCTCTAATACAGCCTCGCAGTTAATCAATCGAAGGATTTTGCTAAGCGGAAGACTGCATAAGGGGGCACAGAACATTGGCAATGGAAAAGGGAAATTTGAAAAATTTTAAAAAAATAAATATACTACTTCAGTCTGTTCACAATGAATAATATAGAGACTGTTTTGACCGGGACGATTACTATTTGGCTTTCAAACTTTCGCCTACTAAGTCAAAAAAATCAACTCAGTTTCAGATTGTCTCAGAAATGATTCCCTGTCTAAAGTGAATTCAATTTAAATCTTACGTCTCTGAATCACTGCAACTTTTCAATAATATTTTGAAGACCCTTATAGTTTTTCCCTGGATTTGTATACAATTAAAATGCCATTTGTTTTTAAAATATCTAACTTTATATTTAAAATATATCTATACTATATATAATATCCATATGATATATATGTATATATATATTCATGTATAAAGTAAAGAAAACTATCCTACATGCAATACTTATGCACAGCTCATCCTGATACCTTACAAATATTTTATAAAATGATCGATTTAGCTAAAAAAAAAACATTTTACTCATACTCCTTGGACTTAGCCTCTTTCAATTTGTGATAGTCGAAGCGCTTGGCCATTCCACGGTGCCTTTTCTTGGCGTGCCCTAAGCCAAACATTGCCGCTTCCTCCAACGCTATATTGACGTCATAAACACTATGCACTGAATAGCGCTTACTGACTGATTTCATTTGACGTTCGATCGTATCGCGCTTGTAGCGATGGACCTGTGTTCGACCAATCTCATTAGTCTGAAGGACGCGATCTTGCATCGGATGTCTTCGCACCCATGTCCATGGTTTGTTTTTATCAAATGGTGCGTGCATTAGGACGGGTATTTGTTCGCCCATGTACCGTCGTTCGTCCTTTCCTCTGGGCTTCTGTTTACGCGGTGGCTTCTTTTTCTTCTTTTTTGGTTCAACTATTACTTCTTCAACTTTAGGAGGAGGCTTTTTGCGTTTGTGCAGCTTGTAAGTGACGATCGGTTTTTCCTCTTCAACCTCATCAAAATCAAAGGATTCGCTCTTTTCGAGCTTGACCTTTTCAGGCTCTGTAAAATCATAATCACCGTATTGATCTGAAAGGTCTGTTTCATCCAAAAATTTCATTAACGCTTCATTAAAATCATCACCCACGTCTCCGCATTTTTGTCCCACCGCTCTCCTTTTACCCCTTTGTTTCGAGCTAAATAGATCAAGACATGGACATCCGTTACCAGTCCACATATCATCTATTTTCGGTCGACGATTAAGAGTATCCCCTTGGCACGGAAGATTCAAGTAATATTTCATTATAGACAGAAGTACTCGTATTAAAAATGTATGCAAAGGATTCCGAATATTGCCCTCTTTGTCAAAAATGGCATTATATATGATACAAGTGTAGGGTCTTATCAGTGGTATCCAGCAATGATTCCAATGCGAACATTTTGGATTCATTATCTGACCAAATTTCTTCAGAGTCAAGCCGTACATAAAAATGCATACGCTCTCCACGGGCTTTCCCAATCCATTGGCCAACATTTGCAGAATATTATAATGTCGCAGACACCATTTTCTCTCCAGGGACTGCCAATCTCGATTGCGTGCTCGACATCGCTGCTGTGGTTCTAATACAGCCTCGCAACTTAGCAATCGAAGGGTCGCGCTAAGTGGAAGGCTGCAAAAGGGTGCACAGTACATTGGCAATGTAGAAGGGAAAGTGTTCAAATTTTATAAAATATGTCTATGCTCTTTAAAATTCAAGTTTTCTGTAAATTATATAAGAGACCACTTTCATCCTGTTTTTAATATGATTTGTTTTTGAAATTTTCGCCTGCTAGGCCTGAGTAAAGTAATTCCGCATTGAGTCCACAACTTCGGAAAGAGTTCTATCATTTGAAGGTGGTTAGGTCGCAGACTATTCATGGTTAAGAGATGGTCAGACTTAGGTCGAGTTTGTTGACAATGTTTATGGCATTTTAGATTAACCTAACCTTAAGTAAGTGCGTCTGATAGTTGGACCGAAGAAGACCTGCCCAACTTAGTTTTGTTGGACCGGAGAAGACCTGCCCAACTTAGTTTGTGAGCTGGTGAGTCAGTAAGTCAGTTAGTCCGTTTGTCAGACAGTCAGTCAGTTAATCAGTTAGTCCGTCAGTTATTCACTTAGTCTGTCAGTCAGTCAGTTAATTCGTCAGTTCGTCAGTCTGGCAGCCAGTCACATGCAACATGTTACCACATGCACCAAAGGCAAGCAAATTGCATAAGCATCAAAAACCGGCGGCAACTTGCCACATGCAGCTGAGTTCGCTTATGTTTCGAAGAAGTGAGAGCGCGTTGTCGAGACATTCTTTTCAGTAATCTCTTAACCATCTACTAAAAGAAACCACCCGAAACTTGTTAGTTGCGACTTATGTAAACGATACCGAAGAGGCGGGTGGAAGGGTCTCTGTCTCTATCTCTGTATTTCTAAGCTTTGCTTCTGGTTATTGTTAACAAATGTTTTCTTTTCTTTTCGGGCTTTTCGGTTCGAGAAAAATCATCCGTCACCAGCGCCACCTGGGGCACCACAAGCACCAGAGGCAACTGAAGCACTCGAGGACTTGCATAATTGAAGCCTCTTGCACATAACAATGCAAAATATATTTGACTAATTACAGCGATTGCATAAACAATACAACTCGGTTTACGTGTGTGCATCTGTGGGCAGGTTTGTTTCTTTATATCATGGATTTTCAACAATGTGTGTTCAATTATGATTACATTGTAGCAAAAGAAAGTATTAAATACTGCTGCGACTGTTCAACTTTGGGATGCGCTGTGGTAGGTAATCAAACCTGATTTAACCTATTCACAGCTTGAGGTCGATCAAACATAGATTGTTTAACTTTTTCTATAAGGTCTTCAAATCAAAACGAGGTAAGAGAGAAGAGAGAGAAACAGAAGAAAGTATTTCTCATAATTTCAAGTATTTAATATAAGAAAGGTTTAATGTTCGACCCCAAAAAGTAGAAGAATATATATATATTCATGTTCAGTATCAATAGCGAAGGTGATTTAGCTTTATCCGTTCGCTTGTAGATTAAATAGACATAAAAATATAAATAATTATACTATACATAAATCTGACAGACATCTGGCAATACCATATGCTATAATAACTATATTATATGTATGTCTCTAGTCTCTTGTTTATATATGTACTTGTATTTAGGATCTGTAGTTATTATAAGGATTTAATGACTCGAACGTGGTTCAAGTTTTCGCTTATTATACAGTCTGGACTAAACCACACCATCTGCTGTTTTGAGCTATATAACTCGGTTTGCATAATTACCGATTAGCTGGCATTGTTTTGAAATCATTTTAGAATCTGGGCACGCAATGCGTGTAACACAGATTAGGAATGCGTGATGCTAATACCAACGAGAGAGAGGAAGAAGAGACACATTGCTTGGAATTTAAACGTTGCCTCTACTCCTCCATCTCTCCCTCTCTCTATATGTATATGTATCTCTCTCTCTCCTTGTGCAGTCTGTCTGGCCGGCAAATAGTTTGCCATAATTTGTCATATTCAGTTCAGTTAGCATTATAATTGCCGAAAACGGCGAAACGTGGCCGACGAAATGCGGCAACGTAGGTTAATTTTTCGCATTGGATTTTTGGTCATTCGATTGCGACGTTGCTGAAATGGTGGCGCCTCTCTGTGTGCACACCAACAAACACACACACACACATACAGAGAAAGAAAGACTGAGCACGTGTATGTGTATTGTGTGCTGCCGCCTTGGCAACAATAAAAAAATGGAACGGAACGGAACTGCCGCCTGGCCTGCCTTCGAACGAAACCAGCCCCCCAGTCCGTCTCCTTTCCCCTTCTCCCGTCCGGCAAACAATGAGCTCGAGCAGAGACGTTGCCCAAGTCCATGCCAAAAGGGACATGCCAACAACAATGTGTAGAAAATTTTGTGTGCCTGCTGCCAAAAAGAAAATGGCAGCAGTGGCAGCAGCAGCAGCATCAACGATGGTGGCAGAGCCAGTGCCGGCATCGACGGCCATGGCGGAAGAGAGTTGACAGCATACGCAACATTGGCAAAAACTCGAGAGGAAAGCGGCAACGGAGAGAGAAGGAGAACGATAGAGAGAGAGTGACAGAGAGAGCGAGAGAGAGGGAGGGAGAGAGAGGGAGAGGCAACGGCGACGTCGACGCGTCATCTGGCGCACATGTCGCATGAGTGACGAGCTCGCAGGCAAAGCGAAGGCATAAACGCCCCGCACAGATTTGATAGTTGTTATCGATTTAAGTAGATTTGCCACATACATGTGTATATACTACACACACACACACATAAACATATATATTTATATACTACATGCGGGCAATAGTTACATATATATATATCTTATATATATACATATGTATGTTTGTGAGAACTCCTAAGACAGGCTAGCAACATTTTTTTGTAGTTTTTTGGCAAACATTGCGGCCGTCGAAGCAAGTAGCGTCTATATATTATAAGTATATGAATATATATAATACATATGAAGTGTGTGTAACATAAGTATAAGCGTGACGGAGCCTTGAGATCTCTCTGATTAAACAATTCATCATTTGGCACATGAAATAAGTTATTAAATATTGTTCTTCTGATTTTAATATATTTCACTGCATTTTGTATGTGAAATAATCGAATTTTAATTTCGTTTTCCTTTTCGAGCATTATCGGCACCATTGTCTCCCTTGTCATCGTAGAAATTTAATTATTATAAGGGAGTTCCTTTTCCTGCTTAACCATTAAATATATTGAAATCTTCCTATAAAAACGTTGCCAAATTTGACACCTCCGTCACTTTCCGCTCTAGTCTTTCTGTCCCACTACCGGTTCTCAATTGACCAGGCCCGTATCTATCCGTGTGCAGGGTATGCAATGCACAAGGGGACGCGCCTTCTAAGGGCAGCCAGCTACCAAATATATATTTATATCAAAAGTCGAACATTTTCTTAATTTCGTGTATAAAATAATCAAGCAAGGCAATCCCACTAGGGCTCCTCGAGAAGCTTAGAAGAAATTAATTTCGGCAAGTAGTGAACATATCGTTAATTTGATACTTTATTAATTGAATTGATGCACTATACCTGCAAATATACGTAGTTTATTTATAATATGTTTGCTATTCCAAGTAATTTTAATTTTTTTATTTTAAAAAGCTTAATTTCCTTGCTCTTTGTGAACTACTTATTGAAACTATTGATTTGGTTAACGAGGTGCGATGCTCCCTAGGGTTATAATTTACATCGAAGGCCACAATATTTCCTAAGCTGTTTGCAGGCGATAATTCCTCATCGGTGGCTTCCGTATAAAACTTGGAAATAGTTTTGATTGTAGCTATAGTTTTCTTCTTCTTGACTGGCATCATCACGCTGCTGATATGCCTTAAAAAATTCTCTGGATGGCCTTTTTTAGCATTCTTGATTAAATTTATCAAAACTTTTTTCCGTAAAGTATTTAACTGCATACTGCCATAACCGGCTCGTCGCCCCCATTCATCCACTAAATCAATTTGATCACGATTTATATCCCGTTTATATACCTCCAGTTTCCTTCCACGACGATTCACAAGCATATCTTTGTTATCGATCGCTGTCTCTTTGGTTTTCATCTCATAATCGGGCGACGAGGAATCAATCAGACGTCGTAACCTTTCGTTATATTTAAAATTTGTTCGCAACGGAACGTTCAATGATTCAACATATTCACGTTTAAGAACATCGGAATTGGGATCAGATTGAACAACACTGTGCAAGAATCGCAGTAATTTATAAAGGCTCTTTGGATCCGTTGGATTCCGTAGATTTCCTTCCAAATCAAAAATGTCCAAATAACAATGTCCAACATTAGCAACGCACAGTGGTACACGACACATATTCCATCCTGCACCCTTGGGATTCAATATATTACCATAATTCTGAAATGTTAAGTTGAACAATAAACCCGATACTTCACAGACGGTCATATTCAGGTTTTGAGCCAGTTTACTACATATGGTTTTGTTACGATTATGCCATAATTCCCACTGGTCAGCACATGCGGCATTACGTCCACGAGATGTTCGACCCGTTGACCTCAAATGATGGTGTCTTTTTTGCATTTGCAGCCATTTGAACTCATATGACGAATGTCTGGGCCCTGTTCCCCTTGATAGTTGTTCCCATGGCTGGACACCCATGCCGCACTGCGTATTCCAGTAGCACAGTGCTGTAAACTGCTACGCTATTTTATTATTTTTTCATTTGAACTTTGATTGTTATGGCAATGGAAATAGGGGACTAAACATTTTTTGCGACACACATTTATTTTTTAAATATTTTCGTTTTCAAGTTAAAGGTTTTTTTTACATATTCTAAAAACTTCAAATCATTATGTTAAATAACAGAAATAATAATTTAACAGCATTCGTTAACAAATCACCGCTTAATTAAAATTTTCTGGTTTGGTCAATAAATTTATTAATCGTTGCGCACTTTAATAGATATCTCTTCATTAAATAATGATTAAATAATGATTATAATGGTTTCTTAGTTTTCAAATTAAGCAATATCAAAAGAAAAACAATGGAAGTCTATAGAGATCTGGTAGCCCTTTCATTTTGCCAATCACATTTATTTAAGTATTTAATTTGCATAGATAATTATCTGTAATCGATATCCTTATAATCAATTATATAATTATAAGCAATTGGTACAAAAAGAAAATTTCTCATGTTTAAATTTATAATATTTTTTTAATAGAAGGGAGAAAAAATCCGTTTTTTAATTGCGCGAAAAGGCATTATCGTGTGATATTAAAATAAATGAATATTTCGATATATTCGTAAAATATATCGATATTTTTATTTTGGTACATTGTTGAATTTAAATTATTGTTCTTTCGGATAACTTTGCTAGTATTTCCTAGCAATAAAAAAATACGAAGAAGAATATGCGAATATCAAGAAGAAGCACGAAGCGAAACGAAAGACAATTAAAGTGTTAGACGAATGAAGCAATGGAAGAGGACAGAAGAAGAAGATGAAAAAGACACGCAAAAATCAGTTAACTCTGTAGACTTTCCAACAACATCTCTCTTACTCTCTCTCTCCCGCTCTTTTCATCTCTTTCTCACCTAGTGTCCATTGCGCTTTGTGATTTTGTGTTCTGGGCCTAAACAAACACGCAACTTTTTTTGGACCTTCAGTTTGATTTCTGTTTCAGTTGGCTTCGATATTGTTGTTGTTGCTGCCGTTGTTATTATTATTGTTGTTGTTGTTGTTGCTATTGTTGTTGTTGTCGTCACAGTGGTTTGGGGTTCAGTGACCTCAGTTAAACACTGCGCCCACCCAACAACGGTCAAACGGTGTGTTTGTTGACCAAATAAAAGCGATCCAAGCAGACCTACCTGTTGGTAGTGCGAACACACACACAAACACACACTAACACTCTTAACGCAACCCACACATAACAGCCACTCACACACACACACACACAGAGACGTGCACGCGCGTCTTAAACAGACCAGAAAGAGAGTAATTGCAAGGCAGCATGTTCCAAGCTAAAAACAATCAATCTGCCAGCCATAGCTAGCTACTATATCTGTGTATCTATGTATGTACTATATACCATACATATGTACGTACATCTAAAGATTTCGATTTAACCCAATAACCAAGCATATTCTTGAAATTCCCCTCTATATATACAACTCGCTGGGAACTTTCTCAATTCCATGGAATTATTATTCATTGCTTTTGAGAGACTCTCGAGATAAGCAAACGCAAACGCCGCAAATAGTACAAAACAATATATTACAATATATATATATACAATATATATTCATAATATATTTCTTTATTATTTTATACATTCTTTTTTCAGTTTGTTAATACTTACAGTCAATATAAGAAACAATTTTGTTTCCTTAAATCCTTCATATAAAAATCCTTTGATTTAGATTGTATCGTAGCAGTATCTTTTAGATCATATTGTAAATAAGGTAGCGCACTTTTTGTAAAGATTTTCAAGTTCAAGATTATTCAGTTTTAGTTAATACTGTTTTTGTTTACACTTTCTTTATATATTGATTTTTTATTTATTTTTTATATAAACTGTATTTTTTTTATTTGATTTATAAGAAATAAACTTAATAATAAAGTCATTTGTATTCCAGTTATGGCTAAAACGTTGGAATTCACAGTAAATTGAGCGCAAAAATAATTACAAAATTTGCCAGCTATCGTCGCTATGTGGCATACACAGACATACACACAAGCACACATACATACATGCACATAGTATGTATCGTATAAAGTGGTAGAGACGGATCTATGCCAAGCTTAAAACTGGAGAGACTAGTTTACATGTAGACAACAAGACGGATCTGATTTTTCCACTGTGCAGTCCTGAGCAGGAGAGGACAAATACAGTATTTTATAGTATATATAGAATTTTTGTTTTTGTTTTTTATTTTTTATACATATTTCTTTATTGTTTTTCTTGAGATTTCAATATTTTTAAACAACTTTTATTATGTTTGTTTATTGTTTTGTAGAAGTTTCCAGTTTGTTGAGATCTTTGTTTGTTGGACACGTCACGGATTCTACAAAGAGTTGAACCTCTCGAAACACTGCACTTTTCTGGTTTTTAGTTTCTATTTCACTGAGCGAGTATATTATATCTAATTTATATCTTTTTTGTATATTTTTTTTATTGTATTTATCATTGTACTTTTTGCCACACACTCTCTCTCTATTGCTTTCTCTTTCTCGCTGCCTCTCCCCAGCTTTGCCTGGCTATCTCTTTATCTTCTTTTTCTTTCTCTTCTCTCCTCTCCTCTCTCTGCCCATTCTCCACATTCAATCTTGCTCACCCGCATACTTTACACGTATTCACGACTTGAACACAGTGAAATTCCGCTACACCGGATATCACAATTGAACACACAGAAACAGATAGAGAGAGAGAGAGAGAGAGGGAGAATGGGAAAGAGCGAGAAAATTCGCGTTAAGTAAGTCAAAAAATCAACACAAATAAATATACTATATATGCCGTAAATTATAAAATCAAAGAAAACTTGTGTCGACAAAAAAAAGAGAAAAAAAATAAAACAGAAGAAGAGATTGTAAACAATAAATTAGTCAGTTAATTTGCTTGGTTCGTTTTAATTTTTTTAACACATTTATTATTATAAATAAATGCACGCAAATTATTGCGGCTGTCTGTGTATGTGTGTGTGTGTGTATGTATGATGTGTTCACTCATTTTGCGTCTCACTCACTTTAATTGTTACAACAACAATGGCTTATTGCACTATACTATAATAAATTGTTGTTGTTCCTAATTACTGTTTGCATTTTTACGATTATTTGTTGCTGTTGCTGTTGTTGTTGTTGTCGTTGTATTGTTGTACACGTAGTTGTCGTTGCTTTATTATTATTGTTGCTGTTGTTGTTGTTGTTGTTGTAAAGTGGCAGAGTAGTTTGATGGGGGAATTATGTGGAACACGACACGTTGTCTCTCCGCCTTATAGATAGAGCGCACTGCCAAACCGTACAGTTTGAAAGTTAATATCGGACTGTTCGGAATGTTGGCGCTTTTCCCTGCTGAACGTACCGAACGAGTCGAGCCGACAACACGATGTTGCATGGTCGCTCTCCTTGGAGCACTGCCAGTCCGAAATATCTTTCAGCTGGAACTGGAATCGACGGGAAAACCGATGCCGATGCCGATGCCGCTCTCTCTCTCTCTTCCTCTCTCGCTGGGTCGTTAGAAGCCAGCACACAGTATGTGTGTGTAAGTGTACGTGCGTGTACGTGTACGTGCGTGTACGTGTGTGTGTGTGAGGCCGGTCGCTCAGCTGTGCGGAATTTACTACTACAATCGAGAGCGTGAGATACAAATTTATCTAAAAGATACACGAGCCGAACAACGCTGCATTTTAAGTATGCAAAGAGAGCGCACGAGAGCGCACACAAACAGAGACAGAGAGAGGCAGAGCAGAGGAGCACGATGAGAGAGGAATTTTGCACTTTAGCTACGCTCGCTTTGTGTGTTGTTGGGGTAGCTCTGTTTTCGACTCGACACGATTCGACTCAACGGATTCGAATTCGGTTTCGGACTCGTACTCGGATTCGGAATCGGACTCGGCGCTGTCGTTTTCAGTCTCGAATAATGCCATGAACAATCCCGGCATTTCGGTCAAGTTTTGTGACAAGTGCGAGAAAGGGGTTAACATTTGAATGTGCGACAGAGACAAAGAGAGAGTACTAAGCCAGTACATACCCTGTAGATGTAAAGATGAATAAAGGATAAAGAAGCGGAAAACATGCCTAGTACGTGAGGGAGAAGGTAGAGCGAGATGCTCTTTACTGTATTCTTATCTTAAACTTTTAGATACCCTGTAGGTTCTTCGACTCTTAGCTTAAACTCTAAACTCTCAGATACCCTGTAGATGTAAAGATGGAACAAAACACTTTGTTTATGTCCAGAAGAGAGCAGCGTAATAAATAATCCTTTCCTTGTAACATTTTAAATGCATTTACAGGGTATACAGCTTAAGCAAAAGTGCTCAACCATTCTGATAAATCTCATAAGTTATTGCATATCCATAGCAAGAGCATCATCTTAGTACCAAATTAGCCAGGCGACAAGGCCAACATCGTCGTCTCCTCAGTCTGGTTAACCAGTGTGAGCCAAGCTGGGCTGCAGCGAAAGGGATCACCTGGGGTAGCTGGTTTTGCAAGCCAGTTAAACCGGTGGTGCGCCTTCGTCATAACGAAGGACCCCCACTAGAGAGCTAGCTGCCTGTTGCAGCATCAACAGCTGAAAATATAATTAAAACAAGACCAAGACAGGCACACACACCTGAAGGCACCAGGTTATTAAAGTGGCAACTCGGAATAGAGCTACCATAAAGCCCTAATCCCTTTATATATTATTAAGATACTTCCCCCCATATCCAAATCGAGGGTATTGATAGTGTGTGAGTCACTCACACAGAGTTCTTAAATTCCTCAAACTGCACAATTTCATTGGCAACTTTTCTTTGTCCATGTGGAAGCAGGGAGAGAGACAGGAAGGTAGGTAGCTTCTAGTATGTGGAATCTGTGTGCCGAGACATTAAACCAGGCCACACAACATTTTACATACATAGTACATACAAAATAACTACGACAACTTGACAGGAATGCATTACTCACGACCTGTAGTATGTGACTATTTATGACTTTTAGTTTTGAGTTAGCCGATAATTTTGCCAATATAACCCATGAGGGAGAGAGAGAGGGAGACCTAAACACTTTCGACTTGTCTTAAAAATTAAAACTGGCTAAATAAACATAAAAGAAATCTCGACTGTGATATACCCGCTATCCAACAGTTCAAAACTTTTACTACTTCTAATATCCTATCATGATGGTTATAATACACAGAAAAAATTTAAGTTTTCGTTTGAAATTCTATTTACTTTAGGAATTGCGAAGGCGGAAATGGGCGTAGTCAAATTCTAAAACAAACTTTCTCTGCGCGCAGTAAAGAGACATATTGAAACTAAATTTGGTAGTCCTAGCTATAAAAATGCCTAAGATCTCGGTGTTAATACGGACAATACGGACACTGCATAGAAATATTGTACTTTGTGCAGTCGCAGACACCTTATTTTGCCTGTTAAAGAAATGTGCGGCTATCACAAAATGATAATACCCTTCTACAACAAGAGTACCGGGTATGGAGAGAAAAAAAAACCCAAGTTAGCCGCAAAATATAATGAAGGAATAATCAACGTACATAGCTGTGGGTGATGACAATGACGAAGCGCGCGGCGAAGAGAGACGAGAGACGGGGAGAAGAAGAAGGTGAAGAAGCAGAAGAGATAACGGACACGAAAACAATGCACACACCGAAAAGGAGAAAGTGCGCGCAGTGTACCGAAGACAGACCAAAGACACAAGTCGCGTAGTCTAACAATTTCAAGAGTCAAGACAAGACAGCAACACAAAAACAAAAGCAGCGAAGACGATCGCAATGAGAGGCTGTAGTTGTAGCTGTAGCCGGATGGGATCAGAGAAGAAGGGGTCTGTAAAGCGAACGGAGTACGAAGAGAGGTGAGGAGGAGATACTCACATTCACATTTACGTTGGCATCAGCAGGAGCAAGTTTAAAATGAGGCGAAATCCGCTTTGAGGCCGCAACTACATAGTACATACAGACATATAGAGAAGAGAGTGGTACTGGGGAGTTGGGAGCTGGCAGCTGGAGCCTCTGAAGCTGCTCGGTCACCTAAAAATATAACAGCAGCAGCAGCGGCAGCTTCTGCTGTGGCCAATAAAGCTGCGAAAGCTGCAACGACTTCAACGAGAAACTCAAGTGAGAGTTGAATGACCAAAATGCAGTTAAGAAGGTAGACCCATTCTACCCCACTGCCGGCTACCCTCTCTCGATTTTAATGATAAGCCGCAAAGACACCCACAATATGACGTACAATTTTTGTAGGTTTTCCAAGAACAAACTGTGTCGCATCAATATCAGGCAATAACCATGAAAAGAAACCCCTCTGCCATGGCAGCATGAAAGGGAATACAGGGACACACACACAGACAGATTTGGCTTACGCCATGCGAACGCTTTGCTATAAATTACCCTGCAATGGCCACTACAAATGGGGTATATTGACGCGGCGAAGGAAATGTTATTTATATATGTACCATATATGCTTATACATTCTTGTACAGTCTGAGTTTAGTTCATGTTATATGAACTCCTAAGGTTTCATAAATTTGGCCCAGAGAATGCAGTATTCTGCACTGGTTGTATAGTCAGAACTTAGTATTATTATTATAAGTATTATTATTATATATTCCTGTTAAATCCACTGTTAGTTTACGGTATGTACGTGCAGGGTAACTTGCAGTCGCGCCAGTTTGGAGCCTTGGCCCACTTACTTTCCCAATAACAACAAACAAATCAATTTGCAACAGCACCCGCACACACACACACCATGAGACATATATAAGACACTCACACACACACACACACACATATATAAGACACTCACACATACACGTCTGCCTCTGCAGCATCAAGTTGATTTTACTGTCGGTTTTCGCAAAGAAGAAATCAATGCACCTCACTGCACCTTTAGAAACAAGTAACTAACTAACCAACGAAGTAAATATGTAACTAACTATCCGAACTAGTAACTGACTGACTTCAGCTTTCCTTACTAGTTTCGCTAGCTGTTGTTGTTGTTGTTGTTGCTTTATCTCGCTGACTCTACTGACTTAGCGAGCTATCTCTTTTTTCAAATGCCTCTACGGATTTTGTAAATATTCGTGCAAGTACATGGCACATACAGATACTAATATATATATCTATCTATATCTATATGCATGCATACACACACATACATATATGTATCTGTATCTGGTATTGTATATATCTCTGTGTATATCTCTGTACACGTTCGTACAATAATTTTTTGTAATTTCGATGCCTTCACTGTGGTTGAACTCGTTATACTGCCTTGATCTCTCAGTTTCTTTCTTTTGCTACCTCCCTCTCTTGCTACCAGTCTCTCTCTCTCTCGCTCTCTCTTTGTTGCTACCTCTTGTTGATCAAGTGCTCAATTATTATGACTTTTACTGTTGTTGTTGTTGTTGTTGCTTGGGATTCTTTGGCTCTGTGCACTTCCATTGACTATTCCGCTTGACGATTCCGAAATTCACATACCAACGCTTTCCAGTCACAAAAGACAATTCCAGTTTTCAATTGGAACAGTCAGCGCCGACCGCGCTCTGCCACAGGTTCAACACACTCCGCAGCGCGGCTGCAATGTTACCAGTCTCTCTATCTCCGTCTCTGTCTCTGTCTCTGCCAGCAGCCTGCCAGTCTGCCCAGTTGCCACTTAGAAGCTGCAGACGCGCGTTACAAGCTATCGATAAATTTTATAAGAGAGCGTAGAAGAGCGAGCGCAGCACTGAGCACGCCAGAGAGCAAGCGTATAAGAGCCACAGTCGCACTCATACAAACAACGAGAGAGGGAGAGGAAGAGAGCGAGCGCAGTGCGATCGCGAATGATAATTCCGCAATGCAGGTTGTGGGGGAATTTAACGCATTAAGGTGAGACTGTGTTGGGGGATTTTTTCGCGCATACCCTGCAGCTACTGCGTTGGCAGCTAAGGGGTATATACGGTTGGCGTCGATGCAGGCTTTAAATTCATTGATCATCTTGATACTCGTATATTTAATGCATTAAGGTAAGAAGACTTGATGATTGTTTGGAAAATACCCTATACTTAGGGCATTGATATCGTGAAGAGGTAGACAAGTTGTGAGTTTATTAGCGTATACCCTGTGGCTATATCAATGCAAGAAGAAGGCTTTATTAGCTGAATACTTGCGTTTATTTTTTCTTCTCAATTCCCTTATCAATAAATAATATATAACCAATTAAAATAATCGTGAATTTATTAGCGAATACCCCTGTATCAATGCAAGAAGGAGGCTATATTAGCTGAATACTTGCGTTTATTTCTACGTTTCAATTCCCTAATTAATAAATAATATATAACCAATTAAAATAATCGTGTATCATCTTAATATCGTGTAATTCATTAATATATAATTCATTAAAGCATCATAATTTCTTATGCTTAACATTAAAACTATATGGAACTTAGTTCAATTAAGTTATCTAAATACTTTAATGGTTAAAGTCAACATGAGCGACTTCTGCGAGAATAAAGAGATAAAAAAGAAGCAAGTTGAGGGTTTTGGCAGCACTTAATAGTTGGCAACGCACGAGATACGAGAGAAGCAGCAGCACTTTTAGCTAGACAGACAGCTGAGTTCCATTCGCCGTTTCGTCTCTAACAAGGGTTCAATTCGTAGACACACATAAATACATACATATTTATGTATACATATATTAATATATATAAATCAGTACAATACTGGGAGGTTGCGAAGGGGCTCCCAAAGCCAAAAAAGAAAAACTTAACGTGAACTTAATTTTAGAAATGTGCTTCAAATTAAAGAAATCGTTTAACAAAAGATATGTAAGTAGCTCTGATAGACCTAATTTATAATTTTAATATCATTTGACAATCTCAAAGTTTTTCAAGACACAAATTAGAATTGACTATATGTTTATAGCTTCGCCAGCGAGAGGTTGATTTATAAAATGATAATGTTTCATATACAGATTGTTTTTACAATTAGTTCCAGTAATAATTCCGCTTTTTTACGGCACAATTCCAGTAAACTTCCCTATTACAGCACTAAAAATTAGTTCAATATAGTTCTTACGCTAGATCTCAGGGTCTACAAGAAGTACCCCTATAAAATTTGATATCAAGGTGCCCAAATAGTTCATAAAACTAAAACATACTCGAAAAATTGCATAAAATTACTCTCTCTTCAATAAAAATCACTTAAAACAGATGTTAAGCCAAGTTGGAGTAATAAAGAAATTTTCTGTGAAGTTGCCTTTATAGCAAACGCAGTTAAATATTGTTATTTTACCATAGTTTGAGTGCCACGCCCCCCTCTCAATAAAAATCGATAAAAACCGATGGTAAGCCAAGTTTTATTGATATAGAGGCGCGTAATAAACCAAGAGGAGCATAAACACACAAAACACAGAAGAATGTTCTGGACATACATATGTATACAATATAATATAGAGACAACGACGGGACAAGGCAGAAAGGGTCGTCTTTCGGAAAAAAGAAAACTACACCAGGAATATCATAAAACGGGCACTCACCTCGATAGTGTTTGCTGCGTTTGCCAAAAGCAGATTTTAATTGTTGTTGCTGTTGTTGCTGCTGCTGCTGCTGTTGGTGCTGCTGCTGATGATGCTGCTGCTGTTGCTGTTGTTGTTGCTGTTCTAATTTGAGCAGCGACTGCGGTGATGATTCAATATGTTCACCCAAATACGCCTGGACTGGACGCTTTACCAGCTGCTCTGGCTTGAGAGGATTGGCGTGAAGCTGCTGCTGCTGCTGTTGCTGCTGCTGATGGGAAAGCGAATGCGGATGTGCATGTGGATGATGATGCAGATAGAGATGATGTTGCTGTTGCTGAGGCGGTGGCGGTGGCGGAGGCTGATGTGGCAAATAGGTTGCCCCATTGGGTGGTCCATGCGCGGGACAATAGCTGCGATATTCCCCATTGGCATCTAGGTAAATAGGCGCCTCCACAAGTGGCCACGCGGCGGCGGCAGCAACACCCTCAGCAACAGCAGCTGTTCCCGCTGGCGCTGCTGCTGCTGCTGTTGCTGCCGGCGCAAGGGCAACCAGATGTACGGGCACCATTTGAGCGCCATTCGGGGACTGCAAATGAATGTGTGGCATGCCACCATGTTGGCTGCAATGTTGCTGTGGCTGTGGCAACAACTCGAGCTGCTGTTGCTGCTGCTGCTGCTGTGGTTGCTGCTTGGGCGACAACTCTAGCTGCTTTGCAGCATCTTGTTGATAGTAAATTGTCTTTTGGCAAAATAAGGTGCTCGTGGACAGAGTTGCCATTGCAATGTTGCTGTTGCTGTTGCTGCTGCTGCTCGTGGCCAGAGTTGTCATGGCAATGTTGCTGTTCTTATTGCTCGCCTTGGCAGGCTGAAAAGGCGGCGCCAAAGGCGTCAGATTCGATTTATAAGCCTTGACCAAAGCAGAGTTGTTGCTATTGTTGTTGCTGGAGCTAGGTTGCAACTGGCCCCTCCTCGTCCGCCTCCTGTTGCTGTTTCGCTTTGCGTGTTTCCCTGTTATCTGTTGCAACATTGTGACTGCTGCTGCTACTGTTGTTGTTGTTGTCGACGACAACAGGTTGCAGCCCTGTTGCAGTTCTACTGCCGCCTGCCCTGTTATCGATAAGTTTGTAGCTCTCGTCTATAAAGGCAACAAAATTCTGACAGGCCTGTTGCAGTTTCTTGCTGTGTGACGACGTTGTTGCTGCACTGTCTACATTTTCCTCATCTTCATCCTGCTCAATGTCATCGTCATCGCTTTCGATAACATGTTCGATAATGCGCAAGTTCTCATAATCGATAATACGCGCGTATCCCAGCCCCAGCGCCATTCGCGTTATTCTGGCCACATTGTCATCCTCATCGTCATCTTCGTCACCATTATCGTTATCGTTATCGTTATTCTTTTCTTTTCCCTGATTATCTACAGCATTGATTTCTGTCTCCTCTTCATCGATTTTCACTAGTTGTGTACATGTATTAACTTCTTCTCCAAGATCATGAATTTCCTCTTCTGTTTCAGTGTTTGTACTGTTATCGATTAGTGTTGGCACTTGTGTTGTTGTCGATGTCTCACAGTCATCATAAATATCGCATTCGTCACAAGCCAAGCTCAAGGGTACCTCATTCGAAGGGGTCTTCAGATGGGAACTTAGAGTTGCCGCAGCCATTTCAATTCGTTATATACGATAATTTATCGGATAAACAGCAAAGATCGTAGTCGGTAAAGCTCTAACAGTTATTGTACATTAAGGTTCACTCTATGAGGATTTTTCCAAGATTTTGAAATTCCAGGTTTTATTAAATTATATTGATTTATCCAAGATATTAACGCTCTTGAATCGACTTTGGAAACTGCAAATAAAAGAAAATAGATCTTCATTAGCTTTTACTAATTCTTGTTCACTCTATACTATCTAGTTAGCTTTGACTTCAACTATATGAAGTTTGAATTTCAGTTTCCCATTAAGTTTCAAAAATTAGTGGGAAAACGCGGGATTTATATTGTAACTATATTCAACGATATGCCTAATTTTAATGGAGCTATCGTTATGCACACCCTGCAGACAATTAAGACGCCAGCTACGCTTCGAGAAATTGTGATGACAATAGCTAATAAAACAGATTTACCGCAGGATGAACTGATCAAGCCAGTCAAGCAGACCGTTGATATGGGACATCGTCTGGGATTTTTGCAGAAAGTGAATGGTAGGTGTAGAAATTAACATATAATAAGTACATATATATATATATTCCTGGTCCCTGTAAATGCATCTTTTGCTCTTTCCTTCCTCTTTTTGAGGTCGATACTTTTTAGTTGAGATTACTTTTGATATGCTAATGGAGGAAATGAAATGTCAAGGCCATCATAAGAACGATATTCTCGAAAAAGTGGATGGTAGCAAGTCAGTGCCAGAGAAGAAGGTGAAAAAAAAGCTGAATGGAATTATACAGAAGTTCGGTGGAACTACCGATTCCACCACGACATTGAAACCAAGTGAACCTGTGGAAACGCGACCGAAACGGAAGCTGACTAGGGCACACGTGCCTATAAAATAGGCTATACACGTGTTGGTCAACACATAAACAACTGAAAAAAATTTTCCGTTTAAGGCTTTTCATGAAAATCAAACACGACTCAGAAAATTTGAACACGTATATGCCACGAGTTCTCAAGGCTTTTATTATATTTTAAATGTTATCTGGTCAAAATATGACTATCTTCAGTAATAATGCCTATAGATATATGCAAATAAAAACGTAAGGTGTGACTGTATCGAAATGATACCTTTTTGTAGGATGCATTAACGATGATAAGAAGTTTGCGAAGCACATAATATTTGTACATATTCTTGATTTGTTTTTTTTTTATATTATAAATAAGTCTGATTAGAATCATAAGACTATAGGAACAGTCGGTGGAAAGATCACTTTTGTACTATATAAAAATATAACTTTTTTAAGTGTTTCACCACGTGAACTACATGATATTCGTAATACCGTATCCCAATACCTTCACAGAAATAATCAACCAAAGAAAGAGCATAAAACCTTCTGCATTGCTAATTATATTTTTATTAGCATCATCCTTGACATACCCTACCTACCGTACACGCATTTTTAATGGGTGCAGGATATAATAAAAAGCAATTGCCATATGGATTGTCACCCTGTCGAAATGATTGTCATATTAATGAATTCGCGATAAAATTGCCAATATCGTTGCAGTACTAACCCCCCTCCCCCGAGCCTCTCCGACATTATGCCAAAATGTGTTTCAATCTAGATGAGGTGTGGGAGGGGCCATGTCGGGAACTGCAGACCATGCTCCGCACAAAAAGTGACAAATGTCATAATTAGCAAGGCACTTCGAAGTCACGGAGTAGGAGAGAGTGGGTGCTTCGAGGGGTTGGGGGAGGTACCAACATCCGATATGGGCTAACGAAAGGACGTGCACATGAATAACATTGTCACGTCCCTTCGTTTTCAATTTGAAAGCCAAATGAAGCGTTGTCGTCGTTACTTCACTGTGTGTATGTATGTGTGTGTGTGTGTTTTTTGCCAAGTACCAATTTTCTGCGTGCATTGACCATATGGTAAGAGCAACCAGACGCCCACCAACAGCCGCACCGCCCCCACACACCCACACATTATCCGATAACATATCGTCGGTTGCCGAGTGACAAACGAGAGAGTGCCGAGTGCCTACTCAATTTGTCAAGGCACGATGTAAACACAAAGGGACTGTGCACAAAGAAAGCCCATTGCTAAAAGAGAGAGAGAAAACATGACAAAGAGTGTAGATTGGAGCCAAAGAGAGCGTGAACGCAAAATTCATGCAAATTGTTCGATGAAGCCAAAAGGAAGCGACAGTCTGTGCCAGAGAGAGAGAGAGAGCAGGGACTAAGAGACAGCGCACGAAACTTATGCAAATGTTTTAGGGCAGCCCAACAGGAGGCAGCCATCGGTCTCAGTCGGCGCTAGTCGGCCGCTGTCGTCGGATGCCGCACGATGGGCTGATAATGGGTTGCTGTGGTGAATTAGTGATGGGGCGTGAGCAACGTCCTCCTCTCACTTTGACATTCTTGCAGAAAATACTACGCACGTAGGTATGTATGCACACATGTGGTTGTGTGACTGTGAGGGAGAATAATTACGTCGTCAAAGAAATATTATATGTACGCAACTGCTTGCAATACGGCCAACAGATTGTGGCCCGTGAGAGTTAATTATTTTTCCATATAATACTTAAAGAACATATACATATAAACTCCTAAAAATATAAATTTTAATTAGAATATAAATTATTATTATAATTATCGCATTTTCATATACTATTAGAAAATGCGATAATTTAATAGTAAAAGAGTCTGTATTTTATTTAAATAGTAAACAAATAATATATTTTTATGGGATAAAAGCCAATTATTAGGTAATAAAGCTGATTTACGAAGATATAAAATTAATAAAATGTTTATTTTACTTATTACTCTATATAAACTGTAAACTACACGTAAATTACAATTTCCATTCAAATAACAAACATTTCATTTGGAAACATGGTATCGGATGACATTAAATGTTTTTTCAATGCAACAAGCATATGTGAGAAATGCAACAGTTGAGCTAAGTCACCATAAAATACCCAGCACATGATTCAACGTTTTTTTTTAATTATATACTACTTTACAAATTAAGTTCATTTAAAATTAAATTTAATATTTAGTTGACATTAAAATAATAAATAAATAAAATATATCAAGAATATTTTCAGATGATAGCCAGAACAATGTTACTGCGATTAGTAGAAACTTGTTCGGCATGTTTTGCAAGTCTTCTTATTAAAAATTTGATTTTATCGCCGGTTGATACTCCTGAAGGAATATACGTTATGAATATAAATGTGTCCATATGGATACGTTGTACTAATTATAAAGAAGATTCCAGCGCCGCTGTTGCTATGTCTTATATATATTGTAGATTAACTTGTTTAAAGAATAAAAAAATAGTTAAAATAAATAAATTTATATATCATTTCCCATTCATGACAAAGAGCCCAAATAGTTGTTCCCCTGCATGGGCTTATCCCTTGAGGGGTTTCTTATCTAATTTCCTGCAACATTGCTAATTTTAAGGGGTATGTAACAGTCTCCTACGTCAGCAAAACGTTTGCCATATGGCAGCAATGCAACAACACCGGCATTTTTGCTATGACGATTGTTGTTGTTGAATGAATCGAATCGGTTGCAAGCTTTATAGATTTTGTTAGTGTTGTTGTTGCCGCGTTTTGCGTCGATTTATTTTGTGTGTGTGTGCCACACACTGAGACCGACTGCCAAGTCACGAACGTTATCTAGTATAGGCATTTGTGTCTGTGTTTGTGTGAATAAGGATGTATGCGGGGATTAGTGCCTGTGCCAGTGTACCTATATGTCTGTGTGTCTGTGGGTGTATCTGTGTAAAGTTAACATATTGCAGCCAGTTTTTGGCATTCCCCGTGATACAAGAATATAAAACCCATTAGAAGTGTATTAAAAAAATGGTATTTCAAGTAATCAAACTAGTATTGGAAACTTACCAGCTGCCACAGCAAGGTAGTACAAATTTATTTCACATTTTTGCGCACACACCAGATACACACACACACATAGACATGCACACGCAAGCACAGACACGCACACGCATGCAGTACAAGCGCAACTCGCGAAAGAAAGTGAAAACCGTCCGAGCAAGTGCAACAGCAAACAAAAGCGACAACAACAACAATAACAAGTATAACAACAAGTGCAACTATTTAGTTGCTGTTATTTGTAAATTATGGTTGTTGTTGTTGCGCCTACACACGAAAATCTATGTATGTATACAACTGTTGAGCTGCTGTCGGACATTTGCGCGCTAACTGTAAAAAGGAAGCTACGTCAAGAGAAACACACACAAACACACGCATACAACAACAATCGACGGCAATGGCAACGGCGACTGCGACGGCGACGACGACTGCGACGGAGTGTGTCGACACAGACGCGGCAAACGTTAGATTTTGATTGACGCTGTGGCACTATGGAAAACTGCAAACGAGCCAAACACACGTACTAGTCAACGGTCAACGAGCCGTGTGTGAGCCGACGAGGAGCCGAGCCGAGAGCCGAGACGAGTCGTGTCGAACCGAGACAGTGCACGAAGTAAAATCCGCAAACACTGGTTGGAGCAGCGCAGCGCGCGTGGGAGCAGCGGCAGCAAGTGAGCGAATGATGGAGAGCAATAGCAAAGAGAGAGAGCAATGTGAGAGAACGATAAGTTGCATTCAAATTCCTTTGGTTGTGGGTGGAACAAGCCGCAGTTGGCGGACAAATTAAGAGAATGAGTGAGAGCGCAAAGCTCAACACACGTACACATACACACAAACCACACACTGGTCTATGCATATATTAAGTGAGTAGCACCGTTAGAAAACAACAACAGCTGTTGAATTCGACGCAATAAGTTGACATTTTCATTGGATTAACTAATACATACACTCGTGCAAAGTGACTCAAAAAGGATGCGCAAACTGCGCTCTTAAGTATACCCTATAAATTAGAATACTTTCGTTGCTGACACCTGTGGCTGACAGTTCATGTAGCCATTACGGTAATATGAACGCACAGAAAAAGAACAAGTAATCATCTACGCGTTTTTCTCCATTTTTCTGCAAAGAGTATTTCAATAAGTAAATAAAGAAGAGGATATTTTCACTGCATTAATAATGTTTGCTTTATAAAAGGTATCTTAAAACCGAGCATGGATATTATGTCTATGTATAAATCAAAGTTTCATTGGTCAAAGCTTGCACGCAATAGGTGCGTGTCTCCGATAAAAAAAAACCGTATAAACCTAGCCAGAGAGCGAGAGCGCAAGAGCTTTGCGCAGACACACAGAAAATGCAGTTGTGACTTTCTCCGGGCCAATGCATGTAGCTTTCGTGCGAGGCACAGTGGGCAACTGCTTCTGTTACAGTGGGCCGCATCGAGTGTATCAAATGGGACAGAAGCACTTAGTGGTCTTGTGCAATTTGAGCCACCATTCAAAATCATTCTCAATGAACTTATGTTTGTCCTTTTTCTTTTGCTTGTGAAACTCCTTCCGGTCTTTTAACCACATGCGTTGATATTCATTGGCCATTAACATATGCATTGAAACTGGTTGGGGCTGAAAAGAGTTATGATATTGGTAGGTGCACAGGTCCATTAATGTAAGTACTTCGGATGTATACTTACGCATTTCTCCAGAGTGGTAACCATTATATCATTTTGGGCCCTCAAAAGACCCTCGGTGACTATATTATCTTTGGGCCTACACAACATAGCCTTGGTCCATAATGGATATAATCCAGCCATCTTGAATCAATGGGTTTATTTCTATTGAAAGTTTTTATTTGTTGAATTTTTTAAAAATATGTGTACCATAACTAATTGTTTTACTAACACTCAAAACGACATTTTGAAATTTAATGAAGAAATCACTTTTCCATATCTTCTAGTTGGAAAATACTAGACTAACTAGATTCATGTGCTTCAATCTATTTTCAACACCTTAGTCACCCACCCACAATCCGAGTTAAGCGCTCTAGGCTGTGCTAAATTGTTTCGTCAATAAATCGGTTGCTAATTGTGGGATTATCAGATCAGGTTTATATGGGGTATATGTAACTACCAGTGAAATTTGATACGCCTAACCTCTATGCCTCGTAATTTCAGAGAACATGACTAAAAAGTCCGTGTAATCAAGAATATACACATTATGTATGCATATGCCTTGTGGCGGGCATGGAAGTGGGACTGTCCCGCCTACTTTGTACCGTTATATACTAGATTTGCACAAACTTTCACCCATTTCCAATGGGAACAGGACAAAGTTAAACAAATACATAGAGAACTACGCTCGGTGCTGTTCTGTTTTAGCAGGAAGACGAAGTAAACAACGACGACGTTGGCAAACAAGAAGCGAAAACAAAACAACAATGACAAAGTAAAAACCGTTGGAACTGTGTGGAAGGCAGGCGAAAGTGGGTGGGATAGTATGGTTTGGGGGAGAACGAAAACACATTCACAGAGCAAGACAAAATACACAAATGAAATTCTCACAAAACAATGCAATAATGATGGCACTCTCTGACGATGATAATGATACTGATGATGATGATGATGGGGATGATCACGTTCTTGTTAATGATGATGTGCTTAAACAAACATTTGCGAATGTTCTCAACAAACTTTTCGACGGTGCCCAGCCGAGCGAAATGTCGAAATTTTCCTCGCATTGCATGGTAACGATGATGTTCCCTGTGAGCTGAAAAGGACTTTGGATTGGGAAACTTGAAAGAATGCATTAATATACACACCCACCTGCTCATAAGTAGAGTTGTAAGTGGATATTAGTGCATTGTGCCTGTATTTACCTACAAACACAGACTTGTATGTGCACGTTCAACAAACAAAGCTAGCTCCAAATCTCTTCCTCGGAGCTGTCATCATTTTGTTATTGTCAATCTTGCTCTACATGTTTGTACCTTCCTATTTGCTCCCTTTATTTGCAACTGTATGTGTAAATAAGTATTTTACTCCAGCGCCAACTGTCCTTGTTGTTTATAGTGTTGTTGTACCCAGCAGCTTGTAAACTGTAATTGGGTATACCCCGTTGAGGTAGGACATTTGATGTGAATAAGTATGTATGCCAATTAATAAATTATCGGTTGAAAGCAAGATACTGTTCAAGAATATACATATATGCTTACCAATAAATTGTTTTTTTTATTTTTTTTATCCAAATTAATTATTATTTATCCAAATTTGACCTATTAAACGGCTTTCAAATATATTTTAACCATTAATCGGCTAAAACTGTAAAGCTGTTCAGGAATATATAAGTATAAGAGCATATACTGTACCAATAGTTATATATTTTATGGATTTTGTAATATATTTTTTTTTTTTTTATCTGCATCCTGTATTTTAACTCATATTTTTTAAGATCAATGTATGCATTTTGTTTATATTTCATATACATATGTATGTATGATGATATTTTATTGCACATTTATTGGTATATACTCCGTCCTTCACTGCATTTAACTTAATCACGCCATTGTGCAGAATTAAAAACACCCTCGTCACCCACTGCACCGACGGCAGTATAAAAATGCTTGATAATTAATTTCATACATCGCTGCGTTGACCATTTTTTGTTGCTACTTACCCGTGGAAGTTTTTATGTCGTTCTTATTGTTAACAGCTGTACTTTTGTACTTCTGTAAACTTACAACAGTAAACAAACAAATCAAAACAACTTTCTGAAAAAAAAAAAAAACGTAAGGAAAAATTTTACGCTGAATTCACACAAAACCAAAGCCGGTGACAGAGTGAAACAAGCGCAAATTGCAACGGGACGTTCTTCGTTTCGCGGCAATGATGATGGTCGAATAAAACAACAACAACAAAAAGAAAGAAAGAGAAAAACAAATAAGGAAAAGTTGAGCCAAGGGCGCGTGCGATTATAAGGTACCCTATAACAGTACCTATACAATTTGACATTGCCAGCTGGGACCTAACCTTAAATAAGCAAATCAAACAGGGTATTACGGCAGGTTCGCTATTAACAGTATTTCTTCTTTATGTTAAAAATGAAATTTGCTTAAAAGTGTGTTTATTAATAACATTGAGTTTATATTCAAATTGCCTACAGGGTATATAACAATCGAGTGCCCAATCATGTACCTTTATTATAAATGTCTTTAGTTTGGTTTCTTTTTCTTGAAATTGTAAATTGCATTTTTAACAATAAATTGAAAATTCCAAAATCAAAATTAAGTCAAGTTGTGGGTTACCTAAATTTTTGCACATAATGCCAATGTCAGCAGTGACCAAAGAAACAAACAACAATTGAAAACAAGTTTTCTACTACATATCGAGCAAACTCAATAACTGAATACCCTGTAATAAAATTTAATTCAATACTTTAAAAGCTGATCTTATATTTTTTGTGTTGCACTTTAGGTCTATTAACCTAAAGATAGATACTTTAAAATTGTTAAACCTATCAAATAAAACAAATTTTAAAGTGTGTATAAAATTTACCATCACATTAATTTTTTTATATGTATAACGTATTCACTCTATTTAAAATAAAAAACTACGATAAATTCATATTAAAATTTAAACTTTATGCCAAAAAAACGACAGCTGGACCACAGTGCATTGGTAAAAACTTGACTCTAAAATTTACCTTTTTCAACTTTCCTTTAATTCAGGTTAAAAGCCGCTTTATACCATAGTACTTCCCTAGAAACATGCATAATGATGTCTGTATGCATCTTTGAATGTATGCATGTGTGTATATAATACATTCATACATACGTACATAATGCGTCGTATTTATCACGTTCACCTTCCCTTTCAGCAAATAATTAAGTTCATTGCATATACAGTTTATTTTTTTGTGTATTTCTACGCGTTGTTATTGTTACTTTTTTTTATTGTTGTTGTTGCTGTTGTTTTTTGCATATTTTCGGAGCTTCAGCAAGAAAAGCGACCAACGGCCAAAAGTAAACAACAATAACAACGAAACAACACGTCAGGCTCATCTTCATTAGCTCTGCTTTCGTCTGTCTGTCCGCCCTGACGTTGCCTTTGTCTCTCTCACACTCCCTACGACGCCCACTCTCCTACTCAATTCCCTCCCTACGTTTTGCTCGCACTGTCAGTGCTGCTTCTGAGCCACCGCTGCCGCTGCCACCTCCTTTCACGACTCAACTTTCTTGCATTGTCTCTGCTGCCCGGGGTGGTGCAAAAACAAAAACAACAACAACAACAAAAACTTTGTTTACTCGGAATGCCTGCGTTGCGTTGGCTTTGTTTTTTTACAGACGCCGCGCCGTCAACGTCGCTGCCTCTGATGTTTACACAATTCCGCAGCCGAAGTCCAACAACAATAAAAAAACAAAACAGCAAGGCAACGGCAGCAGCAGCGCAAAAAGCTCAAGAGAGGCAACTGCGGCTGCGGCGGCGGCGGCGTCGGCACCGACAGCGTCGACATAATGACCTTCAGCTGCGCTGACGTTCTGCGTTAACTTCGCTGTCCTCGCTGTCTGTCTTACAGTCTCTTTCTCTTCGTCTCTCTGTCTGTCTGTGCGGCGGGTCAGAGGTCTTTGCCACCCTGCACGACTTAATTTGTGTGTGTACGCGCCTTAACCTGTACCCCCGCCCACCCCTCTTACCCACTCCCAGTGACCCCTCGCCAAACATTGTCAACAAGCAGCGGCAGAGGCAGCAACGGTGACTGCGTTGCGGCGGCGCTTCAAGGCGCTTCCTAGTTTAAAATGCGCTCTCCCACTCTCTCTCACTCACACACACATGTAGCTGCATGTGTGTCTGTGTGTGTGCTCTTTGACTCTCTCAGTCGGTCACTCGCCATGTTTGCGCTCCTGTGCAAACAAGTGTTTCTTCAGCATCGCTGCTACTGCGCCACAGCCTCTGCTGCTCTGCTGCTGCCGCTGCTAAGCCCACTGGCCCAACCCGCAACCCACAAGGAACAGCAAAACAAACTTTTTTATTTGATACTTGTTAAGAATTGTGCTGGCAGTTGTCTATTGTGAATGAATTAAATAAGAGCGGCGTGCCCAAATGTGTTTATCGATACACGTGCGTACATATTTTAAAAAACTATCGATTCAAAGCTAAATAAGAATACTAGAAAGCAAATAAATATGAATATTGAAAACACAACTTTCGAAAACAACAACATTTTGTGATAAAAAAAATTGTTTATACCTATAAAGATCATTTAGAATCATTTTAAATAGAAGTAAAATCAATGCACAGGGTATCTTTGAGTCGGGTTAAGTGATTTACGGAATGATCGCATTTATAGAAAAACTATTATTATAACTGTAATAATAAATTGTCAATATACAGCAAGCACACACACATGTACAAATTGGCAATCAATCGTCTGTCGTTCGTTTACTATCGGCACGTGAGTGCTTGCTCACCACACAAAGAATGAGAGGGAGAAAATCGGCGATAACAACAACATGACAACAAATTATCCTCCCACTACCTTCGCCTACACTACTACTACGTACGTTCAGTGTGTGAAAACGTCGCAGCAGCAGCAGTTGGCGCTAGCAGCACTGGCTGTGCACAGTGGCAGCGCTGCTACCAAAGCAAAACAATTGCTGTGCAGGCAAATAAGAACGAATTACACACACACACACATATGCATTTGCTACATAAATACATTTGCATGTATATTGTACATATTTACATATACATATGTGTGTGTGTTTGCTCATAGAAATGCATTTAGTTTACAAAGCAGAAAACGGAACAACTGCAGAAGACTATAATGACGACGCTCAAGGCGAACTACAGCCGTATGTCATGCAAACACACACACACACATACATATGCATATAGTAGCTTGGTATGTGTAGCGGCAGCGCTGTCGGCGTCAGCCTTAGCAGAAGACGGAAATACCAAACCAATGATGACGAACTTAAAAACTACGCACCGAGCAGCAACACGGCAACGGGGCAGCAACAACAAGAGCGACAACAACAACACGCCAACAATACCATAAACAATAAAACACGGCACGCAAAACAAACAAACAACGAGCAAACGGGAGTGTGTCTGTGTGTGTGTGTTGGTAAAAGAGCAGCAGCTGAATGAGTGAGAGAGAGAAAGAGGAGCACCTGCCTGCCTATCACACAACCTGCCACACACACCCCACGAGCGGTTGCCCCTACCCCGCTCCGCTCACCTTGTACTGTTCTCGTCTAACGAGCAAACAAAACTAAAGAAAAACAAATACGTATGTATGCACACACAAACACACACGCACACACACACACACAGACAATGTGTACATAAATAAGTAAATGGCAAATTGAGGCGAAATTCTATCATCCTTTCTAATTTTTACTACGACGTAATATAATACAAATCTTTTTATTTAATACTAAATACATACATAGATGTTTATGTATATGGATGTATACCAGCACATACATAAGCACTTTGTTTTTATTTTGGCGCGGAATCATCATGTTTTTCTGTGTTCCATGTTCCTCTCGCTGGTTCGTTCAACTTGCGCCCTCGCTTTCTCACTCGCACAGCCGGCGCCGCTGCCTGCGTTGCCTGCTGTTGCCCTATCAAGTCCGATTCAAACCTGAACCGCTCCTGACTACTTGTTTGTTTAATTTTTTGCGATTTCTACTTCACATTTTATTTGTTTGTTTGACTCGCTGCGCATGTGTTGGTGCTAAGAAGCAGCGCGCATTTGTGCGAGGGCAGCTCAATCAGTTTAGGAAAGTCAGACAGCGCAACAACATAGCACGTTTGCTCGTACCCTTCGATAATTATATCAACTTGGTTGATATCAGCTTACCGCCACTATCGATAAATCATTGATCACTTATTGATAAATAAATGTTGAGGAAGTTACAAATGTTCGCCATAAACAAGGTGAGAACATTTATTGCGTATTACTGTAAATAAATTTAAAACATAAAATGGATTATAAAGAAATAATATAACTGTATCATAAATATGCTAAATATGTACTCTAATAACTAAATAATAAAATTCTGTATTTCAATTCAATTGTTACTTCTCTTATTTGCTTATTCGCCCCAACTCATCGAGCTTCCCTCGTTTTTGTGTTTTGGCGCGTACTCAGATCGTACGGTGTTGTTGTTTTTTAAGCATGACAAAGCACCGTACAATTTCACAACAGCAACTTCATAATGATGTTCGGCTTGTTTTTCCACGAAACAACTGTTTACTAAAGTTGGCTGCTCTGCTGCCTGCGCTGCAGATGCCAGCGTCGCGTCGACGAGCAGCAAGCAGCGCTGCTTTCGTTCTCTGTGTGTATGTCGTACACACACACACAGAGACGTGCATTGGTATACGTGTGTTTGTGTGCCTGTACGCGTCGTTGTGTTCGTGCGTTGTGCTCAATTCATTCAAATGTCCAACGAGAAATTTCATTTCAATACGCAACCCGGTCAGCGACGCGTCGCGGTCTCCGTCTACGTCTCTGTCGCAGTCGTCGTCGTCGTCGTCGTAGTTGGTTGTGGGTTCGTTACAAATCGATTTCAATAGGTTTGTCAGTGTTTGTCGGGAAAAAGCGACGCACAGTTCACACTCTCAGCGCGAGCAGGCGAAGAAGACGAAATATTCTACAAAAGAGTTTCTGAGCGCGCGCGAATTCTAACGGTAATATCGCAAGGTCTTTTAAATTGTGTTTGTGTCAATGATAACAAAAAATCATAATTAAAATAAAATTAAATAAATGTGAATAATGAGTAATAATGAAAATGAAGTGCAATGAAAATGAATCCAAAAATAGCAGAAACGTAAAAAAACGTACGCAGCAAAAGCTTTCAAATGTTTATTTAAATAATTTACTTACTCCCCCTGCTCTGCTTTTCCTCGCTCTCTCTCTCTCCCACACTCTTTATGTGCGTTTGTGTTGTTTTTTACGCGCTCCTTGAAAAGTATTTTTAAGTTTCTCGATCTGATTTTTATGTTTACTTTTTGCGTTGTTTCATTTGTTTGGCTGTGTGTGTGTGTGTATGTTTGTGTATCTCATTATTTATTTTCGAAAATTACCAAAGAATACAAAAACAACAACAACAAATATGTTACATATGTGCGATATTTTTAACTAAATGTGCGAATCGAGAATCAACAAATAAAATAACATAATAAAAACAAAACTGTAAAAAAAATCATGACGTAAAACATTAAAATAAATTATAAAGCACAAATTGTGTTATCAAATTCGACAGAATTTTGGGAAAACCCCCCGGAGAAATTCTTTATAAATTCGTGCAATAAAAACAATCAAAACAACCTTAACGTAATTCCCCAAAACATTATAAAGTGACCGCAAAATTCGCCATAAACTCCCCACAAAACTGTGCTACAAACCGAAAAGAAGGCCAAACAAAGAAGCAAAAAGAAAAAAACAACAATTCCATTTAACTGAAAAACACGCTAAATAATAAGCCTTCAATTATTAATGAAATTTCTGGAAATAAAAATGCGTCACGCACAAACAAGTTTTGTTTAAACAACAATAACAGCTAAAAAATGTCGCAACCGTTAAAGAAAGAACCAAATATAAATCAAGTTTCTATTACAATCTTAAACTCCCCTCGCACATGGAGCTCTCACTCATTGTGCGCTCTTCCCCTCCCCTCTCTTCGTTTATCTCTTTGAGCTGTTTGCGCAGCAGCAGCAGAAACAAAAACAACATTTAATTCCTGCGCAAAAATTACAAATCGTTTATTAAGTGTGTAATATGTGCTAAGCATGTGTGTGTGTGTGTGCGTGTGTACACAAAGTGACCAGGAAGCAAATCGGGCGACAAATATTGATGTGAAAGCGAGATGCCTACATACATTCTTACACTACACTTGTCTATTTGCACACACTCACACAAACACGCATATAGGGAGTGAGAGAGAGAGAGACGTTTTAGCTCACCGCGCAGTTTTGAGGAATGAAAGCGCGTGTGCTTAATGCGCTTGTTTGCACACATGTGTTTGTGTGTGTGTCTCTCTGAGTGTGCCTTGTACTAGCTTCCGTCTATTGTGAATCGCTGGTGTTATCGATGTTTTGCTAGGACTCACGACAGCGCAGCAGAGGCAGAATTTCTTTGTGTCTGATGCATTTTGTTGCCAGTATTGCGACATTTCAGAAATGCCAAAGAAAAATGCTGCGTCACTTTAAAAGACGAATAGTCTAAAGTCTAGTCTTCTATGTATTACATACATGTGTGTGTGTGTATGAGTGTGCACATGTTATGACAATTGCTTAAGACGTTGCAATTCACTATCGCATTAGTTTTTAATGTGGGACAAGCGCGTATTGTTTGATCAGAAGACGGCGACGATGATGTTTGATGAATCATCGCAAATGTTTAGTCAGACATGAGAGTGCAATAGATTGTCAGATACCCTGTATACTTAAAACGTATTAATAGTAAATGTGTTTTATGGATAGTTTATGCCAATGATGGCTTCTTTAGTTTTGATCAATCATCACAAATTTTTAGTCAAAACACGAGCAAGGAAAACTGAATGCAGAGCAATTAGACTGTCAGATACACTTTATACTTTAAACGTATCAATATTAATCGCTTTGTCGATAGTTGATGTTAGAGATGGCTTCTTTTGATGAATCATTGAAAATGTTAAACAGACACGGGCATACAAATATGAACGCAAGAAAATCAGACTGTTATTTTCTCTGTGTTTCCAAAACATATCAACAACAATCGTTTTGATAATTTGTTGAATCATCCCAAAAGATAAAGATTTAGAAACAAAATAAAGAAAGCAATCGCCAGCGTATTTCATTATTGGGGACACTTTTACGTCGTTTCTTGTTTTTCCTTATCAATAACTCTATCAATTAATGTTGCAATGATTATTAAATACAAATTTTCGATTATTTACCATATCAGAGAGACGAATGCCAAATACAAGTTATCAAGAACTAAATCAATGTCAATGTTAATAATTATGTGCATTTTGCGTGACATTCCTGAATCATGAGAACTAAAGACAGAGACAGAGAAAAGAAGGTGCAAACAACAAAACAAAAAAAAAAAGTTGAAAAATCCCAACAACAACAACGAGAAGAAAATATCAACATTATTAAAATCTGATGTGAGTAACTGCCAAAAATAAAAGCTCAGCTTCTTCATCGTAACCCACCGACGAATCGACGACAGTTAAACGAGTGCAGAGTCAGCGAGTGCAAGCGAGATAGCAAATGAACACCGTTCATCCAGACAACGTTGCAGCAGCAAGACCAGCCCAGAACTCACCACAGCAACAGCAGCATCAACAGTTCCAGCAGCAACTTAATTCACCTACGCATCATATCATACCGTTGCCCCCAAATAGTTCCTCATCTGTGGAACTTGCCATCGCTAACAACGGCTCGGATAGTTCACCAAAAATCATGGAATGGACTAACGATGATGCATTGGAACTCATCGAACAGTATCGCTGCCACACGGAGCTATGGAATCGTGCCGATCCCAAGTATAAAGATAAACTCTGTCGATTTCGAGCCTGGTCAGAGATTGCTGATCGATTTGGTTGCAGCAAGGCCGAAGTGGAGCGCAAGATGAATGTTCTACTCACACAATATCGGCGAGAGAAGCATAAAATGTTTGTCAAGATCTATCAGGGCATACAGCCTAATCCGTCCAAGTGGTATGCGTTCAAACGTTTCGACTTTATGGAAGCCGGTGGCGGTAGCCTTAGTGGGTTACCCAGTAGCGGGTTGGGCGTTGGTGTCCAGCCCTCGTCTTCGTCCACATCCAGCGCGACCCACAATGGACTGAATGGACTTGCGTCAGCAGCAGTCGCTGCCGCTGCCTATGAGAATAGCACCATCGCGGCAGCGGCTAATGGAGGTGCAACAGGCGGTGGTGGCGGAGGAGGAGTCGGACTCGGCGGCGGCGGTGGTGGCACACTAACAATGCCCGGATCACACAGACGCATCAAGACCAAAGAACTCAAATATTTTGGGGCGGTAAGTGTTATCGAAATAAGAGTCTTGATAGATGGAGATATTCTTAGAAATAAAAGCTTGGAGTGTATGTTATATATTGTGACAATTTGTTTTTGTTGCATGAATAGCCTTAGTAACTGCGAGATTTACTCCTCTCATTCAGAGCAACCTTTATGAAGTTATTAACTATTTCTGAATAATTCTTTTAAATATATTTGTATGCTCGCTCTTTACCATTACTCTGAAAGGTATTCACCCTTCAAAATTCTTCTTTATTCATATGTAGTTCTCTAATTATTTAAATTACCCTTATTTACGCGTTCGCATTTGCACTCGCGATTTGCTGAGTTTTACACTATATTTGCTTCAGAGTGCATTACCACTGCAACTGCATGATATCATTAATTTAAAATTTGTTTTTGCAAGTATAAAGAAATGTGAATTAAATCGATTATTCATATTATCGTCTTATTATAAATGCAAACATGAATTTAATCGGTAACTGACAACTCTAAAGTTGTGAATTGTTTTCATTGGCGCATTATGCCCTTTCTCTCTCTTACTCCCATAAATGAATTGCAACATTTAATCCCTGTGCAGTTTACAATTGCAGCCCCACACACACACATAACGCCCGCTCATTCAAATTTAGGCATAAAGCGCAAAGGTAACTGTAGAACTCTGCTGCCGTGAACTAAGAGCGGCGCCGACGCCTCCGTCGACAGCAAAGCGCCATGTGCGCTAGTGACTTGCTGTTTTGCTAACCAACAGAGAGCGAAAGAGAGAGTAAGGCGAGAGAACACTTGCCACCTCTCTCAAATATAACACGAACACAATCAGAGAGTCGTTGAGTTCGTTGTGTTTGCCATACAAACACACGTGGATGTGCATGTGTGTGTACGTTGTTTTTAACGGCCAAAACAGAATTAAAAATTTTACGCATACATTTTTCTAAGAATTCACTCCTCACTCACGCAAGGCATTGGCCTGAGCGAGAGAATCTGTATGTAAATATCAGTATATTTACATACATACATGCATACAAACATGTGTTTGTGTGCTGCGTTTGCTTTGTTTTTTTTTATGTATTTGTTTTGTCGCGCCAGGCACGCAAGCTTACAAGGTTATGAGTGAGTAAGAGCGAGAGAGAAAGAAGGAGAGAGCGAACGAACGGTGTCTCTGATATTTCTGTTTTTGTCTGTGATGAAATGTTTGTTTTGCACGGCGAAATGCGCGTAGAACTTGCCAGCATGCTCTGCGTTGTTGTTATTGTTGTAAAGAGTAGTTGCCCTGTTCGTATGTGTGTGTGTGAACATACATTTGTATTTGCACGCATGTAGGGTTGCCAAAGCAGAGACAAACACATGCGTGTGTGTGTGTGAGTGTGTAAATTTGTGAGGAATCACAATGATTCGTTTGTTTTCGTTTTACGCTTTTTGTTTTTATTTGGTGACGGTGGCGTGGCGGCTTTGCAGTTTTCATTTGTTCTCTACAGTGGGCGCTGCTTGTTGTTGTTGTTTTTGAAAATAAAATGGAAATCACTGGGTATTGCTGTTGTTGTTGTGGGAGTAGGTGCTATGCTGCTGTTATTGTGGGGAAAATAAATAGTACATATTGTAAAAATATTAATGTTTGAGTTGGTGCTTCAGATGGCTGGGGGAGGGGGGGTTGGTAAATTGAATCAACGTTCCTAGAAATTCTCCAAATGATCAACATGACGGAAATTCCATTCACCTTTGTCTTTAATACCCTGTAAATATTGCGGTAAAGGTTAACGAGCTGCCTATGTCATCGATTTTGCTTAAATATTTACTGATAGGGCTATAATTATCAACATTTTAGGTACAAGAATTATTTGGCGATCGTTTCTAGTTTTTTAAAAAATTTAATAAAAAAAAAATATATTATTTACATGTAATTTGTTGTTGGGCAATGGCCTAATACAGTGCGAACTGTAATTATTATATATTTTTTTTAATACCTCCTACAGGGTATTTGCAGTGCGACCTATTGCACTGCGCCGTAATTTTCTTTGTTAAAATTACTTTCCTGCATTATTTTGCTTGAAGACAGCAAATAACAACAAGACAGACAGCCATGTTGTTTTTGTTTTTCTCTGCTGGCCTCTCTCCTCCTTGCAGTGTGTTGTGGTTTGGCGCGGACGACGTTGACGTCGCCTCGACACAAATGGGGCGGCAGCAGAGACAGCGCAAAGTAGCAGCACGAGCAGAGCAGCAGCAGACTCTGCTACGTTTTGATACCGTTTCGTTTTGCGCGGCCCTGCACTCATTTGGTATTCCAGTCCTCGCTTCTCTTTTAGTTTGTTTGTGTTTATGAAATGTGTTTCCTATTGTTGTTTTTGTTGTTGGCGTAGCTGGAGCAATTGCAACTATTGTGAATGTGGCTGTGGTGTTCATGTTGTTGTTACTGCTGCAGCTCGCGTGGTTTTGTTTTCTCTCTCGCATGCGCTTTTATTAAATGTGTCTGTCTTTTCTTTGAGGTCTGAAAAGTGCAAGGCAAATAAGCAGCGCAGCGAAGCAGTGACTGCGACTGCAGCGTCAGCGTTTGTTTTTGTTTACTTGTTCATTGCAAAGTTATTTAGCTGTGCACGCAGTGCTGGAACTTCGAGCTTTGTGGTGTGAGTTGAGGAGGGCGGGGCAAAGGTGGGCGGCGGCAGGTGGAGTAAGGTCTGTGATATTGTTGTTGTTGTGAAAGTTATGCAAGAATTTGGCATTTTTCCTGCTGATAGGTTTATGTTGTGCATGTGTGTGTGTGTTCTTGTGGGGTATTTTAGTTGGAAAGAGGTGTGTGACCCCGCTAACTCACTCTATTATCTATACTATACCTTGGCCAATCAGCATTATTAGTCGGAACTAATCAGTTGAGATATTGGGAAAGCGAAAGTCATTAGATTAGTCAGATCAGTAGTTCGAAGAGACTTTAAAGTGTAGACAAACCTGAGTGACGTGCGCGTCACGTGTGTGCGTGTGTGTGTGTGTGGAAATTTAATGTGGGTGTTTGTGTGTGTGCTTTTTTTTTTGTGTTGTGTGTAAAGTGTGTATTTGTGTGTGTGTGTGTGTGTGTTTAGGTGCTTTGAGTTGTTTTGCCTGATTTTGTGTGTGAACTGTGGTGTGTGTGTGTGTGTGTGAAAAAAAAATGTTTTTTATTTGTAGTGTTGTCGATAACTGCTGACAGGAGAGTGTTGTATTTAGGTGTGCGGACACGGACTTATCAAACGACCCTCGTAGCTGAGTAATGGGTATTTCACATGGTTGGCAACTCTAGTTTTACTTGCGGGTTATACCCGACCGCAGTGCACTTTCTTTGTCTTTTTTTGCATGTGTAAAGATCTCATACACACACACACACACACACATGTATGCACATGCACATATTTACAGTTGTTTATTTGTCTGAGGGAACAAAAAAACATGCGGACAAACACATTTGTGCATATTCTTAATGCCTTCACACGTACGCGCGGATTTGTGTCTGTGTGTGTTTATGTGTGTGTGCATTACTTACATGCATCCATATGCATGCCAAAGCAGCTGTAAAAATAATAACAAATAAAGTGGGAAGGAGGAGCAGCAAACTGAAAACAACAACGACGACGACGGCACTCGACAGTTCCCGTTGCCCTTCTGCTTGTTGTTGTTGTCGCTGTTATTGTGATTTTTTGAAAGTTCTAGGCGCCAGCGGCAGCGCAGTAGCAGAGTAGCAGCAGACGAGTCATCGTCGTCATACTTTGACTGAGAGCGAGAGTAAATTGCCAGAGTAAGAGAGCGCACACACAGTGATCGCACTGTGGGGTAGGTTGTCAATTTTAATGGCTCCCAGTCATCGTCATCACGTTTGGTCTCTCAGACTATCTCTCTCCCTCACTCACTTACTTTTTGTTAGTCCCCACTTCTTGTTGGCATTTTCACAAGTCCAATAAGAAATTACAAAATGCAAAGTTTAAAGTTTAAAACTCTTCACCGCCTGCAAACACGCACGCACGCACACAGACACAGGGCGCGGTTCTCTTTAAATATCCGAAAACATACACACACACATGCACATGCGTACGCACGTTTGCAAATAACGCATATTTGTATGTTTCTATGTACATATGTTTGTATTTTGTTTTGCGTTCGGCGCCGCTCTCTCATCTCTGGCTTTCCCCACTCCTCTCTCCCACTTCCCAACTCTCGCTCTCTTTCTCTCTCTGCTGCCGTCGCGTCGTCGTCGTGCTGTTGTTTTTCAAACTTACTGCGCAGCTAGAATTTTTTCGACAATGTGAGTTGCGTTGTCGTTGTCATCGCGTCGCAGCAGCGCAGCGCATTGTGTTATCGTGAGAGTGAGTTAGAGAGCGAGAGAGAGGGACGAGAATATTTCTTCCTGCATTTACAAATGAACATTGACAAAATGCCTTACGGCAGCAGATACGCAACAGTTGGTGGAGAAGGAGCAGCAGCAGAAGCAGCAACAGCACCAAAGAAAACTGTACTAATATATATTCTACAAAATGTAACTTAGTCCACTGTACTAGAATTAGCGCCATCTATCGTACACTTTTGCGCATGCTCTGTCGGCTTTTCGTTTAATTTTGTGCATATGTACGTGGGAGGATGAAAGTGTCGCTCTCTCACTTCCATAGCATTGTGTATTAGAGTCCTGCATGAATGTATTCAAAACGGCAAATTAACAAATGTAAAAGTTCGTACAAATTTTGGTGTGTAATTTATATGAATGTGTAAAACTAGTGTAATTATTCACATCAGTAAACAATGAGTATGGTATTTTTTGGTGCAGTGTACAGCTGTACAATACGGTCAAGTAAACATGAATGAACGCATGCAGGCCTGTCTGTGCATTACAGATTACGAGGCTGATTGGTTTTTTTAACAGCGCTTAATTCTAGTTTGGTTACTATATATAAAATCAATTTATAATCACAGAATTGATAATCACATAAATTGATTTTATTAATTGATTTAATTTAATTTAATTTTTATTAAATTTCCTCTATATCTATCTAATCTCTTTCTAGATGGGCCTCAATATACCCATGCTCATAGCAAGCGGGCAAACGTTGGACAATTGGAATACAGCGGGTCAATATTCACCGCCGATAGGCAACCCTGGCGGCGGCGGTGGAGGTAGCGAACAACAGCAGCAGCAGTTACGTGTTCCTATGCCCATGTCCTATGGCGGTGGAGGGGGAGCAGGAGCATTGCCGTACACTGGCGGAGGAGGAGGTGGAGGAGGGAGTAGTAGTAGTGAATTCCTGCCAAGTCCGCACAAAACTATAGACACCTCTGATAATGAGGATAATCCACATCGGGATGAGGCAACTGCAGCAGCGCTGGGACAATTGGCGGCCAAGGTGGAACGACGTTCTCCCCTCTACTCCAATGCGGGCATAGCAGGGGGTGGAGGCGATCCCAGAACACCGCAACACGATGACATGGATCCCACTAATGGGCCCACTGTTCCAGGATCTGGTGCTGGTGGTGGTGGTGGTGGTTCAGTTACCCTAAGTGAATCCGGCTCAAGTCCCATACCCAATACTAATACCAATATGCACGAGGCGCACAAGAATCACTTGCTCCAATCCTCGCCTGTCTCCCACACGACACGTGCTGTCACGCCCCGCCAGGCACACGAGCAACTGCATCATCATCATCTTAGTCATCAGGCCCTGCAACATCATCATGCAGTGCATCATGTTCAGCATGAGCTGGACATTAAACAGGAACTAGTCGATTACTTTCATGCACCTCCCACTGGTGGTGGTGGCGGCGGCGGCGCTGGTGGAGTTGGTGCAGCAGCTGGCGGGGATCTGCCACCGCCACCACCTGAATCACATCGTTCCTATGGCTCAGCTGGAGATCCTGAAAGTGGCGGTGGCAGTCAACTGCGATTGGATATGGCGCAGGATTTACGTGTAGCTGCCCAGGCCAAAGTCGGTGGCTTCGTCCTGCCCCCACGGAGTAGTAGCGCTCATCACTTGGCCGCCGCAGCAGCAGCGGCGGCAGCGATGCCACTGAATATGCGCAAATCTGCCGGTCACCTGCTTATGAATACCCTACTCAGCTCCAGAGAAAGCATGTCCGATCCAGATGCGGATGTGGAAAACGATGATGAGGCTACCGACTTGGTTGCCTCCTCGCCGGGACACATTAAGAGCAGCGTGTCGGCACAGGATGCCAGCTCGGCGGCAGCAGCTGCTGCAGCGATCTATGCGGAGAGTCTCCAGCGAGATGATTGCGATTTCATCGGATCGAATGTATCGATGAAGCTGCGCACCATGGATCGCACTCAGCGCATTATCGCGGAGAAACTGATCAGTGAGGTTCTCTTCTTTGGACAGTTCAATGAACTGGAGCGTACGGCGCGCATACAACCAAAGTGACAGCGACTGTCAAAGTGGTGGACAAGATTTAACAAGTTTGGTAGGCAGGGGGCGGGTGCAGGTTCAGGGGCAGGGGTTGGAGCTATTACTAGCAACATGGCAAATAGATGCAATCAAATTCCATTGTAGGTAAACAAAGAAACAACAACGACAACAAACAGTACAATTATTTATTAGATGTCCCGAAGAAAGGCACTAGACGGGGTAAGCTGCAAACAAACTATATCTTTTTTGAGGTTAGGTTGAGTTTTGAAAGCTTTAAACAAATAACAAAATATATTTTGTGAACAAAATAATTAAGATAGTGTGAAATTCTATTATTTAAATCAGCTTTTATATTCTGGCTTAAGTCTTTGAGGTTAATTTTGAAGGCTTCAAACATATTGCAAAATATATTTCGTAAACAATTCTGAAATTCTGTTATTCAGATCAGCTTTTATTTACTGAATTTTGTATAGTTGGGATTACATTTAGAATATTCCACTTTTGATAGTGTGCAATTATATCAAAACTTTGAACTGTAGCGAACTCTTACAGTGGTTCGGGGGGTTCGAAACACACCTGAGACATCTATAATTCAGAGAGAATCTCAGTATTACTTATGAAAATACAAAACATAATAAAATATACAACATACTAGATATTATTCTAGATAAATCCATAGACTCTACTACTAGCGCTGATTGAAAGCATTTGCCATGTTTGCCATTGTCAGAACGAAGAATCCATCCTGAAATTAAAATAAAATTTTACTGAGAATCGGTTAAGCTATAAAGAGACTCCTCCAGACATTGGGCGCCAAAATTACGAAAGACAACAATAGGAGGGAGGGCTGAAAGCCCACCCCGCGACAAAGTAAACTTGACTTCCTTTGGACGCCAAGGGTAAACACCGTAGCTTAAAGAAATCTAAATAAATAAAATAAATAAACTAAAGGAAAAACAAACAAAATCTAAACAAACACACAAACTATAAGTGTGTGTATATGTATGTACTATATGTTAATGTGTATGTAAATGTATATAGAACTATATTTTTTTGATATGTATGTATAAATTCAATATCACTGTACCTTATTTTGAAACAGAAATGTTTTCGTAGTCATCTAAGTCTGGTCGTCAACTTACAAACACCAATTAAATTGAAGGAAACTGAAAGAAACTGAAACCAACCAACAACAACAACAAATAAGCAAATGTAACGTTATTTTATAATTGTATGTATATGTCAAAATATATACTATATGTATGTATTTGTTACTGTACTATATGTATAACGGAGAAATTATGCATGTCGTCACTAATTTTATAAGGAAAAAAAAGGTAGAAAAACCTAAAACTAAAGAAAGCAAGGCAGGAAGGAAGGAACGGAAATGAAACCAACTATATGCAGTCAACAACAAACAAACCACAAAATACACTATTATTAATAAAGAAATTGTACATTTTATTAGGCATACGTAACTATTATAATATTGCGTAATATTAAATATTCGTTTTATTTATTATGCAAAGCAGAGCAAGAATAAAAACATCAAATGAAAATGAAAAAGGAACAATTTAAAACGTACAGAGCAATATATTTTGCATGCAAATCTTAGCTTGTTGTTCCACCGTGCATGTTTTGCGTGATTGCAGCTCTGTCAGGTAGGTAAACAAAAATGGTAGTCCGTTGTTTTTGTATCGATAATTTAAGCCGCGGCTGGGCATATACTGAAGTATCGATGCCTTGACCTAAGTGAGTAAGCAATCGCAGTGCGCAGGGTGACCACATCGCTTGATTCAATAATGCGCTAAAATATGACAGCAGTAAACTCAATTTGCAGCTTAAGGTGTGAAATGCGATAAAAATGCGAGCTAATATAATAAATACAAAAGAGAATTGCTGTATGAATTAGTCAAATAACTGCGCCTTAACCCACATGCACCTACACTGAACCCTTCAAAGTATAGAGCCACTTTTTGCTAGTTTAAAACTTTTGATTTTATTTCTTTCTAATTAAACAAATTATTTTATTTAGTTATATAGTTTGTTTAATTAAACATTTTTTTTTTTTTTTGTTGTAACCTAAGAATTTAACTTATGAATCGGCTTAAAACAAGTTGTTAGTACATTGAAGGCTGGCTTGATTTGATTTTAATTCTAGGTAAACTCATCCGATCCCTTTAAGACGCGACTAACTAACACTTAACATATCCGCCGCACACACAGGTGAAGGGGGCACAAGAATTTAGAAATTTATACAATTTATTTGAATTCTGCCAAAAGTCAAGCAAAACACGCCAAAAAAGAAAGAACAAAAATAACTATATAATGTAGTATATGTCGGGGGCTCTTTTTCGGGTGATCATCGATTGCTTTGCGTGTGTCGTGTGGCAACAAAACAAATTGTGATTCTGTGTATAAAAAAATTTCGGTTTTTTGTGCATTTAGTTAGCGTAAGTAAATCTCTCTGGCAATGATGGTATGTTTGTGTGTGTGTGTCTGTGAGGAGTCTCCATTCTCTGCTCTCACTCTCTTCTTCTCTGTCTAGTACTCAAAATTGAACGAGGCATTTCGACCGCCACCAAACTGGAAGAACGAACGGAACATCTGATTGGGGTCGAAGTCGGCTGTGGGGGAGGGGGAAGAACAATAAAAAGCAATTAGAATCTTATCACATTGAATATCCACCTGCTGACATCTGCATACCTTGCTCTTGCTCTTCTATATCCTGTCCGCTGTCATAGCGCGCCTTCTTACGCGCATCCGAGAGTATAGCATAGGCCTCACCAATCTCCTTGAACTTCAACTCCTCCTCCTTACGCTCCTCGGCACTCTTGCCGGCATGTCTATCGGGATGATGGATGAGTGCCTTCTTGCGATACGCCTTCTTGATCTCATCCTCGTTGGCATTGCGCGCCACACTCAGGATCTTGTAATAATCCTTACGCTTCGACTTCTTCAGCGCGAACTTGGCATCACGCAGCAATCTTTTAATCTCTGGGGTCTTCTCTTGCTGCAGCGCTGCCTCGTAGTCGGCCACCGCCTCCTCAAACTTCTCCAGATCATTGTGACAACGGGCACGCAGGAGCAAAGCTTTGAGGTACTGCGAATTAAGTTCCAGGACACGATTACAATCCACAACAGCCTCGCGTAACGCGCCAATGCGTGTATTGACCAGAGCACGATTGTACAACAGTTTTGAGTTAATATCCTTATTGTGCTCATCGATCTTGAGGGCATCTGTGTAGATCACATGCGCCTCACGATAACGTCCCGACTTGAATAACATATTGCCATTCTCCTTCATCTCCTTGAGCTGTTTGCATTTACTACGCATGCGCTTAGACTTCTGATGATCGGGATCCAGTTGCAGGGCACGCTCAAAGTGCAGTATACCCTTCTCCAAATTGTCCGTATAGTAAAGGCAAAGGCCACGCACATAGATCGCATCAGCTGAGGTGCTATCCAATTTCATTACACCCACAGCGATGTCCAGCGACTCGTCGCAGCGACCCAAATAGGCCAAGCATTCGGCTTTGAGCAGGCGATAGCTGTGAGAGCGGGAGAAAGGGAAAAAGATTAAATTGGAGACTAAGAGATTGGACTGTTATATACCCGATACACACATGGTATTATGCATTGCATTCTTGCAGGCAAAGTGAAATTTGCTCATCCAATAAAATTATTGCAACTAAATTTGTAGAAAACAATAAAAACCAATAATGAACCTCGCGGCTTTAAAATCTCGTTTGCAATTCGATATGGCGGAGGCGGAAACGGGTATGGAAATACTCTTAAACATACATATAATAATAACTCTAAATCTTTGTGATCCGGCTGTTCATACGAAGGGATATATCTATATCAACAGAAATGTTGATGCTTATCAAGAATATGAATACTTTGTGAGCACGAAGATGCTTTCATCTTCATGATAAATACAATTTAAGTACGTAATAACTTATAATGCTTGCTACCCTATGTATATCGGGTTTTGATGTGTGTGTATATGTCTATATTTTTTTGCAACCTTACCGCAAGCAGGCGGGCGCTATCTTCAGAGCACTGTCCAAGTAGTAGACCACATTGCGGTAAGCCTGTGTATCGTAGTTACTCTGTATGGTGGTTTCCAGTTGTCGTAGCTTTTGCACCGATTGCTGCTCCGCATTCACGGCGGTGCTCTGCGAATCCAACTCCGTGATGGCCTTGATGGCCTGCTCGGTGCCAATGACATCACCCAGGGCCAGGCAACATTTGGCAATGCGAACGTAGGCCTTCTCGAAGCTCGGATCCAGACGTATGGCATGGCGGGCATCGGTTAGAGCACTGTTATAGTTGAGCAACATCATGTAGCAAGCGGCGCGATTGCCATAGTAGGCAGCGGAATCCGGACACAGACAGATGGCATCCGAATACAGTTTGAGTGCGTTCTGATAGTTTTGTGCCTTGTATTGGTCGTTTCCAAGTTTTTTCTTCTCTTCAGCAATGCTGGAGGAGGAAGAGAAAAGAGAAAGTGTTAATAACTGAATAGAGAGATATCATGGAGAGCTCATTACGAGATCGCAGTAACTCTTGGAGAGCTCTCTTGATTTTGATGATCTGAATAGTTTTTCAGCTTTTCTAGTCTTTTATTTCGGAAATAGCAAAACACTGAGATGGATCTGAAGCTCTGTTATATAATCAACACTTCTTCTATACTTACTATATCATATTTAAACTTCTGTCAATCGAGTGGGTATATTAAATCTTTATTGAACCCTTTATTTTGGGAGGATCCCAAGTAATAATGCCTGTTAATCGTCTTCGTGATTCTTTTGTTAAACTTGGTGTATTTTTTTATTCCGCAATTTGTTTTTTGTTGTTTTGGAATAGTTCCGTAAATGAAACAAATTGAGTTCTGTCGCACAAGTACTTAAAACTAAAATTTTGCTTCTAGTATGAGCTGGTAAATCAAAAACACATCGACATGTGTTAGAAAGCATGTTTGATTTGGGATTATAAATAGTAATAAAGAGATATTCAAAGCAGACAACTTGTTAATAAAGAAGGGAAGGCGGTGGCCAAGGGGATCCCAACGAAGGGAAACCTGCTGCAGTTGGGCGTCAAAAATAAAGAACTTCCAAGTGCTCTCGACTATGAGATACTTTGTAACTAATGTGGGAAATATACATACATACATATAGTACAATAAATGCCATTGAACGATCGACTAATCGAGGCTTTCTACATATGTCAAGGTAAGGTCACCTAATTATTGTGCGATATCGATAGAAATCGTGAAACGCAATAGAGAATTGCCTCGAACTCTAATGTAGTTGGTTATTTTCCATTCCCACGCAACCTAGCATACCCTACCCTATTTAAGATAAGGGGTGTATAAAAGCTGACAAGCTGAAATGCAACCTGCGATGAACACAATAAATATACACTCACACACACACACACACAAACACGCATGCCTTTGTATGCACCTTTGCATGTATGTGTGCGTGTGTTTGTGTCTATTTTGTTGTTATCATTTGCCGTTTCATTATTTGGCTCGTCGACAGGGGCAACTCTATGGAGGCGAAGGCAAGGGGAAGTGGGGAAGGTGTTACTCACGTTGCCGCGTCCTTGGGCACAATCTGTTCAGCATCAGGCATCGTTTCCTGCATCTCCACTTCCATGTCCGAGTTGTTAGAGGATTCCTCGCGTTCGCTGTCGCTAATCTCAATGACGTCTTCCATCCGCATCAACAGTTAAGCAAAATATGCAACTCTTTCTACGCTCTTTTTTGTTTAACACTCTTCGCTTTGCGTCAGCAATTCGTTTTTCGTATTTTTCTTTGTGTGCACTTTGTATTTTCTGCACGCCACCGAAAAATTACTTTGGCTTTGCGATGAGTTGTGTTGCGTTTGTTGCGTTGTTTTGCCTTCTGTCCGGGGATTTCTAGAATTTAGAATAATCGAAAATTCAATTTCAACTGATCTAAGTATTGCACAATTGTTCAAATAATTAATTTTGTTAAAATTTTACAAATTTCTGTAATTTTTACCCGACTCAGAGTCAGCGTGCTAATGAGTGAAAGAGTTGTTAGAGACTTCGATAACATATCAATACATATTGGGAACGATAAACCCACATATCGAAAGCCACAAAAAATAGGTTCTTATTGGAAATTGCATGCAAAAAATAAGGGAAATTTATGTTTATTTCTCATAATAAACGTATCTTGGGTTTTTATTGAATTTCTGCACAGCAAACTGAGCCTGAGTTGTTCATTACCAGAGTATCGATGCTTTATGTAATGAGTACTCGTCTATCGAAGATTGTGGCGGCATTTCAATAAAAGTGTTGTGTAACAGTTGTTGTTTTCTATTTGCCCGCTTTATTATTTTCGCGCGTAATATTTAAATTCAAAAGAAACTAATTGAGAAAGTGTAGACCTAATAGAACAGAACAGAACAGAAATTTTTACTTAAATACTGGAAATTATATAGTTTATTAAGTGCATATACACTTCATATATTAAACTCTTGCCGTCTGTACATCTGCTTAGCAAAAATTCGGAATGAAATTATATTACTGAATGAACCATATAGTTTTAACAATATTAGTGTATTAATCTTATTTCATGCTTTGTGGGAAGAATTGTATTTATTTCTTTATTTTTATGACGACATCAGCAACAGTTAACTGAATGATGTATTTAAATAATTGAAATTTTAGCCGAAGACAAACTCATTAACTTACAAATATCAATGAAGTGTGTGGAATAAAATATAAGTTTTTTATTATGCCTTATGGCTAAAGATATAAGTTAACATCCCAGTTTTAAAAGTTCTTTATGGTTCTGAACTGTTTATTGAAAAAGTAACTTTTACTTTCTGTTTTATACTAAGATATTATTGAATATGAGTACGATGAGGATCTGAATGCATTACGTATTGTCACTCTATTAGACTTTTACCGAGGTCAAACAAACAGAAAAAAATTTTATTTTCTTTATACAGTTTCATAATTTATTATAAATTAATCAGTCAAATTCGTTTTAAATTGTTGGAAAAATGATTTTACTTTTCCCAATCGTACAAATTTTGAATGTCGGCTGTCGGAATTGTTTAAAGGAAATCTAATACTAACAATTGAAATTGAATAAATTTTTAAATATTGAATACATATATTTAAACATATGTTTGTTTGTATTAAATGAATAAAAAGTTGAACATGTTAAAGGACATGATTGCATGCAAATTTAATAATTTGAGTACAAAGAATTTCGAGGAATGTGCATTCAAAGATCCAATATACTATAGAGTTAAGTAAATACGAAAGAAATATCATAATATAATACGTGAGCATACATATGTACATTTAAAATGGTGCACATCGTGTAGGATTTTCCGAGTTCATTCGTATTTCTATGTATACAATACATATGCAAATGAAAGAAAGAAAAACATTTCTTCAAACGAAAGTTCAATAAAAAGAGAGAACGGTTTCCGATTGGTTGTGCAAACTGAAATTGAAAAGAAAGAAAAAACTGCGACAGCTGCTAAGAGTAAATAGAAAAGGAAAAAAGGAGAGAAAAAACATTCACCTACCACATTAACAGTATATACATATGGCACACACACACGAATACATAATTACATATGTACATATTGTATATACTGCCTTTACATACATATGTACATATAACAGAAATGCCAAAAGGTGCGACAACGAGAAGTATTTGGTATTTTATTATAAGTATCAACGCCGCCTCAGGCCAGCCCCAAAGCCCCAACAACAACAACACATTCGTTCTGCCAGTGCTGCCACCCCGTCCCCACTCAGCTCTTCAAAATTGCTTGTGCTGCAATTTCCGAATTGTGCACGCAAGTGTGAGCGAGACAGTTGATGGATGTGTGTGAGTGAGTGTTGCCGAACTGCTCAGAATCCAAGCGCAAAAAATTGCAAGAAATATAAATACAATACGAAGAGAACGGAGACGAAGATGAAATGGAGAAAAAGTGAAACGAATGGGAAACGAAAACGGCAAAACGGTTGACAAACCCACAAACAGCATAAAAAAAATGCTTCGAGCTCGGCTGCTTTGCTGAGCTGCTGGTGAGAGAGAGATGAGATAGACATCATGCAGCCGGCGGGGCAGCAGCTGCTGTCTCGCTTTAGCTGCAAAAATTCGTTTAATATGAGGAGGATGTGGGAGGTAGAGGAGGGCGAAAAGTTTGTCATTTACTTTTTTAATTGAAATTAAAATGATTTTCCAATAAGAAAATGGGCGCTGTGGAGTGGGGTGGGGGCTAATGAAAATAAAGAAAAATAGGTGCTCAGCTAAGCTGCTGCGCAAACGCCGACGTCGCGTCGTCGTCGCTGAAGTCGAAGGTCGTCGGCAGCATCGGGAGTATACGAAGTTTTTTGCGACTGCATTGCATTTATATTAATTTACTTTGGCATAAAGAAACAGAGAAACAGAGCAAAAAGTAAAAAAAAAGCAGTCAAGGAACAGAGAAATGCAAAACAATTGTCATTTGTTTATATAAGCCATGTCAGCCATTGGAGTGAGTGAGCGCGCGCTACTGGGCAGCATACAGAGAGTCACACACACCCATACCATCTCACATACAAGGCAAATATGTAAATGCGACGCTGACGCTCACTCATGTTTATTGGTTGCAAGCCACCTGCTCTATCTGTGTGTGACGTGTGTGTGTGTGCAAGCGAGTCGGATAATGGGGAGAACAATCGGCACAAGCGAGATGGAGCGAGAGAGTGCGCGCTGTTGTCTGAAACGAAATGAAATTGAAACACAAATGAAATGAAATCATCGCAATCAAAAAACGCCAAGCCAACAAACGAAATGAAAAAATAAATATAACGAATATACGTGTGTGTCTGTGTGAGTGTGTTCTGCTGTGCCATGGTAGGGTGGCCACAGCGACGTCGACGTCGGCGTACACGAGCACTCCAAGTATGAGTATGAGTGAGAGAGCGCTGACAGCAGCAGCACCAGCAGCAGTGTGTGTGTGAGTGCAGGCTGCAAAAATTCTTCCGTCTCAACCATCGTTCTTGTTCTGTCTGCGCTCTGCTTCTGCTTCTGTGTTTCATTTCATTTGTGTTTGTTTTTGTTTGAATTTTATTTCGTTTGTCATTGTGTTTTCGGGGATGCTAACACAGGAGAGTGCTCGGGCACACACATACATACCCTGGCATACAAACGCACACACAGCAGAGGTCGCAATTGTATACCACTCCCACTTTTTGTTGGTATTGGTGTATAATTGAAACGGCAGCACAATCGTATACATATCGGATCGGGTTTTGCACAATCGGAGATACGCACAGACACATATACAATTGTGAGTGCTGTATGTGTATGAGTGTGTGTGCTGTGTGCCGTGTGCCGTGTTTGCATGTATGTAATGTAGATGTAGATGAAAGCCGCTGCCGTCAGGGCTGCGCGGCGCGGATGCCGTCGCCGCCGACGAGGCAATTCTCGAACTCTGGAAACTGGTAACGAAACGAAACACATTTGGTTCGCCTTCATTACGAATTTGTCATTCGTAAGCGAAGGTAATGCAATAAAGTTTTTGCGCGCGCATTTAGTATATTTTTAACTCGCCCAGCAGCGAAATGTACCACGGTATATAACGAAGGCGAATCGTGGATGGGTGGCAACACTGTGCACTCCCTTACTCTTTCTCTCTCTCTCTCGTGCTCCCTGTCAGTGCCAGTGCCAGTGCTAGTGTTAGTGTTCGTTTGTGTGCGTGTACATGTGGGCGGGTGTGACATTGAGTGACGATTCCCTTTCGTATGCAATTCTTTCCACGATTTTTCGGAGTACCACTTCGCAGTCGTCCGGCCCGGAAGACCAGAAGCAGCCGCAGCAGCAGCAGTGGACGAAAATTGTCTCTCTGCCCACAGTGACAAATACCGTCGGTATTTCAACGTGTGTCCGCATAATTCTCACTCTTCTCTCTGTGTCGCCGCGGCCAATTGGCTTTTTCGCCTCGCGTACAACAATAATAATCATTTTTGTGCAAAGTTTGATTCGTGCAATTTCGATAAAAATGCAAATAGAGTTGTCACGTGTGTTGCGCATGCAATAATTGGAGAAAGTTCAATGAAACTATCGAAAAAATTACAACTAAATAAAGAAAGTGTGCGAGTGCTTATAAAAAAGAAGAAAAAACTACAAGTGTTTTAAAATAATCATAGAAAAAGGTAAATTTCTTGTTGGCAGGCAAGAAAAATATTGAATATGGAAATATTGGGTATTTAATTATTTTTGCCCTAGAAAAAAATGGATTGCGAATAATTAATTTAAAACAATCTTCAGAAACAATTATAAAACCGCATATTTTTTCTTGATTTCTAGTTAGAAAAAGTATGTATATTATTAGTATTCATTTTTGTTGGTGATACTAAATATTTAATTCATTTTGAATGAGAAACAAATGGATAAAAGCGTTAATTGATTCTATAAAATCATGGTTTATTAGAAACAATCATTTCTTTTGATTTCTAGTTTAAAAAGAATAGAATATTATAAATATTCAATGGTTTTATAAGTTAAACAGAAAAACAAATGTGATAAGATATTAAATTAATTGTATGAGCTGAGAACCAGTTTCAGCATTTTTAGTGACTTGCAAATATACAATATGTATTTACAAAAAATTGCCATAAATATTGCTATCTTTTTAATTATAGACAAGTGTCATTATGGCAATCAGTTTGGAATTGATATATGTACATACATGCACTGATCAAGGTGTTCTAAAGTAATAATTTCTTTCAAATGTTTGTTGTTACAAACTTAGTTTTTATGTATCAATCTATAAAGAGAATTCACCCTGATACTATCGAATTGTCAGTTTTAAGACCTAAACGTGAAATAGTATTTAATTTCCACCATTTTTAAAAAAAGTTTAAGAATTCCAGTTCTTTATTTACCAGTTTCTCAAATGATTCGAAATGTATTCAAAGCTTACGAGAAATAATTAAAAATGAATTAAAAGTTCATTAATAATTCGATAGGTTTTTCATTCATTTTGTTTCTCCAAAAAACAGAAATTAGCACCACAATTAGGCGAGAAAAAAAGAAGTTATAAATAAACAACCAGAAAGATCAATATAAAAATCTTAACTAATGACGAAGCATGGATTCTGTCAATGCCAATAGCCAATCCGTGAGAAGTGAATATTGTGAAAAGCAACAACAACAACTACTACAAAAAAAGGCTGATGAACAGTCTCTGAACAACAACAATAACAACACCATCAACAAGAACAACAACAATACAACAGCTATCAATAACAATTACAGCAATCAGAGCAACTGCAGCAGCAGCATCAGCTCCCACAGCAGCAGCAGCAGCAACATCAGCAACATCAGCAGCATCAGCAGCAACAACATGAACACGACAGCAATGTTGATGCATCACCAGCAGCAACAGCAAGTGGCAGCAGCTGCTGCAGCAGCAGCACAACAACAGCAACAACAGCAGCAACATCAGCAACAACAACAACAGCAGCAGCAGCAACAACAGCAGCAACATCAGCAACAGAATGGTGGACGCGACGGCAGCAACAGCTCCCGCAGCGGAGGAGCTGGAGACGGCGTAGATCGGCCACCAAATGGGCGTAGCTTGCACAGCACCACCACAGGCAACAACGGACGCGGCTCGAGCTGCGGATCCCCAGCGAGCAGTCCAACGCGTCATGGCAGCGCTGTCAGTCCGGTCAGCACATTGAATCATTCAATGATGGCGCAAATGGCACAACAACAACAGCAAGCGCAGCAGCAGGCGCAACAACAACAACAACACCATCAACTAAGTCCGCCGCCGCATGTAACCGCAGCACTGCCCACCGGGCTGGCACCACGGATGCCACACGGATTGCCACCACATTCGCTGGGCCTGCTCAACTCACTGCAGATGATGCATCATGCATCGCCGTTGGAACTGATGGCCGCCGCTCATCATCATGTGCCACCGCGTTCGTATAACTCACCGCCTCCCATATCCACCTCAGATCCGAGTGCGAATGAATGCAAATTGGTTGAATATCGTGGCCAAAAGGTCGCTGCATTTATCATAAGCAATGAGACAATGCTCTGTTTACCGCAAGCTTTTGAGCTGTTCCTCAAGCACCTAGTTGGGGGCCTCCACACGGTCTATACCAAACTGAAGCGCCTCGATATTGTGCCCCTCGTATGCAATGTTGAGCAGGTGCGAATATTGCGTGGCCTGGGCGCCATTCAACCGGGTGTCAATCGCTGCAAGCTGCTCAGTTGCAAGGACTTTGATGTGCTCTACAGGGACTGCACCACAGCCAGGTACGGATACGTATACGATGCGATACGATACGATATATGTACATATACCATAAGTATAGTATGATTTTTACACAGAGTTTGCAGTTGTGAAATTTTACTCATTTCCTGTTTTGTTGTTGCGTGAGACAACCTTACTCTTTTTTAACACCCTCTGCTCCCCATCCACCCGCTCGTAGTTGCAACGCACTTGCTATACAAATACTTTTAATCGGGCTCTATATCGATATCGATTCAGTTGCGCAACTAATCAAAAAACCTTCCTCCTGCGATGACATTTGGCGGAAATACGCAATGCCAATGTAACTAGCTCCGCCCCCGTCTCCACCACCTTCTCCTTTGGAGCGGAACATGGAGCAGAAGGTAGCAGCACTCAGTAGTACCCCATTGATAACCATAGTTTGTATGCAGGCACAATGCCAGCACCCACGGCGAGTTGCGTAAACGATTTGTAAACGATTCTAACAATAGTTGGACAATAGTTTGTTCCCCCCCACTCACAGTTTGGTTCGCAAATATTGGTAGTACGCGGGGCCCGTCAAAGAGCTTCCGTTCGAGTTAAAATTACTCAGCCCCCACCCAGCAACAATATGAGTTGGTCTTTAATAGGGAAATGTAACTTGTACTGTGAGCTTTTAGGGAAATACAATAAAATAAGTTCGCTACTGGGTAATGTGATAATGTGATAAGAATGAATAACAAAGCAGGTTTTTATGAAAAATTTTTGTATAAATAGAAACCATAAGACAAATTTCTAAAAGCGCATGCAGATTTTTAGCGTCCGTTTAGGGTGGCCGCATATTAGTAATGTACAACAGAACTACACTGTTAACTTTGGATACGTGCTTAAAATTTTTAAAGAAATCAAAAAAGTTATAAGAGATATACCCAAACAATTATTTATGTTCATAGTTTTTTTCAAAGAGTGACACAATCAGTTTATTAGTGTTATTTGCATTTTAGGGTGACCATATATCAATAACTCACAAATTTTGAAAATCTGTTAAGTTTAATCAAATTTAATTGAAGCCAGGCTTCTTGTGACTTTATCTTCTTCGTCTTTAATCAGCGATTAGTTTAAAACCTCTGTTTTTTGTTTGCTGTTTGGGGTGAACGTATATTAAAAATTTATTGGACATTTAAGCCGCCTATTTGGCTAATCTCTTAACAGTCCAGGCCAATTATTACATCAACCTAGAGAGAAGGTTCCCCAAAATTGCTTTGTGCGTTTTTCAGTTTGTTCATTAAATTAGACGGTTCTTGTGGTATTAAGTTCTTATATGCATACCCTACCCCCAGTGAAAAGCCACACAAAGAAGGGACCGAACGACGACCGAACGACAGGCGGCAAGGCAGACTGAAAATGCAATGAAAAACCATCTAGTTAATTATGGAAATAGTGCTCCAAAATGCACATGCGCGCGCTGTAATACCAAAAAAGGGTTTTCGCAAAGGGTCTCTTCGTCTGGGTCCGGGCCAGGGCCAGGGCACAGTGTGTGCGTTCGACCAATTGAAGAACAGTTAAAAATGCGGTTAAACCTATTATTATGTTGAAAGAATTGCGCAAAATTGAAACATGTAGTTGAATCGAGGCGCGCTGTCAAGTACAAAATATGAAAAAGAGAACAGAGAATAAAAAGGGTAAAGCGGGTAAAGAGTAAAAGCTAAAGCTAAGGCTAAATGTGAGTGTATGTATGAGTGTGTGCAAAAACCGCTAAAGGCAGTTGGCAGTTTTATAGGGTCGGTCGGCCGGTCGGTCGGTCGGACTTGCCGGCCAAGTCTCGTCTCGTTCTCAGACCCGTAACGGGAACAATGCCGGGGCCATTTGCACCCCACTGTGTGTACTCTCTCTCCCTCTCTCTCTATCTCTCTGTGGGACCTGGGGTAATTACAATGTGTAGTTGCTGTTGTTCTTGTTGTTGCATGGGTCGAGCGAAGGGTAAAGGCGTGTGCATTTTCACACCCGCTTACCCACCATGTGTCCATAAATGAAACATTTTTTTGTTGTTTCCTCGTCTTCTCGTTGTTGTTATTTGTATTATGCTCCTTTTGTTTCGTTTCTGTTTTTTTTTTTTGGTCGAAGCTTACACACAACGTTTAAAAATTGTTTTAAATATAAATGTAGCACCATACTTCACTTGTCTCTTGTTCTCTTTTTTTAATTGCAGATGCCTATCGATCAAGCCGCCAGAAAGGTAAACACACAAGTATAATAAAAAAAACTTTAGCAATTTTTTGATATCGGTCCCAGCCTATAGATCGGTCTTAAATAACGAAAAATATACAAAAAAAACAAAGTGAACTCTGCGTGCACTTGAGAGTTTTTAGAGCGAAAAATTTGTTATTAAATTATTGCTTTTTTTCGGTTTATACGGTAGGCGGGTGTTTTCAGGGACTGTCAAATGAAGCGTAAATAGAGCGTAGCAATATGTGTTTGCAAAAAGGGTCAAGCGTCGGGAAGCATTAATAGAGCTTGACCATACTCAATTAGAACTTGTGTTCAGATATAAAACTTTTTATTGAACTCAAATAGGTTTTCTTTTTTTCACTCTAAAAAACTCATAAGCGGATTCTTATTATATTGCCATATGTTTTTATTATATTTGTTTGTCTGCTTTAAGAGGCTCCTTTCGATATATGTTTAAGTTTGTGCAAATATTCCTGATCAGTGCAAAAGGGTATCTTTCTATCAGGGTATCTTTCTATCGACTTTGTTAACTTGTGCTCTCACTAACACAACTTATCGATAGTTAGCTGTCTGCTTTTCTGTCAGACAAGTCAATGAATTACAAAAGTTGTGAAGGCAAACAAAATTACTCAACGTGTCTCGTCGTGTCAAACTGATCTGGTAGCACCATAGTGGAGACGACACAAATTGACGACTCGATTACAACGTTGCCACTTTACCGCTAATGCTGTGAAAAATGATTACGCAACTTGTTACTTCTGTGGGAATAAAAAAAAAGAATTACAAAAAGGTTTTTGAGGAATAAAACAGATCTTTACAATTAGGTTGTTTGGTGACTTTAAAGATAAAAGATATAAAGACACAATACAGAACTTTAATTCAGTATATGAACTGATGAACGAACAATTAAACCAACTGAGTACAAAGTTTCCGATATAAACATGGTTAACAAATTAATTAAATTAATTTTTATATAAAATTAATTTCGATTTTACCGTTTCGCGGTCTGAAAGGTGTGAGCTTTAGTAAGTCGCTGAGTGTCTGGCGATTTGCATTTTGTAAATGCGGCTTAATTGAGTGTAACCAAATAATAACAAAAGGCAACATTGTTGTTAAAATACATATAAATGTAGCAACAATAGATCAATTTATTTTTATAATAATTAATTATAGACACTCAAAAATACAAAAAAAAAAAAAAAAAAAAATAGAAAAGAAAAATGCAGGCCAGGCCTGGTATTCTCTCAGCTTCACTTGGGAAGCGTCTTGGGTAGCTCTACCTCTATTTTAATGTATCTACATACTACGATCCGCGTGTGGTGGGTCTGGCGCGAGACTTGGGCCGTCGCGGCCGACGTCGTCGCGCCGGGCTCGTCGGACTCGTCGAGCTCGTAATTTAGTTTGCGAACTAAATGAGTTATTAGCACGCCAATTGAAAATTGAACTAACTTGTGCAAGTGGTACTACAAGTACATACAATTGTATTCAGTAGTCGCAGTACCCACCCAAGATAAAACTAAACAGAAAACACAGAAAAAACAACATAAAAAAATTACCCCCAAGCCCAAAAACAAAACATAAAAACAGGTTGCGAATTTCAAATTAGTGCTTCGGCTAATTGTGCTGTCGATTGTGAAAAGTGCTCCGAGATCAGTCGCTGAGAAAAACTATCGTATGCATTTGTATATCGCGCAGTGCAAATCGATTTATGTGACTATAGTGTCTGATCTTTGGAATTCCTTGTGATTTATTGCCACAATTAGCATATTATGGTAGCAAATTTGTAATTTTATAATTAATTTAAGTGTTGAATATTTCAAATACTTGAATGATTGACTGGGGTTAAGCTTGAATACAAAGCATAGGTTGTTGTTTGACTGTTTTTGAGGGATCTGGAATATTTTTAATATCGTTAGCTTGAATACTAGGAAAATAGTTGTTACTCGCTTTTTTTTGGGAAATTTGGATATATTTTTTGAAATATTTTTTTTAAAATTCATTTTTTCTTTCTTGTTTTCTTTTACTTTTCAACTCTTCTTCCCTATTTATTTCAATGTGAATCAGGTTCCTGCTTCGTAAGGTTGTCGATAAGATAGGCTAGCCTTAAAGTCTGATAAATTAACAGCCGACTTCGATTATATATTATTTTTGTATATAGTAATTTGGTATTATATTTTTAATTTGTTCTTGTTGCCGTCGGAAATTCATAATTTGGCTGGGGAAGTATTTTTTGAAAGGTGCAAACAAGTATAAACAAAGTGCTTAAGCTTCCTTGTGATCGCAGTAACAGTAATTACCTTAGGGCTGTCGCCATATTAAATTAAATTCGCTTTTCGATTGACCGATTGATTAGTGCTCTCCCCTAGATAACCCGCATGCAATCGAGTTGTAAAATGTTGTTTGCAATTTAGAATTCAATTAAATTTTCTAATTTGTATTGCAAAATTGAAACGTGGCAAATGCGCATTGCAATCCCAGAAAAAAAGGTGGCAACGTTGCAATCAAATTTAATTGCTGCACCAATCGAAGAGCGATAAATGCAAGGAACACGATACACAACACTGGTCAGTGGGTTAAGTTTAGGGATCCGGATTAGGAGTAGGCTGACTGGCTGCCTGGCTGTCCTACTACTCCTACTGACTAATGGTTACGACGCCCAAAGGCATCCTATGAAATTGAAATTATGTTTGTTGATTTATGCAGTAGAGTAACAAGGCAACTCTGGCTGAAAACTGAACGAAACAATGCGCAGCTTTGTGCAATTATGTTCTCCTTCTTCTCTGTGTTGTTTCTGTTGTTGTTGTACCTGTTTGCCTGTATCAATTTTCCAGCTGTAGCTGGAGTAGTGCAATAGTAGTCAACAACAAAAACAGTAACAACAACAACAACACCAACAACAATTCGGCTATCCCTTTTATTATGTTGCAAGTGCAACTCGGCGCGGGGCAAAAATGTTCAGCTGCAAACTGGTTCGCTACTGTCGAACCGGTTTACTCAGCATTCTTTTGGCAAGTTTTTTTTCTTACATTGTTGTTGCTGCTGCTGCTGTTGTTGTTGTTGTTAATTGATCCTGACTAAACGTTTGTTTTCACGTTTATGTTATGTTATGTTAGTGCTGCATGTGGTCGCTGGTCATTCTGTTGGAATCGAAATCGATTCGATTCGAATCCTGCGATTACTGTCGACTCACATCATTTTCAAAAAAAATTGTGCCGCAAGGGATCGCAAAAGAAGAAGACGAGAAATTGCTTCAGTTCAGTTTGGAGTACCGTTTACAGAGTACTGAGTCTGACTTATGGCTATATCGTGTTTTCTATAAGAAATATAACAACAATCGATTGTACGCTGCGATTAAATTCAGCTTCGATTCATTATTTCGATAATCTCAGTAAATTTTATTAACTTAGGGAGTCTAAGATCATGTTTAAAATAATAAATATTCTAGTATTATATGAAAAATACCTCTTCAATTAATTTATACTCCATTATTCCACTAATCTCACGGTTTCTAACTGAGATTCTTCCGTTCTTCCTTTAAGTTTGATTGATATGATAAAGTTTCACTCGTACTCAGAAAATCATCTACCTCATTTCAGTTCAGTAAACCTTACCAATTTGCATCTGTTGTGCGGGGCCAGTTGTTTTTGCAAATAACACAATCTTATCCAAAAAGGCATGAGTTGCTTTCAGGAAAGTCAATTTCTGGGTAAACTTGCAAACAAGACACAAAGTTGTCACTTTTCAATCATCATCTCGCATGGAAAGAGTTCTTCCAATGAAAGTAGCGGCACTCTCTTATCGCCTGTGTTACCCTGTAAAAGCCAAGAGAAGAGTGTTGTTGTTGTTAGCCTTTCTTTCTCGCCATAAATTCATTAACTTGACTGACTTGATTCAAACACCGCGATGAGAAGACGCGCGTCATGCCAGAGTCATATCACCATCAACATCATATCATCATCAACATCCGAATAGATTTCAACGTAACGCTACCGTTTAGAGGCCAAAAAACACTTTCGTTTTTCACTTAAGGTTCTTCCACTTACCAAGATATGATTCATTTAATTGTCGTTTGGGTGCTGACTCCGCTCTCTTTACATGAACTCGGGGCCAAGTCCACACAGATCGTTTTCCCTCTTAACTTAAGCAAATTGAATAATAAGATCTCAAAGTCGACTCGGTTCTTACATGCGCAAATATTTGCATATGAATAACGGTAAATATTTGTATCCAGGTAGCACACACAATCAAGAATTGTTCAATCTGTGATCATAGCAGTAGCCTAGGCTACCCGTGTTTTTATTTGCTCGACTGTTTGGTTGGGGCAAACATGAAGAAAGAATTCTGTTCGTATACCTCTTAGCGTTTGGATCGAGCGATTATAGGGTGGTGCTACTGTGGAGCTGAAATTTTAGCTATATATAGATTTATTAAGATCGATTTGGTCTCATAAATAGTTGCAAGGGTAGCTGTTTTAATTAAAAGACTAGGTAGGGTAGTGCAGAATATGATGCTGACCTTTTTCTTGTAAGGTTTTTAAAGAATTGAAATTTTGGATAGGCATAGGTGTTATTAAAATAAAATTGTTTTTTTTTAAAGACGGAAATTGGTATTATTCAAGTAAATACTATCTACCTTTCTAACCTACAAGACCTTGTGTAGTTCCGCAGTATCAACGGTATTTATTTCTTCTCAAAAAAAAAACCTGCCCCAATTGCAACATACGTTAACGTTACGTTAAGCCTCTATTTGCATTTAGTTTCTGAGTATTTGCGGCAGATACAGTTTGGTCTATTTGTACCGTTATCTGTATCTCCCCCGAAAAAAGTAAAAACAAATTGTTTATGCCTTTTGGTAACTACGCGCGCACTTACCACAAATATTTGTTGAATTCTTCAGCAAATATTTACACAGCAAATAGAAGCAATTGCGGACATAAATTCTAGAAAAATAGTGTATGGCGCTAGCCCACACAGCGCATACTATATCATCTTTATGGGAGGAGATTTTATAGCAACACATTTTAATTGTAGCACATGGGTTTATGGCTCAATAAAAGTTGGGTGTTTATGAGTCTAATCCAAAACATAAACGTATTTTGGATACAATTTATTTATTTGTTATGGATCAAGAAGACTATCGTAAAACTATCGTATGGCAGAAGATAAACTACGAATCGATTAAATACAGAAAAGTAAGAATATTTTGGGTTTGATTGAGGCAATTTGATTGGGGAAGTAAGAGAATGATCAATTAATGTAGATAAACTGTTTTTGACTTGTATAAAAGGCGTTTTAGTTTAGAAGAGATCAAATTTGACTTATTTAAAAGTATAGAAAACTCTCAAAACTCTCAAGATCACGAGAACTAAGCTTTGCAGCACAATTCGTAGACGAACTTATGCCCATAATAAATCATATACCATGCCATAAATGCAATACTACATAGACAATCGAGTCTGCTTATTGTGCCCTTAGCTTATCTCATTTTGTGTGTACTGATACCAAGCCATAATTGTCATTGCTTTCAACCCAACAGTAACTCTCTGCAATTCCGCAGTTCCAGACCGGGTAGACCGCCCAAACGTGGCCCCGTTGGCCTATCGCTGCCACCGACGCATCTCACACAGCATCCGCAGTTGAAGAAGCATCGCCTGGACAATGGAGACTACGCATACGAGAATAGCCATATAAGTGGTGAGTATATCTTCCAGCTAAAGAAATGGGGAAATCAAAACGGCAGAGAGGGATAGAGAGAAGAAAGTTCTGCAGTTTGTTCCTCAGCTTGTTGTTGTTGTTCCCAGTCAATTTGGTAGTTTGTTGTCTGTCGGCGCCGCCATAAGCACGATCGATTGTAATAAAATCATTTGAGATCGCGCGCGCTACAAACTTGCTGGAGTGTATCTCGTATCTCTCAGTTACAACGTGGAAAGTTGCAAATAAAAATTGTGATTTGTTGATGCCTTGATTATAACCTGGGCGAACGAGCACACACACACAGTCACACACAAACACAGACAGAATGCACAATTCACAATTGTTTCCTTGTGCACGTTCTTGACTTGGTTCGTTCCCAGCTCCTCGCTCCAAGTCAGACCCAGACTCAGAGTTGGAGTCAGAGTCAGAGTCAGATAAATGCCCATTTGTCCCAGGCGAGGGCAATCAAAGCGAAAACGTTTTGAGCAGTCGCAGCAGCATGTGATTTGGACAGGAAATCGCAGTTACAAACCGACTACGGCGACGATGGCGATGGAGATGACGACGATTGCCGAGTTATGATTCGTAGTCGAGTTATTATACACTTGCAAACTCGGATATATTCGCTTAGGCGAGTTGTTTGTAATGCATATAAGGAGAGATCAATGTTATATGCATATATGTTCTTGATCAGCAACAAACTAAACCAATTTTCGGATAAATGTTATGAACATTGTACAATATATATTCTTGGTCAGCATTTGAACAACAATTTAGAGCTTCTTAGAGTCATACATACTGTCTAAATTTACTTTATTTGATGTGTTTAACATAAAAAATTAAATACTTGATGAGATTCAAATTAGGTAATTCATTTAAAGCTGAGTAATACTTTCCATATAATTATAATGGCTTTCCAAGAAAATTACTGAAGAATACTACCAAAATTTGTCTGGGTATTAAATCTTTGGTATGTTGAAAGCAAGCTTCCTTCCTTGCTTTCATTTATCTGTTTCCTTCATCTTTTGTCAGTCTTTCTTTCTGTCAGCCTGCCTGTTCGTCAGTCTCTTTCTCTCTCTGTCTGTTTGCCTTTTTATATGTCGCTCTGTTCATCTGTCTCTCTTTCTCTGACTGTCTGTCTGTTCATCTGTATGTCTCTCTGTTGTATGTCTCTCTTTTTTTTCTCTGTCTGTTTGTCTGCCTGTACATCTGTCTGTCCGTCTGGCCCTCTGCTGTCTGTTTATCTGTCTGTCTGTCTCTCTGTCCATCTGTATCTGCCATTGTAATTATTGTAAGTACTTCGATAAATCTACTTTCACACAAAAGTAACGCTCACAATTAATTTATGTTTAATTTTTTTTTTTACCATATTGATGCTCTATGATTTCTTGAAGCATCTGACAACTTTGGCAACGCCCCGTTTTATTAATGTGCTCGAACGCATAATATTAAGAGAATCGAAAAGGGGAAAAACGAACAAAAAATAACCGAAGAGATGAAGAAGAAGAAATACCATTTCAATCCGTGGTCTTTTCTTTGGAACTATATGCCGCCGGCGCCGGCAGATCGTAACAGTTTGCCAAGTCACTGCGCCATCCTTTGTAGTAGAGTTCTGGGGGGCGTTGATTTTTCAGTGATATTGCACTATTTCATATTAAAGAAGATGCGTTGATAGCTCTGTGATAGATAGATAGATCCGTACGAGCTGCAACTGTATTTCCTACTTAATTGCATTTTCTGATTGCCGACGATGTTTGTTAACTCTTTAATGTTTAATTCAATCAAAGTGCGGGCTGGCAGTGTGTGTGTGCCTCACATAGATACATAGATACGTATTGACATGTGTGTGCGAGGCAGTGTAAACAAAAGGTATTCGTAAATATGTGTGCTGTTATTTTAGTTGTTGTGTCTAGTCTCCTGGCGTGTAGACGGTTTTAATACACACACGGGCACACACACAGGCATACATAGACCTACACACATGTATATACATTTGTATATGCGAACAGGTGACAGCAAAACATTCAAAATGCATAACATATGGCAAAGTAGCTGACAGATACATTCGAGCTGAAGTTTATTGGACAAATGATTGTGTGTTTTTGATAGATAAATAACTACGTACTTTATTATTAATATAAATTAGTTATTCAGCAGATATAGAATAAGTTCTATATAGAAATTATTGTATACACTATAAGGTCTAAGGCAGATTTAATATATATAATATGAAGTGCAGTGCAATTTAAATTCACTCAGATACTTTGCGTAGAACCTTAAAGATATAAAGCATTAATACTTTGAGATAAGCATCGGGAATATCTGCATAATTATATCAAGCATATTATCATGTGCATATTAAGTATTTATTCAGTATATGTTTAGTATATATTCAGTACATATTTAATACATATTTTAGTATATATTTATGTATTCTGCTCATCTTCATTCTTTCGAAATTAATTCCTTCGTCTCTGCTCTCGACAGATATGAATCGATTGGAGAAGTCGCCGCTATTGGCCAACGGCTACAATCCGCCGCCCATTAACCACATGGCATTTATGCAAATGAATACCCATCATCCTGGCGCGGCGGCACTTATGTCGCCCGGAATGCCGCCGCATGCGGCACTCCATGCCCGGCCCGAGAGTCAAATGCTGAAGGCAGCTGCCCAGAATGCTGGCATGTCAGCGGCCAATATGGATGCACTTGCTCGTTCGGGTATCTGGGAGAATTGTCGCGCTGCATACGAGGATATTGTTAAGCATCTGGAGAGATTGCGTGAGGAGCGCACAGATGAGCGGCAACAGGCCATTTGCGGGACAGGTGGCGCAGGTGGATTGGATCGCATTGGCGCGAGCGGCATCGCCCTGAACATTGGCAGCGAACGCGACTCGAAGCCGCGAGATCTCAGCTCACACAACTGTAAGAAGAGAGAAGCACCATACACTTGGGGTACAGGGTATGATGTGTCTCCGTCTCTGTCTCTTTTGTCTTCAGGCTCACCGACACGTCAGAGTCCCGTATTGAATCTGAGTAAATCGGGCGAGAATACCGATCATGGTGGTAGCAATTGCGATGCTGGCAGCGAACGCAGCGATTGCATCTCCACGGCTGCCTCGCCACGTGTATCGCGCAGCCTGGACGAGGGCAGTCGCAGCTTATGCGGCGGCGTACGCAGCGGCAGTGGCGGCATTATTGGCATCGAAGACGACGACGAGGAGGAGGAGGAGAATCTCAGCGATGAGAATCATTCCGAAGTCGACGAACGTTGCCTGGCCAAAGATGTGGACGGTGAGTGAACTTTACCTTAGCCATATTACTATCTATTTCTATATCTATATATGTATATATATACTTGTTCGCTTGACAGACTTGAGTGACACGGAACGTGATAATCTGTCGACGGGTTCGGCGGCCGCTGCTGCTGCGGCGGCGGCAGCGCATCTGCATCAGCACGCTGCGGTTGCATCGCATCATCATCATCAGGCTGCGGCGGCGCAGGCGGCGGTGGCAGCGCATCATCACCTGGCCGTGGGTGCACATGGTGCCCATCGTGGTTCACCCTCGGCGGAGGCAGCAGCAGCCGCAGCGCTGCAACATCAACGGGCCCTTAGCTATTCACAGCTTGCAGCAGCAGCGGCGGTGGCCAATGGCGCCGTAGTTGGCGCCGCTGCTGGCAATGGATCTGCACCGGCCGAAGGTGGCGCTCTGATGCCCAATGAGGCACTGCTGGCGGCAAATGATGCCACGGCTGCTGCTGCCTTGGCTGGCGGCCTGGCACTGGGTCCTCTCGGCATCGATGCTCATGCGGCGGTGCCCTCCAGCTCGACGGAGACACTGCTGCGTAATATACAGAGCCTGCTCAAGGTGGCTGCAGATAATGCCAGGCAGCAGGAGCGGCAGATTAGCTACGAGAAAGGTGAGTTGCGGGAGGGCAGGGAGGAGGGTGACTGTGGCTGGGGAGAAGGGAGAATATGGAGGAATATATTGTCTTGTATAATATGACTTACCTTTCTCTCTGTTTTTTTTTTCTTTCTTTCTACTTCCCAGCTGAGCTCAAGATGGATGTGCTACGTGAACGCGAGGCAAAGGATTCGCTGGAGAGGCAACTTGTTGATGAGCGCAAATTACGTGGTATGTTTCAAGTACTTTATATGATTATTTATACAATATGTGGACTTGAAGCCTTGTTTCCTTGTTCAAATATAATTCCTTGTTAGAGTTCTTCTTTTTTTTCTAGAGAGTTTTCTACTATCTTAGTCTTTTGTTTTTTGAATATCTCTGAAAATGTTAGACCTATAGATCGACAAACAGTGCAGGTTTATGCTGATGTATTGCATTGTTTTATAGCTGAAATTTCATAATGATAACTTGCAGCAATTAGTTTGTTACTTAAATCAAAGTTGCCACTTCTTATTCGATTCTAGCTACATTTACTTTGCGATTTGCTCAATTAAATTTGACAAAGACAGACGATAGAAATGCAGAAACAGATACAGCTACAAATAAGTTATAGTGTGCTCTATCTCTCTCTCTCTCTCCCTCTCTCTCTCTCTCTCTGTGTCTCTTCTATGCCAACTCCAATGAGGCACGCCAAATGTAAAACGACTCAAATGACAATGACACCTGATACTATGTTGACTGTGACTGCCCGACTGGGCCCTTCTTCTGCTTAACTCGTCTTCGCTTTCAGTGTGTCCATCGTTAATATTCTCTGCGCCCCCAATCCCCCCACTCTCTCCACTCAATCTCTCTTGGCTTGGCGTTTTGGTGGTCGTGTGCGTTCTTGAGCTTGTTGTCGCCGGGCTAAAAAGGGTTTGTGCTGGTACCGAAGCTGCCGTAAACTGCCTTTGACTGTCGCGCGGGGACCTTTTCAACAGAAATCACAATTCAAATGAATTTAATATCATTTCATTATTTAGTTACACTCGAATGATTGGCAAAAAGTAGCTGACTCCACTGACGACATCATAAGATGATGAGACAGACCGACAGAGAGAGAGAGAGAGTAACAGATAGAGTGAAGTGGAGGGAAGGAGGGAGGTAAAGGGGCTACGGGTTTGAGGTTTCAGGTGTGGAATTCGAGTTGCTTTTGGTTACAATGCAAAAGTTTTCTTTTAATTGGTTGTTCAACATCAACTTCACGATGAGTTCTCAGATACGAAAAAGGGTTGTCAAAACTTCTGCTTAGGGGTGAGTTCTCTGTGTGTGTGTGTGTTTGTGTGTCAGATCATGGTATTATGTTCAGAAAACATATTTCTCAAAATATATTTCAGAGCCATTAAGCCAATTAACATTAAAGCCAAGATAAAAGCACAGAATGGAGGATATAATATTACAGTTGTTATGAAATTAGTTCCATAGATTTACAGTTGGTATCTAATTGCAACTAATGATAAACTGAGCTAGCTCCAAAGGAATGCAACAGTTCAGCCAGGGAGCGTGGGCGCCTTTAGATAAGTGTGGGGAAAATTGCTTACTCGCTCACTCACTCGCCTGGCTCCTCTCCTCTTCTCCTCTCTCGATGTCGATGATTGAAATTCGATATGGTACAGCCCAAAAAACTGTCTATGCCTCGGTACGATCGATTTGTTCCACCCTCAAAACGACTGTCACTACGCTCTGATCGCGGCTTGATTGAGTTTCTGTTTCTTTGACTTGACGGGCCATAAGGCAATAAGCAATGCGGTCTCCCATCCCCCCCTTCTCTCTCGCCCCAACAAATTGATGTAAAGAGCGCTTGAATTGGTGCATTGAGCGATAGCAATCGATAGTAATCGTTGCCAGACCGCAAATGTGCTTCAACTGGCGCACAGACCTGGCAATGCCGACGGCAAGTTGATTTCCGTTTTAATCTAATTTTCGGTCGATTATTTCAATGGAATCAATTGAATTATTCGATTTTATTGGGCTTATCGAATGACTTAACTATTTTTGGATCGATTATTGCATGGTGTTTTTAAAATGTTACGTTTTTTTGTGGCTGTATATCGATCTAACTTTTGATCATCGTTAGGGCTATCGATTAGAACAAGATAGGAGTTATCGATTATTTTGTGAATGACTACTTTTATGGAATTAAATTCAATTTGTTGGAGAATTGAAGTATCATAAAATAAATATTTATCGATTGTAACCTATCGATTGTTAGTTATCGACTGTGCCTGTTCCCAAACTCCTTAGTGTCAATATATCTTTTTAATCAGATATTCAAATTTTCATAAGTTATCGATAACTTATATTTGTATTTATCGATTTCTCATTATCGATTATTCGCTTTCTTTTCAATTCTTTACAGTGCTCTACCAGAAGCGCTTTAGACGAGAGCGTAAGGTACGCATACGCTATCAACAGCAACTCGGCGTGGAGGGCAACAAGGGGAATTCGAATAGCGACAGCAGCGCCATCTATAACAACTCCGATATCTGCACAGGCGGCTCGGCAGATGCCAAATGCAGTAGCGGCAGTGACGATGCCGTGGAAACCATCAAAGGTAACTACTCCGAATAATTTCAGCTACTTACGATATCCGTTGTATTTTCCTCGATTATCCATTTGCTAACCCCTTTCCCTACCATCTCTCTCTCTTCTGCCTTTATTCCTTTTCAGATAGCGACGCTGGCGTTCATGGCGGCAGCAGCGACAAATCAGAAAAGTCCCTCAGCTCCACGTGTGACGTGACCGGGCAGATAGGCCCTTCGGAGACACGCTCCGATTCTCCTACCCCAACTCACTTCAAGCGCGAACCCCATTCCGACCACGAGAGTTCCATGGATCATTCATCGTCGCAGCAGCAACAACAGCAGCAGCAGCAGCGCAGCAGCAGTGCAGCCGCTGCTAATGAGGGGCGCTGCTCCAGTCGTGATCGCGAGACTCAACCGACCACTGTGGCCGGCACTGTTGCCGCCGCCGCAGCCGCTGCCGAGGGTAGCCTGGCAGCAGCTGCCGCTGCAGCAGCCGCCGCGGCTGCGAGCAATGGTAAAGTGCCTTGGAGCTATCCGGGAATTGATCTAATGGCCACTGGAGCCTTCTGGCAGAATTACTCCGGTAAGTTGCTATATAAACATACATAAGAAAACGATTTTTGCACGACCGGGTTGGAGGTCCTGCAACAACATGAATCTTTACCTTAATGGGATTTATTGAAAGCTTGATTTTATGACATTTATTGGTTCCGAAACCTGAACTTGTTGTACATCATAAAGATAACAATTTAAGGCATAATTTAGCTTATTCGACTGTGCGGTACCCTGTATTTAGCCTAGGTACTGTAACATGAAACTAAAGGGAATTTATTTGCGAATTTTCACGACTTCAATATGATTAGTAACTGAAATTAGTACTTCATCATGAAGTTATAAATTTACGACAAGTGCAGAAATATTCGACTGTGTGTTACCTTGTATAAATTCAGAAAATACTCTACAAATTATCAAACTACCTGATGCACTTACTCTGAAACTTATCAAGAGTTGAACTCCCAACTGTGAATTCAACTTTGATGCTACTAATTATGATGACCACTCCCCCGTCAGGCATTAATCAAAAAGCTAAAAATGATTACAATTTGAGATTTGTAGATATAGTAGTTTTCTACACAATTAACCTCAGCAGCAATGCGATCGGATAAAAAACACGGAAGTTGTTTACAATTACAGCTACAACTATTTTCCTCTATGTGGTCTCTCGATTGGCGACTGCGTTGTCGACAGTGCGCAGTCGTCGTCAAAGCAGTGTGTGTTAGTGTGTGTCTTCATGTGTGTGTGTGTGTGTGTGTTTTGTGTGTGTTTGCGTGCAGACAATATGTATGTGTGGGAGGGAGCATGAATATATTGTGAGACATTTCTGAATTGCTTTGCACGATATCTGTTAGTCGAGCGTGCTTCGTGCTTCTTTTCGTAGACGCTCTCATCTATTATTTGGAGTAATATGCTAGAAGAGCTGGCTGGGATAGTTATTAGACAGAATTTGGGCATAAGAAGTAGCAAGCTAGGCTGTTGTTAAATTAGTTATATCAATTGTCGATAGGATTCACACAGAGATTTTTAAGAAAGCCCAAAAAACATAAAATACATCAACTATAACAATTCATATAAAGGTATTAGAGGGTAAAGTCAAGTCAATTGGAGAAAAATAGATTATTAGTTATTGCAATAGTTGTAAGAATCAATTGAGTAACCTCCTTAAGTTTTTCTGAAGAAGTGCACCCTAAAATCGCAACCATACCAAGCCTCAAAATATGTAAATGAATATTTAACAAGCGTCTGCGACATTTAATAAAATTACAAATCGTTTTTTCTTTCTTTCTCTTTGTTTTATATTATTCCTCCATTAAAGAATCTCTGGCACAAGAACTGGAAATTGAGCGCAAGAGCCGCGCGGCCAATGCGGAGCGCGATGTAAAAAGTCCACTGTCAGAGCGACCCGCGGCATACTACAAGAACTCGGTGCTATTTGGGAGCGCTAATTAGGCCGAGCCAAGTGAACAAGCTGCTTGGTGCAGACAACATTGATTTATATGATCTCAAAGTGCAATCCAGGTGGCGCTAGCATCGAGAAAATGGCGTGGCAAGGTAGCGTGGCAGTACCGGCGGTACCAGCACCCACCTTCCCACCTCCCGAGGTAGAGTTGCTGTTGTATTTGAAGGAATGCCCTGAGTGGATATCGGTGAAAATGTTGAATTGGCCATTTTGTATATATGTGTTTTATTAACTGAAAAACAGCAGCATAATAATTGCGGTACTTCCGATCCCAAGTTGTAGTGAGTTGGGCATTTAATAAATAATATATAATATGATAAGTATATGGATAGTTTCCAGCTAAAATTGTCCATAGGCATACAAAGACTTTTCACTACAATACTAACTGCTTAGGTCAGGAAGAGGGTAGTTCAGGCAGGCATATCTAGCATTTAATATAGCGCATCCGAAATTTAGCATTGCCTCTACGATTGCTTAGTTCAAGGGTTATTATAATATAGTGTATATTTTGAAGATTTTGCAACCAGTTGAAAGAAAAGAAAGCCCAGTAAAAATAAAACCAATTTTATAATAATTATTTTAGTGTTTTAATGTGAGGAATTAACCATTAATCCATGTACATGTAGGATCATCTTAAGAGTTAATGTTTTTAAGCTAAGCGTTTAATTTATTATTCGATAGTATAATAGCACATTAAGCTATACTTTTAATAGAATTTTATAATAATAAAATAGCCTTTTAATATTATATTTCACTTATTTAGATAAAAGTCAACAAATAAATAAAATGCTTCAAAATACCCAAAACAAAATGCAAATAAATAATACGAAAGCGGAATAATGCAAATTTGAAATGCCTATTTTAACACTACATAATGCTATCAGACATACATTATACATAAATATTTATAAATATTAAATGTATATGTATGGGTTCAAGTATATATACGCATGCTTATACATATATACGCATATATATATAGACACACTTTAGTCATAACAATAGTCAGAAAACACATATTGTTGAAAACGCGGAAAAATTATGTGAACTTATTGTGCTGCATTTGTCGCGCTCTCTATTATTACAATAAATACCATTAAAAACACAGACAGACAGATAACAGATAACAGACAACTAAAAAAGTAAGCTAGTAAAACAGCAGCAACTATATCAAAAACAAAAAAATGAAACGTTTAAAAATAATATATATATAATAAATTATTATTGCATAAATTTATTGCGTCTCTTTGTTTCTATGGATGGGTAAATTATATTCTATATGGTATTAAAGTTCCTTAAAGTTTTTCAAAGAACGTAGGGAAGATTTATTTATCTCTCATATTATTTGACTTAAAGAGAATAATATATTTTCTTTATCATCATCTTCCTTTCAAGCTGTAAAGAACAAGTGATTTGTCTTAGTAAAATTCTTTAGACTTATATTTTTCGGATATTTTTTTAAGTTTTATAAAGAATAGGAAGTTCCTTTAAATTTGTTGAGCTTGGAATGCTTTAAAGCTGTATTAAGCCCTACCATATGTTCCAAAGTCTCAAGCTTTGTTTGTTATCTTTAACTTTTCACACTTTCACTAAAAACAGTGATTTTTTAAGCGAATTATTTACCCCAAGGCGTTGTACGAGTCGTGTGTGTGTGTGTGACTAATGAAAACAAAAACAAAGTTAATTTATATTCATTTTGAGTGAAGTCCGAAATCTTGCTAAACGCTCTGACGAGCGGATAAGATCCCCAGACGTGAAACAGTTATCCATCCATAAAAAGCGCCTGGCACATGATTTATGTGTCTGGTGTGGTTTGTGAGGGATCATCTGAATCTCGCTTGAGAAAGGTATTCGAAAAAGAAAGAACATAAAAAAAGAACAGAACAAAGCTACATATTGTTATTATATTATTGGAAAATTATATTTAATTTACAGTTAAACGATCACGTATGCTGTTCGCCCCAAAAACGATGCCGTGATCAAAAAGCTCTCTTCAATATAAGAAAAAAAAAGAGATACCATTTGTATTGACCTCAATTATCGATTTAACTTTGATATTGGTTTGATTTGCACATTTCAGTCCTGCTGGGCGTATCGGAGTTTATATATGATATGCTACATGCAAAAAGTTAAAATTAAATGGAATGCTATTGATTGGCCCCGTTCGAGGGAGTAGCTCCTCGGGCCATGCCCGGCATCGGGAGAGGGGGAATCGATGAACCTGTTCCGCTTTGGCAGTCCTAATCGCTGCCAATATTAGATGGGTCAGATCTCGCTTATTTCTCGTTTATTTCTTTCTTTTTGGCAAATAACTCGAAACGTTTAGTTGATTGCCGGCTTTCTGTCGGGACTGTCAGTCCCCCTCTCTAATTTGTGGCAATCATCTTTTGTGTTAAATGTATTGCAATTAAATTTCCTTATTTTGATTTCTTGGCAATTTTGTCAAATAAAGGAATGCTTGGGTGTGTCGGGTATTTTATTTTTGTTGCGGATGGAACGACGCGTGGCGATGGAACAGGCTGAGAAGGAAGTGTGACCAAACTAGTAGACCCTAGATACTTCCTAGTAAATAGTTTCTTAAACGGAAATGGCAAGTTTTCGAAAATTATACTCAAATTAGACATCCATTTATATTTTAAGATCTTTTAAGTATTATTTTATTGTTTTTGAACAGAAATTCTGTTAAAAAACTTTTATTTCCTTTAAATAATCGATTGCTTTAAGTTTATTTCAAAGTCCTTTTCACGAAGAACTAACAAATTCAATTCAATTTTTTTTTGTGTTGTACAACGCCTAAGCACCTGCAACTCTTCATCTAAAAACAATTAAGGCCATCATTTTTTATAGTTTTCTCTCTGTGATTGCAATTCTCATCTTCGATTCTACCCGACTATTTGCTTTCTTGGTATCTTCGCAATTGATCAAGAGGGGGAGAAACTATTAATTGGCAAGGTGTGCAATTGCAATGGGCATCTAATCGATAAGTTCGCAAAGAAAAATATTATTTCTAGGGCGTACGGGGGGCGTGGCGCTTATTAATCGTCAAGAAATTAGTTTTGCGATGCCTAACACGAAATGTTGATTGGTTTTGGCGTGCAAGTCATGCGTAGCTCAGGCTCTCCTTAATCCAGTTATGAATTCATACATATGGATAACGCAGCGATGGGAATTAAAAAAAGGCATAAACAAGTAATAACCATCATTATGTTGATTTGGGAGTCTTAATTTAATTTGTATTATAATATATTTAATTCCTGAGCAAGAGTATCGGTACTGCATTGGAAACCTCTTGAGTTCTTTTTGCAGTTCGCGTGTTGAGCATCGTTTGTCGGCCAGCTTGCGTTTTTATACCCTGTAAGTTGTGTGAGTGCTCGAATGGGGTATGATGATGGTAATTTATGGTAAAGTTTGGTGTAGAATGGTGTATTATGGTATAGTAGAGTGTATTGTGCTATAGTATGGCATAGTATGGTGAAGTGTGGTAAAGTATGGTAAACTATGGCATAGTATAGAAGGGTATAGTATGGTATATTATGATATATCAGGGCATAGTATGGTTAGGTATGGTAAAGTATGGTAAAGTATGTTAAAATATGATAAAGTATGACATAGTACGGTATGTAAAAGTATGGGTAATCTATATGGATTGACATGTTTTTCTTCGATAAATGATGACATAATATGATAAAAAAAATATATAATCATATAAAATGAAATTTTACTATCGCCTGCAGGGTATTTTCTGTTCGAGTGGCTCGTTCTTCTCTGCTGTTCTCTCAACAGCAACTGCATAACGATTCGAAAGATGTGCGTCTCGTGTCTCTTCAGTCTTGTGGCATGGTTTGGCCCTGTTAGGTTTGGTTTCAGACAAACATATGTTGCATTAATTGTTCATGTTGCTCAAAAGCAACTCGTGTTCAATAAGTTTTATTGCTGTTCAACACACAAACAACAACTGCAACAGCAACAAAAAAAGAGAAATAAATGAAATGAAAAATTACACACAAAACATTTTTCATTACGTGATTTTCAAGCATGCTGAAAGAATGAAAGAACCACGTGAGGATCACGAGAGAAGATGGTGGAGGAGGAGGAGGGCACTAAGGCATATGCGATAGAGCGGCATAAGTGGCGATAGCCTGCAAAAAGCAGAAAAAAACTTGTGCCTTGTGTACACGTCGAACTACAACTAAAAGCTAAAAGCAAGAGGATTGTTTAGGGTAGTCGTTAAAGCAATAAGGATCGACCCGACCCTCGCCTCGATCACCTCACCTCGTCGTCGTCGTCTGCATTCCCACACGCGATTGAAATCGCAGTCCAAGCCTCAAAGAGAGAACGAGTGAGAGAGAGAGAGAGAGAGAGGGAGAGAGAGTCGAGAACGAGAATTCAAACGTATCTATCATCATCTGCGATTCGCGAATCGCGACTCAATTACAATTTATTAAAAGCCGCGTAACTGATTTATAACCAGAGCCATGAGGGAAATCTCGTTCGATCGGGACAATGTTTACGTGTCCGTAAGTCCCTCTGACGTTTTCGCTTGCTTGTTCGGTTGTTCGGCTGTCAGTGTCTGGTGAGGGCAAATTGGCGGCTTATTTGCGTGGAAATTTGTCGATGAGCAGAGGGAAAAATGTAACCAAGCTTTAAAATGATCTTTATGGCGCTGGTGGTGGTGACAGCAGCTTATTAACAACTTGCACACGCACACACTGAATATGATCTATGGCTGTTTACACAAAAACATGTTCTAGTTAGGCTAATAAATTAGTTGAACTACGATTGACTTAAGAGTTTTGAGCTAATAACTTAAACAGTCGCCACGGAAGGTTTAAAGGAGTCAAAATGACAAATTTCATAGCTGTTGCACTTTTACTGGCCAAGATCCACCTATAAATATAGTTAAATGTAGTTAAAACTGAGAATTTTTAGCATGTAAGATAAACTGTCGCTGTGTTAGGTTTAATAGAGTCATAATTTTAACTTTCATGTCTGTAAGTCTTCGAATAACCAAGATCCACTCATTTTTATAGTTAAATGTATTCCGAATAAAGAGTCTTCAGATATGGAGAGGTACTAGCGATTCATAATGCTTAAAAGATTAAGAAGTCTTAATTTCTTAATTGTAGCTCACCTACTGACCAAGATCCAGGCAATTATGCTGTTAAATGTAGCTTAAGATGAGAATTTTGAGAATGTAAGAAAAGTTACTTCTGCGTATGGCTCATAGAAGTCACTGTGCCAAAAATCGTATCAAAATCTTCTCTAGTGACCAAGATCTACGCATTTGTGTACTTAAATGTATATTTTTTTTTGTCCGCAACTCAATTGCCCTGCTATAATACATAGTTACATCTGAAGTACTACCCATTATATTCTTTATAGGTAAAGGATTAACCTCATCGCACCGTTTTACAGTGATCCAACCGCTCTTTTGGCAACAATTGCAAAGCAATTTGATGAAACTTCCCCCTTTGGCAGAGCGAAATGTGCACCGGTAAAAAATGCGCTCACAATATGCTGCTACCTTTTGTTCGCCGCCTTCTTGAACAAAAAAATAACAAAGATTATAAAAAATTTATTATTATTTTATAAATCCTCGAGAATCCCTGGCGCTTCTTTGGTTCTCGGCGGCGGCAGCAGCAGCGACCCCGATAAAAAAAAGAAAGAAAGAAAGATTCTTATGTGCTCAGACGAATAATTTTCACAATGCGGTTCCCTATAACATGTGTGCAAAAGGAAAACAGCTACATGGTGTGCCAGTGTGTGTGTTTGTGTGTTTGCACATGCATGTTGAGGGCGCAGAAATTGCGGTTTGATTTCGTTGGGTAACTGGAGCAAGCGATTGCAATAGGTCCTTGCAGCTGACGTACCTCGGGGTAATTACAACAATATGCTCGATAATAAGTATAACCCGAACCAGCCTGAAGTGCCAGCCAGTTGAAGTGGAAGCGGCAGCAGCAGCAGCAGTTGCCGCGTTGTTCTTTAGCTCTCTCTCTCTCGGTCAGAAGAAGAACATCCGATATTATTTCGTTAATTCGATACTTTTATTTCGTGCCAGCATAAAAGCAATAATAATCCGTGTTGTCCTTCTTTAATGCCACGAGATATCCTGAGAAAAAGAAAGAAACACCCTGTAGATGCATCGAATTATGGGTTTCAATTTAGCATACCATGAGTGCGGGCTGCTTCCTGTCCTGTGGAATTAACTGTTTATTTTATGTGCTCTGTTTTTTAATAATTTCCCGTTAATTGAACAGTTCCTCTGGGCAGAAGAGATACCGAGAGAAAGACCAGGCAGGTCCAGGCTGTGATTCAGTATCTGAATTGAAGAGTTTCCTGGTATTGCATTGAATTTGCCTACCCCAAACTCGGTCCTCTGCTTCTTCTTTCCTGGATGATAGATGATATGCCTTAGCGAGCTAAGCGCAAACCGCAACTTGTGCACGTTTCTGGTATTCTATACTCCCCCGACAGCAAGAAAGAAAGAGACAGAGAGAGGGGGGGAGGGGCAGACTGAGAGTGTATGTAAATGTGCGAGTATATACCAAGATGCTGCCACCAGCACTGCACAGCGTATCCATATCCTTTCCGCTTAGCCTCCAGCGCAGGTACAGTGGGGTGGGGAGCAGCCCAAGGAAAACAGCAAAGCAAAAGAATTGTTAAATTTCTTATAGGAAACATGAATACAGGCACTTTTTGCTTTGCTCTCTCTCTGTTCTTGTTCCTATTTGCCTGTCTGGAACAGTTGGGCTCCTTTTGGGGTCTTTGTTTTGCGCCTTAAACAAGGTAAGTTAGCATGTACTTTCATATGAAATGTATATGAGTTTACTTAACGAAGACTTATAAGAATGAAAATTATGAAAATACAGACTGATGCGGGGTATTCATGCAGAACGAAGAGATTCGCTTGGTTCTAAGTCAATCAATAGGAGAATAAAAGAAAATATAAATTACTCTAAGCTAAACTAAATACGAGTAGTTCTTTATAATATAAGGATGATTCTGATAAATAAATAAGAAATGTATAAACCAAGCAAAGAAATTGGAATAAAATACTTTGATAAAGACATTTAGTTTCTTCTTCTGTTAAAGAACCTTACGATCTTTTGAAGGGTAACATACTTAGTTCGAGCTCTTCTTTAGAAATATTTCCGTACATTCGACAGGGTATCCTGCATCACAGTCAGTCCTGCCTTACACGTTCATTACATGTTAATAAGAACAAACGTATGTGTAAATATGCGGAAAATCCACACAATACAAAGTCAAGCCTCCACAATACTCCTTCCTCTTCTTCTTCTTCTGAGGAGGCATATTTGTCATAGTTGTTGCTATTGCTGGCAAAGTTTTCGGGGGGAGAAATTTTGTTTGCAAAGAAAAGAAAGTATCAAATTCCATTGCTGATTAAAGAAGTAAACTGGCAAAACGGCGGAGAAGTGCGTAATGCCTCAACCCTCTGTCTATTCAATTTCCCCTTCCTCCATCCCAAGAGAACATGTGTCTGGAATATTTAGTAAAAATTGAAAATGTTATAAATGATTTCATTCAACGAAGATCTTTAACAATGTTGTTGTTCTGGATTTCTAAATTGTGGCGCCATGACTGGACGAGATGTGTAGAACCATTAAGGCTTTAAACTTGCAACAATACACATAAGAAAGTGTATTAAGGTTTTGGATTTTCGGCGTCATTTATTTCGATTCATGTCAATTTGAAATTCAAACTCTTTCGTTTAAACTGCAATGTCATGCAGTCTTTTATTGACTGCATATCCCCACACACTGTGCAGTAGACTCGCAGTTGTTTCGATTTCTTTGCCTTATCCTTTTTTACTTCAATTGAATTTCAGTTGCTGTTTCCATTTTTTGTCGGTCGTCATGTCGTCATGTGATCCATCTTAATTCGTAAGACATTCGTCATCGGCTTTGGAAATCCCATTGTGAAATGGGCTACTCATGCGGCGGTTTGCCTGGGCTTTTAATTTGTCTCCGGCTGTGTGTGTTGCATAACATTGGGCGCACAGCTGGCCCGCGCTGATCGATGACGTTTCTATTTGCTGGCATATATATTCTGGAGTCTATGATGAAGTGGACTATAAAAATCCTTTCAATATAAATTGAAATTCAGCAGAGGGCGAGAATGATGGGAAATTGCAAACTAATATAAAAAGTGAAAACACACAAAATGTATCTAAATTCACTTAAGAAACTTTTTCCAAATTGCACAAACATTTTGGGAACATAATCAGCTAAGTAATTATGACTTCCTTATGTAATTGTTGAGTTTTCCATAATATAATCGCATAAAGATACAATGAGGATTAAGAAGAGTGCATTCAGTAAGTTAAATTGACAGATAAGAGAGCTAGCGAGCTAAATCGATTTGGCTGCCAACACCGATCAAGATTATACGTAAGGGTAAGGGGGTTGGAGATGCATAAATTTGCGCAACCCCAAGATACATTAGGATTTCTTTGTTAACCTTTTCTTAAAGGGTTCCGAAACAGGCTTCTGAATCGCGATGTGTCATTGTGATTTGGCATTTTTGACATATTTGCTGGTAGATTCAGAGCCGACGAGTGTGTTAGAACGTGATAAATCATGAGAGAGAGGGAGGAAGGGAAGTGGAAGGAATATTTTACTGTTGCATAAATTTTAAAACATTTCTCGGATTGGATCTTAACTCGTTTACCCATTCAGTCAGTCAGACTGACGTTGGGCAGCTGAGATTACAGCAATGACACGCAAGAATATAAACAATAATATCAACAACAACAGCTACAACAACAACAGCTGAACTGAACAACAGTCATACCTCATGGCTCCTTTTGTGTCCCTCCCCCTCCCTGGCACACAATTTCTCATTTTTTGGTTGCGTGTCACGTGCAGATTTCTCATTTGGCCACAAATCGAACTGCCAAATGCCAAATTAATGTTGATACCAAGATGTGCGTGTTGCACAGTTGCACAAATTGAATATACGCCCGAAATCAGACAGTCAGAGAGTTACCTAGTCGCTTCCCCTGTATACCATGCGAATGAAAGAATTATATTATCAGTGGATTGCATTAGGCCTAATTTGTTGTGGCACTTTAAACGGGCGCACGCAATTTTTTCTCAGGTTTCCAAAACAAAATACACAAGAAGTTAACTCAGAGAATAATTTAATTTGTTGCTTCTGCTGATATGGAAGAAACATGCACTCAACTGGCGAAGAAGTCCTTCAATTCTTATTTGGTAGAGATTTTATGCAATTAAAAAATGGTCACCTTAATCCTAACTGCATGAAAGGTTTTCTAAAAAGTGGATTAATGAGTAATTGTTTTTTTACTTTTTCATATAATTCTATCATACCTGAACTTGGCAATGCATAGAGCAAGTACTGTTTTAAACAAGTGTAAGGTCACCCTCATTAAGAAGCAACTTCACTCAGATCGCAGAACTGTTTCATATTTTTATGAGTAGCCCTTGTGTTATTCTCTATGTAATTGCATCTAAAGCAAATTCAGAAAAAGAATTCATCGATTAATGGGGATGGATTTTATGCAACAAAAAATGGTCACCTTTATCCTAAATTAATTAAGTAGCACTCCACTTACTATTAAACAATAAGCAGTACTCGTCTTTTTCCTATCTACAGCAATTCCATCTAAATCAAATTCAGGAAGAGAATTCCTCAATCGATTTAGGCAGTGATGGAACTACGGATACTACGAGCACTACGTCCCGCCTATTCTACAAATGTTTACGTTTGCCCGCTGGAGATGACGTCTAGAAGATTTCTAAACATTTCTTTTATGGCTAATCATATGTGTCCCGTCGTCGCCGCCAACAGGCCCCCAAAAGTAAACCCCTCGCACACTGGGTGGTAATTGATGTTAAAGCAACTTTTCGGATTTTAATGATACACTGGCAAGTATTTTTTGAGTTATTGCATTGAGCATAGTTTGTAATAAAATCTCACCCCGCCAAGACACCGAGATGCTGATTCCAAACACAGATGAAGTATGTGCTGCGATACGAAGCGATGCGATGTGTAGTTTTATTGTTCTGCTCGTCGATTTAATTAAGCCAGAGCAAAGCGTGCCGCCTGCGTCGATGTTATATGAACCATTTACTTGGGCGTTTATTTGTTTGTTTTAGGCGCGTCGTCATCAGTCGCCATCGGGCCTTCTTCTAATCCTCTCCCGCCTCTCGCCCCATCAACGAACTTAGCGAAGTCTTTCGGATTGTTGCTCTTATTGAACAATTTCACACGTTTCTTTTGCTCTAGACTAGTGCGAGTACTATAGCGTACTATATATGCTGTTCCATGATCTTTTAGTACGGTAATTAAAAGTTGTAAATGTTTATGTTCATTTCATGGTGACCACAAGACAACACGGCTGAATGTTTGCTCTTTTCCAGCACACACAATACAATCCAATCGCACATTCGCTACACCAATCGGCCAGATCTGATGAAGCGTGGGTGGTTTGTGCTGGAATCTTTTTGGAATAGATATTTTAACGAGCATATTAGCTTCAATTGTGAATATTAAATATAGCATTTTCAATAGTGAATAGAAGCAATGTGGGAGTTTACAATTTCTAATAGAATAACTTTATTTAGATCACTTAATCTGTCTTTCAAAAAATTCAATTCTAGATTTTTCGCTTCAAACTGTTCCACACATTTACCAATTAAAATTTATCAGTTTCAGTTAACCTAAAAAATCAGCTAATGGCGCTAAACCTATCACGGACACACTCTAAAAGTGGGCGACGCCAAACGGTTGCTAAAAATCGGCTAAAATAGCTATGAGTATCCACCTCCATCTATCGCAAGCCTGCGCTGTCTGTCGACAGTTAATTGAATTTAATTGGCACAGAATGTACAAGAAACTATAGATACGTATATATAGTTTTAAAGCTCGTTGTGTTGTTGTGCTTTGTTTTATGTTTTATGCTCGTTTAGCATAAATTTATGAATTGTTTATTTCGTTAAGAAGCCATAACTCTCTCGCTCTAACTCATTCCTGGCCCGACTATTTATAGCGTATTTTTATTGTCGCTTGTAAATGAATGAAATAACATGAGCAGCAGCAACAACAACAATAAAAAAAGAGGGAAACTGCAGCGCCAAGAAGAACAGAAACAACAACAAGAACAGCAGAAAAGCTTTTAAAAATAATTGTGGCCAGGTAACCAGGTAACCACAATCGGGGCGTTAAAAATCTGTAAACGAATGAAGCGACCCGTGCGCCGTTGCTGTTGTTGATATATTTCGGCGCCACTTGGCGGGGATCAGGCCGGTCCAGATGGTCCTCAAGTTGTTATACACTTGCAGAGGGTATACTAGTTTTGAGTAGAAGTTTGCAACGCAACTATAAATCATACGTGTATATACATATTATATTAGATTATAGTGTATTTGAGATAAATTTAAAAATTTGATGTATTGTCTTTGCTATAAATAAAACTAAATATATAAGTTTGATTTTAAGAGTGTTACATATTTATTTAATAGTTGCCTTTAGGATTATAGATTAACACATATTTAATATAATCCTTTAACTAAAATCCACATTAAGATATCATAACACCTTCCACAAAAACCTATAAAGTATATTACTAATTACTTTTGTAAAGAAAGGGTATAAACCCATCGGGACGTCGTGCTTCCTTCTTCCTTGTACTATGCCTAAATCATTTTGTGTGACAACCCGCTGACACTTGTACGAACAGCTTAATTCCGAGTTGTATCTGGACCGACCTGGACTCGATGAAGTCCATGTGGAGATGTCGAACTCACTTAACGATGGAGCAGGCTGAAGGCAGCAGGCACAGTTGTAAACCGAGTCCTGAGTTCATATGCCATCAAGCTGCGAGTTGTGCGTGGCTTATTTAAAATTAACAAAGCAATAAAAATTCAGTCTCAAGGTAAGCGATGGGAAACGATGACAATGCAAGAAGCCCAGGAATACGGCCCCGAAGCGAAGCAAAGCGGTGAACATTGTGAGAATGAAGCTGAGCAGAGAGTCTGACAAATTATTCAGTACGAGGCAAAGTAAACTTATAGTACGACTCGATGAGGGGAAGTAGCTTCCATTGTTGTCAACTGTTTGTCATGTTAGTCTTTTTTTTGCTGAAAATATATGTTAGTTAAATATATATGTTTAAAATTGAACCATGCGAAACCATACAAAATTTAGGTTGGGTCGAAATTAGTAAATAAATTGAAGGCAAGAAAATTTCTTTAACCAATGCGATAATAGAAAATAATTTATAATATATTTTCGAAATTTTCAAATAAATATAATAGAAAATAGTATAGGCTGAAGGATACCCACCAATTCAAATTTATTTGCATTTAAAAAACTATAAGTGATCACTTTATACTTAAAACTAATTTCGCAATCGCATCCAGTGTTGGTTAACTGCAGCCACTACCCATAAAAACCGAATTAATTAATGGTAATGGTCGAAGTAAATACGATAATCACGCGCCAACTTGCCCAGTGAATTTCTCGAGAAATCTTTATCGATGCTGAAGCCGATGAAGGTGCAGGAAGGCAGGCAGGCAGCGAAGGCAGCTTATCATATTAGTTGTAGTTGGCAAAATTAAGCAAACTCTGGACTCGGACTGGAACTTGGACTACTGGCTACTACTGCTCATGGACTGAACTGCAGTCCATGACTTTTTTATCGCCATCGTGAGCTGCATCGACAAAGCGAAACAATGCATCGCACAATCAGCGACACTTCATCGGCCACCGAAAAAATGCACAAAACAAAGGAATACGCCAACGAGGAGCGTAATGAGGGCGAAAATATCTTTATTTAAAAAGGTTGGAGAGCCACAGCCAGAGAGCTCTCGGACGACTCCTTCCAGAGAAGGCGGCAGGCTGCAGCAAGCCGTAGCAGCTTGGAGCAACCAGTCGAATACATAGGCAACATATTTGTCATTCGCATGGAACGTAGTAGGCAGCAAAAAAAAAAAAAAAAAAAAAAAAAAACCTCTCCCAGTGCAAATCGAATGCGCCTTAATTAGATGGGCCAATCTGCCACTGCTGCGGTACACAAAACCCGCGACTCGACCCGACCCCAGACTTCGAGTCGAGGCTCTGAGCGCACACGATCGGTGATACTTTTCAGGATGAGATCTTAGACTGGAGCCAGGCGATGCCTGCAGAGGCTGTGGGTAAACAATGCCATGTTTACAACTTGTAGACACAGTTCCCTTTTTAAATAAGGGCCTCACTTGCAATTTGGGTTAGAGCCACATCAAGGTCTCGAAGCAGCCACTAATGGCATATTTCTCATTCCAATTGCAAATAATTCTAGAGTGTAGCTCGGTAACTAATAAGATCACAGATAAGTTGCAGTTCAACTAGCCTGAGAGGGTACCTTAAACTATGATCTACTGTTATACTTCGGTAGTAATAAGTTTAAGTAACGTGCTACCTTCTTCTTTTAACAGCTCTACAGTTTTAAGTCAGTCTATCAAAATCTTTCTGATGCGATTTTGTAAAGTGTATATCTTATATTAATAATAAGGAATTAGATTTAGTTTAAGATTCGTACCGAAAGGGTACCGAAAGGGGTACCTTTAAATTAGGAACCCTCTTATATTTAAGAGTTTAAAGAATCGATGCTCATAGTAATTTGTTTAGTTTATATAATAAATAAGCAAGCAAATATGTGATCTAATGACTTCCATTTGATTTGCACATCTTTTAGATTGTTCTGAACTGTGTGCCCTTAATTTCTTGCAGTGTACGTGCTGTATATGCAAACGTTACTTGCCCACTGTCGCGCCACGCAGCACCAGGCACTAACTTAATTTAGTTATCTTACATCGTGTCGTTGTCAGCGCCGGCACAGTCCACAGTCGGACAGGCCGGCCCGAGACCGACGCGCAGTTCCCATCCTTTCACGGGTGGTATGTCATGTGTTCCCTGATGCAGAGGATGGCTCGTGCGCGAAGGGTTGGCGACAGACAGTGTGCCTGCTCGGCGCCAATTATACAATCGAAAGCAAGAAATGCTGAGAGATCTGGCAAAGCATTGACAGACAGGTGCTTAAAGGGTCTTACTATTTGTACCTCTCGACTAGTACCTTGTGTAAATCGGGAGCCTGCCTGCCCTGCCGAGGCGCCGCACCGAAATCTGTAGAATCTGCACGAAGACAAGATTTGTGGGGCGTGATAAACGGTGAATGGTTGGGACAATAATTAGCAAATTCCTTGAGAGGAGAGGACCCTGTCATACCTTGTCCGTACCCAATGAAATTATTGCTAATGCATTTTGGTTAACAACTTTGTAATTAATTTGTATATCGAAACGGGGTCAGTAACATTGATAACATTGGTGGATGCAGGTTAGAGTATTTAATACTTTATGGCACGCAGAATGGGGAAGCGATCGCCATTGCACTGCCCTCTGAAGTCATCCTGCGTCAGGTCGAAGAGGGCCACCCCGCCGAGGTTCTTGGAGCGTACCCACTGTGCCTTACTAGCAGCTGTCTCTGGATCTTCGTAGCTCACCCACAAACCATGGTCGCCATTTTTATCGGGTATGCGGAAAGCATAAGTACCGTAATTGTTGGTGGGATCACTTACACGACTTAGGGGAGCATCAGGTCCTTTGTCGTTCGTATTGCTGGAATTGGGAAGCAGCTGACAGATTTCAGCCCAGTTCAGTACTCCCGGGGTTTTGCTTTGTGGACCAGCTAGAGCTGGACCTTTAGTGGCGGCCACCAGAGGTATGCCCGAGCTGCCCGAGTCTGGAGTTAGTTTCCAGGCTTGACCATAGGTCGCAATACCCACATTTATCTTATTGGCTGGCACATGGTGGCGTAGCCAATAATCAACTTGGAAATTCACATTGTAGTGGGACAGGCGATTCTGACCATAGGTATCGTAAAGCGGTGCCGTAAAGTCTGCCTCATCGGGATTGCGTATGGGTGTTACGAAATCAAAAGTAGCTAAATTGATGAGGTCTACCTGGTGAGCAATGCTTGGGCCATCAAAGTACCCTGCGGGATAAGGCAAAGATCAAGTTCAGTTAATACAAAAGACCTAACTCACTTACAGCTGGAGTTAACATTGGGCAGAACTGTCAAGCTCAAGAGCATATTATTGGCCTTAAGTGCGATGTTCAGGTTCCTAACCAATTCGCTCATTTGGGCTTTGTGCGTCTCGGCATGTTCATCGACAATAAAGTCGCCGGTAAAGAACTTCTTGAAGCTCTTCCAGGCCATTCCAGCACCGGAATGAACCCTACGCGGTTTATTGCGGGGCAATTGCAAGGCCAAATCAAGTCCATCGAAATCAAAAACTCTTACGAAATCCAGGGCCGAGTTAATGAAACGCATATGTCCTTGTGGTCCCGATTCCAGCAGCTTGATATACTTCTCTTCATTTTCCAGATCGCGATCCCCGCCCACGCTCAACAAGAATTTGGTGTCTGGATAAATGTCTTTCAGCATCGTTACTTGCGCGAAATGGCGTCGATATATGTCTAGTGGTTTATTAATGCTTTGCATCTCGAAGGTCTTCCCATTGAGACCCGCATAGCCATAGATTAAGTGGGTACAGAACTGCAGTGCCAGCTCCAAGTCGTTGAAATCAAACTTAGGTAAACCTATCGAGAGTGAGAGAGAATTGTTTGTAGATAGTTTGTACAGTGGTGAGTTTAGCATTCACCTTCTCCCAGAAAGGCACGAGAGTCATAATAACAAATTAGATTTGGTGCAGCCTGAGCAACCTGAAGTGTTGATAAGGTAAGCGTTGCCAGCGTCAGTATCAAAGAGCGCATGTTGAGAGAGCAACAAGAGCGACTTAAAGATGAGAGGCGTAGATAAAAGATGCCAATTGAATACGTCCACACGTAGCGAAAAGCGAACCGAAACTGATATTAAAATAAAGGTTTTTTTAAAAAGGTTGTCGCACCTAGAGAGCTTTCAGACTCCTTCCAGAGAAGACGCAGGCTGCAGTAAGCCGTAGTAACTGGACACGGCCAGTCGAGTACATAGTCAACAAACTGCTTAGTCACTCGCAAGCAAAAAAAAAAAAAATAAATAAACCTTTCCCAATGCAAATCAAATGCGCATTAATTAGCTGAGCTACAATAGCCGAACGGTACCGGAGGAGAGGACCCTGTCATTTGTTGTACCCAATGAAACTCTTCCCAATGAATTTTGGTTAACAACTTTGTAATTAATTAGTAAATTAAAAAGGGGTCAGTAACATTGGTAACATTGATAGTATTTTTTAAACATTTATGCAGAGCTTAGAGTAGTCGGTATTTAATTGCACGCAGCATGGGGAAGCGATCGCCGGTACACTGTCCACGGAAGTCATCCTGCGTCAGATCGAATAGGGCGACTCCGCCAAGGTTCTTGGAGCGAACGTATTGTGCCTTACTAGCAGCCGTATCAGGATCTTCGTAGCTCACCCACAAACCATAGTCGCCATTTTCATCGGGTGTGCGGAAAGCATAGGTACCGTACCTCTTGGTAGGATCACTTACACGTCTCAGGGGAGCATTAGGTCCTTTTCCATTCGAATTACTGGGATTGGGAAGCAGTTGACAGATTTCAGCCCAGTTAAGCTCTCCCGGTATTTTGGTTTGTGGACCAGCTGGAGCTGGACCATTAGTGGCGGCTACTACAGGTATGCCCGAGTCACCCGAGTCTGGAGTAAGCTTCCAGGCACGACCATAGGTGGTAATACCCACGTTTATTTTGTTGGCTGGCACGCGCTCGAGGAGCCAATGATCGACTTGGAAAACCACATTATAATGGGGCAGGCGGTTCTGGCCAAAGGTTTCGTGGAGCGGAGCTGTGTAGTCTGCCTCCTCGGGATTGCGTTCGGGTGTTACAAAATCAAAGGTACCCAAATTAATCATGTCCACCTGGCGAGCAATGGTTGGAGCATCATAGTACCCTGAAGGATAAGAGATAAACTTTAAGCATCACTCAGTACAAAAGACCTAACCCACTTACAGCTGGAGTTAACATTGGGCAGGACTGTTAAACTTAACAGTAGATCACTGGCCTTAAGCGCACTGTTAAGGTCCTTCACCAGCCCGCTCATTTGAGTTTTGTGAGTCTCAGCCTGTTCATCGACAATGAAGTCGCCGGTGAAGAACTTCTTAAAGCTCTTCCAGGCCATACCGGCATCGGAATGAACCTTGCGTGGCTTATTGCGCGGTAATTGGAAGGCCAAATCGAGTCCATCGAAATTAAAGCGTCTTACGAAGTCCCTGGCCGAGTCAATGAAACGCCTCTGTCCCTGTTGTCCCGACTCCAGCAGCTTGATGTACTTCTCCCCTTGTTCCAGATCGCGATCACCTCCCACGCTCAACAAGAATTTGGTGTATGGATATTTCTCTTTAAGTGCCACCACTTGGGAGAAATGACCTTGATTTATGTCCAACGGTATATTGATGCTTTGCATCTCGAAGGTCTCCGGATTGATGCCCGCATAGCCATAGATCACGTGAGTGCAGAACTGCAGCGCCAGTTCCATGTCGGTGAGAGAAAATTTAGCTAGACCTATCGAAAGAGATAGAGAGAGTGAGAGAGATTTGCGTGTGTGGAGAGTTTACACTGTGGTGAATTTCACACTCACCTTGTCGCAGAAAGCCGCGAGCGTCATAATAACAAATTAGATTTGGCGCAGCCTCAGCAACCCAGAGTGTTGATAAGGAGAGCGCCGACAGCGCAAGTAGAAGAGAGCGCATGTTGAGAGACCAACAGAGAGAGAGAGAGAGAGCGCGTACGCAAGAGAGACTTTAAGATGCGAGGCGCAGATAAAAGATCCAAATTGAATACGTCCGCACGTAACGAAAACCAAAGCGAAACTGAAATTAAAATACTAATGGCAATGGAAATGGAATCAAGCGAGCTTTGTACAGCGCCAACTTGGGGACAATAGGCTCTATACATACACATATAGTATATGCGTTGAGGTATTATCACAAGCTCTATCTTACGTGAGTAACATACATATGACGGCGAGGTCAGTGAGATCACTTGATTCGGGGAATTTAGACAAAAAGTACCTCAGTCTCGCGACGTTTAAGTAAATAAGATTCCGATTTATATATATTTACTGTGAAATCTTATGGAAGTTGTTTAAGTATGAGCCGAATCTCGTAGAGAATCGCTTTAGTTGTAGCCAGCCAAGGGCTGCTGACGTCATTGTCTTGTTGTAAAAGATTAATTTGCATAAAGCTTTGTTTTGCTCGATCCAATTTGTGTTAATTAAAAAGAAACTAAGTTAGACTGAATATAATATATTATAATGTATTTATCTCCTTCTTTATTGAAATCTCTCTTGAGCTTTACAATCTGTATTTTATTGAGCGCAGTATGGGATACTTGTCACCAGTGCAGAGTCCTCGGAAATCATCGTATGCGAGATCGAAGAGAGCTACGCCTCCCAGATTTTGGCTTCGTGCATAGGCTGCTTTGTTGGCTGCTGCATCGGGATCGTCGTAGCTAATCCAGATGCCTTCTGTAACGCCATCTTGAATCGCACGGAACGCGTAGGTGCCGTAACGCTTGGAGGTATCGGTGACACGTCGCAGGGGCGATTCGTTGCCTTTGAGGTATTGATTGCCTGGATTTGGTAGCTTGGCACAGACCTCGGGGTAGCTGAGTATCCCTAATTTCTGCGACTGAAGCTCTGGTGCTGCTGCACCATCGGTGTGGTGTACCACGGGTATACCCTCGAGACCCGAGTCGGCAGTCAGCTTCCAAGCGTTGGCATAGCTAGCCACACCCAGGTTGATCTTGCTGGCAGGGAAGTTCTGTTTCAACCAGTATTGCACCTGGAAGTCGGCATTGTAATGGGGCAATCGGTTCTGGGTGGGATCTCCGTATATCGGGGCAGTGAAGTCGGCTTCCTCGGGATTGCGTAGGGGTGTAAGGAAATCGAAGGCGCCCAAGTTGACGAAGTCAACTAGTCCATTCAGAGAGGGAATGTCGAAGTACCCTGCAGAAAATGAACATAGCACACTTAACTAACTCTTTAACTAGATAGTTCAGTTAAGTTCTTACAAGTCGAGTTGACATTCGGAAGCACCGTCAAGCTGAGCAGGAAACCATCAGCACGCAGACTATCCTTGACATCGCGGACAAAGGCCGTAAACTGTTCCTTGTGCAGGGCTGAATTGGTGTCCACAATGAAGTCGCCGGTGAAGAACTTCTTGATACTCTTCCACGCCGAGCCGAGTTCAGTGTGCACCTTGCGGGGCTTATTGCGAGGGAACTGATAGGACAGATCGAGTCCATCGAAGCCGTAGTTCTTGACAAGATCATAGGCCGATCGAATGAAGGCCGATTGACGAATCTTATCGCCTTCGAGCAGCTCGATATACTTATTCGGGTGATCCGGATCGATGTCATGATCGCCACCCACGCTCAAGAGTACCTTTAGGTGGGGGAACTTTCGCTTCAACGAGGTCACCTCGGCGAACTGATGCTTATCAATGTCTAGAACCTGATTAAGACTGTGTGCCTGATAGTTCTCGCCATGAATGCCCAAATAGCCGTACACCAAGTGCGAGCAGAATTGTAAAGCGAGTTCCAGATCCGGATTTAGCAGCTTGCCAAGACCTGCAGGGACAGAGAGAAAGAGAGAACATCAATAGATAGGCCTGCATCAAGTTCCATTCTTATCCAATCTACAGAACATATAGTACCATAGTAATACATTATCATTGACTCACAACGGGGCTCAATTTACAATAAACAAGCAGCGTACACTGGAAAAAATGCAGCACTTTCTTTTGAATTGATAGATTAAAGATATTTATAATAAGTAAATTATAAAAATGTGAAATATTTATAATATTTTTTATTGATAACCCCAGTTAAAAAGTTTAAATTATAATCAGTGAAATTTTGCAACAGCAACAGCGTCGCAATTTCACTTTCGCTGTCAGCTTAGAACATTTTCTCTCATTTCTTTGTGGTATCTACACTCTCGTCTCACTGTTCCCATCGACGCCTCCCAGAGACATTACTCGTTGTGGTCCCCAGCTGGGCAACGCGCTTCTGCCAGTTGTCGCGCTGGACTCGCAGCGAGTTGTACGCGCTCTGCTTTTGTTTTCACAGTGTGCGTGCGTGTGTTTGTGCTCTCCAGTGGTTTGGCTAGTTTCCTCAAATTCTATTCAAATTGTTTCTAGTATTTTCGGTATGTATTATTTGTTGATACTTGTTGATACTATAAAATCGCCATATAAAGCAGTTTGTTTTCGAACAATAACACGCAAACTTAAGCGGGCATATCAATGAGTTTGTGTTGGTGCGAGCATGTTTACGCCCAAAGAGAACTTATCACTTGATAAGCCAGTGACCCCCAGACATGATTTTTCTACACAGCTCGCTGCCTCGTGTAGGCGATAAATTGAATTGAACTCAATACGATATGAGCGGTACAAGTGATTTGCAGCAAAATAGATCGTTGAATATTTTGTGAATGAGAATAAGAATTTTGAGAGCTTTGTATATCTAATTATAATATCTATGTCTGTATGAGCAGCTATATCTCAGTGCCTATAGAAGCTAGGACTATTAAATTTGGGAAAAGTATGTCTTATTACTGAATGCAACTAAAGCTTGATTAAGAATTTGGCCACGCCTTTCTTTTGCCCACAAAAAGCGACAAAAATGAATTTGCCAGCTTAATTTCAAAGCTAGAAAGTTAATTTTGATAGTGTATAATAAGCATTAACATTCAAACGATTCCTGCACGTATAATTCCGATTGGATAATAAACATGGAAGAAATTTAAGAGAGTATTTTACTGATCGAACATGTGCTCCCTAATATACTCGTACTCATACATATAAACACATGGGTAGATATATTTCTTACTTATATGAATATTTATGTACTGTAGATTTACTTCACTCTTAAATCACTTTAATTTGTGTATTTGCACAGTATTTTGATGTCGTCATAGCATTGTCACAGTTTTATTTATGTTTTTTAGTGCTTTAAATCACATGAAACTTGAATGAAACTTGGCGCACTGACAGCGTAGTTGCTTGTTTATTTATGCTAATTTCTAGACGCCTCACGAATGTATATGTATATATGTATGTAATATCAGTAGGTTTACCTTCACGCGTATAGCTCTTTGAGTCATAGAAGCAGACCAGGTTCGAGGCGCCGTGTGTGAACGTGATCAGCGCACACGTCAAGATCGAGAAGCGCAGCAACTGGTTCATGTTGCTCACTCACTAAGTAGTTGTAGTAATATTCCGAATTGGATTCTGAGGAGGAGATCTAGACGACCGTAGCGTCGATTATACGAAATCGAACTGAAGCTCTAGTCGAAGTCGCACAATATTAGCGCGACAAACAAAGCTTGCCACGAGCTTAGCTTGATGATATTACGCCAAAACAAAAAGCTTACGAGAGAGAATGAGAGATATGTATGGGGAGTGGCAGAGAGAGAGAGAGAGAAACAAGTCGAGTTCAGTTTTTATTTACAATTGCTCTCGCAGTTAATTTAATTACGTAACTTGTCGTTGTTTTTTTTCTTTTCTGGGGTCAAGCGATCGAGGTTAGCAGCTTATTTTTTACATTGAAAATATAATTCCCTGATTACAGATCGGATGTGGAACTCTAGGTTAGGAAATAAAATAATTAGCTGAGCGCACTATGGGGAACTTCTGGCCCGTGCATAGGCCCAGAAAATCATCGTTGCTCAGATCGAACAGAGCGACACCGCCAAGGTTTCTGCTCTTCGCGTAGGCCGCCTTGATGCCCGCAAAGTCGGGATCGTCGAAGCTCACCCAGAGTCCGTGTTCGCCGTCCTCATCGGCGGGACGTAGAGCATAGTTGCCGTACTTCTGTGTGAGATCTGTAACCTTGCGCAGCGGTGCCTTCTCGCCTCGATATTCTCCCGTGTTGTTCCGCGACAATTTGGCACATATTTCTGGCCAGCTCAGCACTCCTTGGTGGCTTTGTAGAGCGGATCCATCGGTATCTGGTACCACTGGTAGACCACTTAGTCCCGAGTTTGTGGTCAGCTTCCAAGCCCGACCATATGTGGCAATGCCCAGATGCAGCTTCTGCGGGGGACATTGATTCATTATCCAATAGTTGATCTGAAATTCGGCATTGAGATGAGGAAGACGGTTCTGCTCATCCAGAAAATGAATTGGAGCAGTGTAGTCTGCTTCCTCGGGATTACGCTGAGGGGTGAGGAAATCAAAGGCTGCCAAATTGATAAAGTCCAAGTTGGGATGCAGCCTTGGCACATCGAAGAACCCTGTAAAAAAGGAATAATCGTCATTCTTCTACTTATATTATTCTTATCGGACTTACAAGTTGAGTTCACGTTGGGCAGCACAGTCAGGGACAGCATGAGATTGGCAGGCTGGAATGAATTCCTCAGATTCTTCACTAACTCACTGAACTGCGCCTTGTGAACTTCCGCTTGGGGATCCACAACGAAGTCTCCCGTGAACAGTTTCTTGAAACTTTTCCACACACTGCCGATGGCTCCATGAACTTTCCGAGGCTTGTTCTTGGGCAACTGGAAGGCCAAGTCCAGTCCATCAAACCCATTGCGACGGAGCATTATCATGCTGCTGTCTATGAAGTTCTGCTGCATTGTACGATTCGCCTCCAGGAGACGCAGATATTGATTCGATTCCCCGACTGTATCACGATCACCTCCGATGCTGAGCAGTATCTTCAGATTGGGCCATGTGGCACGCAACTGTGTGATATCGCGTATGTGGAACATATCCAGATCGACATTCAAGCTGTAGGGTTCAAGGGTCTCGCGATTGAGTCCCACATAACCATAAACCAGATGAGTGCAGAACTGCATAGCGGTCCTCATGTGATTAATGTCCAGGTGGGATCTATTTGTGCGTTGATACGAATCCGCATCGTAGTAGCAAACCAGCTTCGAGTTCGCGGCGTATGTAACGCCCAGCATGGCGATAAGCCAGAGCGTTGAAAGATTCATTTCGACGTGCTCACTATCAGAGTGTTTAATGCAAACTGTCTGGCACGGGGCACATCTTTGTATATAAAGCTGTGCTCCGGCTTATTCATTTCATTCTAGCAAATCCTTATCTCATATTTCAAGCTGACGATTACAAAGTTAAAGTTCTGACTAAGTGAGCGATGACTTGAAAATGAAAACAAATATTTATGGAATAACAAATAAACATTGTATGTCGACTTTGAGATACTCTGCACAAGGTTAAATATGCTATAAATATAATATAACTTTATCTCAGTGTGATGTAGGTCAAATACGAGTATGATGGGGATTCGTACTTTATATTATACGAATGCCTTGGAATTCCTTAAAATTTTTTTTATATATTCTTCTTTCATTATACATACTTAGCTATCTTAAACTCCCTTTCTTACTGCCTTAATAAAAACGTACTATATTATCGATAGTATGTAATGCAATACAATATGCTCTGTATTTGTTGATATTAATACAGCTATTTTCTTGGGTATCTGTAATTCGAGTGCACGCGACTTTTGTCGACTTCCCTCATAGGCCTAATGAGCTGCTCGCTCTTTGTAAAACTCCGTATGATGTCTATGAGAGCTAAATGATCTTCAAAGTTGTCTTAAAGATGGTAATAATAAGACAACCTGCTGCGCTTTGAAGGGGGCGCCCGCTCTCCATGTCTCTCTCTCTCTCTCTCTCTCTCACACTGTCTCTCTCTCTACCTCAGTTGTTGAGCTCGGCAGCTGCTGCTACTTGACTCAGTATGGGGTACTTAAATCATTTGAAGCATTAAATACCCGAAACAAATAATGCCTTCAAAATTTTTTGCGACCTCTCTCTCTGACTCATTGGGTAACTAAAGTTCTGCTAATCTCGTGCGTCACAACACCAGCTACCCAGATAACTCTCAGCCATAACTCAGCCATACCTACGCATCATATATGGTTTTGTGGACAAAGATATGACACAAGCAATTATCAACAAAGGACATGCGAACTGAGGCACAGAGAGACAGAGGGTGCTGTGCTGTGTATGGGAATGCCTTTCTCTGTTAACACATAATACCCACGACATAATCCTCGCACGCTACTTAGCCCTGACAATGCATCTGATCACAATGTGGAGAGGGTAGTGGAGTGGGGTGCGAGGGGTGTGAGGGGCGTGTGCAAAGTGGCATTAGGAATAAGTCGCAGAGTTTGCACGCACCTCTCCATAGTTTGCTATCTGTGTCATATGTGCTGTGTGTGCTCGGACTATTGTTCTCCGATATCAGCGGGAATCGTGTGTAAATAAAACAAGCGACCCATCTGATTGAGATTATATGTATGTCGGTCTCATTTGGAGACCGAAAATAGGTCAACCAGCAAAATGAGAAATATGAAACTTGTAGCACGCTTTTGTATTTGTACACAACAACTGTGAATCTGTCAAACAAACTATCTATCTATCTATCTATCTAACTAACTAATGGACTCCTGTTTGCCGCCTCGCGATGTTGTCTTTGGGTAAATATGGCTAAAATGTTTGTTTACTTGCTGGCTTATGGCTCGAATGAAACTGGTATTTGCAAACCTCATCAGTCAGTTTCAATCAATGCCAAGAAACTGCGCTAAGAAGTGTGAAAAACTAGCGGGGGATTTGTCTTTACTTTGAGATGCCCTGTAAGCCACGTACAAAAGGTTCCAGAACATTCGGTCACATAATAATTATAGATATTTTAATACTTTAAGCTAATGATATAAGGTATCTTAACAATAAAGCACCTTACACTAATAAACGGCTTACATTAATAAAACAGCGATTTAAATTCCAATGGGTATCTCACAGTCGAGTACACGCACAGCACGCTCTGCTCTCTTGTTTGCCCTGTGATAATTTGTCATTCGCTTTAAGCTTTTTATCTTTTCCAATATATATTTTTTCATAATTTCCCCACCCACTTCTCATTTTGCAATTACAATCTTTAGTTTGGCTTCATTGTGATGGAAAATTCTTTGTTTCAACTGCTGCCTTCTTCCTTTCCTCCTTCTTTTAAGCCAGCCTGCCATAATTAAGTCCAATAATATTTTAAACAAATACCTTTGCCATTCCGCCCCCCCCACTCTTTTACGCCCTGCCGCCTCCCACTCACCTTTCATAATTATCTGTGGCTCCTTTAGCAGCAGGTGCACAAAACCACAAAGTATTTTCAGCTTCTTCTTTCCGTTCCTTATTCAATTTGTAATTAGAAATCCACCAATTTCAGATGATGGCAACGAGGCCCCTTTGCGTATTATATGATACAATACGCTCAGATACAAAAGAAGAAAATTCACTTTTCACGAAACAATCGCCATTAGACGACGAGGCGATGGACAAAATAAAGAGTGCTTGCTGCCCAATTGATGTTCTTAATCAGTTTAGCAACAGAGTTTTTCCTATAGCACTAGTTGCAGTACCTTTTTCGAGGGTTGCTCCCCCAGCAGATTCATCATTGTCAAACTTGGCTTGACATTTTTTAAGCAAATGGAAAGAAAAAAAAAAAAAACACGCAGAAAATGTTAACTTTTTTGAGGGGCTTTTCAGTTTATTTTTTCAGCTTTTTTTTTTGAGTTTTCTTTTTCTGGCTTGGGTTGTCCTTTCCCCAGCGCTATAATTAGAAATTCATAATGAATTTTATTTACTTTGGCCACAGACGAAAACGGAAAAAAGATACGCGATGTGACGTAAAAATGTTCCTTGACGCGTATTTTTGTGCAAATAAAATTAAAGCACTTCCCCCCGTACGCCCGTACATATTCTGAGGCAAAGGGCATATCAAATTATCAGCCTGGCCAGCCCCTGGTGCCAGGTACAGTCGCGAAAGATAAATGAGGAGGGTGTTAATGCGGCATGCAGGTATCAAAGAGACATTTAAAAAATGAAATTACATTTTTTGACTTTTTCAGCGGGGCGGACAAATAAAGTGAAATTATAAATGAAAAAGTAAGAGAATTTTACATGCCCTTCCCTTTGCGCTACCTTTGTGGGGACCCTCTATGTGTGTCATTTAATATTAATGAAGAACGACATATAAGTTTGTCTCTTCTAGACTGGCAATTAATATAAATTAAGTTCTTACACTACAGAAAATTTCATGCCAAAAGGATTCATGACTTCAACATATACATATACAGAGAGATCTAGATGTAATTGTAGCTGTACATCATATAGAACCTTGTTTTGCTGTTCTTTTTTGTGGCTTTTTGCTTTGGCGCCACATGTCACCAGAAATGACCTTCGAGCGTTTTCTCATATTCATTATAAGCCTGAGTAACTGTTGTTTATTAAAGGCAAGTGGCAAGTGTCAAGAAAAAAAAAGGCTAAAGCTGGAGACCTCAACTTGTGTGCGCCTGGCGCCTTCTGGTTTTCTGCTCAAGTTGCTCTTGTCTCGGTTTTCAATCTCGGATTACCAGTTGCAGTGTGTGCATGAAGAAGTTGGGCCTCGTTTTGGATTGTTGGTTTAACTTTTGGGATTCCTGGCAGGCTCTCAAGTGTCAGTGATTTAACCGAAAAAATTGGTATTATAATTCAATAATATGCAATGTATATGAGAATTGAATGAACAAGCCAAAAAATCATATAACAAAGGGACAGTCTACAGAGTTAGGTTCTCATAGGAGTAAAAAAGCTGATTGGGAAAAAATGTGCAAAAAAAGATAAATAAAACAAATAAAACAGCTGTGTAAAGATTTTGATTGTTGAATACCCTGTAATTGCATAAAGTAAACATGGAATTCGTATAACGCCCATTCGTACTTAACTCCATGCTTGTCATATTGTATATATCAAATACAGCCTCTTCACTTCATGCAAATATACCCAGGGTATACGTCCAATATGCACATGAATTTTTAATTTCATATTTACCGCGGGATAAAAAATGTAATTAATACAGAATAATAACAAATTAAATGGTTTGTAAATAAATTACATAAAAAACCCACCATGGCGCCGCTGTAGTCATATTAAAACAGGAAAAAAAGACCGTTAAACCAAAAGGCTTCATCACCATGTGGTATAATAAAATACCCAATAAAATTCATATATATTCATACATACGTGTACATATTTCAATTTAATCAACCCTATGATAATTTCGCGTGATTAAGTAACCATTCGAATGGGAGGACAGGCTCTCCGCTAAGTTCCACTTAACCCTACAGCCGAAAATTAATACAATATAATATTTTTGCTCGATTCTCGACAGCAACCCCAAAATTCTTGCATCGCATCACGCATGGTGTAGCGCCCTTAGCGCTACAGGGCAATACTGTGAAGTTGATGCTTTCTATTTTTTTATGCAAATGCCGAGAGGTCTCCGAGACTTAAAACCTAATTCTATAACTTGAGCAGCAACCCTTTGCGCATTATTCGTAAATCTTAAAATGTTTTCTTTAGTGTGAGCTTATTATACTCTTTCAAAGGGGTAGCATAACTTTCTCAAGTACTTTTTGGTATACCCCAATACAAGAGGACCTTGCTATATAAGAAAGGTACTAAGCCTATTTAATCTCCTTCTTTATCAAAATATGTTCAATGTTTTATAAAAGTTTAGCAACTGCAGCGAAGGCCCTTCCTCTACCTTTAACTTGGTATTGCTGCTAGTACCTTCTACAACCTTCATTCAATATTTGTAAGTGTATTCTATAGTCACCTGCCTTGCAGTTCCTATTACTTCCAGTATTTTAATTGTTAAGTTTACATTCGACCTCAGTAGACAGTCCAAATGTCGAATCCCAAAGCGAAAACCAAAACATACCCCCCTTCTGCCCCGTGAGGAACGCAGGAACTCTTGGCCGCAGCCAAAAAGTTTTACAAAATAATGTAAAGTTTTCTCTCTGCCTTAGAACGAAGGCACAGAAGCTGCTTTTGCATTAAATTTCTGTGTAAATGGATTTTGCTAATGGATCCAATAATTCATTTAAAAGCTATGTACTTTTTAGATAGACCAAATGCTGTTTGCGCCCAAGGTATGCTAAGGAGAAGAACTTGCATAATTCTCTCTCTCTCTTGACGTGGAAGCTAAGATACGAAAGCTGTTCTTAAGTAAATAATGATTGAGAAGGTGCTATAAAGTGCTTTGTTCTTGCTCTGAGTGGGTGGTATTATTAATGTTCTTAAGCATTTCGATTTATAATTACGCACTGTATGCGGTACTCGCTCTAAGTCGCAGTATTTCACAAGTATTTAACCGTATTTTGAACATTTTTTTAAATACTTTTCTCTACTATTTTCTTCACATACTTCCTATTTAAGTATTTTTAAAATACCTTACTTTTGATATTATTTGTATTGCGAAACTATTCTGGTTATTTATTGAAAACCCATTCAGCACACTGACAAGAAATAAATAAAATTATGTTAGATGAAGAGTAGTAGACTGCTAGATACCCTGTATTTTTTGTGGTATTTATAAATCTCTCATGTGTCTCTCTTCTTCATGCATTTAATGAGCTTAACGCCTCAGAATACCAGAAACACTCACGAAAGTTCGATAATTATATTTATGCAGTTTAAAATCAAGTACTGTACGTTAATTTTACAGGGTATGTATGACAATATTCAGCTATGTTCATATTCCCCACACTCTAGAGAAAGGTAAAATTGCCAGTTTACTTGGGAGAGTGGAAAGCAAAACAGAAAACAGAAAAGTTTTCGCAGCGCGTGCCCACTGTCGGCATGAACAATGGGCGGCACTTTGTCTTTTGTTTACAAAACAAACGCACAAGCTCACGCATTGCATACACGCACACACACATGTTGTGCACTCACATATGCATATGTGAGTGAGAGTGTGTGTGAAAAAATCACTGCCGCATAACGAAGGTCCTTTTTTATGCGCTACAGTTGGGGGTGCACGGACATGGAGAGAGAGAGGGAGTCAGGGGGGCTGCTGACCATTATTTAGCTTAATTATTTACATGAGTAAACAGTTGAGTTTTATTCTGCAGAGGAGATGCCTCTACTGTCGTTGTTGTTGTTGTTGTTGTTGTTGGGTTTGCGTGTAAACGAACGACGCGGATATTTCATATTTTTATATCGGCCTAGGAGGGAGGTAGAAAGGATATATTCGCATGCCGATGCACTCGATTGTCTCTCTGCCTGTGTGGTGGTATAGGGTATGAATGTATCATATATATTATTATGTTTATACTGAAATTTTTATAAAGGGTATCTCCCGGTCGAGCTTTGTCGCAAAGGGACACAACTTATCTGTATATTCTCCATTGCTCTTGCTGCGATGCTCTCAAATTAAAGTGTGTTTATTTGTATGAGGGTATGTGTGTGGGAGGTAGAGAGGGCTGAGAAGGTGTGGTGAGGGGGCTGCATATGAGCACACTCGTGTAAATAACCGCAAACGCGGCGGAAAACGGTCAAAAGCACATTTAATGGGTCGCTGCGTGCAAAGATTGGAGAATGGAGAACGAGCGAAGGAGGAGTGGGGGAGAAAAACTTGGTCAAAAGGAAAAAGGCAACAGCATTGTGAGGTGAGAAACGGTCGGAAATTGCTTGTAAAATATATATATAACTACGTACGAACAGTCAAAAAACCCGTAAATGTCTTTTCCAGCAGCAAATCCAAAAGGACAAGGCAAGAAAGTCTGCATGTATAATCGGAAAAGTTAAAAAACTCAATGGAGAATATTTTAAATATAAAATTATTTTTGATGAATATTAATATTTGTGTTTGTTCTCTAGTGCCGCAATAGAAAAGGCAACAATTGGAATAGACTTTGAAAAAACAGGAAACCTTACTTGGCTGGAATTAGGGAAATGTCTTAGGGAAACTGGGAAAAATAAGGCGCTGGGAGTTAGAGATTTGCAAGATGATATATGTATATATACGTATAAGATACCTGGCATTGAAAGTGATTTAAATCAAGACTGTAGTATATATTTTACATACACTCTCTTCTGCCTGTAAGAATATTACTAAGTTCCGCAAAAAATTTATAACTTTCTCGTATATCACCAGCTTCATCTTAAGTATCATCTTGTTCCTGAATAGATCTTGAGATCATCTTGCTCTTGACTCTTGTCTTCTCTTAACCAAACTGAAACAAATTGTGATAGCCTAAGTTTCCTAAGTTAAATACTTCCTTCTTTACTTCCTACAACAACACCCTTATATCACTTAATAGAATAAAAAATGGTAGACTAGCACTCAATAATATTTCGCTCACAGTGTTCTCAGTTAATACTTTCTAGCCGCTGCACTAAAAATGGCGTCGTAATTGGTATTTGGCAGCATTTGCATATTCCACACATGCCCCGCGACATTTTCACCGAATGGGTAGCAGAAAGAGAAGGAGGGTAGCCCAAAATGACCGCCAGAACTAAAGGCAACTATTGGGAAAATGTCAACCATGAGGAGCAGCCATTAGCAGTCGGCGAACCAGGGGACAGGGGGCTGACCACGATTCGCGATTTGCGATTCGTCTAGCCGGGTAGTCTGGCCGGGCCAAGGCAGCCAACCAAAGTTAGGTTAGGTCCGGCAATGGCGCTCTGTAGTAATTATGCTGTAGAGCAAAGCAAAATAATTACTTGATCGTAAATGATATTATTATTTTGTCGGCCCAGGCCGGCAGTGGAAGTGTGAGAGGCGTGTCCCGGCCTTATGCGCTGCATGCAACTGCAAACGAGTGAGAGAGGGTAGGGGAAGGGAAAGGGGAAGAGGAGGGAGAGGGAGAGGAGGGTCGACAATGATGGTTGCCATTAGCCAAAAGTGCATTGCATTCGTCAAATTTGCATATGCACAGGATACACACACACACACACACGCACAGGGAAGGAGGTAAAGCCTCGCTGTTAGTTTCAGCCATGTTCCTACTCCCCTCTCCCTCTTCCCTCCTTCCCTCTCTGTCCCTCCCGTTGCGACAGTCACAAGTTAATTACCTTTTCGTACATTTTCGATGGCCGCGCTCACACAAAAATGTTATTTATTTCACTGCATCCACTCTCCCTCTCTCTTTCTCTCTCTTCTTCTCCTTCTCTCTCTCTGCCTCCCGACTATATACACTATATACACCTGTATATACATATGTAGCTGCCTCGCGTCCTCATTGGAGTCCTCCTCTGAATGCGTTTTCGCATTTCGTATTTATATGCAAATTGATGTTTGCATGCTGAAAATGTTGCTATCGCAGCCGGATCCATCGAGCTCGACGGCGCTCGACAAATGATGAAGGACTATTGCGCGAGTGGCTGCCCCCCGTCCCCTCTTCCCCATCCCATACCCCTCTCCTTGCCTGTGGTAGTGCCTGCTGGCCAGTTTCTGCTGGCCGATCAGGTATGACATCGACATCGACCGACATTGGCTAACAAATCCATTAGCCAGCGGGCTCTGTGAGTTCGCCGTTGTTGTTGTCGTGTGTGTGTGCGTGTGTATGTGTGCGAGTGTGTGTGTGTGCCTGTGTAAATCGTTTAGCATTTAATTGGAACAAGTGACAAGTCTTGTGAATCTAACCAGAGATCCATTGTGAACAGGTTTAAATAGAAAGAGGCAACTCATGTGTAAAATAGTCAAAGAAATGTGAAATTTTTTGCAGGGTATCTATGGAAATAAGTAACTATTGTAGAGCACACTACTACATACTCATACTTGTTATACATGGTGTTTTCTTATGTCATATTCGATTTATCGGTATAAAATTGTTTAGAATAGTAAAGTTTAATAGAAAAGTGATAACACTGTTTTAATATTTTTTAGGGGATTCCCCAAGCATTTATAAGGATAAAGTAAAATAATGAGTTGTTATTGGTTATCTACTGACTTGCCATGATAGCACATTATGAAGAATGTTTTCATTATAAAATACTTGTGAAAAGGAGTTTAAATTGATAGAGTACACACATTTAAAATAGTGATCTCATTATAAAGAAGTTTGCATAATAAAACTTAATGCCTTAAATCGAGTGACGAGAATCTTTAATTTAATCTAGATTTTTTATGTGAAAGAGTAAACCCAAAGAAAGTGATTCGAAATTTAAATTCATATCTATATCTATTTATTCATTTTTATTATTATATCTATGCATTCATATTTTATCCATCTATCTTTATTATATGAGTATACATCAAGGAGTAGCTACGTATCTATTAGATCTTTATATGTTCTTGAATTCTAGATTTAATTCATTCAGTTTTAACTATTCCATGTACTTAATATTTTATATATAACGTATATATATTTATTTATATATATATATAATTGTTAAATATTTAAATAAATAATACCCTCAACCTAATGAAAATCCCCTGTATTATACCAAGTAAACAAAGACCCACAGGCGCCCTCAATATGCTCAGCACCTTTGCAGTCAAAAACATTATCATAGATCTGGCAACAGTTCAGTTATTGTTCCGCTCCACATACGTATTGAACACTTGAGTCCTGGCAACAAAACATATGTATTAATTTTTTAAAGGGGGTGTGGCAGGGGGTGAAGAGTGGTGCGTATAGGCAGCCACCCAAACAAACACTCGACGCTTTTGTTCTTGCTGATGGAATTATTTGTTCGCACATTGTCAACTTGCTGACAACCCACTCAGTACGTGCCCCACTCCGACTCCCTCTCAGTCTCCTATCTGGAGTGTGCATCGCACTGTATTATACGAACAACCCCTACACAGTGTGCACACACTCACTCACACACAAACGCACACACACACTGGCACAGTGGCATGCAGAATGCATTTCGGCCTGGACCAGACAGGGTTTTTTGACTCGGCTCCATCGTGCGTCGTTATCTTTGCAGTCATTGCATAAACCAGCGACATTTGCAGCTCGCATCCGTTTCAGCCACGCCTCCCGCTCGCCCCCGCTGCTCCAGGTATTTGGTTACAGTTTGTGAATTTTTCGTAGACCCTTCCCCCCTGTCCCTGCACATGACCCCACGAACTGAGCACTTGAACAATGAACCGAGCGGACACTTCGCTGCAACTGCTGCAATTGAGAGACCACACAGGGACCTGCCTGAGCATGTGTGTGTGCAGAGTGTGTGTGCTTGTGTGTGGATTGCAGTTTTGTTGGCCACAATGTATCATCGGAGCGGAGGCTTTTGTGAGGCTGTCATAGACAGAAATTCGTTGCATGCGGCCCCAAAACAAGACATCGACTTGATTTGCAACTTCATTAAGTCCAGGGGCAAAGCTTTTGTCTGTGAGGAATCAGATCTGAAATGGCAGTAGGGGATCTGAGCGGGAGAAATGGACAATGGCAATGGCAAAGGGTTTTTGCTATAAATCAAATGAAATTGCTTTACTAGCCATCGCATTGCTGATCATTGTGAATGTGCAACACGGTTTAATTGCTTTTAGATACGCATCCGATAAGAATGCAATTTCCTGTTTATATCTCCAAGATGCAGCAGAAGCTGTCCAACCAGTCAAACGAAAGAATCAGGGCAACTATCTATGGGTTTTAATGATCTGTCATTTATATATTTGCATCAATCAATCTTTGAAATAATTCGAATTTTTTTTATTGATTTAATATATATTGTAGGTTACTTATCGTATATGGATGAATATCTTTAGGTTTTCTTATTAACAGAGTAAGAGTCTTCAGTATTCTTAAGAAATATATAATATATCTTAAGTTAATCTTTCTTATATTTAAAATTCTTAAGTTTTTTTATACATAGATGAATATCAAAATATATATTCATTGGTTTCTTATTGATCAGATGAGCCCCTTAGGTCTTCTTGTTCAGTAGATGAATATACATTTATAGGTTTATGAATTTATATTTTATTTGTATTTCATGATACCTTAAAAAAGTTTCAATTTTCTTATCTAGAACATGAATATTATAAGTTATTTTTTGATAATAAACAGATTAACATCTTAAGTGGCCTTTCCCAGTATATGATCCTCTTGTTTTCCATAACTGTGTTGAATGCCTTTACTTTCTTGTCACGGTTTTGAGTATTAACATTAATTAGTATATATCAAATAGATGAATATCTCTCTTCAATAAATGAGTATCTTAAGCTGCAGTTTTTCTGACATATGCTTAAGATATATAAGGAGTAAACAACTGGCTAAGACTTGCAGACACTTTCAGCAGGTGCAACAGGCGCTGCACACATTGTAATATATATTCCAATATATGTATATACATAATATATTTAAAACATATTGATGTCATGCCAAAAGCACATTTCAATTCAATTAGTTGTTCTGTTCTGTTGTAAAAGCTCAGGCGAAAAAGTTGTTAAGTAACATTTTCCCCCTTTCGCATAAGCCGCATAAATTAATTATAAACAACCTACGTTGTCGGCGACGACGACGACGACGATGACGGACTGACTGACTGACTTAACTCTTTGGCAAATTCTTCGCGAGTCTAACAACCCCACTCAAGAGGGGGGTTTTTTCTATCTATATACATCTAAAATCAGAGCAACACAAAGGTATAAATCGATTAAAATTGCTGTCATTTTAAACTTGGCACATGAAACAAAATACTTCGAGGTCGAAAACGTACGAGTGGGCCGAGAAGGGGTTAATGCGTGGGAGAGGCAGTGAATGGGAGTGAGGGAGAGAGGGTGAATTGGGAGGAATACGCGCAAAGGGGTTGGGGAACATATGCTCGCATTGAACGACCTTTTGATGGGGCTGAGTTGCAGGTTGGTTAATGGAAAATGTTTCACATATAAAAAGTTACAGAGCAGTTTGATAATTACCAAAAGGTTTAGAAATTGTTGAAAAATATAAAATTATTAAGTTAAGTATAAAGTTATATTTCATAACATATAGTTAGTTGCCTCAACAAGTCTTGATTCTCTATGAATAAAAGTGTTTCTTTACCTTTTACTGAATTATTTTTACATTGTATGTCTGGGTATCATCTTGAAATTATATTATATATATTAACTATTATACGATATATTATATATAATTTTGCATATAAATAAATGAGATCCCAAGTTTTTCCTTAATAACTAATCGTCTCATTTAGCAATATAATCGCCTTCTCTGTAATCACCGCCAATTCAGCACTATGTAGCATCTGTAAATTTATAATTTAAGTGGACTTCCTTGTGTGTATGGCACATGTATCCATCCGTCACGCCCCGTTCACAGAGAGAGACAAAGAGAGAGGGGAAGTGAGGGGGAGGGGGAGGTACCCAACTCGTAATATCTCGCCTATGAGGTTCAACACTTGCGACAACTTAATTCTTACAAAACATGCGAAAAATGCAAGAATCCGCTGGATGAGAATGGTCTTAGATACTTGTTGCAAGTGCTGCAAGTGTTGCAAGGTTAACCCTGAGAACTAATTGAAATGAACAATGAAAGTTGCAACCCAGACAGTGCTCGACAGGGTTGCCTGCTGCGTTGCGTGTTGTGGCTCAGTTAATGCGAATGCGAATGCACTAATGAATTTTTAATTGTTCAAAGGGGAAAAGTAACTCAAAACTAACAATCGAATGAAGTATCGATATCGAAATTGAAACTACACGCATAGCAACAGCCACGCCCACCGCACACCGCCCACCGGCCAGGACAAGTGGCATTGCCAGCCACATAAATAAATTGCCGGCAATTACGGCGTTAACAAGTTTTATTGACTGACTAAATGTGCCGTAGCTCCCCAATTGGAGTCAACAAGCAGAGCCCAAGCCGGCCCAGACCCAGACCCGGATCTGGGAGAGGGTGGGAGACCAGTCCCGCCTGACCAGTGGCAAAATTGTTGCTGTCCTTTGGTTACCCCTCGCAGGGACATTTCATGGTCTTGTACAAACGTTTAAATGTTTGTTAGCCTGCCTGTTACTTCCCCCTCCCTCCCCACATCACCACCTTCTCCTGCCCCTCGTCTTGCCTGCCAAATTTATGTTCGCTTTGCCGCCGTCTGGCCAAGTCTTTTTTTTTTTGTTTCGCGCTGAGGGTGTCTTTGTCCTTTGGGGACCAACGCCAGCACAATGAATAATACTCCACACACCATCACAATCACAATCACATCCAGTCCTGCTCTGATGCCTGCGCCAGTCGAGTCCATCGTCGCCCCATTTATTCCGCCAAATCAATCTTCTTTGATGCCGACTCTGACCATGTCCATGTCCATGTCTATCGCTTCGACACTCTGTTGCATTTGAAATTTATTAGCGAAATTCGTTGTGCAGACTTCACATACGTTTTACGTGTGGACATGTGTGTGTATGTGTTCATCATAAAGTATTTGCCTTATCAAAAGGCAATAGCTTTCTAAAAATGAGTTAGACTCTCAATAACAAACAATAACTTATATTAAGTCATTTTTTAGTAATAAAGTCTCTTATTCTTTTATTAATTGTTTCGCTAAAGAGATATACTATATATAATATAACTTTCAGATATTGGCTATTTATGTTTTCATCCCAGAAACTTGCATAAGATAATTATATATATATCTTTCCATCAATCCCGATCATAAGCATTACCCATTAGATACGTTATAGCAATATAAAAAAATATAATATATGATCTTGTTTCCTGCCATACTTTTCCCATTATTAATAATGTTACATCCAAACACAAGATAATATATAGCAGATATATATATCTTTCAAATTATTAAAGAATCAAGCACTTTGATATAAGATGTGATTTATGTATACAGACAGCAGCAATATATTATATATTCATGAACCCTAAGAGTATCAAAGTTGTCTGCTATGCTCTCAAAACTAATCGTGAACTAGCATAAAAAAGTCTCACTTTCTCTTCTTTTATTTTCTTACACATTCTTCATTTATCACTTCAACACTCTGTTGCATTTGATATTTATCGGCAATGCGATCTGCGTACTTAATCATATGTGTTCATCTTATTAAGTACGATTTTTGGCAGATATATTTCGCACGTTATAAAGCCGATTAACATGACAAAAAACGAAAGAAATCTTGGCGAAAAGTACTCGGTAATCGCGCGTTTATTTGCGACGACGGCAGCCAATAAAAAAAGATAAAGCAGCGAGTGCGGCTCATATCACCCCGATTCGGGCACATATGTGCCTCCTGTGTAACGGTCTCGGGTGGTTTGGCAGGTCACCAGGCGGGGGGATGTGGAGTGGGGGAGGGTGCTTGGGCTCTACAAGGAGCAGCGGAACGCGCTATCAGCATATGCGGTTTAAGTTGCGGTTGACATTTATTTCACGCACCATTGCACAAATAAATGCGTTGCGGCTTGCCATTTGGACCTTGATCAGGGAAGGGGGGAGGTGGTGGGGGACGGGGAAGTGTAGGCAATACAGGAAGGGGGGAGGAGGGGTGTTGTGTGAGACAATAAACAACGCAGATAGTCGAGAACATGTTACGAGGATAAAACGCGAGAATATTCATTGAGCATCATAATGAAACATAATCTCCCCAAAAAGAGATAGAGAGGGGTAGAGAGAGGGAGGAAGGGAGATAGAGAGGGAGTTAAATAGAAGTAGTTTGAACTACTCCCACAATTTCTTAGTCTTTGATCTTATTGGGTTGTATTTTTTAGAATGAAACATTTGTATCTATGATACAGATGAAAGCTTAATTTACTTCAATCTTTTACTGAGTTAGTTCACACTTTGCGTATCTTAAAGATACATTAGAAATCATTTGTAGTTTTCTATATAACAAAGATACTTGAGTGGCATCTATTTCGATCTATAGACACCCTACAATTACCTTGTGGTTTTTTTATGCTTTCCCTTACAAAATAAAACATAAATTAAAATTCATTTCACACTCAAAAGTCTTATATAGTCGTTTACCATCTGCATCTCTTGTTTTCTTTCTTTTTGGTTCTTACTTTATTTTTGCATGTCTCTCTTTCTCTCTCTCTCTTTCTCCTCCCCCCCCATTTTTCTCATTTTTCGCCAGCTCTTGAATAGCATCAATTAAAATTTTAGAGTACGTGACAGGAATTTCAGATGCATCAGTCAAAAGACTTTGCAGCCAGCTACACCAGAACAACAACAACTACAGCAGGACAGCACACTAACACACGTACACACACACACACACAAACATGCAGCGTATAAAACTAATAATACTTTGAAGCGTAAAATTAAAATTTGTAGTAGGAAAGGAAGCATCGCATCGAAGTGTAGAAGCCTCTGAGATTCCCTAAAACAAAAAGAAAAGGAAACCGGTCAAACTTGAGGGCGTTGTCAGGCTTTGGCAACAACAACAACGCGAAAAATGGGAAAATGATTTACACATGTGCATCAAATTTGATGATGATAATAATAAAGCGAGAGACGGAGAGGGAAAGAGAGAGACTTAGGGAGAGTGCTACGGTATTCCTAAGGCATTGACCCCAGGTAGAGGGGATTTGTTTTTATCGAGCTTCAAGATTATACTTAAGAATATGTTAATCAATTTTTTCACTACTTGTGTCTGTGCTGAGTTCGATTTGAGGGATTAAAATTGAGGATCCGGACTATAATTTTATGTATCTGACTTGCATCTTAAATTTAAGTGCCTGTGGCAGAAAATTTATTTATGAATATTGAAAAGTTTTAAAAACTATATAATAATAAAAATAAAATAAGAAAGGAATGAATATATTTAAATTTATATCTTAACAACGTTAAACTATTTATAATTAGTTTCCAATTTTTTTTTTATTATTTTATTAAGTATTGTAAATGTTCTAAGAACGTTTAGTTTGTACATTTAATTTTTCAACACTTATAACAACGTTAGAATATGGAGAGTTTGTTGCGTGTATTATTTACCATATAAAATATATTTTAATTTTTCATTTTTCCATTTTCTCAGTTTTTTTAGGTTAATCAGTATTAAATTTGAAATTTTTTATCAGTTTTATATCCTGTAGTAAGAAATCTTACCTTACCCAACGTAGCTGCAACTCATTGATAGATCAAATCATAATAGTTTCCCAACTCATGTACTTATGTGTAAGATTAGCAAAGTCAGTAATACTGTCAATTTTGATGGAATCTGCTCGTAATCTCTCTCTCCATCTCTCTATCTCTCACTCCCACACTTCGCTTGCAATTAGCCAAATGATTGAGCGTATTTTGATGTAGCCACACACGCGTTAAGCGTATCGTACTAGTTCCAAAGTTAACTCTGGCTGGAATTGAATCGTTAAACCGTTAGAAAAGTATCTCGCATATCCCCGGGAATGAAGGGAAAGGAGAATGAAAATTTTAATTGCGTCCTCACTCAGCGAACTTGCGCGTGTGTTGACTTTAATTGTATGAAAAAGCAAAAACATTCTAATTTACACCCAACCATGTGAGAGTGTGCGTGTGTGTGTGTGTGTGCGAGTGTGGAATGTGATAGTGTAATTATTATGCGGTGTTAGGTTTGCACAAGCAGCGACGCGTCGGCAAAAGAGTTGATAGAGTTGCCATACCCCGTGAATGTCGCCTGGCAAGATTAGAGGCAGCTTAACCGTCATGGACCGATTCCCCCACCTCCCCTGACTGTCCCTTATCCCCGACGCCTTTGCATACGCACATTCGTGCTGCCCGAGTCCTGCCAGAGTTGCCTTTTGCCAGAGTTGCCTGTCGGCAATTGGCATAACAAAGAGCGCAATGTGTAAATGGAAGTTCCACACACAATTCCCTTTGTTAGCCCTGGTAATTAAGTTGACAATCCATCATCATACATCATCATCAGCCTGCCGAGGGAATATTTACAAATTCCTTTCCAGTTTTTTTTTATGCTGTGTTTCCAAATTTGGCTCTGGCGCCTTTTATATTTCATCTGTGATTGAGGTTTTCTAATTTTGGCAATTTGTAAAATGAATTTCAAATGCGGCACGCGAGGAATATTATAAAAGAATTAACGGAAAAGGGCGACAATCCTATTGACTAGTTCACTTATGGTATCCCATATGGAATGCTCAATCGCAATAAAGAAAGTTATGTAAGGATATATGTGAAATTAAATGTAATGTGATATGTGAACGAGGAGATCAAATAAATTGTGGAATCATACGGAGGTATCGTAAAGAAGAAATATTATATAATCTCTAATCTCTAATGGATTGATTGTATTTTGAAAATTTCGATTAATTAACATTGTTTATAGGTTTTTTAGTAAACCAACTATATACGTTTATATATTTTTATGTTTTCTCATTTTACTATACTTGTTAAAACTGGGATATCATAATATGATTATCGAAAAAATACTCATTATTTACTCTTGTTATACACTATATGATCAATCGGATTTCGAAACTCTGTTTTGTGGAAAAATGTTGTAAATATGATTATACTATATTACATTTTGTAGCCTACAGTATCCTTTTTCCATTCGATCGTGTCTAACAGCTTCTTTTTTACTTTGGGATTTATGGGATTGCGAAAACTTTATTCACTTTAAAAAATATATTTAACATAAGTTCAAGTCTTAAACATATATTCTTTTCCACTCCCTTTCGCCATTTTTCTGAGTCCAGCCCTTTTCCATCTAGGGGTTACAATGTCAACTCTTTTTGCACAATATCGCAAAACCTTTATTCTTACCCCGGCACCCCTTTTTCATCGGGCGGTTACGATTTGCAGGTAAAAAATGCAAAATGATAGAGCAGAAAGCAAGAAAAAACCTAAGCATTACGATAGGGATCTATGTGTGTTGGTCTCTCTATGTATGTGTGTGTATTTGTGTGTGTATGTGTGTGTGTGTGTCTCTAAACTCAATTAGCATAAAGTGCAATCCATCATAGAAAATGTCAAAAACTGCTGAGCAAAGTTTTCACAAGTCACAAGTCAGTCCGGCAAACTGATAAAAAAATTAGAACCGTCGACAGGGGATGGCAATGGGATGAATGAATGGAATATGGGAAATATGGGTGTGGGGGAAGGGGGAAAAACAAACCGATAGAAGGCTGGAAAATTCGAATATATTAAATAAATATGATAATAAAGTTGGGGGCTCTAAAGTTAGGGTTGCTTGCCAAAAAAAAACAGCAGAAAAGAAAAGAAACTATAAAAAAAAGTGGGAGGCACAAAAAGGCGTGGACACCATGCAAGGTTTCTGCATACCCCACCTTGCCCTCCCCCTGCCCCACCTTGTGGTATCGTAAAAATAGTTGCTGGGTGTAAGAATTTTTGCATGTGTGTGTATGTGTGTGTGTGTGCGTGTGTGTGGCAGCGTATCTACGGCAGTCGAAAGATTTTTATTGCATTATCTCAGGTATTTATGGGCTTCCTAAGCTATAAAATGCCCCGCGTGGAATCCCAAAAAGTTGTAGAAAAATCTTAGCCAAAGCATGTGGCAGTTATTACATGATATAGAGAGGGGGACGGGGGTCTTATAAATATTCAGGTGAACTGGGCTAGCCTTTTGTCTGCTTTTGAATTATTGTCACTTCTCTGGCCAAACATGGGCGGGGCCTGGTCCCGGACCTGGGCCTGGTCCTGCTACTGGTCCTGGTCCTGTGCTCGTAAACTTGCAACAAAAGACGCCAGCACAGGATATGGTCATGGTACTGCCGTATGCAAAGGACACTGACATAAACCACATTTAGGCAGAGCCACAAAAACGCATGCACGGCACCAGGATGTCGTTACACAGATCACTTAGGGGCGCAAAATAATAAAATCACCAAAAATATATTGCAAATTTTACAGTATCACAAAGCATACAAAAACAAGTATGTCTCTCTGCAAGAAGCTGGGTAGAATTTTGAAAAATGAATACTATATTTATTAATATATCTTAAATATAATATGCATATGTTTATATAAATATATTATATTTATGGAATCTATACTTTGATGTTATTTTTTTTGTCTAAATGCACGTAACAACATGAGCCATGTCCAATTTATTCGAATCTTATCTCGATATTTGTATACAATCTGTTGCAAATAAACAGGAGCGGTGTTATAATTTATTGTTTATTCTTTATGATCTTTTTAATGCAACAATATATTGAGTTATGACCTTATGGATTATTTTTTTGAAAATTATTTATATGCATATATTAAATTATACTATCTCCAATATTGAAGAATACACAAATTTTAAGTCTCATTTCCACTTTCAATATTTCAAACCCATTCAACAAAAAACCCTCATTATTCAAATTGTTTATTTAAGAAGCGTTAAAATTTGAACAGGCACAAACAAGTTATGAACAAAACTATATTTTAAAGAAGACGACGAAAGAGTACATGATATTTTATACACATTATTTAATTAATTCTCTTGTAGTTAATTTCTTTATTATTAATTTATTTATTGCTCATTTTTTAATAATTAATAGTTAATGTTTTCAACAGTTTTTGAAGCATCTATAGAACACTCAAACACTTGCACCTTTATCAAACTGTTTACATTGTAAATTTGCCAAAATTAGCAGAAACCTCTTTGTGAGGTTATGTCTTGTTATGCGATGTTGTCGTGTTTCTTTCAGAGATTTTCACTGCAGTTTGTTGTAATTAGCGACGTTTCCGCTTGTTTAGTTGCCAAACAAGGCAACGGCAACAGGAAACAAGAAGTGAAAATGATAATTAGTCAAATTTTAAAAAATCAACAAGCGAAAATGCAAAAGAGAAGAAGATTCTTAATTTGCACTTCAAAAACATCAAGAAGATCTTTAGAAAATTCGTGCAGATAATAATAATTAAAACTATAGATCGATTGTACCAGCGGCACCTAAGAAATTAATTGTGCAAAATTGGAAAATCATAAATTAATGTGAAATGTTGTCGCCGGGCAGCGTCAGCAGCAGCAGCAGCAGAGACAGCAACAACAACAGCGTCAGTAATAACAAACTGTCAGTGTGTTCCAAATTAAGCAGAGACTAAAATCAAAATATTGTTTTTACCTTGCAAGTAAAATATTTATTTAATATTGTACAATATTGTTGTACATATATGTGTGTGTGTGTGTGTCTGTGTACATATTTTTATGTGAGGGTGTGTGCGTCGAGTGCTCAAAAGGAAATGTCTTTAAATTGTAAAACGAGACACATCAGGCAGGGCGAATATAAATACACACACACACATAGTCACACATACACTCACACAGACACACACAGAGTCGGAAAATTTGTGAATGCAATGGCAAAAACAAAAGCTCTTAGGTAAATAATGAAAAGCGTGCTCTTAAAATTCAAGCAAAAACAACGCAAGGAATAGCTAATGCAAAGACAGAGAAGCAGCAGAGGCAGCGCAGCAGCAGCGCAGCTCTCCATGTTGTATATAAGGAACGTAGTGGGAAATGAAACACTACGCAGTGACGCGTTTTAGGGCGGAGCCAAACGAGCCGAAAGGGCCAGCATGGAAGTGAAATATACGGGTGTGTGTGTGTGTGCAATACAATGAAATATTAAGGAAACGAAACACAAAGCACTCGAGCCGCGAGAGCGAGAGAGAGGGGGAGACTGAAAGAGAGCGCCACGCACGCTCAGAGAGCGAATTGACAAACGAATACCAATGCATGACACGAATCGTGTGTGCGTGTGTGTGTACATACGCATACAAATATCTGCACACACACACACATAAAAAGAAGCAGTAGCAGTCGGCAGCGCCGCTCGTCGTCGTCGTTGTCGTTGGTTGCCCAGAAGTCTCGCGAACTGTTGTTGGCCACAGACAGCAGAGCTCTAGCAGCGGCGGCGTCGCGTCGTCAGCAGCAGCGACGGCAGTAGTAGCCAGTGTAGCCACACTTACATATACAGCAACATTAATACACTGTCACAGAACGTGTGAACAACGTTTGCATTTATTTTTTCTGCTGCTGCCGCTGCTGCTGGGCAAGAATCCAATCGGAATCAAATACGAATTGAAATTCTCAAACTGTTTGCCAGTTATCGTTTTATTCCTTCTGCTCTTCTGCTACTGTTTTTATAGTGTCGCGCCGCCAATGCCGGCGCATTGCTCCGCCCATCGCATATAGTATCGCATATCCAACAATCCGCCTACAGATTTATACTTGCCATTCCTTGGTGCATCCATACCATCGCACCAATTACATGAAATCTCTTTTCGAGGTTAGTTTCTTTGTAGTTCTTCTTCTTGTTCTTTCCGTTGTCAAGTCTTGCGTAAAATTATGGCAATAATTCTTGACAATTATGGCTTAATTAAACAGTCTCGCGATCTCTGACATATCTTGGTGTAATTTAATAGCAATTAGCTTGTTAGTTTTCAATAATTTCTGTTTCAAAAAGTTTAATCTGGTATTATTTGTATAAATCAAATACTATGCCTACAAATTATTGCAATACTAGATAGTTTTGACCTTTTTTTTACTGTATTTAGTGAGTTTCTGTAACATATGTAAATTGTCATATTCAACAGTTTTTTCGGTTATTTATTAAATGGAATAATTTACCGAGCAATACTTACAAATAATGACAGAATTTAACCAGTTTAGCGATTTTCGTTACGTTTTGGTTTAGTATTAAGAAATTGTGTTTATTTCGTAATCCCAAAAAAAAACTTTTTGTTAGTAGTAATTGGTATTTAATTAAAGAATCAAAAAACGGGAAGTTTTGGTAGACAAATAAAGTTAATTTAATTTTTGTGTTGTGTTTGTGTTTTATTCCAGAAAATACTTCTTCTTTTTCTCAGTTTTATTTAGTATTTTCCTAAAAAACGACAATAAATGCAAGAAATTATAATACTAGAAGAATAATATGCTTTAAGTGTATAAAATTGACTCCAAACTCAGCACCATATTGCAGTGGATCATGCAGGTCTCTTCCTGTAGACGTCTCGTCCATTTCAGCAACTTTATAACCTCGCAGAAACCTCGTTCCCTATCCACGTTAATTATAATACCACGTAAATCACACTTTTGAAAGTACAACCTTGTATGCTGAATTACGCATTACTTTTCATGTTACAATCTAAATGAAATATCAGCAACAAACATGCATCATAATTTCCCTAGTTCTTTTCTTTTGAAGAGAACCCTATCGCGTTGGTTGTGTTGAGGTTATGTACATATTTATTTACATCTCATGCCCATTAGCCTGAAATGGCTTCGAATGCAATTTCTCACCTCTCGCTTGGTTAAGGTAGTGCTACCTCAATCATTGCCATATCCCCATGTTTTTCCATTTTCCACTTAAACATACATATATTATACGTACGTATGCTATATATTGTGTGTTGACCAGGGAGTCCAGTCGGAGGCGAAGTTAAATTTCCAACAACTAAATCAAATGTCTTGATAAATTGCATTACACACGCAAACTTTTCATCCAACAAAATGGCCAAGCTGTTTTCGATGCCTATCTGCCATTAAAATGGGGCCAAAAAATCACTCTCCACTCTAGACCCTCACATATCATATAACATATAACTAGGCCTAACAAACTTTGTGCAATTTGCATGTCTTTTTGTGTATTTTCTAAGTTTTTCATTGCACATAACGCTGTTTCTCGTTAATATGTATGTTAAATGTATGTATATACTAAGAATGTTCAACTTAAGGGTCTTAGTTATAGAAGTTTATAAAATATATATACTATTCCTTGAGATGTATATAATTTTGGAGGTATTTACTGGTTGAATTCGGCATTTTCATCTCTTTGTTCGTATAATCGCCTAGATCCCTGCTATGAGAAGAGCTAGAGATATACAATTTTTAGTATAAGTTACTATATACTATATAAAGACGTTGAATATTTGAAATTCCCATTCCCATCACACTTACTGTATAATCTAACAGATCTTAACTATTACATGAACTAAAGTCATAAAATTTGGCACTCAGCTTCCTGTCAACCTTATGGACATAATGCATTTATGAACTTTAATGATGCACTCTCCCAATCGGTTTTAAATGGTTTTCAGTGTGGGTGCTGGGTATAAATATACGATTGTACCGGAAGGGTGTTAGAGGTTGGAAACGGTCAGTTAATGCTGGCTTTGAATATCTTTTTTTGTACGCGCTGTGTGTGTGGGCAAGTGGAAGATGATTGTACCGAGTGTATTCACATTATATTTAACATTAACATGCACAACAACAACAACAACAACAACAACAACAGCAGCAACTACGGAGGTAGCAACAGCAGCAGAGGCAGCAGCCCCAGCAGGAGTAACACGTGTGAAAATCACATTCCGTGGCATCACCTACGCAAATTACCAAATGAACACACGCACCCGAAGACCAATGGGAGAGGGGTAGAATAAAGGGAAAGGGAGGGGAAGGGTGCGTGGGCTATGGCTTCTGTTCCAGGTTGTTGGAAAGAGCCTTTTACTTGGCGGCTTGGCTAACCCGGACGGACGCATGTCTGGACGGGTTAAACGCGTTCATCATGCCAAGCACGGGGAAAAAATGGAAGGAGGGGGTAGAGGGAATGAGGGGAGCAGACGAGGAGCCACCTGCTGCTCACTCATATTCATTCATCGATGATTATTGCGTTAATTATTATCCTGCTTGCTGGCCTGACGCAGGCACAGAAGGAAGTTGGGGCACGTTTGTGCGTAAACTTCAAAAGGAATGCCAGCTATTTTTGTGTAAGACCTCCAATACCTGTACACGGCGGAGGGGAAGGGAAAGGGAGATTTAACACGAGGCTTAGCAGCCTTACTCCGACACACACACATAGGCATGTCGACCTCATCGACCCTAAGCTAAGCCTGCTCCCATCATCATCATCGTCGTCATCGTCATCAACATCATCGCCTCTCCACCTGCTTCTGTCTCCCTCCGTAACTGACCTAATTATCATTTACACAGCGTCCACTGTACTTGTGCTTGTGACTTCAGGTTCCGCTTCGGAACTCACAAATTCCGTTAATAACTTGAAGTTGTCTTCTCTGGTATGATGTTTTGGCATTTTATCAGTAGATTAGAATTACTGAGATACCAATAACAGGAGTTGGGCATAAACCTAGCGACAAATCAAGAGAAAGAGTGTTAGTTCTTAGCTTCTTTTGGAATACATCCTTCAAGTTGAAGTCTTTCTTGGTTTATTAGGTAAACATATCATTTAAGTTCAAGTCTTTCTCATTCTCTTAATGAAATATATCATTTAAGCTACGCATTTTCATAGTTTCTTCACTTAAGTTGCACTCTTTCTTCTTAAATTCCTTCACTTTAATTCCTCTCCTTCACACATTCCCATTTTCCCTTGATTTAGGAACTTCATTTCGGATGTATCTTTAAAATTCCCACACTTCTGTTCGCATCGCATCTCAGAGACCGCACCAAATTCAGTTAGTCAATCATAGAAATCGCTCGGGGGTTCATTACGGCTTGATCAACTTGCGCCACTTTGGTTTTCTCCCAATCGGTTGTATCTTCTGTAAAGTGACTATAATCAATCAAAAAACCAATTTAACATATCGTGTTGACCAGTTATGTAAATATATGTAACATATAAACGCCGTTACCGGGTGTATAAATACCATTCATTGAAATTCTGAGAGGGGCCTCTTGACTTGCTCTGTCACATTCTGGCAGCGCCTTCGGGTGCCAATTACGAATTTTCTTCATTCCGCAAAAGCAACAATTACTTTAATGTTGCAGAGACACCTGACCGGGGTCTACACACACACACACCCCTTTCCCCTTCCGATATCGAGGTGCATTTGACGCATTTGCTTTCCAATTTCGTGTCGCATTTGTTTGCCTACCTGTTTGTCCGACGACTAATCGAAATTAAATGACGTGTGAATGATGCCAGCTGTCGGAACATACCATAGTAGTACCTCTCTCTTCTGTTCCCGGTTCCTCTACGTTCTCTCTGCATACCAAGCGCTCTTGATAATTTCCGATTACAAATTGCTACTGGCTTCGTTATAATTGTTTCTTTTTGTCATGATGTTTGCCTGCCTGTTGATTGTCGGCTGTCGGTTTTGTGGTTCTTTTCTGCACCCGGTAACCATTCAAATTCCATTCAAAGTGGGTATATCAGCAGATAGAAGTGAGGAGAAACCCTCTAGTCAGAGGTCTGTGTGATCTTAGCAACGAATACAAGTAAAAGTTTTAAATAAATAAAGTTTGTTTTTAAGATTTCTGATTTTAAAGCTATTGATTAAAGTAGCAGGTAAGTATCCTATAGTATAGGCTAATATCCTTTGTACTACATGCTGGGCATATTGAAGTCGATCACTTTACATCGTTGTCTACCCCATTTGTTTACTTACACATGTCTATCAGTTTTTTCTGACGCTTATTGGATAGGGGAGCCCAAGCCAATCTATATATGCAGTCGTCATAAATTACATAGACAGTATATTGTACGTTTGATTGCGATTATCGCGCGCGACAAGTGATATTTGCAGCTTTCATAAATTAAACAGCCAGTTGGAAACCATTTAACGCTCCAATTCAATAGTGTCTATAGATATGACAACCCTAAAAAGTGTAATAGGGTTTCAATGGTGTTAGCTACCTGCTCAATAAGTCTGCAGCCTGTGAGGAAGCTCTCAATGAGGCTCTACTTATATATTAATAAAGAAATCTCTAATATCTTAAGTTAAATCTAACTGACTCTTGACTGGAGCTCGTGTTAATTTCTTTTTCATTCCACGCTTAATGAACTCATTTGAACTCAGGTGTAATTTATATATTTTTATGGCTGATTGGTTCTGGTTTGTTTTTATGATTTATACTGTTTGTTAAGTCGAGGTTCACACAAGCCAAAAATGAAAATTATAAAAAAATGAAATCTAAGCTTAGCTGAATACGCCATGAAGAGTCTTCAGCTGGGATATACTCTATAATTGATTAGCAATCACAGCTAGGGTTGCTACCCTTCTCCTAGGGTTAAATCTTCGAACGATTTCGAACTTTTTCTCCCTTCGTCTTCGGCTGTCATCAAACTTTACTCAAGGTGTCATTATTTGTGGCTTTATGCTAATAGTTTACTTATACGCCGTATATATAAAGAACCACAAAAAAAAAGGAAGTGCAGACACTGTCTCGGGCCGAGTACGCAGCTTACCTAGTGCACAAAAAAGTCGCATAATTTACATATAAATTAAAACCTTATGTACTCATCGTACATTATATGTGAGTGTAATTTGATGACAATAACGAGCAGAATGGAGAATGTGCTGCGACAACCCTGCTGTCCCCATCTTCTTCTCTGCTCGGTATGCAACATTCAATTGCTCGTCAGAAATTCCGCACAAAATTTCATAAATGTCAGAGAGAATGGGGAGAGAGAGAACTTCTGGCCGATTGTGGCATAAATTTTCATGCTACAAACTATGGAAACAAAACTGTTTCTCGTGTGGCACATGTCCTGTCCGGGTATAGCCCATCATCATCATCATGCTCGTCCCCCTACTCGTCGTTGTCCTTGTGCGGGCACAGACCGCAAAATTATAAAATGTCTTTGATGGGTAGCTAAGCATGCGACTGAAACTGAAACCCAACTCGACGCGGGACAGAGAGTCCAATGAGTTTTTTTTGCTTTGTAGCACGACAGTTATGCGCTTCAAAGAGATTTATCAGTTCACATATCAAATAGTTTCCTAAAACTACCTTAAACTACAAGGGAAAACTAAGAACTCTTTATAGAAAACACCTTTATGAAATAGAATCAACTTTACCGTGCAACAGAAAGCAATCAGAGAATCAAGAAACGATCCCAATGTTAGTTCGCTTGTTGACCGACATTCCACGCTTGTCTACACAATGTGTCTGACCTGAAAGTCGATTGATATATCCGATCATTAATTATCTCGCAACTCAACGTGCGTACATATGGTAGGTTCGAGCTCTAACGACGCCTACTTTCTTGGCGCATTATTCGTTTAATTTCACGGTTCATATTTGTTAAATCCAAATTTGTTTTCTTCATTTCGATGGCAATTTAATAAATTGTTGCTTACATTTCGGAATTTTCGCTACCAAATCGAAAAATTCAAATTATAATGAAAACAAGTACTCGACTAAGTAATGCCCTGTAGGGAGGAAAGATTAAAAAAAAGAAGAGCTTAAGCACTTTCTTTGAATATCTTCTGAAGTCCTTAAACGATTGTTACTCTTTGTTAAGGTTAGGTTAAAGGTTATGTTCGAGTGCAATGCTCTTCTAAGGTTAGGTTCAATGGGTAAGAGAATTTGCAACCTGGCAACTCTGTCTCGTATTACTAAGTTAGCTTAGTTTAATAGCGTGGAAAGCAAATAGTATGACAGAACAGAGACAAGTCTTAATGCGAGCACCTTCTGAAGAGTTCTTCACGTGTTCAGGGTATTCCGCGTGTTATTTTACCTTTCTTGTAACTGTCGATAAGTTGGCTTTGTTCTTTCCGCTGTTATGGTCATATAAAGCAAATAGTATGCCAAAACAGACAACCGATAGAGCAATCACCGTGGGACAAGACGAACACCTTGTAGGGGTAGGGTTCAAGGTATTCCACGTGTTCGCTTACTTTTCTTGTAACTGTCGATAAGTTGGCTTTGTTCTTGGCGCTTTCATAGTCATAGATATCGCTGCTACAGCGTAATGTATTCCGCTGACTATCAACCCCAACCTACCCGACGTTGCACAACCCCAGACACCCTCTAATTGCCATAATCCATTTATAGATGGTCCGTGTACAATGTGACTCGACCCCACCGACAATAATAGCGAGAACAAAAAGAAAAAACAAACAAAATAGGCAAGGTTAGGCTAGGTAGCTCAGCAATATGACAAGTCTAGAAAATAAATAATGCCCCTGCCTCTCCGCCCTTTCCCTTTGGCCACCCCTTACCACCCACTGTGCAAGCGTGTAATAATAAAAAGAAATGCGAGACGCCTTCGACGAAAATCCTTTTTATTAGTCCGATAAAAGCGGGAAAAAAGCCAGAGAAACACGAAGAACATAGAGAACATGAAAAGCCAATGGGGCCGTCAGACAATTTGCATTGCTTTCTTTGCCTTTTCGCTGGAATTGTACAAGAAAAAGCTGTGCTTATTATAATTTCCTTTGCGCATTACCCCCAACCCAACAGCACTCTGCCCACTGTGCACAGTGGGTTAAATGGCTAAATGCCATTTCGTTGTAAAAGGCGCTTTTAATGTGTTTCGCTTTTTGCCTTTTTTATGGCAAACTCAGTTTTTCCCCCTCTGGAAATATGAAAAAACGACTCGCATATTTCTAATAGGATTTCATGGATATTTTTTACCAGATTTTACAGATAATCCCAACAGAAATTTGATAAATATTGTACAATAATTCGTTCTAATGAGATCTGGGGTTTTTAATGAAATTTATTATAATTTTACTTCATGTACAGCTGTTTACTTCGAGTACTCTGCAAATAGAGTTAGTTCTAGATAAAGCAATAACTGTTTGCCATACCATACCATTATTTTACCATGTAAAACCATTGCCAACATGGGCTTATCATGGAAATAGAAATATTTGATGAGCTATTGAAAAAAGTTACTATAGTCCCATGGACTTTGAAGTCCCCCGCCAGAGACCCAAATGAACAGCCAGGAACCCACACAGAACAAAGCGACTCTACGACTTTTTCTTAAGAAACATATTCAAAACAATCCGTACCAAGAGCTTCACACCTTCACCTTGCGAGGTTCCGTTTATTGATCGTTAAACATGATTTAGGCCCGACAATAATACATTGTTTGGCCTCCCCAAGAAGTCGTAACCTCATCGTCGTGCGGTTTCTCTGTCGCTCTGACGCTCTCTCGCTTAGGTTCGGTTAATTTGCCAGCCCATCAATTTGCACTCTTCAAATTGTACACTGTTCCTCACTGTTCTTTCGCCGACAAAAGCCAAGACAAGACAAGCAGCTACCGGTTAAACAACAACACCAACAATGCAGATCGTTTGAAATAAAAGATATTTATGGGGTGTAGTTGGGTCTGTTTTTTGTGCCTTTTAACTAGTGGAAACGCAAAGTATATACTTTGTATGGGCTGAAAATGCACGAAAAGTTATCTTTCTATGTTATCTTACTAGATAGATAATTCGTGTAAGTAATATAAAGAACATAAAATAAAGATTTCTTATTTTAAAAATAAATAATAAGGAGTTTAAAACTAACATTAAAGGACTCTTTCTCTTGTATTCCTTTAAAAGAAATGAATCTCCAGCAAAAACTCTCTAAAGATACTGTAACTGTTACTTCTTCCCGTCAAATATCGTAACCGCAATAACTTCACCACGTTCAATATAGAAAATGATTGATTGTTGTCCTTTTGAAAGAGAAAACTTGCAATAAAATTAGTCGTTAAAGTATTACAAAACTCCACAAAGAGCAAGAGAAGGCGACTCCGGCGAAGCAGAAAGTTGCGCATCTCCCCACCATCAATTGACAGTCGACAGTCGCGCTATCAAGGACACAGCTGTCAAAGCGGCGCATCAAATAAATGACAATAACAGTCAAAAATTTTTGTCACGCAGCTTGAAAAAAAAAGAAGCGACTGCGCCACTGTGCGACATAATCAGTTCTGCTTACGCAAGTCAGAAACCAAGCCAGAAGTCGAAACTAGCGATAGGCAAGGCTAATGTTGGTCATGCAAGTGGGGGCTGATGATGATGACAGCCAAGGAGTCCAGAAGAGTGGGAGTAAGGGAGAGAGAGAGAGACTGTGGGAGCGAGAAAGTGTGAGAGCGTGAAGAGTGTGTCACGCGTGTGATTGACAAGGATTTATGATTCTTTTGCAAATGTTTTTAGTCAGCTAAAATTTTAATATCGGTAACGATATCTCGCTCCCTCTCTCTCTGTCTCTCTTTGTGCCCAAATCGCTTTCAACAATATTGCAAATACTTGTAAGCCTGCATGTGTGTGTGCTTGTGTGTTTCTGTGTCTGTTTGTTGTCTGCTCTCGGTTCAGTCACCTTAGACAGTAAAAGAATCTCGAGCGAATGTTTGCCCACACACGGTGATTTTTTTATGCGCATTGCATTTCATCTCTAAGTTGAGATATTAGCAAGCAGGGCGAGAGAGAAGTCCTTTACAAATTTACAGTACACAGTAGTCGCACTTTGCTCCACTGTGTGTGTGTGCATGAATATTCATGACTTGTTTATGCATATTTACGTGTCAAGTGATTTTTTTCTTCGCCTCCTTTTTCAATCGGCCTCTTTGTCTCGCCACCGCAACAGCAAACCCGCACCAGTGTTGCCAGAATTTGTGAGCGAAGCCAAACTTGATGTGAAATAGCTAAATTGCATACAGTTAAAAACAATAAAAGAAGGCATAAAAAAATAATAATAGTATAAAAAAGCTAGAGAAACATTAAAAAGCCAAATGTTAGAAGTGTTCGGCATTAAAAAAAGCTAGATACAACAAACATTTTGATTTTATTCCGCTACATACACATATCGCAGACTTGACAGAAAAAAGCTGAGTTGGCAACACTGCACCACACACTCTGCCTGGGTGCAGCTCTCTCTCCCACTCTCTTTCTCATTTGCTGTCTATTTCCTGCATCCTGCAATGCTCTCTTTGCCCACACACACACATACTCATTCACCCACTCTCTCTCATTCTCTCCCGTTGCATTTCAAGTTGTTTACCTTAGTAAATGTGACGCGTTGTGTGAGAAAATTTTTATTTATGCTCAGTTCAAACGTGCGTTTTGTTTGCTCGCCAATTTGAGAGGGGGCGGTAGAGAGATAGAGGGAGGGAGGGGAGACTGCTTGCACAGGGCGTTTGAGGTGATGCAGCTTGGCTTCAATTGCAGTTTGTGCTGTGTCTGCAGAAAAAAGAAATGTTTGGGGTGTCTATACACGTCGCATGTTGAATGGGCAGCAACGAGACGAACAGCTGCCATTAAGTTCGGCAAATTCAATGCGGAATTACCACTACAAAAGAGACAAAGAGAAAGAGGGGGAGAGGGAGAGAGTGCATGCACAATTTAACTGACTTAAGTGAAAGAAATGACCGGCAAACAAAAACAACAAGTACAACAACAGCAACAATCACAACAACTAATTAAATGCCACAACAGCAAACGCGCCGACCCGAACCACCCTGTGAACCCCAACCCCTGCCCCCTCCTTGCTCAGCAGTTAAAGTTTTGAACTCGATTTCATTACGAGTTAATTTGAATGTAAATGAACAGAGCACAAAGAGAGAGCAAAGAGTGGGGGCGAAAACGAGAGAAAGAGAGGGGGCGCTTAGTAGATAAAATGTTGTCGGCTAATGTTTCAATTAAGTCGACAGCGAAAAATTTAATTTTCTTTCATTTGGCTCGCAATGTGGAAATGAATATTTTGCCGAAAAGTGCCACCCAAACTCAGCCCCCGCCCCGCCAAAAGCGACAGAGAGATAGATACCTAGATAGATAAAGCGAGTGGAAGCGAGACAGACGAGGTAAGCAATTGAGTTGGGTTATGGTTTTTACTTACGGTTGTCCTGGGTGATGTTCACAAGGAATTTGCAGGCTCCACTCTCTCATAATTTCATGTAATTTCCATTAATTGTATAAAATTATTGCCGTCGGGCTCTCTACAAGTTGTAGAAGCTCTATGAGATCCGTTCAGTAGCCATTTTCATGATTTTATACGCACTTTAGCAATGGCTGCGAGTGTATCAAACCAGGAAGCCAGCTTTATCTACCAATATACCAAGACTGCCTACAACAGCAACAACAACAACGGGTTGAAAAAAACGGCAGCCAAGTCGCGCAGTTTGTGATGACTAGTCGGCTTCTGTCTACTTATAATAAGGCGACTCTCTGGGGCAACTCTGGCTGCCCCCGACTGCCCCGACTGGAACACGATCATGATCGGATCGTTTCTAAATCTCTCCCCACCTCGTCGTCTCCTTCTTCTTCTTGGTCTTTCTGTGTTTCGCACAGCACTTAAGGGCATTTCTTCTTCGCGCTGCCTTTTGTTCTGGCTCTGCTTACGCTTGAAGTTTTTCTTTCTGTCTGGCTATGCAAAATCTTCTGTTGATGGCGGGCAGACTCGCAGAAGGTCACGCCCATTTTGCACGGTAGTGAATTGTAATTGTCATGAGAGTTTGGGGAACCATCGCCATATATCGTACGAAGGATAGCTGCGATCAATGAAAATGTAGTCAGCTACCTAGAGTCTGTCTGCAGCGGTAGAAAGGGGTCTAACCCGTGAATCTTCTTCGATAAGTTACGAGCGATCGTTCCTGCGGCTAGCATATAATATGTATGGTCTAGTCAGTATGAAGGAATGCTGCTATCAATGAAAATGTAGTCAGCTACCTAAAGGGGTTGTCGTTTGAAGCTGCAGAAAAGCGTCTAACGCATCAAGCTTCTTGGATAAATTATAAGCGATCGTTACTTCGGTAACTGAACAATATATACTCCGAGAGAAAGTCGCTATATTGAAATTAAAATGCAGTCAGCTACCTTGTAGAGTAGTCGCTTGAAGAAGGTGTTAAACTCGTAGATCTTCTGGTTTTCTCATTCGAGAGATCGTTGCCTCTTCTTTACTCTCATCAATATAAATATAGTCAGCACCCTAAAAAGCTTTTTGAAAATAAGGGTCTAACCCGTCCCCATGTGACCGTTTCTACGGCACCTATATTATGTAGTATGAAGTCTGGGTCCTCTTGTAAAGATGTATCCGTTTATCAAAACAGTAACCAAATTGAAATAACAGAAAAAGTCGGTTTCCGTTGCAGTACCTTATAGAGTTACAGTAGTCATTGCCATACAGGCACAACCTAATTTCAAGCCTACATTCATGAAGTCCTTCCCCACCTTGCACGAGGTGTGTCTCCATCGCCTTCATTCCTTACCATTCTATTCCATTTCGTGGCACTTTCAATTCCGTCCTAGATTAAGTTGCTTGTCGCCAAGTTGGCTTGGTGAATGAAAACAAGAAAACAGCAGCACGTGTCGTTTTAATTAAAATAAATAAATATGTAGTCACAACAAGGAAACAAAGAAAGAAAAGGACGAGACACGAGTCTAGAAAAACTACAGAAATGGAAGACGAAATGCTCAAATTGTTCGCGAAGGGCGTATGGGGTAACACGCCCAAGCCCAAACCCGAGTCCATGTTGCCCATTACCATTTGCCATTTACCATTTTCATGCGCATTTCCATTCGCATTTTCATTTCGGTTTCCGTCAAACATTGTGAGTACGATTAAATTTCATGCGTCTATTTGATTTGCCACCGAGGGAGCAACAGCACAAGGCGGGGGCAACGCTTATTGCCTCGAGGCAAAGGGTTGTGGAAGGGGCTAGGACTCTAACTGAGGAAGGGGCTACGACTCTCACTGCGGCAGGAACTGAGCCGCCTTCCCATTGCGTGGGCGCTGCAGGCAATAGAAATATTTTTTGTTATTTCGTTTTATGAAACGTGCGTTTTCGAATTCGAGGCGAATTATTATTGGAGTAGGCTGGGCGAGACGGGGAAACAACGGGGGGACAAGGCGGAAAAAGCCTTTCACGGCATTGTGGCGCAATAAAGAGGCTAACTGGCGAGAGAGTTCGTTCTTTGAAAGCGATTGCAGAACGACTTAATATTTTTTCTGGTATAGCTACCAATTTGCATGCGGCGTATAATTTACAACAAATAAATCACAAGCAAAGCTCATAAGAAAAGAAGAAGAGAAGAGGCAGAGGAGGGAGAAGAAGGCAGCAGCTACCCCCTTGGCTGGCCTTGCCATTAGTTCGTGCCCCAGACAGTGGGTGAGTGAGTTATTAGCTGCGCCAGGGACCAAGGTCTCAGCTCTGGCTGCTCCAGGGCCCGTTGCGAGGCCATGTGCCGTGTCCTTTTTGTGCCCAGGCCTTTGTCTGGCTGGCCAGGATTATGACCATTTATTTGCCTGTCATATTGTTCTGTGTGTGTGTGCAGCGTCTCAGTCTCGCAAAATTATTTACCAATGTAGCCCGCTAACTGTTTACCTAGTTGCAGTAAGGCAAAAGTTTAGCATAAGGCGATTTGCTCGAAGAAATCATAAACCAATGAAGATTTGTGGGTTACCTTCGTCCTGCGAAGGCTTCCCCCCTCAAAGGTTTCGCTAACTTTTTAGCTTATTCCGAATTCAGAATTTGAAGTTACTTAAAGTCCACTAAACAATTGATTTATTAATGTTTCGGAGTGGAAATTGGAAATTCGCAGAAATCATTTGTAATTTCATAACCTAAAAAAAGAAGAAAAGAAAACTAATCAAGTCAGGTCTCGATATGTGTAGTATGTATGCTAAATGTCTGTCTGTCTGGCCATTGGCAAGTCATAATAATAATTTATGTTATGCTTACACAGCGAAGCAAACGAAATATGGAGGCAGAGACCCCTCAACCGTGGTCTGAGTATATAAATGCTCGTTTTTGATTGATTCAATCAAAATGAACGACGATCGTCGCTGAAGTGCGTTCTCCATGTCGAGTTGAGTTGCTCTTCGGTTCTTTCGATTCTTCTGCGGTTTGGCATCAAGTTTTCTGCATGCCTGTCACGTAATTTATTGATTTAGCTCTTGGGAATAAGAAACGCTAAAGCGAACGAGGCGGGGGACGGGAGGCGGAGAGAGACCGAAAGCAAATCGTTAAAAATGAAATGTTTGCCACCGCGTGGCTTTTAGCCAACGGCTTGAGACGTGGACAGGAGGGGGGATCGAGGGAGATGGATCGAGACCGGGACGACGAGGCCGGAAAGTGGCTTGGTCGCTCAGCTGATTGGTTCATGACGATGTGATCATTTGGCTGGCGGCGTCGGCGACGGCGGCTGTAGCTGTGGCTGTGCCTGAAAATTCAAATGCATTGACCAGATTTGTTAATGCAACTGCGTAAAGGAAGCAGGCCATAAACGCATGTACGCCTCAAACGATACACAGAGCCGGCAAAACAGCAACCTGAGTGAGCTCCACCTTGAACGTGCTCAGGCCGCGGCGACTGGAATGGGGAATGGGAATGGAAATGGGGACTGAAGTGGAGTGGAGCGGAGTGGACTGGATAGTCGTCAGCAAGCTATCATCGATCGGACAGACATGAATAAAGATAATGGCCGAGTTGCCATTTTGCATTTTTGCATTCGTAATGAAAACAAGTAAGGAAAGCAACACAGTCCGCACTCCGGAGTGGGACTTCAAGTGGAAGACATGACGTTTCCAACTGCAAACTACCCTGCAATGCATTGCTAAGGACTTAAATCTTGTGACTTCTCGTTGAGAAACCTTACGATAGCCAAACAAAGTATAAAGTATTCATTTTGTTAGGTCTTTTCACAAGTAACCTAAGCTACCCTCTTCTTCCTATGTTCAAGTGGTGCAGGGTATAAAGACGCAACGAGCAAATTGTAATTTTTTAAAGATCTCGCTACATCGTCCTTCATATGCAGGCAGCAAATATCAGAAATACAAGCTAAGCGATCGATCGATCATCGCACACGTTCAATCAAGAAAGTCTTAGGCATTTTCAGATATGGCGAGACTCAGCAATACATTGAACTTTCGACGGTTAAGTATTGTAGTAGGATGTTTATAAGCAAATTGTAGTAGAAAGCATGGAACAATATTAAAAAATATAGAATTTATCCTTATTCACTGGGACTTAATCTCTTTAACTTTTGTTTAACTTTATAAGTTGTCCTAGAGCTTTTTAACCTAAGTAATCCCTGCTTCAGCCTTAACAGCATGTTCTCTACGTTTTCTTTCCGTTTCTTGCAGCATCTATTGCCCCATAATGTTGTTGGTACTGGGCCTCATCCTGCTGAGCCTTGTGCTACCCAGTCTCGGTCAGATGGAAAATACCACAGAGAGGGCTCTTTACTCGACGAAGGCAGGCTGTGAGACCCTGCTGAAGGGCAACAACGAATGCGAGTGTCATGAACAGTTGATCAAATGTGGCATGGTCACCCTGAGTAGCTCCAATCATATCTACAGCATCAGCTGCCTGCTGTTCGATGTTCACGGATTTGTCTATTTGCCTCCCCTCAAGGCGGGCAAAATTGATCGGCTAAGTATCGAGAATTGTGCAATACCCAATGATAAAACTGTTGGTCAAATGATCTCGAAACTGGGCATCACAAACTACACCGAACTGACGATCTCCAACTACTTCGAGAAGCGCGAGAAGCAAGATGAGCTACTGCAGCAACGCTTCAACAACTATCCAGGGCTGAAGAAGCTTCTGCTAAGCGGTTTCAAGTCGGTGTTGCCAGAGAACTTCTTCGAGAACGTCACAGACATAACCGACCTAACCCTCAAGGGTAGCAGTGATCTTCCCGGCAAGATACTACATCCGCTCAAGCATCTCACCAGGCTGTCGATTGTGGTGCGCAATATGGCGAATGTGGCCAGTGAAATCTTCGCCAAACAGTTGGAGTTGCAACAGCTCTCGCTGGATTGTTCGCTGAAGAACAGCAGCGTGGAGATGTCGTTGCTCAGCTCACAGGAGCTGTGGCACATGACCAAGCTACGCGGCTTCGAGCTGCACAACTGTGGAGACAATGTGCCGGCCGAGCTCTTCTGGAAGTCAGAGAACCTTTCGTACATTGGCATCAGGAGCAACATCAGCTATCTGGGCAAGGACTTCCTCAAGTCACAGGGTCAACTGCTCATGTTACACTTGGAGCGCAACAACATTGCCAGGTTACCGGACAAACTCTTCAACTATTCCCCGCTGCTGCTCGAGATTCATCTGGCTCACAACAATCTGGATCGCATACAGGGGTGGGTAGAAGGTACACAATTATCTCCACTTCTCCCTTTACCATCTCAGGTGTCGCTCTTTCTAGTGGCCTTTTCGACAAGCTGAAGAACCTGCAGGTCTTAAATCTGGAGCACAACCCCATCAAGACGATTGCCGCAAATGCCTTTGCCACACTGGCCTCTGCCCGCGTCTACCTTGGGGATCTCTATGGACAGATAAATTCCTCGGATTGGGCACGCTCCAGCAATGCGACCTTCTGCGAGGAGGAGTACATCAACAGCGTGTGCCGCTACTGCAAGCGGGATGAGTATCTGGATCACTTTGCCGATAAGGAGAAGTGCAACAAGGAGAACGATCCGGGAAAACTCATCGAGGTACTCACACGCAAAGTTATCGAGAATCGATTAATGCTTGCGCCGAAGCAGAGCAACTGAAACTGAAGTTCGTCGGGGAGTTGAGAACATGAATGAATAATTTACTTTATAACTGTAGAACTTGTAGAACTTGACGAGTTTGATAAATAATGTCCGTTAATAAATGGAAACGCATGAAATGTTTGAAATCGATAACGCTTTCACTCACATTTCACGTTATTAAATTTAACTTGTTTGCAGGGTTGCCCTGCCCTCCCGTATTAAAAAAGGAAATAAAAGGCATCAGATATACAAACAAAATTAATATTTGTTGCTTGCTTTCAACACCAACGATAAGAAGAAGCCCAAGCAACTGAGGTGGAGAGTTGGAGTTGGAGTAGGAGTTCTTGGGAAGAGATGGGAATACTTACTGCGAGTCAACATCATATTTTTATATATAAATCATGAACAAAAACAATTTATCTTTTGATTTGTAACAAGGGTTGTTGCTGCTCCGCATAAAAGAAAGCAAAAACTTCGCCTGTTCATCTGTTACCGAGTTGGACTATTAAGGGGGAAAACGAGCACAACATGTCAAATCTAATAAGTTTTTTTTTTTTTTTTTTATAACAGAATACAGTTGCATATCTCTCTCTCCCTTCCTCTCACTCCCTCTGTTTCCCTTTCTGAATTTATGGAATTTCTCGTGTAATGGTTGAGAAAAACACACGATACAAATTTAAATTGCAATCTCTTTGTAGATCTGAAACAGGAGTTCCCATGTTTATGTTAATCTTAACTGACATTTGTTGTTGTTGTTACCATTAGAGCATGAAGGAAGCGTTTTGACGCTGTTGACAACCCATAAATGTCAAGCATCCAATGGAGATGGAACTGAATCGATAAATTGGCGATTGACGAAAGGAATCGTCGCATGGGCACCAAGTTTCAGTTGAATGTTAAGCTTAATCGTGTCTAAAGAGATGAGCAAAGTGAAGAGTATAAAACTAAACCTATTTCAAGTGTCTGTCTTGCGATAATTATTTCAATTAGTCGAAACAATAAAGCAGAAAGCTCTTATCGCACCTACATTCCACGAACCTAATGCACGACAGCACAGAGAGTGAGTGAGAGAGGGAGAGATGGAGAGGGGGCAGGACTCACAAAGGGAGTCGCGACCTGCGACTGTTAGTTCGACGGCTGCAGTTTATTTATTTCAAAGCAATACCAACTAACCGAACAGCAGCTTTATAAGCCATGTTTATCGCATTATTGCTTGGCAGACAACCTAACCAACAACAGCAACAAGAGCGTGTAGCGCAAAAAGAGCACAACAAACCAGCGAACGAAGGCAGCTGAAGGGCGAGTGTACTGGGTGAGCAAATACCCTGCAATACACAAACACTTAAAGTCACAAAGAGTAAGAACCATAAAAAAAGGTCTAAGGTAAGGTTACATTAGATTGAGTTACTGATATAAGGTTTGGCTTAGATTGAATGACTACTTTCTGGAGTTCGATCAGGAGAATATATATCTTATCTGAAGTATATGTAGTAGATATCTGTAGCAGTCTTTAGTACGTTCTTTCGCTTACAACATATTTTATCCTATACTCTCCAAATCCTATCCTACCCAAGTTTGAGTTAGACCTTTAGTTAGACTTTGTGCAATACTTTTTTCCTCCTTCAGCAACTACCTTATATCCGTTGCTACACATAGAAATTAATTCAGAATCTATATATTTTTTGTATTACTCTTACTTACTCGCTAGTTGAAACCCAATATACCTAATTTTTTATACATTCATAGATCAAAAATCTATATTCATTTTGCAATACATTCCTTCCTCATGCACCAACCCTATATGCCGCTACCTTAATCTACCCAATTGGTGTAGGGCATCAACAGCAAACGCCGCATGCAAAATTTATGGTCATCAACGTTGGTTTTGAAGCGAAGCCGAAACCGTATGGCGTCAGAGCGCGGAGGATATGGGGATGTGCATTCGCGTTGGGTCGCTTAGTCGACGGTCGTTTGGTCGTTTCGTCGTTTGGTCGCTCTGTCGGTTGAAAGTTGAATTCAGAATTTTCGTTTACCTAGTCGGTGGCTGACTTGGCATTTGTAATACCAAAATACTTTGGCGAATTGATTTTTGGTGTAAACGATGTGCAATTTTAATGGATTGTGCTGCCCGGATAAGCGCAACTCATACGGGTGCTGGCTGCCTGGCACTACCAAAGACCAAGAGGCCTCGGACATCACACAGACAGAACGCTCGAGCCTCGGACTCCACTCGACTCGACTCGACTTGCCTCGTCTCCGATGGCCCATCCAGAATTTCGTGTCGTTTAATTGAATTTGTTTTGATTAGTTGTATCTGTGATATGTTCCTCGTCTCGGATGGGCATGGACATAGGAGGGGGGGCAATGAGGGGAATCGGGTGCATTTTGCAAACGCAACTTAAAGTGTCGGGCATGCAAATTGACAGAGGAAGGAATTTTAAAGTCGGCCCCGATACGAAATGGTTTCTTTACGAGCCACAAAGTTATAAAACAAGATAAAAGGAACGCGTGCGGTCTAACGAAGCTGGAATACCCTAGAAGAATTGATGGAAGGTAGCTAAAGTGAACTTGTAATGAATACTTTTTGAGTTGCAGTTTTGATGAAAAGGTTTTTCATCTTTCCCCCTTGGGATCGAGACCACTGCATATAACTACTATAACACTATATACTATGTTGTTAGGGTATTTCGTCTTCTCATTTAATGCAATACAAATTTTCTACAATATTATATTAGCTTTCGCCAGGGAAACAAAAGTGCATATAGCATATGTTTGTGTATGGCTTTGCGTGTGTGGGTGTTTGTATCTCATGATGCTGTCAACCTTTTTTTTGAACTTTTAACATACTTTCAGACAAATTGACAAATACATATAGCATAGCAGCAAAAACCCCCATGGCTAAAGAGAAGAGACCTCAACAAAAAATGTAATTTTGCGCATATACAACAAATATTTTAACAAGGCACACGAGAAAGTTATGCTAATGTGTGCGAAATAAAAATTGTGTAAATTTTTAGCTAAATGGCGAGACAAAATTGTTTGGACAACAATTCCAGCTAGACGAGACTGCAAGATACCCAGCGAAAAAGATTTAAAGCTGAAGAATGCATAACAGACCCATAACAATCTCATCTAGCTGAATTGTTTTGCATTTCCTTCCCCATATCTTGACTTGCCCAGCTCCCAATCAAATTCCCAAACAATCGACTTGCTACAGTTACCCAAGTCAACCGGCGCAGTCAATTAGAAAGCAAATACAATGATGAATAGAAGAGGGGAAGAGAGAGAGAGAGTGAGAACTGGAACCAGACACCAAAAGTGCATTCCCTGCACTTGTTGATGCCACCCCAACCTATACGAGGAGTGAGTGTGTGGGGTATACCTAGTGAGTGCGGCAATTGTTTTGCTACGTAAAATTCAATTTGTGAGCAGAGGCAGGAATGCAGATTCAAATTGAAATAAGATTGACAGCTTAGCTTTACGCTTGTCCCCGAGAGAGAGAAAGAGAGGAGTGCATAACAATGGATCTGAGTCCTGGGACCGGACTTCGACGGTACTGCACAGGCAGACATTGAGTGCAGTGTGCGATAAGGTTAAGCGCCCGTCCAAGCTCAAGACATCTGCACTTGGCTTGTGGTTTTTCTAAATTAATTGAATTTAATTGATATAATTTGTGCCCAGTTGGGGTAGGCTGCCAACAAGGAGAGAGTTGCTGTGGGTTAGGGTGTTGTGCCCCGCTTTAAGGTGGCATTTTCCTTGGCATATGGAAAGATGTTGAATATGTCAAAGCAGAAATCACATATGAAATGAAGTAGTGGAACAGACACATTTGGCGTGTGAATATATTTACATAAAAATCAGGGAGGGTATCAAATGGAACAGAGTTGTAGAAATATAGAATATTCAGGCCCTTTGCTGAAAGCTTTCTCTCTAGACATGCATATTACGACGTGTTTACACGCCTATTTTTCACCATCACGCGATATTTATTTACCTAGCTCATGGCTTTGACTGCTTTTAGGTTAGGTTGACTGACAGACAAACTTCGAAATGTTCTGACAAATTTGCATTGTTTTGTATACAGAGTAACATATGCTTTAGGGCTATTTGACTGCGAACAAACAAAAGAGTCTACTTTTAAAGATATACTATTCCAGAACTGAATATAGTATGAATTACATTAATTTTTCTCTAATGCATTTGTAACTCCCCTAATAAAGTCAATTTAAAAGCCCTAAATCGAATTGCACTCATCAAAAATGCAACATTCCGTGTGACCAAATGTGCAACCTAACCTATTCCTCGCAAACGACCTAACCCGCCTAACCAAATTAGCATTAACAATCAAAAATGCTTGAACGCATTTAATTAGTTTGTTGATTGTGTTCGGGGCAAATATGATGAGAACATGTCAAAGCTAATTAAAAATGCAATTCAAAATTACTTTGCCAGAAGAGTTAATTAAATTTATTGAACCAGCAAAGAGGCAAAGCGACAACAAATCCACAAATCAATCGGTAAACAAAAACAACAAACAAATAATTAATAATTTCTAGCTAAATAAACAATTGGAATTGTTATTGAACAGATTTTAGAAAATGTTTTGTTTAGTTTTTGCCCAGATTGATTAAAAGCGACTTTTTCTTCCATTTAGAGGGTAATTTATATAGTACTGGAAAAAAGTCATAAAAATTACAGGCGCAAATTGGGGGAAGTTAATTGAAATAATTAAATAAATTAGTGTGAGTAATTAAATAAAAATACTAACATTTTATTACTTAATTTACATGTAATTTAATGTAATTAAGAATAGAATAGGGCATGAAATCACTGACATCATTCTATACCCTGTAGTCAGTGGAGAGTGACAGGGGGATGCTGAGCCAACATATCACCATTTTTAAGGTAGGTATAGTTTCAAAACCTGAGTTCTTTGGATCTTAACTGTTCAGGTAATATTCAAAAACACAGCAAAGATTTTCCTTGGTCTCGATAAAACATAAACTGGGTATTTCCTAGTCTACTCTGACTTTTCCTATTTGACTTTTCCTTCTATTCGACTTTCAACAAAAAAAGGAAAGAAATCCTGCGACAAGCTAAGACATCGCACCGTCTGCGAGTGAATCCTAAACATCCCCCTCTGGTTGCACAGACAAGCTCATAAAAACGAAGCCATTAAGATGTTTTAATTCTTGATTTCGCACCCCACTGTGAACTGACCCCAGACCCGGTTCCAGTTCCAGTTCTCGGTCCGCGTGCTGTCAATTTCGGCTGCTTTCTGCTTTGATGCTCGCCAAAAATGTTTGTTGCCTTAACGCCCCCAATGAAATACCCCCGGCGAACAGCTTTAAAAGTTCCGCTTAAACCGTGATGAAATCCCGTTGCGCTGTTTCTGTTTGTCTTTCTCTGATTCAAATAGAAGATTTCCTAATTACCTAAGATGAAAATAGTACGTTAATTTTGCTAGCTAAATAAATTTTGACAATCTTAAGCTTAGTGATTAGAGAATTCTGTTTAATTCTAAAATTCTAGGGTATTAACAGGTCACCCCAGACAGCTTCAAAGTGAACTTTCTCTACTTTGTATTTCTCTGTTATTTTTTCGGTTTTTTTTCGCTGCCCGTCGAGGCTCATTAGACCTGCAGAATGTTTTGGATGCCATTCCTTCTAGAGTTGGTCTGGTGGTCATTAATGTTATTACGGGGTCCTTGTCCTTGCCTTACTGATATTAGGCCATTACAATTGGATTGATAAATAATATTACGCACAGACATGGCAAGTGTTTTAGTCCTGTTTTCCATTACAATACTTTGGGGGACTTTAATTTATATTTATACCATAATTTAATACTCCATTTGACAGGATTTATTTGCGGCCAAGAAGTGAATACAATTTTTCTAGATGTTTAAGTTTATTATGGAATATATTATTATTATTTTCATTTGAGGGGTAAGAAGAAAACAGGACTGAATGTTTGTAAGGTAGCGCATGAATTTTGCACTTTAGTATTATTAAGTGAATTATTATTTGCTTCAAGTATGAACTGTAGGGTCAGTTAAGAGTTCTAACCTTGTTGTTATTTTGGGTATTTCTGGGAAGGTTATGGCTGCGATTTGAGGCAGAAGCCGCGACTGAGTCAGCATATTTTGATGGTATTTGAACAAGTTACAACCGCGGAGAGGGTATATTAGGCAATGTATAAGAAGTTACCCTATTGAGTACTTCTATATAGGGTACTTCCACATAAGGTTCTCACTGACGTAGCCAAGCTGCTTCAATCAAGCTTTGTCTCATGTTAGCACTAGCTACTAGTGCAGAGTACCCGTAAGTCCAATAGACTTAACTTCCTCAACTTCTGTTTCATTTATATTTGCAGTCAAAAAAGGTCACGTGCGTGTGTGCGTGGGTGTGTCAAAGCGGAGGTGACAAACACTCAGCAAACAATTTTCACAGCAATTAGAGAGCGGCGACATATATGTCCGCGAATCATTATTTTCCACGTTTTTTTCCTTTTTGTTATTTAGACGCATCGAAATTAAAAAGCAACTGTTGACAAAGGCAAAGTTAACAGCGCGGTCAACCCCAGGCACCCTCCAACCTTTACCTCAGGCACTACCTCACCACTCATATGTGGAAACTCTCCGTGGTCAGCTACTAAATATTCAGGCGACAATTTGAAATGCGACATTGGCAGCATCAAAGCCACACAGACACCCGAGCACACACACGTGCCTGGGCGGAGGTGTGTGTGTGTGGTACGCGCAGCAAATGCGTTTGACACCTTTCAAAAAGGTCACAAGGGAGCTCAAACAATTAGATTGTTCAGACTGCTGACCAGCTGGGCGGGATACATATAGAACACATGGAACTCTTTGCCCACTTTCACTGGCAGGCGAAGTTAACAAAAGCGTTTGTCATGCGAATGCGTAATCACAACTTGGAACTGGTATGGTCAGCGATAGGGTTAGGGTACTTACGTGGCTATTGAAAACCGTTACAATATATATAACGATAGATTAATTGTATTTCATATTTAAATTGTGCGTTGTGCTTAAACAGTCTAAGAAGTATTTATTAAAGTTTGCTGAGTGGGAGGACCTTGCATGGAAAGTGTAGAAAGTATAAATCTAAATTCAAAATAAAGGAACGAAAGGTCTTATGTAAAGGTTAAGTTAGGAAATGAAATAGTAAAAGTTCTACGAGTAAGCCTCGTCCTGTCCCATTCTATAACGCCTCGTTTGTACATCCCAATCAAGAATATATATAATTTATAGCAACTAACTGCTTGTCTCCTCACCAATAGCTCCTCCCTTGACTATATACATATAACACCATGGCGTGTCACCTAAATCAGAATTTAAATACAATCGACACGCGATAATGAAGTGTCTGCTAGTTTGGAGAGGAGGAATAACCAAGTTAGGATACATCCACAGGGATTATCCAAGCAATTTCAGCTACAAATTGAATTTTGTCACCAAATGAAAGCTAATCAAATTAATAGTGCGACTTATATACATAGCTATTTACAAACTCCTGAACTCTACTGAAAATTACTTCTCCCCAAGGCACTCGACACTGTGCGGAGTCACCAAACCAGTCTATTCCCAATACCCATTCGAAATTAATGAAATAATGACTTCTTCTTCCAAGAACTTTATTGCCAAATAGCTTTTTCCAGCTAAAAATTTCATCAATTCCAAACAGGTAAATCATACTTTTTCCCTTGAAATTCAACATTACACAGATATTGTAATAAGTAAGGCTTATTACTTCAAAATTACCTATAGCATAGGGCAAAAAGGAAACTGTAGAAAATCTGTTTAAAATTGTTATGACATTTTTATGCAAAATAGTATTTCCTCTAAGCTTGCGGATTAAAGGAAACAAAAAACATTTCACGCTCTGTAACTGCCATAAAAGCAGACGTTTTTATATTTAAAATATGCTATTTCTGAACCCCAGAGAGAGACAGAGAGAGAGAGAGGGACCCACCCAAAAGTAAAGAAGCCATCAAAATGTAACTTAAGATATTTACCGCGACGGGGTGCGACTAATTTGAGTCCACCAGGTACAGAGCGAGAGTCCTGCCTAGCCTAATTTTGCCATTCGTTACAGTTTGTTCCATTTTTGGCTGTTTTTTTGGCGGCTTTACAAGACAAAATGCGGGTGGGCTGTTCTGGCCAAACAGTTCATTATGTGGAATTTACAGTTTCTCTTAAAATGTGCAGTCAAATTGTACATTGATGTACGTATTTTTTTGGTATTTTTCATAGCGTATCCAAAAGGTGAATTGGACTCGCTTCTCGAGCTCTTCTGCGGTTGATTTTGATGAGACAGAAGTCTGCCTCAAGGGGTAGGTATGCAAAACCTTTTTGATATTACTTAAATATTCGGTTAACAGCTGAGGCCAGCGCACAATTACTATGAATATTAAGACACACAATAATTGAAGGTAAAGTTGAAGCTGAAATTGGCTGCGTCGCAGCTGGGTTTCCCGGCGACTCTCATCTTTGAAAGTGAGTTACACTTTTGGGGGGAGTTGTGGCAAAGTTTTAGGCACATTTAGCAGGCTGAACTTGCCATAAATGTATTATTAATGAAATTTATAGACATGAACATTGGTAATTGAAATAATAAGAAGTAACGATGATGAGGTAGAAGCCGTTGCAGAGTGTCTCTGCTATAAATTATGTAGAGGGAGGTTTTAGAAGAAATACTAAGAGGAGTTGAGAAAAAGCAATATTATTTAAGATTTAAATTTAGCATACATATGTACATAAGTATATCATCATCTAACTTGTATTCTTCGATGTATTTCAAGAACCTAACTACAATTCTTCATTATGACCTTTAGAACTGTCTACTCTCTAGAGAAAATACTCATTTTCACATTGAAATGAAGTTAGCATTCCGTTTTAAATGTGCGTTGGGAATTGCAACCGTCCACTTAGACTGCTTCCCACCCAGCTGTGCATACCTTTCGGTAGTCCCTGTAGTTTTATCATGTAAGCTTCCTATTACGTACGCACATAACTCGGTTTCGCTTTTTGTGTGTCCGCTCTCGACCCAAGTTCAAGCATTGGAAGTAATGGCAACTAAATTGAATTCAAATTCAATTTGAACTTTTCAATTTTTGCCCAGTTCCAGGTCGAGGGAGGATTACAAAAAAGCGTGCTACATTTCGAGAAAGCAAAAAGTAATGAAAATTATGAAATGCCGGTCCGAAAACAAGTTAAACGAAAATGAAATTTCACAAACAAATTGCTCATGCACTTTTGAGCAGCACATTTTGCGTAACAGCAGACAGGTAGAGAGAAGAAATGCCAGAAAAAAGAAATGTAATAAAGCACATACAGATAACTTCTTGGAGTTATCAAAAAATTGTTTGTGGGCCACCCTTTTGTAGCCCCTTTTAACGCCCCGAATGAATTGAAATTTGGGTGAAAAGGCGTATAATAAGTTTGTGCACTAGACCATAACAAATAATTATAGTACATATTCTTGAAGCATCACTAATATTGTCAGCTTGAGGTGGAAAATAATGTCAAAAAAGATGTTAGCTTGAAAAGAAACTTGGTAACATTTCATGTTATGTTAAGATTCTATTAACATTGCACTTTGCATATCGATAATTCCGGTTGACGATAGTTCCCAAATCCTTCAAACGATCCTTGGCAGTTAACATTGTGTTAACATTGCTCCTTGAGTAACGATAATTATGACAGCAACAACTTGCAATAGTTTAACCACCTCTAGCGTGAGCTGCATTGCAGCTTTTTGAAGTCATTGTGCAGCAACAACATCAACATAAAGCTGTTTCACATGTTATTGGACGAAAAAAGAAACTGGCAACCTCCTGTCAACAGCGAATGTTGCCGAAAGGATACAAAATTGTGCCGAGTGGGAATGCAATATTATCATGGATCAGGACACTGTGTTGCAGTCACCAGTGGAGTCGAGTTCTTTGCATTGTCAAATTGAGAGTGCCCCGGTGCAGACAGAGAGGCAGGCACAGGCACCGCACATGCCTCAGACCACAGAGGGCAATTATTATTTAACAAATTGTTATTTATGTAGCAATTTACAAATGTTTTTACTCCAAACGACTTTTTTACATGTCCTCGCTCTAGGCGCACTCGCCCAGGCCCCGACCCAGTCTACATTTAGTTCCAGAGGCTTGTGCAAACATTGCACACGGTGCACAGAGTGCAGATTGCAGTCACAGGCAGTTCACATATTGCAATTCCATTGTTGCCAATGGGTGCCGCCGACACAGAGGCACAGAGTTGCCTTTGCCGTTGCCCCGTGCCCAGGAAGAGGCAGAGGCAAATGTTTATTAATTTTATTGAACAATTAATTAAATGCGGCAAATGTTTTTGCCCATTCACGGGAAGAAGCGCATTTTGGCGCATCGATGCTGCCACTGCAGGCAGACAGACAGATGCAAACGACGTTGCGGCCGCAAGTTGCAGTTGCAATATTCATGCACATAAACGACGTGCCTCAATTTGTGGCAGCCTGTTATTAAAATGGCATTCGAAAAGCCAACAAAAACAATTACGGTGGGGCACGCTGCAAAGGAGACACATCACTATACGAGTATATCTCATTCTTGCGCACACACACATGCAAACTGACAGTGAGGTTAGGGAGAAACATTGCACAAGTGAGGTTAGGGAGAAGCTTTATGGGCTTCTCTTTGTATAACAACCTTAATAACAGAGAGACTAAGCGACCATTTCAAATTTTATTGAATTAACTGTTTCCAGTGAAACTTTAATGTGAGTTGCAACTGCCCGCTGACCATTTGAAAGTCCAACTCAGTCAGAAACCCAACTGGACCTTCGAGGGTTGGCTTCCCTTAACATACAAGCGCTTTGGCTTGGGGTTTAGCCACTTTTTTTTGCGTGGTTCGGCTAAGCAAATACAAATTAACATTTCGCTGCCATAAACACTTTTAAATTTGAATTTGGTTTTTGTTTTTTTATATACACATATGCAAATTGAAATCGACGATATGGTAAACATTGCAGATTGCTTTACTTTCCACCTTTGCGCACAAGTTGGGGGAGGGAAGGTAGCGTCGAGTGTACTTTGGGGTCTTTCCTTCCAAAACTCCCAGTGGTATCATTGAAATCTCAAGATTTCGTAGCTACTTTGAACACCTCTTACGTATTGACTTAACTCCTTTCCGGTGGATTTCTCACACTCGTGAGTTCTATTCTCAGTAGGCACTTGTTGCTCCAAGTTATTTATGTAGACAGATGGCTTTTCCTTATCAAACAAGTTGTAGTTTTTGGTGGTTGTTCAACTCAACAGCAGCAGCAGCAGCAACAATAACAACATGTACTCACCGGGTCGCTTTCAGCCCTTCCTGACAGAAAAACGTCGCTTTAAAAAGGGACATTAAGTGTGGAAAAAACGTCTGAGAAGGGTGCGTCACCCTTAGTGTTTTTGTTAAATTTTGCAGAAAGTCCTCAGCAAAATCTCCCTACTTGGACTTTCTGAGAGTTCGTGTGGGTGTGAGGAGTGGAGGGGGGAAGGGTGAAGTGGGGTTGGAGTGGGTGTGTGTTGTGTTTGTTGTGGCTTGGTGGTTTCTCTACCAGTTTTTTGTTTTGCCTTTCGGGTATTTAAACTAAGCGGATTGTGTGTGTGACATGAGTGGGTGTTAAGTGGCTCTGTCACTTGCCAGTCAGCCTCGATAAGTGTGGGAAAATACCGTTACTACGACAACTACACAAAGATGTTATTCTACTTATTATTTACTTATTTTACTATACTCACGTTATGTTCCTTTACAGAAACTGAGAGATTCTTGACTCTTAACACTACGAAACTTTCAAGAAATATTCTCTATTAATATTTTTGAAGCCTTGACTTTTATTTATCCATATCAAAGCTTCGCATAAATCAACCCAGTCCTTTAAATCTTATTTTGCATTCAATTAGACTCTTTAATTGCTTTGCTAGAATCGTTTCCGAAACACTGGCAAATCTCATTAAATTAATCAGTTTTCCCACTTGGAAAACACAAGCACACGTAGCGCATGCAATTAATCTATCTCAATCGGCTGACTAACTGGAGGCTTACCCAATGCCATGCAGAGCATACCAATCTGGCAACCGGCATCAGGGAATCCAGCAATCAAGCAATCCTGCAATCCTTCTCCATGACATTCCCCACTTAGCAATAAACCGATGCTGCCTGTTAATTTGCAATTCCGATTTCAATTTCAACAAATTTTTGCACCAAAAAATATGCCAACGGGGATTTATCAACTTCATTGGTATCCAACTGGTTCAAGAGAGTTTGGGTACGAGTTGAATTGGGATTGGGTTTGGGTTAGGGGGTCTAAACCGCAAACAGTCGACGTGTTTGGTCAGTATTGCCCACAGCAATGTGTGCATATGCATGTGGCTTCCTGTCTGCTGCTCTTGCTGCTCTGCTCTGCTCTGCTCACGTCCCTTTGTAAGCCCTTCATTTGTCCAATCATTCAACCGGAAGCTATACTGTTTGACACACATATACCTCAGGCCCCCCGCACTTTTAGGCCACTGTGTACTGTGTGTGCTCTCTCTGCCCAGTCGGGTGTCACACAAACTCGAACACTTTCATGACACATGCAAATTTCCAGCTGCTTCGCATCCCCACAGGCTCGTACACTCCTCCTCCCACCACACACACACACACACGTCACACCTCACCATGCTCGTATTGCCCCCATACCAATTGGAAAAAGTGGTATCCCCATCCGCATTGTGTGTGTGTGTGTTATGTGAAACGCATTGCCGCCATGCGCCACTTAATTCATTTGATGCCGTAATTTGGCAATTTCTCGCAGATTTCAGTCTGACATTCGGATTTGATCAATTAATTTGAATAACACCGGTCATTTATCATGTCGCAGGCAAGGGTTGCCAGCGAGTGCCGGGCGGAGTCTATTAAGTTCCACTCCGGCCATGACGTGGTAGTGAAAGTGGACGCGCTTAAGCGCCGTTTTATATACCGCATACAATTTTTTACAAAGGGCTTTATTGAGTTTCGAGTTTGTTGCTTTCATTGTTCACCTGATACTATTTGTTTTTTCATGAAGTAAACAAGGCTTTCTTTCTTTTGTTTTTTAATTTTGACTCGTGCATGGCGTTGATCTATCGCTGTTAACTTAACATTAATGTTAATTAACATAACATACTATGTTTGTTTTGATCATGGCTGCGTGCACTGCACTATCGTGTTTAGCTATTAATCGATATATTGCTGTTAGCTTAATGCAAAGAATTAACACTATGCTATCTTTTCGAGTTAACATTGCTCATCAGCATCTTGCTGTTAAATTATCCTTGGCCTCTCTGTTAGTTTTATCGATGCATGGTAAATTAACATAATATAAGATGAGTGCATAACGAAATTAACAGCCACATTGCAAATGGAAAACAAAAATCATATTGAAGCAAATACATTGCCACACTTTTTTATATGCAGATTTTACACATCAACCAAGAATACAAAAGTGACGTGTCACCCTTAGGGAGCTTATAAAGTTGAACTTAGCAGCCATTTAACAAAAATCGTTTAGCAATCAAATTAAAATCGCAAATTATTGTTCCCCAATGTGGCATATGGATGGATACGACGTTGGGTGTTCCGGGGTCGGGGGTATAATCTCGCCAACATAAAACCAACAACTGTTGTACCACCGACTTTATTAACTGCAAACCTTATTTGCATGTTCATTTTGCATAATGTAGCGAAAAACTGCGTCAAGTCGAAACGAGACAAGTGGACGAGGCGATGCCACCCTCGGAGACGATGTCGGATGTCGATGTCAAGTTCATTTTTTCTCAGCTCCTCGGCTTGTACCTTCTTTTATACAAATATTTTCTTATGACTTTGCAGCCAAAATTCGATTTGAATGTACATGTGACCCACAGAGAGAGTGCAGAAAGAACCCCCTGGCCAAAAAAAAAAAAAATAGAAGTGGAAAACAAATTTCACGCTAAACAACGCGGTTTTCCCGTTTCCACCGACACCGATTTGCATACGAAATTTGAGTGGCGCAACGGGAGTACGAAAGCCAGAAGTAAAGCCTAGGCCAGGGCATCATCATCCCTCGGGTGGTTGCAACAATTACAGATGGCAGCTTAAGCGTTTTTTATGCATTTTTCACGTGTCAAATCGCGCGTCAATCAATCGATGTTTATGTACGCCTTCACCGCCTCCAACTCGCGGGTAACTGCGTTATGTTTAATTTGAAAATTCATATTTCGTCGCGTCCGTAAGTTGAGAGTCGAGAGAGAATATTGACTGACTTTCACGGTGCTCTTACTTCGCATTTATTTGTTTTTTATTATGCCCCGGCACACGCACTACCGTACGTTCAGTACCGTCTCTCTCTTTCTCTGTCTTTGGAGCCACCCTAGCCTGGATCTGATCCCTGTTTATGTTTTCCCCGTGCGCTGGTTTCAATTTTACGCCAATTGGTTTTCAGCAATCGCCTGTGCAAATAGGCTGAGCGAAGCGATAAGCCACAGTTCATCTGTTATCATGGCCAATATCATGCACATTGTAAGCAAGGTTCGAATTTAAATAAATGTACGCAAAGTCGAAAATAAAATGCCGAATAATGCACACAGAGTTCAATGGGTTCTTCTTATCGCAAACAAAAAAGGCAGAGCTTAGTTTAGAATTGAGCCTGAAACTGGACAAGGGAACGCAGATTTGAGCAAGTGAAATCCAATTACTTGCAGGTCCTTTAATAACACGGAACATACACAGACTCCCTAAAATCGATAAGCGCAGATACACGCCAGTTCGCATATCGATAGGCAACAAATGTTGCTACTGTTTTCCAACACTCCGGCGCCATTTAAAATTTGAGACATGGCAAATCTTGCTACTAAGTACTGCAGATTAGGCACTTTATGCCAAACAAAATTCCTTATATCCTCTGTCAGCGAAACAAAATGGCAGGATTAACAAGTGGAGAAAGCTACAGTGGGGCACACTCAACTCAACCTTTATGAATTCGTTTGTACAATTTCAAAATACCCTTCGCATGAAAAAAAGAATTATGACAATGCCGACAAGCCACTTTAATATATAATTATTATCTTACATTATTTATTCGATGAATATTAGACATACGCGTCGCGACAAAGCCCCTCAGCATTATCAACTCCTCAACCCCCGACCACTGTCGCTTTTTATTGCAATTGAAATCTTTCGCGAGAGCGACAAAGTGAGTGGCATCAGCCGTTGCTGTAGTTATGTGAGTTCTCTGCATATTTCTTGGATTTAATTTCATTGCTGGCAAAAGTGATTATGTTGTTGTACACGGTACAAGGTGTACCTTTTGCAACTTCACTAAAATTATGTCCCTGGTGGGTTGTGCAGCCACCTGCCTCCATTATATCAAGTACTCTCTACACATGGGTCTCTTGAGCAGTTACTGCTCCGTTTCTGCTCCAGTTCTGCTTTGCTCTGTTGCTCACTTGCTTCATACGGATTTCAATCATATTTTATGCCCGTCGACATTGCCGTCGTCGTCGTCCTCGTCGTCATTTGGCTTATATTTATTGTTTTTGTCAGCTTTTCGCCGTGTGCCGACCACCCTCACACACAGACATAATCAAACGAGTAAAGAAAGCGCGAGTTGAAGACACGCGGCTGTAAGATACCACGCATTCTCTAGTTCCCACCCCTTGGGTAATTGCCAGTAGAACTGAGACGTGGTAAATATATCTATCTATTTATATCTGCCTTCCTCCAGCTTGGCTCATCTGAGTACTGGTAACTAACCCCTATAAGTATGCTGCATTTTGCTTCATGCAATATACCTCCTTCAAGCATTCTTAATAGTTACTGGGTATTCAAAAGGTAATCAACATAAAGTTGAGCGCTGACAGCAACGTTGTCAACTCCAAGTGCGACTCAGCTCTGCTCAGTTCTCATTTCGGTCTCCTTTCCTGACCTTACGCCCAGACTTAGCAAAGCGTTGAGTCGCAGTCACAAATGAATTAAGTGCCAAAAGCACAACTGCGACACGCTGTTGATGCCTCGAGGATAACTAGATTTCTGTATGAGCAACGTTTGTTGGTGTGGGAAAGTATCAAGAAATTGTAAAATGTTGTTGGTTATGTTTAAAGTGTAAGTTTATTCCAGTTGGTATATCGTTTTTCTTTAAATCAATTGTTATCGATTATATCTGTTAAAGTGCAGAAAACTGTTGCACTCTTTGCGCTGCAAACCGTGTGCTCTGTTATTAACAGAAGTAAGCGCTGTAACCAAACACTATTTTAATAGTGTTGGTATAAAACTTAAACCGATTAATAGTTACTTAATTACTTAATAACATTTAGCAATGATTATATTTAAAACATAAACATGTAGAAAATATTCAACAATCGACTGCAGAAGATTCTGCTGGTATTCACAATTTTCCATTAATTTTCTCACACCTTCTGCCTTCTTGCTTGCCTGCATGCTGATTTTGCAGCGGTACTTCAGTTAATTAAATCATAAATAAGCATAAAGCGACGCATCGAAAACAAAGTAAACAGAAAAACGAACCCTATAAGGAAGGAAAGCAGGCAGAAAAGCAACCACAAACAGAAAATTGCGCACTCGAATTACCGAAGCACATTTCAATTTGCAATTAATTTAATCAATTCTCAGTCGGGGATGTCACCTCACCTTCGATATTGGTAACATTTTCAGACTTCAAAAAAGATTTTTTCGAGGCAGATGAGGCGATGGACTTGTATGAACTTTATAGAGTGTTGAGGATATTATAAAAGAACGATAATGGAGCCTATTCCATTGGGCTGACCAGTTTTCCATTTAAGACAGTATTTAATGAATAATAAAAGATACACATAGTATATATGTATATGTGAATCTTTTGCATAGCTCAATCTTAAAAAGGACTCGATAAAAAACACCATTTTTCAATACAATTAAACCCGTACCGAATCAATGCTCCCATTATTAATTAAGATAATATTAATACAAACAGAGATTGTTATTGCAGGTGTAGACGGTTCGTAAAAGCAAACATCATCTACAGGGTAATTGGTCGTTTGATACACTGCGACTCCACATTGCCATTCTGTTGATTTTAGCAAAACAAACGTTTAAGCTTTACCGCTAAATGCATTCAATGCGAATGCGATTGGCATGGTCACCCTGCCCCGACAAACAAAGAGAGAGGGAGAGGGCGCTCTACGCCTTGCATGATATCACTTGACAGCAATGACGGAAATATGATAATGATGACAATGTTACAGCCCCGAACATCATCGGCAGCATCGGCATTGACCATTAGCCAGTGGCTCTCTCGGCCCCAATGTTTATTTTAATTACTGAAATTGCATTCAAGTGCCAACTGCGAACTGCCAAATGGCAAACGGCAAACGTCCGACAAAATCTCATTACCATTCTCGGGTGCATTGCAGGGTGCTGGGTGCTGGGTGCAGGGTGCCAGGTGTGGGTGGGGGCTGCAGCAGCAGCTCACTTGTTGTGTTAACATCCACCGCATTGTTGATGCATTCCCATTCACAGCCCGCACTGACATCGCTGCTGCACTTTGCTTTCATTTGACTTAACGTTTTGGTATGGTTTCCGTCATACGCCTGCGGCCCTCGCACCCGCTCCCCATCCCCAGCCCCATCCCCATTCAGGAATCCCCTGACATTTCCATGTATCAAAGTTTGTTCAGGTAAAATTCGCCCGATGATGATGTTGTGTGTGAGTGTGAGTGTGTCACCAACGGGCCGCAGTTAAACAAGCGACAAGCGACCACATTAACGAGGCGATGCAAGGTGCCTTTCTGCCTCCTGCCTGCTGCAGTTGCAGTGTCCGGCGTCGAGGTGCATTGTTGGCAGTCCAGGCCGCGCTCAAAGCAAACACTTGGCCAGCAGAAACAATCGCACAATGCGCCCCACGTTGATGTCGTAATGAGACAGGCCCAGAACAGAGCCCAGTATAGTTGCTATCCCGGATGAGGCCAATTCCAATTCAGTTTCATATTTAAGATTTTCAATTTTTGGCCAAAGTTTCTCATGCGAAAATTGATTACCCCGCACACATAATACGGACATGCAGGAATACCCTTTAATGTAGTTCGAAACTAGCAAATAGTTTCTTAAATAACTTTTTGGGTCTATTATCCCTTTAACAGATTCTGTTTAGAAACAATTCCATATCATAAATAAGTAATGTGCGAGTTTGTTCAGCACATACGACTCTCAGATACTCTGCAGCCAAATTGGGAGAAAATCAAAAATTAATCAAGTTAAAAGAAATTTGTTTCGCCAAATTTGAAAACGTTAGTCAAACTAACTAAGAGATAGATGTAGACGACTGCTAGATACCCTACAAAAAACTGATAAAAGGAGCTGCAGTAAAGCAGACTTGTCTAGGCTGCTCAGCTACAACAATGGAATATACTCTGCTTGAAGCAACTGCCATGGGTGCTTGCCCGAAAATAAGCAAAGCGAAATAGACAGCCTTTTCCCGCCGTTTCCCGCTGATGGCAGCTAAGAGCCGCAACATTAATAGACAAAAATCTCGGCAGGCCAGACAAGGCACACAGCGCGGAACGCGCAACCGACGACGACGATGAAGGCGAAGGCATTTTGCGTCATGTAAATAAGAATTATGAAAATAATAATGGAAAAAGGATTAAGACGCCCCGCATACAGGGGCGTAAGACTCCAGCCCCTCCCCCCAAGCTCCATCACCTCTCGTTTCGTAAGCGGGTGGTTGATAATAAGCAGACATGACATGTCTACGTTATTTTAGTCACTGAATAATATGGAGACCATGACGAGATACCCTTTGTCAGACAAAAGACAAGAACTGAGAAGGTTTACACAAGTGATGGAGAAAGTTCTGACTTGACAAATTCCTTAACATCAACAACATCTTCAAATCTTCTTCATTTTATCTATCATCGATTTGATTATGACATCAACAGTATCTTCCAACATTATCTAAACTCTTTTGCTGTACATTTTTTACCTTTAAATAATTGATATACCCCTTACGATGTGTTAAGAACTTGGTGCGCGACAAGACCTCAAGAAGCGAGCAAAAAGAATAAGATGGTAAGACCCCAACGACAGCGACAGTGCTGGCAGTAAAAGGTTATGACGGTGAACGTATGTGCGCTTCAGAGGTTGTAGGTCTAGAGGTTGCACTCCCACACACACACGCACACACACACACACTACGCAGACCGTAGTCTAGCATAATTATGGTATTTTCACACCTTTTACCGAATTTAATTACGCTTTTTCCCCATAAAATGATATATTGAAATGAGTCGCTGAGTTAATGTCGGCAATAGGAAAAAACAAGAGAAGGTACTACCAAGTTCAGGCTTTACAGGCAAGCACCGATGACACATGCGTGATTTATCGCATACAACGGGACAATTTTCTTTTGTGTCATCCCCCCGGGTGTGACTACCCAAAACAGCCCCCGCCAAAGACGCTACAGAAGTTTGTAGCATTTAAGATGCTTTGGTTTTTATAATACTCTAGCGAGGGGTATTGCAGTATTCACAATATGGCTGTAAGGTATTGAAGGTAGCTTGGAATATACTAAGTTATATATTCTTGTTCAGGGTAAGACTTTTAGTAACTATAGCACATGATATACCTAACAAGTTTTGCTCTCAAACTTGGAAAACAGTTCTCAAGAACTTATAGATATAGTACCTTATTTAATAGTGCTATGAATCAGTTCCCTGTATAAATTCCTTTGTTCCTTATAAAGATCCTAAATCATCTTCTCAATTAGAATATATTTCACATAGTTGTCCGATCTGTAAGCGTATTCAAGCTTCGTTAATCCCCTGTCATATATTTCATTCTTGTTTGTGTTTTAATTTTAATTTTCTACTTGACAAACGACGACGAAGAATTTGTCGGTGTGGTATCCTTGTTAGTCCTGTGGCAGGTACACCAGGACCTCCAACCCCTCGCCTCCCCTTCACTGGCAAAGTCTTTCCTTATTTTCTATGTGGTGTGTAATTGTGTGGTTATTGTTGCTGTTACTGCTATGAATTAATTTTTTTCTTTCAAGACTTTTCCCACCAAGGTACCAAGTGAGGCAATTACAGGAGCAGCTGCAAAGAGAGAGCCATAGAACAATTTCCATGAAGTAATTATATTTCACATAAAATTTATAGCGTTTCCTATTTTTATTATTATGTTAACAATACTTTTCACTGAGACAGTCGCTGAATATGTTTTTCTGTTCTTCTTGTTGTGGGAGTTATACGAGTGAAAATTAATTAAAATCATGAAAAAAGCTTTGGTGGAATTTGGGGCCTAGATCTTTTCAGGGCTGTTTTGAAGTACTGTATGTGCTTCACATGAGATAAGAGCCATATACCCAGCAGATTTAACATTTAATTCATTTTTACCTAAGATGTTCTCATATTCCCACTACTTGTGATCTAGATTACTTCTCTAAGAAGTTTCTTTGAATTAAAACATTAATACATGAATATATTGAGCTTAAAATCCGTTCATGATTACTGGATATCTTGCAGTCACATACGCTCTTCCGCAATCACAGTAACTTGTCCCATCAGGTACTGCAAAAAAAACACAATATTCCCATATATGTTTCCGTGCCCGTGCTCATCTCTGGGCACACACGCGTATTATAAATTCTCGCTTTTACGCCGGAGTAAAAGAATTTTAAGAACGCATTGTACAATTTTTTACCCAGAGATAAACATCAAATGTGACGTTTTGACTGTGCCATAAAAATTGATAGAATACGCTTCCACATACGCAGTACAATACGTATGAATACCCTCTACCCATCGTGTGGGTAAACAAAGGAATATAACTTCGTGGACATACGAGTATTAATGATAATCGAAACATTACTCTGTGCATTGTCTCGGACATTGGCTATAAATATTTCAATATGTTAATAATTATTTTTCATATTTTTCCCATACAGACAGATAATATTTACTGCTCTTTTTTATATTTTTTAAGGTATAACAAACTCAATTTCAATATAGGGTATAGAGCTTGCAGTCGTATATCGCCACCCGCATTAAAAGCAAGGGTAAGGGTTAGCGGATGAATGCCTAGCGAGGGTAAGCGTTACCTTTTGACGTACTTAATCTGTCAATAAAAGTAAATCAAAGTCAACCCCCAAACCAATAAGCGAATCACTTCAAGGAGCGTTTCCTGTTTTAAATTGAGACAGCTTCCATATGACACGAGTGAATATGAGCCGATATGGCGATTTTGCCAGATTCCTGCTTACTTTTTTGCATCAATAAATATCAGATGGCAGGGGGGCGAATGTGTGCTAAAAACTGTAATTTAAAAAAGTCATAATCGCAGATAAGTGCGGTCTCATTGCCAAGTCAGAAAAGGCAGTCTAGGCCAGGCTATTCATTACAGCTACAGTAGCCCCACAAGGGTGGTTCTATCCCATATGGAAGATGATATGAGTTCGCTTTACAATTTTTTATTCAATTTCTACACACCTTCTCCCCTCTCTGACTCTCTCACTCCCAGCGTAACCAATCCTCGCCCATTGTTATTGGCCATGATATATGTGAACAGACAGTTGAAATTTTTCACAAAAGCTGCTGACAAAAGAAGTACAAATATTTGCTAAAATATTATTTGAAAATCGGCCATTGGGTACATAAAATCGCCACGATATTGACATAGCCAGAAGCTTCCATTTAAATTCGTCTTTGATGTTTACCGCAACAAAAGTTGAAATTAATCCAACAAAATTTTATTTCTTTTTTTTTTGTATGCTTAAGATAAGGTGGATCAAAAACGTATGCGATGCGGCTAATTTTGAGTTATTGAGCATATTAATTAGCTTTCTATGGCTGGGAAGCTCGAAGGCTTAATTAGATATTGATATACTAGGACCCTCTTTGATTAAACTATAGAAAGGGCTAAAAATCAAATAAGTTTACATGAGGCAGTTGTACTTTATTAAATGACTTTGCAACTTTATATTATATTCAGTTAGTTACTTCGTATGTCAAAACGTATTTCACAAATAGGCACGCATTTTTATTGGTTTAAATATTAATGAATATTTTAACATTTACATGGAGCATTAATGAACTTAACGCAAAGACCTAATGCTGGCAGGCAAAAAGGTCCTTGCCTGCTCCGGTTTTGGGGTACTCTCTGCTCATTTAAATTTAAATCCATGAGTGTGGCCTTCGCTCATTTAATTTTAATGAAAAACCGGTTTTTCTGGTTTAGTTGCCACAATACATTTTCGGTTTCGTCGTTTGCCCCAAAGGTTTTTCCGAGCACTTTTCCTCGTTTTATTGCCGCAGCTAAGCGTCTCAGGATGCCAGGAATCAGGACTGCAAGTCCTTAACATACATGGTACTTTTATTTAGTATTCATATTTCTGATTTATTCAGTTCAAATGAGCACACATTACTGTTTCCAATTACAGAGTGCTACACTCATCCCTGGCACACACACGTCTTCACACATGCGTTCATATAAGAATAGTAACCCTTGTGGAGGACACGCATGGCATCATTTCTGCTTTCTAGTTAGTTTTTCATTACACCAGATACAATCCCAGCAAACGGGGTATTCATTTACATCATTTTACACATATTAAAACAAAAACCTAATTAGCCAGTGAATTGAAAAAAGAATCCAATTAAATGTTAGAGGGAAATTGCAATTTACATACTCAATGTAAGAATTAAACGAAAGAATTAGGAAATATCTAGAAATTTGAAATCAAAAAAGGGTTAAAATCGGACTTACTATTGTTACTGAACAAGAAAATATATGTTTCTATATCATTATGAACTTTACGCTCTCACATTTTTTGCTCTCTCTGAACCTTTTTCTCTTTTCTACATTTAAATATTTTTTTTATTAGTTCTGTGAACTTCATTCATATCTTTTAGCTATATTTTAAATGAGTTTTGACTCTTTCCATTTGCCAAGCACTCTTTGATATTCAAATTCTCCGCAAAAAGTTGTACTTATCAGTTTGCGCAACTAATTTGTACGTTTTATGCATAATTCAAAAGTATATTAGCCCAGGCGACACTTTCGTTCTGCACAGTAAGGGTTAAAGTCCTCACGTTCATGTTCACGTTCCATGGAGCATATTTTATGCTTTCATGACCAAATAAATGCAATGAAATTCATCAATTTATCGACTTGATGAGCGACCAAGGCGACTATCAGCGCAGTCGCCGCATTTGCATATAAATTGCTTTTGGTTTTTCGGTTTTTGGTTTTCGGAATATTTTCTGTTTTCTGTTTTTGAGTTTTTTAACTGCTAATCGGGTTGTTGCCATCTGTTTTTCAAAATAAGGCAATAACAGAACGCGAAACATTTTCTGGCGGCGGCGACCTGCCTGCCTGCGTTTTAATTGACGCAATTTGCGCTAAAGCGATTTGGCAATTCAGAATGCCCCGCGGCAGCAGCAGCAAGAGAGGCCACTTTGACACCCATGGTGACAATTATGTCTACACTTTGCCCCCAAACAAAGGACCAAAAAGTCTAATAAGAATGCCCATTAGAAGAGAAGCGAAAGATCTTATACTATCGACTAAGCAATGCTCTATAATGATTCTTACTGTCGTGGAAGGTGCTTTAAACAAATTACGTTATATATAATTTGTAAGTATTTAAAAATTACAAAAAAATTGAAAAAATATTTTTTTGATTATTTTAAACTTTTCTTAATTCTTCTTAAAAATACACAATCTTTTTTAGCTCTTTTTTAAATATTTATAAATATATAAAATTGCTCTTATACCTTTACAACAGAAAGTTCGCAAAATTCTCTTCTAACATATAAAAAAAAACTCGTAGAAATTGTAGCAACCTTTGCTCTCTAACATACCCTATATATGCCAACTCTGTCACGGCACGAAGCCCTCACAACTTGTGCCCATAAGCAACTCCAATATTCCTTTAAGACAAAAACGCACTTTTACATAGAAGAAGAACAACAACAAGAGCAGCGATAACAACAACAACTGTGCTAAGGGTAACATTATTTTTCATGTCGTTGCCTTAAAAAGGTCAAAACAGAAAAAAGAAGCCTCGTCTCGTTGAGTTCTGCGTTTTGTTTGCCTTGTTGATTCTTTGCATTTTTTATGCCAAGTCGGACGACGTTCTACGCCCCCTCAGGGCAGGCAGGTGACGATGCTCTCCGGTCTGTGCTTCCTGTTGTGCTTTGTTTCTATTGTCATCAACTGAAATTGGCTTTTAATGTTGCCGCAGAGATATCTTAAGAATAATTGTTTTGCGTGTTTTACTTGATTTTCAGGTCGACGATGTCGCTGATGTCCCCAATGTCCCAGTTCCCTTTTGCCTGTTTCCCCGATATTGGCGCGACTTTTTTCTACGCCGGCGGAAATATATTTTCCGTTTGGCGGGAGGGAAGTTAAGGATTCGGAGTGTATTGCAACATTTCCGACCTTTTAATTGTGCAGTGGGGCCAACCGCGTCGTGTAATAACCTAAATTTTTAAGTAGCTTAGATGTTCTTGAAGGTGGGCAAAAAGGGGAAACTCCTTACACTTCTTCTTTATTGTTTAATTAATTTTTTTGTGTTATTCTAAATAAAATCTTAGAAATTTCAGCACGGTTAGGACTGTACTGTACCCATTTTAGAGTTGCCTTTTCTATTAAAAATGGTTCTTTAAATATTTTAAAGTCTTATCATTCAACTGGATATGGTTCTGGGCTTGATGGTGGAATATTTAATTCTCCTTAAATTTTTATTAATATCCAAAATCTATTCTTAAGTTAAAAAAAAAGTGTTAGTCACTGATAAGCTAATCTATTTCCAATCTAACCTATTCCCTTACCTATGATAGACCTGCTCAGCCAAGATATATTTGTGTAAACAATAAAAGTAACACCGCCTATGCCAATTTCGTATGCGTATATTTCCACCCCATAACCTCCAAAATGTTTATTTGAGTTTATGAAAATTCGTATCGGACGGTAAGCGACCCGTATAACTATTGTCGTCAAGGGTGCCCACGCTTGCAATGATTGATCGCTTGACAGATACTCTATATCCCCAAATTTAGACACTCAAGTATGCTCTTTCACAATTAGAAAGAATATTGGCAGAAATTTGGATAGTCCCTTGAGAGCGAAGTCATCTCGTCAATCGGATTTCAAAAAACTCCCGCTTGACTAAGCTTTATTCCATCTCGAATACCATAAGTTAATCGTTTTATTTGTACAGGGTATTCACAGAAAAAAATTGCTTACAAAATGAACTCAAAGAAAGAAAAATGAAAATTTAAAAAAAGCCGTCAATGTATGAGGAATCTTTATTTCGGGGGTGGGTTTACGATTTGGGTTTGGGGTGGCTTCGGTCTCTCGGCGCCTGCAGATAGGCACAATAATTGTATCAAAAGCATATTTTCCATTCTGGTAGAACGAATTTTATGCTTTTTCAATAAACATTAACCGATTTTGGTATTTTTTCATAAAAGAACAGCAACAACGAAAACAGCATAAGCAGAAATACGTTTCTTTTTTTGGCAACCACACAGAAAAATACAAGTGGCAGAACTGAAAGTGAGCACAAATTCGACTAGCAAATACCCTCTAAATACTCACATCTTAAGCATTCAATGAAAGTCCATAATACAATCCAATTACTGGGAGCTCTTATGAGTTAAGCCTAAAAGTATGCAAAGCTAAACCAGAATTACACTTAATAAGAGAGAAAACTAAGCATTCTTCTTCATAAGAAATTTATAAATTTAAACTTTTCTTTAGCTTCAACTAATTTTACAGGGTATTCGTTTATTGCATGCAATCCACCTTCAAGCAGTAATCATTCATGCGTTCATTATTTCATAGACTACGAGTTCAGTGCGTCGCATCCACATTCAAAAATGTACCGTTTAAACATTTTTCTCTGCATTCTTCAAGAGGAATACGAGTATGCAAGGGTACCACACCCAACAAAAAAATGGGCAATCAATGATTCGGAAATATTTAGACTATAAGCTATTAGCTTTTTGTTTTATCCAGTAGTCATTTATTTCTGCAAATTCTTTTGCTATGAAAACAAAAGGGTACCCAGCTTGGGTGCTGTGAGAAGAGCATAGAGGGTAGCCAGTACCCAAGCATGTGAGCTCCCTAGGCAGGCACGTGAGGTAGCCAAAACACAATGGTAAGAGGTAGCCAACTAAGAGAGCCATGGTGTGTTAAGTTTCATTCTCCACAACTGTATTTACTGTGCCCAGGACAACATGCTCTGTAAACCCTTAAGTAGTTAGAAATATGAAGATAATAACATACAGACCGCTTGGAATATATTCAATCCAATGTAATTGTTTTCAATTTTAATTCTATAACTCTTTGATATTGTTGCGACGTGTGATTCTTTCGGGTGTTGTTGTCCCAATTCAAGAGTTGTTTCAAGACGAGGGCACTAGCAACGCCCTGCCACATAATTACACTCTCCCTCCCATAGCCCTTCGCGCGTTTTGCATCGATTTTGTTCTCAAGTTACGCATGCCTTTGTTTACACAAAAATTATGTTTAATGAGAGACCCTTTGGTGCCTGTAGCCCCCCATCCGAGCATCCTCCGTTCGTCTACCCATTCTACTACCCTTGAATCCGGCTGGGGTTGAATCGCGGCTGGGTACAGAACTGACAATTATAATTACAAGGTCTTAAGTTTTTCGTGAAAATTATTATTTTAATTATGGTTTGTCGAAGCAACAGAGAGAAAAGAGGGTTGCAATAATATCAGGCACACACACACACGCATACATAAATAAATATATTTATGAGTCCAGCGAAGAAGCTCCATAAATCGCTGAACAATAAACACTGCGAAATAGCATCCCAATTTTATGCGACTGTCTCTCTGTCTCGTCTTTATATGAAGAGAAAATAATCTAATCAAGTGTCACAATCGGTTTTTATAGGTCAACACTCAATCTCACTCTCTCTTTCACTCTCTCTCTCGCTTTGGGAACCAATCATAACTTTTACTCATATGTTGTGTCAGTTTTATTTTTCGCAATGAACACGTTGATAATTTTTATTCGCCATTTAATCGTAACCGGCTGCGAGTGTAGCGATAACAAGGATAACTGCCTGCTACACGTCGCTCCGAGTCCTTAGCAAATAAAATAAATTTCGTCTGTACTTTTATTACCCGTGTCCCTCTGCCTAGAAGTACTACTAGTCTCCATAATAATCATTTACGTAATGTCTTGCTAGCATTTATGATTATTCTGTGTTGACCTCGTCGATGAGGCGAGTGCGACACATCGCAACTTGCCGAGCGCTGTCCTAGCTGATGGTCAAAGTTAGATTGGACAATTGCAGTGTAATTGCGAATCTTAGTTAGTTCACTAACTTAGCGCACTTGGTCTGTAACCCCTATAGTTTTGTGGTTGTGAATGCGGTAGCGCTGAGACCTTTAAGGTTAGTGTATTTGAGTGGATTGCTTGAATAAAGAACATGTATGCTAGACCAAACGGGTATCATAAAATAAGTACACCCAGAGAAGTCAACTTTGTAAAGAATATTTCCACTTAAAATCATTATATTAAAGAGACTTTAAAGAGCGCCCTAAATGCTTATAAAGTAAATTCTGTACAGTCAACAGCAGTCTGTAGTAAATTTGATGGATATATCAATAGAATTTCTTAAAGAAACTCCAAAAAATTCTCTCAACTTAGTAAGTAGCCTGACTTCACTTCAAGCACCGCCCTCGGTGTCAGCTGTGCCACAGGTAATTATGACGTTACCTCAAACAACTCAATGTAATGTGTCTCGCAGCTGTTGCTCAAGAAACAAAAAACTCGTCGACGTTCTGTGTATTTACCAGACAGTAAGCAGTCTAATTCGTCAGTTAAACGAATGAAGTCGGGCTTGATAATATATGTTTAACTTACTGCTGACTGAATAATTGCAAATACGTAGCTAACCACAACGAGGTGATGATATACTGTCAAGTGAGGAAGGTATTTACCTCTCAGTCATGTCTGCATCTGTAAGCTGCTACCCCCGTAGTTGGACAACCCTTCAATTTCAGTTTTTAGATCGAAAAGTGACGCTTATTAAATACCAAAAACTTCTTTATATATATTAACTGAGAATTCAATTAGACTTGGTCCACAAAACGAGACAGGCCGCTGGCAATAACGAAAACTGTTGCCAGCTTTTAGGCTGCAGTCATAAAACGTCAGCGACTTGGCAAGATTTTTCAATAAACCTACCTCCCTTCCCCCCGAAATGCGCCATAACAGAGGGCGGTCTGTTACTAAAACTGGAAGTCGAGCAAAGCCCAAGTGTACTGCGGAACGCTTGTGGTCCTTTTGCAACAATCCGCAGGTGTTGCATACATTTTGCAGCTTTGCATTAATTATAATGTGCCGTGCAGCGAACTTGGGTGCGTGGGGCAAACTATTTGCAGAGCATGAGCCTGCCCCACCACATGCCACCACGTCACATGGCATGGAAAATAGTATCATACTTATGAGCTAAGTTATTTCATTGCCATGCACAGAGAGGAAACTGCATAGACTGGAGACGAACCAAAGCGAACCGAAGCGACTCCCAACCGGCTCTCTTTCGGACTCCTGTGGGGGCATGCAACCCGTAAACTTTAAAATCTTTGTTTGGACTTTCGAAGCAAAGAGCTTTTTGCTATTATTATTTAAGGTGGCAGCAGGCAGAGCACATTTGCGGGTCTGGGGCGGGTTAGACACATAAAATGTTATTGCTTAAAACTATTATATTTCTCGAGAGATGAAAATATGATCAGAAATTTACATCGATTTATTAAAAAGCTGTCCCTTTTGTTGTTGCTGTACCCCCTGGTAAAAGGTACCACTTGTTTATACACATATGTTGCCACAAAACTTTCCCTAGCCCTTACATCAAAAAAGGTCGAAGACATGTGACATTGCCCTCGGGGCACTGTGGCCAGTGAAAACTATTTATACACCAAATTAAATTTCTGGGAATGTTCATAGTATATATAACAAAATTCTCAATGCAATCAATCAATGGTGAATATAGGAAAACTACTGTGTTTCTTTCTTCAGCAATTTTGGAAGAATGAAAAGTCATCTGAATGAACTATTCCACTGTGCAGAGTTATTGTACGTCAAGCATTAACCGCAACCCCACGGTTCGAACAACTTGAAAAACAAATTTACTATGTACACTTAATGTCTAGACAAAGCCTCCAATTACCTTATCCGATTACACGAAGATTTTCTCTGCCAAAGTGTTGGGACATTGCCCCCTTCCCAACGCCGTCCAAATGGGCAACCCGTTGACCCGGCATGCCTTTTTCTGGCCGACAAAGATGAATCCGGGGCGGGCTCACTCATATTACAGCTGTTCTCTCTCTCTCTCTCCCTCTACCTCTCTCTTTGTTCTTCTTTGTGGCATCTAATGTTGTCGCTCTTGACGTCATCACACAAATGTTTGAAATTATTTTCAAAAAGAATTATCCTCACCTCACGCCTCCGCTGCGACAAAGGACCAAAAAGACACTTAAGTGCCGTATGCGGAATTTGGTTATTTTTTGCTTTTTTTTTTATTTAAGTGAGCTGAAAATCGCAGTACTTGGCATTTCCGGTATTACTTTCATTCGAGAACCCTCTCGGCAGGTGTAAAGTTAAATCGTAAAATGAAATTAAAGAAAACCTGAGTCCCCCGCAAAGGTAAACGAATGAAGTGGCCAAACGAAAAAGGATTAACTTTGCTATCCCCCATGGGTTCTGGCTGCGAAACGTTATATGTATAATTAGCGTGGGCGCAACATTTTTCAAATTATTTTAAGGAAAATCACTTCAAAAATTCATGAGCTCTACAGTCCGGACAGGGGTCGGAGTGTTGCGCAACCCTTGCTTGTGCTTGTTATTTGCCGACTGACCCGACTGTGCTACGCACCATAACAACAAGAAAAACAACATTATTTTTTACCAAAAATTACGATATAATTTATTAAAATTCTTATTTGCCATACCGACAGTGACACGAATTTGCTGTTATTTCAGGGCAGCTGTGACGTCAGCAAGAATCACAACGAGCTGATGTCAAATATAATATTTTGCAGTTTTATAACACTGTAAATAGTTAGTAGTATTTGCAAAAAATTTTATTTTAATTTAATATTCAAATATAAATACCAAACTTTCTGCAATATGTAAACACTGCACTGTAAATACTGCAAGCCCATATTGAATGGTAACCAAACTATCGATAGCACGACACTCATATCGTTTGACTTAACAGCTGCGTGCTTGCAGTGACCTAACAGAAGACTGTTCAAAAATCTATTTAAAATCTTTAATTAATAAAATGGCTAGTTAAAAAGCTCATAGTGCAAGAAACCCTATTCGTATAAACTCTTAATATTATGCCCACATTCGCACAAGCCAAACTGCCTTAATTGTTCAAACAATTGATGGTCAAAAAGTGATAGACAGTCCATGTGGCTACGATCAAAGAGTCGTTCTGGTCAATTTGCATATGAAACAGACAGTCAAAATAGGCAGGCACAAGGTCAACACAAAACGAAAGTCAAACAAACGCACATGCTCGATAAAATGATGTGGAAGGAGCTAGCCACACGGCTGGAAACTCCCTTATTTCACTCATCAGTGCTGTCAAGTCAAGTCAATAAACTTTGACACTGGACACGCCTCCAAAGTCACACATGCGAGCACATTCACAGTGGGAGGCAGAATGGATCCGACAACGCCTCAAAGACGTCAATAAATCGTATGTTACACGAGTCAATCAAAAGTTCTTAAATTAGAGAAGTCCGTCACACTGTAATCGATATGTGACTTTAAAAGACCAATTCGACTCTCCACAAACTTACCAAAAAATTCAGCTAATTAAACAAATATTTGCATTAAGCCAAATCCGAAATCCCAAGCGTAACGCTCGGTTCCTAGAACATCAGATGGGAATGCCTTAAGGAAAGAGAATTTTCAATTTTTCAATTGTTCTTTCCGAATCAAAGCACAAGGAAACCAATTTGTCTTCGAGCCTAAAAATTAGCCAAACAAATGATGCAAGAAAACCAAATGCCAAGCACAGTCTCCAGCCAGGCCGGGGCCGGGCAATTAAAGGACGCCCAGACCAGCCCAGCCCAGCCCAGCGCCCCCAACTGGTGTCGTTATTCTTCCAGACAACTCCGCGCATATCCCTGAGGCGAACGCAGCGAAGTAAATGGAAAATTCATTACAAACAAATTAACAAATAAATCAAATTTCAATACGAAAATGTGTGTATTTGTGAAAACAATTTTGAGTCCCCCACACTCACTGGGGTTGCTCAAATAGCCGAAATTGCCACGCCCAAAAACGCTATCGAATCCGTTATTCGGTCATGGGGGGCGGCGGGCGACATGACTGACAGCCAGCAAGTTGGTTCGGAAAACACTCCCCACTTGAGAAATCATTTGTCTAAATTAATTCCTGTCGTTTACATTTGCCAAAGAAGGCAAAGGCAACACAAGAATCAAAGATTAAGACAACCATTTACTACTCCCAACCCATCCAGAACCACCCGAATCCCAATCCGCTGGAACAGGCTCATACAAGTTCTTCAACTCTTAACTGCCAAACTCCCAACTGTAAATTTGTGTGGTGTCTCACGCCCGCCTCGGCCTCTGCTCCGTTCCCTCTCCCGCCCCACTGCCATGATAAATGACATGATGCGCATGATGTTTGGATCAACGTCGCCGTCGCCATCGTCGTCGTCGTCGCGTTAATAACTCATTCGAAAATTCCGCCGACAACATTGCATACATACGTACATTTTTGCCCGAAAAACAATTAAAATTGTTTCCGAGTTCGCAGCATCAGGTAGCGCATAATTATAACTGCTAAATCCTGTACACGACTAGTATAATATCCCAGAGAGTTATAGGATTTCAACCCTTTTTGAAGTAGACGCCCACTCTGTCTGCTGTTGCTCGATACGAGACACGTTGCTGCTCACTTTCTTTCAGGGCAGCTGGATACATCTCCCTGTCCCCAATGCATTTATTCTTAATCAGCATCGATAAAGCAAAATCTGTGCGTCTGTCTGCTTGATATCGATGGAGCAGGAGTTGAACAACACATGGACTTTGATGTATCAACCTAAAAAAAAAAGAAAAAAAAAGGGAACCTGTCTATATGCATATGTAATGCAAATCGTTGGGATGCCAATCGAAATTCCAACTTCATATGATAAAAATTTGGGGTTGTGTCCTGCTGTATGTGCTTATTTGGCCTAACCGACCAAATTAAAAAAAAAAATTTATAAGCTATTAAATATTAAGAAAAACAATCGATAATTTGTAAGTTTCTTATCATGTTTTATATTATATACATTTCATATATATCTTAAATTTTTATCCTTCCACCATTGAAAATGGTCCAAAAAGGGTATACTTACTTTGTGGAAATGTTTGTAACAGGCATAAGGAAGCATGACAGACTCCACAAAGTATATACTATATATTCTTGTTCAGGATCACTAGTCTAACCGATCGAACCATGCATGTCTGATCTCAGCTATTTAAAAACTAGTTTTCTTTGCTAACCTTCCAACAATTCAGCTACGAAATTATTATTTAAATATTTAAAAGAATAAAACTTCAACGAGCTCTTAAAAAAAAACAACAAAAATCAACTCTAATAAAAATGGAATCCAAAAAGCGCTATAAGCTTTTCTCCTTGGAGTTTATGTCCATCAGCCCCTCACTGAGTACATTGTGCAGGATAATATCTGATGTCTTTCGAGCATAGGCAACAACCAGTTTATAGGGCGAGACAAAGCCTTGGCCCAGCTGATCCGTTCCGATATTGTGTGTGAGGTGTTGCTGAAGATTCATAGAGATGACGACTTCAATGAAGTCGTCCATGAACTCCTCGTGCTGTGAGATGGGAATACGCTCCAGAAAAGGACAAACAGCCATGATATTATCTAGAAAAGAGATCATAAATAGGGGAAATAAGCTAAATACCGTTATACTAACCCTTCAGCGTGCGGAGTTCCTCGTATATGAAGACCTTGTTGCGCACCTCAACCTTTTTGTGAATGAATCCGGCCTCGCTCAAGAGTTGCGTAAATTCCTCAGCGGGATCGGAGCTATAGTGTAGGGGTGAGATGAACTGTTCCACATCCTGCATATAGTTGGCCCACTTCTGGTAAGTCCTAAGCACCTTGTACACCTCGTAGATGGGACTACTTGCCAGGAAGACAAGCAGACAATCTCCTCCATCATTGCGGAGTAGATCGTAAATATTACGCACGGCTGCATGCAGATTCTGCACCCAATGCAGGCAGTAGAACGAGGTCACATGATCGAATCGCCCTCGAAACTGATCAGGTAAGTGCTTAGCTCCAATATCCAGAACCTGGAACTCTGTTCGATCATAGCGTTGATAGCACTTGTTGGCATAGCTCACCATCTTGGTGGAGATGTCTGTGCCAATAAGTTGCTCGTAACGCATCGGTAGCAGCGGATACACGAAATCCATTAGCACATTTCCGGATCCGGAACCAACATCTAACAGAGCATCTTGCCCATCCGCACGCCATTGAAGTTTCGCGGCAAACTCATCCAGCACCAGCTTGGCATCGTGACGCTGCACCAGGTTGGCACGTTGGTAGAGCGAGGCCTGATTCATGTTGTGCACTGATCTCGCACTCACATAGATCCACTCTTATATAGCCACTTCCAGATCACTTGAGAGACAATAGACAGGCGCATTGTCAACTTTGCGGTGACATTGCCACTCGGAATCGTTTATTTATAAAGCTTCTCCCTCCAATTCCCAAATACACTGCATAACAAACAATTAACGACTTGGAAATACCCTTGAGTGGTTTTAAAATGAAAAGAGTACTCAACAAATTTAAATATGTTTATTAGATACTCGTATATTGATTTCAGAATTTTCATAAATACCGGTAAAATATAAATTTCCAACATTTGAGTATAATTTATCCGTATATATTCACAAAATGTGAGTTTACAGTGTTTTCATTAAAGTATGAAAAGTGTAAAAAGGAAATAACAGTTTAAAATATGCAACAATTCACAATAGAAAAACCGAGTCTCATATCTACCAAATCTGACAATCCAGTTCAAGTTCTAGGCCACTTGCGACCTACCTAACGCTTCCTCTCTGAAGGTGTTTGCTTCAAATGCAAATCGGTATGAAAACAATACATTTTTGTATATTATACAATGGGAAAATCAAAAATTTTGAAGGGCTTTGGATATTGAAAGCCTTGCATCGGAAATATGTAGATATAAAAATGAATTGGAAAGAGTTTTAAGATTGATCAACAAAGCATCACGTAACACGCATCATTAAAACACGTTTTAGTTCAGTTACAAATGTAGTCAAATATTCGTAATACCCTTATCTAAAACTAACTTCTATGCACTAACACGTGTGCAGGGGGCAATGATCTGAATGAATGATGAAACTGAAATTTTGGGCAGTTCAATGACCAACCTCAACACGCGCAGAAGAACTACGAGTTGGTCTTCACTGCATAAACCACACATATCTCCGATTTGAGTCTGAAACACATACGAAATAACTGCCAAATTTTGATTTAATTTTGCACCCTTTTTGGCACTTAGCTCGAAACATTTCATTAGCCGACAAAATACATTTCTTCAATTACTGCCAGACTCCCCAGGACTGAAATAACCTTGTGATATGTGTATTTTAAATATTTTACGTATGACAGAGGAAAACGTTGTTTGATCTTTCTCCCGCTCGGGAGTCTGCAGCTTCCGTGCAGACCTCATGAGTGTGTGTGTGTGTGTGTGGGAGTGAGTGTGTGTGTTACATTTTGATTTGCATCTAGATGACATCAAAAGTCTTTGTTTCGCTAATTTTGGGATTCCAGGGTCCCGGACAAAATGTGTGTGGGCGTTACAGCTGACTAATTGCATTATGGAACCAACAACTGTTCTACCAAAGTATTTATTATAATTTGAAAGCAGAGCTGAAATTCTGCGAATGTCATCAACATGAGTGAATGAGTGAAAATTTAATTGCATTTAATTAGGTTTGCCAACCTCTATTTAAGAGTTGACAATCTTTAAAATACTGAGAAAAGCCTTAGCATATTTCACTCTTGCTTCATATATTTTTATTTTTAATTATGAGAAAATCACGTTCAATCTATTTCACATACTTTAATGAAGTTTCAGCAAAATCGGTACACTATATCTAATAGTTTTCATACCACCGATCTGTGTACCTAAGCTGAGCACAGGCCAACTCCTTCGGGTTCTCTTGTTGTTGTTGTTGCTTCCTTTGGTTTTGTTTGCACAACGTCGACAAACAAAACAAGAAATTTTCTAACAAAAGGGTTAAGATTCCGGACTTATGTGGGGAGAGAGAGGGGGTGGGGGTTCATAGTTTACTATGAGTAAACGAGATTTTAATGTCCCATAAGGGAATTCCAGCCATATGTGGCAGAAACAAGGGAGAGAGACGGAGAGTGAGAGGAGGAGAGGGAGTGAAAATTTAGATTTAAAATACAAAGTAAACGGTGATTTGTTGTTATTGATTAGAACGGACTTGCCTTACGGGAATACAAGTAGACGGTAGTGAGTGAGAGGGGGAGTGGCGGGAGGGAAAGGGAGCTAGCGAGACGGGACGAAATCCGGCTCGTGTGTATCTTAAGACGGAACCACAACTTGATGAGTATTTAAAAGTTTTTCATTGTGTTTGATGAATATTTAATTAGGCATAAACGGGGAATATTTTACAAAAAGAGCATAGAGACAGAAACAGGAATAGAGAAAGCGCAGAAGATGGAGACAGCGAGAGAAAGGCGCAGGCAAAGGGGTTGATGAAAGCGAAAAAAACTGAAACAGAATCAATTAACGCGCTCTGCGCTTTGCCGCTGTTGCTGGTGCCCACTTGGTTTATTTTTGTTGTATTGTTTTAATATACCTTGCCATGTGTGTGAGTGTGTGTGTGTGTGCGAGGGAGAGAGAGGATATATAATTTAAAATCTGCGCGTACGAAGAAAGTAATTAAATAATAAGCACAGAAAGAGCGACCGAGAGGGGAAGAAACAGAGTCGCGTCTGAAAACCCACTCACCCTTTGAGTTGCTTTCTTTTTGGGTTAAGGGGAAGGGGTGTCTCGAAAAACTTTTTAGCTAGTCATTAAAAACAAAATGGAAAGAGAAAAGAACGGACTCACAAATATCTTAGGGCCTGCAACTGTTTCTGGCAGTATAATTCCTGAGTTTTTTATACAAATCTAACCAACAGGTGGGGAAAAGTAATGGAATAGCACACCAACCCTATGGGGGTAACCCTAACCAGTCTGCGAAATATTGCGTACCAATTCACCAGGTATCTTACAGTCGAGTAGCTATTCTTACATGTTTGTTTTTTTTTCTTAAATAATTTTTTGTTTTTTTTTCTCTGCTTCGATTTTCTGTGCATAATTAATTAAAAAAGTAAATGAATGAATGCTGAACGGGAACGGGGAAAAGCCCAAAGCGCTGTTTACCGTTATGAAAAGTATTTCAAAGGAAAAAAGACAAAAATTTATCTCATCACGCTTGTTAGCGACGGTAAAAAGACTTTGGTAGGGTTTCTCTTATGCCATATACCCTCTGCTTTTTGAGTTGGTGCCTTATCGACAGTTAACTTAACTATAAAAACATCTGATTTATGTACATAAAAGGTCTTTTCAAAACCCCACGTATAAAATAATATTAAATAAATAAAAAGAAATAAATACAGACTATTACCGTTTCATAAGGAACGACTTTAGTCAACAAGATTTTTATATTAGTTTTCCATCATGAAGTTACGTGCGCAGTACCTCAGCACCTTAATCAAAAAGCTACACTCAGTTTGTCGTCAAAGAATAGTTGATGTTCTTCAGTCAGAGAAAACAACACAGATTATAAACAATACCATGTTACAATCACTGTCTGCAAGTTAGTGGCCAAGTATAATAAACATATTCCAATTTATACTATTTATCTTCAAATATTTTTAGCTTGCATATTATTGGTATTGCTGCTTTCTTTTGATGGCGTCAGCACCGCTTTCAGGCCCTCTGATAATATCGAGGGACTGAATGGAGCGAAATTCAAACGTCATGTGCTAACCGATCGTAGATTTTGGGTTGTACTATTCTATCTGCCCGGTTGTAAATATTGTACAGAACTCGCGCCAGAGTACAAGAAATTGGCCCTGATGCCCCAGATAAAGGGCCAGATTAAAGTGGGAGCCTACGATATAACTATGGACACGGAGATATTCATTTACTATAAAATTAACAAGGTGCCGGCAATCCTATTTTTTGGTGCTAACAAATCGCTTCCTCCCAAAATGTATGAGGGTGCGCGCACGGCCAAGGCATTAGCTCAGGCGATTCTGGCTGAAGCTCAAAAAGGTTAAGTAAATAAATTATCATTGATATGCATTAAAATATCGGAAGTGAAAGAAAAAATTTTTTTTTTTTTTTTTTTTTTTTTTTTTTTTTTTAATATGAATGTGTGAAGGAGAGAGGGAGAAGAGCGGAATCTTCGATACAGAAGGGGTTGCACCAATATCAATTATACATATAATATATTTGATCCCTTGAACTTCCTCTGCCAATATTCAATTAAATACAAGCAAACGTCAGCGAAAAATTCCTTTGTCCCCAAAAAGCAATCTGATATAGTCTCTTGCGAATGATGGCTATGGATAAAAACTTTCTTGGGACTTGGGAGAACTTGTTTCCAAGAAAACTGGCAACATTCAAATGTTAATGAGCTTGCATTTTTGGAAATTGTTTTCGACACGACAACGTAACAGTTTCTGTTGCCGCATAAAATTTAATTAATAAGACGGACCGTACCTTACAGCTCTTACATCCGTCCACACAGACACCCTCTATAATAGGCGATAAACCAGACATGGCAATGAGACCACATCACTTCTATGGAGTCGTTTTCTACTTAGTTTACAATCTTATTATCTGCACTGCTATCTCAAGTCACACACACACCCACACACACCCATACACATGGAATCTGGGCGTACCCAAAGATATACATATATACACATACTACATACATACACCACATCATCCGAGGCAATTAAAAACCTTTCAGGCGTTGATGTAATTTTGTCCTTTTTCGCCTGTTCGGTATTGTTGTCACCCTCGTGTGTCCTTGCCCGTTGGTCTTATTTGGTCTGTGTGGATTTGCGTCGCCAACTTGATTGTGTTTATTAAGCATATTGCATGGAATTCACTTTATTTTAAGATTATTTCCAAAGAAAATTACAACTTTTCACAACTACCTTCTTGGGGGATAGGTGGGGAGGCCGTTGATAGTTTTTCTTGGGCACCTTTTCTGGAAATTATGTATGAACACGTTTTGTTTTTCGGTTTATTTGCGACTTGCGCATAATGAAAGGTAAACAAAAAGGCCTTGTATAAGTAAAGTGAGGTTAGGTTACTATTTAAACTTGATCGAGTACATAAAATCGGACGGAATAGTGGAGTGATACAACTGGGCCAAAATTCAACTATGAAAATGTTTAAAAAATTTAATTAGGATTATGCCACACCTTGAAAATAAGCTAAGCTTATAAATATGTTTTATCAATTAAGCAAGACGACTCGACCATAGATTTATAAAAACAATTATAAATACATATCGATAATGTTACTGTTATCGTAAATAGAAGGACAAACGATTTGCATGGAACACGATTATCGTCCTGCTTTTCAGCCATGAAAAGCTAACCCCTTACCTTCGATGGAAAATAAATATAAGCCCGTAAAATTTCCAAGAGTAAATATTGAAAGCGTATTGAAAATTCAACTTTATGTCTAAGCCGCAAGCAAAGCACTCAAAGGGGAAGATGAGTTCGACTCGTCAAGTGAATAATGGACAAATCCGCAAAGTAAATATGACACATCGCAAAATGGCATTTGGCGATAAAAAGCGAGCTACCCGCCTTGCCTTTTGACAGCATCTCGTATCAGTGACAGTCATATATATGGATATCCCACAATCCGGCTAGGTGTTTTGACTAGGAAAGGGTCACACCCTCTCTTGAAGATACATTTATACCCTAAACAAATGCGTATCAATAAAAAAATTGTTCCGCTGGGTATTAGACGATGGTGGCAGAAGGGTTTCATCCCACTTGCCCTCGATTTGGAGTGGTAATGCAGCTCAAATGTGGCATAAAAATTACATTCGAAAGAGTTGAGGGGTGGTGTGCCTTTCATATATACCATAGGTTATTGAATTTACTACTGGGTATCTCGCAGTTCAGTGCACTCTGTCTGGTCATTGAATCTTTATATCAAAAAGCACTGTAGACCTTTCGTTTCGGGGCTTACATTAAAGTTCAATAATCATAAAATAAGGAACAGCGTAAGACGCAACTGTCAATTAACCCTTCACAAAAAGAAAACAGAGAAATATCAGAGGGGGAAGGAATAAGACTGGCAATGAAAAAATCACAGTCGCAGTCACAAACAGGCAATATAACCAGGAAGTCGGCCGCAAGTACTCTGCCAGCAATATTAACGTCACATAAATCTTTCCAACACTATTACTAAGTCGCTATTAAGTGAAATTGACCACATATTTTATCTCATACGCCCACGCAGGCCCACGCCCCACTCCACACACGCTAGTCAACACTGCCTAGACAGTTTGGGTGGTTGGATTGCTTGGGCGCGTAATTGGTGCGACAGGCCCAGCATAAAACAATCTGCTCGACCAAATTCCGTTTACTATAAAGGTTGCTACTTACTAAGGACATGGACAAATGAAATGAGCTAACCAAAGCAACCTACACCAACTTAGTAAACTAAACAACTTTAATCAAGGCTGTTTCCATGGAATTTTTTTCGCTGAAATAAATTGTATTTATTGCTGAAAATATTATATAAATTAGAATATTTGGGATCAGTTAATATATCGTTAGCTATTCTTATCTTTATTATTTAACATCACAGATAAAATAATCATAAAACTTATGTTAAAATATATTTAATAAGTAGGTACATATATGTATATATCAAATATACATATATTTAATAGATTTAACAAACATAAAATATTCATTTTATTCATTTTTTTATTTATTATTAAAACACACGTCATTGTTAATGTATGATAATTTATTTATTTATTGTCACTTCAAAAAATATTTGTATTTAAAAAGAAATGTAAAGCTGATTTTTTTTATAATTCTAAGTAGATATAACCCCATTATTCTTCAAGAAAATTACACGTAGTTCCACATTACTGAATAATTACTGAATTAGCAACACTCATTTCTTTGTTAGCGAATAGTTGATGATCTTCGACCAGTGAAACGACACGTAACCCTCATAAAGAATAATCTAAATAATGTTTAGGGTACTTTCTGCAAGTTAGTGCACAAGATTAGAACATTTTTGAATATTTCAAAATGTGCTTATACACACTACAATTTTCCTTATGTCGAAAAGTTCAATAACCAATTATATTTATTTTAGCTTGTGTATTATTGATGGTGCTGCTCACTTTCGAAAACATTAGCAGCGCCACCCGCTATCTTGCAACGGATAATATCGTGGAATTAACTCCAGCGAATTTCAGTCAGCTAATGAAGGATGATGCCATCTGGGTTGTGGATTTCTATACTGCCTCTTGTATAAAATGTAAGACTCTTGTGCCAGAATACCAGAAATTAGCTAAGGCGCTAAAGGGACTCGTAAAAGTGGGTACTGTCAATCTTACTGAGCACAGACAACTGGCCCATCCAAACGGTGTACGTAGCGTTCCAAAAATTAAAATTTTTAGCGTCAATAAACAGCATCCCTTTGACTATTCCGGAGACCTCGACGCCTTGGAAATTGCGGAAGAGGTTCTGTATGAGATTAAGAAGAAAGTAGTCTTGTCAATAGTTAAGGGAGCAAGTAGAAGAAAACTTTCAGGCTCGTACAAATATAAACGAATATATAAATAAAGACTTTTTACAGAGGGAATAGGAAGAAGAGTCGACTATGTTGTTTTTTTTTTAAGATAAGGAATTGTTTTGGGAGAAGAGGAAAGCACCTCGTTAAAGGTGTAAAGTTTATTGCTTTATTAAGCACAGTATTTAAGTAAGAACTTTTTTCATAGTCCTGTTTTCAAGTAAGAGAAGTACCTGCCCGTAGCTGAAAAAAATGATATTGCAAAACAATCATTTGTGAAATATGTATTGTGCCTAATATACAAACTAGTTATATAAGCAGTTGCTTAACTTGCTATATATTCTAAATTCTTGAAATGATACAAATGATGTTTAAACATCAGTTATCACAAATGCTTGTCCTATGTTGGTCCAGGAATATCGTGAATTCTCCACATTCAAAGAGCTAAAATAACAAAAGTGTATTGAATACAGGAAAATAGAAGTGGCTACAGTCCAGTGTCCCAGACTGTGATATACAAAGTAAATATCCTATGCCGGTTTGTCGAAATAGGAGTTAAATTTACTAAATGAAAGTGTGCCTTAGTGTGCTCCTTTATGTGTTTTGCTCTTTCTTTTTCTTCATATTTTTTTCCATGGTATTTTGCGGAAATGTTCTTCGTTTTGTTATTGTTTGGAAAGAACTAGCTTGCAATTGTGAACATATAAAACGAAAACAACACCAATCGACGCCAAGCATCGATACATCGATAAGAAATACAGCAACTGAGTGATTAATCGTATGCAATCGATGAACAAAAATAAAGAGAGAGAGAGAGCGAGCGAGTATCGATAGATGATGCGCCGATGTTTTTTACAACCCTAAATTCCTCAAACAAATGACGTGTATTTCGGCATTTAACTCAACAAGCTAGAATCAGTTCGTCGTCAGCGAATAGTTGATGTTCTTCGGCCAGCAAAATCGACACGTAAACCTCAGATAGAATTATTAAAACAATGTTTCGGTTACTTTCTGCAAGTAAGTGCCCAAGTTCCTTAACAATATGTATACATATTTGAATATGTGTATACACATATAATTTTTTTGCGGGTGTTTTTTTGTTGCCGGAAAGTTCAATAACCACATGTCATTTCAGCAAGCGCATTGTTGCTAGTGCTCTTCACACTCGATAGCACCAGCGCCTTCTACTCCCCATCGGATAATGTCGTGGAACTGACTTCATCGAATTTCGACCGTCAGGTGGTGCAGGACGATGCCATCTGGGTGGTGGAATTCTATGCACCCTGGTGCGGACACTGTCAGTCTCTGGTGCCGGAGTACAAGAAATTGGCCAAGGCACTGAAGGGTGTCATCAAAGTGGGTTCCGTCAATGCCGATGAGTACAAAGAACTGGGAGGTCAATATGGTGTACGTGGCTTTCCCACTATCAAAATCTTCGGCGCCAACAAACGCAGCCCCACTGATTACAATGGACAGCGTACGGCCAACGCAATTGCGGAGGCGGCTCTGGCTGAGGCTAAGAAAAAAGTACAAGCCGCATTTGGTGGAGGTGGAAGCGGAGGCGGAAGCTCTTCCAAATCTGGCGGTGATGTCATCGAGTTGACAGAAGATAACTTCGATAAGCTTGTGCTGAATTCCGATGATATTTGGTTGGTGGAGTTCTTTGCACCTTGGTGTGGTCACTGCAAGAATCTGGAACCCGAATGGGCAAAGGCAGCCAAGGAACTGAAGGGCAAGGTTAAACTGGGTGCACTGGACGCTACAGCGCATCAGAGCAAGGCATCGGAATACAACGTACGTGGCTATCCCACAATTAAATTCTTCCCTGCTGGCTCAAGGCGAGCAAGTGACGCACAGGAATACGATGGCGGACGTACTGCCTCCGATATTATCAGCTGGGCCAGTGATAAGCACACAGAGAATGTGCCGGCTCCAGAACTGATTGAGATCACCGATGAGTCTAGCTTTGATAGCGCCTGCGAGGGTAAACCCTTGTGCGTGGTCTCTGTACTCCCCCACATTCTGGACTGTAATGCCAAGTGCCGCAACAAGTTCCTGGACACGCTGCGTACACTGGGTGACAAGTTCAAGCAGAAGCTCTGGGGTTGGGCCTGGGTTGAGGGTGGCCAACAGCCCGCGTTGGAGGAGTCTCTGGAGGTTGGCGGCTTTGGTTATCCGGCCATGGCTGTGGTCAACTTCAAGAAGATGAAGTTCTCAGTGCTCAAGGGATCCTTCTCCAAGGATGGCATCAATGAATTCCTGCGAGACATTTCCTATGGACGCGGACACACAGCGCCAGTTCGTGGTGCTACGAAACCCAAAATTTCCAGTGGTCAAGCCTGGGATGGCAAGGATGGACAGCTGCCCACCGAGGAAGATATCGATTTGAGTGACATCGATCTGGACGATGACGTCGCCAAGGATGAGCTGTAAATTTGAGCACATCTAATCTATCCAAGACTGCAGCTCAGGCTCACTATTCCAAGCAACAAACAAACTCAACAAAACTTAAACTATACTTTATAATAAATAAATGTCTGAATAAAACCTAATGGAACTTTTGTAGCTTTCTAATCTTCCAAATAGTTTATGGTTTAACTGTGAATAAATAATAGAAAATGATAATCTTCTGAGATACTTGATATTTTTGTAGGTTTCTGGCTCCTCAAAATGATTAATTATTGTTTAACTTTGAAGCATAAATGAATCATCTGAAATTTTAAATGATATTTTTTAGGGGGCGTTCGCAAAAGCGTTTATTCTTTATTCGATATAGAGAACATTTGTAAAAATGCTGGAGTATACAAAATTAAGTACTAAATGCACATTTGTAAATTCTGATCGAGTCTGATCTAAAAGTAGCTATAAAAAGGGGTTTATATCAAAAGATTCAAGTCTTTTTTTCAATTCTTACAGTCAAATTCGTGTGCGCATGCATTCTATAGGATTCTAATGGAATTAGATCTATAGATGGATATATAAAAGTGATTCTATATGATTCTAATGAAATTAAATCTATAGATGGACATATAAACTGTATATATAAAGTTGTATAAATGTCTTTCTAGGAAGTATAGCTGCTCAGGCTGAGATTATCAAATAAATTTCGGGGAATAAAGAAGGCATATCAAAACTGATATTGAGTAAATTAAGTACAAACTTATGAACTATTCTTAACTATGGAAAATTCATATGAAAAATGATATATCCCCTAATAAATTGTTTAGCCAACTCGTTGTTCCTCGTTCATAGTTACTAGGTTGGCAAGGTCTTTCATAGTTCATATGGCATGTAGAATTAGGCAAGTTGATGATGATGTTTTTGATCCACCGGATAGTTTTCTATTGATTGTATAGATCGGGATGTGGCGGCCGTTATGGTGGATGAGACATCCATGAAGCGATATTTTTTATCATTCCGACAAAGAAGAGGATAACACATGACACCGTAGTAGAAAGCCAAGGCAAACGCAATAATCGTAAAGATTATGGCTATAATACCGAAGGTCGATAAACCGGACTTGGCAGTCAATTCGTCCTTATATGTCTGAGGTGGCTCTGTCGTTGTTGTTGTTGTAGTCGTTTTACGCCGATAGCTACGGGAGCATCCCACGTTGGATATTAGGCAACTTGACGCTGTGAGATACGTGAGATAAAAGATACGAAATTGTATCATACACATTGATAATTTCCTGGAATTGAACTAGTACATACCAACAACAACCACAAAAAAGAGAGCATACGCATTACAGTGGCGCAACATGTTGAGGAAATAATAAATACAAGAAACAAATGGAAAAAAAGAACGCGAACGCAGACTCAACAAATCACACACAAAAGAGACGAATAACTGAGAAAAAGAAAAATGGATTACTTCTTGTGTGTATGTTCTGATATCGATACTTGTTATCGATGTTACATTCACCATCACTAGCAAGACATATTTCATATTTATCGATAGCATCATTGAACTGCGAGCTAGGTTGTGTGAGTTTAGCATTGGAGTGCATTGTGATTTTGCATTAATCATAGATTAAATATGTAAAAACAAACAGAAAATAATGCATTCTCTACAATAAGCTGCCTCCAGAAAAGCAAAAAATGTACGGTCACGCAGTGAGCTAAAAAAAATCCCATAAGAATTTACATAAAACAAAAGGTGACGCGACAACGCCGCTCGTTTTTGTCCGCGTAAACCTTTCCATTGGATGTGAAAAGCAAGTTAAATAATTCACCACACGTAAATATAGAAAACTGAAAAATACTTCAAACGTCCAGTGTGTGCAACAACATATCGAGTAAAATAAGTACAGTAAAAATTTTCATACTCGTCAATTCGATTGTCGGCAGCAGCAGCAGCAAACAGCAGCACAAAGCGGTAACAAGAAGAGGTACAAACACAGAAAGTGAACAGCAAAGAAACGGAGCAACAACAAAAAAGAAGAAAAGAGAAACGGCATTCAATTTGTGGTTGTTGTTGCCGTTGTGTTGTTGTACTGGCGTTGGTCGTGTATACGTTTGTACATGCATACACACACACGTACATATGTCGAGTGTTGCCAGTGTGTTGTTACTTACGAATATAAACAGTTATAAATTTGATATAAATCAGTAAATGCTTGGATTGAAAACATGTCACACTTGCCACTGGATGCGCGGGCCATACTCCACCACCTAAATGAATTGGGCTATAGAAATATATCCGCCGAACAGCTACGTGAATTTTTAAAAGGTAAGACTACCCTTACTCAAACAACAAAACGAATACAAAAAAAAAAAATACCCAACCAAAGACAACAGTTCCCGCCATTGCATTTTGTATGTATGTGTGTGTGTGCGTGTGCTGGCGTGTGTGTTGAGTGCGTGCAATAAGCATTTCGAAGAATTATTTGGTTTTTCAACAATTTTATTTCTATTTTCGCTCAAGTTATACGAACGATTCGTCACTCTGCCACACTGTGCGAGAAAAGCAAACGATGACAGTTCGTGGCAGTGTAAAAAGAAGAAAAAAACGAAATAAAAACGAGTATTACTCGCGAATTGTAAATAACAGCGCTTGAGGTTGAACAGAAACACAGACACATGCGCTTATATGTGTGCGGTCGTGTGTGTGCATACATATGTATTGTATTATGTATATGTATGTACGCGTGTATCGCTGTGTGTTTAGTTAAAAGTGTTTGTGGACATGTTTCGGGATTCTCAGCATGGGTACAAAAACAATGTAAATCGTAATATTCGCATGTGTTGTTTATATGTATGTGCATACATATGTACAACTAACATTCATGTGTGTGTGTGTGTTGTCTGGCATCGAGTGAGCGTTACATATTTTTGATGTATTTTGTATCTGTGTGTTTTGCTTTTTGCCTCTACTTTTCGACTTATGTTTCTGTTTAGTTTCCAACACACCGCGTTTGGTGGTGGTGCATGGGGAATTCAAAAAAGTAAAACCCACAATTGTTGTTGCATATTTTTTCTTATGTATGTGTCGGCAAAAACATCAGGGCAGCTGCTGAGAGAATGAAATAAATGAATTCGACATTATTCTTTAACTAAACCGTCGACGTTGTCGGCGACTTGACTCGTTGCTCGTTGTTGACATGGCATTCCGCCCTTACACGCGCATTCGGAGGCAGCATAACTTCTGTTGTAGACACATATGTATATATATACAGGCAGAGTTCAAAACAGGCAACTGTTTTGTTCATTAAAAAAGTGAACAGCACAGAAACAGTTTGTTCACAACAAAAGGAAACAAGGGAAATTAATCGATTACTTTGCAAAGTGTTGGAAACTGGCAAGGGATGTGTGTTGTTAAATGCGTACATTTTGTTTTAGTCCTTTATTATTTTTTAAATATGTATTTAGTTGTATTTATCATTGTGTAATTTAGTAAATAAATATGTTGCAATTAAATTTGTTTTTCCCCTTCTCGCTCGATGCTGCTGCTGTTTTGTTTGCAATCATTTGAAGAAAATACAATATAATATTTAGGTCAGACATTCATTTATTATTTCCCATATTTCCTTTTAATCATTTTGCGTTGCTGCCATCGCAAAAGTCGATAGCATGACATCGATAAACAATAAAAGAAAAACAGCTGTTCTGTTGTCGTTCATTAAAACGATATGGCCACCTGACTCAGACGCGACGCACTGTTATTAGCGACTGGCGGTACCTACACTCAGGCCATAAGCCTATTTTTACACACATACACGATTGAAAGATACCCTACAGACAATGCGGCAACTCTCATTAAGCCTTTAGCCTTATACCGAGCTTCGCATTCTTTTGTGCGTTATAGAGCATACTTTACGCAAAAAGCAGATAACAATTCAGACATATTTAAAGAGGCACCCACGCATAATTTGTTAGCACTCACTGCACCCATAACATTCAGTTTCTTTTGTTTAAATTAATTTAATGAACTTTCATTTAAATTGCTTGAAATGAAATAAATATACTGCTTACGTTAGAAATGCTACTAAAATTCAGTGTGAAGTTTAAGAACAATAACAACTAATGCTCAATTTTCCAATTTGTTTATCTCTCTCTCTATTCTTCTCGGGTTCATCAACACACCACAACAACAACAACTACGACCAACAACACTTGCAGCTTATTTGCGCCTAAAGGTATGCAACCGCAGTCGGATAAGCAAAGTGCTATCAAAAGCAAATTTGCAACAACAACAACAGCAACAGCAGCAACAACAAGGGCAAATACTCAGCAACAACAGCAGCAGCATCAGCCAGAGCAACAGCAACAGAATCAGCCCCATAAGCATCAACGATCTAAAGTAAAGGTGATCAAAAGCAAACGTCCACTTTGCCATTTCAAGTTCTATCTGGACATTTGTGATCATCAGCTAACCAAGCGCATTGAGGCCGATATCAAAGCGCTTGGAGGCTCACTAGAATTCTTTTTGAACGACAGTATTACGCATTTCATAACCGACAAGGATAAGAGTTCCTTGCCACAACAACAACAACAACAACTGACGAATCAAAGTCATCCAGGAACACCTCAGACACCAGCTACACCAACACCCACTGCACTCCACGAGGATGGCAATGCTGCTGCTGCACCTTCGCAACTCCGCAAAGGTCGACAAACACGTGCTGATGCAATACTGAGTCGTGCGCGGGGAATACAAGCAACCAATCAACCCATTCCTAGTCAAGAACGTAGACAACAATCCTTGGAGGAGAACAGACAAGGCTCTTATACTATATGGCAAACTGAGTACGCCCTACGCTTTCTGCAGCGCATACAAACAGAGCTACGTTCGTATCTCCAAGCGGGTCCATTGCAAAACACCTCGACCCCAACGACTGCAGGCAACATTCAGTTGAAGAGGAACTTCATAAAGATCGAATCTATCAAGCGCAATCATCGACCATATTATCATCTGCTGAAGCAACAAGAGGAGTGGCCCAAAATAGATTTGTGCAGCGAAGACGGTGCATTTCGTTTGACGGCCAGAGCGGAGGTGGATGCGGTGCAGAGTAGTATGACACGCAAGTCGCAGGTTGGCTCACGTACATCGCAGCGTCAACAGGATAAGGAAAAGGAAAAGGATCAGCAACAAAAACAAAAAAAGCCACTACAGCCACAAGTTCTACTGCCATTGCCGCCGATATTGCATGGAGGTACTAAGAAGCAGTTACCAGATCAACCCCTTAAAACCATCAACAGAGAAGGAAAGGAACTAAAGGAATCGAGTGATAAACAGTGTGGAGTCTGTGAGATCTGCAAGGTTGAATACGATATATTGACTGTACACTTGCAGAGCAAAGATCACGAGCTGTTTGCCAAGAACGCGCAAAACTTTCTGGCTTTGGACACGCTCATACAAGTCTCGGCAAGTGTGGAAAGTTTTCTGGAGAGGGAAGAGAAGGAACAACTGAAGCAGAAGGAACTCAGTCAGCAACAGGAGGAGGATAAGGATAAGGCAGACGAGTTGCAGACAGACGACAGCGATATGGAAGTTGATGAGCGGCTTAGCGATAGCGCCATAGCCTCACCAGAGAAGAACAACTGCAAGAAAGCCAGCAACAATAATAATAATAACAGCAACAACAATAACAACAGTAGTAGTAGACAGCAACGTCCATCGCCAGCGCTTCGTGAGAAGAGTAAGCGCATTACCAAGGGCAAGCATTCCTCCGAGAAGTTCCAGGCAACGCCACCAGCTAATTCGCCAGTCAATCCACAGACTCCTTCGCCAAACAGAAAGCTGTCAACGTTGCAAGATCAGAATCAGCCATTGAGGGCAGCAAGCAACAATGTTGCAACACCTCAACAACCTACGCCAAATACAACACGAAGAAAGACAATGAACTCGGTGTTGTCTCCTCCATTTCGTGCTATGCTGCCGCCTTCGTCGCTCTACAAGGTGGTGGAGGCCAGCGATGTAATGGCCACACCAAGTAGAGGGCGTGGGCGTGGAGCAGGAGGTGCTGCCAACGCAGCCACCGTCGATTCCCCCTCACTGATTGTCAAGTTCCAGAAGGTGCGTCAATCGGAGCTGCAACGTCTCAATGGGGAAGCAGAGAACTTCATGTTTCCACGCAGCAATACGAGGAGTAGCAGTGAGATACCCACAGATGTGGATCGACAGACCACCTCGGATATACGTGGACATCATAGCATAGCCAGCTCTGCCAGTTTGGACACTACCAGCGAGGCAGATGACTCTACGTATCCTCAACAAGCGCAACCAGCGACGCCCGCCAATCAACAGCAGCAGCAGCAACAGAAACGTGCTACAGCTGTGGGTAGACGGCGCAAGGGTTCAGCGCAGGCACAGGCTGGAGGAGCAGCAAGTGCTCCCAGTACTGTGCCGCAACAGCAGCGCTTTCCCAGCGCCCCCATCCAGCCTGAGGTGCAACCGCAACTGCTGAGGCCGACGCGCAAGAGCAGCCGCACGGCCACAGCGATTGTGACGGCGGCCACGACGAGCAGCCAATTACAGCTGCGTCGCCAGCGCGGTGGCAAATTGGAGGATAGGATGGGGGAGCAACCACAAACAACAACAACAACTAAGAAAACTGAACTACAACTGAATAGAAATAACCTAGAAGAAGATGATGAGGAGGAGGATGAAGAAACGATCGAGGAGTCAAGCTGCAGCTCAGGCAGCGATGAGGATTACATAGGCAATCTGCCAAAGTCCACAAGCAAAAAAAACTGTGTGGATACGCGTGAGGAGCGCGCAGCAAGGCGCCTGCTACGCCTAACCCTCACCCTTAATCGAGGAGTAGGACCAAGAGGAGGGGAAGCAGCTGCCAACAAGTCACTAAACCGTCGTAGTTCCTTCGGCAAACAACACAAGGCGACACCAGCAACTGCAGCTGCAACTCATCACAAGAAGGGAACGGGCCACTCCAAGGCGCCTTCACTGGTAACCAACGATCTCTTGTTCGACTGCAGCAAAAGCGAACGTATGCAGAAGATGCGGTACGAGTTTGAGAAGTTGCCCACGGCGGATCTATGGCATCGTGTCTTCCAGCGACAAGATGCAGGAGAAGAGCACTATTATTGTTACTATGGAACGACGCGTTATCGCAAGCTGCCATACGAGCAGGGCCCCATACCTATGGAGCTAACAAAGCCACACAATTGTACACTTTGCACACAACATGTGGAGGTCAAGAAGGAGGAGCCAATGGAACAGGAGCAGGAACAGGATCAATCGAATAGCAATCAAATGGTTTACAAGCACAAGAAGTTGCATCTGCTGCAGCGCTATCAACAACAACAGCAGACGCAGCAACAGGAGCCGTCAACAGCGCCTCCACCAGGTGCTCTGAAATCGATGATGCCCCTGACAACCAAGTGTGATAGCAAGGCCAGCACACCAGAGCTGCTGGAGCGTGATCTGGTGCCGCTGAGTGAACGTGCACAAATTGTGGAACGGGTGCGAGCGACCTCAACGCAAAGCAGTTCGAGCAGCAGTTGCGGCAATAGCCAGAAGAGCTCTTCACGGCACAAGCAGCTGGCCAGGCTGGTGGAGTTGCCGCCACGTAAATCTCCAAGGGAACATGCATCCACATTGGCTCTGGTCAGTTGTATAATACGCCAGCGACAGGATTCGCAGAGCAAAACCAATTCGGAGGCAGAAGAAACGTCAGCAATGCCAGCAGCGCCAGCCGTTAAACTGCCTAGTGTGAAACAGGAACCAGCTCCGCCCCCATCCCCATCTCCAGCAGCCTCAACGCGTCTGCAGACTGCAACGCCGGTGGAGGAGATGCGATTTGCCACAGAGATCAGTGAGACTGTTAAGCGCATGCGACGTGGTCAGAATAAATATGATACCTTGCCTGCGCGTGCAATTACCCCGGTGCGATCACGGAGAGTGGCAGCAGCAACGTCAGCAGCTGCTGCTTCCTGCTCCTCGGCACCCGCACCCTCTGTCAGCTACTCCCGCCGTCTACAGCTAGCGAAGAGGGAAGCTGCGAGCAGCAATAGCAGCAGTGGAGTAATCCTGGGCAAGCGGAAACGACGCCATAATGCCGGAGGCACTCCTCTGCGTGGACAAGCGCAGCAGCAACAGCAACAGACATCGGGAGTGGCGCTGCTTGCGGGTGTACGCAAGTTACCAAGCAAGAAGGGTCTGCTGGAGTACGAGATGGAGAAGAGTGCGCTGAATACACTCAATGCGAGCATGAAGTTTGTGAATCCCATCTTGATTGCATGGGAGATTGATAAATATCTTGAATTGACTGGCAGAGAGTATGACCTCAATGTGGAAGAGGAAGACACAATGGACACGGCGCCGCCTTGCTCCAGTCTGTTGCGTGAGGAGCAAGTGCAGACGCCTCCATCCTCGACAGATTGCTGCTTTACCAGCGAGTTTGATTTGTGTGATCTACTCGCAGCTGAAGCGGCCGGGGACAGTGGAGATGATGAGGGCGCGCCAACGACTAGTCTGCGGCGGAACACGAGCTTCAATTGGTTTGCGGGTCATCAACGTAAACGCAAGTGCCTGAAATCGAATCGTACTGGTTGGCCTCGGGTGCAGCGACGGCGTGGGGGCGTGGCCAATGCGAGATTGTCGTTGGTTGAGGAGGCGAAGGATACTCAGCAGCAGTTGGAGTTGCAGCATCAACAGGATCAAGGTATTAAACAGGAGTCACTGGAAACGGAAGAGGAGCAGACGACAACAACAACGACAACAACAGCGACTACAACATCCACGAGAAGAACAACAACTAGTGCTGAGAAGGAGCTAGAAAAGCAGCAACAGGAGGAGGAGGACGAGGATAACGATGATGATGATGATCCCGATGCTGATGCTGCTAGTCCCGATGGAGATGGAGGCAAAGAGCTGCTCGATAAGGAACAACCAGCAGCAATGACGCCACCAGCCACAGATCTGGACGAGCAGGTGGGCAACGAGGAGGAGGAAATAGAGATGGAAATGGAGCTAGAGAATACAGACGACAATGATGAGGCTGGAGAGAACGAGAGTCAGTTGGACTACGATGATGATGAAACTATAGCGGATGATTTGGTAGAGAATCAAAATTCGGAAGCTGAAATCGAAGCAACCGATGCGGATGTGGAAGATGATGCCGAGGATGATGAGGATGAGGTTGAAGACGATGACGACGACGACGAAGATGACGATGATGATGTCTATGAAGATGCCTATGGTGAGGCGACAAAAGAGACACCAGATCCATTGGCCATAGAGCAGGATGAGGAAGAGGAGGAGGAAGATGATGATGATGATTTAACTGCCTCGTATACTAAACCGGATGTGGAGAAGCCCCTGCCGGCAAGGCAATCCACTGAGCATAGTCCAGAGAAGAAACCCTTCCTGGTCAATCGATACTGCCTGAATGTAACTTCCACGCCCAGCACACAATCTCGTCAGCAGCAGCAGCAACAACAACAACAGCAGCGTCGTACGCCACAGCTCAATGGCAGCCTGGAGAGCTGTATCTCGCCCAGCGAGAAACTCGGGGATAACTCGGATATATTCACAGTCTCCTCTGATGGCTTGGATACGGACATGGATCTGAGCAACACGCAAGCAGGTGACTCCCTCGAGCAGCAGCAGCAGACGACGCCCAAGCGCAAGTTCGACATTAGCAAATATGCGCCTCCCAAGAATGGAAAGGCGGCGAGTAGCTGTGCCGCTGAGGCGGCAACTGCAGCGGTCAAATCGCTGGCAATATCGCAGTTCCTAAAGAAGGAGGTGCGTGTCACATGTCGGCGCCTTCGAGCGCCCTTTCGCCGCTTTCGGTATCGTCGCTGATCATCTTGAAGTCCCCTCATCATCATCATCATCATCATCATCATCATCATCATTATTAACTGCACCATTGTCATTGTTATTGTCATTAGTTTTAGTGTAATCAGATCATAGAGTAAAGACGAAGATGCAGATGAAGAAGAAGCAGGAGAATGTTCATTATATTATCGTATAATCCCTCCATACGTATCAATATATTATATTTGGTATACATTTATATATATTTTTATGATCTTCGTAAATTGATTTAACTTTTTGATATTCCTCTCTCTCTCCCCTCATTCTCTCTTTGCTTTCTCATTTAACTGTTATGTATTTTCATTTTTTTTGTCGTCATTGTTTTGTAATTGTCAAATCGAATCCCCATTAAGTATCACCAAGAAACACACACACACACACCCACACATAACTAGCATAATTTGAGCAAGATACGTAATTGATAAGCCTAGTTTAATTATAGCTTAGACAAGAATTCCATAACCTTTACCCACAACAAATACGATTTCTAAATAAAGACTTCAATTCTCTGTATAAGTTCAGTGTTTATTTTCGATACACACACACACACATCTATAGATATATATATGATGCTCAAACTACTAATGTAAAATGAAGAAAATAAAACCAAAAGCAATTGTAAAGAAACTAAACTAAAACAAGCATTAAATATGTAATTTTAATATATATAAACCGAATTTGATTTGAAAAGATAATAATCTCTCTCGGGGATAGTTAACCCAGTTCGCTCTAACACACACACACACACACACATACACATATATATCATATGCAAGTCCATGTTAACGCTTTGTGTATTGCCAGAAGAATATATATATAGTATTCATGCATATATATTCTTGATTCTGATCGACAATTAGTTCGATTTTTCGCTGTCTGTTTGTCTGTATCAATGTGTCGATCAAGATATTCCAAATCGAATAGTTTACTATAGTCCTCATCATTGTCTAGTTTCAGGTTTTGTATAGCACCCAATGAGTGAGTATCTTTTGGAATGCAGGGTATCTTATAGTCGTAACCGGGTGTGCGCACGGCCGTAGCTCTTACACACTGATATTATTTTGAAAATCCAATAATATATTTAAATTTTTTCGATCCCAGACCTTCGCAAGCTTATCAAATATGAGGAACAGTTGGCGACCAATACGAAGGAGGACCCTCTTATCACACTGTATAAACGCAACACAGTCAGCTCGCGTGCAAAACTAGATGGTAAAGCGAAAGAGAAAGAAAAGGAACAACAAGATGCACAAACACTTGGCGGAGAAAGATCACCAAAACAGCCTTCGAGAGCAACTGTTCGTACTTCCTGTAGACAAACCCATGAGACTGCTTTCAGTATTTCACTTATGAAAAGAGCAACCTCAGAGAAGGATATGGAAGCGATGTGCCGTGATCAACTCCGCTTAAATAATGAAAAGGCAAAGGCAAATCCCGATACAGGTCGCCCTCAAAGTGAGACTGAGTCCGCTTCTGGCAGACAATCTAGAAAGAGAGATAATGGAGGGACGGACATAATAAGAGAGTTTTGTGAACAACTTCGCATAGAAGATGAAAAGGCAAAAGCAAATTCCAATAAATGTCGCCCTCAAAGTCGAAGCCGTAGCAGCTCTCGTCATAGATACAAGCATGAAATGCCAATTAATATATGCACGGATGAGTCTTCTCCATGTCGTGGTGCGGCATGGTCGAATCGTTTACCTTTGCCAAGCACCAGACCCGTTTCATCGGCCTCAGAAGGTAGGATCAAATAGATCAGAATTATTTATGATCTTATTTACTGAATTATGTTTCTTTTTTCTACTCAAAGCTCGCTCCAAGTCAAGGAAGAAACTGAATGACACTGATCCTGTGGCATTGTATCAATACTATCAAGGTGAATGGGAACACTTTCGTGAACAAATACCTGGGACCGCTTCACATTCGAATTTGCGTCGGAAAATACATAACAAACTGTTGGATCCCAAGTGACTCCAGCAATATATTGACTTTTTTCTTTGATTTAAAAAAAAAAAACATTTTGTACTTTTATTTTCAAATAAATAATAAATGAATGATGTTACCAAAAGCTGAATAATCCATTCCTTTGTTCAACTTTCTTGGTAATTTGAAGAATTCCTAAAAACTTATCGTCCGCTTAAGAGAGGGTTTTGTTGTCCTTTTTAATTATATTCAAATCGATAGATTTTATGTAGAATAAAATATGCATGGGTTTTCCATTAAAAAGTTAGAATAAATATATATTATCTAATAACAGTTATTTCTCTTCATTATAATGTTAAGATAGCATTTAAGGCGTTTAAAGAGTATGGAATGTTTCTTTAACTAGGGGTTTCAACTTTATCATCGAAAATACGATTAAGTAAATGGTTTTCTAGGTTGTGAAGGTGTTCGAACGCTTCATGATCGTTTTTAAGAAATTGTTTTAATTTCGAAATGGCCATGAATGCTGCTTCATTTGAGTTTATTGTCCAAGAATCCTTATCCATATCTACCATTTCCAAATTATCTTCGTTATCGCTGTCGCTAGTTTTAATTAAATCGGTTGGTTTATCCGTATCTCCCACTTCCAAAGTATCTTCGTTATCGCTGTCGCTAGTTTTAATTAAATTGGTTGGAATAATATATTCTTCGTAACTTGAGGAATCTGCAAATATAAATATGAACTACATTTGTTTAGATATAGTGGTTCCACTTTACCTTGGTTATTGGCGGCAGTTTCTCCAGATAAAGATTTTAATGATATATTGCGTCTTTTGCACCATTTTTGCAACCAACCGTTTGAGGCTAAGAAACCTGTAATTCCTAGACTTTCAGCAATTTCCCTGGCTTTGGCTTGAATTTCAGGTGCAGATATGGTAACATTTTTAATACGAGCTTTTAAAAACCAATCATGGCAAATTTGGTCAAGTTTTTGTCTTTTTACGTTCAATAAACTTTTTTTAATACCTAAACTTTGGTCGCCCGAGAGCCACATTGAGGCAATTTTTGGTTTTTCTTTTATGATAGTCGCCGCCTGTGTCTTGCCAATGTTAAACCTGTGTGTAAATAAATTTATAAGAAATACATTTTCATTAGTTGTACAGCTTACCTTTTGGCTATTTCACGAATAGATAAATTTGTTTTATTATGTTCGTTAATGATTTCAACTTTTTCTTTAAGATTTAAAACTTTTCGAGTTCCCAATCTTCTGGGTGTTTCTTCGGCAACAGGTGAAACGGAGAGCATTTCGTTTTGATCACTCATTTCTTGAGTCTCATATGAAAGAGACGGCTTAGTCTCTTCAGCCTCGAAAATATCTTTCGATTTATATTCAAAATGCTCGAAAAGTTGTTCTTCATCAGCTTGGTAAAGGGTATTGGCTTCTCCAGATGTGGATTCATACGTTATATTGTGTCTATTGCGCCATTTATGCAGCCAACCATTTGAGGCGACAAAGCGTGTCATTCCTAGATCTGTTGCAATTTCCTTGGCTTTAGCTTGAATTGTAGGTCCATTAATTGGAATATTTTGGCGACGAACCTCTGAAAACCAGTCAAGACACATTTCATCTAGTTGCTTGCCCTTTTCGTTTAAGTAGGTCCTTTTAGTATTTAAATTGTAATCCCCTGACTGAAATAATGATTTAATTTTTTGTTTTTCTTTTATGATAGTCGCTGCCTGTGACTTTCCGATGTTAAACCTGTTTATTAATAAATAAATCAAGTGAAAACTCAATTAAATTAATTTCGTAGCTAACCTTTTAGCTATTTCCCGAACAGACAAGTTTTGATTATCATGTTCCATTATGATTTCCATTTTTTTCTTTAGAGTTAATACTCTTCGCTTTGGCATGATTAGTTTTCAAACTTTTATATGTGAATATAGTACACAATTGAATCTTTTTCAACTACACACAATCATTTATGAATTTTGTTTGTTTGCGTCTGGTCAAGAGATGATTTTCTAGAGTTTCATAATTTTATGCATATCAGCGTTTGTTAAAAACAATTGTGTCTTAAGTGCCGAAACCGTTCAATAAATTATATCCACCAACGGTTAATAGAGTGTCCGGCCAAGAGAAGCAATATTATTTTACAAAAATACAGCAAAACGGATGTTGCAAACAAGTATTTGCCTAAAGGGTAGTCCGCTTACAAGAGGTGTCTGTTAAAGAAGTTTTTGCTGTTAACATATATCGATAAGAATGAGAGGAAATAAGTAGGACAGCTGTGAAAGTGACTTTACTCGTTAGAGAGAATGAATTACATAAATAGATTTTTAAACTGAATTTTTTTATCATATATAAAATAACGGTAAGTATATTCGCTATATAAATTATTTAACATTCAATATATCCATCGAAAAACATCGATACGAAATGCTAATGAACTTTTTCAATGATTATGTTAATAGCAGCACTTATCGAAGAGTGCTGTAAATATGACAGTTTGTTTCGAGCAGACACTGTTAACAGGCGGCTTACGGCTTGCTAGCGTAGTTTATTGTACACTTAAGCATGTAAAAATAGAAAATATATTGAATAATTTTAAATAGCCAAGTAAAACTACCTACATAAAAGAATTTAACCTGCTATCTTTACGCATAATTATGAATACAGGTAAATATCATAAAATCAACGCATAAACAGTATGTTAACTTAACATTAATATTACATATTATCTTGTCTGCGCAAAATTACAAATCGATGCGATAAAAAAACCGAAGGAGACTCAATTGTTATTAAAATGTTATAAACAACGGTAAGTGATATATTAACTCTGTGATAGAATTGTTTCTCCTTTATGTGCCTGAAAATAGTGAAAATATTTGCATACATAGATGTGATATATCTATTTATGTGCGTGTGTGTGTGCTTCCATTTACGTATGCATAAACATTTGTATGTATAAATGTATGTATGTGTAGCAGTTGTCTGTTTTGTTTGAGCAAAAAAGTGATAATTAAAATGAAAAACATAAAAAGAGACAGTTAGAGACCTTCTCTATATCTATTCTATGTATGCACACATGTGTTATATTTAGTTAGGAAATAAATAAGCATGAGACATTTCTAAGTTAAACTGGAATGCGTATGGAAAATAACAATTTATTGTTGATAAATGTTATAAAATTGTTTCTAAAAGTCCCAACCGGCTTAAAGAACATAAATTTTCTTATTTGGCGCTGTTTTTATTCGCATAAAATACGCAACCATATGCAGATGTGCGAATACACATACATACATACAAACATATCTGAAAGAGTTATGCGAAAATGCTTCTGCGAGTGTCTGTATTTGTGTTAGTAATTTCATATATTTCATTATTCGACTATTTATAACTTACTTTACTACATACGATACGTGCGTAGATAGTGTTATTATTGATAATACGAATGTTAATCAAAAACACGACAAGATAGTATGCCCTTTAAGACTTTATATAATCAGTGAAGACAGTGAAGAGGGAATTATATTTATTCCTGAACTTATTGGAAAGGGGCTTAATAGTGAAGAGAGAGTGAGAGAGATAGCTATTTATTTTGTCCAAATACAAATACAAGATAGAAAGAACTATATATATCTGTGTATAAATATACATACTTATAGTATTCCAAAGGGGTATTAATGGGGCCTAGTCGAGTTGGTCATGTTTATCTGTCTATACCACGTCGATGTGTCTTGGTCTTGACGTCTGTTACTCCGCCCAGTCATCAGTTTTGTACTCAATACATCTAGCTTGCCACGACTAACCTGACTAACTGCATTATATAACTTGTATTAACGTCAATCTTTCTCCTCCTCAGGTATAATATGCGAGCTAACGATGAGACAAATATTATGCCACAAAATTTATTGAAATTGCACACAGAAAAATGGAAACAGTATCCAAGATATCCTTGATATTGACCGTGTTGCTTGTTTACAATGATGTTGTCGGGATCGTAGCAGCCAGTCAACACAATTGCCGTTCCGTCTATAGCGAGAGAAACGCCACGTTTCAGCAGCAGAACCTTAGTGGATCCCTCTAAAGAAACAGACATTACCACAATCACCCGTAAATGGCAGGAGCATGAATTCTCACTACTTGGCTATAAATTTCATTTACCCTTTGTTGGTTATGCTGTGGATACGGATGCGGATGATAACGATGGTGTAGACGATGCCTGGTTGCAGGACAGCAGCAGAAGGGAACAGCAGGAGGAGGAGGAACCAAAGGTGGCAGAGCATTTGTTGCTCAGCCCCAACCAAGTGGATCCTGCAGCAAACATATTCAAGCTACAGTGTGAGAATGTCAGCCTGGCCAAGATCAATTCGGAGCTGCCATACAGGGGGCACTTTAACTATGAACAAGTGCAGCTGCAGCATGTACCTGTAACGGAGGGAACGGATGATGCCTCATTGCAGTTACCTCAATACAATAATCTGCGTCTGTTTAAGTGGACACAGAGTGCACTGCGTGATGAGACACTCAGGCGGCTATTCACGCAGCACACACAACGTTTTGAGTCTGTGGAAACGATGGACTTCAGTGGCAATGAGCTCCAGTGCATTCAATGGGCTCATCCGCAGGCAGTGCGTCGCCTCAAAGTGCTGCAATTAAGCCGCAATCATTTGGCGAACTGCAGCAGTCTGGCCGAACTGCAGTACATGAATCATTTGCTGGAGCTGCATCTTGATGAGAATCAATTGCAGCGTCTGCCGGTACATTTTCTACATGAACTCAGCGAACTCCGTCTGTTGAATCTTAGCGGTAATGCGCTGCAGGAACTGCCTCGCAATATCTTTGAGGGTGCACTGCAGTTGGAACGCCTCTATCTGGCCAAGAATCAGTTGAGTGTGCTGCCCTTTCAACTCTTTCAGACCGCACGTGAACTGCGTCTCTTGGATCTCAGCGAGAATCGCCTGCTCTCGTTTCCCGAGAACTTCTTCACCCTCAATCGGGAGCTGCGCCACCTGAAGCTGCAGCAGAATCGCCTGCAATCGATCAGCAAGCATAGCTTCTATAATCTTCGCGAGCTGCGTCACCTGGATCTATCACAGAACGAGCTGGGCAGCATCAATCGCAAAGCCTTTGAGTCGCTAGAGAATCTCCTTGTTTTAAATATATCGGGCAACAGATTAACCACTTTGTCCTCCATCATCTTCCAGCCATTGAATGTGCTACGCCAACTAGATCTCAGCCGCAATGAGTTCAAGCAACTGCCGGATGGACTTTTTCAGCGCCAACGTAAATTGGTAATGCTGCGCATCGATGAGACGCCGCTGGAACAGTTACCCAATTGGATATCACGTAGTGGCGAGGATTATGTAGATCCCCAGATCCTACAGCGTTTGCGTTACTTGTCCATACAGCGGAATTCGCATCTTTCACAGCTTCCAGCGACTATGTTCTCCAACGTGCGCAATGTGCGTGAGCTGCTGCTGGCCGAGAATGGTCTGGTCACGTTACCTTCACAGATCGGCAGCCTGTCGCGCCTGCGTCGCCTAAGCGTGCGTGGCAATCGACTGAGTTCGCTGCCTGAGAGTCTGAAGGATTTGGCACAGCTGGACTATTTAAATATTCTGGGTAATGAATACATCTGTGACTGTAGTATGTATTGGTTGTCGGGTTGGTTAACCAACTCCAGCATCCCGCTACGCCGATTATCCGCTAATGATCAGATAGATAACCAGATCGATGAGCTCAAGTGTCAATATGGCTATCCCGGGGATATGTTGCGTGTGCTGAGTAACCTCAACTGCAGTGTGCCCATTGTGATGCAGTCCTCGGCGCCAAAGATGTACAGGTTACATGCTACGGCCAAGCTGGAGTGCATGGTATACGGCAGTCCCACGCCCGACATTATTTGGGTGAGTTTCAAAAGATATGTTGTACTGGAAAGGATATACCCTTTATGGGAAATACCCTTTAATAAAAGGGAAACAAAGCCAAATCCTTTTTTAATTGAGTTTATTTTTTCTTTAGGTTACTCCACGCAATAAGATTCTGCGTCATCATGCTGATCCTGACAAGCGGCCGATCATTATCAACAGCGACAATGAGCATCAGCCGAGCAAGTTCGAGTTGTTTGCCCTAACGGATGATAGCAATGTGAAGGCGTTGAGCGTGAACATAAGCCGGCAGAAGAGTATAGTGGGGCAGCGTGTGGTGCTCATCGAGAACGGTTCGCTGCTGGTGCACAACATATCGCGTGGCGACAGTGGACTGTACACCTGCTACGCCTTCAATGTGATGGGCAATTCCTCAGCAGGGATTAGGTAGGTTGCCATCAGTGCTCTATCTCAATGCCTGCTAATCTTGTCTTCCATCTGCAGACTCTACATCGATCCCATTGTGTTTTATCGTGTAAAGATTGAGAGTTTGCTGGCGGGCACTCTTTTGGCTACTGCCTTCCTGTTGACGACTCTGCTGGTGCAGGGAATACGGAATCTGTTGTCTCGTTGCGGTGTATGTGAGCGTTTATCCTGTTGTGCCAATCGCAACAAGAAGTCACCGCGATCGCGACAAATCTACGCCATGCTGGACAGCATCGAGAGCTATAAGAGCCAACAACTGGAGAGACTACGAGAGAATTATGCACAGCAGGTGCATCGCATACGTGAGAATTGTGCACAGCAAGTGGAATGGATACAGAGCAGCTACACCACACAGGCCAAGCACATCAAGGAGTTCCGCGACATGGGCTCCAATCATTTGACAGCACTCAAAGATCAATACTGCGATCAGGTGAAGAAGGTGCGCGAATATTCCACGGGCCAATTGAGCTGGGTGCGAGAGAACTATGTCTTCCAGCGCAACAAGATACGTAAGTTCAGTGCCCACCAGGTACTGCGACTGCGCGAGGGCTACAAGTACCAGCAACAGAGTCTCAACAAGGTACTAGAGAATCTGCCGAGTTTCTACTTTGAGAATTGTCGCGGCCGCTGCGAGGATGATATCGTCGAGGGTAAGTAAAGATAAGGCACGCTCAAGTGGAATAGAGTATGTAAGCTTCTCAAAATTGAAGAGTTCAGGTTCAACAGTCAACGAAAACTGAGCTGATAAGGGAGCTCTAAGCAGGTTTATAATAGATCCTTTAGGTTCCGCCACTGACCCTCCAACCAAATAATAAATACTAATATGAATCCTTCCTTTGCAGATATAGACTGTTACTTTAAGGGCCAAATAGAGAAGGAACTGCACATGCAGAAGATCAAGTCGCGCCTGTTGGCTGTCAATAATTCCGCTAGCAAAGCTTCCGTATATTATACTCCACCAGATCAGGACGATTTGCTGCGAGGTTCGCAGCTGCAGCTACAGTTGCAGACATCACCGATTCACATCAATTATATTGACGAAAATCTGGACAAACAAAAGTTCGAGCTGGATGATTTTAAAATCGATCCACAGCTGCTGCTCTTCAGGGCATCGCAGCAGTTGTATATGAACCCCGAGGGGGCGAGCTGCAGTGGTCAGGCAGCGGCGGTGTTAGCCGCATCATCGCTGGCCTGCAGCATAGAGGATAATAACCAAGATTTGCAGCTGCCACGACTGGCAGTAGTTGATCCAGTCGTCAATAATCATCTGGAAATGAACGAACTGAAAGACTCAAACGATGTAAAGAATTCCAAGTCGTGTCCTGCCATTTATAAGGTATCCAAGCAGCGAGATGGCAGCACGCTGCATGAGTTGCTCACCTCAGATGGCGAGGGAGCGTCGTCACAGAAGAAGCTGCGCTTGAATCCAGTCGATGAATCATCGCTCAGCACCGTGCAGCTGCCCAAGGAGAAGCTAAACATTCGAGTTGAGGAGGAGGCTTCGCTACTGGTCGATCCCCAAGCTGAATCTACAAATTCCTCCGCTAAGCTGTGAGCTAATTAACCGTCTGCAATTAAGCTTGGAAATATTCATTTTAATTATAAAATAAAATAACAAAATTGCGTTAGAAAACCCCAGAGATTTTAAAGAGATAAAGTTTCAAGAAAATTGATAGAATTGATGAAATAAAAAGTCGGCAAACAACAATAATGATTATATGAATACGTGTAGAATTAATTAGTGAATCTTAATTAAAATGCTGAATATCAAAAAATGTACGAAGATGAATTTTAAAGAGAATTAAGAACAAGTTGAATCATTAAAATAGTAGTAAGGAAAATGAGAGAATATTAGAGAAATACGCTACTACCTACATATATCGTATATCCTCGTCGATATCCATATACCTATGTCAATAATACTTAAAAAGACCCTGTTTGTGATTTCGATATATTCATAGAGTGTGCAACAGATATACATGGTATATATACTATATATGTATGTATATATATATATATTCAGGTATATTTTAAACACAACAACCACAACAAATTTAATCAAACTACCTAAATAAAAGATAAATGTAGAAACTACGTTACAAAAATGATCAAAAAAAAAAAAATGGGGAAATTCTGAAGGAAAGGCTTTCTTCGGTAGGCCGATGGAACCTATGCTAGCTTAATATGTGCAAGAGTATAAAAATTATGTTTTTTTTATTATTTGTTTATTTTATTAGGGATCAGATAACAATTTCTATAACCTAACCTTGTTTCTTTCCCAAGATTACTTATAAATTAATTAATAAGTAGTTTCTGAAAAAAAATGATGTAAAAAGAGGATTAACAGATGCCAAACTTTATTTCTCTCCCTTACTCTCTATCGCTAATACATATCAACTGTAGAACAATACCCGGCGCAGATTAATATATATGATGGAGCAGTCTTCTCTTTTTTTTTGAATCTTCGGTTACGATCTTTATACATCTGGGCACTCGTCCTGCTTGAGCACCTCGATGGCACAGGGATTTCCATCGATTCTGCATACTTCCGATTCGGTTTCGACCTCACTTAGTTCATAGTTGCACTCGCATGGGAAGCATTCCATTTCACCCTCATCCAGTTCATCTTCACCTTCTTCACCCTCGCCATAGAAGCTAATCTTCTCCTCACTGATCAGACTATGCTCACTAGTGGCGGAGCACGGCGATAGCTCCGAGTCGGAAATAGGCAAAGGCACCGGCTCCTGCGGCAGCAACGAATAATCATAGACTGCAATCTCCTGGGCGAACCACAACGTCGGTCTCTGCTCGCCAATTTCTTCCTCCTCACCCTCCTCCTCTGCCATGAACGCGTCCTCCTCATCTTCTTCGTCCGGTCTGATTTCCTTAAACTTATAATTACCTGGCAAAAAGAAACCCAGCAACATGTAACGATTGTCAAAGCTAAACACAGCCGGCCCAGTGGGATAAAGATTGTCCCAGATTCCGTGCAGTATGGTGCACTTATCATCGTTCCCTATGTACAACTCAAAAGGTCCAATGCGGGCATTCATATTCCAGGTGGACTTCAAACGGATCGACATGCAGCAATTGTCCTTATCCATCTTGAAGGAGTAGATCCCGACCCCATGTCGCTGGCCCTTGTACCAATCCCCGGAATAGGTGTCCCCATTGGCATAATTGTAACGTCCCTTGCCGTGCTTCACGTGCTTGCGCCAATTTCCCTCGTACACAGATCCATCGGGATAAATAAAGATGCCGCGGCCACAGCGTGTTCCACAGCGATACTGTCCATAGTACCTTGCACCCTCCTTGAATACATATAGACCAATGCCATGTCGGCGTCCCTTGCGATAGTTCCCATCATACTGATCCCCATTCGGCAATATGGCCCAACCACGTCCATGTCGTTGGCCCCTTAAATTTCGTCCGCCAATGTATTTCTACAGGACAAAAATCAAATCAATGTAATAATAACGATATTTGTGACTCACGCCAATATTTGGACCCTCATCTTCCTCATCGGGAAAGGAAATATCCTGTTCTTCGGACAGCTCTGAAATGCTCATTTTGTTCTTGTGTCTTCGATTGTCGTTTAACGTTTTATTTGGAAATATAATTTCGCACACTTAACTTACTTTCTGGAACTGATATAAATACAAGTTTAATATATATACTTCAATATCTGTGGGCTAGTAAAGGCGCCTACTACGCTTCGGTGGCGTAAAAGTAGTTGGCCAAGGGATAACGAATGAAGAGGGCCAACAGCGTGGACAACACCTGGAAAGCCATTAGCATCTGTGTGGCAACACGCTCGTGTGTGGGTCCAAAGATGACCAGGAGCAGGTTAATAACCGTAAGATTGTTTGTTATCACACGCCCATCGGCCTTTTGCTGCCAACTGATTAGGCGCAGGGTGCGCAGCACCGCAACCATAAGGCGACCCAATTTACTAAGTTCCTCCAATCGAAATTCTGTTGTACTTATGTGCAACAGATCTGATTTCGCATCATATTTGGGTAGACGATGCCGCGGACAGGGTACAAAATGGAAGAGCTGCGGTGTCGAGTAGAGAAAATTTAAAATCTGCGGCACGAAGAAAAGCAAAAGGGTTTTGCTGAAGTGTCCCAAAATGCCCACAACGGCAAAGGTCATGCCGGCAAAATAGCAATAGGTATCGCCCACAAAAACCTGCGATGGATATCTGGAAGAAAAAAATGTGTAATATATAAAAAAACCGTTTTAAATTGAACAAAATTCATTTGAAATAGTAAAAATTATGATAGAGCAACACTGTGAAAGAACAAAGAAACAGTGCTGAAAGGTCACACTAATTAGCAGGAGACGCTGATAACCAGTGACGTCACAGCCTACAATTCTACCTATCGATTGTGAATGTTAAGAGCTAATACACTCATGTTATCTAACTATCGATTGTAAAATTTAAGATTTAATAAAGACAAGTATTCTAATTGGCGATTTAAAATGAATTCTATATTCATTCAATATATAAAAAGGAATTAAATACACTTTTCAACACACCATGCATTAATTTTAATATGCATAATTATTTACACTGTTCACTCTTTGAGTATCTACTGTATTTCTGGCATCCTATCAGCTGAGAGTAGACCGAAAAAAAGAGAGGACAACGGCAATCGCCAGCTGTGATGAGTTCGGCAGTAATGTGAGAGTAATGTGGGTGTGTTAGGACGGAAAAAACGCAAAAAAACCAAATTGAAACGCAATTGTCAATGGTCAAGGATGTGTTACTTGTAGTCCAAACTAGCAATCAATATGGCCAGAATTCCAGGTCTGAGCCAAACAAATCTCGTAGGCGGCGGCGTCGCCAGTCGCTCGGCAATCACCAAGAAACTGGTACTATGGACCGTTCTCACTGTGCAAATGGGGTTCATTTGCTGCATTTGGTTGCTGCAGATGAACCGCAATCATGTGCAGCAACAGAAACTGTCAAAAATGGACTCTGATACCAACGCCAACCGTGTGCATTTCATAAGGAAACCGAAAAATACGATAACACATAAACTTCTTCAAGGAGACAGCAGGTCATGTGCATATCGTGAGAATGCCAATCGATATCAGCGGGATTTCTTTCAAATGAAATTTGATAAACCAAATCACACTGCAGCAGAGGATGCGATGGCGTCGTATATCGATTTGGAGCTATCGCCAGAGCTTTGGTGCTACGCAGAGGGAACGATTCTCGAAAATCGGACAGACAGGGACAGAGAATATGGGCTACTGGCCCAACCACAGTGCCTCTGCGCCAGTGGCTGGCATGGACGTGACTGTGGCCAGCCTGAGATTATATGGCGGGCACTGATGACCCACAGTCGGGCCAGCAAACGTGCCGGTTTCGAGGCACCACTTAAGCTGCACGAGGCAAGTGCGACATCAGTGAAACGACTCTACTATATGCTGAACCTAGGCGACTGGGAACATATCAACATGGAGCTGCTGCAGCTGCAGTTGCAAACACTCCTGGAGGTTGTGGATTTCTTTCTCATCTATTACTATGTGGGAGATAGTACTGCAGGAGATACACATACGCAGCGAAGATTGGAACGTAATTTGAAGAAAGTACCAAGCTCTAGCTACATGCTGTATCAATGTGCTGGACCTGGTAGCCTTATAAATTGCTCCACTGCTGCATCTTTTGGATATTTCCGGCATCAGTTGTGGAAACGTTGTGCAGTGCAAGTCCAAGCCACAGATTTACTTTTGTATGGCGAGCGGGAGGCAATCTATGCGCCGGCAGCGCTAAAATTCCTCAAGTACTACGCCAAGGACGTGCTCCCGCTTCGCTTTAGGCTGAAGTACACGGTCTATGGCTTCTACTGGCAACATCCTAAGCGCACTCGCCTGCAAGGCGTCATAAGTTCCTTGGTGCATCTACTTGCTGCTCAGATGGATGTGCCGCGACTGGAGCAGCACACGCAGTATACACTGGGTGACCTGAATCATTTTGGTGGATGGTTCTGCGAGTTCTGCATGCCACCAGAGCAAATTGTTCATATGCTGCAGACACAGTCGTCTCACAGAAAGAACGTTGTACCGATGACAGCTAGTAATGATCGCATCGATGCCACATACTTGCAGAAAGTGATCGGAGATGGTGTCTACCTGGACGGGATGAGCACACAACTCCTGCGCCTGCGACAACAGAGTGAGAAATACTTTGCCCCACCTCAGGCCCTTCAGCACAGCAGTCAATTTGGGCAATTGCTATTCAATTCATACGATGTTAATGGATGGGAGGATGTCGAGGACGAAGACTAGACTCAGTCGAAAAAGCGCCTACCTTGCTAGTTAATAAAAACACTATATATTTTGTATACACCAATTACGAATAGATATGCTTCTCTGTATTCTAGTCTCTAACGAATCTCATTTGTTTCGCTTTAAGCCGAACATTATAAATTGTTGATTTTAAGTATATAACATAACGATATCAATGGATTAAGAAAAACCCAACTATGTATTAAAGAGGTCTGAATTCAATACGACTCCCATGTTGTTTTTATTTAAGAAAACTTGAAATGAACTACCAAATCCTAACATGGACTCCTAGCTAGCATAGTATTGGAGTGATTATTCATGGGATTTGCATGTTTATTCTACTCCCACTTAATTTCCTAGATATCTCAACTAGTTTAAGAAACCTTAGTACTTACCTATTGAATTTCCACAGGGCCAAAGAGGTTCCCAGAAAGGGTAGCATAAAATACAGCGAGAACAGATGTGATTCTACTTGATGACCCAGAGAAAGCTCGATAAAATTGAAGAGTGTTACCGAGGCAGCTATGATAATGGATTGACCCACCTCAAGGCCATTAATGCCGGCGAGTATATTAATGGCATTGGTGCAGAAGACAGCAAGTTTGCCCATGAACACATAGTAGAGTATGCCTGCTCGAAAAGAATTTCAATATTTAGAAGTTTATACCATATATATGATTCCCTTATATCTACCAATGTTGACGGAGGTGCCAAAGAAACGACGTGCAAAGTTGGGCATCATGACTGTCGTTGAATTGTAATTGACATAGTATACCATTAGTAGGGGCAGCGTGGCTATGGTGGGCAGTAGTAGCTTGTGCCGCCAGCGCAGATCGAGCACATCGTCGGCGAAGCCCAAGAATATCATGCAACATATCGATAATAAAGCAGCAATCAGTTCCACGAACTGTAGCAGAAAACAAAGAGAAAAGCGTTAAACACTGAACAATTATTGGAAATCATCAATCACCTTATCGTGTGGAAAGGTCTCTGGTTTACCCCCCGTAACCTTGTCCGTGGCAGCGTTCTCATCGAATGAAAAGGGCACGGGTATGAAAAGAAACATTGAGATCAGGAAAACGCAACCAATGAGAACTCCATAGGATTCGGGCCTAGTAATAGAATAATTATTAATCATATGTGGAATATTCAAACTTCACACTTACACTTCTGGCTTGTCCTTTTTGCACAGATCCTTGCCATAGAGGTTCGCCTTAATGAACATCTCACGTAGGCGCGGTATCATGCGCAACGTCATGAGGTACGCCCCCGTGGAAATGGTCGCACTAATTGCAATTGTCGTGAAAGACATTTCGTTGTATTTAAGTTGCAAGTGTTACACCTCAGAATGTATCACGCAATCATTATGTTGAAAACTAATATTTCGGCAAATGCAATTAGAACACGCAAGTGCTACGTACGGCGACAGAGATAACAACAAACACAGCTGATTCAAGCACAAGCACAGTGTTGCCACCCTGCGATACTAATAGTTATCGATGACAATGTTTGGTTTATTTACATTTTATTAATATCTTAAAAACATAAACGAGGTAGAAGTAGAGATTGCAGTTTCCGATAAGTCCGGATTTCCCACGTCACGGTCAGAGACTCTGTCTTTAATAATTTATAATGAATTTGTAGCGGGCTCATTCAAATTTGGACGTTGAATATCTAGATATCGAAATTAATCGCTTATGATGAAGGTGGTTGCGGTAGTGGAGGTGGTGGTGGAGGTTGAAACATGGGTTTATATTTATAAGGACGAAACTGTATTTTCACATAATGTGGTTGGACAGTCTTCATAGCCAGTGGCACAAACGAAACATTTAGTTTGGGGTGATTGAAAAATTTCCCGATCTGCAAGATATCATTACAATGTCAAGTAATTACGCGTTTGACTGTGTAGTACTTACAAGATTTCTGTTGACATTGTGACAATGTAGTGTCAATGGTTCAGAACGATTCCAGAGGGCGTGTTCCATGTGGGCTCGGCTTAGCTCAAAGAAATCATTTTTCACATTCATTCCTGATATGTTTAATATCTTTATGGACGGGCAAACGGTGACCGTTTTCCAAAGCTGTACCTCACTTGAAAAAACTGGAGAATCAACCAGATCGAGTTGTTCCAGCATTGATCCGGAAATTAGGGTTAGCAATTTGTTTACCGTAAAGACTTTATCGTCGATCACTGATAGTCGCTGCAACTCTTTAGGAAGTTTGAAGCCCGACTTAATGAAATGCGAAATCGACCCGTTGAAACTCAATTCGGTTATGTCGATGGTCGTTTGTGCAAGTGTCCCATGGAAATGATTATTCCTAGGGTATAATGAAGACTCATATGGGAAAGATATCGTATGTAGCTTGGGAAAGTTTTTAAGAGTATTAACATTGAAAACATTTTCACGTACGTTAGTATCAAGTATTAATTCTTCTAGAGTTTCGTGTCCAGTTAAATAATCACCGTAACCATAACAATCCCAGAGTTCCAACTTGCTCAACTGTTTAAATTTCTGGAAATTAAAGCCTTTGACGCAACCACCCCATATTTTTAATGACTTAAGTCCTGGAAAAATGTCTGGCAGTAGATGAAATTCAGGCGATTGTCTACTCCGATAGTATTCGTTTTTTTCATATTCCAGCACACGCACATTGGTAAGCCTATAATTGACCAACAGTTTCAATTGCTTCAATGTAAGATACAAAAGCTCCGGTGACTGCAATTCTGTTCCGATGGTAGACATTATTTCATCCAGCGTTGCAGGATCTTCCTCCAACTCAGACAAGATCCAAGCCAAAATATACTTATTTTTTCGCCATGCCCAACAGATATTGTCATTCAATCGCACTGAGAAGTTTTTAGTTGCTTTCCACAGCGCTAATTGACTTCTCGGATCTATATTATTTATAATAAACAGTTGACAGTCATTGTTAAGTTGATCTATCATCTTGTAAAACGTAATCCAGGTTAAAAGCAAGTTTCTTTGTATTGAAAACCAGAACACGCGTGCCCCATGTATGGAGACATCGATAACAACAAAAACAGCTGATTGGCTCAAGAACAGTGTTGCCAGACTGCGTAAGGCGCGCGCTATTTTATTTTTTCAAAAATTTTTTGCCTGCTGCGCTCTAAACCCCAAGTCAAAAAATTTCTTAGCCTCTCATATCACATAATCTCAAAAATTATTAAGCTATTAAACATCTTCGTTAACGCTAGTCTGCCGACCAACGAGTTCTCGTTGCATGCACCAAAATTCTCACACAATATGCAACTCATAAAATAATATATTATTGTGTATATATAACATTTCGTGTGAAATAAATCGCTTGTGGGACACAGTGCGCATCGTTGTGACATTTTACTCAGAATTAACCAACAACAAAATACATGTAAAATTAATTATTTTCAAAATAAATTCATGATAAATATGGCACTCTCCGTAAACAATTTTTTTTTTTAAAAAAATCGGAGATGTAGGCAGCTATTTAACATTTACAAATGCACTAGATGCACTGTTTCATATCATATTGTAAAATTTCGCAGTAAACTTGTTGTCGTTTTTTTGTAGCCATATGCGCACGAATGTGATCAATTTTTCGATTAACACTGCATTTGCAGTCTGTGCAATATGCCTTTTCAGGATCTTTCACATCGCAACAGAACCACTGCTGAAAATACGGCTGTTTTCTCCAAGCATCACGAAACTTTTGTTCACGAAAAGTAACGCGAAATGCTTTTTTTCGACTATACGCATTTTTAATAAATGCTCATATCGATTATAAATCTAAAACAAAAAGGATAGAAATAAGACAAACCAAAAAATAAACAGGTTAGTTTTCCGGATAGGGTCTGTGTTCAATTTTCTTTGGCAACACTGACGCAGTTACACAACGTCAGCGGAACCATGAGCGTGGGTCTCCATCGAAAATATAATTGGGAGGATTTTTATACTAACAATTACTAGCTTTATCAACTAAAGTCGAAATATCAAAAATCTACATTTTGAAAATTTTTTCGAAAATTAAAATTTCAAAATTGATCGAATTTGATTGCATTTGAAATATTAGGACATATGTATTCCACAAATTTGAGAAATCTGCAACATTGATCAAATTTTAAAATTAGGGGTTTTTTTCTATATTTTCCACAAATGCCCATCGAAAACAACTTTCGGGCGATTTTTATACTAATAATGACTAGCTTTATCAACTAAAGTCAAAAAATCAAAATTCTAATTTTCGACAAATTTTGATATTTTTGTGACGATTTGTCGAAAAAATGGAAATTTTCAACATTGATCAAATTGGAAAAATTTGGTTTTTTTTTCTATATTTTCCACAAATGTCCATCGAAAACAACTTTCGGGCGATTTTTATACTAATAATGACTAGCTTTATCAAAAAATCAAAATTCTAATTTTCGACAAATTTTGATATTTTTGTGACCTCGACGATGGATTTGTATCGAAAAAATGGAAATTTTCAACATTGATCAAATTGGAAAAATTTGGGTTTTTTTGTCAACGGTTATTGTGGAAGTGTCCGAACTGTCAGCGGATGTTCTGACACCAACTGGAGAGTGCCGAGTTTATACTAAGTCCCCACAAAGCTTTGTCCGCAGGCGTTTCTTAGATGACTATCATCTAAAATTCCAAAGAACCATTTCAAACGTTGCTACAACAGATTGGCAGAATGCTTTGCTTTTTTGCCAGGTGTGTTTAAACTTGTTCAACATTGTTTGGCTCCATAATTAAACATACTTTTTATTAAAATTATCCTTTAATTTTTTCCCTGACACGCAGTTTGCATATTGTATAAAAGTTTCGGGTTGAACATATTTTACATGCTCGTTATAACAAAGTTTTATATCCGGTTTTGTTTTTGCGTTCGGGTAATTATTGGTTTTCTCTTTCGGTTTCGTTTTTCCTGTGTCCTGTCAAATTTTTAAAATGGTGACAAATTTGTTGGACATTAAATTGAATTTTAATTGCAGCATGTTTGTTTTTTGTTCATTATTAATTAAATATTGTGTGTCGTACATATGTAGCCCTGAACATTACATGAGCCTGCAATATTTGATTTGCCCAGTCGTGTTTGTAAATATAAAACTGAGAGGCCAATGCATTATAGATTAGGCACTTATTGATTGAAGTCAAAGCGTTCCCAAATGAAAGGGTATCAACTTTATTGTGCTTGAAGCAACTTAAATGTGATTTGATGCGTATCGAACTCAAAGGGCGTGCGTATGTGCAATGTTCGACACAGAGCTTATTTCTCGCCGCTGACCGACATCCTCACAGGGCAGCCCATGGATGCTTGAGGTTCAATGCGCCTAATGAAGTTCAGCGTGTGTGATTAAATTGCACTAAAAGCGTTGGCTGCGTGCGACTCCTTCCCCTGGGCTGAATGCATTGCTCTGCTGAAAGGTTAGAAAAAGAAAGTAAGTTTCTGTTGCATGAAAGAAAATCGAACATCACGTAAATTGAGTGCATCGTTGTGGCTTGAAAAGAACAACATGGAACGTGCTGCCGCTCACATTCATGTGTTGCGAAGCACACTCATTAAGATGACACGAGTTGCGCTAAAGAAAACTTTACTCGATACTACTAGACTACCAAGTCAATGAAACGCAGCCACAAGGCCGTGCCCCATGCTTGATACAACACACACGTACCACATCTTGCTTTCCCTGAAACGGCAAAAAGTGTAGCATACTTTTATGCGCTCGTCCAGTCCCACGCGAGATGAAGTAATTGAATTCTCTTGTAGCTTGCCAACGAATTCAATTGCATTTTAATGAACATTTTTGGCCGTTGCAGCTCTAAGCCAAGCTCACATCGGCAGCTCGTCTGTCCCCGATGCTCAATATATAACCAAGTATAAATAAATAAATGCGAGCTTGCCAACTGCCGACTGCCGAATCGACGACAGGGCAAGCGACACACACACTTTGACTTGTTTCAGTTGTTCCCAACTTGATCTAGCTGGGAATGGAAGGGAAGGAGAGAGCAATGCACTTTGAATCTGAGCATAGGCCCAGAGGTGGGCCCAATGAGCCAATAAATTGCCTCTATTTTTAAAGTGACTGCTGAATATGCAATCAACATGCAGCAAATAGAGACAAAGTTGAGTCGAAATCGAATATTAAAATTGAAAATTATTCTTATTATAAGTAGAATACAAATTATCACTACGAATCTGTGGAAAAGTATTTAAGAGAATGACAGAACACTTCAACGTTACAACTCTTTGTAACTTAAACTTAAATTAATTAACAGGAAGATCTTCCTCGCAATTTTATGCCCTTCATAGTGATTAAAATAGCATACAATATTTTATATTATATCAGACATAATTTAGTATTTGTTGTTGAAGATTGTAAATGTTGGAAAATAAACTTACTGTGAGTATCTAACAACTGAGTATTGTCGATTGCAACGTTTCTTACTTGCTTTTATTGCCGCAGATTTGTGACGTGCTTCAATTAAGCGCGTTATTGATGCTCTTCAATGTCTTCCGTTTTGGCATAAGTCAACAATGAGCACTCGCAAACATCGAACAGACAATTGAACCAAAATCATAAACGAAATGTTTTTAAGGCGCACAAAATTTGCTGTGCAATTTTTTTCGCTTGTGATACTTTCAATTTTTATTTCACTGAGGTATAAAAAACCAGCGGAATTGTTATAAACAAATACGAGCTTCACTGAACCGTGAGAAGGGGCGGGGAGCGAAATTCTATATTTGAATGTTTCTGTTTATTCATTCGCAGCCCAGCTTGTTTTCCTGCCTTTCCCTCTCGCAATTCACAGCAAACAGAATTTTGTTTTTGTTCGTCATGGCTGTCATGGAAGCTCTGTTCATATTTGTTTCTGTGTGTCGCATAAATTCATGCCTCGCACACTATTTCTCTGAAATGTGACACTCTTTAATAGATACAACTTTTGAGCAATAATTGTTTTTTAATAATTTTAGAAAGGAGGAACCTTATTAAAAATTAGATCCAGAGAAATCAAAAAAGGCAATAACCTAAAAATCTATTTCGATGTATCGACTTTTCTTACTGGAGTTCTAATTTTGAGTTGGCCGACGATGACTCAGTTGTGTTTTGCTGGTTTCTTTGATGATTATTCATGGGAAAAGCAATAGCAAATGCAAATAAAATTGCTAACGGGAAACAGCGCGAGCTGTTGACTTGCTAAGAGGCGTCCAAGTGGCTGTGCGGAAGGGGATGCGAAGCACTCAAAGGCTCAATATTGCCCGGGGAATGCACAAATTGTGCACTTTTATAATAAAAATTGTTGAAAAGCTGAGATTCTATTGGCAGCGTTTGCAAAGATCTGAATGCAATTGAAATATTGAACACGACAAGTAAGCTCAACTCAATGGAAGGACTACGACATACCCTTTCATGTTTGCCATCACATCATATCAGATGCCACCTGACAACAAGAGATATTACAGACAACTTCACTAATTATTTAATTATATGAGGCAACTAACTTCGTATCTATGGTATCATACTTCCCATCCATGAAGTGCTGCTGAGCACGAGGCATCATTGAATCTGATTGCAGTTATCTGAGTTTGCTCTTGTTTTCCCTTTTTGCTTCTTTTCAGCGCTGTTGAGTCGTCTCACTTAATTAACGATTAAAAAAGCGTTAAAGCATTCAAGAGCCATCAAGCTCAATTGGCAGACATTAATGGTGTATGAAAGAAGGAAATGCGGTATTCATCTTTTCATAAATAAACAGCATAAAGGATGCCACACAGAATGAACTTCGAGTCTCGATTATGGAATCTGCCTGTAATAGAATCATTTCAGAAGGCTACCGTGAAGTTCCTGCATTCGTACTTCGTTTTGTTTGTGACCAACCGAATATCCATTCATCTTCTACTTACTTTTGGGGGCAATATTTACTCAATACACATTTGCGGAAGACCTGGACAAACATTGGAATTACGTTAGAAACCTCAGGAAGTTGCCTGCCCTGCGCTGCTGGCAAACACGTGAAAAGTTGTCTCGAGTATTTCCACCTGCCTCTCCAACTCCATCACTACAAGTATCTCTCGCTTGGTCTTTGTGTTTGTGCTTTTTATATTTACTCGCTGGGGAAATCCTTTGGCTAGAATTGAGAAAACGAATGTGTCCAGAACTGGAATTCAATATGAGCACAGGAAGGGACTGCTCTCTATTTGCAGGCAGGTGACCACAGTTGTTTCATTTATTTCTCTGTCCCTCTGACAGTCGGTTTACAGTTAGTTCGCCTCAGTTCTGCTTTAAAACTGATTTAAGACATTGTATCTGTATGTGAAAGATTGCAGAAATCATGCAATTTTCAATGTTAAATTATACAATTTGTTTAAATTCTTTAACTAGCTCAAAGAAACTCCATGATTGCGTTACTTTTCCGCAATTTGTTCATGAATTCAATTTGTGGCCTGATTTCCACTCTGATTCATTACCCCCACGAGGGTGCCATGTTCCTTACATTTCCATTTTGTCGCTTCTACGTGGGGGTGCTCGCAACTGTCGTTTTTCTGCATAATTAAGAGCAATTTAGAGCACCTCCACCTCAATTTGTGGACATTTTAATGGCACTACTTGTTGATGTTAGCGTCCAGACGGTTCCAGGACAGCACTGTCCAACCAAGAAGTTGATGGCATAGCAACTGATTCATATTATTATATTTACTGTAGTAAGTATAACATACCTTATTTATTTAATTTAATTTAATTTAAAGCCATGTTTAAAGTAATTAATTTAATTTGTAAAAGTATTTAATTAAAGACTAAAAATATACCTGCTGGGGTAATAAAAAAAAAAAAAAAAAAAAAAAACAGATATCCCTCAAGTTGTCTATTTAGTTGGAGTGAAATATGCCAATCAATGCTTAAAACAGATAAACAGTTAACTAAGTTTCATTTTAAAACAGAGCAGAACTATAATCATTATACGGCACAAGTTTCATAAAACTGTCAACTCTGTCGGGCCGAAACTCTGCAAATTATAAGCCGTGAAATCAAGCAGAGAGGAGAGAAAGGATAACATATTCTGGCTGGCTAACTGACAGCTGTGCTGCTGTCACTAATCTAAATATCATAATCAGTTTGCCTGCCAAGTGACAGAACATGTACTACAGATGAGATACTCGTAAGTGACAGATGACAAAAAAAAAAAAAAAAAAAAAACAAAAGCAGAGAACAGAAAATAAAAACTTTAAAGTTGTCAGCTGCTGCTACGTAATTTGCATTTTCGGGTTCATATTACGCATTTATTTCTGTCAGTCTCAATCGAAAAGGGCCAGAGATTTTATTCGAAACTGTCTAGTTTCTGCACAGACCTATCAATCATCTGCTTTGTGCAAAAATACCTATAAATTGAGGAAAAACAAATGCAGGATTTCATTGAAAGGTTGCTGGAATTTAAAGCGCAGAAAATAATTTATTTCAGGGTGTCCACACACACAGTCACACACAAATGCGAATATTGAAATCAAGACGAGGTGCTTTTCCTGCTCTGGTTTCCTCTTTTGCAGCTGGCAAGCTGCCGCCAAGGACTCTACAGCTCGTTGTAGATTATCAGCACTCCTCGAAATTTTTGCGATGGTCATGTTTGCGTCGCCTTCGCTGCTCTCGAATTTGCCACCCTCGAGCAAACCCGCCAAATTACGAGCTGTACTCAAATAACAAACAAGTCAAGGGACCCTCGAGCTGTGGCTAGGAAGGGGAGGGGCGGCTGGAGGAGTTGGCCAGCGGGAAGAGGTTGCCAATTTCCGAGACAAAGGCGACGTTTATCAATTTGGTGTTTGCCTTTTCACTTGCGGGTTTTATCTCCGCTTGCCACGCCGAGTATTCTGCTTAGCTTAATGGTCAATTCTATTCTCGCTTCTTTGCTTTTCACTTCGTCCTTTTGACTTCTCTCCGAGCAGTAAGCAAAATATTCCCCATTTGCGTTTGATGTTATTGGCGTCACTTTGTTGCAATTGTGCAGTTTTATTCTCCAGATCTAAACTCAATTTGCTCTCCTTTTGCACTCCCTTTGTGCTGGCTTTAAAAAGCGTAGCCCACAACCAGCGTTGAACTCTTTGATACCAATTTTTCTAGTGGAACTTCTCGTTCTAAACTTGTGCTACTTACTTTGTAAAACTTCTGTTTCATTACCTCGAATTAAACATACCTTTACACGGCTATACGCGACGGTTTTCAGGCCTTACAACATGTTTGATGCAACATGTTTGTGCCTTGCAAACAAATACTTTTGGGGTCGTATCATTCCAGGGCTTTCATCGGCAACCTGTTGGGCTTTCCTCTGTGTAAGTAAAACTTTATTCAATGAAAATTTTAATGCAGTTTAGCGGTATAAATAGTGCGTGATCCGAGGTCTATCTTTGCAGAACGGAATCCATTTGTTTAAATACTTTAACTTAAAGGACTCCCATGGACTAGAAGGTCGAACATAAGTTTGCAACTGATACATTGAGAGCTTAATTGGAATTAATGATGAAAAAGGAGTTCAATTACTTGGGGCCAAATGTGTTGACAACTGAAATGCATCACACATATGTATCTAGATACGTTTACTGTCATGTTCTCTCTCTATCTTTACCTTCTCCTGCTGCTTGTCACTGTGACCTTCGGGCTACCAAAGCATGCCAAGCACATACAAATCATAACCAAAGCAACGTCATGAGAATTATCCAACCACATATTTTGTTTTAAGCCATTCTTTCCATTGATTTTGCCGTATTAATAAAATTAAATTGACCCAAGGCCTTCGATGTTTTCATAAATTATGCAAATCAAAAGGGTAAACACCATTAGGAATTAAAGCACGTTCACTCGGCGTATACGTGATGCGCGTATTTATGTAAGCCCCCCCCATCAGGCACTCGAAATGTGTAAAAACAAAATCCCGCAAAAGATATTTTTGAATTATGCCATGCATATTTATTTTCCATTCAGCTGGACTACAACAAATCACAAGGGTTGCGATGCAAATAAATTATTTCTATTTTGTTGTCTGAAGCCGGTGGAAACAATGGACAGTGTTTTTATTTTGCATTTGATATAACTCAATAACAAAGAAGGATAGTTCGAAACATATGTTGGATGCATAAAAATTGTGTAAGGATTTGCCTTATTTTTATATAGTTTCTACAGACGAAATATAAAGTTGATTTATTTGTAAAATGTGTTTAATATTGCTTTCCTACAAACATAAAGTTTATAAATACGTGTATGTTATGTGCATAACTAAAATCCTTTGTCTGACCATATTTTTCTTTCTTTCATGCACTTAAAATTTTTTCTCAATATATTTCAGTTTCTTTGGAATTCCTTTTAGAATCTCCACTAGATTGCCTTTGATTGGATTACCAAAGCAACTGCAGAGCTTGGAGCGAAGTTTTACAACAACCACAGAGGCACAACAAGCTCGAGCTGCACAGGCTACTTAAGGAATCTCTTTGAGCTTCCAAGTCATATGAGGCAGTCAGTGGGAGCAGATAGTAGTAGCAGGAATGTGCTTGCCACAACTTTGTGCACCTTCACCGAAGCTGATATACGAGGGAGATAAACTTGCTTGACCTGCATATCCAACGCAATCTGCTTCCTCTTTACGTTGCTGTTCGCAAGCAGAGGGGGGAAATCTTCACTTAAAGATGCAGTCAAGGTATCATACAGCAGACAAGATTGTTTAAGAATATACCCACTGTATAGGGAGTGTATTCATTAATGCACCATTGGGGTTCGCTTACACTTCATCTTGTTTGGGATGTTGAATACCCTATAAGAGTCAAATCAAATCTTCTACCTTTTAATAAACTCGATGTAACCCTTATCATGCAATTTCCAAGGGCAACATGGTGTGAACCATAAAGAATTTATGATGCGGCTTTTAAAAGTGTTTAATGATGGACAGCAAGACGTTAATACCCACTATTGTGGCATAAAAGCGATACTGAAGCTGACGTAACCCTGACTGCAGACTGCACTAATGCGGGGCAGCGGACAGCAGAGAGGGAAGCCGACATTAACTGACAGATAAACAGATAAACAAGTGAATTGACAATATAATACAAATAAGGGAGAATGAACAGACAATTGAGAGACGGCACCTGCAGGCCATGAGCAGAAACACAGTTGCAACTGCGGGACATTGTAGCAAGGATTTAAAGACCTTTTCAATGTCCATCGCGAGCTGACATTTATTATGTGAGCTTATTAAATAGTGAGTACCCAGGCAATTATAAGTTGGTTGGAGTTGTTACAGTTCATTCGTGTTGGGTATCTTACAGTCGAGGGCACCCTCTTCTTAGTGTTTACTTGGCATGCATTCAAGCATTTTATGAGTACCATATACTTTTAATTGAAGTCAAGGCAAACTGTGCGTAACCAAGGTTGCCCAACAGGTCACCCTAATTGGGCCAAGCGGGCAGCTATAATTGCCCTTTGGCCAAAGTGAGTGGCGCTCAAATGGGTCAATTACTCAACTAATGTGCTTAAACTTTCCTCATTCCGCTTGTGCTGTCAACGTTTGAGTTCACTAAGGTTACTTTGAACACAAAATGCTCTGCTCTTCAGTTAATTAGTTCGAAGCTTACGAAAAAATTAAAGAATATATTTAATTCTGCATTTTTATACCTCAATATAAAACACTTACCATAGAAAATGCAATCCAAATATATTCTTTCTGTTCGGGAGAAAAACAAACACACGAGACGAGTTCGCTTGAAAACAAATCAGCAACAATTGTTTTATTAAAATTGATGATGTGTTTGTTTTCCAACTTGCACTGCTAATGGTTGTTTTGCTATAAATCAACGTCAGCACTCTGTCGAGTAAGCCGTAAAATATAAAAACAGTAAAGTGCAATAAGCTGTTTTTATAAGTAGCACAAATGTGATAGAAGTAATACAAAGAGGTTTTATATACGGCGATAATTGGCAATATTCAAGTAAAGTCTTTTATTTCACTTGTTTCAGCGCTGGTTAAAGATAAGACTATGAGGTGAACAATTATTTTGTTAGATGTTTGGTTTAATCAAATGGAGTGGATGTTTATTTTTACTTAAGATTTATTTCGATTTAAGTATAAAAGTTTAAAAAGTGACAAAGCGTCACATTTGCTGCGCTTGACAGATAGCGATGGAAAGAGGAGGAGCTAGCGATGGTTACAAGGATATCGATAACAGCTTATTATGTCTGCTAATTTAACATTTCAATAAATGTGACTGGCAAATTCAAAGGGCTGCCAGATCTCCATAGCTAATTTGCAATTTAAAGTGTATTGAAAACAAAAGATATGTATAATATAAATATTAACACACAAGAGGAGATATCTGCAAGTTGATCAAGTATTTACTACTATTTTCATCAGCCTTTACACTCTATGAATGTCCGCCAGTTCAAATACACCTTCAAGCGCTCATAAGAACAATTAAACGCATTATAACCTAAAACCATCGACAATTATTAATATCACTAACTAACAAGGTAACCTTTTATTTTATTTCATAGCATATTTTAATAAACTAAAATAAAATTGCGCAATTCCACAGTATTATTCTATAATTTGCTCATTATGCTGGGAAATTTTTAATTCCATGTGCAGATTATGTAGAGGAGCTCGGAGCGTGTGTGTAATTAAGATACCATTGCAGCTTAAACTGCCAAGTACTTAGCCCCACTTACAGACACTTTTTCGACCATGTTCGTGCCCTCAAAGTGCCTCGTTCGGAGCCCTCGCATATCTCCAGTTTCAACGAAATAACCACTTAACGTTTTCCTTGGCTGCAATTGCCAGTTGCCCATTTGGCTGCGAGTGTGTGTGTGGCCACACACACACAAAAGACAACGTCGTCCTGCCCCGCGGGCAAGGATCTGCTATTCCTGCACTCATAAGCATAACAGTATAATCCACATGTGGGGACCTTGAAATGGGCAACAATAAAAGCAAATAAAGGCAACTAAACACTGACCAGCAGGGCACAGGACGAGGGCGTGTGTGTTATTCCGCAGCTTGTGCACTCATAAAAATAGCACAAACATTCCCTGGCACTTTTGCTTGGAGCAAACTCGCAAGTGGCAACGGTTAAAGGCTTAAAAGGTCGCAAAAATATCAAAAAAATATTCGAAATTTTATGAAGAAGTCTTAAAATGTTTTCAGATTGAATCGCATCGTTATTAAGTTTGGAATTCCAATCCATAAATCGTTTGACCAAACTGAGCTCAACTTTTCTTAAAGCTTCCCTGTAAAGTTCTCGTAACTTTCCTCTTTTGGGGTGACAGTTTAATCGAACTATCAAAATGTTTTTGCACTGCGCTCATCTTGGGCATCGTCCTCGCGAAGCGTCTCCAATCACTGCGAAGAAGTGCCGTCCATCTCAGCGCGCTGACGTTGAGTCCTTTTTGCTTGCACGTGTCTTGTATTTTGGGGGAAAAAAAACAGAATACCCCATTTGCAATTTTAGAGCTCGCGTCTGCATCTGCTCGCGTCGTCCGTTGAAAAAGCCATCAGCAAACTTTCCACTTTCCCTGACTTGTTTATGCTGTTGTGCGACACCCAAGTGCAAGGGTCTCTCTTTGAATGTGAATATTCAATTCGATACTTTAACTATTCTGTCTAAAAAACATGAATTTAATTGTTCAATAGTCACAATTGTTCCACTTATGCAATTTACTGATTGCTTTAATCCTAATCTGCTCAAAAGGCTTTAAGGCTTAGGTGATAATTTAAGGCCAAGAGACAATAAATATCTTTCTGCTCTCGTGTCGGCAACCTGACGCAGACATTTGTATTTTCTTTATTTAATAAATCTTGCCATCAAATAGATTATTTTCCACAAAGTTGTGTTAAATTTCCTGCCCGAAGACAGTCGAACAAAAGGCAGAGCAGAGAAAGCTTTGCTCTTGCTCTCCTGTCCGCAAAATTGTTTCGGTATCATAACTCAGTCTGGCAAAAGGACAGTCGGACGGAGGTTGATAGATAACAAAGACAATCGGGGCCATTTTTCTTCTCTGGCAAACGAATTTCTCAGTCGGGATGATGGTACATATAATGCAAGAACAACTGAATACCAATTATGACCTAGGTCAGGTCAGTTTGGCGTGGGGAGTTCTGGAGTTCGGCATTGTCCGACAACTTTGGTCGCCTCACCTATTTAACTCGACTGTCTCTCACTTGTTTTCTCCTCGACATTTAACCAGTACATGAGCTGCTCTCCTCCTCTGACCTCCTCTTGGGCTGAAGTATTGATTTTTGTGTCGAGTTTCGTTAGCACTAAGGCGAACGACTCGAACGTGTCCATTGTTTAAGTGTAAACAGTTTGCGGCTGTCGAGTTTGCACTTCCTGCTGCTCCTTCATCGGCCTAAGGCATTCTGTCCTGGCCCGTTAGTATTCAGAGCCGTCGCTTAAATGTCCTCTCATTGCCATGTCGCATAATTAGCCCGGACATCTGGAGCTATCGCACTCCCCCAGTCAAAGTCGCTTCGTCACCGAACCCTAAACTAATGGGGCGACTGCTGGGTTGTGGGCTTGGCTCAGGTATTTGCCCAGATTCCGATCGTTACGCACAGATGTCACGAAGTCGTCGCAGTCGCAGCAGTTGGAGCCGTAGGCCTAATGAGCCCAAATACGTTTACTCGAGCAAATACGTTTACACAGACAGACAGACAGACAGACAAACTGACTAACTATGTATGTGTATGAATTAGTTTAATTCAAATCCCATATCCATTCGGCCAACCTGTTTGCTCTTCAGAGGGTTTCAGCCTTGCGGTCCTAGAGATTCCTGCCTCAGTCAACAATTTGCTAGGCAATTAATTCGAGAATTCGAGTATTCCGAATATTCATGTGAGTGTGACCCCTTGCAGCTTGAAGGCGTGTGTCGTGTAAATTGTGATTAGAATTGCGAATTTAACTCGACCTCATTCAAGCCGAATGAGTTGTGAATGCTTGGAGTATGAGTGCGGGAATTCCTTTGTTTTTCCCAGACAACATTTTGATATATTTGCAGTGAACGCAAGCCAACGCTGCTGCCTGACACACAATATCACATGGGATTACTTATCTGTGTGTGAGTGTGTGGGTGAGTGTGTCTGCCAGAGGCAGCAAGCTGACAATGGCTGAGGCAGACAGAGTGGAAAGGCGTGGAGGGGCAAAGAAAACACGCCTTAATTTCGCTTAAAGAGCTGAGAGATTTGCCCGACATTATTTCAATGCGTTGCTCAGCTAAAAGAAGAATAATTTCGGAAAATTCTAAATTCGGAAACAATACAAAATTATTTTTAAGAGATTTAAAATTTAATAAAAAGATATTTAGAAAATAATACGAACTGCATTTGATTCAGTTGCTGGACTTGTTTGCGTTTCATTTTGCCAACGTTGGCATCAAGTTCGAATAAAGTTTCGGACAAGAGGACAGCTTAGGTTTTTCTGCGCTGAGCTGCAATGATTTATAGTTTGTTTTGCCGGACTCCAAAACTTAATACTGAAAAATAAATACGTAAACAATGTGCAAGGGGAAGAACATTTTTTCTGAGCCAAAGAAGTGTTGTTGATTTGCAAAAATATATAACCAGTTACATTTGCAGGTTATCGGTTTAAATTGGAAGGCTTTAAATACCTAGAATATTCTCAGTTTATCACACTCATCCTACCCCTCTCAGTTACCAGTTTACTTTGTTGATGCTCCGATAGTCCCTGCTGGTGCCCAAAATGAGTCCAGTTCATTTCTGTCAGCCCTCGTGGCCTCATTTTTAATGCTGCTGCTTGCATTCTTTTCATTCTCCGTTCTGCTTTCTCTTTTTTGTGCTGCACGAAAAACATATCAACCTGCTGGTCGAGCAGGTGAAGCAAGTCGAGCTGACAGCTCCAAGAAGGATTTAAAACTTTTGTGCACCAAGAGAACAACACGTGGCGCACCTCCCGAAGTTGGCCTGTGGTTATCCGACTTGTTTTCGTGGATTGTACTGTTTTTCTGTCCAGCTCAAGCTGCGAGAGAGGAGGAAAGGGTGAGCCCTGCAGCTTGCATTGCAGCTTAAGCATGTACGGCTCATCAAATGGGAGCAGGGCAAGCCGAACTTATGGACTGCAGCTGTGGGAATTAATCCTTAGTTTTTACCGACACTCTGCAGAGTAATGTAGTAAATGTTTTGAGCAAATAATGTAGAGCTAAGCACTTCCTAATAGATTGTACTGTGGGTAAAATTAGACAAATCAGTGACGGGTATCTAAGGCACCTTCTCTTGAGAATATATCCATTATTGACTAAAATAAACACAAACTATGGGAATTAAAATAAACCTTTGAGTTTGGCTTCTTTTCGACTATATTTAGGCCTTTGAAAGAGCAGCTCAACTATTTTGGCTTTCTTTTCAGCATTTCACAAAAAGGGTAAAGGAAGAGTGAATATAAGAAGTAAAAGCAAACTGCTACACACACACAGACATGCACAAACATGCACACACACGCACACATGTATTTCCCGAACAAGTGAAATTCTCCTCAGTGCGGCAAACAAACAACAAGAAGCCGACAATAAAAATCATGTGATAAAAAAATAAAGAACCAACGCCCTCGAGCAAAGTGTGAGTCGCAATATTATTTCCCCAGGCTTGCCATGTTTTGCACTCGATGCTGGTGGAAAGAGCAGCGTGGTACTAGCACTCAGCACCAGATGGCGCCAGGGTCACTTGCGTTGCGCCCTCAAAGGCGAAGGCGTTTTCATCGACATGGTCATTGGGCATCATTCGGCAAACTGCAAGGGAAGCACAGCAGAAGAGGCAGAGCAGGAAGTGAAGAAAGGAGAGGGGGATGCAGCTGGCACAGCATGGAAAGGAAAACAAGAACAAATTTAAAGTCTCCTTTTTTTGCTTTAGGCTTTAACTTAAACTCAATTTTTTAAAGAATTCTTTAAACTAACTTAACAAATGTAATGAGTGAAATATATATTTAAACAACTAGAATGTCTTTTCAATCTTTAACAAGGACTTCACTGTGCTTAACTTGCGATGAACAAGCCAATTATTCAGTTTGTCTGTAGTGTTTACTGCTCTGCCTCCTCAAGGCACAGTCAATTGTTGCTGTCGCTGCCATTGTTGTTGACCAGAGGCGGCACTTGGGGCAAGTCCTTCATTAGCGTTGTCATCGCATTCATGGCGGAAGTGCCCGTTATGTCAACGAGAGACGCAGCCTAGTCCTGCCTTCGCTCAACATTCAAGTTTACTTGTGCAGCAGACATTCCTCTGGCTCGTTCAGCCGACGATAATAATGTTGCTGACACCATCTATAGACTATTTGGGAAGCTTATTAGGCTGCTCATTTGAGCCGATTTCCTGTGACCCACAGCAATCGATGCACATATAAACTATGTGTTCATCTGTCACAATGAAATATAGTATAAATGCAAAGATATTTGTTGCTTGTTATACTTAAGTTTCATTGGTTTCTCTCTCCCCAAAGCCAGCCATGAATTAACAATCTCGAATATTACATAATTTAAAATGCCGTTGGTGGCAAACCATGTTTCTCTGAATTAATGCAGTTGCATTTCCCGTTTCTTATTTTTTCAACAACACTTTTTCGCAGTCCTTTCTTCCTGCGCGAATTCCATTGTGCACACAAAAAACCGAAATAAATGCAGAACCTTTTTACCATTTTATGTATAATATATAGACGAAAAAACATTGAATAAAGCACAAGTTGAATAAGATGAAAGAGTGAAAGGAATTTTCACAGCTGTGCGAGAAAAAAGTTGCTTGCAAAAGGCGTGAAATAAAAAACAAGGAATCCATTAACTAATTGAAAGCTTTCTTAATGAAGACTAGACTTGGTTCATTGTTGCTGCTGTTGTTGTTGTTGTTGTTGAGCTGGGAACAGCGTCATTGTGTTCTATAGAATTGTTTCAAAGTAACGTTTTGAGATCTAAGATACAAAGTTGCAGGGGAGCGATTTAAACTGTGATTATGACCCTCTACAGTATCGCAAATAAGAGTTTATAAATACGTTTGAAATAAATTGAAAATTCATTAAAAAACTTTCACAATACCAAATAAATTTGGTGTTAAATTATTTATAAGAAAAAAATCAAAATTTATTTATTTCAATTCCACAATTTGTATTTATGAAATTTATTTTGCATAGGGGGATTTCCGCTCGATTTTAATTAATTTTAAGCCAAATTATTTTATCTACTATAATCATGTGAATTTATACAATGAACCCCTTGCTCTCACATCCCTTTTATGTTTGTGTCTCAGAGTTATAGTATGTATGAAACTTCACCAAGATATTGACAGCGCAATTCCCTCCCTGAATTAGGACGTGATTTGAGAGGCAGAATTTTATGATTGATTTGAAGGATATTCACTTAATCAAGCAGTCACACAGGAATAGTCTAACGCACGTAAACTTTAGGATCACAATCCCATTGAGACCACTTGCGCCTCATAAGGCAATACCCTTGTGGGCAGTCAACTTACTGATTCACTGCCCGGCCATAAACCCGCGCTGATGGCAATCATTAAATCAGTGCAGATAAAACTCAAGCAAAAGAATTCAATGCATCACACGTACAAAATTACGAGCCACCTTTGCGTATGCGTGATATATATTCACAGTATTTCGAATGAGTTGCAGCGCAGATTTGTTATTGAAGTTAAAATTTTATTTAACAAATTCAAAACTGAACTCTTAGTTTTAAACCATGTGTAAAACGTACCCACTTTCTTTCTCCTTTTTGTCATGAAGCTCAGCAATCCATTGCGATAAACAGCTATGGCAACAGAGAAGGCTCACCATATGAAAGGCTTTTACTCGCTCTGCTTTTTGCTCTTACCTCACGTTCCTTTGCTGTAGCTGACACGTCTTTGACTTATCTCTGAAATTTTTGTCTTTACATTCCCTTTGACAGCTCTGCCAAGGCTACAGTCGACATCTTACCCTTTCCCAGTGCAAACATGTTTAAGTTGCGTAACTTTTCTTTAAAGCGCCGTTTTGCGCTTGTTTAATTTAGCAAGGCCAAATAAACTCAGTTTCCGTTTAATTTTTCCTCTCAGAAAAACAATAGGTTTAGTTCATGCAAGTAGTTTATTAAGTTAAATGTTGTTAGCTTTGAATTAGTCAATATGTGTTTACTTCTATCATTTTCAATTGGGAAATATATTAGTACTCACATAAATTAGTTGCCCTGATACATTTGAACACATTACTACAAGAGTGCATTAGTGAGATTTGTTTGGAATGAATCAACTAGATTGCATAAATAAGACTGAATATATAACATAAACTACCTGTGCACAGTGGGAAAAAAGTCGGCATCAACTCCAATTTTAAAGATAGCGCCATAAAATTTTCGTGGTGTCAACTTTAATCTTTATTTAATCTGTTGGTGAAGGCGGTAAAAATAAAAAAAAATTTTTTTGAGAACTTAAAAAAGCCGTTAAATTTTATAAAAGTTTTTTTTTAATTAAGGACAACTTAAAATTGTATAATTTTTACCATGGTGCTGTGTTAAATTTTTTTTACGGGACATAAAACCCCAAATGGATAATATTAATTATTTTTTTTGAATATGCAGCTCACAAAGACAATGATCATCACAGGAGCAAAATATGATAGACTTTGATGAATTAAATTGTTGAATTTTCCAACTAACTAAAATTCGAGTTGGCTGCTGCTTTTATATGCCACAGAAGTACAGTTTAAAAATGTGTGTGTTATGGCAAACATTCATCTTATTCCCACAGCTGTTTTACCAAAGAAGGTACCAGGAACTAAGTTGTAATCTTGCAATTCCACTTCAGGCAATGCTAACTGCAATCAGTGTTATTGTTAACAGCGGTACCAATGTGACCAATATATTGATAATTTTTCTAAACTTAACTTAACGTAACAGTATATAGAAACAACTGCACAGGCTGATAAAAATAAATCATAATTAACTGTTATTAATTGCGGTTTCTCATTCCTTGATTGATATCTATAGTCAGCTCAACACACTCACGAGTCTGATATTTGTGCTTTCCTCATCCTGAGGGATAAACATCATTAATTCAAAGCGAGTGTCATAAAAATGTGCGTGTAAATTGGAAACCTGTGTACTCATGCTGACACTGATACAAATCCCGGATTACTCTGTGACCTACAACAGCGCATACACGGGTGCTCATACATACATCTGCATACATACACGTATGTACACATGTACAGTGCTTCTTCCGCACATACTTTCAATTTATCAGCCCACCTGGAATCGAGAACATGTAAATAAACATCAAATCGATTTTCCCAAGTGGATACTCATCGTGACTCAAGATTTGCTTGCCATTGAATTCAAATACATTTCTGAGTCAAGAATCTTTGCTTTTTGAAGTGTGTTTGCCCAAACGAAGTCAGTTCGATCCACACACCAAGCTGAAGTTTAAGGTTTGACATCATTTTAAAGCACATTGCGAACACAATTTTAATTTGGTTTGCCAACAAAGTTAACTTTAAAACTCTCTGTCTGTGTCCCTTGCACAATCATAAATATTTCACATTTGCAACAGTAGAGAAATCCTTAAAAATGCAGCATGGCCCCTCAGTTGCCACTGCGTGTGAATAGTTATGCGAATTTATGGAATTCCGTTTGCGTTTCGCTTTTATTTTCAAGTTTGAGTTGCATCCATTGTGCAATTTGTGATGCACATAAAAAACGAAAACCACAAAAATTATTTATATGTAAACATGAATAAAAGATATCCCAGAGACATTAAACGGGCAAAGGTCAGCAAAGAGTAAGGGAATGAAAAAATATATTAATGTTTTGTTGGGCTTTCGACAACAATTTCATATTTAACAAATCCATAACAAAGCAAACCAGGTTTCTAGTTTTAATAATTAGTGAAAATTATATTGCTATTTACAGTGTGCGGACAACTGTTGGCACATCATTAATAGTCTTCAAGTAACATATATTCAATGTGAAATTAATATTTACTTTATTACTTTAACTTAATCTCTATCTTTTGCATGTCCTAGTCTCATCGATAAGGCATTAATTCAGTATATTTAGCGTACAGCAAAGTCAATTTTGTAGTAGGCTGGTAGAGGGTCACACTGATATATCGATACTTATATAACACGATGACTATGTTAAGCGTTTGTTAAACTTATGTTAAGCTTATGTTAAACCTATGTAAAAATAACATTAAGAGGCATTCTTGTTGAGTGTGTCAAATAAAGAGGAAGTTCTAAAACAACGAGTGTACTATAATTTAGCTTCCCCAATTTGAAATGAAAAAAAAATAAGTGAGATTTTTAATTAAAGAAACAATTTCATTATTAACCGCAACTAACTGAATTCATTCATAAGTTAGTTATGCCTTCTTTGTAACCATTTCCAGTTGCAATCACAGTTGAGTTACCTGCACAAATCATTCGTCAGAGTTGCATGAATCGTTGTGTTCATCCTATTGACCGCGTGATGCTTGCAGCAGGACTAACCTGCTCCACCTGGAGTGCTGTGCCCCAGTGGAACCGCGACAACTGTCACGTTCTGTGCGGTGCTCGTGACGCGGTTGACAGCGGCAGGAAGATGATAGACTAAAGACTGTGCTGCCCGCTGGAATGCAGGAATGCACATGCAACCGTCATGCAAGCATCATGCACGGGCAGGCGCTGCGCAGCTAACAAGCTCCTGGGACACACAATGTCTGGCGATGTCAGCGTCACGTTCGTGTGCAAATCAAACGTCAGTTATGTTCAGTTGCCAGGGTTGGGTAAGTTCAACAGATTTTAACATACCCCCTGCACTGCAAGAAGCTGCTGTTTATGACGACGGTATAATGTGACAACAAAAGCAACGCTAAGGTCAATTGATTCATATTAATCATACGCCACGTGGCTGGCCTGAACTGACAGACTTACACTGAACTGACAGACTTACACACTCACACGGCGTAGTAGGCGAGCAAGTAAATCACCAGCGTTAGGCCAGGCCAGGCCTGGGTTATTATCCCTTTGGGGCCACTTGAGACGCGTCGCTTCCTTGCCCAAAAATCGAAATGGGCGTATGATTAAGGGGCAAACAAGCGCCCAATTTATTGCTCCGCCATCAACTCTGGTCAACAGTAATCGTTAAATCTCTGCAGATTCCCTTTAAGTTCCCCGCATTGAGCTCACTACTTGAGACAAAGAGTCGTAAAAGGAGTGCAACAAACTCGAAGTTCCTTTCTTGGCTTGATACATTAGTCACTACATAAAAAAAACATAAAATATTCCATTAAGTGCCCGTTGTATTTGAAATCATAAAATTTAATAAAACATTCCCCAACACGAAACAATTTTTCCCCCTTCCAAGCTATTTGCAGCTTTTCTTTCATTCGGTCGAACGATCCATGTCAGAAGTCTTAGATTCCTCGTGTGAATAAAGCAAAATCTGCTCGGTACTGTCTTCAGTCCTGTTGTTATCGCTGGACTCGCAGCTGGAAAACGAAATGGCATCACTATCGTCATCAGCGGGCATAGAATCCAAAGCACTTAGATCAACCCAATCCTTCAAATCATCGTCCAGTGATGCAGAAAAATAAAAGTCGTTGCAACGTTGCAATTTACCGGATTTCAATGCCTGTCGCAAGGCTCGCTCCACTTGCGGCTTGAGATTGCTCTCATCGATTCCCGATTCCGAAAACTCTTTCAATATGGTGTCAATCGCCACTGGGCCCATTTTGTCTCGTATGAAATCCACAACCATAATTTGATTAATATTTCCTGCCATTTTACACAAATATATAATATTACAGAAATGTGTTGTTATTGCTCTGATGCGAATGTTATATATGTTCGTGCTACACTCAAAATGATATTGAACTAAAGCATGTTCGAATCTCTAGCTGCTCGCATGTTGACAGTTCGAGTTTGGAGCTCTAGATCATTAGAAATATGGAAAACAATACAAATATCAAGTCCAGATTTCATAGTTTGCCTTGGCAATATGATTAATGTGTACGCCATTTACACACAGACACACATAACAAAGGCAATAGTGTGCTCCAACATGTCGCGTAACTCATCCTCTTATGCTCCTTCGATTGACAAATGAGATGGTAACTAGCCTTGCCCAGTGAATAGCAAGCATTCCAACTGGCATTGTATGCTCATATCCAGCTCCTGAATGCGGGAATTAATTGGAAGCATTGACTAAGTGCAGGAAGAGCAGGAAATAAACGTATGCAAGGACAATATACAGTAGAATATTAACCATATATGATACCGATTCAGAGTTTGCTTCTTTAAACTATATCAAAACCGCAGCAATATAATTGCCCTGGGACACTAATGCACATCCTTCTCTGTATCCATCTAACTATCTGTCTATCTTTATGATTGATGTGCGCCTGCGGAAAATTTATGTCGTGTGGCCGCGTCGTGTGAATGGAAAATTAACTCGACATCATTTAATGGCCAATTGATTGACCTTTGGGGCTAGCTCTGGGCCCCAAGCAGACTCGTGATTCATTAACTATAATTTATGGCCAACGGATTCGTTAGTTCGGCTTCAAAATTTAAGCTACTATTGTGCACTAAATAATGATTAGCTATGCTAATACTTAATTGGCAGCAGTAAGTAACAAATCGCTTTACTTATGTTAACGAATATGTAAATCGTGTGGAGAGTACAAGTATTTTCCCTTCTCTATACTTTTTAAAATCAATTGACTGTGGGAAAAAAGTAAAAAAGTTATATTGAAGCTAACATCATTGCAGCGCAATGTGGCCTGAATTGAATTAATTAACTTTTAATTGTGTTTTTCGCTTTGCTCTTTGCCTCTTTTCCCTGTCTCTCTTGCATGCAAATTTTGTTGGTTTTTGCTTCGAGGCACAAAAAAAAAAATAAATGGAATGGTTTATTTAAATTATAGCGACATTAATTTGCTGGGTAAACTTTACAAAAGCCAACTAACGAAGTGCTTTTCAACTTGGAAATGGAAAAAGGCCTTTAAAAAGCTGGAAATATAAGAGTATAGGTTGATCTGCTTTAAATATGGATAGATATAGTAACTATTAAAATGTCAAATTAGTTAGCTATGCACATAGAACATCTCTAAAATCACTCAAACATATAGCTGAGCCTCTCTTTTCCTTCCAATTTTTTGCTTCCCGTTCATTACAGCGGTTTGTCAAGCGGAATTTGAAAAATAGCCAAAGTTTCATGCAACGGTTACGTTGTATTTGGCGGCACATCCATCTTGGTTGTCGATTTTCGCGCCACACAAGCTTCAGGCCAGGAGGCAAGCAGGCACACTCAGCGTGTGCCTCGCAGCAGCTATTAGCATTAATATTTCACTATTTTGTGCTCAAGTTTTGAACTATGCGAGAGGAGGCAAATTCGGAGGAAGCTGTCAGCTGCTGCCAGATTTACGTGTTGGTATTGTGGCAGCATTGAGGAAAAATTAATAACTTGGCTATGCTCGAAGCTTGCTGTGCATGCCATAAATAAGTTTTCCACACAGAACTTTCGATTGGCGGAAGCGGGCAAAGGTTGCGGGATCTGCTTATAAATTTACAAACATGCATCGTGGTGCCGCCTCCGTCAAGAAAGGGGCGCAGCTGACGGCAACGGTCTATTGCACTAAGGTCTCTCGCATGTAAATGTAGTTTCAGTTCAGAGAACAAGTGAGCTTGGCTTAGACTGAATTAATTATGTAGCTGCGCAGCTTGTTGTTCATTTATAATGCTGGCACAATTTGAATACAAGTGAATACACCGCACTCCCTTCCCTTCTCTATCAATCTACTTCCTCTTCTCTCTTTGCTTTTCGCCTTTTGAGTTTTTTGCTTATTAATTGTTTCCTGGTTAAACTTTTCCTGATTATCATCTGCCATTCCCATGGCGCTTTGTCTCAATCTCCGCTTTCTCTTGCCATGAAATTTCATTGGTAGCCCATTTCCCTTTCACAAAAGGCGAATCACATTAGCCATTTCCGCTTTGTAACATTCTTCCGCTTTGCAATTCTAATTGAAATGGACAGAATGGATGTTTATTTCAGTTTCGCGTAGTCTTATGTTTTTTTTTTGCACTATATTATATTTTTTCAAAGTTCGTTTATTTTAAACTCTTTTTAAATTCTTTTTTAATTGGAACATTTTAAAACAAGTTAAACACTTTTGAAATATATAAAATGAATATCGCATAATTAATAAAATATAATAAAAATAATTATTCAATACTTATGTAGATTAATTTGTATATATGTTACAGTTCCATTATTATGTTTTTATAATTTAAGTAACGCTTCCCAATCCACAAACATACCAAGTTCTTTTTGTTGACGTGCCTCCCACTCGTTGGGGGCTATTAATCAACTGAGAACCAACATTTTTCAGCCCTTGCATTAACTTGATGGATATGGCGCGAAGAGCGCGCAATGAACTGTTTAATAAATTAAACAAAGTTCAATCAAACCGCAAATCCGCAAATAAATTACAGCTGCTGACAGCGGTTATATGACTGATAGGTCAGATTTACAAAGGTCAATATCGCATTACAGTGCAAAGCTGTGTGATAAAGAGAATTACTGCCAACAATCATGTCAAATATGGGAAAATTGAGACTCCTTTTGCCTTTTTTGCAAGCATCTTTATGATTTTCGAAATCAGTGCAAAGTTTTAGACTGTTTTTTACTCATTTTCTGTTTATTGAATTCTGACTTTTCTGTAGGGAGACCGGAAACAGGAAGCGCCACACTGGGAACCACTTGGTTCATTCCCTGGACGAGTTCATTGGCTAGCTGAGCAATTAATTTAACAATTTGCTGGACCAGAAACGCTTTGGTACCGGAAATGGCAATACATATTTGAGCATTCAGCTGAGTGGCAGGCAGATTTCCTTAGCTATCACTTTAGGGATTTCACTTTTAAAATATTTGAAATTAACACAAAAGATTCAAGATTACAGAAAACTTTCTGTATGTTTACTTTTTATTTATTTTTCGAAATAAGGTATATTTAATGCAATTATAAACTTTATTTAACTTCTGTTGGTGCAGTGCAAGTGTCGAGTGAATCAAAGCTGCCTGCAGGCCCGTCAACTGATTGCTCTCCTGCAGCATAAGCACTGCTAATTGGAACTACTGTACCGGGTGGAACACTCAAATAACTGACTGAAAACCAAGAAGTCGTTCCTGCAGCTTGTTCCCGGCAATTGTCAGGCTTCAGGGTTTATAAGGAATGTGTGTGTCCTGCAAAAGGACCGCAAGTGACGCTCTACAATGGAACAGCTGCAAAGCTGGCTGCAGGCTGCAGGCTGGTCGCCTGATTGACCGAAAAAGTGCGTTGAAAATTCTGGCCAAGTCTGGCCAGGGGGGGCCTCTTTCAGCTTGCCATGCACAATAGACAAATACACAAAGGGGCAGGCAAGACAAAGGAATAACCTCACGCACACACACACAAATAAAAGAAACACATACATACACATACATGCACACAATTGGTGAATGCATTTTTGTAGTGCAGCAGAAGACATAAACAAACAAAGAAAGACAAAGCCATTATTAACACTGATCGCTATAGCAACTGATATCGAATAAGGAATTGCATATCGATAATAAGCGAGACGATAAGAAATTTCGTAACATAAAAATAGCAACTTAAATTATTATAGTTGTAAAGTGAGGGAGATAGAATATTTAATTCTATTCCTGCATTCTATTTCTGGCTTTCCAATTAGAGGCTTGCGATAATATCGATAACTTCTTTGATTCACTTAGATACGAACCTGAAAGCATTTGCAGAATGAACCGATAAGTCATTCTTTTAATTCTTAGTTCTCCCTTGATGAACAGATGTTCTTCCACTACCATCGCTCTGTTAAAGTTTTCGACATCACTGCGTGATATTCCCAACAATAACACTTGTACATTTGTTTATTGAACAATCAATGTTTAACTAATTTTCCTCCCAGCGCTCTACATAAATTGGCAGCAGTTACTTTGAGTTGCAGTCAGTTCGATATAAAAGATGAAATCAAGTTCGCGGCTTTTGGCTTTGATTCTTATCCTCATAAGTCTTGCGAATGGAAACTGCACGGAGGAAAACTCAACCAGTGCAGAGCCCAAAAAGATTGAAATGATGCCCAAAACATTGTATTTGACTAAGGTTTGCATAGTTAAATGATTTTCAAATTAACAATTTTAAGTAATAATCTTTTTGCTGGCAGAGTTATAAAGCCATCTTATGGAACAATTGCAAATCGATTGGCGAGAAGTGTCTTATACCCGAGGCCTGTTGCACCATGAAATGTATTAAGGGAATTGAGAAATGTTTCTTCTAAGCCTTGGTCAATTCATCAATTAATAAACAGCATCGATTAAATTATAGTCTAATTAACTTTAACAAATATTTTAAGTGGTCACTGATAGCACGCGACATTCTGAACTTGAGAGTCTGTGAAAGTGTGCTAGAGAGCCGAGAGCACTCTCGTTCCCCATTTGCTTATCTGCAGCAGAGGCAAGTACAATCACAGCAACAAATATATGTGCACATACAAATAAAACATATGGAACACCATAGGGAACATAATCTAAGACGAAAGTCGTATACTCTAACAGCTATAGTAATCTGATTTTGAGTGTGTTCGATTTGATTGAGTAACTTGAATAAGATAGAGAGTCGAATATAAAGAGTCGATAAACTATATCGAAGTTGCCTTCCTTATTTTTCTTAGGCCTCTCTTAAGCTGTTACATATTCTATACAATATTCAAGTAACCCTCTCAGAAGGGAATTGTAATGTGTTCATTTATTTTGTCCCACATTGCGGCAGCGTATTTAGTTCTGTGTCGCGCAATCTGAACATCGGTTGTCACATACGAGCGAGAGAAAAGCTTCCGAAATGACAAAATCATTCCTTATTCTTACACTAATTACATACTCCATCTTCGCTGTTAACGCAAACTTGCTGGAAATATTTCGAATACAAAACCAGATAAAAAACTCCTACAATGATATAGAAAAGTTGCAATCATTGTACAAAACAAAGATCAAGGAAGCAATAATGAAGGAGAACAGTGCGGGCAAAAAAGACCTAAAGACTCAGTTAAACGATGAGTTGCTGAAGTGCCGCGAACAGAATGCAGCCTTCGAAGTGCTCAACAAGATCTATTCCGAGCAAATTAGTAATCTGCAGGGGAAAGAAGCTGCAGACGCCGTCAAAATGGAACAGAAGGAGCAACAGATACAGGAGGGACTCGAGACGATCATCTCCTACACGACACTCATCAACGAGCAATCCAAGCAATTGGAACTACTGCAGGAGGATGTCAAAGTGAAATCAGAACTGATTGAACAGTTGGACATAACACTGAAAGACAAGGAATCAATCATAAGTGAGCAATCCAAGCAGATTGGACTACTGCAGGAGGATAACAAAGTCAAGTCCGAGATTATTCAACAGTTACAAAAGTTGAATGACATTGGCGAAAGGTTTAAGAACCTTGAGGATCTAACAACAGGTTCGAGATCGGAAATCGACGCCAACAGCTGCGTGCCATTTGGAGAGTCCCCAGAATCGGATGCAATTCACCCAATAAAGGTAGACGAGGCAGAAGCCTTTCCGGTTCTGTGCGACTCTCGTCTGGCCGGTCCCGGCTGGACTGTCGTACAGCGTCGCTTTGACGGCAGCGTCAAGTTCTACCGCAACTGGCTGGAGTACAAAGAGGGTTTCGGCAACCTGAGTGGCGAGTTCTTCATCGGGTTGGACAAGCTGCATCGCATGACAACCTCAAGGCCGCATGAGTTATATGTGCACCTCACGGACTTCAACAACGACATCGGGTACGCACATTACGACAACATTGTTGTCGCTGGCGAAAGCGAGGCATATGCACTGCGAGAACTGGGCGCATACTCAGGCACGGCCGGCGACTCTATGCGTGATAATGAGCATCAGAAGTTCACGACCTACGACAGGGACAACGACGTGAGCGACCGAAACTGCGCCGAGACTTGTTTGGGCGGTTGGTGGTACAGAAACTGTGGACAGAGGTTCGTCAACAGACTGACGCAAAAGCACTTGGTTCGTGTTTGCTTCTTATCAGCTGTTCTTGTTTCCCTTTTCAGCAATCTCAACGGGCAGTACACTGAGCACGATGACTACTACGATAGCGCCGAGCACGGCATCTATTGGGATGAGTGGCTGGGTCCGGGTTTCACCATGCAAGCAGTGCAAATGATGATCAGGCCCAAAACCAATTTGGAAAAGTGATCTAAACAGGAAAATAACTTTCTATTGTTGGTTTGATTGGGAATAATAAACGTTAAGTCTAATTAATGGGAGGTACTCTAGGTCTTTATATAATTTTATGATATATTCTCTGTTAATTGGTTTAGTTAGGAAAATGTCAAATCCGGATGAATTAAAGTGCCTAGGTTCCCGTACAAAAATTAGCTGTGAAGTTAAATTTCTAGCCAAGGCAGCAAAGCTAATTTTTAGAGACCCTACATTCAATTATAACAATTTGATTTATATACCTCTTCAAAACTCTTTCAAAAACATTAGGTAATGCAGACATCTTAAGGAAAATATAGAGAGTTTGCTTAAATTCCACACAGCTACAATTTCATACACTAAAAGATGCAATACTCTACTCAATGTAATACCCTACAAGATGCACTTTCTATATAAACAGCTAACTATGCCATGTTTCGAATTTCAAATTGCCTTCCAGTTGCAGTTTCTACTTCAATTGAATAAATTTTTACTGTCATCTTGGGACTTACTAACTCCTTTAATTGCTTTGATTCCGTTGAAATGGGAGTTCGCTATTTGTCCTTGTTGCCTTATCATTAATATTTAATAGCTCTTGCGGTTGCCTGGCCCAAATGCCATAAAAATTCAATTTTTATTGTTCTGTTCAGCATTGAATTCCTCTTTTAGTATCTTTCGTTTTGTACGTGTTTAATGGCACAATTCTATTGTCTTTTACAAGCATGTTAAATTGGGTCAGGGTTGCTTTGTTTATTGTTTAAAGCACATAAAGAAAACTGTAAGAGGTGCTAAAAGAAAACATAGAAAAGTATACATAAATACAAAGTCTATCAGATCTGGTAAAAACATGTCTGCTGACAACAAAATGCATTGCTTCGTTGCCTCCCCGTGTCCTTTCGATAATCCTTTTGCTTTTGCCATCGATTTTTCACATTCAAATATTTTATTGACGCTTTTTTCACATTTATTTCACACCATGAAAACTAAGCGAACAAATCCCAAACAGTTGCAACAAAATGATTTATTTCCTTCGGTTTTGCGCATTTCCAACCATTTGGAATAGTTTCCTCTCTTGGCGGCCTTTTGGTGTCAGGTCATTCCGGACCTTTAGTCATAATCAAAAAGTCATTTTTGGCTTACGGTGCATCCATAAAAATTGAAATATGGCTTTATGGGAATTTTAGTTAGATATTACTGGAATTATTTGATGCAATCGTGTATGTAAGTTATATATACCTGTACTATAAGTATTCCATTCTCTCGATTCTTCTTAAAGTGTGTCCCTATATCATAACCCTCTCCATGTAAGACTTACTGGGCGAGCTCGATGTGGCTGCGGTCAACTGGAGGGTAAAAGCTTTCAATTTCCAAATTAAGTATGAAATTTGCTGCCGCAGCTGCAGCCCCTTTTCCACCTCACCCCCTCTCTTTCGCTGCCATCATGGTCAGTGTCAGTGTCGGATGCGTAACTTCTCAGCTCTTGTCGGAGCATGCTGAACGATGTTGAACGAAGGCTGCCACTGAAAGTTCGACATGCAATTAATTTTCCTAATCTCTGCTGCCACCATCCGCTCCTCTGTCCCTCTGTGCCCCTGTTCCTCTGTGCCCCTGTTCCTCTGTGCGTCCACATGCAAGTGACTCAAATCGTTGGAGAGTCATCGCAACACGCATCTGGCACTCTGCGGAGCCAGTTAGCAAGGGCTTGCACCATTCATTAGCATGGAAAATTTGAAAATATTTCTCAAATTGGCCGAAGTTTCTACTCGGTCTCAGTTCTGTTTGAACAGACTTGGTTGAGAGGGGGAGGAAGGGAGTGCAACCGCTGCACCAACTGCATTAACTGACTTCGCAAACTTTGTCAAAAACTGTTGCTGGTGTCCCAAAGTCTTGTGCATATGGTTCCGAAATATACTGCAGATGGCATGTGCTTAAATATTTATAGCTGCTGTTTGCGCCAAAAATGTTATATAAAATTGAAGTTATCGATATATGAAGAAAACGATGTATCCCACACTACAACCCGAGTAACGATCGTGCATATTGCAGAGGCACGCCCATCTCTAATAAGATACAATAAACTCATTCTAAATTTAGAGGTGGAAATAAATCAATGTTCACTAAATCGATTAAATGTCAAAAAATTCAAGAAAAAATCGATTTAAATCAAAAATTTGAAATTTAAGGAAAAAAACAGTTGTTTTTTCATGAAAAAGAGAGGAAAAAAACCCGTTTTTTTTTGGTTTGAAATTTAAAAAACAACAACATAATGAAGCTTTATTGCTTCTGGAATACAATTAAACAACTTAAATTCTTTGAAAACAAATGCCTTCCCGTCCAACGATTCCTAAAAACCTATAATTTTGTACCACCATAAGACTTGTTTAGTGATTTTGTAGTATTAACTTATTAATAGATTCAAATTTTCGATTTAATCGATTTCCAAAAATTAAAGCGATGCATCGAAGAAAACGAAAAACATCGATTAATCGATTTGGAATCGATTTAACTTCCAGCTCTACGCAGCAGCATTTTTCTAAATACTTTTAATCTCGTCTTTACGAGCTCGCTTAAGAAGATCGAAAAGCGTGCCTTGGAAATGGAAAATATCGAAGTGAGCTGCCTGTTAACGAGCTGAACTGAACTAGTATTCACTTAAATTCACTCAGTCGTTGAAAAATATTGTTTAACGTGATTCGGAAATTTTGAATATTTTTTACAATTTTGTACAATTTTCATTTACCAATTTGCTGTAGAAAGAAACAGTGAGAGCGAATTAAATTTTATAGAAAGAATTTAGATTTAGAATTTAACAATGCCGGACGCCACCAAGGAGCAGAAGCACTCGCTGATTCCGAAAATGAAGATCAACGAAGCTTTCGCTGAGAATATCAATACACTGAATGAGCTGATCGCCACTCCCTTGTTTTATGAGCTCGAGTCCAATGATGAACAACAGGATCTCGATGATTCGATGATACCCGTTAATACTATACCCTCTAACAAACCGCTTTGTGTGATGATTGAGTTGGTTAAGCCGCACATTATCGATCTTATAAAAGACGCTAAACTCTTCAAAAAATGGATTAGCAGTAAGCTAAAGGATATCGAAAAGGGCAACAAGGTTTATGTAATGCTCAAGAAGATTATAGTTAAAGTTCAGCTTATCGAAACGGAAGCTTTTACTTACTTTGCTCAGATCACGCACTACTTTCTGTCGCGCGCCAAGCTCATCTTAAAGGCGGTCGAGCATCCGAATATAGAAGACTATCGTCGCGCTGTTTGCGACCTTGACGGGAAGGAGTACCTTCGCCTGCAGTTGGTCGTGACCGAAATGCGCAATCATTACCACTTGCTGCTCGATCTATACACTAACAAACTGAAGCAACTAGACTAAGCCAAAATATTATACTACATACATATAAGCTAAATTGTTTGATTACAAGCTCTTCAAGTGAAATATAAAAACCCCATTTAAGATTATATAACTAATACGTAATGCAAACAGCTGGAGGGTTTTAAAAAACAAAAGAAATCAAGTTAATTTTCGGCAAATTACAAAATGTTTCCCATGTGCAGGCGACGTTTGCAACATCCAAGGCACAATTTTCATTCAACACCAAAGTGCACTTAAGCAAACTGCTCGAGGCAACTTGAAAATGAGACATGGGAAAATGCGGGAAACTGGCAAACATTTTGAAACGCGGGAAATAAATGAGTTTTGCTTATCACATGTCGTTATGGGTCACCATGGGGGGAGCCCCAAGAGCACATATTGCATGTTTCTTATGAAGATAATTGAACCATACATACGTATAAGTAACAATTATTTTCTACTGCCATCATGGCACATGACTCAATATTTAGACAAGAATATACCTCTTATATTTGATCAAATTGACTGTGATTGCAAAGAACATTTTCCAATCACATAACAATACCTTGCCTCTGCAACGCACTCATGCGTACAGCAACCCTTGTACTCATTTATATTCATGAACAGCCTCCGCTCGGCTTACAAATTGAATCAGACATTATTCACCGGAGCTGGCGAATTTCCAATTTGAGATTGATAACGGCATCAATAACCGATACCTTTATCCCTAATAACTTTATCCCTGTGTCAAGGCTCAGTCTGACATTTTTATTGACACCCATTAAGTAAGGGACACGCCCCGAAAAGCTGCGTAGCTGTCATGGGAGCAAAGTTAATGCAGCAAAGGCCTTGGCAAAATTAAAACGATTTTTCTTTATTTCGCAAATTGGCACTTCTCATTGGCCCCATTGCTTCTGCCCTGTTTGGCTTTGAAGTGCGCGTCGAGGATGATGACAACCAAAACAATATGACCATTATAATATTTCTCAAAAGCTTTTGAGCTTATGGAAAGGAAAGCAATGACTCTGCAAATGGAAAGAGAACTGAAAGCAGAGTTGAGCAAAAGACAAAAGCAGGAACTTTACAATGATTTTCGAATAAAATACCTTACAATTATTAAGACTACTTTGGTAAAGGAGAAAATCAAGCAAGTGGCAGACTTCCCAGTCAACAGCCTGACACGCTGCCACTTTGCAACAGATGAATTAAGAATTGCAGCCACGTCGTGCAAGTTGAGACACAAAAGAGACAGAGACAGCAGACAGGAACAGGCACAGGACAAAGCGGAACGTTTAACCATTGTCAGCCAAATGGGCGGAGTCAGCGAAGCTCTGAGTAGTAAAACTTAAGGCAAACCAACAGAAAATCACTTGGAACAACAGTGAAATGTCGCCCCAAGTGTTTACAGCGATTCGTTTCGAGGCGGGACAATGGCCAGGATGCGAAAGCAGCTGTTAAATGGTTTAACAGCAAAATGCTCCACATAAATCCTGCCCCAAGCAAATCCTCCTCGACTAGGGCCAGACAGACTGACCCGGCCAAACAAGTGTTTTGTCTGCAGTCTGCAATCAGGCGCGAGTAGAGGCTTTCTATTCTCTAATTGGGGCAAACATTTCATTAATGGAACTAAAGTAAATGAACTTAAATACATATCAGCGGAAAATGTGTGTGGGAAATAGTGCGCTAGTCCAATAAAAAAAAAAATAATAAAAAAAAATAAAAATATATTAAAGCAGTAAATGTTTATTTATACTTCAAGAGTTCTCTAGAGTTCGCTTATTATTTCTATAAACATTATTCCTGCTTTGCTCTGCGACTTATAGCTTCCCTCTGCCTTTGACAATGGCTGAAAATCTAAAATGCCCGCTGTGCTAAAGCTGCTGCTCTTCAATCTAAGGGACAAAGCATCAGCTGCAAGCTTAGAAATGGCTTCGTGTGTGTTTGTTTATCCGCAGGGTCGTAAGATAAGTCAGCTTAGATAAATGTACTATAAAAAGACTGGAAGTAATGGATGCACACTTCTCTTGGCAAACAGCTCTGGTAGACGCTGCGTATTAGTGATATAGTGGAATGAATAACAGGTGCGACTTATGCGTGCATGAAATAGCGCAAGTTAAGCACGCAATAAACATATGAATGGTTAGCAATAAAAACTTCTTATAAGACAAAAAATATAAAAATAAGTAAACTCCAATTTTATGCACTTCCATTTAATAAGTTTCTTCACTTGAAAGAAAGAAATTAATTAATCGCTTGTTGTCTTGAATCAAACAACAATTTTGAAACATGAAAGCGTTGCAACTTAATTAATTTAGCAATTTTCCAACTATAACAAAAGTGTTTTAATAACTAAGGATGTACGGAACATTACCCACGCAATTGAAGAGCAAGCCTTGTAAATATTGATTCTCTCAAGGTTTCTCGCAGGTTCTTTCACCTTCGCCACAGTGAAGGCTACACTTTTACTATGTTACCTTCTACTCTTCAATAATGTTGACTTCTTCTCTGTCAGCCATAGACAGCATTCACTGTACATGCTCTTTCCTCCATCACCAATGTGCAAACATAGCGAAAACTTTGCTCATAAATATCCGATGCACTTCACAAAAGGATTTATTAAATTGACAATACCAAATTGGTTTATGGGATTAGGGCAACAGGAGGGAGTCGCCGTATCGACTCCACTTTGATGTACACAGTGTAAAGCGAAAGTTAAAGCAAAGAGCAGTTAATAAAGATGAGAGTAAAGCAAAGAGAGAGTAAAGAGAAGAGAGCATCAAACGATTCGCATATCTGAAAACACGTTTCGCATTTTGTTTACCCAAAGCGCGCAAATTAGTTTGACTTTTTGGCGTGGACACCCCAGCTATGGAAATAATCATGGTTTAATTAGCTGGGAATCAAAACTAATCATTTGTGATTTGCGGAAAATGAAAACACGCAATGTTTGATTGGCGCGTAATCAAATTGCAAACAGTCGAGGCAAATCAAATATCTGATTAATCTCCTTCCACTCCATCCATCTGTGTGCGACTGTGAAAGGAGTTTTCATGGCTGAATCAAGCTGAACGTGATTGGGGAATTGCGTGCTCATCCTTCGACTTGCTTATCGCTTTTCAAGCACCAGCGTGTGCGAGCTAAAAACTATTCCCACCCACACACACTCATACACTCCCACGCACGCAGTCAATTTTGAAATAAGTGTGCGATATGTGCAAAAACAACAGCTGAGTGCCCGCCTCGGTTTTGGCTTGTGCTTGGCACGTTCCTGGCATGAATAAATTACTCAATATAACCGGAATATGCTCACATACATCCGTCAAGTAAATCAGATAAAGGGCAGCGTCACGATACAAGCAAACGATAAGAAAGAGTCCCGAGTAAACCGAGCTCAGTGCCCCGCTGCGCGACATATGCATAATCAATGGCTAAAACTGGCACAGATTCTGGATGCTGGATTCTGGCTCTGGTCTTCACTCTCGACTTTTTTGCTTGGCATTTCTGCATCATTAAGTAGCACAGCATGCTGGGGAATATGCTAATAACGGGAGAGTAGTGGGCGTTGGCGTGGTATACGGCTCGTATACGTCATGTTTCTGTCTATGCGTGCAGAAAGTAAAATATGTATGTATGTATTGCATATATATTTTCCATGCATATGAGAAAAGGGCGTTGCGAACTGTTTAGCATTTTCGACAGGTTAGAAACACAACTAACAAGTGAAGAATGTGAACAACAAATTGGGAACTTGATTTTGAATATAGATAAAGTATACTGTCTCTTCTAATTAATATTCCAAATTTAATGTAGACTTCTCAGCTCACGTCTTCACTTTTTCTCAATTCAAACAAGGTTCTCTTTCTAGCAAACTTGCTTTGAAAACTCAAGCAATCAAGTTGGATGCCCTAATTCATTTGCATAAATTTCTTGAAATGAAACTGCATCGAATGCATTTGTAATTCATCGGAGAAAGCAATTGTATTGTAATGTTGGCATATCAAATTATAGCCAAATCAAACTGAATTCCAATTACAGTACGGACTTCCCCGCGAAGCTGTTGACGTACTGCAAGTCAACAGGAAACAGGGAACAGCCCTGACACACACACCTAAATAAATCTAGCTTTAGTGCATGAAAATGCGGCCTTAGGGTAAACATGGTCTGAAAATATTTCCCCCATATCTTAGTGCTGAAATGTTGTAGTTGCTGTGCGGCCATTTTAATTATGCAAAGCCCCACCTAGGCGTTAATATGCTCCCCCACCATGAAGTGCGGGTGACACGAGGTGCGTGCCCAGAAAAGGGTTAAAAAGGACTAACGCAACATTACAAGTTTGTTTAATGTAATTAATGTCAAGTCTTAAGAAGCCACAGGGGCCGAAAGACTCCGGCGCATACTTCAGCCAGTCAAGTTGCGCCAAACTAATAGCCCCGAGCAGCAAATTGTACAAATAAGGAAGGTAAACCTTCCCCTAACTTGGTAAACTTGTAAGAAGGCTCTTAGAGATGTTTAAAGTTCTTTTACGTTACTCACCTTGGCATGTCAGTAAGGGTATTATATTATTATTATTATAATTATTATTACTATAATGATTGCAACATTAGAGCTCTCCATGTTTTCAAAGGAACCACAAAACTTGTTTCTGTGGCTTCTTTATTCTCCACATGGTTTCGCGCTGACTGCGATGAATGCCAAAGTATTCCGCACATTTATTGGCCATTAAAAGGCAACGGAAGTTTTAGATTCATTTTTTTACGAGCTTTAAAATTGGCTGGCTTGGCGGAATATTAAAATAATCATATGCACACCAAAAGGGTTGCCCGAATGTATGCCAAATTAAATCATAAAAGTGGCAATAAAATCGAATATAGATTTGCTTCATGAGTTAATCTGCCAACGCAAGGCAATTCTCCTTGGCTAGAAAGACTTCTAAATTGTAAATTCTTGTAATAAGTTTCAAGGAATAAATCTAATTTTCATATGCATTAAACTAGCATTGGGCTGGGCAACTCCTCAAAAGGGTTGAAAGGGAATTGAGGAAACAGGCGCTATACATTTCTAAGCAGCAACAAATTGACCAATAAGCGCATACCTTCGGCAGATCCTTCAACTCTTTTGACCCGTCACGCTGTGAAATTAGGGCAAACTCGCATCGAACCCAGAGATCTACATTACAATGGGAAAGTGTGGAAAAGGGCAATGGGAAACTGTCAGAATTGCGGCGCACAATGACAAACAACAAAAGGAAAGTGGAGCGTGTGAAGTTCGAAGAAGAAAACCCTTGAAATTTGTTTTACTTCACTTTTGACAACAATAAGTAAAAGTTCATTTTTCATCACAACATTTTCTTCGAAGGTCTGTCAAAATATAAAGTTGAGTGGAACCGAAAGTTGAACCATTTGTGAGTATCGCACACGAGGCGTTGAATAAATTAAAGTGTGGCCAACACATTGACAGCTTCGACTTACTTTCGAGAACTTGCCGAGTCCCAACCGTGTTGAGGTAATCAATTCAAACGAGATTTTTCAACTTTGCCCCCGCCCCCGCCCCCGACAGAAATTGATTTGAATTTGTTCGGCACACGAACGAATGCGAGTCATGACTTGAGGCACGTGCAGGTCAAACTAAGCCAAACTTGATTTATTTACAAATCAAATTGAATTTTTATGCATTCGGCTTTGCATGCAGGGGCCAGAGTTGTGCCCACATTGGTCAAGGTGGAACGACCTGAGAGCCTGCTAAATATTACGAAATCAGCTCGAACAACAACAACGACAACAACAACGGCAACAACAACAGCAAACGAAGCAACCCAACTTTGTGTGTCAACACAATCAGCATAATAACTAAGGGCACCAGGTACTCTTACTCGGTAACGGGTTGCGCACAGTCCTCAGACCCCAGGGCTGCAATAAAAGTGGATTAAATGCAAACATGTGTGTACGTGTGTGTGTGTGTGTGTGTGTGTGTGGGTTGCGAGATTATGAGCTGCCCGAAAGTTGATCCCACTTGGATGCCCACGGCAATGTCAAAGTCCAACTCAATGTCCCACATTTCGCTTTCATGCCTCAAAAATCATGGCCCGGCTCAGGCTCAGGCTCAGGCTCCGACTCCATCTCGGGGCTTGAGGCTGTTAGGTTCCAGATTTGAGTGCACACTTTTCCATTGTCCTGGCTTACCCTTTCGACACAATGCGAGCAAACTGCTTCCCTGCCAAGTTATGTGGGTTAAATTAAACGTGCATATGAAATATTTAAACAAATTTCAGCCTGAGTAAGGAATGTTTTCGATATGGAACTGAAACCCCTAACGACGTGTGGGCTCACGAACTGCTAACTAATCACTCCATTCGAGTTAAATGAACTTTGCATTCACAATAGCAGAGACAAACTTTGCTGTTGTAGCATAAACATTTTAATTACACTCTGGGAATGAAGTTCAAACCCGCATTTCCATTACTGTGGAACACACAATTAACACGAAATCTAACCCAACTAGAAGTTATGTTCTATAAATTAGAGCAAAGTCTGCTTACGAACTGGAAACCTAACCACATCATAGTGATATTTTCCCGCGAATTTAATTAAAATTGAACAATGAGCTTAAGAAGTTTGTTTGTTCCGGTTGCCAAGGAAATTGTTTTGCTGTTTCGAAGTAAATGGAAAATTAATAGAGAGACTGACTTGTTCTTTATTGAATGAAAATCTTCATTAGCGAGAAACTACACAAATAATGTTTTCCCACATTGATATAAGCTGTCAATGGGCTTTTGGTGAGAACATAAAAGTAAAGTAGTAAGTGGTAGAAATAAGTTGCTTCATTTTCGATTGAGGACTTTGTTCACTTATTTTCTTAATTGGTTGAACGGCTTTTGCAGTCATTAAAATGTGCTTCCTTTATGGCCAAAGTAGTGCAGAAGGTATTCATGATAAACAAACCACAATTGATTCCATTGAGAGTTGCAACAAGTTGTCCTTTAGTCACACCTGATCACGTTCAATTAAATCAAGTATTTATTGAACATGCAAACTGACCTATGCGTGGTTAATGACATAGAAAAATAAACGTAGTCCAAATTAAAAGAAATTCATGCATTCAATTAAATCGAGTGCAATTCTGCATGCAATAATTCCTCTTAATTTACCTTCCTTGCATATTCTCTCGTACAATCGAGAGACGTGGCAATTGGCAATCTTTAGATTATCTTTAATTAAGCTCATCTTTTTTTGTGCAGTGCATAAATTTGTTCATCAATTGGGCGGCGTGTATGGTCGGCTTCGTTAGTCGAATTCTATAGGGTTTTCTCAAGCAATTAATCGCACTGGCAATTTAAACGCGCAATTTTTATTGCAGTTCGTGGAGCAACAGTTAAAACCAATAAATTTGCATGTAGTCCGAAAGGGGGAAATGGGGCACTGTGGGGCAAAAAAGGCAGTTGAAATTTAATTAATTCAATTGCAATGCGACATTGCAATGCGAGCACAGGAACACGGCTCGTTGTGTTCCTCTTTTTGGTGCTGGCCAGCTCCTGTTCCCGGCTCCTTGTTTTTGCAGGCTGCCTAATTGAATTCACTGAGGGAAACGTTTATTATTGAAATAGTTCATTCAACTGATTAATTCGAAACTGCATCAATTAAGGGATCCCTGGCTAATGAACCTCTGTGGTCAGGTTGAGCAATCGATCATTTTATTCTCTTAAAAATACTTTGTCTCTTGCTTTAATAAACTTAAAGTGAATTTAAAGCACATCAACATTAGCTTCTAATTAGATTAATTGACAGTATTCTTAGGCAAAACTTTTGCTTCGAGGTAATTATAAAACTTTTACTTGTCGTCGCAAAATGTTGCAAGTTTTCATGTTGCACCAAAGGCTTATTAAAACGAGCCAAGACACGCATCGAATTTGTTGCTTTTTCCGAAAACTTTTACACCTCCGAAAATGTGCTGGAAGCCTGTGCAACGTAGTAGCAAGACTAAAACCATTTGCAGACACGTCAACAGATGTGCAACTTGAGTGAAAGGGTTTCTCTTCGTTGAGAGCAAAAACTTTCGTGTGGCAGCTGTTGATAAATTTTTCAGTTAGTTTCCTAGAATACAACAAAAAAAATTAACAGGACAGTTGTAATATTATGCAAATGAGTACGAAACACAAACAGAAGGTGCTGAATGGCTTACTGATGATGATGATGATGGACACAGGCTTAGCTACATTGCAAACGAAACTTTGAAAGATAAAAAAGAAGGACACGTAAATGAAAACAGTATCATATGTGTCCACATTGAATGCATCTCGGAATGAAAATGCTCTACAATGTTGGTGCACATATTATAATTTGCCAGGAACGAGCTGCGAGGATTTTGCATTCCACATAAAATAGTCATAAACGAAATGCGCTCGCTCGAGGCGACGGCCTCCTCTACAAAGTAGCGAAAAGGTAATTTAATTCCTCATTCACACACACACGTACATACACGAGAACACGCACCTGTCTGTGTAGAACTTTCCCTAGGCAGCTCCCTATAGATATTAAAAACGCATATTGCAAACAAAAACTAGGACGAAGCGATACTCTTGTCATGCCGAAGGTTCTGTACTCTTCCAGGTTCTTATCTGCTTCGATCGTTTTGAAACTTGTGCAGAATAAGTTCAGTTATTTAAATTTAAATTTTAAATGTAAAATTTATTCAAATTAGAACTGATATTTATACATATATCGAATTTTTTACCGATTGTTCATATGGTAGCTATGTGATATAGTGGTCCGATTTTAATGAAATTTGATGTACATATTATACATATGAAATAAGTCTGATGTGCTAAATTTTAATGCAATATCTTGACAAATAACAAATATTGGCCGATAGTATGGCAGCTATGCGATATATCGATACAATCCGGCTCATTCCGACTTATATACAGCGTGCAGCTATTGGAAGAATGTGTGCCGAGTTTCATCAATATAACATTAAAACTGAGAGACTTTTTTGCAAAAGACAGACGAATAATCGGATATACGGACAGACGGACACACGAATACACGGGTTCGCAAACATAGCTAGATCGACCGCCTGGTGATATTGACTTAGAATATATTTATGGAGACAGAGATGTCTCCTTAGCTGCAAATTCCTGGACAAAATGCATATACCCTCTGCAAGGGTATAATTACCGTGTCCCAAAAGGAACAAACTCATAAACACAGTCTGCGGAAGAACGTGAAAATGAAATTACCGTTTCGTATGGAAATGGAAATAGCAAAACTATTTAGATTAAATTGTACTTACAGTACAACAAAATGCACTTTTTAATCTCCTATAAAGCCCAAAAAAATTTCACGCATTGACAGACAGAGTTGACTAACTCATTCCAGTTCGGAGACAAGATTTAATCACCTCTGAAATGAAAACGCAGCTACAAAAAAAAGGATTAAAAACATGATGGATTTAACAAGGGGAAGGGGAACAACTGTTCGTTGGGACACGTCTTTTGAGTTTGAAAGGATATTTAAAATTAAAATCGCTGTTGATGGACGAGAGAAAAAGAGATTTCATTTGATTGTCGAGTCGAGTTTTACAACGTTTCCGAATGCCAATTAATTCACACTGTCAGCCGGGTACAAGAGAGCTTTTAGTGCGGATTCTTGTTTGTCCTTGACAGTGAAAGGCACTTAAACACCCCGACTCAAGTCGAGGCCTATTTATCACCCCATTTGTCAGAGCCGTCGAGAGGTGGCATACAAATTGCGCGACACTTTAGCCAAGTTATGCCAGTTGGCACTTCTGTTTGTGCCGCTGTTTATGGCCTTGCCAGTGTATGTGTGTGTGTGTGTGTGTGTGCACAAGTATGTGACATTATTTACACAGGCATCGCGAATGAATTACCTGCGTCTATACAAAGTCACGCACCCGAATAAGACGTCGTGTTCACAGACGCGTGCCCTTTGTGCGTCTCTTATGCGTCTCACTTGTCTTGCAAATGTCTGTCATTTGTCAGCCTATTATTAGCCAATATTGCCGGCTGTCGCCACTTGTGGTGCTAATTGAAAATGTTGCACGAGTTCAGACGGAACAATGACTTCAGTTTATAAAAGCTACAGCGAAATTTGATTTGTAAATTGTTAATTAAAAATATTTAAATTATGTTTAGCTTTAATTTAATCATTTGCTTAGTGAAATTCAAGAGTTAAAAGCTAAATTAAAGCCAAGGTAAGCTATTAAATTTACTGCATTAAATGTCATTTCTCTTATGCCGCCACATGGCGTATGAGTAACATACGCTGGCAAGCAGACCAAAAAATGCTAGAAAAACGCTAGGTGCTCTCAACTTTCGCTTAGCTCGTGCAACTTTTATGAGGGCACTTATAAACTTTCAGCAGTAATTTAAAGCAATTTGTTGCCAGAAAGGAAACATTTAACTTTGGTGAAACTTTCAGCTCGGCTTGACTTTCATTCGAACGAACTTACACACACTTACACCCACATCCCCACAGAGAAGACACATATGTGAGCTTATCCATCAATTTTGGTCATAAAGACAACCGGAAGTGCCTTAAAGTAAAGAGAAACGCTTAAGAACCAAATTTAATTTTCCCATTCCGCACAAGTTTTCGCTTCCTTTTCGCTTTTGAGCAAATAATGCCTCCTGCTCATCATTCCATCGTTTTTCCTTTCTTTTACACAATTTTATTTCGTACTTTCTCGATTTATTCTTATCATGAATTTAATTTCTGTAACTTGGGCTGTTAATTGAAATCCTTCGTTTATTTTTTTTTCTTTTAGTCCGTACAAACTTTTGCTGGGAAAATGACCAGTTGGAGCATTGCCCAGAAGCTGTGTGAGGGTGCTAAATGCTTTTATCCCCGAGCTTAAACTTTGCAGAATTTTTAATTGATTTTATTTGGCAATATTATGAGGAAACTTTTGTGCCCTGAAAATTAAAGTGTTTTAATTGCACTAAAATCAGGCTCAACTTGAAATTCAATTTATTGTTTAAAGTCATTAGTTTATTATCTGCAAATTGACTTGGCCAACATATTTCTGACAATGTTCTTGGAATTCGGTTAAGGGGACTTCACAACATAATTGATTGATTTTGTGTGCTCTCCGAAGCATAAAAGTGTGAACAATTTGGAATGTGTCAAATTTGTTGATATTCTTGTTGCCCAATGATTCGTGCAAAGGACCATTTGACCTTTTTCCTCAATTTAAGTTTGATTATCTTCTCTCACATGATTGGAATGTGAATTGAGCTCAGACTATAAGAGGTACTTCGAATTTTAAAGTAATTGAAACTAAAGAACAATCACATTTACGAACGAATGGAGCTTAAGAGAGTTCCATCTCAGGTAATGTTCAACGCCGTTCTTCATTTACAGTGCACATAAATTGCATTTAAATTGAAAGAACCTTTGATTTATTATGCCCAGTCTTTAACTGCAACGAGGCACATCGAGGAGGTGGGGCAACAGCAGCCTGGGGACAGTTAATCTTGTACTCATGTCGATGTAAATCAATATTACGTCGCCAGGGGGAAATCGCCTTCTCTTCTTGCCGATTGCAGAAGAGTGAGAAGGAATAAAAACGAAATTAAAACACTTGAATGCATCAATATTTATTGATAGCATGTGTACTTAATTTTTAATGGATATTTGGTATGTGGATGGGAATCAAAGCGAAGTGCGATGAGTGAAAAGTGCCGAGTGAGAGAGTCTTTCACATGGATAATCTCAGCTGAAGCGAATTGCTGCAGGTGAAATTCGCTGCAAACGATTTTTATATTTTTATTGCAATCGGTGTTGATGGTGCAGTACAGATTCAAACCTATGCTCGATGTAAATATGTATGTTTGTAGCAAGTTTAACACATTTAACCAAGAGCAAAGCTTGGGCATCCAGAAGGTGCCAAACTAATTAATTTGTTGCAAACAAAGCCAGAGATTAGGACTAATTTGATGATGAAACCGATATGTGTTGCCCTTGGCAAAGCCAGCTACGACAACTGGGCCAATTTCCATTGGGAACATCGTAATGAAGCCAACTTAGACTCAAACTATGCTTGAGTGTGTTAAGTGTATTTGTGTGTGATTGTGTGTATTTGTGTGCTATATCTGAAGGCATTGAACATGGCCTCGTGTGTGTACAAAGTGATTGTTAAAGTTGCCCTAAATCCAAATTGTGTTTGCCTTTTAAGGCAGTCTTTTTTGTCTTATCTTGTATTTATTCTTATTATACAATAGAATGACCTTGAGACATGCAAAACTTGATTGATTGATGCCTAAACATGACAAAGATTGATACTAACCAGACTTGTAGCAACTACAAAAACGAATAAACGCATTCAGAACGAGTCCAGAAAGAGTAGCATAATTAAATTTGTGTTTTAATACTCCAACTATGCAACCCAATTCCCCCTCAGCTTCATCGTTTATTTGTTCAGTTAGTAAATTGTGCCTTTAAAAAACATAGAGAATGCTCATAAATAAACAAAATGGCGGAAGTAGTTTGAAAAAGCCGCAAAGTCGTTGTGCGGCGGCTTAGGTTCTGCATAATCCCGAGCTCATTCCTTAAGCACTATTTAATTTGTTTTAAGTATTTTATATTTTCAATAGAGTTTTTTTTCTTTGCATTCTTTGTTCGGCATTCTCGCTGCTATAAGCGGATTTCCGTAAGCTTGCATTCGCGGCATTCCCCAAAGATTTAGCTGGAAAAGCAAGCACAAAAAAACATGACCCAGGTAGTTGAGTAGAAAATTAAACACAGTTTATCGTGTTCTTGTTTTCCTTGTTTTCTATTTACTGCAACATTTCCTCTGCTGTTTGCTATTCCAGGTATTTTTAATAACAGGTGCTTAATAAAGCCGTTGCCCAAGGCGAAGCAGAGCTGACTTTGCTTGACTTGTAAGTAGCTGCAACTGCTCAAGCAACTGCAACGGCAAATTCCAGCGAATTTTTCAAATATTCCATTTAATTGGTAGTTTGCTTTATTGAGGCAAAATAATAAAACAAATGCTCGGCCAAAGCTAACGCTTGCAATATCAATTAAAAGTTTATTTCCAACAGATAAACAATTGCAATCGAAGCTTAGCTGCAGTTAAATGTGTGTTTTTTGCTTTGAAATTGATTTCTTAAATATAAAAGTCAGTATTTGATTGCATTTCTGTCTGTTTTCCTTGCATAGAACAATCTCAGTTATTTCAGAGCAAATAGACAAGAAAAAGTTCAAAGAAAACCCACACGAACAAACACTTCAAGGGGATATTGAGTGCATTCTTAAATGGTCTTGCAAATGCGCAATCGTTAGGCAAACTTTAAGGTGGAAATTAATGTAGGGTAATTTAGAAGAAATGGCCAAACGATGGGGTGGCATTCTTTCCGGACCTTGTTGTCAATATAAATAAATCACGGCAAAGGAAATGGCGAATTGCTGATGGCATTTTTTTGAGGCAGCTCTTGGCCAAGGACACAAACTGCTGGCAGATGGTGATGGAACCACAAATAGAAAACAACATTTCCGAGAGAGAGAGACGAACAACCTGTAGGATGAAGCGGGAAGATATCGATGACAAGATACGATACGATGAGGAGAGCAGCTGCGGGTCTCTTGAGCTGAAACCAAATGCGAAAAAGCAACTTGAAATTTGTCAAGATTGAAGAAGGTTTTGATTTCACGGCATTCAACAGACTTTAAGTACAGTTGGAGCCACAAAATGTAGCTAGTTCTTCAATTAAGCGTTGCTACTATTAGAAGTATAGCTATAGTTACCGGAGTTCCAAGAGTTCCTTCTGGTCCACTTGGCGCGCTGGACAAACAAAAAATAAATAACTGTCCGCTGCAAGGCGGCCATAAATCGTGACTATCATCGCCCGAGAGGCAAACAAGGTAGCGCCTTGGGCAGCCCAGGAGGTCAGATATGCTGCTTCACACACACACACACACACACTGAGCACAGTGCCTGCCAGATGTTTGTATGCGCTGCCTCCTTGAACGGGCAATTGCACTCGCTCGCTCGTTCGCCTGCAAAGCTGTTTGCCGTCCGCATTGTGGCTGCTGTTTGTGCAATTGCATTAGGGAATTTAATGGAATATTTATTACGCTTTTGTTTACCAAGTGCAAGGTGTGAAATTTAATAAATTTCAAAGCTCCCACTTGACGCAGCTCGCACTTCACGCACAACTCTAATTCATGCAGTTCTGGAAAACAAACGATAGGTTCATTATTTCTTTATATTTTTTTTATACTTGGAATCTATACAAGAAGAGTATTGATGATGTGTTGAATAAAATAAAGCATATCATTAATTTAAGGCCAACTTTATAACTTAAAACATAAATTTAACTAATCTGTGAACAGATTTAAACAACTTTATTGCCCAACTTTCCAGTGTTATTCATTTATTTAATACAACTAACTAGTTCATGCATCTCAAATTTACATAATAAATTATTGCTGAGAACTTTTCGCTGGCAAGCAGTTTAAGCTTAGTAATTGACTTTGAATGATTTTCATGTTTATTCCAAACAAACCGAATAAAGAAACAAAATTGTGCTGCCCACAAATAGGTCTTCAATTATTTAACTTAATATTTTTTAAATACCCAACAGACTTCTCTTGAACAATTAAAATATTATGATAATCGACACTTGAAACATTTTAATGTGTCATGGATTAATTTCGCCGCTCATGTGTCAGCTGCCAGAGCTCTCCCTCTCTCTCTCTCTCTCTTATAGTGTGCAAAATTACAAGTACATTTTCCGCTTAAGTGTTTCCACCGCGCAGCTGGCACCGCGAGTTTTCCGCATTTTCCAGCCGTGTCAGTTGCGGTTATGCGACAGTCGCGGGTTAACGTGACGTACGAGCATAAATAATTGAATTTTTTGCCCACCCTCTTTGATTAATTGAATGTGTACGCAACGTGTTGTTGTCAAAGTGGCCTGCTATGCGACCCACTTATGTACTCCACATGCGCTGCCATGTGACGTCAGCTGACATTATAATAAACCTGACGATTATTAAGTACTAGAAAAGCACGAAAAGGGAATGGTAGAGAGAGAGAATGATTGTTTTGTTTCAGTTCCTAATTGCAGTAGCCTGGAAGAGGGTCACACTGATATATCGATACTTGTATAACACGATGATTATGTTAGGCCTATGCTAAACCTATGTAAATAACATTAAGTGTTGTTAAGTGTCGAATAAAGAGGAAGTGCTGCAACGTCGTCAAGTATTAAGTGAATATTTTTAAGAAATTTAATCGAATTTAAAAATACTTAAATTTCCCCACATATTTTTTGACTTTTCATACTTTAATCTTAAATTTGTATGGTACCCCGAAATGTCTCCCAGGTTGCCAATTTGATAGGTTGATATCGCTTTGAGCTTCGCTGTCGGAGCAAATAAATGCTAAGCAGATCAAAAGAGCAGTTGCAGCAATTGCCTCACTGGCAAGCACCTGCTCCAGCAATTGCCTCAGGCGCTGATTGGAAAACTTGAAGTGAACGGTAAGCAAATTTTAAGACCAACTGACAAGGAGCAACAGCAGCGAAAGGAACCCACGCACGTAGCTTCAAGAAATTCGATTTTCTGCTTATTTACATACGCGAACACACACTCAATGCACAGTCCTGTCGAGGTGTGCCACATGAATATCGTATATTCAAACTCACACACAAACTAACATCACATCAACGCACGGAACCAACTGTTGCTGTGCCGATAATGTAAGCGAGTCATACACATATATTAAAGAAGCATATAAGAATATACAGCATCGATTCTATATAGTCGAAATTCAAGTAAGCTGCCATGGCAACTTTTTCAAATTTGCATATTGCCAAAGCTTCAGTTTCTTGTGCTGTCAGGCTTTAATGAAAAAACTGTCGGAGATCGCATGAAAATATATTCGAGAGCTTAAAGTAAACGACAGGCAGACAGAAGGTACGTGCCCAGACATAAATATGTAAAAATAAATTTCCAAAATAAATGCCCAAAAAATATTGACTAACATTTTATGGGCAAACTACGTGCGAGCACACGAAGGCAGCAAATGGGCAAGAAAATTTGTTGAAAATTGGCGAAAAACTTGCCGAAAGGAATGTCGAAGCCAAAGTAATGAAAACTTATTTGATATGTAATTGCATTTGTTTATGTGCCTGCACGACAAATCGAGCATGTATGGAAGGCATTCCATTTACAGTAAAATCATCAAGAACGCACTTAGTACTGGGACAGATCACTGGGGAAATTGCTGGCATATCTAATGCCTCCATCGGACAGACTTCGAATGAAATAATAAATTTTGCAGAGTTCAGTATGTAAATTGTGCATCAGCATTCGCCTACTTCTCCCCTCCACCCCCACAAAAACTGCTCAGCTGGCGACAGCTGCATTTGCAAATATACATCTGTATGTGTGTGTATCTGAAGTAAATTCTAAGAAAACTAACGACTGCAGCCCCCAAGAGAAGCGAAACAAACGGCCTGCACTGTTTGTGGCAATGTGCATACATGTATATTATATATATATATACTGTACGAACATGTCCGCAGTCGAAATTTGTTCGTGTCAGCAGATATTTATACAATGTAATAGATTTGCGGATTTCAAGCTATTCAATTTTGCCTCAGCTTAGTTGGATCTTTGCTTTGCAGGCACTTTATGGTTGACAATCCTTTTTAAATCGTTAGCTAAAGTTTGATAGCAACTTAAATGATCTGATAATATTTGCAGAGTTTATCTTATTTCTTCAACTTTGTAGAGCAACTGTCTGCCTTTATACCTCGACAAGCTCGTAAAGCTAGTCAAGTTGCCGCAGTTTCCGCATAAACTACAACTCTATTTCCACATTTTCCACAATTTATTTGCTCACTGTTGCATCCAATGGGGTCCATTATGAAGGATGCCAAGAGAACAGACAGGGACACCCGACGGCAGCTTTCTCCTGTTTTCGTGCATAATGAGAGAAACTTGGCGGAGCCGCAACTTGTTGAGCAGGTCGAAGCTGCTTCTTAGATGTTAATTGAAATTGGTTATGCAAACTGCAAACATTAGCATAAATTAATGACTTAAATTCTCAAGCAATAAATTGAATTTAATATAAAAGTCAATTTTACACAGATTAACAAGAATATAGAAAAATAAAACCCGATATATGTATACCTTGCTGAGGGAGAAACTCATTTGTCAGTGGAGCCGGCTGGGGAACGAGTCGCACAGGTTGAGTTGCAAGCCCGACTGCACCCATAATTATGCCACATGGCAACGAAAAGTCATTGACGTGTGCAGGGTATTTACACAAATGTCGCAATATCCTGCAACTGCATCCGGTACTCCTTCGCCCACCGGGCTCTGCACCAACAATGCGTGCATTCAATTCTCCACAGATGAATTAAAAAACTGCAGCCTCGTCGCCCGACAACTTGCGAAATAAAGGAATAACCGAGGGAACCACGTTGGGGGGTGTCCGGGCTGGAAGCCGGCGTGCTAGGGGAAGCGTTTAACCATTGTTTAAGCGCCACAGGCAAAATAGCAGGAAACAGCTCTAAACAGTAAAAATCAACAGAAAGCACTTGCAATGACAACACTGTGCAGAGCGCCCCCTCCCCCTCCGGGCTCACAACATTTCCAACATTTGCAGCAGTTCATTTCAGCCTCGACAACCAGCACCAAACAATGGCCAACAGCTGTCTGTCTGTATGTCTTTCTGTATGTCTGTCTGTCTATCTGTCTGTCTGTCTGTTCCACCATCTGTATGCATGTCTGTTTGTCTGCCTATCTTTCGCCCTGCCTGTCTCTCTCTTCGCTCTGCCTGTTTAACGATTTTCGCCTCAAAAATAGCTTTAATATTCCTTCGCGTACTCCCGCTGGGTGTATGCTGCTGTGCCCCCGGCTCAGATAAATAATTAAATAGATGAAGAGTCCAAGAGCAGCCGCAACTTAGAAGTGAACGCAAAAGCAGGTCGAGTCCAGCTGCGGCCGAATTTATTACACCTAAGCCAGGTTGCGAGCGCCTCATAGAGGGTATAATGAGTTGAAAGAGTGAAAGTTGAGAGCAGATCTGACAGAGAGTATAATATAGACATATAAACTCGTGATCATCATCAAATCTACTTTAATGCATTTAAGACAGGCAACAGTTTTATGTGGCAACCTACTAACCTCAACTAGTCGGCAGCAACTACCCGATGATTTAACTAGTTCTCGCTCTCTGCTGCACTCCGTGAATAGTTGGTGCAACAAACTTTGTCTACGAGTTGTTGCAGATGACAGCGGTTTTTACAGCTGCCACCGAAAATGCACCTCAACCGCAAACTGGTAAATTTAAAATTTTGCATTCTAATTAATACTGGTAGCATCGAGCGCTGAGGTCCACTCGAGCGCTGAGGTCCACTGTACCGAAGTACTCTCTCTCTCTCTCTCTCTCACTCTCTCTTTCTCCCTCACTTAATGTATGTGCATTCCACACTGGCTGGACGCGCAAAACCTCAGTGTGATTAAATGAGAAATTTAACTTTTTCTGAAAACCAAATTTCCAAATTAAAATCAACATTTGCACGGGGAACACTTTAACAAGGGAGGTAGTTACTCTTTAAAATGGATAGTGAAGTAGAAAATAAAGCTATCAGGCAGTGCAACCAACTATAAGAAATGGAACAACAACTAAATTTCATTCTTCCCCTTCTCGTCTCGTCTCATCATTTCCATTTAATAAGGCTAACATGGCGGCGACAATGTGTGGAAATGTGTGAGCAGACCGAGTCGAGTTGGCTTTTGCGAAATTAAATCTAAATGTGTATCCTGTGGCCTGGAAAAGGCAAAAGAGAACAAAAACAACAATAAGAAGAAGCTAAAGCAAAAGTAGAAGCAGCAGCAGTGGCAGTAAATGAAAATCTCAGCGGGCGCCAGCGCAGAAGTGGTGGCTTTATGCATGGCTTAGACAAATGCTTTATGCTCCGCTTGGCTAGATTAGTCAGCGCGTATTATGCGAAAGTGCCTTCGGTGCACGCGGCGTATGCGTAATTTATGTTATGTTTAAAGCACATGACTTATTTTCTGGCCAGCTGCATGTGGAAGTGAATCAAACAAGGAATACATCACAATTACGAACGAGACGAGACAAGAAGGGTTGCCAACCGAGCTGAAAATTTAATTTGATGAGAAGGTTTAAATGAAGGGTTTGCCTGCAAGGCGCGTCTTGAGTTCCGATTACAGAGTGAAGTTAATCAAATGCAATGTTTTTCGTACTGTGTACACATGGGCCAAGGACAGCCCCGCCTCGACTGGGGCTGCTGCACTTGTTTGCCCAGTCAACTGTTGACGCATTTGCTCTTTGGCCCAGTGCGCCACTTCTTGACGCATTCATTCAAACACGTTGTATTTGAATTTCACTCGCTGTGCATTCATGCGTTTTATGGCCCACTGTCGGGACATTTCTAAGGCAAACTCCCCCTCCCCCTCCCGCTCCCTACTCTACAACTGTCCAATGACCTTTGCCCCGCTCGTTAGTTCCCTCCTTTTCTGGCTCCCCTCTGCTGAGAGTCAAGTACTCGTAATTGCGCGTTCCAATTGGCCCATTTAGTGCTATAATAAAAATCTGGGCCGAGTTAGCTGCCATAACTTTTGTCATTTCTCTTTCAATTGTCACTCAGCTCGTGGCTGACTATGATGTATAATGACATCCCTTGGACTCCACTACACAATCGTCTGTCAAGCTCTGACAAAAGAAAGCGACAAAGCAAACTGGCAGCAGGATGAGAAGATCCAATTATGCCTTGCATTGAATACGACTACGATTTTACGCCATTTTGTTTACTTAATTGATTAAGAAACCCTGTAAATATCAATATGCCATGGAGTGGAAACAAAGGCAGCGTGTAGCACATAATCCTCGATAAAAGCACTCGATAAAAGGCTTTGTGAATTTCACAATTGAAAATTGGATTACTAGATTAGGGCGCAGAGCTTGGCAGCACTGAAAATGGATTTTGTTAGATAGAGCAGACTCAACGAAATCCCAGAAACTAGAAACAGTGTTTCTGTTATCTTCCTCTTCTTATTTGCGCCTTGCCCTGCAGTCTGTTATCGATTCCAGTGTTGTGTAACTGCTGTTTATCGATTGCTTCTTCATTTTGTCCAGAGCTGTCAACTGCCTTGCAAATAACTTCTAATTACACTTAGTGCCACGCACACAGCCAACACTCGTCGAGGTAAAATACAACTAGACGAGCTGGCACATGACACATAAATACGACGCACTCATGACCTTTCAGCGACGTCAGCGACGAGGTTAACGCTGCTGCCACCGCCAACTGTGACTGCGACAGCGAGAGGCTGTTCGCGTAATGCGAAATATGTTGGGTTTAATTTTGTTGGTTCATCTCGGAGCTCTTCCAGCTCCATTAGCAGACTTTCGGTTGCAGGAGCGTTAATTTACTCGTCGCATCTTGTTGTTGCCTGTTTGCATAAATCAGCGCTTCAGCAAGTGGAGAAGCCGACACCATTCCGAGTGCTGCAACCCCGGCAAATGCTGTGCTATCCTTAAAGCCGCAAAAATCCGGGAAGCTCGTTAAGCGGTTGCTGCCTCGTTTTCGAGGTGAACCCTTTCTAAGTACGCAGCAGAGGACGGAGAAAACTTGCACCTGGTTAAACGTATGTTCACACACACGCACACACACACACACACACACCAGCATCACGATGTTACACGGCTCGGGGATTTGCAGCTGGTTTGCTGAATGGTTTAATCCTTTTAGCCCAGTAATTTTGAGTGTCAGTTTTAATGCGAAAACACCTTGTGCTCATTTGTCGAATTACAGCATAATGAGTTGCCGTAGCAGCTTCAACTTGATATGAGGATGCCCGCCCAGCATCCCTCCCGAGCATACAATTTGTAGAAACTTTACGGCTTAAATAACATTAAATTTTGTTAGCACAAATTCAGCGCATCAACATTGAATTAAGCGAGATTAGATGCGAGTTGAGTGAACTGCGAAATTATTTTTAAGTTGCTAAATTTACTTTATGATAATGAGATAATTTTTTAAATTACTTTATGATAAAATGAAGATAATTTTGCATTTTATATTGTATCACGTTTATTATTATAATATATTACTTTAATTTACAGTCTAATTTAATTAAACTTTTTTCAATTTAATTGTTTTTAATTTTCAATTACGTCTTTATTTATTGACTTGCTTGTTATCGACTTACCGCCACTTTCAATACGTTTTCGATAACATAATGCCAAATTGAGTTTAAATTTCAATCAGGCTTTCTTTTTATTGACTTACTTGTTATCGACATACCGCCACTTTCAATACGTTTTCGTTCACAGATATCGATAAATAATACCAAATACTCCACAAACAAGCAAAATACTAATTACTGTAGTATTCAAAATAAAGCTGATTTCTTCTTTTGCAACCCAAGCAAATGTGAAACGTGATTGGCCAAGCTGCTTTTTCCACCTTGTGAAAAACTGTAAGGAAAATTCATCGCACAGTTTCTGCAACGACGCACGTTTGTGACATGAATAAATTACTAAGCATAACCGGGATAATGAGCTTACTTCTATTCGTCAAGCAGATCAGATAAAAACAAAGCGCAGCATCATGCGATGCGAAAATAGCCTGAGTCAGTGCGTCAGTAGCGCGACACACGCATAATCAATGGCTGGCAGCCCGGCGGGGGCTCTGCGATTCTGGCTTCGTGCGAGGCTTCTCTTTACATTTCTGCATCATTAAGTGGCACAGCATGTCGAGAATATGCTAATAACTGGTGACCCCACACCCTCCACGACTCAGCAGGGTGTGTCGTTGCGCATACGACATGTTGTGCCCGGGGTGTATATTATTTCTATGCGTGTCTATATTGTGTGAAACAAAGGGGAAGCCCCTAATCTTCTACCCTTTGAGCAGCATGAAGCGCTTAGACCTGTTTTGCATTTTTGACTCTGTTTAGCTTGCTTATCCCTTTTCTTTATGAAAACTGAATCTTAACTTTCTAAGCCCTTATAAAGTTGGCAATTGCGTACTTATTCTTGGTGTTGCGTAGGTTCTTGGAGTAAAAGCAGCCTCGAGTTATGGTTATTCTGAAGATATCCTCAGATAAATGTGATGAAGTCAGCTACATTCAAAAAAATATGCTGGCAATTCTGTTACTTTATTCTATTTTCCGATGCATCCTTGTAACGATTCTCCGTAATATTCGAAGTGCACAAAAATCGAATAACAATTCGACCAATTCGGCCGATTGATTGCAATTGTTGAGCCTGCAACTGATTGAGTACCCTTAAGTCTCTCTCTCTCTCTCTCTCTCTGCTTGCAGTGCCCATTTCAATGTATCCATTATTGTTTGTAGTATTTTCTCATATTTTTTTAACTTGCCAATCGTAAAGGTAACACGCATCTGCCCAAGTCAGCTGCCCCTTGTTCCCCGCCCACAACCGCACCCACGCATGCCAATTCAATCAAAAATACAACACACACACAACGTGCAGACTCATAACGTTTGCTCTGATGTTTATCTCCATGCCAACAATTGTTGAAATTAAATTATTTTGGTTATTATTGTTGACCTGCCTCGGTTACTGGCACACAAACACTTCGTTCTGAAAAGATATTTCATTTTTAAGAAGGTTCTCCATTCTTAACCTCCATATTCTCTTTAAGAACTTTCAAGTATTTTTTAGGCATTTTTTGTTCGTTACATAGTGAAAATACTGTATCCAGTCTTGCGTCTGCAATTGGTGGGTTTGAATGGGTTAAGTGACTTTACATCTGCGCTACGAATATCGCCAATTTCCACTCTTTGATTTGGCGGCTTTATTGCCTTAGTAAAATGGCATTCAGATCTGCAAACAATTGAAAGCAAAACAAAGAGAGTGAAATCGAAAAAACGTTTCGTTGATTTTGCGGTCAACAAAAAATGGTTTCCTACAGTGTTTTTTGTATGCGTGTGTGTATGTGTGTGTGTGTGTTTTCGTTTGATTTGGCTGCCTTTTCGGTGTGTTTACGTTTCGGGAAAGACATCGGTTCCATTTGACGCACTTTCTCCGCCCCTCCCCGGCTACAGCAGTCGAATTCAGAACAATGCAATTCCTTTTTTTTCGAGTACTCTGCAGCATGTGCAGCATGTGGCACAGTGAGGAAGAGTAAACTTTTTCATGCATTTGCCAGCACTAAAGAAACTGCAAATCGTTACTTAGGAACCTTTCGATGCAAACATGTATTCGCCTGGCCTTTTGGCACTTCTTGTTAACAACCTGCGATGCGCAGAGCAACAACCATCGAGACACGCAAACAAATGAGAACGAGATTGTGACATTTCAATAAGACCCACTTGACACCCACTTGACACTCCCGACGGTGTGTCAACTGAGTGTCAAACAAAATATCTGAGGGCTTCAAATGTCGTGTCTCTCGCAAAGATGTTAAGCATTCCGACACGAGTGCTTTGTCAGCTGAAATTCATTTAAATTTTCATAATATTCTCATAACAAGAGCACGCACATGGAAATAAACAAATATCAGTTTCATTTCGGAAAGAATTATATAAAATACAACCGATACACCCATCAGTGCACAATTTCTCTCCACATTTAGTCGCATCGCTTTCGTTTGTCTACCTTCAAGCGGAAATTTGTATGGCATGAATGAAACATCTGTGAAATCGACAATAATTTCACTTCAATGACAATTTCGATTCCTGCCAGTTTTATTGCCAAAAATTGTGTTTGTTTGCGCTGGATCCGTCATAAACATCGCCAGGAAAATGCGGGCAATTCGCACGCTCGATTAACATTCAAAAACGATGGGCACACCCGGAGAATTCGACAAATATAGGCGTCGAATTGAATGTCATTTCGGTATTAAACATTTAAAAATGAGACACGCCAACAAAAAAAAGAAATTCCAATTTGAAATTCAGCGAACTCAACACGGACATGTGTCACTTTTTATTTGCTTCTTGCTTTCATACAAACTGTGGTTATTATTCTCGTTTATTTTTTTTCGTTTTTATTGTTGTTGTTGTTGTGACAGCGACACACATTTTTTCACACACACAATTATAATTGCAGGCTGCGGTTGCTCGTTATAAAATATTTTCAATTGCGAAGAAAAAACACTTTTTAGGCCAGCGAAAACGATAACATAAATTACGCATACGCAATGCAGTTTTTTTTTTGAGCAAAAAATAGGAAATATTAATATTGGAATTCATGTTTTACAATAGAATAACTAAAAAAAGGTAGAAAGGTCGCTGTGATAAGCGGGAAGATGAAATGTTAATCACAACACGAAACTGCGTCTGATTATGTCGTGTGCAACACTTTCTATCAATCGGTGAGGTCATTCAACTTTGATTTTGATTAATGTAAATATTTTAAGCAAAATTCCAATTAAAATTCAATTAGCAAAATGTTTTGGCCATTCCAAAGTCAAGCTGTTTATTATGCAATGCATATTTAAACAGTTTCGTCTAGGAATTAAGATCTCCAAGGATTGTGATTTCAATGCTTGGCATAAAATTGTTTGCATTGTTTGCCTTTGGGATTGTGTGCAGAGCAGAGCAAAGGTTGGCATCGTCCTTTGACAATGTCGACTGCAGTTCTAGCTCGGCCTTGGAGCAAACAACATCATCATCCAGGCAGGCAAGCTAGGCACACACAGAGGCAGAGCAGAGCAGACAAGCTGCCTTCGATTCGGCAGTTGACAAGCTTCTCCGGCCTGTTTATTTGTACCTTTTTCGGGGGGGAGAAGCCAAGGACTAAGGCCTTTCATTAAAATGCAATTTAAATTTGGCATTTAGCAGGTGATTTCAATTATTCCATTCTAAGCCAGCTGGTCAGGTGGTTAGCGTACGTGCGCAGAAAAGTATGCTACATTTTCTGGCGCCGCACGTGAGCTGAGTGTCCACAATGAACGATTGCTTCTGTTGTGGCAACTCGCTTAGATTAAATGTTGGCATCAAACAAAGCTTTTCTATACAACTCAAATGTGTCTGTCTTAATGACTTTGAAATTGCTGTGCTACACTGTGGCAGCACACGCATAAAGCGCAGACAAAAGCCCAACCAGACAACATGCAGCATGCGTCACGTATTCGCCACGTTGCGTACTGCTTACGTGATGCCTGTCCGTTGGTCTCATCTGATTGCAATATAATTTCCTTAGCATTTCCCCAATCTAATCGCAGTGTTTATTTAAACTCTCTAACTCATGCGCAGCATAGAAAGAAAATTCAATCAAATCATAATAAAGCAGAGCGAAAAATAAAATTTAATGCTGTCATAACCCGCACAAGAGATCCATCAATCGTCCAATTACAGCCTCAAATTGCATTTTAATGATGAAGATGCTCCTCAATAAAATTATAACGATTACTTGGACTCGTCTGTCTAGACTAGAGGCGAGACGCAGCCAGGCTAAGTCGAGGGCCGAGCAAATATTGTTCTATAGCCTGCAGACATGACCAGAAAACACAATTTAATTTCTGTTGTGAGTTTCTAATGGAAATGCAAATGCCTTGCAGAACGTAAATTTGTTACGAATTTCAATAAAATCTACAACAATTTGCACCAGAATAATGGCCAACAGTCTCGCTGCGCATTAAACATGGATTTATTTGCCCCAAAAAATGTGCCAGCCTGGAAGGCAGAATAATCGAATTTACAAATTGATTGTGCTAATTTGTGGGCCAACACAAAAATGCGAATAAAAGCAACGGGAAATAATTGAAAATACGCAAAGCGAAATACTTGAGAGAGTCGCGATAATCATTTAAAAACAAATTGCGGATAAAAAACGAGCGAATAAAATGAACTTCAAAATAAATCTAATGAAATTGAATTTGCACTAAGTGGAAGACATTCGAGAATGGTAGAAAATGATATAAAATAAACTTAAATGCTAAAAATGTAAATAAAGGCAGCCCCCACTTCGATTCACATAACTTGAATGTTTAATCAGCGTTTTTATGAATTCAGATTCCTCATCTAACCCACAGCTGCAATAATTAAACTGTCCGATTTCCAGCAATTTAAAACTATTAAGCAAAAAGCGAGGCCACTTAAAATGCAGGCACTGTAACGAGGGCCATAACTTCTGAGCACAAACTTCTCAAAGCGCCGAATTCAAGAATCGTTAAGACGCAGGCAAAAAGACAGAGTGAGGGAGAAAGAAAGAGCATGCATAGAGCATACACCGATAGCGAAGCAAACTGCGCTTTTTTTGCACTGCGCCTGTCAGCAAATTTACGGCTAGATGGAGGCTAAAACAAGCAGGCCAGCAGTACGCGGGGTAAATGACATTTACGGCACAGCTCCACAATCGAATCGAAAATCTGTCAGCGAAGTCGAAGCGAATCCTGATACGCCCGACATCAAATTAAGGCGCAGCGTCAGCGCAGATTTGGAGACTGGAAGGGATTCGAATGAGTTATTCAATCGGATTTAGAACGACGCTAAGTCCAAGTAAATGTTAAAGATCTCGTTCGAGTTGCCAAAAAACTATGGCAAAATTCGAAACTGCGTTGCACAAACAGTTTACTTAACTGTACGCTGTGGCATTGTGGCCAGAACTCAGTCACAACAACAACAACGACGTTAGGAAAATGCCAGGAACTGGAAACGTTTTTCGCTCTGCGGTTTTCACTGCCTGCTCTGCTCCGGGCCTGGCCAAAAGAAATGGCAGCAATAATTCAAAAGCGGAAATGTTTTGCCAAAATCGAATCGGAATCGCAGTCCCTTCCACTCCCCTCCTCCCAGTTCACCCGCCATGTGGTATCTCTGGATGGATTTCTGATTTGTTACCATCGATTTTTAATTAAAAACTGCACTAAAGAGGGTGGAAAGAAGTGGAGAGGAGAGGGAGTTGGGGTTTCGACTTCTCACACGCAGTTGCATTTCATAATTAATTTCATTTGTAGAGTATACTGAATTCTACTCAAAATTGAATTGTTGTTTTGGTTTTTGTGTATTTCCCGCGACTTGACGTTGGCTTCAGCAAGACAAAGCAAGTTAAATTGCATGTCAGATGCGAGTGTGTGTGTGCAACAGTCGTGCGAGTGAGTGGAAGCATGAGTACACGTATAAACGAGTAATCAAATTTACAAATCACAATTCAAATTCCTTCCTCGCTGCACGTGAAAGCTGCGGAAAGTGGCGGAAACGGAAGTTAACAAATACACAAACAGGCAACAAGGGAACAGCTGAGCGTGCTGGCCCGAAAAATCTGTTGCAGCTTGTGGAACAAATTGATAAAGTCAACTTTGTTAGGAGTGAAAGAAGCTGATGAATCAACACTTTTTGTTATGGGTGAATTATTATCTTACAAATGTTGAAAGAGAATCTTAAATACGTAGCATGTGTTTTTTTATTATCTTTACTAGTAGAGAAGAAATGTTTCTTTTCTCCAATTTTTTATCGTCATGTGAAGTTGTCAAAAGCCATTGCACAATGACCGACAACAAAACTGAACATGGAAACCTATTGATGTGTGTGTGTAAGTGTGTGAGTACAAAAAGTTTTCCACACCAAATGAATGAAAGTTTTGCTGTCTGGAATTCAATTTCTCGTAGTTGGCAAGAAGTTAAGTGTACACTATAAAGTTACCTACCTGGGCAGAGATTACATTAAAATATGTGCAACAATTTTAAAGAATTAAAACTTGCCACAACTTTTAGCTCGACCACAAGATAATCAATTAGCCGCACAAAGAGAATCTTTTCGATAAATAAAATGAAATGTAAAACTTCGATACACACTTCGTACGTGTTGAAGAGTCTCTATAATAAACAGTGTTAGTAACGTTAAATACAATTTATCGATATCTATCGCAAGCAACAAATTTGAAAGTATTTTTAAACACGAAAAAGCAAAAAAACAAAAATAAAAGGATAGAAAATACTTTTATTTACCTTCGAGAGTGTATGCCATTGTTTGGTCAAGGTGAAATCAGGCCGAGAACCCTTTAAATATTTTATATGGCACCACAAACAACGGGAACATCGTGTGTCAACACAATCAGCATAATAACTGAGGGTCTCGGGCCCCAAAGCAGCACTAAAAGTGGATTAAATGTAAACATGTGTGTGTGTGTGTGTGTGTGGGGTTAACCCTCTTAAAGCACTTGGAATACTATCGCAGTTGACACACTGATTCCCTGCCGAATTGATGACTTGACAATGGCAATAGAAAAGCCAAAGTCGACACCTAATGGACCTGGTTACATGCCAAATTAGGGAGCACAAACGAACGAGCTTGGCCCGAACTCGAAGCTCGAGTAATTTCGGGTCCAAATTGAAGTGCAGATTTCCCCATTGTGCTGTCTCCCTCTATCTCTCTTTCCTTCACAAAATTGTCAATTGTGTGAACCTTAATCAAACTCAATTATGACTGAAAACCTTTCTAAATATAGTTTAGCCTCCTATTTTGGCAATAGAAATTCACCATATCCTCCATAAGCTAAGTTACTTCCAATTCAACAGCTTCGACATTACCCATTATAAGGGGCGATTACTCCGGTCTAAGAGTGTTTTCCAGGCTGTGAATGCACTTGCTCAATGTGCTACCATAACCATTGAGGTAACCATTGAACGCAACGGAAGTGCAGCAAGGGAGAGGAGGGGGAGGAGGAGGGAGACAAGGGACAGTGGATTTGAAAGTTGCAGTTTATTTCACAGAAACTCATAACTGTCATTGTTATTGCCCCCATCTGGTCATATTGTTTCAATACTTCGGTTTCAATGAGGCGTAGGCGTAATATACCGTTATAGGATGCACACGCACACACACACACTGAGAGAGATAGAGAGAAAAAAGTGTGTCCAGTGTACTCCGTCTCCATCCGTTTGCAAGTCCGTTTGACCATTTGGCCATTTATCAGTCTGTGTCAAGTCGCTGAATGGGGGCGTTTTGCCGTTGAATGCAATTAAGACTGGGTAAAAATGGGTTTCTCTCCCGTTGTATCTCTCTCTGGTGTATGCAATTCTCTGTAGACTGACCATAAAAGTTTAAAGGTGTTTAATGTGCGACTTTTGAAGTACAGCAAATGTTGCAGCAATTCATTGTTTGACTCCCTTTTGAGCAAGTTAGAGCACTCGACTGGTTTTCCATTCAATTTGTTGCCCAACTCAAAGCAGGTTCATCTAACAGCTAAAAGATAAGTCGAGCATTGGACAAAGAAGCTTTCACCATGAAATCAGACAAGGCAGGCCGAAGTGAAAGTGCTTGGCAAATGGCGAAAAGGCTCAGACACAAAGGGCCCCGGGAAATGGCTGTGGCTAATAACATTATTGAATGCAAGTAGGCAATTTTCCTTGACTTTTTCTCTCGATTTCCATTTACACACACTCCCGTTCTAGGAATCAATTTCATCAGCTAAGCCACGAGTCAAAGGTTTTGTTAATGCTCGAATCCAAAAGAGGAGGCCTTACAACAGGTATTTCTTTCTTTTTTTCCTTATATGATTTTAATTAGAAATAAATGTTTTCCATTTCCTTTGATTGCTCAACTTTCTTTTCGCTTTTAACGCTTCAGTTAATTGTGAACAGCGAAAAAAGGCACAAGATGGAACCAATATTAAAAGATAAGTGAATTTAACTTTGGAACACATTGTGTAACTAAATAGAAAGAAATTCGTTGAGAATACATTGTATATCCATTGCCATTTGTGTAATTATCACGCTGTAAATTTCTCGCTGGCAGATTAAAATGCCCAGCGATGGTCAGCAAAAGGTAGAGATTGTTGTGACCATCTGACAATTTAACCTTTTCACCGTCAACGCTGGCGACACATGCGGTTAATGGTTGTTGGCCAATGACCATTGGCAATTAAAGGCACAGCATTTTCCAGCCGATACGCATAAAGATGGCTTTAAAACGGGTTTTGCTCTCTTTGTATCTTAAGCCAATTTAAACGGGTTAAATGAGAATTATGCATACAAGTGGAAACGTTTAAAATCCGCTTTATGAGGTATGTATTTCAGTTAAGTAACTAAGAGGAGCAAGAAGGAAACCGAATATATATTCAGCTAACTCTCAATCTCTTGAACACAGCCATATCTGATTTGTTCGCCTGAATGTATTTCTGAAAACCGACACCTCATAATTCCCCTGCATTAGCCGTCTGTTTTCATTGTTAATGTGGAGTCAGCTCATCTCTGTATGTTTCCATTGTGTTACATAGTCCTTCTCATTAGAGCTCTCCTAATAAGCTGTCAGAGGCAACGCAAGCTCAAATAAGGTATCAGTTTTAGGTAACCATTATCCGGTATAACATACCAGGCACCTTTAATCAACAGCATTCTGACTGCTCATCCATTTTTTATAATTGATGTGCGTCAGCGGAAAATAAATATAATATGAGATCAAAACACTGAAAAATCTGCAAAGCCTTATTGGGTTTTTATAAAAATTATAGATGACAGTAAAGCCTTTTGATAATTGACTTTCAGGCGCAGCTATCGCTCGTATAATATTTGTGTATTATCCCCCAACCAAATAATACAAACAAATTTCATTTTACAAAATATTTCGAATATAATGGAAAATAAAATTAATTTATTACTGCGCAAAATGAATTCACAAATGAAAGTGCATTATTTACGCAGTGCCCAAATGGAAAAAGGACTCTCCCCCCTAAGGTCACTTTCCCTCTTTGCCTGGGTAGGATTTACCTTTAACTCTTACTAGTTAAAAGCTAAAAGGTTGACTAAACTTGGCTAATTAGTAAATCTGGCCCCAAAAAATCAGGTCAGAGTCTTGGGTACTTAAAGAACTTGCCAATTATAAAGTTGTAATTTTTTCTTTACTGAATATTTCTTTACACAATTTTCACACTGCAGTTGAATAAAGTTTTTCCGGTTATGAAAATCTCTGGCAATTTTATTTTGTATTTCTCGAAATGTATCTTGCAATTACGCGAACTCTTTATTGTCAACACGTACACACAGATAAATTCAGTTGAGCTGCTTAACTTTTCAACCTTCGACTTTGGGTTTATCCCTTACCGGATCGGCTTGGCTAATTGCAAGAAAAAACTTTCCACAGCCATTTTAATTGCAGCATCTCATTTTGCACAAAAAGCTCATTAAAATGAGCCAAGAATTTTGAACTCGCCAAAACTTTCACACCTTCTAATGTGCATAGAAAAGGGAAGGGGTGACAAGTGGGTTAGCAGTCTCGCTTTCCACATGACTTGATCCCCAACAGCTGAAAAGGGCCAAAGTTTCCAGAGCCTCCTGCGCCCTCTTTGCGTGTTAGTTTTTGATGACGAATTTTCGGTGAACTGTTGTAAAATTATGCAAATGCGACGACAGCTGGCGGCGGCTTTTGAATTTTTAACAACTGAGTAATAAAAGAAAATTCATCAAGATTCAATTACCAGCTGCAACATCGTCCTCGGCACTTTGACAATTTAAGAATTTGAGCAGGTGACAGCGGGATTGAGTAAACTTGACTTTACGACTCTACGCAGCTGAGGTTCCTTGAGGCAGATGAGGAGGGAATGAGTCCTGACTCTCGGCTCAGTTCTTAAAACTGTTTCTGAGTGACAGTGCGACATTTGAGGTTATTTTTGAGGACAACATAAAATGCTTGAGGTATTTTGATTATGGCTTGCCACAACTGAAAATGCGTCGCTCTTATTTGTGTTGCAAGTTTCTGTGGTTGCACAATTAAGATTAAAGCTGTCAGCCAAAAACCACAACAAAATTAAATTTACCTGGAAATGAAATTGCCATTTTCAGTTGAACAGATTATTTATTTAAAGTTAACTATGGTTAGTCGACTGTTTAAAGTAAAATAATTAATTATATTAATAAAAATCAGAATTAATTAATGGTAAAAAATTAAATAGGAAGTAAAGAATTTTATTATAGTTTTTTGAGTTCAAATTAATTGCTTAAAGTATAAGAGAGCGAGGGAGTAAGAGAGAGGGAAAACTAAATGAATCATGTCTATTTTTCTTGTAATTTCTATACTGTGCAATAATTGGGAATATATACGAATTAAATGTTCACTTTTATTCGATTTTAAGAAAATTAAAAACTACTTCCAATTGGTTTTTTCTTTAATTTCCTTGTCATGTTCACAACTCCTAGGGGTTAAGGCAAGTGGAAGCGCATTAACAAACTTCAAAAAATTTCCTGCGACTTTTTGCCATACTGCAAGAATAATAATAATAAAAATAGAAACACATTCGTTTATTGTTTATAAACATATGTTCAGAAAGTACCCAAAATAAACTCAAATATTCACAACTTGCCGGCGAGGCTGCTTATCGCTGTCGATGCTGGCGGTGCTTTTGCAAGATTGCTTCTGGCTTAATCCTTCGCTAGCTTCACTAGTTTATCGGGCGTGTCCTGTTAGAGCGCTTTATCGCCTGCAGGCCGCGCTGGAACACAATCAGCAAATGTTGCCCTACAGCCATTAGTATTAATATTTCAATACCTTGTACAAGCTTGATTGGCAGAGGGGGGCACGGTGGCAATCGGCTGTGGGGGACATGCAAGTTTTGAAGTGTGCAATAGTGTTGAGAGAGAGGCGCAAACAAGTGGGAGAGACAGAGAGTGTGAGAGAGAGAGAGAAGTTCTGAACTTGTCAGCTGCTGCCAGATTTACGTGTTGTTCTGTTATTGGGAATGGGTGCTTGGTACAAGGAGGGGGGATGGGGGAGTGGCAGTGGAACTGGGAACGCTCATTTTTCGCCTGGGTGTGTTTCATAAACAAGTTATTCGCACAGCTAGCTCGGAGAGTTGTCCAACTCTCGAGGAGGCGTGAGCCTGCAGGCAGTGGGGAAAAGGGGGAGGGAAGGGGGCTGGTTATAAATTCACATGCAAAATCGGAGCTGCAGGCAATGCGAGGGGCTAATGGGGCATGGGGCACGAGTCATGAGGTACGAATTGTCGACACAGGCCCGAAACGCAACCTATTGTTGTTGTTTTTCTTGTTGTTGTAATTGTAGTTCTCTCTAGTTGTGTGTAGTGAGTGCGAAAGTTGTGCTGAATTTATTATGAGTTTCTGCAGTTGCCGCTGCATAAATTATTGTTATTAATTTATAAAACTGCTGCCAGCACGAGGCACAATTGAAATGCGAGCGCGGGCGTGAGCCACAGCAGCTTGCTGCGAGTTTTTTATGTACTTTTCGCAAATTTCGCCATTATGTACTGCTTGCTGGTCAGACTTGTCTCTATTAGCATGAGGGAGAAACAGAACATTTGACATCTCTACTCCAGAACTGTGCTGATATTTCCTCTTCTATTTCCTCTACATACAACGTGGCGTATGCGTAATGTCGCTTGCTTGTCGGCTTTCAAGTTGCCAGTTTTTTGTCATCTTTAATTTAAATATGTTCCTTCCTTGCTGCCTTGCTTCAAGGGCTTTACTCACGCGTAAGAATATAATGAATATTTCTGAGGCAAAGCAGAAGCATTAGCAGCGACTTGGCAGCGGCATCTGCCTCCTGCAAAGTGCGAACTCATTTTCCATTTCACACTTCGCTGCAGTAAGCACTAGCATATGTGTGTGTGTGTGTGTGTGTGTGTGTGTGCATGTATGTGCAAGTGGGTATAATGCAACAGACTTGTAAAAGCAATGACAGCATTAGCACAACTAAAACAACAACAACAACAACTACAGTGACAGCTTCCTTGTCGCTCCGGTTGCCAAGAGACAAAGTTGGCTAACGCCTTAAAGTTGCAGTAATAAAGGGAGCTAAGAGCTTTCCGTTTGCATATTGATATACACTGAAAAGAATATCCTTACTTCATACATACAGAGAAGACTCTCCTTCTGATGTTTCAGTTATTGTTCTCTATCCCTATGCACGTCAGCGTATCTGCCTCCTCCTATGGCAATGTGAATATACCTCATTATCGCCCTCCAAAATGTCTGGTCCTTGAGACAAATGAAATGTTATCGATAGACCTTTTGTCAGTTGATTACAGGCCACTGGTTTGCAGTAAACGGATACCCTGTATACCGCACTGAGTTACGCCTCCTTATTGTATTCCCTTTGTTGTGTTTCGATCGCTTTGTTGTCTGCTGTCCGTGCTTGTCTATATTGGGCTCGCTTAGCTAATTGAAAATGTATTTTAAGTCCCCTGCCATGGAATCTGAGCCTCCACGTACGGTGCCTGTTGCTGCACTCTCATTACACAACGAGCATGGGATTAATAACAACATGCCAGTGCCAAGCCCACTGCCACGCCTCTGTGTCAGCATCGCCTGCACTAATTAAACCACAGCGCAGCGTGAGCGCGGCATGACATGACGCGAGCTCCAAATCGATCCAGCGGACAGAAAATATAGCTACTAGAAAAATCAAAAACATATGGTATGTGTGAAGACTCAAAGATCGTGCATACCATATAGTTTATTGTGGCATATTCCGTTTTGAATGCAGCCACTTTGCGTATCTTGAACTTGGTAACTTATTTTGGAGGCCAGGCACGTTTTGTTCAGTCGTAAAATCTGAGCGCACATAAAACTAAAGCACAGTTCTGCTCGGGATGTGGAACAACTGTCGAAAGAAAAGGGTCAACTTTTGGGGCTCAACTCAAGCTAAATTGCAGTGCGATATATCAACAAATCTACATATGTGAGATATATATACATACTTACTTAATTCAATGGGCAACTCGAGAAAGTGCTGCGTGATGCATAAAGCTGTCGCGCTTTGCAGAGACCACACAGCATTACTTGCTGCTCTTCATCGACATCTTTCAACAGGGATTTCAGTGTCAGTCTCGCTGGATTAAGCAATTAAATGCAGACCATAACAGCAGCTATATATACATATAACATACATTGATGTACATTTATTTAAATGGTTAACAATTGTATTTCTATATATTTATCCTTTATGTCTCTGAGTTGTTCAATTTAACTCGTTAAGTTTCGATTATCTAAAATATCGAATTAATTATTATCGGCCTTCCGCCACTTTCTCACAATAAGTGTTGAAAAAGTTCAATGGTAATTAGGACATCGAATAAAAACAAAGTGACACAAGCTAACTTTTGAATTAAATCAGTTACAAATTGTCACAAGCAAATGAATTTCCTTATTTATTATTAATTATTTTATTTATTTATAAATATTATATTTATTTATAAATTAAACCTCTTTCGTTTAAGCAGCCATGCCAATAAGAAGCTTAGTAGTGTATTTATACATAGAAATATATATTAATAAGTTATATACGAATATGAAATATACATACTCCCTTTAACTAGGCACAGCTAATCAGACTGAAACCAAGACAAAATTCGAGGAACGCAGCTGCGTAAACAGAGATATCAGTTACAATGGGTTTCCCCACGCACATGTTGCGTCTGTGGGACAGGGTGAGGCTGAAGGATTGGCTAGGAAACACGTCTCTGACACGTGTAGATCTATCGCGACAGCATATTAGCTTAGTTAAAATATAACTCATTAAGACAGCGCGTGTGTCTAACCATATTTGTAACAGTCACAAGTTAACACGTTCATTTAGCTCACTCAAATTACAGAACAAGGACACAGAGACATGCAACATGTTCGTGCGGCATGTTCGAGCAACAGAATCTGTACAACAAGTTGGCGCAACATGACTTAACAGGTCTAAATAATAGTGGGAAATTTTTCCTCTGTTAAGTTTAGGTTGAAAAGGAGCTCAAACTGCCGTTTCGCATTTAGTTCGAACTTGGTTTTCAAGGTGTGCTGTTCGTTGGACGGAACATTTACTTTGCAGATGCAACGAGTCTGAAATATACGCGAAATTGACAGAAGAACTAAGTCTGATCAACATATGTTAAAAATAAATAAATTATATTATTAAATAAAATGATTTCCATAAAAAAAAATAAAAAAATAATGATAAATAATTAAACATGTCTTCGTTTTTCTAAAAAGAAATATATAAGGTCAAAGAATCAATGAATATTATAAGCGTCCGTCTTCTTGAGCCCAGAAAGAGTGAAATGTGAAAAGTGAAAATATGAATCTCAATCGCAGCTGTCAACAGCAGACGCGAATCAATTGACAACTCAATGAATTTAAATTGAATGGAAAAACGCCAAATGGGTTATAATACAAATAAATACGATACAAATAACATCGATAAATAAATAACGCGTAACGTTCAGCTGATTGCACCCTGTAAGTATGCAACGCCTGATTAACTTTAACATTTTATTAAATAAATATTAAAAATACTTGGGTAATTTAAAGCTACCATATACAGCGCTTTATCTTGATCAGCATCATCATTCTGTATGGAATCAAAAACTACAGTTAACTTAAGTTTTATTTGAAATTCTCTGCAAAACATAAAAAACTTTATGAACGAATTCCAAAGTCGACAAAGAATTGAGTTTTGTCATCTCTTTCCTCTCTCCGAAAAGCTGATTTCGTTACAATTATTCCTCTCTATTTATTGCCCTCTGTGGCTTCTCCTAATAAAATTTGTCAGCCCGTCGCAGAAGGAGGTCGTCATTCGCACTGCAAGAACAAAAAAACGAGTCGTAGATGGAGGAATGGAAAAAATGTAGTTAAAAGTGCAATCGGGGTCGGGATCCATTTAAAGCTTATAAACAGCAGAGGAAACAAGATGACGACAAGGGAACTTGGTAAACTTTTATTAGCCTTTGTTTCCTTTCGCGTCCTCTGCAAATACAAAAGCGTTAAAAATGCTAATTAAATCTAATGCAAATGATGATTGTCAGCAAGGACTGTTCAGGTTTAACGCTTAACAAGAAACGAACAAGAGTTTGTTTAATTGTCGATGAGAATAAAAGAAGGTGACTCGCAGGGTTGTCCCACGGATGTTCTCAGGTCTTGTTTCAATTGATAAACTCTTTTCGGTGATAAAAGTTTCCTTTGCGAGGTGAAGGAGAGGAAGGTAACATTCTTTAGAACATGCTTAAACAATTTTGTTTCTTAAGAAATGTTTTAATCGAAATGCAACAAATTTCATTCAACGGGAAACTAAGTAAAGCAAAAACATCTCAAATTAAATTGAAATTATCCCATAAAAATCAGAAATTTTGCTTTTCTACAGTTTTGTTTTTAAGACTTGCAGCTGCGATAAGCGATAACAATTTGCACAGCTTGAACACATCACACAGAGTCGATTAATGGATTTATTTTCAGAAGAATCGATAAATATGAAAAGAAAGCCGAAAGAAAACAGATTAGCATCTATTAAGAAATTTAATAGATTCAACTACGTTTTAGTTGTGCCACTTTTCCAACCACGCAAATGTCTGCTACATTTCCCTCTGTCTCCCTCTCTTATTCCCCTCTCATCATGAAGGAAAGCGTGCAATTTTCCGTAGTTGTTGTCATTTGTTCGCTGATTGTTGTCGTTGTTTTCTGTTGTCGCCGAGAACTTGTTGTCCTTGTTGTTGACAACATCGTCAGGGAAAGTTTACTTTTATCTGTTTATGCTAATATATTTTAGAAATTTGCAGCAGTTGCTGTTGTCCTTGGCAACCACTAAGACTCCGCCAACTTAGAGAGCGAGGGGGAGGAGGGGAAACTTGAAAAATGTTCGAAAATTATTCAGCTACCATAAAATTATTCAATCTACACCTAGACAAAAAGTTTTCAATTGCAGGAAGAGGAAAAAACTTAGTGAAAACTTTTGGGGCGTTACTCAATATTCATGTTTCTTTCTCGAAGTTAGTGAATGATTAAATTTAAATTACTCAATTTCACTTTGTTTTTATATACTTTATTAATTTACGATTTCATAAAAATTTAAATTATATTTTATTCTATTTGCCCTTTAAGCAGATCCTTGAGCTGCTGTCTGTTAAGCTGCTGCCAGAATATTTCTGCAACATTAAAGTGAATAAAGCGAATGCTGGCATTTTTAGCGTCTCATAGGGGAATAAAACCAAGTTGGGAAAAACTAAAAGAAACTAAGGAAAAAGTTTGTCTGAAAATAACTACATACCGTCATAATATTCTCATAAAAACACCGGGTACGCTCAATAAACTAATGCGTTAAGCGCACTCACTCCCGAAATGACTCAATACACTTGGCAGGGGAATCTATCAAATATTCATATGACACGACAAAGTTCTTTCCAAGGAAGACGCTTAAGACAAACGCCCAAGTTGGGCAGTGTCACGCCCACAGCACAGTTTCCGCCCATTCCTCTGATTATGTTGCCTATTACGATTTGAGCCGAACAAGTGCTCCGATTTACATACACAGACCCACACACACACACACACACTTATGTTTATTGATTGATTTTTTTCCGCGCACTTGAGCATAAAAAATGTAGACATTGTCGAAGGCGTCGGTAATGCCCTCCCGGAGACATGAGATGCGTAGCAAATTCCTCCAGTTCATCGAGTCGTCCAGTGGAAAATATTGAAATAGGTTGAGTAGGGATTTCTCCCCCTTTCCATCGCAATATTAAAATTGAAAAAAATATTTCATGTGACAACCCAAGCAAAAATATACTAGATACTAGTATTTTCTTAACCCTTGCGTAGACTTCAATAGCTGGCATATTGTTGTTGTTGTTGTTGTTGTTCTATCACGTAGACAAGATTGGAATTTTAATGAGTTTATGCCATGAGATTTATTTTATTTTCCCTTCCTTTTGTGTAAACAAACAGGGACATAAGTTTGTAGTGTCTTGAATGACCGAGCTTATGACACTTTCACATCATGAGTAATAACTTATGACCAGACAAGAAATGTGTTGGGATCGCAATATGCAAATGTCTGCAGATTCATGCAAAGATATGTAGAGATTTGAATCGTAGAACAGATGAGAAAGAAACCTTTTTAAAGAATAATTTATATTTTACTATAACGTTATTTTATTTAAAATCTCCTTCACCTCCATAACTTACACATTTTGTTGCTCGCCTAGTGTAATGTGTTAGTGTTTCAAAACATCAAAAGAAACGCTTCATTTATTATCGACGGCTGGGAATCCCCTTTCGATTCGAGTATCCAAAAGCACAAAACTCATTTGCATTCGCACGTAGACAGGTGTGAGCCTGAAAAAGCACACATTTTCATACAAGCATAAAAAATACGTATACATGTATATGTCGTTAACATTCATGTCTGAGCATATTTAATTTTTAATGGATATAAGTATTATGGGAAAACCCGTGAAGAATCCATAGATTTCGCTTCGCGCGTGGGCGAATTTCATGTGCATCAATGCCAAACAAGTGAAAACAGAAGTGAAATTCCAGTGAAAAGTTTCTGTTTTTCTGCACTGCCTAAAGCTATCTAAATATATATTGTTGATTTCACATGTTGAACAACGGGTTTCACTTCGTTGTTACAAGGCAAACAGCGTTAAATATTTGCACTGTTAAAAATGAAATGGTTTCCAACTCAAATACATTTCAATTCATCTGAAAAAAATGCATTATATTCTCCATTCATTTTTATATTGTTGAAGAGTAAACAAAGCACAAAAGGGTTAAAGTTAGGCAAACAGTGCTGCAAAACGCCATAGAAAAAGGCGATCTTGTGTTTTTGTTTTGTGTGAATGGCAATAAAGCTGAATACCGCGAAGAAAAGAAATGAATAAGCAAAATGAAATAAAATAAGACGAAAACTTTTGTTAAAAGTATTTCTAATATAAATCGAACATTTGTTGCTATATCTATGTACATATATGCAAGTGTATCTGAGGCTTAGCAAATCATCGAACTGGATAAATTGTCCAGCGCAAAAGAAACTTCCGCAGTTGATATTCTGCACATCCCACAATATGATTGATAGGAGGCACCAAAAGGGTTAATAATACCAGTCTAACTCAGTGGTTGGTGGGTGAGTTGTGGTGCATGAGTTATGGCCACTGTTGACCGCAACGTTGACTTGTTTTCGCGTCAGCGGCTCAGGAAATGACTCGTTTTTGCCATCTCTCAAACTTTCGATATTTCAGCAAAGAACTTGGCAAGGAAAACACAAAATCTGCAATAAGTCTTCTCGACGTCTGATTGCACACGCTGTTGGTACGTGCCCGGACAGGCCCGACGAGCCGAGCACTAATTCCTAATCCCAGCGCATCGGCCGCAGTTGCACCTGCCTGTCTGTGGGTCGTCCATGGTGGCGCCTTAGCCACGCACAGTCTGCAGCTGGCGCCTGGCCACCACTGACTGCCCCCTCTCACGGGACGGACTAACCGGACACACATGCCCGCGCTACGAGTAGTTGCTCCAACGTGACACATGGCGATGTACTTTTATGCCACCAAGATATCGGCCATCGTCTGTGCCACACGCTGCAAGCGGACCGTGTTGCAACAGTCGCGCGGCCAACGGGATCGCGATAAGCATAAATGCCGGCACGGAAAGCGTAATAGAAGACGCACCAGGTGCACGCAGGGCAACTCAGACAGCGACGACGATTGCTGTTGCTGTGGCAGAGACGACGGAACGACGCACCAACCCGATGTGGGCATCTTCATGCTCAACACCAGCAGCAGTTCCAATGCAGAAGCGACTCAATTTCAACTTGGTAATGAGGAAATGCTCATCCAACGTCGTCATAGCGCCGAACAGTTGAGCGCACTCGGCTTGGAAATGGGATTTCAACATTTGAATGTGAGTTGAGTTGAAAATGAATCTTTCAATTTATCGAATACAAATATTTGTTTCGCTTTGCAGTTGGGGCCAGTCGACGATGCCGTCCAATATGATGTGCCCAGAAATCCACACAGACTCAGCCAGAGCGATACCGAATTTAAGGTAGTCCTGATTTTTCACGTACCACTTAATATTGGCTATACCTACATACATATCATAGATAAACATAGAATTATCAAGTCATCTGCAATTTATCAATACTCAAATTGATTCGTTTATTATTTGCAGAACTCTGTTTTGGGTGCCGGTGGCATTTTGTACACAAATGGACGAATAATTTCCGGACCACTCGAATCATTGCTTGAAGTACTCAACCCCAAGCACATCAGCGACTTGGATAAGGTAAGCAAAGGCAGAGAAGAGAAGAGTTTTAATTAATAAAGTAAAAGTATTTCAATTCAGAATACTTACATCATCTAGAGAGATAATTTCTGTTAGGAAATTAAATAAAACAGAATTCCTTTTGCAAAAGAAAACTTAGAATAAACGAAATGTAAATGAAGCCAATAGATTGCGATAGATGACCCGCATACCTTATGTGGGCAGCAGCAGCAGGAAGCCACAACTAAACTAATCTGGCTTCTTTGTGTATTTGTCTTTTGCAGGAATTCCTGTTCTCATTCCTATTATCATCACGTTTGTTTATGCGACCGCATGAGTTGCTCGGCAAGGTGCTGGATTCGGTCTCGGACGAAAGAAGCCTGGAGGTGTTTGTTGCCTTGTTGTCGGAGTGGACGCAGAAATTTCCATACGATTATCGGGACGAGCGGATGATGAACCATGTGAAACATATCGTTGCCAGGTGAGGGGATTCTCTCGCAGCTAGCTCGTATGCTCAACTCAATCAAAACTGATTGGCAATTTCAGGTGCTCCGATTCGCATTTAGAAGTCATAGTCTCCCAAGTACTAAGTGCCTTACTTAAACGATTGACTGATTTAGAGAGACACGAGGCCGATTTGCGAGCCTGCCAGACCAACACGGACAAGGTGAGTTCTCCATAAAATGTTGGAAAACTCATTCACATCACACTCTTTTCTCTCCACGCAGCTCGTTGCACCCCTAGACTGCCCAACGGCAACGCAATACGCACAAATCCTGTGCCGACTGGAGAAGAAATTGGCTAAACACATCGGACCAGAAGAGTTCCTACAGTGCAGCAGCATGATACTGCTCGATAAGCAGGTTAGCTTGAAGATCAGGACTACAACCCTCATTTTACACTATGTTCATGTTGATTATAATGTTCCCTTGGACATGTAATTAAAAGAAGGGCAAACGTTTCCATTATTAATGCGCTGTCTCAACTCTCGCACAAACAGAAGAAATGGGACCAAGCTGTCGCCCCATCTAGCGGCCCGCTGGGTGTGCAGGACCCAAAGAAGACCTGCAACCTGGAAACCTATCTGGACTGGTCGGCACGTCTTCGTTTGTTTGTCTGCAACGAGATACTCCAGGTGAGTCTACTACTCCGTCCAAAGTTAAACATTGCGATAAATACCTCGGGTTAAAGTTGCCTGGCTAATCAAATATGCAGGAATACGTGTTCGCTGATGGACACCGATGGAGGCGACTCCTGAGTGGGCTCATTTTTGCATAGTCAAATAGAACGCAATTTATGCCACCCTGGCAACTTTCCTTTTTGACCGAGTCACGTGTGCGGCATTTCCATTGTTAGACACTGTCCTACTAACTTGCGAAAACAAACAATTTTAATGCTCTCCCTCTCTCTTCTTCGCTTGCAGTGCAGTGGCATCGAAGAGCGCAGCAGGACAGTCGAGTTGTGGAGCGGCGTGGCACAGTATTGTCTGCTGGTGGGCAACTACAACAGCGCCACGGCCATTCTGGAGTCCCTGGAGTCGCCAGCCATTGCTAGGCTCAAAGTAACGGTGAGTAGACTAGGAGATACGAGACGTATTTATGTTTTCATCAACTATATTTTAAAGCAGTTCTATTATTCGCAGTATATTAAATAATATCTTCATTTTATACCTATTCAGTTCATGCTTTACCCATTAAACCGCAAAAGTTTCTCTCACATTGCTCTGTTTGTTTGGGATCATCATAACCACCGAGCGAAGCGCAACAAAACGAGCGTAAGATGGCCACGCCCAAGTAACCACAGTGCCATCATCGGCCACGCCCGGCGTCCCGCTACGTTGGCGCATTTTTCATCAAATTTATATATTTTTGCCACATTTTTCTTATTTACTTGGCATGTCGCCCGCAAAATGCTTCAATAGCGCGCACTGTGAACGTGCTGAGCCCAGCTGCATTCAGTAGAACCATAAACTAGTTTTGATAACTAGTTTTGTAATTAGTTAATGGATTCCTCCCCCTCCCCTGCAGAGTCTCTACGTCATTTTTGGCAGCTGTTGAAATTGAAAATTCGCGCAATTTACTTGCCTCAACTTTTGCTACTTTAAATGCCTTTGGCTCATATTTTATTCATTGCGCCCTGATGCAGGTTGCAACTTGCAGATTGCGAGGCATTTTCCGCGCAAGGCGTAAATTGTTGCACGAAAAATGAAACGAAAATTGCATAAATTCAGACACAGCCTGACGTGGTTTATTCATTTTCTGGCATTTTTTCCGCTTAATGGCGGCTGAAATGTTTATGGGCAGCTGCAAATGATGCAGGACAATCTGTAATTATTCTGAATATTTATAAAGGGTATTTTTAATGCGTCAGACATGGAAATATGTAAAGTATTTCATGCAAAGAAGTTTCTCTACTGAATTTAAGAAACCTTAACTTGCCTTATTTCTTTGCAATTAATGCGAAATTAAAGCAATTTTGATCGAAATTGAAATCTTATCTGAAGGCAAAGCCAAAAATGTCGCACCATAAAATTCGATGCAAAGCTTCAGCAATGACAGACATAAAACTGGCTCGCAAAACAAAACCATAAACTTTTACAACGTCCCAAAAACAAGTTGCAAATAACACGAACAAAACGAATTAGAGATATTTTCCATTTAAATGCGACACACACACACACACATAGAACGAGTCTGGCTGTTCATTTATATGTATTTCGATTTGATTACAGTGGAGCAAATTGCAAGTTACATGTCAACAATTGGACTGCATGCAGCGCCACGCCGAGGGACACGGACATCTCTGGCAGAAACAGGCAATCGTCTTGAACGAACAGCAAAGCCGGAGGATTGATAAGCAGCAGCCCGCAGCAGTCGAAGCCGCAGCAACGTTGATAGCGGAAGCTTCATCATCAACATCATCTGCAGCAACAGCAACAGCAACAACAGCAACAGCAACAACGCCCGCAACGCCATCTGACCATAAAGCTTTGGATGAGAAGTCTTTGGCAAGTGCCGTTGGGCAACCAGTTGGCATAACAGTCACATCCGGTTTGCCTGCATCACCGACTACGGCGGAGCAGGCAGCACTAGTAATGCCTGTGACTGCTACTGGCAACGCCAATGTGGAAGCAGTCGAAGTTGCAACAACGAGCAGCATTTGTGGCAAGCCCAATGATTGGGTTGTTATTCCGGTGTTTGCGGATATTGTGAAATTGGCGCTGGCCGAACGCGAAAGCTGCATGCAACGGTAAGTTCGCGTACCGGCAAGCGAAAGCAGCGCAGCAACGGTAGTCCCAACTATGATATCTGCTTATTAAATCTGATAGAGCTTAAGGCACCCAAGGGTGTTGCACAATAGTTGTACCCTGGGGACAGCAGATAGCAGTGCTATGAGCAGACTAAATTTATAATTAAGAAGGCGGAATGTATAATAGATTAGTCGAATCAACTGAAAACCCTATCCGGATAACAGTTGTATTGTGTTGTGGAAGCTTTTGGTAACTAATTTAAGCTGTGAATGGAACCTTATTGCTCTTCACTAATTAGTTCCAAATTCTGTTGTTGCAAGTTCGTATGTTATGGACGTATATTCTTAGCTTGACCACCTCGTGGTGTACACCGCATAACAGTTGCTAATGAACTAATTTGATCGCTTCAAGAGCCCCAAGAACTATCAATCTCTTTGTTCCAAGGTCTGTGGTTGAATCGACCTAAGGGAAATACCTGACACAAGGCAGGTTCATTAGCTATCAGTTAATCTAACCATTCTTCGGTCTCTTTACTATTACCTATGTACTTCCTCAATTTAGCTGCATCGGGAGCAAATATTGGGCCAGCAAATTTTCCGCAAATCTATCAAAATTGTTATTCGATACCGCGGTCAAAATTTATTCACACTCCTTCTCAGTTACCTTTATCAGTGCGGAGGCAAAAATCATTCATTCAACCGCATTGGACGCGCTGCGATGCGATTTCGATTCCAATTCGGTACCAAATGATGCGTGTGCGTAAATCGCCTTTCAATGGCTAATCAAATGCGCCATTGACGGCCAGTTGGCTCGGTGCGGCCAATGCGGCCCCTGATTTTAATTGCACTGCGAACTTTGCATACAATTTCCAGTCGGGGGAATAGTTTATCGGGGCGGCAGCGGGCGGCAGGCGGGAGGCGTGATACAGAGCGATATGTCCCTGGCGGCCTCGCTGGTATTTGTTGCACAGTTTTCAACAACTTTTCTCCCTCTCTCACTCTCTTTCTCTTGCTCTTTGCAGTCTGCCCAATGGCCACATCAATGTAATTGCCTTCGATCGCATGGCCGCCATTGTGGGCGCCTTCACGAGGCACATGCACGGGATGAAGGCAACGTGGTCGCCATCTAGCGGCGAGTACGAGCACTTCTGCTCGCACATGCAGCGGACCACAAAACTTGGCGATGCGGGTAAGTGTAATATCGTAAGTCAAACTTTGGACTAGGCTAGCACACTCTCTTTCTCTCTCTCTCACTCTCTCTTCGCGTCTATTCTTTACACTCTCCATTCCGCACTTTCCACGTACTTTATCGCATTTTTCACATTTTTCACTGACTCTAGACGCCATTTGAGCGTTTGTTTGTTTGGCGAGAAGTTTAAGTGCAGCGCGGCAAACTTGCAGTGCACTTCAAGTGCCTGCAAAGTGCTTATGTGCATGAGTGTGCGTGTGTGTGTTTGTGTGTGTGTGCGTGGGCGTGTGTGTGAGTGAGTGTATTGCTACTTAAATGCCTTAAATGAAAAGTTAAATGCGCTGCAGCTGGCACAGTCTGCACACTGAGGCAATTAAAATATGAAAGCACAACAAGCACGAGCAAAGACTAAAAAATATATAAATATTTTCCAGTTAGTTCTTAAGAGCCTCAACCTTACGCTTCCCTTCGCAGCGAAATTGTAAAATATATATAAATGCTAACTGCTTGCCCCAGAGTTATGCCAAGTTATGGGGTCGCAATAATTCTGAACCACTTTGCCACTGTGCCACAGCAGCACAGCGCCAGGCCAGGGCAGTTCACTCAGCTAATTAATTCAAATTAATAACCACAATAAAATGGCTATACAGACATTTTATGGCCACAAAAGGGTTCGGTGATTCCGGATAAAAGTCGTGCAAAACCTTTAAAACTCGGTACTTTTAATAATTCATTTCCGAGCAGTTGAAGCGCTAAACGAACTTTTGACTTAATTGAAACGAAGAGCTAAACATATATTTTCATTAGCTTAGATATATTTGTATAATATAACGGGTTGTCGGTGCTTTGCGTTTCAAAATTCAACTTTTTGCAGGAAATAGGTACTGCGCTGAAAAGTATGCTAAGTTTTATAATTTTTATTATCATTTGAAATTGATCAACACTTGTTGCAAATTATCGATTGCTGATTTAACGAAAGTGGCGGTAAGTCGATAATGAATAAACAGCTTAATTAAAAGGAGTAAATAAAACTAAAAGACATTAAGCTAAATAAAGAATCCATCACCAAACAATAAAATATAAACGTCTTATAAGTAGGACAAATCACATAAGGGAATTAGCCTGCTCACCGTCAATAAAATATGTTTCCAACTCACAGGCAAACTGACATGCACTGATTCCTCTCCCCCCTCACACTGTGTTTCTTCATCCGCTTCTGCAAGTAGCAAGCAGACGAAAAGCACAACAAATACTCGATACAAGACACACAATGAAAAGAAGTTCGAGCAATACAATAAGCGCAGTGGGTGGTGCAGCTCAGTCGAAGTGTACAAAGTTCTGAAAATCTTTCGTGGAGCTGTCAGCACGAACTGCAGGTGTAGATATTCCTTACGCACGCTGTTGCACACACATACATACGAACACACTTGCAGGTGAGAATGTAGAACGGTGCATGACGACATCAAAAGTGAAAGAAAAACAGGCAGAGTGCTGAAATGCGAGGTCCACATAGACCGAACTCATTAAAAACCCAGGAAGCGTGGGATACTTTGAGGAATTTTGCCAGAGGCGACAAACAACAAAGTCGTTGGGAAAAAAAACAGGATAAAAACCCAGAAAAGTTGTCTTTGGTGCTGCAAAACGCATCTTGACAGCGACCGAGGAAAAGAATGAAAAGTTATGGCTGGCGGTCGGGACATTTTTTATATTTTCCATTTTTTTTTCGGTTTGTTTGAAAACTTCAGAAGGCGAAGGCTTAGCTCTCTGTCTCTCTTGAACTCACCTTCTTTCTCTCTGTCTCTCACTTTGAGCTGCATCTGAGTCTTTACATGTCTCCCGTAAGTTCATTGAAACGATGCGCGATGTGAGGCTTAATATGAGGTAAATGCAATTTATGAACTTACGGCAAAAGGCTTTTTGGGATTTTTCGCGCTTCGCTAAAGATGAAAAACTTTCGGAAAACTTAAAGATCAACAATGCGCGCTGAATAAAAATGAACACAATGAATGAGTTGAAGGATTTTGAGAAAGTTTTCAAGAGAGTTTTTTTTTTTATAAGTATTTTGGCCTTGTTCGGTTCAGGTGTGCGCAGAAAACAAAAGATAAATCAAATTTAAGAGTCTTATTACATTATTTCTCTTCCGCAAAGCTAAAAAACATTAAGAAAATCTTATCTCTGGGTAAAGTTTTCTCTTTTAGACTTTAAGAGTTATTACTTTTTGCACAGATATTAATAATTTCTTGTTCGACAATTTGTTGACATCAAAGGAAGATATTTAGAAGTGGTCTTGACTAAAAACCGCTACAACTTTCTGCTGCAAATCAGTTTCAGCTTCGAACCGCAGAACTTGAAACTGTCCTCTAGCTCAGAAGTTTAGCTAAACTGGAGGACAGCGTTGCAGCCACCGTCGTCAGCGTCGCCACGTTGGCAAAGTTTCTTGGCAAGTTTGATGCAACCTTCCTTCTGGCCGGGGCTGCCCGCTATAAATAAATATTTTTCCAGTCAAGTTATTTGCGTTGTTATCTAAGTAATTTGCACAGCTCTGGAATTCGGAAAATGCACTTTGGCTAGAAGGATTTGCCTTGACGTATTGACAAGCGGAAGCAGAGCGCGAAGGGTCACGGAAAGGAATGAAACTGCAAATCTTTAAGATGCTTATATTTAAAATCGGAACTAAATAACCAAGCACTGTTGAGTTTCCCTCTTTATATTAATATTTAAAACGCATTGATAAAGAGAGACAGAGAGAGAGGGAGTCGGAGGACGAACGATTCTCTAAGCTGTCACTTGGAGCGTTGTTAAAGGATTGTTAGGACCCCTTAGAACCCTTTCCTTTCCCATCTAACCTGGGCTGTCTATTGTCGCTGCTGTCAGGCGAAAGGATGTTGCGTTGGACGTGCTGGCACACATACTGCATACTACCCACATGCTGGCTCTGCTGTGTACACACAACACACACACACACACTCAATGGCACACACTTGAAGCCTATTGGAAGCCCCTGCAGAGATAGGATAGGAAGCATGCCTGGGAAAAACTCAAAGAATGTTCCGCAAATGCAAAAGCCAAACAATAAAAGCTTAGCAAAGCGGGCTATATAAATATTGTTTGTGTTCACTCGATCAGGAATTTCAAATTGAAATATTTATCTACGATGTCGACAGGAATTTACATACATATGACCAAAAGGTTGCCATGAAATTAATATTTCCCATGCTGTGTTCAAAGACAAAGCAGACAAAGTGAATGGACAGGGCTGCAGTTGAGTCCTGCTCAACAATTCTTGTATGTTCTGGAGGGGAAGCAGTAACTGAAGTTGGTTTATGTAAAGAGCAATAAGTCTTACTAACTAGAATAGGTTTCAATGGAGAGAAATATACATTTCATAGGAAGTGAAGAGTTAAATCTCCGATACGTTTTCAATTTACAGCTTCTCTCGATTATTGGCTATTTCCCAGTTGGGACTCTTCAACGGCTGCTGAAAACCAACAAAAAGTAAAAAATGCTCAACATTGCCTTGTCACAAATTGCATCTGGCCAGCAATCAAGTTGTGGTTTAATGCCAAAAATGTTCATGTTTCATTCTTTACACTTCTCTACTTTTTTTTTTCTTGGGGAATGTGTTCCGGTAGTGGCTTGTTAGGCCCTGGCTCTCGTCAGCAGGAAGCGTCGGCTCAGGGATAAAATGTACAAAACCAAAGTGGCAACAAAGAAAAGAAAGAGAGAAACAATATTTACCCACACGACTCTATTAAAAGCAGGCACGAAGGAGATGGCAGATAGCATAACCAACGTTTTAATCCCTACGCAAACAGGAGCAACTCGTCTATTTTCGGGGCCTGCTAGGGAAGCAGGGGTGGTGGGGAGGGGGTTTACTCCTGCGATGCGTGTGTGTTGCTTAGTCTGTAAATTTTTTTTTTTTTTGGTGCCGCAGCACATGAGAATGCGAACTTAAATCCTATAAACTGTGAGACACAAGGGGGAACAGAGGGGGGAGGCCCCATGTAACAAGTCAAGAGCACATCTGTTGACCAGCCTGACCAGGCTCCTTGCACGACTCCAGAATTCTAATGGTCTCATGGTGTGAAGTGGACATGGTTGCCACACTTGGCCACATTTTGCCACACACACACAAAGCAGGGTTGGTGGGTTTTTCTTCTTCTTTTTTTGCTGTTGGCCAGTCGCCAGTTTGTTGTTACTTTATTAAACTATGCTTTTCCTGTTTGTTTATTAAAATGTAACGCTCCTTGTAGCCGGAGCCACTTAGGTTTCTTGTCAGTCCTTTCCTGAACTTGACCGCAAGTCGCCCAGGCAGCTCGGGGCGTGCCCAATGAGCTTGGGGTCAAGCTGAGCTTGTTAACCGATTATGCGACTAAATATGAGATTACGTAAGCGGCTCTGGCATGGAACGTGTCTGTGGGAACATTATAAATATTATATTAAGAAGCAGCGGAATATGTGACACAAAAGAAAATAATAATCCCCTTTGTAGTTTATTTTAGTTTATCTCATATTAAATCATTCTTATTCTCCACTTCCTTTTCAGATCTCATGATGGCTTCGTTTGCCTGCGAGGAACCCAATCAGGCGGAGAAACTTATGTATGATTTGAATTAGGCTTAGGATCGAGTACTCCACACACAAGCAACGCAAACATCGCATGGAGGCCATGGAGGCGTTCTTCATAGGGCAGAGCTGCTGCTGCGGGCGTCTCAAGTCGACTCACTTCCTCCACGCGGAGGCCTCCGGTAAACGTTTCCACAACGGCCAATGTGAGCGGCGACCAGTTAGATGTGCATGTCCTGGGATTAGCTTTAACATAAGGCCACACAATTTTTATACTAGAATAAAGAGGCTTAAATATGGAGAATGCATATGGAATCATTTGTTTAACTTCAATTCACACAAGCAGCTTGAGGAGATTAGCTAACAATGTAAGTCTTTTACACTTTCATCTTATTATTTAAGGTTTATGAACAAAGGAAGTACCTTTTATTGTTGTGATGATTTAAGCGAAGAGCTTTCCTTAAGGAATGTTAAATTTAAGATACATATTTTCAACCGCCTTCTTCGCCAAGTATTTGGCCTAGTTCTGAACTTGTGCAAGTGCAGCATATCCTGAGCAAAGTGCGTAATCTGCTATACACAAAGTTAAAATAACTGAAAGCACATACGTTCTTCCACACACCACACACACACACACAGACTATCTGTGGAAAGTTTGAGCTCAGCCTGCTTGGCAGCAAATTTCTTGTGCATGCGAATTTATGGCCAAAACTGAAAGCCAAGTGCATATCGTAACAAAGCCCCTGGTGTCAAAGATGCCTGATGGCGCAGGAAGCAAGGAGACAACAGCACCATAAAGTCGGCAGGACCATAAGGACTCCCTTTGTATGCAAGTATGCGTGTGTGTGTGTGTGCGAGTGTGTAACTACTGAAACAGTCGAACTTGCCGAGTCTGCGCAACTAATGTCTTTTGCCAGGCCATGAATTGTGTAACAGTCAGCACATATTTATGCAGCCTAATGCATTCCATGTAATAGGTTTTCTACGATTTACAGTCAGCCCAGAATGAGATGTTGAGCGAGAGCTTTAGGGCAAAATCAAGCTAGAAATATGAAGAGCTCGAATTGTTGGCGTGTTTAACTCTAAAGTTCTCGCAAAGGTATCAATAATTTGTTTTCTGTTTTATCTTAACTTTAGCACTTCTGGAAAATGACAAGAAATAAGATAAGTTTTGCAGTCTCAGATCGCGCTCGCTTTCTATTGTACTCAAGTGCTGCGAAAAACAATTTGCATTGAATTTGTTGGACAACAGTTTTCCGGGCAGGACATCTAAATCAATCCTGAATCTACAAAGCGCTCGCCAAACTTTACACAAAACACTGGCGCTCTATCTCTCTCTCTTCTCTCTCTATCTCTCTCTTTGTGTTTTTTGTTTACTTTGTTTATTTTGTGGTTGTTGTCGAGTCTTGCAACCAGCTGCCGAATTTATGTGCAACACTTGTTACACATACGACATGTTGGACGTGAGCACAGTTCAAGACAAATCGATTGCATTTTCTCTTTGGCTGCAGCAACAGAAACTTCTGCCTCGACATAATTTATTGATCACTTTATTACGCCCTCCACAGCGGGAAAACAAGTGAGAAAAACCCAAACAAAAAATGTAAATCGACTTTTGAATACACTGTCAGGGAAGAAATCTTTAAATTAAATTCAGTTCACAATTCGCCTTGTGTTCTGGCTTCTCTCGCAACAATTTTTGTCATTTTTTTGGTCTTGTCAGCGCAGCTTCTGACAATAACAGAAAAATTGCAATTTTTGCACAACGTCAACGTCAGAGTTTGATGGACAGTATCTATCTACAATACATGGTGGCTTATGACAAGAGCTCTGACAGAAAAGGGAACGCTGTTGGACATATCTTTAATTATCAATATTAAATAAACCCTACAGTCAATGAAAGTATCAAGATTCTTAATAACTTAAAATGATTACTAAGCTCAATTCAATATTGTTCTTTACCGATACCAAGCTACTAACTTTTTAGTCAAATACTGTACAGGGTATTTAACAGTCAACACCTTTCAATTGTAATATTCTTTACTAATTTTCAGTTGTTCTCCTCGCAATATCTTACCTTTGCTTGATTTAACTACTTATCAATCTCCCGCATCAATCAACTTCCTTTGAGCCAAAGCGCGAATTTACTTGGAAAACTTTTCTAATTAGCATTAAGAGGCGGGGCCCAAAACAACTGTTATAAAACGCCCACAGCTTTTCCAGGAAAAAGTCGAATTTAACTTTAAGCCAGACAGAATGGTATCGGAATCCTTAAATCTTTTTATGCGGTCGCACTGCACACTCCGCCACATTTGGCAGTTTGTCAGACATGTGCGGGATTTAATTAATATTTATGTTTTAATTCCCGATTACGTGGAGTGTCATCAGGTTGTCGTCTCACAGCGCATTTGTCGCTTCATGTGGCTTAAATCTCTTTAATGCCCTTAAGCTTAAAGTCCAAATGAAAGAGACTTTTAATATGGTAGGGTAAACATCTTTAATTTAATTTATTATTTTTATTTTAATATATTTATTTTTCTTTTCAGTGATCTGCTTATAATATGATATTTAAAGACAAGAAATAAATAAATCATACATAAATACTTAAGTATACAGACAATCAACAAAAACATGCCTTCGATTTCAAATATATTCCAAGGACTTTTGGCATCGTAAATTGTAATTAATCGAAGTCGCAAAGCAATTGCAGAACTCATCAATGACGGCCATAGAGAGAGAAGGAGAAATGCGGAAAATATCCGAAAAAAGAGAAGAAAAACATTAGAAAAACAATTAAACTAATTGACAGCAATTTATACGCAACAAAAGAAAACTTGCGACACCAAAAAAAGGGAGAAAATTGGCATTGCGAAAGTTTTTCGGAGCAGCAGAAAGAAAATCGCCGAGAGTTGAGCAAAGGAGAAGTATAGTCTGACTGGAGCGGGCGAAAGTACTATATGCAGTTGCCTATCCATTTATTTAGCCACTAATGAAACCGCAATGAAAGAGTTGCTAACAGCAAAGGGGAATGTAACGCATTAATTGGCGAGCAAATTCGAACGAGGCTGCAAAAGGGAACTTTTAATTCTCGTTCGGCTGAAGACGCTGCTCCACCCACAAGACACCCAAAGAACTTGTGTAACAGACAAGCTCTTAGTGCCAGACACACGCGATGGGAGTGTCTAACCATCTGTATATATATAGTTTTATATAAAAACATATATGTAACCTGTACAGGAAAGTCTCATGCGCTAACTTAAAGCAAATATGTCTTACGGTTTCGTAACTTACTTCTGCTGGTTCCTTGCGTCTAACATGCTGTCGACATGTTGTGCGACCAAATCAACTTTGCTCAGACTCCATGTGTGTATGTATGTGTATGCTTACATATGTAGATGTATGTACACGAATTGTTGTGCCGCAGAAGCTGCTTAAAACTTTATCGAAACACCAGATTCAAAACTTATGCGGGACTTGCTACTTGTCTAGCAAAGCTTCAGCTGCAGCTTCACGTTTATCTTCATCTTCATCTGATGCTTATTTACTATTCACTTTAGAGGATACAGCAAAAATATTCCCATGTCATGGTTGAAAACGTGCCCGCCTACGCCAGTAGTTGAAAGTTAATTAACATTGAATGCGCCAAGAAAATGTGTCAAGTCATGTCTCACTATGTCTTCATTTGCAGGCATTCAAAATGTGTCATGCCCATCAAGTAAAACATTTTTCACTCTAAATTTTAGCAACATATCATATGGTAAGTGCCTTATACCTTATTTTAAATATATTATTTGTATAATTCAGCCCTTTGTTTTATATTTCAGCACACGTCCAAATGAATACTCCCTTAAATATATATAAAAATCTATAAGCAGCGCACGCAAAGTATCGTGCAGACTACTCTTTGTGTGGAATTCATTATTGGTTAAGCAAAAAAAAGGAAAAAAAGAAAGCAGAACACTTTCCACTAGTCTCTCCCCGACGGGGAATTGAACCCCGGTCTCCCGCGTGACAGGCGGGGATACTAACCACTATACTATCGAGGACTGCGAAAGCAGCGAAGAGAAAAACCAAACATGAATTTACTCAAAGACTTTACCATGCGACTATAAATAAACTGCCATCTGTTCTTTCATATTGCACTACAAACAACCAATGTTTTCTATAAATATATTAAATATTTTTATTGAACACAAAAACGAAGAGCTTATCTACACACGTATAAATTTATGATTCTAGGTAATATTTGGTTTGGTACTGTGGTATTTCACAGCGTATCATCTAGTCAAGCACTTTATCTCGCATTTATGTTTCTTTTATTGTAGCTTTGCAGAGGCAGACGCGTTTTATTGACCTTTATTCCCTTGCGCCAGCCCGCCGCCCGATACACTAATCCGTAAATAAAGAGGGGCAAAATAGATTTTCGGCATATCTTTTGAATGGAGCTGCGAGTGTCGTCGTTATGGTGGGAGCCGCATTAGCCTAATCAAATTGCAGAAAAGGTCGCCCTCCAAGGAGCTTATCAAACACGCAAATTGAATTTGTAGAACGAGTTGGTCGGAGTGCCCGAATAAGTGGTCTGGAGTCCCTCGAGGCGCCTCTACGAACAAGAGTAGCTCGGCGAACTCCAAGTTACTTCACTCGTTCTCTTTAATTTTTACGAAATTAATTGCCAATCTCTGTAGCATACCCATGCACATACAGATATATACTACAAACGTATATGGGCCTAGGCCCACGGGTGAACAATGAAGCAATTATAGGCTGCCATGGCAGACCACTTGGCAGGGCAAAGTTTACCTTGACTTTGGCTAAAAGTTGCCTAGTGAGACGCCTGAATGCATTGCGAGGGGAATTCAAAAAAGGCACGTGGAGCGTGTTCAAATGAATGCATCGAGAAGTGCTTGGGGTGAATAAGAGCAGGGCAGAAAGCGCTCGATTGGAAGGTGCCTTGGCGCTGCCTGAAAGGCTTTTCAAAGTGTCCTTGGCCTGCTGAGTTTCACGGCGAATGGCTCACGAGATGTTCACAAAACGAATATTTATTGATTACGAATCAATAAAGTTGGTGCATAACCAAATCAGCTGATTGATCTCGTCAACAAATATATATTTATTGGTCTGCAAGTGGGTTAACTAGTCGGCTACGTGATATGAGAGTCAACGCAGCTGCCTCGATACACATATTTCCATCTTCGACATGCAATTAATGCAACAATCTTGTGACGCCCTGTTGGCCCAAAGATACAATATTGAAAATTCATCGCCGTTGTCCCCGACACACTCATGACACACTCATGACTCGTCATGCGGACAGCCAGACCCCTGGGATAGACAGGCTAAGCCCGATTCACACCATTCATTAGCATGCAAATTTGAGCAGTTTTTGGCTCTCTGGTCTTCGGTCTGCCACTCTGTAGCAGCCACACAGCATCAGCTCTGACCTCGTTTATAAGTTATTTACTTTTTCGCAGCAAAAACCCGCATGACAAACTTTCCACCACAAACTACGTAGAGTTCGGTGCAGAGTGCAGAGAATTTCGTCGCATGCTTGCGAATTCGCAGCCAAATGTTGCAAAATTGGTTCTATCTATTTTGCCAGCATATGCAGGAGAAACTATTTATCGCCTCTGCTCCCAAAATATGACCAAGTGTATTGGATACGAGTTTTCGGACCATCTGCTTGCCACGATAGTTTTTGTTTATATTCGCATATTGGCTAAAATAACAAGTTCAAACTGTTTTCAGTGACAAAGTTGTCGACCTGATATTATTTTAACCCGTATTGGTTTAGCTGTTTATTCACGCTCGGCAGAATACCACGATGGATCTTAGAATTATAATTAAAATAATAGTTTGTATTTGTATGTTTGCTGTTTGTATTTATATTGGAGCTATATGATATAAAGGTGCTTGGTGAGAGCCATTCTACATAGTTACAAAAAGTTTCCCAAACTGTAGTTTTTTACTTTAGTTTTTTCCTGCATAATCCACCAACCTCTTAGGGATTTTCTATTTTGTGTTTTAGTTAAGTTTTTTGTGTGTTCTCTAAAGTTTTCCAACTCTCTCTTCATTCGACATTCTCAATCGTGGCTTTTCTTAGCTGCACACAATCATATGTGTGTAAGTTTTGCAAAGCCCAATGCCTTTTTCCTGTTTTCCACTAACACTTTTCCACTTTCCTCTTACTTTGCACAGAACTTTTCTATACTGGAATCAAGCTTCGGCATCGCAAATGCATTGCAAAGATGCTAAAACTAGTATTAGAAGTTGAGTGCAGCATATTTTTACTTTGACTTCTTATCCCTTTGTCAATATAGTCAGTGTAAAAGCAACCATGTGCGCGATTTATTGTGATGTCAATCCTAAAGAGCACACGTGATTTTGTTATTTATCGAACAAGAGCAAAAGAAAACAAAGTAACCACAAAGCCATGAACTTTGTATATTTGCTATACCTGTGTGTGTATATAAAAATGTTAACATATAATGTACAAATATATTATATAGGTATATATTCAAGTCTGTCGTCACAAACTGTAATGTATTGCAAGGTCATTGATTCTTTCTCTCTTATTATATTATTTCTGGAAACACAATCAATTAATTAATAAGCTTAAGATTCTGAATAAGACTTAGGCTTGCGGTTAACCAGAATGAGTGCACAAATTATTCATTGCATTATGATGGGAAAGTTATAGCGCAATAATGTTTTCTTTAGTACACTCTCCGACGTTGATAGAGAAGCTTCAAATGCATTGGATAACACATTGCTTTTTGCAAGCGCTCGGTATAGGATTCGTTTTAGGTTTCTCGTTTTCAGCTTTGTTGCCTCCATGCCCGCGGGTCGAATTCCATTTTATGAAAAGGATACAACATGCAGACGGAAGTGTCAGTCTTGTAAACATGTCCAACTACTTTCGACATACTCCGCGCAATGAGTACGCCATGACGAGTTATCTTTGCGTGGATGAGCAGGGTCTGCCCGTTATGCGTCGTTGCCAGGGAAACGGACAGTGGGAACCGCTGGGCAATATCAGCTGCCAACAGCATAGTTATCTCAGTGATCATCTCTTCAAAATGGACTTGTTTCTCAATGGCAAGTCTACTTATCGCGAAGAGAGACCCGATCCCTACCAAATAATGAATAACGTAAGCGAGACCGTATTGAACTTCATGGAACCGCTGCAACCCGTCGATGTGATATTTATAGCGAGAATTATCGAGACCGTCACCAAGTCACAACCCAATCTGACCGTCAGCACTGACATAATCAGTGTATACAATCATTTGATGACTACATCGAACAGGGTGTTGCAGATCGCATCTCGCTTTAATGCAACCAGAAAGTTACTACAAAACTTCGAGGAGTTTACGAACAAGTTGGCCCCGCCAAGCTGCAATAAGCCCGAAGAATTCCACTCTCCCATTTCGGTGTTGGATGTGAAGTACTCTGCGGGTCTTCTGCTGCTGATCGGAGAGAAGATCAGCGTGATCCATTTAAATCCCCAGTGTAACAACTACACGGGCGTAGCAATTTTCAATCGCAATGGTCCTGGCAGGCGAAACTGCAAGCATCATGGTTACTGGTACCGTCTGCTACAACCCACTCAGAACCTTCTGGATCTGAAGCAGGAAGAGGGTCTGATTGCCGCTACCTATCTGAATGAGGAGTTGTGGAAAGCTTTGCGGGATAAAGGAGCCACATATCTTGTCTTTAAGGTCTACACCAACAACGCGTTCTTTTTTGATGTCTCCACGCCACAGGAAAAGGCGACTCCGATTAGCAACGTGCTGTCGTTGAATGTACTCGGAGTTCAAAGTAATTAACGGGGTGACCTAAGCTAAATATATAATGGATTCAAAGTAATGAGGCTATATTCCTTTTATAGATTCAGTTCTGCAGAGCTTGCCGTATAAACTGACTTTTCTGCTGCACCACAAGAAGGAGAACCCAACGCATGTAAGCAATGATTATTGTGGCTACTGGAGCCATGGCAAGTGGGCAAGGAAAGGTGTGACTAAGCATTCATGGAGCACGGAATCACTTGCCATCTGTGAGACAACCCACCTGACATCGTTCGCCTTTCTTATGGGCGGCAGCTGCAAGCAGACCAATTGTGCGACAGACGAGACCCTCCTGAATACCATCACCACTGTTGGCTGTTGGCTCTCATATGTTGGCACTGTGGGCATTTGGTTGACCGCGCTACTCTGCAAGAGGTGGCGATCCAAGCCCACTACAAGGCTCCTTCTACATCTGAGCTTTGCAATGGCGCTTCTCTACGGTCTCTTGCTGTTATTGGACTTCAATGAGATGTGGTGGCATTACCAGTTCGCGCAAGGTGACATCGCTTGTACAATTGTGGGCACGATCTTTCAGTATGCCGTACTTCTGCTCTTCTCCTGGATGCTGCTCATTGGCTATCTGCAGTACCAGCGACATGTCCAGCTGGTTGTGGCCAGCCCAGATTGCACAATACCAAAAGTAATTGTCGTAGCCTGGACATCGCCTCTGCTACCGACGCTGCTGCTGCTCTCCATCGACCATGCATCTTATCGCCCACTTCCATTTGCTTCGGATAGATCGGTGTGTTATCCCTCCGGCAATGGCTTGGACTACGGTGTCTTGCTGCCCATTGGTTTGGTTTTAATATCCAATAGCTACGTGTTCGTGCGCATTTTCTTTCGAATCTCCAACCTGGAGAATCGAAATATACAGGATGTTTGGAGGCAGATGAGATTATTCGTGCTTCTCTTCTTCCTGCTGGGCATGACTTGGATATTCGGCTTAGGAACCTACTCTCAACTGGGTTATGTCTTTAATTTTCTCTTCTGTAGCACAGCAACCATTCAAGGTTTTGTTCTCTTCGTATTCTTTGTGCTCTTTGACAGTATTTCCCGGAACTTTTGGCAACAATTAATTCGTCGAAGGGGGCGAAACGACAATGCTTGAAGGAAAGCTAATAATGAAGTAAATCAAGTTTATTTTAGATTTTGGCCACGCCCCCGTCAATCGATATAAACTAAAGTCTAAGCCTTATTTTAGACATTTGAGCAACACAATTAAAACGAACCGCCAAATGATTTCTTGAAACTTGATTGCGATCGGGTGACTAACATAAGAAATTATTTAAGAAATAATTAGATGTAGTGATATCGAAGCCGCTTCCTGAAAGTATGCAATACAAAATATATTTTTTTAAGAAATTCGTTTTTGTTTGCGGGTTAGGTGGGTATATCACAGTCGGGCGCGTTCGTCTGTAACTTTCCCACTAGTCTCAAAACATGTATTATTCACCACTGTACCACAAAACCGGCATATAAAAATAAAATACTCAGTTCTTAGAATAGAACTCATCCACTTGCCTGTAGCTCCTTAAAGATTTTTCGCAAAGTAAATTCCTGAGTCGTGTATTTGAAGCGTAAGGGAAAGGTTCACTGGCGAAACAAGTTCATCGATAATTTTAAATAAAAATGGGTGTATTTTTGCTAGTTTTCGGCGGCGTTGTCGCCGCCTTCGATATAGCTCTCTGCACATTACTTAGCCTTTACCTTCACAAGGATTACTCTAACACTGAAGATAAGTTTGAACCCGATTGTCTGCAAGGTGAGAAATAAATAAATGTGTTTGCTAAATATTCTTAAATTGATTTAATTATTTTTTTCAGGTCATATTGAAATACTCTTTTTTATTGCGCTGCTGTTGTTGCTGACTGTTTTAACTGCGCTCCTTTTCATTTTGACTCCGAAAAACGTAGGTTAATTTTATTTGCCTTTAAAACTAAATTTTGATTTTATTATTTGCATAATTTTCTACAGGCAAAACTAATGATGTTTACACCTTATCTGACCGTCTTCCTTCTTAAGCTAGTCCTCACCATTGCATGTGCGATAGCTTTATTTTCTCCAAAGGAGGAAGAAGTTCCCGATTATTTAATTATGCAATACTTAATTCCGGGCCCTAAAGTGAGTTCCTCATGAGGTTTCTGTGAAATTTTCTTATCATTTGATTCTTTTTAAATCTTTTTCTTCACTCGTTTATTTTTCTTTATTTCATTTCATTTCAAAGAACTGTACTAGGACTACGAACTAAAGACAGAAATATGTATACATATTTATTTATATATAGCTGTGTGAATAATATATCTACGTAAGTATATGGCACACCCTATATCGTGACTTTTATTTTTTTCTATAATTAATGAGGGTATATTCAATTTGTCCAGATGCTTGCAACGGACCAAAGCAGAGTGCTCCGGCTTCCTAAAGTTAAAATACTCTAGCATTAAGAATCATTTTATTTATATAGTATTTATATTATTCATATGTTGTATAGTATTTTTTATTATTTGCAAATGTTAATTTATCATATTTATTGTTAAATCAAGTATTGAAACGATCTATAGAAGTAAAAAAAAAACACAGCTTGATTATTCTACACTTCTAGCTAGATTTTATTTCAATTTTAAGATTTTTGGCGTTCATAGCTGAAATCACTTTATACATATACATACACATACATCTACATATATACAAGTACAGTTGGAAGCATCTATAATAGTAAGGGGAGCATTATTTTCCCGATCCGGGAGCCCTGGGATTGGGTTCGATACGCAACAGCTGCTTGTGCTGGCCAATCATGTGCTGGATGTGATTGCACTCACGCAGCTGGGCCTTAAACTCGTCCAGAGTCTCATAGAGAATGGGATACAGGGCCGGAAGGAGACCGTGATCGAGCGTGGGGAACAAATGGTGCAGAATATGATCACCGAAATGGGTGAGCACAAGAAACTGTGACCATTTCAGATCACCCCTGTCGATGATAGTGTCCACCTGGAAGAGACCCCAGTCACGATCCTCGCGATGTGCGTCGCCTTCGTGATAGATTTCAGGGTCATGATGGGCAGCATTCAGGCCGATAACGCAGAACGCGAAACTGGCGATCGACGTCATCGCCAGCCACTGGCGTATACAGAACAACACTCCAGCCGATCCGCCCGACCCCACATACATGGACAGAGGTATGGTGAGCGCCAGCAGATCGTGCCAGTACATGATGTTTTCGTGGCGCAGCGAGTAGTAAATACTGTGAAATAATCGAGATTACCGAGATTAGAGATCATTTGATTTAGCAGGAGGGGCATCAGATCACTCGCTTACCGCGTGCCGATTTGCAGGAAGAATGCAATCGCATAGGCCAAAGGTTCCGTTACCCACGACACATAGCGCAGTGCCTTGCTCTTTATGTTGGGATTGGGTATCCAGCAGAGCAGCGGCTCGAACATGCTCAGCTCGAGATCGTAGTAGGAATTGGGGTAGATGTGATGCGACATGGCGTGCGAGATGCGCCATGCGCAGTAGTTCATCAGGCCCAGATTGAAGGTGTACATCTGCCAGTTGTCGCGGCGATGGAAGTAGTTGTGGGACACGATCACAGTCCAGACCAGAGCCACACCCGCCAGCACCAGAGCCAACAGGCTGTCGTACTTGGCACTGGCAATGGCAAAGATATACGTGGCAAGAAGTATGCCGAAGTGAATCAACTGTGCGGAGGAGAAATCGAGTCAGGATCAGTGTTCAGTAAGGATCAGTTCGGAAGCATATGTGTGGAAATCTTTCACTTACATCACTCTTGCGCTTGGGTGCCTTATCGGTTGTCTTTAGCTTTTCGATCACACGCTTCTTCAGGGTCTTGTAGAAACCATCTTCGTGCAGGGTCAGTGTGTAGATCCTTGGCTTGGCCGCATCGCGCACCTTGTACTTACTGATCATCTTCTCAGGCGCGGAGGTCAGATGATGAGCTTCGAAGGCTTCGGTAATGTCCGTGCCCTTCGTTTCACGTATCCAGAAAGGACCTCCAGGATGTTTGTCAATGAACTCCGTGAAGTCGTAGATGCCATCGTGGATACGCCAAAGTCCTTCGGCCTCATCATCCTGGCGCTTACCCTTCTGCCAGCTGTGCACCGTGACCAACGGCGAGTTGCGATAGGTGGGAAATTTAGTGGCAATGCCACATTCCTTCCACGTTTCAATCACCATGCTTGCGTATCCTTGAGATCCCTGAGTGCCCAAGCAAATTCGAACTAAACTCGCCAAACCGCCGTCACGAACTGAAGCGCGACAGGGCCCGTTTCAAGTATTTTAACGAATCCCATCCCATTATGTCAAAAAATCGATGCACAAATAAATAAAAAATATTTCCATTTTGATAAGAACAGCACCCGACCACGGCCGAACCCAGGCCGGCCCAGCGCGAGACGGTCCCCTTGCTATCAGGTCCCATGTCGGTCGCTCTGTCCAGCTGTCAGTGGCGTCCGACCAATGTCAGATCTCGCAGCACCGGCCCAGCAATGCGAGCCCACAGCGAGTTATGCCTCTCACACGTGTGAGTCTTCTCTTATCAGTCGATTCCAGACAACATAACACTGCCACACGCACACGCACACACACGCGCGCGCTCGCACACCCTGCAAACCCAGCGGGCTGGTGTGGGTGATCCGGCGCAGATGATCGAATCTCAAGTGCCTTCAGCCCCCCCGCTTCCAGAGAGAGACCTACGCCAATGCGAGCAGCTACGCATATCAATAGCGAATACACTCAGAGAAAAAGAGGGGGTATATTTAATACGTTTTCACATTCAAATAATATTCTTCGGGTTTTCTGCAAGTGTTATGGGAAGGTTAAAGGAAGGTTCTTGTTTTGCAGAGCTAATCATGACCAAGCAAAAAACCTGTGACTTTAGAGTATTTATTGAGTATTTAAATATCAATTGATGCTCTAATACCAGCCTAATAAATTTATATATACTATACACTTTGTATATATTTTAAAGATCAAACCAGCTGATTATTTTTTTTTTTTTTATTTTTTTTTTTTCAATTCAACAGTGATACGTAATTTGTGTAAATGAAAAATATACTTATGTTTTCATAATCAAAGAGTGTAAAATAGATTAATCTTAAATACAGCTAGAGTATACAAATGAGTCGTTTATGGCTGAGCGATGATGTTATGGCAAAGTCTATTAATACCATGCTGTCTGTCAGCATTATGTAGATTATGGGAAACTCAACTGGCACTAAGAATGCATTATCAGGGTCTCGATTACGCGACAGTTTTGCGGGTCATTGGAATTTTTTCCACACGAGGTTTTAGCAAAACAAAATACCTGCTCAATATCGATTAGGTTGCGCTTTATGCAATTGCTTAAATGCATAGAAAATACTCTGTGGAATTAAGCAAAGTGTTCGCCAGTATATTGGTTTAAGTGCTGTGGCTCCGCATAAATGTAAATAGTGATCTTTATGGCTTCTTTATATTATTATATTATTTATTATGACTTTACGATTATATTGAACTCAATTGTAGAGCGCAAATACTAAGGTTCATTGATAAAACCAAAGTGAGAGCACTTAATAAGCTCAAAGCTCGAGTGTTTTGATACGCTCGCGACGAGCTTTTCTGATTAATCGAGCTGGGTGAGACCAAAAACAGAGCGACGCTCCAGCCGAGACTTCAGTAGGCGAATCGTAAACAAAGCTGTCGGCCAGACCGAGCGGAAGGTCGGTGAGGTCGGTGGTCACAGTGACCGGTTTTCAAATTTCAATGTGGACTTCGACTAAAAGACTAAACGATTAGACGAGCAATTATCAGGTTTGATTATCTTAAAATGCCACCCAATGCGGAGCTGGAAGCGTGGCGAGTATCGGGAATTTCTCGCACTTATCCCACTTATAGACGCCAATTTCCCATTACCGAAGAAGGGTATGTATCTTCCAAAGTGTTAATTGCAGTTGCTGAACTTATATATTCTCCCCCTTCTAAGCTGGCTGCAGGGCAAACATGCGGACGATGCAGCTGAGGAATTGTGGCGCATCCGCGATAAGCTCTACGACTTGACAGACTTTGCCCAGCGACATCCGGGCGGCGCTTTCTGGATCGAGCAGACAAAGGGTACTGACATCACGGAACCCTTCGAGTCGCATCACATTGAAGAGCATGCCAGTCGGATGCTCAGCAAGTTCGAGGTACGGAAGGCCTCCAGTCCCAGGAATTATCAGTTCACGCTGGAGGAGAACGGGTTCTATATGACGTTGAAGCGACGCGTACGCAGGAAGCTGCAGTCGCTGCATTATCGCCCGTCTCGGAAGACTGATGTGCGTGAGAGACCCACAACAACTATATATTGTATATATATTATCTCTTTCTCTTTCCTTGCTTACTTAGCTTCTTCATAGTGGCATCTTGGGCGCAGTCTTTCTCCTTAGCTGGGCAGCTACCGTGCTGGACTCGCTGCTCTTACGCGCCTTTGCCGGTCTGGCGCTGTGCTGGTTGGCCACCTCCGCGCACAATTACTTCCATCAGCGGGACAACTGGCGCATGTATACTTTCAATATGGTGCTAATGAACTTCACCACGTGGCGCATCTCTCACGCACTCTCCCACCATGTCTATCCCAACTCGCTGCACGATCTCGAGATGTCGTTCTTTGAGCCCTTTCTCTGTTGGGTGCCTAGCCGGCACTATGCAAGCCCTCGGCAACGTATGATCTCTGTACTGATCTCACCGATTATATACACCTTAATGGTTCTGGTGCAGTTCCTACAGCGGTAAATTGAATATTCTTAGCTTCATCTTCTCTGTAATCCAATTCTTCTTCTTTTCCAGTATCGTTCTCTCAGTGCTGAAGTCAAACATAATGTATTGGCACGATCTCTTGGCTTTCACACTGCCTGCATTTCTATATCTGACCACCAATGTGGGCCTTGGCTCAGCGATCGCCAGCTGGGCTATTATATTGGGCACGGCCAGCTTTCTGTTTGGTTTCATTGGCCTGACGGCAGCTCATCATGATCCTCGCATATATCACGATGGTGACGCAACCAGATCGGATCGTGATTGGGGCCTGTATCAGCTGGACACTATCATCGATCGCGGCGATATCAAATGGTCGGATCTACTGGTGCTCACACACTTCGGAGAGCATGCACTGCATCATATGTTCCCCACGCTGGATCATGGGGTGCTTAAGCAGCTCTATCCGGAGCTACAACAGACCCTGCAAGAGTTCCGCAGCGAGCTACGTGAGATTAACCATTGGGGTCATATCAAGGGTCAAACTCAGCAGCTGCTACGCACCACGGCCAATCCCCTTGCGCCGGGCAGTTCTAAGTTTGAATGAGGTTTAAAGGGAGCACAATATAGGTTGTTGGTTGGGTTATGATATTATTTCGATATTTATTAGTTATATATGATTTTTAGCAATCAATAAAGCTATATAACGTTGTTATATCTCTATTCAAAGCAATGAGAACCTTTTTCACCTGCCGTAAAAAAAGTTTCCTATGTAGATAGTAAAGGCTTAAAAATTTAACCCTCTTAGTTAAACAAGGTCAATATAGAGCAATTTCACAATACAAAATATAATATGCAATGTCATTCAAAACATTAAAAAAACAACGCTATTGTTTACACCTATAGTTTTTATCTGATCTTATATGGACACGCTCGACGCACTCAACGCTGATCGTCATCAATGTTAGTTGTCAACAAATAAATAATGTGTATTGGTCTAATGACATGTGTACGAGTATAGTACATACGTGTATGTACATATGTATGTTTCAATTATACATATATTTATGTTTATATCATTTGACCAACAGAAATGTTTTATCTATTCGTTGTTAGGAACACTCGGCAATTAATGATGACGTCTGAGCTTTATCTTTAATGACATATGTAGTACTGCACAATTATATATTGGATTGACCGTTGATTTTGCATACAAACGGCGTTGACATTATTTTTAAACGGCTCATGACTCTGTTTTTGTATTTTATCTTTTGTCTGTTGTCAGCTGGAACTTTTAGCTTGCTTTAGAAAAAAAGCGCGCGTAATTAGGTTTATAATTGTTTGTTTGGCGGCAATTTTTATATGAAGCCCACAAAGAAGGATTTCACAGGCCCACAAAAAAAAGTGTCATGATCTTCAGATTCAGATTTGAAAGGTCAAAAAACATATAGAAACATATATCGCACTACCCGATCACTTTTTTTTTGTGGGCCTGTGTTTTCTTAATATTTTACTTTATTATTTCTCCCATTTGGGAGATTTTTAACTCAAAGAAAATTGCCCAATAGTATTTTGTGCAATCAAGTATCAATCATTTTTTACCATAGTTATATTTTGATTGAATTAGTCAATTTTTGAAGGTAGATCAATGAAGTACTATACATATTATTTTTAACGTGTACTACAGAAATAGAGTAAACAGACTTGATGCTGAATATTTTGACATTTAAATATGCGAACCAATAAATGCAAATAAGATGAAATTTGGAACTAGTTCAACTCTAAATGAGCACATGATAATGTTAAAATTAATCAACGAATAATTGATTATGTTTTTATTCTTATTATACAAATAACTAGTGTATGTTAATCATATTTGTAATTATACCTAGCACAGCTTTAATTATTATTATCTTTTCACAATATTTAATAGTATTGTTTTTTTTTATGAAATTACAATTGCACAATGTCAACTAACATAACATAATTAGGCGAATTTTTCGGCAATTGCTTGTAGTACAACTGTTATACATCTGTTATACGTCTGGCGGCTTCCACAGTAGTCAAGCCGACCGATTAGTGACGTTCGATAAGGGTATTCGGCAGCGACTTCGGCGCCCGCTTCGCATATAAATAGACAGCTCGGCTGGCAGTCGATCGTGTAGTGAGCAATTAGTCGTCTCGTAACTCAGTCGACGGTCCATAAATACATATCATAAGTGAATATATGTGAATATATATATAGCACAACAATGGGAGGCTCGCGCTGTTCGGTATTGTTGTTATTGTCGCTGCTGGTGATGGCATCACCGACATGGAGCGCCAACATATTGGGACTCTTCACCAGTCACAGCCAGTCGCATCTGATCTTGCACATGTCGATGATGAAGGCCCTGGCGGAGGAGGGTCACAACGTGACCGTGGTATCGGTGCTGAAACCAACAGTGAGCCACAAAGATATCCATCAGATTGTGGTACCTGTATCCGATGAGCACGAGCAATCGATTCAAAGTCAATTGTCACAAATGGCGGGCGAGAAGAACTCAATAATCGGCACCCTGCTCCGCCTGCTGACCGGCATGAGCGCCATGATCGAATCACAAGTGGATGTAATGTCCGATCCGAGGTTTCAGCGCATCTACGAGACCAAGTTCGATTTGATGTTCATGGGATATTTCCTCAATGATTTCCAGTTGGGCGTGGCGCACAAGCTGCAGGTGCCAGTGATTGTGGCCTGGATGCAGGCACCAATACCCGTGATCGATTCATTCGTGGGCAATCCCCTAGAGATCTCTTACGTACCCGTTCTGGGGGCATCCGCAGAGAGAGGCAAGCCCCTGAGTTTCGCCAAGCGTCTCGAGAACTTTGCCAAGCATCTGGCTCTCCATGGCATTGGCCAGGCCTTCTATCACCGCGTCGATATATACTACGCCCAGCTCTTTGGCAACGAACCGAACTTCCCGACATTGAACGAAGTGAAGCGCAACATCTCGATGGTTTTCACCAACAGTCACCTGATTAGCGAAGGTCCCATTAGACCATTGGTACCCGCCTCCGTGGAAATCGGTGGTATACAAATCAAGGAAAAGCCCAATCCGCTGCCCGAGGATATGGCCAAGTTTCTGGATGAAGCGAAGGACGGAGCCATCCTATTGTCCCTGGGTTCGAACATCAAGGGCTCGTCGGTCAAGCCGGAACTGGTGGAGTCGATGTTCAAGGTGTTGTCGGGTCTCAAACAGCGTGTGATCTGGAAGTGGGAGGATCTCAGCAAGACTCCGGGCACATCCCCGAATATACTCTATAAGAAGTGGCTGCCACAGGACGACATTCTCGCCCATCCGAATATCAAATTGTTCATTACCCACGCCGGCAAGGGAGGCATCACTGAGGCGCGCTACCACGGCGTGCCCATGGTGGCACTTCCCATCTTCGGCGATCAGCCAGTCAATGCAGAGAGCATGGAGAAAGCCGGCTATGGCATTGCCCTCGATCTGCTGCAACTGAACGAGGAGAACTTTGGCGCCAGCATACGAGAGGTGCTAGAGAATGGGAAGTACAAAGCGGAAATAGGCAAATTCTCGCAGCTCTACCGGGACAGGCCCCTCTCCGCCCGGCAGTCGGTGATTTACTGGACAGAGTACGTGCTGCGACACAAGGGTGCTCGGCATCTGCAGAGTCCTTCTGTGCACATGGGCTTGGTGGCCTATCACAATCTGGATGTCTACGCTCTGCTGTTAGCGGCTCTCTCCATTCTACTCCTGATCAACTTTTTGACTGTTAGATTCATTTATCGCAAATGCTTTGCTAAACCAAAGGCCATCAAGAAGTCAAAGCAGCAGTAAACTACAGTATAACACAATACGGAACTGATTAGTCATAACTACGTGTATTTCAAACATAAACAATATAGTCGTCATGATGACTCGACAACTTTATCAGTCTACCCACCATGCAGACACCATTAGCTCTGTTATGCAATACCTTTGTTGTTGTTGGGCACTAAAATAGCTTTAAGTGGAAAATATTTTGATAGTATTTTACATAGTATACGAATAAAGAGTGTTGAGTATTTTTTACTATATATACTTCTGTAGTTCTTGGTATCATATCGATAAGTTCAATACATTACACGACATTATACGAGCAGACCCTACACATCTGGGTTCAAAAATGATCGTCATTGTGTGTTGTGCGCTTCCTACAGCTAATCAGCAGCAAGGTCTACGAAATAAATAGCCTTAACTAACCTACAATTAATGAACAATATAGAAATTTGTTATCGAACCATATGGGTTGACTTTTTGAGTGGTTCTTAACTCACTCTCATCATACGTTCTAAAGTACAGTGTGCATTCGATGAAGTTTACTATGCATAGTGGGAAAAGGCAGATAACTCAAATTTTAAAGATAGAGATTTGATTCTTTTTTTTGATTTTCAAAATATATTTTTTTACCACCGCTTGTCAGAATTTCGCTTTTGAAGTAATAGAAGAATTTCGAACTCTAAATTACAGAAATAACTACATAGATTTCGTCAAATTTAATCTTTAATTACTCTGTTGCTGAAGGTGGTAAAAATATATAAAAATTTTTTTGAGTAGCTTAAAATGTCGTTCATTTTTTAAAAATTTTTTTTTTAATTTATGACACCTTAAAGGTTGTAAAAATGCCAAAAAAATCACTTTTTCCAATAGTGCTATGGTTAAGAGGCAGATAACTATGATGAGACTTTTGTTTAAGGGAAACTATAAGATAACTTTATGATGTATTATTATATTTACATATGTATATGTGAATATGTATGTTTGTATATATGTATGTACGTATGTACGTGAAGATAAAAATATGTTCTCGATCCGTAGACTCGGATCTTGTTTTATGTGTTACTTTGATTAATCGAAAGATCGGTTATTTATTTAAATTTATTCTTCTCATTTACCTTACTAATTATTAGCTCAATGTGTTGTAGATATTGTTTAATATAAATTGACTGAATAATTAGTTCGATGGCATGATCAGAGCTATACCCTATAAAAACCCAAGAGTAGATCTGATGCTTTTTCGCTCACTCTTGCAATATTTACTGTTAAGATCTCAAGTGTTCACTCTGTCGATCGTTTACTGTGGGTCTCACTTGTAGAAAAATATACATATATACTATACACTTATACTATACATATACACTATATATAAATACATATACCATACGTGCTTGATCAAAACAATAGATAATGAAAGCCGAGAGCGTTCGCCGCGCTTTGCGTCCAGTCATGTAGTCGCTGCAAATTTTAGAGCAAACAATAAAAGCGTGCGACGCCTCTCACCCGGCGATCAGTCGCGTTCAGTCGGGGGAGAAACAATTAAACAATAAAATGGGGAAGGAAAATAGAATAGGAGGATTGCTCCTGTTGCTGTTGGGGCTCACGGCGACGCCTGTGTGGAGTGCCAACATTCTGGCACTGTTCAGCACCTTCAGTCCCTCCCATTTGATTGTGCACATGGCAATGATGAAGACGCTGGCAGACGAAGGACACAATGTGACCGTGGTGGCGGCATTGCCACCGAAGGTGAAGCCACATGAGAATATCACCATTGTGCTGGCACCAACAACGGAGGAGCGAAAGAAACAAATGGCAGAGTACATGGAACAATCGACAAAGCAGCAAATGTCCATGGCATATGCCATGCTTAAGATGATGGTCGAGTCGGGAAGAATGCTGGACAGCCAATACGAGTTTCTGGAGCATCCCAATCTCAAGGCTATTGTCGAAGAGCCGCCGGTGAAGTTCGATCTGATGTTCCTGGGATATTTGATGAACGACTTCCAGTTGGGCATAGCACACAAGCTGGGTATACCCGCCATAATCAGCTGGGTGGGCGTGCCCTTTTGCTATGTCGATGACCAAGTGGGAAATGTCTATGATCCCAGCTACGTGCCTGGTATAAATGTTCCCAAGCCAACGAGGGGAGAAAGCATTGGCTTCCGCTGGCGCATGCGGAACTACTTCACCTGGTTGTTCTTCAAGGGCTTGAGCTTCGGCCTAGAATATAAGATGGAGAGCTACCACAAGTAAGGGAAGATTTGAGTGGTTTCCTTCTCAGCACTAATCCACCTCTTGTCCTCCCTTTAGACTCGCCTATGTCAACGAAACGAACTTTCCCAGCTACAACGATCTGCGACGAAGCATCTCTCTAGTCTTCTACAACTATCACTCCCACAGCGAGGGACCAATACGTCCCACTGCACCGCAGTCCATCGAGATTGGCGGCATACAGATCAAGGAGAAACCGGATCCATTGCCCAAGGAATTGGCTGAGTTTCTGAACAATGCCAGCGAGGGCGCCATCTTCTTTAGCCTGGGCACCAATGTGAAGCTCTCGTTCTTGGCACCGCAGGTGCAGCAGACGCTCTTCAATGTGCTCTCGCGACTGCGATTGCGCGTCATCTGGAAGACGGATGATCTGCAGAATCTGCCTGGCAATTCATCGAATATCTACTTTCACAATTGGCTGCCACAAGATGATATTCTGGCGCATCCGAATCTGAAACTCTTTATCAATCATGCCGGCAAAGGAGGCGTGGCCGAGGCACAGTATCACGGCGTGCCCATGTTGGTCTTACCCGTGTTCGGTGATCAAGCTGGCAATGCAGAGATCATGGTCGCATCGGGCTTTGGCCTCTCCATGGACATACATACGCTTACCGAGGAGACTCTGCAGGCAGCCATCGATGAGTTGCTCCAGAATCCCATTTACGTCGAGAACGTGCGCAAGTTCTCCGCTCTCTATCGCGATCGTCCGCTGACAGCACGTCAGTCTGTCGTCTTCTGGACAGAGTATGTGCTGCGACATCATGGTGCATTCCATCTGCAGAGTCCCTTGTTGCATCTGGACTTTGTGGCACGCCACAATCTGGATGTCTATGCGGTGCTCCTCTTCAGCTTGGCTCTCTCGCTAACCATCTCCTTGCTGCTGCTGCGATCTGTGGCCAGGTGGGTGGGAAGAAGGGTGACTAAGACCAAGGGTGAGGTCACCCACGCCAATGGCAAGGTCAAGCGGCAGTAGGCTAGCCAATGTTCTAATCTAGTACACACACGTTGCGCATACGACGCGTTGTACACGCGTTGCGCTATAATTGCAGTCAGAGTGCAAAACGATTGACACACACCACAGCCAAGAAAGAGGAAGAGAGAGAGAAAGAGAGAGTGTGAGAGTGAGGGGGGAACATAACAAGCCCACACACATGTACATTGTACAAACATGCTCTTACACACATATCTTTATAAGTATCAACAAGTTGCCAGCGCTCGCATCGACTATTAATAGTCGCCCCTCTCTCTCTCTCTCTCACAGTTGCCTGCTAGCTCTCTCCCTCTCCCTTGCTGCCCCTATCTACCTCCTGCTACTATCGGTGCGCTTGCAATCACACTGCGTGAAAAACTAGACTAAGCTATAGATAATGTTTTTTGTGTAGCCTCAGTTTTAGGTCAGTTTTATGAAATAAAAAAATAAAAAAAAATAATAATCAAAATATCGACAATACGTGTACATTGAACCATTATCAGAGCGAAAAGTTCTTATCTGATTTATGAACAGTCTATTAAACCCGTTGACATAACGCCTATGTTGAGCAGACTAGGTGCAGTTTCTTTTTAAAATGAACTGCTTGCAACAAATAAAACAGACTATATAAAACTTAAAATATAAAGACTAAAATACATCAACAAATTCTGAGCAGTGCCAGCAAATCTGTTTTGGAAACTGGTTATTCAAGTCTTATCTCACAAAACGCTGTTTTATTTTTTATCTTTATAAAATTATTATTCACAAAATACAAATTTATAAGGCATTTGAGTTAAATTATTTACTTATTAAATGTAAAACTTTGATAATAGCATATATGTTTTTATTTCATTAAGATCTTGTTCTCTTTTTTTTTTTGCAGCTATATTTAAATTTTATTTACTTTTATTATTAATGTAAAATTTATGATAATATATGTTTTTATTTCATTAAGATCTTTCCCTGGTTTTTGGTTTTTTTTTTTTTGAATCAATTTTTAAATCAATTACGTAAACTGTCTCAACTTTTTTGCCGCTGTGCATTACATTTATAACTGCTTGAGTCGCATCTGACCGCCAGAATCAGAATCATTATTCAGACTCAATATTCAGTTGCTCGCTGCCAGCGAAATTGCGTGTGTCGGGCATCAATTGACTCTCTGTGTGGTGCGTTTTGTTTTGTTTTCGTTTCGTTTCGTATATTGTTTTTTTTTAAATGGTATTCTCTAGTATTTAAATTGAATTTTAAGTTCCGAAGTCTCGAGCAGTAGTGTCGTTGTTATTGTTATCCCACATCAAAGACAAACACCGGACAGAAATCGTGTGTATATGTTGGAACGGGCGACGTGTGGGATATGCTGAATATGTGAACTATAATTATTTTGAAGGGGTGATCTCGTCTCGCACTAAAATGCACCTTAGCCAAAGTCCGTAGAATAACCTTAGCGTTGACATTGTCACCCGACAAATAGCGGCCCTAAACTAGCCTCAACTCACTTAAGAGAAACTTCTCTTAGTTAACGAGAATGAAAACGAGGAATTTCATCACCTTCGGTTAGGTTAACGTGTTCTTCTCTGTTTGGTGACTTCGCTAATCCATTGATTTTGAAATTACTACAAATGGGGCTGACGAAAAATTTCACTGTTATTATGTACAAACTTTTGCAGTATCAGTATCAGTTAGAGCAACAGCGATTTGGGCAGCCCTTATCAGCGAACGAGTAGGCAGCGTAGCTTATCAGGTCTCCGGCAAACGTAACGTACCCCAAAGAGTTTTGATATAAAAAGACCGAACCGGCTGTGACAAGCGCATTCTGTTCTCAGTTTTTCGCAGAGTTAACATGACGAACAATAATCGTTACTCGCTCACGGCCTGCTCCTTTGTGGGCCTGCTGCTCGCGCTCTTCGTGCTGCATGCTCCGGCACCGACAGAGGGTGCAAATCTCTTGGGTGTCTTCACCAGCCACAGTCCGTCGCATCTGATTATCCACATGTCCATAATGAAGGCGCTGGCCGAGGATGGTCACAATGTAACGGTTGTGTCATCGATGCCGCCAAAGGTAACGCACAAGAACATCAAGCACATTGTGATTCCACTCAGCGACGCGGAGGAGAAGCAACTCAACGATGGCATGAGTGTCATGGCCAAGGCGAAACCTTCAATGTGGACCACGTTGAAGACCATGTTTGGTTCCCTGTCGTTGCTGATCGACAAGCAAGTGGATGTCTTGGAGGACGAACGCTTCACCGAGCTGTACCGCAACAAGGGCAACAAATTCGATGCCGTCATCATTGGATTCTTCTTCAATTCCTACCAAGTAGGTCTGGGGGCCAGGTTCAATTGTCCCATTATTGTCAGCTGGACTGGACCGCCGATGGAACAGACCGACAAGATTATAGGCAATCCCATTTTGACCGCATCGGTTGCCACCATGAACGTGGCCGTTGAACCAGGAAAGGCCATGAACTTCCAGCAGCGTGTGGCCAATTTTTGCTCCACCCTTGGATTCCGCATCTTCGGCGCCTATCTGGACTACAAGAATACCGGATTCTACAAGTAAATCGCAAGAGCTAGGAAAATAATTAATAATTAACTAATGAAAATCAATTCTCTTTCCAGACGTCTCTTCGGCAACGATCCGAAAATGATCAGCTTCGAGCAGGCCAAGAAGAATGTCTCCTTGGTGTTCTGCAATAGTCACGCCATCAGCGAGGGACCACTCCGTCCCAATGTGCCCGGCGTTGTTGAGATTGGCGGTATTCAGATTAAGAGCAAACCCGAGCCACTGCCAAAGGACGTTGAGGAGTTCCTTGATAGTGCCAAGCATGGAGCCATACTCTTCAGTTTGGGCAGCAATCTCAAGGGTGACCACATCAGCCCCGAGGTGGTTGCGACAATCTTCAAGGTTCTCTCGGGTCTTAAGCAACATGTTATCTGGAAATGGGAGGACCTTAAGAACACTCCCGGCAAGTCGGCCAACATACTCTACAAGAAGTGGCTGCCACAGGACGACATACTTGCCCATCCCAAGATCAAGCTCTTCATCACACATGCCGGCAAGGGAGGCGTGGCCGAGGCGCAGTATCATGCTGTGCCCATGTTGGCGCTGCCCGTGTTCGCCGATCAGCCCGGAAATGCGGATAAGCTTGTGAAATCCGGTTACGGACTTCGCGTGGATTTGCTTACGATAGAGGCGGACGAGTTCAAAGCTGCCATCAAAGAGATTCTAACCAATCCCAGCTACGCAGAGAAGCTGCAGAAGTTCTCGAAACTCTATCGCGATCGTCCCCTGACAGCCCGTGATTCTGTCATCTACTGGACTAACTATGTACTGCGTCATCATGGCGCTGCACACATCCAGAGTCCCCTGGTGCACATGAACTTCATTGAAAGCAACAACATCGACATTTACTTGATACTCGCACTGATCCTCTTCATTGCCTTCAAAATCAACGTCATCGTGGCGAAGTGCGTTTGGAAGAAAGTGTGTGGTGGTGGCAAGGGGGGCAAGAAGAATGCACAAAAGTCAAAAGTCAAGAAGAACTAATTTAAGTTAGAATAATTAACAATACGATCATGTAAAATATGTAAAATTATCGACGAAAATGAATTTTAATAAATAAGTTCAAACGAAAATAATTCAAATTGTCTTCAAACTGTTTCCCATCCCTGGGTTGTTGCATGTGCTAAGCTTTAATCGAATTTGTGGTGCTTGTCATAGCTACACAAATGCCATTCACAACGAAGCGCATTCACTTCGAATTAAATTCAACCAACAAATGTTAATTTTTTTTTAATTTATTTTAATTGAATTACTCATTAAAATTTATATAAGGGTACCTATGATATTTATTACTGACATATCGAATTTAAGATCTTATTTTTTCCTCCGATTCTGCAGGCTTATCTGTTGCCGTTGGATTGTCAGCGGAAAGGAACTTTTGTAAACTCTCCGGCTTAACAAGCCCGAACTCATCAGCATATTGTATGAGATCACAAATGATGGGCGACTCTACTACCAATATATATTGACATGTCTTTGGCTCCAGAAGGTACATGGACACGGCTGTACCGCTCGTGGTAACGGGCGTGCAGGTGAGCTTGACATCCACCTCGCGTGGCAGTCCAGTACGATCGCAATGCGTTCCCCATTCGTAATGGTGCCATATGGTAGACGATGTGAATCCTGGTCGACGAGTACCCTTATCGGGGTTGGTGGTCACCCATTGACGATGCAAATCCTCAGAGAAGTAGCCCAGAAATAGTTCCACTTCGCTGTTCTTATCCTTGTGGAATTGGCGCACATGTTTGCCATAGCAGAACTCGTACTTCCACCAGCCAGTTCCCTGTAGATAAATCCATAATTAAAACTGAAACAATGTATACGAATATCGAAAACTTACGCCTGTAAGGCAATGTTTGCCAGAGATGAACTCCTTGATGGGGGTCAGATCATTTAACGGTGGCGCTGCAGATGCTTCTGATGCTCCTCTAGACATGACAAGTTTTTGATACTCATTGTCCACCTCAATATCGCCATTGGCCATCAACTCCAGGATAATTTTATCCACATCGGCGCTGTATTTAAGTGTCACTAAATCACCGTCCGACTTGGACCACAATTTCGCTGGTGCCTTGCTCTCCTTGGATATGAGAAGATCACTTTCGCTCTCTGCCCATTCGCTTAACTCCTGGCGGAGCATACTTATCGGCTTATGGGGTTCAGTTTCCGAATTGAAGCATTTAATGGAAATCTCCTTGGTCTCTTCGGCATGAAAAGCTGGGATAGCACACAGTGATGAGGTCAAGATAATGGCTTCGTAATTACAAGACGAAGTCTCTTTGAATGAGTAAATATCATCTTTGCCATGTGGATAGCATACATAGCGCACCATTGTTGTGCGCGGTGAGTCGATGATGTCGCACATGGTGCCATCACTGAATTCCATTTCATAATACGGGTATCTGGTATTGTCGATTTTCAAACTCTTGTACTTTGGTGTGCCCTCAGCCGCAAGCTCGGCCTCCCATTGCTTCTTGGCCAGCTCAGTCTTGTCTTCACTCCATTTTCCCAAATAGTACTCCTGGAACTTGACATTCTTGCCCTCACGCTCTTCGTGGTACTGGCGGACATGCTGTCCGTGGCAGATCTCATACGACCAATAAGCCTCGATGCGGTACGAACAGGTAGGAGCCGAGAATATGGGCTGCAGAATGCTAATTGGTGCTAGAGGTAAAAATAACAAGAAATATTACAATATATACTAGAGTAAAGATAACCATCGCAACTTTTACTCACAAAGTTCTGGCTGATTTGTCTTGGCCTCCTCCTTAGCGGTCTCTAGTGCCGGAATGATACACTCATATTTTTCTTTTTCCTGTGTATAAAATGTGCGCAGCTGATTGCTGAAATCCTGGAGAACAAATAAATCGTGTGAATAAGACAAATAATTGATATTCAAGCTTTAACTCACCGGTACTTCAAGCAAGTTCGGAAGTTCGTAATCTATTTTGTATAGTATGGAGTCATCAAAATCTTTTGCTTCGTGTGCCGCTGCGACGGCCATTAAACCAAGTATACATAATATATTAGTCATTTTAATTTTAGTCTGTTCAATGCGTTGCATTTTATAATATTATTTGTGACTTTTTATTATTTTCATCACAAACGCAAAATACACGTAGTCTAAAAACAAAAACAGATGATTTTGCAGCTGTTTCAAACTTAATGTGAATGGCATGTGTCAACGTTTTGTGTTGAATGGCAATCAGTGTGTACACAGTAAAACAATTTTTAAATGTTGGAGGGATTTTTCTTTAAGATTTGAATTACTAAGCATCGAACATATATGATTGAGTACAGCACTGCAATGTGCTCGCCTGTGTATAGATATATGTATGCATGCACAAGCTCGCATATAAATGTATTCGTTGCTTGTGAAGTTTGACAACGGGTAAATGCTCGGGCAACCTCGCTGGCAGCCCGAAGTCAAGTTTGTGTCTCGGCATCGAGAGTAAAGAGACTGGGGCACAGTGGGCACACATTAAAACGATCGCATACCGCAAAGAAGCACGCCTGTACTCCTCGCTTCGCTGTTGTTGTGGGACTGAGATAAGCTGCATTAACTCGCTACTTCTGCGTTGCTGACAAAGAGAGCCGATCGCCCACTCGTGAAACCCTTCGGGCTTAGGGTCGTGATAAGCCGAAAGCATCAGATGAGTACTTTTCGCCGTTTGAGTACTGTATTTGTTCGATGCTTAGTAGTGCGAAGCTTAGTGGTTAAATCACTTAACTTGTGTTAAATGCGCGGGTCATTATAAACGGAAAGCATTTAGGCGCGTACTTTCTACTCCTTTCGTACTCTTTATGTTAAATGCTTAGTGTCAAAAGCATCGGGCGAGTACTTTCCGGTGTTTGAGTACTCTATGTGTTCGATGCTTAGTAGATCGATGCTTAGTGGTTAAATCATTTAACTTATGTTGATCAAGTGAATGTGTTGTCGCGCTATTATTAATCCATACACAAATAAAACCAGTTGTTTCTGCATAGTGCAATAAACTTTAAACACGGTAACTATAAAAGTGAATCAAAGGTTAAAGCATTGATCAAAGTTCAGAAAAAAGGAAAACCGTTAGCACCCTCACAAAAAGTGGATAGACTAAGTGAAAATAACGGATAGACCAGATGAAAAAATAAAAGATACAAGACAGAACTTCATTATTTGTAAAGTTGTTCAATCTATAATGATTTTATTTTTGAAATTGTTCCTATCGGAATACGGTAGTTATACCGAATATTTATTTTAATTTATTTTTGTTTTGAAATTAAATTAAATTAAACAAATTAAAAAAAAAAAAAAATAAATTCTGTTAGCACCCTCACAAAAAATGGATAAACTAAGTGAAAAAAACGGATACACAAGATGAAAGAAGACCAGAAACAAGAGAAAATGTTTTTTTTTTTAAAAAGCTTAAGCTTTATTCATTTGAAAAGTTATTTAATCGACACTGTTTTCTTGTTGAAAATTGTCCGAATCGGAATGGGCAAAACCCAATATTTATACCCTTGCAGAGTATGTCTTTAAATGTATTTGTTTTATTCAATGAACTGTTTCCTAAATATGATTGGAAATCGGGTTGAAATAGATTTGTATCCAAATTATATGTGGTTGTAAGTTGACTTTAAGAACTGTTTTATCAAAATAATATAAAAAAAAACGTTTGATTCGAGCAATAAAATCGGACAGATTTGCAGTAAGAATCTTTCAGATCTTTTCAGGCTAAACGAAAAATAAGGACTGATTTGACCATATAAAGTAAAATCGTAAGTCCAATGGAATAAATGAATAAACAATTAATAACACTATTTTACAATTCTTTTTAGGGGCTAAACAACATTAAGATGAACGCTGAGGTGAGTACATTAGGATTGAAGATACTAATTCCATTACTCATTCTTACCTTCTCAGTTTGTAGACTTCGAGATAGATGTGCCCTGGGGCCAACTGTCCTGCCGCTGGTATGGCAATCGGCAGGTTCGACCGATACTCGCCCTTCACGGCATGCTCGACAACATGGGAACCTTTGCAGGTCTCATACCTCTGCTGCCTGACCACGTGGGCGTGCTTTGTATTGATCATCCTGGCCTTGGTCGCTCCTCACCGTACCCCGATGGCATACAGCACTCCTTGTACGCCTGGGTCTCTGTCCTACGACGAGTAGTACGGCATTTCAAATGGAAGCGTGTTTCGCTAATGGGTCACTCGATTGGTGGCGCCGCCTGTAATCTCTACGCCTCCTTCTATCCAGAGAATCATGTGGACTTGCTGATTACCATCGATGTGCTCTCAATAAGCTATAAGACCAGCAGTGAATACATCAACTGGATAGCCAACAGCGTCGAGCGCATGTTGAAACCAAAACCGAATCCTAAATTGTACACTAAACAGCAGCTGGAGAAGGTTCGCTGGGGACCAGCTCCATCGGTAAGCACGGAAAACAGCCAAAGCCTAAAAGAACGTGCTCTTCATGCATTGGCTTCGGATCCTAAAAAATTCTACTTGGCACGGGATTTGCGTATCGTGCATTACACGTCATTTCCAAGTGGCGTTGAACTTGTTCGGGAAATTAATCGTCGAATTAGGAATGTACCCTACTTGCTAATCAAGGCGAGCAATTCGAACTTCGTCAGAGATACTGATCTAACAGTTTTGGCAATCTTACGCAAACTGAATCCCGATTTCGAGTATCACTTGGCACAGGGCGATCATTATGTACACATCAATGATCCAAAGCAACTGGCTGCATGGATTACACCCTTCATAAACAGGCACAGACCAGCTGATAGATGGGAAGATCCAGGTCCAGTCAATGTGAGCAAGCTCTGAAGATCGAAGAAATATTCTTTGTAAATTGGAAAAAAAAAATTGTAATACATTTAAGTAGCATACATATTTATTTTGAGTTCCTAAAAGATCCCAAAAAGCCCCTATATTAATTATATTATATTTATTTAAAACTAATATTTTTTTTCAATGTTTTTTATTTTTTCGTTTATATTTTAAATTAAATTTGCCTATATGCTGTCCCCTGTTGCTTCCTCTGATCTTGTCCCTGTTGACCAGCCCTTCTCGCCCTTCTGGTCGTGATCTATCGGTATTTTATCAATAGCATCGAGTATGAACTTGAGCGAATGCGCTGTGCGTGGAATCCAGTCCATGACACGCGACGTCGTCGTCGTGGGCGAATCGCTATCATCCACAAAGTCATCATCGCCGCCGGTCATTGAACGACCAGCTCCCAGATAATCCTGATAATCGTAATCACTGGTCAGTGGATTCACCTTGGAATAGTAGATTGCCGCGAAGGTGGAGTAGATGATCAAAATGGCTGTGCCGACCTGGAGATTAAAGTTAAATCAACTTTTGAGTACATTAAAATTCAGTTCCCGTTCAATTGTCGTACCTGGAAAGCGGCCCAGAACTTGTAGGAGCCCTCGGTGATGACGAAATCATAGTAACCCTTGAGTGGATCACCCTTAATGTAGCGTCCCTCACCCACATCAGTGCTGGGATTCGATTCACGTTTCTGTCGCAATCCCTTCACGGATCTCTGTTCTGCATCATCTCCCTTAATGCGCTTTGTTGGTTCCACATTGGAGGGCATTGTTGTCGCCTCCTCTGAGTCATCTGTATTGCTGACTGTGGTTGTCGTTGTCGTTGTGCTCGTGGTCTTGGCCTTTTTGGTCTGATTGCGTGGTGGTGACTTGTCACCATCGAGACGTTGAGGTTTCTTAGAGTTCACTCTCGTCTTCTGCTGCTGCTGCTGTTGTTGTTGTTGCTGCTGGCGCAGTCGAAGCTTCTCCTGTCGCTCCTTCTTGAGTTGTTCGCTGCTCTGCTGATGCCGTTCGGCTACTGTATTCCAGGCACTCATTAATGCCTGATAAAGATCCCAGATCTGCTTCAGACTCTTGAGGAATGTAACCAGCGTGGACTCTGTGGGAACTTGTGGTGCCTGGGCTACCGCATGGACTGGGGGTGGCGGAGTAATCGCCTGTTTGGGCATCTCTTGCTCGTGCGGACGTGGCTGGAAGCCCATTGGGTAGTCGTACACCTCATCATCGTAGGCTTCATAAGGCGGACTGCAAGAGAAGAATGAATTGTTAAAAGATTTAGAAGGTTCCGTCTGTTAGATTCTCTTACCGATTGGCTGGCTGTAACTTGCGATTGCTGTTCATAGCTGGTGGCACTGGCGTCTTGGGTGCATATTGCCACTGATTGTAGTAGGAGTCGTAGGGGCGTCCCTGAATTGCTCTGGCTTCGTCCGGAGTCTGCTCATAGGATGACTCGGCATAAGGTTCCTCTGCCGATTGCTGCTGACTGCTGCCATAGTCATCAGATCCATCGTAGTAGGCAGGCGGTCCATAGGAATCCGCTCCACTATCTGGTGGACCAAACGCATCCTGTCGCTGTGCCAGAATCGGTTGTGCGCTCTCAGAGTTAACAACCACGGCACGTTGCTCCTCGTAGTAGTTGTTGCTGCTGCTGCTGTTGGTGGCATCTCTCGCAATGCGCTCAACAGTGGCGGGAACCTCTTCGTTCGTTTCATTGGAGGCTACTCTGAAGTGCGTCCACAGACGACTCACGAGGAACACCTCTCCCCGTTGATCCTCTGCATAAGACTGAGCACGACTCGCTTCCAGCCAAGCAACGCCAGTCAATGTGAGCACGAAGAGCAACATGGTAAAGATCAGTGTCCACATGCCAGGCATCCACTTGCCAGGCTGTTGCTGTGGCTTTGTTGACATGTCCGAGTATCCTATCATTGTGTGTGTATGTGTGTGTGTTTCTTATAATAATAATCCGTATCCTTTTTGCTTGTGGGCAACTTCCGGCGGAGTTAGCTGCCGTTCAACTGGAAGTCCACTCGGTAACTAAGCGCAGAACCTCTTGCGATGTGCCAGAAAAACTCAGCCCACTGGCCAGAAAGGTGTGTTTGTGTTTGTGTGTGTGGTGCTAATGCAAGAGAAATGTATCTGCAAGATACGCGTACACTTGTATCTAGAACATCTTCGTCTCGTTCAAAAAGGTGCTAATCTGTGGGCAACGTACACCAGCAGCCCATGGCGGATACTGGGCCAGTGCTCTAGATTCAATTTAACGGTTCATTCGCCGCCCCATCGAATGCTATATCAATTATCATGTACGCATCCAGCCCATGCCGCGATAACGATCCATTCATTTATGCATAATCCCGACTTGTTTATCTAGAAAAAGTTTTTTTTTTCGCGGTGAAAGTGAGCCACGGTGCGTGGATTCCTCGAAGAGAACCCCCTCAACAACAACAAAATAAATATTTCCGTGCCAGGCGAGATCGCCGAGCACTTGTCTGGAAAGACCCCGATCTCAATGAGTTGCTCTCTCAGCACGAGGTGGCCCCAACCCCAATTCCTGGCCGAGAAGTGGCGTGCGCCACGCGCATTATCACGATTTAGAAAGATACATGTGAACACGCTTTATATATACATAGATATCTATTGTTATATATCCAACCGAAGCGTGGCATGTTCGTTAACTTGTAAGAAAGAAATCTGCCCCAACAATACGTTGACAATAAAGATGTTAGCTTTACATGCGAGACGGCGATTGTTAGAGACCGATCAGTATAGCCACCCACGATAGTCAATTGTTGGGTTGTATGAAGTTTAAGAAAAAGAAGAGTCCCACACGGTCTAAAGGTGTAGGTCTCAGATTTGTGTATATAGAGTACATATTATTGCCGAATTCTAGATACTCTCGGCTTTGATCGTCAACATGTTTTAATTGAAGTGATCCAGTCGAAAGTGAAGAATATATATAAATTAACTTCGATAAAGTAAAACTACATAAGTTGATAGGGTTGTTAAATATATATCAGCAAGGTCACCCACGATAGTTAAGTATATAAAGATTAAAAAATGAGAAAAGTCATAAATTTATACATACATACATGCATACATATAAATATATAAATACATATTAATTGCCGGTCTCTCAATATTCCCTTCATTAAAAATCGACCGTCACCAAAGTGTAAATAATGTTTTTATTGTTAAGATCGTCAGCAACCGAAACTGACCTATATAATATGCTAAATAAAGCACCCCTTAGTTGCTTGGTAGACTATTTATGACGCCTCTCGAAATATATTCACTGCGCAGTTCCCTAAAAACGATTGAGTGCAACTATGTCGAAGGAATCTCCCGCATACGTGTTCATTTCTACTTTTCCATACATTTTAAAAGGTAAATAATGAAATAGCTGACGACGATAATGATCATCATGATGATGATTAATACATTCTCACACAATAGGCGAAACACCTGATAAGGTGTTTGTTTGTTGTTTATTGTTTACCAAATATCAACAACTGCGCAGTAAAAAGCCGGCAAAGTGAAGGCCTAGGGTGGACCTGTTTTAGTGTAATGAAAAAAGACTTTTCTAGATTATTTCTAGAAATAACTTGAACATTTATTAATATTCTCCTTATCGCATAATTTACAATGTTATTCAACTAAGAATCAACCACACAATGCAGTCTATAAATATAGTATTACTCTCTACTTTATAGAGAGCATTTGTTTAATTTTACATACATACATACACATATAATATTTCTAATGTCTAAACAATCTTATAAGTATCAAGTTTAAAGCATATTGCACTGTATAGTGTACACTGTGCAGCATAGCAGCTTCACTTTCTCCTGTCTCCTGTGTTACCTTTCTCTTTTGCAATTCAGATTCGATGCACTTTTCAGTTTTTGTTTGCTTTCTTGTTGTTCTCCGTGTTCACCAGCTTGGTGAGGATCTTTCTCGAGTGGCCGGAGGGATCGAAGTGGTTGGTATGATCGCTGGCTTCCTTCTTGGATCGCTGCTTGCCGCCGTGGCCACTGAAGATGTGCTTGTCGTGATCGAAATTGTAGTGATCATACTGATCGAATTGCGCCTCAGACATGTTGGTATTTGTTATATGTGTAGTTCACTTTCTTGAGATCTTGTTGAGATAGGGCAAGCTGTAGCAGTTGTTGGCGTTGGTTTGGAGTTCCACGGAGCGCAGACGTCTTTGCGGTTCGAGCACAGAGTCGACAGTGTTTGTGGCTTCACAACGCAAGGCATAACGAAAGCTTCGCAGCGCTTGCAGTACGACGACATTCACTATCTTGACTGACCTCTCTCTCTCTCTCTCTCCCTCACTCTCTCTCGCTCTGTCTTGCGATCCAGTTTGACTCACTGCTCCCGCAACTGCGCAGTATTGTTTCCACGCTGTGTCAACTATTTAGGAATATTTTGTATTACGAAAGAGACGAAGTTCGCGTGCGGATCAAGAGCCTCTTACGACTGTTCATTCTGGATTCCAGATTCTGTCAATTCCTCCTGCTAACCAATTGTGTCTTTGGGCAGCAGCGTCTTCAGTCGTTTCACATTCATCGCGGGCACTTCAGACACAACTTTAGGAGACTTTCTTTGTGCTTTGGCAGCGCTAACTGCGCTGGATGCTTCACCAATTGTTGGCAATGCAAAATCATCGGGCATTTTATTCTCGAATGAACTGTCCACTGTCTCTGACAGTTCGAGCTGCACAGCCTTCTCCGTGTGCACACGCTGCACATGCTCCTTCATCTTGTCCGATCGATGACTACTGAAACCGCACAGCTGACACTTGTAGCGACTGAGACCACCCTCTGTGTGCTTCAGCGCGTGCCGTTTCAGGTTCTTGCTCTGACTGAACTTACAACCACAGACCTCGCATATGAAATCCCGTCCTTGCTTATGTGTTTCAATGTGCAGCTTCATGTTTTCCTTTCGATTTGCACGATGCTTACAACCAGCAACTGTGCACGCAAAGAACTCGCCCGTGTGCAGCAGTTTGTGGCTCTTGAGGGCCTTCATGTGCGTGGTGCTGTAGCCACAGATATCGCAGAGCATCTGTTTCTCTGGATTGTGCACTAGCATGTGGTTGCTCAGACCCTTGCTTCCACTTGAACGCCTTGCCACAATGCGTACACACATGCGGCGTTTCCATTGAATGCTTCGGCTGATGGATCAGCAGAGCGGCACGGGTGCTGAAGCGATTGTCGCATTGCAGGCAGAAGAAGGGCTTGCGCACGTCGGAGCCATGGTGACGCAGATGAGCATCATATTCGCGCCAATCCAGAAAGCCAACTTCACACAATGAACATGTCAGATGCGATGGTTCGCAGCTGGTCATGTGGTCAATCATCTTCTGCACCTGGTAGCACTTGAAGTCGCAGCCAATGCAGTAATTGATTTTGCTGTTGGACTTGACGGCACGCGGATTTTTGAGCTGCAGAAAGAGAATATAAATTAAAAAATCTACCTTAGAGTGAGGAAATAAATATCGCACCTTGAAGTAACTTTGTTGATTCTCAAAAACAACATCTGCCTTCTTTGCCGGTTGTGTGTTATTCTCTGCATCCGTTGCTCCGCTGGCTTTCGGTTCTAGCGACGCATCCACGTCGTTAAACTGTTCTATTTTATATAGATTCAATAGCTCTGTAACTGACAATATTTTCGCTAATTCACGAAAATGTGACTCGTGCTCCTTGGAGACGGAAACAATGTCCTCGTAGAAGAAGTCGACGATTGTATGCAAGCATAGGTTGCAGTTGAAGTTGCGTATTGTCACCTTGAGAGGATTGTGTATGGAAAACTGTTGTTGCTTTTGTTGTTTTAGTCCAATTAATTGGCTCTGAGCGGCCACCACACAGAAATGTACGCTGCAAGTACAGGGTGCATCATCCGAGTCCAGTTCGAGCAGTAAATCACAAAATTGTCCAGTTCTTCTTTGGTTGTTCAAGTAATTCGATACTTTTGAGTGCAACGGCTGATGCAACGTGGGTTGAACAACGGGAGTTTGCAGAAGTGCAGCATTCATTTTATATTGATTAATAAACAACAATAAAATGTAAACAAAACACGGCGGTGCTGCTTCTGTAGCAATCAGCTGTGATCGGAGTGTGACCAACCACTCAAAAATTGAAGCATTTTAATTTTCAAACGCAATTTGCCATTCACACAAGACGCGCGTTATTTTGCATGACATGCAACATAATCAAAATAGAATGTTCGTTAATTTGAAATTTAACTTGAAGAACTTTTGATGTAAATTTAAGAAAAAACTTATTTGTTTTTTCTTTAATAACTAAAAATAAATCTAAGCTATTATGTTTTTATTTACATCCTGGTTTGGCGGGCACAGGAGCAACTTTATCAGTTGCTGATAACAACATTGAAGCTTCTTCATAGCTTCCGAACGTGATACCAGTCGTGCCTAGCACAGCAAAACGAACGGTCGTATTTAGTGATAGACAAAGCCGAATAGCACAAAATAATATAGCAAATATAGTAGCTATATAGCTATAGTATCGCACAGCGTATCAAAGCGCAAAGCCAATCATGGAAAGGTATATGTTACTTAGTTCAACGATTTACTATATATATCTTCACAAAGTGCATTTCATACAGTCTTTGGCAGGAGTTTCTATCGTTTCTGAAGACATCACTGTGCTTCATCATAGCACTAATGCTGTTGCCTTTGCTACTCCTATCGTTTATATGTAAGTACAACAAGGTTTTCCAATCATTTAACTGACACAGATAGTCCTCTCCGTATGGGGGGCATACACAAATCATAACAGACCGATCGGAATATAAATAAACGAGGCATGGGTTGATTAACCGCCCAGTCAGCCAAAGGATGCAACGCCATTAAGCGTTACGCTTGAATAGCCTTGCCAATGATAGATAAGAGGGAGGAGGTGGGTACGGCGGCGGTACAGAGGTGGGTGTGGGTCGTGAACCGACGCTCATGGCAGATGATAAGCACATTGTTTATAAATAATAATTTATACAGCTAGGCGATGCGTCGCTGATTGCCTGTTGCACCTTCGCGGAATCCAGACAAGCGACCAAATGAACCTTGACCATGTGAATTACTCATAAAATTGTAGCTGCGCGATAAGCCATAGCTTTCGGGGTGGCCGATAATGGGCGCGTTATGTCCGCTGTGATTCGTGATTTGTCGTGCCGTGTAGCAGCACGTTTGATTATCAGCAGTATGTTTAAAAATTCATATCATCTCATTGGATTTGGCTACTCCCTCTCTTTGCAGGCGCACACTTTACCAACGAACTGGCCAACTACTTGCTTAGCATCAAGTATCCGAGCCTGACCATATCGAAGTCCAAGAAGATCCGCACTCTCATCGATACCCCCAAAAATGCCGGTATCTTTCACTTTCTCCTGCAGGTCGAGGGACCCTGCGACTTTGAGCGCATCAAGCGAGCCTACGCATTGCAGCTGATCGAGTTGAAGGACAAGGCGGGCATGCTGAAGTTTCCCAAGCTGCGCCAGAAGCTGGTGACATCATGGGGGCACTATGCCTGGGTCAACGATAGCAGGTGAGGGAACGGTTAAGTGTTTTACTCCAGATTTTCATTGTTTCAATCTCCTTCATTGCAGCGAGTTCAACATCAACAATCACGTTGTGCTCAGCACGCACAAATATCGCGGTCGACCTGTCAACGAATCGAACATACAGGAACATGTCAGCGACTTAGCCGCCAAGTACATACCCTCGGATTTGCCGCAGTGGCAGGTGACAGTGATACCCAACTCGGATCCGTCGCAAAACTATTATATACTCGTAAAGGTGCATCATCTGATCATTGCCGAGGAGGAGGATCTGCATGTCAGTGAGATGCTGCTGCTGCAGGACACGGATCGCAAGTCCATACTGAGCCTGCAAGATGGACTGACCACACCGACCCAGGTCAATCAGTTGTCGCACTTTGTGCGTCAACCGGAGCATATAAGCAAACTAGTGAACCATGTGCTACATTTGATCAGTTGTCGCTGGCAACAGTTCATCTACGAATTCGAATCTCTGGACACACCCGACGGCACTAAGGCGCATCCAGACGCCCGCAATCTCAGCCAGCTGCTGTCCATAATGCTCATCGTAGTGGTCAATGTCGTCCTGAACTATTGGCAGACTCGTTCGATGCGTCGCAAGCTACAACGGCGCCGCAGTGACTATAGCCAAGAAGTGGGAACCCTGCAAACGATATATCTTTTGCTACTACGCGAACTGGAGAGACGGAATCTTAGCTGGGCAGTGGCACGTTCAGCGCTGGGACACAGTCTGCAACCGGCCAACATGGTCAAGACATTAACACGTTTCTGCTGGCAATTTGTTCTGCACAATGTGATCCTCTGGCCATATGCCATATACTGCGAGTTGTTGGCCTTTTGGGATGTCTTGATACGTGGCCAAACCAGCCATGCCACCACCTACTGCGCCCGCCTGCATCTCTATGTGCCGTTGTTGTTCTACGCCCTGCTGGAGCTACTGAAGATTAGTTACGAGCTCTTCAAGGCGCCACGTAACATCTACGAAGTGCTGTTTGTGCAACCTACAAAGGAACTGAATATTTTGCACAAGAAGTCCTATGTCGGACGCAAAATAGTCTCCTTCAGTCGTTCCATCGATGGTGCCCAGCTGCGGGAACGTCATCAACACATGTTTGGTCAGAAACTGCGTGAATCGGACTTTAGCTTGGCCTGTCTTGCCGGTGCCGTTCATGATTACTTCAATACGTATGAGGAAATGGCGTCCGTGCCGTCGCTGCTGAACACCACTTGCCGCACCATTTCCAAGGGTTATTTCACAGATCGAACTGGCGATAAGTCGGATCACATTGGTGGCGTGGTCTTTTTGCAGCTACCACTTGGCTCCCCCGACTCACTGAAGGCCCATCAGCTGCATGAGATTGTAGAACGTATACGCAAACAACAGATTATGCTCTACTTAGCCTCCATTGGCCAGACCAAGTACAGTGTCCTGACGGCTTTGCTGCCTCACGTGTTGACAAAGATCTTCATTAACTTCTTCTCGTATAATTTCCCTGTTACCATTACCGAGATCCATGGCGCAGCCGACACACAATTCCAGGCGATGTGGGGTCAGCGAGTCATGGATGTGCTGCTTTTTAGGCCACCACAATCCAAGACGGGTCTGTCGCTGAATCTGCATCGCTTTGGCGATAAATACCGTCTGGCCGTTATGGCCGACGCAATTCTAGCTCCGGATCATACGATGCTCACACAATCCTTCGAGCGATATATGGAAACAGTAACTCTATAAATAACAGAAAACATATGTAACGTGCATGTAACAATAAAACTATTTATCAGCTAGAAATAATTGTTTCAAATGAGAATACAAAACAATTCGCGCGCCTTTATAATATTTGCCATTCAAATGCATGCGCCGCCATTCCCACACAAACGTGAAATGTGAAACTGTGACTTGCCAGTCTCTAACTGTGACTTGCCAATCACAGGCGTTACTTTTCAAATTTTTCTTCTAATGAAAATAGATAAGAAAATAGACAAATGAGCTTTTTTAAAACAAATGCATAATGCAGCAAAGCAATTGCACTGTTGAAAGCTTGACAGCATTTGAAGCTTGAATTAACGTGTCAATGTCAAATGCAAACAGAAAGTTTGACCCACATGGAAAGCACGCATCAAACCCATCGCTCACTAAATAGCATATAGTCGGGTCTCGAGAGTCGGACAAGAGTGAGCGTGCGTTGATCTTTGCGCCCAGCCCTAGAGCAAGATTACAAGAGCTGCGAATAGAGATAAATATTGTAGGAAGTGCGACGGAAATATCTTAAACAAGTCAAAGAAAAGTTTTAAAATTCTTCCAGTAATTTAAATTGATGTTTATTTCCGAATTGGCACAACGAGCAATCAATAATGCAAAAATAACTAGCAGCGCAATTACAATGCCAATTATAGAACCATTAGTGCTCTGTACATGAGTAAATTAAAAAACTTTCGTGTGATTTGTGTTTGCTTTTTGTTGCGCTATCAGTTTATCATCTTTAATTAACTGAACTTGCTACATTTTATCGCTGAGCTTGGAAAAACATATTCAGCTGCAGTTGAACAATAGAAACTGAGTGAAAAGTTCACAGAACAGAGAGTCTAAGCAGAGTTCAATGATGGTTCTTCCGGCCTAATCAAATAAATAATAGTAATCATAACAAGAACCAGATACAATACATAGGTAGATAGATCTCTTTGTGCATGTGTGTGTGTGTGTGCGAGACGACACTGAAAGCGGAACATTTTGTTTGTTTTCGCCTCGACACCCTTTTGTTTATGTACATAGCTACTATTGTTACTTATATGGCAATATCGGCATTTGAGCACCTCCACTAGCGACTGCCTCGAAGCTTTCCCATAAGAACGTCTGGCGCGCGAGCAGCGGCAACCAGTCGGCGATCTCTGCCGCGTGTCGCACACAATTGGCCCGGGAACGCGCGCAGAGACGGAGACCAGTGAGTGAACTGTGTGTAGATTAAGTGACGCGCTGATTAACCTTAAACGCAATCAAAGTAAATCACTAATCAGAATTAATTTAACCCAAAGACGGAGTGAGGAAGATGTTGCAACTTGTGTTCATCCTGTTACTGGGCAGCTGCACTGCGGCACTGGCAGAAGAGACTGGCACGAAGAGCGTAGGGCAACCGTTGAAATTATGGATTACAATCAGTGCACGAAAACGTTTCCTCGAGGTCTCGTGGCAAAATGCGCCAGCAAGGGAGGGCGACACGGTGCTGCTGAGTGAACAGGATCCGCATAGCTTTGAGCTGCGTGCCATGCCCACGGGTACTCCACTGGCAGCATTCGATAGTCACAACGAGGAGGGCAGTGGTAGTGGCAGCGGATCGGATGAGCCGCAGCAGGAGCAAGTCGTCTATGTGCCGGAACATGGCTACACAAGCACCGCGAACCCGCTGCGCAGGGAGTTACCTACCAGACCCAGTGTGTTCTGGGTTTCCAATGGGGGCAACAATAACATTGTGGCTGCCATTAAGCCCAGCCAGGCCGCACAATGGTTCACCACGGGCGTGCCCTTCAGTTACGCTCTGTCGCGCAATGTCACGGCGCAGACCAGTTGCTATGGCTACTGGGCCAGCTATATTGATGACACTGGAAAGATCCTCGCCAAGAACTGTGTGCGTGCCTATCCAATTTGGATGAATGAGTTGCGTGATGTGATTGGTGAACTGCGTCTGCGTGATCTCTTTATACCCGGCACACACGACTCAGGCTCGTATCGTCCCAATTTCGATCCTCTGCTACGCGAGAGTCTCGTGACCAAGTACGCGCTCACCCAGGACGACGATATAAGGGGTCAGTTGATGCACGGCGTGCGCTATCTGGACATACGTGTGGGCTACTATCGACCGGCGGAGGACAAGTTCTTCATCTATCACGGCATCACGAAGCAACGTTCTCTCCGGGAGGTGATCAATCAGGTGAAGGACTTCGTGCTGGAAACCAACGAGATTGTCATTTTTGGACTGAAAGAGTTTCCCGTTGGTAAGTGTGGGAGATTCCTCAACACATCTTCCTCTATACAATGATTCTCCTGCAATTCTAGGCTTTGGCAAGGGCTTGGGCGTGCACAGGCTGCTGGTTAGCTACCTGCGGGAACAGTTCGGCGAGCTGGCGGTGCATCCCTCCCTCACCTGGCATGCCACCATGCGTGACATGTGGAAGCGAAAGCAGAACGTCATCTTGGCGTACGATAAGGAGGAAGTGGTGCGCGAATTCCCGGAGGTGCTGTTCGGCGGTGTCGAGCAACGTTGGGGCAATGTACAGTCGTGGCCACGTTTGGAGCGTCACTTGCGCTTCATCAGCGAGTTCGATGTAGCGTAAGTGCTCGAATTGTTGTTGTGCCAAACAAGTTTCCATTTAAAGCTTTCCCGTTTTTCAGTCGCTTTTCAAGTCGTCCCGTTGTGGACATGGCCGAACTGACCCCGGAAACCTGGGATGTCATACTGGACAAGCATGGGGGACTACGTAAAATGGCCGACAACGTGAACTGGCGCATCTCGCAGCTCTACCGCAATGAGTTGGGCAACCATGCGAATATTGTTGCTGCCGATTTCATACGAGGCACAACGCTGATCGACACTGCCATCGAGCTGAACCGCCGCAAGATTGTGTTCTAACCAGGAAAGATGCCAAATTTTATAATACTTTAGATGTTAAGTTTAAGATTGAATATACGAGTATGTTCATGCTTGGAACTAGGGAACATGGTTTTGTATAGCTCTGCAGGAAGGAATCAGAATCAATTGCATTTGCAATAACATTTATAAATTCATCTGAATAAGCAATTTGTTGTTGTTGTTGTTACAAGTATATCGTATATAATATATGGTTGGTAGACAACATGGCTAGACATAGCTTAGCTTATAACTAATCTGCTTATACTTTAGATTCCCTAAATGTGTCACAACTGAGGCGAGAACATCATCATCTTCATCATCATCGACGAACTTCAGCAACAACTTAAGAGCTTAAAGAATAAATACAAAGATAATACAAAATCTTGAACTAAATAGATTAACTATATAGATAGGCATAGACATATATGTTTACGGATGAGGAATGCTCTTTCTCTCTCACTTTCACTTCGACTAAGCAGGAATATCATACATAACGGCATAATGGGGCCACATTCAGATTATATAGTAATATATCGAGTAAACTAAATGCAGCGTGAGTTTGGGTGGGCAGAGGATCGTGTCCTCTATTTAATCTCCTCATTGGCCTCAATGATGGTGGTGTTGAAGAGGCCGCGACATAGCTCTACCATGCCATTGGAGAGTCTTCCATAGACCTTCGGTTTATCCTTCCAGGCAATGCAAATATAATAGAATGGAATGCCAGCCAGGGTGATGGCGATGCCAATCAAAAGATTAGCAGGCTCATTGAAGTTGGGCAACAGCACGAGAGTCACGCAGATGGTCATGAAGATAATGGGCAAAGCCAAATGCACTTTGATTGGTCGCGGCAGATCCGGTCTAAAGGAAGGTTTGACAAGTTAATAAATGCTAGAACACTTTCGAAGAGATTCACTCACCTCTTGTGGCGCAACCAGAGCATACCCGCGATGCTTGCCACCACAGAGAGCCACAGCACCGAGCTGAAGTAGTTGATCAGTGCGTAAACGTTGTCGGTCAGCAACATGAGTAGCGACATTAGGCACTGAGGAAGCAGAAGAACAAGATTAATATCAGCACTTGCGATCAGGATTCAATTCACTCCACTTACCGTGAACAATAGCGAGGGAATCGGTGTCTGCTGCTTGACATGGAACAGCTGAAAGAACCGTGGTAGATGTCCCTCCTGGGCGCCAGTCGCGAAGAGACGTGCCGAAGTGAAGAGCACGCCGTTGACACCGCCAAAGGTGCTCAATGCCACGAATATGGGCACCATGAAGGCCAGCGGGCCAAACACCTTGTTGCCAAAGGTCACCGCGACGGCCAGCGAGCTAAGCATCTCCGGCTTGGACACCACAGCAAAGTAGGCCAAATTAACCAGCACATAAATCCCAGTCACCAGCGGCATGGCTATCCAAATGGCTCGTGGCAGATTTCTGCAAGGAAAGAAAAGATATGAATTGATTTGGAAGTGAATAGGAAACATTGAAAACGATTCGCCCACACAGCTTCTATTCCGCTTGGCACTTTAACTGATTGCTGTGCTTCACGGGCAAATTGAATTCATTAGGGAGAAAAGGCAAACTCAGTGAGGCATCAAGGACGTTCAACAAGTGGGCGGCGGCAACAAGTTGCGCCTTGTCATGCGCATGACGCAACCTGCTCCCCCACCGACCCGTACACATGCACATTTATCTTCTTGACAGACTCCTCCTTAGCCTTTTCAATTGCCACTTCAAGGTTACTAAGCTCACTTGTAGGGATCCTGCAGCTCTTCGGTGACAAAGTTCAAGTAGTTCCAACCGCCAAAGGCAAAGAGACCCGAGTAGAAGGCGTAGCCAATGCTACTCGAACTGTAGTCACCCTCCCAGGGATTAGAGAAGTTCTCCAGTTTGCCTGTCGCCATATAATAGAGACCGGCAAGTATTATCATCACCAAGGCCAGCAGTTTTCCCACCGTAAACACATCCTGCACCTTCATCGACACCTTCACCGACATGCAGTTGATGGCCGTGAGCAGACCTGGGGGAGAATGAGATGCGTAAGTTAGCTTGGTATAATTAACTTGATTGGATTCGCTTTTACTTACAGAGGCAAACAGCAGCGAGTAGTTTCACTGCGTTCTGCGGTGGGTCGCAGTCCTCGAAGAAGGGTTTGGCCGCATAATGTGCGAAGGTCAGCGCAACGATTGTCTGTATTAGAAAGAGGGAGAGAGAGAGAAAGAGAGAGAGAGATGTGTAGTACAGCGCATAGTGAGTGAGCAATAAAACATTTCTGTGATAAGTCGAACAGATATTCTAAACAAATAGAGTGCAACAGTTGTTTATTACTATTATTTCTAAGCGATAACATTATTTCCTTTTAACTCATGGAATCTGAATCGGAAATAAACTTGAGCTGCATATGAAATACGAGAAACTTAAAAATCATTAAATAAGACCTTAATGATTCTCGTTAACGCAGGTGTAAAAGAACCTATAGCAAAGTTACACCTGTTATGGCGAAACATAATAGGTTCATTTTCCGTTATTTGCAGAACTGTGCCCCAGAAACCCCATAGGATCAATTGCCACAGATTTTTTATTAACTATACTATTAAGAGTCTTAAATGTGTTGAAAATGTAGATCTTACGCTTTAAAAAAATAATTGAAAAATCAATCTAAAAGTCTATGAAAAATCAGCTTCTTTTTTGATCAGTGTAGATCTTTCGACTTCATTCTACGCTTGCCATTCCTATCGTACCTGAGTTGTTGCTACTCTCAAATTAAAATCAATTAAATCTTCTTTCACGCATTTTCTGCATTGAGAAAGTGCTAATTATGCCTCGACTGGAATCCTCACTTATCTCCGCTTTGAAGACTACTCGTTTTTCAAGTTCTACAACTCGACTTATCAATTAAATCTTATAGTTTTCACTTTTATTTTGAGAAAGTTCTCTGCTCTATTCGATTGTTGCAAATTAAATTTAATCTAATCGAAGGTTGCCGCATTTTATCAATTTATTTGTATTGCTCAAATCAATTTAGACCTTGTCTATGATGAATGTAATGCGCATAAATCAATTATCAGTTAGAAGTCAATTGATAGATAGATAGACGGACGGATAGATGGCGAATAGTGTGTGCGACTTACCTGGGTTGTTGGCCTTATGATGAGCAAGGCGATCCAGAGACGTAGGAATCCAACAAGTGGACCAAAGGCGACCAATAAGTAAGCATAATCGCCACCGGATCTGGTGATGCTTGTGCCCAATTCGGCATAGCAGAGTGCACCGATTGTGGAAAGAATACCGCAGGCAGACCAAATCAAGAGCGAACTTCCGACGGATCTACACAAAGTAGAGAGCGAGAGAGAGACAGGTAATAAGTGGGAATGAGCAAAAGAAAGACGAGACGAACAAGGGGCAATGCGTATCCGGCGAGCAGACAATGGACGATGGATCGCGTCGGTCACTTTGTGGCTCCAAGTGGACTAAAGTGGTTCCACAACTAAAGCGAAAATGCGAAACTTTCGCACAGCGATCTTCTCTATATGTGTATACAATACGAGTCGTGTGTGTGTGCGTGTCGAGTAGATGTGTTTATTTTGGTGTATCGTGTTGTCTTGATCTTGTAATTGTAGTACAAACTTCTCGAGCTGATGCAACAATCGTCTGCGATTTCAAAGCGTTCGATTTGTCAAGGGCAGCTACGATATCACATGGCTTTATTACTTATCATCCTATACTACACTGAAGAAATGGGAGAGATTTCAATTAATTTCAATTGTCGCGAATTCACAATTTACATCTTACAATTCACAATTAATTACGATTCTATTGACCTACGTTTGAACTAGAAAACTTTTGCAAATTGCCAATTGGAATCTGTTTTAATATAATGTTACAAAAGCAACAACTGATGATTGTTCAGTTGCGCTGGTTATTTCGGTTTATTTTATTTATTTAATGTATCTCTCAAGTTCACTTAAGGTTAATGTCGTGCATGAAAATCATTTACACTTAAGTTCAGTACGTTACTGAACCAGTTTCAGAACCGAAAACGAGCTGATTATAAAAAACAGAGCAATCTTTCGTTTAGAAAGCTGTTTTAATAATATTTTTATCAATATTTTACTTACTCTGTGTACAAGAAAACTCCGGTGGGTGCTATGAATATACCCGATCCTATAATCGTACCAACTATAATGGCCACTCCGTTGATCAGGGTCAGTTTACGCTTGAGCACAATCTTATCATCCTGTCCGCCCGTGGCGACGCCATTCTTAGTCGCAGGGTGACCATTTGCTGGGGAAGGATCTGCCAAAGCATTGGTCACTCCATTCGCATAGCGATCGGGCATTGTGAAGGTATTTGTGACTTGGGTTGAGAATAGAATTTGCTATTGTACTTCTTCCAATTACTTTTCGCTTTAATTAGTTAATTAGTTATTCTCTCGTTGTCGCTGACATTGCCACTTGAAATGAGAAATAAAAGCGTTAATTAACCAATTAGCTCGAGATGTTATGAAGATTAAAGATTTTTATTGTTTATTTAGAGAGAATGTGTAAGAAATCACACCACCACTGTCCCTCTATTCCAATATTATCTGTCAAAACGTTGTAAACCGTTGGACAAACTGGGAATACTTTGTTAGTTTTATCATTTCTCGCCGGGGGAATGTACCCCATTAAACTTGGAAATAGTTCAAAACATTGTAACCATTTGGAAGTAGTCTACTTTATATTTTTACACACATTATTGTTCTTCCATAGACTAGACTACTTTGTCATTTTTATCATTATTTCCCCCGCCTGAAATGACAGCTTGTTTACTATTAAATATTTTTATTTGTCCATCATATCCAACATTTACCGCAGTCATATCTTACGGGTGATCCCAAAACGAAGCTCAATATTGATAGTGAACAAAATGTTGCAAAGACTCATGTGGAACGTTAATTGGAAAATTGGAAACCTGTTAACAATCATCGACCTCGCCTACACTGTGCAACCTGTAGTAATTACGAGGGCAATAGAAGTTAAAAACACTCACACAGTATAGTAGAACTTTTCGAAAAACCTTTAAAAGCAACGTTATAAAAGAAACTATAATTATTCTTCATATTCCCCAACTATAAATGGGACTGCATTCCGTTCAACTTAAAGAGGTTCTATTGTAACTTGTAGAATAGCGGAATTACGGATCAATGCGGAAAAACTGCGGGCGATTTGCCCGAACTTTGGCGTGCCAGTTTCTTGTACAATTTCGTCATATGTTTTCGCTAGTAATTAAATGGATACGTTGGTAGCGTGGCGAAAATAATCACAGTTTTTATTTTTTGCCAACCAACAAGTTTTTGCAGTTCGATGTAAACTTTATTTATTCGCCGCGTGACACTGTTCACAAATATGTTTCTTTTTCTTTACATTTGTTGCACTTATTCTTTCGGTTCGTTCTTTCAATTTACCATGAATTATGCGTGGAGAATACGGCACAACGCACAACGATTCAACTCGAGCGACGCGTTGAGACTGTTCGGTTAGTTTTGGCAGACTCAACGCGTTGGCATAGAGACCCGAGACCGGCATTGTAATTTCTGTCCAACCCCCCAAATTTGGCGAGAGAGTGAGAGAGCGCCACATTAGAGATGGGCTTGTGCTAGACATTAAGCACGATAAGTAAAACAATCACGACTACACTCCATAGAAAATACATATGCAGTTACATAAATTTGTGAATCTGTATTAAATAGTAAAAACATAATGTTGATGATGATAATGATCAGATTAAAATGAAAGCTTAGGAAACCTAACGCAACACTTTCATTTAGTTCTTCTTCGATAGGTGCGTTTCGTGACACGACAAAAAGGACATCTTGCTTCCCTATGTGCAAAATGAGCGGAACTATTTTATCAAATTGAGAAAGATGCGAATGCGCAAACACGGAAGTTGTTTTTCTATGGCTATTTTTGTATTATCAGTTTTGCCGAACTCTATTTTAAAAAAAGTATTAGAAATATTACCAAGCAAGTGATTGACAACTTCATTTGGCCTTTGCATTTATTTTTGGATAACGTAATAAATCGATATACTTGCACACGTCCGATTAACATATAGACAATCGATATTGTACTACAGCTGACAACACTTGCTTGCCATTCGCATTGCTTGTGGACATAAATAACAAACGAGTTGGCAGTTCCTTTAGTTTTTGTTTTGATTGGGTTTGCACGTGTTTCTGCTAATTCTTCATTAAAATCATCAAATTATTCAACAATGTCTGACAAGTAGGTGAATTTAAAGTACTTAAACTATTCCAATACATTAACAAGTTATATTTTTGACACACAGATATGCAGTGCCCAACAAATTGCCAGGCAAAACAGTGTCTGTGCTGAAGCACCGCAAGCGGCGCATTCATCAGGACAAGGCGGCGCTTGAACAGAAGCGTCAAGATCGCGTAAAGCGTATAGTGAAGAAAAAATCGCATCACAACTTCAAGCGTGCCGAATCCTTTGTTATGGGCTACCTGAAAGCAGAGCGCACATCCAAAAGAATTCGTCAAATAATTTTACGTAAAAATATCACAGAGCAGAGCGAAAAGGCATCCGATGAAACGAATCCGAAGCTGTTGCTTGTGATGCGCCATGCGGGCAAGAAAATATTCGACAAAACTACTACAGATATATTCAGAACTCTGGGCATGTCACAGCGTCACAATGCCGTCTTTCTGGAGAACAGCAAAGAGAACCAGTTGCTGTTGCGCGTCATCGAACCATTTGTTGTCTACGGCTTTCCCACGTTGACCACAATTCGTGAGTTGCTCTTCAAGAAGGGATTCGCCAACATCAATGGCAAAAAGACAGCCATACAGTCGAATACAATGGTGGAAGAGAATTTGGGCGACAAAGGCGTTATTTGCTTGGAGGATATAATACATGAGATCTACACGGTTGGGCCCAACTTCGCTGCTGTCAAAGAGTTTCTATGTTCCTTTACGGTAAGTGGAATCAATAGTTGATCAATCCAGTGCTATAATCTTGTCTTCCGTTCTTGCAGATGTCGAGTCCACGCGATGGATGGAAGAATAAGGTATCCGTTCCATTCAAGCGAGGAGGGGAATATGGCGATCGTGGCGTTGGTATTAACGATCTGATTGCGCGCTGCCTGTAGAACTTAAGATCTAGTAGACGTAAATTCTATAAAACAAATTTTTAAACCCAAACACAAATAAATAGTTATAGTATATAATTATTAATAGTCCTACATATTGCTACGAAAATGTCGAACCAGTTATTCGATGGAGGTGATAGCGACGACGCAATCGAGTACCAGACCATCTCCTCAACTGACACTCATGTTATTGAGGAGCAATCGGAACGACTGCATGATCGAATAACGAAGGTGCAGCTGCAGAAGATTTACGAGCAATTTCAAATGGCCCCCAATAATACAATCGGTGCCAGTGACTTGCGGCATATTCTCGAAGATTTAGACATAAATTTCTCAGATTTCACTTATACGCGACTCTTTTTGAAAATCAATCAGAATTACGATTTTTTGGTTGATTGGAATGAGTTTGTTTCATATATTATATTCGGATTTCAAGAGGAGGATCCTAGCAGTCAAAAGGAAGCTCTTATTTACCCCATCTCAGTGGCTCCTACGGTACGAAAGTCCGAGCATCGTACCTCAATCTGTTGCATTGCACTAATGAAGTTCAAGTCGGATCAGACGCCGCTAGATGAGATAACCGAGACAACCAACTATTCGTTTGGCGGAGAAGATTCACCTGAGAATTCAGGCATGTGGATAACGGCCAGTCATGAGGGTCAATTGCGTTTCTGGACCGCACACATGGAGCCCCTGCGTAGTGCTGTCTCCGAGAGCAGTAAGAAGGGTCGCTTTTAGAAATGCTTTACTGGTTAACCCATTCCTACCTCTCCCTGCACAGTTCATTTGAAAATGGCCACCTGGATATTGGCCATGCAGGCGCTGTCCGATGTGAGCATCGTGTGCACCTCGTCCACCGAGCGCGAGCTGCGCTTTCACGAAACCATCGCTTCGACCTTCACACTGCGCATGGTCATTCGCAGTTTGCCCTTTGCCGTCCACTGCATGAGCTATGCCTTCTACAACAACGGCAAGGTGCACTCGAAGTTGATACTGGGCGACTGTGCCGGCAATGTGAGAATCATTTCATATTCCCCATACTTGCGTGGTCCCTTCCAGGCCAAACCGGGTGCAGCGCTTGTCGAGTTGGTTTGGGCCGATGTGCTACGTGGCCGAATACCTTTGCTAATCCCCCGCGAGTATATCAACTTGCACAGCGAGCTGGTCTCGTGCGTCTACTTTTCGCTGCATATGAACACATTGTTTGCCTCGGCGGAGTATCGCAACACCAAGAAATATCGCGGTCGCTGTCCTGGCCTTATTATGGTCAGCAACGAGGACCGCAATCAGTTTCGTATACCACTAGGCGTGAGTACCTTCTATGTGTCCGAGGTCAAGAACACTTTGGTCACTGGTGGACCAGACACCTTTGTTCGCATCTGGGATGTTTACGTCTCGTCGGAGCCATCGGCCATACTCGCCGGTCACAATGGTGGCATTGTTTCTGTCTTTGTGCAGCCCGAGGAGAATAAGGTTTATAGCGTGGACTATCACAAGATCATCAAGGTGTGGGATCTGCAGGAGCACACACTGCTTCAGACCTATGGCGAGCTGGTGCGCATCATTCATCCCAGCGAATCGGATATCAAGTATTTCTATCATTCACATCTGCGCGAGCTTATGGTCGCTGGACGTAAACTGATCGGCGTCAAGTGTTCCCCTCGTGTCCGTGTCGATCTCACTGATGGCAACACCCATGCCGCTCCCGTCTCGGTGGTGCTTTACAATCGTTTGTTTCGGAACATCGTCACCTGTGGACTAGATAGCTATATCATTGTGTGGGATCCTTGGACTGGCCGGCGTAAGATCATTATGAAGAACTGCCACACTAAGATGATCTATGGCGAGATCATTGACATTGAGATCACTGCTGCCTGCTTTGATCCCTTGGAGCAGTACCTTTTGACTGGCGCTCGTGATGGCTCGCTGAAGATCTGGAACTACAACAACTCCGTTGTGGTGCGCAACATGAGCATACAGCCAGATCAGGAGGTTACCGCCGTCATTTGGGTGGTGGATCGGTAGGTGAACAGATCAGAAACACTTTATATTTTTTGTAATACATCGTTGAATTCCACTTCCCTTCGGTTAGCATTCTAGCCATGGGCTGGGATCGCCAGGTGACGGAATTCAACGATGTCGAGGGCAAGGAATATGGAGATCCCAAGAAGTGGGCGAAATTTCATACAGACGATATCACTTGCGCCGACGTTAAGCTGGGCGAGGGCGTGATTACGGCAACCTATTCGGGTGAGATCATATTCTGGAAACTGGAGACGGGACAGCCCTATAGAAGGTATAATGTAATGGATCCGACCAAATTTATCGAGCTAAAACTCACCTTCGATGAGGAGAAGTTGTCACGTCGTAGTCGGTCGAGCTCGCAGAATGCCCGATATTCTCGACTCCCCACCCACTCGCGCGATGGGGAGAACATACCCATTTCGGTGCAGGCAGTGCTGTTCCTGCAGACACGCCCCATGACCAAGATTCATGGTGGGTGTTTAATGCAAAAGAAGTGCCTCCATTAGTAGAAGAACCAATGTTTTTAATTGCATCTTTGTAGGCAGCGTTTTCGTCTCATTGGATACAGGAGAGATTCAGATGTATTCGCACCATCAGCATGGCGGCATCATCAATACATTTAAGGCCGTGCACAAGGCGGGCGATTGCGTGCTGGCCATGACAACCGATCGCAAGAATCGTTTCCTTTACACCGGTACCGCTTTTGGATATGTCAAGGTCTGGCACATTATTAACTACGGGTGAGTTTCGATGGGTTAAGGTTCTAAGGATCCTGGGTAAGTTAACTTAGACCTTAATCAGTTTCAAGGCGTTAGGGACTAACCCAACGTCATTCAATCTTGGGAAAGTTTACTGTAGTCTATCATAGAAGAACACGACTCAATATTTTTGTATATTTTCTTTGGGGGTAACCCACCGACCTTCAGGGGTTTGTCGTGGTTCATGGAGCTAGTGAAATGCTGCAGAAATTCCAGGCACAGTTCAAGAAATTCCGGTACCAATGCCGCTGACATATCCAGATCCTGTTGACACATCTTGTCCACTGGCAGGCGACCCACTTCCTGCATCAGCTTGGTCGTCGCTTGCAGTGGATACTTCAGCGTGGCCTGCCATATCATGCAGCAGATGCCGTGCTTAACTAAGCTGCAATATGAACGGAAGGGCAACAATGGGTTAGACCTTAATCAGTTTCAAGGCATTTGCGTTAGGACTAACCCAACGTCATTCAATCTTGGGAAAGTTTACTGTGGTCTATCATAGAAGAGCGCGACTCAATATTTTTGTATATTTTCTTTGGGGGTAACCCGCCTACCTTCAGGGGTTGCCATCTTGTGTTAGCTTACTGTGTTAGTCTATCAAGGGGGCCGCTCATAAAACAACCACAGAACTTAGTTTTAACAACACGACTCATTAGCCTAGTACATGTGTCTTTGGCTTGTATCCAAGTCCTGATACCCGCTAGACTCCCCCGCCTACTAACTACACACACACACACACACTCCCTCACTCACATACACAATTCAAATTCCAAGCAAAAGAGCTTGCGTGTCATGAGAAATTCCAAACAATGTCAACTTTGGGTAAAAATAATAAATAACTCATAACTGGCACACAACTATAGAGACAAGGAGGGGGGAGTAAGACGGATACGAACTAAGTTGCTTCTTAATAAAGACAGACAGTTAAGTTGCATTTGCCTTATCGCCTTCGCTCTAGCTTGCCGCCGGAGGAGCGGGTGCGCGTGTGCATGCCCCAGCTGCGACTGGACTTCATATTCTTGCGCAAGGACACTTTCATAACGCGTGCCAAACGCGCCGTACTCAATCAGCCCGAACCGATGCTGGTCAGCTCATACAAGGGTCATCTGAAGGCAATAAATTCCATTAAGTTCATCAATCTGCCCAAGATTTTATTCACGTAAGTCTTAGAGACCTAGGGAGAAATGATTTCTCTGTAATTTCGCTTCTCTAGCGGAAGTCACGACTACTCGTGTCGCTTGTGGACACAGGGCGGACGATACTTGGGAACTCTCGGCACTGTGCTGCCCTGGTCGAAGCTCACGCCGTTCCATCGAGCCGGAGAGGATAATCGCCAATATCGTCTACCTCCGGACATCAAAAAGGTTGCCAGCTCCACGACACTTAAGGTCATCTCAGGCGTTCAGCACAGCATGACGGTTAAGCGAAAGGTTGCAGACGATCGCGACGATGATCGGGAGATTGAAGATACTGCCACCACCGATCTAAAGTCTATGTTCGACAAACCCCTGAAGGATCCCATACTGGGCAAGCATTTCTGTTTGCCTGGCCGCACTGCTGTGGAACAGCACATCCAGCTTGATACCACACAGTTGTTCATACCCGTCTACACGCATCTGCGTATCTATCCCTCTGAGATCATGGAGTCTGTGCCCACGCCCCCAGTGATTGGTCAAGTCAGGGCAGAGAACTACCTAAATCATTATCTGCCCGTGCAGGGTAAAGTCGACCTTCAATCGTCGGCCATCAACATACGTGAACCGCAACGCATGGAGCATCGCCATGCGGGTGGTGGCCGAGATGATAGTCTAAGCCCTTTTCTGGCCGCGCAAGATAAGCTTGACTTCGCTTTGTCGACTCTCCATTTACGTGAACAGGGTGGAGCTAGCACTAGCGTAGCCGCTAGAGCACTAGACCCAAGTATGAGGATGTCGCCCGTCATTAGACGCGATCCGCCGGGGCAGCGCCCAAAGCCAGGCGAGCAAGCTAGCACCAGCGCTGCTGCTGCTGCTGCAGCCGATGGCGTTATCACCGCTTGCAGTTACAGAAATCGGTCGAAGGCCAAGTGCAAGTACACATTCAGAATGCCCAAGACGAATACGACGAAGAAATCCTAATCCTAAGTTGTATCCCAGTTTATTTGTTTCTTTTCTTCTCGGGATGAAATTAAAGTGCATCCTCTACAGCCTACGCCACTCCACATGCACATCCTCTCAAGTTTGCAGCATGCGCACCGCGTTGTACATCTGCGCGGCCACAACCAGGTGCTTTGACTCGCGCTTGCCGAGTCTCTTGTAGACATGCGTTAGCAGCTTGTCCAAGGCAATCACATTTATCTCCTCCGGCTTGGTGGCAGCTATGGAAATGCTCGGCTCCGTTTCGGACTCCTTCTGCACGGGCAATAAAAGAGTTGGAGATGGTGTATTAGGTTTCCAGTTGAGGTAAACCACCTGCCTTTCACTTACCAACTTGTCCAGGTACGACAGAAGCTGGTGACCCACCGAGGCAATCCTGAGGAAAGCATTTCTTGAGCCTTGGGCGTAAAGATTTAAACGCCTGCCAGCAATTTCGAGCAGCTGGCGTCCTAGTTCCTCGTCCTCGCCAATGTCCTGCAGCAGAACCTGCGCTTCAGCATCGTAACCAAAGGCATAGAGCTCCACCACCTGCGAGGAGAGAGAGGGTGGATTAATTCTAGGCTATTGAATCTGGTGCTGCTGCTGCTGCTCACCTGCTTCCTTAGCACGGGCAACTTGTCCAGCTGCCAGCTATCCGCCAGGGCGCAGATCTTGGACATATAGTAGACATGATCCAGTATATACAACTGCTCCAGATCCTCGCGTATCAGATCCATTGTGGCTGCGACAACGCTGCACAGGAATTGAGTGCGTTGCTCCTGCAGCACAAGATCAGGTGGGGTCAGCTTGTAGGGCAGCTCCTTGTTGATGTCCGCCAGTATCGCCTTGTTGGCCAAGGCGTCGAAGAGCGTTGTCAAGGGGCGTGGCACGCGCAGTTGAAACTGCGCAATGAAATGCAACGCGCTGCACACTTCCGTATGCAGTTGCAACAGCTGCGGCAGCGCATGATGCTGTTGCAGCGCCAAATACTGCAACGGCAGTTGACCCTCGCTCAGGGACTGCTCGAAGCGCAATTCGCGCTTGTCGTGGTTCATGGAGCTAGTGAAATGCTGCAGAAATTCCAGGCAGAGTTCAAGAAATTCCGGTACCAATGCCGCTGACATATCCAGATCCTGTTGACACATCTTGTCCACTGGCAGGCGACCCACTTTCTGCATCAGCTTGGTCGTCGCTTGCAATGGATACTTCAGCGTGGCCTGCCATATCATGCAACAGATGCCGTGCTTGAGTGCCCAGTCCGGTGTACGGAACTGCTCCAGGCAGAGCAGCGCGGCACGCATGTGCTCCAGCGAGGACAAATGTTTGCTCCAGTGCACCATATGCTGCCAGGTCATGAGGGTGAGCAGCACACCCGACTCCAGACTGAAGGGGAAATGCGCACGCAGCAGCGCGAGTCGTTCCAGCACTGGTTCCAGTGGCTCGCTGACCTTTCTCGTACGTTGCCCCGTCTCATCCTCATCCTTATCCTCCTCAGTATCCTCCTCCAGGTCTTGTGCCTGCTGCTGCTGCTTCTCCTTCTGCTTTGCCTTGTCGAGCGGCGCCTCTTCATCTGTCTCGTTCTCTGGCGGCGTTATCTCCACCACCAGCTCAGGATGTAGTCGACTGCTGTTCAACCACTTGGCTGTCAGCTCGGAGACAATGCCTTTGCCACCGTTCAATATGTTCTTCAAGCTGCAGTCGGGCGTCTCGTACGTCAGCTCTGGCCCGCTTGGATTGCGGCAAATCTTTGGTTGACTGCAAAGAGAGGAAGAGCTTTAGAGACAGTCCACGTGGAGGGTCAAGTCTGATTTACGCTAAAATGGCACCCAGCACGGCAACATCCTCCAGCTTGCCCGTCAGCAGTCCCCACTGTGCCTCGTCATGCGATATGGTCTCCCAGCGCTCGTCACTGTCATCCTCCGTTGCGCTCTCATTGCATGAGCCATCGCGACGGCTGCGCCAGAGTTGTGTGGCCACAGTCTTGCAGACAATGGCCATCAGCAGGCCAGAGAACTGTTTGCTCTCGAGCAGCAGCTCACGCACCTGCTGCCACCAAGGCGAGATGGCATTGTAGGCATAATCATGGATTTCCTCACCAGCCAGCTCGCAAATGGTGCGCACCATGGCGGCAATGCGGGACATGTCCTCCACGACCTCATCACTGGAATAGAGTAGAAAGATTTAAAGATGCAGACAAAGACAAAACTCTCCTCCGCTTCCCCACTCACCAGTTGGCATACTTGAAGGGTTTGTCCAGCCAGAAGTAGATGATCAGCGTCAGCAGATCCATGCTGGGCACACACGCCTCTGTGGCCCACAGCTTAAACTGCTCGAAGCACAGTCCGTGCGCAAAGAAGCCGCCAAAGAGATTGTTGCTCACACTGCCGTATTTATCGCTCTTCTCCGGCAGCAAAGACACTGCATTGGCTGACTCTATGTTGAAGATACTCAAATAGTCCACGAAATCCTCAACGCTGTGTGCGCCCGTCTCCTGCAGCTGGAAACTAACCTCACGCCCTGCTGGAGGTTTGTCGGCATTGCTTTCTAGCAGTATGACCAGCTGATTGATGGTCACCAGATCCGCATCGGAGAGTTCCAGTAGTTCTATGTTGGGCGACTCTTTGTCACTTTGCTCCTCGTTCTGCTGCTGCTTTGGCCTCTTGACCAATTGCAAATATAGATCCGTTAGCCGTTTGTAGTTCTCCATTTGATGCAGAAACTCCTGGCTGGCCTCATCCGGCTGTGCCTGCGCAAGAGCGCGGACTATGCCCTGGAACAGTTCCGGTTGCAGACGTTTGCTTTTCATCAACATTTCCAGGCACTGTTGACGCACCTCCAGCGTTTCCAATTGACCCGCCAGCTGAGCTATGCCGGCGAATAGCTGCTCCCGTTGTTCCCCATCTCCTGCCGAGTGTCCCACCGAGCGCAGTTGATTGCGCAGTCGACGCAGCAAGTCAATGTCGCGGGATGTCTGCGAATTGGTCTCGCTCAACGCATAATGGAATGGAATATTCACCTCCTTCAGGCTGCCATCGGTGGGATCAAGGAACAGGCAATGATTCAGTGACGCCGTCTTGCGTGACATCTGTGCACCGGGTGCTCCGAGGGGACTATGATTATTGTAGATCAGTTGACCCGCTTTGCTTACCGTAAATGCAGCCACTTTGGGTCCATTCTGCAGCGCCCAAATGTCCAGGCAGCCCATGCGAGGCGCATAGATGACCAAAAAGAGCGCTCTCCGCTTATGTGTCTTAATGCCTCGCACCGATTTCTCCTTCACCGGCACAAAGGCACACTGTGCGTCACGATATCCCTTCCAGACGCGCAAGATGATCGCTTGTTGTGTATCCACGAGCATGACACGATCCAGATTATCCGTGACGGCGGCCAGTTTACCGCCCGGGGCAATGATCAAGCTGAGGCCATCACGCTTGCCGTCATAGAGACGACAGTAGGTGCGCATGGGCGCCTCCTTGCTGGGCAGCGGCGTCTGCTCGGGCGTCTGTTCCTCCTCTGGTGCTCGTCGAAATAGATTGCCCATCAGATTCTTGTACGCCAATCCAATGACATCTTTGGCCACTTCACGTATCGAGACGGTCTTGTAACCCTCTTCGGCTTGAAAGAAACCCAGGTAGGGCTCAGCGCCGGCAGCCAGCACTTGAGCGCTTCTCACCGGCGTCGCATGCACCCTGGCAAAATAGCCGTAGGAAATGGTCTGCTGCACAATGTAATCGTAGCTGCACGTCTGTTGATTGCTGCAAATAGCTGCGTCGTTGATGATGCTGTCGCGCTCCCGCTTGAATTTGTATTTCTGGAAAGGCACCACGTCGGCAGTGGGATACACACTTCGCTCCAAGGCGCCACGTTGCATGTTGTGACGGCTGTTGGCAAGCACGGGCAGAATGTCCTGGCCGTTAATGAAACACATGCAGTTGCTGTAGATGATGTAGAACAGGGCATCCACTTCGGTGTGAGGTGGCGGCGACAGCAGTTTGATGCCCAACACAGGATCCTCCTGGCAGCTGTAGGGGGCATAGCATTACATAGAGTTTATCATTTGAGTTGCATGTCCACTTGCCATTGTGAGAAGAGTTTGACTCCCGCATCTGTGTAGAATAATACCATGCCCGAGTTGAGCCCAACTGCGACGCAGGTCCAGTCCACGTCGGTGGAGCGCACTGTGTGCGTTACTGGCAGACAGGTTAAGCAGGTGACAATTTGATTGACATCCTCCAGTTCACCACACCAGCTAAGCGAGTAGGTGATCTCATTGGCCCTGCTGTCCCAGCAGGTGGAGAGGAATGCCAATTTTTCACCCTGCGCCAAAGCAATCGACTCCCCAGTGGGCGATATGGCATAGTTGATGCCATTAAGCCAGTTATCGTCTGTGTATATAGTCCAATTCGATTGCTATATGCAAGATAACAGTGTTAAGTTCTATGCTTACCATGACCAAGTCCAAAGTATTCCTGAACCTTCCGAAAATCTAAAATGTTTCCAAATGTTTTCACTTCGCAAGCCATTTTTCTTTGTTGTCATGCCACACAGCTGATGCGCTGGCAGTGTTGCCACTCAGTTGCACTAGCCAGATGTTCATGGCCAAGATAATAAGATGTGTGTGACCAGCTGCGTAAATGTGTATATCGATAAATGAAAGAGCGCCAGTTCAAATCAAAATTAGAAAAGATAAATAAAACACGATGATATAAAAGCTTAGCGGGGAAATTGGGACAACCAATCAATACTTTAATATACCATAATTTAATATAAACAAGCTTGGCTTAATATTTTAGTATATATAAAAATGTACAAAATCAAAGCAAATCCGACTCCACACCGCTGTCGATGTAGTCTTTGAGCAATATGCCACATTTACTGGGCAACAGGCGGGTCCAGTTGTTGATGTGCAGCAGCGAACTGGGAATTGTGGTTTCCATGGCGTCGGCACGATGTGCCTCCACAATGCGTTTGGCGACCTCTTTCGGATCCAACAGGCCCAGAATCGATGGGAACTTCACTTTCGGATACTTGCACAGACCCGTATTGGTCATATATGGGAAGATTGTGGTAACTTTAATCTAAGGAAATATTATAATCAGTTTAAAACACCTTCAAATAATTTTTCTTTAATCCTTACTAGATCTTTGTAGGGTCCCTCGCGTAGCTCTTCGTGCAGCGCCTCCATCATACCTCGCACTGCGTATTTGGTTGCACAATAAGGTACCAGATTGGCCAATCCCACCAGGCCGGCAATAGAGGACAGACAGATAATGTGACCGCGTCCCTGTTCCTTCATTTGGTCGAGGAACGCTTGGATGGTCCAGAACTGCGAAAAGACATTGACATCGAAGACACGCTGGATTTCCTCGGCCGACTGCTGTGGCAGTGGATGTGTTGGCATGATGCCCACATTGTTGACCAGTACCGAAATTGGACCCACTTTTTCTTTGACACGTTCCGCCAATGCCATCACCTCTTGTCGCTTGGAGACGTCACAACTACAAAGCCAGAAGGATTTGTTGGATGATCTATTTCCCAAGCTGTCTATGGATGCTCACCTAAAACTGTGCACGGCGCCACGACCCAAACGCTTGACCTTCTGCACAGTCTCCAGGTTGTTCTTCTCGTCAATGTCCACGCACACCACTGTGCTACCCCAGGCAGCATAGTGCAGCGCCAGCTCACGACCAATGCCATGTCCAGTGCCCGTTATCTAGAGAGGATAAAGTTATTTATCGATATTCTAATATGTATTGCATATGCAGTTCAATTTGAGATGCAACTTACCAACACTACCTCGCCGCTGATGTCCTTTTGCTTTCTTGGCAACACAGCCTGCGCCAGTGTGACCAGCAGTTCAAGCTGAATACGCGCGAAGAGCACCAGAAATTGCAGCAGATCTTGCAGAACGGCGAAAATGCGCTTCGAGGCGGTTGTGGTACTAGAAATTGAGAAGATAAGGCAAAAAAGTTGTAAATTTTCATGCTGCCTTCAATTCAACTCCAACTTCGTGCAAGTTGATGCATGTCTGAAACGTTCAGAGCGGTCAGCGGACTTTGTATCGAGCATAATGACAATGATAATGGATCCATAAATACACATAGCATGCAGCTGCCTCAAGTGTTGGCGATAACTCTTGGCCCAGTTCTGCTAGAACTTTGACTTACGATAAGTACAGGCGCACACTCCATGTAAATACATACTGTATCTATCTATCGATGTGTATCTCTGATCCATTGCCATTAATGATTCGCTAATAGTTAACACTTACTGAATTATTTCGCGCTCAATCATGATGACTGCAATTTGTGCGGCTTCCCAATGTTTTGAATTGTCTGCGAGGGGCAGGGCGGGTGTTCTCCTCTTTGAAAGTTAATTGCACTTTTGGTTATCCAACAGAATGCGCTGCAATTGTTGTTAATAATAAAATGGTTAAATTTGTTAATTTGCTTTTTTGGTTTTGTGTTTCTTAATGATTCCCAGACACGTTAAATACGTATTTGCTGGCAGGTGCTTCCGTATTTGTGTGGTTTTTTGTTTTTAGCGATTTTTCGAGTGTAGTTTTCAGGCAGCGGAAAACCGCAGAAAAGCCGCACTCGTTGTGGGTGAAGAGGGCGGGGCAGGTGGAGGGAGGGGAGCTAAAGCTGAATGGCAACATTTCCACTTTCGTTTTCTGCCGCTAAAATGAAAATTACGTGCACATCAATGTGGCACACACACACACGAATTTTCAACTATTACGCTATGTCAAAATGAAGCAACGGTAAAAAGTGCAGGCGGCTTTTCTGTGTTAGACAATCAATGAGACGACCAAGTCGGAGGGACTGACGCCGTCGTCTGTTTTGTTGCACTGCTCTGGCGGCGATTCTCTTGTGCTAACAAGTTGTGTCCGCATGTTGCAAGTTGCAGTGTTGCAATTGCAATGCAAGCGAGGTGCACTCGTATGTTTGTGGCATATTTACCCACTTGTTGCCCACTGTGTGAATGCACTCCTGGGCTGCCAACCGTAGCGCTTCGCTGTTCGCCACAGACTGATTTGAGCTGCGTGCGCGCTTAGTCGACGAAGCTCGACGTCAAGCTCAGGCGCAGCCAGGCTCTCTCTCGCAGCTTCCGATCGAAGTGGGATGGAGAGAGAAAGAAAGAGAGCGCCATCCTTGAGTGAGAGCAAACGTGAAGGACGGCAGAGTTCAAAACAAACGCAAAACCAGAAACGGCCTTCGAATCGAAAAGTCGTAAAACAAAAGGCGCGTTGTCGTCGTCACATACATATTACATATGTTTATATGTATGCAGCAGCCTCATTATCGTCTTCTTATTGTTATCGTTTTGTTTTTGTTTTTTTTTTACTTTGCATGATTTGTCTTTTGTGGGCGCGCTCCATCATGTTCGTCGGTATTGTTGTTGCTTAGTCATCGGCAAATGAGAAGCAGTTGGTGACCAAGTTCAAGTTCAGTATGTTCAACAGAGATGACAGACATAATTGTCGATCGAACTCTTTTGCAGCGAGTAAGAGTGAGAGAGGGCGCGATAGTTATATGCAAACTGCAATCGATAACTTTTTTGATAAAGCTCTGCATGCGCGTCCTTCACATTGTCTTCGTGAGAGTCGCTCTCTTTGTTTCTTTCTCTCCCCATGTTGAACTGGTTGTTTGTTTACGTTTTTTCTTGGAGAAGGTCAGTTAAGGGCCACATAAATTATGCGAGCTCCGATCACATAATTGGTGTCAATTTGGCGTCGCTTTCATGTCGATCGTCAGCTGTTTCCACGCACAATAAAAACAACAGCAACATGCAGTTAATTAAATGACGTGTCAAAAACAATAACCACGAGTGCAGATGTACCCGAGAGAACAGGGAAATATGCGACAATCAGATACCCATCAAAATAGTATACATATGTATGTGTATAGTTTTCTCTAATTGAACGACTCAAAGATGCCTTGCATATTGTTTTTAAGTTATCCTGATATTATATTAAAATTTATATATTATTTTCTTATATTGTAAAAACTCTACGATGAAGTACCGTTAACATATTAATCCTAAACTTTTATAGTGCATACCAATTTACTTATTATTCGTTATTTCTCGCATATTCTTACTAATTTCTGTCAACAAAAACGTTGAAACAACACTCTTTATGTATACCCTACAATTCGGCATATTGATAAATAATTATTATTCTGTATTATGACATACAAATAAATCAATTCTCGTACTCCGAATGAGACATTTATGTATGTAACTCATGAAACTTACGTTTTATTGTTGCTAAACGATTTGTGACTTCGTTCGTTCGGGTTCGCTTTCCCTGAATCAATCTGCAATGAACCGGAAATAAAACCTGCCCCGGTCTATCGACTCCCGACTCTTGACTCTGACTCTGACTGGTGTAATGGGTGTGTATTCCCCAAATGGGCTTTATAACGCAACTGCCGAATTAATGTTCAGGTTTTATTGCTGTCGCTGTCGCTGCCGCCCCCATCGCTTATCGCTATAGTGAATCCGAGTCCTGTGCCATGACTAGTATGTTATTTGCGTGCATTAACAATCAATATTGACAGAGGTAAACTCAATTATGAATGCGAGTTCGGCTGCCGCTGGATTTATCGCGACTAAAAATAGCTGATAAGGTACCAGTGGAACTCGGTACTCTTGAGGACCCAGTATACGAAGTGCGTAATGTGCAACAGAGATGTAATTGATACGAGTACTCGGATCGATCAGTAGACAATATATATAATTAAGTGGTGTAATTAAATATGAATTTTAATTATTTTCAAACATCTGATAGGTTTTCTCTTGTACAAGGGGGGAGAAAGCTGAGTAACCTGTTAATTCTCTTTCTGACAAGAATATATATAGTATTTAATGTATTCCGAATAAAAAGGTTAAATAATCCTTTTATTTAAAATATATTAAAATTTATTTATTGATAAAAGGAAAAATAAAAAATAAATAAAAAAAAAAATAAAAATAGAAATCAAAAATTCTTTACTTTATTTAAACAGTATATTAAAGTATTTATTTCATTGAGTAATTACCTTATGCACTAATGTATATCCCTAATATAGTTCGTTCACGTTCCAGGCATTAAATAAGTTCGACACATTACGACCTTGGCAATAGGCATGCACCATAAACCCATTAACCCCTCCAACTCCAGCTTGTTCAATACAGTCGGCAATCCTTTTACGTTATTAACACAAACAAACATACACACATGCGTGCAAGTGTACATATTCATGTGTTGTTAATTGTCAATCGGCTTGTTCGTTCGTCTGCCGGCATGCAACAACTAACAACAACAGCAACCATAACAAATATGCAAATGAATACGAAACCAATAACAACAACAACAACCGCAAGACCGCAGCCGCAGCGTGCACATTACGTTACGTTACGTTGTGACGTATCAGCGCATTCAGTACGCTGCCTAAAAGTCGGCTTCAGTTGTCATTGGCGAGTCGTGCAGAGCGGACTGCAACGCGGCGCAAACAAAAGAGGGAGCCACCTTGTAAAAGGCTTGTTTTTGACGGGAAAAAGCTAAATCGAGTGAAATGTAAAAATGAAATGAAGAAAAAAAGAACAAATTAAAACAATACAACGCATGTAGCTATCTTTTCGGACTCAGGCGAATAACTGCCGTTAATCCAGATGAAAATCTGTGCTCTGTTAAGTAAGCAGTGAACTGCTTGGACTGTTTGAAATCTAGAATATAAACAGAACTTGACGGAAAAACAGCTGAGTTGGCAACGCAAGTTGAGCAAAATGTGAGTTGGTATTGGTGCATGTGTGCCTGTATTTGTGTGTGTTTATGGGAGTTTGTCTTTGGCTTTGTGTTTGTGTTGAGCTCGTGATTTGTTTACCTGTCAAAATAATAAATAAAACTTTCGTGTTGCCAGTGCCGCATCAAATACATTTATTATTATTGCTGTAGTCGTTGTTTGTATACCCTGCAGGCAGTGCAACTTAGAAAGGTGTCACAGTGCTTGAGACAGGCGTGGCAGGTCTTCCAATAGATGAGTCCATGAATTGAATTGTTTCTAAGTATGTGTGGATCTCAATTATTATATTGTATATATCAGATCATACAAGTAATATAGTAAATGAAATTTTGAATATACAGTTTCACGTGCAGGGTATCTCTAAGTCGCCTTCTTTTTCGCCCATGGCTTGCCACACTTGTTGTTATTGTTGCGGTGCTTGTTGCCGTTGGCATTGGACAGTTGCGGAAGCCGCTTCTCTACGGAACTTATCGTAGACTCATGTCTGTCTCGTCCTGTCAGGCTTTTACCTTGTTTCGATGGCGCCAGTCTCTCCCTCTCTCCTCCTCCCCGCGAGGCCCAAGTGCAGTGTCAGAAGTCAAAGGATAAACGATTTAAAAGGTTTCGGCAAAAATATCTCATGTCAAATTTTAAATATTTTGACAAGAAAAATACCTTTGCACTTGGAATTTCAAATTGAAATCGAAATGAAATTGCATTTTCAAGTTGATGCACTTCAATTGAATTGCAATGCGTGCAACAGCTTTTGCTTTCGTTTAACCTTTGACTTTGGGTTACCTGTCGGGTTACATTTTAACAGGCTGATAAAGTTGAAGGACTACTTGAATTTAATTTAAAAAAGATATAACAATTTTGTAGCCATTTTTAACTGAAATAAATTAAATCTGGCAGTTACAAATCGATTTCTTTAGATTTCATTTTTAAAGTGCAGGTTAAATTTTAACAGGTTGTTACAATAAAAGATGTTCAGATCCAGATCTTAAGTTGAAGTTTGTTATGCAAACTTTATTGCCATTGTAATCATTGTCGTCGAAGGGAATCTACCTCGACCTAGAGTAATTATCTTTTTTGATCGTTTTGCTTAAACTTCTGGTTAAATTCTAACATACGCTTAACCTTATGTAGCTCTTTTAGTATTGTAGCTCTCTTTGAAGTCTCCAATAATAGCAAAAGATCCCAAACACACAGTAAGGAAATAAATTTCATTGGGTTAAATGTAGTTAAAGTACATGTTAAATTTTAACAAGGGAATTAAATTGAAGACCCTCTTGAAATTAATTTGAAAATGAAATGAAAACTTGGTTTCCACTGCTTCATATTCATATACATCTTCCTACATATGTTTCGTATGTACAAAGTTTATACCTCTAGGAACCCCGTTCCCCTTTGGTAGTGCTGGTTACAGCGCCTGTTAAATTCAAACAGACACTTAATCTGTAAATTAACCTACTACCAAGTCTGATCCCACAACTTTGCTTCCACTGTCAACTAACTATCATAATAATTCATTTGTGCAGGAATCATTTCCAACTTTCACTCGGTAGAGCAAGATGTCGTTGTCTACGGCACTGATACCGCAGCAGCAACCACATGGCTTACATTATCTACCCAAGACTGCACGCATCTTCGCCAGAATCCTCGAGCAGCGACATGGTAACTGGAGTTGCATGAGCAGTCGCAGCATTTGCCGCAACAGCACGAGAACGGTGCCGGGACAGGGCGGACAAGGCATCGTGCAATGTGCCGGGCAGGCAGGAGGCAGCTGCCCCGTCCCCTCCAAACCCAGGATCTCAAGCTTTGTGGCACAACAGCAGCAACAGTTGAAGTTGCAGTTTGCCCAGCGGCGAGAGCGAGAGGATTATCGCATCTATCCGCAGAGCGTCGATCTGAACGCCTTCTTTGGGGAGGAGCAGAAGTGCGAGAAGGTATCGGATGTCTGCCTGCTCAACGATCACTTCATATTGGTCAAGATGCCAGAGCAGCAGAAGCAGGAGGAGCAGCAGCAGCAGGAGCAACAGGTGGTGCCCAAGCGCAACAACTTCGGCTCCAAGTTGCCACGCTGCTTCAAGTGCAATCGCGGCAGTCGCGTCTCACCCATACTGGAGGAGGTGGAGGAGCCAAGGTCTGCAAGGTCTGTGGCCAGCAGTCCTTGGACTTCCAGCGATGACGACGACGCCGACGTGGAGGTCTTTGTCTCCAGCACGCGCATCATATCGCCACACAATCGCCAGCAACTGCAGGCTGTGCTCACTGTGCCGGTCAAGCCGCAGCCTGTGATAGTGGAGCAACCACAGCCAGATACCTCCATGCAGCTGCAGCTGGAGACATTGCAGGCGGCACCAGTTGCTGATCCTCCTGCGCAGGCTGCTGGTTCTAGCTTCGGCGCCTGGCATTGGTTCCTCTGGCCCTTCCGACGACGCTTGTCTGGCAAACCCAAAGCACAATTGGCCGCCGTCCACAAAACCTACTTCGTGCGCTGGAACAAGCCACCCGACACGCTGTGGCACGGCTACGGTGTGGAGCGTGGCACCAACAGGCAGACCCAGGTGGAACTGCGGCGCTGTCGCTCGGCCATCTTCTGAGGAGTCCTACAAGCTGAGCTAAGCTTGAGCTAATCTCATGTATATTTTTGATAGTTTTAAGTATAGGAAATCGAAGTACTTTATAGAGTATATACACAATGTATTTATAATACAAATTAGTTCTATAAGTTATCATTAAATAAATAATAAATGGAAAACGATTTTGAAACAAAGAAATATTTTCTTAAATCGGAACTGCTGGAAAATTTAACTTGAGGAACCTTTTAGATTTACAAAAAAATGCAAGAAAATAAAATATTTTTTTATAAATACAAATATATGCATATTTTTTGATATATTAGAAAAATATATATTTTGTATTTATATTTTAAATATTTTGATATATTTTTATGATTTTGATATATTTTTTTATATTTTATATATTTTTTATGTTGATATATTTTGATAAGTTTATTTATTTTAAAATTTCATTTTTTCAGCATCTATGTCCAGATTTCAATTTTAAAAACTGTACATTTTTAGATATTAAACATAATATAATTATTTAATTAAAAGTTTAAATTTTATTCTCTGAAAATTTATGACTATTTTTTTTCGTAATTAAGTTTTTCCTTTTTTCAATTAAACCGATTACTTTTTTATATTAAACATTTTTCTTAAATATAAATAAATATAATATAATATAAATATTCAAATTGAAGTAACATAACAAAATCTCTGAATATCTGAGGTCAAAATTAAATAGAATCTGCAAATGTCAACATATCATTTAAATCTACCTTTAACCCAGTAAAAACCCGAACCCATCGCATGCCAGAAATATGATATGTAGTAATATTTATGATATATATCACGATATGCAGATAAGGTTATAAAGTTACGAGTAAACCTTTAACAACTACGTAAATTGCGGGCTCGAATGCAGATAAAAACAAACAAAGAAAAGAAAAACAAAAAGTTCAACTCCTTTTTCAATGGAATTTGCACGCGTCCGTGGAGTCGACTACGGGCACAAGTTGCAGTTGCAGCTGTAGAGAGGGGACTGAGGAGGGGCAGGGGACTGCAGCTACTGCTACATTGTTGTTGTTGTTGTAGTTACTGTTGCTACTGTTGCCGCATACCGTGGCGGGGCTTCATTAGCCAAGCGAGCCAGCCAAGTTGGGGGCCTGCTTTCAAGGAATGTCGGGCAATGTCGTTCGTTACTCTCTTTCTCTGTCGCTAGATGGCGCTGCCCGTACGGCAGGGCAGCACGGCGTGCGGCTAATTACGAAATGTGCACATAAAAAAGAAGGTGGCAACACATCCAAAAAGGGCTCCTCAAGCATCGACAGTGGGCAACGTTTATCTGGCCTCTCTCTCGCACACTGCCTATCGCACGCTGCCTCTCGCTCTCTCATTGTTGCTGCAGTCACGGGGGCGATTGCAAACTCCGTGTGCCGCAATATACATAATAATAAAACAAGTTAGTATGCACGGGAATGAAGTATTCGACTAAGAGTTACCCTATTTATACTTTAATTTGGACTATATGCTACACTTTTTTGTATAACTTGGGATATAAGTGAGACAATCTTTATAAAACTAGGTGAATATCAAGTTAAAATAGTCAAATATATTTAAACCAAATTTCAGCTGAATATCTTTTAAGAGAATAGGAACTTATACATATTTTATTTCTATTATCTTTATTTTTTATTTTATTTTAAGTAATTTCGTATGTATTACACTTTCTTGTACAATTCTGGTATAGTAAGCCCATCTTTATAAAACTAGGCGTATATAAAATTAAGTTAGTTACCTATATTTACTTAAAATTTCAATTTAATATCTTTTAAAGAAAGAAAGTTATACACATTTTATTTTTATTTATTTTTTATTTATTTATTTATTCTTTTATCTTGATTTTTAACTAATTTTGTTTCATCTTTCAGCTGCTTAAGCTTTCTCAGCGTGCACAGTTCAAGTTTATCACAACCACTTGTCACAATTTATGGTTACAGGGTATTAAAAATTAAAATCGTCACGCCAGGCGTCAGTGCAGTGAAGCAATCGCGGCGTGAACAAAGCTACGGCAACCCCAAAGGAGCCACAGCACCAATGCGACTGTGTGTGTATGTGTGTGTGTGTGTGTGTGTGTGTGTAGGTAGACTGACCAGCCAGCGTACTGAGGCAGCAGGTCATAATAATAAACCATTAATATTAATATGCAGCAGCTAAGTTTCAGTCCCTTCCGAGTCCGACTTACAGTCCGACTCCGAGTTGGAGTCGGAGTCGGAGTTGGAGAGTTTTTGGAACTATCGAAAATCGAAGAACGAGTCTGAAAAGCGCCGCAGTTGTTCAACATTGTTCGCACATAATACCCGAATAGACGAATAGACGAATAGAGTTCCCATTGTTCTGCCTTGATTGCCCTTCAAGGGGACCGACGATTTGTCATTAATTATAATGTCAGTTGCCCGTGCACAGGTGAAGGCGCATTAGCATTGCGCACTTATTGTATCTGGATAGACGACTGGGCACGAACTGGGCCAGAGTTATGCAGAAGTACAGCCCCCTCTTTTGTAACGGACGGGGGCGCCACCTGTCGGCAGTTGTGCGTGTCGCTCTAATCGCAAATTAGTTAATAAACTGAGTTTAGATTTCAAATTTAGATCAGAAATTGAGCTGAGCTGAGCTGAAACTGAGTAGGGGAAACGGTAAGGTTGAGGTAAGAGGGTACCAAAGATGGTATATGGTATTGTAGATAACTCGAGACCTTACTAACTAGTTGGAGTAAGAAGATATTATGCTTGTCTTCATATTATTCCTTCTATGATTATCATTTTTTATACCATTTCAAATTATCAGCTATAGAGAAGGTAGCGCTACTACCTCAACCTGTACTTAAGCTAAACGTAGCTCCTCAACATTTACTTTAGTTAAACGTAGCTTTTATATTTACTACCCAACATCTGGAAAGTTCTTTTAAGTATTACCATTTTCCAAATCAATCCGTAAACCATACAGAAGGTACCTCAACAGTGTCTAAACTGCAGACAATTTTCCATTTGAAAACATTTGTTGGCTCCTTTTGTCGTAGACCCCGTCTGAGCGATAATAGCGTAACGGTTCCACTCGGTTCCTCGCTCCGGTACGGCACTCAGTTTGCGGTGGAAGCATCGAAGAACAGAAGACACTTGCTGGGACAACTTGCCAAAAGGAAGCTGACAAGTTGGCAATCCAAAAAAGGAATCTGCAGCAGCAGTTGAAGGTCCCGCCAAGCATCCCAAATCGATTACGACAATTTGCAAGATCAAAGGCACAAATAGAGAGGGTCTCTCTCTCTCTCTCTCTCTTGTGCTCCCTTTTGCTTGCTCTCTTGCACTCTCTAGTTTACGTATTTATTAATAAAACTCCAACTGGGTGACGAGACAGAGAGAGAGAGAGGGAGAGAGGTAGTGCTAGCGATCATCGCGAAACAGAAACAGTTGGTGGTAGTGCAACACTGCAAAGTGTTGACAATTCCACATTCCGCTCCGACTGCGCAACGACCTTCGCACTCCGCCGTAGCACGGCGAGCGACGCGTCCTGCAATCATCGTTAATGATGGCAATGTCCTTGTGCGCCCCGATCTGACAGATCAATTTGTGCGCTAACAGCGTGCGCACTCTCTGCAAGTCAGTGGGAGACAAAGAGTGTAAAGTGAGACGGCAACAAGAACAGCTCTTTCTCTATCTCACTCTCTGCATGAGTCGCGCACCTGAGCGACGAAGGCAGTTGCTGTGACAGACCAAACCGAAATGTTTGCCAATAGAGCTCGATTTTAATTGCCATTTAGCCCGGCGTGAGCTAAGCCAATGTGCCTGGATCAAGAAGGTTGCTTGTTGATGTCTCTCTTAGTTGTAGATTAATGTCAGGAACTTTACAGATCATCAAGAATGAAGATGTCCCACTTAGTTATAGATTAATGTCATGAACTTACCAGTTTTTGTGAAGTCAGACGATTCAAAACTTAAACCTCTTCATTTCGGATTAAAATCAAGAAAAGACTAGGATTTAAAGAACACCCTATTTTTATACCCTTCGACTATTGTATTTAACACGGAGAAGGAGGCGTGGGAGACCTCACAAAGTATACATATTCTTGCTCAGAATCACTAGCCGAGTCGATAAAGCCATATCTGTCTGTCCGTATGTCCGGATGACTAGATAAACACACAGATCTCAGCTATTTTAAAAGCTAGAGACAACAAATTTGGCATGAAGGTTTCTGTTTTTTATTTCAAATTAAACAAAACAAAGAAGAACATTATGGGGCTACCTTACTACATATACTTTCAACAGGAGGTAAACACCTTCCATAAAACTTCTTTCGCAGCCTTCCTTAAGTATGTGCTTTCCTCTGCCTTGTTTCTATCTTGTGGGAGTTAGTGTCTTCCCCCTTCCTGTGAGACCCTTCCTTCTAGTCAATCAATTCAATATTTAAGTCAGAAATCTCTTACCCTACACCTAATTTACTTTCATGTACCCAGTCAAAATGCGAAAATGGTTCAGGTATCAGTTCAGCCACTTCATTCAATGTGGATACTCTAGACTTGTGCGCATTATCCTCGATCATCCTTGACTTACAGACTTTCCCGACTGTCTCAAATGCTGCAGCGAACACCTCATTAGCAAGGATTATCAGCGAGTCTTAGACCAACGGGAGAGAAAGAAAGAGGGGGGAGAGAGAGAGCGAGATAGACTCGTTCACGTTCTACCTGACTTGGTTGACTCGGTTCTGGCTGGTGCCTGTCCGGCAAAGCTAAGCCTTTCCCGTCGCCCTTAACTCTTGCTCTGTGCGCGACTTTCGCCAAGGGGTTCGTGTCCAGACTGCACAGCGCATGCGCTCGGACCGTCCTGAAGAATGAGGGCAAATAAAAGTTTATGGACTGTCGTAAAATGAGTTGAACCCGGCACACGGGTAGAACCAGGCCCTTCTGCTCGCTTCCTGGCAGCAAAGGATTATTTCCGATCCTCTGTCTAATCCTCGTGCTGTTTGTTTACCCTCTCTCAAAGTGTCTGTTTGTCTGTCTGTCTGTCTGTCCGGTCGAGCAAATCCTTTCGCCTGCTTCCTCCTGGAACTGTGATTCGCAAACGAATTCGCACAGTTCAGGAAATCTATTTCCCTCTCTCTCTTCCTTCTCTTCTCTCTTGCTTTCCTCCTACTCATTTGCGACTGCTTTTCTCCGTCTGGTTCTGTAAATATTTTGAGGTTTTGCGCTTCTTATGCCTCGGGCTACGCCTGACTTGGACAGAGCGCGAAATACACTCATAATTGGACCATCATCTGAGCACCTCAGTATTGCAACAGGTACTGCAGGAATTGACAACAAACCATTTATAATAATGGATAAGCAAAAGACAAATTGATCTTAATAATCTTTATAATGTCGAAGATTAGATACTCTAAACATTTAAACTTTAAATTTACCTTCTCAACTAAAAAGTAGTTTAAGACTTTCGACTTTCAGAGGACAAGACTCTTGAAGTTAGAAGTTACCCAGAGCTGTATATGATAAACAGGAACTTGTTCAGCCAATTGTTTATCAGTAGCTGAGATCAGGGGGGGTTAATCTGTAATCTTAGGACTGTTCTTTCGATAGGGTAAATCAAATTAAATGAAATACTCCGCTCATCTGCCGCCATTGCCGCCGCTCTTCAGCACCTCCTACTCTGTACCGCTCTTTCTATCTTTCTCTTTATTGGGAATGGGGCTCTACCCGACTCTGTCTATGGTTATATTGTAAATTAGTATTTTCCTAGCCTCGATGCTCAACACGTTGTCGGTTCATTAATCAAGTCGGCTGCACAGTCTCTCCGCCCCAGTCCAAAACGAACGGGAAAGGGAACTGGTACCAGCTCGCCAAGAAGACAAGTCGATTAAAGCTGAAGCTGAGTTCAAGTCCGCGCACTCGGCGAAACTCGCGTTGTAATTCTTTATCGCTACCGAAAATTAATGCGTAATATTTCAGATTTCCGATTTGTACAACTTTGTCTGGGAGCTTTCGTGGCTACCGCACTTATACCGGGGTCTCTATAGGGTCGGGGGTTCCTTAATGAATCAAATTTTAATTAAAGTTCGAGTCTACCAAGTTTACCCAGTATATTGCATTATTAGCCTGGCTGGAGATTGCACTCGCTTCGTTTGGGAGAAATCTTCGGGTGCTATTAAATTGGCATTAGACAAGCTTCGGAAATTGGGCTAAGACCCGTTTTTCTTAGACCTACTTGTAAGAGGCTCGGGAAAGAAAAACAAATCAAAGAAGAAGAAAGCTGATGGAAATCTTGATCTTTATTTTTTGCAAGGCACTCAAAATTTGCACAAGGTACCTGACAAGGTCCTAAGTCGATTGTAGAGTCAATATTTACTTTCTGCCAAACTAGATTAAAATAATAAGCAACCTCAGATAGAGCAAATCTGCACGGCGACTCGAGGATTGTCTGAGCTGTCTGTGCGTTGTCTGGTAATGACTTCATTAATTGCGCACGTAGTCTTGGGATAGAAGTCGGGGCAAAGGTGTTGAGTCAGGACCTTAGAAGGAGGATGAAGAGCGAGAAGAGATTGTAGACGAGGCAGAACGAGGTGTGAATTTGAGGTAAATTGTAGAGCAATTACCCAGTTCGATAGAAGGGCAATTAACACCTTGGTTGGAGTTGCGAGGAGGATACCAGGGAGGGTGCTGCATAAGGACCTTCTTCCATTTCGATTTCTTCTGGCAATTCTCGAGTGAAATTCCCATTTGACATTGAGGCACAGCGTGGGCAGGCGCGTCGTGCCTCCCGTTGAGTTTGTTGAAATCGCATGTCGTGCTATTACTACTATATACTCGTACTACCTAGCAGATATAGCCGTGTCTATATAGCGCACACGTACACGGGCACCTCTGCCTCACTCCCTCTCGTCTTCAGGGGAACGCGCGGCTACTTAAGGTCTCTAATGTGTGCGCGCAGCATTCCACGAGTTTTTCCAGCCACACGCTGTGTACGGAAGCGTGTCCAAGGTTCCGACTACTGAATGGCTCGCTCCAGGGGGGAGGAGCAGACAGGAAGGACGCTGTAGAGAGGATACGCAGAACTGAACAAATGCATCTTGTATTCCGTATAAATTAGCATATATATTTATATATTTATTTGCAAGTTGGGAACTTAAAACTAGACTTAGGAGTAGTTGGAAAATAAATGCACTTAGGATTAGCCTAGCTCGCTATAGCTTTACTATATATAACTAACTATATACAGACTCTATCTAGCTAGACTCTTGTTGGATCATATGATATGCTATATGACTATAGCATATATATACATGTACATATAGCGTGTTTCTTTGGCGACGTCAAACAAGGTGCGGGGGCTTGGGTGGATTCTTCTTCTTTCTTGGAGTGATCCAGCTCACTTCTTGGCGTGATACTTCTCCCTTCCTGGGTTGCTACTGTGCCCTTCTTAGGGTTGCTTCTGCTGCCTTCTTGGGGTGTTCTGCTGTGCTCCTCTTGGGGTATTGCCTTTCCACTTCAGGCTGATCGTTCCCGCTTGGGATATCTCCTTTCTTCTCTAACTTTCTGTTAGGTTTCTCCTCCTCTTAGTACCAGGAGTGATAGGGGAACGCCTGGGGCGGCATGGCGCTGTAGTTCATCTTGGAGGGCGAGGAGAAGGCAGCTGCTGCAGCCGCGGCGGCAGCATTGAAGTTCTGTGGCATAAAGTGCGACGAGGAGCTGTGCGGTGGCGGCGGAGGGGGCACTGGTGGCGCTGCATAGTGCGAAGCTGCTGCATATTGTGCATGGTGGGCATGGGCGTGTGCATGATGCGCTGCCGCCGCATGTGCAGCAGCATGAGAATGTGGCGTCGTGGTGCCATACGGAGCATATTGCGCAGCCGACGCTGAATGCTGATACGAGTGGAACATCTGGTGAGCACTGGCCACGGACACCTCGAGGGCGCCACTGGTGGAGCCTGTCGAGTTGAGCGAATCCTCGGGCGACAATGGCGCATTAGGACGCATGCTGGGCATGGCGCTGGCGCCGCTCCAGCTGCTGTAGAACTGTTGAGGTTGCGACTGTTGAGATTGCACGGCAGCTGCAAGCTCGGCAGCTTCCACTTTGAGCACCGCGTTAAGCTCCTCACTGCTGGCACTGGCATTGGCCAGTTGGGTCTGGGATTGGGCAGACTCCATGCCTGCGGGGCCAACAACAGCGGCGGACAGGCTGTTGGGGGTGGGAGGCAACTGACCGAAGCCGCTGGAGGAGATGGACTCGTTGGGACTCTCGTTACGTGGCATTGTCTGATGTGGCTCAGATTCAGTGCTGTAAACGGCGCCCAACTGGGTGGCGTCGTAGTGGCTGGCCGGCTCCACGGCGGGCACAAGCAGCTCGCTGCCATGGGGATTGGCATTGCTGGCCGAGCTGGGCATGATGTAGCTGGCGGTGCTGGGCGTGTAGAACTGATGATGATGCGGAGGCGTGTTGGCTGCCGAGAGTTGGCTGCACAGCTGGGGAAGATTACCGCCGCTGTGCGCTGTGGATGCTGAGGCACTGGCGGCACTGCCATAGAACTCGTACTGATGCTGGTAGACGGCATCGATGGCGGCGCTGGGTGGCATGGGGTGCATCATGGTCAGCGGGGACAGATGATGGGATTGGCTGCCGCTCACGGGTGAGGACACAATGACGGTGCCTGCGCTGCCGCTGCTGCTGCCACTGACACTGCCGGCGGCGCTGGCGCCTCCCGTGACGGATGTGTGTTGCTTGCGCAGCCGAGCGCGACGATTGCTGAACCACACCTGGATGCGCGCCTCGGTGAGATTGGTGCGCTGAGCCAGCTCCTCGCGCGTGAAGATATCCGGATACTGAGTACGCTCGAAGGCGCGTTCCAGCTCCTCCAGTTGATTGGCCGAGAATGTGGTGCGGCAGCGACGCTGCTTGCGCTTCAGAGCGATTCCTGGCTCACTCTCGCAGTCGGAGACATCCTCATCCGAAGGCTTGTTGTTGCTACTGTTGTTGTTGTTGCCGTGTCCATGTCCCGAATTGGAGCCAGAGGGATCAGAGCTGCAGGTGGAGCTAGAGGCTGGCTTGGAGTTGACGGAGTCCGGATCGGTGGGTGCATCACGACCACGCACCAGGCGCGATATGGCGGACACCGACGGCACCATGCTGCGATCACAGATGCCCTCGCGGATGAGCTTGTCGCGTATCTCCCAGGAGAACATGCCCGGATTGCTGCGCTTGTACTCCTCAATGCGATGCTCGATCTCGGGCGTGGCAATGCGCGGCTTGGAGCCACCAATGACGCCGGGCCGTATGGAGCCCGTCTCCTGGTAGCGATTCAATATCTTCGATACGCAGCCATGTGAGACGCGCAGCTGACGCGAGATGACACACGGACGGATACCGTCGGCAGCCATTTCAACGATCTTCAGGCGAATGTTATTGGGCAAGGGGCGGCCATTGATGAAGACTCCACCTAGTTGATTCACGCGTCCCTGGCCGCTGTTCATGTCTGCAAGGGGAGCAAGAGAAGAGGGAAGGGAAGAAGGTTAGCTCGGTTTCCAGAGAATGTCAATTTCTTCACTTGATGCACTGCATCATCTCTGATCTCTTACCTTGCATTGCTGTGTATCCATTGAAGAAGGGTCTGTGCATGGCGGCGGCGAATGCGGTTACAGTCATAGTTCGCGGCGGCGAATTCGCGAACTCGAACGTCGAACAAATTGTATCGTTATCGATATCGATAGCAATGGCGTTGCAATATATTGTCACACAATTGGCATAGGCGAAACGAAAATAGAATTTCGTTAAGTTCAATTTTACACTCTCTTTCTCTCGCTCTCTTTCTCTCAGCGTCAGAAGTGCGCGACGTTGTGGCGAATGTGTCTGGCTCGTTGCGCAGTCGATGCCTAACTGACTTGAGCTAAGCAAAGTCAGACAAGATCGTTGGCTTTCTGTGAAGCGACGACGACGACGCCGGCAGTGGCAGTGGCAGCGGCAGCGACGCAGTCAAGATGTCAGCCATCGCTCAGCAGGTACGTGTAAACAACACGCGGACCAATCGCAGAGCTCGACCATGCTTGCATCTCGTTCGCACTTGCACGCGATCATAGCACACGTACGCGTTTGACTGTCGCCAGGGGGCGTTCTTCGTGGCAGCGCCAACAAGCGTGAGCGCCAATAGCGGACAGTGTCGGGGCTCCAAATAACCTTGAATGTGGCCAGTGTTGCCCCACCAGTTGAATATTTGTTTGTTTGTCGTCCTTTTAGCTGCGCTAATCGAATTAGACATCGAATGCAATGCATAATGCAATCGAATATGCATCAAATGGATGTGTAAAAGCGTAAGAGATCCTTTATTGATACCTCATTAGCGCTCAATTATTAATGAGAGTGCAAATCGGCATTACGCTGCAGTTATAGATGACTTCCTGAACCATACAAACGATGGTTTGGGGTAGCAGATCAGGTGTTCGCTCTGTTATCGGAAGTGTCAGTCGTAAAGATTATTTCCTGTTATAAATTTCCTGTTATTAATGAGGAGTGAAGAGATATGGTGTTACTTTGATATTGTGTAAATAATATTTTAATTTCTACGTTCATGTTTGTGTTGGCGAGCCGTTTAAAACTACTCATATTTAATACTTTTATTTGGTAGATTGTTTAGAGAAAATAGGAGGAATTTAACTTTAAAATATTTGATTTACAAGTCTTTCTTAAAGTTATTTGATTTTAAATCGACATTACACTTCATTTTTTTTTGCAGTCTTTTAAGATAAATTACTAAGTTTTATTTATAGTACAGTTTTTTGTGGCAAATTTATCTTTTAAAGTTTAAATAATATTCGGATTTAAATATTTAAGGGCTTATAAAAAAGGGAAATCTCTTTAAGCACCTAAATGAATGATTTTTTTAAAAACATAAATTTAGTTTTTTGGAAACCTAAAATCAATTTAATGTTGTGTTAGGCTAAGATATATTTTAAAGCTTCAACTTAATTTATATTTAATGCTTCAAATCCATTTTTATTAAATCTTAAGTTTATAAATATTACTTCTATTGTAGCAACGTTTTATATCACGAATTTTTCAATATTTTACGTATTTTAACTTAGGAAAAGAAACTTGTAAACATCTATAGACACTAAGTTGAGTAAGTTAAAATACCACTTCTATTTCCATATTTGGAACCCTCTTTCTACGTTGCATAGAGCAACTTCAACACTCCTCCCCTCCTTCGCTCAAAACAATAATTTTTTGAACTTAGAAAACGCCCTCGAAGCGCAGCCAATGCGGGATCAGCCCCTGCTAAGCCGCAGCCGTATCCTTGTCACGCTTCACGAAGGTATCGCGCCAGAGGGGAGTTTGATTAATTGTCGAATTTCACGCAACGAATGTCCAAGTAAAGCGGCTCCAACTAATGATGCCGTCGGTAGAGCAGAAGGTAAACGCCAGCGTGGAATCCGCAAGATAAGCAGATCCCCTTAGACGTGACGAAATGCCGCGCATCCTGGCGTGAAGCTGCTGACCCGCCTGCCAGATCAGAGCAGACCAGATCAGATCAGCCGGCAAGGACAACGGAGGCCGCAGTGCAACAATGTCGGGGTTTCTACTGCTCGGTTGGGATTTGCACGGCGTTGGCTAAGCAAACCCAACGGGAGAACGACGCGGCGACATTTTCGCCTCGGCTGGAGAGCAAAACGCATGTCCTTGAAACTGGATGTGACCTTGACAGGAAGTGGAGTACATTTAGAGAAGATGAGGGGAGAGAAAGGGCGCCATCAAAGCAACCCACACCTTGCATTGATTCCGCTCGTTGATTCCTCGTTGATTTCTCAATTTGCGCGAACAATGAAGGCTGAAAAGGCAGCGTCATATAACGCTAATTTCGCGCTATCGACAACGCGGCAAATGCTGCATCGCTGCATTATCTCGTCGCGCAGCAACGATGGGAAACAGTAGGAGGCAACACGACGAGGCAACTTCGTCGCACATTTTCATCCGTCAAATTCCACGAAGTGCCAAGACAGGGACATGAATAGGGAGTGCTAAAAGTCCTTTTATGATGCCACCTACGGCGCTATGAATGAATATTATCTCTCTTTCGCTGTACTCCCTATCTCCCTCCCTCTCTCTCTGTCTCTCTCTCGCTGTACTGCCGCTCTCACTCCTTCTCCCACTGTGGCTCTCTTTCTCGCAGCTTACCTGTCCGGAAGGACGCGCGCCTTGTTGCTGTTTACTTGCTTGACATAACACCATGTACTCCCCTCCCCGCTCCTCTCTCCCATCTCCACGTCGCTTGACCCAGTCGCGATCAGTATCCAACGCCCACAGCACCTGCCCGCGGAGCATCCATAATCAGGTTAGTCGTGGCCGCTCCACGCTCGGTTACCGCAAATTCACAATCATTTCGACAACACCAACAACAACTCGCCATCTCTCTCCAACTCACTATCTCCCTCTCTCTCTCGCTCTCTCATTGTGGTTGTCGTTGCCATTGCCGGAGAATCGATTCGCTTTGGCCAACGACGTTATGTCGTCTCGTTGCAAGTCGAACGGCCTTGATTGTCCCATTTGCAGTTCCATTTCCTCTCCCCCTTCCCCTGCCCCTGCCCCTGCCGCTGTTCCTGCTAATGTCTCTATCAGTGCCAGTACCATAGTAGCTCTGTTCCCCGTCGATCTTGTTGCTGTGCAACTGATTTCCATATGGACCGAACTAAGGTAGCGCTGCGAGAAACCACGGGGGAGTTAGAAGAGTACAGAGATCTTTATAGATCGGTAGGAACAGCTGAAGTGGTCATGTAAAATAGAATACAGTTGCATTTTAGAACTATATACATTGATTTCCCTTGATCGGCGGTAGTTGAGCAGGATGATATTCTGTTTATATTAAATTTTGTTGAAGAACTTTATCAGGAGTATTTTACGATTCTTAACACTTGATCAATAGAAAATCTGAAGTGGGCATGTCAAAGTATGAAATTTAATATGCTTATACAGTCATTTATTGCACTATGTTGCCGTATAAACATATACACTGATCTCTTTTTTAGAAGAATTAAAAACTAAAATACAGTTATAATGTTACACAAATTTTATCAGACAACTATAACCTTCTTCAACCCGAAATTGAATGTAATATACAGAAATCAAAGACCTCGCAAAGTATATATTCTTAATAAGCATCAACAGCCGCCACGATATTTCCATATCCGTCTGTCCGTCTATATAAAAACCGTAAATTCGGAGAATATAAGAACTAGGGCTACCAAATCTGGAAGCATGTGTACATATGATAATAATGCATTCTTTATATTGATCGGTGTTTACCATAAAAATAATAATTTCTAAAATTTTAGGGATTTGGCGAACCTTTGTTTATTAAAAGTATGATATATTTCGATATATTTCGGAAAACGGTTGCCGGAGAGTAACCGAAATATATCGGAAGAAAAAAAAAGATAAAAGCTTTTCAAGAAATAGTTTTCGTGAGTCTAGCACACAAAAAAGTAAAAAAAGGATTTTCATCGAAAAAAAAATAAATAATCTTATATTATAATTAACTAATAAAATAATGGAAATAATATAAACTAGAATAAAATTCGAAACTTATTTGAGCATTTTTTCTGCTAATAACTAGATAATCCATCCACAAAAAGTAAAAAAAGGATTTTCATCGAAAAAAAAAAAATAATCTTATATTATAATTAACTAATAAAATAATGGCAATAAATTAAACTAAAATAAAATTCGAAACTTATTTGAGCATTTTTTCTACTAATAACTAGATAATCCATTTTTTTTTTATTGTATAAATGTGGAATCTCCAATGATATTGAAAATTGTAGAAAACTCAAGCACAATCCTTTGCGGATTAAGACCTGCTGCTGTCGAGAGTTGACTTCTTGACTAATCCGCCGTTAGTTTTGGTAAATACGACGCACAATCTGCAAAAGCAGTTGCTGCCCCCTGAACCCTGATCCGAGCAGTTGGTCCAGCCCAGTGGCCAGTTGCCAGTTGCCTAGGCAAATTTCAGCAGGAGCTGGCGATCGTAAAAGAAAATCCTCGCTAAAGCATGCAAACAAATGGAAACAAACTGCAAGATTAGGCGGAAAGTGGAAGCAGATTAAAGAAGGAGGGCAGAGGGAGAGATCGCTGCCTGGTCGCGCCCTGTCGATGATCCTCGATCCTCGAGTTGACTTCTGCAAATATTTGGTATAAGTCGCCGGCTATTGAGCTGCGGCCGGGCGCGATTATAGCGGCTAATCGCATTGCAGTCGAAGGGTTTATTGATCAACATACGTAAACGATTTGCCATGGTCTCATCGGGTACGGTTACAGTTACGGTTTCGCCTGCGGAATGAACGAGTTAAGCCGCCGCGCAGTGAAGGTGGCGTCCCAGGTAGCGCGATCGATTCGTTGGTGGCTTAACGCAGCCAACGCCCAGCGAAGGGCTTTCCCAATCGAAGGAGTAACTCAGCCTCTCTCTCTCTCTCCTTGTCTCTCCCTCTATCACACCCTCTTGTCACTCCCACAGCAAGGCGAATGCGATTAGCCTCGTTGATCTTAACCCTTGCTCCTCCTCAGCCCTCGCGCAGTTTGCAATGTGTTTAGTTTGGCTAATTGCAGGCATTAGTTGTTTGTGGGTCACGAGCTCGCTTCCGGGGAAGTCCATTGTACGCAAATTAGCATATTTGATATTTCGATTGAAAGCGAGATCTCTCTCGTTCTCTCCCTGCACTCCTCCCACTCTCAGTCTGGAGCAAACAAAGGGCGAGCATAATCCATGGTTGGCCGCAAGATGCGCAGTGTCGGTTAGTCGGTTAGTGGAACTCTTTGCTGATTTCGACACGGCCAGACGAAGGGTTAACCAAATGGCAAAGTTGAGAGACGACGCGTTGTCTGCATTTGTAGCAGGCACTAATGGGGGTAGAAGGGTTCCCCCACATGCAACAGTCATTAGCTAAAAGGTGCCACAAAGTGGGAGGAGACAGTGCAGCAGGCGGAGTTGCAGAAGGTGAAAGAAACATGAGCAAATGCATACGAAGGGGGAGGGGAAGGAGCAGGAGTTGGTGTAGGAGGTGTTGCAGCAGTAGATGCATGAGGAGAAGGAGCTGGAGAAGGCGCAGGAGTAGGAGCAGCAGGCTGGCAACAAACAATGCAATCGGGTGGTGACTGCTAAACGCTGTCGGCACGATCAGAGGCCAACAAATTGATCATTAAACAGAAGGCGCAAGGTAGGCGCAACGCGTCCACATTGCAGCAACAACAACAACAACAACCTCAACAGCCCGAAATCAAACATCTGGAGGCAACGTCGCGTCACAGGTCGTTCACGCTTCAAGCCCCGGGAGCATCATCATCAAACATGCTGCAAGGCAAATGGAAAAACTCGAAGAAAGTGAGGAGCCAAGCAAGCGACGACGCACTGCGAGGAGTGCGAACCCAAGTTCGGCTGCTGCTGTCAGTGGCCACAAGATTAATTTGTTTTCCGGACCGGCAGCAGTCAAGAGGTTCCTCTTCTCACTCTCCCTTTCCCCTCTCCCCCTCTCTCTTTCTCTTTTGTTGCAAACAACAACCTGTTGTCCGCTGCTTATATGATTTGTAATTGCTTCTGCTGTGATCGACCACAATTCATCATCAGCTATTGAAATTGTCTAAGCTCGAAGAGGGAGTGAGACAGATGCAATTAAAATCAATAGCCAGACAATGTGTGCTAGAGCGAACTGGCAACAGCAGCTCCGAAAGTAGGTGGCGTTTTTCTCACATTCAGATCAGGTCAAGCGATAGTTGTTGGTTGAGCGCCCGGGCGCTCCGCTCAATCTTCGCGGCGGCGTTTTTCCATTAGCAACGCTCCGTATCGGATATATGCGAATTTAAATAAAATTATTCAATCAGTTCATTAATCACAGCAATGGCTGCGTTTTGAAGATGCATTACGAATGCCGTCAATGATATCGATACTTAATTAACGCTGCGCATGGGACTAGTGTTGCCACAATGTTTGAGCGAAGAAAGCAAGATTAGAAATAAAAAAAGCTGCATTGTAGGAGTTGCAAATTATAAGTAGCTGATTGTATGGAGTTGCCGGAATATAAAAGCTGATGGCACTTTTGTTTTTCCCGCTGTTGAACAGTGAGAACGCCCAACTGACGGGAAATACTATTGGTTTGGTGCGTGGAGTTAGTTTTAATGTTATCGATATACTAACTAACGAATTTATGCTGCATCACTGAGCTTTTGAATGCATAGACAATTGTGGTCAATTGCAATGGTATCGATATATGACTCGATACCGTAAGTAAATCTCTTCATGGCATGACGTTACAACAACTTTTTGTTGCATACAAAATGGCTGCCATTTTCCAAACTTGACAATTCAAATTGATCGCACTGACAAGAAACCCAACCCACAACATAAAAAAGAGCAACCATAACAAATTAGCAGACACTTACACACACACACACACATACACACACTTAATTTCCGCTTAATCAGTCAGAACATTGCAACGCAGGCGGGTGACCCACATTAACATCGCAAGCTGCATGTTGGCTGGAGAGACCCTCCTCGCAGATCTTGTCGAAGTCGGAGACAGACGCAATGGCTCGTTTGCATGTCGATGATTTGGAACGTTAAGTGCTTTGATGGGGAGTCCCCCAGCGACGACAGCGACGGGCGTTGGTCCGTGAAATGCTCACAAGGCGTTGCACCGGGGCCTCGGGGTATTGGGGAGTCTGGTGAGGAAGAGGGGGATAGAAACTGCAGCCATTTGGTTGTTTTCAAAGGAAAACTGTTGCACAATTTTCCAGGAAATGTCGCAAGCGCTTTAATCGCAATTACCATGGCCGGCTATCAAAGGAGTCGGAGCCCATTGCCGATGCAGAGTTGATCCTGCCCACGCGCCCTACCAAAACTGAATAGCGCGAAAATAAAACCACAATCATTGCCATTCGCGAAGAACAATCGCGAGTCCATTATCGAAGGGAAGGCTGTAAAAATTCGCCGACCTCTTCCCAGGAAGGATGTGCACAACGATGATAAGTTAGAAACTGCCTGCCCAGCGAAAAAAAAAGAAAGTTGTTTGCCTCGATCAGTGACCGTGAAATCGCACCAAATGATATATGGATGGGCCATATATCTATACAAATCCACGCACAAAGTTTCCCAGACCAGGCTAACGAAAAAAGCAACAACTTTGCCCAGGAAGCAGAGTGAAACGCCAGTAAAGACGAGTATTTTATGGCAGGATTCGAGTCCCTCTCTCTTTCCCTCTTCCGACCGTTCCGTTTCACACTTCCCGAGAAAATTTGCGTGCGCTTCAGTCACTGGGCCAGGTAACTTTTCACTTCTCGCAGCCGATTATATCCTTATAAACTGTTTACGATCGGGACCCGGACCGAGACTCGTCCGTTTACACACTCTACTTAAAAATTGTGTCAAAAAAGAACGAGATCTACTTTCGAGCCTGGTTACATTGTTTGTCCGAAAGGGTTTTTACGTTCGCGACTTTTGTCTTTTGACTTCTTGACTTGACCCCTTTAAGTTCCGTGAAAAACAAGATCGGTTTGATTTCTGTAGCCGAAAAAATACAAACAAAAGGCAAAGGGTTTTTTCTAGGCCTTAAGTTAATAGAAAGTTTGAACCATTTTGGGTATGGAATAACATTTTCTGGGAACTTTTTGGCTATTACTTTTTCAGCATTTAAAAAGGTTTTGAATTTCTCATACCAAAAAAAGTTTTACAAAAGTAAAACAAACAGTATGGCCTGGAAATTTTTGTTCTTTTTATACATTTTTAAATTATTATCTGTTGTTTTAATTATGATTTTATAAACCATTGAAACAACTATTCAATAATAAAAATGAAAAGATTTAAAATTTTAATAATAATCGTCATAGAAATAAGTGGAGAGGACAGAAAACTTATCAACATTTTATAATCAGTAGTTTTCGGAAAAAAACCGAAATTAAATACATTTTTAAGAAGAGCATTGACCGTATTACAATTTTTACAAGATATAAATTAATGTATTTTTAAAAAAACCAAGATATTATAATAAAAAGTTAAATAAAAAACTACTTTCAATTCCTCTTCTTTGAACAAGTCACATTAAGAAATGGAGGGACTGCTAATACGGCAAATTACGCATCATTTTCGAGTAAACTCCGCCCACGCAGAGATGTTCATGGAAGAGAACACCCTTAAAATGTCGCTCCAATGTACCACAAACACGGCGTGCCGAATGAGAGACTTCGGATTCGAATTCCAATTCGTCTTGCTCTTTGGTAAACGGTGCGGTTAAAACAGAAAAACAGCAAACCAAACAACCAACCATATGAGAATATTCATTTTGAAGGACTCGCAAAAACATCGCAGGGTTCCTTCGGCACTGACCTTGACAGAGACTCCCTACAGTACCGTAGCCCATACAGTGCCAGTACCGTATGTGGTGGGTGTATCGTTCTGGTTTCGGAATTGGTCTCGCCTCAGTCGGCAGCCCCTCGCAGTAGAGGAACCGAAGATAACAGCACAGCATACAGGGTAGTATGTGCGGTTTAAGTTCTGGTCGCAGTTTGGTCGCCGATCTTCATGTGCGCACAGCAAGGTGCATGACCTTACCTTACCTTTGGTGTGTGTTTGTTGTGTGTTTCGCAGAACATACCATAAATATTTTGGGTGATTATTTTAGATAATCTTCGGCTAATGTCCTTGGATTGTTTCGTTTTCATCACATCGGAGTTTGAGCTAATACACGCATTGTAGCCAATTACAAAAGTTAATGTGACTAAGGCCATAAAAGTATGTGACTAAGTAATGCGAAATAAAATGTGACTTAGGCATTAAGAGTATGTAAGTAAGTAATAAAAGAAAACTGAAATTTTTATTAAAAAATCTGCCTAGTTTTGAATTATTGTATATTTGTTTGTGGGCATTTATTTATACATATCGAATATTTTTACATATATATTATAGGACGAGTGTTTTATTTATTTAAATACCTTTCCCTTATATAAATCTAAACTACTTCTGTTCCTAACTTAATAAATTAACATAATAAAAAAATTCGAATTTTCCGCCAATAATTAAAATTTAATTTAGTGCTGCACAATGTTTACATTTGAATTTATCTGGCAACACCATTGCCGTATTATCGATAGCTTACAATTCAAAGTGTTATAGTATCGATAAGTTATTATTCAATAGCAATACACCTGACCAAATGCCTTTTTCAATATTGCTGTAATATTTAATGAGAGACAAGCACAATTTTGCATAAATTATTGCAGAAAAAAATCAAAAGAAATATAACATCTGTTTTTGCATCCGGATAGCAGCGAAAAGCCGGCAAGGCACATCTCTTCACAGGGACTTCGCGACTATCGATAACTATAACCATTGTTTCGTTAATTGAGTAAAAAAATACCCACCCGTTGGCACACACACTCTGTTTCAACCCAAAACAAGAGGTGTTACATAGTTTTTCCAGTAATAAAATCTCATCCTCATCACATAATTCGACAGAATGTCTGAGCAAAAGCCAAATGGAAATGCTGACGATCTGAACGACCTGCTGGACAGTGAGTATGCGCTGCAGATGGAGCTGAGCAGCTGCTCCATCTGCGCCTTATATAATAAAACTAACATCGCCCCATTCGCAGATGCACTGCAGGATTTCGATAAGACCCAAAGTGGTGGTAGTAAGCAGGAGAAGGCATCTACTGCAGATGCAACGAGCGTTAGTGAAGCCGGCGGCGATGCTGTCGACGACCCTGATGCATTTTTTGTGTAAGTATGATGTGAACTTAGATAAGGTGTCACATTGCACGGCCGATATTGAACTTTGGAATTTTGCAGTGAGCAAGCAAAAATCTTGGCGGATCGTATGAACACACTGTTTGGCGGCCCAGATACGCCAAGCGGTGATATACCGCCACTCCCACAGAATCCGGATCAAATAATGGCCGGTTTTAAGAAAATGGCCGAAGCGGCCGCGATGACCCTCAGTGGCGAGAATTCCGCCAACGATGACGAGGTCTCCAAGTATTCAGACAGCATTTCCCAGGCCCTTAAAGTAATAATTCTCAATACTCCCAACTCTGCCCTTTATTTGCATAACATTTTCATTGATATTCTCTAAAGGGTCTGCAAGAAGGTACCGAAAATCTGGCTGCACCCGCCAATGAAAATGATATTGCCAGCATGTTCAGTTCCCTGAATCTGGATGGGGTAAGTGGATGATGCAATTTGAGATTGTATTGAGTAGTGATGAAATTCTTTTTTATTTGCACAGACCGGCGAAGCTGATGGTAACAGTTTCCTGCCCTTCATGGAAGGCATGATGCAGAGCCTGCTCTCCGCGGAGATTTTACTGCCCAGCATCAAAGAACTGCTGGAGAAGTATCCCAAATATCTGGAGGAGAACGACTCCAAGTTGTCGGCCGAGGACAAGGAAAGGTGAGTGTGAAATATGCAACTCACAATGACCACGCCCCAGTCAGCGTGACTCATCGGAGTTTATATTGACACCCGACACTCCTTTCCTCTTCTCAGATACCAAAAACAACTGGAACTCTACAAGGTGATCGAGGGGCATTTGCAGAGCGAAAAGCCCGATGACTCGCCCTCCGTGAAGCGAGAGAAGTTCCGCATAGTGCTGGACGATATGCGAAAACTGCAGGACTACGGACAACCCCCAGCAGAGATATTGGCGGAGACCGGAGGTGATCTGCCATTCGGTGATCCCACAGCAGCTGTTGGCGGTGTTCCGAATCCCCAATGCCCGACAATGTAATCGAGCAGGGGACGGGGGCATGTGCCAATGGCCAGAGATGACTGTGCCCATCGTAACTGTTGTATGTTGCACACATTTTAGAGACCTAAGAGCTTCAATATTTTACATTACATAAACATATGTATTCGACATCACGTGGTGGATGATTCTACACTGGTGACTGTGTCCTCTTACTGTTGTTCTTTAAGAGAGATTTTGTTTTTATTTCCCTTAATCTTCTTTTTAGTTTATATTCTCTTACAAATTATACGAATATATTAAAATGTCAAAAGCAGACAAGAAATCTTTAATCTAGAGGAAGAAACGACGCCTGGACTCCATGGCGTGTCGTTTGTTGCTTATGATCCAGGCATAGTCTCCAGTCTTGCTGTCGAAGGTGCCTTCCTGCAGGGAGCGCAGCTTAAGTGTGAAACGTGGCCCCAGTTCGCGCAGCTTGACGCGCTTACCCTCCTTGGAGAACTCGTAGCGGTGATGACGGAAGAAAATGTAATCACGTTGATTGTGGAAAGTCACTGCACGACGGCCACGGAACTCGGGATCGTGGTGGAAAAGTGCACCCAACATCCTGCCGACTGTCAGACCCAAACGAGTTGTGAAATTGTTCAATATCACTTCAGGGCGATGCTTGGTAATCTCCTTGTGATCCCGCTTAATGTCCGATGTTAGCTTCACATTGGATAATTTGAAATGTGCCGTCGGTCCATTAGGCAAGTGTATGACAAGCAGACCGTTGGGCTTGCGTCTATCCTCGTTTACAATGACCACATCCGTAAACTCCTCACGTTCAGCGCTTTTGCAGATTTTCTTCACCGACGCCTTGTTGCGGATCTTCACCAGCGCATTGGGAAATATGCGTGACAACTCAAGGCCAAATTTGCGGGTCTTGGTCACGGGATTGTCAGCGAATGTGATTAGCACCTTTGGCTCGTAGATGCGCTCGAAATACGAACTGAAGTCGTCGATCTCCAGTTCTTTGCGCAGCTCCTCGTTGTCCGAATCGTTGAGGTTGCTCACTTCCGTCTGATCTTTCTCTCGCAAGCTTTCGATTGTATGACCTGGATTTGCTGGCACTCCTGCCTTGCGACGTGCACGTCGTTCCTGCATCTTTTTCTTATGCTTCTCCTTCTTCATTTTTCTAAATAGCGCCGTGCGTTGTTCTTTGTTTCGCATTAGGCTAAGTGGATTCAGCACTGGCAGACGCGCCTTTTTATCATCCTCGTCATCGTCGTCATCATCATCATCCTCGTCGTCGTCGTCGTCGTCATCACCATCTTCCTCGTCTTCGTTACCGGCATCATCATTATTGTTATCCGCCTTCTGTTCCGTCTTCTTTGCTTTTTTACTGTCCACTTCTATGTCACTGTCATCGCTGCTATCGGTGACCAACTCCTGAGTAGCCTCTTCATTTTCAGGCAGTGCATCCTCTGCAAAACTGGAGTCACTGTCTGAATCTTCTTCTACAGGAGCTGGCGGTAGTTTTCTCTTAATTTTTCCCATGTTTTAAAATAATCAAATAAAAGAACACAACTTTCAGCAAGCGGCACGTGTTGACGTTCTTCTTCTAGATAAAGCAAAATTCACACATACGAGCTAATCGATGTGTATGGAACTTATCGATATATTGCATAAAATATCAAGCAACAAGTGTTCGTTGTGAATGGTCAACAGCTGATTAGCAGCGTGCTGCCCATTCAACAGCAATTGTAATACAAATTAAAAGTAAACAAAATGACTCCAACGGAATTTCGAGTATTGGAATTGTTTAGTGGGCATTGGAGGAATGCATTATGCTTTTAAATGTGCGTAAGTGATATGAAAACTAGATGAGGGTATCTCTATTAACAATTATCCAACAGATGCACAACTGCCTGGAGAAGTTGTGGCTGCACTGGATGTAAACACAGTCGCCAATGCGGTTTACGCGCATAATTACGGAAGCTTAGTTGTTAAAACAAGAAATATACAGAGCTTAAGCGAAAAGGAGATAAAGAAACTCAATGCAAACATGTTGCTGATGTCGCCCCCATGTCAACCACATACGCGCCAAGGCTTGCAGCGGGACATGGAAGACAAGCGCTCCAGCGCCCTCTCTCACATCTGCACACTGATTCCACAGTGTGACTCACTTCAATATGTGCTAATGGAAAACGTGAAAGGATTTGAGGGATCCCAGGCGCGACAACAATTTATTGAGGCTCTTGAAGAAGGAGGTTTCTACTGGCGAGAATTCATACTGACTCCCACACAGTTCAATGTTCCAAATACTCGGCATCGATATTATTGCATTGCGCGTAGGGTAAATGATTTTCCTTTCGAAGCGGGGAAAATCTGGGAGCACATGCCAGGAACAAATGTTGAATCCACGCAACAGTCGACGTGCAAAATATCTTCCATCATTGAACCTAATGTCCATCCTGACACACTTGTGCCAGATAATGTGCTCGCCAAGCGTGTTCTTGTCATGGATATCATTCATCCCACGCAAAGTAGATCCATGTGCTTCACAAAGGGCTACACCCACTACACCGAGGGAACTGGCTCGGCGTTTACTCCGCTCACTGAGGAGCAATCGCACAATATATTTGAGGCAGTTAAGGAAATCGACACGAATCCGGACAATGCAAACTCGGAGGAGACAAAACAGCGCCGCCTTAAGTTGTTGCGACAAGTTAAACTCCGTTACTTTACGCCACGAGAAGTTTCCCGATTGATGAGTTTCCCCGAAGACTTTGATTTCCCTGCCGAGACGACAAACCGGCAAAAGTACCGACTGTTGGGCAACAGCATTAATGTGTGCGTTGTTGGTGAACTGCTTAAGTTATTAACGACCTTATAAGATCTATTATTAACATAAAATAAAGTTTAATCACTAAGCATCGAACATATAGAGTGTTCAAACAGGGCTTTGATGCAACTGACAACATGTTGACCCAATGCCCGAAGCGTTTCCGGTGGCGATCGGCTCTCTTTAGTGAGCAAACCCGAAGTGGTTTAATAAAATTTTTAAAATACCTAACGAATCTATCGGCTGAATCAATTAATAGAAGCTGGATGGTTATCGATAACAATAATATTATTTTACTGCTGTGCAGCCCTGGAGCTAATCATCGCATGCACTTAAAAAATATCGATTACTCGAATAGCTATATTAATCACAAAACTGGGATTACAGAAAGAATAATAATAATTTAGTTAAAATAGTTAATAACTTACTGCTATCATCAAGATGATACCGAAAAAGATGCCAGTGAAGGACGCCCACATAGTGAAAATAGCTGTAGAGCGTGAAAACCATATTGCACAGCTAATAAATCTAGATCAAAGGCATCCGCTTGCAAGTAAGTTTATAAATTAAATTGGTTTAAAGCAATTGGCGAGTGAAATTTTGAAAACCACAGAATAGGAAGAGATTAAATATCATATTGGGCTATCTTATTATGTTTGTGTTGAGCTGGCTGTGAAAATGGGACGCCAACGCCCTTGTGGTCCCGTCTCTGATGTCAGCGTCATCAGCCCTAATTGTAATGCAAGGGGACTCAACAGGAAGTGGAAGTGGAATGAGAGAAGTTGTGGGTAAAATTACTGTGGGTGGGTGGCTGATCAATATCGTAAAGATTCCTATTCCCCTGAAAATATTGTTTATATGAAATATTAATTATTTGAATGTTTATCAAACAGGCAAAATTCAGGAAATATGCAACGGCTGGTCCATCAGCGATCATCAGAACTATGCGCTGCAATTCTGTGAGACGAATAACATGAAATATGTCACCGAAAAGAATCGCAACGAGATCAAAAACGGTTCAGTGCTGCGCTTACAGTACTCGCCCTCAAAGACGGCCAGCGATGCGCTCGAGACACTGATCAATGGCAACGACCTGGAGAAGGCGCAGCGTCTCGCGGAGCTGAAAAAACTGAGCACGGATCACACATTTGCTCTGGAGTTCATTAAAGAGAAAGGTTTGGATATCTTGATCAAAATAATCGAAGATGTTAACCAAAACAACGACGAGATACTCAAGTATAGCCTGGCCAGCTTCGTGGAGCTAATGGAGCACGGCACAGTCTCGTGGGAGGTGCCAGAGAGCTCCTTTGTGGCGCGCAACATTCACATTGTGAAAAATTTTCAACAGTATCCCTCCGAATGCGGGGAAAGTGCGCTCTCTAATCTCGAGAACATTGTACAGAGCAGCAGCAAATATGTCCTGGTTGCGGAGGACATCAAACTGCAGGATATACTACGCCTGCTGCAGGGGGTGAACTCACTCGTGATGCGCCAAAATGCAATTGCTCTGCTCAATGCGCTCTTCATGAAGGCGGACGAGAGCCGGAAACGCGCAATCGCGCACACCATCAGTGCCGGGCAATATCGTCAGGCCTTGATCGGTAACGGCCTGGGCACAGAGATGACCCACCAATTGTATGTGCTGCAAACGTTGACGTTGGGCCTGCTGGAAAAGCGTATGCGCATGAAAATGAACGCACAGGATCAGGATGCGCATGAGAAGATCAAAGAGCTGCGTCGCATTGCCTTCGATGACTATACGGGCACCCTAAGCATCAATGACGAGCACATCCGACGCGGTGGTGGCAGCGGCGGTGGCAGTGGCTCCGGCGGTGGCAATGTTAACTTTTCGCAATACTATAAGAAACTTGGATTCAAGTGCGATATCAATCCGGCACAGGACTTTATCGAAACCCCACCGGGTAAGGCAGTTAGAATCAGTTTTTAGGCAAAGTACTTATTAGATTATCTCTATTTTAGGTATCCTCGCACTGGACTGCATGGTCTACTTCGCTCGCAACTGCACGCAGCAATACACGAAGATAGTGCACGAGAATTCGTGCCGTGCCGACGAGCACGAGTGTCCCTTTGGACGCACCTCCATCGAACTGGTTAAGGTGCTGTGCGATATACTGCGCATTGGTGAGCCGCCGGCAGAGCAATCGGGTGACTTCCAACCCATGTTCTTCACACATGATCAGCCATTCGAGGAGTTCTTTTGCATATGTGTCATCACATTGAATCGCACCTGGAAAGATATGCGTGCCACCGCAGAGGATTTCCAGAAGGTGTTCAGTGTGGTGCGCGAGCAGATCCAGCGTACACTTAAATCGCGTCCCGAGAACTTGAACGAGTTTCGCAGCAAGATTGCCATGTTTACATACCAACAGATTACCACATTGCGTCAACAGGAGCGCACATCAAAGGAGGAGTTCGATTCGACCGCATCGGCCATTGTTAAATTGAAGGAGAAGATATCACCGCAAATTGTGGAGCTGATCAAGCAGCAGCGACTCTCATTTCTTGTCGAGGGTAAGTGCGCTCAACACGCTCTCTTCTTTTGGGTTTCCCTTTAAGCTTTAATCTTACTTGATCTCTTAATTAATCATCTCTCTAATCCACTGGCTAGGCACACGCTTCCCCAAATATCTACGTGGCACACGCACCAAGGACAAGTTCTGGTATGCCCGACTCTCGCCAAACCACAAGGTCATTCACTATGGCGACTGCGATGAAAAGAACATACCCACACTGGAGGAGCTGCCCAAGAAGTTGCCCATCATCGATATCAAGCAGTTGCTCGAGGGCAAGGACTGTCCACACATGAAGGATACACGCAATCGCAACAAGTCTGCGGTTAATTTGGCATTTTCCATAACATTCGAGAGCATGGATCACTCAACTCTAGACTTTGTGGCCCCCGATGAGAGCGTGTTCAATTACTGGACTGATGGCATCAATGCTCTGCTCGGTCAGGAGATGTGCAGTAAGCAAAAGAAAGAAGACTTTGACACGTTGCTCTCCATGGAGATTAAGTTGCGTCTACTCGATACTGAGGGCGTGGATATCAGTAAGGATCCACCGCCGATTCCCGAGGATCCCGAGAACTATGATTTCTGTTTCGAAAGCTAAACAGTTTTCAGTATTTGGTTCTCCTCTTTTCCATTTGCAATATCATCTATCATTTGTTCCAGAACACACCCAAAATGCATGCCAAAGTGTACCCATTATATAGAGCGAGGTCTCCGATTTTGTTTTAGTATTAACTGTGCAATTCCCAAACGAATGAACAAACAGAGCAAGCGATCTCTGCTCTGATTAGCCATTTAGTAAACATTTACACAAATACGCGCATTTCGTATTAATTATATTAAGTATATATATCATATAGAGATTCATTAAATACAACGTTTTATACAGATAACAATTTTGTACAAAAAAATTAAATAACAAGAGAAGCGTATTCTTATTTATGCTAGGATATATAGAAGACCAAGCTGATGCTTCAGTTAAACGTGACATTATGAAAATATTTTGATATTTGAAGCTTAATTTCGATTTATAAAATAGAAATAGAAGCGATCTAGCTAAGTATGAGATACTTTAATACTATCTAAATGAAATCTCTTCGATGCTTCCTTCCGGAAGGATCAGCGGGGCATTCAAGAAACGTAAGCGTACAAAGCCTGGAGCAAAATCAAAGCACAGCCGTTGCTGTTTCCGCCTTGGAGCGGTGACTGTCGCTATTATCCACGCACGGGCACCTTGCGCCGGCGAGCAAGAGCGCGCTCCTAGCTTCTTAATCAAATGTTATCCTCGAGCAGCAGATCGTTGTCATCGCTCCGATCAGGTAGGCAGACAAAGAACTCCAGCAGATTGAGTATGGGACCGCGCGAGAAGGGATTCTGATAACGACCGCGTTTGTCCCTCAAGTAGGGGTAACGTTTGTAGTTAAACATCTCGTTGGTGGTAAGATTCATGCAGGCATGCAGGATCTGCAAAGGAAAATAAACAAAGATTAGCTCCGGCATAGACAACTCTCCATGAAACTCTCTCTTACCGAAGTGCAGGTGAGTATCCAACCCAAGCCGCAGAAGACGACGGCCTCAATGAGACCCAGCACATAGAGCAATGTGAATCCTTCGATCATGACGCAGTAACAGGCAAAGTAGATGGTAAACGAGCAATTGACAGCCACGGAGAGCACAAACAGGAAGAACCACATGCGATTCCGGAGGCCCACGCAGTTGTAGATGAAGGGACAATGATGATCGAAATAGGAGACACAGCGATTGCAGACGCGACAGTGCTTGGCCCGCAATGGACGCAGGCAACGGCAACTGTGGCACAGCCGGGTGAGCATCACGTTGCGCTTCTTCAGCTTATCGAAGTAGGGAATCTGCTTGATGGCGCGATAATACGCATCCGAGCTGAGCGGAATGTAGCCGGGATCACGGCGATTGGCTATGGCCCAGCTGACCCACATGACCACGTTCCAGTAGATGAAACAGTAATGGGATCGGCGCAATATATTCCATGTAATGGGTATGGCGCGTATCATGTACATGGGATAACCCCAGAGCAGCACGGAGAACAGAAAGAGGAACAACGGTCCCTTGGAGTCTCCAGCACCGCCAAAGAGCCAGCCCCAACTCTCCGAAACCGACGGCATCCAGCGTGACTTCTTCTTCACTTCGCCATAGAGCAAGCGCACCACATCCTGATGCTGGTGAGCCTGTGCCAGCATAATGGGCGTCTTGCCGTTCTTATCACGTGGCTCCAGATCCAGCTGGGACTTCTCGCACAGCAATCTCACGCAATTGATGTTCCCGGACAGACAGGCCAGATGCAGAGGCGTCGAACCGAAGTTATCCGTCTTCTGCAGCTCCACGCCGGAGTACATGAGCAATCGCATGAGATCACCGTGTCCCTTGTACGCTGCCCAATGCAGCGCAGTGTCCCCATTGATGTCCGTCAGATTGTTGAGTGCTCCCATGCCCAGGAGGTAAGCAGCCGTTGCAGTGCGTCCGTACATGCAGGCCAGATGGAGAGGTGTCAATCCCTTGAAGTCGGCCGCATTGACGGCGACACCTGCCTGCAGCAACACCTGCACCACAGAGGCGTGTCCCTTGCGACAGGCCCAGTGTATCGGGCGTGGTCCCTGCGTGCCCAGGCAGGGTAGATCAATGGGTGCAGTGCGTTCAATGAGGTACCGCATGAGCTGCACATTTCCATTTAGCGCAATCCAGTGGGCAGGCGTATAACCATGGCGATCTCTGGCCGACAGACATTCCATGCCAAATTTCTCCACGAGATTCTCCACCTCACTTACTTCGCCGTTCTTGATAATGTCAAAGATATCGTCCAGATTCACGGTGGCACCATCTAAGCCCTCGAAGAGCAGCATATTGCTGTCGTGCTCACTGCCTTCGCCATTGCCACCGGGACCACCGTTGGCTCCTTGGGGCGAGTGCGGCCGATGATCGATATCGATGTCAATGTCGCCATGTCCATGGCCATCTTCCTCCATGTTGCATGACGAAGAGGCCGTCAGGGGCAGCGCCCATACACTGCGCGCTGCCCCCGGACTGGGGTGTACCTTGCTGGACGCCACGTTGTAGAAATCAAATTCTACGCCAAGACGTTCCGTTGTGCCACCCGATAACGGTGGTTGGTGGTGCAACGGGTTTTCCAGTAGGTGTGCAATTTTGTTGGCTTTTGCTGCGACCGCTTATCCAAAAAGGTCCTTAATTTGATTGAACAGCGCACGAAAACAAACACTGGCACAACAATTATGTCAGCAGGTTGAAAATCAATAATAGTTTCGAATGTAGGACATTCGAATTCGAATTGGCGCCAATTAAAAATCAGCTGCTGCGACGAAATATAGCCTGCGCACTTATCGATGTAGCATTGCGAATGCCGATAGTTTTCTGATATCGATAGCATTGCACGTTCATATTTGACTGCAAGCTGCGACTGTTTTCTCCTCTCTTTTTTATAGAAATATGGGTGACAACGTGGTGACGGAATTAAGTAATTTGGATTTGAATAAGCAGAAGGCATGTTAAAGTTCTTAAAATTGCATTCGAGTATATGAGAGAAGATAACGTATATAAGTTATGTTAAAAATAGTGCCGTTTATTGGTGCGTTAAGAAGCAGCAACCGAAATAATTTGCACAACATTCGTGCATTCGAGTTGAGAGTGGCCAAAAATCGACCGCAGCTTCTACAACAAAAACAACAACACCAGCAAGATATTTGCCGCAATCGGTGCTACGCAACTTTGGTTGGTGTTTTTGGCTCGCATTGATTGATTGTGTTTTCTATCTGTTTATACCTGTCTAATAGTAGTGCCACATCATTATAACCTGTGCGTGCGTACGTGTGTGTCATGTGTAGAGTGAATGCACTATGAATCACAGCCGGCACGTCTGCTTTTACGTCACTAACTTCAATTTCGATAAATTATCCCCCCCTCCAAATTCATCACCTGCATTTTGTCTGACTCAAATTTGCTTTTCTATTGCATCAGTTTCTTAAACGAAAGAGCAAAAGAATAACTCAGGAGTTTTGCTGACATTGCTTTACTATTCTTCTGAGTGTTTGTGTGTCTTTGTGTGACAACTGTACAAACTACACATAAACACCGAAAAATCATTAAAATAATTACTTATAACAACTGCGTACTTGCCCTAGGTTGATAGATTGTTCTCTGACACGTTTAATATATTCTCTGTGCCTGCAATTGAAGTGTGACTTATTGATTTTTATTTCATTTTGCATTGCAGGCTGCGAAAATGAAGAAGGAGAAAAAAGATAAACCAGCTGCAGGCGGTGGTGACAGTCGCAAAGGTAAAAGAAGAGAAAAATACTCAAAATTATCATCTTGCTAACATTATCTTTCACATTGTAGAACTCAATCCATGGCCACAATTTATCGAGGATCGTAATGTGCTGTGGGAGAAGGCCAAGGCGGAGTACTTGGCTGAGTTGGCAGCTAAGCCACGTACTGCCATCAAGGTGACACTTCCTGATGGCAAGCAAGTGGATGCCACCTCCTGGGAAACTACGCCCTACGAAGTGGCACGTGGCATTAGCCAGGGTCTGGCCGATAACACAATCATCGCCAAGGTAGATGGAGAAGTCTGGGATCTGGATCGTGTGCTGGAGGCTGACTGCAAGCTGCAACTACTCAAATTCGATGATCCCGATGCACAGGCCGTGTTCTGGCACAGCTCGGCGCACATCATGGGCGAGGCCATGGAGCGCATCTATGGCGGACACTTGTGCTATGGTCCACCAATTGAAAATGGCTTCTACTACGACATGCATCTCGATGGGGATGGTGTAAGTACATTTGAAATATACATCTGTAACTTATCTAATGTATTCCTCGTTTCCAGATCTCCACAACTGAATATGGCACCATGGAGGGTCTGATTAAGCAGATTGTCAAGGAGAAACAAAACTTTGAGCGTGTCGAAATGAAGAAATCTGATTTGCTTGAGATGTTCAAGTACAACGAGTTCAAGGTGCGCATCCTTAACGAGAAGGTCACCACGGATCGTACCACGGTGTACAAGTGTGGCTCCCTCATTGATCTTTGCCGTGGTCCGCATGTGCGACACACTGGCAAGGTGAAGGCACTGAAGATTACCAAAAACTCATCGACCTACTGGGAGGGAAAAGCAGATGCTGAGTCTCTGCAACGTGTCTATGGCATCTCGTTCCCAGAACCTAAGCAGCTTAAGGAATGGGAGAAAATACAGGAGGAGGCAGCTAAGCGTGATCATCGCAAGATTGGCCGCGAACAAGAGCTTTTCTTCTTCCACGAATTGTCGCCCGGTTCGTGCTTCTTCCAACCACGCGGCGCGCACATCTACAACACGCTTATGTCTTTGATGCGAGGAGAGTACAGGAAGCGTGGCTTCCAGGAGGTCATCTCGCCTAACATCTACAATGCCAAGCTGTGGATGACATCAGGCCATTGGCAGCACTATGCCGATAATATGTTCTCTTTCGAGGCGGAGAAGGAGAAGTTTGCTTTGAAGCCCATGAATTGTCCTGGTCATTGTCTGATCTTTGACAATCGCAATCGCTCATGGCGTGAGCTGCCTCTGCGCATGGCCGACTTCGGTGTGCTTCATCGCAACGAACTGTCGGGAGCCTTGACTGGCCTGACTCGCGTGCGACGTTTCCAACAGGACGATGCACACATCTTCTGCACTCCCGAGCAGATCAAGGACGAAATGAAGGGTTGCCTAGAGTTTTTGGATCATGTGTACTCAATCTTTGGCTTTACGTACCAGCTGGTACTGTCCACGCGTCCCGACAAATATCTGGGCGAGCTGGAGCAGTGGAATACCGCAGAGAAGGCGCTTGCGGAATCGCTTAATGAATTCGGCAAGCCATGGAAAGAGAATCCCGGCGATGGTGCTTTCTATGGACCCAAAATTGATATTACCATTATGGATGCACTGAAGCGTCCATTCCAATGCGCAACAATTCAATTGGATTTCCAACTGCCCATTCGCTTCAATCTCAATTACATTGCCGATGATGGCGAGAAGAAACGTCCAGTGATCATTCATCGCGCTATACTCGGCTCTGTGGAGCGCATGATTGCCATTCTCACAGAGAACTATGCCGGCAAATGGCCCTTCTGGCTATCCCCGCGTCAGGTGATGGTTGTCCCCGTGGGTCCTGCCTACGATGACTATGCAAAGTCGGTGCGGGATCAACTCTATGCGGCTGGATTCATGAGCGAGGCTGACTGCGATGCAGGAGATACGATGAACAAAAAGATACGCAATGCTCAGCTGGCACAATTCAATTTCATTCTGGTCGTGGGTGACAAGGAGCGCTCCTCGACCACGGTGAACGTACGCACGCGTGACAACAAGGTGCACGGCGAGGTCACCGTGCAGGAACTGATCAGCAAGCTGCAGAAGATACGCGACGAGTACATCACAAACGAGGACAACTTCTAAACAGGCTATGGACTCTCTTGGTTACCACTCTCCCTCAACATACGATATACTCTATTTATATATGTATCCAATCGCATACAGAGTTAGCTTTGCATAGCAATCAGCCGGCATTTCTTCAATTGTATTTACGCTTTTAAACATAATGAAATTCACAAATAAATCATACCCCTTCGGGGGCCTACATAAAAAAATTAAAATGTGTTTCGATATACTACGTGATAGGGTAGAAGGGTATTTTAACATTGAGTCAACCAGAAACGTAAGAGGCAGAGCTGTTTCTACGTTACGTTTCTTAGGTCAATTTAACCTTTGAGTGGATATACACATGTCTGTCTTTATAAACGCTAAGATCTCACAAAATTTGGTGACAATATGTCTAATTATTTCACGTAGTTAAAATTTGTTTTAGAATTGGACCACGCCCTCTTACGCCCACGTAAATCCATACAAATCTAATTGTTCAGGGACCTTCAAGGCTTGAACGTTTTCTTTTAGAGTGTACTCAAAATATTTCTGAATGATTTGGGTGGAAATGGATAATTGACATAAAAGTTTTTAGATAAATAATTTAGTAAAGAAATTTCTTCTTCAAGAAACAAATTTGGAGGTCAGTTGGATAGTGGGTATATAAAAGTCGAGCACACTCGACTGTGGTTGCCAATTCGGTCAAGCTGTGACGCTCTTCGTCATGAGTAAATCATTTGGATAACAGCAAAATGTGCCAAGCCTTTTCTATAATCGTCACACGATCTTTAAAAAACAATAACTTATCGTTTTGGGTGGGTTAAAAAAAATAAGTGGAATTTGATAAGATAAGTAGAGGGGCAGCAGACCCGACTCATGAGTCATCGCTGCACATTTCTTCAAAATTACAGTTTTAATAATAGTCTCATTTTTGTTTTTAATTTATTGCTAATACTTAATATGTTTAATTTCATAATTTGATTTTAATTTTTATTAAAAATTGCGTTTCGTATTCAATTTTGTAAGCATTTGCTTGTTGCGTAAAAAATGCACAAAGTTCTCGTCGCTAATCGAAGCAAAAATTGTTAATATTGTTTAATGTTAATTGTTTGTTTACTGCCTGCTTTTCTTGTTTTTCATAAAAATACATATCATGTCTTTATATATTATTTAAATATATATAGGTATATTTAATCATAAGATGCCAAGTTCTGCGCCAACGCCAACTGCTGAAAAACCAAAAAGAAAGAAAACGGAAACGAAACCGAGAAAAGCCGCAAACCAAAAACGGGGGCTCTATAAAAATAATGCGATGCGAAATCAACACTCTCGATAAGGTCGTCGTTGCTGTTGTGGATCTCGAAAATTCTCTTGGGTGAGGGAGGCAGGGTGGGGCTTGAACACAGGGCTGGCTCAGTGGTATCTGTAACTGTATCGGAATGTGTTCAAGAGCTTAGCTGCTTCTGTTGTGGTAAGTACAAGTTGGGAGAGAGAATTCCCGAGTTCTCACGTGCCAGATAAGGTCTGCATTCTCTTTACTGATTCACAGATAAACTTCAGTTCGTACTTCATATAAATCTTTTTGAGTTCCAGCAAGAGAAATGCCTCTTTGTATGTGAGCTGGTGTAGGACCACCACCAAGTTAGATAACAAGATAAAGATTTTGCACAAGTTCCCACGTGAACTGGGTGACGGGGGGGCTTTCTATATAAAGTTGTTGTAGTTAGGATTAGGCGCATACTTATATTGCATTGCATTCAGTTAACGTACATATTTTTAGCCGATTTGCGTTAAATTAGGTTTTTAGTCTATTTATGTTTTGCTATCATCATTTTGTTTTATACTTTCTTTTATAAATAAACTTAAACGTAAACTTGTTGTGTATGTGTGCATCTGTTGCTGTTGTTGTTGCTGCTGCTGCTGCTGCTCGTCGCATGTTCCATCGTCTTTGCCCACACATACACCTGATGTACACTCGTCGCCAGCGCGTGTCAAAATTGTTATGTGAATGTTCTTGTCGAGGTCGTAGCGGAGGAGAAGGAGGCGGAGTAGTAGACTCTGCATGGATGGGTCAGGGTACGGTTGGGGTCTGTGGTGCGGTAGGATTGTGGGTTAGCGGTTGGCCAATTCTAGCAGGCACATCCACCTTCGGGATCCTTTGTCTCATTGGGTGAATCCTTGAGCACAACCTCTTGCATATCCTCGGATGGTTTATTTTCCGTTGAATCCATGCCCGGCAGCGCCGCCGCAACACGCCTGAACAATTGCTTGACATTGTAACCGGCCTTGGCGCTCGTCTCAATGAACATCACATTTAGCTCTTTCGCCTTGCGTTCCCCCTCCTCGGTGGACACTTGTCGTTTGTCGGAAAGATCCGTTTTGTTGCCAACCAACATGATAATGACATCACTGCCCCGCTCCGTGCGCACGTCATCGATCCACTTGGATGTCTGATGGAACGAGTTTGTGTTCGTTATGTCGTACACCACTACAGCCACAGTGGAGTCACGTATGTAGGAGGGTATCAGCGAACGGAAGCGCTCTTGGCCCGCCGTATCCCACAACTGCAGTCGCACCGTCCGATCCTCCAGGTACATCGTTTTGGATAGAAAATCAATACCGATTGTCGCCTGGTACGTGTTGTCGAAGCTGTCATACATGAATCGTGTAATCAGCGACGTCTTGCCCACACTCTGTTCCCCGAGGAACACCAATTTGAATTTGCGTAGCGGATTGCCAAAGTCGCCGGATGACATGTTTACTATTTTCTTTTCTTCTATTTGTTTAAGACTGCTTCAATGTCTATTCTCTCACAACTCTTGTACGTGTCGACTTTTTCTTAATTGCGGGTTTGCTGACCTCTCCTCTCGCTCTCTTTATCTCTTGCGCACTCTCTCCTCACCTATTGTTGTGTGTGCTGCTTACTGTTGGGGCGTGATACTTTTGCGGCTTCGACTTGCGACACGTTGCACTTTTTGGTGGATTATTTAATATAAATACAATTCATTTGCACACTCAGTTTTGTATGTGTTTAGCAATGCGTTATGTTTTCTATTACTTATGTAGGCTTAACAAAATTTTTTTGTGGAAAAAAAGTCAGCCACCAAGTCGATCTGAGTCAGTTGTGTGGATGGCAATAATATCGATAGATATTCATCTATATCGATAAACAGCCACACAGTCAGTTGTTTCGTGGCCAAAAATACCAAACTCTTGTTTGCGCACACTTAAATACTGCAAATAACTGAAAATCTTTTAAATATAAACAAAAGCTCAACTTTGAAGCAAAGCTTTTTTTGGCTTTGAGTAGCTTTCGCATTATGAATAACAACTTTTGTCAAGATGCCACTTCATGTACTTATCAGTTAACGGAGATATAGTTTTGTTTACTGAGTACTTTACAAGCAGAGAGTAGTAAAAAAATAATAAACCTTCTGTGCAGTGGGCAGAGATAGTCAACTGGATGCCTTCTCAGAAGTCTCTATGTGATAGATAGTTGTCATACAGTTGAAGCAATTATTAATCTCCCTTCCCTTCCAATTAAAATAAACTCTTATCGAAAAGTATGGAACGTTAATTGGACTTTCTTATCTCAAACAGTCCGAGGCGTGCGAATTTCGTATCTCGACTTAATTTAAACGGCGTTGGGTAAAGGGAAATGTAAACAGTTTCTCGGAAGCCATGACACTGAACGGTCAAAAAAAGTTGGATATCTATTTGATCGCGTGCTGCCTCTTTTTCGGCGCCTGTGAGGTGTCTGCAGCAATTGTTAGAACATCCCCGAATCAGATCGGACCCGATGGACGTGTAGTGGGCGGAGTAGCTGCCTCGGCGAATAGTGCTCCATATGCGGTGTCTATGCAGTACCAGGGTACTCATTACTGCGCCGCCAGTATCCTCAACGCTCATTGGTCGGTAACGGCTGCCCATTGCTTGTCCAACAGTGCCCAAGTCCTTGGCAGTACTCTTGTCGCTGGTAGCATTGCAGTCGCTGGAACAGCATCAACTACGCAGAAGCGAAGCATTACCTATTTCGTGATCAACGACCTTTACACTGGCGGAACTGTGCCCTACGACATTGGATTGGTTTATACTCCCACAGCATTTACCTGGACCTCAGCCGTAGCGCCTGTAACTCTGCCTAAATCTGGTGTTGTTCCGACGGGCACTGCCAATTTATATGGATGGGGAAGTACGTCAACTACTAATACGGCCAAATATCCGAGCACCCTCCAAGTGGCTGCAAATATTCCCATTATAAGCTTGAGTTCCTGTGAGTCAGCCCTGGGCCAGAAGGGCAGCGATGTACACTCTACGAACTTGTGTACGGGTCCCCTCACCGGAGGAGTAAGCATCTGCACTTCGGATTCGGGTGGTCCATTGGTTCAGGGAAATGTGCTGATTGGCATTGTATCTTGGGGCAAGCTCCCTTGCGGACAGAAAAACTCACCATCCGTCTATGTACAAGTCTCCTCGTTCATATCGTGGATATCGGCCAACCAAGTGGCGCCATAAATTATTTTGGTTGTTTTTAATTCAAACAATAAATATCAGCACATTATGAATTTAGTATTTTAAGTGATTTGGTATGTTTTCATTGAAGTGTCACTGCTGTTGCGCTGGTCACTCTCAAAAGTGCACTCGGTCTATCGATATTATTTGCAGTGCGATTGCCTTGCACCTATCGAGTAGGGCGACAAAAAGAAAAGAATTCCAATAATTTTGTATAATTAAGCACACAAGTAGCGCAGCAGAATTTAATTTTTAACATATTCAATCCCGGAGCATAACACTATGGACGTCGAGACACCGACACCTGAACACAATAGAGAATTTGCCGATGTGGATATTAACAATGGGTCAACGTCCGACGGTGCATCAGAAGAAGAGGAGGTGCCAGCGCCGGGCAGTGTAACATTGGACAATGAAAATGATTTGTTCGTTTCGGCAATGACCCCTAGCGAAGTGCACGTAAGTTTTATTTCGTTCTAAACCGGATGAATAATCCAAAACTCACTTAAGCAAATGGGGCGGAACTTGAGCTGAGGTTTGTCTTTATCTTTCGGTACTAAACGCTGTTGCTTTGTTTGGATGTGACAACGTCACAAGCACAAGCACTAATACTCTCGCCCTTCACGCCCCTCGTCGATTAGGCAGCTTATCGCTGTTTATGCTTCCCTTCAGAATGATAATATGCTTAATTCTATTACAAATTTATATTGCAGCGTCGCATTTCTGCCAGCAATCTGGAGGAGGTGCTGACGGACGATGGGGATTATTTCATTCAGATTGCTGTGTCAGATCCACAGAAAGTTGGCGATGGCATGAGTTCGTATTTAGCGTACAAGTGAGTCACCCCACCCACCTACTATGAGCTATCCTGTTATCATATTTTATTGGCAATTTTCCCCCGTAGAGTGACAACGAAAACAAACATTCCGAAATTCAAGCGCTTGGAGTTTAGTACTCTACGTCGGTTTAGTGATTTTCTGGGTATACATGATCTGCTGGTGAACAAGTATATGCGAATGGGAAGGATTATACCGCCAGCGCCTTCAAAGAATATTATTGGCAGCACTAAAGTGAAAATGAGTCCACAGCAAACGGAGCCGGGTACACCGATAAATCAGGAATGGGTGGAAATAAGACGTGCGGCACTGGAGCGTTTTGTACATAGGACAGCACAGCATCCGGTATTGCGTGTGGATTTGGATTTTATCAATTTCTTAGAGAGTGATCAAGAGCTGCCACGTGCTGTGAATACCTCGGCCCTCAGTGGCGCTGGCGTTATTCGACTGTTTAACAAAGTTGGCGAGACTGTCAATAAGATAACGTACAAAATGGATGAGAATGATCCATGGTTCGATGACAAGATCACTGAAGTGGAGAATTTGGATGCAAACTTGCAGAAATTATCGTCGGCTCTCAAGTCATTGGTTTCCTCACGCCGCGAATTATCTGCACTGACGGGTCTAGTGGCCAAATCTGCAGCTATGCTGAGCACTTGCGAGGAACACACTGGACTGTCGCGTGCCCTGTCCAATCTGGCTGATGTTGAAGAAAAGATCGAGCTTTTGCGTTCGGAACAGGCGAACTCAGACTTCTTTATTCTTGCCGAATTTATCAAAGACTATTTGGGACTGTTCGGTGCCATCAAGTGTATTTTCCATGAACGCGTCAAGGCTTTCCAAAACTGGCAATACGCCCAAATGCAGCTATCAAAACGGCGTGAGAATCGTGGCCGCTTCGAGCTGGCCAATCGTGCGGACAAACTGGAGCAGGCGCAACAGGAGGTTGAAGAGGTTTGGGTGTAGAATATTAGTATATCATGTGTTACAAAAACTAATCTCCTCCTTTTAGTGGCAGGGAAAGGTGCGACGCTGTCAGCAACAATTTGATGAAATATCGGCTGAAATCAAGCGAGAAATGGAACGCTTCGAGATCAGCAGAGTGAAAGACTTTAAGGCCAACATAATCAAATACATTGAAGTGCAAATGGCGCATCAGCAACAGGTAAGCTGAATGTTTAGCATACTCCTAACTGGATACATATTGACTTCCTTGTTCTTTCACAGATCATTAGTTACTGGGAGGCTTTTGCACCATTTGCCAGAGAAATAGTTTAACTTTTCTTTCAAATCGCCAATTGCATTTCCAAAATGTTTAAACGAGACCAGCTGGAGAGCAGGACAGTGCTACGAATATATAATCTATCCAAAATGTGTGTTAATTTAGCGGGACCAATTTGTCGCCATCAAAGGTGCACCCGTTGTCGCTGCTGCTGCTGGGCATTTTTTAATCGCTTTGAATTCCTCTCTGCATAAAAGTTTAACTTTTATTACCAATGCATTCGTATACACAAAAACACACACACACGAACATATATATTTTTATTCTTACACAGTAATTATTACTACTATTATTATTATATTATTATTGCAAGTGTTGCTTTTATTTTTGTAATTGTTTACAAAAACACACACACACACAAATTGTTTATTATAGACTTTTTGGTGTAGTCTACAGGTCGCAGAGCGCGAATTATTCTCATTCTACAAACTATTCGGTATTATCTAAAAGTAACTTCAATGAAGCCAGTTATGAAATGAAAAGTACATGAAAGATATACAAAATTGAATGTAAATTATAGTGATTGAATTGGAAAATCAATTTTCCTTGATTGTTGTTGGTATATATATTTATGTATATTCCGTATTAAATCCTTTTATATCAGACAAACAGCAAACCATTTCAACAAATAAATTTGTAAATATGTATGTATTTTGGGAGTATGTTCTATTATTGGGGAAACACAAATTAAAATTATCAAAAGTAAATATTCTCTATTGGCTGTTTAAAGAGATTTTTAAATCTTTCGATAGGCTGCACAATAAGAATACATTTTTATCGATAAAATTGTTCTCAAGTGAATGGCAACTAAGCGCGGTCGCTGCGAATGGTTAAATTATTCAAGGGAATACTGTTTAGTCATTGCGTGATTGGCGTCTAGCGCCTTCTGGAAGAAATTAGTCAATTTTAGGTTTATAAAAGGAAGCGAAGCGTCTATAAACGTATTTATTTCGTCACAAACATCGAAACAAGAAGTACAATCATGGAGTTTCCACATTTAGGACAACATTGTAATGAAGAAACATGCAACAGATTGGGTGAGTTTGTGACCTATGTATATATAAAACAATAACACTCACAAGCAGGAAGTACTAATTGAATTTGTACACAGATTTTCTGCCAGTGAAATGCGACTCATGCGATAAGGTATTTTGCGCCTCACATTACAATTACGAACGTCACAATTGCCCAGGGGCTCACAAAAAGAACTTCCAAGTTCCCATTTGTCCGCTGTGCGGAGAGCCTGTGCCAACGGCGCCAGGCGTTGAACCAGACTTAACCGTTAGCCAGCACATTGATAAACAGTGCAAATCGGATAGTAAAAAGATATACACAAATCGCTGCCATGCCAAAGGTTGTAAACGAAAGGAGCTAATTCCAGTGCAGTGTTCGCAATGCAAATTGAATTTTTGCCTACGTCATCGACATAGCAGTGACCACGACTGCAAACCCACAACTAGTACACAACCAGCTGCGTCTGCTGCTGCTGGATCATCTCAGGGAATATTTAAGATTTTCACCGATACACGTGCCAAGGCGGCACAGGCGGCCGAGAACCGTCGTCTGAGATCACAGGAGAATCCCAAAGCCAGACAAGTGCAAGCGCCACCAGTGGCTGTGGCCCAGCGCACGTCTGCCACTCAGGTTCAAAACATACAAGGCAATATGGTAAGGTTCATGAAATTGCATCACAATTCCTAACTAATGTAGATTCTTTCTTATTAGACGGAGGATGAGGCTTTGGCACGTGCCCTGGCTTTGTCCATTATGGAACAAGATGACGTTGCCGATAGCAATCAACGTGGCACAGCAGCCGCTAACAACACACAGCGCACGACAACTGTGGGCGGAAGTGCAAAAGATAAATGCTCACTTTCCTAGAAGGAACATGTCTCACTTCATCCCACGAAGATCACCCCTCACTTCATCACTTGACCAGCGGCCAGTGCGAGCTGCCCTACTACTGTTAGGTTGTTAGATAAACTAAACTACTAGTTGTCATTTTGTTGTAATTTGTAATTTAATTAATGTTGATAATTTATATTGACTTCGTCACATTCTCTAGCAAATATAATTTACTTGAGCCTGTTGCTCTTCTGTCCAAATAAAGCAGGCTCTACATTAAGCTCTACGTGGAAAGATTAAACTGTAATAATAATATACATACATTTTGAATTGCTTAGTAGTTTATAAATACAATGGGAGTTATATAGTAGGGGGCTTCGTAGGGTCTACATATATTGCAAATTATTCAGCACTGACTGCCGCCTGCTCTACGCTCTCCGGCTCCTCCTCCACCACATTCTGTGGTGTCTGTTGTGGCTCTGCCTTGTTGGAAATGGTGCTTAATTTTCTGCCTGCAGTTGCTCCCTCGACAGATGACGAAGTGCTTATTTTGCGTGCTGCTGCCGCAAAACTTGCCACACCCTCAGCGGCCAATATGCTGGCACTGGACAATAAAATGGACACCTGCTCCGCAGAGGGACAGCTCGTAATGATCATATCATCAGTTGAGTAGCCATTTGTGGTCAACAATTGCTCCAATTTAACAAAGGCTTGAATGATGTTGTTCTACAGGAATTGAATGAGGAATTAGGGAAATAACTTTGGGAATATTTGGCGAACTTACGCGTATGGGTCGAAAGATAATAAACTCTGTATCACGATTGCTCAAGTAGAGCTGCATAGAACGCTGCAGCACAGCCAGCTTGGATTTGATTAGACGTTGAGTCTCTTGTATGATGCTGCTTATCTGCTGTGGACTTGCCCACGAGCTTTGTCGCAACACAAAGTTCACTTTGCTGGCAGTTGACGACTCTTGTGCTGTTGTGCTCGGAGATTTGGATGTATCTTGTGCCAGTAGCGCCTGTGCCCGCTCGAGGAATGTAACAAGTGGTCCCACCAGCATGTGTACAGCATCCTTAATGTACTGCTCACACACAGTCTTCAGCTGTCGGTCCACTTCCTTGCGAGAGTCAAGCAAGTGCTCCTTAATCTGTGGCGTACCCTCGAGCAAGAATTCAAGCAGCGCATTGTTGCTGCCCATCGAGAAGAGTTGTTTACGCTTCTGCAGCAGACCAAAGGCAGCCGTCTTCACCTTGCTGAAGTCCAAAGAGGTTTCCTTAACCGTGAAATCAACACGGAATGGAGCTATTTGCTCGCGTAGTATAAGCAAGTGCTTGATTTCAAAGAGCTCTCCATCGATGGGAGTCTTGGCGGCTGAAATCTTGACCGCAGCCTGCGATACACTTTGTATGCACAGCTTCAATGCCTCCTGGGATAGCCCTTGGAAAATGGGTCGATCCACACAACGATAAAGGCGCGAGAGACAGACCAAGGTGCGTCGCACTGTTGGGTACCACATGCCGTGTAGATCAGCGGGTGAATCTAAGCAGAGGAAGAACAAATTAGAGCTGATGACTAGGCTGATGTTTAAGCAACTTACTCATTTGTTTAACCCTGTAGGCGGTGTCTACACTCTCTGCCTCGCTGGACATCACAGATGCGCGCGATTCCGCGCGGCGTAATTGAGTGGGTTCCTGCAGGGACAATGCAATGCTCTGTGTGGAGAGAGTGAAAGATATAAGGTAACATCAAGTTAGGAATCTCTACACATACCTCCATCATTTCCAGCTTCTCCGGATATGCCAAATCGCCAGTTGAAGGATTATAGTTTTGTATATCGGACTGCAGATACAAATGTGCACGGAATACCAACCGCTCCTGAACATCCTGTAGTAACTGGTGAGCAATTGTCGCAAAAGCTTCAAGGGCAGCAGCTGATGGAATGAAAAGTTGGTTAGAAATAGTTAAACAAGATCCTCTCATAACATACGACTCTGTTGCACGTGCTCCTCAATCATTTCAATGCGCAGAATAGAGCAAATCTCGGCCAGGGTTTCCAAGTGATTGATGTGTATGATAAACGGACGCATCGTGTCATACAGAATGGTGCACAAACCCTCCAGGTAAACGCTATAAGTAGAAGTTGAACCTAGACATACACTAAGGAAGTAAAGTACATCTTCTACTCACGTCAGATGTTGTGCTCCTGTGCCAAAGAACTGATAGTAGAGACGCTGCTCATCCTGGCAGACGTGGACGAGAAATGCGCATGCACTACGAGTTAGGGAGCAATGATCTCCTTTGTGGGCATTCTTAACGTTCTGTATGGATTGATTAACAGCAGGGGACATGACACTAGCCCGCTGTGCCAAGTAGTGTTGCTGCAAATCCGTCATAAGCTGGCCATACTCGCTGCTGCTGCTGTTCTCCAAGCGCGACTCAATCAGCTGCGCCACACGCTTCACCTTAGCCGCAGACGTTTGATATTTTCCATAGTACAATGCAAAAGCAGCATCGGGTGCTTGCAAGGAGGCATCTGCTGTCGTATTGCGAGGATTCAGAGTAGCCTCAGTAGCCTGATTGATGACGTTGACCACATAGTTGCGCACCAAGCCAGTTGCCTTGGCCAGGCACTGTTTATACTTGACATTATAGGCAGATGCATCCTTGAAGTTGGGCTATAAATGGAGAACTTAAATAGATTTATGCTTTACGACTTGGTGCTCGTGGAACTCACATGCTCCGCTAGATAATTGAGACAGTCATCGATTTTGTTGAGACACTCGCGGAATGCTTCGCTGGCAACTGACAACGTGGGACTCTGTAGCCGTTGATTTAACAGCTCAACCTGACTGAAATAGTGCAGACGTCGTTGAATTTCACTGCTTAGCTCCTGCAGCTTCTGTTGCTCATCGATGAGCTGCTCGCTGGCTGTGTTCAGTGCACTGGTTTTCTGCGATACAAACTCGTACTCCGCACTGAGGGCACCCAGGCGCTCCATGGCTACTGAGATTTGTGTAAGCATATGTGCACATTCAGCCTTGCGCTGCTCCAGTTGCTGCAAATACTTGTGGTAGTTGGCATCGCCACGTTGCTCGATCTCCGAGTTGACGTTGACGAACCACAGCAGAAAGTCATTGATATTCTGGAGTCCCTCGGCTGGCAGCTGAATGTCAACCTCTTTACTACTCTTCACTGGCGCTATCTCTTTAGTAGGTGTGGTCAAGATCGTCGACTATAAACAAATAAAAAAAAAACGATATCAGCATCGGGATTTGCATGTCCAACTTTGACTTACTGTTGTTTCCTCGTCGCGCCACAAATTGGAGAGTACATCCAAATGCTCTTCCTGCTGGGCGCTTAGCGCTGCAAGGGGATCTGTTTTGGACTCCCATTGCATTAAACGGTTACGAATTTTCCGCAAATTCTCATTTTCACTTTGCGCGCTGGCGACGTCATCCATTTTCCTGCTGAAGCAACGCCGAGCCAGAACAACAGCTGTTTTGGCTCGTTTATTGATCAGCTGCACTTGTGTGTACACACTGTTTTCGCTGCAGTAAATAATCGATTAACGATTAGAACTCTATAGGGGTTTGGTATTTTCTCATCTCTATTTCGCTTTTACTGTGTTTTTTTGTGTCTCCTTTAGGCGTTGTTCATTATTTTTGTTTTTTAATTTATCTGGTCGAAATGGCCCCACAGCCGGTGGTAACGGGTCTGTCGCCCAAGGAGGGTCCTCCCGGCACGCGTGTCATTATTCGTGGTGAATTCCTGGGCACCCGTGTGCAGGATTTGATTGGTATTTTCATAGCTGTTGTTGTCATCGTCATCGGCCCCTTTTCTACTTGAGTATTTACATATTTTTAGGTCTTAAAATCTGCGGTTCGGATTGTTTGCTTTCGGCGGAGTGGAAATCTCCCAACAAAATCATAGCACGTACTGGGCCGGCAAAGGGTAAAGGTGACATCATAGTGACAACCATTAGCGGTGGAGTGGGCACTTCCACAGTGCAATTCCGAGCATATCATGAGACAATTGGTCCACTCAAGGAGTCAGCTGTGTGGATTGAGGAGTCACCGTCACAGAACTTTGCATGGGGTAGACGTACGCTTGCGCAATCTGGTCTAACGCAGGAGGACCCCTTGGGACTATCCATCGAAGGCAATGAGCAGAAAATACCCGAAGATTTGCGTGATTTGTTTCCAGATGCCAGCGGTGATTTGTCACAGGAGAACTTCTCTCCAGCTTGGTTTCTGCTCGAGAATCATTTGGCCACATCGTTTGAAGATCTCAAGGCGGGTTTGGCCTATCTGAAGCGGAAGGTGGAGAGTCAAAAAGAAGGTCAATTGTCGTTTTTGAAATCCAATGCCGGCTCTGTCATTGATCAACTGGACACGCTGATGAACATCAGGGATAAGCTGCAGGAGGATGTTAAGGTGTATGGCAGTGAACCACTGAACATACTCGAACAGTCTATTGAGAGTAAGTAAGGTGGCTATCATCTCGTTCCCTTATTTTCCATTTCCATCATTGCAGACTCCATCAGCGAATCACAGAAGATCTTCACGGATGTGCTGGTGCGCAAGGAGAAGGCGGACTCCACGCGCTCTGTGCTCTTCGCGCTGTCGCGTCACAAGTTTCTCTTCTGTTTGCCTAATACAGTGGATCGTCGCGCCAAGGCCGGAGAATACGATATTGTGGTCAATGATTATTCGCGGGCCAAGAATCTATTTGGCAAAACGGAGCTGGCTATATTCCGCCAGGTGCTGGAGGAGGTCGATCAACGTATATTGTTAATACGTCGCCAGTTGCACGAGAAGGTAGTGAAGATGCCGCAGAGTGTGGAGCAGCAGAAGAAACTGATTAAGGCGCTGACCAGTCTGGAGCTGCAGCAAAGCGGTACACCCATTGGTGACCGCCTGCGCAATGCGGATCCTGCATGGGATGCAATTGAGGCGCGTGCAAAATACTTGGAGGCCACCTTCCGCCAGACATTTGAACAGCATGCGACCAAGGATGCAGCCACACAGGAGAAGGGAAAGAGTCGCGATCCCAGCCAGGCTCCAAATCGTGTCAACTTCTGTGAGGAGATATGCGATATTGCCGCCTCTCAGTTACCTGATCTATGGCGCCTGGGTCAGCTCTACTTCACGGGAGAGCTGCGTGGACCGCACGATCCCAAGCCGGGTGACTTCAAGCGCATGGTGCTGAATGCCATTGAGAAGTTCTGTGTCTACTTGCGTCTGGCCATACTCATTGCCGCCGATCAACGCACTCTACGCCAGACGAGCGGCCTGTCCTGGCCCATTGGTTCCTCCTCGGCAACGCATCATTTTCTTCCTTGGATACCGCAATGTTTACGTTACACGAGAATTGCATATGCCACGCTCATCGGACTGGATCTTCCATCGGAGGCATTGGACATTATACAGAAGTTGATCGATGAAGTGCGTCTGTTTTGCTTCTCCATCATATTTAAACGTGCCACAGATCGCTGCAAGAAGCTGGGCGTGCAGGAGACATGGGAGATGAGTGTGGAGGAGTATCCGGGGGCCACAATGTTGCCAGCTGCACTGGAATCGCTGTTGGTAGAAACACTAGATGAGGTGCAAACGGTTTGCATGCAACCTGAGGCACGTGAGGGTAATCTGCTGGAACCACAATCGGATGGACAACGTGAGGTGTCGCAACGACTGCAGGAGCTGCTCTCTGCCTTCAGTGGAGTCATTGCAGAGCTGGCATATCCTGCACACGACGACGAGACGCCCACGCACAATGTCTCTCAGCTGCTCGGGTTTCCCAATGCTCAGCAGCCCGACTCTGTGTCGGCGGGCGTCGGCAGCGCAGCAGTCAACTGGGAGCAGCGCATGCTCTGCTGTCTGGCCAACTATGCGTACTGCAACAAGAGCTTCTTCCCGCACATTGGAGGACTGTTTGTACGCTATGGTTATCCACTGCCCACGCTGGCCATCGAGACGGCGCGTTACAATGTCAATCAGTTGTTTACCAATCTACTGGAGGAGTATGTAGAGCACAAGGGTGATCCACTGGTGGGCACCATTGAGCCTTCCATGTATCTGGGGCGCTTTCAATGGGATCACGAGATGGAAATCGGACTGGGACAACTGCGTCCGTATGCGCACGAGTGCTGCGATAATCTTGTCGGTGTCTACTCGGAAATCTACAGCATTTCGCCTTCCCTGCTGCGTCCCATACTAGAGTCCATTGTGCAGACGATTTCCGAAGAGCTGGCCCGTCTGATGAGCTGTGTGCAACGCTTTAGCTATACGGGAGCTATACAGGCCCATGTGGACATAAGATTGCTGCGAGATGCCCTGGAGAATTACGCCAATGAGACGGCCAAGTGAGTTGAAATCATTAGAATTTGGATTTACAATTGTTTTTACATTTGTTTCCCTTGCAGAAATTACTTCATGGAGGCACTGGAGGCCATCAGCCCGCCACTCAATGGGGAGCAGAAGCGCAAGGCGGATGAAATTCTGGAACGTGTGAAGCGCAATATGCGACTGCAAATGCTTTGCTTTTCGGTCAAGGAACCCTAAGCACATTCCTCTAAATGCTTCATTCATTTATGTATTTGTTGCTGCTCATAGAGTTGCTTCAATAAAAAGAATTATATTATTTATATATAAATAAATACAAATATTAAGAAAATTACAATAACTGAATTTTCAATTTCCTCTATGAGTTGCCAACTCTTGTGCATTGTTATCGGTTTGCTCTCAAAAGTATGCTGCACAAATATTTATAAACTTAAAATGTCGATGACCAAATGTAAGCCCGAGCTGCTGTTTTATGTGGTATGTACCGAAAAGTTGCTCACAGAAAGGGTTTGCTAAAAATACTTCTGTTAATAAATTAAATATATAATTTGAAAAAAAACTACAAATGAATTTTTAAAATTTCAAGATACTTATCTACAGACTTGGCAGCGCTTTCATTTATTTTATTGGTTTGACCCTAAAAGTATGCCACATAAATTTAACTTAGCGACGTACAAAAAATGCTAGTTTTCCCTCCATTGAAAAAAGGCTAGATTTACACGAAGAAAACTTTGATAATTTTTAAAATCATTAAATCTTGTCAATAATTAATGTTATTATGCTGACATTTATTTATTATTTTATTTCAATTTATAATAACACTTAATTCATAAATTTGGTAAGATATTGCTTAAAATCTACATCAAAACTGCCGTCGGGCTGTTCGAACTGCTGCAGATAGCGAATCTCGGACTCCACATCGATGGTGTTCAGCTTCTCCTGTATACGCTGCTTGATGGGATTCTCGATGGCATCCATGATCTGATAGCGCAACAGATTGGGCAGCACATTGACGACAAACTCCATGATGTAGTCCAAGGTGCCGGCGCCATCGGAACGCACCTGAATGTTACCCATGTCCAGCTGCAGATCATCGATGGTGCCCCGCTGCTCGATGGCGTGATAGCAAATCTCCACAGTGGCGCGTATGTGCTGCACCGTGAACTGAACATGCCCAATGCGGGTAATCAGACCGAATCCCACCTCCCACTGGCCGGCGCCGGTAATCTCTTGAGTGCCCAGTTGGAAACGAAATGAGACACTGTTGTTCCTCATGGCGGCCTTGATGTCGCCCACACGATAGAAGCTAGAGATGCCATAGATCCATGTGTTCGAGAGCTGAACACTGAACACACCCATGGTGCGATTCATGTCCGCGACATGGAAGGGATCGTTGCCGTTCTGACGCACCATCTTGCGCAGCTCAGCGATGGCACTGTCCAGGGGGGTAATGGAATTGGGCAATCGACGATCCCCCATGAGTTTCTCGATCTGCGGGTTAACTCCTTCACGGAACTTCTTGTCCGCCTCCTGCAACATGAAGGGCTTCATCACATCGAACACCAAATTGGGGGCGGAATTGATGATGCCCTGGAAAACGGAACCCAAGAATCCAAGATTCTGGAAATCCATTGTCATGTCACCAAACGTAATATCCATCTTGAGGTGCTCTGCGGTCAATTGTCCATCCCGCTCGACACTCAAACCGGCTGTGCCCTGTATGAAGACCTTCTTCAGGACAACAGTGAAGGGTCCATTGGCTGAGGTGAAGAAGGATTTCAGCACGTAGTCACCCTTGACCAAGAGCTGATCTAGTGCGATGCCTGCATCAACCTGCAAGAGATGTCAGGGATTATCAATGAGATGAGATACAAGTAAGGTATGCTCCTGCACTTGCCTTCATCTCTTTGAAGTCCACATTGATGTTGTCCACACGAAACTTGGACAGTCCGTAAGCCTTGACGTTCTTCATGTTCAGATTGGCCATGCCAATGCTCTTGGCCATGTCGGGCGTCAACATGGGATCCTCTACAGGGGCACCGGGTATGCCAACGGCATCCTTTTGCTTGTAGTGATCCAGCATCATCAAGATCAGAGCTGCTGTTCCGTTTTTGCTTGCCTCGATCTTGTTCTGCGCATCATCGTCAGTCTCGCTGCCTGCTGCGGGTGACAAGGTTCAACCGATCATTGAGTTAATCTCTGCCACACACACACACACACACATACACATAGAGCACACCACTATTTACTCACCATAATTCTCATCCTGCGCCTGCACGTGGCTGCCAAGAGTTAAGATCGTCACGAGCAGGATTATCTGCAACTTCATCTTCATCTACGCTACTTTCACAGTTTTATATATAACTTTTATATTTTTTTAATTTCCGCTTATCAGCAGCAGCATCAGACAACAACAACAACAACAGCAACGACTCAAACGCGGATGCTAAGCCTCCACTCGGCTCGGACTTAAAGCGACGACTGTCGCACGAGTTAATCAACAGATAATGATGAGATGAGCCACTTCACACACAGAACAGAGCGCTGGCTTATCAAAAGGGCGCACAGCAGTCGCCACAGGCCCGAGAGACGATTAATCTCAGAGCGCGCGAGAGAGAGAGAGAGAGAGAGGAAGAGGAAGAGAGAGCAAGACACAGAGAGCGTGCAACTTGGAAGTTGTAGATAGTTCTTCAAAGTGTGTACAGTAGTAAGAAAGTTAGTCGAGTACACTTGACAATTTTCATATTTCATTGCATATTTACAGGCGGCGCACGAAAATCCATAAATCATTATGACGGTTCATTGTGCACACCAGGGCTGCCAGATCAGCCTTTTTCCGGACAGATATGTCCTCGAAATCTATTTCTTTTTTATGGCGCAAATAAAACGTAGATTTTAATTTTAGTGAACATTTAAATGCGCAAATACAATTTTTTAGTTTGTACGGCAGTGAAAGGGGGCGTGCCTAAATTTTGAAAGCAAATGAATCTGCGTGGAAGGTTAAGATATTTTGATATGAAATTCCTTTGTTTACGTTTTATGGGACGGATAAGCCCCTTTCATCTTATCATGTTACATACACTCTGTTTATAATAATAAATACAAACATAAATAAAAATAGACACTGTACACACCTTGCAAAATATAATTATGTTTATTGCAATTTGATTGTAGTAATGAATCTTAAATTTAAGAAAAAAAAATTTGGGTTTCTCACGTGCTCAAAAAAAAGTGTTTCGTGCCAAAAAAATAAGGTTCGTGCTAAAAAAAAGGTTTGTAACTTATGCCAATGACTTAAAATTAAAAAAAATACATCAAATAATATACAGATTTATAGATACGTAAATATATATACGTATACGTATATATGACTCTTAAATCTATTAAAAAAATTGTCTTAAAGATATGAAAAAAATTTCTTATGCTAGAAAAAAAATTGTTTTCTTTTATGTTTTTTTTTTGGTTTACAGCGACCGCAGTAATAAAGGGAAGCATATATAATTTTATACATAGGTATTTTCCCAGATTATTTCGGGATTCGTTGTTCGTTGAACGAGACTTAATGTGAGTGACTATTGCTTTTTTTCAGAACCTGCGGCGCCTTCCACTTCCACACATCGTCTTTCCAATTATCACTTAGAGAGATAGAGAGAGTGGGAAATAATTTCAATTTTGAGAAAAAGATTAAATAGATCTGATTCTTGGTTGATTCTTGCGTACAGTGACATCGGTTAAACCTTGAAGAATCATAAAACTTATGCAAAATCTGAAATGACGATAATGGGAAAGGTTAATGCCAGACTAAGGGATGCCCCGTACCATATGGCGTGCTTAGGTAGACGGGATCAACCGCAGGTACAGGGCAATATAAACATTAAAAGCAATTGAGCAAGTTGCTCTACCTAAGGACGCGACAAGCTATACATGGCAACTAGGCTAGGAATACATGACAGAGTGACGACTATGCAGACACGCACACACACACACGCACGAGAGATGCTAAGCTGAGGCAGTATATAGTATGGTTATCTTACAAATCATCCGAGCCAGACATTATGTTCTCGAACAGTGAATGCGCCTTGTCAGCCTTGTCGATGCTGTCGCCGGCGGCAGCTTTGGTCCTGCAACCGCCACTGACAAGACCATCCACTGATGTGGAACCCACACGAGTTGGCACCGGATCTGCAACGCTCGGTTTGTATTTCTTTGGCGCCGACGGCACTGGGGACAATTGTGTTTGCTGTGGCTGCGGATTGAATGCCTGCGGCATCACATACGCGTACTGGGGCACAGAGCTATTACCATCGTTATTCTGCAGCAGAACGGGCTTGAAGCCAGCCAGCGTGGGATGCAGTGGCTCAGAGCCATTGAACATGTTGAAACCTGCAATGTAAGGAAAGTATTTAGTATGAAATTGAAGCATCAACTGGAAATGTCTCTACTTACATTGATATTCGCCTCTCTCGTTCTGCACGATCACCAGCGGAAGCTGCGACTGCTGCAGGTTATCCAGCGGCACCAGTGTGTATGTGGTCTGCATTGCAGCTGCCTCGGGTTCGACTTCTGGTGCCGGTGCTGCTGCGGCAGGCGCAGCTTCTGCTGGTTCTCTAGCTGCTGGTGGCGGAGATTCGACTAGGTCTTCAAGCATATTCTCATCCTCCTCCTCTTCATCCTCGTCGCTGGTCTCGCCAGAGTACGTATGCGGATTATTGCAGCCAATGCACTTGCAGCCTTCACAGGAGAAGCCAGCGGTGTAGCAAACACAGCGTCCATTGCGGCACGTGGCTGGACCAGGAGCACGTGAGGTGCCACAGCGACAGATGCGCGTCTTGCGCGACTCTTTTGTCTTCTCTTCCTGCTCGGGGGACTCGACTGTCTTTGTCGTCGTGGGTGTGGAGACAGCTTTAGCTTGGGGCTTCACATCAACTGCTGCTTTCACGGCAACAGGAACGGGCTTGGGAACAACTGGTGCTGCTGCTGCAACTGGGGCTGGCGCTGGGGCTGATGGTGGTTTGACCTGCACTGACGAGATGATGGTCGGCTTGGGGTTGAGACGACAGGTGCGTATACTCGCCTGTCTCCTTGGTGGTGACTCCTGCTCCTGCTGCTGTTGCTGCATTTGCTGCAATGCTTCTGCTTCTTCCTGCTCTTCCTGTTGCTGCTGCTCCATTTCCTCAGCTAGTACGTCGGCATGACGCCGCTTGAAGGTGGCCTGTCTGATTGGAGATGCCTCCTGTTCCTGCTGCTGCTGCATTTGTCGCAAGGCTTCTGCTTCTTCCTCTTCCTGCTGCTGTTCCATTTCCTCGGCCAGCATGTCGGCATGTCGCCGCTTGTAGGTGGGCACGATCTCAGTCAACGCGGCTGGTTCCAGCGTTGCCTGTACCAACTCCTGCTGCGGTATCTGCACCACCTGACCAATTGTCGGCATGTGCAGCTCGCTGCCACTGGGCATCACATATGTGGTGTAGTTGGAGAACGCACCGGACAAGTCCACCTGTTCCGTCCATGTGGGATCAGCAATATACCCCGTTGGGATTATCACTTGCTGCTGGTGGTGATGGTGCTGCTGCTGCTGCTGTGGTTGCGGGGCAATGTGATGACTGTGATGTGACAACATGCGTGCACCGGCAGCTGTCATCATGGGCAGCGGATGTGTGAAGTGTGCCTGCTCCGCCGTCGCTGCAGCCTCCAGCTCAATGTCCGTGATTGAGAGCTGCTCGGGCATATGCTGTTCATAGGGCAGCTCTGGGGTCGTTGCTGCCGTTGTGGGTGGCGTTTCGGCTGGCAGCGAGACAGGCATATTCTTGGGGAACGGCAGCTCCGGCTGGGTAAGGAACGTGTCGCGCATGTCATCATACCTGGCACCCTCCTGAATGAACCATTGCGTTGACTTGTCGGGCAACCGGATGCGTGGCCTGTGAACTTCATGAAAGAGATCTGGATGGTGGCCGACGAGTTGCACGTACAGTGAGGATTGCATTAGATGAACACACAGTGTCTTGTAGCACAGCAATTGCACGGCCATCGATTTGTTCTCCTCATAGGTCCTGAAGTCAAAGCAATCCTGGCAATCAGTGCAGCTGGGCAGGAGACGTTTGCGACCGCGCAGGCACAGCCGGCAGACATGGTGACCACAGAGTCGCCCCTTTGGCTTGTACGGATCCATTAGCAGTTGACAGCAGACGACACACGACAGCAGTTGGCGCAGATGACCGAGGGCGGAGTTCAGCTCTTCGAGACGTCGTCTGGACATGTCCTTGCTAGACCTTAGCGACATTCGCATGATCTTTATGTAAACTCTTTGCGCCTCCATTGTTTATGTGCCGGTTCTTGTATGTGTGTGTGTGTCTATGTGTGTGTGTGTTTGAGACTGTACAAACGTCGAGGGTTTGTTTACAGCCCCGTCGGCGGCTCCGCTGGCCAAACTGTCGCGTGTTGTCGCCTGCTGCTATGCCACGTGACGTTAACAATTGTCCAGCAATATATGTTACAATATTTACAATGTTATTCAACAATTGTACTGTACTTTTTCACCGGTTTTTGCAATTATTTTGAAGCCTGGCATTCCTCTCTCTCTTCATTTGTTGTTGTTGTAGTTGTAGCAGTTGCACTGTTTCACTTAGCAGCTAATTACTTAAAATACTTTTCACGTGCCAAAAAAAATTTCAAAAAAAAAAAAAAAAATAGTTTGTTTGTAGTCTCAGAGTTATTCAAGTCATTTTAATTATATCACTGTTTACTAACTAATTGAAGAACAAATTTACCAAGAGCAGAAACGCCGTGCTTGCGTTTTTAGATTCTTGATTGCAATGTGACCGTTCGATTTGCGACGCTGTTCATTGTGAATGCCAAAGTGCTGCCAGTCTGTCTGCTAAGGTGCTGCCAACCCGTGCCAAGTTAGCATGTAGCCCTGTAGCAAAAAATGTAAATAAACTTAAACGGAAAAACATTTTGTTCTTTAAATAATTAAAAAACCATTTTTAAACATGACGGAAGAAGGCATATTAAACACAATTGAAGGTATGTAGAAAACGTTTCCTAGATGAGCATATTTTTCTATCAAATCATGTTTTTCTAGCCACGAATTCCGGGACTACGCCAATCAAAGTTGAATTGTTTGAATTAATTGAACTCGAAGAGGTAATTATTATTAGTTTTCTATTCATATCGTTGTTAGTTTGTAACAAAACTGTGTTTATTAGCCCTGCGTACAAAACGAATCTGTTGCCACTTACGAAAAGCCAATTGTGCAGCCCAAGTCACAGATGAAGTGCAAATCGCCAAAAGAGTCTCACAAGCGAAAACAGAAGATGCTGAAGGAGAGAATGATTTTGAGTCAACTGCAGCAAAGGTTTCACCAAAACGAATCCTTTCGAGCTGCTGAAATGTTTTGTGTAAGAAATGAACTAATAGAGATGAAGAAGAAAATACTGAATATTGAAACCAAACTGCGCTCAGATGGACATTCACCTTCAATATGAGAACGTTATAAATGGGAACATGTGTATGTATGCTGATAGTCAAATAATTATGGATATGTTATTAATAGTGTCTCCTCTTGGGTCTTGAACAGATCATAGGACGTTTCTGCTCAACATCGAACTGAACAGAAACCGTTCATATCTTTTCTGTGTTCCCGGCAAAACAGTAAGAGCAACTGCAGTGTATAGCACTCTGTGGGACATGAAAGGATACATCTTAGTGAAACAACGGCCTCAAGGATCCAAGGCATTTCAACAGAACCAAGAAGTATGACAGATGGGATGCATACAAGGATATCCTAGCATTCTATAAAAAGGAGACTAAGTGACAGCACTACAGAAACTTCTGGGAAGACTTAGTATTTGCAAATGAGTAGATGAGAGTACTTCAGGCATTGACTATACCATGGCGTGTCGAAAATCTTAATTGTATATTCATACATACATAAATAATATATTTGATGACACGATCTATAACTTAGGAATGGCAAATAAATGTATTCGTCAAGGCGAGGGCTGCGCATATTGAAGGTATAGCCGAAAATATATGAATATTGTAAAATCTTTTAACTGTGTGTTATTTGCTTATATTTTACTGTGGGTCTTGATCATTCTGTCAATGATTAAACATATTACATATTGCGAAGTTTTGTTGTCGCTTGCTGAATGAAGAAGTATATAAAGCCTTTATAAAAAGGTAATGCGGAGTCAAGTTACTTGATAATGCTATCGGTTATTTTTTAAAACCCATACTTAAATTAAGACATTCGACGAACATAAACAGAGAAATTGAGGATGTATTGCTTTGTTTTGTACTGTGATAAATAGATTTAATAACACTTGCTAATTCGTTTCAGTTTTTGTATACACTTACACGGATTCCTATACTTTGAATGTGAAGAATATTCTGATATACCACTGAACAGTTTATTTTTTTGTTTCTTTATTTAAATAAATACAATTATTTAATGTCTATATGTGTATACTTACATGGTATATGTATATACATAAACTGTAACGCAATGATAAGTTTATCATATTAAGTTTGACTTGCAACATTCGAATTAAAAACGTAAATGATTCAAACATAAGGAAAAGTTTGACACGAAAATATTTTGAAAGGAGTCTTTCAAAATCCTAGAAAGGGTTTAGCTTCCTCTCAAAAAAGTATGATTTATGATTAGAAAACTAGCTCTGACAGACCTGGCTAGTTTGACTTCCCTGTTGACTTATATTCTGAATATATAAAGTCACCACTTGCAGCGCTCCATTGCTCACGTATATGTATATGTACATGTGTATGTGTGTGTTGCGTATGTGTGCAGCTGGCACACGCACAGAGCAAATCCTGTGCTCAAGAGGGCGTAAATAATTGAATACATCAAGAAAATTGGAAATGAAAGTTTCTTTGTTTTGGCTTTGGCCGCAGATAACTTTTAGTTTCATTCGGCAGTAGAAGGAGAGGAGGGTGAGGGGAAAACAATTGTGCGATTTATTTGCACATTTTACGAGCGAGCGAGAAGCGATGCGCTGCTCTTTCTCATCTTGTTCATCTTCTCCTGGATTGCTCCATCTCATTTGGCCTCTTATCGTCAATAATCATCATATGCTCAAATTTTTGGTCGCTTAATTGGAAAATTGTTGTTTCTGTTCTGTGGCTAGTGGCGTAGTGAGCATTACGGCTGAGCGATTGGGTGATTCGGTGATTGGATGATGATTCGATGGATGCTCTCGAGCATGTTCGAGAGTGCGTTTGATTGATGATGCTGACAGACAGACAGACAAACGGAGGACAGACAGACGACTGACGGACGGACATCGCTTTGTGGCATTGTTGCAATAATATTTTGCCAAGCCGCAATTTCATTGGCATCCACCAAGAGTATGCTAAAGTGGCCCAAAGTGCTGCCATGTCTTTGAAAAGGAGAAGGGTGCATGCTTTGCGATTGCGCAAGCATTACGGGGTGGAATATCATTTCATATTTCATCATATTTCATAATATGTGTGCGCCCTTGTTTCCCCCGGCGCGTGGGCGTCTCCCACTGGCTGGCAAAATGGCGATAGGTTTGGTTTGGTTAGGTCGGTCTTTGTAGTTGCTCGCAGGGTTGGCAGACGCCTTCAACTGCAGCACACAGTTTGGAGTGAAGGTGGGGGCACCACTCAGGTGATGGCGGATGCGGGGGCTGTGCTTTATCAAAAGAAGTCGAAACCACAAAGAAAATCTCAGCGCAGTTGGCAGCTCCATAACAAATCATCAAGTCCTTCGTTCGCCCGTATCTGGTGTGTCTCTATCTCGTATCACTCTCGTATATCTGCGCACGGTTTTCACCTTTTTGCACCCATTCTGCTCACACTCACCTTCTCTCTCTCTCTCTATCTTGTTCTCTTTCTTGTGCAGACAAAGAAAGTAACGGCAATGCCGCAGACGACTTTGTTCTATCTCTTTAGCTGCGGTTCGTTCGGTTCGCCGTCTCCCATTTTCCAATTTTCAGCAACTACTGGCAAAACTTTTCACATTTTAAATTTGTTGGCTGGCAGCTTTTCCCCCTCCTACCCGCGCCCTTACCCCACCTCTTTCCATGCAGCTTACCTTTTTCCTCTGTTACTCCTTCAATTCATTCTCCTGCTCTGCTTGTGTTTTACTTGTTCCGCGTGTTGTTTGCCATATTTACCAAGTTCCTACACTGAAAAGAATTATTACAAGAAGTTAGGGGCAGTACTGGGTGGTATTATTAATTATTTTATTATTTTATTTTAATTCTGATAGTCTGATAGTATACGATGCATAGAAACAGTTGAAATTATCGATAAGTTTTATTTTAAACAGTTTTTAGCTTCATCTTTATCGAGCTTATTTTTAATATAGTTATTCTACATATAGACTGTAAAAATAACTTGAATTAAACTGATGGAAATGTTATTCAAATCTTGAATTAAACTGATGAAAACTTTATTGAAATTATACAAAATATATGTGACAAAATAGATTCTAAGTGTATTGCTAAATTTCTTTTACGCCCTCATACCGCAAGAATACTTGTACAAACTGTCAAAAATACATACCAAATATATAAAAAAATACCATCATCATAGATTTTTACAAATTTTGAAATAGTTTTTTTTTTTTTTTGGTTTTCTTTTTGTATTTTGGCAACTGCTGCTACTGGGTGACTGCTCAAATATGGGCAGAGCTTTTGAAGTGCCCTTGCCAACGATACTTCCTCCTATGTCCCATTCAGCTCTCCTGTCTTTCTTCTCCCAACACACTCTGCTGTTGCAGTTGAAACTTTTGAGTGGCAGCTGCGGTCGGCTCCCGTCTTCGCTTACCAAGTTCCTGCTCTGCTTGAAGTTGGCATCAAATTTGCATTTGACCAAGCGACAGGTGCCACATTCTTTCTTTTTCAACAAATCATTGGGAGGCAGCTTCAACCTGATTTATCTTTGCCAGTGTGTGTGTGTGCGTATACGATGCAGTCTGACTATAAAGAATGGATCTATCAGATCTATAGGCAAGCTTTTACATTGTGATCTCCTTGCCATTATCTTTCATTGGCAATGGTAACTGTGATTTGTTATTAATATATAATATATATTTTATTTACACTTATGATTTATTTCGATTAAAATGTAAAAGTTTAAAAAGTCACAAAGCACGCGTGGTGTGCTTGACAGTTAGCGATGGAAAGGGGAAGAGTTGGCGATGATTACAAGAATATCGATTACAGATTATTATCCATGCGAATTAAAATTTAAATAAATGTGATTGGCAAAATGAAAGTGCTGCCAGATCTCAAACTATATCTTTACCAAATTCGTTATAAGATGTTCGATTGTTTAAAGATGGAAATAACTTAGAGATCTACTTGAGAAAACTATTTATGTACTTAGCACAATATACTAGTAGAATATCCTCCATTGTTTGTTTCCAAAACTTCGGACACCTTATCGATTTTATGTCATTGTCATTATAATCTCGATATGACGGCAATTCTCTGCATAGCATCGCCTTGGAATATTTCTGTGGCGCTTTTCTTGTGGGCGGCTGGGCGTGTCGAGGCAGGGAGAATAAATTGTTGCAAATACAAACAGAAATATAATTTTTGTTGCCTCGCACACACACACACACACACACACTGGCACACATAAATACATATCGTAACGTATTTATGGCATGCCAGCACGTACGCGATATATTGCAACCCAATCGGGGAGCAATCGAGGGGAGGCGTAGCGGGGTGTGGCAGGCAGAACGCTTTTATTTATTTGCTAAACTTCGTTTATATCGCACAGGACCAAAAGGAAACATAGCACAGAGAACGACGCCATGTTGAATGGGCGTTTGGCCTGGCCTGGGCTGGGTCTAGCTTGGCTCTTGGCTGGGGGGGTGAGGTTTGTGGGGTGTCGTCTTGGGGGTGGCTATGTCGGGCGTCATAAAAACGCTGGCTCGTGGGGGGGGGGAGCGAGAACTGAAAGCACCCAGTCAAGTTGCGGCAACGTCGTGTACTTTGTGTTTGTTATGCTTGTCAAGCAGTTTGCACACGCGAAGGGGGGCAGCCGGCGATGCTGAAGTGCGGAGGTGGGGCCGGGTTTGCTGTGCTGTCTAACGATATTTCGATTTTGATATCTTTGGGTGTTATCGTTAAATGTTTGCCAGCTGCAAGACGGAGGGCGAAGATGCTCGCACTGTGCCATGTTGTTGATTATGGTTTCAATTTTGGTATTTACATTTCCTTTTTATTCGAGGCCCATAAAAGCGCCAGCAGGGAGCCCCAGTCACAAATGCTGACTAGACATATCGCATATACACAGTGTATATATGTACCTACCTAGTGTGTACCCAGTCAGTTCCTCTAACAACTTCTTCCTCTCCCCTTTTCCCAGCCATGTGTGCGACTTTTAAATTGGCACCCGAATGTGTCAAGATCATTATTCCCGGGACCTTGACTGGGCCAGAGCACAGCACAGCACAGCATATATTATATATGTACATATATATACGTGTATTCCTCTTTTGACAAGGGTTCTCTCTGCGCGTCCGTCACATGTCATAATTATAGCCAACGCTCGCCTTCATCTCCCGATAATTGGCCAAACGAATCGCTCAGTGTCCTTATTAGGCACATTATAATGCCCGAGGCATATGAAGTCTAGACCGATTTGAATGTTTTGACAGTTGACACCTGATGGGCATTGCCTGCCATGCGAATTAGGCACTTGCCTTAAAAGATAATTCATACTCATATGAAAGAATAAAAGAGGCAACATGTGCAAAGGGTTTGGCTTTTGAACGGATTCACCTTAGATTGAAGGGAGTGAAGATAAAGCATTTAAAAGCATGTTTTATACAAGTTATAAACAATTTATAGAATGAATTGCATGATTTTATTCTCCAATGTTTTATTTAAGCTACCATTCTCTATAGTTCCAAGAAAAGATGCTGTTATTTTATTACTTAAGTGGTTATTATGGATGCTATATTAGACAAAGGCGTGACAAAGTGTTAATACTCGATTGTACTTTATATTGCCGATTTTGTGTGATTGATTTTTTGTGTTAACTGTTGCTGAAATAAAAAAATATATCTATAAATATCTGGCATACTTATCCAGGCAGTTATTCAAAAATTTATGTGATTTCATTAAATTTTAATATTCAATTAAAAAAACCAAAAGCCACCGAGACATAATCTATGTCAATTAAATTCTTATTCTTCTATAAAAAATTAAAAAAAAACCGATGGGGTCACATATTTAACATTTACCGGAAATTCAAATAGATTAAATTAAAATGTTCAAATCTGATTCATCTTGGCTGCTCTATAAATTTAGTTCCTATGCTTCCGGCGCCGCTGATAAGGCGGGAAATTTCTACTTGGAAATAATATTCTCTGAGTCATGATTTGAAATATGAAATATGTTTGTTCTCTAATCAAATGTATGTATATAGTCCGCACTGTCCGAATATGAATTCAGTCCTAATTTGACAAGCGCGTGTGCGGTTCAAGTAAATTTCGCTTAACAAAAATATTTAAAGAGGGCAACTATAATATGAATATTTCTCTCCTCTTATTGTGGATGCTCGTCCTGAGTGGCGGCTCTGATGCTGCTGCAGCTGACAACAGTGGGGTAAGTTCTCCATTCTTTTCAATAAGTGTCAAGGTGTTAAAAAGACATAATATATATTTGTATGTATATAAAATATTTGTGTATGCATTCTATGTTCGAAGAGCCTGTGCCAAGCCTGATTTTTGATTCTCTGCTGGTGTTTAACTGTTTATTGTTTATGCCTTTTTATTAATTATATGAAGGCATTTGCACAGATTAACTATAGACAAATATTGATTTAGTGCAGTAAACCCTCAAGACCTGATTGCCAGGGAAGTGACATAAATTCTTCTTAATGAATACAGGTTGGATTTTTGAAACGGCCAAAATTATGTGTGGCCTGGCATAAGGCAGCACGTTATAATAATAACGTGTCTCATTCGCTTTTATAATTTCCGATTTAACATATATAAATACGACATTGAAAGGTCTCAAAACAAGCAGCCGGACAACAAAGCGTTATGGGTGATAAAAGCAAAAATAGTGGCGAGGAAGAGCAAGAGAGGCTGCCGAGAGGAAGGGAGACAAAGAGTTTGCGAGTGTGAAAGGCTTCGAGATAAGCCATTGAGAGAGGCAAGAAGTGTGCAGGAGAGTGAGCGAGAGAGAGAGAGAGAGAGAGGAAGAGAAAGATGGAGAGCTGAAGAGCCAACGCGAGTCTGCGAGTTGGATGTGCTCGCTGTGTGATTTATCTGGCTTTTAGGATATTTTATTAAAATGCATATTCGTTGCTCGAATGTCATCCCGATCGCGGCGAATGTCGGCGAATGTTTATGATTTTCATAAGCCGCTGCAGCTTTGGCTTCCAAGTTGCAAGCTCCTCCATTGGTTGTCGTTGCGCTGTGCTGGATTTGCATTGTCGCGTCGTGACTTTGTTGCCGGCGCGTTGCGCGTTGTACGTCATAAATTGTCAACACGACGCCGACTGAGATCGCTTGCAGCAGGAGAAGAGGAAGAGCAGAAGGAAGAGAAGAAGCAAGAGGGATCGGCTTGTTGGAGCAGCTTGCTGCTTGGTCCGTGTCAGGTGAAGATATTGTATCTGATCGCAGTGCCCGCAGCAGGTCATAAACAAGCGATGGATATGGAGCGGCTGCACTCTTCCTCTCTCTCTCACACTCTCTCGCTCACTCTCTTTCTGTCTCTCTTCTTGCTTGTTGTCTCTTTTGCGAGTTTAATTAAAGCGCTTTGGCTTGTCTTAAGTTTTGTATCTGCCAGGCAGGCAAGTAAGTAGAAGCAGCAGAAGAGGAAGAGGGAGGCAGGGGTAGAGGAAGAGGATGGGGAAGAGGGGGAGGCAGAAGAGCAACTGCGTCTGCGACTGTGAGTACGACGACGTTTGGGGCTTAGTCGGGGATTCGTTTATCGGTTTATTTAAATTTCTTTCTGGGTTCCCTTTCTCCCCCCGCTCTCACTCTCTCTCCCTGTCTCTCTCTGTTGCTGTATTTATGCCCATAATCAGCACATGGAATCCCGTTAAATCGCCTCATAAGGCAGTTCGCCATTTTGGGCTGCTTATCGGCGCACTGCCCCGCCCACAAGGCTGAGCGAAGGGCTGAATTTTATTGTGGCGCACAGAAATTGGATTTGTATCAGAGCTATATACACACACATGTGTGTGTGCGTGTGTGTGTGTGTGTAAGTTTATGGCAACTCATATCTGACAGATATAAAAGCGCCGCCATTTTGTACACACACTCGCACACACACACACACACACTCGCACACACTGCGAATGACGACAGCGAAGAAAAATGATAATAAAATAACGCAAATATGGCAGAAGGAAATGCTCGTTATGTGAGGATTTTCTTTTTATTTTATGTATTTGCCACATAAGCAGCTTAAGTGGCAACACACACAGAGCGAGACAGACAGAGAGAGAGTGCGAGAGATGGAGTAAGAGAGACAGACGTTAGGATCGGGCTGATTATGCTGACTACAAGGCGGGCCTGGCCCCCTGCACGTCTCCTGCCTCATGTGGCCCCATGTGCCATAATTTGCAGCCAAGTGCCACAGCTGAAGGCAGCCCCAACACACACACACACACACACACACGTGGCACACACACTCACACCCATACTCCTTCAACAAGGATTCCGATTCGACTGCCTGTTCAGCCTTGGATTTCACTCCATGTTGGCCAAATGGAAATGGGAATGAAGATGGGAATGCGAATGGCAAAGCAGAGGAAGGTGGGGGGAAACCGAATCAGAGCCGGATCTGAAGGCATATGGAAAAATGGGTGCATGCCATAAAAACAATAGCGCACATAAATTCTGCACAAATATATATAAAGTATGCAAAAAGGCATAAAACGAACAAAGAAGCCAACAATCCTGCACAGGCCGGGGAAGGAGAAGGAGAAGTGCCTGGGGGGCAAGGGGCAAAGGGACCTGGGCTGGCAGCAATTGGGGCCGTTGCATACAAAAATGAGCTGGCAAAATACACACAGGCAAAGGCACACACACACTCACACACACTGACAAACACACTCGCACACACACGCGCTGAAAATGTGCAGGGAAAATCGTAAAACATGAAGAAGACTCTGAAAAGTCGCTGCGAATTTTTGTTTGTGTTTTTATTTATTTTCTTTCGTTTTTTTCTTTTTTTTTTTGGCTGTGATTTCGTTGGAATTTTAACGAGGCACAACAAGCATGCAAGCGGGTGTGCGTGTGTGTGTGTGTACACACACATATGCATACATGTAAGTGGGGAATTCGGTTTACTGCCGAGGAAACTTTTAACTCGATGTTAATCATACAATGAACTTAAAATTTCCATTTAAAGTTGCTTTGTAAAAACGATTAAAATTGCAGAGAAAATTTTATAAAAATATATAAATATTGTATATAACTATACTGAATTTAGTACTAGTATGTACTTTACATATATAATTATAGTAATTTTCTTAACAATAAAATATATAAGGACTGTCCCGAAAATAAACTGCACACTTAGTTTTTGTTATAACTTTAACATTTCTTTCCCGATTTTATTTTTTTTTTTTATTATTTTATAGAATACATTAGCCATGAGTTTCGCAAAGAAAGTTTATGGAAAGTTTACTCTCTAATTTTTTTAATATATAATATATAATAAAAAGGATTCTTTAGATTTAGTTTGGACTTCATTATTAGAAAAAGCATATTTTTCGTTGCAGATTTCTATAGTTTCTACGATTACTGCACTATATCTTTAAACTTATAGAATTTGTTTATTATTGTCAAAAACGCTAGAAAATTGTATTGAAGATCTTCAAAACTATGAAACCTTTTTTTCTCTTTTAGAGATATACTTAATTTAAACTATATATGCAGCAAGATATTGAAAACTCGTGGAAGGTTGTGTTAAAATTTTAAATTGTTCATTTGAGAGTGTTGAAAAATTACAGTTAAAATCTACGTATGTTATTTAATATTTGAATTAATCCTTCGATGATGACATCAATTTGATAAAAAACTGTAATCCATTATAGTATTAATTCACTCTAATGTACGAAGCATCATAGCAATCTTCCCCTTACTCATTCTCCCTATTCGACTGATTCTTCCCTGCTACTTAACCTCTCTCGCACTGGTGTCATATGTTCCGCCTTAGGATCTGTCCGATTTCCGATTTCCCGACTGTGGCTAATGGCTTCAATTACAATTATAGTTGTCGTTGGGAGCACGCTGCGGCACATCTGATATCACCGGATATCAATCTTCTACACTTGACGAACTCCGAGTCGGAACAAATGAGCACCTTTCACGCTTCCCTGGCGGGGTCGCAGATGTTTGGATTTGCGCCATCAGCGCTTTCAATAATTGGACATTGGCCAGGGGACAAGGTTCAAGTGGGCAGGTCGTTGCCGGGTCACCCTTATAATTGTGATTTTCCATGTTTGCCGTGTGTTGATTTTCCATCTTCGAAATATTTTCGTTTTTCGTTGATTTGTTCAACCTTCAAAAGATGCGTGAAAATATTACGGAATGGAAAACGCAGCGGGGTAGAGCGATGCATTTGTTGTCGTCAGAAATTTATGCTTTTTAGTTTATTGGGGGAGGATTGCCCCGTTGCCCGTTGCCCGGTTTTACGAGGGTCGCCTCATGTGTTCGGCGATTCAGGCCGGTCAAGTTGACGTGTAATTGGCAATTTATTAGTCGCTGGAGACTCATTTACATTTTTCCTTGAGTTGGGACTACCAGCTGGACTATGACTGCGGGGGAGAAGCAGAAGGAAAATAATGGGGGAGCGCCGACTGGACGGTTGTATAAAGATGAGAGAAGCACAGGAGCAACAAAGTAATTATTAGCACTTGTTTAATTTATTACTCGACTATTTTGATTTGTGAGCTTTCCTTTGGTCGAACATAGAAGAATGTGAACGTGAGCATTAATGGACGGAAGAGTTTTCTGCTCCTCATGGGAAAGCCAAGTTTGATTAGCAAAATCAGAAGTTGGATGCTTTGTTATGTGCTGGTTATGAATTCGTTAAGTTTGTTGCAAGTTTTATTGGTTTCTAATATCGATAACTTTACTCATTACCTGTGAAGTAACCTCACTGCTTTATGCTGCACAATATATGATTGAATTAATGTTCATATTTTTCATAATGTATTTCGATACTCGATTTTTTGTTGTTTTGTTATGTTGGTACACTCTTCCCAGACTTCTGTACCAAATTTCAAGTGTTTAGCATTTTTTGTTTGGTTGTGAGAAGCTTAAAGGTTATAAGTGTTTTTCGTGCTCGGCGATTTTTTGCTGAATTTTGACCAAAGGAACCGTCACATGAGCATCGATCAAGAATTATTGAATGACGGCAACGATGACGATGATGATGATTTATAAAGTCACCTTACTTTTTAAACACACCTGTAAACTGAATACATTCTTAATCAAAGCTGATGAGCGTATAAGATCCATATTGTCCTTTAGTAAGCTTTTAAACTTCTATGACCTAAGATTATTCTATCTGCTTAAAATGTTTTATTTTCATTAATTTAGGTTTTTAACCTATTATATCATATTTATATTTTGAATTTATATTTTTTTTCACATATTATATTAAATTTATATTTTTTATTTATTTTTTTTTTTTAACTATTGTTTATATATAGTACACATAGTTGTATCTATTTTGTACCTTGTTCGCCTGGAAGTAGCTATATCCACACTACCTAGCTTGTACCTAAGGCAATGCCCTTTCAATCACATTACTCCGTTGGTTTCAGCCGGATTGCTGTGTTGTGTCCTGCGTTTCACAACCGAAAGTGAATAAAAGCGAATCAACGTTGTCAGCAATTTCCGGCAATTATTGCGACTGTCGGTCGATTTAATTTATTCGTAGCTCGAAATTAAAACGAGCCAAAACAAAGAAATCCCCTTGTCCAAATCGCGACGATGTAAATAGGCACAGCTCCAGCTCCAGCTCCAGTTCGAACTGCTGTGGCTACCCTCCTCCTTCTCCAGCCTGCTCCTTTCCCTCACACCCCCCGCTGTGTTTGTTAGCGTGATTTTTCATTCCAAGCGCAATTGGTTTTCAATTCATGGCCATGTAATCCTCTGCTCCGTGGGATATTTCAGGGATTTATGTTGTTCTTTTTTTTTTGTTTTTTGTTCTTTTCATTTCGTTGTGCTTTCTTTTTCTAGAAGTGGGTTGCCAGGCAAAGCTTACCTCCTCCTTACTCCCCTCCCCCAGCCGGGCATATTATTAGCGAGCACCGCGTGACTTCGAGTTGAACTTGTAATCGAATCGGCATAATTGCCAAAATAAATCAATCAATTTAGCTTGGATGCGCCCAAATTGGAACTGACAGCAGACCCCAACTCCCCCCCTGCCCACTGCCTCTGTCTCCCAGCTCCATTCCCTGGTAGGTGCTACGCATAAATTACGAAAACGATCTGCAACTATGCGATGATTTTTAATAAGCACTACGTCAACTGACAACGGACTAAGCCAGCTCTGAGATTTGGTTTACGTGTCATTAACAGGATTTTCAATTGGCATCCAGTGGGAGAGGGAGTGGCATGAGGGGGAGGGGCAATACACGGAGTTCGTGCTGGGGTCAGGGCGAGTTCCGGGCTTGGGATCGTTTTGTTAAGACTCTCGCCTTAAATGAACATAAATATACGTGCATCAACTGATTGCGATCTGTGGCAACAGCTCACCTCATCTCCCTGCCCCCCTCCTTCAGCACGTGTATTGCGCCTTTTTCCTTCTGCTAATCCCCGATATATATCTCGACACAGACACGCTCCGACTTCTGTCTGACTTTGCGCCCATTATGAAAATGACAAATGTAGCGCAAGTGTCACAGCACCTCGACCTCCCTCCCTGCTTGCATCTTCTTTCTCTGCTGCACTGTAAACAGAAGGGGGTAAGGGGAGGCAGAGTGGGAGTGGGTTATCGTCTGGCATCGTTTTTGGTTTCCGTTTCTACCATGGGCGGGAGTGAGCGAGGGGTGCAGCATGTAACTCCGCTCTGACAATCGGTGCGCGCACGTGCGGGATTACATCGAAAAGGATTAACTGTAAATGTAATACGAGCACAAGTCGAGAGACCTCGCGCTGCTCTCGGCTCTGACTTATGTGTGAACCGACTTGATTTAGCTCTCTGTAAATCTCTTACTCATTCTCGCTCTCTCCCTCTCTCTTACTTCCTCACTCTCTCTCTCTCTCTGAGACTGGTGAACCTCTAATGGGGAAGGTAAAGCATTTTAGATAAGCAGATGAAATCTAGGATTTTATTTCACTTTGTGGAAAAAGGGAAAATTAACGAATTTGCTTAAAAAAAAGAAGAAAGTGTTATATAACATAATTTTTATATAAATTAAATTTAATCTGATATAAATTTGATTTATCTTTGAACAGAGAAATAGTAAATTTGCAAGGCACTTTGATACATTTTGTGTTACTATTATTGTTAAAGTAATAAAATAATCAATAAAATAATAATAATAATAATAATAATAATAATATAATCATATAATATAATATTTATATAATCATATAATATAATAATTATATAATACACTCATTATAGCTGGCTCGAGGTCAAGGGTTACCATAGAGTAACCGAAATATATCGGAAATAAATTAAAAACAAATTGTTTTTTATATTTTTTAACCCTTGACCTCGAGCCAGCTATAATGAGTGTAAAACATAAAGGTCGTGAAAACTCAAGAATAATTATATAATATTATAATCATATTGTTCTTTCAAAAACTGAAATTACTATGTGAAATGTACGAAATTATTTAATACATATATGTATTTATATTTATATTTATTATTATTTTAATATTTATAACATATGTGTTATTACAAAGAACTTAAATTAAAGCACGGAAATATGAAGTTGGTTTTATTATATACACGGTACGTTCAAAAGTGAACAGGACTTTTTGAAAAGGGTGCTATCTATATGTCGACAATTTCGTTAGCGTCTATTCTTTATCGACTTCCAGTAAAAATTTCATAACATTTCATCTATTTTAATAGGCATATTTCTATAGGTATATTGAAAGTTCTTTATGCATACTTTATATGGAATATTTTGCATATTAACATTGTTGTCATATACAGAACATATTGTCGTTCCATATATGGTATATATTCCATATGGCTCAAATGAACTCTACACTATATACTTATTTGCCTAGTCATATAAAAGACACACCCAATGTTTAACTAAAGTACTGAGTACATCAATCAGTTAAGATTAACACACACTCCCTCTCTCTCTCTCTCTCCGAGTTCCACCCACAAAACGACTTTGTCGCCCCGTTGGGCCCCCGGGGCGGACTTCATGTCGTGCAATTTGCCCCTTGCTGACAAATTTGTGTTTAAATTTTAAACCATAATTTGTCGAGGCAGCCACTGAGGGTGCAGAGTTATTAGCCCGAGGAGGAGGAAGGTGCGGGCAAGAGGGGGGAGTGTTTCGCAAAGGGGTTGACTACGCAGCACAGAGAAGTGGCCCGAGGTGGGCAGGGGGGTTGCGGCACTCCGCAATTGAATTTAAAAAGCGGCAGCAGTAAAGGTTTCGCAAAAAAGGACAAACAAAACAAAACGAAACGAAAAGTGAAACGGAAACGAAAACGAAAACAAACAAAGCGAGCAAAGCAAAACAAAGTAACCTGAGAAGACAACCCGGACTGGGGGGAGGTGAGGGGGCGAAGTTTAAACGGGAAAACGCTTTGGCACATGATGAGAGAGGGAGAGGAGCAGGGGTAGGGGTAGGTGTTAAGGAAGGGGGCAGGGTGAGTGTGAAAATGAAATAAGTATAAGCAAATAGAAAACGCGCAGTGCGAAGTCAAATGAGAGAAAAAGGCACGAGCCCTGAGGGGTGATAGGGTAGGGCAGGGAGGGGGTAGAGGAAGGGGGGTGGCCAGTTGAATCATTTTTTAAAAGTTGAACGTGATTGAAGACAATGCATATTGTTGCAGTCAGTCAGGAAAGCAAGTGGAGTGAGAAGGCCACTCGAGTGACATGTCAGGCACCCACTGCTCCCCTCTTCCTGCCTTCCTATCCCCTCATTCTTCTCCCCCCTACCACTCCTCTCTCTTCTTCCTTCCTCTGTCCCACTTGACATTTCATGCAACTTGTCGCGTTTTAATGAAGCAGCGCGTTGACCGCAGATGTCCTGGCCTTGTCCAGCTCATTAAGACTGCCACTGTAGCTGCCACACTCCTCCCCCCTTGCCCCTTCCCTTCTCACTTCTCATTTCCTCTGCAGGCATAAATCACGCCGTTTAATAACTAATAAACGAAACGAAACGAGGCGAGTTGACACCACGCACTGCTTGTCCTCGTTCCGGAAGCTGTCGCAGCGTGCCTGTCCCGCGGGTCCGCCACTCAAGTGGCAGCTGTCACTTTGACCCACAGAGGGAAGGGCCACAGAGTGCAAGAGAGAGAGAGAGAGAGGGAGAGGGAGAGGGAGAGGCAAAGAGTACAAGAGCACGAGCATGTTAAAGCGTAAAATAATCGCGAGTTGTCATGTAAAAAACACCCTGGAGGAATCCATCAGTTTTCCGATTTCGTATATTAAGTCATCATTTTTATGGCTCGCCCCTCGTCGAGTGCCCACTCCGACATACCCCCGTCCATCCCCGGGGAATCAATCAGCCTCGGCTCGGGGTCAGTTTAAAGCAAGACCAACATTTTTTGGGTGTGTTTTGCGCATTGTCCCTGCTCAAGTGGGGAACATGATGTGTTGTCCTGCGATAAGGTCTTGAGATAACATTGTAGTACATTGTACATTTAATAAAGCATAATATTGGAAACTTATAAAAGAGGAAACATGATTTGGAATGTACGTTATAGATTATATTTGTTGAAGGTCCTTAGCTTGATGGTTTTACTATTCGTATTATAGAATTCTCTTTGGAGAGTCTTACTTTCGGAATTAAATACTTGGTAATTTGTGAATTCAAATTAACATTTATAAGATTAGGCTCAACGAATAATCAACCAAGGTTTAAGTAAGAGGAAATTTATTTACAGAATTTTTATATTTTTGATTATCAGAACAAACTATTACTTTACGACTTTGTTACAAATACTCAACATCAAAGGATACTAAACAAAAAATTATAAACTAAATTTAAATTAATAATTTTTGTTGTTCTACCATTTTTTTTTTGAGCTAAGTAGAATATCATACCATGTTTATTTCTATAAATTTAAAAATGTTATTGTACTTTAAGTCTTTATATAAACATTAAGAGAGAAAATACTGTCAAGTTCTGTTAGGAAGCAGTAACTTGTTAAGTGTTATTAGTCATTTTTTTTATTAAAAAAAAATACTTAAAATTTATAAGTTGTCTGCTTTTTTATCTACAACATTACAATACATATTTATACCACATATATTTATAATATAATATATATATTTATTTAATCTTCAAAACTCTTTATCCAACAAAACACGACCTAAAAGTATGCAACAATAAAATTCAAACCTCCAAATCAAGAAGTCTTATACATATAATAATAATTAATAAGTTATAATAAGTCACTCATTACTCTGCAAATATCATGCGTGAATAAGTATCCTTGAGTAACCACCCTGCTCAGTTAAATATAAAGCTAATGTACCGCAAGGATAAACTGATAAATTATGCCTTTAAAACGGCCACGCCCTTGGCTTATACAATAACCGTAAGTCGATGCTTAAGTTTTCAAATTTCGCCACTTTTCCTTCTGAAGAAGAAAAAGAAAGAGAAGAAGAAGGAAGTGGAAGCGAAGGCAGCAGAACAACAACAACAATTGCATTAATTTGCCTGCAGGTGTGCGACAAGCTCTCTCCTTCTCTCCCTTACTCTCCCTTTCCCTATCTCTCTCTAATGGGTGTCATTATTGAGGCTGAGACGCAACCGCTCAGCCTCCTTTGCCACTCTCCACACTTCCCTCCCCCCATCTGCAGCACTCTAAAGCGTCAAAATCCTTCAACTTTTCGCAGTATTTGCGCGCACAATGAGCTGCCGGATGGGGCGGGGCGCAGGGTAGCAGGGCGTGGCAGTCTGTCGAGCACTTGAGCAACAAAGAGCGAAAAAAATAACAAAAGTATTTGAATTGACAAGTGCCATCAAAATAGAAGCGGAATTAAATTTATTATGCCAAGTGCTGGCGGCCACCCGACGCTCATCAGAGGGTGGAATCCACTGGGAGAGATAGACAGACAGACTGAGAGATACCAGCTATAACCGGGAGCAGCAGCAGGAGCAGGAGGAGTAGACGGAGTCGGGAGAGGCACAACGTCATCGATCAACTGGAGCGTGAGACAATTCCCAAAAGCGGAAGCGGAAGAGAAACTTTTAAATGTTGCATAATGTTTTCGCTCGAAATCTCGAGAAGATGAGAAGGCGAAGGGATGAGGGGGAGTACAGTGGAAGGGAGGGTAATGATAAGCCCGACTGGGTTACTTTGTCCTGGCAACCTGCATATTTCCTTGGTAATTTGTGATTTTAATTTCTATTTAATTTCATAATTAGAGCCAAGCTGAGCTGCGGCACGTTCCTCCTCGGATTACGCATGGAATGCGACACCAGGAGAGAATGCGACTGCCATGCGACATGCAACGTGCCGAACACAGTAGCGTGTTAATGGTAATCCGCTTACGGCACGAGCGACCCTCGCAACTCTTTTCATTCATAATTTTTGGCACAAGGCGAGCAAAATGTTCAAGTCACGCGACTTTTGGGAAGGTTTTCCAATTACTGCAGTTCGGCAAAGTCATTGCTGCAGCTGCAGGGGAAGAAAGAGAGAGAGAGAGAGAGAAAGAGAGAGAGGGAGAGAATTCTATAGTTCTCCATCGGATATAGCATATTGACGGGCGAAATCGATTTGAAATATTGCCGCGCTTTGGACTTTTCAATGTAAACATCGTGCGAAAAGTCGACAAATTGTAGAACTAAAAACGACTGCAATCAAACAAAATTGAATATCGGCGGCAATCGGAAGCGCCAAAAAAGTGAAGCATAAAAAACGGAACCAACTGGACAAACTAACTGTAGGAAAAAACAGAAACACGACACTTCAAGAACTTGGGGAATATTGAATACACTTTCACGAAACTGAAGAACATGAGGAACTACAAGGAAAATTTGTTCAATATTTGTAGTGGATCGAAATATAAAGAACGAAAGAAAGAAAGACAATTCTTTAAATATTTTAAACATATTATATAGCTATATATACATATATAGATACATAATTATGGTTAGATAGATATTGTATAGATACCAAATATTATATTATCAATCCTAGAAAGTTAATATAATATAATTGATAGATATTTAATTGAAAATGAAAATAAATATAAACTTAGACATTTCAAATCTTTTTTATAGATGAAAACGTATAATACTATAAATATAATAATATGATATATTTAATTTAATTCTATACTGTAGAATATGTTAAAAGTGTAAATTTACCATAAATACACAATAGTCTGTTATAGATCTTAGATAGAGTATAATAAACATTTTATTGATATACTAGATAAGATAAGAAATATTTAATAATTTTTTTATTTATATATTTTTTTTTATTTATTCAAAGTCAACTATGGTCAGTCGTCTGTTTAAGGTTCAATACAATTAATTTAATTTATTAAAATAAGAATTAATTAATGGTCAAAAACTTAAATAGGAAGAAAAGAATTAGAATTAATTAGAATTCTTTGGATTGTATATATTAGATAGGTCTAGAAATTAAGTTCCCTTCGATTCCCATCAATTCGCACTTCCTCTAATCCGGTTAGGGTATTTACAAACACTCACAGACCTTTCTGGCTGGACAAATAATAGATACGTGTGCATGGACACGATGCTGGACAGGCTCATCGCACCAGAGCCGGATTGCTTGTTTTCCATTTTATGGCCACGTCAGCGCGAATTGTGTCATGAATTGTGCAGCGCAGCAGCAAGTGGGATGAGTAAGTGTAGAGAAACGGGGGAGGGGAGGGGGGAGAAGTGCAATTGTTACGTGTCAATAACTGCTATGGCAAAAAAGCAACAAGAAGTTGCAACGCGCAACGCGATGCCAGGCCAGGCCAGGCCGGGCGAGGTGCACCTTAATAACTCTCTAGTCTGCAGCTCAAATCAATGTTGCATTTCAATTGCGAAATTGCAAAACTCGAAACTGCCAAATGGCCAACACACGGCCTCAATCAATTCCCGATGGCCAATATCCTTCCGTCCCCTCTCTCTCTCTCTCCTTCCTTTCGAAGTTTGACGAGTTTTTTGCGAATATTAAAATAAATGTTCTGCCATGGTGAGCGATTTTTACGGGCTGGAATTAAATTAAACTATGCCCCGAATTGGCTGTTTGATTATAGTGAAAAACATACTGTACATACATATATATTGTATATATACAGAGGAATTGAAAACAGATTGCGGATCGAGTTCAATTCAAACAGAGTTTGCGAGTTACGCTAAATAGATTTTTCGCTATTTTCCATTTTACTTTACTTTTTTTGTTTTCTCTAAAAAGAGAAGTAAAGTTGTTGAAAAATATTTAAAAGGGGGTTCTGAAATATATCCAAATGCGGTTGGGTGGGCTAGAAATAGAGGAGTAAGGGAGCTTTTGGGCTATAGAATGTAAACCTTCTTAATGGATAGAGTAAAGATAAATATTAGGAAATATTTAATAGCTACAAAAGAAAGGAAGCACTTATATTTTCCCTTTTTTTATATGTGGAAGGAAAATTAAATTAAGATTTTAAATATAATATGAAAAGAAGAAATTATAAAATAGAAATAAACTTAATGCGATACCCTTTTAAAAAAATACATGAGATACTCATAAGTAAATAAACATTTAGAATAAACGTGTCCATTAGAGTGAAGTATCTCTTGGTCTGCTCGACATCATTTCCACTCATGTACCTACTCAGCCATTCGAGTCTCTGAGAGACATCTGCGACGATCGATTGTCATGTCAATGTCATCTCTCTCGTGCGAAGATGAACCAGCCCCGATATTTCCCTCGATTAACCATTAGCCATATGCAAAGCCCTCGCTTTGCTGCAGAGTCTCTTTCGGGGTTGGGGTGACTTTTTGTCGAGCCAGATATTAACACGCTTGTAACGATTTGTCAAAATTCGCCGTATGACATGTGTGCAAACAAGCAGAGAGACAATGCCCAGGATCGAGGTCCGGGGGTTGCTACATAGATAAAACAGACGCGGATCAATGTTGCAGTGTCAGAAAGGGGTGTGCGAATGATCCATTTCCACCCCAGTGAGTTGTGAAATTTTGTTTACTTTTCATTTGACAGAAAAACTTAAATTCAATTCGAGATTTCCATCGCGAACAAAAAATAAACAAATATGTATACAATCAATCCGTGCTGTGGACTGTGTGACTGGCCCTCCGCCTCCTTCCAAGGCCTGCAAGAATGTATTTATGCATATCACTAAAAGTTTAATTAAAAGCACATCAAACTGCAGACACCGAAATCAATCACAATTACCGCATCCACGTCGCTCAGCCGATTGCGAATCTGATTGCGAATCCTCCAATCCTCCACGAAGTGAGTGAAAAATTGCCAATATGCGGAAAGTGGAAAAGGATAAAAGGAATGCGACAGAAGGCGACGGCTCAAGCGCAGGTCCAGGCGAGAGTGGAGCACTTTTTATAAATTTGTGCTAATTAAAATTCCAATTAAGCGAACAGCGAGCGCATTAATCGCCCAAATGGACTTTCGTATTGTTATTTAATCGCATTATCCAACACTGGGCGGGAGAATTAATAACAATGTATCGCGTTGCAAACACTTTTTAGTGTAGCTACCGAAAAGAGAGACTTTGGGTGGGCTTTAGAGAATGATAGCAATCGATGTAAGTATCGATAGAATCGATCGATTCAATAAACTTCAAAAAACTTCATCGATCAATGCAGCCTTAAAAGGTAGATTACTCTGTCGATAGAGTAGATTAATTCACAAGCCTAAATATCATGAATAAAATATAGCCTTTAAAGGTAGATTTAACTATCGATAAAATCGATAGATTTTGAATGCCTAATATAATCGATGAATGGCATGAAGGTAGCTTTAACTATCGATAGAATATATAGATTCACAAGCTTAAATATCATCGATTAAATGCCGCCTTTAAAGGTAGATATAACTCTCGATAGAATCGTTGGATTCACTAAACTAAATATTATCGATGTAATGCAGCCTTTACGACTAGATTTAACTATCGACAAAATCGATACATTCAAAAGCCTAAATATCATCGGCGAAAGCAGCCCTTAGAGGTAGATTTAACTATCGATAGAGTCGATAGATTCAAAAGATTTAATATCATCGATTAAATGCACCCTTTAAAGACAGATTTAATTATGTATTTAATCGATATATTCAAAGAACTAAACATCATCGATAAAATGCAGCATATAACGGTAGATTTAACTATCGATACATTCGATAGATTCAAAAGCCGTAATATCATTGACGAAATGCAGCCTTAAAAGGTAGATTTAACTATCGATAGAATCGATAGGTTCAAAAGCCCAAATATCATCGATGAAATGGGGCCTTCATAGGTAGATTTATTTGATAAACAGAAAAAAAAGAACATGTGGCGGGTGTTGAGTGGGTTAGAAACTATCGATAACTGTAGATATCGCATCATTTAAAACTGGGTCTGCTTTAATTGGCCCGTGTATCTTCTTGTATGTGATGAATCCTTGAGTGCTTTGTCTGGCTTTTTATCGCTGTTATCGTTTTTTACAATCAAAACAGATTCTGGAACAGATCAAGCTAATCAAACCCGAATTGCTTTGTCTTACATCAAATACGCAACCTCCCTCCCTCTTTCCTTTCACTTCTCAACCTTTCGCTTCTTGCCAATCAAAACTTGCACCGTTTTCCACCTGGCGTTACCTGGCGTACTCGTGGCTAACCCCAAAAGAGAAATATACCATAAAAGTGGAGCCAAGGAAATTGCTTCCACTCGACTGACCTCATTAAAGGCGAACACCGACGGACCACAACAATTCAAATCAAATATAAAAGTCAAAAATTCATCGAAGTCGAGAAACAGGGCACAGGGACGTAGGGAAGGGGGTTTGCGGGGGTAGGAGATAGACCACAACAGGCTAACCGAGGCGCCGCTTAGTGGAAAATTCGCTTTGCGGAAAAACTTAAACACCGGAAACAATTAATTCCACTTGAATTAACATATGCTACAATTGTCTAGCTTCAGGCGTGAGTGCAAGACAGGGGGGAGTTAGGGAGGGGGAGGGGGGTCTTCAAGTGGTTCAAACAAATCACGACCCTTCTCCACAAAAGTGTTGACTAGCCAACACGATTGCGGGCAAACTTGGCTACTTCTAGCTGATTGATCGTCTCGCGACGTTACCCCCCGAACTACCCCCACACCACTAGACCATTTATGAGGCACTGTGAAACTTTGTGAACAACAATTTGAAGGGAAATGAGTTAAAAAGTTAATTGCCAACGGACAGGTAATTTCTGGCACACTTCGAGAGCGTTGCCCATTAAGTAATATGCAAACAAGGGGTGTCTTGCTCAATCAGAGAACTGACAGGTCCTACCCCTACACCTACAACTACAACTACACGCTCCCTTTTGAAGCACCCTCCTCCTCCTGAACAAAACCGCGACACGTCAGCCATAAAGTCACGAAATGCTTCGGTGTCCTTGGCCGCGTTGCGTGCAACCTGCGGTTAGTTGCAAAGTTAGTTGCCCCTTGCCAGAGGTAAGGAGCATCGATAAGGTAAGGGACACAGAGGAAGAGAGAGGGGGAGAGGTAGCTGTATTATTGATGGTAGTGCGAGCACGCGTGCCCGCGTTTAGGCGTAACAAATTACCATTAAATCGAGGGGAATGGAGTAGGTGGAGGAGGGGGGAAACAACACCCTGATTATTATTTAATGATGAGCCCGAGCCGATTGTCATGTTCGGTCTTCATAGTCGAGCTCATGCAATAATTGCGCTCCATCAGCAGTTAAAGGTAACGAGTCATATAATGCGCCACTTGATTCAACCACAACGCCAAGGGAAGAATGCTAAAAGTTGAAATTACTTTGAAGTCTTCAATAATATCATGTGATTCCGCTGTGGATAAGCCGCAAAGCACAACCCTTCCGGCTTGTCAGCTCCTGCAAATCTCTCCGGGTTATACGGCATAAATTCTAGAATGAAGTTTTGACATTGTGGGAATAAAAGATTTTTTGATATGGCAGAAAATGAATCAATTTAGTTAAGGAAGTTGTTGTGGCTGTAGATAGAGTGAGTTCGATGAATATAATTGTTTTGATTTCCGGTATACGGTATACGTATTTGCGTATTGATATACGATCAGATCAGTTGAATTTCATAGAGCACCAAAAAGTATGCTTTAAAAACCTTAAATTTCAAAATTTAATGAGTTTCAAAGTAAATACTTTAAAATTTAAAATTAAATTTGTAAATTTACAATAGACGAAACAAAATGTACAAATATTTGGTATTGAAAAACATAAGAAAAAGAATAGAATACAAAATATGGGTAAAAAGACAAAGATAGAAAGACATAGAAAGATATAGAAAGAAAGGCATAGAAAGAGAAACAAAGAAAGGCTTAAGGCTGTAAAAGGTGCTGTAGCGTATTTAAAAAATCTTAAATAAACAATGATGATCATAAATTAAAAACACTTTCTTTTATTTACTATGAAATTTGATTTCTTTATTTAAATTTAACCATAAGTAGTCTTATATTTTGAGGAATATACGTTAAATAAAATGAAGCAGAGTTTACTTGAGAAAATACGGATACCAAATTATGTGTTGCACAGTGTTTTCGATCATAAAGGAAGAGCTGCTTGGGCACTATATTATATTATTTTGCATTATATTATTATATCATTATTATATCATATTTCTATTGGGTATTAAATATTTATAAAATTTTCTCTTCCTCCTTTTATATTATTTTATTATTATTCTTCTTATTATTATTTTATATTATTATTAGGTAATAAATATACAAATTTCTTTTTCCTTCTTTACTTTTCATTTTCTGCTATGCCAAAAATGATCATTTATATATTCCCCACCTTCGGGTCCACCTCTTTTGCTGTCTTCTTCTCCTTGTCCTGTGTGCATCCTGCTGTGCTGCATCCTAGAACAATCTACCGTGGAATGCAATTATTCAAGTGCCGCCGCCATCCAATTGTTAAATGCCAAAAACACCCTGCGAATTTTCCGCAGTGTCAGCAAAACGCCAGCAAAGGCGATTTTTTAATTTCTTAATTTTTGCGAGCTCATGAGAATTAGCCGAGTATTTGCCGAGGAGTTGCCTGCTCCACGTTCGGCATCGGGTTCACGTTTCGAGTAGTTTCACGTAGACACGCTGGCGCTGTCCACCACTGCCACCTCTGGCTCGAGTCGTTGGTAATATTTCTTTATCTTCAGCTTCATCTCCACCTTCTCTGGCTGACAATCCAGATGCGCCTTTTGTTTTTCCTACTACCCTCATCCCCTCCCCCTCTGCTGCTGCTGCTGACAGTGGGCAAAGTTTATTCATTTAGAAAATTTGCTCATTTTCTTTGCGGGGCGGATACCAAATTATTGTTGCCCGACTCGAGGGGGGGCGGGGAGGGGAGGTATGTAGTCTGTACGTGTTCGCAGTTTTCATATAAATTGCCGCCAATAACATTTTTCAGTTGGCAGGGCAAGAAAAACGCGCACAAAGCAAAAGAAGAGAGCAGCAAAAGAAGCTAGAGAAAGCGACGGAGGGAAAGAGAGAGAGAGAGGGAAGAAGAAAAAAATGGACAAAAGCTGCTGATGATGGCTTCTTCTTCGTCAGATCCAGGGAGCTGGCTCATTAAGCCAAGCTACGGCATGGACGGGGGATGGATTGGTCAGCGTGGGTGTAGCTGTGGTCCGGTGGGGATGTGCCCAGGAGGGGGGGAGGAGGAGAGAGGTTGGAAATCTGGGCAGAAATTTTTCTTTCGTTTTTGCTTTCGTGCTGCGGCCATTAGCCAGAAAACTAAGACGCACTCGAAGGGAGCGGGGGAGGAGGGGGTAGAGGAGGAGGGTCATGGTTTCTGGGGCAGATGGACGAGCAAATTATTCCCCAAATACCCCGAGGTAATTATAAATGTCCTTCGTGCGCTTCGCCAACCTCCCACTCCCTCACTGCCTTCCCCCGCCCCACGGTTTGTCTATCATAATGACTGGCAGTCGGACATTTGGACATAATTGTTCAATTATTCCGTTACTTATTGCCAGAAACTAAGCCGACAGTCCCCTACTCCTCCCCTCCCCATCCTATTCAGCAACCTGCCGCGCTTTGTCTCTCCTTCCTTCCTTCTGTTTCGGATTTTCGTCTATTAAATACTCTCACAAAGGGCAAAAAACTTGCACATAAGTGTATTGCGTGTGTCTGTGTGTGTGTGTATCTGTGTGTGTGCCTGTGTGTGTATGCCTGTCTGTCTGTCTGTCTGCCTGCCACACCCATAGGCGCAGCAACGCTCGTTTTGCCATTTCGTTTTGCGCGACAATCGAATGTCAAATTCAATTACATTGCCCCCGTCGTTTGTGGGCGGGGCAACTCGTTACCACCTCTGGCGAGGGGAGAGGGGCGTGGTAAGGTGCCCTCAGGTATGTTTTGCCATTCAATTATAAATTTTCAATAACAATTTTTGCAGTTGTCACCTTCGCCTTTGTTGCCTTTTATTGTTTTTGACACTCGCAGGAGTTACAAAAGGAAGCACACTCCCCCTCCCCCCATCTAAATTGAGAACTTTATTGAATATAATAGAAACTGGGCGTGGCATGTGCTGTGGGGAGCGTCGTCTGCTTGCCTCAGGGCAACTTTTTGTGGCTGCCACTGACAGTTCCAGATCAGAAGATTCAATTGAATAACACAACGGGCTGTTCTCGCTGCGATTCTTCTTCTTGCAATTATCTCCTTGACTTGAGAGAGACACAGAGAGAGAGAGGTTATCCTAAAATATAACATAAAATATAATAATCTTTCCTCCTGGTCGAAAATGTTGTAATGGTTCTTTATATGGTTAAAATGAATATTTCAAAAATATCTATACCTTGGAGAAGTTTTTTTGATGATTAAAAATCAAATTTAAGACCCGGATAATGATTTATATACAAATTATGTCGATTTAAAAAACAATTTAATTAAAATATATTAAAAATATATTTAAGTGAGCCATAAAAAGACAGATTCGCGGACAGTACAACTTATAGATCTTTATTCTTTATAGATCTTTTAGTAGATGTTTGCTGTAATCAAATGAAGTCGATGTTTATTTAGACTTAATATTTATTTTGATTAAAATGTGAAAGTTTAAAGTCACTAAGCGACACGTGTGATGCGCTTGACAGATAGCGATGGAAAGAGGAAGAGCTAGTGATAGAGTTGTACCGTTTAGTTCAGACCAAGTTCGATTGAACTAATCCGCAAACTGAACTAACGAACTAAATCCCTGATTTCAGTTCATTGGTCTTTTGTTCTTTTGGTCTTTTAGTCTTTTGTTCTTTTGCTCTTTTGTTCTTTTGTTCTTTTGCTCTTTTGTTCTTTTGGCTTTTGAGTCTTTTGGTCTTTGAGTCCTTCGGTCTTCGTTGCTCAAAATATTATTGTTTCATCTAATTTCCCATTTTCCGCGCGTGTTTTTACTTATAATTTAAATTTAAACAGAATAAGGCATAAAATATTTTCAATACCACATGCAACCCTTTTTATTTGCAACAATTATTTTTACCGATCGACAGTTGACTCAAACTTAAACACTATTTAGCAGACTGGATTGATACAAACACATTTTTTTACATACACTGTCCATAATGACTAGGTACTTAGAACCCATAAGTTATATTAAATGTAATTGCCGACAATTGTTATGTTTCTTTTGTGCGTTCTTTTGTTAGGGTGGCAAAGCTGCAAAAAAACTCGATGATGTGTGTGGAAACTACACATTAGAGGAGAAATTGGCAGAAGGGAAATTGAATGAGAAGCTTATTGCTGCATTAGAAACTGCTGCCTCAAGCAAGGACACGCATATCAGAGTCTTGCAAACTACAATTTCCGTTCTGCAGAATAGCAACAATTTATTGCAACAAAATGTTGAATCAGTTAACGCCGAAATAGATAAGCTTAAATCCTTTATTAAAGAAGAACTAGCTAAAGAACTCTCTAAAATCAATTCGAATGCTTCCAAATTGCGTTATTACGAGGATCAGTTAAAGAGCAATAACATAACAATTTCTGAATACGCTGCACAAATTGAATCAAAAGAAACAATTCTTAAAATGTGTGAATTAAGTTTGAATGAGAGTCAAAGTGTTGTTAGCGAATATAAAGATCAGTTAGAAAATACGAAAAAAACTATTGCCGAAAATACTGTAAAGATATCCCAATTTGAAGCACAAGCTGCATCAAAGGAGAAAGCACTGAAGGAAACTCAAGCGAAACTGATAAAGAGTCAAGATGAGTTGAAGGAGCAGAATGAAAAAATTCAACAAATGGAAAAGAAGGAAACCGAATGTATAGAGCAAATAAGAGAAATAGATTTGCTGAAGGCACTCATGGAACATAACAGGGAAAAACTGAGGAGTTGTGAGTTTATTTTAGATAGTTCTCAATATATTGTAGAACAATGTAAAGATCTCATACAAAATCAAACTGAAACCATTGAACTGAATTCTGCTACGATATCTCAACTAAATGGAGATATTAAATCAAAGGAGGAAGCACTGAAGGAAACTCAGGCAAAACTGTTAGAGAATCAAGATGAATTAAAGAAGCAAAATCAAGTCAATGTAGAAAAGGAAGCGAAAGAAACCAAGTTGAAAGAGCAAATAGAAAAGTTGAAAGAGATACCAACTAGTGGCACTTGTTTTGGTTATTCCAACGTCCGCAATGTTAAAATACCCAACTTCGAAGCCTTTCCGGCTCTGTGCAATAGTGAAATAGCTGGCCCAGGATGGACCGTAATCCAACAGCGCATAGATGGAAGAGAGAACTTTTATAGAAATTGGAAGGACTATAAGAATGGCTTTGGCCAGTTCTCTGGCGACTTTTTTCTCGGCCTCGAGAAAATATATCGCCTTACCAACGAAAAGCCTCACGAGCTCTATATACTTATGGAGGCATTTAAAGGAAGACACTATAAAAACTCATCCTTCTATGCCCGTTATGATAGCTTCAGAATAGCAGGAGAGGATGATAAATACAGGTTGCTCAGCTTGGGAACATATTCTGGGAGTGCAGGCAGAGACGGAATGAGACACAGCGAGCAAGCACAGTTCTCCACTTTCGATAGTGACAACGATAAATGGAGGGAAGGGCAATGCACATCTGGTCATCATGCTGGCTGGTGGTACAATGTATGTGCCCATTGGTAAGTGATCGGTTAATTGCAATAAGTATCCTTCTAATTGATTGAGTGTGTCTTGTATTTATTTAGCCACATAAATGGAAAATACTATCAGAAGGAGGTTAACAAAGTTGATTCCATGTCGTTTGACTTATATTACTCTCTTAAATCAGTGAAGATGCTGATACGCCCACGAAGCAATTAGAACGTCATTGAAATTTGTAAATTCCCAGAATCACCAAAATATAATAATGTCAAAGATTGCATATACAGTTGACCAATAAAGAAAATATTTGTTTTTTACTTACTGAGAACCTCTTATTGTTTGGGAAATATACCTTACGTAGATTCTTTAGGTGTAGGTTGAGTTCCATTCTGGGCAAACATATAAAGAGATGCACAAGATCTTCTGCAACAGCAACTGATAACTAATAAAGTATCTGATCTGGTAAAGTATCTGATCTTGAAGAGAAATTAAAGCTTCGTTAGAGAAAGTTTTGTGGCACGAAGACAGGTTGTTTAAAGATTGTATGTATGTGGTGGGGCTCGTCTCTCTAATAGCTGAGAACTTGATCTTGGGTCCAGTTACTAGGCTAGTGATCCTAAATAAGAATATATGTTCATACTTTGTCCAGTTCCCCACTCCTCCTTTAAACAAATTTGCAGTTAAATCTTTCTTTGACCTTTTCCAATGAGCGAAAGGTGTAAGACTTACTTGTGATTTACAATTTATGAAGCGACAGAATAAAACATTCAATTTTCATTTTTTCGTTCCGTTAGAGTTGCAAAACCACCGAGGAACTAAACGATCTGTGTGGCACCCACACGTTCCAGTCTGTGAAGCCAATCTTGAATTATGTTGATCAACTGCAAAGGGAGCAGCTGATCTATGAAGAAGAAAGAAAAGAAACGAAACAATTGCGGGCAAAGGTGCAAGAATTAGAGGTGAAATTAGCAGAAGGAACATTTAATGAAAATCTAATATTAAGCAAGGACACTCATATCAAAGACCTGCAAGCAACAATTGCTGATCTGCGAGATACCAACCACGTCTTAAAACAAAATGTTGAATCAGTTAAAGGCGAAATAGCCCAGCTCAAAACATTCATTCAAGAAAAGTTCAATGAAGAACTCTCCAAAATCAAATCGAGTGCTTCCAAATCGCTTTATTGTGAGGATCAGTTGGAGAAGAATAACAAAACTATTGCAGAATATGCTGCAACACTCAAGTCTAAAGAAGAAAGTCTGCAGAGTTGTGAACTGAGATTGAACGAATATAAAAATCAGTTAGTGAATCAAAATAAAACCATTGCCTTAAATACGGCAACGATCTCTCAACTGGAAGAAGATATTAAAACAAAAGATCAAACACTGAAGAACATTCAAAAGAAACTAAAAGCGAATCAAGACGAATCACAGAAGCAGAAGAAAATCACTGACAAAACTGTTTCACAACTTAAGTCTAAAGAAGAAAGTCTGCAGAGTTGTAAACTGAGATTGAATGAGACTCAAAATGTTGTTAGCGAATGTAAAGATCAGTTAGAGAATCAAAATAAAACCATTGCCTTAAATACGGCAACGATTTCTGAACTGAAAGCAGATATTGAAAGAAAAGATCAAACACTGAAGAAAACTCAAGCGAATCTAGAAGTGAATCAAGAAGAATTACAGAAGCAGAATGAAATCGTTGAGCAAATGAAAGAAGAAGTTTCAAAATTAAAGGAGCAAATAAAAGAGAAAGAAGAGAAACCAACTAGTTGCACTTCTTTTGGTGATTCCAACGTCCACAATATAAAAATACCCAACTTCGAAACCTTTCCAGTACTGTGCAACAGTGAAATAGCTGGTCCAGGATGGACCGTAATCCAACAGCGCATAGATGGAAAAGAGAACTTTTTTAGGAGTTGGGAGGACTATAAGAATGGGTTTGGCGAGTTCTCAGGCGACTTCTTTCTCGGCCTCGAGAAAATACATCGCCTTACCAACGAAAAGCCTCACGAGCTCTATATACATATGGAGGTATTTAAAGTGAGGCGTTATAAAAAGTTATCCTTCTATGCCCGTTATGACAACTTCAGTATAGCAGGAGAGGATGATAAATACAGGTTGCTCAGCTTGGGAACATACTCTGGGGATGCAGACTGGGACAGAATGAGATTTAGCGAACATGAACAGTTCTCCACTTTCGATAGTGACAACGATAAATGGAGTGGGCATTGCGCATTAGATCACCAAGCTGGCTGGTGGTACAATGACTGTGCCCATTGGTAAGTGATCGGTTGATTGTAATAAGTATCTTTCAAATTGATTGAGTGTGTTTTTTTTATTTAGTAACCTAAATGGACAATACTATCAGGAGGAGGATTACAATGAGCATTCTAATTGGTGGTTTTATTGGTACTCTCTCAAAACCATAAAAATGTTAATCCGCCCGCGAGGCAATTAAACTGTACTCGCAATAAATGAATTTGTAAATCACAAATATAAATAATAAATAATAATTCAAATGGTTGCAAGTGCAGATTAAATATGAAAATAAACACATATCTAACATACTTATGGAGACTATTTAACTCTTATAAATATAGTATAAGAATAAGGCATATTCAATTATTCTTTTATACAATTGCATCTTTAGGATTCCACTCGAGAAGAACGACATTATTAGTGTTATATGTCGATGGTGTCAATATGTTATATTTTGGCATCTTTAAAGGGAAATCAATTGATGAAGTCGGCAATCGAAATCAGGTAAGCCCGACAGTGGAATAGACTTGTGCTCTTCTCCTGGTAATCAGCTTAGGCACTTGAAGAGGAGCTGTACATATGGAAATACATTGGCAGGCATAGTTTGCCTAATAACCTCTGACCCGATTGCGGTCGAGTAACAATGCAGCCGAGACGGGCGACTTATTAGACTCGCCCACGAGTGGGGACAGTCAAATAAAGATGTCGCCGTGAATGAATTATGAATTACATCACTGTGTCTGTGTGTGTGTAAGTGTTTGTGTGGTGTGTAAGCAACTGGCCAGGCATTGTGTCGTCGTTTTGGATATCTTCATATGGCCGGCACGCCGCGAAGCATTTAGTTGCATTTATTTGTTGCTATTAACTGGTGCGCTGACGCTTATCGAGCCTGGAGAACGGTCTGGGCAGCTCCTCCTGGTCAGGCTGGCTGGACTGGCTCCTCCGAGTGGTACAACGGTGGTACAATGTATGTGCCCATTGGTAAGTGATCGGTTGATTGCAATAAGTATCCTTCTAATTGATTGGTGTGGCTTTTTATTTGCCACATAAATGGAAAATACTATCAGAAGGAGGTTAACAAAGCTGATTCCATGTCGTTTGACTTATATTACTCTCTCAAATCAGTGAAGATGCTGATACGCCCACAAAGCAATTAGAACGTCATTGAACTTTGTAAGATTACATATACATCTGACCCAATAAAGGAAATATTTGTTTCTTACTTACTGAGAACCTCTTGTTGTTTGGGAAATATACTTTTTCTTACATACGTAGATTCTTTAGGTGTAGGTTGAGTTCCATTCTGGGCAAACACAGAAAGAGATGCACAAGATCTTCTGCAACAGCAACTGATAACTAATAAAGTATCTGATCTGGTAAAGTATCTGATCTTGAAAAGAAATTAAAGCTTCGTTCGAGAAAGCTTTGTGGCACGAAAACTGGCTTGTTTAAAGATTGAATGTGAGCTTAAGGTAAGTTAACCTTTCTGCCTGCCACAATATTTGTATTTCAAAGAATCGAAAATCATTCAAATTTTTCTGGCTGCCAATTTCCAGTCACAAGTCACACACACTTTGTTTCCGCGGAGTGTGTGAATCGCATTGAATCGCTCAGGCGACATATCTGTAAATCAGTGCGACAGTCACAGGAACCGCATTCCGTGGAGGGAGACGATCGGAGGCCCGCTCTCTCTCTCTCTCTCTCTCCCTGTCTCTTCCTGCCTGTTTCTTTCTCCTATGGGCAACTGACAACAACAAAAATATCGCAATGATCATAAATATTATTCAGTTTTTGATGTCTGCGGACAAAGCGGAGGACATCGCATGTAAGTGGAAATATGCAAGGCGATCTGACAGCTTTGCTGGCTTGGATGCTTCTCTGCTTCGCTGCCTGGGATGCCTTGCTGCCTGCGATGCCTGTTGCTGTTTCGGCGGTACATCGCCTTGTCCTCAGTCCGCTGGCGGCTGCTCTTAGCGCTTCCTAAAAGGCGACAAAAATCGCCAGAAATGGGAATTTCCATTTTTCACACACACACACAGAGCAAACTACGTCCCTCCTGCCGCTCACTTGCTCGTCAGTGTACGGCAAAAAGGTGTCGAAGAAATTGTTCAACAACAGAAGCGCAAAAAGCCCACGAACTGCTGCATAAATGAGGCAACAAGCCCGGACCTTGCCGCAGACGACACGCTGTCTGGCAATGCGAGTCGAGGCAGACAAAGGCGGCCCCAAGGCGCGTCTGGGGAGCACTGTCCAGGGGCGCAGTGCAGAGCAGGGGAGCAGGGGAGCAGGGAGCAGGGGCCACTGGGGCGTCGCATTGTCTTCGCTCGCATGATTAGCCAAAGTGTTTGTTAAGGCAACAACAACAACTACAACAACAGCAACACGAAAAACAATTTGAATTTCCAACTCAGCTTGAACTGAAATATTAAAATAGTTCGACGATCCGATGCGATGCTATCCGAGTCGATCCAAGTCGATCCAAGTCGAATCCATGGCATCGTGTGCCTACATATGTATGACATCTTCCGACACACACACACACACAGAGAGCGAAATAGAAACCAAGTTAGTCTTCTAATCGAACCATTCTATGCAAAATATGATAGAAATCTTCACGACGAAGTGTGAGAGAGAAAGAAAAGAAGAGAGACAGAGAGAGAGAGGAAACTGAAACTGCCCGTTGGTATTCGGTGCGAAGAATCACAATCATATGCAGTTTGTTTGTGTTCGATCTCGATTCTTGAACGTATTCTTTTTATTCCCATAAATAGCTGACGCACACTGGTTGCAGTTCAATGGCAAATTGAGCAAATTATATTTGGGTTGAGGTTAATATTTATTTATGAAATGTAAAGTAAAAATTGGAAAGATTTGAATTAACTAACTACTAATAGAAGAACAGATTATTGCAATGATAACAAAATATATAATATTTATTATGAAATTATAATTATTAAATTAATGTACTGCAAAATATGGTATGGTCTTTTAAATTCCATTAACTAGATTATAGGGTGTCTCAAGGTTTTTTTTTTAATTAAATATTTTTTTTAATTACAGTGGTTGTCGGTTAATAATTAAGATGTTGTATAGAACTTAATAAATTCTTTAAATAAGTTATATTGGGTTGACCCAAAAATTCCAGTGATAATAATGAATTTAAAAGGAAACATGGCGAAAGGTCATTCAACAAAATGAAAAAGACATAATTTTTTTAAGTTTTTTTATTAAACTCAAAAAAATGATTTCATTTTCTTCTCAAAATTAAGTCAGAAAATCTTTTCGGTCAACCCAATATTAGTACACTATAAACTTTGAATTGATCATAGTAGAATAATAAGTATAAATTAATTTTTGTATATTACAAAAATAGAAATATTAAATAAATTATATTATTATGTATATAATAGTAGGTTTAGTATTATTATGTCCTTTAATAAATATTATATTTAATAAATATGTCTATATGTTTTGCTTGTACTTTATTTTTTGATCCATGGGCTAGTACCGATCGCTTGTTAAATCTTTATCTAATATTTTAGTAAATCACTTCACACCACTGTGCATCAAGTCAACAGCCAACTGATGTCGATCCACTGTGCTCGATAAATGTAGCAAGCAAAATATGATTGCTCGCCGAGCAGCAAGTGATGGAGCAAGAGGAAGCCAGCGGGGAAAGAACAGCGGACAGTTGGACGAGGAATGTGGAACGATTTGGCTTCGTTTGCTTAAGCCGCAAGGCCTGTTCCGTATTCGGGATGGGACTGCCGCTGCTGCCGTCGCCTCTGCTCGCCGATCTTGTTACCGATCTCTCGATTTTTGATGCCGATTTTGACTGCTGCCGCGACGCGTTGACAATTCCCTTGAACTGAGGCGAGGCATACATAAATCCCCCAGCAGCAGCAGTAGAAGCAGCAGCAGCAGGAGGAGCAGCAGCTGGAGGAGCATGTGTCCGAGCTGGAGATGAAGTGGAAGCCGTAGCCATTATCACTGCATGCGGAGGCCTCGTCGCGATACTTTATTCATTTATTCCAATAATAATAATGCAATGCAAACATTGATTGTCATCGATTGTTGACAGCGACGGCTGCGCACGCGCAACAATCACAGTGGCGTAGGCAACATACTCTGTACGAAGCAGGGCGGGGAGGGGGGAGGGTGGAGGAGCTGAAACTTATGCCCTTTTAGGGTATTTTTGATAGGTGACAGATTTTTCAGCGTACGCTCGAGCGGGCAATTTATGAGTTGTCTCCTGCTGTTCCTGTTCTTCCTGTTGTTGACATGTCCTGCCCCACAACCGCCTCCTCTTGCTGCCACGCCCCCCTCCACGCTGATGCAGTTGCCTGCTCTGCCCTCAGTTCGTTTATTATTTATGCCACAGCGCATCCTTTTGGCCTCGGGTTTTTTGCATAAAAAATTGTCGCAATTTTTATGAAGCTTTTTTTCTGTTATTTCTTTTTACAGTGTATCCCGGCGAGTAACGAGTGGGGAAGGGGAGTGTGGGCAGGGGCAGGGGCAGGGGCAGGGCTTGTATTGGTTGGCTGTCGTGTAATTGCTTTTTGCGCCGCTGTTGAATTTAAATGAATTCAATATTGCATTTTCACGCTAAAATGCGCCCAAAAACAGATTTTTCATTTACACTTTCTGAATGGCGAAATCCGGATTACGTATCCCACGGGCACAAAGCATTGATTCTGATTCTGCTTCTGCGCAGTCCCCCATGCAGCATGCAAAGCGTTGAGAGAGAGAGAGAGGGGGCGAGGGAGGGGTAGCAGGAGACACAGGTGAAGTGAAGTATCCGCCTGCTTTTGGTCAACCCGGCTGTCGGTCAAAGGATCCGACTAGTCCTTGCCTGCTGCTCCTCTGCTGCTCTCTACCTGTACCATCTCCTCTCACAGTAGCACCCCCCTCCCTGCTTTCTGTCTCTTTTAATACGTTTTCTGAAAGGACTCCACTCACATTTTGTATGCCCTTTGTGGGGCAAAGGATTCGCTTTCGCACTTTTTCATTGCTGCAAAATTAATCAAAATGTCTGCGAAATTTAAGCTGCAAATAATTTGATTGAACCTTGCCTGAGGACTCGATGAGTCGAAATTCTGATAATCGGATTGCCTTCATGGAACTGCTTAAGTTAACTGGAAATATTCTCGAAAGAATTGTGGAAATGTAAATTGAAATTGTTTTAATTTCACTTTATAGAAATTAAAATAGAAATTGCTAGCTTTAAATTTTGATGTCTCTTTTTTATTTTGTTACTCGATTAATATGCAACGTATTATCATCAATTTTATTTGTTTTTTTGAGAGATCATATGAGCATCAGTAAAATACTTACAAATATTATATTTTTGTCAGGGTGAAATATTTAAAGGTTTCTTTGAGTTCTTACAGAGTTTTTATGATATCCTTCTCAATTTCTTTCAAGGAACTCTTTTTATTAATTTAAAAACATTGATCTTAAAAAAAAAACAAAAAAATTCTTTAAAAAAAAAAACCAAAAGAAATTAAATTTCAAATATGTTAAGATATTTTTGAAATATAGGAAGTCGTATATGATTTATTATATTTTTATACTTTGTATATAATACCAATTTCTTCATCATCACCTTCCACTGATCATGCTCGCCCCATGTGACTTTCTCATAAAGGGCAACATCGATTTGTATTATTTTGCGGGTGTTAAACTTATATATTGCCATCGAAATTATGGGGTCTCAGACCCTCAATGACATATGATCTACATTTTGATGGCTTGTATTGGCGTTTTTTTTACGGGCGCAACTCTTCTCCGCAGATACGCCACGATTTTTAATGTACTCGAGACGCGGATTTTGATTCGTTTTTGTCGTCTTTAATGCGTGTTGAATTTCAATTCAATCGAGACTTTCAAAACCCCATGGCGGGATATACAATACATATATATATAGTGTGTATTTGCGCACCCAAAATGTTCATCAAAATTTTTTTATACTTTGCCAACTTTGCCTCCGCCTCGAAATTGCCATAAAGAAATACAAAAGACAATAAAAAAAAATAAAATAAAAAAAAACAAAAACACGGCCCTCACATTTTTTGCTGTATGCGGAAAAAATGATCTGATTTATATTTGACACAATGGATTGGTCGACGGCGTGTTACAGTGTGTACATTTAAAGGGGGTTCGGTATCTTCGAGTGTGTATCTGTGTCCGCGAATGTATCTGTGTATCTTGTGGCTGCACACACACATAACTCGCTCGCAGTTGCTCGCTCTGATACATAAAACATAAGCCTGGCCAACACTTGCCTGGCTTAGGGTCTCTCTCTCGTCTTTAACCGTAAATCGCGCCAGACATATGGCGGCCATTATGATGCGCAATAATGCGAAATGTGAAACGAGGCGACGCGTTTTCGCTTCGCTCCCAGCTCCAGCCACAGCTCCAAAACATGCCCCAACGAGCTCCAATTATATCGCAATGAGTGCTCGTAAAATATTGGGGTGTTGACAAATTATGGCAACGCCTTTGCCCGGATCACGTCGTGCACGTTAATCAGCCAACTGGGCTGCCCCCTTGTCGCTCTGTCGGGTATTCACAGTCATTCAGATATTCCACAATATACTCGTATATTCGACTAGTCGCGTCACTTTAATGGGCCACAGTGCCCAGCCAGATCGGCTCGTTGATAGGGCAGCTGCTCTACACGCATATCTAACTAGATCAGTTTGCTATAAAAACTGAGAAGATCGAGTTTTTGAAGTGCTTTTAAAGCACACAGTCTGGCAGATACATTTTGACACTATTACAAATTTAAATTAATAAATAAACGTATTTAAGTGTGTAATACATTTATTGTACACTGATCTTAGGATGACCGTATTTATATACAACTTTAGAGTTTTTTATTTGCTCAATAGATTTTTATTAAATATTATTGGTTATTTTGTTTTCTGAGTTATCGCAATAAGATTTCTTCTACGAGTATATACTTTAGACTGTTATTATTTAATACAATATTGAAATAATCAATATTATTAATATTATCAGAATTAATCAACTAAAATGAAGATTTCCCTTAAATTTATCAGGAGAGAACAAATTACTCAAGTTTTCAAAATTGAACATTCTTACATATGTTTGAAAAAAAAAAATAATTAACCACAAAGTGTATTGTATATGAAAATCTGTACATGGTAAAATACTGAAAAATATCTTAATATCTAAAAATAATTCCAATGAATGTTTTACAACATCTCTAATTTACTAAATCCGCTTAATAATCTCACAACTTAATACCCTAACTCACAATGAAATTTAATATCGATAGCATTCTCTTTCAGCTCAGCGTTTTTCGACTTATCAGAAAGTGTTTTCGTGAACAACTCCTTTTGAATACCCATGAAATATTTACTAGCCGAAAACGAGGTTTAATGAACTGCAAAAAGATTCAATAAAAATAAAATCGATATAAAACTAAAATAAAGTGCATTGTGTAATGAAAATCTGTATAAAATACTGAAAAACATCTTAATATCTAAAAATAATTCCAATGAATGTTTTACAACATCTCTAATGCACAAAATCCATTTCATAATCTCACAACTTTCTTCCACAACTCAAAAAGAAAAAAAAAATAATATCGATAGTATTTTCGATGGTTTTGCAGTAATACAAAAATGCCTAGCTCACCCCACACATCGCAAAGACTGGAGACGAGACACTGCGCATACTTCAGATGCCACTCGATGTGGCAAATCAGGAACATATTAGTCACTTGGACAATTCATTAGGCGAGCCGAGAAATACTTTAAGATTCGCATTTGTCAGGCAAGCTCATGACTGGAACGGGCAAGAAGGTGAGAGAAAGAGAGAGGGGAGAGCAACCTCGTTGCAAATGCGGCGCAAACACCATTGCAGAAGATATGGAAATATTTGCGGGCATAACTCATGCAGATTAGAGAGAGAAGTCTGTGCTGAAGGCCGCAAGAGGGTCGGCGAATGAAAGAGGCGCAAATTAAGTAGAGAAAATATAATTGATAAACACGAGCGAGTTCTAATTCTGGCTGGCGCCTTATCAGCTGTCGCAATGCAGCATTAATTAGACGCTTGATTTATGCCGCGCGTTGCTCAACCCGCCCACTAGGAGGCGGCATGGAATGCATGCAACCTGTTGCCAAGTCTCGAGTCTTGAGTTGGCGGCGTGGGCTGTGTCCGATCGGAGTCGAGATCGCAGGCAATTTACCACCTGGCCGGTGCCTGTGGCTGAGCTTGTGCCTAGTTGGCCATAAATCAGTTGGTCAGCTTAAATGGGCTTAAATGCCGGTAGCCATGGCCAGGACGAAGTTGGACAACAAGCGCGCGAATTGCACAAATGCTCGTGATAAGCATCTCTCCCCCTCTCTCTCTCTTTGTCTCTCTCTTGGCCAGCCGGCGATCCTGCGGAAGTGCGCGCACAGGACTCGGGTCGCCTGCGGGTCGATATTAATTAAGTGCATGTTTGGTCATTTCTCAGTTGGCATCAGGCCTGAGCCTCGGCTTAATTTATTGAAAGGGGTACCAGCTCTGCGTCAGTGCAATGACAACTCGATAAGTCCCCTACACCAACCCCTATATCATTCTCCTTACCATTCCCTACCTTGCCCTGTCGTCCTGCGATCGTGCACCTGTTCGAGCCGTGTCTTGTGGGCGAGTCCAGCAAACGGTTCCCCCTTAACCATCTCGTATATCATTTTCAGGCTTCTTAAGCCTTGTTTATTCCGCATTCCTTACCCGCTTTCTCTATCCTTTCTTATGTGTAGAATGCGTTGCTATCTACGGCATGACTGGAGCGTCAACTGTTATCAGAGTTTTATGGTTTGTTTGTCACTTAGCACCTTTCGAGGTGCGTGCATTAATTAGAAACGCAACGAACCTGCGCGATATTCCCCGCACCCGCGCAGAACACCTCCAAGTGCGACCTCGACTCCAGCTGTGCGGGCAACGCCCCGTGCGAATGCACAACATATGCCCCCCAAATGCGATAATAACTAATGCTAATGCCGGCATGGAGTTATTCTACGTAGAGTCACGTGTTCCACTTTCCACAAGGGATGAGGCATTGAGAATGAGAGTGTCACAGCAGGAGTTATAAATGGGTAATTTAGCATTTGACAGGGTTGGCTAACAAACAAGAATACCTTGATCTTAATTTACTGAAGAGATCTCACAAGTTTTTAGTGTTAAAAACTAATTTGGAAGTCAATTTTTTACTGCCTTGTGATCTTTAGTTAATTGTTTATTTATTGAAGTAAAAGAAAATTTATGATAAGTTTTCAAAGGTCTTTCTTCTTTTTTAATATGTATTTTGTAACATTTCAAAAAAAAATGAAACTAATCGTAAAAAATTTAAGATATAAATTTTTTTTTATTTCTAACGATCTTTATTTAAATTCCAGTAATTATTATTCCTTTATAATTTTATTTCTTTATATTCTGCATACATATTTATACATACTTTCTGTGCAATATTTACCTTTTCTTTGTGTTGAAATTCTAATTCGAGTTAATTAAACAGAGGCCCCCTTTAAATGTCAACGACAATCAGATACACGACACGAAGCGAAGCTTTAAGGAACCACCGATGCAGGGAACCACTCTGACGGGTTGCAGCTATCGCAGCCATCGATTTTGAGTATGTTTAGTGTCCTGTAGCCAAAAGTTAAAACACAAACAAGCAAATCAAGCAAAGAAACAGCAGAGAAGAGACGAATAGCGGGTACTCTACGAGAAAAATGAGGGAATAATTCAGTTTTAATTGAAATTAAACTCGATTTAAACTGGAATTCCTAATGAATACTTTATTTTCCCCATGATGTATAAATAATACAAAATTATATACATATAAATAAATATATATAAATTATAAATATTTATATTAATTTTAGTTCATATTTATCTTCATATTCTACAACTATATATTCTCTTTCAACTCCGTGTCTTCCGACTTTATCGGAAAGTGTGTGCGTGAACAAAACCTTTTGAATACCCACGAAATATTTATTAGCCGAAAACGAATTTTAATGAACTGCAAAAAGATTCAATAAAAATAAAATCGATATAAAAATAAAATGTAAAGCGAAGAAATAAAGTAATGAGCAGCAGAAGCAGAAGAAGGCAGGCCGAGAAGAGTCCCGGCGGAGGTAGAAAATTATCGAAGCCAGGTTCGTGCTCAGGTAAAGGGATTCTGCCCCGTTTCCCTTCTTAGCCCCCTTCCTCCACCCGCCACTGTATCGCATGCAAATTGTGAATGCAGAAAGGAAAAGGAGAAACACACACACACACACACACTCACAGTGGCAGTCATAAGTACGCACATGCGTTCTCCAGTTTCCAGTTCGCAGATCCCGCCGCCGATTTCGCAGGCCGATCCAGTTTCTTGGAGAGTCTTCGCCTCGCTTGCCTTGTGATTTTCTTATTTATTGATTTTCTACAATAAATTTCGCATGTTTGCATCCAATTTAAATAAAATTCGACAATTCTAAATCACCTCGTTTTGACGTGGGGCTACTGTATCTGCTGCTGCCCAGGCTCATCGGGTTAACCAGCCTGGCTCTGCCTCCCTGGCTCTCTCCCTCCCCCCTCTGTCTCTTTATCTACCTCTTCCACTCTCCTCTTTGACTTGCGTGCGAGTCTGCAACTGGCTTTGGGTTTCTGTTAGCGGAAATGCAAAACAAGGCCAAAGCGGCAGATTTATTGACATCTTCGTTCTGCTGCTGCTGCCGCCGCCGCTGCTGCTGCTGTTGTTGTTGTTGCTGCTGCTGCCACTGTAGTTGATGCCACAGTGGGCACTGCTTTGCATATGAAATGCCAGCAACAACTGGCCAACTGTAGCACTAAATATATCCATGAGAATGTATCACAGCGCATCTGAGTTATCGGCACGCTCAGCAAAGAGACAAGTGCGAAATGAATCGACTCTGATCGACTAGCAGATACCCAGCAAGGCCTAACAGCTCTGCTCAGTTTGCTGCCTACAGTTAATGCATACACAAGCATATTAGAATGTATAGTATGTGGCATTTAATCATCAAAGATCTTCAAATCATCAATGGTTGATCATGCTGAACTGTATAACATTTTGTCAATAACTTACTGGATTATGCAGAGATTTAGTTTAAATTTAGTACATTAACAGATAGTATATTGTACTCTAAATACTCCAACTTAAAGTGGGGTGCCACATGTAGCTTTCTAGATATTCATTTATTTGCTTTAAGCTCGTACAATTAAAAATTTATTGGTGGTTTGAAAATATATTAAGCTGTGTTAGTATTTGTAGATGTTATATACCAAGTTTCTTAGGTCTAGCTCTCATAGATCCAGAGATCCAGCTGCATTCACGCAGAAAACTATTTCTATATATCAAACAGCAGTACATTATTTAATCTACTTCTCAAGACTATACCACCCTTTATGTGTGGCTGCTGGGTAGACAAAAGAAACAAGACCATTAGAAAATGTATCAGTTCAGGCAGCTAACGATCGCACGGAACTTGTTCTAGTCTTTGGGTACTCGTTCATGAGTCACCTGTCGTCTCGTGTCGTCTCGATCGGTTTGGTCGTTTCTAAATCACACATCGATGTCAATCTCTCTAACTAGAAATTATGAATCGCAAACAAGCTGAGCGAATATTGTATTTGTTTTTTGTGAATTCAACCTGACTTTAACGCGTCGTGGGAATCTGTTTATTCAAATGGCATTCAATGATTCGTTATGCATAACTCTTTTGTTGCTAATTCGCGTGTTTCGCGCGGCGATTCGCTTTTGTTTCTATTTATTGAAAGTAGTTATTTGTATGTTAAAATCTGTATGAATTTTAATCGAGTCCCAGTGGAGTCTGCAATCGCATGATTCCCATGTCATTTCACGCAAATTTATCGATCTTCATTAACGGACACCGTCCACTGATCGATATTTATTGCATCGCATTTTGGAACACACTGTGCGAATATCGCGAAATTGCCAATCTCAAGACTATTTGACTAATCTTTGTGCAGTTGGTTCGATGCGAAAAAGTTACATATGTGAGATATATCTTGTGGGAAAGGTTAAGAATCGTTGATGAAATGAGATAACAGCGAACTGAAAATAAATTTAAAATAATTTGATATTGATGAATTATGATTATTGAGTACCTAAATTATTGGAACTATATTAGATTGTACTGCAGATTTTGATGGGAATAAAAGATAATGAAAAGTTTTAATTAGACCTAACGACCAAAAATCGGTTATTATTATTTATTTTTTAAATTATTTATAGAGTTTGGATATTGAAACAATAATCTAAAAAACTCTTAGTTTTATTTGGAATATTTACTATATTATTATTTGTCTTTTTTACATGCAGTATATATAATCTATTTCTATATATGTAATTTCAATAGAAAGGTCATCACAATTTTTGATACTCTCAATTTTTTCTCAGTATACAAATAATATGTCTATAATTATATTTGTATAATATATAACTAACATTCCAGTTAATTGTAACTATTATGCAGTGTAATTGTTTAATTATTCAACTTTAATTTGAACTATTTAAGCAGCGGAGTGGGGGGAGGGGGGATCTATATATGCGACCGCCAATCGGCGTTTTCCCTCGAGCGATTTCATTAATTAAAATCGTTTTTAATGCGCATTGCGGATTACGGATTATGACATCCCATTCAAGTGTGTGTGAGTGTGTGTGTGTATAAGTGTGCACTCGTCTCGCATATGCACATTTATGTGGTCACTTGCCACACCCATTACTGGCGGGAGGGGGAGGGGGTGCGCCCACTTTTATTACAGCATATTATGCGGTTGTCATTTTGTATTAAAATTGTTAATTGGTTTTGTTTTTAATCTGTCAATCAATTAAAAAAACAACTGCGATTTAATTAATTAAATCAACAAAGACCGCAATAATCCAACACCAGCAGCAACAACAACAACAATAGAACAGCAACAAGCGGATATGACTGCCTCCTCCCCTCTGCCTCCTCCACTTCAGCTTCCTTTGGCGCATAATAACAATAATAAATAAATACATTTAATGATGTCTGCCTGCCTGTGTAGGCGGGAGGGGGGGAGGTGAACAAATAGGGGCAGTCAGCTGGGCCTGTGTGGCGTGTGGGGGCGTGGCCATGGCCAGTTGGCGTGAGGCAGCAACAACAACAAGAAGAACAACAACAAACTAACCAAGCAGCGAACGCCATTGGGTAAGCTAATGGGAGGGTGCACTGTGGCTGGCTAGGCGGTACAGGGGCAGGGGCTAGGTGGGGGGGAGGGGGGCAGCAAAGCCATTCGAATTTCGTATGCAAATTTTCATACATTTATTTTCCACACTTTGAGCAAACAGCGCCGCAAGCTAAAAATGATAAAGCGACTTCATTTTTTTCATTTCGTGCTTCGCTGCTACGGCAAACTACACTCCCCCACCCCCCTCTCCACTATTAACAGGCAGTTCTACTCCTCCCACACACACACACACACACACACACTCACTCGTCCGCTCGCTGCCAACGTAATTATGCAAATTAACTCTTTTCGGGGCCTTTGAACGGCGGCCGCTCAGCGGGTCGCCTCCAAGCCGCCCCCTTGCCACGCCTCCCTTTCGCACCCCCTCACACTGCTTCGCTGCACTCTACTTCGGCGCGACCTGATCGCATTCACAGCAACTATGTGTGTGTTTGTGTGTGTGTCTCGTTTAATTCGCCTTATGTAAGCTGCCAACGCCAAAGCGCAGTCCAATTGTCTGAGGCGGCTCCAATGGGGGCTCCAAGGGGGGCTCCAGGGGTGGGGCAGAGCCCTGCCGGCATATGAGAAGCTCTGTTCAATTTGCTGTTTTTTGGCCGCTAACAAATTTCATTTGCCGCTCTTTGTTCGTGCTCAGTCAATATGACAAGCCTAGGCAGAGACTGGCCAAGCTGGACACTGGACTCTCTTCACAGTTCCCACCTCACAATCGCTCTCCCTCTCTCTCTCTGTCCTTCTGTCTCTCCCTCCTTTTGCTACTACACATAAGGCAGTCATGAATAAAGTACTTTACAATTTGGCATAGAGCCTAAGTATATTCAAGTAATATTTATATTAGTATCTATTTTATATTATATTTATTTTAATATTATAATATTTTTTAACTGAATCTGCAATCATCAAAATATTATTTAATATTTATGTTGGTGATTTACATATTATATAATATACTATAGCTAGCTATTATAAACAACAAGAAATAACAGTTTACAGCTTATAGCTCAGCTTTTTTATTGTATTTCTGCTTATCATTTAAGGAATGTCGTCTATATATTGTAGATCAGCAATAATCAGCCGTGATTCAGTTATTTTTATTTTACTTGACTTTAAAAACTTTAAGAAAGCTGCTGTTGAGTATGCTCGACTGCTATATTCACTACCCAATTGACCACAACGATTACTTCCGTAATTAATAAATATAACTTGTGTTGCATACTTTGCAGGCAAAGGGCTTGAATATCAGTTACTCTTCGATTTATTTCTTAAATAAATTCTTTATTAATTATTCGATCTCAATCAAATTTTCAGAAATCATTTGAATGTTGATTGTTATTGTGCTTAACCGAAAATGAACTGTTCTGGATTTAAAAAATTAAACAAATTTAGCACAAATTAAAAAAACATCAACTTGATCTGTGTGCAATATTTAGACATTTTTTTCATACTTTTTTGTTGACTCAAACTTGCTGATGCTGAAAATAGAAAATTTAATGTTCATGGGGTTGCCAGCCTTCTTCTGCCTTTACATGTACTTTCGGTTGGCAAATACCCTATAATATGTCTTCTAACCTTTTGGCCGTGTAAATATACCATTAGTTTTACAACAATCTAAAAGAAGGGTATTTATTTGTTCTTTTTTTCTTTAAGGACAAATTGAAACATTTCCAGTTAGCCCCTCTACATACCCTATCCTCAGCAAACTATCGATTGAGCTATGGCTAAAAATGTCATGAAAAAGGCGCCGACAGCGCTGGCCGTAGTCGAAATGGTATCGAAACGAATCGAGGCGAGTCGAAGTGAATCAAAGTGAATCAATGCGAGTCACAGTCGCAGTGAGCTGAGCGAGGCCTAAATAAATTCGTCATTATAAATCATGAGCTGCAACTGCAGTTGGTCGGTTTAATTAATCACCGCTGGGGCACAACTTGGTTGGCCAACTTGCAGCGGGCTACTTGCAACTGTGCAACTTGTGGCGGCAAGAACTGCAAGTTGCAAGTGCGCAGCTGGAGATTTGCGAAAAAGATGATATTTATGGCAACTTTGACAGCGGCGACATCAACAACAACGGCGAATAGACTCATTGCCAGTGCTGCCGTCGTCGTCGTCGTCATCGACTTGCCACAGATTGAGTGCCGCACGCGCAGCGACCACCGGCGGCTGTGGCAGTTTTTAATCGTGGCAATAATCATAACTGTGATTTGTATGACTCTCTTGACGTGCCCACCTCTTCCTCCCCGCTCGCCCCCTCTTCCTACTGACCACATTGCCCATATTGGCCGCGGCAAGGCGAACCAAACTGAACGATCGATCGATCGCCCGATCCGACTCGCTCCGAGGTGAATTATTAAAGCGTTTTGCAATTTATGCGACGCTTTTGCCGCCGCTTTCGGCTGCTGTTTGAAGCCGTCATAAGTTGCCGCTCCCCACTTGGACTATACCCCCCCGCCAGCCCCTACACCACCTCTAGCTACCCCTCCTCCTCCCTTGGCCTGACTGACTGCTTGCAGTGCGCCTAGTTGGTGGCTTACCAAATGAGGCGCTTTGACTCTTTTTGTACTTTTGCCTTCGCTCGAGATTGCTTTTCAGAATTCGTAATTCTGGCGGCCCCACAAGTTGTGGCGCTACCGCGTCTGCCTCTTCGTCTGCCTCAGCCTCGGCCGCCATTTACATTGTCTATAAATATTTATGAGTGAAAACCAAAGAGTTCATTATGACTGGCTGTCTCCCCAGTGTGTGTGTGTGTGCCCCGTATGACCGAATCACATTATGAATGGTGCCTAATGAGATAAGGCAGCAGGCGATTGGGCTCGCCACTGAAATGGACATACATGCATACATACATACATACATGCATAAATACATGCATACATACATATTATACATACATATATACGGTAGTTTGATAGGTCCACTTATGAGTCACTGTATTCATAACAAAATAAACAGAGAGGGAATCTTTCACATGAGTGATTGTACAATCGCAGAGATAAGCATAGGTGAATACATACATACATATGTACATATGTACATACATACATGCATACATACATACATAGATGAGTGTGGTAGGTCCACTGCATATAAATCAAAATAAACAGAGAGGGAATCTCTCTTATGAATAATTTTACAATCGCAGAGACTTGAACTTAATGACCTGCTAATCAATAGCTCATCATATAGTCGTCAATCAAGAGCGGAATTTACTCATTGTGTATTCTTTTAGTTGTAGTAATTTGTATGTACTTAATTTGACTATATAAAAAGGTCGTAAGAGTGTACAATCAATGCCTTAATAAATTATGAATTAGCTGTTTAATTGATGTAGAATTTATAGAATATTAATGTGAAATTGATAAAGAATCTATAGAAACTGTATTCTCACTACTTTGAACAGCTGAAGCTTTGAATAGCGGGTATATCTCAATCGAGCTTAGATTACCATAGCCATTTTCAGTTGTTTACTTGTTAAATTAAACCAAAATGTTATTAAAAAAAATGTTTTTAATTTACAAAGAAATTTTATATGATAAACAAATAAACAAAATATACTTTTCTTTTACATATTTAAGGTCTTTTTTATGATTAGAAAACATAGACTTATATTTTCTGTAAAAACAAAAGATTTCTAGTTATAAACTGCTGAGATATATATTTATTCATTATAAGTATTTTGAAAAAGTGTTTACAAATTGCATTAAACTTATTATATTCTGCAGTTTGTGCTTTTTTGGTCTTGGCTCACCTGGGCTCTTCCATTGGGACAATTGAGCTTTGGTTTCGACGGTTCTTTTGGTCAAAATGTAGCAAAAAATCGCCGAGCACGCAAAACAAAAAAAAAAGATAATCAAAAGTACATTGCCAGCGAACTTTGAGTCAGTCACCTTAGTTTTTGAACACACCTCGTATACTGCAAGTTACATAATGTTTTACTGTAGTCTAATCTATCAAACACAGTCGTATGGGCAAACGTTTCTTGCATCTTCGGTCAGTTCTAATGCCCGCTACAGGATGCTCTGCTGCCATTCGCATTCCCATTTCCATTCCCATAATCGTTTCGACTGCTCTGGAGGAGTCTCGTATGCAAAGTATGCGAGGAGGAGTACAAAACGATTGGCCCCACAGCCGGGGATCGCAGAAGAAGCGATGGTGGTTCTTCTTGTTGTTGCTGTGGGCTTTAGTTAGAGCTAAAATACATTTGTTTATGCTAAAATCGGCCAATTAGCAAGATTGTTATTTCTCGTATGGCCCACTGATGCTTGCACGCTGATACGATGGCATCGGGAGTCTGGCCTGGTCTGGTCTGCTCTGCTCTGGAATGGAGTGGACTGGCATGCCCATTTGTTTGTATTTATGCATTCGGAACAATATCAATTGTAATGAATTTTGAATATCGTTAAGCGTGAGGCACAGTTCGGGCCCGAGCTCGTCCTCGTCGAGGCGACTGTCGCAAACGGGAATGTGTTCTGGCTGTAGATGAGGCGCGATATGAATATGGTTCCCAGGCTCAGCTCAGCCAGGTCTTGCCTTGCCTTGGCTTGGTCGGGTACTCAACAGTTGTTCAGGACAGTTGTCGGATCGACTAAGCGATCCTTTCTGCGAACGCGAAGCGGGCGAAATTCCGTGAGCATGTTGCAAGTTGGATATAACGAAAATAATTATAATGATCCCCGACAACACTGGCAACACTGGCACCCTCGACAGCGGCATGAGTCGCGAAATATGCTCAAGTATTTTGCTCTTCTGCTTCCTCTTCTTCTTCTGCCTCTTCTGCTTATTCTTCTTTTCTTTTTGGCATGTCTGTAAGTCAAAACAAATGTTGCACTTCCTCTTGCAAGGGGGTAGCCTTCTCAATCTCTCCCCTCCCGCCTTATCCGCCTCTGCTGCCTGCCTGCCTGGCTCGTCATGTCATCCATCCGTTCCAGCCAAATGGCCAATCATCCGCCTAACTCCTCTCCTTCTCCTCGCCCGGCCCCGTCGACAATTTTCCAACACGATCGTTTTGTGTGTCATCGTTTGATTTGTCATTATCATCGCGGCCTGGCGCACATTTCGTGTCGGCTGTGCCCCCTCCTCCCTCTCTCTCTCTCCTTCTTTCTCTCTCTCTCTCTCTCTCTCTCCCTCTCTTTCTCTCTGTCTCTGTCTCTACTCCCCACTCGCAGCAGTTACAACATGAAAATTGCCATGGTGCCATCAGATCGCGCGCGAATATCAGTTATAACCGAGTTGTAAACACTGCGGGGTCGACTCGCCGAGCTGATCTCGCTGTGTGGGACCGAACGACTCAGCGATCGTCTTTACGTCCGTCTCCCCCCCGCGTCCCTTGACTTGACTTGCCTCACATCGTTTGAGAGCAGGGCAATTGTACTGGCAAATTAAGTGCTAGAGCCAAGAGGTTTCCCTGCGATCGTTTAACCTTATTGTAAAGTACAGTGAGCACTCCATGAATAAAACTTATCAGATAACTTTAACTATCTACCTATATATCTATATATATATCATTAATATATTTATATATATATTAATATTATATTTAATATAAATTTAATTTATTTTAATTTTAAATTTTCATCAGTTTTATTTAATTCCAATTAAAGAAGTTCTTTTCCTATCCTTTACCCTGCCTGAAGAATATTAAATGCCTAATAACATGCCATATAATGAAGCATATAATAATATATTTGAGCACCTTGTAGAACCATGTCATTAGGGTCCCAGCGATGTATGAAATGAAATCTCAGCAAAATTGGTCGACTGAAAATATTCATGTCAAATGAAATGAGGGCAATTTACTTTTCATACTGACTGTATATAGCACCGAAATTGCAGCGAGATGGTCTAAGACAAGTGTCAGACAGGAAGAAGAAGAAGAAGTAGCGGAAGAAGGAGCAGAACGAGGAGAATTTTTAATATAGACAAAACTTGACATTTAAATTATGGGAACAAAAGATCACAAGTTCGCCAATTTTCGATGTGAAATCAGAAGAGAATGCAGAGAGAAGTAAGCAGAGAGAGAGAGGTAGACAGAGAGAGAGAGAGGGAGAGGGAGTGAGAGAGAAAGAGAGTTAAATAACTTCGTGGAGTTGCGGCACCTGCAATTTGAGCGCGGCTTTGGTTGGATTGATAATAAGCTCAAAGACGAATGCAAGATTCTTCGGAGATCTCCAGACATTCTGCAAGATTTCATTTCTCATTCTTCCGCTGTTGTTTCGAAATTCGCCTTCTGCTTATTGTTCAATCTTTCTGGCCTTTTCTACAGCTTTACACGCAGTCCATTAATTTATTTCGCCCCGACTGGAAAAACAATCGAGTGTCGGCCAAGTGCAATAAATATGCTGCTCATAATAATTCTAATTGCTTTTCAAATAAACACGAGTCGAGCACAAATAAACAAACGATTCCGGGCGCCGTGCACTGCTATATGGCTGCTATATATCCGTATAATCTTGAAGTACTCTGCCTCTCATTCAGCGGCGCATTAAACGGCCGCAGAAATAATATTTACAGCAATTAGGCAGTGCTATCAAAATAATATTAAAGAGATTTATGCAATGAGAAATAAATTATGAAATTATCGAGAAAATCTGAAGCTGAAGAAAAGAAAAGGGAAAACGAAACGGAACCGGGTCGAAATCGAGAAGGCACAGACCTCATGTGGTGCCAAGCGAGAGCGAAAGGTGTAAACGCCCCGAGGCGCCAACAAGGGCTACCGGAATCGTCGTAGTCGGAGTCGCCACTGGGATCTGCTTCTCCGGCTCTCTTCGCTCTCCTGCTGTGATAATCGCCTGCTCGAAGATGTTTTAATCGGTTATTACATTTGTTTCGTGCCCGCGCTACCGGTTTGCCGTTTGAAACGTTAAGTAGCTTCGATCCGGGTCGCTGTCAGTCCGGCTGCACTTCAGTTTCAGGTTTTCAAGGCGTTGAGAGGCAGCTATCAATAAATCTGGCTTAAATTTTGTTTGGCTTTGCTGTGAAGTGAGATATTGTATTGAAATTGTTTCGACATTTATCTTTTGTCAGCTTAAAAGAGGCGAGAAGAGCATATGGATATAGAAAACATATAATATATGATGTATTGCAGTTTATGTTGGATCTTGAACAAGGGCGTACGCAGAATTTTTTTTAGGGGGGGGCAAGAATTTTTTAGGTGGGGGGGGGGGCAAGAATTTTTTTTGTCACAATTTTTCCGATTTTTTCGACTTCTTTCCCCTGAGGGACTCGAATATTTGATTTATTTTCATCACTTTTTTCTGAACAGGGGGGGCAAGCGCCCCTCCCTGCACCCCCCTGCGTACACCCTTGCCCGCTGATAACGCTGGCAATCCCAAATTTCGCATCTTGTGCTATATTTATTTTCGTCTTGGAAACAAAAGCTTTGCAAAGATTTGACAGCTTTGAACTTGACCTGAGTGCCAAGTTACTCTCAGTGCTTTATACACACATACATACATATATGCACATACATATATGTATATACATATATTCTCCGTCGATCTGAATTGATTTCCAAACGCGCAGCATGAATATTAATTCAGTCCTAATCCTAAACAGTGCGAGTGCGGTTCAGTTTTTTATTCACTTAATAGGAAAACTATTCAAGTGCGATACTATGAATAGTTCCCTCCTCTTCCTGTGGATGCTCGTCCTGAGTGGAGGCTCTGCTGCTGGTGCAACAGACCACAGTGAGGTAAGTTGTCAACTCTTTTTTCAAATAACTACTGAGTATTCGTGAGTGTATCTATGTGAATCAAGGCTCCAAAAGTATCTGTGGAAAGCCTTAACTTGTGAAATCTAATTGTCGACTCTCGACTCAACAAACTCAAGCATCATTGTCTGGATTTATAATCCCAGTTATTATCTGTAGTTCTTAAAATAAACATATGTGCCGACGTGTAGGGGAATTGAGCACTCACCATAGTGACGTCATGCGTGCTGTGAGCAAATACAAATACATACATACAATAGATTCGTTATCGCTTGCCTGCCTTGAGCTTTGATTTCTTTGCACCTGCTGCTATATACTATCTACTATATAGGAACAAACATGCATACATAAATATATATACATATATAAATACACACATGCATAAATACATACATACATCAATACATATAAAAAGATAAATATGTACATTCATCAATAATTACATACATACATACGTACAAAATTTACATAAGTACATACATACATCAATATGTGCATGCATACATATGTACATACTTACATACAAAAATACATATGTATATACATACATACATGCATCAACACGTACATACATATGTACATACATTCATAAATAAATACATACATACATATATACATACATTCATCAATACATATATTCATACATCCACACATGTAAACATACGTGTACATACATCAATACATACAAACAAACATGAATGCATTCATACATATATCGTACACACGTATACATCAATATGTACATACATACATCAATACAATGTATACATTCATGCATATATACAAATGCATACATATGTACATACATCAATAATAACATACATACATACATCGATATGTACATACATACATCCATGCATACTTACGTACATACATACTTACATACAAAACTAAATACATACTTACACACATACATACATAATTAAATACATACATCCATATATACATACATTCATCAATTCATACCTATATACATACATACATCAATACATACACGCTTACATACATACACATACATAAATATTAAACATTTTTTTCTTTGCTGTTGAGGAAGGTTCTCGATCGTTCCGTTATCACCTTTTATATATTTTAGTTCTATTTATTTTGCTTCGCATGTCATGGAAATGCCAGCAACAACAACTAGAGCAGACAGTAGTGCCTAAAAGTAATGATCCGACAGAGTAAATTATAACATTCAAATTGAATACTTAGATGAAATGAAACGAAGGCAACTTTAGTGTTCGCTTCACAGACACACTGACAATGACAACACTCAACATAAACAATAAACAATTACTGAACTGACCGTGATATGATCCCTTGAAGGACTTGCTAACTTAATGCAAATGTATCTAAGAGTTGTGGCAGAAGCCTCTAAGTGAATGTATGTATGTGTGTGTGCATAGAAAAACGAGCTGAGTCCATTGAGCAATGTCCGTCTGTCTGATTGAACGCAAGGATCTCAGATATTACAAGAGCCAGAGGCACCAAAGGTAGAGGCTTTTATCTAATCCATGCAGATCGTGTTTTGCTCAAGTTTTGGGTGCCACGCCCTCCGCCCTTCAAGTCGAACAATACCCGAAGTATTTCAGTTACAACCTCCTTATTTACGAACAATTCAAAGTCGAATATTACATATTATTAAATAAATATTAAAAATAGAATTAAGCACAGTGTATAAAGGCACTTGATCACAAGCCTCGCCACGCCCTCTTTATGAGCCCTTGTTGTGTATTTACTTTAATCAGCTTCGCCTGTTTTGTTGTGTGTTCCTCGTTCTTCCGTTAGAGTTGCAACACCAACGAGGAGCTTAACGATCTGTGTGGCACCCACACGTTCCAGTCTGTGAAACCAATCCTGAATTATGTTGATCAACTGCATAGGGAGCAGCTGACCTGTGAAGAAGAACGAAAAGAAACGAAACAATTGCGGGCAAAGGTGCAAGAACTGGAGCTGAAATTGAGAGACGGGAAATCGAATGAGAAGCTAATATTAAGGCAGGACACGCATATCAAAGACCTGCAAGCTACAATTGCTGATCTGCGAGATAGCAACCACGACTTAAAACAAAATGTTGAATCAGTTAACGGCGAAATAGCCCAGCTCAAAACATTCATTCAAGAAAAGTTCAATGAAGAACTCTCCAAAATCGATTCGAGTGCTTCCAAATTGCTTTATTGTGAGGATAAGTTAGAGAAAAATAACAAAACTGTTGCAGAATATGCTGCACAACTCAAGTCTAAAAAGATAGTGGGGAGGAAAGGAATTTAGAATAGATAGTTAAATCAAAAAAACCATTGCCCGATACACGCTAACGATCTCTAAATTAAAGAGATATTGAAAGGAAAAAAGAGACGAAGGGGAATTGAAAATTGCAGAATGTGCTGCAGAACTCAAGTCTAAAGAAGAAAGCCTACAGAGTTGTGAATTCAGATTGAATGAGACTCAAAATCTTGTTAGCGAATACAAAGATCAGTTAGAGAATCAAAATAAAACCATTGCCTTAAATACGGCAACGATTTCTGAACTGAGAGCAGATATTGAAAGAAAAGATCAAACACTGAAGAAAACTCAAGCGAATCTAGAAGTGAATCAAAAAGAATTACAGAAGCAGAAGAAAATCACTGAGCAAATGAAAGAAGAAGTTACAAAATTGAAGGAGAAAATAAAAAAGAAAGAAGAGAAACCAACTAGTTGCACTTCTTTTGGTGATCCCAACGTCCACAATGTTAAAATTCCCAACTTCGAAGCCTTTCCGGCTCTGTGCAATAGTGAAATAGCTGGTCCAGGATGGACCGTAATCCAACAGCGCATAAATGGAGGAGAGAACTTTTATAGAAATTGGAAGGACTATAAGAATGGGTTTGGCGAGTTTTCAGGCGACTTCTTTCTCGGCCTCGAGAAGATACATCGCCTTACCAACGAAAAGCCTCACGAGCTCTATATACATATGGAGGCATTTAAAGTAATTTCTATTCATAAGAATTTATCCTTCTATGCCCGTTATGACAACTTCAGTATAGCAGGAGAGGATGATAAATACAGGTTGCTCAGCGTGGGAACATACTCTGGGAATGCAGACTGGGACAAAATGAGACGTAGCGAACATGCACAGTTCTCCACTTTCGATAGTGACAACGATAAATGGAGTGATGGGGATTGCGCAATAGAGCACCATGCTGGCTGGTGGTACTATTCATGTGCCGAATGGTAAGTGATTTTTTGATTGTAATAAGAATCTTTCCAATTGATTGAGTGTGATTGTTTTTATTTAGTAACCTTAATGGAAAATACTATCAGGAGGAGGTTGACATTAGGCAATCTAATTGGTGGTATAAGTGGTACTCTCTCAAAACCATAAAAATGTTAATCCGCCCGCGAGGCAATTAAACTGTAATCGTAATAAATGAATTTGTTAATCACAAACATGAATAATAAATAATAATTCAAATGATTCAGATTCAGCTTGCAAATAAAAAGAACATTCCACTAACTCCACGAGACTTTTTATTCCTTAAATGTAAATCTCTTTATTTCTCATTTCTCTTTAGCATTTCAGCTTGAGCTGTTGGCAGACGTGACTATCGGGGTAAGTATGGTAAGTATATATACCTACATATTTACATAAACATATAATGATATATAGATACATATATCATTGGGAGCTTGATATCCAAACTTCTGTTTCAGCAATAGGAAAAAAAAGAAGAACAACCTGAATTGATAATTGAAATCAATGAGTGCAACGGAGAGTCGGCACTCCCGACAACGAGATACCCTATGTACACACAGATGTTAATCTCAGGTGCAAATTCTAGACAGGTTCAGTTGCCCAGTATTGCTTTCTCACTCTCACGCACATGCAGGCACATTGGAAAATGCATTCTTCATTAACATGCAGTTAATTATTTTATATTTTTTATTTATAAATGTTTTCAAGGACAGCAGCCAAAAAGTTCAAGTGCTTTTTTCCGTCGGCAAAGGATCAACGGTAAAGAAGAAGCAGCGCAGGCAAAAGCAAAGTGCGCATAAGGGAAATATGGATAAATAAAGAAACCTACACACACACAAACACACACTCACACACAAGGGCGTACGCAGAATTTTTTTAGGGGGGGCAAGAATTTTTTTAGGGGGGCAAGAATTTTTTTGTCACAGTTTTTCCGAATTTTTCGACTTCTTTCCTCTGAGGGACTCGAATATTTGATTTATTCTCATCACTTATTTCTGAACAGGGGGGGGCAAGCGCCCCCCTGCACCCCCCTGCGTACGCCCTTGATCTTGAAAAGGCTGCTGATTTCTTGTATCGTTATGATCCTTTCGAGTAAATCTAAGTCATCGTTGACGTCATTCCGAAGCTCTTGAGCGATGCTCATGCGACGGTTCCTTTGGTCAAAATTTATCCTGTACGCCTCTCACACCAAACAAAAAATGCTATACACTTGAAACTTAGTACAGATGTTAGGGATGAGTGTACCAACATAACAAAATAACAAAAAATCGATAATCGAAAGTACATTGCAGGCCCGTAGCCAGACCTAACTGGTAGTCCGGGCTTGTGCCCGGGCAGGATTATAAATTCACAATAAATGAATTGAAGAATGATACGTGAAAAACGTTCGTGCTATGTATTCTTGAAATTATGTTATTCAAAAAGATACAGAAAATAGAAGAAGAAATTTTAAAAAAGTTCAGTGCTTGATATTTTAATAAATATAAATTTTTCTAATTTTTTCTTAGACGGGCTATCCGGGCAAACAAGTCCATAGTCCGGGCATTGCTCGGGCTTGCCCGTACGTGGCTACGGGCCTGGTACATTGCCCGCGAAATTTGAGTAAGTCACCTTAGTTTTTAAACACACCTCGTATATCTTTAATATTTATATATATTCTCATAAATAATACACCCTGCAAAATAAAGAAACCAATACAATAATCTTCACAGATTTTAAGTAAAGTATAACAGATCTTATAGAAATGATTAAGAACTTAAAAAAGATAAATAATAAGAATAGAAATGGTATAAATAGATTAGTAAATGAAAGATAAAGTCAAGATCAAGTTACTAATAATTACCTCACTCGATGTGTTGCTAATTGTAATTGATATCTACTGCATAAGCTCTATGCAAATATACACACTTTATGTGGCCAGCACATGCACAGAGCGAATCCTGCATCCGGTTGGTTGCTTGGCTCATTGGTTGCCCACAAAGTCAACATTGCGTGGGCCTTCCTTGGATCCATGAGGCTGGGCTGCAACTTCAGCTTGTGCATTTATTTGCTGCATGAATTATGAGCAGAAGAAGTATGTAAGGAAACACATGCACCCCCTCCCTTCTCTCACCTGGTCGATCCACTCAATCCACGCTAAATGTGACCATCGGACAGAGATCGTTGGGATTGGGACAGTCGTATCCAGTTGGAGCTGCCATATTTTTATGCCATTTTTGCGCACATGTTTGTCGCGCATGCAAAAGTGTCGAAATATTTATGTTCTGCTGCGAATTAGCAACAACAACAACAACAACAATAGCAACAACTAAGACGACAACAACAACAACAGCAGCAACAGCAACAGCAATGGGGACAACAAACACGACGAGTTGTCGTTGTCGTGCAGTGAACATTGCTCAAAACGAGAGGAGAAGCTGGTCACATAAAAGGGGAGAAGGAGAGAGAGAGAGAGAGAGGTGTAGAGGGAAGGGAGAGGGGCAGGCATACACAACTGGCGGGGTAACGTGTTTTATTGAATGAAACGGCGTGTCTGGCGTTGATTCATAAATGCGGCCCAGGCCGAACTGCCGCGCCGACCTGCCTTGCCGATCTCCCACCTCGTGTCGTCTTACCTCGCCTCACCTCGTCACACTTCGCAAAACCTTATGCAAATGCTGGTGCGACCTACGCACGGGACACACATTGAATAAAGCGGAGATTTGTTGCCTGCAACCGAGGTGCAAATGATCTTTCAGCGTGCCTCCCGTTGCAGCCAGCTGAAGATGAAAATTGCACAACTTGACTGACAGCTAGATACCCTGTACCAAATATATTTGTGCAGTCTTAACTCAGATTTATTTATGTGCGATTTAGTTTACAATTTATTGTTTTATTTTGTATATATCTATTGAAAACATGTTAAAAAGATTGATTCTTAATTAAAATAATTATAGTTTTAATACATTAAGTATATATCGAAAATATATAGAAAATTGTCCCTTTTTATATGAAAAATAATAGAATAATAACATATTTATACAATCAACACAAGTTAAGTTCTCAACAAACTAAATGTTTAATATGCCAAACAAATTTAGAAAAGATATTTTCCATCTACTTTCTCGTATATATTAATATAGTGTTATATCATACTTTACTGTTAGTAGCAGTTTTAAATTTTTTTCTTTCTTCATTTTATGTTAAATCTTTACTTAAGTTTTATAGATCTTTTTAAACATAATTTCAAAATTAATTTTTTTGATCTTACTTTATTCGTCAAAATTATTTCATTTTTTTATTCACGTATATTTTTTTGAAAACCCTTTTTGCTTATTGTTTTATTTAAACAACTTCAAAATTGTTTTTTTTTTATTTCATATTTAATCTTTATTTTATGCACTAGTTTTATAGTTTTTATAAATTGGTTTTTATTTATATTAAATCATTATAAAAAAAGTTGTTTAGTTCTTAAAAAAAATGAAATTTTCTCCAATCTTACATATTGTGAACATGCTTTCTAAATAGCATACCCCACTTGCTCTGCCCATTGCCACAGGATACACAGCCTCTTCCCGACTTGAACCTGGCCTGGCTATCACATTTCAGATTTCACATGTTCAATTTATGCTGCGCATGCGAATTACAAATCAATGAGATGCGCCCTGCACTGCGACGAGGCTGGACTGCATCATAGAAAGATGCCCGAATGCCCAACTAGCCTAGAGTGGAGATCCCTGCCCGACGGGAGCTGAGGCTAATTTGAATATTCGCCGCGTCTTCCGGTCTTTGCGCATCTCGCGATCTCCCTGCTGCATTTATCGATTGGCATTGCGGGGACGATAACGATAACGTCGTTATGCGTGGCATTATCGTCGTTTGCTTCTAAATAACTCATTAATAGAAATAGACGCAGATGCATAGACACTCACACACACACACGCACACACACACACAGATAGAAGCTCTGGCAATCTGAAGATCATTCTGTTCGTTTTTGGGACTCGTTGTTTATGCTTCGCCTCGGCTGGAATGCGTCGGGTTCCGTTTCGGACTCGCTCTACACCCAGTCAAATTTTGTGGCATATATTTTTATTGATTTTTGTGTGTTCATAATGAGGCACAGGGACTGGGACTGGGACTGGAACTGGGATGGGTACAGCACTGGGGAGCACTGGTGTCTCTCGGTCTGGCCGCGATTTGACTAGTCGGGGAGAGAGAGACAAAGGAAGCCATAAATTAGCTCTATGAATCAAACAGATATCTGATTTCTGGCCACTGATAAAATATTTATATACTCATTTCAGGCGAGGCATAACTCTTGACTCTCCACTTCTTCACTTCTCCACTTGGTTCTCGTTCTGCTCGTCGTTCTTCGGTTCGCTTTTTAATAGGCTCGCATACTTCTCTCTTCTCGGCAGACATTTGGTCTCTGGGAAACACACACACACACACACACGGAGCGAACGGCCTTAGATGATATCATGTCATAAATATCTGAGCGTTCTTATTAGTTGGGTTTCGTTTATCCGTCGTCCGTTTTCCTCTATACATGCTAATAATGCTCACATTTTGGTTAACCCGTAGAAAATCCATTGGGGTAAATATCGTGAATCTTCTTAATGTGCAAGAATCTTTGGATCGTTCGTTCACATCGCGATCGGAATGCATCCAAACAAGTTTACAATTTAACGCGATAAGAACGAGGCGGCAATAAATTGTCAATCGCATCGCGAGGTTCTCTCTCTCTTTCTATTATCTATTTATAACTGTCGACAAAGAAATTCAGAAGCTGAACAAAAGAAATTCCCAAGTGAAGGCGAGAAAATCTATAATATTAACGAAATCATTGAAATCGGAATGGAAAAACTAAAGATGCTGAGAGTTTATTAAAATTATATCTAAAGAAAGCTGTTTTGATACTTCATCTGCCTTTTTAAAAATATATTTAATATATTATTATTATATTTTTTTGAAACATTTAAATATTCTACAAGACTCGAAACTACAATTTAAATTGCAAAAAAATAATATAAATTTATGAAACTCTGGAAACAGTTTATATTAATTGCAATAAGTTTTATTCCTAACTATTCTCTTTAGTAATTTATCTTTAATCATTCCAGAACTTGCCATAACTTTCTTTTGTATCTTGTAATCCTATATGGAGCAGGTTAAATTGCTATAATCTTTCTGCATTAAACTCTCTTCGATTGGGGAACTTTCCCCAGGGATCTGCTGTGATTTTCGCTCGCCGTTTCCAATTAATAGCGAGAGAGACGAAACTCAAGTTGGAAAACATAAGCTATAATCCATTTCTACACATAAATCCAATTAGGATTTGCGCGAATACACTTGGCACTTGGCACTTGGATGCCAAGCTGCCTGCTCTGGACACGATAACACATCATGCACCTTCCCCCTTCTTCATCACATTCGAAAGACATGTGCAGAAATCAAAGACAAAAGTAAAAGGAAAAAGTAAGAGGAAAAGTGGAAGTAAATCACTCAGCGCGATTTGCGCTAATAACAAAAATGATTCAACCAAGTGCCCTGTCCATGCCCCTTCCCCTCTCTCCATTCTACTCTCTGCCCCTGGGAGGCATTATCTGGTATGTGTGTGTGTGTGTGTGTGAAGTCTTTGCCACATGGCGATAATATCAGCTTGGCCGGCTCGAACGGCTAATGAACTCAATCAAAAATCGATTTGTAGAAGAGACAAGAAAGGGGGGAGGGGCGGTAAGTAAGAGGGGGAGTGGGAAGTGGGAGGTGGCTGCGCATCAAATGGAATTTATGGGATAAAATACTGAAAAAAAGAGAGAGAAACTTGTGCAACTTTCCTTATGAAAGGGAATTATTAATCGCGCCTGGGCAGGCTGAGTTCGTCATAAGTTCGACCCTGTTCCTGTTGCTGTCCTGATTGCTGCCACACACTCACACGCACACACACACATACGTATACCACATACATACATGTATATATTCTGGCTCTCCTCGAACCTGCCACGGACTGTCTGCGCGAACACAAAAAGAACTTGTCAACTGTCAAACGCTGATGCGGAGCCATTAAGAAAGAGAAACCCATATAAGTAACTGCCTGCCAGGGACGCACAGAGATGGGGAAGGGGGAAGGGGATGCAGGGTTAAGGGGGAGCGGGATACCCAAAAAATATTGTCATCATAAAGCGCTGCAAAGAAGCCGTTAAATATTATTAAGGAGACCATTTAAATTCATTAATGAGCCTTGGCTCTTTCTGTCCCGAATTTACATACAAACCTCGTGTGGAGCTTGTGTGTGTTTACCTGAGCGACGTCGCTTTACGACCCTGCTCTCCTCAATTCCCCCCTCCCCCTCTCCTGTCATACCTGCACTGAACAACAAGCCAGAGACCGTCTCCCCTGGGTCTGTCCGTCTGTCCGTGTGTCGGGCGAACACATCCTCGTTAAAACAAATGAGAGACGAGCGATATACAAAAAGGCGACGAACGAAATGCGAAATTAAATTAAGCAAATGAAAGCCCACGTTGACAATTTTCATATCGCTCTGCTCCTCTCTCTCTTCTCTCTCTCTCTCTCTCTCTTTCGCTCTCTATCTCTCTGCTCTTCTTCTGTTCTTCTCCCGCTGCATCCTCTCACGAATATTGCTTAAAAACGTCAATAATTCATTTGTTATGCCTGCACATTGAATGTCCCCGACATGAGATATCGTCCAGCCTCGGCCTCAGCTCCAAACCCGTCTCCGAACCCCCTCCCGCCGTCTGCAGCCTCCCCCCTTCAGTCTGAGATCGGCTGCAGCACTGCGAACATCGCGTGTTGAATTTGGAGCGCGGATTTGTGCGCGGCGCTTATGCAAATTAAGATGATTCGAAAGCAGTTTCAGGTTCTTCAGATAATCGCCTTTTTCATAGATTGTTAATGAAAGGAATCTCTAGATTGAGCACTTATTTTCCTCCATATGATGAGTTAGGAATCGTTCATTAAGATAACTTTATTAAATGAATATGAATATTTACTTTTTTTTTGTATATGGAAGAACAAAATAAATCAAAATTCTATTTTATTTTTGAAATATATTTATGGCTCCTTAAAAAAGCAGATAAACATAGTTTGACTACGATAATTTCAAAAATAACAGTTGTATAAATTATTTTCTTAAGTTTTATATATCATAAATATTACAGTTCTGATTTTTTTTTAAGAAGTATACAAGCATAACGTATTATACATTTTTTTTAAAATCAGTTTTACTTATAGTAGAGTTTCTACTGCCTTTTTCCTGGTTCTATTTAAAATTTATTTCTAGTATTCATTATTTTTTATTTATATTATGCTGCAGCACTATCTACCCCTTTTGCTGGCACACACGTCTCGAAATTTGATCGAAACGATTTTTCATTTGAGAACTTTTTGTTTAGTCGCGGCGCGAAAACAATTTCACCACTCCCCCTTCCCCCTGCTGCTGACATGCGCAACAAATTCATCATTAATTTTCCACATTATGTAAACATCGAGACAGAGTTATCATCAGGGGTTTTCCCCCCCAACCCCCGGGGGAAGCAAGCCGAGTGCAAACATTTTGAATACGCGCCGGACACGTTGACAGGCGAACTCTGACATTTTGATTTGCGTAATAAAATAATTAATGATCGGATCAGTGTCAATGGTCCCGGTTCCGGAACCGGAACGGGAGCCGAAATAAAAACCCGAGCTAATGATCAACCTAAGCGAACATTTCAACGTGTAATTAACTTGTGAAGCAGACGGATTCATTTATCACGAGAGAGTCAACTATTTTGGCGTGATTATTGCGACATAATTTTTATAAATGAATCGAGAGAGAGGCCCGAGAGACAGGGCCGAACAGACCGCGACAGACGGTCGCCCGAGTGACCGACTAAGCGCGCACCCAGCACTGCATTTTCTCCCCTCTCTCTTTCTCTCTGTCTTTCTCTTTTTGCGACACTTTTGCAATCAAATATTCAAAATTCATATAAAGCCCCCGACTGTGCTGAGAATTAGAAATTAGTAGAGCTCCCCCCTCTCCCCTCTCCCACTCAAGTCCCCAGGCAAAGTCCAATGTCGCGAATGACAGTGGCGAATGACAGTTATGGGACAAATGCGGTACTCTGCGCTACACTCCACTCCTTGCCGACGCGTATGAATGACTGACTCCACTCGACTTGCCCCAAGACCACGACGACGACCACGACGACGACGTCGTCGGCGATGGCTACTGAATTTTGGCGCCATCAATTTGGACGCGGAATTCTGCGGAATGTGCACGAACTGCAGAAAAGTAAACACAAAGTCAGCAAAGCAAAAAAGTAAAAGACTTGGAAAAAACTTCTCTCTTTGATTGTGCTTTCCACAATCGATAAGCGCGGAGGCGCCAGCGAAACCATTTTCGAGAATGGGCCACAAAAACTCAGCAATTCATCAATGGCATTCCCCAATTCGAATTAAAAATGCGACATTTCAAATATGATTGGGTCTGCTCAAGAAATTGGAAGAGGAAATGCAATTTCCTTTTAAGGTTCACGGGGAGTTTTGATCGAAAGAAATCAAAGGTTGGGAAAAAAAGAAATATATAAACTGAAACGATTTGATTATCGTTACTATAAATATATATATATATACAATACATATATTAAAACACGTCATATATTACATATTTCACAATGTAAAGGGTTAATATATATTATATTTTGAATATATTCTGAATATATTTTTTTACTTGAAAAAGAGTTTTTTTTTTGAGTCCAATAAATTCCTAATTAAATTCTTTTTTTCCTATTTTAGTTTAAATCATTAATTAATTCTTATTTTCATTTTTTCGACTGACCATAGTCGACTTTAAATAAATAAATAAATATGAAAACTTAAATTTTATTTTTTGACGGACTTTCAATGTTTATTTTAGGACAAGAAATCAGGTTTATAAACTGATATATTGTCATCATATAACATGACTTATAACCTTGAGAACCTTTTTTTTTATTATATATATTATTATGTACTTATTATTGTAAATATTATTTAATATTCTATATATTTCCTAGTACGTAAGTTAACTTGTGATCAAATCGTGGAACCGCTTTAGAAGATGATTTTGTAGATTTCCCATGAAAAAGTCAATTCCTGGTAAAATCTTAATATATCTATCCATAACTCGTGATATGAAATTTGAGACCATAAAACAAAATGATAACTAAGTTGTTGTTGTTATTCTTTGCATTGTTGTTGTTGTCTTTATTGCTCCACCCACTCTCCGCGGCAGATTGAGATGAAGTCGAAGACTCCATGTTGAACAGGTCCCCAGCCCAGCACACACACACACTCACACACACGGAGTTGAGGTGGGTCTAGCGAGTGGATACGGCATCGACGATTTGTAGCACAAACAAATTAAGCAGCGGTGCAGACAAAACAGACAAAAAGTAAAAGAATGAAGAGAACAGAAAAAACTTTGTTCATAAAGCGAATCGAACTCGAACTCGAACTGGAAGTGGAAGTGGAACCGAAACTGGAATTGAAACTGAAAATGAAATCGTATCGCAAGAGCAGACAAAATGTTCATGTGGGCCGACCTCAAGACCGGAGACAATCTACTGGGCGACTGGGAGAGACTGTAGAGCGGGAGGGGGGAGCTTTTAGAGCGTTTACTTCTAGTCTTTGATTGTAGATAAGTCCAAGTTGAATGCGAACGCGAGGCGAGAGTCGCATTTGCATTTGCATTTGCCCGTTGCATTTGTTTAATAATTTGCCATATTATTTTTTATTATTACGTTGACATGCTTTATTCGTGTTCACCTTTGGCCCCCCTCCCCCTCCAATCCCTCCTTGTCGTCGTAGTCGTTGCACATTGTTGTGCATATTGTTTATATTCATAACTTGTCGCTAGCCGATCGAGAGTCGCGTTTATCGAGCGGCAATCGATGCAGCTCGCCAATAAATTGGCTAACCAACTGCCTTGAAAACATCCAAGTCGAGCCACACTCCCCTCTCCTGCCCGCCCCCTGTTTAGTCGCTGCTTCTCCCCCGTCGGTTTGTTGTCAGGTCGGCGTGAGTTATGCCCCGACATCAAGAGTTATGACAATCCGCATACGACTCGACCCGTATATGCAATGTATCTGCCACTGCAACTGCATCTGTATCTGTATCTGTAGCTACAGCTGTATCTGTATCTGTATCTGTATCTATCTATCTATAACTTGTCGTTCGTTTAAAATGCACGAATGCCAAGCGCGTCGTTATAGCCATAATTTCAGCTAACTCAAGTAATAACTATTTATAAGATAGTTAATTCACATTGTTTTGCCAGTCGAGCCTCATATCGACATTAAATTATTGCGATTGTTCTTTGTTCCTTGGAAAAATAGCTGACCTAACAAATCGGGGGGATTTTGCATCGATCAATTGGAAAAACCATATTTACAACATGACGAATATTCAAATTTAAATGAAGAGAGAAAACTTGGTCAGCATTTGAGATTTATGCCTAATGATAAATAAAAGCTTTTAAGAGGGCAATGTACTTTCGATTTTCGATTTTTTTGTTTTGCTATGTTGGTACACTCTTCCCTAACATCTTCACCAAGATTCAAGTGCATAGCATTTATTGTTTGGTTGTGAGAGGCGTAAAGGTTATAAGTGTTTTGCGTGCTCGGCGATTTTTTGCTCAATTTTGACCAAAGGAACCGTCGCATGAGCATCGCTCAAGAGCTGTTGAATCACGTAAACGATGAACTAGTGACGAATCATGGTTATGATATCGAAATCGTCCCAATCCTTGACTTATTTCTGTCACTCAAACTAGCACTACCTTAGGCCCCTTTCAACACTTACAGGGTATCTGTGTGTCATTTATTTTCAGCTAAATCACAATGCGAATGACATTTCTTGACTTTGAATGGGAAATGAGAAGCAGACCCGAAGGGTTTATTTTATAGGGGCAGCGTAATTACTCATTTGTGCGAGAATGTCGAGTGAATGCGCATACTCATATGCATATTCACAAATGCATTCGTATTCGCACTGCCATCCCAGCACAAATTACAGTTATGTCGAACATGTAAAAGCTCTTAAAGTTTCGCACATAAAGCATAAATACATAAAGGCTCCGACTAATTAGTTCCGAATCAGCAAATGGCCATAATCGAAGTCCAGAAATGAGAAGATCCATTCATGCCGCCAGCTCGGAGACGCGTCTTTTTCTTAGGCTTCGCCCTAGGCCAGAAGAGTTTATAGCTGTCGCTGTCGCTGTCCTTGTCTCGCTCTGCGCGGGCCATAAAAAGGGCCAAACATATTTTAAAATCGGTTAACTGCCTTCTGGTCAGTTGCCTTTGTTGCCTACGTTGCTCTTTTCTGTTGTCTGTCGGACTCGTCAGCTTGTCTGCAATTAGCTTCACTCTTTCTCACTGCTCACACAGAGCCTTAGCCACCCACTCTTTGCAATTCTTCTTCTGCGTGAAGACTTCGCCATTTTATTGGTTCCAGCAGCTGCCCCCAGTTATGACTTATCAAATCTTCAGTTAGACGCGGTAACACATTGCTAATTGTACCAGGGCTGGCCGGGAACAGGCTATTATAGAGGGTCGTTTGATAAGTCGTGACTTTTGTATTTGCCGCGCACCTGCTCTAAATACAACACTGTCCTGTAGCAGTTATCGATTAACAGCTGACTGTAAAATTCTAGAAAGTGCGTTTTTGGTTTGCTTTTATAGGCATTGAAAGGGTTTTCTCAAGTAAAATACAGGTCGTTTGATAAGTCCGTGACTTTTGTATTTGCCGCGCACCTGCTCTAAATACAACACTGTCCGGAGTTATCGATTACGTATATATATTCTAGAATATATGAGATTAAGTATCTAAAAGATGAAAGATCTCTTTTTGGAAATTTTATTTTCCATTTAAACACAGTTTTTCGAGAGCAAATTAAACCTCTTTTAGTTGCCTTTCTTTCTTTATCTCTCCCACTTAATCTTCCACACTTTCTTCAAGCTTCTTCTGTCACTTGTGCAGCCCTGGTTCTTAAAGCAGAAGCCTTCAGCTTGAGCACTTTTATGTTTCGCACATGATTTTTATGCAGCGTGGCCGTAGACTCGAGTGGAGAGTGAAGAACTCACTGCCGTCGGAGTTATATTCCATGACGAATGGCAGGTGATCGGGCCTGCCCTCATTGCATTCCCTCGCAAGATCTGCCAGCGGAAATGTTTCATTGCCTTGAGAGTTTCAATTTCCATTTCTTTAAAACGAAAGTCTCGCTTTGCCCAGTGGGAATATCCTACCACTGCCACACTCTTCCCCCTTCCTCTCTCTCTCCCTTTCTCTCCACAGTCTTTCGTCTTGTCGAATTTAAAGTACTCACTTGATTGTTTTTCGTGTCGTCTTTGAGTGCTAATCAAACTGAGTAGGCAGGGAGGGGAAGGGGGAGCTTGGACTGTTTCGGGAGTTATGTGAAGTTAGTTCACACGATATTTGGCTAGAGATATGGAAAGGCGGCGATTAATTCAGTTTTCGTCAAAAAATTTGATAGGAGATTAGAGAGAGACGCCTTTTTATGGCCCGTACGTGTGCGCGAATTCGAGTAGCTAATCGTCGCGCTTAGTGGACATGTGTATTTGCCACCATTCCCACATGGTCAGAGACCCCTCTACCCCTAACCCCTTCTCCCCCCTCTCTTGCTCTGTCTGTGCCCCGTTGAGTTGTTCACATTTCATTTATGAACATTTTTACATATTTTGTTGCCCGCACGAAATTGGGCTAATTCGAACGTGCGTCTGGCAAGTCTGCTTGCGTGTGTGTGCCAGTGTGTGTGCGGGTGTGTGCCGGCTAGAGCTGCCATTAGAATTATGCGGGGAAGGGGCAGAAGTGGAGAGAAGGAGGTCGGTTTCATTGCTTTGTCGCTCGTAATTGTTATGCAAAACGCGCCTTCGTTGATTATTGCCAACTAAAATGAAATAAAAAACGAAATTAAAATAAAATACATATGCATAATTACACACACACACACACACAAGCATACATCTACCCACATGTGTAGACACTTCGACTTCGATAGGTCGCAATTTGGTCTAAGTACAAGGTAAAACTCTTTCACCTACACGCACTCATGCTGTCTCCCTCTTACTTTATATGTCATATACTATATACCTATATATGTGTCTACATACTCTTCGAGTACCCGAACTGGCAATCGCATTCGCGTTCGACTTATGCACATTTCCCACAGTTTTCGCTTGTGAATTTCTTTCTTTTTTTTTCCAAACATCGACAAGTTCATAAAATAATATCGTTAGATAATGCCCAGAGTCTGAATAGTATGAGGCACATTATATATGCATTGAATGAATGTTTGATTCGGGTAAATTACACAGAGTATTTTGTGCAGCGACTGTTGAGTACTTTAAACTGGGGATCACCTTAAAAAACATACTTTAACTTAAATTTTGATTCGATACAACTGAGGAATTCAAAAAAAATTACTAAATTTTGTATTTTATTCTATGTATGTAGATCTGTATGGTAATAATATATTAGAGCATAAAATCTCAACACAAATTGAAATAACATAATTTCAACATATAAATTGCTTCAATTTCCTCTTTGTTTATAATCTATAGAAACTTAAAGTTCTATATTTTGAAAATATTTGAGTATTCATTTCATATTTATATCCATTATTTAGTTCTTATTGTGATGTAATAAATATTTTAGTTACAAAGGTTCTTCTTCTTTAATCTTTAATCCATGGATAGAATAGAAGAAGATTCAAAGCGTGATCGTTTCATATTACACAATTATTCGATTCATGAACATGTTCCTTATCTCACTACTTTGTTTCTTCGCCATATTCCGATTTGAGAGGGAGCCTTGTCGCAGTGCGACATTTGTTTATCGAAATGCCAGAATGTCGAGTGGCAGCCAAGAGGAATGTGTGATTTGAATTGACATGCTCGGACAGACGGATATATAGTAAGGCAGACAAATCGATATAGTCGCGATATAGTCGCGATATAATTGCGATCCCAATTGTTGTTGTTGGCATTTAGCGAGCGATAAATAGAATAAGAAGACGCAACCATAGGTAGAGCCAGAGTGAATGACAGAGGGAAAAAGACATTTGCTTCCATTCACGAACCACGCGAATCTCTCGCACCACGAGTGATTTATGCACTCAGAAATGCGCTCTCGATGCGATGCTCGATCGATGGGGCGAATTTCTCGAGCTGCTGACGGAGGCACTGTAGTTGCAATAATTATATTTAAAACTCTTAATTGCAGACTCGCTAGCAAGCCACAGCCCCCCGTCCCCTTCCCCATTTTCTCCGCCCTTGCCCACATCGTCCGCCTTTTCAAAGAGACCAATGAGCTGTCATTAAATGAAAGCTGAAAAACAAGAACAATTGCCGAGCCATCAATCCGAATCGATGATACAGATACAGATACAGATACAGATACATTTGCAGACAGAGATGCAGATAGAGATACACAGCTACAGATGCATTTGCAGCTGCAGTTGAGGATTGCAGCTATAAAAAACCGAAAAATGCATTGTAAATGCAAATGAATTGGCCCCCGGCAGAAGGAGATCGAGACGAGGGGACGGAGGGATGCCTGCATATTTTGGCCAATATCCAAGGAATGTTTTTTAATCAGCACATAAAAAATATTGCACGTCTACAATTTTTCGATTCTCCCCCTCTCCCCAATTACCACCCCCCTCGTTACAGTCGACTTCCTTCGCGATTGCGATTCGCGCTCATTCGCTCGCCCGATTCGCTTCGATTTATTTAATTGCATTTTAATTTATTTGAATTATTTCTGTTGGCATTAATCGCTGCACGGCAATTTCAATTATAATAAAAATACAAATACAAAAAAGAAACAAAAACAACAAAAAAAGCGCTGAAGAATTTCAATTCAATAGTGCAATCGAAAAGCAATTATAAGAAAGCGTTTTACAGTCGCTTTCAAAAAATTACACACACAGCACACACACAGGCGAACACGCCGATTTGCCCATATGCAAATGCATATATATAGTATAGTCGGCTATCTATCTGCATATATATATCGTATACATATGTCTACTTATTGCAATGACAGCGACAGCGACGGCAAAACACATCATTAGCACATTAAAAATACTTCGTGACTTTGTTTGTTGTTTTGGCAAATGTTGAGTAATCGATTGGGTGATTAATCGAGCCAATTGATAGACACGACTTTCTATGGGCCAATCACTTGTAAAGCATACTTAGATAATAACTATAAAACTGATCAATACTCTCAATAATAACAATTGGACTGCATAGCTGCATTGTGGAATTTCGATATCGAGTTTAGATCAATCAATCGTTTACTATGGAGAAAACTCTTATTTCTTTAACCTTGAGCAATTGAAGTTATTGTGATAGTGTTTTATTCTTCTTCTTGTGGATCCTCCGCTAGTATTGGTCTAACTCAGAATGTTGTATCTTTTATATGTCACTCACAAATCAACTTAAAAGATTAAATTATTGATTTGCGGAGGCGGCAGGCGTGGCACCCAAAATTTGAGATAAACTTGATCTGCGCCTGGTAAACAGGAACCTTCATGCCAAATTTGGTGGTTCTAGCTTTTATAATAGCTGAGATCTGTGTGTTCACCTGCTCATCCGGACATCCGGACAGACACACAGACATGGCTTAATCGACTCGGCGAGTGATCCTGAGCAAGAATGTATATACTTTCTGAGGTCTTCCACGCCTCCTTATTGTTGCATGGTCAACTCTCGTGGTAAGTATTAAAACTTGCACAGATCGTTGAGAATTTAACAGATAAGGAGAGAGTTGCCAATGCTCATTTTATAAGGATGTTCGTTTTTATTAATTCTCTCGCAGATTCATTGAAACGTATCTCAAGGTTAAGAACCTTTCTTCATGTTCCTCTCTACATTAAAAATGAATAAACTAGAAATTTTAAATCGCCTTTCTGCCCTCGCATTTGCCGAATATGAATGTTATGAGCTGCAATCGCAAAATCGCAAATTTGTGGTATGAATTTTCAAAGAGAAGAGCGGAGGAGGGGGGGAACATAAAATCACTTAGGCTAAAAGGCCGTGAGCGTGTTCCGGCTAACTGCGCATCAATCACACGATTTATTATTCATATGTGGCCATTTATCGCATATGGCATCGATATCGATGGGGCGTGTGCTTGCGCCTGGGCAAACACGAGCGACTCAAATTGAGTTTCGTTTCAATATTTCTTGAGTGCGGGCGGGCAGGGGTATCACGTACGAACGGACCATATTATGGCAAATAAATGTGCCCAGGCATCGAGTTGGAGGAGGGAAAAGTTTAAAAATTGATTTTGCAGCTGGGAAAAAAGCATAAAAGGATTTTTCATATCCTGCTCGAACGGTTTCACTTCGAATTGATTTCTGTACGTAAACATAAATAAAATATGAACACAGCGCAAACACACACACACACGTAAAGTGGAGTTTGCTCAGCAAATATTTTCGCAGCGTTCAAGGTGGTGCTGCCCCGCCCCCAGCCCCCCAGTTGCCTGGTGGAGTGCTCTGCTCATCAAGAGTCCAGTGGCGAGCTGGTCAAATAAAGCCGTTAGTAAGTATTTCATAAGTCCAGCGAGAGTGCAAGCGAGACAGTGAGAACGAAAGAAAGAGGGAGAGAGAAGAAGCCTTGCTGGCCGACGCTCATCCTGGCAGATAAGCAATAAGCCCTGAGCTGATGGACAGCCCAAGTTTCATCTCGAGCATCTCAGGACTCTCAGCACAGACAAGACAAGAAGAAGGACTTCGTCGCCGTCTCCGTGCCCCATCTGCATCTCTTGCAGCCTGCAGCAAATACATTGGCACACGTACGCCTAATACAAACAAGGACATGAGCTCCGTTCGTGACTGAAAAGTTTTCTGCACTCGCTCGCTTCCTCTTCCTCTACATCTGCCCCTCTCTTCCACTGAGCTCGCCTCGTACTTTTGCTATTTTATTTCCATCATTTTTATTTTAACTCTCCGCTTGGGCGCACAGCGTCCGAAACTTTGCTTGAGATAAAAATTTCTTATTTATGGCTTCAGCTCAGCGACTCAAAAGCTCTCGCTAAGAATTTGACCCCACCAAAGGTGCCCCAAGAAGCGACCAACTCAAGGAAACTTCACATTCAACTCTTGTAAAAAGGAAATACGAGTCAGCAAAAGATATGGTAATAAATATATGGTAATAAATATATATATGTATAAATATATATATAAATTATTATTACAAAAATTTTTTCTACAATTTGCACTAACTATTCTTGCTACTATTGCCACTGTTATCATTACAGCTTTATAAACACGATATATACTCAGACTTATATATATAATAAAGGACAAAATTGGTAAAAAATTTTAAAAAATTTTCCATAAGTGAATTTAATGAAAAACAGAAGATTTAAGTTTATAGAAGGCAGTAAGCTCAAAGAGTTCTGCAGTACTCAATATTTTATTTTATTTATTTAGTTCAGTCGACTAGAAAAAGAATTTTACATATAAATTAAGACTTATCGATAAAAATGGGAAGTAAATTTATAGAACTTAATAAAAGTTAACAAAATTGTGTTCATAAATTGAAAATTAACGAGAGTCACAGTGGGATACACTTCGATTGGTCTAACTCAGAATGTTGTATCTTTTATATGTCGCACAAATCAACTTTAAAAATTAAATTATTGATGTGCGGGGGAAGGTGGGAGATGAACTTGATCCTGGTAAACAGAAACCTTCATGCCAAATTTGGTGTCTCTAGCTTTTATAACACTTGAGATCTGTGTGTTCATTTGGTCATCCGGACATCCGGACAGACAGGCAGTCATGGCTTAATCGACTCGGCTAGTGATCCTGTGTAAAACTCAGTAAAACCCAATCAGATCGGTAGGTGATACATTCTGTTGCATAGATCATCATCGAAGTTAGAGAGTGAGGTGTAGAACATTGAACTAATTCATTTACTCACTTTAAAGTTGAAAGCGAGACAATCGGATGCTTGAAGAAATGGTTTTTTTAACCCGCAACCAATAACTGTTAAATTGCGAATTGCCATCAAATCGTTGGCTGAGTAAAGTCTTTATAAATCTAATTTCCACTCTTGAGCCAAGTCAGTTGGGGCAGGTGTTGAGAACTGAGTGTGAGAGCAAATCGAAAGGCGACTTCGACGTGAAATCACAATTAAAATGCGCAGCTATAAATTGTAGCCACAATTAAAGACTCAAAGACCCGAAGAGTCCAAGAGACGAGGAGAGCACTCTATAAGACTCTTTCCAAAGGAGGGTTCAATAGCCTCACATGGGGGGAGCGGGGCTGTGGGGATGGATTAAGTAGCCGTGAAATGGAGCAGGAGGCGCGACTTGGAGTGATTTCAAATCAAAGTGGGGGAGGGAGGGACAGAGAGAGAGAGATAGTAAGCTAGTGACTGGTAGGGTAGAGGGAAGGAGAGAGAGGCAGCAGGTGATAGTGAGGCAGAGGTGGTTAAGGAGCGGAGGGGGAGGCTTCTCTGTAAAACTCACACGAACAATAAGTTAATCAATCTCAAATTTTAATTACAAAGTAACAACTTCCTTAAGCAATTTCAGGCGCGATGAACTCACCGCGAATCGCAGTTGGCGTCGCAGTCACAGCTGGAGTTGGATTTGGCTTCGGAGTTGGAGTTGGAGGCGAGTCACCTGGGCTGTTACCTGGTTGGCATTTTGGTTAATGCGTACTCGCAGGCGGCACAATTTACATAAAAAGCCGCAGACGCAGACGCTGCCGGCTCAAGGTGTGGGCCAAGTTTGTCTGCCTCTGTCTGCCCCCCTGTCTGAGTGTGTGTGTGTGTGTATCCCTGAGCTACACTCGTTCATTGGCCGATCTACAGATACAGATACAGTTGCAGTTGCAGTTGCAGACACAGTTGGGGCGCGCTCACATATTTTATGTAATTTGTCTTTGTTTCGTGTAATAAAATTGTGAATTGCAGTGAGAGGAAGAGGAAGAGCATGCCCTAGGCCGGCTGTGTGTGTGTGTCTGTCTGTGTGTGTGCGAGTGTGAATGTTAATGCTCACACACCTCCGCCCTCTTCCCTCTGCCTTGGCCCCTGTCTAAAGTGGCAAATGAAAAATGAAACTCAACGAACGAGTTGAAAATTTATTTGAATTTTATGCGACTCTCGTCGTGCTCTGCGACCGCACCCCGCCCCCGCCCTCCGCTCCTCGTACTGCCTGCGCCTCTGCCCTCGCTGCCTTTCGTCTCTCTGCGCAGGCGTCACAGCCAACGCCTCCAGCTGAGCGGCGGCTCTTGGTTGTTTCCCCTTTTGCGCAGATGCACCACGTCCACATCGCTGTAATCCTTTGTGGCTCGCGCAGGTGACAGCCGCCGGTCATGGAAATCGATTAGCAGCCGGCTGAGGTCAAAAGGTGCAAAGATGCCCCCGATACTGGACACTGGACACAGGACAGCAGCAGCAGAGCCAGCAGCAACAATAGCAACAGCAGCAACAACAAGAACACTAACAATGGCAGCAACACAAACTCCCGTCTTGCCTGCAACAGTTTGGCATCGAGTGCGGGGCATGTGGCACGGGGCACGCTTGGCTGCCTTTCGTGGATTTTGACAAGTTTATTAACTCGCTGGCTGCACGCACAGACACGCACAAACATGCGCGGACAGCGCAAGCCCACCCAAAACCAAGACCCCCACAGCAGCAGGTACTGAGAGAAAATCAGGATACGGAAAGTATTGATATTTCAGACTTGGAAAAAAAAAATAAATAAATTCATCATAATTTTATTTCATTTTTATTTAAGGTAAATATTATTACTCAAAAAATAAAAAAGAACTAAATAAATAAAGAAATAAATAAATAAACATGAAAAAAATTAATCAATCAATTAAAAAACAGAATAAATATAGTATTTAATTTGTTTATTTATAATATAGTAAATAATTAAAAATAATATAGTAATTAATTAATTAATCGATTAATAAATAAAGACAAATAAATAAAGTTATAAATTAGTTAATAAACAAATAAATAAATAAAAAATAATAAAAAAAAACTATTAAAAAAAATAAATATTATTAATATATTAAATATATTTCTGCTTTGAACTCTTTAGTTTGTTCAGCTGTAATTTCTGAAGACAGTTACTTAGCTTTTCGCTCAGTGCATTTATTAATTCAAAGCCCGCGATTGCTTGGGGGGTTGCCCCGTCACAGCCTCAACCCTTTTGCCACGGTTCGTCGTCCAAATATTTCTGGTCGAAGTTTTGGCGCCGTAAGTCGAAATCTTTTGTCAACTCCCGTGGCACCTCCCCCTTCGCTCCTCTCTCCCCTCCCGCCTGTCTATATACTCCCTTGCCTGCTCGGCGGCCTCGTCTAAGCATCTTGTCAAGGTGCAGCCGCAACCCTTTCGCTGCGGCAACTCCCCCGGGGGCGTTGTGTACGTGCCCAAATCAGCTAGAGAGGGGGCGGGGCAGGGCAGGGCAGGCGGTTTCTTCATGCGGCTTGCTCTGTGGCCAGAATTTTGATGGGGTTTGTGTAGGGTGGAGGCGGAAAGGGGAAGGAGAAGTGCTCCGCGCTGCGTTGGCTTTTCGCCGCCAAAAAGGATGTTGCGGCAAAATCTGCGTAAACTTTGCGCACCCCCTGACCCCACCCCTTCATATCTTTGCCTTTTGGCAGTGCCGTAGTGCGAGGGGGGCGGAGGTAAGCAGTGGCTGCATGTGTGTGCTTAAAGGGTTCAGTTGCGAGTTTACTTTATGTCTTATTTGCTTATGAAATAAGATATTCTGAGAGTTGCCACCGTTTTTGGGGCAACCCTTGCTCCCCTGCGCCGCCAGGATTTATGCATAGCTATATCTGCAGATATATATATGTTTTTTCGATTCGATTTTATTTTCTGTTTATGAGTTTGCCTGACGTCTTTATGCTCCTTGCTGCTTTACGAGGGTTGCCAAGCCCATCAGCAGTTAAAGGGGTGTCTATAGGGTGTACATATGTATGTAGATTGCATTGGCAATTTAATCTTTTCTATTTCTTTGCAACACTGCAACAAATAAAGCAGCTTGAATCGAATGAGACTTCGCCAAATAGTTGATAATATCTGGAAAATGTAACCCCCTCTCGAAAGTAATTAAAGCAATTCACGCGCCACTGCAGAAACCGAACACAATAAACAATTGTTTCGCATCGCCAGCGTATCGGGAATCAGGTCTGGCGCGTGACCAGTGTCCTCCGTGCAGAGGGGCGTAGGTGCCAGGACTAATGAATCGCCACAAAGGGAACACCTTGCTGGTTAGGGATGCGGACAGATTTGGGCGTCAAATAAAAGTGGCAAACAAAGCAAAGAAAGAAAAAATAAAGAGGAAAAGTGGCAGGCAGGCAGGAAAAGTGAGTGGCGCGTGTTGGGCAGGGGGAAGGGCAAGTAAAGGGAAGGGGGAAGCGTGAATTGTTGTCAGTTCCAGGGAAGCCTTCACGCTGACCGCCTGCTGCTGCTGCTGTTGCTGCTGTCCCTCCGTCACTGACTGGCACCTAATGCAGAGACACACACACACGCAACACATATTCAATACAAACACACACACTCACACACACACATACACAGAGGGTCATTGTGACTGCCCCGTTACAAATTGTTGTGGGCGTTCCAAATCCGCTTACAACTCGACCTCGACTCGCCTTTCCACGCACACACTCGCACACTCACACTGAGGTATGTCCACACACAGACACACACACACACGCAGGCTTGCACTTATTGCTATATAGAGTCATTCTCGCATCTTCGCTTCACATTTTTGAGCGTTAAATCGCCAAAAATCGTTCGTTAATTTTGACGTTTCTCTTTTGTTGCCAGGGTTGACTGAAGGCCAAGGGTCAGCTGTCCCCCTCCCTCCACCCACACGTCACTGCTTGACCGGCAGCAGCAGCTCTGCACCATCCCTGGACCCGCAGATAGGGTGACACATCAAGACATGTGGGTGGACATGAGCGCGTCTCCTCCTCCTCCTCCTCCTCCCCTGCAATTGGCATTGTTCATCGTCGCTGGAGATTAAAAATTTAATTCGAAATTAGCGCAATTGTTGGCATTTCTAACCCTCCCCTCCCCTTTGCCAACGTTGCCCCCCTGTAAGGGCACATAAAACAATGCGATATGTGAAACACAAATAAAACTAACGATTTACCCCGACTACATCGAACTGGTCAGTCCGAAGCGGACATCGAACGAGCGCCGTTACAAATGATTGAAAATATTTCCCGATTGTTTCCTATGAAAATCCCATTTTATGGATTATCCAAAGAATTTCGCTTTTAATTTCTATTTCAACGGGGTACCTTATTGCAATTAGCCTAAGGGGTGGGTTACAAAAAGGGGGAACAAAATTGTACATGGAACATCTAAGAATATTTAAAAGAATTCAAGAAGGAACTTTCTCAACCATAAGATTTTTTATGGCATAAAAAATATATATTATATATACGATCTCATATGTAATTCTATATACTGCTGCAGAATTAAATGGTATTGGGCATATTCAATTTTATGTCTCACTTTCTAAAATCAAAACTGGCCTTCATATAGAAACCAGTATATCGGCCGATTGTTTCTATGGCAGCTATATGTTTTAGCGGTCTGATTTTAATGAAATTTCATAGGTTTATTTAATATACAGAAAGAGTCCGATGTAGTCAATTTAGTGGCAATATCTTGATAAACAACAAAAATCGGCCGATAGTTTGTATGACAGCTATACGATATATAAGTACGATCTGCATTATACCGACTCATTTATAGCGCACAGCAAAAAGAAGCATGTGTGTGAGGTTCAATCAAGATAGCTTTAAAACTTAGCTACTAATTTGAGTTGTAACAGACAGACATGCGGACAAACGGACAAACGGACAGGGTTAGCTTACTTCCTCTTGATAATATAAACTTATACATAGCTCGTATAGTTTCTTATTCCTCACGACCTTTGCCCGAAGATATATCGTTCTTACTATACCATAAATAATTTATTCTTTCCATAAAATTTACAATTTAATGGAATAATGCTGGATATAAGAGTCGATTCCTAGCAGCGATTTACACAGTTCTTCTTTTAGAGACCGTCAAAATGTTGTTTCTTTTCGCATACACAAGCCTTATGATTAGTTCGATATTGCGTCTCTGCGATGGATCGAATCTTGTGACGAATTTATATTCTTTGGATATCGAGTGAGTTTACTGAACTCTTTACTTTCAATTTCCTGAAACGTTTGAACTTTTGTCAGTCAAGAATGCGCCACAGATGAAGGGGTAACCAAAGTCTTGACACTATTAGCAATTGATTTGGAGAAACTTCTATCCGTTCAGGATAAAATGGCGCATCAGTTGGAACGTATTAAATCGGATCAAAAGCTACTCGCAGATGGTCAAAAACAGCTGGAAAAGATAATGACTGCTCCGCCAAGCACCAACCCGGAACAGACAAAGCAAGGTCGAAGCTGTGCTGAAGTGATTTCGCCTAGCAAAGGCAGTGGAATCTATGAAATACGTGTTCCCCGCTTCAGTGATAAGCCATTCAAAGTGGCTTGCGATGCGAGCACTCGTGGTGGCAAGTGGACGATTGTCTTGCGTAGACTGAATGGGAACATAAACTTCTATCGAAAGTGGGCCAACTACAAAGTGGGCTTTGGCCAATTGGAGGGTGAATACTTCTTGGGTCTGGACAAGATCCATGCAATGACCCACGATCAGGAACAAGAATTAATGTTCATCTTAGAGGATAAGGTCGGTGAGGTTAGGTATGAGGCCTATGACAGTTTTGCAATCGGGGACGAACTCGATCTCTATAAGCTACATACTCTGGGCAAGGCCTCGGGAACTGCTGGCGACTCATTCGGTGGCCACCGTGGAATGTATTTCACAACTCAAGATCGGGATAACGATATATGTGCAGTAAATTGCGCACAACTGTACACCGGAGCGTGGTGGTATAGGGTTTGCCACAATAGGTAAATATGCAATACATTTAAAAAAAAAAAAAACTTAATTTTTCTGTACTGTTTCAGTAGCCTGATGGGAATGTACGACGACGACACCTATGGAAAAGGCGTCAATTGGTGTTCCTGGCATGGCACTAATTATTCACTCAAGGGAGCTGTCATGATGATAAGGCCCAGATAGATCTAGCTTTAGCTTTCTCCTACTGTAAGTTTGCTATATTATTTGTGAATATCTTAAAATTTACAAATTTAGAATTACCTAGATAAGAAAGTAGGGAAACTCGGCAAAGAAAAAGAAACGGAGCGATATGGAAAATATTAATAGAAAGCAATTATATTAAATAAAGGTATATACATAAAGTTGGAAAATATAAGAAAGTTCTATACATATCCATTCACTATTCCATGATACTGAGATATTATAAAAAAAAATAAGGAAAATCAGCGCGTAAACTTTAATAAAAAGACATTGCAAATGATAATTCGTCTTCTTTTGAACTATCCTATGCAGTTTTAAAGACCCAGTTTTGTTGATTAACCTCTTTTTAAGAAACAATGTTTGCTAACCCAAATGCAATGCTTACTTCATTTATTTCCCCGAACCAATGCCCCCCACTGTAGACAAACTATGACAGTTACTCAGCTTTTTTATAGCACATTTTATATGATTTTTCAGTTTTAAAGTTCCCCCTTGACTCAAATCTTGCATTATCTCTCCCAATAGTTTAACAGTCTGCAAATGGAATGGAAGATAAAACTTACCCACACTGACCGCCATTTGCAACCCCCTTGTGGGCCCACGCAGTGTAGGGTCTAATTTGGGAATCGGAATCGCCGGCGGACATATCAATCAGGCGCTAAGAAATTGGATCGCACCAAGAGCGGACAGCGACGAGGGGTGTGGCGTGGCTGACCATGCGACTGGACAGGGATCTGCGCTGGCAGCGGCCATAAAAGCCGAACAATGGCGTGTTAATGGCAACTTTAAACTGACACCACTCCGCTGGGCACTTCGCCGGGTTAATCGGCAGCAGGGTGTCGGGGCAGCGGGGCAGCGGGACAGGGTTACCACCCGCTGTTATCAACTGGATTAGACGGGACCCCGCCCTCCATGCGAGTGATAAATGTGATGCCAAGCGGAGCAACGGGGCGAGTTCCGAAATAGAGTTGTCAACTGTCGCAATGCACTCTAGAGTTCAGCTGGAAAGAAACAACAATTTGACATGCCATGTGTATTAAGAAGAAACAGTTACTAATATGTTTGACATTGTTTTTTTTTTCATGGGAAACTTTTTCACATTTTATAAAGTATTTACAACTTTTACAGTGTTGAGAAACTACCAAAATACATTAAGTATTCAAATTAACCTATCTTCAGCTTGTAAATTATATTAAAGTGTATACAAAGTTCCGAATCACATTGCTTCTCACTAAGCATACCCTCTTTGTAAGTGCTTCACAGGGTATACCCGATTAAATGTGCCGCTGTAGGTTTGCTTTATGATTCAATTACGCTCAATAAAAGTCACTGAAAATCGTTGCATATTAATTTCAAACAGCTGCCCACACACACACACACACACACACACACACACACACACACACACACACACACACACACACACGCACTCGCACAACCAATTGGCGCCTCAATTGTCAATTGTCAATTGATTTTTGCGGTTTTTAACAAAAATGTTTCACACACGTTGCCATTTTTTTGCCACTCACTGTTGTGGCTGTCTGCTGATGCTAGTGCCACGCCCATTTCAACACTATATCTATGCACACGGTTGTTGCCGTGTTGTTGTCGCGTTCGCCAGGTGTATAACTAGTTGTCGTCTGTTTGTTTTGCTAACCGAAGTGTTGACTTTACGGACAACCGACGCTTTTTTGCGCCACGAAATCAGCCCAAACCGAATTGAATCAATTGAAGTGTAACGGTAACATGATTTTCTATATACATATATGCTAGAATAGAGATATACAAACGATACAGTTGATTGTTTTGAGAAGAAAAAAGTTATTGCAGCCTGGAGAGAGCGAATGGGAATCTCATGTTGGTGGAGAGTTATAATACAATTAAAACATATTGTATTCCAGTTTTAATATAAATAATAAATAGCTAGATTAATATTCTTTATTAAATCTAGCTCGCACTAAGCAAAAGAAGACTAAATAAACAATAAATATTCATTCATTTGAGGCACGTGCCAGAATATGAGACAGAATATATAAAACACTGAGAGTAAAATAAGCTGAGGTCAAGTTCAGGGCGCCGATTTATTAAAAGAGAGAAGCACAAAACACTCATGCTATACGTTATCTCGTGCCGAGAGATTTCTGAGTATTCGCTTCTCTTGATGAATCATTGGAATACCCCAATGTATTCTGTGACTTATCAGCGTAGTCTGCTCGTCTGCCTAGAGCTTTCTTTCATTCAGAATATGTTTATAGAATTTGCTTCTCTATTATAAAATAAACATTCCAATTTTCAAGTATTCCCCTGCAATATATTGCAACTCGTAGTCCTTCTACAAATGGGAAAATGAAACCCCCTTCTAGATCTTGAATCTTGAATAGATCCATCAGTGTGGCAACAAAGCTAATGAGTATTTTATATAGTCTAATTTATATCAGCGAAGCCCCACGACTCAAATCGAATTGTTTTTCCCGCTTACATAAAAAGTGCTTTTTATATTTATATGAGAACGTGATAATACCCCCAGTCTGAGAGACCCGTTCACCGGGAGGGCATAAAGAGCACACAATGTAGTTTAACGGTCAGTTTACTTACACAAAATGTTAATGTACCGCCCCATAAAAACTTCATTACACGGCCCTAAAAGCCCCGCAATGAAGGCAACTAAAGACGAACTAAAGCCAAAGCATACCGAACTGAACCGAGCTGAATAATATGAAAAAAACTCAATTAAAATTCAAAAGCCAAAAGCCAAAAACAAACAGAAACCACCAAAATTGTGGTGCGTGCTTATCGCCGAATCCGATTCCGATGCCGATGCCGACTCTGAACCCGAAGCTGAAGCCGTGGCCGAACCCCAACCCGAGCGGGAGCCTCAGCTTGATGAGCTCGATAGAGCGACAAAAGGCGACTACGAAATAAATTAAAAATACTTTTTTCTACCCGAATGTGGCACTACGAAAGGCAATGCGAGGAGAGCACATAATAAATATCAAATAAAAATAAAACCAGCCGAGGGAACAAGCAACAAAAAACACAATTAAATAAGTGCATAGAAAACAAATGCGTTCAAGAAAGAAGCGACGAACAACGAAAATAAAATAAGAAAAGAAAAACACAAATTAAAATAACACCAAGAAATCTCAAGTACTCGACGTGAAAGGGCAACACGAACCAACAACAATAAGAAACGACAACAACAAGACAATCGACAGTCGGGAAACCTGCGTTAAAAGACACCATCAAATTGGTAAGTCGGGAAATGTAGAGTTCAAAACGAACATGAATACCCTAGTGGATGAATTCTGGAAGAGTTAAGATAGTCTTTTGATAGTTTAGAGAGCGAAATAAATTTTTTGAATACATTAAAAGTTAACAAATAAAATAAGATAAGTATAATGAAAGTAGAAGAATTGTAAATAGTACTAAGGCAATAATTAATAGTTATTATTATTTATTTAACCTTATTTAATATAAACTATGGTCTGTCGACTATTTAAAACAAATGGCAATTTATTAACCTTATTTATTTGTAAGTATCGAATTAAATATATAAAAATATTGTAGGAATAATTTTAAATTAAAAGTAAAAATTTAAAGGAGAAGTACAGAATTTTATTAGAATTTAATACATTCAAGAAACTATGAAATGGAATGTAAGAACAATTTTAACCTTTAGAAATAAAAACTTAAAGGAAGTAGAAAATTTAATTAGAATTAATTGGATACAAGCAAATATGAAACATTATCAAAAAAACTTATTGCAATTGAGTTAAATATTTTGTAGAAATTTATTTGTATTATTTAAATAAATAAAAAACATACATATTCCCATTTTAAATAGATGTTATCTGTTTTTTATGTTCCTAGAATAACTGAAAGAAATCTGAAATTTTATTTTGTTTTGATACTTTATTTAATTTCTTATAGCCCTTCCCGCAAGCCCACTACACCTTCCGTTAGGGTATTCGTTATATCTATGTGCATATAGTGTTTGATAGTGAGAGGGTCGCTGGTCGCGAGCCGCTCTACTATATTCTTCTGCATATCTGACCGATGTAATTGCCGGCGACGTGACTCGAATTCGGAGCAAGACGGTGTCACGGGGTGTTGAGGCACGTTTTGCGGAACCAAAACAACTGAACCAACAGTGGCAATGATGGCGGCAATGGTTCCCCTTCCCACTATCCCCCCCCCCTATTCCACATTCAAAAATATTTGGAGCACAACGAATGGTCTCATAACTGGAGCAGAGACCGAATCCGACTCGAGTGAGTTGAGTGAACTCGGCGCATGGCGCAAATGGCGGCAACATAAATTTCCTTGCTTCGTTTTTTAGAATCGGAAGAAGCGAATGTTCGATGAAAAATGCCTTCGGTTTACCATTAATCCAGGCAGCCTAATCCAGAGCGACAGATCATTACACACGCGCCAGAAGCCAACCCAGAGAAAGAAAGAAGAAAAAACCAAACTTGCCTATTCAAATTTATTAATAAAGAAAAATGCTCCGAAAAAAACAAAAGAAACAAAAACAAAGAGCGGATGTCGCGCAGTGTGCGTGGCACGCTACACGTGTAGTTAGGTACTAGAGCACACTGTGCCATATAGACGATATTCCCTGGCTGTTGTTGCAGTGTAATTTATGGCAGCGCAGTCGCCGAGACATGCGAACTAATAGAATCATCATCATTTATACATAGATCGCATACGAATGCATTGCTTGGGTAATTTATGCGCCCTGCATACCCCACACCCAGTCGCCACCCTCCCTCCCTCCTCGCCCTCTAGGTCATCCACGTTGACAGGGGTCACAACACCCGCCAAATCATAGGTTAATCATCGCAACTGACCCCCGACGACCGAAGCAGGGCGAAACACATTTGAATATCGATTACGCACGATTATCGTTTGCCGTGTGCGAATCAGGGTTGATTAAGCTGGCATGCAGTACCCTAAAGGTGACCCTAAATGAGATCAATTTGAAATGGAAACATAAATTATTCGAAGTGAACCGATCACACAAAATCAGAATAGATTTGAGCTGGAACCTTTCTGCTCGCATTTGATCGATTTCTTTAATTCTAGAAAGCTTCTTATGTATCCGATAGTTCTGTAAGAACCCCAATTCCTTTAGGGCACCCCTTCCCATACAAAACTCATTGGTTTAGATAATTGTGGTTTTACTTTCAATGAACCATAAATTTGTCACTAGCAAGGGAATTTTCGATTTAACTAAAATGGGATTCATGCTAAACGGAAATGAATAAAAATCGACGGCAGCCGATCACCAACTGCTTCCGCCAAACCCTCCAGAGTTGCCGCCACCCATGCCGCCCATACCAACGCTTGGATCGCCCAAACCTGTCAGAAGGGAAATACAGTAAGTCTCTGTATATATTTTATATATTCCTGAGCAATATCCTTGCTTACCGTTGCGCGTCATTGCGGAGGGATATCCACCATAGTTGTTGCCCATGGCGTTCATGCCCATAGCTCCCTGACCTTGCTCCATGCCTGATCCACTGTGGTAAGCGAGGTTAGAGTGAGTTGAATCGCAGGAGAGGATTGAGGAGTGCACTTACTACATATCCGATTTACCATCTGCTTTAGATACATTGGTATAGCGCATCATAGACTGGTTGTAATCGTCGAAGGGGCCTCCTGCTTGACCTTGGCCCATGTGTGACATCTGGTAGTTTGATTGAGAGCCGGGATTGCCGCCGTGACTTTGATTCGAGTGCAGCCACTGCGATCCACCGCCGTAATCGGCGTTGTTGCTCATCTGGCCCATCTAAGGTATAATAATAATATAACGCATTGATCGATCGATCGATTGATTGATTGATTGATCGATTAATCCTGTACGCTCACCTGCGGATACATGGGGGATGCACCGCCACCACCATTACCACCCATACTGTAGTTCCAGTTGAACTCTGCACCACCTGTATTACCGTAGTTCATATTGTTTTTTTTAATTCAATTTTTTTTTTTGGGGATTTTTATTTGTGTTTTTGGGCCAAAAAAATTATTCGAAAAATTTCAATATTTTTTTCTTTTGATTTTTACAAATCAAAATGTTGTCTACAGAAATGTTGGATTCGAATGACTATATTTCTAATCCACAGTCTAGCCCTAGCCGCTGCGAGGGCATGAAAAGTTTTGCCAGGCCAACTTGTTGAGAAGATTCTGAACACTCACGAATAACATATAGTAAGTAAATATGGAAATATTGTAGAAATTGCTTCAGAGTAATTAAAATTATTATTGTCTACCCTCGTTCACAGTATTATAACTCAAGAATAGCAAAAAACCTGAGGGATTTGCTGAAATCTACTAACCTCTCTTTTAAATCTTCAAGAAAGGTTCAATTTAACAGTATTTTTGATTCTTATATTAAAAATAGATTAAATAAATGCTTCGCCAATCAAAATAATTTATATTCTTAATATTTCTAGAGATTGCTTTTGTTTAGAAAGACTTTCTTGAAAGTTTTCTTCTCAAATGTCTTTATAAAAAGGTAATTCATATATCTTAAATATAACTGAGAGGAATATCATAAACAAATAAGGAAATATATATGGCTAGACTTTTATTGGTATGATTTGGATTATTTCTATATAATATTCAAATAGAAAAGAATAGATATAGTACCCAATCCAAGAGTTAACATTAAACAACCTGATATTCTTTAAGATTTATAATGTTTTCATAACAAGAATAACTTCTCATATATTTCCCTGAAATTTCCTATGAATAGATTCCATCTGCAGACGCAGCCGCAGCTGTGCGATGTTCAGTTGGCCGTTAAACAGGTCCCTCGTCCATTATCTGTCTATATCATGTATATATTTTAGGCGCACTTCGTGACAGAGAGAGAGAGAGGGAGAGGGAAGAACAATGGGCAGGCAGAGGACAATGCAAGAATGACCTCATAAATCGCATCGTTATGAGGTTCATAAACAGATAATTGCTTCATATTCATAACGCCAAGGGCAGAGGTCAAGTGTCGCATTGACCTCGAACGACAAATGCAACCGCTGTGCAAACCAAACCAAACCAGCAACTATCCTGTATCCATCCATCTGTTATAGCCTCATATTCTACCTGCCCAGATCGGCTTTTGTGTTCTTTAGGTTTTTTATGCTCAACAATATTTGGAAGAACTCGGCAATATCCGAAGATTTATGGCCCGAAAAGAAGACGAAGATGTCGCGTTGCTTTTTAGGCCTCAATTTAAAAGTCATAAAGTGATGAGAACGTCGTATGGATCCGTATATAACGGGAACATCGCGTGCTTTTCTCGCGCTTCTCGCGCTTTTCCGACCATTAAATTGTTTTGTCACCTGTTGAAAGCATTTTTTATCTCTCTAATTGAAAATATGTGAAAATGTGTCGAGCGTCGGAAAATTTCATAAATCTCATTGTGTTGTCACATGCCCCAAAACGCGACACGCGCCACGCTGCCCCACAGCGTCAGTGTCAGTGTCAGCGCGGAAAAACTCTCCTCTCGGCATTTCCCTAATTTTCTCCTGTTCGTATTTGTTTCCCTAGTTTTCTGTATTTTTATACTATTTTCTTTTGCGGTATTTTTAGAATTGATTTCCCTGGCAGAATTATGAATTTCACTCGAGTTGCGTTGGCTTTTCTTTTCCGGCAATTAGCACCTAACCCCTTCCCCGCGAGTGGAAACCGAACACACATTTGTCAGGCGCACTCGAATTGGACCCGGGGGCGTCCTAATGCTGTTCCCGAAAACATTTTGATTTATCAAATCTTTTTACATTCCAAACATGAAAGCATCGCTCTGCCTCTCCCGGAGTCATCGAAGTCATCGGAGTCATCCGCATTAAGTCGAACAACTCGAAACGATTTAACCCCTTTGACCCCACCCACTCGCATCTCGAGGGCCCCTAACGAGACATGCGAGGGCCTATTAAAAAATTGTTTATGAAAACAAAACATTTTCAGAGCGATTAATCATCGCCATTGCATGGCGCGTGGGGGAACAGTTCTCTGTGCGTCCCTCTCTCACTCACTCTTTCTGTCTGTCTGTCTGAGACGTCACCCCTTCTCTTTGCTGCTGTTCACGATGATGATGATGACGATCTCCATGGCCCAGTGGCAGCTGGGCGCGATTAGGTTTTCATGCGGGGAAAACGGGAGAGCGCTTGTGGGGGGAAAAGTGTTAAATGCCTGCCAATTAGTGCCGCTTGTTGGGGCTCCGCGCTCTTCCTCCTCGTTCTTCTAATTGGCTAAAATATGAAATGCTCTTCAATTAAATCGTCTCAATAAATCGTTCTCGATTGCGAGAGTGTGAGAGAGCGAGACAGAAGAAGGTGGCCCGTGTGCGTTGTTTGTTTTGTTTTTTCTTATATTTAGAATTCGATCACATTATAAATTTAATTCAATTTATGTTGTGCACTGCGCATTAATAAATATTTTTATTTTAAAGTACAAAAGTGATAAGCAAAAATATTGCAAGCAAAGAGAAACTTAAAACCTGCAGCGTCATCTGCTCTCTTTGCGCCGCACTCAATGTCAAGACCGACAACAACAAACATGCACAGACAAAGGCTCTCTGAGAGCGCTAAACAGAACGCAGGCTCAACAACAGATCTTAGTCAATTTGCTTAGAAAGCAACAACAACACTGCGCACAGTCGCATACTTACTCTCATTTTTAGTAGTCAGAGAGCGCATTTCAGTGAGTGCAAGCAACAACAAGGCTGTTGTGTGGTGAGAGTGCATGCGGAAGAGTAAAAGAGTTAGATGAGTGCCAAAAAAGAACAGCAAATACTCACTCTCCCATTGACAACAGGCAGGCAGAGCAGGCCAAAGTCAAATGTGCATTTTTGACATTATCGATAACCGATAAAGAGAGTAATTCCCACATCTGTCTGCCTGAAGTAACTGTTAAGTGAACTGTGCTTTCGCGAATAATTGAAAAATGGAATTTACAAGCGCAAGAAAGGGAAGGCAGTAGGAAGAGGGAGTCATTAGGGCAGTTATTGAAATCGGATGTGACAGTACCCACTCATAGATAGCGCATTACGACGCCCGGGGTCATTTGAGTCATCTGTCAGGAGGTCGCTGGCGTAGTTTATTGTCTGCATTTCACAGTTATTGCTGACGATTTTCAAATAAAATGTGTAATATTTCAATTTTTCAACTACAGCTGCCTCGCATGGTGGCAGAGGGAGGAGGGGGAGGGTTGCGAACATGACACAATTTAAACTGCCGCTGACATTTGTCCAGTGGCAACCCCCTTTTTTGTATTGGATGCCACAGAGGTCCAAGGTCTCTCTCTCTCTCTCTCTCTCTCTTACTCCCAGCCAGTGTCTCCCTCTCTCTTGCCCTCCCACTCTCACCACATGCATTGTCCTGCTTCGTCCGGTTTATTGTTATTGTTATTATTGGTGTGTGTGTGTGTGTGTGTGTGTGTGTGAGTGTTGCCTGCAACTGTCAAACGGAACTATTTGACCGCCCCATGCACTTCTATGGCCTGCGGGCGAGTGGCAGGGGAGGGGGTTGAACGACGGCACGCGCTGCCTGCCACCGTCGCCTTTTGTCACTCGGCTAATGACGAGGCCCGACCCGATGCACGATCCCTGATTCCCGAACGGAAGCCTGCTCAAGTGCCTCTTCACAGAGCTGAGCCATTGAGCCCAAAACTGACACCCGCACGAGCCCGAAATGGACACTGCACACACAGTTGTACCTCCTCCCCCTCTCCTTCTGGCACTGCTGAAGGAGTCAACTATCATAAAGCCGGTTCGAAATGATGCAAGCAATGCCCCCTGCTTGTCCCAGTCCCCCCCCTCGTTGCCGTTGTTGTTGTCGCATGACAGGCCAGCAAAAACCAATAAATGTCATCAAATTTATTGCCTTTGATTCGAAAAATGGAAAGAAATTCTTTTGTTTGTCTCGGTTTTACAATAAAAGTAACCGAGACCCCCCTCAGCATAAGTTTGCGACGCATATTCCAGGACGAATGTGGAAGACTAACTTCGAGGGAAGGTTGGTTCTGTGTAAATATTCATTTAAAATAGAACAAGTTTCTGATGTGTTGTAATCGAATGAGGTTCTTATACAGAAACATTATATTCGAATGGAATGCCTTTATATCATCTTAATATCATCTTTACCGATGAATATTGTAAGTGAGAGTTCGACAGGCATCCCTGAACACACAGTATATTCTTGATCAGCATCAACAGCCATGTAGATGTAGTACATCGAGTATTTATATAGAACTCATTTCAGAATTTGTCCACGCTCTTTTTGGCCTTTTCGTATTTTTGCAGTGTTCTACAAGCTTTTAATGATATAGGGGATTACAAGAAAACGAGCTATTTCGTTTAGTATAATGTTGATATTTATAGATCTCTCTCTCTCTATCTTTCTCTTTCACTTTTTCTTTCCCTTTCTCTTTCTTTTTCTGTTCCTCTATCACTATCTCTCTCTCTCTCTCTTTTTTTTACTTTTCTTGTTTCTTTTCTTTTTCTTTCCTTTTTTTTTTTCTTTTTTTTTCTCTTTCTTTTTTTCTCCTCTGTTTCTCTTTCTCTGTCTTTTCTTTTCTTTTCTTTCTTCTTTCTTTCTCTCTCTCTTTCTCTCTTCCTCATAGCTCCCTGCCTCTCTTTCTATGTCTTCCTTCTGTGACTATGACAGATACAACAAGACTTTCTCTGTCTCTTATTGTCTTTCTCTGTCTCTAGGGTAGACTGGCACATACATATATCTGGATATATAGGACACATATCCTGCGGGCAAGTCGTCCGTTTCGTTCCTCCCCCCTCTTCTTCTTTAGTTCTCCCCAAGCGAAAGTACCTTCAACTGTCAACGCGTTGTCAATTCTATTTTTATGTTTTATTTTCCGCTGCTCTTCGCTTGTTTTAGCTGCCGCTTTCACCCCCCCCTCTCTCTCTCTCTCTATGTTCTCTTCACTTTTTGTGCTGTTTCCGCTTGGCTTCTTCGTTGTTTTTTTAATATTCTAGTGTAATATTTCAGTTTTTGTTTCGTTTTTTTTTTTTTTTTTTTTTTTGGGTTCGCTTGCTTCGTTGTTGACAATTTGTTGTTGTCGTTTTGTGGGCTGCCGCTAAATAGCGACAAATTTATGAGCGTAAACAGGATCGTAAATCAATTTTTAATGCATTTTCCATTTCCACTTGAAGCAGTTCGTACGAAATTGATGACACCCAGCGCTAGGATGGGGCGGGGCCGGGGGCGGTGGCGACGGAGATATTGAAATGCATTTTGGAAAATGTTAGCATAATTTTGCATAGGCATTGAAATGCTCAGCTCATGCATATGTATAGCCAGCTTACACACATACTTTCTCTCCCTCTCCCTCTCTCTCTCTCTCTCTCTCGCATTCTCTCTCTCTCTGTCTCTCTGTCATTGCTTATCGCATTTGTCGCCTGGTTTGGCTGCAGCTTTGAGGGCAAATCCAATTTAATACGCTTAAGTTCTTTAGTTTTTGTTTTACCTTAGGCAAAGTAGTGGAAATTAAAACAGAAAAAGGAAGAGAGAAAGAGAAACAAAATAAGATAGCATGAAATACACCAGTCGTGCCACGCCCCACTTCCCACCACTCAGGTGTGGGCGATACATCTGCAGTTTAATGTTATCGATTTTTAATTTTGCTATTTAAGCGCAGACTTTGCAAAAATGTATATCCCTCTCTCTCTTCTGCTCTCCCCCCATCCCCCCTCTCTCTCTCTTCTGTCTCTTGCAATTTAATCGCATTTGTATCGCTGCTGTTTGTCGTTTTTTTCCTTTTCTTTCAGTGTATATTCCCCCGCCCCCTTTCGCATTTAATTGAAGGCATAGAAAAATAGTTATACACAACAGTTACACACAGTACAGCTATATGTATATGCATATGTATATGTTTTCTCTATATACCATATGCAAATATATGGAATATACCCCCCTTCGCCCCTCCCCACACTCAGCTGGCTGTGGGGAAGCCCTAAAGATGCAACCCTCGAGGCGCTCAATTTGCATTTCGTTTTCGTTGTTATCGATATTCTTGTGGTTGCTCTTCACTATGTTGTTGTTGTTGTTGTTGTTATTGTTGTTGTTGTTGTCAATCTTGTTGCTGTAATTTAGCTTTGTATTTATTGTTAGCCGGCAATATCAAAACAAATGCATTTGGCGCCCTAATTGGATTTCTCATTTGGCTTAAGCGGAGCCTGGTAAAAGGGAGGGGGTAACTGGGCGGGGAAGGCTTAGAACATGTGATAAACATGAGAAACGAGAACAGCTCCAGGGCAAACAATAATTGTGGATAACAAAGCGGAAAGGGAAATAAATAGATCTGAAAAAGGTTAATAAAATAATTTTTACTGGAACTAAACTAAAGTCGTTTGAATCTTAATGTTGATCAAGAAATAAATGAAGAAGCCTTAGCTTTTTTTGAAATTAAAAATACTTCATTGAAGTTCTTTGTTGCTGTCTTTAAAAACCTTTATAACACGTAAATAAATAAAAAAATAAAAATAATTAACTGCATGTTAGAATTAATGAAGAATGCATTTTCCAAAGTGCCTGCATGTGCGTGAGAGTGAGAGAGCAATACTAGGCAACTGAATTTGCACCTGAGATTAACATCTGTGTGTACATAGGGTATCTCGTTGTCGGGAGTGCCGACTCTCCTTTGCACTCTTTGATTTCAATTACCAATTCAGGTTGTTCTTCTTCTTTTTCCTATTGCTGAAACAGAAGTTTGGGGATCAAGCTCCCAATGATATATGTATCTATATATCATTATATATCATCTATATATAGGTATATATACTTACCATACTTACCCCGATAGTCACGTCTGCCGACAGCTCAAGCTGAAATGCTAAAGAGAAATGAGAAATATAGAAATGCTAAAGAGATTTACATTTAAGGAATAAAAAGTCTCAGGGAGTTAGTGGAATGTTCTTTTTATTTGCAAGCTGAATCTGAATCATTTGAATTATTATTTATTATTCATGTTGATGATTTACAAATTCATTTATTGCGATTACAGTTTAATTGCCTCGCGGGCGGATTAACATTTTTATGGTTTTGAGAGAGTACCATCGATACCACCAATTAGAATCGAGTTTGTCAACCTCCTCCTGATAATATTTTCCATTTAGGTTACTAAATAAAAACAAACACACTCAATCAATTTGAAAGATTCTTATTACAATCAAACGATCACTTACCAATCGGCACAATCATTGTACCACCAGCCAGCATGGAGTTCTATTGCGCAATTCCCAGTCGATTTATCGTTGTCACTATCGAAAGTGGAGAACTGTGCATCTTCGATATATCTCATTCCGTCCCCGCCTGCATCCCCAGAGTATGTTCCCAAGCTGAGCAACCTGTATTTATCATCCTCTCCTGCTATACTGAAGTTGTCATAACGAGCATGGAAGGATAACTTCTCATAGTTCCCTCCTTTAAATGCCTCCATATGTATATAGAGCTCGTGAGGCTTTTCGTTGGTAAGGCGATGTATCTTCTCGAGGCCGAGAAAAAAGTCGCCTGAGAACTCGCCAAACCCATTCTTATAGTCCTTCCAATTTCTATTAAAGTCCTCTCTTCCATTTATGCGCTGTTGGATTACGGTCCATCCTGGACCAGCTATTTCACTATTGCACAGTACGGGAAAGTTTCCGAAGTTGGGTATTTTAACATTGTGAACACCGTTGGAATCACCAAAAGAAGTGCAACTAGTTGGTATCTCTTCTTTCTCTCTAATTTGCTCCTTCAATTTTGTAACTTCTTCTTTCATTTGCTCAGTGATTTTCTTCTGCTTCTGTAATTCTTCTTGATTCACTTCTAGATTCGCTTGAGTGTTCTTCAGTGTTTGATCTTTTCTTTCAATATCTGCTTTCAGTTCAGAAATCGTTGCCGTATTTAAGGCAATGGTTTTATTTTGATTCTCTAACTGATCTTTGTATTCGCTAACAACATTTTGAGTCTCATTCAATCTGAATTCATAACTCTGTAGGCTTTCTTCTTTAGACTTGAGTTCTGCAGCACATTCTGCAACAGTTTTGTCAGTGATTTTCCTCTGCTTCTGTGATTCGTCTTGATTCGCTTTTAGTTTCTTTTGAGTGTTCTTCAGTGTTTGATTTTTCCTTTCAATATCTGCTCTAAGTTCAGAGATCGTTAGCGTGTATCGGGCAATGGTTTTATTTTGATTCTCTAACTGATCTTTATATTCGTTAACAAAATTTTGAGTCTCATTCAATCTTAGTTCACAAATCTGCAGACTTTCTTCTTTAGACTTGAGTTGTGCCGCATATTCTGCAACAGCTTTGTTATTCTTCCCTAACTGATCCTCACAATAAAGCAATTTGGAAGCACTCAAATCGATTTTGGAGAGTTCTTCATTGAACTTTTCTTGAATGAATGTTTTCAGCTGGGCTATTTCGTTTGTAATCAAACCGTTGGTTTTTCGCAGTTCAGAATTTGTTGCTTGCAGGTCTTTGATATGAGTGTCCTGCATTAATATAAGCTTCTCATTCACTCTCCCTTCTGCCAATTTCACCTCCAGTTCTTGCACCTTTGCCCGCAACTGTTTCGTTTCCTTTCTTTCTTCTTCACAGGTCAGCTGCTCCCTATGCAGTTGATCAACATAATTCAGGATTGGCTTCACGGACTGGAACGTGTGGGTGCCACACAGATCGTTAAGCTCCTCGTTGGTGTTGCCACTCTAACGGAAGAACAAGGAACACACAACAAAACAGGCGAAGGTGATTAAAGTAAATACACAACAAGGGCTCATAAGAAGGGGCGTGGCGAGGCTTGTGATCAAGTGCCTATATACACTTGCCTATATACACTGTGCTTAGTTCTATATTTAATATGTATTTAATAATATGTAAAATTCAACTTTGTATTGTTCGTAACTAAATAAATATTCAACTGTGTGCATGCCGAAGAGGGAGGCTGTAACTGAAATACTTCGCGTATTGTTCGACTTGAAGGGCGGAGGGCGTGGCACCCAAAACTTGAGCAAAACACGATCTGCATGGATTAGATAAAAGCCTCTACCTTTGGTGCCTCTGGCTCTTGTAATTTCTGAGATCCTTGCGTTCAATCAGACAGGCGGACATTGCTCAATGGACTCAGCTCGTATTCCTATTCACACATACATACATACATACTCTTAGTGGTGTCTGCCACAACATTGTCATAAAGTTAGTAACACATCACTCAATAAGTCCGTAGGATGACACATAGATCGGGTTGCTATGTAGTAATCCATAGCCAAAGCATGGCTTGATAAGTGTTATCCGCACTCTGCCCCATCGAGGCAAACGGTGGAGAAACGGTAAGGTTATGGCGTCTGCATTTTGGGATGCGCAGGGCATTTTGTTCATCGACTATCTTGAGAGAGGAAGTAGAATCAACAGTGAATACTACACAGCATCATTAGTGTGTTTGAACTGAGGAAGTTGCCAAAAAACGGCCACACATGAAGAAGAAACAAATGATCTTTCACCAAGACAATGCACCGTGTCACAAGTCGATCGCAACGATGGCCAAATTGCACCAATTGGACTTCGAATTGCTTCCGCACCCACCGTATTCCCCAGATTTGGCCCGCAGCTACTACTATCAGTTCGCAGCCCTGAAGAAAATGCTCGCGGGAAAGAAACTTGGCTCGAATGAAGAGGTGATCTCCGAAACTGAGGCGTACTTTGAGGCCAAAGACAAATCGTTTGACAAACCAGTCGAACGCTTCAGTCAGGTGCTGACTGTAGAAGGCCATGGATTATCATGGTATACCGTGTATAATTTATTTTCCCTTATTTATAATGACAATTTTGGTTTGTTTGAATTATTATTAAGCATTTAAAATAAAAACATAATTTTTATATTCTTATTATTTAATTCGAACGACACGCACAAATTCAATTGCAGACAGAAGAAGAAGAACGCATAAACAATGCAAAACCGAATAGACAAGAATTATAAGCATTAGGTAGGGCGAGAGGGCAATAAGTTGGTGTATACACTTTTCCGTAATGCCAAATAGAAGTGGCGGCGGCACGAGTTATACAGTAGCTTAGCGGAGTGCGTGCCGGATTCGAAGACCAATGATGCTGACAGTGTTCGGGTTCGATTGCAGCCGCGATCAATGTGATGTGACATGCTTTTTTTTTAACTCTTTTTTTTCTTTTCTATTAAATAATTTAAAAGCTTAACAAACAATAATTTTTAAATTTTTTTGGTACTCAACATATTTAACTAGAAAACTTTTATAAACTTTGCCGAATGTTGCACAAACTGACAGTTGCGTACTTACGCCGAATACGGCAATTGATGTGTGTTAGAGCGGGACGCCGAAACATAAATGTGCAAATGCAGACATGCATGTAGCGGCGTCCCGCTCTAACATTCGTGTACATTGTTTGTCTTAACTATTGCATAAAAATATGAAATTTATTTTGGGAAACTAATTTTATTGATATTTAATTAAATAATTTAGGATTTAAGTAGCGGGTGTAGTTTTCGACTGTTGTTTTCCTTTAAGTTTATAAGAATAAAAAAAAACCAAAAAAAAAAGTAATTAAAATAAAAGATTGCACCGGCCGCGCATGGGACTCGAACTCACGCACGCAGGACCGCTGTCCGCCACTCTAACCACTAAGCCACCGCCTCATTTTTCGATCGATCGGCAAATTTGCACTCTGAGCTAATTCTGTTACCATTACCATATATGCAAATAAAAAGTTTTGTAAAATGCTGTGTGTCCGACGCTAGATTCGAACTTCGGTATGATGCGTAAATTAGGTTTTAATATGCGCATACGTTCAAATTGAGTTTAATTCGGATCGTATCTCACTTATTTTTAGTCCGATTTAAATGAAATTTTCAGAAAACACCCGTGGCAATGTATTTGTCATGTGAGATGTACAACTTTGGTTGTTGGGTGTATATTGTGTATATTAAACTGTTATTACTGATTTACAGAGGCGGCAAGGGGCGTGGCCAAATTTCAAAAAAACTTTGAGACACTGCAATATACACGGATGTTCTCACAAAATTTGAAGACTCTAGCTCTTATAGTTTCTGAGATCCAGGTGTTCATACAGACGGACAGACGGACAGACAGACAGACGGACAGACAGACATGGCTCAATCGACTCGGCTGTTGATACTGATTCAGAATATACGAGGGTCGTTTGATAAGTCCGTGACTTTTTGTATTTGCCGCGCACCTGCTCTAAATACAACACTGCTCCTGTCAGCAGTTATCGATTAGCAGACGATCTCGATCTCCATTTTCGTTAAAATTCACGAGATCGTCTGCTTTCAATGCCTATAAAACGCAAACCAAAAAACGCAGCTTTCTCAAAATTTTACAGTCAGCTGTTAATCGATAACTGCTGACAGGAGCAGTGTTGTATTTAGAGCAGGTGCGCGGCAAATACAAAAAGTCACGGACTTATCAAACGACCCTCGTATATAGTTTATGGGGTCGGAGATGCCTCCTTTCTGCCTGTTACGCACATTTGCGTTCCGACAAACACAGTAGTCCATGAATTTTTTAAAATCCATGGCCTAAAAAGGTGTCGATAATCTACAGTGGCTTTGGACTGATTGTATGATGAATAAAATCGAATTTAAGGACTTATTGAGTGATGTGTTAAGTCCTTCAAGGGATCATATCACGGTCAGTTCGTCAATTGTTTATTGTTAATTGTTTATTTTTAATTGTTTATTGTTAATTGTTTATTGTCTATGTTGAGTGTTGTCATTGTCAGTGTGTCTGTGAAGCGAGCACTAAAGTTGCCTTCGTTTCATTTCATCTAAGTATTCAATTTGAATGTTATAATTTACTCTGTCGGATCATTACTTTTAGGCACTACTGTCCGCTCTAGTTGTTGTTGCTGGCATTTCCATGACATGCGAAACAAAATAAATAGAACTAAAATATATAAAAGGTGATAACGGAACGATCGAGAACCTTCCTCAACAGCAAACAATCAAATGATTAATATGTATGTACATATGTGTATGTATGTAAGCGTGTATGTATGTATGTATTGATGTATGTATGTATTTATGTATACATAAATGGACGTACGTATGGATGTATGTATGTATTCATGTATGTATGAATGTCTCTATGTATGTACGATGTATCTATGAATGAATGCATGTATGTATGTATATACATATGTATGTACATATGTATTTATTTATGTATGGATGTATATATGTAATTTTATATGTAAGTTTGTATGTATGTACAGCTGCGTGTTAAAATAATAGCACTACTGCAGGTGGAAAGTTGATTTCCAAAAAAATGTATTGAATGTTTATTTTTTTAGAAGTCTGATTGCATGAATAATAAGTATCCATATGTTGTTCTCTCATTTACGTAAGTATGTATGGATGTACACATATCTGTACATATTGGTGTATGTATGTATGTCTCGATGTATGTATGAATGCATTGATGTATGTTTGTATGTATTGATGAATGTTTGTACATACGTATGTAAATTTTGTACGTAGGTATGTATGTAATTATTGACGTATGTGCATATGTGTATGTATGAATGTACATGTTGTATTGATGTATGTGTGTATTTATATATATGTGTGTATTTGTGTGTATACATATATATGTATGTATATACATAAGTATGTATGTTTGTTCATATATTTTAGTATAGTACAATATATAGTATAGTACATAGCGTGGCATAAATACACGTATGTATGTATATACTTGTATGTACATACATATATGTACATATATATTGAACATTGCAAGTCAGCAGCCGAAAAGAAATCAAAGCTGAACGCAGGCAAGCGATAACGAATCTATTGTATGTATGTATATGTATTTGCTCACAGCACGCATGACGTCACTATGGTGAGTGCTCAATTCCCCTACACGTCGGCACATACACGTACATATGTTTAATATTAAGAACCACAGAGAATAACTGGGATTATAAATCCAGACAATGGTGCTTGAGTTTGTTGAGTCGCGAATCGACATTTAGATTTCACAAGTTAAGGCTTTCCACAGATACTTTTGGAGCCTTGATTCACATAGATACACTCACGAATACTCAGTAATTATTTGAAAAAAGAGTTGACAACTTACCTCACTGTGGTCTGTTGCACCTGCAGCAGAGCCTCCACTCAGGACGAGCATCCACAGGAAGAGGAGGGAACTATTCATAGTATCGCACTTGAATAGTTTTCTTACTAAGTGAATAAAAAACTGAACCGCACTCGCACTGTTTAGGATTAGGACTGAATTAATATTCGTACAGCGTAGGTATTTAATAAATATTTTTGCGGATGAGAACATATAAAACACTGAGAGTAAGTTGGGCTGATCTCTTGGGCGAGTGTTATGTACAAATCGAGCAAGCATTATCAGCGCGACCTCTGAAATGATTTCTACGTATTTCTTGAGTGGAATTTCACAGCTGATTGTTATGAAACATTGAAAGTTCGAGCTCGTGGCTCTATAGTATGTATTCATTCCGGATCTTCAGCTTTGCCTTATATATTTAGTAAACATTCTTGACCATTTGAACTGCTTTAATATGTTTGTTAGTTTAGTTAAGATGCAGTTGGAAGAGTGAGCTATCAAATTTGCGATCTCTATCTCCCTCGCTCTCTCGCTCCCTCCCGTATCATTACTTTGTCCGAGTGACGTCAGAAATATTTCACGCTTTAATTACGAATCGAATTGGAAATTGAACTGCCAATAAAATGTTTGTTAACCAACATAACCGCATCTGTTAATGCCCACGGAAAGGGAGCGCCAGCGTCGCAGTCGCAGTCGACTGTGTGCAATGAAGCCCGCAGAGAGACAGGGAGAGAGGGAGGGGGGTAGGGGAGGTATGCCGTCTGTGTGTCTGAACTTTATCAAAATTTGATAAAAAGCCGCGTCAATAAATTAAATGTATAAATTCGTTTAATGAATTTCATTTTTATTGTTTCAACTGCGTCAGCTGAGCCATCTCTCTCTCCCTTCCCTCCCCCCCTTACCACTTGCCCCGCTCCGCTGTGCATATTAAAAAACCATCAGCGTGTCAATGTGTAATTTGTGTCGTCGAGCAGGGCAAGCGCAAATAGAACATAAATTAAATATCAATAAAAGTAGGCCGGCCGCAGATGTCGCACTGTGCGAGGGATCACTGTACCGCGGTGGCGAAAGATCTGAAAGAAGATTCCGAAATTGATTCACAACAGAGCGACGACAATAGCTACTGTTGCCGTGTCGGCAAAAGTCGAGAGAGAGGAAAGCCTATTCAGCGCGCTGCCTCTCCCTTTCGCTTTACTTTTCTCCCTCCCTCTCTCTCTCACTCTCTCTCTCTCTCCCTCTCTCTCTCTCTGGCTGCCTGCGACTGCTGTTTCGTCTTCATCTTCGTCTCAAATCGTGTGCAATCAACCGCAATTTCTCAAACAAAGCAGCTTCGCATTTTGTTTGTGCAACCTAATGAAATCTCCCTCTTGTGTGTGTGTGTGTGTGTGTGTGTGTGCAGAGGATCAGCAAGGATCACTAGCTGGAAATTTGTCAACCGTCGTTTTGTCAGGCTCGAGTTCATTAAGCCCGGTCTCAGGCTAGCTCCCGAACTGTCGCTCTCTTTTGATGATCGTCAAATTATTAAGGATTTATTATGATTATTATATTAGGAGCAGAACGGCGATCGTTTCTCACAATGGAGCGACGAGGATCATTAGAGATTTCTCTCCCTCTCTCCCTTTCTCTTTATACAGCTGTCTCCTCGTCTGGCATCGCATATTATTTTACATATCAATTATTTCATTGTTCGCTGCGCTATCTTTTCTCCTTCCTGATCCTCTTCTTCTACTTCTTCTTCTTGTGTCTGCGCTTTGTCCCCGAAAATTGTCCTGCTCTTTCTGTCTGTCATTTGTCACTGAAGTCTCTGAATCGATCTCAGCGAGTGTTTTTGGCAATTTGTGGAAAATTGCATTATCCCAGCATTATCCCGACGATTTTACATTGATTTCCTTTTCGGTTTTCCTCTTTGGCGCCAGCGAAATTTGATATTTTCTGCCTGAAAGAAAACTATCGATTACTTCTTCTGCCAGCGATCAAATTTTATTGGAACTTAAATGTTTGCGGTCTCTGCAATTGTTGAGGGATTAGGGAATGCGAAGGGTATTTCAATAATATATATATCACATTTAATACAATACATGTACATAGTATATAATATAATAATATCACTTATAATAATAATTAGTAACAATATTTTAACATAGAAATATCGAAGATTTCGTGAATTCTCCAAAGTATATAAGTTATCTTGAGCTATCTTGATGAAACTCAGCACACAAAGTTCTTTTTGCTGACACGCTGCCAATAAGTCGGAACGAGCCGGATCGCATCGATGTATCGAATAGCTGCCATAAAAACTATCGGCCGACTTTTGTTATTTGTCAAGATATTGCAACCAAATTTACTAAACCGTTTTTATTCTACATACATAATATGCATGTAAAATTTCATCAAAATCGGAACTCTATAACACATAGCTGCCATAGGAACAATCGGCCGAAATGAAGATCAGTTTAGAATTTAGATATAATTTATCAAAGTGAGGCAGAATAAATATAATAATAAATAAATATATATACACAACGGAGTATAAACTATACTGCGTCGATATATATATTCAGTATTGGATCGATCGGAGGAGATAAGTACCTGCAAGGGTATAAAGCTTTCGGCTTGCTGAAGATTGCTTTTCTTCCTCGTTCTCCATTGATAACCTGCGTATCTGTTTTACATCGAAATTTCCACTCCGCGTCGTCTGTCAACAGTTTTCAGTTCTCTTCAGTTATCAAATCTGGCATGCAGGTAACGTTCTTGGATCGTTTAATGAGCGCATTAAAAAGGTATCAAAATTACTTCAAGACTCACGGGAAAATTCAAAAAAAAAAATCGTTGCGTGTGTCGGCTTCTGTTTCTTCTTGCCTGCCCACCTCTACCTCTTGCTCTTCTTCTGCTGCTTTTCCCTACTTATTCTCACACTTATTCCCAAACTTATTGCCCTTCTTCTTATTCCCCTTCTCGTGCCACTGCCACATTAGGCATGCAAAACGCGAGCGGCAGCTTTAATTTCAATCAAAATCCAAATTATTTGAAAATCTAATAAAAATCTGGCACAGAGTGGGACAAAGGAGAGAGAGAGAGAGAGAGAGGATTCACCTGCTTGCATTGCATTTAAATGTAGTCTATAGTGGAAGGGGGTAGGGGAGGGGAAGAAACAAATGGTGTGTGAATTGTCCCATCAACTCTTCAAAATTTTCCCATTGAGCGGCTTCGCTTTCATTTCGCTCATAAATACCTAAAAGTGGGAGGGGGAGCAGGAGTACAGGAAGCAGGTTGGTTTGGGGGTAAGTGTGTTGCAGGGGAGGGGGAGGGGAACTGCCGGGGGTATGGGTAAGTCCCTTAAGGTGTCCCATAAAAGGATTTGCATGCGGAATTGAATTTCGCTTATGGCTTTCAAAAAGGCGCACGCGAATAAAAATACCACGCAAATCCCGAGCATAAACTTTCATGCGAGCTTGTCAAATCTGCCAACGCCACCTCCCACTTCTGCTACCCTACACCGCCTCCCCACCCCCTTCTTGGCAGCGCCAGCTCCTCGCACCCCCCAATGCAGTGTGGCATGACGCCTTGAACTGAGAGCTGAGCTCACGCATTACGCAAATGAATTTTGTGTTATATACGCGACGATACACACACATGCACACACATACACTCCACACACTCACACACCATCATACACACACTGGCACACACACTGACACACACACTCACACACACAGACTGTGCTGCTTATGAATTAGCTGAGGGCGGCGCACTCCTTCGCCAGGCTTAAGACTTTTGTCACACAGACACACACACACCACTTCCCTCCCCCTTCCCACCACATATACATAAGCCTAACTCCCCTCCATTTCATCCTGCTCCTCCCCCTCCCCACACACACACACACGGGCACCTCAGCATTGGAAAGTTTATTGTCGCTCGTAATTTGCCAGGGAAGGCGCAGAAGAAGAAGGACGTTTTTTAATGTACTCCGCGAGTGTGTGCGGGGTGTGTGTGCGGGGTGTGTGTGTGCGAGGGTGTCATGCACGCTACAAAAACATATGCATATAATTATATAATTGAATTAAACAATTCCGTAAATGGTAAATGATGCGAGAAGGCAAAGCAACGCGGCAACTTGCAACTTTGCATAAATACATAATTATTGCCCTCGAGACGAGCGGAGGCGGTGAGGGGGAAAGGGGGCAGCTACTGATGCGGGTGTGTGCGCCATGAAATACCCTAAGAAAACAGGGCTGCAAGAGTTGTCCTTCTCTCTCTCAAATGGCCACAAAGTGTTGAGCAAGTCAGATTTATGCTTGTCGAATGTACATGAAGAATGCATATGGAAGAAGAATGAATTTATTTAATTATATTGGAATTTTAATAAATTTCCAGTGGTATATACAAATTATTTTCTATTTATATTGTATATAAATATTAAAAAAACAATCATTTTATATATGTATTAATATCTTGATAATTATGAAACCTATTGAATATGTATGAAATCTTCTGATAAATTTGAATTGTACCTAACTATGTCGATTGTATTTTTTGTACACTGAATCTGTGTTATAACTTTAATAGTCACAGAAGAGATATATCTGCGTTAATACATCGAGTGTATACCTGATATATTATTATATAAAGCTTCTCTGAAGACTCAGATTGAAGCGCAACAGATGGCGCTACGCGCTCTCATTCTCTTTCCTCTTCTTTTCTACATGAATAACGTCTGTGTTTGTGAAACTTTGACGTTATGTTGGTATTATAATTAGCTAAGTTTGGTCGAGCTCAGAATGTTGTATCTTGTACATGTCGCTTGTAAATCACCTTAAAAGATTAAATTACTGATTTGCGCGGGCGGTGGGCGTGGCACCCAACATTTGAAATAAACTTCATCTGCGCCGGGTAAACAGAAACCTTCATGCCAAATTTGGTGTCTCTAGCTTTTATAATAACTGAGATCTGTGTGTTCATCTGGTCTTCCGGACATCCGGACAGAATGTCAGACATGGCTTAATCGACTTGGCTAGTGAACCCAAGCAGGAATATATATACTTTGTGGGGTCTGCCACGCCTCCTTCTGCCTGTTATATACATTTGCACAAAGTTAGTATACCTTTTTTTGACCATTTTCTATGGTCGAAGGGTAAAAAAATAGTCTAAATAGGCGGGCGTAGGCGTGGCACATTACACAACTATATAAGGCTTGTAAGATAATATACTCTGTCCATAAAGTGAATCCATCGAAGGAAGCTTTTTCTGCCTCAGTTCGCCTTTCTTCTAAAGGTTAGGTAAGGCAGAGTATCTCTTACTGTGTTCAGAGCCAGACTTGGTTAGTGCCATATAATGCATATATATTTGATTGATAACTGATTGACCTACTATATAGTATCCTAAGGCAAATCAAAGTACAGAAATACTCAACAAATTTAACAAAAATTCAAAAAAGTTTGAATAAACTCCGCGAGTAAGCGAAACAAATTAAAATGTGAAATATACACAAAACATATTCCCTAAAAAGAAAACTAGTGAGATTTTTAAACGCATCTCAATTGCAGAATAAATAAGTTGTAGCTGGAGAGATACAGGTAAAAGATACATTGCTGTGCAGCTGAGATACTTCTGTCATGGGCTGTGACAAATCTTCGAGTAATCCCAAATGAAAAACCAACCAAGGCGGATCACAAAACCAGTCAAATATTTATTAAATAACAGAGCAGGGGCAGTGACAGGGGGAGAGGTAGGGGTAGGGGCAGGGGCAGGGGCAGGCGAATGTGAATTAGCCGCAGGCGAAACAACAATAAACGTGACAAAGCAGGCAGACGATGGCGAAAAAAAGGAAACCCAAAAACAACAAATAGCCCGAGGCACACACGCAGTGTGCAAGAGGGAGGGAGAGAGAGAGTGCGAGAGCAGGATATGAAATTCGCATTAGAATCATAAAGGGATATTCGCCATGTCAGATACAATCTGATGACAAAAGGAGCTCTGCGAGTGTGTGTGTGTGTCTCTCTCTCTGTGTCTGCCCGCGTGTGTGTGTGTGTTTGTTTGTTTGTTATGTCTGCCCGTGTGTGTGTGTGTGTGTGCGTGGCGTGTGTGTTGTGTCACATCAGCTAAACAAATAAATCGCATGAGAGCGTGCGATCAATGGGTCACTCGCCATCTCCCTCACTAGCTCTTCCTCCTCTTCTTCGTACTTCATGTCCTGCTCCTTCTCCTTCTCCCCTTCTCCTCCTCTTCCTCCTCCTCCTTCTCTACCTTCTCCTGCTGTTCTTGCTTTTCCTCCCCATCCCCATTTGCGTCTTTCGCGCTTTCTCTTTATGCCTCCCCTTCTCAGTTTCTTTTCCTTTTTTACCAGAACTCTCAACCAGAAAATCGAAACAAGCTTAAAGACCTTGTAGAGCATACAATAATTACCAACACTAGGTGGCGCCACAGCATCAAAATAGTTGCCTAGTGGGTGTGGGGGGAGGGGGGGGTGTGGCAGGGGCGTGCCACTGACCTGATTAACATATGCTGAGAGCAAATGCAGCCCGCAGTTTTGTTTATAAATGTTTCTCTCACTGAGTTGGGGCAGCTTTAAGACACACATACACACACACAAGGACACACAAACAGTAGACAGACACACACACACACACACACACACATCCTTGATTCGCCTATAAACGCAGTGGAAATTCGAGTGGGAAAGCGCAAAAAGTGAAAACAGCGCGATGGAAGGCGGCACAAAAACGCAGACAGCCAGTCAGACAGGGCGAGGGGGCGGCGGAGGGGCGTGGCACAAAAGGGGCAGCAAGTTAGTTTGGCAAAGGAGCAGCATGTGTAGCAAGCAGTAGTGGGTGAAGAAAGGGAGGGGGGAAGGGTAGCAGCAATCGGAAATTGTCACCGAAAACAGAAGGAAGCACACAAATGAAAGGAGACACACACACATGTATATACAGTATCTATGTGTGTGTGTGTGCGTGTGTGTGTATGGCAGGACAACGGACAACACTTTCACCAGACGCAGGCGAAAGGAGAGAGAGGGGCAGAGGGAGGGGCCGGGGCAGGGGGCTCGTCGCCTCATAATGAAGGCGACTAATACATCTTGTGGGACGTCGGCAGAGCAGAGAGAAGCAGGAGCAGACATGTCTATTTGGGGGGACCCTATCGATTGCTGTTGGGAACCCAAATGGGAACAGACTCCCCCCCCCCTCCCTCCCATTGCGAAATGAAGCAACATTTAAATGCAACAAAATTGTCATTAAATTTGTATTGAAGCTGAAATAGAAAATTAGAAAGGAAAGGAGAAATGAAGAACAATGCAAGTAAGGAAAGACTTAAGGAATATAGGAATTTTATTTGAAATTGATATTTCATAAAGTTAAAGTTAAAGATATTATATTCTAGATTTAAAAAGCGAATCTTGATTGGCAACTGCGAATACCGGAAACTACTCTTCATTGTTGTTTAGGTTCTTTAATGTTTTAAAAAATATATTCAAACATATTGAAAGTATTTTTCTTCTAATTTAAAAGATGTATTCTTTAATCATGTGGTGTACGATTATCGTGCTTAAATCATAAATATATAATATATTTATACTTTATATATATTTTTTTTAATATATTTTGAAATTATTAATTTACTTTTTTATTGCACTAGCGCACTATTTTTATTTTTTTTTTTTTTGGGCAACTTTATCTACTTTGAATTTTTATTGTAATTAATTTATGTCAAGTTTCTACTTAAAAAATAACAAATATATTCTAACATCTTAACGTATTTTGAATCAAAAATATTTGTATTCACACAGGAATATAACGTCCTATCTCAAGCTTTGATTGTTTCTTAAATCCACAAAAAAGGTTTTGTGTTCAAAACTAAATTTAAAAACTTCTATAGAGAGTTCTTCAACTCATTTAGAATTGCAATGTGTTCAAGATTTTAGAGGTTTTCGAATTTGAAGTTTGAGTTTTTTCTACAATTATTTGAAAGTGTGTTGCCCAATTTATAATTTTCACCTGAATGTTGAACACATTTTAACATATAAATTTCGCCTGCAATTCGGTTTCAATATTTGTGTTCCAAAATAAATTCAGTCCGCGTTCAATTATGAGACATTTTCTCAGCAAATTTGTTAGTTCTAGCTTTATAATCTGTGGAATAAAGGCTTTTATGACTTGTCTGCTGATTGTGAATATATATACTTAGTATTGTACTATATAAGATCGGAGAAGCCTTCTCTGCAGTTTCTATTTAAGTTGTCTTCTTACGATAATAAATTTATTACTTCTATTATTTCTCTGCCTCTCTCTCTCTCGCTTGCTCTCTTGCTCCTGCTGTTTGTCCTCCTCTGTCTCCCTCTTTCTCTCTCTCTCTCCCTCTCTCTCTTTTGTTTTCTCCTTCTTTCTCTTGTTTCTTCTCTCTTTCTCTGTCTGTCTTCAACTTTTAATTTATGTTGAATATTTTCCCGGTACACTTAACTAAACATCAACTCGACGGACTGTAAATCACGCATCTGTTTCGGCAGAGACCCCCAAATGGAACGCATATATAGTTGGGTTTTGGGGGGGGGACAGTATGTACTGCATATGGTGAATTGTTGTGGCACGAGTCGCAGTTTCAGTTCTGGATTTATGATGATGCTTCACTTTATGAAGTTCATTTTCATTAGGCGCACAAATGCAATGCCACATAAATATGGAAGGGGAGGCGCAAAAGGGGGCGTGTTAATTGCACGTACTAAACTTGAGTTATGACTGAAACGGGAGCAAAGAGGGGGGGGAGAGAGGGATAGTTAAAGAGAGTGTGCTGCAAGTTGGTGGCACACAAGTCTCTGTGCTGCAAGGACAAGGCGCCACACGCAAGTGTATCCCGAAGATACGAATGTATCTGTTGCTCCGTCTATCTGCGTGGGCACACATGTCTGCATGTGTGTGTGTGTGTGTGTGTGTGTGTGTGTGTGTGTGTGTGTGCAACTGTTGCTTATTTACCTAAGCGACAGCCAACAAATTTAAGCCAACATCGTCGTCGTCCTGCATCCTTTCGCTTCGCTTCGCTTTGGCTTCCGCCTTCGCTTGGCGCTTTGAATTTCCTTAGTTTTTCCTTGTCTCTTTTTCCCTCTCTCTCTCTCTCTCTCTCTCTCTCTCTCTGATTCTGTCTCGTTTTTCTCTGCCGCTTTTGCTTCGTTTAAGTGTGTAAATGTTTTCTCGCTTCGAGTTCAAAAAAGCAAATTCCTTCGGCTTTTTATTTGGCTGCCGCTTCAAATTTGCCTGCGCTGTGCAAATGTATCTGTATCTTTAACTCTGTAACTGTATCCGCAGCCCAGTCTGGCTGTATGTATATACATGTGTGTGTGTCTGCAGGCTGTTGACATTGGTTGCGAGTTCACAAAGAAATCGATTAAACGCAAAACCGAGCAGAGCAAATGACCCAAACTTTTGGCTCCTCCAGCTGCCCTTTCCCTCGCCCTCTGCCCCTCTCCCCCACTCACTCGCTGCTTGTACTGTCTGGCACAAGGTCAACTCTTAAATTCGGTTAGAAAACTAAATGTATTTGTCCCGCACTCACAAAATAAACACAAACAGTTTGAAAGAAATACAAACCGAATTATTTTATATTTTTCGAGTATTTCGATTTATTTATTGAAAGAAAAATAAACAAGTGCGAAAGATTCAGGTGAGTTTCCCAAAATACACTTGCAATATAAGTTACAATTTCAAATAACAGCTCAAATTTCACTAAATTAAGTAAATATTGTATTCTACAAGTCTATTCCAATTTATAGCTTATAATTATATAACAAAATAATTATTATAATAATTAAAATATATATATATATTTTATAGCAACATACAGACACTCAGAGAGTTTATAAGCCTGAACAAACAGACTTTCTTAAGTCTTTAAAGTTTTTAACTGAATACTGTGAAATTGGAATTTGAACTAGAGTTGTCAGGTCTGTTGTTGGAAACATATAACTCTACACACATGAATATAAACTACAATCTGTTCAATCTACAATCAATCTACAATCGAACTGAATAAATACGAATGAAAAGCGAGAAACGAAACTAAATGAAAAGTCGCTTTGTTTCAGCTCCCACACTCTGATGACAAACTTGGGGATTGATTTACATTTCGTGGAGTCGGGATATAAATCACGTGAGAGCCAAATCAAAAGACGATTCGATGCAAAAGAAATGGGGTCCGTTGAACATATAGACGGATAATTATGCCCGACGCGAGTCCGAAGTACTCAATTTTTTTTTTTTTTTATGATATTCAAACTCGCATTGCGGCCTCTTCGCTTTGTTTATTCATTTTCGAAACTATTTGGACGTGATATAACTCGGCTTTGAAGAGAGAACCCTTCGAAACGCCTCCGCACGGGGTACTACGTGTATTTCGATTTTTATTGCTCGGCTAGTTAACGATCTTTGTCATTTAAATAAATAAGTTTTATTAGATTCGAGCATTAAGTTAAATTATTCCTAATGACTCGACCTCTCGGAATGAGTTGCATTTCCAGTATTTAGTATTAAAGTGCGTGACTCAATGGGTACTCGTAAAGTAGAGTGAGGACAAGGCAGTGAGAATATACCATATTTAAGTGGGGAGAGGCAGAGAGTCGACGTTGGAGAGTTACCTCATCACTGAGAACTGTTCAGGCGTTTTGTAGAGCAATAAGTTATGTTATGTAGTGTATTTATATATGAATGTGTATGTGTATATATATTTAAGCATTTGTATTGTATTTAGTATATATATTTATATATTTATTTTATTTTATTTTATTTTTAATATTTACCATTATATATTCTGTTTCTTTCTTTATTCTGTTTTAACATTTTGCAACTTTATATTGATTGCTTGCAAGATTTATTGAAATGGTTGATAAAAATCTGCAAAATATTGTTAGCTAAACATCTAAAGACTAACTTTTCTTCTCAGAAGATCAGCTATCAAGATTTTCTGAGAAGTTAAGTTGGTATTTAGATGAAAAGCTAACAATATTTTGCAGATTTTTTAAACTATTTCCACCACAGAAAATTGAAAAACTGCCTTGAGACTGTTAAATTTGTTTGATATTCTCTTCTCTGCTTGGAATATAGTAGATATTATTATATATATGTATATATAGAAGATATGGTATTTTATATTTTGCATTGATTATGTGACCCTTAAATCTTGTGTTCTTTACTTTAAGTCTGAATAAATCAAATATACTTTACTCTCAAAGAAAGTCTTTGATTTATTTGATTTCATTATTTTTATTTTTATTTTTTATACATTTTTAATAGATCTGCTTAAGTGTCCTTCCATTCAAGATATTGAATGAATATATGAATATATGAAATATATGAATATATGACATATATGAATATATGACATATGTGTGTGTGCATTAGGTTTTCCTCTTGCAACACCTTCTCCCTTTCTGCTGTGCCAGAGTGTGCTCCAGCGGGGCCTCGGAACAGTTCTTCAACTCACGTTTCTCATCTTCTCCCTCTTCTCCTCCTTCTTCTGCTTCTTCTTGTTCTTCTTCTACTTGTTACTGATCTTCTTGAGTTCTTTTTGTGGGAATCAGGGAACATTTGTCGCATTTAACAACAAAGTGTGCATAATAATTTATTCTGATTTTAATTATATATTTTGTTTCTGCCCCGTCGGCTTTGTCTTTGACTTCGATATCGGTTATTGATTTTCCGACTGTGTAGGGGGTAGGGGGGGGGAGGGTTTTTCATTTTATGAATGTTGAGACAAATCGGCGTCATCAAATCAGTTTGAGAACGGGTTCTCCATGCGATTTGCATAGCCGAGTCCACTTGTTGTTGTCTCGCTCCCACACGATGATAAACGACATGATGTCTGGGAAATTTCGTGCAGCTCAGACTAGTTGGCTGCCCACCCCGACATCTCTCTCTTTCCCTCTCTCTCTCTCCATCTCTCTCTCTCTCTCTCTTCCTCTCTCTCTCCATCTCTCTCTCTTTCTCTCTCTCTCTCTTTCACTGCCTCTCTGGCCGTTGATCTTTTCGACATTTTACAGGGAAATGCACTCGAAATGATTTCAACCAAGGGCAGTGAGAGAGACAGAAGCGGGAGAGAGACAGAGAGGCAGGGAGGGAGGAGGAAGCGTGGAATAGGGTAAGTTATTAGCTGATCCCTATGAGGGAACGGGGTGGCAGTTTCCCATTGCTGTCATTGTTGTTGTTGCTGTTGCTGTTGCTGTTTGTTATCATTTCATTTCATTTTTTATTTCATTTTTTACTCGACTCGAAACCATTTTGAATTTGCTTCTATATTTTCCCTGTTGTTGTTGTTCAAGTTTTCTTTGGCAATTCATAAGCGTGCAGCTGCTCCGCACGAACTGTTGCAGCAGATGAGGGCGCAACGGGAGGGGGTTGCCCCTGCAGACGGGAAACACACTAGATGCGTAAATGTATCTCGCATCTGCAAATGAGATTCAGTTGGTGTTGCCACGCAGCCTCCCGTTCGACCTGTGACATATGTCCCCCCTCCCTCCCCCTGCTTTCTTCAGCACATTCCCCCACACTGATAAGAAGAATTGGCAGGCAAAGAAGGTTCTAGAACATTTGAAAAACAGAAACAAAAGAATGACGTGCAACTTCCCCCGATCTCTGCTGGAACAGGCAGCACTATCTGACTTCGGTGGCAATGCTCATTGCTCCCGCTGATAACGCTGGCAATCCCAAATTTCGCATCTTGTGCTTTATTTATTTTCGTCTTGGAAACAAAAGCTTTGCAAAGATTTGACAGCTTTGAACTTGACCTGAGTGCCAAGTTACTCTCAGTGCTTTATACATACAATATATATTCTCTGTCGATCTGAATTGATTTCCAAACGCGCAGCATGAATATTAATTCAGTCCTAATCCTAAACAGTGCGAGTGCGGTTCAGTTTTTTATTCACTTAGTAAGAAAACTATTCAAGTGCCATACTATGAATAGTTCCCTCCTCTTCCTGTGGATGCTCGTCCTGAGTGGAGGCTCTGCTGCTGGTGCAACAGACCACAGTGAGGTAAGTTGTCAACTCTTTTTTCAAATAATTACTGAGTATTCGTGAGTGTACGAGGGTCGTTTGATAAGTCCGTGACTTTTTGTATTTGCCGCGCACCTGCTCTAAATACAACACTGCTCCTGTCAGCAGTTATCGATCAACAGCTGACTGTAAAATTTTGAGAAAGCTGCGTTTTTGGTTTGCGTTTTATAGGCATTGAAAGCAGACGATCTCGATCTCCATTTTCGTTAAAATTCACGAGATCGTCTGTTTCAATGCCTATAACACCAAACCAAAAACGCAGCTTTCTCAAAATTTTACAGTCAGCTGTTAATCGATAACTGCTGACAGGAGCAGTGTTGTATTTAGAGCAGGTGCGCGGCAAATACAAAAAGTCACGGACTTATCAAACGACCCTCGTACATACATACATCCAAACGTACATCCATTTATGTATACATAAATACATACATACATCAATACATACATACATACACGTTTACATACATACACATACATAAATATTAAACATTTTTTTCTTTGCTGTTGAGGAAGGTTCTCGATCGTCCCTTTATCACCTTTTATATATTTTAGTTCTATTTATTTTGCTTCGCATGTCATGGAAATGCCAGCAACAACAACTAGAGCAGACAGTAGTGCCTAAAAGTAATGATCCGACAGAGTAAATTATAACATTCAAATTGAATACTTAGATGAAATGAAACGAAGGCAACTCTAGTGTTCGCTTCACAGACACACTGACAATGACAACACTCAACATAGACAATAAACAATTAACAATAAACAATTGACGAACTGACCGTGATATGATCCCCTGAAGGACTTGACACATCACTCAATAAGTCCTTAAATTCGATTTTATTCATCATACAATCAGTCCAAAGCCACTGTAGATTATCGAAACCTTTTTTGTCAAACGATTTGACTTTGGCCTCAAAATACGCCTCAGTTTCGCAGGTCACCCTTTATTCGAGCCAAGTTTCTTCCCAGCGAGCATTTTCTTCAGGCCTGCGAACTGATAGTAGTAGCTGGGGGCCAAATCTGGGGAATACGGTGGGTGCGGAAGCAATTCGAAGTCCAATTGGTGCAATTTGGCCATCGTTGCGATCGACTTGTGACACGGTGCATTGTCTTGGTGAAAGATCATTTGTTTCTTCTTCATGTGTGGCCGTTTTTTGGTATTCACTGTTGATTCTACTTCCTTTCTCAAGATAGTCGATGAACAAAATGTCCTGCGCATCCCAAAATACAGACGCCATAACCTTACCAGCCTACTTTTGCCATTTTGGCCGCTTTGGACGTGGTTCTCCTGCTGCAGTCCACTCAGCTGACTGCCGATTTGACTCTGGAGTGTGGTGGTGCATCCACGTTTCATCCATTGTCACATACCGACGCAAAACGTCCTTCTTATTCCGGTTGAATAGCTCCAAACAGCTCTCAGAATCATCGAACGCGGCACCCACTCTGAGAAGAGCTTTCTCATGGACAAACGTTCATGCAAAATAGTGTGCACACTGCCTTCTGCTGTCTTCAAGGTGTCAGCTATCTCACGCCATTTCACTTTTCGGTGATATTTTCCGGTGTAACCACCTCAGCGTCGTCAGTGTCTGTACGGCCACGTTTAAATTCAGCGAACCTCTTCTCCACCGTTTGCCTCGATGGGGCAGAGTGCGGAATACACTTATCAAGCCATGCTTTGGCTATGGATTACTACATAGCAACCCGATCTATGAGTCATCCTACGGACTTATTGAGTGATGTGTTACTAACTTTATGACAATGTTGTGGCAGACACCACTAAGTGTATGTATGTATGTGTGAATAGGAATACGAGCTGAGTCCATTGAGCAATGTCCGCCTGTCTGATTGAACGCAAGGATCTCAGAAATTACAAGAGCCAGAGGCACCAAAGGTAGAGGCTTTTATCTAATCCATGCAGATCATGTTTTGCTTAAGTTTTGGGTGCCACGCCCTCCGCCCTTCAAGTCGAACAATACGCGAAGTATTTAAGTTACAACCTCCCACTTCGGCATGCACACAGTTGAATATTTATTTAGTTACGTACAATACAAAGCTGAATTTTACATATTATTAAATACATATTATTAAACACATATTATTAAACACAGAACTAAGCACAGTGTAAATAGGCAAGTGTATATAGGCACTTGATCACAAGCCTCGCCACGCCCTCTTTATGAGCCCTTGTTGTGTATTTACTTTAATCACCTTCACCTGTTTTGTTGTGCGTTTCTTGTTCTTCCGTTAGAGTTGCAACACCAACGAGGAGCTTAACGATCTGTGTGGCACCCACACGTTCCAGTCCGTGAAGCCAATCCTGAATTATGTTGAGCAACTGCAAAGGGAGCAGCTGACCTGTGAAGAAGAAAGAAAGGAAACGAAACAGTTGCGGGCAAAGGTGCAAGAACTGGAGGTGAAATTGGCAGAAGGAAAATTTAATGAAAATCGAATATTAAGCAAGGACACTCATATCAAAGACCTGCAAGCAACAATTTCTGAGCTGCGAAAGAACTTCTAACAGGTTTGAATTATCAACGACGAAATAGCCCAGCTGAAAACCTTCATTCAAGAAAAGTTCAATGAAGAACTCTCCAAAATCGATTTGAGTGCTTCCAAATTGCTTTATTGTGAGGATCAGTTAGGGAAGAATAACAAAGCTGTTGCAGAATATGCGGCACAACTCAAGTCTAAAGAAGAAAGTCTGCAGATTTGTGAACTAAGATTGAATGAGACTCAAAATTTTGTTAACGAATATAAAGATCAGTTAGAGAATCAAAATAAAAACATTGCCTTAAATACGGCAACGATTTCTGAACTGAGAGCAGATATTGAAAGAAAAGATCAAACACTGAAGAACACTCAAGCGAATCTAGAAGTGAATCAAGAAGAATTACAGAAGCAGAAGAAAATCACTGAGCAAATGAAAGAAGAAGTTACAAAATTAAATAAGCAAATTAGAGAGAAAGAAGAGAAACCAACTAGTTGCACTTCTTTTTGTGATTCCAACGTCCACAATGTTAAAATTCCCAACTTCGAAGCCTTTCCGGCTCTGTGCAATAGTGAAATAGCTGGTCCAGGCTGGACCGTAATCCAACAGCGCATAGATGGAAGAGAGAACTTTTATAGAAATTGGAAGGACTATAAGAATGGGTTTGGCGAGTTCTCAGGCGACTTCTTTCTCGGCCTCGAGAAAATACACCGCCTTACCAAGGAAAAGCCTCACGAGCTCTATATACATATGGAGGCATTTAAAGTGGGGAATTATAAAAGGTTATCCCTCTATGCTCGTTATGACAACTTCAGTATAGCAGGAGAGGATGATAAATACAGGTTGCTCAGCTTGGGAACATATTCTGGGGATTCATACTGGGACGGAATGAGAAAGAGCGAACATGAACAGTTCTCCACTTCCGATAGTGACAACGATAAATGGAGTAGGAATTGCGCAATAGATCGCCATGCTGGCTGGTGGTACAATGACTGTGCCGAATGGTAAGTGATCGGTTGATTGTAGTAAGAATCTTTCAAATTGATTGAGTGTGTTTGTTTTTATTTAGTAACCTAAATGGAAAATATTATCAGGAGGAGGTTGACAATATCGAATCTATTTGGTGGTATTCTTGTTTCTCTCTCAAAACCATAAAAATGTTAATCCGCCCGCGAGGCAATTAAACTGTAATCGCAATAAATGAATTTGTAAATCATCAACATGAATAATAAATAATAATTCAAATGATTCAGATTCAGCTTGCAAATAAATATTGAAGAACATTCCACTAACTCCCTGAGACTTTTTATTCCTTAAATGTAAATCTCTTTAGCATTTCTATATTTCTCATTTCTCTTTAGCATTTTAGCTTGATCTGTCGGCAGACGTGATTATCGGGGTAAGTATGGTAAGTATATATATACCTATATATATAGATGATATATAATGATATGTAGATACATATATCATTGGGAGCTTGATCCCCAAATTATGTTTCAGCAATATAAAAATATGAAGAACAACCTGAATTGATAATTAAATCAATGATTGCAACGGAGAGTCGGCACTCCCGACAACGAGATACCCTATGTACACACAGAAGTTAATCTCAGGTGCAAATTCTGGACAGGTTCAGTTGCCTAGTATTGCTTTCTCACTCTCACGCACATGCAGGCACTTTGGAAAATGCATTCTTCATTAACATGCAGTTAATTATTGTTTATTTTTTTATTTTCGTATTATAAATGTTTTCGAGGACAGCAACCAAAAAGTTCAAGTGCTTTTATCCGTCGGCAAAGGATCAACGGTAAAGAAGAAGCAGCGCAGGCAAAAGCAAAGTGCGCGTAAGGGAAATATGGATAAATAAAGAAACCTACACACACACAAACACACACTCACACAAGCACACACGCAGTGAATGAAAATATGATTGAGCGCAGCCAACGAGAAACATAACGATAAAGAGAGAGCGAGAGAGGGAGCAATGAAAGCAATACAAATCCAGCGGCAGCGCAGCGAGCACGTTGACGTCGACGTCGACGTCGACTCCGCCTAAAGTTGTCATAATTTGCTTTTGCATTTTGCGTTTTATTTATTTGTCGATAAGCCGCGACGACGACGGCGGCGAGAATGACGCTGCGCTGCGCCCGAAGACGACGCTGGCTTCGCGTCGACTGCTGCTATCGATTTGTGCGCGGCCAGCCAGTCGAGAGAGTGAGAGAGGCGCACGCACACACGCGCGCACACTGGCACACTGTGCCTCTCTGCTCTTTTTGATTTATGGCACACACACACACACACATGCACACGCAGGCATACTCACTTGAGACGCATCATAAATGGCCGCACTCTGAGTGTGTGTGTTAGAGGAGCACAGCTAGTGCGGCGCAGGCTTAACAGAGTGCGCCGAGAAACATTAACAGCGCCTTAACAGTCTTATACACGTTATGCCCCTGCCTGTTGTTGCTTTTCGAAAATGTTGTTGCACGCACGCACGCTCTCGTTCCCTCCCTCTCACTCTCCTTACTAACGCTCTCTCTCTCTATCTCTCTCACCTTCTCTTGCTCGCACTCTCTCTAAAGCTTTTGCAATGCTGCAGCCCCCCGTCCCCCTTCCCCAATTCCAATCTTCCATGCGCAATGAACGATAGCGACACTTCGATTCGCTGCTGCTGCTAGCGCTGCCTCTGCCACTGCTGCCAGCGTTGCTGCTGCTGCTGCTGCTGCTGCTGCTTCTGCTGCTGCTCGTTAAATCCATAAAGGACATTCTTCTCTTCATTCTGCTTCGGCTCCAGTCACGGCCAGCGCCACGGCCAACGGCGAACGGCAAAACGGCAGAACGGACAACGACACGGACAACAACAACAACAACAACAGCAACAACAGCAAGGCAAAGCCTATACCGTATATATCGTATACCGTATACGATAGAATACGATACGACAGCCCCAAACGGCAGCGCCAGCGTCAGTTTTAGCAAGGCAGCGGCAGAGGCAGCAGCAGCAGAAGCCGCCACTTCTTGGCTTTGCCAGTTGCACGTTGCCAGTTGCCACTTTGCCACATTGCCACATTGCCCGTTGCCAGTTTACAGCTAATTTGCCATTCACATTACAACAACAGCAACAACAACAACTACGTGCAATTATTATTGCCAAAAAAAGAGAAGAAGAAGAAGAACAACAACAACAACAACAAATTTGACAGACGCCACAGTGGGCAGCTAACGGTTTTTATTACCGCCGCCGCAGCCGCCGTCGCCGCCGTCGTCGTCGCAGCTCACGCACGTTACTCATTTTTATCCAGTGTGCGTGTGCGTGCGTGCGTGTGTGCGCGTGTGTGGGTGTGAGTGCGAGAGCGTATTGTGCTGCTGTGTGGGGGCGGGCGGGAGGTAGGCACAGAGAGGGAGAGAGAAGGGCACGAGAAGGGGGGAGAAAGAGAGAAACGCGTAAAGTTTTTGTGGTCGCGCGCGTGTTTAATTAATCATAAAAAGCAACAACAACAACAACCGAAAGCAACAACAAAAATGCAAATGGCCAAGGCAACAGCAACAACAACAGCCTCTCAATGTGCGCGCGAGAGAGAGAGCACGAGCGTACAGTGGGCAAACAGCAGCAGGAACTAATCAAAAATGTGCAATAACCGCGAGCCGCGAACCGCCATGCGATGCGATGCGACGCGAGGCGTGTGAAGTGAAGTAAGGTAAACTAAATTGAAGGGAAAAAAGGAGAGAGAGGAAGAGAGACAGCGAGCTAACTGTAAAATTCATAACTGTAAAGCGCGAGTCCTGCAATAAAAATAAAACAACAAAGCCGACGGCAAATGCAGCTGGAAGAGCGAATGTGATTGACGAAATGTGCAGCCAAAGCGGATAAGCGATAAACTAGGAGGAGAAGTGCAATTACAGTTGGCATCCAAGTAAGTTGAAGTTCTCCTAATTCCGATTTAATTTCACCTAAGAATTTTATAAATCAATATTATATTGATTTTTAAGTATCCCACAAGTTTCTTAAGTTATACAATGTTCACACTATGCAGTATGCCAGTATTTTATAGTATTTAATACAGTTTCAGCCTTCGAATTAAATACTGAATTAAATACCTAAATATTTAAGTTGGAAGCCAAAATATATTCTTCAATATTCTCTACAACAGCTTTAATTTGGCAAACAATAGAAAAAATATGTGGCAAACTCATAAACCTGTTCATTTTACAATATTTAACATTTGTTTAACTAAACTTTAATATCAACTTTAAAGTAAACAAGCTGTTCCATTGTTTTTTTTTAAAGTCTTTAAGTTGATAATTATTCTAACTGGCAAATAAAAGGTATACAAATCCCTTCAGAGAATTCTACGACACTAAGTTCTCACAAAACCTTACTTTTCAATCCAATAAATTCTAATTGAATTCTTTTATTCCTATTTAAATTTTTACTAGTAAATATAATTTTTTTTTTTATATGTAATTAATTGTTTTACTTTAAACAGTCGACTGACCATAGTTGACCTTAAATAAATAAATAAATAAAAATAAACGAAAATGTTCAACGCATTTGAAGAATGAATAATAATAAAAAGAAAACGAACAAATAAAGAGACACAATGAAATTAATTTGACTTATTTGGACAAGAAAAGAATTAGTAGTTACAAATGTTGTTTAGCATAGAACAGGTCGAGGACTTTTTATATTATAACAATGTGTTGTAAAGAAAGTCTCTTTCCAACATTTATTTATTTTTATTCATCACCAAGGAACACAACATTAAGTGTTTGTTTTAAAGGCTCTCTCTTCATATAACAGTTTATCTTTTTCAAATCACAATAAAATGTTAAAACAAAAAACAAAAAATATATATTCAAAATATTTACTAATCACAAAACAAAAACAAATGAATTGAAAGCAGTTCAAAGTTGTTTCAACACTGACAACTTTCAGTTACTTTAAAATTTGTAACTGCAAATCCAAAACGAGATTTATTGCCTTGAAGGATTAATCCATTCGTCGTAGCAAGCAGCTTTTGAATGATGTCCGTCTGGCAAAAGCAAAATTTGATGCGTTTCTCAGTCTCAGTTGGTGTTGCTGTTGCACGAGTGTCGATTATTTAACTTTGACACTTTCGGCGGGGACATGCAACCATCAACAACAACAACAATAACTGCAACAGAATGTTGCATGTCGGGCTTATGTCAAAGTTAACATAAATACGAGAGGAGGAGGAAGCAGAATGAGGAGGGGGCAAAAGTGGGATTATTGAGGTCTTGACATGGGCACGAGACGACACACACACACACAACAACAACAGCAACAACAACAACAACAGCAACAACCAAATTCAGAGTAAAATTAGCACAGCAACAATGCAGTCAGTCAGTCTGTCTGTGTGTGTGTGTGTGTGTGTGTGGGGCGTAGGTTAAACGAAAAGATGACAGGTGTCAGCTACGTGAGTATCTTGTATCTTGTATCTTGTATCTTGTATCTTGCAGATACACAGCACAGTCGAAATGTCAGCATGGGTTTAATTCTCAATCAAGCACAACAACACACACACACACGCACACACAGTTGCAGCTAGACAGATTGAGATACAACACCCCCACCAGCAACCACACCTCCACCCCCCCTTCCTTCTCTCTTTCTCTCTCTCTCTCTTCCTCTCTCTCTCTGTCTTTCTCTACTGCTGCCTAATGCATTTATTGCCTTAATTAATTTATGAGCCGCGCGATTTCATTTCAACCAAGCAAATGTATCTTGTATCTCAACGTGTGTGTCTCAATGCTCATCATCATCATCATCATCATCATCATCTTGAACAGTCGCTGTCGACAATAAATTCATTTAGATATTTCTTCTTTTCCCTTTTCATTTATAAAATTCGAAATGTTTCATGCGCCAGTTTATTTTTCATTTTTCATTTTTCGCGCCAAACTCGCCTGCACCACCCCCCCACCCCACCCATTCTCTTTTTTCTGCACATTTTTTTATTATATATTTATTTTTATTTTAATAAACTCAACACAAAGCAGCCGCAGAGGCGCAGGAAGGGGGAGAGGGGTGGAGGTGTAGCGGAACTTTGCCCGCAGAAATATTTTTTTGTTATGACAGAAATGTGCGCGACACTTGCGAAGCTGTCTACATGACAGCTACACCTACAGATACAGATACAAATACACTTAGAGATACAGATACAAATACAGATACAGCTACATGTACATATACCGATACAGCTATATTGAGATATGGGTACAGCTAAATTTACAGATACATTTCGCCAGGCGATTTTTCATGATTTTCATTTTGAATGACCAAAATATTTGCCAAAAAGATTGTTTTATTGTAAACTGTGGCCACGTTTGAAAATATGCTAACAAATGTGCGAACCTATTGGACGCACACACGCACACACACACGCACACACACTTCTGTCAGTATGCGAACTGTATCTGTATCTGCATCTGCATCTGTTTATTAGACTTTTTCGCATGTGTCGATGATGATTTTTGGTCTTTCAGCTGTGCGGCCGGCGCTTTTAATAAATTCATTTACATTTTAGAAATGCCAATTCAATAAACCGCACAATACTGCAATTTCGATGGCATATTTCGAATGTTTATTAAACAAAAACGAAGTCAAATTCGCTTCAGAGCTGAAAATCGTATTAAATGCATGTACGATGGAAACTATGCTTTACTGTGGTATATACTAAACTATGCTTCAAACTATGTGCTGTACTAGAGCATACTAGAAATACTAAAACTTATTCCATGTACATAAACTATATAGGTTCCTTTACAATCCTGCAATCTTAATGAAAATTCACTTTAGTTTAGTTTAAATTTAAATTTGGAAATGGTTTTTCAGGTTTCGACAAATGTCTTTCGAGACTTGGCAACCTTAAGAGATACTTAACTTAACACTTCAATTGCATATTCTTCTTATGTTCTATGCATTCTTCTATACATATAATATACATATGTATATATGTATTCATTATTTGACCGGATGAAACCTCTCTAACGACTCTCGAGCTGGAGAAACAAAGTAATTTGTTTACTTTATGAGTAATTAAAGTAAAAGTCAAGCGAAATGCGAAAACAAAAGGCACAAATGGGGGCAAAGGAGTCCGGGCAGGGGGTGGGCGGGTGTGCACAACAGACACATGTCTCTGCGTGTGTGTGTGTGTGTGTGTGTGAGTACTTTGCATAGATTGTCCACTTTAGATTAAGCCATGAATAATTTATGTGCGTCTCTTATGATTTTAATTGTTTGCAATGGCAGCTTAACAACCTTCCCCACCCCCCTTCCCCTGCACTCGCTGCTTGACCCCCTTCCTGCTACGCCCCTGCTATAACTGGCCTTTATTATTCCTTTAGCAAGGCAAAAAAAAAAAACGAGGCATAAAAACGAAAGCGGAGGCAAAAACAAAGTAGCGCCCCAAAAGCAAATGCAAAACAATACAAATTCATCGACAAGGCCCAGAGAGACAGAGAGAGAGAGAGACAGAGGGAGAGAGAGAGAGAGAGAGAGAGTGTGTGCTGTGTCCAGTTCCCCCTCGTGACACGCTTCGGCCACTTGGCATTGGTCTCTGCCCGCCTGGCTGCCTCTTCTTCCCCTCATCTCTTCTTCGCTGCCGTCTCTTCTTCTCTACGACTGTCCTGGCTTGTGATTGCCCTCTGTCTTCTTCACCTTCTCCTTCTGCTTCTCCTTCCCCTTCCACTTGGTCTGACACGCAGACATTTGCATTTCTCACACACACACAGACACACACACACACTTGAACGGTGTGTGTGGCGCTTGTTGCCCTTCTGCCACTGACCCTCCGGCCCCTGCCCCGTGCACCGCCCCTTGTGCCACGTCACCACCCGCGGCGTCTGCTGCTCAACTGGTTGACCAAGCCTCCACTCATTCCTTCCCCCTCTCCACACTCTCGCTCTTGCCTGCATTCCCTTTCCGGCTATGTCTGGCTTGAAACCCGCCGTCGTCGGCGTCGTCGTCGTCGTTCCATTTCGTTTCTTTCTCAAAAATTATATGAAAATTATACCAATTCAACTCATAAAATTTTTTCAGCTTAATAAATTTTGCAGACATTTTGTTTGACTGGTTTCCTCTCCCTCCCCTTCTCCCCTCTTCCCCTTTTTGTGTATTTCCCTTCCATTTCCCATGCTCAGTTGCAGTTTCAATTCCACTTTGAGTCCTTCTCCCTCCCTCTCTCTCTCTCTCTGCCTGTCTCCTTTTCTCCCTCTCTGTCTCTGTCTCTCGCGCTCTGCTCTTGGCAGCTTTAAATACTACAAGAGATTTTAACCACGACTTCTTCTCCCCCTCCCCGTCTCTACCATATCGTTGCATGCGTTTTTTTTCTTCTCACAGCAGCAACGAAGCTCATAAATTTTGGCGCGAACAAGTCTCGTTATAGGGAGGAATTTATATACTATATACATATATACTATATAGATGTATGAAAGAAGTAAGGTAGCTGAAAATTTATCGAAGTAATCTGCATAAGTTCAAACTCAATTGAAGTTTACATTAGGGTTGCCTTAATTAATGCCCAAGGTGAAGGTACTTTTGTAAACTTGAATACAAATATATTTAACTATTTATATCGAATATACTTTATATATAATATATATATAAATTGCGAGAAAGAGAGTCAGAGTAGGACAGCGCAGTATTTATAATTAACCTTTTGGTATGACACTCTTTAAGGTTACCCTAATATGCTGAATGCTTTTATCATATGTTGCTGAATCGGAAAAGGAATATATATTTTATTCTATGAGTATATACTATATACTCTATATACTTTATGTTCATGATGAGTGAGATAAGAAGTAATTTTTGGCCCTGTAATATAGCTATGCAAAGTTTAGGGTTACCATACTTGATGGGCTGTGAATAAATACTTAGTAATTTGGAATATAGTTTAAGTTTTGTATTAGGGAAAAGGAATATACAATCATATATTATAAATATTTATATTTAGACTCAAGCTTTATAAGAATCTAGATTAGGGTGACCTTTGCCAAGATTGTTTCTAGAGCTGAACTCAGGATGAGACATTTATCAGACATGTGAAAGAAGAAGATAATTGATCCCTTTTAACTTAGAGCATTCCTAAACTTCAAATGAATATATAGGCTCAAGTTTATAAGAATCTAGATTAGGGTGACCTTAGCCAAGTTTGTTTCTAGAGCTGAACGCAGGAAGAGACATTTATCAGACATGTGAAAGAAGAAGATAATCGATCCCTTTCTACTTAGAACATTCCTCAACTTCTTATGAATATAAAGGCGCAAACTTTATGAGAATCTAGATTAAGGTGACCTTAGTCAAGATGAGACATTTATGAGACATATGTATGGAGTATGTTTCATCTTATATTATATATTAATAACTATTAATGATCTATATGCCTGATGATAATATATTCCGATTTACTTAGAACATTCCTGAACTTCTAATTGTTCACACCTTAGCAAGACTTTTCAAAACTAATTCCAGTTCCCATCTTCGCAACTCTGTATCTCTTTGCGATTGTGCACATCACACCGATTCGATGGGAACCAGAAGTCTTAATCAATATCTCGATTCGCGAATCACTCAGTCGATTGTTTATCCAACGTCACGCTGCCAATTTGCCTTCATTGCAGCCCAATTTCATGACTGAATCGCTCAAATACATCAGTATTTATGGATGACTATGCATGTGTGTGTGTGTGTGTGTGTGTGTTTTGCGTGTGCCATCAATCAATCAGTAAAATTACATAGAATTTTGATACGCATCCGCAGCGGATGAGGCGGCAAATAAAACAAATGAGCGATTGAATGATTGACGCCTTGCTGCAGCTATATCGGATATAGCTGCTCTATCTATATATCCATCTATCCAGCGGGTTGTGTATCTATCAGATACAATATTTATGCCACAAATGTAACACGAACCAAAAAGATTTAGAGTTCCTCTTTCAAGTTGGCCGCCCCGAGCCGCGGACCACCTGCTGACAGGAAGCTTCTTGTGTGCGCCCAATTTTCGCCCAAAAGGGGAAGAGGGGAGGTTGTGGGTGGGAATGGAGATGGAAATGCCTCAAAACTTCGCTTCGTTGCCGAGGCAATTGCGGAAGTTTTATGTTTTTGGCTGTGCGTAAATCGCTCAAGAAATCAGCTCAAGTGGAATAAGTTGCGGCTGCCGACTTGACTCGACTTTACTTGACTTGACTTTTCCTCGCTCGACACTTTGCCAGCCACACGCCCCCTCCTCCACTCCTCCTGCTGCGGAGGAGTCCGAGTCGGAGCCACAAGCCACAGTCCGCTGTCCGCTGTCCGCTTTCTGTTGTCCGCTGTCCGAATCCCAATCGAAATCGGAATCCCAGGCGCGTCGGCTGCTGCATTAAACAAATTGATTTCGGATGAGCCCATTGATAGAAATACTATACGATGTGTGTGCGTCGATGAGTCCGAGTGCGGCCCAATCGATACACACATACATATGCTCTATACGGGAAGGGGGCACAGGCAGATAGGAGGGGGGAGGAGCTGTGTCTCGGGACTCGGGGCGCAACTTGTGTTTACCTTCGCCAATAAATTCACTTAATTGCCGGGAAATAATCATAAAGCAATCGGCCGTAATGCGAATGCTTTAACCTCCCCCCCATTTCCCCTCTTCCTTCTCCCCTCTCCCCACCATCCCTCTTCCTTGGCTCACGTTCGCATCGATTATTGTGAAATATTCTGCCCAATTTCATGTGAGATTACGAATCTCGGTGTGCGTGGCAAATGTAACTCACAAATTCATTGGAATTATATGTTGAAATCGATACGATGCCAAGTGCCGAATCAATGTACTCTGAGTACTGACTGAGTACTGAGTACCTGCTACCCTTGCAGAGCATCGATTAGCAAAGAAACTTTAAGCATACGCAGAATTCAAGAGGGAAACTGAAATAATTGAAATCTTTAAATTAAAGTAGATAAACTGAGAATTTAAGGCAAAAGAAAGCTGAGGCAAGGGGCGACTTTAATTTTAATCAGATGAATGTAGATATTAATGAAAATTTAGTAAAGAGTCTGAAAATATTTGCAGAGTAAAGATTAGTTCAGAAATCAAATTTGATTGCTTCATGAAACCGAAAATAAGTTAGCCAAAGTGGATAGAAATTAAGTTTGAAGTTAAAGGCAGCACATGAGTAAAATGCATATAAAAATAAATAAATACCATGTACAGAATTATATTATCCGAAGTTTATTATTTTTTTTATTTATTTTATTTTTTAATGTATTAAAATCAAGAAAGATATAGAAACTTTATTTTTACAATAAAAACAATGCTGCCTTTGGTAAAAGTACCCAACTTGATTGCCTGATTGAGTAACCAATATACTTATTTAATTAGTAAAGTAAAGAATGTATATAAATATTGTTTTTAATATCTCTGACAATCTTTTTATGTCACGTATAAAAAAACACTTTAAACACTTAATATACAATATAATATTTTTCATATTATACTATATAAGTTACTTTATAGTTATAAGTGTTTTGCGTGCTCGGCGATTTTTGCTAAATTTTGACCAAAAGAAGTGTCGCATGACCAACGCTCAAGAGCTGTTGAATGACGTCAACCATGAACCAGATAAACTCAAAAGGGTCAAAACTGGTGGCGAATCATGAGTATATGGTTATGATATCGAAACCGTCCCAATGAAGAAGCTCAGTTCAGCCAAGATCTAAAAAGCACGCCTCGTATATAATGTAAAGAAACATTTTACCACACACTACTCAGTTTGTTTAAGAAATGTTTTTAATACCGAAGTAGTCTGTCGGATGAGATAAGCGCATTATTTTCAGGTAACTTTACGCAATGTTAAGCTTAGCAAGCATTATCATTATATATTCTTGCCAATATATCTTCGTGAGCCGGGTGCGATCACCTCAAGGCAGACTTGAGTGACGACTGATCAGTGAATATAATCAGAAGAAGCGGGTCAAATATGTGGCGTAATAGCACCATAGAGTGTGCGATAAGAAATGAATAGCCAAGTGAGTCTTTGAATAATACGAGTACCCCCGTTCCCCCTACCCCTATCGAATTGGTTGTTCTGCACTATTTCCGTGTGTTACGACACTCATATCGCAATCTCTCGCCTGCTCGATGTCCCTAGAAATGCAGAGGGAAAGACTGGGAGGGTTAGGGAAGAGGGTGATGGGGGATGGGGCGGGGGAAGTTGGAGAGGTAGCCGTAAATTAGCTATAGCCGGAATAAATCAAATGGGAGCAGAACAAAGTTATGCTGAGTGATTCCAAAGTAATATATCAATAAATTACCCAAGCCAATGCATTGGCTTGACTCATGCAAAACTCTGGAACTGAAACTGAATCTCAGCTTCGGCCAGTTCAATAATCCGACGCGGAAAGGAGTCCAAAATCCCAACGGCTAGGCCAAAATTAAGTTATACGCCCCTAATAAAATGCAATCTGTTCATTTATTCAACGCCTTTGGCTCGCAACGGCCGCGTGCTATTCATATATTCAAAAATTTATCATAAAGTCAGCCCGGCTCGGACCCTCCTTACGTGACACAATCGCCATCGACGACATCGCCATCGAGATCGCCGGCAGAATCGAAGTCAGTATATCAGTATATCTCCGGTTATTCGCTAGTTATCGTATTGTTGGTCTGCAATTGAGCTGCGAGAATCAAATCACCTTAGATTGGCAATTAAATGAAAATAAAGAGTTGCCACATATACTTAATATATGTCCAAGTTCACTTTTAAATTAATTACTTAAGAGCTTTATCAATTAAATTAATTTTTGTACATTGCTTTAAATTTGTATATAAGTACGACTGTGCATATTTAAAATTTTATTTAAAATTTTACAAGCCAAAAAACGACAAAAATACAAAAAATAAAATTTAAAAACTTAAATGCCTAATTTTGAAAATTCTTCTCTAATTAAATATAAATTACTTTATAAACTAATAACAGTATAATAATTTAATTTCATAATTAATTTTATAAGGTATTTATATTTATTTTACTAATTGTTAATACTTAGTTAATAAGTTATAATTGAACTTTAGTAAAAGAGAATAAAATGCATATTAAATTATTTTATTAAAAGGTTAAATTAATTTCAATTACATTATATTGGAAATACTTAATTAAATAAAATAACTGCAGACCTCATTAAATTATATCTCTTGATATTTTTAAGAATAATTTCTTAAGTGTCGTAAGTTTTGAAGTCCCTTAAGAATGAAATAAAAACATAAATTAATTAAATATTTAATAAATACAAATTTATAAATTAATTTTTATTAAGTAATCAATTTAGGAAATTGACAAAAAATTAAAAAAATAAACCATTTTTTACTTAATTTTTGTTACTAAAATTTATTTTTAAATTAAATAAATTAAACATGACTTATATAAATTAAATTCTTAATTATTTTTTTCTTAGAAATTAATTTCTCAAATAATTATTAAAAATTAAGTTTAATTTAAGCTAATTCAGTAACCCTCTCTTCTCTCCCCCGTCTTCCCATTTCTTCAGAGCACATTTGGAAGGCACTCACAACCGAAGACATCCTCAGAGCCTGACCCAGAATCAGTTACCCAGCCAGGAGCCAACACAGAAATTGAAGCGAGCCGGCGGAGGCGGTGCATTCGGCCGGGGCCGCTGCAGGGGAGGAAGAATGTGTTCGATATTCCGGAATCGCATCAACTACCGAGGCACAGGGACGCGCAGCGGAGGCGCCACCAGCGGGGCGGGGGGCAGTGCAGGCGCTGGCACGGCAGCGGCAGAGAGTCTGCTGGCCAAGGAGCTGAATGCGGACAGCAACAACAATGGCAGCGCAGCAGAGGAGCTGCCCGAGCGGGGGGCAGAGCGGGAGGCGGAGGAGGCGCTCATGCTGAAGGAGGAGCAGCAGCCGGAGAACAGCAACGAGGCACTGGATCTGTCGGTCATCTCGGGCATGGGCGCAGCAGCAGCAGCAGAGGGGGGAGGCGGCAATGCTCGCGGCGGAGGAGGAAGCAGGAGTAGCGGGTGCAGCGGGGGGAGCAGGTTGCCCAGCAGCGGGCATGTGGCACTGGAAGCTTTACAACATACCAAAGTGGCGGTGGCTCAGTTTGCGGCCACCGCGCTGGCCGGGACGGCCGATGCCAGCGATCTGGCCATGGTGCAGTCGACGATCTTCAACGTGCAGCGACAGCATCTGATGCAGCTGCAGCTCATCCAGCATCTACAGAGTCAATTGAAGCGGGCGGGGGGCGTGGTCGCCGCACTTAGTCGCCAGGGGGCAGCAGCAGCAGCAGCAGCAGCTGGAGGAGCTGGAGGAGCAGGAGCAGCAGCAGCAGGCGGAGCTGGAGCTGGAGGAGGCTGAAGAGCTGGAGGATGAGGAGCAGCTGGAGCAGCAGCCTGTCAAGCGGGAGCCACGTGCGAATGGTTTGCGCGAGGAGAGTTCAAAGACTGATCCCAGAGGAGGGGATGCGGAGGCGGAGTGCAATAGAAAGCATCGACTCGAGACGGAACCCGAACTGGAAGTGGAAACGGAACCCGAAGCAGAACCAGAGCTGGAACTGGAGCAGGAGCAGGAGTACCCGCATGCAACGCTCATGTGCGACATCAGCTCCAGCCTGGCGTCGAGCATCATCACCAACCATGACCCGCCGCCGGCGCCCAACGAGCCCAACTGCCTGGAGATGCTGCAGCGTCGCACCGAGGAGGTGCTGGACTCCGCCTCGCAGAGCCTGCACGCGGCCCAGCTGCAGGAGGAGTACTCGGAGTACGCCTCCAAGGAGGCGCAGAGCCGGGGCGAGATCTTCAAGCATCGCTGCAAATACTGTGGCAAGATCTTTGGCAGCTACTCGGCCCTGCAGATCCATCTGCGCTCCCACACCGGCGAGCGACCCTTCCACTGCAACGTCTGCGGCAGCAAGTTCACCACCAAGGGCAACCTCAAGGTGCACTACCAGCGGCACACGCAGATCTTTCCCCCCATGCTGCTGCCTCCGGTGGTCAATGGCGGAGCAGGGGCAGGGGCAGGAGCAGGAGGAGGAGTTGCGGCACCACCTGCAATGCCCCCTTCACAGCCGGAACAGTTTGCACCACTCACGCCCATTCGCCTGCCCTTTGTGCCGCCCGCGCCGCCTCCAAGTCGCGAACAGGAACCGGAGATGCCGCCAGTGGTGCCGCTGGTGGTGCCCGTGCAGCAGGCAGAGGATCTCAGCAAGCCGGCGGCGCATCGTGAGAAATCCCCGCCGCCATCGCCAGTGGACTCGCTGCCCCCCGAGCCGCCGACCCGTTCGCCTGCAGACAAGCTGGAGAAGCACAAGGAGAGCGTAACCAGGTCAGGTGCAAATCGTCGCAATGGCAGCGTGCGCAAGCGCCAGACCAGCCAGGCGGGCAGTCCGCCAGGCGAGGCCGGACTGGAGCCGGCGGAGCATGTGCATCTGGCCAAGCTGGTGCGACGCTCCTCCTCGACGAGTCGCGATGCAGCTGGCGGCGCAGCAGGCGGAGATTACTCGCTGGCACAGATGGAGCGCATCATTGACAAGTCGTGGGAGGATCTCATCGAGATCGACAAGACATCGGAGACGTCGAAGCTGCAGCAGCTGGTGGACAACATCGAGAACAAGCTGACCGATCCCAATCAGTGCATCTTCTGCCAGAAGGTGATGTCCTGTCGCAGCTCCCTGCAGATGCACATACGCACACACACCGGGGAGCGTCCGTTCCGCTGCAAGATCTGCGGACGCGCCTTTGCCACCAAGGGCAACCTGAAGGCCCACATGAGCATCCACAAGATCAAGCCGCCCATGCGCAGCCAGTTCAAGTGCCCCGTCTGCCATCAGAAGTTCTCCAATGGCATCATCCTGCAGCAGCACATACGCATACACACCATGGACGACGGCAGTGGGGGAGGGGGTGCTGCTGCTGGGCAGGTGAATCATTCGGGGCTGGCTCAGTCGGCAGAGGCAGAGGATCAGAACTCACAGAAGTCGCTGGGCACATCGGATACGCTGGACTTCTCCACCACCATATCGGATCATTCTGGCCAACGCTCCGAGTCGGAGTCACAGGGCGGCGACTTTGACGAGTTCCAGCTGACCATGGACAGCACCGATGACTCGCGGGACAACAGCAGCCTGGCTCTGGAGCGGGACAGAGAGCGAGACGAGCGCAGTCGCTCGGAGCTGGACGGCGCTGGTGGGCGGGAGAGTGCTGGCGGCGGCGTGGGCATGCCACTGGCTGGTGCTGGTGCTGGAGCTGGGGAGTTGCCAGCCATGGATCTGTCATCGCCATCGCCGTCGCGTCTCTCGGCTGGAGCGGGCGCATTGCCATTGGGATTGGGGATGCCGCCGCTGCCACCGAATCTGCTCTTGATGGCGGCAGCGCGTGAGGAGATGCACGCCAAGTTTCCACTGCTGCCATTCGGACCACTTGGATTTATGGGTGAGTGTGATCCCCCTTCCACTACCCCCCCCTGGCTGCACTACACACTCTCCCCACTCTCTTGTGATGACAAAGTCGCTTTGTCTGTCAACTTTGACCCAGCGCGACGGCGCGATAAATCTGCAGCGCACTTGGCGCGACATAACTCAATTGAAGCAAGACAAAGCGCCCCCTGCCCCCTACCCCTGCCTCTGTCCCTGTCCCTGTCTCCATCCCTGTCACTTGCCCCATTATGCGGCACGTTTGTCTGGCAATGCCAAAATTCCGCAATTTATTTATAAACTTTTCGCGCATTTTCGATTCCAATATATCGCGCGATCGGTGACGGCGCAGGCACAATGGCAGGGGGAAGGGGAGGTAGGAGGCGGGTTGCGCCTTGGGCTTGCTTCCCTCAATGAATTACGCCGTCATTATGTCACAACATTTTCACGCTGATGGAAATTTATTACGACTATATCGCCCATATCCGAATCCAACCAACAACTAAATATGTTTCTTATTTTCATTCGATTATCGCTCTCTCTCTTTCTTCATTCCCTTCCCTCTCTCTTGCTCTCTCTCAGGTCTGCAACCGCCCCCGAATGTCTGCAACTTGTGCTTCAAGATGCTGCCCAGCCTGGCCGCCTTGGAGACTCATCTGCAGAACGAACATGCCAAAGAGGTGGCAATGCCCCCAAGCCGGAATCACAGCCACAACGACACGGGCTCATCATATGGCGCCAAGGTAAGTCCTAACCTCACTTTCTGTACCAATTGAAGAGGTAATGGGAGTAAAAGTCATGACGGTGCGAGTGAGACAGCAATTCATCATAGAATTTACAAGAAGTTATTGTTTAATATTTAACTAATCGAAACCCGATCTGGCCAAACACAAAAATACGTGTGCATAGAAAAGCAGATAAGAGCGACAGACGGCGCTAGGCGCTCGCATTTTTTTTCCTTTTCTTTCCTTGACCTGCGCCTGGTAAACAGGAACCTTCATGCCAAATTTGGTGGTTCTAGCTTTTATAATAGCTGAGATCTGTGTGTTCATCTGGTAATCCGGACATCCGGGAAGAAGGACAAACATGGCTAAATCGACTTGGCTAGTGATCCTGAGCAAGAATATATATACTTTGTGGAGTCTGCCACGCCTCCTTCTGCCTGTTACATACATTTGCACAAAGTTACCCCTTTTTGACCATTTTCAATTTTCGAATGGTTTCAAAATTGCAAAACTTCAGTCAATAGTTGAAGGTTAGTCAAGATTAACTACGAGTCAGTTGTACAGAATTTAATTCCAGTATAGTCACACAGTTTTTACCCCAATCGATACACAAATGAAACTATCGATAGCCAGATTGATGACAGTATCTTTTGTTGTTCTTTATCGATTATATCTTGAGCCCTCTGCCTCGCTCAATTATACTGCTAATGAGTACACTCAACATGCTTATTCCAAGTCCTCATCCTCACATAGTTAGGCCTAACCTAGTGGATCGAAATGCGCCTTAACCTCAACTCCAATGAGAACTGCGGACAGCTGTTGTGGCAAGTGAGCTTTGTGTCGCCTCCAGCCTTGCCCCGGGCATCGTCATTAATTAAATTGTTATGGCCAGGTCGGGAGTGGGCATGCCCCATATAAGGCCGGGCCAGCTAGCCAGCTAGCGAGCTGAGCTGAGCAAGTGGCCCGTTTAGGCCAGAACCATACAAATTATGAGCTTATTATTAATTGCTCATCTCTCGCGTTCTCCCCGGCCTGCCCGGCCTCCCCCGCCCCCTGCACTCTGACGAGTCTTGGCATTATTATGAGGAAATTGTGGCAAGTTGCATAGTTTGCCTTAATTGTTCACGTTCCGCTTAGCGGTTGCCGCTAAAAGAAGTCGCAAGCTTCAAGCTCGTGAACGGTGTATGTGGGGAAAAGGGGCAGGGGCAGGTGCAGGGAGGTTGAAACCCAGTTTCAGATTGAACTGGAGGCATTTGCCTTGTGGTCGCCTTAAAGCGATGGGATTACACCGCACAACAATGCCAATTATTTATTAAAGTGCGTTCGCCTGCCTGCCCCAGCCCGGAGTGCCCCAGTCCGGAGTGCCTTCTCTCCGCCTGCTCGCATGTGTTTGATGATATTAGGAATGCTCGGTGGGGAGGGTTGTGCAAGGGGGGGTAAGGCATCGGGAGGCCTGTCTGGGCAACGCATGTGCCTGGCCATAACTTAAGTACAAATGCGAGAGTATTAATATTTGAGAATGTGCGCAGCTCCTCGTGCTCTGTCTCAGTCTCTGCCTCTGCCCGCTTCCTCCTTGCTCCGTCTGCTTCAGTCTCTGGCTGCATTGTTTCTATGACTAATGACATCGTTCATTATATTTTACATTCTTGGAGTATTTCCAAAATGCGAAGTGAATTTCACTGCACAGTAGCGGAGTGCGATTAAATCGGGTGAAGGAAATTTGATTAAAAGTAAATGCTACAAAAATGATTAGGAAATAAAAGAAGTCATGAGTGAAGTGAAAAATATGTGTAAATGAATAAATTCATAGCAACTTAAAGTATAACCAAAATAAATAAGTACCAAGAACATTAATTTAATGAAAAAGTTGCTTCCAATTTCAATTTGTTTCCAAATTTAATAATTTCATGGGCAGTAAAAACAAAAAAACTTCGGTTTCAATAGACTCTGTGATGGAGATACTCTATATTTATTTATTTTGTATATTTATTTTACTTATTTATTTTATTTTATTTATTTTATTTATTTATTTAATGTCGACTTATAGCAGTCGAGTAGGAAAAGATTTTTATATACAAAAGACTTATCGACAAAAAGTGAGTTGATTTACAGCACTTAATAATCATTTTTAAAATTGCGATCATAAATTGAAAATTTAAAATTAATTAGTTATGATTTATAAGTTTTAAACAAAAAGCAGTTCAATTATCTACGTTATCTACTCCTTTCTGCCTAACTTATATCTTACTTCTTTCTGCTGCGTAAGAGCCTCCCCTCATTTTGGCAGAACCGCTCCTGTGTTTCGTCTTATTTTGGCGCAATATGCGATTGCAGTGTAAATGTCATAACATTTTCAGCCAGTAATCAGCCATGCAGCCAGCCAGTCGGCAGGGAGCAGCGGAGATGAGGCCAAGGGGGAAGGGTGTGCTCCAAAGAGGGAGGGGGGGGGGGGTGCGCCTGTGGTGCGTGATGTTCGCTTAACACATTCCCGATGAGGAGCAGGCCAGACCAGGCAGGGTTGGAGTTGGGGTTGCAGTGCACAGCAGCAGAAAAGGGGCATTGATTGAGGGGTGTAAAAGCGGGCGGGGAGGGGGGTTGTGTAGGGGACGAGAGAGAGCATCATCTTTTGGGGCCGAAGAAATTTCTAAATGATTCAAAAATTGTAAGTAATTACGAGAATGCATTATGATGATGCGAAATTTACGAGTGCCCCGGGCCAGACAAGACAAGGAGGTGGGGCCGAGGGGCGTGGCCGAGGGGCGTGTGTGCCGGATCGGTGGCGGCGTGTGCGATGCATTCAATGCAAATAAATTATGTTACGCTTTATGCAAAATTATTTAATCTTTTGTTTGTCGCGCGTCGCCATCTGCATCTGCGTCGACTGTGTGGCAGGCAGCATGTGTGGATGGGGCGACAGTCGCAGTCGCCCTCCGCCCAGCTTGCCCCAGCCGCAAGCCCCCTCGCGGAACAATTGTTTTGCCATAAAAATATGAGATGAGACCCGGCGACTTTGTCTGTGCGAGATAATTAGTTGGCATAGAAAGATGGCACGGATTGTAAGTGATGTTCATACTTGTACGAAATCGGATAATTAAGAGACGCACGTCTGGTTGGAGTCTGCAGTCCGTTGCATGCCACATTAGCTGGCGAATGCTAAGAAATTAACGCCGCCTCCCTTCCGCCTCTTTCAGCTGACGCTCAATCCGAATCTGTTTGCCAAGAAGCCCAAGCCGAATCCCGTGCAGGAGCTGCCGCTGGCGCCTGCCGAGCAGGTTGCCCCAACGACCCCGTTGCCAGTGGCGGCCACCATCAAAGAGGAGCCCGACTCCGAGCAGCTGCTGACGGAGGATGCCGGCAGCGAGGGTGGCAGCGTTGCCAGCTCAGTGGCAGCCGCAGCCAGTGCCGCGTATCAGCAGGAGAGTGCGGCAGCAGCAGCCGATGCCGAGCAATCGTTGATGAAGATGCAGTTGCGTAAGTAGCAATAACTATCGATAGGTTCAACTTGTTCCAGTTCTGCGTGCGATAGTAGTAACGATAGTCAAGCAGATCGAGCTGTCATTATTGATAAAAAGACGATAAGCTCATTCGATAGTTTTGAATTGAAATACGATAAGTATTCATTACTCAATCGATCAATCGATTGTTGTGAATGCAAGCAATAAGCTATGCGGTATATCAAAAAATTAGCAATGGTAAACATATTTTCGATAGAAGAATCGTAATTTCTTCAGAAGAATAAAGTTTTCCACCTAGAATCAGCTTAGTTTCACTGTAAAAAAGTGTTTGCGATAGTAAATCTAAGACTTCAACAGTTTACTTGAGTGTTTTTAGCTATATTGTGCGCGTACATGCGATAGTATTACCGATAGTTTCGAATAGAAATATATGTAACAATAAAAACCAGTGTACTTTTCGCAATTTCGATAGTATTGAACTGCAATATAATAAATATAATCGGCACAAGAAGATTGCTTTACTATCGGCACTGGAAATTCATATTCAATAACAACTATCGTGAATACTATCGGCACAAGAGGTTTGCTTTAAAAAATTTCACAGTACAACAGAACTATCGAGAATACTATCGGCACTGGAAGTTCATTTTCAAATGTTTCACATAACAACTGAGCTATCGTCAGTACTATCGGCAAAACTTTAATATATTAAAGAAAACTACAGAGCTATCGTAAGTACTATCGGCACTGGAAGTTCGTTTTCATATGTTTCACAAAACAACTGAACTATCGTCAATACTATCGGCATAAGAGGATAACTTTAAAATATAATATTAAAGAAAACTATAGAATTATCGAAAATACTAACGGCTCTGGAAGTTTATTTTCAAACACAACTATCGTCACACTATCCGCACTGGAATATCATTTTCAAATGTTTCTCAAAACCGCACAACTATCGTAAATACTATCGGCACTGGGAATTTAGCTTTGAAATAGTTTAACTTACCCTATATTCACTTCTGCCCTTCCCATGTTCCCCCATCTATGCAGATGCCCATCGCTTTCCCGCTAGTCCGCTGGACTTTCAGCAGGCACTCATGTCCGCCGGACCACCCAGCTCCAGTCTGGATCCGCCGGTGAACAACAAGCACTTCTGCCATGTCTGTCGGCGTAACTTCAGCTCCAGCTCGGCGCTGCAGATCCACATGCGCACCCACACAGGCGACAAGCCCTTCCAGTGCAATGTCTGCCAGAAGGCCTTCACCACCAAGGGGAATCTCAAGGTGCGATAGCTGCTCACCACCCGATTATCGTCTGCCAGTGCTTACCCCCTCCAATTCCCTCTACTTGTGACCATTCTTTGCAGGTGCACATGGGCACCCACATGTGGACGAATCCCACATCGCGACGTGGTCGTCGCATGTCATTGGAGTTGCCCATGCGACCGGGACCTGGACCCGGACCGGGTGGTGCGCCAACAGCGGAACAGGAGTTCATGCAGCGGCGACCCGAGCTCTTCTTTCCCTACTTGCCGCCCTTCTTTAATGGCCTGCCGCCCAAGGTGAGTTACTGAGGGCAGGGGGGAAAACTCTTACTAATTTATTATCTTTATAATAATTTTTATTTTGCTTTAATTTTTTAAAATCTTTCCAATTTCTTCGTTTTCTCTGCTCATTTTCTTCTTATCAAGCAGCCTGGCGAGCTGAGTCCCGGCGCCTTTGCCAACTTGCCGCCACCGCATTTCGCCAATGGCGGCAAGTATCCATATCCACCGGGACTGCTTGGCTTTCCTGGCTTTCTGGGCGGCGGGCAGCATCAGCATCCGTATGCCATGGATCGACGCAGTACGAGCAAATCACCAACATCAGAGCCGGCACAGAGCCCGCCGACGCGAGAGGATGAGACGTTGCTGGGGGCCAATGGTGGCGGAGGCGGCGGCGGGGGGATTTGGCATCCGTTGAGTAGCATCAAAATGGAGAACAATCAAAATGAGCACAAGCTGGAGCACGAAACAGAGCACGAACTGGACGAGGGCGAAGAGGTCGATGCGGACGGGGAGCCCGAAGCGGAGGGCGAGGAGTCAGAGAAGTAGCTGAGGGGCTGAGGAGCTAGATGGATAGGGAAAGGGAAAGGGATTGGGGATGATTTGGCCAATTGGAACACACATGGTTTTTGTGGAGAACATATCTTGAGCATTACACTACGCTAAGCTTGATCTAGCACACACCTTCGCACACACGCATATGGTGTGTGTGTGTGTGTGTGGGTGTACTACATATACGAATATATCCTCTGTGTCTATATACATATAGTATGATTAATTGATAGCGATCTTGTGGGCATTTAAATGCATTAAGTCTAGCGATAAGTTGTATAGATTGCAGTACGTGGAACGTGGAATCGGTAGGCAGCGCTAACCATCGATAACTATCGACAGAGCTATCGATCGATGTCACAGCTGCAGCACTCACAAAATTAACTAATTTTATGGCTACGCATTACGATATACTTGAATCATGATAAACCTAGATATATAAAACTATGAATATATATACAGACAGACAGACAGACAGACAGACAGACAGAAGTAGATACACCTAATGTAAACTGTGGTAGTTGCATATAAAAATCGAAATCGCAAACGAAATCGAGAATCAAGTATCGAGTATCGAATGATCAAAAATAAAGCCAGCGTGCGCAAATTGCAAACAACAATTGACGTTTCTCTTCCGGGAAGTGGGTCGCATTCCTCTCAAGCAGTGTCTCTGCCTCCCTCTCCCTTCTTCCCTCTCCCTCTCTCCTTCTCCCTCTCTCTCGATTCTGTGCTCAATAAATTCATGCAAATTGACAGTTGCCGCTGAAGAGTCTCTCCAAGTGTCTGCCATGCCACGCGCCGCACATGCATCATACTTGCCATGCCCCGTTTCCGACACGCCCTCGAAACAGATGCTGCCTCTGGCTCGAACACTCTGCACTCTGACCCCGAGCAGACGCTGCTGCTATGGAAAATCTTATACACATATCGTGAGTTCATAACTTATCCCAAGAAGTCTTTAAAACATTTACGAATTGAATTTCAATATAATTCCTGAAATTCTGCGTCAATAAAATATGAAGATAAAATATGAATAGTAGGGGAAAGTTAAGACCCGCACAAAGTAGAATAAATTTCACTCTCCATAGCAAAACTTAAGATATCTAAAGCATTTTCAAAGAATCTATGGGAGAACTTGACAGAATTTCACCGACGCAATTTAGGGAATTTGTGGCATATTCATAAAGCGCATTTATCATACGGCATGCCAAGTATGCCGCCTCTGAGAGTCCCATATATCTATATATCTATTATTAATTAGGTTGTTGCATGTTTTGGCAGCGCCTCTGTCGGCCGATGTAAGAAATTATAATTGCCAGACCGCGGCAAGTTAATGTCGCAGTGAATCTTGAACGTTCGCCGAATATGACAAGTGCGAATGGGCCCAGAGTGCGAGGGGAGAGAGAGGGAATATCATAGAGAGCTCGTGTATTTTCCTAGTGCTTTTCAAATTGCAAATTAAACTGGGAGAGAGAGAGGGAGGGAGGGAGATAGGGGAGTATGCATTGTACAGTTCACTTTTGGTTTAGTTTATTGCCCAAACTCGCAGCTCCTTTGCCTCTGTCTGGCGCATTGTTTGCCATTTTCCATTTTCCACAATGTTGCGATTTTCCAGGGAAATTGTGATCATTTCACGGACGCACATATTTCATATGCGGCTTCTGCCGTGGTGGACACGGCCGTAAAGTGTCAGACTAGAGAGAGAGAGAGAGAGAGGGGGTGCAGGGAAAACTATTAACAGGCCCCCAGACCGAAATGTGAACTATTAAATGCCGACAAGAAGGTGGAGTTGGGCATGTGCGACTGTGTGTGTGTGTGTGTGTGTGCTCTCCTCGGTGGCGTCGCTAACGAATCTGGCCTCCTGCATCGAAATGAGCGATGAGAAATTGTGCCATGTCTGGGATGCAGCCAGGCGGGGATTTCAAGATCAAGATTCTGTGTGTGCGCACAACAATTTCAATGTTTATAATTATACCCTGCATGCATCCAGATGCGAGAGTGCAAGGTGTATAATCAGGTAAGTTAGGGAGTATAAACTATAAGCTATATTAATAAATAAACTATATTAATATCGAGTAATACAGATCGAAAATTATTCTTTGTTTTTATGCTCCCTTTTCTTGACAATCTAACTGGCACTAAAGTCTTATAAAGCATTTCAAAGGTCAGTTTCGTTTTGTAGAATAAGTTTAAATTACTCAACAGGTCTACAGAACAACTATATGTCAAATATATATACAGATATATTCTACAGTTTGCAGAAGAAACCCAAAGCTACTGAACTTATGTAAACTATTAATAATATCGACTATTCTTGAAAATCTGACTGTCACTAATGTCTTAAATAGCATTACAGAATACAGTAGAATAAGTTTAAATTACTCAACAGTTCTACAGAACATCTAGTTGTCTATGTATTCATATATGTTCCACAGTTTTCAGAGTAATCCCAAAGCTACTGAACTAATGTAAATTATGCTTCAGTTTCCATAGATATCGTAGTCAAACTCAGCAGCAATGCAGCACTTTATCTGTTAAAAGTCATGTCCAAATTTGGCTAATATTCTAGTGGAACTACTATCGATATATCGTTTATTTCCAGTGCTCTACAACGTAACATTTCCAGTGTTAACTAAACATATCCAAGGGTCGATCAGCTTAACATTGTTTCCTTTTGTCGTCTAGGAACCTCTTTGCTAACCTCATTCCTATGGTCTCTCCCCGTTCCGCCGGCTGATCTGCCAAGTGGCTCGCCGTCGCCGTCTCGCTCCGCTCTAGCTATAATTCATATTTATGTTGCATGCGATCTGTTTGATCTCAACGGATAATTTCGCTTCGTCTGCGAATGCAGCAAAATATGAAAGCGAATGTGAATATACAAGTATATGAATATTAATAATGGGAATCGTGTGATATTTGTGGGGAAAGGGAAGATAGAAAGGGGGAAGGGATCCTCTTAACTGCCTGTGATGGATTGCGGTTGACTTTAAAGTGGTTCTAAGTGAATGGCGGCGCTTGTACACGTTACCGTTAGATCACATACTTAGTAAGAGGGAGGGGGAGGGGGAGGCAGGGGCTAGGGTTGCCAGGCCATAGACTCAGCGGTTTTATCGCCCACCTCTCGGAATGGGAATGGAAATGGGCGCAAGCGCAACATGCGGCCATCGTGTAGCGCGTTTTATGGCACCCACAAATTCCGTGCTAATTGTTGCACTGGGAACTGGTTCTGCCCCTGGAGGAGGCCCCGATCCATTGCCATGGCCATATCCATATTGCAAGATCGCCAAGTGTTGCCGTTCTGCTCAGCACCCCCCTCCCCCCCACCTCCCTTCTCCATGCTTGCGAGTTCGAGTAGTTTGCTTCAATTTTGCCTCAATTATTTCGCTTGTTTGTTTATGGTGGAATCTTTAATCTCGGCGCTGGTGTCGCTTGCAACCTTGACGACGCGACGTTGCAACTAGCTGGCTGCCTGGCTGCCTGGTTGCCGCAGCTTCTGCAGCTTTTGCCGCATGCGTGGCCGCGATCTAGACAACGCGCTCGGCGACGGATTGAGGAACGAGCGCTCCCTCCCTATATCTATGATCGTCGCCAGGCCAGGCCTGCAACTGAGCCTGCGACGGCGACGGCGACTGCGACTGAGGCCTGTGCGAGTCGGGATCGAGCTATACAAGTGTTTCGAAAAATGGATTATTCATGTTTGTTGTCCTTGTCGGGCACTCATGCTGAGTTCTTGTTGTTGTTGTTGGAGTTGACCACACGGATGGAAGTATTTGAGATTGGCAGGAGGGATGTTGACCAAGCTAAGCAACTGCCATATTTATGGCTAATATGCAAGTGATAAATAGAACAAGTTCTTTGGCAAGCTACCAGCTACGGTAAGATCGATTGATCCAAATACATAATAATAATAAAAGATGTAGTTCTTTTTTTTTTTTTTATTTTTTTTTTGGTTATAGTTTGTTTTTTTTTGTTTTTTTGTTCTAGTTAGATGTAGTTCTTTGTTAAATTATTTTTTTTTTGTTTATAGTTAGATGTAGTTCTTTTTTTTTTTTTATTTTAATATTTTTTTTTTTTTTTGTTATAGTTAGATGTAGTTCTTTGCTTTTTTTTTTTGTTGTTATAGTTAGATGTAGTTCTTTGTTTATGCAATGAAAGTCTCTGAAGACACTCATGACAAACTGTTATATATACCGCATTATACTCATTTATGGAGAGAGGGAGCGAGACGATTTTATAGCAATGTCTTAGGTTAGATATGTTCTGTTCAGTTTGCCCAAAGCTAATATAACATTTTTATTAAAGGTATAACAATGTACATACAGTCCAGACTGTTCATCAATGTGTCTTGCTATAAGGCGGAAGAACTTACCTCAGAGAATCCACAAAAAGAGGAAGGAAATATTCTTGGTTTCGCACTTGAATTGTTTTCTTATTAAGTAAAATACTGAACCGCACTCGCATTGATCAAGAGAAGACTGTATTTATGTTGAGAGCAAATATTAAATCAATTTAAAACCGAATATATAAAACACTGAGAGTAATTTTGAGCTCAGGTCAAGTTCGGGAGCGTGAAAATAGAAAACAAACAAAATTCTCAGCCTTATCAGCGGAACCTTTCCCGTAGCGACCGTTTCACTTGAGCTTTCGTATTTGAAGCACATGAAATACATAATAAATTCTCTGTGATGAGTCAGTTTTGGACTATATATGTATATATATATATATATATATATATATATATATATATATATACGAGGGTCGTACGATCGTGAATTTTAACGAAAATGGAGATCGAGATCGTCTGCTTTCAATGCCTATAAAACGCAAACCAAAAACGCAGCTTTCTCAAAATTTTACAGTCAGCTGTTAATCGATAACTGCTGACAGGAGCAGTGTTGTATTTAGAGCAGGTGCGCGGCAAATACAAAAAGTCACGGACTTATCAAACGACCCTCGTATATATATATATATATATATATAATGAGTGTGTAATTGATGTAGCTTCCCAAATTGAGAGAGGGCGCCCTACATAACTTTTTAAATACTATTTCGCATTGTATAAATTGCTAGTTTGTTTATATATTTAATGTGCAGCAGGAAGCAGGGTATCTTTCTGTCGAGCAAACTCATCAATCTTGCACTGTATAGTACGTATGTATGTATGTGTATGCATATAAATATTATATTAAATACTTCTTCAAGCTATCGTCTTCTTTTAGAATATCTCTCACTAAGTATGAAGGAAATGCTACTCGAAACCCTTTCAAGACTCTCACACAACACACACAGGCAGAACGGCAGGCAGTCACACACACACACACACGCACACACGTACCTAGCCTATGCCACACCCCACTCCACTTCGCCCCGCAACGTCTCGTCATGCGGCACTCGCTGTGCCAAGGCCACGCAGCCATCGATAAGGCGAGTCGATCGCACAACATGCGAATGAGTTCTGTCCCATTGGCAACTGCACGTGACTGCGGCAGCGTACTCTCTTCCCCCTCCCCCTCACGTTCTCTCTCCGTCATGCCGAAACTAGTTGCAGTTGCAGCGGATACTGAATGTGCATTTTGTTGCAGTTGCAGTTGCTGCCGCAGAAGTTGCCCCAAAGCGGAAGCGATAACGTCTAACAAATTAAGCCGTGTCCAGCTGGCGAAGACTGCGCGAAGACTTTATTAGCAAAGGGGGCGCGAGTAGGCAGGGGAGGGATCGGGGATGGGGCAAGGTTGAATGTTGAATGTTGCTGCTTATGGAAAGCAATTTCGATATCATATTCCAATCAGTCGCGCACATAAAACCAACTGGCGCAGGTCGAAGTTTATGCGGTGGCAAGTCAGGGAGGGTTGTGGAGAGGGAGGAGGAGCAATATGCGTGGCCTTGACGTCTGGGAATACCGACAAGGTACTGTCGAGTCCTGAGGGTGAAGATGAGTTTTATGACGCAGCCCGACAGCTTTATGCGACCCCCCAGCAGAGTCATAAAGTGAGACAACCTGCCACAGCGACGCGAAGGTGTAGCAGCCTCCCTCTGCCCCCACTCCAGCTGACTGTCTCTCCTTCCCCCTCTGCCCTTTCTCTCTATCTTATTGTGTGTGCCACACTTAATGGCAATAATAAAGTGGCATAACATTCAACACTTTGTCAGCGGCTGCCTCGCTGTCTGGCCGCATTTATCATAGCCCAGCCACGTCCCAGCTCCTGCTCCGACTCCATCTCCGTCAGCAGCTCCGTCGCTGACTCCAACTCCAACTCCGACTACGTCCTAGTCAGCCTTGCAGACGGCAGCAGACTATTTTGACAAGTTATCAAAATGAAATGCAGCCAACAACAAGTTGCCCCCAGTCACCCCGCTTCCCCCTCGGGCTTGCTGCCAGACAACGCCAGACAGATGCCTCTGCACCCCCTTTCCCCGGCACGCCACTGTCATAATCCATGCGAGCTGCTTTGCTCGCGGCTCTACACGCGCTAGACGACAAGTGTATTTATGTTATGATTTGAATACCGCTAATGACAGGCCCCTCCCCCCTCCTGCTCAACTCCCTGCCTGCCTGCCACATTGGGTGGCACAGCCAGTTTAGCTCTGCTACTGTATCTGCCTTGTCTTGCCCCCACCCACCCCTCGCAGTCAGCGCCCACATCAATCGACTGGCTCACTTGTAGGTATTTTCACACCTTTTGAACTCATCATTTTCCCTTCTTCAATTTTCCATTTTCCAACTCTCTCGCATTAAATTGATTTCTCCCGTTTCTTCAGGGCAATCATCATCATCACGCATTGATCGAGCAACTCGCAACTAAATTTAGACGGCAAATGTTTATGGCACCAGAGCCAAAGGTTCCATATAGGGAAGATCGGATGTGCTGCAGTCAATTAATTACGCTGACTTATAGTCGTTGTCTATGCCGTGTATATGGAGTTATTTCCAAGCGAGTGGGCTGGAGGAAAGCTAAGAGCCCGAGGGATACGGGGGAATCAATATAATGCTCTTACTTATATTGCGCTAAGCTGTTCACTTTACCAGTTTGATTAAAGAAACTATTTAACTTGCAGAGATTTTATTGTACATAAACAATCTTATTCTCATCGGCATCATCATATATAACTAGAGTTGGAATAATCGTTGGGTATACAAATTTTCGAGAGCATAAAACTAACGGCATGTCGAAGCCTCTTGCTCTCGTTTATACAGCAATTAATCTCTATCATATACGAGGTGCGTTTTCGCTGGTTACATATACTCGAATTTCGATTTTTTATTATTATTATGTGGGTACACTCTTCTTGAACCTCTGTACCAAGTTTCAAGTGTATAGCACATTTTTTTTGCTTGTGAGAGGTGTAAAGGTCATTAGTGTTTTGCCGGCTTGGCGATTTTTTGCTAAATTTTGACCAAAGGAAGCGTCGCATGAGCAACGCTCTAAAGCTATTGAATGATGTCAACAATGACCCAGATTTACTTCACAGGGTCATAACTGGTGACGAATCATGGGTATATGGTTATGATATTGAAACCAAAGCCCAATCGTCGCAATGGAAGAGCCCAGGTGAGCCAAGACCGAAGAAAACACGCAAAGTTAAAAAATTCGACAATTGTTTTTCCACAATTCTGGATGTTTTCTTGGTGAATGTATGATTAACCGAAAGAGAGACATAATTTTCATTGTTTTTATATTGCATCTTGTACATTTCTATGAACTTTCCTTCTTTTTTGATATTTAAGTCAATAAATTAATAAACTTTTCTGCTTTATAGAAGGTTTCCCTGATCTTCCTTCTTATGCAAAGTTCAGTCTGCAGAGTGTCAGCAAGATCCTTTGTTTTAGCATATGTATCTGTATATGTATGTGTATGTGTATATGTATATGTATGTGTATGTGTATGTGTTTGCAGCATAACCAGTTGCTGTCAGTACCTCCCTCCGCGCACATTGATTAGGGAGGGGAAGGCCTTGGCAAGTGGAGCAGTCTCGAAGTCGGCTGAGCACGCCGTGCAAGGCCGCCAACGAAATGATTTGTTTGAAGTTTGATAAGCGGATGAGAATGTCGTCGGCATCATCGGAGTATCTTGCGGCATCTGAGCATCGACAGCAGCAGCAGCAGCAACAACAGCAGTAGGAACAACAGCAACAACAATAACTAAATGACTTTTGTTGCATGTGAAGGATGAGGATGCAGTTGAAGTTGGAGTTGGTTGCTGCTGCCGCTGCTGTTGTTGTTGTTGCTGTTGTTGTTGCTGTTGCTGTTGCTGTTGCTGTTGTTGCTGCTGCTGCTGTTGAAGTCGGATGACAATCCATGTTGCTGTCGACGACAACGTCGAGTGATCCACATCCACTTGCAATCGGCGCAATCAATACTTTGTTAGTTTTGAGCAACATGTTGCTGCGGTGCACATGTTGTTGCAGCGCTGTTGCTGCTCGCTGGTTGTTGTTGCCGTTGCTGGCGATGTTTGGTATGCAAAAAGGCAACTTTTGTTATCTACATGACAATCATTGGCCTGGCTCATCCGTGTGCCACAATTGCTCGTTCGTTTTTGCGCTTGATTGTCTTCAGCAGCAGTCCCCTCCCTCCCCCTTCTCCCCCACCCCTGCTCCACAATCTCTTAGCTGGCTGGCTACCTGCTACCCACGATGCTGCAGCTGAAATGGCGACCGCTGACGGGGATGTCGCTGATATGGCCGTGCTTCTTCTCCTCCTCCTTCTCCTTCTCCCCTATCCCTTTCTCCTGCTGTTGCTGCTGTTGTCGATGTTGATGATTATTGTAGTTCAATATTTGCGGGGAGACAGAAAGAGAGAGAGAGAGAGAGAGAGAGAGAGAGAGAGGCAGAGACAGTCGTCTGGCTTGCCGTTTTTGTCGCTTGCCAGTTGCAAGTTGTCAGTTGCATTCGCATCAAATTAAATTGTATTTTGCAAAATAAATGAAATTAAAACGAATGACAACAGCGAATCAACCCAGAGAGGAAGAGAGAGGGGGAGACAGAGAGAGAGGGAGAGAGAGAACGACTGCGACTCCATCTCCATCTACCAGCGATGGCGACAAGTGGATCGCAGTGCGTCCGGTGGTGCCTGCCTAGTCTGAGATTTGGTTTCCTCTTCTCACAAGTTCATATAGAATTTATGTTTCTTCTTGTGTACATGTGTGTGAATGTGTGTGTGTGTGTGTGTGCGTGTATTCGTATCTCCCTTTTATAGCCAGCGTTGCCGTTTTGGCCTCCAGTTCCAATTGAGTTGTACATTTAAGTCGCAAATTGCAGCTGGAGATGAGGGTTTTCTCTACAGATAGATACGACAGATAATATATATAAAATATGTACTGTAATATATATAGAATGTAGAATGTAGAATATGTATATGTAATATATATAGAATATGTAGTTACAATCAGTCTTAGCAGAATACAGTCTGTCAATATTGCCAATATTGTTAACACATCCAAGTCACTATATTTTCTAATGAGTTTCCATTTAATTGACTTTGAGACAGTGCAATATTATATGGAAATTAATATAAATACGCATTTAAATATATTTGTATTTCATACATATATATAAATCATATAAGCAACAATCTATCGGCACACAACGCCGCTGATAAAGCTAGGCAAGTGAGAATTTCCCTTCGGGCTTTACGAAAAGATTATAATAAAAGCTTTGAGCTCTCAGTGTTTTATGTGTTCTCTTCAGAGTTGAATTAATATTCTTTACTCAGTCTGCAGATGAATTCAGTCTTCTTTTTGAGCAGTGCGAGTGCGGTTCAGTTTTTTATTCATTTAATAAGCAAACAATTCAAGTGCGATACTATGAATAGTTTCTTCCTCTTCTTGTGGATGCTCGTCCTGAGTGGAGCCTCGGCTGCCAGTGCAACAGACAACAGTGAAGTAAGTTACTGCATGAAAAAGGTCTGCGAAGTCCATAGAATTAATTGAATTTACGTATATGTATAAGTTGTTGTAGAAAGCCTTACTCAGACTTACATAATCCACATTTATTGACTAACGTAAATCAATCTAGACTCTAGAGTGTATTATGACGAGTGCTGACGTGTAAAAAGATTGATTGCTCAAAAAGATTGTTTGGTACAATGAGCATTGTGAGCAGACAGATCGTGTAAGTGTGTGTGTGCAGACAGATCTAAGCTTTCTTATCGCTTTGTTTGAGCACAGCGTTCCGCATACATATGCATACACACATACATACATACATACATGTATATACAATATATAAAACATTTTAATCCCATTGTCTTTTTGACTGTTGAGGTAGGTTTGATATTCGATTTATTTATTCTATTCTTGCACGTTATGTATCGGGGTACCCGACAGCAAGATACCCTTTGTCCAGCTTTTTGAAACCGATTTAAATATAATGCTAACAACTCTAAAAGCAAATACGTGTGTCGCCAATTGCTTTCCAGCACTCAAAGGCAGCCGTGCAGCGCTCAGCTCTAAATGATGTGTGTTTATAGGCCGATCTGATTGAAATTTTGAGGAGTAGGAGATATTTAAATCAACTAAATACAAATTAAAACACATATGTTTCATACGTACTTACAAATCAAAATTAAAAGTTGTATTATTGTTTTGAGTCGGCTGCGAGAACATCAAAGACTTTAAGTATGCATGCTAAATTTGGTGGGGCTCGCCTTTCTAATAGCTGAGATCATGGTCTTAGGTCCAGTTACTAGGCTAGTGATCCTAGGTAAGAATATATCTTTATACTTTGTCTAGTTCGCCACTCCTCCTTTACACATATATACGCAGTTATATCTTTCTTTGACCTTTTCCAATGGGCAAGGGACTTAAACTTATGGGCGAAGTGCAATTTATGAGGCGAAAGAATAAAACATTCAATTTACATTTTGTCCTTCCGCTAGAGTTGCAAAACCACCGAGGAACTAAACGATCTGTGTGGCACCCACACGTTCCAGTCTGTGAAGCCAATCTTGAATTATGTTGATCAACTGCAAAGGGAGCAGCTGATCTATGAAGAAGAAATAAAAGAAACGAAACAGTTGCGGGCAAAGGTGCAAGAACTAGAGGTGAAATTGGCAGAAGGGAAATTGAATGAAAAGCTTATTGCTGCATCAGAAACTGCTGCCTTAAGCAAGGACTCTCATATCAAAGACCTGCAAGCAACAAATTCTGAACTGCGAAAAACCAACGGTTTGATTACAAACGAAATAGCCCAGCTGAAAACATTCATTCAAGAAAAGTTCAATGAAGAACTCTCCAAAATCGATTCGAGTGCTTCCAAATTGCGTTCTTGTGGGGATCAGTTAGAGAAGAATGACAAAACTGTTGCAGAATGTGCTGCACAACTCAAGTCTAAAGAAGAAAGTCTGCAGAGATGTAAACTGGGATTGAATGAGACTCAAAATGTTGTTAGCGAACGTAAAGTTCAGTTAGAGAATCAAAATAAAACCATTTCCTTAAATACGGCAACGATTTCTGAACTGAGAGCAGATATTGAAAGAAAAGATCAAACACTGAAGAAAACTCAAGCGAATCTAGAAGTGAATCAAGAAGAATTACAGAAGCAGAAGAAAATCACTGAGCAAATGAAAAAAGAAATTACAAAATTAAAGAAGAAAATAAAAGAGAAAGAAGAGAAACCAACTTTTTGCACTTCTTTTGGTGATTCCAACGTCCACAATATACAAATACCCTTTCCGGTACTGTGCAATAGTGAATTGGCTGGTCCAGGATGGACCGTAATCCAACAGCGCATAAATGGAGGAGAGAACTTTTATAGAAATTGGAAGGACTATAAGAATGGGTTTGGCGAGTTTTCAGGCGACTTTTTTCTCGGCCTCGAGAAAATACATCGCCTTACCATTAACACTCCCCACGAACTCTATATACATATGGAGGCATTCAAAGTGGGGCACTATGAGAGTTTATCCTTCTATGCTCGTTATGACAACTTCAGAATAGCAGGAGAGGATGATAAATACAGGTTGCTCAGCATGGGAACATACTCTGGGGATGCAGGCTGGGACGGAATGAGACGTAGCGAACATGAACAGTTCTCCACTTTCGATAGTGACAACGATAAATGGATTGGTTTCGGTTGCGCAATAGATCGCCATGCTGGCTGGTGGTACGATAACTGTGGCGAATGGTAAGTAATCGTTTGATTGTAATAAGAATCTTTCAAATTGATTGAGTGTGACTTGTTTTTATTTAGTAACCTAAATGGAAAATACTATCAGGAGGAGGTTTACAATGAGAAATCTAATTGGTGGTTTTATTGGTACTCTCTCAAAACCATAAAAATGTTAATCCGCCCGCGAGGCAATTAAACTGTAATCGCAATAAATGAATTTGTGAATCATCAACATGAATAATAAATAATAATTCAAATGATTCAGATTCAGCTTGCAAATAAATATTGTAGAACATTCCAATTACTCCCTGAGACTTTTTATTGCTTAAATGTAAATCTCTTTAGCATTTCTATATTTCTCATTTCTCTTTAGCATTTCAGCTTGAGCTGTTGGCAAACGTGACTATCGGGGTAGCTGGAGTAAGTATGTGTATTATGTGATATGAGATATGACAAAGTAACATGCAGGGGGTGGGGGAGGAGGCAGGTGCCACGCCACATGTTGATTGGCGCAGGCACAAAATGTGCATAGGTCTTTGAGGTAGGGGGCGTGGCAAGAGCTACAACAAATAACAAAATATCGGAATGTTTTTGGGTTTCTATTTCGTTCCTTTTTATGATGAGTTGCGCGTGTGGCCCGCAATGAATGCTAATTCATTCTGGGCGAGTACTCGAAATTATTCATATTTACAGTGAGGCGGTTGACCAACGCAATGGACGAGCTGGACGAGGACAAAATGGACGCGGCCAAAGCCAATTAAGTTTTCGGTCATTTATTATTTGTGGCTCCCCGATGTTGCCACGCCCCCTCGCTGCCCGAAATGTGCACAGTGCAGTGCAATTAAAATAATAATTACATTTCTAATGTACTCGCCAGTGAGTGTGAGAGAAAGAGGGAAGGGGGCGCGGCAGAGGAAGGGGGAAAGTGCCTACAGAATGTGTATAAATATTAATGACGCCGTCGAACCCGCATTTGCATGGGAGAGAAAAACAACAGAAGAGAGAGAGAGGGAGAGAGCGAACAGTGAAAGAGGGAGGGGGGACGGGAGAGGGAGAGACAGGCCTAGGGTTAGGGATAGCATGAGTACTTGGTGGGGCCTAAAAAGGAAACAAATGTGCGTAGCGTCAAATGTTTGCATTTCACACACACACACATGCACACACGCACACACACACACTCGACACTCCACACACACCCGCACTCCGTTTGCGGTTGCAATTTGCCGTCTGTGGTTGCCCGTTCATATTTACACTCTAAATAAATAATATTCTAATTTGACAAAGCAAACGGCACTTTTAATAAATTGTCAGTTGCCAGGGCAATGTTAGTTTTGGCATTAGTTCCCGACCAGTTCCTGCCCAGTTGAGGACCCGAGAGTTGCAGAGTCCACCCGGGTTGAGGCAATTACAGCGTGGAACGCTCCTGTCGAATCTCTGTTCTGTTCTGCCTTCTGTTTCAGATACTTACGATAGGTGTAACTATAATGCATTGGCCACTCGGGCTCACAGTCTGCTGCACTTGAGTTAAGAGCTTCATTAGTTCATACAATAGTTCGACTGTAGTTCAGGAACTTCTAGAGGTAATAACAGAAATGAAGAGTCAAGTTTCGCTGCACGGAAAAAAGTCTTTATTTTCGTTTAATTTGTATGTTCCTTGAGCCTATTTTAGATTTCTTTCTTTTTCATTACGGACAGATTGTTGGCTACATTACAAGGCTACTGCTAACTTATTCTGATGGAATTCAAGATGTGTAATTAAAATATTATCACTAAATCAGCAAACAATGTTGAGAAGTACACTTTGCTATAAGTTTTCTGTTCAAAAAGGTTTTTCTGCGAAATTCAACATTGCTTTAGATTGTTCCTATGCGATACAGATGTAAAACTGTCTCCATTTTAATAAAATTTCAAGGAAAAATAAAATAAATGGTTAAAATGTGATTTGGCGAGTTTGAAGCATAACGAGAGCAACATTCGAGCGGCACGCGGCAGAGGCATAACCTTCGACCTTTTTTAAATGTAAGGAGTCCATAATTGTACGATCTTAAAATAAACTTCATCTGCGCCTGGTAAACAGAAACCTTCGTGCCAAATTTGGTTTCTCTAGCTTTTATAATAGCTGAGATCTGTGTGTTCATCCGGTCACACGGACATCCGGACAGACAGACATGGCTTAATCGACTCGGCTAGTGATCCTAAGCACGCATATATATACCTTGTAGGTCTCCCACGCCTCCTTCTGCCTGTTACATACATTTGCACAAAGTAGGTATACCCTATTTTGACCTTTTTCAATGATCGAAGGGTATTAAAATGTATATCTCGATAGCTCAAATACAGCTTTATGCTATGTGGGAAGTTGCTGTCTTACAGTCTGCACGTAAGTGAGAATTAAGAAAAGAGAAAATACAAGTGAGAATTATTGTACTATGCCAAGAAAAGCTCTTAAGAATCGAGATCCACACTTATGAACGTACATTGTATGCATAGATATGTAATATTTTCTATAATTCTAAAGGCAACCAATAAATTGTTTAGGAAACTTAATCTAATTGTGCAATTTTGACTGACTTAGATTGGAAATTGTCTAAGTATTGTAAATAAGAGCCACGTCTAGTTTATAGGAAGTGCCATTAAAGAACCAAGTGAATCGTTCGTCTGCAACGTCATTAAAGCTGTTCCCCTTCCCCTGCCCATTTCGATTGCTGCAGTCGGTAAAGCATCTCTAACGGATGTGTGTGGGGATTATGTCCTGCCATGTGGCCGGGGCCGGGTGCGATGCGTTGGCTGAATGGCAACGAAAACCGCCAGCACCGCAGCGGTAACTTTGCAGGGCAGTTGCCAGTTGGCGAGGGATGCAAATGGCTAGAGAGGAGGAGTGGAGGGGGAGGCAGACCGGGGAAATTACTGTTGTAGCGAGGACAAAAACAGCAATGGGGCTTGGCTTGGCTGTGGCTGCAGTGGAGTGTGTGGAATGAGGATTGGGGGAACGCAACTGGAATCGCTGGCTGCATTATGATTATGCCGAATGTGCCGGCAACTTGCCCCATGTCTGTCTAGGGTATTATACACAGACAGGGAAAGTGGGGGGAAGGGGGGTGGGCCACGCATTTTATATATGCAAAACCAGGAGCCGACAAAGCGAGCAACCAACCACAGCAGGCTCGCCCCCGGGCCTGGAATTTGCATTTTGAGCAGCAGCCCGGATTGGTTATTAGCGATATTTATGGATAGCAGGGGAGCAGACACACACACACGCACACACACACACACACAGGCGTGTGTGTATCGGTAAGTAGTCGCCACTGGAGTCGGAGCTCATCCTTCCTCGGATTGAGGAGATATTAAAATGAATATTTTGCGGATAACATGAAATTGAAATTGCGTTCGACTGCGTCGCCAGCGCTTTGTGCCCGCCGACGACCCACAGCTGCAGCCCCAGTCCAGTTCAACTGGATGCGACCGTGTCCACAGTCCACAGTGTCGTCTCCCCCTGCCCCTTTGCTGCTGCTGTTGCACCCCCCTGCCACGGCATGGCGATAACAATGCGAACGAGCCGCATGACGAGCACAATGATGACGATGGCGGCATCGACAGAGGCAGCGGCGTGGAGAGGGAGGAGTGGCTGGCGGAGGCTGGAACATGGCACAGGCGGGAGAGGGGTGCACTGCCACATTGACGCTATCGTGTAATGTGTTTAGAGGCTGCAAGAGGCAACAGAAGCACTTCCAACTTCAGCAGCTTCCCAGCTTGCCAGCTTGCTTGCGGCTTCTCTGTAGATTTCCATATTAATAAATGGCCAAGGCGACTGTGCCCCAGCGAGATCGGAGTGCTGTGGCCTGCCAGGCGGGCATAAGGGGGGTGAGGGGTCGAGTTATTTATTGGCAGGCGTGCTCTCAATAAAATTATGGTTCATGCAGATTATGCGAGTGCAGAAACTTGTTTGCGCCGCCAAGGAAGAGGGGCAGGGCGAGATTATTGTGGCCATGTTGCAGTTGACTGAGACAGAGAGACATGGAGGAAGGGAAGGGGGAGAAGCTGCATAGGCAGGGGGAGTATTTCAAAGTGGATGCTGCAAAATGGATGCCACAAGCGGCATTTGTGGCGACAGCACATTTACTTACGGTATATACTTTACTAATGATATATACTTATGATTCGTACAATATGTTATCTCTACTCTCTTTCTTCAGTTTATTCAACTTTTCCAGAACTTATTTTACACCTGAAAGATGAAACATTTAGCACAGTTCCTGGCAATGAAACAATCTGTTTGAAGTTCAGTTTTAGTTTATAGCAGTTTATTTAAACTTTCAAGATAATACATATAAATAAATGCTGAAAAGTAATGATAATTATGATAATGCAAGGAAAATTGTGAGATCTAACCAGAAGTTGTTCTTTTTCTGTGCACAATTTAGAAGACTTAGCAACGTACATTTATCTTAAGAGTCTGCAAGAACAGTATTTTATAATGTGTTCTATATTTATTCTTCGATTTATTTTAAATATTTTATTGTAGAGACAATGTAGGTTTATAATCAAAATATGCAGTAAATATAAGCAAATTGAGCATAATAAGTTTACTGATAAAAATGGAAACATTTCATTGTAAATTTACTTGGCTTTAAATAAATATTTAATATTGGTAAAGTGTAAGCAAAATATTCATTTTATTTCTTTCTAATTTGAAGTTAAATGTATCGAAGTTCTTTTCACAAATTTTATTTTGTTTTGGTAGAAGTTCTTCATATATTTTTCGCCCCAAGTATTCCATGCACATTCTTCATACCTTCCTCAGATTTCTTGAGTATGCCAAACTCATCAGTATTGAAGTCTTCCCACATGGAGATGCGCCTTCTTCTCTCTTCCTAACGAACTAGACCAGTTTCAAAATCGCCGTGGACGAGGCAGCTGAAGAGGGGGAGGGGGAAGGGCGCTGCAGTTGGCAACACTTTGGGGCTAATTAAGGTTCGTTTGCAGCAGAAGCCTCTGCAGAAGCTGCGATAAATGCAGCCTCGATCGCTGGCGAAGAAACTGAAGCTGAGCATTGAGAGCGCAAACTCAAAAATTTGCATATCAATTTGTACACACAGAAAAACAAAGCAGAAGCAAAAGAAAACAAGAAACAGAAAAACCAAATAACAAAAAATAAGAAGAGGAAAATGGCGCAAAAAACTGAAAATAGCCCGAGGAAGAGACCGAAACGAAGCCCGAAAGAAGCAGAAATCATGATTCTCATTATTTTGCTAAAAACGCCAGTTGCCCTCGTGGCCAGGGGGAGGGGGAAGGGGTTACCAGTAGTCGGTTAGCTCTGGTTACCCGACGGGATACCGCGGAGCATTTAAGAGCCAAGCGCGGCGGACTCAAATGAAGATATGCAGATTAAAGCAGCGAGATGTGGCCAAGGGAGCGCTGGAAGAGCAGCGTCAATGTGCAAAAATTACGATGAGCATTACCAGGCGCATTATAAGGCAGCGAACCCCTGCCCTTCCCCTCGCATTCCCTCAGCCTGCTCACTCCCACTCCTGCTCCATGGCTGTGGTTGGGTCATGCGCTGGCGAAGCCGCAGACCAATTCTGAGATATGAACATGGCGTTGCCCAAAGCGCAGTAGCCGCTGCCCGAACAGCAGAGAGAGAGAGAGAGGGAGCGAGCAAGGGGGGGAGGGAGAATCGAACGCGAAATATAGCATAAGTATGCACTCGGTCTGCAACTGGCACTGGGCCTCGCTCGGCTGCCTCTGCCGCTCTGGTCACATCTCTGCCAGCCGATAACAATGCTCGCTGCGCCACGACCAGCCTCGTCTGCGACCCCAGCTGGACATGCCCATATCGAGGGCGGGGGCGGATGGCGGTTGCCTGTTGCCCGTTGCCGGTCGCCGGCTTCAAGGCAATTGTTCTCGCCGCGTGCGCTTTTCTTTTCCGTGTCTAGGAGCCAGTCCAGCCGGCCTGACCAGGAGGAGCTGCCCAGACCGTTCTCCAGGCTCGATAAGCGTCAGCGCGCCAGTTAATAGCAACAAATAAATGCAACTAAATGCTTCGCGGCGTGCCGGCCATATGAAGATATCCAAAACGACGACACAATGCCTGGCCAGTTGCCATTGGCATATGCTCACACACACTCACACACACACACACACACACAGACACAGAGCTTCTCCGCTTCGTGCTGGCCATTGTCATTGTGTTCCGCATCCAGCGCCAGGTCGAGCCGGGCCAGGCCTCTGCATTGTCTGCGACTCTTTTCCGGATTTGCCCAAATTTGGTTGCCAGCGTGTGATATAATTCATAATTCATTCACGGCGACATCTTTATTTGACTGTCCCCACTCGTGGGCGAGTCTAATAGAGTCGCGACTCGCCCGTCTCGGCTGCATTGTTACTCGACTCGCAATCGGGTCAGAGGTTATTAGGCAAACTATGCCTGCCAATGTATTTCTCATTTGTACAGCTCCTCTTCAAGTGCCTAAGCTGATTACCTGAAATGAAGAGCACAATTCTATTCCCTTCATCAATTGATTTCCCTTTAACGATGCCAAAATATAACATATTGACACCATCGACATATATGGTAACACTAATAATGTCGTTCTTCTCGGCTGGAATCCTGAAGATGCAATTGTATAAAAGAATAATTGAAGAAGATATGTTTTTTTATTTGTATATTTAATCTGCACTTGCAATCATTTGAATTATTATTTATTATTCATGTTTGTGATTTACAAATTTCATTTATTACGATTAAAGTTTAATTGCCTCGCGGGCGGATTAACATTTTTGTGGTTTTCAGAGAGTACCATTGATGCCACCAATTAGAATCGCATATTGTCAACCTCCTCCTGATAATATTTTCCATTTAGGTTACTAAATAAAAACAAACACACTCAATCAATTTGAAAGATTCTTATTACAATCAAAAGATCACTTACCATAGGGCACATGAATTGTGCCACCAGCCAGCATGGCGTTCTATTGCGCAATTCCCATCATTCCATGCATCGTTGTCACTATCGAAAGTGGTGAACTGTGCTTGTTCGTGATTTTTTATTATGTCTTTGCCTGCATTCCCAGAGTATGATCCCAAGCTGAGCAACCTATATTTATCATCCTCTCCTGCTATACTGAAGTTATCATAACGAGCATGGAAGGATAACTTGTCATAGTGCCCCAATTTAAATGCCTCCATATGTATATAGAGCTCGTGAGGCTTTTCGTTGGTAAGGCGATGTATTTTCTCGAGCCCGAGAAAGAAGTCGCCTGAGAACTCGCCAAACCCATTCTTATAGTCCTTCCAATTTCTTTTAAAGTTCTCTCTTCCATCTATGCGCTGTTGGATTACGGTCCAGCCTGGACCAGCTATTTCACTATTGCAAAGTACCGAAAATGTTCAGGGCATTTTTATATTGTGGATACCGTTGGAATTACCAAAAGAAGTGCAAAAAGTTGGTTTCTTTTCTTTCTCTTTTATTTTCTCCTTTAATTTGGTAACTTCTTCTTTCATTTTGCTCAGTGATTTTCTTCTGCTTCTGTGATTCGTCTATTTTTAGTTTCCTTTTTTTTTGAGTGTTCTTCAGTGTTTGATCTTTTGTTTTAATATCTTCTTGCAGTTTAGAGATCGTTGCCGTGTATCGGGCAATGGTTTTATTTTGATTCTCTAACTGAACGTTGTATTCGCTAACAACATTTTGAGTCTCATTCAATCTCAGTTCACAACTCTGCAGACTTTCATCTTTTGACTTACAATAACGTAATTTGGAAGCACTCGAATTGATTTTTGAGAGTTCTTCATTGAACTTTTCTTGAATGAATGTTTTGAGCTGGGCTATTTCGCCGTTAACTGATTCAACATTTTGTTTTAAGACGTGGTTGGTATCTCGCAGCTCAGCAATTGTTGCTTGCAGGTCTTTAATATGAGTGTCCCCTTGCTTAAGGCAGCAGTTTCTGATGCAGCAATAACTTTTTCATTCAATTTCCCTTCTGCTAATTTCAGCTCTAGTTCTTGCACCTTTGCCCGTAATTCCTTCACTTCTTTCCTTTCTTCTTCACAGATCAGCTGCTCCCTTTGCAGTTGATCAACATAATTCAAGATTGGTTTTATAGACTGGAACGTGTGGGTGCCCCACAGATCGTTTAGTTCCTCGGTGGGTTTGCAACTCTAACGGAACGACAAAATGTAAATTGAATGTCTTATTCTGTCGCTTCATAAATTGTACTTCGTCTATAAGTTTAACTTAACCTTCGCCCATTGGAAAGGAAGATATAACTGCAAATGCGTGTAAAGGAGGAGTGGCGAACTGGAGAAGATATATACATATACAGTGTTGGAAGAAATAATAGAAACAACACTTGCACCTGGACGAAAATCTAAATTGCTCATTATGTACAAGCACTATATGCACGAAATTGGCATCAAATAGAAGGCTGATAACTGTACTTTAATATGCGACTTGTTTCAGTTCGATTCGACCTTTGACAGTTTAGCTATCTTGCTCCAAAGGAAAAAACTCCTTTTGGAACTGGAAAAAATAATTGAAACAAACGACATTTTTTTGAATATTTTTCATTTTTTTCAACGAATTCTTAAAAAATGGCTTGTATTCAGTACTTTAAGGTAAGTCTAGCTAAGAATGACCGAATTTGTGAAAAATTCGGTTCCATTAACCTGTAATATGAAGAAAAGGTCACAGGGGTCACTGCCCACCTGTATAGTGCAATATTGTCAAAATTTTTCCTTATTTTCGGGTTTAATGCCTCTAATCCCTTTCTTTAATTACTCCTTTCATGTGATCTATCATATTTGAGTCCGAGGATGGGTCAAACCGCTGCAATTTATTAAGTTCCTGATCTTGCACCCATGTTCTAGGCAGATTCGAGGGATTAAAATGTTTTATATATTGTATATACATGAATGTATGTATGTGTGTATGCAATGTATGCGGAACGTTGTGCTCAAACAAAGCGATAAGAAAGCTTAGATCCGTCTGCACACACACACATGTACACGATCTGTCTGCTCACAATGCTCATTGTACCAAACAATCTTTGTGAATAATCAATCTTTTTACACGTCAGCACCCGTCATAATATACTCTAGACTCTGGATTGACTTTCGTTAGTCAATAAATGTGGATAATGTAAGTCTGAGTAAGGCTTTCTACAACAACTTATACTTATGCCTAGATACAATTTAAATAGTATTTATTTTTATGGCCTTCGCAGAGGAACTTACCCCACTGTTGTCTGTTGCACTGGCAGCAGAGACTCCACTCAGGACGAGCATCCCCAAGAAGAGGAAGGAACTATTCATCGCACTTGAATTGTTTGCTTATTTAGTGAATAAAAACTGAACCGCACTCGCACCGATTAAAAAGAAAACTAATTCATCGTTGGGTTTCGCAGAAGCTTCTACGATAGAGAGTATGTGAAACACTGAGAGCAGTTTGAGCTCAGGTCAAGTTCGGGGCTGTCAAATTTCCCCTGAGCGTCTTATTTCCAAAGAGAGCAGACATGGGAAATACACAACATAAATGATTTAGCTTGCTCAACGTTATCAGCGGGCCCCTGAGCAAATCACTCGAAATAGATTCGATTCTGTTTACGTACTCAGACTGAATCAAATAATATTCGAAGGCTGTTGGAATTGAATTCAATTTCCTACTTCAATTCTGCATATGGTTTTATATCCCAAGAGAAAGTTTTATCTGTCGAACTTGCCTAACAAACGAATCTTAAATGTGGCTTATCTCGAGACTAAAGTAGTTCACATCTCGATTCACATTGTCACGTTCAGCATATTCATAATTTGGCACTAATTTGTTCAGCTTGGACTGCGGATTGTCGATGTCGAATTTCGCGCAATTGCCCGAGCCGACCTGCTCGGCAGGCAGGCACGCTATCCATTCATCAAATATCTCTCAACACGTTTCAAGCGGCGCTGCTAATTGCGAGTCCAGCGCCCCGTTTGGGAACCAGTCACAGAACCTTATCTGTGCATCTCGAGCCAACGCCAAGTTGTCGCCAAGTGCCAAGTGGCAAGTGGCAGCTTGCGCTGTACGCCGTTGCATGTGTGTGTGCGAGGCGCGAAAAGTGTTCAAGTTAAAATTTAATAAGCGCAAACAACTTCATAAATTCAGTCAACCAAGCAGGGCAGGGGGGTTGGAGAGGAGGAAAGGGGAAAGAAGCGATCAACAAGATCGCTTAGAGTCACCTGACACCCAGAGCTGGTACCGAGGCAGACGTCTGCCTCGACTAGGAGCAGAAGAAGAAGAGGAGCAGGAGCAGGAGGAGGAGGGGAGGAGGAAGAGCACGACAACGACACGAAGATACATTTAATATTTAGCCATTAAATGCATTTATAATGGCCTTATCGTGCCCGGATCAACTTTATCACCCAATTTAGCGCGACTTCAAACTTTTATTATGCACACTTTGTGCTGAACACCTTCTCGGGGCCGGCCGTACCCACAGAGAGAGATTCAGACATGCAATTCAAGCCTAGCCAAGCGCTGATCGCAGTCTGTAGAATGGCAAACAGAGAACGGAAGGGAAGAGAGAGAGGAAGAGAGGGGGGACAGAAGACAGGCGAGTGTAGAACGTGAGCAACGGAGAACGACGCTGGGTCTGCAGCATAATTCGCGGTTATCAGCTGCAAATGTCACAACATCGTTCAGTGCCGCTGACTGGCGACAGCTTCCAGGCAGCAGGTCAAAATATTGAATACCCATTAAGGTGAGATAATATGCCTATATGACCGGGAGAAACAGCTGCAGTCTGGGGGGGGAGGAAGAATTGAGTTACAATTGTGAGGAAAAAGAAGAGAGTTGAAGAGACGAAGATCAATGAGCAGTGCTTGCACTTCGAGTTACTCTTAAAGAATGCGTTATTAAAATTTTAAGTACACTGTTTGTAAAGAAATATATTATACTATCATATAATATAGAAATATAGTATAGTATATTATATAGTTATAGTATATAAAAATCTAATATCGTTTACGCAGTTTTTGAAAGAGTTTTAACCTTGTTTTGTAACTTTCAGGCATTTAGAATCTGACCTTTACCTTAAGTCAGGGTGTTTCTAATCATATATCAATTTTAAACAGATGTCTGCCTCTGATCCTGGTTTATAGTAAAGTGTATTAACTTTCCGCTGTACTCAAAACTAGATAAGGAATTAGAGAAATATTATAATTCGTTGCTGTATTTGATGTTTTACGAGTGATCTCACTTCCTTTATCGGCTTGCATTGTAAATGTTTTTTCTGTCAACTATATATTATTAAATATATCTACTAAATTTTTATATACAAATTTTCACAAAATGAAATTAATTGTTTATGTTAATAAAGACATTAGTTCCGTGTTAATTTTATTAAGGTTTATTTAATTAATTCAAAGCGGGATATTTTTTGTGTTAATCGGTTCGCAAGTAAACTTCGACTGACCAAAATGTGTAAACCTTGCTGTCATCACGCGTTTCTTGCAGACCCTTCTAGAAGCGTCAGTTCATTTACCGTTCAAACGGTAAATCGCCTCGGCGAACGCGCTGCACATGTTCCATTCGGACAAGCCTCGCAATTTGAGTAACTTCGCTCTTAGATGAGTGCGTTCTGTGGGTAACTCTTTTTGAGTGAATTCCAACTGTGGCTGAGAGTAATTAATTTCTGACTTAGGTTAGTTATGGGAACCTGAAGCCAACGTACTTGGGTTAACTTACATACTATATATTTATACGCCATTAGAAACTCTCTTTATATCAATCGAATTCGAGGTTCTCTTCCAGCTTTGTGTGTCTCTTTAGCGCATAAAACGTTTGAGTTGCAAAATATATCGAAGACGGAAATCGAAGTGAATGATTTGTGTGGAAGTTGCAGCTGAGCAAAGTGAGGGAGATGGAGACAAAGAAAGAGAGAGAGAGAGAGAGGGAGAGAGGGAGATGGAGGGCGCAGCGAAGAGAGAAAAACATGAACATAAACATAACTAACTGGATTTCTCCTTCTACAGCAACTGCCGGTTCTATGCGCATGTGTGTGCCTGTGTGTGTGTGTGTGTATTGGTGTGTGTGTGCGCCGTGACAAAGACAAAGATGAATCCGCGAGTGCAGAAATTGTGGCACTTGATATCCATAAATACGTCACAATGTGAAAGTCGACGCGGCATGCAAAGCAGTTGCAAGTTGAAGCTCCATTTATGCTGCTGCAACAATTGTTGCTGCTGCTGCTGTGGCTGCTGCTGCTGCAAGTGTTGCACGCTGTCAGGCGATGCGACATGCAACGTGCAGCGTGCAACTTGTGGCAGGCGCGCGGCATTCATTCTCTTATGAAATGGATTTTGTCATTTATTTATCGCTTTTGCGCAAACAAATGAAATCTGATTGAAATGTGTCCCCCTCCCCTCCCTCGCCCACTTCAACCTCCATCCTCACTCGCGGGTGACAACTCTAGCTGGGCATTTGAATGTTCCTTGCTGAGTGCGCGCAACTCTGGCCCGTTGCCTAATTTGGACGCGAGAGCAGGCAACATCAATTTGGCCAATTATATTGACACTTTCGCTGGACTCGCTGCTTGACCAGGCGGCAATCGCATCAATCGGCCGCCGACTGCCTGCCCCATGCCGCATGCAGCACGCTGCACTCATAGGCGAGAACAATGTCCGACAAGCTGTGAGCTGCCAAGGTTCGACTGCGGAATTGGCATATCTTCGCTTGACAATCAAATCTCGGCCTTAAATAGACGCAGCTGCAGCGGCACAGTCACTGCCACAACGCCCTCCCCCCCTTTCCCGCCCTCTCACAGCTGGCAATGGTCATCAATTCGCTCGTCTCGCGATGATGTCGCGATGATCGCAGCAGCAGCAGCCGCAGCAGCAGCCCCAAAAGTGCCGCGCTGCAACGCGGACGCAATCTCTGTGAGATCAGCCGCAGCCGCAGTTGCAACAACGTCTTGCTTGCCTCACTTCGCCACGTTGCACGCTGCTTAGATGCAACAATGGCCAGCCGATCGTGACACAAGTGCGATGCAGCAGGCGACGACGCCTCACTCAATGCCGATCGCAGTTGGGCGGGGCAGCTCCAGACGCAGCAGCAACAGCAGGCGGCAGGCGGCAAGTGGCGCGGCATCTCAGAGGTGCCGGCAATTTTTCAACACCCTGCAACACGAGGCACAGCCGCCTTGCCAGCATTTTGCAATTCGGTTATAAAAATTCTAACTGGAGCAACGAGGATCGACAAAACTGGCAACTTGCAACTTGCAACTTGCCTTGCAAATTTGTTGCAAGTGACAGTTACTCGCTTGCTCTTGTCGCACCAACAACACAAGCACAGCCACCCCACCATCCCCTCTCAAGTTGCCTCTTCATTTAGCCGCGCTCCAGTTAGCCGGATAATGATCGTGAGAGAATCGCATCGGACTGCGATCGGTCGCCTCGTGTGGAATGTTAATGCCATCGCCGCAATAAGTGCTAATTTGTGTTGCACCTTAATTATGGTCGCCACTAACTAAGTAAATCCCACAGCAAGATTAGCCAATATTGATCGCGAGAGCAGTTGCAGAGGATATTCCATTTGAAGAGGATTTTTGTAGAGAAATTTTGAAGGACTAAGACAGATTTGTGAAATGAATCAAATATATAGTGAAATATATGAAAATGTGTGTATTGTGCAGGTGTCTATATGGAAATAGGTGACAAATATTTGAAGCTGATTAGTAGACGATTTAAGTTAGGTCTACTTCCATTATAGCTAAAAAAAAGAGGTTAGATCTTGAGTATTTGCAAAGCTTCCGACATTAAATTTTGAATTTAGATTGTCAAGCATTTTATGTATACAAAATTGATATTATCATTTATTCTTAACATGGAAATTATTATGTTAAAATAAAATATGTTTCTTTTCAGCATAAGAAGCATTTTGTGAAGACAAAATTGATATTATCATTTTAGTAATCATTTATTCATAATATAGAAATTAGTTTGTTGAAAATAGAAATTTTTTTGCTTTTTAAGGGAACTCTCATTCCTAATTAGTTAACAAGGAAAAAGAGAAATGATAAATATCAGATCGTTCTAGAAATTTCAAAACTTTTCAAAAAAAATAAATTCTTTTTCAAAAGTGATCAACTTTTGTTTTAATTAAATTATATATTGTATAAAGCAGTGCGACCGTACAGACAAGCCCCGCAAAGTTGATCAATTTAAGATAATATACACAAATTAACTATACAGTATTATTTACAATACTTCTTCTACTTTTGTCTATATGTGGCTTGCTGCTTTCCAATACTTATCAGTGAAGTTCAAAACAGTTTTATGGTCGATCTTTAATCTGCCGAGTTGCACCTTTGCAGCTCCTCAGACATTTGTGCTAATTTTTATGGTTTGTTTGGCGGTCGTTAAAAAATTGTCACCAGTTCAGGGTAGATGGACTCCATTCGATATCTGGCAAAGATCGCAAATGATGCTGAAAATGAATTAATTAATCAATTATGGAAAACACTCACATTTGCCGCCAAGAGTCACCTGTTCCCCTCGCAGCTCGTTGCTCTGCTCCTCCTGGGGCTGATTCCCTGAAAAGCTGCAACGTTTTATGTGCCATTTTCTGTGTAATAAAACTTTTATTGGCCACATCAGCAGACAGCAGGTGGGGGGAGGGGGGAGATATTCCTCAATTATGGAAGTATGGGACAAAGTCAAGGCCTGCAGCCAGCTGGATGCCTGCTCTGTGCTCTGTGTGCCGTGGGCTCTGTGATGGTGTGTTTTGAGTCGGGCTTAATTAATTTTGATTTAGCAACGCCAAAATTCGAAGGCCACCCAAGAAGTCTGCGATTTCTCGCTGACTCATGTGGCTGTGGCGCCACATACATAGTGTGGCACTGCAATGTGGCAATGTGCGTCTTTGACTTCCACTCGTGTTGCATGTTCAGTTGGCATTCCATGTGGCATTAGCTCCTTTTCCCTGGCGTATATTATTTCCGCATAAATCAAAACTTTCACTTAGCACGCTCATTTGTTTCAATGACCCGCGTAGAGTAGAGTCCTCTTCCCCCCTTCCTCTCCTCCTCTCCCTTCTCGCACTGGCCACTCACTCGAGTCTGTGATAGGAATCTATTACAAGCTCATATCATATTTTATTTCCGGCTTCGTGAGTGCCGCCAGTGAAATTATGAAAAAGCTTTTTTACGGCCACATACGCTTTTTACGATGATGATGAGCAGCAGAACAAGAAGAAGAAGAAGAAGAGGACAAAGAAGAAGGAGCAGAGACAGCAAGGACCTTCCTTGGTCTCGCTGCTCTGGCCAGTGTCCTGCCACGTCCCATTGAGCCAGAAGTGACATATTAAATTTAATGGAAATTGATGAGCGCTTATTATGATATGAGATAGCCTCGCCAGCTACGCTCTGTCCTTGTGGCCCAGGCAGGAGCGGAAGCAGGGTGGCTTTTGCCAGTCCGGGTCAGTCACTTTGCTTGTTTTCCTTTTACTTTCTTGTGCTCCTGTGTGTGTGTCCTCGACTTTTTTATCATAAAAGTAATTTCTGCTGATGGTCGCACTAAATTCATTGATTCAATTTCCTCGCCAGCTTTGGCCCCCAAATAAATATGGATATAATATTTCAATATTTACGGCAAATGAACGTAAATCACGACGCACGACCTTAGCTGCCCGCTCCGGGATTACGACGGAGGCCATCAAAAGGCTTTCGCTGGCGATGCATATCTCTTTCTCTCGCTCCAGTGCATATCGAGAGGGCTCTCGCTCTGTTTCTCACTCATATCTCAGCAAGGCGATCAAAGTTGAGGAAGCCATAAATAAATAAACTATCGATTTGCCGAATATTTTATTGGAGGGACAGTGCAGAGTAATGGGTGCGCTGAGGTATACAGATGTATTGATATTGATAAGGTAATGCACTAAAATTCTCCTGAGTAAGAGCTAGTATGAATTAGAAATGGAGAAACATCAATGTTACATCGATAAAAATCTGTGTTTTATATGAAAAACGTCAGCAAACTTCGAAGTTTTTCAGCAAACTTTGCAGTTGTAGTATGAATATTAGAGGTGTGTTCAAAAAGTGAGGTGACTTCGATTTTTTTTTGTTAAGTTGGTGAACTCTTCCCAAACATATGTACCAAGTTTTCAGTGTATAGCATTTTTTGTTTGGTTGTGAGAGGCGTAAAGGTTGTAAGTGTTTTGCGTGCTTGGAATTTTTTGTTAAATTTTGACCAAAAGAACCGTCGCATGAGCATCGCTCAAGAACTCTTGAATGACGCTAACGATGATCCAAATTTACTCAAAAGCGTCATGACTGGTGACGAATCATGGGTAAATGGTTATGTTATCGAAACACCCAACGCCCAAGGTAGAGCCAAGGGACCAAGGAGCGGAAATGCTCTCAAATAATTGGAATCCAAAGAACATTCCAAAAACTCTTATCTTAAATGAATACATATAGCTTATGCTATATTCATATAGTTACCATAGGAACAATAGGTGAACTTTTTATGTTAAATTTGAGTCTTCGAGTATTCTAAAATATATTATTGTTAGATACTATTCTTTTCTTCTTTTTCTGGCTTTTGATATTCAGAGAATAGAATTTATAGAACTGACAGCATTGCAATTGCATTTCCCTGCAGAAAGCGCAACTTTTTTGATGTGGACCCTCTAACCTGTACTCTCCCTCACCTCACGACATTCGCGTATTCCCTTTCCTTCGTTCCTTACCACTGCCATCTCCCGCTGCCCATGTTTCTTTGCCCATAAATACTCGCGAGCTGGCAGCCGTCATAAAAGATTCCATGATTCATATGCGCAGCGGGTGTGCCAAAGGGAAAGGGGCAGATGAGGCATGTCTCCTTGCAGCAAGGGGCGCCCGACCGTTTAACGACACTTTAATAATTCTCTAATTGCAAAAAATACTGCGAACTTGGCGAACTTGGCTAACTGTTGCGCAGGGCGACGTGTTTAATGGCCCTGGAGTGGATTTTAATTGGGTGGCGCCCAGCGTCGTAAAGCAAAGGCCCAAGGAACCAAAGGGTTGCCCTTCCTTATTCATAATTCTTTGCTGTGAAAGCATGAAGATACCTATAGGAAATTCGAGCTGCGCTTTAAGGTTACGTTTCGCTGCCCTCAAGCGACACTTGCCCAGGAATTTACATCATAATTTTCTAGGTCTGTGCACGAAGTCGTCTTCTCCGTCGTCGTCTTCCCCGTTTTCTTCGCCTTGCTCCTCTTGCAGCCAAATTTCATTACGTTCTACCTCGAACTTCGTTGTAACTTCCCCATCGGGAGCTTTTCACATTGTTGACATATCGGATTACGCACTAATTATCCTTCTAATTAACCCTTCTGTCTGTCTGCCAAGTTTGCTTTCTTTTCTTTCCTCTCCGTTCCCCTTACAACCTTGCGACTGTTGCTCAACCATGACCCTTCGCACAGGTCTTGGCTTTCACAGTTCTTAAGCCTATTAGACAAACTCTCATAATTAGCTTGTTTCTTGGCCCGTTTCCCCTCCCTTTCCCCCTCGTCGGAGAGTTGCACAAGTTGCTTGTGGAATGTCGCCACCGGCTGCTACCAGTCGAAGCCGAGGCATATCGATGACATTGACAGTTTTTCTGCCAATTTGCCACTGGGGTTAGGTTTGCAAGGGGTTCCTAAGTCCTTAGGACCTGCTGCTGCGTGGTCGAAGTCAATTAAATTCAACTGCAGAAATATTTTTATCGCTTACAGAAATATTGCGTGTAACTCAATGGAAATTATAAAGTTATTTTCAGCACAAATTGATAATATCGTTGAAACAAGCAAGTACAATTATCCTCGACATGACGAAGGTTTTAAGGTTAACTGGCGTCTATTTCAAAAGCATTCGCTAAAGGTTTTTATTTATGAAGTTCAAACTTGTTTGTTATGGAATATTTCAATAAGATAGAAAGGCAAATGGAAATATAGGAGTAAGCAGGATTGTACCAAGGCGTCGTATTATTGACGTATAATCTTACTTTCAATTTTGTATATTCTGTAAACAAACTTAACAATAATCGAATATCTTTTATATACATATAATGTTAGTAATATAGGAAAATTATAAAAATTACACTTTTAGTTGAAAAACTCTATTATTTTTCAAAGTATTTCAACTTTACTCAACCAATTGTAGAACATATTTAGATCTATGCATATATATTCTTGTGCTGTTGCTATTTTACGTGCTAGAAACTCATTACCATAATATATAACTAATATACTTGTATATTATTTTGTTTTCATTATTTATATTTACATTTTGTTGCCAATAAAGCTCTAAACACGCAGATGCCTCACTCAAGTTGACTCCAATCGAGGAAAGTGTCTCTGCTGAGCCGGCATCGATTCCTATGATGCCTTGGCTTCGCTCAGTTGACCACTTAGATCACAGGTTGGCGAGGCAATTTAAATATTGATTGTCATATCAATGCGTCAATATCACAATTTACATATCGAAAGGGCCGCAAACTAGCTCTCTCTGTCGCACACAAATGCAACACTGTGCGTGTGTGTGTGTGTGTGTGTTTGTTTGTGCCTCCAAATGCAAATGTCACCAAATTATCCTCGATGGAAGGACATGGAGAGGTTAGAGAGGGGCAAGGGGAGAAGGGAGGTGGGGCGAGGCAGTTGGCAGCCATTGAAATTGGCCTTTGTGATGCTTATCATTAAATTCATGTTTGGTCGCCCAACTGCAGTTGCTGTTGCTGTTGTGGCAGTTGCAATATGGATGCATGCTGCATGTGTCTATTAGTTATAGGCAACAAATAATATTCTACTTCTTGTTTGCCATGCAACTTGCTGCTGTTGTTGTTGCTGTTGTTGCTGCTCTGTTGGATATGCTATTATTATTGTGTGGCTAACTCACACACACACTCGCTCACACACATACTCACACACACTGATCCGACCACAATGAAGCAATCAACAGCGACAGCCCTAAACAATTGTTACAATTGTCGACAAGTGTGAATCTTATACGCATTCACACACTCGTGTATTTATGAGTGACACTCATCGCACTCACTCGCCCAACTCGACTCATGTTAACCCGTCGACCGATAATATCGCATGACAATCGAATGCAAGCCTCAATTAAACTAAATCTGTTATTTGTTCATTTCGAATTGCATGTGGAACCAACACACACACACACTCACACAGATGAATATAAAAGAGACAAATTTTAGAAGAGAAAAACCTTTAGTTTTTGGGAAAATTGATGACATCGATAAAGGAAATCGTTGGAAACAATATATAAATCTCTTTTAATTATGCATAAAGTAAAATAGTTCGACTTGGATGCTTAGAAACTTAAACAATTGAAATACTTTGATGTAACTACCATAGTTTGTGTGCAAAGGTGACCATACCATGCGCCAAATATTATATTGAACTGTTATAAAGTCGTTAACCCAACTTGTTTAGGGTGACCAGGCCATATATACCCTTAAAACAAAACTTAATTTTATTTAGTATCAGTCCTCAAAAGTTAAAAGTAATAATTGGTTTAGGGTGACCTTAGTGCAGTGGGGTGACCGTTGCTAGGGATATACAGGCTTCGTAATATGAAATGTATATACAATTTGTAGAGAGTACTGCTAGGGTGACCATACCACGCGCCGAATATTCCATTGAAGTTCTATAAGTTTGCTTTCCCAACTTGTTTGCTAGGGTGACCATGCTATATATTGCTTTGCAACATAACTTTATTTAATTTAGTCTCAGCCTTCATAAGTCAAAAGTTATAATTTGTTTAGTGTAGTAGAAATTCGGCAAACCTCAAGCAAAGGTTTTAAAAGCAAACTACACAGATGAAAGCCAGTAAAAGGTGACCGTAGGTAGTATTAAATGTATAAAGAATTTGTGTAGAGTAGTGTATCATACAGGGTAGCCAAGTAAAAGTACAAAAATATTCCTGATTGTTTATTATAATAAAAATGTAGAAATAACAACTTCTACTTCAGGCCAATCAATTCATTTAGTGCCGAGTTAACCCCTGACCAAGTGAAGTATCATGTCTGTTTTATTATATTTGAACATATGTACACACACACATACATGTCTGTTCATATGCACATGTATTCCCATATTTACACAATGCATTCGAACTATGGTTTTGAATAATTGTTGTTGGCTTGCAGGATGCAAGCGAGAGCAAATATTTGGGCTCATCAAAGCTCAAGAAGCCAAGATGCACGAACATAACCCACTGCAGGCAGACAGCTTTCTCACTCTCTCTCTCTCTCTCTTTCTCTCTCTCTCTTTCTCTCTCTCCATGCCTGTCTCTGTCTTTCCATATCTGGCTTCGTTGACCGTTGTTTACAGTTGATGTCGTTGATTAAACAGACATAAAGCCAGTCGGCGTAACTGGCAAATAACGTGAGACATTCGCAATGCAAACATTTGACATTGTCAGTTACCCTTTGTGTGTGTGCCACGCCCATTGCCGCAGCAGTTGGCCGCCCATGCAATTCACAAATGGTTTAAGCTACGAAATTGATATGCTGAAATCAAAGACGTTGATTTCCGTTGGGAATTGTCGCGCCCAGCTCAATGCTGAGTTAACCCATTCGATTGCCAGCTGTCGGTTGACCTTTTGGGCCCAGACCAAAGGTCCAAGAGTCCATTACAGGCAACGTTCGCATGTGTGTGTGTGTGTGTGTGTGTGTATAGTTATCATATTCAATTACAGGCTCTTCACCGTGCGACTTCCTTCTGAAATTAATGAGCACTCTGCTCTGATTTACATTAAACTTCGCCGCACCCAGAACTCACTCTGCATGATATGTTTATTCACAATGACAACCACAACGACAACAACAACAACGACAACAACAAGTCGAGAGCAACAACAATTGCATTCATATCCGCAGTGCAAAAGAGCACAAAACGTTGTTCAACACTCGCATAACTGACCCGTCGCTGTGGTCAGCCAGGGGCGTAGTGTGCATTGTGCGGGAGAGGGGGCCGGCCGATTGCTTACCGGATGTACCTGAAATCGATCGTCACGGTGAGAATTGAGAGTGCGAGACTGTAATTATTGCGTAATGAGAGAGACAGAAAGATAAAGAGGTAAACAAAGAGACAAAAAGGGGTAGAGAGAGGGAGAAGAACGTTGCCATACCTGTGGCTTCTCTGCAATATGTATCATAATTAATATAACTGTGGGATTCCCCCTCCGCCTCTGCGGTCAATTCGCCTAAACGCTGCTTAACTCGTGAAGCCACAACATGCCAAAATTCCCAGCGCATCGGGTGGCAACTCTGCGGTTATGAGACGAAAACTTTTGCGCCCTCGTGTCATGCGATACCCGCCGGCAGGACACGGCGACAGGCGCTGACAGACTCCTAAGTGTCTTGAGAATATGCTGCGGAAGTATCGCTTTGGCTTCGAGAAGGGTTACCACAATTCACTCGCTGTGAAAGATCTGCAGAAATGCGATATGCATTACCATTTGGCAACTTACTGAACGGATTGTAAGAAGGAGAATCTGTATTTTCCAAAATGATATGCACAGTTGGAAGAATTAATTTAGAGACTATAATTACTATAATTATTTGTGTATTTATTCAATATTATCAACAAATTATTAAAAATGTCTCTAAAGAATATGTTATACAGTCTAGGAATTCAAAGAAAGTTATATAAAAATTGAATTAAGTATGTCGTATGCATATTCAACATGATATTTATTTATTAGGCCTTGCAACCCTATTTATTTATCGCATAATCTTATAATAGCTCTATTCTCATTTCTTTTAACCAATAATTGTTCAAACTCAACTCTTCTACGGTCTCACACAACTCACGTTGGCGAATCGAGGCTCGAGAAATCGGCACAGTAAAATGACAAAATGTACGAAAATATATTATGACGATCGCTTGAGGTCTGTCTGACACTTCTCGGGCATATAAAATATATAATTCGGATCGCTTTTATATTGTAATTTGGCACGACGGCCGAGATATGCCCGGACACGATGCGATATGAAATTGGCATACCTATAACCATACGATATACATAATGCGCATATATCGTATATCGTATGCAGACAGTTGCTGTGCCAGAAAGCGACGAAAACACAACTTGGATAAGATCTACGAGCGAAGCGATTCAGTTTTGACATTTATGATGAAATTTCCGAACTCAACTGTCATGTACGGCTGTCATATTGAATAATTTCGCCGGCTTTATGGGGCCCAGATACATAGAGTGAGAGAGAGAGAGAAAGAGAGGAGAAAGGTAGAGGGATAGAGGTGACAGTGGGCTGAATCGCACTTGCCGTGCATAATTTATGGCAAATTTTGCTGCCGTTGCCCAAAGTGAACTCATTCTAATTAAGTGGCCCAAACTGGATGCGGAGGCGGACGCGGAGGAGGATCGCCCGTGTGCCCCAGCTGTGCGTGTTCGTGCTGCGTGCTACGTGCTACGGCAACCAAAAAAAAAAAGAAGTTAAAATGCGTGCGCACATTTAAAATGCGAGTCAGGAAGGAGGTTGGGAGGCAACAAAAACCATAACAACAACAAGAGAATTTAATAATTTCGCTTTTTGCCAGAGAGAGACTTTATGATTTTATTATTCGTCGGTTTTAATGACAACGATGATGACCAATAAAGATATTAAAAACGGCGCATGAAATGTGAAATGTGCCCCCGAAATGGTTTCATAAATGGCACTGCGCACGCCTCGCTCCGGCCTGGACAAACTGCGGACTGTGGACTGTGGGCCTTTCCCCGCTTATGCCTGGCATACATAATGCCCAAAACTGAACCGAACCGTGCCGCAGTGAACCGATTCGAAATGAAATGAATATGTAGGAGCAGCAGACTGTCTCTGTCTCGCTCTCTGCCTCGCTCTGTCTGCGTCTCCATCTCCATCACAGTCGGCGTGTGGCGCTCAGCTACAGTTGCAACTCTGGCTGCGACTGGAGTCTGATGAGAGTAAGGGGGAGGGAGAGAGAGAGAGAGGGGGAGCAGGCCAGAAGATCATGTTGCTCTTGGCTTGTGTCTTCCACCTCCAGTCTTGGCGGTCTCTCGCTCGCTTCGTCGCTCGCTCGTCTACAGGAGATTCCAAGATCGTTAAGATCTGCTGCGTTGCTCGCACTGCGATCAGCCAGAGATCTGTCTCTCTCTCTGTCTCTTTCACTCTCGCTCTTGTTGTCTCCCTCGCCTGCTGCGACTCGTTGCGCGGTGTGTGTTTTTACGAATCACGGATTCGATGTTTCGCATGAATACGTAATTAAATCTATAAATCGGCCAATTAAAATGCTTTGATATCGTGACAACATAACATTCGACAACGTCCGACCTCCCCGCAATCCCCTTTCCCCTCCCCCCCCCCCCACTGATGCGCGCCTGTCGCTGTCGGGATCGGGATTAAAAACAAAATAAAATAAAATTATTATACATACAAGCAATGTGAATCGAAGAGACAGATTCAAGGATTCATTGTTGCTCTCTCTCCCTCTCTCTCTCCCTCTCTCTCTCTCTGCCTTTCTCTCAGCATGTTGGCTTGTTTATTATGCTCTGTCCGCTGATCGTGCTTAAATATGTTATAAGTATTCTCTTAACGATTGTGACAGTTCAATGCACAGAACCAACACACACAGTCCCGACTTAATGGTATGCGATCGCACAGATCTGCCTAGTCTGGTCAGCCATTGAGCTAATAGTCTTTCTAAGTGAGTTCTTTTTAGGCTATAATTGTAGTACAAATTAATATATACACGCACATATGTTGATAAGAGATTGATATTTAAGAGATTTCTCAATTTTAAGAAATTTTGGATAATTCTTACTTTTTTTTTTTGAGTTGCTATGAAATTTTTAAATGGTATAAAGGGATAGATTTATATAAACTCATAAGAGTCATTTAGAATCCGTTAGACATTCGATGAGGATGACTTATAATAGATATAATAATAAATATTACATAAAGAAATAAAAAAGATGTTCTTTTGATACTAACTGATAGATATTAATAGAGGAATAAATATCAAAAAAGTAAGAAAAATATATCTCATTATTTTAATGTTGGCTCAAGGTCAGATGCATTTTTATATTAAATACCTTTAGCTCATTATTATCATTCCATTCCAATATCATATATTTCACATAAATATATTCAAAACTTATTATTGAGTCTCATGATACGATTATTTTATAATTCATGTTGAAAGTGTTTCATTTTTATCACCATCTTTACAACCTAAGCTCAATGAAAAAACTCCACTTTCCTTATGTGCATTGCGCTTTATCTGCAGCAATATTTCTCATTTCAAACATCGGATAATATATGCATTATATACGCCAAACTCCATCGCACTCTCGTTCAATTTGCTGCCTAGGCTTGAGTTTGCTGTGGAGCCCCAGCCCCCCTCGACGTACACCTCTCCTCCCTGTGGTCTCTTCGCGAGAGACAAACTATCCAATTATAAAGCGGACAGCGCTTAGTCAATTGTGGCTTCGGTAGCGCCGCCTCCCCAATGCTAATGTCGCCTCATAAAAGTTGCGGCAATTAAGTGAAACCAGATCAACCGGGTTGGAGGCACTCAGTCGGAGTCAGTCGGAGTTAGTCGGAGCCACCCACACACAGTGCGGATTAACTAAAGCGTCGATCTGTGGCGATTAATCGCGACAAGTGGACGTGGCTCGAAGGATGCGAGCCAGAGAGGGAAAGGTGAGGGGGAGGGAGGGATGAAGAGGCGTCGCTGGGAGCCTAGAAAAATTTTAATTTTCGGTTGACTCTGCACTGCGATCTGCTGTGAACATTATTTGCTGGCTGTGGCGCCGCAGAGTAACCCAGGGCCACCAATCGAAAACACATTTGTCGCCGCTGCCCGCCAACAACAGGAAGAGTAGGAGGGGGAGGAGAAGGGGGAGCAAGCATGGTAGCTGGGCTCAGTTCGTGGGCTGTTTCGGCGAATTCTCCGCATTGCCAGGCTCCCTGGGCCCGGCCCTGCAATCGTCCAGATCGTGAGAGCATCAGGCCGGGACTGAGCATGAGGATGAGGTGAGGCAGGAGGATGAGGCTGAGGCTGAGCCTGAAGTGGAGGCTGACTAGTGGAGCTGCGCTTGCACAGCATCATCGCATGTTGTTCTTATTGTCATCATTTTATAATTGTCGTTGTAAGCTGTTGCTGTTGTTGTTGCAGCAGTTGCTGTTGCTGATGCTGTTGTTGTTGTCGTGGCCGTTGCTATTTGCAATTGTTGTTGCAGCCCAAAGCCAATCGCAATGCCGACGACGACTGCCAGACGCCGTCCAAGTTGTTAGCTTCATTTGTCGCGGCCAGTCAGAGCCACAAGGATACACAGAGAGTCGTCCACAGTCCACCGTCTGCAGTCTGCAGGCAGCCTCCTCCCCAGTCTCTTTCTCTCCAGCTCATCCTCGACTCTCTTCGGTCTCTTGTCCACTGTCGCAGCCCAATGAGCGCGAATTCTTCTGCGTTTCCTCGCCTCTTCCTCACTCAGCTCCGGCTTCAACTGGTCGTGTTGCTTGTTCCTGTTGCTGCTGTTGTTGTTGTTGTTGTTGCTGCTGTTGCTGAGCTGCTCCTTTGGCTTTAAGTGGGCAACTGCAGCGAGTTATTTTTGTAACTTGTTGGAATTTTTGATTTTGTTCATGTTTGTCGCTTGAGAAATGTTCGCTTATGTTTTCCATAATTTAAATATGGTTGCGATTCTACGTTGGCATTGGCCCTGGTCAGCAATGCGAGAGAGGGCAATATCGCCATTAACTGAGCTGGCGAGGAGAGAGAGATAGAGAGAAAGAGAGAGAGAGAGAAGTAGATAGTAACTGCGCATGATGCTATGCGATGTTATTGAGCAGAAGAAGAACGACTCAAGCCACTTTACATTGGCGGAGAAATACTTGGAAATTTATAAAACATTTAAATTAAATTTGATAAGGCACATATAGATGAATTAAAAGTGTTTAAAGTAATACAAATTAATATATTATAAATAAATAATAAATGAATAGTATCAAATTGCAATTTAATTTACGAAGTGAATCGATTTTATGTAATAAAATAATTAAAAACAAATATGATCAAAGATATTTTTTAATATCATATATTTTGACAAAACTTTGTTAAATATAATTTGCTTCACTCAATATTTATATTATAATTATGAATATTTAACTACAAATTATAGCTAAAAAAAAATCATGTTTTATTATTTAAATTAAAGTCTTTACATTATTTAAATAAGCCTTTCCATAGAACTTCCACATAAAAGTAAAGTTTAAATTCTTTTTATATAAATAATGAAACCACTTTAATGATAATAAAAAAATTAATACATAAATGTTTATCATGTATATTAAACAATACATAAATATTTAATACTAAGCTTATTTATACTATATATACATATTAAAAATTTTGTTTTTAATATTTCATAGATAGAGAGACGGGAAATGTGCCTGCAGAATTTTATTCTTTTTCTATTTCAATTTATATTTATCTTCCTATTTCTATTCCTGCTTTTTTTTCTATTTATATTTCCTTTAATAATTCTATTTCTTTTTCTATTTATTGATTATATTTCTATTTTATTATATTTTATTTCTTCCCGCTATCTCCAAGCCATCTACCGATTCTTCTTACCATCCGACTCCACTGTGCCTGCTGCGCAATGCAATTGCAATACAGGGTATAATTAGAGGAAAAACATTACAGCATAGGCACAAATCAAAGTTGCGCCTGCGACACAACTGCAACAGCAACTGGCGACGGCAGCCGCAACACAAGTCGCAACAACAACAACAACAGCAACTGCAGCAGCAACAACAACTTTGGCTACTGTTTGGCAATCGATTTGATCCCAGCATGCGTGCCCAGGGCAAGGGCATGGTCTCTGTGGCTGCGTCTGTTGTGGCAAGCCCCCCCCCCCTCCTTCCCCTTCCCCCTCCGCTGCTCGGACACTTTGAAGTTGGGCAACAAGCGATTGCTGTGGCGGCGACTGTTGCTGCAGGTCAGCAGGTTGCTGGCGACGCCGACAGTTGTTGCTGCTGTTGCTGTTGCTGTTGCCGATGTGCAGTTGTTGTTGCCGTTGTTGTCAGCGCAACACAACTCGTGGAAATTCTTGAAATGCTCGAACGCAGCCTGAGCTGGCGCTGCAGCTCGCGAGGACATGATCAACTATTGCTACCAACCGCCAACAGCAGCAGCAACAGCATCACCAACAGCAATTGGCCATGGCCAAGGCAAATGGCAGTGGCAAATGGCCCTGGCAATGGGTTGAAAGGTTGCGCAGCTTCTGTTACCGCGAAATAAATAAAAAGCTGGAGGAGGCAGCAGCAGCAACAGAGGCAGAGGCAGCAACAGAGGCAGAGGCAGCAACAGCAACAGAGGCAGAGGCAGCAAAATTGTGTTTCAAATCATGTTCGTTTGGACAGGCGACAAACAGTTTGGACAAACTGTGGAAACGTCTATGAGATTGTCATTAGCAGGCACCGCACAGGCTATTATCGGGAGGCCTTTCCCAGACTGAGAGCAGAGCAGGGACCCAGACACACTCACAGACACAGAGACAGTGCACAGAACAATACCAAGAGCAGCAGCAGCAGCAGCAGCAAAAAGTTGCCAGCCAAACGAAACGTAACAAAATGCAAGCCGTGAATTTCATTCGAACAACATCGTCTACAATCGAAGGCGACTCTGGCGACATTTGCCGACACGGACAACGTCGCCCCAAACAATAGCAACAATTTTTGGAGCCACCAGCAGCAGCAGTTGCAGTCGGGCTTAGCTGCAACTTCTTCTATTCCTCTCTATTTCTCTGCAGCAACTTTTTGTTGCAGCCAGCCTCGGCCTGGACGAGGCACAATTGCAGCTTAGCGGCAATTATTGTCAGAACACGACCATCGAGCATCGTCCCACAGTTCCATCTTGCCTGCACCGCACCGCCAACTGCAACTGGCGACGTGCAACGCCGGCAACATGTTGCCAACTTGTAAAAATTCACGCAGCAATTTTCATTTTAATGTCAGCGTTACGTGAAAATCGATGTACATCGTGTGAGTTCCCCCAATCGGAGATATTGACAGCTGCAGAAATCAAAATGATATGCAGCAATCTGATAATTGCAGCTGCCACAACACAAATTAAATTCAAAATTACAATTAAAGCAACTCAATGTTGTAATAACTGATTGACAACAAATAATTGAAAGTAATTTTTACTTAATTTTTAGTCATGCAAAATTTCAATTCATAATCAAAACTGCAATTTAATTTGATATATTTAAGCTAAACAATTGAGATTATTTATCAAAAAGTTGCTTTTAAATATTTTAAATATTCGTATTATATTCATTTTTATTCATATTTTATATATGTTAGTAATGCACAATTTGGAAACTCTTAAAAATCATTTTAACTTTCTTATTCTGTATTCAAGGTGCTCTACTAAATATTTAAACACATTTCCCTTATGCTTATTCCAGTTAGTTTATTTTAAAGCACAACTGCAATTCAAAGAGAAATATTCAGTTTATCTAATTTGAATAAACGTGTAGTACCATATGAGTTTTGAGTTTGTTCAAACATGCCAGAACTACATATGCTACAGATGCAAATTCATTATAGTCCGAAAACCATCTGGCGATAAACACAAAGAACAAATTTTCCATAACGCAGCGATAAACATGTTAATGGGAACTGTTTTTGTTAAGCTTGAACTTTAAAATACCCTATAAGGAAAATAAAATTGTTTAAATGGGAAGGAGAATAAAATATAAATTAAATAAATATATAAAATGAAGCTCTTAAAATACTGAGCTTAAAAAGGAATAGATAAATGTAGAATCTATTCAAACTTCTAATATACAATCTACTAAATTTACTTTTTATAAATGTTAACTATCATATATTATTATACTATGAGAACATGCTCTACAGATGTCTGAATCTTTTATAAATTTATTAGCTACAAATTATATGCATAGTTTATTTTCTTAATAATCAAAAAATTTTCAATCAAATTTCTCAAAAATAATAAAAATCTGAAAAAACATTTTTCGAAAACTTTTAATATACTAAATTTCTCTTAATTGATTCTTGCCGATCTTCCATTAGATGAAATGATTATACTACATTAATATTTCTGCACATTTATACAGCTACAACAATCATACCCCACTCCACATGCACTCAGCCACAGGGTATTCAAAGAAATTCAATATGTTGCCCATCGTAAAGTTTGCATAATTCATCTGTGAAGCGTGGAACAAACTATGTTCCTCGGCGATTGGCAGCTGAGTGGGCTCATTGGGCAAGGCAAGGAACACAAGTTGGGCAGGTGTACAAGCAATGGGCAGGGGTATTAATCGATCAAATCGATTGAAACGAAACGGGCACCACGACGGCAATTATTCATGGATTCATTCATAAAGCGATCGCCAATACGGCCAATGAATAAACAAACAAATCGCCCCCGTCGAACTGACAACAACAATTGATCTCTGCCATCGTAAAGCTACATGCTCAGCTATGCCCAACTGTAGACTGTAGATACTCCCAATGGTCCATGCTGCGGATGCTCGAGCTGACGTCACAGTGCGTCGCGTATCTGTTGCAAGGTATCTGAATGAAATAATCATTCGTGGACGAGGCGAGGCGAGGCTGCAGGGGGAGCTCGCGTGTATCTGTAAGATCTCAAATTATGAACTGTAAAATCGTTTGTTTATGCGCCGTTCATTCATGTTCATGTTCCTACACCCAATCGCGGGCGCTGGCGAATCTGTGAGATGCTCGTGAATGAAAACCTTGGTCAAGATACTCAGCTGCCAAAACGGAACGTGACTCGCTCTGCCTTCGCTCTGCCCGTGGGTGTGTGCTATCCGCGCATCCGGCCGGCCACACAGATGCAGATACAGCAACCGATACAGATACAGATACAGATACATTCACAGGTGGCTCCAGCAAAGCGCGTTTCCGGCGGCATTCGGCATGAAGCGACGTCACACAATTTAAATATTCATTAATTTTATATGAATCGAAAGCAAACGTTCTATAAATTCGCTACTGTATCTGTATCTGCGTATCTGTATAGCTGAGGTGTATCTCCATCGGTAGCTGCAACTTTTGTTTTCGCTTTGGCAATTAAGGTTGGCTTTGTTGCGCATGTGTGCGTCTGTGTGTCGGTGTGTGTGTGTGTGTGTGTGCGCCTCTGTTTACATTCGAGAATCAATAAAATTATTGGGCGCGTCGCTATTCGAGCGTTAACAAATATTATTGTTCAATCTTGCTGTTATTGTGATTATAAATTTTCGTCTGTAAACAGCGACAGCAACAACAACAACAACAGCTACAACAATGATTAGTAGCAACAACAGTTTAGGGTGCAGCTAGTAAATTATTGTGCAGGTGATTTCGTTTAGTTTCTGTTTTGTTCGCTCGATTTTGAATATCGGAAATACTAAATTAAATATCAAATTCGTAATCGTAATCGAAAACGAATCGAATCGCATTGATTGATTTTCTTTGTGTTTGCTGCGATCACGCCCCAAGCAGATACATTTGTATCTGTGAGCGCAATGGAAAACCAGCGATAAACAATAAGAGCACTCGCAATTTACATATCAAACGAGGGGAGAGGGGCAAGGGAAGGTGTAGCGCAGTGCAGACAGGCCTCTTTTCCAGTTCCAGCCCAATGGTTAAATGTTTTATGTCTGCTTGGGATCCGAATTGATATGTGTGCATTATATGTGGGTTATTTATCGGTTAAGTTGCGAGGTCACATGAGACAGAGAGTACATTGGAACTAGGCTACTTGGGGAACTTTTCACAATTCAGAATGAAACTTAAACTTGGATCTGCTTAAGCAGACTTGTTGATAGGGAGAACTCTAAAGGAAAATGAAAGGTGGCTTATTTAATTTATTTATGGACAGATTTGCAGTACTTAATCTCTTAAGTATTTGATTTCTTAGACCAAAGACTCTTTTAAGATAATTAAATAAAATAAATATGATTTATTACGTGTTTTTTTTTTATTTATTTATTTATTTATATATTAATTAATTAATAAAAGAATTTTGTATTTATTATTTATATTTATTTATTTATAAATTAATTAATTATTAATTTTTTTTTTGATTTATTAATTTATTTATTTTTTTTTTTTTTTTTTTTTTATTTTTTTTTACTAATAAAAAAAAGATTTAGAATTAATATATAGATTTATTATTATAATTTTTTTTACTAAAATTTAGGAATCAAAATATAAAATTAGGAATTACAAATTTAACTTTAAGCTTTAAGCTGGGATGATAAAAATAAAGAATTGTTCATATTTTTTTTTACTTATAGATAATTAGCTTGTAATACTTCATTAATTTGGTACTAAAAATTAACTTAACTAATCATTCCCAAGCAAAGTTGTAGAGCATTCTTTGTTTACTTATATATTGCTGATGTACGATTTAATTTCGACATAACCAAACCGGCATACCCCTTACTTGTTAGCATTGGCCAATTAGGCAGCTACTGTGCCTGAGTTCGCAGCAACCTAAGCTACCAAGGCACCTCAAGAGAGCCACGACCGATCACGGGGCCAATCAGTCGCTGGAATCTGAAGAAAAAGTTCAAATAACTTGGCAAGTGTAACAAATCATTGCCCCCGTTGTCAACGCACCATAAATGCGATCGTTTATGAAACATAATTTGATCGGGCCAAATGCCGTGTTGACGTTGACACCGTCAGATGAGGCAGCCCGGGCAGCTCGGGCAGCTGAGGGAGAGATGTCACTGGAGGTGGGCAGTGTGGCGGGCAAAGGTGCCATAAAAGTGTTAAAAAAGTGCGTGCGGCCGCTTTTGAAAGACCGCCCGAGTGTGGCACGAAAAACTCAATTCAAAAATTGGCTTTCTTCTTCTTCTTCGCGGCCGATCTTGGCGAATCTCGCGCGCGTTTAGCGCTCATTTGTGGCCAAAATGGCGAGGCAGGGTTGCGGCTGTGGTTGCCACTGTTGCTGGTTGTACTGCTGCCACTGTTGTTGTTGTTCAGGTTACTGCTGTTGTTGTTGTTGTCGTTATCGTGTCGAGTTGGTGTTGACGACGCCGACGACACATAAATTGCGATTAAAATGATTAATGCTCAACGCACGGCGCAATGTTAATTGCCAAGCTCGGACCGGCTCACCTCCTCTCCTTCCTTTCTCTTTCGTCTTCTCACTCGCTCTCTTTGCACTCCCATCTCCGGCCGAGATCGGAGCAGTCTCTATGGGCAGCTCTCGAGCTATTTGCATAAATTTGTTTTGACGCTTGTAATGAGCTGTTTGTGGCATTTTCACCGGCCCCATCGACAAAACTTTTATCGGCCTCGAGTGTCTGGAGTGTTGGCCCGGGCCAACAATAATTTCCATGTTCGTTTTTAATGTTTCTCTTTGCTTAACATATTTGAAATTATTATAAGCCAACTTCCAGCTGCCGCTGCCGCTGCCTCGTTCAGACGTCCGCCTCGTATCGCACATCGCGGCCCCAACTACGAACTACAAACGGAAGTTGCCGCCGTCTCGCTGTCAGCAACGCCCCATTCCCCCCTGCGCCCTTCAAGACATAGTTTTTATTTTATTTTTCGGGGGGAAGCATCTTATGAATGTAGAAATCGCCTCTAAAAGGGGCAACTTGAATTGATGCTTAATCTGAATATGTAAACTAGAAAGAGGTAGCCAAAAAATAAAAAGTAGTGGCTTCTATAGGGTCAGCTAGGGTATTCTAATTGCCTGGTATATGAGATATTGAACATAAATAATTCTTGAATATTTTTTGCATATGATGAAGATTAATCCAAGCTCAGTCTTATTCTTATTATTTCGATGCAACTAATCTAATCTTAAGCTTTGCCTTTTTTTTTTATTTTACACCTTTTATTGTACACCATATTCTATTGTAGTACAATAGTAAAGATCGCGCTGTAAATACCCTTTATCGCGGATATTGTGTACATCCATTTACACTAAGATTTATTACAATCGATCGATTGAAGTTCCTCAATTTACTGCCGATCCCTGCGGGGCTGGCGAACAGAAGAAAACACATAATGAGATATTTTAAAGAGGTTCCTTTTCAATCGCACAATTTGCTATAGCTGTTAAGAATTACTTTAAGTGCTATTAGCAACACTGTGCAATTAAATGTACTTAAGAATCGAGCATCTTCAAGACAGCTGCAGCTACAAGAGAATATACCTTTTGCGCGATGTTTACGAGCTGAGCTTTTTACTTGCCCACTTGTGAATTTGTAATAATATTTTTTGATACTCTCGGAGAGTGGAGTGTAGGGTATGATGAGTAGAAGTGGGGAAGAGTGACAGTATAAGGTATAGTTTTATAAATTTTAAATGTATTTCTTATCATATTTCTATAGAATTCCTTAAGATAAAAGTGGCAAGAGTTACGTAATTTGATCTGTGCTTAACACTTATAAGAGACAAACAATTTTTTATAAGGATTTTAGTCTACATTCTTCAAGATCTTAAAATTAAAAAAATAAAAACAAATTTGGTATAGAAATATCTCTATATATAGCACAGTTATTTAAATGAAACTTTGTATATAACATTTTTTTATAATCAGTTATTTATCTACAAAATTTCACAAAGATCGAACTGTGAACAGCTGAGTTGTACGCAAGACAAGAGTTTCCTGTGGGAATACAACCAAGCTGTGCATACAGGGTATGCTTTAGCCCTTCTTCAGCTACTGCTGCCACAACTGAAGCCTGCTGCTGCTGCTTACCTTCGATTTATGGTCAGCTAATTTGATTTGCATGTCAATCGAACTGCGAAGGAAGCATCAGTCGCAGTGGAAGACAGAGAAAGAAGCTGAAGTTAAAGTTGAAGCTGCAGTCGAAGCTGAGGCAGAGCCAGAAGACGCAACAACTGCTGCAAGTTGGCTTGATTTTCTAAAAACTTTTATTTCATATTAAAATTTAACGAGGCTGCCATAAATCTTCACTAAAATGCAGGCAATTCAAATTTCACAAGCGGCTGGCGGAAAACAACAAAAACCAACGTGCAATGTGCCGCATACGCTTGCAATGGTATGAATGGAGCAGGAGATGAGAGTGGGAAAGGCGCGGGGAAAGGGAGAGTTGGAGCTGCGACGTTGACGACGACGACAACGACACGTTTTGCCACTGAAATTGATCCAGTTGCAGCAGTTTTGCAGCGGCTGCGAATGCTTCGCATCGCTCGAAATGTTTCATCATCATGCAACACGCTGCGGAAGCAAGCACAACTGCCAAGGGGGCGGAGGGGAGCGAGACAGAGCTGAGGGGGAGGCCATAATTCTTGTGCTAAAAAGCCAAGCCATTGGCAAAAAGCTTCATGTCAGCGACAGAGCTGGACTCGCAGCCTCGCATCGGCCAAGTGCGATTTAACCAAATGGGTAAACATGCCCCCAAAACTGGTCAGCAACTCTGCAACTGCAGAGGGGCAAATGGAAGAGGAGAGGGGGAGGGAGGGCAACGCGCTACTTGCCGGCGTGCGTCGGCCTGACAATAGGCGAAATATCATCGAAAACCATAAAAAACTGACAGCACAAAAAGAGGTGTTGACACATTGATTTATCTGGCATGCTACTGTGCGCAGCACAGATGAGGCCTCAGTCCGGCCGAGGCTGCGCGAGTCTGAGCGAGTCTGCGCGAGCCTGGCCAGGATAAACGATCGGGGAGTGCGCGAAGTGGTTGCCCTTGCAGATGGATGGATTCATATGCGAATGCGGTCCGGGCCAGATTCGGTGGCAAGGCGGCAACAATATCATAACCAATATGCGAGCACACAATGGGCATATTCAGTCAGGGACAGTATCTAACGCACAGTGTGGGAGAATGTCAGCGCAAACACTGCAAGAAATTGGGCAATCCTATTGTTGGTAATTACTGTAAATATTTACTGTGTTTATTTATTTATATTGTTTTAATTTAATTAATATCGACTAAAGTTAATGAATTTATAATTCAATTAAAGTAAAACTTGCAATAAAATAATTAAGAATTTAGTTTTAATAATAATTAATAACACCTTTATTGTTTTGGTTTATTAATAAGTTCATACCAATTGGACTAATTCAAACCACGATACTGAAAATAATTAAGGAAAATACTTATAAAATATCTTAAAGGCTTTTAAATTGTATTAATCTTTAATCTCTAACAATCTAAATGATTCTAATTTATTAATTTATATTTATTATTTATATATTTCTTTTTTCATTGAATATTGATAATATTCTCTGATTGAAATAAAATATATAAATATTTGTAAAATTTATAAACATATTATTTTTTGTTATTATTTTTCAATAATTTACTAATTATAAAAATACTTTTTATAAATTTTAAAAATATTTTGTTTATTTATTCGAATAATTTCCGTGATTGTTTAATTCTTAGTACGCCACAAATAACTCGCAGTGTGGATCTCGCTCTCGTTTATCGCCCGTTTGCCGCACTCCCTTATCGTCCTTCTTATGACGATCTTCGCCTGCGACTCTCGATCCATTTAAGCCACTTAACTGTCACACACACAAACACACACACACAGAGCCAGAGAGATCGAGCCTGTCCGCTTGCGATGGGTCAGCGCGATATGTTTTCGGGCTCAAAAACGTTACCAATTTAAAAATTCCAAATAAAATATAAATTGACCAAATTAATATTGGAATACATGAAACAATTCTGGGAGAAAAATATTCACATTTTTGTCGTCGTCTCTCTGTCTCTCTCTCTCTCTTTGTTCCTTCTCGTTTCTTCTGCGTGTTCCTTTCGTATCTCTGCTTAATGCAATTTGGGTTTGTTTTTTATTTAGTTGGTTATGTTTGGGTTTGCCTGGCCTCTTGGGGCATTCAAGGTGCGCTTATCCTTTGGCTGCATTCGAAATCAAAGCCATGCTGCATTCCGACAAAACTTTGGGAAATACACGAACAATATCAAAAGAAATCGCTGCCAGGCTGTGGCAAAAAATGAAAAGCCAAAACGGAAAATGGGAAACTTTAAAATGGGATTTTGTTGCTGCGCTGTTCAGGCTGCTGCGGTTAAAAGAGGCGACAAGGCATGAAACCAGTAAATTAAAGCAAAAGGATAAAGTTTAATTGGAAAACTATTTTTTGCCCCGCCTCCCGCAGGGGGGAAGCTTTACCACGGTTGGGTTCTTTAATCTGCTTACCTTTAGTTTTCTTAATTTCATCCATTCTGTCGAGGCATTATATTCACGAGTCTGAAGACAAAAGTTTCGCTTCAATTTCCGCTGCCAATATGACTGCAGATAGAGGGAATCCTCTCTGTCCCCTGGATGCCCCCCTCTTCTACGCACACACCTGCTCATTTGTATGTACCGCATCTGGCGTCTCTTCCTCTCACTCGTTCTCTCTCTCTCTCTCTCTGTCTGAATGAATTTTAGCAAATGAATAGAAATTAAGTTTCGTTGCCGCTTGAGCGCTCCTCCAAACTACTGCATTGCCATCGGCAGAGCCTCCTCCACGCCCCCACCCCTCTCGAGCACCCTTTGCTGTGCCTATGCGAGGCAACTTTGCTAACCAACTGGAGGCAGGTGAGAAAATACCGTTATAGTCGAAAAAGTTTAAAATATGCCTGCTTTTATAAAATTTAATGAGAAAAGTTGGCGATATAAATTTTTGTATGCGGTGAATTTATTTGCCATCTGGGGAGAGAGAGATGAAGAGAAAGAGAGAGAGAAAGAAAGAGACCTGCGAGAAGTTGTGGCAGTTCTAAGCTGGCTTAAGCCTTAAGCTAGCTGGGAATCTCAGCTACTGATTCATATTTATTATTTATTATTGAATTGCTATCGAATAACTTCTTTTATAAGCACATCTAATGTAAATGCAAAGCAAGAGAGAGAGAGTGAGAGTGAGAGAGAGAGAGAGAGAGAGACAGGCAGGCGGAGGAGGTCAGCGTGTGAGTGCGTGCCCGTGTGGCTTATAGATTTCACTTTGTGATAAAAGTTTTGCATTCATTTCAGCGTAATTCATTTTCAATTCAGCTTCTGTTTTTATTTTTGCCAAGCGTCAAGTACGTGCTGCAACATGTGGCTGTGGCAACAACAATAGTCGATGTGCCACAGGCACAACGACAATCAAAACAAAGCAAGTGAAAAGCTGAAGTGCACAACTACCAGACACCCTATAAATCTTTTGAGGTAGGAAATGTATTATATCTGCAGAGTGTTATTTAAATATGCCACAAATTAATCTAGATATTTTTTATAATTTTCGATTTTTATTCTAATAATTTAATTTTAATTTTCCACTCTAACTTAGCTATAGAAATTATTTTAACAATTGCTCACAAGGCGCATACACCCCATAAGCCACTTCTGGTGCAGGGTATTGAAAAGAGAGAGCTTAACCGTTCGGCCCACTGGCGCGAATATTGCGGGAATTATGAGGAATTGTGTCTAGGCTAGGCACTTGGCCAAAATGCAAATTGACAATCACACACACACACACACGCACAAATGGCAACACATAAAGCTGCACACACGTGCATCAGGCTGTGTCCCATTGCGATGTTGTTGCCGCATGTTGCAGAGCTCATAAATATGCATTGCAGAGGCGAATCCATTGTTGCCCTGCCACTGCCGGCTGCCGCATATTAGTGGCAAATATTGTTGGCCATAATGCAACCACAATGTGAAATGAAATTTCATTTTCACAATTTTCATTTATGTCCCCGAACCGTAAAGAGTCTGCCGCCCAGTAGGGCATGTTTATTATGATGCAAAGTAGTTTACAATTGTTGCAGTTGCAATTATTTGCCATAACCGACAAATAAGTCAAAGGAAAGGAAATGAAACCACCAACTGAATGTGAATGCACTCAGATCTATGCACAAATGAAGTAATGACAACATTACTTTCTATGTTCTATGTTTTATGTTTTATGTTTTATGTTTTATGTTTTATGTTCTATGTTCTATGTTCTATGTTCTATGTTCTATGTTCTATGTTCTATGTTCTATGTTCTATGTTCTATGTTTTATGTTCTATGTTCTATGTTCTATGTTCTATGTTCTATGTTCTATGTTCTATGTTCTATGTTCTATGTTCTATGTTCTATGTTCTATGTTCTATGTTCTATGTTCTATGTTCTATGTTCTATGTTCTATGTTCTATGTTCTATGTTCTATGTTCTATGTTCTATGTTCTATGTTCTATGTTCTATGTTCTATGTTCTATGTTCTATGTTCTATGTTCTATGTTCTATGTTCTATGTTCTATGTTCTATGTTCTATGTTCTATGTTCTATGTTCTATGTTCTATGTTCTATGTTCTATGTTCTATGTTCTATGTTCTATGTTCTATGTTCTATGTTCTATGTTCTATGTTCTATGTTCTATGTTCTATGTTCTATGTTCTATGTTCTATGTTCTATGTTCTATGTTCTATGTTCTATGTTCTATGTTCTATGTTCTATGTTCTATGTTCTATGTTCTATGTTCTATTCTATGTTTTTCTGTATTATACACATAACATATATTTGCATTATATCTTCAGAGAAAGCCACTTGTCATGCAGGTCGAACTGTTGGAACTGTCGCATAATACATCAAATTTGTTATGATTGAGCTGGACGGTACCCAGCCAAAGGCCGTTTCTTGAAGAGAGCTGGCCCAGCCCGTGGCACAGCCCCAGTTCCAGTTCCAGTTCGTGTCCGAGCCAACATGTCTGCAGGGAGCGGTGGCTCGGGCCTGCTTGGAATTTGATAGTGCTGCGAGGTAATCATGAATTTATGATTTAAATGCATGATTATTATGATATTCCCCCCACCCCCGTTGCGACGCCCGGTAGCAATGTGTACGAGTACTTTATGTGGGCGCGACGAGGCTACCGAAGCGACGTGATGCGAATCCCCCGATATCCGCTGGCAATATGAAATATGAAATTCGATTTGATGGCTTTTTATGTGTCGTGTTATGAGTACGCGAATACACGACACTGCGCACCTGTAGAGCATGTAATGAGTCTGTTATTTATGGGGGCATAAATTAATGTTACGATACCTGCAGTACCCGACTCATATCATAAGTGCCGCGCCCTCAGGGGATTTCTAAAGCAAACCAACATAAATAACTATAATTGATTTATGAAAACTCAATTTGAACTCGAGTTGATTGAAATTCAACTACATTCGTAACACCTTAAGCACGATATATGTAAAAATAATGGAAATACCAAGGTACTCTTCCGTAATGTAGTGTAAAAGCGTAAGGTTACTTTAATAATATATCAAATTCATTAAAAGTTAGGTTTAAAATAGCTTAATGATGAGCCTAACTTATATTCTTAACTTATATTCATGCAGTTCCTAATGTATTTCACATTTCGTGCAGTTCTTTGGTCAAAAGTACTCAAGCCTTTGAACAGCTCGTGGCCGTGATTCAATCTAGCAAATGTCCACTTCAAACTATACTTTTTATTTTGCTGCTGAGGCGCAATCTCTTAAGAACCTCTGTGTCTCTGTATCTGTATCTGTATCTGTATCCATCTCAATCTGTTTCGATTACATTAGACAAATGTCAGGCCACTTTGGCTATGGGACAATGCGCCCTTTTGGCCCATTGTCGCAACTTTTATGGGCCGCCCATGTTCGAGAGTGTAATTGAAGCTCATTGAGCGACCTCCAGGACTGTGTGTGTGTTGTTGTGCTCGCCTGTGTGTAGTTTCTCTCGGGTTCGCAATAAACATTGAATCGCGTCCAGTTTCTGTCGGAGTTTAACCCACTCGGATCTGCAATTGCTCGCGTCTTACACAATGCGGGCCTTTCATACTTTTATGCCTTTTGGGCCGGAATATGATATTCCACCCACCCGGTTGACATTTCAATTTATTTCGCCATAAATAAAGCAATCGATTCCATTGAACCCTTTTTGCCCCATTTCGCATTCGCATTCACATTCGCATTCGCATTCACAATATTTTTCCATTGATGGCTGCAAACGCCCGATCCATTAATTATACGCCCACTTCACAAAGCGAGGCAGGAAAAGTCAAAATATTGACAGCTTAAACTTTTTTCCTTTCTCGATGCTCCTTCCTTTTCGCTGTTCTCCTTGTTGTTGCTGTTGTTGCGTCTGCAATTGTTCAGCCGGAGTCCTTGTCCGAGTCCGAGTTTGATTCGGAGCCGGAGTCGCATTTCCTTGCGACTTGCAATTATTCAACGACAATGGCCAAGCCAGTAACAATCGGCAGAAGGATGCGGAAGGCGAACAAAAATATCCTCTGCTCATATCCGTTTATCATTTTTGACCTTCTGCACAGGCTCTCGTTGTTCGTGGCAATCTATTGAGAGACCCCTCGCAATATTACTAACGTACACAGAGAGAAAACAGTAGGTAGTAAATTAGTTAGAAGCTTCTTTATTGGATTGTCCGTTTTAATGAATATTATACCAGAACATTATTCTATAAAAGATATATCAATTTTTTGGTAAATAAATAGTATTGAAATTGTGGTAAATTTTTGTACTATAAACTAAAATACTTTATTTCACAATTATTATATTAATTATATCATCCATAGTATCATATATTATATTATACTATTAATCTGTTACAGAAATTCATACTGTAATTGAACTATGTATTCGAATTGAACTTTTAACATTTACTTACTTAGTTTTTTCTAGTTTATTCTTTGTATGCTTGCTACTTTTTTCCCATTTCTTACAGTGTAACTACTGTAACTCACCTCTGCAAGTGCCCACATTGTGGTTCACTGTTGTTGGTGGGTGGAGTCGTTTCTATTTAAGTTATTGTTTCGTTGCGCAGCATTTATGAGTTGAGTAGAACATAAAGCTCTGTGCCAGCTCCAGCTTCTGCTCCGACTCCTGTTCCGGCTGCTGCTCCTGCTCCAGTTCCTGCACACTAATGAATTATTATGGCCGAGGCGCACGCCTTCTCGTTGCTCGGTAGAAATTATTAAATGGCTCGGAATGAATGATTTAATGACCCTGGCCAGACATAATTGCTGCCCTGTCGGAAGTGAAGGGTTCTCGCCGGTCTGCTAAGGGGTTGACTGACACAATAATGTGTTCCAGTTCCAGTTCCAGTTCCACTCTCCGTTCCGCTACCATCTGCCGTTCGATTTCTTGATTTGACTTTAAGACCTGCAAAGTCTGCAGGTTCTGCTGCTTCATATTTCAGGTAATTCCCAAAGTCACGAAATGCGCATAACAATTCCCAAGCAATTTTCCCGAAGAGTGCCAAAACGGATTTCTTCACACCCTGTGCTGCCCCCTGTCCACTGTCCACTGTCCCTTGTCCTGTGACACATTCATAAAATCATATGCCATGATTCGCCAGACGACACGAGACACGAGAAACGAGCAAGGGGCGGAGAAGGTGGGGCAGAAATGCAGTTCGAGCTCGTCTTTGTTTTCAAGTTCATTTTGTGTCTTCTCCCTTGGGAGTTATCACAATCAAAACGTTAAAGTGGGCGGCCAGGGCGTGGCAACGACTGTACCGGCAATTCGCCAAATGGAAATATTATTGGACTGCATATAAAGAGAATTTTATTTGTGGCCCGTTCGTGTTGGCCCTCCCCACGGAGAGAGAGACCCCCCGAAGCTGGCCATAACTTCAACTCGGGTAATAGACACGTCGCGCTCTTTCAGTTCTTTTATGTAGACAAAACCGAAACATTGTTCTAAGTACGGGCGAAAGTGAATGCGGGTGCGAATGTGTATGCGAATACGAGTGTGAATACGAATGTGAATACGAGTATACTCGTATGTGAGGCAGTTAGGGCAATGCACTTGGCCCATAGAAGAGTTTTAACGATGTTAAGAACATAATTTTCTTGTATTTGCTGTATGAAAGTTAAGCTCTTTAAAATATTGATAAAAACATAAGCAAAAATATTTTCTACTGATAACCAGGTAAAAGATTCAAGAATATACATCTAAGTATAGCGCAGATCAGGTAATTCTCTTCAACATTGCCTATAGCTGAAACAGAATATGTGAATCAAATCCCTAATGATTCAAATACTTACTATAATTACCTTGTTGGTTAAGTCTGCCAATACATCAAGCTGAAATACTAAGGAGAATTTATAGCAAATCTAATCATTTACAGAATACAAGTAATAAGTCTCAAGGAGTAACTGAAATATTATATTTATTTGCAAGCTGAATCTGATTCATTTCAATTATTATTTATTATTCATGTTTGTGATTTACAAATTCATTTATTACGATTACGGTTCAATTTCCTCGCGGACGGATTAACATTTTTATGGTTTTGAGAGAGTTCCATGGATACCACCAATTAGAATCGATATTGTCAACCTCCTCCTGATAATATTTTCCATTTAGGTTACTAAATAAAAACAAGTCACAGTCAATCAATCAGAAAGATACTTATTACAATCAACCGATTACTTACCAATAGCCACATGTAGTGTACCACCAGCCACCATGGCCTTCTATTGCGCAATTCCCACTCCATTTATCGTTCTCACTATCGAAAGTGGAGAACTGTGCATGTTCGTGATATCTTATTCTGTCTCTGCCAGCATTCCCAGAGTATGTTCCCAAGCTGAGCAACCTGTATTTATCATCTTCTCCTGCTATACTGAAGTTATCATAACGAACATAGAAGGATAACCTTTTATAGTTGCCCACTTTAAATGCCTCCATATGTATATAGAGCTCGTGAGGAGTGTTGTTGGTAAGGCTATGTATTTTCTCGAGGCCGAGAAAGAAGTCGCCTGAGAACTCGCCAAACCCATTCTTATAGTCCTTCCAATTCCTCTCAAAGTTCTCTCTTCCATCTATGCGCTGTTGAATTACGGTCCATCCTGGACCAGCTATTTCACTATTGCACAGTACCGAAAATGTTCCAGGGCAAATATTGTGAACACCGTTAGAATCACCAAAAGAAGTGCAACTAGTTGGTATCTCTTCTTTCTCTTTAATTTGCTCCTTTAATTTGGTAACTTCTTCTTTCATTTGCTCAGTGATTTCTTTCTGCTTCTGTAATTCGTCTTGATTAACTTTTAGTTTCTTTTGAGTGTTCTTCAGTGTTTGACCTTTTGTTTTAATATCTTCTTCCAGTTCAGAAATCATTGCCGTATTTAAGGCAATGGTTTCATTTTGATACTCTAACTGAACTTTACATTCGCTAACAACATTTTGAGTCTCATTAAATCTCAGTTCACAACTCTGCAGACTATCTTCTTTAGACTTGAGTTGTGAAACAGTTTTGTTAGTGATTTTCTTCTGCTTCTGTAATTCGTCTTGATTCACTTCTAGATTCGCTTCAGTGTTCTTCAGTGTTTGATATTGTCTTTCAATATCTGCTTGCAGTTTAGAGATCGTTGCCGTGTTTCGGGCAATGGTTTCATTTTGATTTTTTAACTGATGTTTACATTCGCTAACAACATTTTGACTCTTATTCAATCTGAATTCAAAACTCTGCAGACTTTCTTCTTTAGACTTGAGTTGTGCAGCATATTGTGAAACAGTTTTGTCAGTGATTTTCTTCTGCTTCTGTAATTCTTCTTGATTCGCTTTTAGTTTCTTTTGAATGTTCTTCAGTGTTTGATCTTTTCTTTCATTATCTTCTTCCACTTGAGAGATCGTTGCTGTCTTTCGGGCAATGGTTTTATTTTGATTCTCTAACTGAACTTTACATTCGCTAACAACATTTTGAGTCTCATTAAATCTCAGTTCACAACTCTGCAGACTATCTTCTTTAGACTTGAGTTGTGCAGCATATTCTGCACCAGCTTTTTTGTTCTTTTCTAACTGATCCTCACAATAACGCAATTTGGAAGCACTCGAATTGATTTTGGAGAGTTCTTCATTGAACTTTTCTTGAATGAATGTTTTCAGCTGGGCTATTTCGGTTGTTATCAAACCGTTGGTTTTTCGCAGTTCAGAATTGGTTGCTTGCAGGTCTTTGATATGAGTGTCCTGCCTTAGGGCAGCAATTTCTGATGCAGCAATAAGCTTCTCATTCACTTTCCCTTCTGCCAATTTCACCTCTAGTTTGTGCACCTTTGCCCGTAATTCGTTCACTTCTTTCCTTTCTTGTTCGTAGATCAGCTGCTCCCTTTGCAGTTGATCAACATAATTCAAAGTTGGTTTTACAGACTGGAACGTGTGGGTGCCACACAAATCGTTTAAATCGTTGATAGTTTTGGAACTCTAAGAGACCAAAAAGGGAAGACAACAAAACAAACCAACACACATAAATATATTTCGGAGAGAAGATATTATTTAAGATAGTTAGTTAGTTAGTTAGTAAAGCACTTTCTGTTGTAAACTGTATGTTACTTAACAATAAGTATCGAATTTAGCTGAGTGTGGCGCAATGAAGAAATGAGAGGAGAACCGAACGACAAGAAGAGAATTATCATGTTAGCTGAAGGCTGTTTCAGCTTAACCAAAAAGAGCGGCCAAAAAGAGCGGTTGCGTCCAGTAATTCTCTGAGAGTCAATCCATCCAAAAATGGAAAATATGAACAATCTATCAAACTACGTCGCGATGAATATATGTATATTATTCTTGTCAGTATATATGAGCAGTTTATCATTTCTTATGCTTGCATACATTTTATAGTTATTTTATGTATTCTTTTCAATAAACAATGACCTATTTAAACTTTCCACAATCCACTTCTATACTTTGCACTGTTTTTGATATAATGTGGCGAACTTACCTCACAATTGTCAGATATAGTTACAGAATAAACGCCACTTGTGACGCAACTCCACATAAGGAGCAAGGGAATAAACATTATTTCACACTTTCAGTTATTTCCGTTTTCTGTAATAATCAGAATAGTAAAGCTGAACAGCACTTGCACGGATTCAAAGAAGACTAAATGCGAGTTGGGAGAGCGCAATGATTTTAATTCACTTATAAAAAAATAAATTCACAAAGCACAGAGATTGCAATAGCCTCAAGTCTCTCTTTCCAATTTCTCCCGAGCATATTTCTTATTTTCAAGTAGAGATCGCAAACTTGTCGTGCTCAGCGTTATCAGCGCTTGAGTTGAGCGGTTCATTGTTCAGTATTCCAACTGAGTGTCCGAAAGCACTCAATGTATTCTTTATCAGCCTCTAGCCCGCTCATTCCCCCCACCCCTCTTCCACAACTTTTCTGCAAACCCTTCGCTTACTCACGAGCGGATAATGCTAATTTTTCAAATCGTTAATTTCACGGAATATGCAAATCAGCTGTTGAAGCGTAAACTTTGGGCAGTGACAGAAAGTCGAGTCGGTGCCCGGTGAAAGATGACGAGGCATAATGAAAAGGTTGAGCCAAGAACAGATGAAATGAGCAACTACCTTCTTGCTTTGCATTTCCACTGATTCATTCGACGACTTCGAAGGCAAATTGTTATTAAAAAACGTCGAATATCTCTTTCGGGCGCGTCCACTTTCATGTGCCGTCTCCCCTTCTCCCCTTTCTTAATGTGTAACTGTCTGGGAGGGGTTGGGGGGGGGAAGCCTTCGCACAGCAATGGCGTCCAAAACGGTCCAATCGTAGCTGAAAATTATCATAAAAATCGCGCAAACTCCGTGCGTGACTTTAAAAAGTCGACAAAAGATGAAAACCGAAAGGAGATGAGGGAACGATGAGAGACGGAAGCATCCTGGCTGGGTTCCTTGCTGCTGCTGGTGCTGCTGCTGGTGGTGGCTGCGCAGCAACTTTTTAATATTTCCGTCATACGCATTGTCATTTTTGTTGTTCCTTTGCGAGTATTTGATTTTAATACGAATTTCACATTTTACAATCAAATTAATTGGTCACGCTGCCGCAGGATTACATCCTGGACTGGCTTGAGCCAACCAAGGGATGCAGTCGAGACGCAGACGGAAAGGGGTAGACAGCAGAGGGGGAGAGGGGGAGGAACAGGGTATCTAGCCCGAGGGGTTGCTTGTCATTGGCTGCATTTGACGCTCCGTCGCTTGGGCGCACGTGAGACCCGCGAAGCGTTGCTAATTTATGCAAATATTGACACAGGCTCAGAGACAAGGAGAGGGGCGCAGGAACACGGACAGGGACAGGGGCAGACACAGAGACTCTGCGCCAGTCAGGCAGTTAAATTAGTTCCGCGATATTTATTATTTTCGCCAGAATTTTGAATATTTCATTTCGCTCGATTTGCCCAACTCAAAGCCGAATTTTCATGGCCTTCCTCGGCTGAGCCTCGAAATTAATTTGTAATTCGTTGGCAATTTGGCGCATGAATTATCGCCAAATGCCATTGGACATGCCCCCTCCCGCCCTCCCTTTCCCTGCCGGGCTAAACGGACCGATTTATGTGAGAATCAATTTGCATTTACATGCAGATACCACGTGAGTGTGTGTGTCTGTCTATGTGTATAGGGTCTATAATATCTTCATTGCATAGTTCGAACTGAGGCCCCCCTGTGGGTTTATACGTTGCGAGATCAAAGCCGGAAACAGCACGCCCAATAAATTGCAGGATTCCTGCTCAGGCTCTTGAGATCTTGGGGAACTTCAGAGAACTTCAAAACTTTATATATTTCCACTAGAACTTTATCAGCTTTGCGCTGTGTGACCTTAGATTCTATTTTAATGAACGCCCCAGGCAGGCTAAGCACTTGAGATACTAGATAGAGATCTTTATTGGAGATATAGTACGCTGTTAGTTATAAATTAACTGTTGTTGATTATATTATCAAATATATACCGAAATTAGATAAAGATCGCAAGATTTAATTTTCAAGTTGTTAAAATCTCTTTCTGTAGAACTGAAAAAATATAAACAATCTGTTCCTTTTGTTCCTTTTTTCACTTTCCTTTTTTTCCAACTAATTAAAACCGAAAACTAAACTATCATTATAAATTATCAAAATATACCAAAGAAACGTTTCTATTCAAGCAAAAATGTTTTAAAACTTCCAAAAAGTAAATAACATATTTAAAATAATATTAAAAATAATATCTCTAGCTAACTAAATACCAAAAGAGTTTCAACATAATGTAATTAGTGTAGATACAAGCTGGTGATATATTAAATAATTTGTCATGTGGTTGCATCATGCACTGGCAACAAGCTGCACATTTTATCGCTTGCCTGCTGCACAATCTTTCAAGATGTTTACGCGTGTTTGGATGCTTTGCCACTTGCCTTGCTGCAACATAAACAAAGTACGAGAGAGGGCTGTGGCAGTTGTTCTTTCTGTTGTTGTTGTTGCAGGCACATGCGCTCCAATAAAAAAGGAAAATAGAAACATAAATCAGCCGATTAATATTTTATGAAGTGTATCTTTGTGTGTGCCTGCCTGGCGCATGAGATACTCGACAACAAGTTGAAGATACTCGAGCAGCTCGAGCAGGCTGCCCAGTGCCCAATTGAAGGGGCCGGGGTGGGGGGGGGGGGGGACGAGGCAACTGCTTGGCAGGGCTGAACAAACGACTTCCCTTTGTTTACCATAAATTCGTTAATAGACGCTGCCGCGTGTAAACAAATCACTTAAACATTTTCAAATTGACGCCTGACATGATTTTTTCCAACTCCAACAAACGCGCACCAAGGAGAGAGAGAGAGAGGGGGGGGGGGCTGTTTGCGATAGATGGATATTTATTTAGTTGTTGAAGTACGGGAAGTATCACAAATTGTAAATCGACTTGTTGTTACACCGAGCAATCTTCGCTCAGTGGAAACGGAAAAGCTGAAAAAACGAAACTAAACTGGGATGAGATGAAAAACTTGCCCGGGCTGGCAAGGTGGCCTGGCTGGCTGGTCCTGCAGCTGGCTGGGCCTATGTCGCTGGCAATCAGAGCTGGACGAGCAACTGACAACTGCGATTGCAATTAGCAATCAAGCATCGACGGGGCGACGAGCTGCGAGCTGCGAGCCGAGTAAGACATTCAGCGCGGGACATGAGCAGCTCGGTAGCTTGTATACAGATGCAGATACATTCACAGCAGCAGCAGATACAGATACAGATACATTTACAGCGGCAGCTACAAGCAGCAGTAGCAGTTACAGATACAGCTCTATCTTTATTTGCAGTTGTAGCTGTAGCTCTAGCTGCAAATGTATCTGTATCTGTATTTGTATCTGTATCTGCTCTAGTTGTATCTGTATGTGTTTTAAGCCTGCTTAGACACAGCGCGAGAGACAGCTCGTCTGTGTGCCTCCTCTCTCTCTCTCCCTCCCTCCCATTACCCCCATCCTCCTTCTGCAGACTTTATGAAATGCCCAATTAATTAGTGTCGTTGCACATCCGCAGCCGCATTAATTTATAATATATGCTCGCTAACTTTTTTCCTCTTTTTCTTCACTTCTCCACCTTCCCCTCCCCACTCCACCCTCTGGCTTGGCGTCTGCCAGCTGCCAATACAATTCATTTGCGCCACATCACGACGACCAGCTTCAGTTGCTGCTGCACCTGCTACACCCCCAACGGGCCACGATGGATGCTAACAAATTGTTGGACCAGCTTCATCTCACTCAGCTCGGCTGTTGCCTCTGTATGCCTTTCTCTCCCCCTCTCCCTCTCTCTCTTCCAGTTTCTCTCTTTCTCTCTCTCTCTTACCTTATCTGTCTGTCTGTCTATCTATCTTCCTGTCCCTCAGTCTGCCTGCACTTCTCTCACTTTTTATGCTTTGCTCGCGCGCTTCACTTTCATTTTTTATTTGTAAACAATAATTTTGTTCAATATTCCATTCACTTTAAGAGTGAAACTGAATCTGGTCTTCTTCTTCAGCTATAATTGTTCATATATGTAGTAATATATATTATATATGCATATGTAAGCTTACATATTATGTGCTTGATACATCATTAAAGACAATTCAAAAGTTAAATAACATTATTTTTATTATGAACTTCATTAAAGTAACTTTAACTATTTTTCTGTGTCCCTTCACTACATTCAGAACGTCAACTTACTTTCTCTGATAAATGTTATATTATGTATATTTATTTAATTTTTTTTAATAAATTAATTTAATTCAATTTTAATTACTATTTTAATATTTTTTAACATTCAAATTCTCTCTTTTTTCATACAAAAAACGTTTCTCCGATGTGAATTCTAAAAACGAATTCCTTCGCATATTGAGAAAGAAACCCATAAACATTTAATGACAACTTCGGGGCGGCGCAACAACTTTTATGCACCCACAGTGGGGCAGCGGGGGAAGAGTCGTAGAGGCAGGGGGGGGGGGAAGAGCGTGTTTAATAGTTTATGACTGCATAAATATTGTACTTACAGCGATTGAAAAACGCTTTTCAGGTGGCGCTAATTGATATTGAAGACTGTCCCTTGAGGGGGAACTTTGGCGCCATTAAGCCATAAGAAGACGCGCTACCGTCTTCGCTGCCTTCCTGCACCCCTCTCCCCTTGCCGTGGTCCCTCTTGCGGCAACTTTTGACAATTTAATTGAGTCCGAATGGGCGAGGAAACAGCTTGGGAAGAAGTTGGGCAGGCGACGGCAGCGGCGACGATAAGTCAAGTTAAGTCAGAGCTTTGACAATTATTATTGCTCAACTGTCAGCGACAGCAATAACAACAACAACAACAACAGCAACAACGGCAACCGCAACAGCAACAACAAAGGCAACAACAACAGCAACAAGAAGACAATTTTCATACACGAAGCCAGCGAGGCAGCTCGGCGGCAATTAGCTTAAACGGCATATGAAATACGAGATACACACGCACACGCACACACACACACAACACACACATGCACACACAGACTGTGCGCATGCGCAGACGTGGCAGACACGTCCATGGTGCGATATCTGTCGCCTCGAGGCGCCTCCGTTGTTGCGCGTACCTGAAATTTCTCACAGATTTCAATCACGTTTCTAACGCTTTTTTATGACGTCAAAATTGAACCTTTATTTATATGTGTCGATCCAGGCAACCATCCATTTATATAGCCAGCTATCTATCCGTGTATCTGTGTCTCCATCTATCTATCTATCTTTGTATCTATTGCGCTGCATATGTAATTTTAGTTCGTCGCCGTCGCCGTCGCCAATTTGAAAACGTTTGGAATTATAAATTTCTTAATTGCCAGAGTTGTCGCCATAGTTCGTCATTCTTTCTAGGCAGGAATGCCTATGTAAACTCAATTTAATTAATGAGTTTGCCTCACTTCGAACGTGCTGGGAAATTGCCTCCGATTCGTATTCGTATTCGTATTCGAACTCGGATTCGGCAATACACGCCGAATGATTTGTGCCTCGCCCCGATCATGGGAATTATTTCTGCAGTTCTATGCCGGCTGAATATCAATTTGAATTTATAAATTATTAGCTTATTACAACTCGTTCGCTTCGCTTCGCATCGCTTTGGATCGTGTCGTGTCCGTCTTCGTCTCGGTCTTGGTCTTCGTCTTGGTCCGCATCGAGGTGCTAATTTGTTTTATCGCCCTGCGAATCTGATCTGGCAATGTCAGAAATTCGTTTTATTTCTTTGTAACTTTTCACATTTTGTGAGTTTTGATCGAACCATCGGTATTATCATTCTACTATCCACAGTGGAACCAGTTTCGCTTGATTATAATTTACACTAATCAGCCTCGCAGTATTATCAATATGCATAGATTGTGAAACTCGTTAAGTATCTTGCTCTGATTCTTATCGCTGAGCTTCATTTGCATATTCCCTTTCATATGCTCGTTATACCCTGCAATCGTTGATCTTCATCAGAAGAGGCTATGCAACGTTTGTGCCAATGTCTAGAAAAATACATGATTACAATGAAATTATTATAGAATTATTTATATAGGATGTTCCTGATTCCAAGTATTGCTGAGCAGACACAATACGCAGCAATAGAATCGAAAATTCATGAGCAACAGAGCATATATGAAACACTGAGATTGATGAGGCCTTGAGTCAAGTTCAAAGCTTTGAAATTTCTCTGTAGCTTATTTATTATAAAAAAAAAAAAAAACAGAAACAAAGAACACTAAATGCAAAATTTCCCGTGTTGAGCGTTATCAGTGGGGCTCAACTCATGGCAAATGACTAAATATTATTTATATATACTTTATATATATGTTATACTATGAGGTACTTTGTGACTGATTATGAAAACTAATAAATACTCTATGTATGTTACTCTGTATCCCCAATAAATATGCTCCTTCATGCACTGCAGACTAACAATAATAAGTATAATATAATAACAAAAATAGGTATAATAAATATAATTATAAAATAAACTTTACTTAATTACAGTACAAAATTTGAGGTTGAGGTCACTTCATTCTAAGTAAACACTTCATTCGTTGCAGCTTCTTTTAGCAATGCTTCTAAAAATGAAGTGCATCAGAGGTGCTTCACAAGAAGTTGCTTATATCTGATAGATAAATATTTAAAACTTCAAGTGAGGCCCTCACAATGTTTGTAGATGGGTATCTCACAGTCGACCATATTCGACAGCAACTTTCGTTGCTTGTTCAGCTTCTTTTTTTGTTACTTTTATTTGCTATTATTAATTATTGATTTAGTGTTGCCTCAACAAATAAATTATAACGAAGATCTACAGATAAAAAGTAGAGACAATACGAAAGGAAGAAGAAGTCAGCAGAAGTTGAGTCACTTTAAGTAAAATTATTATTAAATTTGTGTAAAGAAAGAAATAAATGTATTCGAACTGTTATAACTTATAAGTACATAGATAATTACTCTCAAGTTTCTAGCCATAAAAAGAGTAGCAACTGCAATAAAAAGAACCCCATACTTGAATCTGAGGTACTTGAGTACTTGATACACCCCTTTTATAGAGAAATTAAAGATTAGAAGCGTTAGATTTGCTTCGTGCACCAACAGCACTAAGTACACACACCAAGTCACACCCGATTACGAATGCAAGAATGTGTTGTACATGCCCAAGACTGCTGCCCTTCTCCCCTCCCCTCCCCCGCCACGGAGACTGATGCTCAGCCATATCCAGGCTTATCAGCATATGTAGCCGGGCTTACCTGCAGCGTTTAACTCATTTCATTTCGGCCTGATGGCCACTTGGGCTGTCGCCACCGGAACATGCGTCATCTTTGGCGACACCGGCGGGACGTGGACGAAGACGGGGACGGGGACGCAGACGAAGGTGAAGGTGAAGACAGAGACGAAGTTGCCGGAGACTATAAAAAAGCAGCAAGGCCAACGAAAGGCTGCGCACCGACTGGGATCAACTGGGTGTCATCTCGTGTCTGGCCCAGAGACGGAGAAGGAGACTCAGTTTAAAAATGAGAATGAGAATGAGACTGAGGCCCGTCTTCGGCGACGTCTTCGTCTCGTCTCGTTTCGTCTTCGTCCGTTTCGGTGTCAGGGACTGACTCTGTCCGCTTTCTGTGTCACCTTATCAATATTTTCCGTCAAGTAATTTATTGTATTTCCTTCTGGACCTCTCTCTCTCGTCCTGCCGCCTTCCTGTGCCGCATGTTACGTTCTCGATGTGTGTGTGTGTGTGTGTGTGTGTGTGTGTGTTTGGACATTTGCTTTATGTCTTGTCACATTTTTATGGCACTGCCCGCCTTATGGCATCGATTTTTATTTAGTTTTTTCCTGGATAAAATTATATTATTTTCCCATTTTTATGACGAGGGCCCGCAGGGAGACCGAGCGATAAACGGCAGCTCAAGTGCTGTGGCCCATTGTCTTGTGGGCCCATTAATGTGTTCTTAAGGAACCTACGGTTTTAATAGACTCCCAGGTACACAATGCGATGTCGTCGTCGTCGTCGTCGTCGCCCTGGGTAAAGTGTTAATGTTACCAAAACATTTCTAGCACCGCAACATAAAACTCTTTTCATTGTTTTCAATTAAGAAAGTTAATTATTTGATTATTATCAGCATTAATTGCATGTGCTCCCCGCTCCCCCTTCATTCTCATTCCGTATTCCGTGCTGTCTAATGAGCATATTCTGATTTATTTCTAGCCTCAGATCGTCAGATCTCCAGACTCGAGAAAATAAAACGAAAATAATATATATTTAAATGTCTCGATTTCTTCCACTTTGATATACGACTTTTCCATTGAATCGACAATGGGAAAGATCGAAGAAATGCAATTTGTGGTTAGTGGAAAACATTAATGGGAATTTAAATACCTGAGGCAGTGCTGAGAAGTCAGTTGGATAGCGTAAAGTCTGCTTAAGGAAAGAATTCAGAAAACATAAGAGTTTCCCACACTACTTTATCAGTATATCTCATCCTAGGAAACTTATAAATCTGAAAGGGATTCCGCCAGGATTTACAGAGCTGAAAAGTATCTTTGAACACACTTCGAGAGACTTAAAGCTTCTGCCAGGCTGCGCTCCGCCCCCAACGCGGCCCGCCTTCCTTTAGTCACCACGCACTGGCAAACAATTTGTCATAATCATAAATCATTTCTGAGCGCTAAATCCGACGCCTAATGCAACCCAGCCCCGAGGTCGCTGAACAATGGACAAAGTGGCCGGGAAATCAGGGCATATTTCACAGCAGGATATTGGCCTCTAAATTGCCCCGCAAAACATAACGGCACTCCCTTCCCTTCCCTCCCCCTCTCCGTCTCCTGCTTGCACTTCTTCTCTCTATGTCTTCATATACAGACGATGTGGATCTGTATGATTTTCAATTATATCGAGCTCCGCACAAAAGTTGTTTGCACATATGTCGTATCTCATCATATTATTTGTCAGCCGGGCGCATCCTTTTGTCCCTGCCAAGCCAAGGGAGGAGCAAGAGAGACAGGCACAAGGCAGACAGTCAGAGGGAGAGAGAGAGAAGAATTGCCGCCCACTTGCCGCACATTTAGTGGTGACAAAGTTTTACAAAAACTGCTGAAAATGTGTTGCAAATGTATCGGGAAAAGTTTCCCCTGCTGGGGCACGGAGTTCATATGGGATTTTCTCGTACCGATAACCTGTTCCTTGCACAGGACACACCCGCACACCCGCACACACAATGCAATTAATTGTGACAAATAATTTATGAAATAAGTTCTCTCTGTCTGTGTGTATAAAAATGAAAAATCCATGTATCAAGGCAGATAAATGAAGGATATGACAAGCATTTCCAATTTGAGTTCTTGCCGAGGGTTGCTGCGTCGCATCGCCCTCGCTTAACCCCTTTCAGGGTTGCCAGGCCCAGGCAGCTCATGTGTGCGTATAGAGTTGCAAACACTGAGTGGCATTTGAGCTCGTTTCGCACTTTGTTGACTGTCATCGTGGCATAGGGTTACCCGTTTAGCAGGCAGTTAACTGGTTACCCGTTGCAAGAGGTGTCTCCAATTTCATGCAGCAAGTAAATTAGTTAAAGGGCTGCCTCTGCTGTCTGAGGTTGACTTCAGTTATGACAAATTTTTAGTTGATTACTGCAGATTGCAAGTTGACACGCAGTGGAATTTACATTCAACTTTAAGCTATAAAGATTCAAGGTGTTTGATTATTCGTTATTAATTTCATATTCATTATATAGTAAGACAATATTTGAACAATCTCTAAGTTAACAAACTTTAGCAGTTTTATAATTAATACCAAGCAATTCTCTTTTATCTTCGATTCGATGCATTTTGCAAGAGCTTTAATCACCTTGCGCTCAGCTTCACACGAGCAGGCAAAGCCGGCTGCAAATATTTACAGGCCCGAGCACCTTATGTTCAATTTCAGAGCAGGCACTACCGGGCGACAACCACCCAAACAAGCGACAAGCGACAGACAGACAGACAGACGGACATACGGACGGACGGACAAAGAGACAGAGAGGCAGGCAGACTCGAGTGCGATGCAGTTGATTGTCAGTTTGGAAATCTCTTTATGACATATTTTGATATTTATTTATTATCTTGTCACTGTGATTCGCAACAACATAAGCTACTGCCACACCCCGTTCAAGAGGGGGGGCAGTGCAGAAGCCACCCTGAGACCACAAAGAGCCATGAGGGGTGCGAATCGACAAACTTGTCGCGTGCTGCACAGAAGGGCAAAGGCAAACAGAGAGAGAGGGGAGAGAGACAGGGTAGTGTGCGGGCCTGTCAGCAGGTCCTCCCGCTGTTTTATTTTATTTTTTTTTTTATTATTCAAGTGTATTTATAGAGTACTTTTTAAACACTCTTGAGCAAAATTAAATGGACACTTGTGCCCAGGATGGAACAGGCGATGGATGATTATGCCAAGTGGATTCTCTTCTTGAAGTCTGCGCAAATATTTGACCAGATGCGGCGCCAGCTGAAAGTTCATTTCGCTTCGCCACGAGATTCATATGGGGATCAAGGCGGATTTGGTAAGTTCGATTGCCATTGCGACGCTCGGGCCGGGCTTAGCTGCACGAAATATGAGCGAAAGTATCTTTGAGATACGCGCTATCGGATGCGTAGCTTGGGCTTACGTGTGTGTGTGTCTGTGTGCGTAATTTATGGCCTCGCCTGGCTGCCCTCGCCCACCTTCTTCTCTTTGGCTCAGTCGCTCCGCGTGCCACTCTAATGAGCAAGTCGCTCAATTAGCGCACACCAAACTGGAGCAGCTACTGGAGTAGCTGAAGAGGCAGGAAAGGTGTGGGGGAGGAGGGAGGCACAAAATTCCTAATGGCAATTAGCGAAATTGCTTTATATTTCATGCGCCCCTCGGCATCATCATCATTTATGAGTACCCGTAGTTGGGAAGTAACTAGGAAAGGGGAGCGGGTGGAGGAGCAACTGCTGCCATCTTTATTTTGGGGGCACCCCTGGCGACTAATTGAATTTTGACGTGGCTCGTCTGTCATTAGGAGCATGCAAAGAGGGAAAAACGAAAGATACTTAAGGCAAACGAGGCGAGTTCAGCAGAGACAGTTGCAGATACAGATAAAGATGAAAATAAAGATAAAGATCGAGTTGAATGCTATAAATACTATAGATAGCCATAGCTACAAATAAAGATACAGATGCAGATCCGAATACAGTTAAAGTTTAAGCTGCAATGGTAGTTGCAGATGAGGTTATAGATACAAATGTAGTTACAGCAACCGCTGCAGTTGCAGATACAATTACAGACACACTGCACAGATACAGATACACAAATGGCCGCAATAACGCGGCAATCGATGCAGTTAGCGGACTCCGAGGCTGACCAGTAAAATCGCCGGCTAATTTCCGGACTTTGTCCAGGTCCTGCTGCTCTCTTCCTCCTGCTCCTGCTCCCACTCCTCCTCTTCTCGCCTCTTGTGGAGCTTTTTTCGGTATCCGGAAATGCCGAAAGTGCATCTGATTTATGTGCTTTTGGAACTTTCAACTTTGCACGCCTCCACACTAAGGACAGAGCCGAGACTACCCGACTTCCTCTTGCCTTGCACACACTCACGTGTGACAGGCGCACGCAGTTGCAAAGCTACAGCAACAACAACAGCAACAGCAGAAACAGCAACAAGGACAAGGACGAGTACAACAACAACAACAACAAGAATGGAACGTTAACCGTGAGCGTATAACATGAGAAGGCAAAAGTTGCGGCGGCGTCGAAACTAAAATTCCATAAATTAAACGTACACTGCAAGAAATCAAAGAGCAGTGTATTTCCCAGCTAACTGATACCCTGTAATGAGGATTGCAATTGTAATCTTATATTATTCCTGCATATTTACTGAAGTTGATATACATTTCTAAATGAAACTATTTCCCAAACAATCTTCGGTTAGTTATAGAAATTGAGAAATTCGTAAAGTTTATATATTGTTATATATAGTTCTATCTTGTTTAAGTAATCTGAAACACATAATAATATTTTTAATAGCTTTATTAATACATATTGATAAAATATAAAACCAAATTAGCTTACTTTTTTAACTTTTTTTCAGACGAAGAAATCTTTTATTGTAAAAGTTGCGCTTGAATGTAGAGTAAACGTATGGAACTCATAAATTTGCATGAATTTTTATATATAAAATAAATAAATAAATAAATATATTTTATAATTATAGTAATTAATATTAACAAAGTAATATTTTTTCCAGTAAAGAAAGCATTCCAAATCCGCTTGGTTAAAGATTTTCCAACTTTCCTTTGATTCTTCAATCTCAATTCAGGCATTTCATTAAGAACTTAAGTACTGCGCAATTTCTCTCAGTGGAGCATGGGGTAGCACTGGGGGTAGCTGCGAATCGCAGTCATCGCCGTTGTGGGGCGAAATAAAAGTTTTACCCCCGGTTGCCGTTATAAATCACAGATCTTTTTACATAAATTTATGCTTCGCCATTTGCTGCAGCGAATCTTTTTGCTCTTTCGCCTCCCACTTTTTGTTTCGCCCTGCGCGGAGGGTCCACCTGGGCGAATGAGCGCCCTCACGACGCGCTGCCTAAGTGCAGGACCCTTACACACACACACACACACACACACACACACACACACACAGACAGACGCGTTGCTTATCGCCAAAAATATGAAAACTACCTTTAACAGAAGTGAGGATGTGGCGCACTCAAGGCGCACGGTACGACCAGAGCGAAGGTCTTTGGCAGGGCAAATGTGTGTGTGTGTGTGAGTGCGGGTGTGTCTGTGTGCCTTACGCTCCGTGCTCGGTGCTCCGTGCTGTGTGTGCTGCAACACGCTTGATAAAGAAAAAACTGCATAAAAAGTTTCAACTGCAAACGAGAAACTTTTGACCTTTATGTTCTCGCAACTTCCACGTTGAACACAAACACAAATATACTTTCGGCAATTGCTATGTATATGTGCATGTATACACTTACACATGGATACATATGGAGAGATACTATACAGCTATATACATATATATGTATGTATGTACACTCGACTTTCTTCATATCCTGACGTGAATTTCTGCCGAGTTCGCATTTCGTTTATTTACAAGACTTTAACAACTCATGCAGTGCACATACATATACAAAGACATACATACACATACATATACACATACATTTACACATACATTTACACATACATATACCTGCTACGCTTGGCAGCTTTTCGTACTTAGTTAACATTGTTTGCCGTTAGATTTCAGCCCGAGGCGAGTTGAAATGCGAAACGGTTAACTGTATTTCCAATGCATCCAAAATTAATTTAGTCAGATATATAGTACAACGAACTATTGTAGTTGAGGATAATATATCTCATCTGTATATAAGACTGAACAATTCGAGACTTTGAACAGTAAAACAGATTTTATAATAGTCTCACAATATTATTCTTACTGAAACTGTCCGATTTAATTAGGTTCGACTATATATTGTAGTATATAAATATTAAACCTCATTGATCACGGCTATTGCTATGTGTCATAAATAGAAACTCTGCATGACATCACATCGCTTCGAGTGCCATGCTCACGACCCCGCTGATAACGCTGATCATGCCAACCTTACGATTTTGAGCTTTTTATTTGCGCTCTCAACATGACTTGACTTCACTTCACTCTCAGTGTTTTATATATTTGCTTTCGAGTCGAATTTTGAATTAATAAATGCAATTTTGACGATTCTCAGATGAATTCAGTCTTATTCTGATCAGTGCGAGTGCGGTTCAGTTATACCTTACTATATAATAAGTAAAGCAAAAGTTGAAAATGATCATTCACTTCCTCATCTTGTGGACTCTCGTCCTGAGTAGCGGCTCTTCTGCAAATACAATGGACAGTAGTGAGGTGAGTTTATCAAACTTTATCAAATAGAAATAAAAACGCAAACGTTGCAAGTGTCTGTGAAAGTGTCTAGCATTGCTGAATAAAATCGATTGCGTCACGCTGAAAATTTCATAATACATAATACTAAATGAATAAATATAATAATATAATAGTATTATATTATATTTATTCTACTATATGAATAAATATAATATAATACTATATGAATAAAGTATATGTATACATAGTCTTTATGTACCTAATACTCATATACGCATGCAATGGATAATGATAAGAATCTATGAACCTATGTATGTAGGTCATTTTTATGCCCAGAGACTATATTATTGTATTAAATAAAATTTAGCGAAAAGTTTGAAACACTTGCTAGGAAACATTGCTGAGTTAATAAAGTATATGTACGAGGTGTGTTCAAAAACTAAGATGACTTTTCAAATTTCGCGGGAAATGTTTTGTTATGTTGGTACACTCTTTCCGAACATCTGTACCAATCATAATGTGTAAAGAATTTTTTGTCCACAATTCTGGACATTTTCTTCGTATTGCTTCTCGAAAACGGCGCAAAACTTCAAGATAATACTGTTGGTTGACCGTACGACCAAATGGTAAGAGCTCCTGATGCACCGCGCCATGGTAATCGAAGAAAACAGTGAGCAATAGTTTTCTTGTCATCTTTTATATTTATTTTTAAAATTCTTTTCTTGCACGTCATGTAACTACACGCAACTGTCGGCAGTACCCGACAGCTAGATACCCTTTGTCCAGCTTTGGGAAACCGTTGTAAATATAATGCCAACAATTCTGGGAATGCAGCATACTCGCGCATACCGATCTGATCTATTTGAAATTTTGATTAGCAGGATATATAAGAATCTGCTAAATACACAATAAAAGCAAAACGTTGCATGCTCATTGAGAAAGTTGTATTAGTGATTTGAGTCGGCTGTGAGAGCGGTATCAAAGATTTGAAGTATTCATACTACATTTGGTAGGGCTCGCCTCTTTTATAGCTGAGAACTTGATCTTAGGTCCAGTTACTAGGCTAGTGATCCTAGGTAAGAATATATGATTACATTTGTCCAGTTCCCCACTCCTGCTTTAAACACATTTGCAGTTAAATCTTTCTTTGACCTTTTCCAATGGGCGAAAGGTGTAAAACTTAAAGGCGACAAACAATTTGTGAAGCGACAGAATAAAACATTCTATTTATATTTTGTCGTTCCGTTAGAGTTGCAAGACCACCGAGGAACTAAACGATGTGTGTGGCACCCACACGTTCCAGTCTGTGAAGCCAATCTTGAATTATGTTGATCAACTGCAAAGGGAGCAGCTGATCTATGAAGAAGAAAGGAGAGAAGTGAACGAATTACGGGCAAAGGTGCAAGAACTAGAGCTGAAATTAGCAGAAGGGAAATTGAATGAGAAGCTTATTGCTGCATTAGGAACTGCTGCCTTAAGCAAGGACACTCATATCAAAGACCTGCAAACTACAATTTCCGTTCTGCAGAATAGCAACAATTTCTTGCAACAAAATGTTGAATCAGTTAACGCCGAAATAGAAAGGCTTAAATCCTTCATTAAAGAAGAGCTGGCTAAAGAACTCTCTAAAATCAATTCGAATTCTTCCAAAGTATGTAATTGCGAGGATCAGTTAAAGAGCAATAATAAAACAATTTCCGAATACGCTGCACAAATGGAATCAAAAGAAAAAACTCTTAATATGTGTGAATTAAGTTTGAAAGAGACTCAAAGTGTTGTCAGCGAATATAAAAATCAGTTAGAAAATACAAATAAAACTATTGCCGAAAATACAATAAAGATTTCCCAAATTGAAGCACAAGTTGCATCAAAGGAGGAAGCACTGAAGGAAACTCAATTGAAGCTGATAGAGAGTCAAGATGAGTTGAAGAAACAAAAACAAGTCAATACAGAAAAGGAAGCGAAAGAAACCGAATTGAATAAGCAAATAAGAAAGTGGAAAGAGATACCAACTAGTTGCACTTGTTCTGGTGATTCCAACGTCCACAATATTTCAATACCCAACTTCGAAACCTTTCCGGCACTGTGCAATAGTGAAATAGCTGGTCCAGGATGGACCGTAATCCAACAGCGCATAGATGGAAAAGAGAACTTTTATAGAAATTGGAAGGACTATAAGAATGGGTTTGGCGAGTTCTCAGGCGACTTCTTTCTCGGCCTCGAGAAAATATATCGCCTTACCAACGAAAAGCCTCACGAGCTCTATATACATATGGAGGCATTTAAAGGAGGGTACTATAAAAGCTCATCCTTCCATGCCCGTTATGATAACTTCAGAATATCAGGAGAGGATGATAAATACAGGTTGCTCAGCTTGGGATCATACTCTGGGAATGCAGGCAGAGACGGAATGAGACACAGCGAATATGAAAAGTTCTCCACTTCCGATAGTGACAACGATAAATGGAATGGTTTCGATTGCGCATTAGATCGCCATGCTGGTTGGTGGTACAGCAACTGTGCCGATTGGTAAGTAATCGGTTGATTTTAAAAAGAATCTTTCAAATTGATTGAGTGTGTTTATCTTATTTAGTAACCTAAATGGAAAGTACTTTTCGAAGGAGGTTGACGATCGCGAATCTCATTGGTGGATTGGATTTTACTCTCTCAAAACCATAAAAATGTTAATCCGTCCGCGAGGTTATTGAAACGTAGCGATTCATAAGATTGGGTTTTTTCTGGGTTTTTCCCAATCCCTGTATCAAATGTTATATGAGTTTATTTTCTTTTTTTCCATCCCAGTGTAAACTTTAAACTTTAAATAATAAAATAATATAAATTTTTGCTTACTTAATTTCAATTTCGAATAAGTAAAAAATAATTATTGAAATCGAAATCAAACATTTTGTAATCAACTATTGTTGGCAATATTTTATAATTGTGAAAAATTTGTAAATAAATAAAGGCAAATAAATAAAATTCAAATAAATAAAATATAATTCACCTACTCACTGAGACTTTTTACCTGATCTGTAAACATATTTTAGATTTGTTGTCTATTTTAATGGATTCTCTTTAGGATTGCAGTTACAGATGTTGACAGACGCAACTGTCGTGGTGTGTATCGTAAGTATACCATTCATAGATCGTTTTATTTTCACAGGGAAAGATAACAATGGTAATATTAAACTGATGAGCTCTACTCGTATATCGATATCGCATTATGTTAAGGAACTGAACTGAAGTTTGCCAAGTCTGGCATTTATAGTTGCTGACCAAGTATATACACACGTTGTGGGGTCTGCCACGCCCCCTTCCACCTATAATACACCACTAACGAGCCCCACATCTGCCCGGATCCTTAGTGGGCCTTCTTGGTGGCCAACAAGGCACAATGGGAGAGCAGAGAAAAATCTTGTTGCATTTCATGATTTCAGCGGGTCTCTGATAAAAACAGCTACCGGACTTGGGGCCCAGTGTGGGCCACTCCACGGGGAGGCTCTCGACGCGGCCATGGACTGAGATATAGTCGTAAATAAGTGCAGTGGGCTAGAAACTGTCGTCAGTTGGACTTGGAGAGCGCTTTGCGCGTTTTGGTATTCAAATGGGTCTAAATGAGTTTACACGACAAAGATGATGATGATGATGATGATGGTGATCATGATGCTGACGATGATCACGATGGCGACGACAAGCTTGTGTTGTGGTGCTGGTGGTGCTGCTGCTGTGCCTGTTTTGAGCCACATTGCTTGACTTGTTGCTGCCGTTGGTTTCGCATATTTCATGAATCAAGTTGCCCCGCGTGGCGTGTGTGAAATGTGCGACGTTTTCTTAATTTATATGTGAATGCGCACGCTCAGTCACCAATATACCAAGCAGAGCAACATTCCCCCCCCCCACTTCACCACCTTCTTCACCTTCCCCTTGGTGGCGCATTTTGGCGACACGCAAAGCAAAAGTCAAAATATTTTGCATATTTCGCTTTCAGCGACGCGACGCCGGCAATTTATGGCCCACGATCGTATTAACTAGATCATTTCCTTGATCCGATTACCAACTACGCCAGCAGGACCCAAGCAGAGCAGTGAATGGAATGGGGTAGGGGAGGAGGGAAGGGGGCGCGGCTACAGCAAGGCAGGCAGCGAACTTGCTCGAGATTCAGATACGATTTGCTTAGATGCAAATGGGCTTTGATTTGAATTCACTACGACTGCGCAGTCGCTTCTTGGCGCCGTCAGGGCACTGCCCCACCCCCTGCCTCCACACACACACACACACACACCCTGAGACCCTGTCACTGCTCCTGTGCACTGCGGCGCTCCGCTTGCGACAGAAGTCGTGACTAATTACAGAAATTAAAACGCTGTAATTTAATTATGTATCTGCGATTTGTTATCGGCGCCGCCGCCATCGCCGCCGCCGCCAGCGCAGTCAATGCTGACGTCGCAGCCTCTCCGCACGGATCTATCGGCGTAGAGAAATAAAAACATGTCCAGTTGGCTTCAATTGAACCTCCTGAACTCCAAGCCGGACATTGCCGGAGCAGCAGGAAAACAAAACACATTGAAAAAGTGCATAAAGTACATTTCATTTGCTATAAATCGAACAAAATGAGTGCAAAAGAAAATGCAAGGCAAGAGAAGTGTGAAGAGAGTGGTGAATTAAAGATAGAAAAAGAAAAGGATAGAGAGAGAGACAGAGGGAGAGAGAAAGAGAGAGCCCAAGAAAACGCAGTCAGCTAACGATTAATCTCTAAAGTGATTTGCAATCGATTTTTTCTTAAGTTTTTCTATGCAAAATGCCGACAATATTTAAGTATAAATGAATTTAATTTGCAGAAAAAATAAATAAAGTGTTTTATCATATATAAGTATAGATTACTGATAAGATTACAGTTGTACTAAACCGTTAGCCTTAGCTGAGTAAAGAATATCTAAAGAAATCAAATAAAATAATAAATTTAAAAAAATTTTTTTAAATTTAAATAAATAATTTATTTTTAAAAAAAATTTATAAATTTATAAAAAAAAAAAAAAAAAAAAAAAAAAAAAAAAAAAAAAAAGGTGGCTACTCACTATTATATAGTTTACTTCAAAAGACTAAGCAATCAGCTTCTGCATTTCCTATAATTAACAGTAAAAAGTATAAGTTTTTCACCAAAACAATTGGCTAAAGATGTTGCCTACAAATATAACTAATAAATAGTACAGTTTATATATTTAACAAATATATATGTATATATAAAATGATCAGCTTTAGTCATTGTAGAAGCGTAAAATTTTAACTTTCCTATTTAACATTTAAGGCATTTGCTTGAAAACCTCATAAGATTAGCCTAAGACAGTTACAATATTTCAACTAATTCAACATGAATTAATATATGTATATATAATATATATAATATATACAATAAAATGCTAGAAAATTCTACAATCGGTGGTTGATTTACATGCTGACTGGATGTGTTTTTCAAATCAATTTGAGTTTTTAATTCGAAAAAAAGACAAGAAAGAAAAAATTGCAATCGCATTGGGTTCTTAATTTGAAATTCGTAGGGAAAAGCATTAAATTTGAATTTGTATGTGGATTTGGAATCGGATTTGGATTCGAGTTGGACAAGTGCTTCAAAAGACGTCGATTTCGGCATGCAAATCTGTGATTTGATTCAGAAAATTTTCCACTTTTCATTCAGAAACGAAACACAAAAAGTTTAGCAAATCATCCACGTTGGCCACTTTGGTTCTAGGAATTTTCCCCCCATACATATGTATGTAGAGTTGCAAGTACCTCGGAGCCAGTGAAACCTTGTCGGGGCAAGTGAACAACCCAATCGGCCCAATCGAACAACAATCCAAATGGAAACTCCAGTCAAAACTCTGCACGAATTTCATTTTAATCGATTACGAAAATTGCACTGTGCACTGGACACGGCCACAAGGGGCGTTAGGGGGGCCACAAAAACTCAAACTCAATTGAAAATATACAATTTAAATTTGGATTTGCAGTCTTTATGCACACACATATAGATCTTGATCTGTGAACCGATTTTTATTGCAACGCGCAATTTGTTGTTTGTTTTTATTATTGTTGCCGCAGTAATTCTTTCGCTTTTCATCGAATGCCTCCCATTCCATTCCCATTCTTGATTCTCATTTCATTCCCAATTTCCATTTGACTACGCGCAATTATCGTTAATCGATTCCATACATCGATTGCGTCGCTTTATTACAAGCAAATATTATGTTACCAAACATCTGAGAAGAAACCATTGGAATAATTCTTAAAAAATTGCAAGCACATTGAATGAATCAGTTTTGTTAAGGGGAAATTCAACAATATCTAAAAGAAAAGAAAAAGGTTGGAAGTTTAGAAGATCCAGTACATTTAATACCTTGGTAACACTTGAGTATTTAACTGAAGATCTTATTTACATTTAAGTAAACAAGTAAGTAATATAAAATACTGTTAGATACTCTCAGTTAAGTGATGATTTCACTTACTATTCAAAATCAGTATAGCCACTTCAATTATTTCCGCTTGCACATGACTTCACACTTTATACGATAGTATTAACGATAGTTCTGCCTCTTCAACTGATTTTAAATGTATTTGAAAACATAGACAGTCTCGTGCCTAGTACGAATGCTTGTCGGCTGTCACGTTGCACGTTGCAAGTTGCACACTAAGCGATTAGCTTATAATTAGCTAAAACATCGCACACTTCCCCCCAACAACAACAACAATCACGTTTGCCTCAAATTAACAATAACAAAAGCGACAAACGGAAAAAAAAACCTTCACATTCATGAGAGCGCGAAACATTTTGTTGTTATTTTGTAGTTGACACCCAAAAAGCTCGAATGAACCGAGCTCCCCTCGCTGCACAACAGCCCTCCCCTCCCCCTCTCTGCCTCCTCATCCACCTGCCACTGTCGACTGGCCATTGTTGTTGTTGTTGTCGCTGGGTTAGGCAGCACTCACAAGCTCGAGCCGGAGCTCAGCTGGAGTCCGAGTCGCAGAGAGACCGCGCGGCACGTTGTTGCACGTTGCAAGTTGCAGTTGAATGAATTTTTGGCTAACTGTTGATTTTGTGGTTATTTCTATGTTTGGCTGCGATCAATTAAGAGGTGTGCCCGGGCCAACTCAATTAAGTTGCCGCCACACACACACACACACACACACTACCACGAAGGTCGATAATCGCCAGAGTGCCTCAGCTGCAGTTGCAACTGCAACTTCTACTTCAACTTCGGCCATTTTGCCGTTGCCTGAGCCAACAAATTGCTGTAATTCATAATAACTGGGCCCGCTACCACCCACAGGGCGCTCGTTAGACTCGCTCGCAATCAAGTACAGGAGCGGAGTGCGGGGCAGGCACGGCGCTGGCGCTGGCGCTGTTCGCGTCGACGACGTCGACGTCTAATCGAGCCGAGGAGTCATAGAAAATTGCTGCAATTTTATATTTACAGCAATTGGGCGCAAAATGCGAGCAGCAACAACAACGTACCAAAGAGAAAGGGAGAGAGGGAGAGAGAGGGAGAGGTTGAGAGAGGAAGTGAGCAAGAAGAGGACAAAGTTGGCATATGTAAAAACATGAACTTAAAAATACATAATTGCATACTCCGCCCAGGATCGTTGTGAGGCCGGCCAACTCAAGCGGGCACTCAGTCAGTGCCTCAGCCGTAGCCCAAGCAGAGCTTCCAACCTCCAACCGAGCTCCCAATCCAAGTCGTAGCTGGTCCGCAGCCTCTGCTCGGCTCAACATTAAACTCAACTCAACTCAGCTCCACACACACACACAACACAGTCAATGCAGACAAACAACCAAACACTCATACGTCACGTTGATTGGAAGCCAGGCACAGTGGTGTAAGAGTGAATAAAAATCTAGCGTAAATTCTTTCTACCTTAGGAATTAATCAGAATTCATTGGTTGCATCTTACAAAGTTTCAATTGCAGATTAAACTATGCTCAGGGAGATATTTGCAAATATATAAAAATTAAATAATATATATATAATCATTAATTTTTGAATGAAAAAAAATAAAACCTTGCGCATAATCATTATTGTCTGATTTTAATTTTTATGAGTGATTTTGACGATCCCTGATATAATGATAAAAATGATATAAATTTCACAATATATATAAATAATATTAATTGGAATCGCGCTGAACCAGAGTACATTGAGTACTTTCTGCGCCTCATAAACAGACTGTACACGTGTATAGCTCAGATTAAACACGCATGGGTTCGATCGCAATGCTCAAGAGTCAGCTGATAAGGTCGATTTGAGTCTCTTCTCAGTGTTGGTTGAGTTTGCAAATATTTCTCTCGCCTTGAACTTGAATTGTGTTCGAATTACTCTCAGTGTTTTATATATTCTCTTTTGAATTGTTTGAATATATTTAAATTTGCTTAGTCTACGTGAGAATCCAGTCATATGTTGTTCAAGTTCAAGTTCAAGTGCGATTTAGTTCTATAAAAAACAATATAGTTCATATGGAAGAGGGAAATTTTAAAGATTCGTTTGCCGTTTTTTGGACACTCGTGGCGTTTCTGTAAAAAATGCCAGAGATGACAGTGAGGTGAGTTCTTTATGATCAAAATTCAATAGAATTGCCTCTAAGTATTCGTTTTTGGCCTTCTTTTGAGAAAAACTGATGAATTAAAGAAATTTGTAGTTTAATAAAAATATTTATATATACTTTGAAGGCTACTCACACTTTTTATTGCAATCATTTCTAACACGCATTCACCACATTTCATACTGACTGTTTCAATAATTTCCCAGCTTTAACAGTGCCTCTGCCCCACTGTGCAACAATGGTTTCACATAGCGGAAGGCGTCCCACTGACTGTAATTTCAAATTATACTCGTACACAAAAAAAAAGAAGTTAGCAAAAGTTGGAGGAAAAAAACGAGGCAGCAATAGCAAAGCACATGAACACTTTGCACTCAGTCTGGCAGAGGGGATGAGGGGGTATATGAGGGGGGACTGGGGGCAAGACAAAAGTAAAATAGCAAAACGTTTTGCATCACCAGCGTAAAAAAAAGAAGTCGAAGAGAAAGAGAAAAAATTCGAGGCAAATTTCATGACAGGCGAGTAATTTTGTTGTGATTTTTTGATTTGACCCAAACAGTCGCTGGCAAAAAAATACCAGGCAACACACACACACTCACTTACACACACAAATACATATACACACTCACACACATACACACATTGGCTGCTTAAATTGTGCAATTTTTGTTTGGAGCTGCCCCTTTGCTCGTTCGCTCTCTCTCTCGTACTCCCACTCCCAAGTGTACGCCTCTCCCTCTCTCTCTCTCTCTCCCTCTCTCTCTCCATCTCTCTGCCTCCCTCTCTCTCTCTTGGAACTGAACAAAACGGCAATTATGCCGCGTTTCTGCTCCCAAAACGGGGGAAAATATATTCGAACCGCTTAGATTTGGCATTAAAACACGACCGACCGACCGGTGGGTGGTTTCGCTGCAGTCGAGCTGGATTGATTGGGCCTCAGCTGCAGGGAATAAGATAGAGAGAGAGAGAAGGAGACGCTGCGAGGGAGGGGGAGCAACAGCGAGTGATACTTGCATCCGGCACTTGGCGCTTCTTTTCCAGCTGAGGGGGGAACAGCACAAAACGATGAATCGATGATTCCAACATGAGAAATTAGATCGACTCATCATCAGCATTGCAGCAACCCACAACAACAGCAACAACAACAACAAGAGGTAGTACAGCAACAACAACAACATGGCAAAATGCAGCAAACAAATCACTGAGAATGTAATTGAGAGGAGCGCGGAGGGAGGGGAGTGAAGAGTGGGGAGTGCAGAGTGGGAAGGCGAATTAGAGACATGGGATTGAAATTTTGAAAATTGCTGCTGGGATTGCGGGTATTATTGAAGCAGCAGACTGCAAAACTGTACTCGGGTCGAAGCTTCACTGTGGCGACCCCTTCGCGCTCCCACCCCCCTCTCTCTCTTTCTCGCTCGTCGCTCTCCCCCTGTCATGTTCCCGTACGAGCATAAAGTGTAGTAATTTTCTGCATTGCACTGCAGCCTGGCAAAAATTGCTTGAAAGTTTTATATACCCTGTAAATTAGGGAGGGAAACAATCCAGGGAGTGAGCTGTATTTGTAATTGTTTAAATAATATAATATAATATATAATTATAAAATAATATAATATAATATATTATTATACACTTCGCGCTTTTTTTATTTTTCAAAAATGAAATAAAATATGCAGTTAAAATAATTATAAAATTAAATTTTTAGAAAAATGAGATTTAAATTTTTAGCTTGATTTCTTTATTTATTAGTTTGTAAATTTTTTGTTGTTGTTTTATGATGTAAATTTAAAAATAAAATATTTTTTTTTACAAAATTGAGTCAACGAAGTATGGAAAATAAATACATATGTATATAAAAAAAAACCTTATGAATTATATAAGAAATTAATTGTTTAGTTAATTGAGATGAAATATTTCCCTTCACATCAAAGTACCCTGCTAGGGTATTCCCTAGTCTTGCATACCCAGACAAACCATTTTCTACTAGCTTTTTTCATGTAATCACAGCGCTGCCGCCTCCATTGAGGAGAGGGTGTTGTTAAAGGGGGCGCTGTGCGGCGAAGGGGGAGGCGTGGCAAGGCAGCGCAGCCAAGCAGCAAATCGCGTCGCCTTCCATTGCGCCAGTTGGTCCAGCGGTTGGCAATGTCACGACAACGAGCAGAGACAGTCCCACTCTCCCCTTCCCCCTCGTTTGCACAGCCCCCTACCACGACAAGTCGTCTTGGGGTCTGTCAAGAAGTAACTGTAATCTGTTACTTCACGTCCGTTCGCCTGGTCAACGCCCACGGGGCAGGGCCCAAGCGCACCGATTAATGCTTCATCATTTGCAACGGCAAGGCAAATTATCCCGAAACAGACTCTGGCCCGGGCCAACTGGAGATGGAGATGGAAATGGAGAGGGAATCGCATCGTGTTCAGTTCCGTCGATTCATGCAATCCACCATGGATTGTCTATTGAAATGATGCTCTTTGCCACGCCCACCAGTAACTCCTATCGCCCACACACAAATCATATTCGCCAAAATGGCGGCCACATGCGAAGTTGTGGGAGAGAAGAGATTTTTAATACCTTGGAAAATAATTCAAATTTATATTTATGCAATAAAAGAAGGTTTCGAGAATATTTTAAAATATATAAATCTTTATTAACTTTCACATTTTTTATTTCATGCGTTAATAAATTATCATATTTATGAAAGTATCAGCAAATTTTCTGTGAATTATCTCTTGTTCTTGGTTTATTTATTTTGGAATATAATAATCTCAAAAAATCACAGCAATTTTGTCAATTTACGAAATAAATTTATGCTCATCCGATCTGTGTTAATTTCGAAGAAATTGCTTTGTTTGCACATTTAATATTAATTGACTGTTTTCAGGGCACAACATTCAAATGAAATCATGACGGATTCAAATATTTAAATATTTGTATTTTGCTTTAATACTTGAATAAATTAAGTTTGACTTAAGCATTTTACTTTTCTTTTCATAACTATTGAGTATTTAATTTTTATTAATTTATTATATTTAATTTGAATTAAAAAAAACAAATCAATACATTATCTAAATAAAAACCAAGCTTAAAAAATTGACATATATTTCCCTATAATATTTCGTATTTCATTTAATCTAAGCCCAAAATTGATAAATATTTGAAAAAGAATTGCTCAGAGAGAAGAGAGCTTCCCAAATATTTACTTTATCATCCAAATAGATTGCTTTCTCCGTAGTATGTTATACCAAACTCAGCTCATATTCCCCACCTACTTGTTACAGGGTGTAGCAGCTCTGCAAATATTTTCCTGCCCATTTGGCAATGTGCAAGGGACACGCCTCCAAAGGGCTCCGGGTATATTAAATGTTGTTAAACGGATTATAAATTAGCCCGACGCAAGTTGTGACGTGCATCTTTGAGCTTAACTCTGCCGCCGCAGCGAGGCGTGTGCGATGCGGTCGCACAGGGGTGGAGGAAGGAGATGTGGCAAGAGGAGGACAATCGAGACGCAATCACAACTAATCCAACGGATGGGCAATATTTTGATTTCGGTGTCGATTACCCAGACACAAACAGAAGGCGAAGAGGACACGCCCACCCACACGGCCCACAGCAACATGCAACGTGCAACATGCACGTGTCGCCAAGACAAGAAGCAGAAGGCAGCTAAGCTGGCAGTTGGAGTCGGAGTTGGACTTGCAGTTGGACTTGGCGGTGTGGCGAGCACGTCAACTAATCCTGTGCATAATGTTGCCTAAATACGAGCGCATGTCAAGCAGTGAAGGAGTGGGGGAAGGGCAGGGAAGTGTCCATATCCATATCCATATCCATCTGCGCCTCCAAATCTGCCGCCGTCAAAATGCAAGGCGACGGCAAAGGCAGCCGCCGCCGCCTGCCATTGTGTCGGCCAAATGATGTGCCAAACTGACACTTGCAGATACACGAGATACGAGATACGGGATACTCTATGGGAGAAGTGCAAGGGGTGTACCCCAACACCAAAAACCAAACACCATTAAGGCCCCCGACGAGGCGTGCTTGGGTCGAGCCTGCTCTGTTCTATCCAACTACGAGTATTCTCTTCACTGTCTGTCTCTCTGTCTGTCTCTCCGTCTGTCCCCCTGTCTGTCTGTCTGTCTGTTTGTGTGTCTTACTAGCTGCATTCGGCATCGTGTTGCTGTTATTGTTGTTGTTCTTGCCGTTGCCCGATTGTTGTTATTTTTATTTTGTGACAATTTCAGCAGCAGGAAATAATAAAAATGCAAACAAATCGTTAGATTTTCGTATTGAAGAGTTTCCACTGCGCCCAGTGAGTGTGCGTGTGTGTTCTTGTTGCTGTTCGGCTTGCTGTTGTTTGGACTCTTGTCTAGGCGCACAGTGGAGCAATGTTTGGCACCCAATTTGTTAAACTTGCTTATAATGGCTAGAAATTGTAGAAGGTAATAAAAAGTATTATTACAAAAAAAAAAAGAATAGAATATTTCAGGATTTTAATTAATTAATTGTATTTAAATTTTATATTGTTTTTCTTCAAGTTTTGTAAAAAAAAAAACTGAAGATATGCTAAGTAGCTTCAGGCCAAATCTTTTATTATCTTTATTAAATTGTGACATTAAAATAAACTGTTTAAATAAGTAAATAAATTTAAAGTTCCTTTTTAATTTAACTGACGTCGTCATGTATAAGAAAGTAAATATTTTAATAAACACGATTCTTTATAATAATACATTTCATAAGAATTTTTATGTAACATAAGCTTACACAAATTATTTAATAATGTTTGTGCTTTTAAAACAAAAATATTGTCTTAGTTATTAGTATTAAATGAATTTCGTTAATTACAATTTTATTTAATTAAATTTCCAAGTGCACTTATTTTAATTCATAATGATAATTTGTCACGCGCAAATTGTTAACAGCCCACTGTGCGCTCGCAATGATGACGTTGGGCCGATACGGAGCAGTATAGAGCAGTATCTGTCGGATCGAGTGGCCGTTTACTGCCGCTGTTTAGAAGCGAAACCGAAGCCGGGCAATTTGTGCAATTTTTCTTGTTTAGATTGTTTTGTTGCCAACACTCTCCCAATGTGTTTCTATGTCTGTGTGTGTGAGCGGGTGTGTGTGTGTTTTTATGCCTGCGATAAGCTCGAACAGCGACCATAACCATTCTCATATTATTTGTAAGGATTTTTGCATTTATTGCAAACGTTTTCAAGGATTTGCCAGAGAGCCCCAACCTGAATATGGGAACGGGACCAGGGCAGTTATCTTAATAGTTATCAGGCGATTCTTTTTGCCATTGTTATTGCAATTGTTGTTGTTGCTGTTGCTGTCGTTCCCACTGTGCACAGTTAGTGCATGCTAAGCCAACTTTATATGGCAGTAAAATTTTATGCCATTTTATAAGCAACATAAATGAGACATTTACCCGAGTCTCGTGTCGTAAATCCATTAAAGAGCGCACAAACTCAAAAAAAAAGAAATGTGACAAAACTGTTGAGAACTTATAAACAGCAGCAACAACAACAACAACTGTTGAGGTAGACTACGGAAATGAGTTCGGCAATTACACGCAGCAAATTAACATGAACATCGTCGGATGCCGACAAGAGACATTCACAAGTCAGGCAAGTCGGACAACCCTCAGAAGAAGGCACCCCTAGCGAACATCCCTGGCCAAAGGGTTGTTGCCACCCGTTCGTCCCTAATCGCATGCCCCGCGCTGTGGCTTAGCTGCGCGCTGACAGACAAGGGCAGCCCTAAGGGCGAGGCGGGGCGGGGCAGTGTTTGACAGTGGTTGACAGTGGCTTCTGCAGGGTCAGAAGCAACGACAACGATCGACGACAGATCAGCAGGACGCAGGAATGTTCTCTTCGTGCAGACGATGACAGCCCGTGGCAAGTCGGGCAAATATCTTGACATATCGCGGCATAATTACTCTTTGTCGGTATATAAATATATGCGCGACAATTTTTAGTAGATCAACAGAGAGAGAAGGAGAAGAGAGCGAGAGGGAACGCAACTCATAAGTGGCATGTGAAGAAACTCTAGAAAAATATAAAAAAGAAAAATATGCAATAACTTCCAGCACTTAAAGAATTGTTACTTCATTGGGCAGATACATGAAATATCATTAAGTGAATAATACAAAAACATTATAAGGCTGTAATAGTTTTTAAAGCTGCTAAAAATTTTAATAAATATGTAAATTTTTCAACACATAATTTATAATTCAAGTTATATAAAGTTGAGATATCTTAAATCTTTGATTATTTTTATGTTATTTTTAATTTGTTTTCGCCAATAATTTTTTTGGTATATACCAATTGGCAACTTTGTATGCCCATGTCCATAAGGCAACCTTCGCCATCTCAAAGATACCTAAAAAATATTCTTCCCCCAGAGAGCTTCTATCTACGAATCGATCTGCCGTTTCGCGCTAATCATTGGAACTAGGCAAGAGGCAATTAAATTATTTCATGTGACATTTGGAAACGAGTTCAAAAATCAATCACAGACATTTTTATGGCAGGCCCCACAGCCAACACACACACACAGCACACAAACACACACACAGCGGGTGTTCGTCGTTAAAAAGATGACAAAGCGTTGTCAACAAGAAATTTTTTGATTAACGACTAAAAATGCCAACAAGCCAAATTCGAGCGACCAAAAATACCAAAAAAAAAAAAAAAACAAATAACAAAAAGAGGAAAAAAAACAAAAGAGAAGCGGAGCGAAATAAGAACAAACAAATAAAAAGTAAAATATGCTACAAGTTTTGGTCACCAAAACACCGAATAAAGAATAAAACTCTCAAGCAGGCAGCGAAAATCTGTTGAAGGTAAAATATCAATTTAAAAGGCAATAAAAATATTTCAACAGATCTCCGGAGAGTCGTCTATCTCGCTCTCGCTCGCTCTCTCTTACACTTACGATACCGGCTGGCTGTCGATATTCCGTTTCGATTTCGAATTAAAAGATTATGACGATAATAAACTTGACTAATCATTTTTATTACAATACCTCAAGACGATCGTGGATCGCGCATCGTGGATCGGGGGGTCCACGGCCTTTTACCACGAAATCGTGACGCTTCTTGGAACGTTCGCTACGGATGATCTCGATAAGCGATATATCGAATGAAAACACAGTTGGGTTTATTAATTTTTCATAACTTAAATACATATATTTTCTTTTTTCTTTCGGTTTTGTTTTTTCATAGTTTTGTTTTGTATACTTTTTTTGTGTTTGCATTTTTGTTTTTCTTTACCTTGTTGCTTGGTTTCTTCAGTGTAATAAATTATGGGACTATGCTTACAAACAGATTGAGATACATTTGTATCTGCAGCGTAATTTATGTCGTGCCTGTCGTCAACTTAACCAACGTACGTTAATTGTAATTAATTAAATGGTTTTGTGAAATAATTAGATTAGAATTTATATATATAGTATTTATAGTGTACATATATGTGTGTGTGTGTGTTTATGTGTGTGTTTGTTTGACAATCCCCTCGCGTCGTCGCGCTACTAACTAAATTAACTATGAATGTTAAATATCTTTAGTATTATTTTGTTTCTTTCTGAATGGATTTCCCTCTTTATCAATTTTATAATTTCTTCTTTATTTTTTTTTATTTTTACAATCATTTGCCATGTGTTTTTTGAAGTGATATGGAAAGCATTTTGCATTAACATTTTTTACATTTAATATCACAATTTCTTTTTTTTTTTTTGTTTTCTTTTTTTGTTCAATCATTTCTCGAAGCAAAGCAAATGTTTCGTTTTGTTTGTTCCTTTTTATTTCCATTTCCGCCTGAATCGATCGCAAGTTATGTACAAGAGTTATAAAGTAAATTATAGGAAACAAAATCCAGACTAAACTTAATTTATAGCGTGTCATATGATTATTGCACATTTCATATTATGGTATATGTGTGTAGTGTGTGTGTGTAGTGTATAAGTGTGTCAACTTGTGTGTCCTATCAGCTATTCAATTTATAGAATATATATATTGTATATCTATAGTTCGATTATCATATACCTTACGATTGGTTTGTTAAATTCGAATTTTGATTTTTCTACGCCTTCGACTTCAGCTGATTTCGATTTCCTGTTTCTTTCTGATTGGGTTTCGTTATGCGTGGGGGCAAGGGGGCTCAGGGAATCGGGGTCTCTATCTACTATATAGTTGGGTAGTTGGCCTGAAACGCTATCAGTCTCATTTCAAAGCAATCCAGATGGGGGATTCTCTAGCTGGAAAATTGCTTTTGATGCATCTTTGGATACATTTCATGCCAATTCGTCTCATCTGCTTTCGATAATTTCTCAAGCTTTTCGCGGGGAGAGCTCATAAAAATTGTTTATGAAAGAAATCATCATCATAAAAAAAAAAAAAAACGAAAAACCAAATTTGTTTGCCCTGAAACAACAATCAAATAATATTTTTGTGGGCAACAAATTTACAAATATAAAGTTTTTCTTTGCTTTCGTCTTCGTCTTCTTCTTTCTTTTGTGTTTTATATACGCATCAAGCGGTTTTTATGGGTTTTTCGCGTTTCCCACTTCGAAGTACCTTGTGAGGCGTTTCCCAACACAGTTGTCGCCTCTCTTTGCTCTGTACGCACCAGTTGCAGCCGTCTCCCTCCCTCTCTCTCTTTCTCTCCATCTTCACAGTGGCCGCAGACCTATCTTCGATCATCTCTCTCTCTCTCTGTCTCTCCAACTCGCGCCTTACAACACTGCATGAGATCATTTGGTTGCGAGAGTCTATTTGCACGGCCGATTGCCGCTATTTGGATTGTTGTTCGTGATATCGTTTTATCGATAACTATCTAACTTATTCGCGTTCGTCGCTCCATTCATTCATCTGCAAGAAGAAGAGTACAAAATAGGGAAGGTTTGTGGTTAGTTTTGTTGCAAAAACAAGTGATCGAGCAGTGTTGAACAATGCAAGATGGATGATAAGTCATATGATCATTAACTGGCAACCGATAAGAAGAATTACTGTTATTAACTGCAACTGTTATCGATTATTATAATCTATATTTAATAATTTCGCATTGAAATAAATCTCTACAATTTATTTGCAATCATTAAACAATACAAAACATCGATAACTATCGATAACTGTTTGCTTTAAGGTATCCCAGTTAATGATATACGGCTTGGTAGTTAAAAGATTAAGCTGCAAAACTTTAGGCGGAACTAGCGATAGTATTCACGGGCAATTGCATGAAGAAAAAGCACTTCTTTTATTATTATCACTACTATCGATAACTATCATGTCTAGAATGTATTAAAATATGAAACTATTGCACTTATTTATAGTAACGACTAACTAGAAGAGTACTTGATATATTGCAGATAAACAGTTCTATCACTTACTATCGTTGACTATCGAATGAACTAACTATGAAACTGAAACTATCACTTACTATCGTTAACTATCGAGTGTACCTACTTTGAAACCCTTTAAAACTAAATGAAAGTTTTCTTCAATACTATCGCAACTGCCGATAACTATCGTCTAGTGCCTTCCAGCTGTGCTGTGTGGTGTGGCGATGATTGGAAGACTTACATACTTTACGGCACGATTGCGGAAGGTCTCCTGCTCCATGTCGCGTATCTTGTGCGTGAGCATGTGCTGCTTCAGGTTGCCCTGCAAGAAAGTGGAAGAGAGAGAGAGAGGGAAGCAGAAGAAGAGTTAGTCTTGACTGAGATCGATAGATGGACCCCCTTTCCCCTTAGTAATCCCCAATCTGTACGGAACTGAACTCACCTTGGTCGTGAAGCCGCGCTCGCAGATGTTGCACTTGAAGGGGCGCTCCTTGGTGTGGCTCCTGTAGTGGATCTCGAGGGCCGAGTGGCAGGGGAATGTCTTGTAGCAGATGCCGCACGTGGTGCTGCCCCTCACGCCGCTCAGCGCCAGCGGATTGAACGGTGCCGCCGGCATCACGGACTGCGCGATCTGATTCATCGCATTGCACATGTTCTGCGTGGTCGCGGGCGGGAAGATCGGCAGATTGGGGAACATGCCGAAGGGCGGCCGAGCGGCCATCAGCGGATTCGGTGGCGGTGCGGGCGGGCAGGCGCCCATGCTGCTGGTGGGGGGCGGAGGCGGAGCCACTTCGCTGCGCGGCGAAGGCTGCGGCGAATTCTGTCGCTGAGCTGCCGCTGCTGCTGCTGCTGCCGCCGCTGCTGCCGCTGCCGCCGCCGCCGCCGCCTTCTGCTGCACCTCCTGCACTGCCTCGCGACGCAGTTGCTCCTGATGCTGATGCAGCGCAGCGGCGTGCTGCTGCATCTGGTGATGATGGTGCTGGGCAGCGGCTGCCGCCGCCACTGCTGCCTGCTGCTGCATGAGATGGTGCTGCTGCTGCAGGTGATGCTGCAGTCCGGGGGGCAGGCACTCCATGCCGGGCACCCCCAGGCCGGCGCCGGCATTGGGACTGCGCGCCGAGGGTTGCTCCTTGCGCTCTGCGGGCAATGGCAGAGCCAGCGAGCTGAGCGGCGCGGGCGGGGAGCTTGGCGCCATCGCTGCCGCGACCGCCGCTGGTGCAGCACGTGGCGTCAGATCCAGTGCACCCTGCGATGCCTCCGAGACGGAACGCACTGGGGAGCAGCTGGGCTTGGGCTGCGAGCTGGGACTAGGCGGCGCCGAAGGCGATGCGGAGGCTGAGGCCGAGGCGGAGCCAACGGAATTGGCTGCCGAGCGTGGACGCGACGCTGGATGTCCGTGGATGTTGACCACTCCGGCGGGATCGATGCGCAGCTTCTGCTCGAACAGCAGCGACTTGAAGTCGTCGCCAGAGCGCGGACGTTCCTCCTCCTTGTTGGACAGATGCTCCGAGGAGCCCTCGTCGTCGTAGTCCATGTTGTCCATGTCCATGTTCTCGTCGAGATCACCCTGCGAGGACTCCGAGCCCAGGGCAGCGCCTCCATTGTGCGCACCCCCGTGGGGAGCACCTCCTGGCGCACCTCCAGCTGCACCTGGCATGGCGCCAAAGTGGAAGGCCGCCGCGGCAAAGGGATTGATGAAGTGACTGGGCATCATGGAGGGCGGAGGATCGCGTATCTCTGCAGCCTGAATCTGCTCCGGAGTCAGGTCGGTGGGCTCGCCCGTGTGCAGGCGGATATGCTGCTGCAGGACCAGCGCATTCGAGTACTTCTTGTGGCACACGGGGCACTGGTGGAAGTTGCGCATGGGGGGCCTGATCTTGTGCACGGCCATGTGGGTCTTCAGGTTGCCCTTGGTGGTGAAGGCGCGTCCGCAGATGCGGCACTTGAACGGCCGCTCCCCGGTGTGGGTGCGGTAGTGCATCTGCAGGGCGCTCTTGCAGGAGAGGACGCGATCGCAGACGACGCACTGATTGGGATCGCTGATCTTCTTGTTCTTCATCAGCTCCTTGAGCTTCATCGTCTCCGACGTGTTGGACACCTCAATGAAGTTCTCCCACGAGTTGTCGTTGCTGTGTGGGCGTGGCAGCAGGGCGGCCATCTCGTGCTTGATGGGATTGAAGAAGGGGGAGCGCGGAATGTGCGGACCAGCTGGAATGGGCGACGAATGATGTTCGGGGGAGGAGAGGGTCTTGGCGCTGCTGCTGCTCGGCGTGGTGGCGAAGTTGAGGGGGAACCTCTCGGCGAAGTAGCTCTCCTCGCTGCGCTGGTGCAGCTGCGTCGGCGGCAGCTGGCCAGGAGTGGGCAACTGCTCCAGGTGCGACTGCGAGCCGGCGGGCGAGGCGCACTGGGCGTGCATGGACATGCCGGGGGGCGGGTGCAGGGGCATGTGCGGGTAGCCAGGATGCAGTGCTGGATGACGGTGATGCGGTTGCATGCTCGGCGGCGGCGGAGGTGGCGAGCAGGGACTCCGGCGATGCGACTGCACCTGTTGGTGCTGGTGCTGCTGCTCCTCCTCTTCCTGGTCGTACTCCTGCTCGCGCTCCTCGTCCAGTCGCTCCTCCTTGATGCGCACCTCCAGTGGCAACGGCTCTGGCTCCGGCTCGTGTTCCGTCTCCATCTCTGGCTCCGCTTGCGCTGCCTGTGCTGGCTCCTCCGACTCGGCGCGCTTCTCCTCCTGCTCCAGCAGTTCCGTCTTGACGGTCACCCGCTCCCGCTCCCGCTCCAGCTGCTGCTGCTCGTCGTGGGGGGAGCTGGGCGCCGAGGACTTGCGCAGATCTGTGGGCATGTCCTGGCTGGGCGAGAAGGAGAAGGGCGCTGCGCCGAGGGACTTCAGCAGCTCCATGGGCGGACGATAGAGTCCCTGCAGGCCAGGGAAGGCGGGATTCGAGCCGTACGCAGGGGGCGTGGCCTGTGTGGGAGGCGGCGCCAGGCTGGCAGAGGAGGAAGTCGCAGCTGGCGGCGCTGGCGAATGTGTGGGCGAACTCTCGGGCGACATTTGGTCGAGCAACGGCGGATGGAACTTGTCCATGTGCTCGGGAATGGGCGTGGCATTCATGGGGACATGCGGGAACTTCTGGGCGTGCCGCTGGAAGTGCACCTTGAGGTTGCCCTTGGTGGTGAAGCGACTGCCGCACACGTTGCACTTGAAGGGCCGCTCGCCGGTGTGCGACCGGATGTGGATCTGCAGGGCGGAGTCGGAGCCAAAGACCTTGCCGCAGTAGCGACAGCGATGCTTGAAGAAGGGTTCGCTGCGTCCGCCTGGGCCCCCCTTGCCGTTGCCTCCCTCGCCGGACATGGCGAAGTCATCGTTGGCCATGTTGTTGGCCAGAATGCCCTGCGAGGCCGAGTCGAGCACCTCCTGGGCGCGTTTCTGCAGCAGATCGAGCGAGTTGGGCGCCGTGGGCGCGTCGTGATCGTGGTGCGTGATGATGCTGGAGGCCAGGTCGGAGCCGAAGGGCAGTGGCATGTCCATCTCCATCTCCTTGAGCTTGGAGAGTGCATCCTGTGCCGACTCCATCTTCCGCAGCGGCGCCTTTGCCTTCGCCTCGGCCTCCATCGCTGCTGCCGCTGCCTCCTCCTCGCGGCGTCGCTTCAGCGAACTGGACTCGGCCGTGGACTGCAGTGGGACTCCAGCATTGATCAGATGCTGTCGCGCCTTGGATTCGGCCATGCGTGCCTCCGCCTTCTGGCGCAGTTCCATGTCCGCAATGCGCTCCTCCTCCTCGTACGTGTCTGTCTCGCCATCCTCCCGCTCCGCTTCCGCCTCGTCCTCCTCCTCGTCCTGCTCTTCGTCGCGCTCCTCCTGGTCGCACTGCTTCACCTGATTGAGCGCCAGCTGCGACTGCAGCTGCTGTATCAACTGGATCTGGAAGAGCTGCTGCTGCTGCAGATTGAAGAGAGTCTGCTGCAGGAAGGCCAGCTGCTTCATGGCCGCCTCGTTGTCGGCTCCACTGGCTCCGTTGGCGATGGTCTTCGCCGCGAACTGTGCAATGGCCATCTGCATGTTCTGTATGGCCTCCAGGGTGACGGGAGCAGCTGCTCCACCAGCGGCGGCGGGCAGATTAGATGGCAGCTGTGAGGCGCTGGGAGGCGGAGGTGACGATGAGCTGGTGGTCCGTCCACGCTGCTCATGCCTTACCTCCTCACGTTCCTCCTCCTGCTCTTCTTCACGCTGCTCCTCTTCATGCTGCTCCTTCATTTCCACATCCACATCCTGCTCGGAGGCAGCAGCAGCAGTTGCCGCGGCAGCTTGTGGCGAGTTGGGCATGGAGTTGGCGCTGTCATCGATGTCGATCTGCTGGCCCTGCTCCTCCAGCTCCTCCTCCTCTTGGGGCGGCTTTGTCATGACAGACTCCTTGCTGTTGTTATTGTTGTTGTTGTTGTGATTGTGATCCTCTGTCAACTGTGATTCCTCCTCCGCTCGTTCCTCGGCCTTCAGCTGCAGCGGCAGCTCACGCTCGGCTTCGCTGTCGCCGCTGTGGCTGGGACTGGCGCTGGTCCTGGTCACTGTGGTCAGCGGCGAACAGGCGCCATTGTCCTCCTGATCACTAGCTATGTCTGCCAGGCAGAGAGAGAGAGACACAGAGATGGAGAAAGGAGGATGGGAAAGAGAACAAGTTAGAAGAGTTGCAAGGAAAAAATTTAATTTTATATTGTTTATGAAACTAAAGGTTATTTTGTCTATATATAAATATTATATCTGTGTATATATATGACAGTTATATATTTTTTACTAAATCTGTGATATATATAGAATATTAAATAGTTATTAATTTGGTTAATTAAACTCTTTGCAAATTTTAATTTATTATTTTTTCTAATTAAAATCATTTCTAACTTTTTTTCATATTAATTTCGCGATATATGATATATGCCTAAGAAATATCAAGAAATATATAGTAGGAATAGTATGGAAATATATATAGCATTGTATGTAAATATATATATTTGTATATATACTCATCATAGTCTTCTGATATATCAGAAATATCAATATATAATGCCTACATTTTCATTCTAATTTTTAACCGCGCACAATTTTAACATTTACTCTTCATTTATAGTAATACTGCCAAGATCGTATAATATCCCATTAAAATACCAACTTTATATATATTAAATACCTTGTATCTATCACATATGTTATATATTATAATTAACTAATGTTTTCTACCTTTCAGTTTGAGTTCTCTTTAATTTCTGAAGCATTTAGCCAATGCAAAGTCAACTTTTTGGCTTCCTACCTGCATCAAAGCCTTATAAATACTACGAATTCTTTTCAACTTTTAAATGTGCTCATGCAATTAAACAATTGGCAACTTAGTCACTTGATTTGCCATAGTCATAGTCATAGTCTTCAGTTCTATCGGCTTTATTCATGCTTTATAATTGTTCGATTTGATTGAAGGTGAAACAAGTGTTTTTTATTTTTTTCTTTTCTTTTAAAGGCACAAAAGACTCGCGAATCTGCAGCGAATTAAAAAGGAAATCACAAACAACTTGAAGTGGTTCCACTGTGCGTCATGGGCATGACAAAGCATGGAGCAGGGAATGGAGAAGGGAGTGAAGAAGAGAAAGGGAAGAAGGAGAAGAGAAGAGGAAAGAAGTTCGTCTTTGCTTTTCAGAAATATTTCAATTATTTTTGCCATTTTCAGCGAATTTTCTTGCGCTTTTCCACTGTGCAGCATTGACAACTGACAACGGCAGCAGCAGCAACATAAGCAACAGCAGCAACAGCAACAGCAGCAGCAAAAGCAGCAACAACAACTTGTTGTGTTCTGACAGTGAACACAGAAATAGACAGAGCAGCGCAGAGACTCCTGCAGCCTCACTCCCCATTGCTCTCCCACATCTTCCGTCTCCCTCTCACTCCCCCTCCCCTCTGCTGACCATTGCCTTGTCGCATATATGACTTAATCGCCTGCAATTGTTGCTGTTGCTGTTGCAGCGTGTGTTGAATGCAATTTCTTGTGGCAGCAGCCAGTGAACCAGTTGCCTCCCTCTCTCCCTCCCCCTCTTTTCCATTCTGCCCCTCTGTCAATCAAGCATTTGTTGTGTGTTTGTCGCAGCAATTAGCAATTGTTGTTGTTGTTGTTGTCCAGCTGATTCTCACCTGTTGCCAACAGTTTGTGGCCGCAAAAAAGGCTAAAAAAACAGCTGACAATTGTTGTGCAGCCCCGACGGCGAATCGCAACCCAAATCTGTCTACCCTTCTCTCCTCCCTCTCTCTCTCTCCCTCTCTCTTCTTCCCTCCTTCTCCCCATCTTTCTCTCTCTCTGTCTGGCTCATTATTATTCGCATAACCGACCAAATTGGTTCGCATGCGCCGCAGCCATAAAACATAATTTATGATAAGTTAGCGCAAACCCAAAGAAACGAGATAAATCTCCTCTATCCCCCCCCCCTTCCCTCCCCCTGCGCACCCCCTCTGGCCACCTACAGTTGACTATAATAAAGCATATTTCTGCACAGAAATCGAAACGAGTCGAGCGAGTTTTGCACAACAACAACAACAACGGGAGAAAAAAAGAGCTACAGATACGTAGCCAGAGATACAGATACTCTGAGAGCGCTCGGACTGTAGATACAGATACTTTGCAGCAGCTACGTTGCGCGCTATCAGCGCCATTTGCATATCGATCGCATTAATAATTTAGCGAGAATATTATTTAGCAGTGTAGAACATTTTTTTATATCTTTCCATGCGAATTATTCGATTTTGAGCAGTGTAAAAAATATATGAAAAATAATTCATTATTTTCATTTTTAAATATTTGAATTATTTCAAGTTAGTTTAGCTGTTTCTTAATTTTTTAGTCTGGAATAATATTTTTACATATTTTTATTCAGTATTGTATATTTACTTTATTTTGGCGCAGTGTATTATCTAATTGTAAATTGAATAACTTCGTTTTTATATTTTATTTCATTTTATTTTATTTAATTTAATTTAATTTTACTTTTATATTATTATTTTAATTTTATATTGCTATAAATATTTTCTCCATTTTAATGTTTGTTTTAAAATTTATTTTCCCTGCTTTTTCTCAGTGCATTATTATAATAATATTTGTTTTTTCCACGTTCTCTCACATTTTCTTCCGACTTCGCTGCTCGGCGAGTTCAACGTGAAGAGTGCGAGCAACATTCTAATAATTATTATTGATTTATTGATGGAGAGAATGTTATTTTAATTAATTAAAAGTTAAGTGTAATTATTGCGCCATAAACTGGCGGGCGGCTGCCTTTGTGCTTGCCTCGTTTAGTCACTGAGGGGGGGGAGGGGAAATGCAAATCAACTCTGGGCAGGGGAATTATGATGGCCATAAAATTGTCGAGTAATCGAAGTCAGTTGGCAATCGGCAATAAATTTCCTTATTGTTGTTGTTGCTGTCGTTGCAGTGTATTTCTGTTCAGTGTTGGGAGACGTCGAACCGCATCTGAGTTTGTTTTATTTTGTAGTTTGTGCTTCAACAAATTCAGCAACAAATTTGTGTGTATTTTTTTGTAATTATATTTTATTTTCGGTATTTCTCGCATTGCGCAAGCAAAATAAGCAAAAGTAACTCAACATCTGCACGAGCTGTCGATGTATCTGTATCTGTAAATGTATCTGTATCTTTTAACTGTATCTTTGGCTCTGGCTGGCTACCTGTGCGTCGTTTCAAGACTTATTTCGCCCCACAGACTGACAGATAAATAAATATGAATATTGTGGACAGGAAATTATATTTCCCATTGTGTTAGGCGCGAATAAACAAACAAGCTGGCGAGCGTGCGTTAGAGCGAGACGGGAACAGGGGCGATATAAATATAAATATAAATATAAATTGAAATGTACAAGTTTAAAGGTGGATTAAGTCAAGCCATAAATCCGCATGTGAAGCGAGCAGTAAATTCAAATGAATTATTCTCGCATCTGTATCTGTATCTGTATCTGTATAATTGCCCCTGCATATAGATCTGTCTATATCTAGTGTTGCTCTCTATAAATTCACGCAAATTGAAGCATTGAAGGAACTGTCCAAACGAATGAGAATGAAGCCGTTTCCCGTTATTAAAAAAAGAAGAAAAAAAAGAAACACATCACATTTGTCGTTAGCAAATTTAAACTGTCACCTCGACCGCACACACACGTCAAAATAGCAGCAACAATCGGCTGTCTCTCTCCCTCCCCCATCTCTCTCTTTCTCTTTTTCTGTCTGCTGTTTTAGCTAGTAAATTTGACGCGAGTTTTCAGCTTTCAGCAAATCAATTTTTGATGGCCGCAAAATTCTGCACTGAACTAAATTAATTAGTGCAAAGCAAAGAGGAAACTTTTAACAATTATGGAAGAATAAAATATTAATCATTGTACTAAAAATTTGCCATAAAATATTGCTAGATAATTCTATAATAATATTACCGAAAGGGATTAAAATAACGAAGAGTTTAGCTAGTTTCTGAGTAGTTTCTGTGCATTAAAATATATATATTCATGATCAGCCTAAAAATCGACAAATTAATTCTCCGTCTGTGCAATGCAAACTTCTGATAATAAATTCTATATTTCACATATATTCGTATATATATTATATGTTAGTATATAAATTATATATATTCTTCTTCAATTTCCAAATAACCCAGATATTGTCCCACTGTAATTAACTTGTTGCAACCGCAAACTAGTTTGCTTTTAATATGATTTCTTTATAATTTTATGACTTCATAAAAAATACGAATATTCCCATTTATCAGGCGTACACTGTGACAAATAATTGACTTGCATTGCAAGTTCATCAATTTTGGAATACATTTTAATAGACCTTTCAGCTAAATTTGCATAATATTTACGACTTTGCTTTCAGCAGGCTCCACTACACTGTGCGAAACGAGTGCCGAGTTTGGCTTGTCATCATGATGAAATATTTTCCCAGTTCATTCCACCCAATTTAGGTAGCCAACTTCCTCTTCATCTGCATGAAATATTATACAATTTCCAGTACGTCCCCCCCTCCCTCCCCTTTCCCCTGGCGCTCTCTGTATGATAATGCAAGTTTGTTAGCTAATGCAAAACTAACGAATGAACCGAACGAACTCGCGTCGAACATTTTGTCATCGTCTTCTACTCCGATTCCTCGATATATTTCAATTCTTCAGGCTTTGTAGAATTCATTTGACTCTTGTTACGCGGCGAGTTTCAATTATTCCATCATCATATTCAATATGCAAATCCACCCAAGGGTGGGGGGAAGCTAGGGAGACAGTCAAGCTGACGTCGATACAATGTATTCCCCGCACTTTGTGGAGGTGAAAATAACAACAACAACAGCAAAAATAAAATTGTGCAGCCAGTTGGAAAATGCAAAACACCAACAACAACAACAACAGCAACAACAATGGGTATGTGGTCAGACTGGGGACGGACATGTCGCATAATTTAATAATATCCAAGTCCATCGTCGATTTCGATTTCGCTTTCGATGAGCGAATTCCGCGAGTTTGGTATAAATTGACACCGAGAGGGCAAATTGAATTTCATGTACATGAATTTCAGGCATACATAACTAAGTAAGGCAGGCTGACGCACGAGCAGCATGCTGCACGACGCAAGGATACCCTGTGCCGCAAAGAAAACGAACATAACTGGCGTGTTGCACATGCGATCTTTATGAAATTTGCAGCACAGCGAGACTGCATAGAAAGCTAACTATATCTTACTATATACAGTATATATATTTATATTTGTTTATATATTTATAATTCTGCAAGTTTCTGCTGGGTATCTACAGACACAACAACGCATTGTGGGATTGAAATTGGCCTACGGAACTTGAAACTGGAGAATAAAAAAAAAAAAAATAGCATAAATAAAAATAATTAAATAATTAATGTCATTAAGTTATGCGCATCGACTTTGGCGCTGGGGTTAAACCGAACAACAGACAGACTATACACACATATATACATATCTGTTTATATATATAGATGTGTGCGTGCACATCTGCTTAGTCTATATAAATCATATGGAAATCAGCGCATGATTTTATTTTTTCACTGCCAATTTTTCGATATTTATTTTATTTATTGTGTTCCGCACTAATGACTGAACATTTATTAATGCCCCGCAGCAGCTTTAGTAAATGCCACAGTTATACACTACACACACTCACGCACACACGCACACACGCATAAATAAAAAGCGAAGCAACTAAAAATAAATTGATAAAGCCAGAAGCAGAAGGAGGCGACGGAGGCGAAGCAACTCGCGTTTATCGCCTTTTAAAAGCTTATGGCCGATTTTCAAAATTCACAATTCAAAATTTATATGCCAGCTCATTCGGCATCAAAATCGAGCATATAGATTCATATATTATGCCACAAGTATATTCACATTTGAACTATGCAGGGTGTTGCTATTATTTATGAATATACTTCGATCTCATTGAAAGAAAAATTGCACGCAATCAAAATACTTAAACATTTATCGCATGAGATTCTTAAAGGAATCTTTAAATTTAAAAATTTGATTTTTGGGAAGTTAATGAGTATTAAGCGCAGAAATATTATTGCACAATCAGACAACTGAATAACTCTGCTTTATTAGACCTTAATAAAATCTTTTAATTATTTCTTTACTTAATTATTTTTAAGAGATTGGAAAACACTCACAATTTTTCATACTTCCTTCACCTTAATCAACTTCCATAAGAAATCTTTCCAGTTCTCCTGACTAATCAAGTAGTTAAACATTGTCACAAAGTTTATAACAATTTAAAGTAAAATAAAGGCAGCTGTATTTTAAAAAAATATTAATGGTTCGATCGACAGCCTCATTTTTTATATATTTTCAATATTATATAAAATTAGAAAGTTCCCATTTTCCGCTATCGCAGAGAATTCAAAGAGCTTTTCCGCATCTGTTTCCTAATATAAACGCATAACTGAACCAGTTTTTGTTAATTAACAAATTTGTCATTTTTTCCCCCTTTGATTTGGGTCTGTTCGTAAATGATTTAACTGTATTCGGTGCGATGGGAAAGGGAAAAATGGAGAAAAATGGAGAAAAACCATTATAATTCATTATAATAATCAATGCGACACCAGTGTGCACCAGTTTTATTATCGAATATATAAATTATATTTTCGACTTTGCATTTCCAGTTTCTTAATTTAAGATGAGTTCCCTTCTCTCCCTCTCTGTCTCTCTCTCTCTCTCTCGATTATGAACCCAAAGTGGACCCATCTTTTTTAATGGCAAATCAAAAAGCGATTTCGAGACGAGCTTCCCGATATGATTGAAGCGTGTGTTGCCCGATGTGAATATACCCAATATATATGTATGGCATATATGCCATATAAAGCGTATGCATATTTCCATAGATTGGTTTATTATGCCTCAGTCTCGAGCGTGTCATAAAGCTCGAAAATGATTTGAGATCGCGTTTTGGAGGCCTTCTCCGGGCTCGGCATGTTTCTTTAATGGCTTTTGAAAGCTCCGCCATTTGCATACGCCATTTGCCCCGCACGGCCACAGCACAAAAAATGTGAATCCAATCGAGAGAGGCACTCGATTTCGATTCATTTGGATTCGTTTCGACTTGGTTTCGATCGCATTTAACACCAAATTAATTAATTAAAATTGTGTTGCATGTCGCTTCGGCTTTATTTATGATTTAACGGTTAGTTTTGGCTACAAAAAGCCAAAAAACTGACGGGAAGTTCATAACTCGAAAAAAGTTTTCATAATTTCAGTAGTTTTATTGTTCTTTCCCAAATTGAGCAATAAACACATAAAACTTTAGAAAACAACTCGAAACGGCAAATTAAATATTCCCAAACTATAAAGTATATATGGAAATATCTTCGAAACCCGCATCCGAAACCGTTTTCAGAACCAGTAGTTTTATGGTTAGTCTGTGACCAATAAATACATTCAACTGGCTGCCATTCATAAGAGCCATTCGAATAGATTTGTAACTCACTCGATTCATTCTTAAAGATCGCGAACTCTTAATTGTTGTGCAACACTTGCGAAATTGTTGTTAAAACAATTATAGAAATGATTGTACGACTTTTTATTATGCGATCTCAAGTATAATTTACTAAATTGATCGATCGTTTAGCTCGAGACACGAGAGAGAGATTTTAATTATTCATAAATTTATTACTATCGAAACGGAAAAGTTTTCCAATTGATTTCTATAATAGAAATAACTCGTGCTGGGGAATTTCTTAATACTTCATATGACTGCGGTTAATTAAGATTTCAGAATGGAATTGAATATCATTTTCGAATGCTTATAAACACTGTAACAATTCTATGACAACATAATGAATATTTTTCTTCACATTTCCTACATTTCTCAATGAGTTATCTCACTCAACTCTGCTCCGATTGCACCCAACTTCTCTCTACATAAAACTCAAGATTTTTCTGATATATTCCCTAAATTTCAGCAAAGAACCTTTCGCATCGCACTTCTTATAAAGGAAACACTTTGGAAACTTCGTCACTCACCTTTGTCGGCGCTTCTGGCGCGATCCTTCAGCTGTTTGACAATGCCATATTTAACGGTACCAAACTGTATCATTTTATTGATGGTCTCCTGGTGATTATCCTTGAAGTCACTACGCATCGCACACAGAACGTTTGACAAGTGATTTTTCATCAAGAATCGAAATGAATTTCTTCAACTTTGTTGTTTTTCTTTCTTTCTTTCTCTCGCTTAGCACAATTCAAACATTATTTACGCGCGCGTGTGTGTGTGTGTGTGTGTTGGAGTGTTGTGTGTGTGTGTGAGTTGGGGATGAGGGGGAATGGAGAAGAAAGTGTGTGTTTGTTGTTTTGGCGCCACTTGGCCAAGGGAAATTGAACATTTGTCATGCGCGCAGGACTCGTTCCATATCTCTCTATCACTCTGTCCTTGTCTGGCACGGGCTCTTCTCACTTGCAATTAAAAGTAAATTCTTTCTTTGATTTCGCTTTAGCTTTTCTTTTCTTTTTACTTTGCACACGCGTTTTGATTTGTTTTGTTTTGTTTTTGCCGTCGGCTAAGCAACTCTTTCGCAATATCCGATCGAATTGAGTTCGATCATCTTCCACGGATTGTTGACGGGGTTATATCGTGTGAATATCGTATGAATATCGTATGTACTATATAGAGAGGAAGCTCGATAATATTCTCGCTTCTGATTGGAATTCGTTTTGTTAACTTAGTGCGGGAAACGCGAATGCGAACGTCGCTTGGGAACTTGGTCGAGTCGGCGAGGAGGCGCGATCTGCTCTCGATGCGGCACGAACGTTCAGCACGCGCGTCAAAATAACACTGACACAAAACACAAACAATATCTTTGAGATACTTTCAGGCATGCACACACACGCACCACAACCACACACACACTCACACACACACACATGCACGTGCGCGAGGCCGAGCACACGAGCGCAGCGCGTCGGCTCTGCTGCCGACGACGACGACGACGACGCGACCGGTTTACTACCAATATTTTTACATGCACGGGCCTCTCTCTGTGTGTGTGCGTGTGTGTGTGTGCAACATTTTTATTGTTACTGCCCAACAACAACAACAGTAACAGCAACAGCAACAGCAACAGCAACAGCATATCCTGACATTCAGTCAACCAACCCACCTTATGCTCACACACACACACACACACACACACACACACAGTCGCGCACTCGCTCACATTTCATATAATTTTTCATATACCATCACTCTCTCTCTCGCTGTCTCTCTCTCGCTCCCACTCGCACGCACACTGGCACTCACCCTCTCCCAGCACTCACACACTCTCACTTCGCTCTCATCATAATTTTTATTAAATTTCGCCTCGCCTCGCCTCTGCTGCTGCTGCTGTCTCGCTCTCGCCTGCGCTCTCAGTTATGACTGCTGTTACTGTTACTGTTGCCATCGACCTCTCACCACCGCCACAACAGGCTGGCGCTCTCGCTCTCACTTACGTTCTCTCTCCCTGGGGCTGGCGCAGAATGTTGTTGTTGCTGTTGCTGCTGCTGTTATTGTTGCTGTTGCTGCTGCTGGCGCTGCGGCTGCGGCGCTGCTTACCTGTTTGCTGCACGGACATTTATGAAACTTGTTCGAAAAATTATGAGACGCACACACACACACACAAGGCACTCACACTCACACTCTCTCTCTCTTGGCTCTTCGTGGAGCTTCGTGTCGGCAGTCGCCTGCTGCATTCGCTGGCTCTGCCTTTGCTGGCTCTGCCTCTGTCGCAGTCTCTGCCTCAGCTGCTGCCTCTGCTGCTGCTACTTCCTTCCGCTTTGGTTTTGGCTTATCGCGCTCACCTTTTGCGCCATTGTAACGGTAATCTTGGCACTTTTTTTCCCGTTCGTCTTCGTCTCTGCCTTCGTCTTCATCTTCGTCTTTGGATTCGTCTTTGTTCGGCTCTGTGTGCGCGCTGTCGCTTGCCCTCTCGCTCGCACTTGCGCTCTCCGCATTAATAATTTATCATAATTCATATGCGACGGCAACTGGTTGCCCCCCTCCCCCTTCCTCTGCTCCCCTTCCCTATCACACTATCTACAACGTACGGCCCTTTTATAGCTGCCGTCTCGCTTGCACTCGCACGCCTGCGCGCCCCAGCCATGTGTTGCTCGCGCTCGCTCTCTCGCTCACACACACACACGCACACTCGCTCTCTTTTGGTCGCTATCTCTGTCTCTCTTTGCCGCAGTTATGAGCGCCGTTTCAGTTGTTGTTGTTGCTTTTTTTTAATTTCAGTTTTATAAGATTTTCGGTTCTTTGCTATTGTTCGTGCCTCCCTCCCTCCTCTCTTCTTCTTCTTCTTATCGGCGACTGCCTTGGGTGCTTCGCTTATTCGTCAATTCGATGGTGTGTGTGCGCGTGTGTGTGTGTGTGTGTGAGGCATGTTATGAGCCATTCATCAAAATGTTTCATTTCTTGTTTCTTTTTCTCTTCGTTGACTTTTTGGCAACTCCCACTTCGTTGTTTCTCTGCCCCCTTCCCCTTCTTCTTCCTCTTCTGCTTTGACTTTTTGTTTTCTTTATTGTTTTACTTTACTTTATTTTACTTTATTTTTCTTTGCTCTGCCTCATATCGATTTACCCCACAGTAAGTTCAGAAAAACTTAAGATTCATTTGGTCTTTAAGTCATCCCCGCCACGCCCCACCCCTCCCTACACGATCATTATAGGGTATACGCCACATTAAGTCTTTGTGCGTCAGTTGTCGCACATCTGGCAAAAAGTTGGGGGCTTCTGTTTTTATTTTATATAAAGAAACTAGAAATAATTTCGGGGCCTTGTTAATTGGAAAATAATACTCTATAGTACTCATTATAAAGAGTATTATTCAGATTCCGGTGCGAACAGCTTTTCGTGCAATTATTTGGGAACAATTGTTGAATTACTTTTCGGCATGATTCAGTTTTTATGATTCAGTTCTCAATTCACTTTAGTTATTCATTATTTCTACACGAGACTCATAAATCAGAGCGATCAGAAATCGTTATTAATCGATTGTTCCCGCTTTAAGCAGATCGTGAAACCTGTTACGTTTTTTCGTTCTTCGTTGTCGCGAAACATGGCTGAAATTTGTACTCACAAGATTTATTCGTATTTCAGAAATGAATATTCAATACATTTTTGTATTTTGACCGAGCAAACCTTTTCAGTTTCAATTAAGTTGCGCAAATATTATGATAATCACTTAATGCGTCAAATGTTTAAATTATATAGGAATTTTAGCTTTTTTTTGAGAAATTTTAGCTTTTTATTGATTGTTTTTTAGGATTTTGTTTAAGAATTTCTAATATAATGGTTTGAAAAATAATTTCAATTTATTAATTTGTCTTTTCTTAGTTAACTTAAATTTATTTATGAAGAAAATCACTTTAAATCAAATAAGAGCAATATACACCCCTTATGGCTTTTTTTATTAAAGATTCCTGAGAAATAATAACTGTCTTAACAAATGTATTTCTATAATTATTTATTTTGTTTTTTTTTTTATTTTTAGATGATTTATAATGATATTTAATAGACTATTTAAGACTTAGCCAAACATAACCTCAATCAAGATTCTATTTTCATTGACCCTTTGACAATCCCAAGTTGAAAATAGTAAAGATTCCGCCTTAAATTGGCTCAGATTCAGACGTTTTAATCTAAACACACAACTCGAGATTCTCCTTAACCTCAAACAGGAAAACCCCACCCAGTGAAGGAATCCACTTGACAACAACATCAAGAACAACAACAACAACAATTGCCTCTACAAGCAGCGCAGCCAATAAGAAAAAATAACAATAAGAAAAGAAAAGAAAAAACAATTCATAAAGCTGCCGCAGTCGCTGCTGGCGTCGCTGTCGCTGCAGAGCGAAAAGTCAAATTCGTCATGGGTTGTGTGGAGGGTGGTGGGGAGGAGGGTGCTGTCATAAATACAGCGAAACAGAGAGAGAGTGCGAGAGCGCGCCAATAAAATACGCAAGCCGAAGAGGAGTCGGAAATGAAAGAAAGAAAACAATGCGAGCAGAGGCACGCAAAAAAAGCAGCGACAGCGACGTCGACAGCGACGCCAATCGCCACCTTGCGCACCAGTAAGAAAACAGAAAGCAACAAAAACAACAACGATACGCCTTCTTGCCCGCACTCTCTCGCACTCGTGTGCGTGCCGGAGTGTGTGTGCGTGTGTGTGTGTGTGAGGGTTTGTTTATGTACCGTGCATACATACAAATACAAATACATAATTCATAACGCTCATATTCGCTCATCTTGCGCCGCCGCCGTCGACGGTAGCCAACCGCGCGTCGGCAGCGACGCCGTCGTCGTGTGTGTAGCTGCCCTTTTCATATCTGCTGCCATCATATTCCAATGTGATACGCCAATACAGTTACACACACACACGCACACACACGCACACGCACACTGAGGCACATCAAGTTTTTGATAGACTCTCATAATCATAACCAAAAACAAGAACAACATTGAATGCTTACAGGTTGCTTGGCTCTCTCTCTCTCCCTCGCTCTCTGTGCTGCTCTCACTCTCGTGCTTGCTCACTCACTCACTCGCTCGCTCTCAGTGTTTGGCGCAACAGCAGCAGCAGCGCAGCGGCAGAGCTACAGCGCTCTGTCTGTCGCGCTCTCTCGTACTGACATGCGCGCACTGTTAGCTTAACAGTCTTATACGCTGTTACCGAATGCAATTTCGAAAATGTTAATGTGCATTGTATGGTTAACAGCACTACCCCTTCGAATGTTAACGCGAAGTATGTTAAGTACCCGACGAGTGAGTGTGCATGTGTGTGTGTGTGTGACAGAGGGAGGGGATTTATTTTTATGTGCAGGCAATACATACCTGTGCGAGTGTGTGCGTGTGTGTGTGTGTGTGTGCGTACATATTCAGCTTGTTATAATCGCTCGAGTAGTTCATAAAAATTTAAAATAACAACAAATGATTTTCGTATATTTTGCTCATTAGTTTTTTGTTGCTTATTCAAAATTCCATTAGCTTTATAACCATAAAGAACAGCGCGATTTTTATTTTATGCGCCCTCGCGTTCCTAAAATGGCGGCCATAAAAAACGTTTTACTATCGCACAAAAATACACAAAGAATAACAAAAATTCCTTAATGCCAATTCAAATTTGTTAACTATATGCGAAGTCAATAAAAATTAAATATTGTTAGCATTTGTTGAATAAATTAAAGATTCAAAATTTAGCTGGAGATTGGACGATTTGAGTGAAGGATTTATTTATAATAAATTAGATTATACCATAGATACCAATATTAATCCGATATATATCATTTATTATACTATTTTTTATATTATAATCACATCTTAGTTATATTTTTAATCTAATTTTACTCCAGATTACAAAATATTTGAAGTTTTTATTGCATTTTAAGATATGTTAAAAGATCAGCTTTACCTTATGCTTTAAATCGTTAAAAAAGTCTTATATTTTTATTATAATACTTTCACTATATGCATTTATTTATTTTTATCTTTCGAAATTAAGATATTTTCTATATCTTTTTTATGTGATTAAATGAATATTTAATATATTTTTTATTTTTCCAGCCCTCCTCACGTCTTTTTCCATTAAAGGTTCCGCTCTGTCAGTCAGTCTTCCCCTTTCTCTCTCTCGCTCTCCTCTCTGTACCGCACATCCTTAATCAATATGCAATCGTGCAGTCTGATTTTGTCACCCCGTTTCTAATACCCTTTTTCACTTTCTACTTCGCCTTCTCCTTCTCCTTGTGCTGCTTATCGCCGCGCTGCGATCTAGGAGAAAGCATCGCATTTTAATGATCGCGCGGCTTCTTTGTCGATCTAATTAAAAATCGAAACAAAAATTGAATAAGTCCAACAGAAAATAATTTACAAAATGCGAACGTAAGCGAAGGAAGGAGTAAAAAGGGTGGAAGGAGGGCAAAGAAGAGCAGGAAAAACGATCGAACATTGAAAAACGGAATCGCTTCCGCTTGCAGTTAACAAATTTATGAGGCGGTTCGGGGTCAAAGGAGCGCAGACAAGAGAAATGGAGACAGAGAGAGAGAGAGAGAGAGAGAGAGCTAGTGAGATATAGTAAGTAAATAAATAAAAGTTATGGTCAGTTCGCGTCGGGCATGCGCAATGTTTGGGCAGAGGTTTTTATGGTGGCCCAGCGGAGCCTCAGTAAACGCCGATCCTCAGATCCTCCGCTCTCTCTCTCTAAAAAGGATTTCACATTCCCTACGAATTTCCATTTTCCATTTTCTTTCGTTTGTTCTCCCCGCGTTTTTCACACTTTGCCCATAGAAATTATGGCAAATTCAACAAGTGATTCCACTGTGCCTGCAGACGTGCCCCGTGTGGGTAGATGGCGAGGGGTTTTATGACCACGTCCCTCTCCCTCCTCTCTCTCTCTCACTCGTTTTGAGAACTTCAACAATTTCAAAAAATTTTATTTGATTTTAATGTTGAACATTTTCGCCGCCTGCCCAAGCAAGAGACCCACAAAATAGAAGAGCCCGAAACGTTCCAGGCCCAGCTCCGATCTCCGATCTGCATTAGCATTCCGAGCATGTTGCCTTGAAAATTTCTATCAAAACGCGAACTCATTTAAATCGCTGACAGACGCGTTTCATGTTTGCTTTATGAGCTGAACCTCATTTCACAGGCCCCTCCCTCCCCCGCCCCCCTCTTTCTTTGAGTTCTACTGGGGCTACTGGGGGCCTCTATGGCTTATTAAAGAGCAGTTGGTTCCACTTTTTCGACGATTCGACGTGCATTTCAAGTGCATTGAAAAGATCAAACGATCATCGGCTCAGAGTGGGAGGAATACAGAGCAGGGGGGAGGGGAGGGGAGGGGGTAGGTTGCTATATCTCATAGATCTAATACTGGGAAAAGTTTTTAAAGTTTGCGTTGGCTATAAAAGATTTGAGTAACTTTATTCAAGATACTTTTGAATATGTGAGTTACTTTGACTTTAAAAGCAATGTTAATTTAATGTTAGTCATTAATGTTAAGTTCATTAAATTATCTAAGAGCTTAACAGATCTGTTTTGCAATTTATCGATGAATGACTAAAAAATATTGAAGCTTACTTTGCGATAATTTTGTTCTAACTAATAAAAACAATTATAAATCAATTACAAATATTATTGACATATTGTTTTACTAAAATAACCTTAGTTAATTTCCAGATCGCAATAGGAAATCATTCCCACTAGTTCAATGTGATCTCTGAAAGATTAAAAAGGTTAATTTTTAAAATATTTGAGTATTTCTCCTAACCTAAGTTTTAATAAATCTCAAGATCATATAATAAAACAAATACAGAAGCAATAAAATATAGTAACCCTTCTTACCATGTGGGAAGTTCATTAAATGAAACTTTCCGCTCATTTCGATAGTGTCAATCAATCAATCAGACTCATCAGTAGCCAAATCAATTGGACACGCAGAACCTTGAAAATCTCAGAGAGAACTCCAAGAGAAGTCAGTAGAGAAACCAGAGGGAACTCAGGAGAAGCTCCGAGGAACCGCAACATAAATCTTTCAATCAACGCGATATAAAAACCTGCATAACATTTATGGACTTGGTCGAGAGTGTCCTTTAATAAACTGCCAGAGGTTGAGGGTGAGGATGATACCATATAAACATTTTTATAGCACAATATTTAAATTCTCCCCTATATAGTCTGTGAGGCAGGTAAGCCCGAACTGGAATCGTGTAATTACGCATAAATCAGAGAAGGTTTCCAATGCATAATGATATCTTCATAGAGGCACACAAACACACACACACACACACACATGGACCTGAGAGTCGATCAATATTTCATTGATAGAGCGTAGGATACGGCGCAAAGTTGGAATTACGAGACGCAGATAAGGAAAATGTCAACAACTCATCGAGAGCGGGACGACGAGAGGAAGGCAGGGAGTGGGAGCGAGACAGTGAGTGCCATAAATTGTGCAAGCGACCCGAGCGATATTAAAAAAGGATTTCCTTGTGTGTGTGTGTGTGTGTGTGTGTGTGTGCCCTGACCCGAGGCAATAATAATTAAAAAATAAAGAAGGGAAAAAACAAAAGAGGAAAAACTGAGAGTCAACTTTGGTTTCTACCTGCAGAGCCTGAATGAAAATCGAAACAGAGCAGCGAATTTGGCGACAAGTGGACAAAAAACGTAGAGAAGAGGAAGAGAGAGAGAGAAGAGGAGAGTAGGGGTGCAGGTACTGCAGGTACAGGCCCTGCCGCAGGACGTGAGGCGCCGCCTGCCTCATAACTTGCCCCGTTGGCCCGATAAGGCTGAAGGTGCAACTGGGCGAGAATTCATAACAACACATGACATGGACATGAACCTGCACATGGACATGGACCTGGACGTGGACATGGACATGGGAACTGGCGCCACTCGGCATCCTGTGCGTGTGCGTGCATGCCGCATCCTGTTCGAGGCGCGTCTTATTTCGATAATGCTCAATTTGGTGCCAAATCGAATCAATTCATTTGGCAAACTCAAGTGTACGCAGCGACCGCATGCCACGCCCCCTCCCTTAGCACCATCACTACGCCCCTTCTGCGGCCGCCTTCTGCCTCGCTGGCATGCACGCATAATTTCTCAAGTGCCCCTCGACTCTCATTGCCAACTTCCTTTGTCAATTGCACTCACTTAACGCGCACGCACCCCTCCCTATCCCCCCTCCCTTCATACTTCTGTCTACCTCCCTCCCTTATTGCTGTGGCTCTGCACATTATATTTGCACAATTTCCAACACTGTTCAGCAATTTGCGCGCCTCTTCAGCGTCTTCTTCTGCATTCGCCCGCAAAAAATCACTTCACAAATTGTTGACAATCCCTCCCCTTGCCCCTCCGTCCTCTTGCCACGCCTCTCTGTGTTGTGTGCTCAGCGAGTGTGCAATTTCTGCAAAAATAAAAAAAGAGAACGTACGGAAATTGTTGAAAATTAACTTGGACGGAAAAGTTAAGAGCTTTTCATTACGCTGAGAGTTATGAGAGAGCGATAATGTATTTGGCATTGAAGGAGCGACAAGGGGGATAAATGAGGTTATGGTAAAAGTATGGTTAATGTGTGAGATATACTATATATAACGTTACGAATTCCATAAATGATGTAATCAGTTTACTAAAATGTAATAAGTTCTATAAATTATCTCAACTCCTTATGATCTACGAGGTGTGTTCAAAAAGTAAGGAGACTTTTTAAATTTCATGGGCAATGTACTTTCGATTATCGATTTTTTATTTTGTTATATTAGTACACTCTTTCCGAAGATCTCTACCAAGTTTCAAGTGTATAGCATTTTTTGTTTGGTTGTGAGAGGCGTAAAGGTTATAAGTGTTTTGCGTGCTCGGCGATTTTTTGCTAAATTTTGACCAAAAGAACCGTCGCATGAGCATCGCTCAAGAGCTGTTGAATGAAGTCAACGATGATCATCAGCTTAACCTAAAATGCTAAAGAAAACAGTAGTAACACCCAGCAAATTTATATAATCATTAGTAAATGATATTAAGGTCAATGACTAACCTATTTGTGACCTATTTTTATGACTATTTTTAACGTGACCAAAATTCGATTTTCGCATTAAAGATCAACATCAAGTCGAATCAGTCTGCCAAAAGATCAACTAACTTGTTAAAATGCAAAGAGACTAGAATAAATGTATCTATATATTCGCCGAAGTAGCTAACTTTGATTCTCAGTATTCAGCGCTTAATTCAGTGATCGATGAGAGCTTAATCTAATCACTAAGTCTCAATATTTCATTTAATTGCAAACGAAATCTGAGTCATTATGGTCATTTAAATTAATTAATTTCATAAAAGAACAATGTCTATTTTATTTCTTAAAAGATAAATCTTTAAAAACTACTTTAAATAATTTCCTTAAGAAGTTCGTTGCCCAAACTAAGATTGCTTTTCCCAGAACTCATATATGATGCATAGGAATATGTGGGATATAATGTAAATTAAAATAGCCATAAACTTTCGAATCGTTGTGCTCTCTTTCTCTCTTATCGATCCGCACAGTAGCGCGAAGAAGGCGCTCGAGGAGTAATTAAAGTGGGAATTGGATTAGCTGCACAATTAGTCGCAATTAGAAGAAAATTTTAAGAGCGCGCCGATAAGACGATATACGACGAGTATACGACTAGCGACGGCCTGAGATGTGAAACTGCGAAAAGGGTTTGCTATAATTAGGTTTAATTGCATCTCGAAATATCGATAAGGTTGCGATCGAAAGTTTTTACGAGCGCGTGTCGAGGAAAGGTAGACTGGGAAGGGGGTAGGCAAGAGAGGGAGGGAAGGAGGATGGTGTGAAGGATGTAGAGTAGACACTTGATGGTCTCAGTCCAGGTACCGTTTCGTTACATCCTGCAAAGGATGCAAGGGCCTGAGTCGGGGCCATAAAACGAGTGTTTACGAGGCAGGTCGAGGCGCGGGTCATGGGTCATGGGTTACGGGTCGCTGATCGCGCATTGTGATGTCTGCTCTAAATGTAAACCAGACAATTTATCTTCTATTATTGGTAAACATACCCGCCCGTCCAAGGCCAAGGATGAGCTCGCCCGCTCGCGACTCTCTGTGGAAAAATCAAAATTTTATGATCGTCTTAGAGAAATTTCTCAGTGTGGCCCGGCCCTCGTTGCGGAAACATTTGAAAAGCCATAAAAACGCAACCCTATGACACGACTAGCCCCATCTCACTCACACATTCTCTGGCTATCTCGTACAACTGGTGGCATTATTACCAGCGAAAAACAAATATCCATAAAATCGTGCGCTTTTCATCGACAATTTCCCGGCATGCGCGGCTCGCGCGCGCGTTTCCATTTGTTTTTCTTCTGTAAAATTTGTTTCAATTTTCTCAAGTTTTATGCGTTTTCTATTGAAACAATGACAGAGATGATGATACGGGTTACGGCCCGATCTCTTTCCCCCCCTTAGCTCACAGTGTGAGTTTGATATGATATTAACGAGTCGCCCGATCGGTTATATGTGCTATATACAATATATGTGTGTGTATTCCCAGCCGATCAATGTCTATTTCGAGTATTCGTTTTCGGTTTTATTGTGGTTCATTTGCAGTTGCAGTTGCCCCCGTTGCACCCCCTCCCGTGTCAGCTCCAGTGGCGGGCTTTACGACCTGTAATTGATGTTAGTTTTAGCATAATTTATTGTTGCATTTTACGGCTTCATTCGAACCCTTTAATGGCCCGAACGTGGCCCGCGATTCGTCGGAATCAAAAATTATGATATTTTTGAAAATTTTTACTGCCTGCGCCTGCGGCACCGCAGAATGTAGCTGCCTCCCCTCTCACTCTCTCTCTCTCACTGTTCCTGTCATCATTATCATATATGCCTGGCAGATCGGGCGCGATATTTATGGCGTTTGCAGTGTGCAGCACAGTGGGGCAGAGGGGTAGGCAAGGCGGCAGCTGGAGCGAGCATTGAACCATTCTTATGTGATTTAATTACCAGGAATTTGAGGTTATTTTTATGAAATATGATTGTGGTTAAACTGTTTGAGGTATTTTTATAGCACATACTATAGTTTCTTAAATATTGTGAATGGGAAAAGTTTTATTTAAGCGATAGAAATTGAAGGAATTATTGAAGAAAACAGAGTCTTTGCACAACTTGTTGAAAGATCGAAAAATATCAACACTAAATGCATTAAAATTTTAGGAAACAAATCAAAATAAATATTTTTGAATTTTTAAGGCCAATTATGTAGTCAAAATCACAAAGATTAATTTAAACTCTACTTAAATTCAAAGTCAGAGAAAACCAAAATAAATTCATTTATTTATAATTTCATTTTTGTAATTAGTAATTTGTGATTATTTATTATTCAATTATTATTATTGTATAATTTTTTATGTGCAGTTAAATCGTAAATAGATTGAACAAATTTATTGTTAAATTTTTGATTAGTTTGCATTAGTTTCCTCCTCCTCTCGCCCTACCCCAACAAGGCAAACAAATTATAATTGATTTGAAAAATGATGCGCAATTAAGCAAATTTCGCATAGCATAAATGAATTACAGACAGTTAATTGCAGTGCCAGCTAAACTGCTATTAATTTAGCCTTTTTATCGCCAATTATTGCAAACATATTATGAGAATGAGTTATAATTAAACGGATAATGGTTCAATTTGCTCGCATTACCGCGTGCAGAATTCGCATAATTGGCAGGGGATTATGGGGTACCAGGAGAGGAAGCCCTTGCTCATGTAATGCCGTGAGTAATCAGCTGGTTTCTCATCAAGCTGCTCTCATTTTATGGCTGAAGATCATCGTGAGACGAACTTGCGATCTGATCTACTTCGAGGAAAGAATTTCGGCGAAAAGTTCAATGACAATTTCGGGGCAGAATGTGCCCGGACAATGAATGGCGCCGTTCGAAATGCGACTGGCCCCTGACTACTCCTCTCTCCTCCTCCCCTTCTGTTGGGACCCTCTGCAAACCCGTTGCTTAAGTGGCGCTTAGACTGCGCTTCGCTGCAGACCATTTTGGGGCATTTCTCAGGCCCAATTTTGCGGGCGCTTTTTGCTGCTTTTTAATAAGCCAAGTTATGCGCCCTGCCGCCAGCTTTCCTCCACCTCCTCCCCCTGACTCCGCCCCTGGCCATGTCATGTCGTTTTATAATGTGCCTGTCTTAATATGATTTTTGTCCCCAATGTCGACGGACATACCGCGAATTCCAAAACGCATCGTTTGGGGCTGCACGTCGGGCTGGGTCCACTTGTCAGCGTCGCTTTGTCAAACTGTCATATGCTTGTCGCACGCTGGCCAAAAAAAAGGCGAAGCCTGCCCCGGCCCGGGAGATATATTAGCTGAAATTTTAATTACAGACCGGAGAGTGGACTTCTGCGGCGATCTTGAGTGCGGTACCCACTGGAATTGGTGAAGAAATGGGTAGATAGGGTTGAATAAGCTCTTTGAAATGAAGAGACACATAAAAGCTCATGTAGTATATTAATATTAATGATAATATTTTACTATTTATTATTTTTTGTGAGTTTTTTTTTTTTTAAAATAAAAAAAGTGGCAGATCTCCACTGTTATAAGACTTACACACATCAAATTTGGTATGGGAGCTGCTCCACTAAATACACATCTGGCATATTTTTCAAATTTTGTGTGCCTAGCTCATATACCCTGTAAAACTAAAAATTACGTTTATTTACTGTAGTTTTCAAGTTACCAAACTGAAATTTGGTGTTTACTTAGATAATTTGAATATTCAACTGAGCTAAAAAGCTCAAAAAGATTGGCCTAAAAATAAAGAAGTTATGCAATTTTTTTCATTTTAAAATAAATAAAAATATATAAAAATGTTTCCTGTTTGTCTAAGGTATTATCCGAACTTGAATTACTAAGACTTCACAGCTCAATATTATATTGCATAAAGTCACGCCCACTCTACACCCCTTTTTTTGCTACTCCACAGGGTACTTCATAGTCGAGCAACCCTCACTGCTTTGCTTATTACTTGTTTTTTGAAGCATTCGCATATTTTCCATGTTTATAAAAATTTAATTGATTGATTTATTTCGGCAGGCCGCTGGAGCATGCGACTTGCACTCCGCTACTGGTCGGGCTCCTCCACTGCAGCTCCACGAGGGCTGCCTCGGCTGTCTTGGCTGCGGTAGTTCGGGCAGGTAGGTGGTCAATGAAATACTTTGGCAGTTAGTGCGGTTTTTGACAAATCAATCGAGCAGGCACAGCGAGAAGCAGAGAGAGGAGACAGCGAAGGAAGAGCAGGAGGAGGAGGAGGAGGAGGAGGGGGAGGTGAAGACGCTGGACAAAGCCGAGCTAAGTGTACTGTAAACTGTCTCAATAGCAACGCCTACAAATCGCTCGGGTGCTTGCACTAATCCGGCCCGATCGGCTCGGGCACAGCTGGAGCTCAACCAGTTGAAGAGGGAACGAGAGAGAAAGAGAGACAATGGACAATGGCCTGGGGCGGCGGCCTTTGTTGGCTTTAGAGCCGCCTCACCGCATCTTGGCAAATGTCCCGCAAACAGGATCAATCAGCCGAGAACACTGAGATCAGCCGGATCAAGCGCAAAAACTAGTGCAAATTTCTTCATCCTCTGGGCAGGTAGACCAGCGTCCAGGGTCCGTGTTCGTTCTTCGCCCGCTCACTGACCGGAAAATCCGATCGAAGGGATTATATTTTCTCATCCTCTCAGTCCTGTCGTCCTCGGAGCAACTCGTCTCGTGTTTGTGCGACAATTAAGGCAAATATTTTGCGTACTAATTAAGCACGGCTTACGGCCTACGGTACCTCTCTGCAGGTCCAGTCCCAGGTCCGGTCCGGCCTGGACGTGCATTTGCATACAGCGTACCGGATTTGCAGCCATTACCCTTTTGTTGCCAAAGGATTTGCCAGTGGGCGTTGCCCGTTGTCCTTCTCCGAACAGTTCCACGGAACATGCCACGCATCGCGCTCGGCACAATATCAATGTCTTCACGCTGCGTTCGATATTTCCGCCTTGGCATGATATGCAAATATTGACAGACATCATTTTTCAATATCTGAGCGTGAAATCTGTCAGAGTGCAGTGCAGTCCAAGGCGAAGGAGGAGTAAAAGGAGTGGAGAAATCGACCTCAAGGACAACTCTAATTGGCAAACAAACCCTTTGTGCCTGCCCGGTTCGGGAATGACAACTGAGCGTGCCGAATTTCCTTCTTAATGTATGAGAAATTTTTGATATGTTTTAAAAGGATGAGAACATTTATTTAAATAATTTTATTAATTATTTTTGTTTATTTATCAATTACTTTTATTTAATTACTGCAAATCCAAAAAAATGCAGCTTTCTTAAAACAATTTTACAGTCAGCTGTTAATCGATAATTGCTGACAGGAGCAGTGTTGTATTTAAGAGCAAGGTGAACGTCGGCAAATACAAAAAGTCACGGACTTATCAAACGACCCTCGTATTTTGAGGGGTTTGAGATCGTCTGCTTTCAATGCCTAAAAAACGTAAACAAAAAACGCAGCTATAATCTATGAGAAATTTTACAGTCATGATGTTAATCGATAACATGCTGACAGGAGAAGTGCTTGTACATTTAGTAGCAGTTTGCGCAGGGCAAATTTACATGATATATTAAAGCTACAAATATAAAGACGACACTGATAAATAGATAAGTATATAGTTCAATTTATTATATAATATATGTAACTATGCTCTACTCAAATACTATTTGAATACAAAGGTTATATAGAATTAATCAATAGAGTTTTTATTGGATGATTGTTAACATAAGAAACAATATTATTTAATTTATATTTTTTCATATTATAAGGTCTGATCTTTACCTCTACATAATACTCTGGATTACACTCTACTATAAATTGAAGATATTATAATAATGATTATACCAATATAATATATTTTTATATCATCTAATCAAGCTACAACTTATACTTCTTGTACACAACTCCTTCTCCAGTCACCTTAATCTTCTCCCGCCTTCCCCCAGCCACATAGAGATGATATCATCCATTGCACAGTAGCATGATTTATGTGCAGAATCTCCTGCTAGTTGGCGGATAATATGTTAAACAAATCCTTCGTGCTTACGGCAGTTGTAAGCTACCAACCCGTTTCCGCTTATGGGCATCATTTTGCTGGGCTCTCTCTTCCGGCTGGGAGACTTATGGCATATCATGACAGGGCGACGGAAAACGAAATCATCTTTGCGTCAGCAAGTTCCAGCGATGACAGGATAAGCGAGGCCAGACAGGATGCAGGGGGACAGACAGACAGACGGACGGGGAGGATGGTGAGAAATATGTTCGCTGCCATAATCGACGCTAAATAGCGGCACGCGGCGCACATTTTCCGGCTAAAAACTGTAACGAGGGGGGAGAGGGGTCGATTGTAATGGAAATCGAAATCGAAATATGTTGACTTTGCTTTTTGTTGGGTGCACAAAAGATTATCGCGACGAGGGGTGAACGGGGCACGGGGCACGGGGCGACACGAGGCACACGCTCATTATGGAAAATAATTTCATAACTCGTGCAGGGTTGCCCCCTTCCACTGCGCCACTGTCTGGCGCGACAATGTGCGAACAGGCGCCGCTGTGGCATGAACAACTTGCAACACGCAAGGCGCAATTGCACCCTGCCTCTCTCTCCCCCTCTCGCTCTCCCTCTCTCTCTCTCTGGTGGTGTTGCTATAATTTTATGAGCGATTTCATTATTAATATGTTACATAATGTCGGGTGCAAGTGGAGGCCGGAACGTGGCACGTGGCACGCGGCAGGAAGGCGTTTTGTTTACACACAGCACTTGCCACATGCCCACTGCCTACTGCCTTGTGCCACATGACCCCTTTTGCCACTGCCCCCTACCCTACATGGCGCTGATTTAATGAAATGATTTCGTGGCCAAAGCAAATATTGGCCTTGGTCTGAGCAGAGCAGCGCAGGCGACTCCTTTGCGAATCCTTTGAGCGCCTTGGAGCGTGCAGTTATGTTTGCAGCGGAAGCAATAAAAAGTCGCAGCCCCCGCCCTGCTTAACACCCCCTCCCCCTCACTGCCAACTTGCCTCCTGCTACTTTGCTTTGAATTGCAGTTGCCGGCGACAAATCAATTCAAGTGCAAAACTTGCCCCCGAATTCGTTAGTTGTAGGGGAGGGGGAAGAGGCAAGGGAGGGGGAGTTGCAGGGCTGCAGCCTAAGTGAAATGCGAGTAGCCTCAACTGGTGGCAAGTTGGGGGTGCAAGCAGCGTCTTCTTACTCTCTTTCTAATGCGGCAGCAGGCGACGCATCTGTTGGCGCTTCATGCTCTCTCGTCCTTTCCCCCTCGTTCTCATTTTCATTTTCATTCAAGTGTTTTCACTTTCGCTCGACACTGAGCTGAGCTGGGCTCCCCTCCTTGCCTTCCCTGCTGCACTCGCCTCCACTTTCTCCTTCTCTGTTCCTTCCTCCTCTCTTTGGTGGCATGTAAACAAGGCGTCGTGGTGTAAAATGTCGCTGGTGCCAATTGAATCTTCTCTCTCGCTCGTCGATGCTGGAGCTGGGTCAACAAACTGTGTGCCTCGCTCCCTTATTCCCCACTCCCCTTCCTCCTCAACCTTTGCTAGCAAATTGATTCATCCCTCGGAAAACAAAGTCCAAGACGACATCGCAGATCGTATGTTTTTCCTGGCCAAGCAAATGTTTAAATCGAGCAACTGCAGTTAGTAAGAGGTGTGTGTGGGGTGTGTGTCTGGAGAGTGTGTGTCTGCCAAGCATATTTATCAATTACACGGCAAGCTATTGGTATTTAGAGAAGAGATAGCGCAAGATTTGAGAGAGAGAAAGCAATTGTGGTCTAAGTGCTGCCTTAAAGTAATATATCTTTCGCTGAGGAACTTATAAATAACTACACCTGGAGAAATATAGAGAGAGGTCTACATACTTCACTGTTGAATTTACTTGAAGTAGCTCTGACTGTTTTGCACTGCTTTTCAATTCACAAACTCTGGTTTAATGCAGAAATCTAAGCTCAGATAAAAGTAGAAGAGATTGATTGAAATTTACTTTATTATAAGTTAACATCCTTGTAAACTACTTATAAAGACTTCAAAATAGAATTTTCTATTTATTAGTAGAAATATTTCAACTTATATACGGACAAAATGGAAAATTTTGATATAATTGATTAAAGTTTATTCTAAAACTTAAAAATTTTTTTTTTTTTGGATTTTTCATTTTTTAGGCCAACCCTATTTTAGTTATACATTGTACAGCAGATGTAAATGTACATTTTTATAAGTAAATCATAGTGTAAAATTAAAAAAAAAAATAGTTTTTAAAAGACAGTTTAGTTAGGTTTGTTCTTAACTTTCATTCAATTTAATCAACTTACCTTATAAACTTACGTATTCCTTGTTTTAAGTTCACATAGGTACCCCCCATCTTATATGTATATCCCTTACATAATGTCAAGTTCTTTTGGGAACTCCAACCTAACAATGAGTCCTTCAATTGCACTGCAGTAATTAGGCTAAAAATTTGATCAAACCTTCCTCTCTCTCTTCTTTTAAACACTCTTTAAGTATTACACTATAAATATTCATTATATATATTTCTAATGATTTTCCATTCTACAAAGTATTCTAATTCTATAATCTTACACTCATTAACTAAGCAATCAAAGAACTGCCAAGCAAAGATACTCGTACAAAGCTCCACTTGCCCCTCCAATTATAAACAAATAGCAAGTCATGTTCCGCCCAAAACATGCCTATAAATATATCGAATGAAAAGCAATTCAAAATGCATTTGCCGCTACATTCGAATCACTCAGTCGCGCACTCATTAGTCATATCCATAACTCAAGCCACGAATTGGGCGCATCATTCAGCTCATTCGAAGGCATTTACCGGGTGCGGAGGAACTGGAGTTCAATTAATTGGCCTCCATTATGAGTTCGGCACGTAAACCTCCCACTCGGGACGCAGGCAAAGGATTAGTTTTCAGGTTGTGGAGCGACATTAGCGCGGATTACGGTGCGGGCGGGATGCATCCAAGAGCTGCACTGCACTTCGAATGGAGGCCCAAAAATAGTCAAATCATTAGTTGCCGAAATTTATGTGAGGCGTGTGGGAGGAGAGGGGAAGCTGCTGCGGCAAACTGCTGGCGGCACGTTCCAAAACAATTTAGAAAATAATAAATGGCAAACATAAATTAAATTATTGTAATATTGCATTTTGTCGTAAGCTCCCGAGGCGAACCGAGATGCGCCTGTCGCGCAATTAACCAAAGTCCCCTCAGGCAAGGGGAGGGGCCCCTCCACAGGGCCTCCAAAATATGGAATACAAGCTCAACGAGGGGACTGGGAATGGGAATGTCAAAAACGCAATTATTTATACAAACTGAAACATTTTAAAATCAATTAGAAAATGTGGCGACGCATGGCAGAGGATCGTCAGATCGCTCAGATCGTTCAGATCGGTGGATGAAGCCACCACAGCCACCGACTTCAGCTGCGTGTGCTTTGTTTATCCATGCGGCACAAATGAAGTGCAGCCCGTTTGTCTGCAGCTATCGGGGGAGGCCCACAATATCTCTCACTCACTCCTCCCCTCTCCCTCTGCATGACAATGTCAATGACAAATCACGGGCAGCACGTCAAAAATCTGTCCTGAAATATTTGAGCTGTCAATTTGGCCGCCGCCAGCCGGCGGAGGAACAGTTCCTTTGCTAGTTGACTTCGTTCTTCTAAAATTAGTTCACAAATATTGTTACAAATGTGTTGAGTCCAAACAACTGGAAACTAATGAGAGATCGACTGGCTTCCCTGCCTTTCGTCTACCTCTGGCACGACCTCAAGTGGGTTGCCTACAATTTATGAATCATTTGAAAGACGAGGGCCCCACTCGAGTCACTCACTCTCGACCGAATGCCGAACCAAATCACTTGAGTACACAAATACAACAGAACATGCGACTACTCGGGTAGTGCAGAACCTATGACAATATTTCCATTGGGCAACATGACAAATATAAATAAACAATTGACGAAATATTAGTAATAACATAAGGAACAATGTTCGTAAGGAATGATTGAGAAGGGATAAATTTTTAATTTGGATGTCAAGGAATCTGTTTGCAATAATAAAATTTAATATGTTACTTACTTCTGCAAACATCTGTATCATTCTATGTATAATTTTAAGTTTGTTAAGATTGTCTTCTTGAGTATTAGTTAAAAATAATAGATATAATAATTTTAATAGATATATTCTAAAGTAGATCTATGATATTTCGATTAGGTTAAACATCATGTGCAAAAAGACCTTTATTAAATTTAATGGAGATAAGTTTAGTATCATATAAGTTTCATATACGTGCTGTTTTCGGTCTTGGCTAACCTGGGTCTTCCATTGGAACGATTGGGCTTTGGTTTTCGTTATCATCACCATATACCCATGATTCGGCACCAGTTATGACCCTTTTGGGTAAATGTGGGTCATCGTTAACGTCATTTAAAAGCTCTTGAGCGATATTCATGCGACGGTTCCTTTGGTCAAAAAATATCAAAATATTGCTGAGCACGCAAAACACTTATAACCTTTAAGCCTCTCACAACTAAACAAAAAATGCTATACACTTGAAACTTAGTACAATGTTCGGGAAGAGTGTACCAACATAACAAAACAAAAAAATCGATAATCGAAAGTACATTGCCCGCGAAATTTGAAAAGTCACCTTACTTTTTGAACACACCTCGTATATCTGCACAAACAGAACCATATAATATATACTCGTAGTTGTATGTTTATAACACTTTGTTTACAACCCTAAGCACCCTGCCTTTCATATTGTAAACTTTCTTTAATTAATATTAATCTTCTCTGAATATTTTATATATCACCCACTTTTATAGCTCCTCTACCTTTCCATCCAATTAGAACCTGAAGAAAATCAATCTGTGGCTCAAGTAATTCTCACTTTAACTGCTTAGGTCGATTAGGTCGATAAAAGTTTCACAGCTCTGTGAGATGTGTCAAATACGACATGACATACTATATTCGATATATGTCAACAGCTTTTTAGCTCTTTCGGGTATTCGAAATGTTCGATTGGACATTCCTCTGCATCGCACGAAGCGATACGATGACGATTCGATACAACACCATTTTCGGTTAATAATCAACAGGGGCAATAAAATTAAAAATACATTTACCAAATATTGAATTTCAATGTAAATAAATTCAAATTAAACAAAGGCCCCCAACAAAAAAAACAACAACAACAAACTAAAGAAACGAAACGAAAAATTCGCTTGAAATCATAAAAACGACCAAAATTTTGATGGGTTCGTTTTACACAGATCTTGAACACGAAGATGTGGCATCTGCTCCAAAGTGGCTGCTGTAACGAAAGACAAAAACAAACAGAAAACAAGAGAGAGAGAGGAACGAAAGGGCGGCAAAGAAAAACTCGAATAATGATGAATTAATTGAGTATAAAATGTTGAGAGCAAGGCAGGAATCGTAAAAAATAAAACACACTCGCGCAATATCATAAAAATTATACAGTAACCGATTGAGATAGTAGTCAGACAACAGAAAGAGAAGGAAAGAGAGAGGGAGAGAGAGAGAGAAGGAGAGGGAGGGGAGATACTACGATACTTTCACAAGCTGTCAGCTGTAAATTCGAGAATCGAGAGAATCGCTTCAATTCTCGGAGAGTTTCTCGGAATACGCATAAGAACTTTTATGCTAATGAGTCGACCCGCCTCGGAGCTGGCATTAAATCATGCTAATGGCCGGCCCACGTTGTCGATCGAGCCACAGTAACTCCTCCCCCTGCCAACTGCCTCTCTACCTCCCCCCTCCCTTCCCCCTTCACCCTTTGGCTTAACAGATTAAATTGATTAATTCCATGTTGGCGGGTCGCGAGCATATTTCGCTTAATTTCATTTCCGCTTCACAGCATTCTCCTCCACTCCCCCCTCCACCCTGCCCACTCTACACTTGTTTGTTCCGCTCGCCCTCGAGTGGCGTAATTTTTTCCGCCGTTCCGAATTCATTCACTTTGCCAAAAGGGTTGCGAAAAAGTAAAAACATATATCGGATAGAAAAAAACACACAGAGAGAACAAAAACTCTTTCGCATCATTTCGCTTTTTGTGCGAATTGTAACTGTCACCGATTCGGCTCGGGGGTTGTTCGACGACCTTATAGACGAGTTCGCAGCGCGTTATTGATCTGAACGATGCGTTGTCAATTCGCCTTGATGCATCGCACACACGAGATTGATATAACATGCTCCATATTTGGGTTGCGCCAAAGGGTTTCCGACTTCCCCATTCGTCACGCATCTACTCAGGCACGCTAGCTAGTTATATCGCCCCGAAGATGTGTTCAAAGGCGAAAAGCGAATTTTCATGTCATCTGTCAGAAGGTTTTGACGCCGTTTTTCGCCACTTCAATTTGCCTCATCTCTGCTGCAGGCACAATTCATAGATTTCTCTCGACTTTTCACTGAGATTTGCATTCCGTTTTTGCAGCTGTCAAATCTGACACAAATTCAGATGAGTTACTTAGATACTTAGTAATGCGACAGTTGACAGCAAAAGATGATTCATAAAATGCATAGAACACTTGTGAGTAGATATGAGCAATCTTGACTGGTATGAATCAGGCAGTTTTAGGTAACTACTACATTTTTACTAGTCCCTAAAGCAGAAGGAACGCATACATACTTACTTACAAGTACGTATACCTACTTGAGTTATCAGGTGAGCCAATCAATATTTTAACCTGAAATTCTGAGAAGAATCTTGAAAAATATAAAACAAGTAAACAGTATTAGAACAATTTAAAAGTCTCAGAGAGAAAGTGGATTATATTTCCTTTATTTGCCAACTGAAACTGTATTCATTTGAATTCATATTTATTGTTAATATTAAGGATATACAAATTTCTTTATTACAATAAAGTTCTAGATGTTCAATCAATCAACATCTTTATTGTTTTGAGTGAGACGCAATCCCTCCACCAATTAGAATCTCTTTCGTGAACCTCGTGCTGATCGTCTTTTCTATATTACTCTCCATTTCTTGCCATTTTCATTTCCATTTCTTTCCCTATTTTTCTCCTTTCTTTCACTGCAAATTGACTAGAGTGTGTACCACAAAACAACCTTAGTATTTCCTGAGCGAGGCTAATACAATTTTCAAAATTTAGGTAAGTCAATTTAACTTTAACCACAATTCTAGATTTCTTAACCTAACAAAATACGATAGAATTGTTTATGATAAAATCAATAATTTTTTTAATAAGTTATAGAACATTATAATATCTTACAATTAATATATCTTTATATTGTACTACATATGCCATATTATTTATCGCCTTAAGGCACCCCAAGAGAAACTAGTTTGCATTGCAACAGACAGACGAATGCAGGAACAGACAGACATATCTAGATCGACTGCACTGGTGTTGCTGCCTCAGAATATATACTCGTATACTTTATGGGAGAGATGCTTACTAAGGTACATGCAAACCTGGTCAAAATTAATATACCCACTGCAAGGGTATAAAAAGGCAAGCTATTTATAGTAAAATCTATTTCAAGGGGTTTTTAAAACAAAAGCAGGGGTGTTGCCATACAAAAACATACCCTTTATTTGTGAATATGTTGGCAAAACTTTATAAATCACTGACAAAATGAGAGCGAAAAGTGCCTGATAAGTTTCCGACTCGATCGGTTGCGCCTGGCTACGTTGCAATCAAGGAGGGCTCCGAAACGGAATTGCCAATGAGTTGGTACTAGGCAAAGGGGAAGGGGCAAGGGAGGGGGAGTGCGGGGGTGTGGTGGCAAATCGCAGTGCAATAGCCGATATCCAAACAGCAGGCACAAGTGCAAATATGTGCAAATGGTGTAGCCGAGGTCGGTGTAGGCGTTGCTTTTACAGCAAGCGAGGAAGCAGGGGGAGGGGAGAGTCAGCGGGGTAGGTGGTGCAGCTGCGTTGCATTTGCGGAAATGTGTGCACAACATGCAACATAAATGGAAATGCCGCTTTGGAAAACATATTGTTTTTGGGCCCAAAATGCACTAATTTTCCTAACGCGCCCCAACGGGAGGCAGGCGAAAGGGAGATGCGATGCGATGCGATGCGATGCACCCTGGTCCGATAAGGGAGGCAGTTGGGGAGGGGTAGGGGGGTGTAGCGTGCCATGGGTAATGGGTTACAGTCTGAGCCGGAGCTGGCTCACAATTTAGAAATTGGACGGCATTTTTCGTTGAATTGTGTGCTGATTGTAATTCACTCGGTGCGTGTGTCTGTTTGAGCTGGGCACACAGTGGCCATCTCCCCCCCCGTACCCCCTCCCTCTCTGATTGCCACACAGCACACACAGAGAGAAAATTTGAAAATTTTGATTGCATGTTTCGATACAAAATGGCGCTGCAAAGCGAACGTTGATGCTGACGTTGGCGATGTCGATGTCGACGATGATGATGCTGCTGCTGCTGATGATGATGATGATGATGATGAGGCATGCCAATCCCGATGAGGAGGACGTGCTATCCGCTGAAGATTGCAGCACAGTTTGAGTAGCAGCAGCAGGAGGAGGAGCAAGAGCAGGAGCTGCCAAATTGCAGTGCGTGCACTGTGCGTCGCTCCCTCTCTCTCTGTCTCTCTTCCTTTCTCTCACTCGGTGCGACTCGGGCAAATGTGCATTTTAGATCGACGAAGCGTAAATTAGGATTTCAAAATGACATTTGGAATATTTACGACTTTTCCAACGGAGGCCGTAGTCCTCTGCCCACACCCCCTCTCCTCCCATTCCCCCCCTGTTCCCCTCCTCTCCTCCTGCTACTGCGCCATGCGTTGTTGTTCATGGTAATTGCGTAGTCGCAGTTGCCTCCAAAATCGAAATGAAAGGGACGTCGACTAGGTGAGAAGTGGAGGGAGGGATGCGGGGCCTGGACCACGGCCTGTTTGCGTGCACAGGTGCACTCTGTGTGTGTGTGTGTGTGTGTGTGTGTGTGTGTGTCCATTGTGGCGCTGTGCGTTCCTTGTCGACTCTTTGTTGAATTATGCAACTTGTGCAAAAGTTGCACCAAAGTCGAGACTCAAAATTGCCCGAATCGAGGCTTCTGGATTGGAAAATTGTTTGATTGGTTGCAATTTCGAATTCAAATATTTTCACAAGGCCACACAAAGAGAAATTGGCAAAATGGCAAACGGACGAGAGCCAAAAAAAAACATATAAAGAATGAAAAAGAAAAGAAGCAGCACCTAAAAATGGCAAAAAATTGCGACAACATGCAAAACCACTCACCGACTCACCGACAGGCATCTATGGGTAATCAATCTCTTTTTCATATAAGTCAAACTTGTCGCAGTCGTGGCAAAAAATGAAACCAGAGTCCAGAGAGCAGGAGCCAGGATGCGAGCTGCAAGATGATGATGAGGCACCCACGATAAGCTCCTGATGCTGTCAATGTCTCCGGGCTGCCAAAACAGAGCAAAACAAAAGACAAGCGAGACAAACAACAACAATAGTAGGGGGAGAAAGAGCAGAAAAATTATACAATATACACACACACCAAAACACACACAGCAACACACACTTGCCAGTCTCTCTTGCATTTTGTATATTTTCCATTTTCACCGAAATAAATAAACATCATCAATGTCAAATGGAAATCACTCGCACACCAACTCCCCCACAATTCATCCTCCTCCACACACACCCCCCCCCCTCGTACACCCTCGTTGTAGAGTGGCATTTGCTTTTTATGAAACTATTTCAAAATGCGAAACCAATTCGCATAAAATTTTGTCAGCGGCATCTGACAACACAAAATAAAAGCAAATTCAGCAAGCCAAATAAAAATAAGAAACTTTCCCAGCCACACACACCAACACACACCCGCACAGCAAATAAAATAAAAAATAAATATATATGTACGAGTATGTTGGAAAAATAAAAAGCAAAATAAATGTCAATACCATAGTCAGCTGTCTGTCCGTCTGTCCGTACGTCTGTCCCTCTGCCCGTCCGTGTTTATTGACATTTTGGCAAACGCAAATCCAAATCAGAAATAGCGACAGGAGGACGCCAAATCGCTTGGGAGGTCGTTGTTCTCGCTTTCTCTTCTCCTCCCTGCTTCCCCCTCTCTCTGCTTGCCTGTTGCCATTCCGTTCCGGTTCCTGCTGCAAATATTTCCAAAAGCCATTGGCACATGTCCTTATGAATGATGTGTTAATGTGACAGCAACTGACGAATCCTCCGGATGCGCAGTGAGTGTGTGTGTGTGTGTATTGTGTGTGTCTGTGTGTGCGTGCTTATATTACTCTATATATAGTGTTACTAGGTGAGTGTGTGTGGGCATCTGTGGACTCTATGAGCAACGAAATGAAACATATTCCATGACTTTTGTTGGACAAATTTAGATATATGTAAATAGTACTGAAAATGCACAAATGATTTTAGGAAAAGTTCTGTAGAATTTCATTTCGTTTTCGATTTAATGAAAATTTATATTTTGTTGAAAATTAAGATTGATTTTAGATATGTTATAAATAGTTCTAAAACCTCTTATTATTACTATCAGAGGGGAAGAATTATACTTACAATACTATAAACTAGAATTGTAAAATCTGCAAAGAACATGCAGGCATTATTTGTATTATTTTTTAAAAACTATTAATTTATTTATTTATTCATATTTATACATGGAAAATTACTTTTTATTTTTATTTGAGCTGTTTGTGAATAGAATAAAATAATGAATAAAAATACTAATATTTAATAATGATATAATATAATGTGAGATATATTTACATTATCAGAACTACATTTATAATATTTAAAAAATATATATTAATTAATTATTTTCTTAATTTATTTTTATATTAATAAAAATCTCTTTTATTATTTTTATTAGCTCAAAGATTAATTAACTATTTTCTTTATTTATTTTCCTTTATAATATTAATATCTCTTTATTTTCAAATTATTTTTTTATTTTCCTTAATAACCTCCTCTAGCCATCCCAATATTTCCTTACTTCCCCCAAAATAATTTATTTTTTACAACATATTAATTGCTTTCTTCCTCCTCCGATGTCTTCTTTATTCTTCAATCTCGACTCTCACCGATCTCACTTACACTGCGCGACCTATGCCTTGAACTCGGCTTAGTTCTGTCTAATTACGAGCAATTTAGTTCAGCGTTTTCCGCTTCTAAAAAATCGAAATCTCCCCAGGGCTGCATAAATTAAAGGCTTGACTCGCAAGCTGAGTTCGCTCTCCCCCCAACCCTGTTCGCTCTCTTCGCAGAGCGACACGTGATATGCTAGAGAAATGGAAGAGAGAGAGCGCCAAGGAAAAGGAATATAACAAAAAATCGCTCGGGGACAATGACAGGCCCCGAAAGCAGACAGGACACTTTGCTCTAAGTGTAATGCCGTATCCTTGGGAGACTGCCCCTGCCCCTGCCCCAGTTGCTGCCACCGTCGCCGTCGCTGCTGCCTGCACTCACTATGGAAATTCTAAGAAAATGCGACAGTTTTCACTTTTGTGGGGGAAGCTGAAAAAACATTTGGCACGCGGCGTGCGACATTTATCAAAAAATAAGAGAAAAGAATAACGAGATGACTGTGAAGTGAGCGACGTGGTGATACTCTATAAGAAGGTTTTGATGTGTTTACACTGGAAAACTTGATTATTCAAGGTAAATTTTCTAAGTAAAATATAGAAATTATGTAAATTATTGTATTTATTAGAACTTCTTAAAAATATGAATAATTTATTTATTGAAGACATATTTTAATCTTAATATAAATTTATTTTTATTTTTTCTGCCCCACTAGGTGAAATATTTGCTTAAATCAAAGAAAATCGAAACTAATTTTAAGATAAATTCGGAAAGCAAATTTACCAGAGAATCTTAAAAACTTCATTTTATAATTTCTTGATTTATAAATATATTTTTTATAATATTTGTTTAACAATTAAGATTTCAAAATTTAAGATTCTTATATATAAGTAAAATTAGATTTTAAGTATCCCCTTCTTCCTTACGATCCGAAAAACAGGCAGAAAGGCGTAAAAGCTAGCGTAGGACTCTCCATAAAGCATATATATTATTGCTCAGAATCACAAGATTTAACTTTGCTTCTTTTGGCGTTACATACTGCCTCAAGCAACCAAACTACCCTTAGTTGTTGCAGAGTATTTCAAAGAAAGCTGAAAAAATGAAACGTAAAAAACTCGAATTGTGATTGATCGGCTGGCAAGTGTGCAGAAGGGAGGGCGAGGGAGTGGAAGACTGACTTTACCTGGTGGAATTGAGCGTACCACCACACACACACTTACAGACACACTCACACACACAGCTGGGATACTCTATTTATGGCCAGGGCGCAGTTGACCTGTGCCAATTGTGGCCACGTGCGCTTTAAATAGACTCGCAAGTTGAACCCTTTTTTTTGGTATTTTTAAAATTTTCCCTTTTTTTGCCTTTTTGATTTGCGGTTGCATTTTTATTGAGGGGAATCAATCATGCTTCAAGGCTTATTGCCTAGAACACAAGCGCAGAGGCCTGTTGCCAATTTACAGCGACCGCTTGATTGTTGTTGCCATAAAAGTTGGCAGGAGTTGCTCGCAGACTCCCCCCCCTTCCCCTGCTCCCCTCTCTCTCCTGCCGCTACTTCTCACTGCTCTCGGCCATAAAGAATTTGATTGGCCGTTTTTAGAGATTTATTTTCAACTAGCCACGAATTTATTAATTGCCGCGTCTCATAAATACTTGCGAGCACTTTATGACGTATGACGAAGGAGCTCCCCTTGCCCCCACTTCCTCTCTGCCTCTTAGTTGCCACATGTGGTGTACGCTCTATGCTCCTTCTGACCGATTTATGTGCTGGCCTCGCTCTGGCTTTGTCTTAGTCATAACTCAGTCCCGGCGTGGAGATGGGAATGGGGATCGGGAGGAGAAGAGACGGCAATCATACGGCAAATCGATTAAATCGCATTGCTGCGATCTGTCAGTGTGTCCGTCCGTCTGGCCGCATACTTGCGCGCCGCACTGTGCCAGCCTTGACGACAACTCGTTCGCAGAAACGCGACACACAGTGCTCCCCAACTGTGCTCGGCCATTTACTGCATTCATTCATTTATAATTTAATAACGGACGGTGTTGGCATCGCTTCGCTTTGATGGATGAACGGACAGCTGGACAGTTGGACACCTGGACAGATGGAGTCATCGTGCAGTCTTGCACGGCACTGGGGACACACAGTGCGTCGTAAAAGTTTATGCCCTGCCTGCCTGCTAGCCTGCCAGCCTCGTTTGGCGAGACGCTTTATGGGCCGCTAGAGATGCAGTTTCTTCCACTCTCTTTCCCTTTCCTCTCATATTTTTGTGGCCTTTATGGCGTTTGCCAAATCGAAGGCCATAATTCACAATTTAATTAAGAGTCGCAAATAAAGCAAAGTGCATTTTATTTTTCATCCTTCATCGGTTTATCGCATCGCATCGCATCCCGTATCCAATATCGTTTTGCAGCACTGTGCCTTCATGACAGCCATGACAGCCGTTACTTTCTATGCGTTTTTATGGAAATTGTTATTGTTTTTGATACTCTACAATTAGTTTGAAGGAAAGCCAGAGGGAAAGTAAGTGAGAGTCCTATAATTTATAATTTTTATAGCTCAGCAAACAATTTACAGAGGAATTTGAGATGATTATAAGAGAGAGTTTGATTATTTATACGTGGTGAAGATTGTTTGTTATTTGTTTTTATATATTGTGAAGAATATATTTTAGTTATTAGAGGGTATTTTTTTTTTTTTTGTGGCTGTAAAGGTTATATGTTTTGTTTTTCGGCGTTTTTTGCTGAATTTTGACCAAAGGAACCGTCGCATGAGATTCGCTCAAGAGCTGTTGAATGACGTCAACGATTTTAATTTATCATTTAAATTATTTCAATGAATTCAACTGTAATTATTATAAAAAACTTAAAAAAATCATTGATAAATTAAATTTTCTTAATATAATTTAGTGTATTTATAAATTTAAAAACAGTTTTATTAACATTGTTGCTTTCTAATTTTATTATTAATATAAATTATTAATATTATTATTATTCAATATATTAAATAAAATAAATAAATTATAAGGGCCAGTTTTTTATTGTAGATTATTTATTGGTATTTTAATTTATGATTAGAATATTTCTAAATTCTTTAGAACCTTCTTAATTCTCACATGATTTCACTCTTCACTCATCTTCGATTCAAACTTTTGCCAATAAACGTCTCTCGGAGTATGAAAAACAATGGAAAACTTTGAAAATACTTGTAATTTGCAGGCCAAAAATGCGAATCAATTAAGTCGAAGCTCTCTTGTGGTTCCTGGTTGCCATGTGAATGAGAATTGGGGATGGATGGATCTCTTTAATGTCATAATACTCCAGAGTGGGGCGAACTTTTAAGCTCTTGGTTAATACTTTGTCGTGCTGCTGCTCCGGCTCAGGCATTGCTACGCTCGATTGCCGCATAAACTTTGCACCACACACAGCCACACACACTCACACACACACACACACTCTTTCACTCACACATAGAGCAGCCTTGGAATCTGTTGGGGCATAAAGGAAAATGCGTAAAAGTAATTTTAATCGAAAATTGATTTATAATTGAAAAATCTCATTTGCAGAAATTGATTTACCGCAGCTGCCGCAGCGCCTCCTGCGCCCAAGTTGCGCGTTGTGCCTGGCAAATGCGTGCAATATTTTTATCCCTTAGGGAGAAGTGGGGAAGGTGCAGCAGCAGCAGCAGTGGGAGCAGGAGGTAACCGAGGAGCGTCAAGTGGTTGCGCCAAGAACAAACTTTTGCCAAGCTGGGAAAAATATCTGCTAAGGACGACTAAGAGCCGGCAAAGGCTCGTGGCAAAGGCGTCTTGTGGCTGCCGCAATGGCATCCTTTGCCTACAGTCTGCCACCCTACTTCCCTTCTTTCCTTCCCCTTTCAACATCCTTCTTCACTCGTGTTCTTCTTCAAAGAAGCTGCCGCTGTTGGTGGCGTCGACAACTTTTCCGATTGACTTTGCTTACGTTTAGATTTTTCTAGCTACGTTGCCTCCACTTCTCCTTGCCCCTCCCTTTGCTGCTGCGGTAAGCGCCACGCTTGTGGCAACATTGTAATTTTGAAAATGAGTAAAGTTTGAAAAACCTTGTGGCCATGCCCTCTCCCTCCCCCTCTTCTCCCTCTCTCCCGCTCGTCTCACAGTTCTTTAGTGCGGCTTCGCTTTGGCCAAATCAAATTCTTATAGAAATCTTTTGCCTGTCAGCGCTCGGGCACCGCATCCGTTTCCGCTTTGACACTTGTTTTGATCCTAGCCAGTGCCCTTTGCTGCCCCTCTTTTCTCTCCCCTCCCCCAAGCACTCTCCTAATTCAATTATGGCCGCCTTGCAGCGAGTGCAGAAAACTTTTTAAATTATTTAACAAAAGTTCGCTCTGCACTCGGCACAAATTATGCGCTTCGTCTCAAGTGTCATCTTTCTTTGTCTTCGCCTGCTCCTCCTTTGTCTCCTCTCTGCTGTTGTTCCTGTTCTCTGTTCCATGTCCTTTGCCAATTATTTCTCTGTTCACGCACCTCCTGCAATTAAAATTAATTTCCTCTCGCAGACATCGCCATTGTCTGGCCAAGACGTCGTCAAAAAAGTACGAAACATTATTACCAACTACACTCGACTTGGCTGATTTATTTGCCGGCCAGTCGCACTGTCTGTGTCAGGTGAAAGCATCAGGCATTATTACCTTCCTTATTCTACCCTTACTTAGGGTGCTTACTTTTTCTGTATCTTAGAGCGAACTTTAAAGTGGCACTGATGGAGTTGACCCAATATTTGAAAAAAAAACTTATTCTAGGAAAGAACGAAACCTTCAAGTCAAATTTAGTGTCTCTAGCTTTACAATAGCTGAGATCTGGTGTCATCGGTATCGACATCCGGACAAAAATACATCGCTTAATAAAATATTAAATATTCATAAAATTCAATAAAATATTAAATATTCATAAAATTCTAATAAAATATTAAATATTCAATTGGACAATAAAATGAAATATTACAAGGGTATAAAAGGAAGAATATTCACTTATTTCTTCTAAACAATTAAAAAAAAAATTTTTCATAAAATTTAATAAAATATTAAATTTTATATGTTTTTTTAAACTGAAACTCACTTTTTGCAAATTATTGATTGATTTTCCTACGATTGCACAAGCTGTTGCAAGATTGTATATGTGTGTTTATCTATGTTTAGCAATGATTTTCATGGCAGTAGTCGCACTTTAGACACGAAATATTACAAATTAAGCAAAATTACTCAAACAAATTTGGAAATCAGCCGTCATTTGTTTAATGACAGTCTACAACGCGCTTTCTGTCGATGACGACGCTGCTGCTACAAATTGATTGACGGCTGTCGCGCCGAAATGGAAATGCCACGGCGAATGCAACTGCAACAACAGCAACTGCAACAAATGCAACAGCAACAGCAACAACAACTGCAAGTGGGGTGCGGCTGGCGTGACAATACTGACATGGATGCATAGCTGGGATTACGGGCCGAAAGTAGCTCACATCGAGTCTAAAGTATCTTGTATCTCTCGTTGCGTGCAGTGCGTATCTGGCGACGTATGATGCAAAGTTCTATGCACCGATTTGACTTTATTAAATTAGACGAACCCCACTGAGCCAAGCAGAGCCAAGCCGAGCTTGGCAATAAATCAAAAACAAGTTCAAAATTTGTGTCACCTCCGATCGGTTCGGTTCGCTTCGCTTCGTTTCGGTTGGAGAAACACATGAAAAAATTGGCGACAACAGCTCAGACGAGAGAGAGATCGCCTCGTACGTGATCATTTTATTGAGCACATTTGACTATTATTAGGGAAATCGCATTGCAGTTTTCGGTATTTATGGAAACATGATTTATATCGTTGTCGGCATTGCGTATACGCAGCGTGTTCACTCCAATTTGGTTAAATTGCGTGTAACACGCACTGCATGCGAATGCATTTTTAACCGATTTATTGCAACGATCGTTGTCTTTGAATATAGTTGAGGTGTGCCACGCCCACACGCCTGTAAACGGAAGTTCTTGGACGTCACTTGCCAGCGACTAATTGGCCAAATAAAACAGATCTTGGTTGAGTCTCGCGGGTCTCTTGTCTTGTGCCTCCCACTCGAGTTCGCTCTCATGTTAATCTCCCCCTCTCTCTCTCTTTGTGTCTCTTCGTTCGCTCTTTGTCATTCAAATTTCGCCTTGTTTTTGGTTCCATTTGCATTGCCATTCGACTGTTATTGTTCGAGTTTATGGGCTCCATAAAATATATTTGTGATGCATACACGAAAACGATTAGGTTGCGTTTTTTAATGTTTTAATCTTTCAACTTCAACGGCTGAATTCCATTTCGGTTTGATGTGATTAATTTTCCATTTTTAATACGATGTATTTGGAAATTCCTTGGGCAGCAACTGAAAATCTCGGGGCGGCAATAAAACTGAAACATCTAAAGCGTTGATTATGATACACGATGCAGGTTAGAGAGTTTAACTTAAGAGTGATTGATTTGCAGAAGGTAATTTTCGGAGTAAAAAATAAGAGTTGAAAGGAGTTTTCTTTTGATTTAATCTATTGAGTATATATTCCTACTTTACATTTAGTTTGAAGATTAAGAGGGAAAGAGATTTCTACTTAGGTTATTTACTCTCAATTTTATGAAATGTATTTTCTTCTAAGAAGCAAAAGTGAAAGACAAAGAACGAACTGTACGAAGAACTTTAATCCTGTGACATATCTACAGCTTATATGCCCTATATCTGTAACTGACTTCTTAATAGAGATCCAAACATGATAAATTTCAGCATTAATAATTTCTTCCTCTATAAAACGCCCTAATATATTCCAAAACAAACCTCAGCAATTCAGTTATTAATCGACGTAGTTGACTCTTAAAGACTTGTCGCTGTCATGGCAAAGATACCACACTAAGTGCGACCGGCTATATCTCTATAACATATATGTATATATTCTCGTTATAGATTCAGTGTCAGCTTGGCCAGATCCATCTGTGGACGGCAGTCAGACCGGTTAACCGGTTAACCAAACGAGCAAACGGATTGCGAGCACTCGGCCAAGTTATTATCGATAATAAATAGTCATAATGGTAAATGGTAAGTGGCGAATGATGATGGATGAATGCTTGAATGAATAATGAATAATGAATGACAAAGCAAGTGGCGAGTGTCGAGTGGTAAGTGGCAAGTGGCAAGCGCGATAAATGGTTAACGAGAGGCGAAGCCAATTAAGCTCGCGTTGCCAAACTCGATTGTGCATTATATAAATGCGTCTAATTAAAAATTAGTGCAGTTTTTAATTAAGAGAAATACGAAAATGAGACTTCATAACCAGTTGCCAAAAAAGGTGCAACAGAAGCCAAGCGGCAGCAGCAACAACAACAACAAGAACAGCAGCAACAGCAGCAAGCGAGAGCAGAAGCAGAAACTGAAATTAAATAAATAAAATTGAGCAAAAAAAATTGAACTGAATACCGAAGCGACACAAAAAGGCATAAGCGATGCAAGCGACAACAGCAACAACAACAACAAATAAATAACAACAACAACAAGAGGAGAACATAACGCATTGACAAAACGCTGCGAGCCGCCGCTGCCATTTATGAAACTCATGTTGACATGCGCCGGGCACAGGCACAAGCACTGCCCCATTGAGGGGGAGAGTGAACAGAGCTGGTGGGAGGGGGGAGAGCGGGCTGGTGGGGTGCTGCGCGTATGAAATAATTTCTGTGCCCCTTCCCCCACTCTGCTACTGCTGCGCTGCTTTTGGCCTGCGTCGGCATTTCTTGCCGCAATTTGCCGCCGCCACCTCCGCCGCTGCAGTGCAGCACTTTATGGTCATGTGCTGCGCGAGACTCGCTCCAAATTCTTCTCGGCCAGATACCAAGCCATTCATGGACCCCCCTCCCCCCTGCGCCGTCCATGGCAAGCGGAACGTGCCATAAATTGGCTAATCAAGCGACGCGTCGCTTCGTTCTCTCCCCCTCTCCCTCTCTCTCTGTCTGCCCAGTCGACTGATTGCTGCCCAGTTGACATATAATTTGGATATCGCCTTCGATTTGCCAAGTCCCTGCGGGGCACGCGAGATGGTTGCTCACTCGTTGCACACACTCCACTTGCCTCTCGCGCCGCTTGCCTCATGCCGCGTTGCAACACGCTGCTTGTCACTTTAGCTGCGGTCGCTGCTGTTGCTGTTGCTGCTGCTGCCACTGCGTGTGGTCTTTGTCGCATTGCCGATTGATCAGTTGCAATTCTAGACAGTTCCCCCAACCCCACTCCCCTGCCCGGCCACTGTTCTCCTACTCTCTTCTCATACGAGTATTTGCTGTACAGTGTCAAAGACAAGGTCTGCCATTCGTGTCGGGTATGGCACAAGGCACTGCAGAAGAGGGTACTCCAGAGGTGCCCCTAGCTACAGTCCAGCTAATTACCCCCTTGCCCCCACTCTACATATATCTAATGAGCTGCAACCCTTGCCATCTTATGTCTAGTTCATTAACAGTCTGCGAAAGTTTACTTTTCATTTGGTCACTCGCAGAGACCTGGGAAGTAGGGGAGTTCTCTTTCAATTATTTATTAGTTTCTTAAAGAAAATTTTCTGACTATAGATGTACTTTTTAGTGATATATTAAGGCATATATACTCGTATTAAAGCATAAACATATGTACGAATTTGTGAAATATATTTATTTTAATAAAATTAAAGGGTTAGGAACTCGAGGCCGCAAGAGCAGACGTGTTAAATCCCTGAAACGGTTTCCGTAGTGCAACCGAAAGATAAAAAAATATTTTATTTTAAATTTTGACCTCGACCCAGCTTAAATGAGTATAATATAAATATTATAGTTTACTAATGATTATCCTAACTACATTACTTAAATGAAAGATAAGGCATCAGAATAAAAGGATATACTATTTCTCACCAAAAATTTAAAATACAACTTTAATAGATTCTACACAGTTTTCCCATCTAATAAGGTCTTCAAATCATTTAAGAATATGCCACAACTTAGGCCTTGAAGAAAGTATCTTACTCTCTAGAGCATTAATGATTATAACCCCGTAAAACTCAGTATAGAATTGCCCTTCAAAAGAATCATTCCATATTCATATCCACTAGTGAAGTTTTCAATACTCTTTGACTACCCTACACTCTATATGAATTCAGCACAGTGCAAATCTTTAAGGCACCCTTGAGCTGAAAAATGAAAATCAAAAACTGTCCCATTTCCATAGTTAATTGGGTGCATATGCTTATTAAGTGTGTGTTTACCCCACAACATGATAAGCAAATTTGAGGTTGCTTATGCAGAGCACATAACTTATAGTGAATACCATTTTAATGATATGCCTGCACAGAAGAATGTTGGGACTATCAAGGGTCTCCACCTCGGGGGTTCCACCTTGCCGACTTATCGACACGCTCAAGTACCTTACTCAGTACGGTGCGGTACGGCAAGTACCTTGGCAGCAAATTTATGCATTCAAGTCATAAAAAACAAATCCAGTCGGGCAGATAAGGCTACAATTTTTATGGGTATTTCTCATAATAATTTCCCAGGTGAGTGCCAGAGCGAGTACGTGCGCCATAAACCGGCCGCGTTTATAAGAAAAGCGATAAAATTATGAAAATTTTCAACGAGCGTTTTTTTTTTCGTGCGTGTGCCCCCCTCCACCGCCTACCCGATCTCTCTCCTCTTTCTCTCTCTCCCTCTCTCTTCAGCTTTACCTCCTGCCATACGCCTCCATATTTGGACATGTGTTTGTCGCATGTGGAACACGCTGAACGAACATGCAACTTGTCATAAGCGCGACTCAGTGCCCCCCTCCCCTCCCCTTGGTACGCCTCTGGTCTGGTAGCCACATCAAACGAACCACTCGACCTGAACACGTTCCAGGGCCTAGTTGACGTTGTCGCTGTCGCAGTCGGACTTGTTCTTCCGAGAATCACAGCTCAGCACGCGCTCGACTTGTCATACATATGGACGAATATGACGTGCACACACTCGGACCTTGTGCTCGCCGCGCGTAGTTGAGACAGTGTGCCCGCCTATCGCACCCTGTAAATCACACGTAGGTGAATGGCAGTTGGGGAAGGGCATTAAAATGTTGGCGATGTCTCCAAAAATTAAAATGAAATAACATAAATTCAGAAAAATGTGCGGGAGGAGAACTAGAAATGTCTAGCAAGAGATCTTCAAGGGGCGAGCGAGAGAAAGAGGGAGGAAAGCTTTTTATAGAACTTGCTTTGCAATGAGACCTTTAAGTAGGTACGGAGAGAGTAAACTCTTCTTCTGAAAGTAGATGATTAACAACTTTAAACTTAAAGTAAAACGGAAAGTTAAGTTTGGTGAAATATTTTGGTTTAATATCAATGCGAATATCATATTAAATGAGACCTTCAAAGAAACAATAGAATATCCTTGGCGTTTTGATTTCGGCTTAATATAATTACTAAAACATATTAAAACATTTTATATTGCATAGAATTTTATTTATATATTATTTACCTAATTATTCGAATACATGTGAATCCAAAAAAAAAGTTTAATTAAATTTTCTTCTTATTTAAGTTTCTTCTCAATTAATTCTTATTTTTTTACAAATTAACTTAATTATTTTACTTTCAACAGTCGACTGACCATAGTTGACTTAAAATAAATAAATAAAATAACATATCAAATATATTTTTAAAAAACTTATCATCCTAAGAGATCTCTAAAGCTTCTCAGGTATATTTTACTCTCCTTAAGCAAGGTGTAACTAATTCAAAAAATTTTATCTGTATTTAATTATTTTATTATCTATTTACTCTAAATTCTTCTACACATAAAATCTAAGACTAATTTCCTATTTCTACTCCAAATCAATTTAATATTTGCCTACAAATTTCTCCAAATTACTTCCCCTCTGCACACAAGACGAAGCAAATAGAAATAATTGGAATGCGAGTGCAAACACCTCCGCGAGTTGCCTAATCAAATTTGCATTAAGCGATGAGCAGCTAATAATCTGTAAACCGAATTAAAAAGAACTTAAGACGCGTTCAAGGGAAAAAACGCAAACAGCAGACCCAAACCCAGACCCTCCAGCCTCCAGCCGCCAGCGAAGAGAGGAGAGAAAGAAAGCAAGGAAGGAAATTGTAGAGTGGGCTGAAAAATATTTCCAGAAAATTAAAGCTAATGAAAGTGCCTCTTCTCCGGGGCGTAGCACGCAGCACCTTAAGAAAAACTGACAGCCATAATTCATGAACGTCTCGAGGCCCGTTCTGCCCCCCAGTCCAGCTATGCAAAGTACAGCAACACCCACTGACTCCGCCCCCACTGCCAAGCCCCCCGCCCAGTCGAGAGGACTGTGAAAAATGTGCTGCCTCGCCGGGGCTAATGATAATGATAACAAACATGCCTCAAGTCCCGAAGTCAGAAACTTTTTGACATGGCGCGCTTCGCAACAGTCTTGCCAAGTATCCCCCGCCCCCTCCTTATCCCCCTGACCTTCTTCTTCACTCCACCACTGGCACGCCCCATTCTCAAAGTTGGCGCATATTTCCATATAATTCATTCATTTGCCCATCCATCCATTTTGAAAATGTGAATTCTTGCGCATCATCATTGTTTGATTACTCGTGCTTTATATCCTGTATATATGTATGTATTCACTTCCCCCCTCCTCCCCACCAAACTTTCCTTTCACTTTCCCCAGTCTGGGGGTGGTTGTTCGCCAGCGACTTTTCACTTTGGCAGCGAGACTCGTTTTCATTTTCGTGTTTCGCTTTCGTTTTTTGGAAAATCGCTTGATAAATTGGGGTCGAAATCATTATAAGCGTTACTCCCACTCACCCCCTCCCATTAATTCCTGTGCGACTGCTCAAGTCCCGTGGCAGGCACACAATGGGCCCGTCCGCAGGACGTGCCGAAGAGTTCGATTCCTTTTGATATTCACACTGAGAAATTGATGGCATGCGATGTTTGTGTTTGATGTTTTTGATATGCACAATTTGAATATTGTCGAAGTCAGTTGCGAATATGCTTAATGATATCCGAAGATACTGCTGCTTTCTATATTACCTGGATTTAATCAATAAGTGAGAAATTTTTTTTTTTTTTTTTTTGATACCGGAAGATATTGCTGCTTTCATATATACTACCTGATTAAGTGAAGTAACCAAAAATATTTGTTTTCATTTCGATTTATACAATTTAAATATATCCCTAAAAGTATCCTTTAATTTTTAATAAACTGTCTATGAATTTGAATAGTTTTTAATTTTTTTTTCTTTTTTATTTTCTTTTATTTAATAAGTTTTATCTTAATGTTTTAACTATCGTTTACTTTAAAGTCTTCTTAGCTTATTTTTAATTTAATTAAATATCTTAAAAGTTTCTTCTATTCTACGAATCTTGCCATAAATTCTCATTGTAACTTGCAAGCTTCACTTTAATTCATTTGCTGAAGTTCAAAGAAATTGCAATCTTTCAATTTCATTGAATCAGGCGACATAGCAGGGTGTCATTATCGAATTTAACCCCAAAATTTGCGGCTTTTTGAGTTGCCCTGCAACCTGCCATGAGGCTTAAGGGTTGCTCAGCTCGCTTCCCTGCCTTGGCCTTGGGGCTGAATTAAACGCCGCCACGGAAGCGGATATGCGCGTGAAAGGTTAATGCTTAACTCGCACACACACACAAACAAACACTCACTCACTAACACTCACACAGAGCAAGCACGCCTCAGCATATGAGTTGATTGGGTGGTGAACGAATGCATCCGTCTGTTTCGTACTTTATGAAAATAAAACAAGTTGATGAACTTTTTTTGACAAATTGTCACGATGTTTGCTTTGGGAAATATGAAGAGAACCGGAAAGGAGAAAGAAGCAATAAGCGTTAGATAAATATTTGTGTAACAGAAAAGTGAGTTTAGATTGGATATTGAGTTGTGATAAGCCTTGTAATGAATGTTTATTAATGAATTATATATCTGAAAATATTTGAATACAATTTTGAATGTAGAAGTAATAAACATAACTGAATATATTATATAAATTAACCAAACCTAACCATATTTTAACCTAACTTACTTAACTTAGTGTTCACATTTAAAGTTCATCACTCTCTATAGCTCTACGACCTTCTGGGCTGATTCCTTTGCCTTGCCCAGGCTAGGAAAATAAACAAACAGATGAAACGGAAACAGAATGTCCCTGCACAGGCTTCCCTCACCAGGGGTGACTTTGTACATGAATCACTTTTTAAGTGAGTGTCTCCCCCTTAGTCCCTGTTCACCGTTCCCTTGTTCACACCATCGACGGTGTCCGTGACGGTGGTGTCAAAAGGACAAGTGCGAGGACAAACCGTTATGAAAATTCAATTTTGTGTCGAATTTATTAAAAGCGGCTTAAAAATCGTAAGCGTGTTGAAAAAGTAGACATTTGGGAATTTCGACAAGTGCAGTTTGAGGATTCCCTCTCCATCCTCTCACCATCATCATCTGCGTCAGCTGGGGGCGTAACTGGACCGATTTCCAGCTTATGTTCTGGCCGCAGGCCCTGACGGCCCTAATGGAATAATTTGAGCTTTAAGTTAATCAAATGAGAGGCCAACACGTTGAGGGCAGATGCTGGCGATAACTCAATATTCTTTTTATATGTATATGGTCTCTTTATGCAAAACATATCGCAGATGGCATATACGGTATATTTTACAGGGTTTTTGGAAGGAGGAACTCTTAACTTCAGGCTAACTTTGAGTTGAAACGAGTAACTGACATGAGAGTTCTTTGTTGAGGAAATGAAATTTAAATAAAACATTGAACGAAGTTTTGAAAATGTTGTTGTGGACATAACTAAGAAACTTTTTTATATTTTATGTCAGTATAATATATTATACAATATATGCTATACAATATAGTATTTATTATATAATATTTTATTTATTTTTATTTTATTTTTTTTTTTGTTATCGTTTATAGTCCGAAGCTGCAATCTCTTCTTTTGGCATATTAGTTAATTTGATGTGCAAATATATACGCACAAATAGATCATGAAATATATACTTTAAAATACATTTAACGATCCATTGTAAGAAACATATAATAATTTAACATATATAATATATCTTTAATTCAACAGCTATTTTTATTAAATGGCAACCGGAGAAACTGAAATCAACACAGAATTCTATTCACATTTTTATTTTCATTCAGAGACTTATTTATTATGTTATAAAACTTTGACTTTGATTTCCTACAAATTTTCCATCATTTATTTACCATCAGATCAAAAAAGATAAACCAAAAAGCATGAAAATCCTTTTCTGTCTCAAATCCCCCGACATATCACACCTCGCTGCAGAGGATTATGCCATACACTTCTACTTTTCCAGCCAAAAAACTTGAATCCCAAAATATGCTCACTCTATAATGACGGCTTATGTAAATCTCTATTCTCCCCCCGCAGCTCACACAAGGCCAAGGCAGTGCCACGCCCACAGCAGCCTGGCTGGATTGCACCCCCAACAGCAGCTCAACACTTTGCTGATTATTAAGAGCATTCCAGAAGGGGGCGGGCCGAGGGGAACAAGTGCATAATTTTCCGATTGCTTTGTTTTATTTGCGACTCTTTCGGGGATGTTGCGCAGTGCCGAGTGGTCCATTTATTGCCGTACAACGTAAACAACGACAACAACAGCAACAGCAACAGAAACAGCAACAACAACTCGAGGCACAAAAAGCGTTTCAAAATTACATTATTTTAATTTAATATGCAAAAACAGAAGCCAAAAGGGGCTCAGTGTGCACGAGGGTTAACGCACACACACAAACAAACACACACACACACAGGCATTTTGACATATTTTCATTTTCCATTTTCATTTCATCACTTACCATAATTTCCCTTTTCATTGTGGAGATTTTAAAGGGCTGTCCACCCCGCAGGGGGTTGCCACCTTGCCAAGTGCGCAATTTCAAACGCAGGCAGCAGGTTGACTTTTTGAAATGCCTCCAGGAGGAGGAAGAGGGGGAGGAGGTGTACGGGATGGTGGTGTTGTTGCTGTTGCTGTGTGGCAATCCCCTGGGAGGGTTGAAATAACAGAGATGCCTGCTTATGATTATGATATTATTTCGAAATTATCCGCTTAGTTTCACGGGCATATGTGCGCCCATTGTGCCGGAAAATGAAATCATTTCACTGTTAATAATGATGACATATGATTTTCATTGTCAAATTTGTCCCTCTTCCTCCCGTTCTTCGTCTTCTCTTGTTGTTGTTGCTGTTAGCGTTAAGTGAATTAGACGCTTTGTCATTGCACTGCAAAGTCAACTGGTTGGCAAAGGGGTGTGGCAGTGAAGATTCAACCGGTTGCGTTAAATTTGTTGGCACATCATTAGTCAGGGCATTGGCAGCGATAAGGTGCATATTGCCGCATCTGTTTTGATATTTCTCGAAGGGTTTGCCACAGAGTAGAGATGAAGATGGGCTATGGTGGTGGGAGATGGTGATTTATGATTAGTTGGGTAACTAACATTAAGTAATGTAGAAGGATTGGAATGCGAGAGAAACTAAAAATGCATTGCATGTACTTTAGTTAATGCCATTAAACTGCAGATGAAATAAAGTGAAGTGAAGTAAATTAATTAGTTACAGCTCATAACTTACTCAAGCCAAATATGGTATATAAAAGAGCTTTAGCACACAGTGTCTATAACGAAAATGAAGTTAGCTTGGTGTTTAATTTTGGCTTTAGCCGCTTCCATATTAGAATATAAAAGATATGATGCCCCATTGGCTCTCCTGGAGGACTAAAGCACCTTCGATATTTTTATGGAAACTAGAGAATGGAATAAATAAAGGTTTCTTTAGCACGTTAATATCTTAACGGAGACTGGAGAGTTGGATAAAATTAAACTTTCTTCTGCATTTAAAATATGTGTTTCTCCGTCGATAGTTTCAACAATTAAAGTTTTCCGATTATAATCATACTAATGTTTGTAACATAATTTTTTTATTTTTTTAAAATCAGCTTTATAATATTCTTAAAAAAAAAAAAATAATTTTTAATAAGATTTCTGCTTAAAAGGAGAATACAGTAGAATATTTTACAACCATAAAAATGTAAGATCTTGCTCAAAGAGACCAAATACCTAACTCGATTTCCTCCAAAACCTTTAAAAATACCCGTCAGTAATGCACTCAGTAATAAATATCATTCCTCCACACCCTTCCCTTCCCTTTGTAGCATGTCAAAATCTTTTAGATTTAACTAAGCGCACTTTCCATTAGTTTCCAATTTAAAAATAAAATGCCACCCCTTTTTGACTTGTCCGAGTTTTTAATATAAATCCATAAAACTTTTAGTCAAATATTGTCGCCGGCTCACGTCGAGGCCATCAATCACATGAGCGGCAGGACACGTAACATACGAGTATAAAATTCGCAATGGCCGCCAATCGATGCGGGGAGACGAACGAAAATTGACGCCAGAAATTGCCGCCGCAGGAGGCCGTGGAATGGGTTGGGTGGACAGTCTTTGTACTCCTCCTCTCCCGCTGGCAAATGCCTCGGCCAGGGTTGCCTTCGCTCATTAAAGCAGTCGCCAGCGCTTTCACCTGCTGTGCAGGGGGCCAAAAGAAAATCAGTCGAGGAGGATTACGGCTACTGCGATAAGGCAGACCGCCAGGCACATGACATTGTCGTGTCGTAGGATTTGCAGAAATTATTCTAGGCAAATTAATAAATCGACTGCAGAGACGAAGGCGCGAGGGGAGGCCGAAGAGAGGCCGCTCCACAAGGGACATTTACAAATTTCGTGTGATTTGTTTTGTGCCGTTCTTGTTGCCACAAGGCCGAAGGGGAAGGTAGCAGCGGGTGGCAAGGGGGAGGTTGGGAGACTATAAAAATAAAACCTGCCTTTTGCCATATGCCATTTAAATGATAAAAGGATTTAAACGCACCCCCCACCTACGCCCACAACAAACTCCTGGCAACTCAACGGACACACGTGGTCAATTGCGCTTGGGGTCAACCCTTTCGCACGAACGCCATCATTCTGCAGCAGCTCCTTCTGCCTACCTACTACACTGCTCCTGCTCCTCAAGCTCCTGTTCCCTCGGCCTCGAAGTGTCAGCACATTTTTCAAAAGGAGCATATAAAATGGCAGTCATACATTATGTCCATATCTGCCCGACGTCCATCGTCGGTCGGCTGTTATCCTCAGTCCGCTGGCCGTTGTCCATTGTGACCCCAATCCCCCCCCTTCCCCCTCCCTGGAGTTAGCTATAAAAGGGTTGTAGTCTGACCCATAGCCCCAGCTCCCCCTGCCCCCGAGCTTATGTACCTCGAACAGATTATGCATTAAGCGCTTATTTAGCATTTTTCTTACATAACGTTGCCGCCACTTTGCAATTGGTGTGACCATCCCGACTCCACCTCCCCAACACTCGTCCCCAGCTCCCCAGCACTGACAACCCCCTGCGGATGAGCAAAAATTCACATTAGATAAGGGAAAAGGGTTGCGAAAAGCGAAACGTGAGAGCATTATGGAGTTTCGTTGACCGCCGAAGGGAAAGCGCATAAACATATTTTGCGACTCATGTAGGCATGTGTAAATGGCCAGAGGTCTCTTTATGTGTGTTTGTGTGTGTGTAGGTGGACAGTTCTCACCTTCCAACTGACCATTCTCATAAACATGGGTAACGAGGGTTTCACATCTGCCAGGCATATGCGACATTACAATATATGGAATGCTATGTGATCTCCGTCTAATTCACAATTGTCAAGTGTAATTTTTAAATAGAATTAAATTTAAATTTATTAAAATTAAATTAAGGAAAAAGAGGTAAATTTATAAAAGGAGAATTAAAATATTCAGCATGTTTAAGATTATACTAAATAAATGCATATAAAAAATATATATAAATTGAAAATATACAAAAATAATATTGAGTGCAAGATATAAATCCCACTACTTTATATATAAACTGGCCTTAATCTGCCTCAGACGAGCCATAAATTTGCGTGGCCAATTTAAAAAGTAGATTCCAATTGGCGGATCTCTTTCCTGCTTCAATGCGAATGAATCACGCCAAAGCGCAGGCCAAGTAATTGCCTTTTTGCTAATTAATTTGTTATTTTGACTTTGAGTTAGTCTTCATCTTGCTTCTGCTCTGTCTTCGACTCTTCTCGCCATTAGGGACGAGCTGGCGTCATTGGTAGGCACAAAATGGATAATTAAATAAAAGAAAAGTGAAAAAGAGAATTCGGAGCAAGTGACGCAAATGAAATGACAGCAAATTGCATTTTAATTTCATAAGCAGGCATTCTCTTAAAGAGAAAGAGAAAAGTATTTTCTAAGTCGCCTAACCAGACTAATTGCCAGACTCGTAGAGCGAACCTTCATAATTTGCAGGCAGAACAGCCAAGATGGCTTAAAACAATTGCCAACTTGGCTTAAAACACTCCACAGTAGTTATATATATAGAGAGAGACGTTTTCTGAAAGCCCAAACCCCTGGCAGGAAAAAAGCGGATGCTGCTGGAGCTGGAGTAGGTCGTAGTAACAACTGGGAAAATAAAAAAAAAAAGTAGCCCAAAAAAATACACAAAAATGGGCACTCGGAAGTGTCCGTTTTTTTGGTTAGCTGTCGCTCACGTAGGCAGCGTCCATGTAATTAAATTAAAATGGAAAATTTACTCGTACTGCGGATTAAATTAATTTTCATTTGCATTTGCATAAGTTTCGCCAGTTGCCAGTTGCCACTCGCCTGCCAGTTGGCAGTCGTCCTCGTCGTCCGTTCATTAATTCCTTCATTATGCCATTTATTGCTGAATTTACTAGAAATGTGCCTTCATTTTTATCTCTCTCGTCCATTAGCCTCAGAGTCGAGACGAGGCCAGTACGGCATGAACAATGAATTAGAGAACAGCAGCGAGTAGCCTGGCGGACTCCAGTACAAGTAATTAAATTGGAAAAGTACCAAATAAAAATTTCAATTAACCCACCACATGAATGCGACTGATATTACACTCGGCCACTCACACACGCCCACTCACATGCCCACTCAGCAGTTTATAAGGCTCAAACTGAGTGCAAGTGTACAGTGTTTCAAGTCTTTGCGAACTGTTGCATACTTTCGAGCGTCCAGTTACGAGTTGCACTTCGAAGCCACTTCAAAAGAAGGGGAAAACAAAATCTTGACTCTTTTTAAGTTATTCGTAAAGTTTAATGAGCCTACAAAGGGATCTGATGAGTTTTTTTTATTTTTTGTTTATTCATTTTACTTAAATTTATCACTTTTTAATGTTTTATTGAGCCGGGTCAAACTTGGTCTTTGAAAATTGCTTTTTGATTATATAATTGTCAGTTATTTATTATTATTAATTAGTTTTGACATTGACTTCATCCATTGACATCAGAAAACATTCATATTATACAAATATTTGATTCTAAGTAAAGTTATTTGAATGATTCAAAGTATTATTATACTAAATAAACATTTATTTTGGACAGTCTATATACAACCAATACAATTCTTAATTTGAAATATGTTTGGGAACCTCAACCCCACTCTCCCAAAAGAGTCTCTCGAAATATGCATTGCCTGTGATCCACAGCTCAAGAGCTTACTTATTTTAATTACTTTCGAATAACAAACAAATACCAAGCGAACTCAATTTCAAACCCTTTTCTTGGGAGCACACAAAAACAAAGCGAAATATTTACAAGGTAAACCCGAAAAAAGGACAAGAAAAAATAATGAAAGGCAGCAGAACGAATGAAAAAAAGCGAAAATGCAATTTTATTTATTGTTATGTAGCATTTTCCTTATTGTTGTTGCTTCCCTGTGCCCTCTGCCAGCTTATGTAAATTTATTTATTTTGCGTAATTTTTCTTGTTTTTACAAAAGAATAAATTTGCCTTGTTTTCCGTTTGGCACCCGAAACCATTCCTCCTCCAAGTCGCCGTCGTCGTCGACGAGAGGCCAGAAAAAAAATTTAATTAGAATAAAGCGAAGGACGAAAGCGAAGTACAAAATTAAAATGAAGCGTGCAATGGGGAAAAAATATACGGAAAACAAAAAATGAAAAAAAATGGTGGAGAACAGAAACAGAAAAATGTACAAGGCTGCCTCGGAGCGGGGCTTAGGGCTGTCCAAAGATTTGCGCTGTAAATTTTCCTGTAATAAGACAAAACTTGTGCAATTTTCATGTGTAACTGACAGTCGTCGTCGGTGCGCGGCAACATTCCGTAATGAGATCTGCCCCGACGGCGATGGTCAGTCCAGGAAAAGGGAAATGGACAGCTCACGAGAGAAAAAAAAGGTTGCCATGTCCAAACGACCAAACCCCTCGCCTTTCTAGACAAGTCACTGACGTGCTTCGCGCTGGAAATTATAACCAATAAAAATTTAGAAATTCTTCCAAAAAAATAGAACAGAACAAGGAGTGTGAGCTGGGAAGACGTGGCAGGAGGAAAAGGCAAGCAAACCGTGATAAATTACATTTGAGAATACCAACCAAAGCCGCTTCGAGAAAGAGTTGGTATACCCGGCTTAATTACGCACTTGCTTTATGACTTCATAGAGCATTCTAAATACTCCAGAATACGGTTGAGGCTTCCCTTTCGTAGGGCACAACCCCCAAAGAGCCTGATACGGTCTGTTTCTCATATATGCGCAGCTCAATTATGGAGAGCTTTACGTCGTTGCGTTTACGTCCTCGCATGACGTTAGTTTGGGGCCAAATTTAATTACGTCGTATTATGGAATTTATATGACACTGCCAGACAACACTCAACCGCACTACCAGTATGTGTGTGTGTGAGTGCGTGTGTGTACGTGTGGAGGGGGATTAATTATGATGTGCCTAAGTTGTGCAACGAGTTTTAAATGAATTGTAATAACTTTCGTTGAAGGATTTTAATTTGGAATTTCAAAATTGTGTACTAAATAAATTTGTCAGACCGTATGCTGGGTACATAGAAGAGAGTAAGTGTACTTACCATATATGCGAATAAATATACATTCAAAATGTGTACACTGCAAGAAATATACAATGGTTTACTGCCTGCTCTTTAACATATAACATTGGGATAAGTACACCGACTACGATTACAGTTGAGCAAGATAATAAGCATCGATTAACATTCAGTAAATTAATGTTATTTTACATTAATATGTTAAATGTTATTATGTTAAGTCTTATGTCATTAAGTGTGACCTTAGTTGATACACTATCGTAAGTTTATTTAATTAACGATAGCCCTATCGATAAAAGAGTGTTATATAACGCAGAATGCGCGGGACAGCGTCACTATCGTTAGAGAAAGCCAAGTAAATAAATAAAAATTGCGCAAAAACATTAAAAAATTTAAAGAAAACAATAAGGTAATATCTCCACAATGTAATACATATGTATTTAAATGTAAATATATAAAAATGTTAATCTGTTTACGAATTAGCTTGCTTTACGTTTTCCCAAATTAGTCTGCATGTTGTCCATTGATTCTTATGGCAAACTCAATTAATTAAAAAGAACGAAAGAAGCTCAAAATGAAAATCCCATGCAAATTGTATTAATAGCAAAGTTCCGACATTCGAGCGCTTAACGAACAGCAGGAAGCATTCCCAATCACCCATCAAAAGGACATAACGATAATTAATGGAATTTGCCCTGGGAATACCTAATGAGCACGCCGAGTCAGTTTACCAGGTATGGGAAAGTGAGAGGGGGAGAGGGACAAGGAGACTGGACCTTCGACAGGTTTCGATGTATTTTTATTATTTTTCGTTTGAGCTTTGTTTTTCTATTATTAACATTTTTTACTGGCAACTGGGGGCGCAGGCCCCACGATTGAGACAATCTAAGTGGAGGAAAAATTAACATTAATTTCCAAACAAGAAACAAAGGAGGGGAGTGCTGGGGAGGGGGACGACATTCATATGACAATTCAACGTCTTTGGGTGGAATTTTTACAAGGAAAATATGTAAATTGTCTTGTAATAAAAATGTCCAGGGCCCCCGGGCGTATCTGCAAATATAAATTTTATGAAACATTCCCCAACTGAGCAAAGGAATTAAAACAACGCGACAATGAGAAAAGCACTACAAGAACAACAACAACAGCGGGGGAAAAGAAAAGAAAAATAAATAAATAAAGTGCGAAGAAAACGAAAAGAAAACAAAAAGCAGAAAAAAGCAAACAGAGCAACATGAAGAAAATAACGGCAAGTGACTGCGACAGAAATGCGCCGGAGGATGGAGAAAGGAAAAAATTATATCCCTGCAGGACATTATTTTAAATACTAATCCGCATCAGTTTTCATTTGAATCTTACAGTTCGGGGCGCTACGTTTGCCCCGACAGCAACCCCAGGACATCGCCATTGTCGCCGGTCTCTTCTCGGGTGTGTGTGTGTGTGTGTGTGCACGCTCATCTCGTGTCGCTCGTCCTTGCGCCTGCTCTCGTCTACATCCACGTCCACGTCCCAGTTTGCAACGTGCCTGCCATCTTTGTTTGTGCGCCGTAACATAAATTCAGATGTTATCCTAAATGCGCAGCATGCACGTTATTAAAATAACGTCAGGCAGCCCCCGGGTCCCCTAGAATTACGAGTGTATGCGCCCCGGACAGCCAGCCCCAGGCCGGAAGTTAACAAATGAAAAAATAACGCACGTTGCCCCGTTTCGGCTCCCTGGCAACAATCATTCCACCTTGCCACCTCTCACATTCCCTTTCCTCTCCCTCTCTCTGTCTGTATCTCTTGTCGTGTGCACGTAGGGCCAATTATGGAAGCATTCCATGGCCCGAAAGACCCGTCGAGCTCGCCTGTCAAATTAAAATATATTTAATCGATGCGCATTAAACGTTCAATCACGAAAATGCCAGGCGAAACATTAATCGACAACGCTTCGGTTAACCTCGTGGCGTATACGTAATGAAATGCTTTGTACGAATCGAATTTCCATTTGGCTTAACTCTCTCTAGATGGGAACGAAGGTGGATGAAAATTAGTACAGCTACACCTAATTGGAAACGAACTTAAGAATAGATAATATTGTAAACAGAACAGAAAGAAATTTGTTCCTCATGTGGAATAAACTAAATAAATTAAAATAAATAATTATTTGATGCATGGAATATGCTATAGATTAAGTTGAAGCGTAAGGATCTTCTTCTCCTTCGCATTTAATTTGATGTTCATATATTAATATATAAATATGAATAGATTTCTAAGCTTTTTGATTAGACTGTACTCGTAAGAACTGACATTCCATCATTAAATGTGACGAACATGTTTAGTTCTGGTCAGATAGAATTATATGGAATAAATCTATTTTTAGCATTTCATATAATTAGTTCTGCCTCTAAGGGTATATATATTGTGATTCTCGCTGCTGAACTTTCGTTTATATTTACAAAATGCAGTTCACGTGGTTACTTCTCTTGGTGTTGGGTGTTGCTGGCATTAAGGACAATGAGTTTTATAGGCCTGCCGATTTAGACAATTAAGCCAAGACCTGATGGAAGTGGACTACTGGATTATACATTCATTATTTCAAAGTCCACAGAAAAATCCAAAATAAAATAAAAGAGCTTAAAAAGTTTTGTTTTTTTTTATGTTTGTCCAAATTTGAAAATGGATAAAAACAATTAGGTATCCCGTTAAAATAATATTGGTTTAATATTGTACGGGGATATGTTAGCTATCGAACTTTTTTACGAATCGTTTCCAGATCAAAAAGTTCGTTATTTCGTTATTTAAAAGTTACCTGTTGTTGTTAGCTAAAATGGTTTAAATTTTTGGTTGATTCCAGTTATAGCTTGGCCCACAAACATTTCAGCCTGGGAACATCCCAACCACCGGAAAACAAACTCCAACTACATTTGCAACATTGCCGGTTTGATTTTCAGTTTTCCATTTCCTCAATTTCCCATTTGTATTTCCATAAACATGCAGAACCATTTGTGTTCCTTTGTTCGACATTTGGCGCACCTAATCCAAATTTGTGGTCTGAGGCCCTTCTGTTCGAATTAGTCGGCGATAATTACGCCGTAGACTCGTATACCTGCATAACATACATATAGATTACGGAGCATTTTGATTAGACTGTACTCATTAGAGCTCTTGTTATATAAACATCAACTTACGTGGCGAACCGATTTCATTGTATGATTTAGTTCTGGTTTGATATACATAGTTATGTGAGATAAATCAATTTGTACCCTGCACATAGGGTATTTATAGCTGGGCCTGCTGAAACACAGTTAACATTGACAAAATGAAATTTACTTGGGCACTTCTCTTGGTCTTGGCGCTCACTTCTCAGAAGAGACACTTTGTGATGCCCGCGGCTTTAGACGATTAAACCAACATCGGCGATGGTAATGGATTTCGCTTGGATCCGGATCTACACGTAGCAAATTCGGCAATGAATCATACATGCATTGGTTATTAGTCCTTAAATAAAAATATGAACATATACAAATATTAAGATTATTTTTACATATTACTTAGGTAGCTTGCTGCTTCAGTTCCTTATTATCTCATCCATTCACTGATTAATTCGAAATATCCACATTTCAGGCATCCTCAATCATACATGAGCCAAGCGAGTGTGTTTGTGTGTGTACACTGTACATACATAAATTAATTCGAAGTTTTTCTTCAAGATTTTTTCCCCTGCCATGGAAATGGGCTTCTAAATTATTCCAAATACAATTTCCAATAAACAAATAAAATCAAAGCTCGATGTAACTGGTGAATTGGGACATGAACATGCTCGGACACGAGACATGGACAAACAGCAGTAAAATGAACAAATTGTTGTAGTAGCTGTTGTTGTTGTTGTTGTTGTGTCGGCCATAGAAAATTCTAAATGCTTCAATCAGCAATTCGTGTTATTAAATATTAATGCAGAACTCAAGTCGACCTGTCTCGCACTGACCCTTTCGATGTTCGACCAAAAAAGGTCAACATGTGTCTGCACACATACACACACACGTATGTATGTATGCGTGTGTGTGTACATAGACTCACAGCTGCCTCACCAATGCCAATTGGTGCTCCCGAGTTGGAATCTTGGACATTTTTCATCATAAAGTGGTGGCTGCTCGACTTTGATTTCGAATTGGATTTGAATTTGGAATTTTTGGCTTTCCATGAGGCAGTGTTGTGCAGGCCCGCAGGCGTGTATGTACATGGGGACTACTGGTCAACACATAAATATTTCTCTTTGTTTAACACTGGACGAGCACAAGTTGTGCAAGTAGAAGAAGAAGAAGAAGAGGAGGCTGCACCTGCCGAGGGTCGTCGTCGGCAAGCAACCTCACTCCGCACAAGCCTAGTTCCCCTTCTCACTCTCTCACAGGACTGCAGCACAAACAAACATGCAGACAGGAGACAGAAGAGACAAGCAGACAGACGAACAGACAGACAGACAGCAGCTGGCAAGCAGTACTCGGTCTGGCCAGATATGACTAACGGTCGAATGGTCAAGTCAAGTTATTGTCATGTCATGTAAGAGCTGAGCAGCAGGGACACCAATTGCCTTGTACGGTGGGCTTTTTCCAATTTCATTCCATGCTCCACACACAACAAGTGTCCCATTTGGCCCACAAGCAAGCGGTTCCCTATTTCGAAATCGCTTCAAACTTTATAAGACTTAGATTTGGAAGGAATTTAATGCAATTTCCTAATAACAATTTAGGGGAAACATCGTACCAGCTGATACAGATAAAATTAGAGAGTGAACTTTCCATAAATTTTCTTAACAAAACTCATTGCTAATATATTATATAAAATAAAAAAAAAAAAAATATTATCGGGAAAGAAATCTTAAAGTTATAACAAAAACACTCAGTGTGCAGTTTCTTTTCGGGACACTCCTTACGTGTAATGGCTTGAAAGAAGTAAAATCTATAATAATTATGAAGTATTTCGATTTATAAACATTTTAAGAATAAAATATTAGAAGAAATATCGCAATAATCAACATAACCTTCAACTTACCTAAAATGCGACGAACAGTTTTTATTAAATTCATTTAGTTCTACTTCGATATACTCGTAATCATCTGAAGCAAATTAATTTTTAATTGTTCTGCCTTACACTTCATTTATTTACAGTTTGATCTTCTTAACTAAAGAAGATTTACTCTCTTAACAATGATGTTTAAAATACAATACATGAGCTCTAAAATAAAAGAACTATGTACTGTATACAGCCATTCTATATATAGAGTATTTAATCTGCCATAAGCATTTCAAAACGTGTTTCAAATTTTAATGAATTCAGTTTGGAATTGCACAAAACACAGTATCTGCTAAATGTCCAACACACTCTGAAGGTATAAGAACTACCTTCTCTGAGTTCAGTCTACTGCTCCGAGTGAAGTTCATAATAAGTAAACTTCAGCCTGTTTCTCTCAAACAAAAACCAAAAGTCTACGGGAAAACTCTATAAAAAATTCATGGTAACTTCTTAGAAAAGCATAGAACAAAGTAACTACTAGGGTTCGATAAAGGTGGTGGTGGTGCTGGTGGTGGTGGTGGTGGGTCACAGAGTTCTTGTAATGTCGCCACATCACATGGACATAGACAAAATGTAAATACAGCCTCTAATGGCCACTCCCCAGGGCCCTGAGTAGCCAGAAACTAGCCAGTGACTCGACTCGACTCGACTCACGACTAACTTTCTCCACATCTTTGGCGAAAGTTCAAAGTGACTTAAGTGAAATTTCGCAGCTCGGGGCAGCGCAGCTGGCCGAATGGAACATGAGTAAAAATTAAATTGATTTTGCTGGGACATGGAAAAAGTTCTGCTTTCATTTTTTTTCTGTTCTCAATGTTTAAACACATTTTGCCTTTTCATAGTTGGGTTTATGGCAGGCATTCATATGGGAGGAAGAGAAGGAGATGGGGGAGGTATTCCTATGCTTTTAGAACTGCAAACTGTGAACAGTAGATTTAGTTTACTTGTAAAAAGACAGCAGCTTTACCCCCTCCAGGCTCGACCTTTTTCCCAAAAGTGACAAAGCAATTTGATTTCAATTAAATTATAAATTATGCCTTCGTGAGGCATTTCATGCTACACCTTTGACACTTCAAAGTCATTATGAAGATAGCAAACCCCACTCTAGATGCCAGATATCCCCGGCAATTATAACGGAATCTAGACATTTATGCACACAACTTGTAGACAGCGAACGCGCTCAGGCATTTCATTCATTTGCCTAAGCCATCGTTGCTCATCGTCTCCATCCGTTAACTTCTTCACTCTTTCAGTCAGTGTCTGTCGCACGGTCTGTCCGCCTGTCTGTCTGTCTGGCTGCCTGTCTGTCCGTCTTGTCCCCCACATTCCTCTGGCACTTTTTGATGTAATTTTGGCATTTGCCAAAAAATGCCTGCTGGCTGCCAGACCCGACCCTCCCGCTCTCTCTCCTCTTCTGGTAGATGTCTCAGTCGCGATAAGGATAAGGCGTCTGGAGAGTGTTTAGAGGGGGAGGGACTCCCAGGAACTTAGCTCGATTCGAGAAAGGACTCACAAGTGGCAGGCGTCAAATGGCGACGAAGCGCAAAGCGAGCGGTTTCCGAATGCGACACGCTCAGGCAAATGGAAAAAGTGGCGGGAAATTAGGAAAATGCTGGCATGGAAATGAACAAACTTGCCTCGATGCTGGCAAAAATAGACAAGCAAACGAACGTTCAAATTTGAAATTAAAATTTTAACATTGTGCACATAATTTTATACCTTTTGCACGAAGACAAAAACCTTTCTATTATACCCTCCCCTCACCCGTCTTTGTATTGTGAGAGGTGGGGGGGAAGCGCTCAGAGAATGGGCGGATTAATGACTGGAACGTGGCGGACTGACAGTCAAACAAATGAAGACACAAGACGCAGAAAACTTTTGCGCCGGAAAATGTCGTGGAAAATGTTGACTGAGTTGACAGCACCTTGTGGCGCATTGACAATTACAAAGGGTTCCCAGTGAACCATATTTTAATTGCTAAGCTGATGGAATAAGTTTCTATAAATCGCTAAGGTATTCGCGATACTCGGCTTAGAAGATAACGTGAGATGTCTGTGTAAATTTGTTTTCTCTTTCTTCGAGTAATTAAAGCCATTTGAAATCACGTTGTAAATAATCAAGCGACTTATTAAAGACTCTAAAGTCTAAGTTGCTTGACTGACTTTATATAATGCAAACTGCTTTTAAATTATATTATATTTTATAATATTAAATTGTAAGTACTCTGAAACCAAGTACTAACTTACTTTGACCTCAAGTTTTGATAGGAATGTTCGCACAGAATTATTATTTCCATTCTTTTAAAAAAATTCCTTTAGTTTATTATATTTTTAGCAGAAAGAATCGAGTTACCCTGAAATATGACTACACTTAGTTTGATGGTTTGGCCTTGCTGAACTCGATGTTTATCATGTTTCGATCTACTTTTCTTCACAAGAGCCTCTCTCATGCTTATCGAATTTTCGCAATATCTGAAATGAAAAACGGAAAGAGAAAAAACCCTTTTAGCACTGTCCATTTCTATAAATTATTTCACAGATAAAACTTATATGCCAACCCGAAGCTCTTAGCCTCTCCAGCCCCCTCCACTATCCGCACCCTTTCTCCTTCCCCAACACCCTTTGCAATCTGAGCCTGGACTGATGTCCACTCCCCAGCGACTTGACTGACCAAAGCTGAAGTGGGAGAGAAATAGACAAAGAGAGATAGTGAGAGAGAGAGAAAGAAAACTGACAGTATTGAAAAATAAGCGAAGTCTGTCGGATGAACGTTCCGGAGGTGCAAAAAAATAAAAAATGGCGTCCAGTCGTGTGCTCAACCTCAAGATTCATAGCAGAAGGTAGAAGGAAAAAAATGAAAAAAGTGGAAGAGAGAGAGAGAAATCCACGTTGAAATAATGCAAAAGGCAACAAAGAATGGGACGAATAGTGCCGGACGGAGAGTAGAGACTAGAGAGAAAAGCAGACCGAGCTGGCCACACATAAGAATGAGGGAATAAAGTCTCTCTCACACACACACATACAGAGAGAGAGAGAAAGGAGACGCTACACTGGAAATGGAAAGGATAAAATTAATTTTTCTGCTCGTTCCGCGTGTATTTTTTTTTCTCATTTACTTCTACGTTTATTTCGTCGCGTTTCTCATTCTCACCTTGGTCAGTGGGCGGCAAGGCGGTATCAAACACCACAAACCCATTTAGTTTGCGGCGAATTTGTTTTTGCAACACTCGCCTTGTTCTGCACCTTTCGCAGCAAAAATGTGAAGAAAAAAATTGTGAAAAGAGAGAAAAGTAAAAGGGCAACAGGAGCTGGGAACGCAAAGCTTTGTGGGCAAATAAAAATCGTATAAAAAATATTCCCACTCACCTGTAAGCGCTGCGGTGCGGTGCCCTTTTCTGGAGTTACTCATACCATGACACACTCGTATGACAAGCATGTGTGTGTGTGTGTTAAAACGGATAAGAATGAATGATTTATTTGTGGCGCTTTTAGCAATTCTCTTTCAGTTTTTGAAACTTTTTATTCCCATTAAAAAATGCAACATTTTATTTTTAATATATTCATGTTATGCCTGAGAGTATGCAACAGTTTTTTACATTAGGTTCTACGAGAGCTCGCTTCAAGTTTATAGGCACCGTCGAGCACTTAAGACCAGGTTTATATACACCAGCATGTACCGCACTGTAGTGTGTAGCTGTTTGATTTGTGTGCAAGTGTGCGCGTCTGAGTATGTGCGACAGCATGTGCTGCGGCACGTAGAAAAGTTTCCAACTCACCCACAAACATATCTACGTTTGCTCGCTACCTTTATCCTCTTTCTGCTTCCACTTTCTCTTCTCTCTTCTTTGGTTTGCTGTCTCGCTCTAAGTCTCTCTGAGTGCCGCGTATAATAAATCTACTTTTTGTAGAAAATGCTGAAAAACTACCGGATGTCTCATCAAATGAAAAGGAAAATACGCACAGTCACACGAACACACACGGGTGCACGCATTCCCATTCCCCCTGCCCCGCTCCTACTCCCAGTGGTGTGCAATGTGCGAAAGCAATGTCCAGTTCAAAGCGAACAAACAACAATGGAAGAAGGCAGCAAAGAGAAAACACAGACAAGCAAGTAACGCTAGTGAGATACCCTCACTCAAGTAAAAGGGAGTAGACTCGACTGTTATATACTCGCAAGTCACCTGTTTTTGCGTCTTTTGCATTGCATACTTTCAGGTGCCGTTTTAATAAATCTGTACGCAGAAATTATTTGGGCAATGATCATCAGTGCGTATTATGATGCATACCGAATATGAACATTTATCTAATTATTATGAGATCATACAGACGAACAAACGAAAAATGCATTTCCTTATGATGTTACTTATGTAACTTGTTTTTAAAAAAATAAATTACGAATCAAGAGTTGTATAAATTTTGACGTAAGCTGACTCTTCGTTCCATCAATGAAACGTTATATATATTTTAACTCATACGAAGGTTAATAATCAATATGATTAGCTGAAGCGAATTGATTTGTTTCAAGTGCAAATTGCTTCTTCCTGATGCCAATATAAGAAGTTCTGTTTGTTGGACACTTTTATCAGAAGACAACATGAAGTATCTTTGGTGTTATACTGTGTCTTGAGCGTTGCTCTAGCTCAAGACTGGCACCCATGGATATACACTGATCCCCCACCAACGGAAAATAGATCGTGGCGGGCTCCAAAAGACTCGAACGAGAATCTTTCTAACTAATTTGCAGAAAATTAAATTTGAATAAAACAGTAACTGCGAAGTTTTGAAGAACTTTTAGTATTTCTAGCTATAACAGAATTTGCCGAGATATTGAAGTTCAAACAGACAGGCAGATCTGACTTAATCCATATGGTTCTTAATGTGGATCAAGTAATAATTACATAATTTTATTTATTAAATAATTACTTTCTCAAAGTTAATTTTCCCTTTTGAGACCACTTTAAACCTAAAGTATTTCCTTTCTATTATATCTAATAATATTAAAGAAACCCCCACGCACTCTTTTTCAGATATCTTACGCAAAAGGGCAACAACAAAGTACATTAAGCTTTTGAATTCAAAATTTAATAACATGATTCGTTCACCTTAATTCATGATAATTCAAATCCTATGAGTAAAAATATTTTAAGCACAATCTGTGAAGCAGGTAACTAATAAATCCTTAATTTTTAAAATCAAATAAAATGCTTAAATGAGCCAACTTTAACAAACGGAAAACTTTCTTTATTTAATCAATATTTTCAGCCCCAAGTAGCTTAATTGTTTCAACTTTAAATACTCTATAAATTGTTGCATACTGTAATAAAAAATATTGTGATCAAGTTCTTAGAGTTTATCTAAGATCTAACGAAAAAATCCCAAATCAACTCAATTCCATCAATTGAAATACATTTAATATTACTTATTATATAACATATACGTAGTTAAATAATAAAATTGATTAGGTGAAGCAAATTGATTTGTTTCAACTGCAAATTGCTTCTTCCTGATGCCAATATAAGAAGTTCTGTTTGTTGGCCCGTTTTATCAGAAGAAAACATGAAGTATCTTTGGGCATTCACGATATACTGTGTCTTAAGCGTTGCTCTAGCTGAGGGTGGCTTTGGTTTAGAGTCTAAACTCCCAAGGACGGAGAAAGATTTTGAACAAGCTGCAGAGCCTCTGCTCGCCTTAGCAAGGTCCATGGCGCTTGAAGAAAGAACCGCTGGCTCCTCAGCAGAACAATCAAACGTGGCGGCCAGATCCCGTCGTCGTAAATCAAATCCCTTTTTCGATGCAGCAAAATACGTTCTCGATAATGCAGATTCGTTTCAAGGAGGTTACCCTGATGAAGGAGCAGGCAATCTCATTAACTTCGCAAGATCCATTGTCCTTGCAGAAAATCAGAACGACGACGCCTAAAATTCTGATTCAAATATCTGCTTAACTTATTGACTTGCAACGACAAAAATTTAAATAAATATTAAAGAAATACGAGTTTTACGATTTTTACTTGTTATATATTATATTTGTGGCCTCAATTCGTATAATTGTATTAAGTTATACATTATTTTAAAATTTTATTTTATAGAATTTTAAATTTCATTTTTTTATAGTCGTAGCAAAGAATTTATTTTCTGCTGATTTTGAACCTTCTTCTGACTTATTTTCTAAAGAAAAATAAATCCGAATCAATAAATTTTGAAAGTAAACCTTCTGCTAACTCATTTCTATAATTAAAGAAAAAAATTTCGAATCAAGATTAGAATAAATAATGACGTAAGCAAATCAATTGTCGATAAATATAGTATATTAGTTCTATTATATTATATAACACACACGTCAGTAAATAATTAGTAGAATAAGGCGAAACAAATTGATTTGTGCCAACTGCAAATTGCTTCTTGCTGATGCCAATATAAGTAGCCCCGTTTGCTGGGCAGTTTTATCAGAAGACAACATGAAGTATCTTTGGGCATTCACAATATCTCTTGTGTTGAGCGTCGCGCTGGCAAAGGCTGCCGAAAATCCACCTTCGGAAATTGTTGATATTCCGGATCAAATTGTACCTCTTAGCAACTTAGGAAACATCTTTTTCAACGCAGCTCGATCTGCTGCCTTCGCAGCATTATCCAATGCGGCCGCATCGAAACCCTCTTTCTTCGCAGCAGCAGGACCCCATCCGCTAGATCTGCTTGGTGACGAGTTAATCAAATTGATCGACGAAATAACTCCCCTTATCGTCGCAAAATGATTCTGTGTTGTGACTTGAATTTACTAATTTGCAGCAAAATAAATAAATTTGAATAAAACGAGTACTGCGAATGATTTAGGGAAGTTAAGGGGAAGAGTTAGAGTTTCTAGAAGTTGCTGAGATGTGCAAATTCAAACAGGCAGGCTGGCCTTGCTGTAGCCATATAGATAGTATCAGGAATATATACAATTTGTCGAGTCATCAGCATATACTGTATCTTATTTTTTATTTATTTTTTTTTTTTTTTTTTAACAAATATTACATTTTATTTGACTAGTTCACTATTACCCATTTGGGCAACTTAACTTAATCTGTAAGATATAATTGTAACTTAATTTTATCATTTCTTCATGCGCTTCTCCCGCAGATATTGCGCATACGCAAGGCAGTTCGCCATTTTGCTGTGACACGCCCCGTTTTCATAAACAGAATTATGAAAGTAACCACAAGAATTATGAAAATTGTCAAGGGGAAACACGCGTCTGCGTCACAAACTGAGCCAATGCGAGGCGAGCTGCGAGGTAAACACAGAACACACCCAATGCAGAACGAGTCCTCGTCCAGTCGGAAGTGGCGGTTGCTTATTACATAAAGTTATGTATATCATAATCCATAAAGTTGCCTATATAGTCGGCATAACAATAACCCCTGAGTGCGTGTTCGTTGTTGTTGTTGTATCAAAATTACAACCACAAACACAAGGAAGTCGCTGGCCCCGTGTGGGAGGTGAGGGGTGAGGAGACGTGAGCAAACAAGAGCAGCCCTTAAAAACTAACACCAACAGCGCTCACCCACCCACACACACAAATACACACACACACACAGGCTTGCACTCGCTGTGGGGGCGCTTAAATCAACAAAGAAGGGCAAAGAAAAATGCGACCCGTTTTGGGGGGTGAAATGCGACGCCGAGCAGTGCGCGCCACCCTTAGCAGCACCCTTGCCACGCACACACACATACACACACACACTCACGAATGCCACCCAATTATAAGCGTATGTGTGTGAGTGTGGGTGGCGGGCAAGTGCAGGCAGGGAGGGCAAGGCGAGCTCATTTGAGAAACGATTTCCACTCGGACTCAGCTCGTCCCCCTGCCTTGCTGCCCCCCGTCTGACTAACTGTCTGTCTGTCTGTCGTTTTGTTATTGTTTCATTTTTTCGTATTTTCTTCGATTTTCCTCGAAATAAATACACACACACGTACACACACACATTTATATGAAAAGAGGGACAAAACAATAACAATAAAAATCATATACGAGTGCGAGGACGAGTACAGCGCTTGCCACCCGGCCAACCTACTTTAATACCCTGCACACACACACACACACGCGGGGAGAGCTCTGTCTCGCCCCCCATCTAATGTTAAACGCACGTGCACACACACACACACACTCACATGCACACATATTTATATAAACATACACATATATTTTTGCTATATACTCATATGAAACGTAAACGCAGAACGTTAAGATATGAGCGCTCTGATGGGGCACACACACTCACACTACCACAAACACACACACAGGCATACAGTCACATCATACACACACACATACATACAGTCACATTAGACACACACAGCGACTTAGCCTTGTTCTGCTGCTTATGTGCAGAACGTTTCTTCCCGCCTTGGCAAAATGCCACATTATAACTGCATGTGTGTGTGTGGGTGTATGTGCGTGTAAATACATAATGGTCAGAAAAGTATCCTTTATGAAATTCAATTTATGTTAGATAGCTCTGTCCACTCCGCCTTAAACCTTATTAGATGCGAGGGGAAGCAGAGAAGTTATCCCAAGAGGGAAAAATTTTTTATTGAAAGTATATTACATTATTTAATTGAATAACTGTAATCTTTGCAAATAAAAACTAGATAAATGCAGTTTAATCTGAAAATAAGTATAATTTACTTTATTTTATATTAATTTGTATAATTCACATGAATTAAAATTCCTCGATATCATTTAAATGACATTTATCTGCTCAATAAATCGTCTTATAAATAAATAAAATAAATTCAAGAAAATCAAAACCTATCGAGCTCCCCTCGTTCTCTGTGTGTGTGTGTCATTTGTGGCAGCGCAATTACCGCTACGAACAATGCGAGGTCTATGACAGCCCCGTCCTGACCAGTGTCCAGTAAACAGGCGGCCCCCTTACCCACCCACCAGCTCATTTTGCAGCACCCATGTCCCTTGACTGTCCATTGATTTTTTGCGCATTTGCCACAAATAAAAACACATTAGAAAGAACTGAACCTTATCCACTGTTGATAGAAGGCGGAGAACCAGCCAAAGCAATTCCGAATGCGCCCTTACATAGACATAGGAAACACACACACACACACGTGAGCGCACAAACTGGTCATAGACGGACGCCAAGGTAATCCGTAGTTCTCAGTTGCGAGTCCGTTCTCCTTGTGGGCTCTGCTTGATAAAATGCGTTAAAACGAAAATTAAGCAACACAATTAATGGCCCTCGGTTTATCATACAATTTTAATGGCTCAAATAAATTGCCCAAAACTGGCCCAGCCCGGAATGGCCACTACACAAATACATACAAACTGGGGAGCATGTGTGTGTATGCGTAGATATTTTTGTTTTAGCTGAAATTCATTGCAAAAGGCAATTTGCCTGGCACAGAAAAGTATGCTACGTATTTAATAAGTACCTTGGGTCTATAAGTAATTATCAAACTAGTTAAATTTTAATTGGCATCTACAAAATATCGATAGAGAATGCACTTAAATATAGAATTTGTGGTATATTTAACTCCGTGTTTATTTTAACAATAAATAAACAGCTAATTTTAATATTATTTCATCAAATTAATAACTTAAACTGGCGACTAAGCAGTATTAATGGAGGGCAGCTCAAAAGTAGGCAATCAATTAAGGCAAACTGCTAATATGCTACTTTAATAGTTACGCACAAAAGTATGCAGCAGCAGAGTTTACACCGTGCAACGTGTATTTAGTTTCATTTATATTTCTGGATATTTACAGACAATGCTCATACAAATCAAGAAACAGTCAGATGGCCGCATTTTATAAAGTAATTCAAAGAACTATAAAAAAGAATGACATCATATTGTAGACGCAACCGCAGAGTCAACACCCAGCCAGAAATAGTCCCAGCAGGAAGCAGGACTCAGCCAAAAAAGGAACGGAAGTGGACCGAGGGAAAGAGAAGGGGGGCTGCCAACCAATACGCTAACATTGTTATAAAAGTGCAAACAAACACACACGCAGAGCGAAGAGAGCAAAGGAACTAAGTTCGCTCAGGCTTGAGCAATGTTCACTTGAGACATAAAGACGAGCACGAGAGAAACAGAGTAAGAGAGGGAGAGAGAGAGAGGTAGAGAGCGCGAAATTATGAAGCTCCTCCGAGCAGGACGAAAGCGTAGAAAACGATGACGATGGCGTCGTCGACCTGTGGCCACTGGCAGAAAACATACGAAACGAAAAGAATGGAGAAAAGAAAAAATGAGAAACCGTGTGGTCCGCTGGCTGGGCAAATAAATCGCTGGACATAAAAGCGGAGCGAGCGAGTGCAAGCGAAACAGCAATGACTCTTCCCCCGTCAACCTACTTCCCGCTCGCACTCTACCCCTCTCTCTCTCTCACTTTGTTCACACGTACGACAGAGCGAGAGGCAACGAGAGCGCACAGCACAAATAAAAAATTGAATGAAATATTTTTATAACCAAAAGAAAGAGAGCGCGAGTGGGGCAGACCAAAGGAAGCGAGCAAGCGTGCGTAAGAAAGAGAGAGGGAGAGAGAGAGAGAGGGGAAGGGAGAGAAGCAAGTGTATTGATGGCGTGCAGCTAGCAGCAGATAGAAGAAGAAGCAGCAGCAGCAGAGAAAAACTTGCTTATCAAATATGAAGGAGCACACAAAGTGGGTCGGCGGGGCCAGGGGGCAGGGGGCATCATAAAAGCCATGAGCTCACCTAGCTCCGGCCGCACCTAAGGGTAGTTAAGTCCAAAGTTTTATGGACAACGACAGGTGAGCGAGAAGCACGAGGGGGGCGGGGGGTCTGGGTGGTAAGGCGGTCAAGCGACCCAACTAACCCACCCAATTCGATCCGCCTCGCACCAGCTACGCTTATGTATCTTACAACGAATACACACACACACACTAGCACACCCATACACACGTATTCCTTTTGTAGTCATAAAATGGCACATTGTGCATGGCCAAGGGGAGGGAAAGGGGGCGTCCTGTGGGATTGTGGGAGGCTGCACACGTGCGGATAATAAAAAATGTTTTACTTTTCAATCGACCAATAATATGGCGTTCAATGGACAGGCCAAACGTGCCCGGACACGGACACGGACACGGACACGGAGTCGGACCCCATAACAATGGACACACATACAATGAGAGATAGCACTACACAGCAAGAGAGAGAGAGAGAGAGACAGGCAAAGAGTGAGAGAGGGAAGGGAACTACACACGTACGTAGTTCAATCATCGTTAAAAAGAATTTCATTTTGAAAAATGCCAGAACTTCAATAAATTATATTGCCTGGTCAGGACGGCGAAGCCAAAGCGGATCGTATAAAAATGGTTTGGCGCTGACCTCGGCAGCAGGCAGAGAGACGGGTAGATGTGCAGACAGGAAGCAGGATAACGGCAGAGAGGAGAAAGCAGAGAGAGAGGGAGAGAGAGGTGTATTTTGGGGCTGGGCTTCTTGCAAGCTGTGGCTCGACTTGCTGGCACCTTTTGCTATCATAACCACAATACAAAGAAGGAGGCGACAGGTGAATCGGGTCAGCCATGCTGCTGCCCCTCAAACACACACACACAGACACACTTACAGTCAGTCTGCGACGCAGCTTAGGCAGGAAGAGGACGAGGACAAACCAATGGCGAAGCTGAAGCGCGCTGCCCGGTCAATCGTTATTGGTTCGCGCTGCAATAATACATATAATACACACACACACACACACACTCACAGTCTGTCTGACACATAGACACACTCACACACACACACTTACATATGTATGTGCGATATAAAAATTGTGAAATAAAAAATATCACGAGCGAAAACAAAAAGAAGAAATCCGTTGAAGTTTCGTTTGTCAGTGCGCGACTAGTAGATACCCAGCAAAGAAGTTGAATTAACAGTGTCCTGTTTTCATTCTTTGTTTCCCAACTCAGCTTTTTTCCCGCCATATCTGGCTTTTATCAACTTGACAAAAAAAGTTGCCTACTTTTGAGAGCAAAGTATTAGGAGGATCAGCGGCATCAGTTTCGGCAGTTTTTTTGTTCAAAGTAAAGCCAAATTATAACCCAAAAAATACAATGTTGCCTTATCAAACCAAGCCAACCGCAGTTACAGGGTATTAAAAGGAATAAAATAGTAGGAAAAAACTTACTGGACGTGCAAAAAAATTGAGCTGCACGAAGTGGAATGAATGAAACGAATGGAATGAGCAGATACGTGGCCAGTGGGCAGAGGCGGTGGAAAGAAGAAGAATCGTGGACAAAGGTCGAGGTGAAGTATGCTGCCAGTGAAGAGGCTAACGGGGACAACAGACTTTTCTCAACTTTGTTGCAACGCGACAGTTTCGCTGCGCTTTCCCCACACCGGATTGGATGAAATGAATTTGGGATGTGAGGTAAGGTAGACAGAGAAGAGAAAAGAAGAGAGAAGAGCTAGGAGTGCTCAAGGCACTGCGGAAGCACGGAGAAGCGCCAAGGTGCCTGAGATTGTCATAATGACGCACAATCCTGGGCGTTGCACTTGGATATTGATTGCTGCTGCTTTTGTGTCTGCGCTTGGCGCTGTCAAGAAAATTTCCTAATTAAGTCATCAAGCGACGCCCCCGTGAGCAGCTAAGGGAATGAGCAACTCTGGTTTAAATTACATGCTGAATAATGAATAGACGATTTGTACCCTGTAGAAGATAAGGTTTTGGAAAATACTTACATAAAACTAAATTCGATTATAAAATAAAAAATCACTATTCCGAATCGAATGCCGTAACAAACTTCATTTGGAGTAAATTGATTTCCGGCTTTAACTTGATAAGGTGTAACAAATTTAATTATGAGTGTGAAATTGATTAGATACGTTTGACATTTGTAGTAAAAAGATAGATGGATATTATTATATATTGTATAATAAATTGTTATAAAACCCTGCATTGACATAATATTAACCACACAATGTTCAAAAAATTATTCATTTGGTACTTGAAACATTATTTTAATTAAATTATTGTACAAAACTGTTACTACCAAATAAATAAGTTGGATGATTTAAATTTTATTGACTGGCCTTATATTAATTAAACTTATTTTCTACTAAGGCCGATCTGATCTTTATAAAATTACAATTTAATAAGAACATGCTCCAAAATGATTTATAAAATATAAAACCTATTTTTTAAGCATATTTTGTGTTGCTTACTTTATAAAAGGCAACTTGAATTAGTTCTGTCATAAATTTTTTCTAACATAATTTCTATGTTTATCAGGCAATCTCAATCAAATTATATTTTTTAATATATCATTATATATATTCTTTATGGGATAAAAAACTTTTTCCCTTTGTAAAGAAAGTATAAAAAGCAAATACAATTGAAGAAATGCATCGTCATCAATTTGATATCGAATGAAAAGACTTTCATTTCAAGATTTGCATAGCCTTTGACATATACCAACTCATCGTTCCTACTTTGTTACCTTTGCATACTTAGTTTATTAAGAATTGGATTAAGTGGAACAAATTGATATTTTATATTTTCACTTTGTTTCCCCACGAAACCTATATAAACTAATCTGTTTGTCCGAAAGTATTATCAGAAGACAAAATGAAGATTATTTTTGCATTCGTGGCACTCGTGGTTTTGGGTGTTGCTCTGGCTGAACAGCAACAGGCTAGATCCCCTGAAGCGCCTCCCCCAAAAAGCGGTATAAAAAAATCAGCTGATCCTCCGCCACCAGGAGTGGGAAAGGCACCTAGATCCCCTGATTCTCCTCCCCCAAAAAGCGGTGAGATAAGAAAGTCCGCTGATCCTCCACCTTCAAAAGCGGGCAAGACACCAAGATCCCCTGATTCTCCTCCCCCAAAACCGGGCAAGGCACCTAGATCCCCTGATGCTCCTCCCCCAAAACCGGGCAAGGCACCTAGATCCCCTGATGCTCCTCCCCCAAAACCGGGCAAGGCACCTAGATCCCCTGATGCTCCACCCACAAAAAGCGGCAGACTAGCAAGATCTGCTGATCCTCAACCGCAACCACCATTTGTACCAGAGATTGCAGGGATATGGAGCTAAGGAAGGTGATCACCCAATATTGAGTATTGAACATACATTACATAATGCATAAAATAAAAAGCAATCGCCAATAATTTACTTTGTTAATATTTCATTTTCATTTTATTTGGTCAACTTAGATAAAAATAATCAGTATGAAAGCTACAGCTATAATTTGAAAACAAAATTTCAATTTAAAATGAAATATTATATACGATGTTCGTTTTGTCTGTCACGAATTTTATAGACATATATGTAATTGTGTAGCCCCATCTTTACAATATAAATATAAAGCAAAAACCTTTTAATTGTATATCGTTTGTTTTTTTTTTTTTTTTATTTCGTGTCTTACATATAAAGTGAAGGTATCTTTGCGCTCTGTATGTGTAAATATTAATGTACAGATTGTCAAATGTTCCACAAGATTAATTTGTACTAAACAGATTTTTTACGCAAGATTATTAAATTAAATGACTTGAAGTAGTATTCTATGTATTGTATAATGAATTTAAATAAATAAACAAAATTGAGCTTTACATTGCGAAATTAATGAATATCTTTCAAATATTCTTGTTGGCTCTTTGCATTGCTCTTTCTGTGTTCATCTAGTCTGTGTTGCGTAATGCAATCAATCATGAATAATTTTTTTTTTTTTTTTTTTTGTTATTACTTCTTCTTATCGCATAGTTACACTCATGAGTAAAGAAGTGTAAAGTGTTTAATAGCAACTCGTATCCTTAGCTTGTCAATAAGTTGTGGCACTAAAGAAGAAGTTTACTAGGTGTAATTTGTTAGAATGGGGCGTAGAATATATTTATTCATTTTAATATTCATTATAATTGCTAGTTAAATAATAAAATAAATGTGTAAGGTTGGATCTTTTTTTTTTCTTTTAAGATCTTTTTCTGTACACGTATAGCATAGACTTTAACCTTGAGTCATTGTGATATAAGCAGCGATTAGTTCCATTAAATGATACGGAGCGAAGCGTAAGACTTGTCCCTCCTTAGTAACTGATATTTTAAATATTATATTTTTTTTTTTTTTTTTTGATATAACATATAGTTACATTTTACACACTTACTTATACAACAAGATGAATTAGGTGGAACAAATGAGTTGGTTGCAGCTTCACGTTGTTTCCCCATGAAACCGATATAAAAAGAATTGATTGATTGAGAGTTTTATCACCGACCAAAATGAAGTTTATTTGGGCATTCTTGGCAATCTTGGCTATCATCGATGGAAACAATAGCACTTTGCATAGAACTGCATAGTAAAGGGGAAACAGGAGTTGTTCGCTCAACCCTATGAGGTCTTGAATACGCCAACAATGTTTTGAATAAATATTGATCATTAATTATTTTGTGTGTTCATTTTTATTAGTCTTAAATGGGTGAATATTTTTACCAGATAGAAAGAGGCTATGATAGATCGCGATTAGCTAATCTTTATATATATTCTTGAATATCGACTTAAGAATTTTAAGTAAGAATCCAAACTATGTTCTGCTTTGTTATTTCTTCAAGTAAAGTCTGAGTCGGTTTTTCCAAAAAAACCCGAAAAACTAATCAGGCAAATCTGGCAAACATTTTTGACAAAATCTGTCAAAGTCACGCGCCTTTAAGCACAGGGGAAACGAGGAACATTAGCCCAGGCACAGGCATCCCTGAGGGCGAATGGGGTTGGCTTCTTCGCAGATGTCAGTGCGAATGTCCTGCAGGCGCGACGCAGTGGCGCATTGTCGCTATATCATCGGTGCGAAACGACATTGTCAATAAACCCAAATCAGGGGAACAAAGACGAATAGAAAATTGTATCAATTCCCTTAGATTTCTGCAAAACGAATTTGGGTTTCTGTTTCACTTCAAGGAAATCGGATACTTTTCGTCGCGACAAGATGCGCGTCAAACTTTTTCAAGCCGCAGGCAAAATAGAAAGCAAAAACACACGAAAATAAAACACATTGCGTGTGTGTGTGTGTGGGTGTGTGCGTGTGTGTTGCGTTGCGTGTTTATTTGAAAAATCGCTAAAGGATAACTAAAGGATTCCCCCCGGGGGCATTTGGCGAGTGCGCAAGTGATTTTCCTATGCGAATCTGCATATGCCCGACCACGTGTAAGCTCCAACTCCCTAGGTATTTTCCAACTCGTTGAGCAGGCCCAAAAAAAGCGTCGTCATCGTGGGCAGGATACAGTTATCCTGATGGCTGACAGGATTCAATGCGAACTGTCAATAATTTTGCATAACGTATGAAGAAACATATCCAAATTGAATTCTCATTCGTCTTTATGGAGGCAAAAGAGACACCCAGTGGAGAATTCAATTTGCGTCACTTACACTTACCGTTGCAATACCCTGTAATTTGGCCGCAAATCCAATTTGGAAATTACAATTAAAAAGCCCAAGCAAAGTAGCCCAAATCAGACAACGAGTGGCATCTCCCTCGCCATTGAATTGCTTAGGCTGGAGTTGTCTGGCTTTGGTGGTGTTACTGTGCGGGGCAGGAGAATGGAGGGTGTCTCGTTCAGAGTGGACAATCGCCAGCTGGCAGCGGCAGCGGGCAGTTTTCTGCTTGGCTCATCATTTCTGCAGCTCGTGTAATAAAACTCCCCATTTGCTCATTTGGCAATTATCCCAATAAATTAGCCGCCATACAACGAGTCCAGTCCGAGGGGAATTAGAGGGCAATTATGCGAGGGGATAGAGAGTCGCATGCAGACTCGAGTTCCAATTTATTCTCGTTTAGAGCTCACACATATACTCTCACAGATTTATGTATGTATAGCTGCCTTATATGGTATAGACCATTATAAACTACCTTCTAACAATTAGAATCAGTCCCAGTTTGCCTTTAGCTTTAGTTTCTCTCGATTAACAAGAAAATTGTGGATTCAAAGGTTGAGAATATCAGAGTTAGCAGTAGGAAGTATATACCGACTGCAAAAGGTGTTAGACATAGAGTTCGACCATTTAGACTTCTATAACTACTAAATAAAAATATTTTAATTTAAAAAACTTCAAAAAAACTAACTTAAGGAAAACTCTAATTTAGTTGATTGATGCTATTTAGAATGTATGGTTTCAACGCTTAATAAAAAGGAAAATCAAAAAAAAAAAAAAAAAAATTCCTTCTATTCTTGCTTAATTGATTTTTTACTTTCGTTATCTTGATAAAAAGTTGAGGAAATATAGCTTACTATGCAAGGCTACGAGTATATAAAAAATTAAGATAGTAAGGATCATTTGCAACTAAAGAGTAAAATTTTCGCCTACTTCATTAAAAAATCTCTCAGAACCTTTAAAGAACCTTATAAAGAACTACCTTCAGTTCGTCAAATTTACAATATAGTAAGAGCAATTGGGTTTTCCGAGTATAGTCAATTTATATTCAAGCTAAAATCGGCTTTTCTGGTTAGCAGATGCACTGAGCGGCGCATTAAAATGGCAAAGCAAAGGCAGAGGAAGAGAACAAAGAGGGAGTTGGTCGGTGCCACCAAAGGGGGCACAACGGACAACGGCGAGTTGAGCTCGCACGTCAATGCAAATTGCAAAATAAACGAAAGGTTTTCAAAACGAAGCCAGTGAGCGTATAAAAGCAGCCCCGCTGCCCCTTCTCTTTATCCCTGCCCCCTCTCTCTCTCTGTCTCCCTTTCTAGTACGTCGCTCGCTTTGACTCAATCAATCAACAAACGAACAAAACGCGTATACGCAATGTTGTGCATGCAGCAGCAAAGTAACAAATGAACACACACGCACCTACACACCCACACACATACTCACACACACACAATCACACAGGCATAGACGCATTGAGTCACACTGCTTTCGAAAATACCACAAAATCTATTTCGATTCGCAATCAAAATCCCAACTTCCATTTGGGCCGACAGTAGGCCGATTTTGCTTTTGCTTTGCTGCTCTGTCTGCTCTGCGCTCTGCACGCTGCCCCAAAAGGTGGCACACACAGCTGTCCGTTAACCGTTTACCCGCTTACCCGCTTGCCCGTTTGTCCGCTCGTTGTCCGGCCCGTGGTTAGTTCCCAATCGTCCCAATCGTGACCAACTTGTGCTTGAGTGCTTTCGTTTGTATTTAGTGGTGGACTTAAAAATACAGAAACACCCGCGCTCCCACAAAAGCCGTGGTCGCCAATGCGTCCATCTCTCTGTCCCATACCCCTATCCCGTACCGTCCCATTCCTGCATGCAGCCGTCCGTTCGTCCTTTCCAGCAGGCCTGCGTATGTCCGGCCTCTGACGTTGAACGATAAGCCGACGCTGATGCCGCTTCTCTACCACGAACGCGTTGCCATACACACATCTACACTGAGAAAAATATAGTCAGTTATTTGCATACAATATTGATATATTTAGACTTTTCTACTTTGAAGATATTCCCTTAGACATATGAGCTACTACAATTAATTACAATTATTTTTAATTTTATTTTATTTTAATTTTGATTTGGAAATCATTCACCCGCTGATTTCTCGCTGTGTAGTTGTGCATGCACTGCCATGTTCTTGTCCATTGAGTTGCCATGTTTTGCAATTTTGAACACAGTGCGTTGCATTCGGATTCGTATTTGGCCGAGAGCGACAACAGCAACAACAACACTAACAAAGAAAAATACTCGCACGGCTTTTCTCGAAAATTTAGTCATTGTTCGCGAAATTGCTTATAAACGGCGCCGGGTTCGCCATTCCCCTAACTTCCGTTGCTCTAACCGCACTCAATCTGACCTGCCATGTCGACGCGTTAGCTACTGGACGCGGCTAGAGACCTCCTCTCCTCCTCCCACTCATACACCTCGACCTCCTTTTGGCATTCGTGGTTCGCAGACCGCAGAGAGCCGCTTTTTGATCGTTCGGGAACTGGCGCAAAAATATTATTGCACTCCCGCGGCCTCCTTGCGCGGAGGCCCAATAAAAATGAACCCAGCATCGTCTCCGTCCCTAGCCGTCTTTGTGCTCAATCGCGAATTTAGTCACTTGTAAACCACAGAGTATCTCTATTTGTTCTTCATGACTGCCTGTTTCACAGCGTTATTTGTAGTTAGATACGTGCACAAAAGGGGTAACTAAAGAACTGTCTATCCTGAAACTCAAATGGAATAAATAAACAGGACTAACTCCTCCTCTATTACTCGATTCCTCAAGGAACCAATTATGATAAGAAATAACAAAATAAAATTATTCATGATTGATATTTATTCAATCCATTATGTTCAACACTCAATATTGTGTGTGATTACTTTCAATTTGCGGCCGGGGATGGGGGTGGGCCATCAGCCTCAGGATCAGGGGATCGTGCGGCGCTGCTTGGTCCTGGAGGCTTTCCGGATCTTGGTCCTGGTGTGGGTGGGGCGCCAGCCTCAGGATCAGGGGATCGTGCGCCGCTGCTTGGTCCTGGAGGCTTTCCGGATCTTGCTGCGCTGCTTGAATCTGGAGGACCCGCGGATCTTGCTGCGCTGCTTGAATCTGGAGGACCCGCAGATCTTGCTGAGCTTCCAGGTGGTGGTGGAGGATCAGCCAGGGCAAGGCTCAAGACCACGAATGCTACGAATGCAAAAAGAAACTTCATTTTGTCTTCTGATGAATCTGTCTGGCAAACAGAGATCTTTTTATACCGCTTTCATGCGGAAACAAAGTGAAACTCATTCGTTCCACCTTATCCGTTATATTGTATAACTAAGTGTGCAATATGGTACTATGTATATCCATACGATGCACATTGGACCAGCGAGCCAATTTTTCGACGAAAATTAAAGTTTTAAAGCTAGGTTCTTGAAGTTTCGTACATATGATAGTGCCGATGCATTTAAAAATATATCCAAGTTTCAGACCGATCTGACCACGCCTTCCTTAGGCGCCCATATGAGATAGGTTTCCTCTTATTCTTAATTGTACGGTAATGAATAATGCTAGCACTCGTTAAATTCAGCAAATGTTTTTCATTAATTTTTTTTAACACATAACCTTAATATTATTAACTAAAAAATAACAATGCATTCAAAATGACTATAAATAAGTATTTTACATTTAAAAATGTTCATAAAACTCGTGTTCTACATCAATATCTATTGAAAACGGATTTTCAGAGTCAGAATCTGAACACTATCACTATTGTTAGCATCAAAATCGGGAACATTGTTATTATTGTTCATGTTAACAAAATTTAGGATGTTTGGTGATTTCAAAAGTTCGATTACGTCTGCTGGTAGGGGTAGTTTATATGAGGATTATACACATCGGACCAAAAAGGAGCAAAAGAGATTTTTAAAATTAGTTTTTATACACTTTGCACTATTATGACACATAATTACTTTTTGGCACAATATTAGTTATACTCCACAAACGACGGGTTAGTAGGTTAGCTTTTTTCTACTTTTGGACAACACTAATAAACGCACACAAAAAACACATTAACAAACATGAACGAAATTTTTTTTAATACAAATATTCTACATACCTTGGTCCTGCTTTTCCATAATTTTTGTGAAAATTGGTGAAACCAAAAAAATTTTGGAACGCTCGCAAGTCAACAAAATTTTTCCTGCGCTTTTTACCTTCGCACGCATGCAATCAAACAGTTGACTTAGAAGGGCTGCCAAAATTTCAGGGATGCATCAAAACAACTAAAATCTTTTGATTAATTTTAGTCGAAGTATATACTATTCAAATTTTATTATTAAAACAGGTTTACTTTCTATGAAAAATTTGAATTTTCGTCGAAAAATCGGCTCTCTGGCCCAATGTGGGATGGAACGACGGGTTTTATGTAACGACGTGTCTTGACTTAATTAGCGATTCCGCTCCATATCACAATGACTCAAGGTCAAAGTCTATGCTACCACGTGTACAACCAAAGAACTTTGAAATCAAATAAGAACAGAGATTATTTTATTATTTAACGAACAATTTTAATGAATAGGTATTTCAAGGTATAGGTATAATTACGCCTAGTAAACTTTTTCCTAAGTCCCACATTATTGACAAGCTAAGCTTTACACTTCTTTACTCATGAGTGTAACTCTGCACTAGGAAGGAAGTTAAAACAAAAAAAAAGCAATACAAATTATTCGTGATTGATATGTATTGATTGCATTATTCAACACACATTATATGAGCGCAAAAAGAGCACTGCCAACGGCCAAATAGAATATTCAAAGATTCATTAAAGTTCAATTTTATGCATTCATTTATTTCAACTCATGCAATAAATAGATTACTCTTTTATTTATGGTATGTTCGACACAAAATATTGTGTATGATTACTTTCAATTTGCGGCCGGGGATGGGGGTGGGCCATCAGCCTCAGGATCAGGGGATCGTGCGGCGCTGCTTGATGCTGGAGGCTTTCCGGCTCTTGCTGCGCTGCTTGAATCTGGAGGACCCGCGGATCTTGCTGCGCTGCTTGAATCTGGAGGACCCGCAGATCTTGCTGAGCTTCCAGGTGGTGGTGGAGGATCAGCCAGGGCAAGGCTCAAAACCACGAATGCTACGAATGCAAAAAGAAACTTCATTTTGTCTTCTGATGAATCTTTCTGGCCAACAGAGATCTTTTTATACCGCTTTCATGCGGAAACAAAGTGAAACTCATTCGTTCCACCTTATCCGTTCTATTGTATAACTAAGTGTGCAATATGGTACTATGTATATTCATACGATGGAACGACGTGTCTTACGTAACGACGAGTCTTGACTCAACTACCGATTTCGCTCCATATCACAATGACTCAAGGTCAAAGTCTCCCACGTGTACAACCAAAGATCTTTGAAATCAAATAAGAACAGAATAGACATAAGCTTTAGTCAAAATTTAAACATTTAATTTATTATTTTATTACCAATTATAATGAATTTTTAAAGGAATAGGTATTTCAAGGTATAGGTATAATCACGCTTAGTAAACTGCTTAGCACTGCCAATGGCCCAAAAAAATATTCAAAGATACTTCATTAAAGTTAAATTTTATTAAAATTTAATTAATTTCATATTAAAAAACAATAAAATCTTGTTCTATAAAACTTCATACAAATTATTTTTGATTGATTATTCAAATCTATCGGCTCAGATTGCTATTTTAAGGAGAGCTACATATATAAGGTAACTCTTGAAATGCTCAACAAAAAATTTAAAAACTTAATTTTTAATATTTATGATCGATTTACAATGGAGATGGGAGCTACACCCAACATTAATAATCATCATCATCATCATCATCATTATATAATATTTTCAATTATGTAGAGAAAATGGATTTGTAACCATGGCAAAGTACGTTTTTTTCAAACCCGCTATAAAACAATCTGTTTCTTACATATTGACTATAAAAAAAAACACAAGATGAAGCTCTCGTACTTATTGGGATTCTTTTTAGTTTTAAGCGTCGCTAAGTCACACAGAAATAATAAAAACAGATTTGTGACAATTTTTGTACAACATGCGTGAATATCTCAAAGAAACCAAAGCCTGTAGGACTGTGCATATGCATTACTTTTCAATATATCGCAACTAAACTCTGCCCATTTTACCGTTTTTCATTTTGCCAGGAGAGAAATTGAATATAATTCATATTTTTAAATTTAAAAAAAAAGCCTTTAATTATTATTATTATTTAATTTAATATAAATTCAATTTAATTGTACTCTAATAAAATATTGTCGATTTGTGACGGATGATTAGGGAAAACCCTTTTAAATCCCATCAGATCAGTAGGTTTAAGTGGACTCCGAGTTAAATACTTTAAATAGTCAATTGCAATCAGCTCAGAGAACTCGAAAGGGATCATGCCATCTCTAGTTAGTAGAACAAAAGCCCAAAGATTGTGGCAAAAAAAAATACGAGTAACTCTAGAAAAAAATACATACAAAATTGAAAGTACCAGTATCTATATCATATTTTATTAGTATTAAGATAAAGGTAAGCCCATCATAAAACGACGACATGTTGTTCGCATATTTTATAATTTTTTTAAATTTAAAATCTTGTATTCTAAATTTCTGTAATAATAAGGAAGCAATAGGGATTAAGATAAAAGACTCAAATTATTCATAAATCATATTTATTGAATAGATTTTTTTATGTTCGCACAATGATATTTTCTTCTTCTTCTTTTTCCATCTTAACCCTTTGCGTTAGCGGTGATGTTAGCAGGAGCACCAGCTACAGCAACGGCCACAACCAAGTAAATTGCCCAGAGATAGTTCATGTTGCTTCTTTGTTAGTTTTGTGATGAAGAATGTTGGGAAAACCGATCTATTTATATGAAATCTATGCGGAAATAAATTGAAGTGTAACCAATTAATTATTTCCACTTTATATATACACGTATATATAGAAATATATCACAACTGTTATATAAGCGTACTTTTTCCCATTAATCTATATGGAGTGAATTCTGTTATGGAATCAACATTGGTAAACTATTTTACTTAAGTGGACACGTCGTTCCATAAATTGTATACTCAGTTATAGTTACATATTAAGTGTAAATATTAAATTCGTTTTACTCTCAATTTGCTTCCGCATATAATTCGTATAAATAGATCTGTTTGTTGGATATTCTTCATCAGAAAACAAAGAAAGCATCAACATGAACTATCTTTGGGCAATTTACTTGGCTGTGGCCGTTGCTATAGCTGGTGCTCCTGCTAACATCACCGGTAAGGCAAAGGCTTAAGGTTGAACATTAAAAAAATGTTTTCAATAAATAATTACTGTAAAACATAAGCATATGTGTATCAATTGTTTCTTGGTTAATTTCTAATGTTAGGCTAATTGCATCGTCCTGACACTGCGCCTCAATCTGTAAAGGATTAGAAAAACACATATATATTACAGTATGCAGATAACAACTCTTAGTTAAGAATCAAACAAGAAGATCACATTGATCAGACAAGAACTTTCATGTTTCAGATATTTCAACGGCATTCACTATACAGTATCGATTTACTCGTATACAAAGTCTAAAGAACAAGTTGAAAAAGCTGTAATAAATTGAACAAAGAAAGAGTCATTGACTGGTTTCAATAAATTGGGATACTTTACCATGGACACGTGTTTCGTAAAGTACTTGCAAAAATGCAAATTCAATAGTTGGTTAAACTACCTTATTCTTTGTTAATCTCATTTATTTATTGTTTATGGGTTTCTCTTTGTTCTTTGCGATTTGTTTTATTAAAGCTGGTTTTAGTCCACTTTCGGCTATATAAACCGTAGCCAAGGCTACAAAGTAGATACAGTTTTAATACCTGAAAATGAAAATTGTTGCTATTCTGCTGGTACTCAGTGTGATCCTTTTGGCCGATCACGCGGCGGATGCGCAACGCTGCAACCAAAATTGCCGCCATACCTGGAATCCGGTTTGTGGCAGCACCGTTCGACGTGGTCGACGCATTCATTGCTCCTTTAGAAATCAGTGTATCATGGAAAATTACGCCTGCAACATGAGGGAGAGTGAGTAGATCTTTTGTGATGTTTATGGTATGCCTGATGTATTCTGACTTTGTTATTCTTCACAGGATGGAGCGCGCTGCTGGGAGTCTGTGATGTGCCTACAAATCCCAGAGACTGTCCACGATTCTAAGCAAATACTTCAAAATATGTGAAAAATGTTTATTGAAAAATAAACGAAATATAGACAAACACAATAAAAAAAAACAATTTTTACAACAATTTATATGCATTACGTTATTTTTGAAAAACGGCACACTATATTCAACATTATAGTGGCTTAGATGCTCTTAGATGAGCTATAGAGTATGTCATCATTATAGTCGGATAAGAGCATGCAATTTTAAAGGGAGGAGTTAGAAATCATAGATTTATTATATATATAGTTTTTATAAACAAATAATAAAATAAATCTACGGTAGAGTGTTTTTGACTCATTTATAATATACCCGCAATCCTTCTGAGAGCTTTTGGTCTGGTCCGACTGTTCCACTGTCAGCTGCATATAATATTATAGTGGTCTGATTTGAATACAAATTAACGTTTTTTATTTTGATATAAATTTGATGACAGTATCTTGAAAAACAACAAATATCCCGCGGATGAGTGTAACGCAGTTATATAAAATATCGGCCCAAACGGGAAGGCAAGGCAACACATCTATTGATGTTGATTAAGAACGGTATATATCTTTTATAGGGTCGGAGATCTCACCTTCTGTTCATTGAAAACTTCTAGCCTTAATACAAAATCCCTTTGCAAGGGTTAAACTATGTAATTTCTATCATTTAGCGTTTTGGTATTGCATACTTGCAGGCGGCACTCTGGAATTCTTAAGGCTTCATCAGTTCGCAGCGAAAGTTTTTAAAAATTAATGAAGACTATAAATAGATCACTGCGTTAAATGACCTTAAACTGAATTGAAAACAGGAATTTGACTGCTAAAAGGTGATTAAGCGTTATTATTTAATATTAATTGTTTATTGAAGTTCACAGCTGTTCAACAACGTATGTATTTATCTGCGCAGAGTTATTTAAAAGACTCTCGATTTATTGTTATCAGACAATGCCTTTTTTCATTGTTTATCGCGCAAACTATTTTGTGCAGTTGGTTTTATTCAGTCCTGGGCTATATAAACCGCCGAAAATACAGAGTGAGTATAGTTGAAATACCTGAAAAATGAAACTTGTTGCTCTTCTGCTAGTACTCAGTGTGATCCTTTTGGCCGATCACGGCGCGGAGGCACAACGCTGCAACACAAATTGCCCAACCAACTGGAATCCGGTTTGTGGCAGCACCGTTCGCCGTGGTCGTCGCATTAATTGCACCTTCAGGAATCAGTGTATTATGGAACGTTACGCCTGCAACAGGAGGGAGAGTGAGTAGAACATTTGTGATATGTTAATGCCTCATATTTTGTGACTTTGCAATTCTTCACAGGGTGGGGCGCTCTGCTGGGAGTCTGCGATGTGCCTACTAGTCCCAGAGAATGCCCACGAAATCCTTGAAACATGTGAATAATATTGATTGAAAAATTTATGAAGCAATATTAAAAAATAAATTTTTATAGCAATTTATATGCAGTTTATTATTTTTGTAAAATAGGATGAGAAATATGTTACACAGTACTTAACAAAACAATGGCTTGACTGCTCGCAGCTATAGAGTGTGTTTAATGTATAGTCGAATTGGATTTTAGAATACATACAGTACTTTATATTTTTCATAAACAAATAGTAAGAAACCTGACTCTTATGCGAGTATACTCACGATGTTGATTAAGAAAAGTACGTCTTTAGCAGGTTGAATATATCTGGCTCTTTGCGTACCAAATTTCTGGTCTAAATAAATATATATAGCCTATGTTTTAGCGCATTTTTATTTGCATACTTGCCAGCCGTTAAAATGCTATTCGCCTACTAGAATAATTACTAAATATATAATTATAAATACTATAAATAATTCTAAATAAATATATAATATAATTATAATAAATCTTTTAATCACCCCATTTCCCTCCGGCGTCTGAAGAAAACACATTACCACATCACCCTACCTTAAAGAACGCATAATCCCTCAAATATACGTCTGTATATATATTATTATTAAGGCACATTAGGTAAAGTTCAGAAGGAACTGAACGATTCCTAGTGACTATAATAATAACCGTATCTGGCTCTGTTTCACGGCTTAACGAAATGTTTCTCCGTGAGGCTAAGATAAAAGATTTTAATTATCCATTCAAAGCGAAATTTTGAAATGAAATTTCAAATATAATATAATTGCTTTTAAAGACCTTAAATTGAATTGAGAACAGGGGTGTGACTGATTGAAGATTAAAGCATTATTATTAAACTATAATTGTTTATTGATGTTCGCAGCTGTTACACAACGGTTAATTCGTTATAATGGTTTTGATTTTTTGTTGTCAGACAATGGGTTTACCTTTATTCTTTCTTTATGAATTAAAATTATTATTTGAATCTGTCCTTATTCAATCTTTGGCTATATAAGCAGAGTAACTACAGAATAAGTATAGTTGAAATACTTACGTGAAAATGAAACTTGTTGGTATTCTGCTGACACTCAGTGTAATCCTCTTGGCCGATCACGGGGCGGAGGCACAACGATGCAACCGACGTTGCCCAACTAACTGGAATCCGGTTTGTGGCAGCACCAATCGACGGGGTCAAGATATCAATTGTACCTTCAGAAATCAATGTATTATGGAACGATACGCCTGTCAAAGAAGGGAGAGTGAGTAGAACCTTTGAGATATATAATATTTATGTCTGTTGTATTGTGTGTTTGCTATTCTTAACAGGGTGGGGTGCGCTATTGGGAGTCTGTGATGTGCCTACCAGTATATTATGTCCTGCAATTTAAGAAAATATATACATATATGAATATGTGAATATATGTGAAAAATTATTGATTGAAAAGATATGAAATGTGCAAACGAAATAAATACTATAGCAACTTACATACATGGCATTATTTTTTTTTTTTTTTAAATCAATAGAAATCCGTTATTCAACACTTAACACTACCACTACTTTCTATGATTCATAAACAACAAGTACGAAAGCTAGAAATAAGGTTAAAAGCCGTATTGATATCAGGAAGTGACTGATCGAAGTAAATTAACTATTATACATTTATTATTTAATGAAGATTTCAGCTGTTTTACAACGTTTTTGTCTTCTGGAGGTTCATTATAAAGTTTTCGAATTTATTGTTATCAGAAAATATTTCTTTTTGTTCTTTTCTCATTTCTTAAGCTCGTTGTAGTCTTCGTACGCCTATATAAGCCGTAAAAGCTACAGAGTAGGTTCAGTTAAAATACCGCAAAAATGAAGCTAGTTGTTGTACTGCTGGTACTCAGTGTGATCATTTTGGCCGATCACACGACGAATGCGCAACGCTGCCCCGAATTTTGCACACTTGAATTCAATCCGGTTTGTGGCAGCACCGTGCGACGTGGTCGACGCATCTATTGCACCTTTAGCAACCAGTGTGTCCTGAGACGTTACGCCTGCAACAGGAGGGAAAGTGAGTAGAACATTTTATACACATTTAAGCCTGTTTTATTGTGTGTTTCGAATTCTTCACAGGGTGGAGCGCGCTGCTGGGAGCCTGCGATGTGCCTACCAGTCCCAACGAATGTCGTCCCTAAACGAAGTTAAATATGTTTAAATATGAAAGGAACATTGATTAAAAAGTTAATTAAATATAAGAAAAACTGTATTGACAACAATTTTTTTAGCACCTTGAATATCATGCTCTAATTTAAATAAAAAAATATTATAAATTCGTTACACAACACTTAACTTTAGCGTTAACTCTTTAGTTTTTGACGGATTACGAATTTAAAGAAAATAAAAATATTGCCTAGAGTAGTTTGTATTTTATATTAACTCAAACCAAATATCACTAAGGAAATATACATATATAATTTTGTCGGTTTCAGAACCTATGCTCAAGATCATGCTGATAACACTAAGCATGTCTAATATGGACCGCTTTGAACTTGAGTTGAGCCCTTATCAATCTCTGTGTTGTGTTTATTCTGATTGACCATATACCTAATCCGATTATGAACTCAGTCTTTTATTAAATCAGTTCGAGTGTGGTTCAGTAATATTATAAAACGAAAGTAAGACACAATGAACATAACCTTACTCTTTTTATGGATTCTTTTCCTAAGTGGCAACTCTGCAACAGAGGTTAGTACGCTATGAAGTCATGTAGAGTAATAATTTCAAAAAACTTAATCTGTTTCGTTTTTTTACAGAATATCAACGTTGATAACATTACAGTTCCCAACTTTGGCACCTTTGCGGTACTGCGCAATAGTGAAATTACTGGTCCAGGTTGGATAGTTATTCAACAGCGCATTAATGGAGAAGAAGATTTTAATAGGAACTGGGAAGATTATAAGAATGGTTTTGGCAACTTCACAGGTGACTTCTTTCTCGGTCTCGAGAAGATTCATCGGCTAACCAACGAGGCACCTCACGAGCTCTATATACATATGGAGAGATTCAATGGAAATATTTCCTTCGCTCGTTATGACAACTTCAGAATTGCAGGAGAAGATGATAAGTACAGATTGCTCAGTTTGGGTTCATACTCTGGCAATGCAGGCAGGGACAGAATGCGAAGCCATGAAAATCAGAAGTTCTCCACTTTCGATAGCGACAATGACAAGTATCATGGTATCCATTGCGCGCAACTTATTCAAGCTGGCTGGTGGCACAAGCTATGCATATATTGGTGAGTTCATATTGAAATAAATATCTTTTAAATTAATTGAGTTTTTTTTTGTTTAAATTTAGCAACCTAAATGGAAAATACTATCAGCAGGAGGTGCATGATCATCGTTCCAATTGGTGGTACGAGTATTACTCTCTAAAAACCATCAAAATGTTGATTCATCCACGAGGCCATTGAAAAATAATTGTTATAAATAAATCTGTAAATTACAAAACTTGAATTAGAAATAATTAAACAGAGATTAAAGAAATCAATGAAGATGTTTTAGGTATTTGAAGCTTTATCTTTACTGTTCTTTGTTTAGTTATATGTAAATTATTTATTGTAAATTCTGCGGACAAACTCCCGGGGTTCTAGTTGGGCGTGCACAGCGACCCCTAGTCGAAGACCATCCTGTGAAAAATTGAAAATATAAATATAATTATTATTATAAATGTTTAATTCCCTTTGCCACTTACTTTGTCTTGTTAGGCATCTGTGTTTGTTGAGTTCACACTGATTGCTAAAGGTGCAACTGATTGTCCTGCGACCTCGCCTTGTTGTGCCACATACCGGATTAAAGTCAGCTGGACAAACGGTTTGGCAACGTTGAGCGTTCACCGAGACGCTAACAAAGAGGACTACGGTGAGGACCAGCAGAAGAGTAACTAGTTTCATGTTGACAAAAATGATTTATCATGTCTTAGCAGACGACATCGTTATATATATAGGACACAGGCAACAAAAGAACTCAATTTAAAAACTGAATACTTCCGAATAATAAACAATTCTTTTCATTGATATCGTTTAAGCTGATCAAACAGCACGTAATGAATGGCTATATATAGTCTAGGTTTTATGAGACTACATGGAGTGTGTTTATTTATATAATATTGCATATAAGTTAATACAGTCGAACTGTGCTACGGCGAACCTCATTTCATTTCAATGTATAGGCATCTATTCTAGAGTTCGATTGTGTGTTTGGAATATAACTATCACTTTGGCCGTAGCATATTCCTATTGCCTTCCTATCCCTCCGTTGCGATGGGTGCACTGGCAGTTGCTTCCACGGCTGGTGCTGGTGCTGCTACTGACGCAGCCTGCAAAGTCACTTTGTTGGGTAGCAAATGCTTGAGAGGCTCCAGTATCTTAGGCTGCTGCAAGAAGGTCAGCTGTTGTTGCTCCAACTGCAGCAAGCTAATGCCTAGATGCACTGTGATGGACTGAGGTGGAAAGACGCCATGGATGCAACGCTGCACGTACGGCACCAGATCGTAGGCAAAGCAGGAGCATAATTTGACAAATGTCTCGCGCTCGCTGCCTGTGAATGCCTGCTGTTCCTGGCGATAGAAGGCGAGTACACGCTGTGCGACCAGCTGCAGTGACTGCTGCAAGCAGCTGGTAACATCGGTGGCCACCGCAAAGGGTGCACAGAGCCGCAACTCGTTGAGCGCATTCAAATAGCCATTGCAGAGTGCGGCCAGTGGATAGAAGTCCAGCAGTGTCTCTGGCGGCGCATATGACTCTGCCTTGGGTTCGCTACCTACAGACAACGCTGCTGTATCCAGTTGCTTGCGACTGTGCAGTGTCACCTTGTTGATCAACGTGAACTTGTCCAACTCCTGCTTGAAATGCTCGTTCACTTGGGAAATGCTCGACTCGAACTTGTTGCGCACAACCCGCACGAAAATGGGTGCAATCAAAGCACGAAAGTCGGCGCCAACACGACTGAAGGATAGGCCGAAGTACATGCACTGACCCAACACAGTTTCAATAGAGCTAACGCCGCGACTTAGATCCGTCTCGAGTGTTTGCAGGAATCCATTAATCTGTAAAAGAAAGTACTGAATGCACAAAATTCTGCATAACTGAAGCAATTCTCACTGACCTTATTATGCAGCCAGGCTTGAAACAGTCTATCCCCGTTGCAGCTGACGCCTTGGAGGGGCTTTAGAGTTGTCGACTTGGGAGCCACCTCCTCCTCCGGAAAGATGGCGCGATATTGAGTTATAATATTGAACAAATTGATACGCGTTATTTCAATTGTTTTGGTCAGATGCTGCTGGGCTGTAGGACGGAAATGTTGTACAGGCAAATACAACTAATATCTTCAGATTAATATCTACCATCTTTTGTGGGTATTGAGTCCAGGCAAGAGGTCAACCAAGCATCGCGAGCCTGTAGAAACTTCAACTTCAGCTCGTTGTCACCGAAGGCCTGCATGCGACGCAGATAGCCGACAATTTGCAGGCACTTGGGCAGCTGCAGATCCATACGCAGCTGTGCTACCAGCTGCACAAGCATCGTATGCCACAATGCCTCCACGGAGCGCACAATGCTCTAGAAAAGTAAACAATATCATAAGAAACTTTCTAGCTAACGTTCCTTCATACTTACATTCACCACCGGTATGAGATGCCCTTGATGCTGTCCCAGCCGCTGCACATAGCTGGCTAACTCAAGCGCCTCCTCGTAGCGTCCCTCGCGAATGCAGCGCTCCATCAGCTGTGGCAGCTCCAGAATTTCCAGCAACTGAGCATTCTTTTGTAGAGTAGTGCTATTTAGGCGTCGCTCCTCGTTCAATTGCGCTGAATCCTTAAGGAACTGCTCACACTTGCCGCTAAATGTAGGCAATTTTCCTATCAACGTGTCCACCTGCTCCTCGGCCTTCTGAAATTCGTTGAAAATCGAACGAGAATTCTCTGCAGTCGTGATGAATGTCTTATAATTCGATATGGCCAGCTCCTGTGTTTGTTCCAGTATGCGCTTTGTTTCGTCTGCCAATCTCGTTTGCTCCTTTTTAAGCTGCTCCACCTTGCAAGTTCCCAGTTTGGCCAAATAGTTGTCCAGCTCTGGATTGCCACGCAGATTGTCTACGAGGGCAGAAAATTCACAAAACAGTAGTTTTTATACAGTTCTAAAAGAAAACCACATTCACATACCTGGCACTCCATCTGGAAATATTAATTTCAGCACACGTTCGTTCTCCAGATCCATTTTATCATTGAAATCCATTGTAAATTTATATTTGTTTTGATTTTACTCAGAATAGTCTATTATTTTTATCGATAAATCGATTTTTTTAAATGAAGGCTGGTACGCACTTGCTATGCATGAGCCAGCTGATTGACAGACAGAAATCGAATATTGTTTTTGTTGTCGTGGCGCCAAGGTTCTAACAAACAGTGAGACCATAGTCATACATCAATAATTTCTCGGGAGATCATTCTTTTATTAATATGGTCACACTTATTACTATATGTTAAATGAGATTTATTGGACATATCTCGTAAAGAGAAATAAATAAATTATTAAATTTTGACACCACATAAACGTCAACATATATATACGTTTGTAACAGTGATTATAAATGGTATTTGTATTAACCAACAATTATCGATAGTTATTATATTGCACGAAAAGGGAATGCCCTTAATAAAAAAACGTATTTCGGAAAATATCAGGTATGATAACCAACGTACCATCTGATCGTACAAATACATTCTCATGCCACACATGTGTTTGTATCATGCATGCCCGTTTATAAAGCTTAGTTGCGCAATAGCGATAAGAGCTGTTGTTAAATTCTTTAGTTTGTTTCTTAAATTTAGTCAATAAACAATTACCATGAAATCTCTTGCTCGTGGCTTGTTCAATGCATTAAAATTGAACGTGGGCTCGACGACCCGTTCTCATTTCACCTACTACCCGACAAAACCCACCAATGGCACCGGCGATGTTCAGAAAATGAACATGTTCCAAGCCATTAATAATGCGATGGACTTGGCTCTCGGAGAAGACTCGTCGGCATTGTTATTCGGTGAAGATGTTGGTTTCGGTGGAGTCTTTCGGTATATTTCAAAATTAATTTTGTTAACCCAAGTTTATTATATTTTTGTTATTAAATTATTATTTAATTTATTTATTCCACTAGATGCTCCATTAATCTGCGGGATAAGTATGGAAAAGATCGGGTTTTTAACACTCCGTTGTGCGAGCAAGGAATCGCTGGGTCAGTATGGAAGAATTTATCTCAAGATCAGTATTATATTTAACGGACTTTATTTTAAAATAGTTTCGCGATAGGCGTGGCTAATACTGGCGCCACTGCCATAGCTGAGATCCAGTTTGCCGACTATATATTTCCCCAGTTTCGATCAGATCGTAAATGAGGCTGCCAAGTACCGCTACCGAAGCGGCGGTCTCTTCGACTGTGGCTCTTTGACCTTCCGAGTGCCCTGTGGCGCCGTGGGACATGGTGCGCTATATCATTCCCAGAGTCCCGAGGCATATTTCGCTCATACACCTGGTCTACGTGTGGTGGTAAATATTATAATGCACTACACTGTACATCATATACGCATATAAATTGCTCAACTTTTTATAGATTCCCCGAGGTCCTATTAAGGCTAAGGGCCTTCTCTTGGCCTGTGTGAAAGATCCCAATCCTTGCATTATATTTGAACCGAAAACGTTATACCGCGCAGCAGTGGAAGAGGTGCCCACTGCATCGTATAGAGACGAATTGGGTAAAGCAGAGATACTACGCAAAGGCAAAGATGTTACTCTAATCGGTTGGGGAACCCAGGTTCATGTGCTCTTGGAGGTGAACAATTAGCATAAATACACAATAAAACTATGTATTAACCTTTTATATTCTTCCAGGTCGCCGAACTGGCAGCAAAGCAATTGAATGTTGACTGCGAAGTCATCGATCTGGTCTCCGTTTTGCCCTGGGATACGCAGACAGTCTGCAATGTAAGCTCCCCAAGAGAATCTCAATATATTCAATATAATAATATGATATTTCTTTTTAGTCGGCTAGCAAAACTGGCCGTGTAATAGTTGCCCACGAGGCGCCATTCACGCAAGGATTTGGCTCCGAGCTGGCAGCTTATATCCAGGAGAAATGCTTCCTGCGCCTGGAAGCGCCCGTCAAGCGAGTTACAGGCTGGGACACTCCATTCCCCCATGTCTTTGAGCCTTTCTATCTGCCCGACAAGCATCGCTGCCTAGCGGCTGTTAAGGACATCGTCAACTATTAATTCAGCAATTTAGAGAACTCTCTAAGGAACGGATGCATTTATTTACTATCTAAGATACTTGACCAAGAATCGAACCATGTGATTTGTTCTAGATTCTTCTAGAATCAGCAGCAATAAAAATTTTAAATTTGCAATTTTGAATTATCATTTGATTAAGGAACTCAAAGGAAAGATCGGGATTGTGGAAATCGTGGCGAAATGAGGTTTTAAATAATTTGATCTGCAAGAGAATATGAACATAGTATTTTTAGATACTAGAGAGCATAACAGTTTGACGATTTATTGGACTAACAATGTAGGTGATAAACAGGGCGTATTACCGCATAAAAATACAATAGTTTTGACGCTAACAATTTCTTCTTAACTCTATTATATTAATTACATGAAAAGATCAAACAAACGAGCTCGTAAATATTTGTAAATATAATGGAAACTGTCGTAACCGACGTAAGGTGCTAAAGCCACGTCCACCTCGTGTGATATATATCAATATATGTACAATATTAGAATATATATGTACGTGTGTATACATTATGGGAGAGAATTGATTTCCATTAAAAACGCTTTTATATCGAGACTAGTTTTTCTCACTGCTTTTCTCGTTTATGTTTACTACAATAAAAGATAAAAGGTGGAATTAAATTAACGACAGTTCATACGTTTAATTTAATTGGGCTACAACTAAACAATAATTTAATAAAATTTAGTATGTATGCGTTTAAGGAAGATATGTACACAAACAAAATACAATATAATGGGAGATGGGGGATAATTTGTCAATTTATATTAATCATTTACTTTCTGGCCATGGCGATTCCAAGCCCCAAAATTCCACCCAACACGAGGGCAGCTCCGCCAGCGACAGCCATCCCTTTGGCAACCTCTTTGTCACTCTGTTTCTTAATGTATTCCTGAAAGAGCGAGGCACATGTTCCATATATATCTGTTGAATCAGACTCGTCATCAAACTTACCTCTAAGGATCGCACTTGGTCGTTGGATTCGATTTCCAGGAAAGCTCTGCAGTACTTAAGACCCTCGCTGTAGCTCTTGATACGTGCGTTTCCAAAGGCAAGATAATAGATATAATCCCTTCGTCCGTCCGGATGCAGACGTGCAAGTTCCTCTAAAATCATAATACCCTACGAAACATGTGTTTGTATGAATGTGTGTGAGTAAGTTAATTGTATCATTATGTGTATGTGTGTGTTTAACTGACTCACCTTTCTTACGTCGTTGGTATATTGACTACGCACCAGACAGAATGCATATCTACCGCATTAAAAATAAACAAAAGTTTCTTAAGTAAAATGATTTCGTGTACACAGTTAAGTTATGACGTACTCAAATTTTGTCTCTGTTGTGACCTCTCCATCGAGTTCAAGTTCTTGGTGGTATTTCCGCTCAAACCTCTGAAACGCAAACAAATTTTCTTTACATGAACAGCAGCTTTGCAATTTTCTCTACTCACCTCCAAGTCCTCTTGTGGCACAATTTCGTTTAAAAGTTCCTCCATTTTTTCTATTTTTTAAATTTCACAATAAATTGTATCCGCTTATTTACATATGTCTTTGGCTTTTGTTACAACAATAACATAGCACTTTGTGCATGAAAAAACAGTGATGAGAAATGTAATTATATTACCGATATTTGCTGAGGGAAATGTTATGAATTATATATGGGCCTCTATACACTGCAGGTTTAGCGCTGTTCAAGCTCTGTTAGCTGTCGCCAAACATCGATAAGTAATCTTATTGGAATATCGTTTCATATCGATGGAACAATAAATTGCGTAGAGATTAAACACATCAGGAAAATAAATATTAAATCGAAAATAATGTAAATTATCTTATATTTCAAAAACAGTCCCTTTATTTCAATATTTTAATTAAAATATTTCTATGATTAAATATTTGACTGATCTGGCAGCACTGACAAAGTTGAATTGAAGATTGACAACCCTGTTTGAGGCAACCATATTTTTTCTGTCTACCAACAAAAACAGAAAACGCGTCAAAGTAATGGGTTAAATGTTGCTGCACAAAATTAGTCTTTTATTATTCTATAAATTGTTGTATCTATATGATTATGAAATTGAATTGAATGCGAATCAAGTGATTAAGGCAAATACTCACACATAACACCGACAAAGATAACACACATGCAAATGGAGCAACAGCAACAAAAAAGCGCAGCTCACGTCTCTAAATTGTTTGTCTGCACTGCTGTCGACTGTAAAGATGAGATCGAAGAGGTTTTTATATTCATTAATCCGCAACTTTAATTCATATGACTAACAAAGTTTATTGGTTTTAGAAATTCGAACGGTCCTATACGAACCTGCAGCAACAAATTGCAGGCCTTAGTGATAAGGAAATGCACGACATGCTCTCGCAGTTCGTATGCAAGGAGAAGCAGCACGAGGAGATTTCCATTGGGTTTCTGTACATAATACTGACTGATCCAGCATTGGCTCCAAAAACATATCGGGACATAACACTTGTATCACGGGATGGCATGAATGTAATCGTTGCAAATTTAACGCTTCTGGTGGCTGAAAAGTATACGAAACTAACGGAAACAGCGCGCAGGCAACTGATCTGGGTCCTCCGAGAATTCGTAAAGCATCAGGTTCTAAGTGTGGAGAATGTTATCTGGAATTGCCTGCGTCAGGCGGGAGGCGGTGATGTATCGCACAAGAATCTCTTTCTTGTCGAGAGCTTGTTGGATATATTCATCGAGTATCGGGCGTGGCTGGAGACCAATCCGTTCCTTGTGCAATCTACCGTTTACAGTTTCGTACGTCTCATTGAGGACCATGCCAACCCTGCCTTGATGCCCCTGCGCCAAAAAGAAGTTAAATTTACAATTTCGCTAATACGAGATCGTTTCCATGACATTATACCCTTAGGAAGAGATTTTGTACGGTAAGAAGATGTCGAAGAACATGCCGATTAATTCAAGCTAATAATAATTATGTTGCTTTCTAGGCTATTGCAAAATGTTGCACGCATTCCGGAATTCGAACTCTTGTGGCGAGATATTCTCTATAATCCAAAAAGTCTTCATCCAACGTTCAACGGCATTTGGCATTTACTACAGATACGAACCAGCCGTCGATTTCTCCAGTGTCGATTGCTACCAGAAATGGAACGTAAATTACATTTTTTGGCATCGTCAGTCAAGTTTGGCAATCAGAAACGTTATCAGGATTGGTTTCAGGACAAGTACTTTGCCACACCCGAATCCCATAGCTTAAGGTCTGACCTTATACGTTTCATTATCAACGTTATACATCCGACAAACGATATGCTATGCTCGGACATTATTCCTCGCTGGGCAATAATCGGCTGGCTCATATCATCGTGCACAAACCCGATTGCCTCGGCCAATGCCAAGCTGTCGCTGTTCTATGACTGGCTCTTCTTTGATCCCTTGAAGGATAACATTATGAACATCGAGCCCGGAATTCTCGTCATGTATCATTCTATACGCAATCATCCGTTTGTAAGCAGCACCTTGCTTGATTTTCTGTGCCGGATAACAAAGAACTTCTATGTTAAACACGAGGACAAGATAAGGTTGGGCGTATATAATTCATTGAAGTTGATACTTGATAAACAAGTAAGGGTTTTAACAATGGAACATCTTCTTTATCTAATATACAATCATTATACTTTGTAGGTCATTCCAAACTTACATCCGCTCTTCGAATCGCCCAAACTTGACAGAGAATTACGTAATCTAATCCGTGAGAACTTTAGAGAATTTGTGACTCCTGTCTCGAATATCTCCCAGTCCATGTACCCAGCCACATATTCTATACAGGCACCCATATTCAAAAAGGAAGCCGATCAACGAATGATGCAGGGTGGTATGTATACTATACTATAGATCATGATCCGATTATAATTTTCTTGATATGTAGAAAACATGGACGTGGGCGGACCATTTGCGGCTATCAGTGCCGCCGTATCGTTAGTTGACGAGGACAACAAGGTTGCCACGGTGCCGGTGGAAGGAAGTGAAGAGCACGAGAATGAAGCTATGTTCAGTGATGAAGATGCTGAGAATCCAGGCAAAGCCAGTAAAAATGAAGAAAACACCGATGACGATGACGACTTACCGCTGTCAAAAGTAAGTATATAAAGATCGCTATTCGTTCTTCAACTTCTTCTGATATATTCTTTTTGCCTAGGTTCGGCTTAAGGAGAAACCAGTGCCAGAGAAAGTAGAGTTACCTGAAGCGATAGCCGACTCCTTCGAGACATTCGTCACAAAGCGCAACTCCTTTACGTGGGAGGCCTTCCTCAAGGACTTTCGTACACTGCCCGCCTCGGCTTTAGATGAAGCCCAGCTGAATTATGTGATCTCAAATACGGTTCTAATACTCCGCGAAACGTTGCCACAGCAGAATGTTTTCTCGGAGAGTAAGACCGAAGAGAAGTTTCTCGCCAAGAGTATCAGCTATCCGCTGTACGGTCTATTTCGGTTTCTATACGAGAACGAAGACAAGAGTAAAAAACCCTTCCAAACTCTGCTGTCTGAGATCTGTGAACGTTTGACTGAAACGGGGTATCTACTATTGTATTTCATGAAGGTTCACTGTAAGTTGCAGACGCGAAAGAACACGCAGCAATCGTATCAGTTTAAGACAACAGTCTATAGACAAATTTGTGAAGCAACAGATGAGAAGATTGGTGTTTGTCTTGTACGTGATTTGGATCTACTCGAGAAAGAGAACACAACGATATATCTATGGCTGTTACCGGACATATATAGGGAGTTCAAGAGTATAGCTATAAATAACACAGATCTATTGCGAATCACGCTACGTTGCATCGATGCTAAGAACGTACGTGACATTATTTATTCGATTGCTCAGGGAAAGCTGACTATATTCAAGCAAGACGGACTTATAGACTGTATTCGCGAGAGCTTGGAGTATGAGACATATGAACAGTTCTGTCTGTGGCAGTTGATCCAGGCACACGATGTGCCTCTGAAGTGTATACAGGTGGGTTGATATACTAAAATTTTATAATATTAATTGAATTATCAAACTGTGTTCTTTACATTATAAAGGATCTACTTCCCGAACTGGAAGCTGCAAATCATCCCGAAGCATTAAGCCATTTGCTGTTGCTATTGAAGAATGAAGAGCCCACAAACGAAATAATAAGGCTATTGCTCAGCAGGGAAGCTAAGTCCAGAGGAGATCCATTTGTAACGTCTGCCCTAAGGTGAGCCCTATTGATTGGATTTATATTTATTATCTAATAATAAACTTTTTACTTACAGGTTTTGGTGTCAACGATGTGAGGAGAAACTCTCAGAAATCATAGCATCTCTGCTCACTTCCAAGTACCCCAGTTCATCACCCAATAAGCGAAAGCGACCATCCAAAGGTAGCTCCGCTGCAAGCAGTGCTCCCTCAGCTGATCACGTAAGTCTCATATCATATGTTATCTTATCACATATCAACTTAATTGTCTTGTTTCTGTATTAGGTTTTAAATCACCTGGAGCACTATAGAAGAAGCTGTAGGCATGGAACTGGTACAGGGCTTTATGTACACGATATGATGCAGCGGGCGCTACAATCAGCTTATTCACACAGCAATGAATGCACAAAGGTAGAGTTGATTAAAGTATAAATGATCAATTAAGATACTAATTTTTATATATTTTGCTCGCGTAGAAACAATTCAGTGATCTTTTCGCCTTGGCGGCTGAAGATGAGACAACTGCAGTGGGTCGTCGCGGCGGCAGCGGACGAGGACGTAAGCAACCGATTGGTAAAAAGGATCCCAATAATCATAGTGCAGGAAATAAGAAAAACTCGGATATAGTTAAAACAATATACTCTTCTGATGAAAACTCTAGTGAGGTAGGTTTATTTACAAAACATAAACTTGCAAATATACAGTATATATTATAAATTGTCTTCCATTTCAGGAGGATTGGTCCAAACACAAAGTCACGCAGCCGGCAAAGAAGAGAAAAAAAGCAATTAACGATTCTGACTGACAGTATCAACGTCAATTGCAGCAGTCCTCATCAGGAAGCGGAATCGGAAACGGTTGCTATGACAAGAACCACATGATGAAACATTCATGGGAGTATGAGTTTTTGAATGCAATTACTTAAGTTCAAAGTGGGTAAAAAATAAATTTGATAAAATTGTAGAATTTTTTAAATGTTGAAAATTGTAACGTTATATATTTTTATTTTTAATAAAAATAAAAGAAATCTACTCAACGGAAATGCAGTATATGTATGCATGTGTGTATGTAAACTATGATGTCTTTTCAATTGATCAGTCAAAAAGAGAGGGGTATTAATAGAGTATTGTTAATATAGAAATTCCGCATAAAATATAAATATTTTAATGGTGATGCTCACCAAAGTCTGTATAAAGCCTGTCCACAAAACTGAACTCCAGTTCCAATCAGGCTTTCTCTCAGAGTCAGGCCTGACCACAGGCCATTTAACATGCTGTTGGAGTCGCACAGCGCCAAGACGAATTTTATGAATAATAACAGAGAGTTATGTAAAAATTAGTACATAAAAAAGACAAGTAAGGAAAGCTACAGTCGAGTGCACCATGCAGTAAAGTACCCTTCACCCAGTTTGGGAAACCTTATAATTCTCAACAGCAAATTCTTAAGAGAAAAGCAACAGGTAACTAAGTGACTTTGTTTAGTGTCGCACTGTAATTTAAACAGTGGGTACATATAGTATTCATCCATTTGTACACCGAGGAAGTGGACCTCAACACTTTGCTGATCAAGAATATATACTATGTATGCATACATTATAGGCTTGAAGTGCCAGGTGTTATGTACTACACTTTCGGCAGTGACAAAGCTATAATACCCTTCTACTCTATGGACAGCGGAGTATAATAAGTGACAACATTTAGTAGTTGTTTGACAAAACGATACCGAAAACATTGACTGAAACTGGTTTGAATAATTATTTGAACCAAGGAATGTTCAGGTTAATTCAAAGATAATGGCTTTGCTTCAACACACGAAAAGAACCCCAAAGGCAGCACACAAACAAACACCTTGCACTAATTATACTATGCAGCATGGCTTGCTCTTATTACACACGCACATACACACACACACAAATAGTATGCTAGTGTCTTGTTAAAGTGAATTGATTATTATGAATGAATGAAAAAGAACTGGTAAAATTCTCATGCTCACAAACACACGCACACACTTACAAATCACAGCAAATATTTGGTTTTAAGAGCGCGAGAGCTTTTGGCTCTTGCCACTCTCCGCTCTCTCACTCTCACCGCAACAAGTCAAGTCGAGACGAGCTTCAAGATGTTGTTGTGAAAGCGCGCTGTGCGCCTCTGTTCGCCGTCGTCTGCGTGTCTTGCGGGTCTAGCGAAGTAAAAGAAAACGGAAAGCTACAGAAAGCCAGCAAACTATTTGGCAAAAAAGTGTATTAACAACAAATATATTGTGTTTTGTTACAATAAATGCAACAATCGAATAGCTTCGATCACAAATGACAACTGCAAACGTACGTATGCATGTGTGTGTGTGTGTGCATTTGTTTAGAGATGTGCAGTTTGGCATTCTTTGGCCAAGTGAATGAAAATAATGATAATTTGATGTGAAAAAGAAAGTTACTTGCCTAAAAAAAGTTGCCTGTGATTATGCTGGATGTTACATTGCATATTCCCAAAAAAAACTAAGCACAAATGTTAAATATACAATATTTAGCTTGTTATTGTTTTATTTATTTTTATCTATCTGCGCATATTCAGCATATATGAGATATGTAGGTATCTGTAGTTGTTGTTGTTGTTGCTGAAATCGGGTTTCGATATGTTTGTGTACATCAAGGGGATCGGGAAAATACGCGCTCGCAACAGGTTGCCGGAGGCATCTCTGACCCAGTAATGTGTGCACACACATGTTCTTAATCGGCGGCATCCACAGCTGTGAAGATATGAATGGCCCTGATACCATTTAAAACTGGAATTTGCAAATGTCACGTTTCCAAGTGGTTTCTATTCTAAGATCTAGTTCAGTAATGTCCCACAATAATGAACTGATAATATGTTTGTCTACTCTCATTTATCTTATTAATTGTTCACTTCATGTCTTCCTCATATCTTTGCAGGTGTCTTGAAATGGGAAATTCGGGTAGTACGCATAACATAAATTACGAAAGATCGGCCCTCGCTCCAAATTCGTATTTTCACACAAATTTCAAGCGACCGACGAGTCAAATTTATCCTCAAAATCAGTTGAGCCGCTGTGGATCAAATCCTCTGAATGCTCAGCGTACCCTACAGGCATCCGATTGTAGGCGTTCCTACTCATCTCCCCATGACAGTAAAGACTTCAAATTTCAAACGAAAACTCCTTTCAAAGTCCTGCCCGAATTGGACAGAAGGCTACACTTGAAAGCAACTACAAATGGGGCTATACTCAATTCTGGGGGTACGATTAGTGGAAGGAAACTGAATGAGGCACAAACGCAATGCATCCCAATACGAAATTCAGGCGATGCTCTGAAGGAGAAGCAACATATTCCAAGCGAATTCACTCGATCACAAACCTTACTTAACATCAAAGTTAAGACCAAAACTTCGGACTCAAATCTATCACGTATGCAAAGACATACGTATTCAGAACCTGAGCTTGTAAATAGTCCTCAACAAAAACCCGCAGTAACCAAGGATTTGCCCCCCTCAAGGCTTAGTAGTAATCGCAACAAGTATCTGAAGAAGCGAAGGGCTCCAGAGATACCACCATCAGCATCGGTTCCATCTGCGTCTGCAAACATAACCAGGCATAGTCTTCCAAATAATACTCAGATCAGTACGACGGATCATGCGAAGCCCACTTCGCACTTTGCTAAGAACTCGGATCGATTGAGTAAGCTTGGTAAGCCGAAATTGCCGATTGCGGAGCAGAACCAAAGTTGCACATTTCATAGGGCTAACATAGTACGTAGCTCTGTAAATGGCAATCCCTCCCAGAACAATTCGAAAGAAATCCCAAAGACGACCTATCGTCGAGAGAAGAGCTCTGATGCCATTATATTGCGAAGCCGGAAACCTGAGAAACCCGATGTTTCTCCAAGAAAAGACGATGATAAAATTCACCAGCAGAAGAGCGAAATGCAGCTTAAAAGATCGTCGGGGATTTCCCTGGGGGAGAAACCAATAGCATCCGATCAAGCGAATAAAACTCAGCGAACTTTTTATTTCGGCATGCAAATGGTGGAACCTACAGAGCCTGCTCCTCCTTTGAAATCAGGTGAGTTACATTGATCTATATCCATCAATCCGGCCATCAATATTATCTTTAATTTATTTTAGCCGATGAAGACGCGCCCGAATCTTTTCAAAGTATTCCAGCAGATGATATTGAATACAAAAACACTTCTGGGCCACGAGAAAGTGTGAATGACAATGGATTACTGGTGCACATACGCCCCACTCTACCCCGTCGTCAGGTGGAAACCCCCTTCTTCAGTCCGACATTAGCTTGGCGTTCGCTCTTGGAAGAATTGGATTTGATAGAGAATAGAAATGTGAAGAATCGCAGCGTTTGGAAGGAGAATCCAACTAATGAAAGACCCATAGAACCAAATCAAATGTTACAAGTTCAAAGAGTCAACAGATCAACTAATGTAAAGTTGGCAACATGGACGCCAGAACAAGATCTTGGCGATGATAACGATGACAGAGCAAAAGAGATGGATAGCGAAGACGACTCCAGCTCCGATGAGTATTGGTCTAAGGCAAATGGAACAGATGGTTTGTTATTCTACGGCAGCAAAACAAAAACCCCGAACCGGGAGAACGTTATGCCTGTTCACACATTTAGCCTATCGCTTCCGAGGGATGTGCATCTTCAACACTCTCGGGCAATGGACGCTGTCAATGCAGACGATGTATGTAGATATTGCCTGATCCTAGCAACTCGTTTTAGATACTCAAACTCTTTTCTTTCCCATCAAGGTTTGCATTTACAAAAGTCTCCAGAAGCCCAAAGCCAATTACGATAGGACTTCAAAGCCCGATAATTTTGGGTTTAACAAACTTGAGGGTAACAATTGGATGCTTCATAAGAACGTTAGCAGCGTGGAGCTCCATACCAAAAGTCTTGAGTATGAAAAGAGTAGACAAAGAATGGCTTCGATAGAACCGCAGTCTATAACATTTTTGACTGGCGGTAAACATGTCATGTATCTGCCAGGATGCAACGAGAAACCTCATGTGGCGAGTCCAGAGCCTAAAGCAGATGTTCAAACAAGGAATAAAGCTCGGCACTTCAAGAACAGACAGCGACACATTCCACAAAGCTTACAAGATAAGACGCCAATTTTTGCAATAACGGTATAACGATAGGTGGAAATCCGAAGAAAAGTTTAATTGATTTCAATCTTTCAGTCCTTAAATGAACCCAGTCTAAAATTGGATGATGATAGGCCATTCCATCAACGTTTTTCTTTCACCAATCCTGTTCGGCTCTTGGAAAAGAAGCTACATGCCGATAAATCTGCCAAGGATAATAAAATGAAAATGTCTCTCGAAGAGGAGTTGGAAGCTCTTAAGAAGTATGCATTAAATGAAGCTCGATCCTTGGATTAATTCACTTTCATTTCATAGGGTAGAGGAAGACTTCCAACGGAATCGTGCTTATGAAAAGGAGAGCTTGCAGCAACAATTGCGGCTTCATTTCAGCGCTGACAATGAACATAACCAGCAGTACCATAGCTTGCCAATAGCTCCAGTGCTTGATAAATTCACAAATATTAATCATGATAACACAAATGACAAGTTATTTTGTCGTGGAGACCCTGAGGGCTGTGTATCAAATTTACCTTATCCCGCAAATGAAAGTGAAGACCATAATGTAACATTCTCTGCAAAAATATTTTAGCCCTGTAATATTTATCAAATAAAACATATCTATACATGATGATTATTATTATTATATGAACAAATTCATCTTTTAAATTAACTTTTGTATTTTTGATTTGAATTTATCGATATACAAGTTTGAACAGTCAAACCACTAAGGTAAATATCGATATGTGTATAAATATTGTTTAAGTAAATATCGATATACAGACCTTACATCTCTAATTAAATGCATTCAAACATCGTAAAATTTCGTTCATAAACACAAATGTGTATATTATTATTATTGTTTACGTCCATTTAAGTTCAGGAGAACTAAAATGGAGTTGTTAAAGAGTATTCATAACAAGGAAATATTTATGGAGGTACAACAACTCATAATGTCATAACAACTACGTGATTTACTAATACAATTCTTTTGCAGGTTCTCCATTTATCAATAGACTTCTTAATTGGAAATATAAATGATCAACAGGCTCTACGATTATCCCATAAGTATGGCTTCCAAAATCCAGAGGACTTTCTGCTTGTCACGCGCACAATATCAAAATATTATAAGAATTCCTGTTCAGACGGGGGCGACACAGAACTTGTTGACAAATTCTCATTTCTCAATCAAGAGTTGAGACAACTTGTTCCAGTTGTGCTTGCAGCCAGGCTGGATGCCGTGGAATATGCCCTGAGCAGATGGGAGTATCTAACGAATAGCATTAAGTGTGTTGAGTCATTTTCGTGGGACACGCGATTGATACTGGGTGAAAGCAGTATACGAAGTAATGTGCGTCAAGTGGCCACAATAAATCTACACTGTCGGTCCAATTTGAAAAACGAAAGTCTGTATTTCGAAATGGACCTAAACAAATTAAACGCATTCATTGAAGTACTAGAAAATTCTCTGAAAAAAGATCAAGCATTTAAGAAATAAATAATTATATTATATTAAAATTTGAATATACATGATTATAAGTCGAGAATAATTATTAGAAATTTGAAGAGGATACTTCCAAGACCTTGTTTTACATTTGAGGTCTCAGATAAATGGTATTGAATTGTGGAGGGCCATTTGTATACAAAGAATTCGCTTATAGAGGTAGAAAGTGTGAATAGAGATCCAGGTAAGACAAATGTGTACTAAAGCAGTTGCGGAGATAAGCTTGTCAATCAAGAGAAGTCCATGTATAAAGCAATTGATCTATAAATATCATGAAAATTATTTAATACTCTTTCACAGGAAAGTGTACGCCCAAATCAAAGTCCACTTCATTATATTCAGCTAAAATTATTTCCAAACTGTTACCCATTAAATAAAATGAACAACTGTTTCGAACACTTAATTTCACTATTATTATTATTTAAATAACTTGCAGCTTTACATTCAATTATTCATTCAATTAAAATTACATAAATCTTTACAGCAGCACACCTTGTTAAAGATATTTCCCAACTTTCTAGTTATTCTCTGCAATATACTTAAATTTTGGGTATATACATAAATATGTTGTGTACATGCGTCTCTTTAAAAGCGCGTAAGATAATTAATAAAGGCAAACTTCGACCATGCAACCAAATTTTGGCTGAATTGGTGGAGAACGGAATACATAGTATAACGTTGGATGAAAGTGTTCAGTGACTCAGCTAATGCCGGCAGCCAAATACTGATTCTTGTAGTAATATGCACATACGCCTACCACGATCGAAACAGCAGTTGTCATCATAACCGACTTGGGCGTTAAAACTTTGAAAATCCATTTACTTAAACTATTTGCAGACTTGGATGGTACCGGCCGTGGATACCGATTGCGTTTTTCCTCCAGCTTCTGTTGTTCTTTTCTGTTGTTGTAATATTAAAAATAATAAATAAGTACGCGTGAATTTTTTTTATAATAATTTGTACATACTCTTTCGCAATGATTTCCTCTACTTTCTTTTCTATTACTGTCATGCTGTACTTGCCGTAGAGTTCACTCGAAAAAGCCAATAGGTCCTCAAAGGGTAAGTCATCGGGCAACTGAAAAAGTTTAAAGTTATATTAAAGATGTTTTGCTTCTGTTGACTATCGTAGACTTACCTTTGATAGAAAACAATGCACCGAAGCCATATCACAGTCCTCTTTCAGTATTTCATCTCCTCTGTGCAATATTATCGCGGCAGTCACAAAAATAGGTGTATAAATGGGTGAGGCAAGGAAATAGTCATACAATCGCACCACTGCCTTGTAGGAATTCAAGCTGTGCCCGAACCAGGTCAAGTACCATGGCAACGCGAATAAGGTACCCACAGTTGAGCGTTGCAGAAAGTTGAACAGGTCAGGGTTCTCGAAGAGCACAACAGGCCAAATGAACATGAGACGTCGCGATGTTGCCTCCATTGTTTCCTGCATACATTCGGAGAAATGCGTTGTGGACAGATGCTCCATGATGGAATAAGCAACTTCTTCGCCAGCAACCAAGAGAAATGTGACTGCAACATCGTGATACCCCTGATAGTATCGCAAATTTGGATAGTTATTAATCACGCGCAGAATGAGAACAGTTAACTGGTCCTGCAGAGCAATACGCTGTTCGTATGGGATACCAGGGGGGAAGCGCTTCAACGACCGATTCACATCGAGCACCACTTGATGGTACTCGGGATGGCTTTGTAGTTCCTCGAGTGTGGGCACACGCTCTAGATTGGCCACATCCACACCTGCCAGCTGTGGCCACAAAATTCGTCTTAAGTCATCGTTCACCAGACCTAAGTTACTCAGAGCCAATTTACGCAGCTCATTGAGGGGTATCAGATTATTCGGACTTTGTGCTAATAATTCCTCTATTTTAATTCGTTTGTTCCGTTCCTCCTCTGTTTCTGGACCTGTTGTTGAGTGTATTTTTATTATATTATTATTTAATAAATACAATTTTACTATGACTTGTTGTATTTATTGTGCTTACATTTTTCAAAAGAGAGAGGGGGAAGATCGATTTTTAGTTGGTCAATATTGCTCATTGTGAACAATATTGGTTGCGGTTATCTTATCTGTGGTCTGCAGTTGCGAATAACTTTCTTGCAGATTGTGTTAAAACATTTAATTTAGATGTTTGCTTTACTATTGTATTTAATCACCAACATAATTATTGCTATTATTCGTCGATTCGCGAACAAAATAAACCAAGTATGACTCGTTGCTATCGATGAGACAATCACGTATCGAAATATAGTTATCGAATATTCAGATGGCCGGTTTCCACTTGCAGTATTAATCGCAATGGCACATATCGTAACATATCGATAAGAAAAACAGCGCTAATTCAATGAACCGGTATAATTAAACCACTAAGTATCGAACACATAGAGTACTCAAACAGCGGATTTTCTCATTTGATGCTATGAAAAGATTGCAACCCCAGAGCCCGAAGCATTTTCCGATTGAGCGATCGGCTCTCCTTAGTGAGCGAACCCGAAGAAACGAACAGCGGCATCAACTCAGTCGTACAACGAAAGCGAAACAATAAGTATGGGCGCATTTCTCTGTGCTGTGCCAACGTTTTAATGTGTGCGTTATACGCACTGCATATATTGCAAGCACAATCTCGCATAAAGTATTTTGCAACTGTTGTTGTTGTTGCAATGCAACTGTTGAGTTGCAATTGTTGAGTTGCAACTGTTGTGTTGCAACTGTGTTGTTTTTGTAGCACCAAATGAGCAAGATCCGCTGTTCGATGCTTAGTGATTTAACGTTTCATTTTTTAGTTATTTAGCGAAATGTTTTTTTTTTGTTATTTACTGCTGCAAAAACACTAAGGTCTTAATATGTTGACAGACTAACGAAATAAAAGACAGTTTTATATTTGTATCATTATTTGGAATCCCCAATGCATCAGAAAAATTGTTTTTTAATTTTTGGCTGTTGCGAAGTGTTATATTAATGTAAGCATTAATTGTGGGTTAGTCTGAATTCAGTAAATCACTGCATACAATATAAGTAGTTATCTTAATGCTAATAATTCTAAATTAAGAAAGTTGTGTTCTTGTGGCCATTATAGATAGCTTACGTTATATAATCTTGATATATAGGTATAAAAACAGTAAGTCAAATTTATACACACGTTCTTATGTACATTAGAGTAAATTGTAAATTTTTCTATAGTCCTTAAGTATTTGCTTGGATAAATAAATAATATATATAGATATATATATATATATTTGATCATAAGTATTTTTTCTTAATAAATGTCAGTAGTCATTATGTGTAAATAAATACATTATATGTATATTTACTTAAATTAATAGTTATAAGTAATGTTTTATATTGTAAAATATTTTAAAAGATATTTAAAAAAGTATTTTATGTAGACTTCTTACTATCGTTATAAAATTATTGGAATTTTTGGTTTTTCTTTTGGATTGTTCAAATTTTAACATCTATTTTGAATAAAAAATATAGCATCAGTAAGTAGTACCTAAATCTTGAAATATAGCGATTGTAAAAACCTAAATATTATATGCGTGTTATGTTGATTGCATCTGTTATTGATTCCCTTCTCAGAAGTTGTTTTGTATCATTTTCGATTTCGATTGGCGATATTCCCGCACTGTGGTCATTTAAATATGGTGTGTCCTCTTCAACGATTTTCTCGAGAAGTATATCACCAGAGTTATTTAGTCCTGAAATGCAAATAAAAACGGATTATGTGGAAAAGCTTTGTCTATGCATATGGCTTACCATTACGGCTAACTACCTGTCCATTCGATATATTTTCTGCCGATCCACAATGCACAACGGCAACATCGGTTGTTGAAGGTGTTCCGTTGCGACCGTTTTTTTGTAAAGCAACAGCTTTTCGAGCATGTCGTGTCGTTAATACTCCAGTTTCAACATCTCGTTCGAGACGATGTCCTGATAAAAATAATCATTACTATTCGTTGCAGGTTGTATGAGTGTATTAGAACTTACCTGAACGCGATCGTGTCAGCTGACGTTGCACATAATCCTCGAGATCCTCCTCCTCTTTGCGGCTGATTAAACAGTTCAAAACTAGTAAAAATAATCCCAGTCCAAACGAAAAGAGGCCAGTGCATGTTACTTCATTCCACCAAGCTGAACTGGAACCTAATCGGACTTATTAAGTAATTCTGGAATTTAACATAATACTAAACTTACTGAATACATTCCAAGACATGGTTTCATCTGGAATTATCCCAGCTCCACATAGAAAAACCCCAAAAACTATGAATACGATGCCAATATGCAACATACCGATGCTGGTCACGACCTGCACAGCAAGAAATAACCTTTATTATGCTATATAATTATTTGATATTCGCTTTGATATACCTGACTATCTAGCATGCCTGGTTGTTTGACTGCATGATGTGGATGATGATATTTTCGCCTTACAGACCCACTTGGTGAGTGGAAGGTCTCTCCACTCTCGGAACTCTGCGTGCTGTAACGTCTCTCTCTGGCCCTTTTCTGTTCATCGCGTCGCTTTCGCTGGCGTTTGATCGCCATAGCGGAATGTATGCCCACTGAATGCATGATTGAACCTGCGAATAGGATAAATGGGAGAAGTTTAAAGGCATCTGCGGAAAGTTAATCCCCAATTACGCAAAATAGCGTCTTAAAGCGTTGAATTATGATAACCATAAGCTGGAAAACATATAACTCCAAGGATAATAACAGCTATAGTTAGGGGGCATTGCAATTTATGATGCTACGTGCACTCGAAATACCAAACCCGCATGCCTGCGATAGTATTTAAAAATACTGCAAAATACCCAGTGGAATTGCAGTCTGGCCAACAGCAGGTTATTGCAGGTCGCCCGACGCTTATATCACGCATCATGATGTCCTTCAATTGCACACTTATATTATAATCACAGGGCACATTTGTTTCAATACAGTAGTTCAAATAAATTTCACCACGGACCAAGCTATCAGCTAAGGGATGTGAGCAGCAGAAACTCACCAAACTAATAAAAACATTTAAGGAAAGACCCTGCATACCCTGCAACTGCTTATAAAATACCGTTGGGAATAACAGTACATACATACATATATTTTCAATTTGCACGAACCCACAATACGTTTCCATCTAGTATACTCGCTTTTAAACACAAACACACACACACAATAAAGAGAAACCATCGTAAGCACGCGACATTGTTGCAGTCCCTTTTTGCAATAAATAATTTAAAACCTACAACAAATTTTTGATTAAAGTACGCACGAATAAAGGTAACGGAAATCAACTGTTTGTATACTAATAAACGTACACACATACGTTTGTACTTGTTTGTGTGTGTATGTTTGTATGTATGCATGTTTGTTATTTGGGAAATACCATTGTCCCTACTTCAACAGGTCCTTATAGCCGGCAATCATTGATTATTCATGACACGGGGGTGTTTTAAGTTTCTGCTTCCTTAAGTGACTGGCGGACGTACGAGTTCATACATAATATATAATACGTTGTATATAATTATTTTGGAAATTTTTAGCATAAGCTCAGTCAACGTATGTAAAATGTATATTTGTAAGTATGTATAGGTGAACTTAATTTGTACCTCTTCAGAGAATGAGTAAATGATAACGGGGTGCTGGTCGGCTGTTCTCGCCTATACATTCATAGATATGCATGTATGCATGCACATATAAATATGTATGTACCATTAGTGGATGTATAAACGTGTGATATATGTACATATTTATGCATTTAAAATCGGTGACTTCACCTACCCCTTTTCTAAATAATAATTTAATAAGAAAAAAAACTTATAATCATTTGTAACAGCGAATATGATGTATGTGTGTACATATGTACGTACACACTAGAAATGATGTACACACTGGCGTGATTTGTACCCTTGTGCATGCATGCATTTTGGGTGTTCACGTTTGTATGTATGTATGTATGTTTGTGTGTGTGCTGCATAGTGTTCTCATTGCAACTAACCTTGTATATGGGTTAACGAATAGAGATGCCCGACTTATCGCTTAATTGTTCATATTTACAAAATGCACATACATTTTATATGTATGTTTCGATTGATATTTAATTCATTTTTAGCACTATTTCAATGAAAATGGAATGCAATCAACACGCATGTACATATGTATGTGGAATACTCACAAATACATATATGTATATGTATGTAGGTACATTTACATAAATACTACTCCAGTTAGTATTTTGTGTACACACATATACTTGTATGCCTATGAATATTCAAGTACGCACATCTGTACACATTTTATATGCACATACGCATTAATCTTTCTTTTAGTTTGTTTTGTTTGGCATATCCAGCTTGGTGAATTATGATTCAGTATCGATTTTTAGTTTCTGTCTGCACTTTATTTGCCCAACTCGTTTTAATAATTTACACAAAAAATACTTTCACTTGTTTGTAAAGATTTAGAAAAGCGTCAAGGAAACCAATTTAGTTATAATTCTTCGTTTGATATTTAATGCAGGCCTAAGCTGTAATTCACCAGGGGGAAATCGAAATTAAAACATTGAAAATTCAGCACTCTCGTCGGAACTACCGTCGTTGAAAACAAGCCACGAATGAAAACTGAAGTCCTTTGAAATTCGTCCATGCAAGGAAGCTCCCATAGAGCTTTTCCCGAAAGCGCTCTTGAGTAGCGCGAAAGCTTTTGTTTTTAAATGTTAGAACAGGTGATTTTCTCATTTAAAAGAACTACGAAATACAATTTTATTTTGACAAAAATTAAAAAATAGAGAACACATTTGAAAAATAAAAATATAGTCAATATTCATAAATATACATCGCTAAATTTTGGTTAGTATATAGGCAGCACACGAACATGCGTTGTCAAATTCAAGCAAATTCTTATTAAAAGCTTCAAGCTTCTCTATAAATTTCTTATGAGCTCTGCTCTTGGGACATATATAGTGGACACCATCGATTAGCTTGGCAACTATATACGATATCCATAGTACATTGGTTTTCGGAGCATATTTCGACCAATCGTTGCTGTAAAACATATAAGAAAATATATTTTTGAACGAAAGAACTGAAGAAAGAGACGAGTTATTTACTAACTTGAGTTCAGTTCGCATCAGGCGGTATACATCAAATTGGTAGTCACCTGTAGCTTCGAATAGTTCCTCATCCGTGTACAGATCGTTATAGTGACAACATTTGCCAACAGTTATTCTAGATAACGTATAGTCAATAATGGTTATTTTAACCCCCTTTGACGCCACCGATATGTCTTTTCCATTTAGTTTATAAGTGATGAACTCCTGGTTGGTTTCTTCGAGTAGTATGTTTCCCAAGTGTAAATCTCTATGCTCAAATTGAAAAGCTTCCTCTCCGACTGCTAATGTAAGGATGACCTATGGAATTCACAGACGAATATCATATTATAATCGATCATTACAATTTAGTGCATATTCTTACCTGTTTTAGTGCGTAAAAGGATTGTTCGGCGTTTACGAATCGAAACTGGGACATATCTGTACCTGCAAATTGCAACTCCAGGACTATAAATAGTTGAGAATCCGGGAATACTTCTGGATGTTCATTTTCAGATTCTTTAATAGCGTCAAAGTCATCCCAAAGTTTGATCATATGTTGCGGATACTTTCCCTTGACAAGGGACACCTAAATGTTTTTAAATTAATTAAAGAAATCACAGGAATATACAAAGTACAATCTCACTTTGTGGATATGAACGAATCCGGATGTGGAATTGGTAGGATGATATCGCAGATTGCTCATCTCCTGCGAAATAATTATTTCCGGCAATATTTGTTCGTACGTCTTTTGTGGCTCGCCATTAATTGTCATATCACCCTCGATGGGTATACATTTCATAACGACATTGGTATTTGAGCTTTTGCTCGGAATATACTTGAATACCTCGCCGTAGACTCCTTCTCCGATCTTGCAGGCACCCTTCATCTTGGCACTTGTATAGGTTGAATGGAAACGAAGTGCTTTTTTTTGACCACAGTACCTGAGTACCTCCTGTTCAGGATTTAACTTTTCCGTTTCAGTTCCCACAACATAGATCGATTTGCGTTGTGCTAATTGAGAACCTCTTGAGCCTAGAGACGGCACTCGCGACAGAGAAGTTCTTGGATTTGAATTACGAGTTGCCGTTACCTCGTTCATGTTTGTACGCCGCCAGGTGCTAAGGGATTTGCGCCATTTACCCGGTTGGAGGACTAGGGAAGACCCTCTTCCAAGAACTTCATTCGATGCTTTCCGCGAACGTTTTGGTTGAATTTCAATAGTATCCGAAATACTTTGCTCAAAGCAAACATGTTTCCGCGGCTGTACGGGCCCTATTAAATGAACAATGTATCAATATATACATTATAGTATCGTATATAGTTTACCATTTTCCGAAACTGCTCGTTTAACATCCATTTGCAATCCGTCCAATTTCATGCCAGTTATTGGTGAAAGTGCGCACTGAAATCGGTTCAGTCGCTTTACGCATGGAGTTGAGATCGCATTGCCCTTCATAATGGGCCCTAATCTTAGACCTGTAGTTAAAAGATTTTGGTTGGAGCTCTCGCTTATGCTATCCGTGTTTATATTGCTGTTATCCACGCTGGAATCAATATTGAAGGAAGCGCGTACATTCTCCTTGATTATGTTAAGTTCCCGTAGTGTCCTATAGTGTAAAATATATTTAGAATAGTAAACTTATAAACAATATTATTATTTCACTTACGGTCTGGCGTCAAGTAGTTTATCAAATGAGTCTTTCCAGGCATCGTCTGGCAAAGTGTCATCCATCTTGCACTGTATTCAAAGTTGGCTCGTGTTTCTGTCTTAAAATGCGGTTCAATAATATAATATTGACTACAACACAACATTTATATGAAAATATATATTTTTTTCGTTTACAAAATAATTTTTTTTTCCAAATTTTATTTTACAGCAACAAGCTGCCCGCTTTCAATTTGTATATAAAAGTGTCACGTTAACATAAAAATGCTGACGCATTTTTGGCTCCTGTTAAGAAAAAATACTAAAATACCTAAAATCGATAGTCAACTAATCGAATCGAAAAAGACAGTATGCTGACAAAAATGACTTGAGCAAAATTGATTTGAATGTTTTATTTGTATATAAACGACCTGTTAAAAAATTTAAAAATAATTAATAAATAATTTTGAACAGTGGGATTTTTAAACCTTTTTATTAATTAAGGCTAAATATTTTTACTTAATTTAAGTATGTTTCACAAAATTTTTAATAAATAAACCGAAATGAATAAAAAATTATTCACTTCTTTCTATGCATTTCTCCTTTCGTACTCATTTTTCTTTTTTTACATACATTTTAGAGTTAACACCTAAAACTGATTGGAGTAATCTTGGAGTAGCTTTATTATCGTTCCAGAAAGAGCATTTAATCCTCAGCTAGCTGTAATAACCATTTGTTGTTTTTTACTAATACATATTGTGTACATAGAAACGAACTTGATATGTTGCTCTCTACAAAATTTGCTGATTTTGCAATTAAATATGCTTTTTCACGTTATGCATTCCTAAATGCATTATGTATGTAGATATTTAGCAGGCTTGTCCGATCGTTCTGTATTTTTAAGAGTCTCATTAGTCTCTTATTGGCGTCGAGTGAATTCGAAACTGTTTTCGCCGTTAGTGCTGATCGGGAAAACGAAGAGTGTACAGTACCATTGTATCCGTCAGTGCGAATGGGACGGTTAATAGTGACGTTTTAAAATTTCGCTTTCTTCTGTGGGATTCTTTGGAATGTCCCTAAAAGAATATTAACAATTACGTAGAAAGTGTTTAACTTGTCATACGTGAAGAATATTAATTACCCAAGCGGTTGTCAACGACTGGTTTATACTCTCACAAATCATAAAAAGTATGTAATGTGAATATGTTGGTTGATATGAATCTTATGATTGATAAGTGTCTGTGATTAAGTGATTATATTATAAAAATTGTCAAAATATAATAAGATCATAACAATACCAAAAACGCTTTTATAATTATCTGCAAGAGTGTATAAGCTTCAAACAAAATATTTAATTCTTTTTTTTTGAAATGGTAAATTAGGGGAATGAAAGTTGATGTATGCAATTTATTGTGTTCTTAGAGAAACGACCGCGTATTCAGAAAATGAAATATATTAAAACCACCGCAATAGAAAAGACGTAAATAGGTAAACAAAAGTTCGTTCATATAACGTGTGCAAATTTTAAGGCGTGCAATATTTTTGTCACAGATTAAAAAATAGGTAATACATATGTATAGAACTCATATTATACAAATATATACGATGATAAAAAGATATAGCGCGTGCCGAAGCTTACATACTCTAACAGTTTGTTTATGTGCAAGCTTAAGAATATTGTGCTCTGAGAATTATAAATAAACTTTTTTGTGTATTAAAATAAATATCAAAATCATATGACTGAAAATCAAATGAAAAACGTTTCTCTATAATAACCAACCTAAAATCAAACTCTTTAGTTTAATAGAACAGTGTCACGATCCAGTCGCTTGTGATACCGTACGGACTGCAAGTAGTAAAAACGAAAAACAGTTCCTCATTAAGTTTAAGCGTGAAAGTTGTAAATCTTACAGATGAGTTTATAAGTTCGCGTTGACGATCGCATTTATTTGGTTTAAGTTAATATACTCGTCCATACGTGTTTGTATTTATTATTCGGATATAAAAGACGAAAAAAAAAAATTATAAGAGTTTCGCCAAGCATTATTATTTTGGGACCTCAGTCGTGTGGGCGTTTATCGCCCGAAGCCGAAACATACTATGAAATTTATATGCATTTTTTGAATGGTCTATGTAAATTTATAATAAAGTTATTTTGGTCAAAACTTACACACGCATAAAAAACTATATGTGCAAATAATGTTGGTTCATAGAAAATCTAAATGAGCGTTGTTTTCCAAAATTAACATATTTAAGACGAACACAAATAAAAGAGAGCGACACACTGAAACTAGTATATACTGGGATCGGCTTTAAAGCATCTCGCAGAGATCGTTTTGATTGTTTTGATTAAAATGCAAAATTGGTAAGTTTGTTTGCGAGTTATAAATAGATTATACCTTGAAATCATCAATGGTTTATAAAAGACAAAGTGTCTTTTGAACCGGTTTGCTCCTTCTTTAAAAAATTTAAATACATACCCTATGCAAGTCTATTATAATAAAGAGTGCACTTGACTCTGAAATAGCCCCAACAGACGATAAAATCTATAATGAATTCATAAACACTAACACACACACACACAGCGACCAAACGCGTCATTTATGTTGCACACGTTGTTGCTATTATTTAGTAATTCGCTCGAAACTCAAAATACGATATGATGAGAGATCATAACGGGAAAGATATACACTTGTGCATTTGTATGTGCATGCCTAGCTCATTTGCAAATATGGAAATTCACTTTTTGCTGAAATTTGCTGAATTCGCCATAAATATGCTTGTTTTACATTTCATACATATTCAGTTTTTTTTTTTTTTTTTTTTTGGTATTTTTAAGAGCGACAATATTCTCTTTGGCGGCATTGTTTCGCTAAAAGTGTTGATCTGATACACGAAGAGTGTCGCGTCCGCTGCCAGTTTTGATTCGGCGGTTAACGGTGACGTTATGCCAGACAGCGGAATTTTGTTTCGCCATAGAGTATTTCTTGATATTTCTTACGATTTTTGTCGAGCAGCCCAAAGACGGGCAACGGTTATTGTGTCAAAATAAAAACTTAAAAATAGTTTAAATTGGTAATTCATTGTGCGACTAATGACGTTTTTAAAGCTTTAACAGTATTTTATTTATGTGCGAAAGTCAAAGACTTCGTGAAATACGCAAAATGTATTTCGGTTATATCAGACACAAGTCAAAAATTAAAAATTCAATCATTTTGGCTGGCAAATCAAACAATGGACTAGTTATTCACAGACTGATAAAAAGAGCGCGGCGCCAAATAAAACATAACAAGTTAAGATCTCACAAAAGAGAGCAAGACAGAATGAAACCGCAACTGACTATAGCCTCGAATGGAGTAACACGTTTTTTTTCAAACTCATGCATTTTTATATCACTAATAAAAAAGTAAACAATAATTTTCAACTGCCAATTAATAGTGACAATTCTATAATGATAAACGATAAAAATGAAACCTACAAAAAGTACAGTCAGTATAAACTATTAAATAAACTGCAAGTTACTATGAATGCTAATAAATGATTATAAACAATAAAAAATACGCCATATTAATAAATGAATATAAGTACTGATCATCGCTGGACAGTAAACTATGTTCACTCTACGGGGAAGTCCGACGGAAATTTAGAAAACTGTAGGCTAACGAACTTGACTGGTTGACCAAAAACGATGAAACAAAACACGTTAAACGGTAAACAAAAGTGTTGTCGGTTGATTTGTGTTTCATTTGCATATTTTGCTCTGTGTGTATGTGTGTAAAAATGTTAATGGGTGCAGTATTTTTGTGTAGCATGAAATTATTTTGAGATGCGGAAAAAAATTACAACACGTGTGTAAATATGAACTTATATGAACAATGCATATCCAAATATGCATAAAACAGATAAGAATATGTATATATAATTGACACACCGGCTCGAAATACCCTGCAAAACTATTCGTTAATATTATATGTTGTGTTTTTCTTAAAGTTTATTAATAAATATTTTTATTTCATATTATTTTTCCATAGACTCTGAAAATGTTCTACTCGCCATAAAGCGTAATAAAATGTTCAATCAAAAATATTTATCTTCCATACAACTTATGGTTGTCTTGTTGTTGTTCTTCCTGACTGGAAATTGCGCATCATTTCAATGTTTAAAACAACATGGTGAGAAGTAATATGAATATGTATGTATATAGATTTTCTATAAAATTGAATGGTTGTTGTTTTAGACAAGGTGTCGGTTTTCGGCACCCAAGAAAAACAACGCGGGCTCGGAATTCAGGTTACAAACCGACCGACACATCAGGTGATGAGTCGCATATTCTTAATGTTCTTGACGGAGGTTCTTGATTACAAAGATGTTCAATTAATTCCAATACATTTCAAAAACGGAACAGATCCTCGCAATGGTCTGCAAACTCTTCAATACGTTAGGTAAATACGCATATAATTTCTTTTTGTTGATCGAGAACTACAATATACAATGTATTGCAGATCATATGATGATCTTCCAAATATAAGCATGATCAATTTGGAAGTATGGATGACCTATAGGTTATTCAAGTCACCCATGGAGTACATAGACAGTGCTGGTGCCTCGATATCTCCGGGTCGATTTAGTTGGTTTGTACCAAGCATACAAATTTCCGCTGATTCCAGCTACTGTAGTCTGGACTACAAGGTGTTCAGAGAGTTAAATAATACATATTATGAACTATATGTTATGGAGGATCACATAATGAATCTTTTAAAAAGCAGAAGGTAAGTCAAATTAGGGAGAACAGCCCTATCAGGTATCTTACTTACTCTTTTATTTCTTTGTTTAAGCGTTGAACAATATTTAAATCCGAATTGCACAAATCGAAAGTGTGCTACGCTTCTGGCAGAGTTTCGCAACGATTCCTATTTCATTGAACACGAGTTGAGGGAGAGCTATCTCAATGTCTTTTGGCTGGGATCTGCTTTTCGTGACACTATAAGTGAACTAGATAAACGCTACAGGACTGATTATCCGAGTGGACGCAAGAGGTTTATTGTGCTACACTGGATACCATCGGATATTATCGATGCGGAAATTAAGTTCACTCAAATAACATTGCCCAGATGTGAAGACTCTAAGGATATACAGGGCACCAATTGCAGATATGAGCTAACTCCCATCCTAAAATACTATGCAAAAAGTTTGGAAAGAGATAAAATGCTAACGCATGCGCTCAAATCGTTCTTTATAAACAATTACGATCTAAATTACATTCAAAGAGAATTGGCCGTTCAGAGGACTAAGGGATATAATTCCGAACTCGTATACAATAAAGTTGCCTGCAAATGGCTGCAGAACAATGAGACAACCTACAAAAAGTGGATGTCCCCCACACCGATGGAGAAGGAGACTTTATCGATTGGCGGCATTTTTCCGATTAATATAACCGATCGCGGCCATCTGAATATCATCGCAGCAGCAAGGAGAGCAGAGAATGCAATTAACGAAAATAAAACAATATTGCCACATCATCAATTAAAGGTTATGATAAGTGACGGAAAGTGCAAGTCCGACATTGTAATGAAGTCCTTTATATATTACTATACTACACCTAACATGTTGGGAGTCTTGGGACCTGCATGCAGCGAAACTGTTGAGCCCATAGCGGGCATTTCGAAACACTTGAATATGATGATAATGTCCTATTCGGCCGATGGAGGTTCCTTTGTTGATCGCAACTCATATCCATATTTCTTTCGTACCATTGGATCGAATGGCGACTTTGTGAGTTCATATGTGAAAATCATGCAAGCTCTTGGCTGGAATCGAGTTTCAGTGCTAACGGGAGATGATCAGCCATCCACGCAGTATATATCGGAAATGGAGAATAAACTTAAGCTGCACAACTTAACCTTGGCTTTTAGTCGAAAGTTTCAGAGCAATGTGACAGCTGTCGATATGGGAGAGGTTGGTGGGCGATCAATTAACAAGTTATATACTAAGTAATGCCTTTATTTCTCTTTAGCATTTAAGTACTTTGAAAGAGGCGCAGTCGAGGATCATTATAGCAGAGCTCCACTTAGATAATGCAGCTGTTGCCATTTGTGAAGCCATCAAACTGAAGGTGGGTGAAGCTATTACAAATACAAATATATTATAATAACCTGTTTGATTACAGATAACAAGAGACGAAGGATTTATTTGGTTCTTTCCTGCTTGGTTACCTAAAAACTTTGAGATATGGGAGCAAAGAGTGTATAGCCGATGTTCTGCCAAGGAGATACGTAAAGTAAGTCGACCAAACACACAACTTTTAACTATGCTCAAGTTCTACGTTTGTTTTCAGGCAATGGAAGGGCATTTGAGCATAAGACACACACCCTTTGGAAAACCCGATGAAATAATGCAGGATGGGAACACCATAGAGTCCTGGTTAGGCTCTTATAGAACGGAATATCCGGAATTCTCAAGCTATGTGGGATTTGTTTACGATGCAGTTTGGGTATATGCGTTGGCAGCGCACAAATTGCTGGCAAATGATTCGTATACGATAAACAGTTTGAGAAACGAAAGAACGGCACACCGGTACGCTGAAATCATTAGCGGCACAAACTTTCAGGGTCTTTCTGGCAATGTTAGTTTCAACGCAGAAGGTTCGCGAATAATTGATCTAGATATTTTGCAATGGCGAAACAGTTCGTTCATTAAAGTCGGAGCATTTAAACCGAACACCTCCGCATTCATCTTTAATGCCTCAGATGCATTCAACGGCAAAATACCCGAGGATGGACGGTACGACTGCAAGTTCTCTGGCATAGCACGGTTGTTTCATATAAATTGTGATCTGGCTGCCATGACTTTTAGTATCTTGATCTGCCTGCTGGTGATTATATGCATGTCCATACTATCATTCTATTTCTGGCGCCAACGTTATGATCGCAAAGTCCGCAGATCTGCGGAGATAATGAAGATGTTCGGAATCGACCTGATTTCACCATCGCGAAATAAGCTTAATACCTTGGACAAATGGGAAATCTCAAAGGAGAATGTCGTGATTAATCGCAAATTGGGTGAAGGCGCCTTTGGTACGGTCTATGGCGGTGAGGCAAAGTTAGCTGCCAAAGATTGGACGGCGGTGGCTGTTAAAACCTTGAAGTCAGGAGCATCAACAGAGGATCGCATAGACTTCTTGGCCGAGGCGGAGGCCATGAAGAAGTTCAATCACAAGAATATTATAAAACTCTTAGGCGTTTGCCTGCAAAAGGAGCCAATATACACGATAATGGAATTCATGCTCTACGGGGACTTGAAGACTTTCCTACTGGCGCGAAGAAACATGGTTAACGAAAAGATAACTGATGAATCTGATATATCATCGAAGCGTCTGACCATGTACGCCATGGATGTGGCGCGGGGCTTGGCCTACCTCGCAGAACAGAAATATGTTCATCGGGATATCGCATGTAGGAATTGCCTGGTCAGCTCGCAGCGTGTAGTCAAAATTGGAGATTTTGGCATGGCTCGGCCGACATTCGAGAGTGATTATTATTGCTTCAATAGAAAGGGGGCACGTAAGCTATTCCCTGTGCGCTGGGTACCACCTGAAACTCTCTCGTTGGGGCTATACACGCCAGCGTCCGATATTTGGGCATTTGGAGTTGTGCTATTCGAAGTAATTACATTCGGATCGTATCCTTATCAGGGATTAAGCAACAATCAGGTTATTGACTATGTGAAGAGCGGTAATACTCTGCGAATTCCGAGCGGTGTAAAGCCCCAATTGGAAGGTCTTTTGAAGGCTTGCTGGAATTCGGATGCCAGCAAACGCCCGACTGCATCGGAAGTTATCGATTATATTTCGAATTACCCACGACTACTGACTCCATCGCTGGATTGTCCCGAGACCGCTGTGGAAATGCCAGAGACAGACATCGATGAGATGGAACTCTTCCCCAAGGAATATCGATCTCTCTCCCTTACCCAAGAAGACTCCTTAAGCATTTTATCAACATCAATAAACAGTGCAAACAAAACACAAAAGTCCGACATCATCGAGAATGGGTACTCAAAGCTTGTGCCCAATTCCGAATTTGGTTCAGACAGCAATAGTTCCTTTTCCCCCATTACCCCAGATGGTTATAGCATTATGTCGCCTCTCCTTATGCACCAAGTGAATGCGATTTCAAATTCAACCAAAAAGTGAAGTACCTAAACAATAAGAAAAACAAATACATACAAATTAATAAATATCAATAGTTTTGGTTTAAGAAAGTAGCCTGATAAGAGAAATACTATTTTATATTTTTGAAGTGTTTTTACAAATATTATATATCGTATACAATATATTGCGATTCTCCTACTACTTGCATTTAAGTTCAATGTTTTCTAACGGATTTGTAAATATACATATATACATACATTTACATACAGTCAGTCAAGTAACTGTTTGCACATGCACATGTATGAACATAACATTAATATGCAGAGACTTACTTGACTTACTGTATATTTTAATAAACTCGAAAAATACCTATTGTGAGTGAGCTGATTTTCCACTGGGTCGCATGCCAGATGAGACATTGCTTGTTTTCCACAGGGTTACTCGTGTGGACACAAACGTGTTAACGTGTGTCGCAAGTGCATCTTATGAGCCACAGGGTAACTCATGTGCTGTTGAGTTGATGATTATCTGTAAAGTAGTATGGCATATTCGATAACTCCAGCCGCAGGATATCGCAGCGAGTCTCTGTGCATACATACACAAGTGTAATTGAATAATTTTCAAATGTAACACTCGCAGCATTGCGGTATTTAAAATGATTTTATAATCGCATAGCGTGAGGAGTCACATGAATGGCAAAGAGATGAATGCGAAATGCAGCGACTCTTCCAGACTCTTGCGGTGTGTGCAGATGACGTTAAGCCGTACATACAGGGATATATGTATGTATGTAGGTACATACATGCACTACTTATGCACACATACACACACACACACAGACGCACACTTGCACACATTCACCCACATATTGTAAATATGTGAATTAAGAAACAATCATAATAATCGCACTCTGCGCACGTAATTATGAAATTCCCATGGCTGGGTTGAGGAATGCCAGCGCCTAACTGAGGCGACGCTTCGTCCGTAAGCTGCGTTTCCAACACACCCACACCCACGCCCACGTACCTCGCCCCTCCCACCACTCTGCACTGCTTTGTCGCAGTCTCCGTTGGCTTCATGGCTGCCGCAGCAACTGTTATGGAAAGTGCACAACGACATTATGTTGCGCTCTGCCGCGCTAATGCAATGGTCTATCAGCAGCCTTAACAGAGGCGTCCACAGCAAGCAGATAAAGGGGGATGCAAAGAGAAAGGGGGAGAGAGGAAGAAGAGTGAGGAGTGAGGGAGAGAGCGCATAAAGCAATGGGTCCTAGTGGAAAGCGACAAACGCGTTGGATGCAATTCCACAGTCATCATTAGTTGTGCTAATGCACCGGCGCTCGGGGGTTCGGGGGTTGGCGAAAATGGGGTGTTATCGCGGTAGCAGCAGCAGCAGCAACAGAAACAGCAGCAGCAGTATCGGCAGCAGCTGCAACTGCAGCAGCCTCCACAGTGAAATTGTCTGTCAGATGCAATTCGAAACCAAGCGGATGAAATTGTTTCATGTTACACAATTAAAATTCTATATGAAACCAAAACAATGGATAAGTAAATAAATGCGGGAGCTGAGCGTTGACTCGAAATAAAAATATTTGTTACACATAAATACATAACCATACATACAAATGCTTATACATATAAACATACATACATAGATGAAGATAAGGACACACATGCATAAATGCAAACAGACAGACACACACACATGCACGCTTGGCAAATGGGCCATTATGATTGTTAACACATGCAGACATCGTATGTAGCAAAGGAATATGTGTGCTTTAATAGCAAATTAAACAAAATATCACTTGCCATGTGTGCATATGTATTTGATTGTCGAAAATCAAAAGATTATTGCGAGCCAAATAACCTTAAAACAGAAAACCAATCAAAAGCCTGCTGTCTGTAATCGATGCAACTATCAAGCGACAGTTATCGAGATTGTTATCAAAAGGCTGGTACGGAGGTACAACAAAAAACAGGACATGATTAATAATGCAAACACTTTGCAATTCCATGCATCTTTTAAAGGGCCATACGTAAAATAACAATTTGATTAAAAGTTGTGGATAATTTTCTTATCAGATGCGACCACTTCAGTTAAAGGAAAATTGTTCTTTGATGGTACAATTTTGATATCCTTAACGTTCTCCAGCGTTTGCTTTTACCAACAGCTACTAGACTAGACGAGGGTTCCCATTCACACATATGTGTGTGTAACCGCGACTATTGCAGCCGCCACGATTGCGATTTGTGACCTCACAACTGCTGCTTGGCAAGAAGGCCAAAGACTGTTAACAGGACAATTCGTATTTGGACATTTTACCATGGGACTTTTACATCGATTTCATGGTAAATTAAATTTCTCATAATTCATATATGACACTTCCCCATAAATCTTTAAAAACAACAATTTTGATCTCAGTTCTGTTAGGACTAAGGAATAAAACAAGGCAAATGTAGTGGAGCCCAATATAGTCACACTAAAATACCCTCTAATAGGCTATTTCACATTGAGCTGGCCTTGGATTTTCAATAATCGGTGCAATCGAACCATTGTCCATGGTGAATATTCATATGAAGCTGAATATACACATATATATATATGTATTTGTACATATGTATGTAAATGCAGGAGGATACGCATATACATACATACATATTCTTACGTACTTACAGATATCCAGATATATGCACATATTTACATACATATGTATGTAAACAGACTTTTTGTATGTTTTTCCTGACGCTGCAAATATTCCGGACACAACTGGTCAGCGCCAGTAAATATAGTGAACGTCGTGCAGTGGTCGTTTCAGGAAAACGATATCGAAGGGTGACGCATGCCGGCTGAATGTTGGGCGAGAAAATTGTGAAAATGGGATTCATAAAAAAGCACATGTGCGAGGCGTCGCAAATTCTCGTGTTAAAACACATGCATACGTATAAGTATGCATATATGTATGTATGACCACATGTGTATCTGTATCTGTATGTGCATATAAGTATCACTTATTCGCATTAAAAAAATATATAAATAAATATAAACATATCATTTCTTGGACAGCTTTTAAATTATTTAAATATTACATACTTGTATACATTTATTTATTTATTTCTATGCTTTGCAACCATTTGAGTGGCTTCAAAAAACATTGCTATCGTTTGTTATGTTAATTTATTTACACGAAAGCCAAACTGGGAGCCTGCAATCTAACCCACTGTACGTTGCATACTTAGCCTGCATAGAAAAACTGTAACAAAACACAAAAAGTGTTGGGTTATCCTTGCCGAGTGATCGCCCACTGTAAGTGACTAATTTCAATTATTTATTATTGTATGATCACATTTTTCTAAATGTACAAGCGGTACAAATTTAATTATTAAGAAACTGTTCCATAAATATACGATACCATGTGCGTTTAATTTCATGCACTTTTTGATGTTTTCTTTAATGTAACACACTCCCCGAACGCATTAGGCTGCAGCACTTGGTAAAATTTTTAAGTAAAAATTGTATTTATCGTATTAGGTGCGGGAAATGACTTGCAAAATAGTTTACAAAATGCAATTAAAACGCTGCAATTATAATTATAATTGGGCACAGCGAAAAGGAGACAGCAATGAGGGAAAGAGCAAGAGAAGTCAAAAGCTCATCCGGTCGCCGCCAACGCTAGCAAAGATTGTGGGCGTCGAAAAGTGCTAAAAAAATAACATAGAGCGCTAAGTTAAGCTGAAAAGCGCTAATTGCTGCACAGCCTGAATGGGCAAAAGGCAACAATACAATTATTGCAAGCATGCCTAGGCTACGTGAAAAGGAACAGAAGTCATTATGCCATAAAGTCGTCGTTATAATTGTGCCGTATTAAATAAGTTGCACAAAAAATAAAAAGAAATTCAACTTAATGAAGCACAATTTAAAGCGATTGATCGAGAGAACGGGACTCTACTAAAGTCACGGTTAAATTTATTCATAACCTCAAAAACTTCAAGCAATTCTAAGATATTACTTTGAACACTCCACAGATCGACAGGTCAGTGCAATAAGCTGTTGCAAATGAGATTCAACTTAGCCAAGCTTCACTGTTTGAAGACACATGCGAATATTAATACGCAACGTGTTATCTGCCCTTCTCCAGATTTTACGTTAGCTGCTGCTTTAGCCCCAAGACACTAGAACAATACAGAGCGCGTCACATTTCATAATCCTATCGAGCCAAAAGTGTTTTTGCCGGGCCACAAAGGGACCACGGACATTCTAATCGCTTAACAGTGCACACAGCGTGCAGCCGGTTCGGTTTTCTGTTGCCTCTTCCCTTTACCCTTTTGCACGTTTTTACGCTGTCTGGATTGATTTTTCCTTTTCCTGTTTGTTCTGCTTTTGTGCGGCGACTTTCATTCTTTTTCCAATTGGCTTGACGATAGCACATGGCGACAATTGGAAAGTGATATACCAACATTCGCCTCACTGAAAACAAAAATTGGTTACTCTGCACTAATTTTTTCAGTCTTTGACTCCTCGTATTTATTAATGTCACTTTAGTTCGATTGGGATTTTAGTATCATATAAAAAAATTTCAGAAAACAAATAAGATACAATCTGTGCAAATATTCAACATATTCATGACAGGCGTTAAATACGCTTCAATGCAAATTAGTATTTTGCAGCACCAAGTTACAGCATACCATTCCTGCACAGACCGGAGTTATCGATTGTGCTTGAGAGTATTTACATTAAAGTGCATTACTTAGAAAGGATTATAATCCACTTCCGTGCTGAGCTGCATACAATCTTACAGTTGAGTACGCTGTGCACTGTATCAGCAGAGTACAAAATACTGCTGAAACTATTTCCTATAGTTTCGGACTGGGGAAGGAACCCTGCACCGAATTCGGAAATACATTCTGTATTCTCATTTGTGGGGCACGCACACACAGACTTGCACGGTAGTACCACAAATGAAGTAATAACGATTTGCTTAGAGGACTGCTACTATATCAAACAGTTTAAAATACATGCTCGATTTAAAAGGATTTATTCCTCAGTAAGGTCGTAATATAGCTTTGCATATGTATATTTAAGGCAGAAATAGGCGTGGCAAAAATATGTAACAATCCCAAGCAAATCATTCGATCTCTATTTAATTATCTACACACAACTATACTTTGAAAAGCGGACTTAATTTGCTGTCACGCCTCCTGCCCGCAAAAGCTAATGCACTCCGTATTTTGCAATTTAACGGAGTGTCGACTATAATTATTACGAAGTATTTTTGTTTGTGAAGCAATAATACGTACAGAGATGACCTGTGTTATTTAAATGCAGGTGTACCATAACAAATGGCGGCTACTGTGTTGGATGTTTGTGTGTTGGGAGTGTGTATTGCAGGTGTATTGTTTTGTGGCATGCAGACTACAATTACAGCAGCTACAAATTTATTACAACTGCATTAAAATATGTACGAGTCTATTCCGGGGGGGCAATCTTTCACTCTCTCTGTCCCTCTCTCTCTCTCTCGCCTGGTGTAGTCCCTGTGTAATTTCTAAGGATAGCAAAGATACTGGTAGCGGAATTACACCATAAAGGTATTTTTCATATTTTTTATGCTGTAAAAAAATGTCCTTCTATTTCAAAAGAAAACAATTCAGTTCCGCTGTTATTTAATCTTTCTTTTTATTAACTTACAACAAATTTGTAGAGTAGTCAATATGTATTTTTTATTGTCCTGTAATTCTTTTCTGTGTATTTCACTTGTTAATTAACAGTTAAATATGTATATATTTATATATATGTTTATGTATGTATAAGTACTTGTAACCTACGGGTTGTTTTTGTTTGATTAGGTAAACTTATAATATAGATTTAATATCTGATTATTAGTTATGTTTTAGTTTTGTCTGTTAATATATGTTTTAATATATTGTCAATTTATTTGATTTATTATTGTTGACAAACCCAACTTTAATTTAACACCTTTATTTAGTTTTAACTTTATTCGTTTCCAAATTGTTTTAATAATTTTTCTTTTAATTACATTTTGTTGGATTAAGGCTGCGACGCATTTTTCTCATGCATTTGAGAAACCAAATGACGAAAATAAGCTTTGGAGTTTTGAATAACGTTTAATTTTAGTCAAAATCAAAAATCGAAACACCGACAATAAACAATCTTTTAAAAAGCCTTATGTCAAACAGCAGACATCGAGAAAATTTTCAAAGGCGTCTACCGTTTGGTCAAACCCTCATAGTCAAATTTCCATACCCGTTAAGATTTTATTGTTTTGTCACATAATTTGAAATGCCTTAAAACTATATTTTTAAGCAATCAGCTCGATATCTGATTTATACGTATGCTGGTGAAAGAGAACATGTCAGAGAAATTCGAGAGCACGCGCGACTGTGGGACTCTCCCATTTAACCAGAGCTCACACACTTACAGTCACACACGCAGTCGTATAGTGTATATGGTAAGTGTGTGTGTGTGGTTGCATCAATACTTAAACACTTACACTTTTTTAGACTTATCTAGAGCTACTCTCGTTTAATGTTTTAAAACGTGATTTTGTTATTGAAAAAAGGGTTAGATCAAATGATCGCAGTCTTTTATATATGTTTTATTTTGGATATTATTGTAATAACATGTACGTTGTTAACGGCTTAATTATGCAGATGTTCCCTGATATACTTTTTATACACTTAACAGTTGCTCATATATCTGAATGTAACATACAAATAGATTATCGTATATGATTACAAACCTTACATTAATTGATATTAATGAGATATGCGTTACGGTTAAAATAAATGAAGATAATACTTTTGAATTATTTATGTGTATGTAAATGATGGATGTATGTAGATTAAGCTAGAGTAAGATCAAGTTTGATTAACTGTTACTTTACGTTTAATGACGAAGGGAGAACCCTTAATGTGAACTGTGATGTTATTTCGATGAATCCTCTTTGCAAACAGTGATAGTGATCAACTTATCTTCGTGACTATCGATGATTGCATCTCGCGGCAATCTGATATAAATGCTGCTGTGTAAATTATTTTCGCATTCGATTAATATCGAATTCGTTGAAAATTGTGCCAATTTGCACTTTAGCTCACTTCCGAAAACTTTTCGAAAAAGTGAAAGTCAGAATCTCCAAGCATATGTCTTCTACGGGTTTGTCTGATATACAGACGAATGAATGAATGAAAATGTGTGGTGGAAGGGTCTGCAATGGAAGTTCGTCCGTTCAGTGTCGACGTCGCGTGGCAGGATGCGAGTAAATTATGCATGCAGCTTCAAGTGCAATATAACAGAATTTAATGGGAATTTAATGTCGAAAACATTATCAGGCCCAGGTTCGGCATTGACTCAAGTGTGGATTCGGCAACAAACGTGTGTACTCTCTCTCTGCGAATGCGTTTACATACATACATATACAGCCATACATATGTATGCATGTATATGTATGTGTGCGTGGAGACATCGGACAATTGCCGAATCAGCCCATTTTTGGGGCTTTTTAAATGGAAAGACGGGTATATGCAAGTGGGTGCGTGAGTGGGTGAGCTGCTCCGCGGCCAAGTGCGCGTAAATTTAAGCTGGAGCTGTTGTTTGCCTCCTCCCCCTCAATTGCCCCGCTGCAGCCGCCTAAATTAGTGACAATGACTGCGAGAACGCAACGGTAAATGCCATGCAAGTTCATTAATGCATGCGTACATGCTGGATATAATTGTTTTTCGCTCTCTCTCCCACTGTCTCGCTCGCACTCCGGTTATCGCGACTGCATTAAGCACACTTGAAGGTTTTATTCTTATCGTCCGCTGTCCACGCAGACTCGATAAACAACAAGGGCAAAGCTCGAGAGGGGGTGGTAAGGGCGGCAGCAGCGGCTAGCCGCATCCGCCGTCCGTTGCACAAAAGCGCATCCAGCATATCCAGCGCACCCAGACCGACCGCTTTTATTAGGCAGTCGAAAGCGCATGAACCCCCGCATTGTTCAGACCCCAAAATTGGACAGACACCCTAGACTCTGGGCATGGACACCAAGATTGCGGCAATCCGAAGCTGTCGCGTTTTGTTAATGTCCCTGGGTCCTGGTTCGGGTTCTGATTTTGATTCTGGTAACTGCAGTTGCAGTTGCGTTCGCAATGCAACAGCAGTAGCAGGAGTAGCCACTTTGGCATTTTCAATCGCATGCATTTATGCAAATTCAATATCCAAGTGCATCTCCGAATAGCTACATATGTATGTCTGTACTTATGTATACACACACACACATGTGTATGTATGTGGAAGCTATGTATATGCTAATGGGAATACATAATCGGGCAAGTATAAGTGCATTACATACTCGTACATAATGCAAGTAATACTACACTGAGCAAAATTGTTGAAACAACTAAAGACATTGCAAACCGAGCTTGAATTGTTCACGAAGTATGCGTAAGTATACATTAAATATCGATAGTTAGTTGATGAATGGAATCGATACTTGAGGAATGTTTCTATTAGAGATGTGAAATCAATTACAAAAATGAAGAACGATCGCTGAATAATTAGTTTTTGATATTTTAGAGCATTATACAATTAAACTTAGAATATCAAATTGAAAAGGTCGATGATCAAGTAGACACAGCGATCTTTTGCTAATTTCAACCTGCTCTAGTCTGAAAATAACACCGATTTCAATTTACATATTCAAGAAATGAATTGACGATTCAGAATACATGAGAACAATGAAGTGTGGTTTTCAACGCGTTTTTTCATTTTTCAATTCAAGTTTTCTTATAATAATTGTTACATACGTATATCTGCGTTAAAACTATCATTATTTATCATATACAAATACATACTTATGTAGTATGTAAATTGGCATGCAAATTGTTTAATCAATTGATATATTCATTATATGACAAATAAATGATGTATAAATTATTCTTAATCTCTTAATAAGTATTATATAAGTTTTTTATCATTCAAACACCATATATAATCATCGTTTATCATTCTTATCGGAAGACATTTCTGTATTGCATAATTTATTATTAAATAACTTTTGATTACTTAATCGGTTATATATAAGTTGTTGCCTCTTAAGATATGATGAGCAAATAAGCTCAGTATAATATGATTTAAATACAAGAAGTTTCGTTAACATTCATTTCCATCTGTGTATAATTATTGTTTTCGTACAAGCATAGGTTATATGTATGTTAGTATATGTATGTATTGTGTGTGTGTAATACACACTGTGTATGTATATTTCATTGTTATTAATTTCATTGGCATTTGAACTTTTTGTTTTGCTTTGGAGTTGACTAAAAATATAAATGAGTAAACAAAAGATGGGGATCGTAAACCATTTGCTTCAATTTTAAATTATCCATACATGAAAGATAAGGTTAAATTTGTAACAAAATACATTTTGTTTAACCTGGAAAAAATTAAAAATGTATTCCGAAAAATAACGCATAACATTTTTTGCCAAATTCAAGCGATAATTGCACAGTAAATCGATTATATCTCTTTACATTTGTGTGAAGTACTTAGCTAAAAATAATATTAATAATAATAAGAGGTTGAAGCTGTTCGATGTATATATAGTTTAAGACAACGGCAAGCATATAGTAGACCCAACCAATGCTGCACCCTGTGTGGATGTTCCTGTTGTTTGTATCATAATTTTAAATGAGCTTAAGCGAAAAGTGCACAGACAGTATGCAGAAAAAAGCCATCAGGGCGTTTGTCTTTATCGTAGTTTTAGTAAGCAGCTGTGACCCCGCATTTGCGAAAGTCCAGGGCGAACGCGGCGATGGCACCACGCCACCATTGGGGGACTTGAATGTTTTCTCATATCCATTCCGGTTGGGAAGTTGCGTTTGCACTGAAAATACGCGTTAAGGGGTGAGATATAATTGTTAATAAAGCTTCAACAAATTGTTGTAATAATTTAAGACTTATCAAATGTGGGACATCTGTGAGTGATCGTGTTCCTACGATTAAAAAACTCTGCTTTAAAGATATAGCATACATTCCGGCGCTCATATGGGTTACATTCTACACTGCAAACACACACAAAGTGTGAGGGTGGTTCTTTGTTCGAAATCCCTTTTTAGTATGCACTTTTATCCCAATTGGGAGCTAGTGTAAACATTTCAGCTTTCTAGCTCGCCCCGCACATGTACGCGCACGGACATATAGTTAAGACATTTTCCCGCCAACCCCTGAGGATTACACAAAAAACAAGTAAACAAAAACCCAGAGGTGAGCGTACTTGACTGTCGAATACCCCGTGAGTTGCACTAGTAGATAAGGTTACGTTTAATACAGATATAATACTAAGAGAATATAGAAGTTATGCTAGAAAACGTTGCAGTGCTGAAATGCTAACGCGATTAATTATATTCTTTACATACAGGCACAATTCATCTTCATTATTGGTTCTGTCTCTAATACTCAAGTAACCGACCCAATAAATTTCATTTTCGGCATAAGCGTATTCTGGCCAGGCTGCTGGCTGCTCTGTGTGCTCCATGAACGGCTTCTGAACGCAGATGCGACTTGAAGAGAAGAGCGACAAAAATGCACACTTAAAATTGAAACTGACTGGTTGGAAAATTAACTTCAAAAGGGATTTGGAGAGTAACAAGTGTTAGCAAAATACGGCTTCACTGATAAATCAGTGCGCCCGACAGCTGCACGAGTGCTAAGTCCAGGAGGAGTCCTAGGCAAGCCTGCAAGAGAGCGAGATGGCAAGATGGTATACAGCGAATGTTGAACATTTTTGGCGCTAGATCGTAGACACGAGCCAAAACGCCAAGAAGGCAAACCACCAAGAGTTTCTTATAAGAGCAGCCAGCACTAGAGTAGCGACATTATATGTGGCCCAAGACAAATTCCCAAGGCAAAGGGGCAAGCAGGTTTCCCATAGATGCCGGGCAGAGTATCACGACTGTGCCACTAGGATGTGGATGTAAGCGTGCATGAGTGTGCGAATGCCAGTGTATGTGTCTGCGAATGTCTGTATGTGTGTGTTCGTGTATGTGTGTGTGTGTGTGTGTGTGTGTGTGTTTGTAACTGCCGCTCATGCCTGACTTCACTCTATGCTTGTGCTTGCTGCATGTACTTGTGGAATTTTCTAAATCGTAACTTACCTTCCGCTCCGTTTATCATGCCGTTGACGTTCCCACTTGCCACAATACCACCGCCAGCAGCAGCACCACCACCACCGTTGCCGCCGCCGTTGGTGCTTTGGGGCATACCAATCCCTCCGCCGAATACATCGTTCTCTTGCTGCATTTGATTTGAGAAATGGGTTTCCTTGGCACGCACCACTTCGTTCAGTCCCTTGTTGTGGCCGGGCTGCTGCTTCCGACGCGATTTGGTCGTAGTGTGCACGTGAGGTGTTGGCGTCGTTGTTGACTTGGGCGGTAATCGTAATTCTGCAAGAAATTGCACCAATTATGAAAGGCCGAATGCTTCTTTGCATGGCTGGCCAGCTTGAACCAGCGAGAGCTTGCGAGCGAAACAAAGCAAATGGGTTGGTAAAGGCAAGCACATAAAACATGAACAGTAAAACAATAACAAACCCAAATACAAAATCTCTTGTGACATTGCCCGTTTCCGTTTCCGTTTTGCTCGTTACTTTCCAGACCCTTAGCTGCAACTGATCTTTATGTTTGCTTCGCTCTCAAGTGCACTGCCTTATATATTTTTATACATTTTATAAGGGTTCAAATTGAATAAGGCTGTGGCGACATCGGTCCGATCTGGCAACCTGCCGTGTTCTAAGCAAACGATAGTTTCGCGGGCATTATTTGCAACTGGCTGTTAGCGCATATCGAATACATACATAAATTAATTTAAAATGAACAACTCATATGAAACAAATGCATATTTTTAATAAGAATTAAATTAATAAATTTAATCAAAATAATAGCGCTGTTAAATGTTAAACTTGTCTATCGACTAAACTACTTTCGCTATCGCTATCGATAGTTCATAATAGTGATGTGAGTGATTGATGCACAGTGAAGTGGGTTGATTGCAGTGAGTGCATAATTGAAATTGTCTGCCTGCCCACACTTGATGTTTGTTACACACAAATTCATCTAACAAATATGCTCACATTTTTGGGAGTAGGGTACAAGAAATAATTAAATGTAATAAGCTTAATAGATCTTGAAACCTTTAAGTTTATTCTTGGTTTCTTCTCTGCCCAGACGATGACTGTCGCGAATGAAAGTCAAAATCGCGACCACGAACTTGCTGCAGCTTCTCCAGCCCAGCAAGCAGTGTGGATGCGAGCAGAGAGAAAGTTTTTCGCTGATTGTGCAATAATTCATGCTTAGTTTCTGCGCTTCCAACTCTATTTTCGGTTGCCATTCGGCGATGGCAATGCGATGCGTTGGAGTATGGGGTATGGGGTTGGGGATAAGGGCTCACAGATGAAAGATAGATAAAAGCTTCTTCGGTCGCCTTTAAATGAGATCGATAAAAATAATAGACTGACGGAAATCCTAGGTAATTTATTGCATGGAAACTGAAACTGAACGAATTACACATGCGACGCAGACACATACGCGTGCCCCACCCCCTCACTCACTCTCTCCTTCTCCCTTTCTCTTCCCACTCCACTATCTATTCATTGTCAAGAGAATTTAATGTTCCGAATTTTAAGAACTATTTCGTTTAGTCAACTCGGCCGACTGTCTCATGTCTCCCACTGTGCGAAAATAAATGTGTGTTTTCCTTGCATTGAAGCAGAAATTAATTTATCGAGTTTCATTACCTTGAAGTCGTATTCTCGTTTCACTTTTTCCAAGGGCATTGACACTGGAACAGCTGTATGCGCCGAAGTCTGCTTTAGTCAGGTGTCGTATCGTTAAATTAAGGTGCCACATGTACAAGTTAATCATCGCCTCGGAGATGTTGTACTTGTTGCCGTTGTGCAGCTTCACGTTGCCTTCAAAGAATAGAAATAATAATAGAAATAATTTTAATATATATAATAATTATCGAAAAAGGTTTAATTAGTCAAAGTATTTGTTCAATAGTACCTTCGTTACGGTACCAGCCGTTAAGTGGCTTGGGATATACTTCGACAATACATTCCAGCGTTACTTCTCTCTCCACAGGTGCGCCCACTAACTGATTTACGGCTTTGATAGTCGGGGGAACTGCAAAAAGCGAGAGAAATATGATTGATAAAAAACAATATTCGCGTTGCATCGCATAGTGCTTTAATTAATTCCAGTTGAACTTAATTAGTTATGCATGTGTATTAATTAGCTTACATTTCAATTTTTAGAAAGCACATCTTTTGATGCTCCATCAGTAGTTTGTGCTTCTTCTTTCATTTTCACTTATATTTCACTCCCTTTATCAGTCGCCACAGACGCAGTGCTGTGTAACTTCGGTAAATGACTCCACTGCATTCATTTCAAAGTCAAACTTTTCGTATCTTGCGCACAGACACACAGACACAACACTACACGCAGCTTTAATTCAATGGGGAAGTGTGGCCACCCTATTTACGCTTTTTCCCAAGCATCGTGACATTTAGCCATTGGAGCAGACCTCAGCGACTTTTGTATTCGCTGTAAGCCTGATACACATTACAATCGATTTCTCAAGTAAGGTAGTTAATAACGATGTTCATCTTTTATGTGATTTGTCACACATCAGACATAATACATATTCTTGACCAAGACAAACAAGCTAAGTCTGTCCAGCCGTCTGCTCCCCATCCCCTTCACCAGTCTATCGCTGTCTGCCCTATCAGTGAACTTGCTCGTTGTATACTCGATATGTTTGCGTGAGTGTCTAGTAACGTTTATAATGAGCTTGATCGACTTTTAATTGTCAACAATCGATAAGTTCCAAGAAAAAATATAATTCAGATGAATATGAGTTGATTTGTTTAAAAATAGAGATTGATTTTGTTTGTGTAGGGTATTTAATGTCAAATGCACTTTCTGTACATGTTTTTGTTTTGATTAAGAAAGTTATGAAGGGTAACGAGATAATATAGAAAGCCTACTGATAGAGTTATGATTCATGATTAAAGTTTGTGCTGTTATAATACTATGTTTTAAAATGGAAGGTAAAGTGAATGTTTGACTTCATTATTCATTTTTAATGGAGGGCAAGTATTCATTGTAGAGCTTCTTTTAAAAAGAGCTTGCTTAATGTACAGTTTCTGTGTAGAATTTGTCAATGCAAATTTTTCTACTTCATTAAAATTAAGATTCTTTAGCTCTCAGCTTAGTATCGAGTGACAAGAATTGAAAAGAGAGAAAGAATTTAAAGTAATTTAAAGAAAGTTTTAAGTAAGAAGATTTTTTGTTTGCCCTCAGCTCCGTAAAACCTATGGTCACTTTTGTCAAGAATTTTGCAATAGTTTTACTTAGTTTTATTTTACTACTTCTTTCTTTAGCTAACAAATGCATAAATAACTTTATTTATATTTTATTTGCATGTTCTGCCTTAAGGATTACCCTTTTTTGAGATGGATTTCAAGAAATGAGCGTATTTCTGCGTCGCTATTTTTAATGATATTATTTTCCAGTTTAGTGTGTGTATTTTTCCCAGCAGATTACACTGTCTAGAGGGAGTCCTCTAAGCGCGAGAGAACACAGCAAGTGGATGGGTGAGTCGCAGGCTAAGCTCGTGGGATGTGATGAGGTGGTGCTTTCATAGATTTATTTTATGCTAGTTGCATGGGTAGACGGGAGCCGAGGGCATGCGAATGTGGATGCTTATGGTGGGAGAGTCTATGTTTGAGAAGATGTGTGTGCGAATGACGACTGTAATACTCTGTTTCAATGCAGGAAAGGCTCATGCTATTTTTCCTCTCTTTCTATCTCCTCTGTGGGCTGGGTGTTGTTGCGCCATGGCACTGTTTGCCGTTGTTGCTAAAGGATAATTTTAAGCCATAAATAAAATGGATTAAAGCTCAACGATCCGCTCATCAAAATAGATTTCATCCACTGTTACTTCCCCCTCCCCCACGAAGGAACCGGAACAGGAACATTATTAAAGCTTTCAGCGAAATCAATGATGGACCCTTATGTACTGGATTTATTTTCTATTTTATATTGTTGTTTGTATCCCCAAACAAATTACGTGACTTGCTACAAATCTTGTCAAGAACTTAGTAACATGTTAAAGAATTGTGTGGAATTTTTCAAGAAATACAGCAGCAAATTTAAAATGAGTTAAGAATTTGTGCAGCGAAAGTCAAGTGAAGTATTCTTAAAAAACATTCACATTATCATTATTGTATTCAAAATACTATATACTTATGTATTGTGTTTTACACACACATTAATAGTGAGATCTTAGAAACTTAAGTGGAGGCACAAAGTTTGGAACGCAGCTTCCTGTACACCCCACACGGATGACAGATGACATGCAGTTTGCGTCGAGTTTTCTTACTGTGACTAACATATAATATAAAATATGCAACACATGAAATGTACATATGCATGCGTGAGATTGCATAAGGGGTATTCTACATATATCTAACTTTAATGAGTAATAGTAATATTATAGATGGAGAGAGATATTTCAATTTTCCATAAACAACTTTCGTTAGCGATGACAGTCCAACTTAAATGAAATCCTTTTGTGAAGGAGTTTCTTCTTAAATCCCACAATTAATCCCAGCAGCTAGACACATTTACAGTGCGAGTTCTGGACATTTTGGTAGTTTCGAAATTTGAATTTGCATTTGCTGATTTTGACGTAGACGCATTGCCAAAAATGTTACTGTTGTATTTGTTTTGGATGACTTTCATCGGCAGTGGCGAATAGTAGCTCAGTCACAGACAATGACTGCCTTGTGCCTTTCAAATGTTTACTACGCACACACAGAGTCGCAGTTAGCCAATGTTTTGCGCATGTATCGCTTCGTTTTGTCTGTCAGAGGGGGGGAGGAAAGGGGTTGAGAGGGGGCTATGCATGGTAAAATGTTAGATGGTTCCGAGAACCCGCTCGCACATACAACATTTTAAATACATTCTCAAAGCATCCCATACTTATAGCACATGCAGCCGTACATAGTGTAGGAAGTAAACAGAATAATACAGGCAACAGCTCATGACAATAGGTCAATGTGTGTGCTGCCTGCCAGCTCCACAGCCCGTACTGTTACTGTGCTCTCGTAGTGCTCCTGCTATGCTAGTTACGAGTGGTTATTACAATAGCACATACTCGTACACACAATTGCATGTACACGTACACTCGATATGCTCTGCTTGTGCAGCCCCAATGCCCGATGCCCGATGCCCGATGCCCGATGCCCGAAGTGCGACTATCGCAACTTTTCACAACTGGTCTCTCTGAATTTGACTTGACAATCTCATGGTGTTGATTTGTGTCTTGTGCCACACCAACGGCATGTTCAAGCAGCACCAGAAACAGGAGGCTCTCCGCTCGCCATGCAGAAATTTTCACAGTTAGCTGCGTCTCGTTTCATTCGCAGCAGAAGGCTTTAACTGGCTCCCATCAAGGACAGTTAATTATTAGAGTGACCATACATAAGCTGCTCCACATAAATCCCAGTCCATTGCAGATGTATCATATATATTACACTATTTATCTGATACTTACAGTTTACATGCACATCAAATCGCTTGCTGACTGAAGGTGGGATTCCATTCGAGGCTATGCAAAGGTAGCCCCCCATGTCGGTACGTTGTACATTGGTTAAAACAAGTCGGTCTCCTTCCACAGTTTTTACAGCTTGAATGATAAAATAGAAAATTGGTAGGTTAGAATTGGGTGTATCAAATCTGTATTTGTTTAAGACATATACTTATGTGTAAATTCATAAGCTATTCACCTTGTTTATCTCTGCTTTCCGCTCTGAGCACGATGTCCTTGCCACTCTCACGCCGCCACTGTACCATCGGCTCTGGAACACCTGTTTGAGTGGATTCAAGAGTATAACAAATCTTTTTATTAACGGCTTTGGTCAAGCATTCGTATTCTTCGTTTTTAACCACTTTAAATGGGTGTCGAGTAGAAAACTTTGTTGGCATAGCTCGTAGAAGGAAATAAAACAAGTACGCAAAAGTACAGATGAGTGCACTCGACCCTAAGCCTAAAAAACCAATGTATACTCATTCATGCTCATTCATAATGATTATGCACTCACGCCCGCGCACACACACAAACACAGGCACACACACGCGCACCCACGAACACACTAAGCGCTTAAGCCGCGCGGAGCCGCCGCTGCTGGAAACTATGGAAAATAATTTCTTAAATAACTTCTCTGTTTATTATCATATTGTTATTAGGTTGAGTTGCGTGCAAGCCAGGGAAACTATGCTTATGCCAAAAAGATTGTTTTATCTTCAAAACTTTCTCAGTTAAGCTCAAATTTTTGAGAATGAACTTGACCTCAGGCATGGCTAAAATGGAGTCCCAATTGCAAACCGATTTCTTGTGGCTTTTAAATCTGCAAAAGTTCACAAATTCACATTGAATACCTGTGGCACTGCAAAGCAGGGATATGGTACCTCCCTCAGTACTGACACCTTCGTCAACATTTTGATCGGGATGATTTAAAATGTCCGGTGGCACAACAACGTCTAGAAAGCCAGACTGAAAATATATAATAGGATAGTAATGTTTTAAGTAGACGAAGATGAATTTATTAATAATTAATTAAAACAAGTCTTCTGCAGTCAAATAAGTTAAGTTATTAGGACAGAAAGTGTATAATTAATTGAACAATTTATCGAAACTCACTTTTAAATTTACTAGAAATAACCCCATACCATTTTTAGGGTTTAAAGTCCTACTCTCATATTGTAGAAAAAAAATAAAACACAAAAGAGTCTTTAGAAAAAAAAAAATGTCTTGGGCGCCGTCAAAGAACTCACAAGCCTTTTGCAAGCCGTAAGTGAGAGTGCACCGGCTACGTTGAGATATTTACAGAAATAGTTAATGAAGTGCTGGAGGCTTGAGGAACATGAGAGAATTAATAATCTTTATAAAAAAGTTTCAAGGTTTGTGCAGAGGCTTATTACTCAGGGAATAATTTAATATTGTTGGATAAAATTTGCTTCTTGGGCGCAACAGAGCAATGTACGATAATGCCTTTCATAAGAAAGTTCGCCTTAGTTAATCCCAGGCACACATACACACAAACGAATGTGTGTACACGTTACTGGCTCGGTAAGCTCGGACTCAGACGCATATGGCGTAAAGATTACTGTCTCAGCCAGATACCTAAACAAACCACTTCTGTCATTCGCAAATGGGATTGCTGCACGGCCAGCGGTCAATGGTATTGGGCAGGAGGGTAGGTGAAGGTGGGAAGTTAGGTTGTTAGGTGGGTAGGTAGGTAGCTTGGCTGACTTACCAGACTCTTCATGGGATCTGTGTTCACCTGGCACATGTAACTGCCAGAATCGTTTAACTGCACGTGGGATATGTGAAGCTTCCAGGTGTTGTGTCCATTGTGTGTCACTGATAATCTTGGATTTAGGGAGACCATATGTGTATGTATACCAAGTATTGCTTTTGAATCTGATTTAATCCATGCCACCTGAAATTGAAAAAGCATAGAGGGATTGCTGAGTCTCTCGAGTTTGTTTACTGTGAAGATTATGTGTCTGTGTGTCTCCTCATGCATGTATGTGTATGCAGGCAATGTATCCCATCCCAAAGGACCTTAATGATTTACTAACTTTCTTAAGTTTTATGTCATTACTTTGTGTGATTATATAAGTGCGTTCCGAAAGCTTCATTAATTTCGGTAAACCTAAAAACGACTTTATGTCTTACTTTCTTTCTCTTTTTCTCCATTATTAACTGCTCAGAGTGTTTTTCAAAGTGAAATTCTGGCTAGTTAGTTGTAAATCTTAATGCCTTAACAGTAAATTAATTCAACTTGTTGAGCTACCCACTTTCGGCAATCTCTCTCGCAATCCTTCAAACGATTACACTTGAAAACAACCTCTACTTGATATTGTACCAAGTGATACGCAACTAAAATAGTTTTTTATTCTTTAAGTGATTCCAAACGACTACGTGTATATTAGATAAATTCATAAAACAACGTAATCTTGTTATAATATATGCTGTGGGGACCTTTTCCCAAAACTTACCCGGTATTGTCCCAGGTTGTCCACGACGCAAGTGAATGAAACATCTCGTCCTTGCGATACAGTAATATTTGTAAGTTGAGCCAGAAACTGCGGTCCCACTTCATCAGTTTCGCTGTGACCTAAAGTTCAGTTGCATATACAAAAATAATTAGAAAAATACGTGAACACAGGTGTGTCTTACCGCAGAATTTGCGAAAAAGGAATGCAAACAAAAAAGCGACAACTAAAATTCCATTCGTAAAAACGATACGAAAAAGCAGATGCTGCACAAGTGCACTTTGGAGCGACGTTTCACTCATTCCGAATCGTTATGCCAGATGAAGTTCTTTTCACTTTTGATGCAGACATTAAAAATTTTAAAAAATGTGTAATTTTTTCTTACCTTGGGTATTTTGTAACAAGTGACTTCCATTTGTGCATAATGCCCCAGAGAGTAACAAAAATGCGATGGTGGCTAGAGTCCTTACCCAACAAATGATTTGAGTTATTAGGGCAGTCTTCATTTTAATCTATAGGCTTCTGATCGTCGGATCTTCAGGTACTTCCAAAATTACTATCTTAGTTAAATTCAATAAAAATCTCGCTATTCGAGGTGATCCCTTGATTAGGCGAAATTATGCTATTTATTCGATTCCAACATTTCCGACCTCCAGTATTGTCATGTGTTAACAAGTCATCACAAAATATTCTTCAAAAACTTCGTCAAACTATATCTGAAAAAAGGTAAAGATATTCAGATAATTACGCATAAGAGTCTAGGGTACAGAGTACAATTAACACATACAAGCAGTAGAACATTAATGCTATGCTATGTTAGTAATTATTATCTTTATTTGGAAAGAAAATTTAGTACAAGAAAGGCCATAAAACGAAAGGGCAAGCAAAGAGAACACAGAATTTCGTTGGAATGCGGAATGCGTCGCGCATTTCATGTTGCCAAATAATTTACCGAATTTAAAGTTTTGTACAAATATTTTCTCGAGGTGGTGAAAAAATACCAAAACATGGCAACAACTTAAAATGGAATGTACTGTGATCACTGTAGTGGAAACAAAGTTCGCAATGTTTCGTGTACACGAGATATCGAAATGTAAGTTAATCGCTATTGCAATACGTTTTTCGTTATCGAATTAATTAATGTGGTCAGGTGGAGTCACTAAGTAGACAATAATTACTTTAGAGCTTTGCTTTCTTTAAATTTCCAATAAGTGTTTCCGACAATGCGTATGCAAAATACCGCACAAATATTTTCTCGAGGTGGTGAAAAAATACCTAAACATGGAAACAACTTAAAATGGAATGTACTGTGATCACTGTAGTGGAAACAAAGTTCGCAGTGTTTCGTGTACACGAGATATCGATATGTAAGTTAATTGTTATTGCAATACGTTTTTCGTTATCGAATTAATTAATGTGGTCAGGTGGAGTCACTAAGTAGACAATAATGACTGTAGAGCTTTGCTATTCTTAAAATTCCAATAAGTGTTTCCGACAATGCGTATGCAAAATACCGCACATAAAAATCACTGTCATTAATTACGCTTCGCAGCGAATCCACTGCAAAGGCAGATAAACACAAACGTATGTACATATGTATGTATGCACATACATACATACACATATGGCGTGCATATGTACATACATATGTAGTACATCGGCGTAATAGTCATCCATTAACAATTAATCGCCGCAGTTGCAGTACGCGTTTAAATAAAGAAAATATTCTGTTGGAATTTTTAATTCTCAGCGATTGCAATCAAAGGATTTTACAAATGACCAACGCGAGCGAACCCATCTGCATCTGGGTGTCGGTCCTGCTTGTTATGTTGGTAAAGCAGAGGCGGCAGGCAATGCGATTGCAATTGCATAAAATGCTTTAACCACATTTCATGTTTGCTCTCGTACTCAGACTGGCAAACGCCAACGCTGGCTGGCCGCCTGTCTGTCGACCGCAACAAACCAAACTCAGTTACTTTCGTGACATTACTTCCATCACCATAAAGAGAAGAGTCTGCTGCTCTGCTGGTCCGTTGATCCGTTTATTCATATGCAGTTTCGGGCTAGAAATAACATGGAACCGTTGCTGCTGGGTTAAGGTTTGGCCAGCTTCAGGCTTTAGTTCAACAGTTACTGACCAGGCGGAGCTTTCCGTGCTTACACTTGGCTACAGTCGGGCATTGCACGAGAGAGCGAGAGAGGGAGAGAGGAGGGAAGTGTATGTACATTCATACAGACAGACTGACTCGGATACGTACGTACATCCAGTCGGATACGGATGCGGAATTTCGAAATTGTGCTGTCGGGGTAATACGAAATTCCATGCACCACAATTTTAATCAGAAGTAACTGGTGTGGTCGACGGCATTTCCGAGCGGCCTAAAATAAAAATTCAAATAAAAAGATTTGCGTCTGAAATCTCATTAAAAACAATTCCGTTTGTAAAAACATACAAAAACAAACGGAACGGAGCGACGGACAACGGAGCAGGCAAATGCACGCAAACATGGACATATCCATCCACACGCATTGGCAATGAGCACAATGCTTGTGTTAAAGCGTAATCCCTACAGTTGTTATTGCTACTACCAATACCAGCGTCCCAGATGCCTCCCATTCCAAGCCTTCCCTTATCCCAGTCCCCTCTCTCCTCGCCACCGCAGTGCAGTAGCCACTGCCTTGAACTTGTCAGTTCGTTCATCCAACTGATGCTTGGGAGGCGGCAGCAGGCGCAGAACCAGGAGCAGGCGAGGAGGAGCAGCTTGCGTAGTGCGCCCGCCTGTTTGTCCATTTGATGACGAAGAGCTACCATCAATTTGCAACACTGCCACTGCCACCGCTTAACTCCCGCACTGCCTGGACTGCTGCTGGCCTGGCCTGGCCTGCCTGCCTTGTTTCCCCTCCACCCATCAACTACCCAGTCGCCCACACTGTACGGTCCTCCGAGCCTCCCGCTTTGAGTGTAAACACATAATCCATTTAAATTGTTTGTGGTTTTTCTTATTGTTTGTTTCTCTTGTTTTTATTGCAGCTGCTGTTTTCGCTGCTGTCGCTGTCATTTCTGGGCAGGCGGCTATGCAAAAAATCGGCCTGGCAAATCGTGCTCCATATTAGAAGCCTATAAGCTATCGGCTTCATCGCTCGATACTTAAAAACCAAAATATTATTCTTCAACCATCAAGCTTGTCTATTTTTGACTGATGATTCCGCTCTGCTTAAAATTCGCCCATGCCACAAGGCGTTATGTTCTATGTAAAGTACGGAATGTTATAGTCGAGTGCGTCTGTTATCGTCTGTCAGCTGTGAGATGCCCCATCACTAGCCACATGCATTTGGCTGCACACGAACAAAAGAGAGAGACAGAGAGAAAAAGAGACTTGCTTGTGCCATTTATGCTGCATACTAACAGGCGCCCCTTGTTGATGCTGTTGTTGTCTCTCACTAATTTGTCTAGAAATCCGTTATTTATGAGCCGATACTAATCGTTTGTAGTCGATAAGAAAAAGAGCTGCGTACCCTGCTGTAATAAAAAATGCTCAAAAATACTTATTCGTCACAACTTTGTTAATTGTCACCGATTTATTTCATAATATACTTTATAACAATAAGGTATATTAACATATCAGAAAGTGAAAATAAAAATCGTACAGAACGTGGACAGACATATCGTACTAATGGGCGGATTTGTCGCGTACGATGCAGTCGAATGTGTGGGGCCGAATATAAGATGTCATTCAACGTCGCGTCGGTCATGACAGTTCGACATGCGGCGCTCGCAACCATACAGCGACCTACGTTAGGCCGACTCAATTGGCAGCTGAGCACAGTACGCAACTGGGAACGGAAATGGAAATACGACAACGCATGCAGGATCAGCTGTTGCCCCAGACAGAAGGGCGTTAGCGAATGCTTGGGCAAGATTGCAGTTTTGATTTAGATTCTTTGTGTCTGCCACGCAGAGCAGAGAATAGTTTTTGTACCCGATACCTATAGCACAGAAGGGTATTATAAATTTGTAGCCACCGAAGTCCGAATAGGATTCACGCAAAGAGGATTTATTTACAATGGATACCGATTTTCTTTTTATCTCGTTGAGCTCAAAAATTATCTTCTTCCTTAGAGCTGGCCATCGATAACAAACGAATAAATCGGAAATAGGAAAACCCTTAATGTTCATAATTTGTAAAGTGTAAAATATACTCGAGATCGCCTTTAAATCAGATATGCCTGCCCCGGCATTCGCGATGCATTTTCTATAATTACGCTGGAGACCTGCATTTGCTCGTTGAAATTCCCAATTATGGGCCTGACAATAGGACGCATGTTCGCATATAGATTTCAAGATAGACCACTATTATGAATACATGTATACAATGTGCCACATACATACAACATGTTTACATATGTCAGCATGTAGATACTATGTATGTACATAACATATGTACATGTAGTATCTATAAAAGGAGCCGCTCATTCAAAAGCTCATTTGCCAACATTCAGACACACATACGCATCTATACGTGTATTTGTGCGTGTCTGTCTGTATAACAGTCAAGCATTCACATACATACATACATTCATTCATACATGCTTATTTTCCTGGCAGTCCTCAAGCCGTTACGCTTTTCATAAACTAATTCTGCACCCCGTCACGTCGCTTTCTGCACGCCGTGCTCCATGCCCCATGCCCCGTGTGCCCCGTGCCCAATTGAGTTGTGAAGCGTGCCGTGTCTGTTGACTTTGCTCCTTATCAACAAGTCGCCACTTAATTCAATTACATTAGATACGACGAACAAATACAAGGACGAGGCCGGGACTGGGTCTGGCGCTGGGGTTTGATATCTATGAGAAGGAGGAACTCGCCCAAGAACGTTTTATAAGTTGTTGGTTTTGCTTTTTTTGCATGGGAACTGTGCGATAGGCCAGGCATAGATTCTGCGGTCGGATGACAGCTGAGCGCACTACTTTGGGAGCAGTCTCCTTCTCGAGGAATTAAAGCACTTAATAGCCAGCGGCATTTTAATTTACATATTTCTCAACCCGACTTAGATGTTACCCCCAACACTGGGTCAAATGTTGCTCTCGCAATTTTCGAGAACAATAAAAATCCTCAAACGAAACGAATTAAAAGCGGTTGGGAAGGTCAATTGTTTAATGCTTTTAACAAATGTTCCCTAAAGGCATTCCAATTTGTACAATTGTACCAATTTTGAATGTCTGTCCGCATGTCTGTATGTGCGTTTATTCCAGCTGACCAATTTCAGAGTGCGCAAATCAATACTTCGAAAACAATCATTTTCATGTTTTGTGTATTAAAATAATTTTAATACTCAGCAGATACCTCAGTAGATAAACAGGGTAGATATCTTTGTGCAAGTGTACCAGACTATTGCATTCAACTTGAAACAACACTTTTTGATTCAAATTCGCTCCAGAAAAACTGTTCTCTGCCTCAATGCGCTTATTAGAGAAGAGAGTGAGAGAGATCGTGCATATTGTCTGAGAAAATGTTTCTATCGATATTTATCAGCAGTACTGCCAACTCAGCTTGGTTATCTCTAGCACTTTTCAAAGTAAAATAAGACGAAAACGAATGAATTCCATCAATTTAATTTTATTGCAACTACACAAGGCTTTTTTTTATTTAATCTGCAATTTATCTACTCAAAAAATCTGTTGTTGCATAATCATAGCACGTTAAGCTTTATTGAAATCTTTGCGTTTTCTTTGTTACTTATGATGATTGCATCCAACCTGCACAAATGAAAAACAAATAATTTATCAGAGCTGACGCGTCAACGTTCGTCTGCATTAGAAGTGAACACAAACGCACACATACATATATATGTTTATGCAAGATTGACTTGCGTGTTGGGAGTTTGCATCTGCGAACGCATTCAGTGATTTGCATTTTACGCTCTTAATATCCATCGACCTCCACTTCGATTTGCTTTGCCTGCTTCGGACAAGTTCAAAAATTAAACGTTTTTCTACTCTAGTGTCTGCGTAATGTGAGTTACTGGGTATATTGCAGTCGACTGCACGGAATTTTAACTTTTCGCTTGTTTATGCCTAAGTGATTCAAATTAGAATGTTTGCATTAAGGCTAGTCTTCGATGCATTTATATTTTTAGTTTGCACTAATTCTTAAATATAAAATTATAAGTTAAGTAGGCAGGCTAAAACTAATTGATTCGTTTGTTCATACAGTGCAACAACTTTTGCAGGGTTATGATCAAATTTACATTGTTATTTTGGATAGTTTGGTTGAATTAGCAGTGAAGAATAACAATGCAATAAAAATATCACCCAGCTCACATGATTAACAAAATTATTCTATTCAAATTCAAATTAATTACTTATTACTAATCCTGTAACTTGGTTACATTGGAACCTTTCTTTTGGTCGCATTAAGGCGCAAAACAACGACAAAAATACCGATTCCTGAATACTGCCGTTTCAACGCATAATAACTGATCTTTAATAAAAAAGAAAGTTTTTCAATCTCCACTAGTAATTTTCTACGTTTTTGTTTGTTTTATTTTTGATAATAAGTTTATGAATAGAACAAACAAGAAATCTAAAATAAATAATATTGTCAATATTGCAATATATTAATTTTAGTAACTTCTGAGGTGATCAAAGAAGTTTATAAAATTTTTGGTCCGCATCTCAAATATGTTGGTAAAATTTCTTTAATCACGCCTGTCATCGTCTACAATTATATTCCAAAGAGTCTGTCGCAATATCATAAAATATCACATCCTGTTTTTGTTTTGCGCAAATTAGATAAATCAAGTAACTTGGAATAAAATATTCAGAATGTTTTATCTGGCTTTAAATACACTGCAATTCTTTTGTGATATAATAATTAATGGCGATCCTCATCTACTGAGCATATAATGTAATAGGGAACCGAGCCAATAAAAAATTGACAATAAAATTAAATATAAATAGATTTCGCAATAAGAGCAAGTAATAAACGCATTGTTTTTTAAAAAACCATATCCTACAGTTTGTGCAGACGCGCCGGCAAGCTGTAACGGTCGGATTTCGAATGCCTTTCCCCGTGTGCGTGTGTTTGACTGTATAAATGCAATATGCGTAAGCGCTGACGAGAATGACATTCGATTGAGTAGGAATGCATACAGGGTGTCTGACAGGCAAGACAGCTACTTCGCAACAGCTTTAAATTTGAAAGTGAAACTAAATTGAAAAAGCGCAAATCAGTTTGGCAGAAGGTATTATTTTCTTATAACTTAGACTACAAGAAATGTAAATAATTGTTAGCTTACTTTCAAAACTCGCATAAAATAACGGTATTTATTGTCACGTTATTTTCGTGCATACAATTTGTTTCCATGGCGTAAGTGCAACTATTCGCAATGGTCCTATCGATGTGTTTCGCTTCTTGAGTTTTGGACCACTATGAACTATGAACAAAATTTATTGTCGTTTCCTTATGAGACCATTATCCCATTATAATTTACAGTAATTTGTCTACTTTTCGCGTTGCCTATCAAAAACGAATGAATCATTGAAAACCTTTTAATGATCTTTTCTTGATGAATATCGAATTATTTATTATGTGTATACGGTTCTGTTAAATGAACCTAAGCTTTTTTATTTCTTAACACAAACCCGCATTCTCGATTAGTTATATTTAGAATATTCGTATGAGATTAAGCTAATTATCAACACAAACGACGGAACTTTACGCTTTGGGTACGAGCTAAGAAATTGTTTCGCTTGGGTTTTATTATTATTATGCATTTAATTTCGTCCAACTTACACTCGACCGTCGCGCGACAAACTCTGATTGGAACTGAAGCTTAAGCTGTTACTGATATAATGTCAGTGCTGCACAGCGTTCGTGAGTTACACTTCGTGCCAGCACGTTCGGGTACCCGATGTACCATCTCGCCCCTTCAATGGGGCGGAGAGTGTGTATGCTGCTTACTTATTGGCAGCCCAGCGACCGGGGATGGAGAAACTGTACCGAATGTGGTCCTGCTGCCTGTGAGAGTAACTGAGATAGATGCAATGGATTCCACCACGTGCCTCTGTGGAACGTATTTCTTGCCTTTGTACTCTTGAGGTGTGCGTGTGCAGGGGTATTTTGGGTTTATTTGCAAATACGTTAGAGTTTAAATGCAGCGTAACTTTGTTAGGACGATAATTAAAATATTCATTTATATTGAATACTACAATTGTTGTCTATTAAATAGATAACTGTTTTCTTTAAGAGTTTTAAGTCTGTGTAGAGGAACATCTTCCTAAACCACATTAACTTCAAGCATGCAGAGACACGGCTCAAATAGTCTCAGTTATCAGTTGCATAGTTCAAATTACGCTAAGAAATTAGAAAACTAGTTACAAATTTAAATTAAAGTTATTTAAATCAAAAGTACAATTCGATTGTTAACCTTAATTTACTTTACATAATGCCTTCCTTAAGTTTTTTTTTTTTAATTTATTTTTTATAATCATGTCAATCTAAACATAATTTGTTCATAAGTAAGAGTGATCTACTCTTAATCTATTTGTATAATTTATTTTATAATAATATTATAAATCAAATAAATATATGGTGAATTTACCGACGCGAAGTGAGTGAACGCTCATAGTTTCTTTGGTTACATTGAAAAACAAATCTGTATTTAAATTTATTGCTATAACGAATATAAGTCCAACAGACTAACTGACTAAGCTCTGTTAGCTTCACATAATACTATCCTTATGTTTTAAATACAACTTAAATACAATGTGCCGGAGCTTAGAATCGCTAACAATTGTTCACAGTACAATTTACATATGATAATGCTATTCAGCAAACAAGGGAACATGAATTTAAATTTTCCACCACAAGAATTATTTGTATAAATAACGAACAACATGAAACAAACAAAAATATGTCCAAAAAGTTAACTGTAATGCATATTTGTTTTAAATTTTTGAAATTCTTTTCCGAATAGTCTCCGAAATTATTTCATTCAACATTTTCAAGGTCCTCTTTTGGTTTATTTATTACAGAGAGAGGAAGCAATGAATCTGCCACTGCTTTTTCAGCCTAACTGTGAGTGTACGTGTGCGTGTGTTTGTGCTTGTGGCATTTGCGGTCAGTCGACTGACAAGTATGTCTGTAAACATATATAACCCTTTGCCCAGCTGATTCGTCATGGCACAATCCAAGCAGAGTAACCTAGAAATCTGAATTTCTAACTACAGATTGCATGTTTCACTTATAAAAAAAGGAATTTTAAAACATTTCACAGCACAAGTGGCTGCAATCGAAAGTGTTAGTCAGGAATATCAAGTTTAGTGAGCTTTTAATTGTATGTAAACGATGCCGGAGTATAGGGATTAAATGAGCTTAGTATTCGTTAGAAAAGGAAGTTACTATTTATCGAAACGATTGAATTTCTCCTGAAATCGGAGATCGTCAGGTCAGAGCTTGGCCAACGAGTGGGTGCCAATGCTTCAGAGAGTGTGTATAAGTTCATGTCGAAACTAAGTATCCACTTGTAACCTATAGAGGAATCACAAGTAGTCATGAACAGTGTCAATTACTTATTTGCCCCAGTCCGTTTCCATTGTTCGATTTGAGTTCGTCGATGGTGGCCATATCTCTGTTACGGCAGGCAAACAGGCAGCCAGACACATTAACGATGCTTCGATTCGAGTACGTATGAGTTATATAAGCATAAGTACTATACCTTGCAATGAGACTTTTGCGTGTGTGTGCGAGTGTGTGTACTCCCCACTTCAAATACAATCGAAAGCCGATTTACTTTGTACAAGTCAAGTGTCTCAGGGAAAAAGTTTGCTCTTTGGTTTTCAACGAAAAACCTAAGAAGAGGAGCCTGGCTTACGCTTACCAAGCTGCGCACACGGTGCCGAAAAACAAACGGATGTTGTTGCAGGCAAACAGGCCCAGACAGCCAAACAGCCAGGCACCCATGCATAAGAAACGACAACAGCTACGGCTTTGATGGAGAGATGGCGCAAAAAAAAAAACCAAGAAGAAGTGCCAGGCAACAGGAGCCGGAGACGGAGCCAAGAAGCAGGCAACCTGCTTGCGAATGGCAATGCGCGTCGTCGTACACCGTTCGCGAATTGCAGGCAACTCACTCACACAACTCATACAGCTCACCCACTCACCCGGTCGCTCACTCGCACATTCACAATAAGCACACTGTTTCAGGAGATTTCACATCATTTATTGTTCAAAGTCTTTTTTGAAAAGCATCAGCATGCCACTTGACTGACTGACAATAATCTCTGTTGTTTCGTCGACATTCGCCATTCGCCATTCGGTGCTGCGAATGTAATTATACCCTCGCCGACGGGTATATTTATTTTGCCAGAGTTTTGTGACATGAAGAGATTTTCGACCCCAATAAGTATGCAACGCGTATTTAAACACCGTTCATCGAGAGCTGGCTAGTCACCCTTTTGCCAGACTGAGCAGTTCTTTTATATTTTTTTCTAGCCGGAAATCTTTCTTGTTTCAATCCTCTTAAAAAAGGTTAAATAAACAGGTATTATTAACTCGTTTAAATAATAAATCGGTATGAAGGCATACTAATTAAAATGTTTGTACATTATACAAAATAATATCAAGAAAAAACATAATTGAAGAATAATTTAACTAAGAACCTCTTTGGCGGAAATGACAACAGAATTAAAATACAGCATTAAATATATAGGCTTTTGAAATTTTAACCTTTTGTTTTTACCAAAAAACCTATTGTACAATATTTTCTTCATCTTTTCTTTTGGCTTTTTTTGGTCTTCATTTTCTTCCTTTTAAGTCCTCATTAGGGCTAGTTGGCAGCCCTGGTTCGCAACAAACATAAAGGTACAACGTATATCTAAAATATCATGTATCGAAAACTTCTATAGTTTTTTCAAATTGCAATTAGACTGTAAGTGTATAAAACCTTCGGCATGTTGTTGTTGCCGCTACTTTTGGTTTGGCAGTACGTTGTGCGTGGTAGTACGTCCAACTGCTCAAAGAGGGTTGCTTTGTTAAGCGATTGACAGTGTTTTAATGGTGGCGATTACAATGATTCTTTCTATTTCTACTCCTGTGTGTTTACTTGCCTCGCAAAGAACACAATTAGCCGCAGCTGAATAACTGCAAAAGCTTCAAAAAGGGCGATGAGTGTCACTTCTTGTCCCACTCAAGTCTTAAGGTCCACCTCCATCCACATCCCAAAATGATCTAAGGAAGTCTAAAGCCTTATCCAGTCAACTTCAAGTTCAAGAACAACGTATACTCTATATCACTGAAAACTTTTAATAATACCAGGGCTAAGTTTGATTAATATATTATAGTCTGTATTATCCTCAATGCGTTGTGCGTTGTGTGTGCTCTGTGCGTGTGTGTGTGTGTGTTTTCTGTGTTGCGTTCGCATTCACAAAATCCTTTTAATTAGAGCGAGTTCTGTAATCCAATTTTAATTCCTCATTAGTTGCGATTATCATCATTGTGACAGAGTCGCATTTATCAAAGCATCTAGTAATAACAGTTTGCTGTGTGTTTTCAAGACGCTGAAGACGTCGCACGACGCTATCTACATACACATCGCAGCCCCGGCATCAGCCGAGCATCTAAGTTGAATTTTATTCGAGAGCCGGCAAAGTCGCCTTGTCTCTCCGTTGTCAGTCTCCCCCGTTAAAGCAGCAACGACAGCAGGATGAGGAACTCTCGGCGAAAACCCACATTCTCTTCGAGTACATACTTACATATACGATTGAATGCCAAGTGGTCTTTGGCGCAAGAGCAGCGCGGCAGAGTCACGATAGAGTCTAGTGCGCTGAGGCATTCGCACTAAGCCGCCGGGGATTCACTGAGCTAATCCCCCCAACAAGAAACTCAGTAAATCCGAAAGTGTTTTTTGGATTTTATTATTTAAAGTGATTAAAAGTTATTGTTGCGTGCTGCCATTAATGTTGCGTTTGCTTCTTGACTTTGCCATCGCCGTCGCCGTTGCCTCCTCAATTCAATGGTCCTTGGGTGTTGAGCGCCCTGCCTAAAAGTGATTATGCAAGCACAATAAAATCTCAGTTGCTCAGTTCAGTTTAGGAATTGTTCTTGAATTCATTGTGCAGGGATTTCCCCTGACGAAAGGGTAAATCACTAGAATAGCTAGGAATAAAAACAGATATTGTACAAATATTATTTACTTGAAGCTGCATTATGAAATTGTAGTTTTAATTTAAGTTGTAATATTTCTAGCAACCCCATTTAATACTCTAATAATTTGTTCTACTTTAAGACATTTAATTTTTACTCTTTTCTAGTTTTCAATTTTATACTGTTCTTGTACTCATGTTATACAATCCTCTACAATTTATTTCTTTCCATCATCGAATTTTTGCGGTATTGAACTTTCCAATAAAGACTAAAATTCGAATCAAATTTGATTGTTTTCTCCCAAATTTGTCAGGTACAATCCCTTTGACGTCCTTTGACCTATTTCTAATACTGATGAAGCTGATGAATAGACCAAAAGTGGAATAATGGAGTCAACTGAACCTGTGGATATCCATTAATTTAAATTCAATCAGATTGTTCGCTACGCTTGACCAACAATGAAAGAACCGTGAACTTCCGCTTAAAGCGTACAAAAGGGGGCGTGGCCACAGTTTACGTCCTTGAATTCATCTCTCATGTTATTAACTCATTTCAGATTTCCGCGACAGCTGAGGTCAACGATCAATGGGCCTGAGTAAATAATAAATAAAGCCAATGCAGTATGCTTATTGACAAAGTAAAATCGTAGTTTGCGAAAAGCGAAACGTACGAGTACACACGCACACACACACACATGCGCACACATACAAATGTACACAGAGGGACACGCACACACAGAGCAACAATAGTGTCCATTAACACGCTGCCGCTGCCGGGCCGAACAACTTGGCTATTGATGTCATAAATTAAAATTGCAATCGCAGACCATTGATGATAAATCATACGCTCGGATGAGTTTTCATCTCGCACATGAATTGTAGCTGGCGGGCAACTACTGCCCCGACCCCAGAGCCCCCTCAGGCTCCCAACCCAGCCATCATCATCTCCAGCTCCATCGCTGACGATTGACTCTCTCTCTCTTTTCATCGCTGAACTAGAAGCAAACGCGACAACACACCAACCAACCAGTCAACACACACCCGACTGGCTGTGGGTGCGCTCGCTATACGGCGACGTGATGGGATTTTCAAAAATCCCGAGCTAAATCGTTTTTGTTTGGCTGCAAAGCTAACTTTGACTGCTAACTTTGTTAGAAGAGAGAAATTTATGTTTTATTTGGTGTCAATTTGTGGCAGAAATCATTCTCTTTATTCACGAAAACGCACACACAATTCAGTTATATCTACTCTCGATGATTTGATTGCTTTAAATTGAATTTGGCCGTGCCGATACTAGGGATATTTTAATATACCATCATATATATTATATTGTGGTGGCACGTGATGATCTCTAGGCAGCGCAGCGCAGCGCAGCCGGCACTCCGTATGAATACTCATATATGGCACAATATGAAAGCAAATTGAAAATGCGGCTGAAAGTTTTGTGCTTGTAACAGGCTGACGCAGGCGGATCCGATTCTCGTAAATAAATAAATACACACATGATTATTATATGCACACACCATAACCATATAGCCATATATTAAATGGTGGGAGAAATACGTATTTATTCTTTTTCGGAAATCAACAGCAGTCGACTAGGTCATGTCCGGCTGTCACTCCTTCTGCATGAACGCACCAAAAATAGCAAAGCGAATAAAGGAATGAAGCTTTCAACGGTTCTGCGAAACTTCAAATAACATTTTAAGTTACATTTCCGACTCTACATATGAACATAACACATAGTTCATCATAGTACATGTAACTTACTTAACTTCAAAGATAATTTATAATTAAATTTCAGAACTGTTTATTAATTTAAAATATATATTCAATTCTACATTTAAGGCTAAAGGTTAAAAAAATTTTCTGTATCACAGTTTTATACAATACCAACTGTTTTTTCTATTATTTTTACTGGGTATCTAACTGTTTTACTTAGTCTTTTTCCACTGGCTTTGTATTCGTCACCCCTATTTGCAAGGTCTTTGAAACTTTTAATAGCCTGACATTATGCACTTTTGAATTGTCGTGATGTGACTTGCCAAATGCAAGTTCCCAGAAGAAAACCCGTACACAAAAAAAAGAAGAATGCATCTTAAACAATATAAAAGCATAGAATGTGCCGTTTATAGACAGAGTTTTCCAAGAAAGGAGTACCTGTATCTTTGCACAAACTCTGTGCAACTTGCAGAGACAAAGAAAGCAAGTAAGCCCATATACGAGATATACGAATGTATGTCTATCTAACAATATTTCTCTTATGCATATCAAAAATTGGTCTTTTTTAAGTTTTTAGTAACTTCTGATGTCCGAGCAAAGTGGATTTTCTCTTCTACTTTTTAAGCATTAAGTTATTATTGGTGGCGCGACGCGATGTCGATAAAAAAAAGTCCACTGAAATTTACCTTAGACGTGACTTTGAAACTTGCCAGACAAAATATTCGCGGAACTTAAAACTTTTTCATGTACTAGGATTCTTCACAAAGTCTTTAACAGAAGTAGTTCATTTTTACCAAATATACTAAATCTACATTTCTTTAAGTGCTTTCAATAAGTAATTGAGTGATTACTAAAAGTTTAAAGTAATCGATCATAATGACGATTTATCTGATATTACTTTTGCTTTCGATGAATTTGATGCTAAATACTTTTAACATAGTCGATAATAAGAATGAAAATGCATTAAAATACCGAAACTGGTTTATTTAAAGTACTGTCTCTGTCACGTTTATTTGGTCTTCAGTAAATTGGTTTTTATGAGTCGGCGCCACAAAGGAACGAAGACATTTTGCATACTGTGTACACTGTATTTTATACACATGCATATATCCATCCATATGCATGGCTGGCTCTGTTTAATTTCGATATTTCCGACAGTTGGCACACTCAATAATTTAGTGTTAAAATGTTTGTAGAAAAATTGACAGCATTTTGACAGCGCAAAAAAAACACGTCGAGAAATAGGAAGAGAAAACCGTATATAGTGCGCTGTCGTTATGTGGCATCCTTATAAACGAAACGTAACGAAACGAGTATTCGGCCACAAGAAGCTTCATTGTGAGCCGCATGTGTCAGCTCCAGCGCATTTTAGTACGAGTATGTTATTCCTGGGCTGGCTGGCATGCTTGACGCTATTACTTAATACGGGCTTTGCGCTTTGGCAGCAACCCCCACAGTTTTGGCACTTGCTCCCACTCACTTCACACTCACCCACCCACACCCGTTCACACTCACACACTCATACTTGTGTTACTTATCTGTAGATATGCCGCTTACCTCGCTCCGCTGTCAACATGAAATCCTAAGACGGTTGTCAGTTTGATGAAAAAAATGTTTGAACTGTGGAAAACATGCTTCAACGCAGTTTCTAATGCATTTGCAGTGTTCTCTGTGTGCTTGAGCAGCAGAGTTATCGAGTGTAAGTTCTCGTCTTCATAATTCCCGTTCCTAGACAAAACTAAAATAATAATATGTAGTGAAATAACTATAGAAAATATTACAGACATATTCATAAGGAGTTTACTTTGCAATAAGCTTTTATATCGACTACAAATGCTCTAAACTTTTTTTTCCTCTTTCCTTGTACAACAGGATCTTCTAAAAACAAACTACTATAATTAATAGAATTCAAGTACGTTTAAAAAAAGGAAACTATTATCTTTTACATCTGTCATCCGTTACTTACATGCAGGTAGGTGCGTTTGAAAGAGGATGAATGTATTTTTTTTAATTGTCAATAGATGGGCTGTATGCTGTAAGATTTACATATAAAAAGTTCGGGACACAACGTGTATATATTTTTATTTACCATACGTATCGTATGCTAGCCCTCAATATTGTATATGCCGAAATTTTTGCCAAATTATAATCAAATTGCTTGCGACTTTCGTTTTTAATTAGTGCCGTAACTTCGGCACTTTGTTGAGTTACGACTGTTTTTTGGAAATTTTCAAACTTTATTTACCGAAATGAGTTTACATTCCTTTTTAATTGTAAGTCAATGTTAATGGGGGCGGGAGTAAGTTACTCCCTCAACTCCATTCAAAGTGGCATAAAATTTTATGCTTATTATCGTAGACTTTTGAACCCGAACCGGCTGTGTGTGCGAGCAAGCTGCGATTGTCGCCTAGGATTGTGTTGTTTTTTCAAGAAAGTATTGATTTTAATTTTCAGATTCAAGTTAACTAAAGAAACGCAGTCTGAATATTTAAGATACGAGTACGATACCAAGTACACATATGCTGTTTCAAAACTTAGCACAACCTGCACAAATTGTTGGCTCTTTAATTGTATTATTAATCATGCCGCAACATTAGTTATGATGTGTCCAAAGCAGTTCCCGCAAAATTGGATGAAATAAATGAATTAGGTTTTATTGCACATCCACACAACGTAAGCGTACGCTCTCACATTTTTACACACGTACATACGTGTATGAACGTGTATGGGAATTTGTCAGGCTATCGACTTTTCGTTTAGCGTATCTGCATCAAATCGAGCGTTAAGAATTAAATTGACGAAGTACCCGCAGTACACCAAATTTCACGTGGTGATGTGGGGGATGTGGAACATTTTTGAAATTTCTGGAATCGGTGCAATTTATTTTGGGCACTTTATAAGTACGTTTAGGTTTGGCAAAGTTGATTATTCTCAATCAGTTTCATTAGCAAACTTGAAAACGGTAGGGTGTAGGGTGTTTAACAGTCAAGTCAAGCACTTACTCGACTTTGGCTTATGTATTTTGAGAAATATTCCACCATCCCCCTCTTATGCATTACTTGGACAAGTACTTAGATTTAGCATTGTTTTTTGAAATCCGGATAATAAACACAAAACTTGTGCAAGAAACTATTTGCCATAATGATGAGCAAAGTGGGGGGAAGTGGGGGATGAGTTGCCTAAGCCTGTGAAACGTGGCGCGGTTCTATATTCCATAGCAATGTAAGGATATTTGAACAGGCCGACAACTATTTGGTTTCCTTTTCCATTTGACATAAATATAAAACTTATAGATATGTTTACATGTCTTGAATGCAAGATCAATGAGTGACAAACTCAAGACAAAATCTTTGTTGACATTTCCACAAACCAAATAAGTTTTCAAGCGCTTTGGTTTCTCTCAGGCTTTCCTCATGTTTGACTTTTCTTTACGGCTGCAGGGCACTGAGGTTTGCAACTGCAGCAAACTATGCCATGGAAATGCCTTGTCATTTTTGCATAATATTTGAAACTATAAAATAACGAGAAACTACTCTCCAGAAAAGGGTTGACTTAGCTTGGTGGGTGACTTCGATAATATCATACGTAACTATCGAATTTATAAACATTTTTTTTTTAAATAGATAATCCCTCTAGCGCCTTAAGTAACTATTGATATCGATAGCTATTTTATTGTTGGTTTGGAACCTCACTAAAATGTTGCTATAAATTATTTAATGGTAGGGAACCCAACTAAGATCCTTTTATTGTATTTTAATATTTGAATTTTAATATTGAAAGTGAATTAATTTTTTTGCTTAGCATATTTTGTACAACGAATCCTTAGAACCTTCTCAATAAGCACAAATTTATGTCAGTCGGTCAGAGACTGGAATATAATGAAAAGGGTTAAGCTACTGCGATGTGAAGTGATGGATGCTTTTTGTGTTTTTTTTTTTTCGTTTGTCTAAGTTATGTGTCAGCGCGCTCGTGGCGTTTTGCTCTTAGCTCCCGGGCTACTGCTACTTGGAGCAAAATGCCGAGTAATGTGAAACAACAGTAAAATAAAATATGTAGTCCCTTATACGAATTCTTTTGGTGGCATTTTCTGCTTCAAATATTTGTCGTGCACACATTGCTGAAGGCTGCTCACCTTGCCTTGCCTTGCCTTTCCTTGCCCGACCTGAGCTATCTAGTATGCTTCAGGTAAGAGCACAACCACGCGCTCGCGTCTTGTCTGTATGTACCAAAATATCTATGTATGTATGTATATGTGCATGTTGTAATATTGAAAATATTCACGAAAGGCTTGTAAACTTTATGCACCCTCATAGCTATACGGGTAAAGTGATGATAGTCGGAGGGGGGTGTGGAGAATAGGGGATTTCGCCGCTGGTCACGCTGACAGAGCTTATTACGGTTTGCGTGCCTGCTTTTCAATGTTTTCAAAATTCACTTCACGCAAGAATTCCTTTTGTTCTCATAACATATTTAAAATTAGTTGGTAAATTCGCAAAACACGTAGTGCGTAGTGCGCCGCTGCTGCAGTCGATATAGTGAGATATCATTTTTATCATTTATCATACTTATTTTGTCTGTCAAAGCGAAAAGTAAACTTCCCTAAAAATCACAAAAAAAGTCTCTGCTTAGGACAAATTTAAAAACTCTCCCTCACACAAACCGATTCCTTGAGTTTCCTCAATGATGAAGAAAATGACTCGCCCGATACACATGACAAATCGTTTTATATTAGGGCGTACTTATGTCTCGCATCGAATGTGTTTACTGTTATGCTGCGAAACTAAACAAACACATTAGATTGTAACCTAATATAGCAGGCGGAAATTCATCTTCCGCTGGGATCTAAGTACCAACTTCAAATTAACCTTTTGTCTCGTATCTGGTTTGTTGTGTTGAACAGGGATATCTTTTTTCATTTGCCTTAAATACATTTAAGTATATGTACATAATGCTGGGTATACGTGGAATAAAATACATCAGAGTAACTTTAAAAACTACACAAGAAAGTCAACTTTTATTTCATCATTTTTAATTGACAGTACAAATTGATTTTGAGTTTCAAAATTACTTAATTCGAATCCATGTGGAATACATGTCAATTATATCAAATAGTACATGAAGTGGTCTACGTTTTTTTAAACTCTTTAATGTTGCTGTGATGATACATATACCATAATATTAATGTTACTGTTGTCTTCTCTCTTTGCTTATTGAAGTCTGTTTGCAACAGTACAAAACTATTTTATACTTAAAGATTACGAACGAACTACGAGCGTTATTTGCTTTGTTAATGCTAAAAAGGGTTTCTGATTAATCTCAATGTTGTTACATACATATATGTTTTTTCAAATATTCTCGATAGCAAGACGCTTCAGTCTAATTATACTAATGACATTGATCCAAGTACCTGCCTCACTGTTGATATTATATAATACATGATTTGTTTCTTCCAAAAAACTGATTATTATTTTAATACATATATTTTTCACCCTTGCAGAGGGTCTAATTGTTATAAAGGAAGATTATACAAATGAATAATCAGGATTATCTGGGTTTTACTAGCTTGATAGTCTAGATCGGATTACTAAATAAAAAAGCTCTCATGGAAACGATATACGGAAAATCGAATTTAAGCAGCTCTACAACCGATCTGCAAGGGTCTATAAGCTTCGGCTTCCCGAAGTTAGCCATTTAAGTTTTTTTTATAATTTTTTTTTATCTATGTTTGTATAACTATATAGATATACTTATAGATTTATTGACAATAAATGCATGCACACAGTTCTGAGCGCGTAAATAGATTTGTATTCGTATTATGTCTTGCATCATTAATTTCATATCGAGCTCTCTTCGTTGTATAAATTATTTCATATAATTAAATACTGTACTTAAATGTAAACATTGTAATGGCTTAAGAGTTTGTCAACTTCAGATTAATTGACTATAACAGTTAATTGACAAATTATAAATAATAAATTATGCATTTGCATATTGCAGATATCTCAAGTTATCATTTCCATATATTGAATATACTTGAAATTATACATATTAACCGATACATTCATAATCAGATTGTATGCTTCGGTAACCAGAAGTTCTCAATCATATTCTTTCATAACTATTTATTTTAAAGTCGTAAGTCACTTGGATAATGGCATATCAATTGAATCATCCTAGATATTACCTAATTCTTCGACTCCTTCTTAATATTTTGATTTGATAAATGCTATTGTTGGCAAAATATCAAATTGGTTATAGATTTATGCTAAGATAATTAGACATTTGTAGATATAAATACAGCACACAAACTTTATAAAGGGTACTTAAATATTTCAAAACAATACAATAAACGTCGATATACCCTAATTGTTTTCACTTTTACTGGTTACAATTAAAGATTAAATAATTGTCTTGTACATTTATGCTATTTTTAAACTTGTCCTACCCTATCGATAAATGCCGAAGGAGGACTAACACGATTTTTGCTGTGAATGTTTTTTGATTGCTCACTATTGTGGTTTTTTCGTAGGATATTATTGCAGTCTGGTGATATATTTTGTGAACTATTTCCCATTTGAAATTTGTGATCAATCATTGTAGAACCTATGGCTAGTGTTTCAACGTTACTTAGAGTTTCCATGGTATTGTAATTGGGTGATTTATTTGATTCCTTAGATACGTCTACAAAGTGATGTGGCTCGATACTGTAAATGTGGCCATGATGACGTATAAATTCAAGTTGATCATCATTGGTTTTCATCGATAGTGTTCCGTTACGTGACGTCGACATATGAGCGAATTGATCTCTCTGCTCTGGTTTTAGTTTTTCAATATGTTTGGGCGTTGGGGCAATTGGTCGGGGGACGCTCGTTTTTTCCCCGTAATCGCAACCAATGGCGCTGTTGTTGGTATTATTAATGGAACTTTTGAATCGCTCACAACTGGATAGACCACCTCGGGACATATCTGCACATGTGGCTGTATCTTTGGCAGATGCAATTGAGAGAGCTTTCCGCTGGGAATCACAATGCAGTGTTGATTTCCGTTGTTGCTTGGGGGCCGGCTCAAAGAACCTGTATTCGATGGAAACGGGGTCCAAGATGCTAAGGATATAAGCATATAAAAATAGCCATATTAACATCGTGTTTAAATTTCAATAACTAGTTTGGTAAGGTAAGATACGAAGAGGTACTAACTTACTATGTAGCTGAGGTCTACTAAATACCGTCGTCATATCGGCACTATTTCCTCCACCACTTCTTATTTTCTTGGTATGAACTGAAAATTCATATATTTAAGTGCTAAGTATATTCCGGAGAATGATTTATATACGAAAGTATACCTGTAAGTCCCTCGTCCTCAATGAATGAAGATGTCTCCCGTCCACTACGACTGTCATCCCTAATGCGCTCTCCGCTTATTTCGCTGTCACTATTCAAGCTGTCGTACTCTTCTGATTCGGATTTTATTATTTTCGAACGACGTTTATGGCGCTTCTCGGTATTCAAATGATTATTCTTATCTGGCGAACCGACTATAACGTTTGTTAGATTCGTACTTGAGCTCCTTCCATTTGCACTTGTTGAGGTGGAACGCTTTCCCTTCATGCCCGAGCTACACAGAGTATTATCATCGCCACAGCGGGAGTCGTGCTTCGATGAGCTTCCTGTGTAGCTCAAAGGAATATTTCCCGCTTGGTTTTCATGTTCTGGTAAATGGAAGGTAGCGTAAGGATATATGTCTTCTGAGTATTCAGGTATGCGCTCAAGACCAGCAACCGATTCTGGTGGAGATTGCTGGCAAGATTTTCGTACTGTACCATAAAAGTGTTCACGGTTCTGTATATCCTTTCCATCTGGACCATTTTGTGGCCTTAGCGAATCAAGGTTATTTGAGAACATAGTACGAGGATCTATGAAAATAAAGGTTCAAAGTCTTAGTGCATATTCACAAAATATGCATTAGCAACACTCACAATTCTTAAAGCATATAAAGGCTCCAATAAGGGCTAGAATAGTTCCAAAAATGGATGTTATAATCATGGCGATGAGGTGGGCATCACTCAACACGACTTGCTCATCAGGTAATTCCTCTGTGTCCAATCCACTTGAGAATCCAACCAAGTTCAGTGTCTCAAATAAATACTCCTTTGTAGTTGAGCCAGCATTGTTGGTGGCAGTGACACGCAAATTATACGCAGTTCCGGGTTCCAAGTCTCCAATACTATAACGGCTCTGGAATCAAAAATAAACAAAAATATTATAACTCATGCTCAACTTATCTTAAGAGAATTTAACTGACATTGGTTTCAATCTTATTTGAGACTATAATCCAGTCCCCAGATGACTTGTAATGTTTGAACTCGATACTAAAGTGAAGTATGGGACATCCCCCATCTTGCCAGGAAGACAAATCCAATATAACTGAAGTTGTATTCGAACGAAGAAAGCTGTGCTTCTGCGGTGCAAAAGGTTTATTTCCTGAACAATCAAAAAACAAATCTTGTTACTTTTTTTTACATAATTAAAAGTAGCGCCTGAAACTGACCTTTGGTTTGTGCCGTGGCTGTTTCACTTGAGATGCTTGTACCTATTTTGTTAAACGTATTCATGGTGAACTTATATTTGGTTCCACACTGTAGATTTTCAAGCATATACGAGGTTACACGGCGGTCTATCTGAATCTCTTCCCATTCGGCTGAATCTCGTCTATAAGTCAATGTGAAACCTTTTATTGGTGCGCCTCCAATATCTTCAACTCTCCATTGAATTGAAACCGAGTTCTTTTGCACCGAATTCACCGTGACAATAGGAGCAGATGGCGGAACTAAGGAACAATAAATTATAAATATATTGATTTTTTTTTTATAATTTCTTAGCTTACCTTGAACATACAGCTGATATACAATATGATCTGAGCCCATTGGATTTCTGACGACGCACGAATAATTTCCCTCATGGGAGCGTTGAATATTACGAAGACTAAGTGTATTATCATTACTGACTTCTAGTGGAAACTGCTTTTTGGACCGCGTGTTAAGTATTTTCCATTCAGAACTTGGTTTTGGTGTACCGACGAAAATGCACGTTAACTTTATATCGGACCGCCAATTGATGTACAAGGTTTGACTAAACGATATAATGGCAGCGGGAATCGATGTGCTAGGCACCAGTTTGATGACTGGCGTGCTTGGACCCTGCCCTACTCTTGTAGACGCCGTGACCCATGCCTCGTATGTCTCTCGGAAATTCAAATCCTTTGCTTCAAATTGACGATTATGTGCAGGCAAAACTTCCTTCAGTATTTTCAATTCCTGGCCCTTCTCAAGTATACGTATATAGACATTATACTTAGAAATAATGCCATTTAGTCTTCTGGGCGGTAGCCAACTGATGATTACAGAAGATTCAGTGCTAACGGCAGACTTTACGAGTTCGGGTGCATCTGGTACGGCTTCCTCAGTTATGCATGCGACGGGAGGACTGGAAACTCCCTCGCCGGCACGTGTAAATGCAAGAACTTGAACACTATAGTTTGTGTAAGGTTGAAGACCATGGAGAACTGTGCTCAGAGCTGATGTAATCTTTGTTTCCCTGCCACTATATTCATTTTCGAGTAATACTGGCTCATAGAGTATTTTGTATCCCTGAATGATGCCATGACTCAATTCCTTAGGTGGAGATTGCCAGGATATTTGAATGTTTTGAGCAGTCAGCGCAATGCATGTAACTGAACGAGGTGAAGCCGAGGGAACATCCTCCAGAGTGTGTCCCAGAACCACTTCACTTGGGGGACCGTCGCCTTTTATATTGAACGCTGAGACAGTTATTCCGTACTGTGTATATTTCTCTAATCCTATCAAGCGAAAGTCATTGAGGCCCTCTGTAATTAGGGTTCCAACCTTTGTGTGGTTCTGTACACTATGTGAGCTACTTTGCTTCTGGTATGATATCGTATATCCCAACAATTCTCCATTCCATGAATCACGAACAGGCGCGCGCCATGTTATTAGCAGCTAAGTGGGAAAGTGTAAATAATACATATAATATTGTTATGTATGTTTATATTCTATTGACTAACCTGCTGCGGTCCTAAGGGTTCCGAAGTCACATCCTGGGGTGGCGCAGATGGAACTTCTGAATCTGTTTGTACAAACAACACATCGCTTGGCGCACTAGTTCCTAAATGATTTTCGGCAAAAAGCCGGATATGATAGACAGTTGCAGGACGCAAGGACCCTAATTGTGCAGTTGTTCTATCGCCAGGTAGAAGCTTTTGGTTATTGTGCTCATGCCAAACATCTAAGAAAAAGAAACAGATAGGTTAGATGTTTGTTGAATGGACTTATAATATAATTACCTCCAGCTTTCTTATACTGCAATATGTAATTTGATATTGGTTGCGAGTCTCGATTATTTCCGCCGCCTCCACCTAATATAACTGAATCCTGATCATTGGGCGACCAAGCCAACGTGACTGAGCGGCTTCCGAGATCGCGAACATGTAAGTTAACTGGAAAGTTTGGTGGTTCCTGTACTTGAACATGGATAACACTTCTATCACGCCCATAGGCATTATTCGCAATGCACGTATATTCTCCTCTGTCTGTCAACACAGTTTGTAAAATGGTCAACTCGGATGAAACTCCGCGTGCGAGTGGCGAATTTTTTATATGATAACGTATGTCATAGGACGGATCAATACGACTTGCTTTCGATCTCCATGATATTTCCAAGGGCTGATCACCATTGGCTTCGCAACGAAGTGTAACGCGCTCGCCCCGGCGAATTGATAGTTGTTTTTTGGTAACCGTCACCGAAGGACCCACTGTTGAAAGAGATCATAACCGATTATAATATAACTTTTCAAAATTATGGACACATATTAATTTTATAAGCTATACTTTCCATGAACGGTGAGTTTTATCAGGGTACTCAAGCCCGCACCAATACCATTGGTGGCCTGGCATAGGTAGCTCCCTTCATGTTCCCGATTCACCTTGGATATAATTAGTGATCCATTTGAAGTGGCCACAGCAACCGAATGGGAGTTTCCATTGTCCGTTGCAATGCTGAGGTCGCGATATTCCCCAGAATCACCTAAATAGATAATTATTTAGTTAAAAGTATATATAAATAAAATAACAGTTCGTCTACCTATTGACTGTTTCCATTGAATAACTGGCACGGGAAATCCATCGGCTTTACACGATACCATTACCGAGTTTCCCAAGATAGCATCTTGATCGGTGGGTTTTATAATCCAGCGTGGTGGTACTTTTTCAAAATTTTATTTAGTGTTTGTAAAAATAATATGTTAAAAAAATTGTTGAGAATGCAAGACTAGCATGCGATAAATATACAATTAGATAGATAAACATGCCATATTAACTACAAATTGATATCTACTACAATATATATATATATTTTTGAAACAGTTACGTTATAATATATTGGTACACATGAATTATTATATACATATGATTTATATACAGACATGAGTCAGGTTTTTGGCGATATAAGTATATATGAAGATATATATAGCTTTGTTCTAATAAAAACACGTAAGACAGACCGACGGAAAGATTTTGTAAATCCACTAGAAAACTCCAAGAAAATATATAAATTATATTATACCGCTATTTAATAATTGTTATCATTTTGTATAATTCAGCCCTAAATAAGCTAATATATAAACTATTGACGAAAGACGTGCTTATAAGATATTGTTAACCTGTCAAACATGGAAATTGATATTTATGCGAAACACACGAAAAATAAAAACCAATTCCTATCATCTTGTACACCTTAAACATGTATTTTTTTTCATCCTAAAGACCCTTAGCTAAGACACCAACCTCTTCGAATTTCAGTTTAGTAGACATGCATTAGGACATGCGAAAGTTATACACGTACATGCTAGTCGTTCATTCGCGTAAGCTATTTCCTCTCAGGTATACAGGGTGTAGGTGCAAAAGTGCTGGTGCATTGTGCGCTAGCTTTTATCCTGCTTGTGTGTACGGGTAAGTTACACATAGAAATTATCATTATAGAACACACTTTCTTTAAAAATGCGCGTTTATAGAGTTTGCCGCGTTTTTTGCAATATTCTGCTGCCATTATAATTAATTGTTTAGCAAAACCCTTGTGTGCTTACCTGTTACAAAAAGTGACGTCGTCTTATGTACACATTAAAAAAGTTGATATAATAACATTTGTCCCGAAAATACCTTGTGTACCTAAAAACCGACTTTCAGATTTTACGTTTGGGTACGTAGTTAAGATAGAACGTATTAAATATCTATTTGAACACGAATAAATACTTAATATGCCGTTCGTAATATTGTACTGATCGGTATTTTTAGTTCGGGGAGCCAATTGCCGCCCCTTAAATAAACAATCGATTATTTGTTCGTAAGAATGGATTGGCACATATTGTGTGTACCGTGTACACATGGTGTGTACACACTGTGTACCTTTGTATGTACTTTAATCAAGTTAAAATTTTTTTTACCTAAATTGATTTTAAACTTCAGAATGTTTTTACTTGCGTTTTTTCTTGGTACGCATGTGAGTACATATAAATCAATTAAAACCAACAGATTGTGATGGCCATGCACACGCTGAAAATCGAATTAGATGTCCCTTCTTGCTGGTGCATTTTCTACATACAATTTTTACTGTGAGAGTTGTGTTCTGGTGCAAGGTACGTTTGAATTTAGTAGATATTAGTCTGCGCTATAAAGCTATAGTTACTCTTGATTTACCCGAGACCGAAAGAGGAGCAGTGAACTCGACAGTGCCAGCGTGGTTGCCTACACGACATGTGTAGTTACCATTATGCGATGAAGAGACGTTATGTATGGACAATATACTTGAAAATGGGGTATACTGATTGATTGTTAACGACGGATCCGGTGGTAAAAACTCTTCGCCTTGCTTTGAGGTCGTGCTCAAATATTTGATGACAGCGGTATTGCTATTGGCAATGGGTGTGTTACTTAAAATAAGTACATTGTTTCTGTGCCACGTTATGTTGAACGGTTGATCTCCTTGGCTACTGGAACACATTATCTGTGTCCGCATACCTTCAGTAATTTCATCTTCAAACGCAAAAGGGGAAATACGCGGAGGAACTAAATATTTGCAAGCAAAACAAAGCAAAACATTTAACTGGTTTATTATATGATGTCCATAAATTTATGAAACTAGAAAGAAAAGCTACCTTCGACTTGCCGAAGGTTTTGTACCAGTGGTGGCCACCCACACATCCACATTCTTAAGTTACGTTTGTGTGGTGCAAGCAAGCACTAGTCTAATACGTTTTCTTGCTTAGAACCGAACGAAAACATAAGCACAGCCCGAACACAGCCGAAGTCACACGAATGTGTTTACACTCGTACGTGTCTCGGCAGAGCTTGAGCAGAGGTACTGCTGGGACTGTGGGCACCACTGTTTTATATTGAAGTAAAAGACGAGCAGCACGAACACATATAAATGATCTCTGACTCCTATAGATTACTTCATTTCCCAAATTCGCAAAAAGATTCGTGTTTAAATGATTTAAAATGTTTTACCGTTTTATTGTTGTAATGTTTAGAGACTTAAATGATAAAACATAAAATAATATATAAATAGATATATGGCATTCAATAATTCGTTTGATATGTTCAAGTAAGTTCAAGTTCAATCAAATGTGTTCTTCAATTTGAGAGAGCCACAAATATTGGAAAATGTACACGGGAATACATATACACATAGCATAACTATTTAAAACCTTAATAAATGTACATTTGTATACAACGACAAACCCATAAAAAATTATTTACATTATATGAAGAGTAGAACTAAATACTTTAAATATATAATCTAAATCATGCAAATAAATACTTCTTAATTTATTATTGATATTTAAAAACACAAATCTCAAATAAAATTTAAACCACATAATAAAATGCAAACAAGATATGAAATATATACAATGTTTTACAGGTTCAGTTAATCTAAATTGGAATATTGCATTCTAACTATACATCCATAGTACATACACTACAATACTATAGGGGAAATCAAGCCATTGCAAGTACCATTAACTTTGAGCTGTGCAGAGTGCGTTACAGTAGCGGCATCATTTTGAACGCGACACGTGTAAGTGCCACTTTGGTCCCTCGACACACTTGTAATGCTGAGGGCGCTGGTGAAATCATCATTTTGGCGAATTGTCACTTGGTCGCTACTTTCACCACTATTACGACCATTGTCATTCGAAGCAAAGTTTTCTTTTGGATTTGTGAAGGTTATCGCCGAGGCCATCGGTGACATGTGCGATGATGAAAACTGCGATATTGATCCGGTGCCGAAACCCAATGCAGCAACGCCACCGGTACCTTTAAGCCCACCGCTGACACTGTCGGCCGAGGCTGCCGGTAGCAGAGGTTTTCCATCCTTTAGCCAAGTAAATGAAAGCGGTAGGTCCCCGGTGCCAATAACGCACTGAATACTTGTGCGGTCACCCACATTCAGATCGCGTGCGAATGAGAATGGTGTAATCTTAGGTGGAACTGAATGTTGATGTTAAATAAATATTAAAGTAGAACAATTTCAGAAATATAAAACACTCAATTTTGTGACTAAAATTATGCTGCTTGAATATTTGTTTCGGGAACTGAGTTTATCAATAGTAAACAAGAGTATGTTTTAATGTTCAAATTTATATAACTTTCTTGAGCGATAATCATGAAGTCTCAATAAATTTAAGAGACCACGTTGTGTAAAGGATCGAAGCTGAGCTTAGCAAAATGTACAAACTATTTTAAACAAAAATTCCTAATTATGTGAATCAGCAAAATATTTCATTTAACAGTTGAAATACCCTTATAGATATAAGAAACCGATATTGAAGGGATGGATAGATGAGAAAGAAGTAAGTAAATTTTTTGGTTGAAAGCGCTTTAGCAACAACATTTTCATATTAGTAATCACGGGAATCCCTCCGTAGAGATGCTGTTATTGAAAATTATAAGAGTTTAACAAATATAGTAGTGAAAAAGACTGATGTATTCATTTTTAGTCGGTTTGTTTGGGCTTAGCGTAGTTTTTTTATATCATTCAACTCTATACCCAAAATAAAATGTGTGTTTTCACGCCGTAAGTACTACAGCTAGGAAAACGACATTTTCGATGATATGAAACGTGGAAAGCTCTTTCCGAAGCGAAAGTTATTTATATTTTTTATATGCAACCGCATAAGAATGTTAAAAAAAAACTACTGATAAATACATCAACAAAGGATTATCAACTGACCCAAATCAAAACGCCAAATTGACGCTTAATAGCACTTTTGGCTAACAGCTTGAAGACAAGTCAGTTATAAAGATAGAGAGCTGTTACAACTCACAACTGTGGCGACAGAAACTCTGAAATGAATTCCGCGGATGCCAAAAAAGTGCAGGTGCGAATGTGAATATACCAAATGCAAATGCGAGTGCAATTTACAGTAGTGCAGTAGTGTAAATGATTGAGCTGTGCTGAGATAAAAAAGTTTTCCAAAATAAAATGTGTCTACAAAACTATATAAAAAGTTGAGTGCTTTTGTGGGCAAGACATACGACAGATAACATTCTTAATATTAAGAAAAGTAGCCTTGCAAGACTTTAAAGCTTATAGTGCGATACCCTCAGTTTCAGTTAAATGAATTTCTTTAAAATTTAGTCAGAGTACTTATTCATAAAAGTAAAATAAATAATAAAAACTATATAGTTTCACTAGACTCCATTCAAGCTTCTTTCAATTCTTCTGTAGAGAACCCGAAAGTATTCCCCCATTTAGGATGAAAATTATTAAATCTGATAATATATTTGGAAGGAGAAACGTGCTTCGTGCGTGAAAATGCAAATATGCTTTGATCTCATTCGTGCATTGCTTATCCTATCATATTTTTGCTTAAGAAATCATATAGACCCTTTTGCACGTGCTTATTTATTATTTATTTTTGGGCCATATTGTTGTCAATTCTATATGCATTTTATACAGTAACATATGTTTGTCACCATATGTAGACAAAAAAAAAGATAATATTAAAGAATTAACTTATAACATATTGGGAGAAACTGCAAACCCGTTATAATGTCAGGTATACCAGCTTATTAGAAGTAAGACTTATTTGTAAAAGAAAATATATTTAATCGTCTCGTAGCATGTATTATTAATGTTAAAATTGACACATATGAAGTACACATATACATACCCAGTACTTTAACTTCTACAGAGCGCTGCGATGTGTAGTTGTGCTTATTTCGGGCAATACATGTGTATGTGCCCTGATCGGCAGATCGTTGCACATTGTCGATAATGAGAGTTGCGTTTTGAACACGTTGTCACATGTTAATGGGCAATCTCAGACCGTCTACAAATGTTAACAATAATCAATATCTTCAACACAATAAACAAAAATGGCTCGTACCTTTCTCGATGTAAACACTTTCGATGGGATATCCAGCAATCGGGCATTTTAATGCAAACATTTTTCCCGCGACTGCAGATAGCTTCGGCATATGTCGTATATAGGGCATACCTACATATAGTACGTTTACACGTTGTTACTAATCTATGAATATATTAAAAATAATAGCCCTACCATAAATATTAAGCCGGGCAGAGTGCGCAACTTCACCAGCTCGGGATATTGCCTTGCACTCGTAATCGCCTCCATCCTCCGATTTTACTGCTGATATATTGACATGGCTTATGACATCACCAAATGCCGTTACATATTGACCAATCATAAGGCGATCCATCTAAAAGAAGAGCATTTTTAAATGTTATGCATATGTGCAAAATAGTTTCAAGATATAGGAATAAACGTTTCGTTCAATTGACTTACGTTAGGAAGCGGAAATCCGTCCAATAGCCATACAATTTTCGGTGTAGGATTCCCACTGGCACTGCATTTTAATGAAACCGTTGGTCCTGGTTGCATAGTTTGTTCTATAAACTTATATAAAAGCTGAGGCGCAACTTCTATAGAGTGTAATTAAACATAATTTTAATAGGCAAGCACCTCAATATATATGGTAAGTACTACATACCGCCTAGTCTTAATTCCGCTGAGCTTTGAGCCGACTCAAAATCATTTTTAATCAAACACTGATACATTCCCTTATCTTCCTTGACGATGGACGTAATGCGTATGTGTTCTTTTGATAAAAGACGCACTCGAGATCCCGAACGCAGAGTTTTGCCATCTTTAAACCATGAAACTTGTTGTTTCGGGAATCCGGAAGTGCTGCAAATCTACAAATCCCCGATAAGAGTTCTGCCATACATGCAAACGTTGTATTAAGGTCACTTTACTCACTAAATCAGCAGTTTGGCCAAGATTAACAGTTTGTATGTTGGGCTGCAGGCTTGCTGCCAAAGCAGATGACACCGAGAGATTCACCTCCAACGTCTCACTACCCTCGGAATTCGAAACGGTGCAGTAGAATGCACCATTATCAGTTTTCGCAACGGCTGATAGAATCAGAGTGCCATCTTTGATTTTTGCACGCCCAGTAGCAAGCATGTGCTGCATAGATTCCTCATTACTCTGTCTTGTTGTGTGCCATCTGTAGTAAGTGAAACAAGTTTGTTTGACAGATGCACATCACTTAGTTATCTATAAACGGAATATCGCTAACTTATCTCAGCTATTGAATACGATCATTAACAAACTCACATCTCTATGTTATCAAGAGTACATCACTAATTAATGAAATTCTTTTCTCTTGCCAGTGTTGCCAGTTCAGCTGTGTTCCCCGTAAAACAATTCAGACAACGCTGCACTACTCAATGAAATTCCAATCTCCATTAGAAATTTAATATCCGTCAGACCATCACTATTCAATTTATAGGTACTGACACATCCCCTGGCATCTCTTCAGGTGTGCAATTTTGTATACCTTGTTCCAATAGGAGCAGGGTATATAAAGGCTGTTACCTTTTTCGCTCATATCTCGTTTATGCAAATTTTCCATTTTGTCTTTACTTGTTTTGCTTGTACCGTAACAAAATTTTAGCAACATTTTGGATATTGAAAGCTCCGCACCGCACGTTGTTATTTTTTTTTACTTACATATTTACTAGCAAACACACATGGTACATGTGCATGTGTGTGAGTATGTACAATTTCGCTTCGCTAGCAACGAAGTCAGTGGCCTGGGCGCCTAGTCAGCACTATAACATTGTAGTATAGTGCCCAGTGCCCAATTTGGTTCGAAACATACATACGAGTATCATTGTAAGTACATACGTACGTATGTAGTACATATGTGCATACATGCACAAACGTGCACGGGCTATGTACATATGTATGCTTGTACATGTGTACTCACAACTCCACACAAGTCACAAACCAAAGAAAATCATCACACCAAAAAAAATGCAAGAGGAGAGCATCGCAAACAAGGCAAATAAAACTCTATTGTCGCACAGAGGGCCTCCTAACTCTCTTTTGGATCAAAAAATGTAATTAGAATATTTATGTGCGCTTGAAATGCAGCGCAATCGGTCCGTATACATATGAAAGCGTAAAAGATGCTCTGATAAACGTAATTCTAAAATTGCTAAAAGAAATTTCATTTTACTGAAGATAAAAAATGTGAACAAACAAGAGGCGACTGTCGTGAATTCTATAGCCACGTGCAAACACGCACACACGTATGTACGCGCATATGTAAGTACATGAGGAAACAGGGTATCTTTAAAAGACTCCATTACGTGTGAGTTTGTCTGGAAGTGTGTGTGCGTCTGTGTGTGCATTAAAACAAACGCAGTGGGGGCGTCTCTTTTAAAACGCTTTTTGACCAGGATTCCCACTGTGCGCCAGTCCGGACTAAACTTGCACAAGGGTATGTATGTATGTTTATATGGATGGATGCTTGTTTGCTTGCACATGTATGCTGTACATGTGAGTATGTGTGCATACTTTTTATACACTTGTTCCAAACACACAGTGGCTCACAGTTTATTTCGCATACATGTTGTAGCGGTTATTTCCACATGGGAGTGTGTGAGTGTTTGCATCAGGGATGGCGCATCTTGGTATTGAGTATCGCACTTTTACTTCTTTAGATTAAATATTTAATTTTAAACCTTGACGCTTAAACTGTTACTCTTCTAAACAGAAAATAATGCTGTGAGCCACTGTGCATGGTAAACACAAGCAAACACACATGCATTTACATGCATACGCATGTATGCGCACATACCAAGTCGAGACCGGCACATCATTAAAGTGAAGTTGCCGGATTGGAGAGGGGGAGTTAACCTATCGGACTCGGAGAAATTGCCTAAACGGATGCGACCTAGACCAACCATGCATACGTTTGTTAGTATGCATGTGTGCAACAAATTGGTGAGTACTGTTACATGCAGATGAAAGTCTAAGAACACACACACACATTCATATGTATGCATAAATGAATTACATACATGCATATTTGTATGAAGGAATCAAGGAATGGAGCAAATTCAGATAACTTGCTTGAGAGCATTGCCCTGCTGCTGAAAATATATACAGCTGTATGCATTTGTGAATGTTCGTATGTATGTGTATGTACTCGATATGCATGTGTAGAAAAAATTCTTATTATGTATGCCTCTATTTAGGAGCAAGAATCAAACCACTGCTCAGAGCACCCTTTTTTTAAGTACTCAAGTCTGGATCCACCACCGCATCGCGTCCATTAAGCTCGAGTACGGGCATTGATAAAGGAAGTACTCACTTAAGGTCATGGTTATTGTTCTTCAAGTTAATGGTAGGGAAATAAAAGTAATTTGTACAGTCCCGGCACATCTAGTGCCCGGAGTTGCGGGGTACATCATAAATTAATGACTTTAAATCGTTTAAAATTTCAAGTAACATTGGAATATGATTATCTTAATCTTTATGACTTTCGAGCTAGCATAATTAATTGTGAATAGATCTTACCTGCAAGTTGGCTTCGGATTTGCGTAAGCTATGCAAGCAAGTACCAAAGGGTCTCCAACTCGAGCGACTAACGAAACTCTTTTCTCGTTGATTATCGGTGGAACAAGTTCACGTATTTCTGGAATATTCAAAGTATATACATATATTAGTAGACTTGTTTCTAAAATTAAATTATCGTCCCAGCTTTCAAAATTCATCTATCTGAACTCACCTGTTAGTTGTATTTTGCCCGCGTTGCTACTGACTACCGAGTCCTGCGTCAATTTGTGATGTGTTCGGCAACGATAAACCTTTTGCGAATCATTCTTTGTTATATTATAGATTAATAGTTCCCCAGTGGGCAACATGTGATTTTTTCCATCTATAATATAAATACGAAACGTGTTAAATAAATAGCAGACATTCTAATAGAATAAAATAACTTTAAATAAACTTACCACCCTCCAATGATGGATAAATATTGAAATTCGGTTCCTGTAACCAGGAAGTTACAGTTACATACTCCTTTACAAAAGAGGGGATGTTGCATTTTATCAAAACATTACTTCCAATAAATCCACCTGGATTTTGAACCTCCGGTTCGTAATGTTGGTAAACCACTGAAGTGAAAATCAATTGCGTATATTGATTGAGTTATACTCAGCATGTAATATTCTTTATTGGTGCCTACCTGCTTTTACAACAATATCTCTAGATACTATTGTACCCACGCTATTTGATGCTGTACAGCGATATACTGACCAGTGCGCATCCTGTCGAAATTCTTCAGCCGAAAATGGCGGAAAGTGTAATGAATTATTTGCCAAAATGTGTCGGATCTGAAAGATGCACAGAGGCAAATGAAGGTAACATGGATCTATCCAAAGATCATTAGTAATATATAAAAACCTTTGGAATTACCTTCGAAATGGAAGTAATTGGATTATTTTCCTTATCAAGCCATTGAACAGTGGGCGGTGGATTTCCGAGAGCTATACAATTCGCCGTGCTTCCAGCTGTGTTCATAAACTCAATTCTACTTGGCGGTTCAAGGGAAAAACTTGGTCCTTGAGTATCAATATAGTTCGAAAGGTCTTTTTTGTTGAAATGGGAAAACAATGGAAACATTGTTGTGAGAAATAAAATGATATTCATCCAACTCACATGTCTTATCACGGTTCTTACCTGTCGTTCCTGCAGTGTAGCAAAATATAAATGTAAAGCTAATGAAGAATAACGGCGCCCACATCTCATCGCAAAAACGAAGCATTTTTATAGATGTTCAAGTAGAACCTATGTAATATCAACTTCATATATTACAAAATCGTAGCGGTTGTTGTATTAATCTGGAAATTTATAAAGAAAAGATTTTGATTATATTGTAAAAGAATTAAGAGTAATAAAGTTAATAATTTTAAATTAAAGACGATGTACTTTGAAGGGATTTAATAAAGGTTTAAAAGAATTGTAACCAGATTGGATGTTAAAATAAGAATCAAGCTAGATAATTATATAAATAGATAACAGTCGCCAAATAAATAAAGAAAAAGTTAGTATACCCTTTTTGACCATTTTCAATGGTCGAAGGGTATAAAAAGTAAGAGTACGAAAATCAAAAATATTCAATCAAACTCAACGGACTTTATCCAAAGCTATTTCTATCAGTACCACTCAGGGTAATATATTTAAAGTTGCTGCAGTGAGAGATAACCAATTACCGCCAAAATATTGTGATAGCCTTCTGTAAATTGGAGAAGATAAAGTGTACGTAAAAGCCGAACTACATAATGGTGAAACTACATCAAGCACTTGTAGACTCAAACTTGAGACTCCACATTAAAAGCTGATGACTCCCACAAGCCAAATATTGGTCATAAGAAGCTATCAAAATGCACTTAACTCTTAGCATGGCAAGAGAACGCGATTATTATAAATACTTTGCTCTGCCTGCAGCGTATGCCTGTTGGTGTGGGTGTGTATTTATGAGTAAAATAAGTTGAGAATTTTGCGAATTGCGCAGGTCCGTTGACTATTTAATTCATAAAACAGCTGTTTGTCCGATGTCAATATTGCAGACAGAGTTATGCGCCTTTATTAAGAGCAGTCAAAATAAATTTATAAAGATATGGAAATAATACTATAAAACCATATAATATATTAAAAATTTTTGAATAGTGCACGCAGAATCACTTTCCAAAAAATCCTGAATCACTTTTCAAATATTTTTGGTATTGTTTTTATTAATAAAATATTTTAAAAATATTTAAGTCGTAAACACGAACAATATTAATTGTTAAATATGAAAAAAAGTTATCTATCTGTATCCAAAAACTGTACGTTTATATGTTTATTTATTTTAAGCTCTAATAATAATAATACCGGACAGATGATTTTAATTTCATAAACACAATGTCATATTTTCTCTTATCACATTTAATGAGCATTGCAGTTCTTGACGCGCACACATACATACACAGACAGGAGTGGTGCTCTTAGCAAAGAGCGCCTTTAAATAGGTAAAGGCAGGCATAAAGAGAGAGAAATATTTATCTATTAACCGTTATAATAATTAGTTATGCCTCGCATGTGACAACACGCGATAATCAAAACGCTGTTATCATAATTCTTATCACTTGTTTACCAACCATTTCACACTCTATCAAATGTTATACACACTTTTCTGGAGATTTCGAGGATTTTCACTTTGAGTATCTGTTGAAGATAATCAAATTATAAGGCAATATAGTGTCCCGTTGCCGGTGTATATTGTTTTATAAATAATTGTTAAAGACAATAAACAATTGACGGAACAACGCGCTAAAAGTGGAAAACTACAAAAAATTCTGTATAGAGCAAACTTGCTTTTCTTGCTTTTGCAGGTAAAGGGCTTTTCAATCCATTGGCATGAAATTTGTATTAAATTCGCGTTGTTTTTTCGACCCGCGTTGCGATTTTTACTGCTTGCGCGAACGTCCAACTCTTCGGACCAGTTAATGATGACTGCCAAGTTCAAAAGCTGCGTTTTCATGGTGCGCATCCCCAGAGAGAACGAGCTGAGGAAGTACCATGTGCACCGTATCCTCTGCGCAGATGCTGCAATCTGCACTGCCAGAGTGTATAACAGCTGCGGAGTGGAAAGCTCTTATAACAAAAGCTCGACTTGCGGCTGCCGTAAGAGAGTTGTTTTTTAAATCAGTTATCAGTAAAAATTTTCAGTCTCTGCTTCGAGGATTATATCCAGATGTTTTTAGTAATAGTAATTTTTAATTTAATGTCAATTACTGGCAGTACACTGAAACAATATATAATTAAATACATTTTATAATTTAACAAAAAAAAAAATTTTTTTTTGAAATATTTAATAAGTTTAAAAAGTTAAAATTGTTATTATTATATAGGATACAAACTGGAATAAAGTAAAGCCTTGTCAAAAGTTTTCAGTTGATTATATAGTAGGTATTTTACGATACACTGATAGATTTATATTTGATGAAAACAAACATGATGAATATTTGTAATAAATAAAACTTTACTTAAAAGACATTTTATTTACATATTATACTATTATTTACATTTTAGTTCGCTTTATACTAAGACTCCCCGCACTTTCAGATGGCCTCTTTTTGGCTAAATTGTGTTGGTTATCTCTGAAATTGTAAATACAAATAGTTAAATTGGGTTTATTTAAAATAGTTTCATTATTCTTACCCTGCTAAATTGACTACATTAGGATTTCTATGTTCGCTGGAAGGGAATCCACTTTCAGCAGATATTGCTTTTGTTGTGCGTATATTTGCCACAGGGGTACTACTATAACTTGTTCCAGTGGCTGACTTCACATTGGTATAAATATTTGCTGGTGTATTTGTATTCGATATTTGAGATGGCAAGGATGTTTTAGTAATACTTAATCCCGTTTCTGTTCTGCTCTTTTGGTTTAAGGTTTTGGGGTCTATACTACCAATTATACTGGGTGATGAAGTTTCAGGCTTTGAGAGGGTTTTTGTGACAGGACTTTTACCAATATCCGTCCTTAACATGGATGAATATTCTTTCATCATTTTCTTTGTCTGCGATACTAAAATTGGTATTGATTTCTCTTTGCCTGCAAGAACCTTTTGGGAATTGGTTAGTGTTGAGGCTTTTGGCAAAGGAAATAAATTCGGATTCGAGGGTTTTCTTGGCTTGAAAACATTTGCCGTTGTCTGCCTATTACTTGCACTTGAAACTGTTGTCCCGTTATTTATCAATTTATCCATTTTATCAATTAATTGACTTTGTGATCTAGATTTCTCATTGGGTGGGTTAACTGCAGTAAGGGAAATACTGGGAGACATTTCATTAAGTTGCTTCGTAATGCTAATCGTGCCAGGTGGGCTATTAGTTGGAATTATTTGCATGTCAGTTTTGGGAAAAGTGTTCGATAGTAGGGACGGCCCTTTATCAACAGGGAAACCCGATGGGAAGTTTGTGCTTCCCGTATTTGGGTTCTTGTGACTTCTATCATCATCATTTACCAAGTTTATTTGTCGTTGTACAGGTGGCAGCGGAGGAGTTTTCTTTGGGGGTAATGGATTTTTCACGGGAGTGTTGCTTGTAAGATCAACGGAAGTTGTAGAAAGTGGATGTTGTTTTCTTAAAGCTTGCATGTTTCTATCAAACGGTGTGATAGCAGCCAAACTTGGTGAGGATGTCGGTGTGAGATCGACTGTTGTTGTGGGTCTCAGATCCTGTGATATCGAACCCTTATTAATACTACCTTGATCGCCGGAGGATTTTGGCCTCCCTGGTTTATCCTTGGTAACACCGGTTTCTAATATCTTTTCAGGATAGAGATCGTTGGGAAGGGATGCTTTCATATTTGCAAGCAAACTTTCTGCTTGACCTGGCGTGGAATACGATTGGTTCGAGTAATTTAATAGATTTCCTAAGGGATTTTCAAGCAACTGTTTATATTGACCTAAGCTCGTAACAATATTATTTAGATTCGCAGTTGCTTCTGTCGAAGTTGTCGGGTGAAGTGCAGGGTGAGCTAAAGGGTTGGTGCGGTTCTTTTGGGCATCAAACATGCTGAAGTCCTTTGGATGTGTCTTTGAGCTAGAAAGACTTTGCATGCTTGACAGAATTGATGCAGGCGATTGCATATGATTAAGGTTTGGGGAAGTACCAACTCCAAACAGAGAGGCTGCTAGACTAGTGTCATTTAGACAGGCGTTCATATCCGGATAACGGAGTGATGAACACTTTTGATACAAGTTTAAATAATCTAAATAATTTTGATTTAAGCCATAATTATACGGCTGCATAAGGGAGGGCGATTGGAGGCTATAATTCAGCAAGGCTTGCATCTGTAAGTCCAAATAATAAAGTTAGTATTTTTTATTTCAAAATTTACAATATCTACTCACATCAAGACCCGGAGGAACTGCCCCGAAATATGGATTGAGTTTTGAAGGCAAAACAGAGTTAGGGAGTCTGAAAAAAAAACGATATTATATTACAACTTATATTGAGAAAATTTAACTTACTTTTCTGCATTTGATCCTTCTTGTTGAGCTGGAATATAATGAATAGCATATTAATAATTCTCTATGTAATATATTTTAGAAAGTTCGTACCTAAATTCATTTGTAATTCCCTTTCATATGTGTCCCATGCATCAGCTTTCTCTTGCTCACTTAATTCTTGCTCCACTTTATTTTCCAGTAGACTGTCATGTTCATGGTACTTATAAACCAACTCAGATTGCCGCAATAAGTGAGCTAATATTGTGTCTTTAGGAAGTAACGGATAAGGTCGTTCGCTTTGTTTGGGATAAGTTAAACTGGAATTTGAAAAATGTATTATAAATAATCTGAAATAAAATTAATGTTTCAAGTATATAGTATCTATGTATTTACGTATAGAGTTCTGCCAATTCAGCCATATTGTAGTGCCTATCAATTTGTTGCTCGTCAACCACTCGGAAGCTCATAGCTTGTTTTGTAACAGAACGAGAGTACACTTTTTCCTCCATGGTTCCCTGCACAGAAATTACGTATAGTTTTCATAATTCTATTAGATTACGATGTGAAACTTACCATTGCGATCAACCGATAAATATAGCAATTCTTTTTCTGTCCCAGACGAAAAATACGAAAGATATTTTGCTGATCGTTAGATGGATTCCAGGATGTGTCCAATATTATGACTCTATTGGCGCCAATAAGGTTTATTCCCTGTCCGCCAGCCTTCGCAGAGATAAGGAATACGCGCGCTCGTCTGTTCGCTTCACTGTTGAACCTCTTTATCATTTCATGCCTAATATTTTTTGGGGTTTTACCATCCAGTCGATAATAATCTTGACCACTGATCCAAGTACTTGCAGGTTTAATGTTCGAAGGTACATCTAAATAAATGATACAAATTGAAGTTGTAATTGTAATTAAATGTGCGGTATAATGAATTTGGATATTATATCATTACTTACAAAGGTGTTGTAATATTTCAGGATCATTTTGAGTAATTTTCTTAAAAAAGTATTCAACCACATTTAAAACAGCCACAAATGCGGAAAAAATCAGACTAAAATTGAGAAAATTAAATTATCAAAATTTTTTCACAGTAAAGAATATTTTAACCTACCATTTTTCGCCTTTCTCTTCACACATTCTAAGAATCGAAAATACTGTTCGTAGCTTATTACTTGGCATTATTGTTTCCAAGTCTTTTTTCGAAAGGTATTTTCTCCACCAATCATTATTCACAGAAATGAGACCAGTTTGACTATCATAAATGTCGTCGGGTTGATCGTCATCGGAGTTTGGGCATCCTGGTTTCTTAATTTCTTTTTTATTTTTTTGCTAAAATTATAATAAAATCGTAGTTTGGTTATATAAATAATTATGTTGGTGTGCTTACCATATTAGCATTTTTCCAGGCATCTTCCAAAACTTTCGGATGTGTCCATATCTACATATAATTATATTCAATTAAATAATCCTTTTTTTACATTTTCCAAGTTTAGATTATTACCTTTCTTAAAACTGTATAATCAGTTATAAGGCTTTTGCCCCGACTATCTCCACGGCTTGCTATAGCCTCCAAGATATATTCATATAGCGTGTTCTACAAAAAGGATAGAAATAAGCAGTTACATAGATGAGTATAGTTGTACCCGTATTTATATTGTTACCTGTACTGCAGTCATCGGAATGAATAGAACATACTCAAACTTTTGTGGTAAAAATGTCTTTAGCAACTCGGCTTCCTTCCTCTAAAATATGAAATACATTAATTTATTAATATTGTCCACAATTAAGAATTCAGACTAAGCTACATACCTGAACAAATTTCGATAACTTTTTGTGCAGAACGAAAGATCTTTGCTTCATCACAGTAATATCCTTCTTACTTGAATCCTTATGTTGTCCATTCTTGATGGGATTGCAATATAAATTGGCAAATTCCTTTTCAGTTCCAAGATACAGTGGCTTTATAAAGTTAACCATACTATAATCTATAATGGAAAATTTATGAATACATTTTTTCTATTACAGAATCTAAATACACACATTCTTTCAAATGATTCTGAATTGGAGTACCGGTAAGCATAATACGTTTCGGTGTTACAATTTTAGCAACAGCGAGACTAATCGCAGACTTGCTATTTTTTATAACATGACCTTCATCACAAACAACGAGATCAGCACCTGAAAACAAGCAGTTCATATTGATTAAAATGTAGTATTTTTTAATTTTGTTGGTTTTTATATTTACCAGGTTGGAGCAAATATTTATTAACTTTATCACGAATGATCTCCAATTTAGCGGAACTTAAATTCCCTCTGTTTTTGTAGGAGTGATAAAAAACAAGAGTCCGAAAAGCTTCGTAGCCAACTAATAGGCAACCCGCTTTGTTAAGCGACCAAGCTGACCATTCCTCTAATATTCGTAATTTATCAGATATATCTCTAAAAAGAAAGTTAGCATTAGCAAAAATACTTCAGCAATGAAAATTTAAACAATCTTACGATGCATCCGGAAATACGAAAACTTTCATATGAGTTTTACGCTTGAGTGGACCCAACCAGCGATGCATTTCATCTGCCCAATTCATAACTGTGCTCTTCGGACAAAGCACAAGAACCTTAGTGGTATTCAGCTCTTTATATGAAACGACAGTGTGTAACAAAGCAATAAGCTATATGTAAAATTAAGAAATATTGTTAGTTACTAAAGCAGCATTTTATAACAATATATTACCTGTAGGGTTTTTCCAAGACCCATGCAATGAGCCAAAATGCACCCGGAACCAGAGCTTTTCTTAGTATGATCAATTCCGCCGTAACATGAATCGTACATAAACTTGACGCCATCGATTTGATGAGGTTTTAAATATTTGAGAATTTCTTCGTCGACTTTGATAAATGTTTTGGTTTTTTCGATATAGTCGAGTATTAAGCTGCTTTTACTAACTGAATTTGGGCTGTTTTTAATGGCTTTTGATAGTATTGTATGTTTTTTTTCAAGCCTTCGTATTCTCTCAGTTTCGGACTTTTGAGCAACTCTTGTCTCACTTGCCAATTGATCAAGACGAAGCATTGGTTTGATAAGTCTATTCTTCTCCTGTTGGGGTTCGGGTTCCACTTCCGAAAATTCACTCTCTGAACTTAGAACTATTTCTTCATCATGATTACGTTTTTCTGCTTCAGCCCTTAACTTTTCCAATGATTTCTTAGATTTCTTCTTTTGATTAAAATTATCATTCCATAATTCATCACTAACATCAAAACTGTCAGATTCTTTCAACTGCTCAACTTCTGATTTGTTTTCATTGTTTCCCTCATCTTTAATATCATCATCTTCGCCGTCATCATCATCTTCATCATCATCATCTTCAGGCTGAAAAACTTCTAAAAATTTATCCACGACACATGTTCTTTTTTCTTCATTTTCGGTAGAAGACGATTCCTTGGAAAGGTTGTATTCACTTTGATCTGAGAGCCCAGAGTCACTGTTTGATTCATTTAATAATTCATTTTTTACTTGCTCATTGAAGCGTGATAGATATTGACTCTCCGTTATGTCTTCGTCGTCGATCAGCTGAAAAAGAAATTATAATTTTGAATTGCATATAAATGTCAAATTTTCTGATACTTACTGGTTTACAACTTTCGGCATCATTTGATTCAGAATCGTCGTCCGATTCATTCAAGAAATTTAATTCTTTCGCGTGCAACTTCTTTGGCCTGCTTCTGTTCGTGAGTTTCTGGGTTGCATTGATTACGTGCCGTTTTTTTAAGCCACTCAAATTCGTTAACCTTTTCGAAAAAGTTTCATTGCATCAGGTATTTACATATACGAGTATCTTAAGTAACGCAAAAGAATCAAACAAACCTTTCAATTTCCTTATCCGTATTATCGTCTGATGAATAGGCTGATGCCTCAGATTTTAATTCAGAAGATATATGTCGGAGTTTTCTATTGGTAATTTCGAATTTTACAAATTTCGAAAGATCAATACCATCATCATATGCGATTTCCTTTTGAAGATTTTTTTTCTTATTTAAACGTTGACAAGAGTTACGATTACTAATTAAATCGCTTTTCGATTCATCGTCACTGACAGACCGATCACTTTTCATATCCGATGATTCAGATGTATCTTGAAGACTTCTTTTTGCATTATAATTGAGGCGGTGTTTCTTCATAATGTGGTTGGTTGAAGTGGTTTGTACAGATTGATCACTGGTATTTATAACATTAACTATTTTTTTTAACTTTCCAATTTTCTCTAGTATAAACGATTTGAATTCTTCTTCTGTTTGTTGCAAATTGCATTCATTATAAATTTCTTTAGCACAATCTTTTGTTTCAGAGAGAAATGTGGTAAGCGTTGTTTTATCTTCATTTATGTTATTATAGAGATTTTCAAAATATTCATCATAGGGTTCAATTTCAAGTGGCTCAGAACAAGTCGTTGGAAGATGAGTGTCATCATCATTTTTTGATGAACATTCGGTTGGCAAAGTTTCTTCTGTACATTTATTTATACACTCCAACTGCAGTAATCTTATTTTGCTTATAGTGTTATCTACGAAGTTTGACACACTTACTGGGAGATTTTCCACAGATTGACCGTTTGAGAATATATGACTTAACAGTACGTCCTTAACATTGTCTAGTTTTGGTTGGCTAATCACAATTTCTTGGGATGTGTAATTGTGGTCATTTAATGCATCTGACATTACCGACTCATTTAGCTCCGCAGTTTGTTCTTCCGGACTTCTTTGGAGCTCACACATTTCTCCAATATTGTTGATGGGAGAAGATGTATCAACCTGAAGACAGCCAACTTCAACTTGATTTACCATTTCCATCGGTAAATCTAAGAACTTTGTGTCTGTTATTCTTTCTTCTTCGAAAGTTATTTCGCTTTTTATACAGTGCTCCAGAGCCATTTCTGAACTCGAAGCCAAGTTAAAATTTTCGTTAGCCATATTATTGCCTTATGATATGCTCGGCGAATCTATTTTAATCTCTGCAAATTAAATGTTATGTTATTAATGAAAATAACAATTTTAACAAAGCTTGCCTTTATTTATACTTTACAACTGCAAACAATAGAAACCATCGGGACCGGTGCGATAATGATTGAATATACCATCCATGGTATAAATAAGTATATTTTTGATTTTCCTTTACAACAAGCATCCGGTTTGAATTCCAATATGTATTTTGTATCCCTATCCTTTATTAAGAGATAAAACAACAAAAAATATACTATAAACTCTCACGCTATTAGCAACAGAAAACGCAACGATTAGAAATAGAGATGAGCGATGTTTACATAAAATATGTAAAATGATTTTTTATCGATAGTGGATCACTTTTAAATTTATGTTCCGATAAACGAGTCCATTCAGGGTTGGCTAAACCCTTATTTCTACAAACTAACAAACAGCTGATTTTACTTCTCATTGTTTATGTTTATTTATTAATCAGGAGTAAACACATATTTAAAGTAAGTAGAAGAACTAATTAATGAAGGCTTATTTTTTTAGGATGGTTTTATCTCCAACTGCCTGCTTTTTTGGTTTACTCGTGCTAGAAGCATGATTAGGATTTGGTGTCATCGTTTGTTGCAATTTCTCAAGCAGCGTTGGATTTTCTAACGTAAGCAAAACGGAAGCATACTGAAATTAAAGATAACATCAATTTACTTTCATTTTTAAATGATAGTTAAGTTTACTTACTTCTGACAAAATGTGAAATGAACTTTTTTGAATGGGACTGTCTCCAATCAAGTTCGATGTTAACAATTTGGCCAAGTTTTTCCAATCTCTTGTCAACAGGCACCTTCGAGCAATATTCAGTTTCTTAACAGAATCTGATTGCCTTAAGTCATTTGTTTCGTGGTTAATTGGTACCCTACATGAGGAGCTTTTGTTTAACCAGAACTCATCATTTGGATTGTTCACAATTTCCAGAGTTCTCGTAAGAACATGTTTTGGAATTTGGCGCGGTGGGAAATTAAGAGGCTTCTTCCGACTGACTTTTTCGGGTTTTTTAGAACCGGCTGTGCGCATCGTAGAAAACTTATGCGATCTGCACAAAATCAAAGAATACTGAATCGATTTGTTGCTGAAATATAATTAAAACGTGGTATAAATAATATTGTTTAAAATTATTAAAGCGACGGAAGATGCAAAATAGCAAACAAATGAGTTAAGGTGGACACATTAGTGATGTCAGTTCAAAGAACTGATTCATCGATTATTATCGATATATGAACTAGTTCAACAGGTCCGAAAAATTTCGATAAGTGGGTCGATTTGAAATATACTAGTATAAACGCTCTCAATTATGAAATTTAATTCAAGGAATGCATAACACTTGATGTAACTTTTATTTTATATGTAAGAAAGCCTCAGATGCTTAACAAGTAGAACATTCGATTGTAGATATATTGAGTAAAAATAAACTTTCAAACAACCCCAATGATATAAGAGAGGGTACCTCTTGAGTTAAGAGAAAAATTCCCAAGAGTCGACTTGTGCAACTAATAAGTAGACTTTGATTTATAATTAAGCTGGGTAAAATTCAAAATTTTCTTAACATTACATTTTGGAGGGATAATAACGTATATCACAGACCACATAAATATTTCCCACCCCCAGATTTTGGTGCTTAACGGTATAAATCTATACACCGAGAGAAATAAATAGTACATAACGAATAAATATTTACGCACAAAATAAATTGACTTCTTATATAATAAATTAAAATTTAAGCTTTGAAAATAATGAACTGTAAATTATATAAATTAAATTATTTATTTTAAATAAACAATTAAAGAGAAAAAATGTCTCTGCAGGCTTTCAAATTTTGGTCCCACTTTGAATTTGTACGTGTATTTACAGTAGCATAATCACACGCGGCAGAAATATCCTCTCTGCAAAATTGTTCGCAATTCTTGTCGCAGCAGTCGAAGGCAGGTTTTAGTCCCGGGTTGCCAGTCGCTGGGTAATGGTCTTCCATTAAAATACCACTGAGATACTACCAGTCAGTTCGGTCTTCTTCCACTGCTGTCGTTAGAAAGTACTATACTATATGCGTGTACACATACATACATACGTACACAAAAGTTTGCCCATGTACATTCTGAAGGTTGTATTTAATATGTAGCAAAAATAAAAAAAAACCTCTCTGTTTCAATGTGAACATGCACATATAAAAATACTCGGAATGTCAATGCCTAACTAAGTGTGCATATAAATAATTTTGATTCATAAATAATTTTATTAATAAACAATTATAAACGTGCATAAAAACTCGTAAATACTCGTGAATAATCGTATTTATGCAAACATTGAAATAATTTTAGCTTGTATAAAAAATACAAATGTGTGTGCAAAAGATTTAAATTTTCTTAAGTGCCTTAATAACTATTTTTTAATTCTTAATATATTTATACAACTTTTCATGTGATGCTGAGGCTATTTATGTAATAGACGAAATTTTAAAAAAGAAATTCCTCTTAAACCATCCCGTTTTGCTGCCAAAATTTGTTATAATTATCACAAATAATAATAATTAACAACTACAAATTATGAAATATAATTCACAAGATAAGATTCGTGTAACGAACATATACCTACATATATATATATGAATATGTGTGTGTTTGTTGTGCAATATCTCGCAATAGCGAATCACAGTAGCGTGAACCTAAATTTGTGTTAGTGAGCGAAAGTAAATATTACCGTTATTTACATGCATACATATATGGACATACAAACGCACACACATGGGCATACATATTTATTTGTAAAAGTATCAACGGGGCCGCCAAAACATTGAAATTCGTTTTATTTGCAGGCTTATAGACCCATGGTAGTCCGCTAAAGGTCATTGTCGATTTTATCCTGAACTTATTTTCTTACCTTCTTTTCTTTAAACAAATGATGTTTTTCCGCTTACTTGTTTGCTATTACACGGGGGGTCTTGTTATTTTCTCACGCAATATACATGAATACATGCATACATATATGTATGTATGTATATGGCGCATTTACAAAGGTGTGGCATAATTTACGGGATTCAACAGCAAATAGCGGGGGTGGGGTAAGATGGTCTCGGTGCTGACAGAAACAATAGAAAGAATCAAATTAAGTGTGATGTGGCTAGACTTAGATTATCTTACATGGTCATGTATACATATGTTTTTATCTACTTATGTACATGCTAATATTGTTTGTAACAATGTTTTTCTAACTGTGTCTCTAGGTAGGGCAACAAAATTAAAAACATAGAAATAACGAGTGAAAAATTAGAAACTACAACGATCATCAAACAGCGACTCCATTAAAAGCAACAAAATGAATTCCATGTAAGTTAAACAGTTTGAACTAAGGATAATTACCCGATCATGCACACTTACAGATTAAAATTTATGCTAGGCTATCAAGCAGATCTGTGATTACAATTTCAAGCTGTATGGAGGCAAAAAAGTTGAAAATGTATCTGCGTTTTGCAATTTTTATCTTTGGGCTCCCCGAAAAGTATTGAATTATACTATAATCAATGTATATCGGTAAGAAAAAGGTTTATATTGTACATTAAACAAGAATTAATTTGCTATTCAATTCAATTGTTTAGTAGGACATTGCTTACACCAAATAATACTGAGTAACAGAAACCGATGACAGATATAGCATCGGCATAATGATTAATTCAATGTAAGTGCCTTTTTGGCAGTAGTATTTGATCAACATATTTAAAGTACTCTTCTAATTTGTAGCTTCTTACTTCCAAAACCGTCCGAGGCACTCTTGAACTTGACATAACTTTACATTTTCAAGGATTTGGCTTGAAAAAAACGTGCCGATTTGTTTTTGAAAAAATGCATGCCAATATAAGTTCTGATCGTGGAGGAGGTGGGGGGTCATGGCGATTACCACCCGACGAGACTCTACAAGTTCAAGATCCCAAACAAAAAGATACAGAATTGGATCTGGAGGACGGTCATAACTGGCGCAGTATTATTTTCTCTTTACTAGTTATTAGTTTTGTAATAGCTGGAATAATAACAGCCATATACCTTTTGGGGTACGTAAATCATAAGAAGGTAATTATTCTATCGGTAATTTAACTATCGTTTTGGATTTTTTTTTTAGATATGTGGACGAACTTTTATACTGGTCGGGTCGTAGAATGATTCTTGATGAATATTTACAAGGAGAATTGACTCCAACGAGATTAAAACCTTCTTGGGTAACAACGAAAAAATATGTATTCCAATCAGACGATGGAGGGCTTTCCATATTAGATACATCGCTGAACTCAATAAATATTTTAGTAACAAATCACACAATTCGCCAACTAAATGTTCGGGGATATCAATGTTCGCACGATCTTAAATACGTATTGTTCAGTCATAATGTTAAAAAAGTAAGTCAGTGCGATAGGTTTAACATTTATTTGAATTCAGATAATTTTTTTTTTTTTAGATTTTTCAGAAATCGTTTACTGCGTTTTACACAATCTATGATGTAGATAATGATCACCATATGCCTGTGAAGCTAAAGGACTCTTCCAAGGTACAAAGAACTCGTCTTCAATATGCAGCCTGGCTCGGAAATACAACTTCAATCATTATAGTTGCTGACAATGATATATTTGTTCGACAATCGCCTTCAATGGAAGAAGATATAAGGATTACTACAACAGGGCATGATAATAATATATATAACGGAATTCCAGATTGGCTCTACCAGGGTAATGATTTACTTCCACTTATCCTAACACTTGAAATTGGATTTATCTCTTAGAACTTATTTTTTGTGTATGCTACCTTATTATATTAAACTATACCATTTTTTAGAGGAAATTTTCGATATTCCGGAAGCAATTTGGTCATCAACTGATGGTAGCCACTTCATGTTTGCCTTATTTAATGATACCCATGTCGGAATGATGACATATCCATGGTTATCATCTGGAGCTATAATTGCCGGTAGCGGCATGGCATCGGGAAGTTCATTTCCTGAAACGAAAAATGTACGGTACCCCACACCAGGCACTGCCAATCCCGAAGTTCAGTTGTGGGTAGTTGATATAACAAATTTTATGGAAATATCCAAATACGAATTAACTCCGCCTCCTACTCTAAATGGGCAGTAAGTAAACCGCTGACGACAACATTTTATAACAAATATTATAAAAAAAATTATAATTTACAATAGGGACTATTACCTTACGTCGGCAGGTTGGATATCAAATAGCAATAATCAGGTATCTGTAGTTTTTATGATGCGTTCTCAAAACTATAGTATTATTGCTACGTGCTCAAAAGAACAGAACTGGATGTGCATAGAGGTAAGTGAAGGGAAACTATCATATAAAGTTTTAAGTTGAATCTATGTATGCCTTGATCTAGATTCACTCTGAGCGTGCTCCTGAAGATGAATGGCTCGATATCTTTCCACATCCCGTATTCGCACCAGATGGAAACAGCTTTTTGCTGCTTGCAAGTGTCCAGGAGGCGGGAAACGATCATTTCACGCACATCAAGCACATAACAATTACACATCAACGAATTTCAGTAATATCCCATGGCCGCTATGAGGTAAGGTCTTATTCAATTTTAAAAGTTAAAAGTAATTTTTAATTTTCCATTTCTTTCTGCTAAATGCTTTTTAATTAGGTTTTAAAAATCTTATGTTGGGATACTGCTAATCACATGGTATATTATCTTGCTACACAAGATAAAAAGCCTGGTCAGAGACATTTGTATTCCGTTAAAGATCCTGTTCACGATGACACCAGAAAGTAAGTCTGTCGGATTATATTTGTATGTGCATGACTTGCAATAGTTGTAATCCGAAGTTGTTCTATCGACAGAAGTGAGCCACAGTGTATAACTTGCGATTTGGGTGAAGCTCTGTGGAGTAGCAGATATTATTACGTGAACTGCTCCAATTTCGACGCATACATAACACCACCATTTGGCCTTGCAGCGAATTATGGAATTGAATACTACATTTTAGAATGTCAAGGTCCTGGGTTACCTGTATCAGGAGTACATATGCAAAAAACCCACAGTCTTGTGAAAATCCTATACGATACTCGTCCATTTTATACGGAAAGGCTGCAAAAATTGGCATTACCCATTCAGAGATCATTTGAGATACCATTACCGCACGGAAGTCGAGCTCAGGTACAATTACTCCTACCGCCAAGCTGGAGGGAAGAGCTTCGAGATGCAGCGTTTCCAGTTGTTGTCGAAGTGTAAGTACCATTAGTTTTCATTATAAATATGGAATTTAAATTTTACTAACTGCTTTACATAGAAACGGACGTCCCGGATCAGAATCAGTTTCGGAAAAATTTCGAATAGACTGGGGTACATATATGTCCTCTAGAAATGACGTGATCTATGTACGCTTGGATGTAAGAGGTGCCAAGGGGCAAAGCAAAAAATCTCTATATCGACATTTGGGAGGCGTGGAGGTTCAAGATCAAATCTCCGTATTAAGGTATTAGTGTTATTTTGGAAGTATTGACAAAATATGATTCACTAATGTTTTACTACTTGCACAGATATCTATTGGATACTATAAGCTTTTTAGATGAAACTCGTGTTGGTATTTGGGGTTGGGGCTATGGCGGATATGTCACCTCAATGGTTCTTGGGACGCAACAAGAAGTCTTTAAGTGTGGAATATCAATCTCCCCAATCACAGATTGGCTGTATTATAGTTAGTACATTCTATTAGAAATATTAAACAATTTATTACAAAGTTGTCTTATTTTTAGATTCTGCCTTTACCGAGCGAATACTAGGTCTGCCTGCTGAGAACTATAAAGGATACGTAGAAGCTGATGCAACGCAACGAGCACGTCTTATAAAATCAAATTCGTTTTTTCTAATCCACGGCCTAGCAGACTCGACTGCACCATATGTACACGGTGTTCAATTAGCTAAATCATTAACCGAAGCAAATATATTATTTCGATATCAGGTAGGTATATTAAAAATATTAGTTAAAATCACAATGATCGGATTCAATCGGATCGCATGAACTTTCTTTCAGTTACTTTGTATCGATTTTACCGTTAATATGATCATTAGATTATCTCTAATATTTATTTGTTAAATATTTTTGCAGACCTACGCTGACGAAGGTCACGAACTCAATGGAGTATTAGAGCACGTGTACTCTTCTATGGAGCACTACTTTGCCGAGTGCTTAAGCTTGGATCCAGATGATACTAAGCCCGATTTAGATCAAAATATGGTACCTGCTGAGTAGCAGAAATTTTAAAGCTAATCACGATGTAATCACAAGATTTAATGACAAGTAACACAAACGAGTATTTTTTGTTTAATACAACTATATTGTTTGTATTGTTTTGGGGAAGTTGGCTATAAATGGTTGCGATAAATAAATGTATTCGTATGTATGTATACCAAAATTTGTGCAAAGACAAAATATGGAAAAGATCTCTCCTATTATACGTGTAAATCTTCCTTAAACCTCGTTCTTTTTGGGAGGATACGCATTGCTTCCATTATTGAATCTTCCAAGAAGAAAATATTATAAATTAGTTTACATTGATTACACTAAAACAAGCGTTGTGACATTTTTAAATTTCAAATGTTTTTGCAATTACAATTACACAATATATGTATATGAATGTGGTGATAATTATAGTCCAGCATATTGTTTTTGTTATTAAAATTAGAAGTAGTGATTTTCCCAATCAAATAACCAACGTCCTGTTCGAACTTTGTTAAATAATTTTTATAATTTGTACGAGAATATAAGAACTGGGTAACACATGTAATACTATATTTCTCAAAATGTAATCAATTATACAGAAACAGCAATACATTTTTCACTTTACTGTTCAATATGATTTAACGGTACCCACACGTACATATAGATATATGAGCAATTAATAACGTTCTACTTAAATCGAATCTCGAATAAGCTTATGAGTAACAATAACTGCACAGTCTGCCAATGTAAATGCTATCGACAATTTGTCATTATCATCATTAACTTTATTCCAAATGTATAGATCCCAGTATTCTAGTAACTCACTTAATAAATGGAATAAGAAAATACTTGAGCCATTTTAAAAGCATACAAACATATAAAATAATCGAGTTCTTTATAGTAATCCATATGAAATCGCTTTCAATTGTACATGTATTGTTTTGTATACTATATCCTGTGTCCGCCACTTTTAAGTTTTTTTTTTCCTTTTATGTCGATCAATATTAATGCTGCCAGTCATTTATTCATTTATATTCCCGACACCTCAACAATTAATCAAAAATGTTTTATTCTAAACGGTTCCCGGTCCTAAATAATACAAAGGTGTAGTAAGTTTCTGTTTGCGGATGACAGTCGTGCATTATTCGTTCATTCTTTGATTTTTATCAAATCAAAACTGTAGTCTATTATAAGCGCAATCGTTAGGCTATGTTGTTTATTACTAATAATAAAAACAATTTTATAGTAATTTATGTATACAAGGTTAACAAGATAAGATAATCTTATTTTCCTCGATTAATAGTATGAAAATTCCATTAACACGCCATTAATAATGTGTTTATGTGTGTGTGTGTGTGTATATATATAAATATATATCGAAAATATTGGAGAATTAAATCAAATACAAAATTTTACATACGACTTTGTACAATGTGTGAACTTCGGATACTTCGAAGACGTCGTCTTAGTTTATTTATATATATTTTAAGATATGTACATGGTGATTAGAAATTTTACATCTAGATTATACTCAGGTGTAATTATAATTACAAAAAACATTTTTTAACTCTTCCTTATTTTTTTGAACAAATAAAATAAATCAATTTCATTTTAAAGGTTCACATGATTTTTGCCTGGTAATACACAAGAAAAGAAACGAAAACAGATAGATGTAAGTAACTGTTTATGTTGTTGTATTTATGCATTAGATAAATTTTTATATGTTTTATCTGTTTTGATACGTTAGGAAACTATTAATAATACGATTATATACTATTTAGTTTTTTTTTGAGTTTTCGATTTCAGATTCAATAAAGTTAATCAATAATAATTGATTCATCCATTGACTATCATAAATTGTCATGTGTTTTTGATTCCTCGTATTCTCCATTCCTGCAAAGACTTGGGGGTCGGTCCACATAGTTTATACACATGTGTATGTACATACATAGTAACATTCTGTAATCCTAATAGGTTTAACTTGTATTAGTAGGAAAATTCATTTTTTTTGTATATAATTATAATAATATTTATTTTCTGTTAATATTATACAACAATATTTATTATTTATCCAATTTAACAATGATCGTGTCAAACGATTTCATAAATAAATGTTGAAAAAATATTTTATCGGTGGATTCATTAATGAACATTAAGTTGCCACTATAAAAATTTGATGACAAGTCCAAATTGACATCAATGCTTCCGAAATTCGAGACTGATACAAAAGAATTCTTTCGTGGATAAGTCCTGACGATTAACAAAAGGTGGGATTTGCTGTAGGATATAATTTGGGTATTTGCCTTGTTACTGCCTGCTTTGCAAATGAAGTTCTTGTAGATCGATGGAGATATTTTGCGCAGCGATATCATTTGCTTCACCATTTCAATGTTATATGTCGATTTAAGTCCAGTGTAGTGTTCAGTGGAATTTTCAGAATTTTCTCTCCAAAGCTGATCTTTGCCGTGGGCTATGGCTCTTCCATGCGAATATCGAATACTCGGAGTTCCGGGTAATGTAAGCTGCATCATGGTGGCTGCTAGCACTTTTTTCTCATTAAACTCTGTGCTGCCTTCCGATAGGGACCAATGCACCGAAATTTTATCATCTCCCAGAGGCATCTGGTTAAGTATCATATCCAAGCGATTTTTCATTCTTTGAGTATCGTTTTCAATATGAAGTACTACATCAACAAAATCGATATGATCCAGCATTTGAGATAACTCCAATTGAGTTTGCATTTTAAGTACAGCTTCTTCAACAATAAGAATTCTATTTGGGCCAACAATGCGTTTCCATGAAGCCAGGCAACTGATCAGCTTCTTTTTCGGAATAGTATACAGTCCTTTCAGATAAAAACCATGTATACCATGATCAATCCAATGACTCAGTGCATCGGCAACCAGACTAAGAATATCATTTTCATTAATTGCCAATATAATGTGATCTAAAGGCAAATCCAATAGCAAAGTTATGTTGTGTGCATGCAAGCCGCTTGCAAAGGAACTTAGATCACTGAGACTACCTAGTTCTGGTCGGATAGTTTTAATAGATGAAGAATTCGTTTGCCCAGCATTATAATGGATTCCAGTTGGGAAAATTGAATTCAGCCGTACTGCCGAGATACCCAAATCCGCAAATTCCCGAATGTCATTTGTAAGTCCCTGAATGTCGCCTATTCCATTATTATCCGAGTCTTTAAAATCAACTGGACTTATCTCGTAGAAGACACTTCCACGATACCAAACAGTACTACGAATAATAAAATAAATACATATACTTTTTTACTATGTACAACAAAATTACGAAGAATACTCACTTTGGATTGCAATATTGAGGCATACTCAGTATTTGAGCAACAACTATCGAGCACATTGCCAAAACTCCTGATATAAATAGGAAAAATGTACACTTTCGAATAAGATTCCAGTTCCACGAAACAAAAAAGGGTGTTTCCTTTGATTTTCTGCGATTCGACCTTGAGCATCCGTTGGCATCCTGTGAGTAAATAAATAAATGTTACACTTAAATATGTTAGGTATTAAACGTATTACTCTGATTAACCTGATTTGTCACAATGTTGTTGTTCTGCAAGTGATGATAATTCACTTTGTTAAAAAGGTTTGTCGACGTTGCTTCTAGAGCATCTATTGCGATTCCTGTGCTACTATCGGAGGAGCTTGTCTCCGCTTTGCAATCTTCGCTATTGATATTCGATGAGCTGAAGTCGCTTGCTGCAATGTTTTGGCTTAATGGATGAGACAATAGCACAGGGCCACCGTTGCTGGAGAGTAGAGGACAAATGGAAGCCTCCTCATCTGGCAAAAAATTAGATACTGATGGCGACTCAAGCAGTGTCTGCGGAAGTTCGACTTCGAGAAAACTTGGCTCTGTTGATATACCCATGTTATCCATAATTAAAGGGTTTCCTGTGATGAAAGAGTATAAAATTTTATTAATTTATTATTATTACATATTTCTAACTCATTTTGAATAATCTTTCTCGGTCTCCATTGTGTTATTAACCCCATCCCAAGAAATAAAACCAATTGAAAAAATAAATTGAAAGCAGAGACGCCAGCTGCACATCATGTATGAATATGTGTGAGTGTATGGGTGTGAATGAATCAAATTCCAAAGTGTAGAATTTAGCAATCGCATCGTTTTTCATGTCGTTTTTGCTAATATCTAAATCAAATTAAGCACTTTTTTTTTTGTATCTTGATTTGTTAAAGATTCACACATAGCTAAATGTTTTTTTATACAATAGATACATAGATATAAGATATATGCAAGTTCCATTTCATACCTATATGTATCTATTTATATTCACTGAACTTTCCAAATTCGATTTTATATCCTTTGACTACATACCTGAATATAGTTTAGATTAAATATTCATTAGATTAAAATGAAATTTACTTGAATAAAATTGAAATTATTTTATTTGCCAAAATTTGTATGAAAGCTGCTTGGTTATGAACGCATTTGTCGCACATTGAAACCTGGAACAGTTTAAAAGCGCATGCGCGGGTTCGATACAAAACTTAATTATTAAGCATCGATACTTTTTAATTTCATTTGCATTAATCGTTTGACGCTGGATGATTCAGTCATCGTTACTTCCGGATCTTGTTCCCATTTTTTTATCGATCTTAGTTTTAAGTTCCTTTGCACCATCAGAGCTAAATCTGTAATTATTTTTTTTAAATAATATGCGCATAGATACATATATTAATATAACCTAATAGAAAAATGAAAATATAAATAAAATAATTCATATAAATCTTATTCAAGTTTCTAATATGTTTGCATGGTAACATTACTGTGTATAGCAAAGGGAATGAGAATAAGCAACCGTTACGCATAACAACCGAGCATGCTTTTGTTATTTTTGTCAAACACAGCCAGTCACTTTAATACTATTACAGCAGTCAGTAGCACAATATATATATACAAATATATACTAAAATATTTTGAAAGTAATCTACGAAAAAAAGATTATATTCAAAATGGTTGATATTGAGGATTTAGAGTCTTGTAATTTCGCAAACATTGAGGACCCGGTTCCTGAATTGGAATTGGAACCCGAGCTAATGGGAATCCTTCCACCAGACCATCCTCTTTTGCGTAGATTCCAACTATCTTTGAGGGAACACCTTTTACGTACCAAAAATAAGTTGGAAAATGAGATAACAGAAATAAAATATCGTGTTAAAGAAAAAGAAGATCGGCGAGAACAGCAAGGATTGGCATTATATGATATGCAAACTAAAATTGAATATCAAGAGAGTCAAATTAAAGATATATCAGCGAAAATCGATGAACAAATTGAGAAACGAGAAAAGGAGGAATCTGTGGTAGAAGTGCTTAAGAAAGAGTTTGACGAAAAGGAAAAGCTAATGAGAATGCAAAAAACCCTTTATAACAATCGCATGATGGAGTTGGAAGACCTGCAAACCTTACGTAGTAGCATCCAACAGTGGGCCTACGAAGTCGAAGATGAAGTAAAGAATGCAAAACGGATCGTAAGCAGAGATGCACAGTTGCAAAAGCAATTGTCCGAAGAGAAGAGAAAATCTGATATACTTTTCTATAAACTTGAAATGGAAGTCAAAAAGAAAGAGGGCGAGCTTGAAAATATACTCGAAGATGAAAAACAAATCACGGAGGTTGTAAATGTTCTGAATATGAGTATTGCAGACGCTAACACCGATTTGGAAGCCCTGCAAAATGAGCATAAGAGGCTAGTGCAGGCCTGGAGTGAAGTTATTATCGCAATACAGGCAAGAGATAAAATTATGTTTCAAGTTCAAGACAATATTCGGTAGGTACTTTAAGAAAACCAATGATACTTTTTAACAACTGTAACAAACTTTTTAGAAAACAACGCGAAGAGATTAAACTAAATTCGAATGGAATCGATGCAGTAAAAAAACAAATCGCACGAGAAATGGAACTTAACAAAAAGTTGGAGTCATTTCGACAGCGAATGGAAGATGAAATGATGGTTCTTCGTCGTGATTGTAAGATATAGGGTGTAATTATTATAGACATGTCTGACCCCATAAATTACATATATTCTGAATCAGTATCAGTAATAGGAAGTGAACTAGCCCTGTCCGTCGTTCCGTGTGTCCGTCAGTTTCAACTGTTTCTCAGTTTAAAAGCTATCTTGATGAAAATAATTAAATATGCTTATTATTTCTGCACATGTAATTCAGAACGATTAGGATCGGATCCATACATAGTATCAAAGCGAGACATAATTTTATGCACCATTGTATATCACTTACATTGGAAGGATCGAAGAAAATAAGAACCTGCAAGGGTATAGAAGCTTTGGCATGCCGAAGGTAGCTTTCACTCTCGTTATTATGATATAACGATTAGCATTATAATATTCGAATTCTGTCAGGTTTGCGAGAAATGGATACACTCACTGGGCTACAAGCAAAACTGGATGAATTCCCTGACTTTTTGGCCCGAACTGAAGCCGATCTACAAGAAGCATCTCGTGAAGGAGCAAAATTATTGTCAGAAATCCGCAAACTTGATTATAGTCTTGCTAAAAGCTATCAAAAGAAATTTAAAACTGAAGAGGATATTTTAAGGCTAGCTCAGGATCACCTCATTAGCGATAAGGCTAGTGCTTATCGCTTGAAACTATTGAATCAAGCACAAGAGAAGCGACGTAATGTCGACTGTTCGTTATCGAAAGTTCAAAATCAATTGGCGCAGGCTATGCTCGATGTAGAAAAACTACGGAGTGTAGTATTCAAGACTAAAATTAAAAATAACGAACTTCAAGAAACTGTTGATCAAGCTGAAACGAAGTCAAATAATTTAGAAGATGAATTAAAACGTATGCATTCCAAAATTGAATTAAAAATGCAACGATTCGAAAAACTTAACAGCCAAGTAGAAGAGATCGTGAGTAACGCTGGGGAGGATGGCGGTAATCCCACTGAAATGAAGGTAAACTTCTCTTTGCTATAAAGAATTTTTGAACTTGAATATTACTTATCGCCTTGTCGATTGCAGATTAAACAAATTGAAAAGCAAATTCAAAATGGCGAACATCAAATCAGGGAACACCAACAGTTTTGGATTATGCTGCAAAATCATTATGTCAACCTGACCCACAAAAGAAGTGATCAATTACTTGAAAACCAAGTGACTCGCAAACGTGAGCATTATTGTTCTATATTCATGCACATATTTGTGGAGATAAATAATAATAAATCTTTCCATATTTCTAGAGCTTTCAATCATAAAGCAGAAATCCCTAAAGGTTGATCAACAGCTGGAGATATCTGAAAGCAAGACAAGGGATCTTCAACTGGATATTCAAAAATATACATCAAAACTAGAACTGCTTAATGAAAAAGTATATACAAAGCGAAAGAATCACAATATTGAAGAGAGTGAATATGAACACGAACAGGCCGAACTCACCGAAAGACTTAAGGTAAGTTTGATGTTCGGGCATAGTATTCATTTACATTCCATAACTTTGATAAGTTTTTTCTATTTTAGGATTCAGAGCAAGAAACTTTGAAATTAGAAAAAGATATAAGTGACATACAAAACGAAATAGAATTGCATAAAGATTTGGTACTAGATAAGCACAGAGAGGCCTTATCGTGGGAGACAAAAACTAAACTAATCGAAGAGACAATTGATTGGTCCAAGACAGAGAAGTCATTGAATGGCGAAATCGGAGCTATGAAAATAGAAATTCATCGTATGACAATTCGTTACAATCAATTAAAACGTGCACAGGAAAAGCTCGTACAGGACTTGGAGCATTGCGTGATGCATCGCGAACAAATTTTTGTAAATTCAACAATCCAGGAACATGTTAATGCAAAGAAGAAGAAATATAAAAACTCTTCACAAGACCAAATGAAAATCGAGGACATACGTAATAAAACGAAGATTATACAAAATGATATAGTATATCTAACCGAAACGAATATACCAGAGCTGTTAAAAAATATAGAGCGCATGATTTACATCGTTAAAAGAGTTCGAAGTGATTTGCAGGAAGTTGAAGCCAAAGACGAGAAAATTCGAACGCAAATCGATGAAGCTATGCTCTTGAAACATAACAATTTAGAGCAGATCATTCTTAAACAGAATCGCGCGAAAGCATTCCGAAAGCTCAACGAAACACAAGGAATGCAGAAGAAGGTACGAACTGAATCTACACTCCAGCAACAATTTGACAATCAAATTGAAATGAACGAGTCTCTCATGGCTGTGATTCAGACCCTTATAAACGATTATCCAGATAAAAAAACGTTCTTTACTAAAATACTTAAGTTTTTAAAAGAGTAAATAAATTTTGCGTTTGTGCACTTCATTCGATTAATCATAGTCAATGTGGACATTTCATTTTCACGAGAATGATTTTATTGGAGTGATAACGCGCACTACAGTTGCCTTGGAGTTTTTTAACATGAAGATTAATAAAAAATATTATAAGTAGGGAAAGCTTTATACGAGCTTTATCGACAGAACTTCCTTTGTTATTCTTTGAATAACTTCTGTATTTATTATCCGATCTAGATAGACACACGCACAAAGCTCTGATAATAAAAAACGTTTGATAGGTGTACGATGCCTCCTTCTGTAGGTATCTGGTAATCAGCTTTAAAAAACCTACTAGGAATTAATACAAATGGTTTTTTAGATATACTCGACACAGACATAGAAGCATAAATAGAATACATATGTACTGAATACGTCTTTATTTTTGTTTAACAATTAAAAATAAGCACATAGTATCGTTTGATATCCTCTATGGATATACCAAACGTGTATCTTGTTAGACTGTCACTTTTTTGATTTGAAATAATTTGGCACATACATATATGTAGTTATTTATTATACACAGAAATTGCCTTAGTAAAGATTAAACAAGATTTAGTTTAAGAAAAAATTAACACCTGAACAATATTTAATGAACAATTATCAATACAATTAGACTTTAAAAAGACATTTATGAATTCATACTAAGGAGATCCTAGTTCATCCTACATATATTTATGCTCAAATATAGAGTATGGAAGTTTTATGAAATAAGTATACATTATATTAGATATAAATAAATTTGGAATCATGATCCTGCATATTTGATGATCCCACACGTTGTATCTTCTCATATTTTTACAATAATATATCATTCTGCAATTGTATAGTACCGGATAATAAACATAGTACAAGTTATTCAAAAAAATTTTTCACCATCGTTTTTTAGGCCTGTGCAGAGATCTGAGATCGAGTACAGAATATATTACAGAGAACGCGCCTTTACTGTAACACACTCCTAAATTGTTTATATATTTAATTGTAAGAATGTATTTTGCGCACCATTTAAGTTTAACTATTTTTAAATCGACAAATACATCTATAAAAATTGTTAAATTCATAAAATTCTCCAATATGGTTAGAAAAGTGTAACCTTTATATTTTCATATTTATATATCCTTGCAGAGATTTGATTTTATAATCACAAATGTGTAACGCACTTCGTATCGGAGGTTTATTACTTTTGATTATTTGCGGGCAGTAGTTAGTTTACCAAAATTGGCGAAAATCGGACCACATTACCAAAATATAACTACCACGTCTGCCGAAATTCGAATTTGCATATGGGTAACTGCAAGGATAATATATAATCTTCGAAATATACCGAGGAAAGTCATTCATATCTGTGATGCTTATGATTTCGTAAAATGTAATGTAAAACAATGAAAGTTCGTATAGATGCGTATTGTGAGCCACTCGTAACACTTGACAACCATATGTATATATGTATGTACGTATTTAGTAAATTTTGATGAATCATATGTATAAATAACACCAACATAGACATTGTTTAACATTTCTTTTTGTCATACAGACTAACGGGTTTCTTACATCTAGGATGTAAATTTTTTTTTGTTTAACACGGTAAATGAAATTTTTTTACATAAGATGTTTGATAACTTTAAATTTGAAAATGATAAAAAATCGTTTAGTGTAAAGTAAAACTAGAGTTTTCTTATGTGAGAACATGTAGTAAATGCGCAAGGTACATTTTGTTGCAGAAAATTACACATATTATACATACAGTCATAAGAATATACATACATATATATATGCAAGTGCATAGGTTAATTTGATTTACCAACAATGAAAACTTACAATTGTCTCGTTATGTTATGCATATATATATACGTGTGTATATACGTTATTATTATATATAATCAAAAAAAAATATGGTGTATTAAATATTTCAGATATAAAGCATGTGAAAATAAAACGTGAAAAATATAATACAAATAATTTAAAATAAAACCAATAGTTTAAAATGTGAGTTATTTTATTTTTTTTTAATTATTTAAAGCGCCTATTCTGGTTGTCGTTCTTTAAATTTTAAGGTTTCTTCAAATATTAATGCCTTTAAAGCATCACGAGATATATCATCATTTTCCATGTTAATACGAAATGGTACTTCAGCAACAGGCTATAAAAACAGGAAGTTCCACCAATTTAATACCAATTTTAACAAACGAGATAATATAAAAAATGACTAAGTTATACCTCATCGCCAGGATCGTAATACTGCTCCAAATATGGATGTGCAAGTGCTTCTTCAACCGGAATTCGTTTGTGCGGATTAAACGTCAACATTTTACCAAGCAAATCTAAGGCCAAAGCGTCTGCATTTGGGAAAAGCCTTGACCATGGCACATTTGGCTTAAAAGGCAAGGATTCTAGGTAGTTCCGTGCCTGAATGTACAAAATTTATTAATTCTTGACCAGCTCTTGATTTTTTCTTTATAGCATGTTACCTTTTCATTAATAATACACTCCAGGTCTTCTTGTGATGGTGATCCTAGCACACCAAGAATGTGGTTCAGTTGATCCAAGTAATGTTTTCCAGGAAATATTGGTCGGTTGCTTAACATTTCGGCCAAAATGCATCCAACAGACCAGATATCAATTGATTTAGTGTATCCTTTCGAATTAAGCATTATTTCTGGTGCTCTGTACCATCTTGTTGCTACATATTCGGTGAGAAAACCAGTGTGATCGTGGTCAGGGTCGGCAATTCTTGCCAATCCGAAGTCGCAAATCTAAAAGTAACAATTTATATTAAGATTCTGAATCTAGCGGACGAAACCACCTTATGTAACAAGAGAACTTATAGTAGTAACTGAACTAAAAAATTATATAAGAGTATAGTACTTTGAACTTACTTTTAAATCGCATGTCTTATTCAGCAACAGATTGCTCGGCTTAAGGTCTCGGTGCAAAACGTTAGCCGAATGAATATACTTCAGACCTCGCAATATCTGATACAGAAAGTAGCAGATATGATCATTACTAAGCCTCTGTAAATAGAATTTGTAAATTTATAACGATTGCAGATAGTTTCAATTAACAATAGAATGTAAATTCGGGTTTCATACCTGCGTTTTAAGTAGTTTATAAAGATCAGTCTCCATTAAGCATTGTACAATATATACATCCCTCATTTGTTCTATGCTATCAACTCGCAAGATGTCTCGAATATCAATAATCTTCAGGAAAAATTATATTATTAAAAATATTGTTAAATAAAATGTATTAGTTTTATTACATTTTCGTGTTTAAATCTTGTGAGAATAGTGATTTCTCTTAAAGTTCGTTGACAATAGGTTTGGTGTTCAAAAGGAGAAATCTTTTTAATAGCAACTCTTTGGTTTGTTAATGTATCATCAGCAGATCTGAAAGAGAATAAAAGGATTTCTATTATGAATCTAATCTTATTGAATCTTGTATTTTATTTTGATTTTGCTAATGGTGGCAAAAATTACCTAAAAGCCACTCGACAAACTATCACTTCCTTTGTACATATATACATCTATATATACATTCAAGAAAGTAATCTCGATAGTTTGATATTTACTTAATACCTCACACGACAGGAAATATAGCATTAAGAAGATATACTTACACCACCATACCATATGCGCCTTCCCCAATATATGTCAACTTCCTATACCTTGGCCCGACTTCAAATATTTGTCCCCGTATAACTTCAGCATTAGGATGTGGGGCATCTACATCCACATCCACACCGACAGCACCCTCAGCACCAACTGCATTTTCTTCCGCCATTCTATGTACACAATTTTCTAAAATGTTAAAACATCAAACTGTTATTTTGTAACCACACTCAAATTAAAGTAATTAATAAAAAATAGTGTAAAAATTGTATGACAGTTACTTGAATTTACATTAAATAAAAAAATTAAAAATTGTATATGTATACTATAAAGGGAAAACACCCGTAGCGTTTAATAGATTGTCTACTTTGACGAACTTTTGATGCGGCTTAAAAGATGAAATTAATTCAACACTATATAACACATGAATTCACTCTAATCGCTAATAATTGTAACGAGCCTAATATGCTTGACAATTTTTTATTTTATTCATCTACACAGTTGCGATTCATTAATATGTACATATATATTAGGGATGTGCAATTCATCGGTTCAGCAAACATCAGCGATTGCCAGAAAAAATCGAATGTTTGCAAATAAATTATTTTAAACTACGGAATAAATAAAGTTTATGTTTTTTGGCCAATCGATATGACTTTAATATTTCTGGAGTTATTATATTAGAGGCGTTATATGTTTGACAAAAAAAAATATGCAATATATGGATTCTATGTTCTTTTGATCAATTACAGATATCATTATTATTCAAATTGAAAATAAATTCCTTAAATAGTTTTTCAATTTTTTGGATGATGTAGAATATGTTAGTCATTATACTATTCTGAGCTGTATTTTATTGAAAAGGCCGAGCTACAGCTCTAACCCAGCATATGCAAATGTTAGCGCTATTGTGACTCATAAAAGAAAATATCGAAACACCTATCGATAATTGGTAGAGTAGCAAGTGTAGTTACAACTTTTCGTGGAATTTATGCCAATAGATCAAGATTGTGTATTTTAAAGATAAAATATAATAAGAAACGTGAAAAATATAAAAAGTTGCGAAAGTATTCGGTTATTCTATAAACGACAATCAACTTAATAAATATTTATTTATGATCCCAATGTGAATCCGGTGAAGCCAACATATATAAAAATGTATCGACTAATTTATTCTGAACATTTGTAAAAAGTGTGTTACGAGCTGTAAATAACTGATTCTCATAATCAGTTTTTGGGAGAAAACAAAACGACGCTATACGCAGAATATTTGACGCCATTTTTCTGCGTATTCCTTGAAACAAAGTCATTGTGCACACACACGGACGCACATTATTATTCTCCTCTGGTCGTATACACAAACACAGCTGCGTCTGTTATGTATGTATATGCATGTATGTGCGTATAAATAAGAACGGTCCGTCAAACATATAATAAATACATCTATACAAATTAATATACAAAACACACATTTAAAAACGACACACACACGCCTATGCGTATAAATAAATAAAATAACGATACCAAGTTATATAACAAATACATAATAAACAAAAAGAACGGCTGTAGTGCGTCGCCAATATAAGCACAAGTGATAAATTTATATAATATCACAAAAATTCTTCGTGAAAGTGTAATGTTATTGAAGCAGTGCAGACTACAGCAAATATATAACACCATCGACAAAAGAGAAGCAGTAAGAAAGAGAATATCAGTTCATCCGAGTACCATGTTTAAGAACTTTAGATTCCTTCATACAATTCCTTTCTGGGCAATGCAAGGAACACGATCAGTTTCAGTTCAAACGCGAAGCATCAAGACGACGCCAACAATATCAATAAGACTGACCGCTTAAAACAAAAGGCCTATTTGAACAAATTTAAGCGACGTTTAATATTTTGGAAGACTCCTAGTTATTCACTTGTCGCGCCCTTGTCAAGATTTTTCAAAGTCTTCAAGTTCTGATTGTCCAGTCCAATTTGATTGCTAAATCAATAGTGCTCTTTGAGTTATATATTTTTTTGGGCCAAGGTGACAAATCAAAACATGAAGCTACTCGAGAGCTCCCGTTTCGAGGCCATCAATAACGCTCTGTCAATACAGACGAGTGGCGTTACCATTTGTGGACGCATCGAAAGCTACTCCTGGTATGTTATATTTCTGGAAACTTAATCTATTTTCTTTACTCATCCACCTTTTTTCTTTGTTTAGTAAAATGGTTGCTGCCGAAAAGGTGTTGTATAAACGCTTTACAGCTGAGACTCATGGTCATGACCTTCAGGCCTTATCTCCTCCGCAAACTTTGTCGGATATTTCGCCCAACTTTCATCGCAATAACAGTCAGTCTGGGGATGAGGGTGTAATACTGTGCGATACCATCTCTCGCAAAACTCTTTTCTATTTAATTGCAACTTTAAATGCTTCATTTGAGCCTGATTATGATTTCTCTGATGCAAAGGTATGAGACGTTGAATTCTATTGTTCCGTATTACATGATTATCATTATTATTGTGTCCATTGTGTAGTCTCATGAGTTTAGCAAGGAGCCTTCTTTACAATGGGTGATGAATTCAGTTCATTCAAACTTATCGGCCTTAGCTGGGGAACAATATCAAGCCTTACGACAACCATTATGGTCTGCCGTCGACGACGAAGTTAACTTATCGGAATGCGACATATACAGCTATAATCCGGACTTAAGCTCCGATCCCTTTGGAGAACCTGGTTGCTTGTGGTCTTTTAATTATTTTTTCTACAACAAAAGGTTAAAACGCATTGTGTTCTTCACCAGCCGAGCCGTAAAGTATAGTCTCTCCAAAACTTATAATTGATCATATTTAATATAAAGTTTACAATTCTTTGCAGCTCACTTTATGCTGGAGAAACATCTGATTTTTCTATGGAAGAAGATTTGTACTAAATATAGTTTTAGTCTTCAAACTATATTTTCACTATGCTCTTACATATATATGGTACATATGCATAATTTTAAGAGAAATTTTCACTTCATTTACTGTTAGAATATGCTATTAATTCAGAGCAAATATATATATATACACCTATTCTCCAAAACTTAAACGATTCTGAGAATTAGCAAAGCAAATGTACGTTAAAAAAGGTAATATTATTAATCAAGTATTTTATTCAAAAACAATATAAAGAAGAAAAAACAGAATTTGTTACAAATAAACTAAAGTTTGTATGAATACTATCTGATCTGTGTTGTCTATGGGATAAGAAATTATACAGTTTAAAATTTATAAGGAGGGACGCCACATAAATAAATAAAAATTCTTACTGACGATCGGCGCCATTGACATAATTGTACGAATTTAATGGTAGTTCATACGCAACCTACATATAAGCATAGCTGAGACACTTCAGTATCTAATTACAGTTGTCCATATTCGTTTTATTTTATAAATTATGTCAACAATTTAGTGTTAGTGGTACATCATAACATCCGTGCTTTGGTACATGCACATATAAGCATCGCAAAACAGACGCTTCGCATGTTCAGGTAACACTTTATCTTTAATGGATTTTTCAATAATAACTCGAGAGCCATCATCCGATAACCACTGCGGTAGCTCCGGTACAGATATCATTTCAGGTATATTATACCCATTCTTTTCACCTGCAAATAATTTGACAATGCATGTTAAATTTAACAAAATTTTAACGGTATAATACATTACCTTTACGATCAGCCATGGAATCGAAAAAACACCATGGAGCATCCGGTCCAGAACCTGATTTTACAAATGCCACATAATGTGATGTTTCAATGCAGACAACAGCGAATAGCTCCATATAGAGTCTAGGTAAAGTCATGTGATCGGCAATTGTTTTGAAATCCTTGGGAACATATATCGGCTTTGAAACATGATTGACTCTGTAAACATGACAAATATATTGAATATTGTTATCGTAGTATTCTGAGTAGTATATATGTACCTTTTAGGGTGGTTGTGAACAGTCTTCAAACATGCTTGACAGAACGCTGTGCAATCCAATCCGGTTCCTGCCTGCAAATTACCAAAACATTCACGACATTCGAACTCAGCTAATTTTCCACAAACAGAACATTGACGAGGTGCTAAAAATTATAAACATGGAGTTCTTATGTACGTCTTGATCTCAATGGGACATTCTTTCTTTAATCAACTTACAGTCTTCAATGATATTCGTCACATCCAAAACTTGAGATGGCAAAATTCGTGGATACATTTTGAAACTTTTTCCAAAGCGGGGCATTTGAATAATGAGACAGGATGGAACTTCCTTAAGTTTTATATCGGATGAATGAAAACTTTGTTCGAAAAGTTGCTGCACTGTTGGAAATGTCAGTCGCTCATCTTTTTCCACAAACAGTTGATAAAAATATGAATCCTGACCAGAGCTCAGCTACAATTAAAAATACTCTTATTAAAAGTAAAAAAAATTTATCAATAATAAAACCTGCGTACTTTCAAAAAGGGTTCCACTCGCATTATTTGAGAAAGCAAACTATTGAGAACCTCTTCAGGATCCTTCTCTTCACTAGTCAGGCCACTAACCGAACTCAGTTGATCCAGTAATTTACGCAGTTTCATAACACGATCGGCGCGAACGAACATGTTCTTACGCAAAGGATTCACGATCTCATTTCGTAAAACATTTTGAACTTCGCTGTATTGTGCAATATCCTTAAGAAAAAACATTAGAAAGAATAATTTCAAATCAAGTTTATTATCTATAAATAACACGTTACCTGCGAATCGGCTTTTCTATATAGTATCGAGTCGAATACGCTTGTAAAAGTAAACATCGAAAACAATGTTGCATCCAAATAGCAGGAGTTGTGGTGACCCTGGATACCTTTAAATTTTCCGCATATTTCATCAAGTTCATCTGTATTGTGTATTCCTAAAACGACATTTAAATTTGTTTCAAGTCACATAAATCTTAATCTTTTATGGAATATTTAACTCACTCAAGGGCGGCACTGCTCCATACACCAATGGACACTTAACATGTCCAAACTTTATAGCGTTCTTATCACATGATATCGTACTTGCAGAATGATTTCCCTCTATGTCAGCAAACCTTTTGTCATTTGCACACCTGTTGGAGGGAACAAAAATGGCTCCACCTTCGCGACACTGAAACAAACTGTATAAACTTTGCACTCATTCTCGATCAAATTTCAATTGAATATGCAATTTACCGAGTTCCATTATATGTTCCATCAGATATCGAAAGGCCTCGCATGTTTTGATCATCTTCTACTTCGATGCCAACCATCACATTTGATGAATTCGGAGGATATCCAATCCAACGAATCACACCATATAAATCAGAATTTATTGCGGAATCAGATACTTCGACCATAGATCCAATTGTTAGTTTTGTTCCTGGAATTTCATGTAACTCCTGGTAATTAAAATCGTTTCCATCTAGTAAAAGTTGAAAAAAAAACAAAATAAAAATACTATTTAAAGTAAATACTTTTTCAGGTGTACCTTCACAATAATTCAATTCTAGTTTACTAAATTCTAAAACACTCAACGGAATATTATACATTATTATATAAAAATCTATTTTGGTGTTTATGAGAGTTCTTATATTATTTAAAGTTTTAATTTTATAAATTTATTTTGTTATTTAAATGCCAAAGACTTTGAGAGAAACCGGCAGACAAAATTTTTCCGTAAGTTTGTAAGAAAACGCGACATGTTTAATTTTATCGCGAGCACACCAATGGTTTCATATACATATGTAAATATGTACGTGTGTGTGTCATTTAAAAATAGTTCTTGGCATTTTGTTTACGAATGCAACTGAAATCACCCTGAATATGTACATATGTATACCGACAAATGACGTATGACGCATTCACTTCCTTTTCCTGTGTAGGCACTTGTTTTATATGATTAACTATATTTTCGATTCCTTTTGTCGTTTAAGACAAATTTTTCCGAATATTTATGTTTTTATTTTTAACACACATGTACGTATGTCTTTAATAGATAATTTGATTGATCACTCCAAAAGTCTAAAAAAAAAATGCATTCCAATATTTTTCTGTTCAATATAACATATTTTATACCTTGATTACAAACAGCAGATGGGATTTCCGTAATATGTGCTCCCTCAGATGGTTCCCATTTGTCCTTAGGTTTGACATTAATCTGTGCTCCGTTTAACATTAACGCGGCTCCTCCAGCATTTTTTGGCCAATTTGTTCCCAATATATCTGCTAAGTCAACATTTTCCTGAGGATTATTAACAACGACAACATTATGCTCGTTCTTTGTGGACTCCTCGATGTCGCCCTTATTTATGACAATGATTTCTTTGCCTTTATTACTCATTGTAGAAGATATATTCCTGTTACCATCTAGGAGTGGAATTTTGTTTTGGAAATGTTCCGTATTTGTATCAATGAAATGACTTGTAGCTTTGTGGTCCGTAGTCACCGGAATGTTATTGACAGATTTTGCACAGTTTTCTGTTTCAGAATCAGTTGTTTTCAAGGTTGGTATGGAACTTGCAACATAAAACTGACTTGTGCCCTGTTGCGTCTTGTACTTTTTATCACCTTGTTGCTCGAAAACGTTTAATACTGCTGGAACGATGGTTGTATTAACACGTTCAATTGCATCGTTAATAAATTTTTTAGCAATAGCTCGATGACTCAGCTCACTCGAAATAGGAGCTAATCGATCTGCTGTACTAAATATTGATAGCGATGGGTCACATTGCATATATTTTATTGCAAATGGAATGTCGTCTGCTTGTGGCGAATGTCCATTATTAAGGTGCTGAAAATGCAAAAAACTATTATTCTTATTTGACCTGCATGAAGGAAATCATATCCTCACCAGTATTTCCAGCCCAAAATAATATCCAACTGAGCTCAATTCCTGTATTGGACCTATGTAACGTATAATACAATCAAAGCTCAAATTACTCTTTTCAGGCAAATCACTTTGCACCGCAATAAGGTCATTTACTTTTAAACTAAGTAACCACAGACAGTGTTCTTTATTGGCCGCAAATCGCAAACGACGGTCCAAGTTCTGAATACTTATCACATAGGGCCATATATCCTCGGACACTCGTAATAGGTTTTTCGTATTACATATGTAACAACGTTTGTTATCATTATGAAAATTTACTATCTGAACAATGCAGTTTTTGCTGTCAGAAGTGTCAAAAGTTTCAATAATCTTAATTAATGTTCCAGGAACAGCTGTATATTTGCTAACGTGTGTGTTTGTATCGTTAAATCTGTAACCAAAGTTTAAAGGAGTTTCAGAATTTAAATTGGTTATTAGCTCTACTTGTCGCGATACCAGCGCATATTTTGTATGGATAAAAGAAGATTCCATTAGAAACAATTGCAAACATACAAAATTTAATATTCAAAATAAAGCTGACTAATAATATACAAATGAGAGAGGATACAAATATGTTATTGAAGATATCGATATTTTAATTTAGCAAGTTATCGAAATGTATTAAGAGAAGCGATATCCGAATTCGATAAGTATTAATGGAAAGACTATAAAAATAAAAAATATAATTTTTTTTAACAACGGATCTTAAAAAAATTTGCTATAGGACTTCTTGTTTAAACCTACAAAATAATGCTCGATTCTATTTTCAGCCACTATTAAAGACACAGAGTTGAGAATAATTATTTTAAGATTAATATCAAAACAGGAAGTCATGCAGGTAAGCGATAATATAAAAGCGTTTTTGTATCCTACAATATTTTACAAGTCTATTTTTTGTAAAATTTAAAGATAAATAGTTTAACTATTATGCTGTCATTGCATAAAGATTTTGCTGACATATATTGTTTTCATAAAAAAGCGAAAAAGGAGTACCCATATACATTCACCACGTATCGATCCACAAATAAGCAACCCTACGTTACAGTTATGGTTGAATTATCTATAAATGTGAATTTTGCATATGTATGTATGTGTTTTCAATAGACATTAAAGTTTAGGCAATAATAAATTATAAAATTAAACTAAAATATCTTGTGAAAAATTTATTAATGTGCGTATGAGAGAAGGTTAAACAACACATGTTGGTCGAAAATGTTCAGTGCGAAAATATAATGCTTGAGGTAATTATTAATCACACATGACATACATAAATTTGAAGAAAATTTTTAGCCATGCAACTATGCAATTTGAAAGCACATATGTATGCAACTAATTGCATGTTTTTAATGTTTATTTACACTCCAAAAAATCTTTTACATAACAAGTTCTGAAGTACGCATTGTCAAACATCATATTCGTATAAATGTAAAAATGTTGACACACATAAAATGTTAACATACATACATTAAATGAATTTTTGTACATACATACATGCATAAATGACTAGAAAATAATATTAGAAGCACGCGTACAAATATAATTGTTTTTTCTAAAAGATTGATACCTTAAAAGGGATTTCTTTTTCTTCATGTGTGTGTGTATGTTCATTCATATACGTATATGTATGTACGAACATATGACTGAGTGACGAATTTAATCGATCTAACCAAGTCATTTCTATCCCAATAAAATTGTGATAGTGTGTTACCCCAAAGAAAAGAGTGTTTTACTCGTTATAAGCAGCTGGTTTGTACTATTAAAATAATAATTGATAAAAGTCAATTCGCCAAGTTCTGTATTAAGCTGTTTCTTGGCTGAAAATAATGCGCAGTTTCATCGTTCAGCGTGGATAAACAAAACGTTTCCAATGCTTTGTGATTGACTGGATCTGAAATCATTTCAGTTGTTAATTTCAAAGTCAACTTTGCTTACGTTTTGTTATATTTCGGTTATTTAGGTATTATTGGAATGTGAGCCTGCAGTGTCCATATTTAAAATTCTTCCTTTAAATGTTTTCCAATTAGCTTTTCTTTAGATTTCACACAATAAAAATGTGCTAATACGTTTTTTTTGTATAAATTACAGAGTTAAAAAACCCCAAATAGTATATTTTTGGATTACAAAGACAATGTAAGTACAGATTAAAGATTTAAAATCAGTTTGAACAAATACAATAAATTAACAAAAACAATCTTTATTACAGATGGGGGACGTAGATCCAGAAACATTACTGGAGTGGTTGTCCATTGGACAAGGAGATGAGAGGGACATGCAATTGATTGCTTTAGAGCAATTATGTATGCTTCTCTTGATGTCAGATAATGTAGATCGATGTTTTGAGAGGTAAGTTAACGTGTAAGATGTGTGTTAATCTTTAGTTTTCATCTTCATAAATCAATCTGTCTGTTGTCTTTTGCAATATCAAAATATGGTGAAAATGATCAATTTATAACAAAGAAAAATTAAAATCAAATTAACTAAACTTGATTTTATATTTGTATTGTAGCTGTCCTCCTCGTACTTTTTTGCCAGCCTTGTGCAAAATATTTTTGGACGAACTTGCACCTGAAAATGTGCTTGAAGTTACCGCACGTGCAATCACGTATTACCTGGATGTATCTGCGGAATGCACACGAAGAATTGTTTCTATCGATGGTGCAATAAAAGCCATTTGCAACCGTTTAGTTGTTGCTGACCTATCGTCAAGGACCTCTCGTGATCTAGCAGAGCAATGCATAAAAGTGCTCGAACTTATTTGCACCAGAGAAGCTGGAGCCGTGTTTGAAGGCGGTGGCTTGAACTGTGTCTTGTCTTTTATCCGAGACAGCGGATCTCAAGTACATAAGGACACTCTACACTCGGCTATGGCTGTAGTTTCGCGACTTTGCACAAAAGTGGAACCCAATTCACCATGCATAAATAACTGCGTAGAAAGCTTAAGCACTTTGTTACAACATGAAGATCCAATGGTATCTGATGGAGCCCTAAAATGCTTTGCTTCTGTAGCCGATCGTTTTACGCGCAAGTGGATAGATCCAGCTCCTTTAGCCGAGTACGGCTTAGTTTCAGAGCTTCTGAAACGTCTTGGTAATGCTGGTGGGTCAAACCACGCATTAGCCCCATACAAAACGAATCAAGCACAAAGCCCTGTTAATGATCAAGCAAATGATAATTTGACTACTGGCGCTGTCGCTGTCAGTGACGCAGTTGACAGTAATGCCGCTGCCAGTAATGCTGCAGCGTCCAGTAATGCTGCAGCAGCCAGTAATGCTGCGAACATTGGTTCAAACTCTAACAGCAAAGTGCAGGCAAACGATTCATCACGTTCGCCGCAATCTATTTCAACAACTATTTCTCTATTGTCCACATTGTGTCGTGGATCACCTGCTATAACGCGAGATATATTGAGATCTCAGCTACCGGAAGCAATCGAAAGAGGCTTAAAGGGAGATGAACGTTGCGTTCTTGACTGTATGCGGTTTGCAGATCTTTTGCTGCTCCTTTTGTTTGAAGGGCGCCAAGCGCTCAATCGGGGAAACGTTAACACAAATCAAGGCCAATTAGTTCCGCGTCCAAAACGTAATGACTCCAGCACTGATCGCACACATCGTCAATTAATTGATTGTATTCGATCAAAAGATACAGAGGCTCTGCAGGAGGCAATCGAAACCTGCGGTGTCGATGTTAATTGTATGGATGATGTGGGACAGACCCTGTTGAACTGGGCATCAGCATTTGGTACATTAGAGATGGTTGAATATCTTTGCGAAAAAGGAGCTGATGTTAACAAAGGGCAGCGGAGCTCATCTCTTCATTATGCAGCTTGCTTTGGTCGTCCAGGAATCGCAAAGATTCTTCTTAAATATGGAGCCTATCCAGACTTACGTGATGAAGATGGAAAAACGCCTCTTGATAAGGCTCGCGAGAGGTCAGATGATGGTCATCGTGAAGTTGCTATGATTTTGCAATCACCTGGAGAGTGGATGTCTTCCGGACAAATGCTAACATACAAGGAAGGCCAAACATACACATTGATCGAACCACGGGGTGATCCGGAAATGGCACCCGTTTATCTCAAATTACTTCTACCAATACTTTGTCGCACTTTTCAAGGATCAATGCTTTGCAGTGTTCGAAGGGCAAGTTTGGGACTAATAAAAAAAATTGTTCAGTACGCTCATCCTTCAGTACTTAAAAGTATTTGCACTAAATACGATGAAGCCACAACATCAATGGCTTCGCAAAATGTTGGTAACTTGCTGACCGAAGTCATCGCTAGTGTATTGGATAGTGAGGTAAGGGACTTATTTTTTTACACTCAAAAGAACTGATTTATTGAAATATACCCCTTATAGGATGACGAAGATGGGCATTTGATAATTTTGAATATTATTGAAGAGCTGATGTGTAAGACACAAGAGGAATTCCTCGAAAATTTCGCTAGATTGGGCGTATTTTCAAAGGTTCAAGCTCTAACTGATAACAGTGAGGAAAGTAGCTTAAAACAGTTTAAAACAAGTTCCCAAGATTTATCTTCGACACAAAGAAGTCAAACATTGTGTATTCCACTTAGATCTACTTCAGGCAAGTTGAGCTTTTCTTTAATTTAACATTAAATTAATTAGTAATTTATCTATTAGTTGATTCAATGGAAGATGCTAAAGAGATATTGCCAGGAAAGCCATACCACTGGCGCGACTGGAGTATTTGCCGTGGCCGTGATTGTCTATATGTATGGTCAGATTCTGCAGCCTTAGAGCTTTCCAATGGTTCAAATGGTTGGTTTAGATTTATTCTTGATGGGAAACTAGCTACAATGTATTCCAGTGGAAGCCCAGAGAACGGAAACGATAGCTCAGGTAAATATTTAGTCATAGTACAGAAATAAAGACGTTCATTTTATTTATAATCCTATCATGAAATTTAATTATATATTTTGTTTTCTTTTTTAACAAAATTTTTTAGAAAACCGTGGCGAGTTTCTCGAAAAACTTGTACGTGCCAGGTCGAGTGTAATTCCTGGAACACCATCGCAACCTATCTTACCCACTGTGTGTGTGTTAAGATTAGTTGTTGGAAATTGGGTACTGCAGTCTCATAAACCAAATCAATTGCAAATACATAATACTGAAGGTCACCAGGTGACCATATTGCAAGAGGATCTGCAAGGCTTTATCTTTGAAAGTAATAGAGGAACAAAGCACTCTTTCACAGCAGAAACTTTGCTGGGTGCAGATTTTGCTTCCGGTTGGGCAACAGAGAAGAAGAAACGCATCAAGTCTAAGACAGATGTTCAAAAAATTCAAGTTCGAAACTTATCGCGGGAAATATATAATAAATACTTCAAATCTGCTCAAATAGTTCCACGTGGCGCTGTGGCAAAACTAACCAGTATCGTAAAGAAAATCAACCAAGCTATCGAGGAGCAACGTGTGGGTGCAAATAGCAACTGGTCAAACATGCTGTATACGGCATTTACAAATCTCTCTCAATTAATACATGAAGATGGTGTGGTGAGTGCCTATGAAATGCATTCCTCAGGCCTTGTCCAGGCATTAGTTGCAGTATTATCTGTTAACTACTGGGAGAACAATCTGCCGAGATGCAAAACTAGCAAGATGTTGAAGGAGCGTATTGAAATATTCAAAAAATGTATTTTCGGAGAATGCACAGAGTCTAATAATGCAAAGAATACGGCAAGCATATTAATACAAAAGCTCGTCTCAGTCTTGGAAAGTACTGAAAAACTTCCGGTGTACTTGTATGATGCTCCAGGCACTAGTTATGGCCTTCAAATACTTCAAAAACGACTTCGATTCAGGCTGGAGCGTTCACCTTGTGAAAGTACACTCTTTGATCGCACAGGTCGCACACTTAAAATAGAACCCTTAGCTACAGTGGGACAATTATCCAAATATTTGCTCAAAATGGTAGCTAAACAATGGTACGATCTTGATCGTTCTACCTTTTTCTATTTAAAGAAACTGCGTGAATTTAAGCAAGGAATCACATTAACTCATAGCTTTGATTTTGATGAAGAGGGATTAATCTATTACATCGGATCCAATGGAAAAACTTGCGAATGGGTTAACCCTTCGCAGTATGGTCTTGTTCAAGTAACTTGCTCAGAAGGAAAAACATTGCCCTATGGAAAATTAGAAGATATACTGTCACGTGATAGTATATCTTTAAACTGTCATACTAAGGATAACAAAAAAGCCTGGTTTACAATTGATCTTGGCGTCTATATTGTACCGACTGCTTACACTCTCCGCCATGCTCGTGGATATGGTCGTTCGGCATTAAGAAATTGGCTTCTTCAAGCATCGAGGGATGCAGTGAACTGGACAACTCTTATAACTCATGTGGACGATAAGAGCTTATCGGAACCAGGAAGCACCGCGACTTGGCCTATCGTTTGCCCACCTGATGATACAAAGGGATATAGACACATTAGAATCCAGCAAAATGGTCGTAATGCATCGGGTCAAACGCATTACTTGAGTCTAAGTGGATTCGAAATTTACGGTCGCGTAATTGGCGTTTGTGACGACATTGGTAAGACCATTAAAGAAGCAGAAGCTAAAACAAGACGCGAACGACGTCAAATTCGTGCACAACTCAAGCATATAACTTGCGGTGCACGAGTTGTACGCGGTGTTGATTGGCGTTGGGATGGTCAAGATGGTTCCTGTGAAGGTACCATAACTGGAGAAATACACAATGGATGGATCGATGTTAAATGGGACCATGGCGTGCGAAATTCATATAGAATGGGAGCCGAAGGTAAATATGACCTTAAATTAGCAAACTTGGAAAGTGTCTCGGCATTCGAAGGGGTCAATCCAATGTCGTCGAAGAAGAGTGAGAAGACAAACGTGCTTACATCACGAAAATCAAGTTCGACCCCTTCGCTTCCAGAAGCTACTGAAATCAATAAAAACGCAGATGACGCCTCCAATCAAACGGTTTCAGCTGATAATCTAGCTTGGAAACAAACTGTGGAGACCATCGCAGAAAGTGTATTCAATTCAGCAAAGACTCAGATTGCTAGCAACCAATCGAAGGCGGCATCATCTAGCGAAAGTCAAGCTAGATTTATTGAATCCAGTTCGGACCAAGCTTCAACCACAAAACCCAATGTTCCTTCACATTTGATTCGAGAATTAGAACATATCGCCGATCTGTCTACAATTAACAATTCCATGTCAACAATTAACTCAAATAATGTGTCAGACCTTGCTACCATCTCTGAAAACTTCTCCATTGTTGAAATTTCAAAGGAAAGTAATATTGAAAAGCCTGTTTCTGAATCTCAACCAGTGGAAGCCGATGTTGTCGTATCAAATGATGAGAAACGAGTATCGCATATTGAAGAAAATAATAAGATGAATGCTAGCAATTCTGCTAATAATGTAGCAAAAGGATTGTTGATCAATTTAAAGCAAGCTAATCCCGATGGTTCTCAGTGTGTTTCACAGTTTTCAGCAGAAACTCATGAGATAATTGATAAGGTGCGTGACGGTGCCGATATGATACGTAACAATACAAATAATATTCTATCTGCCGATGAGTTGCATGTTCATCGTTCTAATGTTCCAACCGAAGCTAAGGTCAATGCAAAAGTATCGGTAATAATACAACCAGGTGTAAGCAATGATTCGACAAAATCTTCAATACCAGTTCCAAATCTTTCTGGCTCAGATGCGAACCCCGCAAATTCTTCCTTCCAAGGAGACTTGGAAAATATTATGAATCCTCAAGCTTCTAATGATGTGGCTGTTTCTAATCAAATGAGTATAAGTGTCCCGAACCTAACAACTACATCTAACTCTGAAATATCTTCAACATCAGAAGCTACTGTACATACCGGACTCCTGGAGACATTTGCAGCGATTGCTCGTCGCCGAACATCGCACGAAACAAACAACGAGGGAAACCAACCGAATAACGCAATTGTGAACAAGAATGAACATAGCAACCAAAATGTCGCAGCTAATTCATTCTTCCCAAGGGGACCCAACTCTGTAACTAGTTTAGTGAAACTAGCTTTGTCCAGTAATTTTCATTCGGGCTTATTGAGCACCGCACAAAGCTATCCCAGTCTCTCGTCCAACAATGGAGCAAATACAACATCCGATGCCGCAAACATGAAAGTTTGCCAACAACCCACGCCCTCAATTAACCCCACCCTAACAATGAGCCTTACTTCTACTTCAAGCGATAGTGAACAAGTATCTTTAGAAGACTTTTTGGAAAGTTGTAGAGCACCAACACTGTTGGGTGACATGGAAGATGAAGACGACATGGACGAAGAGAATGACGAAGAAGAAAACGAGGATGAATACGAAGAAGTTGGCAACACACTCTTACAAGTTATGGTATCACGCAATCTGCTGACTTTCATGGATGATGAGTCACTAGAGAATAGATTGGCCGGTGTAAGCAAACGCAAATCGTGGGATGATGAATTTGTGCTTAAACGACAATTTTCTGCACTTATACCTGCTTTTGATCCCAGGCCAGGCCGAACTAATGTAAATCAAACTTCTGATTTGGAGATTTGCGCCCCCGAAGCAGATGTGGAAACTATTCATTCAAGTGCACAAGTGAATACGGAACAAACAATGTTGGGATTGAAGTTACGTGGACCAGGTTTGGGTGGTGTTCCAGATGTTGAAATCGATCTGGATAATAGTGATTGGACAATATTCCGAGCAGTACAAGAAATACTGCAGAACAGTCAATTGAATAGAAACGATAAATTCCGAAAGTTGTGGGAACCAACATATACAATTATTTATCGAGAAATATTTCCAACAGTTCAGGACACCAGTTATATTGAATCAGAAGAGGGTCAAAATACTCCAGGAGTTTCATCAAGAAGTGGAGCATCTACACTATCTCCTAACTCACCAGTTCATGGTAGATTAAACACGAGCGATAACAACTTGTGCTCTATTGAAGATGTGCTTGATTTACTAATTCAAATCAATGCACTGAATCAATATGAAGTGGAAAGTAAGGATCAGAATGCAATCTTATCGGAAGGTTCTTTCCTACCACCTGAGATTTTCATGAGTAAGAAAATCACAAATAAACTACAACAGCAGATCCATGATCCCCTGGTTCTTTCAAGCAATGCTCTACCAAACTGGTGTGAAGATCTAAATCAATCTTGTCCATTTTTGTTTCCATTCGAAACAAGGCAATTGTATTTTAATTGTACCGCGTTTGGAGCATCCCGTAGCATTGTATGCTTACAATCGCAACGTGATATAACAACGGAACGCCAAAGAATCCCGATCATGAGTCCACGTCGGGACGATCAACATGACTTCCGGGTAGGACGATTGAAGCATGAGCGAGTTAAGGTGCCCCGCAACAAGGATCTCCTCAAATGGGCAATTCAAGTTATGAAAACGCACTGTAATCGAAAATCTGTTCTTGAGATTGAATTTTTAGATGAAGAAGGAACCGGTTTGGGTCCCACTCTTGAGTTCTACGCTTTAGTTGCTGCAGAAATTCAACGATCAGATTTGTGCATGTGGCTCTGTGACGATGAGATGAACAATGAGACCATAGATGAGTCTGTTTCTCTTAATGATGATACTGATGCGAACTCATCGAAGCCAATTGGCTATTACGTTAATAGACGTGAGCATGGACTCTTTCCGTCACCCCTGCCACAAAACTCTGAAGTCTGTGAACAGGTGTCGAAATACTTTTGGTTCTTTGGAGTTTTTATTGCCAAGGTATTGCAGGATATGAGACTTGTTGATATGCCACTCTCAAAATCGTTTTTGCAATTGCTTTGTCATCATAAAATGTTATCCCGAAACGAACAGCTTTTAAGCGCCGACGACTATGCACAATCCAATTGGTTTAGCGGCATCCTTAACATTGAAAATCTTAAAGAGATCGATCCAATGCGGTATCAATTTTTAATCGAATTATACGATTTGTTGGCGCGCAAGCAGGCAATTGATGCAGACAGCACTCTGTCCCAAGATGACAAGAAACAACAAATAGAAAATCTTAAGCTGCGCACTAAGAATAATATAGAAGTTTCTTTGGATGAATTAGCCCTTACATTCACTTACCTACCTAGTTCATCTGTCTATGGATACACTTATGCAGACCTCTTGCCGAATGGCTCAGCCATTGAAGTCAACATCGACAACCTAGAAGAATATTGCGAACTGCTTGTCAACTTTATGTTACAAGATGGTATTGCTAAACAGATGCAAGCGTTCCATGACGGTTTCTGCGAAGTTTTCCCATTGAATAAACTTGCAGCATTTAATCCTTCTGAAGCACGTATGATGATATGCGGTGAACAGTATCCTCAGTGGAATCGAGAAGATCTAATGGCATACACTGAACCCAAATTGGGGTATTCCAAAGAAAGGTACGTTATCTAGTATTATAGAACTTCAACATATTCATAGGTATTTACTATATTACTTATTATGTTTCTTTTTTCAGCCCTGGATTTTTACGTTTTGTTAACGTTTTGTTAAGCTTTTCCGGTGCAGAGCGAAAGGCGTTCTTGCAATTCACAACGGGATGCAGTAGCCTACCACCTGGAGGATTGGCCAATTTGCACCCAAGACTAACAATAGTGAGGAAGGTTGACGCTGGACAAGGAAGCTATCCGTCAGTGAATACATGTGTTCATTACCTAAAGCTTCCCGACTATCCGTCTGAGGAGATAATGAAGGAACGGTTATTAACAGCAACGAAAGAAAAAGGATTTCATTTAAATTAAAAATTATATATCCTGTAATTTTAATCAAAATTAGAGCATTGAAAAGAATTTTAAATATGTAAATACTATTAGAAATAACAATTCAACTTATCCGAAATATTGTACATTACGTATAAATTTATTATTTTCAATTTCTTAAAAAATTATTTCGATAATTTTGTGGTAAAACTTATAACACGTATTTTAATAAATTGCCTTTGATGTTGAATATTACTGTGTTCAAAATTAAGATAACCAACTGTATCAGAAATACAGAGAGGAATCTAACCAATCTGCCCGTCAGTTGATCCGGATTTGTTCCCACTATATCGTACAAGTAAAATAACTTATTTTAATGCAGTCATAGACGACAAATTAACGTTTTTAGATTTATTGAAATAACAGTACATATAGATTTTGTTTTATTAAATAGCATTTCTCCGTTTTGAAAATATGAATTACTTTCCATCTTATTTTTACATACGAGTTCACATATTGATTAATATATTGTACATATCTACATACATATGTGGCTAAAAGAGCTTAGATATACATCATTTCGGCCATTGAGGACATTTTCTTGGGAATGTGCACCATTGTGTCAAAATAGCTGGCCAGCTCGACTATAGTTACGTCGTCGCAATTCCTAGAGTTGGACGAAGTGTTGCTTGCCTCCTGGGAGCACGAGAGCGGTGTAGTAACACTAGGACGATCGCGATAACTTGGCCCCTGATCATCATCTTTGTGTTCTCGTTTATTGGATGACTTCTTCATGGAATCTTTTTGCCAATTTGAAAAATTGGTATTTGATAAGGGCAGGGTATTGTCCAAAGTATTCTTGGATTTCGATTCATCAAGTAGAATATTAAGTTCGTCAACAAGGTCACGAAAACTGCAACTATTATTTAGACTGGTCTCATCCCTGACATTACTTGGAGATTTCTGCGTATTCGAGCGAATTTCTTCATCGGAAGTTACTGGAATCGATTGATTAATACGAGTTCTAACAATACATTTTTTACATATATTGTCGTTTGCAATACGCAATCTGGGTTCTCTTAGCAAGCCCGACTTCGATAAGGTTGATTTACTTTTTTTAGACTGCAATTTTTGCACGCCAGAAAGACAACATAAAGGATTTACAATATCACAATTATCCTCAGCAAATAGAGAGTCAATTTGCTTAGCATCGCAGTCCTTAAAGTTATTAATACATTTTCGAGCTTTTCGACGCAATTTGCTATGCACAATCTGTTTTCTGTTTTGAATTATCTCCTTATAAGTAGCTGAATTACAAGAACCGGAGTAAAACGGATTTCTATCACGCAATTTAGCCAATTCATGTTTTGGTGTTATTTTTAGTTTATCCAAGTCATCTGGCAATTCCTCTGTAGACATCTTTGTGACCTTATGTTCAATGCTACAACAAACAACGCATATTTAATGTTACACTTTTCGAAATAAATAATCTACAATCAGTTCTCTCACCGTATGAGTTCAATCAGCAGGTTTTTTCCAACTAGAATTCGACTATTTTCAATTTTATTATTATTGAATGTCTTATTTACTATTCTGAATAAAGTGTTGGAAAATATGTCAGTGTGGAACAATGGCGTATTGCGTCGAAGCGTTTCCACTAGATGACTGACCAAAAACTTATCGATTATATACAATATGTGTACAATATAAAATATTATTATTGTAATTACGTGAGAATGAGACAATTAATGATGATTGTAATTATGAATTTAAAAAGAGTGTTAGAAAATGATTTGTATTCCAATAATATTGTTGTTAACTTAACAATCGAAAATTTGGAAATATACGGCATCGGACCAAAAGGTTTTTAGTTTATCTATTGATGAAGATCCCCTGCGATGAATTATCGATCCCCTGCGATGTATTATCGCTCCCCATAAATAAATAATAAAATAATCGGTCTTTTCCAGGAAATATCACAAATAAAATAATCGATAGGTCGATCACTTTTCTTTATTAATTATTATTTAGTAATTTTGATTCAGATTCACGCAACAACTTGTCAAAATGGTGAGCTAATCTTAATATAAATAAAATAAATAGAAATGTTCAAATTTATTCTAATATTATATGCAAGTAAAAGTTTCGGCATTTTTATTATGGAATTATAAAATTTACTGGAAAGGAAGAATCTCATAACATTGATTTAACCTTCACCTTTAAAGTCATTCTCAGTATTATCTCGTAGATTGTATATAATATACAGATAAATGCATAAGTAAATACAGAAATTTTCATTTATTTTGAATCCGCTTTGATAAGTCGATTGACATCCGCTATTATTTTATTTTCTCTGCAATTGAATGCCTACGCGTTCAAACACATACATACTTGCATATGTATGCAAATATTAATAAACCTGCAATATTCTATGCATTATATTTAAAAATTCATACATACGTATAGATTTATGCATACCATCATCGCGCAATTATATACGCATAGAAAATCTGTCGGCGAATCAGGTGCTCTTGCCCTGGCGCTATACTACGTATGTATGTATGTTCTTCATCTATAAGATAGATAAGAATAGAGAAAACAGCCTGAACTTTGAGCCATATGTATTCATTAGTGTATATTCAAGTGTAGTGGACACTTATAGCTTACACAAGCTAGCAACCATATGAAATGAAGTGTCATGTGCACACTAGCTGCTTGGCCTATGCACCTGTCTTTGTCGAAATATGCTGGGGAATTCCAAAATAATTGCTACATATCATGTTTTTTAGGCTGAACCTATTCGAGTTGTCGTTACCGGAGCTGCTGGCCAAATCGCTTACTCCCTGCTCTACATGATTGCAAGGGGAGAAGTGTTTGGCAAGGATCAGCAGCTCATTTTGCACTTGCTGGATATTCCTCCTATGGTTGGAGTACTCGAGGGTGTTGTCATGGAACTGGCTGATTGCGCTCTGCCACTGCTGAAGGAAGTTGTCCCAACAACGGACCCACTGGTTGGCTTCAAAGATGTTTCGGCCGCCTTCCTAGTTGGCGCCATGCCCCGCAAAGAAGGAATGGAACGCAAGGATTTGTTGTCCGCTAACGTTAAGATATTCAAGGTTCAGGGTGAAGCCCTTGACAAGGTAGCGAAGAAGGATGTGAAAGTGCTCGTCGTTGGCAACCCGGCTAACACCAATGCCTTGGTGTGTGCCAACTATGCTCCATCGATTCCACGGGAAAACTTTTCGGCCATGACACGTCTCGATCAGAACCGTGCTGCTGCACAAATCGCTGCTAAGTTGGGCGTTACCATCTCGGATGTCTCCAACATTATTATCTGGGGTAACCATTCGTCTACACAATTCCCAGATGCTTCTCAAGGCAAGATCAAGATCAACAATGAGTGGATCCCCATTGCCAAGGCTGTCAACAACGATGCCTATTTGCAAGGACAGTTCATTGAGATTGTGCAGAAGCGTGGTGCAGCTGTTATTGGAGCTCGCAAGATGTCGTCCGCTATGTCGGCTGCCAAGGCCGCATGCGACCACATGCACGACTGGTGGAACGGCACAGCACCAGGAAAGTTTGTTTCCATGGGTGTATTCTCAGATGGTAGCTATGGTTCGCCTAAGGATGTTGTATTCTCGTTCCCAGTCGAGATTAAGAATAAGAAATGGCAAATTGTTGAGGGTCTGCCAATCACTGAATTCGGCAAGTCCAAGTTGAGTGTGACTGCCAAGGAATTGGAAGAGGAAAAGAATGAGGCTTTGTCCGTGTTGGATTCGAATTGACTAGCCGGCGAACGGGACTCAAAATTGTAAGCAAATAAAGCCTGCTTAGAGGGTTTAATCGTCATTTTGAGGTAGACATTGAATTAGCCACACTTGATTTGTGTTATTTGTGTTAGATATGCATTTAAAAAACATGTAAAACATTGCAATAAAATTTTGTAAATACTATAAATAATAAAATTTCTTATTTAGACAGTTCTATTTACGATTCGAATAATGTATAGAAACAGGCAAGTATAATATTAAACGCATTTCTAAACAAAACGTCTTTATAGCCGTTTTGGATACTCTGTTTCGGGGCTTTATTACTGTGTTTACTGCTTTAGTATTCCAAATGTGCCTTTCCACAGTCTGTACAGTGATACGAGTTTATTTATAGATTTTATCCTAGATATTTTTTACTTCTTAATTATAAGGTTATGGCCAAAGCATTCTGTCTGAACTCGTTTAATTTACACGAAATGGATTGACAATATGATTTTGACAATATTGTTTGATTTTATTACAAATTGTTATCAAAACAAGAAGAAAAGGTTTAACACCTTCTATTATTATCGGGATTTATTTACCCTTGCAGTTTCTTGCAATAGTTTTCACTGATTGATTCTTGCCAGTTATAGGTAATTTAATAGTTTCAGTTTAATATAAAAATCTTAATTTCTGACTGATTGTTCCTACGTAAGCAATAGGATATATGTTGATTTGACGAAGTAGAAAAGTACATACATATTAATAACTTTAAGGTTCAAAGTTCATACAAAAGCTGTCATTTGGCCTTATTTAGAATTTTCTTTTGATGCTGATTTTTCTTCGTAATAAATCAAAACGTATATTCACAAAACGGTAATGAAATGCCACTACTCATGCTGATATCAATAGCATATTTTTCATGGCCTGGAGTCACCTGCTTTAATGGCATTCACTTTTCATTAGTTCAGTTAGAGTTTCTTTTTGAAGTTAAAAACAAACTTAATGAGTAACTAAATCATTAAATCAGCAAATTGACAGTGTAGGGTACGATACTAAAATTATCCAGAATAATAATAACTTTGTTGAGATTTCTGATGATTGCAGTTATTGACTACATATGCGGCGTGTATTAGAATATCTGAAACTATAATATAATTATACATTCTCAACCTTTCAGTTGGGATATAATATATCGTAATGTCCTGGTCTATAAATAAGATAAACAGTTGGTTCAGTTCCTTCTGGGAAATCATGTGCTTTAACCTGGGAGCCTTCGCCCCTGTCCAGGTATTCAACTCTCACTCCAACTTTAAGCGCTGTACATAAGGCGATTATATGTATATGATCTGATTCCTTGTACATGGGCTCGACTTCCTGATGCCGGAACTCAGCTATAGTAAAGTCTCCTTCAATAAAATGCTGATAAAAGTCGGCGTCCTCCTGAAGCTTTCCTGATGTTATTAGACGCAAATAGACAACCACATAATCGGAGTATCCCTGTTCGTTGAAGATCGTATGAAGTTCATTGCGAACCTTTTCAGTTCCTTCGGAATTATTTGGATTAACGCGTTTTATGACTTCCATAAACTAAAAGAAAACGATATTATAATAAATTTTAAGCTATCTGGCAGGCTACTTACAGTTTCATGAAAGTCGTCCAATGTAAATGTTGGAAAACCGAGTTCTACAAGTTTTGTTTTAGAGTCCTCGGCAAGTTTTTTAAACTCTTCGTAAGAACTGGGATTAGTTATTAAATATTCTAAATATGAATATGCAAACGCTCGAAAAAAACAATTGCCGTCGGGACGAGTGCGTCGAATGAATTTGTATTTTTTTGATAATTCAGTTATCTTTGCTGTAAATATGTCGTCGCCATTGTATTCGGTCCGCAAGCAAGATAGCGGTAGTTGCTCACTAACGAGAGGCGTTGATTCATTGATCTAAAACAAACAAATTATACATTGCACATTGCATTAACATTGTGCTTACTTCTTTTTCGATTTCACGCTGTTGTTTTATGATTAATTCATCGTGATTTTCAGTGTGGGGATAAGACTCCATGACTAAAATACGTAATTTCTCTTCTGTTTATCAGAATTTTATAGCCTGGACATCGGAAAAAAACATATTAAACTAGGGATGTAAATAAACCGATGTAGTTAGAATACAGTTGAGAAATAATCGATGTTTTTACCGATAGTTTCAATCAGATAATATTATGTGCGTACTTCTAGTATCGATGCTGGTAGTCGATATTTTATTAATAATGGTGATGACAGCTAAGCTTCTGCTGTATGTCTGATGGAACAGTGAAGTATGAAACAAAGATATCATATTGTTCTTTTTGTGTTTTGGAAAAAACACTTTTTGTAAAATTCGTGAGATTTACATTGATGATTCAAAAGAAAAATAATATTATTAAGACTAATAACAACAGACATATATGTATATGTATGACGAAAAAATATTCATACTTGTTAACAGCCTGAAATTATGTTTAATTAATCCAGATCTGTAAATCAAAAGACACTTGTATTTCGTACAGATTTAAATTTTTCTATATCCGACAAGGAGGATAGTTTACAAAATATTTTATATTACTTTGTTTTCGTTTGAATCATAGTTTTGGTTCAAAGGATTTTAACCCTAGATTTTTCAGAGTCTTAGCTTTAAGATCGTATGCAGTTTCAGTAAGATTATCTTATGCATTTCTACTGGGTTTGATGTTCACACGACCCGAGTAAATTCTATGATTTGAAAAGGCTTATGATATTTCTGACCTTGCTTTACAATTGTACAAAACAATCAAGAAAATATACATATGAGTGTATTTGAAGTATCTTAAAATAAAACATAGATGACGCTAATTTCAATACTAACATAATTCCATACAATTGTATACTTCGTTTTACCTAAGAATTCCGCATTCTTGCACCTCAATACAACACTATATACATATGTGCATATGTTTGTAATATATGTATAAAATTGTACTTGTTTGTTTATTTCTATAAATAAATACAGAACACGTGCAACAAAAGAAGCACTTGACTATCTCGTTTAGATACTTTTGTATATATGAAGATGTAGTAGATGAAGTATGTATGTATGTGTTGCATCAACTTAAATGTGTTTATTCTACACACTCGACTTGCCAGCGAATAAACTCACCTATAAACACAAACAAGTAGAGAAAAACAAGTCAGTTTCTGAAAGCGAAGCATTACTATATTAAACACATAATAGAATTAATAAAGAAACTATAAACATTGAACATTGTAAGAAACCTTGTCCTTAAGTCTTAACCAATAAAAATATTTTATTTTTTTAAGAAGAATTGTGAAAACTTCTTATTCAACTGTTTCAAATTGTTCAGTAAAGTAAAATTGTTTTCGGTACTGGACCACTCAGTATTTCCATCCACTTATGGAAACCTTCTGCATTATTTAATTACGCTTGATATCTACCCCACCCATTAATATTTGAATTGGATGGTTTTCACCATGGGCTGTGATTGGTTCGTTCCTGACCACGAGATAAACATTTTCCATTGGCTGTGCTCTATTGAGAGGTGTGTTTAATGTGGTGGTGGGTTTCTGTTCATATCCAAATGGGCGTTTGATCCGAAAATATTCCTTTCTGAGTTTTAGTTATATTTTAGCCAGTAGTGAGATAAATTCTCAAGAATAAAGATATGTTAAATTATTCATTCGGTATCGCTCGGTCTTAAGTGCATGAATAATCAAAGATAAATACACACATACGTATGCAACTAAGTATGTAAGCGAGTGAAGTGATTTATTTATATATTTAAAATAAAGTCTAAAGATTCGACAAGTGCAATGTCCGAGTATACAAATCCTGTGTGCAGTGAATTTTATTACAATAGTGTTTATAATAACTCACCGATTTCGGATATGAACTCACTAAACTGTATGTACAGACATGAAAAAAGTAAGAAGACCTTCAGATGTAATTGGATATCTGATATCCTTTAATTATCATTACCCTTTGTGTCTGTTTTGTAAACACGCTAAGTGAAAAGATAGTTTGATACGTCGCTGGTGCATCTTTAAATTTCAAAATGTTCTGTAATATTATTAGATATGTATGATTCAGAAGTGTTATATTACAGCTTCAAATCAGGAAACATTCCCGAGTGTTCATCTTTTTCAATAGATTTGAAAAATATATCAGCAAATCTAAAGAATTATATTAGTTTTATCACTTAGAAGAAATTTTCAAAACATCACTTGCGATACAGAACAATACATAGTGTTATATTTTTATATTATCTGCCCAACTTTTTTTTTGGAATTTTTTCAGTTCAACAAATTAAACTATTGTTTTTAAGTCGCTATCTTATTGTTTTTGAAAAACTTTTTTTAATAAATAAAAAAAATATATGTATGTATGAATATCAAAACCGCAACGACAAAAGACAATTTTGAGATAGTTACTTCTAATCAACTCAGGAATATCTTTTAACTTATCAATACATACAGGCCCGACGGTCTTAGGGGCACTAGTGAAAAACTTTTCAGGACCTGTAAACTTGTATTTTGGTTTAATTTTGTTTAATTTAGATTAACCAAAATGCTTTGTTTTGAAAATGGTTGTGCTGTTCGATAAACAATAATATGTTTTTAATTTTTTTGATTAGTTTGAGGGGCAATTCACAACTAGAGCCCTCCGACGGCTGCATTTAATAGCATAGTGAGCACATTTTAACTTTCAAAATTATTTTTCAGATCCCGAAAACAAAACTCCCGATGAACTATTTTTACCGATTAACAAAATAGGCTATAATCAAAATCCAGCAGTTCGAACTATAAAGAAGAGAAATACTGCAAATAAAAAAGAACGCAGACGTACACAAAGCATAAATACCGCATTTTCAAGCTTGCGTGGTAGAATTCCAAATGTTCCTTCAGACACAAAGTTATCAAAGGTAATTATCGTGTAAAATAAATCTTTTGAAGGTTTTATTTTCCATATTAAGTTATCAATCTAAATTAAGTCTATGTTATTAAAATATGAAAATAATAATTAAATATTACAGATTAAAACGTTAAAATTGGCAATTTTATACATTAACTACCTAGTAGACGTTTTGGATGGTGATCAGGACCCCAAAAGTGGTTTTCAGGCCGAGCTAAAGGTTTCCAGTCGTAAAGTCTATACTGAAAGAAAGCAAAGAATAGAGGTTTGTATAATCTTGTTAACATTTTTATAATTTACGCCTCTAAAAACACACAAATTACCAATAAAAAAAAGATGTCACACAATCAAAAAACAAGCGCTTTTCCCCTGTCACCGATTCATAAATACTCTTTCCTCTCTAAAATCGATTATACTCCAGATATTAAACTTATTAAAATGGGGTTCTTATGTTAGAGCTCACAGCTCAACAGTATACAGATTAGAATAGTTTTAAAATAGTTTTATCAAACTGTGAAGTTAATCTGGAGTGTTGACATTGTCAAGCTTATCGAATGGGCCTATACACAAAATTACAATAACCACAACATTTTTACAATGGTATAAAATATCTACAGTATCTTCTTTTTCTCTTTGAAACCCACCCCCGAACGTAACGGGACCGGGTGTTCAACAACATTTTCACATGGCCCAATTACATGCTATCGAACATGTATACATACTTATACACTTATCTTAATGATTCAGACAAGTGCGAGAGGGGTGACCGAAGCTGCAAGTGCAACAACAACAATCATGCTCCATTAAATAAGTGTTTTCCTTTGAAAACATTAAAGATAATGCTTTTTAATCCCCTAATGCATAAGCACTTGATGCGTTGCCTATAATTCATATGCTTTTTGAATTTCTGTATATTCATAAGTTTTGAAAACTTTTTTTAGTTCTTCAACCTTTTGAAATTCTTTGAAATAAATTTATTTTTTCAGAATTCTTCCTATATATCATCAAAAGGACGGACGGGATGGCCACAAGACGTTTGGGCATCAGAATTAGTTCCAGAGCAAAATTAAATACTTTTATAAACATATGTACTTTAAAATACCAAATAAATACCAAGTGTCAAATCTAAAATGACTTTTTTTACTATTGACAGAAAAAAGAGAAAAATTAAAATTAAACAATATTTGTACATTCCCCCGACAAGAGAGATAATGTAGGATACATTTTTAAGGTTGCCTAGACGGCGTTTATTGAGAACAAAATTAAAAGGACAAAAATATAACAAATATAATAGTTAATTGTGTGTGAAATATGATAAGTTCAGGAAACAAAAAGTTTTTCTTTTTTCTCAAAATCATCATCCAAGGATAGAAAACACGCATTGCAAGCAGATTGCCTTACAGATTGCTGTATCTTAGCTTATCAACTAGTAGATAAGAGAGAGCTAAAAATAACTAAGGAAAATGTGACTAACAGTTTTATAAACTTGCACAATTAGGCTGAATGGTAAAATAGCAATTGAGGTGTTTTATTTTATATACATACGTGTATACTACGTCAAACATATTATTGAGGATGTACCAAAGATTTTCTCTTTTCCTAGGAAATTAATGGAGTATGTTTAAAAGTATTGTTACCAAATACCCAATATAAGGGAAATAACACATTTAGCCAACCGTATATGATTGCCATGTAATGCACACGTAATGCAGTTTTTATACCCTTCGGCCATTGAAAATGGTCAAAAGGGGGTACATTAACTTTGTGGAAATGACTGTAACAGGAATAAGCATGGATGGCAGACCCCACAAAGTGTATATATTCTGACTTAGGATGATTAACCGAGTCGATTAAACCGTGTCCGTCTGTCTGTCCCTCTGTCTGTCTGGATAAACATGCAGATCTCAGATATTAACAAAGTTAGAGAAACCAAATTTGGCAGGAACGTTTCTGTATACCATACGCAGATGAAGTCTATTTCAAATTTTGGATTCAGTTTAAGTTAAAAGAAAGGCAAGCGGTGCCATCTGTCGAAAATAATTAAACTACAAAGGAACATGGTCGAAGGGTATCCAACTGTCGCGTGCCGCTCGACTGTTGCTCTTGTTTTATATGAACGCATACAAGTTCATGCTACTTTCCAAATATGCTATAGAAGAAAAAGCTTGTAATGAAAGAAAAATTTTCTATGTATCATGTATATTTTACTACGGATATACATATGTATGTACATACATTTATACGAGTATTTTCAATGGTTTTAACTGACTATTAAAAAGACACGCGATCGTGTGCTGTGAGCGTGTAAATTTTGTTTTTTCAGTAAACTTGAATTTAAGTAAGTTTAACTAATCCATATTAAGTACTATATATTTAGTTACCCTGTTTAAGATTTCGGTATAAGGTCTTGTTACTTGTTTTGCCATTATTGAAATATATTCAGTCATGATATACACATTTGAAATCTATATGTATCTGAACAACTTATAGAAGGGTCTACACTTTCAAAAAGTCTTACATTGTAGGTATATGGATATTATACTTAGTTGTATACCTTTCTTATGCAGGAGGTTATATTCGAGTGGAAAATCCCATGCTCTACAGGGAATAACCCAGTCGGTACATTATTTTGGGTACTGTAAGTCTTACCGCTCTCAACAAAAGCAGAAAACATAAACGATGTTCAGGTTGTATACAAGACATAATATACATCGCAGGCAAGTGCGATCTCGCCTTTAAAAACCAAATTCAATGATCAAGATCTTCATTGCTGTTGAAGGTTGTTGAATTGGTAACATCGGGCATTTTAAGTTGTAATATCATCTAAGAGCATGTCGGTAAGGATACTACTTTCTGGTATTTAAAAAGTTTGCGAATTATATAATTAAGTTTAAAACAACTTTTCAGGTATTTTGTGTATTTGCAAGTTTATTCATTTCATTGTTTATTCTTGTGGCCAAAGCACAATCTAATTCAAGTCCTATGGATAGTCCGGATATTTTGATAGCTGAACGCAGTGGGACGAATGTTGATAATTCGGCACAGTCACCCTCTGATTTTGAAGACTCAAGTCAGTTAGTAGATGCTAACTTTCACATTAATCGTAAACATTACGAAATCCAGAAGAGACGTTCTAAAAAAAAACACCACCACCATGTTCACTCGTCAAGACCGACACAAAACCACCATGGAAAGACTTTACATCATAATAGGCATTATCATGAAGAAAACAAAGGACCTAGTAAAAAGGACAAAGATCACGTAAAGACATACGAAACTTATGAAGAAATACACGAGCACATCAACGAGCCCGCAGAACAAGATGGACAGTATCAAGCCTCTGAAAGGTATGAAAGTCAAGAAGATTCATCTGGAAGTGTGCATAACGAAAAGGAAAAGGAACATGTCCCTATTAAAATCAAAGTTAAGCATCATCATCACCATCATCATCATAACCATATTAAGGAAGTTATTAAAACCGTGCCAAAACCATATACTATTCAGAAAATCGTACATGTTCCGATTGAGAAAATTGTCGAAAAGATTGTACAAGTTCCAAAAATTGTTAATTTTACAATTGAAAAAATAGTTCACGTGCCTGTAGAAAAAATAATCGAAAAGATTGTTCAAGTTCCGAAACCTGTTCACATACCTAAGCCCTACGTAGTTGAAAAGGTAATGGAGAAAATAGTGCATGTACCTAAACCATATCCTGTTGTACGGACTGTACCATATCCAGTGGAAATTAAAGTACCGGTATCTGTAGAAAAAAAAGTTCCAGTTCCCTTCAAAGTGGAGGTTGAACGAAAAGTACCCGTATATCTTCCAGAACCATACAAATATGAAGAAACATATACTAAACACTTTAGGGGAAGAGATCCTATAAAATCCCAATCGGACGTTCAACAGAGTGATACTACACGCCATCCTAGCTATCTACCTGAAAATCCCACTTTAAATAGATTTAATCCATTAAGACACACAGATTTTCCAAGCAATTTAGACATTGACAATTTTACTCCGCCGCTTGATCATCAGTTAAATGCGGATTTAGATCAAAAACGAAATCAAATGGAACAAAGTGCGGCTGAAAGTCAGTTTTTGCCAGTACAATTTTTAAATAGAGATGCTCCCCTCAACATTGTCGTTGCAGATAACAATACAGCATTCGATTTAAATACACAGAACTACGACAAAAGCATTCCCTTCTCGATTCCTTTTGAATTCATTCAGTTGCACCCCGTTCCGTTCAAACCACCTATTCTAGATCCATCTTTCAACAGTACTTAGCACAAAAATATTCATCTGTGGACTATTATCAAGAAATATAGTATACATATGCATAATTAAAATTCTTTAAGTGACACTACATTATAGCATATTTCTGCATTGTTTTATTTCATGATAGATCGAAAATGGGCGATTTCGTGTTTCAGAACATTTTTTGGGAAGCGAAGTCATTGACAGCAGGGAAATTGTTAAAAAAAATTCCCAACTCTCTTTGACATAGCACAAATTGTATGTAATTGTATGTATGTACAATATAATATGCATGTGTATATATTTATGCAAAAACATTTTTGTTATCTCTGATTCACATTTTTTTTTTTTTTTTCATAATGAAGAAAATACACAATAATCAGTAAGTCACAAGTCAAATACGAGCAAAACCGTCTTACACTGGTAGCTTCATTGTATGTATGCGTGAGTAAGATTTTTCTTTGCTATATTGAGTGTAACCGATGCCGGCCAAAGCACAAACTTGATTCCGAGCTTGATCTCAGTTGATAGCTGGTTCGAAGTGCTAGAGCTCAAGTTTAATGTCAACCCGAAGCAGCGTTTAGTACAGTTTTTAAGACCTAGCAGAGAAGTACGAGCTGCGCTTAATTTATTTAAAGATTAAATGAATTAAAAATTACGAAAGTAAAATTCCAAAAACTCAAAATTCCCACTTACACTTAATCGTATATACATTCATACATATGTTTGTAAAGCAACGTATAAAAGTACTTAGTTACATCAGTGTGTTTCATACGTAACTGTTATCGAATTTTTTGTGAACAAACACATACGCATTGATTGTTATTAATGATGAGTAAAAACCCCAATGTATTATCTTGACTGTCCACTTTGGGCTGAGATCAAAATTCAATTATTAGCAAACATATTGACACAGTGAAGCAGTACTTATTGTATGCCTATAAAATCTATGCACGAACATCCGCATACATATGTGTGTACATACATGTGTATGTATGTATGTACATCAACATACACAAGGCAATTCTATAGAAACAGATAACAGGTTTTACTTAGTACGAGTTGTGTACATACTATATATTCGTGTGTGTATGTACAAAAAAATCCCAGATTTTGTATGCATACGTATATTTTGACAAATAAACCAAGTAGTTTTAAATCTAAATTTAATTGATTGTTTCCGTGCATTGGTATTACATTTGTAGACTATGATTTTGCATCAATATTTTCCTTATAATTGAAGTTAACAATGAAAATCATTAGTTTAAAATTAATTGTTTCTTATCAAAAAATTGATATGAAGGTCTTTTTTAATAAAAATCCCAAAAATATAATAAAATGAAGGAAAGCTGCTTGAATATCAAAAATTCTGACTCGTATAATTTTTTTTTATTTGTTACTTAGATGCTGGCGTTTCAATATTTTATATTGTGTTTGTGTCTTACACTTTACACATGCAAAGCACAAGATACATCCTTGGACGATCTAATTGCCGATATTTTCACAAAAGATGATGCCGCTTTCAGCTCAACTCCACCACCAAAAACCACAAATCCGCCACCACCACAGCCGAAAAATACACCATCACCAGATCCAACCAAATACGAATCGTGTGGCGATCAGAAAGAGTGTGTGCCACGATTTCTGTGCTCCAATGACACAATCAATACCAGTGGAGAAAACATAATCGATATTCGAATAGACACAGGTTCGCCATGCAAGTACTTGACGACCTGTTGTGACATTCCGAACAAGGTATTTTTTAGCTGATTGATCTGTTGACAATAATTATCTCTTTTGATATCGTTTTTCTTAAGCGCGATAAATCGGACATTAAACTTCCACCTGTTGACACCAATCGAGGCTGTGGATATAAAAATCCCAATGGGGTTGGCTTCAAGATAACCGGAGCCATCAATCAAGAAGCGGAGTTTGGCGAGTTTCCATGGATGGTTGCTATCTTGCGAGAGGAGTCCCAACTAAATTTATATGAGTGCGGAGGTGCCCTAATAACACCAGAAGTAATATTGACAGCCGCACATTGCGTTCATAATAAAGATCCCAAATCTCTTGTCGGTAAGTAGTATTCATCTAATAATTTGCGAACTGAACTATAACATTCAATTTATCCATCAGTCAGGGCAGGTGAATGGGATACGCAAACAAAGGATGAAGTTATTCCACATGAGGATCGATATGTTAAGGATATTGTATACCACGAACATTTTAATAAGGGATCGCTATATAATGACGTAGCTTTGTTGTTCTTAGAAAATCCCTTTACTCTTCAAAGTAGTATTCAGCCAATATGTTTGCCAACTTCAGGGGAAGAATTTGATTTCGAACGGTGCTATGCAACTGGGTGGGGAAAAAATAAGTTTGGAAAAGAAGGAGAATATCAAGTTATTCTAAAGAAAATTGATTTACCTGTAGTAGGAAGACAAACTTGCCAAGCCAACTTACGTGAGACAAGACTTGGAAAATACTTTGTGTTGCATGACAGCTTTATATGTGCTGGAGGCGAAAAAGATAAGGACACATGTAAAGGCGATGGTGGCTCTCCATTAGTGTGCCCAATAAAGGGGCAACCTGATCGTTATAAGTCGGCCGGAATTGTTGCTTGGGGAATCGGTTGTGGCGAAGAAAACATACCTGGAGTGTACGCAAGTGTTTCATTCCTTAGGCCATGGATAGATCAAAAACTACATTTGAAAAATATTGATTTTAAATATTTTACTCCCTAATTCGAAAAAAGGGAATATTCTTTATAGTTTCAAATATATGCATATACTCAATTTACTACAATGATTTATATATCAACGACTTATAAAAGAAAAATATTCTTTGCAAATAAACAAAAATTATATAAATGGTACCCAACGTTTATTGTTTATTCCGTGGGAGAATTTTTGAAATTACTTTAAGCAGAGCAACGATAACAAAGGAAAAATATAAACTGTATTGGACCTACAATTTTCTGGAAAGAATCTGTAGAACTAAAGCGCCTTAAAGGTGAACAAAGTTATATGTTTATGGTATTAACATAATAAATGAGAAACAGTCTGAATGAAACAACATAAATTAGAGTGTGTCACTCCACCTTACAAAAAAGATTATATTCTTATCGATATATCGATATATTCAAAGCGAACAATTGAGCTACCATCTCTACTTTCTCCTCTTGTAGAATGACTTTGATATTCTTAAGGAATTAGTTCAGATTTTTTATTACCGAAATGCCATCTTTCAAAGGTATGTATTATAATAAACAGATATATAATGATAAAAACCAACTTATTCTTTTTAGTCAAAGTAAAGTGGGGTCGCGAAGTGTACCCAGAAATAGATGTTAATACCGATGAAGAACCTATCTTATTTAAAGCTCAACTTTTTGCCTTAACTGGCGTTCAACCGGAACGTCAAAAAATTATGTGTAAAGGTGGAATACTTAAAGATGATGAATGGAATTTACAATTGAAGGATGTAAGCTTTATTTTTGCCGAGACGACGTTCTTCAATAACAATATTCCTTTAACAGGGTGCCGTGGTCTTATTATTAGGCTCCAAGGAAAAAGTACCAGAGGTGCCTCAAACCCCAGTAAAATTCATTGAAGACATGAACGAGTCTGAAGCAATGACTGCGGTAATACTTTTAAATAATATATCATATTATTTTTGGTTCTGATTTGTTTTCTTCTTATCTTCTTAGATGCGTATTCCCGCCGGCTTAACTAATCTAGGTAATACATGTTATATGAATGCCACCGTGCAATGCTTGAGGGCTGTTCCAGAACTTCGCAAGGCGTTGGACAGTTTCCGTCACGATGGCTCTGATTCCACATCAACAGCATTTACCATTTCTTCTGCTATGAAAATTGTGTTTTCTCAAATGGAGAAAGGCGCTACCGTTACGCCCATTGTTTTGTTGCAAGCTCTACACCGTGCATCGCCTCAGTTCGCGCAAACAGGCGAGAATGGCACCTACAGGCAGCAGGATGCTAATGAATGCTGGTCGGAGATACTGAAGATGCTGCAACAAAAACTTTCGCCAATCAAACCTGAATCGGCTGGAACCGTTGCAAAGAAGACTCACAAGTAAGTTACACACAAGAACATATATAATCGACTAATACGGGAATAATAAGAAAAGAATCATCATATAACTGATTGGTTTTAGTCTCAGTACTACTCGATTGTATTATGACACTTTTCTATTGTATTATGACATTCATATCTATACGCTTAAAACCACAAGGTCTAGCATATCCGTTCAATATATGTATATACTTATGATTACAATTGTATTTGTCTTTTTCTTTTAGCTCATTTATTGAACAATTTTTCGGGGGAACCTTTCAGGTCAAAATGACCGCAGATGAAGTTCCCGAAGAACCTGCCACAATTACAGAAGAGAATTTCTTGCAACTTAGTTGTTTTATATCCATGGAAGTGAAGTATATGCAGAGTGGTCTAAAATCGGTAATTATATTATTGATAACTTTTTGAGCGAATTCAGATTATAATTATACCCGTCGTTTGTTTATGGAATGTAGAAAATGAAAGAGCAACTGGTGAAGAACTCGGAATCCCTTGGCCGTGATGCACATTATACAAGAAACGTAAGACAATGATATAAAAACAAGTAAACATAAAGTAATTTTATTTTCTTTTACAGTATTTAATTAATCGACTTCCAGCTTATCTTACGGTTCAGTTTGTACGATTTCAGTATAAGGGAAAAGAAGGAATTAATGCAAAAGTTTTGAAGGACATTAAATTCCCAATTGATTTTGATGCATTTGAATTGTGTACACCCGAGTTGCAGAACAAGCTATGCCCAATGCGAGCCAAGTTTAAAGAGCATGACGACAAAACAATTGATGTTAAATCTCAGTTGGACAAAACAGCAAAGACTCCGCCAGATGCTGATGCAGAGATTGACGATACGAAATATGAGGATTTCTCGTTTGAAGATGATTTGGGCAGTAACAATTCCGGGTTTTATACTCTGAAAGCCGTGCTAACCCACAAGGGACGATCAAGCTCATCAGGGCATTATGTGGCCTGGGTTCGTTCCAACGGTGATCTTTGGTTTAAATTCGATGATGACGATGTAACATCTGTAACTACTGACGAGATTTTGCGACTTTCAGGAGGCGGCGACTGGCATTGCGCATATGTGCTTTTATATGGCCCTAGGCGCTTAGAGAAGAGTTAGGATATATTTTGTTTTAATTTCTGGTTCCAAGCTCATTGTCCACATATTCAATAAACTCATATAAAAACGGATTTAATACAAATTGTTTCTCTAATTTTCTATGTTTTAAAATAATAAATTGGTGGGCTTCAAATTTACGCGCACAAGTTATCGCTTTCGCTGGCAAAATAAAACAAACTCACAGATGATTTCACGCTGGCCAGGCCCGTATCCAAGTGTGAACAGGGCCTGTAGTGCACAAGGGGCCCCAGCTGACAGGGATGTCGGCTACCAAACATAGATACGTTTTTAATGTTAATATATTTGGATAATTCAATTCCCTTAGTAAACACAAATAAATTTATTATGTAAAGTAATTAAACCAGCGGCCCCGAGAACTTTTACATAAGGGCTCGAAAAACCCTAGCTACGGCCCTGTGCTTCAGTCGTTTCGCTCTCGACGGCGAAACACAAAATTGACTTTAGGCTGTCAGCGCGCCGGCCGAAGCATTTTCCTGTTCTCAAACTTCACAAGCAACGCACATTCATATGCGAGCACAGCGCAAAGAAGTACGCGCATGTTTATCATTCCGCTGTCGTTGTGCGTCTGAAGCAGTTTTGATGGTATGCTCTGTTTGTACATCGAAGTACCCCAGCCGAGCGTGCAGCCGAAGTCTCTACTCTCAATACTTCGGGCTCTGGGGTACTAGGTTCGAAAAACTACCAATAACAGATTTACCCCCTGTTTGAGGTCTCTATGTGTTCAGTGGTTAGTGGTTGTATTTAAGAACATATCGGGATTTCTATCGCATTTCGATATGTATCGACGACATTGAATCTCTATTTTAATTGCTTCACACATCACTGAAATATTAAAGTTGTTTTTACCCCACAGTGATTAAGATATATTTGTTTTGTTGATATTACATTATAAAAATTCCTAAATATGGACTGCGACAGCATGCAAATGGCTATAACTGAGGAAACGAACCTTACAGTATGTACTCAATTATTATTTGTATTTGTTTTTCAATGTTTTTAAGTTATTGCGTTGTAGTTTTTCGAATCGAATCGAATTAATACAAGATGCATGAAGGTTTTCGGTTACCAAATAGAGTATAACATAGTTATTAAGAAGTCACAATCCAGTCAAAAATGCTACAGGATTTATTTTACAACCCTTGTGTCAAGTCAAAGCAAAGTTCTTTCCTATTGTGTTCTCTCTCTCTCCCCCTTCAAAACAAACACCCTAAAAGATAAGCATAATGCTGACTGTGCACCAAAGCAATTTATTGTACTTAAATCGCATTTTTTCTTTCTTTAAGGAACGAAAGGAATCTGGAAGGAGAGGTCGTAAGCCTGGCAGAAAGACATCATCAGAAAAAGTAGACATTAAGGCGAAACTGGGTAGGAAATAGTGCAAACAATCTTAAAGGCATCATCATTATTATTATTAATTATTGTTTTAAATATTTAGAACGTAGCAGACAAAGTGCAAGGGAATGTCGCGCCCGAAAGAAGCTTCGCTATCAATATCTTGAGGAACTGGTTGCAGATCGTGAGAAGGCTGTTATAGCGCTGCGTGCTGAACTGGATCGAGTTGGTTAATATATTTTATTGTTCCTTGAAAATCGAATTTAACAAATATTTTTATTTCTAGTACATGCAATGGGATAGACGCTTAGATGAGAATAACACTCCCAATGATATTGATGAATTGCTGAAAGAGATTGGTGTTCTAAAACAAGAACAACATGCATAGGTTTAATCTACGAAATAAGTTTATTTACACATTAACTTTTAACAATCATACGTTTAACAGTAATCAACCATGATTAATTAGTCATCCTGATCGTACAATTAAAAATAAACATCCTAGTAAATGCTTTTATCTGCATTTACCTTAAATAATTTATGCTCAAACGTTTTGGTATTTTCTCATGATATAATTATATTACACTTTGGTGAGCTAGTCACCATCTTGAGTCACAGGGTAATAAATAATAACATCTGCGTAACACTTTGTCAAAAAACCACACGATATTAGTTAAGAGAATACTAATAGGTGACGGTGCTATGTGTGGGATCCATAAAGATTTGTATTTTTGACATTTACTCAATTGGGTTCACTAAAGACTTTGTCTTCAGATAAGAAGCCAATAATTGATGCAGCCGAGTCGTCACCAATCCATATCAATCCAAGAAACAAAGCCTCGAGAATGCCAATTATTGAACCAGCAAGGACGTCCAATATATAATGTCTTTTCAATATAAGTCGAGAAAGTACAACGCTGACAGCCCACGCAGTAATTGGCATCCAGAAAATAATAGAAAGGGGAAACAGCTTTGTGAAAAACACAAGTACGTAGAAGGCTCTGGTTGCGTGTCCCGATGGAAAACTGAACTTATCCGGGCCAATAACCAAAGTATCAGTCGCAGGCATTGGACGTCGTCTCCGCACATATGCTTTCAAAAGTGCCACAATAACGATGTCTAATAACAATCCGACTAGCATGTTTACTTGCATTGCATATAAATCTTTTGAATTGAATAGCCATATAAAAGCAATCCATGTACAAAGCCACGCGATTCCATCACAAGATACCTCAAGAAATTTACAATGAATCCTCAGAGATTTAAAAGAAGCAAATTGGAGCAAGAAAGAAACAAAACGGTCCGTAAGTTTAACATCTTTCTCCAATATTGCCTTTAGCGCAGGTGCTACTTTCTGCTAAAATGAAACAATTTATTTTTTTAAATACAATTTCAGGGCGAATCCATTACATACCATTTTCTTAATAATTTTTATTTTTGTTCAACTTATTCTTTACGAAGTGCAGATATCATTTGAAAGAACAACAAAGCAACCTTTGTTCATCGATAAATAGCGATAGGCGTCACACTATAAAATAGTCGTGAACGATAGCGTCGAATTGGAATGTTGAGAAGGGAACATTAAGACTAGCTTTTACTTATTTTATAAAGAAAAATAAATGAAACTTTCTCCCTTCCCGGAGTTCACATGTCCGGCACAGCGAATCCTTTATTAAAAGATTGTGGTATGCCCATTTTCAATCCATAATTTTGGGGTGGCGTGTTTCCCTTCAGAGCATTTTATACTCATTGCATATATTTTATAAAAGAACTTCTTTCTTTCACGCATAGAATGAAAGGTCTATACCGACTTAGCTTTTAGCTCTATTCTTTATTCGATTTATAAAGACTAAAAAAATTACAATCCCAATTGTTTCAAATATATTTAACAAATTACTGTTATTTTTATTTTTAAGTTTAGGTCGTAGAGTAGACATTCATATAGAAATCTATTTCATAATATAAAAACCTACTTAATTATGCTTTATAAAATTTGTATTTACAAATTCGAATACATTTATGTAAAATGTGAGCGAATATAATTTAATTTTCCGTAGATCTCCAATTATAGATGGTTTAATATACGTTTAACTAAAGGTATGTGGATTCACCTGAAAATATATATAAAAAATATATAATTTGAGTTATTAAACTAAAAACAGAAAAATATATTATTTTTAATAAGGATATGGTAGGACAAAATATAACTAAGTATATGATCGCTAATCGATAACTTTGATAGACATATTAGTTCATCTATGTATGTATGTATGTATATGGTAACCTTACTACTATACCTTGTATATCTATATACTATTTGAGTTTGAATGAGAGACAAAAACTCAACATTTAATCGATCGGTCCTATGGCAGCTATATGATACAGTGGGTCCTATTTCCCGATTTGGTGGGAATAGTAGGTGAATTATCTTGGAAGGGGAAAAAAATGTTTCATACAAGAAATCAATTTTGAATCGATCGTTCCTTTATGGTGGTCCGATCCGGCGGCTTCTGACATGTTAACTGCCTGCAACAAAAAGAAGGATCCGTTCAAAGTTTCATCCAGTTAACCGAAAGACAAGTTATCATATAAACAGACATATACAGATTGTCAATGTTAAGGTCAAGAAACTTCAAACTTGTATAGCATAGGTTGTATTATTATTAAATATCAACTAGATGCTCCGGCTATAATCCCTGTCAAGGAATTTAATGGGTGGTTTGAAAAACTTCAAGAATCAAGAAAGAACCTTTACCTTTTTTCACAGTATAAAGGGAAAGGTCGAAGAGTTAGCAGCTTTTTTTTTTGTATTAATTACTAAAACGTTGATTTTTATCTAGGCCACTTGTGTTTTAAAATCTAGAAATTTCTCATAAGCCCAAGCGCTTTAGCCCTATTAGTGAAAGTACATAATACTTTAAAGGAAGGCATAACTATTGTAAGTTCACACAAATCGTTGCATGGATTTAAGAATGACAATTTCTGTACATTAAATAAATATTTATTATATTTAAAATGCTGACTTAAAACTAACAACATGGAACACAATAAGTGTTGATCGGTCATCTTGTTATCGCTGGACTTTCCGATGTCACCCAAAAAGTTTATCTGAAATTAATTCAAGTTTAATTTAAAGACGTTTATTTTAATGTATTAGTGCGTAGGTAAAGCCAAAGAAGTTTTATAATTTCCGTTGTGCAATAGATAGCCAAACATGTAGAGTCTTCACACAATAGACTCACATATATTATTAGTTCGTAGTTATTCCAGCAGCCATTAATCGTAAAACTAAGTGCTGTTTGTTGACGGACGAAGATGACGGATAAATGTACGAAGACTGAAGAATAAATATTTTTTCAACTCTCCGGTTACTTAATATTTAATATAAAATATTGTGATCAGAATGTGTTAACAGTTTTTTAGTAAGGACCCGATCACAAAACTGCCAAATGTAGAAAAACGAGAGTTGGTGGTGATGTTCCCAACACCTGAAGTTTAAATTCAGGTCATTATATTTCGAAGCAAAAAGAAAATCACTATTATAATTTATTTATATCATTCAGATCAAACGCATTGTATGCCAAGTTTTAGTAGAGCCTTAAAATACAGATAGAAAAAATAACACGAAAATAGGTCAGTTCCATCAAATCAAAAACTAGCAACTCGTAATTAAAAGAAATATGTATAGACAGGCGGGCCTTTACACGTTGTACCATATAAGCTGCTCGCGAATAATATACTGTGAAATAAGTAAAAATTCTTTACTTATATAAATATAACTTTTACAATGTATAATATTAAAGTCGATTGACACTCACATAATTTCTTAATGGCTTAAGCTTTTACTAAATCTATCTACATATATTTAAAATTTGTGGACATGACAATACAACATTTAAGCAATAGATTAAATGTGATGTAATGTTCGTCTACCCTTTCGGTATCTTAGCGTAAACATTTAAAATTATTAATAGAACTCTTAGTTGTAATTATCCGAGTCCAATGCAACCTTATATTGTTGTTGACTCTTTACAAAGATTTTGACTTTTGTTGTAACAGGTTTGATGCACCCATTGCCAAAAAGTATTCGGTTTTTGTTTATAATGAATAAAATAAACGAATAGAGGATCTTATAAAAGTAATTTTTTGATATAATGGCACTTAGAAATTATATTTTAAGTTTAAATAAGATCTATATGTTAAGGTTTATTGATATTTATATGTTCTGCAAATCATAAATCATACAATACAATACATTTTAAAGAAACATCTGCTTTAGTTTAGTTTTTATACTCTTACTACTTTTAACAAGGGGTATATGGAATATGGAAAGTTATGTTTGAGCTTGATATGAGGTTGACAATTAACTCACCGGATTCCCAATCTTCGTTGCCTTCCTCACTGCCCAGGATGAATTCTGGTAGCAACTGATTACAATTAATATATAATTCCTGATCGAAAATCTTATCAGATCCACCAGTAGGCTTAGGAATATTGCAACGATCGAAATTACGTTGACTATCGTAGCTGTTTTTATACAATAAATTTGGATCATTTTGCCATTTTATTGAACCGGATTGAGTAATGGACGGTTGGTTGAAAATATGCAGCTTTTTGATTTCTTTGCTTGATGAGGTATTATTAACGGTTAATAAGATGGATCTTGATGAAGACTGTTTACGTTTAGATGGCATCGCAGAGAATTTTGAGATAGTTGATTTTTCATAATGATTTTTAGCCTAAAATATACAAACATATTTTAGTCAGAAAAATAATTAATTTGCAAACTTGATAATGTGTTACTTACAAGTTTTCCATCAAGCTCCATTTGATGAGATTTTGTTGCACTTGTTTTATCATTTGTATAAAATGAACCATTACGTTCGTAAAAACGACTTGAAGATGGAGAGTTTAATTCAGATCCCTCACTGTTTAGATTTTTATCATTGTCATCTGGATAATCTGAATTTCTTTTGTTGCTCCATCGATTATTTACTGATGTTTCAGCATCCACATGCTCAGAACGTTTTTCTTCTTCAAATATTAGAGAGATCTGAAATTACATATATTCATATTATAAAACATTGTCCTGCCGTTACAATTTTTTACAAACAATATATACTTATGAACATATCCAAAAGATAATTTAAATTATTTTGATCAGAATTTTATTACCTTGAAGTCTTCTGAAAACGCTTTATGATCTTTATCTTTATGTGCACCGTCAATTTCAGATTTATTTAAAGTATACATAAGCTTCACATTAGATCCATCGTTTTCGCTAACTAAAAAAGTAGAAAAAAATAAAATACATGAGTAACAAGTTTTTAACAATATTTTCAACGCCGAAACTTAATAAAATGATGCTACATACCAGCAGTTTTTTGCACAAAGAACGTATTAATCCAGAAGTGGCATAATAATTTCCTTGATGACTTTTGTGTAAGCTCAACTTTTATATCACCAGACACTATTAGCGGCGAACTACTTAAGTCCAAGATAAACGAATTTTGGGCATCAAGTGTCCAAGTTTTCAGTCGCTATAAAACAAAAACACATTCAAGGTATGTTTAAAGACAAATCTATTTACACATACTTGGGCCTTAGCTTTATCTGTTGCCGAGTCCTGTATATTAGAAATCGAGCATTGCACTGTGCCAAGATTTTGTAAGAAGCTTGTCTCAGCAAATCGTATTTCACAGACCTAAAAATCGAATTGAACGTAAACGTTAATGTACATTATTAAACAATAAGGATTATATATGTATATTTATACGTACGTATAGACTTATAATTTTATAACGACCATCTGGGATTAAGCTTGAATAATACTGAACATATCTACGTTGAGATGGAATTGTAACTCCCTTTCTATCTTTCGTACGTTTTTCGTCATACCAAGCAAGTGCTTCATCTGCTGTTTTCTTGAATCTACAATGGACCAAGTATGCGCATATCATGGTCCCTGCAAGTATTAAATATGTGATCAATTAAATAAACTGTTATAATAATTAATACAAAAATATGTATCTAATTACTACCTTACGTATTTAATTAATAAGTAGTAGTCCGAAAAAGTCTTCGATTTTTTTTATCTATATTGTTCATGTTTGTTTGGTTCTTACCAGTTCTTCCTTTTCCAGCTTTACAATGTACGGCCACGACATTTGAGACATCCGCTTTTAGCCAAGACTCAACATCATGACAAAATCGTTGAATCAATTCAATCGTAGGAGGGTTATGATCTTCAAACGGATAAATTGCAACTCTCTGTAAAATAAAAATATAAAAGTTTGAGGACTCGGCTGGAGTTATGCAAATAGTTAACTTACCCCGTGAAATTTACTGATGTCATAACTGCGTTCGGAACACAAATTGTAAATTTTATAATGATCGCCATGATTTTCATCTAAAAACTTCAATACATCGTCTTGGCGGTTTCTGTAAATGCCCTCTATTTTATCCGGGGCGGGATAACCCATCGCAATTATATTATGATTAATGTCTGTAAAATATATACTGAGTTATATTATAATCCTTTAGAGTTAGGGTAGTTAAGGGTACTAAAGGAAAATACAGCAAAAGTGATTCTTACAAGTAAGATCCAAGTTATATCCTTTCTCCTTGTAGCGTATACGTTTTTTGCTCACTGCGTTACGTATGGCATTGGACATAATGGAAATTGTGTTTGCCATATTAGTCGCAAAATATGGTGTAGGTTGTCTTTTATTAATTATATTTATTATCTTATAATTAGTATTTATTTTGATTTCGGTTTCATTATTAATATGTCCCTTCATATCATTATTTTTATTATGAACGTTCTTAAGAAAACCATCATGAACTGAAATGATTTTCACATTTAATATTTTAGCACCTGAAAAAGAAAAAGTTGTATGTTTTAAAGGGCAGTTTTTATAATATTTATAAGTATAAACATACTTATTTAAATATGGTTCTAATAATTGAAGAAGATACTTTCTCTGGGTATGGAATAATTACAAGTACCGGTGGATCTTACTCAGTTCCTTGTTTTCACAGAGACAGGTGAAAGTTCCCATTTGAATTTTACCCTTCAAATAAACTATATGGTTCATACCATACACGTAAAAGTTAATGTCCTTAAATAACTCTTTATAATATTCTCCGCATTATAACTTCTTAAAAATTCAAAGCAAAAGTAATTCAATCAGATTTTTAAATTCACATACTCCAAAAAACAAGGATACAGAACACTTTTTGACATAATTATTCACTGAGCCACTTCGAACACAGCATTTTTAGGAGGGTTTCTTAAATTGTGTACAATACAAATAAATATTTGGGGGAAAAAATGCACATCTGAGAATCTCACACATTTGTGTAATCGCTAACAATTTTTTTTAAATATTGATTGGAATTATTATGCATTTATATGCTAAATCAGTCCTTATTTACAAATCTATGTACCACATACATACGTGCAAATGTAGGTATGTGTATGCATTAGAAAGAAATGAACGTATACGTTCACGAATATACATATCTGGGCTTGTTATCCTTTTTTAATTTTCAAGTCAAATAAGCACGATATTTTTTAGTTACTTTCAATTATACATACATTTGTATAAGCTAGTTTCATGTAAATATGTATGAAGGAACGAGTTGTATGTTATGTATGCATGTGTACATAAATGTATGTACATATGTATCAGTAGTCATCACAATAATAACCAAAATGCTATGGCCAATTTAAACATTTAATGTAAAACTCAATGCAATCAATATTAAGCTGAAACTCGGTAAGCACATATGTAAATTACGTGCGCAATAAATAATAATATAATGAAATGAATATTGTATGTGTTAGAGAAAGATTTGTGGTCCATTATACATTTGTAAAAATGTATGTATGTACATACATGTAACACACTCCAACGACACTTAAACGCTTGGCAAGTTTTAACACCAACTTTTTATGTTGTAGGTTTATTTTTAGGAGGATTCCATTAGAAACACTGGATATTGAAATATTGTCTTCAACATTCTTGTTTAAAATTTTACGTTAACTCATTATATCTCTTGAGAAGCATATATATATCACTTAATCACAAGTAATGGTGTTCATTTGCACAAATACAATTTCTTTATGTTGGTTTGTGCTTATTAAATAAAAGAAAAATAAACCTAAACAATAGAACATCAACTTTAAGAGTTATTCTCTAGTGTATCTGCCAACAGTAAGCGTGAAGTACACAGGGTGATTCAAGCCATTTCTAACGATGACAAAGGTTATCCGATAAGTTATCGTTACGGAACATTCATTTTTGTTCAAGTGATAACCATTTAGCTGTTTTACAACATATCACAAATTATTTTTGAACAATATAAAAGAAGTCGAAACAGTTTCACTATATTTTTAGAACAACTACCATAAATTAAATCAAACCTGTTTTTCTAACAAATTGCTATTCAATTTGTTTTAAAATTATTTTTGTGAATGAAGTAGCCTTACCTGATAGTTGCTGCTACGAGAAAATCGGATATATTAAATGGAGTGCCTTTTTTCGAATGGATGAAATAAAAAACGAATATGCATGATATCCATTAGTATATAATAAACAATTTCCAATAGGAAACATAGTTGCCTCAAGTAACGTAATAGATAATAAAAGAAACTTCAAAAAATTTGCTTACCTGTTTTTTTTTTTAATTTTAAGAAACTTCAAATCTGTGTATTTTTAATTAATTTAATTATTTTTCTTTTATTGCTTTGAACTTGGAATTTTGGGCCTATACATGTAGCTATGCTATCAGTATTCATTTGACATTACGTACAAATACATAAAAAACACTAGCCGGTCACGGCTGCTCTAGGGAAGGTCGTCTGCTTCATAAGTGATTTTGTCACAACGGGACTTTCAATTTTTTTGAACAATATAAACATAGTATATATATAGTATATGTTCTAACACTCTGTTAAGAAAATTGACAAGACTTTAATTCATGTCTCTGCGTAGTAAAAATAATTAATTAGTATATCTAACTTGTTTACTTGACGATATTTCCCCCAAATCTCACATTTTTGAACAATAAAAAATTGTTTAAAGTGGTACGTCCGTACATACGAACAATATGACAAATATATTAACATGTAAAATGATAAATTATGATTTTGACATTTTATTAGAATTATGTACTCTATTTTTTTCGGTAAAACTAAGTCGGTATATATTTGTTTTTTAAATATATGTATCTTAATTAATTTTAATAGTTGGCTAATTTAGTTCTTAAATTTGAATATTCTCCGTTTGAAATTATAGGTTTATTTGATACAATTTGTGTAAAATAAATAGTTTTTTTTCATATCAAAGCTGATGTCCTAGCATAGAAATACATTTTAAAAGATCATATTTCCTTAATGATATATATATGTATATATTTTAATATATGTATGTATGTACATATAAGCAACGGTTTTCTTATTGTAGCTTTGTTAAATCGCATCTGTATCGCACTTTCATTTTTATTAGCTGCGGAAACTGTATGGTTGGTTTTTTATTAAAAACGATGATTACCAACTGGAGAACGAGATCTAAAACGTCCCCCACCCTGTCCTCCACTGCGACCATAACCGGAACTGGCTCCGCCAACATACCGGCTGCCTTCACGAGCTCCACTGTAAATATCGCGTCGACTGAATCCATTGCTGCCACCATCCCTGCTGTTGCCACCATAGCCAGCATTGGAACGACCTGAGCTGTATGCCCGTTCCATGTGGCGTCCACTGGAGCTACTCGAACCGCGTTGTTGTCTGAATCCACCGCTACTGTTTGTTATACTGTGTCGACCGACATCTCCACGGCGTCCTCTGTCTCCAGGTGCACCTCGTCTGCCTTGACGTGGTCGACCCTTTGAAATTTCAACTCGTAATTGCGAACCCAACAGTTCGGACCCATTTAATACGTCACAAGCCTTTTCGGCATCATCTCGATGCTCAAATTCAACAAACGCAAATCCGGGTGGATTAAATGCAATCCACACAGAGTTCAATTTTCCATACTTTGTAAATTCACCTTCCAGGTCGTCTTTTTTAACTTTATCTGTTAAATTACCGACGTAAACTCTAGTCCCCCGTTGATCAGTCATGTTGAATAAATAAATATATCTGTAGAATCTGAGATATTAATCAATCAATACTTTTTCCACCGCAACCTAGCTTGAATTTTGTATGTACATCAAAAGTTCTCTGTTAGGGTGGCCAGTCTTTGTTTGTGGAACTTGTTCTTCCTTGAGTAGATCATATGGATGAGTTTTTTTAATTAGGACTGTGTTTACACTAGCTACTCTCGATAACGATTAAATAAATTATTGAATAAACATCAAATAAAAAACCTGCTAAACAGTATTCAGAAAATCGTCCATAATTATTTGTCCAGTGATTTGTCATAAAACTATATTAATTTTGTTAATATTTATTTAAACTATGCATTAAATTAGTTTGAGCTATAATATTATATAACTAGTTATGTTATAATCATTATATAATATATGAAATTATATGGGGAAACTTATTATGCTCTCTCAAAATATTCTTCGTAGCGCCAATGATTGGGTCAGTTTTCCAACCAGTCTATTGGTAAGATAAATTGACAGATTCATTTGCTTTATGTGATGAGAAACTTGATGTAGCAATTATGTCTAGTATGATGTATTGATAATTAAAGTTGAGTTAAAAAAAATGAATTGAAGTTAAAACTAATCCAAATTAATGAGTAACTCTATACAATAATGTACATGCCTTCAATAACCTTAATATAGTTAGAGAAATATTTCATACTAATTTAAACAGTTATTCATGATAAAGATATTACGAAAAATGTTCGATAACTTTCCAGTTTATTTTCATATCGTCGATGAATAGAGCTATCGATAGCAGATAACATTTCTTTTTGTCAATATTACCGACAGTGTTTATTATCATCGCTAACATACAGTACAATTATTAGGCAATATTATTAATAATACAATGAGTTCGGAAATGGGACAAATTTCTGAACCGACCACAACAGATTTACGGCGGGAGCTACGCCGTAAAAGAATATTAGAAACAGCTAAATCGCGTCTAGAAAAACTGAACGGAAAAGCCGAAGCAGATCATACTGGTAAGCATTCGTAATTTTTTGCCGCACCTGTAAATTAAAAACAATTCATCGAATCGACAAGTAAACTTAAATATTTAATTTGCAGATAACTCCCCAGCCGAGGTTTTGGAATATTCAGATCCAGAAGTGGAACCCAACATTCTGGTGGAAAATGCAGTGTTACAAGATACGCCGTTTAAAAATCCATTTTATTTACCAACAAATACTTCGGCAGCTGTGTCGGTTCAGAAAAATGTGTTAGTTAGAAACAGAATCCACATATTTATAGCTTCGCTTCTAGGATATATACTAGCGCAATATGCCTATTCTTTCCTTTTCGTCCCAGTTGGCCTATGTATAATATTCGAAATTTTCTATTACAAAGATCTGCAATATGGTGGTAATAGTACAGCAAACCTAATTGTCCCCATCGCAATTTTGTTTACGGGTGCCCAGTTGGGCAATAAAATAAAGCAAATAAATAATTTTCTATCAATCGCACAATACCTTGGGATCAGTTTAGGTGTAAATATTTTTTGTATTTGCTTAAGCAGCTTCTCGTTTCAATATTTAAATGCAAATCATGTTGTGACTATCAATTAAATAAAATCATTTCGAAGTAAAACCTTATGAAATATTAATAATAAGAAATCCAGTCCTCTTTATTTAATGTTCTCGATGTTCTTAACATTGACTTTACATTAACATCTTAAGGACGTTCCATTGTGGCAACTGCAACTTGTGGATCGCTTGAACTGGATGGACCTTGAAGGTCTTCAGGTGGAGGTTGATCATCATCATCGTCTCCAGAGGACTTTGGAATGACAATTGATGTTCCTCGCTTCTTGGCCAGCTCCAGATACTTAAGGTTTTCTTCATCATTCAGTATCTTGAATGGTTGATCCTTTCCAACAATTGCCACCGAGATGTTCTAACAAAGATTAAGATAGTTTTCAGAATGGAACTGTTATATGAAAAGTTAAAATGAATTACCAATTGAGAAGCACCGTCATCTTTGACAAGCTCGTCATTCGGCAATGAACTGCGTATAGCATGAATTCCATGGCAAATAAGATCATCCTTAGAACACGTATTAAATGTGCTCAAGTGGCGTTCCAAGTATGTGCGTGCACTTTGCGATCGTGAACCGATTGTCATTGCCTTGCAATTGAAATAATTGGCAGAAGGCTCGACCTTATAGATGTGTGGTCCCTTCTCATCGTATCCAGCAAGCAGCAAACCGACTCCATATGGACGACGGTCATATCTTTGAGTTGTGGTCTGCATTTTGTTGCCCAAATTGGTAATCAACCGCGAGACCGGATATGTTGACCCATAAGAATGCTTGTAGCTCAAACACTCGGACCTCAAGTACTTGCTCAGCACGCGAGCATCCGCAGTGATGCCAGCAATGGAAATGCCCAAGTGATCATCAATAGGGATTATTTTGCGCTGAGATGCAGATAGCTCGGAAGCTGGCTTACAAAGGGCAACCAGAACTGCATAGTCTTTATTTTTTAGGCCAACCGTAGCGGTGCCAAGCTTCACAGCAGCCATGGCATACTCCACCTGATGCAGGCGTCCCTGCGGGCTCCACACGGTAACATCACTGTCATATTGATTCCGAAACTGCAAAATTAGGAATATTGTGAATATTGTCAATCAACATTATTTACTTCACATACCATTTTTGTATAAAGCTTGACGAGTCGGTTTTTGCTAGGCAATGACAATTCAGTTTGATCCAATGAGTATTTTCGATAACTAATTTATCGAAAAGGCTATTGTGAATATTTGGTATGTTTAGATCTCATTTAAATACTATAAAATAAAAAGGAATATGATTATGGAACACAAAATTAAATCTATTAGATTTTGTGAATTTTGTTTTTCTTAAATAAGACTTGAAATCATATTTTTAACGACCAGCATGTAATGCATAAAATTTGGCAAACCGAAGTTTGGAAGTCTTGCAAGAGTTACAGTTTTTTATAAAAAGCAAGTGCCAAGCATATGTTCTTCCGAGAAAAAGCACTAAGCACTGAGCACATTGAGACCTCAAACAGGAGGTTATTGCTAGTTTGTCAATCATAGTACCCCATAGCCTGAAGCATTGAGAGTAGAGACTTCGGCTGCACGCTCGGCTGGGAACTTCGATGTTCGGCTGGGAACTTCGATGTTCGGCTCTCAGTAGAAACAGCGCATAGGATCAAAACTGCTTCAGTCGCACAACGACAGCGGAACGATAAGCATGCGCGTACTTCTTTGCGCAGTGCGATCGTTTCAATGTGTGCGTGTACGTATGCACATGCTGGCATGTGAATGTATGCGTTGCTAGTGAAGTTTGACAACAGGCAAATGCTTCGGCCGGCGCGCTGGCAGCCTGAAGTCAATTTTGTGTGAAGCCGAAGTCTCTACTCTCAATGCTTCTGGCTATGGGGTACTATGATTGAAAAACTAGCAATAACAGATTTACCCCCTGTTTGAGGTCTCTTTGTGTTCAGTGCTTAGTGGTAAAAGTCTTGGTGCTGTGACGCGAACTGCGAGACAAACGAGAGATTTAACCGCCCTGCTCTTATTTTTGTTGGTGGCTGCATATTTTCGTGGGAGTCAGTTTTTGAAAATTATGCGCATTTGGTTGTATACGTGACATAATAATTTTTGCTATTGAGAAATATAACGTTTTTGGAAATTGGTGAAGGGTGGCTTGACTATAGGTCGACTATAGGTATTTTAATAAAAAAAATGATAACATCGACTTTCATTTTGAGTTGGTCATTGTAACGAAAATAATCAGTAACTAAAAATACATTAAAGCCGGACTTAGAGATGTGCATACCAGCCTTAGATCCTTATTTTCTAACCAAAACAAAACTTGCCGATTAAATGCTGTTCGATTAAAATTTGATCTAAGTTCCTTAAAAATATGTAAGAAAATATCGTGTTTAAAAAAGTAGTACTTAATCTTATAAAAATAATTTAATTTGAGTTAAAAAAGTGAAGCATATTAGTTAAAACAATTATGTGTTCTCTTTAGATTCAGATGTGGGATAATATTGTTGATCAATATGAGTATATATGTGTTGCAAAAGAATTTAAGTTTGTTTTGGATTTGTGAGCTATGGTGCACAGTGGGACTATTGTGTACAGTGCAGCAGGATTATTGCACGGAACTATCGCAAAAATCACTCAGCATGATCTTGGGTCAAGCATTTAACCCACGCTACATGAGTATCGAAGCACCCAGAGGAAGTCGTTCTAAGGAGGATAATACCAAATATGGAAATAAAAGGTCATCATTTGATATACCATTCTATGCCGACAATGATGTTGTTTCATTAGGTAGTTTGCCCGCATGGGAAACAAACCATTTTGCGTATTATGAAGAGAAGAATGATGACGAATCGCAGAAAAAGAAATCCATAGAAAAAAGAAATGTTTTTGGGGATTCCAATGGAGGACATGCAAAGCCAGAGATTTTTAAGACCCGACCTTGGGAATGTTCTTCGATAATAAACTGGATTGACTTGGGACTAAATTACTTTCCTCGATACATCAGATCAATAGAGTGCATTGCCAAGAAGTGTTGGTACGGTCATTTCAAGTGTAAACCCAAGTCTTTCACCATCAAAGTTCTTCGACGGAAGCCGGGATCATGCATACATGTGAGCGAAAAGTTAATTTTTATCACCTCCGATGAATATGCGAATGATTATACACAACTATGGATTTGGGAAGAGATTGCTGTAAATTTTTGCTGTGAATGTGTCATGCTATACTAAATTGTCCAAGGATATATATATGTATACGTATGTTTAACAAATAAAATGCCAATTTAAAATAGTTTAACAAAATACTTTAATAGCATTGGGGACAACAGAGACTTTAATTGGCCGGGGCTCGTATTCCTCTCCATCAATGGAATAGAAAATGTTGGGTGTATTTTCCGATGGAATTAGTTTGATAGTCCTACTCTGTACTACCACATTAGGTTCGACGCTTTTATTAGTTATTTTCGGAATTGTTTTAATGAAATCCCATCCAGGTTGTAAGGAATTGATAAATTTACTCTCCAATTCAGCAAAGTTTTCATTGTTTTGCTTGAGAGAAATATTAATCTGATTGGATTTAATGGAGCCATATAGATTGGTATCGCAGTCATCATTCTTTATAGTCTTCTGCGGAGAAACTGCTGAATTGTTTTTTGGTGCAACCAGTCTGCTGAGAAAAAAACCAGAAGGTTGTGACGAGTTTTCTTTTTGGAAATAACAGTTACTGCAGCCACTACAAGGAGGCGTATAGATGTAATCAGTTTCAAGATTCCAGTTTTCATTACCCGAAAACGATCTTAGAAATGCAGCGAACTGATGCTTTAGTGGTCCAAAATACCAATATTTATCCTTTTTTTGATCAATTTCTTTCAGCAGGCCCCACGAGAAACCATTTAGTCCGAAAGTTGGTTTCAAATTGTTTTCCTTTTCATCCTTAGTTTCCGTATTTAGTACATCGTACTGAATAACACTCTCGTACTTATATTGATTCTTTAACAACGGCATTAGGGCGTTGCACAATGCAATCACATATTCCAGCTCGTGATTTTTACTCAACGAGAAGAACTTGCCCTCCGGTTTGTCTTGCCTTCCTAGAGGTATAAAACTAATCGGACACGTATTATTTCCTTGCCGGCGCAACAGGCCAGTAATAACCTCAGATTTTGTGCCATCTCCACCGGCAACCACAATTACGTCCGGCAGAGTTTGTTTTTCTTCGATATATGACTTAGCATGACCGATATAGTTAGTCCGCAGTACTTCCACTGAATATCCGGCCAAGTGTAGTATGGGCGCGCAATACTTTTTAAACTAAATGGGGGACGTTTTTGAATTAAATAAGTTGAAAAACATTATTTTTATAAAAATACCAAGTTTTCGGCTTTCTTATTGTTTGCGATTGGATTCAGGACCACAAGAATACTTTGAGGGGTGCCGGTCTTGTTTTGAGTAGAACGTAAGACTTCATTAGACAGTTCCCCCATATATTTCCTAATCCTTCAATTAAAGTTGGGTTAATACTCTTTGGCGTCAACTCCAAAATGAATGTACATACTCTAAATTCGTTTTTAAGGTAGAGACGCCATAGCCCACCAAACCTGCAGCGAAGAGGCTCTTCTTCCAATTGTTCCTAATTGTCCTCAACGCGTTCATTCTACTTGCACCTTATGTAAACTAAACCTGCTCAGCTGTTTCCGAAAGAATGTTCGTCTTTTTATCGCTTGTTGATACTAGTGTTATCGATTGGTCAAAATAGCGTCGACTTTCAACGAACAAAATTAATTTTGAAAATATGTTTACTGACCGATTAAATAATATTTTATGTTCTAAAATACAATACATTTTTGAAAGTATACCCCTTCGCCATATGATGTCTTTTGTTTCTTAATTTTAAATACATATTTTTAAACACAATTAGTTTTACAGAATATGTAAGTATTTCCATTACATACTAAATACGGTTTATATTTAAATAAAAGTGCGTTTTATTTAATGCTTTTGTCAAACAATTCAATAATTTAATAAAATTAAATTAATCCTTAATTGTGATTTTTTAAATATTGGCAAAACTGTCGGTAAAATCCCCATCCTAAAAATACAAAAATATGTGCACAACTTACAACTGATATAATCAGAGGCCAAATGTCAGGTAAGTAAGTGGGAGGTTTTATAGTTAAAAATCCTATTACAATGAATGTCATTAAAGCCTCTGAAACTGCTTGATATATCTTCCGCTCCTTAAGCTTAAAATATTTACATTTAAAGGTCAAATTAAAAATAATCAATGAACCTATAGTAGGGGCTATTAAGTTATCCCTTTCCAAAAGGGGAATCATACTGAAAACGGATACTTCTAGAAACCAAAGCATTTCGCTTGGCCACCAGTAAAACAAGCACATAGCGGGAAGTGAAATAAGCAAAATTGATTTTTCATGCACCTGAAAGAAATCAAAATTGTTATTTAATGTGATATAAGTATGCAGCCTCTTAACTCACTTGAAAAGAAAATAGGAAAAACGCAGCAGCAGTGTTGAATAGAGTTAAGATAAACATATCTTTACTTCGCTGGCGAAATAACTGAATATTTGTTGGAACTGCAGCCAACAATGTAACTGCCAAAGAAATCAGTGCCATCTGATGATTTAGAATATGTTTCCTAGATTTTAAATTGGATAAGGAAACATAATGCGTCAACTTTTCGCTATATTACTTATAGACTTACTTTAACTTAAAGATGACATTAAAACTGCACCAGAAATTCGCGACTTTATCTTCAAAAACGCCTCGGCCAATTGGAAAAATGCGGCGCACAACTTGTGAAGCATTGTCTGGCGAATTCAACCAAGGTAGCCAAAGAATTGAGAACACCGATAGTACAATGCCGGATAGAATAATTAAAGTAGTTGCAGCAGATCTGAAACTGAAGACATTGTGCTATAATAAAATATGCAATAAAGAAATTTGTAAGTTTTAATAATATGTACCTCCTTTTTGATAATACAACACTCAGTAAGTATGCAAAAAAGGGCAGAGCATGATAAAGTTCCATTTGTTTGTAGTTAAGCGACAAAGTGAAGAAGAAAGCGGCAAGATAGTTCTTATCTAATAAGATCGCCGCAATTGCCGCTGCTGCTAATCCAAGTGAAATGTTGTTATATTGAAAGTGTCCGTTGTCAATGAGAACTTGACCAGGATAAATTGCGAAAAGTATAAACAAGTTATTCTTGACATTGCCTTTGAAACTGCGATCCATGCAGAAACATAAAGCCAGTAATACCGGCAAATAAAGCAAGATATCGGCTGTCAAAACTGTAAGACGCATGAAGCTCTTATGTTCTCTTGTTTCCATGCCTCTGCTTGTTTTTAGCTCGACAAAGCTCGAGTTTATTTGCTTTCCTATGTGACCCATAAGGAAGCTATGATATGCTGTTAGAGGCGGATAATCTAAGCCCCAGTATAGCAAGTCGTTATCTGTTGAATTATTATACCACTCGCTTGGTTTTAAATTTACTGTGACCTCTTGCCAGTGCCGTTGAGCTTCATAATCACCAAACATCGGTGGTTTATTATACCCAGAGAATGAATTTAGTGATATAATTGATCTTAACGCTATGGCAGCGAAAGATATGGCTATTAATTCAGATCTCATCTTCATGATGTATTTTATTTTATTTTGATTCTTGAGTTAGAGGTGAACAACAAAACGATAAGGCCCATAGTCGTGTTTGTTTATATATCGCCGCAGCGATCGATATATTTCCGTGTATTATTTTTCACTATCGATAGCAAGGCAACACGTCATAAAATCAATAACAGCTTTACTGCCGATATACCGGTTATAAGATTGAACAGTACGAGTCATTTATATTTGTACACACTATCAAATATGTTAACACATGGAATAATAAATATTGATTTATTTTTTTTTTAGAACTTTAGACAAAAGAGGAATTAATTGATTTATTACAATGACATCAACAATTTTTAGTTATTAAATAACAAAGAAAGTGATGTATCTCGTAATTAAATGATCGCGTTTGACGGATCTAAAACATTTATGCCTGCTTGGCAACAGCCAATGCATTTTTAAGATCATTAATCAAATCTTCAGCGTCTTCAAGTCCGACGGATAAACGAATAAGTGCATCGCTTATTCCCAAAGTTTTTCTATCTTCAGCAGGAACAGAAGCATGCGTCATGACAGACCTTCAATATAAAAATTAATAAAAAATATATATCATTAGTTAAAATTGCGTATCATACCGAGATATTTTAAAATCTATACTTACGGTAATTCGGCCAAACTCTCATAGCCTCCCAAACTTTCAGCAAGCGTAAACAATTTCAGAGCCTTCAAAAATGCTGTTGAGTGCTTCAGATCACCTTTAATATAAAATGAAAACACTCCACTGTATCCAAAGGTCTGTTTCAATGCTATGGCGTGCTGTGGATGCGAAGCCAATGCTGGATGCAACACCTTTTCAACAAAATCATGGGATTCAAGGAATTTAGCTACAGCGATTCCATTCTTTTGATGTTGTTCCATTCGCAGTGACAAAGTCTTAAGACTGCGGTTCACCTGATAACAATCGAATGGCGATGGCACTATGCCAACAGCTGAAAATGTTATTAAAATAAATAATTATCCAGTAATTTAAATTTGATATACCTAATAACTAACCATTTTGCAAAAACTTCAACCTATTGTAAAGATCCTCCGAGTTCATCGTTATTCCACCCATTACAACATCAGTATGGCCATTCATGTATTTAGTTAAAGAATAGCAAACCAAATCGGCACCTAGCTCAAGTGGCCTTTGGAAGTACGAGGTTAGGAAGGTGTTATCGACTGCAACAATTACGTCCCCAAGTCCATGACACAGTTTGGTAATAGCTTCAATGTCAACAACTTTGATCAAAGGATTTGTTGGGGTCTCAATCCAGACGAGCTGTTATTTTAACACATCAGTAACATTTGTAATACAAATTTAAAGAGAAGTCATACTTACTTTAGTCTCCGGCTTAAAGGCGGCTTTAACTTTTTCTAAGTTGGTGGCATCCACAAAACTTGCAGTAATTCCCAAACGAGCTGCCACTTGCCTAAAATAAAAATATTAACTAGAAATCTTTGTTCAACGATAACCATCCTTATTAAATTTTACCTTATAAGTCGGTTAGTTCCACCGTAGACATCATCTCCCATTATGATGTGATCCCCGCTGTTGAGCATCGTCAGCACAGCAGTTGTTGCACCGAGACCTGAGGAGAAGGTAAGACCGTATTTCGCGTTGTCAAGCGCCGCTAAGCAGTTTTCCAGTACATTTCGAGTGGGATTTCCACTCCTGGAATACTCAAAACCCTAGAAAAAATTCCAAAAACTACAATTATTATTATGTTTATCATACTTGAACAAAATATAAATATATATTTTCAATAAATCACACCTTATTTAGCTAAAAGTTCATATAGCGTTTGCAGATAACAGTTGTCATGGTCCCCTGGGGAGATTAGTGCCTCTTAGCAATTATATTTATTATTTTGATAATCAACAGATGTCCATTGTTTTGAAGCCTCAAAAAATATGCAATCTCATCACAAATAATTACTATAAACATGATTTGCTAAAATCAAATTCGTTTTTTTGCCCATACATATTAAACCTGAGCTATGATTTGCTTTAGAATTTTGATAACAATAACCACAACGTTACCAAAAGCAACATCAATTTATCTAAGTATGTATATATTAAAATACATATCGATAAATCTGTACATATATCTCCCAATCAGATGTACATATTAATTAGTGTACATATTTAAAAATGTTCATATTTTACTTGTATATCTTGTATCTTGGTTTTAAATCATATCTTATCAGACTTTTTATCTTACGCGATGTTCTCCGGGCGCATCCTGCTTGAAAGTTGTGCTCAATGAAATTGGTGGTATAACACTGGCGCTCTTCCATTGCTCAGGGTCCTGACCAGCGTGAATTGATTTGGTAGAAAATCCACTAGGTTGACTCTTAAAGCTCATTGTTAATGAAAATTGGATACGTCTACTACAGGAGAACACTTGTTGAGAACTGGAACAGAACACGCTTTCTCAGACCGCCATGTGATCGATAACCGAAATATTTAGGGGTGTTATCAGTGGGAGGCAATGAACTGAATAATGAACGCGTTCAGCTTGCGTATAAGAGTGAACCAATTATTTAATTGATTTTCACTATACCCTATAGATTATATTATATATTATATATATACTATAAGAAAATGTAAACATTGAAAGTTGAAATCGATATGTATCTCTTTTTATCACATCTAGTTAAATGCCTCCAAAATACATATATAGGTACTTAATCATTTTCGTAGTAATGTTAACAAATTCTGTAAACTGTTTACAGAGTAAAAAAAACAGTATTTTCGGATTTCAGATACTTTTAAAATAAAAAAAATAAAATAGTTTAAAATAGAAAAATCTTTACAGGTTGAATAAATAAATCTTTTTTATAATAAACAATAAAACAAGATTACCCAAAAGCAGTAAAATAAACGGAAGAGTTCGATACATTACTTTTATCTTTTCATATACGTATATGCGGTAGGTCAAGATTTATCAAAAAAAGCTTTTCAATAAATGACTAAGAATCAAATATGATTTTGCATATATCATAGGTTCACACCATTGTTTATTTGACTCTTTGCTTACTCTCCAATAAATGTTCTATTGAGTCATTTATTTATCGATATGAATTAAAAAGCTCTTTCTGTAAATACATGAGAGTGTATGCATGAATGTATGTATGTATTTACATATTGATATGAGTTTGTGCAGCTGCACATAAATACGTCTATGGGTTTAGTACTTATATCAAAGTTTGGACATTCATTAAATAAGTGTTAAACTGTCTGCCAGCACGTGCAGAATAACATTGATTGTGCACATATGAATAAACGTACAAATGAAAATAAACAACCCGGAAATCTGTATACATAAACAGGGCTGACAAACAAAGTAATTAATGAAATCCCACAACCTACAAGTAATTCTTAATGTAAGTGTGTACATATGTACATCATAACTATGATTTATCACATGCTCATTGGCTCCTTACTCAAAAAATGCACATTTATGTCCGTTTTAACATCAATATAAAATTATTTATTGACGTATGGTAATAGTTATTGGCGGAACCTTCAGAATTTGCCACTTCATGCATACGTAAACAACTTCAATTAAATATTTGCAATGTCACCAAATAGTTGATAACATTGAGAAACATTTTAATTAATTTTCCTTTCGTTGGCATAAGTCTAAGGTATGACCGAAACCATTTCCAAGAAGTAAACAAATACACATCTATGCATGTGTGTATTTATATTACCAATCAGAATCATGAAAGCATCCATAAATTAGAAATCAAAACAATGAGAAATACATGTTAGGGATGTGCGGAAAACCGTATGAGCCAGTTGAGCCGATATATCGTACATAGAAGCTATCGGCTGAATTTATTTAAAGATATTGTATTGAAAAGATCCAAATCTTATATTGACTCTATAAAAATTATATATATTTATTTATAATAAGCTTAACCTTTCTTGTTCGTGTTAAAGGTTTTTCTCATAACATTTATCTTTCTTTTAGAATTAAACATGTTTGAGGCGGACAAACGTAATTCAAAAATAATGTATTCTATACCAGGACATAATTCGAAACCGGTTTGGTATCGTGTCAATCTGCTAGGTAAGACATCTATGGAAACAAGACCGAATACATATAAAAAATCACTTCATCTACCGGAGTCACATCAAATCTAAATAACTATCTCCAACGGCAGCAGAAAATATCCAACAAACGATTTTGAAACCATTCGAGGATAACCGAGTTTTAACCCATATCATACCATATATCATAAATAACTAAACTTATTTAATTTATTTGTCCTTAAAATACATAATCATATGTATAATATACACAATATTTGAAATCGCGTAATGTCATAAATGCTCTTTTTTGAATAACATTCTCATTACAGATAAGATTCCGGCGAGATTGGTTTTATATTTTCTTTCCTGGTCCGGTTTTCTTGTGTCATTTATGATGCGTAATGATATGAATTTTACTATCGTTGCTATGACAGGCAACGATACGCAAAAACAGAATAATAACCATTCCTACACATTAAATATGGTAATATTCATATTAAAACTATATACAGAAATGTAATATAAGCTTCGTCCTACGTTTTAGGGTGATGCTTCTGAGGACCAGATAAATTTAGTTAAATCTGTGATAATAAGTTCATTCTATTGGTGTTACGTGCTCTCTCAAGTTGTTGGTGGAATTGCCACCCAATATTTCGGGACTAAAAGTGTTTTCGGATGGTCGCAACTGGCGACGGCATTATGCAGTCTCCTTATACCGATCGGGGCCGAAGTTCATTATAGCGTAGTTATTGGTTTACGCTCGATTCAGGGATTTGCCTCTGGCCTTACATGGCCTGCTATGTACGCCATGGTGGGATTTTGGATACCCCTGACAGAGCGTTCGCGCTTTATGTCAAGCTTTCAGGGCTTTAGTATTGGGATTGGTTTGACATATCCATTGTGTGGATTCATTATAACCTCATTTGGGTGGCCATTTGTTTTCTATACAACCGGCCTTTTGGGCGTGGGGTGGTGTCTTTCATGGTACTATCTAGCCTTTAATACGCCCAAAGAGCATCCTCGCATAACTAAAGAGGAACTTAACTATATCGAATGTAATGTAGGGGAAGATGTCTTAATGTCAGTCTCATTGCCAGTTCCTTGGAAGGATATTTTCAAATCTTTGCCAGTATGGGCCATTGCTATAACGACATTTGGTAGAATATTCGTACATTATGTTTTCATTGCAACGGGGCCAACTTTCATGAACAAGATATTGAAGTTTGATTTTGGAAAGAATGGTATACTATCGGGAATGCCATTCCTTTGCTCGTATGTTTCTTCAGTACTATTTTGCTATATTGCAGATAAAATGTTATTGTATAATATCCTGAATCTTACGAGAGTTAGAAAACTATTCACAGCACTCTCACAAATAATTCCAGGACTGCTTATTTTATGTATAGGGTATATAGATGATATAGCCTTACTCCTGATAATCTGGTTTATAGCAGTCAGTTTTATAACGGCATCATACGCTGGAGCAATGGCCAATATTATAGATATAGCGCCAAACTATGGACACTCTGGATCAGTATTGGCTTTCTGCCAGACAATTCATATGTCTGCATCATTCCTCTCACCCACGGCCTTTGGAATTATTGTAAAAGTAGAGGTATACTAAGTGACTTAACTGATGATTTAATAGTTAACCAAATAATAATTATTATCAACAGACTTCCATCGACGCATGGCGAATATATTTTGTACTCGCTGGTGTTATTTCGATTCTTACTTATCTCGTTTATCAATTCTTTGGAACCGCAGAAGTACAACCGTGGAATGCTTTGCGGCCTATTCATAATTCACTAACTGAAGAAGAAGCTAAGATGGTTCCTAAGGACAATGGAAACAAGAACATTCCGAAATCCAAATAATTTGTTTTTCATTGTTTGTAAAACTAACAAAAACTTTAGGTTTTTATTGTAAATTTTGCTATGTACTTATAATACATAATAGAAATAAATATAAGCTCAATTGCAAGGTGATCAAAATAAGCTATGGTTCAGTTTTAATGAACAATGAAAAAGTTTCTTATTTCTTCATTAATAACAATTTATATTTTCACAATATAAATATAAACTTTATTTCAGTATAAAACAAGATATTATTTTAATTATCCCAAATAGTTTGATAACTATCCACTACATGCTGAGGCGAGGAAGACTTGTGCTTCATAAAGAAGCCTTGTATTTGCGCTGGACTGACCGTCTGACCCGACTCGATCACTTTTTGTGCAAATTCCTTGGATCTGGAACTTTCAGTTTCTCCAAAAAATTGTTTAAACATTTCTTCAAGCTGATATTGAGTACAATAACCGATATACTCCTTGACATCAATGCGGCCGGGTCGAATTAACGCGGGGTCTAATCGATCAATATAATTAGTTGTCATGAAGACGATGCGAGCCTCCGTAGAAGCAACGCCATCCAGACAGTTGAGCAATCCACTAAAAGTTATTCGGTTTAGGCCATCAAAAGCAGACTTTTGTTGTAACGTTGACTCTCGCGAAATGAATGCGGCATCAATATCTTCGAGTAGGATTATTGTTTGTTCGGGAGCTACATTCAATAGATGATTTAGTCTGTCGTCCGTCAGGCCCCTTTCTGACAGATTTAACAAGCAGATACCATATTCTAATTTTCCTGCTAAGGCTGTGATAAAACTTGATTTACCACATCCTGGTGGTCCATATAGTAAATAACCTCTACGATAGGGAATACCACGTTTTGTATACCACAAGGAGTTCCCGATGAAATCATTACAATCAGTTATTATTCTATCCGTAATGCCACGATCCAAGACCACTGAAGCTGTAGGTCTTCGTCTCCGAGGATGACCAAAAGGTCTCCACTCCGAACCCATTGCGGTGTACATAAGTGTCTTTCCTTCCGTCGCCTGCAATGCTAAATGCCGTGCCTCTTCCAAAATATCAAAATAGATCTGTTTATTGTTACCGAAAGCTGTTAGCGTAACTGATTCCCAGGGAACGCCCATGTGTAAATCTAATGTTTGCTGCTCCCTCGTCCGTTCGACTTGAATCCAATTATTCTTATACCGAAATAAATGTTTTCCAATGCTGGGTATAAAATCGTAACTCGTCTTAACCTGCCCGTTGTCATTTTGTAAAAACGATGTCTCGACACTTAAGTGTTGTGTTTTTCTAGCTCCTTTAATGGTTATCCATTTTAATAGCCATTGATATGATTTATCTTTACATGGTACTTCTAAGGTTATCATATAATGACGGCGAAACAGTACAGTGGCTCCTTGAAGTCCTTTTCGAAGTATTGCTGCGCTAGCACCGACTCCAAACAACCCGAAACCGGCACCGAAATATGGATTGGTTGACAAGCTAGCAATAAGTTCACTCCAAGCCATATTGTCCTGAATAAAGAAACAAATGTTATGTATTAGAGAATTTAACTTGTTTCTGCACCTTGTTTCGGTTTATGTTAATTCCTATCCGATGGGTATTACACTCCTTGTAATCACATGACACCCTGATTAGATATGTGCACAGAGCCGGTACAATTATTATGTTAATTTAATGTCCCTTTGCCGTTTAACGGAGCGAAGGAACTAATGTTGTTATAACGATGGCCACCCAGAAGTTTTATCATCAATGTTTTGTTATTATTCAACTTATTTCGTAACTTCTTTTAGATATCTTGAACTTTAATTTTGTTTTCCTAAAAATAACATACATATATAAGTGTTTATAAACAACAATTCTTGATGAAACTCACACTTTAGCAGGAGATTAAAAATAAATACAAAAACTCCCTTCAAACATGCAAAGGCTCTACCAATTATTATTAAATAACTAAACGCCGAAAATGTTTACATTCAATTTACTTACACAACCACGTTCTAATAGAGATGACAAAACACTGTTTACATCGATGAGCTATCGGAAGTTCTATCTGCTTATCGATAGTTGTGCAATTAGAGAACATACATTGAAGTTCTCTAATAATATTTGACTTTAAAAATTATTATTATATTTAAACAAATATTTGTTTTAAAAATTTGGCAGAAATATTATAAATGTCGAGGGACATAAGCTTCAAGACTGTAACGAATCGGATGAACTTCTTGTTATTCTTGTCCATAAATGATATTTCGACTGTGTTATTGCATTACAGTTTGGTGAGCTCTTCGTTAAACATAATGTTCACAGTGCTGTAAAGACATCTATACTTGTAAATATAAAAAGAAAACAACTCAATTTTAATTTAATTAATTAATTTATTATAACTGTTAGAAGATTTTGAGATTATTAAATTCGAAAAAATAAATGTGTAACTTTATATCTTAGCTTAATGATTTAATTAATATTACATTATTAAGATCGAAAACTGTGTTTGCTTTTGATATTAAGAATCTCTTATTAGAATATAAATATTTGTTCAATATTTGCTTGAAACTTGTTGCATGGTATTATGAATATTGCTTTAAATTGCATAGTTTAACTATTTAAAAATTGTGGAGATTATTTTATTATCACATTATTTTCATTTACAGGCAAGAGATTTTACAAATGTTTTCTAGCTATATAAATCTGTTGATTAAATAATAAATTATATTTTTTTTGTTTTAAACATAGTCTGGATAAAAATGTTTTTTTTTTTTTTGTTTTTTTGCCAAACATACTGCAATATTTCTTAAATAGGCTACACAATAATTTTTATCAAAATGCTGCCTTATTAAATAGTTTTTAGAAAGACAGATATTTAATTCAAAATGTTCCAAAAGTAGTTTTAACTCCAATTTTATATATTGGTTAAATAAGATATCACATTGTGTGATACTTTAATTTTTTGTCAGAATTGGATTCAATTGAATTTTAATACCAAAAACTGATATTTTTTGAGTGGTTGAATTAAAAATACATGTTGGTTTAAAAGCCTTAAATGGTTATAAATACTTTCCAACGGGTCAATTTATCTGGCAACGACAATTAAAAACTATCACCTATTTATGATTCTTTTTGTGTAAAAAATGTTCATCAAATCCAATAAAATGATGTAAAAGAATACTTAAATTATGTTATTTAAGTTTTGATATAAAAACAAAGAAGTAAAATAAGATAAGATGCATAGATTAAAATCGAACTACGAGACACCCCACTTAAAACATATTTAGAGAAAATTTTGTATAATTAAAAAAGCATCTTAAATTTCAAAACTTAATTTTAAACAAGACATATTTGTGATTGAATTAAAACATTTTTAATAATATTACGCATGATATCTCGTAGTTTGAAAGTAACATATGCGCTTACATTTTTTTCATTAAATTATATATGTTGAAATGAGTACGTTTGGTTTGTTATGTTTTGAAGGTGTGGTGTTTTTAATACCAAGCTACTTAAGTGTCATTTAATGTTAAAAATACTGAAGCATGTATTTCAATAAATATCAATATATCTTTAATTGCTTAAATTTTTAGTTGTTTCTTCTATAAAAAGCATTAAGTAATTCTGTCCGTGCTTAAGTTAATTTATTTCTCACCGTAAAAATTAAAACTTTGAACCGATATTTTTTAGTATTTTGGTATTAGTTTCTAAGAATACAAATTAATATATGAGTATATATGTCGTATATACATATGTAAGTATATATTTTGTGTGACACTACATTATATAATATATATTTATATATAAATAAATATATTATTCATTTTCCTTTCATTGTTTTTTTTTTTGAGTTCATAAATAAAATTGTGTGCGCTTGATTACATAAATTTTATTTGGCGTTGTATGTTAACTTTGCATTATTTTCACTGGAAACAAGGTTAAGAGGTACGGACAGTTCCTCGCCTTCGCGGGCATCATTAAACTCAGGCAAAGATTGAGATTTTTTTCGTTTTAAAATAACATCTTTCAGTGATGTACCCGCAACTCCTGTGTCAGATATATCAGTTTTGTATTTCTATAAAGAAAATTTTATTCATTAAGCAAACATAATTAAGTTTTAATCAGAAACTATTTTTTAAATGAAGAATGGCATATCCTTGTATGAAAAATGTTATTTAAACATTCGCATTCTAAAGTTTTTTGAAGAAAATATATAACGAACTATTAGATATTAATACTTACATTAAATACAATTTCTGAAATACTAAGCGCTGATTCCTGATTTGCCGCCAAATCCAGTTTCTTGCATTCTATAGGGCTATGAATATTATGAGTTTCGAATTCTACCGTCGAGTTGCAGGGTAATTGCCTGTTTCCTATTTATTTTTAAAAAGAAATTATCAATATTAAATATTATATTAAAAAAAGCAAGACTGACGTTTCTTTGAAATCAGAGTTTGGTAATTGTTTATACACCCAATACACCCACTTATACATTTTATATTAAAACTTACTCTTTTTAGATTTTTCACATTCTTTTGGACGCCTGCGTCGGGTATGAATAGTATCGCGTCGCATAGAATGGGGTCTATTCACGCCATGCAGCTTAAAGTAGAGCCCACAAGCGTTACAAACCATTTCGCCTCTGACGCTACGTCTCCAAATTGTTGTTGTCAGTGTACCACAATTTGAACATGACATATCCTTTTGTGAAGTAGATAAAACAGTATTGCTATTAGATTTCAATCCCTGTAATTAAAATATTATAATTATTTATTGAACATTTTATATGTGTATTGTGGCTTGATTGTTACCTTTTTATCTTTGATTCCCTCATTCAATGCACTTGACCCGCTTTCTGAGCGAACACATGCGTCAGTTACCTTTATCTCTGCAGACTCGATACAATCTGTTTTGGTAGGGAAACTTTGCTTTCTTCTACATATCTTGACAGCACTTGATTGGGCTTCTGACATATCCTTTAAGTATAAATCAATTTTATAGAGGAATATTATATAAATAAAATAATATATGGGTAATACCTTTAAAAGTGGTAATGGTTCTTCAGGTACTTTTGCCATTGCAATGTTTGACGGCACAGGAAATACAAAAGTTTGACTCATCATATTTCTAAAAAGTTGTGATGTTTGACTATTCTCATTACTCTTGGCTGAAATTGAAAATTCAAGACATGTAATAAATAATGAATATCAAAAAATATATGTTATAAATTTATATTCTTACCAGCCGATCGTGCCAAGGCTTGCCACAGTTGAGTAGTAGCAGCATCAGTGGTATGATCAGAGTTAACACTCTCTGGAGTCTTTCTATCATTCATGGCAGATGCAATATCCATTTCAAGTTTATTCGAGTCAGAGCTATCCTCAGAGTCCGATAGACAAGGAGTAATACTTTCGGTATTCCGTTTCTTTGTCGCAGTCCATTGACAGGACGAGACAATTTTCGGAGTAGTTATAATATAGTTTTTTGGGTTTCCCTCAATTCTTGTGGGACTTGCATGGATATCAGGTATTGGCTGTTGACAATACGAGCTTCGAGCTGGGGCAACATTCGGTTCACCATATTCACTTTTAATTTTCTTCACGGATAAGTCAATTTCAACACCATCTTGCACATCAGAATCAATTGATGGACGTTTTGATTTTATCACAGAACTTTTAATACTTGTATCTACATTAGCAGAAAGACAAGGAGATTGGGGATTCGAGCATGGTGGTGAAATGACAATTTTTTTACTTATGTCCATAAGCACTGCAGCAGTCTCTAGTTGTTGTTGCAAGTTCTTGTACTGCTCAACATCTGAATCTTTTGATTTCATCGCCGTACCGTTATCTAATTCAATAATCTTTTCTGTTTTCTTAGCAACTGTTGGCGGTGTCATAATATTCTCCTGGTTTATTATAGCTTCCCCATCACTAGAAGCTTTTGATGTTTGTTGTTGTGATAAGACTTTATCAAATAAATTAGAATATAATAGAGGAGGTTTTATATCTCTTAAGTTAGTTTCAATTTGGCGGTCCTCATCCTTTCGAGAATAAATGGAGCCACCAACTGTTGGATGCCGTTGGCTATATCTTGTTTTTGAAGATTTGCTCAATTCAGTCAGTGCTTTCGCAGCTATTGCTTCAGATGTTGATTTTATAATTGCATCAAGTTCATCTTCCACATCTTTTGAACTCTGAAAATTAATAATTTTTTATTGAATGTATATGATCAAAAAAGTAATTCAAAAGCACCATAAATATTTAAAAATAACTTGTTTTTAATTAAGTAATCTCATTGGCTCAGTTTATAACTTTGTGATCTAATAACTTACCAATTTCAAAGATTGTGATATTGTTAGAAACTCCTTTAAAACGTAATGAGAGTGATGTGCCATATTGCGAAACTTCCAAAACGATTCCAGTTTGCTTCGGCACTCACGGCAGATAACAGAAGGGTATCCATCATTCTCCAAAGGCTAAAATAAATTAAAACATAATTAAAACTGAGAAATTAAACACAATTGCCATTAAATACACAATATCTATCTTCGTACACTCGCTTCTTTTTATTATTTATGACTCTTTTCATTTATTCGATAAAATATTGATAACGAAGCTATAGCCGTGACACATTAATATCAATATGACATCACTAACTGCTTAACAATTCAGTAGAGCTTGTTTTGTCTACGATTGAAATAGGCAATCAAAGGGCTTTATCTAAATCGATTACATTCGAAATTTGTTGAGGTTTCTTTTAAATACGTAAATATTGCAACTATAGTAGCTATTTTTGATAGTCAGTAATGTTAAACAATTGGTATCGCGCCTTAAAAACATTTTTTAGTATTATCGTTTCTCCATATTGCAAGAAAGAGCTACTGAGGCAACTGATTGCCTGCGTGATAACACATATATATCTACATTCATACGTGTATAGACATAGATACATACGTGTATGTATGTATGTAGCAATCGACAAGGTGCTTCAGCAGCTTTTATCAAAACGACAGACTAGATATGTTTTTAAAGAAAGCCAACAAACAGATTGAATATTTGTACATTCACTTGCAAGTATTATCGCATGTGTAGGTATGTGTGTGGACTAATTATTATATGTATGTACAGCCATACATACAAATGTAACTAAGTCAACCATATGTACATACATACAGAGTTAGCCATAAGTTTATAGACTTCTTAGAGATTTGATAGTTTTGAAATTGTACTATTTCTATGTTAATTGTACCATTTCCATCTATACACCCAACATGCAGACATAGAAAAGATTTAACTTAGATATCTCTCTTTTATTTTGAAGGTATGTACGATGGTAGCGTAATCACAACCATTGCAAACACTCACACGCACACACACACAGTCACACAAACAAAACATGTATGAATGTGCTACCATACAAGCCATACATACATTGAAACAACGTGACACACACGTATGCACGTAACATACATACAGGCACACATTTCGCGCACATGTGTAGGTTTTTTTGTGTGTGTGTGTTGAATTAAAAACAACTTTGCCTTACCTTAATAGAGAGACAGTTGAATATCTGAATTGTAATGTGCGGCGATGAATCATCTTTATGCTCTTGATTGTAAATTTCGTTGGTTGACGTATTTTCGCAGATTTCATGATGAACATTTTTTGATGAAGTCGATTTTGGATTATCATGTAAAAATTGTTGTTGTTGTTGCTCCTCCAGACATTTTGTATTTGTCAATTCACTAATATCCTCTTGCGTTTGTAATTGATTTGATTTTGTTGATAGATATTGTTGCTGCTGCCTCTGATTCTGATTTGGAAACATGCGAGCATATACATTGGTAGTTTCAGCAGTAATAGTGGTCGTGCATGGCGGGTTGGCATTAATAGCAGCAGCAGAAGAAGGCACACTTGGCGTGTAGTTGTTTTTTTGTTGAGGATTCCGATTGCCTGGGCTTATTTCCTTATTGACTTGCATTACTGATAACGGGTTATCAGCAGTAGCAGCAGCAGCAGCAACACCTTGGCAGCAACATGTAATTGGGTCCAGAGCATTGCAGACACATTTGGAAAGATTTTCATCGATATTGCACTGCTTTATGTTTACTTTATGTAATGTTTTAGGTGTTTCATTTGAGCTTGCTGCCTCTCTATTATAAATTTGTAAATCTGCGATATCGCACTCATTAACCAAAGTGAGGCACAATCGACAAACTTGGCGATACTTATGTGGTACATTATACATAATTATATTTGTTATTTATATTTATTTCCACTTTCAATGAAATTTGCACACTCTTTGATTATTTGTTATATTAAAAATTATAACTTTAAAACAAATTAGAAAACAAATGTAAACACTTATTTGTCACTTTTTCATTGTTTTACAATCCATATTCTGTTCACTGAAAATAATACCAATGAAGTGGTTCATCTAAATCGTGATAATATCGTGAACTACTAGTTCTTTTTACCTTAAATGACAGTACGACATTACCTAGAGTAAAATTCACGTGTTTGGTATGACACTAAGTGCGTTTTTACATGTATTTTTAGAAGCAAAATATTACAATTGTGTGAAAAACATGTATTTGGGCTCAAATTAAAAAAAAGAAATACATTTTTATTTTTAAATACATACAGATTGTTTTTTATTTTCAACTTGTTTTATTTTATTATAATTTTCAAACTGAAAACAAAAAGGAAGTACAAGAATGCTTAATTTTCAGTATATTAAATATATACATATTAGTGAATAAACAAATTGTAAAATAATAAAAACAAGGAAATATGAGTTATCGAAATTCTTAGTATTGTAATAAACATGTATATATAATATATACATTTTTAAGCGATCAACTTTTCTTCAATTTGTAAATTAGTAATGTTTTGTACTGAATTATTTCTTTGTATTATATTTTTGACATTGGATTTAAATAGGAACATTTGTTAAAACCAATACAGACCAAAAAATCGATAATAGACTTCATGTATTTTTCTGAAATGTGTGTTTTATTAATTTAGATGCGATAAGCAACTAGTGAGAACAAAATGTTATCGTTTGCACATGATTGTATGATTATTCGATATATAGTCTTATAACAATAGTGGTGTCTTTGGGCGTTCTACGATAAGTTTAATTTCTTGCAAGTGCCACCACTATATTTAAAAAAATCATTAGATTATAAATTTATACATACGTAGATATATATGCCAATTGATTTCGGAGTATGTATCCTGTATTTATTTATAGCGAAATATACATACAGACACTTATATACATCTTTACATGTATAGTATGCTAAAACATACATTATATGTGTAAAAATCTAACATATGTATGTGTTTGTAATACCTATACATACATAAGTACATTGTCTATATTGAACATACATACATATCCAAATAGGAACAACGTAGTAAGTTCTTATGAACATATTCCGAAATGTGTTAAAGTCTTTGTACATTAAAAATGTTATGCTCAGCGTTGAAAATTTTTAACTTCCGCCATCTACGGACAATAATATTATGCAAAATTACCAACACCAATGACCAAAAAATGTAAATAAATAATGTAATAGCAAAAACAAATCGAAAAGATTGAATTACACAGATGAATTATTAATGTTTATCTAACTTCATTTATAAATGATTTAATGCATCCTGCAAAGCATTCGAAGACTCCGAATTTTCCGCAAAAGAAATTAGTACACACTCAATTTTTGCAAAAGTGTTAACTTGTATTTTAAAATTTATTTTGTTTTGTTTTATTTTGTATATCAATCATCTCAAGCTTTTTCTTTTCAATATTTTACTATAGTTTATTCGTTATTCGAAAATGCCTAGTTTACATTTGACGCAGTTTTCTTTTTCACGGGTTCATACGTTAATTTTTATTGTTATTGTTTTGAAAATGACTTTAAATGATTTTGTAAAAAATGAATGTACTTGTATATTTGTTTTGTTTAATTTGTAACCTTTGTGCTGCAAGTTTGTATTGTCATTTCACACATTTCTTTACATAAGTTATATATGTATGTATGTATGTATGTTGAAGCATATGTATTATTGTCCTATTTTAAAGCTGATACGCAATATCCGACAGTAGAAGTACCTGTGAAGGGTCATAGTAAGTAAGTCATAAGATCCTACACCATTACAGTACAACACAAATCCATATACAACTTTATGTAGAGTATATGTAAATCTGTATTTTCTATCTGCCTTGTTAATCTCTGTATAATAAAATTATATATTTTTAATTACAGATAACATAGAAAGTGGATTCATGATGGCTTCCATGTCGGAAAACGGATTAGTGCTAAGTGGATACCAAAAGAAACTGAATACGATGAAGAAAAAGTATTTCGCCTTGTATAGAGAGACAACTAATGCTGCAGCTCGTTTGGAATATTACGATACGGAAAAGAAGTTCCTTATTCGAACAGAACCGAAACGTGTTATCTATTTAAAGAGCTGTTTTAACATAAACCGACGGTTCGATACCAAACATCACTTTGTATTAGCTTTGTCATCGAGAGAAGGTGGTTTCGGGATAGTCTTCAATTCAGAGGTCGAATTACGCAAATGGTTAGATAATCTTTTATCCATACAGCGCGACAATGCAAACCGATTGGATCAAGACTACAATCCTTACGGTAAATTTGAAATAAGAAACGAAAGGAATACTTTTATATTTAATATATTTTTTCACTTTTAGATTACGTTTGGCAAGTTGTTGTTCAAAAGAAGGGATTATCTGAAAATGTTGGAATCACCGGAAAATATCACTGCTGCCTAACATCAAAATCACTAACTTTTATATGTATCGGACCCGAAAAGGCAGCAAACGGTGAAGATCGTATTGTAAGAGTTGAAATACTTTTAACCACAATAAGAAGGTAAGCATAGGAGAAGAAGTCATATAGTCTAATCCTCTAGGATTAAAGTAATCTGCATTATCTTTATTAATTGATCGCTGTTTCATTTTGTTACAGATGTGGACATGCTTCTCCGCAAAGCATTTTCTATATGGAATTAGGCAGACAAAGTGTATTGGGGTCCGGTGAGCTATGGATGGAAACAGAAACTGCTACAATCGCCAAAAATATGCACGACACAATCTTAGGGTATGGAATCAACCAAGAATAATAGGAAACTTTCAGTTTCACAAGAAATTCCCCTTTTCTTTTAGTGCTATGTCAGCCAAAACGGAGTCTAATATGAACATATTAAACGTCTACAAGGGGAAACCAGATTTGTACAATGAACCAATGCGAAAACGTTCATCATCGGCAACTGAGGCTTCGAAGCCCATTAATGTATTACAAAAACGCCAAAATCCCATTGAGATAAGAAATAGTTTTTCACCACAATACAATAGTAAGTGAAAGATGTTAAATTGTAGTAATATTCGAATTTTTAATTGATTGATTCTTAGGTTATGGACGAGAAAGGTGCGATAGCTTGCCAACTAGAAATCGAACCCTAAGTGAATGCAGCAATCAAACGTACAGTGCATTAAAAAATGGTCAACGATGTAATACAATATCTGGTTCGCGGCCATATACAACTCAAAAACATAGTGATAGCCCTCCAATAAATACACCAATGAAATGCTCCGAGAGTGAAGAATCTTCAATAAGCATTGACGAAGCTGATGATAAGGGCATGTTTGAACAATATCGAATAAGGTATGTTTCCATATAATGTACATATACTTGTATATATATATGAAATAATTAAAATAATTTTTAAACTCTCTTTTCAGCTCAAGAACTTCGGAAGGAATAATACCTGAAGAGAATATGGATGATTTCGCTTCCGATAACAGCAGGCTTTCGCAAATAAATGGTAGTGTTCCATATCAAGGTAATATCGCGTAAGAAATGCTTTTAATTCATTTTATTTCATTCATAGAAAACTTTGCAAACTATATTTCTATGACCCCAATCAACTCGATCCATGAAAATTTGAATGCCAATCACTTAAATGATAACATAGGATCAAATACTGCTGATGATGATGAACTAAACTTCGATTTTCCTGAACACTCATCCGAGAAACTGGCGAAAAATCACGATGTCTATAATCAGTAAGTCGCAATCTTTTCATATTCATTGTTATACGTTAAAATAACCTTTTATTTTATTAGAAGTGAACGTCCGACGAGGGCATATTCAATTGGAAGTAAAGTTGAGCACATCAAAATGAGCCAAATTCTGGGAAATCTTAACGAAGTTAATAATTCCTCACCGCGAGTCCGCGCCTATTCGGTTGGATCAAAGTCGAAGATACCTCGATGCGAAATTCAACGCGGTGTCCTATTTACGAAAGTCAAAAAGGGTTTTAATCATAAAGGAAGCAATTGCAATGTATCAATGGATACGCACGCAAGTCATGATGCTATGGGATACAATAATTCCCGGGAAATGAAATCAACAAGCGCTCCATTGTTAAATTTAAGACACTTTATGAACTCTGATCGAATGAGTGATTTAATGGAAATTGATTTTCCCAATACCACCACAAATTCTTCCAGTACTACATCTACATCACAAGAGCAAAAGATTTTCAATAATCTAGAAATTGCAAATCGAGCTCAAAACAAAAATATTTCAAATCCCAATTTTTGTTCAAATGGAAATATTAAACAACAAAGTGAAATGCTCAAGAAGGATGAGTCGTCGCCTATAAAGCAGCAACAACAATCAGCCCAAAGTTTTGAGAACTCGGCTGATAGTGGATATTTAGAAATGAAACCAGTTGGCATCATAAATCCTAATTCCAAACAAGCTAGCCTTGAAGATCAAATGAAAACACTAAAGCTTCAGAGTCCAGTTGGAGGCTTACAACTACACCCACAACAACAACAACAAATTCCACAAGATGCTGCAAACAAGCCTACTCCAATCCAAGCTCTAAGCCTTGTGACACCCAGAAAAAGTAGTGTGGATACGAATGCGGATCACAGATCTACAGATAATAGCATAGAGCCATCATCTAAAACAACTAATAATGTAACAGACAACAACATACATTTAACAAACACAGATAACAAACAGCAAAAGAATCGCTTGGAACAACTGAAAGTTGATGAGTATACTACCAATATGGATAAAAATAATATGGCCTTAGATATAAGCAACACAGTCGGCAGAAAATTGATACATTCGCTAAGTAACGAAGATTATTCAAAATATTTTTCTAAATCAAAAACAGATTCAGTAACTGCAGATGCAGCCCCTGCAGCAGAAGGAAGTAAAGATGTTGGCTACCAGATAGTTCAGATCAAAAGTGATAGTTACCTGATTTCGAAAAAGAAATCTTTAAGGCCACTTCAACATTATGATGAATTGCTTGCTAGCTTGGCGAACACTAAAATTTTTTTGTCTTTACAAAAGTCAGAAGGGTCAACAAACAATAATAAGGATGCAAAAACGGCAACAGATACTGTTGTTAAGGATGAGGCCGCTACTTCTTCATCCGCATCTGCAACAACAGCAACAGCATCATCATCGGGAGCACCATGCGATCATCATGAACTGCATTATGCAAGTTTAGATCTTCCCCAGTGTAGCGGACAGATCACATCGAAATGTCTTAAGAAAGCCTCATGTGAATCTCCGCCTGTTGAATCCTTTGAAAGTAGAAATTCATATGCGAAAATTGATTTTGACCAATCGGATTCATCGTCTGCTTCATCAAAAGTTTGTAACGTTTAAAGTGTAACATACAAAAAAAAATATATATACCTTTTTCTTAAAACTTGATTCAAATCTTTTTTGTTATACTATTTTGTAAGCTATCTGAATAAAACTTACTTCGGATACATTTCCTGTTGACGAACTAGAAGAGTATTACTGTTGCAAGAGTTGATACCTAAGGGCTTATAGGCTCAAGTTTTTTAAATGTGTTGCTATCTACTGTTATCTGTTACTTAGATTATGGGTGGTTAGGCAAATATTTAATTTTTCTCCAAATTTTAGTTTATATTCCCAATCTACATTGAAACAAGTCAGTATTGGAATGTAAATATATATTTTTTTTGGCTAATTTAAAAATTAATTGGTTAAATATTTAATTATATTATAGTCTCGCATAGATTGCGAACGTTGTTCGTAATTCAAAAGGGACTCTTCAAATTTATTAAACTCTGCATTCAAGAGACTGTTGTTCTGCTTTACTTCCGCCAGAAACGCATCTAAGACAGTCACTGGAACAATGGGTACATTGGTGATTGGAACTTGAAATAGAGATATGAAACAATTTTAGAATCTATAAATGTATATAACTTATTATTAATTTACTTGTTTTCTTTGGTTTGCGCTCGTTACTGATTGGGGGCGGTGGTGGTGAAGTTGGTTCTGTTTTAGGAGCTCTTCGTATTTTATTACCATTTTCAACAAATTGAGCGATTACGTTACGAAATTTCTCGGGAATAAGAAATAGACGGTCTACGTTGCCTTTTTTATAACAAAGATAGGCAGACTTCATTTGAAACCATTTTCGACGTATTTGTGTGGGTGATTTGTTTGGGAATCCACGCTTCTTCATTTTGTTTGCTATTTGAGTGAACGTATGATGCGTTGTCGTCGTGGGTGAAGCGCCTTGTGTACTTTTACTTTCTTTTAATAAGTTAAGCATACACTCAATTTCGGCAGTTAGCCAGAAATTTCGTTTCAATTTGCCTGACTTCATTTTGTTCAAGAACTATGTTCATATGTATGTATGTATATTGTTTGTAAATATTTTACCAAGCTGTCGATGAACAACAAGCATTTTATCGATATATCAATTATATATAAAATACTAAAAATCGATAAGGCTTGACATAATTGCAAATCGTTCTAATATCACATAAGATTGGAACAACTTTTTGATCACATATCTTTTATTTAAAATGCCTTTACTGAAAGCAAATACACATGAGAAAGTTTTTGTTGTTGCTATTGTATTGCATGTGTTACGGACTGCGTTTTGGTCGATAGGGCCGTGCCAGCTAGCTGAACAGCACTTGTGGAGGGGTTCTTCCTCCAGCCCTGCAGTCCGCACAAAATACCGATAGTCATCGGTATTTACACAAAAGACGCATCACTGACAAAAGGTAAACAAACCAAAAACGAACATAAAACATGCATTTTAACATATTTTATAACGGATCTCTGCGGCTGCCGATGTCTGCCGCGGCTGCAGACTCTTAGATTTTTAAATGCAGGATGGGCCGATCTGGCTGTTAACAGGAAAGATCCCTGTTCCCGTTTGAGTTTCGCACTGCTTGTTCCATTAGCAGATGTTGTGCGTACCAGGGCAGATTTGTTTATCGATATATGTTTATCGAAACTCGGAATGAACACAGCCGATTCGCAGAATGCAATACATGTGTAAAAGATATGCATGGGATGGCAACTAATCGATTGCTCTTGAAATTGTGAACTATTCTCAACTATCGGAACCAGTACCGGTAAAAATGCAGAACTACGATGAACGCGTGTGAGCTGTGAATATTTGCGCATGAGGCTTGACCACATCTCTATTTCGATGGAAAATAAATACTTTAAAATGATATAAATATTCGCGAGTGATTTTGAGTAAAATATAATTGAAATGTTTCGGTCGGTGTCCAAAATAGCTCTATGCGATTATTTAACTAGTCAAATAGTTCACATTCAAATTACTCCGATTAGGGTGAGTGCTATCGAAAATATATAAGTTATGCAACAACAATTCAATGAACAACAATATCTTTTCAATTACAGTTTTGTACTGCCACCAGGACATCAAATAACATAAAGCCCCGTCCATCACAACATACTGCTGCCTCTATTGAAGCAATCGCAGTGCCTGTTCCTGCTGCTGCTCGCCTGATAAATGATCCGAAAGAAACACTAAACCAAAAAGTATCTATAGAGTACCTACCATGGATGCCGAGCCCGCACGAACATGTGAAAAGCGGATTAAGTCAATACAAGAAGCTTTCAAAGTTTCGCTTGACATGTAAGTGTAAATATAATAATGAAAAGGAAGAAAATAACAAGAGATTTCTACAGCGCTGGTTGTTATAACAACGATGGGAGGCTATGCCATGGCACCTGCTGCATTTGACCTATCAACATTCGCGATGTGCACATTGGGAACAGGATTGGTATCGGCAGCAGCGAACGCAATCAACCAATATCATGAAGTTCCCTTCGATTCGCAAATGTCGAGGACGAAAAATCGCGTCTTGGTCACAGGTCAAATAACTCCACTTAAGGCTGTTAGTTTTGCTGTTGTCTCAGCAACATCGGGACTGTGTATGCTTTACTTTGGTGTCAATGGATTAACCGCTGCACTGGGTGCCGGAAATCTCTTCCTATACACCTCGATATATACGCCAATGAAGCGCATGAGTATTGCCAACACATGGGTTGGTTCATTTGTGGGCGCAATACCTCCGCTAATGGGGTGGGCTGGCTGTGCAGGTACCTTGGACGCAGGTGCGTGGATTCTTGCTGGAGTATTGTACGCCTGGCAATTTCCACATTTTAATGCCCTATCATGGAACCTACGACCGGATTATTCGCGAGCCGGCTATCGTATGATGGCGGTGACGAATCCAGATCTTTGTCGTCGAACTGCATTACGATATTCCTTTGCGATATGTGGACTTTCAGCACTGGCACCAGTTCTGGATGTGACTAACTATTGGTTTGCTTTGGAAACCCTCCCGCTGAACGCATATTTCTGTTACCTAGGTAAGGATTATAGTTAAATCAATATATTCATTACTTTTATTAAATTTTTACTTTGTATATTTTTGTTTTCAGCGTACCAATTCAATTCTAAATCTGACAGTGGAAGCTCCCGTAAACTATTTAGATTTTCATTGATACATCTACCAGTTCTGATGTTATTATTTTTGGCAAACAAAAAACATTGGTATTTTAACGACAAAACGGAAGATGATATTGTAAAACATGATAAGTCTTTGATATCATCGCTTACAACAACGACACCGACTGGACTGCAAAAAGTTTTACCAGTTGCCGTGACAGCAGCTTCAAGATGATCTTTCAAGCATCTGAAAGTAAACCATTAAGCTTATTGAAATTCATGTTTTGTAAATATTTCCTATTAGTTCAAATAAACATATGTATATGTTGAAGAATCTGTAATTTTAAACATTTTCAAAACCTTGAGACTTAAGGTTTGCAAATATTAATAATGGAGTAATAATATAATATAATTATTGCATTAACTTTAGAACGATAATACAATAGTTTACATATTTATTTAAAATTTATTTAGGGTGCATTTATACGTGTGCCCGCACAAAAGACTAAAGAAACGAACTTGCGCGCATACATGTTGCATGCAACAAGTGTGCAAATGCATCTGCCTTTCGAACATAACACACTCACACAGTTATAGCTGCAGCAGCAGTGCTGCCAATGAGATAGGAGGAGAGTGTCGTCTGTCTGTCTGAGTACGATATAAATACGTTAAAATTGTTTAAAATAAAATCATATTACAACAAAAAGGAACAAGGTAAAAACAATTAATCAAAAAACTATAGTTTTTCTGAAGTTCTAAACGAACTCTTTTTGGGAACCCTCTTCTTTTAAGAGGTCATGACTGCAAATCAAAGTCCTCCTAATTTCCGGGAAAAACATTTTTCTGTAACCCTAGTACCCACTCAAAAAGACAGGCGCGTAACCCTGGTGTAAATTAAATGCATTGAAGCAGAAGATTGCGCAATATGTTTTGTGCTCAGTGCAAATTAGCGGAAAATCTAATTTTCGCAGCATGCAAATTTTGTTTTATTTCGGCTTATGCGTTTTTATTGGACTATTAAACATAAAGCTCAGCAACTGATGAGCTTGTTCAAGTGTCAGATGGATTCATTTGAAATTGAACTCTTTCTTTCAGTCAAGTTTAGCTGGGAGGCTATGAAAGTGTCCAAGTCGACGGTTCCTCCAATGCCCTATAGATTAGATTGGCTTAAATTTAGCAATAAAGATATCTCCATACGACTTTTTACTTTCAGCAACCTAAAACCTTTCCATCAGTATTTCATTATTCTTATTTCCTATCGTTCGCTTTCAAAATCTTTTAGAATTCCGAATAATTAAAATAACTTTTCTATATTATAACAAAGTATCTATCTATTGGTTATCCTTGGCAGCTCTCGGCTGTCTAGAAGTTAATTCTCTTAAATATTTAAAGACATAGACTTCCAAAAGTTTTGTTTATTTTCACAAGTTCTCGATCGATTTAAAATTGCATAGCCTTCCCATATTTTTGAATATGAAGTCTAAGAAGAAGACGCGAAGGAATAACAATAACAACCAAACATTTCCATTCCAAGATGCGTTGCACGTGTGCAAAAATAAACAAAATGCGGGTGTGCTACTTGCCACATGCCGGACATGACTCGTCTGTCGTCGTAAGGCGCCATTGTCTTGGCATGCATGACTAGACCAGACTGTGATGGGATGAAGCAAAGCAAAGCAGACTAAGACGGGAGTCGGGGCAGGACAGAGTTTCCACTGCGGTTGCAATCGTTTATTGTTATTGTTATTGTGACTGTGGGGTGTTGTTCTTGAAGCAAGTGTTATATTCATTGCGAGTCTTTGGCACATTATGCAACAAAATTCAAACTCATGCCGCATGATTTGTTGCATGGAGCAAAAGCAGCTGATGGAGCAGATGGAGCTGATGACGCTGTCAGTTCATTAAGCTGCTCTCATTATGCAATCTCTCGCCCCGTTTGCATTGTTGCAAATGTAACCAGATGCAGAGACGTTGTGGCAGCTCGACATGTGTGTATGTAATTACATTGAGTATACTCGAGTACTCGGAACTGCCACAATATGAAGTATTCCCAAGCAGAATTATGACTCGAGTGCAGTTTAAAGAGCATCATGATACGAGTACCATAATTCATAGAATGTGATCGTTTCTCTAACATAATGTTCTGGAGAGCACTCAAATAACTTTGAGCTATGAAAATATATTTTAAAATTATACAAATAAACACTTCAGACTATGAAAGTTGCTTGTCTTTCGCAGTGAGTACATCCTTTAATGTAAAAATTCCCAATGAAACAATATTCAGAAAAGCCTAGTAAACACTTAAGAGATTAGTATTCTTCTTCCATACACTTGGCTATAATTTAGTTAATTACGTTCCATATAATAATAACACGCAGTTCTCAGGGAACCCATGAAACCTAGCTCGCTCCTTCAACTCCCCATTCGTTTGTCCGTCTCGCTCTACTCCAAATCCTTCAATGAAAGAGACAACAATGAGTGATTGGTATAGAACCTGTCGCTAGTCATTAATAAAGGTACTCAATAGCTGATAACGATGCAAAGCAGGTACCTGGAAAATTTATTTAATACATTATACGGCTGAAATGGAATTAGAGGATTTGGCTGCACTTCAATTGCGATTACAATAAGAGATAAGAGGAGGCAGCAGTAGACAATGGAGGCACAATTAGTCGGCACGTCCAATACGCTCAGCAGTGCCACTTCAGCCGCATCGGGAGTCGCGACATGCCGCCCAGAAGTTCAAGGATGCCCGATAAGATTACCTGGCAACGCGCCTGGCATCGTGTCTTTCGCGCACGCGATTTCTATAGCAGCATTCGACTGCTAATTGGCCTCGCACTGTTGCTGGGCATCACGCCGTATCACATAACACGCGATAACGGGGGCAACGGCGATCGGGTAGTGCGCGAGTCCTGGTGGGGATTCGCTAACGCCATCAGTCGCTGGCTGATGTGCGCCTACTGCTATTGGCATGTGAATGTGCACGGTGAATCCCTAATTGGTTACTTCATGCGCAACCACATTTCGGCAATGAGCACGCGCATCCACGATGTTGGTGGCATTCTGGCAGCGGTAGTCATCTTTATCGCTCCTCTCTATCAGCGGCGACATCTGCGTCATTCTATTGAGATCTTGGTGCGTATCGATCGTCGGCTTACGGATCTGCGTTCGCCTATCAGCTATGCGAGTGTTCAGTTGGAGACAGTCAAGACACTATTTAAAATCATCGCACTAGATGGCACCATCATCACTGTGTGCCTGGTGTGCTTTGCCAAGATGCAGATCACTGCCTCGTGGCAGCTCTACTTCCTGATGATCTACGAGCTCATAACAATAACCATCACTATCTTTATGTTTGGCATGCTGGCACTGTCGGTGCGAAGGAGATTTATGCGATTGCATACGGTAAGTTGGGGGGAAGTACCTAAAAGATACAGTACTTAGGATACAGAAAAAAAAACAGAAATAGGTTAAGAAATGCTGTGTTTCAATAGAATATATTTTTTGACGTGTAATATGATACTTAAGTTTAGATACCTAAGGGAAAATTACCATTTCACCGAAATAGACTTTCAGCAGTCGCCTCAAAGTAGGCAACACAAATTTAAATGAATTCCCGGGCGGAGAAATTTCGCTATGCCGAATTCCCTTTTGAGCAGCGCCTACAACTGCGCGAAATGGGTCAATAGCCCTTACACAGTGGGACAAAACGATTAGAAACACTCACACTTGGCTAGGCATAATTAAGTTGAGTGCGCATTTGCCACACAGCACTTTCTCTCGCTGTTTACGCTGTTTATCTCACGCCATTCGGATGTCATCTCAATGTCGAAAACAAAACAAAAAACTTTCGATATTTACTCACTTATTTTGCATGCCACGTTCCATAAATTGCGATATATTATGCATGCGCAGTGGGTGCCCAGCAAACTGATCAGCATATGGCGTAGATAGCATATAGCTTGCTCTTCCTCGACTTTCGCCTAATGTTGCGCGTACGCCTCGTAAGCCACGCAGCTGAGTGTGACGATGGAGGTACATGTGTGTGTGCGTGTGTGTGTCTATTGAAGAGTGTCAAGCATATGTGTTCATAATGAATTGCCAACCAGAGGAGCTGCCTCCACGAGGGATGAGTCAGTGTAGATGAAATTGGAGATAAGAGATAAATGTGCTAGATAATAAATGTCACACAGCGAGTGGGAATATAAAGGGTGCTTCTATAGGGATTATGGCGATTGTAGATTACATATGAAATGATTATTGACTGTATGTAGTTATACATCCCCTTTCGAACTCTTCTCATTAATTATGTCCAGTTTAAGAGTCACCAATCCCCGCAGATTATTTACCCATAACTACTCAATTATGGTAGATTAAACCATTATAGAATACATAGATAATGAGGTATAACAAATAGCTCGTAAAATCAGTTCCAGATTATTGCCTTATCGTTCCGTGAACAGGTAACGTTAGCTACTATCTAATCAACTCGGTGCTTGCGTTTTCCATACGCAATTTGTCATTGTGACACGCTCTTTCCTGTTACCCTCTTCCCACTTCTATCCTCACCCCTACCCTGCTCAGCATCACTCTCAGAAGTCAGACGAGGCAACTGAGCTATGCTAACAACTCAATAGCAAAAGTAACACAGACACCGATGCCGATGCCAATGGCGACGCCGGCGTCTGCTTGACTATGCTGCGCCGCCTCAAGGACACGCACACACACTTGTTGCTCTCGCGGCTCTGTAATCCTAACTGCCTGAATGCCACGCCCCCTGCTGGATGGGCAACTGACAGACTGACTAAATGATGAAAGGATGAGCAGTTCACACTTCCGTTGCCGGTGAATGGTTTTCCATGTTTTTGTTTACTCGACGCTTTCGTCGCTCGTTTTCTGCTCGTCCTGTGCTCGTCCTGTTCTCGTCCTGCTGTGCTTTATTTCCTCTGTGGCTGTGCAGTTCGCGTTGTCACTTTGAGTCGAACGGTTGTGCGTCGTGCGAACAGAGAACAGAAAAATGTCCACTGCGCTGCGTCGTGTACGCAAATATTTCATATCCTCGCAGGTCTACGAGGCACTGCGTCCCCTGTTCTTCCTCACATTCCTGTACGGCCTGACGCCGTTCCATGTGGTGCGACGCAAGATGGGCGAATCCTATCTGAAGATGTCGTGCTTTGGCATTTTCAATATTTTTGTTTACATCGTGCTGTGCGGTTTTTGTTATATCTCCTCGCTGCGCCAGGGCGAATCAATTGTGGGTTATTTCTTTCGCACTGAGATCTCCACCATCGGTGATCGTCTGCAGATCTTCAATGGGCTCATAGCTGGTGCTGTCATCTATACATCGGCCATTTTGAAGCGCTGCAAGTTGCTGGGCACCCTAACGATTCTACACAGTCTCGATACGAACTTCTCGAACATCGGTGTTCGTGTGAAGTACTCGCGAATCTTTCGTTACTCGATTCTGTTGCTCGTCTTCAAATTGCTCATTCTGGGCGTGTACTTCGTGGGCGTCTTCCGGCTACTCGTCTCGCTGGGCGTCACGCCCTCCTTCTGTGTCTGCATGACATTCTTTCTGCAGCATTCCGTGGTCTCCATTGCGATATGTTTGTTCTGCGTCATCGCCTTCAGCTTCGAACGTCGGCTGAGTATCGTCAATCAGGTGAGTTTATTGGCACGTCTGACTTACATACATATATGGAGTGGGGAACCTTAGTGGAAAATTAATTTATGTAAATCCAATGCACATGGACTCCGTTTATATTTGCTCAATTCAGAAGGTCATGTTTTAGTTTTGGGGTGTGCTTGAGATTGGGTTACGTCTAGACAGGTTTAATTACTTGGTATGGTGCGAAATACATATATTAGAACTGTTAATACAGTAATTGGTTTTTTGGTTGGGAAAGAACAAGAGTTAGCTAAAGAATTTTGAAGAACGCATTGAAAAACTAAATATTATATATTGAGTTGTTTTTGCGACCATCGCTGGATATGGTTTTAACAGCCGTATTGAAGTAAAAGCAATTGAAAACAGGAGTTTCTTCGCTTGGGCATCGCTAATAGTATTGAAGGGTTATAGACTGTAAACATCAAATAAAATTCGTAATCATCTCATCATATTTTCAAAATGAAACTTGTAACCTCCATTATAAAGTTAAAGAAATACATTAAAATCCACAACAATGAAATTTCAGATATTTGGTTTATACGATTATAAGTATACACCAAATATTTGAAATTCCATGCCGCTAAGATCGCAAAATTCATTCCGTTTACCTTTATGAAGTTTTATTAAAATTATGACAATCATAAAATTTTATCCAAATTCCCAAAAACTGTTGCCTACTTATTGAGGTATTTTACTGTGCGTGCTCTCTTATTGCTCTTGCTTCCTAACTGTTTTTGTGGGACACTTTTGAGCTTCACAAGCTCGTAAAGCCAACTGACTTACTTGGCTTTTATGCGCTTTTACAACGGTTAACAAAGCGCATTTACTTACTTACCGTTGAACAATCAACATAAATTTATGCGAACATATCGAAGTTCGTTCCGGGAAACCATAAACATCATTAGATTCCATTATATTTACGGTCGTAGGGTACAATATCTTAGAGCTGTTACAAGGTGGTGTAAATTAAAGGGTATTGCGGGAAAGTTTACGACTGTTAGTTACCACTTAATCAGCAAAGCAATGAGTTCTTGTAATTGATAGAAATAATTATTACGAGAATGTCTTATCCTGGTTAAAAATAAAGTAGGTTATGGAAAGAAGATGTAAGAGATGAGTTATTCATTAGGTTAAAACGCTAAGTAGAAGGAAACTTGGATTCTATACAGAGATACCATCTTTACAAAACTACCCTTATCAAGTTTACCAAGCACTACAAAAGGTAACATACCATAATGAAGATGAACTTAATTCCTTTCACAAGACCGATTAGGGGATTGGACAGAATTAAGCTGTACTCCAATCTCTTCCCCTCGCTTTCATTCAATTTGGGAGTTCATTTAGCTGGATTAGGAATTACTTTTGCCCCCCTTAAGTACCGAGTGGTTAAACAGCAATTGGTTTGGCCTGCTTATAATTGGATTAGGCAAATGATACACCAATTTCTGGTCAGGCATCCTGGCAGAGAGACAGACATTGAGGCGTCCATTGAAAGTGGGTAAATCGCACAACTAATTAGTGTCGCGGGGCAAATGGGTCCCCGAGGGGAGAGTCAGCAGCGTTCACCTGTAAGCGGGCATTAATTAAAATGCAACAGTTTAAGCTAATAGCTGAATGATGGTTAGCACTCACACGCAAACATTCACACACGTACGTGAGTGTACTCACAGTCGCTTCCGTTGTCAAGCGGCATAAAAATACTGGAATTATTTACTTAAAGCCAACAAGAACAACAACAACAGCAACGATAGCGATAGAAAGGAATGAATGAAATATATGAAATGCTTAAGCCCCGCCTCATTAGACAGGCGACAGACCGGGGCAGACGGAGAGACGGACACGCAGTCGACGTCACCGTCAACGTCGTCGCCGGCAACATGCAAATTATTTGCGCTCTTTGCGTTCAGTTGCCACACTAAGCTCCAGCTGAGCAGACGACTCCCGAAAATGGACGTTGAAAAGGATACCGATGTGGAAGTCGAAGTTGAAAGGCTTAATCCCCTGCAGCGTCGGCTGCGGCGTCTGTTGTCAGCAAAGCAACTGTACGAGTGTCTGCGTCCGCTCTTCCATGTTACCTTCTTGTACGGCCTGACATCGTTCTATGTCAGCCGTCGGGATAAAACCGGTCACCGAGAGATCAAGAAGTCGTGGTTCGGTTACGTAAATGGCATCGTGCACATCGGTATCTATAGCGTGTGCTATATCATGACTATATTGAACAATTGCGAGTCCATTGCCAGTTACTTCTTTCGTTCGCAAATCACGTACTTCGGTGATCTCATGCAGATTGTCAGTGGTCTCATTGGGGTCACTGTCATCTATCTGGCTGCGATTATACCGAAACATCGACTGGAACAGTGCCTGCAGAAGTTTCACACCATGGATCTACAGCTGCACAGTGTCGGCATCAAAATCATGTACAGCAAAGTATTGCGTTTCAGCTACGCCATCATGATCTCCATGTTCTTTGTGAACTTCTCCTTCACGTGGGGTACTTTCGCTGTGCTCTACTACTCCAATGTGTCGCCCAGCTGGGCACTTCATTTCACCTTTATCATTCAGCACACGGTGATTGCGATTGCCGTCACGACATTCTCCTGTTTCACGTATCTGGTGGAAATGCGACTCGTCATGGTCAATAAGGTAACGATTGCGAGGAGTAATCTCTTCATTATTATTATTTACTGGGGGGAAAATTGAACCCCGACGTTGTAAATTCATTAAACCTGGGGGAGAATTGAACCCCGACCTTGTAAATTCATTAAACGTTTTGCTGAGCTTAGAGCTTCTTATCTAGTCTCCTTTTTCTTAAAAAATTCATAATTTCTCCCGGGCTGGATTACCTCATATCATTCACTTCGAAAACGACTCTATAGAGAAGTATTTTAAGCATTATACACATAAGTTGGTCATTAATCATCAAGTTTTCATTGGGGTAACCATTTTTCACTCAGTATTACAGCTGTTAGATCAAACTGTCCATAATTCTGTAACACAAATTCTATTAACTTTTTTAAAATTAAGCTTAAGTCATTCCCAACTGTAAGTACATTAAACATTCTGTAGAAATCGAAATAAGCCCAATTCAACATGAAAAACCAGCCCAATTTTGTTGTAACTGTCTAGTTAGGACATAGTTTACAACTCCCTTTGGGATAATTTCTGACAACGCGGAATCGTAGCATGCTTTAGGGCGTCTTTAAAGTGCGACAATTATTAGCGCATGTCTAAATTCAATTAAATTAATTAACTCGACCCGTAAACGTTTTGCCAACCACGCCTTCTCCACACACCTCTCCAGACTTAACCCTACGCTGGTCACTTTACAATTTCATAACAAACAAGAACACTTTCAGCAGGTGCCATCAAACTGAAGTGAGCTAGTCTGTCCGTCTACTCTTCTCTCCTTCTTTCTTGCCACGTTTTCAATTAGACGATGACTGACAGCACCTTGAGCAGCGCTTTGAACTCCATCAATTAATCATCATAGCCAACTATAGAACTATATATAAGCTGCTTCACGGTGCACTTGAGAAATCAGTTCTTGTTTCTTTCTTTGCTCATGTGGCCAATTTGGCGGCAGTTGCTACGTCCTCGAGACGCTTATGGAGCCGAGCAGACGCTGCTGCTCTTCACGTATCTGTTGGGATTGACACCATTCCGACTGCGTGGCGAGGCGGAGGCACGTCATTTCGAGCTGAGTCGCCTTGGCTATCTGAATGGTCTGCTGCAGTTGAGTTTCTTCGGCTATTGCTTTCTCTACGCCCTCATCCAGCAGCAGAGTATTGTGGGTTACTTCTTCAATTCACCAATTTCACAAATTGGCGACACGCTGCAGAAGTTCATCGGAATGACAGGAATGTTCACGCTTTTCCTCTGCAGTATGCTGCGAGTGCGTCTTATCATACGACTCTGGGATCTGATTGCTCACATCGATGATCGTCTGCTTAATGTGGGCGTCTCTTTTCACTATCGCCGCATTATGCAAGTGAGACATGTGAAACTGTTCCTCATATCGGGCGTACAGTTGGCCTATTTGGTGAGCTCCATGTGCATGCTGTTCTGGAACGACGTTAATCCCACCTATCCCGCTGCTGTGGCCTTCTATGTGCCGCAGGTGTTTCTGCTCAGCATCGTGCTGCTCTTCGAAGCCATCCTGCATCGTTGCTGGCAACACTTCGAAGCTCTCAATAGGGTAAGATACGGCAAAAGAGCTGCGAATATTGAAAGGAAATTAGATTGAGCTGAAAGTGATACGTTTCATTTGGAATGCCTCAAGTTATATTTCCTCATATTCTTTTACGCATTACTGTCAACTGATACTGCAAAATCAATATCAATTCATAATATACGACACATAAAGTTTCCTTACTTTGTATTCCCAAAGTGCAAATGATATTTAAAACTTATCGCACTTTTTTATTAGCCTTCAATTCCTGTCCGAGTGTTTGCATTGTCACTATCGGTCCAGCTCTTTGTATAATTAATGGACCGCACAATCGTCAGCGGGAGATTGGGTGTGAAATGTATTGAGCAACAAAGGGTTGGCTACACTCAAAACTCGAGCTCATTGCTCATACGCCATGGGGCTCTCGGAGTATTTGCATAGACTTGCGCGACCGGAAAACGTATACGGCTGTTACCGTGTGACCTTCGGTCTGGCATTGTTTATCGGCATTCTGCCATACAGTGTGGAAACTACGCCCGTGGGCAGGTTGCGTATATCCTTCTTTGGTTGGATCAACGTTATCGTGCGCCTGTGCCTATATACCGTGAATTACTTCTACAGCAGCTTCGAACGTCGTTCCATGATGGTTCGCATATCGATGACAAATTTATCACACTTGACCGCTGATTTGGAGATGTTTAATGGCACATTCGGAATACTTTCGGTGCTCATCTTTTCGTTGCTGCGTCGTGAACAATTGGTGCAGTTGCTCATCTGCTTTGATAGCCTCGAAAGGGAGGCATTCCCGCGAGTTGGTGTCAACTTCAGGCAGGCTCAGACTGCTTGGCGATTGAACGGATTGGCTGCATTCCTTTTAAGCACTTTACTTTGCTTTATTGGCTACAGTTTCAGCACCATCTTCACAATCCCCAATACATACAGCTCATACTCGGCCATTATCAGCTATTTCTCGCCTAATGTCATAGTTTGTGGTGTGTGCATCCTTGTAAGCGCACTCTTTATGAAGCTGCGCATCTACATTAATGCGCTGAATGAGGTCAGATTAAGGAAGTGTTCCATGGAGTATCCTACTAATCCAAATCTATTTTCCATTTCCATTTAAGGTGCTGAAGAATCTTGCCCATCAGTGGGATACTCGCAGCCTCAAGGCCGTTCAGAAGCAGCGTTCTCTTCAATGTCTCGACTCCTTCTCGATGTACACGATTGTTACCAAAGATCCGGCTGAAATTATACAGGAGTCCATGGAGATACATCATCTGATTTGCGAAGCTGCAGCCACGGCCAACAAGTACTTCACCTATCAACTGCTAACGATCATCTCGATCGCCTTTCTGATCATTGTCTTTGATGCCTACTACGTGTTGGAGACTCTGCTGGGCAAATCGAAGCGAGAGAGCAAATTCAAAACAGTCGAATTTGTCACTTTCTTCTCTTGTCAAATGATCCTCTATTTGATTGCGATCATCTCGATCGTTGAGGGTAGCAATCGGGCAATCAAGAAGAGCGAAAAAACCGGTGGCATTGTGCACTCGCTGCTCAACAAGACGAAGAGCGTCGAGGTGCGTGAGAAGTTGCAACAGTTCTCCATGCAGTTGATGCATCTGAAGATCAACTTCACAGCGGCAGGTCTATTCAATATCGATCGCACGCTCTACTTTACGGTGAGTCTCTAGAAAAAGTAGATGAGATTAACTTCAGGTGACTGTTTGATTTTTTTAATAATACCTTTCCCCTTTAAACTTCTTTTTCGTTACAGATCAGCGGAGCACTAACCACTTATCTCATTATCCTGCTGCAATTCACTTCAAATAGTCCGCCTGGTGAGAATGGAAGCTCCTTTGAGTGTTGCGAGGCCTTGCATAACATGACGAATCACACGGTTTAGTTTAACTATTCCTGGTTCGCAGTTCTGGAGCTGGTGAAATTGAATTACGTCCCACTGTGTGCAGCATATACTATTAAGTGTTTCCCTTAGCTGATGTTGCTTTTGCATTCCATATTATTGTATGTTAATAGATTCGTTATTGGCAATAAACTGATTATCGTCGAAATAATACTAATTAGCTAATTGTGAGAGTATTCATTTGTGAAGTGGGGGGAATTAAAGGAAGTATGAATAGAAGAAACTTATATAAAAAGTTCCATTGCAGTTTAAATATTGATTAGCTCCTAGAAATAAATGTTACATCATTGTTTCTAATTTTTCATTTTTTTTTGATTTAAAGTTTCAAAATAAATTTTGGAAACGCAAAGTTTAATATAGACAATAAGTTATTTGTCAAATTACAAACAGCATGAACCGATAAGAATAAAATCATTATATCTATGCTTTCGGTACTCCCCCACTTCATCAAAAATTCCTTTCTGGAGGCACGGCAATGCCTTTAAACTCGTATTATCTACTGCGCTTTTGTCGATTGCCACATGGGAATATGGGAAAGGGGTTGACATAGGTTGCCACTCACTTATTGCAAATTACCTAGAAACAAAGCCGTGAAAATAACCTCCTCCTTTCTCACTCCCCCTGCGTAGGGCTTACCATACATTTAAGCTTAATTAAATATTTGCCCCTTTTGATATTAGCTTATTACGACGTCCAGGTGTCCAAACGACCTGGGCATCAGGTGTGTGTTAACGAATTCGATATATGATGGCGATGGATAGTCTTTGCAGCAGTCAGTCGAAGTTGAACCAGCGAGTCGAACAAACGTCCAATAGGCTCTAAATTTGCAAAGGATCTATAATATATAAAATTAAAAATGGTTTGGAAGCTCTGGGAGCGCATTTCACAGGCGGATAATATATTCCAATCTTTGCGTCCACTGACATACATCTCGCTGGTGGGCCTGGCACCGTTTCGCCTTAATCTTAACGCGGACAAGGAGGTGCACACATCGACCTATTCGTTTGTCGCCGGCATTGTGCACTATTTGTTCTTTGTGATGTGTTTTGTGAAGTCTGTGCGGGAGGGTGACTCCATTATCGGATACTTCTTTCAGACATATATAACTAAATTGGGTGATCGCACGCTGCGACTGACGGGCATCATTGCCATGTCCACGATCTTTGGATTCGCCATGTTCAAGCGACAGAAACTGGTCAGCATTATACAGTGTAACATTGTTGTTGACGAGATCTTCGTACGTCTCGGCATGACATTGGACTATCGACGGATACTACTCTTCAGCTTCCTCATCTCGTTGGGCATGGTTATCTTCAATGTGATCTATCTGTGTGTTAGCTATGGATTACTTATCAGTGCCACGATATCCCCCTCGTTTGTTACTTTCACAGCCTTCGCACTGCCCCACATAAACATCAGCCTGATGGTTTTTAAATTTCTGTGCACCACCCACCTGGCTCTGAGTCGCTTTAGCATGGTTAATGAGGTAAGTATGGAGGGTGAAGGGTAAAGGTTCTTGACACATAGTTCTACAAAGTCTGTACAAGGTCCGTGTTTACATGCGTTGGCTTATCCGGTTTTAAAGTACCTATCGGTAAGGACTTTAAAGTTGTCGCTTTTTCTAGGCATCTTCCCGACCTGTCTGACCGCCTCACCGTAATGAGCCACATCAATGAACTTTACATGATCCTGGTAGAACGTATAAAACCATCGCGCAAACTCAAGATGTCCTCGTCCCGAAACTAATTCTTTAACAGGAATATCTCTACTCCTCGAAATCTCGTTGTTAGCCAAAAGTTTATCCAAACATTTTTGCAGTAAATTAAAATGTGCTATGCTCGTTCGCTCGATTTCGGAATTGAAGTTGACTTTTGATAGGCGTATCTCTTGTGGAAATATTTTATGCATCATTTCACAATAAATGGCTCCGGTGCGGAGTTCCTCCAGTGTCTTTAAGCTCAGTTCCATCTCCTTGTTGATCCAATTTATCAGGAAACGCACCGACTTGTTCTTTGGATTAGCAAGCGTTAGGGTCCTTCCAAAACTTTTAGACGCCATTACTCTATTGTTGTGTTGCAGTGGCATTACAGTAGGAAATATATGATCGTATTACATAAATATATACATATATTTGAGTAGATTTGGATGTCTGAGAGTAATGTTGCTATGATAATGAATTCAAGATCACTAGAATGTAGAAAGGGAAATGATAAAATCTTATTGATATTGTTGGAATTAACATATAAATGTTTTCTCACATGTTCTTCCACAGATTCTGCAGGACATTCTGAATGCGCACATTGAGCATAATAGTGCCTTGGAGCTATCGCCAATGCATTCCATAGTAAATCATCAGCGTTATGCGCATCGTTTGCGCAACTTGATCAGCACTCCGATGCAGAGATACTCTGTTACCTCAATCATACGCCAGAATCCCGAGTATGCACTCAAACAGGTATCCAACATACACAACCTGCTGTGTGACATATGTCAAACAATCGAGGAGTACTTCACCTATCCACTGTTGGGGATCATCGCCATCTCGTTCCTTTTCATACTCTTCGATGACTTTTACATACTGGAAGCACTGATTAATCCGAAAAGATTGGATTACTTTGAGGCCGACGAGTTCTTTGCCTTCTTTCTGATCCAAATGATATGGTATATTGTCATCATATTCCTGATTGTCGAGGCTAGCAGCAGCACCATCCGTCATAGCAGCTGCAGTGCGGCGATCGTCCACAAGATTCTCAACATCACCGATGAACCCGACCTGCGAGATCGTCTGTTTCGTCTGTCCCTGCAATTGTCGCATCGCAAAGTTAGTTTTACGGCTGCAGGGCTATTTCGTTTGGATCGTACGCTGATATTTACGGTTAGTATTATACAGTTATACAATTAAATGACCTCAGAAATTACCTTTTAATCACATTTTTCTGCAGATCACTGGCGCCGCCACTTGCTATCTCATTATACTTATACAGTTTCGTTCCACGCATCATATTGAGGAAACAGGAGCTGGCAATATCACGGATTATATGTAGTAAAATAAAATTGCAGCATTTGTAATTGTTAAGCAATTAAACCAATTGTTGTTTGTAAGATGGCGCCAGAGTTGTATTTTATTTGTTTGTTAGAGATTGTTCAGCAATGGTTTTGTTTTCTCTATGCAAATGTACACATGATGATTTATTGTTCTTTTTTTTTTGTTTTCTTTATTAATACTTTTTATATTTTATAACTCTTTATTTTACCAACAGCGCACTACACAAATTGTTTCAAACGAGCACTGCGTTGCCAACTAAACAAAACACATTGCCAACTCTCTTCAAGATTAAGTAAAGTGTGGCAGCACCGTTGCAAGCAGTGTTGTGCAGCACTGCTTGTCAGCACAACAGCTGACAACGGTGACCCGTTAAATTTACATATCTTTGAATTTGTAATTTATGTTATGCTTTTTGATAATTTATTTAATTAATATTATTTCAATAATTTGTTTAATTAATAAAGCTAATCAGAAAAGGGTTGTATATAGTTAGAAAAACGAAAGCTATTCTGATAATGATTGGAATTTTTTTAAATATGATAAGAAAACGAGCGCAAATCTGATAAAAGTAGAAGAGAAAAACGACTCTTAGCTGATGGAAATATTTTTAAAAATGCCTTTTGGGAATTGTCCTAGTTTAATTTCCTAGTTTCAATTTGTATTCTACAATTGCTAGACAACAACATAATCCAACCGCGCCAGCACTCTCTGCGGCTTTGACGTATCCACCACTAATAAGTACTATACCTACTAATCCATAGGAGCACGCCACGTCTCCGGGGCCGGACACGCACACAGACATAATCCAATAAGGAGCCCCATTTGACGTGCGCGATGCAACGACATTTGATTGTTTTATTGCCTCAGCCGGGTAGCATTTTCATTTTCAGCGCCGTGGGTGGTGATAATTTCTCTAAGTATGCGTGTGTGTGTGGACAGCTTTTCTAAATTGACAGGCGATATGCAAAATTACTGCTCAATATTCGCACAGTACACACACACACAGAAGCATATGAAGTGGGCTACATATGGGTTGAATGTGTTAGTGTATCGTACATGTGTAAGCACTCGTTCTCTTAGTACTAATCACTTCGATTAGCCTCGTCGATAAGGCGCTGACAATCCGCTATCAACGGCGTGCTGTGTTTATGATTTGTTTACTTTTCAATACCTTTTAAATCCAAAATGCACTCAAAACAGTGTCTGGAATCGAGTTTATTGAGTGTGTATACAAATTGACATAAATATGCCGTTGATAAAGAATTATAAAAATTGCTCCAGATTGGCTGAAAATCGAAACAAAAAGCAACAAAAGCAAGTGCAACGGCTGGCGGATTTACAGTTTTAGAGGCCACTTCCTGCCTCTATGCCTCTGCCTATGCTGTCACTCATCATTGTAAGCTTAGTTACAGTTTTGTATCCACTTCACTTTCAAGCTCAAAGCAAGCAGTGCAACTCTAGAAATTAACTCTAATCTCTGTGCCTGCATACTGTTTTGCTTGCACTGCTTAGTGCATTGTATCCACTTCAATGTCAAGATCAAAGTAAGCAGTGCAACCTCTGGTAATTAACTCTAATCTCAACTGCTTTGCAAAGCTGTGTTACAGTTGCGCAAGCACTGGCGCGTCTTTTAATGCATTTTAATTCATATTTCAATGACAATCATATGGAATAACTAAAGCGCAAATTAACCCACACACATACGTATACGCCCGTATGCTGATACGCTGAGCACTTCTCGAGCCACATTGTAGTCATTTTCATATAGTACATTCATCAGCAACAACAACAACAACAGTAACAACAGAACAACAAACGCCGTAGCCGCAGTCGCGTCGGCGTCCGCAACAGACGCCGCACAGAGGCAGCCCCGGTCGGCCTGAGAGTGTCGCGCGCACAGTCGTAATCGAGCTTTGGCGAGTAACGGTACACGAGGCGCAATTTCTTTGATTGCCTCCGATTCTCTTCTTCTTCGAATTTTGCATATCATCATCACCCACGCATATCCACGTGCCTCAAACATCCTCGTCGCGTGTCGCCGTGTCCGTCTTTCATCCGCCTCGTGTTACGCGTGTATTCATCCCAGTTACGCCTGAGGAGATTCCGCACAAGTGAGTTACCCTTGTCCCCTGTTATTGTTTGCCAAACAACACGGCCAAAGGTGACAAAAGGATTACGTACCTTATCCGTTTTCAATTGGCCATATAAAGTATTCGCAGTTGGTTCAAAGTTTTCCTTGGTTTTCCTAACAACCCAATCAGTTGTTAATCGCGTGCAGACTTATTAAGATTACACACCAGTTGAGCAATGTACAGAACAATATACATATATAGATCCCTCTATAGGTAGTAAGTACTTGAACTGTTAATCTGGCGCTCGATAGAGTTCTCTTTAAACAATTCACTTAGAGTATAGACTTGTGTTTTATAGAGAAATTAACCCCTGACCAAGTTCCTGTCAAACTGTAGCGGACAAGCAGTGCAAATTGAAACTGAATGAACGAAACTTACTTTAAGAGTTCTCTTAGGTAACATTTTGACTGGCTAACTAAACAAATTTTGTGTTCTTGAACTGGGGCTTCACTTAGCGAAAACACTAGTATCTCTCTCGTATCTCGAAAGGGAACTCAGTTCGTACCGAGGCGCATTTCATTAACATTAACTGACGGCTAAAAATACGAATTGAATTGCATAGGTCAGGAAGCAATGCACGCCAGAAAAGTGCTTAGTGAATGCTGTGAGTGACAGAGAGAAGATTAGATATACATATGTATTATGTACATATGTAAAGAAAATACTTACAATCAAATCGGCGACAATAAATGCAAATTGCGCTGTTGCCTCAAATCATTTGAAACTAGCGTCTCGCCTAGATCTTTTGCGGTTGCCGCAATGCCACACTTGCGGTCATATCAATCTTAAACTGAATCCGAATCCAAATCCAGTATAAAGTCTGGGTTCTTTCGAGTCTATGGCGCATCAATTGAATTCGAATGGAATCCGGCTTAGAGTGAAATTACAGCTAAAGTAAATAAAGAGTCAACAGAGATAGAACTTGTAATTCTTCACGAACAGATCAAGTTCCCACAGCGTGAATGATCGAGTAATTATATACAATATTCGAATCAAATTGCAGTGAGACCGTCGCTGTGACGTACGTATCGAGTTAATTATTCATTGCATTCGTAAACACACATAATTGTGTATTTACTTTATCTCTCCAGATTAGTATTCAATATTCCGAACTCTCCAATTAAAGAATGAGAGATATTTTAATACTACATGACATTGCAAGAATGTTGAACTGTTTTCAAGATTAGTTTGGTTAAACAAATGCGAAAATCAATGGAAACTTGCTAACAAAGCTGGCAATTATTGTTGGTTGAACAAAGTTGTTATCGAGACTTAAAGAGTTTTTTTAGAGAGTTGTAGAGTAGAATTTATTATACAACGGAGCATTCCAAATGCTTAGTAATTAAAACAAAGTTGTTTCTCTATTTCACAGATACTCCAAGATGATATCATAGTAAACTAAGGTTGACTCTAGTAAAATTAAGTTAAAGCTAGTGACAAAGGTTATGAGAGTTATAGAATAGTATAAACAGAATCTTCCAAACTGTGTTATTATTAAATTATTGTACATAGACACTCTGAGATGATATAGTAAAATTAGACTGACTGTTGCTACTTTTGTACCCCAAGATACTTTTGTACTTTTTGTAACTATTTTTTTTTTTTGCGCGCGGGGCGTCAACCCGGCACATTCTACTCCCTCAGGGGGTTGCTCTTGATGATAATTGGCACCCCCTATTGGGAGTTCAACTCCCCTATAATAATGTGCATTCAATAACTGTCCCGTAGTGGACGGGATCATTGGCACCCCGAGGGGCAGTTGCACTTGAATCTTCGCTTTGTCGCTTGTGCTTCGTGATGATAAGATTTATTATTAAGTGGAGCATCACATGCTTAATTTAATAATGAACAATTCTTTATGCTCGCCGACAATAAACGCGAGAATTGCCTCCCTCAGTTTTAAGGAAAGAAAGAAACATGAAAAATGAAAACACACGCGTAATTGGCAGCAATTATTGCATGCGGAGCTTTATTCACTGATGAACAAAAGTCACAAAATTAAAGATATATGTGTGTTTAAAGTTGCATATCAAAGTTCTGCTCTGACACAACTGGGAAAGAATTCGGACTTGATTCCATAATGATGTCTTCAAACTAAAAGTGTATTGATCAAAGGTCAAAGTCAACAAACATTTTCATATTCGAGAAATTGCTCTCAGGGAAGTTGAGGCTGTCTTTATTTGCTAAACTGACCCATTGTAACTCAATCAGAATTCGTCGAAATCCGCAAAAAAATGAAAGGTTCTTCAGAGCATTGTGTTCGTATCACAAACGTGAATGCATTCGCACTCTCCCTATATATAGATGTGATATATATACACAGTACATTTATGTGAGTGAGTGTGCTTTGTAGGTGTCAAAGACCCAACCATAGCTCACATCGGGGTCAATTGATAGACTCAATTATGACAATATCTCTCGGAGAGTAGCGCACACATGCAAACATTCTGTATATATATTTATATTTTCACTTGCTACATGCGTAGCGACACGCGATCTGAGCAAAACGTATCGTTGCTAATTGCCCCCGGGGCACGTTGAGTGTGAGTTCTACAGGAAGCAATATCATTGATCAGTTGCCCACTGGAAATACCCCCCCGATAATGTGGGGCATTAGAAATTGCATTTCCTTGATTGGCACGTTTCTCTCTCTCTCTTTCCCTGTCTACTTTCTGGGTCTCTCTCTGTCTCCGTCTGCCTGGCCTAGGTGCCTCCTTCTTAGCCCCAAAGTGCTTATCGGGTTCAAAGTACGCTTATCAATTGAGTCACTCGCTCGACTTCGAATAACACATTGAGTTATAAACAAAGCAAATGTGAAATATTTAAGCAGCCACACACGCACACACACACTCACTCTCCTCAGGAATATCTTTGTTCATATTACGTATACGCATCAGTTGGCATCGCTCGCTAACAAAACGCCGGCTCGCATGTGAGAGTGCTACAGGAGGCTTTGTAATTATCAGCGCTGATATGACAGACAGACTATAAATACAAATGTATAGCATGTAAATGCATATGAATCTATATAATAATATAGGTACCTTATAATTGTCACTGTTTACAGTTTGTGATTACACATGCAACAAATTGTGCGACACGCAGTTCATGTTGACAGGCTCTAAAGATACTAAAGTGACAGATATTAGGTTATAAATTTCAGTTTATATTTGTTTAATTAGTAGCTATTAACTTTTAATTTAGCTTTTCGTTACTCATTTTCCCACAGAAGAAACGCTTTGCGTGCATCCCGCAAAGTATGCAATACTTTACTTACCTGTTTAGAGCACAGACTAAATGATTTTTATTTCATAATTTTATTTAATAATTTAAATACATTATCTAGGTTATTAATATAAATTTATGCTCTTATGTTTTAATAGATACGTATAGTTTATAAGCTAAATATAACTAATTTAGTAGATAACAGCTATAGCCTATAGGGCTTAATCAATAGGTCGAAGAGGTGTATCTAAGAAAACATTCTTTTAGATCTTAAAGAAAACTTTATTTGAAAATATTTAAAACAACTAATGAACTAAAAACTTTAAATCTAATATACATATCATACATTTCTCCAAGGCTAGACTAATTTTTCTTGCTTTACAAATTCCTCACACATATTCCAACTTTAATTATCTCATGTTTCCATGCACTATGGCTTCCCTGCCCATTCCAGGCCAGGAATAGCAATTGGTTTACCTTGACTCAGTCACCATGCCCACACAGAACAATGCAGCGTGGGGGCAGCGCAGCAACCGCGGGCTCATCATCGGCATATTCGGCCTTTGCCTGGGACTGTTTGGCGTCGTGTGCGGCATGTTCTGGGAGGATCTCTTCAATTGGATCAAGCACAAGGTTAGTCAAGTTCACAGTTGGCACACAGCTGCACACAGTTTCCCAATCTAAGCCGCGTTCAAGCAGCTGGCACAAAAGTGCCGCCTGGCAGTTAACTGTTTGATTGATTGATTGACTGGCTGGCTGGTTGATTGATTGGGTGCACACTTGTTCAGAGATTTTAATTAATGGCAATTTGGAACTTGATCTTTGCTCAGGAAATGGCACTCTCGCCTGACACAAAGGTCTATGAGAACTGGAAGACGCCGCCAATTGAGCTGCACTTGGATATTTATCTCTACAACTGGACAAATCCCGAGGAGTTTGGCAACATGAGCAGCAAGCCCATACTGCAGCAGTTAGGACCTTATCGCTTTGTCGATCGACCCGACAAGGTGAACATCTCGTGGCATCCAGCGAACAATTCGGTCACCTATCGCCGTCTCAGCTATTACTACTTCGATGCAGCGGGCAGTGCGGGCAGCCTGGATGACGAGGTGACCACGCTCAATGCGGTGGCTCTGGTGGGTTAACTCCTCTTCTCATTTCCTCCAACTCCACTCTTAACACTTCTCCACATCTATTACAGTCGGCAGCCGCAAAGGCCAAGCAGTGGAACTCGATGAAGCGCGGCCTGGTCGACGTGGGTCTCAAGATGTACGGCCAGGAGATGTCCATCACGAAAACGGTGGATGAGATGCTCTTCACGGGCTACAACGATCCCATGATCGATGTGGCCATTGCCATGCCCCTCTTCGGGGATGAGGTCAAGGTGCCTTTCGACAAATTCGGTTGGTTCTACACACGCAATGGCAGTGCCGACTTGACGGGCGTCTTCAATGTCTACACTGGAGCCGATGATCTCTCGAAGCTCGGCCAGATGCACAGCTGGAACTATCAGACACATACGGGTTTCTTTGAGTCCTATTGTGGCATGACCAACGGTTCGGCGGGAGAGTTTCAGCCACAGCAGCCGCAACCCGGTGGCAGTGTGGGACTCTTCACGCCCGACATGTGCCGCACCCTGCCGCTGGACTACACCAACACCGTGGACGTTGAGGGATTGCAGGGCTATAAGTTCTCTGGGGGACCTCGGTCCGTTGATAATGGTGAGTGAAGATAATCATTTCAAAAGTCATCACTAATGTCAATCAACCCCTCCCTTAGGCACACTCTACCCGGAGAATCTGTGCTTCTGTGGTGGCGAGTGCTCCCCCTCCGGCGTGATGAATGTGACTGCCTGTCGCTTTGACTCGCCCGTCTTCATGTCGTACCCGCATTTCTATAACGCCGATCAGTTCTACCTCGATCAGGTAGAGGGTTTGGAGCCCAACCAGCAGGATCATGAGTTCTACATGGTGGTGGAGCCACGCACGGGGATTCCTCTCGAGGTTGCCGCTCGTTTCCAAGTCAACATGCTGGTGGAGCCCATCGAGGGCATCACTCTGTACACGGACATTCCACGCATTTATTTCCCCCTCATCTGGTTCGAACAGAAGGTGCGTATCACAGCCGACTTGGCGGATCAGCTGAACGTACTGCCCCTGGTGCTGCTCTCGGGTCACATCTTTGCCGGCCTCTGCCTGGCCATAGGCATTGTGCTGCTCTTCTGGGCACCACTGCAACAGTTACTGGGCTGGTGCCGCAGTCGCAACTACGATGTGAACATGCAGCACAAAAGCAACGGGCAATTCAAGAATCGCTCACAGGGCTCCAGCGCCGAGGAGCTCAAGTCCAAAGCATCCACATTGGTGTGTGAGAAGAGCGCCAGCGTCTCGCCAGACAGCTCGCCGCTGCTCGAGAAGAATAGCAAGGCCATACAGATAATGTCCAAGTCTCAGACAGGTGACAGTGTTGCCACCGCATCCACGGCTATCAGCGATTCGCTGGACAGCAAGCGAGAGTAGTGAGAGACAGAGCGGGAGCGGAATCAAACATGATCAACAGCAGGATCAACTTTCCATTAGCCAGTAAGCCGTCCTAGTGCTTTACTTAGTCCATAGTCAGTTAGTCATCTAGGAAACATGTCCCTCATTTCGTGCATTGCCAAAGATTAGGTAGCTCGGCGAGGAGTGCTCAGTGGCAGCTTGCACAGCTTACGAATACTCTGTCGCTACATGTAGTTTTAATTTGATATGTGAAATGTTTAGCCACCTTTGATCAGCGACATTTTTGATAACATTTTTATATCTAGTATAAAGAAATTAAAATATGTCTTAGCTAAATATCGAATTAAACATTTTATATACTTACTGTATAAGAATTTTTAATTATTTAAGGGGTATAAAGCGCAGAAAATCATTGTTTATTTTCATTCTCAAGCTGAGTATCGCTGCAGTTACTCTCAAACTGTAGATCTAACATGCATGCACTGCTTGCTCACCGCTGACATGCACTACTTGCACTGCTTTGAGGAAACTGCTCTATTGAGAAGAACTGTTTAAATCCAACTATTGAAATTCAACTATTGAGACTCTACTGTTAAGACCAAGCTAATTGATTATAAAACAATATTATTATATACTTACTGTATAAGAAATGTTTCTTGTTGTAAGGGGTGTAAAGTATATAAAACTATTGTTAATCGTCATTCTCAAGCAGCAGTGACCCACAAACTTTTACTCCAGCACTCATGCACTTCTTGTGCAATCTGCTGACAAACACTGCTTGAACTGCTTTCGAAGACAATTCATTGCACTGCCCTATCATTGCTTGCCATCGCCATGACTCTAAAACTGTTGAATAAATACTATTACAACTCGTGTGCTTTAAACCCACCAATTAAATTGATAATAAAACAATAATATTCCGTATAAAAGGTAACAAAATTGGCGTTTTTATTGCTTCAGCTTCAACAAATGATCAGTACTATAAACAATACAGTGCTACGTTATAAACTTAAAATTAACAAAAGTACAATATACACAGACCTTATGTAGAACCCTAGTGCAGTCACTGCTCTGTGTAGCGTACTACATTAGAATGTATCATACTTAGGCATTAACAATTTCAGAGCAAATAACTAATTATTACATGGTACAAACAATATTTGCAATATCACAAATGACCCAACTTAAAGTGTTTAAATATAAACCGAAAACGAGATATCTCTGGATTGAGTAGCCAATCCTTCTACTTCTTCTTCATCTTGTAGCCCTCAGTGTAGCCATAGCTGTCGGCCTCTGTGTGCAAAAGAGATTAAATTGGACTTATTTATGTGATATGCTGGGGATCTTTCGCAGTCACTTACGTTCGTAGTCCTTGGAATAGCATTCAAAGAACTCTCCAAGCAGCTTGCCGGGCGGCAGTTCATAGGTTGCAGTGCCGCCATATTTGGGCGGCAGTGCGCTGGCATCGATGTGCGACGTCAGAGACTTCCAGTCCTTGCCGTGGAAGAAGATCTACAGAGAGAGTTGTAGATTAGCTAGCATACAAATCTCTAGGGTTAAACGTGTGTCGCCACTTACTCGCTTGCGCAGCTTCTCCCTGATGAAGGGCTTGAAGATGGCGAACAGCATGTTGAAGATATACGAGTTGTTCACAATGTGCACTGCCTTCAGACGCATACAGATGCAATCCTGCACATAGTCCAGTAGCATGGCGGCAAATGACGGTGTGAACTGTGTAATGTGACTGAGTGGCAACCCTGCAACAGCAACAACAAAAGGTATAGTTAATGTCGATTAAGATAATAAAACAAAGTACGGGTAATTTGAGCCGACTTTATAGGCCATTAACATGATGTCAGTCTGCTGTTTCGAGCTCTGCTCATTATTTCATTACCTTCCATATCAACTATGACAACCGCGCCACAGATCTGTGAATACGGTTCCACCATGGAGCCCAGCACGGTCAGTTGAATGCCACGGAACAGATCCACCAACGGCACTTGCGAAGGCTTCCATTTCTCTACAAAAGCAAATTAAAACAAATTAATATATGGAGATACTATAGAAGATTCTTGGGGGAGGAAGATAGAGGTAAACTTACTGCCTGCTTCCAGCACCAGCAGACGACGTCCGTGCTGATCCCGAGTGGGCAACAGATTCAATACATCGGCTTCAAAGACATTGCGCAGCTTGGTGGGCACAATATTCTCACAGGCCTGGCCATACTTCGCTTTCATGTTGTAGAAGTTCTTGAGCTGCAGTCGGTAAAGCAGAGATTAGTAAAGAAGATAAGATATAGAGACAACTCTCCACAACTCACCCGCTGGAGCGCACTCTCGGGATAGTAGTGGCAAGGACGCAGGAACATCATCATGTATTCATCATCGAGTGGCAAGTTCAGATATTTCTCAGCCTGAATGAGCTCGCGCAGCTCCTTGATGGCCTCCTCCTTGATGCCAGGCAACTCGCGCAGCTCGTCTTGTGCCTTCTTCAGTGCCCATTCCGGTGCCTGCTCCTTGTCCATGCGAATCTTGGCACTGCCAAGATCAATGTACGGCAACTGATTGTCATCGTAGCTAATGCACTCCGCTTTGCCCATCTTGCTGTTCGACTGTTCGAGCTGTGAACGAGAATAAAAGTGTTTTCCATAAACATCGAGAGTTTTGTCTACCAAAGCCGCCTGACACAACTGGGTTACTTCCGCTCCGCGTTGGCTCGATCGCACGATCGGTTTCGGTCGGTTCAATGCCTTGGCCCGATGGCTAAACATGACTCAATGCTGATCTTCATTAACACAGCGAGCCCACAACGGAAGACGAAGCCGACAAAAAGTTATAGACACAGACACACGCACGCACACATATAGACAGCGCGGAAGGGAGCTCGACATAGACAATGTTACCAAAACTGGTCACACAACGTCACCAAAAGCCGAAAGTCCAAAAAACCGCTAAGTCTGTTTTTGATACTCTTCATAATGTTTGTCAAGCATCGAATAGAAACGTTTATAACGGCACATCTTACTCAATATGGAAATGCTTGAGATGATGAAGGTCTAAGAGTTTGTTTAGGTTATAATAATGATCATTTAAAAAAGAAACCTGCCTAGACTCGTTGCTTTCATTGCCTAACAGACTTACTGGGGTAACTGATGCAAGACAGAAACTGTAAACTTCGTAAACTTCATTCAAATTTAGCATTCTAGAGCATCGCAAGTTCGACTTGCAGGCATGTCATCTAGTCAGCCCATTAACTTGTCTATTTTCGACTTGGCAACACCTTGGCTAGCGAAAAAAAACCAGGCCCAACATGGTCGAGCATGACGTAGCGATTTGTGCGGCGCTACACATGCTTCGCATGCTCCAACGCAGTCTCAGCAATTGGCCAGAGAGAGAGCCAGATCGCCCAGCCACAACAAACAGTCACAACAACTGACCCAAAATCTATTTAACTACGTGGCCAACAAGCAATTAGTAAATATGGCAGATAATGCTTTTGCCTCCACTCAAGGTTAAAGTCAAGGCCAGAGCGCGACCAGACCGAATCAATATTTAATTTTTTCTTTAGTACATTAAACCTTATACGCACGCGCATGGATATCACTTGAGTTGACTATATTTTTCGGGTTTTCGAAATGCTCAGAAGTTTCGTAAATTATGTATGTGTTTTTTTTGTAATTTTCGGGCATTGTGTTTGGCTTCAACTTGGCGGAGCAAGTTGACTTGGAGTTCAACAGCCCGTTGAGTTATGCGCATAACTTACTTGACTTGGACCTTCTCTGTTTGCCGTAGTGAAGCAAGTATTCGAAAAGACGAATATACCGAAACTGGAATTAGATTTCGAATTACATCTAAAGTAAACCCAACGCAACGTGCAGTTAATTTGACTTAGACTTTTATTAAGTACAAGACAATTAACCGCATGCAAAGTGTCACGTAAATTATCAATCTTGGCAGCAAAATTGACCTAATCAAAACATCTAAGTAACCTGTTTCGCTCTCATTGTATGAGGGCGAATCTATTATACATCATATACACAGACTGACAGTCTGCCACAGATGTTATCGGATTAATGGCAAGCAGGTGCGAGATGATCTTGAAAAATTGACGAACATCGTAAACATCGAGAAGGTGTTAATCTGATTTCGAGTGTAAATTGAACATGCGAAACTATAATAATCTTATCTAGTTTTACACTGTGTGGAGCTTCAGAACTATAAATAAGTATTGACTATTATCAAAAATTTATTTCTATTCTACTTTTATCAAGGTGATAATGTCGCTAAAAATGAAAACAAATTCAAAACAGCGACCAAAGCGAAGAATGCATTAAAGCAAACAATAGACAAACAAGGAACTTGAAACAAAAGTTTATAGAAGTATGGTGGACTTTGAATATTGAGTATAAAATATCAGTCATAGCGAAGGACAGAATATAGACACAATATTGTGACAAACTAGAGGAAACAGTCTATTCATCTGTTGAAATAAAAAAAAAAAAGTAAACTAAAAAACAATCATTAACAAGCGTAACTGTATTATGAATTATGCAGATAGCTTAGTTTTGAGTATGTTTCCTATAAATGTATTTTTGTATGAATGTATGTTCTTTAGTTGACTATCCTTCAAAAACATACATATGCATATGTATATTTGTTTATTTTTGTTTTTTCGACGGATTGATGACAATATATTTCAATTTTAATTCAAGTTTTAATAACAAAAACTAAATACTTAAAATTTTACAATTTGTATATGGTTATCAATATTGAGGCGACCTTAAGCTGTAATCAAAATTGTAAGAAGAGAGTTGGAAACTTAAACTACACTATCAGCGAAACCATAAACTGTCACATATATATTGTAACATTCAAGATTATATATACTCGTATAGCTGTTCACCCAGTTTCAGTCAATGCAACGCATTTACACGTAAACAAGTCACAAAAACTTGCTATAAATATCATGTACGTCATAAATGTAACTAATTTCACTGCCTTCTCATCAAAAATCAATTTGTATCGATCCGGCATCACGCAATATTGTGCCCCATTTAATGAGCAGGTTAGGGTGCTGGTTAAGTACAAAACAAAACAATTAAACCAGTTTCCATCAAGGTCTACGGGATATCGTATTGATTAACTTCAACTTTAATTGGGCTGTTTGCCTTCCTGACGTCTTACGGTTTCACAATAATATGATACGTTACTATATTTAGTAGTAATGATATTCCTTTTTTTTTGCACTTATAACTGACCTTACTTGGTACTCAAAATACTGCGAAATCAATCCAAACGAGGCGTGTATCTTTTGCGACTAGAACTCGAGAACTGCTCCGAAAGTCGATTGTTCTACAATAAATAAGCGGGTCCCCCCATTAATACACAGTAGTTAAGAAGTCTATTCAAATACTGATAACTGGTATCGACAACTTGTTCTTGTATATGTAGTACTCGTACATGCATATTTGTATGTGCTACATTCACACACAGATTTCTGCGAGCTAATCCAAAAAGAACTCAGTCGCAATTAAAATTAGAGATGGTTGCGTAAGTATAAAACTATCGTAAGGCAAAGCAAGACATGAGTGGTCTAAATTAATGAATTTTTACGACAGTTAATTTCTTAATGAACGTCAAGGTCTGGCATATAAGACTATGTACATATGTATGGACATTTATATATCATTTATGTATGTGTGTTGAATTTACTGATCTTCCCCGTCGCGTATGCCAATTAACCCTCTGCACTTGACAATTCGCAAGTGTTTTGCGTGTTTGTGTAATTCTTGACTTTTTTATAAATTAAACCAACTGACTTGACCTTGCTGACTGCTTAAAATAGTGTTTTAAATAATCTTGACTTACTCGGTCCAGGTGAAAGGAACAGAATGCAAATTAATGTATGTACTTAAGAGCTATTAAATTATATAATTGCACTAGTTATAAAGTGATAAAGTGATTGAATGAATAGGAAAAGTACTGCATACGATATATCGTATCGAGAACTCATCTCTAGCTAAAGAAACGACTACTGTAGTGCGTTATGCACTTATGACAATGGATTTACATACATATGTGGGTACACAATGGAACAAGCGTTAATCTGGTTCCGAAAGTGAATATATGATGAGTTTACATAGTGCGATTACCCCCATCATATCGACAAGTGCATGTACCCATCATATACACATACACATATAAATAGTGGCGATTATCGTTAAGTACCCGCGCCGGATAGCGTATTATTTTTGCTACTTACATATGTCTGATTAGCACTGGGAAAACAGTAAACCGAATGCCAAACACATTCTGCAATTATTTACAGTGTACGCTGAGTTTTCGTAATGTGCTACGACCCGGGAAATACAACTTGAAAACAACTGAACACATCCATAGAAGTGCTCTGCAAATATGCCTATATAGCGTGATATGCATAAATTTGCTCTACAACTGATCGGACATTTATGTTGGCGAGAGATGACAAAGCATAGACCAGAATCATATAGTAAATAATAAAAAAAATGACCGCATGACTCAACAATGTCCGAGTCGGTGTAATCGTTGTGTGCTGTGAACCGCACACGCTTTACAACCGTTAATGATCATTCCCGTGATCATAGCAAGCCAATTGAAATGACTATATGGGAGAGATATAGTATATGTTAGACGATACGTGCCGGATAATTACCGTAGAGACGTTAAAACCAGCGAAAATTGTGGGCTTGCCTCGCTTGTTTTGTTCAACTATATCCCCTCCCCATATCGAGTGGGTGACGAAGCGCATTTGCAACTATTTAAAAAATGTAACAAAACGATTCGTGAACACATGTTTTGAGTACTTCTCGAGTGTCTTGTCAATTGGCAGTACGATAATGGCAATAAATCAAATGATAATGATAATTCGCTATGCAAATTGAGCCTATTACTGTCGTGGGGGTCTTACAATAAATGACCCATTGCAAAGGGGCAATTTATTCAAGAAACTTTCCAACGATATAGGAAATATATAGTTACCATATACATCAGAATAAGTACTGAATTATTAGAAGTAATGTCTTAACCAGTTGTACTTTCGACTCTACTTTGAGAGCTGACATCATGATGTGCTTAAAGTTGTTGGAGTTGTTCTCTAAACCATAAAAGTGCATGAGTTGTGGGATACTTTCGAAAGTAAACCTGATTAACGCATAAAAAGGAGTGTCAAATCATGCTTAGTGGTGGTTTTACTTTAAATTAGTATTCCCATTAGCATTAATTTCGCGATGCTTAAAAAATAGACAATATTTCTCAAATGTTTAAGTATAAAGGTTACCATGAATACGGAAAGAATTGTTGTTTAGAACGACAACAAGAGAGAGAGGAAACACAAAACAGGTAGAATGAGCTCATATAAAAGAAGATAACAGATAGAGATATGTCTCAAATGAGAAACTTGTATACGAAACCGAAAACCACAAGCCACCCAAATTTCATTTCTCAGAATAAGCCTTCACTTTGAGTACATGTTGAATTGAATTTCTCATTATTAGCCTTAAATTACTTCAATGAGTTTTCAATTCGCAAAAGGAATTTGCATGGAAATTTAATTACATGTTTCGAGTATAGACCCGGCCTAGAAATCATGCTCTAGAATCGGCCAAAAACCAAAGCCGGTTTCGTTTTTGCAAAATGCCAATGAGTTCGGTGTCCCCGCCCCCTCTTTGGTCATATGAAACTACTCGCCTTCGGCTCAAGTACGGTATTGGCACACTAAAATCTGTCGAACTGGCTGTATATGATTATTGTGTCCAATGTGGCCGAAAAAAAAAACGAAAATAAACATACGAAAACATTCAATAGAAGGCGATGTTTGTGTTAAATATTTTCTTTTTTGCATTTGCAGGCATATTTCAAGCTAGTATAACTGTATAGAAACACACATATACTATGTATACGTTATAAGCTTATCGGAACACCGCCTAAAGATGTTTAACAGGTTTTCAGTCACGATCGACAGTTCACTTTTTGGCGCTTTTTGTTGATGATACAAGTAGCGTACGCAGGCGTATTCAATTCGAATACCTCTACAACTACAATACGATTTACGATCTATGTTACGATCTACGACCGATAGGCCAACAATGCATCGCGATATACAGACAGCAGGCCTGTCGTCAAGGTCGCCGCATATAGAAGTTGATATCATTGCGATTGTATTAAGAAGCTTTAATTGGTTGGCTAAACAAAAAATAAAACTCAGAATAAAAGCTGAATTTAAAGCTAAAGTCGAATGTCTAAGATCGCACTTTTGGCGTCATTAGCACAAAGCTAACGAACGCTGCTTGCAATATTTATAAGGCAATCCGTTGTAGATCCCGTGAATCAGCATATATAGTTGTTTCTGTATTATTGTTGTTGTTTCTGTATATTACAATGCGAAGTGCAAATTGTATGCAATCAAAAGCGGTGCGTGTCAAGCTCAACGACCTTCAACGAACGCCCTGACAAAGGGAGAGCACAAAAAGGTCCCAAGCCAATTGTCGCGGTTCTCTGATTTGCAATAATTACCAAACACGGTATATGGTATACATACATACATATATGATATACATAAGTTAATATAAACAATGCATATGTACATGTTTTGTATGATATCATTTCTTCATTTGAATCCCTGAATATCTCGGGTATTGACTTTGAATCTATAGCTTTTACATTTCCAAAAGTTTGTAATTAAAAAGTTATAACAACAGCTCTTTCCGTTAAACATTTGAAAGCTTTTATAACTTTCCCGTACTTCGCCGGATTGTGTAAACAAAAATTCACTTGAAAAAGAAACTTTCAAAGCGAAGACAATAAAAGTAAATTGTTTCACTTTTTTTTCTTTTAACAACAACAATTGCGCTGCTGTACACTGTGCAAAAGAGGGGCGTGCTTTGCATGCGAACAAATTACACAAGAGTTTTACCTTCAAACTTCACTTCATTCAAGTAAACTGTGAGTTCTGGGAAGGAAGTACGACTATAGATAGTTTGTAACTCTTTTAATTACTGCACCTAATTCCGCGCAGTGTAAATCAACCAAGTCAGGTTTAACTACCGTTTCCCTTGACTATTTGCACTGATAAAATCGCCAGCTCTGAAGATCAGCTTACACAAAGCAAGCCGGCCCGTAGTAGTAGCCCCAAGATCTGATGCTGACGCTGATTATGAATGGGCAAATGGAATCGCATGGAGTCGCTGACGAAATGCTGCAGGCAGCGTCAAGTGCGGTGTGCGGCAAGTGGTAATTGTTTTATTGCCAATCCGCTCGAGCGGCACTTGAATGCCAGGCAAGACTTATGGCTGCACGGCGTGGCAAGCCAGGCAGGCAAACCAGGCAGACAGCGAGGCAGACCCGACGGGCAGAGGCAGAAAGTGTGTCAACGCTGCCGCGCATGCGCATAAACAACAACAACAACCACAACGGCAGCCACAACAATCGTAATATAACATAACAACTGACCCGGAGTGTAACTTACCGCAACAAATGTTCACAATTCACACGTGTGAATATAATGCAAAAAAATTAACGTAAAATTGCCAAAATTTGGCTATGAATTTTGCAAGCTACAATAAAACAACACTCCAAAACGGCTGACAGACAAAGGCTGCACGCTATGGGCACGTTGGGCAGGACGCGGCGAAATGGCGAGGGGCGGCAAAACGACGGGCGGCGACGAAAGAGGCGAAGTAAACACGATAAATGTGCGCAGCGAGCGAAAACGACGTCCAAATCGCAATGCGGCTCAAACGAATCTGAGTTGGAAGCTCTCTTGCGCGCCCATAAAATTAATTAACTGGCCAAGTGAAGCTTAACAAAACACAGACAACAACAAAAAGCAGCCAACAACGCCGGCGAACAGAAAGAGATACACACAGTAGCGGCAACAACAACAACAGCAAGGGAGAGAGGGAATGTGCTACAATAATCACATGAAAAGCTTTTCTTATTTACTCTTTTACACCGCGCTGCCAACTTGCTCAAGGCAAAAGCTTTGATTGAAAGTGCTAAGCACGCACGCGAAAGCTCGTTTGTGTTGCCTTATGTGTGGGTGTGTGTGTGCTTTTGCTTTTGTTTTGCTTTGCTTTTATCTTGAGTTTTTTATTTGACTTTGCAAATGTGCAGATGTGGGCAAAATGCCCAAAAATTAAGCTGAGTTGCCAAATTAATTGAAGGTGGTGAATTCTCGTACAGTGGGATGAGAGGGAATTGGTGAATTTGATTTATTAGTGAATTTGATAGTTACTAGAATTTTTTAAAAATAATTATTTTTCTATTAGTAGCAGTATATTTTCCTTTTCATTTTGAATTATAATACCATTTTATTAAGATTATACTTTTTTTTTATTGCAACCCATTTTATAGATACTTTTTTTAATGTTGTAGTTTTTAATTGAGTAGTTTCTCATTGGTATTTTAAATAGATATTCTATTTAATGTGGTAGTTTTTAATACAGTAGCTCCTAATCAGAATTTAATAGATATTGAGCTTTTTTTTATTAAATTCTAGTATTTAGTATACTTTTAGAAAATATATTTTACTTATTAAACTTGCTGCGCCTCTAAATTTTTTGCTATAAAATGCTTTGCAAATGATTTAATTTTCTGGCTTTATTTGGCTTTGTGTGACTTTGCATTGACAAAAAAAAAAATCCAAACAAAAGAAATACCATTAACATTATTACGGTCCCTCGGTGTTTGATAACGTCCTATCAATGTTGTTTAATCTCGTCAATAAGCCGATACTACCGTTTGGGGGGTCTTAACGTTGCCGGACTTTGAGTTAGCCAAACAAACTTGCCGGCGATAACTCTAGACTCTGGAGAATTAACCTTCATGGCATATCTTTTCGCGCGATTGCTGCATTATAAATTGCAATTCATACCTTTCTTCATTGTCATCAACTTGCCCAAGGCCAGTCTCAGGTGAAGTTCAACGTTACTGAAATTCTGCAATATTATCTCTGCTACGCTTTCTTTTCATTTCTTTATTTTCTGCATTATAAATCAGCTATTTATATGTACAAACACAAATACATATGCACATTTTTAACTTATTTTTTCACATCTTTATCAGCGATTCTCAGCTATCTAAATTGTTGCTTGGTGTGTAAACAAATGCCATAAAGATAGCCAAATGTTCTATTGATTGATTACTAACCATATTAGGCAGGTGCTCGACCGCAACTCGGTTTGCAAATACCCCAGAGCATAAAAATATAAACTGACCTGCAGATAAGTACTTAATACTAATAATATCAGGGAATGATTACGCATACCCTGCTTATCTGCTTATACTGGTTTCGTGATCAAGTCTGTAGGGGTTCAGATATATTTAAAGAATAATATGCATATGTATGTAAGTAGATATGTGTAACGTTGAACCTTGTACATAACATTTAATTGCGCAACTAGGCATGCATATATCTCTTATCCGTGACTGACCTTAGCTTGGTTTCATGAAACATTTATAGTCCGAAACCAAAAAGGTCGCTCATAATTGTGATGGATAATCTCGACTATAAATCGGGCTGGGCTAACAGATTAAGAATAAATGTATTTGTCCGTTGCAGTCTTTTTGCGGGAATTACTCGGCATTTAAATGGGCAGCCCAACCCAACCCTTTCTGAGAGTTTTTCTAAGCTCTGTCAACATAATCGGGTCTTACTCATTGTTGTTCCCCAACACTTCCGTCGCATTTTTCCTTAAGTACGTGCACGCACAGGTGTCAAGTCAAACCTCGCTAGTGACACGCTAAAATCAGTTAATGTTTTAGCCGTTTTGTTTTATTTTATTTTTAATGCAGTGTGACACGGTTTTTAAACTGTGCAAAGATTCTTTGTGACGTCATCCACGGGGTGTACGAAGTCGAAAGTGATTTCGCCATATGTGCAATTTCTGCTCGATTTCCACAATGTTAAGTCATCGATTAAGCAACTGCACTGATCTAACTCGCTCTCTCGCATTCTAACTCTGCACATATCTCTTTCTCTCTTTGCAATTTGATTCTCTCTTGACTCATTAGCCCTTGATTGAGCATACTCGTTCACTCGCTGCAAAGTTCATCATACGATTCCCGAGTAAGTTTTCTAACCAATTCACCAAACCGTCGTCATTTTCTTTGTGAATGGAATGAAATCGCCTGGCTGTACAAAGTCCCCTTGATTTCAGACTGTCGCGTAGAACCCATAATTATAAAGCGGAAGAAGCGGAGCAGTGTTTGTACTTGGCATAGTTAGCTTGTTTATCTAAATTGGAACGCCTGCCTAGGCTGCGCTCTTGTGAAGTATTCCGATTCTGATTGTATTCAATACAATTAAATTATTCACAGTTCGCGCGGATGACTTGACGAATTGTTTGCGAAATGTTTTGCCTTGGTATTTTCCGTATTCCAACTTGTAATCAGTTGACGACAAGCTTATCCTGTAATTACACAATTTTAAAGCGGTTATGAATAAGATATTGATAAGTTACCGTGGTAGAAAGCATGAGATAATCTAAGTAGCGAAAATGAAATGTTTGTAATATTTTATGATATGTGATTAAAAATATTTTACGACTTTAAAAGAATAAAATATGATAACTAAGGCTGATTTCCTTACATTTGTTATTACTCTTTACTTCCTATTACTCTATTTCTATATTTATTATTATTTGGAAAATAAAAATAAAAATGTAAATAAACAACTTTTTTTATTTTTTTTTCAACACTGTTTTATTTGTTACACAATAAAGTGTGATTTAAATAGTTAATAAAATTTCAGTATATTTAACTTTAATTGTTACCCAAATTACTCATAAATTTTAATAGCACTTGCTCCACTGTGCGCATGAGATTCACCATAAGCCATAAACTCGCGCATCTGATAAGATCAGCCAATCGTAATCGTTGGAGACTCTCAGAGCAAATCAATTGTAATGAATGCAGTACACTTGTACGCAAGTAGTTCTAAATGAATGTGAGTCTGAGTGAGTGATTGTGAGTGTCATTGCGAATGTGTGAGTGTATTATCATTTAGCATATTTAAATTGTCATTAACAATGGCAAAACAGAAGCTCGGTACGACAAAAACAAATTGAGCGCACTCAGTAACTAAACAACAAATACACGAGTATAACACTTACAACAACAACTACAGCAAACACTTGAAAACAAAGAGTAGAAGAAGAAGCAAAAGAACAACAACAAAAACAACAACAACCGGGAAAGTAAAGCTGACGACGATGACAACAAATCGAATCAAGTGCAAAGACTTTGCCCTATGACTACACCAAACGACTTCGAATACGAATGCGAGTGCGACTGTGAATGCGAGTGAATACACTGATATCCAGTTATATTCGAATGTCTCTACTATACTCACATACGTGTACACTGTACACATTTGAATGTCTCCTGGCTTTAACCGATTTGTGTTATTCGCACGAACACAATGCGCACGTTCCGATGCGCCCGACAAAATTCAATAACAACAAAAAAGTCGAAAAGCATTAACAATGATAACATCCACAGAGCACACAATACACACATACACAGTCAATATCTTGGCTAACAATATAAATAACAACAAAAAACAACAACTGTTTTTGCAGTACCTGAAGTATCAAAACAGAAACCCACGAAATATTTTAGAAATCAAGGAGTTTATCTAACTCACAGTTCTGATGTGCTACTTGTTGCCCTGTAGTCTTTCTCGGGTATATGCCTGGTCTAAGCAGTATCTGGCACAACAAGATATACGAGTATGTTGAATTTATTTTACCTACTGTATTATCTTATCTTCTGCTGACAAGTTTGTATGAAGTATCGAATTTACTTTTATCTTTCTTTTCCGTTCAAGCTTTAGGTGTCGAAATATGTTAAGGAAGGAAAGCAGAAGAAATTAAGAGTCCCCTCGATAATATCCACTAAAACTGTAGCAACTTAAGCAATGTCTTTAATAAATTAACCAATAAACTCTGTAAACAATATTTAGTATTTTATAGAAAAGTTTGAGAAAGTTATTAATATTATAAAACATAAACTCAAAACTATTTTATTAAGAAAACCTGTCTGTACTAAAATATATATTAATACTAAAATATTATATAATATAATATAAAATATATGTATATATTAGGAAGATCAACATAAAAAAGAAAATACTAAATCCGAAATTCTTAAAAAATTTATTTTTTTTTATAATATATAATAATCTTCAGTTCTCGTAGATAAGCAAACAAACTGAAAATTTAAACTATCTAACCCAGTCTCTCTTCTCAGTCCTATCTCTACTATGCCAAGCTGCCTGTCACGCCGCGACTACCCCGCTGTGGGAGGGTACAACATTGAGAGAGATTCGACATTTCCAAAGCGACGCCGGCTACAGTCGACTGCGCTGCCGACGACGACGTCGCTGCTAAGACACTTGTCGATCGTTGGCAGCGCTGCTGATTCTGATAACGACATTATCGGCCAAATGTCGAAAGGAACGGAAGAGGGGGCGGGACACGGGGGCAGAGCCGGAGGCAGCAGCAGCAACAGTAACACAGTTGACTACAAGAAAATGTATACGGAGTACACACGATAATAGCTCAAATTTTCGGGCGTTCTCTTATCAGTTAAAGAAATTGTTTAACTTGGACTTTACTCGCCATGAAAATACATTCCACACGTAAGTCAGCCCGACCGAACTGCCGGGCAGGAAGGCTGTCAATGTTGTAATTGTTTTGTGGCCTTTGTTGGGTGTGAACTCTCCTCACATATATCGCAAATTTATTACGCCGCCCCGGAGGGTTCAAGATTGAAGTCGCCAGCGACCCCAGAGCCGCGCCAAGCCGAGCCGAGGCGAAGGCAATTATCACAATGGATCATAAGTATTATAAACATCACGCAGCAGGTAAATGTACGGTGAGACTTCCCAAAAAACAAATGGAGTTGCCCTCTCTGGAGGGCGTAGGGTGATTGACAGATCGCGATAAGGCGCAGCTGAGATCGAAAACTATCAAAACTTTCGAGATAGATATTTTGTCTGCTCCATGACGAAGCGTGCTCTGCCGAAGCTGACTGCGCTGGATCGACACAGTGCCTGCGTAATTGTGTTTGTATTCGTACTTGTATTTGCGATAGCCGCTGCTGTCGATCGTAGTTGCCTTCGTCGTCGTCGTCTTCGCTGTTGTCGTCGTCGCTGTCGGCGTCGCTGCCGGCGTCGCTGCTGGCAGCGCCATATATAATACATATAGACATAAACGTTCCGTCGTAAGGGTTTTTCAAAAGCAAATTTCAGTTGGTATAAAACGCACGAGCCGCGAGCAGGCAGAACCAGAACGCGATTGAAATCCGTTAGAGCTACAGAACAGAACAGTAAAAACAACACAACAGTGAGAGAGGAGACAGAAACAGAGACAGAGACAGACGGGAAACGGAGACATAATCGTTGCCGTTGAACATTTTGACGCCCATAGGTAAATAATGGCTAGAAGTATTGAGTTATTACAGCAAATGACTGTAAACAACAACAACAACGAAAAAATCGAAAAAAAAGATGCGCATTTCCAGCTCAAATTGCCATGCAATTTTCAAAAAAGGAAAACAACTCTGAAAATCTCACCTAATCGAAATGCATTTTCCAAAATGTCACGCAGGCCCTCGAAACGAAAAGTAAACACACAACATCATGACGGATATCAGCGAGGAGGCTTTTCACCTGCGTATCGGGTACCTGAAGCCCGAAACTCTCGAGATCGCACGCACCGAACTCCGTGAAACCGATGAGATCAAGGCGGAGGCGATTGTCAAGCTACGTGAACTGCTCAAGGCATCGCCAGAGCTCAACTTCAAGGATGACGATGCGTTCCTCGTTGTCTTCCTGCGTGCCTGCCACTTTTATCCGGAGAGCGCATTGGAGAAGGTGTGTATTGCAAGTGAAGTGAAGTAAATAGGATCCACAACGGATGTACTGTGATAAATAGTGTGCTTATGCAATCGAACTGGAGAATTAAGTTCCACATTGATAAATTGTATTATGTGTTTGTGGGTTTCAGTATGAACAGCTTGAAAGTTGATAGTTGAAATATTTACTTTCCAGTTTCATTTAACTTATTTAAATATTTTTTATTGTCTTTCAATTAAAAACGAAGTTCTTTAAGACATGCAGTAATATGTGCCACAGAATGGTCATGATTAGTACAAAAAAGCAGTTCACAGCTTAGCCAACTCATATTCAGTTTTTATGCACGTCAATTGCCTTCCACTCGGATGATAAACATATGATCCAAATTTTGTCCACATACGATACACATGCAAGCTGCATACATTCTTCAAGCAAAATTCATAAGCCAAAACCATATGCAACGCACATAGAATCCACATACAGTCTATCAACTATTTACATACAATCAGTGTTGCCAGAATGTTTGAGCGAAGAAAAGCTAGTTTAGAAATAAAAAAAACTGCATTGTATGGAGTTGCCGGTATATAAAAATGTTAGATACAGCAATATTTTTGATTTTTCACCACTGTTGAACAGTGAAAAACGCCAGAACTGATGGGAAAATAGTTAAATTGGCAACACTGCATACAATCTCTATGAAATCCAATTTTCATCCACATGCAGTACACTGCACATGTATTGAACGAGCAATCATATGAAATCCACTTTTAATCCGCATACAATCCATCATGCAGTCTTCAAGCACTGCACTTACATTACACTAGCAAACCACAAGTAATCCACATACGACCCACATACAGTCCACTTGCAAACCGCGCATCAGAAGTCATCATCCCCCCATTCCACCCACAGTGCATCTATTTCAAACATGCGACTCACTGCACCTTATCAGCATCAGCTGCACCTTTTGACCCCCCACAACGAGACGTGACTACAGACTGCACAAAGCGGGGTCTACAACCTGCAGTGCGCAGTGTGTGTGTGTGTGTGTATGTGTGTGTGTAATCTGAGCTCCTAGCAAAAATGGAACACGTAAAGGAATCGAACAAGCGAAGAACCGCAAAGACTGTGCAGGCAGCACTTGTCGCCAGGCGCGAGTTTCGAATGTATGTATGTGGAACGTATTATTTCCGTCGATTCTGATTCCGATTCTCGCATTGATACTCTTTGAACTCGCTGACACACACACACACACAGAGGGAGAGAAACCGAAAACCAAAACACAAGCGATAAGCGCCTCCTAGAGTAGAATGCTTTATGTAGTGCATATATCTCCGTCATAGACTTATGTATATAGATCTGGTATATATACTTGGCTAAGTGGAGCAAAAATACATAAGGCATGCGCGGCTGTGGCTGCTGGTGCCAACGTGGAGCTACTTGTGGAATGAGACCATAAACTCACGCCATACGTTTTTATCATGATAGGGTTTTATGATCCCGTTCAATGGTCAGCTAGTTCTTATCAGGGATGAGAAGTTTATCAACTGAAGGTGATTTACTTGTTTCCTTTGCAGATGAAGAGCATTGCCGCCTTCCGGAAGGAGTACGCGAGTCTGGTGCACGGTCTGCAGGTGGCGCAGGTGAAGGAGCGCTTCATCAAGGGCAGCGTCATCAATGTCCTGAAGAACTGCGATCAGAAGGGACGCCGTGTGCTCATCGTGAACTGCGGCAAGCTGTGGAATCCCACAGATATTCCCAGCGATGAGATGTTCCGTCTGCTCTACATGGTGCACATTGCTGCCCAGCTGGAGGAGGAGACACAGGTGCGCGGTGTTGTCTGCATCATGGACTTCGATGGCCTGGGCATGTCGCAGGTGAAGGCACTCTCGCTGACCTTCTCGAAGCGTCTGCTCGCCTTCATTCAGGAGGCCATGCCGCTGCGCATGAAGGAGGTGCACTTCGTCAAGCAACCCTTCCTCTTCAAGATGGTCTGGTCGCTCTTCAAGCCCTTCGTCAAGGAGAAGCTGAACAAGCGCGTAAGTTGAACTTAGTTTTCTTTGAGGGATTCTTGATACTCATCTGGTTATCCATCCTTCTCCCTCATTAGATGCACTTCCACGGCAGTGACATGAAATCTCTGCACAAGTTCCTCGATCCCGCCGTGTTGCCAGAGAACTACAAGGGCAACCTTCCCGCTATCGATTACGGCGGCGCCGAATGGTTCCCCACCCTCGAAGCTCAGGCCGAATATGTTAACACATGGAGCGAGCTGGGTCCCGCCCAGTGGTAGATGCCATTCCCATATGGGGGCTGTCATACAAGCCCCATTATAGTTAATGTACATTTGTCTAATTATTAAATATGTTCTTGATTAGTTCGTAGCTCTTGACAATAAACTATTGTAGTTACATAATAACAAAGAACCCAAAGTTTTAACTGATAAAAGTGTTTCAGATAATGAAGTGATAACCCGGAATTCGTACTGCGAGAACTACGAAGTCATTCCCTGGCGATCTTTAGCCGAGATCACGCACGTGATCTAAATATAGATCTTAATTATGTATAATAATGATAACCTTGAGAATAGTTGGCATAACTCTCTGAAGATGTATTAAGAGAATAATCATATCATTGTCTTTCATTCATTGGTGATCTTAAGTCGAGATTAGGCACTTGATCTAACCCAAACTACAATTTGAACTTATCGGTTAAAAATAGATTGTCATAGATCAAGTACATAATATTACTCAATATCTGAAAGTACTTCCGCTATTTCTAAATACAGTGTTGGAAGAAATGATAGAAACAACACTTGCCCTGAAACGAAAATCGAACTCGCTCGTTATGTACAAGCACTATATGCATGAAATTGGCATCATATAGAAGGCTGATAACTGTACTTTAATATGCGACTTGTTTCAGGTCGATACGACCTTTGACACTTTAGCAATCTGCCTCTAAAGGAAAAAATCCCTTATGAACTGGAAAAAAATAAGGACCAAGCACATTTTTTGATATTTTTCCGTTATATATGTATGTACATAAGATTGATTTATTTTCTAAGAGATCATCAGAACTCTTTGATCATTATCCATCATTCATTACAGATCATTAGCAGAACTCCATAGAAATAGGAAGTATACAATAGCAAATGAATTCCCCGAAATTAGAAAGTAATCACTTGTTTAGACATATTAAATCAGATAAAGTGCAAACTGAACAAGACACTTAAATCTGTAGTTAATTTTCCTGTTATAAATTTACCACAGCTTTGTATGTGTATATAGTGTAGCAATCTTTTGTTAATCCAAGCATATACATATATATAAAACAAGAATTTAAGACAGACGAATATAAAGACGGGAATAAAAAGTTATATCAACTCGTGTGTTGATTGTGATCAGAATATATATACTTTTGAAGTTGGAAACGTTTTTTCTGTCTCTAGTATCCATTTTCGATTGGCGGAAAGCTATAATACCCTGCTTCCCTCATGAGCTCCGATAAATATATACGAGTATATAATATAATAAAATAGATAATCCACGATAAATAAAACTTGTACTTTAATTGAAATTGCGTGTTTTGTTTTGTTTTGTTGTCTATTCGATACTACAACACACTGTGAGGGGTTTATTATGTTTAACAGTTCAATCGGGGTAACTTCAATTGCGTGCTATACATAATTTTATAATATACAACTAAAAGAGTCACATACTTTATAAAATTCTATAAATATATGTTGGTTTTGTATTTGCACATATTGAACGATAATTTACATTGCGGCTGCCAAAATAATATTAAAGTAAACCCAAACCGGGATGAGTGTTGTGGAGTTTGGATTTGTTGAGTTACAAGTCGATTGTGATTTTTGGTATTGAGTAACGTCGTTTTATAGAATATCATCAAATCATTTAATCAATTTCACTAAAAATAAAAAGCGCTATGTCTGTAACACGCACAACAATTTCGTGAAGGCAGCAAACCAATATATAAAATTTACACTTATTTACTGTACGTGTCTGTATTGTTGTTGTTTCTCTATGTCTGTGAGTTTTACTGTATTTATGTCTGTCTGTGTATGTGTGTGCTTGTGTGTGTGTGTGTGTTCTTCAACAATGGTAGTGCAAACAAAAAGGCAGCTAATGGCCCAGGCCGAACTCGGAGACACGGCGCTGCCTTCATGCCAGTCCAGTTCAGTCTGAGACAGAGTTAAAATCTCAACTGCAACACTTTAGACGATCATCGCCGCAGGGTCCTCCATGTAGTCGCGGAAGTGTTGCAGCCATTTGGCGGCCACAGCACCATCGACCACCCTGTGATCGGCGCTCAACGTTACCGTGATCATGCTAACCTCTTTGAAGCTAGTGGAAGAGTGTGAATAAACAAAAGAATTAGAAATCCATTGGATGAATTGATTAGGTCTAAAGGATTAGCTAATTACCCATTGGGACTGTTGGGATCTGCCACCAGTTTTTTCGTTGTGGTGCCAACGGCCAGGATGCAGGATTGCGGAGGGTTGATGACGGCGCAGAACTGGTTGACACCTAAGGAAAGGTATACAAAATCGATTAGATAAAGGCAAGTCAGCTTGATAAGGTTTGCTTCGTGTCTTACCAAACATGCCCAGATTGGAGATTGAAATGGTGCCACCCTGGAATTCCGCTGGCTGCAGCTTGTTATCACGCGCCTTTGCAGCCAGTTCCTTAACATTCTGGGAGATTTCTAGGACACCCTTGCGATCGGCACCGAATACAATGGGCGTTATGAGACCCTTATCTGTGGACACGGCCACCGAGACATCCACATCGTTGTACTCGCGAATGAAGGTGCCCATCCATGCTGAGTTCGCTTCCGGCACCTTGCGGCAAGCCGTTGCAATGGCCTTAATTATGAAGTCGTTGATGGAGACGCGTGCACCCTGCTTCTCGTACTTCTTGTTCACTTGGGCACGGAACTTGATGAGCTGCAAAGAACCAGAATGCAGAATTAGCTGAATGATTGAGAAGAGATCTTCTCGTGCTTACCTTGTCCACCTGGCACTCCACGGTGGTGTAATAGTGTGGCAGATTTTGCTTTGATTCCAGCAGACGCTTGGCAATGATGGAGCGCATGTTGGTCAACGGGATGTCCTTGTAGGCAGCACCCTTCGCGGCTGGCGCTGGTGCTGGTGGTGGGGCTGGTGCTGCTGTAAGATCACCAGATTTAAGTGAGCCATGGACGCCAGAACCTTTGCCTGCACAACAAATGGCCAAGGATTAGTAATTGAACAGTCGAGGAGTGGAGTTAGTGCGGTGCATGCCAACACACATGCGGGATATGGGATTAGTGATTACAACCTTGTAAGCGCATCTGTTTTGTTTCAGCTAATTTCTTGGCCATGGGACTTGCATAGACACGGCCACCACTGGGTGCGGCAGCGGGAGCGGGAGTACCTGCTGGCGCGGGTGCTGCTGCTGGTGGTGGTGGTGGTGCGGGCGCTGCTGCTGGCGCAGGTGCGGCTGGAGCGGCTGCTGGTGGTGGTGGTGGAGGTGCAGCTGCTGCTGGTGCTGCCGCTGCTGCTGGTGAGTCATCGCTGAAATTGGCAAATGCACTGACACTGCTCTGTTCCGGCACAATGATGCACAGCAGTTTGCCAATGGGCACATCTTTAGTGCCACCGGGAATTAAAATCTTTGCCAGATAACCTTCCTCAGGTGTTTCAAAGCCCATTGTTGCCTTGTCGGTTTCGATTTCGCACAACAAGTCACCTGTAATGAGTGAAGGATGATAAGTGATCCCAAGAGATGGACAACTTCGACTTACCTTCGTTAAGTTTGTCACCCTCCTTCTTCTCCCAGCCAACAATGCTACCACGCTCCATGGTCGGAGATAGGGCGGGCAGTGGAACGCGTATGTGCTCGGGCAGGTCGGCATAGGCGCGGGCAAAATTGTAGCTCCATGATGATATTACAGGAGGGTTCTTGAAACTCGTCCGGCTCGTCAACGGCGATGACCTGCGATCGTAAATCGTTGTTGTTGTTGTTATTATTGTCATGCGACTCGATTGACAGGCATCGCCTATCAGCTGATTGTTATCGATAACTCACACACGCACACACACACACTAAACGTAAACAACTGCAGTTGATTTCTTCCAATCAGAATTGTGTTTGAGACACGCGACGAAGGCCGTCGTTATCAGCAGCCCTAATCGGCGGCATCACGCACTGGACACGCACACGTACACGCACCCACTCTCACGCACACACACACACACATTCACGCAGCAGATGCCGCAACAGACATGCTGCGACGCCTGACATTGGAGCGTCTCTCCATCTCTTACACCCGCCACCCACTTGCAATTTGCAATATTACACAACAGTCTTTCTAACCTCAACGTCGCGTCGGGCCACAAACATATTTATCCATTTGTATTGAGTATTGCTTACCTTTTTGACTCAATTTGCCAGTTGACATTGCTGAAGCTCCTAGCGCCATAGTTGATAAAACGTTGCAGCCCCTGAGACCTGAGCAAGACAGCCCGCACAGCGGCCAATTCTTTTCGTGACGAAGTCAGTGTGCGCAACATCATCCTTGTAATAGTTTTCGCTTATCAATAATAACTGTCGGAGGAGGAGAAGATTCAATTGAACACGTTGTTTATCCCTTCGTACTTCGTTTCGCGCTGTACGTTGCTGTGCGTATTCGTAATTTAGATATTGTAATCGAGTCGAATTTAGTCGAAAAATATGAAATACAAACTTTTACCAAACAGCCGACCTTATTTAACGCCACTAGGTCACGACTTACTACGACAACTCTGTTCGCCTATCTGTGTCTGCAGCCCTATCTGTACCTTGCTAACAGATGTGCTCCTCGCTTATCAATAACAATTAACAGCATTGCTCCTTAAATCAACACTTTTGCTCCACACTGGTAACAACTACTGTTAAAACATATATTTAGTAATCGTAACCAGTAAGGTTCACACATCTTGTATGTTAAATGTTAATATACTAATCCTATAATTGTTCATTAACTAAACACTCTAAGTTTGCCCTCACTTAGCTATACCCAAGTATATATATGCTTTCGACTTACCGATAAAATACATTAAATGCGTGCAGTGGAAACACTGTTAAGCTTTCACTGCTCAATTGGCACTGTTAACAGTTTGTGTTAACTTTCAGCATTGAAGTTGGTCAATTAACGATTAATTTATAAACGTAACAACAAATTGCGTTGAATAACTAAACTAACTCAAATCGTAATTTGTGTTGGCCGTAAATGTGACTGAGATAATTTGTTAACAGTTTCAAAGCTACTGTTGTTGTTGTTGTTTGTGTTCCCCTGAATGAATTAAATCAATGACTTATTTGCGATTCTCTTTTGAAGTCATTTTCGCTCAACTTTAAATACAACAACTAAGAAGATATTGAGATAAGGCGAATAGGAAGCTTTCATTTTTCGTTTCCGTTTGCGAATTTGCAACAAAAGAAGGAAAGAAGAGAGAAATAAGATATTGCGTAAACCACCTGTTGATATCGCATCAGGTGCCACAGACATATCGATGAATTCCAGGAACAAGAGAGAAAAATACTGTTTTTTAAGCTTATACAAATTCACTGTTTATTGATTCTTCATAATTTGACATATGATATTATATTATACTATACATGCAGCACTTTTCAGACTAAGCCCCGAAGGTGGGGGGTAAAACGCAAGTCGCCGCATATTGAGTGTACTTCAACATGTGCCGGGTTACTTGTCACACCAGAGCACCTGATGAAGTACAATAGACATGGGAGACATGGCAAATGTGCTGGGGGGAGGAGGTTGAGCTTGAGCCGCCCCCGCTTGTGCTGTTGAGTACGTCTGGCCACCACGCGCGCTACTTCAGGTACCTGACTGTGGGATATAACCAAAACCAGCCCCGGTCACTGATTAGCGCGCACGGTAAGAGACGGAGGAAGAGAGCGGAAGGCGGGCTCGGGCGACCCAATGTTGAACAGATGTTGCCAACTGCTGCAAAGTTACTGTCATCCTGACGACCTTGCGCGCAGTGTCCATGTCGAGCTTTAAGGTTAACGATCTCTCTCTCTCTCGCTCTCTTTGTCTGCGTGCGAGACGACGCCGATGACTTCATACCACACACATTAAAGTGTTTTACACACACATACATGCATATGAATGGAGGGAGGCCATTATGTGTAAGCTCTTCCAAGCTGAAGCTTTATCGCACCGTCGCCGTCGATTCTTACAGCAGCCTGTGAGAAATTTGCTTCTCTCGACGCAGATTTATGCAATAACAATGCCAAATTAGTCATATGTTTCTCTTTGCGCACCTCATTCTGCTGCCACACACAGTCACATACATACGTACAAAGGTATGTACAGACGTGCTAATGGCTACATAGTCCGTCCGCACTCCATTCCAGCGAATCGGATATGACGTCATCGTTAGCCAAAAGTGAACATTTTATACATTTCCATCGCTTTCTCAATCGTCTGTTTGTGTGTGTGTGTGTGTTGTTGTCATATTCGCCATAGCCAGAGACCCTTGATATTCTATATTTGAAACGCTGTAAAGAAAAAGCCAAGAAAGCTGCAAGAAAAAAAATTATACAAAAAAAAGAGAGAAGCGAAAAAAAAGAACCGGCGTTTTGTGCCGTGTCTCTCTTTGTTGCTGGCGGCGCTCTCTGCTGCCGCTGCTCTCTCACGAACGTGCTCTCTGTTACTAAGCGCAGCAGCGCTACGTGCGTGATCGCCGTCAAACACTCGCACACAAACAGACAAACACATTCACGTACATAGAGAGACACACACGTGCCCCACTACATTTGCGAATTCTCTCGTACATATGTGCATGTATGTGTGAAAGGTACACGGACACCAAGGCGCAGCAGACACATACATACATGCAGACGCAGCAGCAGAGGCAGAGGGCATAAAATCGAATTTGCAAACGCGTTCAAAGTTTTGTTGCCTCTCCCGCTCTCTCAGTCTATGTGTCTGTCCGTGTCAGTGTTGCAAAGTCAGCTTTTCTCCGTCAAATCTGGCTTTAAACAAAGTTCAATTGAGGAAAAAATTCAAAAATGCTCTATATTGCATATTTTATACCTAAAACTCCAATCAGCTTTTTTTTCCTTAAACTCAATTTACAATTTAGCTATTTTTTATATAATTTGGCTTTACTTCGCTCTAAAATTCTGGCAGCACTGTCACTCGCGTTCTCTCAGTCTCAGTATCTGTCTGTCGCTCGCTCTCTTTAGCTCTTGTCTTTTTTGCACGCTGTTTCGCCAAAAAGGAATTAAATGAACACGATTTTTTTTCGTTTTGTATTTTACAACGCCTCATAAACTTTTAAGCCGCTCGCGCAGATTGTGGTATAATGAACTTGGACTTGCTGCCGCTCAAGTCTTGCATGCGTGTGTACCGCGAGTGTGTGTGCGTGCGTGTGTATGTGTATTTGTGATGTGTCACGGCTGCTGCTGCTTCTGCGATCGCGAACAGCTTTTGACTGCCGCGCGTTGTGAATAATTGCGAATTTTGTTCGAATGTCGTTTGTCGTGCCCAGCCGAGCATGTGCAAGTGTGTGTGTGTGTGTCGAGGCATTTAATTGTGTGTGTATGAATGTACATGTGTATGTAGCAATGGCGATGTCGGGGCTACCATATGTACCAAGTACATACATATGTATGTGCTTATGTACATATGTATGTACATATACATACTTACATATAATGAGCAGCAGGCTGGCAGACATGACTGCTTTATATGCGCCAATGTACATTAGTGTGAGTGTGTCTTGCTTGGGTGGGGCATTCCTAACCTCAAATAGTAACAATGCGCCGCCGACAACTGCCGAGTGCATGTCTATCTGTCAGTGTGTGTGGGTGCTCCTCTACCTCTCTCCCTTTCGCTGTTTGCCTCTGTATGTATGTGTGAGTGATGCAGAATGCAAGCACATGCTGAGAACGCCCTTAACCCTGAGTTGGAGTTTGCAAGTCTGATCAGCCAAATACACACACACACACACACGCAAATTGTCACGTATCTCTGGCATACACACACACACAAACACTTGAAATTGCCAAATTTACATGTGTGTGTGTCGCCGTCGTCATGGGTCTGGGCTAAATTTTTGTCTAAAATTAATATTTGAGCGACAAAAAATGTGCCTGTTTGTGGTAGTGTAGCTTTTGTGTGTGTGTGTGTGTATGAGGGGGTCTAAAGAAATTTGGAAATATGTAGATTCTACAAAGTGTAGAATCATGTGGTCGTCGCCGCCGCTTCAAACAATTTCGCTGCTATTTGCGTCACTCTCGCCGCCTTCGCCGCAAGAATTGTAGTTGTCTCTCGCGGTCTCGCCCTCTCTTTTTGCGTGAGTGTCCCGTCGTCGTTGTCGTTCTGTCTCTGTGTGCGTAGCACAAAAATTTTGTTTTTGTGATGATTGGTTGTTGCTGTTGTTGTTTTTGCTGTTGCTGGTGCCTTGTGATATCAAAACGCTAAAAATAAACCCAACCTCAACTACAATTTTTTCTTCAAGTCTTCTTTTTTAACGAGCTTTTGACCTGCGTTTAATTCCGTTCAACTGGCAGAGAAAAACCTAGAAGCAATTACTTGTGGCGGTGACGCTGCTGTCGCCGCTGCTGCCTCTTTAGCCGCCTCTGCCGTATCGTCGTAGTAGTCACTGTCATCGTGTCGCAGTGTTGCCACCCCCGCCCGTTAAAATCATTGAATTTCACAATATGTTCTCTCTATGTCCGTTTGGCTTTTCTTTTTTTGTTCATTTTTGACTTTTGTTAACACTCAACTTCCGTTGCACTTGGCCTGCGATGACAGCGACTGCCGCTGCTGCGCTGCTCTTACTGCTGTCAGTTTGAGCTTTTTTTCGCTGTTGCTTTAATTGTTCACACACACACACACGCGCGTTGCAAAGTTTAACTTCATTTTGCATTTTAGTTGTCCGTTTCTCATTGCACACAAACGCAGGCAGACACGAAATACACATGCACTCATCACACACACACTGTGGGAGAGAGGAAGACAGAGTGAGGCGAGGCGAGGCAAGAGGCAAAGAGACACAATCGGCCACTTGATGTGCAAATGGCCGACTGTGCGAGCGCCTAGAAACGGTCTGGCCTTTTATTTTATTTGGTTCTGTGATTTCTGATTTTGACTTTGCCTTTTACTACTTGCTACTTATGTATGTCTGCATGTCTTGTTTGTATGTGTGTGTGTATATTTTGTATATTGCCAACTCTCTGTCTCCGTGTCGATTGAGCGAAAGAAAGCGAAGCGAACCGCGCACGCCGGCTGTTGGTGATCAAATGCTCAGTGTTGCTGCTTAATCAAAAGCCGAATGCGCGAATATTATTTCGCACTGCCACAAAGTTGACGCCGCTGCTTCTGCTGCTGCTGCCTCCGCTACGACGCTGCTTGCTGCCACTGTCGACGTCGTCAGCTGTCTGTGTGTGTCTGCAACTCACGCACACAGCAGTAAAGCCCGTCGTATGTGTTGCCGTTTCTTTCGCTTCCTGCTTCCTACACCGCGCTTTCCGCTCACCAATACATGCACACACATTTACATGCACGCATACATTGCATATACTTTTTGCCCAGTTCTCACTCACGGGGTTCCTTTGTTATAAAACTGGCAGGCACCACCAGCCAACTGACTGCAACAAAAAGCTGGCACAGTGGTGCACAGAAGTTCACGTTTCTTTCTAAAAAATACAATAGCGAAATTATTGTTGAATATTAGTAAGAATAAGTGGGATTAAATAAAAATTGAATTAAATACGAACTAAATTTAATCCCATCTATATTCAAAGCCAAACAAAAATCTTACTTTTAAGTTGAGTTATTTCCAAATTTATTCTTATTTAAATTATTTATTTTCCATATTTCTTTCATTTAAGTAAGTTATAATATTAATTGAATATTTCAATAAATGGAGTCGACTGTTGTCGAATAACCAACCAAAAAACAGTAAAAAAATATCGTTTTGCTTTGTCTGTTTATTTTAAATTTATATTAACTTTATATTCTATATGTACATTATCAATGGGTGTGTGGCTTCTGCGCTTTCTATATTTATATTTGTGTTTTGCATATCTAATTTAAATATGATAACCAGTTAGAATCAATTTTAAAGTTGCTTTTAATTTAGAAACCTGTTTGAAAGTTACTTAATATATATTGGTATAGTACTGTACCATGCATGAATAAAAACAAAAGGTTAAAAAGGTTTACCTTAAAAGAAATTAGTTGTTTTTTATCTACACTATCTTGCAAGATGAGATTCTAATCACTAAGCAAACTTGCGAAAGTGCAGAATATATTATACATAGAGTTATCAGATAGTTTCCGGTTTTGTCACAAGGTTTTATCTGCATTTTGTGTTAATTATTTATTTGTTTATTTTATTAAATGCATGCAATGGAAATGTTTTATAAAATGAATTATTATTTAACATTTAACATATTTGTGCAGTGAAATAGAGCGAAACTTAGCCGTCTGCAAACTTGCGTGTGCCACTGTGCGACGGATTGATGTCTGTGTCTGGCAGGGCGGCATTGTCGCTGGCTGTGCCTGCCTGTTTCGCGTGCGGCTGGCGTCGCAGTCGCTGCCACTGGCGCTGCTGGCTTTGCTGCTGTTGCTGCTGCATATGCTTTTTGGCCATAAACGTGGCGTGCAGCCGCCGCACTCACCGCCATCAACGGCTGCAGTTTTTGTGTCTACTCCTCTCTCTCTCTCTTTCTCTCTGTTTTCTGTCGGTCTCTCTGTGTGTCCTCTCTGCGCTCTCTACCTGTCTGCCGCTTTGTTTTTTGCACACTGGTATTGGTGTGCGGCAAGCGTCGCCGTCGTCGAGGAGTGTCTGGGCGGCAATGTCAATGTGCTGCCGGGCCCCGCTCTCCTCTCTCTCTCTTACTCTATCTCTCTGGTGTGTGCACTTTTTGCAAGGCGCTGTTGCTGTTGCTATACAAAACTCCCTCAGCCTCCCTCCCTCTCCCTGACGGGCGCACCATGTAAACGCGTTGGCTTTTCTTGCCCGCTCTTCCCGCATGATTCATCTTTGGGATCGGGGGCCCCTGAAGTGATGAGCTCAGCTCGGTGTGCAGTGATGAAAAAGAATCCGAAGACAACTTGCGGCTGCTTTTCAACATTTGCTCGCAAGTTTCACAAGTAAATTTATCTTTTCTTTTCCTTTATCTCATTAGTTTTCTTTATCGTATCAGATTTTGTAGAATTTTCACTATTAATTGGCTAGCAACAAATACAAATACTTCTTGATCTCTTCTTACAGATATACTTATTACGAATATCTTGGAAGGTTCTTATCTCTACTACTTATAGAACTAAGAGGAGTCCAAAAAGCACGCCGAAGCGTGCTTCCAGCTGCGGGGTTATGGTGATCCGCTCGGTTGTGCCGGTATAAAGGGCTGCCAGCGCAGGCAGGAGTCGTCGATTTTGGGAAAGGTTCCGCGTCGCTTAACACGTTCCTCATACTCGTCCAGCACATCCTATGTGAAAAGGGAAACATACAGATACATCATATAATTTGGTATATAGAGGAATCTTCCTTGTAGACTCACCTGCTTTCGCAGTACTATGTGCTTGCCCTTCCAGTATTTCATCATGCCCAGTGCCTGCAGTGTGCTGACAATATCATAGGAGTATATGGCCATTTCCTGGGGAGTATAGGGAAAAATAGAAGATTAATAGAGAGAATAAACAATTTATAGAGGGGAGATATAGGGAGAAGATTAAAGATCGATTTGTTTCTCTATCTATATGATTTAAAGATGGGAAATATACACAGTTACATACATACATATATCTTTTCTCATTTATCTTTCTCTTCTTCCACCACTCACCTGAGAGACATCTTTGATGCAGAGCGTATTCCCAGAGCGATTGCATAGATAGTCCAGCAGCACATCCTTCCAATAAGAGCGATATGATATGAGTCCCAGATCGGATAGCGGTTTCTCAGGCGAACCAATTTTGCCCTCCACGCGGGTCAGCAGATAGCCTGAAGAGAGAGAGAGGAAGGTACAGAGAGATACGCATTAAACAGATGCCCATAAGTATGCTATAGATAGAACCGTAGCTGCCAAGTTCCGGCGCATTATTTATGGTGACCAACTTTGCCCCGCCCTACAACCCCTTCAAGAACACGTTTATGAATGTATATGTGTGTGTGTGTGTGTGTGTATGTTGTGTCTAGACAGGATTCCGCAAAGTGTGCGAGCAGCGAACGCCGCTTGAGGGGAGGAAGATGAGCGGACGACGCGGCATTTAAACAGCGTTCTGGCGTGCATTCAACCCAAAAGCTCAACCCCCAAAGCTCAAAGCGGCAGCAGCGGCGGGCGGCGGCGGCGACGTCGACGTCGTCTGGCAGCAACAATTCTCGAGTCTAGATAACAACAACAGCAACAATGAGTGCAGGCGACGTCGACTGCGGCAGCAGCAGCAGCAAGTAAATCAACGAGGACGAGCCCGTCGTGGTGCCCTCACAACACAAAACCCACTGAGGCAGGCTCGGGAAAAAAACCCAACACACAGACACACACACATACACATAAATATGCGTGTGTATGTATTACATACTGCTAGACACACTCAACGGCAGACACAACTGCAACTGGTTGAGAGAGAAAGAGAGGGAGAGAGAGAGACACGGACCGCTTCAGTCGCGGTTTGTTGTTGGTTTTAGCACGAAAATTTCGTACAATGGGGCGAAAATGCGTTGCAATAAAAATCATTCAGTTTCTTGCTTTGTTTATTTTCAATTTGCTTCATCGTCAATCTCAGCTGTGCGATGAATTGATGAGAACATCGATAACTAGGTGACAGCACGTAGTTTATCGATAGCCACATGAGCTCGTGGCGTCATAATAGAAAACAGATGTTTCATTATTATTATTGTATGTGCTAAAAACGAAGGAAAAACAAAGAAGAATATGAAGTGTGCAGTTTTGAATTGTGATAATAACACATTAACAGAGACCAAAGAATACAGTTTCTTCTCGTTCCCCAAGAACGAGAAATTATCAAAACAATGGCAAGAGTTTTGTGGAAATCCACAAAAAATAGACACACAAACTGCGCTCATCTGCTCCGTTCATTTCAAGGCGGACGATATTGTCGGAGGTTTGGCGTTTGAAATGGGTTTGTATCAGGCGAGAGAAGAGCCGTCAATTAATTATCTCTTTGCAGTACATTCTACTAACGATCTTTCACTTAATTAGGCATGTGCAACAGACGTCGACTCTGGCCCGGCGCCATGCCGTGCATGCACAAGACTCCCGCGACGGCGGGTGCAGCTATAGGACGACGCAAGAGAAGAGAAAGAACAGTGCCTAGCAACAAGCGGTTAATGCTGGAACTACTCGCGGAACCAACAATTGATGTAACTCCTGATCCTCTGGAAGAAAATGAAAGTGAAACGGAACTCACACGAGAAGAAGACGAGCAGTGCGAAGAGGAGCAGCAAACAACAGAATATGAGCACTACGAAGATCAGCAGCAATCACAAAACAGTCCTACAATCATATTTCCAAAATCAGATGAAAGACATGTGAATGATTTCCTAGATGTGGAGTGTTCTGAGGCGGTAATCGATGAACTAACTAACCAAAAGTAAGTTCTTTAAGGTAAACATTTTTAAGAAATTTAACAACACTTTCTTGACTTGCAGTGAATCTTTGCGCTTGGAAAATATGCGCATCAAAGTGAACATGCAACTAATGCAGAAGAAGCACAAAAGGGAAGCCAAAGAATATGCACATAAAGTGGAGAGAGTCAAGTTTCATAATGCACAACTCGAAAAGCAACTAGAAACTTTTTTCACTCCCGAACAAATCCGTCAAATGAGAAATAACATCGATCAACTTTGGGTAAAGAAATGCCGTTATGTTAGACAGTCATTGGAGAGAGACTAAACTATACACTAATATAATTTTTTTTAAATTTAATGTTATTTGTTATATTAATAATAATTGAAAAAAAGACTAATTCTATATGTGCTGATTCAAAAATCATGCTAAGGCATTCTCAACTGTAAAAGCCTTCGTCGAGTACAAGCTTAAATTATATATAAATTGCACTCAAAAACAAAATTACTATTACAAAGTTTATATATTATATAAAGAGGACGAATAAATATTACATTTATTATCGCTTTAATTGCATTTAATACACTTATTCAGCCCTTTGCTCCACTGTGCTTGGCCGAAGCTGCGAATATTCATGTTTGCAGTCGCATTTCGGGTGGCGTTTTGATTTCCTTGCCGCCGTCTATGCCTCTCGCGCGCTCTCCCACCCACTCCTCTCTCTCGTTCTCTTGCGCGCTCTCACGCGTCCTGCAATGTTGTGTAGGGGAGGTGGCAACGTCGTGCGGAAGGGAGGTGGCAACGTCGAGACGACTTTATCGATCGACGCTTGATTCGCATTGCTGGCCCGACTGCGCAGCGTTGCATACCCACAGGGCGCAGAGTGCAGTTGCCTCGACTAGAGCTGCAGTTTGCCACGCGGTGAGTTTGATGCAACTAAAATGCATTTGGATGCAGCCAGAGAACAATTAACAACTTTAGAAATCGCAGTCAATTAGCGTTGCTCTAATTGTTGTTCTCTTTGTTGTTGTTCTTCTTGCTGCAGTTGCAGTGTTGCAATTAGCGAAAGCTCGTTTTGCCGGGTATCCGATACTCGACTACCCGATTAACGAGTACCAAGTACCGACTACTGTGACTACTGAGACTAGCGAACCGAGTACCCTGCACTGGCACGCAGAGGACGACGCCCTTTCATTGTGACCTGCGCTGACCTTTGTTGTCTGCCGCCAATTGCGCGGCTGCTGCTGCTGCTGACCTCCCCCTCCACACATTGTTTTTGTTGCTATTGCTGCTGCTGCTGCATCGCTGTCTGCGCAACTTTTTGTGTTGTTTTTAATTTTAATTCTTGATTTTTTCGCTGTCAAGCTTTAAAGCGGCATTTTTTGCAGTGTTTTATTTGTTGGCTTTTCTCTTTTTTGTGGCTGGGCTTGATTTCATTAATTAATATATTAGCCAGTAGATAAGGGCGGACTTCGCTCTGCACAATGGTGGCAACCCTCAACCTCTGCCTCTGCCTCTGCTGCAGTCGCTGCTTCGCTGCCCTTGTGCTTTGCTCTGCTCATTTGCATATTGCGTGCATGCAGTTATTACACCTGGCTGTATTGCCATCCCGCTCGATCGCCTGCTTGCTAATGAGCCAGACGAAAAGGGCCTCCCCGCTCCTCCCTCATGCTTCTTCTCTCGTCCTGCCGGACACCTGCCTGGACGATACGCCACACACATTTCTGGGTGCTGTTAATAATGACAAAAACTGTTTGCTCTCGCACTCCTTTCCCACAAAAGCACTCTCTCAATCGTTCACTCTCTCTCTCCTTCTCACTCACTCCTTAGTCGAGCTGTGTGTAAGGTCAATGTCGTTTCGTTTGTGCCCCCTCTCTTACACATAGTGGCTCTCTCTCTCGCTCTCTCTCTCTTATTGCACATTTCGGCAGTTGCATGTATCGACTTTGTATATAGAGAGCGACGTACGACGCCGCCGCCATTGCCGCTTTTCATACAATGACTCAAGTGCAGCCAGCCCTGGTCTGAGGTAATTCTTTTCTGCTTCTCCCCCACTCCACACTCCTCTCTGCTACTGCGGCTTTGTTTCTTTTCTTTATTGTCTGGCGCGCGTTCGCTGCCTTGGTCCGTTTCAAAGGCGGATTAATTTTAAACAATTTTGGTGGAGAAAAAATATAACGATAAAAATTACTTATGCGCTGCCATTACACACACACACACACACACACTAACACACACACACACATACACGCACACCTGGTCTACGCTTAATTGATGCAGAAATTGCATGCAGTGGAAAATGGAAAGCTAAGCTCGAATGGAGTCCGGAGCAGCCCGGGCAGAGCTACCTGTCTGTCTCTCTGTCTGGACTTCTCTCATGCAATGATGATTAACTATATTGCACTTGCCACACACACACACACACACACACACCACTGTATGTATTTATGGCTGCCTGTTTAAGCCAATGAGTCACACGCACAGAGAGAGGAGCGCAGCAAGGCACTTAAATCGACAGCGAAGCTCATTATAAGCCAAACTAACCGCATAATTAATCAGAAAATCAGTTTATTATTAACGAACTTTTCAATTTCGCCTGCTTTGCTGGTTCTAAATTGCCAAAATTAACAAAAGAATGCATTTCCAATGAATGACGTGGAAAAGTTTGATTAATTGAGATCCTACATATTTTTCAGCATGCAAAAGCAGGCAGTTTTGAGGTTAAGATCCCAAGTTTCTGAGATTTTTGACGAGATCGTCATTTTAACATAAAAGAATGAAAAAGAATCTTAACAAGATCTCAAGAAAAAAATACCTGCGAAGAATATATGGTAAAAGATTCCATACTTATTAAAGACAAATTCAGATTTCAGAACTATTTTTAAAATATTGAAAAACGATACTTAACTTCGAAGTCTCTTAAAACAAAAATAAACTCAGATTCTATTCAGCTAGACATCATTTCTTTCATCAGTTGACAATTCAATCAAGTCATTCAATTTAAAATAAATGATTTGATGACTCACAACTTAAATGTGTACAACAAAAGCTTGGGAATATTTCTTGCTAACATATGAGCTCAGCGCCCAAAGTGAAGATTAAAGATAATTGCAAATATAAATGACGTAAAAAACGTGAGTTCAGGAAATACCAAGCACATATTCTGAACGAATGCAAATAAGGAAACAACTGCATATTATAAATCAATAGCCTAGAAAAGTGTAAGTTGAGTAAAACATTCTTCAGTAATGAAAACCTTACCCAACGTGGTTTATTTTTAAATTTATCTAAAATAGATACCTTACAGTACATATGAAACTTAACCTAAGCCTAAACCGTAACCCAAATTCCAATAACAGCAAATTTAGTAATGTAACGTAAAAGGTCAACTTAATTACTTACTGAAATCGATGAGTAACCTTCCATAGCCTTTGCGCTGATAGGGTGGCAGTGTCAATATGCAGGAAACATTGTAAAACGAGTTCTTCTCTTGTAAAAATGGTATATGCTGCAAAGAAATAAAAGAGTTGTAATAACCTTTAAAAGCTAGGTAAGTTCCTTAAGTAAAGAAGAGCTTAAAGTATTAAAAGAGTTGTAATGTATCCAAAATTTAAGTTTAAATAAATTTGAGATAAGGAAGTAAAAGTTATATGAAGTGTGTAATTTTAAATTAAAATCAAGTAATCTAAGTTAAATTTAACTTTGAGATACAAGGTCTTAAAGTATTTGAATGGGATAAGCAAATATGAGTTATAAATAAAAAATAAAAGTAGGGGTAGTTGCCCAATAGATAAAATAGTTTAAAGTATAATAATCAAATGTAAAATATGAAATCCTAATTTCTTGGAAGATTCAAGATTTAGAAGCATTAATATATTCCATAAATATACCGAACTTTCGAGAAGAATAAAGCTTTCTTGTTGTTAAACTTATACTCAGCCCAAAAAATCTCTTCTACTCTTAAAGTACTACTGAATACATGTTCTAAAAATAGAAAACTTGCAAAGATAATAAATCCTCTACATTTGTTGAACTTTGAAAGAAAAACCCCCAACTAAATAAACTGATAACTAAACCATGTTTAGCTTTAATGTATTTGAAAATAAGCCGAGTAAATAAAAAGCTAATAAAATAACATTTAGGCTTTAAAATATTTGCCAAAGCGCACACAAAGTGGCACAAAATAAACATAACTAAAATTGTGTTTTAAGTTAAAAATAATATGGCAATTAAATCAATAACCAAAACTCGCCACCGCCCCCACAAAGAAGCCAATTTGCTGGACAGACCAGACAGAGAGCGGGAGAGAGAGAGCGAGAGGGAGATACGGGCAGACAGACGGCATGGCAGACAGCTTTGGTCTGGGTAGATCAGATGCAAGGGGATGGGAGGGGCTGGGATTGGGAAGGGGTTGTGGGTAGCTTTTTCGGGAGTTCAATGACCACGTGCCGACAACGAATTGAATCGATGCTCTGCAGAGACTCGTGTGCAGTGCGTAAATCCTGCTATATAGTAGAGCTGTATATATATAGCTATATATACTGTATATATATTCAGGGAATACGTTCAGCTGCAGCCCCTGCACATACGCACTGTACATGGGCATGTTTGTTGACAGAGAGAGAGCGAATGAGAAAGAGACAGAGCCAGCGCGAGTACAATGAGACGCAGCAAGTTTTTCCAAGTTGCAACAGGAGCAGGGGGCAGGGGGGAGTCTGGGAACTGCCAAAAAATGCCAAAATGGGTGTGAACCTTCGCAATTCGGAAATACATTTATGTACGTGGGGGAGCAGCAGCGGGAGGGGTACGGGGTATTCATCACATCTTCTTTGCTTTGTTTTGCAGCGTCTGCCATGATGTCTGGGAACGCACATATGAATGGCAAGAGGGGAGAGGAAAGGGGGGAGGGAGCAGTTGGAGCAGGCGCACAAGCAGCAACGCCGGCGAGGTGCACGACCTCAATCGTGTGCACGCCCAAGCAGCATCCGCCTCTGCCTCTGCCTCTGCCTCCGCCTGCCTGCCCCAAGCCGCCCTGTCTGGCTGCTGTCTGGCAGCCATTTGAAGCCGGGGGAAGTTGCAACTGGAGCTGGAGCTGGAGCTCCCGCAGGGTGTGTGGGGGACATTGCCGAAAATTGGTAGAGCGCAGCATGAGGCATGAGGCATGTAAACTAGACACAATCCAAACTGTGGCAGGAGTATTGTGTGTGTAACCAGCTGCTGCTGCTGCTCCTGGTCCGCGTCATGAATGGCCACATGGGGTGGAGGCGCCTCTGCGTGTTACCCTGTGTCTGTGCCTGCGCAGCAGCAGCAACGACATGCGCAATTTGTAACACAAACCCAGTCTCTGGCAGCGCCCAAAAAACTTGTATGCAGCTGCAGCAGCAGCACGTGCGGCACAAGGGGCAGCAGCGCCAGTGGCAGCATCAGCTCCAGGGGGAGGTCAAGAAACCGAGTGTGTACTTTGTTTTTGATTCCCATTCCCTGCACGTTGATGCTGTTCCCGATTCTTTCTTCCAGGGTTGCTGGGGAAATCTCTCGACTCGACTCGCCTCGCCTGCCACGCCTCCGATAGTGTCTGTGGCTTATGTATGCGCCTCAGCTGACGTCGCAGTCGCCGTCGCAGTTGGCAACGCCGGCAGCAGCACCGTCTCAGGCAGTTGACAAAACAATTTTTGGGTATGGTCAAGAATGCCGACAGGGGCTACAACCCGCATATACATACATATATATCTATATATATACACTTTACACACATATATATACATATATAGGGTAGTTCCCACTCCTTGTTGTGGCATTACATGGCTGCTGCTGCTGGCGGTGCCTTTGACTTTGGGTCTGCTGTCTGTCTAAGCTGCAACTCCTGCACCCTCCGCCTCTCTGCCGCCTCCCTGTCTGCCCCAAACATAAAGGAATCATAAAACTGTGAAATGGTATTATTCAATTTCGATTGCAAATAACAGCGTACAAAGTCCTCTATAATTCCCAACAAGACATTCAACTTGCCCACAGCCCAGAAATATCTATACATCTGTTTGAGGAAATGTCTGAAACTTATTGAAATTCAATTAAACGATTATATATAGGTTATATATATATATAATTATATGCTCAAATACGCTGGAGATGGAGGAACGTTATAAGTAGCATTTTTCTACATGCATCTCGACATTATTTTGAGAAATAAAGCAGAAAAATACTAGAAAATAATATAGTATTAAACGATTGTATAAATACTATTAAATATGTATGTTATATGGGAAATCCTATAATAAATTATATACTAAATTCTCTTATGAAATATCGAAGAAAGAGCTCAATAAAAGGAGTGAACTAAATAGACAATCATTTATCACATGTGTATACATATATTTTAGTCAGACTGACTACTAATTGAATTTATGAAGGAAACTTGTTGGAAGATATCACGAACTTAAGGAATTTAAATTTAAAAAAGTAAGAAAACTTCAGTAATTAGAATCCCTTAATCTACCTGATTGTCCACCATAATTATTTCATTAATTTGCAACTTCTATTATCAGTAAATTTCTTTTACTTATTTCTTAAATAACGTCTAAGCTAATTATCCTTTCCCAACTGAATTGTAAAATGTTCTTCGAACTGTGATAATTAGTATGAACCCAAATTATTCTTTAAAAAGACAAAGAGGCGGAAAGAGGCCTGGACAAAGTCAAAAGCAAACTTTGCGTTCTTGTTCATGATTTTGATAGTCTTAACTCTCATATTTTCGTACATTAAGGTTTTTGAAAGAAGGGTCAGGTAAATTGACTATATTTCAATATATGAATCGTATATATAGATACTTTTTAAACTCATTTCTAAATCAAATTACGAATTGTTTTAATTTTTCCACAATCTCTTAGCTAATATATGATATGAGCCGATCAATATATTCTGCAACTCAGTCCAACAACATCCTCCAAGAGGATTTTAAAGATCTTCTCTCCAACAAATGTAAAACTATCTTCCAATTAAAAATTCTTCTCTCCAACAAATTCAAGTTCTACCAAGTTTGAAGATATTCCCTTAATTCCTTCTAAACTGAATAACCTCCAAGTTCAAACATATTCTCCCCCATCTACAACAAACCCAATTCCACCACAACTTTTAACATTCCTTACAAAACCGTAGCTCACCTTGCTGAAGTATCCCACAATGTGACATCCATCGACATCGGCCAGCGTCATGATATAGAATAGAAACGGTTCCACATCGTAGTACAGTGTCTTGTGATCCAGAAAGAACTTGGCAAGCAGGCAGAGATGCTGGCAGTATTGCTTATATCGCTTGCCATCCACTTGCCACACTTGCAACTTGCCCTTGCGATAGATTTCATCGCCAGGCGGATGCCGCCAAACGCATTTCTGGGCGTGTCGCTTGATGCCCGTCTCGGATTTCTGATAGCGAAGGCAGAACTCGCAGATATACATCTTGGGCAGGCGGGCAGCGTCATCGGGATAGGGCGATTGATACCACACCTTCATCTTGTACTTGCCCATGCTGATGTATCTGAGAGAGGAGAAAGAAAGAGAGAGATTAGCAAGAAGAAATGAAGAGACTTCCACTGGAAACTCACTTGATGCCCTTGCCCACGGGCAGATCCTTCAGCTCGTCCTCAATGCGCTCCGAGGCCTGTGCCTGAGCCTCACGAAACAGTTGCAGATCATAGTCGGGCACCAGCCCACCCAGATTCGGTTCACGATCCTCATCCGTGCAGTCTTTCTCTAGTTTGACCTGCCAAGGGAAAGGGAAAGAATCAGTAAGAGATCTATGGAGGCGTCTGCTCACTCACCTTGTCGTTCATAAAGCTGTTGGTAGCGGGCCGAAAACTGGCGCGAGATTCGCGTATCTTGGCCAGAAACTCACGCTGCTCTGGCGTCAGGGATTTGAGATTAGTGTGCTGCTGCTGGTTACTGCCTCCTGGAGCGCTAACAATATTCACTGGCATCTTCAGTCGCTGCTCGTTGCGCAGCTTGCGGTCGTTGGCACGTTCCTTGCACTCCGAGGCGGACATGTTGTGGTAAATGGGGCAGGCTTCCGGTAGAAAGTGTCGATCTAAATTGCCACTGAGGTGACCCGAGGAGTCACAGCCTTCGATGGGACACTTCTTCTCCATCTGCGTAGCCGGCGAAACGGGGCGTGACTTGAGGGAACCAAATATCGAACCCATGCCCATGCCACCTCCTCCTCCTCCCAGCTCCTTCTTTACTTTGCACTTGCTGCTGCTGTTGTTGTTGCTGTTGCTTAGTCCGGCAGCTGTTGCCGGCTTCTTGGCCGGACTCTTGGAGAGCACACGGCGCTTGTCCTGCTGCTCATCTTGGTCGAGATCTGCATCCGATTCGGTGTCACTGCTTGGCTTGGGATGATGCTGCTGCTTAGAGCGTCGCATGCTCAGCGAGCGTGTCAATTTACGCATTGGATTCGCTTTGTCCTTGCGCTCCTCCTCGCTGTCGGCAGCAACAGCAGCTGGTCGCTTGACCTTTGACTTGCCCGTCGGTGGCTGCGAACTGTACGAGTTGCTGGAGTCGCTGCCTTCGGATTCGCTGATGGAGCTACTCTCTGAGCCTGAACCACTCTCGGAGTCATCGTCGCTGCCATCATCGCTGCTTCTGCTTCTGCTCTTGCCACGTCGCCTGGCGGCAGGTCCATTCTTGTTGTTGTTGTTGTTGCTGCTGCTGCTGTTGTTGTTGGTATTGCTGTTGCTGCTACTGCTCGCTGCTGTCTTCACCTGCGCTGCCGCCGCCGCCTTGGCCCGCATCTGTTTCGCACGCACCGCCGTCGCTGTGCTTGCCATCTTCAGCGGCACCTTGCGTCCATTCTTAGCCTCCCTGCGCGAGTCATCGGTGCTGTTCGAGGAGGAACTCAACGAGGGTCGTTTGTTGTCGCCGCCATTTCGCTGTGCCTGGCTTGCGTTGCCTTTTACCGCTTTGGACGCAGCTGCTGCTGCCGTTGTGGGTTTGCGTCGTGCTGCCGGTGCCACAGTATTATTCATTGTACGCGGATTCTTCTTTGCCGGCGGCGCATCATCATCGTCGTCGTCGTCATCATCGTCGTCGTCGCTGGAGATGTTTCCATTGCGCTGATTACTTGCCGCCACCACCGAACGCACCTTGCTGGCTGCCGACGTCAGCGCAGCACTGCTGCTGGTTCCGCCTCCGGGCTTAGGTTTATCGCTGTCGGGCGCCTTGCGACGCACAGCAGCTGGTTGTGTTTTTCCCTGTGGCTGTGGTGGTTGTGGTTTCTCCGGAGCTGGAGCCGGACCAGAGCTGCTGGAGTCTGTATCGGACGAGCTGCCCGTGTCCGTGCAACTCGAGGAGCCGCTTGTTGACGTGCTGCCCGATGTGGAACTAGAGCTGCTGCCACTGTCCATGTTCCACAAACAAAATGTAAATAGACTTTTCTTCTGGGTCTACTCAAGCTGCAGTTGTTGCAAAGTGCACAACACTTCAATGCTGGCAACGTTTATATAACGTTGTAGCTAATTTATAATTATATTTTCTTTGTTTTTGCAATTTAATTTGCAAATTTTGTGTTTGTATTATTTTTGCACTGCAATGAACAATTGGATTGTGTTGTTCTGCTTGGAACTGGTTCGTTATGGGCATTTGGTCTCACAGCTGAGCATTGTTGATATTTACTGATCTGGCAACGCTTCGCGATTTTTCAATAAGCAGACTATCGGCATTGTGACTAATCATCGGAATGTTATTTGGGCTTATTTATTTCATAGTTTTAAAAATGTATTCAAAAATTAAAAAAACATTTTTATTTTTTTTTATTTTTATTAATATTTCATATATTTTTTAACTTTTTGATTCAATTTCAACCTTTTCACGTAATCACAACTTTTCGATAGTTTTCAGCAGTCACGGCTACATATGCATGGAGTTGCCATCTCTAATAAGCAAACAGCTGTTTCACTGCGTTTGTGTTTGGGACGTGCACTTGAAATTAGCGTCCAATTGAAAAAGATAACAAACAGTTTTTAATTCACAATTTATAGCTTCTTTGCTTATTTTATACTTATCATGTACAACGCAGAATGCATTGCCATCAAGGACATTAAGCCAGGACTGAAAAACATCAACGTTATTTTCATTGTGCTTGAGGTGTGCAGCAAGTTATCGATAACAAATGACTGCATGTTTTTTTCATTTGTTTATATGCTAAATTTTGTTTTTATTTTATCGTTTCAAACAGGTGGGCGTGGCTACAGTCACCAAGGAGAATCGGGAAGTGCGCAACTTCAAGGTAGGCGACCCTACGGCCAGCATCAATGTATCCATTTGGGATGAGCCCGGCAAATTGATAACACCCGGCGACATTATCAGACTGACCAAGGGATACGCATCAATATGGCGCCATTGCCTCACCCTGTATTCCGGCAAGAATGGCGAAGTCTTCAAGATCGGTGAATTCTGCATGATCTTCAATGAGGCCCTTAACATGAGTGAACCCAAACGTGCGGAGCCACAATCACCCGCACCACAACAGGGTATGGTGGCCGTTCAGGCGCCCGTTGTACCACCAGTGGGCGTTGTTGCCTCAGCTGTGCAGCCACCGGCAAATGCAACACCTGCTGTTGTGGCACCCACCATTGTAAAGCAAGCTCCCCGCGGAGCACGCAGTGGGGCAGGACGATCCGGGGCACTCAAAGGGGAGCGAAGATAAGAAGGGAGAAAGCAAAAGAGAGAGAGAGCGGGAGAAGCTTGAGAAACAAATTTAATATTAAAAGAATTTTTTATTGCGAATTTTGGACAGAGAAAAGATTATGAAACATTTTTGTTTGTATCAGTGTAAGAGTTACATAGATAATACATACATACATCATAACATAATAATAATAATAATAATAATAATAATATGATAAATAAACATTGTAATTTTTGATAAGACAAACAAAGATGCGCATATGTGTGTGTGTGTGCGTGCGTGTGAGTGTGTGGAATTAGCTTAAGCTATAGGGCTGGGGGCCTCGATGCTTAGGCCTTCTTCTTCTTCTCGTAGTTGGCCTGAATGGCTTTCAGCAACCAGCCGACCTCCTCGACGGTCTTGATCTGATAGTTGGCATAGGTCTTCAGTGTGGGCAGCTCCGATACACGGAAGGTCTTGCCAATGCCATGCAGCACCTTGATGGCATCCTCATCGGTGGTGTCATCGCCCACATAGATGATCTTCAGGTTCTTGGCCCAATCGGCATCGAAGTGCTTCTCCAGAATCATCTTGGCACCCTCTCCTGCAATGAAGAAGTTGTGGAAGAAGGTTATTTGAGTTGTGTTTGAAATAAACTTAGATGCTTCATTTAATTTAGATAATTTGGAGATAAGTAGGGCGTTATAGACCTTTCTTTTAATCAAGCTTTAAAATATTTGAGAAATTTTTCAAAAATACGTATTAATTTTCTGTGAGTTTACTTATTGATGATCTAACAGTTCTAATTGTCCCTATCTGGTTTAGAAAAGATGAATTTGAGTAAGACTTCGAAGATTTTTTAGGTTTATAGTAAACAATAACTATGTTAGATCTTTTATCTTAAATAGAAGCTTAAGGTTAAGGGAAACTTTTGGAGGTTTAGTTAAATATACAGACTATACTTTTGACTCATGGATGGTATAAAACTCTAACCGGTTCAAAGAATATGATTTAAACTAAAATTTGAGGTAAACTAAGATATATTTTTTTAATTTCTAAAAATTTGTATAAAGTTCTAGATTAAATGTAATTAAGAATATGATTTAAACTAAAATTTGAGGTAAACTTAGATATATTTTTTAATTTCTAGTTTTGTATAAAGTTCTAGCTTTGTAGAGAACAACTGATTTTTGAATCCTTTTCTTTCTTTCAACCGGTTCATATTTCCAAAAATGTTTCAAAAATTTTGCAAGAATTTGCGATTGTTTTCTTTCTTTTGTTTTTCACTCAGAGAATTTTTCTCTTGGAACCCGCTGATATTGAAACAATCTGGAGAATCGGTTGGGGGGTGCATAAACAGAGCTAAAAGTGGCGCAAAACAACAAGTTTTTCAAAAATATTTTGAATCGTTTCACTCGCCTGGCGCGTTCTAATAATGTATGTATATATAAACATATATATCAGTCTATAAACGCCTGCAGCGGCCCCAAACTGGGCAGAGATTTATCTAATATATATACATATATATATATATATCTGTGTGTGTGTGTGTGTTTGCGTGTTCTGGGCGTTATTTTTAGTCCACCGCGTGGGCGTGGAGCATCGAGATTGTGTTTGGCCTGCGGCACGTCAAGTAAATTGTGAGCAGACCACAGATCTCACATCTTCAAATCATTCAACTAATATCGCATATAGCTAGATATACATATACGTGTACACATGCACATACGCACACACATGTGCTGGCCGTGTTTATAGATCATCTCAGGAGCTGCTTTTGATTATTTTAATTGTGCGAGCTGCTTTTTGTTGTTGCTCTGTTGTTTTGCTGATATTATTTTTTTGTTCCTCTGCTATTAACGCTACATTTTTGTTTAATTGATGACGCATTAGTCTCCTGTCTTGCTGCCTGTCTTCTTCCCCCCTCTGCCTCTCCCACTAATCTTCCCTGCTCCCCTGCATTGTGGGCTTTTTTTCAGACGGCACCAACAATTCCTTTCCTTCTTCTCTTTTGTTGCCATTTCCAATGCGCTTGCCAGCATTTTCATTTCTCATTTTCAATTTTGAAAAAACAAAAAGAAAACGAAAAAATAATAAATTTGAGCTTCGTTCTTCTAAAATTGTTTCGGCTTCTGTTCGGCTGCAATATTTTGTTTGCTTCTATGAATTTATTGCTCCCGAAGGCGGGCACAATCATAATTAATATTTATCTGCCAGCCGTAAATATTTTTTGTCTTTTGAATTATGCCCATTTGTCGCAGCTCATCGGAGATGTCTCTAACCCCTCCCTCCCTTCATCTTCCCCTCTAAAATCAATTGTATTTTCTTTGATTTTTGGAAAATTCTATTGGGATCTTAAGTATTCCGTGTGGCAGCAGCAGCTCTAAAAAGTTTAGTACTTTTTGTAATGAGATTTTTAAATTTGTCAAACATGTTTTTAACAACATTTTTTGAATTGAAATTTTCAAATTTCAATCTATAAATTCGCATATGTTAAGCTATAAAGATCCCAACGGACAGATGAGCTCTATAAATTCATATAAAACTTTGAAGATTCCATCGTTGCGCTCTTTTATCTTAATTTATTGATATTCGAAATGATTTTGAATTATCGTCTGCTTTGAAGCCTATAAAACGCACAAATCAGCTTTAAAATTTTACAATCTGTTAATAATGTGACAGGAGTTTATTTAAAGAGGTGGCAAATACATCACCCCAATTTTTAATATCCTACAAGCATCGCATCATTAAAACAATCTGTTTGGCATTAGCAACGCCTAGTTTCAGTTCTAAAAAAAATGCATAACATATAGACGTTCTTTAAAGAATCGGTCTTTCGAAAAAGCCGACAAAATAAGTCAAAATATGTTGTTGAAAAATTACACGAATTTGTTAATCCAACATGGGTAAAAGTAAATTCTTGTCTGCAGCAGGCATATATAGGAAGCATACACCTTATATATATTTATATAGATGTAGATCTTGAGATATATATATGATGGTATAGTGGCGCGCTTTTGACATCGGGTTTCTGCTATGCTTGTTTGTCAGCCAACGGTCTGAGAAATTTCTCGTTTGTCGACATAAATTTCGATTCTTTTTGTCGAGAAATATAATTCAAGATTTTTTCACGACAGACAACCTAAACGCCCACACACATTTTTGCGCCCGGATCGGAGAAAACAAAATGTCCGACAGGGCAATAATTAAATCATCGAAGCGTCGCGTTCGAAAATCGAATTGCTTCGAACAGGTGCCGAAAACGGTCGGCAACAGGCGACAGACGATAATGGATGGCAACAGTTGGCCGCAAATCGAAAATCTATAATGTCTATATAGTACACACTATATATATATGTATATATATAGTCTACAGTCTGTCTATCTAGTATATATATTGAATGATTCAGTTGAAAGATGAACTAACCTTTGTCCCAGTTGACGCGTGGCTTGCCCTCCAAGGCGTAGGGGGTCTCGATCAGCTGGAAGCCATGGGCCTGAATCAGACCCTTGGCCTCGGCAATGAGCTTGGCCTTCAGCTTGTCGGTGACGCCCTTGTAGTGATAGGTCACAGAGATCTTCTTGTCCTCCACCCAGGCACCGGACAAGACAACCTGCACAAAAGTAAAATGAAGAACTTTTCCAATCATCCAAAATCTTTATCCTCCTTACCTTCTCCTTCAGCTCGGCCACCAGTTTGTTGTGCTTCTCGAGCAGTTCCTCGGGCATTTCGATCTTGAACTTCTTGCCCGATGGGTACTCAACCTCGAGACCGTGATTACCGGCATAGGTAACATTGGGGAATTTCAGATGGTTCTTGATCTCGCTCAGTTCGCGACCCGAGAACACAACCATGAAGATCTTATCGTTGGCAGCCAATTTCTTGATGTTAATCTCCGTATCCTTGGGCATCACGGACAGCTCCTCAGTGAGGGGGGCGAGTGTGCCATCGTAATCCAAGAGCAGGACAACCTTTTCGGTTTCGGGTGTAATGAAACTAAACGCGAATAGGTTAGAATGAACTTTGAACACAGGGGGAATCCCGAAGTGGTTCCCTTACCCTTCCAGAGCCTTGACATAGTCCTCCTCCTTCTTCAAGAGCGGTGCCTTCTTTTGCTCAGCCATTTTAGTTGTGTATTTGGTATATATAAAGAATTGGTTGTATCTACCGATCTACCGGAAACAGTGCGACGTGCTGGACGTACCTCGACCGACTTAATACTGAAGCTGAAGGTGCCACGGCGCTAGCCCCATGCTGCAGCATCGTCTATATGTATCGCACGGGAGCGCGCTCTCTCTCGCTCTCTCTCAGTTCTGCCCGCTCTCCCTCTTGCTCTCAGTGTGTGGCAACTCTGGTCGTCGCCCCGAAATTTGGCCAAGTAATGGCGCACGTTATTTATGAGGCATATGCGCATAAAAAAGCACACACCATAATGGATCGCTATATAGCTGAGGTGTAGCTGTGTGTGAGAGAGTGTGAGGAGTATATATATATATATATACTATATATATATAGAGTATATAGTAGTATAGCTTGCTATATAGTGAAACTACAGCTACGTCTCCGTGCACCTTCTGCTGAGGTCGTTGCTGTTTTGGAATCGTCTCAGTTGACACACTTCTCTGTAAATACACATACATATACAAAGACAAAGATATAGTATTGTATATTATTATAATGTATGTCTTGATATTTTGACTTTCCGTGACAGCATCAAGTGCCAAGTTTTCATTCATCGATCTGCGCGTATTTGTTGGGTTAGCTCATTGTACAAACATTTCATTATCAGCTGACGAACTGATTATTCACCGGAAAGTGCTTCCTCTGCGCATCTCTAATGGATTGTTGTAAGCTATAATATAGTGAATATAGTTTGTATATATGCTATATCCGCTGCTAGTGATCTTGAGTGGAAATCTTGAAGATCTGTCGGCGTTTGAGGGGGAATAAGGTGAAAAGGTAGCGGAGAACATTGTTGGAATGGTAATCTTAAAGTTTTTATAGATTGAACAAAGGAATTTCAAGCAAAAAGATTTATAAAGTTTTAAGATATCGATAGAAAGTTTTAGAGAGGATTTGCAATAGAATTTTAATCAACAAGAATTTAAATATCGATACAGCTAGTTGGAGATATCGATAAGAAGTTTTAGAGAAGGTTTTTATGGATTAAAAACTATAATTTCAATCAAAAAGGGTTTTGGGAATAATGTGAAACTGTCAAAAACAAATATTTAACATAAAAAAAAAATATAAGATCTAATAAAATTCTCTTCTCCAATCTCCTTTTATTAATATTCATAAAAAACATTTGCTATAACATACAAAATAATAATTAATTTTAGAGCTCTTAAAATCTTTTCTATATATAAAAACAACTTACTAACACTATACGATATATATCGAATAATTAATGGATTTGCAGCTCTAAATAAATTCACTAAGTACAGACTAGGCAACTCTAGACATAGACGCGTGCGATCCATTTGAGCAGATCAGTCATAACATCCTGCTTGGGCAGTCGGAAGTCGGCAAAGGTTTGAATCTGAGCATCGGCTGCGATGCGGAAAGAGCGTCCCAGGCCCTTGAGTACCTAAGAGGGGAAAGAAGAAATGGATTAGGATTATGAGGGTTTAATGAATCATCAACAGAGTTAACACCCACTCGCATGGCATCCTCATCGGTGGTATCATCGCCAGCGAACACTACCAGCACCTCCTTCACCCAATCCGCGCCGAATTTGCTCTTGAGAATGTACAGCGCCGCCTCGCCCTTGTTCCAGTTCACTGGAGGCTTCGCTTCGATGGCCTCATGTGCTTGATTGGGACGGAATCCGTGTCGCTGACAAATCTCCGCTGCCAGCGTCTTCAGTTCGTCCTTCAGCTCGACGGGAGTGTCGCGATAGTGAAAGGTAAGTGAGACACGCTTATCCTCTACCCAGGCACCGTTCTTCTCCACACGCTGCTTCAGTTCGTCCACCATGGCCGTGTAGTTCTTCTTGATGTCTGCAGGCAGCTCGTAATCGTGACGAGAACCATCGGGATATTCGATTTCCAGTCCATGATTGCCGGCATAGGTCACCCCATCGATGTTCACCATTTTCTGTACATCCTTCAGAGCACGGCCAGAGATGATGGCCAGAAAGATCTGCGGATGCTTGGCTAACTTGTGCAGTATTGCCTCCAGCTCGACGGGCATTTTGGTCTTGCTCGGATTGTCGGCAATGGGTGCCAGGGTGCCATCATAGTCCAGCAAGATGGCCAGCTTGGAGTGTGTGTTGAGGTAGCTGGAAGGGGGGGAAGATAAGATGAGAATAAGTATTAAAGGGGGAAATTTGAGAATATTCCTTATAAGTGGGAAGATGAAGGCGTGAAAAGCTCTAGAGATCTTTTAGAATATTTATAAAATATGAATGGGTAAATATGATAGACTTAAAGAATCGGAGAAATGGTATAAGACAGGGTATAAGAAAGTCTATCTCTAAGAGATATGGTTACTATATTTCTTGGTATTTTTGGCACACAGATTAGGTTTGTTTTTAATCGAAAAAAAATGTTGCAAGCCGAAATATTTAAAAAAAATAAGGAAAGTTTTGAAGAAACTATCTAAAGGTGTTATAAAATCAATAAATAAGACGTATTTTGATGTAATTTCAAATCTAATAATATATATAATAATAATAAATATAATAATATGATATTTATAATCTGATATATAATAATCTGATATAAATATAATGAAACTGCAAAAAGTTAAACCATTTTGTGTTACAAATGGATAAATAAAAATAATAAAGGAAAAAAAGTATTTAAAAGAAATAAAAAATTTTGTAAATATTTATTTCTAATCAGTTCTTAAGTTGCTCTTTTATCGCCAAAATTTCTTGCAGTGCACACACAGATTAAGTGCTTTCTCTGTCTAATCTGCCTTATCAGCTCAACGCGCATTACATGACTTCCCTTCTCCCAAACAAGGTCACATCGATGATAATGCCGCGCTTGATTATGACGAAGGTGATAATGACGAAGCTGTGCAGCTGTTTCTGCCCCTGCTGCTGTCATTGATAATGATGGTGATGATGATGATGATTCAGTCCATTACGACTGCAACTCACCCGGGCAGGTTCTGCTCGAACTCCTCCAAGCGACTGATAACAGGTGCAATTTGTTTCTCCGGCATTTCGATGGCGCTTCCAAAGGTTCTCAACGTTACGAAGAGTAATTGTAGTAGATTTATATAGTTAAGAGATCGCACTGTAAGTCGAAAAGTCCAGGAATGAGCTTGGATTATAGTTTTGGCTGTTGTTCAGGCGCGGGCTGAGTGGGAACTGTGAAGCGCTGGACTAGAACCGATTGCTTTTAAAATCGCCGGGTTAGATAGTTCGCAGTCTGTAGCTGATAACGAAGCAACGAGAGTAGCTCGCTCTCCCTAGCTGTCTCTTTCTCTCTCTCTCTCTCTCTCTCTCTCTCTCTCTCTATCGTTCTCCCTATTGATCGTTATTGGTTTTAGAGCTGCTCTGATCGCCACTTACCCGCTGAGCGCTTCAATAGACACTGTCGTCTTCGCTCGTCGCGGAGCTCAGTTTTTATATTGCCTGCGATTTTCACAAATTCATTTTTCGCCTTTTGTTCTGCTTCCCTTTCTCTTTCGCTGTGGAGAAACAAAGACTTCCCCCCCCTTTCCCATGTGGCAGTTACTCAGCGCATACGATTTATTCTCAGTCTGTCGTACGCAATGCATCATGCGTTGTCGTCGTGCCTGTTGCATGCGGTCCATCAAGGCGGTGCCAATGCACCCAATCACCCACCCGCATATCCCTCCTCTCTCTTCTCTCTCTCACTCTCTGTCTCTTTCCTCTTGTTTCGATAAACAATGCATAATGATTGACCCATCGTAACTTGTCATTTTCCACTTTAAACCGCTTTCCACACAGACAGAAGAAGCTCAGAGATCTCAAGGTTGAGGGTACTCCAGTGGGGGGTACTAAATTTCCGTTGCTTGTCTTTGGATTTGAATTCTGTCTTTATTTGCAGCAATGATTAGGCTAAGAATAGACACAGTTGGGGCAAGGCTGACCTTATCAACAATGTCTGTAGGAGTTCCCCCATCAGGCAACTCACGTCACGTCTTGAGATCATCTTCGGTTTGCATATCTGCTAACTCTCTAGCGCGTGCTCTTCTATGTGAATCACGCAGTTCGATTTGGCCAAATCTATTGGGAACATGCTATAACCGCATGCCCCGAGCCAGAACTGAGAACGGACAAACTGTTTACTCATGATATTTGCAGACAGCGGCAAACATCGGTATACGGCGCGTATCTAAAGTCAACAAGTTGCCTCATATAATGACAGTATAGCTATACATACTACATAAGCTTCCCCCTCTGCTGTGCTCTTTAATTAAGCCAAAGCCTCTTTGGGGCAATCACAGCTGGCGCTGATTTGCGATCGAATCTTTATCGTATTGCTAATGCGGCCTAATCGAAGTCGAAGCACGGGAACTTCACGTTGTCAACAGGTGTCCGCAATACGGACAGACGGACACAGTTAGTCAAATTATTAACACAAGTTTGTTAAAACATTTTGTTCATTCAGAGATCGAAGATCGATGACTTGCGTTGAATAACTTTGTTTTTTTTTTAAATGTTTCACACTTACTTTTTGTTTTCTTTTCTTTTCTGGTGAATTTGTTTATTGTTTTCTAATCTTTTGCGTTTTGTTGACAAGTTTTCCTCAAAGAAAATTGTAAACATTGCAATGATCGTGCGTATTTTGCTTGGCAAGAGCTTTGCAGGAAAGCTTTTCGCAAGAGCTTTATTGCAAATAGATAAATCAATAAACTTGAATTTCTAAATGTGGGTCATCAAGCCAGTTCTCGAAAGGCCAAACAACAGTGGGGTGATTTGCGAAAATATTGGAAAATACCTCACGAAATATTTTTTTAAATATAAATTGATCAATTTATTATATTCTGAGTATACTTTATTTGATATGCTGCTCTTTCTTTGATCTGTTATTATGAATATTTTAATATAATATAATAATATAATGTTACTTAAATTAGACTGAAACAAACATTAAAACCTAATAAGAAATTGAAAATTTCAAAATAAATGATTTGTTGTCATATAATTTGGTTTAATTTGTTCAGTCTATACAAAGTTCATTATTCTTAATTTTTTTGAAAGATTTACATTTTTATAATTTTTTGATATAAGAAGAACCAAATACACTCGTACATATGTTGATGATTATATCTTAAGATTTAGTAAATTTTTTTATATTAAGTAAATTTAAAGCGAACATGTTGATTATTTGCGCTATTTTGAGATGTCCAAGCTTAACCCTTTGCCATTATTAACTCTTTCTCTGCTTATTGAAATTTGGGCAACATGACAAATGTCTTAAGGGTTTTATTATTCGACCTTGACTTCAATATAAATTGTTTTCTCTGCTTCACTTTGTGATCCCAAAGAGGAAACTACTGCGGAAATGGTGTACAAGATTAATAGATTATCGTCTCGGAATCTCAAAAGTTTTCAAGTAAACAAGATGAGCCAAGGAGTTTAAAGAAGTAGAGGGGGGCAGGCGTGGGTGTTATTCGAGGTGTGCTAAACACCTTTTGGTGTTGCTGTTGATGCGTAAACAAGTTGAATGCAAAGCGACAGCCATTTGAGCCGGGGGCGGGTCAAAGGTGAGGCCTGAGCCTGAGCAGCAGCTGCACGTGTGGGCATCCTGCAGAGTGGGAGAGAGAAAGACAGAGAGTGGCCACCCATTGCGGGCAGTCAAGCGTAATAAATACACACGCACAACCTCCCTTTATCTCCCTCTCTGTCTGTCCGAACAGTGCCTACCAAAATAATGCGCATCCCGTGCCTCCTGCAGGGGCATTTAAACCAGTTGCCAATTCAGACTCAGTCGCACGGGCGCTTGTCAGAAGCAATTAGTGACCAGACTGTAACCCACACAGTGAACCAGATTTAGTTAAGACAGAAATGTGACTATCATATATCCTGTAAATCGTTAATTTGTATTTTATAAAAAAATTTATAAATATTTACAAAATATTTAATAAATAAATAAATAAGGAAACTTATATAAATATATTATATTTTGAAATTTGAACAAGTTTTTCTTTTTTCTTTAAAAACCCTTTTTTACAACCTAAGCATAAATAAGAGCTTTGTAAGTCAAATTTTGAAGGTTTTTGGTTCGTTTTATAGGCATTGAAAGCAGACGATCTCGTGAATTTTAACGAAAATGGAGATCGAAATCGTCTGTTTCAATGCCTATAAAACGCAAACCAAAAAATATCTCAAATTTACAGTCAGCTGTTAATCGATAACTGCTACGGAGCAGTGTTGTATTTAGAGGGTGGCAAAAAAAAAGTACGGACTTATCAAACGACCCTTGTATGTTACAAAAATGTGAAATTTTTGAATAATCAATAATTTAAAATTAAGTATAATAAAAATCTTTAAATGAAAAAAACTTAATATTTTTATTTATTTTTATAATTTATTTATTTTATAACGCTCTTTGTTTTAAGTTTTTAAATCTAAACGATATTCTTTTTAACAGGACTCAGTACACACGTCAGTTGGAATGAATAACTTATCTTTTGAGATATGCATGTGGGCATGTTTATGATAATTAAGGTCGCACCCCTCCCCCACTTTCGTCCCTTCTCAACCGCGCTCAGTTGCAAACATAAAATGTACACAATACTCGAGTAAACAACATCGTGCACGCGTATCCTACACGTATATCCCTTGTATCCCCAAAACGTAGTCAGTTGAAGAGGTAGTATGTGCCACCCTAACACCCCCGATGTCAACAGGTTGCCCCTGTCTGTATATTGTTTACACCAACTGTGCGCGTGCGTGTGCGTGTGTGCACGTGCATGTAATTGTATTGGTGACCACGTCGAGCTCCATTTAACATTAGTCAAGTTAATACAAAGTACAAATTGACTTAGTGTCTGCATAAAAGTAAATATAGTATTTTATTTTATAAGAGCTATTTATTCATCCAAATCATTTATTTTATTTTTAATATTTTCTTTTTTGTTTTGGTGCACACTGCAATTCAAACCGTTATACTCGCCTGCTAACGTAAATGTTATACGCGCGCGCCAACTTAACATTCTGTTAAGCATAACAGACTTGCAAATGGACAGTGCTGCCCCACTTTTAGCGGGAAAAAAGCTGTTAATAAGGAAATTTTACGTAAAATGTACAAATTGAAGGCAATAATTGTTGTTGTGAATTAATCAATATAAAATTTAATAAACATTTTAATATAATATTTCAAGTACACAGGCAACTTTCTGTGTATACCATAATATTGTAAAATCTATTTTCCGCTTCTGTTTGCAGCTAACTGTTGCTACCTCTGCCGCCGTCACTGCTTCTGCCTCTGCTGGCGCTGCTGCTGCTGCTACTGCCGGCTTTTGCCATTCATGTTTTTGTTGCTGTTGTTTATTCGCCTGTTTGAACGCCAGCGCAACGGACGCGTCGCCAAACTCCCGTTGCGTATATTCGTCGTGTTTTTGTGGGCGTGTGCGTGTGTGTGTGTGCGTGCTGTGTGCACTTCCGCGTCCAACTCTTTTGCATTTTACAACTGCACAAAAAAGAGGGAGGGAACCATTCTTTTTCGCTCTTTCTCCCTCTCTCTCTGGCTGTCTCGTTCATCGTTTGACAACGTCGCGCAGTCGCCTCGCGGTTTGTTGTTGGCGACGCGTCGCGCGATTTTTCATTATTGTTTTACAATGGCGTCGCAATAAACACACGCATCGGAACTACTTACTGGAGGATTGTCGTCAAAAGGGGGGTTGGGGGGATCCAGTTTAAATGTATGTGCATATAAAAGCATAATTGCTGTGTGCCGCTGGCTTAATACGCGACAGGAACTTACGCGTGAAGGTTCTAAAAGAAATCTAAATAAGTGTAAAATTAATACAAATAAAATTTGAAATAAATGTAAATTATTATAAACAAAAAACTGAAAAATAATAAATCAAAAGTGCTGAAAAAACAACAAAATAAAACTACAAACGTATAAAATAAATAAATAAATAAATAAAAATAAAAACAAACTATTTAAAATAATATACAGCAAAAATAAACAACCTTAATAAAATACCAAAAAATAAGTCCAAGAAAAGTGCATAAAATATACAAATTTATTTACGTGTAAATAAATAATTTCCTGCCGTGGTCACACGGTGCGTTTCCTTTCCCTCTGTGTGTGTGTGCGTGCGTGTATTGGAAATATAAAATAAATTCTATAATTTATTGCAATTATAACAAATAAACAACAGATAAATTACGAAATATTTGATTCGCTTTGGCAAGGTAAACTTTCGTAAACAGTTCTCTGCACAGTGGCGTCGTTAAGGGGGGTGAGTAGTTTGGGGTGGACTTAGGCCAATTAATAGGCTTGCTGCGGGTTCTTAAAGTGAAGTGGAAAAATTAATCCCCCTTTGAGGGCGCCCCTGCCCACAGTTGTCAGTTAACACATTCAACAACCTTGGCGCATTTGATGTGTTTTTTTGAACATAATTTAAGCAAATATGTTTGGCCCTTTTTTCTTAATTAGCTCACTTTGTATACCCTGTAAAGTGTGTGAGTCAAACTAAGCAAAGTCATAATTGTTTACAACAAAAAAAGGATTTTATTTTATACAAAATTTGCGCTGTTTATTTCGTTTTATCTTTTGATTTGTAAATATTTTTATCGTTCAAATAATTTTCCATTTGCAAGCAACACGAAATAATAGAGAGAATATAGAGAGATTATACATATAGAGATATAGATACTATATCATGGAGAACATAAAGACTTCTGTTAATTGTTTCCAATTTGATTCCTTCCTCATTTGCTGTTAATCATTTTAATTCGCTTTAGATAGTTCTCGTGTATATCCGGCATGACTTTGAGAAATCTGTGCGCATTTGTATGCCGTATATCGTATACGATATATGGCGCTATTCAACTTGTAAGATTTGATTTGTTTGATTTGTTTTGTTTTGTTGTTTGAAATATTGTTTTTAATTTTGGCCGCAAGGTCAGTGCGAAGGAGGAGAAGAAGCAGAGGCAGCAGCACTGCCAGCCACTTGCTATAGTTAATAGCCTCCCTCCCTGTCTCTCTCTCTTCTCCTTTCCCACTTCTCTCCTGCTTGTTGCGCTCCTGCCTTGTTGCGGCTTTTACGTTACCAAACCACAAGTAAAAGCGTTACAATTTTACTGCCTGCGGGGTAATGGGGGAAGGGAGGGAGCAGTGGGGGGCTGCTGCATTGCCGCCGTCTCATAATTCATTGTTCATTGAGATTGAGTGCCGTCTCCAGCACGTTTACGAGTCGATCGTAAACGTAGAACAAATGGATGCGCTGCAAGTTATCGATATTCAAAGTAGATGACGCATACGACATGTGTGACGACTGCAAAGGGGCACAGTGACTAGGGGAGTAAACACACAACATAAAACACGAAATTGATTTGCTTAAGAATTTGCCAAATTCTATTTATAAAGCACAAAATACTCCATAAATACTGGAACTCCTTAAAGCCTTCAACTGAACTCTTTAAGGCGTAGGCTCCCTAGTTGACTTCTGTTTGGGCACGTGTTCTCTGCTCGCACTAAATAAAACAGTTAACAGTTACCACAGCCAGGCACGTCTACACTCCCGCCTGTCTGTGTGTGTGTGTGCGTGTGTCTTGGTGTGTGTATAATGTAGGTACTTGTGGTTTTTATATCATATTACTTGCATTGTTTCTCAACACTGTCCATCCCGTGAGTTTGCAACTTTTCTTCTTTGTTCGCAGTTATTTTTAGTTAAACGTCGCTTATCACTCACGCTCCCCCCTCTCTCTCCCTTCCTCTTTATGCTCTTCTAGCTCTGTCACCTCCCCTCCCCCTCAGCACACAGTCTGCGAGAGTGTCGGACCCCGAAAATGACATTTATGACGGTTGACTTGTATTTATGAGGCTTATTTAACAAGGCCTCCTTGCCTCGCCAATGGCTTCCGCTCCTGTTCATCATCAATTTTTCGGGGCAGTACCCGGCAATTCGTGTCGGGTGCTCTACCCTTTGCCTAAGCATATGATTTCATAGTATTTTGTTTGACTTTTTTGCCAGCAATTAAATATTGTTGGGGCACTTTTGGGCACTTTCTGGGAATTTTCGTTTTCATTTTTTGGTGTTTGTAATTTTAATGAAAATTTTGTAAAAGAAGTTAGAAGAAAATTTCTTAGAACTGCGTAGATTTCATGGCTGAGATGCCACTAGAGAGCTTTGTATGTTTGAACGGATAGTAAGGGTATTCCCGGAATGGCAAAATAGTAAGGTTATTTTCTTAGAATATTGCATATAACATAGAGAGAGCGACTGGCTGCTGTGCACGTGAAGTATTCCCAGAAGGATTTTGTTTGCTTCTATTGGTCATCAAAAGAAGAATTTATTTATGCACAAAATACCTGTTATAATTCTTAATTTATGTTTGTAGAAGTGTACGCAATATATTCTAAATATTTCTAAAAATTAATAAAGTATATTGACATATGAAATTTTATTTCTAGAGTTTATGTTTGATATAGTAATATGATGATTGATATATATGCAGAATTAGGCATCTGAATTTCCAATTGAATGCATCTTTATATTTTATTTCTTCCTCAAATTCGTATAAAGTTTTAGTTCCTTTTGAATCATTTATATTTTATGTATATTTTTATATAGCTTATGCAATATAATCCTTTCATACTTTATATATATAATACTATATATAGTATACAGCCTTAACAATCCTTTCATTCTTTTTCCCCACTTTATACTTCACTCCATACTAAATAAGTTTCTAGTTTTTCTCATCCTTTCATTCACTTACCCCCTTTCAAATACAGGGTATCTGCTTTGTCTGCCTATAACTTTCTGCAGCTTCTTACTAAGGTTGTTGTAGTTGTTTTAATGCCCGGCAACCGCATACAAAATTTCATTTTTGGTTTTTGTATTGTTGTTATTTTTGTTGCTTTGTGTGTGCTTTTTTGGCTAATACCGTATTCAAGGTACTGCGACGCAGACTGTGCGTGGTTACTTTCGCATCCCACATGAAAATGCGCGACAAAATAAATGCCGTTGCATGTATAGATGGGAGAAAGAGAGAGAGAAAGAGGGGATAGAGAGGGAGGGGGTTGGTAGAAGGCGGCTGACGGTCAACTCTTCGAGCAACAATTTCGCATTTTCAATTTCATGGCCAACAGCCAATGGCAACAGTTGTGTAGGTTACATGTGTGTGTGTGAGGTGTGCGTATGTGTGTGTGTGTCAAGTGTGTGTGTGTGTGAGGTGTGTGTGTGTGTAAGGTGCTGCTACTGCCATTGTTGTTGTTGGTAATGTTAACTCACTGCTCGATTGTCGATGGTTGGTAATGAAGTGAAATGACAAGCAGAAATGCGTCGAGTGTGAGGAGTCATGGGCAGAGGGCGCAAGAGGAGGTGAGTGAGGAGTGGGGGGGAGGTGTGCTACTACAACTCCAGCCGAGCGAGAGAGCCACGTCGCGTCGCGTCGCGCCGTGGCAAGTGCCGTGCTTCCCATGACCTTAGTCAAAGTGGAAACGGAATTGCGTTAGGGGCACCATGACAACCCAACATCGAGTACAACTTGTTGTACTTGTTGTTGTTGTCACTGGCTGCTGTTGTTGTTGTAATTGATGTTGCTGGTGCTGCGATGTTATTACTGTTTTTTGCTATTGATGTTTTTGTTATTGGTCAGTGGTTAGGTTGATTTATTTTCTATGGAATTTTAAGCAGCATAATCAGCGGCAGCAGCCACGTGCCGTGGCAACGCGACGCGACGCATTCCCTCCCCTCTCTCTCTCCCCCTCTCTCCCTCTCCCTCCCTCCCTCTCTGTGTGTGGCAACTTGCTACCCAATCTCAACTCAATTTACAGCAAATGTAGCACGCAATAAGTTTCCATAAACATAAACAGGTCAACAAACCCAACAGGTCCATGTGGCCAACTGCCTGCCCCAGCCAAGACCCCTCTATCTTTGTTCCTTCAGTCTGCTAGTTTCTCTCTCCCTCTCTCTCTCTCTCTCTCTTTCTTTTATTTTCACTCTCTCCCTCCCTTTCTCTGTCTTTGTTTGCCTCTCTCACCTTGACTTCTCCAATGTCTTGGCCAAGGTCCCTTCAACTTGCTAATGTTATGCTTATGTGCAGCTGCCCTACTTGACTTCCAGTAGGGGTACTCACGTGTAAGTCATAAACAATATGCCGTTTTAATTTGCATTTTTAATAGCTTTAGTTTAAGTTTCTACTGCGATTAAAGTATCTCATTTGTCGACTTTATGAAGAAGTTGCAAATTTATAATGTGTTTTGGTATTTTTTTTAGTAGAAAATTCCAACATATCATGACTAAATTAATGTAAAATTAAGGGTTATTTCAATTTAAATTTATTTCATTATTAATGTTTTGAATTTTTAACAACTTTGAACTTACATCAAAGACATATCTTAATGAACTAACTCTCACGAGGGTCCAAAATTATAGCAATAGTAACTATGTTATTTAAGAAGAAATAATATATCCAAAATTTATGAAAATATATAAAAGAAAAGAGCGAAATATATGATGTGAGTTTTATAAAGAATTGGAATACAAAATACCTATAATTTGTTATAACTATTACGAAGATAATTTGCAAATTTCATTAACAAATTGTTAAATGAATAACAATTACTTCAACTTTAAGACAAAATTATTGAAAAGCATAAAGGACTTTCTTTCTGATTTTTGAGATATTGTACTTTGTATATAATTTTTATTATTATTTGTATCAATACCTAAAGTTGACTCAATGTGAAGGTTAACCAAACATATATTAATTGCTTTAACTTTATTTTAACTCTAACCAGAGTTCACAGAGTAACTGCTAGTCTATCATGCCCAACTTTCGCTACGCTTAGCCATTTCTATTGATTTGCAAAGTTTTCTTTATCCCAAATAATTGCAACAGTTTTGCTACGATTTGCGTGACAAATGAAATTCGAAGCAGGTAGATGAGAGCAGAAATAGTTCGATTAATCCCCACATGGATACCCCTACTCCGTGCAGATATTAGATAATGTTTCCTGCGAACTCATTAGTGTGCATAGCGTCGTTGTTTGCACCTTGCTCCGGAGAATCCACCACGTAGCTCCCTGCTTACTCCCTCACTGCTCCCTCCCTGCTCCCACTCTGCCTCCTCCCTCCTCCCTGGACTGATTCGAATCTCGCTAACCCTGCGGACAGCGTGTGAAAATCCACATGTAGCATGCCAGCGAGTCGAACAAAGGCAATCGCAGTAATTAAATCGAAATCATGAAAAGAGGCAACAGGGAAAAGGAAAAGCAAAGGGAAAAGCAAAAGGAAAAGGAAAAAGAAAACTTTCCTTTGCTGCAGACGCAACGCAGACGACGCTGACTAATGGACCTCAGGGTCACAGAATGGAACCCGAAAAGAAAAACTTTTCGGTTGTCGCTTTAAAGCCTCAACAGAAAAACCACTTGATGCATATGCAGACTGGCGGTTGCCACAGCTGCGTTACGTATACGCAGCGTGTCCTCTAGTTTGGTTCATTAGGCACGCGCGCGCCGTGAAGGTTTCCATTGCTGCTCCACCTGGCCGACACTCTCTCTGTCTCTGTCTGGCCTGGCTTTGCTCTGTTTGTGCTACAAATCCATCTAATTAAAATCTACGCAGCAATGTTTCAAGGCGGCGGAATATGTTTAAGTCTGCTCGGGATCGGCTTTCTGCTCTGGCCGAGACTGTTGGCATAATCAGCATGCATGCGAGGCTGGCACTCGGTGCCGACGTCGTTCTACTGATGAATATTTATCAGCAGAGTCCCGACATTAATACCTACGATGCTATATACACATAGTTACATTATCTCTTGCTGTGTGAGGGGAAAATTGCGACGTATTCGCATTGCACAAACACGCACACGCCACTTTCAGTTGTGGCTGAGTGTAAGTGTGTGTGTGTGTGTCTGTGTGTGTGTGTGTGGCAAGCAGAAGTAATTATTATACACTTTCAGTGCGCAAGGATATTGAGTCATTGGGCCTAGATTGAAGGTAGTTTTTTGTCATATACTTAGGAAAGGTAATTGGGAGAGTTCTCAGCAGTTGATATAGTTATTATCATTTAGATAGTTGTTGTTAGAATTTGTAGCTACCTCAATTGAATATGAATATATATTTTTATTTTGTAGTTTTTACAATAAAAAATATAAATTGAAATTTGACCAGAACTATTCAAATCATTTGTCTAGCTTGCTTGTAATTATTATCATATTCACAAGATAATTGTCTGGTAGAGTTCTTAATATTGAAAGAGTCTTAGATATAAATTGAATATGAATATATAATTTTATGCTTCTGAGATTTTATAAAAGGCTATCATTGATGTTTAAGATTTAGTTTATAATTAGATTCAATTTCTAGTGTTTTTTTAGATCTCTTTAAATAGTTTTGTTTATCGAGAGGTATTTCTAGTAGAAGAAATTAATTTTATTGAGCCAATTGTGCTGTGTACTCAGTCATATAAAAGTGTTTTTGATTTAGAGAAGTTCCTGTTAGATTTTCGAATATACTCAACATTTAAAAAGTATTTTTGAAATATCTTTAAATACGGTTTGGTTTCTATCGAGATGTATTTTCTGACGAAAAAGAGATTAGCTTTTTTATTCAAAAACAAATGAATGATGCAGTAAGTACTCAATACATCAAAGAAGTATTTATATTTCTTTTAGACAAAAGTTGAGTTGCCTATTTGGAAGTTTAGAAAAACTTTTATAGATTAAAAAAAGCGAAGAAAGTTAAGCTGGCAGGAACAGTCAAGATAGTTAAGGGCAGGCAAAAATCGATTGAGATAGGGAGATTGAGAATAATAAGAAGAAATGAAGTTGATTTTTAGTCTTAACTTTTTTAGTCTTATCTTAACTTTTCATAAAACTTGATGATTTTAAAAGTTAAATTTATTTCTAAAGAGCATGCAAATGGCGGCTTGTGCTGCTGAACTTACCTGGTAGCAATTTCATTGTTTGCACACCGGCTGGGCAAACAGCTGCTCTCGCCTGGCCTGGTCTGGTCTCTGGCTCGTCCTCTACTCATGCCACATGCACTTGTCCACAATGTACACGAGGCGCACTCGCAGGGCGTCATTTGACTGGCGACTTGCGAGTCTCGAGTCCCGAGTCTCGAGTGGAGTCGAGTCGAGTCGAGTGATAATTGATATTTTATTGCATTTATTTTGAAGTGTATTGTGCGCGATTAATCTACCCGATAATTGCCGGGGTGTGTTGGAGCCACGATAATGATGATTATATGTGGCTGCAACAACTCTATATAGTGCTGCAGGGAATGGGGAATGGATGAGTCTCCCCATGGCTTGTGTCCCTGTGCCATGAATAGTTGCCAGGCTGACCCTGGAGGACGACGCAAAAAGTGTCCAATAAATGTTTCATAGTTGTCGTTGTTGCTGACATTGTTGACCTTATCAGAGGCGCAAACACATTTTTACACACACACACACACACACATCAACACACGCAGATGTGTGCTTTGTACGCCTGGGCGTATGCTACGACCAACCACATTCAGCGCGTCTTTTGTTGCCTGCGATGTCGCTCAAAAGTATGCAATAAACTTGCGGAGTTGAACCCTAAATATGCGACCTGGTCTCGTCTGCCGCTTTTTGGGTGGGTTGACAGCTCTAATATTAGAGGATTACGGCTAGTCGAACTATGCACAGTTAACACACATGCAAATGTGCTATGAGTGAAGATTGGCGACTACAACTTACCCTGCAAAGTGTGTGCAAGGGATTAAGTGAATTTTTGTAGCATGCTTTTAGGGTTATAATATCACGGATTAAAGAAGTAACCAATGTTGATTCTTATTTAATCAAATATATTTACTAAACTTTTGGGGTTTAATTAAAAAGTATCTTAAACAAATACTTTCCAAAGGTTTGAAAATTCAAAGAAAACTTTGAAACTCTCATATCTTAGTCCTATTTTCTGACTTTATCAGGGTCATGTCCGGATATATCATGTTGTTCATGTTCAAAAAAAAAAAAACAACCATTCAACTTCATTGTATTTTGAAGTGCCCCTCACACCCGTTCCCACAACTTACACGGTATTCACATAGCCTTAGTGAATTCCTTGCAGGTCAATGAACTTTGAACTGTCAAGTGCGAATGTCGCTATTTCAGCGTGGTTTGGCAGCCACAAAACTATATACCCTGTCTTGGTTCAACATACCCTGCCCACATTAGCTGCCAGAGCATAAAAAAGGTTACGTCAATCAATTGAGGGCAGACGCTTTGTCTTAGCATAGATAAAATGTGGAGCATAACATGCTAAGGCTTCTCCTTCTCTCTCTCTCTCTCTCTGCAGTATCCAACAGTTTGGGGCCCGCCTCACGCAGCTGCCATGAATGCCACATCGCCGAAATCGTCGCTGGTCAAGTTGGGCCTGCATACCAACAAACAGAAGACGCTAAAGGTCATGGTGCTAGGTCAGAGTGGCGTGGGCAAGACGGGTGAGACTCAGCTTCATAACGTAACAAATTCTTGATTGATACATCCTTACCTTCTTCTAGCCATGGTGGTGCGCTTCATAACCCGTCGATTCATTGGTGAATACGATCCGAACCTGGAGAAAATCTACACCTGCCAGACAACGTTGGACAACGAGGCGATACAGTTTGACATTCTCGATGCCACTGGCCAGTTGCAGGTGGGTGAATCTGATATGAGTTTGGAATGATTAACTAAGCAAGTGCTTTGCAGGAACTGGATGGGGTTACGCTGGAGTCGAACATACGCTGGGCAGATGCATTTATACTGGTCTACTCCATCACCGACAAGTGCTCCTTCGACGAGTGCAGCCGACTGAAGTTCCTCATCAACTACAACAAACGCAGACGCAAACTAGGCTCGGCCAGCAAGGTGAGGAACCCCCTCTCTATCACTGGAATGAGTTCCCTAATGAGTCTGTCTGTTCTGCAGGACTATACGCTGGATATACCCGTCATACTGGTGGGCAACAAGACAGATCAGCCTGGCGATCGTATGGTCAGCCTGGAGGAGGGACAACGTCGCTTTCGTGAGCTCTCGTGTGCCTGCTTTCATGAGATTTCTGTGCGGGAGAATGTCGATCAGGTCAGTGGAGAGTGGAGCAGAGAAGAAACCTCCATCTAATCTCTTGTCTTCAACAGGTGCAGAACGTCTTCCGCGATGTGTTCCGCTTCTGGCGCGTCTTTAGTAAATTTCCCAAGCTCAAACGTTCCACCAGCGATGTGGCCAATGCTGCTGATGGCAATCTGACACCCGATTCCGGTTCATGTTCCTTCTATGACAACACGCCCCTGGGCATGGCACGTCGCTCGTTTCTGCTGATTGGCAATGCCTGCCAGGAGGAGAGCAGCGGTGATCATACAGAATCAACAGATGACATTGCCAGCAGCAGCCTGGGCAGCTCACGCAGCGACATCGATGCACCATTCCGGAATCGCGCCTCCACCGATGGCACACTGTTGTCCCGTCCAAGAAGATGGCGGTATCCACCACCAGGTTGTCTCTTGCCGCACACTAACCGTGTCGAGCGTCGCATGAGCATCTCCACAAGGGGCAGCAATGCCAGTTACTGAGCTTTCTTTTAAACACACTTCCTTAGTTAGTCCAAATGTTGCGCCAAATATACTTGTAGCTAAATGTTGAAGATACTGTAAACGTGAAGAGTCTGATGAGTTCTGTGTGTGGAGAATGGCAGTATTACAAGATAAGGAAGGTTGCATGGGGAAGTAGTATGAAGTAGGTAAGTAGTAAGAGGAAGAACAGTCCTTTAAGGGCTTTTTGCAATAACAGATGTATGGAACATTCTATGGCAATAACAGGGGGAACCAGTCATTCAAGTAACACAAAGTACACTAGGAACTTAGGGTCTTGGGGACTTAGGGTAGGACTTAGGTTCACTTTGTGAGCTTTCCATCAAAATACGTTGAAAAGTTGAAGATACTGTAAAGTGATCGGGAGATATGAATATGATGAAGTGGATATGGGAACGTCCTCTCGTAGGGAAAATGTTTTATTCCCTAGGAAGTAACACAAAGTACACTATTAACTTAGGGTCTTAGGGAGTTCTTAGGGTCTTAAAGACTTACAGGGTCTTACCTAAGGACTTAGGGTTCCTTGGTGGGCTTTCCATCCAACTACGTTGGAAAGTTGAAGCTGTAAATGTAATGTAAAGTGATTGGGAGTAATATGAGTTCCTGGAGAAATCATTCCCTGGAGAAACAAGGAAAACAAGCCGACATCTTCTCAAGCAGACATGTAAGTAGCTCTGTGGGAACGTTTAATCAGGAAGTACCAAAAAAAAAAGAGAGTCTTGGTCATACTGTTCAGTTTTCACCGTACTTCAGGAGGAAAATAGGCTGAAGGCTTTCCATTTACCTCTGTTAGTTTTGTCTGCTTAGTCGTCTGTCTGTATAGGTATGTTTCAAATGGTCCTAGTTAGGTCTAGTTGAGCGATTCTTCTCCCTGTCGCTAGTTCGTCGATTTTAAGTCTCTAGAATCATGGAGCCAGTACTTACTGGATGTTCCTGAGATCAACGTAACGTTACGTATTTATTCTTTCACTAATTTGAAGATGACTTCATACGGAGCTATGTTTGTTAGCTTAACTATCTATATATTCATGTGTAGTAAAGTCTCTCACACGTGTCAGGCTGGTTCGAAAGATCATCTAATAATCCTCCACAGCTGTTCGTTATGTAATGCCAAGGTATAGAAAAGTGAACAAAAAACTGTCTCAAAAACTACAATACAAAAAATTAACCTAAAGAATCTACTACCCAATGTGGTCACACATTTATTTGCACTCTGCAACAATTTGAACAGCAAACGTATAAATAAGTATAGTACGAAATAAGTGCAAGGTCTGAGGCTAATCGTCATCTATCTTGAGCATATACTCCTCGGCGCGCAGGGCCAGCTCGCGTATGTTGCGCAGACAGCCGGCGGCAGCCAGTTGCAGTTCCTTATTGGTGGAGCCAATGCACTCCAGCAGAAAGGGCACTACACCACTCTGGAGGAAGAGAAGAGAAGAAGTGATATTGGAATGGGACAGAAGTAAGAAGAGGAAGTAGGAAGTATGTCCCCACCTGGTGCATCGTGATGCAGTTCTGTGGATCCATCGATAGCTTCTCCAGTGCCATGGCTGTGGTGCGATGCACATTGGGATTCTCGCTGGTCATGAACGTCACAATGGGCGTGACTGTGCGTAGTCTGCCGAATTCTTCGGTATTGGTGCCATAGCAGGCACAGGCAGCCACAGCCGCCGCCAGATACAGGCGAAGATTATCATCTGTGGTGTTGACCAGATCGGACAACTTGTAGATGACACGCAGATCGGTGAGAATGGCCAGATTGGTTTGATCCAGTGCAATGGTGGATATGGCCGAGCAAACAGCTGAGAGTACCATGATCTCCTTGGACTTGAGCAGCCCCACCACCAGCTCCATGGCACCCACCAGGCTGCGCACCAGCTCTGCCGAATCTGTGGCATTCTTGACACACGGACAAATCGCATAGGCTGCCTTGGCCTGCACGCGTGGACTGGTGTTCTTTAGCAGCGACCAAACCAGACGCACTGCATCATGCTCCTCCAGTTCGCGCATACATTCGTGATCCTCGGCACACTCCTTGATTGCCATTGCCAGATTCTCGAGCAGCGGAGCATGTGAGGAGTTCAACAGTGCCACCATCAGTGGCAATCCGCCGGCACTTTTGACCGCTCTGCGATTCTCCGAGAGGCGCACACACTCGGAGATGGCACCCGCCACATTTGTGAGCACCTCGTCGCAGTCATCGTTCAAGAGGTTCACCAAGTGAGTCATCACATTGAATTCCTCCATTTCCCTTATATTGGCATCGGTTGTGGCACAATTCCAAATGGCGCCGGTGGTGCCACGCAGCAGTGGCTTGTTGTCCCTGATCGTCTTGTCCTTGATGATGGCAATCAGAGGCTGCAGTCCATCCGCCTCACGTATCTGATCCCGAGCAATGCGATCTGTGGCGCACTGATAAAGAGCCGCACTGCACTCCACCTTGAGCTCAATGTTATCCATCTTTATGTATCGCACTATATCGGCTATCATGCCCTCCGTGGTGATGGCCAGCTGGAACTTGGGCTGCGAGGAGCACTTCCTCACGGTGCCCATTATTGGGATGACCACATCGATGTGAATGGACTTCAGCAGCTTGCCCATGAGCGGCACAATGCCACTCTTGCGCATCTGCTCCATGTTGTGCTTCGAGTCGGCCAAGGTCCAGAGAGCACGTGCCCCAGCACGTGTCATGTCCAGGAATTCAATGTCCGCCACACTCAGTTGCTCTCGTGGAGTTATCAATGTGCTGCAAGGGAGAGTGACTTAATAAATGAAAGATATAGTGAATAAAGATCATCCTACGTCTTATTGATATCCAGCAGATCGACCAGCTTGGAGATGCCATTGCAGTTCCGTACATATTTGCGTGCCAGACGCACTTTGCTCACATTGGCCAAGGTCTCGGCGGCCATTGTCTTCAGGGCCTTCATGGACGAGTTGAGTACGTCGACAATCAATGGAATGCCATCGAGATCGACGATGGTCTTGCGTATATCAATGTTCAGTGTGATGTCCGAGAGCACCGTGAGGGCGCCCAGGGTGCATTTGGTGTCATTGCATTCCAGTATGTTGACCAGCACATCCAGGCCCCCAATATCCTGTATGGCAAACTGATTGATTTGCACCTTCAGATCGTAATCCTGCAGGCAGCACAAGGCTACAATGGTTGCCGTCTGATTGCCCGACTTGATGTACTTGACCAGTTTCTGTATGCTATAGTAATCGGCAGGTGTTTCTGCTGCACGTGCCACATCCTTCCAGCGCTCCTCCTCATCTGTCGATGATTCCTCCTCGGTTGTCTCCGAATCCTCGTCAGCTAATTGTCGTTTATCGCCTTTGAAACGATCCGGACAGGATCCACACTGTACTTTATGACGCGGTCGCGCATTCATTTTGTTCTTATAAATAAATAACTTTCTCTATTAAAATATAATTGTTTAATTGCTGTTTAACGTGTTGGCGTCGTCATTTAACACTTCTGCTTGGCGACGTCGTACACAACTTTTCTGTATAGGAATTTATGTTTTTGCTTACGTAAAGGAATTTCAAATGCCAGTTAATAATCGATTAAATAACAGTTGTCGCCAAGGCAACGATACATTTTGACTACAACAACAATCATACATATTTTTTGAACGTATGTATTTGTGCTTTGCAAGTTAGCGTGTTGCTTATATGCATATTTTATACAAATCAACTGATAAAACAATAGAATGTTTTTAAATGCAAATATAAATGACGTCGATAAAAGAAATGTCCTAGTTGCAGTGAGGTTGTGGTGCGGCGAGTTACGTTTGCATACATAACTGGCTGAACTCGATAACAACTTCGATAGCTAACAGTGTGTGCATTCAAATAAAAATGCAATTAAATGATACTGCACTTGTTTCAATGTCAATGACTCAAATTTATTTGATTAAATTTTAACTTAAAAAAGAAAATAAATATATTAAAATATATTTTTTACTCAATGAACAAAGTAAGATATTTGCATGAGTCTTCACTTTCGATTTTAAAATGTGCGCCCACATTAGCGCCCCCTAGCGTAAATAGCGCGAAGCAGCCGCATTGCGGCGAATTGAAGCTGGCCGCTGTAAGAGAGCAACGGTCACACTGCACAACAGCTGTGCCATGTCTCTGTTGTGTTTTCTTTTTTCAATTTAAAAACCAAGCGTCAGTCGCGTGTTTACTTTCTTAAACATAGAAACAGTTGAAAACAGTCATGGGTAACGCAAGTGGCAAAAAGGAATCGGACAATGTGTACACGTCGGAAGAGTTGCGTTTTTTGGAGACAGCGTACCGCAATGCCTCGGGCGGTGCATTGGAAAAGCTAACCTCGGATCGGTTGGTGGTACGTTCTCGGTCTCTCTCTCTGTGTATGTGTGTGTGTGTGTGTGTGTGTTGGGTCGTTGCACTTGCTGCAGCAGCACGAAAATCAATGCCATCCTGCTGCAGTCCCGGTCACAAGTTCAAGGTTTACTGCAATTCACTGTCATGCGACTTCTTAACGGAAGCACAAATACCGATACACACACTCACACACATACATGAAATATATACGCATAATATACACACGCACGTACACGGGTGAAAGCAATTGTCATTCGTCACCAGAGGCAGCGGCAGCGGCAGCGGCGTCTACGTTGGCGACGTTATCAGCGATATTGCTCGCACTTTGCATTGATTACGGGCGGCAATGTGTGTCCAATTTGTATGCCTTGCGCATTTGCGCTTTGGTTTTGTTTGTTTTCTGCTTTTGTTTAATTTGCTTGCTAACGAATTAATCGTGATTCCAATGGGGGCACTCGGCTCACTCACATAATTATGCGGATAACCCGAAAAGATTGAATTTATCGTAAACAATAAATGTGACTAGCCCAGCACTGTGGCATTGTTTATTGCGCAATCAGTGCCCCTTCCCCTCTTCCCCCCGTCCCTCAATTTGATGCCCAAAGAATGTGCCAACGATCGCATAATTTATTTTGATTCTCTTGATACCGTACGAAAACAGGAAGCATGGTCACAAACAATCGAGCGATCGCTGGCGGAGAGCACGGCTCAGTTTCTGTTTATGCCCACGAAGCCGGGCCAGCAATGCATCAATATACCCTTGAAGAAGTTCGGGGAGCCCTACTACATCATGGAGCGTGGCAGCATCGAGCAGAAGATGCAAATGTTGCTTGCCTCAATGCAACGCAGCTCAACAGACAGTTTCAACATCAAGCAACTGGAACAGGTGAGAAAGAGAGAGAGGGAGAGGGAGTTAAATGAGTGATATACTCGTAATCTTATCTCTCATTGGAGACAACTTACATATATCATTGACTCAACTCACTTGTTATATAGTTATGTAATTGTTTATCTAATTCTCTTCCCTCTTTCCAGTACATTCACTCCGTCATCAAGAGCTATGTGCATCTGGAGAGCACCTCAAAGAGTTCAAACATCAAGGATTGGCAAGATTTGGGTTTCATTACCACAGAACGTTCGGCCTGCACCTTTGCCAAGGGTCTGATGCGTAATCTGAGCAAAGATCTGGAGCACACTATGCCCAATGAGACGCTCGAACGTTGGCTGCATGTCACGCCGCAGTTTCTACAGTTGTGGCGCGAAGTATTCGCACAGCTGTACACACGCCACGGCGGCAGCAGGCGCACACTGGTCAAGGAGATTGAAATTTGCATTCTGCCTCAGCTGTGCGGTGCGTCTCATATATATTTATATAAATACGTATATATAGTGTATTGTTCAGTCATAACAATCGTTAATCATTTGTGTATACAAATTGCAGATGCACCGCAGAACAGCCACTACAGGCCGATCATCGAGCTGCCACATGTGCTGTACATTAATGCGCAGCTACCCCGCGAGATGCGTCACAAGTGGCGTTTTCTATTCTCATCGAAGATACACGGCGAGAGCTTCTCCACCATGCTGGGCAAGATGTTGGACAAGGGACCCACGTTGTTTTTCATCGAAGACGAGGATCAATACATATTCGGTGGCTATGCACCCGAATCGTGGGCCCTCAAGCCCCAATTCGCTGGCAACGATACATCTCTGCTGTACACACTCAGTCCTGCCATGCGCTGCTTCAGCGCCACTGGCTACAATGACCATTATCAGTATTTGAATCTTAATCAGCAAACTATGCCCAATGGACTGGTAAGTTAGAGGCTATATACAACTATATAAATATGTATTAGTTATTGATTATTGTACTAATTTCATGTGCCTTTTACAGGGTATGGGCGGCCAGTTTGAGTTCTGGGGTAAGTGAGAGCAGTTAAGTTAACAATTTAATATATATCTTATTGTTTTTATCTGTTGCGCAGGTCTCTGGCTGGACTGCATGTTCGGTGAGGGTCAGAGCGTGGAGAGCTGCACCACATATGGCGACTATGTGCAGCTGAGGTGAGTTTGAGTTATAGAAACCTTATGGAGAGCTGAACTGAATTTAATTTATATATTTCAGCAAGCGCAAACAATTTAAGATACGCAACTTGGAGGTTTGGGCTGTGGGCGATTTGCCTGTCAAGGGTGATGAGGATGGTGAAGGCGATGGACAGGTAGGAATGCTATTTAAGATATATACTACATGCATAGAGTGATGAAGAGCGCAAATCAATGGATGCATGTGGAGTATGAATGAATAAGTTGACAAGGGAAACAATATGCAGAAGAAAGTGCAGAGTTGGAGTAAGCCTGTCCTGCTTGGTGTGCTGACTAATTGTAGTCGAGTTAAGAGTGGTAACTCTATAATTCACTACGTCCAAGCTGGACTAAAGAATCACACGAATGCTACTGAGAATCAGCCTGGCTGAGGGCGTGGGTAACAAATAGCTCAAGCTCGAACGGAGTAAAAATCGATGGTTAAAAATCAATGATTAAGCTTGTTCTTGTTGCATTACAAATCATACTTGTTTCATTGTGCTAATCACAACTCCTTTTCCATATAGAAACGCTCTATACTCGATGGTAATCTGGAGGATCGTGCCATGCTCGAGATTGCCGGCAAGCAAATGCATTCGGATGGACTGCGTGAACCTGGCATGGACGATTGATGGTGGTCGTCGTCGTTATCGCTCTTGATGTTGATGGATATAGAAGGCTTGCTGGTTTTATCATGTTCAAGAATTTATAGCACTATCTCTCTATGGGGTGTGCAGTTAAGGAAACCTTTACATATTTACTCTAGCCTTAAATACCTTCTTGAGAGCATAGAATACTCGTACTTCTGTGAGCAAGAAGAAGAAACTCGTTGTTCTTTCCATTCCTACAAATTTTTGCGTAGTTTTTAAAAGTTTATACTCACACACACATATATATACATATACATATATATGTACGATCTATATACTCTATAGATGAATAAGTGAATACGTAATGTATTATATGCATAGTGTCTATGTAATACTGAGAGTATTGTTGTTGCGTTTTAGGACTACAAGTGAAGTGAACTTTTCAAAAGCAATGTAATCGATGCAATCGTCGATATATAATATATCTATCTATACATATGAATAATACATTTTTTTCCGCGTCAAAGAATAAATCGCATATTGTTTGCTGAACTCAAATTGATTTATTTATTGCTAAATTACTTTTGTAAAATGTAGCTACATTTATGGTGGGTAATTAGTTTAAGATTAGATTCTGTTCTCTTGCTAATGTGTCTCTCTCTTTCTATATGTCCACAGCGTAACCGGAGAGTGTCACGCCGGGTGCTATCTCCTCCTCCACGTAGGAGCCTGCCTCCTCGAACGAACGTGCATTGCTGTTGTCCTCGAAGCTGCGACCCACACTCGCTGGCGTCTGTCGCAGTGGCGGCGCACGTTGCTGTCCGAAATTGCGGGACACACCATAATTGCCGCCCGCGTACTGACCCTGATCGTCATCGTAGCGACGCCCCGTGGAGCGCAGCTTGGGCGCCTGGAACGTGTGCTGCTCGTTGTCCGCATCGTGGCGATTGTGGAAGTCATAGGTGCTTGTCTCCGAGCCACGTGGATAGTTTGTCTTGCGCAGCATGGCCTTGAAATTGAACGGTGCATCCTCGGAACTCTGCCGGGGATCAGCAAAGGAATGTGGAATGGAATCTTTGTAATACTGCAGCGGGATACTTACATCGCCTTCGTTGCGCCGTGACATGTTCTGCAGCTCGCGTATGGGATCTGAGGGAGGATACGAGGAGCGTTGCTGATAGTTGCGCTGCTGCTGCTGCATGGGATTATTGCGATTGTAGTAGTTGGACGAGGGCATGGGCGGCGGCGGAGGCGGTGGCGCCGCGTAGCCCTTCAACGAGTTGCGACGCGAGCCGGAACGATGTACGCCGCCCCAATTGTTGTTGCTGCTCTGGTAGTTGTTGTAGGCATTGTTATACGCATTCATGTTGCGCTGCATTTGGTTTCTGACGGAGATTGAAGAAGGAAATGTGAAGGGAAAGATGACAAAGAAGCTTCTCCATTTCGACTCACCTTCTCAGCTGTTGTGGATCTCGAAAGTAACCCTGATTGTAGATGTTATCGCTCTCGCCCATGCGATCCCAGTTGGTCTGGCACGCTTGCTCCTTCTTGTACGCATTGTAGGTGAGCAAGCACGAGGTCATCGAGGGATTACGCTGCAGTGGACTGTCCCAGGCCTCGTCATCCTCGGTCTGCTGCAGCAGCAGATGATTGGGAAAGGTTTGACGTGAAATCGAATTGGCCGGATCGACCATATATTGTGTATCATAGAAGGGTATCTGATCCAGGCGGAAGGGCATCTTCTTGATGGGCACAGGCAGTGGTCCCAGCTGTGCCGAGTTCACCTCGCGCATGTTGATGCGCTCAAAGGGCACAGCACGCGTACACTTGTTGAGCCCGGCCACCATGCGCTGATTGTAGATGTGCACCTGAAGGAGGGAGAGAGCGAGGAGTGAAGAAGAGCTTGATCAAAAGTTCCCTTCCTTGCTCACCTGCTGGGACAGATTGACAAAGTCCTGAAAGCGTGCGGCCCGGTAGTGCAGCAGCACCTGGAAGATTGACTTCTCGCGCCACTTCTTGGCATAGGGTCGTATGAACTCGGCCGTGTTCTCATTGAGCTGTCCGGACTTCTCGTTGACCAGCGGCGGCAGTCGCACTTTGTCGCGAAAACCGCGAAAAGCTAAGCGAGAAAAGAAAGAGAAGAATTCGTAAAGGGGTTAGTTACATTAGGGGTAGGTGTGGTGCCAAAGGGGGGCGTCAGCTGTCACCTTAATTTAATTAAATTTTCATTTATTTTCTATGCCGCACTTATAATTCATCTCTTCTAGGGGTGTGGGTGACGCTAAGCCGATTGGTTGCATCATCGAAAGGGGTGTGAGGGAGGTAAGACGTCAATGGGGGGCGGGGGGTCATCTTAAGGGGGTTGGCCCGCCCACTTAAGCTGCTTAAGGCACTTGTGCAACACACGAAAGTCGGACTTGTGGTTCGATAACGCTTCGATAATGCGATAGTTTATTGGTATTGGCAGAGTACGAGAGTATTCTGTATTGTTCCTACGCAGTATATATATAAATAGTGGTATATTTAGTATTTTTTGAAAGGAGCTTCTACTCTTTCTCTCTATTCGTCGACCGATGCCTGTTCGATTTTGGAGATGCGCACCGCAGCGAGCGCCTCGTCCTTGCGCGCCTCCAGAAACATCTCGTCCGCCTCGGAGGGTGTTTCGCTAATGTCGATCTGCTCCTCCTCGAATTCCCTAAGCCTATCGACTTGAGTTTTTGCTTTACCTTTTTGTATCTTGGAAGCAGCCTCGTCGTGCTGTCCCGGCGCCTTCTTGCCCACTGCGGGAGAGGGTTGAGAGTGGTTAGCTAGACTGAATAGGTCTGTCCGTTCTGGCACTTACTTTTGAAGACCTTGCCGCCCTTGACACGCTTACGTGCAAGCAGCGCACGCATCATGGACTGCACCTTGATGACCTTCTTCACCTGCAGCTCGTATTGCCTGGCGAAGTGGGCGAAGTAAGTAAAAGAATGAGGGGGGGATATATTATTGCCTACCTGGCCAAGAATTCATCGTTGTAGTAGCGTAGGAAGACCTTGGTCTTGCCCAGCACCCAACCCTCCATTTTGAGGCGCAAGAACAGCAGGCGGCAGTTGTCCTTGGTCATCTCGACGGGCTCATCGAAGTCAAAGGCCAGAAACTGATAGCTGTGGGAGCAGAAAAGAGAAAGGTCTAACCGACAAGGCTCTACCCATCGCTACCCTCACTCACCGCTTGAGAAACTCCTCGAAGGGCAGCCGTGTGGAGTAACCACGCTGTCTGGCTATAACCGTATCCAGCACGCCCAGCGCCTTCATCTGCTGTTGCACCACATCCGAGTGGAAGGCACGAGGCTTGTACTCCAGATCGGCGCGTATGCAGCGCACAAAATGCACGCCAAGATTTGCGTTCTGGGTGAGCATTTTAAGCAGCGTGAGGCAGGTGAAACGGAAGTTGGCCGCCATGGTACGCAAATTGTTCACCTGCGAGATGCAGCCCGCGCTCAGCGTGTTGAGAGTCTGCGAAGGAGAGGAAACAAAATAAAAGATGAGGCTAATCCTCGCCATGAATTGATCCTAACTCACATAGGACTTGCGCTCCGTGTCGTCCTTATGCTGCACTGTCTCAAAGGGCATGGTGAGATTGCCGGCCTTGGTCAGTTGATTGGTAAACATGAGCATGATGCTCTCGTCCAGCGAGGAGCGGAACGTTTCGATCATCTCGGGCGGCACAAAGTCGCGATTGATGTCGGTGAAGGCGCGCGTATCGTAGATGATGCGACCCGTGTAATGGGCCACAGATAGCTCCGTGGCAGTGTGCTTCTTCACGAACTGGCTGTGCTTTTCCGACACGCGATCTGCGAGAGAACAAGAGAGCATGGAAGAGAGTAGCATCAGAGAGATATCATGTGCCTAGCTTACCCATTATCAAGTCCTGATCCTGACACGAACGCGAGGCATCGTCTATGATATAGAAGAGTCCATCGGGCTTGGTCAATAGATTGTCCAGTGCCGTCTTGTTATCGTAGAAATTCAGATTGATGGTATCGATATCCTCCGCTTCCATTTCGAGCATTTCACTGATGAAGATGCGCTGATTGTAATGATATTGCATCTGCTCGTTCAGCGTGTTGATGATCAGCTGCTCCAGTCCATTGCGATTGAAGCACTCGAAGCCAAACATGTCGTGCACGATGATGGCGTTGGTATCACCGCTGTAGGAGGAGGTTAATGAAGAAGGAGATTGATCAGGGATTAGCATTGAGAGAGCTAAAGAGAGAGATATAAAGAAAGATCAGTAATCTATACTGAGGGAGAGTAAAGGGAAGATCAATGATCATTACTGAGATAGAGAAGAGATAGATCAGTACTGATCAAGAGAAAGTGTTAATTGATCGTATTGAGACAGGGGTAAATGAATCACTGAGATGGTCTGCGAGGGAGTAAAGGGAAGATCAGAGATCCTTACTGAGAAAGAGAGGGAATAAATCAGAGAATATAACTGATCGAGAGAAAAGTTTCAATGATCATATTCAGACAGGCGGTAAATGAATCACTGAGCAGATCTGAGAGAGAGTAAAGGGAAGATCAGTGATCATTACTGAGACATCAGTATAGACAGAGAAAAAGAAAGGATAGATCAGTGATAAATACTTTAAGAGAGAACAGTTTACCGATCGAGAGAAACTGATAGATCTGTGATCAGTACAGAGAGAGAAAATGTTCTGTGATCGTACTAAGACTGCGAGAAACACATCACTTGATCAGAGGGAAGTGGACTAGTGATCAGCTCTGAGAGAGAGTAAGGTATAGATCACTAACCAGTACTAAAAGAGAGAGAAATAAGGCATCTCTGCTGTGACTTACAAGACGGCTCGCGGGAAGGACATGTTCATGTTGATTCTGTTGATAATGAAGTCCACCAGGCGCGAGTAGAGCGTGGAGGATACCGCATCTCGTGCATCCCGGGCCTCCTCTGTGGTATATTGTCGCCGTTCCGCTATTCCCCCCTTAACCATAATGAAATTTGTCAAGGACCACATGAACTTCTTCTCATCCACGCGCAAAAGATCCGCAATGCGTGAAACAATGTCCGAGTTCTCCACTTCGGCGTATTTGCCCGCCTGACGGAAACGGATGTTGCCGATATTCAGAATGGCCGCCAGCACTTTGCGCACCGTCTCCAACTGTTTGTGACTGAAGTCCAAGTCCCGCAAGATGCTCTCGAACTCACGATAACGTTCCACATTGCCCTCCGGATCGTCGCGATGATATTTCAACTTAGTCGGTGCCACATCTGGTGGAATGCGCAAGTAACGATAGCCACGATCGGCCTTGAGATTATAGTCCTTCAGTTGATTCTGTTGCTGAATGAAATCATAGAAATAATAGAAGATATGGAAGTTATGCTGGCTGCCATCGGTGGTGGCAACACGCAGTTTCTCCAGCATGTACATGTTGAAGACAGCGCCGCTCATCTTTCCCGTCTTGCCGAAGGTCAGACAGTATTGGAGCACGCAGCGCGTGGAATCGTTGTTCACCGGAGTGCCGGCATTCACCAGCATCAGGATGGCCTTGATGGAGTTCTCGACACGTCCCGTGGCGCCACGATTTCCTGCTCCCAGAAAGCACAAATGCTTGATCAGCAGACGGGCATTGGTCGTCTTGCCCGAGTAGCTCTCGCCGGAGAAGACGACATGCTGCGGCTCGCGATGATGCAGCATGTCCTGGTAGGCAATGTCGGCAACCGAGAAGATGTGCGGCTGATTCTCCGAGCGTGACTTGAAGCGGTACTTGGCATGGAACTGAAAGAGTATTAAAAGAGAAGGGATCAATGGATGTCAAAGGGTAAGGAACTGCCTTCTTCTACCCACCTCCTGGCTAAACTCCTGCTTGATGTCATTGGAGTTCAGCGAGAGCAGAATGTCGCCTATGAAGCTATAGGATTCACCCATCTCAATGCGATTGCGCAACGAATCGAGTATGCTCTCGTCCACGGGATTCTCTAGAGCAGCCAAATCTTCTGGATACATGCGCTCCGGCTTCTCCTCGAAGCGTTTTATGTAGCCACGATCCACAAACAGTTCGGGTTCCTTGTACAATGTCTTCACGTCGCGTGCCAACTCCAGCATCTCAGCCAAATCCGAACGCATTTCCTCCTCGTTCTCAATGAGCTCCGTTAGAAATGGATGCTCCACCATTTCCACCATCATGGGACGATTTTCGGCATTCTTCTCCAGACATTCGGCAATGAAATCATTGATCTGCTGTGACCAATTTGTGGGGCGTATCAAAGTGGGCGGAGGATTGCGGACAATGGCGAACATGGCCCTGGTGGGATGCATGTCCGCAAAGGGAGCTTTACCATCGGCCAACTCGATGGTGGTGATGCCCAGAGCCCAGACATCGCAACGCACAGTTATATCGGGCTCCCGCGACTCCATGGCAGCAACCACTTCGGGGGCCATCCAACAGGGTGACCCTATGCAGGTACCCCTCTTACCCAGCGTCGAGTCCACCTGACGCGACAAGCCGAAGTCGCAAAGCTTTACACGTCCATTCTTGGTCAGGAGTATATTATCGCCACGTATATCCCGATGCAGCACATGGTTGCGATTCAGCTCGATCGCTGCCCGACAAGTCTCCCTTATGATATACGCAATGTGCTCCTCACGCATGCGACGATCCAACTTCAACAACCGATTCACCATATCCACAGCGGTGCCCCCAGCGCAGTACTAAGCGGACGAGAGAGAGAGAACATGGATTACCAAAAAGTGACCAACGTGGACTTCGAAACTAACCTCCATGACAAACCAAATCTCATCGGGTCCATTGGGCTTCGATAGCTTGTAGACGCCATAGAACTCTGGCAGATTGGGATGTGCACAGTAGTCACGCAACGTGCGATATTCCTCCTCAATGGACACCTGATGTTCCTCATCGTAGTGCTGAATCTTCAGTGCAACAATGCGATCATTGTCCAGTTCCTTGGCACGAAACACCTTCGCATTGACACCCTGTGCGATCTCCTCGTAGATCTCGAACTTATCCGTCGGATCCGGTAGCTGGGAGTACGGTAAATGCATCTCGACTCACCAGTTTACTAACTGAATATCGAAGGATCTGCAGTAGGTTAGGATCTTATTGAGGTTAGGAATGTACATAAATGATCTGGGTTGTTGCTGCAAAGCGTCTGAGCTTTATCTATGGGGCTTCCCTTAGTCTTGGGGTGTTGGAAATTATGAGACCGTGAAAGATTTAATTATGATGGGTTCTTATGTAAACTAGAACGAGGAAATGTGGGTATTCAATGTAGGTATTCTTGGTTAGAATACATAAAAGAGAATCAATTGAATAACTTAATAGAGCCAGAAGTCAGAACAGCTATAAGTTCCAAAGGTCTTTTTACTTCATAAACCAAAACTTATATAACTCTTCCAAAGAGTCGAAAGTTCTTAAACAAACACTTTGATCAACTTAAACACAAACTATATAAATAGATTAAGTCTCCATTTGTCCAATTTCAAAGCAACTTATATACTCTGCAGTTACAACTTTGGTATATCCTTTTTGATGCTCAGAACCGACCTTTCTCTCAGTTGACTGCTTGGGTTATCCTTTCCTTTTCTTAACGTTTCCCCGAACCGAGCGCACGCTTGCAGCACGTATCGCTGCAGAAAGCCAACTGAAAGTTGTGCAAATGGAAACGTGGGCTTTTTACCAGACCCCAAGAAGCCCCGCAAGGTCGCCGAGGCACGTCTGTGTAGCTGCCCCTTCGAGAGGAAGAGAGCCCGAGACAGACTTGTGGAGGGGTTTGCAGAATGCACCTTGGGTAACTATTAGACAACTAATTGAATTAGTCGCATTCACGTGCAGTAGCATCTCAAGAGTGACAGAGACACCGCTACTGTTGGAAAGAGAGAGCATTAGGTTGAATAAAAGTCAGCTGATTGACAGACTAATCGTGTCGGGGGTCTTATTTATTTCTATTTACACGCAGTTGTGGGGGGGGGGGGTTCTGGGGGAATCGATTGCTAAACTAAACATAAAATATACACACACTCGATCAATAAGTCGACGTATTCGTATGCCTATTCGATAATTTAAGTGTATAGTTTAATCTAATTAAATTTGCGCATTCATTAATCGTATCATATTTTATAATACTGTCGTTTAATTGTTTTTACTGCTGTTGCTATTGAAGAGAAGTCTTTTTCTTCAGTTCTCATTGCTTGTGTTGCTCCATTCTCCACTTCTTTCTCTCCCTCTCTCTGTCTCTGTCTCCTTCTCCGTCTCTCAATTGCAGACGCTTATCCACTCCTCCACGTGGCATTCGTCGCATTCAACGCTACAGCACCATTGAAATCTACAGCGACAGCGCTCGGCTCGTCGCTCCTTGACTTGGCTATGGCCACGCCCACAGCAAAGGGAGGCGCAGCCATCGCTGGTTGTGGTGTTGCGGTTGCATTTGCGACCCACAGTGCCTGTAATAGAAGGAAGAGAGTAAGAAATAATGAGTTTAAGATAATATCGATATTATTTGTTATCGATAGTGTATCGATAAACACTAAATTTAAATTAAAAACATAAAGCTGTCACTTTTACGATACAGAGAGAAAGAAATAATGAGTTTAAGCTAATATCCATGTCATTTGTTATCGATAGTGTATCGATAAACACTTAATTTAAATTAAAACGTAAAGCTGTCACTTCTACGATACATCAAATGCTGCCAATTATGTTGGTAACTACAAAACTAATGACGATAGTAATCGATAATTGGTTTTTTCGAATTTTCGAATCTATATAATGTTAATTTAATGGCGATAGTTATCGATGATTGTTTTTCTCTAATTTAAAAATTTAATTAGCTATGAATTCCATCGAAATCCAGCTTGTTGTCAAATAATCGGTATTAATTTAATCCGTATGACTATCGATAACTCTTTCATCGCCCATTTCCATATTCCACATCAATATTTCTACATCTTTAGTAATCAACAACATTAAACCATATCAATCAAATACGATTTAGTTAAATTAAGCCTTGTTTGCAATCGATTAACCAACTGTCTATCGATAGTCTCACGTCTGCTGGCGACAGCTTCACGTTGCGGCCATTAAAAGACCATAAATAAACAATTAAGTGCAACTAGAAGCAAAGTATCATAATTTTTAGATGTTAATTGCCAACGTTAATTGCCTTCATTTGGCCCGACACGGCACATGAATCACGTAGGTGAAAGGGGGGTGAATGCAGGGGTAGGGGATGGACTGGGGGTAGCCACAGTAGCGACGGGTAGCCAGGCAGCCCCAAGTCAACGATTAATTATAAATTTGTGTCGTAATTAACACTTTAAACTGGCCCGCGCAGCTGAAGTTGCTTTTGATAATTTGCAAATGTGTCAACAGTCGAGCAACAACAATAACAACAACAACAGCACCTGGACAGCAACAACAACAATAACAACAACTGGGCAGTAACAACAACAATGGCAACAACATTTAGCGAGAAGCAGCCGCAAAATGGCTAACAAAAATTGCAAGTGGCAGTTGAACGTTCACGTCGATCGAGCTGATGTTGTTGTTGCCAGATTGTTGTTGCCGGATTGTTGTTGTTGTTGTTGTTGCTGCCGCGTACGTGCCGTGCGCATGCGCACTCGCGCTGCCTCGCTCAACTTTTGTCGCCGCACCGCATTTTGAGTTATGTGGCATGTTTGGTAGCTCAGTTAATAAATGGTTTTTATTTTGTTTTCATTTTTATCTCAGTTGTTGTTGCTGTTGTTGTTGTTGTTGCACGGCTGCTGTTAATTTGCATTTGTGATTTATTTATTAGCGGCAAATCAAATTTATCGCCAAAAGCCATGCTAATAAATCATTTTTAATTAGTCAACTCTTGTTGCAGTGTGACCGAATTTTCAGTGGCATAAATTCATCAGCTAAATTAGCTAAATTATTTGTTTGGTATTTCCTTTTCGAGTACTTTGATTAAGTGAAGATTAATCTACTGGAAACTACGAATATTTAAATTTATTGAAAGGTTTTTCAGAAAAGTTTTTAAGAAAATGAGTTGGAGAATAGAGAATTATAATCGGGTTTTAAGGAAGATTAGGCTCATTAGAAGAGGCTTTAATTGACAGGAATAAAGTATGATAATGTCGAACCTAAAATAACCTAAGATGAGAACTTTACTGTTTGACCCAATATAATAGCTTTATTATTATTTTGGAAAAATTTAAGCATTGATTACTAATACATTATATTTTATTTATTTTATAATTAATAATTATTATAAAAGACATTTGTAAAGCACCTTCTAAAATTACAGAAATAAGAACAATCACATCAGAGAAAATTTTTAGAAGTATCATTATTTTTAGAAAACATAGAGTTATTATAAAATAGCTCTAAGCTGACTCCTTCTGCTCAATAGATCAAATAATTTTCAAAGGGATTTTTATATCCTTAATTTAATATTCGTCTTACACTGTACACACTTTTCTATATTTACTTTTTCCTTTTATCACTTTCTCTCAATCTAAAGTTCTTATTATATTAATATTTTCCCTTTCATTTCATCTCCCCCTCTCTCTCTCTTCTCCATGCATACTCACCCTGTATATCTGCGCCCAGATCACGCTCACAAAAGTTGGGCGAGCGTTGATAGTAGAAGAGCGACGTCTCCAGCTTTCGTGCCATGCGCGCAGCGTTCTTATCCGCATTCGGTTGGCGCGTGCCACGTTCGGTGTCCCCGTCGCGCTGTGTGTCGCGACCCTCGAGCAGGCCAGACACATCGGCGACTGTCATATCGCCATTGGGACCGACTCCACCGACTCCTCCTCCACCTCCATTGCCACCGTTGGACTTCTTGTTGCGTGCTCGCTTCAGCACCACCACCGGCTCACCGTTGCCCAGATTCGACTGATCCACCAGTATTGCCTTGCGGAACTGATGCTTCAGCACTCTGCCCACAATATGAAAATCCGGTGCCGATTTCCAGCAGGTCTTCAGCTGGCAGCTGCCCGACATGCCGTGGCACTTGCAACGGAACTCCATGTTGTTCGAGACGGCCTGCAAGGGGAGTGAAGATGGGAAGAAGTGTGGATTATAGTAAAAATAGAGAGAAGCATATTGACATTTTAAAGGGAATTGGATTGGTATTAAAATTACTCTATTCTTCTTTATTCAATTGAATCCTGACAATTAAATTTCAAAAACACCTCAGTAATTTCCAAATTCTTCAAACTCTCCTTCAACTTGTAGGAAAACGAGCAAGCTTTGGTTCAAAAAAAAAAAAAAAAAAAAAAAAAAAACTGAAGGTGTAGTCTAATGATCGATGAGTAATCGAATGAAGAAAGTTTCTTTTTTTTTTTTTATACAAAGGAAATCATTCAATATTTTTTTTTTTTAAATTTTCGACAAATCATTAAATCAATCAATTTTTTATTAATGAAATATGTTTCCATTGCTTTTTTATAGAACTATTCTAAATGACCATGAAAACACATCTTACAGTATTAATGGTATTTATTAAAGACTAAATTTAATAAAGCAACAGAATTTCAATATGGAAATCTTTCTTTACTTTATTTCTTTCTTCTCTATTCAACCCCATCAATCCCTCCACCGTACTCACCATTCTGCCTGCATGATTATTGTGCAGATTGATTTTGGACTGAATATCGCCGGCCTTCTCGCGACAGTCGAGAAACAACTTGGAGTACTCCACACCGAAGTCCATGTTGTGCGAACAGCCTCCCCATTTCCAGCGACTGGCGATCTTGGAGCGTTCGTATTTCTTCTCCTCTTCGGGCGTTAGAATCTGATTGGTTTCCAGATACTGTAGAAACTGTTTCTTCTCCTTGTCCAGCGATTGACGCAGATTCTTGTTGAGCGTCTTGCGATTGATGGTCGGATCACAGCCGCAGGACATCAGACGACCTTGACTGCAGGCGCGAGCCACGCTGTGTGCTACTCCCGCGGCGGAGATGGCAAAGGCGAATGCGCTCTCGCGATAACCTAAGAGACAGAGAGAGAGGGAGAGAGAGGGGTAGGGGAAGGAGAAGAGTTATTCGATCTCACTGGGGATTCATTGCAAACTATCGCAAGTTATGCAGTGTTATTTTTAACACTGAATGCCCCAAGCCGCGCCAACTGCCCCTGGGGAATCATGAGCTCTGGCGCGCGGCATTTGGCTTTGACATGCAGCCGGACAAGCCGCCGCCAAGCCCCAAAAGCGATCAACGCGATCACCGCAGCGATCACTGCGATCGATCAGGCAACTTTTAATGATGCAAAATTTGTGGGAGAGGACCACACCCAACCCCGGGGCGGTGGAGTTGGTGGCTTGACGACTTATGCAACAGCTGTCAAACGGCTGTCAAAAACGGACGTTAATCATGATCGACATGGTCCGTCATTGAATCGCTCCAAAGTTGGCAACATTTGTCAAGCGATTGACATGCAAATTGTCAGCGCCACTTTGCATAAAAGATTCAATCTCGCCTTCAATGCAAGACGGCAATGCATCGCCTCGCCGAGACGAGACGAGACAAGACGAGACGAGCTGAGACAGTACATATGTCAATGTGACGGAGCCACGTCATGGGGTGATCGCTGGGAGAGAGAGACGATTGGAGGTAGCTCTACCCGCTAGAGCTGTCAAACAATCAGTCAGACGGTCAAGTGGTCTGCAGGATGCGCACGAATGCAAATGTCAAGCCGACTGACAAGTTGTCGTTGTCGTTGTCGTTACAAAGCCAATGCGATCTCGACTGGGATCGATCGATGCAAAAGTGTAGCGCGCATTTGATTGACGATTAAGACGCCATCAATCAATGCATCAGTGCGCACAGTAGCCACGCCACGCCATGCCACACAGCCTTGCCCCAGCCCCACCCCCTCTCTCGTTCCCCCTCTGGCTATCTGTGCCCGCTCTCGCTGATCGTTCGCTGATCGGTCGATTGGGGCGCTTGATTTATGCACGCTTTGTTTCCCCCCACAGGCCATTTGCAAATCCAAATCACATCATTGCCAGCGAGTTACATTTGACAATGCCTTGGGGCCCGACGCGACGCGACGCGACGCAGCGCGACGTGGCTTGACGTGCTCCTCTACTGCGCATAAATTGGCAACCCAAGATCGAGAGAGGCTGCCAGCCAGCCCAGTCCAGTGTACGGTCTGTCCCCTTCTCGGTCTCAGTCTCTTGTGTTGCAATCCCAAGTAATTGTTTGCGACATACGTCGCTCGCTTGTTGTCACATGCCTTCGGCCCAAACCCAGAGAGAGCGAGGCAGAGAGAGAGAGAGAGAGGGGACTAAGATAAAGGTCGATCGCTGACGACGACGATCGTACGTAATCCTTTTACTACTTTGGTACAGCCCGTTCTCGATCGCAGTTCCCCACTCACTTGATTGACAATAATGCATGGCGAAGTAGCAGCAGCAACAGCCAGAGCAACAGCAACGGCAGCAGCAGCAGCAGCGATCGGCGATCTGCGACGACGATCAACGATCGGGCAGTTCCATAAGTTATAGTAGATGTATGCAAAATAGTTGACCTGTCCGTGCGCCGTTCGATTGTCAGTCATTGTGCCTCTCCGACTTGATTTGTTTCGTTTCACTTGGTCGATCGTTGATCGTCGTCGTCGTCGTCGATCGTCGATCCCTGCTCAGGTTGCTGCTGCCTCTGCTGCTGCTGCCCTTATAAGTCTGGTCTTCCAATCGCGTTGCACGCGTTGCTGTTGTTGCCTGTCAATATTGACTCTCGTTATGTGCAGTTTCAGTTCGGTGTTTCCTTCCTTATTTAATGGACACACGAACGGGCGGGTTGACAAACAGACGATCAGACAGCAGGACGGACAAACAGACGGCCCGACATGTCACTGACATAAGCTTGGGTTTACCATATTCGTGGCTACGAAGGCTAGTCGCGAGAGCAGTTTACTTGGAAGTGGACTCCGATTGCTCCGACTACGACTGCGGCTGGTGTGGCATGCATTTGGAGATTTATGGTTTGGCATTGTTAACTTTGAGCTTAACTTTAACCCGACCCGACTCATTTCGACTCAGCATTTGGCCCGTTCGAGTTGGGCGGCTGCACTTGATGGCAGCCCCAAGATTATGGTCAAATGCAAATTATATGTAGATATGCTGTAATGACATTGTTTTTAAGGCTTTGTCCCAATCACAAGAGAATGTGTATACGAAAGCATCAACAAGGTAGTTCTAAGTGGTAGCGAAACAGGGCTAAATAATTATAGTAGGTTGAGATTGATGCTTAGCAGTTGAATTAGTTAAGAGAAAGTAGAAAAAGGAATAAGAAGCTTTGAGAATATAGATAAGGAGGAAAGATTCTTAAAGTTTAAGGTTTTAATAGAAATAGGAAATTGAGATTCTAAATAAGGAGAAGAGATTCTGAAGGTTTAATAGGTTTTAAATGGAACGAGGTTAAATAATATTAGGTTAAATGGAAAAAGGTTCAATAGAAAAAGGTTGACTAGAAATAGGTTAGAATTATCAAAACTCTTGGATTTTTAAAGTTTTTGTTTTTCGTTTGAGTTTGCGAATATTACTATAAGTAAAGGTATTTCATAAGGTCATTTGTATACTCTTTCTTTTTTGTAATATGTAATAAGTGTAGAAAATATGTCCTAATTCTTAAAGGTTTTATACAGATTATTAACAACTCGGTATGTATTTTTGTCAAAGGTCTCAATAAAACTGATTTTTTAGGAACATGTTTGGTATAATCTTTAAGATCAGCATTTCTAGAACAGGTTTGTTTCTAGGGAAACCCTTTCCTCGAGTAGTTACTCTTTCCATCTAGTCTTCCTACATGACAGCTTTAAATCTTGTTCAAAGCAGTATCTTTATTTATATATATTCTCCCAACAAACAACCCGATTTGCTTGCTAAATTCTACCACCAACTCTAACTAAGCTCCCATTTGATTTGGTCAGCTTCTTCAGCCCATACCCCGCCCCTTATGATGTTGAGTGGGCTTCCTCCTGCTTCGTGTTCGCTTTTCGTTTGTCTTGCGAAATGTCGCGCTGTCTCTCGGCTTGGCTGTTGCGTTGTCAGTGGCCGCGGCAGCATCCGTCAACAGAGATAACAATTTTTTAAATTGAAATTGAATGAAGTGGTTTGCTTACAATATAATTTATACGATGAATGCAAATAAATTACGCCGGACTGCGAGGGAACTGGCTGAACGAGCTGAGAGACAAGCGAACTGAGACTTGAGACCTGAGACCTGAGACGAGCCTTTCCCTTTTACTTGTCGGACCGTCTCCCAGGCAACTCGTTGACTGCTGTTGCTGCTGCTTCTTCTTGCCCCTCCTCCTCCTGCTACTGCTGCTGCTGCCTCAATTGGAGGCACATTGAAATTTGTGAGAAATCTTTTCAGCCTTTCTTGCTACTGTGGGCAAAGATATCGTTTGCATCTGCACTGCATGCCGCCATTTTGACGCAGCTTTAGCTCGTCCCCATTGTTTTGGCATTTTTACAGCGATTGTATGACGCATAATTTAACTAATGAAGCGCTTGGGAACGCCGTCCGTGCATACCAAAGGACACTCGACTCTCCGTCCGCAGTTGGACTTGATTGTCACCTGAGCAATTGGTTTGCGATAAGCAGCAGAATTCCTTCTTTAGTTTGAATGGATGTGGTTTTCTTTTCAGTTAAGATACTTGACATATTTCTGGGAAAGACTCACTGATTTGTAGGGCAATTTAGAGATAAATTGCATTAACTATATGTATACTTGTTATAGAAAGAACTTCTGTCTATTAAAGTTTAGTTTTCTTAATGTTCAGTATATCTTTTTATAAACATAAGTAAATCACTTGTAGGCCTTTTAAAATGCTTCGTAGGTTTTATATTATCCTTATTTTGTATATGTTTTTTCATATATAGAAAGTCTTTGCTTTATATTATATATTGTTTCATATATTAAAGTCTTTTTTAAAAGGTCTTTCTGATTTCAAAACTAGATTGTGAGTCTAACTCTACAATTCTGTTCCCTCTTCTAACTGTCCTATTATTACCTTTACTTCTTCTCAATTCAAAACTTAAGCTACTTTTCAGAGATTCCCAGACACTCCCCGACACTCCTCATAACAGTAGTCAGCTGATATAGTTCTTGACTATAGATCGGCGCTTGTGATCATGAACGTTACCGCTACTTGTTGCCTGGCCAAGCAAAGCGAACAACAGCGGCAAAGTCTTTGTAGATGTTCGGCATAAGGCACACGCCGTGCTCGGCAGTATGCATATATAGTCGGAATCATGTGTAATATAATGCCTGGCCAAGAGATTAAGATATCAAAGTCAAAGTTCGCACTGCCGCACAGCACGGGATGCACTAGGCTGTGACAAAGGTGCGTCCATTACAAGCGCCGCAGCGACACTCTCGCTCTCTCTCCTTCTCTTTCCCTCTCTCTTTCTATGGGGCACAGCAACTTAGAAATATGATCTTGCTGCGAGTCAAGCGAAGCAAGTAGGGCAAGAGGGGGGAGAGGAGTTGGTAGGTTCGGTATTAGAGCCAAGAGACTGGACTGTGGGCTGCTGTGGTTTCTGTCCCATGGCGTGTCTAATAATGCGACGGCTAATAGCTTCGGACATTGTCCGAAGTCGAGAGAGGGCCGCGAGATGCGAGGGTTGGATAATTTTAATTAGACTCTGTATTTCCTAAGGGTACTATCGGTTTAATGGCAAAGATGGCTAACCATGTACATGATTTATTTGCAAACTAGAATTTTGTTTTCAGTTAAAAAATTTATTTTTTGTTTATTTATCTAATTTAAATTTATGTTGTATTTTTAGACTGATAAGATATTGAACAGAGATCGATATTAATGAAAGATCTTATCTACATCTTATTCGATCGGCATTGAAAGTATATTTTAAGAATGTATCTATATTATATTTATTTATGAAATGATTATTCTTGATATATTGTAGGAGGTATACCATCTTGCTTTATATACTTAGAAAACTTTCAGATCCATAAAAGAAACTAATCATTTATGACTTTTAATGAATTAAGTTAATTTTTACAGGATACTGAAATAACCTGAGTCAACAGATTCTCCCATTGTAACAATCTGTATATGCGATCAGCTGGCAACCCATTGAAAGAGTATAAAAACTTCCCCAACCTCAACTTAGCGGTTCTTTTTCTATGTTTGCCTATCGGTTTGCGTGTGGGCCTTTGCTCTGCGCCTAACCGCAAGCTAGTTGACAGTTTGTTGTTGCTGTTGTTGTCGTTTGTTGGTCATAAAGCGATTTTGTTTGCGTGAAAGCTGAGCCACACTTACTGCACATTTTAGTGTCAGCTTAATGGCTTTTTGGCCTGGCTACCTGGGAGCCTGCACTAGAAGAGAAGGCAGGGGCAACTCACCTTTCTTGAGCAGATTGGAGGCATGCGGATTGCGACTTTTTGTGCTCAGCGATGAGCAGTTCCAACGATGCCACTGAAACTACATCAACATAAAATGATTAGCTAATGATGGTGAAAAGCCAATGCGAATTGGTGATTCGACTTCGTCAAATGGCACTTAAATGAAATGTGTGTGCAGCAATTTCAGATCATTTCGGCTTTCAAGTGGCTTTCAATGAAGTCGTTCTGCATTGAGAAAGTTTTGTTTTGCATTTAGGATACATTTCTTACCTGTATCTGGCACTCTCGGATGGCCATGTCGAGGCCCTCTAGTGCAGCGGCTGTCACATCACTTGCCTTGTAGCACAGCTCCACCTGATCCTTGGTCAGACCCGGCACCGAGCGGCATGTGGCACGTCCGTCTGGCAAGCCATACAGCCTGAAGGGAAGATTTAGAAAATTTAAAAATGAATAAATAACATGTGTGTATTATAGAAATTCTGTGGGATAAACAGACTTATAACTAGAAATGTCTGAAGTGCGACAGAAGAACAATTTTAAATATTGCAAGATCTTCTGCCATTATCACAGAAAGAGTTGAAAAAGTTCATATAAAGATTAGTGAAAACTTATATCAAGTTAATGTTTTTTTGAAATTATGGAAAACTTAAAAGGAAATATTTATAAGTGAATTTAGTACTTTTTCTATCTCTGATTCATTCATTAAATAAATAAAAGATTAAATCTAGAATTGCAACCTTAAAATCTCTTAAAATATTCCTTTAATTTAATTTCCATAATCTTTCATGTATGCAGCCTTAAACTCTCTCAAAAGATCCCCCATGATATAACTCTCATACCAACTCAACACTGAAACTGTTTTCCTCTCTTGCCGTCTCTCTCCCTCTCTCTCCCTCTGTGGTCTCACACAAAAATGTGATTACAACTGACCGCAGCTGACAATTAAATCTCAACTTTGCCATTAACCTTGAGCGCCAAAAAACCGCAGACAAAACACAAAAATGTTAGAGAAAAAGAGAAAAAGAGAGAGAAAGAAGAAGCAGAAAGAGCATAACAAAAATGCTTGGCAACAAATTTAATTTAATTTCATTTGATTTGTTTATGTGAAATTTAATTTGAGCTTGTGGCCGATTTAATCAGCAAAAAGAGCAGCAGACAGCGGGCATAGACAGAGGGAAGGAGGGGAGGGGACAGTAGCTAAATTAAATTCCAGCAATGTCATAAATCTCTGGTCTATGACTCAGTCGAAGAGGAAGCCAGCAGCAAGAATGATAAGGAGATAGAGAGAGGGAGAAAGAAACAGAGAGGGAAGTGTGGAGTTTGTGTCTCTCATTGAACTCATTTAGAGCGCGCCATGGCATTCAAGGTCAGCGGAGAGGTGTTCTGATCTTGCGCCACTGATCTGCTGCGAGTGCCAGTTGACGTTGAACAACTTCATCATTGCCACATACACTCAACACACACACACACACTTGCACAAACATGCAGACAAGCGAGGCATATCCAGCGCCATCGCATCGCGTTGATCTATGACACGCAGAGAGCAGCCTGGCATACCGCGCGTATACGTGATGCGCTGCCCGCTGGCGTCTGCACTGCCAGCCAGAGACTGAGAAAGAGAGACAGAGAGAGCGAGAGAGGGAGGTGCGGGGTTAATTGGGGCACGTAGCGCATGTAAAAAATACTCAAATGTAGAAACGTGCCATTTTCACACACGTCCTCAGCTGCAACAGAGTCAAGCCAAGATCTGAGGATCTCTCATCGTCATCACGACGATCATCATCATCATTGTCATCATCATCATCAGCAGCACGATCATTTGGTATGCCATTCACGAAACGATTCTGCTCCGCTTCGGCTGCAAGCTGATTAGCCTCGACAGCTGCTGCAGTTGCAGTTGACGATGGAACTGAAAATGGAAACGTAGATCGCGCTGGGGCGATGGGGTACAAAGAGATGTTGCAACACACTGTTTAGCCATGTTAATGAGGTGCAAGTTTCGAGTGTGGGTTTTGCGCAGATTCAACAGACTAGATTAGAGCGAGTATTATGCAGGTAATGCCTGTAAAGCTAAAGCAAGTTGCTTTGTGTTTTGACTACTTATATAATACTTTATATAATAATACTCTAGTTTTGTATTACAAATGAAGTCTAAGCCCTTAACAAGAATTTAAAAAAACTCAAACAAAAGCTAAAAGAACTTTAGAAAGTGGATGAAGTACGTAAATATTATAATCTACATTGGTATATATATTTATATCTACATTGATATTGATAAGCTTAACCCTTTGTCAGAATAATTTAGGGATTGCAGTAATCTAACATTTATTTGACAGACTGCAAGGAATCTTAAGGTATTTTCCTATACCAAACAAAAGCTTCAACAGTTCAAACAAAATATAAAGTAACCTTATTAAGAGCCTATTAAAGACGTTTTATTTATATATTTATTGATGTAAATATTATATACATATATATCTCTAATATATATTTTATATCAACATATAATACAATTAATATATTACAATCATTGTCACAATTTATCAAGGTTTGCAATCATCTAAAATGTATTCAATTATTTGACAGACTAAAAGGAAAGGAATTCTTACTTTAATTTTCGAATAAAATATAATAAAATATAATAAAATAAAATAAAATATGAGAAAAAAAGTTATTTTTATCTTTAAGTTAATAAGCAATGTCTAAAATGTACAATTTAAATTTTTATTTTTTGAAGAAGAATCCTTAGATTTATTTTTGTAAATGAGTATACACTATACTAACTTTTAAAATAGGTTTAAATAGGTCGAAATAGGTTTAAAGTAGTAATAAAGAATTTGTAATCCAATTTAAAAGCTTAAGCGAACTAGAATTTCCAAAACATTTTACCAGTTACTTTCTAGCAAAGTTGACTTTCGCTTTTTCCTTCCTTTCCCAGTTTGGATTCACTTTAAAGTAACGCAAAAAATGCGATAAATTCGTTTAATTGCAACTAACTCGAAGCTGAGCTGAGATTCAAGCAGTGGCACCCTGTATATATTTGAATAGTCGCCACAGATCAAAAGCATTCCTAGCTGTTGCCGTGGCTCCGCAGTTCGGACTCAGGCAGGCCTGGAATGTACCGTCTCGACTGGGGTACGACGAGTGTGTGTGTGTGAGTGTGTGTGGGGAGTGTGTGTGGGAAACAATGTTTATGCCTAACTGGCTTAGATAGCTAACTGATTTGATATAGTTCGTGGAGCGAAGCAGAAAAATCCTTGATTTATGCTCGGGCTACCGTTTGACAGTGCCCCCAAAAAGTTGATTCCCCTTCGCGTGAAGGCGACTCACCGTGGCGGCGCCTATTAAAGCCTGTGTTGCAACACACATTTCAATCTTTTTATGGCATTTCAATAGAACTCAAGAGCTCACGTTGTGAGCGTGAGAAACCGAACAGAAATTATGAAAATGAAATCAACTTTTGCAGTCATTTCTCTGTGTTCTGTTTCAGTCTCATCTGCTTCGCCAGTTTCTCGCTTTTTTTTAGTTTCTTTTCTTTTTTTATCGTGGCAACACTTTAGTCGCTACTGATAAGCAAATATCGTATTCACATTGCCAAGTGGCGAAGTTGGCAACATTTTAAGCCACGGCTAACAGATCGATAAATTTTATAAGCGAATCAATTGCGTTGTTATCGCATCGCGTGAAATACGTCGACGTTCTCGCATCGCATCGCATCGCAGGATCGCAACGTGAATTCAACCTGGACTTGGACTGGACCAGGCTGACTCATGGCATCGCAGTCCATCGCATCGCGGTTCCTTGACTTTGTTGCCTTATCAGTTTTATTGAATTCACTGGCAACAGCAACAACAACTCTGGATTCGAACTCGAAGTCGAAGTCGGGGCACAACTAAAAGCCGTACGCTTTATAAAGCTGTTAACAAAATGTGCATCAGTTTAAATTCTTTATCTGAAAGACGTCTGGCAGATGGCTCTGTGCGATGGCCTGCATTGCATATCTTGCGACCAATTAAAATGCATTTTGCCAAGAAGTTTTTGCCTCCATCTCTTGCTCGTTTTTTCTTTTTCGTCTGCCTTCGACTGAATTTCTTCAAATTGCAGTTTTGTTTGCCTGATTTGTAGTTAACGATAGAGCGAGCTCTTTTAGCGGGTTGCGATACGCATGTGAGAAGTGTAGTGAGGGAGAAGTGGGGAGTCGAAGAGGAATCTTCACTTACAGAGGCTGATAAGGTTGGGTCAATCGATTGTATATAATGAATATTGTATATGATTTTTAATACTAATAGAAGACTTATACTCGTTAAGAAAGGTTTATTATTTTTATTTGTTATATACTTGATTATTATAGATTGTTATGGAATTTCAAAATTTATAAAGCATATTCTACGAAAGATTAATTTAAGGATTAAAGAACTAAATGATTCTTTCATAGTATTTTAAGAGAGAGGCTTTTCTGTAGTTTTCTATCTTTTAGTGATTATATCCAATATCGAGTCAAGCTTATCTTCAACTGAAGACTTTAAAAAACATGAATAATCCTCGTTGAAAACTTCCATTAGATTCTCTAAGAATATTTTATTTCATGGCCCACAATTTATTGGCATTTTTTATATATCTATCTTGAGCACATTACAAACTTCAAATGGGTTTGTAAACTTCAGTTAAGAATCGAACTAGCAGCATTGGGACAACTTGCTCAACAGTTCTTTTTGAGTTGAGTTTCAGACATGATAAGGAAATGCAAAAAAATTGAACAAGCAATTTAAAGAGTGCCCAGGTAAACCAAGAAATATATGTCTGCTCAAGACCCGAGGCAGGCAAAGAAGCAGGAGAGCAGTTCTGATGCAAGTCAACGAGTCAACTCAAGTCGTTGCGCATACGCCGCGTGTGGTGCAGGCCAGAATGCAAGCTGCGTGGGAGTGTGTGTGTGTACAGGTGTGTGTGTGTTCAGAGTGTGTGTTGTTGCACCCAATTAGGATTGCGCCTGCTGCACATTATGCACTGCACTCGCACTGCACTTGCCCTGCTTGGAGTAGGCGTGGCGAGGCGTGGCTGGCAGTTGCTTCATTTGCATTTCAAACGAAATTGCAAAATTTGTGTTGCAGTTGCAGCAGTTGAGCCTCATTATGCGCTGCAATTATGACGCTTGCCTGCCACAAGGAGGCAGCAACGAATTGCAGGCTGCTCTTCAGGCTGCCAGGCATGGCAGGCAGGCAGACTCGGGCTGCAGTCTCGAGTCTCCACTGCAACGTTGCAACGTTGTCAACAAGCAAAAAAGTATGTTGACAACCCCGTGCAACAACTACAACAAGAGCAAACTGCAACAACAACGAGATTAACAAGCTGCAACTACTAGGCAGGGCAACCAGTCAGCCAGTTCGCCAGTCAACCAACCAAGGCATTCAGTCAGCCGCACCTGGTACCCCGGACGGACATACGGATAGACACACACAGCTCTCGTTCGCCTCACTGCGCTGCAAGAAGCTGGTGTAGGAGGAGGAGGAGAAGTACGGGAGGGGGATGCACTGTAGTTGGAGACGGCGACCGATTGACAGCAGCAGGCGCATTATAAGGGGACCACCCTGTAATGGAAATCAACTCAATTGTGTAGGCTGGCAGCAGCAGCAGCAACAACTGCAACTGCAACTGCCACGGCAGCCGAAAGGGAGCTGCAGCCGCGGGCAGTACAGCGCCAGTTGCAGCTTCAACTCCAACTCCAACTTCAGTTCCAGCTCCAGCTCTGGTTGGGTGACTTGTCCGGCAATGGCCATGAACTGTTCAAAATGGCGTTGTCTGTCCGGCCAAGAGATAAGCGCAGTTTGCTCGAATTGCCATTTTTGACAAGAGTTCGAAGAGAGCATTTAATATATTGATGTAAGTTTGAACATCAGAATATTTACAGATATTTCTGAAGAATATTTCAGTGATACTTAGTAAGATTAGTTCAATCTATGAGTTCAATAGTCTGAGGCATTAAATATACGAATAAGAGATGGCAGAAAGTCATTCTTAATCCCTAAAAAAATTTCCAAATTTTTTAAAAATCAATAATTCCCACATATCTCAGGATCTATAGTAACTAGCATCATGAAACTTTGCATAAATAATCTTTTAAAGATTTCCTAGCTGTAACAAGTAAAAGCGTCTTGCCACGATTCTTATATATAGAGTAATGAATAAAAGCAAAATCGTCCATCTCATAACTCAGTAAGTAAATAAGCCAGTGTTATGAAACTTGGCGAATAAAAAGCTTACCCCTATTTAAAGCAACTCATAAAATTTTATTAAAATCCCTACCGAAACACCCTACTTATTAACATTTTTTCATTTTTTTCCTCTTCCCTCGCAACAACTACAAGTACAGCGGGCATTTTAGGCTACACCAACTGATCCCCTTTAATGCTAGATCAATATTAATTATGCCAACACCTTTGGCTGACAGTTTTCCGACATGCAGCAGAGACAATTGATTAATCTGTTGTCTCGACACCATTAAGTGCTGCTGTTGTTGTTGCTGTGGCTAGTCGTTTAATTAATTAACTTGCCACCGACAAGAGCAACAGCAACAACAGCAGTGCGCAGTTTGGAGCTTGGGTTAATTTGTTGACAGCCCATTTACACATGGTGAGCTTTGCTTTACATACTACGACGGGACGACGACGTGTTGATGGATTCGCTAGCGTATCTATGAGATACAAGATACTCGCTCACTTACCAGCGTGTGCAGCAGGCCAAGATAATCACAACAATTAAATGCAAATGGCAATGGCGCGACGACGACGACGATGACGATGACGACGATGATGGTGTGGCAACAATGATGTTTCCTGCGTTGCTGTTGCTTGTTGCTGTTGCTGATGTTGCTGATGTTAATGTTGCTGTTGTTGCTTGCAACGCAGTCATCGCTTGGCTTTGTTTTGCATAAATTTTCATACAAGTGTAGCCTAATTTTCAGTGGCAAAACATGATTGTTGTGCGAGTTGTTGTTGTTGTAGTCACAACTTAGTTGATCAGTTGTTGTTGCTTTGGTTTGCTGCGTACACATTTTGTTGAGCGACACTTCGCTTCGCTTTTAATTTACATTTTCGCGGCATTTTCTTTTTGGAGCATTTAAAATTGATTTTAATTTTGATTTCTGTTTTTTTATACTGTTAAATTTTACACATTTTTCCAACACTGTTCGACGAGGCCCGTCTGCGATCGTGACCAAAGCGCCAATAAACAGCGATCGTTCGACTCTGGTTCGTTGCGGTTCTTTGGGCTACTGAAGTCGACTTGCAATTCCTTTTCTTTTCGTTTTTTTTCTGTTTTTTTTTGCCCGTAATATTTTTGTTACCTTCCTTTTTTGTTGTTATTATTCTTGTTGTTGTTGTTGTTGCTTTACAATCGTTTTTTATGGCGCCCAGCCTGTGCTGGCTGTGCTGATCTGATTGGTCTGCAGTTCATTTTTCTCTGGGTTTCGCTTTGCTTTTCTTATGTATATATTTATTTTTAATCCACACGAACCTCGCTTCTGGGTGGCTTTTCTTTTGCCAGAGATTGGAGACGGGAGTACCGAGAACTGAGTTTGATTCGTTGCACTTTTTTGCAGAGCGTGTTTTTCTCTCGGGTTACGTTCTGTGTTTTTTTTTTTTTGCTTGGGGATAAAGCTGTGTGCGGGCCTTGATGTTGTTCACGTTATTAAAAGTCACTGTTAATGCGTGAGAAATAAGCCTGATTTGCTTATGGGCATATTTAGCATATTAATGGAGGTACTTTTTTGATTTCCTTTGCTTTGGATTCAGTTTTAGTTTGATTTTTCGCAAATTGGTTAAGAATAGTTAGATATTCTTCGGCAATGTAATTTTCTTCATTTATTTTGAGTTGTATTAAAATTAAATATGTAAATTCAATAATCCTCAGTTTTTCGGAAAATGGTATCTACGCACAAAAAATTAAAATTTTTATTGTTAACTGCATTTTATTGATGAGTTCAACACATTAAGTGAAATTCAAAAATTTTTTTTCCTCGGGCATGAAATGAAATTTGATTACATGAAAATTAAATTATCAAAATCAAGACTTTTGTTAAAACCAACAGATTTTCATGCAAAATGGAATTTTATTCATGATTTAATATATTAGTTTTATGTTATAAATTTATCATTTCTTAAACTGAAATTTAAGCTGAGTTTTTTTTGTAAAGGCTGGAAAATATTGTACTAAATATAGAAAAAAAGTTCCCTATATAACTTAACCAAAAAAAAAAAAAAAAAAAAAAAAATTATGCATGACAAGAATAAACAAATAAAGATTGGAAATATTTTCTGCTCCATCGATCATTCTTACTGTTTATTTCTGCAATATTTATTATGTTTTCAGTATATGGGGACTTTTTATATATTTTATTTTTATTGGAAAACCTTATATTTTTATTATATTTATATTGCAGTAATTCTATTTTGTTATATACTGAACTTGCAATCTTCACAAATCTTAAAATCTCTTAAATTGGAAAAACTCTTTTCAAATGATAAAATATTTTATTTTTCACACTATTTGTAACAATTTATACGATGGGAATCATTTCGATTTTCTTCTTTTGCTAATACACGTATATCATTTTAATATTATTTAAAATATCAATTTATTAAATTTGTTTTGATTTATTTATTTGTTAGAATATTATTAATTACTGGCTCACAACACTCGCAGCGGAAGACCGAGAAATAACAGGACACAGGACACGGCTGGAACGTCCTGTCAGCGAAACGCGTCGCACGACTATGAGGCGAGAGCCGAGTGCGACAGCCTCTAAATGCAAATGAAAATCAAAAATTGAAACAGAGGCAAAAGCTGAAGCTGAAGCCGAAGCTGAGCAGAGGCAGCAACGGCGCCTGACAAGCGCAGGCCGTAGGTCCTGGCTTGTTATCCTTGCCGATGATGAAGATGGGGTTGATGATGTTTGCTCTGCAGATGAACATGATGATGATGTCGTTATGCGCGTGCCTTGACTGACGTCGTGCGCCCCGTCCTTGGGGTGGCTGCTGCTCCTGTCTGTCTGTCCGTCTGCCCGTCTGTCTATCTGTCTGCCTGGCTTCCTGCAGGCTGCTGCGCAGCGACTGGCTGGTGAAAGTACAAATACATCAAAGGATACACGCGCCACACATTGAGGCAGGGCATCATCGGCTGCGATTTTAGCATGTGCATTTATCGCATGCGATATTTGCACTCTCGCATGACTCTCTGTTATTTGTTGCACTTGCGGCCTAATTAACACAAAATGCATTTCAATGGATTAAGGTTTAAGGCGCCCTTAACCCTCGGTTGACCCCTGTACTGCCTTCCCCCTCCCTCCCCCTGCTTGACACCTGCTTTAAACACCAGAAAGAAAGACAAGGAAAGAGTGGGAGAGCGAGAAAGAGAGAGAATGGTAGCGATAAGAGACGAAACTGATTAAGTGGCATTGTTGTTGCTGTTGGTGGCGGCGGCGGCACAAGGAGACAAGGACACACGCGACCGAGTGCCACTTCTGTTGAACATCAAAGGATTAAAGCGACGTCGACGACGACGACGACGAGGAGGCAAAAGTGAAACTGGCGCAGCTCAAGGACTCCAATTATTGCATTCGTTGTCTTTTGTTATTGTTCTTCTGGTCTTTGAAATATGCTAATTTGGGCGGGTAGGCGTGGCGTGGCAGGGGCATGCCCCAGGCAATTGATTCGCGTCTACTTCCTAGTTCCAGCCGAGTGAAAGCTGCAGCGAATGTGGGTCGAAGGTCTCTTTCAGTGTGTGTGTGTGTGTGTCCTGACTGGGGTTATGTGAACTTAACCCTCTTGGACTTCTCACTTGTTTCACTTCAAAGGCCGCCACACTTGTTGCCAGCTGTTTATGCCACAATTTGATGTGGCAACATCTTGTGCAACATATTGCGAGCGGCGAATTTATTTACAAGGTGCAGCGAATGATTAAGTCTTATAAAGTGATAAATAAGAAATAAGTTGAAATTAATTTATGTGGTCATTTTTATTTAATTTGGATGAAATCTAAAAATTGTTGTTAATTTTAAAATAATTAACACCACGAGTAAAGGATAATGATAGTTATGGCATAAAACATATGGAAACCTATAAAACTATTTAAAAATGTAAAAATTTCACTTTTTGATTACAGAAAAGTTGACTCTTATAAAACTGAATGAACTCAATATTCTGGGTCTATTGACTTCAAACTTGTTTTATACTTTTAAATTAAATTATGGATAAATATGCTATGACAAATTATGATCTTTTATTTTTAATTCGAATTTCGGCAACTAAATGAAACTCTGACATTTATACATTCCATCTCCAACTTTTATTAGTGTCTTTTCAGAAAAATAAACTTTTGACTTCAATTTAGCAGCATTTCTATTTTGATTTTATGGAACTCAAAATTAGCTTTGAATTATCGTTTTTTTTTAATTCGAGAATGTATCTCTCATATTTTTCACATTCTTTTTGCACTTTAATATTTTTTTTCAGAAAATAAAGATTTATCTTCAATTTGAAATCATTTTTTATTGTAATTTAATTTTAGTGTTTGGACTAAGCTCTTGAAAACTATTGTATTTTAAATAAAATCATCTTTATATTATCTCTTTAAATTTAAAGATATATTTTAAGATTTTGTAAATTCTACAACTCTCTTCAATTTAGCAACATTTCATGCAGAACTCTCCGCTTTAATGTGTAATTTAAGCCAATTTGGGTTCGGTAAGTTCTCGTTAAACACGACCGTTAACAACTGCAGGCATTATCTCTGTTCAGTGACCACAACAACAGCAACAACAACAACAGCAAGAACAACAATAGCAGCCACAACAAGAACAACATATGAGCATCTCTTTACCGCATGCAATTGCCATGAATCACCATCACCTGGCTGTGGCTTCAGCCTCATCCTCGTTCTCAGTCTCAGCTTCAGGCTCGCGGGTTCTGGGCTCGCGGCTGTGGAACTGGCGGCACATCCATCAATGTGCCGTTGACATTTGCTGCGCTGTTGACAAGAATTGTCACAATAAACAATACAACCACGACAAGCGGCAGCAACAACAGCAACAGCAACAACAACCACAGGCATAATGACAGCAACTCAGAGAGGGGAGGCAGATGGACGGACACGTGACATGGCCAGAAGAGCGGAGCCGGAGGTTGCCAGAGGATGATCATGACGTGGATGATGATGATGATGATTAGTTGGTAAGTGGCAGCGCGAGGAGTGCGCATAAATTACCAAAAGGATTAACCGACCAACCAGATCCGACGACAGAGAATGAAAATGGAAATGGAACTGCAATTGGTACTGCAAGCGGGCAATGGGTAATGCTAAAGGGTTGCTCATGTTGTTGCTGTTGTTCTCGTTGTTGTTGCGGCTAAGCATGAAAAATGTGCAGCGAACTGTAAGGAATTCCCGAGGCGTGGAGAGAGGCAAAGGCAGAGGCAGTGGCAGAGAAAGGAAGTAGAGCAGGGGGAACAGCGTTGAAATTAAAATCAGATCAATTTCACAGATATTAACATATTTCCGCTGCCGGGGCAAGTGTTGATAACTCAGTTTAAAGCGCAGACAAAGGGGTTGCTTTTGTTTGTTCTGCTGCATTTACAGGGTATAAGCAAGAGAGTGAAATTAGCTGCAAGGCGAAGAACACAGAGAAAGAGTGATTAGTTTTAAAAAGGTTATTCATTTATATGAAGTAAATAATAATTTGATATTTATATATATATTTATTTATTTATATTGTAAATATTTACTTTAGATGCATTACAGACTGTTTCTGTTGTAGTTTAATATTACCCTAAATATTATATATATTAATATACTCTTGGATATACTAAAAACATTGAATCATATTAATAAAAATTCTCATATTTTATTTAAGAAATTATTAAATTGTATTTCAAGAGTCTTCTCCACTTTTCTTACATTTAACAATATAAATTGTCATACAAAATCGCCTACTTATGGAAAGCAATAAAGTTAAGTAAAACTGAAAAAGAAACTAAAAATTCATGAATTTTGTTCTAAAAAATTAAAAACGAGTATTTAAACTGTCCTCTACACTTTCTATTTCATTCCTCAACTTACACTAAACTTTCATTTGCTCAAAAGTACAAATAGAAACACAAAACTAAACTCAATAATACCATTTAAAGAGTATCTCAGTTGTCGACTACTCCCTGCCAATATTTCTCCCCGTCAATTAGCACTCGGGGGGTTGAGGGTTGTGTGTGTGTGTCTGTGTGTCGTGCAACATCATGAGCTTGTGTAATATGCTCATTATTTGAATTGCGAGATATTTCGAGAGAGATATCTGCAAATGATTTCCGTATCATGTCGCACGTTTCCCACGCCCACTGTAAAGTCCCTCCCCCCTGCCGGCCCAAAACGATTTTCATTATTTTCATTAATTTTCATAGTTTTTCAATGCTCACTGAGATTCGCAAGGTGCGCCCCGAAAGTCCAAAACAATTTGTGCTCATTAAAAGGAGAAAAATCATGAAAAACAAACGTAATGGCGTCGCCCAGGGAAACAGGGAGGGAGACAGAGAGCGAGAGTAGAGTGAGAGGGAAGCAGAAGAGAGTGAGAGACAAAGGCAGAGCCATAATTTAGTTAATTTTCAGTTTCGAATTTAATTAACTCAACGACGACGTTCATAAATCCTCAAAATGACGCAAATTTTACGCTGCACAAATATTTGCGAAAAGTAAGAAATAAAAATAAAAATTAAGCGAAAATTAATCAAAGTAATTTCACAACACAGGCTGAGCAAGGGAAGAAGGGGGAGAGAGGAGAGCGAAGGGAAGAGCAGAGGAGGAGGAGCGTCTTCCGCTGCAAGCAACCTTACGACATTGCATACATAACTCGGCGCATTCCGTTGGCTTCCAAAGTGGCACAAGGTATGAAGGAGGCAAGGAGAAGGGCACAGCAGAGATGGGCAGAATGGTAAGGAGACAAGAAGATGGGGTTGGGACGATGGGCAGATGGGTAGCTGGAAGATGGTAGCTGCGACGGCGACGCACCTTCACTGTATGGGAAAAATTCCGTTGGCCTCCAATCAGTGCACGCAGTTTGCATTGCTCTCTGACATGAAAAAGAAATCAGTGCAGCGCGAACTGGGCAAAAAGGGTTCCAAACTGGACAACTGTCTCGCTCTGTCCATCTCTCTCCCTCTCTCTCTCTCTGCTGTCTCTCTCTCTTATCGTTGTCGACGTCGTCGAATGTGTGGGAAAATTTTTCATTTTTAATTGCACTCGAGAAAGAAGCCGAAAATTTTAAAGCGACTGCGTTGCATTAAAGCGAGAGCGCCTCGAGAGTGCCAACCTCATCTGCTTCTTCTGCATCTCGTCTTCTTCTTCTTGTTTTTCTGTTGGCTGACTTGGCCCACCTACAAATCTCGCCCAGCACAAAGCGCGTCTGCATGCCGGACGCGCCATTCTATGGAAATTCCTGGCAACTTCGCAGCCGCGGCTGGCATCCCAGCAATGCCTCCAACTAAACTATGCAAGCCACTCTTCAACTCTCCGCTCTCCACTCTCCATACGCCACACTCCACTCTCGACCATGTTTAGAGCAGCAGTCAGGCAGAGGGGGGAACTACGCCCAGCTGCGCAAGGGGGCGTTGCTTTGCGCAAATTACAATTAAAAATTGTTTCAAGTGGTTTACAAACCGCAGCGCGCAGCAACAAACCCAACAAAACCCAACGCAAGAGTTGGAAAATTCTTGGTAGGGTTGCACAAAAAACTCTGTGAACAATTAAAAAACAATTTAAATTTTGAAACTGCGCAGGAATCTAGATATTTAGCTATATTATTGGTTCATATTATTAGATGTTTTTTAAGGTCTTTAAGAATTTTTAAATGCGAAAACCAAATTAAATTTTTTTAGAAATTTAATCTTTAAGAAAAAGTTTTAATTTTTAGATATTATAATTATTTCTCCATGTTTTAAAATCCTTTAAGAAATCAAATAATAATATTAATCGTTATATGTATTATAATTTTTAAATCTTTCCTCAAGCTTAAATAAAGTTCTTTATATATTTTATACAAAACAATTTAAACTGATCTCATTGCTTATTCAACTTGATTTCTTTTCAATTGTGAATCATTTCATTGACGTTTGATTAATTGATTAGATCATTGATACGCTTGAGGCTATAGTAAGGAAAACAATGCGAGATATTCTATGGAAACTTTTGTGTACTAATTATACCGCGTTGAATCACTTAAGTAGCTTTTTTCGAGCTAGATCATAGAGCAATAAAGTGACTCAATCATGAAAAATTCATGAGTCTAAGCTACTGAATGAAATTTTAACATTCTTTGGCACTTTGAAAGTATTTCAATTCCGGTTAGAAATTAGAAATGTATTTAGTATTTAGTATTATTATATATATTTTATTATATACCATGGTTCTTAAACATGAAGGTTTTAATTGTTTCCTATTACTCTATGACTTTTATGTCGGATTATTTTTTTTACTTATTAAAAGAAAGAAATGTTAGACGATGTATAAGTAAGAAGAAACCTCAGTTTGTTTCTCATTTTTCTTATAAATATATTATTTTCTTATATACCCTAATTTTTCTATATACGTTCATAACTCAATTGATCCCATTGCATTGTATGTAATTTATATAATATCTGATATTATCCAACTCCCTTTCCTTATCTGTCTTTACCTAGTTTCGCTGCCCTCTTCACACTCTGCGCCTGTCACAGTGTTGTGAAATATCACAGTGAAGATCGTCAAAATGAAAGTTCAAGTGCAGCGGCCCAGACTTGTTGGACGTGGGCGGCCATCTTGAGTTTTTAGTGGCTGTCAGCCAACCAGAAGAAGGTGAGGCTGGGCAGGAGATGCATTCGGAGATGGAGTTGTGGCACGTTGCTGATGCTGCAGCAGCTGCTGCCTGTTTATGACGTTGATGTGGCGCTGCTGCAGATGACGAATGCAACAGCAACAGCAGCAGCAACAACAAGTTGCAGCTGGCGGCAACAGTTGGCGAAGCCTTGGCCAAGCATGCTGCATGCCAAGGAGCAACTGCCACATTCTCATTGGGGCTGGCATCCTGGCGGGGCAGATGTTGTGCTTGCCCCGCGGGCCAAATGTGGCATTGCCTTTGATTTGCTGTCAGCTGCAATCGGCTGTGGCATTTGTTCTTGTAATTCCACACACACACACACATACACAAAGAGTGTGTCTGTGTGCCTCCTTGCAACTTCATTTTGTTGGCATCCCCCGTTTGGGGCACCACGCATGCGTCGGCACACAAAATGAACGCTTTGTGTGGGTGGAGCCAAATGACGAATGAACGCCAGAGCGGGACAGCAATACAGAGAGAGAGGGAGAGGAAGGGTAACCTGTGCGAGCTTTGAGCTTAAAGCTCTTTCGCGTGTGCTGCCCGCACGTGTGCGTGTGCTTTAAAGCTCTCCTCGCCTCAGCACAGGATGCCACACAGCCTTGCCAGATGGCGCCATAAATCATTGTAAACTCCGTTCAAGTTCCTCGTCTGATTTTTGCTGCTCTTCTTCTTCTTCTTCTGCTTGCTGCGCTGCGCACGCGCACAGCTTAAGAAAATTATGAAAGATTTACATTAATAATTCTTACAAAAGCCACACATAAATAGCCGCTGCAATCTGCGAGGGCACCCGCCCCACCTCTTCCCTCGCACTCCTTGTGCTCCTCCAGAAAACACAATAACCATTTTTATTAAGCGACAATCAGCGCGCGCTTCGGGGCCCCAGTTCGTTCGTTCTCTTGAGTAAGTTGTTGGCCAGGTTGGTCCATTCCAGGCAGCAGGCTGAAGGCAACTGGCAACTGGCTCCTCTCCTGGGGAGGAGACTGCCCGCTGCGCATGCGTGCGGGGCTCTTGCATGCAAATGGAATCACTTTATTAAACAGCTTACATAATTCATGTGCTGCACATTTAATTTAAGGTCATCAGGCCCCGCATACGGAGACGGACGAAGGTAGTCCCTGGACGTGTAGCTGGACCTGGACCTGGACTGGGACTCGGACTGGGGTCTGTGCTCTGCTGTGCGCGGAGCATAATGAAAAAGTCAGTGTAATAATTTTTAAATGTTTGTAAAAATAGGTGTAGACAAGTTGAAATTTATTATGGCCAACGTTCTGGGAACGTGGGCAGTGAGCAAGCGCGGAAGTATTCGGTATCCGATAGTTTCGGACAAGAGATGAGCAGCCGATAATGTCGTCCTCGGTTGTGGGTAGAAGCATTATAGATGTAAGACATAACAGTTTATAATTGCGGGGGTTCAACTTAAAGTTGGGAAAGCACGCGAAATTTGTAGAGGGAAATTAATGGAAGGTGGCGTAGTTGGGTGAATGCATTGGCAATATAAGAAATACATAGATCGATCATAAGATTTATTATTTGTTTTTCTTTGTGTATTTATAGAAAAAGGTAATAGAACTATTGAATATTTATCATATAATGTATATAAATACATATTGCAATATAATATTATAAGAAATAACATTTGAAAATATCATCATATCAAAATATCACGAAATTTGGAGCAATATTTATAGATGAAAAATTTGGAAGCTGCCGTTTTCGTCTCAAATAAGTACAAAAGATGAAAATTAAACTGGAAATTAATTATTTTCTTTCAAAATGTGTTAATAAATATTTTAAAACAGATTTTTATCATATAAATATATTATTTTATATGATTTAAATGTATTCTCTTAAATAAATAGTGTAGAATAATTAAATAAAAATAAAAAAAACTGTATCAAAAATACCATACCGTACATATAAAATGTACTTTATATTATCAATTAATTACAGAACATTTAAACTAATCATCGTTGCCGTAAACTATCAATTACCGATAGTCTTGCAATCTGGCAACACTCCGTAGTAAATATTTGTTTTGCTTTGCATTACATAAATTTAGCATAGCTTTTGCAGATTGAAAATGAAACCTAACGAAAGCTAAAGTTCTCCTCTCTCTTTCTCTTTATTTCTCTCTCGTTCCCTTCTTTTATTTTAACTCCGTTTTGGGCTCCGTCTTAATTCGGCAATCTCTGCAAATACCTCAATTTCGTATGCCTGCAAGGAAGTAAGCTGCGCGCGCGCGAATGCAGGCCCACCTCGACTGCATTAAAAATCAACTTAATTTCACTGCCCATGGGGTCAGTTTTATGGAAACACAAAAGAGAGAAGGAGAGTGAGAAAGAGAGAGAGGAAGGCAAGGAAGAAATGATGAAGACCTCCAAAGTGGCAAAACACGAAATGGCAACAAAAATCATATTTTCACAGGCGCTTGGCGTTTGCGCAGAACTTCGCACTTGAGCACGCGGCAGCAGCAGCACAGAAAGAGAAAGAGCGAGAGAGGGAGTGAGACAGGTAGAGGCTTGCTGCAGTGTGGTGTGGGCAGTAACGGAGTCAAATCGGCATCTTGGCACGCCAAACTCAAGCGAAGCAACCTAAACGCATCCCAGCCTGGTCCAAACAAACGCAATTATGTGTTTTTTATTAACTCCGAGATCCCTGTGGGTCTCTCTCTGTCTCTCTATCTCTGTCTCTCTCTCTGTCTTCAGGGCTCCATTAGGGGGGTCCTCTGCGCACACGCACTCTCTATATAATTTTAACACATGCTGCGTTTTGGGCCTTTTCGTTTTTGGCAACGCTTTTGCGCTTGTGGCCCTTTGCTGGACTGCTTAATAACTTTATTTAGCTTAGAATGGTGTGTGTGCGAGTGTCTCAGTGTGTGTTTGGGAGTGTGTGTGTGCTTGGCCCATCCGTCAGCCAGGGCGGCAGTATTAATTAGTGCGGTAGTCCTTTGTGGCAGGCAAACACAAAACAGACACACAGAAACAGACAGAGAGGAAGACAGACAGACATACAAAGAGAGAGAGACAGCAACAGGCGATGGCCTGTTGTATTATTTAGACATCAGGACGTTGATTGATGAACCCGTATCACTGTATACGCACGTGTGTGAATGTGTGTGTGTATGGGTGTTAATGCGCAACTAATAGCATTTCAAGCTGAGCTCAAATTAATTGCAATCTTGGCAGGACAGTGCGGTCAAGCGAGATGGGGCTGATGGGCAGCACTGGCACTGGGTAGCAGTGATGCAATAGTTACTGAAAGATTTTATTGCCAAAATAAGTCGTATATATACATATACATATATATATAAAAAGTAGCTTAGAGTCACAAAAATTGAAGAGTTACTTTGTATTTTGTATGTACGAAATTATCTTAAGGTTTACTCAAAGATTTTATAGTCACAATCAATACAAAAATCTTATGGAATTTACAACAGTTCCAGAAGGTCTATGTAAATAAACATACAGTAACAATAAAAATAAAAATTTTGTACAGCCAAAATATTACTTTAATACCTACATAAGTAAATTAGGTATATTTAGGTATTTGAATATTGTCTACTATGTGGCAACACTAATCAATGCACAATTAATCACTAACAGGACACGAGCCATTGGATGACAAAGCTTCGATTATAAAAAGGCGGGAATAAAACAATGAGGGTGGTAACGCTGGCACTCATATTTGAGCAGCATTGCCAGATCGATATAAGCCTAGCCTAAGCAAAACATAAAATCATGAATTCTTTCACTCCTTTTCCCGCTTTCTTCAAGAGTTTGATGCCTGTAATACCTTTTCGTACACACACCATCTCTTTATATATGTGTCTGTGTTTGCAGTTAAGTTAAATCATTAATTCCCCCTTTAAACCCTTTCATTTCACTTTACAAGCCAAATTAGCAGCTCCACAATAAAAATGAACGCCACATGCAACAATTAAACAATTCATTTATCTTAATTTGTCTGCAATTTCTCTTCCTTCTTTCCGCTCTCCCTCCCTCACTCTTTTCTCTTCTTTTCGTTCCTCGTTGTGGATCGCTTGGCGCAGCTGTCTGTGTCGTCTCTTCCCCTTCTCCTTCCCCTTTCCCCACATTCGTGTGCATTGTGAGATGTTTAAGAAATTTGAAATTAATTGCTGCGCCTGCCTTCTGCTTCTCCTTCCTTCTTTGACTCTCTCGTTCGCCTCTTTTACCGTTCTGTGTTTTATTTTCTGCTGTGTCATAATCTTCACACCCAAATCGTTGAGTCTCTCGCCTGCTCGCAAGGATCTTCGAGATCGCCGTGATGATCTTTGGCTGTAATCTTTTAATAATTTAAGCCAATTCGCCGTAAACCGTTAAGGAAGCGAGTGGGAAAGGGAGAGAAGGAGAGAGAGAGGAAGGGAGACAGCTGACCATTTGCGCTTTTTAGTTGCGCCTTTAGATCGCGCCTTTGGTCTCTGCGCGCTGTGTTAATATTTGCTCACGATGATCGCCTTTTAAGGACGGACTGCCTCGGAGAGGGTCGAGGAGACGAGGGCATGGCAGGGGTGTTACTGCTGTCTGGGCCTGGGATGCTGAGAAAACCCTAATTACCGCATTAAGGTGTCAAAATGATGCCCATCTCCCTCCCTCTCTCTCTCTCTCTCTCTGACTCTATCTCTGTTCCGCTCTGTTGTCTGCGCTGCGCTGTCGGTTCTTGCAACAATGTGGCAAATTTAATGAATATGTCAAGTAGTCAGCGCTCAACGCTCTCAGTGCCCAGTGATAAATCTGTTGGCGGCTTACACAATGCTGGGAACCAAAGAGCAGATCCCTCCAGCTGCCTCTTGGAGCGTGGCCGATGTGCAAACATATGTTCGCCTGGGTTTATTTTCTAAACATTTTGGGCAGACAAAGTGTGAGCTACAGTAGGCACTCGGGAAAGGGGAAACTATAAAGAAGATAATGAATAATTTAAACTTTTAGGAAGAAAGAGACTCGAAAATAGGCCATAAAATGTTTAAACTTTGAAGAAGATATTTATAGGAAGAATAGAAATTATAATTGGCAAAATTGTACAGAAACCCCTGATAAATAGGTCTATATATATAAAAACTTTTAGAATAAAGAGATATATTATGAATAATATTGAAATAAATAATATTTTTCAATCCAAACACCCCAAGAGTTTTTTTTATATATATTTATATATAAAATAATATTCAAAATTTGTTAAATTCAAAAATTCAAAAGATTTATGAATAAAAAAAAAATTGATTTAATTTATTTATAAATATTTTCTTTTGGAAAGTTCTCAAGTTTAGTATGCTTATATTTAAAATTTGTGCTTTTATCTTTTAAGTGTCATTAAATGAAAGTCCCTAAAAATGCTTTACTTTCCCAACTTAAGTTTAAATTCACTTATTTATATTCAATCATTATGCCATATTTATGAGAGAAAACCATAAATAAATTAACACTCCTGACAACTATTCCATTATTTATGTAGCCGCCTCTGGCCGTATAAGGAACTTCACTTGAGACTTCCGAAATTGTTTTCGACAACATGCCATGCATATAATGAAATATATTAAAAAATTAGCCCGATATTACCCAACACACATCTGCTGTGTGTAATAACTGAGAAATTACAACTCATTGTCCAGCCCCGAGTGTGGAATGGGCCACAATTTCGGTCACTTTCCCAATAACTTTTACCGGGCGTTTAGGCCCTGGCCAAGCCCCAAATGAAGACAACAGGCCATTTCCCATACCCATTCCCCTCTCCTCTTTCCCCGTTCCCCTTTCCCCTTTCGCATTCGCATTCTCTCTTGTTCTCGTTCTCGTTCTCCCTCCATCTCTCATGCCTCTTCGGAACGTGCATGGCCAAAGCGATTGAGCCAAAGCGATCGCCGGCCACAGCCCAAAAAGACGGACGACCCTTTTCCCTTTTGCCACATTCTTCTGCCTGCTGCTTCTTCTTCTTTTTAGTTTCTTTTTCTTTTTTTTTTGCAGTCCACTGGGTCTCAGTCGAGGGTTCTCGGGCTCTCGTGCTCTCGGGCTCTCGGACTCGTCTTTCGGTTTTAGTTGTGAGTTTGAGTTTGAGGTCCAGGTCCAATCGCTGGGTCCGTCGGTCGTTCGTTCCATTTTAATAACATTAATTAAGGTGTTGCCTTCGTTGGTGTTCTTCACGCCTTTCCTTACAAATTACGCAGGAATTTCATGTTTCAGGTTTTGTTCTTCGAGGAGGAGACGACGCGTCCGATGGTCGCTTTGCTCGCTCGAGCCGCTCTTAATAGTTGTTCTTTAAGCGCCCTGCGTTTGTTCTTTTCTCCCTCTCTCTCTCTCTCACTCACTTTCCTCTTACTCTCTCCCTCTCTCTCTCTCTCATTGTTTCTCCTTCTGTCTCTGCAATTTGGCTGAAATTGTTTGCTGTGATCCGCGTCTGCGATAGCCCCTGCATAGGCAGGTCCATTTGCAGCCCCATCGAGCACCATCTGTAGGTGGAACAGTTTGGAAATTAAGCCATTACTTTTGCCGAAAATCGCATGGGAAAGTTGCAGATACAGTGCTATATAGTGTGGCGCCATTTTTAGCGCCACTTGAAAGAAATTGTACCGCGCGTAGGAACTTTGATCTAGAAATGGGCATAAAAATGCATTTTTATTAACATAAAATGCACATTTATAAGGCTGAACGGAGTGAGGGTAGCCAGGAACTGGCACATACACTAACACTCACACACAGATGCACTGAGAAGTTCCCAACTGGCCAAGGTCAGTTTGGGGTCATTGGCTTAACACTAGGCAAGTTGCACTGCAAGAAAAGTGTAGTTGACAACGAAAGGAATTCAGTTTATATATTATATTATAAAAAGTCTGAATTACTACTACACAATTTATCAACTTGAGTATTATTCTCAAAAGATTTTATTAAAGAGAGAAATTAACATAATTAGTACTATAAAATAGTTTTCATTCTTCTTTTTTGCCCTCATATGCCAGAAAAGAATGCTTTATATAATAGTATTAACAATAAATATATCTTATTAGATATAGTCGATAAACCTTAGCAGTTTAATAATATGAATATATCGCTTTTCTTTCTGTTTCTTTTCAATATATGTTAAGAATTATTAGAAAAAATACTATATATCTTATTCTCTTTCAATATATTTATTCAACCTATCTTAGCAGTTTTAAGTAATGAATAAATATATTTCTTCTAGATGTTTTACTCTTAGCTAAAGAATTTGAAGATATTCCCAATATTTCATATCTTATTTATAAAAAAAGATGAATATATAAAAGGTCATTCAAATGTGATTAAAATACTTCATATTTTCTTTGCTTTCCAAACACAATGCTAGTCTCACTTTTCTTTCAGTGCACACAGCGCCTTGATAGTGAGATTTTCAGAGCGCCAGCGCCAGAGACAGCGCCAGATACAGTGCCAAGAGTGGCATTCACAGAGTCACAGAGTCGAAGAGTCGGAGAGTCGGAGAGTCCATTGCCAGTTTAGTTTGTTAGATGGATGACTAATAAGCGTCGCCACAATTAATTGAAACCCGCTGATATGCATCTACCGAATGGCTCCAGATACAAGCAAATCTCATTAACGCGCCCAAGATAAAGCCACTGAATCCGAAACTCAGCCCCGCTAACCCTTCCCCATCCCCCTCCTTCGCTGCTGCTGCCCCTTCTCCAAGCGAGTATCTCACCGTACATTTTGTTCAGTCAAGTGTACGAGACGTAGCGATCCGATGCGATGCGATGCGATGATGTTGATGCCGATGCGATCGTCGATCGACGCGTCGCTCAGTCAGTCGCTTGGTCGCTTGGTCAATCTGTTGTCCGATCAACGACAGCAGGCAGAGTGAGAGGCAGATACTGCTGATTCCCAAGAGGAGGCTCCTTATAAATGCATGCAGATACAGTTTTGGAAGTCAAGCGGTTTGCATTTGTTGTACGATAAATAAAATGAATGCGATTGTTAATTAGTTGTTGTTGCTGCAGAGCTGAAGATGCTGCTGTATCTTATCGTTGCATGGGCTTGTTCCTCTCCCTCCCTCTCTCTCTCTCTGAGATTGACCTGGCCCAGTAGGCAAATGGAATGGAATTTCATTGCGTTCCATGCATATCAAACTTGAACGAAGCTCAGACTCGGGATGGGAATCTTAAGCCGAGATTAACCAGCTGGAATAGTTGGGAGTGCTGTGAGGGTTTCCAGGCTGAGCTATAACTGTTCTATATAAAATGAACTTTAATTCCCAACTTGATCCATTAAAAGTTATCGCTGCTAACCAATTCATTATAATGAGTTATTGATCGATTCCCATGACCATTATCAAATTGTTAACTTTCCACAGAGAGAACCTCGAAATGATTTAGTGTTATTTACGTCGTGGATTCATTGGCTTCTGTACGGATACGATAGTTTTTTAATTACATGCATTTAGCGACATCTATACGATTTTATAATTTATGCACTCAACGAACGATCGATCGACAATCGTTAATAATTTATGCACAGCAGGCAAATCAATTTTCTGTTTCTGTTTGAATCGAATGCGATTTTCAGTTTTGTTGCTGTTTAGGCAAATTTTGAATTGATTTTAATCTCGTGTCGACAACAATAAAATTGTGTTAATTTATGGGAAAGTCATTGGGCACCCATTGTAGTATCTGTATCTGTAGCTGCCAGATACGTTGCAGATACGCGACAATAGCAAGTCGTGAATGGACTCAGATACAGCTACAGCTGGAGATACAGATACAGATAGAGATACAGCTAGAGATACGAGGCTATAGCTTGGTGAACTTGTTTCTCAATCGATTTTCGCTGTTGTCTTCATTAAATTACGTTTAATCATTTATGCAGATTTCAATCAATGGGGCGAAGCAATGCCTGAAAGAAACATTTCCGTTTAGCATAAAGCCAGAGAGCCCCCGATTATTTTTCATTTCTCATTTAGCTGTTTTGATATTCAATTTGTTGCAATTAATTTGAAGTGAATAGGCAATTAGAAGAGTAGAGAGAATATAATAACATGGGATTCGAACTGGTTGAAATTTGAGCTGAAAACTAATGAAAATGATAAGAATAAATGCTTGTTCAACAGGGCCGTAGCGACAGTCTAGAGGGTACTTGTGTCAAACCTCTCGGGGGCCCATAATATTATTATCTTGTTTAAGAATTTTTAATGAAGTATTTAGTTCATTAAATAGTTTACAAGCTGAATAAATCTATAAGCAATTTAACCTTATTTATTTCTCGATTTCATATTGGAAAAATCATCAATATTTTAGATTATCGGAAATTTTATCATATTATATTATACTTGTATAATGTTATTACTCTATTTTTGGCCCCCTCAATTAATAATGTTTCCTATGCATTCAATTCTTCTAGCTTCAGTCTACTTCACAGAAGACTTGGTAGACACCAAAAAGTGTATATATTACTGAGCCCTTGTTTTAAATAGGAGGCCCTTAGCTGGCAGGGCCGTTATGGTATGCCTGCACTTGCCTAGTTACGGCCCTGTTAATAAAACTTAAGACTTACCTGAAAGAAATTGAGAAAATAAATAGAACATTGATAATTCTTTAGCGTTTCTTTTTATTACGACTATTTACAGGCTTACATGGATGATAAAGTACTTATTTACATACGAACTAAAACTCAACTCAACTTGTTACTACCCTGTGTGTGTGTTCACTAGTGTGTTAGTGTTAGATAATACTTAAAAATTGGACTGCAGTGAAACATTGTGTGTGTGTGTGTTTTCTGTTTCAACTGTTTGTGTATCACGCGAAATGGAAAGCTTTCAAATCATGTTCATGACTATGCGCCGAACCTAAGTAAAATATATGTATCGTATCGTATATAGTGAATATCCTACACTAAGCGAGATCTTGCCTCTCTCTAACCCTCTCTCTCTCCCCTTCTTTCTCTTTCTGTCTCTCTCTTCAGAGACACGTGTTGACCTCGCGATGCTCGTAGCACTTCTCGCACGTCACCTCGCAGCACCATTTGAAGACGCAATTGCAGTTGGTCAACTCCTTGACCACGCGATGCTTGTGCCCCCTGCTGCAGCAGAGAAGGTCGCAGCTATCCGGCCCCGTCGATGTGGCATTGCACTCGCGATCCTGTGTGCCCAGCGCACCGGTCTTTGGATTCGCGCTGCAAAAGTCTGCCGAATCATCGGCATAGACCAATTGGTATTTGTTCGCCGGCTTCGTGTGCGGCGTTTCGGGCATGAAACTGTTGCCATCGTTGCGTAGCGCCACCTTGCGTGCCCCATCGTATCTATCGCGCAATCGTGATGATATCTCACGAAATGGCGGCATCTTCAGCCAACAGGTTTTCACCGTGCACGATCCGGACAGGCCATGGCATTTGCACTCCAAACGCATCGCATCGCGTATGGCCTGTTCAAGTGGTCGGAGCGAGAAGGAGACACAAAATAAAGAAACAATGAGTGAGATAGAAAGAGAGTTGAAAAAAGAGAGTGGGAATTAAGTTGGTAAATTGATGGATATTTGAATGGCTGTCTGTGCGATCTTTTGCGATTATAAAGTGTAGGTATTTGCGTGTAGCTTAAGCTGAGAAGATCTTAAAAAATGTGTATGGATTGCGAAAAAGATTATCATAGGAAATAATTCAAAATATTTAAATGAAAATTTATCGAAATTAATTGATACTTTCATTACGAAATCCTTGGGAAAATTTTTTTGAAATAATGCAATGCATTTCAATAAACATTTATGGAATTCATTGAATATTTAAATTATATTGAAATCTTTGCATTATATTATTCTCTTTCAAGTTCCCTCTTTTTTAGTTAGAAAATTTCTTAGATAAAGATATTATTCAGTATTTTTAAAGGATATCTACCATTGCAATGCATTGTCATAGAATTTATATATAGAAATCTCCTCCGTTTTCTTTTCAAATTTATAAAAAATTGTTTCCCATGTTCTGTTTGAAATTTTTTCAATCTATTTTGATATAAATCTCTTCAACAATTTGTACTTTTTTCATTGCCAAATTTTTTTTATTTCTCTTAAAACTTTCTCCATTTTAAGTCTTCACTCTCTCTCTTTCTCTTTCTTTCCTTTCATGCTTACCAATCTCCCTGCATTGTTGTTGTGCAGCTTGACCAGTGTGCCCAGATCGCTGCGTCGCTGTCGGTGCTTGGCATCGAGAAATGCGCGTGAGTGCCGCAGTCCGAAGTTGACATTGTCACTGCAGCCGCCCCACTCCCATTCACCTTGCGGAAACTTAATGTTGTCCCAGAACTTGCGCCGGCCACGCCTACCGCCAACGCGCTGTCTGCCCGCCGGTCGGCCCAGCAGAAACTCTGTTATGCTGTTGTTGAGTTGCTGCTGTCGCTGCTGCTGCTGCACAGTCTGTTTCTGCTGCTGCCGCTCGAGCGCTGCCTCCGCTGTGGCAGCATTAACCATTTGCAGCGGTCCGCCATTGCGACGCATGTGCGACTTGTCGCAGGAACATTCCACCAGCTGCCCCATGGTGCAGGCCTTGGTCACGGCGTAGGTGACGCCCGCCGCTGTGATGGCGTTCACGAAGCCCGTTTCACGGGAGTCTGTAAGGGGTAAAAGAGAGGGAGAAAAGAAAGTGAGGGGAGTGAGATAAGCAATAAAATATATATAGTATTGTACATGTAAATTAATAAAGTGTTGAGAAAGAACTTGTCAGCTCGGCTTGATACTGTGACTTTGATCGCTTCTGTGTTTATTGATTGATCAAATTGAAACCTGGAGGATATCTTCATAACTTAACCAACTTATTATATGCTAAGTCACAAAGTTCTATGCCCAATACTTTGCCTGAAAATCTTTATTAAAATAATTATTTTTGATTTATAGCGATGATAGGCATGAGAGCCAATATATAAAATAAGCTTATGCTGTGTATAGTTTATAGGAATATGTATGCCAAGTTTGGTATTTCTAGCTTTTAAAAAGCAAAGTTATTAGCGCTCATACAGACACTCATAGAGAAAAACGCACTGAAAGACACACAGACTTGACTTAATCGAGGGGGCTTGGCTTAGCTGACTAGGTTAGTGATGCAGATCAAAAATATATGAATATACTTCATGGGAGCTCACCTTTATTCCCTTTCATACCTAAATTGTAACAAAGATACTACCTTTAATTAGTTTATGATCCGTTTCCCATGCCATATAACTAAATACCTTCAAAATTCCTTCATACCATAAACATACTTTCCCACAGTATAATTTTAATAACTGCCGTGTGCAAATTTGACAGTTTTTTATAGCATATTATAGTCGTTAACCGGGCAATTAAAGATCAAGCCCAGTTAGTCTGCCATAATTCTGGCCATTTGCTGAATAATCTCGAGTCAATTGCTGGGATTAAGTGCCTCTGCCAGTGGCCATATAACACTCTGTTTGCAATCGCATAAACTAGTTAGGGACCCGCAACGGGTGTCGTTAACATTTATGGCAGCGTGATATACTTAGTTGAGGTGTAAGTGCGGTTAGTTGTTCTTATTGTTGTTGTTCTCGCTGGGCCCATAAAGTGCTGTCATTAAATGACAATTTTCATGGCGATAACGACGAGCTGAGTTGAGTTTGCAAATAACGATTAATATCGATAGATAATCGATGCTGATTAATGTTGTCAACATGCTGCCGCCCCTCGTCGTCGTCGTCATGATTGATGTCAATTTGTCAGCTTAGGCGACAAAATGATTTATTGCCAGAGCGCGATAACCGATCGCTGATTGCTCTACACTGATCTCTATGCAAATGAGAAGCGCAGAGAGAGGGGCCAAGTGAACGGCGGGAGTGGAGTGTGAGTCGACGACGACATCGTCACTGCAGTCACGTTTAATGAAATCGAAAATCGCACTTGTAATCGCAACGTCCAACGATTTGCATACGTTTGTAATGCGAGCGAGTCGTGTGGCGAGTGGGGAGTGGTTAGGGGGTGCTGGGGGAAGGGGGTGCTCATGGAAGTGGACAGGTGATATGTCTCTTTTTCGAACAGTCACCACCCCAAATGGAAGGGCAGGCGGCATCATTGCGTGGCAGCCTTGGCCGAAAAGCCTTCCTCGACTTGATAACTGACAGCTTGACAGGGCCGCCGATGCAGCTCTGCGTGTGTGTATAGTATGCATGTATGTGTGTGTGTATATTATGTGTGTGTATAGTATGTATGTGTGTGTGTGTGTGTGTGAGGAATTTATTGCATATAATTTGGTATGTGTTTTGTTTGCGCATTGTTGTCATTAAGTGCAGATTGCCGAGCAGGAGCTGCAGACAGCACCAAGCTTGCCTGCACTTTTCCTCTCCCTCTCTCTTTCCACCAGTCACTCTCCCTCTCTCTCTTCTTCTCCTCGTACCTTTTCGGGTAATAATTTATTAAAATTGACAGCTTTGTAGGCTCATTTCAGGCGCTATTCATCAGCGTGTGCAACAGTTTTATTATGCAACTTGATGGATGATGCGGTCGCCTGCTTGCCCAGTGAATCTTGCCTTTCCTTTCCCCCCTCCACATATCCCCATCCCTCTTCAGCGCTTCTTTTGCGTGTTTGCCATGCAGAAGACTCTCTGCACTTCAGCTGTAATTAGGCAGCATTGCGGGGCAGTCGATGAGTCGCAAGGCAGCTTCATCTCAACATGTCCCACTTGCTGAAGTCGCAATCGCCTTCAGTGTTGGCCCAAAATTTAGCCTTTTTTAAGGAATTTATATATCGATTATGGGTTTGAAGATTGATTCTTTTGTAGAAAATGAAACCGACATTTGAAATCGAGAAAATCTATTAGTTAAACTATAATGAATGATAAATGTGGATCACACACTGACAAGACTACAAATCAATGAATAACTATCGATATGTTTGTATGTTTTCTATTTATAGTGATCCCTAGAAAGTCTTTTTATTTTGATTACATTGTATATCTTCTGGTATAGAATATGCATTCAATATAACAATTGGATGAAATCTCACAAGTATCTCAAAATCTTTAGATTTTTTTCCTTATTTATCTTTGTAAAATTTATCACAAAGTTTGTATAGGAAAGCTAAATTATGATAAAGCCAAGCAAACAATATCTTTTTTATCTTTTAGCTACTTCTTATTATTTTTTCTCAGCATATTCTTGTAATTTTTCTTTTTTTTCAACCGAAAACTAGCCGTTTTTTAAGCAGCCAACCCTGAGGTTTTCCCTTGACTGAGTCAGCGCGCGTGTTGACAGGCCGACTGCATAACAAAGCATCGCCGTTTGGCCTTTGTCGCCAGTGCTTTCCCTTCTGCTTCCCCCTCTTTAACCTTTCTTCTCTACTCCCTCTGTTTTCTCCTCTGAAACCATCCTTCTTTACCTCGTCTTCCCTTTCCTCTTATTTGGCATTGCTTACTTACCACGCATTAAGATTTTCCTCATACTCTTGCGCAGCACTGTGCAATTCCAGCGACGATTGCGAAATTGAAATTCGCACTCGCGAAAACCCAGATTAATGCCATTGATGATCTCTTTGAGCAGCGCCGAGTCGTGGCGACAAATTTCAGCCAGTTTGCCACGCAGACGACGTGTCTTTTTGCACATTAGATTTGGATCGAGTAGAATATTGGTGCCCTCCGCCCTGGAATGAAGGAGATGAAAAATTAAAAGTGAATAAAGGTTGGTTATATATTGTTAAATTAGACTCTTCACTTATTTAGCTTTATTCGTCTATAAATAAATCAACTCCTTTTAACATAGTTAACAATTTCTGGTTAGATGAAAATTATTTATAAACTAGATAATTGAATATAGATGTAATCTATAGTTTCATCTTCAGTTTTCCATGAGAAATTTCTTCATGACTGAATAGAGATGGTTTTCCCAGCATTTCCATAATTTCTCGCTCTCAAATCAAACCGATCTGTGGCGCCTGCTTTAGCTTCACTTCTCGTTGCGAGCAAGTTCATTAAAAATAGTTGCATTTATTTATGCGGATAGCCGGCAAAAAAACAGCCAGTTTTCTAGCTAGCATTTCATTTCGTTTCGTTTATTTGCGCAGAATAAGGAAAACACGATGCGAGCGTGCGGCAGTTGAACTAAATTTTGCAGTGCGGCCGATGCGGCGTATACGCAATATGGCGTAGGAGTCTCCGCGAGAGTCAACAATTTTGTTTATTGTTGGAAGCGTCGGCGCTCAATAAAATTGCCAGCACAAACACACACACTCATACACTCAAACACTCATAGAGTCGAGTGTACAACACCCACTTGACTTTTTAGCAATTTTCCCAATCGATGCAATTTTCGTTTTCATTTCAGCTGCAGCAAAAGCGTTAAAATTTAATTTAGCTGGAAAATTAATAATTATTGCCCCGCCGCGTACAATGTGGGTGCAGCCAGTCAGCCAGTCAGTCCATGTGAGCATGCGTCGCTGCTGCTGGCCCAGGGGTCGACTCCCGTTTCCCCTCTCCCCACTACTGCTCTTTCCCCCTTCTGAGATGTGTCAGCCACTGGGCGGCGGCGTTTAAATTGTTTTTGTGTGCGCGCCTTTGGCGCTGATTTATGTTTTTCCATTTCAGATTTATGACTTTTTAATAGCTCAATTGTTTTTCGTTCGCATTTTTGTTAGGTTTCTTTCTTCCTCCTCCCCTGCCTTCTCTTCATTCTCTTCTTGCCTTGCTGTTCTTTTTTCTCGCTCTTCACATTGCACATTCGCGTGAAATTTGCTTTGCTCGTGAACTTTGCGCAATTTGAGTTGAAGTGTAGTGTAAGTTGGTGGTGGCAGGAGGGACGAGCATGATCGACAGAGGGAAGGGGGGGGAGGAGACTAAGAGAAGCTGCTTGCACAGTGTAAATAAAGCACTTTATAGGGCTACTGCAGAGACGACGCGTCTCAAGTCTGTGATTGATGTGCGGCCAGTCTATGGGGTTGTCTCCCTCTATTTCCCTCTCTCTCTTTCTCCGTGCTATCTCTTTCTCTGTACTTTGCTTTGTGGAATTTGTGTTATTTTTAGCAATTAATGGGGCAATTTACAGCACTGAGTGCTGAGCTCTGGGCTGACTCAGCTAAGTCAAAAGAAATCACAGGGCGCAAAAATCGGCAACTTCAAACTGAGTACGGCCTGAACGCACACCCCTCTTTTTCTCTCCCTTTCTCTATCTCTTTGCCTCAAGACTCTCTCTCTTTGTTTCCCATTTTGTGGCATACTTATTCATCGATGACAAAGAGCTGATATGACCAGGGCCAAGCCCTTCGTGTTGGTCATAGACGTTGCAAGGCATTTGTTTGTTTGCCATTGCTAATCGATGGTATTGCACTGCGAGAAGGAGTATTACTAAAATGAGTAATGTGAGTAAAGAAGAAAGAGAGAAACTCACATATTGTGGGGTTTTCTTTAGCGTACTAATTTATCAATAGAGATAGTATAGTTATAATGTAACAGGAGTAGTACATAGACAGAAAGAACAGAACCCCACAGTAGAGAGAATGAGCCTCTATGGGATAGAGAAACTATCGACTGTATTTCGATTGGCAATCCCAGAATTACTACGCAGATAAGAAGTAAATTGTACAATACAATCTAATAATCTGATAATGGGCCATTCCCAAGAACATATCAGTTGCACATATGACGATTTCTTATTCTTAAGTATTGTCAAGTTAAAGAGCGAACAATATAAACTAAAAAGTTTAAGAAAGTATATCGACTTCGATTCGGTTAATAAATCTTCATGCAATGTATATATCATATAAAATATTATTTATTTTCTACAGTAAATATATCGATTTTCTTCAATATTTTCCAATATTTAATAAGGTTATTCATAGGCAAAAATATCTTTAATTTCAGCTTACTCATTTATCTCTATTTTAAGAAAGCAATAAAAAATTCTCGAACTTGTTATTTGTATATTTTCATTATAGAGTTTTGGGGCCTTTATTTCCAAATTGACGAACTGCACTAATATACTCAGGTTCTATATATGTTATATATTAAATATACTATCTATTCTATTCTTTCCCGTCACTCATTTATCTGTATCCACACAATATAACCTCCTTTCCTTAAATCACATACAAAATTTCATTGTTTCACTGTTTCCCCAACTTCGTGTGACTTATTCCCTTAATTTCCTCAGTATTTCCTATGGCGCGAGAGATATCACAGTTCGCCTAGAAACCGGCGACTACCTGTGGTGCCTCATTTACCCAAACTCTCTGTGGTTTGCTGCCCCAATTTGCCCACCTGGATCGTTCGCGATGGGCCCACCTGGTGGCCATGTCCCGCATGTTGCTGTCTCATTCACTCTCCAGAGATGTTTCGTTTCTAATCTACTATGTGGCCCTGTGGCGATCACTCGATCTCGATGAGAGCCAAGAGATTATGACAACTTAATAGCTACGAAATCTTTAAAAAACAAATAGAGCACACACACGCACAACAACAACAACAACAGCAACAACAACTGAATGTGTTGGGCCGCCAAAAGTAAATGATAGACGCGCTTGTAAACAACAACAACAACAGCAGCAACAGCAATGTGTGGAAACAATTGAAGTTCGCTGGCGAACGATGATGATGAGATCGCAAGTCGATGCGATGCGATCCGATGCGATCCCAGATGACTGGAGAGATCTAAAGAACTCGAACTCAAACACCTTTCAAGCGTGCGCGAAGCAGTGCGCGTAACCACACAAGTTGCCAGCCAACAACAGCAACAACAACAACAACAACAACACGCACACTAACACCAGCAATACCAACAGCAACACTAACAACAACAATAAACACGGGGAGTTTTTGGTTAAGCGGAAAATAGCCGAGGCCGATCTGCCTCGATCGACACTTTTTCGTTTTTGAAGTTGAAGTTTGCCTGGCAGCATCAGCAGCAGGCAACAGCAGCAGCAGCAACAGCCGGCAGCGACGCCAGCAGCGCTGCTGTCGGCAACATCAAAAAGGCCAAACAACTTCAACGTCTGCCAGTCGCCCGATTCCAGGTCCCAGGTCCCAGTCCAGGCAAACTGGCAACTGGCAACTGGCAACACTTGGCCGCGACGACGTATCTTTATTTTGCTTTCACACAACCCGAGAAAGGGAAGAGTGCGAAGAGCAGCAGCCTCTTGCAGCTCCAAGTGTGCCCCTATTGCAGTTGTTGTTGCTGCTGTTGTTGCTGTTGTTGTTTGGGTGTCGTTATAGGCCTCAATGGATTTTCAGTGATTTTTTTCTTTGATCAAAGTGCCCGGTTTGGTTTGGTGGTAGCCAAACTGACAAGTGGTTGAAATTTCCCATACCCAACCCATGCCAGGCCAATGCGATCACACAGTGCACTAGTGCACTATGCTTTGTAGGGTATATGCGGTTGTAGTGTAGGTTTGGCATTTGCATATTCAGTAAATAATTAAAAACCTTTTAGGAAGGAAGTGAAATGAGTAATGTGATTTAAAGAGAACAGAAAGGGAGATATTCAGTGTTTTTTAGAAGAGAATGCATCGATAGTTTATCGATATTATACTCCAAAGTCGTATTATGCTTAAGATTTAATAGCTTGAGCGATATATATATATAGACATTTTATAGTTTTCTAATCCCTGAAAAGGTTTATTTTTTGAAACTTTTCATTATTGGTTTTAATTTTTAGTTTTTAGCTCAACATAATCGATATAAATCGATAAACTGTTATATTTACCATCTCAATTAATCTCAAATTCAGACAAAACATATTAAAATATCCATTTCTAATATAAATTTAATAAAAAGTTGTCTAAAAATCCTATTAGCTCATTAAGCTTCTGTTATTCTTTTCATTTATAATTTGAGTGCATTTGAAAAGTGAAAAAAATAAGTTAAATTTTTTAAAAACAAATTTTTTTATAGTTCAAAATTATTACAGAGTTTCTAGAGCGCGTCAACAGCTGTCGTTTGCTAAATTAAGCCAATGCATTTTATTTTTAAATATCAATATCAGTATTTTAAGTCTTCGAAAACGGGCTCAAACATATTTCTGACCCGCGAAAGGGCATCTGTGGTTCGTCTTGCAGTGTTCTGGCCCTGTTCGCCTTGCCTCTGTTGTTTTCTATGTAAATAGACAAGTCTGACAATGGCTGCAACTTCGTTTGATTGACTCATTTTGGTGAGTCGCCCAGCTGCCACATACCTCGTACCTTGCATGCAGCACGACTGCGAGTGTGCGAGTGAGTGTGTGTTGCACAGTGTAAACAAATCAACGACTTAAACCACTTGTCAACACGGCGAGTGGCAGAGTATTTAAACAAAGCGTTGACAAGTGAATGAATGGCCGCTGTCGCCGTCGTCGTCGATCGCTTGGCCGGCGTCGATCGCTTTGGGCCAACTCAAGAGCTGTTGTGGCTGGTCAGTTTTCAATTTACGCGCACAAATATTTGTCCACAGAATGCCTCAGCGCAAGTGCTGATCTCTTGTGCACACACACACGCACACACACACACACATACAGAGAGACAAGGGGTGTGGCACATGGCACTGGCGTTTGATGTGGGCGGCAGCATTGACAATTGATTAGCCGCCGCCAAAGCTGTTGACACGACTTGGTCGCCCCAGGGGGGCACGGGGGCTCGGGGCGTGTGTGGCAACGTGTGTGGGCGGCACTGTTTGGCACCTTCAGTCGAGCAATTAGCAAATTAACATGTGCAACAAGCGCCGCCGTCGCCGCCACCAAAAAAAAGCTAGATCATAATGATCATCAGTGGATCAGGCTGCGATCGTCATGATGCGCATCCTGTTTACGTTCCCAGGCTCTGAGGCATGCGCATGTCCAATTGCCGCCTGGCCAGCTAATAATTCAGCCATATTTACTATTTGGCCTTTAACAAGCTAAAGCAGGATCCCGCCAGCAGGCGAGGAGAACGTCAAAGACGACAACGAAGACAGCGAAGACAACGAAGACAGCGAAGACGACGACAACAAAGACAACATCAATCTTTCGGTGTGGCTGGCGCGCAAATTGCGACAACGTTTAACTTAATTATGGCTCAAATAGGCGTTGCCTGCCACATGCAACGCGCCCATGACCGTGTCCAGGTTGCACGTCTGCTAAATCACCCAGCGCTGAGCCGAGTCTCGCTGTGAGATGTGAGAAATCCGCGATTCCTCTGTGAGTTATGCCACAAATTTATGTGACATTAGATAAATGAGCTGCGGTGTACGGCGGGGGGGTAGAAGTATGAATCGGTTATGGTAGCCCGAGTGCCATAAAGCGGATTATGGCAGAGCATTAGCTGGGCCGTTTGTTATAAACTGAAGTAGCTTAGGCGACATTGTAATGAGAGCTATTTTGGAATAGATATCTTATATTGTGATAAATGTTTCAGGTGTTTTAGGGTATTACATCAATTAAGATATATACAATGCTATAATAACGGGGTTATAGCACATGTTTATAGTAAACAGCCTAATGGCAGAACTATACAGATTTTCTACTGTTCAATCTGATTTATACCATAGTAAGCCCCACTTTGAAATCACTAATTCTTATTTTTAGTTGTTATCATAATATTACAAACGAGATATAAAAAGTTTATCGTGTTTGTCTGACTACAATAAGCTGGATTATGGCACAATATGTTTAGAACTTTGTAATCTAAAATGAAGTAGATTGTGCGGCACTGTAATGGAAACTATTTTTAGATGCACATCTGATAAAAGAACTAAAGAAATTTGTTTTAGTTTTTATAGTTACTGTTTTAGTTTATTTTTTTAGGTTAGATCTTATCTAAAAGCCAGATTTATGGCAGCAAAAAATTGTAGAAAAAATGTTGTGACCTGGATCGAAACTGTTTAAACATTTTTTAAGAATAAAAGAATAAAGAATATTAATTGTGAATGTAAAATGCAAAGTTGCCATAATGGAAATAGATTTATAGCGACTTAAATTATATTAAACTAACTAACTGTCTCTGTTCTTTTATGGTAATACTGTAATCAAGATCTATAAAGTGAATAGCATTGTTATCAATTAGATTCTCTATAAAGATCCCTCAGCTGCCATTGATTATCACATAACTGGATAGCACTTTACCGTTCCCCACCCCTGGCACCTTCTTGTTGTGGAGTCAAGATCATGAATCTCTGACAAGATGACAAGAGGATTTCCTAGTTACCTTGGCCGCAGCCTCGGGGTCTGGGCCCTCGTCAGTCCTTCAACTTGACCCATGTCGTCGTTGTCTTCGCCTTCGCCTTTGTCTCTGGTCATGCGTTTTAATTATGATGCAGCAAGTGAGCGAGCAAGGTAGGGGGAAGAGAAAGAAGGGGGGTCTTGTCAGAGACACGAAACTGTCAACGTGACGAAGAGGTGCAGAGACAAATTAACAGAATAAACAAATCGCATGGGTTCTTAATTAAAACAGAACCTGCCAAGCAGCAAAAAGGTGACAGCCCCAGCCACAGGCAGAGGCAGAGCCCGTGCCAAGTGTTGTAACTAAGCGAGTAGTGCGAGTGGTTCCCGGACGCAGTTTCCCGTGTCGTTTCGCTTGGCAGAGTGACGAAAGAGGCCCCAGGTGGGAGAGGAGGCCAGGGGAGTGTGGAGGCACCTCTCATAATCAAGACATTTTGGCAATTGGCCGAGTTTGTACGCTTGTTAGTGGGGTCTCTCCCCTTCTCTCTCTGAACTAATCACGTTGGGGGTGTTCGCGAGTCGTGGCGAGTGTGCCAATTTCTCGATTGCTTTGCTCCACTGACACATTCGGGCAGCACCACGCGGCGTATGCGCAATGTTGTTGCTCTTGCCTCCCAGGGTGACGATGTTGCAGCCAGGCGAGCACTGCAACACAGCTTGAGACTAAGTGGCACGTCGATCTCTCTATCTGTGTGTGTGCCTGGTGTGTGTGTGTGTCTGTTGTGTGTGTGTGTGTGATTTGCTGCTTAACCCATTAAGGCCCCGGCGGGTTTTTAATTGCCATTTCGCCTGCTGTGAGTGCCAAAAGTTGCCAATGAATGAATGAATGTGAATGAATGAATGAAAAGTGAATGAAAAGCAGGAAACTGCCACCGAAATAGACTTAAGCTCCCCAATCGAGTGCAAATGTCATACGGCGGAAATGAGCTCATTTCGATCAAGAGGGAAGGAGGGAGGTGGAAGGGGATCAAATCTCATAGAGATCATAAATTCAAGATTTTCGACTCGCTGCTGCTGTTTTTAATTAAATTCCAGACACATCACACAATTTGCTCTGTAAGCTCTCTGTAATTGCTTTCGACTGCCCCGACTGGAATTTCCATTCATTTAACGGCACATCGAGGGCTTTTCGTCTACTCGCGATTATCGACGCGATCATCATCACCATTGCCTTGCATCGCATCGCATCGCATCGTGCACAATGATCGTTTGATTTAGTGCATTTGGCTGGAAAATAACGTATACAAATATGAGCTGACTAGATCGGCGCTCCATAAACCCAGAGATGAAGAACGATAGAGATAGAGAAGTATAGCAGGGAAGGGGGAATGCAGTTTGGGGAACAATCGTTTATAAAGTAGTGGGAATTGCAAATTCTTTGAATAGTGAAAGGGCTGGAAAGCACAATGTTGCGATATGTTTATCGAGAGTTGTTTATTAGAGGCCGATATTATTGATAAGAGATAAATGTTCAATGTAGATATCAAATCGTAAATGAAGATGTTATTAACCAAAATGAATTTTAGCGCTTAGTTATCGGTTAATCGATACTTTTTCGACTGGTTAGCATTTTAAAAAGTTTGATGGATATTTTGTTTGTATTTTTGTAATTTTTGAGCAATTTTTATGCTGTGTTCATGGTATTTATCGAATGTTTATCGATAAATTATTGATTGTATTTCGTTTAAATATAGCGACTGTTTATCGACAACTTATCGAATATATTTCGATAAGTTATATTGACTGTTTATCGATATATTATCGATTATATTTCGATAAAATACACCGACTGTTTCTTATCTCTCTAAGAAATTGTGAATTGCACTCAAAAAACTTATCGAAAACTTATTAGTTGTCTATCGATAACACTTAACTAATTTATCGACTTTTTTTCATCTATGTGTGTCGAAAACTCCTTCTCCTGCACCATCTACACACTTGTCCACTTCTCTAACCTATGTAATTCAGCTGTCTACCCCTCTCTCACTCTTTCACTTTCTCCCCTCCCTCTCCCCCTTCTCCTTCCCCTTCTCCCATTCGTCACGGCCTGCTTGTTGTCATCGACGTATGCATTTGCCGACGCCCTTGAGCAGCGCAGATGAAGCGTAAAAATGGCGCAAATTCGCTATAGACTTTTTTGTGGCCTGTCAGCAGCCACAGCAACAACAACAGCAACAACTGTAAAAACAACTGCAACAACCTCGTAATTAACAACATGATCATCATGATCGTCTCGGGGCGACATCAAACGGCAAACTGAACTTGAGCTCAAATTATTTAATGAATTTATTGCGAAAGTTTTCAATTGAATTTAATGGAAGAGACAAACGGCCTGCACGGAGTACCCCCTTTGCCCCTCCCTGCTCCGCCTACATCTCTTCTTTGATTAGCGACAGCTTTTTAATGTTGCAGGTGGCCTCCTTTGCCACGCCCAGTTGCACAGCAGAGCTCGAATAAAATGAATATTCAAACTACGCGAACAGACCGTCATGCAGTCTACGCCACGCGACGCCCACGCCGCCCCCCAGCCACGCCCGGCAATAAACAGTGCAAGCAGGCAGTGCTTACCCCTCTCCCTCGCACTCTCTCCCCTGCTCTCTTCCCTCTCGCTTGCTCGCTTGACAAATGCGCTAGCCAAAAGTCGAGACATTACAAATTTCGTTGGCGCTGACAGCGACAATTTTTCTACCTTTGCCAGTTGCAGTTGCAGATTCATTGATGCCACTTTGACGTGTGTGTGCGTGTGCGTGTACTTTTGGCAGCCAGTGTAGAGGAGCACCCTCTTCTCTGCCCCCTCTCCCTTTTAGCGACACTTTTCCTTCTATTTGATGTCTTCTCCTCTTCTTATTTTATTTATCTTGGCCTGTAATTTCGCGCATAAATTCAAATTGAGTGAAGGGTAGATAGACAGAGAGAGAGAGGGTGTTGTGGGGAGTAGTACCCCCAGTACCTCCCTCCCTGCTCTGCTTTTTATTTATTTTGGCTGCACTTTTCGCATTTGGGTTCCACATTTTGCCATGTAATTAAATCTAAATCAAACGTCACATTTTGAAGGTCCCTCGCGACCGGCGACATCGTCCGCTCGATTGGTTCTGCCCCGAAATTTTCGCTTTTGATTTGCTTTGACTTTGGCTTTGACTTACCTCAGCGTCGCTTGCAATTTTCTACTGCAATTTTCTATGTTGCTGTTGTTGTTGTTAATGTTGTCGTCAGCAAACCCCAAAACCGGAAACTGTTACGCCAATCTCGCGAGCTCATATATTGATGGGATCTGACATATTGCATGCGTAGTGCCCGCACCCCTCGCATATCGTTCGTAGATCGTGTTTGTAATGGGTTTTTTGGCATTGAAATCGACGACATAAATTTCGCACCGAACGAGTTTGTCGCTTGCCAATCTATATAAATAAGGCTGATCTCAAGAGCCAGAACGATCTGGGAAAGCAGCTTCAATCAGTCGATACTGAAATTACGCCTCTATTGTCTCTCGCTGAGTAGTGCAATAAATATCGCATTGCTTTCTAAATTTGATGGCGATCCCCAGACTCATTTGTTTCTAAGAAGCGATTCAAACGGAACTGATCTCTCAGAATCATTTAAGAATACAGTTGAAACGATTTATGATCTGAGCTTAGTATCGAAAATTATATCTTTGATCGTTTTTGATCTAAATAAATTAAGATAAATACAATTTATATTAAAGAAACGATCATTTATTATGCGAACAGACCATTTAATAACAAAGTAAAGATCTAATTTAAATTTAATCAACTTAATCTACAATTAACTGCTCTAATCTTTTTTATTTTTGCCTTCCAAGACTACAAATAAAAAACGGAAAAGTGATCTTCATTAGTTAGTACACACTGGCGTCTATTTTCCAAGTCTATTTATAATATGCTTAAATGCTAAAATCATAAAAAATCATTTAATTTCTAACCCACTGCCAATTCGCATAGTATATATAGCAAATATGTTTTTCCAGTTCATACTGAATATTTTCCCCAAAACTGATCGCCAATGATCTACAAATTGTAATAAAGTATTAATAAATAAATGTTGAAAATAGAACGGCGCTCAAACATTAAAATATATCTGGCTAAATCGTAAATTCAATACATATAATTCGTAATGTAAATTGGTTTATTTTGGATTGCCGATCTACTTAGAATCAATGAAATTAAGAATCCATTCGTATAAGGAAATTGAAAACGAACTTAAGTTAATTTGAGAACAAATATAAATTCGAATGGTTTATTTTAATTTTATTTAGAAAATAACGCTGGATCAGCACCGATCCTCATCGGCAAATTATACTCTATCGATGGAAGTATTTTTTATCAAATTATATTCTATGATTAGAATAGACTCAAATGATCTTGATCTGTATTAATATAAAATATATTGCTAGATCGATTGCGATCCTTCTGTGTTACGATCTGTATTGATCGTAACTTAGTACAAACGATGGCAATAGTTATATGATCATCAAATTATGCTCGATCGAACAACAAATGTGTATTAAATAATTTTGTAAAGTTAAAGTTTACTTTCAATACCGATCTCTTATGATCTTGACCAATAACTTATTTATATAAAACCGTGAATCGACTCTGATCATAATGTTGTTAGCAGATTATAATCGATCAACCAAACATTCTTTTGAAAACTAACCCCAAATACGAGTAATTGTGTAAAGTTGATCTTGATCTACACTGATCTTGACTTAGAACTATGTTAAAAAATATAGCTGTAATAACTGGAGGGAAAACTCACCAACCGAATCCCGTCATTGGCATTGCGAATATTAGAATTGCAATTACCATGAATAACCGCATATCGCTCCGAAGCCGCAAATGCGGCAACAAACAAATGTGGCCCAGTCTCTCGCTAGCTGTTGTTGTAGGTCTTGTTGTAGTTGTTGTGGGCTTATGCTTGCCCTGTACTTAATGTTGTTGTTGTTGCAATGTTTTGGTCAGGCAGTTAAAGGCTTTTTACAGCGACTCGCGCGATGCTTATTTAAATATTCCGCACAAAACCAAACTAAATGTTTTGAATCTCCGACTTGAGTTCAGTTAGAGCCTAAGGTAAAGCTGGAGGGGGTGACGGGGCGCACTTGATGTCGTTGTAAGAAGAAGAAGAAGCAGAAGAACACCGCAAAAGCGCGCGCGATGATCGGATCGATCGCAAAGATCGTCAGATTGTCTCACGGTTTCTTTCACTTTTGTCTTTCTTATGTTTTTATATATTTTGTTATTTCTGTTTCTGATTCTTCAGTTTCTTTGCTGCCTCAGCTGCTGCTGCTGCCTGCGCACACGGAGAAAGCTGGCGGCGTACTGAGCAGCGCCCAAGGAGTCGGCAAGCGCAGGAGTCGCAAATACGCGCGTCTGCGTTGCCGTCGACTGCGTGTCGACTCTGTGTGTGTTGTCCCAGTCCAGGCACAGGGCAGGAGCCGGGCAAGGGGGCAGGGGGGAGCCGGGCAGGGTAGGCCTGGCCAAAAAGCGGCAGCCAGTTAGCCACAGAGTCAGAGACCCGCGCCGGCCAAAAAGGTGAACAGCGAATCAAAGCGCAAAATGTTGAAAAATAGTTGGCAGAAGGGTGGAGTCGCATCCAAAATAAAAAGCCAGTAGAGGGGGGGGAGGGGCAGCACCAGTGTGCATGTGTGTGGAGCACTCCTCAGCTGCTGCTTGCTCTTCTTCTTGGCTGCAGAGTAGCGTAAAAAATGAAATTAAACGCGCGCGCTTTAATCAAAGCGCAGTCGATGAAGCTAAAAGCTGCTGCAGCCTCAGCTTCCAGTTTCAGTGCTTCTCTCTCGCTCTCCCTCTCTCTCTTGGTCTCTCTCTCTGGTTGTTCTTGGCTGCTGGCGTGTATCCTTAGCCAGTTTTTCCCATGCTCCTCGGGAACCCTGGGAACCCGACAAAAATGCACACACACTGTATCGAAACTCGCGACTCTCGCATAAGACACACACAAAACTCGCCGCCTTCCTCTTCTTCTTCTTCTTGTTGTTCTTCTCCTTTTACTTTAGTATTTCTTTTCGAATTTGTTCTCTTTGGTTGCTTCTCCGTTCCGTACCGTTGCCGGCCACAGCTCGCGACGCTCTGCGGGATTTGAAAATTGTGGCGCACACTTTTCGCGCAAAAAATACCGAAAAAAAGGCAACGCGAAAAACTTTGCAATATTCTCTAGTACGTTCAGGAGAAGGCGAGGGGGAAGGGAGGAGGAGCAGCCCGTCCCGATAGCGTCTCCCGACTACGTCTCGATCTGCTGTCTACGTCCGGACTGCTGCGATTGCGATTGCGCTGCCGCTGCCCACTGTCGCTGCTGCTGCTGCCACGGCGACGCTTGCTGCGACTGCGACGCTGCCGTTGAGACTCTTGACTGATCTGCGTCTGCGTTTGGCATCGGGAGCACATTGGGGCTATGAATGGACGCGTATCTCGCTGTTCTTCCTCTTCTTCTCCTTGTTCTTGTTGTTGTTGTTTCGCAGTCAAAAAGTCTCTTTTAGCTACGCCGACGCTGCTCTGCTGCTCTTGTTCTGCCGCTCTGTTTAGAAGCGTGAAAATGTATTTCACTCATGCGCGTTCTCAGCAGCAACAACAACAACAAGAGCAACAACATTGCTGCCCGCAGTCGCTGTCGCTGCTCGCTGTCAACGCCAGCGTCGACGTCGCTGTTATTTTGTTGATTTTTTGAGATATTTTCTAATGTATCTGTTAGATATGTGAACGTACGGAGCGCTCGCCTCTGTGTGTTCTGCCCACTGAGCACACAGTGGCCGCCAATTGTATGTGTACCCACAACTCAAAGGGGATTAAGTATATAATGTGAAATCGTTTTATAATATTTTATTTAACTTTTTATAATATTATCTTAAAGTTTGATAATACAATTTAAATTTCTAAGTTCTAAAATTTTTAAAAACTCGACCCAAAATTGTAAAATTTCATGATTTTTGCAAATTAAGTTTAAAACCCCAAAGTAAAAGTTCTGAAATAAATGCATAGGGTGTCAAAAATATGTTTTTATTAAATAAAATTATTTTAACAATTAAATTTAAAAAGTTGATCATATCATGTACTTTTTTTTCTTATTTTTATAACAATTAGGAATATCAAAAATTATTGAAAATATATATAAATATCTTTTAACGAAATTTCAAATTTTTTTTTTATTTTATTTATTTATTTTAGTTTATTTTTAAATGTTCTTCAATTTGTATAGTACCTTTATTTACTTCAATAGTTACTTTATTAAAATATTTCCCAGCTCTTTCTTCTCCCGCCTACCTCAACATTTTCTTCATGCACACATACTGCTGGCAGCCACTGTTAACTGCCACAACCGCGACTTACCAAACGGCAATAATTCTCTTGATATATGTTACGTCTCACTGATATCTCCACGCTGCCCGAACTTGGCTCCTCTGTTGCACCCCCTCCCTTAGTCTCCCTCCCCCTCTCCACTCTTTCCTCTCTCTCTCTCCCTCCAAGTGTCTCTTTCTATGCCAGACTCATTCACCACCCGCACCGCCTTTTTGGGCAACCGCGAAATTGTTTACACGCGACAAACTTGTCATCTGCCTTGTGTTCTGTTTTGTTTTGTTATGTTGTCTTCTTTTTCCTTCTTATGTGTCTTTCTTCTCTGCCCCGGCGATAAAACCCCAAAAAAGGTTAGCGACTTTGGCTCTCCGCCGGCCATGTCCGACAATGTCGCGGCCTAGCCCAACAACGAGTGCGAGGCAGGCAGGTAAGCGACCCAAAGACGTGCCACACGGTGCTGAATGTGCCACACGAGACGAGCTGGAGCTGAAGTTGCCTTCGCTTTGCATACTCTGAAGTAGTCGATGTGAAGTATTCCACGGCGCTGTGGAGCTGTCTCTCGTTCACGTTCGCATAATAACGCCTCGACTCGTATCTGCCCGGCTAATCATGCTCAAATACAATAAAATGAGATTTCATTGCGAGTCGCTGCGTCTGGAGGCAGCAGCAGAAGCAGAAGCAGCAGCAGAAGTTGCTACCAAAAGCTTAGTCAGTCAACAGGCAGCTGAATTTAGAGCATGGCGTGTTAATCTCGTGCTGCCTGATGGGTCGGACGGCGCCTCGACAACAAAACAAACTCCCCCACCGACCCTCCAAGTGCCCCCAGTGAGTAGTTCATCTCTCACTCTCAGTCTGCCCTCTGAGCTAATGCATCCAAACATGTGACAGGGCTGCAAAGTTGAAGAAGATTACAACGAAGTTTGGTTGCTCTATAGTACTTGTAGGGTGATCTGTCTTTGAGAGCAAAGGAAATTAAAGGATTATAGAGGAAAATAATATAAAAATAAAAAAAAAATTTAAAAAAAACTAATAGAAATAAATAAGTAAATTTACTAGATTTTTAAAAAATGAAAAAAAAAAAATTAAATTTAAATAAAAAATATTGTGAAATATGATAATAGAAATACAAGAATGAAAACGTATATATCTGTTCGTTTCTTATTCAATAAAAGAAAACTTTAGATTTCGCGTTATAAATAAAAAAAATAAAAGATCTAGTAATATGATAATTTTAAACCATCATTTTATTGAATCAAACAGAGATTTCCTTTATAAACTTTTATCTTCTGTAGCATCCTTTCAATCATTCACTTAATTAACTTAATCAATTTTCTTTATTATATAATCCATTTCATATTTTCTTTAGTTTGTTTTTGAACTAAAGATCTGATTAGCTTTATTCCCCAACTCTTTGGTCAACCTACTCAGCAGTCTCTCCTGGATAATCTCGATTAGCTTTATAGCTCTCCAGTGTTACGTACTGCCATATACGAGTATATATACCATATATATATATATAGCTGGGCTAATCGTTGCTTGGGCAGTTTTGTTTTTCTGTTTGTTTACAGAACATTTCAAAGTTATTTTCTTTCGTTGAATTCGGTGAGTGGGTAAAAAGATTTCGGCATCATTTTGTGATTGTTATTGTTGCTTATTTTGTTTGGCTTCTCTTCTCTTTTTATTTTATATAGTGTGTGTGGTATTTATGGTTTATGGAACTGACTGTCTGTCTGACTGCTCCCGAACCACTGTGCGTATGTGGCCGCAGGGAGATGAGTGAATATTTAGGGGATACTCCACAAACTGTTCACAAGTTGTCAAAATGTTTGCGTTCTCCGACTTATCTCGACGCTGTTAACACATTTCCAATCACTGACTGCCTATCTGTGTGTAGGTGTGTGTGTGTCTGTGTCTGTGTAGCGGGTTTGACGGCGCTGATTCAACAAATAAACAAAGCGCAAAACTTTCCGAGGCGGGCAAATATGTCTATTAAATGAAAATAGACGCAGCAGCAGAGGAAAAGTGGGAAAGCTCTCGTTGTTGGGTTGCTTAAAAAACAATAAAAATCCGAAAGGCATCGCTCATGATTAATGGATGCCAGCCAAGCTGCTCCCCCACCCTCTCTCTCCTTTCCTGCTCTCAACCTAGTTGCGAAATGCCATAAACAATCTTGGTACTACTCGATCGGATTAACAATTGCACTTGGCTTCAATCAAATTCAAAATCAACTGTCAAACTTGCTTCACCTGCCCAGCCAGGTGGGCGAGCAAGAGAGTGAGAGAGAGAGAGAGAGAGAGAGAAGGTTGCCGGGGTTGCCGGTTCGTAGATTTGTTCGCACTATCAATGGGTCATAAAATTTTTATGGACCAGACAAGCGCGCAGCATACGCAGGCAGCAGCAATTCGTTTAAGTGCCTGCCCCGTCGTAATTCTTCATAAACTTAAAGTCAGCTAAAATAAGCCACAAGCGATCCGCATAGTTGCATGACGGCGCGATCTTTATATACATATATACATCTATCTGGAGCTGTGTGTTGTTGTTGTTGTTGTGTGTTGGTTTCGGGGAAACAATTGTGTATATTGTGTGAGTCGCCACAGCTCAGCTCTTGACGAGCTGCCAGCGCTGAAGAACAACAAACAAAAACGTCATGTTATGATCAATTAACGTAATTGGAAAATGGCATCGACTTTGGCGAGAAGAGAGACAGAGAGAGAGAGGGAGTGGGAGAAGTGGACAGTGTTGCCCTACTTCTGGATCAGCGCTAAACAGTTACTAATGGGAGTGGACTGGGAGATAAGGAAGAGAGAGACAGAGAAGTAGGTGAAGTTATGTGGATATCACGATCGTTTAAAGAAACGATCTAGAAATGAAAATATCAGTACCTTTAATTTCTTATGATATAGAAAGATATAATTTGTAATTCAAAAATTAATGTATGGATATAAATAACTATATTTAAGTACAATAAATAATATGTATTCAAATAATGAATATAGATTCAACTCTTTAGCTAATATAGAGACCAGACTACAGTTGAATATATAGATAGATATATAAACATATACATGATTATCATATATATCATAAAGGTATAAGAACGTTCAAAAGATTTGCCATATCTTTCATCTTCCAAGTGGAAGTACTTTGTGCACTTTGCAAAAATACACAATACAAAAATTTGTATACTCCGTGGAATGATTCCTTTTATGAGGAATGGCAAAAGATTTCCTAAATCAACTAAAGAAATCGTAAATTCCTTTTATATAAGCTGCAATTCGAGGAATATGCAAAAATCACCTGAATATCAAAGAACTAAGAGTAGAAATTTAAAAAAATTGTATGCTTTGATTAAAAATTCACTGAAACCCTTTTGAAATCTTTTCGTTTGGTTGATAAACAGAAAATTCTGCATAAAAGTGAATCACTGACAATCTAGTTTAGTGTAGAAATGAAGATTAATATATTTTCTGGGAAATACAGCGAGATTTGTTTCATGTGAAGTATGAACTGAACAATTCTGGGAAACTTTCTTTTACATATTTAAAGATTAAACTGAACTTTTTCGTCATGTTATTGTATCTTTATTATAATTGCCTTGAAGAGTCTGTAAGGGTTCTAATAAGCCTTGATCTTAGTCTTATCTATGCAAATTCTCTATTTAAATATATCTTTATACCCTATGTCTATAATTGCTGAGTAGTCTAGCCTCTTTTTGAGCCCAGAAATATGCAACAGTTTTTCTGGACGTCTCTTTGATCGACTCGAAATGAAAGTCAATGGGGGAACTTTCTCATCGTTGCAATTAAAAGCGCATAAAATGCATCGCAACAAAGTGGAGCCTCTTCAGCCGCCTCTCCCTCTCTTCCCCCACTCCTCTCTTTGTCTTCCATGTTAATTATTTGCTTCACTTTAATTATTTACGCAATCTCACTCGTTCTCTTTTCCCCGCTTCATAATTCAATTGCCTTAATTGTCTGCCCGCGGCAGCCATAAAATCTTATTAAATTAATTGGATTTTTAGTTGTTAAAATGTTTTTGGTGTTGTTTTTTAATGTGCCAAGTCAGGAAAGGGACGCAGGGGAGGTGCAGAGAAGAGAGGGGAGAAGACTTTGTAGAAAGTGCGCAGGAAATGATTCTCAAGAGCAGAATAAAAACTTAGTTTATATATTATTTCGGTGCGCTGCTTTATGATTATTTATTTATCTGCTTTAGCACCCATTGTTGTTTAAATAATTAAAATTAAAATACAGTAACAACAAATACAACAACAACAACGGCAACAAGAACAGCAGCAACAAAACAACAACTGCGCGACTTTTTACGAGCGATTCAGTTGATTTACTAGGCAGCCCCCTGTCAGTGGAGGTTTCGGGTGCTGCTCAGACTGTCTGAGAGTATAGCTGTGTGTGTATGTGAGTGTGTGTGTGTGTGTGCTAGTAGTTGGTGCTGTGCGTGTGTTGACAGGCGTGTTGAAACCGACAGTCAGCGGCGGCGTGCTAAAAGAGATTTATGCTCATTTTGTCAGCTGCGCAAGCTGCTCACTCGCAGTTAGTTAAAGGCAGAGAAACTGAGAGGGAAAGAGAGAGAGGGAGACATGGTGAAAGAGCGAGAGCAGCCCGTTCTCAACTCTATGAATTTCGACATAATTTTACTGAGCACAATAAATTAAAACCAACTTCGAAAAGGGAAAACAAAAGCCTGACGAAAAGTGCCAAAGTTTAATTAAGCCACAGCAGAGAAGAGACAGAGAGAGAAGGGAGAGAGAGCGATACAGGTAAGGGTAGAGAGAGTTGGAGAAGAGCGAAGACTGCGTGCAAGTCGATCAAAAACAAAAGACCGCCAGGACCACCTGAGATACCAGGGCCGCCACTTCGCATCGATCCGGCGAGCTTCTCCTTTTAATTTGCTGAACAGGTTTGCCGACTCTTCATTCACTTCCCCTCTCCCTCTCTCACTCCCTCTTTCGCTCCTTCTTCTCCTTCCCCTCCTTTGGTGGGATTAAGCGATTAAACAAATTAAAACAAATTACTTTTTTGCACCCACCACACACCACGTCGCCGCGACACACAGCGATGGGATACGGCATAAAATTAATAAAAATCGGTCCCCGTCCGATACTGGCGTTAACTTTAAATATGTCACGGGCATTTGTGGAAAAGTTAAGACCTTCATTTGGTCGTTTACTTATGGGAGTTTCGCTATAAAGCGGCCATAAATTAGTTGCAAGCTATAAACAGCAGCTGGAATTCACTTTTGATTTGGGTTCAGCTCGGCCAAGCTTGCTACAGGTGTTTAGTTCTTCAAGCTTCGAATAAAAGTCATGAAGTATAAGCCCAGAAAATTATTAAATTTGTAAGGGATTATTAGCTTTAAACTTAGATATCTCTGTAATCTTCTTCTTCGATTTAATGAGTTTCTATTATTTATTTATTTATTTATTTAAAATAACAAAATTTACAAATTATACAAAGTGGAAAATTGAAATTGTTAATGAAAAATGTACGTTTAAGATTTTAAACTGGGATAATAATGAATAAAGTAGTCCAACATTTGTTGCAGAGAATTGGGAAAAACCACAAAAAAACCCCAATTAGATCAGGGGGTTAAGGGAAACTGATTTTAAGTCTGTTGAGTTGTTAAATTCGATAAGCAGGTTGCCAATTTTATTCCTTGGGAGTGGAGTTCCTTTTCAAGTTCAGCCTTCTGTTGCTTTATTTTCTTACATTGATTCTTCGGTAACTGTTCGATTGTCAGCTTGTGCATCTTTTCCATCTCCGCTTGTACAGTGGCCAGTAAATCATCCTTTGAATTGTGTATCTGCATGTGAAGGATCGCCAAATCGTTCTCCAGTTGTGTAATTCGTTCGTTCTTCTTTTTCAACTCCATTTCATGATTTATCTGTTTTTCTTCAAGACTCCATATTAGGTTGTTTTTAGTTTCCGTTTCTTTACTATGCTGCTCAATTTTTTGAGTGAATTTCTCGAAGTAACCTAGCATTTCTTTCTTAACATCTCGGGCATAGACTTCACAGTCATATTTTAGGCGACGAAACTAATAAAATTAAAAGCAAATGGATTTTGTCAATTGAAACTCTCATTTTGATTCTCTGCAGCATGAGTTTCTCACCAAATCAGATTGATCGGGGCAATTATATCCGTTGGAGGCCTGCAACAGAGTCAGACCAAGACAAAGAACACAAAATAGTTTCATTATTGAGTTGCAAATACGTACTATTAGGTTTTGATCGCTGACTGCGTGTTTTATAGGGAATGGCCGAGGCTGATAACGAGGATGCTGACGTCAGTGAACGTAGCGTGATGTGGGTTATCAATAGTGGACAGAAAACTTGACCTGTACTTTAAAAGATTACGAGTTCAGTTGGTATTTGACTCAGGACATAGATTAGTGAGCTCTTCACATGCTAATAGCCCAGGCTGATAAGGTAGAACACTACGTTTTAAACCTACCTTACCTATTTGATCTTTTAAACCTATTCAACCTATGCAAACTACGAGTACAATGTTTAGCCTAGTCAGTCCATCCTAATTTAACCTAAGCAACCTATTAAACCTACGCAACCTTTTAACCTTTCAAACCGATTCAACCTATGATATTTAACATACGTAACTTCTGTAACCTATTTAACATTGAAACTATTTCACTTATTTAACATATTTAAAGTAACCTAAATTATATTATATTATTGACAGACCTATTTGATTTAAAATTATTTATTCACAATAGATTTTTTGCCCATAAAAAAAGGGAATAGAAATATTCCGTTGATATCATTTATTTTAAATTTTTGGCATCGAGCTTCTTCTCTCTGTATCTCTTTCCCTTTCTTTCTCTCTTCCTGGCACACCCAGAGCTCATTGCGTTTACAGGGTGCCTCGTGCCTTTGTGGTTTGGCGGCATGCGCTCTGTTTATATTTTGTCAGCTCATAATTATTCGCTTTTCCCCAATTTTCCCAAGCACACTTTCCTGGCGCTTTTCCTGCCCCAAACGCATTTCGACGCCACACAAATTATGATGCCCAAATGGCCAATTATAATTATTGTTAACGATTTGTTTATGCAGCATTAGTTGGCTGTTTAGTTGCCCGTTCTACTCGCGGCGTTTTCGAGAATTTATTTTAATATTTATGCCGCCTGAAGTTCATTAAATGGCCAATTTACGATGCGAGTCGAGGCTGAGGTTGCGATTCGATTTGGGGAATTTCAAAAGCAAAACTTACAAATTTATAGCAACTTTGCTGCTTGGCAATTGTTAACAAATTTATGCCTGTATATAGACACTATCTGTGTCTGTGTCTGTCTGCTAGTTGATATTGCGTATGCGCGGGCGCCATATGTAGAGGTAATTTTATAAATATTGCGCATACGCCGCGTGATTAGCGAGCTGACAAGCATCCAAGAATCCAGAAGAGAGGGAGAAAGAAAATCTGGTCCCAAGGCGAAAGCTATTCAAGTTCATTCATGTGATTTTGTCAGCTTTATACTTGCGCTAATTAATCATTTTGTGGAAATGAATGGAGTTGGCTTTTATTCTCGGCTGCCCGTGCTCGAGTTTATTGCCGCGCTAATCAATGCATTTCCATGTGATGTGTCACGTGTGCATCGAAATGGGTCATCCCTAAGTAATTAACCCGAGTTGTTAAGTGCTTAAATTATTTATTGACTTGCGCCTCTTCGCTAATAAATTAACAAGTCCCCCGCTCCATCCCCCCTTCGCACAGGCGAAACTATTTTTACTCAGCTGTCAATTGATGATGGTATGAAAGACATAAACTTCTCGTCAATTTAGCTGCCGGAAGTTGTGAGGAATATCTCTGCAATCTGTCATGACTTCTTTGAAAGTCACGAGATTGATGTGGGGATTGATTTCTTGTTTCCGTAAGGCAATCTTAATTGTTTTAAATTTATTTAAACACTAATTTAAGGAATGTAATATTGATTTTCTGTTTATTGTAGAGGAAAGAACTTTCATAAGTGGAATATCTAAATTTTAAAGATATCAAATTTTTTAATTTGCCCTTTTTCACATAATTAGCTAAATCTGGAAACTTAAAGAATATCAAATAAAAAATCAAATATGACAACCACAACATGTGTTGAAAAATATCTTCAGAGATATTGTCAAATTCTTCAATATTCTTTTTACAATTCAAAACTGTTTTTAAGACTCCATCAATATCTCTTTACCAAAAAAACTTTCTATTGGTGATGTGATCTCAATTGATTCCAGACTTATAAAATAACATTCTATACTATTAAAATATTCTATAAATTATTCTTATTTCCACTCTTCCATTTCTTAATATATTTCCAAGAATTCTGTAAATATTTTTAATTGATTGCCAACATTTAACTTTACCAATTTGTTCTCCGATTAGCTCACAAGTACTTAAAGATCATATAGAAAATTGATCGCGCTACTTAAAGCTCTTGTGCCGTTGCTGATCAGCCTTGATTTAGCTTTAGTTTTTTTTTGCCGTTGCTTGCTTGTGTTTGTTGTGCTGTTGTTGTTGTTGTTGTGCTGCGTAATTGTTTTATAGTAATTAAATGACCTGATTTAACACGAGACTGACTAAAAACCGACCTCGGGCTGTTTGCGGCAGTTTCAACTGCCCCTTTTAAAGAGGCTTTCCGTTGTTGTTGCTGTTGCTAGTTGTTGCAGTTGATGTTGCTGCTGTTGCTGTTGCAGTTGTTGTGCTTGTTGTTGTTGCTGTTGCTGTTGCTGTTGCTGTTGCTGCCTGTCAATGGCACTCAGTCGCTGAATGCAGGGCATGTGCTGCATGCATTTAACTTTAACATGACAAACCGCAAACTCATAATACAACATTGGCGACATACACAACAGCAACAACAACAACAAGAGCAACAACAACAACAGCCACAACAACAGGAACAACAACAACAAGGCAAGCAACAGGTTTCAAGTTAAGCAACCGCAAAGTCACAAGCCACAAGTGCTGGCTAGGCAGGGGAGGCGTTGCAGGGGGCAGCTGAGGCGAAGGAGAAGAGACGCAGGGCAGTGCTGCAGGAGGAGGGTGGGCTGCAGTTACAAGGGGCAGGGGGCTGTTGTTCACTTGGTCAGTTCGAAGACGAAGCTGGCCGAGACTGGCTGGCCGCAGTAACCGCAGGCGCAGGCAACCTCCCCCGCCTCGCTCACTCGCTCTCTCTTTCTCTCTCTCGCTGGTGCTCTGGAAATCTGTCGCCAGCTGGTCCAGGCGATTCATAATATCATATTTCACTTCCTTCAGGATATCATAAAACTCTCTGCGCTACGTTCGCGCACAGCGTTTGCCGCCGTTGTCAACATTTATTGAAAAGTCGTGCCGATTTTATAGCCCCATGCCAGGCTCGCAGCTCGCAGCTCCGCCATGGAGCGCCAGTCTACGATTCCGATTCCGGATCTGCCGCCCTCCCCCTCCCCCTCTCTCTCTCTGTCTCTCTCTCGCACTGCTTAGCTTTTATGGATTCTTATTTCGCAGCTATTTATCTCGCTTAGTTGGTATTTTGGCGTAGATTAAGTGCACTAAATACCCATTGCCAGCCAGACCAGCTCCAGCTAGACCCAGCTGGCAGTGGGGAGAGAGGGAGAGGAGAGGTGCTGCACTAGTAGAGCAAAGTCGGGGCAGAGCGAACGCAAATACACTCGCAGCACTCGCAGCACTCAGAGCACTCGCAGCGGCATTCATCGAGTTGCATTCGTTTATTTATGAGTTAATATACATGAATTATGACATCAAAGGCCCCACAGCAGACTGAAATCGAAAACGAAATCGGACTTGTGCCGCCGCATGCCGCATGCCACGCCACTGCCTGCCCCTCCTCCTACCTCCTCTCTAGCCATGCCCCATTTCGAGATTCAGATTTGATCGTGGCTTTTTTTCAGCATTTTTTTTTGGCAAAACGTTTGTTTTGACACGCCGCGTGTCTAACGGGGCGACTTAATTGAGTTTCTTGGCCAGTGGCAGCAGCAGCAGCAGCGGCAGCAGGAGGACCACACGCCGTGCCTGCCCCAGCCGGAAACTTAACGAAGCTTGTGTGAAAATCAGCGGCAAGATGAGCCGCAGCTGAAGCCGGCGAATGAAGCCGGAGTTGGCAGCATTTATTTTCAAATAAAATGGAATATTTTATGACTAAACGAAGGCAACAACAATAGCACTGCAACAACAACAACAATAGGAATGGGAATGGGAACGGTAACAACAACAAACTATTACCGAAAATTTTCGAGCTTCTGTTGCGGCTTTTGCGGTCCATGCGAGGGGCAAGACGAGGCGGGGCAAGGCGCGGCTCATCTCGGCCTTTGCCTTTTTGAGGCAGCGACGCGTCTTGACTTGATCTTGAATTGGACGCGAGTTTAAAGACGCAGTTGCTGCTGTTGTTGTTGTTGCTGCTGCGCCTGGTGCGTGTGGCATGTTGCCATTTGAGTTGTACATGTGTTAGCGGCGCTTTTGATAGCTACAAAACTTAGCTGCCGCTTCTTTTTTGGCTTTTGTCTTTCGGCTTCTTTTTTTTGTGGATCTTTTTGGGTTCTTTATTCGCTGCGAGGGTTTGCTCCAGTTCGCTCGCTCGGCAATTAGTTACAGCTGCGCAAGGCGGCGACGGTGGCAGCGGAAGGAAGTATTAGTCAGCGCAGCGAGGTCTGTGGCAACACTCAAGGCCAGCGGCACGTGGAATGCTTCATCTTTTTCTTTTTTTTTTTTGGGGGCATTTTTGAAATCGATTCGTGGTGAATCAGTGAGAATGAGGAAACCTAATGACGTCATTCGAATGGTTATGACTTGCTGTGACGCATGTACTGAGAAGGGAGAAGGAGAGAGGGGAAGAGAGAGAGGGGGGAAGAGAAAGAGAGAAAGAGAAAGAGGTGCAGAGAGACAAGAGGTATTAGGAGAAAAGAGAAAAGCAGTGCAAATTTAATGTCAAATGAAGGCAATGAAAAAAAGAGATGGAAAAAAAATAGAAAAAAAAAGACCATATAATATATAGAACAAGAATATATATGCATATTTATTATTTATGTGTACATATATTCTTTATTGGGTCTACCCCGCCTCCTTTTCTTGTTTCATACAACTACAAAATTTTTTATTGAAAATTTTCAAGGAGTGAAACGAAGGGTAGACGAAGTCAAGGAGTATAAGATAGTAAAGACGAGAGAGTATAAAGCAACAGAGTATGGAGAAGGAGAGAAAGGCACAACACAGCTAAGACTAAGAAAATATTTATAAAGAAAAGAGGGCATAAGAAAAATTGAATAATCGTTGAATAAACCATCGGAAGAATGCAAATTAAGGGAGAACATAATAAACAATCAAAAAAGCTTTGGCATATGGAAGACACAGCAAAAAAAAGAGAAGAATAGAATGAGAAAGGAAGTTTAACATAGAAAGAAAAAGTAAATAAATTATGAATAATGACAATAATATCTTAAAAAGAAGAATTTTAAATCTGAAGTTTAGAATATATTTAAATTACTAACTAACGATTTATTCTCAAAAAAAAAGGAAAAATAAAAAGTCATGGAGTCGATTATAATCTATATAATACTAGATAACTAGATAGTATAGCGATCAATAGATTATGTAAACCTATATTTCTTACATTGAAGATAGTGGCAAGATGTATAATAGATAATGAGTAAGAAAAGTATCGATTCAAGTATGAGTAAGTATAGTGTAATCTATTCCTCTAACTTTACTCTTCACTACTACTCTTCCCCAAACAGTGTTCTCTTTCTTCAAAAGTCAGTTTAATTTCTGTATTAACTTCTTCAGTTCCACGTCAACGTTTCTTTTTGGGGGTACCTCATCGCCGGCCCTTGTCAAAGTAATTCCATAGATGACTTCATTCGCTGTCGATTGACAAAATGCAACAAGTCGATAACCGAAGAGAAGCGAACTGTTAATGAGAAATGTCAGATGTCAGTTCAGGCAGCAGCAGCAGGAGGAGGATGAAGAGGAGGAGGACGAGGAGGAGGACGAAGGACTCGATGAGATGCGACGGCTGGCAAAGCTCATTTCGCTAATCGCATCAATAAAGCTTATCAAGCTTACCCCGAACGGGAGTAGCACAAGAAGAGGCACAGATAGAGGGAAAGGAGCGGGGAGGGGAGCGTATTAAAGCCCTCGACGATGTCAGCGTCATCGTCGAAATGCGCTTAAGCGTGTTGATCGATAAATTGGCACTGCGAACAAAATGCGAATGAAGTCATCTCTGGCCCGGGGAGATCAACCCCTGCTCAATGCCTCTGCTCTGGACTGAGTTCCAGTTCTCAGCGGAGGCTCTCCCGGTTCTCTCTCGTTCAGTTCCAGTTGCGAAAACGCTTTGTCAACCGATTTCGCATGTAGTTCGAGTCCTAAGCCGACACACTCACATCGCCCTAGACCCAAGGCAGCTACCCCCCTCTCCATCTCTCTCGCTCTCCCCTTCTCTGTCTCCAACTGCTGGACAGTTGAGCGACATTAATGCCTACTGGCAGTCGCCCTGCACAAATTAGCACAAAAAATGTGCCAAGAGGAAGAGAGAATTCTCCCATCTCCGATCTGCCATCTCTGGCTTCAAAGTTTTCAGCATTTTTATGATATTCATGGCGAGTTTATGGTGCTATCTCGACTCGATCGCTTATAATCGCTTATGTTTCTATGATTCAGCAGCAGCAGAAGCCACCGACATCAGATTTCAGATTTTGGTGGTAACCATCCATCCAGTTTTGAGTTCACTCGGGTTTTTTTATTTTTTCGGCAATTTTTATTTTTTTTATTTTTTTTTTTTCATTTGTTGTGTTTGCCCTTTTGATATCTCTCGACTTTGGCTTTTGTTTGTTTGCGGTCGCCGCATCATAATATTTTTGCGCATGGCAGATCTAATCTTTGTCCATGTCGCGAGGGGCAACGGCAAAGGGTTCAGCTTGCCATAGTCTCTGTGTGTGTGTGTGTGTGTGTGTTTTGCTTTAACATTTTTCGACATTTTTATGGGGAAATTGTAACCCAATCCAAAAACTGCGATCGACCACAGAAATTTCACATTGCATTTTGTCCTAACGTTGACGGGTTATTTCTGCGGTCACTGTGCGCGGCTCAGTCCAAATCGGGAGTGACAAATGCAGTCGATAAGCTCCAGTGTGCACATCAATAATCATATAGGTTAGGTTAGGTTAAATTGAGTGAGGTTAGGTTGTTGGGAGAAGCTAAAGATATTGAAATGAGAGTGAAAATGGGAATTTGCTTGCAGTTTTTATAAATAATCGATTAATGTTAAGTTCATGAAGGCAATATATGCTGAAAAGCTAACGATAATTTTTATTGATTAAAAAGAACACATTGGCTCAATATAAAAAAAAATTACTTTTTTGTAATTAAAAATATTGAGGAAATACATATATAGATAATTAAGAAAATATTTCTTCAATATTTGTTGCATATAAAAAAGTATTTTTTATTACCATAAATTGAGCCACTGATCATAATTTAACTTTGATCTTCAAACTTCTAAAAAATAGAGATCATACAAAGACCACTTTTGCAATGTTTAAAATTATGGTGAATCATGTAATAAAATGCCATTAAAATTGAAAAAATACTTCAATTTCGAAACAAATTGGAATTTTTAATAGAAAATATCAAAGAAAACAAAAAATGATTTGTAATTTTTATCTTTGAGTATAAAAATCCATAAACTATTACTGAGTTTATGTTATATTTTATACATGTATATGTACAAGTATACCAAAAAGTTTCTAAAATTAATTATCTTATATATGATGGAATATTTGGTAAAAATTATAAATAAAAATGTAAAAGAAAACTAAATTATGAAACCTTAACTATGATCAAAAATATCGATAGAAAATTTTCATATAAAATCAGCTTTTCGATTGTATTCTTATTATGATTGAAATTTCGTTCTAAAAATCGTTATCCCTATTGTATTTGAACTATAATTAAATAATTCAATAAAATGTTTGTCATTTATCTGTAAAGTCAGTAAAGTTAAGGACTTATTAGAAGCAATTCCTTTCCAAATTACACATACCATATCTGCCCCTTTAGAGTCTTTCCTCAGTTCCCTGCTCGGACTTTGTGAAATTCCATCATTAATTTCAATATCTGTAGCAATTCGCCGAGTGTCACTAATAAACATTAGTGCTGCCCCACCGCAAACGAATCCGCGTTCGAATCCGAGTCCGACTCGAGCGAAGATGAGGATGGGCAGGCCCAAAGGGCAGCGCCAGGCAGAGATCGAGCAGCGGCCGCAGATTACTTAATTCCCAAATTGGCCTTAATTCACGCGCCACAGTGTGTTAAATTGGCACTGCACACTCGCAATGGGTCTGCAGCAGAAGGAGACGGAAGAGGGGGTAGAGGGGGTGAGGCAGGCTGCAGACTGAGATTAAGACTGTAGCGTGCGGGGGCGCTGAGCTCGCAGCAGGTTTAGCATATGCCACCAGCCGTGACAGGCCGTGAGTGCCCAGCGCAGACTCTACTCTAGCTCTACCTGGATCTCAGCATTGGTCTTGCTCCCTTTGCATGGCCAATCAACGCCCAGGGCGATGGTACTGGACTGTGTGTGTGTGTGTGTGTGTTGGTGACTCCTATCCGAACTGGACTGGCAGACGCATCCGGAGGTCCCCAGCGAATGAAGACGTTTCGTGACTGTCGACTTCCCCTGAGCCTCCTCCTGCCCCTGTTTCTACTGCCTACTCCCTCTCTCTTTATTCCTGCCTCTCTCCTGCCCCCTCTTCATGCTTATTACTAAACTCAATTTGGCTTGGCGCGTGTAATTTGGCTTTGCCTTGAATTCGGCACACGAAACAAATATTTGCGCAGTGCTTTCAGTCTGCAGAAGGTACCTAACTCGGCACCTAGCTCTGCCTCTTCTTCCGCCTCTTCTGCATTGTTGCATGTTGCAACTTGAACTAGAACTTCATGTGCGTTCCTCCTCCTCTTCGAGAGACAGAGAGAGTATCGAATAACGCAGGCCAAGACACACAACATAATTAATAAATACCATCAACATTGATTAACTCAACTAAGCTAATAAAATCATTTGTCATACGAGGCGCAGCTCGGACTAGTTAACCTGCTCCCAGTGGCTGTTGCTGTTGCCTCCAGTTGCTGTGCAGCCTACGAAGTACATAAAAATCGCGTGACTAATTCAGCAAAATTAAAGCCAGGCACAGTGAGAAGCTGGAGCTGGAGCTGGAGCTGGAGCTGCGGCCTGCCCAACGAGCGTGTAAATAGCGCAAAAATTAATCAGTCGTGAGGAGAGAAGACTGCGAAGACTGCAGACTGCAGAAGACTTGAGACTGTGCAGGACTAGAGCAGACTCCAGTGGACTTGAAATGAGAAATCTGAAAAAACACGCACTAACAAAGCAACAAATTGAAACTAAATACTTGCAACGTGCTGCAGCAGCAGCAGCAGGATGAGCTCGCCCAAGATCGCTCGAGAGAAGATCGGCTGAAGATCGCGTCGAGATCGCGTCGGGATCGAGCTGGCCTTCTGTTCATTTAGCCTGGAAATTGTTGCAATCAGTGCAGTGCGGCGGCTTTTAATTGCCTGCGAGAAAGAGAGAGAAGTATCTAGAAAGAGAGAGGAAGAGAGAGAAGCAGAGTGAAAGAGCTGTAGCGAGAGAGAGCGAGCTGCAGCTGCGCGACAAAAGCGACATGCCGCATGCCACAAATGCCAGCGAGCAGGAGACAAGGCGACGACGCGCTGCGACGCGTTGCATGCGGAAATCGCAACTTGCCACCCTCCCCTTCCCCCTTCGTCTCGTCTTGATCTCCTTCTCTATCTCTGCTGCTCCATTGTGGGACTAGCAGAAAGGAAATGCCTTAAATCAATTAGTTGAGCACTAATTGCCCCAATACCTTGTGGCATAGTTTGCCAGCAGCAGCAGCAGCGTTTGTGCAGCACCTGTTGCCAGTCCACGACCCTGTGCCCCCTCTCCTGCACCTTCTCCTTCACTGGCTTAATCTCAGCGCGCAAATTCCTGCGGCCTTCTCATTGTTTGATCGTTGTTGTTGTTGCTGTTGTTGTCTCCTCGCCGCTTGTTGTTATCTTTCTCACAATCTGCAGAATATGCCAAACCGAACTCCCTCATGTCCCCCCTCCCTTCCTCTGCGCCTGTCGCGTCTCCCGTTTCCCAAACAAGTGCAAAAAACTGTCTCAAGTGCCCCAAGTAGAGTCGCCGTCCCCCCAGAGAGAGAGGCCCCTTATAAAGGAAGTTGTCGAATGGCTCGAGAGAGCTTTTTGTTTGAGATATGTAAAACTTCCTGTAGTCAAGTTGAGGTTTATCTGAGTTCTTCTTCTTCCTCTTCTTCTTCTGCCTTTGCTTTATTATTTCTGCGCACTTTTTCTTCTCGTTTTTTTGTGGGGCGTGTCTGCAGCACAGATCATTATCTGCTCTGTCAAGCTAAGTATGCCAGTGTGTATGCAGTATAAACCTGATTTTATGACACCCATAAAGACGCGAGAATCACCTGAATTGGGTAAATATGAAGAACAAGAAGTGCACTTAAAATACTTGCAGGGGACTTTGCACTTTGCCGATGAGGGAAACGTGTTCAATTAGCGATAGTTCGTCACTAATTTTACATCCATTGAAACAATTTCTAAAACAACTTTTATGTTTATTGTTTAATCTTAATCTGTTTTCAGGCTCATTTTGATTTACCATCATATATTTTTCATATTTTTCATGCCAAAACTGAAGGTGCTAGCCTTAAAGTATTACTATTGTTATGAAGTTTTAAGTGATTTACAGAGTTTTAAGTGGACCTAGTCTAGTTTTACTACAAATTTTATCTGCGCATAATAATAAGATATATTGTCAACTTATTTGGTTATCCTAGCGCTTTTAATCTTTGAGAAACAGGTGGCCATACGGACAAAAAGACCCATTTGGTTATGTCTGCTAAGCTTTTGATACAAATTAAAACAGTAGAAGAATAGAATAGATTTTAGAAATAATTTCAAAGCTATTGAACGACAGTAAAACATTTTTTTCCTTTTTTTAAGAAAATAGGTTTTGGAAAAGGTGGCGAAATAGGTTTTTTATAAAGTTTACCAAGAACAGGCAAAAACACTAAAACCATTTAAAGAAGATATATGTTTTATTTATATTCTTTACACTAATTTTTAATATAATATAAGTAAAAACCCGTAGAGCATTAATTGAATTTAATAATAATAATTGAAGTAAATATTTGAATTAAACCTAATCATACAAAAATTTAATAAATATTTTAAAAATAATTGAGGATAGCAATAAGGTATAATAAACTTTAAAACAAAACCATTAACTTGTAAAAGTAAAAGAAAACACTTAAAACTAACCTCTTCCCCTTCTTCCGTCTCCCCCTTGTTGAAAGCATAACAAATTTCATTATGAAACCATAATGACCCCTGGGTATCAATTTTTCCAGCTTGTGTTGCTTTTATTGTTGTTGTTGGTTTTCTTTGCTTTTTTTGGCAAGGCCACAAAAACCAACAAAAAGCAACAACAACAGCAGCAGGAGGCGAAACAACAAAAGCAACAACAGACAATAAAGCAAAGTTAAACAAAGTTGGCGCACAGCGGCAGCAAGACAAGCAGAGCAAGGAAGCGAAATACCCAAGTAGGGTAAGGGCAGAGAAGTGGGGCATGAGGGAGGTAGCAGCGACTGCTGAAAGGGCCTGGCCAAACAAAGGACGGCGTTGATGTCGATAGTGAAGAGCAGAGAAAGGGACGAGGGCCAGAGGGACTGCGTTGTAGTGGACACAAAAGCGCCCCGATGAGATGATCGCTGAACAGACGCACTGCAAGTCTCATCCTCATCCTCGGCCTCATCCTCAGCCCAAGTACAACAACAAGTTTGCGCATCCGTTGTAAATTTGTAGTGGGCACCCAGGCGCAGGCATAACTCCCCAGCCCTTCCTTCCCTGCCCCCTCTCGCTACGCACAGCTCTGGAATTCGGTGGCCGCGAACGCTGCATAATGGAAGCCAAATGATGGGAAACCTTTTTACACTCGCGCACTTGCGACGGACACAATGAAGAGAGGAGAAGCAGCAGCAGAAGAAGCAGCAGCAGAGGCAAAAGGCCAGAAAAAAAGCTAAAACTAATTAGGCAACAACAACAACAAGAAGAAGGGGGCAGCAAAAACAGCTAAATGGAAAGTGGAGTGCACTCGATTATTCGATTTGACTTTGAACTCGATTGTAACTCAATTATGATCACAGGCCACCCAGCAGCAGTCCCCCTCCCCTACCCCTCTGCAACTCCCCTCTTCCTTGCCTGAACTGCATCTTGGCCCTGTGGCAGCTGTCGCGGCTTTAGCCAAAAATGGTAATGTTTACATGCGTGTCGCACAGTGCCACAATGTGGCATGCATCGGTTATGCGCCCCCTCCCCTTCCCTCCTGTCTCTCTCTCTCTCTCTGGATGTGCCAATGTCCATGTATGTGTTGGCAACACTTTTTGCGTGCTGTTAATTACATGGCCAGGCTGGCCTGCCGAAGAGGAGGAGAGGAGAGAGGGGGCTGCCAGTCGGACTCTCGTCTAGTCTGTGCAGTCTCTGAGGGCCACGTCCACGCTCTCTCGCCTGGTGGTCTCTGCTTGGTCATTGCTTCCTGGTAGTTCGGACTTGTCGCCAGTTGTAAAACAGTTAACAGCGGCAGCTACGCAGCACAGATGATTGATAGCCAGCAAGGCAATGGGCAGCGGTACGCGAAAGCGTAGGCACTCAACGAAGTTACAGTGGGAGAAATTACTTAATATTGTGAAGAGGTAAAAACTAACTTGCTATAACTTTGGTGTTTAAAAAGTCTTGGGTTTGTAAATTGGAAAATTTGTACATATTTTGTAGATTTAATTTAATAAAAAAGCAGAAAGCTCTATAATAAATATATTATTAAATAATGGAGTTAAGAACTTAAAATATTGTTTCGCGAGGTAGGTGAGGGTGTCATTTAAAAGTCGAAATTTATGTAAGTATATTATACAGCAACCTTCAAATCGAATTTGGTGTCTCTAGCTCTAAGGACAACTGAGCTCAGCGCGTTCATACAGATAGCACAAACAAAAATATGCATAAATAGACTTGGAAATAGATGAGTTCAATTATATATGTATATACTTTAATAGATCTGCCGTGGATTCTACTGCCTGTTACACCTGCAGATAATTAATACACACTTTTTCACTACCTTCATATAATAATCGACAAATACAACAAATACTTCATAGATACTGTATAAATACTAGTTATTATAGTTATATGTACATTATAATTATAGTTAATACAGTTAATAATTCACAACATACCAAAAATTATATTATCATTAATTATAGTGATAAATACTGCAAAAATACTTTTCTCCTACTGAAATAAAAAGAATTTAATTTGGTATTTTGTTAATTAATGCCGAAATACCAAACAACCAGTACAAAATTCAGAAGAAAATAGTAAATACTGAAAAAAATAATAAAATACTAAAAAAAAAATACTGAAAAATACTAATACCAAACAATAAGTGCAAAATTTTTTAAGAAAATAGTCAATACTGAGAAAATACTAAAAATACTAAAATATAAATATAAAAAAATACTATAACACTTAAAAAAAAGGAAATAATTACCAAATTATACTAAGAAAGTTAATATACTATGACATATTAGACTATTCTCTGTGCATCAATTCACAATGCACTCAACTGTTTCTCTCAGTGCACTGCTTGCTGATATTTGTCTAATCCATTAAATTCTCACGGTTCACGCCTCAAGCACAACAATTGCCACTTAATTAACACGAACTCCAGCTACAGCTTCAGCTCCAGCTCCGGGGCCAATGTGTCGAAAATATTTCGGCCCTTTTGCCCAGCGGGAGGGGGGCACAGAGCGAGAAAGAGAGGGGGCAAGGGGGTAACGTTCAACGCAATGCTGAAAGTTTTGTCATGCCAGCGCTGGCGCGTGAGCCGCATGACAAGTGATTGTGGCAGACAAGCGACAGAGAGAGGGAGTGAGGAAGAGAGGAGGAGCCAGAGAAGGAGGGGAGGAAAGTTCTTGCAGTCTGCCCCAATGGTTGCAATGGATATCCATGTTGAACCGTTGCATTTGCCAAATCAAACAGCGGCACCAGCGACGTGTGGCGTCTGCAATTACAACACAAAGAGGAGTGAGTGCCACAAGGAGGCGACTGTGGCACAGTGCAGCGCGGAACATGCAACATGCACCAAACATGACGAACAACAACTGTCATTGTCACATCGCCACAACGAGACAAGAGATGAGATGAGTTGAGCTGAGCCGAGCCGAGCTGAGCTGAGGTACATGAGGGGGCATTTTGATTTCGTATGCGGCACGTTGCACGTTGCACGCTCGCTCCGTTTGCCGCTTGCAATTCATTAGGCCGCCAGACCATTTTGGGTTTGCGCGTGCGCCGCTTTTGGTCCGCCTCAGTGGGCTCCTTGTGCCTCCACCAGTTGCTGCCTCTGCTGCTCTGTGGATGCAACATAATCTTAATCCGCTCGTTAGTTTTATTGATTAGGAGCAATGTCGCGACGACTCTTCGGAGACAACAATTGTCGCCTCGCTGTGCCATATTTGCGAGCCACAGACAATGCCTCCTCATCCTCATCCACATCCTCAGCTTGGTCTTCTTGGTCGTCTACAGTCGCTGCCCAACTACGGTCTACACTCGCTGTGTGCCCCGTGGGGTTAAGATCGCTTGCCGATGGTAATGGGCAACTGTGGGCCATCGTATTGGTAATCGCATTGGCAGTGGTAAGGCTCAAACTGCAACACAAAACTTCTGTTTGTCTTCATATTTCTCTCTCTCTCGCTCTCTCTCCATCTCTTTCTCTCTGTCTATTCTCGCTCTGTTTGTGTATCATTTGCCAAAGATTTCGCTGCTGTTCTCTAATTACAAATGACATAATGTGCCCCAATGGCAAATAGAGCAGAAATTTGTGCAGTGAAAGTCTTATGAGGAATACATGAAATATCATTGCAATAAATAGAAGTCAAATTATATAGAGTTGATATTTATGATAATATATAATGGTATTGTGGAGATAAATTTGGAGAAGTGCCACTTAGATGCGGAAGGCTACTCAAGCTTTCTGAAGATCAGGCATGAGGGATTAATGGCTATGAATTTTCTGTTACAAGAATTAAAGAAATGTGGGAAATATTTATATCACGAAAAGTAATCAGGAAAGTCTTATATCACACTGATAGCTTTGCAATTATCTAAATCTATTCAACAAAATATGAAATACGAAAAAGTTTACTCATGTTTTCTGAAAGGTATGAAAGATTATTGTCTATGAAATTTCATAATAAAGTTACTATTGGAAGTATGGAAATAAAGTGCGAAATATCTAGAGTTTCATTAAATACCGAAAGAAAATCAAGAGCTTCTAATATCGCACAGATACCTTTGCAATCGATAAGGTCAATGACTAAAAATATGAAACGTAGAAAATAATGAGACTTAAAGGGTATTTATATTAGAAAGAACCAAAAAGTTGCATATTTCTTTAAAATTCATATGTTAAAATATTTTAATAAAATAATAATTTCAAGAAAGATTCTCGAACTGTTATGTAACTATCTCGTATAGTTTAATTTTTGCATTAACAGGTACTAAAGATTTTCACTAGTTTCTTAAATATATGTCATATTTATATTTTAAAAATTTTTATTACACTTTACTTCACCTTCTTCACTTTTGAATAGGTTTCCTTTAACTAAAAACCCTTTGAAATTATCGTTATTTTTCTCTTTGGAAAAAGCTTTCTCAGTTACAGCACCTCTTCCTTATATTGCCAATTTTCTGCTAATCTGAATGCCTCAACATGCTGAATACTTTTTTAATTGGAAGAGTAACCCTCAATCTCTTCTTCCATCCCATCTCCCTCCTCATCAACTGCTTTATAAATAGATTATATGTCAAGCTATTTGCTTGGCTAATCGGAACGCACAAATCTCCTCACTGACTTCCTTCTGCATTCCGGATGTTTCTGTTTCTCTTGCTCTTGCTATTTCTCCTTCGGTATCTCCTTCTGTTTCCCTTTCTGTTTCTGTTTCGCTGCAATGTTTCGTTTTCCCACCCATTTTAATGATTGCAAAGCGAAACAAAACTGTCAACTGCATCGGACACATGTAGCACGATCACTTTTTGCTGCAACAGTCGGAGGCAGGCAGGCAGATCAGTAGCTGGAATCAGGATCAATGTAAGCCGAGCTGAGCCCCCTCTCCCCGTACCCCCTTGCATTGCTCCCTCTCTCTCTCTCTCTGTGTCTCTCTCCTGCTCAGCCTGATCTCGCGACCGATGCCGATGGCAGCGCAGCGCCTCGTCTAGATCTGTCGCCTGTCAGTTGCATAGTTGCACAGGCAATTGCATGTCCAAGATCTTCAGTGCACTCCCTTCCCCCTCTACCCTCTACCCTCTTCCCCTGTCCCCTTTCCCTACCCCTGCTGATTGTCGCTGAAAGTTGAAAGTCGACGCTGACAGCGCGCGGACAGCGGAATTGTCGTTCGCATTGTGCGCGAGCTGAAAAGAGAGAGAGAGAGGGGGACAGAGAGGGAAGAGAGGAGGCAGATATACAAAAGATGCAACTGTCGTTGTTGCAACCTCGTTGTTGTTGCTGTTGACAGCGAGGCAAGACACAAAAAATGCGCTTGGGAAACTCGCGCTGCTTAAATCAAATATTGAAATACCTTGGCGCAGCCCTGACCCAACTGACCCCGCCAGCCCGTTCCCCCTCCCTTCCCCCTTCCCCCGTTCCACGGCTAATTGCCGCACACTTGAACCAAATAATTGCTCAGCTCAAAATGAATTCCACACACGCTTTGTTGTTGTTTTTTGTTTTAACGTTCAGTTTTGTTTTTTATTTTTATTGATTTTTGTTGCTCGCACACTGCAAAAATTCGCAATGTGTTTTCTCTCTTCTTCTTCACCTTCTTCTTCTTCGTTGTTGTGGTTTCTTTTTCAACTCTTTTTTTAATACTTTACAAAATATTTGTTGTATATTGTTTTGTTTTTAATTAGGCGCTAATATAAATTAATTAAAACTATGCGAATTAGTTTGCTTAGTCTAGGCTAATTAATTAATTATATTATTTAATTGTAATTAATTAAGCATATAATTAGTAATACAACACGCACATAAATTAGGTCGTTAAAAAAATTTGTGTATTTTTAATTTTAATTTTTTAAATTTAATTTTTAATTTTCAATTTCATTTTCAGCATCAACAGAAAATGTTGCGGAGGTGGCGCCATCTAGCGGGCCTTTTACTTATGCTAAACACATTCATTAAACTAAAACCTAACTTAGTTATTTACACAAGGGACGGGGGCGGGGCAGGGGCAGCGGAAGGGGATTACCGGGCGTATGCTTAACATTTGCTTTGCAGTTGAGCAAAGCGCAATGCAAGCAGCGCTGCCAGCTTCGCTGCTAATGCAAGAGGGCAACAACAACAACAGTGACTAGTTGCCAGTGTTGTTGTGCGAAAGAGAGAGAGAGAGAGAGAGGGAGAGAGACAGAGAGAGGGAGAGCTGCGCGCCGAGTTGAATTTTCAGTCTTGTTTTCGTTAAAAAAGTTTTTTTCGCAGGCGCGCCTAAAAAATATTTAGCAAAATTGATAAAATTGTCAAAAAAAGGTAACTAGAACTTACGAACTAACTGTAAATGCTAACGGTCAAGGGGTGCAGCAATGCAAAATTTACAAAATTTCTCGCTGCTTCTTCTTCTTCTTCTCAATCGACTAAAACTATGAAAAACTGGGCGAAACGAAGTTTCCACTTTGCCTCGTGGATGCGATGCGAATGCGAATCCTGTGCATGAACGTGCGTGATTCAACATGTCTAACTATGTACGTAATACTGCTAGAGAGTGAGTGGGGGCGGAAGAGGGTAGCAGGGGCGGGGAGGGGCGTGTTTGTGTGACTTAGGGATGCTAATAACAATTCTAAGCGTAGACAATGCGTAACACAAACAGAAAGTGAGGTTAGGTAGGGTTGTAACACATATGAAAAGTGAGGTTAGGTGGGGAACTATAGCAGAGAGTGGTAGGGGAGGGGGGTGTTGCTTTATAGACACGTGTGTATGATCTTCTTGGTTCGACACAGCTTGCACTTGACCTCACAGCACCAGTGGAAGGTGCACGCACAGCGCTCCACCACGACGACCTCCTGCGTGCGATAGCCACGCCCACAGCACATCAGGTCGCACCCGTCGACGCCCAGCGAGGTGTCGTTGCACTGTCGCCCGTGGGTGCCCAGGATGCCCTGCCTGAGGTTCTTCTCGCAGAAGCTGGGCGAGTTCTCCAGATACACAATGTCCTTGGGGCCTGGCGGCTTGTGCTCGGGATTGTGTGGGTTTAGCTGGAAGTGGTATCTGCAACAGAGAGAGGGAGAGAAAGAGGGGAAAGAGCGAGAGTTAGTTGTGTGTCTGGTTTTGGATTTGCAGCTTCAGCTGACATCCTTCTCCCCTCCAGCTCAACTTACCTATTGTGCTTGCGTCCCTGTCGTCCGCCGGCGCCATTGCCACGTCCGTGACCTCTTGACCTGGCACCTGCCACGGGCAAACTGTTCGGCGACGGCATGTTGGGATGATGCTGCTTACTGCTCGCGTGGCTGTTCTCCAGCAGCAGCTCGGGCATGTGATCGTTGAGCATGCGTTCCTCCTCGTCGTAGCCGCCCAGCACAGGGGGAGGAATGACGACGCCGCCTCCGCCCACTGCATTGGGGCTGCCACCAGCTGCATTGGGACTCACAACTGCCACCGCGTTGCTGCTCTGCCGCAGACTGTTGCTGACCTGCACCCGTGTGGCGCCATCGAAACGCGCCTTCAGATTGTCGCCTATGACACGGAAATTGGCCAGACGCATCCAGCAGGTTTTCACGGTGCACGAGCCGGACATGCCATGGCATTTGCACTCCTGCCGCATCTCAGCCTGTACGTGCTGCAAGTAGAGAGAGAGAGAGAGAGGGGAAGGGGGTTCATTAGTATGACTTTATTAGGTTGCTGCGGCTGCAATATCTTTTTCACTTAATTATTTTGCTGCTTTTTTTGCCTTCTGCTCGCTTCGATTGGCGCGGCCCGCCTGCCACGTTGTTGCAGTTATTAAAAATCAATAAATGTTGCTGCAACTTGCTGTGCGCATGTTGCATGTTATTGCTGCTGCCTCTGCTGCCGCTGCTGCTGCTGTTGTTGTAATTGGCCTGACCAAAAGTAAGAAATCAACGCAGTTGGGGGCCCACCAGAGCCACATGATCATCATCATCCACGTCGTCGTGGCTGGAGCCCCATAACAAGTAATAAAATAATAACACAGATGGTGGCCCCCAAAGAGACGCAGATCGAGATGGAGTCGGAGTTGGAGACGGAGTTGGAGTTGGGAGTGGAGATGGAGCTGAAGCTGGAGCCTGCGACTAGTCGTGTGCTACTTTCTATGCTAGCCAGTGGGAAAGGGGAGGGCGGAGTGAGGAGAAGAGTTAAGGGGGCACAGTGGGAGCAGGGCTGCACAGTGGGTTGCGTTGTGGCGTTGAAATGTGTGAATTGAGGCAAATAAAAGAAGATTTATGCTGGGAATCGTCAGAGGAAATAAACGCAAGTTATCGATAAATGTAAAAGATGATGAAGAAGGTCAAGAAAGCTTAAATTAACGAAACTTTGCCATTAAAGTCGATATATACAAAAGTTGAAAGCATATTGAATTGGAATTGTATAAGAAAACGAACTGAAGTTATCGATAAATGTGAATCAAATGAAAAGAAACTCAAAGTAACTTGATTTGTTGCATGAATATAAGAAAATCGATACATAAAATAAACAGTTAATGATCATGCCTGAGAATATCGAGAGTACATCCACTTGTAAATCGATTGTGAATCGATAAATAGGTTTAAAGTGTTCGTAAACTCTTAGAAAGTCAGTTAAAGAAGTAACATAATGAAAATCAAAAGAGTTTTCACTACAAATTTCAGTTGATTCCAAAAAACTCAATTAAAATATTTTTAATGTGCAATCGATTAATCGATTTACTGCAAACTACTATTGTCTGCACTCTAGCTGCCTCTATGGAAAACCTAAGCTACTTATGAGCACAGCTAACAAATCTGTGCACATTTTTCCTGCTGTCACACGCCCACCCGCCTGATAAATGATCATGCCATGCGTTAATTTTGTCCACTGTGCAGCAGCAGCAGAGGCAGCAGCGCTTGGAAGCTGTCAGCGATTTTAATATACGAGCTACACGAGCGCAAACGAGTGCGAGTAGGAGACAGTGCCCCGCCCCCTCTGTGCGCCCCCATTCAACTAGTTGCATCGTCGCCAATTGGGGCGGAAATCGGCGCAGCAAAGCATCGTTGTTATCGATTTTTATTAGTCAACTCGTAAATTGCCAACCAAAGCAAGGAAAAACAAATTTGATAGTAGATATAACTAGCTGGGGGTAGCTGAGGGTACCAGGTGGTACCGGGTGGTACTTAGGAGTACATTAAGGTACCTAGAGTATAGCTAGCTCTACGTGGATTGTCGCCAGTTGTTTGCCTAGAGGTACCTTTGAAGACCTAAAGGGTACCTATGCTACAATAAGGGTACCGAGAGGGTACCTATGTGTATTTACGGGTACCTAACATAAGAGTACCAAGGAGTGTTTAGGAGTATCTAGAAGAACATTGGAGTTTCTAGAGGGTACCTAGTGGTACCAGAGGGTACCTATCTCTATGTCAAAGGTACCTATGCTACAAAAAGGGTACCAAGACGACACCTATGTATACCTGTGGGTATCTATAAGTACCTAGAGGGTACCTATGAGCACCTATGGGTACTTCGGAGTTCCTAGAGGGTACCTTGTGCTACTAGAGGCTACCTATCTCTACATATATTGCAGCTAACTGCACTTGGATTGCTTTACTTACCGCACGACCCGCCTCATTGTTGTGCAGATTCATTTTCTCGCGCAGGTTGCGTCCACGCTCGCCGGTATCGACGAATTCACGCGAGAACTTGAAACCGAATCCAATGTTGTCCGAGCAGCCGCCCCATTCCCAATCGCGCACTCCAGCCACACTGCCCGCTTGATGATTCGCCTGTGGGGAACGCGACTGGTGGCTGTAATCGCAGGTGCAGGATTCGATGCTGCCCTCGCTGCAGGCACGCGCAATCGAGTGGGTAACTGCGGCACTGGTGATGGCATAAATGAAGCCCGTTTCGCGGCAGCCTGCAAGACAGAGAGAGAAAGACATGATGAGTATATGAGTGTGAGTGAGTGAGTGAGGTAGTGCCGTCTGTTTGGCTTCTGGGTGGCGACCCCCCAGCAGAGACAAGATCTCAATCTTGTCTCAAGTCCTGTCCAGTCTATTCCCATGAATAATGGCACTTGTCCTCCAAACTCTGGTCAATTATGACACTTCAAGTTATCTTCGGCCCGAAGAACCTGACACAGATTAAACGCTCAACTATAAATTCCAACTTAACACTTTGCCCCATCTCGAGTGGGCCCTCGTTCTCGCCGAACAGAGAACTTTATACCTCAACTGAGTAATTTTATTTTTATCGCTTTCCTTCTTGAGTTTTTAGTTTTATTTTGACTTGTATTTTTTTAGTAACTGCCTCCGTTTCGAAGCATCGCAGATAAAGAACAATGAAAATTGAATTTACATGTTGCAGATAATTTTTCAAGTGCCTCGGACCGGACCCAGGGTCCAGGCAGGCTCCGGGCTGGGAACTCTCAAGAGAGAGCCAAGAGACAAGAGCAAGGCGTATCTAGATGACACACGAGCGCAGTCAGGTAGCGATGTAGCGATGTAGCGCGAGTACTCACTCACTCGTCTTGCTTATTTATGAGTGCCCAGACAAATGAATATGACAACTATTCGGTATTTCCCTACCTCCCTCCCTCCCCAGCTGGCATATTTGTTGAGTGTTCTGAACTTGACTTGACTCGTTTGAAATTGCATAAAGAAACATACGTAATTTTTATAGGAAGTTCTTAAAAAGAAGAAGAGGGTTGTACAAAATGTCAATTTTAAAAAGAATAATAATATAAATATATAAAAAGGCCCTTGAAATTGGAAAATATCTTGAATTCTTTGCTATAAATCTTTTGTACACAATTTCTCATGCAATCCAAAGCAAATCTTAATTTGTAGGAACTTCAAAATGATATTTTATAGCACTTTATGAATATTTAGCTTTCAGTAAGTTGATCCTAAATATAAACACATTTTTCATACAAACTTTCGATATATTTATGTAGCATAATGATTAATTTTTCCATAATTTTATGGCACAGTTGAAATATTTTAAAGAAACTTCAAAGTTTCTTTCGAAGTTAAGATTTCTGGGATCTTTCAATACTTTACGCTGAATTACCAATATAATAACAAGTTTCTCAACACTTCCCATAAATTTATAGCGCGCATATTACTGTTATTTGAACTTTATAGCAAATGCTTATAATGCATTGATTAATCGCCTCAAGAAACTCATTCTAAGTTAATTTAAAGCGAAGTTAATTTGACCTCGCTGCCTTCGCTCCCTCTCCCCGACTAAAGACACCCATTAGCGACGATTGATGTCGCTGTGATTGACTGTCAGCGCAGGTGACGATTGATGCCAAGCGACTCCAGTCGTGGCTCTGCTCGACTTCCGCCTGAAATTTTCCCGATTTCCCGGAATTGTAAAACGCCCCCACAAACAGTTCAATTCATGTTTAATGTTTGTTTATCGCATGTTGCTATTGCCGAGTGTGTGCTGGTGTGTGTGTGTGTGCTATGAGAGTGTGTGTTGGTGTGTGTTCGACTTGGTTTCGTTTTCATTTTTGTTTTCTTTAAATAATTTCACGTAAAAGGTAAATACGCGCGCCGCTGTTTAATCTGTGATAAGGCAAAGGCGGTCGACATCGACGGCGGCGCATGCGCAACGGCAACAGCAACAACAGCAACAACAACAGCAGCAACAGTAACAGTAACAACCAGAGCAATAACAACAACAACAGCAGCAACAGTGACAACAATTTGACGCTGACTTTTTGGTGATTAGCTTAGCAAGAATTCGCGTTACATTGCGTGGCAAGTGTTGTGCGAGTGTGTGTTGAATGTGTGTGAGTGTGCCCTGTGTATGTGTGTTGTGTATGTGTGTGTTATGTGTGTGTGTGTCTTGTATGTGTGTGTATTTATACTGTGTGTGCGCTGTGTTCCCTTTTGTGACTGCGCTTGGCAAATGCTTCTTCGCAGAAAACGCGAAGTGGCGCAAGAAGTGAGTGTACTCATTCGACTCACACTCCACACTCATTCATTCATGGGCAATTCATTGCTGGTGGGTGTGGCGCAGATACTCTTTAATTTGCCTGGGCAAAACAACAAGAGGGAGAGACACGCCCCCCACACACAAATTTCGTGTGTTTTGTTTGCCTGTGTAATCTGAGTAGCTGCCCCTGTCTCCCTCTCTGTTGCCCCCTCGCTGTCACCCTCTCTGTGCCCCCTTGGCTGCCTTTCTCCTCTGCTCTCTTTGAACTCCTTTTTTTGGCTAATTGCTAAACGGATTTCCGCTGCTGCAACTGAAATTGAGAGCACAGAGAAGCGAAGGCAGGCTCAGTCTCTGCCTCTGCTGCTGCTCAGGTAGCTCTGGCTCAGCCGCAGCTAAGCTGCTTAGTTGCTTGGAGGGTTGCCCTTCCCGGAATAGTTTAGACATTGATATAAAAACCACAGGCGGCCACAGGCTCTGCTCCTGCTGCTGCTGCTGCTCCTTCTTCTTCTCCCTCTGCTTGGCTCATTCGTCATCCTTCATGATTAGAAAAGATGCAGAGAGAAAAGATACTGAGAGTCGAGCACATTAAAGCGTGTGGCATGGCAAATTGACGAGGTGTCACCAATTAGAAAACAAGTTAGTTAAGGGGCAGGCAGCCCCTGCTGGCTAAGCTGATCTGCCGTTGCCTCTGTCTCTCCCTTTCTCTGCCTTTATCTCTGCCTTGCCTTTACAGTTTGACAGTCACTGCTGGCGTGTTAATGATCGAGGTGTTAATTAGGGCCAAGGGCAGCCATAAAACCAGCCCGATGAAAGTGCTGGCGATAAAAAGCTGTCACCAAGTCAATCATCTCCCCTTCCCCTCCTCTATCTCCTCCTGCACTTTCCTTTCGTCATAAGGTCAAGAGGTTGGCTATAAAAGTCAGCTGCGCTGAGTGAAAGGCTCTGCTGCTGCACACGCCTGGCAGATATATCTATATATATATTTGTTGTATATATTTTATGTACGTGCCCTGTATATAAGGTACTAGCTGCGCTACCTGCGCTGCTGCCTCGGAAACGGTAGCTAATAAAACGGCAGGACAATTTTTGGCAAAGCCTGCGGGGCTGCCGCGTGTGGCAGCTTCATCCGTCGCTGCTGTTGCTGCTGTTTACATTTATATGAAAATTATTCCTGACAACAGGCACGACCTGCTGCCGCGGCCAGGAAGGAGGGAGAAAGGGACGCGCGACGTCTGCCCACGGGGAGCAGCTACGAGTTGTCACAGCGGGCAGGCCAAGAACAACGAGCACTTTTGATTGATTTGAATGCGAGCAGCGACGCAGGCAGAGGCAGCAAGCAGAGGCAGCAACTGAGGACGCTGTCAACCCGCTGCAATTAGCATAAAGACGCTGAAATGCAAGTGGAGCAAGTGCTGCAACAAGGTGCAGGCATTGTTGCACACACACTCTCACGCACACACACACACTCTCACACACTCGGCCGCCCGCTCGCACAACTCGTTGACAGGCAGCGAAAGTGGCGCGACCGCATTGCAACATGTGGCAAAGTTTGAAGTGCATTGAGTGGCTCGCATCGTATTACAATAACAACAACATGAAGAAGAAGAAGAAGAAGACGGAGGCTGTCGCCCCCTTGGCGACATTTCACAACAATAAATAAGAAACCAAACAAGACAACAACAACAACAGTAAGAGAAACAACAGCGAGTGCAACTGCAACAGCAACAGCAACAGCAACAAGGACAATTTGTGCCCCCTCAGGCAGCAAGAGGGCGTTGACAACAATATTTTGGACTCGTCATGAACAGATCACTGATCATATTTCATAAGCCGAGGTAATGGAACCCAATTGACGGGAGAACAAAAGAGAGGGAGAAGGATAGAAGGCAAGAGAAAGAGAGAGGAGAGAGGAAAGAGTGAGGGATGAAAGAAGAAGGGAGGGAGAGAGGGAAGATAACCACGCTTTGCTTGTAATATTGCGCTGAGTGATGAAATCAATGTGTAAATTGTCGAAAGAGTTGAGGGAAATCGTTTAGAAAATATTTTTTAATTTTTTAAAAACTTTACTAAGTCAAGAAATAGTTAAATTATATCCAGCTAAATCAATATTCACTCTAAACAGAGATCGTATAAAACTTCTGTTGATTTCAGTATATGATATACTAAAAGAACTTGGCATTTGTTGTTTATATCTACAGTTTTTGCAGCTATCTGACTGTTTTTTTATGGAGAAAGATTGAAATGAGATCGTTTAACAGTTTTTTCAAGAATCCCTAAAATTCCACATATGCAGATAAATCTGTAAATATATTCATCTATATCTTAATTATCGGGGAAAATGCAGTCTGACAAGTTCTGGAGTTTGTTAAACTCATAAATCTTTGAGCCTCTACTAAATTTCTTTGCTAACTTTATTAAACAAACTTCCCAAATGAATCTGAATATATTTTGAATATATTCATTTATTTCCACTATAATGCTGTGCTCAGATGATATTAACTCCCATCCCAATATATTTCTTTATATTTCACCTCTTATATTACAGTTCCTTCACTTACCTCGATCAACGATTTTGCCAAAGAGATTTTTGCCACGCAGGAAATTGCGTGTCGAGCAGTTCCAGCGACGATTGCGGAACTGATGCTGGCACTCGGCGATGGCCATGTTGGCACCCTTGACCAGGGCACCCAGCACGCCAGGATTGTCGCGCACCAGACGGCGCTGCTTGCGACGCAGTGTGGAGTGAATCGCTGGATCCATGTACATAATCCCGCTGCTGATGGGGGAAATGTTGTTCGGTTCGCCGACCTTGGCGATGCCCCTGTGGAAGGAAGTAGAAGAAAGTTGGGCATGTTAATAGAGATAGAGAGCATACAGTGGGCGTGTCAAGACTATTTAATGCCTGAGTGACTATGAGAGAGTGTGCGAGAGAGAGAGGAGGGGGGAAATCTGCAGCAGCTGGACACGCAGAGACACGCAAAACCTCAAAAAATAACATTTTCATTTTCACATTTCATTTGTATGCGTAGTTGTTGTCTTTGTTGTTACTGTTGCTGTTGTTGTTGCAGTGTGTGTGTTTTTTTTGGCATTATGTTTATTTCCACTTGACTTGAGTTGAGTTTGTTGTTGTTGTTGTTGTTCTTTGGTTTTTCACTTGCGGCTTTTCCTTTTTGTTGCGCACGTCAATTGCCGGCGTTACTCATGCATGCAGCACACACACACGCACAGTGGACACACGCACACATACTACACACACCTGCACTACACACATATTAGACACACACACACTGGCCACACTGTACCCCCTACACTGACAAATATTTGTTGACACTTGTCGGCACTGTCATCTTTTCTACTCGCATAAAAATACTAACATTTAGTATTTAGTATTTATTTGAACTTGCGCCACAAATTGTGCGCATTGTTCAAAAATGAATAAATAAATAAAAACATTGCGGCGAATTCAATTGGCCGCTGATTGCGGTGGGAAAAATTTACATCATTTTTTTCTTGTTTTTTGTTTTATTTTTGTCTTCTTTTTTCGCTTTCATTGTTTAAAAGGCCTGTTATCGACAATTGCACAAATTGCGTAACATTAAAACGAGGCAAAGAAATAAAAAACAAACAGAAGAATAACAACAACAACAAGAAACGCACTCAGCGTCGGCGAATTTCAACGATTCCCAGGCGGATTAAAATCGATAAACTGCTGTCGATGATTTATGCGTCGCTTTTTTCTCTGCTCTCCTTCACTCTCCCTTTCTCACTCTGCCCCACTCTCTGCTTCCCTCCCTCTCTCTGTTGTTTTAAAATTGTTGCCGTTATAAAACGGGTCACTTTTTGTTTAATTTGTGTCCACTGTAACAAAAGACTTAGGCAACGAACTTGTGCAGCGCACACTGCGAAACTGTGTCAGCTTTTCTTCTCCCCTTTTCGCTCTCCCTCTCTCTGCTTTTCTCTAGAATTTTTAATTGCTTTCATTAAAGCTGCTTCCGCTGCAGCTGAGGCAGAAGAAGAAGATGCAGAAGAAGAAGAAGATAAGGAGGAGGAGGCGGAGTAGGAGAAGAAGCGCAGCAGCAACTTTTGGCTTGGGAAAATCGTTTGCATTGCATCAGTTTTCGTGGCGCGTGCCTTCAACTTTGTTGCTACTGCAGCGCACTCTCTTTCGACTCCCCCCTGCTCTGCCTTCCCTTCCTCAACTCTCTCTCCCTCTTTCTCTGTTTGCGCTTGTTCTTCTCGCGCTGCTGCTAATTGTCTAAACGAATCTTGTTGACTTATGCAAATGTTGCGTGGGCGTGCGGACAATTTCAATGTCAACTATTACAAGCTGACACCCCTTATCCCCCTCTTCCCCCGGTTGCTCCCCCTACTTACCACCACATGGAGCCTCGGCCTCTGCCCGATTTCTGTTTGCTTTCGGCGTCGGCGCTGCACAGCGCCAGCAGGCAGAGAATGAATATGTAACTTAAATCCATTATAGATATTGCGGCTATATTCTAGCTATTTTCTAGCTGAATCTGCTTCTTTTTATTCGCACAAATATTTGAGTTGTTAACTGTTGATCTGTTGGATTTGTTTGCTGTTTGCTCGAGTTATTGATTGCAAGTATTTGCTATAAATATTATTATGGCAATTTCACGTTCAATTAGCGCACTATAAATGAGGCTTTAATCATCGTTAGCAACGTCGTCGCACTCTTGTTATTATTTGGAACATTTTACGCTGATCTCGAGCTGATCACACGCGTCTTTTCGGAATTTTCCTTTGCAATTCTTATTCAATATTTGAATTTCTTTCTTGGCACTTCTATTTTTTTTTTTTTTTCAATTTTGTTTTTGTTGAAACACTTTCACACAGCGCGACTCGATCTCGATCTTGTTGTTGATCTCGGATGCGATCTGTGCGGAGCGGAGGAGTGTTGAGATTGTTACCCGGTTCAGTGCCAACGCTTGACTGAAAACACACGGCGCGTTCTTTTACCTGGCCCGCTCGAGTCGACGCGGACTCGGACTCGAACTCAAATAGATTTTGAAACCTGTTCAGCTTACGCTGCTGTCGCTCTGTTGCTGTCGCTGCTGCTGCTGCTGTCGCTGCTGCTCTGCTGCTGCGTGCGCGTGTGTGTTGACGACAGCGAATACGAGAGGCGAATGAGCGAGTGACGGACGAGAGTCGCAGCCAGCAAAGCGGATCGAGCGACGACCAACCAGAGTCGTCCCCAGATTACCCACGACATGACAGTCGTCGTCGTCGTCGCTGTTGTTGTCGTTGTCGCCTTCGTCTCTGCACGAGATGCCGAATTGATGCTTCGTGTGAGCAGGCACATAGGCGAAGAGCCCAGCCGGAACATCAGAATAGAAGAGGCTGCGAGGAGATCTTGTGTGTGAGAGAAGATGAGAACACATTTGAATGGTAAGTTAGTATTAAACATTTGTTAAATCAAATTAGTAATGTGTAATATCTGCAAAGAGAAAGTCTTATTTATATATTTAAGACCAATTAATACTCAATAAAGATTTGTTTGTTCAACTTTGTGCATTCAAAATGCCTGAAATCAGCTATATAATAAAAAATTCAGCAAAGAACTAATTTATGTTTTAATTTATGAATTTGAAACCACTTGACATTTGTTAAACCTTTGCTTATCCATTTGTATATTATCAAAAAAGGATAATATATATTAAATTTTTAATTAATAATCATAATTTAAATGTACATCTTTAAAAAATTTGGTTTATATTAGAATAAAATGCAGAATTTTTAAAACTTTACTAAATTAAAAATGTTGGAAACAGGATTTTTTAAACAGATTTATTTACTTATTAACTTATAATTATAAAAAAGATATTTTAAAAGTTAAATTATATATTTTACATACAAATATAATATTGTACTACAAATTTAAACTTAAATTTCGCCAACGATTCACGCAATGTCGTAGATTGCCTACCAGTTCCCCTGCCATATTCACTACCTAAGGCATGTATTAGTTTGCCGCTGGTGTCGCTTTTGCTATTGCCGTCGCTCTGCTACGATCGTGGAGGTGGAGCAATGTGCGCGCTCTCTCTCGCCTGTGCCGATGGCAGCGTGCGCAAGAAGAGTGCAGCTAGCGATGCGAAAGGCAAACGACACGAGCAGCGCGGCGTGTGTGAGCAGAGTGTATGCGATACGCGCTCTCTCTCCCTCTCTCTTTGTTTCTGTGCATGTTCTGTGTGGGCACAGTGGTGTGTGGCTGTGTGTGTGTGCGTGGTATATAGAGAGACCAATAAGAAATGGCGGAAATATTCGTAAACGTTGCCTCGACTGCAGTTTTTCGGATCGATCTCAGTTTAATGGAATTTATTTTATTATTACTGTTTGGCAATTTATGCACAGTGTAATTACACTAATTTTGCACAATTTCTCACAGATATCAATAACAGTTTATTACCATATCAACAGCTTTAGGGGGCCAGTCTAAGCACTGTTATTAGTAGACTACAAAAATATTTGTAATCAAGTTGGCAAATTGTTTCCTGAAGTATTTTATTTTTGCTATGTTATATAAAAATAAATTATTAAATGTATTTTATTATTAGATAAATTATGATAAAATTATAAGTTTTATTTAAAATTCTACTTGGTTTATGATTTACGAGTTCAATTATCAGTTTTTACTTGAATAAAGTTTTCTGCAAGATTGTTGCAGTACTTAAAATATTTTATTTGTTTCTGTACTACTCTTTTTATTATAATTAATTTTGTTTTTTATATTTCAACAAAATATTTTTTTGAAATATCTTAAAAATATGTGACATATATCTTTTTTACAATATCTATAATGTTTGTGCCAAACTAATATATTTTATTATGGTTTTTAACATGTTTTGCTTATTTCATAAGATATAATACTTACTAATGTAAATAATATATTCAAAATAATACTAACATACTTAATAAAATATTTTAAAAAATTCTTAATATTTTTTTATAAAGTCTTGAGCATTTTTTGTTTTTTTATCTGGCTTCTATCTATTATTTCTTCCAATACATTATAAAGACTTTTTTTTTGATTTTCTCATGTCAAAGTCCACATAAATATTAGACATATTTTTATAAATTTAAATCGTATTTATTTTTTTTTTCATTCATATTGTCCCATTAATAAATTCAATTCAGAAATGCATTAAATAATAAGAAAATCCCTCTGCTAATAACGTTCATTTTCATTCACAAAATTTTTCCATTCACATTCGGAGTAAATACACAGGCATAACCACTGTGTGCGTGTGTGTGTGAGATTATTCGGAGTGCGCGCGCTGCTTATGTACTCTCGCACTCAGCAGAACAAACACACACACACACACGCACACAGAGAGCGCAGCTCCAACTAATTGGACAAAGTCGCGCCTGCTTGCACCTACAGCAGAGCACGCCAGCTGCCCTTGCGCTCTCTCTCTCTCTCTTTCTCGGCTCCCACTGCCTACGCTCTCTCAGCTCCCACAGCCACTTCTCTCTCTCTCTCTCTTTCTCTCTCTCTGCAGTACTATTGCCATTGCATTCTAGCGCATGTGAAGTGAATGAATTGCAGAGGTTATGTCAGTGTCTATTTAATGAGAGGAGGCAGAGGACTTGGCAGAGGCTGAGGCAGAGGCAGCGCTCACGCTCGCGCGTCGATCCTTCGTGGATGTCATTAAAATGGCGTAGCCTGTGCAAATATTGGCGGGGTAAAGAGTTGGAGGAATGCAGGAGGATCGAGGAAGGAGGAACTCACTGCATGTTTGCTTAGGCTGCACAAAATTAGCGCGTTCTTATTAATTTTATTGCTGCGGAAAATCCGTAAATGATGAGAACATAACCTAGTTCCAGTTGCAGACCCGGACTGAGACTGAAACTGCGACTGAGACTGAGACTGCGACTGAGACAGTCTTGCACGGCAGTCGAGTAAACAAATCATAAAACGCGCTGTAGGTAGGTGCGCGCTTTTCTCTGCTCTGTCGCTGCCTCTGCTTGCTGCGCTGTCGCTGCTCGCATCATAAAGGCGCGTCTGGTCTGTGATGAGCTCTGTCTCTCATTTTGGCCATAATGAAGGCCAATATAAATTGGTATTGCCATGCGATATGGTTAGCCGCAGCCACAAAACGAGACGTGGCGAATTCGATTTGAGTTGCGAATGACCTTGAGCTGCCTAGGGTAGCCAATCCATCAAAATACCAGCGAGAGCAGAGGGAGAACGGCAGGGAGAAACAGACAGAGAGAGTGTCAACCACATTGCTGCGCCCACAACACCCCACGAGCCACACAAGCACAGACAGAGAGCCCGCTGCAAGGTCAACTAGCAGCAGTGCTCAAGGTCAATTTAGGTCTTTGTTGCCAGAGGTCACAAAGTCAACGGGGTAACAAGTGCAGGGGGGGGAGGTAGGTTGGTGTTGCTGAGTTGTCAGTAAAAGGAAAGGTTTTGTAAAAAAAGAAAAATAAACTGTTTCTTTCATTAAATTAAGGTCTTTTATCTGTAGAATATGTACAGCCGCCATTTTGAATTTCTCTTAATTAATATTTTAATTCAATTGTAGTATAATTAGTATATTTATCCCTCTAAAGGGGAAGATCTTATGTTCTTTCGTTCTCTTACAGTATTTTTATGAAATCTAGCTATTTTATGGCTAAATCTACTTCTCTCTCTCTGTTCATTGAGGTCAAAGTTAACGCAGTCACAAGTGCAGAAGAAAATGTCGTAGTGTCTGGGAGTTCCAAGTTTCGAGATCAGTTAACAACTCGTATACTTCCATCTCCCTTCTTCTCTTCCTTTCTCCCTATCTCTCTCCCTCCCTCTCCTTCTGTAAACTGTAAAAATCACAGCTCATAATTGCAAATAATCTCAGTCTAAAGCGCAACTAAACGGACTGACTTCAGCGGACAACGGACAACAACAGGCAACACAGGGGGCAGGGCAGTAGGCAGGAGGCAGTCAGGGGACTAGGCGTGGCCCAGGTACAGGCAGAGACGCATCTAATCAGCTACAATCGAGATTTATATGGTCTGCAATCATTTGGCATCATTTGCAGCTCGCTCCATGAAGTTGTCAAACAGTTGCGCATTCGCCACGCTGCTGCATGTCCTGTCAGCAACATCAGCAGCCAAGCTGCAGCGCAGTGTAACGCAGCGCAGTCAGCGGCAGTCCGGCACTGTCCTGCAGGGGTCAGGGTTCGGGGTTCGAGGTTCGATTTACGGCACTGCCTGAATGTCGCACAGGGTGTGAAAATTGCTTCCAAATAAAAATTTGCAACACTTCGCTACGTGTCTCCCTCTCTCTCGCTGTCTCCGTCACTCTTCCTCCTTCTCTCTTTCCTTCTCTCTCTGTCTGTTTGTTATGCTTGCTTCTTCCTCCTCCTCCTGATGTTGTTGCTAATGCAGTTCCGCTACGCTTCGCTCGGCCCAAGCTGTTCCCGCTGATCGCTGCGATCATGCGCAGCTCGCGCTCCCGCTATCTCCCTCTCCCTCTCTCTCTCTCCCACTTGCTTCTCCCTCTATCTCTTGCCTCCTCAGTTGGGCACTTGCTGAGCCACAGCCGGACAGGGCAACTTTATTGCACTCGATTTTACGCTTCGATCGAGCGAAGATCACTTGGGGAGAGGGAAGAATCGAGGAGAGAGAGGGAGAGAAGGAGCGAGCCAGCAAGGTGTGGGAGTAGGCAGCTGTAATGGGCATGACATGAGGCGATTATCCCGCAGCATATTGTAAATGTTTGCTCGATCAGTCGATCAGTGTAGATCAGCACGATCATTCAGCTGGATAAGCGTTACTTATGACGTCTAATCTGCGCATCTTTGCCAGGTAATTCCAATTTTGTGCCGTCAGTGCAAATGGTGCAAGCGAATTACGTGAGATCATGTGCGATCTGCGAGATATTTATGATCTCTATGGGGATGAACTTCAAATATTGAGGTGAGAGTTAGAGGTAAAGCTTTTGGAAGGAAAGAAGAGAAAGGAAATGTGTTTGCTTTAGAATTAAAATGAAGTTACTTGATAAGATGATATGATTAATATAAGAATAATAATAATTTATATGGAATATACCTTAAGATATATAAATTATTTAAAAAAACTTAAAAGGGGGACTTTGATGAGTTCTTGTGAAGATCAAGCTGATGTATTATATAACTAAGGAAAGAATAAAACTTGTTCTTTTTTTTTTTTGATCGAAGCAAAATAAAACGATTTTACTTTCTTCGGATCATTTTTATTAAGAGAATTTTATTTGTATTTGTTATTTTATATTTATTGTATATTATAATGTATTACATTATATTATAGCATTATAAATTAAGTATAGCACCCTTACATAAAGATCAAAGAATATTTTTAAAGCATATAAACTATATTTGTACCATAATTTTCTCAATAAAAATGAAAACTTTAACTGCACCAATCATATCTTTGTCTTCAAACTATGGTTCTTGAGATGTGTATAATTTCCAACTATAGCAAGTTTGTATAACAAAAGACTCAGCTATAATTATGGCAAATAAAATTAAGTTTTATAGACGCCACTTTCGAGGGGAAAATGTCCAACATTAGCTAGTTGCCAACTAACTTCCTAGCAGTGAGCAGGGAGAGGAGGAACAGTTGGAGGTAGGGGGAGGAGTAGAGGGAGAGAAGGAGAGATTGATGGAAGAGAAGAAGAGGCAGAGAATGAAGTCTCTCTAGGCATAATCAGAGGCATCTCGAACTTAAAATTGTTGCGGTGCACACCCACTCTGGGGTCCGGTCCAGTCCCAGTCCAGCTGCTCCCATTCCAATCTGTAGATTTGCGATCTGCTGCTGCTGCGCTGCTCTGCTTCTGCTGCCATTGCGATGACTCCACATAATTTGCTCTCTGCTGTGGCCACTTCCAAGAAGTAGAAAGGAGGAGAGTATGAAAAGAGATTTGAAAATAAGCCATAATCAACGCCATCATCAACGGACTTCGACTTTGACTCGGTCTGTGCCTCCCTCTGCCTTTTCCTCTCTCTCTCTTTCCTTCTCTTTCCCTCTCTCTTCCCTTCTTCTCCCTCTCTGCCTCTGCCTTTGCCGCTGATGGTGGTCGGACTTGGCCAATAAGGTAAGCGAGTTTGGCTTCTTCTTCTACCAAAACAACAGTTACCACTGTTGTTGTTGTTGCTGCCGTCGCTTGAGGCGTTAATATTGCTGTGCTGTGCCTGCCCCGTTGCCCCTGCCCCCGCCCCGTGTTGCGTGTTGCTGCTCAGGCAACTCATGGGGAGGTCCATTTTGTTGTTTAACTTTAACAATAAATTTTCTCGGCTTGGCCAGCTCTTTTTTTTCGACATGGTTCACGCACTTTAGGCCAAAATATGCCACTAATAACTACCGAAAATGTTGCCCAGACCCGGGCACATGGACCCGCTCCACGATCGCCTTGCCTCGGATCTTGTATCTTGTATCTCTGGCGCGGCCAGCTGAGGCTGAAGCTGAGAAAAATGGGCGTTTAGTTACGCTTTGATGACAGTGTAGAATTTTTGTTTTTACCTAATTTATATTTCCCGTGCTGGAGAAAGAGAGAGGGAGGCAGATAGGGTGAAAGAGGAGGGGGAAAGAGAGAGGGAGGAGGAGAAAGGGAGAGAGGTAGACTGGCAGCAAGAAAGTGCAAGCGAGAGGGAGTGGAAAATATGTTTTAAAAAATTATGAGCGCGCATTTTTTCGGCTAGTTTTCTCTGCCTTTCTCTCTCTTTCTCTACCAAACTCATTGCTTGTCTCTTTCTCTCCCACTTTCTGTAACTGACTCTAGCTCTATCCATACTTTTCTACCTTTCACCCCTCTCTCCCTTCCCCAATCGGAGCCCCGTTAAGTGCCTTCTGAAACGTCCAAATTATCTTCGCATGCTTGGCCGATCGAGGGTTAAGCGAGGAAGGTGCCAGGGGGCATAAAGGTGTTAAAGTTCTCTTTATCTCGTGCTTTTCTCTTTGCTGCTGCTGCTGCCTTTTCACTTTCCTAATAACAATTAAAAACGTTGCCAAGACCGGAATGCATAATGCATTATCATCTCAACGCTGGCGGTCGCCGGAAGTGCGAACTGCTGCAGTGGCGGCCATAAGCAGAGTAGAGCAAAGAGAGAGAGAGAGGGGTAATGGAGGGAGGTGATGGTAGAGGGAATATGGCGCAGTTGAGAAGCAGCAGAGCGTGAGAGGGGGAGAGACAAGGAGGGGGAGAGAGGGAGTGAAAGAGAGAGAGTGGTTTGTCAGAGAAAGCCATTTTTAGTGTTGACAAATTTTCAAAAAATCAGTTGGAAATTGGTGGAGCACTAGAAAGAGGAAGGATTACATGTGTATATGAAGCTGCCAGTTCGTGAAATGTATATAGCTTAAATTTACTATATAATAAGAGGTCTATTGAAAGTATTTAATATATATAAATATAAATATAAGTCAATTTACTATGTAGTAAGCAAATTATATATGAAGGCAAATTTTGAAACTTTAAATTCATGAATAAAAATGTATTAAAAAATAAAATAAATCAATAAAATATAATATAGTGCAATGTAATATAATATAATTAAATTATTTACATAATATAAATATAATAAATTATTCTTAATGACTTTTAAATAGTTTTCTTCTTCCTCAAACTAACCTCAAAATAATAAACCGAAAAATTGCAGCTTGCATTACCCGAATTTCTCTTACTCTCAACTACCTCAAGTATCTCCTGCTCTTCCGATTTCCTATGGCACTTAACATCGACAACTAGCTGCAATTTACTCGCCACACGTCGCCACTTGAGAAACAGAAAAAGAGGGAGGAGAAGGAGAGAAGAGCGAGCGGGATCAGAGAGCAGGAAGACGAGGACTAACGGCGGCTAAAGTAACCAAACAGGGGCTTAGTGAGGAGAGCCCTACTTAGAGTCGCACACAGTGTCTGGCAAAAGTCAATGCACGCATCCGGAATGGCAGTTTTCCCTTTCCCCGAGTGTAGAATTTCCATTCGAAATGAAAACATTTTACACGACACTTGCATAAAATGTGGAAAATTATTAACTGCTGCACGAATCGAGAGACTCTCTGTGAATGTGTGCGTGTGTGTGTGTGTGAGGCAGCGTCAAGTTGTCGCCGTGCCGCGTGCTGGGGAAAAAACGCAAACGTGTGAAAAACCTGCGACGTGCTGCGGCTGAGATTTTCCAAAAAAGAAAAACAAAACTGAGAAAACTCTCTCGAGGATTTGGCGAGACAGAAATAGTCAAAAGTTATCAATGACTGCGCGTGCGATCGTCTGTGTGTGTTTGTCTGTGTGTGTGTTTGTTTGTTGTTGCACGCTTTGTTGTTGTTTCTGCTGTTGTTGTTGTTGTTGTCATCTAATAATTTAAATGACTTAATTATTGCGTCAGACAAGCGGCAACAACAACTACAAAGCGGGCGCCACCAGACGCCGCCGTGTGTGGTGCACTTATTAATGAGTACGAGGAAGGGGGGCGCCGTGGTAGGGGGCGTGGCAATTAGATAATGCACTTTATGAAGTGCGAATCGGATAACCGAAATATTTTCCACATTCCCGGGCAGGGGGGATCATCTCCAGTCTTGGCACTTTTTGGCGCCTAAACTGCGCCACAGACGCGTCTCGCTGTCGCCGTTGGCATTGCCCACACAGCTGCACGACCTTTGACCCGCGCCGACGCCGTCGCATGCAAGAGACAATGACAGCACTCACGGGGCACGTAGCAGGACGTTCAATCAAGGAAACAGAGAGAGGGAGAGAGAAACAAATCAGTTGCGCCTGAAGGATCCTCAAATCGATTTCGATTTCGAGTGGACACAGCTGCTCCTCCATTTGTTGTTGTTGTTGCTGCTGTTATTGCGTGTCTTGTGCCGACAAAAGCCGTGAAAAATAATGACCCCGAAAACAACTTAATTATTTGTTTCTCTGTGTGTTTGTCTGTGTTTCCTGGAACTGCCCTCGGCGCGGTAGCGCAACAATTGTGCCAAAAATCGGCCACATATTAATTAGACATGGCCATCTAAAATGCCCAGTGAGTCCTGTTTCCAGGAAGAGTGCCACCTTTGGGTGGTCTATCACACCATCTCTCTCGCTCTGATGCTCTATTTTTCTCACGATCATTTCGCTCGATCTACAAAGGATTTCTCACTCGCGAAGAACGGTTTAACTCTTTCTGTTTGCCGATGATTACTTTATGCTTTAGATGATCGCATTTGTTCTCTCTCTTTCTCTTTATATGTTTATGATCGTTTTCTCGCCTTCTCTCTCTTCTTGTTGGTGATTATTTTCCATATTGTACTATATTTGTTGATGATCGCTAGTTTTGTCTATATCTGGAAATGATCGCATTCATTCTAGTTATCCTCTGGGGATCACTTTAATTCTCTCTTTTCTCTCTCCCTCTGTCATTTGATGATCGCCTTCTTCTCTCTTTCTGTGTATCTCAACTCTAACAGTTCTCTCTCTCTTTATTTCATCTCTTGATGATCGCTTTCGTTATCTCTCAATGCTTTTTCTATTTTAATGTTCGGTCTCTGTTTCTTTCTTATGTCTTACAGATAGTGGACTTTTATTTCTATCTGTCTATGAAACATTGCCTTCTGTCTCTCTCTCTATTTTATATTTTCTCTTATCATAGTATTCTTCCTAATTCGTAGATCACTTATTTCATTATATATCTCTATATGTCTCATTGATCGCTTTTCGCTATCTATCAATCGATGATCTCTCTTTATCCTTTTCCAGTAAGTCGCTCTTTCTCTTTGTTCTTTTTCGCTCCGTTTACCTTTGATCGCTCTCTCTCTCTCTCTCTCTCTCTCTCTCTCTCTCTCTCTCTCTGGTTCCCTCTTGTTCTCTCCCTTTCCCTCTTCATTAGTTCTCTTCGGCAGCTTTTGTTGGCTTTTCCCACACTTATTGACAGGCGACGGCGGCTTGTCTTGGCTTGGCTTAAGCCCATAAACAAATAGATAAACAGACAAACTGGCCAAGTTGACGCTCTGTGAGTGGCTTTTGGCCAACAACAACAACTGCCCAAAGGCAGCAACGGTTGCTATTGTTGTTGTTGTTAGTGTAATTGTCAATTGCTGTTTTTACACTCTTCGAAAGAGTTGTGTGAGTGGAGCATGAAGCTTGTAATGGAACTTAGGGAAGTATAGAATTAATGTAAGACACGTAAAATCGGAAAAACGTTAAAATTCTTTAAGATTTCTGAATATTGTTAACTTTTGTATTACTTCAATTGTTTTTGTTAAACTTTAAATTAATAAATAAATAAATGAATATTCTTTAACTTTAAATTAAATCCATTCCCCAGTAAGCGTATCTAATCTTCAACCTAATTCAAACTTTACTACCCCAACTTATGTGTGTTTTTTTGGGATGCTGCTACTAACTCGGCTGCTGTTGTTGCTCCCCTCCCCTCCGCTCTTGCCTCCCCCTTCCACTGTTTCTTATTTGTGTGTGCTTTCGGCGTGCCAAGGCAGCGCTGCCTCTGTCTCTGGCTCTGCTGCAGCAACTTGTCTTTAACCGTTGTTTAATCAGCAAATAATGAAGACGAGGCAAACGGAGGCTGTCGCTGCCGCTGCCACTGCCACTGGCGCTGACTACCGTCCACGGGAGGCGCTGACAGCTTTGTCATTGTGCAATTAACGCGCGCAAAAATTCAAATTAATTGCCTTCAAAATGGCGCCAATATGAAAAAAGCAAAGCGACAAAGATGACAACGACAACGACGACGACGTGGACGACACGCCCAGTTGTCTTGGCATCTGCCAAGCCCTTGTCCAAGTTCTGCTTGGAGACAGGTGTGGCAGGGGGATGAGGAGGGGGGGAGGCAATCAAAGTCGATGAGAAACGACATGGGCGTGGCTCTTGCTAAAGAGTTGCTGACGCTAGGCTAGTCGAGGGAACTAGTGGGAAGCTGACAGGGTGTGATGTGCTTGAAGAGTAGAAAAAAGCTGAAGAATTGACGGCTAACTAGCTAACTAGGCTAGTGGAAATACATTGATTATTTAAAATATAGTATAGAATAGTTATCTAAGTTTAGTTTTAAATTAAAAAGTAAGTTAAGTATAAATTTATAACTTACATTGTATCCTGAAAAGTTTCCTAATAACTATCACACGTTTCCTAACAGAATTCATTGAATAAATTTAAATATTTTTTTTTAAATTTTTTATTAAAATATATAATTTATTCTGATACTTGAATAAACAACAAATATAGAATGTTATATAGAAGATTTTTAATTAAAACTAAAATAACCTAAAATGTTTTATTACTCGAAGTCATTTAAATCATCTTTTTACGTTCTTATTATAGTTCCTTCTTTCAAAAAAACAAAATATTATTTCTACAAACAAAACTAAACCCAACTTAACAAAAACAAAAGAATTAATTTCATTTACTTACTTCTTATCAAACTCAAACCTTTAATAAAGATAACCCTCTGCTAAAAGGTGCTCAACCTTCCTTCAATTATTTTCCCAAAAGGTCAGTAAATCCTTGACATTCTCTGCCTATCAGATAGTTCCGAACAGCATTTATAATTTCAGCTGCTGCTGCTGTTGGTGATCTTTTCCCCTGAATGAAAGTTATGCGACGTCACTTTCTCCTCGTTCTCTCTCTCAGCTCCACATCGACAGCGCGTCGGCGCATTATAAAGATGAACATTTTGGGTGGCATTTCGTGGAAAGATAAGCCAGACGAGCCGCCGACAAGGTCTGCTCTACACCTGGCTGGGCATGGGCGAAACCCGCTCGAGATACCCTAACAAAATTAAGACATAAAGCGTCACAAATCGAAAATTTCGAGCAGCGGCAGCAGCAGAGGCAGCGGCAGCGATGGCCAGGCTGGGCAGCTAGATAAGCGGCCTATCCAATAATATATATATACACAGGTGATAATTATATAATTTGTGACGGATGGACAAGCACATAAGAATTTTATAGTCTCTCCCCTCCTCTTTGTCTTTGCTTTGTCTCTGTCTCTTTGTTTTCGGACTGTTGTTGTTGCTGTTGTTGTTACTCTTGGTGTTGACTGGGTGTGGCTCGCACTCGGCGCTGGCTGGGAAAGTGTTGGGAAGAGTGAAAATTGTAGCACTGGGTGGCCCGTGGGAGTTTCTTCTTGTCGCCCCCGACAAGAAGGGACGAAGAGAATTCCTTCGTTGCTCGGGACCCTTCGGCCAACTGCTTCGTCGCTTCGTGCTTAATTGTCGTCTTGCAGAATTGTGAAACGTTGCGGATTCCGTAAATTTCCCATTCGTTCCGACGGCCCATGGGCTATTCGTCATTCGTCATTCGTCGCTTGTCTCGCGAGCCCAAGCTCAAGATGATCATCATGACGATGATGATGATCTCGTCGAGGGTTTTTGAGTTGGTAGAAATTGCTTTTTGTGTCCCGGGGATTCGCTTTGGCGTTCTTTTCACAGCATTTCACAGTTTTTGCTGCCAATATTAATTTTGAAGACGTTTTAAATGGGCCTCGTCTCCTCCGAATCCGAACCCGAATCCGTATCTGAGTCCTCGCATCCGAAGTCGGCCATAATTTTAAATATGCCATGGCCACAAAAACCACTGACCAAAAATCTTTCTTCATTGTGACAGTTTCACGGGCACAGTACAAAAAAAAAAAAAAAAAAAAACAACGCCAACAAAATTGCAGACAGTAAAAAATCTGTGATTGAAGATTGAAGAGAGAAAAAAACTGAAACGAGAGCTGAAAAAAATGTTGCTCAAGGCATTTTTGGATCGGATCGGATCGGATCGACTGACAGACCTAAAGTGGGCATAGTTTTTTGTCGCCAACTCACGTTGATCGGAGCGTGCAATTCTCCGGAGACTGGAGACGAGCAAAAACTAGAAAGCTTTCCGAGATTTATTTCTTTCGTTAAGGATTTCAGCCTCGGCATTTCGGTAGTTTTGCATTGCAGATCCACACAGATCACAGAGAGAGAGAGAGAGAGAGGGAGGGAGCTGCAGTAATGCCGGCCTTGCCTCATGAGCTTCGTCATTGTCATTGTCATTATCATCAGCGGATCGGACGGATCGACAGCCAGTCTGGCTGTCAGTCAGCGTTTCGGGAGCGATCTTTGCAGTCAGCTCTCGTCATGGGATCGTGGCAAATGTTTAACATTTGTACGCCTGTTTTTTACCATTTTTTACCCCGTCTCGTATATATTTTATAAACATTTTTTCCTGCTTCACCAGGTTTTTCTCCCTCTCTGTCTCTCTCTTGTTGCCTCTCGCTCTCTGTTGTTTTTTGCAATAATAAAGAAATATTTTTAATAAGCTTTCATTCATTTTTAACGAGGGTTCCACATTCTACAGCGACATTCTATTGTTGTTGTGGCTTTTTGCCGCGAAATCGCTTTTGATTCATCTAATGGATTTCGGACGCTGATCTCCGAAAGACACTCATGGGAGCAACTACGTGAGTTCAATCAAATTTCAATTAGATTGAAAGAAGGCGAAAAGAGTTTGGTGGGAATTTGCTGGGGGATTTCAGTAGCGATATGGAATGATGAATAATGATTTGAGAAAGTTTTAAACAGAGGAAATTATGGATAAATCAAAGTGTTTCTGTATTATATAGATTCGTGAGGAATCGAAGATTGAATTATATAGTCAGCTTTAAAGTACTTAAAAATTTCTTAAACAACTTCAACTGTTATGCGACTTACTTCATATAAAAGAAGTTTATTATTGAACTTAGTATTTCCGAGAAAGATCTAGTATGATTCTGTGGAATATATATTCATGAGAAATCGATATAAAATGCCAGATAAAATATTGTGTTACACAATAAGTAAGATAACTTGTAAGACTAACTAATCGAATTTCACGCCCCTTTTATTTTTACAAAAGTTTATTTTAAATTAGTAATATATTTTATGGAGACTCTAGATAACTAATATATAGATATGTATTCATGAACAATAAGGCAAATCTATAATAATTAATATAACAATAATAATATTTTTTTTATTTATTATACATTAGTTTTTAATAAACTTATCATCCTCAACAATCCATTGAATAAGTCACGACCAATCGCAGACTTATTTCAGACTTGTGATTCAATTACAATAAAAACACACTGAATAAAATTAAACAATATAATTCCATTAGCCACCCCTTTCCTTTTCGCTCAGTTCCATTCCAGAGAGTGCACTCACCTTTCCCTTCTCAATTCTCGACTTCATTAACTTCTTTCGCAACTGCAAAGCAACTCGGCCCATTTGACGCTATTATCCATATCAGCTCAGGGGGCTGCGTCAATAACCGACCCCACATTTGATGTGGCAATGGCAGAAAAGAGGGGGGCAAGGTGGGTGAGCTCGGAGGCAACTGAAAATTGCAGACATTGCGGCAGACACACGCTCCATTAGCTGCCGCAATCGATTAAGAGCAGGCAGGCGAAATCTGCCAATGCGATTTCCAGAAATGAAAACGAGAATGAAAATGAAAATGAGAAAATTGAATATTGAAAATTGAAAATTGACATTGAAATGGAGTAAGAACTCGCACGAGCTCGGGCCATGTGTGCGGCACTGGGCTGGGCCATCTGGCTTTCGGGGGCTGCCTAATGGGTGTGCCACGATATGCAAATGGTAAATTGTGTGAGGTTATGGTTGGCATGATAAGCCAAGGAATGAGAGAGAGAGAGAGAGTGAGACAGACAGCAGGCAGTAGGAAGAAAGAATCATCATCATCATCTCTTTTTCAACGTGGCCACTCGTGGCGCAAATCGTTTAAAAAACATTTATTGTTGCAGTTGTACTGTTGCACAGTTGCACAGTTGCAATTGCTGTTGGGAATTGCATGAGGGGCCACCCTCATCGTCGACGCAGGGCAAAAAGGATGTGCCGAGGCAAATCACCGACAAAGGAACTAACTGTTCATCGCACACGATGCTCAAGATGAAGACCCGAACAGGCCCAGCCCAGCCCGGGCTGACAGCTAAAGAATGGGCACAGAAGCCTCTGCCTCTCAGGCTCGATAAGGAACTCCCTCTGCGCCAGTGTGTGTGCGAGTGTGTGTGAAAGTAGGAAAAGTAGGAAAGTCGTAAGTAAAAGGCCTGTCAGCTGCGGCAGGAAATACAAGGGAGGGGGCAAGGCATAAGGAGAGAGAGAGAGGGAGAGAGCGAGGTAGAGGCTCGTCTCGTCTCACAGCTCGACCAAAATACAAGTTAATAATGTCTTCATTATTGTTGAAGCGTAACTAACACGGTTTACACATATTAGCCTGGCCCAGAGTCAACGAAGACGAAGGAGAAGCAGGAGGAGGAGGAGGAGAGGCAGCAGATGAAGACAGCGTTGATAATTGCCACGCCGCTGTGGACCCACCAATGCGATCCACAGTTGTCGCACCACAATTGTCTCGGCCGCTGATAAGGCAACTCCCGATGATGCTGCCCCTCTGCTGCTGCTGCTGCCTCTGCTGCCGTCTCTGCTGCTGCTGCTGCATTGACATGACACAATTTTTATTCAAATGCCGCAACATGAGGCGGCATATTAACATTATCGAAGGCACACTGTGGGAATGTCGCACAAGACGACGACGACGACGTTGCAGTCGATCGAGCGACGCTGGAATTAGAGCTGAGTGCGTGTCATGTCGTGAGGCTGTGCGTGACACGATCTGCTGAGATTTATGTTGGTTAACTATTCCTTTTTGTGTAGAAAAATTTTATTTGATTTTTATTTCATATCTAAGGGAACTGACCAACACATTTAAAAAGTTTATGTTGTATTCTTAATCTATAATTTAATTTGTAACAAATTAACCTTTTATTTGTGATAAGTTTTCAAAGAAATCTGCACATTTGTAGAACAATTTGACGATTTTTATTTTGGGGAAGTAATTTTTTCCTTTATATACAGGATAATGGGATAATTACGAACTATTATACATTATTATTTTTTTAATACACATTGCATAAATAAGCTTAATCAAGATATAATATGTAAAATTATAATTAATGTAGAATTTAATTAAAAAGGATTAAAAATTTCTAAGCCGTGAACCCGAATTCTATAAAATATTTAAGATCAATTAATGCATATTGCAAATATTATTCAAAATTTCTATTCATTTATATTCCATCATAATAGCTTCATTCTAACCTGCTGCACAATGCGAACCTGCGTGCAAAGTACCTGAGCATTTCCCATCTCTAGTCGGGATCCCCCGGCGTGCGCAGCTTTATCACTTCATTTGCTGCTGCCTCTGCCTCTGCCACTGCCTCTGCTGCTGCTGCTGCTGCAATTTGACCAGCACTTCGTCGAGGTTGTGCGTTGACGACCGCATGCCGCGTGTGGCAGTAGCCGAAGATTGAGAGCGAGAGAGCGTTCCGGCGAGCAATGGCAATGGCCCTGGGATCTCAGTGCATGATGTGGGTATCTCTCTATGTCGGACCAACCGCACAGCAGCCCAACAAACAGACCGACAGACCGAGCGACTGACAGCCCAAGTCCGATCGACTGAGTGACCAACTGGGCGACCACCCAGCTCCGAGGCAGCAGCAGAGCCCAAACCTGACCAAGGCGACTGCCCGTTGCGTATGGCATTCTTTGAGCTGTCGTCGCCCCGACTAGATAAATGGGATGCGGACCCAGAACAGGAGGAGGAGGAGGAGGACCTTAGCGGCGATTGAGAGACTACTCGTGTGAGGGGCAGTCGCAAATTGCCAGCTGCTCGTCAAGTGGCCGATGCGGCGATGTGCTTCCGTTTGTGTGTGTCCAAGTTCCGGCGCCGCATATGCCACAAAAACAAAAAAAAAAAAAAAATAAAACAGAATGAAAGAACACCCGACAACGCACCCGACTCGAGTCCGGGACATAAGTATTAAAAACTAAATGGCTGCGACTTAAACTGATATCAATGCGTTATGTATGCAACTTGCATGCACTGAGAGAAACGCGGAGGGAAGACAGCAATAGATAGATATAACATGTAAGAACTTCAAATGTGCAAGATCTGCAGAGGTTTCCTTCACATAATTTCCATAGATAATGTCAAAAAAATGCCAAAATAAAATTTTATTATAAATTTCTTCATTTTCTAATTTTTTCCTTTATTTATGAATTTATTAATAATGCCCACCCTCATACATCATAATGATTTTAATCAAGAATTTCCTTTTCTTTCTGGTTTGAGCACTATAATTTTAATTTATAAATTACTATTTGAATCTTTATTAAAATTAGGTCGCCTTATAATAATACTATTGAAAAATTTAGGTCGAATTTAACCAAAAATTTAAAAAATCTCCAAGTTTGTTGAAAATCAAAAAGATCTCTTTGACAAATTAAATTTTTGTTTCAGTTTTTGAAATGAAAATTAATTTGAAGCCACAATTTCTATTTTTTTCTCTAAGGAAAATATTAAAGTTTGCTATTTTTTATATTTAACTTTTTCTTCTCTTTTAATAAATAATATAAACAAGTCAAATTTATTATACAAATTTATTTGAAAACCATTGTTTAACTTTTATAAAGGAAAGTAAATTAGAGTTAAAACCTAGAATTCAAAGCCAATCTGTATAAAGTCTACCTCCCATTTCTCGCAGTGCAGTCGCTTGCAATGCGGAACCGTTGGCAGCTGCTGCAACAGCGAATAATGCGCTATAAGTCGGGCATATTTAGTGGGTTTTATGTATTTTTTGGGGGGTGAATGAGAGAACGTCGACGTTGCGATAGTGAGAGGACTCGGACATGGACTCGGACTCGGACTGGGAGTCGGAGTCGGAGTCGAGCTCGGACTAAAAGGCTCTCGGCTGTCCACTTGGCGCGATAAGATTAAAAACAATTTTATTGCAGCTCTTTAGTTGGCAGCTTGCAACGTGGCAGTGTGGCAGTTGTGGCATTTGTGGCAATGTGGCAGCCGCCGTGAGAGAGCGCGTTGCATGCCTTTAATTTAATTCATTTAATTTTTATTCAAAAAGAATGCCTTTTGATAAGCTCAGACGCCAAGCTGAGGCTGAGGCTGAGGATGTGGCTCCCACATTCCATTCCGAATTAAGGGGGGAGGGAGGAAGAGAAGAGAGGAGGAGGAGAGAGAAGGGGAAGCTTCAGCGATTGTGGCTTAAATCGATTAATGCGCCTAATCAGCACCTTCCATCTACCATGGACCATCATCATCCGCAGTGGGCAACATTGTGCAGCGATCTGTTGGATCTTTCGGGTAGATCAGTCTGCGGACTGAGTCTGAGTCCATTCATTCGAGAGCGCGCACACTGACTGACGCAGGGCTTCATTGATTCATTAAAGATTTTTATTAAAAGGTTTTAATACTCGCATTAACTCCACACGATCTCACCAACTGATCACACGATCGCCAGTCTCTCTCTCTCCCTCTCTCTCTCTCTCTCTTTGAGGCCTGACCTGGCTCGATTCTTACCTGTTCCCGAATCGAATCGAACCGAGAACCGTACGACGATCGCACAACGATCAGAAACTGGCTGAGTTTTAATGCTCTCCTCCCTCTCTCTCCCTCTCTCTCTCCCTCTCTCTCCCTCTCTCTCTCTCTGTCGATCTTCGGGCACTGGGCCTGGCGCTTCTTTTTGCTTGTCATCGTGTCATGTTTTGTATGCTGAATGCTTTTTCATGCCGCTTTTTCCTCCATCTCCATCTCCAGCTCGATCTCTTTGTATTTTGTTTTGTTTCTTTGTTTCTTCTGCTGGACTGGAAAGTGTGAGAAAGGAAATATCTTCATCGCCGATCGCCCATCGCCGATCGAACCAAGTGCAGCCCCGTATTAATAAATCTACAAAATGCATTAATTGCAGCGCTGCGAATGGACAAAAGATCAACAAGTCACAGCGGGCGTTGATGTTGATTGGCTTCATTAGGCGACCACAGAGAGATCTCCCCCGAGAGAGAGATTGGAGATCTGGCGAAGGCGAGAAAGATCAGCAATCAAACCACAAGAATTTTGTGAGCTAATTTCGTAACATTTTGTTGGTTGAATTTCCCTTAATTCGAGCACGCTCCTAAGAGGTTCTAATTGAGGTGATCTTCGGCTTCTCTTTCTTCTACTTCTACTGCTCCGTCTTCTTCTTCTTCTGCTTGTCCAAATTCCCCTGTGTCTGCTAGGCTTTAATTGAATTGACAACCCAAAAGACCAAAACGGCAGCTGCTGTTGGCGTCGGCGTAGCGCCAACAACAACAACAACAACAACAGCACGAACCTCCTCGATTGAAGATCCGATCAAGGAGTGTCTGCTCGCTCTCTTTCTCTCTCTCCCTCCCTCTTTGACACGGCCTATGGCCATTAAAAAAGCGAAGCCGAACCTGGAAAAAGGTTAAAAGGTTCCAAATTTCATTGTTGCTCTTGCTGTTGTTGTTGTTGTTGTTGCTTTCGAATTAATTTTTATTGTTATTGTTTTTGGGCTGTGAACTCAATTAAATGAAACGCCAGGCGGCAGGCCTGGATGTCATCAATGGCGTTTTACATGAGGCAGGAGAGAGGGAGACAGGGAGTACCTTCTGGCAAGGGGCTGCAGCTGGTGGCGCCTTCGCTTCGTGGTGTGACATGTGGCGACAAATTGAGGTTATGTATATGAGCCAGGAGCGGGCACTGTATGTAGAGCTGGATATGGACTTGGAGCTGCAAATGGAGCTGGGGAAATGTGATCTCCAGCTGGGCGCCGAGTGTGGCGTGGATCAACATGGGGCAGCGAGAGCGATCGAAGTGATCGTTAATTAATCAGCCTGCAATGGGTTGTTACGTAAGGAGGTATCGGAATTTCGTGAAATTTTAGCTGAGATGAGACTGAGGTCAATAACTTGAGTGGGAAAAAGAAGAGTTCTGTGTGAGGGATTCGCATATGGCAAACATGGACTTTGTATCTTTGGGTGAGTTTAAGGAAGTGCAAGGGACTGAACTAAGAGGCTTGAGTGGGACAGGGAGTATCCCTATGTAGTGAAATAAAAGAATTGAAGTGATCATAATGGTCTGTAAAACTGAGTTGATAATATGAATACTTAATAGAGAATTCAATGAAGAATGATCGGTTTATTTAAAACTATATTTACTTTATGATTTTATAAGATGAAAAGGTATAAATTTGAGTAAGTGATGGAGAGTGTAGTTGATATTTATGATAAGCTATACAACATATAAAATTGCAAACATTTGAATTACATATAGGATAGTCCCAAGGATAGTTAGTATACTCCATCTTTAATTGGAACTTTCTTTGGTAACTTCTAAATGAAAGATCAAAGATGAAAGATCATTATGAAAGATCAACAGTGTATGAGGAAGGATGTGTGGATAATAAATGGTCTAAGAACACTTTTAGGGGCAATTCAAGGACTTTAATATGATAAGCTATAAAATTAAATAAAACTACGAAACCAACTAAGATTGTTATGAAGATATATGTATTGGTAGAGTCTTCTGTACGAGCCACCCATATTAGTAATAGTATTAGTTTACTATCTGCCGATAGTTACTTGTTGTAGGTTTCTTAACTGAGAATCTGGGGTAAATGGGAGTATATCATACTTCAATATGATTTTTATGAAAACATATGGGAAGAGATTAAGTTTTGTAAATATCTTAAAATACACGAAACAAATACGATAAACCCGTTGTATACTATACGATGTATATGCGATATACCTATCGTTTAGTTTCGATTGTACCATAATTAATATACAAAATTGTGAATTTTTGGTTAATGTGCGAGCTATGTATAAATTAAATTCCTCTATCTTGAAACATAACAATTTATAATTAGTATGTCTATCATCTATAATTAAACGTAAGATGAAGTGTACAGCTACCAAAAACTATCCGCCTTAGACAAATCCATCTTAATCTACAAGCAACTACAAGAATAAAGAGAATATCTCAGTTCCAAGCAATTTGTTTTCACTCTCCCCCACTCCATCTCCCTCTCCCCCTTCCCCTCTCTCTCTGTTCCTCCTTCTCCCTCTGTGTGTGCATAATTCATGGTCAGCTAAGTGCTCCACTAGCACAACTCAATTCACAAGCTGGCAGCGCGCCCTGGGTCAACATGCCGACATCGGCATCGGCATCAGCTTCAGCTTCGGCATCAACATCGAGCGATGTCGACAGCGGGAGCCGCAACCAAAGCAAAAGCAAACCGAACCAATCAAGCGATAAAACATCCAAAACTAAGCAAACACAGAGAGAGAGAGAGAGGAAGACAGAGAGAGAGATGCCCGACTAGACGAGGCAAGCAGCCTCGCCTGGGGCTCGAGAACGGGCTGCGATCGGTAAATTTGAAAGAAAATTAAATCCGTAAATGAGGAAATCAAATATCGTAAAGTGCAGCACACTGTGCTCGCCGTGTTGGTGGCAAGTGGCAAGTGGCAAGCAGCGAGCGGCGGCAAGTGGATTGAGCTCGCAGAGGATCGTCCGTCGACAACGCTGGGATCGCTCAATGGGCCATGGCCCTCTTCATGTTCCCATGAAGGTGGGCAAACAGATCGGGTAAAGATTTTAGAGCCGAGCCCGCGATTTGTTTGCCGAGAAACATTTTTCTACCAATTTCAATTTCGATTCCGATTCGCCGATGCGTTTTATGAACGCGCGTGCAGCGACTCTGCACGTTGCACGTTGCACAAACAAAGGCCCCGAAAATGCATTCTTAACCTTTTACCTGCCGGGGATTGGGAGAGGGAAACGGGGAAGCGGGGAACGGGATCGGGCGCTGAGAATAGGGTTAAATCTGTTTGACGTGGCGCGCGCGCTCGTGAGTTTCTCAAGGGATTCTCAAGTTCGGCAAACAAACACAGCAACATCTCAGGCAACATCTCTTTCTCCCTTCCCCTTCCCCCTCTCTCTCCCTGGGAATCTGTTAAAACAACAAGCGGCATGCATTTTTTGGCTGCAGCGATGGCTTAATTAGGCATCCCTCGGAGGGTCTTGACAAAATATTTGCCTGCCCTTTTGACAGCTGTCAAGTGGGCAACCGTAACGTAGCGTTTAATTTGGGGATGCCACGGGGTAGTGGCAAGGGAGGGGGGTAGAGCTAGCTTACCCCTTAGTTGCCTATGCAAATTTACTCAAGCACTTTGCGTGAGGTTGAAATGCATTCCAAAGATACTTTTGTTATACATAGATACGAGTCTATTTCCCCCTCTCTCTCTCTTTTCTCTCCCTCCCTTGCTGCCCTGTGCAAATGAAATTTGCTTTAATCTGCGCTCTCACATGTGCTCCGTGATCCTCAGCTGAGCAGGATGTGATTTTCCAATGATTAACTTTGCTCAAAGAGAACGAGATGCGAGCCAAGCAGATTGATTGAGCCGCACATGCAGCAGCTTCCCTCTCTCCCTCTCTCTTGTTGGCTTATCTCTAAGCGTGGATCGCCGCTGCTGCTTGCGATCGATCTCTGTGTGTTCTTTCCGTTTTCGGGTCCATTCATAAAAATGGCCAGCGGCGCAGGCAGTTGACAATGTTGCTCAACTCTTCGGATTGAGATGCATAAAGATAAGCAGCGAGCGATATTAGATTTAATGAGCTGCCAGAACACCAGCAGATGATCCCCGAGCTGTGCTCCGTTTAGTCAATGACAAACGTAACCAGTGCGAGTTCGAGTTCGAGTTTGGCTTCTAAGCAACTTCATTATCATCTTCAGATTGCGATCATCATCGGCAAAAGTATCGATTGCACTTGGCGAAACTCAAAGTCGGCTCAGCACAAAAACTGGTACTGCCAATGGCAGGGCAGGGGGAAGGGGAGGGGGAAGGGAAGGGAACTTGAGTTGTTGCTCTCTCTCTTCTCTTATTTTTTTCACACGCGGCAGGTACAACAACAACAACAAGAGCAGCAGCAAGAACAAGAGAACCGGCAGCAGCATCGGCGGCGGCAACTTTGGCGGTCCTTTTCCAGGAAGTTGCGCCTGGCGTGCGCGCGCGCCTCGCAGCAGCTGCCACAGTGCGCTCATTCACGCGACTTGCGACGACTTGCAACGTGTATCTTAAGTTTTATGCAAATTAAGAGCGAGACAGAGAGGGAGTGGGAGAGAGAGAGGCAACTGCATCCAAGTGGGTTTTAGCCTACTTTATGGTCATCGCTCAGCCTCAGCTCCGACGCGGGCACTTGTCGAGCTCAGCAGCAACTGTTGTTGTTGTTGTTGTTGCTACAGTTGCTGTTGCTGCTGCTGCTGCTGCTGTTGTTACTGTTGCTGTTGTTGTAGGTACTTGTGCAGCGGCACTTAAGCGGTAACCGTTCAGCAGCATCAACAGTATCTGTAGCTGTATCTCATCTGAATGTATCTGTATCTTGGTACCTTTTTGTTGTCTATTAGCGTGCCACACACACACTGCCACACACGCACATACATACATACTGGCACACACACGCTGGCACACTCGCATCTGTGCGCTTGAGCGGATTTAGCTTAATTTAAATCCAAATCTCTGTATACGTTTCAGATCCGTTCAACATCCTCACCCCTCACCCCTCACCCTGCACCCCGCACCCTCTTGCACCCTCCCTCACCCCTGCTCTATTGTGTGTGCCCTATTTAGCTTTGTTCCCTTGCCCTTTCGGCCCTTCTTCTTGAGCTGCTCGCACTCGAAATTGGACTATTTCATAAGCACGCTGCGTAAGCCGTAGGCGATTCTCGATTCTTAAGTTGTTCCTGTTGTTCCTCTTGTTGTTGTTGCTGTTGTTGTTGCAGCTCATGATTACGCCTGAGCCTGAGCCTACTTGACATTTTCCTTTCTATTGCAAAAGAAACGCACGCTCAACGATTGCGAAAACCTACGGCAAATGGGCGAGTGAAAGGAAATGCAGCAGCAACAAAAGATGCAAATGTATCTGCAATATATGAAAATATTTCACTTAATTATAAGGAATGTGAATTGGGTGTATATAAAGGAGAAAGAGCAGGAATAATATCACGTGCTGAAGTGGGAGCATGAGTTGGAAGAAACAAGTATAAATCCTTATACCAATCTCAATTAAGTAGGGAACTGAGTCACTTTTCTAGCTTTACTTATGTTACTAATGTTTGCTAAAGATACTGTCACATTTCTTGAATGACTTTTTTTTTAATAATAATAAATAATAATAAAAGATAGTAGTCCTCCCCTAACCCAATTTCTATGTGTTTCTCTAACAGAATCTAAATATTTCTATATTAAATAAATATTTAAATCCACCAGAAACTTTTGATTCTTTCATTTATTATTGTATCTTCTTTTCGGTATCCATAACATAAATTTGCTACTAGATCCTTACATGCATACTTGCGTGTATACTTGAATATATATAATATTGTATCATTATATGATTAAATTCTTTTGTTCCCTCAAAATACATTTGTTTCTTTTCTAATGTCTAGACGACTGCAAAACAATGATACAGAACAGAGCAACCACTTTCCAACTGATAACATCATATAACCGATTTCAAACAATCATTCCGAAACAATCAAAGCCACATCTCTTGCTCCTACTCCCACTCCTTCTCCACCTCCAACTTCAATTCGAAGTCTGCCCTGGAGCCCATTCAATATTGTCTTTTCCCACAAAAAAGTCTCGCAATTCCCCAGCAATTAGTCACTTTATGGCCGCACTGCATGCTTCATGCCACTTGCAACTTTCCAGAGTCGAACAACAGCAACAACAACAAAACCACAACAACAGCAAGAAGAGCAACAACAAGAACAGCGACAACATTTGAACAATCGAGCCATAATGGATATTAATAAATACATGTGTACTGCCATCGTAAAACTGAGCACGCAAGCATCTATAAAACACGCGGCGATAGCAGCCAACAGATACTCAGATACGCAGATACTTCGATACCTATAGATACCTGTGGGCACCTGTAGTCACCTGTATTGGTATCTATAGCTGTAGCCAGTGCGTCTCTGCGTCAGTTGCGGATGTGTATCTTGCAGTTTGGGGCCAGAGATAGCTGCGATGTCAAACAAAAGCACGAAACACACCCACAATGCCGGCACCTCCCTCCCTCCTCCTCCCTCTCCTTTTCACTGTCTGAAGTCCACACCCCACGTAGGCTCCACACTCCCCCCTGCCCCTCCCCTGTTGTGCTATCAGGCAACACCTGTCTAACAGGTATCACAATTCAATTAAGATTTATATTTTGTTGTTTAACAATTTGTTGTTATTGTTTGTCAACTTCTCTCTCGCTCTCCCTCTCTCTCTGAGTCTCTGATTCGCTGCTCTTGTTGACTTATTTTCCGTCTCGTTGTCGTTTTTCCAGCTACGCGTCGAGCAATTCCCGGAAAAGCGTTTCTGCGGCAAACCCAGAAACGATCGTCGCATTCAACCGGCAATGTTTGATGACAATTTACGCGGTATCTGCAGCGTGGGAGCCACAGACGGAGACGGAGCTGGGCAGCCTGGCCATGCAACTCCTCCTTGAGCTGCTTATCGCAGCGTGGGAGTCGTGCTGCAAGTCTCCAGTCTGCCATATCTGCCTGTCGGTATTTATGACTGTGATTATTTAATTAGTGCATGCTAATTGCTTCGAAAAAATGAGCAGAGAAATTTCTTTAAATTAAAATTTAAGATTGAAAGAAATTGACAGGGAAATAAAGTGACAGGCTGTTGAATACGCTATGTTCTTGGCTTAATATTAAAGACCCTTTTTTGTTCAGAACGCACTAACACTAAGATACAATGGATACAAATATACAAAATATTTATATATATTCTTGTTCTGCTTCTACAGACAACTCTATAAAACCGCGTGTGTCTGTTACAACGCGAACAAGACGTTAAATTTTAATAGAACTTAGTACCATATAAATTGGGCTTATGACTGAATACTCTATATAAGTTGGCAACAAACTGAATCGGAGCAATGTAATGTAAAGCTGATATAGAAGCTTCTGATTTATGTTTTTTATTTTACAAGATAGCTCATTCAAACTGAACACATCGTACTTTAACTATATCTGATACTTGCCTTCAAAATTTCACTATATTATTAAAACTTTAATTCTCTAATTCTATATCTCTCTTTCTATCGTATGAAATTTTGGCTAAAAAAGAGTTTTTTGTATGAAAACATTTATTTATGTGAAAAATTACAGAATTAATTAATCAATAAGGTGATTTCCCCTTTATATTTTCTGCATTACAATAACATTCGATAGCTTTAGTCTATAGCTTTCATAGAAATAATCATAAATGAATGAAGATTTTCATAAGGAAAAAATGCTTATTTAATTTATTCAGAGTTCTTTTACTAAAAGTCTGTTTCTTATATGTAATTTATAGTTCATATAAATATTTATAGGCAATATGGGATAAGAACTCTTAATACTTACAAACAAACCTTACATATACACACGCTGCAATCTGCTCCCTGTTAGGGTATCCATATGTTCGGCCTGCCAAGTTTAAACTTTCTTTCTTGTTAATTTGTCGATTGCTTAAGCGAAACGAACGTGCAAAATTATTAATCGACGACTAATTTCGCAGCTCAATTGAACAAAGTTTTTACATTAAACAAAAGATAAGAGCAGCTGGCCAACAGCAGGCAACAACAACAACAGCAACAACAACAGCAAGAACAACAACAACAGCAGCAGCAACTTGGCGAAATGTTGTCTGCGCGTTTTGTTGTTGCGCAATAAAAATTCATTTCAATTCGTTTACGCGTAATGAAATGGAAGTCATATAAACAGTCCCCCCCCGCTGCCCTTACCCAGCTCCTCTTTCTGCTCCTTTCCCTGCCCCTCTCCCTCACCCTGGGTGTCCAAGACTTCCTCCCCCCCTCCGCGCACAGGGGGACAGTTATGGGGAGTGTATCTGCCCTGGACAGACAAAGTTGTTGTCCAGCTGCCGTGCAAATGAATTGAGGAGTAGCACAAAGGGGCGTGGCAGGCAGTGGAAAGGGATGAGGAGAGGGGGCATCAAATCACATTATTACGAGTTGCTGCTGCTTCCTTTCTGCAGCTTCTTTCTCTGCATTTGATTTTGTGTTTTGCTTCTGCGTTTTGTTTTTGCGCTGCTGAATTTGCTTTTGTCCCCCCAGCATCCCCTCCCCCCTGCATCGAGTTGTTTATCGCGCATTGTGCAGGGAGTAAAGGCAAATATTGTTTCGCTCCCCGCATGACTCCTGCCTGCCCGCTCCCTCCTCCTCCCTCCTCCTCCTGCTTCTGCTGCTTCTCCTGGCAGCGTGTGTGATGAGTGTGGTGAAGAAGCTTTAATGGAATCTCGTCATAAATTCAAATTTTATTACTGCTCATATTACTGCCGTGCTCACAGAGAGTTCCACTTGCCCCCCTCCCCTCCCTCTCCTCTCCCCTCGCCCCACCCCCTCGCTGACTGCCTCTGCAGGCCAAGCAACTTATATGGCAATACGATGCGAGTTTATGCATGTTTGCCAGCGATATGACGCGATAGAATCGACAGGGAGAGCAACAGAGAGAGAGAGAGAGAGAGAGAAAGGGAGCGAGAAAGGGAGAGAGAAAGGGAGTCAGAGAGAGAGTATGTAGAAAGAGAGAGAGAGTAAGTAAGAAGAACGAAAGGAGAGAGACCTGTACTGTGGGGTCACAGTGATTGCCAAATCTTGCCAGCTAGGGAGAAGTACGTGGATTGCTCTCCTTAGGAACTTAGTGCTTCCATGCGTCCATTTATTTTTAAGCTAACTATAGTATGTTACTATTGTTTGTATTGCTAATATCTTAATCAACAACTAGAGAGCTCTATGGATAGTACAATCCAAAGATTAAAGCTCTCTTATGGTTCACATATTGCAAAATCTTAGAAACTTACTTCTTCCATTAATCAATGAAGTATTTAAGTATTTTTAACTTTGATTTATATGTATATAGCCTCTTTATCCTTTCTATAAAGCTTTAATTTCCAAGTCTGGGAATACATCTGTCTCCCTTTCTCGCTCTCTCTCTCTTTCTATACATTTACATCTTTCAACTACAATTTACAAATTGTATTTGCCACAGAACAATCTGCTCGTTCCTCTTGTTAACTAAGTTTTGTATAAAGCACTCTAAATTGTTGAGGTGCGAACTCAATGCTTCCATTCATCAATTGAGTTACTAAGTATTTTCTATAAAATTCTCAACCAATTTAAAACTGGGGATTTTACCCTTTATACAATCAACAGTCTTACTATTTTCTATAAGAATACCTACTGTTTTATTCTATACGAATATCTATTACGTATTTTCTATAGAGCACTTTAAATTGTTTAAAAAGTATTCCATTCCGAACTGGGCTACAATTACTCGCTGTTCAACTAACTCTTTTTTATAGGCCTATAAATCGTTTTGTGTTTGTTCGGGAATGACGAAATTTAACTAAATTTAGATTTACGCTCAGCTTAACTCAAATTGCAAAGTCATTTTTGCCAACTGTCGCTGAATCACCTTGGGTAAATAGGTACAAAGTGGGGACAGAACAGCAAAGTTCTTATCAGCATTTGTACGTGAGTTCAGCTTGAGTTGCGTTTCTTTTTATGCATAGATAAATAATTTTAATATTTAAGTATCGAAAGATAAGATAAACAAGTAGATAGCCAGCGATTTCTGTGTAACAAAAGTGACAAATAAAATATGTAAAGTTTATTGGCACTGGCAACACATTGTATTTCTGTAAGGGTAGACAGCAGGGTATAGTAAGCTGAAAAATTTATAGTAAGTTAATTTTAAGTAAGTTTATAATATGAATAACCATCCAAATGTTTCAACAGCTTTAATTTTAATTCAACCTTTTGTACATCAGCTTTTTTTAAGATATTTTTTGTATTAGTTTTAAAGCTTTTTTTCTTTTCCTTTCTTTTTATTTCTTTTTTTCCATTTATCTTTATAAAATAAATTCTTCTCTTCTATTCTCTTCTCGCATTTCTGTTCCCTTAAAAACAGCCTGGCAACACTACTGCCTGCTTTTCATAGCACTCAGCTTTTTGTCGCACAGCAATTAAAATTGCCTTTGAGCCACTGTGCAGCAGCAGAACAAAAGAAGCAGCGCGCTTCAATCACGCGCAATTAATCTGCTCAAAATCCTTTTATAGATAATCACACGCAATCTCAGACAGACAGGGAGAGACAGAGAAAGATAGACAGAAAGAGAGAGAGTGAGAAAGGGAGCTAAGGAGAGAGAGAGAGGGAGCGAGACAGACAGACTGTGAGTATCCTGTGCAGTTTTACGACAATTGTTATTGTTATTGAGGCATTTTCGAAATGAACAATTTCGACGCTGACGATGACGCTGAATGACAACAACAACAGCAGCAACAACAACAACAGCAGCAGCAACAACAACAAGCTGAGCTTGGGGCACGAGCACAAGGTACATGTCAATGAGGCAGAGACGACGTCGCCGCATGCATCATAATAATAAAACACACACAGACGGAGGGAAGGAGAGAGGGAGAGAGAGAGAGAGAGACACTTGGACATGGCGAGGACAACATTGTGGAATGCAGCGCCAGGCAGCAGGGCAGAGAGGGCACAGGGAAGGGGCAGCACTGCTGATGAGCCAAAGTCGTCGTTGCGTCGTCGTGAAGCGCCCCGGGCGGTTCTAAAAGCGTCAACGCAAATTAGCAGCAAAGTGTAAATTGGAAATGCTTTTTTGGTGCACCCCACACACAGACAGAGGCAGCAGGAAGAGAGAGAGAGGGAGAGGGGAATAGTGATGCACAGTGTGTTGGCTTTTAGGGTCTTTAATTAAGTTGTTATTCGGCTCCAGACTGATTAGACTCGGCACTTTTTGCGACTGCATTCAGCGACTTTTAATGGATCCAAATTGTTTGGCGCAGATGCAGCGAAGGGGGAGGAGGCAGAGGAAGAGCTCCTCTAGCTGCTCCTGCTCTCCCCTAGATACCCTACCTTTCCTTCTTGTGCAACTGGCTCAGCCTGAGGCTGTAAAAATGTCAAATTTGTTTAAGTTACTGCCTAGAGGCAGCGCTGCTTACTTGCCTCACTCTGCTCCTCTTCTTTCTCTACTCGCTCTCTCTCTACCTTCCTCTTTCAACCCTTGCTTTTATGATCTACAAATTGCTGCTGCGTTTTTTTTGCTCAGTTTCATTTTTCCTCGATAAATTTTCAACTTGCCAATAATAAATTAATTGCCCCCAAGAAGAAACCTCAACGAAAAAAGTTGCTCGTCTTGTTCGGTGTGTGGTCCCCCATGAGCAGCAGCAGCAACAGTAGCGACCCCGGGCCGTGGATCGCCTTTTGGCCTCTGGTTATTTTACTATGACAAATATATTTCAAGTCCGCTCTTTATTTATTTGCCTGTCGCCATCCCCGTCTCCATCTGCAACGTTGTTGCGTCTTTATCTTGTTTCTATTTCTTCATTAAGTTTTCATCAGTGAAATTAATTATTCATGTCTTAATATCTTCATATCGCATATATTTATTTGCTGTCGATTTGTCTACCCCTCTCTCGCTCTCTCTCTTTCTTTCTCACTCTGTCTCGCTCTTGGTTTCATTTTGGTTTCGTTTCTATGTCATTTAATATTTATAATTTAATCTTTTGGGGGCCTCTGCGTGGTATGTGTTGATATTTCACGAGTTAATAACTTGATTAAGGCAACGTTTTCAATGTCTTCTCTCTCGCTCCCTCTCTCTCTTTCTCTCTTTGGCCTGACGCTGTGTGTGGGAATTAGTCGAGCTAGAAATCTCCATAAATTTAATTAAGCTCAAACGGCAACTGAACTTTGCTATACACCAAGATCTGTTCGCTTCAGTTCGCTTGGGTGACGCAAAGATGTAAAAATACTATGGCTGGAAATTCCTGTGATCGTGAGTAAAGATCTGCAGAATTGTATTGGGAGAGGTAGAGAAGAAGAAGAAGAGAGAGTGGAAGAAGAAGAGAGAGAGGAAAAAAGGGAGCGAGTATGAAGTGAAGATTTTTTTTATTTCGAATGACTTAACTTGATCTAAAGATCTTATCATGGAATCAAAGCATATAGTGAGAGAGACAGAGATGAAGAGGAAGAGAGAGAGAGAAAGAAGGAGAGAGAGAGAGAGAATGAGAAAGGGACAGGGATGAAAAAGGAAGATAATTTTAATTGCGGAAGAGTAAATGGGCTCTGAATATAATGAGCTTCCTTCTTCCTCAAGCGATAGGAATATTCTAAATTTATTTATTTTCTGTTGAGGTTAAATTAAATTTAAAAATTTATTTAAGTTATCTATGCCTTGGCAAGAGGAGTCTTAAATGAATACAATTCTATAATTGTTAAAACATTTCTCAGTATTAAAATTATTCTTAAAATTACCTCTAATTACGAAACAAATTCTGCAATAAGTCTACTTTCGCTTTCTCAAATAATTCGTTCTTTGTCAACTCACGCAACTTCCATTAAATTACTCAACCTCCTTCAACTGCAATTACGCATTCGCCGTGTGGCACCCACTATGGATTTCTACACAGCTCTGCCCTCTATCAGGCACTCTCGAAATCATCTCCAAATTGAGTCGTAAAAATACTCACACAAATTGATTCATAAAATAAAGAAAACGATGCAAAGCAAAGCGAAAACAAACTATCGCTGGCTACTTTAGGTCGCTGCCATAAAACTGAGAGGGTGTAGAGGAGGGGGGAGGGGGAAGGGGCAGTAATGAAATGCATACAACTTAATAATCCCAGATCAAATAAAATGCCAAATGTTTTTATTTCAACAGCTACGCTCGAGATTCGAGAGACCAAGCAAGCCAAGCCAAGCCAAAGCAATCGAGCTACCCAACACGATCATCGAAATGTATGCAAAACGTTTATATTAACGAGCCCACACAGCAGATGCACACACACACACACAGAAAGAGATAGAGAGAGAGAGATAGACGTAGCTGCCTTTGCATATTCATCAGATGTAAATGCCAAAAACTTTTAGTCGCATTTATCGTCTATCGTTGGTGGCCCAAAGCATTTATTTCATATTAATAAGCAATTTTTTAAACTCTGCTCGAAATGTTATGAAGCTGACGATTACCTTAGGACCATAATCGTTAGCATATCTTTAAAATGATGCGAACAAATCACAGCTCGGGCTAAGTGGAAGTGCCTGATGCCCTGCAGTCTGGCATTGTATTGTATAAGGAGTCTGTTTGACATAAAGATTGAAATTTAAAGCATTTGGCTTCAAGATTCCTTAGTATAAGAACTTGAGGATAAATCTAAGATTTAAACTTTAAATTACTATCAATAATAAATAAATACTAAGTATTCACATTTATTTGTTCAACTTAATCATCTAAATAAATTCTAAATGGATTTCATTAAACTTTTTTTTTCACTTAATCTAAATGAATTTTACAAAATAATTGAATCTATTTTTATTAATTGAATTTAAATGAATAATAAATAAAATTATTAATTATATAATATATAACTGAACAAATATATAAATCAACCAATAATTAAATCAACAGTATATATAAATTCAAAAACAAATCTTACTGAAGAGAATTCACTTAATTTCTTAGTAATAAATGCAGAGAAATATATATAATGAAGAACGTTTTATTGTGTGTTTAAATCTAAAAACTTTATTTCATGAATTTCGTCTGATATTTTATGAAGTAAATATATCATATTGCATAGTCTTTTTGCGATTTTTTATATTTTGCACAATATCTGAAACACCTAAAGATTTTCTAAGATATTAACTAACATAAAATAAATTTAGAATCTTTGTAATCGAACGGTTGTTTATATTATATTATATTTTATTTATATTTTATCAGTGTAAGTCATAACTATTTCCTCAAAAAACCAACTTTAAATCAAACATCAATTCACAAAACTTCATCACATATTTATTTCTAAAAATAAAATTCATAAAACATCTGCAACATCAGCCTTGGCATCTCCAACCTACCAACATACCCAATGACCCTAATTATTATGATTGCTGTATCTAATTTGTTCTATATGTTGATAAGCTCCACGCTGCTCTGTTTCCATTTCGAACAACCTTTTTGGGGCACACCTTGAGACACCTTGAGTCGCGTCTCGTTTTGTCCCTCCCTCTAGACAAGATTTTCTCAGTTCTCAAAGACAAAGTTCGATTTTGGTTTGATTGAGTTTCTTTTAGTTTTGTTTACTTTGCTTAGTTTGTCTTGACTGTGTTTATTTAGTTAGTTGCATATTTTATTATAGATTATATTATTATTTTTGGTTCATATTGGGGGCCCGCTTAATTAAAAAACGTTGCTTGACAGTTATTGTTATTTAGCCATATATCATGGCATTTCATTGGGAATGGGAATTCCAGGGCTCTCTGTCGTCGAGTTGCGTTTCTATGCTTAATTGAGTTATTTAAATAAATTATTTGGCCAAAAGTGGATGGGAATCGAGATGGAGATGGAGAAGGAGGCGGAGGAGGAGGGGCAGCTCAGCTGGTGACGTCGAGGGGCCACTTTGGAATTAATATCGCGTTGTCACACAAAAGTCAAATGTCATTTAACAAATGTTGATATGTTAATATGCATGCAAAACAGCGAGGGCGGAATGAGGAATTGTTGGACTGAGCAGGAGTAAAGGGAAGAATAAGTTATGAAAGGGAAAGCACAAATAATGAGGTAAACTTTGTGCAATTTAAACTAATTAACTAAGTAGTAAATGTGGAGATAGTAGACTTGACTAACTTCTTCGTCTACTGCTCGTTTGAATTTTTATTTGATGAATAGGTGAATTTAGTTTCCTATAATCCTACTTATCCTAGCCAAGAAAGTATATAGTATATGTATACTTCGAAGGGTCAAAGTTGCCTCCTTCTGTCTGTTGAATTACCCCTTTAAAGTCTATACAAATCTCAGGGCTTCCTCCAGTGAAAACTAAAGTATTTCCTCTTCAATTTTCTATCAATTATTTATTTAAAGCTTTGTCAACTCTTCGGACAGCCCTCGCACAACTGGAGCGGGAGTGAAACAATGATCCGCTATCGTTTAACAAATGTGTGTGCGCCGTGTGCGCTTCTCCTCTGGTTGTTGTTGCTGTTGTTGTTGTTAACTGCATTTTAGTTTCAGTTTCAATTTTAAAGCGATTATGTTAATGCTCGAAACGAGTTTCCAATCAGCCATTACCATTAGCCTCATCTGCCTCTGCTGCCGTTGCTGCTGCTGCGTCGCATCGCGCTCTCAGAAAATTTATGGCGCTGCCTCCGGAATGGGCCCAGTTTTCAATTACCACATCTTGACCCCTTCCCCTCTCTCTCCAGTGCGACCCCCGACGTTGCAACTGAATTTGATTTGGAATTCGAATTTGACTTTCAGTCTGAGTTTGTTTTTGAATCTGTATCGAATGCAAATTAATTTTCCGCTTTTCACGTGCCTCACCTAATTGGCAATATGTGCGCCAATTAATGGACGAAAGGGAAAACGCTCGAGGCAAGCTAACTTTGAGCAGGGGCAAGCTGCAAAGGGGGCAAGAACTATGGGAAAAGTTGTGTGTGAAAAAAAGTAAGGAGTGCAGGCGGGCAGGGGGGCGTATACGCAATCTAACTGGACGCACATAGGCGCAGAGTCGTGTTTCTAATTTGGCCAAAACATCACGTAAACAATTGTGCAACAAATCAAGGGGCGAAGAGGCTGGGAGGGGGAGGGGAGGCAACTCTGATTGAGCAAACAGGCTGTGGCAGGCAGCGCAGCGCAGCGACCTGGACAATTCATCAGCGCCAGAGCCAGTGCGGCCTTGAGGGCAACCGCAGCGCACAACAAATGCAGCCACAACTCTGCTCCCTCCTCCCTCTTCCTCTTCTTTGCTCTCCCTCCCCCCTCTTCCCTCTCTCTCTCGCACTGCGCAAAAAAAGCGTAATTGTTTTGATATGTAAACCGAAAGCAGAACCGAAAATCAACACGCAGCACAGGCTGCTGCTGCTGCGACGCTGCTCGTTGCCACGCTCAAGTGCAGCAGATTGCCCAGCCACCCTTCTCCCCTCCCCTGCTGCTGCTCCCACCCCCTGCACAAGCATAGCTCGTTGAGCATACGACGCGTGTTGCACGCCCTCGCTGGGGCATTGTTGTATTTCTGGTTCCCAGTTGTGGTGCCCCCTCATTCCTATCCCTTCTCCTTCCCCCCTGCTGCTGCCCTGTGCCTGCCCTGCCCTGCGCTGCCTGGTGCTGCTGCCTGCCTGCCTCATTGAGCATGGTTATTGCCAAGCTTTTTGTGCTAATTAGCCACGCTGCTTCATGGTTATTAAGATTGCGTCAAGTGTACCGGGGCACTTGCTGTCCCCCTCCCTCTCTCTATCCCTCTCTTGCTTGCACTCCCCCAATCCCTGGCTGTGCCTGCATTGGCAGTGCCCGCAGGCATTTCGCATTTTGCATGCAGCATCCACAAGGACGCACACACACACACACACACAAGGATGCAAAGCTGGCTATGGCTTATTATGGCGCACGCATCCTTCAACTTCAGCTGCCGTCGTCATCATCGTCATCGTCATCGTCATCGTCATCATCTCGTCATTATCATCGTTGTGCTGCGAAGTGCGCTTGAAATTGGCTCAGCTCGGTTGAACAGATTGCAGCAGCAGCAGCAGTGGCTGTGGCTGTTGCAGTTGCAAGTTCAGTTGCGCCAGTTGCAACAACTGAACATATTCAGTGCCTTCCAGTTCCCTGCCCCGTAACCCGCCTGCCTCACTCCTTTAACAGTCGCTCTTACACAGGCAGCTCACGCCATGAACGCACACTGATATTAATTTTAAACTATTTTGTTTGAACTTTATATATATATTTAACTTTATATTGATATATTTCACTTATTTATTTTATTTGTTTGTGTTTTTAAATTTATCATTATAATTTATTTCACATTTTTTATATAATTTGCCTTGTGAAAATGTTGTGGCGCCATCTATTGCAGACCTTTTCTTGCGAGAACAGTTTGTCTCTCCTTGCCTTTACATGCTGTTAACTAGAGTTGTCACTGCTGTTAAGTGTGAAATTTGACTGTTAACTGCAGCAAAGACACAAACCAGCATTGTTCACATGTGGTACAAAGCTGGCGCCACCTACACAGCTGTTGTGCAAGTGACTTAATTTGTGTGCGCAGCTCAAAGTATGCTGCAATTAACAAATGATTTGCTTTGCCTGCAGCACTTAGAAGTATGCTATGCGTTTTTAGTTGCGCGATCCTGCGAAGAATTTAAAGAGAGTAAAAAAGTAAATTAATTGAATTACAATTAAATTATAAATAAATTAAATAAAATAAAATAGAAAGAAATGTAGAAAATATAACAAAATAAAATTAAATGAAATTATATAAATTAATATGTAGTAAAAATAATAAGTTAAATACATTTATTCAATTAACACTGCACTCTATTTTAATTCCATTCAAAACAGACTGTTGTCCAATTTGTTTTCGATTTATAATGCTGGCTTATTGTTCTCCTTCTTCCCCTCTGCACTGACTGCTCTCCTTGCCTCCCTACCCTCATTAATTGAGCTCGTTGCACGCGCCTGCCTGCCTGCCTGCGTTGCCTCAACCTCTGCTCGGGTTTTTTGTTTCCCGCCCTGCGGCCGTAAGCAGCGCTAATTAAGCGTGGAGCTGCTGCTGTTGCTGCTGCTGCCGTGATACACTCGAAATCCGCTTTAATTGAATCAAAATTCAACAACATTTAAACAATATTACAGCACGCATTACAAATTCTGTTGGCGTCGCGCAATGAGCCAAAAGTAGCTGAGCAAATTTTTCGCTTGCGCCACATTAAGCACAAAACGGAAGGAGAGGAGGCAGCGGGGGAAGTGGGCAGCCATTTGACAACATCATTGGCAGCAGTGGCCCCCTCGCAGCTGATTAAATTGCCAACTGAACGGAGGACGAGGTCGAGTACTCGAGCTGGCGGGCGCCTTTGTTGCTCGCCTTTGTTCCCATTCGAGAAATATCGTAACCAACTCGAAGCCAGTCGGGGCAGCGAGGGAGGGGGTAAAAGTTTTGCCCAAATGTGTCTAGCTGCCTTCCTTACCTTAAGTGGGGACCTGCGCCTTATCCCGTGCGTCGTCTACCCTGTACTTATATCCTTCTTGCCGACGCACTCACGACTCGTAAGAGCGTAAAACTATTTATGGATATTTGGCGCATAAACAAGCTGACCTCAGGAATGGGATGTGAAGGACTTAAGGGGCTACCGAAGGAGGGAGAAGGGGAGGGGGGGGGAAGGCTTTAAGAAATGTTTGCGTTTATTGAATAGCACTTTCTCGGCTTTGATGTGCGTGTGTGAGGTGAAGTAATTTGTAAGGGAAGGAAGGTAACAAAAAGGAGTTGAAACAAGTTCCATCCATTTTTGTAGCATACTTTGCGGCTTTGCGCTGTCAGTCAACAAGGAAATCTAGGCAAATTTCATTTTTTTTTTATTTTTTTAAAATATTCAGCTAAATTGCAGCTTAACCCAGTGCAGAGAAGTCAGTTGATATGAAAGTGTATTTCATTTCAGGTGGAGCACATTTTCAATTGATTTCCCTCACTCCCAGCCACGCATAACTTGCCATAAGCGGCTTAGTGAGCTACGCCGCTTATCGACTGCCTCACACGCAAGTCCCTTTCCCCTCCCCATCCCCTTCCTGCAGCTTGCCACAATTAAGTAGAAGATCATTCTCATATGCCCAAAGATGATGTTGATGAGGAAGATGATGCGACGCTGTTTTGTTTATGCTGCCAGCGCTCATAACTTGTCATAAGTTTGACAGCCCCCGTTGCCAATGCGGGCTCATTGTAAGTGGCAAACAGGAGGGGGCAAGCGAGGGGAGCGGGTATTCCCACATAGTTTTGAATTGCAAAATATAAATGACGCACTAATTGCAGCGAATGGCATCCAAATTGTTCCTTTATGTGCCTCTGCCAGCCTCGCTGCCCAATTGAACCACAGCCAGAGCCGGAGAGCCATAAAAACAAGAGCGAGAGAAGGAGAAGGAGAATGGGTACGAGAAATGGGAAATAAGAATGGGAACCTGCCGGCGATTAAATGGCATTTTATGGCGCACAAAGCAATTGGCTATGAAATTAATTTTTGGAGAGCAAAAACCAAAAACTGTGCAGAGCATCAGTTCCTGAAGTTAATGTCGCATGCAACGCGACGACCCGCAACAACAATGCCCGGTTAGTGCCTCGTGTGTGGCAGCACTACTTCTACTACTCACTATGCTCGGCACTGAGTACTCGTTGTACTCGCAGCACTCACTCACAGCCTACCTGGAGCAGTGCGTCCGCTTTGAAGTTGCCTCTCCTTTGATGTGCCACAAAATAAAAAGCATATTATAGTTAATGTTTGTGGTCTATATAAATTAAAAGATGGCAGTTCTCCTATGGGAGGAACACGAGACCGGCGGGGCCTCATAATGGGAGCATCAGGAGGCGCCTAGTCGCCAATTAAGAACTAAGAATAGCTGCGAGAATGTTGACCACTTCACATGATTGAGCGATTCAGGCCAGCAACAAGAACTGACAACAGCAGGCAACAACAGATGAGACAGCCGAAGTTCTTAATAGTTGTTGAGTGCGAGATACCCTGTAAATCAATTTAATAATTGTGGATATGCTGGGGGAGTGAGAGAGAGAGAGGGAGAGAGAGAGATCTTTAGCTGAATGTGCTTTGTCTTCTAGGCTATTGGCGAGTTAGTCCTTTAGTTTTTTCGTCTTCTAGGAGGGAGTCTTCAAGTCACCTACTCTATTATGCAGTTCATAGTCTCTTGGTCGCCAAATCTCCCTTTAAGCCCAAAAGTCTCCGGCTCTCTCTCTCATACATCCACTCTGTATAGTATGTCTTAGTCTCTCTAGGCTCATTTGTTTTTCTAGCCTCTCAGCTGGGTTAGCAGCCTAGTCTCTTAGTCTCTCAGGTGTCTTAAGTCTGTTAGTCTCTCTTGTGTCCTTACCTCTTTAGGTTCTCTTGCCTGTCTAGTCTACTACTACCTCTACTCTCTATTTTTCTACTCTATCTGATTTCTCTCGTTATTCTAGTTTGTCTTAGACTCTCTAGTCACCTTTAGGGTCGTAGTATCCCTGTCACCCAAGAGACTTGGGGACTCTCTTTAGCCTCTCTTAGCATCTTCCAGCATCTTAGTCGTTTACCCCCTCCCAAAGTCCTTATCTTTCTAGTTTCCTAGTCTCTCTAGACTCACCAACCTGACTATGGTACTAGTCTCTCTATCCTCACTAGTCTCACTCTTTTTCCTCCTTCTTTATAATCTTTTCCTTTTTACGCACTTCGAGGTATAATTTGACGAATCGACAGCCGACAGCAAAAAAAAAAGTCAATAAGGGGAGGGGTTTTTAAAAAATTTTTAAATTTGGCCCGTTTTTTGATTTTTTTTTTTTTTTCAGCAGCATTCTCATTTCGGGAGATGGTTCTGAAAAATTAGATAAACGCCACAGTGCACAATCATGCCGTGTATTGTGCGCAGTAATCGCACTCTATATAGTCTCTAAAATGAATCTTAATTGGAACCGAAACCGAAGTCGACTGCGACGTCCATCAAAGCGACCGATCGGGGAAATGTGCCTGGTCAGAGAGAGAGAGAGAGAGAGAGAGCTCAATGAAATTGACAAATGTTTGGACAAATAAACAAGCCGAATGATCGACAGCGACGACGACGACGGCGACGGCGACTATGATTTTCCGCTGCCTCTTCATTCTACCCCTCCTGCTTCTTCTTTCTCCTCTTGTGCCCCTTCTCCGTGTTGTTTCTGTAATTATCTTGAGCAAATATTGAACGGAACTGGGAATGCGTTTACGGTTTTGGGTCAAAAGTTGTAACTGCAATTTTTGCCTCATTTGCAGGCCCATAAAACGAAGAAGAAGAAGAAGAAGAGGAAGAAGAGTTACGGCCGTAGAGAAGTGTGGAGTGCCTTGCCCTTTTGGGAATGCGTGTTGACGAAGAAGAAGAGAGGAGAGAAGAGAAGAGAAAGAGAAGGTAAACAGCAAACAGCGCTCAAGTTTTGTGGACAACAAGTGGAAAATGCAGTTGCCTTAGCTCAGCTTGACTTGGGGATGTGGGAATGCCTAGAGAAGATATGTGTGTAACCAACAGATTGAGTGACTGATGGATAGCTGCATGGATGAACCAACTAGGCAAGAGCAAACAACAACAACAACTGAACACAACTATGCGTTTATCTCTGGATAAACAAGAGAGTGCAGCGTGGCATGTGCAGTAGCGCAGATAGAGCTGGGGCTGGAGCTGGAGACAGAGATACAGATCAGCTGTTGTGGGGAGTAACACTAAAATCAGGTTATAATTGATCGATATGGTGTGTAATTGGAGATTAATGGGGCAGAAGTACTTGAGGAATACTGGGGGAAGAGGTAGGTTTGAAAATCAAGATTAATATGTGACTTCACTTTGGTAGGTGTTAACTAAAGTTAATGGCTATGTTAAGTTAAAAGTGGTTAATTAACAGTTGCACCTCAATGAGAGTTGTAGTTTGCGAAGAGAAAGGTAAGAGAAAGTTTAACTGTTTACATCATTTGCAGCTTAAACAGTTGCAGTTCCTTGAAATTAAATTACTATTTAAGGTTAACAGACTATTAACTCACAGTAGCTGCTTGATATTAAGAGAAATAAGAGGAGTTATTGTTGATAAAAGGAAACGAAGAACTGGAACAAGTGATATGCACTTCATATGTTAATTTTCTTTTAATATGTGAGCTGTTACTTAAATTTAACATTAATATTTCATGTTAACAGATAATAAACAACTTCACTAAGTTAAAGTAGCGTTGTACAAAGAGAAACGCCAGAAAATTAAGCTACATAGGTCATATTCAACTGGCAGTTCCTTTAAGCTAACATACTGTTAAGCGTAACACCCTGTTAACTAACAGTAGCAGCTAAACAGGTGCACCAAAGTATTTAACATATAAGATTAGAGAGCAGAAGAGTGAGTAAGTGATCTGCGCTCAAAAATGTCACTTGTTGTCTGCAAATTAGCATAACTATGTTAGGTTAACAGTTGCCACTTAACAGCCTCAGTTTGTCGCCTGCAGCACTGATAAATAATGATTAGACAAATGCATTGACAAGTTGTCGTGATTATTAATGAGTCGCATGAGCTGAGATGGGCCGCAGATGACGCAGCCGACGCAGCCCCCGACTGGCTCTAGCTGCGCAGCAGCACAAACAACAACAACAGCAGCGGCAGCGACAGCGGCGTCGATTGCAGCGAGCAGAGTCTGATGTGCCTATCAGAGCCGCGCAACGACGAAGCCAGCCAGCAGCAGCAGCAGGCAGCAGCACGAGACGAGCGCACACGAAGCACGGCAGGCAGACACGAAGCAGTGGCGTCGCTGCCGCAGCCTGCTGGCTGCCAGTCGCTGCGCGCAGTCAGTCGAGTGCCGAACGAGCTGGCGAACGCACGTGTGTGTCGCATCAAGAGATTTAGCTGAGACAATTACGAGACGAGAACTTCAAACCGAGGCGAAGAATCAACTCTCTCTTTCTTCCTCACGCGTGTAACGGAAACGGAAGCTTGCGTGTTTGTGATCGATTTAACGGCGCGTGTGCGATCTCGTTGCATATGTTTTGTGGCCGGCCGGCCGGCCCACTTGTACGCCCCCTCTCCCCCTCGGCACACTGCACCTCTTGCCAGCGCAGTCGGCGCCTTTTTATCTGAGCAGAGGCAGCAGCAGCGGCGGCGGCAACGGCAGCAGCAGCGCAGACCTTTTAAGCCTGTTTAGATGGATGGCTCGGCGTGAGCGTGCGGCGGCGCGTCAGCGTCTGTTCAAACGGGTTTCGCCGTCGATCAGACAGACGGAGGAGGAGGGACAGAGACGGGGACGGGGACGGAGAATCTCTGCACTGTCTGCCCTGGTCTTTTGATCTTGCTGCGCCCTAAACGTTTCCAGGAAGCCAACTGGATCATCATCAACGGGAGGAGGCATCGCCAAACCATAAACCAAATAAACCAAAACTGAAAATCAACAACAATTTTTGATAATGTGAAACACGCAAGAAGAAAAACACAAGAAAACAAAAGAAAAACAAAAATTGAAAAATTTGTGAAGTTCGGGAAAATCCGTTTGAAGTGCCCACGTGAAAATTGATGAAAATTATGTTGTAAAAGAAAATAAAGAATCGAAAAGGAGAAAAGGAAATGTAGCCAAGAAAAACAAAACGCGCGCAAATCAAACGAAAAGTATTAGGAAAGTCCAAAAAGAAAACGTTCAGGAAAAGCCAATTGGAAAACGGAAGCAGCGCTATATACGATATATATCACGACTATCGCATCAACTCTGACATAATCTCAACAATTTAGCATTTTTTTGATACACCCTAACCCAGTAAAGAACCCTTGAGAAAGAAAGAAGAAAAACAGAAATCCATCTACAAAATATAATCAATCTATACAAGTACATATTCTATCGATTAGAACCTAGCACTTAGTAATTTATTAACTATCGATAACTTTAAATTAACACGTACTTACGCGCGAACGCACTCGAAACACGCCAAAAAAAACAACAAAAGCAAAGTAGAAAAGTAGCCGCAAACCAAACGCATTTAGACGAATCCAATCAACGATACAATAACTAATTCCGATAACGATAACCGATATCGATAACGATAACTGATATCGATAACGTACAGCAGTAATAATAACTGCTACTAATATATCGATACTTTATATCGATAATCATATACTGATACCGATAGTCCGTCAATCGATATCGATAACCGCACCATGCAGACCACATTCATCAACTTTCTGCTGCTGCTGCAGCTGCTCTGCCGCCTGGGGCGCTGCCAGGAGCAGCAACTGTTGCTGCCGAGCATCGACAGCAATCCGAGCGTGCAGCAATCGCAGCACAGCAGCAACATCAACCACAACAACAACAACAATCAGCACCACCAGCTGCAACACCTGCAGCACCAGCAGAGCAATCCCAGCCAGAACAGCACGCTGCTCAACACGCTGCTCAGCCCAGCTGGGTCAGTGGGGTCAGCTGGTGGCATGCCCCTTGCCGGCGGAGGCGGAGCCATGATCAATCAGCTCGGCGGCCTGGCGGGTCTGGGCGGCAGCAGCAGCGGCAGCAGCACAGCAGCCAGTGCGCCACCGGGCAATGGCAACGGCATGGGACACGGCCTGGGCGTAGGAGTGGGCGTGCCCATGGGCATGGGTCATGGCGGCATGGTTCACGGAGGCATGGGCCACGGCGGCGGCGGAGGTGGTGGATCGGGACACTCGCACGGACAATCGCTGGCGGGATTGGCCAATCTGGGCATCATCTTGGCCAACAAGGGTCTGCCAGGCATGCAGGGACTGCAGGGATTGCAAGGCGGCCTGGGCGGCTATGGAGCAACAATGCTGAATGCTGGCGCCGGAGGAGCACTCGGAGGAGTCATTGCTGGACGTGGAGGAGGAGGCGGAGGAGGAGACGGCATGGATATGCAGAGCCCATAGTGAGTAATTTAACAGTTAATTGAGACGAGCAAGTGAAATCTTATCATCAATTGATGAAGATCTTCCTCAACTCGTCAAATTCTTTTGTCCTATTAACGAGGCCAATTGCTGCTGACATGATCGGGAGGGGAACAAGAGGGGGAAACGGGGGAAAAACAGATTGAAACATCTACAAATCAACTCTCACTCGGAGCTTGCAACTCGCTGCAACTGTGGCTTTATAGCTGCAGCTACTCCCCTTACTCCCCATACTTCCCTTAACTCTCCACTCCCAGACTGACCCCACAAATCGCTTTTGACCTCAGTGCTGCACATAAAGAATTCAACTCTGTTCAGTCGTTAAGTCTGACTGACTATTTAAGATTTAGTGGGACTCTTAATCAATTTTATTAGATGTTTAATGAAAATGAAATTCTTAAATATGAATGGAAGAACAGAAAATAATGTTTCAGTTGAAGTGATTTACAATGTACATAAAGTAAGAACTTTTTTAAAGAAATCTAAAAGTGTTTCAGATTCCCTATACAAGAGTAACACCCGTACAAAAATCTATTGAGTTACTAATCTATACTTAAATGGGAAAGTAAAAAGAAAAATAATTTAAATTATATAATATATACAAATACAGGCATATATAGAAATATGATAAATTTAATCTGAAAGAATCATTAAATTCAAAGTTTCTTTAGCGTTATACACATGATTAATACTCCACATAATATTATTACAACTCATTTACATGAATAATAGATAAATAGTTGTATTAAATTACTTCTTCCCTTCAATTTACCTCGATGAATCACTTGCAATACAACTTATATTTAACCTAAAGAATACGTTCGAATAACATTATTTATTTATTTTTATCCAATCACAGTTCCATGGTTTACGTTCTTAAATAAAAAACACGGGAAACTTTAAAATATTTTACTATAATTCAAGGCAAACATTTGAAAATCTGTGTGAAAATCATGTCTAAGAAAACCATCGTTAGAATTTTTTTAAGTTCAGGAACACTTAAGAGTTCCAAGCACAAAATTATCATTTCAATTTTTTGGCAAACATTTTTCAATTCTCTGCAAATCAAGGAATATATTCGAATTTCCGATTACCTAGAAACCTTGAAAATTTACCAAAAAAACTATATTCAATTTTTTTGAATACTTAAAGTATACTGTGATTATAAATTTCTCATACAAATACATATCGAGATCAAATCAATATGTATTATATATTAGACATATTTCGAATTGAATTTCCGTTGGTAAAGCAACTTTGTAATTGATTTGTTTATAGAAAAAACCTATAAAAAATCTCAATTCCTCTCAATTTCCACTTCCGCTCGCTTATCTACATATATATTCATATAGGTATGTATCGTAATCTGATTTGCCAGTAAGCCGTCCCGATTTCCTTTTTGTTTGCGCTGCAAATTTGCCGCAATTATGAATTTTGCTTACAATTTGAAGTCGAAGTCGCAGCCCGGAGGCAGTTGGAGCTCGGTTTGGTTGAGTAAATAGCTGTGCAACAGACCACCCGAAATGATCTGAGTGGCAGCTGGGGAAAGGGGTGTGCAAGAGGGGGAGGACGGGAGGAGGGAAAGAGGCAACCAGGCCGACACCCGGTTGCATGCCCCGCGGCTGCGCTTAAACAATAAACTAGAATTATTTATACTTGCTACGCTCTTTGCGACTGACAGGCATTTGTTGCAAGGACTGGGAATGGGCGTGGCGGCCGCCCCTCAGCCTCAACTGAAGTTGTCGAAAATCGCCGCTGTGCGTTTTTTATGATTATTAGCAGCGTCGCCTGCCACGTAAATTTTACTTACACTTCACTTTATTCATTTACGGCTGAAAGGGGCTGCCAATAGGGGGCGTGGCTGGGCAGCCTGGCATGCCGGACACACACACGAGCACACACACAGACTGAGAGTGGGCTACGGTTATTATTTGTCATTAGAAAACCACCCGAGCTCAGCTCCCAACTGCGAGTCCAACTCCGAGTCCGGGGTCACCCTGTGCCCTGTGCTGTCCTGGCGGACAGAAGTGCAAACGGCGATTGCAATTCTTTTTTATGCCTCGATTCCTTGTTAATTTTGTTGCGCTCTTCATCGCATTGGGGTAGAAAGTGTTTCAGTTTCCCATACATTGACCCAAGCGGGCCAGACAAATCGATAGAGACGATGGAGAGACCATTACAGACCAGAGACCAGCAGTCAACAGTCTTTGTTGTCCATGTATCCCCCACAGTCCCCACTGTTCCCACTGTGCCTGGTCCGACTAGGCCCGCTTGATTACAATTAATCGGCTTATTTACCCCGGAGCCATTTGCCCATTTTCCTCATTTTACTGATGAGCTCCTCCTCGCTGGCTCCTCGCTGACTTGGCTGCGCTTGGCTTGAAATGGCTTGGACTGTTGGACAATTGGACAGTTGAGCAGGTGCGCAGCTTTATTGATTACATATGTCAACGCGAATCGACTGTAAGAGTCGGCAAAATGAGACGGAATTGGCACTAAGGGGGAAATGCTTAATACGGATCTATTAATAATTAAGATCAAGAAGGTATTCACGAAAATACTTTAGAGTTTGATGAAGTTAATTATTAAGCTTGAATAGATCAGATCTTATCATAGATAGAAAATGCACAGAATGGAGTACAAGAATTTTAGATTATAAATATCATACTTAATAAAACTTGATTTAATATGAGTAAATTGAAATAAAAGGAGCAACTCGAAGGATATCACAGAAGAGTATGTCCATCAAATCTTAGGGTTAGTTTGGCTTTTGAGAAAGTTAAATATCATCGAAGATACCCAAGAAAATTTTGTTTATGTTAGCTTAAGTTGAAGAAACTAAATAAAAGACCTTCAAAAGATCCTTCCAAATCTTCTATAAAATCTTTTAAACTCTTTGTAATAAAATTTCATGGCTTTATTAACCCTTTTTTAGATCTTAAGATTCATATGTTATACTTATTTCTATTCTAGAAAGTAATTAGCTCGAAAAGATCCTTGCCAAAGATTTTCGTATACTTATGTTTAACATGAACCTCACAAAAATATATCAAAATTTTCAAAAATTTGCAAATTTTCTTTGCAAATCAAATTAATCCTTTTCCTGTCGCATTCTTTATTAATCCCGTTTAATAATCACTTATTACAGGGTATTGCTTACCCAGACCACAGTGCAGCAATGCTACTCACACACTCAATTTCTTTCCCTCTTCACCCTTTCTTCTCCCTCTACGCACACTTGTCCACAGCATGTGCTGCACTCTGCTTTGGCCGCAGCTGCTCAGCTCAACTCAGCTCGGGCTCATCATCATCCTCTGCAGCGTGCGCTGCCCAGTTGGATATGTCCACTTCAACACCTGCTTAAACAAGTCGCTTGCCAAGGCAACCGCATGTAAATACACATCAGGGCGAGGCCTGGGCAGAGATTCAGAGGGGGAGGGGGCGTGGTTCCTGTTGACACGATTCAATATGCAGAAAAGCTGATTAGGGGATGTAATGAAAATTTAATAATTGCCATCAGAGGGCACTCAATGCACACAAAGCCATGTATGACCCCCTCCCTCTTCTCCCCTTCTCCCCCTTGCCCTGCCTGCCACGACAGTCGCAATTAATCTCCGGCGCAGGGTTGCCGCCTGTAATACAAGAAGCAGCACAACCAGCAGCCAAGTCAAATAAAAGCAGAAAACAAGCTGAAAATACACAGCAAAAAAAAAAGCTAAACGAAAATTTGACTAAGCGGGCAGAGAGGGAGGGGGGCAGGCAACTTAGAGATGTTTCGGGGCAGGGTTGGTTTCAATTTCAGCAAAAGGCAAATAATGTAATAATGTTTGACAGAGTCTTTCCTCGCCAGTTTACCCTTCCCCTCCTCTCCCTCCTCTCGCTCTATGACGTCTGTTGTTTTGTTAACAGACATTTATGACATTATACGGCGCAAAATGATGTTGTTACAGGGTAACAAAGAGCAGAGCCAGTCAGCCAGTCAACGCCACCCTAAAAGTAGCCAACCCCCTCCCCGCTCCTCTCCCTCCTCTCTGCTTTCTACGCCTCTGACAATCCTTTTGCCTGCTGTGATTTCATTTGCCTTACAAGCGGCAAAAATCCTGCTTAATTGTGCGTAAGTCGCTCGCTGTCTCTTTTTCTCTCTCCCTCTAGCCTACCCTCTTTGTAACCCTCCCCTGCCCCTGTGGCATGTTAAATATTTGTCAAACAGTAATTAAAACTTACTTACTTACCGGGTTGCCCGGGCAGCCTTTGCTCTGCTCGGGGAACAAAGGAGCCAAAGAGATCCAACTTGAAGCCAACTATGCGAGTTCTTTGAAAAGACAAAATTCTGGCAGGGATACGAGTATATCTGGAGTATATATCTGCAGCATATCTCCATATCTCTATGGAGTGTCTGCCACGTCCTGGCGGAAACATAAAAATGTTAATTTCCACACAGAGAGACGCAGAGAAGAAAAGCCTTTGTTGCCGCAAATGATGTGTTTCGTTTGGTTTCGGGTTTCCCAAGGAACCAGAGATGCTCATGATGATTCCCTTTCCCGTCTCCCGACTCCTGGACTCGACCCGAAATTGACGATAACGATTATGTGCAAAGTTTCGTTGGTTGCTGCTTGTTTTCATTTTCATTTTTTCTTTTGCCGCAAAATTAAAAATATCCCGGGAAATCTTTTGCGGCTGCTTCTGCTGCTGCTGCAGTCATCGCCATGTGGCACCACCGAACAAATTTATTTGTCTCAATACGACGGCGCAACGACAATGAAGACGGCACTCACCGAGGGGAGCTCCAGTTCCCTGCTCCCTGCTCGCTGCTCCTGTTGCCAGCTCCCTCTCCACCTCCAGCCTGGCATATGACTTCGCCGATTCCCTTTCCCAAATTGCAGGCATAAAGTTTTTCCGTTTTTCTGTATTATTGTGGTCTTATATTTAATTTGGTTCTTTGGCCACACCCCCCCGCGCTTCAACTACTCCCCCTTTTCGGCGGTACTTGAGAAATTGAGGGCATTGCGACATGGTCAAGTGCTTGGTGACGCATGGAAGAATCTGCTTAAATTACTGCGAGAGAAACTGGGCTTTGTAGTTGAACTTGAAGGGGGGGTTTGCTTTTATTATGATATTAAATAGTATAGTTAAAAATAATATAATAAAACATTATAATATAATAAAATATATAATATAATATTAAATAAAAATATATATTTTGATATATGAAAATAATATTATATTAAAATATTATAAATATTTTTAATTACTCAATTGAAATCTGAGCAATTTTTGAAAAACTTCACAAGTTCTTCCTCTTTGAAGTTCTCTTGTTTTTCTTTAATAGGACTCTTAGGACTATTCTTCTGCAAATTACTATTGAGGTTATATATATTTGTTCAACTCTTGCCTATGTCAAGTTTTGCTATTTTCCTAACCTTATTCTTACTTAATTTATTTTATTTATATCTCTAAAATTTGTAACCTATTTTAAATGTTTTTCCAAGTTGACTTTTTTTTTTACAAACTGCCTTCTCCTTGCTATAAACTGAATCGTTAAATGTTGTTTACTGTGGCCATTCCATTTATAAATAAATTTATGAACTATTTTAATATTTCTAATATCCACAAATTATCGAAAACTAGTCTCCTCTTAGTATAAACTATGTAGCAGAGCCTTTTCTTCTGGGTATTCCTTTCAAAATGAAGTAACTTTCCATTAGCTCAGCTTTAAATATTAATTACTGTGAGAATCACTTAAGATATTAAGAAAATTCCAAGACAAATTACTGATAACATATCGACAATTGTCTTCCCAGTTGAGTTGAGTTTCCTTTTACAAGCTGGGCTACCCTTAATTTTAACTTCTCAATTGGTCCTACCACAATTGTAATTGACATTAGAAAGTTCGCATTCTCATTGTGATTCAATTTCAATTGAATCAATTCAATCGCACTGCGTAGTGCATTCGCCTTGTCGGTGTGCTGTCAATTTGCTCGAGTGATTTGCGTTTCGCTAGCCGTTTTCTAGCTAACAATTTGCCTGCCATTTGCCATTTGAACTTTTTAATTTTGTCGTTTTGATGGCTGCGTTTTATGATGCCGTTGCCATCCATTTCTAACTGCTGCCACGCCCCCAAGCCCTCTTTGGAGCTGCTTCCGTTGCTCGAGGTTTTTTGTCTTAATGATAAACTGGGGTTTCAGCTACGCTCTTCCAGCTTGGGATTCGGATTCGGAATCGCTTTTGTGCAGCGTCCTTTGTCAAAGCTGTGTGCCATAAAAATGGGAAAAAAAAAGTGGAAAACGGGAGAAATAAAATAGAGAGAGAGAGAAAGAGAGAAGAGAGAGAGGAGAGAACAAACAGACAGACAAAAGTGAAGACTTTTGAATGGGAAAAGCAGCTGGAAGCCCAAAGAGATCGCATCATAAATTGGCCATGATGATGAATCTAATAAAACGCAGAAGGAGGTTGAGGATGCCACGGAGGCGACTGAGGCGACTTAGGGTTGCATTCAGCGGACAATGGGAAATTGAAAGCGGAGGAGAATGGAGATGGAAAACTTGGTCTGTTCCCATGACATAAAATGCATTTTCATGTAATTAATGTGTGTGTGCCAGTGTGTGTGAGAATGTGTGTGTGTGTTTGTGGTGTTAAATCCAAAAATGACTTAAACAAATCTTGGAGGAAACATCAAGCTGAGGTGGAAATTGAAGCTGAATTCAAGCCGCAATTCAAGCGTTGCATGCGGCCAAAATGAAAATCAAACAATGCGCTGGTGAAACCCTTCAAGGTGTCAAAAGTTAAATAAATTACGCTATGGGGCTGTGAAGAACAAGATACACTGAGAGAAATAATATATATATATTTTAAATTTGTTTAAAAAATTGAAATAATTGATTGGAAAAGTTGAAGATAATTTGAGGAACAAAAAGAGAGACTTAAAAGTTGAGTTCAGATTTTCATCATAAGGTAATCCTGTTATATTATATATCCCTTCTTCTTTATTGTATTCCATTTATTAAAGGGTATATACCTAGTCTTATAAAATACAATATCAGTTCTGTTTGGCTTAGGAAACCTCTTAGAATATTGTTTATTTTGTGACTCGTTTTGAAGGCAAAGACATCAAGTGTGAAACCTTTTTATACTTGTCAACAACTTCTCTAGGCTTTCAAAGTGCAAGCTCAGCATACCCCACAGCCTTTTGTACAGGGTATGGAATGTAAACATATTTTTTAGGGTATATAACGCCTACCCTTATCTTCCGTTCCATGAATCAAAACCTATAAATATCGCAACTTTTCTGATTCCCCGATTAGTTTGAAGTTTTTTATCGCAGTGTAGATGCGACTTTAGCTGAGTTGTATCTGTGGCTGCATCTTCAGCAGCTGCTGCTGTTGTTGCTTCCTTTGCTACTGCTGCCGATGGCAGTGATGTTGCTGCTGCTGTTGCTGCCTTTGATCTTGTGCAACGTCTCGCTGGCGATGCCCAAAGTTGCGTCTGTTTTGGCAGCGCATTGAGGAAGTTGCATCAAAGACAAACAACGTTTCCCCACAACACACACAGACAAGAACAGACACGCAGACACGTGCACACTCACGTTCACATGTGGCACACAGCATTGGGACCTTGAAGTTCTTGCGGACCTTGAGGCAGCCACACACACACACACACGCACACATCAAAGAGATCAAAGCGGGCGCGAAAAGTGTCTTGAGGGGGGAACGAGCAGGGAAAGGAGTGCGGGGAGGAGTTTGGCGTTTAGTTAGAGATTTGCCACACGCAGTTAACGGTTAAATTGCAGTCACATCCTGTTAAACGGTTTAACCTACAGAAAGCAGGCAGCGCACAGAGCTCTTGACGAGAGGCAAGGAGGCCTCGAGGGGCGACTCGAGCAACTGTTGCTCTCTTTGTCGGCAGCGGCTGCTCGGGCTCCTCACCTGGCTGAGCTTTGATGTTGCGCCTGTTGCGGTTGCTGTTGACATAATTGGACTTTCGGCCACGTTGCAAGTGCAGTCTCCACAGCCACTCCAGCACTTGCCACATGCCTCTCGTCGCTTGCCTCTTGCGGTACTTTCAGAGGCTCCGCTCGCACATAATTTGCGCAAATTAGCGACAAGAGTCGAAGCGAAGTCAAGGCGCGCGTCTTTAAGGCCTAATTGATGCTCGAAGCGTTAGTCACTTTGTCAGCCAGTCCAGCACCCTCCCCCCTCTGTCTGCCCCCTCTCTCTCTCTCTGTGACAACTAAAGTGCCGCCTCCAGTTGTGCGTAGGTGTTAATGTGCATTTCTCGCAGCGGGGCGTGGCCTGGAACTGTCTGCAGATCGATATAAATTGGCAATTTGACCCTGAAAAGGCAGCCGGTGACAATGGAACAACAGCAACAACAACAACACTCCAACAACAACCGACGGCGGCAACATAAAGCAAAGCAAATCAGACAAGGGAGAAACAACAATTATGGAAATGAAGAAAAGAAAAGAAACGCTGAGCAATGCAGACTCACATGCTAAGAAGAGAGAAGAGTGTAAAGGGAAGAGAGGGGCGCAGAAGAAAGAGGGGAATCTGTACCGAAACTGAGAAGGAAAAACATGTTTTCGGTATTTTAATTCAATTAGCCGCCGTGTCGGCCCAAGATGAAATGAATACGACGGCAATTGGTTACAGCTCTCGGTAAATACACGAATTCAATTGCGAAGAGTATCCGATTTGGAGAAGATTTTGGGATTGGAATTCTACAAGAAATGTGCTGGAAATAAGCTGGAATGAAGCTGAAGTAGTCGCAGTAGTCAAAAGATAAGATGCGATAAGAAGATCATACGGAACTAAGTGTGATAAGGTTGGGGGAAGGAGATTGTCAGTATATCCGTGAGTAATCCTGTTGAATTCTTTTTCGGATAATTTTCTAGATAAAGTATTTCAATATATTTAAAATTTATTTAGTATTTTCTTGTTTTGTTTAAAAAGGTAATATTTTTTATTAGGAGTTTTCTTAATCTACTGGAGACAGTAATTTATTTTTATTTGTTATACAGATATTACGTCAATATCGTGAATAAATTATTTTTGTGTTGTTTTATTCTTCAATATTGTTTTACCGTATATCTGTATATTTCCTGTATAAGTCTTCAATGAAATATGTTTCGAAGCTTTCTTAGTTTTATAGTCCGTGATTTATTTCAAAATATATCGACAATGTTCCATAAACTCCAGTTTAGTATTTTTATGGGTCTTAAAAACTCGTTGAGATTTCTTTATTTCCTGTTATAGGTTTCCTTACCCCTCTAAATTGTTTTAAATGCAGTATGTAAAGTATATAAATCAAATCCGAAACCTTAAGAATTAATTTAATTTTAAAGATTTCAATTTGTCTTTCCTCTCAGTTTCGCTTTCTTCAAAATGCACATATTTCTTTTCCTAATTCCAGCTAAATCTAATAATAAGCACATGCAATTTATGCTGGATATATCTCTCCTGATTTCTTCTACACTTCAAGTGCAGCTCGATTAATCGTCTGGGCCTCCCCAGTCTCCTCAACTCCCCATCTTCTCTTCCTCCATTCATCACTTCAGCAATTGCACACCCACTTTAACAGCAAGTGCAACTTTCTAGCTCATCTAGCAATACAACTAGGCACTTCTTCCATTCCTCCTTCTTCCTCTTCTTCTCTCCCTCTTTCTCAAAGGCGCCACAACATGCCCGAGGAGCGAGCAGAGAAGATCAGTCTAAAAGCGCAAGACAAGTGATGCAAATGGACCTTGAGGCAGCAGCCCAAGCATGAGAATGCCACAAAGATGCCATTATACCCCTTCCTCTTCTATCCCCTCTCTCTCTCTCTCTCCCTTTCTCCTTCTTTTCTCTGTCTGCCCGGCCAGCGCTGATTGACAAATGCAGTGAAGCGTCCGTGCTGTTGGGGCGCAAAGGCGTGAAGGCTGGTGCGATCCCGTTGATGGATGGACGGCACAACTGGCTGCCCCTTCCACCTACCCCTGCTCCCTTTGCTTCTCTCCCTCTCTTTCCCTCTTCTCTCGCTCTTCCCTCTTGGAATCACGCCCCAAATTAACTGAAATTAACACGCGTTTAATGTCAGCCGAGGCGGCTCACCTGCCACCCGCATTGCCTGCGACTTCACTCTCCCTTACCCCACTCTCCCCTACTCTTCACTCTAGCTACCATTCCCCTCCCCCTCCCTCCTCCCTCGCTCTTCTGTGTTTACTTAATGACGTTTGTGTGTCTTGTGTGTCATTTGTCGGCATATCTCGAGCTGTCATAAAGCGATTTGATTAAAGCGAAAACGCCGCCAGCTCCAACTCTGAAACTAGCTGGGACTCCCCCTCTCCCCTCTCCCACTACCCCTTTGTATACTCCCCCTGCCCCCCTGCTGCAGTTCCAACTCCAGCCTGGACGAACTCTTTTCCAATTAAAATGCAGTCGGAGCACAAATCGGCATACATCAGCAATGCCTTCGTCTCTGTTTCTGTCTCCGTCTCCATCTCTGTCTCTGTCCCGTCGTCGTCCTGTGCTGCGCCAACATTTATTTTCGGAAATCGAAATAAAAGGGGGGAAAACCCCTGTGCACAGTGTGTCCCGAAAGCGAGAGTAAAGCCTAGAAAGAGAGGAGAGAGAGGGAGAGAGAAGAGATAGAGAGAGGAACAGAGAAGAGACCACAGCAAATGAACCGTAAAGAAACTGAAAATTTTGCCGAATTCGAATGCTCTATGAAAGGCATGAATAATGGAAAGATAAAGAAAATAATGCCTAGATTCTTTGTTAATTGTGTTGTCAATGGATTAATTAAATTTTCTAAGAATCCTTTCATTTTAATAGAAGATTTTCCTTTTAATTTCTTGCATCTGGTCGGTTGAGCCGGCTTTTTCCATTTTTTCCACTTTTTTTGTTCGTATGAGCGCACTGATCTCAGCAACTGTAAGAGCTGGTGACACCAAAGTTGGTATAGCGCTGCCTGTATATTTAAGAAGGATTACGCTCATTTATAGTTTAAGATGCCACGCCTTCTGCCCCTGTTAATCGGTAATTAACTTTATTTTACTCAAAGTCTTTACGTTTATAAGTTCTTTTCCAATTTCTTATATTGTTAAAATTGTTAATTATTTCACTAATATTCGAAGACATGGATGGATCTTAAGACATTTATTATTATCCTTATTATTCCGCTTGGGAACTTAGGGCCTCTACTAAAGGCTTCCATCGAACGATTCCGATTCGTCTGCTGCCTTGAGGATTCCAGTCCAGGCCCCTCTACTTGGGCATATTGATCTTAAGGCATATTGACCTTATATCTCACCCTCGCTTCCTTGTGGATACTTAAAGGTTCTGAGTACAGTAAGAACATTCTTCATTATTGAAAGTACTCCTGAGGAAAGTTATATGAAGAAAAGGTGCCTTAGTTTTCTCTTCATCTTCATTCATCCCCAATACTGAAAGCGTATGCAACAACTGCAGAGCCTGAAGCCTGAATAAAGTGTGCAAATATAGTAAAAAGGAAAAGTGCCAAACGACGGCGGTACAAATTCTTTGTAATTAGTATTAAAATGTTTTCCGCTACATTTTCACTTGATTCTCAGTGAGTACCACGACAGAGAGGGACAGAGAGAGAGGGAGAAAGAGAGAGAGACAGAGCAGACCCCTTCTCGTTCTCTTCTTCACTGCTCAGTCGCTTAGGCAGTTAGTCAATTTGTCTATGCGCCCCGAGGGCGACTGACAACCCGTCGCTGGCGTCCTGCCTCTGTCCCTGCTCCTCCCTTACCCCCTCCCCCTTGCTGTGGCTCGTTCTGTGGCAGCAACTCTGACTGTGGCAGCTTCGCGCATGATTGAAGGCAACATGTGTTTCGGAAATTATGCAAAATTGCCTGCCGACTCTGTTCGCTGTGCCTGAATGTGCCTGCATTCAGCTGGCTCTGCATACTGTCCCTCCTCCCTCTCCCTCTCCACCTCCCCCTTCCTCTTCCCCTGCTGTGGCATGCCGCATGCTCGTTGTGCTTAGGCAGCGTTTTGCATATTTCGCTGCTGATTATCATTTGTTTAGTGGCCGCAGTTCATTTCATAAACAATTAATAATGCTTAAGCGCATCTTGGCGTTGACAGCCAGAGTCGCCTCGACTCGACTGTGTGGCCACAGTCTGTGGCAGCCAGCCTGCCGGCCTCCCTCTCTGCCTCCCTCACTCTTGACTTGCCTTGCATTTTTCGGCTGTTTGGCGATTTGTTTGGCTTTAATTTTGTAGAGTGTCGAAATGCGGCATACAACAAACGGAAGTTGCTAACGGATTTGGAATGCCAACACACACACTGACACACACTTGCCACACACAGCTGTGGCAGGCACTCAATGAGTCGATAAGACACTCACGACTCGCTGACTCTAGCCATAAGTCAGAGATCCCAGCCAGTTCGAGGCAGTTCGGCACCAGCATCTGTTATTCAATACTCAAGTAGCATTTGATCTGCCGCCAGATTCGCTAAAATACGCGCAATGTAAATAAATACAGGGTAGCAGAGTTCGCTGAACTGCAGTAGAGATCAGTTTATAAACTATAGATCAGTAGGAATCGGAATCGGAATGTAAATGGCATGTAATGAAGGATGAGCGAAGAAAGCACAAGAAGTTAATAGGAAAGTATATAGAATCAGAGTAATGAGAGAGAGAGCAATGATTGGAGTATATAGGATGTATAAATAAATACGTATTTTAAGTTATCAAAATGCTCTATAAGAGAGAAAGTTGATCTAAATATCATTATATTTACAATATCCCATCATAAAAAAGTTTTTACCGCAATTTCTATCAAATCGGGAAATTTCAAAGTTCCGAATAATTAAAATAAAGTGCAATGATCCTTAAGAATTTAAATAAAATAGAAACAAAATGAGATGAAGAATACAGCAAAAAGAAAAAAAAAGAATTCAAAAATATGAAGAAAAATTGATTGATTCACCAAAAAAATATATATGAAGATTAACGATAAATGTCACAGGAATGGATAAGAAATCTGAACTTGTTTTTTTTCCAATTTCTAGAAATACACCTTCAATTTTTAAAGTCAAAAAAAAAGTCGATATGTAATGAAGAATTTGATTTATAAATAAATAAGAGATGCACGAAAAACGAAAAGTCTCGCAATTAAAAATGATTTGTACAAAAATCTGATAGACAAGATTTTAGTTAAAAAACGATATATTATTCCACTTCTTATAAAGTATTATATAAAACAAAAAACTTTAAAGTAAAATGCTTAAGTTTTTTGCCAATTCAAAACAAAGATTCCTTCATCATCTTTTATTTTTCATCTGCGATCAGAACTTGTTGTTCCCATGGAAACTCCCTTTCTATGCACAATGAAAATATGCGTGGAATGCAGAGAAAACAAACAATAAAATATTGCACAAGAGTGCGTATTATAAATATACCAAAAATGTGCAGTATATACCACAACAAGGGCGCACTTAACAAGATATCAACAAGAGGAGGCGTGTTTACAGTGCGCGGCAAAGCTCAAAAAGATTGAAGTAATAAGCAATAAAATCCCGAAAATTCAACAAGTTTTTACAGAGTTCGAGTACTCAATTTGTGAGTACACAACATGGCATTGAAGTAGCCGATTGTTTACAGATCTATAATTATTATTTCTGTTGCCCCCCCTCCCCCTTTCTCCCTCTCAAGATCTTTGATTTAATGAGATAATGTAAGATAATGCGCTGAGGTCGCTTCAAGTTGGAGTCTTTAACTAATTAGCCAATTATTTGATTTGTTTGGGAGATGAACAGCAGCTGAGAGGTGTGTGTGTGTGAGTGTGTGCGTGTGTGTGTGTGTAAGAGGCAGCTGCATGGCTGGCAACGTGAACTTGTTTTATCACCTCCGCTACAGCAGCGTGGCAACTTGGCTGATTGAATGTGCCCGCTTGGCAGCATTTGATTTGTTTAGAAAATAAAGCACTCAAACGAGTACACTCACACACACACACACTCACATGCATTCACTTGTGGCGCCAACTTGGCCCCAATTCGTGGGGCGGGCATTTGGCTAATTAGCACTCAATGAGCAGCTGAAGAGGCCGCTCGCGTGCGCCCAGTGAGAGCACACTGCTGCTGCTTGCAACAGCTGCCACAAGTGGGAGTGTGTGAGAGAAAGAGGTGGGAGGGAGGGGGAATGTGTGAGTGTGAATGGGTGTGGGAGTGGAGAATGAGTGAGAGCGAAAAAGAAAGAGAGAGTGTGAGTGGGGAATATGAGCGTGGGTATGAGTATTAGTTTGATATTAATATGATTATGAGTAGGATTGCTAGTATATGTACTAGTATAAGTTTGAATGCAAGTATGAATATCAATATAAATTTGAGTATGAGTGCTAGTATGATTACAAGTGTAGGTTTGAGTTTGAGTACGATTAGAAGTACGATTATGAGTATAAGTACGAATGTGAGTGCGAACATGAGTACAAATATCAGTAGGAGTATTAGGGATAGTATAAATAAAAGGGCAAGTATGAGTAAGATCGTTAGCACGAGTATAAGTGCTAGTTTGAATATAAATATCAGTGCTACTTAGTTTGATAATGGTCTTAAGTACGAGTAAGAGAACTGCATTTAATGCTATTACGAATATGAGTGCAAATATAAGTGTGAGTATGAGTACACTATGAGTACGACTATTACGAATATCAGTATGAGTATGAGTGGTAGTATGAATACAAATATGAGTATGTGCATGAGTACAAAGAGTGATAGAATGTGTACAAGTGTGAGATTGAGTGATATGAATAATATAAGTGTGAGACCTAGTTTGATCATATTTATGTGTATGAGTATGACTACTTGAACGAGTATGAATAGTAGTTTGAGCTCGAGAATGATCTCGAGTATGAATACGAGTACGAGTATAAGTCAAATATCAGCATGAGTGTAAGGACTAGTTTGATTACAAGCATGAGTAAGCCTATGTTTTAGTGTTAGTAGGAATATGATTGTGTGCCAGAGTTCAAGTTGAGTTATATTATGAGTAAAATGTTATGTATGAGTGCTGGTAAGAATATAAGTGCCAGCATGAGTGCGATCATAAGTATAGGAATGAGTAAAAGTACGAGTATGAGTACAACTGCGAGTAGGACTACTCATGCGAGTACTCAATTACATATTCATGGCGCACGCTTGGCAAGTACTCGATGCCATTGACACAAGGCCGCTGTGACTGACTTTATGGCCCGCTGCCACTGCTGCCTCTGCTGCTGCTTGAGTCGCTGCTTTTTGCGAGGGTTGCTTTTACATTACAGCATCGTTATGTGCGCTACGTGACCGTCCATTAATACATCATTGCCCGACCCCGTCAAATGAGCTGCTGATGTATCGACAATGGACTGATGACTCGCCCTTGCCAAGAGGCGCTTACATGCTGCCCCTGCTCCTCCCTCTCTCTCTCTTTCCCTTTCTCTCTCCCTCTCTCTCTTGCTTTTCTCTTCTGCTTGCGTGCCCTTTTGGTTCAGCTTTTGGGATCTCTCGCCTTTATTTTTGGGTGCGTTTCGCATTTTCGTCATGGTCATAAAAACGCATTTTATGCGAAACGCATTTTGGCCTTCTTATCGCTGGCCCATACAACGTAGTCTTGCCTTTTTATGAAGGCAAATAAAAGTGCGCTTAAAATACTTACATACCTAACCCCTCCCCTGCACCCCCTGCCTCCCTCCACACACCCCTCGGGAGCATACACATAAACCCGGGAAAACTTTTAATGTTGATTGCGTTTTGCGTTAATGTTGATGTTGCTGGCGTTGCTGTTGCTGCTGCTGCTGCTGCTGCTGTTGATGCTGTTGTTTAATTTTAATGCGCACAGGATCTGAGCCACGCCCCACGCCCACTCTGTCGCTGTCCCTCCCTAAGTCTCCTATCTCTGCTGCCAAGCAAATTAATCATTAATAAAAAGAAAACTTGCACCCAAAATGAATTTAAATGCGCTGTCAATTTTGATGAGTTGCTCTGGCAAGGCAGAGGGGTAGGAGGAGCGTGGAGAAGAGGGAGCTAGGGAGGAGGGGAGTCTAACAAATTCCAGCAGTTTAATTTAATTGCTTATGCTTGTAAAAGCGCAGCCGCAGCGCGAGCAGAGAAAAATGTTATGACATTTCTATAAATACGAAGGTGGAATGAGCAGCAGGAAAGGGAGGAAAGGGGGGAAAGAGGCACAAGGGTAGGGGCAAAGGGTGGGCCAAGAGAGTGACAAGGGAGCTGCAAAGACAGAGGGGAAAAATGTCAAGTGGCTTCTCATAAATAACTGAAATGCTCGAGCAATATTAAATCACAACAGAATTTTCCAAGAGCAGCAGCAGAGACAAAGCAGCAGCAGAGACAGCAGAGGCAGAGCAGCAGCAGAGGCAGCGCTGCCTGCTTATTAGAGAACTGACAAGAACTTCCTCATTCAGAAATTACCTGATAAATTTCTCTGTGATGGGGCGTGGCTACCTCAGCCTCCTCGCGGGCAGTGGCCACAGAATTATAGGAAAGAAAATGCGTTTGCTGGAAAAGAAATGCAGACAAATTGCCGGAATGCCGCTGAAGCAGAAACAAATACGAGCAGCAACACAAGCAGCAACCACAACAGCAACCACAACAGCAGCAGCAACATACACAACGGCAGCAACATACAGAGCAGCAACAATAGCTAATATTAGCTGAAAAATAGTTTGGCAATGCAGCCAGGGCAGCGGGCAATAAAGGCTAATGAATGTTGCTGCTGCTGCTACAACAACAACAGCAACAAGTAACGAAGGGTAGACTAAAGTGTGCTCGACTGTAATATACCCACTAGAAACTGCTTTATCTATCTTAGATAGCTGCTGCAGAAGTATCAGCAATCAGTTTGACTTTTCTAGCTTGAAAATATCACATGCAATGCATTTGTTTGGGCTTAAGGGGGTGACAAGGGGCGTGGCTAAGCTTTAAAGCACTACTAGCAATAAGTTTAGTTTCTGAGATATATGTAAGTGTTCATACGGACAAACATGACTATATTGTGTCGTCTAACAACTCTGATTTTGAATATATATACTGATTATATTCTAAAGTGCACTACCACTTAAAACACATATTCTCTCCAAATTTTCTGGCTCTAGCTTTTATAATCTAAGAGATATAGGTGTTCATACGGACAAATATGGCTATGTTGTCTCGTTTGCAGACTTTAATGTAGAATTTATAAGTAATAATCTTTTAAAGTGCACTATCAGTTATCAGACATATTCTCACTAAATTTAGTAGTCCTAGCTCTTATAGTCTATGAGATAAAGGTGCTCATACAGCCAAATATGGCTATTTTGTCTCATCTGCAGACTCTGATGTAGAATATATGTATAAATTAATAGTCTTCTAAAGTGCTTTGCCAGTTATCAGACCTATTCTCCCCAAATTTGGTGGCGTTAGTTCTTATTGTCCACAAGATAAAGGTGTTCATACGGACAGACATAGCTATATTGGCTCATAGGCTGACTCTGATCAAGAATATATATGTATATTGATAAAATTCTAAAGTCATCTACCAGTCATCAGACCTATTCTCCTCAAATTTGGTGGCCCTAGCTCTTATACTCCACAAGATAAAGGTGTTCATACGGACAGACATGACCATATTGTCTCGTCTGCTGACATGGATGTAGAATATAATTTTCTAATGTGCATTACCAGTTATAATACATGTTCTCACCGAACTTGGTAACCTTAGCTCTTCTAGTCTCCAAGATATAAGTGTTCATACGGACAGACTTGCCTTTATTTCATTGCCAGTTAATGGTGCTCAATAGTTTAAGAACTGCAAGTTATCATACCCTTGCGCCACATGATTGCTGGGTATAACAACAACTGAGGGCAGACAGTGCAACAAAGCGGAAGCGTTGAAATAACCAAAGGGCAAACCCATTGGAAATTGTGGGCAGCATGGAGCGAACTATCGCTGCCTTCTACTCGTATAATGGAACTAATTGTTGCCACTTCGAGCACATTTGCAGAGCAGTGAAAGAAGAAGAAGAAGAAGAGGAGACTCGAGGCAGACAACTAAGTGAATAGCAACTGTTTTCAGGGCCCTGTGGGCGCTACGCAGTTACCAACATCATCTAGAAAAACCTGTCAAGTTCACAGCAATGTTGCCAGGCTAACGGCAATCGAACGATGTTGCTGCTGCTGCTGTTGTTGTTGCTGTTGTGCTCAGACAATGTTGCAGTTGGCAATAAAGAAAGAAGGAAATGAAGAAGCCGAAGAGGAGGAAGAATGAGGCGTAAGCTGTTGGCAGCCCATCTGGCAATTGATTGGCAATCTACTGCTAATGTTGCTGCCGTGCCAAGTAAATGTTGCTCTCTGCCCATTGGGCGGTAGAATTGTCAGGCTACTGTGCAAACTAATGAGAAGTTGTAAAAGCAAACGTGCAGACTATCCACATCTTCGCACTAATGAGAAGTTGTAAAAGTAAATGTTGCTGCTGCTGCACGCGAGCAACATGCGCATAAATTAATCGAAAACTAATAATCGAAAATGGTAACTTGAGCTGGCAGGGGGGCCAAGCTAACGACTGGCTACCAATAGCAGCAACTGTTGCTGCTGCTGCTACGACTGCTGCTGTTGCTGCTGTTGGCAACTGCAATTCGATTTGAAAATGAAGCTGTCAACTGCATGAGAAGCCCATAAAAAGCATAACGGCACAAACAAAACGTTGCTGATGACACAAGCAGCGGGTGACCGCCGCCAGCAGCAGCAGCAGCAGCAACGGTAACAGCAGCAACAGCAGCTGCAACACGGGCGTGGGCGTGGCAAATGAGCTACGGTAATGGCGTTAAATACGCAGCCCGCTTGGCTGGCAGTGGTCGCATTAAATTTACTCGCCAGATGCGCCGCAGCAGCCTCGGCAATTGCTGCACATCAGCAACAGTAGCAGTAGCATCAGCAGCGGCAGCAACTTGAGGGCAGGAAGGAAGCGCCCAAGATGCGTTGCCAAGGTGTGAAGTGTACAACTGCGAGGGTTGCAGGGCGAAATGTGTCGTAAAGATTTTTATTGCATTTTTATGGCGCACACGCAGCGGCAGCAGCAGCAGCAATCGCAACATCAGCATTAGCAGCGGCAGCAGCAACTGAGACTCTCGGCAGCAACATGGCATTTTTGGACGTGCCAGCGCGATGATAAACTTTAACGTTGCTTGCATTTTGGATTTGTTTGCCGCAAGAGAGGCGTATTGAGTAAATAAACCGACGAGGCTGCAACCACAGCAGCAGCAACAGCAGCAGCAACAACAGCAACATTGCCTAAGTAAGCCGTAAAATGCTTTAAGACGAAAGGAAACACAAAAAAAATAGCTGAGAGCGAACAAGTGCTGCAGCGACCCTCGCTAACTGTTTGTCTCACCTCCCCCCTTCCTCTCACACTTCTCTCTCTCCTCTCTTTCTCACTCTCTTCTCCTCCTTCCCTGCTGCCTGGGTGGGCATAAATTGATTGCTACTGTTGCTACTGCGCAGTCAATGTTCTTGTGCCGTTATTGTTGCTGCCGTTGCTGTTGTTGCTGCTTCAGCTGTTGTTGTTGCTTCTGTTGTTGTTGCTGTTGCCGGTTTTAATCATTTGCCGCGTCTTTTATTAAAAATTCGGGAAAAAGAAGCAGCAGCAGCAACGTCATTTTATTGTCTACTTACTGCTCAACCAAATCCCGTGCACAAATTTTATGAGGCAGCCCATAAAAATGCCTTAACGTTGCCCCCCTTCCCCCTTCTCACTTCCCCCTTCCCCCTGTGCCACGTTTTGGCAAACTCTCGAGGGGCGCATTTGTTGTTGCTGGGGGAGCAGCAGCTGACAATGTTTACGGTTACAACTGTTTGTCGTCGTTGCTTGATGCCAAAATTGATGACGATAATCTTGAGCGCAGCTTCGGCCCTCTCGCAGCTCTGGACGCAGCTCTGGCAAAGGATGCGCTTTTTATGATGAAGCGCCGCTGCAGCAGAAACAACCACCGAGTTGCTGCTGCCCCCTGCTCCCCCAGACACCGCATACACCGCAGCAACATTATTCATGGGCTGTGTTGCAGAGGGGAGAAGGAGGAGGAGGAGGAGCAGGCGGAAACGACTATGAGCGGCAGCATATTTTATGTTTTAACGCTGTCGAAATCGGGCAACAACAACAGCAGCAATAAGAACAACAACAGCAGCAACAGCAGGAGTAGCAACAACAGGAGCAACAACAACAACAACAACAGCAGCAACAGCTCATACATCAGCATTTAGCAGCAGCAGCAACAACAACAGCCTCCCTCATAAACACGGGGTTGTTGTTGCTGTTGCCGCTACCAGTGGTGGCCACAAGTAGGCGGGGCAAGGCAAGGCGTAAGAGGGGGAGGCAGTGTCTGGGGGAAGGAGGTGTAACAAAGGCGGAACGTTTGTCTTGCGGTTTCGCGCTTGCAATTTTTGGCCTGTCAGCGACTGTTGCTGTTGGTGTTGCTGCTGCTGCTGTTGTTGGTGTTGCTGCTGTTGCCGGCTTGCAATTTAACAGCTTAAGCGCATATTTACAACGCATTTTGAAGTGTTTTCTGCTGTGTGTCGCCCAACTGGGCCATAAAACATCGCACGCAAGCAAAGGGGAGCAACGGAATACCCCCAAAGGTAGTCAGAGAGGAGGGAAGAAGGGGAGGGGAGGGGAAACTGGAGGAAGCTGCTCTTAAGCTGCTTGGGGGGATTGCCAAAACAGATGGCCAAAGCGCATGATATACGGGGAGTGAGTGAGTGTATTCGTATCTCCTTCTCCCCTCTGTCTCCTGTCTCCCTCCCTCGAGGTGAGCAACGACATTCGCGACTGGCAATTAGCGTAACGGGGGCATCGTCAGATAAAAAACGAGTATTATTTTTATTTTTAAAACTCAATCGAGTAAAAGGTTTGCATTAGCCGACTGATCGATTCCAAATGAGTCGCTTTCCGGGAATCTGAACTTAATTTAAGTAAAGCAGGAGGAGGGGAAAGGGCGAGGAAAAACTTTCAGAACTTTCTTGAGGTTGATATTGAATATGAAATGATATTGCATGTGATGCTCAAGGCATATAAGAAATGGCAACGAAGTAATAATCAATGCAGCACCAATATATGTATCTGTCTGTTTAGAAGAATCTGAACTTACTTACTACTTCAGCATCAAATATATCTGTCTGTTTAAGAAAATCTGAACTAAGTTTAAATAACAAAGAAAGAAAAAAAGTTCGAAAGATGTTTGTCTTTAGAACTTTTTCTGTTCAAGGCAGAATTTTCATTGAATTAGACTAATAAGACTTTTAAAAGAGTATATAAGTTCCCCAATTCAGTACTAAAGTATAAAGCTAAGCTATATGTTCATTTCTTTAAACTGCTTAGGATATTTACCGAAAGACTAAGAACTGTTTAACTGTTGTATCTGCCAATTCAGCATACACTGCAACATGGGTAAAATATGGATATACAATTTTTAAGGTTGTTCTAAATTTAAATAAAAATAAAATTTTTAAATTGAACAACATTTTAAGAAAATCAAGAAATTTTTTTGTATTTATAGCATCTTCAGCAACAGAGTAATAAGCGATAAAAGTTTGTAAAAGAAAGTGTAATATGTATTATAACATACGTGTATGCTATAAACAAAAAATCTAAAACTTGTTAGCTCCTATTCAAGAACTTGTTGAGTTATTAGAGTTCTCTAAATGATCTTTATCTTGATTTAATGCTACTTTAAGCAACACTATGAGAAAATAGTATATCGTTTATATATTAAAGAGCTCTGCTCTCTCATAAAGATGCTGCAGCTTTACCCGGTACTTGCTATAAAAACAAAGACACTTAAACATTTCTTATTTTTGTCTATTTCCATCTGCTCTAAATTCCCGATTACAGTTCAAGGATAAAGAACGCATTCACTTAGAACTCTCTCATTAATATCTATAAAAATGGAAATTCGTATAAGGAAAACAAAACAACAACAACAATATGACAGACATTGCCACAGCACTGGGCGCCTCATTAGGTCCCCATTCTAAATTAATGGACTCCGCAGCCAGCGCCTCTAGGCGACCATCAATTAAAGCGAGCCAAGCGAATCGCGCAATCAACTCGGAGACACACTCAGCTCGCCATAGACTAGCCATACATATGGCATGCTAACTGTGCCATATATGACTCGTTTGTAGATCTTCTTCTGCCTGTCCATCTGTCTGTCCGTCTGTCTGTCTGTCTGTGCCTTGCAGGCATTTTGCGAGTTTCCATTACAAAACAATGCGATTAAGTTTCAATTTCGCATTGATTGAGATTGAGATTTTAATTGAAATTTTGCATTTGAATTATGTGACAGACAAAGCAAACAAAGCTGGCAACAACAACAACAACAAACGGAGCAGAGAGAGATCTGCCACAGCAAGGCACACCATGCCATGCCGTGCCGTGCCACATCTCAGGCTCCTCTCGTGCCACAGAAATCGGTAGCTCGTTTATAAATAAAGTGCAGCGCGTGTTGGACGTTGCTATCAGCTGCATTTATGTTTTGGCAATAAAATGCAAATGGTAAAAAGTCTATAAAAAAGAAAGAGCCAGACAGACAGAGGAGTGAAAGAGAGGGAGAGAGAGGGGAAGAGGCAGGGGGAGGCAGGCAGTTCATATGCTTATGCTACTTAAATAAGATTTTATGGGCCTGTGTCGATTTCAATTTCGAACTACTTTCAAATCGCTTGCTGATGCTATCGCTGCTGCTGCTGCTGCAGTTGCTGCTGTTGTTGTTGTTGCTCATGCTGCTGCTGCTGCTGCAGTTGCTCTTGCTGCTCTTGTTGTTGCTCTTGTTGCTGCTGCACATTTGCTATGCTCTTTGGCTGCTGTGGCGACTTAAACAGTAAGTCCATAAAATGCTTTTGCCACAGCACAAAGGGATTTTTTTTCTCCACACACACACACACATATGTCAGACTGTCCACACACACACATACACTCACACACACACACATATGTCCGACTGTGAATATTTTACGTTTCTGAAAATTTGATGAATCTGTACAAATGCGAAGCACTCAAAGCAGCAGCAGCAGCAGCAACACGAACAACAGCAACAACTGTGACTAACAGAGGTGAGCTCTTGTGGCATATGCTGCACTAGCAGATACCCTGTACTGCAAACAAGTTGGCAGTAGTCGGAAGGAATTGTTTCTTTCCTCTCTACTCCTCCCCTTGCCACTTCTTTCTTTATGTAGCTTCCTCTTCTCACTCCATTCCCTTCAAGTGCCTCAACTTGCACCTTTTTACAGGGTATACGCGTGCCACATCAATGAGCCACTACTGCACTGCCTTCGTTGTTGTCGTCAGTCAGTCAGCGCACGAGGAAAATATCCATCAACACTTTTGTTTTATGGTGCGCCCCCCTCCTTCTCTCTCTCTCTCTCTCTCTCGCTCACTCTCCCTCTCTCCGGCATGTTTGCTGGCACACATCCGTCTGTCTGTCTGTCTGCCTATCAATTTGTTGTTTGGCCAGCAACAACAACAACAACAGAAGCAGCAACAACAACAACAACAACTCTTCACAGTTTGTTTTGCTCTGCGGCCGTTTTAATAGCTCTCAACTACTTTGTATCTCTGAGATACAAATTGCTGCCAGCTAAATTTGTAAAATTAAAGTGCACACAAATCCCGAGACTGTCTACCCTCCCCCTCTCCTCCTCTGTGTGTCTGCCCCTGCCACGCCCACCTGCCTGGCTAATTGTATTTCATTTCGCATGTAAACGTTTTGTCAAAAGGATTAAGTGACAAAGCGGAGAAGGGGGTAAGGGAGACAAGCTACCTATCTCCCTGCCTTGTCCCCCCCTCTTCGCTCTTCTCCCTTTGCGTTCTCTGTCCGCCCCCAAAGCAGAAGCTGAGCTCGTAATTCCTCATGTTCTCTCTGCCATAAGGCGACACACATTAACCAACTTGAAGTGGGTAACATGAGTGAGACAGAGAGAGGGAGGGGGAGAGGGAGGGAGGAGTGGAGGGAGCTTCTCATGTGTGGGCTTTGACTAATGCGCTTTGCGCTGCAGTTGTTGCAAGTGTAGCAGCAACAACAACAACAGCAACATTGTGTAAGCTTACACAACGACTTACAAGAGCTTTAAGCTGTAATTGAAGATTGTCTCTTTGTAGTTGCTGTTGTTGTTGTTGTTCTTGTGGGTTTGTTACAATTGATAAATGTACCAGAAATTGATTGATTGAGATGTTGAACAGCGCAGAAGGTCTTGCAAAGCATAAACATACTTTTAGATTAGAGAATGAATACAAAGCAATCTGTTATAATCTTTGATATTCCTTGCCAGATTTGACTTTGTTAATCACTGTCTCTCTCTCTCTCTCCCTCTCTCTCTTCCTCTCTCTCTCCCTCTAAAGAACTTTCCCTATATTAAGTTCATGATTTCCTTTTCCATCAACAGATCGCTTATGTTCTCAAGTGTTTTATTTGGCGCAGCGATCACATGAGACTCTCAGCTCAGCTCATATACTCGTATTTCTTGCACCCATTGATGAAATAATTTTCCGAGTACTCGCTCGGCTTGGCCATTAAGTTCATATTTACACAATCGATTGGCTGCCATTCGAAAATAATATATCAAACATTTAACGATCGAATTGTTCGAATAAGTATATACAACAATAAGCACACTCAATCAGATCTACAAATTTGTATATTCTACTACATTCTTGTATTGTTTCATTGAACAATTCTGGTACTCACTGTGCGTGGGGTAGCTGGGTGTACTTACTTGGCAGTAGTATGCATCTCTGACTTCATGCTGTGTATATAGTCTTGATCAACATCAACTGGTAATATTTGACAGGTATGCTAACTGTACATAGAAATAGACAGAGACTATGCGCGCTGGAACTATCAAATTGAGTGAGAATACGTCTTAAGTAGTGGCCGCAAGACAAGCTGTATTTAAAATTTTTCCACATGCATGTTTCGGCGAATCGAATTGCAAGCGTCATTTTAAGGCTAAAATAAACATTTTGTTAGATGTGCAGTCTATTTTTAATATGCGCGTAATTTCATGTTGATTTCTGAAATTTGGTTGTGATTCGGATGCACAAACATAGAAGTTGTTTAAGAAATTACTTAAGTGGACGTACAGATTTTGTATGGGCCCCCTAGAAATATGCAATACAAGAAATGATTATCATAAATTATGCCTAAATATTTACCTGAAATATGTAGGTATAATTTGGGTGCACTTTTAAGTGGGTAGCCGCAATATAAAAGTCAAAAAAAGTGTCTCTTCCATTTGTTATTTCCAAAAATATAAATTCTCCGTTTTTTAAAGTTCTTCTTTCATCCAATTCAGTTTCCAAACTCTGCAATAGAATTCTCCACTGCAAATGCAAATTGTGCAGCTCTTGCGAACTATTTACATCTGTCAATTGTTTGGCATTCCTCACAACTTTCTCCTACTCTCACACCCTCTTTTGTACTCTCTCTCCCCCTCGCTCTCACTGGCTGCACATGCCACATGTGGCACGTTCAGTTTGACAGCTGTCAAATGTTTTTCGCACCGACGCGAAACGCTTGAGCTGCTTATGAGCTGGCAAAGAGGTGAGCTTCCGCTCTCTGGCAGCAGGCCACCCAGCTGACCGAGTTGCCAAGCGAGTGGCGCAATTGAGATGCCTCGAGATGCCTCGATTGATTCGATTGATTCGCCGAGATGGAAATAATAATTTAATCAAATCGAAAACTACGTCAAATATAAAGCAGAAATAAAGCAGCGGGAGATAAATAGATAAAAATTCGCGTACACAAACGGACTACGGACTACGTGCTCGGCACAGTTTGTAAACATTTCGGGGCACTTGATTAATTCATTAATTGCAAAAATCTGGCTAATTAATTCCGCATTAGGAACGAGCGAGAGCTCGCGATATTTTCCCACACGCAACGAGAAAATTACATGCGAAAATATTAGACAGAAGCCAGAAAGCTTTAATCAAAATGGACAGGTGGGCAGAAGAGAGACAGAGAGAGAGGGAGAGGGAGGGACAGGGGGAGGTAATTGAAATGGGAAGCGCCGGGAGTAAGCGGAGGCAATCAGCGACGCTGTTTGCCCGCGGCCGAGACGGAAATAGGCTAGAAATGCTGAGATCGTTACTCATACACAAATTTACGGTGCACTTAAGTTTTATGAGAATTTAAGATTTCCTGCATATCAGAAACGGAGAGTGAGATTGCCTCCAAGCTGGACAGGAAGCACGGCATGGTGGTGCTGGTGGTGGCGGCGGCATCATAAAAACTATTTGTACCACCAGCTGCAGAGTAAACAGTTCCCTGGAAGCTTCGCGTAAGCTCTCGGTTTCGGCAATTCTTCTAGGGAAACTGCATAGCGTGTCGACTGATAAGCAAAAGAATTTTCTGGGCTTGGCCAGCGAAAGAAAAGTGTTTCCAGTTGTGTGGACTGAGGTGTGTCGCGCCTTATCAGCTGTAACAGTACTTTTTGTTGCTTCATGGAAAGTATTTGTGTGTTTGTCATAAAAAAATTCAAACGTTGATTTATTTATTTATTTGAGAACTTGCGAACAAGAGAAGGCACTATGTTTTTATATTGCCTCTATATTCTGGGACTCAATTTTGGTTCTTTTGAATTATCAAATCAAATATTTAAGATTATAATAACAATTAATAATAAAATAAGGTAACAAGAGTGATCAGAGTCAAATCCGATACACATGCACATGGGATCGTGTCTTGACTGAAATAGGACTGTGTCTTGGTTTGCACTGCTTGCAATAGCTTATGCAGTTCACTGCTTACCTAATGCAGTTATCTAACACACCATTTGTTAGAAGACAACACGACAATAAGCTCTCTGCGCTGTATTAACATCTCAGCAGGCTTTTGCACCTGCTTAGCAAAGACACCAACATCTAAGCTACTTTCAGTTAATTGCTATGCAAAACGGTTATGCCTTAACTCAGACACGAACCTTGAATATAAGTTTAATTGCATTCCTCTCGCCTTTCTTCTCTCTGCAGCGAACACTTCATTTCAGAGCACACTGTCATGGCCGTTTTCACATCGCAGGGCCAGGTGGGTGGACCGTGCCGTTATATGCCCGCTACTCGACGTCAGAATCATCAGTGTCGCAAGGAGTCCGGGCTGCCTGGCACACTGGCGGAGGCACGACGACTGGCGACCAGTCACTGCGAGGATCAGTTCCGCTACGACCGCTGGAACTGCTCGATCGAGACACGTGGCAAGCGCAACATCTTCAAGAAACTCTACAAGGAGACGGCCTTCGTGCACGCCCTCACGGCGGCCGCCATGACTCACTCGATAGCACGAGCCTGCGCCGAGGGAAGGATGACCAAGTGCAGCTGTGGGCCACGCAAACAGAATCGCGGCGATCAGGACTTCCAGTGGGGCGGCTGTAATGATAATCTCAAGCATGGCAAACGTGTGACACGCAGCTTTCTGGACTTGCGCGGCGGTGGTGGAGACGAGGTCACCGAAATATTGCGACATGACTCTGAGGTGGGTTAACTGAGCTAAACATCTTTGAGTCTTCTTGGCTGAAACTTTCCTCTTCATACTTAGGTTGGCATTGAAGCTGTCTCCACGCTGATGAAGGACAAGTGCAAGTGCCACGGCGTCTCTGGCTCCTGCTCGATGAAGACTTGCTGGAAGAAAATGGCTGACTTCAATTCAACGGCCACCCTGCTACGTGAGAAGTATAACCAGGCCATACGGAAGGCGCCTACGCAGCGCACCATGCGTCAGGCTCCGGCGAGTCGCATGAAAAAAGCAAAACAACGACGCAAGAAAGTAAGTGTTGGTTCGCAACCAAATAGCCTTAGCTGTGGCTCGAACCTTACTTATACTCTACTCTTATACTCACATCCTGTTCCATTGCAGCAACAGCAGCAGACGCAGTACACGACACTGTACTATCTGGAGACCTCGCCCACCTACTGCTCGGTCACCAAGGATCGCCAGTGTCGGCATCCCGAAAACTGTGCGACATTGTGCTGTGGGCGTGGCTACACCACGACCGTCCACGAGCAGATGGAGAAGTGTCGCTGCCGATTCAAAAATGGCCGCTGCTGTCAGCTGATGTGTGACTTATGCCAGAAATCCGAGGATAAATATTTTTGTAAATAAGTAGGCGGGACCACCAACTCCTTCCCCCTCTCACCACCAGCAAAAGAAATCACTCAAGCTTTCCCCATCTAACTATCATCATGCTCTCTTCCCAGTGTCGCTCTCTATATCACACACTGCATATTCACATACGCTCTCTATCCCTTTCTCTCGGTCTCTCTCACTCTCTCTCGCTCCTTGTACTCCTTTTAAATGTATTTTGTAAAGTTCTTTTCGATTATTGCTTGTATTTTTTCCATTCCTGACTTGAAGAACTTCGACGAAAGGATAAACAACGCGATATGATATGATAAATGATAGAAACGCTCAGAATGAAGGCGAAATCGAACACTCTGACTTACACACACACACACATACCCACACGCATACACACCGACGTACATCTATATTATAGATACTTATACATACATATATATTGTAATAGTAACAGTTAGCTGCCGTCGCATTCAAAGAAAAAAAAAATTGAAAAAAAAATGGCAAAAATTCATTTAGTAAATAAAATACAAAAAAAAATACATACACACACACAAACACACACCATCACACACATACGAACAACAAGAAAATGCAGAAGCTAACACACCGCAACAAAACAATTTTAATAAGTATTTAAACATAAAAGAAACCAAAAAAAAAAAACAAATATATGAAATAAAATAAAAAGTTTCACATAAAGAAAAAGGTTTTTTTTCTTTTTAATTGGCCTCAATATGAAGTTTGTGTTCTAAATACGACAGCTGTGCAGGAACAATGCCACAGGCGCCCTATATAAAGGTTCTACCCGGCCAATGCACTAGAGTAGTGCACACAAAATGCGACTTGTCGTGCTGTTGACTGTGATAGCAGCACTGAAGGTGACAGCACATCCAACTGAGCTTCAGCAACCTACGCACTATGATAACTACTCTGTCTATAAAGTACATATACAGAGCCCGGAACAACGCCAAATTATCAATAGTCTGTTGGATCATCCTGACAAGGTACTTAGGCTTTTTTACAAATTTACATTTAGCACCTTCTCCATATAAATACTACTTAATATCAATCACTAACTTACTAACCAAGTGTAGCACACACATTTTATTTGCTTTTTGACTGACTTCGTGTAGTACAATCTATGGCACAATGGGCGCACAGAAATTCACATTATGGTAAACCCTAGAGAGCTAAGAACCTTTAAAAGAATCGTTCGCCAAGAAGGAATTTTGATTGAACTCCTTATTGAAAATGTTCAAATGTAAGTGCTAACTCCTTTCCAATTATATCAACCTAACCATTCCTCCTTTTAGTCTAATTGATGCGCAGAGCAACCCTAAATAGCTGTCGTCGCCATAATAAAAGAGTGTTTATACCAAAATATAATGCACTGTTAAGTTTATTGAGTTTTACTCAGATGTAGAGCATATTGCATTCCACTTAAGAATCTGAGGGCAGTTGGCTGAGCTTATGCCTCCTTCTTGCATCCCTCGCCACAGTCAGATCCCTCGCAAATGTCACACAGCGAGGACTTCACCTGGTAGTACTCTGTGGCACGACGATCCGTTTCGTAGTAGTCGTAGACAGAGACGGCAGCTGGCTTCTGCTTGGCCACAGCGTGTGCTCGAACACCCTCCACTGGCAGACACTTGACATCGCCTGGTGTCAGGCTGTCGAAGTACACGATCACAGTGGTATCTGCGTTCTTTGTCTCGACGCGCTTCACTCTGTCAATGGACTCGATCTTGCCAAAGCTGTCCTTGTCGCCTACATATCCGGAGGGCAGGGCGATTTCCATCACAGCCATGTTGGAATCCTTGGTGGGCTCATTGGCGTCAAGGGGTACGAATTCGGCACACACATCCAGAGTCAGTTGCTGCAGGGGAGTCTCCTTCACAGTGGGGGTCACCTTGAAGCTGGGTTTCTTATCCTTGTCGGCCAGATTGTAGCGATACGATAGCTGAACCATTGCCGAGCCCTGACCCTTGGCAGTGAAGTCTACCTTGCGTGTACTCTTTGGCAATACGTGACTCTGCAGTACCAACGAGTTTTCAGGGTTCACCTTGATTGTGTCCTTGTTGTCGGCCTCACTGCCGCCCGTGGAAACGAAATCAATGTCCATGGTGCCAGTACCAGAGCCGGTCTTGTAGGCAAACTTAGTCAAAGCCTGTAGACCGATGACCGTGTCCTGAGTGGAAGAGAAGCCACCGTTGCTGTTGCGCTGGGCAATCAGCCACTTGATAATGGGCAGTGCCTCCTCAGCTGGTGCCTCCTCGAGCAGAACCATCAGCATGTAGGAAGTGATCTCGACATCTTTGCTCTTGGGATGATACCAAAGGCGTTCAGTCTCTTCCTTGTCGGTTTTCGGGTCCTTCGACCACCATTTACGACCATCCTCCTGCTTGGCCACACTCTGCATCTTAGCCAACACCTTAGCTGCCTGCGGATGGTTGGCCAGTTGCAGAGCTACAGCAGCAATCGATAAAGAGTATTGATCATCTGACTTGTCCACCTCTTGAGCAATATATTCAAGGGCCTTGCTAACGGTTCCCCTGTACTTCTCAACGACTTCCTGTAAAGCAAGACATAAAAGTCTTGAAATATGAGATCTTAAGTGATCTGTTAGGTACTTACATCGTTCTCAAAAAATGCAATCAACACGAATGAAGTGAGTCCCAGTGCGTTTTGGTTGGCATTGTCGAACAACTTGCCCACCTCGGGGAACTCACCGTTCTCCTTTTGCTTGGAGGCCAAGAAGTCCAGACCTTTGACAATAACCTTTGGATCTACGTCAATGTACTCCGCAGCCTGGTGGAAGGACCTTACAACATATGCGGTCAGCCAAGTACTGCCCGATGCATCCGACTTTCCGAAAGCACTGTACGAACCATCGTCGTGCTTGTAGGATAACTCACGTTGATAGCCGACCTCCATGAACTTCTTTGCCTTGGCCACCACATTGGGCATTTTGCGGTTGGTCACTTCGAGGTATTTCACCACCAGTATATTTGGCACGAAGTTCACCATGTTCTGTTCACCACAGCCGTAAGGCATGCGCACCAGGTTGTCCAGATTCTTGATGGTGGGACCCAATAGATCTCCAACCACAGAGAACTCAATGTACTCAGAGTCCGATACCGCCTCTGTGGGTATGTCGACCTTCAGCTCTTGACTGAGATCCGTTTTGTTCTGTAGGTTTATGAAGACAGCTCTGTTCTCGAACTGAGTGACACCCTCTGGCTCGACCTTCAGTTTCTGATGGATTGTATCGCCGGCAAGGGGACTTATGGCCGTAATCTTGAGTGTGATGTCTCCGACCTTCTTGGGACGTATCATAAACGAAACGCTTGCTCCATTATTGGCGGGTATCGATACTCGCTTGACCCGACGTAGCTCATCAATGGATTTCTCTTCAACCTCGTTGGTTGCTTCAGTGAACTCGTACTCCTTATCCATGTTGTCCATGGTAACCTCGGCCTCCAAGGCCTTTTCCATATAGTTGAAGATGATTACGGGTACGGAAATGACCTCACCTATAAAAGTTATTCGCTTGTTAGTTGAAGAATCATTATTATTATATTTTCTTACCTCTCTTCACGGAGTAAGGAAGATTGGTGGAGACAAAGAACGGCTGAAAGACGCGAATCTTGCTTGGGTTCTCAGTCAAAGCAAATCCTTTGTTGGGACTCAATGAGAAGCCTGTGACAACCCATGAGGTGATTGTGTCCGGTATTTTCTTGGCCAATGTAAAGCCATCGGCATCAGTACTAGAGTAGGAGAGTGAAATATACTTTTAAACACTCCTTAAAGTGTAAACTTGGATAAACATTGAAACACAGATATTGCAGGCACAGACATTATATGTTATGATTAGAATGAGGTTTATTTACAATGGATTTTGAGAGGCGAATTAAAGCCAAAGCCAATTTTTGTTGAATTATTCTACAAGTGTGACTATTTCATACCATAGGCAAGCATTATATACCATGTGTTAGTTAAAGAACTTTTCTATAGCCAAAATATTCATGTACTTGTTCGTGTTATTTCCATAAAATATCCAAGTTTCAATAAATAATTCGCGTAGTGTGCCAGAAATTGTTGGGTTAATTTTCTCATCAATTTTGTGTCCGGAGTCAAGTGGTTTCTGAGTTGTTGTTGTTGTATTTCGAATTTTGCTTGAACTTTTTCTATCCCCACTGACTTTCATAATGGCAACCAAACCCGAATCCAGTTTCTTAATATTATTTACTTAAAAAATGTAAATAAATTTCAAAATTAGTTAGTTTGTGTAATTGTGATTATGTGTAAGTAAATTAATCCAGTGCGAGTGCATCCTATTATATTGAGACCTCCAGCCATTTAAAACAAATGCCCATTATTGTGTTTAGAAAAAGCAACAATTACGTAATATTGTCTTGAAAAATCCAAGTCTCTGGAAATTCTTTTCGTATTTGAGGCGGACTTATCGCAGGCGGAACAAATGCCCCAACACTAGGTGGAATTGGAATTCCATCACCCGCAGCTGAGACTGTTCTTAAAACCGTGAACTGAGGACTAGGAAGACGTAGCAGAGGTCTATAACGCAATCTTATACCTAAGCAGAAGATTTGGGTTTTAATATACTTGGGAAAGAAACATATATTTTAATTTCTAATGAAATAAAGGAAAGGAAATATATAGAGTTAAAGATCTCCGAGGCGAGAACAAGAGAGTGAGCAGGAAACAGAATTAAAAGAGTCTTCTCAGATTTATTTTTCGAGTATCAAGGAAGTTCAACATAATGGGATGCATTTGAAAAATGAATGTAATGATATTTCCCTCGAATCAGTTAATAAAAGCATTATAGTAAAAAAGATTCAACAATTACGTTGTATTCCCTATAAATATCCAAGTTTCAGGAAATTCTTTGCGAACTGGTGGAGGTGTTACGGAATGAGGAATAGATGGGGAACCGGCTGCTACTCCTCCCATTAATGGTGGTGGAGGTCCTGGAATTCCAGGACGTGCAGGCCTTGGAATTCCGGCACCAGCAAATGCATACATAAACTGAGGGACAGCTTCTCGAATATCAATAAAATAATCCCAAGGATAACCTGGGCGTAAATCAAAATTGTTTTTACAAGATTAGTTTAATATTGTAGATCGTAAGTAAGCCTTTCATATCAATATAGGAGTACCCAAGTACCGTGATACCGTGCAGAAATTAAAATTCAGAAAGAAATCAAGATTGGCTAGGGAATAACTGAATACAAGAAGAAGAGTCGAGCTAACCACTACAGCTTGTTGTATACCTCTCAACATTGTCGAAAATCCAACTCTCAGGGAATTCCTTACGAATTGGATTCGGCGGAGGTTGCGATGTCGTAGCTGCTATGTGAAACACCTTGTCTTCGGAATCAAACCTATTTGACAGTATGTAAGGCTCTAAATACAGTCCTTCTTCTGCGTACGAAACATTTGTAACTTTAAATATTAATTTGTATGTTGTTATCATTCGCGAAACCTAAATTGTTGAATTGAGTATTAATTTTATTTATTCAATCTAATTTATACTGAAATATAATTTTAAAGCTGTGGATGCTGAGTTAAATGAATGTGCACTCAAACAAAAACAATAAGACCTTTGAACTATTAAATCTTGCATACTTCTCAATGTTTTCGAAGATCCAGTTCTCAGGAAATTCTTTACGTATTACTATATTTTTGGCATTACTTTTATCTGCACGATGCTGTACAATTAAAGTTCTGTCCTCTATGGCATCAACGGTATCGAAAGTTTCGTATTCGTAGTCTCTGCCTGCATATAAAACACCAGAATGATTATGAATAATGTAAATCGAAAAACCACGTAACAAATATTCAGATCTCACAAAAAAACCCTACAGTTATTTTCGTATTATGTTAATGATTATCTCCAATGTTTAACTTGTTACCACAGTTATTGCTCAACCCCGATTATTAAAATACTTTTAGAAACGGTAAACATTTAATATTACGTTATGTTGCTCAGGTAAATCCATGTCTCTGGGAATTCTTTGCGGATTTGTGGGGCAGCAGGAAATTTCGTATCGGAAATTGAACCTCGCCTATTGAATCCAGATGCCATGGAATACAACACGATGCCCGGCCCAAACTGGGGCAAGGGGATTGGTAGCGACGAATAGGGCACTATAAAATTAAAATCTAAAAATGATTCGTGGCAATTTAAAATTATTGTATATTTTCAAGATCTTCAAATTGGCTATTGCATGCAGTCTTTTAATTTCATTCGCTGAATGTGAAAATGAAAAGATGACAACCCCAAAGCGCAGACACTCATAGATGATTAACAAATTTTCTGAATTTACTTAAGATTATCGAAGAACATCCAGGTCTCAGGGAATTCTTTTCGAACTTGAGGCTCCTTAGGAGTAAAAGTATTTGCTAAGATGGGGTGATTATTAGACCCTGTATAGACATCATGAATATCCGATTCGATTACATATGCCTCAGGTAGTTCCAAGTTAGACCAAAAAGTTAGTGGATATATAAACTGACCTTGATCAATTAGAAAAATTTCGAATAGTTCAAATTAGATCTTTATCAACCATGGGTACACAGCAATCTGCATCAAGTACAACTCCTGATAGATGAAATGCTAATGAAGAAGATTGTTTGTGATCCATATTTACCTCTCTGAGAAGCTCATTTTAAACGTTGCCCTTAAATTTCGACACTTTGACTAGCACGACATATGTTTCATGCTTTTTTTGAATGTCTGTTCATGCGATTGTAAAGCCCAAAGCGTGGATTATTAATTCCCAAGAAACTCATATCAAATTACTGTAAATAATTGGGAAAAATCCAAGTTTCGGGGAATTCCTTGCGGATTTCTGGCCTAATAACAGAAAGTGGAGCACGTCGCGAGGTGGAATAGGAACTGCTTGGTGGTCGATAGCTATGCGAAGACCAGGATCTACTTGAAGACCATGAATTGCTTGAAGACCAAGATCCGCTTGACGTCCGACAGTTTCCACTTCGCCAAGACTTTGTTGAATGACAATTCCTCCCCCTAGAAGGGGCCAAATGCCTCCTGGCCAATGCTAAGAGCCATATAGTAAAGAGTTACAAAAATAGTTTCGGTGCAAATAGAGATTGAAGAGCTGCTTCACTTTTTAGAGAAATGGGTGGTTGAATAGTTAGTCGACATAGCAGTGTTGATGATTTGTAATGAAAGCAATGTGAACAAACTTTTTCATACTTTTCATGGCCTAAAAAAATCCAGGATTCAGGAAACTCTTTACGTATATTTACAGTTTGTCTTGGAGTAACAAACTCATGGTGTATTGCGGGAGCAGTAGTTGAATAGTATATTATACCCTCAAGAAAGGTTGTTGTTTCGTAGTCAGCTTAATTTATATGTATACAAATGTTATTAGATTGGTATTGAATGACATAAGTAAAGTTTAGAAATAGAAATCAGGACAGCGAGTACCCATAATACCGTGAAGAACACATTCATTAAGAAATTTTAAGATCGACGATTAACTGAACAGGCAAAGAAGAGTCGAGCCAACTATTACACTTGTTACTTGTCACTATTACTTCTTGTATACCTCTCAACATTGTCGAAAATCCAACTCTCAGGGAATTCCATGCGAATCGCTATCTGCGGTGGCTGCGGTATGAGGCTTTCTACGTCAAGCTCACTGTCTTCGGATTCAGCATAACTTGACAGCAAGTATTCTACTTCTGGTGCAAGTTCTTCTGCGTACGAAATTTTTTATAATTTTAGGTGTAAAGTTATAGTGTTCTAAGCCAAATTTAAGAACCAATCATGAAATCGAAAGTATTCATTGGAGCTTGTTTATTGAACTGTAATGTTCATATATTGTCCAACTATAACAAGGCTAATTTCACTAATTTTACTGTGATTTCATTTGTGCATAATTTTCAAAATATATACAAAAATTCTGGTTTCAAGAAACTTTTAGGATAAATCTTTAGGCTTTTTTTGACTAACAAACTATTGGTGTATTGCGGAAGCAGTAGTTGAACAATAATATAAAGTCCACAAGGAAGGTCGTTGTTTTGTAGTCAGCTTAATTTATATGTTCAGAAAAGTTAATAGATTGGTATTGTAAGACGTAAGAAAAGTTTAGAAATAGAAATCACGACAAAAAGTACCCAATAGCCATAAAACCGTTAAGAAATTAATATTCATTACGAAATTCCAAGATTGGCGATTAATTGAATGCAAGAAGAAGAGTCGAGCTAACTACTACAACTTGTTGTATACCTCTCAACATTGTCGAAAATCCAACTCTCAGGGAATTCCATACGAACTGTTATCTGCGGTGGCTTCGATGTCGGGGCTCCTATCACTCTATCAGTCTCTTCGGATTGAGCAAAACTTGACAGAAAATAATCTAGTTCTGGTACTACTTCTTCTGCGTACGAAATTTTTTTTGTTATTTAAAGAAGGTGGGTGATTTGTAATGAAAGCAATGTGATTTCATTCGTTCATACTTTTTCTAATATACAAAAATTTAAGTTTGAGAAAACACTTCAGATAAACCAATAGTTTTTTTTAAGTAACATTCTCATTAGTAGTTTTAACTGAATGGTATATAACATTCTCAGGAATTGTCTGGTTTCGTTTTTGGATTTTTTCATATATAAAAGAATTATTATAATATCTGTACACAGCTTCAATTTACTCAAAGAGATGCACTTTTCATTACTGCAAGCAGTGCATGCAAACCGAACCTGCAAGACATTATCTGTAATGGGAAATTTTATATCAATATATTCACCCCGCTTTGTTTGCGAATATCCAAACTGTAGGGAACTCTTTTCGAATGAAGAAAGCACTTGTGGCACTCATGAGTTTTTGCATCCTTTTCCTGTTTCTACCCCGAAACCTGCGACCTGATCATTTTAGTATAAACATAACATAAACAAACCCATTTGCATGATTAGAGCATTCAAAACTAGATTGATTACAGTTAACACAGTTAGATTACCCGAAACTGAGGGGGGATTTAAAGAGTCATACTTTTGTACATTTTCAAATATCCAGACCTCAGGAAAGTCCTCACGAATCGGAGTGTCCTGGTCGAGGTGAAATGCCTCATTTAGCATATACGAGACAAAGGGTAATCTATCTGCATGAGAATCAAACCAGAAGGTCTACAGTTAGTCAAGGTAGACTACAAGGAAATACCTCAACCTCAGTTGTCATTATTTATTTGTCAGTGCAATCGCAGTGCTAATAAGTGTAGTGTTTGATCGTCATGCAAGGTCCTATGCACCAAGGTAGGCACCTACCTCGTGTTGCTCAATTGCCATATCCAGATCTCAGCGAAGTTCTCACGTATCTGTGGAACGTCTTCAGCTGGCTCTGTGTATGTTTCTTCTTGGATGGACAATTCGCCTATATCGTCCTCTAGCACGTCTGATATGTAAAAGGGCCCGCTATCATACTCATCATATGAGCGAGTAGCTAAAATTTGTATTCAAGAACAAGAAGTCTTCATTCACACTACAAAACTGAATAGAAGTCCTGCTGACCACGACTAACTCACAAGGCAACATTATTTACAACTTCCCTTTCTTCTGGTTCATCCTAAACTATCGCAGTCTTCAAATGATGTTTGTAGATTGAGACTTACCAAAACTATAAGGGTAATTGATGTTGGTGAGGGTCACTAAGCCCGATGTCTGTCCGGGATAGCTGCCGTAGCCTTGCTGCCAGGGCGTGGAGGTTTCGTACTTGTTCAGGCCATTGAAGACATCATCCTTGGACAAATCATTTCCGGATTTGAGCAACAAAACACTTTGATCCACGCCAAGCAGACCCACATACGAATCTGCATCGGTTTTGACCTGTAGCTTGACCTCCTCACTGGGCTTGACATCAATCGGAGCAGTGATTTTAATCTGTTTAGGAAATGGTTTAGAGAGTGAGCGAATAATATTTTAAATTTGCAATGTATTGATAGTTTACTGAGTTCTCGAAATCCTTATCAAAGTCAATTGTCTTTTCGACGAAGCGCAGCTCATTGTTTACGGCATAGTATACGTAGATAGAGGCCTTGGGAACCATCTCAAAGGTCGGCTCGAACTTGATAGTGTGTGTCGTACGACCCTCGGGAACTGCCACTTGCTCGGCCTTCACAATATTGCCACGCGCGATAATCGCATAGACAAAGTAGGGAATGGGCTCTTGGGCCACCACATCAAACGAAACGTTCTTTCTCAATTTGGGACTAAGGAAGGAATATATTTTATATATATTTTTATATATTTTATATTTAACTTACTTCTTGGTATTGACTTCAATGGAGAGTGGCGAATCGACTTGGCGTGCCTGCTCGTATTTAGAGATTGATCCTACGTTGGAGGTGACATCCGCATACGAACCGGATACTTGAAGATACGATCTTTCCAGTTGCGGCAGCGTAACATTGAATACGGCAATACCATTACCGCCAAGAGGTGCCTCAAACTCGTATTTCCTTTCTTCGATGTGTGTGCTGTGCACTTGTTGACGAGGGTAGGGGAACGAATGAGGATAGTACATGCCATATGGAGAGCCGAAGGAGAGTTTAACCTTCTTTGTTGTATCGCGTACAGGAGTTCCATCAACATTTTTGACCGCAAGTTTATAGATGAACACCTTGTTCGGATGATAGGTACTTGGGTTGTCGATACCCTCCAGCTTGTAGCGCTGCGCATGGAGGTTCACAGTGGCAGATGCATTCTGCTTATTGCCCGTCAGCTCCTCGGTGACCTCAGCAAACAGTTTCAGTGGCGATAGATACCGGCTCGACCACGAGCCCGTGAACTCTACGTGACCCTTTCCATTGACATCGATTGTCTTGTTCTGGTTGAAGGACTCTTCCGAGGAATACCAATCGCGGACACGGGACAGGGACACGGTAGCCTTGCCCTTCACTGGCTTGCCGTACGTGTACTTGGCTCGAATCGTGGCCTTGATTACTCCGTCCTCGGCCACGACATCTTTGTCTGTCTCCACGACTACTTCGAACTTGGGCAACACATACTTGGCCACCTCGAAGGACTTCGTTGCGACACTTTCATCCCCCACCTTGACGGCTAGATTCCAGTTACCCAACACTGGTTGATCCGATAGCTGCAGCTCTCCCGCATAGACTCCCTTGGTCAACTTGATGTCGGACACTTGCTTGATCAGATTCTGCGCTCCATCGTTGATCTCTATCTTTATGGGACTCTCAATCACGGCCGGTCGTGTGTTGGCATCCAGAAAGATCACTCGGAACTGCACCAGATCCGCTGGCTTGTAGGTTGCCTTATCGGTTTGTATGTAGATCGACGGCTTGTTATCGGCATAGTTCAGTTTGGTCGAGTTCTGGAAGATAATTCCCTCGATGCCGACTGCTGTCAAGTTATAATCGCCACTCGCCAATTTCGGCACTTCGAATTCCACATTCTTCGTCGACATGGGCTCTACCTCGATCTGTTTGGTCTCATTGTACGATGGTCCAGTGATGCCCACCTTGATGACGCTCTTTCCCTCGGCCTTGTGCACCGACACGGCAACATTGTACTTGTAGTTGGAGCGTATAGTGCCAGGTCCGATAACCGAGTACAGACTGTAATGCACAAAAATATTTTATTGTTCCGAGAAACACTGCTAATTGTTTGGGATTTTTTTTTGCATACAACCAAACTTAAAGTGAATATATTGACTTTATGCAAATGTATGCGACTTTGAGATACGCTAGGTCGATTTGAGAAACGTTTCATTCTGGGAATCTTTATTTAGCTGTGGAGATTCTTCTACTAAATAGTTTCTGCCTACAATTTTTGTAATTAACCCAAAGTAAAGCAAGTCTTTTGTAGTCTCTGCTCTCTTCTGCATTTGCAGAGTATAAACAAGTCGATTGCCAACTTTAAGTTATTAATTGTTAAATAAACCGGATTTTGCAGTGTTTATCAATTACCAACTCCAAATCACCAGACGCCTAATGAAAGCAATGTTCTGTCTCTCAGAATTTCACTGCTCATCCATCATTAATTTGTCATTATATCCCCCTCCCTCTCCAGCTTTCAGATTTCAGATTTATATGTTATGCAACACAGATATTTAATTAGCGTTGACGAGCCCATAAAACGGCTCATCAGTTGGCCCGAAAACACTTTATTGCCGGCGAACGCCCCCTTTCAATCGAGCATAATTAAGAGGTTTTCGGTGTATCTGCAACAAGGGACGCGATAACGTAGACGTGAACGTAACATGACTGTGATATTGCCATGCATACTCTCTTCAGTTAACGACTATTGGACCGGTTTGGGGGAAAACAACAACAATGCCGACACAGGTATTCCTTAGTCAACACCTTATCTTGCTTGGCGTCTTGAATGCATTCAGAATCTTCGCTTCATTGTCTGTGTCTAAGCTGACCCCGACTTGAACTTTGTTTAACAGATAGAAGGTACAACAATAAAGTACTTTCCATAGAATGTATAGAAGTATTTAAATTCGCTGATAACCTTGTTGACTCTAGGTTAGAAATCACTTACCCACTGGCATTAATAAGCACTGCCAATTGAAGAACACAACAGCAGAGAGCGAAAATTCGCGACATGATCGCGCTTTGTTTTAGTTTATATGAAACACGCGATATATATATTTGCTATATCCAATTAAGGGCTCCCGGGTGATTCACGCTATTGTTTAATAGTATTTTTTTCGCCTTTTATTTTATGTTTTTCACTATCTGCACATTTAATGAATACACACAGCACAATGAGCCAAGCTCGGCTTCGGCTTCGGTTTCGGGTTCGCTTTGAGCGATCACAAGAGACGTTTCGAACCGAATCGATCGCCGCTCCGATCCACAATGAGCTGGCTGCGCTGTGCAGCACGTTTAAATGTAGTTTCGCCATGGAGACGAACCCCCAATCGGGTAATCGGGGAAGCGGGCAATCAATACACTCGCAAACACAGCACAAGCACACAGACAGGCAGACAGTGTTCTCTGTGAAATTCCCCGGCACGCTGCTAAAGCTCAGATGTATCTTTTTGTTTACACACATTATACACATTTAAATGTGTGTATGTACATATTGTTCTTGTGTGCATACGTCATCGATGGTACTGCGAGCAAGTTCTTTTCATTTGTTTGTTTTCTGATGACACGATAATGAGCCGGTGTGCGGCGAAATGTTTGAGATTGACAATATTTAGCATTTCAATTTTTAAGAGTTAACGCAGTGTTATAATGATGTTATTGATTGTGAATGAGTTATTTATGTGTTGCCTGACGCAATGTAAAATAAACCTATTGCACTTGGGATATATATATGTATATTATATGTTATGTTTTTCCAAATTCGGCAATCCACAGTTATTCGCCGATTTTATCTTGATTGTCATTCAGTTCCGACTGTATGACTATCAAAGACAAATACCGAACTTTATCAATTTCCTGCCGTTAAAACTCTATTTTTGACTTATGCATTTTATAACTATGTACATACAGAATTTATTGCATTTATCTTTATAAGGAACATAAGTGATAGATAAGAGCGAAGATATTCAAAAATTAGGCAAAGTGAGAATAAAAGTTGACTTATAATGTTTATTTTATAACACTAAATATTCATCTAATTTCAATCTCAATTCCACAACACAATCCACTTTAAATTCGTAAAAAATGATAGATTGTCATAATGCACCAATTATTACCCTTAACAATTACCCATCGCAAATTGCCCCAGATTTGCGTCCCAGCATTGCCGTGAAAAGATTAAATGCCTTACCGTTCCAAGACCACAACCGAGAGTGTCCAAATGAAAAATATTTTTATTTCCCGTTCCACATCCACATTGATTTACAACACAGTCCACTTTCAAAATACAGCAAAGAATATCCTATAATTCCCCATAGTTCCTCCTATATCTTCACAAATCATTTTTAATTCGCCATTGCGAATTGCCCATGATTTACGGCGAAAGCATTCAATCTCTTGCCCAAATCCCCGGCTGTTTAACTTAGCCAAGACATTAGGGTTGCTGTTGTGTAGGTCCACTGCGTATATATGACATCCACAATCCACTTTTACAAAGCAAATATAAAGCAAAGAAACATCCCCGTTATTCCCTATAATATCCCATAGTTGTCAACATTTCCTCTTACTTTCCTTTAATTCGCCGAAAGCTTTCGTAGTGGCAAACAACTTGCTGGTCACCTTAGCCGATACAACAACCTACGCTGTGCCAAAGCTATAACCGTTTCAACCGTGAAGGCCGTTGGAGACTTGGCGAGCAAGGTCAAGCTCATTTGGGCGGAATTAGTTGCCAGCGAAAATGAAAACAGCAAATGTTGGTTCCGCGAAAAAAGAGATTTAAAATGTGAACGCAAAGTTTTTAAAAATACTTTTATCTATTTCTAAATATCTCTCGGATGAAAATGTGGATCTTCCTGGTGCCAACAGTTGAATCGTTTACTCATTTTAATAATTTTAGTAAATGATTTCTTATTATTTGCATCATTAGCTCTGTATTTTCTTAACAATGAAACCGTAGTGTGGTTTCAAAGCACATGCCACGGCCACCGAAATCACTGTGGTGGATCTTAGCCACCTCCGTTTTTAACTAGGTACTCTTTAGTCGATTACACCACCAAATAGCCTTGGCGCACACTTAAAGTAGAGTGCATTAATCGATTTTACGCTCAATTCCCCTTAATCACATTCAGGTTTTCTCTCATTGTGCCTCCCACATGCCGTCTCTTTCTGCCTGTCGGCATGCCAAAAATAGCGCATGCTCTGCCCACACTCAAAGTTGTGCCCCAGTCGAGTGCAGTGTCTATTTTAAGCTTTCGAGTGAAAGCTGCACAGCTGTGGCTTTTGCCACTTGTCTGGGCACTTTGGAGGCGGCCAGCGAATGCCTTCGATAGCTCAGTTGGTAGAGCGATGGACTGTAGAGTTCTCCTTCGAGGCTAGGTGTTGCGAGCAGTGGCAGGACTCTAGATCAAACAACAGCCGACCTAGATAGCGCTTGCTCTTGTACCATCAGTTTATTGAATCGTGATATGTTGAAATCCATAGGTCGCTGGTTCAAATCCGGCTCGAAGGATTTAAATATAATTTTTTACGGATTCTTTCTATTTTCAAATTTTATTTATTTTTTTAAATTTATTAGCTTTGTTTCAAGAAATTAAGGTATTGATAAATGGCATTGATGAGCGGACATTTACCCGGGATTTTTGAGTTTTTGGTTTTTGAGTCAGCAACCAGTTATTCCCATATAGAAGTTTCTGTAATGTAGGATATCTTACTGATTGATGTACAAACCATATCTGTCTTAACTTGGTTTTTGATGCTGATTAAGATTATATATACTTTTCTTGAGGTTGGAGATGTCTCCTTCTGTATATAGATCAGTTTTCGGTAGGTCTTGTAGAGATATTAATATAAAGCAACCAACATTTAGAAAGTCAAATCTCTTTAATTTATTTACACATATATTTTTCTTTAATGTTATTCAAATTAATTTAATTAATTTTAATTTTATTTAAATTTAAACTGGAAAAAATATATATTTTTTATATATTCTCTTACAAATAATACCGATATTCATCTACCTGCAATCCATAATATTAATTCGCCTAGTCGCTTATTTCGCTCTTTGTCATCTATTGAAACTATTATTTATGAGACAGGTATACCGATATTAATAACATTTTTTACATTCAACTTCTATCTAGTCTGATATACAATCTTACTTTATATAGCAGCAATATATCGTAGTTTACTGAGTGCTATCCCTTCACCCGCATCTCGTTTACTTTGCTTTGCACTTTCTTTGCGGGATTTGAATTTCGTTTTCCAAAATCAAGTACAAATTGCTGTAAACTTTTCTGCAAGGTTGACTGAAATTTCAGCTGCTGCGAACGTGTACGAGTATTACCTCCAGCTATCCAGGGCACTCAAGCACACACACACACCCACACACACACACACACACATGCAGGCAGACACACACTCGCAAATGGCATTTGGCAATTTCACTGGTCGCGTATCCTTTGGCGCTCGGGACTAAAGCGCTTGATATATCCATTTCGTTTGGAGGATTCTTCGCGTGCCTGTTAAGAGCTGCGAACAACAAAAGCAATTGTTGTTATCGTTACTCTTGTTGTTGTTGTTGTTGTTGCTCTTTTTGTTGTTGCTGTTGTTGTTGTTGTTGTGTATTACATGCGTGTGAAGCGGCAACACAATCCAAAAATGGGGAAATTGTTCATTTTCATGAGCTGAACTGGCTCTTCCTCTCTCCATCTCCCTCTCTCACTCTCTCTCTCTCCCTCTCTGTGCGCTGTGTGTGCGCTTTGTGTTTATTTATTTAAGTGTTATTTCGTTTTATTTTACAAAATTGAGTTATAAACAAGTTTTGAAAATTGTTTAAATGGAAAAAACAGATTGAGTATCCTCCGCGCTGCTTGCCTCATGCAGCAGCAACAACAACAGTTGCAAACGCAACTCCGAGTGGCAGCCACTTGAGCACATGTCAAGTGGAAAATCGTTTTGTTGCTCTCGCTCCCACATCCTCTTCCCCCCCTTGCCTGGTGCCTCTTCATTTCGCAAATGTGCGGGCGCTATGAATATGTTTCTGATAAACTTTATTTATATATGCAAATCGTATAATGTGCTGGCAAACGGCAAAAGGGTTCTGGCGTCTAACTTGAATTGGTTTGCCATTCAACAACATCTGATATATGCGAGTTCATACATTATAATATGGCTCCCTTTCCCTCCATCCTCCTCCTCTTTCTCCAACTTCCCTCGGCACTTGGATAATTTCCGTTTGAAATTTCCTTTAAAGCGCCGCTTTTCCTTATGAAAATATATACACCCTATAACAGGGTCTGCTGTGTGTATGTGTGTGTGTGTGTTTCGCGGCACCTTATCCAAAGTTTTCCAGCTGAATGGCATTTTCTTTATTGTCATCGGCAATGTTCCCTCCAATCTGCAACTGAAACTCTCAACTCAAACTTGGCAACATTTAGCGATTTGTTTATTTTGATTAACTGCCACTGCCACCTTTGTTGTTGCTACTGTTGTTGTTGTTCTTATTGTTATTGTTGCTTTTGTTACTGTAGCTGTTGTTGCTGCTGTTTGCACAGGAAGTAATTGAGGCAATGTGACGCGTCGCGTTAGGGGCTGATAACTTTTTTTGCTTCACACATCGCACGAACGCATTAACAACGCGCAATAAAACAAAGCACGTAGGGGAACCTCGATACCCTACTCCATGGGGTGTTCATTGGGTAACGATTTATGTATGCGTATGTATACGTTTGTATATTATTGAATATATATTCACGTATATTTAAAGAAGAATTTGAGTTAAATTTCAGGTCACGGATATTCAAGAAAAAATCTGCGATAAACTTTTAAATACGTTTATTGTTAATCATCTTTAGCAGGCCAGTTCTGTTAGTCTGTCTGTCGGTCTGCCTGCCTGCCTCTTAATCTGCCTGTCTGTCTGTATGAACACCTATATCTTAGAGACTGTTAAAGCAAGATACTCTAAAACTTGTGACAGCATTCGAATGTATTGCAGTTCAATAAAGAGTCATTTAGTATTTCTCCACGCCTTCTTCCGACTTTGTAAATCTATAAAAATTAAATTTAAAGTGTTAAATTAAAGAAAATTAATTTCAGATATGCACAAAGATAATGACTATCGAAAGCTTCTAAAAAACATGTTCTTATCTTATATATAAGAGCAAATATTCAAACGAGCTAAGAACTACAGCAGGAAGTCAAGCTTAGCCATTAAAGAATTCCTTCCAACTCGCTGAACAACCTAGAAGAAAAACCAAAAGAAGAAAGATCCTTAAAGTATTTCCTCAACACAGTGAAATCTTATCACCAAAGTGACAAAAATAGCCTCTCAGCCTCAGATTATACTGTGTTTTTTTATGCGTTTTCATTCATAAATGCGACAGTGTTTTCCCATTTCTTGTATCTGTTTTAATTTCTTTTCTTTTTATTTGTCACATTTCAAGAGCTGCCAAAGCTGCTTGGTTTTTTTTTTATTTATTTATTTTATGCGTTTCAATTGACAATTTGAAATCCCACGCGCCGTCAGCCTTATCGGACGCGCGCCATAATGAAGGCACTTCAATAAGGCACCCCCTCCCCCCCGGCTGCCGTGATGTCTTTATTAACGAGCTGTGGAGAGGGGGTCAATACTATAAAAATATTAATGTTGCCCAATAAAAGGAGGGAGGTATAAGAAGAGGACCGTGGGCAGGCAAGAAAGCGATTAACCCAGAAGATACCAAAAGGGGGCCAAAGTTTTTGGCAGCTTAACAACTTGAGGCAAATTTTCTATATTTTTTTTGTTCGGTCCTGTAACGATAACAAATCGCTTACGGTTAACAGGCGGCATTAATTCTCATTGTGGCGTAATTTTCACAGCGCCATTTATTGGCTAATTAAAACGGAGGCGGAGCTGGGGTTGGACTTCGACTCGGAACTGCCCCTTCAAGATGGGAGACATCCTGCGCCGCGGGCTGAACACAGAAGCAGCAGAATAATGACCGCAATTAATAATTTTGACAATTTACACAACATTGCGCAAAAGATAAGGCAACGGACAGAGAGACGGACAGACAGAACGAAAGAAGGAGGCACAATCGAGCAATTCTTTTTGATTTGCTGACAAACCGGAGGCAAACTTGAACTCTTTGCCAAGTTGAAATTATTTGTATTTAATTGCATATTTATTGGCGCATTTTATTTTAATTTTCACATTTTATTTGTTTTCATCTTTAGAAGGGAGTAAGTATGAAAGGAGTGATTTTATTTTTGCAGAGGGTACATCAAATTTTGTAGAAGAGCCTCAAATGCGCCTTGTCATAGCATATATCTTCTGAATCCTGAAGCATCCACAGAGGAGCCAAACTAGTAATGTCTGGTGTGCTTTCTTTTTTTTCTTCTTGGTGCAATTTTGCAGAGAGTTTTCACTGCTTTAAATAAGTGAGAATGATTAGAATGGGAACAATATATCGTACAGCTGTCTAAATCTGTTAAAATTTAACATATGTTATTTAACATATTATAATTATAAATACAGCAGTCTGATAAATACCAGAACAATGTTATTTAATTCAGTATCATTATTCACGTATATATAAATAAAAAAAGAAAAGGGAAGATCGGAAGAAATAACAACCTGTGCCTTCCAAAAAGAGTCTTACTTTCTGTTTTTTTATTTATCTTTCATTTTCTATTTGTCTTATACTCTTTAAAATTACCTCAAAAGGAGTAACCCTGCTTCTTCTTCCTTTCCCCTTTCTCCTTCTGCTGCTGCTGACAAGCTTTCAGTGCATCCCTTTTCACTTTTCTCGCTGTTCTGTTTTTGCTCCTCATTCGTTTATTCGCTTAACTTGCGTTAAAGTAAATCAATTATTTTAATTCACGTTGACAACTCGCGTCATTTGCAGCCCGCCCAATTTTTTGTGGTCCGCTGCTCTTTTGCTCTTGACATGGGTATGTCAACGGGGTCCCGAACAGCGCCGCAGGAGAGGGAGGGGGGGGGGGTTTGTGGGTTAAGTGGAACGTGGCGGGGTTTCAATAGCAAGCCGCAAGTGAAAGAATGTCATGCATAAAATGTCAATAACAGAGACGCGTGTTTTCGAATATGAATGAAAATGAATGCGATTGAGTGCGGCCATTCAGCGTTTTTGTGTCGCATTTATACAGCTTTCCCTGTCCCCTGCGCCCTGCCACTCCCCCTTGGGGATAATGCTTATTAAAGCGCTTTTGTTTTTGCTTGAACTTATTCAACGCTTTTCAGTTCGCATTTTATTAAGATATTTTTTACTGTTCAGTTCGAACTTTTCATTTATTTTAAGCTTCCGAACATATTCGATTTATTAGGCCGTGAATTTTCCCCTCTCCTTCTCCTCTTCTACTCTTAACACTTTTCACCTGCACTATGGTAAACTCGTTGCAAAATGAAATGAAACTAAAATGTCTACTTCGAATATCGAAAGCAGAAATGCAGCCAAGTGTAATATCTCCATAATAGAAGCTCTTATTCGGCCTCTCTCTCTACCTCTCTCTCTCCATCTCTCTCCCTCTGGCTTTTGTGAATACGCCATCATCATTTTCCATTATCATTAATTACCCGCTCTGAATGGTGAATGGTCCGAAAAGTTTACAGCATTCTCCCATTGCCCATAATTACACACAATACAACAAAGCTTGCTGGAATGCCCCTGCACGCTCCCCCCTCGGCCTACTTCCATTCTAGTCTCCGTCTGCCAAAGGATGCTTGAGCGGAGCACGAAGCAGGCAGGACAGAGGAGCAAACTTATGACAGAAATTCAATAGCGCATGCAATTGAAGAAATTATTGTGCAATTTCAATAACTTTCAATTGGGTTTTCAATTTTCTGCATACACTTTTTGTGCCGAACTTTATCTTATCTTATCTCTTTGTTGCCTGCCCCTGGCCACGCCCTTTGGCCAAATCGAATGGAGCATAAAGAAAGAATATGAACTGAAAACTTTAGCAACTCTTCGTCTGTCTTCTGACGATTTCCTTCGTCGTCCATTGAGGAGCCCATTGCCCAAGTAGAGCTGAGTGCTGCCTTAACCCAAAGGAAGGCAGAGGGGCAGGGCGACTAGAGAGGAGTGCAGGGTTGTAGCTCCAGCTCTATAGTCGAATTTTGCCATAACGAGAGACAATAAAATAATAAAGTTGAAAAACTGTAAGCAACAGGCGGAGCAGGCAAAGAAAGAGGACGTTTTCTTTAGGTTCTTCAATTTGCAAAGGAACTTTCAGCGTAACTATAGACTTGGTATATCTTTATGGCAGTTTGAAGGGGATTTATATATGCGTACAATATCTTTATAGCAACTAGATGAATTGATGAGCTGTATAAAGTTTAATACGATAGATTTCTACTAATCTAGAAACAGTTTATCCATATACCAGTGAGAGAAATGCGAAATAACGTAGCATAGACCTCAACTAATATAGTAATAGTATAGGTATCTTTATAACAGATTTAACATTTTAAAGTCTCAGTTATTACAGATCTACGTGGATAGAACAATATAAAAAGTAGGCCTTTATTCTTTAATCCAGCCTTATGAGTATATCCCTCCCAACTATGGCGTATTTCTTCACTCTTATAGCTAATACACACAGTTCTGTTGTTAAAAGAGAAGGTTTTCTTTAAGTTGATCAATTTGAGCAAATTCTTTGAGTATAACTATAAACCTAGCATATCTTTATAGGAGCTTTTAAGAGTTATTGATCTGCTTGAGAATTCAGTTAGCATATATATTGGAATTTTGTGTCTTAAAAGCAGCTTTAGGCGACTTCTTTATCTCGATAATATTTTGTCATAACCATACGTATATCTATCTATCTAACCATCTATCTAACTATCTATCTAACTATCTATCCATCTATCTATCTGTCTATCTTTCTATCTATCTTTCTATCTTTCTATTCTATCTATCTATCTATCTATCTATCTATCTATCTATCTATCTATCTATCTAACTTTTTGTCTACCTATTTATCTATCCATTTATCTATCCATCTAATTTTTCATTATCTATCATACATAACTATAACATACGATTTGTTCTCCTATATCTTCTCTATGCCTTCGTTAATTTAACATTCTTCCCATTTATAGCATTCTTCTACACTTTTATAGCTGCATAAATGATATTATTTACTTTTATAGCACACATTTTATGGCGCAGTCCGGCTGATTTGTTAGTACGGGCTGACCAAGCAGAGTTGCCGGCCAGATAGATGCGACTATTAGCCCGACTGGGCACTCGGCTTATGCCATAATAACAAAATATGACGCCATTTGGCTGCAATTTGAAGAGCTTAACTATGTAAATCTTTTAATATGGCCAACGGATGCAACGGCAGCAGCAGCGGCAGCGTCGGCGTCGGCAGCGCAGCATAGAAAATAAAAATTGCATAAAAAACTAGAAGCATAAACCAGAATGCAAACAGCGTCACGGCGACGGCGACGGCGGATGAAGCCAAAAGGCAAACAATGCAATCCCGCCAAGAACTCTGCTGGCACAGCTCCCAACGGGCTGACGCCCCTTCTTTCCCTCACTCCCCCTGCTTCGCCTCCTGTTTGTGCTCCCAGCGGAAGACATAGAACGAAATATGCCTCAAGGCGCAACGCGCGGAGCTTGGCAAAGTTTTTCGCATAAACATGAAAAACATGAAAAACAGCAAACAACTTGCGAAACTCACCAAACTGGAGTTAAGGGCAGGTGTGGGCAGGATGATGGGAGGGGGAAGGGGTAGGGAACCTTGGCCGGGTTATGCATAAAGCAGCCAGCGGCACAGAGTACATGATATATGCATCAGCTGGCACATAGATATATCTATCTCTGCCCCTCTCTTTCTATTCCCTTCTCTGCATATCATATGTACGCGCGAGATACGTGAGTTGTTTCCGCAGAGAAAGAGAGAGAGATAGTTGGATAGTGCTGCTCTGTCTGCTCTCTGCTTGTCTGTGCCCTGCGGGGAATTGTTGCGAGCAAGCTCTGCAATTGAAACATTATTTGCTCGGCTCGACAAATAGCGCAGGTCAGGGAAATGCAACCGAAATACGTAGAATCTTGAACAGAAATGGATGAGAAAGAGAAAAAGAAACAAGATTGAAAGTTACAAGGTTTTAGGATCATCTAATTGCACTTAAAACAGTCTTTAATTTGTTTAGAATAATAAAAAATAATTTTAGAGCTCCTAAATATGTTAATGGTTTCAATCCTCTGTAGATTTGGCATATGTTTTTGAATATATTTCATTTTAAGAACTTAAAATTCCGTGCTGAAATCAATTAACCCAGTCAAAGTAAACACACAAATCGATTTTAAAAGGGTTACCAATATTCTAGAAAGTAAACAAAATTCTTTCTCTATTCCTAGCTATTTAGGGTGCAGGGTAATTACTGCCCCTCCCCCGCCAACTGAGCCAAAAACAAAGGTCTCCCGTTGGAGACCTTCAAGAGCTACGCCCTCGTGTCACGCGCCCTGTGTAACACGATATGCACCCAGTGTACTGCTAGGTACTGCTCGCAAGAGGGTTGCAATTCGAACTAGTACATCGACATCGAGTCTCATTTCAGTGGCGCCCCACTCAGCACGTGCCTCAGTTCTCAGTTTTTACCCAACCATTAATCAAACAATTAGAGCTGGTTGTGCGTCAAGTAACTGACGCAGCCCCTCCCTCCCCCCCTTCTTCCCCTTCCGTTCGACCGTACGCCCACAAACGTATTTGCATAAATTATGGCTTCATAATAACCGCTATTTGTAATTTTGGTCACTGCAGGGCGTTCTAACGCCACGCCCACTCTTAACACCCCCGAGTCGAGTTGGCACTGGTTCGAGTTGAGTATGTCAAGCCAAAGGGTTTGTGCGAACTGACGATGATAAAGTGATGCCGAAGGATTCGATGCAAATGAATCTGACAGATTTACAGCAAGCTGGGTTAAGTCCTAAAAAGGGCGATTAATAAGTAGAGAACTATAGTGGAGATGTAGAGGTATTCAAGCTTAGAAGTTGTGGAGATTTTAAAGGCTGAATAGAAACTATTTGAAGGTCTTTTAATTACAAGAAGAATAATAGCACAGAGTGGCAATAGAAGTAGAAGTATTCAAGTTTATAAGTAGAAAAGGGACTCTTCCTAAAGAATAAGTAAATATTTTAATGAAAGAAGAAAGGTATAATTATAGAATAGAACAGTAATAAAAGTATAGTAAAGGTTTAGTTAAGTATAAAGACTATGTAGCACTTACTACTGAGTGTATCAAATATCTTATTTTGGCACCACATTTTCTACTTCATTTATAGTGAATAAAATAATATAAAAAATTTTCCTATAAACTAGCAACTATCCGCTCTCCAAAATGATTAACACTTTATATATAACTTACCCCCTTCAACTGGCATAATAATTTTAAATTCCCCACTCCACAATCATCTTCATCCAATCAACGCCTCATTAATTGGTTGTGTGTCCTTGCTAAATGCAGTGGATCGTATGTGTGGTTTGTGACTTGACTGACAAACAGAGCACTTGGGAATTTCAAGCAAGTTGAGCCTGTAAACGATTTGTAATTGCAAATGGCAACACTACAAATCAGTTGGACAACAGCAATTATGAATGCAGTGTGTGTGTGTGTGTGTGTGTGGGTCAAGCGAATTAAAGCTGCCCTAGCGAGTTGGCGATTATCGAGTGCAGCCTCCTCGTTTCCTCGTCTCGACTCGTCACGCAGAACAATAACAATTAAAATGTACGACAAGTGCAGATTGAAGATGTGTTTGCCAATCCTGGCAGGGGAGAGGCAAACAATCCCCAGTGTGTACCTAGAGCTACCTAAAAAGCATAAATAATGGCATGGCTAGGCAGGTTGGAGGGAGGGAGAGAGGGATCGGGTGAGCTGAAGGTGGCAGTAAATGAATGACAAACGGCAGCAGTCAACTACAGCAGGAGCAAGAGAAGCTGCACTGGCAGCAGCAGCACTGGCAACTCCAGGTCCGAGACCGTCTCCAGCCTCTCCAGTGCCGATGACGTCAACGCCATCATTGTCAGGCCGAAGCCCGAAGCTGGGGGACAATGTTGAGTGCAAAGGCGCAGCGCGTCGCAGAAGGGAGCTCTGCTGCTGTGCTACCTGCTCAGGTGGTATCAGAATTATTGCAAGCTGTCTACATGACCAGCAGAGCAGGGCCAGACCACGCAGCATAGAGAGACAGACAGACAGCAAGGGAGTTAGGCAGAGAAAGAAGAGAAAGGGAGAGGGAGGGAGACAGGCAAATGGGTTCGCCCTGACACGCTGAACTCCCCGCTGCAAAATGAGAAAAATCTTGTGACACACACCGGAAACTGGAACAGGACACACACAGACACTCGAACACGAACACACGCACATACACAGAGGCACACACACACACACACACATACAGGAACACACAGGGACGCTTGCATAGGGAGGGAGACAGTCCAGGGACAGCAGCATCAAAAAGCAATGGCTTAAGTGCCCTGGCATTGTGACGTCTGACAGGCGCAGAACTTTCTGTCGGGGTAGACCAGCAAGTACGCCCCTGCACACTTGCCCTTCTCCTTCCCCTCCCCCTGCCTACCCCTCTCCCTATGCACCCGCACATTGGCAGTCGACTGGGATTCCCAGTTGGTACTTGCCACGCCATTGTTCTTTTCACTTTTTACGAGTGCGCTGCAAATGAAATGCTGCCCCGAGAACCCGCTTTCCCTGACACCCCCCACACGTCTTTCCACTCCTGCCCTCTCCTCTGCTGACGCCTGTTGCCACTGACTGCGCCCTGTTGAAGGTGTTCGACGGCGGCTGCGTTGATTATGGCCACCAATGCCGACTTAAGTGGGCCTCCTCTGGTTGCCGCTGCTCCTGTTGTTGCTGTGCCATGGCAGGAGAGGGGGGGAAGGGGGAGAGACTGCCCTGATGAAGCACCTTTTGTTGTAATGAGTTTCGAGTGCGATTTTTTGAAAAATTTCCTGTGCCACAAGCGCTTTTTATGATTTTAAGCGGCTTACGTCGGCATTTGGAGCCCGCTACAGGCAAGAGGGGAGAAGAAGAGGGAAGCGGGGGTAGTCCATGGTTGCCATGGTTAGGAAAAATGATTTTCATTGTGCGTATGGAACATTTTGCATTTCTCTGCTCAGATTTCTAGCAACAGCGCGATAATATGGCGGGAATTCCCCATGCAAACCCGCCAGAACCCGCTAGACTAGACCAGCAAGCATGAGGGATTAAAGGGAGGAGGAAGAAGTCTCTCTACCAGTGCAAGCTCAACCTACGTTTAAAGTCTTTAATAATCCACAATTCAGGAGCTCTGACTCGACTCTATTAAGGAGGCTCACACTCAATTATGTGCGACTCTATTAAAGCCTTGACTATCAAATTCCCCAAGCTGCCTAAGGCTCTGCTACTCCCCTCACTCTCTCTCTATCTCTCTCCACTCTTCTTCTCTGTCCTCTCTCCCTCTCTGACTTGCTTCCCATAACTAAAGAGCCGCTTATTGCATTTCACTTCGAAGTGAGAGGCGCCTGCTGCGACTCATCAATAAGAGACGCAGCTGTTTGGGGGGCGCCAAGTTCTTTCTGCATGCTCCCATTCCTCCTCACCCAGCCCCAGCTGGACACACTAAATTGATGATGCATATGGCAAACAACAGTAGTGGCAGCAACAACAACAACAACTGACAATTGCATTGACATTTGGACAGAGCAAGCAAGGAACACAGCAGCAACATGTCGCGTTGTCTGTGCACGAGTTTTAGGTTACTCCCCCCAACTTCCTCACCTGACTGGCAACAGACCGAAACATGACCATTTACTGGGCAGTCTGTGTGTGCCTCCGTATGTGTGTGTGCTGGTGTGTGTGTGTGTGCGTCTGTCTGAGTATCGATTGCAATTGCTTGATTTTGTCATTGGGATTTGTTGTCAGCTTGATTTTGAGGGGCCCTGCAGCCTTTGCAGCCTGCAGTTTATTTGCTCTGTCAGCCCCCATTTCGATTCCTATTCCGTTTCCAGTTTTCAGTCTCAATTGCAACTGCAACTGCAACTGCGATTTCGATGCTGCCTGTTGTCAGTTTATTTAGTTATCATTGCAAAAATGTTTGCTCATTGTTAGGGAGTCGAACTCGATGCGAAGTCGAGTGGGAGCTTTCTTGCGCCTTAGTTGCACCCGTTTCGGCAACCGTTTTGCAATTTAACAATTTTCATTTTCAAATTTCCTAGCCTGCAGTCTGCATATTTCCACACTTTCCTTCCCCTCCTCTTCTCCTTCTCTTTCTGCTTCTCCTCCTGCCTTGCGCTTTTGCATTTCCACACGCCTTTCTGTAATTGGCGCCGGGCAACAATTTGCATTTCGCATTCGACCATCGGATTGTGCGAATTTCACTTTGAATTTGCTACCCCCCCCTCTCTCTCTCCTTCCCTTCTTGGTGTGGGCCTAGGGCTGGCCACGCCCCGTTGCGCATTGAATTGAATTCGTTTATCAGTTCATTTGATTTTTGACGAGAGGATTTGCGGGTGCATTTTAAAGCAGATATAACGCTTAATTGCAGGCGTCTGCTTAGTCTGATTTCACTAATACCCTGTAAGCAGTGAGAAGGGCTGCAGTGTTACTAATAGTGCACTACAGGGTATCTACTAGTCTTGCAAGTGTAGGCTGAGTTGTTCAACTACTTGTAACTTATCATCAGCAAATGCTCGACGCTTCACAAGAAAGATTAACAAGGGAATTAAAATTCCTTGTAGGGTATCTCCTCGTCACGCCAACTCGCTTGTTTTTCTATCGGTTGCCGTGCTAATTGCATTAGTGTGCGGCCTGTTGAACCTAATGAGTGTGTGCAAGTATTTGTGGATTTCAAAATAATTTATCAATGGCAAAAATCTAAAACTAATGGATTACTCGTGCTGTAATCAAATCACACATCGATATTTCTGCGGCAAATTCGCTTTTTCAAAGTTCACAAAAAATTTACCACACAATTAAAAGTGTGTTAAAAATATGATGCTCTTTTTTGAATATAAAATATTATATTATATATTTTTTATATTATTCCAAATTCCATTTTTTATTATTTGTTTCTATTATTATTTTTTCTAGATACGGTACAATTTCATATGCGCAAACGATTCTTTTATTATTTATATTATTTTTATTATCATTTCCATTCCATTTCCATTTATTTTCGCGAGTTTCCTCCAGTTGGACCACCGCGAATACCACACCTTCCTCCAAGTGATATCATTACTGTTTTTTATTTCTTGGGTATCTCCTCCTTCTCTTTCCTTTCTAGTTTACAACGACGGGGGCTTCTCATCTTCTTTGAGGAGAATCTAGACTGATCCTTATCCTAATACATCTTTGTTCATCATCACACTGAGTTTCTGATTCTGAGAGTTGAGTGTAGTGTTGTACAATGTCTTATAGTTGTTGTAGTACATCACACATATCATCTTATTTATTCTGTATTTATTTGACTGGGCCTTAGTTCTTGTTCTGGTTGGAGTGTCATCAGAGTTGATTCCATCATTTGAGAGTATAGAGTTTCAGCTTAAGTCTAGGGCGTCTTGGGGGTTAGGGCTTACATGGCTGTACTTCTTCCACACATTACTACACATTATAGATTATATACACATTCTTCCTTATCTACTACTACTAACTGGTCTGGTCTGGGAGCGGGCACAAAGTTCATCATCATCTTATTCCAATTCAAGGCAAGTGCAAAGTGCAACACACATTTACGGGAGTATTTATCATTTACATATTATTACAGCTATACATATCATCATAGTTTATATATGTTACATAGTTTATATATGTTACAAACACTATTGCAGTTTATGGAGGACATACAAGAGTGTGTGTGAGACATCCATACCCGAGGCGGGACTCGAACCCGCAACCGGATGTGGCCCAGAGAGCAGCGCTGAGATCTCAACGCACTGGGCCACACCAGGTCGGCAAGCCCCGGGGATTCAGATGCCTACTATATACCTATGTCGTACGAGGGCTAGCAAAAGGTTTGTGTATCGGCTAAGGAGAGCAGTTTTAGTAACTTTGCTAATCTCTACAGATTAAATGTGCACAGGCTAAGGGGAGCATCTAAGGCAGTGTACTGCATGTGAGTATCTACTGCAGTCATCTACACCGCAAACACCGCATATATGAAGCAAGCAACAATCAAGCACCGCATGCAGTTCCATGATTTACAGAGTATGCAGTAGTCGTCTAACTTATCTTACCTTGGAATGCAAAGATTCTTCCCACTATGCGCAGCTTTAAATCAGGGACTTGAGCACGTTTCTCGCCCGGACACGTAGTCGCAAGCCAAATAGACGCAAGCCGTCAAGGGCGCAGGGAGGAGGGAAGGGAGGAAGTGCTCGATTTGGGGTCGCTTCTTGTCGGTTTATCGTTAGATGAGCAGCTGCTTTTGCATCTTTAATTGGAATTAAATGGGATTTTTTTAGTGAATAATTGAAGCGAACGACGCAAGTTGGCCCCATCACAGAGAGTATCCCTGCTCCGGCACCCTCTTCTTGCTCCTCTCCCCCCGCCTTGCCTATCAATTTCAATTATATAATAATCATTTCCGTCTGGCAGCTGCCTCCAACAGAGCCACCACGCCCCCCACTCGCTTGCCCTGTCAATCATAAAAAGCCTTCGACGCCTGCCAAGACGCCAGCTCGACCTTTGCTCTGACTCTGCCACTGGCTGCGTCGCCGGCTGTGGCACTGCCTCGTTGCAAGTTCACGCCAATTAGGGCTAATCAAATTATTTATAATGCTTAACCTAATTTCTGGCCTAGTCAACGATGTCGTCCTCGTAGTCCTCGCTGCAGTCGCCGCCGCCGCCTGACATGCCAATCTTCCCCTCCCTTTCATCCCTCCTCCCTCCCCTCGCTCGACATATAACTCAATAAAAACTGCGCTCCAATTTGCTGGCAACCAATATGCCAGAGCACTGTGTGCCAGGCTCGAGGCTGTAGGGAGAGCTGAAGTGCGGATGGGGTCGAGGTCGAGTTGGAGGTGGAAGTGAAGGTGGGGCAGCTCTCGTAGGGGGCAGGCAACACTTTCGCTTGTGGGAACTTTTGCAATAACCACTTAAAATTCACTCAGCTGTGAATTATGCGCACATCGAAGTGTTGTTCTTGTTGAAGGAGTCGAACACGAATCCGAATGGGGGCAACGCAATGTGGCACGAAGCAATAAATGGACGCATGTGGCACCCCTGACTGCTCCTGTTGCTGCTGCTCTTGTTCCTGCTGTCCGGGTTATTGGCTGCTCACAACGTTCATTTCGGCAACCTCTCCCTTACCCCCTCTCAGCAAGGTGCTGCAGTGAGATGCTTGTTTCACTGAGCTTTAATTGAAAAATCAACGTCTCTTTAAAGTGGAGGGAGAGGATGATATTGAGAGGGAAGGAAGTATGTCTTTAAAAGGATACTGTATGGTTTAATTGAATTTTTAAGTACTTTGCCAAGAATAAATACCAAAATTGATGTAAAATGTTGCCTGTTCCCAAGGAACGACCTTCTACAACAGAATATAGCTTAGAATTGATTGTAGATCTTTGATAGTTGAAGGGAAAGGCAGAGCAAAGACGTGCATTTTTAATGTGATGATAATTCTTTAATATTTTAGAAAGTTTTGAGGAAAGGTCTTCGATAAGAAAGTTTAACAAAGAAGCGAGAATATTTATTTGATATTTTTAAAAAATCCATGAGGAAACATCTTCATCAAGAGAGAGGTTAACAACCAATTAAAGATAAACAAATATATATAAATAGTACATGGTATATAATAATGATATTATAGGGTTTTGGCGACCTTTGTTTTTTAAACTCGTTGTAACTGGCACGAGGTCAAGGTACCAATTAAAATCAATTTGTTTTTAATTTTATTTGTTTTTTTTTTTTGTCTCCGATATATTTCGGTTACATGTCGGTAACCGTCTTCAGGGCTAAAAGACACTATATTACAAAATGTATATATAGTAAAGATAGCTAAAATATCTAATAATGTTATATCTTTGAAATGCTAATCTTAGGAGCTCTATCAAGGAGAGTTTGGGTAATAAGGAATTAACTTAAATAAGCAAAGATATGTTAGACTGATTTGAATACACTCGATGTACTGACAACAATAAATATTGGCTATACTATACTTTTTTTACTACCTTTTAATCGTTTCTTCCCCTACGAACAACTTCAACTTCTTTCCAACTTCTTTCTTTATCATTTCATTATAAATTTCTCGCATTAAAGTGCAAAAATAATCTAAGAAATTTGAACGATTTCTCTTCCGCATTCCTAGCGATTATTCTTGCGGGTTTTATGGCCGGCAAAGAAAAAGCAAGCCAGGAAGCCAAGCTGACTGGCAACTTAATTTGTCAAATCAAGTGTAATTTATCTTTCTCACTCGCCAATAGACGGCGACTTCCTCTGACCTCCCTTCCCTGCTTCCTCCCCTCTCTCTCTCTCTCTCACTTCGCTAAGTCATTCATTATTGTAATTTATTTGCAGCTGAAAATGCCAAATATTTATTTAATTTTGAGCATTCTTCAATTTATTTGTTTGCCCAATCGCAGTTCAAACAAAAATCTCCCCGCTCTCCCCTCGTCTACCCTCCCCCCCTCTTGGCTGAGTGACATTCGGCAGGGCGTATCGATTGCGATTAGTAGGGAAAATTTTCAATTTTCTGCCAGAGCTGTCAGTGTGAAAGAGAGAGGGAGACAGAGAAAAAGGAAATCAGAACCAAACAAACTTGCCCGGAGAATTCAAAACCAAAGTCTGCAGTCTGCCGGCGGCAATGTTGACACCCGTTGGCAGCTGGAGCTGATGCTGAAGCTGAGGCTAAGGTTGGAACTGCTGGCGGGGCTTCTCGTCTCGTCTCAGATCAGCACAAAAATATGGCTCAGTATTATCGATGGCGGTAACAATGGCAACGTCGAACGTAGCCGGCACTTGCTCCAGCTTCCTGGCTGCCTGACTGCCTGCCTGCCAACGAGGCACACAGCCTGCTCATGCCACTCCTCCTTCCCCCTCCTGCTACTGCCACCACGACGCGGTTTCTATTTGAAAACCATTTTGTTTGCTTTATGGATTTGCGGAGCTTAAAGTGGCTTCGTCGCTTCGTTTGCTCCGTTTTGCTATTGTTGAAAATTTCGAGGCGTGAATGGAAGGTCCCGTCTCCCTCCACCAGCCTCCCCTCCCTCTGTCCTTCTGCTGTACATGGGCAGAGCAAGTCAAGTGTTTGGTCTGGGCCTTGTTTTTGTTTTATTTCGCCGTGTTGACTATTGGCTTAGAGTTATGGCCACTGGCAACGGGAATGGGCTACAGGAACGGGCAACTGGCAACTGGCAACTGGCAATAGGCAACTGTTTACACACGGCCGCGTCGCGGCTTTTGTTTTGGGCGTCCTAAGACGGTTTAATTGCCAGGGTCGCTGGCGCTAATTTTTAGCCGGAGCTTCAGAGGAAGCAGCTGTGGGGCAGAGTGGCAAAGTTTGTTGTGGGATTATGGATTAGCTCGCTACCAGGCGCTGATTAAGTGCCAACTGCGTCACGACAACAGGTTGCCCTTTGAGAAGAGATCAGAAGAGCATGTAAGGAAATTAATTCAATTAAAATAAAATAAATTGGCCAAGGCCTTGAGACATTTCTGTGAATTTGTAAAGATGTAAGGAAATAAGTAAAAATAGGTTTTAAATTTTGAAGAAGCTCTTGAGACATTGTACAAATATTTATTAACATTTTTTTATAAAATTGAGAAAGGTCTTAAGATATTTTAGAGATTTTAAAAATTTTTATAAGCATGCAAGATAACTAATTTAAATGTATTAAAAAGTTGGTAAAGTTTTTGAAGTATTTTAAGAATCTTTATAAGGAATTTATAAGATATTTGGTATTTGATAAAAATATATAAATAATAACATTAAAAATTCCTTAAAATATTTTAAAAAATTAATTTAAAATATTTAATCTAACTTTACTTAAAAGTAAGCTCTTTGATATATTTGCAGTATTTAAAACATTTCTGAAATGCAAAGATATTTATTTCAATATGTTACTCTCAAGATATTTTATATATTGATTTATCTAACATTGTTAATAAATATTATTATCGATAAAGGTCTTAAGATATATTAAGGAACTTTAAAAAAATGTATTTTACATGCAAGTTAGTTTGTTTAAATTTCTAATAAAATTCAAAAGTCTCTACAAATATTTTAAATTTTATTTTTCCTTCACATGTTCATCAACTGCTTCCAAATGGAAACATAAGACTTCGTCTGCGAAAGGATGAACTGCTGTAACCTTTGGCTCTCGCTGATTGGACACCGAATACGAGGAAAACCTGCTGGAAAATCAACAAGAAAATCAAGGGAAAAAGCACTCAAGGAAAAACGCTTAATTAAGGTGAACCGAGTAACAAACTGCAGTGGAATAAAAGTTGCGTTGCTAGAGAAGTTAAGAGTTCCCGGGAATCTTTCATAATAATAACAAAAAGGGAGAGAGATTGATCAATTGGCCAAATTAAAGAGTTTCGATTGTTGTGTATAAGATTTGATCTGTTTATCAACCGTTTTAATTGGCATTTTCTACGCTTCTCTCTTCTCTCTCTCTCTCTCTCTCTCTGTATCTCCCTCTCTGCTTTGCTTTGTTTTAGCTGGCTTTTGCATTTGATTTATTTGCAGTTGCTCATTTCCGTTTTCGACGTCTGATTATCTCACTTGAGCTAAGCCTGAGCTCTCGCCTGGTTTTGTATCTATGTATGTGTGCAGCAAATGTATCTGTTTCCCACTCCTCCCCCTTTTCCTCCTCTTCTTCTTTCTCTCTCCCCTTCCTCGCCCGCTGCAGCTCGTTGTAAATTCGTTCTGGCAGCTTTAATGTTTGCCAAAGCGGAAATGAAAAACTTTTGCACGTAGTCACCAAAAGTGGCCAAGTGCACGTTTTCCCCCATCTTCAACATTGTTGTTGCGCCCTCCCTCTGCCCCCTTTTTCTCTCTACATGCTCCTCTTCTTTCTCTACAGCTTCTTCTTCTTCTAGTTCTTCTGCTTATTTTGTAGCTGTTGTTGCGCAGCGATGAAGCATGAAAAGTTTTGGTTTAATTTTGGCATTTCACGTATTTGCACATTTCACGTATTTGCACCCACACACACACGCACACACACATACAAACATGCTCTGCACTTCAGCAGCACGCACAGTGGGGCAAAACTGTTGAAAAAGCAGCTACTACAATTGAATTTCCAAAAATTAGCTGCTTTTCAAGCTAGATTTAGCTTTAAATACTTGTTCATTACGTAGTTTACTAATTAAGCGCTCTGCTGCACCACTGTGCAATGTCTCTCCCCTCCTACTCCCCCTCCCCCTCACTCAGTAAGCATCTAGGCACGCACACGCTTTCAGCTCTGACTTGGCTTGGCTCTGCCTCAGCTGGGCTTAGCCGAATTTGCACGCACGTCTGCTCATTAAATACGCATACGCATCGAGGGACGGAGACGGACAGACAGAGAGAGAGAGAGAGAGAGAGAGAGAGAGAGAGAGAGACAGTGCGAGTGTCAGATAGGAAGTCACATTCGGTACTCATCCAGGCCACAGACAGTTGCCATACACTTATAAATGTTGTGCTAGATAATGAATCTCTCTCCCCCTCTCTCTCTCTCTCTATTCCTCCCCCTCTGCCCCTCCCCTCATCCTGCTGCCTCTGCTGTTGTCTGCCTGCTTTATTTGCCTTTGTTGTCTTCAACTTTATTCATATCCTGTTAAAATGTATAACTTTGGGCTTTTCGGGTTATAAATTAAATGCAAGCACGGCCAACTCAAGGCGAGGGTACTTTAGTAGAGTATGGCCAGGGGAAGGAGGGGAGTGGGAGGGGACTGTGCAGGGAAATATGTTGTCAAGTAAACGATTGTGTTGATAAACTGCGATATGCAGCATAATTAATGAGCATGTCGTACAATGCCAATATTTTACAATTGCAGACAGCCAGCACCACAGCACGCACACACACACACACACACACACACACTCGCACACTCAGTCAGCTACTTACACACGTGTGTGAGTGTGTTTGTAATTGCGCTTAATGAGAAAATTATGCGTTGTGCTGCCAAATTTGTTGAAAAGCGCTTTTAAATGGTCGCAAGGATTACAAAGGTGGGGCAGGAATGGGTTAATTGCTCAGGTGATGCAGAAATGTGCCGAGATTGATGGGGACAGAGAGCAGAGATAAGGATTTTAAATGAGGATTTATGCATTTACGGGACATGGCAAGGCCAAAACGATTTTTTAAATATGTAACGTATATTTTAAGTGTATTTTGTGTTGCATACTTAAGGGAGTGGCCTGGAAATGACTAGTTCTTAAAATTATTTCTTCAATAACTTCTATGTTTTTGATCCGATCACAAGGAAATTTTCAGAAAGCATTGTAGCTTTCGTGTTTATGTATTAACAAAAATGAACTATTCTTTATAACAAAATTTCGCTTTGAATTCGTTTTTATCGAATAAATAAGTAAGAAGGAAGAAGAATAATAAAAAAGAAACAATTTAAATGAATTGACTAATTGTTTACACAATATTTTGAAATATATAAATATATATATATATTTTTTCTTTACCTTGGCCCTTTTTTATATTGAACCTCCTTGAATAAAAACTAATAATTATTTAATTCGATGTATTTTATATAAAAAATTAATCTTTTATATATCTTTATTTACCTGAATAACTTAAAAAATACCCCTTCACAATTTTCTCTCCTCAAGTCACAGTTTATAGTATAGAAGCGATTCGGTTTGCGGGGATTAATTAACTGACTCCTCAGATATTTGCGGGGCGACTTGCAAAGTCATCAATAACGGTCAATCGCCCCAACTGGAAATGCAATAGAAAAACGCGCAAGGGAAAACTTGCAAGAAAACTGAGAGAAGGAGCCAGGAAGGGGGAAGGAAGCAGCACCAATGAAAAGTCAAAAAAACATTGACTTTTGAACTTTTTCATTAGCGCAGGGAGACGAACCAAAAATCGTGGCATAAAAACAATGTAACGCCGGGACAAGAAATCACTTGAGAAGCGGAAGTAGAGGGAGTAAAGAAGTGGAGAAGTAACTGAGAAAGAAGCAGTGAAGGCAGCCAAGTGGAAGCCGCTGGAAATCAATACACATTGGCAGAGGGAGAGGGGAAGGGAGTTGGAGGGAGAGGAGCGGGAGACAAACGATAAAAATCAAGTTCATTTACGAGCTAAAGAGAGGCGACCATTTTGCAGGTGAAGCCGCCGTCGTCGCCTAGACGAAACCCCAAACAGAAACCAAAGAGTTCTCCAGCTCTGGCCACATAGTTGTGACTCCTGCTGGTCTCCCCCCTCTCCCTCTCTTTCTCCCTCTCTCCTAACTCCCTCTCAGTCTCTCTGTCGGCATTAAAGTTAATAGAAAAAGTTGCTGTTGGCCAAGATTCAATCATGCGATATAAATAAGCACACACACTTGCACACACACACTGAGACACTCAACTGGACACACACACCTGTACACACACATACACACCTGCACACACACCTAAGCAATCAGGTGGACACACACCCGCACAGAGACAACCAGAGACAGCCAGGTAAATAAAACAATGAACGAGCAAAAGACGCAGACCGAATAAAAAGAACGTTAAGAAGTCACCCGAAAGTTTTCTCTATCTTCTCTCTCTCTCGGCTTTATTTAGCTTGCTTGCCACTTGAAAAATTACACAATGCGGGACAGTTGGTCAAGTTGGTCAAGTTGCTCAGTTGAGTTTGTCTTCGGCTCGCTGCTGATATTTGCTGGTGTTGATTGAAGTTTGCATGTTGCCAAAAGTTTACCCCGAATGAGTCTTAAAGTTGCCCCCTCCCTCTCTATCACCCTTCGTTCTACCTCTCTCTCTCTTTATCTGTCTCGTCTTCTGCTTTTGGTCGCCCACTAAAAGTTGGCAAAGTTTTGCTACCTGTTTCGCCATTGCGCATAAATAGGAGTTAACGAGCCACTTGAACCGGCGGCGACGACGAAGGCATCAAAAGCAAATCAAGTCTAAAAGTTGACTAAAGCCAAAGGTTAATGAAAATCTAGTATATACTAGACTGTGATATACCAAATTAAAATGTACTTTTTAGAGGTTATATTCACTTTATTTGGAAGAATCGTTCTTGGTAAGTATTAGAGGTAGAAACTTTTCTTGTTCTAAATATCTTCTTAAAAAATCAAATTCATTAATTTTATGCCCTACAACTCATCTGTTTTCTAGTTGTTGTAAGCAATGAATACTAAGTTGTATATTTTACTTAAAATTAATACCATATATTATATTATACCATAGACATAACTCTTATTCTTCTTTACTTGGTATTAGAAATATTGCTATATATTCATGATAATCCTTAGATAAACTTTGTATCTTCTTATCCTCATTGTATCTTCTTATCACAATTGTTTTCCCAGCTTTGTTTCGGCTTTCAACTTGGTATATAATATATGTATATATATATTGTAATATCTACCAATGTAGACCCTCTTACTCTCTCTATAAACCAAGCTTCATTAAACTTCTTTCATTAATCTAGCTAACTCAGCACTTTCAACTTCAAATAATTCCAATTTAGCAACTTTTTTGCACTTCTGCAAATCCTTCTAATCTCTTTCTTCCCTCATAAGCTTGCCAATCTGCGCTGATAATAAGCCGTAGTCGCTATAACTATTTCTTTGATCTCGCCAGCTGCTTATGCATGTACATTGTTCTTCCCCCTCTCAAATCGAACTCCCCTCCTGCTTAGCTGCCCCTTCCCAGGGCAGGGAAACATGCGCCCGCATATTGAAATCCATTTAATTCAATTACACATCGCCACAACTTAAAGCGCATTTCAATACAGACAGGGGGCAGGACAGGCCAGGGCAGGGAAGGGAAGGAAGGAGAGGGAAGGGCAGGGGAGGTCAGTTAAGCAGCTGGTGACCGGCAGCCCCTGCTTGCCTTCCCTTGTTCCCCCTCCTTCCTGCTCTCGCCGTTTCACTTACGATTATTGCCTACTTTCTTACATGGCGCAAAAGGGGGCGGGGCTGCGTCTGATTGTGCTCGTGTGCTCGTGTACGACACGGCTAAGCGCCGCATGCAACATGTATTTACCGTTCTTTTCTCTGTCTGCCCCATGCCACAGCTTCAGCTCTCCAGCCCCAACTCTCGCTCCCCGCTTTACATGCTCGAATTGTCATTGAAGCGTTTAGCCATTTTATTAGATTGTGCTGTCGTCTTGAAGACCCGGCGAATCGCCCCAGTTTGCATTGGGGTGGCCAGCCAACTCTCCCCCCTTCCCCTCCCTTTGGCATTCTGCTGCCCTGGCCAGGCCGAGATTTATGCGCATATGCTAAGCACACTGTTTGCCTTAAAACGAGGGGAGGGAAGCGAGTTCGCCCCTTTCTGGGGGTTGGCTCTTCATTCTTTTGCTTTGCAAGACATGCGAAGGGTTGCTCCAGCTCCTGTTCCCCCTTCTCCTTCTCCCTGCCTGCCTGCCTTGTTGTACTGTCTGGCTGTGCAAGTTTTCGCTTGCTTTGGCATTTTTCCTACGCGTTTTTGCTTGTTTTCTAAATTAAAATTGATTTGATTTTTGCTCTTTTGTTGGCATCGACTTCGGCCTGTGTGTTTGCCTTTTCCTCTCCCTCCTCCCCCCATGGTCCACTCCAGTGTGTCCTGCTGCAGACTCCTCGCCTGGCATTGGGTAATAAGTGGGCTGGCATTTTAATTTGATAATGAAACGTGCCAAAGCACGGCAGAAGGTGCAAAATCAATGCAGCGCAGAGAGGGGGATATTCTAAAAATAAAGCACTAAAAATAAACACAATTTATGTTGCTGAAGAAAACATACAAGGGAAGGAAGTGAATGGAAGAAGTAAAACAAAGAACTAACTGTGAAAATGAACGAAAGAACTGAGCTGAAGAACTGAATTAAAAAACTTAACTGAAGAACTGAGCTGAGCAAATTAAGGACTGAAGAACTAAACTAAAGTACAAAACTGAAGAACTGAACTGGTGAACTGACGAAGTGAAGAACTGAAGTGGAGAACTGAGCTGGAGAACATAACTGAAGACCTGAACTGAGGAACTAAAGTGGTGAACTGAATTGTAGAACTGATATGAAGAACAAAGCTGAAGAACTGAACTAAACTGAAATGGAGAATTAAACTAAACAACTTAAGTGAAGAACTAAAGAGAAGAACTGAATCGAAAAACTAAATTGAAGAATGCAATTGAAAAGCTAAACTGAAGAGCTGAACTGTCTGTCCGTTCGTCTGTCCGCCCGTCTGTCCGTCCGTCCGTCCGTTAGTTCGTCTGTCCGTTCGTCTGCCTGTCCGTTTAAGCGTCCTTCTGTACGTCCGTCCGTCCGTATGTCCGTCTGTACGTCCGTCCGTTCAACCGTCCGAGTATCCGTCCGTCCCTCCGTTCGTCTATCCGTTCGTCTAAAAACTGAACTGAAGAGATGAACGGAAGTAAGAAAAACTAAGCCCAACATAAGTTTGGAACATATTATTCTTATTATTAATTATTTCCAATTCCCATTCAGTTCCCCTCCAAAGGGAACCATTCAATTCCTAAACGAGCTCATAGCAGTTAAGATAGTATTGAAAACACACCCACCCACATGTTTTGCATTTTCACTTCTGGCATTCATGGCATCCCCGAATGCAATCAATCCTAAACATGCCGAAAAATTCCCATTTCCATGCACGGAATATGCTAAATATTTTTTTAATGAAGCCTCTGCTCGTCGTCGTCAGCAACGACGGCATCAAATCTCGACGGGATTTGAGCACAAAATTAAAACAAAATCGACAAAACATTTACCAAGGCTTATCGCAACGACGACAGGCGCAGCACAGCAGAGAACACACAGCACACAGCGCACGCTGCGTATGCGCAATGTCAGACATCAGCGCTCAAAGTAGCTTATTTAAATTATCAACACGTTTGCTCCGGTGCCAGGCAGGGGAGCAGGGAATGGGATGAGGGGTCTCTCTCTCTCTTGCTTTGCCATATGTTTGGTCCATTAAGATAAGCGTCAATCGAACGCAAAGCAAAACAAAGCACACAAATTGTAAATCCGGCAAATGTGTAAAATTTTTTAGGCACGTTTTAAAATTACCATCAATAATGCAGAGTGTACAAGAGGGTACCCAGGGGAGAGGGGGGAGGGGAGGTGAGAGTATTGAAATGCTTGCCCTGCATAGGTGGGTGGGTGGTTGCTTGTTGTGCGACTGTGTGGGTGGTTGCTTGTCGGCTCAGGCTCGATGTCACTGACACTTGGGCGTTCCTTTGACTTTTGACTAAGCCGGCAGCAGCAACAGGACGAGAGGGGCAACGGGGCACTCTGAACTCATTGCCGATTTGATGGCTTGATAGAAATCTGGCCCGTGCTCTTCCCCTTCCGGGCTGGCATTTCCCCAAAGTGCTGAGCCCAAAACGAGGCAGCGGGGGCGACTGACTGAGTCTGATTTCCTTGACATTTTATTGTCTCCAGCTCGTTTCGTATTTATTGAAAATCGTTTTATGGCAATTTCATAGGGTATCACGCTTGTGCTGCTCAGCTTGCTGTGGCAGGTAGGGTGCATGGCAAGGAAATAAATTAAATTTTTGGGAATATAAAAAATATATATTAAAATTTAAGACATAAATTGAAGGTGCTGCCTGTCTGTTTGTCTTTCTCTCTTTCGTTGTAAGTCTTTCGGTCTGTCTATATATTTATCTGCAGGTATGTCTGTATGTCTTTCTATCTGTCTGTCACTCACCGTTATTCATTTTTCTTTTTCTTCTGTACCTGTCTGATTGTCTGTCTTTGTGTGTCTATTGCCAGATTCTCTCTATAAGACTTCTGTCTATATCTATCTACCTTTCTACCTGTCTGTCAGTCTGTCTGTCTGTCTGTCTGTCTGTCTGCTTATTTTTATATCTGTCTATTTTTCTGTGTTTCCGTCTGTCTGTCTGTCTTTCCGTCTCTCTGATGTCTTTCCGTCTCTCTGTCTGCCTATATATTTATCTGCCTCTCTCACGTGTCTGTCTCTCTGTATGCTTGCCTCTCTGTCTTTCCGTCTGTCTAGCTCTGTATTTCTATCTGTCTGTTTCTCTGTCTGTCTCTTTGTATGTCTGTTTGCCTGTCAATAGGTCTGTCTTTCCGCCAGGCTCTCTGTCTGTTTTTCTGTGTATCTCTCTGTCTGTCTGTCTGTCTGTCTTGTCTTTCTTTAGGTCTGTTTATCTGTCTGTCTGTCTGTCTATCGGTCAATCTTTGTGTTCCTCTGTATGTTTGTCTATCTATCTGGGTGCCTATCTCTTTGTCCCTCTGTCTGTTTGTCTGGCTGTTTCTCTGTCTCTTTGTCATTCTGTCTCTCTGTATGTCTGTCTGTCTATCTGCCTGTCTATCTGTCTGTCTGTATCTATATGTCCTATGGCCTCTCTGTCTCTTCTTATGTTTGTTTGTCTGTCACTCTATATATCTGCCTGTCTGTATGTATCTTTGTCTTCTGTGTGTCTGTCTATATATTTATCTGTCTATTCCTCTGCCTGTTAGTCTATCTCTTCCTCCTTCATATACTCTACAGGGTATTCAATATTCGTACTCCACCCCAACTCTTTGCCCCTGCTAGTGCAGCTTTAAGGCGCTACTCCCACCACTTCCACAGTCGATACTCTTTGCCAGCCAAAGCGGCTTTTGCGGGCATTTTGTGCTTTAATCCGCGCAACTGTAGTCAAAGCGAGCTCGCCCACAGTAGCTGCCCCTGTCCCTGCCCCCCTGAACCGTCTGGGAAATTCACTCAGCGTGCCGTTGTATGCATAGGTAGCAGCACCTGGTAGTGGCCAGGCTCAAATAGAGTGGCTGGCTGGCGCATTCCGAAGCTGGCAATTCAATAAAAATGCCGGCGTTGCGGTGACGGCGGCGGCGGCGGCGCGGCCTTTTCTATTCGTGTGCTGGCAAATTTGTTTGGTTGCCCATCGACATGGCCGGCGACTTTTGCATTAATCACTTTTGCAAGCAACAACAAGGGGTAGGGGGTGGCAAGAGGGGAGGGAGACAACAACGGCGCCTAGTCTGAAAAATGGAGCGAAAAAAGAAAGCGAAAACGAGAGAAATTGGAAAGCAAAGCCCTACGCAAAGGCATAACAAATGGCGGTGAACGGGCCCGACGAGACCCTTTAATCCTCTGTGCAAATGAGAGAGGAGAGAAGAGAGAAAGGGGGAGACAGAGCGGATCAGGCACTAGGGGGAGTGGGCCGAATTTATGGGCTCCGCGTTTCGCTTTCGCATCGCAGCGGGCGCAACTGGCGGCAAATTTCAACGGATTCCCCTTTTATTTTCGAATATATTTCTATTTTTCACTCCCCGAATCGGTTCATTTTTGGGGCATGGTGTGGAGCACTGAGTTGCACGTAAAATATGGATGCGAAATTCGGCATGGCAAACGTCGAAGATTGCCAAGTTTGGGAGCTCAGAGGTCAGTCCATAAAACGGGCGCATATTGCCGCATCGATCGGCTTAAAATTCGATAGAAAAAAAAAAAAAAAGAACGAAATGTGAACTGAAATTGTAAAGTGAGATTAATGGGTAATTTAAGAGATATTTTGGTATTTTTGCAGAGTATACTATAAATCAAAAAATATTAAAAATGCCTTTACTATGTAAAATACATAAATTAAATACATTATGAATATGGAAAATAAATAAAAAACATTTTTATTTATTTTTTTGGGGTATTAAATTTATTTAGTTTTTCTTTCAAGTTTCTTTTAAGCTCTTTCCTTCTTCCTACAGTATTTTCATTAATTCTCCTACAAATCTCCTCTTAATTCAATCAATGCACTCTTTAAATCATTTCAATTTCCAAATTTCCCGAAACTCAATGTGAAGTAAAAGTTTTATGAGGGAAATTGAAAGCTGTTCGTTTTTATTGAGTTTCCAACTTTAAATAGCGTTGCCCGTTGGCCATCAGAAGTAACGGCGAGTTTACGAATACAAATTGAATATTCATTCATTCATTCACTCACTCATTCGTACAGTTCAGTTCAGGCATTCAGCTGCGCCGCCAGCGTTGCCAAATTACCAAATTAAAGTTAAATTTGTTGTGAAATTTTGCGAACAAGTTTCGGGGGCGAGTGAAAATTGCGTTGTTGCTAATGTTGCTAATGGGCAAGTTTTGTCTTGTGATTGCAATTTTTATTATTTATTAGTGTGCGCAAACTTTTTGGCGCCACTTTCGCCTGCAGGCTCCTGTTCAACTGATGCCCTGCAAAGAGAAAAAGAGAAAGAAAGTTTGCTGCCCTTTTCATTCAAAAGTTCTTAGCAAATAAATGATGGTTTATTACAGGGTATTCCTTAGTCGCATAACATGCACTTTCTCTTTGTGTACAGCTGGTGTTAATAGAGTTTTGTGGATTTCGCTTTAATATTTAATTCATTTCAATTTGAGAGGCGCAAAAAATGAAATATGCCTGCAACAAGATTTTTATTGCATTTTGCGAAGCTTTCATGAGACATTTGTGGCAAGGCAAACACACTTTGTGGCATGCATACACAATTCGCAATATCAGTGATGAGAGCGAGAGATAAATGAGAGCAAAAAGCAAACCGAAAAGCCAAACAAACCGAACAGAAAGACAGAGAGCTGAATGCAATTGTAATATCATTTCGATTTTCTTTCTCGTGTTGCAAGCCGCAAACAGAGTTATGTGGATACAAATAGGTTCTTGCATACCTTACATATGAGTACGGCAGGCACTCCTTGGCTCTTTGAGTAGGGCAAATGCACTCGCACACACACACGACACACACTCGCACACACGCTTATTTATGAACTGTTCCAGAGACCGCAATAAAGCAAGCGTTTCCCTTGACTCTCTGCTCCATTTTTGGTAGCTCATTGCGCCAAATTGGAGAGATAAAGTGAGCAAGAAAAAGCCAGCAAGGGGCAGAGGGAGGGAGGGGGTTAGCAGAGACAAAGTATGACCGCAGCGGGCCATTGCCAGAGCAGAGCAGAGCAGCGCAGCTTCGGCAACTGCATCCTTGTGCGACTTGCATCTCGTGCGGTTTGCATTCGAATGCCATTTGGGGCTTAGATAAAACTGTGCCAAGCTGCCCTGGCTTTAAGAAGCTCTGGCAATGGTGATAAAAGGAAACTGTTGGAGGGGGGCGGGAGAAGGGGAGAACATTGCAAGGCACAACCCTTTTACGACGGTAATCAGCGGGATAATGCGGCAAATGCTGTAAAACTGAACTGGCGAGAGATGCAAATCATGATGGGAATTTTTAAAGATATGAATTTTGACTAAGAAATGGGATCATAAAATAAGAAATTAGAATGAAAAGAAATCAAACTCAAAATTAACAGCAATTTTTAAAGAAATGGAATTAAACTTTATAAAATAAGATATTGATATGAGGTTGAATATTAGATAGTATATATAAGGTATAAGTATCTGTTAAGTTGTTTCTCATTGATCTCTTTCCCAATCATTTTCTTTGCTAATGAACAAGCAACCCTTGTTGGCAAATTTAGAAAGTAAGACAAATGAATAAGACTTTAGGAGATGAAGGGAGGAATGGAATTAGTTTTTAACACGATTAAAGAGTGATTTGACTCAAAATATACAACAATTTTTATGCTGAAAATTTAAGATATTGAAACAATGTTCAAAACTAGCTAAGATAGCTCAAGTAAAGGCAAATAGAGTTGTATTTCATTCATCTCTTTTAAAATCATCATTGCGAGAGAAGCTTATATAGTACAAAATATAAATATGGAATAAAATATCAAAATATAGAAGTTGAATATCTAAATTTATTAAGTGAGCTTAAACTCAAATTCAATGAAAATTCTTCTCGTGCATATTAAAAATTTTTATATAATGTTTAAGATTAGATAAGATAGTTTAAGTAAAGAAGCATTAACTTGTATTTCATTCGTCTGTTTCCTACTTTTAATTTTTTTGTCGCGACAGAAAATAATCTCAAATATTGAGATGACTGTTTCAATTGATTAAGAGCGATTTAACTCCAACTTAATCACAATTCTTGCTGTAAAACTGTAAAATATTGATTGAGCGTTCAACATTACATAATATCTATAAGGTATAGATCTATCAAGTTGATTCTCATTCATCTCTTTCCCATTCACCTCTCTCTCTCTATCTCTCTCAATCATCTTCTTCCCTTTTTACACAAGGTTCTTTTCAAGTGAAACAATTTCGCCTTCTTTGCATTCTTCTTCGCCTTCTTAACCGGCTCTTCCATCATCCTTGAGCTCCACTTTCCATGGCATAAAATGTAATATTCTTATGCTAATGCGATGCCAAAGGTGGAGAGGGAGACCTTCGCATACTCGATTACCTTGATGCATTTACAAGGCTTACGAAATTAATTCATAAATACGAATGTATCTTATAGATACAAATGCGCGAAATTAAATGTAGCTGGGAACAAAAACGCTGCGTGCAGGCACAAACAAGCACAAACAGGCACAAACAAGCTCAAACATATGAGAATTATGCAAATTAGATGAGCGCCAAAATCAACTCTCGAGGCTTTTCAATGTAATTTTTCCGCTAGGCGAAGGAAAAGCGAGGGAAAAGCGGAGGAAAAGCAGCCAGAAACGACGAGGAGGCAAATCAAATGGCGCAAAATGAGTGAGAGACGTGGGGAGGGAAGAAGGAAGGAAGGTGCGGGCCTAAGTTGAAGTCGAGACATGGCCACAAATTGCCGTGCAGCAGGGGGAAGAGGAAGATGTGGAGGGAGGAGGTGGGGGGAAGGAAAGGATTCGCACATTCACATGGCGCTGTTTACAGTTAGCGAGCCGAGAAAGCGAAAAGCCCGCAAATGAAATGAAACGAAATGTTTGCATAAACGATTTAATCGAATTCCAATGCAAATTCAGTTAAATTTCATTTCCGGGCCGAGGACTTTGCGCAAGATGCGACGACGGCGAAGAAGAAGGAGATCCGGTAAGGACAACGAACCACAGACTCGGGGCGGCATTGCCGGTTACGGAAATTAGCATAACACTCGCGGTAATACAATAAAAAGAAAAGGATACACTCGCAGCTAAAGATACAGTCCCAGTTACAGATACAGTTGAAGTTACAGAGACAGGCACACTTACAGATACAGGCACAGTCACATCTACAGCTCCAGTCTACAGTTGGGGTGCCCTTCCTGACGTTCATTGATATAAGAAATTGAAATAGGAAACAGTTTTTCCCTCTAGGAAACCCTCGCTGGGGAATAAGCTAAGTGAAAAAGGATGTGCCTCAAAGAAGATTGACATCTTTCACTTCGATATGAATATAATCGAATTTCTTTGAAACAGAGAAGGTGAATCTATCTACAAATTGTATCTGCAAATTGCGCAGATACAATCTCAACTCTTTCGTTGCTACACAAAGAACTCTTGGCGAATTGGGGTATTCATGGTCTGCCCCTGCTGCTTATTTATATTTATGCAAACTGATTCTCTTTCTTTCCCTTCTCCTTCTCCTTCTCCTCTTGCACTGCCTAATAGAGCGACTCAATTAATGAGCCAAGTTTTGCCCAGGCTCGCCTCTTATCCCTTTGCAGATTGGGCAAGCTTTGCTGTCTTTGGCTGGCAAAAGTTTAATGAAATCTTGACACGAACTGGACGACAGGGTGTGATTTTCCTTAACCAATTGTCGCGTCATGAATTTTATTTCGCTCCGCACAAGTTGCCGTTGTAAAGTTGCAAGAAAGAAAGAAAGAAATTGAAGAAGCCGAAGAAGCAACGAATTTGAAGTTTTTGCGCCGCTTTACAAGTTGTTGGCCCTAAGCCAGCGCGCAGCTTTATATGACGCGGGGTAGGGGGCAAACTTCCGTCGGATTCCGTAAGGCAAAAGTTTCTCTACCTCTCTCCCTTCCACCTATGCCACTGCATATTCAAAGCACTTTCCAACACTTGCGCGGACAATGTGTTGCCATCGCAGAGGAGAGTGTGGAGAAGGGGGTGATGGACCTCGGTACGGACTGTCCCCGGGCGCGCATTTCCGTTACATGCCAAACACTTTTGGCCTTTGTCCCGAGACCGCAGAAGTCAGCGTTGAGCGCATACAAATTAATCACTTGCCCCGAAAGGTTTGAGTGCCCCAGCACAAGGCGCAAGGCACAAGGCATGGCAAACTTAATGGCTTCGGTTTCGGGTTCGAATCGCTCGCGTTCGCCTCCCTCCCCCTCCTATTCTTCCTCTCTGTCTGCTTCATCATATTTCAGCTCACGTACGCGACGTTTTTATGATATACCAATTTTGACATAATCCACGTGGATTACGAGCACGAGCCACACGAGCGACCACGAGCAAGAGCGAAACGCAGTTGTTGAAATTGCCCAAAATTGGCAAATGGACTTTCGCCTGGGCAGGGCAGGAAGAGAGGGAGGAAGGTAGCAGAGAGGAGAGGGGAGGGAGTTTGCAAACTGGCAAATATGGTGAGCAACTTTCATGTTTGATTTGGGACGCCTAAACCGTTGGACAACGCACGGCACTAGCTAACCAAGTCAACTAGTCCCAGGCAGACTCCCTTTGATAACCCAATCAATGAGTTCGGGATACCCGAGAGGCCTCTCTACGGTGACAAAGTTTGCATATGAGGTAGAGAGGCTCCTGCATAACAAGTACCTCATATCATATTTCATGGACATAAGTATCTTTTTGAATATGATAATAGATTGGAGATTGAAAGCTGAAGTTGAAGAAATATTTTGGTATATTTGAAGAGGTTTATCAAGATAAAAACAATTTAAATACTCTTAAGACTTTTTATTAAAGTATCATGGAATACAAAAGAAATTTATAAAAATTTATTACGTCTATAATTATGATACCAATCGAGTTCAACATCTTTAACTGATTCGAAGCTCTTGAGACCTTTGTAATATTCCTTTTTCCCTTTGCTTTATACCTTTTCGAACCTCTAAAGACATAAAGTTCCTTTGGAAACGTTTTAGAATATAAAAGATTGATGAATTAAGTCAAATACATTTTTAAAAAGATTTAGATCTTGAAACTTTTTATAATATACCTATTTTTCCTTTGCCTTATACCTTATCGAATCTCCAACGTTTTAAAATATAAAAGATTGATGTGAAGTAAAGTTAAATACATTTTTAAAAAGATTTATATACCTTAGATTACTTAAAACCCCTTGAGACATAATTGTTATACTAGAAATTCTTTTGAAAATTACAACAGAGAGCAAAGAGAAGTTTAAAACAGATTTATATGCATTAAGTCACTTAAACACCCCTTGAGACCTTCACAATATGCTTTTTCCCTTTCCCTTTCTGCCTTCTCAAATCTCTTTTATCTCCAGCGTCACTTTTCTCTATAAAATTTTAAAATATCTTAGCTGCACATCAGACTGTCTATACCACAGGGAATATCTCTAGTTCTCTTTCACCTCCCCTACCTCTCTCACTCTCTGCCTCCCCCTGCCTTTCGCAAAGTAGTTTTCGCTGTTGAAATTCCCTTCGATTTACCTATAAAGCGAGCTCTGTGGTTGCTGTGGTCCGATCATTGCATATTTACGCTTCTAGTTCTAGTTCAATAAACTTTTATGCTAAAACATTGCCATTCATTATGCCCGGCAGAGGCAGAAACGACAGAAGCGACAACAAATGCGACTGCAAACAGGGCATAAATATGCCCAGGCATGTTTCCTCAGATAACTAAGTACAGCAGGAGGGCCGGGGGCTGGGGCAGTCAGAGTTGGGGGGGTCTGGGCGTACTGGGCACACATTGAAACCGAGATTGTCAACAAGGCATAAGCGAAAGTGATACCGGGATTTTCCACATGACGACGGGCTGCGACATTGTCGTCATCCTTGATGATGATGACGCGGGCTCTTTGCAGACGTCGTCGTCGATGCTGAAATATGCATTATAGTTATGGTAATGGCCCGCTCAACTACCCGAGCCACAGATCCAGCAGCTATAGCTGCCAACGGCTCCGATGCCACGACGACGTCAGCGTCGCAGTCGCAGTCAACGTCAACGCTGATGTCAAAATGATGACAGGCATATTTACGCTCGTTTCGCTTTCCTGGCGAGCAGCTTAGGGTATATTGGCTGGCAGGGGAGATTGGTAACGGGTGGAGGAACTGCAAGAGAAGGTAGAGGGAATTGAAAGGGAAGAGAAAGTCTAGATTATACAAGAAGTAATGAAGATAATGTAGAAGAGAACGATGAAGAGGCTGATTTGAGTGGATGGAAAATATCTAAGGAAAATGCAAAGTTAAAGGAAATTCATGAAGAATTCTTATAGAAGAATGATACTTAAATTTGCATATAATATAGGGATATATTTTAGTATAGGGGCCACTATTATATATAGTATGCTATTAAAAACTATAATAATGTTATTTATGGCATTTCCAATTAGAGTAGATGAGAAGATTGAAGACAGTTTTAGACACTGATACAAGAAAGAAAGGGGAATAGCAAAGGAATAAAACCGATCTAAGTATAGTTCTTAATTGAATATGAATATATATCTATATATAATAAACTTGTTGGAAGATATCAAACTGAAATGGAAACTTCTATAGTCAAATTTATAAATAAATAATAATATAACAAATTTATAATTATTTTTAACATATAATTTTCATGATAATTTTTTCTACTTTATTTTCATTTTATTTTCTATATTTATTTTCATTTTTATTTTTTTTATTTTTATATATTTATTTATTTTTTTATTCTACTACCTACCCAGCTAGGGTATCCCTAGTGCGTTATGCTTTCAGTCTGTTAAATGTTCTTGCATTACGTTCTTCTTTTTTTATTCTGGCTTTGCGCGTCGTCTTTGGTTTTATGGCTTTTCTTTTCATTTTCCATGCCGCTTTGCGCAAAATTTTCAGTGCCGGCGAGGCGGGGGCATGCTTGCGTGGGCGTGGGCGTGGGTTGTGTGGTGCAGAAGTCGAGTCGAGTTGGAGGGTGTGGAGTGTGTGTGAGGGGGGGAGGGAGAGGAAACGCTGACAGGCCGTGCAAGGTTAAAGTGACAAGTGCGACGGCGATGGCGCCTTGCATAATGCCAAGGTAGAAGCTTAGTATGCTGAGGGAGTGTTAGAGGGGAGGGGGAGGGGAGGGAGTAGCTTATGTGCGACTCTGCTGCGAGGGTGGTTCGGTGGCTTTCATGGGCAACATATTTGCGTCGCGACACAACAAAATTACGTGCAGCAGAGTGAGAAGGGAAGAAGGGAGGAGGCAAGGTGGCAAGTATCTCGGGTTGTGGCATAAAAACTTTTGCAGTCTGCGCCGCAAGTAAGGTTGTTAGTGTTTGTACAACTCTCTCTCTCTCGCTCTCTCTCTCTTTCTCTTAGCACTTCTCTAGCTCTTGTTGTTGTTGGCAGTTCGCTGTTTGACTGCGGCTTTTGCTTTTGTTTTTATGCCGCACTAAAAACATTGAAATGCGATACTATTGTTGCACAATTGTTGTTGTTGCCACTGTTGATGTTTGCAGCACATTACCAACACCTCTGTTGTTTGTTCCTGCCATTGTCGTTGCTGTTGTTGTTGTTGCTGTTGTTGTTGCTTGTCTCGCACAATATGTGGCCATGTTTGCAGGCTGCCAGCATGAAATCTATGCTGGATTTACCAGCACTTAAACTTTGTCATATACCGGCACACACCCGCTCACACACACACACACACACACACACTGGCACACACCCTTCATGATGATGTTGGACATGCTGATAATGATGATGTCGACATTGGTTGCATTGAATGAGAGACATAATGCGAGGCACGACGACAACTGTCCGATGGGGCATTAACCTCAGTCGTTCTTTGAGTGCAACGTGGCCAGCTCTGGTTAGGGTAACCAGCTTAAAGGGAACACGCAGCTTGAGCTGATTGCCAAAGGCTTAACTAGGGGAGAGAGAGAGGAAGAGAGAAGACCCGTTTGGCATTATGAGTTAATAAAGCTATCACAGAACAGTGTCAATATCATTATCGTCGGCTGCATTTGTCGGCCTTATTTAATTACACATTAAACTAGCCCATTTATAAATATTTAATTTCATTGGTCTCTCACTTTTTTTCGCGTTTATTTCATTTTTAATGCACTTTTTCTTCAACTCTTTGCGCTCTCTTCACTTTTTGCTGTCCCCTTCCTGCGTTTGCATAATTAAAAAATTAATAGAATTAATTAAACGTCAGCATAAGCGGCATATCATGCAGCGTTAATAAATTAACAAGCGACAAACAACAGGAACAAAAAACCAGTAAATAAATAAACCAAATGAGAGCCACAACAATGTTTATAAAAAGCCAACAACACGAAGCCATAAACAACAAACTAATTAAACATGCAACAAGAGACAAATCCAGAAACACTCACACACACACAAAAAGGTTTAACTGGCAATGCTATCTCTGGGAAAAAAGAGTATGAGCCAATAAAAAGCCATATTTATATTTATTATTTTATTATTTGCGGCAAGTTTGCTTTTTTTCGCGATGTGCAGAGTTCAAATTGTCATAAAAGTTGGCAAATCTTGATGCGAATCGATGGCAACACTGGCATATTTTTTATGGTTAGTGTTATTGTACACGTTTGCATATGTATACAAATGTTTTCGCGACACTTATTTTAAATTTTTTGGGTTTTTTTTTTAAATAAATAAAAAGTGTTTTGATTAACCTTTTGAGAGAAGGCAATTTCTGGGCAGGATTTAGATGTTATATTATACGAGTACAACAAATCTGTTATTTTTTATTAGTTATTAGATTAATTTTAAATATAATTATAATTTTTAAAATTTGTATTTATTTTTGTTAGATTTTTAATTATAATTATTAAATTATATCAAAAGTAAAACAGCTTTAATTTCCTTTATTAAACTGCGCTTAAATGTATGCTACAATAAATGGCTTAAGCTCTGTTAAAGTTTGCTTAGTTAACAGAGTGCGTGGTAACAAGTTAACAGTAGCAGTAAAATACTAAACTAACATCACAAAGTGTTAACAGTTGGCAGCAGAAGCAAACTACTTAACAGAGCAATATAACAAACTGTTAAAGTAACAGAGAGCAATTTAAAATGTTAACATTAGAATGAATAAATGAGTTTAACAGAGCAATTTAACCTTTTAAATCAAAGTAAAAGCATAAGTATGCTTAACCCAGTTAGGGTATTCCACGCGTCATTATGTCATTTTTGCATTTGCGCTTATTTTTTGCAGCACTTTGGCAAATTAAATTGTCAATTATTGGTCAACAAACCACCGAACAGCAGCAGCAGCAGCAGCAGAAAAAACAACTGTGTTAGCAAGCGAAAGTCAGCTGCAGCTCTCATTCCCCTCCCTCCGCTGGCCATTGTATGATCATTTGATCCACAAAACCACAGGCAAGACAGGCTGCAGTTGCAGTTGCAGTTGCTGCTGTTTGCACTGCGAGAAACGGGCAGTGCTAACCACAACGCCCCGACGCATTTGTCATTCTTCTGGCAGAGCACGACCAACTGCTGCAGCGGCAGCGGCAGCAACGGCGGCAGCGGCAGCGGCCGTTTGCCAATATTCAAATGGCAAAAAGTCAGACAAATTCTCATTAACATAAAACATAAATATTTACTTTTGGCTTTGCACACACACACGCACACCACACACACACACATGCACTGCACATTTCTATTTGATTTTGTGCCCGGCAGCAGTTCAACTCTCTCCTTCCCTCCCTCTTTCCCTCTCTCTCTCGTGGAAGACCCCCAGTCGAGTCAGACATTCATATATCCTTTGCATTTTTACACCATTACCGTTACGTGTTGTCTGCCCGCAAGGGTGCGGTGGAGCAGAGCAGAAGGGGGTGTTCTTGCTGTGTACTAAAATAGCATTTCCATAAATGCAAATCAGTTTGTTTATTCGCAACGCGCTGCTTCGTATTTCGCTCGTATTTCTTGCAAATAGTTCAACTTATGTGCCAAGGCAGTAAGGAAAAACCCTCGCGGAATATTTGTTGCATATTTTGTGGCTGCATTTTCGTGGAGGGGGCGTGGCTCGGGGCAAATTGGCCAGCGAAGGTTGCATAACTCCTGCCACAGAAGTTGTGTCTCAAGTTTGTCTCGGTTAGTTATGGCTTTGTTGTGGGTTTGTTATCAGTTTATTGCTCCAAGTTGTTAAGGAAATTCCCAAAAATACAGTCTGCGCTATAAATGATATATCCTCTTATGCTATAACCTCTTACTTCAGTGCATTATCTCTTAAATACATGGCCTTTCTTTAAGGTCTAATTGCCCTGCACTGTCAACACTTTCCCCCTCCAGAGAACTCTCAACGTGCCATTAACACTCGAAACTGTTCATTGAAACGCCCTGTGCATTCATAATGAAGTGTGCCCAGTCAGTGATGTGGTGCAGGAGCAGAAGGCTCGCACTACCATATCATTATAATCAATGTCTTTATATCGTCGGGGCAAGTGCAGACCGCACAATAACAACGAGAGGAACCACAGACCATCATTAAATCAAAAGGCAAACAAAATATTACGCAGACCCAACTCAAAAACGCCCTCCTGCAATGCGCACAGGGTGCTCCCAGGGAGCCAATGACCAGCAGGCACAGGCTAGACAGCCAGCCAGACAGACAGACACGCAGACAACAACAACAACAACAACAAGAACAACAAGGAGAGTGCATTGCAACAACGCCCAAGTCATTAGAATGCCGTTTTTCGCAAATTTTGTATGCAGAAAAGTTGGCAGAGAGTGCAAAAACCCAAAACCGAAACAGAAACAGAGCCCAGAACTAGAAACAGAAGCAGAACCCGAACCCAGAGCCATAACCAGAACCAGCAGAAAGCAAAACGAAACGTAACGAAACGAATTTCATTAAATTAGACGTAACGGAAACAAAGTCGTTAAAACTTGGACCCCAACCAAGAATGGGACTTAACCAGCCGAGGACAAGCAGAGTGCAACAACTGCAAAGGACACTAACGATCCCCGAAGAAGGAGTGTTTTGTGGCAGACTAAATGCGTTGCGTAGAGAGTAAATGCCGTTGCCCACTTGACGCTGCCCGGTAACGACAATTGCGGCAAACGGGCAACGTCATTTTAATAAAATCTCCACCAACCCGAGCAGGAGAATCTCCTCTGCAGAGAAAGGCGAAAATCCCCACACGAAAGCGTAGACAGACAGGGCACAAGGAAGGGGAGAGGGAGAGAGAGAGGGGTGCAGGTATAGTGACACTGTGTATGGGAAGGGGCAGAGCTGTACATGGAGTAGGGGGTGAAGGAGAGGGAGAGAAGGCACTGGGACAGTTAAACAATTTTCATGCGCACATTTCGAATACCTTTTCCATATGTATTAGGAGACGCTGCATTGTCTGCTTAATAGAGACTTGACTGAAGTGGATGTGCAGCCCCCCTCCCCTCTCACTCCCCCTTCTAGTTCACCCTCCTTCCTGCCTTCTGCTCTCCCTCTTGCTTCATGGCAAATTGCCATTTTTAGTTGCTGCCATTCGATGTAACCGAAACTGGCGACCATTGCCAGGCTACAAATTAGTGTAATAAAACGTTTCATAAAATGCGAAAGGGAGAGAGGGAGAGAGAGAGGGAGAGAGGGGGAGCATGGCACTCCCTTCTCAGCACTGGCGACGTTAAGCTCTCGCTCCCTCTTTAGTTTAAGCCACGCTGCTTTGTACAGTTAATAGTTTTGTGCGCTCTCTCACTCCTCTCTCTCCTCTGTCTGGTCTCTGCCTCTGCCTCCGCCTCTGCAGGTACCTCTGCTCGTATTCATTACACCTAACGAGCTTGGGCAAGTTCAAGTGCTAGGCCAGTACACGCCCCTGCCACGCCCCCAACTCCTAGTCCTGCTGGCTGTAACGAGTATTTACAATAGCACCCAAAATGCCAGTTGAAATTGTATTATCCTCGCAGCGGCAGTCAGCGTCGACGTCTGCGTCAGCGTCCGCGTCCGCGTCAGGCGTCAATGTGCTCAACTTCTTTGAAATTGTCGCCATATTTTGCAATTAGGCGGACGACGCGGCCGACACATTCAAGAAATTACAACGCCTCAAGGCGAGATGCCAACAACAAAGGCAGCAACAAAGGCAGCGACGCAGACGTCGCGCTCAAAATGTATTTTATGGCCTGTTTAAGTGTCTAAGGAGGCAGCAGAGCGAAGCGCGCAGCGACGTCGCGTCGGGCAGCGCGGTCACAATTGTCCGCGCTTTTGCCTCACACTGTACCGCGCGCTCTCTCACTCTTCTCTCTTAATCACAACTCTCCTTCCCACTCACTCTCTCCTACTCAGTCAAGACTGCCACGCCGCCATATTGTGTGTAAGCGACGGCGTCGGCATTGTCTGTCTGTCTGTACGCGCGCTGTAAATAGGCTGTTAAGTTTTATGCCTCTGCTAAAATTACAGTAACTAAACGAAATGCGTGAAATTTGTGGAGTACATTTTATTTAATATGTATTAATAACGCATAAAATTAACTTATTCGCTGCGGCAGTTAATTAAGTTATAATATGCAGTGCCGCCTTTAATAATTCCGGCTTAAAGCCAATGTTAATTTTGTAAGCTTCCTCTCTCTCTCTCTCTGCCTGCTGCTCATTTATTTTAATGCATTTTACTAATTACTCACGAAAACAAGGAGAAACCACAGCGCAAGTTCAACTTTTTGACTACCTCGGCAAGTAACTTCAGCCGAGGTCCATTTAAAGCCGAGGCCACATTTCAAATTTACTAGTCAAAGTTTCGGGGCCTTCAATTAGTGTGTGTGCGAGTGTATGTAAATGTGAGGTTATGTGCGTGTGCAGCAGGTTGAAGAGTGTGTGCAAGTGTGTGTGCTACGTCTACAGTACCGTTATCAACCCTTGGGTGCTTTGGTCAATTTCAATTTCGTAGTCAAAAAATCAAAAATAACATAATGTTCAAATTAAAATGTTTGCTTTCGCATTGAAAATTGCTTCACTTGATTTTTATGTGCTCTCTCTCTCTCTTTCTCTTCTCTGTCTCCTGTCCTTCTTCTACTATTTTGAAATTCCTACACACATTTTTAGCCATGTCTGCCTGTGCAGCATTTACATTTTTGTTTCGGCCGTCGGGGAGTTTAAATTAAATTGCTTTCACTGGCATCGCATTTTTTTCTGTTCTGCTCCGTTTTATGCAGCCATTTAGCCAAAGCAATTTTAATTCTTCGCAATTCTGCACTGTGGAAGGGGAATAGAAAACCAAACTGGAATTAAAGAGCAGCAACTGCCAAGCAATAAAAGCTACTGCCAAATGAAAACACACATTTAACTTGCCACAGCAGGTTTCATTGTTTTTTTTTACACATGCTGGGAGAGAATTTTATATACATTTATTGAATAATATGTACATTTTTTATATACAACGGTTTATAAAGAAAAAAAGAATTATAACTCTGTCCGAAATTGTATGATTTGTTAGTTTTGGATTAATTTTGTATCAATAGTTTATGGATTTGTTGGATCTGTCAATAAATTCCCAATTAGGAACACTTTGAACAGTCTTCAAACAACAGAAGGTAAAATAAGTTAGTTTTTTAGTTGATGTAGCTTTCGATTAATAAATTTATTTGATATTGAAAAACATTTGAATTTTGTGCACTAAACTTTTCTTTATTAATTTCACTTTAAAATATTTTTATTAAAAAATCATCAAACTAAGAAATATGTATTATTATCTTAGTATTATCTTAGGTCAACTTAGTATAGAAATTCAATTTGAAAAGAGTTTTTATTTCGAATTAAAATTTATTATTATATCATATTTTGTATGCGCAAGGTACAATGGGGTGTAAAGAAGTAATGCCAATATCTTGCACAGCTCTTTGCTTTGTTAAAATATCCTAATACATTATAACAAACCCAACCTTTGTTATCTTAGTGGTATTCATAACTTACCCAACTACAAAACCAAAGCTTACCCCAGCTTTCTAAGCTTAAAAGACGCCTTAATAGTTGTGGGCTATTATATAATATATGTACATTGTAAGATAACGTTAGTTGCTGACGACAGTAAAATGCTTTGCTCCACATTGACCGTCATATTTGGGCTACACTCTCCATTGTTGTTGCTGTTGTTGTAGCTCTTTAATCAATTTGTCGTAAAGACGCTCGTCTGCCGCATCGAATTATAATGACATTTGACTATGGCACACACACAAGCACACACACACACACACACACCGACGCACATGTACTGTGGCTGTACTCGTATCGCATGTCGTACAGTGGGCTAATCTCATCAAATTGCGCTGCACAATTTCGTTATCAACAGGCATCGCTGGGCACAGGCCACGGAGCCACAGGCGTCCTTCCTTCCGCAGCAGAGGCAGGCATCGAGGCCAGAGGATGCGAGGACTCAGCACAACTGGACATTTTTATGGTCACTCAAATGCGCATAAAACTTTGGATGTGCTCTCTGGCTGGTGCTGGTGTAGGTTGTGTGTGTGTGCGAGTGTGTGTAGGGGTCTGTTTGGGCAAGTTTCTGAATGCGAATCATATTTACGAGTCTTCTTTACAGGCTGTGCAGCTCTTCTCCTCCTGCTCCAGCCTCCTCTTAAGCGATGCCAAGCTGCTGATTAAACTTTATGACAATTTGCTGAATCAGTGCTTTCCTTCCCCCCCACCCCCTGCAAGTTTCTCCAGCAGTTGCCCAACTTCCCTTCGACACACTGTGCACACTCGACTGCCTAAACACAATGGGGAAGTAATAAAAAATTCCATTTTTATTATACAAATTCGCCAGCTAATTGCATATGTGACTCGGCAAATACTCGTTTGTGTGAGTGCGGGAAGGTACCTATGTTAAACAGGAAGCCTATTCTTAGGGAATATTCTCTTATTTTTGTTTAAAATATCTTTAAAGAAAAATATGCGAAAAGAGTGTTGTTTTAATCTATATAAATTTCATAAAACATCAATCCTAAGAAAAACAAAATTTTAAAATTATATTAAATCAGTTAAATCCTCCAAAAGTACCTAATCTAATGCTAATTATGCTGATTCAAAATATGGAACTTGGTTTTGAATTAAATTATTTAAATCTTATTAATGAACATGTATAAATAACATGCATTGTGCCATCACTAATATCGACAGAAAGTGCGATCTCTAATTTAAACAGGCAACGCCAAAAAATTTGGCGCGTTAAGATGTAAAACATTATTTGTTTACTTTGCTGTATCTTTTAATATTGAATATTGTTATAAAATATAAATGCAATAAATCATTCTAAAACGTATGTTTATACATATTTTAGATATTATATATTATAATTACATCATATAAAATAATTGCCCAAACGGCCCCAAATCAGTAGCCTTAAACCTATTCACATCTGTTCTTATAATGAAAAAATCCGTTTGTTTTTATTAAATAATTTACAATATGCATTTAAATTTTATTTGCAAAAACAGTTGGCCCAATGTTCTCCCTTTCTTCTTCTCTCTCCCTCTCTCTCTCTCTCTGTCCGTCTCCGTGTTTATCTGCCTCATGTTGTTCTCTGCCATCGCATGTGGGCAACAGCTGGGGCCAAACAAATTGAGAATTGATTCTTTATAGACCATTAGTTTTGATTATACAATAGTGTTGGCCGGGACGTTAAGAAGCTCAGCCCAGTCCAGTCCAGAGCAGAGGCAGGGGAAGCCAAGCATGTCTAAGGTTTGCCTCAGCTGAGGACGAACTGTAGAGCAGGAGCTGGAGCAGGAGGAGGAGGAGCTGGAACAGAGGACATTCAATTGAACGCTTCAACGCCTATCGACAATTTTGTGCCAAAAATTATGACCGCTGCCGGGCATTGCTATTATATCCACGATATATGGTTTGCCGGGAATGGAACATGGAACAGTTACTCGCACTCCTCCCTCTCCCTCCTCCTCCTTCCCCTCTGCTGTTCGTCTCGCTTTGTAGATGCAGCCTGTTCGTGTACATGATAAATTTGGGTTTATTTATCGGGCTGACCAGTGGCATCCTGGGAGGGGGCGGGACAGGCAGACAGACGAGGGAGTTGCTGCTATTTGTAGTACAACTCAGAGTACACTTTATGTGTGTGTGTGTGTGCAAGTGTGGGTGAGTGTGTGTGTGGCTATTGTAGCTAATGGCATGGCTTGTTCAGTTACATTAGGCAGCAGCCAGTGGGTGCCGTCAGTGCTGCTGCAGCTGCTGCTCTCTCTGCCTGTTCTGTCTGTCGACTTCGGCTTAAAGTATTCAAATGACAGTGCATTGAAGATTACCCAAATATTCAGAGTGGCTTATAAGGCAGCAGAGTGCATATATGACTGCATTTGGCATGAGTTATGTAGGTTTAATTAAAGCTATGACATTGCAACCTAAGGAAAGAAAGAAAAGAACTTGGATGTAAAAAAAAAGAAATATATAACGTTTAAATTAAATAAAAAAAAAAGGAAACACATATGAAATAAATATGAATAAATAAATATATATAACATATATTATATTATATAATAAATATTAAAAGTGATACAACAAATTAAAGATAACTTCGATGGGAAAACAAATAATTCTGTCTTTTTTTGCTAGGCAAGCATCATCTCGGGTTGAACAAGCTAAGATCGACCAGTCGGGGCAAAGTAATGGATTCTTTTAAAAAAATAGTACTAGATAGGAATCTTAGAGCCCAGCAAGGTGTACAATAGATTTTACAAGGTGACAGTACAGCACCTCCCAAAAAAAATATATACTCTTTCTTTTCCTCGTAAATTGAACCATCGCTGTTAACAAAACAAAATCTGATACAATTAAATTTACTCTTATTTTGAAAAATTTAGAAAATATAATGAGTAAACTATTTATACAGAAATGTGCAGAAAGATATTCCATAACAAATCCTAGAAATCTTTTTTCAGCAAACCTTATTTTGTATAGCTCTGAAAAAAAAAAGAAGTGCAACAAATTGACCAAAAGAATTGTAGAAAATACACAATTGAATTAAACTAAAAATTCCCATTTATAGCATATATTCCTATAGCATATATCATCTATATGTTATATAGCACATCATAATAGAGTATTCAATTCAAGCACTTTCGCAGGACTTCCGTGAATGCATTAATGCAACACATACGCATCCGTATAATGCACCTAATAATGCCAATAAATGATTAAGCAAAAATGTTTCAATATTATTCCGCTTCGTTTGCTCGCATCGGTTTTCATTTGTCTGCACACACTCCACAGGGGAAGGGGTAAGAGGAAAGAGAGGGGGGGGTAAAAAACAACATAAGAGAACAACAGACATAAATTGTCAATAACAATTTGTAAAATTGTTTTACAACCAAATGCGAAAACAAAAACACAGCAAGCACAAACGAAATGCAGGAAGGGAAATCATTTGATTATCCTGAATTTCCAATTGCGATGTTTACAGTTGCAACAGACGTTAGTGGGGGGAGGGAGGGGTGACTGCAAAAAGAGTATGGTGTGGGGTATGCGCTCTATAAACAATATCTCATTTCAGTTTAATGATGCTGTTGCAGCTGGGTGGCGCCGCTGCAATGCAAAGCGCATAATTAATTTGCAAGCCTACATTTATGGAAAGGGATTGCGTGGAAAGAGAGGGGGAGAAAGGGGAGAGGAGGAGAGAGAGGGACTTGATGTGAGAGGGCTTGTCGAGGGAGGAAGTGCATGAGCAGAGGGGAATATGTTTTATTTTTCTAGACATCCCAGTGGGACTCTGTTAACTACTGTGTTCATCTCCATGAGCTGCAGAGACTTCTACTGCTGAAAAGGTGCTGAGAAGGCAGTGCATTTAGGAAGCACACTACTACTACTACATCTTCTAGAGCACCGCCTGCTGCATACTCTACCACATCCTCAAAGGCACCTCTTGCCTCTTTTACAAAGTGCAACTGGGCAACGATTTTCTGACTTCGGTTTACCTGGCTGGCCACGCGTGGCTGGGCGTGTTGTGGGCGTGGCAGCGTCGGAATTCAGATGACAAAATCCATGGCATTGTCGAGCAGCGTGTAGGCGCAGCTGTGGCGCCGCCAAACGGTAACTGCAGCTGCAGAAACAACAACAAAAACAAGAACACAGAAACAAACAAACAGAATACAAAGTGAATCGAGTTGGTATTAACTTAGTTAGTAGTTAGTTAGTATTTATTTTTAGCATTCACTTCACATTATTCATCAATGCACAATCAATTGATTGCCAACACCTCTCTCTCTCTCTCTCTTCAGCTACTCGAACTAAAACTAGTTTGCATTGGAAATTACTAATAAAGGTTTTAATTACACAATTCTCCATGTAGATATATATACGATATACGATATATACGTGTTTGTTTCGCTTTTATTTTCGGATTATTTATTATTTATGATATTTTACATTTAACAGCCTTATTATTAGCATTTAGTTAGCTTATCTGGGGGATTATTACACACTGCACCGTTAGCTAATGAATCTTTAATTATTGTTTAAGTGCTGCGGGATGATTTTACAATTCTAAATTGAGAGTGCAAATTGGTGAGTTCTTCGTTAGGGTTCACTATCGTCTCTATTAATATTTATTTTCTTTCTTCTTCTTTTTTTTTTGGCTCAAACTCTGCTGAATTCTGACTAAAAATTACATTAATCTTTTTACTTTACTTAGGTTTTATCTAGTTCTGTGCTAATTGGGTTTCTACGCTCTCTCTCTGTGTTTTTCTGATCTTCTGTCATATTCCATATGCTTTATAAGGTTTCAAATCTATTTACAAGCCAATATGCCATTTTCGTTGTAGTTGCTTTTCTTTTTAACTTTTCCTTTTAACATTTTCCAGGGTGGGTTTCATGCTAGCACATACAGGTGAAAGTCTAGGCCAGGGTATTACGAGGTCAACTTCTAAGGGGCAAGTGAGGTTTAAGTGGGCACATTGACAGTTGCTTAGAGTTCTTGTTTAATGTTTCATTTCTTGCAAATCGGTTCAGTTTTTTTTCGTTTATAACTCGTTCTATAATTCTTATGTCTGCTTGCATCTCTTCTTTTTCTTCTGCTGTTCGATCTAACCTAACTTTCAGCTAACTGTTAGTTACTGAGCTACCGTTTCACAGTCGTCACACACTCACTAACCCTTTCTTAGTTAAGAACCTTCTCCAAAACGAACAGATCTCGAGTGGAATAAACACTTATCTATTCCTAAATTGAGTTTTCTCTTTGTAGCTTCCCCTCTTAGGTTCCTCGCATGCAGTTTTCACTGTTCTTCCTCAGCTCGCTTCCTTCTCTCCTCTTGCACTCTTAGTCTACTGAGCAAATACACAACTCCAGGGGGCAGAGCAGGCGGGGGGTATAAGGAGTCTACTCCCTCTACACATTGGCGCTGGCACCGAAACTACTCAGGAATTTGCTATCGGCCGCCAAGCTACTTGAACTATGTGCAGGATTGATGGGCTTGTTGTTGTCACCTGACAAAGGTTGCTGTGCTGCTGCTGTTGCTTGTAGCTCTGATACGCCTCCGAGCTGACCGCTGACCAGGTGCCATCCTTGGCCTTCACATAGAGATGCTGCTTGCTCGGCTGCTTGCTGCCAAAGTGATAATCTCCCGCCGCAATGGATGCACTGGAAGCCCAATCGTTGAGCAGCTGATTCGTGGAGTTGCACAGCGCCGAGAAGTCAGCATCGATGTTGTCCCCGCCAGCTGGTCCACCGGTGAGGAAGTCCAAGTTGCCATTGGCCAACGTATTGTTGGCAGTACGTGACGCGCCTCCAGTTCCTCCTATGGCTGCTGCTCCGCCTGCTCCCATCATTGACTTGCCCAGTATATTGGTTTCGCTCTTGAACAGCGTCTTTGGCTGTCGCTGACGACGCAGTGTGCCGGCTCCGCCACCGCTGGCCATCTGGGCAGCCAGTGTGGTGTTGGCATAGGCGCCCAGTCCCTGCTTGAGTGCGTTGCTGGCGAGCAGCAACTGTTGCTGCTGATTGAAGGGATTCGTGCGCTCCAGCTTGCCGGCATCGTTCTTGTTGCTCAGATTCTGAAGATGCTCCAGCTTGTTCTCCGTGATGTTGATCTTTTTCAGCTTCGCCGGCGAACCCACGTTGCCCACGATGGCCGTGGAGGCAGTCGATGTGGTCATCAGGGGATTCATTGGCTCCAGGCAACCATAATGCGCACTCGCCGGGGCCGAGTACATGCCCGTCGATTGATAATCATTATGGCTGGCTATCATCGAGCCATTGTTGTTGTTGCCCCCGCTGGCTGCTGCAGTCGTTGGCTTTGTCCCATAACGATTCTGATAGAGCTTCACATTGGCGACCACATTGGTTGTGGCATAGGCGCCGCAGCTATCGTACAATGATGCGGGGGGGTGTCCGGAAGTTTGTGCAGCGCTGCCTGCATTGTGGGGGCTTTTGAATGTTGAACATGCAACTTCCGCATAGTCCGGCATGTTCATGGGCGAGAGTCTGCAGAGGAAGAGAGACGGAGAGAGAGAGAGATAGACATGGCATTAACTGGAGGTTAAAAAGCATAAAGCGTATGTCTGGGCACAAATTCATTTCATAAATCAATCGTAGGAAATTGCTTTTGTTAGCAGACCCCTCCCCGCCCCGTCCCCTCTTGGGTTAGCCCGGAAATTTGTTTGCTGCTGCAGTTCATTAAAAATTGAGGGATAACACGAGTTCGAGTTCGAGTTCGAGTTCTCCATGTGAATGTGCCCCGGCATCGGCAATACATTTGCCCATTAGACGCGTGGCGTGTCGTGCATTTAAACTTTCTAATTAGTCGACAGCGAAACAAGCTAAAGCAAAAAATACTCTGCAAAAATACTGTGCAAAAAAACTTTTCCACCTCCCCCTCCCATCCCTTTCTGCCTGCCTCTCCTGTTTGCTGTGTAGTTGCAGGAAATTTTGTATGCAAAAACTTTTTTTATTGCGCAAATTTCTCGTGCACTAATTAGCTAATGAGATAATGCTTATCTATCGCACTTTCCCAATGAATTTTCCCACTCTCACCATCCTACCCCCCTCTCTACTAAACCAAATTGAGTTAGAAGGAGGCAGAGGCACATTATTAGTGTGCCTGGCATGGAGTGAACAAATTGGCTGCTTAGGCAGAAGTTAGGAGTTGCAGGAGAAGGTTCGGCATGTGCGAAAAACTGAGTATGAATTCGATTCATCCTCAGTTAATCTACTGTACTGGCGCCATCTGGCGTTTGAACAGTAAACAACTGAGTTTAAGAATAACTGGAACGAAAGGATACCTTCGAGATGCCAAAGGTTCTATACCCCTGCAGGTTCTTATATCCTCCAATTGTGGCTATACAACTGATATAAAATGTTACAGAATATTATGTCTCACTTTGATTGGCACTGATGAGTTCAGTTATTTCTATAATAAAAACTGTTCTGCATACAAAAACCTTCATTTGGACCATTTGTTCCTTTCACAGCTAAGTGTTATTGAAATCCCATAATGATTAAATTTCATAGACATTATATTTATATAGCCAAGATCCAATGTAGTAAATTTGTTTGCTATATCAGTGGTAAATAATCGGCCGTTATGCTAGTAAGGCAGGCTATAGGACACATCGGGTCAATCTGGTTTTTGATATATATAGTGCAACAATAACAAGCATGTGGTCCAAGTATCATCAATATAGCTTTAAAACTTAGAGCTCCATTAGAAGATAAATTTTTCTAATGAAATTTTAAGGTTTTTCCTAAAACTTTTTTTCTTTAATTTGAGGGCGCCTTCCTAGTGTTGTACATTGGGCTAATCATTGTATGCTTGGTGTTTTAGCTCCTTTATGAAAACAAAATTAATGCACAAATTAATCTAATAACTAAAGAAATTTCCGAGTTTATCTATAACTAAATATAAATACTTATTGCCCAGTTCTCATTTACTACGCATTCTTAACTTATTAAAGACATAATAAATCTATATATACCTTCCCCATCTAAACACTTTATAGCAACGGAAACGACTCCTTTAATGCTCAACACATAACTTGAGCATGTAAATACCTTTCTTTTAAGCTTATGAGGGATACTCAAGCTATTTAAAGGCATTCAAAAGCGAATTTACGAACTAGCTATAAAAAACTGGAGGTAACAAGCTGCCAGTGTCGTAAATACGACGAGTTTAGCCTTTTTTCACACATTGCCTCGAGGCATATGCAAATGCCCAAAGACTAAGCAAGGCACACACACACACCTACGCAAACAAACACACTCACACACACACAGAGCTGCCCTCACCCATTAAAGAGGCCTAAAATTATGCAACGGAATTTGAAATTTTCCAGCAATTAAACGTGACTGCGACGAGGGAATTCAAGTGGCTCCTCAAGTCCCCGTTGAACTCGAAAGACCACTCACACCCCCTCCCGCTCCCCCTACCCCTCCAACCCAGTCGGAGGCCGCATTTGCATATGCTCCCGCAGGGCTATCAATTTTTAATTGTTAATTTGGCGGTGAAAACGATGTTCGTAGTACTAATAAACCAAATACGCGGAGGGGAGGGGAGAGAGGAGTTTAAGGGGTGTGTCGCAGCGACAAGATGCTGGCCATAATGTTGAGAATCAGACAACCCGAAAAGAAATTAAATATTTTAATTGGAAATTTAAATGGCGTGGGGGGAGGAAGGTGTGTGTGTGTGTGTGTGCGTGCTTGCTTACGTTGCGTTATTACGTTCTTCTTTTTTCTTTACGACTTTACAACGTTGTTAAAATGCACAACAACAACAAGTAGGGGAAGGGGAGTAGGGGTTGGGGGAGGAAAAAAGAACAACGCGAACAAGCAGAAAGTTGCCAAAGTACACAACGGAAAAATTGAAACGGAAATAATGAAAATCGCGTAACGGAAGTGGCAACAGCATTAGAGGAATGTGGTACGGCGGAAGAGGGAGAGAGAGAGGGGGGGTGTGCGGAAAGTATAGGAAATACTCAAATTGCACTGGCGTGAGGGCGTGACAGAGGCAGGGGAGAGAAGGGAAGGGGGCTGAGACAGTGAAGCAGTCGCTGCGATATTGTAAAAAAGTCAAAACAAATAAATGCGTAAAATGCCGCAAATACGAGTAAATACGCACAACTTGAGCAGGAAGAAGACAGGGAAGTGAGAGGGAGTGGGACTAAGGGGAGGGGAGTGGTATATGGATCAGAGCTGCTGCTGGTGGTGGGCACAAGCAGAAAGCCAAGCCAAGCCAAGTCGAGCCGAACCAAGCTGAGCTGAGCGGAGCGAGGAGCGCAATATGTCGCCAGCAGTTGCGTCTTTTTATTGCGCCTTGTTTTTCCTTTCGGTTATTGTTGCCACAACGGTACATTAAGCTTTAAAGAAAACTTCGGCAAGAGAGAGACAAAACATAAAAGAAAACACACACACACACAGAGAGGGAAAACAGTGGAAATAACAGTTGAAGCAAAACATGAGAAACACGGTTGGAATTTTTTTTAAGTAAGAAGTAAAAACAAAAGAACATGCGAACAGAGAGAGTGGGGGAGGGAGGACTGTGGGCGGGGCAAACTGTTGCAGAACTTGCACAAAGTTGGATTAAAGCCAGTGAGAGAGAGAGATATGGATTGAATGAATGAGAAAATGCCAAGGAAAATATTTATTTTTTAATGTGCAGGCAGAAGAAGCAGAAAGAACTTTTGCTGCAAGTAAGAAATGAAGAAAACTTGGTCAGATAGAAGAGAAGAGACTAGTGTGATTTAAAAGGCGAGCGAAGTTGGAGCTACGCAAGAATGAAGCAGCAAAGGAAGAGTGTGGAATAGAGAATGACAGAGAGAGAGAGAAAGGTAGAAGAAAGAGACAGAAGAGAAAGTGTACAAGAGGCAAGGAGATAGCAGAGAAACTGCCCCAGTAACTAATTCATAAACTATGAAGGAATATTGAATGAGGTAAGAGGATAATATTATAATGATCTATGCTTTTATAAGTATTGTTTTATAGGGGATATGTCCTGCGACCTATATATAGATACTCTACTATGTGCCTGTTGAACAAAAAGACAAGGCGCTGATTGCATTCCCCTTTTTATAGGCAATTTAAGAAAAGTTCCTGCTTTTGACCTTATCCTGTCAACTTGAAGAAGATTGCATTGCCTCAATGCTGGATAATGTTCTGCTCACGGGTTCTACATGTTGCATTGCTTACTATTTCTAAGGTTAAGAGGGCTTCAGCCTGCATTAGCATTAATTTGCCATAAAAATACTCCGGACTTTTCGTTTACTTAAACATATAACTTGCTTATACCTTCTTTATACTTGATTTGGTAGTAGACGGAAAGGGACTTCGATTGACTTGTCAGACCTGCTGATAGATCTGATTCGTTTCTCTTCTATTTGTCTCCTTAGGTCTTTGCTCGTGTTCCTGCCTGTGCTACAGAATGCCTCTATCTCCATCATTGAATCTTCTAGTTCAACTTTCTTTAGTGTATCTGCCTTATTCTCTCTCTTTCCAGTACTCGAGCAGAGCTCTCCTTTAAGAGTGATTTTTTAAGGTATTGCAATTCATCAGCACTACGCATACTCGTTCTTTATATCACTCAAGCGTGTGCGGCGCGTGTGGCACCACAAAGAAATCGCAGCAGGCTCTCTTCACTGCCCCCCTCGCTCTCCAACAGAATCACAACCAACTCCCGCATGCAACATACAACGCACCGCAAGCCAAACAGACAAATATTTAAAAATAACCAACGGCAGAAATATGAAATTCATGTGCGTATATGGAAATGAATTAAGGACTGCAGAAGCAGAGGGGGAACGGGGGGTACGCAAACAGAAATGCCCGCAGTAAAGCTTCGGCAAAGGCGCCGCGACAGAAAGGGAACCCCAATAAAGCCGGGGCCAGTACCAGGTTACGGCAATCGCCATGGCCCAAAGTAAAACCCGTTCAAGTGTAACAATTTAATGGCGTTTGTTGTTGTTGTTCCAGAAGGAGGAGGAGTTGGGTATTGTGGGGTGGTCTGTCTACAGGGTGGTGCGTGTTGGCTGCTGCTGGGAGGTGGTTGGGGCTGAAGCTTATTGGAGTGAAGTGGATGCGGCTGCAGCGCCGCAATTTTTACGAGCGTATCGTAAATAGTGCTGGCTTCTGGCACTCGTATTTTCTTTTGCCTCCCCCTCCCTCCCCCTCTCCTTTATCGTCCCCCTCTGTCAGTAGTAAAACATTTAAGCATTTGGCGTGGTTTTTCGGCTGCTCTCGCAATTTTTCGTAATTAAACTGGCAGCGAAGCGTAGACAGGATATTAAGCCAACTTCCTGTGCTCCGTTACTGATAAACAAGGGAAGGCAAGGCAACAATCCCTCAACCCTTCCCTGCAATCGGCCTAGTCATGCTTACCTCTCATAATCAGGCAGTGGTTGCTGCTGTTGTTGTCCTCCTCCTGTGTTTGATTGTCCCTGCTGTGCCCGCTGCTGTGCCGTGGCCTGTGCGTAGCCCGGAAGTTGCTCCTTTGTCGTACACGATGCGGCGCCCTGTCGCCAAACACCGCCGCTGGGATCGATCCACAGTCCTGTGCCAGAGTTGCCGCCATTGCTGTTGCACGAGTTGCCCAAACCGCCGGCTCCTCCGCCAGTACCACCTCCGCCGCCGCCGCCATTCATCGGCAACGTTGGAAACTTTCGCACGGTGCCGATTGCGTGATTGCCTGAAATAAAAAGCAAAGTATCGTATATCGAATATCGTGTGCACGTGGAATAGATCCAGCCAGTGAGGCAGTAATCCTCGTTAGCAGCGCCAATTACAAAGCCAACTGCCGAAGCCGTAAAAAGGCTGCGAGGCTGCCGAGTGGGGGGTGGGGAGAAGGAAAGGAAGGGAGGTAGGGACAGAGAAAGAGGAAACAACATTTTATATTCAATTGGTTCGCATTTTGCCAGTTGGCATTTATTTTTAGAGTTTCACTAGACAATTGATGTGATTTTCACGTGCCCATTTGTCGTTTCTGCCAGTTCCTCTCTTTCCTCACCCCCTACCTCATGATACCCCTCGTTAAGTTTATCTTTTTATCGCTAGCTTAACCTTCGAACTCGTCGTCGACTGTCTCGCCTACGCAGCTTATTACCTCTGTCCCCCGCTACCCTCCTTCTTCCCGACCCTCGCTAATGTGGCGAGTGCGTGTTGCGCAGTTTTGTGGCTAACAAAACGTCAGCCTAATTGAGCACGGCCATAAACGGGACGAGTCATAAATCATAGTTTATATGAGCTCTACTTTGCCCGCGTATTCTGCTGCGAAATTATCTTATCAAACACGAGACGAGGTCAGGCGAGAGTGGTTGCTGCTGTTCAGATTTGTGCGCAAATAATGAAGCGCTTAAGACCTCCTTCTCTTAGATCGGACTATAGCAACATAGGAGGGTGGCAAACTAAACGGGAAATAGTTATTTATAGTGTGGAATCGTGTGTACACACTGTTGCTTCTTGGTCTACATGTGGCATGTCGATAGATAGGATTCATTATCGATAACCATCGCCTGTAAGCACAACATAACATTCAAATTTTTAAATTGACTTAACATTAAATTAGCACAACAGAGCAGTGCGAGTAATAACAGAGAATATAGCAATATCGATAACAATTGCTGGTTTACATAACCTTAACATAATCGGACTGCATGAACATATCATTTACATATGCGCGAAGAATAAGAATAAAAAATAATCAAATAAGAATAATAATTAAATAAGAATAATAATAAATAAGAATAATAATAATTAAATAAGAATAATAATAATTAAAAAGGAATAATAATAATTAAATAAGAATAATAATAATTAAATAAGAATAATAATAATTAAATAAGAATAATAATAATTAAATAAGAATAATAATAATTAAATAAGAATAATAATAATTAAATAAAAATAATAATAATTAAATAAAAATAATAATAATTAAATAAGAATAATAGTAAGGAAATAAGAATAATAATAAAAAACATAAAAAAAAAATAATAATAATTAGGAAACAATAATAATAATATGATGCTCAATTGGAGACTATGGTATATCTAATAAATATAAAAAAATACTGCACTTACTGTAGGGTTAACTAGTTAAATACAGTTTCAAGTAACCTTGCTTACTTAACGAAGAAGTCTCTAGGAAGAGATACCCCATTTTACTTAACCCTTCTAGCATAGTCGATTCAATAATAATAACACTATACATCACCAGATTACCTACTGCTAAGCCGAGCTGCAAGCTAACCAAACGCTCCATCCTTGCCGTTATTGGAGACTCGCTGTCGCCTAAGCCCGGTCATGCTCAATTGCGCAGCTGCCCCATAAATATCCAATACAAAGCAATTACCACCCGCTGCAAAGCCCCTGCCCAGACAGACATGAAGAGAGACACAGAGCACAGGCTCCTAAGCCGATGCCACCAAAACTTAATCTACAGCAAATGTGGCAGGAGAAAGAGATATTTAAATTGACGACCTTGGGGATGGAATGGGAGAGGGAAATTGAGGAGTGGGTAAGGGGATGTTAACTCACCGTGTAGACTGCCCAGCGAGGTCTGCTTGATAAATTGATAGCGCTTGAATAGAACCAATGCGCCCAATAGAAACACAATTATGGCGATGATGGAGCCCAGCAGGACGATAAACCAGGTCTGCGTTAAAAAGTCATCGGCAATATCACGACTGATGGGATAGCTATACAATGCAAATAGAAAGAATGGAAAGAGAAAGAGAAGAGAGAGAAGAGAAAAGAAGCGGAATGAGCATTGATACTGCCAGGAAGTACGTGCCTAGGCGAGGCTTAGTTTAATGGCTGTCCATGTCCTCATCCTCATCCATATTCTCATCCTCATCCCAAGCTTAGAGGCGCCCATTGTCGTTTGCCGTTAATGGATTGATGCCAATGTGGCTGCTCCTCCTCCTGCTCCTTCTGCATCTGCTGTTGTGTCGCTTTGTCCCAGTGGCAGCAGTCAAATGAGCTCGACAATGACACAATAAACCGTCCACGTCCGAGTCCAGTCAACCTTCACTGCTCGCCCCAACCTGTCCCCCTTTGCGTGTACTTACCGCGTGTAGCCGGTGTCCAGTGATTGGGTACGCGCATCGATGCGCAGCACCGCCGGCTTGCTGAAGGGACCAACGCCCACGCGGGTGGCCGCCGCAACGGCAATGTAGTAGGTGACGCCCGTTGTGAGGTTTGCCAGCAGCAGCGTCGGCGTCGCCGCATCAATGGTCATATTTTTGAATATACGCGTCGTATTGTGCACATCCAGGCCCTTGACGAGCACATTGTAGCTGGTGAGGATGCCTGCAGGGATGGCACACGCAGCGTGCGAATGGTAGGGAGAGATGAGAAAATGAAATGAAATTAAATGTTAACAAGCACAGCAGGAAAATAGTTAGACGAATGGGCAAATGCCCTAGCAGTGGGTTAGCAATTTACAAGAAGTAATGAGATAAGAGACAAAATAATTAAGCTAATCTTCATTTAGTCAAGACTTGACTTGGGGAAGGTATTTAAATATAAACTGAAGTTTCGTACAACATTGAAATTTTTTGGATACTGGAAGATATATTGAAGTAATTTCTATTTCTTAAATAAATCTCATTATGAATTAAAAAAAAATTTAAAATAGAAAGAAAAAAAAAAAAAAAATAAAAAAAAAAAATTAAAATATCAAAAAATAAAATGAAATAAAAAAAAAAAATAAAAAAAAAAAAAAAAAAAAATATATCCTAGGCAACTTCTTTGCCTCTTCCCTGCAAAAACAATCCCTACTTCTATTCACTTCCATTCCCAAACTGAACTGTATAGTCAGTCACCCTAAGCCAGGCGCCTACGGCAAGTTAGGGATTTGTTTGGGTACGTACCATTGCGAGTGCGATTCGGTTGCGGGGGAAGCCATTTCAAGAAGACAGAGGTGCGATTGAATTGGATGGCTTCCATGCCATACGGTGCTGCCTCGGGCACTGTGTGGGGCGAACAAACAAGAAGAAGCAGAGCAGGAAGAACAAATAAGATACGGATTAGCAGTTTTCAGGATGGGGGAATGGAGGGAACATTGAGGAGGGGGAATAGAGGGCGTAACAGCTGGGGGCAGCTGATTAGCAAGAGGAAACTGGACTAAGCCTGGCGGTCTTACCATCTTCCAGGGTGCGAGCATGCCGGGAATTCGAGGGTTTGCCTACGATGCTCTTGTAAAATGGCACAAGAAAAAACTCATACGTAGAAGCCTTCGCCAGGCCGGGCACAGTGCACGAGCTGAGGCCCTGACCCTTGTTGAGCAGTGTCAGCATCTTGTATTCCGCCGATCGCAGCTCGCGTGCATACAAATAGAATCCCTCGATGTACTGCCCACTGTCGATGTCCCAGGCAAGTCGCACACTTGTCGAATCACTGGCATTCGCCTCGAGCAGCTCCACGATGTTATTCGATTGCAGCAGCGTCTCCACATCGTTGAGCAGCAGTTGCGAACTGGCCGAACCCAGCGAGGACTCACTGCCATCACGCACTCCCACCAGTTTGCCCGCCGTAATGGGTTCCGAGATGGGCGAGGGAGGCGAGAAACCTAACGCGTTCTCGGCACGCACAATGAACATATACGCAGCGCCAGCCTCGAGGCTGTCCACGGTGACAATCGGTTCGCTCAGCCTGCTCGCAATGGGTATCCAGGTTTTGCTCTTGTTCGTGCAATACATCTCGACGCTGTAGCCGAGGAAGGGCGATGTGCCCAGCTTGTCGCTGGTGGGCCACACAATGGTCATTGCCGTGGCGGAGGCATTCAGCACAGTGGGCTGTCCCGGTGCTGTGGGGCATTTGCTGGGCTCCGGCGCTCGGTAGAATTTAATGTTCGGATTGGTGGGCAGCTCAATGCGCAGAAAGCCACTCCAGGTGGATTTGCCAGCTCGTGAACTGGCCACACACGTGTACAGACCCTGATCCTGTTGTCTGTCCAGGTCGGAGATGATTAAATCTCCCGCGGTGGTTATGTTAAGCTTGGCACTGGGGTGCACAGGAATGCCATCGCGATACCAAGAGATGGTCGGATTGGGTAACCCGATAGCCTTGCACTGCAGCGTGGCCAGCGACTTGATGGGCAGTGTCTGGTTCACTGGACCCGCAATGATAATCGGCGGCGGGCGATCCTCCTGGGAGTCCAAAGTGAGCTGCACTCCCGCCGTAATGCTGCCCACCTCGTTCATGGCATTGCACACAATCACCAGATCCTTGTCGGTGCGCTGGAAGCGCGTCAGCGTCAATATCGAATGACCCTCCTCGGTGTTCAGGCTGTGGAAGCGATCCAGCGGAGGTGCTCCGGGAAAGATCAGTGTGCTGTTGTTCTTGATGGTCCAGAAGAGCGTCGGCTTGGGGTTGCCCGAGGCGCGGCACTCGAACGAGGTGTCCGCGCCCAGTTCGACAGATTTGCTCGCAGGTCGTTGTATGAATTTTGGAGGAGCTACAGTGTGCGGGGATTAGGGGTAAACTAATTAGCTAACTGTGCTGCACTAGCGCTAAGTACAAGGAGCCCCAAGTGAAGCTCCACTTAAAGCAATGCAGGATGCAATCACTCACCGAATACTGTCAGCGTGCCCATGGCTGTGATGGCACCCACCACGTTGTCCGCCTCGCAGCTGTATTCCCCCTCGTCGGCTATGGTGACACGCTCCAGGCGCAGGCTTCGATCTTCCAGCACACTGACGCGGTCTGAAGATGAAGGGAAAATCATTTTCCAGATGAATGTGCAACGCGTGTTGTGTGTGTGCGTTGTGACTTACCTAGCGGCATGTTGCCACCTGAGGCTGTGCGCAGCCAGAGCACATCTGGCATGGGATCACCGCCGACACGGCAGGGGAACGTGACGGAGGCACCTTCCAAGACTGTTTGATCATGTGGGCCGCGTATGATGTACGGTTTAACTGCAATAAAGATAATGAGACGCTTAGCGGCATTTAGGCTGAAATCCAATGGGGCACACAGGACCCAAGTCACATTCCAGCAAATTGAACATGACACATTGATTTGAGGTGAATGGGGGCCGAGTAGGAGAGTAGGAGGAACTGGCTTACCGTGTACTTTAAGGGTGGCGAGCGAGGATTCGCGCACACCGACTGGATTCTTGGCAATGCATTGGTATTGACCCTCGTCACTCTGACGTGCATCCTGGATGGCCAAATTGCCGCCATCAACGATGCGTACACGCTTCGAGCCCTCTAAATCCAATTTCTGGCCGCCCTTCTTCCATGTTACCGTCGGTTCCGGTATGCCGCGCGGTGGGGCGCACTCCAGCAGCGCCGTGTCACCCTGTGCGATGCGTGTGTTTTGCGGCTCCAGGCGAAACTCATCGCGAAGCACTGCAAAAGGGAGGAGAGAAGAAAGTCGAGTGATGAGACAGGTCTATGTATGTGTGTGTGTGGGTGTGCGGGCTTGTGGCTCTTTCTGTGTGTATGTGTGTGTGTGTGATGCCCTCTGTCCATTTGATTCCTCCCGCTGTTGTTGGTGGTTATAAATTATCTTGGTTTTGCATGATAAATGCCTGTCCCTGTACTGCCTTAACCTGCGGCTGTGTGGGGCCCCGTGCGTCCGTGTATGTATGTGTGAGAATGCGCTGCTTGGGTTGTATGTGTGTGTGTGTGTGAGTATTTTGCGGGTGTTTGCGGCCTGACAGCAAAGATAAATTGTTGGTAAATGGCATAAATGTGATTTTTATACGCCATACCCACGCGCACACACACACACAAACTCACTCCCTTTCCTCTTACACACACATAAAAAACGACTGACGCTCATTTGTAAGAAGACTGGCAACGCTGGCACTGGCACGCAGCTTTTTAGTTAATATAATTCTATTTGATATGCTGAATATATTGAATCTGCAGCACTTAAAAAAATCAACCGGAAAGGAATATAGAAATACCAATACGCATTATCCAATTGAACGCCTTCCAGAAGAACTTTCAGGAATATCGATAGTTATCATTTCGATAACAAATGAGTACATATTGTATGTTTACTGCATGGTTCGCTGAAAATCAAGATGTTACTTCCCCTACCCACCAACATCTTAAATAAGAAGAAAGCATTTTATATTGCAAGAATCATGCTTTGTTCATTTATTTTTCTTTGCAATTCTCTTGTGCTTGCATCCTCCTCAGCTAGCGCAGACGACGAGCTTCACGTTCGGATTCCAGCAAAGTCAGAATGTCCCCCTCGCGCACAGGTCCCTTTACATTGCGTATGATCTGGCGATTCTGTTCACTCAGAAATTCAACCTTCACTTGTGTGCACTGCCCCTGGGATCCGGTGCGGCCAAGCACCTTGATGACGCGAGCCCAGACAATTGGTTTATCCATAGTTGCTGATAGTTTTAACAGGCTTTATGAAAATTCACAAAAGTAACTTTTCAGACTCGTTTCAGTCAACAAACGTCGAAAAAAGAGAGAAGGGAGAAAGGAAAACCGATAACTTTAAATTTAAAGTGAGTAAACTACTCAAGTGGCACTTTTGGCACTTACTGTAAGCTATCGATGCACGCTGTTAAGTTAACAGAGAACACTCTTGCGCCTTGGTTATGTTGTGTGAGCCTGCATTATCGACATCGATAAGTTGAAATATTAAGTTAACAGAAGCACTTACATAAAGAGCTGCTCGAAATGCTCTGTTAATAGGATTTTCTCTCTCCGCAGGAGATCATTAAAATTTAATTCGCATAGCACTTGCGATTCTTTCTTTTGCACGTACTCTCGTTCGTATCGAAAAAGGAATATTCTCATTTATTCATGCTGCATTTCTGCTTTCAAAACTTCTCTTCAGCGCATTTCTAAAGCTTTTCTTAACCCTGCGCATAGTAAATCACGCCATTATCAACATTTTGCTTTGCCAACCGCAGATTTAAGCACTAACTCAGCTGTCTGCATTTATTTTGCATGCTATTCGCTTTTTTCCATTCCCAGCCCCTTCATCCCCCTCCTTGCCACACAGATTGTGGTCAAATTGCAAACCTGTAATTTGCACACCTTACCCCAAGACGTGGCACCGTTGGTTGCTGCTGCTGCTGCTGCTGGCTCTGACGTCGCCTCTGGCTCGATTTGCTCAGTTATAAATTTGCCAGGCGAATATTTGTCCCCCCTCACACACACAGACACACATACACACACACGCAGGCAGACGCAGCGAGGGAGTAGTGTAATAAATCAAGTAACTTTCAAGCACTTGAAAAGCGGAGCAAAGTACATTTTTTGCGATGAAAAGCGAGCGAGCTTTTCCCATTCAACATCGCTATATAGTATATATATATATGGAGAATAAATCTAAAGCGAGAGCAGCTTTTACGTAAATTAAATTTCACTTTTTTGCACTCTTTATAAAATGCGAATATACGAGTATTTTACATATATATTTTTATTTTAATCTGCAAAGTGAATAAGCGCATTTTCCTTTTAGTTGAGTTTCTCCTGCTCTCTCTCTCTCTGCCCCTTTCTCCTGGCAATGTATGCAAAAATGTTGCGAGCATGACTTTTATTAAATTTAAAGTGATGTCTATAAATCAACATAAATCAAATTATTCCCCAACACATGGCGAAAGTGAGCACGAAAGTGAATTCGCCGAGCAAAAACTTTTAATGTGCCCCCGAAATAGCAACAAGAACAAGAGGCGCTAGGGGAGGAGGGCGGAGAAGGAGCTGCCTCGGCACAGCATGAAGCACGCCAACCATCAATAAATTAATCAAAGTCATAATCAGTGTCAGGTTCAGTGGCACTGGCCGAACCGAAAGTTGTAGGCCAGGCGGGCCTTCTTCGGGTCCGGGTCCGGGTTCGGCTCGGCGTCAGTCAGGCGGAAAAACGCGCTGAAAAGGTGCAAACTGCCACGGGGCGCTGATAATGAGTTAATAAATGACCGTTGAGGTTATATTTATATGGCCCGTGTGCACTATGCGGAAGATTAATGTTAAAGAGTGCGCAGCTCTTTATTCCCTGGCACACATTGCGTATGCGTAATGCAAAGCGCTGACAACGGCAAACATGAGCAACTTATGTTTATTATTGACAAAGCAGCGCAGTGAGAGGGAGGTGGAGGGGGTAGTGCAGTCAGCAGTCTACGCTTTATTGCCTAACCCAATCAATGGCAACCCCCCTCCCCCCGTCAAGTGCTCGTCGCAATAACGACGTTTTAACCAAGCAAACAAATTTGACGTGCTTTTCGTGATTTACATGCAAATATTGAAAAATATTCCCCAAGGATACCGCAGCAAAGCAAACCGAACGGGCTAAGGCTAAACACAGAGAGAGAGGAATAAATACGAATACGAAAAAAAGCGAGAAAAGAGATGGGAAGAAGGGGGGAGAAGCAGCGGCAAAGAATGAACTACCAGAGTCAGGAAACAATATCGATTTTCTCCTTCAGGAGGCGTGAGGCGCTGGCGGTAGGGAAATGCGAGAGGAGGAGGGAGCTGTAGCCGGGGGCAAATAAAAGAAATATTAGCCGGGAGAAGACAAAGTGGCGGTCTGCGGTGCCAAAAGGGCAATTGGGAGTTCAAAATGGAGGCCACAAATTTCGCTGTTGGCCTACAAATGCGGCCAAAATGTGAGAAATGATCTCCCGATAGTGATTACCCAAATGTGTTGCATATTGAAGGGCATTAAATGATAATATGCAATGTTTTTTGAGGTTATGTGCAGCATAATTTGAGGTTAAGTGCAGCGGCAATTGAGGTTATGCGCTGCAACTAATTGAGACTATGCGCTGCAAGCAATTGAGGCTAAGTGCAACTTATAAATAATAGATGCAGCATTAAATGAAAACAAAATTTAAATAATATATTTTTTATTTATATTTCCCTTTTTTCTGCAATCTAAAAATAAATTTGTATTTTTTGTCAGGCTGTACTTAAGTGGATCATTGCCTAAAATATTGTCGTAGCACAAACACTCGTCAGCTTCCTGGACCTAACCCAAGCACACGTAGTCTACCCTGTACTGCCCCACTTCCACCTCCCTCTCCTCCTGCCGTTCGACCTCATAAATCACACACACAGAGAGAGGAAAAAAGGGAAACTCAACTCAATCCGTTCGCTCAAGCCGAAAACCCCAACTAACCAGCTAAAAAAAGCTTCAAAAGTCAAAAAATGGCAAAACGTAAAAATAGAAAAGGTTTAGGCAAGAGTGAGAAAGAGTGACAGAAAGAGGAAGAGAGAGGGAGAGAGGGAGGGAGAGGGCAACTAAAACGGGTTAATAGCAGCCGAGGCAGCAGAGACCAGAGACAAGACAAGTGGGTGCGTTCATGCGGAAAACTTGTAAACGCAGCTCAGCTAGTTAGTTAAGTGGGCGGTGCCACACCCCCTCGCTAGGTCGGTCGGTCGGCATGGCACAAAAAAGAGCAGAGCTGAGCTGCCTCAGAGGCATATCGAGACCCAACAACAGCAGCAACAACAACAACTGAACTGTGGCAAAAATCAACATCAATTTAGAATATTAAAAACGCAAACGCGTGCGTAGCCAGCCTCGCCTGACAAGGATGTGGCAGCATGCTTGGGGCATGTGGTGCCATGTGCTGGAAGGACAGAGAGAGGTAAAGAGCGGAGAGGGGAGGGGGGGTGTTCTTTTTCAACAACTTACCCGCCACTTGCAGCGTCGCATTGCGGCTCCTTGCCACGCCCAGCTCGTTCTTTGCCTCGCACCAGTAGACGCCGGCATCTGTTTCGCGCCGCGAATTGACAACCTGCAAGAGATGAAGAGCAAAAAGAACATGAGAGAAGAAGAAGAATAAGAAGAGGGAGCATGAGATAAAGCAGAGCCTGGCAAAAACACAACGAAGGCGGACGCATTGCGGGCCAAATGTGAGCAAATTTTAATTGAAATGCGTAAAAGATTATTTTTCTTAGTCGATACACTGCAGAGGACAAAGGGTATATTAGCTACGCAGTACAGAAACAATATAATAATATACAGAATTGTATTTTTGTAGTACTTTATTTGTTAAATTTATCTGAAAGAACTTTCATATATCTCATTTCTATGTAAATAACGAGTGTTAAAAGGATTATAAAAGTTTTTACTTTAATTCAAATAAATTTTATTTAATACTTTAATATTTTAACATATATCATATACCATATATATGAATTGGAAGTAGATTATGCCTTTCCCAAGTGTTGTTCACGATTTTAAGCTATTTATCCCTGCAATTCTTCAAACTATCCCCATCTAATTTCAAAGATCAACTCTTCCCTTCCCATAAATCTCATCATTTTATAGCTCAACTCTCATATTGCAATAAATCACATCGTATGCACTTTTAAAGTGACAACTACAGCACAAGCAATGATATTTGCCGTTACTTTATGGCCCGTCAAATATCAGTTAACTCTTCCGCAGAGTATGTTCACTCCACAAAATGCAACCCTGGGCAGATTCAGCTTCATATTCAGCTACAGCTTTGGCTTTCTTCTTATTGTAATTTTACAAATGGCTGCAAAAAGTGCTTTTACAACTGCAAGACGTTGATTTGCAGTCCCTCTTCCTCACACACACACACACACACACAAGGAATACTGTGTTCTATCTGTCTCTTTCTCTTGTCTTTTTGCCATAATAAACAGTCGGCAATCTGTTGTGTCTGTTGCGCGTCTGCTGCCTTCAAGTGCTCAAATCATAAAATGTCTCTCGAGCAACTTTATAGTTACTTCACCGCCCTTATACACAATGCTCCCCCGCCCTCTCTCTTTCATCCTCCACTCCCCCCTCTCTTTCTTGTTCGCTGACTGTTTTCGTCGCTCAGTTTGTTTATTTGTTTTTGGCGTACAAAAGAAATTCCCCAACATGCGCTTAAAATTAAATGTCAAAATGTGCGGGGCATGCGCGCGTATATGTGTGTGTGTGTCCGTGTTAGTGTGTGTCTGTGTGTGTGTGTGTGTGTCATATTTATCTGCTCGTCGTCAGCGGCAACAAAGTTCGCACAATTTACACAACTTGTGCGCCTCATCCAAGTGAAATTAAGTGTTGCGCTAAGTGAAGATGACAAAAGGGTTCTTCAGCTGTATTATTCTTTCATTTAATCTTGCTCGTGTGTGTGCCAGTCTCTCTCTATCTGTGTGTGTGTCGTGTGTGTGTGTGTTGTGCCGCGGGTGTGCTTTATAAAACAAATAAGCGAATGTGCTGCAGGCAGCTCAATTGTCATGCTGGCAACTCAAAGGCAAAGCGCTTTCTTCAGGCAAACTTCAGGCAGAGGCAACTCAAATGAACACACACACACACCCGCACACCCACAATATATGCGCACACACACACACACTGAAGTGCTTTGTATGTCTTTGTCCAACTACTTTATTATTCCCATCATAAGTTTGCTCCGCCACACACTCGGAGTCATCTTGGCCTCTGTTTGCTTTTATAAGAAATTATTTCCAGCGAAATTACTCTGGGAGTCACGAAGGGAAGATAATGTACGAGTATATGGCGGTTTATAATGCGAGTTATTTGTGAAGGCGGGAATTTAAAGTTCTTGCTGTGGTAGAAGTAGAACATGTAACAGCAACAGTATATCGTTTGTTATCGCTTGCTTTGCATTAACATTATGTGAAGGCAACGCAAGCACCAAGTATCGAATATCGATACTTTTAGGTGTAAGTTAACATGGCATGTTTATAACTTAACAGAAGCTTAACATTAAAGCAGTGCAAACCAATATCTTGTATTTAATTTTATTGCATTTATATTTAATGCTGTCTAATTTCGCAGTGTTGTATGTTCCTTCTCCGTTAACTGCAGCTTTAACTTATGTAACTCATCTCTGTAAGCTGCTGCACAGCTTTTTGCGACAACTGGCACTCAATATCTTTGAGCTAAGCTCTCCACATATATCATTCTCTGTCTCTTGTTCTCTCTTGCTCTATGCTAATCTGCTTTAAGTCCTCTATCTACGTCCTTTGCTGCAGACAATTTCTTTATTTTGCGCTTCCCTTTTGCCTTGTACTACATGGATTCTTTCTGCTCTTTCTCTCTCTCTCTCTCTCTGCTCATTTGGCACTCCTTCACTTTGACCCATTTACCTTGCGGATATTTACAATATAACGCATACGCCGCGAGGGACGGCAGACGCAGCTTGTTAGCCTGTGCAATGCAAGGCAAAGCTAAGCTCATTAGCTGCAGTTGCCTTACAATTCCAATAGATGATATAGAAAATGAGGGAGAGAGGGAAGAAAGAGAAAGAAAGCTGGAAAAATTAAATCCGGTCGCGATGACAACGCAGACAAAAATGAAATGAAAACGCGAGGAAATAAAAATATAATGCGCACTGCCGACTGCCGACTAAGCCAGACAATGCAATCTATATGTTCTCCTGCCCGTTCCCATTGTTCCCATTGCTGACTCCTTTTTATTTTTTGTGAAATTTAATTTAGCAGCAGCGGCAGCAGAGACACGAAACAGGAAGAAGGCGGAGCGGAGAATAAGCAAGAGAAACTGCGCCGAAAGTCACATAAATTTATTTATGTCTTTAATGACTTGAGCCACGCGAATCGCTGTGAATTGCTGCGAAGCTCTGCTCTGCTGCGCTGTTTGTGCGTGCTGCCAGCAAACATTGAAACTGATTTGACACCAACAACAACAGCAGCAGCAGCAACAGCAATAACAACAACAACAAGCGGCAGCTTTGCCGTGTGCTACGTGCGTCTTCAATTCAGTTGGGGGAAAACAGCGCAAGGCAAGAGGAGGAGGAGGGGAGCAACGCAGCACTGTGGCTATAAAATATATTGACTGTGTGTCTCAGTGTGCGTGTGTGTGTGTGTGTGTGTGTGTTTGCTGGGTGTATCTGTGTGTAGTCGCGCGTTGAAACACGCTTCCGTTTTAATTTAAAATACCCATAAATTTACAACATTTCATTTGGGAGCCATTTCGTTTTCATGTTGTTACATTCTGTAATTGTGTGTGGCACAGAGAGAGAGGGAGACCGAGAGAGAGAGAGAGAGAAAGGAAGACAGACAGAGAGAGGGAGCGATACAGAGAGGGGGCTGCAAGTATGTGTTGTTTGATAATTTCAGTTTAAATTCGCACTAAGCAAAATTTAGCGTGAAAATGCTTTTAATTGAGCTTGAAAACGAGCCAGTCAGCCAAATTGGCAACATTTTTAGCCGAAAATTTGGAGAAATGCGTGGGAGGAGAGTGTGGGAAGTAGAAATGCCTGAGTTGCGAGCAACAGGTTGAAGAGAGAGAGCAGCAAGTTGAAAGTATGTGCGAGAAATTCTATTGGAAAATGTTTTAGGTTGACTTTAAACTACAAGTTCTTTGCAGAATCTCTGTTAAATTAATGATACTATATACGCTTTAATATTATATTAAATTTTACTTAATACTTTTTATTAAATGTCATAACATTTATGCGAGCGATTAATCTTCAGTTGATCTCTGTTATTCAGTATGCAATAACAGCTTCATGTTGCAGTTCGATATCGATAGTTGTTCCTTTTGAGTAAATTATGTTAAGCATAACATTTACATAGCGCAAATAACAGGCTTCATGTTAACATGAGGTAAACTAATGTAAAGCAAAGTAAGTATGTTAAGCATTCAATTCATCTGTTTCTTCATCTGTTCCTTCACCTGTTCCTTCTCCTTGTCTCTTCTCCTGCTTCTTTCCACCTTCAGTTGCTCATTAAATGCCACTCACAAGCATTTCCCTGCACACGCAGTTAATAAGCAGCGGCATAAAAGGCAGCAACTGGAGCAGCAGCCACAGCCACAGCAGCAGCAGCAACAGCGTAGCCATAAAGCACATGTAAACGCACATTACGCATACGCAGCGTGCGCCCGCCGCCTGGCCATAAATGCTTTCAACTTGATCTTTCTGCTCTCGCTTTATGAGGCTGCGAATGTGTCAAGCGTTTTGTAAACTCATTAAAATGTGCTCCGCGCTCTTGGAAGTTATGTTGCGCTTGTGGCAAGTGGCAAGTGGCACAGCAGGCGATACACTGCTGCAACTGATACACTCGCGTATTCGCGTTGTTAATTATGCTCGAGTCGGCTACCTGCTGTGGTTAGTTGGCTGATTTATTCGGCAGTAAAATTTCTTGATTGCCCGCTTTAAGCTTGCCACAAAACGTGGCAGCAACAGCAGTGGCTGAAGCTGAGGCATTTAAATAAACATTTAGAGGCAACGAACGCATTACATGCAGACACTTGAGAGCCAGACAGATGTACAAATACACAGCGAGAAAGGAAGGGCAAGAGATGGGTAGAAAGAAAGAGAGGGAGAAAGAGGGGGGAATGAGAAGGAGTGGGAGAGTACAGGCTGCTGCTGCTGCTGCTACTCGTGTTGCCTCTTCAACTGTTGATGATGTGCGGAAGGCAAAACCAAAGTGGCGCACACAAAGACACGCGCATAGTTGCTACAAATCATGTGGATCCCCCGCCCCTTTCACTACCTCCCTCTCCCCCTCTCGCCTATCTTCTTCTCTCTTTTACAGCTTTTGTACGTCCTTTTTCGTGCAGTTACGTAAATTATTGTCTGTCTGCCCGCTGCCCGCTCTTGCTTGCTTCCTCCTCTTCCTTCTTCTCCTTCTCCCCCTTGTCCACTGTCACTTTTCACTACACTTCAGCTTTTTTTCGGCTCTCTCACACACACACACACACTTGCACATTGTATACGCTTGTGCCTTTTCGTATTTTATTGCACATTCTCCTCCGCCTCCTCTTTCTGCCATCATTCGCCTGTCTCTCATTGTTACTTTAAGACGCAGCGAGAAGGAGACGAGAAAAGTTTGTGAGGCATTAAAGTTGCCACATTGCTGCTTTGTTTCTCTTGCTCCCCTTCTCATTCCCCCTCTCACTCATAAGGGGAAATTTGATAGTGTTGCATACTTTTCGGGACTATCGTTTGCCTGCTAGGGCGCCCCTCGTTATTATAATGCTCCAGCCAAGTAGCTCGCACTCGCATTATAAGTAAGATGAATTGTCTTCAACCAGGGAGTCAGTAAGGCAGCAAGAGAAGAGAGAGGGAGAGAGGAGATAGGAGAAAGAGAGGAGAGATAGAGAGACAGCGTTGCAGAGCGCAAAGCCAGCGGAATTAGAATGTAAATTATGCAAGTGACATAGAAAAATGGCACAGAGCAGCAAATGCAAAAGAAAATTCGCTTCAATTTTTAAATGAAACTCGCTGTGAAATTTATGCGGATTAGTTTCGGGAGGGTCCAACATATTTACAGTTACAGTTCTGTGACCCAAAATGGGGGATTTAGTGGCAAAAGAAATGGGTAATCATGGAGAGGGAGAGAGAGAGAGGGACATGCACAAAGGCAGTAAATGGGAAACGAAATGAAATGAAATAAGAGACAGCACAATAAAATAAACTAAATCTCATAGACAGCACGAGCTACAACTGCTAGACTAGCTAGTACTTGCGCGCAGAACAAATTTGTTTTAAAATATGGCACCGAAAATCAAAGAAAATCGAATAGAAAGCTTAATTTGACAGTTAAAGATTTTGTTATTAGTCTGCATAAATAATAAACAAAATGCAAATAATGCCTTAAAATATGGTTGCAAACGGATAATAAACAAAGAAGTTATGTGGGCAATAAGTTTACTAGATACGCAGATTCCGCCCCCTGCAGGTATGCAATAAAAAATTTACTTACCATAGAAGTTGCAAATTAAATACAGTAACATTTTTGGAAAAAACTAGCACAATAAAAAGAGGCAACTGGTTTATTTAAGGCTTAACTATAAACTATTTATATTTCTCTGCAAAAATGCTAATCCCATTTGCAGCTTAAAGCAAACACTTTTAAAATGATTAAAGACTTTATGTTGTCTATCAATTTGAGCACGTAGCACACAGACTAATTGCTTTATCGTTTTAATTTTAGTTATAGCAAAACAGAATCTTTTAAATGCCGCATTTAGGATTTGCATTTTCACCTGACAAACAGCAAAATGAAAATAATCAACAAGCTTTGTGCGGCAAATGCCATAAAGAGTGTCGCACGAACAAATTTCATTGTGGCCGAAAAGAGAACACAAGGAGGAGAGAAGGGGAAGGGGGGAGAGAAGGGGAAGAATTGTACCTCCTGCGTTAGCTTTGGAATTAATTCATTTAAAACTCGTTAGATGCCGTCGGAATAATGGCAACATTTGCCAGGCGGGAATGTGCTGCGTCTGAAGCTGCGTCTGATTGCTGCCGGCATCCTGAATCCTTTTTTGCACTTAAGTGATAAACAAATACACTCACATCTCGCACGAGAGTACAAACATAGCCAAATGCGAATACAAATGCGAATGGAAAGAGGCAAAGAGAGAGAGAGGGAGAGAGACTGTCAGAGGAACTGCTCTGAGCTGGCGAGCAGATCGAGTGTGAAAAGTGGCAGGCTCCAGATGAGTTGAAAGCACACAAAGATGGAGGAAAGAGAGGCGGGGAGGGAGACAGTTGACTACAGAGACTGCTGGTGGCATGGCAAATGTCCCGGGTCTCTCTCACTCACTCTCTCTGTCTCTCTTCGGCTGCATCATCAGCATAATCAACGCGCGCCGTTGGCTTTTTGCGTCGTAAATTGCTGAGTACTCAGTCCAAGTGCTGCCACAGCGACTGCTACAGCCACTACACACACACACACACACACACATACACACACTCACTGATACTCCAGCTCCCTCTCTCTCTTTCTCTCTCTCTCTCTTTGGAGCTCATCAGACTGCTGACTTTTGCTGCGCTGCCTGCCAACATCCGTTTGTCTTTATTTGTCTGGCTACCTCCTTTTGGCTTCCATTGCTCCTACCTGCCACTCCCCTTTGCCCTCCGCCCTCCGCCCTGCACTCATCCCGCTACATCCCTCTTAATGTTTGTTTACCTTGCGTTAATGAAGTTGTTGGCCACCCCGACGAAATGCTTGCAAAAATATTTTTGCAGCTCGCAAAAGATACATAAAAAACTGGAGAAAAACTGGAGAAAAGCGAAGCAGGTACACGGGAGGGGGGAGGGGAGGGGAGAATGAAGTGTAGGAGGGCAGGTTGAAAAAATAAAAGCAATTAGTTTGTTCATCACTCAACAGATGGCCTGGCAAAATGAAAATTTTTAAACAGAACTCGCTACTGCTCCCTTTTCCCTCTCTCCCTCTCTCTCTCTCTCTCTCTCTGTGCTCCTGCTCGTTCGCTTATTATGAATGAAAGCGCAGAGACAGCGGCAAAATAATAATTATGCATGCAGAGTGAAAGCAGCAAAAGATATTTAAAAAAAGAGGAGAAACGAGCGAAATAATGTAAATACGCCGCAGGCTCATTTCGTTATCCTGGCAGAGGATACAATGACTATCCCGATGCGCCAGGAGAGAGTGTGAATAGAGCAGAACTTGTATCCAGTGGGGCGGAAGGGAGTGAGTAGGAGAGAGAAGGGTAGGCTATATCATTTCAAAATAAACAAGGCAGACAGTCTTGGGGAAACGCTTTGTTGACCATGAGAAATAGATCGCATAATTGATTGTGAACGGGCATATTTGCTGCTGAGTTAGGTTCTTTATAATCAAGGTGAGTTAAAAGGACTTGACTACCGTTAAAGAAACTCTTAGCAGAAGAACTTAGATCTTTAAAGTTATCTTCAAAGAATTTCTGAAGCCTAGCTAAGCTCATAGATATCTTAGGTATCTATATACACTGAAATTTCCTTCCCAGAAATTAACTGTTCTAATTTACTTTCACTATAACGTCCTAAAAATATATATAAATTACTTATAATCACTCTCGTTTTATTGGGAACTCTAAAATATGTTAAATTGTCTTCAATTGTATTTCACAAATTCCCCTTCAATCATCATTTTACTCATTTAAATATCGCACATGAATGTTAGCAGAAATGTTAAAATTTCTGCTAAAAAAATTCACTTGAAAAATACTAAAAAAAAATTCCATTGCAACTGTTAAAGTTTTATTCGCTGTTAATCCTTATTACATTATTATGTTAAGTCTTATGTTATTTAAGTGTGACCTTAGTCAACACTCTATCGTGAGTTCCATTAGTACACGATTACCCTATCGATATACCTATCGATAAAAGAGTGTTGAATAGCGCTGAAAAAGCGAGACGGCGTCACCATCGTTTGGAAAAGGCAATTGTGATTAAAATTGTGCAGAACTAAAAAATTAAATACAATAAAGTAAAAAATTAAAAATAACACATATAATTGTGTTAATTTAACTTTTTTCATTTTGCCAATGCCTGATAAAACCCTATTTACGCGTACATAAGAACTAAAAGAAACTTTCTTAAGTCTTTTTAGTACTTATCAAAAAATTTGTATCTGTATGTATAGCTAACTGCTTCAAATCAATTCCCGAGTCTCCGTAAACTTAATAAATACTTTGTACATTTCTTAATATCAACACAGTATATTTCTAAATCTTTACTTCTAGTAAATCCCTAAGGATCCTTCATAACTAAACTGGCTCCCTCAGTGATTCACTTAACCTGCTGAACTTACCTTGAGGAAGAAGAGTCCGCCAGCGGGCAGAGTTATGCGATGCGAGCCCGGCAGTATCTTGAGGGGCACTCCGTCCTTGTACCACTGAATGGTGGGCGTGGGCGAACCCTCCGCCTTGCAATTAAGCGTTGCGGGCTCGTGACGTGGCACTGTCGTATCTATGGGATGTTCCACTATTCGTGGCGGATGCGAACCTGTGTGCGAGAGAGACGGAGAAGAAGAGAGAGAGCAATGATGAGGTTAAAGAGCTTTTTATACAAATTGCAGGGGACTACGATGCAGGTAGGGGACGAGCAAGGGGCATAGGGGGAACAGGGAGGGGTGCTTCCTTTTCCGCTGCGTCAGTCGCTGTCAGTCGCGAGTCGTCAGCGGTTTGGCAAATGTTAAAAGAGATCTCTGGCAAATGAAAACAATGTTAATGCGCATTCCCGTTGACGTTGCAAATGAAGTTGCAGCTGCAATTCAACTGTCGCACTGCAGAGGGCGAGGAAGTGTGGTGCGGTGCGGGGCGTGGCGGGGCTGCTTTCCGTATCTGCCTCTGCCTGGTTCAAAGGTTCAGTTCGGAATTAATTTGCGCGAATTTGCATATGCAGCAGAGGACCGCAAGGCAGCTTAGCAGTTAAGTAGTTTTTTGTTGCTGCATAATGCGAAACTGCTGAATTAACCGCGTGGCATGAGAGGGGGGCGAGGCGAGAGTCGTGTAGGGGGAAAGGAGCTACCTGGCTTTAGATTGCTGCGCACAGGTCACAGATAAGCGAGATAAGAAAAGGATTAGCATAGTTTCCATTGCAGTAGCATTAGCAATGGGGAAACGAGGCAAAGACGAGGCTCACGAGTTGCGGGAAGGGTATAAGGGGTGATCCTTCTTTAACAAATAAAGGAAACTTGGGGAAGATATAAGTACATGATATAAGGTCTGTTTTGTTTTTAAATATATCCCAGACTGAACAACATTAGTTCGAGTTAGGAAACTTAAGACTCTACATGCAATTTACAGTCAATTTGCATTTCTTTTTTTGAATATGGTTGAGGGCGTTTAAGAAAAATAGAAATCGATGAAACTAGGCAAATAACTTGTGACTTCTACAAATGATATAGGGTCTGATCTCTTTAAAATATTGCATACTTAAGAATATACGGAGAATTTCATATCAATAAAAAGTTTCTTTTTAAAATATAGTAAATTGTTCTTCAGAAAACCAAGAACCAAAGTTCATTTAACAAGAAGAAAAAACTAGAAAAGATTTATATATGATATAAGGTCTGTTTCCTATTTAAATATTTCCTAGACCGAGCAACAGCTGAGTTTGAATGACTTAACTTAACTTAAACTATAGGCAATGTCCTATCAATATCCAGTTCCTTTCTTAAACACACTTAAACGTCTTTCAGCAAACAAAGAAACAAACTGCATTCAAGAGATTCTCAATATAAATCAGTTTGCTACATAAAACCACAATACCTGCAGGCAAACAGTGTGAAAAGTTTTACTTTCCGACCTGTTTGAGTCATGAAAATCTCCTGTTTATCCGGAAGAGAACTTAACTCACTCGCTGTCCCTCTCTCTCTCACTCCCTCTCACTCTCTCTCCCATTCTTTACTTAATCCTCGTAAGTATTCAACACTTTTGCTCAACCGCAAACTTTATTTTCTTTCTCTTTCTCTGGCTACAAGCAATCTGTCAGCGGCAAGGACATAAATTTCAATTTTCATGTCATATATAAACAATTTGCTGTCACACACACTCGCACACACACACACACATGCACAGCGGGCTAAGCAACCCTAACAAAACATGGCAACAAACTCTCAACTCACAACTTGGGCGACAACGCAAAACTTTATTCATATCGCCGCACAAATCTATGCGGATTCATGTATGAATCGATGTATATATAGTATGCTATATGTGTGTGTGTGTGTGTGAGGGGAAGTGTAAGCTCGCACGCCGTTTGAAAATTGATATGTCAGAAATGTTGGAATATTGAAACGTTATTAAATAAGGCGAAACGCAGCAGTTGCTGTTGTGTGCTGCTGTCGCTGCTGCTGCTGCTGTTGTCGTGTTGCCTGCAATCAGCAGCAGAGCAACAACAATAACAGTCGCAATAACAACAAGTTTACAGCTCGGGGCACAAGTTGCATGTCGTGCAGCAGACGCTGCACAAAGTCAACGTTGCAAATCGAATAGAAATTCGGGCGAAAAACGGATTCCGTTTCGAATCGCAGACATGTTGCATGTTCTCGACTTACCACCCTCTCCCCCCGCTCGCCCCGGACAAGACGCATGTCAATGTTATTTCAGAAAATAAAAATAAAGGCAACAAAAAACGAAATATAAATAAACTGGAGTTGAGGGTGCTGCAGGGAGAGGGGGAGGGAGTGTGGCAGTTATGGCCGGGGCCAAAAATCAACACGCAAACAAAACAAAAGGCGAGACTGAAGTTCGGCCAGAAATGTTCAATGCGCACTGTTCGAGGGTTAAATGTCGCATGTGGGTGGCACTCGTTGGAGGTAGAGGGGGAGGTTGGTACGGCGTAGGTTGTGCAAGCTGGCACGGGGTGTGTGGGAGGCGCTGCAGCACCCGCAGTGGACCGTGGCGACTTTTTTTGTTTGTTTGTTTTATTTTTTTCTGCTTTTTTTGTTTGATTTTTATTTTTGGTGTTTACATATCTTTGCTGACCAGGCGAGTCAGCGCCAAGGAGCGCTCTGGGCGTGCGGCCGGAGATTGAGGTGGAAGAAGGGAGGGGAGCTGGGGCTGGTGCGGTTGCTGGACGTGGCTGTGGTTGTGCCCTGCGGTAATGTTCAACACCTAAAAAAGCTTGTTTTCACAAATGACATTTCAGTGGGTGGCAAAAGGGGGAGGGGTAACTTTGAGGGGTGCGTGGGAAGGGAACTTCCATGTGTGCTAGCCAGTGAGTGATGCTGAGAAAGTTCTTTTGAACTTGCAACACTTTAAAGACTCAATAAAGACTCAATTTGGTGCAGAGAAAGTAAAGATTGTTGAGTTGAAAAAAAGTGAGGTTAAGAAATACTTGAAATCACACAACAATCAATATATTTGGGCAGTTAAAAGTAAACTAGAATGTTGTACTGCCTTTAATTTTAAACTTCAGTTATTTATTTTTCTTTCTATTGTTCATTTTGCTCAAATAAAGTCCATTCTAAAATTTATTGCATACTTTTTTGGGTGCACAATAAGTATTAAAACAAAATAAATGGACACTGACTTCTCATTAAGTGAACATACTGGAAACCAATAAATTTCTCTTCTAAGAGAGAGAAAAGGAACTTTCTGAGTTTTAAAGGGTTCCTCGCCAAAAAAGTGAAGCAAACTCAGCAAGGACGCTTGATTTGGCAGCTTTTTGTTTTTGTTGTTTTTGCAGAAAGTTTGCGTGTGCATTTAATTAAACGACTTGGAACTAAATAATTCAATTAGAAAACTGGAAAACAGAAAACTGCATTCGCCCCGCAACCCTTCACCCCCGCGAGAGGTTCGAGCTGGCCTCCAAGTCTTTGGCAGTACGCAGCCCAGAGGCCTACTAATTTAGTTTTAATTGCATGCCAGGCTACCCTATATACCACACACACACACACACACATCATGGCACACACACACACGTGGAGTATGCTGGCCATGCATACAAAGAATGTAACAACATGGAAAATGCACGAAATTTGCATAAATTGCTAAAACGACAAAGGCATTTCGAAGCGCTTATGCAAAATGCAAAACTGCCAGGACTCTAAAAGGACTAGGAAATAACCCAAAGAAGAACAAGACGGCAGCAGGACCAAGACGAAAGCGAAGACGAAGACGGAGACGTTCTGTGAGTGCCTTCTTGCCTGGAGGGGGCAGAATGTTCACAGTGCAGTTTGCGCTGCAAGAGGGGGCAAAAAGGCGTTTTCGAAACTGGGTTTCACTTAACAAGCAAAATATTTGCAGCAATTTCCTTAAACATTTTCTTTGTGTGTGTGTCGGCGTGTGTGTGTGAGTGTGTGTGTGTGTTACACACATTTGCATGGCTGCTCTTGTTGCTGCATTGTTTGCTGCCGACGGCCGAAAAAACAATGAAAACACACAACGAAGGCAAGTTAAGAGCGCGTCGCCACGCTTCGACTTCGCTTTGGCCTCATGTGTTGCATACTTTAAGGCGCCTCCGTTTGCTCCTCGTCTCGCTGCCTCTTACATCATCATCAATCACAGGCTGTTCTCCTTGTTGTTGCCTCTTCGACTGTTGTTTTAATTAGGGCGCTGCTAATTGTTTTAGTAGCATACTTTCGGGCCCCCTTCCCCTATCTGTCGCCAGCTGAAACTGTGTTACGAGTGTTGTTGTGCCACGTCCAGTGCGATAATTAAATTTTCGCTAGAATTTATGTGTTGCAACAACAGCTGCTGTTGCTAAGCAAATTTATCTAGTGGACGAAACGGTCAACTCGGAAGTTGGAGAGAGTGAGGGAGAGAGCGAGAGACGTGATAGAGAAATAGTGGCAGCAGATATGTGATTACGTGCGGAGCTGGAAATAGAACACAGTTGAGAAATGCTTTCCTTTAAGTTATTTAATGGAAGTTACTAGGATACTTCAACTATTTTTGCAACTTCTTTGAGAGTTTCAAATTTAATTTTGGCATAAATTTGAGAATTGGACGGCCAAAAGGAACATAGCCATTAATTGCACGAAGTCGGCCTGTGTTACATTCAGCCTGCGACCTCAAACCTGCCTAGGTCTTTTCTTCAACGGAGATAGCATAAACTACGTCTCATCCTACTGCTACCTCGGAGTGCAAATCTGGGGGATTGCTGCCAAATCAAATTAAAAGCGGATACAAGTAATGCAGAACCGAACCCTGCGGCAGATAACTAACTGTCCTTGGTACGTGCGTGCCTCCACACTTCACCGTGATCTCAATCTACACAATGTGGAAGAACAGATCTGTAGACATTCAAGCAGGTACAACGATCGACTTGTTAGACACCGCAGTATACTTGCAAGGAGACTGCTACCAGCTAGGCCGTTAAGGAGACTGGGTTTTCAAGACGATTCGTTATGTTCCACACCGCTACCGGTTTGTTTTCAAGATTTGTTTTTGATATGTGTTGTTAAGATGCTATTTAGAATGTATGGTTTCAACGCTTAATAAAAAGGAAAATCAATAAAAAAAAAAAAAAAAAAAAAAAACACAGCAGTCGATATGCCGACAGACTTACCGCCCACCCGAACACGTTGGCGAATGATGAGAATACATCATACGCTCGAAGAGAATACATCCCCATGGACTCCTTACTCGTAAGATAGCATAATCCCTCAAGTGTACATTTGTATATATTATAATTAAGGAACTTTACCCATAATATTATCTTTTAAGCTACGCATTAGGTTCAGAAGGAACTCAACGATTCCTAGTGACTTTAGAAAGATAAATAATAAATGTCTCACAAAAAAAAAAAAAAAAAAAAAAAAAAAAGACTAAAACCAAAAAAAAATAGAAAAAAGTGAACTAGTCAAATAAAATGTAATATATCTTTTAAGGTCCGAAAACAGAAAAAAAAAGTTTAAATTGTTACTAAATAAAGATTGCCCAAAAAGGTTAATAGTGAGATGGTAGAATCCAATAAAAAAATTTCCTAATAAAAAAAAATACATTTCTCAAGCCTTACAGCATATATAGAAGATTGCATCATTTCATATTTCCCCCATACTGTTAGAAAGTTCACCCTCAACACCTTCCCCCACATTATTCAACTGCATTCTGCTGTCATTCTTAGCCTATTTAAAGTTAGTTTCAACCACCAAACTTAGGGGGCGGACAACAAGGCGATAATTTTATTGTCGCCTCGTCTTGTTTCGTTTCGTTTCATTTCGAGTGAAATTTGTTCAATTTCCCCCCTCCCCCCCGAAATTCGTTGTTCGTTGTTGAGGAAACACCCGACACAGAACTGAAATGAGTCGAATTAAAGTTTGGTAAATGCTTCGTGTGCAGCAAATTGTTTCCGGGGATGTTGGGAAAACTTTTGTTTAGTTATGAATCATAACAACGCTGAACAACACTGGCAACAGCAGCGGAAGAAGAAGAAGAAGGGGGAGCTGTAAATTCGAACGTTTAGAACAAACGAATTTTGGTTTTTCTTTCTCTCTTTTTTTTTCTCTGGCAAGGGTTGCCGCTGCCCTGGTGGGGGCGTGGCTGGCGGGGGATGTGACAATGACTCAGAAGTTTTGCAAATGAATTGCTTTTTTCTTCGAGTGGGTGTCACCCTCCGGACAGGGTGTGTGCATGTTTTTTCGACACTTTCTCTAATTGTGTTTGGGCAGAGAACAGAAAAAACAACTCAACACCACGCTCTGCACCCCTTTCCCCCTCCTCCAGCTGACACTGTCATGTTCATCGTGTAAACATGTCAAGAGTCAAGATTTTTGTGGTTAAATGCGAAATGCAATAAATGCAAAAGCAAAGCAGGCAGCGATGCATTGGCAGAGCTACGCAATGTCACTTGCAAATGTTGTGGCAGATCCCGGGAAAAACTGCAAGGAGTGTCTGCGGGGGGAGGGGAGGGAGTGCTATGGCTCCGGGCTCCCTTCTTCAGGCTGCATATAAAGTGCAAATAATATAAATAATTCAAAACACACACGGCACACACTGAGCGAGAGAGCGCACACACATTTGCATTGACACACTTCAAAGTGCACACAAACACACACACACACACCTACACTCCCCTCCACTTACACCCCTTCTTGCACACACACTAAATGCAATACAATGCCGCAGACCAGCAGCCACTCCCACTGGCGCCCTTCAGCCAGGCAAATGTGCAAATACTTTTAGACAGACTCAGTCGCTGCAGAGTGCTTCTCTCTCTCTCTCTCTCTCTCTCTTATAGTCAGTCAGTCAGTCAGCTTCACCTGCAACCACCTTCTGCCCCCTCCCCTGGCAAAACATGTGTCCAGGAGCTGCATGCAGATACAACTAAGTAGATGCAATTGCACTTGGCTCTGGCCAAAAACTTGCAGCCTTGACGCCAGCTTAGTGCAATGTGGATAAGGAGAGGGAAAGTGGGGGAGAGAGGAGTATAGACCAGGGCAGAGGGAAGAGAGTGTGGAAAAGAGTGCAGCAGCGAGCGGGAGACCAGCGTGGGACTGACATTCATCCTCCTCCCCCCTGCCAAATGCAAACTTTTCACATCGAATTTTCCAGCACAGCGCATCGAACGACACAATCCACAAATACAGCGAGATAGTCAAGCTGTCTATGTCCGCGTGTGTGTGTACGTGTGGGTGCCAGTTATCCTAGTCTCGATTCTAGTTGCATGCCCCGCACAGCATTGCAACTTTGTGCAGAAACTTGCAATGAACTAGAAACAGGAAAACTTTGAAAGCGTCTTTAAAATATGGTAACTCTAAATTAAAAGATAAGTTTCTCTATTTTACAAAAAAAAATATCAAGAGACCTTAGCTACGTTGAGACTTTACAAATATATCAGAATTGCCAGATTTATGTCCGTATGAACATCTAGATCTCGAAGATTAGAGAAGCTAGGTCTACAAAACTTGATAGCAACCTCTCTTATGAGTGCACGCAAGTAGAATTTGTTTAAGAATTCGGTTACGCCCACTTGTGCCTTCAGGAATCCATAAAAATCAATTTTCAGTCATAATTTAAAAGCTAGAACGTTTTTTTATAACATTTTTTTTTTAATTATCTCGAGTTTTGCCTGTGCTGTCACGTGTGATAAATAAAATTTTTATTTTATTTTCTCGCTTTCGGTCATTCGCGCTTTGCGCAAGCGAGAGGCTGAAATTGTTGTTACAATGGAGACTAAAACATCAAACCTCTCTAGTGAAAAACTAGTTGAAATGAGAAAAATAGCTGGAGCAAGCCCTGCAGAAATTCGTTCATTAATAAAAAAAAAAAAAAAAAATTAATAACAAAGAACTCATCTTTATCAAGAGATATCTTACCGCTACAAGCAGTGTACTCTACTTCTATGGTTACAACTAGCAGTAACACCAATGTTACCTGCACCATCACCACGACCCAAGCTAACTGTTCTACTACCAATTCCTACTCTGTAGTAGTAGCTGCAAGTTCTAATTCGTCCCCAATAATGTCTCTCGGAATACCAACGATTCCTGAATCCGCACCTCTTTTTATAACATTGACAACAATTATCAGTGTATAAATGATTATTGAAAATTTGGTTGCAAACGAATTATAAATTAAGAAATTATTTAAAGAAATAAGTTAAGTGAACGTGCAGATTTCTAAAATAAAAAAAAAAAAAAATCGACGCCTGCAAGTATGCAATACTAAATTTATTTTTTATTTTCTTAGAGCATGCAGCGTGCGACTCTGCCTTGCACAACTTTTCTCTGGCTCCACACACATATTTCTTGCTCTCTCTCTCTCTTTCTCTCTGTTCTTTTTTTGCAACAGAGTTGCCGAAGCGTGAAATGTTACAGCTGTCCGTGCAGAGTTGCTGTTGCACAGCCACAGGATATTTTTATTTGCGCATGGGGACATTTGGAATTCCACTACGTGTGATGGCTCATTAAGCAGCGGCAGCGGCAGCAGCGGCAGCTCCACCTGCTGCAGCCGGAAGAGATCACACAATTCGGACCGTGTTAAGCTGCTGTGTCAAATGCTAATTAAAATCAAGCGGCATTTCGCCTGTATAAACAGGCAGGCAGACTGGCAGGGAGGGAGGGAGGCAGGTAGCGAGAGCGGGTGGTGAGAGCAAGTGAATCACAGGACTCTGACGCCATCATCATCATTATCCTTGTCATCGTCAACAGCAATCAAGATAAAAGATAAGTTAAATGCTTCAGTCGAGCTGGAGGTGGAGGAGGCAGAGACGCAGGCTGCTGCTTGTTTGTTTTGTAATAAAGTCCTGGACCAGACCTGAGCCCTGCTCCGCGTGCAGCTCTCTCTCTCTCTTGCGCCTTCTCCTCCTCAGCTACACTGCGCATCAAAGCAAACTTTCAGATGCCTTCGGTTTTTCGGCTAGTGATTTGGACGCTTGATTGCTTTCACTCATCCTGGCCGGGTTGCCTGTGCCGTGCCAGACCTCATTCGCCCTTCTTCCCCTTTCCATCCCCGCCTTGTTTCGCTGTACGTGCAAAGCACCAAAGGACACGCTACAATGGGTACGTTTGTTTCTCTCTCTCCCTCTCCCTTTCTCCCTGTGTGTGTGTGCATGTTAATTTCCATCTCCCTGATTGCGGGGGTGTCTCCATCTGTTCTATCTGCGCCGTCCTATCTGTCCGTCCGTCCGTCTCCTGAAGAGCTCCATAACAACACGTTCGGCTCATAATTTGGAGTGAAAATTTTCAATTAAACTTAATTGCATTAAAAGCGAAGGGTTCAATCTGTCGTTATAGTCCCTCTCTCCTTGTCTCCCTCTCCCTCTTTCTGCTGTTGATTTTGGCTTCACTTTTTAACTTGTGCCTCCCCTTGCGCCTTCATTCCATCTTCCCCCTTCATTAGTGCTCGCTTTATAGTTGTTTTCACTCCGCTCGTTGTTGTTGCTTTTTATGTTGCCTGAACTTTTTATGCTGCAATAGGTTTAGCTTGTCAACAGGGTGGTTTGCCCGGCCCTGATCGGGGGCGTGGCCCATGTTTACACTCGTCGTTAAAATATAGTCAATCTAGTTTCCTTTCATGTGCGCTTCGAGTCGTTATAATTTTCATAAGCGCATTTGAATTAATTTTTGGAATTTTGATTAAAAATTCATTGAATCGCAGTTTCCAGTTTTATGGCGCATTTAGATGGCATTTTGTATTGGAAATGAATACTTAGGTTTAAATATGTTATTTGCAGAGAAGATAACAGGCTGAAGATGTTAGCTAACATATTTATCCAAAATCCAAAATGGATTTCCTAGAACCATTATTAATTCCCGTTAATCTCAAGTGATTACGCAAACCCAAGCCCGATGTGAACATCTTAACAAAAGAAGATACACAAGACGAAGTTTCAGCACAATCACCATCTCAATACTCAGATATGTTCGCTTTCTGGGAGAGTATTATTAAGGACATGCCTGCTGAAGCGCTGCCTGAAATCAAATTCGAGGTCACAGCACTCCTGCATACGATTTACAGGAAATATAAAAAATGATTTGTTTATTAACTAGATTTGCTTATAAATTATATGATATATACAAGAATCCTTAACATATAATGCAGGTCAGGAGAAAGCTACTCCCCTTCCTTTTAGATGATCTTTTTATTGTACTTGCGGTAGGGTTAGTTCTTGCTGATGATGCTACTCTACTATGGCAGGCGCGGGAGCATGAACAGAATAGCGCATTCTACAACCGACAGGGAGATAGAGAGAGAGAGAGAGAACAGATATACCACCTTGATCAAAAAGTTCCCGGAATCACGACCGTGTGGCGCTTTCAGTCACCCGATTTTAGTTCTCTTTTTTTTTTAGGTTGGCACAACCCTCATTGACATTCTATAAAATTTTCAGCTTGATAGTGTGACATTTGTAAAAGTGACGCCGTACCACCTTGATCAAAAAGTTCCCGGAATTTATTCAGAAAATTAAAAATACAAGATTATACATCAAAATCGATATTGTCCCCTTCAAAAGACACGCATTAGACAAGGCAAGCAGTAAGGCAGTGCGAGCGAAATGAATGATAACCACTTTCCCAGCCGAGCGTGCAGCCGAAGTTTATGGGGCCTAGGATTGAAAAAAGTCGAGATATTTGGCATCAAATCCAATTTTAAAAGTAGAGAATGATCTCGTCGACCCTATTTCCCTCCGCGGTTCGTGATAATAATAATGAGATAATAGAATCATAAATAATAAATGTCTCTGGTTTCTCAAAGCAAAAAATTTTTGTGCTGCATTACTAATAAAGTTGAAGTTTTCATAGATTGCAACGGGAAATTTGTGATGGAATGACAGGGGGAGACTAAAGTAGATGAATATGACCGGGTTTCGATTGTAAAGCAATATTGGCTGTATGTGTAGAAAACAAAGAAATTGCAAAAAAAAAGTTTTTTTCCGAAAAAACGAAAACTTACACGTATATAAAGATTATAAACAAAAGATTCTTCCCCGATTCGGGGAATAATAGACAAACTCACTGTTAATTGTCTGTTAGTGTTAACAGCCCCTTAATTTTAAAAGTAGAGAATGATCTCGTCGACCCTATTTCCCTCCGCGGTTCGTGATAATAATAATGAGATAATAGAATCATAAATAATAAATGTCTCTGGTTTCTCAAAGCAAAAAATTTTTGTGCTGCATTACTAATAAAGTTGAAGTTTTCATAGATTGCAACGGGAAATTTGTGATGGAATGACAGGAGGAGACTAAAGTAGATGAATATGACCGGGTTTCGATTGTAAAGCAAAATTGGCTGTATGAGAAAATAAAAAAATTGCAAAAAAAAGTTTTTTTCCGAAAAAACGAAAACTTACACGTATATAAAGATTATAAAGAAAAGATTCTTCCCCGATTGGGGATACACCGTGAATATGGTGAGATATAGACAGTAAAAGTCTGTATTTAGCATTTCAAATCCAATTTTAAAAGTAGAGAATGATCTCGTCGACCCCATTTCCCTCCGCGGTTTGAAGACATGATATGTACATATTCTCATGAACTCCTTACCCCCGTTAGTGATAATAATAATAGTGAGATAATAGAATAATAAATAATAAATGTCTCTGGTTTCTCAACGCAAAAAATTTTTGTGCTGCATTACTAATAAATTTGAAGTTTTCATAGATTGCAACGGAAAATTTGTGATGGAATGACAGGGGGAGACTAAAGTAGATGAATATGACCGGGTTTCGATTGTAAAGCAATATTGGCTGTATGAGAAAATAAAAAAAGTTGCAAAAAAAAGTTTTTTTCCGAAAAAACGAAAACTTACACGTATATAAAGATTATAAAGAAAAGATTCTTCCCCGATTCGGGGAATATAGACCAACTCACTGTTAATTGTCTGTTAGTGTTAACAGCCCCTTAACAGACACTCTTCAGCAGTCTACACTTTACTGGAATATTCAACAACTAAGTTTTTTATTTGACAATATTTAATCCCTGCAGAGCCTGAGCACTGCCAAAGTTCATCAAGTTGATTTACAGCACCCTCTCTGCCAATCTCCGTATCTCTCTCTCTCTCTCTTGCTAAACAATACAGTGCATACTAAAACGAAACTCCCGTTTGGTCAGCTCCGAGCTAAGCACTTTAGCGTTGCCATTTCCACAATGCCAGCCCCCACAAGTGGAGGCTTTTCCGCTTTCCACTCGATGTAAGCGTGAAACAAACGCTTTGCTTTGTTTTTTGTGCGCCTTCCCCTACCCCCCCTCCCTCTCTCTCCCGCTCTCCTTCTCTCTGTTTTTTGTGAGTGTGTGTAAATTGCAACGCATAAATCTTTGTGACAAACACCAAACACACACATGGAGAAAGAGATAGATAGAGTAAGAGAGAGGACAGACACTCAAAAATACAATGGAAGTGATGCGACAGCCATTTTTCAAAAACAAAACAGTCTGCAAAGGCAAAACAAAACAAAATAAAAGAGAGCGAGAAAGGAAATGAAATGAAGAATGAGAAAAATTTCGGTGCGGGAATGGAGCATGCAAAATTCTACAGAAAAGTTAACTCTAAAAAAAGTAGAAAGAGAAATGAAAAACACACACGCAACACACACTTGATGTGCCTAGAAAAGGAGAAAGAGACAGAGAGAGGGAGAAAGCAACATAGGAAAAAAAAAAAACGGGCAAAACGCATGATTGTCTTAATGGCTTCGACATGTTTGCAAAACGACTGTCAAAAGCAGCCACGTCAGGATCTGCAGCCGGAGACGGAGATGGAGCCGGAGCAGGCGTCAGACGTCACAAGGCAACACAATCGGAGCGGGACCGTCAGAGATTCGGGAGCGGGGCAAGGAATTGTTTCTATGCCTTGGCATTCTCTATATGTGTCTCTCAGCGTGTCCCTTTTGATTTGCTCGCTTTGCTCTTCAGCACATGCGACAGCGACACACTTGAGCTTGTCATATGCCGCCCTCCCCTCCCTTTGGGATGCCACTCCTACCCCTCCTCTCCCCCACTACATCTTGTGCATCACTTTCCATCTTGCTTTTGTGTGCACAAATCGTGCGGCATGACAGAAAGTCACTCAGTCATGCAGCCGCAGCACTTGATGCCACTCCCACTCCGCCTCCCTTTGGTTTTTTGGCCAGTTCAAACAAATGTTCTGATTCGGGAGACACACACACGCTCACGCACTTAGGCAGGCACTGCATTGGCAAATTGAATTTCTCACCTGAACGCGCCTGTGTTGTAATTATCGTCATCGATATCGCGTATACGCACAGTGCACAGACTGCGCTCGAGTTACTGGAACAAGGCACGAGGCATTTAACCCTCGTTAAGCAAAATCGAAATTAACGCTTTATCTTCATGTGAAAAAGGACACTTTTTAGGGCTTCCCCCTCCTCTCTTACTGCCCCCTTTGAGCTTCGTCTATGAAGTTATTAAAAGTAAATTAGGATTGTTGTAAGCGGCCAAAGCAACCCGAACCAGCGAATGAAACCAGTTTGCAAACGGGTAAATTTCGTCGCTTGTCACCAGTTCCACTGTCCTGTCTGCCACGCCCCCCCCTCCCTCAGCTGCCCCACTTTGTAAGGGTTGCGTGTCGTTGACGCGTTTGCCTGCCCCGCTTGCCCTACGCTGTGTTGTTGCTGTTGTTGTTGCTGTTGTTGCTGTCCTGTTGTTGCTAACTTAATTGTCAACATGGGAATTTTTAAGCTGAACAACAACTTGCATAGTTTAGCTGACATACGAGCACAAATGAGAGTGTGTTGAGTGGGGGGAGGGGGGTGTTTATGTCTGGGATTTATGTCGAAAAGTTTCAATTATTTTCAGATTTGTTTAATTACGCATGCATAGCCTCTGCCTACACTCGACAAGACAGCGACAACAACAGCAACAACAGCAGCAAATTGAGCACTACAAATTGATTTTTAAGTGTGCAACTCTCGAAAGTTGTTTGTCAATCAACTCTTAATTAAGGACGCGACTTGCCGAGCCCTCAACGACAGGCTTGAGTTGCTCAACTGTGTGAGCAACTCAGCTATTGGACTAGGCAATACCCTAGACTTTCTACAAGGCATACGATTGTAAAATGTTTTAAAATGTTAAAAAGGTAAAAAAAAAAAAAACAATGGGGAAGAGCAGAACAATTTGGCAACTGAAAGTTCATTTAAAACGAAACTATCAATTGATATTCTTCAATCCAACAGCAGCAATTAAAGCAGAGAATCAGGGGCATCTACAGGATTTACGCCCATGAGGAAATGTGACATTCAAAAAAAAAAAAATTGACTTCTAGCACACCGAATCGGACTAGCCCGACGACTCCTATCACTTTTTAAAAGTTAAAAAAATACAATATTGAAGAGGTAGAACTCAATAATAGCATTGACTCTCAATTGCGATTATTCAAGTCAACAGCAGAGAATCAGGGGCATCTACAAAAGTAACTACGCCCATAAGGAAATGTGACATTAAAAAAAAAAAATTGACTTCTAGCTCAACCTGTGTGAGGCCTCAGCTATTGGAAGAGGCGATACCCTAGACTTTCTACAAGGCATACGATTGTAAAATGTTTTGAAATGTTAAAATCTTAAAAAAAAAAACAATAGGGAAGAGCAGAACGATTTGGCAAGTGAAAGTTGATTAAAAACAGAACTATTAATTTAGATTGTTCAATCCAACTGCAGCAATTAAAGCAGAGAATCAGGGGCATCTACAGGATTTACGCCCATAAGGAAATGTGACATTCAAAAAAAAAAAAAGATTGACTTCTAGCACACCGAAGCAAACTAGCCCGACGACTCCTATCACTTTTTAAAAGTTAAAAAAAAAACAACATTGAAGAGGAAGAACTCAGACATAGCCTGAAAAACAAAACTCTCAATTGCGATTATTCAATTCAACAGCAGAGAATCAGGGGCATCTACAGAAGTAACTACGCCCATAAGGAAATGTGACATTAAAAAAAAAAAATTGACTTCTAGCTCGACCTGTGTGAGGCCTCAGCTATTGGAAGAGGCGATACCCTAGACTTTCTACAAGGCATACGATTGTAAAATGTTTTGAAGAGAAGCACAAAGTTAAAAAAAAAAACAATAGGGAAGAGCAGAACAATTTGGCAACTGAAAGTTCATTAAAAACAAAACTATCAATTGAGATTCTTCAATCCAACAGCAGCAATTAAAGCAGAGAGTCAGGGGCATCTACAGTATTTACGCCCATAAGGAAATGTGACATTAAAAAAAAGAATCGCAAGGCAAGAAATTAATTATTAAATCGAGGAACTAAACTATAAAATGCGATTATTCGATTCAACAGCAGAGAATCAGGGGCATCTACAGGATTTACGCCCATAAGGAAATGTGACATTCAAAAAATAAAAGATTGACTTTTAGCACACCGAAGCGAACTAACCCGACGACTCCTATCACTTTTTAAAAGAGATAGAACTAAGAAATAGCCTTGAAGAGATGGAACTAAGAAACAGCCTTGACTCTCAATTGCGACTATTCAATTCAACAGCAGAAAATTAGGGGCATCTACAGAAGTAACTACGCCCATAAGGAAATGTGACATTAAAAAAAAAAAAATTGACTTCTAGCTCAACCTGTGCGAGGCCTCAGCTATTGGAAGAGGCAATACCCTAAACTTCCTACAAGGCATACGATTGTAAAATGTTTTGAAATGTTAAAATTTTAAAAAAAAAAAAACAATGGGGAAGATCAGAATAATTTCACCAATTGCAAATTGATTAAAAACAAAACTATAAATTGAGATTCTTCAATCCAACAGCAGCAATTAAAGCAGAGAGTCAGGGGCATCTACAGTATTTACGCCCATAAGGAAATGTGACATTAAAAAAAAGAATCGCAAGGCAAGAAATTAATTATTAAATCGAGGAACTAAACTATAAAATGCGATTATTCGATTCAGAGAATCAGGGGCATCTACAGGATTTACGCCCATAAGGAAATGTGACATTCAAAAAATAAAAGATTGACTTCTAGCACACCGAAGCGAACTAGCCCGACGACTCCTATCACTTTTTAAAATTAAAATTAAAAAAAAAAAAAAAAAAAAAAAAAAAAAAAAAAAAAAAAAAAAAAAAAAAGTTAAAATTTTAAAAACCAACATTGAAGAGGTAGAACTCAGAAACAGCGTTAAAAACAAAACTCTCAATTGCGATTATTCAAGTCAACAGCAGAGAATCAGGGGCATCTACAGAAGTAACTACGCCCATAAGGAAATGTGACATTAAAAAAAAAAAATTTGACTTCTAGCTCAACCTGTGCGAGGCCTCAGCTATTGGAAGAGGCAATACCCTAAACTTCCTACAAGGCATACGATTGTAAAATGTTTTGAAATGTTAAAATGTTAAAAAAAAAAAACAATGGGGAAGATCAGAATAATTTCACTAATTGCAAGTTGATTAAAAACAAAACTACATTGAGATTCTTCAATTCAACAGCAGCAATTAAAGCAGAGAGTCAGGGGCATCTACAGTATTTACGCCCATAAGGAAATGTGACATTCAAAAAAAAAAGAATTGCAAGGCAAGAAATTAATTATTAAATCGAGGAACTCAACTATAAAATGCGATTATTCGATTCAGAGAATCAGGGGCATCTACAGTAACTACTCCCATAAGGAAATGTGACATTCAAAAAAAAAAGACTTCTAGCACACCGAATCGAACTAGCCCGACGACTCCTATCACTTTTTAAAAGTTAAAAAAAAAAACAACATTGAAGAAGAAGAACACAGACATAGCCTTAACCAATTGAAAGTTGATTAAAAACAAAACTCTCAATTGCGATTATTCAAGTCAACAGCAGAGAATCAGGGGCATCTACAGAAGTAACTACGCCCATAAAGAAATGTGACATTCAATTAAAAAAAAAATAGCAAAGCTAAAAATTAATTATTAAATCGAGGAACTGAATATGTTGATACCATAACATTTAACTGCATGTTAATCCCTTTAATAATCTAGTCAATCAAATAACCCTATAAAAATATTCTAACAATATACATACATCAAAGGAACTCAGACTAAAGTAAAAAGTATTCTAGGCGTAGTAACCTCACTCGCCACTCATTGTGTTATAGATCGATTTGTGCATCTGATTTCCTATGCTTTAATAAAAGAATTACTAAAACAAAAAAAAAAATGTTAATGTTCTTGCTTCAAGGAAAAAGACAAAAGTCAGGTTAAGGTTGCCTAAATGGGTAATAGTGAACTAGTCAAATAAAATGTATTATTTCTATTAAAAAAAAAAAAAATCATTTTCCAAAAAGGTTTGAAATCGTTTAACGATTCACAAAAAAAAAGGGGAAGAATGTTTATAGTATTATAATAAGTTAAATACAAGTTATTTATATTTATAATAAAAGCAATTTTAATTTTTATATATTGTGTTATTATTATTTTGTTGAGTAATATTTTTTACTGTCAAAAAAAAAATATTTTTTTAATTTTTAGTTTCATTTCAAATATTTTTCTCTTCATTGTTTTTTCATTATTTTGTTTTCTGCATGTCTATCATAGCATACATCTCTCTTAAGTCTCCTCCGCTTTGCAGGGCATCGATAAACCATGCCACATCTAACATAGGCGCACACACATTGTGGCACACACCCACACACAAGCGCACACTCTTACCCACAGCCACACACTTGCATTTTGCCATTCAAATCAGCCACAAGCCGCAGATAAGTTAACACACAATCGGAGAGATTTGCACAGGGCGTGGCACACAGCAAGAGAGAGTGAAAGAGAAGAAGATAGTGAGTGGGAAGGAGAGAGACTGTGACAGCGAGGCGCACACACCTTTGAAGTGCAACAGCCGCGAGCAAAGTTGAAAAGTGCGCTTGTTAACATTCCTTAATTGCTGTTGTTGTTGTTGCTGCCTCCCCTTGTCGCTGTTGTTGCTGCTGTTGCCCTGGGGCAGCCGTGTGAGCCCCAGTTGAGGCGCAAGGAGTCGAAGCAGCCTGTCGACAAGGACGACAATGACGAGTGCAATTATACAAAAACTACTTAGGCGCGCATCCTGCCAGGCTTCAAGGCAGGCAGGCAGACACGACTCAACTCGTCTCGACACGACACGACAGGTCTCAGCTCCACTTCCTGCAGGAGCAGCTCCTTAAAGGGAAGTAGAAGGAGCAGGAGGAGCTGCTGCTGCTGCTGACAAACAGGCAACGCAACAAAATTGAAAGAAAATTCACTTTCGTGTTGTAAATTTGCAAACATCCTTGAAAAAATAGCTAAAGGCAGCAAAGACTTCAACTTGAATTGTTCCCAGTGACAACTTGCGAGAGTAGCGGCAGGCAGGAGTGTGGACAGGGGGGAGAGGGGATAAAGTAAAACGGCAGCTGGCGATGACAGCCGCAATGCAATTTGCAGTGCATTGCATTATACAATGCCTGTGGAATAGGCTGGCTGAAGCACTTTGCCAATTACCAATGGCAATCTAGGGTTCAGTTGCAGGCTCAGCAGCACAGTGAGAGTCCAGAGGAAAGAGGGAAGGGAGGGGGGCAACATTTGTCATTAAGTCAATAAGCGCATTGTGCCTTAAATGTACATAAAATAAAGCCAAGCTCCGAGTCAAAGTAAGGCCCAAACAGGGCCATTAAATTCAGGCAGCTTCTTTATGTGCTACGTGCTGCGCATCTCTCTTGTCCCCTCTCCCCCACCCATTGTGTGGGCTCATGTGTTTTTTTGACGACAAAGCCGATTTATGCCCAATTGGATTTGCTGCTAAGAGGCACAATTCATGTTTTTATGACCGGATGCCTATTAAGGCTCTCAACGTTGCGAATTGCCGTCGCTTTTTTAATAAATATAAAATGTGTCCAGGCACAAAGGCAACAACGGCAACAAAGGCAAGAAAAGGTAAGTCGTTGCAGCACACAAAGCAAGCAGGAGCAGGAGGAGCTAGGGGGGAGCAGGTCAGTTGCTAGTCCTTTGAGCAGGACACACTAAGGTCCTACATTCACTGCGAGGCTGCTTTTCATTTGATTTGCTTGTTAAAAAGCTCAAGTTTTATGGCCTATTCTTTGCCTGCTGTCCGGCATATCGATTCGCTGTCAAAGATAGCAGCAGAAGCAGAAGAAAGAGGGGAGGTGATGCCCCTGACAATCTGCTGGCTTGACATTTGTGCGTCCATCATCGCCTGCTGACGTTGATAAATTATTCACAGCTCCGAGAAGGCAACAGCTGAGCCCGAAACTAGTAACCCAACAACAAACGAGAGCAACAAATGGCCCCGGAAAGTGTTGCGCGCTTTTAGGCGTCTGCGTTTTAGGCCTTTGCCTTCGCCGAGATTTCGCTTAAGCTGCTGCGGCTCCAGAGGCAATGAGTTGGCAAAAATTATAGCTCGTTGGGCGCAGAGTCATAAAAATATATACGCACACACACACACACACAAAAGGGTTAACAAAATGGCCTACCGCCTTGGCATTTAAAATGTAAGTGCCCCTCTTGTTGTTTCGTTGTGCTCGCGCAGGCGGAAAAAGGGGTGGCTCCAAGCGCGTTTAAAGCCACTGGGAAGTGTTTGGTGTGGCTGCTACTTTAAGCCGAGTAGCTGCTAACGATATGGATGTTAGACTTCAATGGTGTTTAAAGAACTCCCTTAATCCCATCACCACAAACAAGATCTCGCGCGACGTAAACGTTGCAAGTTCCATCGATAAAAAGAAAAAAAATTGCAGGTATTGCTGCCCTTCTAAAACTAAAGTCCGATATTAGTTGTCTGTGACAAGGTGTCGGCCCTGTTAATTAAACTCTTGCATTCCATCGACAAAAAGAAAAAAAATTGCAGGTATTGCTACCCTTCTAAAACTAAAGGCCGATATCCGTTGTCTGTAACAGGGAGTCGGCTCTGTTAATTTTAAACTCTCGCATTCCATCGACAAAAAGAAAAAGAAATCGAAGAAGTCTCGCTAGAAGTAAACGTTGTACATTCATACATAGACAAAAAAACAAAAATTGCAGTTATTACTGTACTTCACACAAAACAGTTTGTAATATAAAAAAATTACACATTTCTGCAAAATTAAAATAAAATAAGGATTTCGAGTCTGCTAGCTACCGCTCTCAACGGTATCCGTCGTCTTTAACAGGGCGTCGGCTCTGTTAATTTTAAACTCTCGCATTCCATGGAAAAAAAGAAAATGAAATCGAAGAAGTCTCGCGAGAAGTAAACGTTGTACATTCATACATAGACAAAAAAACAAAAATTGCAGTTATTACTGTACAACACACATAACAGTTTGTTACATATAAAAAAAGATTTCAGATTTCATCGCAGAAAAAATTAAAATAAAATAAAGATTTCGAGTCTGCTAGCTACCGCTCTCAACGGATGCTAGACACAGACTGAAAGTTCTGCTCTGCATGCCAGACTTACCTGGCCTGTTGCTGTTAGACAATGACAAACAAAAAGTATTAAAAAAAGTATTGGAAAATTCCGATAACTTGATTTCAACTCGGCATTTTAATCGATTTAGTAAACAACTCGGCCATGTGGCGCGCTTCAGCGTTGCCAATTGATTAATCTAAACTGTAATCAGTGTTGAGTCCCTTCTCAGCATTGCCAACCACAACAAGCATTAACCAACACATCTAAATTTTATCGAAATGCAATTCAATTAGTTTTTGATCGAAATGCAATAAAAAGAGTGAGAGGATTTTTACAATGCACACAAACTAAGCGCAATTTAGCAGAAAAGTTATAATATATAAAGCGACACACCCATTAATCACCGCTCATACTACTTATTTACATTCTTGATTGCCGTTCGCGCGCAGTGCAATTTTCTTTCTCTTTGCCGCTCTCTTGGAAATCGTAACCTACATTAAACTTTTGTTTTTATTTCGCTGTTGCTGCAATGAAAAGCCGCTTATGGCAAAGCCCTGCAATTTCATTCTGAATTGACAACTTTGACATAATTGACTGCAAGCAAGAGACGAGGAAGAAGAAAGCAGCAGTGTGGAGAAGGAGAAGGAGGAGCAGGAGCAAGAGAAGGCGCAGACCGAAATGTTGTAAAATAAAATCATAACAACTCATAAACACCGCAAGTCCTTGAGCAGCCTTCAAGAGCGTATAAAAATTAAAAACCGCACCCTGCCATAATGAGTTCGTGGCGCGAGTCAAAGGCGACGGCGACGACGACGATGTCGATGAGGAGCATGACGGTGACGGCTGCGATGACTCCGACGGCGACTGCTGCGCCAACATCCCGACTATTTTTATAACAATTTCATAATATTTTTAGCATATTTTAGTTCGTTTTCTTCTTCTTTTCAGCGCGTGCTTTCCTTTCGGCCCTCATCTTCATTAGCACATTAAAATGTCAATGACACTTGGCGCGGGGGCGTTGACGGGTGCCTGCAGGGATTGCGGGGTCGAAAGGGTAAACATTTAAGAAATGCGCGAGAGAGAAATGCCAGCAAGTGCCAAGAGCAACACCCACCGCCCCCCGAACAGCTGTCGGACGGAGACGATGATGGCAGCTCCTCCAGACATCTGCGACGGTTGCTCGGCATACTTAACCCGGACACGGAGTCCCGCACTCGGAACTGGACCCTCAAGCCCGTCGGTCACTCTGGCGCCAGGGTCACAAAAACGAAGAGGGCAGAAAGCGCAGCGCAAACTTGTCATAAAAAATACGCTCAACACTTGTTTATGTCCGACTTGTTGTTGTTGTTGTTCTCGCCTGTTCTCAAATTCTCGAGTTGTGCCACAAATTTCAATGGGCATATTAAATATGATATACAGTTGAAACTGCCAAAGGTTCAGTTCCATAAATTACAGCAGGGAAGTTCGTAAAGTTCGGCAGGGCAATGAAGTACAAATTTTAAGTAGATAAGGATGCAGTTTGTTGATGATGGGAGTATTAGCATATAGTTTATATATTAGTTAAATATTATCAAATCTTTAAATATAATATATAAATATACCAGTTATGAGCAGATTAATAGACTCTCAAGGCGTTTTTAAATTATCATCATACGAAAAAGTTTAGACAAAGTTTTCCTAGTTATAATGTGAAATACAAAATATATATACTTGTATAGAAGCTCATTATATGCATAAATATTGTTGCATATTTGTAAAGGTTTAGTATGTCCCTTTTTTGCTAAATTGAGATATTAATGCAGAATTGTTAATCAACCTTTGGCTTACATTATTTAAAGGAATTGAAACCTAAGTCGAAATAGTTTAAGAACAAATTAAGTTTCTATTTTATCACATGTTTATGTATTTTGACCAACTTGTCCCCTAATCATATTATCCAATGTTTAATCAAATTTCATTTAGGTTGATTTTTTAGTTAAGAGAGAAAAGTTAAGCAACTAATCAAGACATTTATACAAATGAAAAAGTTTGAACAATTGAGCTAGAATTTCCAATTGTATTTCTTATTAAAACTAGTTTAGAATTCCCTAGACCGTAATTAAGCCATCATTTAATACTTTCTGTAGAAAAGAGCATTCAAAGTTCGCCTGGTGCAATTAGCAAATGTTCTTCTTTAGTATTTGTTCTTATTTCTGCTCTTTGCGAGGCACTTTAAACTTTTCATAGCCGTGTTGCGCCTTGGCAGCTCTTTCAGTGAAATTTACTAGCGCAATTCATTAGGCTCGATTGGCCGCAGTTGTAGCCACTGATGTTGTTGTTCCCTCTGGTTCTCTCTGGCCTAGTTCTGCGCATAATGGCATAAAATATGCTTTCATGTAGCAACACAAACACACACACACACACACAGAGTAGGCACAGCACAAAGGCGCAGCGGGTAATCATGTCAAGCTGTGCCTGGATTAGCGCAGCAGCAACGCCAATTCAAGTTGATAAGCCTTGTCGGAGTTGTTGTTGCTGTTGTTATTATTATTATTATTGCTGTATTTGTTTGCGTATGTGTGTGTGTTTGAGAAATCACTTAATTAACTTAATCAAAATATTTCTATTATTTCAGGCGCTGAAAGGCGACACAAGTCCTGCATAGATGTCCTGCTGCATGTGGCCTTTGTTTGCTCATACGCACACACATACGGACACACACACATGCACCTACACCTACATAAAAGATACGTTAGATAAATAAATAAATGTGTCCATCCCTAATGATTTGTTTGTTTGCTGACATGTGTGTTTATTGTGTATTTGTTTTGATGTCTCTCTCAGCCTCTGCATGAATGTATCTATGGTATGCATGTGTGTATCTGTGTGTAGGTGTGTGTGCACATTTATGCTATTTGTATTATGACAGCCATCCAATTGATGCCGAAATTAATTAAAATTTAGCCCTGTCTCTCTCTATCTCTCACTCCCTCTGTCCAATTTGGAATTGTCTAGCCCGAAGGCTTCTCAAAGAGTTTCAATTTCGATATTAACTGAATGCGAATGAGACTCAATTAGGAACGAATCAACTCAACTGTATTCGAGTCCGTGCTACTCGCAAAATGAACTTGTTTTCAATGCAATTGCAAAATTGTTGAGATTATCAATTATTGCCGAGCTGAATATATTTGCTTGATTGATTTCAGCCAGAGAATGGAATCAAAGTTACTTAAGGCATAAGGTGATTTTAAGGTATTAGTTTGATAGCCAAAGAATTTAATATATTTAATCTGCTGATAGAGGGAATTAAACGATAAAGACTTTAATTTCTAGCAGTACAAAATCTCTTTTGCTATAATTATTTCTGTTTTTATTTGTAGTATAATATGTTAAATTATTTTTGCTTAATTTAATTATTAAAATTATTTATTTTTCTATATTTCTCCTGCCACAATTTACGTGTAAAGCCTTTTAAGTTCCAATGTGAATTCCTCTACATTCTCCTCCATTTTTTGCAGCCTAATAAACTGTAATAAATTCCTAATTAATTTCATATTTGCTCATTTAATAAACTGCCAGTCCCAAAAGTGGTTGGCAACCCGTTTTACCTTTTGCTACAAGTTGGCCAAATTCGCATTTTAGTCTCAATTAGGTGAAGCACAAAGGAATGAAGAAGAAGAGAATGAGGCATATAATGCGTTGGGGCTTATTGCCGAAATTACGCGCCAAGAAAGACAACAAAGAAATGCCGGAAAAGAGCATGAGGCACAAATAACTTGCCATTATTTGCGGGCCCTGAAACCCTTTTCTCCAGGACCAGGACCAGGACAGGTCGGCAGGTTGCGCCGCTTGTCTTGGCCATATAAAATAATTTGAACCCTTTTTTAAAGTAATTTAACGCAAGGAAGAACACACGCAACCCGTGTAAACATGTAGGGAAAATGCCAAGCAAGGGGGAGGGACAGACTGATAGACAGTGAGAGACGGAGAGAGGGCGAGTGTGGGGTTGGAGTAACAGTAGATAGCTGTCTGGGGCACATTGATACCGGCGGGCAACATTTCATGCCACTTATCAAAGGCAACAATTTAGGTTAAATACTCATTAATATTCCGGTCTGCAAAAGTTTTTGCCAAATAAATTTATGCCCGACGCTTTTGGCCGCAAGGCACAAGACAGCAACAGCAACAACAACAAGAACAGATATAAATATAGGCGCACGCACACAGAGGCACGCCCCACACACACTCGCACATACAGGCATTCAGCCACATACAGAAATTAATTTCGGGGGCCAACGAGTCGTGTCCTTGTGTGTGTATGTGTGTGTGTGTCCTGTTGTTTGCACTGCTTTTGCTTAGCCTAGTTTTTTTGGGGGCGCCTACAGAACAATAAGCCAAAGGAAAACCGAACAAAACTGTGCTAAACTCAAACGAACTGAGCTGTGCTGAACTGAACTGAACTGAAAGACTCTTGGCCGAGTTCAGCATGCAATGAAAATGATAATTGGCCCAATGGCTCCAGCCAAATGAATAATTTATAAATTAAGCCAAGGAAAAGGCGCAGAACGCGGCAAAAGTTTAGCGCGACTGGGAATATACGAGATGGGCGTGAGTTAAGCCTGCTAGACAAGCCGCATGTACTCTGTATGTGTGGAAATATTAAAGAATGATACAACTGAAACTAAAACTTTAACTCTAATAACTAAATAAGGTAACTTTAACTTTGTTTGTTACTGATTTATTTAATATTGAAATAGATTCAATTTCTGTGCTTGCCAACACTTATTAGAAATCATCGCAGAAAGTGGCGGTAAGCCGATAGTTATCGATTTTTTTTGCACTCGATCTACATAATTATTAAAAAGTGGAGGCAAGCCGATAACAACGATCAAGTCGATAATAATATCATAGCTGAATTGAATTAAAATGAATTTAATATGAAATCCAAACTATAAGCTATATAATTAAATGCATAATATTGTGCAACAGACTTCATTTAGCCACTGTCAGCTCCGGCTTACTACGTCAATATCTAGCTTTAACTACCCCCCCTCCCACACAACAGGGTATACAAAACGTAGTCAACAACTTGATGCGCACAAGTTGGCAAAAAGTATTTAATTTATTTTATTTGATGTTGCACACACTCACGCACACACACACTTACAGGCAATCCCTGCGAGCTGCTGCCACTAAAATGCCAATAAATTGTGCATCGCAGGCCAACAAAAATTTATTGCATACTTTCGAGGGCGCGCGCGCGCTTCTCTTGCGGCTGAGCTCGGCCGGCTTTATTTATTTACTGCTTCATGGCGAATTTTTCGTTGCGCTGATAACAATTTTGACATGCGAAAGCAAGCCGGCGAAATGACAGGATATTATTCAATTGAATTCGTTTACATGCATCAAACTACGCGATAATAAAAACGCCCTTAACCAGAGAAAGAAAGAAAAAGGGCCAAACAAAAAACGAGGGAACACGCAAATTGAGCAGCCCGTGCTCGTCAAGGGCAGGAAGAGGGCTCTCAAATAAAATGAAATACAATGCGGATAAGCGTGAGTGTGTGTGTATTTTATATATATACCCTACATATACGATATGATATATCTGCTGTTGTGCGGTAAAACGCTTTCGGTTTTATGAGCTCTCGGTTCCGTTTGGTTTGTTCCCATTGTTTTTCAGCAAAACATTCATTTTTGGGGGCTTATTAAATGCGCATATTTTATGCACAAGTCCAAAAAATAAAATAAATACCAAGTGGGAGGGAGAGGGAGAGAGACACGAGCTACAAGACTTCATTCATAATTTGCTTTGCCCTCGGGGTCGAGCTGCGACTGGTTGCTGCTTGTTTCGCTGCTTCTTCTACTTCGTGTATTTTTTGTTTCTTCTGTGCCTAATTTGTTTGGGTTGTTAGGCAGCGACTAGGGAAAATGAAAGAGGGACAGCAACAGAGAAAGAGAGAGAAAGAGAGAGAGGGGGCGAGCAGGAAACTCAGTGCGGAAATTGTTTTGTGGCTGGCGAAAAGTTTTCGTATGAAAAGCCAAGCAAATAAGTTTGTTTGAGCGAAAGTAAATGAGAGTTAAGTGAAACTTAACAAGAAGATATTTCGGCATGCCAGAAAGCCAGTTAATCAATATATTAGCCAGCCATCTAATCTGTGTGTGTGTCTGTGTGTGTGTGCTCAAGAGTTGAAAGCGTAGCGGAGATTAACAATTTATGAAGTTCGCTTTCATCTCTCGGAGTGGGAAAGTAAATGAAACATCATTAAAAAAGTATCACAAGATTCTTGTTCGATACTTAGTAAACATTTCGACTGTTTCTGCATTAAGAGATTATAAATATTTATAAATATTTAAGTTATTTAATATTTAAGTATTTAAGAAGTATTTGTATCATTTTCGAAATGCTTTCAAAGTTTGCTTTACATTTGCGAATAAACTCGAACTCACATTGAGAGCTCGACAACAGCTTGTGGCATTCATGCAGCAAGCATGTTTTGCATTCGAAACCGACTTGAATAATGGCAGAGTACCCCCTTTAGACGCATTCAAAAGTTTCCTTTCGTCTGTTGAAAAACTTTCGCAGCATGCAGCATGCAGCACGTACTTTAGGTCAGCCGCTCTGCTGCCTCAGCTAAATGCGCCTCATTACTGTGCCGCAAGCACACACACACACACACACACACACATGGCACACTCTCATGTGGGTGTATAATAAATACACACACACACACACACATATTACGCTGCATTCTGAGCCATTTTCTATGGCATATTTGCAGCGCGTGCGGTGTCGGCACTTCAACAAATGCGAGAAACTGCACTTCAGCATCGCCAGCAGCCGCAGCAGCTGCACAAACAGAATGCCCAAGCAAACACACACTCACACCACATCTACATGGCTGGAGGGGGGTTTGGAGAGGGGGGACTGTGTAGGGACTCGACTCACCTTGTGCATGCGTCCACTTCAGCAGGAAAACGATGAATACGAAACGTAAATCCATTTCACAATTTTTTACAGTATTTCGACTTGAGATAAAATGGCTAAAAAAGCGTTGCAAAAGCATTTATTTGCTTTCCACTCGCACACACACGCACACACACACACTCACAGTGGGCACTCTCAGTATTCGTACTCGTTTTCGTATTCGTATTTGATTGCAAGTTTTGTGCCGGCTTTACAATGCGCTCAGCAGCAGTTTGGCCAGCACATTACACACACACACACACAGTTGCAGTTGCACACACGCACATGTTGCAATGTGGCAAACAGTCGCTGCAAGTCGCTGCGACTTGCTTCAAAAAACGTGGCCACTTTGCCTAAATGCTTCCGCTTCCGTTTGCCTTCACGTTTCCGCTGTTGCAAGCCACCAAATAGTGCTGGCGGCAGAGCACTAAGCTTGCCACCTGGTGGCAGCTGCAGTTCGAAGCAGTCGCCACACGTTGCATTGGCAGAGATAACTAAAACCGAAATAACGAAATTGTTTTTTTTTCTTTGCGTGTTTGTTTATGTTTTATGTGGCAAGTGACACGAGATGTGGCAAGTGGCAGGCACAATTCAAACGCGCGCGGCGGCACTTGAGAACCGTTAACCGTTGGCGGCAGTAACCAAAACTCAACTGAACTCCAGCACGGCAGCAGTGCCTGAGCTGTTGCCACAGAGCCGCAGCCGGAGCCGGAGCCAGAGCCGAGGGCCGAGCGAGCCCCAAACAAGCCTACCACGGCGTGTGGTGAGTTTCGTTCGTGCCTCGCGCTTCGTGTGCGTTGAAATTCGGAGAGCGACGCGAGGAATTCCAACACAAATCAGCTGTTCCAGGACGAGCTGCCTCCCCCTTCCCCCCATCCACTTCTCTTACTTGGCAGTAATGTTCAGCTTGATTTATTACTTCCGCTTTGAAATTAAGCTAAATTGTTATCAATATATTTAATATATTTTCGCATTTAATTTATAATTTCATTTCCTGTTTTTCCCCTTGCATACCCCCTTTTGTAATTCCTTATCAATTGTGTCTTATTTGCTGCCGCGTTTTGTTTATCATCAACTGCAAAGCATAAACAACATTTGTTGCTGAATTCTGCCGGCTAAAGTGTTGAGTTTGCGCACTGTGCACAGCCTTTTTTCGGAGTTGCCACATTCCGCTACTCACGCTGACACTTTCGAGTGTGGTGGACAGAGAGAGCAAAGAGCAGAGAGAGTGGGAGTAGTTGAGAGAGAGTAAAGCAAGTCAGCGCGAGAGAGCATAGAGCGAAACTAACGAGTAGAATTTCAAATATGCAAAAAACCGTTAGATGGCTTTAGAAACAACTTTTAGCTGAGATGATGTTTTATAAAAGAAATTTTTCTAAATTTTTTAAACAATAATGCAAACAATATATGCATATGCGGATAATTGAAAAAATATCAATAAAATATATGCATATAATATGATAAAATAAACAAGCAAAAAATATTTTAAAGAAAAAATAAATAAAAAAAATAATTAAAATAAATAAAAAATAAATAAAAAAATTAAAAATAAATAAATAAATGAAATAAAAAAAGAAATAAAAATAACAAAAAAAGACCATCCTTTTCTTGAAGTTATTAACTTTTTAATATAAACATTTATATTTAGCAATCATTGAATTTAAAGTTCATAGAGGAAAATGAAGGAGAGACGAGTTTTTTTTGCTAATTGATTTAACAATTTTAAAAAGATATTTGGTAAAAATAATTTGTGAAAGATTTAACTATTCGATTAAAATCAATTGAATTAAATTAAATAGAGATTAAAAATCGTTTTCTAGAATCTAAAAAATTAATTTTTATCCAAATTCCTTAAAAATTTATATCTTTAAAAACTTATAATTTTTTTTGCATAGAAAAAATTGGGGAACAACAAAATCTGATAGCCCGTTAAAGATAATTTTATTTTATTTTTTTTTTTATTTATTTAGTTTCTTTATTTAATTTAATTAATTTAAACTCAACTAAATGGAGTCGACTGAATTGACAAAAGAATAATTTGAAAGTGATAAATTTATAAAAAAAAAATTTTAAGGATAAAGTATTTAAGGATTATTTTAAATTTGTTAAATCTTAATTTTTATTTAATTTTTTAATCTATTTATTTATTTAATGTCAACTATCGGGGTTTAAAAGTAAAACAATTATTAACCTAATTCTTTAAGGTTTGAATTAAAGGTATAAGAATAAGAATTGAACTTATTATAAATTAAAAATTAAAATTAATTAAAAACTAATTAAAATGACTTCTATGTTAATTATTCGTTCACAATTTCCAAATTCATCAAAAATCATTGCCATATCTTAGTATTTCAAAGCAATAATAAGTCTGATGTAACGTACTAAAATACTCTGCAACTAGTAACTCATTATCAACAAAGTTGAATAAGAGGCTTCAACTAATTTCTTGGGTATATATTTCCAGGTATTATCTTTACAAGAGCCAAGCCCCCTTTGGGCTTTGCGCTGTACTTGAGTTCAATCACATGCCACATCAGTGGCCCAGTTAATTGCGAACTAATGCAATTTACATTATGCAGGGCACAATCAAAATTAGCCCCCCCCCTCCTTACCACTGCACCCCTCTTCACTCTGCTGTGCTGTGGTTGCAATCTTGACTCAACAATCGATCCACGATGGTCACCCCGCACCCCACACCCCCCTTCTCCAGCCTGCCTGTCGTTCAACTAGTTAATCAGTTTTCCCCCAGCTCGGCTGCCTGCAGGAGAAGCTACATAAACAACAATTAAAACGTTACAAATTGCACGTATAAACATCCTTCGAAGAGAGCCCCATGGACTATGCACATTGCTTGGGGTTTCCTTTGCCTCCCCCTCTTCTTCTTCCACTTCCTCCTGCTTCTTCTCTTTCTCTCTGCTATGTTCTTCTTTTTTTCTGTTTTCTTCAATTATTTCCGATTATTGCAGGTAGAGACTTCAAATCCACGTTAATTGCTATTTTACCAAGCTCTATTCTCAGTTTCTCCCTTACCTCCCCCTCCCCCTCCAGTTCCCCTCCCCCCCTCTCCCTCTCTCTTTGTTTTTATCGCCCCCGCAACGGCTTTAAAACGCTGGCAAGAAAAATAACAACCTGAGGTCAGGAACTGATTTTCCATTCGCTTTTCAGCTCCCAACGCAGCTTTTGCTTTCAGCCAAAGGGGGGCAGCGGCAAAGAGGGCGACAAGATAGAGAAAAATTACGAAAGACGACCCAGTGAAGTAAGTTCTTGCAGGGAGAGAGTAGCAGAAGGGAGGGGGGGGGAGCGGCAGCAAGGGAGGTTGGATGATAAACTGCAATCGAAGGACGTTGACTGAATGATAAATGATACTTGACAATGGCCACTGGCAACGTGTGTGCGCAGCAGGGAGGGGTGCAGGGGTAGAGAGGTGAAAGGGAGGGGATTGCTTGTGCCACCCACTTGTCCAGCTTGGAGGCAGTGTCCTGCTGGCCGTGCAACTTGGCGTTGCGTGTGCGTTGTCTGTCATAAGTTTGCTTTTAATACAAAAGTTTTTCGCACTGTTGAAAAGTGATCACAATGATAATTACACAAGCATAACGGGGCGAGGGGAAGGAGGTTGGGGGGGTGGTGGCCTGCAGAGTTGCCACCACCTTATGCGGCAAGATTTATGTGCGCATGTGGTCAGATAAGCTGTGGGGGAGGCAGCTGGAGCAGGCTGCCCCAACTCAAGTGGCCCAACGCGGCGGCAGAGACTGTGTCGAGTGTGCTGCTGTCAGTTGCAGTCCAAGGGGGGAGGGGAAGGTAGGAAGAGGTGGAGGAGAGAGTAGGGAAGGGAAGGCTGGGGATAATTATGATGGCTGATGCCGCCTTAGCCCAGTTTTCACTCATTAAGGATATCCGTGCAGGAAAACAATGCCAAACTTGGGCAACTTGGCTGGCGCGACACAAAAGCCGTTACAATATAACCGCAGCCAAACACAAGAGGGCAACACCCCCTCCTCCCACTGCACCCCTGCACCTCTCCCCTCTGCCCCCTCACACGGCCACAATTTCCAACGCCTCCGCCAAAGCTGTAGCCGGAGCTGGCTTTTAATGCATTTAGTGGCTGCGGTTTTTGCGCTCACTGTGTTTGCTCTTTGGCGCGCCAGCACAACAAAGCGACACACACACCCCCACACACACACCCTCAGCCGCACACACACATAAACAAAAACAATACAAATTTATTTTGCCACGCCTCCTGCGGGCTACTGCACTTGGGCATTCTTTGGGCGCACAGCCGGCGGCGCAGAACTTGAGCACTGCACGGAAGTTCCGGATTCGCAGCAAACTTGCTCTGCGGGCCATCAAAGCAGGGCAGGGCACAAGGGGGGGTAGAGTGCCGGGGTGCAAGGGGAGAGAAGATTCTGCTCTTCACAGCGCGCTGCTTCCACGGAATGTGGCTCAGCGCAAAGTGTTAATTCGTTTGCTTTTCGCAACGTTTCGGTTTGGTTTGTTTTCATTTCCCTTCTTTCTTGCTCGCTCCTCCTTTTGCTTTATTCATTCGAGTTTTGGCGAATTAAAAGTTTGTATTCAAATTAAGCACAGACGGGGTTAACAAATTATGCCAGAGTTGCCACAGTTGCCCTGATGAACAAAATACCAAAGAGAAACTACTCGAGAATGTAAACCCAAATTCGGGAAACTCGCATAAGTTTTAATGGCACAAGTTGCCAACAGAGAAAGAGTACAGCAAATGTTCTTGGATTATAATCTTAATTATAAATTGAGAATGTTTTTTTTACTATTCGCATTTCTGCAAAATAAATTATGAATTTGGTTAAAAATTAAATTCATTTAATTAAATTAAATTAAAGTTTTCAAGTGGCTTTGCAGCCAACTTTATATAAAGAATGAAATTGGGCTCAGCTCAGGTTTGTATTTCCTGCAAAGGTTTGTCTTCCATGAGTTCATGTAGAGAGGCAGATGGTATAGTATATATAGCATAGTTTATGGTATATATTGTATTATATCCGCCGCAACAAATGTTGGATCAGCTTTTTCTAATTTTCCCCTAGTTTGAATTCAAAAAATTTCTCATTAAATTCTTTTCTTCTTATTTAAGTTTTTACCATTAATCAATTTTAATTTTTATAAATTAAATTAATTGTTTTACTTTAAACAGTCGACTGGCCATGGTTGACTTTAAATAAATTAATTAATATCTTAACTCTCCTTTATGTTTTCAGTTCACAACAATATTCATTACAAAATATTATTTGCCGGCATTTAAACATGTTTCGTACCTTCTAATCATAAATGTCTTTTCACAGTCTCTAAAATGATTTAAAAATACCAAACTTCATTCAAAAATGTTTAATTCTTCTAAGCAATTTTAACTTACTCTTCAGAGGTCAAGCTTGCAAGTGTTCGAGGACTCTTAAGAACTACTCCAAGGCATTATCCCAGTTCAGTCTCTGGCAATAATTTCTCAGTGTGCAAACAAAAAGTTGAAGAGGCAATGATATTAGTTTGAATCCCACTCACTTTCATAATTCAGTGCAAACTCACACACACACACACACACACAAAGTGAGTTTCCTTTGTGTGGGGAACTGTTGAGCTTCGAGTGTGATTGATTGCAGGAGCAGCAAATTGAATGGCCGCAAGTGGAGGAATGCGGCACAAAGCGAAAGTTTTCACTTTCAGCACAGACAGTGCACAGACGCAGGGGTGGAAAAGCGGAAAAGCAAGAAAAGCGGGGAAAAGCATAAATAGCGATGGAGCCCCAATGCAAATGTGATTTCGATGTGGCATTAAAAATGCAACGATTTGCGACCCCAAAAGCAGCTGAGACAATGCTGCAAATCATAAAAATGCCGGCAAATTGCCAGACATAAAATCAGGACGAGGCAAGCAGGGGGGGGGGAGGAGGCCAGCAAGGGGGACAAGATACTGAGCCACTTTGCTGCAACAAATCGCCAAATAAGTGGAAAATATTGCAGGCCACAAATTGCTAGCAATTTCGTGTTGCCGCTCTTATCTGTCTACAGCTTGCAGCAGCAGCGGCAGCACCAGCAAGCTTTGCCACATGTGGCAGGGTGGGCGAATTGTCTCGGCATTTGGCTGAAGCCAATTCGATGACCTCTTTAAATATTAATACGCGTCTTCTGATTGCACTGGGAATTGTGATTGACTTTTCGTAGACTCCCCCTCTCTCTCTCTCCCTTTCTCACAGACACCCTCTTGCAACCCCTGGCTAAATACCTTGTCGTGTGTCAGGGGTTGCACTTGCCATTGCCCTGCCCCCGCCCCTGCCTCACCTTGGCCTTGTTCTATATGAGCCAAGTACAAACAATTCAACCAGTGGCTGCCGGGCCCCAGGAGATTTTCACTTGTCTAGCGAAAACTTTGCACTTGAAAATGTCTTTGCCGGAACTTTGACAGAGCTGCCACAAAGTTTTTCCATTCCCCCGCTGCCCCCTATCCTGCTTTAAAGCAAATACATGTCTAGCGAGAGCAGCAAAGTTGGATTTTATTTTATTTATTTGACAGCTCGTTGCCCCCGCACAAACTTGCCTGCACTTGTCCTGCACCACATTGCGTATGCGCAACGGAAACAGCAACAGAATTGGCAACAATCAACTATTGCACTGGCAGCACGTTCGCTTTTGCTGCCCTAATTAAACCAATAAATTGTGTTCAAATAAAAAACAATCACGAATAAAATGCAAAAATAAAATAAAATTACCCGAGTCGAGCAATTAAATGCAAATTTATTGAAATCAATGCCAAATTAGTTGCCAATAAACTGCGAAATTGTCATTTATACGCCACACGTAATTAGCCGAGTGCAAGCAGGCAGTAGTCGACTTGCAAGTACCCTGTAAGGTAGAGTTTATTACCGAGGATAGCTGAGCTTATACTGCTGCTAGTTTTAGTCATTAGATATTATATTTAAACTTTTATTATCATATTGTGAGTGCTAAAAAATCTTTTAATACATTTTGAAAATAATTTTTTTAAAAAATGGAATATATTTTTTTTTTTAATTTTTCCACTTTGAATATTTATTTTAACTTGATAAGCTTGCTTTATTTTAGCTAGTTTGAGTGAAGAGATCTTTTAATAAGTTTTGGCTATAATAATTAATATTTTTGGTTATGTTTTCTACTTTCAGGCGAATAGTTTTTTTTAAATTTATTTAATATGCCTTCTCATAAAAATACTATTTTAAGCCTCGCTGAATATCTATTTAAGATTATTATTCTGATAGTTTGAGTGCTTTTAGATTTCTCAACGGGAAACTTTTAGTCAATTTTGAAAATAATTTTGTTTGTTTTATTATTATTATTTATTTATTTTTTTTTTTTCATTTTTGTTGAGATTATTTTAACCTTCTACTTATTTTAACTGCACTCTCATTTTAAACCTAATTTTTCAGGGTATAAACTAGCCGCTATAATGAAGCAAATAAAAGTTTACCGAGTAAAAACTTTCACCGAGTTATTTTCAGGTTGTGGCCAACGAATTCCTCAATAAACTTAGTATATGCATTTGCAGGGTATATTTAAGTGAATAATAGCAACAGTTTAAAGAGGCAACTCTGTTTTAATTGAAAGTTGAAAATCCTTTCTCTTTCGGCTATTTAAGAGGATTTGCTTCGCACTAAATACACAAAACTCATTGTTTAATTAAACAAACGTATCACGAGCCTCTCATTATGAGTTCTCTGCTCGCTTTAATGTTTGTTTAGCTTGTTTTTGTATCATATCTTAGTTGCATGGCAAGGAAGAGAGGAAGAGGGGGAGAGGAAAAGAGGGAAAGGAGGCAGTATCCAAGTGAGCAGAAGGCCGCAGAACTGTCTACTTCTCGGAATGGCGCACTTCAGTTTAGGGTTTTCTGGCGTTCCGCCCCTGTTTTCTCTGATTCCGTCAGGCTCCCCCTTCTCTCCCCCTCCACATGTGTATCCTGAGAGTTTTATGCCCACTTAATAGTTTTGTTTGGGCCCCGGGCCCAGGCAAATGACTAACCAAATTGTGAAGATGCTCCAAGTGCTTCGTAATTTATGGGCCCGAGCGTCAAAAGGCAGACGACGTCGGGCTACTTGACAAGCGCACACAAATAAACCCTGACAGGGTCTCTCACACACACACACACACACTCTCACACTCACACACATGCTGTGACTTTCGGTATGTGTTTAGGTTAGGTTTAAATTATATTAAACTGCCAACGTGGCATCTGTCCCGTCTCAAATAATACCCGAGCCGGCTAAATGAGCAAGAGTTAGTCGGATTCAGGTTCTGCTGGTTGCGGTTATCTGTCGAAATTGTTTTCATAATGGCACCTCATAGACTACGTGGGCATTGAGTGAATCACTCCCCTTCATCTCTCTCTCCTCCTGCGGAACAACAAACTGCACATTTATCATGGAGTTTGCCTCCCACTGCCCCCGCTGGCATTTACATTTAGTGCATTGCGAATGTCAAAAGTTGGCACTGGCTAAAAGTTTCAACACTTTTACCAAATATTAGCCAGACCCCACTGTACTCTCCCCCCTCTGCACACACCCCCAACAAGGGTAGCTTCGACCCCAGCGGGTAGTCTAATTTAAATTGGTTTGTTTTGTCTGTGGGCATTGCGCTTTTTTCCAGGTCCCCAACAATTACGACTGCTGACGCAGTTCCCCCTTGCCAGCTTCCCCACGCCTGTTCTCTTTTTTCCAACATACCCTAACGGAAATTAGTTTGATTAGCTAATGGAGTGGGTAATGTGCGGCAGTATTTCGAGTAGATCTGTAAATTCTTCTTGTATTCATTTCTCTTGGTTGAAAAACCTTTCAAATTTGCAGAGTTCTATTTGAACTAACTATCTGAAGTTTCTCTATCTGTTGTGGGATTCTTGATTTAATTAAGCAAATATCCTTTAGGAATGATTTAAACTATTGAATCAATCTAACTAAACTGTCTTTATCATAATCATAAGACCTTCATTAGACCCTTCTCTATTGATCAAAAAAACTTACAATTCTAAGTTAAGTTTATCTGCAGTTTCTTTTTAAAGTACACTATAACATATGTAAGTATTTATATATCAATTGATATACCAAATCTCTTAGATTCCTTTCAAGATCTAACTGATTCTCTGCCCCTTTTAAGAGCATTAAGACTTCGGTCAGACAGCGCGAACTCGTCCTATTTCGGAATGGATTCGTCGCCGTAAAAGTTTTTACTGCTCGGGGGAGTTACCGGTCACACCGGCACAAGTTGAGCGAGCACAGAGAGGAGTCAGGGAGGGGAAGGCGGGGAGGTTGGTAAATGCTAACGTTTACTACCAACTCGTATATGCAATCGTTCTCCTCATTTTCCAACTGCGTCGAGTGAAATTAAAATGCTTGTTTTCACTTTATGCAAATTTTCTTTAAAATAAAATGAAAAGCGGGGGACGGGGGAAAAATGAATGAGTCGGGATTCTCTGGCAGGATTCACTGGATTCCGTTGAGTGCCCAAATACAAAAAATAAAAAAAAAAAAAAAAAAAAGGCGGACAAATAAAAATGGCGCGTATTTACGTTTGGGAATATGTAAATAAGAGTCCGTTGTATTTATTTCCTTTAGACTTCTGCTCTGGCGTCTTTTTTACCAGTCTCCCTTCCTCTTCTCTCCTCTCTCGGTGCCACGCCCCACATTTCAGGGCACTCGCGGGGCTTACAAGCTATTAAAATGTCGCTGCAAGTACTTAACTGCTTCGTGTTGTCAATTTAAATTAAAAACGCTGCCGCAAAAGTTGCAACTCGACAAGCAGACAAGACATAAGCTTCTTCAGAGCTCCCTTCTCCCCTCCCCCCTCCCTCTTCCTTACAGCACTTCCCCCTCAATTCACGCATATGATTTGACTGACAGACAACGTGGGGCAAATGGATATTTCATTAGCAAACGTGTGGATTAACGCCAACAACAACAACAACAACGACGAAAACGACAAAAGTTTTCTGTTTATGTCTGCCTTCAGTTTTGAGACCCACTCGGGATGGGCGCATTGGGAAATTACTGTTAAAACTGTAAGTATTAAATTTCTAATGTCGCCTCGTTAAGCAGAGTACCCCTAATGAGCAGTGCAACAGCAGAGGTCGAGCTCCTTTTTTTCGAGCATGCGAAACTTTTTATGAAAAGAAATAAAAAGCCGAAGGAGTTAAGGGAAATTTAAATAATTTAGACGGGTTAATTGTCTGCAAGGCAATGCAATTGTAAAGGGGAAATAAAAAGTTTAAATTCATCCCTGCAATAAACAAAAATAAGAGAGAAAAAAAGTCTTCAAAAAATATAAGTTAAAAAAAGTCTTCAATAAAATAATATAAAAGTCTTCATAAAAAAAAGCTTAGAAGAAATATGTTGCCTGAAGAATTTACAACTGCATCTTCAACTGGAAAGAACCCTGAAGTATATATATGAATAATATGAACTATATAATATGAACTTTAAGCATATCAATAACGAAACTTTTAAATGTTTAATTTTAATTTTATTTAACGTGGAACTTAGATTAAACGATTGTTTTAAAGTAAAAACAATTAATACACCTTCTACGGTTAATTTCATAAAGACAATGGAAAGACAATCTTGAGAAATCTTTGAATACAATACACAAAAATAAATATTGAAGCTTTAAAATTACGCTTGCGATTTAATTTTGATAGATTACTAGTGGCAGAAAAGGGTGTGGCTAAATTCTAAAAAATTCCTGTGACACTAGCTTTTAAGGTCTCTGAGATCTAAGCTTTCATACAGACGGACAGATAGACAAGCAATTTAAAAAGAAAATATTTAATGCCAGTTTAAACCCTATAGACAATCTTACACAATTATCAAGCTTAATTAAACCGATTCCCTTTAGCTCTAACGAAACCTCATTAGAAACCCAAAATATTTTATTGCTGCGATATCGCAAGGTGTTCCATAGAGCAGGAAAGTCCGCTTAAGGCAACACACGCCTGGCGACTTTGCAAAGCACTTGAGCTGTCAACGGGTCGCATTGTTTGGTGTTGTGTGTATTGTGTGCCAGTGTCTTGTGTTGCTATGTGTGTGCTGTAATAAGCGAGGCGGCTCAAAGCATTTTAGTGTGTGCGCCACACACGCACACATGTTAGCGCATAAAAGCACAACGCGCACGTGCTCTGATTTTGTAAATAATTGCAATGACGATGGAAACGTGGAGTAGCAACAACAACAACAACAAGAAGAAGGAGGAGGGGAACGTCGGGCACATGATAATATTAATAATAGTGGTAATAATCATACGCACTGTGTGACGGCACAAGAAATCGCGCATAATATGATTAATGCCGCGCAGACTGGCTAAAATATTTGCACGTCGCGCCAAACAAGGCTTCTTCTTGCTCCTCTAGGAGAACGGAACGAGGAACTTTTGTGTGCACAGCCCGACGGCGATTGCAATGACATTTTTGGATGGAGAAACCGCATTCCAGTGTTCACTTTCAGCAACTACTTTCGTTGGGGAATTTAAAAAGGTTTATGAATAAAACTTAATGCAATTTTAAGGGTTTTTGAAGCATTTAAAAAGTCTCGAATTGTTCAGATTTCGTTTACTTTTTATCTACTTATTTTTCAGCAATATGTTTGAACAACTTTAATAATTTTTTTTCTCCTTTCCTAGCATCTCCCAACAATCCTTTGAGCACATTTGAAAAAATCGTTAAATTAAAATCGCATAATTATTGTATAAAAAAATATGTGAAATAATCGTTTATAAATTCCTTAACTTTTCTTTTGCGAACTTTTGCGGAAATTCAGTCGCAATTTATCTCAATCGAAACATTGTGGTTTTATTTCGTGGTTGGAAAAGCGGAAAAACTTTTGCGCCCGGCAAGCAAACCCGAATTCAATGAACCACAAAATTTGCCTGACAATTAAACAGCTTGAACCGGCAGCAACCTCCGCTCCCCCTTCCACTCTTTCCAGAAAGTAAAGAAATGTAGAAATGGATATATAAAAGATTCTTACATGATAGTCGAGAGCAAAAGTTTATGCAGCAATTCGAAAGTTATGGCAAAGGCGGCCCAAACTTCAGCAACGAATTCGCATAAAAGAAGCAATCGAAAGTTTGGCAAGCAAGCTAGGGGGTTACGGCAGAGTGAGGGGGGGTAATGGTTCAGTGTACAACGGTACCTTACAGGGCGAAGAGCACATCCTGCATGCAGAGGCAGAGCAAAGCGAGCAAAAAATAGAAAGTGCATTGTATATTTATGTCTTTTGCTTTTGCCTGCCGACGGTGAAAAGCAAAGCAGCAAAAAAGCCAGAGAGAAGGAAAACGAGAAGAGAAAACTCGACAAAAAAGCGTAGCTCACTCGCAAACGAAAATGGAAATGCGGCGAAAATGCAACAGTGCAGAAATTAAAGAATAATATTTTCTTAGGGCCATAGCCGAAATGCAGGCGAGCGTTAACCAACAAATGCCGAACTACTGGCAAGGGGGGCAATCAAATACCCTAACCGATTGCTAAAATGTTTATATTTTACAATAGTTACTGCAATACTATCGATAGCAGTCAATTAGGCATGAAATAGAAAAGTAATTAAATTATTTAATTGGCGTTATCGGTTTATATAATATAGAATATTCTCTTAAGTATGCAATAGTTTTTATAAAACAATCGATAGAAAGAAAAATCGAAAGTAAAGTGAAAACGATTCTTGAAACTATCGATATCGAATATTATATCTTCTCTATTTACAAGTTACTCCAATACTATCGATAGTAATCAATAACACATCAAGTACTGAGAAAACTACTTTAACTAACGTTATCGGTATCGAATACTATATATTCACTTAAAGGAAAAGTGCTTGACCATAAGTCGTCATACAAATACCTTGGAGTGATTCTCGATAGAAACTTAAGCTTCGGAAGGCATGTTACGGCGATACAGCACTCATTTAAGAAAAATGTTTCCAAGATGTCATGGCTAACTGCTGCTTCCAACAAACTCCACTCTCTAACAAGATCAGAATTTATAAAGGTATTTTAGCGCCTGGCCTTTTTTACGCTATACAAGTTTACGGAATCGCTGCTAAAACGCACCTAAATAAAATTCGAGTCCTCCAGGCTAAAACTTTAAAGAAGATATAGATATAGAGATATAGTAAGAGACTTGAAGGTGCCAAAATTGGAGACAAAATTCAGGTGATAGCGAAAAAATAAAAATATAAAAACAAGCAACTTGCGTGGCCGCTGAGATTTATGGCAGTCAAAGAAACAGAAAGAGAAGAAAGAACACACTCAAGACCTAGTTTCCCGGCACTTGACTTAATATTTATTAGTTCCTTGTAAATAGATAATACTCATATTAGTTCATAAGCATTCCACCTCCAAAATACCCTTACCATGTAATCTTTGTAAATTTCAATATAAGACAAAAAACGATAAAAAAAATTCTGATAAGTATGCAGTACAATACTAACTGCTATGTATACTATCGATAGTAGGCATCATCATGGGTAATAGTGAACTAGTCAAATAAAATGTAATATTTCTTTAAAGGAAAAAAAACTATCGATATCGAAAGTAGAAACAATTCTACCGATAGTAATCAATTGAGCATGACAGACAAGTTCTTCGATTGCCCAACTGGCGTTACCGGTATCGAACATCATATAAATATATTCTATATACAAAAATTACAAATTAAAAATTATCGATATTCATCTTAATCAGTAATTTTAAGTAAATTGTATCGAAAACATCGAAATATCAATACCTTATTTATTTTATTCCCTAAGTTTATTTTCACAATGAATTCCCAATCTGAAGAGTTTGTCCTTTCACTCCGAGGAGCTCTTCGAGTTCTATTTGAATAATACCCAATGCTAATCTATCTCAGTACTTAGCTGTACCTATCTTACATCATAATCAAGCGACCCACATGAGAAGGGCATGAACAAATCCACCTTGAAGTAGAAAAACATAAACAGTGCTGCCTGTGACCGAAGCAAAAAGAAAAGAAGCAAACGTCTTTAAAAACGCATAAATTGTATTGTTGAGGGGTGTGGGGGAAGGCGGAGGGGTAGCAGGGCTAGTGACAACCCCATACGCAGAGGTTGACACTGCACAGAGGGTTGTTTGATGTCTGCAATGAGGCACAACTCGAGATGGAGATGGAGACGGGAGGAGAGGCAGAAGCTGAAGATGGGAAAGGGAAAGGGGAATGAGGAAGAGTGGGGGAAGGGGTTGAGGAGCTGTAAAGGGGGTGTGGAACATCTTCAAGTGTTATTCTTTGGTAACTAACCCTTGTTAGAAATGCGATCTGTTTGCTCTGCAGTCCTAGCGGGCATCAGGTGAGCAGAGTGTGGGGAAAGGGGGGGAGGGAGTGAGAAGAGGAGTGTGTAGTGAGGTAGGGGGAGTATGGGAAGGGGAAAGCAGCTGTCAACTCGAGTGCCGACTGACAGTTGACAGAGTTTCCCTTTTTTGGGGATGCGCGTAAATAAGCCATAAATGGAATGCGAAAGAGGCGCGGCTGCAGTATTAAATAAATACGCGTAAATAACTGCTGCAACGAGGCCATAAATCTGCATGCCCAACTAAATGACGACAAAGTTGCAGCAGCAGCAGCAACAACAGCAACAGGGGAAACAACAACAATTGCATCATCCAGTCGTGACATTTGACAAATGAGCCCCAAACGAAACGTAGCCCAGGCTCTTCAACCCACTCCCTGCCCCACCCCCACGACACCCTCTACATATATTTGGCAAAGAAATATATTGCACTGCCAGCAGACACACACACTCGCACACACACCCGTTGGCACACACTCACATGCAAATTGAAGGTACATCAAATGGGTGTAACAAAAGCAAAAGTCAACCGTCAGCAGAGTTCTCAACGATTCCTGATTCATCCCCCTCCCCCTCTGTGAGTCTGCATGGAAATCGGTTGAGTCAGCAAAGGGGCAGCCCCTGCACATCCTGCCTCAGCCCTCCCTCGCCTTTCTTTCGCCTGTTCCCGCTGAGCGTCGCTTTTTATGGCAAATTGTCAGCGTTGTCGTAATTTTTAAGTTAAAAAATTGTTAAAAATTCTCATAGCATTCATTATGCTGCCTGGGTGCCCCCTCTTTCTCCCTCCTCTCCCTTCTCTACCCTTCTTGTGGCACTCAGTCAGCGTCACAGTCACAATCCGAGGCTGCGTCGCCGCCGTCTGCGTGTTGCGCAATAATTTATTGCCGCACAATTGCAGCTGCCACACATTCCACTGCACTTGACGCGACCAGACTTTGACTGCCTGTGCCCCCTCTGTATTCTCCTCTACCTGCCCCTCTCTTCCTGTAGTACGATTATCCTTTGCAGCATTCGACTCGCGGCGGGAGAGGAGCGACACTCTTCCTACTCCCGCAGTGCTTGTAAAACGCGCATATAAAGCTTGGATTTTGGCAACCTTAAGGATAAGTAAGAGAAGAGCGCTCTATCTTTCTTCTTCTCTCCTCTTCCACACACTCTTTCTTCCCTATTTCTGGCGATTTCATGAGTTCATGAGTTTAGTTGCGAATTTAACAAAGCAACCATTGCAAAAGTTTCTTTTCTCCTTAGTTGATCAATTGTTTCCACTTCGCTCAAAAAAAAAAAAATAATAAATGTTTTCAAATATCAAATTATTAAAAACTAAAACCGCCATTACGCCATTAGGATGTTAAGATGAAACCCAAACAATTTTTTTTTTTTAGCTATCAAATCTGTAAAACCCACTTGCCACGTAATCAACGCAAACTTTTCAACGAACTTATAAGCCAATTCATTTAAAAGGTTATGTAAAAATTATTTCAGAAAAAAAGTAACAAGATAAATTTAAAGAAACAGGAAGAGAAAGAAGAAAAAGACTTGAACGCCAGCACCCTAGTTGACCAGCACTTGACTTAATATAGTTCCTTGTAAATAAATAATACTCATATTAGTTCAGAAGCATTCCACCTCCAAATATTATAGAACTTTATAACCGTTTAATTGTTACAGATTAGGTCAAGTTGCCCAAAAGGGTAATAATACGAGGGTCGTTTGATAAGTCCGTGACTTTTTGTATTTGCCGCGCACCTGCTCTAAATACAACACTGTCCTGTCAGCAGTTATCGATTAACAGCTGACTGTAAAATTTTGAGAAAGCTGCGTTTTTTGGTTTGCGTTTTATAGGCATTGAAAGCAGACGATCTCGTGAATTTTAACGAAAATGGAAAAAAGTGAATTTCGTGTGCTAATTAAGCATTATTTTTTGCGTAAAAAATCCATCACCGAAACCAAGGAAAGACTTGATAAATATTATGGGGACTCTGCACCATCAATTTCAATGGTTAAGAAATGGTTTACTGAGTTCCGTTGTGGTCGTACCAGTACAAGTGATGCCGAACGTTCAGGTCGCCCAAAAGAGGTCGTCATGCCAGAAATCGTCGACAAAATCCATGGAATGATATTGGATGATCGGAGAATGAAAGTGCGTGAGGTAGCTGAGGCTGTAGGCATCTCAACTGAACGGGTACATCACATTTTACATGAATATTTGGACATGAAAAAGCTTTCCGCGCGATGGGTGCCGCGATTGCTCACACACGACCATAAGCGCAACCGTGTGACCATTTCAAAGGAGTGTTTGGCGATGTTCAACCGCAATCCAAACGAATTTTTGCGCCGTTTCGTTACCGTAGACGAAACATGGATCCACCACACCACACCAGAGACCAAAGAACAATCAAGACAGTGGGTTTCTCCGGGTGAACGTGCACCAAAGAAGGCCAAGGTGGGTCTGTCGGCCAACAAGGTCATGGCCACAGTTTTTTGGGATGCACAAGGTATCATTCACATCGATTACCTTGAAAAGGGTAATCCGATCACCGGCGAATATTATTCAGAGCTTTTGGACAGATTCGATATTGATTTGAAGCAGAAACGACCGCATTTGGCGAAAAAAAAGTGCTGTTCCATCAGGACAATGCACGGGTGCACACGTGTGTAGTCAGCATGGCAAAATTTCATAAATTGGGCTACGAACTGCTACCCCATCCAGCATATTCTCCAGATTTAGCCCCCTGTGACTATTTTTTGTTTCCAAACATGAAGAAATGGCTCGGCGGTAAGAGATTCGGGTCAAATGAAGAGGTCATCACAGAAACAAACGACTATTTTGAGGGCCTTGAGAAAACCTATTATCTGGAAGGAATAAAAAAATTGGAAAAACGCTGGACTAAATGTATAGAGCTAAAAGGAGATTATGTTGAGAAATAAAACGCTTCTTTGACGAAAAAAATATATTTTATTCAAAAAGTCACGGACTTATCAAACGACCCTCGTAGTCCAAAAAGGAAGAAAAAAAAAAAAAAATAAATTCAATAAAATGATCGTAGTCATTACGGTCCCAAATGTGCTCCTGTGCACTCCCCTCAAAGGTACTTCTGCACTCAAGATATTAAATGATAAAGAATTTAAAAAATAAAAGAATAAAGAGTTAATAACGAACAAATGAACAACGTTATAAGACTCCTTAACTTGATATAAAACTAGTATAGGAACAACCGAAGGAAATTGATACCAAAACATGCAAGGTTTGGCGAAGGTAGACTCTCTTTTACACTTCAATATAAATATAATTAATAATGTTTTTCTACCAAAATTTAATACTATTCGTATTCAAAAAAAAATTGTATTATTCCAAAATAAAAACAAGTTCTAATCCACAGGCGGGTTTACTCTCTTGAACTTTCCAACTTAAGCTGTTCTTTGAATAGGAAATCTTTTCGCAAAAGCTCGGCGCGAAAATATCCAAGACAAACAACATGCAATGCAAAAAGGATGCTCAGGCGAGATTGATGCATACTGTCCAGAACCTGTGGAGCCCAGTACAGCCCGAACTGGAATACGCCCAAAAGTACAATTAGCAATTTGAGTTATAAAGAAAATAAAAATTGTGCTTCTTCTCTCCTCTTCTACACACTCTTTCTTCCCTATTAATGGCCATTTCATGAGTTCATGAGTTTAGTTGCGAATTAAACAAAGCAACCATTGATAAGTTTATTTTCTCCTTAGTTGATCAATTGTTTCCACTTCTCTCAAAAAAAAAAAATGATAGACAAACAACATGCAATGCAAAAAGGATGCTCATCGGGAGATTGATGCATACTGTCCAGAACCCGTGGAGCCCAGTACAGCCCGAACTGGAATACGCCCAAAAGTACAATTAGCAATTTGAGTAATAAAGAAAATAAAAATTGTGCTTCTTCTCTCCTCTTCTACACACTCTTTCTTCCCTATTAATGGCGATTTCATGAGTTCATGAGTTTAGTTGCGAATTAAACAAAGCAACCATTGATAAGTTTTTTTTCTCCTTAGTTGATCAATTGTTTCCACTTCTCTCAAAAAAAAAATGATAGACAAACAACATGCAATGCAAAAAGGATGCTCATCGGGAGATTGATGCATACTGTCCAGAACCCGTGGAGCCCAGTACAGCCCAAACTGGAATACGCCCGAAAGTACAATTAGCAATCTGAGTAATGAAGAAAATAAAAATTGTGCTTCGCGCACTTACCTAAAAGAGTTGACCACACTCTTTAAGGTGACCTCTATTCAGTGGCTACTCGATATTTCGAAGAACAAAGCATAGTCGAGTCAAATTTCGTTAGCTTCTCGAGAAGCGTCAACTGCGAAGTGTCAATTACAGCAGATGACAAGAGCAATCAATGGCGATAAATAAGTCATTGCATACTTGAGGGCGCCAGAGGCCTGGAACAGCAACCGCAGGCCCAAATTGCGTGCACTTAATTAGTGTCTGGCAAAAGGTGTTGCTCACAAACACAGGCCACATCAACTATTCATTAAACGCGCAGAGTGCGGGGTCAAGCAGGTTGACCTGCGAGACAGAGACAGAGAGAGACCGAGAGCCTTGGCGAAATTATGATGGGTAGTGTAAACTATGCGTGCTCATTGTGCGTGTCGCACTGCAATCAATACAAATTACAGTAATCAATTTTAATTAGAGCCTGATAGCTCTATACATAGCTCTGCATGTCAGCCACCCCCCTACACCAACACCCTCACTCTCATCCACACCCTCCTCTGCCTGGGCCAGACCCACATCCCGAGGGCTGAATGGGGCTGCAATTGACGTTGTCAAAGCGTAGCCAAGTGCAGGCCAACAACAAAGATGAAATCCAACAGCCAAGGGCTTCACACATTAGAAAAGAGACCCGTCACACACACACACACACACATAGGCAGACACACACACCCGCAAGCACGTACCATTCATAGATTTGGAGTATACAAAGCAGATTTTTGCTTATGTCAAAACTCGAACAATGGCCAAGTGGCTTCGCCCAAAATTGAGCTTGACAGGCAGACACACAAACCCCAACCCACTCCTATTCCATCTGAAAACGAGCATATACTTTTCATGCGTTTGGTTCCAGTCCAGTCAAGTCCAGTCCAGTCAAGTCCCCCAACCCTCCTCGTTAGATGATCAGGATAAGCTGCTAGACAGGCCTCGAAAGCCATTATTCAGATTAGTTCGGCAGTTTTAAAATAAAACAGTTCGAATTTAAGTAATATTCGAAAATTCTGATGAATTCCAAGTAGGTGAGGAAGCTCTCATTCGGAATCCACTAATGCTCGAATACAGAAATACCACAAAAAATTTCAAACGAAATGAATTTATTTTTGTGGGTTAAAATATATTGAAGAATAAACGTTATTGCGAAAAAAAATCTGCAGACTTGACTTGAATGCTACAGAAACAATGTAAACTATTGGAACCTGAACCCCAGTAGATCAGGGCCGTATAGATGAGCCACTATACGAAGGTCCGTGTGCAGCTAGCACAACCCTGTATGGTCACAACCTTGACTACAGTGGTTACATGACTCTAATAAGAGAGTTTTACATAAATGCGACGGCATTAAATGATACAAGTATTGTTTTTTCTTAAAAAAAAAAAAAATTGTTTTTTTTATAACATTACAACATGCCGAGTACACGAGTATACATATAGCGACGGCAAATACTTTGAATAAATGATTTTTTCTTTTTCTACAGAATTTAACATGTTTTTTGATTTAAGAAACGACATTTTATTCTTGTACACCTGGTATGTAGCTGCTTATAAAGTTTACGACGTGCTGTCGCCATCATATCCGAGTTGGACCTTAATTTTCCCAAAAACATTACATGAAATGTAACAAAAGAAACTTAAGAAAAAAGGTAAACTAGATATACGAACCATATTTATATTACCTATATTTAAGTTAATTTATGTAAAAAAAAAAAGTTTTAGAAACAAAAGTTAAACAATTCTTCAATAATTAGAGTGATGTCACATCTTAGAGTCAAGAGGTTTATTAAAAACAAAACGCGAAAACTCACTTATTTCATGAAAAAAAAAGATAAAAAATAAATAAGGGAAACCATATATTACCCATAAATAAAAAAAACATATTCCCTTTAAATGAAAAAAACCAAAAAAAAAACTAAAAGAATGGCGAATAGTTATTTTAATTCATGCACCCCAAAAAAAACTTTTTATCGAACTCCATCACTTCGGCAAAATGAAAAAGAAATTTAATAAAATAAAAATTTGAGTCCACCAACCTACTGACCAGCAATAGATCTAGAGGCAGACTGATTGCTGAGAATTCCTAGGCGACCTAAGCAGACAGCGTCGATAACAACAGGCGAGCAGACAGTGTTGTGCAAATCGATAAAGTGCGATTTCTTTTCTAGAGTCGATACATGCCAAGGGCAGCTGGTGCTGCAACTATTAACAGTAAATGAGTGGCCTAATTTATGCGCCTAACAACACAGAATGGCACACAGCCATACTCGCACACACACATGAGTACATGCATATGTATATGTGTGTATGTAGCACATTTACCGCAAGGCATATGGACCAACATTGGCAGACTAAAACACGCCGCAATGCCGTAACTTCTGCTCGAGAATTGATGAAATGACTGCAAAAACGGTGGAGCAGGGAGGGTAGTCTAGTCAAATAGACGAAACTAGTGGCGGCGGAGAGGCACTGGCGGGGGTATGGAGCTACGGAATTGCTTTACACAATCGAAACGCACGAAATGACAATATAAATCGAGGGGCGGAACTAATTTGGCAAAAGACTCGAAATAGGCTGAGCCCAAACCACAAAACGACATGACGACAATGAGCAGGCGAATGAGAGGAGTGGGAGCAGGAGAAGCACTGACAGACTGGGGGAACTCTAGTGGAACTACACACAAAACGACGAGGGGGGAGATGGCTGCAATTTCGACTGTTGTTAACCAGCGAGGGCTACTGAATTGGCCAAAATTAACACAGAACGTTAGAAAAGTTTTTGCGGAAATTGCGTAACTACGCATTAATGAAGAAAAATTGCCAACTGTAGTGTGAGTAGAGAAGGAGATAGCACAAGGAGTGAGAGAGAGACAGGAAGCTAAACGAAAGTTTTGGGCAAATTGCATTGGAAATCGGGGCGACACTTTGGCCATAAAACGGACCCTGATTTATGCCAATTGAGGTACGCGCCAGGTAAACAGCTTCATAATGAACTAAATGTGTGGCCAAGGGGTGCGTCGTGGCTGAGTGGCTGATTATCCGTGTGTAACACAGTGCACAGTGGGGCCAAAGAGATACGCAGCTAATTAAATGGACGGTTATTAGCTTGAATTTGAGTTACTGTGTTGAAAAATACATTTTCAGTGCACAAGCACATGCAACCCTTCAATTAACTCATTAACCAACACTTAAAACAGCAACGAAGATTTTAAATTAACGCTCTCTCGCAGTCAGTGTTGCAAAACACTGTATTACCTATCGATAGCTCACGTGCAACTATGAATTAAACAGCTTCTAAACGCATTATCCAATACTAAAGACTGACATATTGTTCTTCATTTTTCCTCTTTCTGTATCCGTTCACACTCCCTTCTCCACTGTAGTTTTATGAGCTTCCCAGCTAGACAGCCAGCAGGCTTTACCTACCTTCCTTCTCATCATCATCATTATCATCATCATCTGCAAGCCCATCACTGTCTCCGATCATTTATTATGCCTGAGACCGACCAAGTTTTGCCCTGCCTCTCTTGCAATTGCACGTTAAGTTTCGCATTCGTAATTTTTATTACCATCATTAAAAGTGCTCGAGCGACCAGTTATGGAGACATCTTCTATTTACGACCGTCCTGGCAACTACTTACTCACAATTATAATTATCATTTGTCATCCGCAATGCCGCAGCCGCGACTGGACTCTAATTAATTGTAAACTTTTTGTTTAAGCCAAACGACCCATTAATATTGTCACAGATGTCACGCCGAAGAAGGCACAAATTCATTGCCGTCGCATGATAAATAGATCAAAGTTTTCTAATTGAAATTCCAGCAACGGTTTGCGAAAGAAATTGAACGAAGATGTGCTCGACACCTATAGATAAATACTTGATTTCTTTAAATGTATCAAGGTAAAAAGAGATTAAGTAAGTATACCTTTCTACTTCTTATGAGATCAGCTAAGCATTGCAATTGTTCGACTACCTTAATGGTCTATAAACATCTCTACATATATTATATATGCTCTGGTATGACCTATTCTCCAGTGGAATTACATATATACCTCTGCCTTAAGAGGTTTCCCTCATTACCTAGCTCTATATATACTCCTCCATATGCCTTTATTCCATTGTAATCTCACCCGCCTTGGGTCATGTCTTTCCTCTCCCAGCTCCTCCCGGAACAGCTTCAATTCATGAAATTAGTTTTAATAATATTAATAATATCAGCATCGCATGAAAGAGCCGTTACAATGGCTGGGGGGGTGGGTGTCTGGGGCTGGGTAAGCCGGCTTTGTGCTTGGCTTCTTGGCCATAGTTCGGTGGGCGCACAAAGGCGTCAAGGCAACCAGTTGGGCAAGCTTGAAGTCGCTGTGTGAGCTCTCACTTGGGAGCTTAGGCGCATTGTTTGCGCTGCTGGGCTGTTGTCAGTGCCAACGTCGACTCCAGCATACCGACCTCCTCTACTCCCCCTCCTCCACCTTCTCCTCTACTTGCCACGCGCACGGATCTGCCCCACGAGTTTTAAAAGTTGTGCACAGCTTCAGCTTTTGTTTAAATTTTGCGCGCGGCCGGAAATTTGCTTATCGCCGCATTTCAGTGGCCGGCAGTGCGCCGAGGAGGGAGGGTTACCCCCCGCTTAAGTCAATAGAGAGATTAGTGCCAGGCCGTGAGCCATGAGCTGTGCTAATTGAGCGACGGGTCATGGCAACAACCAAGAGCTTATGTCAATACCAACGGCTTTATTCAATATGCAACATGGACACGTACACACACACACACGCACGCGCCTCCTCAGAGCAGTCCCAAACCCAAGACTCCACCAGGCTTTTTACCATTTCCGCCGCCGCCGCCGCCCAGTCCAAGGGTCTGTGTTGCGCCGCCCAGCCCGAGCGTCTGTCCTGCGCCGCCCACTGTCTGTCCCAGGCCACCCACAGCCTGACCAAGTCCGCCGCCCAATTGACCGAGCAGATTGCCCAGTGCCGCGCAGCTAGTGGTGGTCAGCGGGGACAGGGAGGCGCCCAGCACGGATAGTTCACAGAAGCGAAAATCACTGGCTGCCTCCAGTTGAGTGTTAACCTTGATGAAGGGCGTGCCGCCACCAGTGACGCTCTTGAAGAGCTTCGAGACGCCTCCACCACCTGCTTCTGCGTCTTTGCTGCCTTCGCCCGTACCCTTTGCAAACTGGACAAGCATATCGATAAGATTGCGACGCACCTTCAGATCATCCGAGCTGGTCAGACGCGCCTCCGGCAACGGGTTGCCGAATATATCGTTGGCATCGAACATGTAGCCCAGCTCATCGCCATGGGCCACGGTCTCAGGCTTGTCCTGCGCGCTCTCCGACACGATGGGCAGACCACGCAGGAAGTTGATGCCCTTGGAGCGGGTGCCATTGTACTCGAAGCTGTACATGTAAGCGGGCGCCAGCTTGGACCATACCTGAGTGGTCAACACGGCTGGCAGATTGAAGAGCACATCGGTGGTGGACTCGACCACCTTGGCCAGCACCTGATCCACATTGAGGGTCTGCGGCACCTTCCACACCTGCTCCACGGTGGGTGTCAGCAGGCCACTCAGGCCGGGCAGCACAGGCTTGGCGATCTCTCCGGTCAGCTCATCGATGCGCAGGAAACCTGTCAACTGCTTTAGTGCTCCTCCTAATGAGCCAAGAAACTTTTCAGCTGAACCAAAGACACGTTCCAACGTTGCCACTGACACCGAGTTGGCCGTCTCATGCTTGGTCACGCCGGTCAGCAATGGTATTCCCGTGTAGTTACCGCTGCGCAACTGCACCTCTGGCTCTCCGATGATTAGACTGGGCAGCGCGCGCCTGTCGTCCTCCTCCTCGATGTGCGGCTGGAAGCCCACACTCCCTGTCAGCCCCTTGACCATGGCACGCCCAGCTAGACGCTCAGTTTGCACCTTGTCGTCGTTTTTGATGATCTCCTCGGCGGATTTCTGAGCAAATAGAAAACAAAATTATCGAATCAAGATTGATATGGCGATAAGGTCCTGCTTTGGTGTTCTCGGTGTTCGTACAGTAAAATGAAGAACTCAGATGAACTCATGATACGGATATCATGCACACAAAAAACACATTTAAATCATCAAAAAATCTTAAAACAAAATGATTATGTGATTGAGCGTTTCTACTAATCAAAAAAATAACGCTCAACAAATTGTAATATTTTTTTTTTTATTATCGAAATTTTTTTCACTCAACGAATAATCATTATTTTTTGAGCAAAAAAATAAAAATCAAAAAACTTGGGAACTTGCGATCTGGATATGCCTAGAGTAGGCCAGTAGAAACCTTCTGGTGCAATTTTTTTTCTTATCCGACTATTCTAAGTGGTTGCTTTTTTCATTCAAAAAAATAACGAATAATCATTGTTTTCATTCATTGTCCCCGATTTAAAGATTTGAGGCAATAAACCAGTTGCCGAGCGCCAACTGCCTTTATGTCCCCGACTTGCTTTCTTGATCACATTGCTGTCTAGTACATTTACACGAGTTAAATTCCCTTCCATTTCCATTTGAACTTCGAAGATATTAGTTTTCATTCGCCAATCTCGCGAACTCCCTTGATGTTTTCCATTTCAGTTCCGGTAGATAGTGTTTTCAAGGAATCCACTGCAAATCTGGCTCTATATATAGACAGACATTGCGACGGCAACGGTGCTGGCCCTGAGAACCGATGTCTGTCGCATTAAGTGGAAGAATTTACGTTGTAGCTATCGCCGGCTACGGAAACAATACCAATCCCAAATTTCCGCATCACCCTCCCCACAGTGGACCTACATGAAGGCCATGAGCTTTCTGGAGTTCAATCACGACGACAGCCTGAACATAACCCCAAAAGCCGAGCCAAGAGAAGGAGAGTCGGAACTGTTTTCAGTTTTCTGCCGCTAATGAAGTAAATGTCGTCGCTGCAGAACGTCCATTTTCGCGCCAAGATGGGCGAGTTCCTGCTGCAGACAATACAGCCTTAGAGGGTTAAAAAAAAAAGAAGAAGAAACTAAAGCAGAAACTCAATGTATTTCCATTTCGAAAGATTGTATTAGCTGAAGTTGGTAGTTGGTAGTTGGTAGTCTTGAGATTTTCTTCGAACCAGAATAAGAAGGACAAAACATAACCGTTGTATTAAAAACTAGAGCAACACTCGAGCGGCACGCGACTGTGAGATACCCTTGACCGTTATTTTAAACATAAAAAAGTAAAACACCTTACTGATATAAAAATCAAAAAGAAAAAAAAAATAGTAAAATGCTTGATATTGCTAACTCCTTCGAAGGATCGGTCAATTCACGCTGCTGACAAGAATAATTTTATTGATTAATAACATTTTAGCTGACTCAAGGTCCATATCGGTTCGAATGTTTTATTATTTATTTATTAATTCGATCAAAAAAATTTTTGACGAATGGATATCACAAAATCAATGTACTGGCCCGCAAAAAAATTAAGACTTTATCTTGTAAGAAATTCCCGCTTAGAGTAGCATTTTCAAATTGTCTTACTTCAAATATTAAAAACCTCCCAATAAATACAACTTCCTTGCAGAACTATGCCAATATGTTTGGCACAAATAATATGTCTAAATCAAAGGGAAATTTAAAAAAAAAGGAGTTCATCTGGAAATTTCTTTCGCCTACTGAAAAACGAAAAAAAAGAAATCACATCAACATTGTCGTGATAAATTGCAAAACGAAACCCGGTCGCATTTAATACCACCGAAATTCATTATAAATTAAAAAAAAAATAGATGTTCAAACGGGAGTTTTTATGAATGCATTCTTAAATTAAATTGTCTTCTCTGCACAAATATTTCTTAAAAAAAAATAAAGTCTGTTTGCCGTTTTTATTTTACGGCAAATATCATCATTAGGCTAAATAAGGAAAACGACTAAGTCGAACACCTAAGCAACATATGCTCAGCCTATACACGCCGAGATTAAAAAAAAAAATGGATGTTCAAACGGGAGTTTGTACAAATGCATTCTTAAATTGAATTGTCTTCTCTGCACAAATATTTCTTTAAAAAAAAAATAAAGTCTGTTTGCCGTTTTTATTTTACGGCAAAAATCATCATTAGGCTAAAGAAGGAAAACGACTAAGTCGAACACCTAAGCAACATATGCTCAGCCTATACACGCCGAGATTAAAAAAAAAAAAATGGATGTTCAAACGGGAGTTTGTATGGATGCATTCTTAAATTAAATTGTCTTCTCTGCACAAATATTTCTTAAAGAAAAAAAATAAAGTCTGTTTGCCGTTTTTATTTTACGGCAAAAATCATCATTAGGCTAAAGAAGGAAAACGACTAAGTCGAACACCTAAGCAATATATGCTCAGCCTATGCACGCCGAGATAAAAAAAAAATATGTTCAACGGGGGTTTGTTGAATGCATTCTTAAATTAATTGCTGAAAATTCTTAAAAAAATAAAATAAATACGTTTTATTTTACGGCAAATCATATGACATAAAGGGTTACACGCGAGATAAAAATCGAAAATGACATAATTACACATGTATTCCAGATGAAATTATGTTTAAAATAAAAAATTGAGTCCGTTTGCCTCCACTTGCAACAGAAGCAAAACACAAGACTGAAGAATTCACGCTGCATGCCAGACGCACGTTGCCTGCTGCTGCGAGTCGATAACTATCGAAATGCAGCAGAAAAGTGTTGGAAATTTTCGATAAGTTCGATCAATTTTGATTACAACACTGCATATTATATTTTAAATGATTGCTGACTGTACTCACTTTCCTCAGACAGCGAACAATTTCGAGTTCATTTCCGGTCGGACAACCATTGATCTTGGCCACCTCCTCGACACTCTGGACGGGCTCCTTGTCGGTGGCATATTGCGAGAGTGCTGTGCCCGACATGGCCACCACGCCGTGCACATCGCCGCCACTGCGTGCCGCACGCGACATGGACAAGTACATGGCGCTGGCGGCACCCGAACCATGTCCGATGGCCTGCACCTGCTTGGGATTACCGCCAAAGTTCGAAATGTATTCGGTGACCCAACGCAGCGCTGCAGCCAGATCGAACATGGCCAGATTGCCGTCGAACTCCTTTGTGCCATCGCCAATGATGCCCAGCGAGCCAAGACGATACTGTGGAGCCACAACAATTGCGCCCTGCTGCGCCATGGGTGTGGCATCGTACTGTGCAGCGGAGCCATAGCGAAAGCCACCCGGATGTATCCAGACAAAAACGGGCAGCCCCGTCGTCTCGTCGGGCATCTGGGGCGTGTAGATGTTAAGCAGCAAGCAATTCTCGTCGCCAATCATGCGACCCCGTTGCTGCGGATGCGGTTGCACGCACGGCAGACCATGTCGTGTGGCATTCAAATCGCCAGCGAGCCGCTTGTACACCGGGCGCGCATAGCGTAGCCTTCCTGTTGGAGGCTCTGCATAGTGTATCCCCAGGAAGTTGTAGACACCCGTGCTGGGGTTCCGGAAACCCTCGACGCGTGCATCCCGATTGAAGAGACGTGCGAACACCACGGGATCATCGACGGGCGGCGCCTTCGATTGTTTGCCGCCCACAATACGTTTGATGCGATGATGCGACGTGGATGTTCCCGACTGCGCCAAGGTCAGCGCCGGCAACAACAACAACAATACGTTCCACTTGACCGGCACTCGCATTGCGATTCATTTGATTGTCAACTCGAGACTGGGCAGAGGCTGCCACAGCCACAGCTCAGCTCAGCTTGGCGCTTGGATCAGCGTCGGATCGAGTCGGCTTGACTCGACTCGACTCGTTTCGGCACTTGCCGAGGCCGGCAACTTGCTCAGCTTGGCGATAAAACACTAGCAACAACAACAACAACGTTTACAATGTCGATTAAGTTTCAAGACGATCTCCCGGCATAGCTGGTTAAGACTATATTTATACATACATACAGATATATTATAAGCAGATATAGCATGTACTTTGTACATATATAGGGAGTTAACACTCTAATCACGTCGCACAAAAAGTACAACGAAATTGTCGCAGCGACTTTGCTGAATTCTCACATGGAGTCACAACGAATTTTGAATATACTTACTGACAAGTTTTTTCTTTTTATTAAAAACTTCACTTAATTTATAAAGACTTAACTAAACTCAATATTATATTAATTATTGTTATTAATATATTACAAAAACGGATGTTAATATAAATACAAAAATTAAAATGTGCACAGAATTTAATTTAATTGAAGCGGAGTTTATTTTATTTCTTATATATTTAAGTTAATCTGAGTTAGTGCAAATTTTTATCTTCTTGAAGAAAATCCAGAAAACGGCAAACCAATCTGTATACCTCATGTTACCTGTTAGAAGAAAATTAATTAAATAATTAAGAATAGACAATTTTATAGCATAAGTGGGACCCTGTTAAGAATACCTTACATTCATTCATTTTTATCAGCATTGAGAAGTCGAAAACTAGCGTGATAACTATAATACTAAACAGAAAAACAACCAAGAGCAGCTTAAGACTAACTTAAGAAATTTATTTGCATTAATAAAGTTGGGATATAATATTTTTTGCCCGTAAACTATACACATTACTTTTAAAATTACAAAATTATTATTAAAAAAAAATACTTACTTTACGAACTAAAATTATATTTAAAACTCAAAACAAGTCTCTCCATTCGAAATTTATCTGTATATTGTTTAAATATTACATTGCTAAGCATCTAAACTTCAACGTTAATCAACGGATAAATACAAATTAAACTTTTAATAATCTTAATACTTGTAATCAATAAAAAGTCAAAGCTCTCAAAGTAGCTAATACACTCACTGCTAAATGCAATGCAATATAAACTAGCTACGTAACTCGGTAGCTTTCAAGATGTTCCCCCGATTGTGTTTAGCTTTTCAGTTTTCGATGCTGTCGATTTGATAATCACTTTTACTATTTTTTATTATTTTATAGCTAGCATTTCTTTACAGATAACACGCCACCAGCACCTCCCCCTCTCGCCTACGCGCAGTGAAACTGGTCAGTTGGGTTTTTCGCATTGTATTGTAATATATCTTCCCATTGTTGATGTTGTTGTTGTTGTTGCTGTGGATTGTTTGCAAACAATTCGCAGAATCAGGCAAAGTGCCTGAGCGAAATATTAATGCGATTTTAAAGTCTCAACTCGAGTCGGAACTCTGCAGTGGGTATTTTGTCGGGCATATACATATGAGAGAGAGCATACAGTGCTGTGCAGCATTATCTGGCCAGATAAATTATTTGCCCAGCATATTTACGACTAAACACAGCAGAATCACGCACCAGGCTGAGGAGAAGGAGGGAGGAGGGGAGGGACTAAGCGGAAACGGAAGCTGGCAAATATCATGAAACGCTGAATGCCTGCTACTGATTTTAAGTTTCTTGACCTCCGTCCGTCTCCAGATGCAAGAGCAGTCCCCCTCCGGATTAGGCCAGTCAGTGTGGCACGCGTTCTTGACTCTTTGCCTCCGCCGGAGTGCGCCACATGAATCTCAATGTTGTTATTTACACTCTGGCACAGCACAGTGCGACCACCACGTACGCCGACTGATTTGTCTCTCAACTCCACTGGCGACTCTCTCCCTCTCTCTCTCTCTCCTTTTATCTCTCTACTCGTCTCTGTCCTGCTCATGTGCTGCAAAATGACATTTAAAGTTACGACAATATAATTAAGTAGACTGCTGGGACTGACTGTAGACAGTGTGGCAGAAGTGGCAGCCAAGGAATAATTATGTATACATGTCTCTGTGCTCTGCGTGTCTGTGCATGTATGTGCGTGTCTATGCTTGCCCAGAGTCATGCAGCACTTTTGTGGGCCAAGTCGAAGCTGGTCAGCGCGTCGGGCACGCCTACGCATTTAACGAGCTTTATCTATTTAGCTACCCTGCAAATAAGAGCATGTTAAAATGGGGTAGTAACGACTTAATCATGCAACATTGTATAGTACGAACTTACTTATTGTTTGCTTTAAGTGTAAATAAAGATAATTTGATCTGTTCCAGTTTTCTAATTTAAACTATGGGAAGCAAAAAAGAAATGCTTCTGTTGACTTGAAGAAGAGAATATGCATGGATATTATATGTATTCGCTGGGTATCTTCTAGTCCATCCTTCCTCTTTTCAACTGTTTGCCCTTCAAACTGTTATCAATCTTTGCTGCTATCGAGTAAATATTGTGCTTTTAATTGAGTTCTATGTTAACTACAGTGTTTTCGGCAATTTGCATAAAGTTGACAAGGCGACGACGGGTTAAACTCAGTTATCCCCGGATAGGTCGGCTTACTGAGGTTGCTGAGGTGCCTGCTAGCCCAACTGGCAACTGATAAAAGTCATAATTACATGCAAGATTGAATTTTAATTGAATTCACCAACCAAACAAGTGAAAGAAGACACTGTAGACAAGGGATCGACCGAGGTATACCCTGCTCTTCGATTCTGAAAAGATTTTATAATTAGTTATTTTATTTGTCTTTATATTTTTAATTTGATTTGAAAAACTGTTTTACTTGATTGTCATACCAGTTTTAAATTGTTTTATCGAGTTCATAATTTTTTTTAAATTTTATGTTGATGCCTAATCAGTTAAGAGCTTAAGTCGTGATAAACATTGTGTAAAACATGAAAATGAAATGATTTTTGATGAGGTTATGAGGAAATTCAATCCAGAAAACAGTGAAAAATAATCGAATTAAATTTCCTTTTTATAAACAATTAACACTCATGAAACAACGCAATTTGCAGTAAATAAATTGTTTCATTTAGAAGAAACGCGCACTATATGAAATATATACTCAATTTCCTTGAGTAGTTTATCAAGTGTCGTGCTGACAGCGAGATTTTCCTTTCGGTATCCTTCGACACCCTCTGAAGATCGTAAGCACCGCGTGCGCTCAAATTAATTGCTTTCGCTGGGCAAAACTTTTACATTTTCTTGCCTAATTTCTCATATTTTCTCAGCTTTCTTTTTTTCTTCTTTTGTGCCACACGCAACACGCTTGTGCTTCATTTTTTCTTTCTCCTGCCCCTGATTGCGTGTGCTGAGCCCATGGAGAGAGAGTGTTGCTGCGAACTCGAACTTGAGCAGCTGCTGCTGATGCGTTTCTAATGTGCAAAATATTAATTATAAAATAATAATTGAATTGTGCTTGTGCCTTCACTGCCGCTGCTGCTGTGGCAGTCTGATGATGATCAGGCGCTTGAAAGGTGCGCACATCCACCAACAGCCCCATCCACATCCTCATTGGAGTGGGAGCATTGTTTAGTCGTCCTTCACACGCCAAGAGTTCATTAGCGGCCGCAAATTGCGCGCATCTGTTGGATTCCATAAATTGGAATCAGTGGAAACCAGCATCACAATCTAATAGGATCAGCGAAGCACTACAAGAAAGATTATTAATTAGCCGAGTTAATGAAGAATCTACGTGATATGTTCGCTATTATAAACAGCTTTTTTTAAATACCTTTTATATTACAATAACCTGATTTTAACACTCCTTAGGCTCCTTTAACATTTTAGGTTTATTGTGCTCTCTCCACAACAGCTGAAGCCATAGTTTCCTGTTGTATATTCGATTTGATTCCTTCGTAATTTATTTATTGCTGCGAGCGCACATTAAATTTTAATGTTTCTTAAAAGCAAACGGATGGAGTGTGGTCAGAAACCGCAATTATTTTCTGTGGCCTTAATGCGGGCCTGCATTTATTTTAGTTCTCTCGAAGAGCTGAGCAAACTAGCCGCAATGGGCATAAACGAGAAGAGAACTGCGGTTTCAATGCCCGTCAATGGCCAGCACTGACAAGCTGTGCAACTGTAGCTAAACAGCTCGACTTATGAGATACCCTGGACAGAAGTTATTAATGTTGCAGTTTGCGTAAAAATAGATTATAATGCTATGGAGGTTATAAGGACCTCAAGCTGTACTTTTATATTTTCAGAACTGCTCTTGTTCCCTGTCTGATTAGATATATTTATAGTTCAATTATGAATAACTCCTTTCTTAAGTTCAGATCCTATTAAGATTGAAAAGATATTCCTCTACTTCGATTATGAAAAGATTAAGTTGAGATATAATTTACCTCAATTTCTATACTCTTAATGGATAAGAGGTATCCCAGGAAAAAATCAGGCAAATTGAAATGAATGCCATGCGGCGAAACTTCTTGTGGCAACAACTAACTCAAGTGCAACAATGGACCACATGAATGACAAAAGCAATAACATAATCCCTTAGTCTTCCCCCCCGGACACGTCTTCGTTTTCGGCATTCAAAAACTTTTGCGGTTCAATTTGAAAAGGAAACGGAAACCAACACTCACAACAGTCACGCACACACACACACACACAGAAACACACCCACACACTCAAGCAGACAGACACGCACGAAGATTGTGTAAAATTTTAATTAAACTAATGAAAATGTACCGACTAAGGACATAACTGCAAAGGATGCGACAATGTTTTCAGTTTTCTCGATTTTCCGGTATTTCGGCTACTTTTCAATGGCCGAACTGAACCCAAAAGTATTAAAAATTAACTGGCGGAATAATCGAAGCTGTTAAAACGTTAATTTAACACTTAAACAAGCCAAACCACAGGACACAGACACAGACAGAGACGGAGGCCGACACAGTGTCCGGTTCCACTGTGACTGTAACTGCCACTGACTGTGGGTAACTGTAACTGCATCTGTGTCTCTCTCTTTGTGTGTGTGTGCGTAACTCTGGCAGTAACTGTAAATGTGGATTCCAATTGGCAGCTTCTGTGTGTCACATTTAATGCCAGAGCGGAATTCCATTAAACGACAACCGCAGGCAGCAAGCCGCCAACCCACACAGAGGAAACGCATTTGTGGTGCCAAATAAACACGCACACACACACACACCCACACTGTCACACACACACACATAGCCACACTCTCTGCATTGATCCACCCGAAAACTCAAACTCTGCGCGCTCCCCCAGCATATTGCAGATGTTTAAACATAGACCGAGTTGTAGTGGGAGTGATGGAGAGGGGTATGGGAAGGCATGTGGCGGGGTCGCCAAAGAATCACAACGACTTCCCCTGACACGCCACGCCCCTTCCCCTCTCACACCCACGCACACATGTACAGCGTACGCACATAAATTGCAATCGGAATATCAAATTGGCAGCAGGACGAAACAGGAGCACACCGCAGCCCTCTCGATTGTGTCCGGGACGTCTGTGCTCGCTCCCTGATTTTATCAATTCAATAAAAACCAAATAAAATCAGTACAAATGCAAATACCATTAATGTATTGGGTTTAACTTTGTTTTTGTTTCGCTCGATTGTTTCTCTCCGCGTCCGTTTTACAAGGGAAAGTTTTTATGCATTCCTTTTTATATATGTATTTATGCTTTCCATATTTTCCTTTGCATTATTTACGCTATTGTACGTTTTTATAGTTGAACAGTAAATTGTTTTTATTGACGAATACTTAAAAAACAGAACACATTTCGCAAGAATCTTGCAAATTTCAGCGAAACTGAAAGTCGATAACAATCGAGAGGGGCAATCGATAGTGTTCAACTCGCAGATTAATACTGCACGTGCAGAAAAATACTGAACCTTGCTTGCAATTTTTTTTGAGCTATCGATAGTGTGCAAGTGAACTTCGATTAATGTACGTTCGCTGTTAATTAACATAATGATGAAAAATGCTGTCGCTTACATTATTTTTGCTCCAAATGTCTTGCAATTATTTTGGCATTCTGTTTTCGATGGCGTCCGTTTTGCAAATGATCTGCAGCTAATGCATGTGATTCCTTTGGCGGGCCGTGACCCAATCATTATGTAAAATGACCCATAATAGAGCCAGAGACAAGGCAAACCCGCCGTGCCCGCATGAAGGAGAGCCTAATTAACTCATTAGACAATGTCACAGGACCAAAGAGGCGGCAGAAGAATGTTAAATGAGCAACATTTACACACTCATTTGTTGACAAACAAATTACACGAAGGATTTGCTGCAAATTACGCGCAATTTTTCAGCACTTTTTCTTTCAAATCCGGGCAAACAACCCGACAAAAAATAACCCAAAGAATACGAAAAAAAAACGAGAAACTACCCAATTTCGTTCAATGTGTACATATGTCCCATGAAATTTAATTTAATCAAAGGGCAGGCAGGCCAACAAAAAGCGAAGCAGAGGGAGAAGGAGAGAGAGATAAAGGGAGAGGCAGGCAGGAGGAACCGTGGCAGCACAAATCAATCTCTGCTCCCAAAGGCAGATCTTGCACTGAGCGCACAAAGACACTGAAAAGGGATGAGGCGGGGAGGCGTTCGGGGTGGGCGTGTCCAAATGAAATTGCTTTAAGCAGCGGCCAGGGGAACAATGTGCGTTGTCCGTCGTCCCACGTCCCTCGTCCCTTGTCGCATCTCCCTGTCGTCCCTTGTCCGTTGTCCTTATCCAGTGTCCTTTTGGCCCATTGCTGATTGTCTGACCGTAACTTGTTTGCTCGCCTTTAATTTCATTTGCGACGCGCTGCCGCCAACGTCGCTGCTGTTGCCGCTGCCGATATCCCTGCTGGTCTTTAAGGAAGCTGCTGAACCGGACTTTGCCTTAGCCTGCATTTTCCCTTTGTTGCTCGCTCCCCTTTTTCCCGTTTTCCCTTTTTTTCCAACTTGCTCGTGCGCTTTAATTTACATGCTTGAATTGTCCTTGCAGCGCTTAGCAATTTCGATTGTCGTCCTGCTTTCCCCCTTTGCGAGGGGCAGAGTGTCGTCTGATTTATGCGCATATGCTAAGGACCTAATGACATTGGCTTAAACGGGCACTTGAACTTTGCTTCACATGCAATGAGGGAGAGAGAGAGGAAGAGCTGCTGGCTATAAACGAGAGGGTATAAGTGAAAGAGCTTGAAAAGCTCATTAAAGTTCATTTAATTAAATGCGACACTGTAGTCGATTTTTGCTTTTAATGCGTAAAGAGCTTTTAGTAAAGAAATCAACAATGTTTTACACTGAGTTGAGTTGAATTGTGAAACTTAAAAGCTTCTTAAAGCTTCTTGTCTATTATCATTTATTTTATTGAAGGGGGAAATCTCTTTAAATTTAAACACTTTTGATGAGTAAAACCATTTAAAAGCTTCCTTAATAATATAGTATTTTTGAATTTACTGCGTTTTTGATTGTTCACTCAAGAGTGAAGCTCAAGTATATGCAACAATAAATCTAAGGAACTTTTAATCTAAGTAAATTAAGTAAAATTATGAAGCCAGAAAAACTACTCAATTTGTATAATTTTTCTTTTTATTAAATAATTGTTCATCCTCCTAGAATTGACACTGGCATATATTTTATAAGCTCCTTAAAAGCTCCCGTTAAAGCTCGCCAGACAAGCTTGATAAGTGAAAGCTCTAGTCTATAAATGAAAGGTCTCACTTTGTCAGCATTAACAACCCCCCAATTCCAATCACAAGCCCGTGTCATTGCGCATTGAGCTTGTAATCGAACTTTGACCCTCCGCAAGGGTCTCTGTTAATCCATGTAATATTTCTTTGGGCATTCAAAGGCTTCGCTGCTTGACTTGGCCAAAAAATGGAACTTTAATTTGCCACGGCCGATTGAATTAGGCGCGCCCGATAAGCACGCTGGGCAAACAGACGCGCACACACACACTCGCACTTAGAAGGAGATGTTGTGTGTGCATATGTGTAAAGGAATTGCTTTAAGGACCTTCTCGCACACACATTAGCGATATCTGTGGGGCGACAACGACCCTTCAGACGGCCATAATAAATGGCGTCGCGACAGTTTCCTTTTAACAAAACTTTGTGTATCCTGTATTAAGAACCATCGTCGTCGTCCTCATCGTCGTCGTCGTCGTCTGGCTTGCAGCTAACGACAAGCACCGCAGCAACACCTGCGTCCACTCTCAGCAAAGGGCAGGAAGAGCGCGAGGAAGGAGGGGGGGAGGGGGTAAGCATAGCGGTAACTGCACGCCACATAAATTCCAATGGTCTCTCGGCATCGCCCACTTTGGGCGTAGCTTACAAGTTGGCAAATTTGTGAAAATTACTTTTTGTTTATTGTGCTGAAAGCCATGCTAAGCTTAATGTTAAGGCCAAGGTGGGCACAGGCAGCCTCCCCCGCCCCCTCCCCTTTCCACACTTGGCATCTGCTGCCCCTGCTCGGCAATAACATTGAGTTGTTCTCGTTGCGGTTGGCTTCCCCTCTGCGTTTTTTTTTATCCTGTTGTTGCTCTCGTTTTTAAGCATTGTTCTTGTTGTTGTTTTCATAATTTGCTCCACCTACACGAGTCGTAAATCTACGCTAGAGTGTGTGTGCGTGCCTGCGTGTGTGTGCCTGGGTGTGTGTGCCAGTGTTGTCGCTGTCCTCTGCCAAAAATACACGACGAACAATTGTTGTTTTCACACCATAATCATAAAAGGTACAAGCATAATTATTATTTTTATGTCCCGGCACTTATTGTAAAGCAGCAAATTGCCTGCCTCGGACCAACATGCGCATAAATATGCCAGCAACAGCGACGACGACGACGACGACGGCGATGGCAACCCGGAAAAGCCCCAGCAAGAGCTGTGCTAAGCCCCGACAAAGTTCTGCCGCGTAGCGAGATAAAGGCAAAAAAAAGGAACAGGAAGTAGAGGAACAACGAAAAAACGCAGATAGAAGAGAACTGACCACGGGAAATGTAATTTTTTGTCTTGTCTCTTGCTTAGTGAATATTTACGAGGCAACTAGGAGGATTGAGGGGGCGGACGGTGAAGGCAAAATAATATTGTGTCCTCGGCAACACTCTTTTTATCGGAGTCTAACAAAGATTTAGTTTGGAACTTGTAGACTTAGCTGGAAACATTCGTTTTTCCTTGTAACAGTGTTGCCAGCTTAGCGTTTTTGCAGCCAAAATTAGCCTTTAAGTACAAAGTTGGCAATCTTGAATTAAAATTTAAAAAGTAAAAGCATACTTTCCAGCGCAGGAGTTTAATTATGGTTCAAATAAAAAGTTAAAAATCATAGCATACTTTTTAAGGCAGGAGTTACTTAGGGAAGTTCTGCGCCTTATGAATTAATTTTAATTTAATTTTACAACAGAACTTTATGCGCATTTCTTTATCAGTTATCGTGCAAAATGTTACTGAATATTCCTTATATCAACTTGTTATTTTAAATAATTCCCTGCCTTTACAATAATCCTGCAAATGTTTGCGCTTCCGTAAATTGCGCTCTGCAAATGATTCCCATTTATGCAGGCGCATGCAGCCTTTGCTCGATTTGAAAAAAGAATAACAATTGAAATGCTCAGTCCAGTCGAGCAGCTAAATAAATGTTGATGGTTTCAGTGCCCCAAAAAAAAGTGAATGCAAAAAAACGAAGGGTCGCCGCTTAGAAAATCAGTCAATTGTGCAGGTAAATGGACTGCAAGCGACATTTCGAAAAAAAGGGCGCAGCAGCAGCAACAACAACTAGGAAAAAGGCTATAGAAAGGCAGCCGAGTGTTATCCCAGGGCCGAAGTCGCAAATGTTTCGCATACAATTGCACAAAAGGGGGCATTCAATTCAGAAAAAAAGGTTACCCCACTCGCACTGCCTTCTCCCGGCGCGGTCAAAGTTAATCACTTTTCCGACAGCCTTTTTGCACCCAACCCCCTCCCCCCTTTCTGTAAACTCTGTTTCCTCAACTCGCATCGCATTCAGAATCCCTTTAAATGGCCCAATCTGAATTTATTAGCTGCACGTGATAGTTGCTAAAGACTGCCAAAGGTGCAGAGCGAAAATGAAAAAAAAGAGAGAGGGAAGAGTAGGTGTAGAAGTGAGAGGGATGTAGGGTAGGTGGGAGATTATCCACGCCCCAAGGCATTTTAATGCTAATTTATTGCGCGCGCACTCACATGTGGCAAGGCTGCGGCCTTCGGGGGCAGCGCCCGCGCGACTTATTTATGAGCTGCAGAAATATATATCTGCATGTACTCTATATGCCATGTATGGTATAAATACTTTTTTGCATTTCCTTCTTTCTGCACTTGCAAATCTGTGTGGGATTTACAGCGGAAAAACCATTTTAATTAGTGCGAATTCCCACAGCGCGTATGCGTAATATTTCGCACAAACACAACGCCCGATTCGTTGCCGTGGCGGTTTTTGAAAGGTTTGTAAGTTAACCAAAAGGAAGCTATAAATATATAAGGGTGCATTTTAATATTCTATAATTAACTTAAATATTTTGGAGTTGCAAAATATTGTTAAATTTTCTAGAAAACTTAATTTATTTTGTTTGCTACATAGATATGATTTATTTGTTATTTATTATATTATTAAATTTATTTTATACATAATCAAAAATCATTTTTGAATGTTTTTTCATGCATTTAAAATTTTTAGATTAATTTTCCAAAGGGTTTAAAAACTATTTTTTGATTTTCTAAAACTTTCAATTTTGTTATGCTTTTATTTAAGTTTTTTTGTTAGTTTAATTTTGAGTATAATATATTTTTAATAGATAATAATTTAATGTAATTTATGCAATAGTATTATTTTTATTTTATATTTAAATTTCATTCTCTAAGAATCTGATACATATTTTTTCTTTAAATTTTATTATATTATTCAAAAATATTTTGAAATGTTCTGACAAATTCCTTTTATTTTTTTTTATTTTAAAGAAAATATACATATATTTAAAAAAAAAATAATGAAAAAAAATAATAATCAAAATTTTTTACTAATTTAAATTTTATATTACTCACTATATATTTTGAAGGAATTTTAAAGCACATTTTATAATAAAAACATTAAAATGAAAATTAATATAAAAGGCATTAGAATATTTGCATTTTATCAGCAAAGCATCTATTCTATTAATAAATTAGACTCATTATATTTATAACTAAACGCTGAGCACATAAAACCTGCCCAGGATATTGCAACTTCGAGTCGCAGCAGCGTCGCAGCTCATCTCGCAGTTGGTTTTCATTATTGTTGAGCTCAACTCGGAGGCGAAGACAAAAAGTGAAAAACCAAAAAACGAGTGTGCTTGCAAAATTATGGTAAAACTTTTGCAGCAGTTTAACAATAAAAAGCAAATGGCGCTAGATAGAACTTGCACACAATGCCACGCCCCCCACCCAAGTCTCCACACACACACACCGACACAGACACATACAAACACAGACAACCGCACATTAGTAGTTAGTGCAAGCAGGCGGCTTCAAACTTTTGAATAAATACAATATGGATAGGAACAGAGAAGGAGGGGGGAGAGGTGAAGGAAGGGAAGGGGTGGGGCAGGCTTGGGGGACAGCTGCCTGGGTACTTGGCCGAGGCGCCTCCCCGGGCGCCACTTTAGACAATGAAGCGTGTAATGCTAAATATCACGCTGGCAACCACAAAAGGAGAGAGAAGGGGATGGGAGGCAAATGGGTTGGAGGCGTGGCTATGCAGCATAATTTTGCTGCGCGGTTTGGCAACAATTGCTTTCATTAGAATTTTTCGTGCCCCCTTCCCTTCCTCCTCCCGCCAATCGAGCTCTCTGCATGATGATCCACCTTGGCGAACCCCGTTGACGTTGCCACTTGCTGCTGCTGCTGCTGTTGTGGCCATCGTCAGTCTTTGTTGTTGTTGTTGTTCTGTGTCCTGCGGCCGCAGATACATTATCCGAAATTTGCATAAAATAAATAAATTAAATATGCCAGACATGCGGTGCGCCGTTGGTCGCCAGTTCTGGCCCAAGCTTCGCCTGCCTCCGCCTCGGCCTCGGCCTGGGCTCGACTCGCAAAGTTTTCATTTTGTTATCACACGAGCGTGGGACTCAGCCAACCATGGAGAGGGGGTGGGAGAAGGGGGGGGAGGGCAACCAATAGACAACAGTTCCAAGCAGCTGCACCATCAACAGCAGCAGCAACAACAGCAGCAACAACGTGGGGCAACAGCAGCATTTTGAAGTTGGCCAGCAGGCGATCTGTGGCAATGTTGGTGGCACAGGATGCGCTACGTTGCGTTTGCTTGTCATGCTCCGTTGCCTGATTTTTGTGCCTGTGTCCGCCCTGGTCCCTTGCTTCATGCACGAGTTGCTGCTGCCAGCGACGCTGCTGCTGCTGCCGCTGCTGTTGTTGATGCCACTTTTTTTGGGTGGGCGAGGCACCGCCACCAACGAAATTGGTTCGTTTGCTTCGGGTTCGCTCGCTGGGGCACTTAAATTTTCTGCATGGCCCTCAACCACGTTGCTGTTGCTGTTCTTGTTGTTGTTGCTGTTGTTCTTGTTGTAGCCCGTTGTAGTTCAATTTGTGCGCTGCGGCTTAATGAAATTTAGTTGTTAGTTGCTGCACGTTTATGTGCATAGATTGCTGATAGATGGTGGGTTACTTCGCTGCCGGTTCAACGGTGCGTATGCGTGCTGTCCCCTCTTCTTCTCTCTCTGCATCCCTCTCTCTGTGGAGTAGTAATTGCTGTGGCTAGTCCCGACCATATGGTCAAGGCGTAACAGTTGCCCAGTTGCCTTGCGGCCAGCAGGGCGTATGCGCGATGCAAACCACAAAAAAGTAGAGAAGGGTTTAGATTTTCTACACACTCTATGAGTGATGCGAGCGCAGTTTAAAGAGTTTTTACTGGGTTAAAGTGAAGAAAGTTTGCGTAAAATACTTTGTAATCAGTAAAGCTAAAAAGTGTTGCCTGCTTTTGGGGTTCTATTTTAATTTAAAAGCCCCAAATTGAATTATTTGCTTCTTTTTAGATTTAATTACAAAATAAATTAAGTAAATTTTAAATTAAATTTATTAAAAAATAAAAAAACAAAAAAATATTAAAATTAAATAAATAAATAAATTACTCACTCATAAAAAAATTAAACTAAATACATAACTAAATAAACATAAAATAAATAACAAAATATGTTTTATACATAAATAAAATGATATTTCTGCACATTGTGCCTTGCTGACATTTCCAGAACATATTTGCATCTGCTAAGTCATGTGACTTATTGTCAATTATCTGAAGTACAAACGGCATTTTGCAAACATAAATCTCGCACCTTCTTCCTTCTCCTTCAACACTTTTCGCAATCTGCAACTGTCAACGTCGCAAAATTTCTACCTTGCCAAAAAATTTCATTACGTCAGTCATAATTCAACGTCAGCAACAACAGCAACTCTCTCTCGCACTCTCTTTCTCTTTCTCTCTAACTCACTCTCCCTCTCTGTTCTCCCTCTGCCGCGCTTATCGGCAGCGAAACATCTGCCGGTTTTCTAAAATATTAAATAAAGCAATCAAATAAATCTTCCAACATGCCTCATTTATTGCAGATTACCATGCGCCCCATGCCTCCCCCTACCTCTTCATGCTTCCCATCTGGCTGCTGCTGCTGCATGTGGCGCATGGCTCCACTTGGAGTGCAGCCCACCACAATGAGTAGGATGAGCACGAGATGAGCAGCAGGCAGGCAGGCGACTTGCTCTTGCTCTGTGCACGCACGTACGGGTCGGGGCACTATCATTACACAGTCAGGCCCCCCACAGCACTTGTAATCAGCGGGGGCTGACGAGAGCAAAGAGCAGGAGAGAGAGAGAGAGAGGGAGAGGGAGAGGGAGGTCGGTAAGTGAACCTTCAATTACGGCAAATGAGCAGAGCGAAAGTCGCAGATTATCTCATTAAAGACGCGCACGCCTAAAAGCAGGCAACAATATTTTTTAAAATTCCGCTCACACGCACACAGCACAAGAGAGGGAAATAGAGAGAGAGGGAGGGGAGAGTGGAAAGGGTGGCAAGGCCAGCGGGTAGCTTAACTTTCGTTCTGGCCAAAATGAAAGCGAAAGCGTCGCGTCGCGTCGCGACTTGCAACTTGTGCGACACATTCAGCATTTTCACTCGCTCGCATTTTCATTTGCCCTCCCCCCTTCCCCCTCCCTCTCTCTCTCTCTCAACACTTTCGCTGCGAACGTCTTGTGCGCTTCTGGTCTATAAATTTCTATATGGCCAAGGAATGCGCATTTAATGGCCAACAATGTGCGTATGCCACGTCGAGCAGCTTTAAGCACGTGCGAGTGGGACGATGTGTGTGTGTGTGCCTCTCTCTCTCTCTCTCTCTGTATGTGTCTGTGGCAATTGTTCGCCCAGGCATGGCACCATTTATTATGCTTCAAATTTTTCGGCTGCTGGAATTTTACGCCGTTGTGCAAATGCCATTTTAGAAGATGTTTTATGTGTGTGTTGACATTTTTATTGCGGCAACATGTGTCGAAATTCCCCTTGCCCCCACTCCCCCCCACACACAACAACGCCACATGGCGCTGCCCTGTGTCTGTCTATTCCTCCGTCTGTCTATCTGTCCGTCTGTCTGTTAGTGTTTGTCGTAGTTGTTGTGCGGATTGCGGAATGTGCGACGCGGTTTACATTGTACTTAACAGCGTCGAGCGAGAGGCGCCGCGGCAAGAGTTAAATGTGTGTTATGTGTGGCTGATATGGGGCTAGAAAGAAGGAGGAGTAGTGGCAGTGTGAATGGGGAATGGGGAGCGAGTGGGTTTGGGTCTTATGTGGTAGACTTTTACTGGGATTAACATGCATGACATTTAAAGAGGAAAGCAGCGGGCGAACTTAAGGCGAAGTAAGCCTACAGCTGGGATAATATTGCGGGAAGAAGAGAAGTATAGTGGGAAAAGAAAGAGAAGAAGGTGGGAAGAAAAAGGTGAGAAAGAGAGATAAAGAAAGGAAGAGAGACGAAGAGAGAGAGAAACATAGAGTGAGAGGCAGACAGAGTCAAACTTATTAAGCGAAGAAAAAATAATGTTAACAATCAAAGATCAAGGTTTCAGTGAGAGAAACCTAAAAAGAATGGAAAGAGTGTGAAAGAGTGTGAAAGAGATATAGAGAAAAACAAAAGAGAGAGAGATGTAGATAGAGAGGGTAGATGACATGTAGATAAGAAGATCAAGAGAGACATAGAAGACGGAGTGAGACAGGAACAAATAGAGAGAAAGACAGACGGTTAAAACTGAAAGTCGAATCAAATAAAGGGTTTTCCAATAGGGACTCTCGAGCTTTAATGATTCCATTGAAGAAGGACCTGCGACACGGAAGAATCAAAGAAGAGAAACACACACAAAGAGACGGCTATAAGAGAGAACTTGAAAGAAAGAGCTTAAATGAGCCAAAGGCAGACACATAAGAGGTAGAGACATAGTCAAAGATATAAACATTGAAGACAGATACACAGAGAGACACAGATAGAGTAGTTGGCAAATTCAGTGAGATTTACAGGCATTGAATATGTTGCATAGACAAAGAAGATGATAATACAAAACAGAACAGAGCTTAAGAGAGACTCGGAAATAACTATAGACTGAGAAAGAGAAAAAGGGAGCGATAACAGAAGCCAGCAAAGCCAAATCATGATACCCTTATAGATGTATAAAGGGTTAGTGCACATAAATATTAATGTATCTTCCTGTAATTGGTGTTCATATCATGCATACATATATCGTTTATAATCTTAAGTATTAGCAGGTAAATTAACATTAAACTAAACATACAATAAATAATAAAAAGCGCATTTATTATTCTTAATCTTAAAAGAAAAACATCCTGTACAGCTTTCTATAATTTGCATAATGCAAACATTCCATAACTTACACCAAATCCCTCGCAGATGCCAAAACTCATCGAACCACCCAATGACATGCATCGAAATGCAAAGAAAAATGGTACACCTCAATAATCCGAACACCGCCTTAAAAAACCTACTCAAAATATGCACAAAGAGAGCTGAGAGAGAAAGAAAAAGAGGGAGAGGAAGGAATGAAAGACCTATGCCAATCAATTTTGATTAGGTGAGCGACAAGAGAAATAGCTTAGCATACAGAGCGTTATTGTGGGTGCTCCAACCCCCCCCCCCATTCACCCCTCACTGCGGGGGGTAGTTACAATTAAACGCGTAGCTCGAAACATCGTTTATCAAGCAAAGAAATCCAGTGACAGACCCCGTAAACCTAGTGCGAGGCATCATTACAAGCGATTAGAGGGGGAGAGAGTAAAGGAGAGAGAGAGAGAGTAGAAGAGAAAGAGAGAGGTATAGGGATGCCGAATAGGTTTGCCAAATCGTGTGGCCATAACTCACGCTGCAGGCCACAGGGAAAATTAAGGAAGCCGAGCACAACTACACGAAAACGTAATAAAATCATAATCGTCGGATCAACACAGTCATCGGCGGTGTCACAACAGCTTCTGGCCGGAGAGCACGACGACGACGACGACGACGATGCCGGAGCGAAACTCAACGGTAATTACAGTAATAATTCAAAAGAGATTTGCTAGCCAAGAGACGCAGAGAAAGAGAGACAGAGAGAAGAGAAAAGGCAAAGCAACAGAGACAATGCACACGGCGCTGAAAGTGCCAATTGCCGGCAACGACAACGACAGCGTCGAGACAGCCAGACAGCGTGACTACCTACACAGACACACACACACACACACACACACACACACAAGGAGAGCAGGCAGTGCTGATGTGCAGCTTCCGGTTCTAAGCGACGCACAGGTGCAGCCAAAGCCAAAGCCCAAGCGAGAGAGCTATAAAAACTTCAGGGAGGAGCTGGGAATGATGAAAAATGCGACAATGAAAATAATGCCCGGCACACGCAGCCAACCCTCAGGCGCAGCACCTTCCCCCTCTCTCTCTCTCCTCTATAAGTTGCCGCAGACGTCCAGAGACGGCGCCGTGCGGCACTTAAAGACAGTCTCCTTCAGCGGGGGCTGCGACAGAAAGTTTAAGTGGCAAACACACAAAAATCCATGGATTTACTTTTATGCAGCCACCTTACTGCCACTACCCCCTTCCTTTCCCCTCCCCAACCCCCTCCAGTGCAATCCGAGCGGCGTTTCAGTAACTTTTTTCCCGACTCCCTTTATGACTTTTGGCGCGTCAAGTCGTTGAAAGTGTCAATATTGCGTTCTGGCATCACGTGCTCGCACCTGCAACCCAATCCCCCCCCTCTCCCCTCTCTCTCTCTCTAGGCAACCCCCTCTCCTGTCCCTCTACTGTATCCAGCTGTCAGCTGTCCGGGATTAGCGAGCCGTACGTACGTTTTTCGGTCCACTTTAGCTGCTTACGTTGTGCACTCTAAAACGCAATACGAAACTTTGTTCCATCAACTCAGGGGGAAGGGGAGGAAGGGGCAGCTGCAGTCAGTGGGAGGCCGGCACGCCCACTTGCCACGTTGTAGCCCCGGCTCCAATGGGGGTTGTAGACAAAAAGTTGGCGCAAATGATACCAATAAACAAATCCCATTATACACGGCGTATCAGCTTTGCGATGATACTACGTGATATGACTGTCAACGGAGCCAAAAATAGAGCTCGAAAAAATGGAAGAGACAACAGCAAAGCTGACGAAAAAAGTTCTGTGAACATATCGATAGGCAGAAGAGAGTTGACAAATAATTAAGATTGCCTTGCAAAAATGGAGATATTTTGCAAGAAAAACAATGGAAAAGGTTGAAGAATGCAACTGGAGAGCAGGCAAGAATTTAATATTACTATAAATATTCCCCTCTGTCTCTTCATCTGCCTCTTTGCATCTTTATTAAATTTGATAATGGAATTGAAAAGAAGAAAGAGGAATATGATATACAATATGATATGTTTTTCTTCATGCAATCTATTCTTCTAAATATTGATGCCCTTTCCGAGTTGATGCTTTCCTTTAACGCTGTTTATTTTTTTTTCTTTTTTTGCTTCTTCTTTTGTGGTACTGAGATACAAATAGATGCAGCCATCTGACTTTGGTAAAGAAATACATAAACTTCCAAAAAGAAAAGCGTGAGTTCTGATAAACTCAGATATCGGCATCTATTTGTCTATCTCAGTATCTATCTCAATCTGTCACTCTGCCTCTCTTTCGCTGCCTTTCTTACAAGCCTTTCAGTATCTTCCTGACTCTGTCTTTCTTGAATACTTACTACTCTCGGTGAGTTTTTTTATCCTCTCCTACATCTATCTCTAGCTCTTCTATATCCATATATCATCCTTTCTAATTTAAATTTTACTATTTTTCTCAGGGCATTCATTATGTTCTTTTTTCTGATTTTCTGTCTATATTTTCTCTCTTTATATTAACCCTTCATATATTGTACCATATCGATTTCTATTCTATTTTTTCCCTATAACATTCCATACCGGATCCTTATCTTGATTTTGCTCTGCACTTAATTTAGTTTTCTATCATCTCTCCTTATCCTCTTACCATCTCCTTTTCTTACTCTATTTCTTCCCCACATTCTCTTCACTGTTTTCTCTCTCTCTTTATCTCCCTCAACTTCTTTCCATCCCATAAACTATCATTGAAATCTTCCCCCCATTACATTTTGTTCTACCTTCTCTAAATTCTCTTATTGATCTGTTAATTTCAAGAAATTTCATAACTTTACATACATAACTTGCATAAGACTAAGACGCTCTCCGTAAGTGCCCCGTAATTTGTTGCAGTGCATCCGCATCGACTTGCAGTAGCCGAGAGAGTGTGTAAACTACTTTGCAGAGCAATTTGCAAGTCCATTTCAAGCCTGCCCCGCTGCGAATCGCAAATCGCAGGCCGAACACTTGAGCCACTTTGTGCGCATAAATCTGCAGTAACTAAGTGCAGCAAAGGATGGAGGGGGAGTGGCAGGGAGGCTGCGAGGGCCTCCGCTAAAGTTGCTTTTTAATGAACTATGCATTAAAAATATGTGCAGAACTAAGAGCATTCATTAAAAAAGTTTATGCTTTAAATAAAGACTAAAGACTAAAGAGCATGATGTAGAGAGAGAGGAAGAGGGGGGATTGAGAGGGTAGGGGGGCGGGCAGCCAGTTACAGCCGATGCCGCACTAAATCCCAAGTAAAAGCTGCAAAACTTTGCGACTTTGGGCCATTCATCTTCCAACTAATTTGTGAGTGGACGCACGCACACTGCGCCTCCACTCAAGTGCTCTGAAACGGCACAGACTGGACAGGCAACAGGAAAGAGGGGGAGTGAGAGGAGGGGGGGGAGGGGGCTGCTTAAGTGCTTAAATATTATTCTTTGTTTTTGGGCATCCAGTTAGTGGCCAGTTGCGTTAACGCTTGCCCAAATATTATTCAAGCTAAATAGAACTTCGGCCAATTCCCATCGACGAACCTTTAATGAGATTTCGGTCGCTTATACAGCCTGTGCAGAACTCTCCCCCCTCCCCTACCCTCCTTTACCCCTCCCCTAGTTGACTACCTGCTGTCTCAGCACGGTCAGCTGCATCTGCTGCTGGACTTTGCAACTTCTGCCCAAAAACTTTACGCTGATTAAATGCTCCAAACTGAACCCTTACTGTCTCTCTTTGTCCCCTCCTCTCTCCTCCTGCTCTACACACATATCTTGCTGCTTACTTGGCCAACTTCAAAATCAGCCAGGAAGCCCTTATCTAATTGCTTTGAAAAAGTTTCGGTCTGGCATTGAAACTGAATGCAAAAGTCACTTTCCGGTTGCGGTCTCTCCTCTTCAAATGGAAAACTTCAAATGGAAAACACACGTTCATATCATGAGAACTATGACAAACTTTTTTTCTGAGGCAATAATCTGCTTAATCTTTGACAGGTTTTTGAAGACAAAGAAAGGTTAAGGAATCAAAGTTGAGGGTTTTCTTTTAGTTAACTTTTAAATAATACACAGATTTTATGCGTTACTATCGTTTTTAGCGATAGTTTCACAACATATTTTACTTTGAAGTGAAGTCGAACTTCTTTCACATTTAATCTTTTTTCTTTGCTGACTCTGCGACATGTTTTTGAAGAAATAGAGAGAAAAGACAAAGAAAGCTTAAGGAACCAGCTTGGTGGGTTTGGCAGTAAGTTAACCTTTTAATAATACAAAAATTGTATGCATTACTATCGTTTTCAGCGATAGTATCATATCATATTTTAATTTAAAATGTTTTTCAGCTCCTCCTGTTAAATTGAATCTTTGCCGTAAACTAAAAGGAGACCAAGAATACTTGGTATTAATATTTTGTAAGTAAAGTTTCCACTATTAAATGCACGCAGTATCAACCTTATTATTGCTTATACCGATAGTACAGTATCATATTTTAATTTAAAGTGAAGTCAAGCTTCTCTGAAACTTTCCCTTCTCTAAGCATTTCCATGTTGCTCAGTAATATGCATAAGAAATCAATAAAAAAATTTATACTGCAAGTTTAGATTCAAAGAAGTCAACGTTGCTTAACATTACTATCGTTTGTACCGATAGTTTCCCATCATAAGTATCTTCATTTTAAGTGAGGCCAAACTGCTTTCAAACTTAAACTTTCCTCAATCCTTCAACATGTTCTTAAAGACAAAGAAAACTAAATGAAGTCAAAGTATCGGAGATAGCTATTTAGTGCAACTAAATGTAAAGAGTTTCGACATAACTATCGCTTATGCCGATAGTTTACCATCACAAGTACTCTAATTTGAAGTGAGGCCAAACTCCTCTCAAAACTTAATCATTGCTAAATCTTTAACATGTTCTTAAAGACTAAGAAAACTGAAAGAAGACAAGGTATCACACATATGTAAGTATTTACTACAACTAAATATAAAGAGTATCAACATAAGTATCGCTTATACCGATAGTATCCCGTCATATTTTAATTCAAAGTAAAGTTAAAACCCTCCCACATTCCCTTCCCTAAGCACTTCCATTTAGTCCAATAAAAGCCACACCAAACCGAAGGTATTCTAGCTTATTCCCTACCTTGTCAACCGATTGCCATGACAGTGTGCCAAGCAAAGCCGATATCCAGTGGGAATACCCCTACTGGGCAGCAGGAGCAGCAGCTTCATCTTGGCAACTGGAAATTAAATTTATATTTAGATTTCTCTGCAGCTACTGTGACCTCGGGCAGGCGCTGGCAACTTGCCAAAGTCCTTTTCTGAGATAAAGCAGCAAAAACCAAAAGGTAAAAGAAACTTGAAAGCCAAAAGAAAAAAGGCCAAAAGGAAAAGGCGGCTAAAAACTGTGAGGCAAAATCTCGACAGGAAAGCTAAATTTTAATTTCAATTAAAATATTTACAAACGCCTCGACTTGGCAACGAGATACGAGATATGTGAGCAGCGTCAAAGGCGGCGCGACCCCCGAGAGTAACCCGGGCTTATAAAGATGACAGAGCAAGGCAGGGAGGGGGTGGGGAGAGCAAGGGAAGCGTAGGAGGGGCGACTTAAGCCCGGTTGAGAATGCTTTTCACAAAAATTTCAGCAAGTTTATAACAAAGCGCAACGGGGTAGCAGCAACAACAACAGGAACAATAACTTGTAGCCGTGCAAGTGGATAAAGTGGCGAAAAAAGTGAGTGTGCGTGTGTGTGTGTGTGTGTCAAGGGGGGGCACTCGAGCGCCCACATGCGGCTTATATTGATTAAACTTGAAGTTGCACGCACTGCGAGCGGTCGCAAGAACTTTCTTAATTTTGTTGTAATTTCCTTTACGCAGCTGGAATTTCTATCTGCGAATTTATGAGCAGCACAAACTATTTTTATTAGATTACAAGTTTTTAAAACAGCAACAACAACAACAACAACAGCAGGCAGCAGATATGTATGTATTCGTGGCAGACAACAATGCGCGCAAATCTCTGGGCGTAATTTTCTCTAACAATTTTAATCGCATTTGTGCGCGCACTGAGCAAAATATTAACAACAATGTTGCCCGCGGAGATGGCAGCAGCAGCGGAATCTCTTCGGGATTGCTTGTCCTACTTGTCCTGCTTCTGCTCCTCCCTCATCTCTTGCTCAGCCGGATGCTCGCGCAATGACGATGCGATTTTCATTACTGAATTATTCGTGCGTAAGAATGTTGTTGCTGCTGTTGTTGTTGCTGTTGCCAGGCGGCATTTTCAATTTTCCAAGACAATGTTAATTTATTATGAATTTGGCAATTCGTGTGCAAAAATAAATAAATAATGCACAGACATATCTAATTGTTTACAGCGAACAACAACAATGAAAGGGAGCAGGCAGTGAAAATGTCAATCGAACTTTTGCATTGCATACTTTTTGGGGCAGTGGCTGGAAGGAGACGCAGAAGGCATTTCGTGCGGCAAAGTAAATGATTTATGTATAGAAATATGCGTAGTTATAATGAGTTGTAAATGGGGTATATTGGACTGTTAAAGGGGGAATTTAAATAGGGAAAATATTAGTGTCATTTTTTAAATATATTTATAAATTTATGGTATATAATAAATATTTAGCAATGCTTCAAGCAGCTTGCTCATATATTCTTGGCAGTATAATATGATGTTTTTGAGTATTTACTATAGGAAAACTGAGAATTAAGCAATATATATGGATAGGATGCATTAATAATACAGCTTTAATGATCATATTGTCCTTTTATAACCAAAGAATTGTATAATTCTTGTTGACTCAATATTTTAAAAGAACTTTAAAAGTTTTAAAGAAAAGCAATTATTTTTTATAAATGATGAACTAGTACGTAATTTAACGACATCTCAGCCAACATTTTAAAAATTAAAAATGATTTTTTGGCAACTCATAAATAATTTTATTCTCCAATCACACATTCAGCAATATTTCGCTTAATTTACAGAGTATCTAGCTCATCAAACAGTCGATTACTTGCCTTTTCTATTTCCCTATTTAGCTGAGCTTTCTCGCAGCCGCAGTTCGAGTTCGGCTGCCACTCGTGCTGAATTTTTATTGCTTGATTTAATTATTAATGCGACCTGCAGATGTCACGAACGCGCAGCACTAAGAAAAGAAGGTTAACCCTTTCCCCCTTTATCACCTTAACCCCCTCGACAAACATCAATACTTAGCTATGCTTAACCCTACCGTGCCGAGGCACATTTTGATGCGTAAGAACAAAAAATTTCGGCAAACTGTGGGAAGGGGAAGGAGAGGGGAAGGGGATGGTTCATTGAAGCGTCCATGGAGCGCATTTTTTATTATTTATTTCGGCCAAGTTCTCCTTAAGGAACCAAAGCGAAGCTAGCAAAATTACTTCTGGCATAGGCAAAAGCGTTTCCAAATGCGTCGAAGAAGGAAGAGAGAGAGAGAGGGAGGGAAAAATTCATAATGAAATATTTATGGCCATAAAGCAATGCGGCGTTGGGTTTTCCATCATCATCGAAAAAGGGTCGTACCAAGGAGAAGGAGAAGGAGAAATGATGGGGCTGGAAGGGGGAAGGATTGGCAGGAGAAATGTACCATAAACGGAAGTCAACGCAGCTGTCTGGAAAAGATTACGATAAGAGACATGACTTTTTCTGTTGTCCTCTGACCCCACGAGACACTTGTGGGATGGGGGCAGGGAAAAGGTATCTGCTTGCGCCGCAGATGCTGAGGTTAGTTTTCCAGCGTGAGCAGGAATAATACATGAGGCAGGAGCATAAAAAGAGAGTAAAAGTTGCTTTGATTTGCCTTGAGAAAAGAAAGGTTTTTGTTTACTAAATAGATACGTATTTTATGTTTTTTTAAAAGATCTGAATAGTTAGGGAAACTTTTATGTAAACTTATGATGGAGAAAATAAATGGTTGATTGACTTGAATAGACTTGAATTAGATAATCACCTCAATATACATTAGTTTACAGTTTGAAGATGTTGTAAAGGTTTTTAATTTATATCTAGAAATAATAAAAATTGTAACAAAATATTTAAGAATATTTTTTGACTAATTGAAAAAGAAAAGAATAATAATTCAATTGTTTAATTTACATTTTAAGGCGTAAAGCATATTGTAAAATTCCAAAATAAATACTTTCTAATACTTTTTATTGTTCCTGTTTCAGTTTTAATATTTATTTATTTGCAAATTTTAATATTTCTGATTTAAATAATTATTAACAAAGTTTTTATACATTTTTAAAGGTTATAGCAGCTAATACTTTTTTAACTACACTTATTATTCAGTTTTTAAAGAGATAGTTTAGACCTTTTATTGAATATAAAAAATAAATACTAATCTTGAATTTCCATTATTTCAATTCCTTTTAATTTTCTCTATTATTATATTCTATTTCTTAATTTCGAAAAATTGAAAGAAGTTTCTTTTAATTTTTGAGAAATATTAAAAAATGAGTATAACACAATTTAATTGACTTTTCTTTCATTCCTAAAATAAGAAAATAATTTTAAATGATTCAAAATTAAAGACTTACAAGCAATTTAAATTCCCCTGGCCACAGTAAGTTTGCCCATTGTGCGTTTCTTAGTATAAAAAACTGCTATCAAAATAATTTCTCGAGCCTCGCTGAACAGCTCGCCCTAAGTCCTCAGTGGGATCCGAAGCAGTTTACATAACTCATTAATATGAAGCAGAAGAGACAGAAGTAGCAGCCAGAAGGAAGGGGCAGGCAAGAGGCTGAGGCAGGAACTGATGCAGAGACTGAGACAGAGGCAGAGGCAAAGGCTGAGTAAAGGGGGCCACTAAATACAATAAATATGCAACTAAATCAGGCTTAAATGTGCTTAACAATTTTGAACAATAACACGGCGAAACCGCAAGTGCAAAAATGGTCGAGCACTCCAGACGCCTTTAACGAGCTCCCGAGACGGAGACGGAGACGGAGACCGGATACGGTGCGTATACGTGGCATAGGGTGTCCCAGAGCAGGACAGGACAGCAGAGCGCAGGCTGACTGGCTACGGGATTGGGTTGGCCATATGTCAGGGTCGAGAAATACGACGCACACAAAGTGCTCATTACGACGGACGGACGAACGGACGGACGTTGGCAGCAAAAGGTTTCGTGGAAATAAATTTGCACCTTAACGCCTTTAAATGCGCTACGCACACACACACACACACACACACACAGTATGGTGTTGCCAATTACCCGGAAGTATGCGAAAAGCTTATGCGATAAATTCAACAAAGTGCCAAAAAGGTATGCAGCCAGTGCAGACGGAAAAGGGAAGAGAGGGGAGAGAGGAGGGAGGCGGTGCAAATAAAATGAAAATAAACTGTGCGACCCGCAAAAAGTCTAAGGATTTTCAAGGTGCACACACAGACAAGCAGCCAAAAAATATTTCCTCAGCGTCTGCAGGTGCTGCTCCCCCCTTCCCTCTCTACTACACTCTCCCCTACACACCCTCTTCCCTCCCCTTACTACATCTTTGTGGCTTCCCTCAGTCTGGCGTCTTTGTTGGCCCTCATCGAGTAGGCAAGGGATTCGCACCTGCGTCCAGCAGCCGCCATTGAAAAGGAAAGGGCAACACACAACAACACGTGCTCAAGCAAGGTGTAGGGCTGTGTGTGTGTGTGGGTGTGTTTGTTGTGCACACTCAGGGCTGCCTGGCTGAAGTTCAAGTTGAGCTTTAAGCAAAATATTGTGCGAAGCTGCAGCTGCTGCCGCCTCCGCTTCCGCTTTGCCTGCCACGCAAATCATAAGACATGTATTGTATATGCATGTGTGTGTGTATATATATATATGCATGTATGTGTGTGTGCCCATAGTTTGAGCATCATAAAAATACGCCAAGTTGATTGCATCTTAAGGAGATTTCATTAAAATTTACAATCCGCCGGGCTCGTCATAAAATAATACTTACGCAGGGATTCAGGCATATTCCTCCAAATAAGATGGTATATGCCCACTTTGTCGCTTGTTTTGGATGTACCAAAGCGTGAAATATGATTGTAGTGCGCTACAGTCAACTGTGCAGGGCATATCGATAGGGAAAAGAGAAATGGGAACTGGGAAATGCAGTATGAAGTTGAGTTTGTTGCATGTGCTGCCTAAGTTAGCATAGTTGCTCTGTTTCTTTGCCTCTCTCTCTCCCTCTCTCTCCCTTCCTCTCTCTCTTTCTCTCTTTATTTCTCCCCTTCACTTTTTCATTTAATCACCTCACCTGCCTTTACACTGTCCATGGCCAAACCACAGCTTGTTAGCGCAGCTGCGTTGTCCCCTAAGCCAACCGCAGCGCAGCGCTTTATTACCTGAACATCATTTCACGCTAACCTAAGCGCAAATTTTGTACATAAGCCGCGACCACACACAGCCAAGCACACGCACACACACACATAGTCATACTGCCACACACACACACTCTCTCACACACACACACTGTCAGTCTGCTTGGGGTTTGCGTTCAAGTTGGTAAACACAAGTGGAGCTTCCCCAAAATGGGCAATCAACTTCAAATGGCAGTGCGAGCCACCTGTCAACCCCCGCAGCCCCCACTCTACTTCATCCCCTGCTCCTTCCCTTCCCCTACTTCTCCCCCCACTCCCTTGCGCTGCTGTCTTGTTACTTTTTAATACTTTTTATGATTATAACAATGTGCAAGACGCTGAGCAAATACAAAACAACTTGCTTTCATTTGCCACACAACAAAGGCAGCTAAACAGCAGCAACAACAACAAGCTGTGCAACAACAACAAGTGGCGCAACTACAACAACAAGCAACATCAAACTGAACAACAACAATCAAACAGGGAAGCAAAATCCCCTTGGTTGATCCCTTTTTGCTCGTGTCTTGTGTTTTTTAGCGTTTTACCTTTTCGTTTTTAATGTTCGGCTTAGTTTGCACTAAAACAACAACAGCAACCCTCAGCAGCCTCCCTTAACACGCGCATAATTTATACGCACAGCTCAGCTTAGTGCCGCTCAAATATTGCGCATACGCCGCCGCAGCCGAGGCTGAGAATGAAGTGGAGACGAGGCAGCTTATTAAGAATTTTGATAGTCTTTTCGTGACGCTCGTTGGATTTGCGCTTGCTGCTTTTAATTGTTAACATTTCATTTAAGCCAAACACACACACACACACACGAGAGCACACACACCACACTCACACACTCAACACACACACACACTCACTCCCTCTCACTCACACTCTCTAAGCACACCCTCATGCCATCAAATCCGCCGCGTCGTGAATTCATTTATCAAAACGCAGCCCGCATTTTGGGTGCTGGCGCCATGTCAGGAACTTGGCTGAACTCGCTGCTAAATCGTTATGTGCAGCAAGGCCCCCACTCCTCCTCTCTTGCGCCACTGCCCCGCCCACTCTGCACTACTCCTACCCCTGGCATCCCTCAGGTCATGAAGCTGCCATGACGTTTGCGTATGTCAAAGTTATCTAAATGAAAAATTGACTTTCATACACTCAAAGTAGCAGAGTGCACATGTGTGTGTGTCTACTATAAGTGTGTGTGTGCTTGTGTGTGTGAGTGGGATTCAGTTTCCGTTGCGTAGGATTTCGCATTTACGCATTTCCTATTTTAGATGATATTTCATACTTTTGTGCTGACAGCGCGGAGAGAAACCATCGCTGATGATGATGATGATGATGCGCCTTTATTATTGTTGCTTTATGGCTTTTGCATACATGTATGCATAACATAAATGTATGCGGGCTACTCCACTGGTTACCCCCCGCCCCCTCCTCCACTTCCCCTGCTCCTGCTGCACATGTGTGCCTTTCCTTCTGTCTGTTTGCCTTGGGGATTATCAACTCATTGTGCTGCGCATTTGCTTATGCCAAGCCAAGCCGACTTCCCTCTCTATCTTTCTGTCTCTCTGTCCCCTCTTTATCGCATTCATCCGTTGAGCCATTTAGCCATTTCATCTGTCCGTCCGTCCCTCATCGCTTGTCGTGCAGCGCAAACAGCAATTTCAGCGATTTGAGCGCTTTAAACTTGTTTGCTTCGCAGCTAATTGCAGCGATTGGCTTAACGCGGCTTTGCCAGGGCAACTCAATAGTCTGGCAAATGTCTATGGCATTTTCACTTAATGAACTCACTAATTTTCTTCTTCTTCTTGTTATTGAGAAATTTACTCTGACAAATTTTTGTTGTTAATTGACTTAAATTGATACTAAGTTAATTAATTGGCGCATTTTTGTTTGATCTTCTGTCTGAGTAAAATAACAGCAGGACTTTTTTATAATTTTAATAACAATAAATAGCAAAATTATTGAAGGTTATTCTTTGAACAAGAAAAACCAAGGGAAATTGGAGTATGAAGAATTTTTACTACCTATTTATTAATTCATTTATTTATTTTTTAATGACTGTTTATTGAGTATACAGAATAATTCTTTAATAATTTAAAGTTGATTTTGCTCAGTTTTCTGGTCCAAAATAAAAAAAAATATATTTCTAATTAATATTAAGAAATTAAAAATTTAAAATTAAAACAAAATTTTAAAAACTAAATGAAATATTGGATGAACAAAATTCTTTTTCTATTTTTTTATTTTGTTCAAATTAATACGGCCTATCTATTATTAAAAATTATTCTAATTATTTAGGAACTCAGTGCAAAAATATATAAAAAAAATTTTTGATTTATTTAAAACTATAAATAAATATAGAAAAATATATCTTTTTAAGATTCTCAACCATCTTACACTTTTTCGATACTATTTACAATTCAATTGTTATGTAAATTATAAAATTCAATTTATTATTTTTGTCAATTAAAAAAGACCTTATTATTTATTATTATCTAATATTATTTTAAATTTATATTAAATAAACCTACAGGCAATACTTTCAAATTATATTTGTATGTTTATTATAAAATTAAATTTATTATTATTATCAATTAATGGCAATTTTAGCCAGCCATAATAAAGATCTAATTATTAATCAGTAAGGTTAGTAATTCACCAATTTTTTTTAATATGGGGTTGACAAAATAATTCAAAATTATTTTAAATTTATAATAAATACAGCCAAAACTTAAAAACATACCAAAATTTCTTAAGCGAATTTCGCAGGCAATTTTAATATATCATTGGAAATCCTTTTGGAACTGGCCCAAGTAATTGAACTAAATGCCGCTTGCTTAGTTAAATGATATATTGTTATTATCATTATGGGCTGGCGCGGGCAGTTTCCAATCGAACGTTGGGCGCCTACGTGTCTGCGACGCAGCTAGTTGTCTCGCTCTTGCACACACGCAATGCGCGCGAGTTAAAATTATGCTGCAAAATTGTTGCAACATCAATCAAATCGCTGATACGCGCGGGCCAAAACAATTGCAAAGCGGGAGGAACGGGGGCCAAGGGGCGCCATAAAAGGCCAAGACAGAAGGCGCCAATAAATTGTTTTTTTTCTAGTAAAATAAATTGAAAAACATTTAGCCGTTGCGGGCATCAATAAGCGCTGACAAAGTCGACGCTGCCAGCTGAGGCCAAACGAAAATAGAATAAAAAAAATACCCAAGACAACCAAGAAAAACAAGACAAACAAAAAACAGCAACAACAACAACAATTCAGCCGAAAAGTTCATGACATTACTGAGAACTAATGTTGATATTGGCACGACCCGAAGACAAACCTGACCCCAAGCGACGACCTACCAACTTCAAGTCGAACAGACATAACATAAAATATATGTTAAGGGAGGAAGGGAGGTTGGAAATCGTTTTGGCCAACTGCAGTTCTGGCCACATGCTCCATTCGGGCCATATGTGCGCGCGCTTTGTCTTGGCAGCTGCTGCGCTTTTGCCTTCTTTGCTCCTTTTTGCTACTTCCTTCTGCCCCTCTTTGTTTTTTATGCCACTTTAAATTAGAGCACATTTCTATGATTGCCTCTTTTGGATGGGGCCCATAAACTGCGACAGGCGCCACTCGGTTCGATAGTTTTGTTTGTTGTCTACTCGGCAAAATGCCAGTTTGAGCCAGCAGCAGCGTCAGCTGCTCGACTCCTTCTACTCTAACGCCTACGCTGAGCCCTTTGTGTGCTATGCGTCCATCTATCTATCTATCTGTCTGTCTGTCTGTCTATTTGTCTCTCAGTGTTTGTGCTGCAAGCGAGGCTTGTTGTGCCTTTTGCTGTTTGGCCTACTCTCTAAATTGTCTCCCTTTGGCTATGGGCATCAACTGGCGGCTTAGACCGGAAGTTAGCCAAGTAAACAAATGTGTTTTATGCGCAGCACTGGCAGCACCTGAAAGTGATTAAGTAGACCAGTGGGGTGGAGTTAATCGAATAAATATCATAATTTTTTGAATATTAGTTTTTTTGGCTTGAATATTTATATCATTTGGCCTTTTTTCATTCAAAAATGCGTGATCAACGTGAGATTCTCGAATGCCATTTCTACAAGGCGCAATTGTAAAAAATGTAGCATACTTTCGCGCGCAATCCAAATTCCTACAGCTTTTGCCAACTGTCAACTGTAGCATACTTTTTTTTCGCAGCGATGATTTCAATTTACTAGGGAGTTAACGAGTTTTGCAGATTTGACGGTTTGCATCGCGACTGGTGATTAAATGCAGTCTTTGATTACACTGCGGAATTGACTTCCCCTTACTCCTCATGCAATGCCATCATCATCATCCAGGCGAGTCAATCAAAGTGTAAGCCATTTGGCGGCGCAGCCAACTCTCGAGTCATTCAGCTGAAACAGACAAAACGCATTCGCAATTGTGCAACAGTTAACGCAGCAGAACAGATGCCAATCCCAATCCTCACACTTGCTGCCCCATCTCCTTCTCCCCTTTTCGTCTCACCTTGCGCAGACAACGAACGTGTGTAGCCCATTTGCCTTGTTGGTTCGATAAACTCGTCATGGAGCTGGCAGCTGGCAACACTAACAGCAACAGCAACAACAACAAGCAGATAAAGGGAGCAACATTTGCTGGGGCAGTGCAATGGCAAATGCCCGACGGTAAGGAAGCAATCTCTAAGTTAATACGGAAAACTTGTAAAACGCTAAAACGAAATGGAAAAACTGAAAGCGAACCAGGCAGATGAGGTGGAAGAGGCAGAGGAGGAAGTCGAGACTGAGCAGGCCAGAGCAGGCACTGCACACGTTGAGCCAGAGGGCAATTGTAGGCCGCCACTGAATGTGAATGTGAATGCGAATGGGAATCCCTTCAAGCGGCCCATGAATGCGCTACAGAAGCAATGGTATCGAGTTCTCCTGGCGCGACGCGTTGGCTTCGGGCAACGGGAGCCGCAGGATGAGAAGGAGGTGACGTAGTAAGCTCGAATCAAATTGTGTGAAAATTGCAATTTCCTGTTGATTTAATACGTTTTCTCCCCTCTTCCCCTCTAGCGCTGACATCTGCCGGCGACGGTATATGGCCGCGTTTCGACGCTACAACGAGCGCTTCCGCTGGGAAATGGCAATGCACGAGCAGATGCAACGCTGTGCCATCGATGCAATGCGCGTGCACAGGTGAGTGGGAGGGGGAGAGGGGAGCACCCCTGCAAGTCAATTAGCCAATTTTACATAACTGTTTTTTTCGGCACACCCACCCACGTAGAACCTTTGCCATCACAACACTCTGGCTGCCTTTGCACTCGAAGCGGGAAATCAACGCGACGCTGGAGACGCTCGAGAAGGTGCTGACAGTGAAGGAGCGACGCCGCCTGGAGGAGATACTCAAACGCGGGGAATCGCTGCGAACGCGACGATGAAACATATATATATATAGAGTATATGTATATACACACACTCTATATAGAGAGTGGGCAGCGGAAACAGCAGCACTTTCAAGTGCAGCCACTCAAACTGAATCACTTTGCGTCGCGCTGAACTTGAATCTTTGCCACTTTGCCACGTTTTGGAAAATTGCTTTTACTGCCGTTGCTGCTGTTGCTGTTGCTGCTGCTTTGCAATAAATATTTAATACGAATAAATGTGCGACTTTCACTGCTTTTAGGGCGCTAACCTTGTATTGTAGTTCCCGCTCGGTACTGTCAACCACTTGGGCACCTTTTCCATATGCAGACTGAGAGGGTGTTGAAAGAACTTTCTCTGTGGGGGCAAGGCGGATTTTAGCAGAGTTTGGCGCTAGAAATTTTAGGCAGATATATATAATTGAGAGATTTTAGCGAGAGAAATTATAAATTTGTTTTTAATATACAAAAATGTAGCCATTAATTTCTGTGTATAAAACAGTGGAGAAGTTTCTGTGGTTAACGAAATCAAATATGTTACTTTAAATCATTAGTTATAGTTCTTTTTGGGTCTTATTAATACTCGAATTTTAGTTCTCTTCTAGTTCGTGTCAATTCTCTTCTATCTCTAATTCTCTCTTACTCCTTACTTGTTTATTTCTTGATTTTATTCTCTACTGGCACTAGATCTCTTCTACTTTTAGTTCTCGACTAGTTCTAGCTTGTTTCTAGTTTAAGTTATCCTCTAGTTCTAGTTTCTAGTTTTCTATTCCAGTTCTGGTTTATTCCTAGTTCTCTTGTATTATTTTTTGTTTCCTGGCCCTAGTTCTCTTTTTGGTTCCAGTTATCCGTTAATTTGCTTCTGCTTATCTTCTAGTTCTCTTTGAGCTATTTTCTAGTTCTCCTCTAGTTTTAGTTCTTCCTAGTTCTAGTTCTTTTCTGATTCTAGTTCTAAATAATTCTAGTTTCCTTTTAGTTCGTAGAGTATCCTGGCTGTAGTTATTTTCTTGTTCTAGAATAGTTATCTGATAGTTCTCTTCTAGTTCCCCTTGACTTCTCTTCTAGCTCTCTTGGAGTTCTTTTCTAGTTCTTTTGTAGTTCTTGTTCTCTTCCTTGATTTAGTTTCTCTCCTAGTTCCCACTTAGTTCTCTTCTAATTTGGCTCCTTAAAGTAATCTTCTATTTTTGTTTTACTGCTCTTGTACTTCTCTTCTAGTTCTTTTCTAGCTTTCTTCTTGTTCTCCTCTAATACTTTTCTAAATCTTTACTAGTTCTTTTCTAGCTGTCTTCTAGTTCTTTTCTAGTCATCTTATAGTTCTATCCCGTTTATCTGTCAGTTCCCTTTCAGTCTTCTTCTCCATGAGACACAATCCTCATCAAACTGACAATCGCAACAAACAACCCAATCATTTTATATTTATGAACTTATGATCTGCAACATTATCAACCACCTCGAGCTTACACACACACACATATTTATTAATCGACAAGCCTAACCCCAGTAGGTCTGCCCCTCCCCGTCCTTAGTTGATACATTTGCATGGCAGAGCGCCACGACATGTGGCAAATGGAGCGATGAAGTTGAAATATGTTGACCCCCGCAATGATAAATACCAAATAAGCGAAAGGCGCCCCCAAATTTAATGGGCAGCAACGTGAAAAATGTGCACAAATTTAGAGACTGTCATAGCTGGCATATCTGCACATTATTAAGCTGCTCCCCCCCCCTTTCTTTTCCCTTCCTCTGGCCTAGATAGCAAGCAGTCTACCCATCTATATATCATACAAGCCGCAACATAAAATGGGATCAGCCACATAAAAAAAAGCCGAAACGCAACGAGGCAACTTTTCTCAGGCGCTGAGAAAGTAGTTTTCATTTCCGGAGCGGAGAAGAACAAGAAAAGGAAGAAGAACAAGAAAAAGAACAAGAACAAGAAGAAGAAGAAGAAAGGCAAAAAAATGTATTTTATTTTATATTAATTTGAATTAATAACATATTTTCCGGCTGAGTTTCCCGGCTGGAATGCCGTGAGCAGCCGCAACTGGGGTTGAATTCACGCAAGTTGGTAATTTTCCAAAGACGTTTCCCCCCTCTGCCTTCCCTCCCCCTCCGCATAGTTGCCTATTTGGAAATTTGAGGCATTTGCCTCATTAATGAGCTCTTAATACAAAGTTAATTTCCATTGGAATTCAACGTAGCTTGGCAACATATTTTCCGTTTTAGGCAAATTTCCACGCTTAAAGCAGTTGCTCGGAAAAACTGCACAGCATCAATTTGGTCAGGCAGCACATGCTAACCAAGGGTGGCCACACTCTACCCCTGCCCCTGCCCCATCCTTCATTCCCTCTTTGGTCAGTTAAGAGTGCAGCGCAGCGGCAATTTATTGACTGTATTGAGACGGGCTACGTGCCGCACATAAACCGCACTTATCTGGCTGACTGACTAACTGACTGCCTGCCTGCGATTCGTCTACCCTTTTTGCCTCCCCTCCTCCCTCCCTTCTCCCTTCCCTCCTTGCTGCCTTGTGGCATTCACTTCCTGCCATTGAAAGGCGATAGCAGCCAAGTTGAAGAAAAATTGCATGCGGTCTCGAGAGCGAGCAGCAAAATTAATGTGTCTGTCCGTGTGTGCGGTGCGAGCAGATAGACCAAGCACCCTTTCCTACCATCCCCCTCTGCCCATAAGCCTTGACTGCACCCCGTGCACACTGTGGCACTTGAACTCTAAGCAAATACTGCTAAACGTGCCCGTGGCATGCATATCAAAATGATGTATGCGTGTTAGATATCTTATAAATTTTATTCGCTCTCCCACTCGCACTCTCCTCTATCTCTCTATGTATGTATATCTCTCTGTCTCTTCCTGTCTCTATCTCTTACTCTATCCCTCATTCTGTGCTTCTGCTTCCCTTCTTCAGCCACGTCGCCAGCAACAGCTGCAGTTGGTTCGCTTATTAAACGCTTGACTGATTGTCTGGCGCTGCCATTTGATTCTGATTAGAAATGAACAAATGCCAATTCAGAGCACATATGTCACGAGTACATTGATCAAAATATATACTATACGTACTTACTAAATAGCATATTCAAGTAAAGTTTTTAGACGGGAGAAGGTATATTGATAAAGGGTTCAGGTTTAATTCACAGAGTTTAAGTCCGATTCAAAGGAAAGATAGTAGTCCAGACTCTCTTAATACTTTCTTAATTTAAATAATATTTGGTAAAGGTTTTTAAATAGCTGCCTACATCTCCGATTTTTTTTAAACTTTTTTCACTGATAGGACTATATTTATCATGAATTTAGGTGAACGAATTATTTGGCGGTCACTTCTAGTTTTTTTTTAATTGAATTTTGAAAATAATTAAATTTACATCGTATTTCACCTAAATTCAAAAAAAAAAAAAAATTATTAAAAAAAAAATTTTAAAAAATCGGAGATGTAGGCAGCTATTTAACCTTTACCCTTTCTTAACTTAAATAATATTTATAAAGTGTTTATTAATGTGTAAAAAAAAATACAATTAAAATGTGCTCGACTGTTATGTATTTAGATGATGATACATTAGAAGGCTGCGCCTTCTAAAATAACTTATATATATATTTTATATTTCTCTGCAACCAAATTTGAAGATTTGAGGGGCATTAGTTATTGCACACTCTAAAAATTATCATTCAAGCAGTAAATTGATGCTTGCAATTTGATTAATCGAAGAATTCTTATCGATCTAAGGTAACTGTTGAAGTTTGAAGCTAAAATATCCCCAAAGTTTACATTTTATAAAATACCAAAAATGGCATTATAGTTTTTAAGCTATACGGTAACACCTAAAGTGAAAGACGCGATAAATTCATCCTCTTTTCATTTAGACTCTAACGCCTGATTAAGAAAAATATACATTTACTCCCCGGTGTCTGCCGCGCCTTCTTCTGTTTAATTTATGCAATACCGTTTGGCAACTCTATATAAAACAGTTCTACAATCGAAGAAGTATTTCAATCCGGTTTCTTACCATCATTTATTTACTTTCAGATCAAAGATCTGTCAACAAAGATTTACAGCCTGAACTACCTATTTAACTTCTCTCTCTAAATTGAAAATCTGCACTGACTCTTACGAATCGTATATATTACAATACTATATTAAAAGATTCAACAAAGCAGCGACCTATCAGCCAAATCAATCAGTCGTAAATCGCAAAGATCTTAATCCGCAACTGACTTTTAAATGTGTAAAATAAATTGGGATATTTTCGAGTCCAAGAATTTTCAATGGGCAACTTTCGATTATCGATAGCAGGCAGAACAATGGACAACGGTTAGCCCCGCTCCCCCTTCTGTGCCTGCTCATGGGCAAACAAAGGAGCAGAGGGAAAGCATTTGGTTATTTACGAGACGCATTTTGTATGGCAACTTAAGCGCTAATGGCACAAACATCCGAAACGTGAGGGAAATGTTTAAACTGGCGCACAGCAAACAAAGCGACCAAACTGGAGTCGGCATGCGAAGTTGCAGACGGAGTTGGAGTTGGAGCTGCGAGTCTTTGTTGCAAGGATCAGAGAGTCAGGGAGTCAGCCGTGGCCGTGGTCGTGGCTGTAATGTAGCCAAATGCGCGTAGCGCCGCAGCCGCGCACAGCAAATCAAATCTCAAATCATGCACGTTTCGGCACAAGCAGAAAGCCAAAAAAAAAACAAGAAAAAATTCACAGGTTCCTTCTTTTTGGGAGTAGTGAAATTAGAATACCCTTTCGAGTTTAATGAGAATTTCTAAGAATTTCTATTTAAGTTAATTTGGTAGACTTTAAAATGTTTTAGTGCTACCAAAGTAAACATACTGAATTCTTTTGAACATTTACATTACTCGTACAAAATTACTGTAATTTATTTGATAGTTTACCCTAAGTCTTGTTTTATAAAATGATGTCATATATTATACTATAAATATATTATATTTCATTAAATTATATTTATAACAATATACTTTCTAATGATAAGTACGCAATGTGCTCAATATTTTGACTGAATTGGATCAGTCAATCCAATGGCAAAGAATAATAACAGGAAATTATAATCTTATTCTCTTCTAAGATCTTATAATTATGTACAAATATCATATGTATTAGTGAGGTATAAGATTAAAATATTATTATTATATAATTTAACTTTCCTTTATATATGTTAATTTAAAATCTACATTTATAAATGAATTGTAATATTTACCCTATAAGGAATATCTATATTCTTGTTCCCTTTAATCGATATATTTCAGTCATCATTACCAAAAATATCATAAATATCTTTAAATAGAGGATATTTATAAAACATGCCATTTTCCCATTATCTTTTCAGCTTTAAAGATATACTTTTTCTAATTTATAATTTATGTAATATATAATCATATATATGAAAAATCCGAGTTAGGTTGATATATTTACAAAATTTAATTTTCACCAAATAATCTAAAAGTTATCACCAAATAAATCATTATGAGCCCTTTGAAGTTTATATTGTTAGAGCATTTTCCTTCCCAAAAAGTATATATATTCTTGTTCACCACGGCATCTCCTTACCTATAAAGTATATTTCTTCTTGTTCGCTTAAGTCGCTCAACTTACTTACCTGTGCCTTCTTCAACCTTGTTTCATTCTGTATTAAAAACCTAATATACCCTAAGTAAGTGTACAGAAAGGAGCACTGAAATCGTATAACCCTGCGCACAGGCACAGTGTCTGCTCTGGAACTGTATCGAGCTGGGGAAGGGAGGGCAGGTTTGGTATTGCAACTGACTTTGCCGCTGACTGACGGCAAATTGTTTGAAAATTCAATTCACACATTTGCCAGTTGTCGATGATTTTGCTGTGATTTTGGCAACGTTTTCTGCCGCCTCATCGTCGTGCCCCGTGCCCCATTCCACCTGCTCACCCTCTGCCTGTCTCGCGCTGTCGTTTTTAAAATAAGTGGAAAATGGCAACGAATTGTTACAATGTTGCTGGGGCTGAAACGGAAACGGAGAGATGCCAAGCTTAGGTCAGACACACAGGCTCGAGCCGCAAGCATTTGTGTGTGGCACGTGCAGCACAGCTCAGCTCAGCTGAGGCTGTCGATGATGATGCGCCGTCTTACGTATACGTAATACACGTATCCCTACGCTCAGTCGTAGTCGCATTCGCATTCCTATTCTCATATCGGTTGCAAGCGTCGCGTGGCAAGTGGCAGGCTCAAGTCAGCGTGTCTGCTTTGTATGCAAAGAGCTGCTCAGAAATTTAATTTATTTACACGTTGCTTCTTCTTTTTCTTGTTGTTTTCCCCTGTTTATTGTCTGCAAATGAAATCCGTCTGCTCCCCTCGCAGCCTCAGCCTCAGCCTGGACTCGGCCTCAGCTAAACGAATTACCCAGCGCCGGCTTTGATGTTGCTCGGTTTCTTCTGCATTTCAAAAGGTTTTTCTCTCTTCATCTAGTTTTTTTTCGGGGTTTTCCCTTTGTCTCCTTCTCCACCTCCTCTTTCTTGTTTTTTTGCTTTGACGCAAACTTTGCAGACCATAAAGTTTTGACTTCATGCAGTTTTAATGACTTAACGAGCACGCTGCGTTTTGGACAAGTTCCTCTTTGACAAGCAACTGGCCAAGAGGGAGAGAGAGAGAGAAAGCAATGGCAAAGGGCACAGAGGGGGGAGTGGCACAGTGCTGGCAACGGCAGCTAATTAGGCAAACGCGCTGCGATTACCACAGTGAAATTTGCACTTTTCCTTTCAGGCGCAACTTCAACTGCATACAAACCTCTTGACCGACTTACACATACCCTACATTAAAACAAGTACGATCACTATAGTCGAGTGTGCTTGATTGTGTTGCATTCCCTAGCCTCCCAATATAATTTCTTTATTAAGCGTATTTTTTGTTGCATACTTTGGGGATTGTTAGAAAATCAGTAACTCTTAAAATAATTTATTTAATAACTTCTATGTTAATTATCCGTTTGCAATCAAATTTTCAGAAATAATTTGGGCGTGCACAGGTTCACCAGAAATGAAACTTTCCTGTATTTGAATAACGCTTGAAATACGGTTTTCTTCGATTTACTGTAGCCAAAAACTTTAAAAAACTTATTTAATAATAAAATAAAAATGCCTTTGCTCTTCACATGTTTGTTTGTTTTATTATTATTATTATACGTAGCTTTAATTTAGACAAATAAATTAAGAATTATACGATATAATAACTATAATGCTCAACATATTGCAACTTTGATGGGGCGGGGGCGGGGGGAATCAATGAGCAGAAAAAATATTAGACAATTTTCAAAGTTCCTGTAAAACAAGCACAAAATATTTTGAACACAATTCAAATTGAATTAAAATACGAACTTGAATGATGACGACATTTGTTGCTGCGAAGATGAATAATATGATCGGAAATTGATAGAAGAAATATTTTTAGTGAATGTGAATGACTAAGGGGGCATTCAACACGAGTGTGTGTGTGCGTGCGTGTGTGTGTGAGTGAGTCGTTGTCGTGAATAATGCGGCCAACACTATCGAATGCTAGTTCAGATCTTTCGCTTTCCTCCCTTCCTTCGCTTTCTTTTTTCTTCTTGCACCCTCTCTATAACATATCCCTGAGCACCTCCTTCTGCGCTGCAGTCAATTTCTCGGGAAATTGTATATCGAAGGCCACCAGGAGATCGCCCTTGCGCGTCGTATCCTTGGGGAAGGGCAGACCGTAGCCCTGAATGCGTTTCACAGTGTTCGGCTTGATGATCTCCTGCATGGTGCTGATGCGTAGCTTATCGCCGGACATTGTAGGAACTTGGAAGACAACGCCGCAGAGTGCCTGGAAGAAACAAAGTGCAGAACAAAGTGAATCAATAAATAAATAAATAAATAAATGGCAAGCAAGCTTGGCTTATCAATCAAGCAAGGCCACGCCCCTTTCTCCCCGCACACACATGGTTAGCTAAACAACTCAATTTCCTGTAAATCGAAACGAGAAAAATAAAAGAAAAACGAATGAAATGAAAACATGAGGAAAAGCGAAAGAAAAACGCTGTACAAACAGACAGACGCACACATTGGGGTTTAACTGCGAATCTATCAATCTTTTTCGGTAATCCTGTTTATGTTCATAGTTGCCACTTGCCACACACACACACAGAGCCGGCAACATGTCGTTCGTTTATCCTCTTCGTATTGTTTGCTTTGTGTCTTGCATAAATCCTTTTTATGCTTTTTATGTGCCTAATTCGTGTTTAAACATCTTGTTGACATGTCTTGCTCGACTGCTGTCTTACTCACTCCCTCACTCTCCCTCCCTCTCTCCCTCTTTCTTCCAAAAATAAATCCCCATTGCGTATCGCCTTGTTTGTCCACTCTGGCGAAACGATTCCATTTGGCACAGGCGGACATTCGATTTGTTTAATTGGCCCGCTAAAAGATAACCATCAATCATGCTTCCTCTGGTATAACTCCAGGACAATAATGATATCTGTGCCCCTCACTTAATTAGTGCACGCAAAAGTTTGCCAACATTGAAGTAGCATGTGAGAGATTTGCTAAAGTTTGATGATTAGTCAACTTAAATGCGCATCAAATGGAAAACTTTTGCCAAATATTCTTTTATTAATTCGCCATAATAGATAAATCTAGCTTAGCAGCAGCTGTCTGTGAAAGCTTTGAAAGCACATTAGTGCGCTTTAAGGCAACTTTGATTGATTGCCTTGGTAACTTTAATTTCTAAAAAGAAATTAATGAAACCATTAAACTAAATCAAAATTCAGACGCCACATAAATAAGGTAATATTCTATTATTCTCCCTAATAAAAATAATAATAATAATAAATCAAACTTTAAAAGCTCATTGAAAGCTAAAAGTTTTAATTTAAACTTAAAACTTTGATGATTCAATTTTTAACTTTCGAGAATTGTTTAAGATTGTTTTATTACTTTCAATTCTTAAATAAAATCGACGAAACACTTAAACTAATCACAGTCTATAAAGCACATTGAGAGCTTTAAGTCCCAAAAGCAAAAGAAACAAAAGAATTAAAGTCAAAAGCTCTAATGATAAAATACAACTCTGTTTCTGTCATGAAATCTATGTAAAATATCTCTGTACCTATTTTCTTGAACCCATTTTGAAAGCACATTGACAACTTTAAGTTTGAATTAAAGGGAGAAAATGAGAAAGTTAAAAATAAAACTAGTCCATAATATGATATTATTGCACAAATATAATTTATAACCTTATACGTAGTAGATCTGTCAACCTCTTCAAGATTTCAAAGTACATTAAAAGCTTTTACTACAATTACAAGCCGACAATTCTTGTTTACCATCATATTTTAAAGATCAATCAATACACAGTTGCTTTCCTGTATTACAACATTAGGTAAATATTATTTCCTTAAAATATTCCTATTATTAAGAACAACAGAACCACTTGGCAAAATATAATCGCATGAATCAGTTAAGCTGTCGCCCCAAAATAGCAATAAGCAATACTTTACGATCTGTAAACAGTTTAAGCTCACACACACACACACATACTAAAGCTTTATGCCATATGTTTTGTGATTTGATATCGTGTCGGGCAGCAGCAACACCCACATCCCGAACAACATAAACCATGTGCCCGCTATATAGTGCGAATCGCCGCCTCACCCAATAAAGAACATAAATAAATTGCGACAAAAGCAAAGTGCACACCTTATGAATATTTAAACTATACGTAGTATGTTGCCAGTGTGCTGAATTTAAAGCGATGACAGCATAAACTGATGACGACAACGGCGGCAGCAACAACAACAGTTACAACAACAACTACAACGACAGCCACAGCAACAACTACAGCGACAAGTACAACAAGAAAACTGTCCGATGATGACGACGACGCCGACGCCGCCAGCATTGATATTTTTTAATGGAAATGTTCAAAATGCTGTCGTAACGCAGCGCAAAAACAACAACAGCAACAACAAGAGCAACAACAATAACGAGAAATATCTGTAACAGAAAAACGCTTAACTACTTTGCTACCTTTTTAGGGAAGCTGAGCCGAAATAACGCACAGAAGCACAGGGAATACAAATGGGGGAACTGCGACTCGATTTCACAGCGACCAACTGGATCGATCAGCGGCGGATAAAAGGGAATACAAAACAGAATGGAGTGAGTGGAGTGCAGTGAAGGAAGGGGGAGTGGAACGCAAGGGATTTTCAGAAAATGTGAAAACTGTAAATGGAAATCTCTAGTTAGAAACTAAGCCAAAAGCTATAGCCAAACATCATGAATGTCAATGGGAAAACTATAAAGCTAGTAACAGTTGACAATTACAACAACTGCACGTTTTCAACTGACCGGATTTTATAGGGCTGTCAGGCCATGTGAGGCAGAACTCTTATAGTTATAGTTTGTATGCAGAGTTGCTTTTAGTTTGTCAGGCAAATAAACAAAAAGCAATCGAAACTAAAAAATCAACACTGCTTTAACTATATGTTCTCTTAGTAACATGGAGTCTGTATACCTTTTAAGTCGATTAAAACCTCCTGTAAAATTTAACATAGTTACATTATTTTAAATATTTAAGTTCAGTTCTAAAAATTAATGTAAAATCATAAATTATAAAGTAAAATAAAAAATAAATAAACTTCTGATACCTATTTTAAATGTACAGACAAATAAAGGTAGATTGACTATTGTAGGTTAATCCTATTGCAGAATACACTCGTAGTAATTAATTATAATGTTAAAGATCCTAAGATTAAATGTAGGGTTCTAGCTAATATTAATATACTCTTAGTATTAGTACACAAGTAATGAAGCTAACTAATTTAATTCATCTTTAGAGAACTCAGAGTTCGCCTAAAAAAATTATCTTTTTTACATTATCTTTTCTCATATTTTATGTTGCATACTTTGCAGGGAGTGTCTTCGAAATTAATACAGCTTTAAAATTATTTCTTAAATAACTTTATATGTTAATTATCTAATCAACTAAATCTTCAGAAATCTTTAGAGCGTTGATAGTTATTATGTTTACCAGAAATGAGCATTTCAATTAAGCTCGAAGTACGCTATTTTATCGGTTTACAGGGGCGTGGCCAAAATCTAAAACAAACTTGATCTTCGTTCAATATATAATATTTTTTGTTTTATAAATAAAGAATATTGCAAAGCTAATTTACCGTTCCACCTGTGCATATCGAGTTGTAAACTCATGATTAGTGTCGTTTATCGGCTTCAGCTTTAGCATTACCGTGTCTAGAGTGTTAGGAAAACAACAAAAAGCACTTTCCCACATTCGGCACCAGACAATTACGCGCGAAAACGACGCAAAAAAATTGCAAAAAATGTTTGGAGTAAAAACAAATCAACGACATTCAATCGCATGTCATAAAGCATTTTCTATTTCTTTTTTCGAGCTTTTTTCGAGTCTTTTGTTTTGTCTTGTTATTGTTGTTGTTTTTTTGTTGTTTTTGGTTGTTGTTTTTGTTGTTTGCACACATTTTGGCTGGTTTGTGCAATGTGAAGGACGATGACGACTGTCATCAAAATGCAAACGAAGCCATCGAATGCTTTTGTTGGGGAGCCACAGTCGAAAAGTTCTCTGTCTCTCTCTCTTCTCTTCTGACAGCCCTAAAATGACAATGGCAATGGGCAGACACAATTCACACAGGCAAACCAACCAACAGTCAGATCCAAAACAACGATATTTGTGGCGTCTGGCCATCAGTTACACGTCCATTCCGTACAGATATACCATATAGACGGACATATAACCAACGTTCAATTGTTTGGCATTCATCAATTTTAGGAAGCTGCATTTGCCGAGAGAGAGAGAGAGAGAGAGAGGTCTGACGCAGACACTCGAGGCATCAACTGTTTTATGCTCAGTAATCGGAAGACGGCTAAAAAGGGTATTCTGTAAGATACATTTATCTTTAAGCGCCTAAATCTCGGTTATTATAGCAGCTGGAGTTATGAAATTTGTTTTAAAGGATCTTCAATTCATTATCTAACTTATGTTTATTTGAAATTTATGACACACATCTTAAAACTCTAGATATATATATTTTTCTTAGAGGTAAAACCCTCTATTTGATAAGTACTGCGTATCTGCAAGTCGTGCACGCCTAACTGCAGCAACGCTTAACTTTTTATTTTGCTGTCATTCAACCTTTGAATTTGCATTCCATCTAAAATTTACGAGTATCTATAGAGATACGTACGTATATATGTAGATATATATATATAGATATGTATATACAATACATATATTGTATAAGCACACATATCTCTATTATTTCTATTATTATTGTAGGTCAGTGCCGGAGCAGTGCAGCAATATTTTAATGATCCATTTCAATTGTGAAGCTGCCAAATATCGAATGTCATGCGAGTTATGTAGCTTTATATATAGTATTATGTATGCTTGTTGGTATATATGAGTATTTCCATTCTATCGTAAACGTTGCTGATGATGTAATTTATGGCAATATTAAATTTAATGCACAGAGCAAACACAGCGACCAAATAACAAATTCAAAATTGTTGCGGCCAATTATGTGAAGTACTTATATGGTGCTTTAATTGCTTTATGGGCTCGTTCTCCTCTATCTTTCTCTCCCTCTCTATCTCTCTTGCTGTTAAGCAAAAAATTCAAATTGAAGCAAATGCTTCGAATATTTACAATTATTTGCGTTCTCTTTTTACGAATTTATGTTTAATAAAAAATCAAGTAAGCAAAGAGCTTAAATATTATAATGCAACCACAGAAACTAAAATATTGTCATGTGAATCAATATATTTTTATAGTATGAATAATGAAATTGCACATTTAATATCATGTTAAATGTTAAATAAACCATTCGATATTATAAACACTTTTTTTTTTTTTTTTTTTTTTTTTTTTTTATTGGACGTTGAATACAATGAATGGTCCAACGACACCAAGACGATGCTTGTTGTGCGCGGATCAGTTAATTGTAGTATGGATGTATTATTCCTTCTTGACCATGCTCAGAAAAGGTTTTCAGTAAGTTTTCCCACCTATGATCTATACAAATTTCCATTCTCAAACACCTTTCCACCTCGAAAAACAAGTTATCTGAGCTGCCAATTACAAACTCATATCGAATATTACCAAATACCGCAAGGCATCATAATTATCCATCACGACATACAGAAGGAGAGGGAGAAAAAACCGTGTCAAATATTTCTAAATAGAAACAACAACATGACACTTATAGCTAAATCGGAGAGCGAGACTCGTCAAACTCAAAATGGTATTCATAACTTTGGACAATATTTTTTTTTATTGATAAATCGAGACAAAAATTCAATCTACCCTAGATGGCGAAACTGAGACCCCAAAAATATTTACTAAATTTGTCGCACTAACAAGCAATAAAATGTTAAAAATGTCACAAACTCAGAGAGCAACTATTTAATCTAGTTAATGCAATTAACAATTTTAACATGACTACAGACTGCTCAGCATGTTTCTCTATAAACAAACAAATATATCTTCCCTCTCTCCCCCTATATATGTTTTTAAACTGTTGTTGCTGTTGCGGTCATTAAAAATTGATTTTTGGTCCGTTCGCCATATGCGACATCGGTCGGTCGGTCGGAGTCGGTCGAACTCAGCGCGAAGTTTGCGCCTCGAAATTTTAACGCAGTTGGCTGTGAAAAATTTAACACCTCAGCGTCATGAACTGCCTACCAACAAGTCAGCAGCCGCTGCGTGTCACCTGCGGGCGGACAAACAGATGGACGAATATATTGGACAGACAGACTTCTGTATGGTTGTGTATACGCACTGTATACGTGCAGGCAGGCACCCCGACCAACTGCTGTGAACGCTTTGCTGACGCCTAATTGAAACTTGACCATGTTGCCCAAATTCGCCCCGACAATCTCAGCACTTGGTTCAAGCTTTGTCCCCTCGCCTTGCCCCTCCAGCTTGGTCTGGTCTGGTCGGGTCTGATCTGGTCAGTGTGCAGCGTATATGGTAAATTTGCCATAACCATAACGCTGATTTCATTATAATTTGATTTAGGCGCTGGACAGCTTTAATTGCTCGGCATACTGTGAGAACGCAATCCAAGCTGCGTCTTATTTCTTGAGAATTATCAAAAGAGTTTTTAAGAAACACTCAGCGAAGGGTTGAACAAGAGAAGAGGGACAAATTACGGCACAGAATTTTAATGAATTATTAGGCAGATATTCCTTCAACTAACTTCTTAAAGTTCTTGCATTGAAATATGAATCAAAAATGTTTCTAATTCTACAAAATATGAATCAAAAATGTTTCTAATTCTACAAAAAAACTTTATAAGACATGGCAACAATACTTAATTAGCACTAGTATTATAGTAAAAAAAGTATTGGATCTGTACAAGAATCATTTGTAAAACCTTAACAGCACAAGAAAGTCTGAAAAGATCTTTTAACTGCAAAGGGATTATGTGACAATATAATATAGGAAATACTCTTTTGCAGAACAATGATTATGAAGAAGAAGACTAACAATAGGTTAATCAAATCTTAATTACAATATATATACAATATTTAACATGATATTGAAATGTATTGTGAAGGAACGTAGCTAAGAATCAACGCTGGTTTGAAAAGTCGTTAGGGTGAAGATAAGATCGCACGTAAGTCCGCGCTAATCTCCTCGAGAGGTGGTTAGGAAGTGAAGTTAATTTGCTGATGCACTTGAATAAATTGTTGAAAGACCTCAAAGATTGATCAAAGTGTCTTAAAGACCTATCTGAAAGTATGTAAATAATAATAAGGAACTTTGCTTCAACAGTGTGTCCGCGTATCTGCTTGTATGTCCACCAAACCTTTCACCTCCACTGAACTATGTTTGAAATTTGAATCTGATTCAATTCCCCAAATCTGCATACTGTCTAGGCAAAGTTGATAGATAGATATGGACGTATACTGCTCTGATAACTCAAAGTGTGCTGAGTGCAGATTGAGCATTGGCAATTTAAACATATCTAGAAAGTGTTATTTATATCTCTTTTCTATTCTGACTAGTCAACTCTATACCATGTTTCCAACACCCCCAAATCCTCCACATTGCAATAGCAACTCACCTGTTTGAGCGTTAATCTCGCTGTGTAGCGCAAATCGCTGCCCTCGCGCTTGAACATGGCATGTGGCTTATCCCGAATGATGAACACAATATCCGCTGGTATTTTGCCCGGCGCCTGATCACCTTCTTTCTGGAACGTGACCTTGGTGCCAGATTTCCAGCCGGGTTTTATCGATATCTGTAGGACTTTGTCCTCCTTTTTGGAGCTACCATCGGGCTTGACAACACGACGTGAGATTTTCATTTTCTTAACACAGCCATGATAGATTTCCTCCAGCGTTACATAGAGATCATGCTCGACGGGTGGATCCTGTTTCTGTTCCTTTTTGAACGGTGTGTGCACATTGAAGGAGTGTGATCTGAAAGAGGGTCTGTCAGAAGATTAGCAATCATAAACCAAAAATAATCAACGAGTTGCAAAACTACCTGAATGCGCTGCCCAGACCATGCCGTGAGCCGAGACCACCAAATGGCGATGAGAAGAAATCTGGTTCGGTATCCAAATCAAAGACATTCTTATCGAACAGATTGTCGCCCATGTCGAAGAACGAGGCAAACGGATTGCTGTTGCCAAAGAATTGTGTGAATGTGGCCCGCGGATCGCCATGGAACTGATATGTAAATGTATTATTGCTGCCGCCGCCATTGCGAGTACCTGAAGGAGAAGAAGTTAGCAGGATAATCCGAGTTTGCCTCATTCAGTGCTCTACTTACCTCCACTCTTCAGACCATCCTCGCCGTACTTATCGTACACCTCACGTTTACTCTTGTCCGACAGCACCTCGTATGCCTCGGCGACCTCTTTGAATTTCTCCTCTGCATTTGCGGCTTTATTTTTATCTGGATGATAGCGCAGCGCAAGTTTTCTGTAGGCCTTCTTGATCTCATCATCGGTGGCAGTTTTCGTTATGCCTAAAGTCTTATAGTAATCTTTGCCCATGTTGCTTGTGTGTGTGCTGCTCTCTCTCTTTCTCTGTGTGTGTGTGTGTGTGCGTTGAGGTGCTTTCTGTTATAGTTTATAACAATATCTCTTGATCTATGCAAGTTCTGCAATTCTATGCGCTCTTCTCGAAGATCTTTAATTGAACATAAAAAGGAATAATTAATTGGGAATTCAATTTATATAGAACTGGAGGACTTACTGTAGCATGCGTTGTATGTTTCATTTGTCCACAGTCCTTATATGTACTATATACATATGTTACTGCTACCGATCGTGACTTAGTTTCTACTGATACTGCTCCAAATTTCCTGTTTCTTTATCTAAAATGGCACATACATTTTGCGGTCTGTTTGTTTCTTTGTTTGTTGTGTACTTTGTTTCTCTGCAAAGATCAGAAAATAAAATAAATTGCGAATCAATTTTTGTGTGTGCGAAATATATAAAAATCGGCAATAAGTATTATGATGATGATGATCGCCCTCGCGGCACGTCACAATCCTTGGCCATGCTCAATGCTAAACTGCCCACACGATTTGTTAAATTTAGAAACGAACGAAATGCGAATGATACCAAGAAGAATAACAACAATAACAACAACAACAGCGAAGCTTGAAGATTGGAAGATTTTTACTTAGTCGTACGACGAGTACAAATACGTATAGTTCGTTCTACGTATTTATGGAGAGATTTAAATTAAATATTTGCATATGCTAATACGAAATAGAATTCATTTTATTTATTTTTCGCCAAAAATCATTTAACAAATAAACAGCAAAGCCATCCACACAGCTGGGGAACTCTTTCGCACATTTGTCTACGTATTTGCACAGTACATAATATCTATGATATATGTTTGTGTATATGTATATATACCATAGATATATAGCTACTGTTGCGAATGAATTTTGTGCGCTAGCCAATTCACATTGACCTTAGAAGAGTGTGAGAGCCGAAAGTCCAATTGAAATTGACGATGACATTTATGAATGTCTCTATTAGAGACGTGACAACAACAGATCACGTTCATTCATTATATACGCTAACATAATTGTTATAAACAATGCTGTTGTGTTGCAAATGTAATTCAAACTGTTGTTCCTGGTTGTATAAGATATTATTTATCTAATGGTTTCTAGATTTGCGGTCTACAGAAGTAAGACATTTCGTTGTGAGAAGTCAATCAAGCTGGAAAGTTAAATTAATACTTTGCAATATATAGAAACCACAACAATAGAAGCCGCTCAATCAGCTCATCTTTAGGGTTGCTATTAAATATCGGTAAATTAAGGAAATTAACTGAGAGATATATGGAATATGTTGTATGTGAAAACAATAAACGGGAGGCGCTTGTACATTTCATTCCATTTTGTAAATATCGCATCTGTCAATTCCATAATGAACTTTAAGTATGTATCCCATATATATATTTATCTATTGTTGCATGAAGTTCTTTATTTAATTTTTAATTGTTTAACAATATTTTGATTATTAAATTACACATTTTTCCTTAATGCGTCATTCAGCACTCGCGCTTCTCTTATTGAATGTGTCGATCTTCGATAACAATTGGCTTAACTCTTATTCTATCGTTCTAATTACACGATGATTCCAAAATAGATGAACAACTATCGGAACTTCTTAACTTGTCCTTAAACATCGATTAATCGTTAACTCCGATAAAGCTTACTCGTATATAATAGAAATACAATAATATCGATATACATAAATGCTACACTGTCAATATAAAGAAGAACGTAATGTATATATGCCAAATGCCTTTTGAAATAATATATCAATTCCAAACCCCAATTGCCCTCATTCAAGTTCATGTTCGAAGAAAAAAAAGAATGCAGCTCGCAAGTGGCGTTCATTAACATTCAACATGTCAACGCCTGACAATCCATTCTCAATGCAATTTCTCGCCTTGAGCTTAACTGATTTCATCTTGGAATATATACAATATAATACTATATACTATACACACACCATAATATACAATACAATAATTTGTTGTGTATTATTTTTTCTCGACTTGTTGCGCTGGCAACAAATGTCTGCTGACATTGCGCTGCCTTGAATTCCGAATTCAAATCCAAATCCGAATCGGTATCCTCAATCTTGCATGTCTGTCTCTCTCTGTCTCTCATGGGGGACTTGCTGTCAATAATGCGCGCACAATTTGACGATTGATTTGCGATCAACGCCGATCCAGAGAGACAGAGATCGACTGCAGCAATATATGCATATAATTGCTCTGACCGATCCACGACCAACTCAAGCAATATCTATATCCATTTATCTATCTATCTGTGAATCGTGCCAAATGTGTGCCACATTGGATGAGAGCCGAGACTCTTTGGAACAGGGTGTCAGCAAGGCCACCACGTCGTGCTCATAAATTGAATTTTTCCACACACATTTCAGATCTGGCAAATTTTGTTTTTTTTTTATTTTTTTTTTTTTAGTTTTTGGTGACTGCTCAGCGTTGCGTGCGGCCAAAAATAAATCTTGAAAATTATTACGCAAGGTAAATCTGATGGTGATTTTTTCGCAGACTCTGTATACCCTGACACAAGATGATTATGGGGACTGCTGATAATAGGAATAAACATAAATCAAATAAACTTTAAGCAATATTGTTAATCAAAAATAAGAGAGCGCAAACTTAGAGTCCCTATTTAAATAGTCTATATAGTTTTGTAGATGCTACTTAAGAGCATACCCACTGACAATAATATCTCTGTGAGCTCTGTGATTTTATAAATTTATTTTCATTGCAAAAAGTTGTGATTTTCCTTTCGACAATTTAATTGAAAATTTTCGCGCGCACGTTTCGTTTGGTGTTTTTGTTATTGAATTATTAACAACATTCGCATTGTTCGTGATAAAATAATGAGTGTAAGCTGGAAATAAAATCATGCTGTGTTGCGAGTATTATAAATTATACACACACGTACATATGAATATGGGAATGAATTGTATTCATCCCCTCTTCCACAATCATCTTCCCATTGACATTTACAACATGTTTATGTGTGGGCGGGTCTTCCGCATAAATTATTAACACAGACAGAACTCACACACACACACATACGCACCCACATGGAAGAACGTTACTTATTGATTACAATATAACATTTGTTTAACAATTCATGGCAATCGAATATGCATATAGGAACCTGAACATGCGTGTATATATTCTCTCTCGCATATTCGTATATTTTATACATATTATTATCGAATTGCTTTTAATGTTTTCAGTGTCATTTTTCGTGCCTTTTTTGCATGCAATTTCAATTTCTATTTATTCAGACATCGCTGTGGCGAGCTAAAATTAATAAATTGTCGTAGGTTATGAGGCCAACGTGAAATTATGGCGCCCCCTGCGCGCTCTAATTGAATTGAACTTGATTTATAATGCCGCGCTTTACTTTTATCCAGTTTTTATGATCTCAAAACGCCTCCAATGCGTCCCATAAATTTGCACACAAGCAAACATGAAACTAAAACTCGCCAGGGGATTTCGCAAATTAAAATCAAAATCAGAAATCAACCACAGAAAGAAGAATTAAATTGTTTTTGATTTATTCGCCAGCCTAAAGTGTAATTTATGAGTCTAAAGAACAAAGATTCAAATCGAGAACGTAAAAAAAAACGATATTAAATACGTTTCTGAAATGGGAAAGTAAACAAGGCGAAGCAATTGACAGGCAATGTGAGAGAAATATGAGAGAAAGGCAGAAGAGACTAAAATACAATATCTAGGCTAATCTAATGTTTATACTTGTATGCATTAATTATGCGACAAATCTTGAAATAGAATGTCAAGAGCATTTAGAACGATTCCCATTAACATAACTATGCAATTTGTTTTAATTTAAATCTGCTTTATCTATGCATTCCCAGATTTATCACTGGTATTTTATACTAATGACTAAAAAAACGGCAAGCTGGAATGTCCATAAATTAAGACATATGTATTTAAGAAAAAAAAAAATTTATTTTATATTTAGATAAACAATAAAAACCAGAATTCTCTAAAGTTTTATAATTTTATTTAATTTCAGCAAAATTATAAAGATATCTTTAATGCATATCTCAAGTGTGACAAGATAATGAAATTTAATATAAAGTACACATATCATCTTTATGTGCTTAGGGCAATATTTGAGCATGGATAACTTTATAAACTCTGAGTAAACGTATGAGCAATTATGATGCTCTTAAAGTCACACGATATTCAACAACAAAACTCCACTTTCCAGTTTTCAAGGTTAGTAAACCTTTATTTGTGAGTGTCTTGACCAGCTCGATTCAACTTCAGTTGGGACAGAGGAACCGAATCGGATAAAGCGACTTCATTCACTCTCGCTACTCTCCGATTCAAAGTCAACAACAGCTTCATTCATTGACAACCACATTTTTTGCCGATGCTTTTGTTGCTGTTTTTTTTTTATTTGTTTTTTTTTTTTTTTTTTTTTTTTTGAATTTGCTGCTTTTTAAAATTAGGCAAAAAGTCAAACAGCATGAAGTTTATTCACCCACACTTTGGCAAAATGCTTTTCAAACAAAGTAGCCAAAATAAACAATACGAGTGCGAGAACCAACCGATCCCACCCGAACCGAGCCGAACCTCAACTAAAAGCTCATAACATTTAGGCAAATAGAGTGGAATTGCCAAATAAAATGAAAGCATAATATTATTACTGAATACTGGAAAGGAACTTCGATTCCAGAATCTCGATTTGTGGGTGTCTCTAAGCCGCAAATCCGCTATGAAAATAGACGCGATGACTAAGCGCAAATGATTTTTAGCGGCATTTTTACCTGTCCATTCCATTGGAGAGACACCCACATGGTAATATACGAAATATTTTTGGAGAAAACAACGCACATGTCTAGGTCTTTTCAAATGATTCACATGATTCAAATGGGACACGCGGTCGGTCAATGACGTTGCCTTCAAACGAGGCGATAATTTCCAGCTGAGTTTAACGTAAAATTTTGCGAAATTTAATACGAATTTTTCAAAGCATTTCCACATAGAAATTCCTTTGAAAAATGTTTTCATTTCCGTTTAAAAACAAAGCACACACATAACCTGTGTATTTATGCAATTTGCATAGAATAACTATTGAAACAACAAACATACGCACAGACATACGAACATATGTATGCTTGTGTGTGTGTGTGTGTAGTGTTAAAGGGGGGTTATTCAAATTTATCACATATTTGCATACGACTATGAGAAACTTGTTTTTACTGCTGATGGAATAATATTGTGAGAACTTATTGCTTTTATACTAAATATTAATGTACAGCCAAATGTAATAGAGCCCAAATTGGGGGCTAAATAAGAAAAACATTTTATTTATTTCAATTAGAACAAGTGCATAAAGCTACAGAAAGGCAATTTGTCTGTTAAACCTTGATAGCCCGATAGAATAAAGGTATTAATCGATAATTGTATAGTTCACAATTTAACTAAATCAGACTTTTAATTAAATCACTTCTTATAACCACCTGACTTAATTAAACAAATTAAAAATTTAAATATTTTAAAATTCCCTAAAATGGTTATAAAAACTTCCATTAATTTGAATTTCTAATCTAATCCATAAAATTGGCTCATTGTGTGATCGGAATCACATATAAAATACTATCCAAAGCACAAATCGATTAATTTTTGACAAAGTTAGTTAAAAGACATCATTTGAATCTCTGTTAAAAATAACAGATGATCAGTCACGTAGCTTAAGTGTTTTAACCCCACCTTTTTCGTGAATATTTAATTTTCAGAGTAAAACAAACAATTATTTTTCTTGATAATTAAAAGTTCTTTTAAGAACTTTCCACAGCACTTCCCCCAACTCAAGTGCAGGCGGTGGCGGAATGAGTCGTAAAAAATCGTGTTATATTTTTAACACGCGCAAAACGCAAAACGTGACAGCATGAAAATCACAATAAAAATTTTGTAATTAATCAATTACAAAAACAGGCAGTGTAAACAAAAGGCGCTAAAGTGTATTTCCTTATGGTTTGCCTTTTCATCATAATTACGATTACTTAGCTTAATTGCCAGCCAAGGCAGTTCTTCATTCTTCATTTTTCGTTTGTCTTCCTCTCCTCTCTTTCGCCTGTGTTTTTTTTATTTTGCGGCTCATTTGAATCAAGTGTGGCAAATTTTAAGACGGCAGCACCAACAACAAAAACAACAGCAGAGGTTATGCACGGCCGCCCACTCAGCAGCTGTTCAAAGAGTTGCTTGCTCTCTCTCTCTCCCTCTGTTTTGCTGTCTGTTTTAAAAGAGCCCAACTGATAAAGAGAGTGTGGAAGAGTGAGAGAGGAAGCAGGAGAGCATGAGCAAGCAGCGCGAGGCTTTTTCTGTGTGTCATAATTTAAAAATACAAATAAAAGCTGCAGAAACGATAGACTGCTAACGGTAAAGATTGACGGTGCTTAGTTGTGTGTGTGTGTGTGTGTGTGTGTGAGTGTGCAAATGTAAACGAGATTACGCGTATGATTAGCGCTGACACTCTCGCGTTGGTAATTTGCCATTTGTTTTTATTGTCATCAGCACACTCTCTCTCCCTCTCTCCTTGACTCCAACATTCAACCAAGCAACTCAATTGTAATTTTCTTTTGCTTCCACTCTTTTTTGGAGGCCAACAATCTCAATTTAATTCGACTTTTGCCGATTCGCTCTATCATAATCGCTGTTTACCTTTTGTTGTTGTTGTTATTAAAGTGTGGCGAATGTGACTTTTGACTGTCTGACCAAGAAGTGTGTTGGAAGGAGAGTTGAAAGCGTAACAGAGAATACAGTAGAATTTTCCGCGCTAACACCTGAAACTGCTGGCCCTTCTACACACCCTATAATTCTTACACACACACAAATCACTTCACACACACATAATGTATGCCTTGCTAGTGTTTGTGTATATTCCAAAGAATTGCCAAGAATATTCGAAAAGCGAGAAAAGTTGGTGAGAAAAAAATACACAAAAATAACTAAAGATGCTAAAAATAAAACTTATTTAAAGAAATGAAACCATGAAAAATCAAAAACACACAGATGCAAAACCGAAAAGCCAAACGATGGCAAAGCAAAATATAAATAATAAAAAAAAAAAAACAAGAAAAACAACTGCAAAGAAAACGAAACGAAATGATTCTGAACCAACCGTGAAAATATTCCTATGAAGAGGAGAAATTCTCTATTCTGACGGCGAGCCTTGGACTTTACCTAATTTGTCGATGATTTCTTGGCGAGTTTGCTGTGAATTTGTGTACGATTTCCAACTAGGGAATACCATCACTAATACCCGTTACATTTATCGTGCCTTTCCCCCGATAGTCCAATAAGAGTTAATGCAGTCTGCCGTGATGCTTTAAGCTCTCTCGGTAAACTAAGTGTAAAGAAAACAACAATGCGACAGAAACTCGCAAAATTTCAAGCCTTAAAAAGCACTTTGCAATGCACAGTGTATGTACATTCATACATATGTATATATATGCATATATATTCATGTGTGCACACACACGCAAACATGCTGTGTGTATTTTTGTTATTTTGCTTTGACCACATTTGGCAACGGGCAGAACGAAGCACGTTAAGCCTCAGCACACACAAACACTCAACACGCACACACTCACAACTCCAGCAGCAGAAACAGCAACAACAACAACGCGCACTCATTCATTCACTCACTCACGCACTTGCAGTTTCTGTTTGGTGTTGTTGCTGTGATTGATGAGCATTTGCAAGCTACAATATAAATCAACAACAACAGCAATATAATATCTTACAATTGTTGTAGAATGTGATTAACAAATTTTTAAATCCGTTTTTTGTTATTATTAACGCGATTAAATTATATTTGCCGAGAAATGCGTAGACAAGAAACCGTTAGAGCGCCACAACGACAACAACAACTATCGAAAAATCGAACAACCGAGCGATCGAACGACCGACAAGCAACGACGACCACGACGCTTTGAGACTCACTGAACGAACACAGCCAGACTGGCCGCAGTCGCGACTGTCTGCTGCTGATCTCTGTCTCCCTCTCCCACTGCCTCTCTGTGACGCATGTGAGCGGCGAAGAGCAAAGAGAACACAAGAGCAACAGTCCCCAAAATGCGCACGTTTTTGTTGTTACTTTTGTTAAAACAGTAGCAAACGCATGTACACACACACACACACACACACACACACATTCACATGTAAATTGTGTGTACACACATTGGACAAGAAGGAAAAGCGAAAATAGAGTACAAATTGCAAATGAATTGATCTTCGTTGTCTCGCATGCGTCATGCAGAGCTTTTTCCCATAGGTAAGCCAAGAGAGCTTTTCAGGCTAGACAGCACGTTGAAAGCTCTTACTACGAAGTAAAACCGGTATTTTAATACCCTTACGAGGAAATGTTAATGAACTTAGTAATTAATTTAGTTAAATAGTGTAAATTTCGTTATATTTCATAATCTTTGTCTGGTACACAACATAATTTATGTATTTTAAGTACTTTATCTATTAGCTGCTTGCAGCTTGCGTCTCTTTCTCCTCCACATCCGGGGGCAGTTCTATGTGAACTGCAGCCAAAGCCTCACGTATCCAGGCGGGTATGGGATCCTGGTCAAAATGCCTGGCCATAAAATCGCGCACGAATTGGGGGAACTCGTCGCGTTGCACCGCCTCGCGCATGGAGGTCAACAGACGCAGCTGATAGGCCACATTGTGAATACTGAGCAGAGAGCTGGACACGCTCTCATTGGTGGCAATGTGATGTAGATATGAGCGTGTATATCGTTTGCAGGTGCTGCAGATACACTCCTTGTCAATGGGTTCCATGTCGTGTTTGTATTTCTGTTGCTTCAGATTCAACTGCCCACGATCCACAAGGGCACAGCCGAAACGTGCAGTTCGCGTGGGAAATACACAATCAAACATATCAATGCCCAGAGCGACGCACACAACCAAATCCGCAGCGAACCCGACGCCCATCAGATAACGTGGCTTATCACGCGGCAATCGATCGGTGCAAACATGCACCATGCGCCAGAAATCATGTTTGCTCTCCCCGCCGCTCAGTCCACCAACAGCAAAGCCGCGCACCTTGCGCTCCATCAGGGCACTGACACAGCGCTCTCGCAGCGGCACATCCAGACCGCCCTGAACAATGGGGAACATGGACTGATCATCATCACGTGCATGCGCTGCAATGCAGCGATCCACCCAGCGTATTGTACGCTCCATAGCCTCTTCGACGCGCGGCCCTGTCGTCGTTGTCTTCACCACATCATCCAGCTGCATCATGATGTCCGCTCCGATGGCATTCTGGATCTGCATCGAGTGCTCCGGAGTCAACATGCACTCGCTGTTGTCAAACGGAGATCGGAAATTGACACCGCGCTCATCAATCTCTGCCAGCTGCAGAAGTGACACCATTTGAAAGCCTCCCGAATCCGTTAGTATGGCTCTGGGCCAGCCCATGAAGTTGTGCAGTCCGCCAGCGCGCTTTAAAGTCTCGATGCCGGGTCGCAGTCCCAGATGATACGTGTTTCCCAGCAGTATTTGACAATCCAATTCGATTAACTGATCCGGCAGTATACCCTTCAGCGTACCCTGTGTGCCCACTGGCATAAACACGGGCGTACGCACCTCGCTGTGCCTGCAGTAGATGGACAATGTATTAGAAAAAGATTAGTCATCCCAATAAATGTTAACTATTACCTCAGTGTCATCAGACCAGCGCGCGCCTTGGAAACGGAACACTCCGCGACCACTTTATAGGTCAAGGGAGGTATATGACTGGGACTCATTTTATGTTTACGTTGATTGTTTGTTTATATTTAATGTTTAAATAAATTTGCTACAACACGTGCAGCACAACAAAACGTAAACAAATCGTTGCCGCACTTTAGTGTGACCGCGTTTCGCGAACATCAAATTTATGGCGGAAAAAAAAATACCAGACCTCATGTAAATAATCGGAGAATGGATATTATCGATATTTATTCATTCATTTAAAAACTACCAACGTAATATAAAATATTTGAACTTTCACAGGTAGAAAATTAACTAAAATTAAACATCTTCAAATTTTAGCAACCGTTTATCCACTTACATTAATATGTTCTTTATTTGTTGTTAATTTTCAACGCAACCTTTAATGGTTTCATATATATTTTATTTATATACAAATTAAAACTACTCATATTTTAGCTAATTAAATGTTGATGATGACAATTATGTAATGATGTGAAACTTGAGGTAAACAATCTGTTCGCATGTATGCATAAATCAAATACATAATTTAAGTAAATCAATTAATAAACCTATAAATAACGTAAGGAGCTTCAAGCATTTTCATAGCGAGATTTCATCATTTTCTTTATGTAGGTTTTGTAATCATCGCCAGGTGCCAGCGAGCCGCCTTTGTTGCCCAAACCGACATTGCTGGAACGTTGTTCAGCCTGATAAATAAACAAATAATTTATAATAAACATACACATAAGATTTAGCACTTTGTGTACCTCAATAATTTGTGTGCGTCCCTGATTCTTGCGTCCCAGTCCCTGACCCTCTGACCAGCCCATTTTCTGTAGCAAACGACTACCCACGTTGCTGGAACTGATGGGCATGGCGGGTGCAGGGCCACCACCTCCATCCTTTTGCCGTTTTTGCATATTTTTGATCTCGTGCTCGAAACGTTCCCGACTACGATTCGGCGGCGGTGGATCACCCTCGCCATACTTAAGTCGACGTTCCTTGGCACGATCGCGATAGCTAGACATAAAAAGAGAATGTTAGATGATCCTTTGGTTAAAGATTACTCCACTTACGATAAGCCTGCGGCTATGGCATCCTCGTTGTTGGCAGTGGAGCCACTGCTGCCACCTCCCATATTGAACTTGGCCAGATTCTCCTTGTGTAGATTGGACATTTTTAAATGCTTTTGCAGAATGTCATGAGATTGGAAGGCACGTTTGCAGAGCAGGCAGGTTAGCTTTTGGAAGTCTACATAGTCCATTTCATCAACGGCACCTCCTGCGCCTCCGCCTCCTCCACCACCGGCAACAGCAGCAGCACTTGGTGCACCGGCATTGTCTTCATCGGAATCGGAACCACCGCCATAGGCATTGACCAATTTATTGATGGGTGCAGCAGCAGCTGGTGGCGATACATATTCGTTGAGCTTGCCACGTTCCTTCTTTTCCAGTATTGAAAAGCCAACATCGGCGTAGGCGCCACCTGCTGCGGCACGCGATGTACTCGGTGCCTCACCAAGATCACCGCGTCCGGGCAGTATGGGTTGTGGTGTGGCCACAACTGTGTAATCCTTTTTCTGATTCAGCTGCTTGGCCCACTTTTCCATGTCTTTGACAATCTTCTTGGCCACCTTTACTTTGTCATGCTTATTATTGTCCTTATCCTTGCCCTTCTCCTTCTTCTCATCCTTCTGATCCGCCTGCAAATCCTGCGCCAACGACTCTTGCAGCGCTGCTTGCGTTGACGCGGGCGTGGCCAGAATGTACGTGCTGCGTCGCTGATCCCAATACAAATAGGCTCCGGTCTCATTGTTGTAATAATATTGTGAGTGTGCATCATAGTACAGTCCCGTGCTGGGATCGTAGTAATAGCCAGAGGTTTCATCATACTGGTAACGGCTGACATCCGGCGTAGCTGTGGACATAAAAATAAATATAATAAATGTAATAATACCAATAATAATCCTAATGATAATAGATACAAATATCCTCGTTGCACTCACGATAAGTTTTGCCATCGTTGCCACGCGGAGCGACTACAGTCTGTGCCGCAAAGGTTGCCTTGACTGCAGCTGCGGCTTGAGCCGCAGCCGTTGCTGCCGCCGTGGCAGTCGTCTCAATGTTGCTCATTTTCTTCTGCTTACGCTGTATGGCCGACAGAGCTACAGCTGCACCTGAATTGGCCTCCGTCACCTGCCCATCGGCGCCAGTGAGCAGTTGTCCGCCTCCTTTCTTGATCTCAGCTATATAGTAATCCGTATAGTATTGCACATAGTGTGCATGCTCCGCTGACGATGAGGCATACAACGAGGCGCTATACTCCGCGAGACGTGGCACATCTGCCAGCGTGTACTCTCCTCCTGCATCCGAAGGCGGCACTGCAGCCAAGGCGCCACTATGTATATTGGCACCCGCAGCACCGCTGCCAGCTGCCTGAGAATCTTTTGGCAGCAATTGACGATTCTCACTGTCCATGCAATAGCTGACCATAACTAGAAGAAGAATCGTTCTATATATAGAGAAATCTTTGGAGAAGCAAAGAGCAAGCAGCCTCACCATCGCGATCATCGATACGCAGTGGGGGATCCAATGCGGTTAGTGCATTGTGCACATCCATGGAATCGACAAGAGTTTCAAAATTCAGGTAACAAAATCCACGTGAGGTTTGTGTGAGTGTATCGCGACTGATGAGCACCTTCGTAATGGTTTTGGCATACTTCGGAATGAGCTTCTGTAGCGCTGTCAAGACACTTTCCTCCGTGGTCAAGGCATCCAAATTCCGCAGCATGATTTCTATAGTAAACACGAATGTAAATGATTCATATTCATCAACAAAATGAAACCAAACTCACTCTTTGTTAGAATCGGGCTAACTTCATCGATGCCCTCGCCGCCGCCGGAGCTTTCAGTGCGCGATGAGCTGCAGATGAAACAGGAGAAGCGACGCTTGAAGTTGTAGACGCCACACTGGAAAAAAAGAATAATAATTAGACTCAAATAGATTGGGAAACAAAAGGGGTTATCTCTATACTAGTTATATACATATGGTATAGGGTTTACAATAGATTCTTCCATTGAATTAAACTCTCCTCTAAGTACCAATCAAGAAGTATACACTTTACGGGGTCAGAGGAGGTATCTCCCTTAACAAGTGTGATTCTCACCTTAACGCAATTCCAGTCCGTGATCCGTCTGTGGCTGTACTGCAAAGAGACCCGTTGATCCCCAAGCTTCAGTGAGCCCTGCATGAAAAGAAGGGAAGAGAGAAGAGGGAAATGGTATCGATTAGTTCAGTTAGATCTTTGGGCTAGCGTAAGTTGCACAGAGTACACAGTCACCAGGTTGCTTCTGTGTTTTTTTTTTAACGCGCAGTAGTTGATGCTGTTGTCGTTGTTGTTGTTTATCGTTGCACATGTTTGTTGTTGTTGTTCACATTTCTCCGCAATAAATTGAAATGTTTACCTTAAGTTCAGTTTGCCAATTGAAACAAATTAAAGACACGTTCAATGAGAACTAAAAGAATTTGATAAGAAAAGGTGATGAGCCAGAAGAAATTTTAATTTTTTTTTGTTTTGGGGTAACTGAACTTAAGGTATATTCGATATTATTGTTGCCGTTGAGTTTTGTTTGCTTGGTTGTTGTTGGTTTCTTTGTTGTGATACCTGAGTTAATTCCATCCAACGTGTTGCTTCCTCAACGGTATTAAACTCGACAAATGCGAAACCGCGTGATGCACCTAAATTTTAGATAGAAGCAGATACAAAATGTTTTTGTCAAAAAATGTAGTTTGTTTAATATTCATGTAACATTTTGGATATTTGTTTTTCTATTTCATTTTTTTTTCTTTTTGTATGTTTTTGTTGTCGTTTGTATAGGAGGAGGAGGCCAACTATGTATGGTCAATTTTGGTTGCTGGTGCTGCCAAGTTAACACAAAGAGAAATACTTACGCCTCTTGTGTATACATATATAGATATATATATTGATTTGTATCACTAGATAAGAATAATGCTAGTCTATAACTAACTGCTTCGATATGGTAACCCACCTGTAGGACGTTTGCGTATAACGCGTATGGAAATTGGCTCCATATTCACTTGGATTAATGCGCCCATGATCTGTAGAGCAATGAAATAGATTAGAAGAGGGAACCAGGCAGATCCTTGTTCAATCGCACTTACATCCGCCTCAGTGATGTGCTTCTTCAGACCAAATATAATGATCTGATTCAGGGCCTCGTTGCTGGTGCGGACGTGATTCCGCCGATACTGGCTATCATCGCTCTCGTCGCTGTCGTAGCTATCCTCCTCGGAGGAATAACGCCTGTCGCGATCACGATCACGATTACTGCTGGACATGGCAGTACTATTATTTCCATTTCCATTACTATTATTACTGTTGTGGGAGCGATATTCACGGCTGGGGAATGTAAACAAATTGTCGATATTAATATTTTACTATATTTTTTTTTTGTGTCTGTCTGTCCATACTTGCGCTCTCTATCGTAGTCGTTATTGCGCTCACGTGGCTCTCGATCGTAGTTCTTCCAGCGCTGATCACGGTCACGATCCCGTTCACGATCCCCCCGATCGCGATCACGCTCATTATCGTAACCATCGTCGCGACGATGGTAATTACTGCGTGAATTATTATAGTTACTGCTGTAGCTGCTGCCACTGCCGCGCTCCTCTTTGTAGTCATCATTGATCAAATCACGATATAGATCTTTGTCATCGTTGCCCGTGTTGCGGTAATGATGCATCGAACGTTCCCGACTGCGTGAACGTGAATTGCGACGCCTGTAGCCGCCTTGATCTCGGTTACGGTCTCTATGTGTGTGGGTGTGTGTGTGGAAGATCAATATAATTTAATTGATATTTATTTATTTCGGATGTTACTTACCGCGAACGGGAACGGGAGCGACTGTAGCGCCTATATTGGTTGCCGCTATTACCCCCGCTGCCACCTCCACCACTACCGCCGCCGCCACTGCCGCCAGAAAAGCTGCGTCCATATCGCGAATGCGAATCCATGTTACGCGTACCTGGAGCCGAATTCGTATGAAATCCTTGAAAACGTGTGTGTGTGGGTATAACTAGCAACAATTACCACGTTGGTCACTCATTAGGTGAACTTCCTTTGCGCCCCGATTCGATTTGTTTTCTGAACTCGCTTTAAATGTATTTATTTTTACAATAGGCACACACACACAATATTAATGGAAAAACTTTGCCTGTTAGTACCATTCACACAAAACGCCTACTTGGTTATCGATGATTATTCTGGTTTGGCATAAGAACATTTCAAATACGATAAGTGTAACAGGTATTGACGTCACGAGGTCTCTAGGAATATAATTTAGCTTAAAATAAAAGATACGAGAATTATAAAAATATAATATCAAGTTATTTGCTTCCCTGTTTACTGTTATTTCTCCGTTAAAAAGAGATTATAATTTTTTATTTATTTTTACATTATATTGTATCGATAGCTTTGCATGACATAAAATTCCCACAAAGAGGAGTGCTGTAAAACACGAACAGCATAATGAAATTGCAGACTGCAGCCCTGACAAGGTGGGATATAGGTTGTTTAGTACAAACGTGCTGGGGAAAAACCAACTTAATATATTTTTCATCAAAAAAAGGTTATCCCCACGAAAGAAGACAGTGTACATCAAAACAAATCACAGTACATAATAAAGTGCCAACGATGAAGAAAGTGCTATTAACAAAATCACAAAAGATTTGTGTAACGACCCCCGAAATTAAACTGAAACCTCAGAATGGGGTCACAGCTCCCCCCACCATCTGTTCGACGGGTGTCATACGCGTAATGCCCATGCAAACGAAGGTGATCACCAATACGTATATTCAGCGTAAATCACATCAGTCCATTTACGAGGACATATTCAAACAACTTATGCGCCTGCCCGATAAAGACTTGCAGAAACGCGTAATAGACGCTATCAACGGTCGTAGCGATAAGTCGCCTATCTCGAGCGTTAATCAGTGTAAACAATGTGCGAACAACAGCAACAATGAACAAAAACCCCAAAAAGTGAATGCGTCAACACAAACGGACGAAACGAAATTAATATTAGATACTAAAGAAGAGACTAAAGTTAAAAACGAAACCCCAAAGAAAGAGGAAAATAAAGTTAGTGTCAAAGCAACAGATTCCCTTCCGAAGAAAGAATGTGCCACACCAACCCAACCCGCTTCACCGCACCCTACAACAACTGCCCCTCAAGACAGCAAACCTTCGGAGACCCCAGCAAAAGTGCCCCGAAAACGTGGAAGAAAACGAAATACATGTGTGCCACAGGTGGTCAAGAGATCTGCGGCTCAGATGGCACTGCAGGAGCGCGAGGATAAGCAGTTGACACCCTTGCCTCCAGTCAAGAAGAAGCGACTGGAACCTACCGTAAGAGAAGTGCCAAAAGTGTCTTGATATTTCCTAAATCGTTGTTTTATTTATTACAGGAACCCAGTCCTAGTGCGAGTCCTTCTCCCCTTATAAATGGCTCCATGCAGCGACGGGATTCAGTGTTCTCCAACAGCTCCTTGGGCCTAAGTGACGTCAACTTGCTTGATCTATGCGATCATGTGGATAATTATATTACAAACGACAACCATACCAAACAAACCATACTCACTACAATGGCACACGAGTTCCTAAGATCCCATCAAATGTCCGACGAGGGTTTGCTGTAAGTGACCTGATTTCCCTGTGTGATTCCCCCCTTTTCATCGTTTTTGTTTTCTTTGTTTAAGGCCCATACACGATGCAATACTGAATGGAGATCTATACGGTGTGCAGCGCCAGGTTTATGTTTGGTCCAAGCTTAAGCAGAACGTGGACTTCAATGAACTGCTCACCGCCGATGGTGAGGATTGTTTGCAGCTTGCGCTGACCAACGATTGTGAGCCGGAGATTGTGAAGATTATCATCAATGCTGGCGTATTACCGAATCATGTGTACGAAGACTCCAACACGGCGCTGCATCTGGCGGTGATCAACAATGTGCATCTGGATTCATTGCGTCAACTGATGCTGAAGATTGACCTGCAATTGCTGCTGCAGACTAACGACGATGGCTACACTGCGCTGCACATTGCCGTGCGACATAATCGCTACAAAATGGCTGAGATAATTTGCGATTGCATTGATCAGCGGCAACTTGGCAGACCTGTCTATAGGCGTGTAAGCTTAGACGCGGAAACGGATGAGGGAAAACAAACCGAGGGCCAAAACAAAACGCAAGATCATAAGGATGAGAAGAAGTTTGCCAAGTTCTATGAGCGAGCATGCGATAAACTTGAGCACAACAAAGAGAAGCTGATGGGTCGACGCCTCAAGACCGAGATTCTTAATGCCAGCGAAGCGAGAGCCGGCAATGCTGCCTTATTCTATGCCGTCGAAGGCGAACTGGAACACATCTGCTACTTTTTGTTGGCGCATCTTAGCGACCCCGACGAGGAGAACCTCAGCGGACACAGCCCGAAAAGTTTTCATTATGAGTTTGCTCGTGTGTTGCGTATAAACCTGAAAATCGCTCGCATTATGGATAAAGTAATTGGCATTTTAAATGGCAAATCAAGCTGAGGAACACACTAATTGTACTATACAAATATACCTATATTTATTTTGTTTATAAGAATGAAGTTTTGAGTTGATTAACCCCAGGAAAGTTCCCAATTTGTGTATTGAATTTTACTGAGGTTTATGGGCTGCAGGGAAGGGGGCAGATTCTGTTGCCTCTTCAGCGGCGTCTTCTTCCCCTTTCTTCGCTTCTTCTTGCGTTGACTCACTGCAATATAAATGATGTAATGTGAAATATGACGCAAATTTCACCAAATTCTAATGACGCACCAATTTCCTCGAGTTGCTTCAACTGTTTTTCGTTATAATGACTGAAATTGCAAAGCAGCTGAAATTTACAGTAGCCAGCCAGGTAACGCTTGCAAGGCTTCTTTATGCGCTCCTCAGCCAGTATCTTACGTGGATCTATTTATGAAATGATTTATAAATATATATTTATTGTCAGTTCGTAATTTATTGCCTGCCTTCAAAGCGCCGCATGTAGGTTGCCTTCGCTGCGCTGTGCAAGACGCCTGCGTTGTGTAGCTTTCTCACATTCAGATCATTCTTCATGAAGCAGCAACAATAGTCGCAATAATAGCTCTTGCCACCCATTTAAATAGTTTAAATTTAACTTTTTTTTATTTCACATTAAAATGGTTTGTTTACAAACAAACGAGTTATTTATGGCGCAGTGCTGCCAACTTGATAAAATATGAAATATACTAAATATACCTAATGCGTGGGTATTTAACAACACTCTTCTGCAGTGCTAATTAACAACAACAAAGAAAATGTCGCAAAGTGCATTGTATATTTATTTGAAATAATTTAATTGTATTTATATTTAAGTGAAAAATTAAACTCCCGTGCAATTATGTTTTTACCAGAAACAGCTGTGTTCTGTATAACACTCATCGTATACGGCGCCATACTATTGCTACTCATCTACTACGTGAGTTTGTTGCCGGAAAAGCGCAAAGTGAAAATTGTTTTCACTGCAAAATTTTACAGGTGCTCACGTTGGCCGACTTAGAGTGCGATTACCTGAATGCACAAGAGTGCTGTCGGCGTCTAAATTTCTGGGTCATACCCAAATTTGGCTCACATGCGCTGCTCAGCTTTCTGCTGCTCATTTGCGGGTAAAATACAATCTAATAAGATTGTTATTTTGTATTTCTAATAAGAATATCTCCTGCAGGGAATGGGTGATGTTTCTGTTCAACTTGCCCATGGTGCTGTGGCTCTTCTATGAGCAACAACGACAGCGTCGCGACAGTCTGGGCGTCTACGATCCCGTGGACATACACAGTCGTGGCCTGTTGAAGGTGCATCTGAGGAACTGCATGATCTATTTGGGCTATTACTTTATTATGTTCTTCGTAGGACTCTACTTGTGAGTGGCATCATCTCTATATACAATATCTACATATATAATATACGTATCCATGTTTCTAGCCTCATCTCTTCGCTGCTCAAAGGGGATCCCATCAAGCGGCACGAGAACGATGAAATTGTCACGGGTTTCTAGACCGGCAAGGACTTCCAGAACGCTCAACGCATATTTTACCTAGTCGCACAACTTATAGACTTATTTAACAGACAGTAGCGAGAAAAGACTTTTATATGTTTCACCAATCAGTCGCCCTAAGTTATCCACTTGACCAAGACATCCCTTATCATTATCATCGTTATCATTTTGTCTATTTATTTCATAACTAGCATCTTCAGCCATTTAAGCGTATTCGAATAATAATAATATACATCACAAATTATGGATATATGTACAGTTAATATGTTAATACCTATCACCCAACTACTGTAGAAAGTCCACAACCTCCTCGAGCTCACGCTGTCGCGCCTGTTTCTGTGCCCAGCGTGCCTCGGCTGTCTTCACGTTGACCACCCAGCGATCGTGGGCCAACTTGATGCCACAGACGCCGTTGTCCAGTTTGGGTGCAGTTGAAGCACCTTGGGGATTGCTGGTTGTCTTGCCCATATAGGTTTGTGCATCAGAGCGTGGATGACGCCGCTTGGCGGGGCACAGTTTGCCACCCTTGGGGAACGGTGGCTCGGCCATGTAATGTTTGAGGCAACCCTGATGGAACAGATGACCACAATAGACGCGCTCCACAAATCCATCGGCATGTTCGTCCAGTACGAGGTTCTCTGGTTGCTGCGGCAGCACAGGATTCTCACAGATCGGACACAGTTCCATGTAGAAATCCCTCGTGGCCTCCAGACAGAACTTGAGCGTGCGATAAAGACTGCGTCTGGGTCGAAAATTGGCCAGTTCATCCTTGTTGAGACGCAGTGGTGGCTCAACACACTGCCGTGCTATCTCGCGGGATTGGCCGTTTAGGTACCGTACCAGTACATTGGGTAGATTCGATTCCTGGCCACGCAGCTCCACGCTCTGATCGGGATATGTGTCCGGAACGGCGGCTGTGACACGATATACATAACGTCCACCGCGGGCAATCAGTTCCACACAGCTTGTACGCTGGCGCAACTTCAACTGGCTAGCTGCATCCTGTGTAACCTCTGGACTCTTTAGGTCTGTGCGCAACTGTTTAATCTCATCCAGACATACACAAAGCGGATTATCCAGCAAATACTGCTGGGCAAAGGCCAAAACTCGCAGCGCCTGCGGCTCACCCAAATTATCCCGTGCATACACGTCTATGAGGCGTGTCAGCTCGGCCAGCAGCTTGTCCGAGTAGTGGCGACTCTTTAACTCGACCAGAATTGAGGAACTCTGGGGATAGTTCTGAGCCGGAAAACGTAAACAAACTGTCATCGAACGATTAGGGCGGTCTGGGAGCAGGTCGACTCTCACAAGCGTCGCATTGCAAGTGATTAGTTTGCTGTTTTTTATTTGTCGCTCGCACTTTTCGCGTATTTCCACCAATTCACTGTTTATGAGATCCATATTGAAAGTATTATGTTGACGGTTGTGAAATGTTATTCTAATTAGAATTTTTGTTTAGAACATTTCCCAAGCGCCAGGGCTGCTGGTGCTATCGATAGCAGCAGCAGTGAGTTTGCCAATAAATATCGCAAAAAATGCAATATCGATGTTTTTTGAATATTGCTATATTAGTGATGTGCACTTTGAATTTGCATTTATACTACGGAGCTTAATTTTACTATATTCTGAACAAAACGAAATAAACAGATATACAAAAATAATTGTTGCTATTGTTAGGCATTGTTCTAAAAACCTAATTCAGCTGTGGAACACATTTAGGCTCTTTTACAAAGTATTTTGTACATTTCGATAAGCCGCCGATAACAAAGCACTTGCGATATTTAGCAGTTACTCAACATTTGATCATATCTAAAGCCGCCACGTTGTGACAAACACCGACTACACCGGAGCTGACGAAATTTACCGTGCAAATTGTTTTTAGCTGAAAGCGTCGCTTAAAAATGGTACTTGACTTGGATCTGTTTCGCAGCGATAAGGGAGGTAATCCCGATGCGGTGCGTGAGAATCAAAAGAAGCGTTTCAAGGATGTTGCATTGGTGGAGACAGTCATCGAAAAAGACACCGAATGGCGTCAGCGACGTCACACGGCAGACAACCTCAACAAGGTGAAGAATGTGTGCAGCAAAGTAATTGGCGAGAAGATGAAGAAGAAGGAACCAGTTGGAGAGGAGGGTGTTGCGGTGCCCGAGGAAGTACGTTCGGATCTGACGAAAATCACTGCCGACGCACTGCAATCACTGACGGTGAATCAGATCAAACTGTTGCGTGTGCTCATCGATGATGCGCTGACCCAGAACCAGAAAGACCTCGAACTGGCCGAGCAGACACGCAACACGGCATTGCGCGAGGTGGGCAACCATCTGCACGAATCTGTGCCCGTCTCCAATGACGAGGATGAGAATCGTGTGGAGCGCACGTTTGGCGATTGTACGAAACGTGGCAAATACTCACATGTGGATCTTATTGTGATGATTGACGGCATGAACGCCGAGAAGGGTGCCGTCGTGTCGGGCGGACGTGGTTATTTCCTAACTGGAGCAGCAGTATTCCTGGAACAGGCACTCATCCAGCATGCCCTGCATCTGCTCTACGAGCGTGACTATGTGCCACTGTATACGCCCTTCTTTATGCGCAAGGAGGTGATGCAGGAGGTGGCACAACTCTCGCAATTCGATGAGGAACTCTACAAGGTTGTGGGCAAGGGCAGCGAGAAGGCCGAGGAAACGGGAACTGATGAGAAATACTTGATTGCTACCTCGGAGCAGCCCATCGCTGCCTATCATCGTGATGAATGGCTACCGGAGGCTTCGCTGCCCATCAAATACGCCGGTTTGTCCACTTGCTTCCGTCAGGAGGTTGGCTCTCATGGACGCGACACGCGTGGCATCTTCCGTGTGCATCAGTTCGAGAAGGTCGAACAATTTGTGCTCACCTCGCCGCATGACAACAAATCGTGGGAAATGATGGACGAGATGATTGGCAACGCCGAGAAGTTCTGTCAATCTCTGGGCATTCCCTACCGTGTTGTGAACATTGTTTCGGGTGCCCTTAATCATGCTGCCTCCAAGAAACTGGATCTTGAGGCCTGGTTCGGCGGCAGCGGTGCCTACAGAGAGCTCGTCTCCTGCTCAAATTGCCTGGACTATCAGGCGCGTCGTCTGCTAGTGCGTTATGGACAAACCAAGAAGATGAACGCCGCTGTCGACTATGTGCACATGTTGAACGCGACCATGTGCGCTGCCACACGTGTCATTTGCGCCATCCTCGAGACACATCAAACCGAGACGGGCATCAAGGTGCCAGAGGTGCTGAAGAAATACTTGCCGGCCAAGTTCCAAGATGAGATTCCATTTGTCAAGCCAGCACCCATTGATCTGGAGCAGGCAGCTGCCGACAAACAGAAGTCCAAGAAGGACAAGAACAAGAAGGATCCCGCTGCCTAAGCTGATCTCTTTATCACTCTGTCTCTGCCCAATTCGATTGTCACTCAGCATAAACTCGGCTTGCAAGTCCAAAATTGTGTTATTATTTACGGTCATAAAATATTATAATATATTTATCGCATTTATAGCAAACGTTTTATAATTAAAATCCAAACAACATGCGCTTTTCAATGCTAGAAATATCTTTGTCTTTCATTAGTTGGGTTAAGGTTAAATCTTAATTCGAATGAGAGAATATTGTATTTCCTTCTCGGGTTGTTCCTATGCCTTAACTCTTTCCCTCCCCCATTCGAGACATTTCCAGCTGCGAGCCGGCAACGTAGGCCTTTTATATCGGTTGCCTAGACAACCTATTCCAACTTGTTGTTTATAAGTAATCTTTGCTTTTCCTTCTTATATGAAAATCAAATTGTTTCTAGTTCAATTTCAAGTTTTATAAGTAACTTTTAAGAATGTCGCAACTGAAACGTCGAGAGAAATCGACTAAGCTCACGCGCTGGGATCGCATACGCAAACGACAGGTTAATCCAAATCCGTTGGGCCTCAAATCGGATGCAGTACGTCGCTTCATTGAGGTCGACTATGTGGACAAGCGGCAATCGCAGCTGCTTATCGATGGGGAACAACCAAAGCAACTTAATCCCAGTGTCATTATGGATATGAGACATGAGATGGTGAGTTCAGAATATGATATAAATATAATATAATAAGAAAATTAATGAATATCAGATATTATTAATGAACATAAATAAAAGACAAATGTACTTAAAATAAATACATAAACATAGAACATAATATTAGATATAATATAATATACAATATATAATTAAAGATCAAAGATTGAACAGACATTATTGCTCAGCTAAGCCTCTTGGAATTTGCGTCTTTATCTTTCAATACTTCACGTATTTAGGGTAAAGAAAGAACTGATAATATAAGATAGTCCACATTGTACTTTGATATATGATTTAACGTACTACATAAGAAGTGCTTCAATTGATTATTCTCGATTTCTAAATATAAGAATTATCTGAAGAAGCCACCTGAAGATAATATGTTACTATCTGTGAAGTGTACATATTCTTTATTGATTCTAATTACAAGAATAAAACGGTTTATAAATAATATAATAATTTTTTGAAAAAGACCTTTGAAGATAATATATTATCTGCATAATGTTAATATACGAGTATATATATATATTATTTTATTATGAACAGAAAACAATTTCTAAATGGAAGAGTAAACTAAAAAAACTCCTTTAAAGATAATATAATGTATGATATATGTATGTGTAATCTGTTTTTTGGTTATGAAAAGTTGTTGATCATCAATATATCGTATTATTATATACATATGTTCTTTATAGGGTATAATAAACGTACATATACGTTTATTATACGAGTATACGAGTATTTTTTATATAAAAGAATATTTATTAGTGTATAAAAAAAATATTTATTTAAATAATAACAAACATATTAATAATGTTTTGAATGATCTCTTCCAATCTCTTTCCAATCCCTTTAGTTCTCGCAAATCCCCCGCAAGCTGCCGCTGGCGACAGTGGCACATGTCAGCACGCTGGAGTCGACCAAAGCACACAATCTGGAAGTGGAGGAGCGCTACGTGCACCATCAGCTACAGAAATTTCGACAGCAGCTGGCGCGTCAACATCCGCGTCTGCAGGAGCGACGTATTCCAGTGCGTCCCACCAAGCCGGACTTCAAGCTCAACCATGGCCCGTTGATGCAGAGTCTGGAGCAGGCGGCACGCCACATTGATAACTTCTACCAGACGCCAGTGGAGGCACTGACTCAAGCGGCACAGCTGTGCTCCCAGACAAAGCAGGTGGCAACAACATCGCTGGTGCGACAGCTGGAGGCAGAGCCCGAGGCGGACTGCGAGCAGAGCTGGGTAGGTGCGGAGCTGAAGCTACCGAATGGAGGAGGAGCAGTTGCTGCCATCGGCAGCATCGAGCTGGACATGGAGTATCGCAAGTTTAGCAAGCAGGTGCAGCTGGACGAGAGTCGTGCCAAGTTGCAGGAACGCTGTCGCACACCAAGTCCACTGCTGACCACTGAGGAGCTGCTCAAGCCGATGCGCGCCGCTGCCGAGCGCCAGATGCTGCACCTGCGCATGGTGCGACACGAGGAGGAGCTGCAGGAACAGCAGAAGCTACAGAAACTGCAGCAGCAGCAGCAGCCGGGAGAGGAGCCTGTAGCACCGCAATTGCAGCGTGAATCCTCCAGTTGCTCCAACACCAGCGATGGCATTGATTCCGTCATATCCGATCTGGCCGAGGAGGCGCTCTACGAGCTGCAAATGGAGGCAGTTGAGCAGCAGAAGGACCAACTGGCGGAGGTTGCAGTGCCAGCACCTAAGCACGTGCAGTTCCAGCTGCCTCTCAAAGTGCCAGAGCAGCAGCAGACACCCTCTCCCAATGGAGATCTCTTCGAGCCGCTGCTCATACGCCGCATTGAGGTACCCAAGGTGGTCCTACAGCCCAAGCAGCCGCCGTCGATAGAGCAGCACAATATGGAACCAGAGCAGGATTCGTGCAGCCTGAGCAGCGATGAGAAGGTGCCGCATGAGAAGCAACGCATCATTGAGCAGCTGTTCAAGGCGCGCAGCAACACGGAGCAGAATCTCATGCGCAAATACTTCCTGAAGTGGATACACTACACCAGCATGGAGAAGATCGAACGTGGCACGGGCAAAACGGGCGCCGATAACCGCGCACAGAAGATCAATGCGTTTCTGGACAAGATTAGGCAGGAGAAGCGACGGCAGCGCAACAACAAACAGCCAACGGCGACTTCACCAGTTCCAGTGTTGGAGAAGGCAGCACAGAAGACGCTGGAGCAGCGCGAGGAGGCTGTCAAATTGGCCAAGCAGTTTAAGAACAAGTAAGGTCCGGCTGCGGCTCCTAATCCTCATCCTCCTCACCCACTCCTCTTCCCCCACAGACTCAAAGTACAGCAGGACATCATTGATCTGCAGCGCATCAAGCTGGAGCGACAGGAGCGTTTGATAATGCAGCTCAAACTGCACAAGCTCAGCGACGAGGCCAAGGAGGCACGCGAGGATCTCAAGCAGGAACTGAAGAACGTCATCCGTTGCGGCGATCCCAAGGCAAAGGCCAAGGCCAAGTGTCTGCAGCTCATTGGCAGCCTACGCGACGCGGAGGACGAGGAGTTCGAGCGACTGCAGGGCAAGGCGTTGCTGCAGCCACGTTTCCTGCAGCACATGCAGGAGCGTGCCCTGGAGCGCAGTGTGCGGCACGAGCAGGCGCGTCAGCGTCGCGCACAGGCAGAAGCCGAGCGCGAGGCAGCCAAGCTGGCGCTGGAGGAGGCAAAGGTAAGTGCAGCAGCACCTCAACCAACGCAAGTCTCAATCTCATCAACTGCCAACAGCGCCAGGAGGATGAGGAGGCCAAACGGTTGCGCATGGAGGTGCTCAAGGAGCGGCGTCGTCAGGAGAAAATGGCCAAGGTGCTGAAGGAGCGAGAGAGGCAACGTTTCATTGAGAATCATCGCAAGGCTGTGCAGTTCCATCGTCGTCTGCTGTTGCGCCGTGTGGGCCTCGAGGCATTCAAGCGTCTGCTCCAGCGCAAACGGGACAATCTGGTCAAGTGCGAGGAGTTCCGCCGGCGCCTCTACAAGCGGAACTTCTTCAACGCCTGGCGATCCTACACAGAGTACAAACAGGCGCAGAAACGCACTCGAGCCAACCTATGCTATCGTCGCATCACAAAGCGTCGCGCTCTACGCGCCTGGATCATCTATGTGCAGGAGCAGCGCAAGAAGATGCAGGTGGCCATCGACTGGCATGCGCTGCACACCTTGGAGCATTACTTCGAGCGTTGGCTCAACTATGCCACCAACTGCCGCCTGGTCGAGGATACCAAAATGCGTCAGGCCATTTCGCATCATGAGTGGTAAGTGAAGAGGTTCCTCCAGAGATCTTCCCTCTAACTGTTCCTTCTTCTTAATGTGCAGGCATCTCAAGTGGAAGGTGCTGGACTGCTGGCAACGCTTGCCGCAGATCTTGCGCCTCGAAAAGGAAACCGAGGAGCGTCGTCAGCGTTGGCGCATGAAGATCTGGGAACTGCTGCCCGACTACAAGCCCAGGGAGGACAGCCTGTGGTAGTCCACATATATATATATATATATAGATGACATATCCATTTATTATAAGCATACATATATGGTTTCTCATCCTGACTTTAACTTAGTTATACAGAGTTCTAAATAAATGTTCCACTATAGAGAGCCAGGGAGTTGACTTTATCAAGCAGAGCTAAAGAAGGAACTCAAGTTCAATAAATAGATCTTCAAATAAACTTAAACTTATCTACCGATTTGAAAACAATATAGTGCAAGTAATTTGTAAAATATAATAAAACAATATCTTATCCACTTCCTAATATGAGATATTTCCAATTTTAATATATATCTAGATTCAATTCAAAGTAATTTCTAAATGTATCTAATTAATTACTTTCGGTTAATTGATTTAATCACGATTAAAGTTCCACACACACAAACATATATCGCAATATCTATAAGCCCTAACTGTGCGCTATATATCGACCTACTTATTTTGCATATTACGAAATTTTTACTTAATTCACATAGCTTAGGATTCAGCTGAGTCTGGCGAACGAAATACAAGTGCTTGCAATACTATATTGAGACTATCGGCAGCACTATCGTTGGTACTATCGCAACAAGTCTATTACAAGTTCTCTATATTCTTTCATTATCTTGAGCGATAGTACCAACGATAGTTAGCAGCAAGTTGAATCACTGGAACTATTCTTATTACTATCGCCAACAGCAAGTCCTTACAGTTCTGAACAATTTGTTTTAATTGAGCGATAGTACTAACGATAGTTCATTTCAACATGGCACACCAATTGCTGAGTCTGGCGAACGAAATACAAGTGCTTGCAATACTATATTGAGACTATCGGCAGCACTATCGATGGTACTATCGCACAAGTCTGTTAAAACTTTTCTTGGTAGATCGAACTATGTTAAAGTTGCGCGATAGTACCAACGATAGTTAGCAGCAAGTTGAATCACTGGCACGCGAGAACTATCGTTGTTACTATCGCCAATAACAAGTCCTTACAGTTCTGAACAAATTGTTTAAATTGAGCGATAGTACCAACGATAGTTCACTTCAACATGGCACGCCAATTGCTCCAGACACGATTACGATTTGCATTGCCGGCAGGCATGCGATTATATTCATGCAGCGTGGTACCGCGCCACCAGAGATACAATTGTCGCACCAGCACGAAGGTGATGTATCCAGAGATTAGCATTGCATAGGCGGCAACAACAAAAGATATGCCCAGTCTGTGGAGGAGAATAAGAAGAAGTTAGAGGTTCCCGTTCCAAAGCAATTCCATCAGGCCTCTACTCACTCAAAGTCCTCAAAGACCTCGCTACAATCGTCGGGCAGCAGCAGCGGTATGCCCAGTAGACGCACCACCAGGAAGGGATGACAAACCGCAGTCAGTGTCAAATTGGCGCCCAGCAGTAGGGCACACAGGGAGAGTACCAGTGTGACCAGATAGCAGCGATAATTCCGTTCCCCAATGCAACAGTTAAGCCAGAAACTGTGATGGGAGCGCCGCTTCACGCAACTGCCGCACACGGCACAATGATAGGCGCGACTGGGCGTTACCTTGCGGCAAATTTCACAAATATTGGGCGTGCCATGTGGCTTCATTAGGCCAGCACACTCCGAGCTATTGCCAGCTTCGTCATCGTCGTCATCATCATCATCAATTCCCAGTACAGTGTGCTCTGCCTGTTGTTCAGCTTGCTCCTCGCCACTGGATGCTTCAGTGATGCCAGGCAGCTCATCCTTGGGCGTTGTGCCATATTGTGCTGTCACCAGATTCAGTGGAGCCAATTGCTTGGTGCGATGCAGCGAATAAAGTGCTCCAAATGACAATATTAACAGCAAGTAATTCTCCTCCGGCAATAGTTCCAGCAACGGCACCTCACACTCAAATATCACCACCATGTAGATGACCGAAAAGACTATCCAGCTGAGAAAGAACGTAGTCTTCGTCGCAGTCCGCTCTGCCAGCTGCAGACCCCAGCTGGTGAAACCGATGAGGGCCAACATTAGCACTACACCAGTCTTGGCATTCAGTGCCGCCAGTCCCATCATCAGAGGCACTATCAGTGCCGGCGCCAGGGCAGCGGGTGAGATACGTTTGGCGCCGCCACGCCATGGCAGGCGCAGGCGATCCTGGAATGCAATCAACATACCGTCCAGGTTGTGCTTCTCGATGCGTTTACACGTGATAAGGCTGTTGGTATTAAATTTCGAATTTTTATGAGTCCAATTTGAATTGTACAATTAAAAGATAAGAGCAACGAAAGAGAGAGACTTTGAGAGGGCCGTAAAACGATTAGAGAAACTATAACAACTATAACTATAAGAATGCTATAGTTGAAAGTGGTCTACTGCTATATACCCGTTATCTACCTCCAGAACATTTTTTCTTACAACTTCTTCAACTTTGGTGTTTAGTGTATTTTCTTAAAAATTCATGTTTCTTAAATATCTTCCATGATAATTATTCCTTCGCGATTTAGAAATTATTTGTATGAATCATATTATTTTGTGCGCACCAAAATTTACGTTTTGCCGAAGGGGGCGTGGTCAAATTGTAGAATTAGGATTTATAATAATAAATAAATACTGTTACTAAATTTAGTAGTTCTACCTCTTATTGTCTCACAGATCTAGGCTTTCTTACGGCCGCTCAAGAATATTTATTTTTTCACTTTGTGGGATCAGCCACGAGTTATTTTGCTGACCTGACAAATTTATTTTCTGCGAATTAAGACCAAAAGGCAGTGCGGTAGGAAGGAAACCTTCTTCAAATTTAGGAAATAATGAAATAATCGCAGAATTCAAAACGTATAAGAACTCGAAAAACTGTGCTCTAAACTCTTAGTCCTAGAACAGATCTTATACATACATAGGTTACACTACAAATCCTCGTATCAAATTATAATAAAAAATTCAGTTTCGGCTTTCACAAAGTTCTTATACCCGTTTACCACATGGTTAGCGGGTATAATTAACTACGATAAGGGGTGCAGATAGAATTCACCGGAATTGAAATTTTGCGTATGCTTGTACATACATACATATGTACATATGTATATGCGCACGGCGCAATTAAAAGGAAGTACTTCCTGTCTACATATTCCTTAAATTCTTAGTTCGGGTGTGTGTGTGTGTGTGTATTGGTTTGTTTTTCATGCCTACCGCGTGCATACCAAGTCAAAGTGTTCGCAATTACAACAGCATCCTAAGATATGAGAGTGCTGCTTATCGTGTGCAATGTATTCACAACAGCAAAGGGTTTGCTTTGTTTCCTCCTCCTCCTCGCGCTTTTCGGCTTCTGTCGCGGCAATGAAGAAATTCGCCATCGCATCGATTTGGGGCATTGCGAACAGAGAAACAATTTTTGTTTTGTTTTCCACGCAGCGTGTAGGAGAATAATTTGTTGTGTAATTAGTGTAAGGCCAGTTGCAAGCCAAGCTGTAAGCTTCACATTTGTAATTTATTTATTTTATTTTGTAAAGAGTGATTAATTTTTATCGGCACACAAAATACTCACACAGTCGCGTCGCGACGACAAAAACAAAACCCCAACTGTTTGCCGACTTAGCACAGGGTGTTTCACGCATTTCGCAAGTTGCATAATAAATCATCGCATATTGTCGATAGTTTTATACATCGCCCATTTTATTCGAACTTTAATTCAATTATTCCTCTTTTTAAATTCTCAGCAGCCTGCCACACTTCGTTACTTTTAAAAACTTTTCCAGATTTTATAACATCAACAAACTGTTCCAGGCCACCACCAACACCAAAGTAATGTGATTTGGCAGCTACCAAAACGATACCGTCAGTTTTTAAACGTTCTTTAAATGTATCTAAAAGCTTTTGCTGATTCTCAATATTATATATGGTTTCTGAAGTCAATATAAGATCATATTTTTCAAGATCCTTCGTAAGTTCCGTGAAATGTAACCAGTCACCAGCATAGAAACTACATTCAGTAGTTAGCTGCTCCAGTTTTTCATCATCCGTGGACGTTTCTTTGCAGTTCAGTAATACATTCGGCATTGTAATTGTTTCCAAAACGTCCCTATTCTGAAAATGTTAAATATAAAGTAAAGAATAAAGATATTTTAAGTAACTAGATGATTGGTAACATACGTAATCCTGAAAGTCAACCTTGGCACCACATTTTAAAGCATAAATTCCCAGAAGACCAGATCCACAGCCCAAGTCTAGGATTCGTTTACCTTTCCAGAACGTTTCTTCGAAATTTGTCGATAGATAGAGCAAAAGGTCGTCTGTGCATTCCCAAATTTTAGCACCGCCTAAAAAGAAAATTTGTTAATAAACAACTAGAAGGTTACACTCACAAAACATACCTTCATAAACTCCTGCTATTAAATCTGAATGACTTTCTTCCGATTTTTTTAATATCGCGACTATCAACGTCGCTGTGTGTTTTAATATCCTCAAGAAGAAAGCCTGCTATAAGATGACGAAGTTCTATGTTTCCAATAGTAAGTTCTTTTGAATTAAGTTCATAAAGATCTAAGCTGTTTAACAGCTCTCTCTTGGGCTTTACTTCCTCAGCTTGATACCAATCAATTTTCTCTTTTTCTAAGTCCTTTTTAAGATCACATTTTGGCTTTTTAAAGGGGCTCTCATCGGTATCCGATGAATTCGTTTCAGTCACTTCGAAATTGAACTCGAACATTATTATAATTGAATCACCCTGTTTGTTAAGATGTATTTGTCCTAAATTTTACCGCCACCGACGAGATCTGAGCGGTAAATTGAATTTAAGTGTCAATAATAGACAAATTATATTTACAATGAAAAATAAAAGTTGAAATTAACACTTTAGTTTTTTACTTTATTATTGTTCACTGATCAGCTGTTAACTTATGCGACCCAAAAAACCACGCTAGAAACTAGCGATGGTTGGCATTCCAAAATACCGGTTATCGATATTAAAAAAATTGATCTGAACAGTATATCGCGGTACCAGTAGTAATCGAAAACGCAAGCAGACCATCTTTAGAATTTGCGTTTTCGCAAAGATATTTTGTTTTGTTATTTATTTAAACAATAAATAAATGGCGGACCAAATTCATACTGATGTAAGTATAATATTTGACAATAGTTTAATAATTAATAACTTGGAAATCAATGCAGGGTGGCCAACCGGCGCCATTAATGTCAATTCGATTTGAGCAGCAGCAGCAAGCGCACGACAACGCAGCCAACGGCAATGGTAATGGCAGCGCGGCCGGCGACGTTGATGACAACCAGGAAGATATTGACGATAAGAAAGCAGAGGACTTGGTTCTACCAAAGGCATTGGAAGATGTGCTCGCATTGAAAGATCAGCGTGTAGCCGAATTTGATGTTGATGTGGATGGTCGAGCAAGTGGAGAGGGTGCTTCGCAAGACGGTGATTTTGCCGATGTAGGCGAAGACAGCGATGACGATGCCGATAACCAAGTGAACGGTGTCAGTACCGATAAACCGGGTAAACAGAGTAAAGCAGACAAAAACAAAAAGAAGAAAAAACGCAAGAAGTTAAACAAAAAGATAAGACAAAAATTAGAATATGAGCGGCAGCAACAACTTGCAAACCGCTCTGAACCACAGGAGGCTGAAGCCGAAGAAGAGCCCAAGGCGGCCGGTAGCGATGATGAAGAACCTTCTCCGGAGAAGGAAAAGGATACAAAAAAAGAGAGTCGTAGTAGTAAAAAGAAATCAAAGGGACGATCATTAGAAGATAAGGATAAGGCCAAAGAGAGCAAGCAATCCGAAAACGGCGAGGATGATGTGACAATTGAGTAAGTGTGAATAATACAAACTAATCTCTTTCCGTTCTAAAACCCAATTCAATTCATTCAGATATGTGCCGGAGAAGATAACAATTGCTGATCTTGCACCAATGTATCGTCAATTCTATCGTGTCTTCGAGATATTCAAATTGGAAAACAAACCAAAACCGGTGGAAAAGGATAAGGCAGCTCTGGATGCTGAAGCTTTGGCTAAGGCCAAGAAATCGTCGAATAAATTGCATGATGATGATGATGAAGATGCCGACGATGATGACGACAATAAGGACGATAAGGAGAAATTATCGAAGCGCAAGCTAAAGAAGCTCACACGTCTCAGTGTGGCAGAGTTGAAGCAATTGGTTTCACGGCCCGATGTTGTGGAAATGCACGATGTGACTGCACGTGATCCGAAATTACTAGTTCAGCTAAAGGCCTATCGGAACACGGTGCAGGTGCCTCGACATTGGTGCTTCAAGCGCAAGTATTTGCAGGGCAAACGTGGCATTGAGAAGCCCCCGTTTGATTTGCCCGCTTTCATCAAGAAGACTGGCATTATGGAGATGCGTGAATCGCTGCAGGAACGCGAAGATGCCAAGACACTCAAGGCAAAGATGCGTGAACGCGTACGCCCAAAAATGGGTAAAATTGATATTGATTATCAGAAACTGCACGATGCTTTCTTCAAGTGGCAAACAAAGCCTCGCATGACCATTCACGGAGATCTCTACTATGAGGGTAAAGAGTTCGAGACGCGCCTGAAAGAAAAGAAACCCGGTGATCTGTCCGAGGAGTTACGCATTGCTCTGGGCATGCCTGTGGGACCCAACTCGCACAAGATACCGCCACCATGGCTAATTGCTCAACAGCGTTATGGGCCGCCGCCCTCGTACCCGAATCTTAAAATACCCGGCTTGAATGCACCCATACCAGAGGGCACCTCATTTGGTTATCATGCCGGTGGATGGGGCAAACCGCCCGTCGATGAGAATGGCAAGCCACTCTATGGTGATGTCTTTGGCATTAATACACTTGATTTGGATGTGAGTATTTTAAGTTTATAACTAAATTTACACTTCACTGACATGAATACCTTGTCTAGAACGGCATTGATGAAGCGGACATTGAACGCAATCAATGGGGTGAACTGGAGTCGGAATCAGAGGAATCGTCTGAGGAGGAGGAAGAGGATGGTGAAGATCTGGGTAATCAACAAGATGAAACCGGCCTGGTTACTCCAGTCGAAGGCTTGGTAACACCTTCAGGCCTTACCAGTGTTCCAGCCGGCATGGAAACCCCCGAAAACATTGAATTACGTAAAAAGAAGATCGAAGCCGAAATGGAAGAGTAAGTTAGAACGACAAATGATGGTTTACAGCAGAACTAACCTCATTACCATTTTACACCAACAGCAATGAGACACCTGTGCTGTACCAAGTGCTGCCGGAGAAGCGCACCGACCGCATTGGTGCCTCCATGATGGGATCTACACACGTATATGATATTGGCGGCGCCGGAGGCACTGGGGCCAGTAAACAACCGACAGCCCGCTCGACTACAGATCGTGAAGGCATTGTCGAATTGGCATTGGATCCCAGTGAGTTGGATCTGGATAACGATGCCATGGCACAGCGTTATGAACAACAAATGCGCGAGCAACAGAACCATTTGCAGAAGGAGGATCTGTCGGACATGTTGGCCGAGCATGTGGCACGCCAGAAATCCAAACGCAAGCGACAACAAACCGATCCAGCAAAGACTACAAAGAAGTACAAGGAATTCAAGTTTTAGTCTACAAAATGAAAGGAAACTAATAATAAATTTCGCTGTTTTGTGTCTTGTCATATTCAAAAGAGAAAAGAAAAAACAAAACAGAACCTAAGTAGATTTATGTGAATTTTGTCATTAAAAGCTACTAGTAAAAATTAAAAGCAATTTTACTTACTTTAAAAACGATTGAAATCTAAGGTGAAACCAATATACATATAAGCTTAGTATCCTGGAATCTGTAACTTCCTTTATTCTTCACATTGTGCTTTACATATTTATGTAAATTGAAATTCCGAAAGTCTATGTAGGACTATTTACAAAATCACAGAAGTGATAACTTCGCCCCCTTCTGATCTTTCTTTGATTCAGTATCTTTGTAGAGCAGTCTATAAAGAAATTTGTAAACTTAAAAAGTCAGTGGCATTTCTAATGACTATATCAAGACTATATCAAACTGTTATTTTAAAATCGTTGTACATAGATTTATATTTGATATGAAATATCAATGCTATCTAGTTATGAAACTTAGTGTAGGAAATAGTTTCTTGGCTAGTTAAAACTAGGTTTGAAGTTCCATTTCGATTTCACTTTTAGCTATACATTCTTTACACATTGGTCGTTTGATTGCCTTCTTGTAAATGAATAAACTCACGATCATTTTGTGGTCACACAAAGTGCAATCAATATATAATTATCTTTCTTATAAATTTTTACACTCAAATAAACAATGTATGGTTGCCTGTGTGTGTGGATGGGAGTTCTATTTATGCCAGAATGGAGCGCGTGAAAAATTAGATTATAATTCGTCCATAAATAAGGGGGTATACAATTGAAGCTGCAATAACTATCCATTAATACTACCGGGAGAAGGGACAAATGCAAACGTAATGCTAGTTAAAGTTATACCATATTCGGCATATGTACTATATCATACAAGTTGTTGTTTACTTTAGTTTACAAACTTAAGATGAGCATCCATTGCGCCTTCGCACGATAGTTTAGCAGCACTAGAGCTTAACCCTTAAAGTCTGCACTCTGTCTATATTATGGCTATATATAGCTGACTAATGCTAACTGTTGTATCTCTTCATGTAGACTGGTCATTCGTCCAATTGTTCATTGAGCTGCGCTAAGAGCGCGGCACGTTTTGATTCCAGTTCGCCATCGCTAAGCGTCAGCTCTTCATTTCTAGATGTCGCCGAGTCCGATTGGGCGGCAGGACTAAGGGGCGTGTCCGAGCGATTGTTTCTATGACGCTTGGCCTCTTTGTCCTTTTTAGCGCGTTTCTCTTTCTTCTTCTTTTTGGCCGGTGAATGCGAATTGGAGTCGTTCTGTTGCAGCGCCGCTCCAGTGCCAGGAGTTTGGTTACCCAAGTCAGATTCGTAAGAGGACTGCAAAGAACAAGGATTTAGAATATCGCAAATCTCTAGTTATTATATAGAACTTACAGCTCTCGATTTGTTTTTGCGCTTTTTCTTCTTTTTCAGCAGCTTTTCGCTTTCGATGCTGCCAATGGAACTGAGCGAGTTCTGTAAAGGAAATGATAGAATAAGGATTGGGGAAACTGCCTTGGTATTAGTGATACCTACAGTGTGCGATTTCGATCGTCGCTTTTTAGATTTCTCCAGCTCGACCAGCTCGTTTTCTATATCCGATCTTGATGTGGAGCGCACTCGCTTTTTGTGCTTTTTATTCTTTTTGGATTTACGTGAACGCGAATGATGATGACTGCAGGCATCTTCGCTCTCTTTGATGAAGTCCTCCCAGATCTTTTCGACGCCAATTTCCTTTTCATACAGCGCAAATGCCTCCAAATGCTCGACCAGCTTCTTGGCGCTCTCATAGGGCTCTCCCACAGAGACATTTGCCTCAAGCCATTCGTTTTTAATTTCATTCTCCAATTTACGCAATCGACGCACTTCCTCCTTCATGCGCTCCTTCTCGATGGCTTCAGCCTGCAGAAAAGAAAGAAGAATTAATAAAAGAAGTTCACTTTAGACGTTTAGCTTACCTTCTCTAGCAGAGAGTTGTAGGTGAGCTTCACATTGCCCGCATCCAAGCTGGCAGAGCGTTTGTCCTCACACACGACTGTGGCAAAGTCCTCGAAAGATGTCTTTGCCTGCACCACAAACTGTTTCTCTTTGAGTATTTCTCGAATGATTTTCTTTTCGTCATGGAAACGTGCCTTGAGATTCTCCACATAGAACTTGAAGAGATCCAGAGGCGTTGAACCATTCTGTCCGAGCATGGCGGAAAAACGTATATCCGCTGATATGATAGGGTACAGTTCCACCCACAACGACATGGAAGTGAGTTTCCCCTCCTCATGCAGGGAATCGAGTAGTGCCAGGAAGCCATCGCGATTCTTTCGCTGTTGTCGCTTCAAACGTTTCTTCTCCCTCTCACGCTCCTCCTCCTCTTCCTTCTCCAGTGTGCGTATATGCTCCTCGAACACAATTAACGCATCCTCCTTATCCATGCCAAGGAGAGTTACGTCGTTCTTGAACGCCGCATTGTCCAACAGCATCACTTGCGCCTCAGACCACGTGGTGGCATATGTAATGGACGTCATCGATTCAAGCAGCTCACCCAAGACTTTCATGTTTCGTTTCTTAAGTAGTCGCGCTTCTTCCTTCTCCCGCTTGGCCAAGTTAAAGATACAATCCTCATAGATATCACGACGATCCTGTTCTGGTACAGCTGTCCACGTTCGATTGCTTGCAAAGACCTCTTCACAGCGGAAGTATTTCATTTGCGAATTCATCTTATCGCTCGACATGAGGAACTGCTCCAAATCTTCCTTTGCCTTCTTGGCACGCAGACGTGATTCTTCGCGTTCATCCTTCAGTTTTTGTGTTTTGTACGCATTGAACGTTTGCTTGCGTTCGTTGAGCGTTTTGAAGGCATTGTAACGCGGATCTTTTGATATGATCTTCACACACTGATCCCAGTTGGCATTCGAGGGTACATTGCGATCGCGCAGCAGTTCCTTAAAGGCCTCGATTGCTTCACGTTTGTCCTTAAACTGAAGAGTGCTGCTGTCTCCGCCAGATTTGTCGTCTTTTTTAGCTAAAGATGGAAGTAGTTTACAGTAAATTCCATTTTAAATGTTCCTTAGTTTACTTACAATTCTGTTGAGGCACCTCAATGGCCGCCAGTGTAGCAGCCATTGCCTGATCCAGGGCAGAAGAGCTGTTCTCATTGCTACTTGGGGTTAGTGGTGAATGAATCTCGGGCGTGGGTATACGTGGGGCAGCGGGCAATGCAGCTGGCAGTATATTTGCCAGTGCAACATGTGGCACCATGCCCGCTAAACTGGACGAAGTCATGGCGGCAACTGCTTTAGCCGCTGCAGCAGCTCTGGAATGGGTAGCATGGTTAGTATGTGTGCAAAACATGTATTCCTCTTAGGTACTTACTCTTCGGCCTTTGCCTTGGCTTTCATGTCCAGATACTCTGGCGGTGGCTCCCAGCACGTCTCCTTGGTGGTCACATTGTGATAATAAACTTTATTCGCATCCGAACGGTATTCTTTCCATGGACACTGATTGTGCAGCAGCTCGGCAGGCGTCATGAGGGCTTCGGGTTTCTCCCACGAACTTTGTTTCGTATTTTGGTTGTAGTAATAGGGTCGTCCATCGGGCGCCTTGTGCTCTGTCCATTCGCTGTTCGGGTTGAGGGCACCGAATGCGGCCGCTAGTTCGGGTGGCGGCGGTCCACCGAATCCCGGTGGCGGCAGATTAAACGGCGGCACTGGCACCATACCCGGTGTGTGCGTGTGAGTGTATCCCATGCCGCCCATCGTTGCGGCTGGCGGCATCGGCATTGCGGCACTGCCATTGCCAGTGCTAGGAGGAACATTCATTTCACTATTTTTCTATATGATTCAATTGATTAAACGCTTGGTACGAATACCGTTCGTCTGGTTGCGGCAGCCAATTTGATGCCTTTCACGAAAATTGAAAACTTTTGACAATTTCTGCACTTCTTTCGTTTTGCCATTCACACTTTGCTGCGTGGTGGTGGTGCTACCAATTTCTGGAAAGAAAAGAATATGCCAGTTTTTTGGTATTTGGTATTTTTTGGTATATTTTCGATTACGGACGACGCCAAGTAAGCGCCAAGCATTAATTTGAAAAATGTAAAGAAACGCAAAGCAGCAAACTGCTTGACAACATGCGGAATTACTGCTTGCAGGGCCGAGCACGATAAATATCGATATTTATGCATGAACTGTGCCCCGATTATTCTTCTAGTTCAATAACCATTTTAATTCAAATTCAAAAACTATTGTATATACTATTATAATCTTATTTCAACCAAATAAGAAAATCTGAAAAATTGTGCAACTTGCTTTTTTTTTAAATTCTGAATTTTTAAACAGCTTAACATACAGATAAAACACATACACCAATCAGTCTGGCAAATGTGGAGCAACTTCAGCATTCTCAATTGTCTATTGACTGCACAAAGCACATCAAGAAAAATAAACTAGAGCACGCACTGTCTTAAATGTGTCTCTGAGAAATCAATGCACCTTTATATTTGCAACAATCTGTGTATGCTTGTGCAGCAAGCATCACTTGTCAATTGCATTTATTGTTATAAACGCACTCTCTTTTAATAGAAATGACACACATTCGTAAATGGGTCATGTAAATAGGATTAAGCGGAATTATTTCTCTATGGGATAAAAGGAGGAGGAATCATTACATTGATATTATGTGAGGGGAGCTCATGTGAAGCAGCATGTTCTCTATATTTATAAAGAAGTTTTCAAATTCCTTCTTAACTGATTTATGTTGCCAAACCCAGTTGCCTGTTCCCTGTTCGCGAAGTATCCTTGGCATTTGACATTTTGGTGAATCAACAATTTGCCAGCGAGTTGTTGCATTCCAAAAATATTTCGCAGCAGCAGCAACAACAACACGAACACAATTTTTTTTGCAATGTTTACACGGAAAAGTTAACTTCGCGTGTGGTGAAAAGCTGCCACGTGCTCTCTCTCCCGCTGCTCCTCTCTTGCTCTCTCCTTGGTCCTTCCTCTCTTTGTTTCTCGCATTCTCACTTTTTCCACTCTGTGGCTGGACACGTGGCGTGGCAGGGCGCAATGCGGCGCAGAGGGAAAGGGACGCTGTGTCTGTCAGCGCCGAGTGGCGTCGCTTATGAATGGCTTTCAATGAAATATTTATGTAAGCAGCCATTAAAATCACCAGAGAGACTTAAACAAACGGCACGCATAATTATCCTCGGTCAGCTCGGTCAGCTCTGCTGGACTAGGGGCAGAACTGGGGCATCCCCAGTGAAAGGATTTGGCAAATTGCAGCGCAGACACGCACCGAGTCATTAAGGGGCATCTAACTCAAGGCTACGTGCTGTACTCGCAGCAACAACAACAACCACAGCAAATTGGGGTAAACCTTGTAAAGTGAAGCTGCTTAGTTGGTAATGCCAAAAGGCAAATAGACAACTCTTATCTCGGCCAATACGTCAGGGCCAAGTGCGAGCCTTACTTATGCTAGTCCGAATTCCTCACACTTTAAAGACAAGTCAGCCGCACTTAAGTGTTATCCGGCCTAAGCGACAGCTTTAATGCACTACAGCAGCTTTAAGAGGTATTTGAGCTGCCTGGGAGGTATTGTTCTCAATTAAAATGATTAGCTTTTTAAAAAAGCTTAAAACAATTAAGTATCTTCTTTAATATTAAAAAGTACTTCTAAAGATAAAGCTTATTTGCTATGAGCTTTCACTTATGCTGTTAAGGATTAAGGATGATACAAAATGGTTTTAAGAGAATGATAAGATTAAATAACTAAATATGCTGTTAAGGATTAAGGATGATACATAAGTTGAGGCTTTTAAGAGAGGTCAACAAACGTGAGCTTTGTGTAAGAAGTGCTGGTTAGTTAAAGCTGCTTGGTATTTTAAGATTAAATAAGCTTAATTGTTGCTTTCTCTCACTCTAGTAAAAGCTCTCTAGTCTATTGTTAAGCAGCTTTTAAAGCTCTTAGGTAAGCTGTTTGTTTATTTATTTGCCTGCAAATGTATATTTAACATGATTTGGATTAATCCATTTGAGTTACTTAAGTTGCGTTTGAATGTTTTTTTTTAGCTGTTTATCTATAACAAGGGAGTATCTTATGTAACAGATAAAAGCTTTGCATGAAAATCAACATTTAACTTGTTCAACATTTAGGTTTACCAACACAAAACATACACCAGATTGCCTGTTTGGTTAACCCACATCGATTACACTAGATTTGTGATAAATCGTGTGTAATAACTGTACTTAACATACTATATATGTATACCAAATGAAAGTTCATAGCCTCAGGCGATATTTCCCCGAAAAACTAACACGCTGTAATTGTGAGAGAGAGAGAGAGAGAGATAGAGAGGAAGTGAGAGACAGAGAATAGACTGCAGGGTACTGGGAAAACATTGCAAAAGGACGGGCAAATTTTGGGGCTGTCCAAAGAAACGTTTAGGCAAATCTTTTGCGCAAAATCTCGAGCAAACAAACTCATTACGAAAAGTGGGCGGGGAAGAAGGGGAAAAGCCACTTGATTGAGTGACTGACGAAGCACGCTGCCACTCAGCACCAGCGATAAGCATAATGAAGACAAGGAACTGGGGGAGTTAGGAAAGGGGACTGGGGGCGTGGCAGTGCGGTTGCCGCGTTTATGGACGCAATTTTATTGATACCGCCAGTGGGAGCAAATAAAAAAGGAAAACCCCCAAAACGCGCGGGGCCATAAAGCGCAGCGACTAGCTGGGGGTGGGCGTGTTTATTACAGGGTATGCAATGCAATAACAATAACTACAAGCATACTAAACTAATGTGGCAAGAGAGAGGGGGAAGAGCGAGTTCTCCGAGGGGAGCATAAAAGTTTAAAGACAAATGATAAAGTCGCTCAAGACGCAGCGCTGATAAATCTAGGCGCAATTTAAGCCTAGTCAAATATGTGCGTATTACCCAAGTGGACGTGTGTGTGTGTGTGAGAGAGTGTGTGTGTTTTTTGAGGGTGTATGTGTGTGAATATTTGCGACTGTGTATGTGCTTGCGGTCTTAAGGCAAGCACAGACCTAAGCTGCAAAGCCGCTTGTTTACTCCTTTGCGCACAACATGCGAGAGGCGTGTGTGTGCGAGTGTGTGTGCCAATGTGTGTGCCAGTATGTGATAATGTGTGTGTGTGTGCGTGTTGCCTGCGCTGTGCGTGCCTCAGTTGCAAACTCAATTATTAACTATGCGAAGGGCAACACCTTCAACTTGGCCGTCTTCCAAGAATCACAAGTAACTTTCTTTCTCTCTCTCTATACTCCTTACCAACTTGCCACACCCCCTGCGCCCCCTTTGTGCAGGCCTCCCAACTCGAGGGAAATTTGCATTTTATCATCCATGTGTTGGTGTCTTAATGCTGCAAGGGGCTTTGCTTTTAATTGGTTTTCTTAGCGTTGCCTTCGCTCCTTCTCCTGCTTCTCCTCCTCTTCCTCTTCCTGCAGTTGTAATTGTTATAGTTGTTGTTGTTGTTATTGCCGTTGTAGTGCTCGTTGTTAATTTGAGCGCAAGCCGACAAAGCTGCCAGCAAGGCGGCACTAACTCATAATTGTTTAATTAGCAAGTAAAATACGATGAAAATATGTGGAAATTATTGGATCAAAAACACAACGTAGGCTCAACGGAAATTGCCCAAGTGCCTCCTCCAGCTAAATAGATGATGATGGCATAGCATAGGAAATGAATCCCACTAAGTGGTGGCAGTATTTTACATGATTAAGTTTGTGCGGGTAGTAAACCAGTTAGATAAGGTGCGGGTACTGCAGGCCTTGAACTGTTCCAAGCTTGTTCCAAGGATCACAACTATGCTGTGCTGTTGGATACCCTGAAATTTATGTATATTTTTAATAGTTTTTGAATGTTGAATTTGGAAACTCTTTTAAAACTCTTTAATCTAACTAAACCGATTAAAATGTACAAATGAGGTTTGAATGTTTAAAAACAAATATGAAATTCTGTTTAGGTGCGTCAAAAATTGTTTTGAAGCGGAAAATAAACATGGAAGTTATTTCGGAAAAATATTTACTGCGCGAAAAGATTGCGCAGGTAAGTATGCAATAAAAATCACACCATACAGAAAATACAAACCTTAGTCATTATATATCGATGGCAAATCAATCTTTAGGTCATACCAAAATAGAATTACATTTTATAGACAAATCTAATGATTTTTGGCAAAGGTATTAATGGTAGAAAGGTATTTGGAAGTGTAGAGGTAGTTACAATTTGAGGAAATATTTCGAAATCACATTTATCGATGTTTTGCATTGATACTACATCGACCTAGAGCCTCAAAAATAATCCAAATATATGAAATACATAAAATAATTTATCCACAAAAAGTAAAAATTAGCTTTGACTGAGTTCAGTGAGGTAGTAGGATAGATAAAGCTGTAAACTTCTTATTATTCGGGTTCTGATCTAGAGCTCAAAACAAAACCAATATGACATTCCAAAACATTTACAAATGATTTCGTACAAAGAAACTATGAAATTTCTCGCAGTGTAGCCTTTCACATTTAATAAACTAAAAGCATGCCCCACGTCCCGAACAAACGAAAGGGTTCTATGGAAGATATTTATCTTAAACATATGCGCATTATCCACTCAATGAGACCGTTTTTATTGTGGCAACAAACAAATTTATTGGGTAAATACGAAGAGCCTCGCACTGAGCCAGTTTAGTACACGGCGCCAGCTGTATCGAGTAAGTTACATTGGGAATAATACGAAAAGGAAAAGAGAAATCACTTGAAAATGATAAAAGTTATGAACTGGCTGTCAATGGTAAGAAATGAGAAAAAACTGCAGATTAACTGGAGTTTGCTATAAATAATAATATATTATAATTATCTTTTCATTACTTTCCTATAAACTAGGCCATTGGCCTGATACCTTTAAACCGTCAGCAATTGCAGTCGACTTTCCTGCTGGATTACGTTATGATGATTATAATGCCGTGTGTGTATCTCGCCTCGTATTTCATCATAAATCTGTTGCATCAATTTGGTTTGCCCTTCCTGCCCACATGCAACAGTGTGTGTCGCCTGAGCAACAATCTCTTCATCCATCTGGGTGCCTTTCTCTATGTAACTATTATACTGCTCAGTTTGTATCGTCGCAAACAGTTCTTTGTGGACTTTAAGTCGCATCTGGCCGAGATCGATGAGGTCATCGTAAAGTGTCGTCGCGTCGCTGAGCTGGACAAAAGCAACGCCAAGCCGATCAAGCACAGTGTGGCTTATCATTTCACCTGGCTTTTTGTTCTGAGTATATTTGTTTTTGTGCTATATTACGATTCTAGCACACTGTTTCGGTGAGTACTTTCATATCGTACTGTTATATAAAAGATGGTCTTATTGATTTTCAGAAAATCGATTAACTCATGTATTCTCCAAGAAGTTTTGGAAAGGGGTGTTCTGGAAATTTACTATTGCACTCCACTAGGACTGCAATTATAGGGTTGATTAGCTGTAGTTGAAATTAAGTTATCATTATTTATCAATAGACATTTCATTGGAACAACATTTGTGTGTTTATACCCTTCGACTATAGAAAATGGTCAAAAAAGGGTATACTCACTTTGTGAAAATTTATGTAACAGGCAGAAGAAGGCGTGGGAGATCCCACAAAGTATATATATTCCTGCTCAGGATCACTTGCCGAGTCAATTAAGCCATGTCTGTCTGTCTGTCCGGATGTCCAGATGACCAGATGAACACACAGATCTCAGCTATTATAAAAGCTAGAGACATCAAATTTGGAATGAAGGTTTCTGTTTCCTCGGTGCAGATGATGTTTATTTCAAATGTTGGGTGCTATGCCCACCGTCCCCGCAAATAATTCAATCTTGATATCTCGCATTGATCTCAGTCATTATGCAAGCTACAGTCATTAAACTTGGTATAGAACTTCTTGAATATCTAAAGCATGTTCTGCACTATTCAAATTTGAGTAGTTAAAACATTAAAAACGAAAAATCGATTGAGAAAGGCCTAACTTCTTCATTACTCCTCCATTTCTTTCGACAGCTATTTCCGCGAGTATGCAATCATACCCCTAATGGTGTCCAGTTTTCCCTATCTGGCGGGCAGCATCATACAGGGGGAGTTCATCTATCATGTTTCGGTAATTTCTAATCGTTTCGAGCAAATTAATACATTATTCGAGAAGATCAATCAGGAGGCGCGACGTCGCCACGCCCCGTTAACCGTGTTCGACATCGAGAGTGAAGGCAAGAAACAGGAGCGTAAGTCATCAGACAAGGCGGTTGCCGTAGTAGGCGTGGCAGCAGCCAATAAAACGGCAATGGGCTTGGAGCAGAAACTGGCGACGGACATGAAGGCACAGAAGCTGCAGCCGTCGCAGATGGAGGATGACGATGCAATGAACACCAGCGACGAAGAGGACGAGGACGACATTTTCGATGAGGATAATGCCAACGAAACTGAGTAAGTTGACCTCACATATCATATATAGACTCATATAATGTCTTGCGTGGGCGCAGCATCACCTCGGAGGCGAATTTACCGGATCTGTTCAAGCTGCATGACAAGATCCTCACACTGAGCGTGCTCACCAACGGGGAGTTTGGACCACAGTGTGTGCCCTACATGGCTGCCTGCTTCGTCATCAGCATCTTTGCCATATTTCTGGAGACCAAGGTTGAATTCATTGTGGGAGGCAAGAGTCCTCTGCTGGACTATTGCACGCATCTCTATGTCACGTGGAGTCTGACCACGATGATCGTGGCCTACATCGTGTTGCGTGTCTGCTGCAATGCCAACAATCATTCCAAGCAATCGGCCATGATTGTGCACGAGATAATGCAGAAGAAACCCGCCTTTATGCTCAGCAACGATCTCTTCTACAACAAGATGAAGTCCTTCACACTGCAGTTCCTGCACTGGGAGGGATACTTTCAGTTCAATGGCATCGGATTGTTTGCCTTGGACTACACCTTCATATTCTCTGTGAGTCCGGGACTGTAAATGAAGAATTCTGTATTTATGTATATATTTATTCCTTTAGACTGTCAGCGCAGCCACCTCCTACTTGATTGTGCTGCTGCAGTTCGACATGACGTCCATATTGCGCAACGAGGGACTCATGACCTAAACTAAACGCCAGGAATGGAATTATTATATGACATGTCCGAGTTGATGCACAGCTTTAACTTTTATTACGTTTTTTACAGCACAAATAAATAAAATGTACGCCATGCAAATCGAATTTGGAATACCCTTTGAGTGTAAGCATTTAAGCGAATATTAAAGTATTTTGAATGTATGGGAATCCAAATTGCACTTGTTCATTGATCTAACCTCACATTACATTTACTTACCTTACCTCCACCTAACTTAAGCTTTACCTTATACCAACTTTACCTTACCTAGCCTCAATCCAAACTCATCAAAGCTTACCTTACATAAGCTAGCCTAGACTGACCTAATCTAACCTTACCTTACAGAAACAAACCTAACCTTAGCTAACCTCAGATTACAGAAACTAACCTAACCTTAATTTAACCTCCCAACAACTCACCAAACCTTTATCTGGTAAGCTTACTCGATGTTAACTTACCTAACTTCCACCTAACCTAAGCTTTACCTTATCCCAACTTTACCTTACCTAGCCTCAATCCAAACTCATCAAAGCTTACCTTACATAAGCTAGCCTAGACTGACCTAATCTAACCTTACCTTACAGAAACAAACCTAACCTCAATCTAACCTAGCCACAACTAACCTAAATTTGACCAACACAAACCTAAACTCAACCTTAGCTAACCTCAGATTACAGAAACTAACCTAACCTCAACATAACCAATCATAACTTTAAAAAATTTTGACCTTTACGGACATAGCCGCAATTTAAACTAACCTAACCCCATACTGCATAGGCTAAACTTACCGCAACCTTACCCAACACCTCAACTAACTATCCACAACTTACCTAACCTAACCTGACTTCAACCATATGTCATCTGACCTAACCAAACCTCAACTTAAGATGATGTAACCCAACCTCACCTAAACTACCCTAACCTCAATCTAATCGAAGCTCAGCCTAATCTAATCTAAACTGAGCCAACTCTTTTGCCAAACCTCATGGAAGGTGCCGCAGGACTTGAAGTTCCTTCAATCCATAACCTTGTCAGACAGGCAACAGAAATAACCCACGATGTTGAACCGTTAATCGCATCAGCGCGCATTTTTCAACACTCAAGCAAATGCGATTGATGAGGGGCGGCTAATGCAATTCCATCAAATGTCAATTGAAAACACGGTTAGTCTGGGCCTCCCTCAATGGGAGCACGAGGAATAAACGCTGTGGATGCCGCTATAGGATGTGACGAACGTTCATTTTGTGGCTGCCAAACGGAAGCGGCAAAATGAAAAGCTGCAAAAAAACATGCCGCAATTTCCGTTTTCAATCACGTTTAGCGCAGCGGAAATGTGTGCGAAATTCAAGGGGAGGGGCAGGCACCAGGGGAACTACTATTCAACTCCGTCTATTACTCTCTATTGGAGGAGGCAAAGGAGTCAATTAATTTTTCATTATAATGAAAGCGTGTCAAATGAAATTGATTTTCTTTACTCACTCCGAGCCAGACAAAGTGAGGTTTATATTACGGGGCAAGCATTGGCCGGCAGTAACTTTAGCCAGGCTGTGGCCCCCCCGGGGGCGGCAATGCCATAAATCAATATGACGCGTCGGGCTGCGCTCGTTTGCACACATGTCACACGCTTGGTCAGTGAACGACAAAGGGAAAGGGCACTTTCTAGGCGTTGCAGTTTGCCAACGAAAGAGAAGAGAGAGGGAGTGTGGAAGAGATAGATAGGTAGAGCAGGAAGGCCACATTGTTGCCGCACTTCCGCCAGAGGGAGCATGAAGGGCTGCAGAGCAACAGGCCACACATTACCTGCAAATTACGTCAACTGTTCTGTACTTCCCTTCTGGCCTGGCCTGCACAACGTGACCTGCGACCAAGTGAAATGTCAGGTCACTTTTAAGAGTTCATTTCGAACTGTTGCAAATTGTATTAACTGCCCCCAATGGGAGAGAGAGACAGAGAGAGAGAGAGAGAGAGAGAGCAGGCTAAACAAATGCTAACAGGTTGTTGTTTGAGTAATTGAAGCTAAAATGCAATGGCCAATCGGGCATAAAGTTGGCCTTCAATCGCAGCCTGACCACGAGGGAGGGAGGAGCATGTGCACGCTCTGCTCAGCTTGTGTGGATTATCTCGTAACGTTGAGCTCATTACGTGGCATTTCACAGAACAATTTGTCCGACTCATAGACAATGAATGAGTCCAAGGCAAGCAGAAACATTGCCCCTTCCACTCTCTTCGTCGTATTCAATTCGAATTCTCATTCATTCGCAACTGAAATAATTTGAAAGGACTTTTGTCTTTACTTGAAAGTGAATTAGTACGGATTGAACTAATTTGGATTCAGTTTGAATAGGGGAACTTTGTTTTATCAAAATGTAGATCGAGATTTACTTTCAATCTATTAAATAAAATAAATACAAGGAGAAATACAATCCAAATTTAACTATACAAATTATTATGCAAAAGTTGCGAAAATAATTCAAAATAATAAAATACTCTAAACTTTATACTATTTAAATATTCAATCTTCAATATGCATTTAAAATAATTGAAAATTACTCACATATAATTAAACTCTTTAATTTAAAAAATAAAAATATTATTTATTAATTATAAAACGCAATTTAAAAATAAGTTTCTATTAATACAGCATTTACTCTTTATTTAAACTCAACATATCACCTTCATAAGGGCATTCTAAATATATTAGCACAATTGCAACAGTCTGGCAACACTGACGGTGGGTGAATAGCAAAAAGCTTGCGCCAGCACACACTACAGGTGTCTGCAGAGAGACAACAACAGAGAGCAGACCAATAAGCAGCAACAGGATAGTCTGTGGTGAGCTTCGCAGAGAGCGCGCGCTCTCTCTCACCACACAACACTCACGCAGAGCAACAGAGACACCCTCGGCCAAGTGAAGGTGAATTGTGCGAGGCCTGCTTCACTGTTGCTCTCCTCTCCTCCTCCTCGTTGTTGTTGCAATCAAATCAAACTGATAACGAAGCAGCAACAACAACAACAGTAGCAGTAGAGTGCGTGAGAGCATCAACTGTCGTCGCTTGTCACACGAACGAAACACGAAGGCAAAAGCACGAAGCCGGAGCATCGCTGCTGGACGTGTCGTGCAAAAGGATAACGGGACAGTTCGTGGCGGAGTTGCGAGTGCGTTGGTTGTGCGCGGTCAACTTGAGTGAGCCGTGTGAACAATTCTAGCAGTGAGTGTAGGTGGCCACATGTGTGAGTGTGTGTGTGTGTGTGCGTGTCTTTGCAGCACTGTCTCCTTGCCGATGCGAAAAGCGAAAGTTCTGCGGGCGGCATCAATTTCGTAGAAAATTAATTAACCTTTTGCACACCCCTCAAAAATTAATTGAGAGTCGCCTTGAAAAAATTTGTTTGGATATTTTGAAAATTGAGTGTTTTCAGAATCAAAACGTTGCTCTACCACGCCCACTTTTGTGGCGGGGCGTGCTGTTGAATAACAGCAAAAAATGCGCAAATGGCGCCGCGTGGGTGTCTGCCTACCAGAACGTACCCAACCAACCAACCATCTATCCACACATACATACATATGTATGTGGGCTCTCCCTGCCACGCCCCCTTTTGCATCCTGTCCCCGAGATTTCACTTACAGGTTGTTCTTGTAGTTATGGCCTTGCCGAAAGTAATAAAACTCGCTGCGAACAGTGTTTGCATAGCAAAGCAGTCGCAGCAGAGCGAAGAGTGCAGAAGATAATGCGAATCGGAGCTTCAACTGCAACACGATTCAAAGTTCAAGTTGCTTAAAATTTAAGCATATTTTTTAGTACAACAAACTTTAGTAACAATTTTGTTTAGCTGCGAAATTGTGTGGAAACTTGAATGCACAAACTTGTCTAAGCTGCAAGAACTTTTCCTCAGAGTTGAGCACAGCAATAACAATTAAAACGCAAGTGGGGTTAAATCCGAACTTAAGACCCACAAATCAGGCAGAGACAGAGAGTAGCATTAGTATTTCATGTGATTAAGCAACGTCGCAAAGTGATAAGCAGATGAAACTTATCTACAGCGGACACTCAAAGAATATAGAAAAGGAATTGAAGAGCCTAATGAAATTATGTGACTCTAATCGGTTACTTAATTGTGATTTAGAATTTAATTTCTACTATAAAAATGCAGATCCAAGTTCTATCTACAGTTTTATTGTATTTCTTAAAACTTTGATTTGATAACCAATTGTTTTGCTTTAAAAGTCCAGCGAAGACGAAACATAAAATATTAAAACCATAAATAAAAATCTATTAAATCTCAATTGAATGACCTTTATTTTGAGGATCTTCTAAGCATTAGGTTTATACTTTTAAATTGGAAATATTCTTTAAAGTGTTTCGTTCCTTTTGAGCATCCTTAAATACTTTTTCAAATGTCAAGAACTGTCCTCGTTTTATTGTATTTCTTTCAAGTATTTGAAGATATTTGATTCTCTTAAGGTTTAATAATTTACTTATGAATATCCTTGAAGTTTCAACTTGGATATTCGATATTCTTCCAGGAAACCCTTTAAATTTCCCAAATTGGAAGGGATAAATATGTTTGCAATATTCAGTAAATCGTGCAACCTGCTAAAGATACCGAGAAAACTTCAAGTATACAGCAGCGCAAACATTTCTTTGAGTTAAACAAAATTATAATATGCTTCCAATTTAGTTGTTCCTTCCCCGTCCCTGTCCACTTGAATCTCTCCTTCTGTTTGTGTTACAATCTTTCGTTGTTTGCTTTAACTTGTAGGAACTCAATTCCGAGTTCCTGTGCCGCCATTAAGTATTTAATTCCCTGTCCTATTCGGACTGGATTTTATTTGCATTCTTTTTAATACAATACGATTTTTGTTTGGTCACGTTTTGCGCACCGTCGGCAATTTGCTGAGGCGAATTAAAATTGTTTTCGCATGCCCGGCCATAAAATATTGTAATTAACTTTGCCCGCTGGCCAAATACTTTTATTGGTGTCTGTGCACGGCGCGTTTCGTTGCGTTAATGAGGCAACAGGTCTCTAGATTTTATTGAGAGGAAGCTTCAATTTCGGGTTAGCAGCTAATAAATATTCATAAATATTTAACTTAAAGAGACTCAGCGATAAAGCGATGTGGGCGTGGCTGTGGGAGAGTAGACCATGCGGGCCCTGCACGCCGAAAGACATTTAAAACTTTTGGCTGACAACTTTTGGTTGGCACTGTGCATTGCACAAAACTTTTAGTTTCATTCATTATTAGCCAGGTGGGAGAGGGTACGTTTACTGCTGGCAGCCACTGTGCACCAAGTTGACCATTAATTGCAAGTTTCTGTCAAAAGCTGAGCAAAAAGAATCTGCCCGAAGTAAAGAGTGAAAAAATAGGAAAATGTGCTAGATATCAAGCAGGCATAGATAAGATAAAGTACATATATAAGAAAACCTCACTTTAAACTTCCTCGACATGTCGCTGCATTATAAATATTTAAGCACTGTGGAATTTTGTTTTTTGAATCAAGCCGCAGACAAACTTTGCAATTGCTGAGAGAACTTTGCACGCAACAGAGTTAATCAGCTGAAATAATGACAATAATTAGCCAACTAGCAGATACCCTGTAAAGAGCTCTTAAGTTGCCTTCTAAATCATTATTTACTTGCTTTAAAAGTGTTTGCTAAATTTAACTTGTGCGACCCACGCAGAGTCAACTTTATCTGCCTAATCCACAAAATTGAACGGTGGCTTCGAAAAATAAACAAAGTCCCTTCTGCCCACACTCTCCCTCGATTAAGGCGGGGCTATTTATAATTCAAGAAACCCCAAAAAATCCTCAAGGCATAGCAGAATTATGAAATTTAAAAGGCCACTCATAAACTACATAAATGCTACAAATTCAATGAACAAACAAAGGACAAATTAACTTTACACACAAGACAGCACGCACACACACACACACACATCACACACACACACGCTTGCTGGCACAACCTTTATGCGTGTTCTCACATGTTTTGCGAGAAATTTAAATATTTGTGCGCATACTTCGTTCAATAGAATTGCGCAGCGACAGCAAATTGAATTATAACAGACAATAATAACAATATAAAATAAGAATACGAATAAGAGTGAAGAACACGACGAGAGGCAATTGGAGTGTGCGGGAGATGTGTTAAGTGAATGTAACGAAAACAAGAGCTGCTCGGCAAAGAAACGTACAAAATACAGAAAATACTTATATAACCAAAGGAGGCAGAAGAGCCCAAGCAGAGGCGGCCTATAGACACAGCAACAACAAAGCGATAAAACAAAGAAACGAAAACGACAACGGCAACAAGAAGAAGGAAAGAACAACAACAGCAACAACAAGTAGAGCTCTCCAAGTGACTCTGAAGACGACAAGGCGGTAACATGATTTGATTCTTTGCAAGAGAGGTAAGTCGCAAATACATGTGTATAGACGCACACGCATATGTATACACACCATGAGGGTGTATGCAAAAGTGGATGGGGAAATTTTGCGTAATTGACATAAATTTGTAAAGGCTTCCTCAATTGTTCTCTAGGTTTCCTGCTTAATATTTCTCAGAAAGTTGCCTTTATAGAAAACGCTTTAAGGGGTTCAACTTCGAGACTGAGCACTAGAAATAAATAGATTACTTTATCGTTTATCGAATAAACAAAGCTTTAAGGATATTTCTAAGTATTAAGGTATCAAATTCAACATTTATATTCGACTATATCCATTTATTTCATTTTTTTCGCTCTCAAAAGTATGCTACAATTTTTCAAAAACCCGCGAAATACAGTTGAAATCGATACGGAGAATGAACAAACACACACACATACCCATCCACACTCACTCTAACACTTACGCACGCACGCACAGCTCTCTCAGCTCTCGGCGTACTTATGTATATTTAGCAAAGGCGTTCATTTGTATATGTATTCCACATTATTATACATAATTGAATGCGCTAAATTATTTACTCAGTGACTTGTGAAACGCTCGAGAGCGCTCAGCGCTCAGAGCTGCGCTACCGTTTGGACCTTTTTGTGCCCCAAAAGACATGCGGCCTTAGGGGTGGGTGGAATTTTAAAGCCCCAATCGGTTAATAAAATTAAATGGCTTTAAGGCCGAAGCCAATTTCAAGTTCGGACCGTTTCGGTCTATGCGCAGAAAAGTGTGCTACGAAAAGTTGCCAAGTTAGCTTTTTTTCCGACAAGTCTGCTATTTTTAAAGTAAGGCTACATCTAGCTGTTTTTATACCAAGCACTCCAAACATTCAGCTATTTTTCTAGAGACACTTTTTTAAACCGTAACGTGGCTCTACTTTGCTTAAAAATGCTGGCAACACTGATGCTATGGTGTTGTTGTTTTTTCTAGGTCCCTTTTCTCGCTACGCTCACGTAGCTGTACTTTATGGGCTTTGCCCACTTTATTTATGCATATTTACATAAATATCGATATCGATAACGTCCTCTGCCTTTGCCCCTCTGTTCATTCACCTTTGCAGACGCACATTTTACACTTGAGACTGGCAACAGAAACAACAACAGTAACAAAAATTTACAATGCTTTTCTACTTTTGCAAAGAGTTTGCTGAACCTGAGAGTGCGACTGTAGTTCAGGTGGACGTTGAGAGGTTATGCTAATGCGTGTGGCATCATCGATGTGTGGCATGCAACATGAAATATTGATATTATTTTGTGGTTGCTGCTGTGTTCTCGCTTAAGCCTCAATGCAAATTGTATTAAACACATTTAATTGCAACAATTTCAATTAAATGCGCACCTGTCACTCGCACAAACAGCACAAGGGCAATTTAATATTCAATTTATTTATTAACTTTTCAATTAGTACCCAATTTGCAACATTCCGTTTGCGCATTGTTTTGAATAATAACTAAACCATGTGGCCACACTCGTCTATTTGCATTGGTTACGTAACGGAATTTCATTTTAATCGAATTAAATACATAAATTATGTCTGTCAGCAGTGACAGAGTAAACAAATGAAACAAACATAGAGAAATGGAGAGAGAGCGAAATTGAAATCTAGAGATGGGCACGTGCACGGATACAACGCGACGTGACAAATCACAGGGTGCTCACGGTATGTGATTTGTGCTCGATAATTATCGTTTCAACTGGAATTCGTGATTGAGTATAAATATATGTGAATATATTAGTCAACACTGGCATTACTCTTGCCCAACCATTATCGATTCTAATTAAAAAATTAATAAATAATCGATGTACTAGGAATGCGTGTTTGAAAACAAAATACATGTCGAAATAGTTGTCAATATTGGCATTATTCTTGCCCTACACTCACATTGATTGTAATTAAACAAGTATCGAGTGTTTAACATGCTACACGAGTGTTTGCGCGTCCTTATATGCACGTCCCTCTCGATGGCTGACAATAATTGATAATAATAATAATACACACACACAAATACACGTGTATATGTATGTGTTATATGTAGCGTAGTCATCACATTGAAATGAAATGAACAACTCAACGGCAGCTACAACATGGTTCTATTTTATGTCTCTACTATGCAAGAGCCAACATGTTCCCAGCTCTGCTCAAGTTCTTAGGTTTATTAGCTTTAAGCTGCTTGTTCACATTCGTCACTCTCCATGTGTACGAGTGTGTGTGTGTGTGTGGATGTGTTATCTTTGTGTGCATGTGTTGTGTGGCATTTGGGATGTTTATGCCGTAAAGGACACGTCATTGTCGCACTTTCCGCAACTACTTCCACATACTATACGAGGTACATAGTGTTATACATATAGTAAATATATGGGAATACACTATACTACATGCTACAGGGATGGCATGTGCCACGTGGCCCACTGACAATGATGGCCCAAACGATAAATATTAATGACATCGTGCTACAAAGCTGCTGCTGACCATCGTACGTTGCCTCTTGTCGCGTTGTTTACATTCGTATGTCACTTGTAGGCAGCTGTGTTGCCATTTTAGCTTTTTCCCCGCCATTTTTTTTTCTTAAATGCCGAGAAAAAGTTGAATTTATTGATATATCTAGCTTATTTATACCGCACACTCCACATTCAGCTTTTTTTTATCGCAACTCTAAGCAATTTAGCTGTTTTTGAACTCTAATTACGTTTTTTTGTCCTTGTTGCACCAAACAACACAAAAATCGAAGCATAACCGACTCGATCATATCCTAACTAAATCATTTGTTGTTTCCCTCATTTTAAATATTGATGTCTCAATTTCAAATTTTCTATAGCAACTCTACAATATCAATTGGCCCCATAATTTTAATAGCATATTAAAAACATGCACTTCACTGAATATCTCTGCAAAATAATGAGATACAAATTTGTACAGACGACTTCAAGCTGCTTGCCTTCACATATTATGTTTCAGCCCTATGTGGCGTCAAATTGATATTAAATTCCCATGACACGTACATGAGCCGCCATCAAATTGTGGGCCAGGCCCCCAAATCAATAAACTCATTATGGCATGTTTTTTTTTTCTTTCTTTTTTTATTGATTCGATTCTTATTATTATTGTGTGGCGGGCACATTGAATTTGACTTAATGACCAATTTGAAGGCAGCATAATATTATTGTCGACCAGTTAGGTTCAGTTATTTAGACGACAATTTGTATATGACGTGGCTAATAGCGGAGACTGCGGGCAAATTAATAAAATTAATGCTAATGATATTGGCCACTATATAAATTGTAGAAATTTAGTACCGAAAAAAAAAAGAAACTGACAGTGTTAATGGCTACGTCCATTATGGAAGTAATAGAGATTAATGTATGAGGACAGACGGAAAAATGTATGTTTTATAACATTGTTGACAAACTAACAGAACAATTTATTTTAAAAATATTCGAGTGCTTTACTAAGCCAATTCAGTAGTAAAAAAAAGTTAGATAAAAACTTTCAGCTCTTTTATCTTAGATACTGTTAACGGCACTTCTTTTTTCTTCGGTGACAATTTGCCAGTTTTATTGCCGCGATAAAATGCTTTCATCTGTCAAAATGCGCCTCGTCATGTCGTAATTTACACTCTTTTCCAACTCAAACATTGGCAATTTTCCTTAGTTTGTTCATGTTCCTGCTGGTTTCCTTCTTCTACGCCTTATTCAAAGCATGGAAAAAGGTTTGCAAGCTCTGTGAACTCAACTGTGCGCAGATAAACCCAACGCAAGTCGCTTGACGACGACGCTGATGATGACAACAACGGCATATTTTGCTCTCGTATTTATTGTTAACCGTTAGAAAATTTCACAACACGTTCCATGTGCATGACTAAGCAGAGATTCGCGAAAAAAAAGCGAACCCAGACGCAACGATGCTGAAGCAATGCGAACAATATGCAGCGCAGTCGGTTTGTGGGAGCTGAAAAAAGACTGGAAAAACGAAAAAAGAATCAACTCCCACAGCAGAAACCACGGGATATAAAAAGAGCAAAGATGTAAAAATGTATGTTTGTATGTAAATACACGATGCGAGCATAAGCGGAAGCACTGTGAACAGGTCCATCGATTTCTATCCTAGTTGTTGTTGCTGTTGCTTATCCCTTTTTATTTGTTTACCAAAATAAACACGAAAGTCACTTCGAATCTGGACCGGACAGCGGCCGGGATATATGGGGATTTGTGCAAAACTCAAAGGTAGCTCCGGGTAGCTAATAATATTATGCTTTTTATATGTTTTTGTTGCGCAACCTTGTGTTGTGGTTTTCCCAAACATTTGTGTATGTGTATTTCTATTTTGTAAGCAATATTTGCACCTAAGTTGCGGCACGTGCCAAAGTATTTAATGGCTGCCAAAAGGTGACTAGGAAAGTCAGCAGAAAGATAATACACATTTTAGCAAGGCATATAGAGAGTGTGTGCAAACTTGCCAATGCTATTTTATTGTTATATGCAAATATATTTGTTTTATTTTATTTATATTTACTTCTATAAGCAACTTTCTCCACTGTGCAACGAAGCAAAACGCAACAGTGTGTACATATAAAAATAGGATGTGAGTGTGTACTTGTTATTTAATTTAAATTCTTTGCTGCACTCACACTGCAGCTGCTCTCTCTCGTCTTCATCAACATTGCATGTGTGAGCGAGATGCTGCGTGTCTACTGTGAGTTGATTTGCTTTGCTCTCTTTTAACTGTTGCTTGCGAGTGTGTCATGTGCTCGGCTCACTCATAATAGTTTGAGTGAGATGCAGCATGCTAATTGAGAGCTCTTGATCAAGTGCTTTGCAAAGTGAGAGAGCCACTTGCTTTGCTCGCTCAAAATAAAGATGGCGGCTAGCATGTTGATTCGTTTAAAGGAGCACAAAGAATAAGTTGAGCGGGTTGAGCAACAGGGTGTTCACGGTGCAAGTGAAAATGACTGCTAAGCAAAAATCAATGCGAAATCAAAAAACAAACGACGTTTCGACTGTAGTTATTAGTATTCGGACAATTCTCTGGCTACCTTTCTATGTCTAAACATAAACAAGCTCAGCATGTGGCGCTTTGTTTTCTCAAGTCTAGACTGCCTGGCGCTACCTTAATTTAAATCTTGGCACGTGGTGCAGTGAATGATTCACCTCGTACCTGATTCACAAGTCACTGAAGTGACTAATTTGTTTGGCACCTTCACTGTCACAGATTCTTATTTATCATTTTATGGCCAATATGCGTCGTCATCTTTCCCCACCTAATCCTCAGATCTGTTAGAGGCCTATTTTGTATGTCATTGTGAGAAATCCAGTAAACATACAAAATAAGCTGATGCTTAGCTTGCCCACGGCTCTTGTGCCTCAGTTTGCCCCTCACATTCGCATTGGCCTATCAAGCAATTCAAATCTTGGGACAATTTCGCGAAAGACGTTTTGGTTGTCAACTAAGTAGGGGAGCAAGTAAAGCATCTTGCACTACCAGAACGGGGACAGCGACAGCGAGAGTGATAGAAAAAAAAAACCCCTGAGGCTTGCATTAATTTAATGAGATTTTGCGCCTTCGCCGGCGGTTAGACTTTTGCCCATCATCTCATTTGCTTTAAGTGTTGGCCAAAATTGACGGCGCTGACGGAAAGGAAAGGAAATGAAAGCATTGCCAACGCCTTTCTTTCATGCCATTCTGTGCCTCCTTCTCTCCTGCGTCTTCTTCCGTTCGCTTTGTCCTTTTGCGGAAAACTGGTCAGTTTTGTTGCCTGGTTGCCGCCTGCGGCCAAAAAAAAAAAAAAAAAAAAAAAAGGGAAAAGGGCGTCACAATTCAGGCGGAATAACTGAAGTTGTCAGCTGATGTTGATGTTTTGACTTTGTTTATCCAGTTTCGCTTGTTGTTGTTGTTGGTGTTTTGCATAATGTGTGTGTCGATGGAACATTTGATTTGACACGATAAGTTGTCCAACTTTGCAGCAGAGCGTGTGTGCGTGCTTGGGAGAGTGTGTGTAAATTAGTTTGTCGAAATTGGCTGTCACTTTAGAGCATCCGGAGGCGTGAACATTCCACCCACTTTTCGAGATTGGCATGCATCAGTGAGTGCCGCAACTAGTTGGGAATCATATGCTAAGCACCAAACTATCTACATATGTTAACAAGGGTATACTGAGTTTAGATTGAATTTCAACATGCTCATAGAGTAGCTGAGGTTTATCCACTGGAAAAAGACTGGGTGTATTAAAGGAACATTCACCTCTTCTATAATATTACGGTTTTTTGTCCACCTGATGTTAGATACAGGGTATCTAAGGGGAATCCCACTGGGGGTACCTACATACATAATATATATATAAGTCATATACAATGTAAGTAGCATATTTAAAGTTATATTTCCATTTCACGAAGCCTTTATCTTCCATCGCTCTGTCTATTCAACCCCATTTGCCATAATCGCTTTAATGGGTACATTCTCATCGGGACATGCGTAATTTTTCTTGTCAAATTCCGTTTGAGGTTTTTGAACGCATTCCCAGTTTATTGCCAGCTGTGCTGCTTTGGAATCCCGATGCCAGATAAGACTCTCCCCACATTATAAAGCCATAAAAGAGATGACGACGAGGCATAAAAATCAAATCAAATGCAACGCAATGACAATTGTGGATGTACTTGCTGATGTTGGAGGGGGAAGTCACGGGTGTCCCGGCAACGAGACGGTATTCATGATATGATATTTTAGTCGCTTTCCGGCACATAAAGCACACATCAAATTATTATGATCGAAAATCAATGACAAAGAAAACTGACAAAATCAGCAAACGTCACAGCTGCTCCCCTGACCGCTCCTCCTCCTTCTGTTGGTGCTGTTTCTGCTCCGACTCTCTTTCTCTCTCTCTCCCTCGATTGTTAAGCTTTTCCCTGGTGCTTTGTATTTATAGCAGAGCGCAACGCACAAATGTGCAAAGCAGATAAAAACGTGCTTATGAAAGGGTCCAAAAGGGCATAAAGATAGTTTATGCCCCTTACATGGTGCTCCGCCATCCTCCATTTTCACTGATGCCCCTACGAGCACACTTGCCAGGCTTAAATAAAGCCACTGGACACAGTCGTGAGTGCTGTTGATGTTGAGGCGTGTCTGCAGTAGCGCCCTCAAAGTTCTGTTTACTCAGGCGCCGTGACCAAACGAGGAAGTCGTTTAACCCACATATGAACAAAGTACAAAAACGAGGTAAACTTCTCTCGTCTATAAACAAAGCTCCCAGGCAGGAATGGGGTTCAAGTGTTTCTCTTTAGCCCTTTGTCGATTAAGCCGGCAGCACGATTATCAACATGTTGACAAATTTCTAAGGAACCTAAAGGCTTTTTAAGGCAGAAAAGGTGTCCATAACGAATGTCATATGCTCTAGGGTTTAAAAGGAGATAATATTATATTAGAATAATGATATAGAATAAATACAATTATAATATATTAGATATGATTAGTTTTAGTTTATTTATTATTTATACTAACCCAAACGAAACCTTTCAACAAATTAAATAGTTCTTAAAGCTGATAACATAGTCGTCATGCTCTCCTCGCAGAGGTATAAGAAATTCTTAAATTCAAGAAGACATAGGCGTAGACGGAGGATAAAAAAAGACAAAGTGCAAGACAACTGTGCAGCTGGCGCAGCAGCTGCGTTTTATGTGATGTGAGAGAGAGGCGTGGCAACAGCCGGGGGCACTGCATGCTATTGCCACATTTTTTTAATGTTATGTCTTTGACTTTGAAGAGGAGAAGGGGTGTGGATGCGATGTCAAGAGAACTTTCGACAAAGTGCAACGGCAGGAAGACGACCTTATGCCAGACATCGCAAGGATTTCTTTTGGTTTAGCTGACACTTTAAAGAACGGATAACAATAAAATACTAACATAGAAATTCATACTCCAGGAAGATAACTTAAAGCTGCCTTGACATGTTGAACAGGATTACGAAAGCGCGCTATAAATTACAAGTAATGACATAATAACGCAACAGATTACAGAGACGACGATGGGGCGACAGTAAAAGAGAAAGGGAGAAACTCATGTAGCTTATTCTTCACTATCTCTCCTCCTCCTTGTCTCGTCAATTGCAGTTTACATGCAAATTGCTGTAATTAAAAGCCAAACAAGTGCCATAAAATTGACAAGCGCAGCTGTACTTAAGTGTTCCGCTTGATGTGATGCCATTCCGATAATTATGCTCTGCACGTTCCTTCAGTGGTTGCCACCATCCGACCAGACAAGTGCTCTATTGCTTCGGTAAATGTAGTTCATTTTAAATGGGAATAATAAGCAATATTTTAAGCTTTATAGTTGGCAAATCATTTCTTTGTAGTTATAATATCTTCATTCATTTCTAGATTTTAACTTTTATAAAGTTGCCACAATTTATATAAAAACTGTGTGGCAGCTTTATCATTGGTTATTATCGATATTTGTCAATACCAGCACTAATTTAAACTATCATCCCTATACTACTTGATTGTATGTGTGCCCTATGAACATACTTAGATGACATTTGGCACCATTGGCTGCCTTTCCACTTCGACTGCCAGTCAGTTTGGTTCAAGCTCTTGAACTGAACGGTTGGTGGTGGGATTTTATTTTGGATTGAATTTTTTTTTTTATTAAAATGGTGCCAAATGATTTTATTTTTGAATTGAATATTTTTTTTAATTGAAATGCTTGAATGATTTATAGTTGCATTGCAAGCATGTTTAGCCAAATTTTTAATACATGTTTTTTTTTCATTTTCTCCATTTTGACTTGGGTTGTTCTCATTTTGGAGTTCCTTGAGTAGTTTGAATTTTTACGGTTCACTTAATAGAGAATTGACCCCGATTTTGTAAAAAATAAATAAATAAATATCTGGATAGTGCAAAATGATTTTATTTTTGAATTGAATAATTTTTTTTTTTATACACTTGAATAAGTTATAGTTGCATTGCAAGCATGTTTAGCCGAATTTTTAATACATGTTATTTTTTTTTTCATTTTCTCCATTTTGACTTGGTCTGTTCTCATTTTGGAGTTCCTTGAGTAGTTTGAATTTTTACGGTTCACTTAATAGAGATTTGACCCCGATTTTGTAAAAAATAAATAAATAAATATCTGGATAGTGCAAAATGATTTTATTTTTCAATTGAATAATTTTTTTTTTTACTCTTGAATGAGTTATAGTTGCATTGCAAGCATGTTAAGCCGAATTTTCAATACATTTTTTTTTTCATTTTCTCCATTTTGACTTGGTCTGTTCTCATTTTGCAGTTCCTTGAGTAGTTTCAACTTTTACGGTTCAGTTAATAGAGCGTTGAACTCGATTTTGTAAATAAATAAATATCTGGATGGTGCCAAATGATTTTATTTTTAAAATTGAATAATTTTTTTTTTTATATACTTGAATGATTTATAGTTGCATCGCAAGCATGTTTAGCCGAATTTTTAATACACGCTATTTTTTTTCATTTTCTCCATTTTGATTTGGTCTGTTCTCATTCTGTAGTTCCTTGAGTAGTTTGAACTTTTACGGTTCACTTAATAGAGCATTGAACCCGATTTTGTGAATAATAAATAAATAAATATCTGAATGATGCCAAATGATTTTATTTTTGAATTGAATATTTTTTTTTTTAATTGAAATGCTTGAATGATTTATAGTTGCATTGCAAGCATGTTTAGCCGAATTTTTAATACATGTTATTTTTTTTTTCATTTTCTCCATTTTTTTTTGGTCTGTTCTCATTTTGTAGTTCCTTGAGTAGTTTGAATTTTTACGGTTCACTTAATAGAGAATTGACCCCGATTTTGTAAAAAATAAAAATATAAATATCTGGATAGTGCAAAATGATTTTATTTTTGAATTGAATAATTTTTTTTTTTATACACTTGAATAAGTTATAGTTGCATTGCAAGCATGTTAAGCCGAATTTTTAATACATTTTTTTTTTAATTTTCTCCATTTTGACTTGGTCTGTTCTCATTTTGCAATTCCTTGAGTAGTTTGAATTTTTGCGGTTCACTTAATAGAGCGTTGAACTCGATTTTGTAAATAATAAATAAATATCTAGATGGTGCCAAATGATTTTATTTTTGAATTGAATAATTTTTTTTTTATATACTTGAGTGATTTATAGTTGCATTGCAAGCATGTTTAGCCGAATTTTTAATACATGTTATTTTTTTTCATTTTCTCCATTTTGATTTGGTCTGTTCTCATTTTGCAATTCCTTGAGTAGTTTGAATTTTTACGGTTCAGTTAATAGAGCAATGAACCCGATTTTGTAAATAATAAATAAATATCTGGATGGTGCCAAATGATTTTATTTTTGAATTGAATATTTTTTTTTAATTGAAATGCTTGAATGATTTATAGTTGCATTGCAAGCATGTTTAGCCGAATTTTTAATACATGTTATTTTTTTTCATTTTCTCCGTTTTGATTTGGTTTGTTCTCATTTTGCAATTCCTTGAGTAGTTTGAATTTTTGCGGTTCACTTAATAGAGCGTTGAACTCGATTTTGTAAATAATAAATAAATATCTGGATGGTGCCAAATGATTTTATTTTTGAATTGAATAATTTTTTTTTTATATACTTGAATGATTTATAGTTGCATTGCAAGCATGTTTAGCCGAATTTTTAATACATGTTATTTTTTTTTTCATTTTCTCCATTTTGATTCGGTCTGTTCTCATTCTGCAATTCCTTGAGTAGTTTAAACTTTTACGGTTCACTTAATAGAGCATTGAACCCGATTTTGTAAATAATAAATAAAATATCTGGATGGTGCCAAATGATTTTATTTTTGAATTGAATATTTTTTTTTTTTTGATTGAAATGCTTTCATGATTTATAGTTGTATTGCAAGCATGTTTAGCCAAATTTTTAATACAAGTTATTTTTTCCCCCATTTTCTCCATTTTGATTTGGTCTGTTCTCATTTTGCAGTTCCTTGAGTAGTTTGAACTTTTACGGTTTACTTAAAAGAGCATTGAACCCGATTTTGTTTTTTATTTACATATATGTGTGTGTATATTTTCATCTGGATGGTGCTAAATGATTTTATTTTTAACATTTATGTAAAACGTGTTCTTAACTATTTCTGTTAAAAATTTTTTTTTCTATGTATTTAAAGTATAATTAAGAGTATTATTTTTGTTGGGCAACATATTCAAAAAAGATTTTATATTTTGTGAGGCTATGAATGTATGTTCTTAAATTCGTGAGTTGTAACTGTACCAGAAATTTTCTGCTGGCAACGTACTGTTATGGAGATTGTCCGTATATTTTCCTGTTTGCTCCAAATTCCTTTGGTGATGATTACTGATTAATGCGGAGTATAAATAAGAGCATCGTAAACCAGTACAAGGACTTAAATTGAGCAACGGAAATTTGTGATTGCCTTCTATATCGGTTCTCTCCAGTCCTGCTGCCACTCCTTTTTTATTTTACATTTCATCGGTCTTCTCTCATTTTGAATACTGCATGTTTTGCGTAGCTTAGCAGGCACCCACGCCCCATCTCGCCAGAAAAGCCACCAAAAGTCACTTGCGAACAGTTGGATGCAAATTAAACCGCGCGCTGCCATTTTAAATAATGCACGCCCACTCTTTCTATTTCTCTGTATGATATATATAGACGCTATATATTTTGCCCGTTTGTCTTTTGGTTTTTCAACGTAATAAAAGGGGATTTGCGGAACTATCTCTGATTATTCATTAGCTACAGTTGCTGTTTTGTCTACGTAGCCTTTGGAGGTGCTGCAATTTGTTACATTTTATTTTTTAATTTACATGGTGTCTATAAGCAAGTACGGAGCCTTGTTCTCTTCCTTTTATTCTGTGTAGTTTGTGTTGGTGGTATAATCCTTGACCTGAAACATAAATGTGGATTTTCCCGACAGACGTCGGTAAATTGAGAATGCAGTTTTATTTTTGTTTTATAAACATATGAAGGCGATTTTTTAACATGAAATCATAGTTTTCTTCTCCCAGTGTTAACGAGGGAGTTTGTAGTTGAGATCATTCTTGTCAGTTCTGATGGATTCTCCACTGCATCTTCACTTTTTTGTCGTGGATTTATTTTTGTTTAAAAACATATGAATGCGATTTTTTAACATGAAGTCATAGTTGTTGTCTCCCAGTGTTAACGAGGGAGTTTGTAGTTGAGATCATTCTTGTCAGTTCTGATGGATTCTCCACTGCATCTTCACTTCTTTGTCGTGGACGGCTGATGATTCTGTATCACGAGTTAATTTATTTTTTTGGCCGAGATGAATTTTTTTATTCCCTGTAAAGAAAACAATTCACGATTGAACGACAAACCGTACTGAATGATGTTATGCTAAAAAATTTCAAACTTTCCAATGGAAATGTCGGATTGCACCTGGTCAAAATAATTATAATACCAGTCAGGACAGATGATATGTTGGTTTTACTAGTATTTTTTGTCAAAAGTCGCCAGGTTCTCGACAAGTTTCAAGATCTGTCTCTGAATAACTCTGCATAGCAACAAAATTGGAAAGAAACTTGATTGGGTTGTGGGACATAACATACATATGTACAAGTATGTTGGAGGCGCAGTAAAAAATATATAAATAAAATGTCTGTTTTGAATAACTTCGACCAACTTTCGAGCACTTCTGGTCGTCTGGTTTTATGACAAATGTAAGTGAAAGTGTTTCAAAAGGTTCCACCCTCCCCACTCGCCCACCTCTCGCAATTCTAAATCCTGCTGCTGCTGCTGCTGCACTACGTCACAGTTGAGTCGGCATTTTGCCGCTCGGTTGCTGCTAATGCAAAAGACGTGTATCGCAAGTGTGTATACCCTGTAGCTGACGGGTTACACAAGTGAGGTATGTGGGAATAAATATTGTTTAGGTTGTTAATGCAGGGCATCTGCTGTTCGATCATTTTTTTGTCAACATTTCGTTTGCTTTTTCGTTTTCATTTCATATTTACATTTCTTGCATTTATGAAAGGATCATAAGCAGGCCGGTGAGGGGAAGAGTCTGTCTGTGTGGTTGCCAGTGCAGGGGGAGGGGGCCAAGTGGTATGCAAGTGTTTCCGCTTGCTCTGTTTATTTTTGCTTTTTGTATTTACAACGTTTGCTGTTGTTGTTGCCTGGTGTGGGTTCTACTTACCTGTCAGCACACACCAACTCAGACAAATTTGTGGCAGCGAGTGTCTTTATTTTCATGACTTGCCTTTTTTTTATCATCGTGACGGGGGATGAGGTATTACATCTCTGGGCTGTGTTTACAGCTGCCCTCAACATAAATAAATATTTCAAAAATTTATTTATATATTTGCTTAATCACTTCTGCGTGATGACATGAGATTGACATTTGATATTTCGACAATTTTCTTGCTTTGGCTTAGCTTTTAAGACTGACAAGAGGATTAAGGCCTTTTGAAGAGATTATGTATTTGATTTAACCAAAAACTCTTTTGAGAAACAATAAAACAAAACAACTTAATTTTTATTTTCTTTTAAATTTTCCATAAAAATTTATTTAAATTAAATGTAATTTTGCTTGGTTGCCTGGAACATTCACTGAAATTGAGTGAAAATGATTTCTTAGCATCTTTTTCTTAAATCTCCGTATGCAGAAACTAGACAAATTTATTTTTATTTAAAAAATACAACTTGATTTTTATTTTCTATAAATTTTTCAAAATATATATACTTATATTTTTAAATGTAATTTTTTCTTGGTTGCCTGGAACAGTGTCTGATTTTGGTTGTGAATGATTTCTTAGCATCCTTTTCTTTAAGCTCCGTACGCAGAAACTAGACACATTTATGGTTATTTAAAAAATGCAACTTGATTTTTATTTAAAAAAAAAAATAAAAAAATAATAAATAAATTTTTCATAATATATTTATTTATTTTACTATATTTAATTTTTTCTTGGTTGCCTGGAACAGTGTCTGATTTTGGTTGTGAATGATTTCTTAGCATCCTTTGCTTTAAGCTCCGTACGCAGAAACTAGACACATTTGTTTATTTAATAAAAAAATGCTCGTCCAAACTCTAGAAATTTTTTCTTAATTCTCAATTCGGTGATTTTATCGGCATTTCTTCATCAGGTTTCATGTACTGTACATCAGAAATACGGATATTACAATATGCCAAAATGTATTCCATCAAAACTATTTATGGTATCTGTCACTGAATCAGTTAGTTTTGTTTTATTTGTGAATATGTTCTGTTTTGTGACACGGTGCGCGGTCTTGCTGGAACAGCACTTTTTTCAAATTCGCTCGTTTCTTGGCGCTTTTGCCCTTCAAACGGTCACATAGAGTTATGATAGTCACTGTTGATGGTCCTTTTTCATCTAGCACTGTTTTCGAGTGATGAAGCTGAGCTAGTCGCCAGTCTTCAATTCATCGTACCTTTTGCTTTATTTTTTCAAAGCCCACACAAGGTGTGTCGGATATTTTTTCTGATAAGCATTACAAATATCAAAGAAAAAGTCAAGCACTTGTGCTCTGCAACCTGGCAGCATCGCGCAAATCCCTAGATTACGTTTAGGACTCATTTAAGATGACAGAAGAATGAAACAAAAAAATGTATCTATTAATTCCCGCAGAAAGGAAAAAAGGCTGCGCGACAGCGAACAATTCATTTAACTAATTAAATATGCAGACAGCTGGAGTGTTTTTTGGTCGGCAACGGCGACAACTAAGAAGGGAATGAAGGTTGCGGGTTGGGAGAAAGATGTTTTTTTATGTTGTGTAAAAAAGTGCTCTGGAATTGCTTATTAAAAGGGCATTAAAACGACAGCTTTACTAATGTTCGCTCTTCTTTCTCTCTTCCACTCTTTCTCCATCACTTTTATTTTCTTCGCACAGTGGCAAATGCAAACCAACAATGAGATGCATGCTCGATGTGGAAAAATGGCGCATAAGGAGGCAACTGGCGGTCGCAACTGGAGACGGCAGTTGTCAACGACAGCAGCAACAGCAACAAAAACAACAACAACAGAAGCAGCAGCAACAAGTTGCTGGCATTTGTGTAGCAGCGTCCAAACAATTGTTATTGCTGCTGCTGTTGCTGGCAGCTGAGCAGGCGGTTGCTGCAACAACAACGACAGCGACAGCCAACGGCACTGCAACAGCAGCAGCAGCAGCAACTACTTCAACAGCAGCAGGTGCCGCCGGCCCAGCAGCAGCATCAACCACAACTACGACATCAATTGAAACTGGCACTGGAGCAGCAGCAGCAGCAGCAACATCCACCACGTCGTCGTCCTCCTCCTCCTCGCACTGGGCAGATCTGGGCAATCCCTTTCGGAATATTCTGCGTATTGGCGACGGCAACATTGTCTCGCGGGTAAGTAGTTCACGTGGTGTGGAAGTGCCGCAATTATATATGTACATACATGCATGAATAAACAAGAAAAAAAACATGGTTGATAGCTGATCGATTTATTTATCTATAATCTGTAAATATATAAACATATATAGATTCCGCTTTCAAAATAAATATTTGCATAATGTTAATGTGCGATGTTGAAAATGCCACATGTCAAGTTATACTCTACTTATGCATTCCTCATTTCCCTAATTTCCAATGCATACACACTTTGGAGAGTTTCTAGTCATATTCCCCTTTGATGCCGTTGCATAGCTATCTCACTCACACTACGTTAGACAGAATAGTGTTGCCCTTCTTGAGAGAATATAAAAGAGAGAAACGAATATGCCAAATATATAAATCAACGACAATATTCGAAATATACAATACACATGCAAATGTAACAATCGATAAAAGTATTTCCGATAACAAAACTTCAATTTCAACTACAATTCAGAATTTGAATTGTTCATGCAAAAATCACTGAATCACAAAGGGAATGCAAAGTCGACAAATTTGGAAAGGGAGAGCCAACACTCACACACACACACACACACGCATACACAGCTTTCTGGCCACTTTATCAATTTGGCTCGGCAAAACAATGGCCACAAAAACGTTGGAGTCAGGGATGCTTTAGGCCAAAACTTTTTGGCGCTTAGTGCGTTGAAGAGGATGAAGAAGAAGAAGCGAAAAGTGGAAAGCGAAGCGAAGTCAATAACGAAATTTTCCACTCAAACGATAAAAGGCAAAGCAATAGAAGGAGAGAAGGCAACAGCGACAGCAGAAGCTGCTGCAGCTTACTGGCCCGAAATGTATTTAGCCAAAATTTATTTTTAATGCGTTTGTCAACAATTTGGCCAATGATTTAGCATTGATGGAGGGTATGGGGGGAATGATGGTGAATATAAATAAATACTTATAACGAAACGAGCCTATCTTTGGCTACTTGTGCTATGTCTTCTCTTTCTCTCTCTTTTCAGACGGCCATCGAACAGTCGTTGGTGACAATACACGACATTGCCACGGAAAATCTGGGCACATTGTGCATCTCAACGCTATATCGACCGCTACAAGTGCCCATCAATTCGGAGCGCTTTGAGAGCTCCAGACAAAAGGCGGATTTGGCCGCCTCGATACTTCAGGAAGTGGGCATCATACGGCATGGCGGTGAGTTACTCACACAGACACACATATGTTTGTATATAATATGTATATGACAGTCACTACCTTTACCTGACATTACGGTATGTGTACATATTGATGTATTGATTTCTATCTTTGTGCGTGAAATCAAATTCATTTCCGTTTACACATATCGGCAAATTATTAAATGAATTTAATCTAGACTGGCAATGCCATTATGGAGTCACTTGAAGAGTGGCCTGACTTATAAAATGCTTGGTAGATTCATTTCTGTTAGTTGTGGAACTATCTGGCAACGTCGCCTTAACCAATTGATATGTAATAAGCCCCTAGCTGTGAATATCGATATCATTGTGGAGGAATACTATTGATGTGCATATGATGGCGATGATCTGGTCACGCCATGTAAATATGCAACAAGTGGGCAGCGCTAAACTTAAAAACTGACACACTACGAACGTTTTGCCTTAAAATAAGTTTATGTAAATAAAAATACATAGTCGAACATATTCGCAACGCCAAAGTGAGTGTGCGACTTTAATTGAAAGCATTCTTCTTCTTGATTGCACTCTACAAAAACTGGAATCAGTCGAAGTTATGTGTTGGTTGTTGCCAAGTCTCTCCATCGAAGCGTTTAGAGCAAGTCGAGCAGTTGATATGCCTTGAGTGCCAGACAAAGTGGCGCCCCACTCTCGCCATCTCTCTCTACCCTCTTTTATCTCTTCCTCTTTCACCTTTAAATTGGCTTAAATTTATTCGATTTGCAAGAAGCTTTTGCCTCGAATAATTTATGCGAGACATCAAAATTTCAAGGAGCTCGCACGGCCAGGAATCTGCGTACAGTTTATGGCCCAGCCAGAAAGGATGGAGATGGGAATGGGAAAGGAAAATGGAAAGGGGACAGGTTAAGACAAGTGCCAAAAAGTGCTATACTTGCTACACATGCGAGCAGGATTTGTGGCTCATCCTGTTGCTTTGCCACTTGCTCAGCGGGCACAACAAATGGCGGCAAATTTGCTTTCACTTTATGCGATTTCTGCTGACACGTCGCACCTTGGCCATGGGGCAGGGAGCAGGAGCTGGCTCGAGCACAACACAACAGGGCATCTGCTGCTGTTGCTGTTGCTGCTGTGCGATGAGTTCATTGTGCGTCGCTTGTCCTTGACTATGTTAACGCACATGCATGTATGTATGTATGTACATGACACACTGATGGGTCTGGCTCTCGCACTGTGGCTCCAGTTCCCACTCACACTTCCTCTCCTGCTCCTGCTCCTCTCTCCGCTGTGACAGTCTGTTGTCAAGGCTGCGCTGGGATTCGGATTCGGGTTCGGATGTGCGGGTGCCAGCTCGGTTACGCGCTCAGGCGCGTCGCTTGCCTTGGGGTTGACAACGACGCACTTGTGGCGCATCAAACGTCCTGGTTTTGCCTCATCTCGCTCCCCTTCCAGCATTCCTCTCCGATGGATTGCTCTCAGTGCGGCTGTCGTACACATTTTGTACATATTCCTTTTTTTGTTTTTAATTTAAACTTCTGCTCTTCCCGTTGTTCTTTTGGTTCTTTGGGATTGTTCTCTTCTCTGATTTCCCACTTTTCCAGGCACACAACTTAATGTCGCATCCAGTTTTACATGATGAACAACGTCGCATTGTGCACACAGATTTCTGAGTGAAATCAGTTAAGAAATTCATCGTGTCGTTGCGCATACGCCACGTTGTGCGAGGAATGTTTAAGCAGACGAAAAATGTGAATTGCAAAATGGAAAATGTAAATGGAAGAAGAAATTACTTTTCATATGCATTTCCCATTTACCATTTCCGTTTATATTCGCTTGAAATCCAGAGAAAATCTTTATTGCTGCATTAATATTGCAAAGGTCATGAGGGGCCCTCAAATGTATGCTATGTTTTCTTTTATTCGACAATTTGGTATGGTAAACTTTTTTTTTTTAATCGATTTTTTTTTAACTTATTATGAAAGAAATCAAGAACAAACATCAATAAAAATGTTAAGAAATATTTTTGAAAAAGGTCAATAACTCAAACATATTCACTCTTTGGGAAAAATTTTATTCAAAAGACGTTTCCGCTAACTAAATATATTCATTCGTGGGAAAACTGAAATAAAAACAAACAAACAAACCAATTTCAAGTATTTGTTGCTTGAATCTCGACTTCGGTTTCAACGATAAAAAATTCCAAATTGTTCTCCATGGCTAATTGCCTTCTCGTGTCGGGGAAACCGAATCTGGTGAAGAATTTAACTACTCAGCAACAGAGCAGCAGAAGTCAGAGGAGAAAAACAAGTTCAAATGGACGAGAAATTAAGTTTTGGGGCACACCATGAAACACCCTGTAAATGCGGGAAACTTCAGTTTTCAGTTTCAACGAGCAATAAACAAATTTAAACATGCAGAAACCTTTAAACTGTATTGCTGTCCCCCTTGCAAGGCATTGCCACTGGGTATGCGGCATAAAAACAAATACACACCTGTGCCAAAAAGCTCTTTGGCGTGCGGCACAAAAACTTGTCTGACTGACTGTGCAACTTGAATAATTTGCAATATTACACACAGAACTCGTCGAAGGGACGCGCCGAGTGAGCAAAAACTTTTGTGGCAGCGTCCAGCAAAACAAATTGGTTACAATTGTGCAAGTTGCGCATGTTTATTTCTGACACCTACACGGAGCTCTTGCAACACACACAAACACATACATATACACACGGTGCTATAAATTCTTGAACTGGCAGCAAAAGATTGATGATGCCAGACGGGCGAGTGCTAGAAATCGCACACAGATGATGAATGACAAACGCAACAACAGGCACACACACGAACATAACTAAACTGTCTGTGAGTGTGTGTGTGAATGTATTCTAAACTCGGTGACAGGCTTTAGCTAATGTTATTTACCAAAGGGTCGACACGCCTGCCAGCCTCCCTCCCAACTTGCCACACGCTCGACCTGCCTCACATCGAACCATTCACAGCCGTCGCATTGTAGCAAATGTTTGAACTTTGCGGCAACACTTTGACGCAACTTGGGGAAAGAACTTTCACTGTGTGTTTATGTGATTCCAGTTCCCACTCTTTCTCTCTCTGTGTCTTTCGCTCGCATAGCACAGCCAGTGCCATATCTTTGATGCCGCGCAAACTGCTTTCCTGTGTATTTGTTTTTTGCCATCACAGGCAAAAGCGACAGCAAAAACAGCAACAACTGGCAGTCAGCAAAGTTGCAAAGCGTTATACACACTAATCAAAATACTCAAAAAATAATAACAACAACAACAAATAGCAAAAAGAAAGCAACCTAAACCATGACGCAGCTGAAATTCCCTTCGAGTGATAAAGTTCTGTCTCACTATATTAATCAAAATCAATACGTATTTGTCAAACTGTCAACGATAAAAGCTGATCGATTGCACAAATTGCCAAATAAATTAGTATCGCAATGGGAAACAAATGTGTCCTTTCTCCAACTATCGATGACATCTGTAGTTTACAGCACTGCAAGTGGCTCTGTTAAAATCAGATAATTAGAACAGCTTTATAGCACTGCATGTGCAGCTCTGTAAACAACAGATCGTATTCCGTTAGCGCACACTATCAAACAAGTCTTGTGTCTGTTGTTGTTTACGTGTGTAGAAAGTCAACTTTAATGCGTTACACCTACACTGACCTAGGCGTGTTACGCTCAATGCGAACTGCGCAGTGGGCAAGCTCAGAAAGTGCCACGGAAGTTGCGCTAATCGAATTTAAATAAGTTTACTTTGTAAACAGTTGTTGCTTGCGTTCCAGCTTGTTTCTCTCTGCGTCTCTTTCTCCCGTAGCAACTCAAACAGAAACGTTGTTGTTGCTGCCACTGCCGCTGTCCAGGCAAAGTGTGGCAGAAATAAGCAGAAAAAATATTAACTTTTGACAGCCACCAAGCTCACTACAGTCGGTAGGGGGTAGCGGGGGTACAAAAGCGGAAGCTGTGCACCCGTCGCGCATATTAATCATCGTAGCTGACATTCTTTTTTCCAAGGCTGAAAAACACTTGCAGCTTCTGTGTGCCATTTAATGGCCTTTCTGCAACAGCGAAAAGGGAGAAAAAAAATCCATTTCAAGGTCGTTTATAGAACTGACAGCTGGGTCCGAATTAAATGTTCCAGCAAATTTTAATTTGCGCAATTAAACAATGCGAGATTATTCATGAATGCCGCAACCAGCAAAAAGAGCGACCATTTAATTCCATTATCATTCTTTTATGAATAAAACAATATGCACAGGCAGCTTCTCTGCGCATTTGTTGTGTTTGTTTTATTTGTACCTGTCTGCACGTTGTATGCATGTTTATTTGTATACGTTATAAATTTTTAAATAAATAGCCAAACCAAAACATGTGAGTAAAAAACGCGCCATGCGGCAACTCGACACGTTAAATATACAAACATAGGAGAAAGCACACATTGTTCACTTCAACAACTTTTAATTAAAAACGTGTCGTGTAGTTGAATAAAAAGTTATTTTTTATTATATTTCAACTTTTGAATAAAGTTCGTATTCCAATTAGCACGTATCGATTGCAATGTAGAGCAAAAAATACTACATCAAAATCGATACTTAATGCAGTTAATGTGTGAACCAACTACTGTAATCGATAGTTTCAAGCACGGTTGTAATTTTAATGTTATTGTAACATTTAAGTTAATGAACTCTCTGTGTAAAAACCATAAACTTTTAATTGGAAACATAAATCGCTGTGCAATTTTGCAATTAGCAAAGTAAGCGGAATTTTGTTAAGTAATTTTCGCTTATGCGAATTCAGAAATGGAGAAGAAGGAAAAAAAAAGAATGGCGCCGAAATATCTTTATTGTCTGCCGCAGATGAGTACCTAAAAGTCAAAAGGTAATTACTTCTTACCGCATCCGGGCGGCAGCTGAATCGAAGTGAAACGTTTATCTCAGCAGAAAATAATTAAAACTCAAAACATTTGCGTCTGTGCTGCAGAGAAACCAATTAAAGGCTGGAAATTAAAGATAAATGAGTACACAGTGAGAAAATATGAAATCAATTATTAAATCTAAACAATTAATTTGGCTTGAAATGCATAAATGAATAAACAAAAAGAAAATGTTCAATTGATCATGTCGTATTCAGATTTTGGTGCAATTTAAACAAACATAAATAAATGAAAATAAACTAGGCAAAGATTTCTATTGCTGGTTTTTGACTGTTTGCTGCAAAGTTTCCCATTTAATTTCCTCATTTCCGAAGTACTTCATACTTTAAACAACTCTCTTTTTTGCTGCACGCTGACCTACATTTGCAAACATGTTTACATTTTGTTTTTCTTTATTTTCTTTTTCGCTATTAAAAAAATTCTCCATAGGACTCTCGGATGCGCTGGCCAAGGGCTTGCTCACTGATGAATACATAAACGGGGCACGCATTTTAGCTTTGAACCTAACGAACGGCGCAGTGCAGTCCTATGTCTGGTGGGTGAAGAGTGGCCAGGACAAAGTCGTCGGTGAGACGCAGCGCTACGAGGAGGAGGGACTGCAAATTGGCAAAAAGCCTGCACATAGTTACCCCTGGTGAGGAACACACACACACACACGCCTGTACACGTACATGAATATAGACGTGTAATTCTATGCTCCACACTCTGCCAACAGGTTTGATGATGAGAGTAGCACTCCCACATTGCGCTCACCAAAGTTTGCACCAAGTCCACCGAATAACTACTATAAGGGCTGGTGGACATATCCGTATTTCTCTTGTGCGCAGAGCAACTGGCTCGTCTCGTATAGCATTGCCATACCGCCGAGTGGACGCCATGGGTTGCGCGGATTCATTAGTGTCGACATCGACGTGACGGCGTTGCGTGTCAACCAATGCGATGCGACATCCTATCGCTTTAGCACCCAACAGCAGCTGCTCCATCGTCAGCGGCAGCAGTCGCGACGCTCGACAGCTGCTGCTGCGAACGCCGCTGCTGCTGCCAATGATGTGGATACCATAAATGATCTGCAAGCGTTTCACAGTTCGCACAAGTGCCATCGTACCTCCATGGTGGTAAGTTGAGCCACCCATTAAAAGTGTTCACTTGATTAAACAATTCATATACCCAGTGTGCATGGCAGCAAAGGTAGTTTAGCTTTGTCCCTCTCGTAATCAGCTCTAATGGATAATCAGAGCGAGAGCTACCCTGTCTGTCTTGTAGTGCACTGGGTATCTGCGTTGAACTCCATCGACTGTCGCATTTCTTATTTATTTTTAATTGTGTCTCCTCTCCCACAGTGCGACTATCGACAGCCCAGCGCAGAGACGCCGACAATAAGCAGCGGGAAGATACTGGCTGCCATGACGAGCAGCAGCTGGTCACGTGGTGCCTATCAGTGTCTGTGCAAGCGCGGCTTTTATTCGCTGCGGCATCCGGATGGCTTTAATGGCACCATCATGGAGATTGCCTGGCAGGAGCATCAGGACAATATAAGCAATTACTATACGGATGTATTCAAGTGTTTGCCTTGCGCCCCAGGCTGTGACACCTGCACCGGCCCGGAGCCCTGTCTGGCCAACTATCATTGGCCCTTCAGGTGTGTGTCTGTCTGTTTTGTGTGTGTGTGTTTATCATGTTCTCTCTGCACAGGCGACACTGAAACTGCTTTGTGGTATTTCCACTGGCTTCACAGCAGTGAGAACGTGGAATACGAGTGAGAAATTCGTGAATTCATGAATAAAGTAAAATATTTTCCAAATTCAAGTCAAATTATGATTGTCAAACTATCTGCCAAGATATTAGCTCATATAATATGCATAATATCCTGTGATTGTGCCAGAAAATGTGTCAAATGTGTAGAGATAACTATCCCGAGGAAACGTGGCAAACTGTCAGAACTGTCTTTGTAACCATTGTCATTCCACTTCACAGAATATCTTTGTTGACCTTCTCGATTGGATGTGCCTGCGGCACCTTTGTGCTCGCTGGTTATCTGTTCCGGCATCGTCGTGTCAAAGTCTTCAAGGTTGCCAGTCCCATATTTCTGATGATCACGCTCATTGGCTGTGCCATCATGTATCTGGAGGTGAGTAACTACACACACACACGCACACACACACACAAACACACAAACACACACTCTCGCACCCACAAAGTATGGGGCTACTTAACCCATTAAATGCTGTAGTACACAAAAAGACCATTTACGTTGGAATGCGACACAGCAACAGCTAATGTGACAAAGGGTCTTGTGGTCTCATTTACAATTGACCCACATGGAAAGCACCTTCGGGCACTCCGGCTCCGGCCACCTCAAGTTGCCACCTGTGCGAGCCGCCAGCCGCAACATAAAACTCCTTTTTATGGCTTTTTAAATGCGGCTTTTAGGAACTTTCATGTGCGATGGTTTTGCGGTTTTTCTTGTTCACTTTGTAACTAACACGGCAAGAGTTAATGAATTTTATGTTAAATGAAATGTGTGCATGTGTGCTTTAATAGGCCATTAAGGGACCTTAACAGCGAGTTAACATAGCAACATAGCAGTGAGTGAAAGCACCAAAGTAATAAATAGTTGCTTAACAGTAGAAGGGACGGTAATGCTTAAAGGATAATGTAGAGGAGGAGGAATAACAGAGACTTAACATAGCAACATAGTGATCTCAGTTACTTAACAGGAAAAGGCTTTGTCATATTTAATAATTTTTTTAATTTTATAATGGTATATACATATAAAGTATATACAACGAACACTTATGTTATAAATAAGAGTATTCACAAACTTATTTAGTTTCGTATACAATTAGTTTGTGTGTTTAACATAAAGAAGCTCCCATCGGACGCATAAAAGCCTTGGCCAACAATGGCTAACCAGGAATAAAAACATCGACAATAAAAGCAAAAACAAAGAAAACAAAAAAAGCTTAAGCTGTTTATGTTCTGTCAGACGTCTAGTAAAACTATAATATACTTTACTGATTTTCTAATCAGAATTGTGTTAGTCCCTACAAAAGAGAGACAGTGTAAGAGATAAAGGTAGAATGAATGACAAAAAGAAGGATATTGATGTGAACAAGGACACAGATAAGCGATGTTCCAAGGAGATGTCGAATGTGGAAGATGAGGCAGCAATGCTGGAAGCATTGCGGGAAATGGTACAAACTCCTGACATTGATTCGCGTCCCAAGCATTCAAGGGGTACCAAGTGTGTCGAAGAAGACGCCGAGACCTGGGAGGAAAAGTTGAAGAGGGATGCAAGAGTACCCCAATTGCTGAAAGAAGATAGCTTGGCGAACTTGTTGGAAAAGAATGAACAACCCACATGTAGCAAGCCGCAAAGGCAGAGCAAGAAACCAGTCAAGAAACCTGTAACTAGTCAAATTAAGCCAAAGGAAGATGTAAAATCCTGGCGAACATGCGAAAATCTAGTGGAACAAGTAAAGAAAGATATCGGCAAACCTAAAACTCCACCTAAAAAACCGAGCGCACCGGCGCAGAATCCTTGTACATCCGAGTCCACTAGAAAAGTCTGTTCGCAGTCTGAAAAGCGCAAAAAATTGCTTAAATTATATCGTAGTAAATCGGAGAACGACAAATTTCCAATACGAAAACCATCGGGCATCTTCGCCGGCAGCCTGTGTCCGATAGATGCTGTCCAATTTAGTCCATCTTCTCTAACGGAACAATTATCAAAACAGCAAATACTGAAACTGTTACGCATCGAGAGTGCTTCCACGCCGAAGTTCCATACCTTTCCCCATCAAATGGTCAGCACACAGACACCACTAAAGGAAGGCATTACTGTGGCGACCAACACAGAAGGAGAGTTCGATTGGAACCTTTATAAGCGACAGCAACAGCAACAAGAGGATGATCACCAGACTGGTATAATCAATATATTAACCGTACCCTGTCGAAAGATCCTGAACTATGAGACTGTTGGAGAGCAGGAAGAGCCGCCCAATGAGGATATGATGACGCCAAAGCCGCTGGAGCAATCGACTTCCGTGGTAGTTTTTAAGAATTTACCATTGTTTGGAAGAGCTGCGGATGAAATGCCTACCGAAGAGGAAGCACAGGTGGCAGAAGATGCAGCTCCTGCAGTGGAACAGCCAAAGTTGAGTTTAACAACTGGCATAAGAAAACTTCTCGGTGGCACAGAATCAAGTTCATCCGATTCAGAGAAAAGACAGACAATTCGTGCATTGACACCCAAATTACCTCGTCGAGAAGAATTTGTTGGAACTTCAGAGGAAACTGTGGTTGCTCTGGATGTAGGTTGTCTCAAGAAAACAAAAAAGGCAGTGCCGGCTCGTGATCTAACTCCGGAACCGACCACGCACAAGGTTTCTACGGAGAGAGTGGATTTATCTTTGAGCATACCACGATTGACCGCAAGAGCAGCGCAATTTCTTGATCCTCCTACGAGACCTGCACCTACTCCCATTTATACTCCTCTTTTCAACACGTACTTCCACTTCTATTCCTACTTCTTCTCCTTCCAATCCTTCCATTCCTGCAGTTTCTATTAGTCCTTCACCCAACTCTTCTACTCCTCCCACTGCTGCTACTGCTTTTGCTGCCTCAAAATCCGCAGTACGCAAGGTCCTAAAAACGACAACTACATCGCTGGGATTGCCATTAAAAGCATTGCCAGAACTTGAGTTGGCTAGCCAACAGCTAAGAGTGGAGCGGCTGACTGTTCCAACAGTCGCAGAGAGACCAATTGGAAAGGATGACTCCATATCGAAGGTTTTACGAAGTTCATTTGTGAAATCTTTAGAGCAACCTAAAGAGAACACAACGACTCTCAACGAGGTGGTTGTGCTGCCAGAGGAGCAGGAATCTCAGGTTGACAAGAACGATTCGAACTTAGAGCAAATGCAGCAGAAAGAGGCGGGAAAAGAGGATGAGTCACTCAAAAAATCCGATTCAATGCGCACGATAACCATAATCGGACGAGACACAAACATACGCACCAAGTATGAGGATCATTGTCACCTGGATCGCCAGCATGGCGTTGATAAGCGGGCATCGCGCAAACTTATTTTCGCCTGCATATTGTGCGTCATATTCATGATTGTTGAAGTGATCGGTGGCATATTGTCCAAGAGTTTAGCCATTGCCACAGATGCAGCACATCTTCTAACTGATCTGGCGGGATTTATGATCTCTTTATTTTCAATCCATTTGGCCGGAAGACCGTCGTCGCAGAGGTTTAACTTTGGCTGGTATCGAGCGGAGGTAATTGGTGCCATGGTATCGGTCTACTTCATCTGGGTCATCACCGGCATCCTTGTCTTTTTGGCCGTACAACGCCTGCGAACTGGTGTGCATGATGTGGACGCCGTCATTATGCTAATCTCATCGGTTCTGGCCATTCTGGTAAACGTTATTATGGCCTGCCAATTGAATCATGGTCACTCACATAATGCAGCAGCGATCAGTGAATCCCATCGACTACCACGCAGGGTTAACAAAGAACTAAATGATTTGCCCAGCAACATAACCATGAATACCGTCACCACAGCCTTGACCGCCAGCAAGTCACTGGTCATCATTGATAGAGAACCAGCATTTGTGAACACTTCGGTGTCCACGTACCAGGCGCACCACCAATGCCACCAGACAGAGAATATAAACGTGCGCGCTGCCATGATTCATGTCATCGGGGATATTATCCAGAGCGTTGGTGTCTTTGTGGCGGCTGTGATTATCTACTTTGTACCCGCCTGGGCATTCGTCGACTCCATTTGCACATTCATATTCTCAATCATTGTGCTGGTGGTGACATTTCGCATTCTGCGCGATGTCATTATGGTTCTCATGGAGGCAACACCCGATTACATGGACTACGAGGAGGTGCATCGTCTCTTTCTCAGCATCGATGGCGTCGTGCATGTGCACAATTTACGCATCTGGGCATTGAGCATCGACAAGGTCGCCCTCTCTGCCCATCTGGCCATACGAAAGGATGCCGATCCGCATGTTATACTGGAAATGGCAAAGACATTGATACATCAGCGTTATAGTCTATTCGAGACCACTATACAGATCGAGGAATACAGGTCCAGCATGGATATTGAGGCATCTACGAAAGAAGGCACAAAAACAAAAGAAAAAGTAAAAGAATATAAAGATGGCAAGAGCAAGCTCGATTCCTAGAGAAATATTATGTTAAATTTGTAAATGTGAACGGGAAAACTTTTCGTTAGTTTCATAGTTAAATTAAGTTTAGAGAAAGTGTTTAATAGTTAACCAATTTTCAGCTGAATATTTTAAAATTTTAATATATATTTTTATAGAAGAAGTAAGGGTGTTTAATTTGCAATCAGAAACCAAATTGAAAACCATTTAACCATTTGAGTGCTTCGTAAGATAAACAAATTTGAATTCGATCCTAATCCTTATCAGGCCACCAAGCACACGTACACGTATCTCTTGTAATTGCTGTCTCTTGCAGTGGAAACCTTTTTTGTTTTTCTCACATTTTCCATTAACTGTGCCCGCTGTGAGCTCAAAAAAAAAAAAAAAAAAAAAAACAGAGGGCACTTATGAACCACCAAGCCCCGCCTCCATGGCATGCCTTCGCTTGGCAGTTACCACCCGGGACCTAACCTAACTGTCAATTGCTTTTTGGCATGTCCGCTGTCAACTTAACGGCACTTTGAGTGGCCCTGCCCCACACGAGCTCTCCCGTTCCAACGGTATGTTCTCCTGGGCTCTCCTCTCTGTCGTTCTGTTAAATCACATTTGAAGTGCCAGTGTCGCTTTAATTCCACTTATATATACAAAAAGAATTTGTGATATATCTAAATCGTTTTCCATTTCTCTACAGATGGTGGCCATTTTCCCATATTTGGACACCACTTGGTGCATTGCCACAAAGTGGACACGCCACATGGGCTTCTGTATAACCTACACATCGTTGCTGATGAAGACCTGGCGGTAAGTTTAAAGCTTTATTCCAAGTTAGTGTTTCTGTGTCCTAACCCCCTTTTTCCCTCTCTGCTTGGGATCTTTAACCTTCTTACCTTACCTTACTTTCTTCCGATATCTCTCCTTAACTCTCTTTTTTCTTCTGCTCTCCTCAGCGTCTCGTTGACCTATCGCGTTAAGTCAGCGCACAAAATCAAATTGAACGATCAGCAGCTGCTGCAGTGGATGGTTCCCATTCTGCTGGTGATGCTCATCTATCTGGGCACCTGGACCATATCAGCCACGCCCTACGCGGAGGTGGTATGTATTCAGCACAGTACAAAGTTGCAGATACTTTTAAACCCCTTTTTATCTTCTCTTCATCTCTAATTCAGATCCACGATCAGAACCAGCTGAAGTTCAAGCAGTGCTCGTACAACTGGTGGGATCACAGCTTGGCCATCGGCGAGGTCTTCTTCCTGGCCTGGGGCATACGAGTTTGCTACAATGTGCGCAATGCGGAGAGTCTTTATAACGAGGCTCGTCTGATATCGTATGCCATCTATAATATTGCCATTGTGAATATCGCCATGGTGGCTTTTCAGTAAGTGTCCTACTGTTTACTGGTTCAGGTATTACCTAGATTATTACCAAGAAAGAAGAAGAATTATTACTCAAAGATGAGACTGTGAAAAGGTTCTTCCAATGCATTTATAACCAAGAAGAGCGCGAAAAGGTCAAGAGACGCATAGGTAAAGCAATTAGCCCAGACCAACACAGGACTAAGCTGGATCCCTTCCGAAAATTCGCTTACTAAGGCGGCGATTCCACACGAGATGCCACAAAAAGAGCAGTGGAAAGAGTGTTGTGGAGGTGTTTAGTGGCTCTGTACTCCACAGAAGGATTCTTCCTGTCTATTATATAAACAAAAAAAAAACCCACCGCACACACATTCCAATTGAATTATAACAGTTGACACACAGTTTGTTAGGTAATCCGACATGTCGGGCTGATGGAACGGGTGGGGGTAATGTCGTGTCCATTAGGCGTATGCGCCACTTGCCACGCCTCCACAACAACAGCAGCCGCCTCCTCGTTGTGTTTTAATTAAATTCCTTTTACTTTGTGTGAGCGTTGTAATCCTTTATGTTGCTACGGCTAGGACAGCCTGCCCGTCCATTCTTCTATCTCTCTCTCTCACACTCTCTCTGTCTATCTCGCTTTGTCTCCGTCTCAGCAGGCTGACAGTGTCGGCTTTCTCGCCACATTTTGTTTGCACAGACATTCCGCAAATTTCTTCGTCAAGTTGCCGTTGTTCGTGGGCCGCCACTTCCGGGCGGGAGACTGGCAACTGCCACTCAAAATTGAAATCCTTTCAAGAGTTTTGATAATTAATGCAATTTGCGCACAAAACTTTGACTTAAAACGAGCCCCAACTTGTTGCTATGCAACTTTTCGGGCTTCTCAAGGATTGGTGCTTAAAATGTAAACAGTTTTAGATAAAAGAGAATGACAAATGAAGCTGCAGTGCGTAATTGAAAGTTAGGAATAAAAAGATAACCGAAAACTAATACCCTTTCTCCTCCCACACAGTGTAATGCTCTTTCCGAATGCTGGACCCGATTACAAGTACATGTTGGGCTTCGTGCGTACCCAACTGTCGACAACGACGACAATTGCTCTGGTCTTCGGGCCGAAAATTGCACGTGTCTTCAAGGGTCAAGGTGACAAGTGGGATCAGAAGGCCAAGGTGCGCAGCATAACTGCCTCGTTTTCCCTTAACGGTGTGGGATTGGTGCCCGAAGAGTCACCCGATTTGTATCAGGAGAACGAGGAACTCAAGGTAAGTGTTGGAGATTCCTTTTGTGTAGAGATTCCTTTTGTAATCCTCCTTCACTTACTTTGGCAGGAACAAATCCAGAAGTTGGCCCATCAGATTGAGTTCATGAAGACTGTGCACATGCAGATGAATAACCGTCATCTGAAACCGAAACCTGGTGGCTATTTCACCATCACATCCACCTCGTTCCAGGCACCGTACAGCAAGAACACTGTCTCCACGGCGCAAACACAAACTGGCAAGGATGAGTAGGTTGACCCCATCCCCACCTTCCTTGCATACCCTGTAATTCTTTGCTTTGCTTGCAGCATGACCGGCAATGCGACGCCCTCGAAATGCAAATCGCCCAAGGGCAAAGTCTGACGCGGCCAACGAAGTGTTAAAGATTGCTCAATAGATGTTGTTGACAGGAACGGAAAGATTGTGAACGATGCAATTGATTTTAGTTTCTACCCGGAGGAGCAGGAGCAGAAGGAGGAGAAACAGCAGCGGGAGTGGAAGGAGAAGCAGCAGCAGGCACAGGAGGAGGAGCTGGCGAATGCCGAGCTGCTGCGTCAGTTCCGTCAACTCTTTGCGCCCATTGTGGACGACAGTCTGCAGTTGTACTATCAACTCAATGAGTCGGATACGGATGTGCAGCACATACGCGTTCATCGCACAGTTGCCGAGCTGAACGAGCTGACAAGCAGCGAGGAGGAGACATTGATTACGCAGTTGAATTCACCGTCGCCATTGCCGCAGCCCGTGGAGACGCCGACGCCACAACCATTGCCACTGGAGGAGACGCCCAGTGTCAGCTCAATGATGTCCTCCACCTCGAGCAGCTGTCTGTATGCCATACACACACCCTCGCCGGCCCAGCGACTCGAGTCGCCACAGTCGGAGGTGAGTGAGGCGCCGCTGACTATAACGGAACAGGTGCAGCTGCATGCACCGCCATCATCGCATGGTGACAACAACAACATCATCAACGATGGACTCGACGATGATCCGAATAGCAGCAGCCACAACAACAACAACACCTCGTGCTCCATATCCTCCACTCTGACGGATAGCAAAACTCTGGATGGGCGCACGCCAATTGTGGTTTAGCTTCCAAGCTCTTCTGCTTCATTTTGTGATTTCGTTTAGGTACAACAACAGCAACAACAACAACAACAACAGTAACGGCAACAACAGCAGCAGTAAATCGCTTAATGTTTAAACTAGTCTTAAATAATGTTTGTGTGTATATGTATGTCTCTGTCTGTCAGTCTGTCTCTCTCTAACGGTCGGTTTGCATGAAAACTGGACATACAAAACAAACCCCAACGATACGATAGTTGTTCACTTTCCATAAATACTTAACATAGTATTTATAATTTAAATTTATTTACTTTAATATTATTTTCTATGTTATTCTCATATAGACTCATGTTTTCGTTTAACATTGCTTCTTCTACCCAGAGTTATATGTTTTTCATCATGTTTTAGACAAAAACAAACAACAAAAACATTGAGCAAATTTTTCACTTCGTTCGGATTGTGAATTGAAAATATTTGATGGGAAGGATGGATGCACTGGCCTGGGGCCAGTCAACTTGTAGAACGTCATATGGCATCAGCTCATAGAGTTGTGTCCTAGAGTTTAGACATAAACTATATTTTCCATTTCTCTCATGTGCACTTAGCAAACAGTAAAGAAAATTTCTTATTTTTTTGCACTATCGAATCACACAACTTTGTTGCTTTTCGGTTCGAAAGTCTTAGATTCTTTATTAATTAGAAAACACTTTATTGATTTCACTTATCACGTAACGCACTCTCTATATGCGGTATACATAATTCATAAGGTTAGCAAAGAGTCGATTTTAGTGTAATTGGTAATGGCATATTTAATGAAGTAAACATTTTGAATTTTAGCATACAATTTTAAAAAAATAATAAAAATACTGTTAACAGGCGTGCAATTTTCAGCAAATAGAGTTGGGCATAACGTACGTATAACGGAGAAAACCTTACAAAATTATACAATTAAAGCTAACAGTTAAGTTAATGTTTAATTAACATATACATATTGAAGATAAAATCAAAAATAAATGTTATAAAATACAACAAAATAAATAGATAACATTTATTTCAATTTGAATCTGAAACTGCGTTTTATTATTACTTACTGCGACTAGTTTTTGCCGATCTGGCAGCTCTAACAACAATAACACGGCTGTCACTATGTTAAAAGCAGTTCAGAGTTATCGATAGCGCCAATCGATAGTTTCTGACATCTCCAACTCATTCACACGTTTATGCCTAACGCAATAGAGCAAAATTGCTAGCTCGTTTACTTTAAGTTTTTTTTGTATCGATTTGAAAGAAATCGCGCTTCCAATTAAACACATATGAAATACACATCTGCGAAGCAAGTAAATTCAATGTACAACATTATTAGCACAAAGTGCCAAAAGAATAGCAGGAAAAGTCAAGTAAGTGTATTCTGTGCGGGTGTGCGAATGATTGTATGGGGCAGACGGTAGATAGATTACAATCACTTTTACTATCAATTCCGCGTTTGTTTAGCCAGTGCGAGAACTTCTTTTATTTAAAAACGTGCGTCGCGAAACATGGCAAAATGATAAAGTTAAATTAGTGCTCAATGTCGGGTCGGTCCCCCCTTGGGGAGACCTTGCCAAAAACACACGCAGCTTTGCACGAATTATTGTCTTAATTATAGACTGAGAGCAGTCCTCGTCGCCGTTTGATGTTCTCCAAATCCAAAATACCATGCAGATTTTCATAAATGACGTCTCCAATATTTATTTGTTGTGGATTTTTGAGTTTAATTATAGTAGCACGCAACAAGATCGACTGCGAACAAAATTGAAACAGTGCCAAACAATTTAAACTCACCGCGTGACCCTTCTTCAGGTTGTTGTCGCATGAATATTTCATTTATATTTTGTTATGTGAGGTAGTTTTTTATCAGCATGTGAGCCGCAAGCTGCACTACAAACTACAACTTGAGAATTCAATACTCAACAAACCGCTTTATTATGTCATTTAACTAAATTTAGCTTTTAACGCACGCAGCTAACGTGCTTCGGTATTCAAAGCTCTCTTGTCAAATAACAACAACAAAGCACAACACAACACACACAATCTCTTTCTCTCTTCATCTTACTGTCGCGCACAGTTAATTGCTGTTGTCATTTTCGCATTGTTATTCTTTATCCATCATTTGCTTATGCCAATTCATGTTTATGTTGTTCAATGCAAGCAAAAAAAAAAAAAAAAAAGAGCCGGCAAAATAAACAATGAATTCAACATGTGCGAGACAGAGAAAGCATGACTGGAAGAGAGCACATGTGTGAATGGCGAATTGACTGAAAGAGAGAGAGAGAGCGCTGAGAGAGCACACAGTGACCAACAGCTGACGCCATTTAACGAACGGGAAAATTCAAATTGCTGCAACAGTTATGTACAGGGCTAACCAAAATATTTACGAAAAATCCCGAAATATTCATTTATTATTTACGATAAAACAAACGAAATATTTGAGATAAATATTTACGATAAAACTTTATTTTCTTGAATTACATGGTCTTTTTAATGAAACCAGTCGAACGCTACAGTCAGGTGCTGACTGTAGAAGGCCATGGATTATACTTCCGTTATTTATAATGAAAACTCTGCTTTATTTGGCAAAATTTAAAAATATAAATTTTATATTCTCATTATTTAATTCATTTGACAGACAAAAGAAGAACACACAAACAATGCAAAAGCAAATAGACAAGAAGTATAAGCATTAGATAGAGCGAGAGGGCAATAAATTGATGTGAAGTTGACCAGTAGCTTAGTGGAGCGTGTGCCGGATTCGAAGACCAATGAATGTTGACAGTGGTCGGGTTCGATTCCTGCCGCGATCAATGTGTGACGAGTTTTCCTTTTTTCTTTCTTTTTCTATTTAATATAACAATAGTTTTTTAATGGTACGCAACATATTTAATTAAGAAGAACACTTTTATAAAATGCCGAATGTTGCACAAATCTGACAGTTGCGTACTTACGCCGAATACGGCAATTGATGTGTGTTAGAGCGGGACGACAAAACATAAATGTGCAAATGCAGACATGCATGTATCGGCGTCCCGCTCTAACATACGTAACTTATTGATTGTCTTAAATATTGCAAAAAAAAACATGAGGTTTAATTTTTGAAAACTATTTTTATTGATATTTAATTAAATAACTGTAGTTTTCCTTTAAGATTATAAGAATAAAAAACTAACCAAAAATAAGTAAATAAAATAAGAAGTGTACCGGCCCGGCCCGGCCGCGCTTGGGATTCGAACTCACGCACGCAGAACCGCTGTCTGCCACTCTAACCACTAAGCCACTGCCTCATTTGTTGACCTGTCAGCAAAGTTGCATTCTGAGCTATTCTGTTACCATTCTATGCAAATAAAAAGTTTTGTAAAATTCTGTGTGTCCGACGATTCGAACTTCAGTATGATGCGTAAATTAGGTCTTAATATGCGCATAAGTAAACGTTCAAATAGAGTTGAATTCAGATCATATCTCACTTATTTTTAGTCCGATTTCAATGAAATTTTCAGAAAACACCCGTGGCAATGTATTTGTCATGTGAGATAGACAACTTTTGTTGTTGGGTTTATATTGTGTATATTAAATTAATACTACTGATTTACAGAGGAGGGAAGGGGCGTGGCCGAATTTCAAAAAAACTTTGAGACACTGCAATATACACGGATATTCTCACAAAATTTGAAGACTCTAGCTCTTATAGTTTCCGAGATCCAGGTGTTCATACAGACAGACAGACGGACAGACAGACAGACAGACGGACAGACAGACATGGCTCAATCGACTCGGCTGTTGATACTGATTCAGAATATATATAGTTTATGGGGTCGGAGAAGCCTCCTTCTGCCTGTTACGCACATTTGCGTTCCGACAAACACAGTAGTCCATGAATTTTTTAAAATCCATGGCCTAATGAATTTTTTAAAATCCATGGCCTAAAAAACGTTTTTAATCGATCTAATCTATTGTACTTATTTCGTCGTCGGGAAAGTGCTTAGTCACTTATCGCTGTCCTTTACTTGACTAGAGGATTTCAGATAAAACACATTACTCGGCAGTTTAAGTAAATAAATCGGATCCAGAAAATTCCCTGAGTCCATAGATACATGATTCATGTAATCTGCCTGGAAATTATTTCTTAGTATAAATCAATTTTTGGGCATTTCTGATTTGAAGAAATAATATACATGTAATTTTACTAAATTATGTAAAACCAGTCGAACGCTACAGTCAGGTGCTGACTGTAGAAGGCCATGGATTATTATTCCGTTATTTATAATGAAAATTCTGCTTTATTTGGAAAAATTTAAAAACATAAATTTTATATTCTTATTATTCAATTCGTTTGACAGACACAAGAAGAACACATAAACAATGCAAAAGCGAATAGACAAGAAGTATAAGCATTAGATAGAGCGAGAGGGCAATAAATTGATGTGAAGTTGTACAGTAGCTAAGTGGAGTGTGTGCCGGATTCGAAGACCAATGATGTTGACAGTGCTCGGGTTCGATTCCTGCCGCGATCAATGTGTGACGAGTTTTCCTTTTTTTCATTCTTTTCTATTAAATAATTTTAACAGCAACATAACAATAGTTTTTAAATTATTTGGTACGCAACATGTTTAATTAAGTAGAAAACTTTTATAAACTTTGCCGAATGTTGAACAAATCTGACAGTTGAGTACTTACGCCGAATACGGCAATTGATGTGTGTTAGAGCGGGACGCCGAAACATAAATGTGCAAATGCAGGCATGCATGTATCGGCGTCCCGCTCTAACATTCGTAAGTTATTGATTGTCTTAAATATTGCAAAAAAACATGAGTTTTAATTTTGAAAACTATTTTTATTGATATGTAATTAAATAACTTTGGTTTTCTTTAAACTTATAAGAATAAAAAAATAACCAAAAAAAAAGTAATTAAAATAAAAAGTTGCACCAGCCGGCCCCCGCGCATGGGAATCGAACTCTCGCACGCAGGACCGTTGTCCGGCACTCTAACCACTAAGCCACTGCCTCATTTCATAACTTGTCGTCAAAATTGCATTCTGAAGTAATTCTGTTACCATTCTATGCAAATAAAAAGTTTTGTAAAATGCTGTGTGTCTGACGATTCGAACTTCCGTATGATGCGTAAATTAGATCTTGATATGCGCATAAGTATACGTTCAAATTGAGTTTAATTCGGATCATATCTCACTTATTTTTAGTCCGATTTAAATGAAATTTTCAGAAAACACCCGTGGCAAGGTATTTGTTATGTGAGATGTACAACTTTGGTTGTTGGGTATATATTGTGTATAATAAATTGTTATTACTGATTTACAAAGGCGGGAAGGGGCGTGGCCAAATTTCAAAAAAACTTTGAAACTCTGAAACATACACGGATGCTGTCACAAAATTTGAAGACTCTAGCTCTTATAGTTTCTGAGATCCAGGTGTTCATACAGACAGACAGACAGACAGACAGACAGACAGACAGACAGACGGACAGACAGACATGGCTCAATCGACTCGGCTGTTGATACTGATTCAGAATATATATAGTTTATGGGGTCGGAGATGCCTCCTTCAGCCTGTTACGCACATTTGCGTTCCGACAAACACAGTAGTCCATGAATTTTTTAAAATCCATGGCCTAAAAAGGCCAAAATATTTACAAAAAGCCGCAGATCGTTAAAATATTTATTTATTCGCAAATATGCCCAAAATATTTAAATAAATATTTAATATTTACGTAAATATTTTGGTTAGCCCTGGTTATGTATGTCGAGCGACGCGAGCCGGACGAGCCGCGGCACATTTATTGTAGCTCTGTGCCGATTCTTATTCCGTCGGGCTTCTGCTCATTATAATTTTAATTAAACGAAACGATACCGAACGATGCGCAAGCAATCAACCAAAACGCTTAACTGACTTTGTTTATAAAAGAAACAATAACAAAAACAAGAAGAGCTTAACGAAACGAAATTCAATATCAAGGTCAGCAACAGTTTGTGAAAGTTATTTATACCGTATATCATTAATTGCAATGATATCTATAATGCGTGGAGTGTTTGTTGTAGAGATAACGGGGCTCAAAGAGTTATTTGGGGAAGTGCATGAAAAACTGGACTGTTTTGCTTTTTGAAACCGGTCTATAAACTTGTTTAACTGGACGAAGGACAAGTGAAAAAGACAAAACGTGATGTGTAATTTATGAGAGAACAAAAACTCCTCAGATTTTCGATATTCATATTTGTTCAGACTTTGCTTTGTCTTTCCATTTTGCCATTTGCATTACGTGATCCAGAGAAGCAGCAAATGAAACTTTATGACTTGTACACTGTGCTACACAAACTAATGACTACCAAAGTATACTTATACTTTACATATATCAAAGCACAAAATTTATTTTTTTTATATTTTTTAAAAGCAAAAAACCAAAAAAGAAAACAATTATGCATACAAATTTATGTTGGGTGCCACTTTGCAGTGCAGTGTAAGCGAAAACGTCACTCGTCTATTTGTTTTGCTGCTGTCATTTGTGTATCTGTTGTCTGCCAAAAAAAAGAAGGCAAATTAAAATTGTTTTTTTTTTTTTGGCGCATTTTCATTAATAATCGTTTCCGAAATTCCGCTGATAACGAGGTGATTATGTAAAACCTTAATGTAGAAGGTACAAGATGACACGCTTCATTTAGCAAGTCGAGCTTTGTAGGGGGGAGGGAGAAGCAAAATACTCATTGTCGCGTCTTTTATTGATTCAAGCAGTCGTGTAAACAAACTGTAAATAAGCCTCAAATAGAGTGAATGTACATACATATTTCGAGACCTTGAACAAAACGAAACTTAAATATATATAATATAAATTTCTGATCTTCTCTTGCAGTTAACCGGGACGTAAAAGAACACGGTCAACCTAATAAAGACATCCTATAGATTGGGAACTAAAACAGAACAGTGATTCACAAAGAAACACACACACACACACACATATATATTTATACCTCCTTTATAGACATTTGTACATTCTCAAAATGTTGCGCAATACGCCTTTCTCCGGCACGCCCACATACAAACTTTTGTTGGGTTTCGGTCTATGTTCACTTGGTAGCGCCATGTTATATGCCTACTTTAAGTCGCGCAACGATGACAATGACAAGGAGGATGGAGGGGCAGAGGGCGCCAGGAGAATAACAAATACGGAACAACAACAGCAACAGAATCAAAAGGAAATCTGCGTTAAAATCGTTGTGGACAATGACCATGTGCCGTTGATAATCGGGCGTGGTGGAGCCAACATTAAACTAATTGAGGAGAAAACTGGCGCAAAGATAAGATTACGGTAAATATCAAGAGAGAGAGAGAGTAAACCCAAACATTCGCATAGTCTGCGCAAATTTCCGTTTTTGCAGACTTTGGCATATTTTATAATCCACTTAAGGTGCGATTAGATATAATTATAAGACGATTATATAGACAGATATTGAGAGTAGTCTTAAATATAAAAAGAGAATTTTATAACTGTTGATTAGAATCTATTAATAAGCAAGAATAGTATCAACAAGCGAGACTTTGCAGCCTGATTTATATGTGTGTGTCTGTATGAACTTATAGATCTCACTATAAGAGCTTGGACCCTTAAATTTGGTGACAATGTGTCTTAATATTACATGTTGATACAGTTTGATTTAGAATATTAATATCCCTTCAATTATTATTACTGCTCGAATGGGTTCTGCAAATTTAGTTGCGATCAGATAATAAACATTGAATTAAATAAATACTATTGCTGAGTGATCAGCTTGATAGTGGGTATATAAACTCTCTTACTCACTTCTTTTAAGTATTGAGTATCGTATAATATCCATATACCCATATTCTCTGTATAAACTAATGAATTCCCTCTACTATTCCAGTGATAAGGATAGTTCACATAAATTCTGCGACATTAACGGATTTCCCGATGCTGTAAAAGCTGCGCGTGGTCTGCTGATCAGAGAAATTGAGCGTGCACCCATTGTGAAAGTGGAACTACAGGTGCCACAGCGACTGGCAAACAAAATCAATGGACGCGGCGGTGAGATATTACAGGATATAAGTCGCACCTCACTGGCCAAGGTGAGAATTGATCCGAATGGACGCAATGGCAAGGCCAAAATCAGCATTGTTGGCAATCAGAAGCAAGTGAATATTGCTCGCAAATTACTGGACGATCAGATCGAAGAGGATGAGCAGTTGCGCATCGCTGTCGATGAGGTGGAGCAGCATCGTGATCCGCGACGTTCTCCGACCAACAGTCTCCCCTCAAGTATGTATTCATCACAGACATCGCTCAGTTCGCAGCCACCACGTGACAAATTAATGGCTGCCCGTGGCGATGACAAACCCATGGAGGTTTATGTATCAGCAGTGGCATCACCCACCAAATTCTGGGTACAATTGGTGGGACCACAATCTAAGAAACTCGATGATATGGTCAAGGAGATGACTAGCTACTATAGCAACTCGGAGAATCGTGCAAAACATCAGCTAACTGCGCCCTATGTGGGACAAATTGTTGCCGCTGTCTTTAAGTTCGATGAGAAATGGTATCGTGCTGAGATAGTTGACATAATGCCCGATCAATATAATCCCAAGGAGCAGATCATAGATCTATACTTTGTGGACTATGGCGACAGTGAGTACATCTCGCCAGCGGATATCTGTGAGCTACGAACCGATTTCCTCACTCTCAGGTAAGTTTGTGCCTTTGATCTGTAATGGAGTAATTGGATTAATGATCTTTCAGATTCCAAGCAGTTGAATGTTTCTTGGCCAACGTGAAGTCAACCATAGCAGAGGAACCCTACACCTGGCAGAAGTCTTCAATATCCAAGTTCGAGGAGCTCACAGAGGGTACGAACGAGTTTTGTTATAACTGATCCAAATATAAAGTATTATTTCCTCTTAGTTGCCCACTGGCGCAAGCTTATCGCACGTGTGGTTACCTACAAGGATCGTCCGAAGGTCACAAAGAAGGCAGTCAATACAGCCACACGAGAGGGTACCCCCTTGCCGGGCGTAGAGCTCTTTGATCCTGCCGAGGGTGCTGAGATCAACATTGGAGACGTGATGATTACACAGGGCTTTGCATTGCCACTGGATGATACGTATCCGGTGCGTTCACGTTCCAGCACACCCTCAAATCAGAGTGATTCAACCATCGAGGAGCTGTGTGTTAGCAGCACTACACCCGTAACCCCACTCACCCCACATTCGCCCATGTCCATGTCGATTATCAATGATGTTGAAGGTGTGGAGGATGCACATTTCGCCGATCAGCTGCAGCATCTGCAGCACAAACTCAATGGCAACAGCACCGACTTGAGCAGCATCGTCGATCCCATCAAGCTGACCACAGATGATCTACAGAACAGAAATGTTCAGAGCAGCAATACACATGGGAATGTGGCTCGTTAGAGTGGAAGGATCGTCTCGTCTCGTACTCTCATCATAATCATTGTTAACCTTAGTTATGCTCTCGCCTAATGTAATATTGTACTGAATATTGTATAAAGGCAGCTCACCACTTGACGTGTATATATATCTATATATAGAAGAACTACGTAGTCTGTAAGCGATTTACACCTTTTACATTTAGGAATCTGAAGAAATTTTGTTTAATTTATCTACTTAAAATTGGCTGTTTACATGTACAGAGACATATCATGCCTCAAACTTATGAACAAAATCAAAATACTAATCTTTATGATATATTTTCTTGTTTATTTAAGAGATATGCCATGTTACTTAAGAGCTGTATGACACAAATCCTAAACTCGGCTTCATTGTTAGTTGAATACAGATTTACAAAACTGATTGTGTGTACTAGAGAACTGCATGAATATATTTATATTTTGTACTTGGCAGTACTGTACAAGTGTATACTGTACTCATTATTGCCTTTTTGAATGCATTCATGCAGTTCTCTAGTGTGTTCTTAATTACTTAATATTGCAGTCTTAGTGTGTGTGATTGAGCTGAGTGGGTTGGCTCAGTAGTTGGATTATTCAGATAAGTATATCGTTGGTAGTGTTTATAGCAATTGGTGGCAAGTAGATGGCACGAATCTGGCTGCGCAAGCGTGCTATTTCCATGTCGTCGCGTTCCATTTCCCGTATCAGCTGAGAGAATTGTACGAGACCCTCGCGATTGCCTGGAAAGCCGTGCACCTTTATTACTTCCAGCTGTAGTTGCATTACTAGTGGAAAGACATGCTGCATCATGAGTATCATTTCCTTTCCAGCCGACGCTTTCGCTTCGGACAGTTTCTTTGAGTTCTCGGGCTGATTTACAGTTCGTATTATGTCCATAAGTATTTGTTTGGCGCTCTCATTGTTGAAACTCGCAAGATATGACATATCAAACTAGTTAATTTACGTTTTTAAATGCAAACAAGCACCACAAACAAAACTACATATACCACACACAGATGCACTTACTCACTCTCATTCACCTTGCTCGCTCTTTGTCATTCCCATCTGGGTTGAACGCCATTCACAGCAATACGCTGAATAAGTGCTGCAAAATGATTCACTTGTGTGAACAGCTGTTCTTCTCTATGCTGAGTTGTTACATGCATTTCGTGCAACTCAGGTGCATACGTCGAACTTAAAAATAACAATTAAAATTACAATATAACCGTCAGTCACAAACGTAACATCAGCGGGAGGAAATTGCTTGTAGCTCCAATTCGTGGACTATGATTCAGTAAAACATTCGCGACGTTGCTCAACACTAGACGAAAAATGTCACGTCGGAGAAACAGAGAAGACACAAAAAATAAATTATAAAGCTTATTAGAAGCAAGTTTTTAAATTTCTAAGAAATTATATAGAAGTATGCAAGTGTATATTAGCTATGTAATTTCAATTATTTCGATATAATTGCCAACATAAATTGTAGAGTTTTAACGAATTTGGTGAACAACAACGAAGACGCAGTTCGCAATTTTTTGGTGCATCTCCTCCAGTGCAGAAAACAAGAAACAAGAAGTGGCAAAAGTGCGAGAAACGTTCAAAACGAAATAAAAGAAGCAGCAGTAGCACTAGCAGTGCAATAAAAACATACAAAGTAACAAAACACACACGCACATAGATTTGAGAGCACACAAGTGCACACAGACAGACACATACACATAGTTAACTAACCAACACACAGTGTCACAACGGGCAGCAGAGTGGAGGCAGGTGGCGGCAGCAGCAGCAGCTCAGTCAGCAATTGTGCCACACATACAAAAAACTACAAAGAATTATAAACATAATGAATCGCACCGACGGTTTGGTTAGGCGCGCCGTTAAGCCGCGCGAGAATGGAGCCGAAGGCGGTGGCACTGGTGGCCTAAATGCGAATACACCCGATGACAATCAGGATCCGAATGATACGAACAAGGATCACGAGGATAACATTGATGATGGTGACTCAAAGGAGACTCGACTGACACTCATGGAGGAGGTTCTGCTGCTGGGCCTCAAGGATAAAGAGGTGCGTGCCAAAAAAAAGTCTGCTCTTTTACTGATAAGGCCCGCAGTACCCAGTTTATCAGTTCTTCCTCAAATACTCCGTTTCGCCTGCCAACAATTATCGTTTATCTGTAATTAGTTTTTGTGTGTGACTATTTCCTCCCTCTCTCTCTTTATCGCTCACTCTTTTTTTGTGTTTGTGACAGTTAAAGAGATGTTTTAACATTTAATAAGGAGCTTCCGTTATTGCTTCATGTGTTATGCCCTGTGCTTATTTTCTCTCTCTCACTCATTCGTATTAAGCAAGCTTAACCCTTGTTTACTACTTTATTGTTGTTGCTTTGAGGTGCATTGACGTTGCGTCGCTGCCAACGTCAACACATACGTAGCAGCAGCAGCAGCAGCTTCACCTTTCGTGTTTGTTGTGGTTTCGCAATAAACTTTCAACTCATCATCATCTCCATGGGCATTTTACAACACGGAACGAGTTTATTATTGTTGTTGTTGCTGACATAAATCATCGTTAGCCTCTTCTTCGTTTGAGTTATCTTCTCTGTTGCTGCTGTCATAACGTGGAACGAAACACATTTCCAGTATAGTACTAAGAGAATGAAAAACTCTCTCAATGATCGAAAACTTACTCAGGTGCTTTCCAACAGAGCCTTGCATAGTCGTTAAATTGAGTGCATTTTGTATGGATCGTGGCTTACCTAGTATTTAAATTGAGTCGAGACTTGCATAGTATTTGAATTGAGCGTATTGAGTTTGGATCTCTCTCCGTCTCACTCATTGAGTAACTCCAGGCTTGATGGAGACTATTCCAATAGGCCTGCCTAACAATGAAACGAGTTTTGGCAGATCTCTTCACACACTCATTCGGCTTGCTAAGTGGCTGCCTTACTAATTTGCATATTATTGAAATTCTCGTAAATCTCGCACATGGTTATTGCTATGGTTCCATATACTCCATACGTGCCCCTATAGGGATTGCAAATAATACTCAGTTTATTTTATTCGCCTCTCTCTGCCTTATCTGACTCGTTCTCAGTATGAATGTGTGTGTGTGTGTGTTTGCACATGTACATGTGATGTGCTGTGCTGCGTTGAGTGGCAAACCGCATATTTGTTTTTATTTTTACCCGCAGTCTCGCGACTGCCCCACTCTGCATACACCCCTAGGCACAGCCCCGATATACCCAGCAGCAACGTTTTTTTGGGCGGCAGCAACCTAAACGTGTCATTTCTGCTCCGATCGTTGTTCGTTGTTTCTTCTTGTTTCTTCTCCTCTAGCGTCTTATCAGCAACATTTTCTCATTTAGCTAATTATGTGAGGAAGTTGTAGACCCATTCCTTCCATTCTTCTAGCCACTTATCGCACTCAACGTCATTAAATGAATTGTTTCTTATACAAAAAAAAAAAAAAAAACAGAAAATGTACATGATAAGAGTCGTGACAATAGATTGTTTCTTTTACCTTGTCAGTATGACTCACATTGGCAATTCGATTTTCCTTGGGATTATCAGGGCTATAACATATATGTTTTACGTATATAATCATATGTCTAAATTAGAGCTGAAGCTGGTTCTTCAGCTCCGTGTATACGTCATTGTTAGATCTTTCTTTGTGGCTTATACAAATTCAACTGTGCAAACTTTGAACAGTTGCGATCGTTGTGTGAACCTATTTTTTATTACAATTCTTTTCTTTTTATTCGTAGTACACGTTTTATTGTTCAGAAATTTGACGCAAGTATATTAATAATTGTCTGAACTTGGGGGATATCAGAGAGGTATTCCGTGTTCCCAACAGCTGTTTGTCGCTTTAATAATATTTCTGTTAAATTTCCAAATAATTGTTGTAAATGGAGCTGTAAAAGAGCTTTCCAGGAAAAGAAGAAACTGTATTTTTAACGATAGAATTTGATAAAAATATTAATTAATTAATCAAAATACGTTTGGGGTTCCGACTTGTTGTGATAAGTTTATAACAAGATGTTTGATAGAGGGTGGGCTAAACTTATCTAGAGCATGCTGTATGTACATTTGTACATCGGGGTCTGGAGATAGTAAAAACAATGTATAGGGTTGCCAACTGTTGATAGACTCGTATCCATATCTGCCTTATCTTTTTGAAATGGAAAAATAATGATTAAATGAGTTATGATTGCAAATACCTTTGGTATAACATAAAATACTGTTGATATTACAATATTAATCTATGTATAATAATTTCGATTGTTTTTTGTCTGCAGGGCTACACATCGTTCTGGAATGATTGCATATCAAGCGGTTTGCGTGGTTGCATCCTCATTGAACTGGGCCTGCGTGGCCGCGTGATGATCGAGAAATCGGGCATGCGACGACGTGGCCTATGTACAAGGTAAGTGGACAATAATACATATTTAAACTATATATCAATTAAATCTTTGAACTTTGGATACAGAAAACTGATATTGAAATCGGATCAGCAGACTGGTGATGTTCTGTTGGATGAGGCACTGAAACACATTAAGGAAACAGATCCGCCAGAGACGGTGCAAAGTTGGATCGAATATCTGAGCGGTGAGTGGACTTTAATGGGAATGTATTTTGTGTGTTCCTGTAAATATATTGTTTTGATCTGATTTATTAGGCGAAACTTGGAATCCATTGAAATTGCGCTACCAGCTGAAAAATGTACGCGAGCGTCTGGCCAAGAACCTCGTGGAGAAGGGTGTACTCACAACGGAAAAGCAAAACTTTTTACTCTTTGACATGACGACACATCCGCTGAGCGATAATGTGGTCAAGTGTCGTCTGGTCAAGAAGGTGAGTCGAGGCAGCTTCCAGTTGGGCAGAGATTAGAGAAATAATTTTGTTTTGCTTACAGATTCAGGATTCGGTGCTTTCCAAGTGGGTGAATGATCCGCAGCGCATGGACAAGCGTATGTTGGCGCTTATATTTTTGGCGCATGCCAGTGATGTCATCGAGAATGCATTTGCGCCGCTCAACGACGACGACTACGAGGTGGCCATGAAACGAGTACGCGAACTGCTCGATCTCGACTTTGAAACGGAGGCGGCCAAGCCGAATGCGAATGAGATACTTTGGGCTGTGTTTATGGCGTTTACGAAATAGGGCGCATAGCGAGCCCCAAACTACACATACCACCCCTCTCTACTAAACAACAACAGACATAGACACACACTCGCACACACACACTCACACAACAGTAAAAGCAGCCAACACACACACACACACACACAGCGTACACTTGAGCAACAGCTTCAGCTGCTTTACTTCCAAATCGAGGCGTGGAAACGTTTTCGAAACGTCAAACAAATCGAAATTTCCTTCAGTTCAATTTTTTTTTGTGTTGACAGGCCATTAAGGTGCTGATGTATATATACTATTTGTATATATAGCAGTATTAAATGCCGGTCAATGCTGTCAACAAGGAGAGAAGAAGAAAGTCCATCGTTCTATTGCGTTTTTATTTCATTTTACCAATTTATTTTCAAATAAACACAATGATAGCAAATAGTTGAATAGCAATTCACATTATTGCCGTATTATTCCATAAATTGTGTTCTCTACAGCAATTTCGGCATGCGAGTAAAAACAGTTAAATCAAAATTATATCTCCGGATCGTCGTCGTCAACATATGTAATTAAGTTTGTAAACTGAAACAGAAACAAAACAAAAAAAAAATAAGAAATATTTTGAACTGCGACAGGTTTTTTGTAACTAAATATATGAAAAAATTAATTTCTAAGCGCCAAAACAGAGAACTCTGATGTTTATAAATCTGTTAATATCTATAAAACTGTGTGGAAAATGCCGCCTGCTCACCGAGAAAGTTCCCATTTAAGTAAAATTAAGAGAGTGACGCCTGTTTGTATTGTTCATTTGTGATTTGGATCAATAATTCAGCAAACACACTTACACACACACAACACTCACACCTACACACACACAGACACACCCACAAGCAAAGACAGTGAGAGAGAGATAGAACGAGGGGGCATCATAGGCAATGTTTATTTAATTGTTATGAATTTCGGGAACATTGAAATCGAAAAACTTTTCTAAACATACAACAATTAAAAACAATCTACAAATTTATGTAAATGTAAAATGTGCACGTCAAATAATAATAATTCTAGATATTTAAAGGCCTAATAAATACAATACAATATATACAAATAAATACATACCCTGTATTCAATTAAACCCAGAGGAGGAATCTCCTGACTGTTCGGTAATTTTAATACATCCCCAAGAAACGAAACGATTTAAATGCTTTTAAAAAGTATTTTTATTTCACTTTGCAATAAATGTTTTGCACAGTTTTGCGGGGATAGGGAAAGAGAATTACATATACCAAGTAGGATGGGAATAATTCCCACATAAGTGTTATAAAAACAGAAAACAGTAGAATTACAACATTGAAATTACATAGACAGCATTTGAATATTGTTTAATATTTGTTTGTTTTTCTCATGCTTTTATTAATAATGCTGAATTCTAGAAACTTTGCTACATATATCGTAAATGGAGGGGAGGATGTGTGTGTTGTGGATACAGATGCAGATATACACTATATAAGGACACCTATGCCGTGTGTGGTGCTCTCACAATCATCAACGCCTCAGGCTTATTTTACGTTTATTGATTTTAACTAGAGGAAATTTCTCTTCTCTTTTTAATTTCATTAAAAATATCGGAATTTTCGAAACAAATTTATAATTGTCTAATTGCGGTTGCTCGTTTAACAAATGTTCAGATAGCGCTGGAATACACGTACACACATAAATAAGCATATCAAATACTTATGGATCGACAGGGAATATTAAACATGCAAATAATGAGAAACTTTTTTAGAAATTAATGGAAGATTTTTAACGCTTTCGAAATGATATATGTATATAATATATATATATATGCACATATATGATTGTATTTTCATATGTGTATATATGTATGTGTGTGTGTGTATAATTGAAGTGTTTGTCTGCTCTTTATGCTATATATATGCTCATCTAAACCGACGGCTGCCCAGTGAGAGGCGACGCATGCGCGCCCGATTCTGTGAATAGCTGCGGGACCAGCGCTCCTCAGTAGGCGGCAGTTTGTACGTGTTGCCTACGTGCTAACTTAACAGATCCTTGATCTCCTTGTGCATGTGGCACAAGAAATCTACATAACTAGCCGATCCATCTGTGCCACGATCCTCGATAAGGAAATGCCTGAAAACACTCTCCAGCTTGTCGTTCTGCCGCACACAAGTGATCTGCCAAGAAAACAATGGGTAAGTCAAGCATAGTATACTTTATATAGTATAGTACAAGTTAACATACCCGCATGTAGCGTGATCGCTGCTCCATTATCTGATCGAGAATATCTGTAACGCGTTTGGCTAGCGGCGTATCGGCTGTGATGGCAAATCGCTCCGCATTCACTTGCTGCGTGCATTGCACACCGAACAGAGATTGCACGAAACTCTGCTGCAGCGATTGTCCCAGCCAGATGAAGAGATGCACACCGTTCTCCAAGATGTAAGCACCGTCCTCAGTAATTTTTTCGTGGCTACAACGCACTGGTGTCGGCAGAGACGTCTCCTCGGGCTCCACGTTGTGTATTGGGATTAGACGTGGATAGAAATAGTTCACTGACATATTAAGATCCATGGCCAAAACGAATTGTATGACATAGGAGCGGTCGTCCAGCGTCATATCGGAACCACCAGAGACGGCGTCGTTCTTCAGCAAACACGATGCATACAGTGGCAACAGCTTGAGACACTCTGGAAGGATGAGCTGACCAGCCGATGTGGGTGATGTGCAGTGCTTGCGATAACAGGCTAGAATCTGTGCCGAACGCTGAATGAGATTGTCCTTGACCTGTTTGGGTGTGTGCTCCATCAGTTTGAAGCACGCCTGTTTGGCAAAGAACAACATCATGGCGTCCAGATCGCAACTCTTGAATACATCGGCAATGGTAACTGTGACACGCAATGCCAGGTTCAATATGCGCAAGCGACGCTGACCACTGCATGAAGTGTACAGCAGAGCCACCTGAATATATACATTTTCCTCTGGCGGCAACTTGTCATCATGTTTGATCTCAATGCTAACCGACTTGCTGGAGTCTAAATAAATAAGAGAATATGTTAGGTTATTAAGCTAGAGGAATTACTAAATTCCGCTTACCAATGCTGGCCAACTCCACGTCGGTGGTGTTGGACATGTAGAAGTGGCCATAGAAGTCGGTGGGTCTGATGCCCGCCGATGTGCGTACCCGCATCACAGCATCGAAGGCAATCGGACGCGATACATTTTTAATGATATCCTCAATCAGACGCTTGCCATCGAGCTCTGCCTGGAAGTAGGTGTACTTGTAGACTTCTCCGCCCGTCAGACGCGAGACCTGACCAATTGTGGCAATATCTATGTATGCATTATTGAAGACAAACAAATCCACGGAGCATCCCTGCTGCACACACTCCTGTCCCAGTTGATTGTAGGCCGTTGTCTGCGGAGTTAGCACTGTCTTCTCTTTATCGGTGCCCAGCAACTTGCGATCATCGCGATTCTTTAGCTTGCCCGGTGCTTCAGCTATGGGCAGCGTCGAGTTGAAGACCAACAGTTTTCCCGAAGCATTAGAGGCCTTGAGCGCCTCAAGACCTGCCTGTATGGCAGGATAGAGTATAGTTTCCGTCTCCTTGGTATCCACAAACATGCGGGGTATTTCCTCCATCAGTGCATCAATCACTGCCGCCGACTCCTCCGGGTGACAAAGGAAACCATCGAGCAGTGGCATAAACATCTCCTGCACATCGCCCACAACCATCATCTGTGGCTGAGCCAAGCTGCTCTTGATATTGTAGAAGTGCACAGTGCTGTTGTATGTTATGAAACCGACGCGCACCTTGGACTTGTCCTGTCCCTGATCCACCGGCAAATGCTTGAGTATTTCCTTGATCTGCGAGCAAAGCAAGTGGACCAGGCCCGATTTGATCGTATTATACGAGACGTCTATAATAAAGATAAATGCTGGCACCTCCGGGGGCAAATTGTTCTGTAAGGAAGACAAAGTCAATAAGGAATTTGGAGTCAGCAAGGGAAATCTGCAATAAACCTACGCGACAATAATCCTTGGTGGCCAGAAACTCGTAGGAGCCCAGCAGCAGCTCGGGTCTTTCGTGCCTATCCACGCGCTGTCCGGTGTGATCCAAATGCTGATAATAATCCGGATGCACTGCAAATGTCAATATATTAATTGAGCTCTATATTTGGTCAGCATGTTCACCCACCTTCTGTGGTCACTTTGCACATGAGGCACTGGAAGCGTCTGCCTGCATCAACAAACTGCATGTTGGGAGACATGTAGGCCTTGCAGCGATTGCAACGGATGGGACCCATGTCACCGAAGTTAACAATTGGTGGCTCCATTTCCCCCTGTGCGATGCGTGCCAGTGGCGAAATGTTCAGAGTCAATGGCAAAGCTGTTGTCTTGAGCAGATCTCCAGTGTTGGGTATGCAGTACAAAGAGGAGCGTAAGAAGCGTGGCGACGAATTGCCCTGATCGTGTACGATGAATTTAGTGGTGACCAGAGGCGGTAGCAGACCCGGCTGATTGGTAACAAATGCTCCACCAGCAGTTTGTTGATTCTCAATCATTACTTGTATGGGATTTGGCATCTGGTCGGGATCCAAGCGACGCGGTGCTGGTGCCTGTTGATACATATTGCCGCCTGCACCTGGCATGGGTGGTTGCTATCGGGGAGAAGAGGATTTTTAATAAAAAGATACAAAGAGAGTGGAAGAACTTACATTGTATCCAGGACGAGTGGGTCCAGGTTGTCCTGGATAGCTGCCAGGTTGTGGCGGATAGCCTGGCATTGGCTGCTGTTGCTGTTGTCCTGGCTGTGGCGGATAGCCCGGCATGGGCTGCGCCGGATAGCCAGGAATGGGTGGCTGTTGTAGCTGCTGTCCCGGTTGCGGTGGGAAGCCTGCTACTGGTGGCGGAACAGCACCAAACTGTGCCGGCTGCTGTCCCGCCAACGGCGGTGCGCCTGGGAAGGCTCCCGGCGCCGGTTGCCCACCGTATGCACCTGTAAAGTTCTTTGATGGTGGTGCACCATATTGAATACCAGTTGAAGTCGGCTGAGGTGGCATACCGGGCTGAGGAGGCATACCAGGCTGAGGAGGCATACCGGGTTGAGGTGGCATACCGGGTTGAGGAGGCATGCCAGGCTGGGTAGGCATACCTGGCTGAGGAGGCATACCGGGTTGAGGGGGCAGCGCATACGGTGTCGGAGCCGCACTAGATGGAGGCTGAGCAGGTCGTGGATATGCTCCAGGCTGCAGTGGCTGTGTAGATGCAGCAGAAGTTGGTGGCACATGTTGTTGTGCTGGATTTGCAGCTTTTGCCGGGGGAGGCATGTGAGGTAAGCCCGCCAAATTGGCACTGTTGAGTGTCATCTGATTAATGCCACTGGCTACGCTCTGCGGCTGTGGTGCTCCTACCGCTGCTGCGGCCGTTGCAGACGTGGGTGGATACAGCGATGGAGGCGGCTGCTGCACTGGCGCTGCTGTTGAAGCTGGTGGTGGTCCCGGTGCAGGTGCTGGAGTTGCTGTACCATTTGCATAGGCTGCAGCATATGCATTATTGTTGTGGTTGTAATTTTGGGGCAGCGATGTTGGTGGCGGATTTGAGTTAAACTGATTGAACTGTGCCGGTGGTGGTGGTGCACCAGCAGCTCCAACTCCAACAATACCAGCTCCAGTTGTTGGTATGGGTAGCGGCGGCTGGGCAGGTTTCAGGGGATTACCACTTACACTTAAGCCGCTCATCGACGTGGCCAACTATGCATAAATATAAAGGGAGGAAGACAGAGAGAAAGAGAGAGAGAGAGAGAAAGAAGCAACTTCAATGAGTACATGGTAAATCAATTCCATTAAGTACGAGCTCTTATCAGACTGCTTCCATTATGAAATATATTGTTGACCCCTTTAGGGGCTGCACGTCGGGAAGCTAAACAAATCCACTGATAACAACATTCTAATATTAAATAATACTAGCAATGGAAGGATCTCTTTCTTCCAAGATAAGCTCTTTCGAAATAAATTAACCCAACTCAAGCTCATTTTGCTCACCTGCTGATAATTGCCATTCACGTAGGGTTGTTGAGCGGCCGACACTGGAGCGCCGTATTGTTGTTGTTGTTGTTGTGGTGGCTGCTGCTGCTGCTGTGGTGGCGCTTGCTGAGGTTGTTGTTGTTGCGGTGGCTGCTGTTGTTGTGGAGGCCAACCAGTGGGTCCGGTCGAGGGAGGTGCATATTGTGGTAACTGTTGCTGCTGCTGGAATTGCGTAGGCGGTGGACCATACATGTTCGGATTCATAGCTGTATCTGTATCTGCCTGTGTGCAGCGTCTCAGTCTGAGCACATAAAAAATTTACTAACAACTTTCACACACAACACTCAAATAATCAGCTCAAAGTTCGCGTTCCCGTTGCCGTTCCCGTTCCCCTTTCGAACGAATTTAGCGACCGAAGACGTTACTGTTTTGGGTGGATAGTATTGTGCACTTAATTGCAGTTTTTATTGGGCTGGACTCACAGGTAACTGCAGTTTATAACACAAAGCAAGAGCGAACTTCCACGTCAGTTCGCTAATTCGATTTTTTCCTGCTGCTTATTGGTTGCATTTGACAGTCTGCCACGTAAAGTTGTCGCCTGTGTACATATATCGATAAATGTGAATTGTAAATCAAGCCTAAATCGATGTTTGGCGATAGTTAAAAAAAAATGTTACGCTATAAATTACATTTAAATCAAGATACATTTCACACAAATTTGTGATAATCAATGGATATTTACAATGTTTATACATATAAATTACCTACAAATACATGAACAATGCGCTGGGCTGAGAAAGCAAGAACGGGATTTAGCTTCCTGTACAATAAATAAATAATGTTTAAGATACAAAATAATTAAAGAAGAATTCACTTTTTATTGTAATTTTATTTATGGTTATGTTGTTGTTTTTATTTGAAAAAAAGAACATTTAAATTGAAAGTGTACCGATAAGAATTTGACAAATTTATCGCAACCGAATAACATATCGCATCCGAATAACAAACAGCTGTTGTAGCAAATGCGACGCGCTGTTAACGTGCTGTTAAGCGCGCAAACGAGACGCTGTTAATTTTGTTGTTACCGGTTTCTTGTAAATTTGTCTATTCTATAATCGTTTTTATCGAAGCGCACAATTGACTGGACGCCATCGTAAAATCGAAGTCCGGTATACCGTTCGATTTCCGCAATATCGCAAAGGAAATCTGTCAGCTCTTGGGGTTTAGTAATGGTTTTCATTCTATTCTCTACAATGTAACCCTCCATATAGGGGGTACTACCCGGCAACTGTGGATCAATGACAAGCACTTTGAAGTAATGCGATGGCAGTGGCAAGGGTTTCCAATCCACAATTTGGTACTCCAGAGACCAATTCTCATCCGAATGGTATGATGGTAAATACATTGGTCCCGTATAAACATACACTGAACCAAATTTTTCGGCAATAAGCGATACATGCTGCTCGAGTTTGCGCCATATTTCCAACTTGAAAGCCTTACAATTGCGCGTAGCGCCGTTACTAAGTACAAAAACATCGTTATACCGCAGATGCAGTGCATCCTCCTGGTCTTCGGAAGACAATCTCTTGAAGTCACCTTTCAGGTGTTCACACATCCATTTTGGCGCGTTGGCACACGTATCATGAGAAACAATGTAGTCCTTGTGCAAGTAGAGATTCTCAGTACTTGGAAGTCCGAATTTGATCAAGTCTAGCAAATCTGGGGCATAACTTGGTGATTTTTTATCTATAAATAAGGCGATAAAAGCATCAGGAAATGAGAATAGGACACAATCTCTTATTTTATCCATAAGACTCATTGAATGTTTCCACAATCTTGCCTCATGATTCGACTTAAAGGTTGACAACTGAAAGGAAGGGAAAAAGCTCCTGGAACTGTCAACTGTTCTATGGCTAGACATACTTACAATTGGATATATCTTATGGCGATGATGAAATACATAGGGATCTCTTTTAATTATGCTGAACAGTTGATGAAGTGAAATTTCCTGTTGATAATACGCACCACATACAAATCCCATGAAACTTGCCATAGCATAGAACAGACATTGTTGGCCCATGGTCTCTATATTGGACATTTAACAGATCTGTAGTCTCACAGATCGAGTACGTATATGTATATATAATCGTTAGTGTGTAGTTGAAAGTCTATTTACTTTTAATTTTGTCTTGGAATTTAAAGTCTAAGTTTCTTTTGGCTTGAGCATTCAGGGAATTTTATAAATTATAAATATTTATAACAATTGCCTACTACGAGAGATGAAAACAAATTGACCTGTCTGTTGTACTTTTAATGATAACAAAATTACTAGCATTAAAGCTTAGATGTGTAATATTTTTTTGATTTTCCTTTAGGAAAAATCACGAAAAACCCGCGACTCGCTTGGATAGTTGCTGCCAAAGAGTTCGCCTCTTCGCAGACCATCGTAGAAGGTAAGGCCCGCGTGGTGTTCGATCTCGCGAATATCACAAAGAAAATCTCGTAAAGTGAATTGGTCTGATATTCTGGCATTGGGTAGCACAAAGGCCTCCATGTAGGGTTTACCAAGTGGCAGGCGGGACTCTATAATGATCACCTTGAAAAAGTGTGTCGGCACGGCGACCATGTTGGTACCGATCATATTGTACTCTACACTCCACTTGATGTTGGTTCCCTGTTCCTGAGCTCGGGGCTTAAACAACGGACCCGTACACACGTACACCGAACCAAAGTGTTGCGTCAATTCGCGTACATAGATCTCGAGTTTATTCCAGGCGCCGCTATTGAAACCATGACCGATTTGTGGTGCAACGTTGGTCAAAAAGAAGGTCTCATTGCAATGCAACTGATCGCTGCGATGATTGCCAGCCGCTGCCAGGTGCCCACGATCGAAGCCGGAGCATCGATAGTCGGCAAGGGATGAACGAAAATTCGAGGGTACACTCAAATCGGGACGAAACGAGGCGTTGCCACGCCGCACACGATGTTGTCCCGGCCCTTGCCCCAAGTCAGTCAGCTGCAAATGCTCGCAGACCCAGTGTGCGACTCGATTGCGACGATCGTAGGAGAGCACAAAGTCGCTGTAAATCCTCACATCGTCCAGTCCAGGAAAACCATATTTCATAATACGTTGCACGTGATGTTTTGGGGCCGCGTTGAGAGTGTTAAAAAATCGAAACTGCAAAGTTTGGGTAACTCCGCATCATAGAGTCAAGGTTTGTATTGGATTGACTTACGGCATCGAATATCTTTGTACTTATGTAGTAGGCGTAGGGATCTTGTCTTGCCAACTCTTGCAGCAATCGAGTAGCATGTCTGTGTTGAAAGTATATGCCGGCCACAAAGCAACAGGTACTGGACGTTAGCCCCAGTGCCACAACCAGTATTATACGCCAGAGGCTGCTCATTAAATTTAAAAAAAAAGGTATTAATCGAAAATTTTTCAAATGAACATTTTTCCAGGGTAAGTTTTGCAAACGGTGACAGTTTCTAGTAAACACAACCAGTATATAGTGAACGTGTTCACGGTCTGTAAACCAATTAACGCTAATAGCATTTGACGTATTTTTTTAATTTGCGTATCCACATGTTTACAAACAACCTCACAACACATGTTAGATTTTAATCTCGGAACCCGTCCGTGCCTAGGTGTAATTATTTTCTTGATCTGCTTAACTGTATTGCCATTTCAAAAAAAAAAAAATAAATCACTGAAAAAGTATTTACTCGTAGATTTAACTATGTTTCAATGGATTTGGAGACCATTCCTTACCATCTTCGCTATTTACTGTCCGATCTTAATGACAAAACATTCACAATAGAGTGTTTGTCATATTTGCCATACAGTAGGTTTTACTGATTTACAAAGACTGAATTGTTTATTACTTATTGGGTAATTACATGAAATGTTATATATTATATATGCATATTATAAGGTAAGTTTATTGTGCATTAAGAAAACGTATACTTTGGTTTTTTCCTTAGGCATATCCTGAATATTCAATATGTGAATTTAACTGTATAGTTTCTTTATATAATCGATATACTCCTCATCGAGAAAGCTATATTCGTTGAATCCCTCGATGCGTTCGTAAAAGACTTCACCATTAATAATACGAAACTTATACGTACTGTATGGGCAATCCTCATCGCTTACAAGTTCCTTAATCTTCGTGAGCAAATTGTGAATCGTTTGTATATTATTTTTCAAAACATTTCCTTTGGCCTTAAAGTTAAATGGTGTTACAACCATGATATATATTAGAAGTTGTAAGAGATTAAAATACGTACGTGATACAGCTCGGTGATACTGTGTGTTTCTATGGGGAGACGAACACATCCGTTTGTATCCATAAATGCTAATCTTAACTGCTGAATACCAGCAAAGTGGGCTTGACCCAACCAGCGTGAAGATCTAAAATTCTTAAGCCAATTATCGTTTTCGTATTTCCTCATGTAGCCTCTGAACAAGCTAACACGAATCTTTTCCAACACATCGGGATTGTCACTGTTTCGGCAGAAGTCATATGTGACATATATATGTATGTATAAATATGTACTCCTAATTACTTACAGATCATCCAACATCTCCGTATTATCCACACCAGGGATTTCCACTGAATAAAGTAATTTCAAATTGCCCATTGTGGCAGTATAAGTGCCATAGATTTGATCACGTTGATCTACGGGCATGTCATCGGCAGGTTTTTCCCCTTGCTTATCTGCGGAAATTATTCGATAAAATATATAAAATTTAATCCAGAGGTTCCCATTGCTTTATTTGCAGCGCCCAACCCTTTGTGTGGCTTCGGCTGTTCGAAGTCTGCATTATCTTTTTGCTCAGTGCAAAGCAATAAAGTGCAACAGACTGCGTGCTACCTTCCACCACACAAGGTGAGTGGTCACCACTTAAAATTAATCAGCAGATATAGTACTTACTGACAAACACATACTGACGGAGCTTAAATTGATAGCTATCACGTTCGCGTTGGAAATCATAATTATTCTTCTCGATCTTTAAGTAAATACAATGTTTAAACTTAATGGCCAAAAGCGTCTCGTTAGCGCGAGGCAAGATACGAAGTAAAGCTGCACGAGTTGTGCAAAAATCAAAATCTGGTTTAAGATTCTCCTTCATGATATAGTGACACGTCTTCAGTTTCTCATAATGAGTGGTATCACTTACGTCACTGAAAATCATAGTTTCATACCCCTTACTCGCATCCAATGGGTACTCGGAAAGTTCTGGTTCTCTGAAAATGGGAATTCCCCTTGGTGTCTCAAGACTTCGTGTGTCTGGATCAAATGTTGACAAGTTACGTAGTTGAACATCTTGGAGATCAACGGTAGGCATAGAGTTTTGTTTTTCGTTTAATGAAACTAAAAACTTGTAGTTCTTTAAATCAGAAAGATCTGGTTGGATATTACTCGTTTGCGCCATTCTTAACTTTACAGAAGCTTTCGTTGCTGACTAACCGGACGTGCCGCCCTTTTCTGAGTGTGCCCAAGACAGAATGCACTGAAATTGCGCATACAATATGAACAACGATCCCATTTCAAATGTTTTTGTTACTCAGTACTCAGTTTGATAACATAAACGCCAGCGCTTTTCATTGGTTAGAGCGAGAGGCAAAAATAACTGTATGCCCGCCTTCCTGTTTGAGCGAAGGAAATACTGAAATGTAATGCGAAATACTGAAATGCATGTTATATTAATGTTAAGTTATACCGATGGACGGTAAGTTTATTCGATATATTTACTTAATATCGATAGCGAAAGGATCGCACAAACGTGTATAACATTACTTTGAAAGCAAAATGAAAAGTTTAATTCATTTATTTTCGAGTTCGAATAATTTGTCGAGTAAACAATTGCAATTAGGAATAATCAAGTGTCAAACTGATACTCGTTATACGATCAAGATAATTAGATCGTGCGTTAACGTCGATTTAAACATCAATGTGGAGTGGAAATTAATGCAAAATAAATAAGACCATTGGCTTTTTCATTTTGCAAGAATTCGGCAAAGAGGACTCTCATATTGACATTCAATTCACCATTTGATCAATACTTTGCGATGATAATTCATTCGGACTGTGATTAGAGACTTGAGTATTAACGAAATTGCGGTCAAGCCCTTCAAAGAATTTCAGCCCCGTTGCGTTTTCTATATCACGCACATCGCTTAGCAGGGTACGCAGCTCGGTGTCATCGTTTATCGTTGTGTTTGGCATCACATACGCCTCCGCATAGGGTGTGCTATTCGGCTTTTTGGGATCAATAATCACAATCTTGAAAAAGTGTGTCGGCACAGCGATTATCGTATTATCTTCTGGCTGAAATTCCAGATACCAATTGTTGCTCTTCATCTCACGTGGCAGATAAATGGGACCGGTATACACATATACAACTCCATATGTTTGCGACATTTCGTGAATATAGCGGAGGAGCCGTTCCCACAAATTCAGATTGAAGCCCCGACTTAGAAATGGTTTGATATTGGACATAAAGAAAACACGTGCTGCCTCCGCATGCTGAAATGTTAATTCGGGTGGTGAGCTGTATGGTCTGTGACGCATTGAAAGGCTCGAATTCTCTTGAATTGGTATGTTTGTATAGCTAGAGGGTTCCACTTTTTCGCACATCCAATTGATGGCCGAATTTCGGCGATCTAACGATGTAACAAAATTATATGTCTCGTTCACACTAATCTCGTTCATGCTCGGGAATCCGTATTTCATAATGGCGCCCATTTTGTGCGAATTACCATCCCCATGTCCGCCCTCATATATCTCCATCATCGGATGAACGTTAAAGATGTCCAGCTGAAGTGCAAAAATATTAATATTTTTGTTATAAAATTAGTGATCAGTATTGATTTACCAGCGTATAGAGCTTACGCCTTATGAAATAGGCGTGCGGATTGCGCTGTTCCAGCTTCTTTATGTTGCGTATCACGTGATGGTGTTGGTAGTACGCGCCCAGGGCAAAGAACGTACCGGCTGTGGCGGCGATTAGAGCCAATTTACCACTCAGGGAAATGTCTACGTCCATGTCCACATGTCCACCGGCCAGAATACTGCTAAATTTCCGAAAAAAACAAAAAAAAATTTATTTGATGTGTAAGATAATGCTAAATTATAGATATGTTAAAAGTCAAAGTATTGAAAAGTGAATCAAGGAAAAATAGAATGAATACAATAAAAACGATATAATCAATAGAAACGGCATGCCGAAAGTTTTATACGTATGCATGGTAAACCTATTAACTATTCGTTCGTTAAAAAATCATTTGGATGATCATTATAAGAGAGAGAAAGAGAGAGAGAGAGAGAAGAAAGCGATAGCAAGTGCTACTGATAAAGATAGAGAAAACCAGTGAGCTTCTCATTGTTGGTACTGCAATAATTAAGTCAGTGTCCTACACGTTCTACTCTCGAGGCGTGCAGAAAGTTTTCATGTTTTGCAGCAAGTTCAAAGTCCAACGCTGCCAACGCTTAGCCAACACTTTGCCAACTGCATTAAGTCAATAAGAAAAGTTGAAAAAGTCATCGCTGTTGCTGCGTAACTGGAAAATCCTTGGAGCAGGCACAAAAATTCACCGTTACTACCGAAATCGTTTCTTGTTTGGCGAATCACTTTATATGCAATATAAATTGAATAATAAAATTTGAAACACAATTTTAAAGATTTATTTCAGCTCTTTATAGCAAGTTGCTGTGCTATAAATCTTGTTATTGAAACACAATTCTCGCACTGGACGAGGGCACCCATTCAAACTACTGTGAGTTGGAGGTTAAGTTCGTTGACAAACGAGGGGGAAAACTCGCTTCCTCCTTTCGCCAAGTTGCTGACAGTCCCCTATTGAATTCGGGACCCACCTCCAGCCATCATCCCGGATAAGCAGGGCCGGAGCTACAAAGCAACTGCTGGAAAACTTTTGTGACACTCGAGCGAACAAAAAGTTACGGGCAAAATGCGCCAAAAGTGCAGTAAATTTTGCGTACGAAACAAATATTTTAATTCGTAGTTACAAAAGGCCCCATTGAAAGTGGGGGATGGGGACTTTGGCTTTGTTGTTGAATTTCATTTGACTGAGGGGCGCTACGCGACTTGCAATTAATTTCTAAAGTTGAGTTTTTGTGGCTTTACTAATTGTTATATTTATTAAATTTTAAATAACTGATCATCTTTTTCTTTTTATTTCACATTTACAGGGTCTGAGAGACGGTCTCAGGGGTTTTGTTGTAAAACTTAGTCTAATTACCTTGCTTAAAAGTATATTTAGTATATACAAATGATGGAAATCCAACTTCACTTTGAAGAAAAAATCATGATGTCATTATACCCGCTACTCATAGGGTGGAAGGGTAACTAAACTTTGACCCAACCAAATATTAAACGTTAATATTGCAGGCAGAACAAGTTTATTTAAGATTTTGGCCAAGCCTACTTCCACCCCGCATTCTAAGCATAATTGTAAAGCTACAAAGCTCTTTTAATATAATAGAAACTATATTTACTAACTCGCAAATGTTTTCTGTGAGTTCGGTTGCGATCGGATAATTAACATAAAAGTTATTAAGGAAATAATAAAAATGAACTGATTTCGGAGTCGCTTCCTGCAGAAATTGTTTTGGTCAGATGGTAAGTTGATAACATCTCGGGGAAAAGAGGAATGTTGTGTAAGGATTGCATAAAATTCTATCCAGCCTCTTAAGAGTCTTAAAAAGCAGACAATCATTTGTATACAATAACATTAAATATTGCTGCAAATGTCGAATATCCAGATCATGACAAATATTTTTTTGTGGGATTGCTTTATTTGTCAAACTGTGCACATTACAGACTCTCCTACTCACACACACACGCACGCATAGTTTGCACTCATTTATCGACTCCCACGCTCTCTGCTCTCTATGAAAACTCAGTTGCTCTTACTAGAAGAGAGCGTGGGATATTGTGTAACTGTAAACTGCCGCTACCGGCGTTCGCTTCCAGTGGCAATTCCTTATCTCTCAGAGAGAGAGAGACAGAGAGAGAGAGAAACTCAAAGCAGACAAGAAGTCGCCACTAACAATTTTGCTCACTTCGTTTCGATCTTTTGACTTCGCTCGCTTGTCAGTCGGGCACGCACCATTGAGCTGCGCGGAGTGCCTATCGAAGCTGCGCTCGTTCGTCTCTCCCAGCGATCTTTTGGGGCAACGCACGATTGCGAGTCTATATGCATAAATTATAAAATCTACTCAAAATGCACTTGCCATGGATACGGATAGTCTGCGTCGTCGTTGCAGCCGCCCTCAGCTTGTCTATTGGTAGGTCTACAATTAATTGAAGTGCATTTAACTGTACTCTCTCACATGTTTTGTCGATTAAACGTAAGTTTGCATTATCAGCTGCACCTTCAAGTGAAACTACAGTTTCCCCTTCCTCAATGGAATCGAGCGAGCTAGACAGATGCGATCACAAACTAACCAAGTCAAACAAATACTTGGATTATCCCTTCTGGAAGAAGTTCTTCAAGCATTGGGTGCCCTTCACGAGCAGCGCACGCGTCAAGATGCAGTTCTTCCTCTTCAAACGGGACTTCCCGGATTGCGGCCGAGAACTTTTTGCCGGCGACGATGAGACCTTGGAACGTTCCGGCTTCGATGCACGTCATCCCACCAGGTGAGTGTATTCTCATGCGAAAAAAACAAAAATACAAATAATTTGACTTTCCCACGAGCATGTGAGCAATTAGTAGGAAAAGCTATCTATTATATATAGTATTCTATGCATAGTATAGTATTCAATGCGTATCATTTACAGTATTCTATGCATATTTGTTTATTTCGCTCATTCACACAAAGTTAGACAATTCTTTTTGCTTATTTATTCAGCTGCGTCATAGTAGAAAATATAACAGCATCGCATGGATCTGTTCAATTTCAGATGAATTATTGTTAATCTTGTATAGCAAACTGGTTTTTAATATTTTTGTTTTCTATCGGCACTGGGTACCCTGTGTACACAAGAACCACAACAGGGTAGTCCAGACTAAGAAGCATGCAAAATATATCTTGATGTTTTCAATTTATCTAGAACTTATTAAGCTCAAATTATTAAAAAAGAGCAATTATAGTTATAACAATTTTGAACAGGGTATTTCGCAGTCAACTACAAACGATTTTAACACATTTAAGTATATTTCGCGATCGCTTCATGTCGTTTTTAGCCGCTTATCAGTGAGTCAACAAAAACATTCGCTATTAAGTTCAGGGTTGTCAGAGTTGTCTGAGTTTGGCTCAAAAATTAGCAGAAAGCAAGTAGAAAAACAGAAGAGCAAACACAAAAAATGATGATAAAGAAGATTATTTTATGCCTCACTAGATACCTCAAATATTAATTGGTTTTTCTAATGGTTTTCAGAATTATTATACATGGATGGATGAGCCAGGGTAAAGGTTCATTGAATCGGGATGTGAAGACCGCCTATCTGAGCTTGACGAAACCGCGACCCAAGCCCCGAGACGACAATGATGCGCTGAGTGGAGAACCCGAAATGGAAAGTCCACGCTATGAGGATTTCAATATAATCGTCTGCGATTGGAGCAAAATATCATCGAATGTTAATTACAATGCAGTGGCCGATATGGTCGAAGATCTGGGTGCCCTGCTCACCGAGTTTGTGCGTCATCTGCACATGCGGGCGGGTCTCAATTACGACGAGGTCTACCTCATTGGACACTCGCTGGGTGCACAGATCGCTGGCAGTGCTGGCAAACAGATACAGCCTTATAGATTCAATACGATCTATGCCCTCGATCCGGCTGGACCCAAGTTTCGTGAGCAAAGCGATGAATATCGCATAGATGCAAGCGATGCTCACTACGTCGAGTCGATACAGACAAGCACAGGTCTGGGATTCGAAGAGCCCGTTGGCCATGCTAGCTTTTATCCCAACTTTGGTATGGATCAGAAGAAGTGCTATGTCTATGGCTGTTCACACAAGAGGGCCCATGATTATTTCGCGGAATCCATAAATAGCACCAAAGGCTTCTGGGGTATTCGCTGTGAGCGTCTGTCCCGCAAGAACTGGGTGCTTCTGGATAACGATGGGGAGTTCCGCATGGGTGGAGAGCCCTCGTTGCCCAAGAATGGCACATTCTATGTGAAAACTCATGATAGACCGCCATATGCCATGGGTACCCGACAGCAAGTGGAACTGGAAGCGCAGCGGAAACAGGAGACAACAACAGAGGTTTATCATTAAAGAACTATTGGAGAAGATGCAAATGGGATTACTAGCTCTAAATTCAACTAAATTAATTCAATATAAATTCTAATGTGGTGTATTCATAGAGGATTCGCCTTAAAACCTTAATCGAGTAATTTATGAGATAAACAAAACGTTAACTCAACGGAACCAAGAATGTTAATCATTAAGGAAGATATCAAATCGAAATTAAACTAAAATTATTGAATCTAAATAATTAAATAATCGCTTCCGATATTTTCTTCACATTCCTGCTTTAATCGAGTCATTTATGAGATTATGAGTGTACAAAACGTTATCCCCTTTGGTCATGTTGAAAGTTTTCGTGTTACTGTGGTCGCTTCTCCCGAAATTTACTGTTAGCATGCAGTTCAGCGCACTTGCCAACACTGCATTAAGTCAATAAGAAAAGTTTTCACTGTAACCGGAAAATCGCAAGCAACTTTCCAACTGAGCGGGGTCAGCAGCAAAGTTCTCAATGAACGACTGACTGAGCTGCGATAAGATTTATGCGCTAAAAGAGTTTGCATACTTTTTGTGCAACTAGAAAATATAATATATAGATTGTTGTTGCTATTACTATAAGTTGTTATAGAGCTAGCAGTTTTCTACTGATTCTCAAAGTTGTTAATGCGATAGAGTTTTATTTTAATCAACACTTATAGCTTACAAAATATATATAATTTGTAGAGTAATAAATTAGTTTATGTATGCATTTTATACATCCCTTCTTCCTCTCTCTCCTTTCTCTACTATTCAATGTGCCCCTTCTAGTCGCAAGCCTTTTGCTTTGAATTATAATTTATAGTGTAAAGCTTTGATGACAAACGACTTTCTTGGTAGGTGGTCACAGCACCCTCCCAACTTGGGACCCTCCCTGCGTACTTGTCACTTGCACAAAGGAAGTGCGCAAAAAGTTTTCTGTGACTTTCGGGCGAAGCAAAAAGTTACGTCGCCAAATGCACCAAAAGTGCAGTAAATTTTGCGTACGAAACAAATATTTTAATTCGTAGTTACAAAGGGTGGGCAGGGGGGAGGAAGGGGCGCATCTGGTGTGGGGGCGTCGCAAACTTAAAAGCTGCCGCGGGGTTGCCAATTAATTTTTGAAGTCTAATTTGCGGCTTTGGCAATTCGTTAGCGTGGTCTTGAGGCCACGCCCCAGTTCCCAGCAACCAGCCCCCATATTGATTGACGGCTCAAGAACGTAAGAAGGCACCCTCTCTGGTACCCCCTTTGGTACGTAAGGTGCTTAAAGACGCGTTGCTCGAGAGAGCTCGAAGGGTTTTTGCGGATTTTCTAATCAACGAGCCTGGGCGAAATTTGCATAATTGAAATGCTGCCTCACGTTCGCCAGGTGAGGCTGCAAAAGGGATTCACTGCCAGGTGTGTGTGTGTGTGTGTGTCCGTGTTATGGAAAACTCACCGCACGTTCTCGCAACTAACCCCTCTTCGCTCCCCGCTCAAGTCTATAAGCTGGCAGCTAGCTCAGTGCTCTGGTTGAGCGATTGACTTGCCAAGCACCGGAAATTTGTCGCTTCATTTGGTATCTCATAAATAAATTATGTGTTTCGCTCTGCATAATTAAGCGGGCTGCAAATCCGATTTGAGTCGAGCAATTAGCCCCGATAGCCCTGATACCCCAGCAGTGCCGGAAAGTCTTTTGCGCTAATTATTTCGTATCCTCAAGCCAAATGCCGTGGAAAAGCTGTCCGGGGCCCTGGGAATTTATTGCTGTACAATCGCGTTACTGAGGCTAGGCACATAGGGGGTGCGGTGGTAACTGTAGAAAGGAGTGTAGAGGAAAGCTCTTATAGGAAGAACATAACCTCACCTAATGTTAAAATCAAGTCACTAAAATAGAGAATAGGTCTAATTTGATGTACAGGGAATAATATAATGTAACATCGAGAAAATTAACTTTTTGTGAAAATCAAGTAAAAAATGAAGATGGTAGGTTTAATTTGTTGAACATAGTCTAACCTTCTACTGAAATGGGGAACAGAACCTAAATTTTATCAAAAGTCGCGAACGAGGACGTTAGTTCCAATTGATTAAACTTGACCTAACCAATTTCTATATAGATAACATAAACTTACTTTGAGTTTAAATCAACTTACTAAAGAGGAGGTTAGGTCTTTTTTGTTAAACATAACCTAACTTTTCTTTACGATTATATTTTAGGTTTATTTGAAAATCAAATCCCCTTTTCTTCTCGTTGCAACTCAAACAGTTTCTTACACTAACTTATTTAAAATCTTTGAAGATAATGACTGTACATCTGAATATTTGGCTGCTAAGTATCTTGGTAATGGCGGCAGGGTTACCTATACCTTATGCAGACTATTCGTATCTCGATGGCGATGAAAAATTCCGGGATCTGTTCGATGATTACTATATCTAGTTCATGTAACATTATAACTATGTGAGCTTTAATTAAAATAAATAATATGTTGGCCTTAAAGTGTTGTAGTGCATTCGTTGTTGCTGCATTTGCTCGGCTTAATTAGTTGACTTTCTACATAATTCATACGCCATGTGTGACCGCACTAGCAGTAAGGTGTAGCAGACAACACGGGAAAACTTTATATTTCCTCCTACCTATTTCACTTACATAATTAAGATTGTTGTGCACATGTTGAGGTTAAGAGCGGCTGCAGTTAGAATTACTGCCTCTGATCTGTAATCGATGTCTGTGAATATTGAAAGAGTCTGTATATGATAGGGTAGTCTTTAACAGAGTTTTATTTTATTTTGTTTGTAATGTAGGTAATGTAGGTACAGGGTATTTTTAGACATAACTTTGACATATAATATATATTGTACCATACTGCAGAAGGAGTGTCGCCCTGCGATGATCGATGTTGACAGTGAACTTATTTTAAAAGCAAGAATTACATATTAAATAAAAGAATTGACCTTCTTATGGTTAATACTCGCTTTTTAAAAGTTGCAATGATTAATCATGATAAGTTTGCTGCCAAGAATAGATAGAATTCTAGAGAAACCTCGACAAAATAGTTTTAAAGTTATTGTTAAATCTATAAAATTTATTTTACTTTCTTCCTCCTTATCGATTTCATTCTATTGATTAGATTAACCTTTTGCCTCGTGTTTTTAGTCTACTTGACTTTGATTAGTTGTTTTTTTTTGTTGATAACTCCTTAGCTATTGCTTATGTGGATTTAATGTTTATCACAAATTTGTCAAAGTTAATCAAGTTACAGCTCGACAGCTCTTGAAATGGCAAATTGATATTGTTTAAGTGACAGTTTGAGAGGCGTTGGACATAATAGATCTAATGAGTGGCAGCAGCTCGACTCGGCACAGGTCGATGTGGCAGGCTAGACTACGATTTCGGCTGGTGCTATGTGGAGTCTGGGCGGGTGAATGGGCGTCTTGGGATATTTGATTATGTAAAGGACACACAGAGCCAACGGGGCGGCAGGACACACACACACGCTGTGGGCAACTTGCCAATTGTGGAATTGTCACTGGCCGTGTGTGTGTGTGTAAGTGTATGTGTGTGTCTAAGTCGAGAATTTGATTATTTAAATTTCATGTTCATTGCGTATAAATAATTTATGAGGCATGCGTCTTGGCTACGAACCGGGCTGAGCTAAGGCATTCTAATTAAGACTTGGACTTGCACGTCTCCGTCGGTCGCATGTGTGTTGTCTCCCAAAGCGGGGAGGCAGGCAGGGAGGGCGGCGACTCACCGCTGGCAAACTAATGGTCATTATCACATGCTTCGCTTGCTTCACTCGTGTTCACTGCTTTCACCCTCCCTCTCCAACTCCCTCTCCGTGTCTTGAAATTTACACCTTCTGCACTGGCGAACCTTTTGCGACCAATTCGCTCACCCAAAATGGCTTTGTGTCTTGGCCCTGGACAAGATTTTGAAAGGGTTCGCATAGGAGGAGCAATCTGTACAACTTTTTCTAAGACAATGACAATGGCAATGACGATGACTTGAGATCTGTGCGAGCTGTCTAAGCGTTTTGGGAACACTTCAACTTGACAACATTGACAATGCGAACATACACATCCACACACACACACACACACAGTCGCTGGCATAAAAGTTCATGTGAGCACGCACTTAGGTCAGCAAATACTTAGGTATCCCGGGTATCTCTCGAGTATCCCTAAGTTGTATATTGTATCTACGCTATTTGCACAATTTTATAGCATTTTTATGGCACACAAGTTTTGTATACACATCTCTGCGCTTTCCTTTAAAATATTTAAATTTGATATCCTAACTGGGCACGGAAGGGTTTCTCTTTGGGTTCTCTCGTCTCTGCTGCCTGCTCAACTGTGTAATGTACGGTCTCCTAGCGAGGGAGGGAGCATGAAAAGGTGTATGAAAGCCCATTTCAGGGCTGGGCAAAAGAAAACTTGTGAAATATTTAAAACTTATAAGAATTTTTTCTTAGTTCTGATGTTACTTTTATTATATCAAAAATTGTTGCATATTTTTTGGCGTTTTGGTAAAGTTTTGTTCGATGTTGCAGCCCTGATTGTAGACGAATTCCCCACAGGGCCGACACATAAGTATAACAACTACACATACGCACATATGTGTGTGTGTGCGTGTGTGAGTTGTAAGTTCACTTGTTCGGGCCTGAGCCTGCTTTGGGTTCTGCATCTAAGTTTGCGGTGTGATTTTATGTGCAAACTTAAATTATACAATTTGAGGGCCATGAATACATTTTTCGTCGGTTGCTTTTGTTGCCGTTGCTGCCAGAGTTGCCAGGGTTGCCAGTGCTGAAAGGGACAATGAGTTGCTAAATGCTTTGAGTATTCTTTTGGCCAGTGCTTCGCCTGCATGCATAATACACGTACAATACGTATGTGTGTGTGTGTATGTGTAAGTGTGTGTGTTGTGTTCGAGCATCTTCTGTGTGTTCGTGCTGACAGCTCGAGTGTGTCATGCGGTTTCTCAACAGAAAGCCTTCGGAAATCGTATATATGGCCTGTTATGGCTGTCATTAAAACCAAGAGATTTTGGTTTCACCCCAACAACAACAACAGCAACTCGAACAAGAGCAATTTGCTTTATACATGCATTTACCGATTTAATATTTGCATTACTCAGCAGTTTCGCACATTAATTGCAATTCTTTGAATAGTTGCAGGCTCAGTGGCCAAACTACTCAAAGCTGCTTATCTCCCTCTCTTGAGCTGCAGGAAGACTTACATCGAGAGAGCAGAATTGCAGTGAGAGAGAGAGAGGGAGAAGGAGAGGATTACAGCTACTCATTCCCACTCATGCGTGATTTATGCAATGACGCACTTCGTATTCATGTGAGTGCTTTCATTTTGGTTTTAATGTCTTATAAAATGAGTAAATGCTGCTGCACTGGTTTGCTTTGTTTATTTCTTTTATTTTCTGTTCCTCATTTTGCTTTTGTTGCTTTGCCTTGCTTAATCGTAATCCGCATTAAGCACATAACAAAGTACGCACTTTGTTAACATACGAATAAAACATAAAGTCAGCAATAAAGCCATGGCGCCTGCTGTAAATGGCAACTCTAGTGGGCGTTGTTCCTGTTCCTGTTATTGTTGTTGTGCTGGTTCTTATTGCCTTTGCAAGTTTTTCTTGTGTGCAAATGTACACTCCAATGCAGTTGAATAGTGTTGAGAATTATGTATTAAATAATTTAAATAATAATTATGTAAGTAACAGAAAGTTGCAGAACTTTCAATTAATTAAAAGAAAAGAAATTAATTAACATTTTTTAATTCTTGTCCTTATTTATGTGGTGGGCGGTGTACGCATGTACATGCATACAAATGCGTGCATGCATGAGTGTGTTACATTGCATTGCACTCAAAATGGCGTTAAGCTCATAACAAAAGCCAACGGCACCGCTGCCGCAGCAGCAAACACTCACACAAAGCAACAGCAAAAAACTCCAGTGGGAGGCGGCTTTGCCTTAATTCAATTATGTGTGGTGTACACACTGGCCAGACGTGCAAATGCGCAAACAACGGCAACAGCAATAACAGAAGCAACAACTACAACTACAGCAATGCGGTCCCAGGCTCAACTTGGTTATCTTATTGCATTTTTTCTCTCGCTCTCTCGCGAATTTGTACAAATTAAAAGCGATGGCAACTTCAACTCCCGTGTCGGTATTATGCTTGTCCCTCTCCCACTCCCACTCCCAGTTCCGCGCAGTGCCACTTCCATCATCATTGCCAGAGTTGCCAGAGTGGCCATTGTCGTTGTTGTCTTTGCAGTGTTCCGTTTTCTGTTTGCCGCCTGCTGTGCTGCTTTATGCGACCACAAAATGTGTTGCAGTCGCACGACTCACAGCAGCAGCAGCAACAACAACATTTATGAAAACTATTTGCAAATGCAAACGGCATTAAAAACAAATACAACTCTGGCCGCGCTGCAAGATGCTAACGGGCTGTGCTGAGTGCAAAAGGCGAGACTCGGAGCACGTTCGTACAAACACACACACACCGAGGTACACATACGTGCATACAAATAGATACACATGTATGTAGCACAAACAACAGCAGGAGCAGAGGAACAGGACATTTCTCCCTGGACATGCGACTGTGGGGCAGGTCAGGAAGGCGGGTAAAACAAGCAAACAAGTCGCAAATTGAAACGAGTAGGATGGAGTGTTCAAGAGCCATGACCAGCGAATACCCTGTAAAAGAAATTTACTTAAATATGATTGGCATTTATTTCTATTCTTGCTCTTCCTCTGGCTTCCTTGAAACCTCTTATATACAGGGTGTCATAGGTATCTCTTATCTACGAGTATGGTAAAGTGAGAATATGCATGACCGGCTTATACCTTATAATTGTGGAAGCTTGATTAATTCACACATGACCTTGCAGCACTTCTTCTTTATTCGACACGCCAGCACAGAGTGCTCCTCAATGTTAGTTTACATAGGTTTAACATAGGCTTAAAATAGTCATCGAATTATACTCGAATAAGTATCGATATATTATATCAGTGTGACCCTCTGCCAGCCTACTACATAATGCACTTTAATTAGTTGTGCATTTATACCTTTAACTCGTGCTTATAGGGTATCTTAGAAGTCAGCCTTGTAACAACAAATACTTTCACTCTTTCTGCCAACTCCAAGCGTGGCGTAAAGAGAATGGCAAATAAAAATCTGAGCCTTGCAACGAACGTCCGAGGCAAAGCGAGGAGCAAATGGAATCAGTAATAGAAGAGAATGGGAAACGGGCAACAGCAAGTCAAGTCGGGGCAATTGGCCCGCCGCCCTCTGCCCCTCGCCCACGACCCCCTTACAACGTTGTTAACCCTGCAAGTTATGCATTCTTAATTTAATCGCTGGAAATTGACTCTCGAGAGTGCATAGCTAGCCAGGCTTAGACAGGCCCACGAACGGGAGGTTGGCTGGCAATTTAGGGAAAGTTTGCTGCAGAGATTGGGCATATATCATGCGATTATGATTATATTGCATAGTTTGCATTACCCAATGGCCTGAAAATCTGCATCTGCATCTCCATCTGCATCTGCATCTCCTGCTGTCTACTCTTCGCCTTATCGTCTACTCGATGCTTCTTCTTTTTCTTCTTTATCATCTTTCTTTTCTCTCTTTTTGCCCAAGCAGACATTAAGCTCTGCAGATATTACAAAACTGACTAACACTTTCGCAAACACAAAGGATATGCAAATAGTTGCCAGACGCTGCAAAAGTTTAGTTCTGAACGCCAGAGGGCGCCACTGTCTGGTCGTATAACTTAAGCAAAAGGGATTATTATTGGACACTGCAGAGCGTGGCCTCAAATCATGCTCAGACTTGGATTATTCATCTAAAAGTTTGTAAGTTTTGCAAGTGAAAACCTTGAACAAAACCTTGGAATAATTTTAATTTATGTGATCCCGGTATTAGTATTAACATTGTGAACTGACAGGATGAAGCTTCTTCGGTTGTTTGAATTTTTGTATCTTCAAATTAGTTTGTTTGCACTTTTAAGGTTATAATTTAAGATTGAGGTAACATTTTTTGTCATTTTCATATAATTAATATACTTATATTATTGTATAACTATCAAACTGAAATTTATATAAATTCTATTATTGATTTCGTATTAAGATTATCAGTTCCTTAAGCTTCTTTTGGTTTATCAAGTTATAAAATTTTTTTTTTTCTACGGCAAATTTTGACTCAACTGAGTATCATGTACATCTGATGTTGAATATATTATTATATTACTAGCATTAAATTATACTATTATCGTTATCTTTATTAACATAACTCCTGCTTTATATATAAATTACCTTCTGTTTGAGTTTCCGAAAGGAATTCGTAGCCATAATTTAATTTCAACGCCGACAAAGTCGTCCGGAATTGCTTTCAATTCTCCAGTTTCCATTTTGGCTTTTCTCTTTTCCTCTTGACATATTCTTTTTTCCATTTCCTTGTCTACATTTCCGTTTGAGCAGGTTTCCTCTAGCTGCTTCTGCTTCTGCTCCTTCTGGGGACAGCTGTTGATTCGTTGCGTTGACGTCTATTAATTTATAATGCAATCGCCAGGCTTATCGCCTTTTGGGGCCTGCTGTGGCCCGCATTGGGACGAAGCTGGCACGAACTGTCACACCTCGCAGCGTGTGTGTATATGTGTGTGTTGTGTGTGTGTGTTGTGTGTATGTAAATGGATATGGGGATATGGCTAAGCACGCGTGTTGTGTCGCCGTCTGTCGCGCTGTCGCGTTGTCTTCTCTCTGTTTGCTCTCACGAGATTTACAACGTGACATCGCGCAGAAGGCGCCACCGCTGGCGGCTGCAACTGCCACAGCGCACACCTGGCTGTGACGTTTGGGGTCGGTGCCCCCAGAGAAATACCATCGACATGGAGCTGTGGCAGTGGCAGTGGCAGCAGCGGCACTGGTGCTGGCGACACGTGCCAAGGACACTGATTTATATGTTTTCCATTTTTGTTTTATTAGCGCTGCGTATCATTTCATCAGCTCCTTTTGGCAACGTGCGTGGCATTAATGAGCTGCCCCAACATAAAGCCAAGCCAGCCCCCCCCCTCTCCTCCCCACTCAACCCGTTGCGGACCTGTCCACTTTAAAGTGGGCGGGGCTGGGCGTAGTTGCGCTGACAGTGCAAATTAAATTGCCATGAAAGCGTCATAAATTGCGCATTGGCGCATTAAAATGCTCAACTGGCGCTTTAAGTCAGTCGCTATTTGAATGCGCCAGCCCAGTCAGATAACTACCCAGCACAGCAGGGGAAGTGGCAGGGAGGTGGGCAGCGAGGGGCGTAGATAATTGCGCGGACCGACACAGCTGGGACCAGCCTTGCGGGCGGAAGTTTGGGGCGGAAATTCGCAGCGCATATCCAGAGGGGCCCACGCAAGCCAATAGTTTGCGGTGCTCTCTGAATGCCACGCAAAATGAATGCACTTCGCAGCGCCGGCTACTGAAATCACATTTTCCTCAATATCAAAGTGAAATGTGTGGGGTGTTCCAGGCAACGAAATATTATTATTATTATTAAATAAAAAATTAAAATTATTTAAAGACATTTTAGAGTTTTTTCTTTATAATATCTGGTATTTTAAAGGGTTTTTTTTTGTATCTTTAGTTGGGCACATTAAATTGCTTTTTATAAAGTTAGTAAATGAATTGTTGATGATCTTTATTAAATATTTTTGTCATAAATCTATCGTTGAAGATCTTTATTGAATTTATCGTCGGCTTAAGGGGATATTCTGGGGATATTGATATTCTATGATATATTTGTCGAATATATCTTTCATTATATTAACTAATTTTGTGGGAATAGTTCTTTATTTAATTTGTATTATCTTCAAGTGTTCTTTAATTTCATTTTTTTGCAATTTTCAAGGCCTAAATCTAATTAAATTTTATAAATATGGTTATTTTTATATACATCTTATTAATATTATTTTTTTTTTAACGACAGATATAATGTTTAGTTTGCGTGAATAAAGTTAGTCGTAAGCTTTATAATAGCGCCCTTACTTATTCAATTTAACCTCAACTGAAGCTTTAGTTTTCTGTATTATCCGTCGATATTTCGGTTGTTTTCGCCGGAGTAATTTCATCGATGGTCTTGAGAATCCAATCGTTCAGTGCTGCCACATCGGTGAAAACAGTTGGGCCATTGCAGAATTTAAGTCCATAGGACACGATACCAATTAGTTCGCCATTGATAACCAAAGGGCCGCCCGAGTCTCCCATGCAGGCACTCTTAAACACATCGTAGGCACATATCATGTTCTCTTGGAAATATTGGCCAAATATGAGTTTGCATTTGCTGGAGCTCTTGATATTGAGGTTAACTGTCTGCAGAATCTGTGGAATATTCTTCAAAATGCAGTGCGTCCCCAACCGGTTACAGTGGCAATCTTTTTCGGCTTTGGTGTTTCTGTGGCCAGCGGAATAGGTTTTATTTTAGAACTAAACTCCAGACTTCCGGCCAGATGTAAAATGGCAATATCATTGGTATTGTCTTTAGCATAGCTCTCGTGCTCTATTATACGATCTACTGGGAGAACTATGCCATCTTCATCGTGCTTCTCCGAACCCGCACGTATCTCCAATTGCTCAGGTTGCAAATTTATCACACAATGTGCTGCCGTTATGACGATTTCTTCGTTATATATCGATCCACCGCATATATGTTTTCCCTTATATTGTAAAGAGATCTGCCAGGGTGCACTCTCAATGTTCGTATTCACACCTCCGATTATGCGGCCAGATATACTCGTCAACTTAGCTTCTAAGGTGGTTGCCAGCCCGAAGAACACGAGGCACGAAAGAAACATTGTGAAACTTGTTTGTTAACTTCAGTGAAGGAGCTGCCTTTATATAGCAAAGTATTATCCAAAGAGTTCGTTATTTTCATTTTTGTTCTTATCTTTAGTTCTTAATTGGTTAGGTTTTAATAGAAAGTGTAATATATTATGTTCTTTACGGGTTGTTCTTATTTCTTTTGACATTTCTTGTTCGATTTTCTAATGAGTTATTTGACATTTGTGGGAGTTAAGAGATACTGTAAATAATATATGGATAGAGTTTGTGTTAGTTGAAGTTGGGACTATAACAACTTCCTGAATGGGTTTAAGCTACTGGATTTGCTGACTGCTAAGGTAGAAATATATTTGAGTAAGTTGTTGATAGAAGAAACTTGCTCTTGTTTATACTTTATTAATATTACAAACTAAAAATTAATACTTTAAAAATACTGTATTATGTTTCCTATCTCTTATCATAATATTTTCAAGAGTAGACTTGGAACTCGTTAATAAATCGTTGCCCTGTGGAAATCTTTTACTAAAAAAAACTTTCAGTTGACTTCTTTTTAATTTAACGCAACTTTGTTAGTTTCGTAGTTGGCGAAAAGCCTAGAGAATATGTATTTTGGAACTGCAAGTTCTATATACTTAGGTTTGTACGTTGCGGTCATATCTTTATCAGCGAACGGGCAACGTTGCCAGAGCGTCGAACAAAGCCAGCAAAGCGCGGCGCGTTATTCATTTCAATTTGCTGGCGAATTGCCGTCGGCGCCGGTGACGGGAAGGGAGACAGGACGGAGGAGATAGAGTGCAGAGATCGTTGCACGGATTGGTTTGGCAGACGACGAGCAGACACAGATTCAGGCATTTGGCCAATCTAGTTTAACGTGGCCTTAGCTGCTGCTGACGATGACGCAGCTGATGCGAATGCGAATGGGAATGGCAGATGCAGATGCCGATGCCGGGTTGCTGCTGCTGCTTCTGTTATCATTCAATTGCCGCCACGCCCACTTGAGTATTTTGAATGCCAAGTGCGCTGGTTGATGATGCTGGCCTTCCTCCTCCCTCTCCTTCCCTCTCTCTCTTTCATCTCTTGGCTCCGTTTAATTGGGCGCACGGGCCAGCTGCTGGAGAGGATGATAGCTTTGGCTTAAACGAGGCGCCTGCAAAATTAGCTTAGCCACAAAACTTGACACTGCCTGGTGGCACTCCACTCTTCTGGCAACGGAGATTGTCACCTAGGGGATATTGGTGGTGTTGACAGCAGGACGAGATTGCAGATTGGAGCACTTGACCGGCGACCTCACCCCCGGTTCGCTTGCTTGCTGCATGGCTATCTGATTGCATTGTGTGGATTGAAAACCGTTTAGAGCGGGGCACAGGCAAGGGGGAAGAGGAAGCAATACGTGCGCTGAATTCTGTGTAGCATCATCAGTGGCAGCAGGCAGCAGGAAGGGCAGCATGAGGTATGCTCTCTGCGCTGCGGCGGCATTCACATGCATACGAAATTGGTTTAATTCAATAAAATCTTCAACAAAGTTGTTTAGCCTGCGGCGGAAGGAGCCTGCAGGGGCAGCAGGCAGAAGAGGGGGTGGGTGGGTTTTGTAAATACTCCACCAGTTATGAGTCAGCAGCATTTTCCATTGGCATTTGAGTGTTCACTTGAAAAGAGAAGGCAGAGAAACAGTAGGAGGTGTAGGGCAGAAGGAGGAGCCCCGCGGGCCATTTTCCAGTTTGTTGTTCGCCAGTCTGAAAAGTAATTCTATTAAAAAACTGAGCAACAACAACAACGATGACGATAAATTATGCGAATGCGTTGCAAAAGTCGATAACATAAACAAATTTGTTGTTTGCTGCCAGGAAGAAGAAGCAGAAGACGAAGAAGAAGACTTGGCAAATATGAAATTCCATTAATTTGATTTGATTTGCCGTCGCTCTCCATTTGCCAAACTCATATTCGAAGCAGGTGCATAGCAAGCGTCGTACCACGAGGCGTATGATTAATGTATGCTGCATGCAGTTTGTTTGTTCGGCCAGCAAGTCAATTCGTGCACACACGACTTGGTAGAGCTGAGCTGCTCCCCTTCTTCCAATCAAGCTGCCCCCTTCCGACTGCTTGCTGCAAATTAAATTCCAAAGAAATATGCATCGAAATTTGTTTGCTCGACTTTGAAACATGGCAAACTGACATGAGTTGTGCCCGATAATTGCGTTGCATATTATGCAGTTCTATTGAGTGTGCGGAGTTATTTGGAATTTGGAGGAATTTTTCTATTTAATGCTTCATTGTTTTGGGGTCTTGGAGCAAGTTAATCGAGGTTGAAGTGAAAAAAAGGACAAGAACTAGAAAAGGATTAAAATTCATTAAAATTATTTAGAAATGTTTGAAATCTTTGAACTGAAGACAACATTTGAGTTCAAGACTTTTCCTTCTTCTTTCTCATTTGTTTACCTTTTCCCAAATTTTACTGAACTTGGCACATTTACTGAGCAGCTGTTTCTTATTTTTGTAAATAGTTCATGAAGTTTAAATACCCTTTAGTATTAGCCTCTTTCTTTTCCTGTTTAACTCAAGTTAAATGTGCTCAAAAATGTAATGCGTGTGACCGCATGCGAGTTCACTGTGGGGTCAAACTTTTGATTTTTAATTAAACGCAAGCAAATTGCACTGAACTTAAAAGAAGAGGGGAGACAGTGACAGACTATGGGGAGAGAGAGCGAGAGGGACTCATTCCCTGCTCTGTTCCCTTGCAATTAATAGGTTAAAAAGCAAACAAACAAAATGAATGCGCTCACAAAGCGAATCAACACAAATAGCATGCTGCCCTCCCTTCTCCTCCTTCCACTCGATGGAATTCCCCTTCTTTAGTTTCCGCTAGTCAAAGGAAACGCCAACGTGGATACTTTTACAGCGATGTATTTAATTGCATCCCAATGGAGAACTGCAACATCAACAACACCAGCAACACCAACAACAACAGCAAAGAAAGGTAATCGAAATGTTGCCCCTTCTTACTCTGCTCCTGCTCTCTTTCTGTGCCACTTTCAACAATTTTCCCGGGTTTTTTTCAGTGCACAACTTGGCCAAAGAGTTGACTGAGAGTTGTCTGTGCCGGCAGCGAACGAGGTAACATCTTGCTCTGCTTCTTGGGGGGCAAAAGTAGGTGGGGAGTGAGTTTTTGGTGGGATTGGTCCAACTAAAGTTGGCAAATAACTGTTTTCATATGTTTGCTTACATTTCCAGCGTGCTTGGCTGAGTTTTTCTTTGTGATTTTTCTGCAATTTATTCATAGCACAAATTAGAGGAAAACGCTGTGCAAGTTTCCCGCTTGAACGCACTAAAAAATGTAAATCAAAGTACGGAGAGTTCTTCGTTTTTTTTTCTGCAAAATTAAAAAAGTTGCAGATGTTCATAGAAAAGAGATACTTTCTGTGAGTGTCGCAGACTGGCAATTTGTGCGTTTTCTATTATGTTTCTTATTTTTGCTGCATCTGAATACCACTTCAATACAGTATGCAGTCATCGTAAGACGTTGAAGTGAATTTGACAGTGGAGCAAATATAAAATATATAATATTTCCCTTTATATTTAGTTTTTATTGATTTATTATTAATTTAAAATTTGAGGTCATTAATGTAAAGATAATGACTAATAATCTCCCATAATGATTAATCAGCCTTGCCCTCATTAACATTCAATTTTCTACATCTCTTCAAAGATTCCCCAACTCATTTGATAAATCCCACCCAACCAAAGTTCGAAATTGTGTCAGTAGCATCAGCTAAAGAGGCGCAACTTAATCTTCATCATTTAGATATTTTGCTTGAGAGTGGAGAAGTTCGTTGAAACTGCATTCATTTCGTATTTATTTTGAATTTATGGCCCTCCCCCGCTCGGGTTTCTTGCTGCAAACTTAGTTGCCAGAGTTGTCAGCTTAGGAAATTGTGAAATAAATTGAAATATGAGACGGGCATTTATCATGCACAGCAGTTGATATGCATATACATATCGTACGTATACATATTTATATATATATTCTGGTAATCTGCAGCTTCCGACAGCCGAGAAAAGTAGGAAGAAAGTGGAGGCAAAGCCAAAATGCGATGTCACATGAAATTATCAACAAAATGCAGCAAAGTTAAAATATTTATGCATTGTACGTGAGCCACATGTTTATGTTCCATCAACTTGCCTGAAGAGCCATTGCTGGCTTGCTGCTCTTCTGCCCCCTTTGGTGTTGCCCCCGGCAAGTTGTGCATATAGAAAAAGCAACATTTTGATGGCTGAAAATGTGTGTAAATTTGTTTATTGTTTTAATAAATGTCAACAGTCTGCAATTGCCGGCAATTAAAGGCCGACGCACGAGTTGTTGCATGCAACACACCATGTGGCAGCCTGTGGCACTCGTGCGCACAGTGCGTATGATAAATGCCGTCTGTCAACCAACCCGCAATGCACAAAACTTCCAGCCGCACACTGAGAACTTCTTTTTGCGGCCAAATCAAAACCAAAATCCTCCCAGAAACTCCCCAAACAAGGACAAAAAGGGAAGCTCGGAGAAACTTGCATTGACATGATTTATTACCAATCGCCGCCGTACACAATAGTTGAAATCCTTTTCCGGCTCGGGGGGCGTCCTGCGGGCTTCCCTTATGGCCAACCATTTGTTTAACGTATGCGCAATTTTCCATTTCAATTTTCGTTTTTCAGCTTTGCTTCTTTTTTCCACAATTCGTTCGATTGGAAAAATTGAATTATATAATTTTGATGAGCGTAATAAAATGCGGCAGCTGCAGCCGTTCGTTGCACGAATTATCCCAGCGTGGGCTTTGATTTTGTTTTCCCCCCACCTGCTGGGAAAATCTGTGAAAAGTCAGCTGCAGTCAGTCAGTCTGTTTTGGGTTTTTCCCTCCACTGAAATCTGTATTTGATTTTATGCGATTTTCAAAAGGTAATTAACAATTATGCGCGTTAATAATGGATTTGCATTTTGGGGGATTTTTAAGGTTATTACTGGGGTATGCTCAGCATGTGTTGTTTAATATTTAAGGTATTTTTTTTTAGTATTTTTTGAAGATTTAAAAATCTCTTGTTCATTTTTGAGGTTTATGCCTTTAACCAATTTAAGAAATTTGTTTATTTTTACTTATTATGCATTATTTGTTATTTTTTGCATTTAATTGTGGACTTTTTTGTTATAATTAAATTTTATAAGCTGCAGAAAAGATTTTTATATTAGAATATAAGTAGTTAGACAATGATATAATAGTATTATATTTATCATTCAATGTTTTTCTATACCTATCTCAACATGCAATCTATGCAGAGCAGGAATTCTCCTTCTCTCCGACTCCTTTATTTCTTCCTCTTCTAATCTATGCCTGTTCTCTGTCATTTTATGTCTCTCTATCTATTAGTTTATATATTGTTTTGTGGTCTTTCAATCTCGTCTACATTTTTTTTATTTATTCATCTTTTACCCTTTGGAAGCTTATTTTATTACATGTTCACGCTAACACAGAATGCCCCTCAAAATTTCTTTTAAATAGGTTTAACATAGGCTTAACATAGTCATCGTGTTATAAAAGTATCGACATATCAGTGTGACCCTCTACCAGCCTACCACACTCTAAACTTTATTTAAATACTTTGAATACTTTTCAGCCCTTAACGATTCGATACAGTTGAAAATCTCCAGAGATTTGTGCTGCAATCCCAAAAATGCGAACCCGGAAGAATGTTACATACATGTCAGTGCAGGCGTGCACATACGCTTTTGCATGGAATCCGTTGTGGCTTGCAAGTTAAATTGCGATCGGGCGAAAAACACAAATATTGCATGCCTCGATGGAGACTCGACGTGAATGTGAATGCGAATGTGAATGGAATCGGTTGCTATCTAAAAACGGAATGAACTTGTTCGAAAACGTTTACGACAACTAAAAGTTTTTGGCCCGCAAAAAGAGTCGGGAAAGTGTGGCGGGAAAAAAGCCCGCCAGTTCTCGTGAATGTGTTTAGCGATGCATTCGCCAAAAGAGCACAAAAAAAGGAAAAAAAAGAAAAATATTCCACGCGTTTATCGAGCGAATGAGTTTTCGAAAAAAAGGCAAAAAGAAATGCATTGGGAAAATAGAAAAAATGGAAATTCGACTAAAGCCAAAAACTACAACAAATTTTCATGTGCCATGTTTGGCATTTCCCCGACTCGACTTTTTGGCGTGGCAGCGCGAAATTTTTGGAAATTGCATTTTCGCGTAGTGGGACACAGAGAGAGAGGGGGAGAGAAGAGGGAAAGGGAGGGGGAGGGAAGTCGTGTGTGTGCGCTATATTTTTGGTGCCCCTTTGGGTCATAAAAGCTAAAATGGTTGGCGGCTCAAACGAAGAAGCGAATGCCGCCAAAGTGGATTACCAACTGTGGCTGCCACGCCCACGTATAGGACACACGGGCGACATGGGGGCCTCCGCCCGCCCACGGCCTGTGCCACTTAAAAAGGTGTTAGTATTCCCGTTACGCTGCCATAGCCTTTTAAAAGCTACGCCTGCACGTGGTCACGGGCTGTGGCCATCCGAGCGGATTGCGCACACATCGGACGACGCATCCCGGTCACATCGTGCTCTGTCTCACCTCTCTCTTCCCTCTCTCTCTCTCGCTAGACATGACCTGAGTGCCCCTCTTTGTCTATTCAATTGCGCTGGTTAACAAGTGCAGCAACAGCAGCTGCGAGGCTCCTCTCGATATCCGGCTGCAACGCCTATTTGCTGGGCAAGGGGGTAGCGGAATAGCAAGCGTAGGGGAAGGGGGGGAGTTTGGTCTAAGTGCCTGTCGCGCTTTCTCCCCTTTTTATTGGCTTTGAGTTCTGATGCAATCAACTTGCGTAAAGTTCGTATCGCGTCAATCGCAATACGCTTCACTTGCAGTTGCCCAACGGCGCTGCCTGAGGTTGAGAGGGAGGGAGAGCGAGGGGGACAGAGAGACAGACACAGAGACACTGTAAGAGCTCGACTTAGAACTGATTCAGTCAGGAGTAGCCACATGCCAAAGTGAATATGGAAGGCTGATCCACTGAAACGAAGTGAACGAAATGAAATGGAATCAGATTCATGTTGTAGTCCATCAATAAGGTGGAGTGAAACTGTTATAAAGTGTTGCCATACTGTGATACAAATATATATAATATAATATTATTTGTATATATTCTTGTTCAGAAGGTTGACAGGAGTGTATATATATATCGTAAAAATTCTTTGATTTACTATAAAACATAATCGTGTATAAACAAGAATTATGAGCTATAGTAACACTCCTATACTCTACTTTAATAAGGTGTATATAGTAATATATATTCTTGTTCAGCTTGACAACAGGAAATTCCCTCTATAACTTACATATTATAAGTTGTAAGCTGCCTGCGTCGAATATTAAAGGCTGTAGCCCGTAGAATATATATGATCTACTTGTAGAATCAGACTTTAATATCATTTTAGTGTTGGGTAATCCTAGTTCAATTTGAGGAATAAGTTCGTTCGTTCGTTTAAAATCAATGAACTAGGTCGTTCATTTAGTTCAATCGTTCATTTTTTAAACTTGCTTAAAGGCGCTTCAAAAAAAAAAAAATGCTTTGAATTTATTTCATACATTGAAGCGAACTATATTGAACTATAAAGACAGACCCAGTTCGTTCGTTCAGTTTGGTGAATATCATATCATGAATCTAACAGGCAGAGAAATATATAAAAAGTTATATAAAAGTTAAGATAAAGTAAGCTTGCTAAACCATTATCCACAGTAAATCAGCTTTTTTCCCTTCCCTACCCTTCCCTTCTCTTTCCCAACTAACTTTAGTTTTAAATCAGTTGACCAACTTGTATTCGGGGTATTCGTGTGTTTATTTATTAATTTCCTTTTCAATTTTCCTTTTCACAAGTGACAGGCCACTCAATTTCGGTTATCCATTTAAAAACAAAATGAAATTCCGAATCGCTTTGCTTTAATTGCTGGGCATTTTTAATGCCCGAACACGCTCGTTCAATCTTTGTGCCCGAGTCCCGTTTGATTCCCATTCGACATCTCGATTTCCCTACTCGATTTCCTTTTATTCCCGTTCGTGCAACTCCCCCGCGTCTCTTGTCCGTGTGCAGTCGAGCGCATCCGGCAACAGATGCTGCGGTTGCCATTAAAACGCCATGCAAAACCGAAATGTTTGCCAATATATATCTGTTTATATCCGTGTATATTTATATATATATATTGTATATATATCTATGATTGTATATATATCTATGTATTGCATATATATCTATATAGAGACGTACTGGACCACGTCGGGGCATGTATAAATAAACGATAGACCGAATTTGCGAAATTAATTAAATCGACAAAAAGTAACGCGAGTTTCGGTTGCCCCCTACCCTTTCTTGTGTGTGTGTGAATGCGAGTGTGAATGTGAATATCGAATGTGAATCACACTCGAAACAAGCGCAATCGAGGTGTGAAATCAATTGAATAACTTTAAGCTGCAACAGCCATGCCAAACAAACAGACAGACAAACAGACCGACAGACAGGTGTGAGATGAAAAGGGAATACCACTGATACGACCTAATGAATGCTACACTGTGCTGCAGGGCAGAGCATTAAATTGTTTGAGACTGTATTTACAATATGATTGCATTGATTCTGCATTGCATAGAGCAAGTATAAGATGTATGTTCTCTACTGAACACACTTGCAACATGATCAAATGTTTATTTTGTGTAGAGTAGTGTGCTTAATCAGTTGGTTTGCAGTAAAGCATTTACAATTTACCTAGCCAGATGGGCAATCGACAGAGGTACGCTGAGAGAAAAAGGCGAGTGAGTTATTGAGTTTTCTAAAGTTATTTCAAGTGACCTTAAATCAAGCTTAAGGCTTATAAAAGTACATAGATTCCTTATTTTATATAAATACATAGATTCCTTATTTTGTGTGTAATATAAACATAGATTCCTAACTTAGATACAAACAAAGATTTCTCTGCACAATTACATACATACTTGTATATATAATATATTCCTTATCATATATCTAAATATTTTTACCTAAGTGCCCTTTAGTCAGCTAATCTGATCTTGACTTTTATTAAGGTATTAAAACTTTAGACTGTATCTAAGTCCAGGATTCCTTTCATTACTTTAGATCCACACATTCATATTTTTTGTCCATTAAGTCCAAGCTAAGTTCCCCTTCTTTACGCACAGTGTAGTTACTATTGAATTCCAGCTGCAGTTCAACTGATGCAGAAGTTGGACTTGTCGCCTGGTCTGCACTTCGTTGCTTCCCCTTCCTAACTTGACTAAATAATTTATGCGCCAAGCAAGAAAGAGAGAGTTGTGTACAGAGCGCAAACATATACTATATAGTGGCATCCACTCGTATGTAGACTAGTCTCTCTCTGCCTGCGCTATATCTTTCTGGCTCTGCTGAGCTGACAACCCACTTGACTCAATTGGCAATTAATGTCGCCCAGCTGGGACTGGGACTGGGAAGACTGGCAGAAAGAAATGACATGAAGGAAAAGAAGAGCAAAGGGGGCGGGAGAGTCTCATTAATAACCGTAGCCAGGGCATCTCAATGCAAATGTTCAGGCATCACTCATACGTCATGTGGGTTAATCCAATCATTACATGCCTGCCGAGTGCGATGAGGGCCACATGTGCGGCCACAGATACAGTGATGCAGATGCAGAGATACAGATACAAGTACGGTTAGGGATACGAATACAGATAGGGATACGGATACGGATACGGATGTGCCTCTGACAGCTCTTTCTAATCTATGCTTGACGGCTGAACGCGTGCAGTCTCCCTCGGCTTGTGGTTATCAATCAAAGTGTTGAGCCGGCAGTCTTCGCATTAGGTCACATAATCACGTGAGTTTACAGAGGGTACAGAAGGGGGGGAGGGGGTAAAGGGTTAAATTGCAGCCTGATTTCACTTAAGCGATTAAAGGGCCTGCAGTTAACTTGAACTGTTGAAGGAGAAAGAAAAACTGCGCTGCTAACTCGATAAGGGAGAAAATGTTCAACATAAAGTTGGCATGAGAAAAGTTTTACAGATATTTGCGAAAGAAAAGTTTAGTTAAACTTGTTGTTTTATTTAATGTGATTACAGCGTGAATGTTTAAAGCTATTAAAAGAACCTTTTAATACAGGTAATTAAATAAATTAACGGGAAGTCTCAATGGAAATTTGTTAGGGATTTTCCTAAAACAGTTAATGAGTTGAGTACATAAAAGAAAAACAACTATCTTTTCTTTATTTCATATTGAAAACGAGGTTCCTCCCTTTGTGCCCTTCTAATATACTTTTAATGAGTTTAACCGCTAACCAATTAGAGGTTAATTAGATGATATCATTCACAGTGATATCTTTTACTTTCGGACCCAAGTCAACAATATAATTTAGCTAATTATATTGGGGTGTAAGCAAAATGGCCACGGGCAGCGCAGTGTAATGGGAACTCATTATGCACATTGCGTATACGCCGCGTTGATAATCGGCAAACACAAAGATCAACAACAGCAACAACAACAACAACAAAACAGCAGGTGGCCAGACAATTCCCCAGGCAGTTTATCAAGGGGCTAAAGTGGCAGGCAGCGCCTTTCGTTCGTTCTTCTTCTTGCCTCAAAGACTTGCCGTGGGCAGTGCAGCGTAATGCTTTCCTGTGGGCATCTCTCAAGGGAGGAGGGGGGCGTGGCAGCTGCGAGCCTCTATCTATGCCGTACAAATTGTAATTTAAACATTTTGGAGCGGCGCCAAGTAATAATTTGTATCCCGACTACACTGACTGCAGCTCGTCCTCGTCCCCGTCCTCGTCGTCGTCGGCGGATTTGAACAATTTTTCGCTGTATTATTTTTTCAGTTTTCCGGTTTCCTTTTTTCCCCTCCCCCCCTCTCTGCTGCGAAATTGATGCGCATCGCTGCACAGCAAACAGCTAAGGAGGAGCCGCTCTTATCGCTGCTGCGCCTTGAGAATAGCGTTTTATTGCATTCGCACAACATGGAAGTCAAGTGTTGCAGTTGCCTGGGACACCCCTTATCCCACTCTACACCCATCTCTCTCCTGCTTTCTCTCTCCCTCTACCTCTCTGGGGCAGCGCTTTGCTTTAGCGATTTGTTTGGGCGCAATAAATTCCATTAAAATGCAATTTGAAGGGTTTTGTGATTTTAAATAATGCCAGCACAGCGACAGGGTTAATGCAGCAGGCAGTTCCTTTTCCATTTCGTTTCCCTTCTTGCCTCCCCCTGCCCCTAGGGAAGATTTTCGAATGCGCCGCGAATTGAAGATTGAGATTTATGCAATGTTTGTGTGTGGCTCTGTCTGTGTCTGCATCTGTGTCTGTGTGTGTGTGTGTCTGAGTGTTGTCAGGATATTCGCAATATTTATTGCTTATTCAGTGAGTCTTGAGCCAGGGCTAATTGGACTGTCGTTAGGAGGCGACTTCAAAATGCAAAAGCCGGAAAGGAAGAAAGGAAGTCTATTGGTAATGCCAATGGCAAAATGCGATTTGATTGGGATTGATGGAAGTGAAGCAGCTTTGTGAATTATGGAAATTGTTTGTTAGATAGCAAGTGGGATAAAGATATAGTAAAAGAGAAAAAGAGGGAGAGATGGGGAAAGGAAGATAGTGTGCAAGAGAGAGGGAGTAGTAGACAGATTGCAGCTTTAGATTGCTGAAACTCTTATAACATTGTTGAAACTCATGGAACTTTGATTTGAAATGGAAATTTAATTATTTTATCTCATTAATATTTGATATAATATGATTTTAGCTCTGTGAAATCAATATACAATCCATCTTAAACTGATTATTTTCATGATTAAAAGATCTAAAAACACCTGATAGACTTTCATTAATCAACAATCCTTTCAGTTACATTTCTTCTTTTCATTAAGCAATCATCTCTCATTGAATAATGATTAAACAGATTGTAAAACATTAATATTTCCCTCAAATATTTAGTTTTATATTAAATACCCATATCTGAAGTTTCACATTTAAAGACTCCCATAAATAATTATAAAGTTCTCAATCCGCAACAGTTTTTCAATCAAATTGTCGCATATAAATCGTGATTTATCGAATCGATTGAAATTCAAAATCGGAATTAGAATCGCTTGGCGGGTGCGTGCATTGAAAATGCAATATGCTGGTCGAGTTGGCATATTGAATGGTTATTTGAAAGCAAACTGAAAGCTCTTTGGCCCACATTCAGTTTGGGCCACTTTGCATTTGCTGCCAAAAAAGGGAAAACATTTATCATTTGGCACATTTGGTCTACAGCGTGCCACGATAAACACAAATCCCCCAAACAGCTGTGCTTATCGTAGCGGGGTGCGTGGGAAGAAGGGGGGGGGGACATGCGGTGGCAATTTGAAATTTATGACAATGTTGCACAATTACGTACAATTGCCAAAAATTGGCCCAGTGTAAGCGTGCAAAACATGACCAGGTCGCAAAAACAAAGGGATTGAAAAAATGTTTGCGATTTAAATGTTGATTGTTGTTGCTGTTGTTGTTGTTGCTGTTATCTGCAGGCTGTGTTTTTTGTGCAGCTTGCAGCATGTTCAAATTGAAATTTAATTCGTGCAACTTAAGGGGCGCGGAGGGCGTGCCGTGTCATCTGGCCGGCCAAAGGCCACACGCACAGTTGAATATTATTAATACGCCCCATAAGCCCAATAAATGCGAATCATTATTGTGTCGCCAGCGTCGTCGTTGTCTCTGCTGCCTCTGCTGCTGCTGCGCTGTTGTTCTGCATTTTTTATGGTTATGGCCTCATTGTAATGACCATTAAAATTGGCATTGTTATAGAGCCAACGCTGGCGCTGCCTCTGCTGCTGCTGCTGCCTCTGTTGCTGCTGCAGCTTGTGCTGCTCTCGTTGTTGTTGACCCATTGAAATTGAATGAAAAGTGCAACAGCAGGCGGCACTGTCAGCTTAATAATTACTGCACACACACGCGACACACACTCGCACACTCGCACACACGCACTGCACTTGCATCTGCAAGCAATTTTTCGAAATGAAAAGCCAAAGGAAAAACGGCACAACTGAAAAGCCCCGCAAACTGGCAGCCATTTGCACGTCGTCAGCGTTGAACACATTAAAATAAATGAGACTTTGCCCGTAAGCAGATGCCAATGCATTGTGTCCCGCCCTCTCTCCCGTTCTCTCTCTCTTTCTCGATGATGTTGTTGCTGTGTAAATGGCAGAGCGTTTTCACGTTCGCCCGGTGAAATTACGCGCAAATTACAATGCATAAAAGCATCGAGAACGCGGTCTTCAGTTCAGTTCAGCTCGGCTCGGTTCGGCTTGGCTCAGTTCGTCCGTATTCAGTTCAGTTCCTTCTTTAAGCGGATCTCAGGACTTTTTTGCGTCCGTTGACTCCTTATACATTTGCATTGCATGCATACGGTATGCAGATCTGATTGTCAGCTGAATGTCTGTAGCTACGTCTGTCTCTCCGTCTGTCTGTCTATCTGTCTGTCTGCCTGTCTCGGTTGTCGGCTTTAATTACTCCTCACTTTGAGCGCCGTCTCTGTCTGTCTGGTTCTGTTCTTGTTTTTCTTTTCCTTTTTTGTCTCCTCTGTGTTTTTCTTCTCGTTAATTTTCCGGCACATCGCACGTTGAGTGCGGCGAATTGAAGGGCAAATGAAATAAACAGGTAAACAAAGTTGTAGCCTCGCGCAAAGAGCGCTGTTTACCAGGATAAAGTACATGTCCAGCCAGCTGACGGATAAAAGATGAATGGGAAATGCGGTATACGAGAGTTCTCTTGCTATACCATGTGTATGGAGAGTTTTAATGGAGAGAGAAGCAAGCCTATAGAGTTTTACCCGTTTTTTTATGAAAGTTTCCTTCTGAGCTAACACGTAAATATCATACAAAAGGAACTTCATATAAAATATACATTATATACATATTTTAAAGTATTACATCTTTTCATTCTATCGAAAACCATCTAGTTTGATCTTTAAATACAGCAAACTTTAAAGATTAAACATTTTTAGTGCTGATTCAAAGCTAAAATTTGTTGTGCTTTTTTTTAGAAAAAGCTATCGAAGAAGAACATGTTCCTTGAATAGTACATTGTATTTCGAATCAATCGATTTTATCAATATTTACATCGATTGTTATTGTTTCCAAGTTCATATAAAAACACGAAAAGGGTTACACATCAATTTAGTAAATAATCACAAGTCTTAGGAGGCTTATATCGAACATGATATTTCTTTACAGTGTGAAGAATAAAAGACGATTAATTTTTTTTTTTTTTTTTGAGAAATTCATAAATAAATAATTATACCCTGCGACCAATAAAAATGGTCAAAAAAGGATACTAACTTTTAAATATCGAAGATGATAGATCTTTATAGTGTGAAGAATAAAAGACAATTTATTTTCTTTTTTTTTTTAGAAATTCATAAATGAATAATTGTACCCTGCGACTAATAAAAATGGTCAAAAACGGATAGTTACTTCTACTATATATATTCTTGTTTTAAGATATGCTTATTCTAAGATATTTTTTATTTAACCTCTCTCTTCCTCTTTACTCTATTCGGCTCTTGCATTCTCTTCACTTCTCCTTCTCTACCACAATTTGATCCTTGCGTTAAATGCATTTCGTATTGAGTTTCGCGACGTTAAAGTGTTTTCGCAGCAGCGAGTTTCTTGACATTCTCCCCCTAGAGAACGAGAAGGGGGGAGCAGCAGGGGCAGCAACAGCAACAGCGTCATCAACTTCAACTCTCCACATAAACCGAAACCCTAACCCAATAAACCACTTTCGGCTCGGCTTCGTTACGTTGACTCTTCCTGTTGCTGCAACTGTTGTTGTTGTTGTTGCTGCTGCGGCTGTTGTTGTTGCGCAGATGTTATTGTTGTTACTGTAGTTGTTACTGCTACTGTTGTTGCTGCAAATCTTGTTGTTGTTGCTGCTGTTGGCTTCAATTTCACACCGCCAACAAGTGACAAGTAAAGCAACACACAGACACCCGCTGCACACACACACACACACACGCACACAGGGAGTTGGCAATGCGTCAAAGTTGGTTGGCAGCATGCCGCAAAAATTCTGCCGGCAACAGCAACAACAACAGCAGCAGCGAAAGCAAGCCAAAGCCAACAAAGGCAAACAACAACGAGAAAGATAGATAGAAAAAGGGAGAGAGAGACAGAAAGAAGGGAAAGCTAGAAAAAGAGGAATAGAGAGAGAGAGGGGCCAGAGAAGGATAGGTATCGTGTGCAAGCGAGACAGCAAGAGGTGCGATCATAACACGCGCGTTGACCGATTTAACGCTCCAAGCGCGCAGACTATGAATTTTTATGATGAAATTTGCCGTTTTTAATTTCAGCTCGCCTAAAAAAACAACAACAGCAAAACAATGAAATGGCCAACAAAAACTGATAGCTGTGGGAATGTGTCAGCGAGGGAGAGGGACAGAAAGAGGAAGAGGAGGGGGGAGGCAGGGTCCGTAGCCTGTTACCACCGAGGGGAAAGGTCATATTTCTGCCCCGGGGCAGCCGAGTGACACCTTCAGCGTGAGCTACAGCAGCATGTCGCTGTCAGTCAGCTGCCCCGCCCACGCAATATCAAATCCCCCCGTCAACATCCCCGACCACGTTCCCTGTCAGTCCTGCCAGGGCAGCGCCTGGAGGAGACCATCATGGAGGCCCTCTGTCTCTCACTGGATATTTATGGCAAAAATGCAAAATTAATGACGTGTGACGTGAAATTGTCGCAAAAAAATGTGCCAAATTAAATTTTGGCCTCTCCAAACTCTCTCTCTCCCTCTCTCTCCCTCTCTCGCTCTCTTTCTCTCTCAGGCGCGAGGCGACACGGCAAGCGTAGCGAAGCGTTAAATTCCACAACCGCAACGGAAAATTCAATAAAATATTTCAGGTCGAGCTCATTGAGTTATATTGCCCGAAACAATGGAGAAAGAGGGTTGAAAAACTGTTAAGCGACTTTGTTGCAATTTCTTCTCAGAAGAAAATTTGATAATAAAAACATTTAACTCGCAAGGAGCGATAAGATTGGGTTTATTAAGAGGAGTTTTATTTTGATGATCAATGGGAAATTTATTGAGAACAAAATTATAAAATAAATGTGAGATTTATTGAGAACAAAATTATAAAAATTATAAAAAATTATAAAATAAATTACAGATTTATTGAATATTCATATTATATTTTATAATCGATATGAGATATGATTAATCTTATATTAACTAATATTTTATATAATTACTAAGAGATATATTTAATATTATAAATTATAATCAAATTTAATCATTATATACCTATTTAAGTATTATATATATTCATATTTCCCTAATTACCCAAAACATTTCCAACCCTTATTTGATGTCCTAAAATTTGGTTATGATCGAATAAATAACATAAAAGTTATCAAGGAACTCATATTAAAGAGGTACTGACTTTCATGCCGAGAAAAGTATGCAACACAAATTACGTTAAACCTTGCAATAATATATTTAGTCTAATTTAATTAATTTTATAAATATGAAATAGAAACCCGTATTAAATGTCGAATGAAAAAATTTCTTATTGTAATTTTCTCGGCACCATTTCCGCAAACTTTCCCACCACGTTGCCAGGTGGATTGTAGTTGCAAACAACCCAAGTACGGTCCGCCCTGAGAAAAGAAGAAATATGAAAGATTAACAAGATATCTCAAAGTGAGAAAATGCAATTCATGATATTCACTTCCGAGCGACGCCAGATCCCATTTCCCTGCTGGCTTTCCAGATCAGTTGTGTGAAGTGTCCCGCAGTTGGTACAAAGTCGGGGTTATTGAAGTTGAAGGCATTGATCTCGCGATACCACATGTCCACGGGCAGATCCCCCGTAACGTCCATGCCGCCAGACAGAAAGATATTCTCACCATATTTCGGTTTGGGCCGATGCTCCATGATGTTCTTATCCCGCAGGTGCTGCAGGTTGCTGGCTGAATCGAGGTTGCTTTTGCCATATCAACTACTTACATTGGCCCACTCCTGGGCTAACTTGTTCAGCTCTGGATTGATCGTCAGTTCGGGACAACCGTGCATTTTCCGATACTTGTTCGTCGTAATGTGCAGATCTTTCAGGAACTTTTCATTGTTGGCCTTCGTGTCTTGTCCCAGCGGTCCCGGCGTCCGCATTTGTGTGGCAGGGATCGATGCCGGTCGGTTGGTTGATGGCATTGTTGAATTTATTTAATACAAATGTGCACCCGAGATCTGGAAATCCAGCAAAGGAAAGGGAAAACTTTACAATTTTAAAACATAATTATTTTTGAGTTACTGAGAAAAAAAATTTAGAGTTGCGAACGTCGCTTGTCACCTCGATGATTGGCCTACTCGAATCGTAATAAAGTGAGTTGATATATTTATAAAGTGGAAGCAGCAAGTTCTATCTTTCAAGAAAGCTCCTGAGATAAGATTGTGATAAACATTTATCTAACCTCGTAAAACTTTTCTTATTAAACGCAGAACAAAGCCCAAAGGATTGTCATAGTTAGAAAGCCATTAGCACAATGTGCCGAGGGGAAGGGATCACCAGGCAGATGGGGCTCCGCACTGAGGGTGACCATAATTGTGTGGTCACCCGATGACTTTTTATCTGTGCTCAGCTCATAATTTCGTTCGCGCTTTTCTTTGCATAACAACCCAAATAATAGAAAAAGGAAAACGGGGAAAAACTAATGATATGCCAGGGGGGAGAGCAGGGAGGAGCAGGGAAACTGGCATCAGGTTGAGCCTTTGCGTTTTTCTGCTGTTCGCGCATATTTTAATTAATTTAGTTTTCTGTTTGTGCCCTCTTTCTCTCTCTCTCTCTCTCTCGCTCTTTAAATTTCCCGCTCTTGTCGTGTGCATTTAAAAATGCATTAAGAGTTTTAATTAAAAGTCGCCAGGACTAGAAATCCAAGAAGGGAGAAGAGGGGCACAGCAGTGCTTTCGTGTCCTTTGTGCCGATTGTGCCCTTCTCCCCCCTCATAATTCACCAGGCAAACAAAAAGGAAAACAAGCAGATGTCAGAGAGAGAGAGGGGAAAAGACACTGAAAACTATTGTGGCGGCTCATGTCCGTGACGACAGGCTCCATATGTGACCGCTGTCGGCGTTGTTGCCGTCGGCACTTGCTGCATGCATGACTACATGTCCTTTTAATATCCTGTCTGTGTGTGTGTATGTGTGTGTGTGCGACGCTTCAAAACTTCCGCCAAACAAATAAATAAAAAATCGCAATGAAATATGACAACAACACAATGAAAGTTTTGCATACACGCGGGGCGTTGATAATGCTTTGTGGTATAGGGTATTCACTATGTGCAATTAGAGAAAATATAAATGAAAATATAACAAAAATATATAAACTAGAAATATACTACATATTGTACAAATACATATATATATACATGTGACCTATATATATATTATATATATATCTGTAACATATGAGTGCAATCAAACTGTCTTTTTTATGTTTTTATTTCAAGATAAAATTTTTTTTAATTTTAAATTGAGCTGCATTGAATTAACTTGCAACTTTGAGATAAGTAAACTAATTTAGAACTTGTGCCACAATTATCTGTACACCAATTTAACTGAATCTCAGACAACCCCTTCATAATTAAAAAAAAAATCTTAGCTCCCACACAAATGCGTTGCATAATCCGTAATGAGGAGATTGCACCACAAAATTATTCGTAGGCTTATGCATCATTATAATTATTATTGTAATATAATATCGTGCATCAATTCCATAATGAGAATTTACATAATTTGACTTTCAATTGCAAATGTTGAATTATTCAAGACCCCCCCTGCTGCAACCTGCTCGTGCCCCTTGCCCCTGGTTCTTGCCCCCTGACAGTAGACAATATTCAATTAGGCGAATTTGCTGAAATGTGCTAAACATTTGGAACGTCTGGTCCCAAAATTAATTTGTTTGTGTAACAGGACAAACTAACAGCAATTCCGTTTCCCCATTTTGTAGCCTCCTTCACACCCTCCTCTCCCCGCTGTTTCACTCAGACCTCCTGGCCTGCTGTCGTGTCCCGTTTCCCATGTCCAGAGCCATCCAACACTCTGGCCAGGTGCTGTTCAAACAAATTGCGTACGTGTTGTTGCTGTCTCTGTTGTTGCTGCTGTTATTGTTGTTGTTGATGTCCTTGGGTCCTTTCGCTCCTCGGGGCCTTTGGTAATTGTAATGCGAGCAAATAAACGAGCGAGTGTAACACGAATATTCATACACGACAATGCCCAGCAATGAGTGCAGGGAGCTCAGACGAGTCGAGTTGAGGCTGGACAAGAACATGCACACACTCGCACACACACACAACACACACTCTCACAACAAATGGAAACACGACTAATCATTGATAGCGACGGGCGAGAGAGTGGAAGGGGCAAGGCACGCAGGGCTGCTTTGCATTTGGGATTTCATTTCAAATCAACGAAATTTGTCATTTCACTTTTCCTGCTCGTTTTTTGCAACAAATTTGAATTTGTGTCCTACACCCCTTTCTGTCCCCGGAGGTTTATCAAATTAAGTTCATTTGGGTATTAATTAATTGTTAATTGAATGTCGCAAGGGTTTAATGGATTTTTCTTGATGGAACAGTTCTGCAGACTGCGAATTCTTTGCGCTGATTCCCAGATTGAGCAACTCTTGGTGGCAGGGCCGTAGCGAGGGTCTTAAGGGCTCTTGTGCTTAACTTTTTGGGGCCCCTTAAAAAAAACATTTTCACATTTTACCAACTGAAGAAACCGATCTTAATTTTTTTATCGATTTTATTTTTTTTGAGTCATTGGCGAAATCGTCGAAATCCACATCCATCCGTCCAACCATCTGTCCGTCCGTCCAACCATCTGTCCGTCCGTCCATCCATCCATCCGTCCATCCATCCGTCCATCCATCCGTCCATCCATCTGTCCGTCCATCCATCATCCATCCATCCATCCATCCATCCGTCCGTCCATCCATCTGTCCGTTCGTCCGTCTATCTGTCCGTCCATCCATCTGTCCGTCCGTCCATCCATCTGTTCCGTCCGTCTTCTGTCCTGTCCATTCTGTCCGTCCGTCCATCCATCTGTCCGTCCGTCCATTTGTCCGTCCGTCCATTGTCCGTCCGTCCGTCCATCTGTCCGTCCGTCCATCCATTGTCCGTCCATTCTGTCCGTCCGTCCATCCATCTGTCCGTCCGTCCGTCCATCCATCCGTCCGTCCGTCCATCCATCTGTCCGTCCGTCCATCTGTCCGTCCGTCCATCCATCTGTCCGTCCGTCCATCCATCTGTCCGCCGTCCATCCATCTGTCCGTCTGTCCATCCATCTGTCCATCCGTCCGTCTTCATCGTCCGTCCGTCCGTCCGTCCATCCATCCATCCATCCATCCATCTGTTTATCTGTCCGTCCGTCCGTCCGTCCATCCATCCATCTGTCTGTCTATCCATCCGTCTGTCGATCCATCTATATGATTTTCCGTCTGTCTTTTACCTTTTTAAATACATATACCATAGCCTTAAGTACCTGTTTCTTCATATGTTTGATAGGGCGCCCTGGCAGGCCTTGCTTAGCAACGTTCATTTCTGAAATCTTATTTGGTCAAATTCCTTAACAAAATTCCTTCTTAATCACACTTCTCTCTATATTGTTTTCCCCTGCATTGAATGCAGTCTTTGTGGATCTGCTTTTTGAGTTTCTTTAAATAAATTTGTGAATCCGGTGTGCCATGAACATTTTGCTTCGCATTGCACTTGCTCTCTCCGGGATCCTACTGTGTGTCCCTTTGAACGCACGCCCTATTGTTCTAGACAATAATGAATACCGAAATGAACAATGCACTGAAGGTCCATATTGTTTCTCGAATCGGAGCTTGACTGTAAGAGCGTCAGGCCATTGAATTCTGAGCGTTTTTCATTCATGCAATTTCTTGCTTCGCCTTTTTTCTGTGTTAATTACAAAGCTCTGGGGAAGAGGAGGATGTGGCTGAGACTGTCTATAAAGTGTTCGTTTCAATTGCGAAATTCTACGCCCGAAATTGAAACTCTGCTTTGAAGGGGAGTGCGGGGTGGAGTGGGGGAGGGGAGTATTGCCTGCGGCCCTTTGTTACTTCCCCCCTCCACTCTTGCCCGTGGCCTGTCAATCGATGCAGTTGCAGCTGCTGTTCGATTTCGTTTTCGATTTCGCTTTTGTTTTGTACGCAGCAGGAAAAAGGGCAAGCAGGGGGAAGGAGGCTGGTGGCGCGAACTGACCTATAAATCATCTAATGGCCACAGCCTTTGGTTTGGTTTGGCTGCCCCGCCCCTCTCTGGTCGCCGCACATGTGTCAATATTTGTGCGAAATGCGGTTGCAGTCTCACCGACACAAAACACTCTCCATCATTCTGGGCGGTCGATGTGTGTGTGTGTGTGGTGGTGGGCAGGGGGCATGGTCAGTTGATGGGTTTGGTTTGAGTTAGGTTTCAGTTCGAACTGTTCAGCGTGCTGTTGCTGGTTTAGTTTTGGGAATTGTGCAGCGTTTGCATTGTCTGTCGCTCAGTCAGCTCGTCCCACAGTGAAAGACAAGCTTTTAGTTGTTTAAATTTAAGTTGCATCATGTGGCCCATGAAACAAAGCAAAAACAAAAGCAAAAGAAAACAAAATATCGAACAGAGTTCAGAGAGGCCAGAGAAGAATTTTCTTTGCATCGTTGTCGTTCCTTTTTTAACTGTTTTCATTTTTTTTTTTTTTGCAAATTTCCTATTGAATATTTCAACTATTTCCGCTTGCTAAGAGTTCTACATCGTTGCTTTTGCTTAATTTCCGTTTTTATATTCTCGCCCGTCTTTCTTTTACATCTCCCTTTCTCTTTCTCTCCCTCTCTCTCTCTCTATCCTCACACACACTCGCCTCTTCCTTGTCATAGATGGACATCTGTTTTGCAGTTCATTTGTTATGGAATTGAATTTCACTTGGCAGTTTTCTTTTACATTTCTGACGGAGCACAACGTGGCGTATGCGCAACTTATTTGCCATGTGTCATAGATAACGAAGGGCAAAAGAAAAATATATGAAATTAGACGCATCCAAGTGCGAAATTGCCGAGTCATAAAAGAGTTGCTAAATTATACAGTTGCCGATAGGGAAGTCGCATCAGGCTTCAGCAATTGTCGGGATATGGGAGATACTTAAATGAAATTTGAGTTATTTGTATCAGAAAGCAAAGCATAGATCTTTGTCTTGTACAGGGGCACCTAGAGGTTAATTTAATGCTATATTTAGCAGAAGGTGATAAAGTCTAAAGGTTATCAAAGGGTCTTCAACTCCTTCTCTCTCTCTCTCTCTCTCTCTTCCCTTCACCGATCAGAGTCAATTATTGCTCGAGGAACGGTGTTCCTTAAATTTAAAACTCTCTAAACAAAGCTAAAGGATGCCAACCCACACCGTGTTCCCACTAGCACAGGGGAAAGAAATCTTAGGACAATTTGGCCGCAAGCAGAGGCAGGTCCCAAAATAGCCATAAATTTAAACGTTTTTAACAAGGAACAGACGGTGAAACCGGCACAAAAAAGCAGCTCAAAAGCATACAGAGAATGATAGAGGAAAGTGTGTGGGAGGAGAGAAAAAGGAAGTGAGAGAAAGTGGAAGGGAGAAGACGATGTTAAAAGGGCGCAACGAACGAGACCCAAACAACTTGGCCAAGTTACGCCCGAGGAATTGTGAAGGAATTGTGCTTAATTTACTTTTGCTTCCCTTTTGGCAGCACCATCACTTCTGCTGCCTCTTCCATATCTTCTTCTTCTTCTACTTTTTCTATTTCTTTTTAATTTTTTTTGCTTACTGTGGTTTCCTGCCCCTTCAGCTGCAGCCTTAATGACACTTTAAAAAATTCATTTAATTTGCACATAAAATATGCATAAACCTCAGTTAAATGTAATTAATTCACCGAATGAGACACACAAACAACAAGCAAATCTCACAGAGGCACAACTCAATGGGAAATTCTAAATAAGTATTACTTTAATGGGGCTTATTAGCTTCTTAGGATTATAAGAGAGCAAATAAGCTAAATCAAATGATTTTTTATTGTATTTTTTTTTGCTTTATTCGCTATTTATTTATTCTTCATTCATCATGGGAAAACTGTGCTAAGCCTTATTATATTTATTATTCTTTTAAACAACTTAGAACTTCATTTATATTACTTTTCAATCTTTGTTCACTTCGCTCCCTTTAACGAGTGCCCACTGTACTCGCTTGCAGTGGGTGCACCAGTTGGTTTTGCTTGCAGCAGAGCAACAAAATGATGTTGCTAAAGCGCTAACAGTAAGTGGCGGCATCATGATGTTGCCTTTGGAGACATAAATGGTTGAGCACGGTGCACGTGAGGATGTGTGGCAAAGGGGAGGGTGAAGCGGGTTGTTTAGCGTAGAGACTCGTTTCACTGGCAAGCTTCGCGTTTTGTTTAAGCGCAGCATTAAAATCGAAAAGGAAAATTTCAGCTTTGAATGAACTGCAAATACTCTTTGGTTTGATTTTCTATGCAAATTATTGTAATGAAATCTATTTAAATAAATGTTTTAAAGTATATTGTTATTACAGGTAAATATACAAATATAGTATATGTTAATTATGTGTATGTATATTAAATATTAAATTAAAAAAATTATATGAAGGCTCTGCATACAAAATAATTTATAGAGCAAACTATCCCGACCCTTTTCTCATATCACACAAGCCATGTGCAATGCAAATGACCCACTTATTTGCAGGGTATACACCACAAATACATATACTTATATGTAATCACGCACTCTCACGAACTACATACACACTCACACACACCCAAACTACAGGACGTCACCCACACACACTCATCCACAGGAGACAAAACTGAATGCTCGGCAGAGAGTTGCAGAGTTAGTTGTTAAAGGGGTGCGAGACACAGAGCCAAGGGGGGAGGGGGTGCACGGGCGGATGGGGGCTGCCTGAGGCGCGGGTCTGCCATGAACGACGACAGCGTCGCAGCATGGCGCGTGGAGCGTTGTCAGTGGCAGCAGCAGCGCGGGGCATTAAGCACGTCGGCAACATAAATATTTTAATTTTGCTAAAAATTTGTGCTGAAAAGTCGCTTTTTTGCATTAGGAAGTGCGAGGCGAAGACACACACACCCGCACACACAAAACACCCACAACACACACACCCACACACGCATTTGCAGCGCAAACTAAACAAAATGGAGCCGACGAAAGGATGCGCAACGCAAAGCTCGCTGTCGTAGTTGTTGTTGTTGTTTCTGTTGCTGCTGCCTGCCATGACGATGTTTGTAATGATAAGCGCTGTTAGTGTTTTACTTTAATAGGCAAAATTATGTGCACACACACAGACACACACACTGGCGCACCCACACAAAAGGCTTTGACTCAAACACGGCTCAAAGGCATAAATTATTGCGGTTAACAGACAACACAGGACGCACGACACTGCAGTAGCTGAAGCGGGCCAGGGATGGAAGACAGGGGAAGTGGGGGGTGGGGGCAGTGGGATCTGGAGCGGGAACCTGCTACCATGGACATGGAATCACAGCCGGATGGCTTTTTGCTGTGCCTTTGCTGCGCCTGGCGAGCTGCCCGAGCTTCCGCGCGCGAGCTCGTTGGCCAAATTAAAATAGTGTCGGCCTGGCCTATATGCAGCCTTACACTGTTGTTGTTGTTGCTGCTGGCATAATAAGGCAAATAGAACTAGCGGGTGGCAATACCCTAACACAGTGAGGGCGTTGCTGTAATATATAGCGATATATGTACGGCCAGAAATGTGCTAAAGTTCTTTGTCTGACTAGGAAGATGGTTTTATTAATGACAGCGTATTGTTTACACAAAAGCCATACAGGTTGAATAACTCTAATTTTAGTGATGGTATTTCTTGCTAGTGGTGGTCCCCGCCTCAACTTCGTGACTACCGATAACTGTATTTCAACTCACTGCTATTTACTGGGCGCTTCTATTTGCAAATTCTAGAAATAATTACGAAATAATATTTTTATTATAAATAATATATAATATTATTTATAATTATTTTATCTATTTTATGAGTGCATTCACAATTCGCCTTGGCGACCTTGCATCCATTTTGACAATGAGCCAAACGAAATGCAAAAACTTTGTTGAGATTTATGCAAAGAGTTTGTGGCACATAAAAAATTGTTTTGCCTGCAAACAAGACTCGAATTTAAGCCAAATTTCTTAAGTTTATTTATGCTGGCACAAATTGATAACTATTATTTAACGGTGCAAACTTGAGCTGTAATTTAAATTAATTTTCCTAATGCTTGCGAAGCAATTATCGCTGCTCGAGAAGTTTCAAATTTACTACATATTTATTCATTCATTCATTCATCGAACTTTATTAAACCGGCAAATCGCTCATTCGGTTTGCTGAATCGATTTCAAATTGAAATTGAAATTCATGTGAATGTTCGAGCAAATATTTGCGTATATTTTAAATACCCGAGCGGTGAGAGAAACGAATCGCAATTCACTGGAATATTGTTGCCATTATTCGCCTGCGGCCGCCTGCAGTTGCAGACTGTAGCACTCAAACAACATTCGGAATTTATTGTTGGCCATTTTCATTTGTAAATAGTTTGCGTAAATTCTTTTCGCCCCACAGTTTCTGGTTGAGGTTTGCGATATGAAGCAAGAGAAGGCAAATAAATACCCGAGTAAACATAAAATGACTTACTAATTATATAATCTCAAAACCATCAATCAATATTCCAGGATAAATACTGCATGGCTGTGAAAATACAAGGCGAATGTTGAACTTTCATATTCCTGAGAATATTTCATATGTTAACCTATGCTAGACTTTTGTACAAACATCCAAGAATACATTTATGGATTCATTCATGTACATAAAAACCTACATCACTCGTCCACACACTCTTAAAACATTAAAATGCATTCCATTCGTCTAAATAAATCCGTAAGGCCATTATTTCTGACAGCGTAATTTAGCGGATTTTTAATGAATTCATTAATTTTCGGAAAAATAGTCGAACTAAATTGAAATTTTACAAAAAAACGAGGAGTCGATTGCCTCAATACCCTGTTATAAGTGAAATTCCCTTCTCAAAATCTGTAATTGGTTGATATGGGATCTCTTTAATTAAGCATATTATATTGGTAAAATTTCGATTCATGAACTTTTTTAATAATTAGGATATCGAGCAAATTATCTTCTGGCAAATCACACACGACCCGCAAAACATCCTGAACTTGTCACTTGTTTTCGTAATGGGCTTTTTGGGCTATTTTATGGGCATCATTAAATCTTTTACTATTCGAATTTATCGCCAGTTCGTGCTGTTCGTTAATGGTCGCTAATTATGTATAGTAAATAATGAAAGTCCATACGTTTGGAAATTTAATTTCGATGAGTTGAGGGTAGGGGCCAGCGAATATCCGGGACTGGTAATTTGCAAGCAAATGAGGCATTCTTCCTGAGGCAATGTATCATAATAATGAACCGAGTTGGAGTACGTTCGCAGTTCTTGTGCATTTTGTAAATGGCATTGGTATTATTACTTAATAATAATTACACCTATGTACGTCGCTGGGATGCGACTTTCAACATGGCATACAAAATTCCAACGCTGACAGCGAACAGGAACATTACTTTAACTATGGTAGCCACCAGTTGGTATGTCTCATTGTCCTCGTCAAATAGGGGACACGATAAATGTTGGCTATCTAGCAATGCGGTTGACACGCCACGGTTGACCAGGCGATTCCATAATTTCAGCGGCAATTCCAACATATCTGCCAAATAACCTCGACTTTGCTTAAAGCACTGGGGATATTCAGACATAAAGTGCGACCGACAGACCGCTCTCGTCGGCGTTACCTTGCACAGCATGTTGAGGAATTGCTTTTGAGGATTTAGCCAAGACATTTTTGTTTTAAAATTGAAAAAAAAATTTGTTATAACTTAAGTTTTCGTAGCCCGTTTGTAAAACACGATGCGATTCAAAATCAATTGACAATAATTTCATAGACATTTCGAGTGTTCAAGTAGTAAACTATGTTCAATAAACTGTTTTTATGGCCTTCGACGCTCGTTTAAATAAGGGTGTACTAACTGAAAGACTAGTTTGTGTTGTCAGCATATATTTTCTTTTTAGGGTCGAAGATGTCTTCGGAGGTGCTTTGCAAATTTCTGGTAAGGTCATATTTATATAAAAATATTTATTTATTTATTTTTTTTAATGTCGACTTATAGCAGTCGACAAAAATGAATTTTGTATAAAAATTTAAAATAAAATAACTAAAATTTATTTTAGATCAAAATAAGATTTAGGAATTAAAATATAAAATTAAGAATTATGAATTTAAACTTTAAACTTTAAGCTTTAACTTTAAGCTAAAATAAAAATATATATTTTATATTAGTGATATCGATATAGAGTTCAGTTCATAAATATTATTATTATTGCAATGTGCAATCGATACGATATTTCGATTAGTTATCGCCCATCGTTTTGCTAGCACTATTCCAATAGGGAATAAATACATCAGTCTGAAAATAGCAGGCGAAGTAACTAGTTTGAGGTTCTTCTGTGAAGCTTTTAATAAATTCCGAATTTTTGGGATTCAATTAATTTTGCATAAAGAAGGAAAAATAATGGAGAGCCAAGTCGCACCTAATAATCCGAACTTCCCCAATAAAAACGCAAAAATGATGGACAAAGAGAATATCATCATTAATGAAGGTAATATAGTGCTGAATTCGTCTGAGCCGTTTGCAAAAAAACCTCGAAATCGCCAAGGTAATGTTCAGCGTTGGGAAACCGAAAAGGTAGGTTCAATAAAACTATTATTTAGAACAGAAATATGTAGCCTACATTTTTTCAGGACATTTCCAATGCAGTAGGAGATGAGAGAAGCTTGTCATCCGGTCAATTCAAACCAAGCAATCATAACTCACGTGCAGGAGGATCGGGAGATCAGCGTGGTCGCAATCGTAGGGCACGCAATAGTTCTGGGAATAGAAATGAAGAGCATTTTATAAACCAACGCCTGCGGGCTATTGGTTCAACGCTTGACTTAGAACCCATTGAATTGGATGCGGACATGAAGTTCTCCATCCACAATCGCCTCTACATTGGCAATCTTACCAGTGAGAATGCGAAGGATGAGACCTTGCGTGAGATATTCAAGCCGTACGGCGAAATCAGCGATATTTTCATAAACTCGGAAAAAAACTTTGCATTCATCAGGGTTGATTATCATCTAAATGCCCTGAAGGCCCAGCGTGCCCTGGACGGGACTAATCTGAATGGACGCCAGTTGCGCATTCGCTTTGCATCCAGCGAGTCTGTCGTGCGTGTCAGGAATCTAACTGGATTTGTATCCAACGAGCTTCTTTATCGAGCTTTCGAAGTATTCGGCCCGATCGAGAGGGCAATCGTTAAGGTTGACGATCGTGGCAATTCCCAGGGTGAGGGCATTGTTGAGTTCAGTAAGAAGTCGTCTGCCAATGCTTGTCTACGCTTGTGTGCCGAGAATTGCTTCTTCTTGACCTCCACCTTGCGCCCTTGCATTGTGGAGCCAATGGAGCAAGCGGACGATACTATCGGCATGCCCGACAAGGCATTCAACAAGAGCTCTCAGCAGTTCATCAGTGAACGCAGCTGTGGACCACGTTTTGCTGCGTTCGATTCGTTTGAGCACGAATACGGTATCAAATGGAAACAATTGTGGAACGAGTACGAGATGAAGAAATCTTCTCTGGAACGAGAGCTCAAGCGCGAGGAGCAGAAGCTTGAGATCCAACTGGACTTTTTGCGCAATGAGCGTGAGACTGAAATGTTGCGCCAAGGTAAGAAGAATACAAATATAAATTTAGATTTATTTAGAACATATCTCTTACAGAGCTGCGAATGCGCGAGGCTGCTCACGAGCGCAGGAAAATGGAATGGGAGTTACTTCAGAATCCGTGTCCGAATCGCGGATACGATGAGCCGCCTCCTCAAATACGCAATCCGATGCAGCAGTTCGATCGTATGGACAACGCCTTGATGATGCGAAACCGCACATCGCCTGAGCAGTTTGGTTATTCCGACAATGGACCTATAAATCGCCAACCGATGCAGCAGTTTGGTTATTACATTGATGCACAGATGCCTCGTCGCCCGAGCGAGGGAATGCGTCGCCAACAGGAATTGTCAGCTGAATTTATACCGCAGCAGCCATTCAACCTGGATGACAATCGCCCTATGCGACCCCACTCGCCATTTGTGGTTTTCGAAGGTACTTTTGCAGCACATTTTAATTCAGATTTAATACAATTTTGATCTCTCAATTAAGGTGAGGATCCAAATCAAGAGGAGCACCCAGTTGACCATGGTCCAGGTAATCAGGTGTACATGGCAGATGAGTGCCACAATGAGAACATTAATAAGACACTCAATCTGGAAAGTGAACCGATTCGTGAAAATAATTCTCTATGGGGACGTCGAACTCTTTAATTTTTAAATGATGTGCAATTAGACTGCAATGTAAAGCTTTATTAATAAACTTTACTATTGAGATAAAATAGTTATTAATGTATATCGAAGCAGAGAAGAAAGGTGCCATTAACATTTATAAGGGATAGAGGCGTTGTCTTTCAATCCATTTGTAGTCTTGCGCGTTTGCTATTTGCTCTGTATAAGTATAAGCCTAGAGTGCGTATATATATTGTGTTTGCTACCCTCGACAGCCGTCTTCATCTTAAGCAAATTCCTAATGTACATCTGTCTTGACAATGGTGAAAATCAGAGCTGACTGTTGCTGACAGCATCGTATGCAAGTCGCGTGCCACATTGCGTATGCTTAATACGCGGAAACCTTGAAATGTACTTAAAATTCTTGACGTTAGCATTTTGACACCAATTTTTAATTGTGGCCACCGACTTGTGCGGCTTTTTCCAATGTGTATGTCAAGTGTGTGTGTGTGTGTGTGTGCGTGTCTGGGTCTGGGTGTGTATGTCGCTGTGGAAATTAGAACAGAGAATGCATTTTGCATTCTGCGGTTTTCTGAACAACTAAATAACTAAACTAGCCGCATTTGTTGGGGTTTTCCAGAGAATACCTGCCTGCCATTTCTATGGCTGCCTGTTGCCAACTCTCTTCTATGAAATGGCCCACTTTTAAGTGTTAACTCTGCGCGAAGAAATACATACTAACACATGTACACACTAACATACATATCTATTTACATGAGATAGAGAGTATTAAAAATGGAAATTCTAATATACAAGCATAATTAGTAAATACATTTGTTAAGTATCACAAAGTATATATTTCAGCATACGTTGTGCATAGCATTTTTTATTATTCTTCCTTCCGTTCGACATAAAAGAATCTGTATGAAAAAAATGAAAACAATATTTGCACCGCTGAAAGAATAAGATAAACAGAATTATGAATTAACTTGCGACATGGATAAATTTTTATACCCTCACAGTTTAAAATATAAGGCTTAAATGATTAGAAAGACTAGTTTGAGTTTTATAAGGCAGACAACCTTAATGAAGACTAATTTAAATATCCTACATCCTAAGCCTGTGAGGGTATGGAGAATGTCGTGTTTGATCTTACGTAGTAAGTAAATGAGGTGATATAATACAACAGGTAAAATCCAGCTTAGTAGAAAACCTGAAAAATATACACCAGCGTCTTCCTAAAAAATAAATTATTAATTAAAGAACTAAATAAGCAAATTAAGAGCACGCACTTTGAATATTCCGCCTAATTGGATAACTGCGGAAATGATGTGTATCAAACAGAATAACGCCGAACATGCATGAATGAATTTGAAAGCCTTCTCTTTGTCATCTGTAAATAAAAGCTGAATGGATTATATGTTGCCGCTCAACTGCCAAGCTACTTACCAAAAATTGAAAGAGCAATGAAGACAACCAATAATATTAGGCCGTTGACTAAAGCCCAAAGAGCAAATAAAACCACTTTTGCGAAAAGTGAACAAAAGACGGTATCTAAACAAGAGCATTGCGACTCCTTACACATTATAAATTTGACGTTTTCTTCAACCGCACTAACTAACTTAAGTGTGAACATATGTATATTGAGCTAATAATTTAAAATGCTATAGATTTGTTTATCCTTGGCCTACTTAGTTCTAAGTCATGAAGAAATAAATAATAGAGAAGGCTTTCCCATCACATGTAAGTTTAGAAAACCTTTGAATTGTAGAAAATAACCTTTTATTCTGTTCCATTTATTTTTCAATGCACAACAATAAATAAGAACTAAACAGATTTAGGGAATTTACAACTATAGACTGTCTATTATTACTTGTAATGTTCGAGGTAAAGAAACCTGTACGACGTGATGGTGAATAATATTTGCATCACTAAAAGTAAAATATAGAAATAAGTAAACCGCATTAGGGCCGTTGGCTTTCTTTGAGTCAGGTTGCTTACCTGGCAAATATATGAGCGGAAGACAATACATGGGAAGCATCCAACTCAGTATCATTCCTATCAAATACATGCGTGGTTCATTCTGGTAAATAAAGAGGAAGTGGTCAAGTAATTAATTCAATTTGATTGCTGTACGCACTTGAAATATTCCGATATACATGAAAATTCCTGCAACTATGTGGATCAAAGCGAACACTGTAGCCAAATGATAGATAAGAAAATACTTTTCATCCTCACGGAACGAGTCTACAAGGTTGATAGGTTAAATAACTTCATTCTAACTTCACCTTGCTACTAACTGTGAAGCAACGAGTAGGATGAGATAACTGCGATTCCAATGCCGTGCGTCAATGTCCAAAAGCTAAAAAACTTCGCTTTACTGAGAAGGGGACAGCAGAAGTCATCCACCCAAGTTCTAGAAGGATCCATAAACAATCAATTTATTACGTTAAGCCAAATATAAAATTATTTATATTATACTTATTTTTAAAAAATTGATTTGCCTACTCAGCTCTTTGGAACCGGAAGATCAGAAGCTTGTTAAGATAATCACTAAAATGTGAAACAGAAAAGACAAAGATAAAAAAGTTCCATTTGGTATTATTTAGTATAAAGGTGAAAGATTTTCGTGGTGGCGTGCAGGGTATCTTATAGTCGGTATGCTTTGAATAAAATTATGCAAGGCGTCAAAAGTGTTTCGTTCCGCTTTAAGAATCTTTACGGTGTAATTTATAAATTTTCTATGTCATTGTCTCACATCAAATGATGATAATAATAAATAGGTGGCTCGCGACAATCACAAAGTATCATTAACGGAAATGAGCACGTACGTTTGTTGAGAAACTTTAAGGTTAAAATGCCTCGTAAACAAACTTTGGTCGATAGTCAAAAGATGTAGACTATCACATAAATACGCGAAAACATACGGCAATAATAACACATACAGATATACATACTTACATCACACTAATTGCCCTGAATTGTAGGCATGGTGTATCGATCCAACTGCTTGAGCTGTACGTTTCGCACGGACAGTCGCAAATGGGATATGATTTGCTCACGTTCGCATTGCCTACATGGGCTCGCATTAATCGTTTGAAGTTTTGTTGCAATCTGCATCCCCCTCGACACCAAAGTCTGACCCTGAGCATCTCTTTGTGTCTACCAAATTATTAGGCATCAATTAAGCAAGCAGTCGGTGCCAGTTTAGGCATTTAACTTTTAAAAACATTCTTTCAATTGCAGTAAGACCTTTGGCATGCCAAATATAGAATTTTTTCTTATTATTTTAACTTGCTCCATAGCATAATTTGCCACAAAATAAATGAAACATATTCTTATTGTTCAATTTATTGCTGATGAATTACAGAAAACCTTGTTTCGTCATACCCTCGTTCTAATATGATGGTGCAAGAAATTTAAAACCCTACAAACCAGATTATCTTCCCAATTGATTTATCAATTATTAAAATTATACATAAACTACAGTTTATTCAGTTCTTTAGTAGCATTCATAATCCAAGTATACAGTGCGGGAACATTTGCATATACACCGGGATACTTTCGATTAGCGCATCCCTTTCCCCATGAAACGACGCCCACGAGCCGTTTCCTGTACACTAAAGGGCCTCCGGAGTCGCCTTGACAAGCATCCCTGCCATGTGATGCCGCACAAATTTCAGTTTCAGTAATATATTCTTTACCGAAGATTTTAGCACAAGTCTTCCTGGGTACAATACGGACATATACACCCATTAGATGCTCGGCATTTTCGCCAGACTCTGTTCGACCAAAACCGGACACCAACACGGCAGCATTATCACGTGGCTCTGTCTTGGCTAGGGTAATTGTCTGAATTCGATGACTTAGCTGCACACAGGCATTAAGGCGCATGACAGCAATGTCGTAAGTCCAAAGATTCCTTGAGTATTTTTCGTGAATGGCAATCCCTATAACACCCAATACCTCTCCCCCAAAACCCGGGATAGACGATCCAGCACGCACGAATATTTCTTCGGGATCCCTTTTCTCCAGACAGTGAGCAGCAGATATGACCAAGTTAGGACTGTAGAGAGTCCCTCCGCAAAAATGATAACTATACCATTGTAGCGACACTTGATACGGTGCTCGCAACACTGACATCTTGAATCCTCCAATTATTCTGGTTTGCATGTCACTCATCTTGTTGGTTATATAAACTATATTCCGATTGGAGTCGATGGAACTTTCCATGGCCGGGATATACACTGAGCTTGTGTTATGGAACAATTCACTGAAAGCATTCAACGAACGTGAGGTGCATGTCATGAACATTAAAAGTAACATTGAAAAATATTTATGCATTTTTTTTTTCACTAAATTGTAAAACTGGACAAGAACTTAAGACAGATTTTCCACAACTAACGGAATTCGTTTCATTGGACCATTTGCGCTTAATACGTACGTAATGAGTATGACAAGAGTATATGGACTTTTCTAAATTGTAAGCCCTCAATACTAATCTGTGGAAAATATCCAATAATTCAATTGAAACAATAGATGTACAAAGTATCTGCATTAGAAATGTGCAATTGAAATGGAATAGAGATTATATATGTATGCATAAAGTAAGAAATTATGTATGTATAAAGGAAGAAAGATCTTAAAGAGTATCTGAACTCTTGAAACGAGAATTCTTATTTATTTTATTTGCTACTCCGTTTCTAATTGAATTTGTTATAAGATATGCATGATTTCATGATTAAACATATTCTTCCAGTTGCTTTAAAGTTGATAAAAGAATCAACATACTAAGCGAGCGAGTCAAAACGGTAATATTAGCTTTCTGTCCAATTTCCTGTGAGCTCGAAAAACGGATAACATTGCAGTCTTTATTCACAGATAATAACAAATTTCGGATAGCGAACCAAAGATCAAATAAAAAATCTAAATGATATTTTTCAGGTTAAGGATGTTTTAATTTAATCCGCTTGAAAATATTAACAACATATAGGTCCCTCATATTATATTCTATTCGTTTTGAGAAGCATCCTCAATCCATTTACGCAGAGCGGCAACATCTGTGTATACACCCGGATAATTTGGATCACCGCAGCCTCTGCCCCATGAAATAATGCCTACTAGTCTGTTGTTTTGCACTAAGGGACCTCCAGAGTCGCCTTTACACGCATCTTTGTCGTCTGCAGCAGCACAAAGAGTAACATTGGTGATATAGTTTTCACCCAAGGCGTCGGCACACTTCTTGCTGCTCACAACTTGTATCTGAACCGACAATAAGTGCGTGGCAATCTTTCTTTGTTTTTGAACCGTACCATAACCAGACAGCCACACAGGACTTCCATCTTCGGGACGACTTGTGGTCAAGCGAATAGGCTGGACATAGATGCTTGGGGTCAATGGAAACATCAGCCGAACCACAGCAATGTCGTAAGTCTTCCACACACGATTAGGTCCCGCATATTTTACATGCATTTTATAGTCTCTTATAGGATATACATGTCCACGGTAGTTTGGTACGGACGTGCCAACGCGTACAGCTAAATCATCGACGTGTCTCCCATTAACACAGTGAGCGGCAGTCAACACGGTGTTAACATTTAATATGGAACCACCGCAAAAGTGACGACCCATCCATTGAAGCGATACTTGCCACGGCGCTTTCGTAATTGACAACTTTTTTCCTCCAACTACGCGGTTTACAAACAATGGATTCTTTCTTTCGGACTTGGGCGAACAAGATTGCGAGGTGCACGCCGGGACCAAAATGAAGAATAATAACACACAAATTTGCATATTTTTGCAGCGTAAATCTTACAACCGTACATTAAATTCAAAGGGTTTTTAAATACTGTCCGAATTGATTTTCATTGCTGAATGTCGCTCATTAGGAATATTGCTAATGTCTCTAGGGTATATAGACTATTGCATATGTTTCTTTGTGAAGGATGTCCATATAGGATGTATGATGGAAGCTAAGGAATTTTATGGGTTGTTTGGGACTCTATTGTTTTAACTGTCGTTGAACTCGAGAATTGTGTAGAAAATGAGATGTTAAATCAAGCCCTCATTCAAATAGTATGAGACTGTCGGAAGATAGATCTTAAAGAGTATCCGTTTATCTACTAAAATATTTATTTTTTTTGTTTTTTTTTCCGTTTGAAATATAAATTTGTCACACGATATGCATGATTTTATTTGAAAAACCGTATTATTAAACATACTACGAGGGTCGTTTGATAAGTCGTGACTTTTGTATTTGCCGCGCACCTGCTCTAAATAAACACGTCCTGTCGCGTTGATTACAGCTGACTGTAATTGAAAGCTGGTTTTTGGTTTGCGTTTTTGGCATTGAAGCAGACGATCTCGTGAATTTTAACGAAAATGGAAGTGAATTTGTGTGCTAATTAAGATTATTTTTGCGTAAAAATCCATCACCGAAACCAAGGAAAGACTTGATAAATATTATGGGGACTCTGCACCATCAATTTCAATGGTTAAGAAATGGTTTACTGAGTTCCGTTGTGGTCGTACCAGTACAAGTGATGCCGAACGTTCAGGCGCCCAAAAAGGGCCCCCCCCAAAAACCCAAAAAAATACAAAAAAGATAGTGGAAGAGAGGAAAAAAAAAGTGTAGGGGCTGGGTTTGGTGGCTTCGGCGTGGTGCTCCCCTCCTGGCTTTCGTTTACGCTTTGGCCGTTTCGTTGTAGGACATGGATCCACCCCCCGACCAAGAACAATAAGTGGGTTCTCGTGACAAGAAGGGCGTGCAAGGTTTGGAAATATCGGGAAAACGAAGCAATATTATTCAGAGCTTTGGACAGATATTTGATGAAGCAGAAACGAGCATTTGGCGAAAAAAAATCGGACGTCGTGGATTATTGGGCTCGACTCCCTCGCCCTTCCCCGCTTTGTTTCCAACATGAGATGGCTCGGCGGTGATTCGGTTGTCCACCACTATTTGGGGCCTTGAAAACCTATTATTTGGATAAAAATTGGCTGGACTTGTATGGTGGTTTGTTGGAAATACGCTTCTTTGCGAAAAAAAATATATTTTATTCAAAAAGTCACGGTCTTATCAAACGACCCCGTAACAATTAGCTTTATATTTGCTCAAAACGGGAAGAGAAATTGTATCCCTCCATTCGATTGTAATGTAAAAACTGATGAAATGTAATGTCTTCTTCCTTCTTTCCGCAAAGAAATAATACCTATTTCTTAGAATACAAATGTGAAACAAAATTAATTTTATAAATTCAGCATTTTTTACTAGTAATCCGCTTTAAGATGTTTACTTCTATTGTACATGTAATTACTTGTATTTGATGCATTCTCAATCCATTTACGCAAAGCGACAACATCTGTGTATACGCCCGGATAATTTGGATCACCGCACCCTTTGCCCCATGAAACAACGCCTACTAGTCTGTTGCTTTGCACTAGAGGACCTCCAGAATCGCCTTTACAAGCATCTTTGTCGTCTGCAGCAGCACAAAGGGTAACATTGGTGATAAAGTGTTCACCAAAGGCGTCAGCACACTTCTTACTGCCTACTACTTTCATGTGAACAGCCAATAAGTGGTATGAAGGCTTATTGTCCTCGGTCCAGCCATAGCCAGATAACCACACAAAACTTCCATCTTCGGGCTTAGTTGTGGCTAGACGAATGGGCTGAACATTGATTGTATTGGTCAAGGGGAACATCAGCCGAATCACAGCAATGTCGTAGGTCTTCCACAAACGATTAGCTCCCGAATATTTCTCATGCATTTTATAATCTCTTAAAGGATATACATGTCCACGGTAGTTTGGTACGGACGTGCCAACGCGTACAGCTAAATCATCGACGTGTCTCCCATTTACACAGTGAGCGGCAGTCAACACGGTGTTAACATCTAATATGGAACCACCGCAAAAGTGACGACCCATCCATTGAAGCGATACTTGCCAAGGTGCCTTCGTTACTGACACCCTGTATCCTCCAACTACACGTTCTCTATAGCCATTAGGCTTTGGCTTAGACTCGCTGCTTGTCGAACAAATTTCGGAAGTGTACGTCGGAACTAATAAATACAGTATTAAAACACATTTTTGCATATCTCCCTAACGTAAATCTTTAGCCTAGCGAGAAATGCAGAGAGTTATTCAAGACTATAATAATACTATTTGAATAAAGTATTCGCTCGAATGCCGAATGTAGTTCGTACTTGCCGGGCATATGTACTTTTGCAAATCAAATACTCTCTGAAGTGATCAATGTAAATTAATACAAAAATGTATAATTAGAAAGTGTGATTACAACTATGATTAAGTGTTTGCTTGTCTGACTGTTTTTTTTAACCACCAATAAAATGCAATTATATAATATTTTTATAAAAGATATGATGGAAATTAAACATACTTATAAGTAGTGGTTGTACAATACAAGAGATCTTGAAGAGTATCTGTCTCCGAGCTATGAGAAAATTCTATTGTTTTGTTTACTGCAATATGTGTAATTACATTAGGTATGGTGTGTCGTAACAAGTTTTTTTAGTTACAACGTAAAGAAAGCTTCAAAGTCTTAAAACAATCTGAAAATCTGAAAGACTGATATATTAGCAATATTTATTTTGGATCAGTATAAATTGATTTGTTGAATAAATTGTAAATAAATTCTATAGAAGGAAAACTAAGAAATCAAAATATGGAATTTTGAACGTCTAATCAGAAATACTTTATATGTTTTGGAAGTTAAAACTATCTTCTTTTGTGCATAAAAAAAATTTCCATTTATAAATGAAATGATTTGGAAAAGGTCTAATTTGTGAATCAGACCGTATAATCTCGCCAGATTCAAATGTGAAATGCGCCGCACAATATGTTAAAGTCCCATTAAGAACTCAAGCTTAGTTATTAGGAAGCTGCTACATAAATATATTTTTTAAGCGCCAAGTTATTTAGAAATATATATAACATAATATATAAGTAACTTAATATATAAGTAAAAATGTTGTGTGAATATTAATGTGTTCAGAAGACCACGCGTAGGCGACTTCAGGGCAAGGCAGTGTAAAAAACCATTATTTTGATTACTTTGTGGTTCATCCTATAATATCGGAAGTACCGTGTTGTTTAGTTCCGTATGAATAGGTAGGATGCTCTCAACCTGCTGGCGATGCAAAAAGGCTGTAAAAGATTACTAAGTAATTATTGAAAAAATCAAACAACACAATATTAATGGTAGGAAGTTGACAAAATACCTCCAACAAATCCGGTTAAAAAAATACAAAATCTTGTAAAGGTTTGTCCAAGGGTGCGTTTCTTTTTCAAAGCTGGCTTTGCCAATTGAACAGTTAACTGTTTGAACTGTTGCATAAAATTGAAGTCTAAAGGTTGAATATTTTCCAAAGATTCCTGAAACTCTGCCTCCAGTTCAGAATAAGGAACGCTGCACACCTCTGGCTGAAGTTCAACAGGAATACGCATATTGCTGATCTCGAACGAAGGCGTTTCTTTGAAGTAATTCAGTATTGATTCACTGTCAAATGAATCCATATATTTATAAGCTTGAGTGCATTGGACACAAAAGCGATGTTCAAAGGTGGGGTCATTCGGAAAATCAAAATGGTTCAGACTAATTTTAACTTCAGTCGTGTCATAGGGTTCAATGCAACCGCAGTTTGGACTGACTTTGTATTTCTGCGAGTAATTACAACGTATCTTGAAAAGCAGTCTGGTGGCCGTGGGATTGAGTATTGTAATCAAACGATTTTGAATGCGATTATAGGGCGCGTAGAACATTAAGTTTTGCGGCGAAACATTAAAAATACTATAACTTCTTTTTTTTTGCGATGCCATCTTTAAATTATTTTTATCATGTTTTTTACTTTATTATTTCAAGCGTCTTGTTAGACTCAAATTTTGTGGCAATATATCTGATGACAAGAATTTCAAATTGATTTATATTCCTTATTTTACTATGAAATGTGTGCAAAGGGACTCTGATCACACATTTTGAACTCATTGAGAATTCTTACTTAAGATATAACATACAATAACAATACAATTCGCCGTTGGATATACATTTATTAATATATATTTATTGGCGATTACAATTAAGAGTCTGTTGTGTGTATTGTGTATACAATTTAACTGTTCAAGATTATGTTCACTAGCTCCGCATAATTAACCATGCCCTGATCATTAACACGATCGGCTAATATCTGATCGACCTCCTCCATAGTTAAGCTCTCTCCACAATTGACGAGAATGTGTCTAAGGCGATTCGCTGATATATATCCAGTATTTTTTTCATCAAAATAATTGAAGCAAGATATGAACTCCTCGGCGATTGAGGCAATGCCAGCCGGACTGGTGACCTCCTCCGACTGGACGTGCTCGTAGATGGCTAAAAATTCGTCAAAGGAAATGCGTTTTGTGCCCTTCTCACGCAACTTCTGAAGTTGCTGACGTATGATCTCCTCACTAGGATTGGCACCCACTACCCGCAGACAATCGCCCAGTTGCGAAAGTGCAATTTTCGAATCCCCACGTTGGTCGTGCTGCAGGAATAAGGAATGCAACTGCTGGAGTTTGTCTGCTGTCAGAGGGCTGCCCATATTGTTGCCTTCGATTAGATGATGATGGATGACGGCTGAAGCGTTGATTGATTGATCGATGACGGAGTCTGCAATTGTGCGTTGCAGTATCCGCTCCCCGGATACGCATTTTTTTGCACAGTTGCTGGCAAACAGACAGAGAAATTGTATCCAATTTCTGTTATGTGTTTTGAAAAAACAGATCTATGATTAATTTAGACATATTGACAGTTGACAGACCCAAACGACGAAAAAAATAAAAGGGTTTTGTTAGTCTATTATCGAAAATTTTCGTCAAAGGTTGCTGCAATCTTATTTCAGAAAATTTAGTTTTATGATATAAACATTGTAAATAAATGTTTACAAGTACAGCGGAGTCGATATGGCCATGCTTGTCTCAACGTCTGTCTGTCAGTTATTATTGCATGTTGTTCGTTTTCTTTTTAAGTTCAAGTTCGAGGAGTGCACTCAAGAACCCACTGCCCTCGTCTCTGCGATATCTTACATTTTCAACTTGTGTGTAACGCATTTTGTATATATTACAGGTGGCACCTTTAAATCGGTACGCCCCTTAAAATGATTTCTTAAATAACTTCTTGTTGGATATTCGTTGAAAATGCAGCAATAATAAGGGAACACTGTGCGGGGTGTTCCACGGCTCCTTCTAGTTCCTACATTAACCCTCATCGGTTGGTGAAATTCATAGTGCACATAAGGGGTTTGGTATGCGCGCACAAACATTGAGAAACAAGAAATTTTTAAACTGTTTTTTCAGTTGGCAGGAAGTTTCGATACCCTTTACCGTCTGGGTAGCTGCTATGAAGACAAACTCGATCTAACTTTGGAATTTTATTATTGCCATTAAGTAGGATATTACGTGATTCTTTATACATTTCAATTTTGAATAATAAATGGTTTTCATTCCGGCTAGTCACCAGGGTTTTGAATGATAACAATGAAATAGTGTAAAGACGGCTGAAGAATTATTTCGTGATAAGTGGTCCGAATTCGCATGATTTTGAACTCGTTGCTGGCGTCCAGCTCTAGTATAATTTGGCGTGCTTTTAAAATCAACAAGTGCATATGATGAGATAAGTGTACTGCCATTGCATCCTCCAGTGTTGATTTTATGGGAATACCATCATAATCCGATACAATGATACCAACAATGTTCTTCACAAGCTGAAATCGTTTTATCAATTCCTCTACCTCCGCTGACATTTTGACGTTCTTTGTGTGTCAATACAGTGTTTATATCTGTTTGTGTGTTGAATTGAGTATATATAATTGTGTATGAGTATTGACTGTTATTTTAAGATACATTAAAATCAAAGCACTTTATTTTAAGAAAACAGTTATTAGATAATTTGTTAAAATTATCATTTTTCCAAAGGATATTTTGGTTGAGAACGGATAAAACTAAAAATTTATGCTGATTCAGAATACAGGGGGGTCTGCCACGCCCTTTTCTGGCTGTTATATATGTAGGCTTTTGGTTCGGGTAAAAAAATTTAATGGGCAGACTGAAAGTATGCAATACAAATTATGATAGACATAAAACTTGAATATTTTTATTATTTTAAATTAATTTTGATGGTCGATTATGAAAATTATATACATTATATACTAAACATTTATATATTAATCTTATTGGCAATCATTATTTTGCTAGCACTCGGAAGTAATAAGCACCTGTCAATATAATGAAGATCATCTGACACAATAAAATTGTGATGATATACCATACATGAAATCTGGAGGTCTCCAAGAACCTCATCATAATTGGATACACGAAGGACATTACGATGCCAGACAATAATATTTCAGATTTTCGCTGTTCAAAGACAATAAAGGAAAAATAATATTAAGTTGCAGTTCCCACCAAAAATTTAAATACCCACCGCTAGAATTCCCCATATTGTAAATATTCCAGAAACAACATGAATGAAGCATATGAGAATTATTAGAACGGAGGCCGTCACATCTTCTCTTACTATTTTCAAGGGTAATATCTCTTTACTTTAAGTATTTTTCCATTTAATTTACATTTTATATTAATACACACCATCAAGGGAAGGTAAGATTACACCAAATAAGTAAACCGTATACGTCATAGCATTGCCTAAGGTCCAGTAGCCAAACAAAATTCCACAACTTTCTAGAAAGCTAGAATAATTCATATTGAAATAAAAAACGATATGTTAAAAAGTATAAAAAAATTTTTTTTGAATAACAATCAATATGGATGTTTACAATACTAAGTACCCTGACACTATTTTCACCGTTTACTCTACTGAATTTATACTGAATACTTCAGACAAGGCAAAAAATTTTTGCATACCTATACAGAGGGTATGTTCATTTTGGTCAGTAGATTTCAATGTATAAGAGAAGAGATCTTCATCTCAAAAAAAATAGTGTAGATAACGCATAATTTGGATCAGCGTCATAAGACGAGTCCAAATAACCTTTTTTTTTTGTTTTTAAGAAGCTAATATAAAGGTGCGAGGGTATAAAATAAGACACATAAACCTTGGGTACCATTTTTAGAATCATTCTTTGGCTTTGCGGTTGTTTCAAACGAAATTCATCGGAAGAAATAAACAAAACCGTTAGGGTATAGAAACATTTATTTTTATATTTTTTCTTAATCGCTTTGAAGTATCCGTTCATTGAGAATATTTATATGTTCTTCGATACGGTTAACTCTAAAATAACATTTTTGGAGTTTTTTGAATTGTAACGTACAATTTTTTAAAAACAATGATATAAGATTAATTTTTAAATAATTGGTTTTCGCACCGGCTATTCGCTAGGGTCCTGAATGATGACGATGAAATAGTGTAGGGACGGCTGAAGAATCATTTCGAAATAAGTGGTCCGCATTCGCATGATTTTAAACTCGTTGGTGGCGTCCAGTTCTAGAATAATTTGGCGTGCTTTTTGAACCAATATGTGCATATGATGAGATAAGTGCACTGCCATTGCATCCTCCAGTGTTGATTTTATGGGAATACCATCATAATCCGTTACAATAATACCAACAATATTCTTCACAAGCTGAAAACGCTTTAACATTTCCTCAACCTCCGCTGACATTTTGACGTTCTTTTTTCTTTGTCAATAAAGTGTTTTAATATAATGTTTGTATGTTGAATTGAGGAGTATGTATTTATGTGTTTGCTTGAGTTTTGACTGTTATTTTTAAATAACATTAAAATCAAAGCACTTTATTTTAAGAAAACAGTTATTAGATAATATGTTAAAATTATTACTTTTCAAAAGGAAGACCCGACATAACATAGAAGGTTATTGGACCTAAACATTGCATCAAAATTACGGTTGGAATCAGATTTTTTTATTTAAAGCAGCGGGAGGGGCAAAAATCGAATATCAACTTGATCCGTGTGAAATAATATCTCATGTTGTTACCAAATTTGGTAGCCTTAGGTCTTATATTCTCTGAGATCTAGGTTTTCATATGGAAAGTCAGAAGGACGGACATAGCTATATAGACTCGGATGTTGATGCTGATTCAGAATGTATACAGCTTGTAGGGTCTGCCACGACTCTTTCTGGCTGTTAATTAATTAATTTAATGGAAAGTATGCATAACAAATTATGAAAGACATAAAACTTGAATATTTTTATTATTTTAAATTAATTTTGATGGACGATTCTGAACATTATATACATTAACATTCAGTTCAATCTGTTGCACAATAATTATTTAGCTACCACTCGGAAGTAATAAGCACCTGTGAATATAATGAAGATCATCTGACACAATAAAATTGTGATGATATACATTACATGAAATCTGGAGGTCTCTAAGAACCTCATCATAATTGGATAAACGAAGGACATTACGATGCCAGATAACAATATTTCAGGTTTTCGCTGCTCAAAAACAATAAAGAAAAAATAATATTAAGTTGCAGTTCCCACCAAAAATTTAAATACCCACCGATAGAATTCCCCATATTGTAAATATTCCAGAAACAACATGAATGAAGCATATGAGAATTATTAGAACGGGGGCCGACACATCTTCTCTTACTTTTTTACAAGAGTAATCTCTCTTTACTTATAAGCATTTTTCCATTAATTTATATTTTTTATTAATACACACCATTAAGGGAAGGTAAGATTACACCAAATAAGTAAACGGTGTACGTCATAGCATTGCCTAAGGTCCAGTAGCCAAATAAAATTCCAGAACTTTCTAGGGTGTCAGTAATATTCATCTTGAAATTAAATGAGATAGATTAAAACAGTTTGCATAATTTTTTTGAATAACAATCAATATGGTCGTTTACAATACTACCTTGACACTATTTTCATCGGTTACTCTACTGAATTAATATATTTTTATTTTATTGTATCGATTGCCTTCAGACAAGGCAAAAATATTTGCATACGTATACGGAGGGTATGTTTATTTTTATGCATAACACATAATTGTAATCAGCGTCATAATACGAGTCCAAGTATCTATGCATGTGTTCCTTTTTATTTTAATGCAACCTTATTTTTAAGTTTTATTTTTAAGCATAAATGCAGGTGCAACGTTAAAAAAAAAGATACCTCAAATTTGGGCACCATTGTAATAATCATTCTTTGGCTTTGCGTTTGGGTCAAACGAAGTTCATCGGAAGAAATAAACAAAACACAATAAAACCGTTTTAAAATTTTTACTTAATAGATTCGAAACGTTCAACTCAGAAATACTTTTTTTTTGTTAGTTTTTCAACTGTAACGTACAATTTTCTTTAAACAATAATGTAAGTTTAATTTTTAAATAATTGGTTTCAGCATCGGCTAATCGCTAGGGTCCTGAATGATGACGATGAAATAGTGTGGGGACGGCTGGAGAATCATTTCGAAATAAGTGGTCCGCATTCGCATGATTTTAAACTCGTTGGTGGCGTCCAGTTCTAGTATAATTTGGCGTGCTTTTTGAACCAATATGTGCATATGATGAGATATATGTACTGCCACTTGATCCTCCACTGTTGATTTTATGGGAATACCATCATAATCTGTTACAATTATTCCAGCAATATTCTTCACAAGCTGAAAACGCTTTAACATTTCCTCAACCTCCGCTGACATCTTGACGCTCTAAGTCTCAAATCCAGTGTTTCAACGGAATATGTATGACTGAATAGTCTTATTTTCAGTATTTTCAATCGAGAAGTAACTTCAATTGATAGTTTCGACGAATACATACGAATACATATTAATCAAAGCACATGTTGTAAGGAAACAAAACATTGACGTATTTTTTACATTTACATCTTTCGAAAGTTCTTATATGTAAATGACCAATCATTCACCCGAAAGTTGTCTTTTGAGAATGTATAATTAAATCTGGTGACACGGCATCCTGGACACAAAAAGTTTTGATTATAAACTTACTGACTTTGATTAAAGTTTGAAGCGGAACTTCAGCTTATTTCCGGTCTTGACAACAAGCTCCAACTGGACCCAACTTAAAAGTATATGTATTTGCTGACAGTTTATATTACGCACGTGAACTATTTTTTTCCTTTTAGTTCCCTAAAATAATACCAGCACGTTATGGGCACAACGAAAAAGATCTCAGGCAAATAAGTGCAATTGCTGTACATAACATCAAATAAGTCCATTATATGAAACACAGTGGCGAATTGCGTCATGTGTGGATGGACCAAAGATAGAAGAATGCCACACATAAATATGTCAGGATTTTCCTGTTTGAATACAATAAAACACAAATAATTAAAACTGGCAGTTGGATACGGAAATTTAACTACCCACCAACATAAGACCACATAATAGAAATATTCCAGAGATAAAGCCAATGATGCATAAAATGGCTACAAAAAGGAAGCGACTTGCAATGAGCGCTTCTGTTCTTGCAGACCAATTCACCTATAATCATAAATCAATTTTATTTGCATTTAAATGTGTTTAACAGAAATTACATTAAAGCCCCGAAAGATAATCAACAGATAAAGCAAGTTATAACCTAAGGTCCAATAGGCACAAATATAGCTTAAAACTTTTTTATAAGACATAGTTAGTTAGTTTGTTTGTTACTAATAGTTTCTTTTATGACATTAATTTTTAGTTTAAATACATTGAAACTGTACATACCTAATGTCATGGCTTACTTAATAAGTCAAATGTGATGGGAAAACGTAAGCAACAGTCGAGAGACACGCGACAGCAGCATACCCTTCGACCTAAGTTCCGGTATAGTAATAATAATATAAATAATAAATATACGATAAAAGAAATGACTATTAAAAAGTTAATATGTAGTACTAAAAAGTCTTTATATTGTTTTTCGAATCGGAGTAGGGTATCTTAAATTGCATTATCATTCGCTTTTATATCTGGAAAGATTGGAGGACAGCAGACTTGCATTAAATGGGGATGGAAGAATTTCATATGACCCATCTTTTAATAATGATTGAGAGGTCGGAGGTAACGACGTTTTGATTAAATTTTAATAAATTGTAATTACGCAAAGAACCACCCATGACTTTTCTCCATGCCGTTCATTAAGGCTTAATTATATTAATAACGAAAGAGGAATTGAATAAATGTCTCTTGTTATTCTCTTATGAATTTCGTTTAACATTTTGATCTTTAGAAATGTGAAAAAGCTTACAATACGTACAAGTATGTTACGTACTCGTCCCGTGTTTCAAATTATGAGCAAAGTATAAACAACCTTGGCATCACCTTTTTCAATCAACTAAAAAGCAGGCTACACCTACGACGTACTCCCCTAGTCTCTCAGTTAATAAGCTGGCATTTTATTTCCGTTTTTTCACTTTGCATGGCTGGATGGCTGCCCAATCCACCCCTCTCCCGTCTCTCTTTCGCTCCTCTTCCTTCTTCTACGGTTGAGTTTTTTACTTCTTTTGGGCGACAACTTCGGCAAATTCATCATCGTCTCAGCACGCGTCTGTCAAGCGCGCTAAGGATACAATAAATGTCTTTTCTGGTTGCCGCGCACAGCATATCCTGCTCAGGACCCGCCCGTCTGCCTGCCGAGCTGACTGGATCCTCTCCGTCAGTCTGTCCCCGTGTCTGGCTGCGGTCGAAGCACCCGCTGAGTGAAATACTCTGTCGGATTAATATGCAGCAACGTTTCGCAATTTTTTTGTCACCATCTTTTTGTTGGTTTTTGTTTCTCTTTGCTTTATTCATTTGCCCTGTGGGCTCACCCTCCCATCATGCTCAGACTGAGGCTCAGGTGCACTTTGTGATAACAGATTAAACAACTTTATGCAAGTTTTAAATAAGCTTCAAACCGTATACAATACTACAGTGAATATTAGAAGAGTACAATATATTTAAAGATTCATTTATATTATGTATTTATATATTTAAAGATTTGAAGCAAGAGAGAACACTTTCTTGTGTGGTGGCCATTCGATTTTGCTGATCGCTTTAAGTTCGTCGTAAGCATGTTTGGCCAACCAATGAAATTCATAACTATGCCATTGCGCAAATGTGGCATAACGGTTCCTTTCATTCTCAGGCAATAGATTTGCTTGAACCTCATAATACTGCCGCCAAAGAAAGATCATGCTACGCATTATGTTGATCCACAATTTATTGGGCACGTATCGAATTAAATCCTGCAACTTTCCGATTTCATCGATTGTTAGCTTTTCAAGAAATTTCCAATTCTTTATTTCAAAAATGGTGCTCAATATAGTCTGAAAATTGTTCGTTTCCATTCCCAATGCCGACTGGGCCAGTTCCAGGAGGGCATTCACAGAAGTTGCCTTCTTGAAATTGAGGTTCAGAAATGTTTTCTGGAGTACATTGACACCTCGAAACTCATCAAGCTTAATCTTGATCAAATCTTCGCACCATTTATGGTCTTCCCACCAGTTGCCCCAGTTATCATAGTGTTTAATGATCTTATCATTCCATTTTTCACGAATATGGCGACGAACCAGTTTGTTGATATTCCGACCGATGTTGCACATTCCTTGAGTATTGAACCTTTCGGCATCTACTCTTATAGTGTTAGGTCCACCGATAATAAAACAATGCTTACGTTGAAAGAAGGCAATAGCATATGACTTTTCCTCTGACTGGGGCAAAGGGCATTGCCTAAATTTTACATAGGGCATTTTATATCCGCCTATATTGAATTGGGGCGACCCATCCGTAAGGCCTCTCTTGCGTTTATGCTCCATCTGCGGTTTATTGGTATCATAAGCTCGGTCGGCAGTTCTTTTGCGGCTAGGACGATTGTTGATGTTCACAAAATTTGGCGTATCCAAGTCTCCAGTTCCCATGTTGAAATTAAGTTTGCGGCCTTTGCGTGTTGACTTGTGATCTGTTTCCCGCTTATTGCCGGCATTCAATGAATCTGCTTTACAATGTTCCAGTTGTTTGGAATATTTATTGATTTCGATACAGTTGTTAGCGAAATCATCATAGTGCTGTTGTACGGCCACTGTATTGGGTACATTTCCGTTCCAATTATTATTTACGTATCGATAGTCTCTGCTGTTGTCGCGATTCGGGTTGTTTCTTTCGAAATAATTCTGCTGGTCTTGGTAAATATGATAATTCGTGTTGCGTGGATCGTTATTAATATTATAAACGACTGGTTCTTCAATGGGATAGTGACGCAGTGGCGTCGATGTTATTATACGAGTAGAATAGTTATCTTCTATTATCGAATTGTAGCCGTGTAAAGGATGCCAGATTCCGATCGGCGATGATGGTGCTTTGTAGTTGTTCACTATATCAGGCTGATTTTGCAGCAGTTCGCTGAATTCGCGTAGTATCATTGCATCTACCAAATCCAATTGATTAGTTCCCATACGTTGGGCCAGGTTGCCCCAACGCTTCTGATAGTGTTCTAAGTTAAGAACGGGATGATCAACAATAATCCTTGCCAAAATCTGGGCGCTGTTATGGTTGAGACCCAATTGGAGTAGCCAATCGAAAGTCTCCTGAAATTGATCATTTTTGGGTTGTTTTTCCACAACTTTCGCAGGATTACCTTCAGCAATATAAGGAGCATTGCCAAACTTGTTCATCTATTTTGAAATCCATATTATGTTTATTGTATTATATTTAATATCACTGTTGCAACATACCTGAACGAAATACTGCGACGGGCCGCGCGTATTGTTACCCTCGTGAAATTTTGTGAGTCGCAGCATTTTGTAACTTCAGCAAATATTTATTACTTTATTAAATATGATTTGACAAGTTAATGGCATGCAATTATTACTAAAACTCCATGCACATGTGGTGATTTGAAAAAGTAATTTTATTGACGTACCGACAATCGATAACAGAGACTGATGTGTTACGCAACACTGAAACGTAAACAATTCTACATATCGGTTGTCTATTCGTTATCGATAATAAATAAAATACTCAGAGATAACAATTAATAACAGTCACAGCTACTGTTAATAACAGTTCCTGCCAAAGATGTAATCTGCCGCCACTTGTTAAACACTGGTTAGAGATGTATCGCTCTCGATACTTTCAATTAAAGCCAATTTCAATTGTTCAAACCGAAATGGAAGCCATTTAGAAATTGAAATCGTTGATATATGGATTAGTTATTTAGTGGCGTATGAAAAGGAGAGCTACATTCGCGCCTGAAATTGTTCAACTGACACTTAAAGCTGACTAAAAGGCAACTCCATTGGCCCCGATAAACTTGGCAAATAATTTATTACAATCACTCAAGTCAACGGCGATTTCGATTCCGAGATGGCGACAACAACAGCAACAACGGCAGCGACAACGCAAAAGGGCAGAGCGAAAAAAGAGAACGGGAAACGTAATACATGAAATATAAATGGAGCTCAGCTTTACTCGCCTCGGTCCGCTGGCGAGGAGTGTGTGCAATATTTTAAAATTGCATCCCAGAGGATAAGAGAGCAGTGCAATAAAATGTGCCACATCGACACACACGTCGCAAACGAATGGGCAAAAAATTGAAATAAATAAGATATAAAATGGAAACAAATACACCCGTTCCCATGGCTGTTCGGGTACCGTTTTGTGCCCTTCTCTTTCCCCTCCCCCATCCCTTACAGCATCTCTAGTTCTTTTGCAGAATTTATGCATGCGAGATATTTGCGAATGCCTTGCGACTCGATAAGTGTATTTATTTGGAGCTTGGCGCTGCAATACGAGTATTTACAGTGCAGCGACACCAATTGCCGATAGGAATATCCTGTCTGTGTCCTGCCTGGCACACATGGCGTATGTGGAATGCGAAATATCCATGGCGGGTTTCATTTGTCTGCGTTTCGTGTGTGTGTTTTTTTTTCTTTTTGTTCGCGTTTGCCTTTCTCCCTTTCCCTTTGGAAAGAGGTTTCGTACTTGTTCCCGTTCTTGTTTTGTGTTTGTGTGAACACAATCCGCAATCCGCTGACTTGGCGACACGGCCACGCCTCTTACTTGCAATTAAGGCAAACAACACAGCGCAAACTAATCTCGAGGGTCTCGTAAATTCCAACGGGCATTCCTGCGGGGGCAAACAGACCGAGCCCCAGACCGAGAACCAGACGGAGACCACTCAGTGTAACCCCCTCTACCTCGCTCCAGCAACAGCGCCTGTGGCAAGCAATTGAAACTATGCACGAAATCTGCTAACGTTGGTTGAATCACTAAGCTGGTTTTCTAATTTCTATCCCATCCAATTGCAGCCAATTCCCAATGCCGGCTGCAGTCTCTCTGGGTTCTGCACTCTGTTTATTCTTCGCGGCAAGCTGTAAGAGGGTTAAATGGCAGAGCTCACACGAGAAGGACCAGGAAGAGGAGAAGGAGGAAGAGCAGCAGGAGGAGGTTGGTTGACTTAAATTTGGCTTATCGCATGTGGAATCCTTTTGCCAGCCAGTCGGGGGCTGGCCGAGATGCTGGAGCTAAATTTGCATATTAATTGAATGTCAAAAAGGGACCAGCTTGGCGCAGCTTCCACAGATATCCTTGTCGTGTCTGGCTCGATATGTGACATAAATCAACGATGAAAAAGGTTGAAGGCTTTACTAAAATTTCGCCAATTGACATATTGGTGAATCTATTCCAAGTCTAATTCCTACTGCACTTAATTTCACCATAAAAGCGCCATAATAATTAAGCTATAAATGATGAAGTTGCTGCATAATTGAACGACTGTTCGTTCCAATGGATTGGCCATTTTGCAATTCCGTTAAGTGACTGCCAGAGTTACAATGAGCATAGTGAGAGGAATGGGAGAAGGATAGAGATATATCCCATCATCAATAAATCACAATGATATCAATTCAGTCACATTCTTGCAGCACGTTCATAAATCTTACCAAAGGCAGCTGCGCTTGTTTCTCTCTCTCTCTAGTTTCCCTTTCGCCTGCTGTTTCTCTTATTGCATCTACTACTCGGTTGCTTGGCGAAAATGATGAAAATACCGTAACCCGCTTATAATGCACTTCTGATCCCCATCAGCCGTAGAGGCGGCGACATGAGCGACAGCAGCAGCATTGGAGGCAAGAGTCGTTGTGCTGCTCCTGCTGCACTGGCTGCCATGACAACGCAGTGCTATGATATGTTGCCGTCTATGGAAATTGAGTTTCACAGGCTTCTTTCCTTCCCTCTCTCTCTCTCTCTTCCCTTGTCCTGCCACAACCTGGGAGTATCTAATTGGCAGCTGCACACAGGGCGGCCACTGGAACAATTGCCATCATTCAGGTGCTGCAACAACAGACGAAACAGCAGAAGCAACACTGCAGCAGCAAAGATGCTTGTGACAGAGGCAGGCAGAGAAGAAGGAGAAGAAGATGCTTACCATTATCAGAGGCCATTTCATATGCAGTTGTACTCATCTGACACTCTTGCGCCGAGAGAACTTGTCAGTGCGCACTTGAGAAAACTAAGAATTTAATTCAATATTAACATATATTTTTTGTAGTTGATTCTAATAAATTATTTGCATTATTAAAACTAATTTTTCTAGTGTTAAAATTAATATAATTTTATACATACATATTTTATATCATTCTCTGGCACTATTCGCTACTGAAATAAAGAATATAATTGTTCTTATTATCTCTGTATATATTTATCATCTTAACTATATATTATATATATTTCTACCTTTTCTTCCCCCTTTCTTGCAGTGTATTGTGGTCCAGCTTCTGCCGTCAGTTACCACTGGCAGCTACAATTTACAATTTCGGACTTGGCTACTTAGCCGTGAAGCAAATATCTGGCCCCAAACAAAGATACTGTCCAATTGGGCTCGTGTTCAGCTCCATTCTCCTCTCTCTTCGTGTGTGTGTGTCTGTGTGTGTGTGGTATGTGGCTATGTTGCTCTGTGGCTGTTCACTTCTCAGCCAGTGAAAGCAGACTTTATGACACGTTAAACCGTTAAGCCCGTATAAAAAGGGTATTTGATAGTCGAGCATGTGCCCAACTAGCTAAATGTTATTTGTGTACCCGGTTAAGGTTTCTCTGTCTCCCCCTCCCCTCTCCTCACTAGCCCCTTGCAGGCAATTTCGCCTTAGCTCTCTCTAGGCATGTCCAGCTTCGAGTACATTCTGCCTCTGGTGATGCTGCTGCTACTTTTGCTGTTGCTATTGCGGTTTGGCTTCTACATAAATACAAACCAAATTTGCGCCTTTTTGCCATGTTCTGCTTCAATTCGCCCCATTTCGCAATAAAAGGCAAATTTCGTTGCAAATTCTCCCTTTTTGGCAATTGCGATTTATGCCTCGATTCAAGCGACGCGTTTAATGAATCCACAGCACGTTAAACTCAGCAAATATTCGCATTAAATGTCAACGTTGTCAATTAGGCGTTGCATATTAAAGGATTTCCCCCCTCTGCGTGGCATGCAACAACTTGACTTTAGCAAGAAGTGAAACGCAGCAAATCGTCAAGAGCTGCAACCGCAGCATTGGTAAACAAACTGAAAGATGCAAACTAAGAGATATACAAACTGTGAGATGCGTTGACTTGCTGTGGCTGTTGCCAAGGCTCAGCCTGAGACACTGATAGAACGCGCGGATGCTGGCATAGAGACGGCAAAGAGCTGCCGGAGAGACCACAAAGTGGTTGGCAAGGAGCTTTTAACTTGCCTTTGGCTGCCTCAAAAGATATGCAAATGTCAGTCTGTCTGTCTGTCTGTCTGTCTGCATGCATGTCTGTTTGTCTGTTTGTCTGTTTGTCTGTCTGTCTGTTTGTTCGGTTGTCTGACTGACAGTTCTAATCCCTCTATGTATGTATGTGCAGCATGTTGACGCTGCAACTCGCAATGTTTGCACAGTTTGCCACAAGTCCTGTGCTTCAGGAAATTAGCACGCAAATTACAACAACCAGACAAGCCCCTCCCTGCCCCTACCCCAAATATACTTCGTGCTACCCGCTGCGCCCGTCGCACCCGCAGACAGTGCCTTGCACAGCCGACTAATTGGCCAGCAATGTGTGAAAATGCATATTTTAATGGATTTATTAAATTAGCAACCCATTAAAGTGCAGCCGCAGCACAAAAGCTTCTGCGAGTGAAGCGAAACTTCTGTATGTTTTATTCAATTAAAGGGGAGTATTTTCTGCTTTTGATAGGAAATAACTATATATCAATTTTATTTTAATAAAAGCAAATGAAAGCTACAATGAACAACTTTAATAAGAATATTTAAAGGGTCTTCCTTTCATTGCATTTAATGTTGTTCACTAAAGGTTTAAGCATGAAATTTCTTTGGATTGTTAAATGAATATTCACAGTGAATTTAAAGCACACGGCAGATTTTAAGTAAAAGCATTCGTATAATCAATTAATTATTAAAGAAAAGGAAACCAATTACACACAATTTTATATTATATTTAAAACTCCTTAAGCACTACATTAAAGTTCTCTGCGAGGCAAACCCATATTCCATTTTGTACATATTAAATACGTCCAATCGATGACCTAATGCCAAACTATTCGCACTTGTTCACGCTCACATACACACACACACACACTCAGAGGAAGTGAAAAGGAATCGCATTTATGTTGAGCAGCTTCAAGGATATTTAACGCTTGGCTGCGTTGGCCGTTGAGTTTCTTTAACAATTCCAATTCCAATTCGCAGAGTGAGTTCTGTGCTGCGTTTAAGGGATTTTCGCAACGCGTTCGAGCGCAAATAAGTCAACGATTGTGTGACCTCTGAGCTGCAAAATGTACGGAAAATATCGAAGGAAATCGTATGCAGCGATACGTAAATGGCATAAACTGTTTATTGTGCACTCCCTGGGCCAGGCTAAAGCAGCTGACGAGGCTTTCAGCGAGACTCGACGCCACGCTCGATTGCCGAACCCTTTATGGAGCGAGGGAGAAACCTTTTACCGAATTATTGCGAATATTTCCAAAAACCGCACAATCTGCAACAAAGGCAGCACACACGTACGCAAACACACGCAGACACACACACACACACACTTGTTTGCAGACACATTCAAACACACAATTAGCAGATCATTTTCATGAAAATGTTCGAATTCGGTTTGGTCGATGTCGTCGTTGTCGTTGTCGTTGTCGCTTGGTGTCAATAACTCGGCTAACCGCAGACATTAACTGCCCAATGAGTCCAAATGGAAATTGTGTTAATTGTCTAACAATTTTCCAGCAAATATATTAGGTGAGCCAGCCACACCTGCTGCCGCAGTGGGGCAGCTTCACACAGGAATTGGCAAAACCAATTTGGCATATAAACGTTGCAACTTTTCGGGTTCATTTTGATGCCCAATGAATTTGCACACGGATACGTCACGTGCCGGCAAGAAGTGTTCTAGCTGCACAAATAGCTGATACCCTGTACTGTAGTTTTGTGCAGTATCGACTTCATAAAGAGAAAAAATTAACTAAAATTATTTTTATGATGGGCTTCTGTTTTTCTGGATTTTTTTCCTACACTTTTTAAGCACAGCATACCCTCTTCTCAGCCACTTTTATGACTGCAGGGTATCAGCACATATAGACTTATCGTATGCAGGTTCCTGGGCAATTTAATTTAGCATAAAAGCCAAACTCCAAGTTTTTCGTTAGCCACGAGTCGAAAACTTTAGGAACTCAGGATCAAGACTTGCCTATACTAGAGACGGAGAGAGTCAAGTGGGCCAGGCTATTTTGTTTGCACTTACCCCAGTTGCAGGGGAAGGGGGAACGCTGTGTTCGACTCAAGTTGATGAACTGTAAATGAACTTTCTGTTTGAATTCGATTTAGTTTTATTGCTACATTTCGCTTGGAATACATATCTAATAGACTGAAAGCCGTAAGAAAGTAGATGCGCTCGTCCTGGATATGAGCACATGCTCAGGCAGGCCAGGCACTGGTGTCTGCTGTGCACTTCTCGGACCGGAACAGGACACGTGTTTGTCCATGTAAGTGCAATGTGTGCACAAGCAGCCCCGCAAAATGTATTGAATATCCATTTAGAGAGCATATAAATTGTTCGAATGCAAATGATGGAGTTGCCTCAGTTTGCGGTTAGCCAGAGAGGGCAACTCTGAGCTGAGATGAGTGTAGTTCAAGCAAGTCAAGTTGATGTGATAAATGGAGGGGGGGAAAAGTGCTTGGAAGCAGAGAGCAATATTGCATTCCCCGAGAACGACTTGAGTCAATTTAAGTGCAACCAAAGACAACAAGCGATGCGAGTGTGTGGTAAATGCTTTAAGTTTCTGTGTGTATAATTCATGTCAACTCTTGCGAATTTAAATTGAATTTTGAAACATATCAGGGGCGTTAATCTGCAGAACATATTCAAGAGATTCAATTTCATAAGCATTTCATGCAAACACAAATCCCTTTCTTTATGATTATTCACGCATACTATCAATTACACCATTAAAACTTCCACTTCTCTTCAATCTCAAGACTTAAATGCTCAATTAAATCGAATCTGCTCCTCGCAAACTGCAATTAAAGTTGCATTTCCAGTGGGCGCCTAAAGGCAGACTACAAAGTTGTGCAATGACAAAATGTCGCTATACACTGACAAAACAACACGTATTTACATGTCTCATATGCATTAAATATTTAAAATTTATATTTGTGCAATCTCTCGTGCAATTATGCATGCATGTGCACACGCACACACTGCGTATACGTAATGGCTCTTGATTGGGCTTGTTTAATAGGGGGAAATAGAGGCGTGGCAATGAATGAATTGCGAATGAATGAATCAAAGCGCGTTTTCGATATGAACACCGTATCAATTATAATAATTCAATGAGGCACATACATAATTATATCATAGTATCGTATGTTATGTACAGAATTTCCACAAAATTTGCAGCAATTATTGTGCCATAGATTTTGCGGGTTTTAAGCAGATGAGTTCATAATTAAAATCGCAACAAATTGTGCGTGAAATGCTGCTGTCCACTGCATAAAGACCGCAGTCAACTGCATTTTAAATCGCATGCACAATGAGGAACACACAAAAAGAGAGGGAGAAACAGAGAAAGAGAGAGGGAATAAGAGAAAGAGAGAGAGGATCCTTCAATTTGCCACTAAAGTTGCTGGCCAACAAAAGCGCAAGTGGCAAAAGGCAGAGAAAAGTGAAAGAAAAGCAAAAAAGGAACGAGAAAAGAGAAAACAATCAGAAGTCAAACACGACTCTGCAATTTGGTTTGCAGCATCGACAACGAGAGTTCCACAAATTGCTAATTCGCCGAGAACTTCGAGTTGACACTGGAAATTTGCTTGAATTTATAGCGGAAAAATGGTCAGAATTGAAAGCAAGAAAGAAAAGTTACACCAAGAAGCAAAGGGAAAAGAGTAGCTAGTAAAACCTGAAGGTGCCTTGACCTTAAATAGAGAGATAACTGATGATAACTTTTACAATCAATATAATGGTCACATAAAAATATTATTATATCATTAAATCTTGCAAAGATTGTCTCACACTTTAACAATGAAAAGTGCATTCGAATTCGATTAAGTGAGTCAAGAAGGTTCTCCATATCTATGTGGAACTGCCTTATCAAAATTCAATTAGGCCCCTTGAGTTGAGTGCGCTGTAAATATTTACACTCAAGTACAAGAGGCGCCTCTCTTGTCAGTTCGTAAATCTCAACAGCGCTGCTGGTGTTGTTTGCATATTTTACAATCGACAAGTGATTAAGAAGGTGAATACCCCAGGAAATGAATCTCGCCACGAAATATTCTGTACAATCTTCAGCTTAAGCTAGTTCTTCTCCTCCTCTTTCTTATCGCAAGTGCGTCGAATCTTTGAGCATCCATCAAAGTGGGCAACGCATTTATCTTGCTGCACAATGGGAGGCTGGCCACGCCCAATGCTCAGTTGCATTGACAAATATGCAGATAGTAAATTAAAACTGTCAACTGAACCCGACAACGGACGACGATAACGACAATGACGATGACGACAAAGCTGTCGGCATTAGTTGAGATTTTTCAATGCGTCGAAAACGTGTCGAAAGTGGAGGGGGGTGTACGGGGTAGGAAGGGGGTGCTTCGATTGGGTTTTGCTTAGCGCCAGCAGCCATACAAAGGCCTGGACTGTCATCCACATTATTATAACGCGCAGTCGTATTGGGAAACGGGTAAGGTGGGGGCAGGGTAGGGTAGGGGAGGCTCTACTTATGCATCCGTCCGAAAGTTTGAAATGGCAAACCAGCGAAGAATGGGCCAGCGAATGGATAGAGAAAGAATTGCTTGTAAATGCCGCTCAAGGTCTGTGCTGATTTTGTGCATTACGACTCATGTGCAATCTGGCACGTACCACTGTCCGTGGTGCTCTAGGGGCTACCAGGGCTGCTGTCACAATAGCAAGAGATAACAGTTGCTCCATGAGTATAGGGTATCTCAAAGACACTCATATTTATTGGCTTGTCACTCATTTATTGCCAGCAGTTCCTCATTTTAATTAAATAACACACAAATGAGCTGAACTCCCCAGCACTCCCCCTTTGTGCTGCCATTGACTCACGTTTCCCGATAAGCGGTTTCGGCATTACCAATTGGCACACCCATTTAGACCGTTATGTGTGCGAGGGGCAAGGCAGGGGTGTGGCCCGCGCGACCTTGACTTGGCCACACAAAAGGGACTGCACAATTATGGCATGACTTTGGCCCACTTTGCCCCATTGGTGCCAACTGTGAGTCAACCATCAGCTGATTCTACCATATTCTCACACACAACTTGAGGTAATAATTGCATTTTTTTATTGCTCAATTATAAAGTTCACACATAATGACTGCGAACTCACTGTGAAAGGCAATGAGGACTGAAGATTCCCTAACATATTCTCTGTAAAGAATTTACAAACTTAATACTAAGAATATTGATAAACTTTTACTGATTGAAACTGCATGATTGATTGCATTTTGCCAAGTTAATGTGTAAATATATATTTGTATGTATCTTCTTTAACTTTAGAAATTCCGCCACAAACTTTCTTGAAACCCTCTGGCAATGCGTTTGTTTAACTTTTGCAGTCTAGTTGCATCTCAATTTCCAAGTCATTACGCATCAACGATCAGTCTTGGAGCATCTCGAACCGTTAAATTCAATCAACATCATCAGCATTATCATTACGCTGCGATGGGTTGCAAGAAAGCCAAGAAAACTTTGTCGACTCAAAACTCATAAACAAAACTTTGAGCGAGACGAAGGCGCAGAGCGCACAAAACTTATTTACTTTTAGATTACGTGTCTTTGCAACTTGGCAACGACATTATACAATTTATATGCACGTATTGCCTGCTATCCGAGAGATGAAATGTCCCGACCTGCAACAGGCAAACTGGGAGGCAGGCAGTACCCAGCAGGCACCAGATGATGATGAGCTCTGCCGTTGCCTCATCAAGGAGAATGTAATTACATTTGCGCCCGATTCATGACAGTTTTGCATAACGAAAGCGACGCGTGCCGCAAGGATATTGCGATTATTAATGAGGCGGGCGCCACAAAAGGCTAAGCTGAGGCGTTGACATCTTTGCCATGATGTGGATTGATGTGGGACTCGTGCAAGGAAAGGTGAGTCCAACTTGATAGACAGATATCTAATCTATGCCATAACATGGCTTTATATCAGTTAAAAATCTGACTGTCGGCGGCTATGCCTTATACTCTTTCTGACTCACCCTTTTCCCCATCAATATCGTATACAATGCGCAGCCATTCTGAGTTGGGAATGCCTTTGATGCTCCGACTGCCACCAGGCTTACAGCATTATAATAATAATGAACAGGCACGTTCAGCTTGAGCTGATCTCATTATAATCGCGAATTAAATACATGAAAGCAAACACGTTGCATTCTACGTAAACATAATACCAGGCCCAGCTTGTGGGGTGTACTTCATATATTACTTCTATTTTATTATGAAAATTCCGACTAATCCAATTGAAGGAAATCCGTTGAAATCGAGTCTACGTCATAACCGACAGCTGTGGGTGTTTGTATTGTGAGTGCGGATGTGCAAGAGCGTTGATAAAGCAGATTAGTCAGCCAAACCTCTCGCACCATATCCCCCCCTCAGACCACCTTCCTACACCCTCGCTCAGTCGCTCTAGTTGTGAGTGTAATTTTCTTATCAGCAGCAAAAATGTCGCATAAAACCCAACGACGGCGCCGCAAGCCTCCCAGTCTCACTTAAATATCGCAGCCGAAGCTGCAAGTACTTGAAATTGAAAAGTGCTTCTATAAATCTGTATAAAATACCATCTTAAACAAAATGAGTGTAAGCATTGTACCGCATGTTGTAAATAAAACTGTGTAATCGCCGAAATGGGAAGAAATCTCGCAAGTTTCCTTCTGTGTTGATTCATAGAATTCAAAGAGTGTTCGGGATTTGGATTACAACTATTATTAAACATGTTAATCACTCTTTTTATACAGAAATCAGGCAAGCAAAAATGTTCGTTTGGTACGAGTAGAAACATGTGTATTTGTGTGATCTTGCTTTATGTTCTGTTCTTCGGCACCAAGTCGACTATAGCCGCGACACGAGTAAGTCGAACGCGCACACACACATACACAGAGATACACATGAACAGATCATAAACTAATGATTGTGATTTATTCTTCTGCTTCCACTACTTTCTGTACTGTAATCCCAGTGTAAACTTCCCAAACATCTTGAATTTATTGATAAAGCTATTTACACAAGTTCGTGGCTCTATAAATATTATAATACTATATATTCTTAAACTACTCCTTGATTTGCAGTTCGAACAGGAGGTGCTTGACGCGCACAATTACTACAGGGCACGCCACGATGCACCTGCGCTGAGTTTAGACGCTAAACTATCCAAATTGGCCACAAGCTGGGCACAGGTGCAAAGATTTTATATATCTAACTGAATGTTCAGCATGATAAACTGATATCTTTATAGCACTTGCTGGCCAACAATCGCATGGAGCATCGTCAGAATAGTGGCTATGGGGAGAATATCTATATGGCCTCGGGAGGTGGGTTGACTGGTGCCGATGCTGTTAGATCCTGGTACAATGAGATCAAGCAATATAATTGGCGTAATCCGTCATTCCAAATGAGTACAGGTCACTTCACCCAAGTGGTTTGGAAGGGTTCCCGACAGCTGGGTGTGGGTTATGCACGACGGTAAGTGGGAGAAATTGAACAGATTGTTGAGACTGATTTATATAAAATATATTCCAGTGGTAATACCATCTATGTGGTGTGCAACTATGATCCACCAGGCAACTATATGGGCATGTTCCAAAAGAATGTTAGTCCAGCCAAATAAGAATGAAAAGAGCTAATGTTTATCTATATATGCACACTATATACTATATTTATACATCATTCCCATCAAAAAGACACTGAAAGTTTAAATATTTAATCATTAAATTGGCAATTTTATTAAAATAAAGAATATATATTTTATTTATTTGAAAAATCACTTTTGAAATCACATTAACACAAAATTGTTTATAAAACTATCGAGTCTGGTGACGTCGGCTTAAAAGATATAATGAAATTTAAAAAGTACAAACTCAAGTTGTATAATACAAAGTTATCTTAACCGTAGGAACAAGCAACTAGTCAGATATAAAGAGTGTGTTATATATCCTATATGCTAGCTGAATTCTCTTTCATGGGAAAGATTTCTCGGGCAAGCTCTCTCTCTCTTTCTCCCCCTTTTAGTAATATCTGATAACTGTAGATCATTCCTTGATGGTGCAGAGCTTCTGACGTGCTGCGTTGCGTGTTGCCAGTTGATTGACCAGCTTGGGGCCATCACAGACATCCACTTTGAGAGATCGATGCTTGAGCTGCTTGGGTTGCTGGCGATGCACATAGATGCCGGCCAGACGAAGCTTGCGATAGAGCGAGATGTACTTGCCCGCCGTGGTGGTGCGGGGCACAATGTACTTCTCACAGAAACTGGTTTTGGTGCGGGCCGCATCACTTAGCTGGGCATGCCCCAGGGCCTGCAGAAAAGCCAACACAAAGGTGTAACAATTGTGGCTGCTCTCCTCGTAGCGGGCAATCGACCAACGTCCCGACTGCGCACAGATCTAAAAGAGTAGAAATAAAGACAGACAGAGAGAGAGAGAGAGAGAAAGAGAGCATTAGAGATTTGCATTTTCGGGGGAATTGAAAGGAAACAAACTCACCTGGTCCAGCATCTCGTCCCAGTAGTCGTACCAGGGTTCGGGTAAATCACCGACGAGCAACGATTGCCACCAGTCGCGAGGATTATCCTCGCGTCGATGTTTCTGCAGTCCGTGCCTATCGAATTCGACAATGTCGCCGCCGGATGTGGTCACCGCGATATGCAAATCCGTAGCGTTGCTGTAATCGCTGTACACAGACAAAGATAGAGACAGAGAGAGAGGGGGGAGAGAGAGAAAAATACATCAGACACATTTTGCATAAACCCTCATCTAAAAAAAAGAGTGAGTTATCCAACCCGAAAAACGTAACAAATCTGAATTTTGTGGGCTTTTCACGGCGTCTGCAACCGTGTGCAGCAACACGGAACTGCAAGCTAAAATGAAATTCCAACATTTTTTTTTTTTGTGTCTCGCATTCAGCCATGAAAACTCCAATCTAGATATTGCCGAAGCCAAAACGCTCTATGAAGAAAATTTCTTTATTTTTTCATACCCAAATTTAATTTAAATGCTTTGAATAATTTTTATAGCAAGTGCAGGTTTTGAATAAAATATTCTTGAAATTTCTTAGAGTTATTGAATTGAAATAGAGAACTAGGGGAATGCCAGACACAAAGAAATATTAGAATAATTCAAAATATGAAATGCTTGGTAAAGCAAACTTTTTGTTGAAGTATAAGCTTAGTTTTCATTTGTATACTCTTTGATCATAAACGTACATATAGTCAAATGAATAAGAGTGACAATTAAATTAGTTTAAAGTTGTTTAAACAAAATTTTGCGCATATATTATATTTTTCCTTACACTTACACAATTAAGCTATATTCAGAAAAATAATCTACACATTTAGGAACATAATAAATAAAAGATTTTTTATGAGTACTTGCCAACTTTAAGTCTATTTTTCTAGATCCTCTACTGGAGGTAGACTTATGTGGCTTGATGTCTTGAAGAGTGGTTCGTCTCCAGGTCGCTCTATTCTTCTGAGTACTAACTGATAACTATATATATCAAAATCAATCTAAAGGACTTATCTAACTATAATTATAATGCTTTTGACTTTTGATCATTTGGATATGTTATTATACGATATAAATAAGCATTTCGTTTGAACAAATATCAAAGCTTTTGATGCTGCCTGCATTCAAAATTATCCAAAAAGTATGCTTTAAATTTTTACAAACCCTTTGCTTCACTCGTTCTAAAAGTTGTTCTCTCTGAAAAGTTTATTATTATATAATAAGAAGGGTGTTTTAGTTTTGTTTTTAGCACAGCCCTAAAGAACAAAAACCTTTTTCAAGTAAACAGACCATTCTGTAATACTAAAAAGCTAGCCATATTCATTTAACATACAGATAGATGATGATAATTGTGGAAACCCCTTTGACTCACTTGAGGAAATCACCCGTGGATGGACGCAGGACAATTGCACAGGGATGCTGCGTGGCACGCACAAAGGGATAGGGCAATCGAAAGGGCAACAGGCGCGTCATGGTCATGCTGCTGCGGCTTGTCGCAATCTCTCTGCCCTTGCTGGCATTCGTAACGGTATTCGCAGTCGACGTTGCTGTCGCCATCGCATTCGTATCTGCATCTGCATCCGCATCCGCATCCAGTTGCACGTTGCAATGGGGGCAACTGTGCGGCAAAGTGAAGCAGAAAACTTTCACATTGCAGTGATGAAAACACAGAATGCCCGGATCTGAGGTAATTGTGGTCGTAGCTCTACGTGTTGTTGTTGCTGCTGTTGTTGTTGTCATTCTCGCTGCTGTTGTTCTGTTGTTGTTGTTGTTGCCTTGGCCTATTTGGTTGGTTGGGTTGGGTTTGTCGTGTGGCCCTTTGAGTCGTTTGCCTTGTGCCCGTATTATAATTGATACACTTTATCTCTATTGCGTGATGCTGCTGATGTTGTTAGTTCCATCCACCTCCTGCTGCTTCTGCTGCTGTTGCTTTTGCTCCTGTTGTGGTTACGCAGTGGGCCTGCAATAAAACGAACATTTCTTGTAAATAAACCGATTCAGATTCACAAATGTCCCATCCAAAATGTGACCAGACTTGTTTGTACGGACTTTCTGAAGAGCGACCGAGCTCTGACCAATCCAATGCAAACAGCTTTTGCGGTAACCCTCCCTCCCCCCTCTGCAATCTACCCCAAAACACCCACAGTTGTCATTATTATCCGCATACTCCCCCACGAACACGAAGAAAGACACGCATTGTGCTCAGCTCTTGATTAGGTTGACCCTGTTGGCTTTGTTGTGGGTTGTGTCAAGTAGAGGTAATTTAATATGCTACTGCCCCGCAACATGCTTAATTAATGTCATTTGTGTGTGTGTATCGATTAGTTGTCTTTCAGGCCATATCTAACAGGCCCCATCTATCAAGTGTTATGTGTTGACTACATCATTTTGATTGATTTCTTTACAACTAATTAAAACTTAAATTATGACAGCTTGCTGATTTGAAATCTCACTGAGAATGAAATCGATTTATGTATATCGATTAATCGGAATCAGCTCGATTAGATCTATCAAGTATTAAAAATATAATAGTTCCATTCATCATAATTTTGTTTTAATTCTATTAAAGATGTTCTTCTAACAAAAAGAAACTGAAAATTCTTAAAATTTGTTAAATTTTTCTCATTTGTAATGTAACCAAACGTCTTATCGATAGTTATCGACTACAATCTATTATAACAATAAGCCTATAGTTGCCTATATCATATGAAAAGCATCATTTTGGAATGAATACAAATACTTTCTAACCGAGAAACTTTTTAATAAACACTATAAGAATATGTTATACCAAATATTAATATTTATTTAATGCAAATACAAATCTTAACAAAGTAAACACCAAATACTCGTTCAATATTTTCAATTATTTTTGCAATTTCCCTTTCCACTTCTTCCGAAATAAAACTTTTCATGTAACGCTTTATAAGAATTTAAGGAAAATTCGCTTAAGCTGCCCCATAACTTCCCTACAAATTTTATGCTTAATAAATTGTAAAAATTTTGCCACATTTCCAAAAACTTTTACTTTGATATGGATTCATGTTTCGGTTCAGCACGAAAAGTCCTTTTCATTTAGGGGGAGGGGGGAGGCACCTCTTGACCAGCAAATCAGATGGTTGCGAAGAGAGAGAGAGAGAGAGCCAAGAAAAACGCCGGCTGAAGGTGGAAAAACGAACGAAAAACGTAAACAAACCGGCAAAATGAAAACAAATCCCCCGCACAAACCAAATTCACCCCCCTTAGCGCAAACTCACCACACCCAAACAGAGAGAGAGCGAGCGCCTTGAAGAGAGAACTGCCCTTGTGTGTGCATTGCATTGTGGTGGAAATGCGTGCAGCAAGCCGACAAGAATTTCCCTTGCAAATTGAGGAAAAACCTTTAGCTTTGCCACGTCGCTTTGCAACGCGGCTGCGAGGCGGAACCAGTTGACGGCGAGCCGTGCGAGCAGACGGTCGTGTTTGTTGTCGCAAAAGGCAACTGGCAACTGACAGGCAGCTAACAACAGTGTGGCAAGTGGCAACTAGTGACAGCAGACAGCGTGCAACGTGCAACGTGCAACTAAATTAGTCTTGGCATTAATTATCAATTGCAACTGCAACAACAATCTGTGCAACAACCAGAGTGTGTGACAATTGACAACTCTGTGCCACAAAGGTTTACTCGTGTCACTCGATCTTCAACAGGATATGCGGCATTATCCTGCCAAAACTGAAACATAAACACAACTCGCTCCTAACGCCTTCGTCGTCGTCCGCGTCCGCGTCGTCGTCGTCAAGTGACGTGCAACATTTTGTTGTGTGCGTGTGTGTGTCACCACGTTGCGGTCTTTTGACTCCTGCCAAGTGTTTCACAACCCTCTCCGCGCCGCGCTACAGTTTAGTTCCGTTCGGTTCGGTACGGTTCGGGGTTCGGTGTGTCCGTGTGTAGTTTGTGCGGTTTGCGTCTCGTCGGGGGTTTTTGTGTGGCAAGTGGCCGCCTTTGTTGCATGGCAACACTTGGCTAATCGATGCGAGGTGCCGAAAAAAAGGACACACGCCCAGCAGCAGCAGCAGCACTAGCAGGATAACACAAGGATAATGACCCAAACCGATTTGGTAGGTACCAAGCACACACAACGCACACTCGCACATACACACGCACACACTCGCACACACCCGCACAGTTTTTAAGCAACTGATAAGGCGCAAACTCATTTTTAATAGGCCCTCAACTCAACAAAACTGCCAAAAGCTTTAACTGATTATTTTCCACAAACTTTTGCTCGGTCTTGCTTTGCGGTTCCACTTGGTTGTTGTTGTTGTTGTTGTTGTTGTTGTTATTGTTTCTCGTGTTGTTGTTGTTTTTGTGGCTGTTGTCGTTGGTTTTCGTTGGTTATGTCCTTGTGGCCCTTTGCTGCCTGTCAACGTTGTCACAAAAGTTAAATGCCACATTTTTGTTTTTATCGCACAAAGATATCAAAACTTGGCAGCAACAACAATAGCTACAACAACAACAGCAACAACAATCTGAGCCACGATAACAACAACAAATTGAGCAAAATGTCCAGAAATTAAATTGAAGAAATTGCCAAAAAATTAGTTGAACAAGTTTATGGCTTTTTCTTCTTCCACTTGTTCTTCTTGTTCTCGTTCTGCTTCTTATCACTTTGTGCAAATTAATATGCCTCAATTGGAAAGGGGGTGAAGTGGGCTGCGGGGGCGTGTCATTCAGCTTTGGGACTCGTAAATTAAATTGTTAACTAACCAAAAATCACAAACAGAACTTTCACTGCTCTCCCCCCCACAAAAAGATGACAGATTAAGTGAACAGTTTTTTGATATGGGTGAATCGAGAAGTCGATTTAAAATTCCAGACAAATTGCACAGTTTCCTCAACCTCCTTCACTCCCCCCGCACAGCTTCGAAGGCATGAAAATGTGGGCGAAAGTTTTGCCAAGAAAGATATATTTATTTAGAATGCAAATTAAGTGGCAGACATTGCCAGAGCTGTGTGTGTGTAAAATTGAATGCAAAACAAATGGGGGAAAAACAAAAGCGAAAAGATTAAGATGTTTGCACAGAAAAGAAGTTTGTGGTTATGAAAAGAACTAAAAGTGTTTAAGGGCAATGCAAGAAATTATTAAACAGCAAAGCAAGTTTTAATTATCGAAATATCTAAAGGAATTTTCTAGTAAAATGAATTGAACATAACTTCAAAAAATTTTTTTATTTATTGCTACACAATTTTTGATTGTTGTTCGAATTCTCTTGAGGAATTTCTTAGTGACATGTTACTTATTTATTTACAACTTCAAATTAATTTATTCGTTTATTTATAAGTGAATATGCCACACACAAGTAAACTGCATATCTTTTACGCTCTTCGTTCAATTATTTAAAAATTCAATTTACAAAACTGTTTCCAGCCAAATAATCAATTTCAGCTCGAAGCTAAAAATATTTCTCTGGCCAAAAATTTATTCATAAATTCAAATGCAATCGCCAAAGAAATTGCTTTCGATTGGATTAATAAAAAACACACACACAGCAAACTTTGCAGGCAAAAATGAAGAAAACAAAAAAAAAAAACGAGAAAAAAGGAGGTTTTTGGCATGCCGAAAGTTCTATACCCTTGCAGGGTTTCTATCGTTCCAATTGGCTCCTCATAAGCTGCGTTGCAAACTCCTTGGCCAAGAACGAAAATACCCTCTGCAAGGGTATAAAAAACTTAAAAACCCGAAAATATTCACTCGCACTCCCGAAGAAGTGAAGGGAATTGTTTATTTTGTTTATTTTGCAAATTAAATTTGTTTTCATGCTGAATTTTAAGATTTTCGTCAGCTGCTGCTTCAGCTCTCCATGACAAATGCAAAGTGAAAAGTTCAATTTGTTTTACTTTGTCGTAAGCCCAGAAGTATTTCCCATGGAGGTAAACAGCAGCAAAGCAAGTACAGCACAACAACAACAACAGTTACAGCAACAACAAATGTTTAAATGTATAAAGAGTATAACGGTTATGCTGCCCCGAGAATATATTTGCGAAATTTCATTTAGAGCACTTGACACACTTGACTCCTTCCGAGCAACGGCAAGACGGTGCCGAAAAACACACAGGTTGACAGGGAAATACCCTGTAAATTGGGTTTAATATGCATAGAATGAAATTTAAATTGAATTTCAAAGAAACCTTTTACAAATACCCTGTAAATTGAGTGAGAAATGCATATAATTAAGTTATGTTTGGTGATTTCAATTAAATCTTTGCAAAAATACTCTGTAAAATGCATAGATAAGGTATAGAGTGACAAATATGTACATTTGATTTGCATTCAAATCCTAATACAAAATACCCTGTTAATTGAGTGGAAAGTAAGCATATAATTAAATTTAAATTGAATTTCAAAGAAATCTTTAACAAAATATCATCTAAATAAGTGTAATATGTCATATAATGAAGATTAACTTGTTAATTTTATTACATCTTATAGCAAAATACCCTGTAAACTACGTAAAATTTACATTTGTTCCTGAGTTTCATTAAGATTTGTTAAATAGGATGAAATGTGAATTAAGTTTCATTCAAATCTCTCACAAAATACCCTGTAAAATTAGTAAAATTTGCATAGAACGGATGCAACATTGACTTTCGTTTAAATACTTTTGAGAACTTGCAATTAACAAGCCCTGTAACTCATCAATTTGCCAAGCTGTCCCAAGCTTGTCATAACTTTCATTTAGCAAGCAGATGGTTTATCCTTCTGGAACTGCGACTTATCACTGGTGAATAGCCCCAACGAGGATAAAGAAAAATAAGCAGAGATAAACTAGGGCCAAAACAAATGCAATAAAGGATATGACAAGGACGCTATGCAGTCTATGGGACTCTTCGTCCTTTTTTTCGCAATTCCTTTCTTAACTTTATTGTCCTTGTTGGAGATGTTGTTGCTGCAACGGTAGCAGCAACAGTAGCAACAGGGATAGCAAACAACAATCTCGAGAGCAAGCCAAGAAATCCAAACAAACTTTATCTCAATGTTGCCTTCGACTTGCGAATCAAACACGCCCTCACACGCACACACACACACACACACTCGCTGAGTTGTGCGAACAGTTGTTAGAAATAAAATTACAACTTGCATCCTTTGGCTAAGGACATCTTAAAAAACATCCTGTTTGCCCAGTGAAAACATGAAAAGGGACGAGAGATAGAGTGAGAGAGCGCAATACAAAAGACAACTTACGCATTTTAGAGAATTTAATGAGTACGCTGAGCACACACCCATTTACACACACACACACACACCTCTCTGGCATTTTTGGCAGCAAAGGAAATGTGCGCCAAATTCAAGGATCAAATATTTATGCACCTCGTGCGAGCGACAGAGCAAAAGCGGGGAAGAGAGTAAGGGCAGGGGAAACATTCAGCAGACTCGCATAAAAAATGCAAAGCGTATAAAAAAAGGCGCAACAGGAACTGCGAATCTGGCTGGCAAAAAAAGAAAAACCCTTTAACACACGCTGCGACGAAAGTCAAACAATAAACGCGCACATAAAAGACAAGTTGCCCCTCAGGTACAACGAATTTGTAATGCTCTTCAAGCTGAGCATGTTCTTGGGGTTCAGATTGAAATAGAAAACTTAATTTAAGAAGGTAACTGAAATCTGTAAATTATCTTAAAGTAATTACAGAACTGCTTAAGAATTTAGAAACATTACTCAAAATGAATTTCTAGCAATTCTTCGTTTAAAGATCCAGAAAAGTTGAAGCAAAACTGAATTTACTCATTTTTATTGACATATACTTAATGACAATAAAATTACATTTAAATACATTTCATTAAGAAGGTTACTGAAACTCTCAATAAATTTCAAATTGTTATAAGAAACAAGACAATAAATGTAAGTTAAATAGATTTTTCTTCTTACAACCATAAACTTCAATTTATAAACTGTCCCTTAATTTGAAAATGTATTCATTAACACTTTAATAACTTCGATTTCTATAACTTGATGATTCCCAAATTAGTTTAAAATTATAAAGAAATTTCCTTTCTAAAATTTTCTTTAAATATTTTTCGAAAACTTAAAATTGTTTTCATAACTTTCATAAAGTCGTATTATAAACAATATGTCAATTAAATCGGCTTCCAGCGATACTTCATAGCTCATTTTATACTTCCAAACTTTATTATAGACTTTAATTTACAGAGTTTTTAACCTTCCCCTAGCAGAATTTCTTAAATTCGTGCCACGCAACAGAAAAACAAACCCTTTCAGAAATCTGTGCATTATTTATGAACTTAGCTTAGTTTTATGTGCAATTACAGACATACCCTAGACGATAAACAGTGCAGTTGAGTGAAAATTGAAAGCGGTAAATGGCCAAAACTGCCAAATGTCACAAGTAATAACGGCAAAGTCAGACGAGTCAGACGAGCCAGACGAGTCGAGTTAGCCGTGCCCAACTCCAGAAGGCAACGGGAAATTGTTGCCAAATTTTTATTGTCATCCTCTTTCTTTTTACACACATAGTACATATATGAAGAGCACATATACACGTATAGCACTATATGTCTGTGCTTTCCTCGCAGGTTGCAGGTGTCTGCAGCTAAATAAATTACAACAGCAGCAACATTGTGAGCGCAGGCGGCTCAAATGAAATAAGCCAAATTGACAACAAAGTTGCGTGCCTACTGAGAATTGAGTTCCGGCTGCCCCATCTCTTCCTGCCTCTCCCTCTCCCTCCTGGGGGGATGCACAGTCCCGCAGCGAGTGCGAATTAATTCAGAGGCAGCAGCAACGCACTCAGGTGCGCGCTCGAGTGTTGGCAATGGGGCACATATGACCATGGAGACTGTAGACGGCATAATGTGGCATCTCTTCTCAGTGCGTGCTGGCTGCCTTGGCCATGCCCACGCCCACTCCGCCCCAGTTGGGCAGGCAAAAGTGTTTGCGCGCTTTGAAGTTTCCGCTTCCGCAATGAACAACACAACGCAGAACACATTGTTGTCCTTGTTGTTGTAGTTGTTCCTGTTGTTGTTGTTGGGGCATAGCACACTCATTTCAAGTTGGTCGCACATTAGCGCACCAGCACACACACACACTAGCACACACACACACACGGCCGTACACCCGCACAGCCACTCGGCAGCGCGTAGATTGCTTGGAGCATCTTCATTGCTTTGTCATTGTTGTAGTTCATATTGCTGTTGTTGTTGTTGTTGCTGGTGTTGCTTAAATCATGTAAAATTTGAAAATTTAAAGCCCATATTAAGCTGTCAGTGAACCCCCCCCCCCCTGCTGCTGCTGCCCCGCTGTGCCTCTGGCAGTGCCTCTTCCGAGCAGCGCTTCCTGCCAAACACCTAATTTAGTTTAGTCCTTGTTGTCATTGAGTTAGCACTTGGGCGCAATTCCTGCACAGCAATTGGAGGGCAAAAGAGGGCGGGGCAGGACTAGGTCGTGGTAAGAAAGAAGCCTGTGTCTTGTCATGTGAAACTTGGAGCTTGAAAAAGAGCTATAAAAACAATTTAAGAGCGGGGGAAAGCGCTATAAGTTTCCCTGTAGATAATTTTCAAGGAATTTTTGCAAGGGAATATAAAACAATATTAAATTAAGTTTATAAATTCTGGCAAAGCTTTGTATATTTATGAAAAACTTGAAAGGAAAAATTGCTGCATAATTTTGTTGGGGAAAGAGGATAAAATATTGAATAAATTCATTATTTTAGAAAATGTGGTTTAATAACTGGATGGATATAAATTCTATTACCAATTTATTGTACTTTACCTAGTAAACGTTAAATTTTCAATACATTTGTAACCATTTTGAGAGTTAATTCGATAAAATAATGTACGAAACTGAAGATCCGGGAAATATTACATTTTGGGCAAGAAATATGTTGATTTTGGAAATAGATTTTTGTGTTGAAATTGATCCTTAAAGCCTAAGACACCTTGAAGACCTTTGCTTACTTTTGTGAATATTTAATTTGATACAGAGTCTTTTCAAACTAAAATCTGTAAGCCAGAATCAATTAATGCCATGAATTACACCCAAATAATGCTAAATATATATTAAACACCTTACTCAATTACACACATATCAATTTACAAATATAATTACATGAAATAAACTTAATATAAGCTAAATTTATGTATGCATATTCCCATGTTCCCTGCTAATCCAGCTCGTAAGCTACCCAGCTACAACTATACAATATATACATATACATATTTGTGTGTGCACACATACTTATACACTTAAAATGCACTAATACCCCAAGCAATTACTTATCCTCCCCCACTTCGCCCCAGAAAGCAGACGAAGACGGAGACGGCGGCTGCGTCTTGCTGCGATTAATTCAGCTGAAATTGAAACGCCCTCAAGATTTCTGGCACCTGCCATTAAATCTCAGAGTTAACTTCGACACACGCTGGCACACACACAAACACACACCGACACACACGCTCCCCCTCGTACACACACGCAACAATCTTGGCACTTGGCTGGCCAGATTTGCTTGACGCGTCGCTTGACTTAAGGCCCTGCAGCATTGGCCATTTCTGAATGTGCCTTGCAACGCTAGACGAGTCACTCCCCTGCCTCTCTCTCTCTCTCTCTCTCTCCCTTGCTCTCTCAGCTGTGCAACCTCATACCAAAGACGCACAAGGGTAAAGCGTAAACCAAACATGGCCAACAGCTGTGCGGGGCTTCTCAGTGTGCTTCACTCGACGCGGGTGTGCGATGAGTGTGTGTGTATGCGCCTGTAGGTGTGTGTGTGTGTGTGTGTGTGTCTTGTTGTTGTGTGTCTATGTGTCCCTTGTGTAACTTTTTTCATTTCGCTGGATTCTTAATTAAATTATGAATTATGCACAGTTAGTTAAATAGACGTTCGCCTCGACGAGCGGGGCCTCTGCCCTCTGTCGGTCTTCGCCTTTGCCAAGATACTCGTCGTAGTATTCCAGAGCATATTTCTCTGGCTTTTGTGCGGCTTACATTGGAGACGGATTTGCTTGCCAGCACACACAGAGAAGATGGGAGAGAGAAATACAGTGGAATGTTAGAGGGGGAGAGAGAAATGTAAACAAAAGCTTGGTTTTTTATGCATTTCTTTTTTATGTGGCGATTTTGGCTCGTAAATGGCATTACTAACCCAAATACTTGTTATTGGCAACACACACACATGCATACACAGAGCGATGAGCAGGTGTGCGTTTGCTTGTATGTGTGTCACATAAGTCGCTTATTTATTGCAGCGACCTTAAATGGGCACAGCAGCGAAAGTGTATCAAGTTACCAGTTGGTAGCTTTGTTTTGCTACTCCTCCCACAATGCCTGCCACGGATACATTTGTATCTTTCCACTTGCAGATGTATCTGTTGCACATAAAAATGCCCTGACTGTTGTGAGTGTAATAAAATGGCATAAACTTGTCGTTATTTATGACCAGCACAATGTGTGGTTCTCCTGCCTTATGACTATATTAAATAATCGTAAAAGTTTTGTTGCGCAGATTGTGACGAGAATATTTGTAAGAGTTTGCAGTTGTCACTTGTGTACAGATTGATATATATGTACATATTCTAACAATTTTATTTCTATTATTTACGGTTAAATGTTTAATTTAATTTTCACTTTTTTGGCTTTTTACTTTATACCGCCGATTACTCCTGTATTCACTTACTTACTAAGTATCGGCTTGCCGCCACTTTTCGATCGAGTCTCATAAGTGTTGAATAAGTTCTTAATTTAAAATAGAGAGAACTTAAATTTAAGCCGCTAATTGCTTGAATGCTGTTTATCGCCCTGCCGCCACTTTGCATAAAAGATTGATCGATTTTAAGAAAAAGTGTTGCGTAGTTTTCAAATCAATATCAAATTCAAGGGAATATCGAATTGCCTGCAATCCTGTTTATCGGCTTACCGCCACTTTCCATAAATCATCGATCGAGTTGAACATTAAGTGTTGAATAATTTCAAATGCTAGATACAAATAAGCAATTAATTACGGATTACTTAAATATTCAATATTGCACTAATACTTCAATTCAGCGCTCAAACACTTGGCAATTCCACACTCATGTTTCGGCCTTGATTCTCTTTGTTTTGGCCACAAAACATTACCGAGTTTGACAGTTGGCAAATAAATTTGCATAGCGCTAACTGCGGCGTAAAGCTGCATCAAGTAGCCTGCTTGACACACACTCACGGCACACACACATGCACACATGGACTCGACTCTCGTACTCGTTTAATTGGCACTTGACAATAACAACTCAGTTGCCAATTGGCGGCAATAACAACAAGAACAACAAAGCACTGCAGCCGCGAACCAAACTGCCATTGGCATCATCAAAGTCAAACGCAGACGCCGCTGTTGCTGCCTGCCGCTGCCAGTGGCAACAGTAGTAACAATACAAGAGCAACAACTACTACAGCAACAACAAGAACAACTAGAGCCGCCACACACAGACGGCAACCGCAATTCTCGCCATTCAACAGACCAAAGAGCAGAACATGCGGTTAACGGTGCTGCCTATGCGAGTGTGCTCAGGCTCAGTTGCCTGCAACACACACACACACTTTCACACACACACGCACAAAAGAGTTTGCCTGGTCAGCTCTTCAGTTGGTCAGCTGATGACAGCACAAGAACAACGACAACAAGGGAGTTGGCAACACTGTTGGCGGTTTTATGTCGCCGTCGAAGTCCGTCGCATCCCTTGGCCGTCTTTGCTTTTGGCCAACTCTTAATTAACTTGCCTCATCGCGCTCGCTCGCCCGCCAATTCCTTTGAGCGCATTTTATTTTTATGTTGTTGCCCACAACAACAACACCAACAGCAACGACAACGTTGGCAACACCAGCCCGACAGCGAAAAAATTAAATGCTCTGTCGACTTTCCTTCTCCCACCTTCCTGGCCAAATGATTTTTCATCAACGCGCCGCTGCCACCCGCGCACTTTGTAAGCTAATTTAATTGCAGCTACGTGATGTCGCTTAATCAGCCGAAAATATTGCAATTAAGGCGTGGCAACAGCCGCTACACGCCTCCGTCTGCCCCACCTCCTTCTCACTCTCTGGGCCACAGCTTAAATGAACATTAATTTGCAGCTTATTGGAAATAGTTTGGTTAATTGCAAAAATATTTAGTTCACTGCGGTAAACTAGTTTAAAACGTGATTAACACAATTCACATGTAATAACCCTTTTAATTTACCACGCCCCCGACTCCGTCAACGCTTTACAGTATTTTATTATCTATAAGGATTTTAATATGAATTCCATGCAGAGTATTTTGTGCGCTTTTTCTCACATTTCATGCGAAATTCTTGTGTTATAAATATTTACGATGCTGCAAGCGCAATTCTGTGTTGCATTTTTCAGGTTTATTTAATTATTTATTTATCTTAAATAGCACACAAAAATATTAAAAATTAATTTCTATGCAAAAAGATAATAGCATTTTGTTTAGATGTTGTTATGTTGTGTAGATTATGTTTGGGGGAAATTAGTTTGGGTAGCGCATTTAATTGCCATGGAAACATTTGGTTTATGTGGAATTAAATTAGTTTATATACAATCTGATTTGTTATATGAATATATTTTGTGTAACGTATTTTTTTATTAGTTTGCTTTTTAATTAAGTTCTTTTCTTTCATCTGCCTATGTACGCACTAAGCACTATTCAGTGCTTAGTGGTACGAGTTTGCTAAATGATTCCATTATTTCAATTTTATCTATCGACACACCGCCACACTTTCGATAACTCATTGATGAAATCTAAATATAAGTGTTGAGTAAGTTTCAAATATCGGATATAAACAAAGTAGGAGGACTAAGTAGAGAAATATACAAATATTTTGTCGATTTACAAAATCATATTTGCATTTTTGTATATAATTAAAGTCTTAATATATCATAATATAATCAGGAGCTGTTGACATGACTTTTCAATTGCAAATGCCAACAAATTTCTGTAAAATATGACATCAATATGTAAATGATGAAATAAATGCACAGTTATTGTTAAACATTAAAATTATATTCAATTTTGATGATGAATGAAATTAATTTTATATTTATTAATGAAATGCAACATGAACAATCTGACAAAAATGCGGAAATTATAAATGCAAGCCAATTTACGCCAATAATCTGTGACAAGCCACAGTGGGCAACAAACAATGTCTGCAAACCTGTAGAGAGGCGTGGCAGTGAATGGGTTGAGGATGTGATGAAGCCGAAGGGTGGGAGCCCTAACCATGGCGGAAGGCGCAATAGTTTTTATTTAAAGCGATAAAAACTTTTATTATCAGCGCACGTAAAACACACACACACAGCCTAGTAAAGAACTCCCTATAGAGCATGCAACATTCTACACACACACACACACACACACACGCACACTAGGCAAGGCACCCGTTGAGTAGAACTGGAGAGGGAGTGAGCAGTGTCTTCTGAATAATCGCCGCCTGGCTAGGGGCTGCGGTTGCCTTGTATAATCGATGTATCCATGCCAGCTCACTTGGGTGCCCATCCTCAAATTGGGCACGCCCACCGCCTCCCACGAAATGTGCCGTTATGCTGTGCTGTGTTTATGTTCTACTTTGTTGTGGCTCTGTGTGTGTGTGTGTGTGTGTGATATTTTATTGTGTTTTGCGGCGTGATTTTGCGGTGCGCCCCGAAAGTAGACTCCCAATTGGTTCAACTAAGGCAATTCACGTAGCATACATTTAGGCGCGGTATTGCTAAGTTAGCATATGAGTTCTACGTGGAGTAGTAGACGGTGCACTCTTATTGATTTCTGATAAATAAGCCCACACAATTCGCAAAAGTGCCTTGGAAATTCGAGCAACAAAAGAAATGCCGAAAAATGAAAGCCAAGCTGAGAGAGAAGGAGAGAGAGTAAAGGGGGAAATATCATTGAAATTGGCAGTGAAATACGAGTGGAAAATGCTTGAAAATGCTCCAAACAAGGACTACAAGTTGTGCAATTTCTTGCTGCCTCTTCTGCGTCTGCTTCTTCTTTTCTTTCCTGTACAAGATTAACGATTGTTTTGGCATTTGGAAAAACCTAGAGAGAGAGCAAAAAAGTTCTAAAAAATCCTGTTTCTTTTAATGATTCTAGCAGAGAAAACGAGAGAGAGAAAGAGCAAAAAGGAAATTCAGGCATATATCACATTTAAGTTTTCATAAACAGAAACAAGTTAAGAGTTCTAAAGCAAACGATAAATTATGAGTGACTATAACAAGAATTGGTGTTGAAATTTGTTAAAACTTGATTTGATTTATAATAAAGTTAGAACTTCTAAAAAGTTTTTGAACTCAAAGAAACAATCAATTAGAGCATTAGCCCGTGTTAATTAAAAAAGTGATTCCATTAATCTAAAGAGCGCTCAGGCACCGCTTTCCCATTTCCCGCACATTTTCAATTACAATAAAAACAATCAATTTATCCAAAAGCAAAACGTGCTTTCTTTCATATGCAACCAAAATCAATTTCCATATAATCTCAACGGCGGCAGCTAACCAAAAATAGCTGCCCTGCCTGCCTGCTCCTGCTGGTTTTGGGGCTACAACTAGAGGCGAGAGTATAAATTGCAAGATAAATATTGTTATATAAATCCAGTGGAACAGATTGCTTTAATAAATATTGGACTAGCGTAAGACACAAACGTGTTTACACAGTCGGCTCGGCTTGGTTCTCTCAGGGCTCTCGAAGGACTGCCGAATAAAGCGGAAAATGTAAACAGAAGCAATGGCGAAGCCGCAGCACCAACAAAGAAAATCAACGGCAATTTTCAAAAACACTTTTAAAACACATTTAGAAAACAGCGAAATGCCAACAAAAAGAATAGCACAAAAAAAAACCAAGGAAAGAATGAAAAAACCAAAGGAAGCAAGAAGAGCAACGGGCAAACGAGAGAGAGAAAACAAAACAATGTTAATGCCGAAAGGCAAACGTTGGGTCAGCTATCAAGGCGCACCAAGGCGGGTGCAGGAGAAGGCGACGGAGTAGCAAGAGTAAGGCCAGAGGATTGTAGAGGGGAGGGGGACCGGGAGCATTGCCAGCCGGCTGCGGATGGGACGCGCAGTTAAGGGGCGCATTAAGTGTGCCCGAGTAGCACAAGGCAATATGAGTCGGTTGTACCAAGTGGCGTATACGCAATCTTCTTGAATCACGTGTACAAGTGTGCTTTCGCATCCTCCACATCCTCCACATCGTGTGTGTCGCAGTGTCCTGTGCGCGTGCTGGCACTTAATCTTTCAGAGCACCCCGAGATGCAGTCAAAGGATATGCCGCTCGTATATTGTATCCCAGCTACAACTCCAAAGAATTTCGAATGCTTTGCCGAATCGAGCCCGAGCCGTGGCCAGACAAAGCAATGCTTCAACTCAAGAGAGAGAGAGAGGGAGAAATGTTGCAGCAACGACGCATTGCCGACATAAACAGTTTATATTGCTGAGTAAACCCAACTAATATCGTCGGCAATTTTTCAACAAAAATAATAACAGGAGCAAAATAGAAGAGCTGAAAACTCTAAGATAAACAGCCAGAAAATACTTAGAAACAGCAGCGGAACCTTGGCTATTTTAGAGCTAAACAGGAGCAAAATAGAGCTGAAAACTTTAAGATAAACAGTCAACAGCAGCGGCACTTTAGCTATTTTAGAGCTAAACTCTGCATGAATTCGTTTTGAATTTCAATTAGGCAGAGTACCATATTGTTGTTAGAAAGAGTATCGAGTTGCATATTAAACAGACATATTTTACTTATTTCTTCTAATATATTTGTGCATATTTTGTTCGTCTTTTCTCTCTCTCTTTTTTCTGTTAGCCCTCTCTACAATTCGTTTTGTCAATTTATTTATTCATTTGCCATTTCAAACTTGACGTGTTGAACCTTTTTCGGCAGCTGTCCAACGCAGCGTATGAGTTATGAAAATGATTTGACCACAACTGTGGTCGAGAAATTGCGCATAATATGTCAAAGTCAGGAATTGATTTAAGTCAATTAATTTAAACGAGCCAAACACGCCCCCCCTTGGCCCCTCCCCCCATTCGTATGCGAACAATGGTAGAACACGACAAGCGCCGCAAACAGGCTTGCGATGACCGACAGTGCTCGCCTCATGAGAGCTGGTAATTGTGTGTAGTCTACTTTTAGGGGAAGGCGCGTGAGTAGCAAAATGTGTGTGTGAAAGAAGGGGGGGTGGGGGTGGTGCGGTGGTAGTGTAAGCATGTAATAAGCAAACGGAAGTGCTTGCCAGACACGTTTCGTGTAGAGTGGGGCGTGATGCGAACGTTAGTGGTTACTTAGGGGTTCAGCCGAAGGGCGCTTCTAATTGTATTTGTGCAAGGGGAGGGGCAGGGGAAGTTAAGGGAGAAATAGAGAGAGGAAGAGGAGTCAGCTTGTAGAGAAGAAAATGTATTTACTCATATGTCTTGCACAGACAAGTTAATTATTTCGTGGTGCGCGTGTTTATTTTTTGGGCAAATCGATTTTCACGCCGCGCACTGTACTAACTCGCGCGCTCACACACACACACAGGCACACACACACACACTGGCACACACACCTTCACACTTAGACAAGTTCAAACAATAAAACATTAGCTGAGTTTGTTTGCTTTCAGCAGTTTCCTCAAATATTTGCGCAATGTTTGTCTGAATTAATTAACAACATTTTCAAGTGTCTTGCGCCAAGTCAGAAGTCAACAAAGGCAGCGAAGAGATAGACAAAGAGAGAGAGAGAGAGAGAGATAGTGTGTGCAAGAGAGCTGGATAGACAGTGGCAAGCTAATTTGCATTCTCCAGCCTCAGCATATTTTGCAGGCTGATTCTTTTTTTCGACTTTGTTTGCCGTCCGACGCTCTGCATAAATGCCAAGAACGCATTCAAAACTGGCCAAAAAAAAAAAACAAACAAACGATAATTTATACAAAATAAAGTGCAAGAAGAGTGCAAGAGGAATAGTAAACAATGACATTTCAATTCAATTTATGTGCACAAATTGCCAGCACACTTCCAAAAGTCACTACTCAAAAATGGCAAAACAAGTTGAAGGCATTTCCTTTTTGATGTTTTTTTTTTTTTAATTCTCTGCCTGCTAACTAAATTTCAATGACACTTTTTGCATTGCCCAACACACACAGTCGAGTGCAATTCAAAAGTTTACAGTGTTGGAGAATTTTGTATAAATATTTATAGCGTTTAGCTAGTTTCCCTCCCCATTGCTCCCCCGAGGCAAAGTTGCTCAAACTTTAAATCTATTTTTCGGTTTTTATGTTTTAAACTAAAATCCCCAACTGAAATTATGCAAAACAAGAAAACTAGTTAAAAATTGAAATATAAATTAATAAATTAACTGGAAGACTATAAAACAAGTTGAGCAGTAAAAAGCAGCACAGAAAAATACGCAAATCTCTATGGAAATCTCTTTCAACAAGCTTGTCCGTCCAAATCTCGACTGACTTTCGGGGGGTAAATCATCAAATAACTCTTCAGATTTTCCATTTAATTCCTTTAGAGCTCAAGAACGTCTTCTCTAATTTCTTGACTTAAAGCCATACTTCATGCCAAATGCTCTTGATGACATTTACGGGGACGAGGGAGATAGGGAGAGTGAGAGAGAGATGAAGAGACCCTCCATCATGGCACGACGACATCTTTCTGCAATCCATCATTATCATCATTATCAAATTCCCGCTCCCTTGTGTGCCGCCTCTTCAAGTCCACATTGCATTGCTGCCTTTTCGTCGCTGTCGTCTTGTCGCTGTCACTCACACACCCTTCCCTCCCCATACACACCCACACAAACACTCACAGTCTCACAGATTTATATGCAAGTATAAACCTGCTTATAATTACCCTGTAGATTACACATTTCGCCTAACAAGGCCCATTCATTAATGCCATCAAAAAGAGCAACAGCAGCAGCAGCAACAGTAGCTGCAACATTTTGTTGACACACCCACCGGACGGCAAACCGGACCACGTTAATGACACAGACTGCTCGACAGACCCAGCCCAGCTTCCTGCCCCCTCTCCATCTCTAAGTCCTGCACAAAGTTGCAGTTGTGCAAAAGCCGTAAAAAGAAAAGCAGGCAACAAAAATAAACAGAAATGGAGACCAAGCCAGAACGTGATGCTGCTCAGGTTCTCTCTGCACAGCGCCTGCCAGTGACGTAGCTTTTCAGCAAGAGAACTCAACGATTTTTATGGCACACACACACATACACACCGGCACACACACTGGCACTCTCACAGAGCTGGAGTAACCGAGACACGCACACTTTGCGCTAGTTAAAATTTTTCGAAAATTTGCCGCTGCAGGTGTAACCAATTTGTTGCCATTGCATAAGGAGTAGGCAAAGAAGAGGAGGGGGGAGAGACGGTAGGGGAGGTAAATTTAGGAGAATTTCTCTTTCTCTTCTCTCACAAAACAAACTCGAGAATGCAGTTGCACACAGCAAAGTTAAGAGACGTCACAGAGCAACGTTTTGTAGAAATGCTTTGCTGCCATCAGCTGCAGCTGCCTTTCTCGTTCCTCTACCTCCCTGCCCCTCTACACCCCGTTTATATTCCCAGTGCAGCTGCAGCACGTTTTGACGAGCTGCTGATAACGTCTAACCGCATATATAACTCCCTATATTTATGCTCTTGTACAATATGTATAGCCAGCTGTCTGTCAACTAACAAGCGCATTGGGCTTATTGTCATACCACCGATCTGTTGCAAGTTGCAACACACACGCACACAGTGGCTCTTTGTGTTAACTTTATGATTGCCTGTTGTCGCTGTGCATCCATTGCGAGACATTATTCTGTGCCTACTGTCCAAGCAAATGCCACATTACACATACGTCCCGTTGCCGGCGCCACTTTTATTGCCACGTTAAGTCGGATTTATGTTGATGTATGTGTCTCTCTCTCTTTCTCGGTTCTTGCCTCTTATTGTGCTGCACATTTGCTGCTTGTTTTTGCTTTATCTACTCCTCTTGCAACTCCTTTTTTTTGTGCTACTTGCGCCTTAATTGACGTGCACTGTACGTCGCCGGTTTCAATTTTGAACTTATCAGTGGGTGACCCCTGCTAACTCTGTCTCTGTCTCCTTCTCTCTCTTTCCCTCTTCCTCCCTCTCTCTCTCTATCTCTCTTTGGCCATCATAAAAAATATTTATTCTGTGCTCGCCAAGCGGAAAGTTGTTAACTTTTTGGCGCAGCTTATGCTCGCCTGCAGTGCATCAGTTCTCCCCTCTCTATCCCTCTCTCTCTCCTTCTCCCAATCTCTGCTCTATTGCCCATTCAACTCTGGTCTAGCCATTCGGTCTAGCCATTTCGCTTTAATGGCCAAAACTAAGCACCTCACACACATATGCGAGCAAATGAAATGCGACTGGCTTGGCTTCTTCATCTCGTCTATGTTGCTTCTCTTCTGTGTTCTGCCTTCTCTTTCACTGACAAAGTAGTCTAACAAAATGAAATGCTGCAAAATGTTATGACAGAGGAGAACGTTATAGATAAGGTTTTAATTGCACAAATTGTTGGCTTTATTTCAATGTTTAATAACGAATGGGGAAATTTTAAAGAGACTGTCGAATTTAGTATTATAATAAAGAAATAGTGTGTGTATTTTGCTATGAGAGTTTATTCTTGCAGATTAGGAATATATATACTTTATAGAATTGCACAAGTCTCCCTCCGTATGAAGCAGACTGCCTTCAACTAATATACTCACTACAAGTTGAATCAGTAACTCAAGTAGTAAGATCAGTAAGGCACTTTAGTCTTTTTCAGTCTCTTTAGCCTTATAAACTACACTCTTGGTTTTAAATTATCTCCACTGTTTAGGGATGAATATATATATACGTATTGACAATACCCTGCCAATTTCACTCTCAATTTATATTGCACTCTACAGTTCACTAAACACCCTTTTCTTCAACACTTAGCTGATTCTTTCTCTCATCTTGCAATACTCTCTACACTCTAAACAACATTGTAAACAGATAATACCCTGCAACATTTTTCTTCTACTTTTTTTGCAGTTCACAAATTGAAAACATGCAAACATAAATTGCAGCTGCAACAATATGAAACGAAGCTGAGGCTGAACAAGAAACAAAAAAAGGCAACAGACGAAACGAAAACAGCAAACGAGAAAGCGAGAGAGACAAGAAAATCGTAATAAAAGAGTGGAAGAAAAGCCCTACAATAATAACATACATAATAATAAGTAATAAGAGGCAAACCTAGTGCAGTCTTGGCCACTGGCCAGTGAGGAATGCGAGGCAGTGGAGGCCCACGATGATGGCCAACTGCAATAATGTCGAGCAATAAAAACTAGAAAACTGGAAACACTCCAAGTGGATGCATCTTCTGCGGGCCGAGCAAACAATGCGAACTAATAAAGCACTTGAGCGGATTTCTTATGCAACAACAAGGACGACAAGTAAAGCAACAGCAGCAACAGCAGCAACAGCAACAGCAGCAACATCAATCAAACGCGCCACGGGGCGTATGATTAACAACGATTAAGGGGAAACAAGCAGAGGGAGATTTGCGTTTATCTTTCAAGTGCGCCATGGAGCGAGAGAAATTCAAACATGATGCAGCGCGCAGCAGACGAGATTTAATTAATAAATGCATTAAGTATGCTAAATTAGACACAGTCACATCGACAGCAACAACAACAGTAGCAACAACAGCAGTAGCAACAACAACGACGCCGCTTACGGCAAATGGTGCAACAACCATTGGGCCCATATTGGAAATGGCGACGCTGTGCAGCTCAACCACGAAGCCATTAATGGACTTGCAACGAAACCACCTGCTAAAGATGCCAACAACAACAACAGTTACAACAGCAACAGAAACAATAGCAATGCCAACAACAACAGCAGCAACACAAAGCATTGGCAGGACATTAAGGACATTAGCCGAGCACCGCTGGCCATCAACATCTGCTGCAACTGGCCTGCTATTGACGCTCTGCCTGAGCCTTTTGGTGTGCAACAGCCACGCGGGCTTTGCCTGCCTCAGCAATCCCTGTGTGTTTGGCGTCTGTATCGATGGCCTAAACAGGTGAGTCACCAGCACCAGGCTCTCCCTCGACTGCTGACTCCTCTGGGCTTCAATTACAATGCTTCTTATCCCTTCTCGCAAGCCTTTCTTCTAACTTTACCTGCCTTTACCTCTCTCTCTAATCTGCCTCCTACCTTCACCTGCATCAGTTCCAGCTTCCTTCTGCCTCTCTCAGCTCCCTCTAGCATGTCTACCACATCCACATGCACTTCAAATAAGGCGCATTTTTCGCTTATTATCGCCAAGCCAATAAACTCCGTTCAACACATTTCGAGTGGCAATAAACTTGGCACCACTTCAGCAGCGCCAACAGCAGCCGGAGTAGCTGCAGCAACAGCAGCAGCTGCTGTAGCAAACCCTGGCAACACACCGTAGCAACTGCAGCTAAGGCATCGATTGCCTATCAAACCAGGCCCAGTCGCCCCCATGCCACACACACACACTTGCACTCTTGCATGGCCAGCCATGTTGATGCCTCCACTTGGCAGGCAAATGAATACGGTTCTTCCTCCTCCAACCACTCCCTTCTCGTTACCCTTTTGTGCAGCTCTTTAAACGAGGCCAAGTTGCGGTGGCTTGCATATCGAGTGGGGGCTACCAGTCGAGTGGTTTGGCCATTAAAGTGAGGTTTCGATTGCATAAGCTGCGCATTATTAACTTGCCCAGAGAGTGTGTCCAAGGCACACGTCCTCATCTCATCTACAGTCGGGTAATTACCCGTTTAATCGGGCTTAGGCTAAGCCGGGTGTATTAGCAACGCATTAGGTCGCTTGTAAAGTGAACTTTTTAATCTGCAGCGAATGTAGGTAAGTCGAGGGATTAGGGAAACTTACATATAACTAAAGGTAGACATGTGTTCAAGTTGATTGGCAGCTCTAGAAATGGTAAATAGATCATTGGTGGATAAGTGAGAGGAATCATTGAGAAGTGACAGACTAGACTAGACGGGAGAGAAAGAAATTAAAGATATAAAGGCCTTACATAAAGTTTGTATTGGATATTGAATGAACTTAAGTTATAATTGAGAGAACCAAATCAAAATGAAATGAATAAAATATTGATGATAATTCAGACTCCTGATCCTAGTCTAAACTTGATTTCCATATGCCAAAAACAACCTATAATAAACAGCATAGCTTCTACTTAAAATCTCAGTACTCTTTAACTTCTCAAGCTAATTTCCAACATTAATGCACTCTTCAAGTTGATAGCAAGTGATTAGAAGAAATTAGTGCTGTAAGCGCAGCTTAGAGTTGGCAAACAACTTCAATGTGCACTTTGCTGACATTATCCCTGGTTATGGCTCAAACCGTATATCAGTTCCACAGGATGCACCTACTTTCCATCGGTTATAGTGGGTATTAAAAGTATGCAGCTCACAGTGCAGTGCAGGAACTACACATACGTACATAGTATACCATAAAAAAGTATTACCAATTGCACAAACAAGCCCAAGACGAGGCAAACAGCTGTTACGACCCTCCCTCTAGGAAACTTCCCTGATACCTCTCTCTCTCTTTCTCCCTTCTCTCCCTGTCTCTTTCAACAGTTACACAACTAAGTAACTGGCATTTTATTTTCTTCGTATGCGACCGCTGGCTGTGGCTCTGGACGTTCCTAACTGGGGAACAAAAAGTACCTAACCACCTAACTCTAAGTCAAGTAGGGATGCCAAGAACCAACCCCCTCCCTCACACTCCTTTCTATGCGCCCACTCAACATCTTACAGCCCGTGAATTTGCTCTATAAAAAGCGTTTACGATATTTTTTACGATAAGTTGGCGCAAAAGCTGCAAGTCAAATGCGACGTAACTGCAGAAACTTGAAATGTTTTCTAGCGCGAATTTCTTGACATAACCGCGCTCGTTACGCGAGAATGAGCAGAGAAAGAGCGATGGAGAAAGAAGGAGAGAAGTGGGAGAGGAAGGAAGAGGAAAGGAGCCGCGGTAACTGGCCAGATAGAAGTTTATGTGTTGGCAAGCTGAATTTATTGCTGCAATTAAATTCAACATGATTCCAAGAGATTTAAACGGATTAACTGAATAGTTCTGCAACTCTCCCCACTCCCCCTCTCCACACCCCTGCTTACTTAAGGGATAAGGCAGTCGACTCGATTATGGATGCGAAAGGGAATTCAAGTTATCAGTATTCATTGATATTTTATTGGCTTATCGTGGTTTATGTGCGACTACTAAGGAGATCAGCCAACTTAATGTGGCAAGTGAAGTGTTTAGCAAATTATTGAATAGACTTTAGTTTCTACAGAAAGTCTAACTTTGATATACAAATATAAATAGGGAAACTTTTTAATGGCAAACAAGTTTAGGCTTAACAAAAGGGATAATTGAGTTTATGTTTGCTAGCTTGGCAAAGTTAGTTTTATTTAACTAAGACGTGTGTTTAATAACTATAAAGAGTAAACAGTTGCACCCCTTTGCTGTGACTTAATTAAATTGCCAGTCAGTGCAAGCTTCAGCTGTCTGAAGATAGCTGGCAAAAGAGTTTTGCACTTACAAAGTCATGCATTATTTCACTCGTTGCATTTGTAGTGGCACACTATGCCATGCTATCGCTAAGCCATCAGTTGGACATGACAGTCCGGGCAGACTAGAAGCTGCCGCTGTAGTTGAAGCCGTGGCTGAAGCAGAGACAGAGAGAGAGCAGAGCTGAGCGAAGCTAATGTGGACCCCAAGGCCATTTATCTACTCAGTGCAATTGTTTTTGGCATGCCAACAAATCAACAGGCCTCCGGGGTCTGTAGAGCTCATCTCAAAGGCAGCGAGGGCAGCAACAAAAGTGTTTTTCTTTACGCTCGCTCTCAGTGCATGTTCCCCATTCCCTGTCCCTTTACCTTCAGCCTTTGGTAAGCTTCAGCATGTCTGGTATTCGTACTTATCTGTAGATGGCCCCTACACGATACACGACAGAGAGAGGCAGAGAGAGCACTGCATCCTAATGTAATCCATTATAAAAGAGTGCACAAACTACCTATGAAGCAAGCCGAACAACCTTGCCCAAACCTCCTCTTCCTACTCCCCACGCCACTCAGCTCTCCTATGCCGCCCATACGACAACAAAACAAAAGTTCTTTAATTAAGCTGTGTACCTACAAACTTAGCCGAGTTGGGACAGAGAGGGAGGGAGGGAGTGTGCAGAGAGAGAGAGCGAGTATCTGCCATGTTCGAGCCATGTCGGTGACAATCCCCTGACACTTTTGCAGTTCCGTTACTGTTGCCGTTACTATCGCCATTGCCTCCATTGGTCCTCCCGTGCCCCCTCCTCCTGCTTTCCTGTTACCGGTCTAACCGGTTGCAAGTTTCCGTTTCAATTTCAATTCACTCTTACTAGCGAACGAATGAAATACCAATCCCAAATGGCTACCAAATATTTATTTCCACTTCTCAAGCGTAATGCTTGCGAGCTTTCGCTGTTGCTGTTGGCCAAGTTTATAGCACTCGCCAGGGCACTAAGCCAAATCCATATTCACTTCTGTATTAGATAAATATTGTACATTGCCATTTCTATGCAAGTGCGACCCACTTCAATTACCACCAACCAACGAGAGAGAATAAACGAAAAAAAAAACACAAATGTCGCTTAAAACATTGCATGTTATTGAACTCTCGCGTGGTTTGAAAAGTTTTGAGCTAGAGCTCAAGAGCTAAGATTATTAGATAAGGGCAAAGAATATTGTTGGCATGTAATGTACATGTTTTATATACAGAAACTATAGAGAAGAACAATTGGAGATTAACTTGTATTATATTGATTATATTAATAAAATATGGGTAATTCAACGTTTTTACTTCTGCAAGTCTTATTGAAAGTAGTTGTAACAGTTAAGTCTGTCTTGCTAGACTTGTCTAAAGAAACAACTGAAGGCTGCTTTAAAAATTTTCCTACATTGCCCAAAAAAGTATGCTACATTTTGCACGCAATGTTGGCAGTTATGGCCGGAATCATTGAAACTTAGAACCACTCTAAACTGACTCTCTCTCTCTCTCTCTCTTTCCCTGTCTAGTTTTAGTGACATTTATCTTTGTCGCTCAGTCTACTCGTTACTCGACAGAGTGCGGGGGAGGTGGGCATATTGTGCTATTTGTGAAACTATTTTTATCTAAAACGTTTTTTTTCTATTTCTTCTACTACTACATGTCTCTATCTCTCTCTTTTTTTCTTCCCTTCCCGCTACGTTTTTATGGGTTTGCTTACAACAAATTCCAACGTTTGATGCATCATTGACACACCGTTGCGCCCACACCTAACTGCCTAACACGATAACAACAACAAATGGGTACAGCTCGTACTCGTGCTATTGCATTGACGGATACACAGGGATACAGTGCCAAACGAATTGGGACGAATGCTGGTCGGGACCCTGTGAAAACGGCGGCACATGTGTGGACGGTGTTGCCTACTACAATTGCACGTGTCCGGAAGGATTTTCTGGTAAGTGTGAAAGTGGCAGAAATATGTATCTCCCTCTCTCTTTCTCTCCCTCTCTCGATGTATGGTTTATTTTTATGCCTTTTGGACAATGAGACAGACACGCAGACAAACGCACATACCCGACTAGAGTATAACAAATACGTCTGAGTACTAAAAACTTGCACAGCTCGCTGAGCAGCCCCAGTCGAATCGGAGCAAGGAATCGAGCGGAAGCTGAGGAAGAAAAAAAAAAAACACACAAGTCTCACACCACGTGCAAAATGTATTTTTATTAAGCCTCACTGCGCACCGCCAACTCCCACTGCCCCTCTCAGACGGCAGACACTCCAACACGAAGTGCACACATAACATAGCGGTGTATGGGAGTGGAGGAAGGTTACTGCCTCACCGGCAGGACACTTGGCCAGACTGGCTCCTCATTGCACTGAGCCACAACGCACGCCAAACGTATTTGTAAAATTTGTGGCGAAAAAAAGAAATATATAGTATACTATATAATATATAGTGTTTTCTTCCATACTTTATTTTGCACATTCGCTCACATGTGTGTCTGCTGATGCTGCTTCTTCCACTACTTGGCAAGAAAACAACAAAAAGAAACGGGAATGAAAACAAAAAGAACACGTAACAAAGATAGGTTGCTTTAAAGTAGTTCACAAGTGGCATACCCTATAAAGATAATTTTTTAAAGCATATAGATTGAAGAGAGAACAAGGTGTGCTACTGTTAAATGGAAAGATAGTGACAACTAAGAAATACTAAAGATCCTAAAAATGATCGTAGTTAAATAAAACTTTATTTTAAAATTTAACATATTCATAGTTGAGTCAAGGGGTATGATGTACTCTGTACCAAGTACAGGGTATATGTATACGTGAAGTGTGAGTGCAATTGCGAGCAGCGACTTTAATGTGGTCTATTGCGGTAGTCAATGTTGGGTGCTTAGCTTGCCACTTGCTACGTGTGAATGTTGGCCGCTCACTCTTTCCCTCGCGCTCTCTCCCCTCTTCCCTTGTGACCACCCAAGTGTGCTTATGTGTGCGTGTGTGTGTGTTTGTGTGTATCTTGTCCCAGTGCGGAAGTCTCAGCTTGAATGTATCTAATGTTCATCCTTTTGGCTTCATGTACTTTCCGTCCGTTACGTATAAACACATTTACGTCTGCTACGTGTGAGCAGCACTTAGCAAGTCTCCCCTGTGTCTGCCTCTCTGCCAGTGTGTGTGTGTGTGTGTGTGTGTGTTTAGTGAGTATCTCGGAGTTGACTTTATAAAATTTTGTGCAATTTATAGCCATCGTGTAGGTGTTATATGTATTACCCATCAACGCCAGCTAATACCCATTACAAATTGCTACAAATTTGCGATGCAGCAAAAGTTTCCCTGCCACAAAAGGGGGCACGAGAAAGTAGAGGGGGAACCCAAAGTAATTGACACATAGTTTGGATTAGCAAACCTAATGAATGTTGTGTTACACGTGGCAGCTTAACAATTTAAATAGTTGTTTGAGTGAAAGAAAACACGTGTCGCCTAAGTGAGATTATGGTTCAGCATGATTAAGCTGATGAAGTAATCAGATTGCGATATTTGTACAGCGAGCAGACAGAGAGAGAGAGATAGCTTCCCTCTCTAATTCGCTAATTAAAACGCGTTGCAACTTAAAAGCTTTTTAATCATTTATGTGCTAATTGCACTTAATAATATCAACACTTTAATTTCTTATATATACCCCCTAGAGTGGGCATTACTCATACGTACCGTTTGACGCAATTATCTGGATTTCGTTTTTCACTTTACCCAAACACAACAACTGCATTAAATCGCCATTAATAAAACATAACCAACAAAAACAAAAAGAATTACGTGAAAAAAGAGTGTCGCAAAAACACAAAACAGTTTCAAGTGCTGCAAATGAAATCAGCACAAAACAAGCAGTAAAAAAATCAAAGACCGCTGACATGACCGAAACCTAGAATACACTTGAAAAATTTGACACTAATGTAAAGTAAAAAAATATATTTCATAATTAAATATAAACATAGATACATCATTCCATATTTGTATCCTGCACTCCACACAGACTCGCAACAACTTTAGCAATCAATTCCACATGCCCAATTTGTTAGGGTATACAAACAAATGAAATTATGCAAGGCGTCGCTGTTGCCAGTGATTCTAAGTGGATCAAGCGGAAAAGATACAACAAAACCAGAAACTAAGCGACAGCTTTGAGCAAAAAAAACAGACAAACACAATCACAGACACACTCACACACACACACACACTGATGTGAAAATGTAGATAAAGCAAAAAATGCTAAGCAAATTCAGTCGAAATATGCTTTCTGTTCGCGAAAGCCGCAGAAAAAAATGAAACAAAGAGAAAATATTTGAAACTGCGTATATAATAAATAAATTCTTTATTTTTTTTTTTTTTATTTGTTGCGCAAAAGCGCGAAACGACGGAAATGAAGCAATAAACTATGGAAAAGCAGAAAGCAAAAAACACAAACGAAAAAATAGAGAAAAATATATATTTTGATATGAACGGCTTTGAATGAATGGGCCTCAAAAAGCGCTACAAAAAACGAAGTGAAAATAAAAACGATAGTAGAAAAGAGTCAAATTTAGAGGGAGGTAGAGTAGTTACCGGCCGTACGCTACTGATGTGTACCCCTTGATATTATGTTTTTATACCCGCTACTTATGGGTATTATATATTTGTGACAACCTAAAATATATGTTACAGCCAGAAGGAGGCGTGGCAGGCCCTATAAGGAAAATATATTCCTTATCAGCATCAATAATCGAAGCGTAAATTTATTGCAGGAAGGTTAATTTTTGGTTAAAAACAACTTATATAAAAAATATTACTATTATATAAAAAATAGTATTTGATTAAATTAAAGAAATTGTTCCTTAACAGCTCCCATATTGTCTAGTGGTTAGGATATCCTGCTCGCGCCTTAACAGCAGCGTTTGAAACGTCTTATGTTTGGTGTTAGTATACCCTCTGTCTTATTTATGGTGTTAATATACCCCCTGCACCCTCACTTAACTTCACAGGGTATTGCAAAGCATTCCTCCCGCACTCCGCGAGCTTTTGCCTCACTATTTAACCGCGTCTTCCACCTTGTGGCACCAACGAAAAAAAATCTTGATTTCCTTTTTTTTTTTTTTACATTTTTTGTTTTTTTGTTTTGCAAATTTGAAAATGCAAATGAAAATTAAAATGGCACAAGCTGCAAAAGCAGCCAAAGCGCGGCCAAGGCAGCCAACATTCTAATTAATATTTTCAGCACAACGTGTTGGGTTTCTTTTTGTTTTGTTTTTGGCCTTTTATGTGCGCATTCGCTTTTCAGCTGTTTTTCAGCTGCTTTACACTTTTGCTCCCTACCAGGTTTTGTGCCCTTTGAGTTGGTCTGCATGCACGAGATAAAGCACGAAATGATCTGCCCGACTATAGTCGACTAAATATGTTGATTCTTCTTCTTCTCCCACTATCTCTTTCCCATTTTCGCTATTTTTTTTTTTATTTTTTCTGTTCTCTACTTACCGAATTTTAGCCGTTTCTATCACAATGGAAACACGCTAGTAAAGCCAAAGTCACATTAATGCATTGTTCTATTTCCACTTTTGTTCTCTTTTCGTTCGGTTTAGTTTTCCACTTTGATTGGGCTTCTGCTGTGTCCGATTTAGCCGCTTTAATCGTTAGCGATTTGGGTTAGTTGTTGGCAGAATATCTAAAATGAAATCAATACGGAATATTTGATTAAAAAAGGCAGTACATAGAGAAAAAGCCAATAAAGTTCGGCATAAAATGGGAATTAGCGCATGCAATTCCAGCTTTATAGCCATACAATTTCAGCTATAAAGCCAACTAAATTTGTTTGATTCGTCCAAATTTTCCAGCTCAAAGCTCTTCAATTTTGTAGCTTTATCAAGTCTGCTTCTTCTTTTGCGCACAACAATGAAATCCACAATCTTCTACTCTAATGGCATGCATTTTATCAAACAATCTAGAAATGCTGCAATTCTCAGCGGGATAACCTTGCTCCCCTTGCCACACACAGTCATACACCCACACAATCACACACCCACACAATCAACAACAATAACAATGGGTTTTTATCCTGTGCTCAGGCATCTCCTTGGCTGGCTTTATGCAATCATTGCAGTTAGGAGCAGCACCCCAGACCCCATTTTGAAGGCCCAGGCCAAAGGGCCTCTAGGGGCATTTCAGCGCGAAAACAATGCAAATTGCAGTTGGAGCCATTGCTGAGCCTATTCACATTGAAATTCGCATTTCATATTCATGCAAACAGTGCTGCAAATCAAACAGTGCGACTGAGAGATACCCTGTAAAGTTGAGCTAGACGAAAGGCCACGAAAGGTTTTCTCAATTTCATATAAATATCATCTTAAGAGTATTTTCTTCACATGAGGAATCGAATGAAATAAATAACAACAAGTTATATTGAGTGAACTTTGAAACAACTATCTAAAAATAGTATCACATTCCATATAAAGTTTTAGTAACTTGTGGATGCTTTCATGAGCTTTCAAAGCTCTTTAAACGCTGTAAACAAAGCAATAATACTTTAAAGCATTCCTCTCTTCATTTGCATTTCATAAACACCTCATGCTCTCCTACTCGCCCAGGGTATTAAAATAAAAATGCATTCATAATGCAGCATTGCAGTTTTATGCATTTTTTCTCTCATTTCTTTTATATTTCCCCTTTTTTGTCTGCTTTAACTTTTTGCAACACTTTGTTTCATTTCGGTTGTTTTTAACGTAATTTTCCTGGCACCTTTTTACGAGTTTGCTGCATCAGCATCAGCAGGTGAACATGAATATGTAAATATGATTGGGGAATATGTATGCCAGTCTGCACATATATACTCGTACTCATATTTGTGAGTGTGTGTGCGTGTTTTTGCAGGTGTATGTGTGTTTGAGCCTGCCCCACAAATGTTGCTCTTGTGCATTTTCGCTTATTCATTGCACACTCATTCAATCAAACATGCATTTGGTTCAGCTGCTCATTCATTCATGCCTTCATTTGCGTTTCGACAGATTTTTGTCTTTATGAATCGCTTTTTTGTTTGCCTTCCCCAGTTTTCCCCTTATTTCTTTTTTTGCTTTCATTTTGCGCACCAATCGGCATTTCCTTTGTGCAATTTTTGACTCACGGGCAACAGCTACAAGCGCTACAAACGTCCTCATCAGGTTGGAATTCCAACTCCATCTGCTTCCCCTTTTCGAATCCATTCGAATTCTACTTTGATCATAACTGTGAAGAGGAAGTAGGAGGGGCGTGGCACCTTCTCTATGCTAGTTTTAAAGTCACAAAATGTTGATTTATCGAGGGACTCGACGGGAAAACAAATCGAAATTCATTGAATTTTACGTGGCTTAACGTTTTACATAAATTTTTTATTTCATTTACTCAATTGCCATGGCATTTTGTGCAAGAGAAATAGCAATAGCAATTGTGCAAAAGTGGGAGCGAGAAAGAAATGGAGTAAACGTAATATAGTACTCAATATTAAAATACATTTGCGGCTATCGAATTGTCCCCATTTCTAAAGTTAATCAATTGCCTTTTGGGGGATTTAGTTTTGGTTCATTCGCTTTTAGCTCTACGTGTTTTGGTTGTCTCTGTGTGCGTGTGTGTGTGTTTGAGCGTGTGAAAGAGGGAGACAGACACATTCAATAAAATATTCATAATATTGCATATTGATTTTATAATGGAAACTTGCCAGTTTATACAACTTTTTTGCGGCAACTTTTGACACTCCGCCACACACACGTACGCGTGTCTGTTGTTGTGTCTGTGTGTGTGTGTTTGCTTGTGTGCGTAAAGGCTGTTATTGGTTTTGGGATTAGCCATATAATCAAATGTTGTCAGATTTGCGTGTGATGGCATTAAAAATGCAAACTCTCATTTATATATTTTTACACGAAATGAGGTTAAAAGTGATTTTCAAACAACTTCAAAGTGCACTAATTGCCATTTGCATATTCCCCGAAAATAGTACGAAAAAAAATATAGGAACACAGAGAAACTAAAATGGCTTTTTGCATATATTTTCAAGGATTTCTTTTAATCTAATCAAAGCAAAATATTGCCAATAATTATTAAATCCACAGCATCACAAAATATAAACGTTGTTTAAGTAATTAATAGTATAGCTTTGATACATAAAATAAAGTTTAAAGTTGCAGCTAATGAGCACTGCTATTTTTATGAACATAGCTGTATATACCTAAAGTAAATTGTATTATGTATATTTGGACTATATCTCAAACATATTATTACTGTGCTACCACGTTAGGGATATTATTGTTTTATATTTTTAGGCATCTCATACCAAATTTATCAAATACTGTGCCCCCTATTTCTTGAGCCTTTAGAATCTTAAGGTTTTAACCTCATTGAATTTGTATTTCTTTCAAATTTTGTATTCCTGATTTAATGATTTATTTTTTTAGGATTTTATATTTTGGGAGATTTAAAGTCTCTGAATTTCATTGCACAATAATAATGAGCGTTTCGATTATACTTCAATAAAATTCATAACACGAAGTTTATGAAAATAATATACAAGTATGAAATCAATATATCAAATTATTATTTCCAGTTTATTAAATTTTGAACTTTAAACACAATAAATACACTATGAAACTAGGTTCAGTTTTCATATTTAAACTTTCAGCACATTTGGAAGACATTCAATGTAATATACTTGCTCAATTCTTTTCATAACCTTGTGCTGTTTTCATTTCCTAGCAACGTGCAACTGGATAACCAACTAACTAGATATTTGTCAGCACAAATTGTGAAAAAAATACCTTCGTTACGTTGCACCCATGGCGTGTTAATTAATTACTTCACACATCGACTTCCATTCTCCGTGTGTGTGTACGAAAACTCAGCGGGAAAGCTGCTTGCTGGCAATTGAAATACGATTTTCTCACTCATAAATTTACCCATTGAACTGCGGCACAATACTTTCTAATTTTACGCAACGTTGCAGACAGGCGATAGAGTATTTTCCACATGCATTTCAATGGAAATGCTGAAAAGCTGCTTGCCGACTTGGGGCGGGGGTGACGCGTTGCTGGGTATGTGGTTGGAAAATTCAAAAGAAATTTGCAGGCAGAGCAAAATAAAAAAAGGGGAAAAAAGAGGAGAGGAGAACGAAATGCGGGCTAGAAAATATCGTACAAAATTCAATTAATTAAAAGCTGTAAAACACACACACACACACACAGGCACAATCCGTTGCAATGAGACATATGGTAGGTTGCATGTTGCAGTTGCGGAAATTGCCGTGAAAATGAGCTTGGCAGGATTTCTTTTGGCCTGGTTGTCCCGACCGTCGCTTGGGGACTTCCTGCCGATGCCTTGCGCTGGCGCAGCCAAAAAGTGCAATTGAAAGCGCAACAATGCGCACCACAAGACATTCAAGTGGAGGTGGGCGGTGCACCATTGGCAGCAGCACCAACCACCCACCAAGTCACCACAGCACCAACAGCTCAGCAGGCCACCAATCCGACAGCTCTCGCTCTTCATCCTCCTGCCTATACCCCCTCCCTCGCACTCAGAGGGTTATGCGAATTCGAATTACTTGCCTCTGCGCGTTGACTGAGTGACATACTTGAATTGGTTTAGTCGGTGGGGAGTTGGGCGTGGGAGAAGGGGGGGAGTTCCTCCCACTATTACCACCATCACTGGTGCTTCTCGGGTTTTGGGTCTGTGATTAGTTTCCCGCACACAGCATTCACAGATGAGCCAAAGTGCATTTCATTGCTCACTGTCGTGGCGAATTTACGATGGGTATTTCACTCAAAACAGATTGCCCCTGCCCGGATTAAGTGCGCGCATACAAATTGCCGTAGAACGTGCAAAAAACCCAGCTGTGAATATAACAAATCTCACGCTATTATTAGCACCAGGGGACGAGGTGCCATAATCAGTTTAAATTATTTAAATCGCATGAATCGATTCGATAGATTCAATTTAGTAAATAAAGCTTTAATGGGGTGTCAGTTCGTGAATAAATTGTATTCTAAATGTTTAATGAAGCTATCGATAGATTATTCTTTACTGCTTATATCGATAAATATTGCAAATCAAGTAGGTAGAAAGCAGAGCTCCTTATAGATATTTCAGTTTTTTATTCTTTGTATCCTTTACAATAGTTTAATATAACTATCGATGGAACTATCGACAGAACTATCGATTACACTATGGTTTTAATTACGAGCACGCTTTAATTTACAATTACTTTAATAATTATATATACTTACTATTGCAAAACATTCGCAATAGATAAAAACATTTATTAAATCCATTTATAATGCAATTTATAGTTTACAATTTATTTGTTTGCTATCAATAGATCAAATAACCATCAATTGTTTTGTTGCAAGTTTTTATTTATATACTAATATTGCCTTGACTCATAACAGCTAATGAATGGTTCATATTTACAGTGCCAATTAGGAACTGTCATCTTTAATTAAGGCCATGCATACTCGTAACATGTTATTTTTAAAATTCATAAGTAAAATACCAAAATATTTGTGTTCACAAGGAATGCAACACTCACCCCTTTGGGAGTGGCATCCCCTTTTAACTCATCGTTTATCGTGTGTTATTTTAGCTCCTCTTACAAATTGTTGTTGCTCAACGGGTAAAATGGAATTTCTTAATTATAATGAAAAGTGTATTCTTGATTGCTGCACTCGCTTGGCGCACTCACATTCGCACTCAAACATTCACTGCAAATTATGCAGTTCTGTGCACTCATTCATTCATTTATTTATACGAGTATATGCATTTATTCGTTTGCTCTCTTTCGACGCACACACGCACACACAGAGAAGCTACACACATACGCACATCTCGTGAACAAAGAACTGGCGAAACTTAAAATGCAAACGAAATGTACAATATACATACATTTGCACAACTTATGCGATTTTTTCTTACTGTGTATACATTATTTTTTATTTTCATTTATTATAAACGATGCCAGATTCTGAATACATATCTATGGGGAGTCTCCTATCGTTCTCTTCCTCTCTGTCTTCATCGATTGCTACGAAATGTGTGCAGATAAAATTCAAATTTCAATTTGTGCATCGACTATACACACACTCACACATAAAACAGACACATACAACACACACACACTCACTTAAATATATGTAAACTGCGTGTAGGGAAATGTTTTGGGGTTCACGCTTATTGTGATTCGAAGCCAAAACAAATGTTCCTACCTTGTTGCACAAATGTTTACAGTTCGCTGCAAGCAACAAAAACGTACAACATGTGAAAGGCAACTACAGCTACAGCTACAGCTGCCGCTGCTGGTGTAAGAAGTGCAAAGAGGTGGAACTGAAGGCGGGGGAGAAAAAGCTAAAAACCTTATGCATAAAGTGACTGAAAAAAGTTGACTGTAAGTGAAAGAAAAATACTATTCAAAGTAGTTAAACCAAGAGGGGGATATACAAACTCGAACATGGGTTAAGCAAAGTTCGTAAATAAATGTTACTAAGGGTGTGAGAGAGAAGGAAAGAGAGAGAACGAACAAGAGATAACCCATTAAATTGATGAAGTTTGACAATTTCGAAAAAACAACAGAAATATAAGGTGCAAGTAAAATAGAAACAACTTTATCTGTACTCAGCTGACACAGTTTGATTAAATATATAAGTTAAGTGTATGAAAACAACTAGAAAACAAACTATAAATCTCCGAGTATCAAGCACAACACGTGTCAACTGAAACCACCTCATAAGAGGCAATTTTAAATTTGATTGCATACTTTTTTGGGCAATTTTAGTTCTCTTAGTTTTTGTTGAGTTTTGGGTATGTTGTACGTATTTCAATATCTTTCAACCATTTTCAACGCTTTGTACACTTTATAACAATATCATCCAGTTCTATTTGCTTCGCCCATTGTTTCACTTGTCACTTTGCCAAATCCAACGAACATTTATCAATATATATTTTTGCATGTCTGAATTGTTTGCTGTCGCGCCCCTTCTCCCGTTCCTTATTCAATTCAATATACAGTGTTCTTTGCGCACTTTTTGCGCATCAAATTTTGATTAATGTTGCATTCTCAAATATTTAGACAGCCGCCGGGGAAAGGAAACAAAGCGAACAGAGGCAGAAAAGAAACTGAACAAAAAGGAATGCGCCAAAAAAAGAATACTAAAAGCAAATTCCAACCCAGAGAATTGTGTTGTAAATTCACATTCGCAACAAAACGTGGGCAGAAAAAATCAGTGAAAGGCGTCAACAATTGAGGTATCGAGATGGGCAGACGGACACTGTGACGGGCAGACGGACAGGGTGGCACTCACAACCAGTGCTGTCCATTAAACACCAAAAAAATGTGCGTTCAATTCGAACAAAATTCATTCATAAAACATGACGTAGATTGCGGCGATTCAAAGCTAAAGAGAAAGAGAGCGAGACTGCTAGGAGAGGGTGCTGAGAGTGAACAGAGCCTAGCACCCAATCCCCTTTCGCCCACCCCTTGTGGGGTGCTCACGCACATGCAGCAATAAAATGAAAATCGATTTTCACTTTAACGACTTCACACGTAACAAAAAACACAGAAAAAAACGAAACAGGGTGAAAAAAGCCTTGCAAAGGCCTCGCGGCAGTCAGTGAAACCACAAACGAAGCGAAAAACAAAAACAAAATAAAAAAAAAAACGAGTAAATAATATAAAGAGAATGTAACGGCGTCGCATAGAGTAAGGTGACCATAGGCGACAAGTCAATGGGCGCGCAACTCGGAAGCGGTCCAGCGCTCCGATTGCAGTTGAGGCACCCACACAGAAACTGGGTTAAGAATTGTGGGTGACAGCAATGGCAAAAGGGAAAGAGTGAGAGCTGGGAGTGCTTTCCACTGGCTTGACCACTTCCTGCATTTGTTGCTGAACTGGAGCGTAATGTGACATGTTTCATGTTGGGAGGAAAAAAATGCCGGTATATTTTCATGTTGCTTACTGTGACTGCAGCCAACGTGTCGTATACTCGACGCAAAATGAATTATTTTCACCACGAGCCAAGCAAGTTAAGGCAACAGCTTTAATAATATTATATTTCACATAATATTTCGAGGGAATAATTAGGACAAGACGTCTCTGGTGCAGCTATAAACCTGGCTGCAGCATTAAATTCTATAATAAAAGAAATATTCAAAAATAAACAAAACACTTGATATTAAAAACTCGTTGGATAATTCAATTCCCAACTCTGCCGCCGTTCTCTTCACCTCTCTCTGTGTCTCTCTCTCTCTCTCTCTCTCTGGCTTGTCTACAAATTCACAATAGCCATTTTTATCTTTATGCCGTCATTAAGTGCAGCCCTTCGCAAAACTGTTAAATTTAACGGGCGACAGTAAATAAAATTGAAATACGACTCTGTCGAGGCATTTCGAGTATTGCTCCATCAAATCATAAACCAAGCGGACACACAGGCGGACGCACGGACGGACGGGCGGACAGGATGGCCACATAAACAAATTGAATTGCAATGCCGACTGCCCAATCCACTCCGCCTTCGTCCTCTCTTTGCCATTGCTGCCGCCCACTGTTCTGCCTGACTTAATGGATGGTCTGGTCTAGCGCCTCCAAGCGAGCGAGAAGACAGGGCGCAACTGTAGCTGTAGGCGTGGCTGTTTGAAATACGAGACTGCACTGCACTGGCGCGGCACATTCATTACTCAGGATTGATAAATAAGATTACAATATTTGGGAGCGAGTGAGAGAGAGTGGGAGGAAAGGCAGCGCATCTCAGTTTCGTTTGCATATTTGTTGCATACTTTTTGGCGTTGACTTAAATTGATTGAAATCCATCGACTCAATTCGCTTAAGAGTCATGTAAATTCACTCACACACACACACATACATACTGATACACAAACTGCCTTAAGGCACAGCGTCAGAGCAAGTGAATAGGTGTACTCTCTATGCACTCGGTCATCGACCCGATCGAATATCGTACGAATAACGGCGGTTTTATGACTGTGGTCAAACACAGACATTACACGCAGCTCGTAAAGCGACTCACACATACGCATAAACACATCTATTTATATGTGCGGCAAACAAACAAATGGCAGCTGCAAACATCATATGAGTTGAGCGGGAGAAAGAGAGTAAGAAGTGGGGGAGAAAGGCAGCTAGTCATAATATGACGTGGCTTTATGACCTGTAGAAGAGGTATATCAGCTGCTTAAATAGGAGTAAGAAAGAGAAAAAACGCATTCATTTTCCCAGTAAAGAATACTACTTAACCAACTCCAGTTTGAAACTTAAACAAAAATAATAGTAAAAACTTTGCTAACAGCTTAAAATTAAAATAAAATCTCAAATAGGTATAGTTTTTTTTATATAATGAGGTTACAGTAAAAAGACAGCTTTAATGCGCTTTAAAGCTCACACATAGAAAATATTTTTTTTATATTTATTGAGAAATAAATAAAAAGTCAATTAACCCTTGCTTTTTTCCTTGTTATTCCAGTTACAATTAGTAAGAAGCTTTTAATGAGCTTTTAAACATTAATATTTAGAAAAGTTTACTTAAGAAATAAAAGAAATGCTCTACATAGTTAAGGTATTTCCCTTTTATAATTCAAATGCAGTTACAAGACGGCTTAAATGTGCTTTAAAGCTCCTAAAACATTTAAGTTTTATATTTATAGAGCATTTCATTGTCTATAATATAGCAGTTGTCGCTGATGCTGGCTTAGAGATTGTTCATTGTGTTGATTTAGTGCTTATGCAAATTTAATACTCGTTCGCCTGTTGGGGCGACCTTCTGCCCATTTGCATAGACTTACATTACACAGTTGCATTATAAACAAAGCACAAAAACAAGCGCAGTTAGTGAGAGAGGGAGAGAGAGTAAGAGAGTGCGACAGGGGGACACATTTATCTTTTGGGCTGGGCTTTTATGAGGCTGCATCTGCATAGTTACATATTTTTATGTCCATCACGCTGTGTGTGTGTATGTGTGTGTGAGTGTCTTGTGTTATTTATGGGCACGCGAGTGATAAATTCTTTTGTATTGCCACGCCCCCACCTGAGTCGTGTTGAAATGCAATTTTGCGCATTAAATTAAAAAGTTAAGCACATTAATGTGCATAGCAAAAGAGGGAGGAAGGGAGGGGTAGAGAGGAGGAGAAGGGGGAGTGGATGGAGAGAAAGGAATTCGCACTAGCTGCACATGCGATGCAGGCTTTTTGACACTTTTCTTTCGACACTTTGAAGTGCTTTTTAGACTTTGCACAAAGTTTGCTTGCTGCTCTGCTCTCTCTTTTTTCTCTACTCCCTCTCTCTCTACCTCTGGCAGCTAGACAGATGCACAGACACTTGAGAGATACGTAGAGAGTCGAAAACTTTTGGCTACGAGAAACTTTCAAGCATATTTTCTTTCTATTTCTTTGGCCAACTTGTTGCCAAGACTATAACTAAAACGCGTGTAGCCAGGCAAGACGAGTGCACCGGGGCACGAAGGAATACAAGGCAAGGCGGCAGGCAAGCCAAATAAATTTTGCAAAAACTTCAGACAAAACATTTCGCTGGCAATAAATTTGCAGCACAAACACAGACAAGCTGCGAAAAAATCACTCATACGCACTGTTGCCAGTGCCACACAAACTACAGCATACACAATGGGGCCCCAGCCCCCCTCCTATCTTCTCTCACTCTGCTCCTCTTCAACTGGCTTCCTTCCTTCCGCTTCCACACTGACAGTCGGTGTGTCTGTCTGTCTCTCTGTTTGTTTACCCGTCAGTTGCTGCCGTTGGCAACCACCGACTGAGACGTCCTCACCGTCTCATCCTCGTCATCATCATCGTCGTTTTCTTTGTTGTTGTTGAGCACAAAATTGAAAAGTATTTTCAAGCATTGTTGTTTGCCGCTGCCATCCTGTTGCCCTGTGCTGTGTGTGCAGCTTGTAGAGCATAACAACTGTGTCATGTGGCACTATGGAACCCATCGAGTCCATTTATTATGTAAGCACAAAGTAAATATTTGATCGAACATACACGCAACTAATCAATTTGCAGCTCCCATGTCTAGACTAGGAACGGCAAAACTAAGTCGAGGTCGATTATGATGATGTGATTGGATTAATTAAAGAGAACTATACCTTAGAGAAAGAAAGCATGAGTCAAACAGATCCTAAGGACTGTAAAGGAACTAGCTACATTTATGTCTAGTAAACAGGCTATTTATGCCAATATAACCTGTATATATGTTTTATATATATCCAACTAATCAACAATTATAAAATAAGTTCTCCTTAAGTTCTCTTCCTATCAGCGTGTTTTCAATTCGACTGCATCCAAGCAAGTTTTCTTCACTCAGCACTCGATAGTCATCAGCTGCATTGCACGTCTTAGTGTGCGTGCGTGTGTGGCTGTGCGTGCTTGTAGTGGTGTGTGGGTGTGCTGCTTGTGTGTGTATTCTACTTCTAAATTGTTTATATTGCATGCACCGAAATCAGCACTTGAAGGTTTGTTTTGATTGCCATCGATGCGATGTGTTCGTATCGAAAAACTTGTTCGAAACTACTTGAAAAAAGACGACAGCAAAGAAGACCAACAGTAAAGAAAAGACTCAGAAGAGAGAGAGAGAGAGAGAGGGGGAGAGAAAAGGAGCAATAGAACTCTTGCAGTGCTTAATATAATGAAAAGTCATTCAATTGCAATGCGATTGTGTGTGTGTGTGAGAAGAAAGAAGCAGCCAAAAAGGAGTCAAAAAGAGGTTAACTAAATACGAATCGAAACCCTTTGACGGATATCGTTACAACGTACACAGTGGCAAATTGAAAAATGATGATGCCGCTGCTGTTGCTCTGCGTAATTAAAGAAGTTCACTTTGAGTGCACTTCGACCTCTGACCTCAGAGGACAGCGCAGTGTGCAACACATGTGCAACACGCAGCTGTAATTCGCAATGCGGCAGATTCATTTGAAATGCATAAACCAAACCACAAACAATCATATAAAATAATAAATAAATATTTTGTAAAAGGTCAAAGTTTGAGTTGGCAAATGGGAAATGTGAAAATGCGAAAAATAATGGGAAAATATGTGAAAAATGAAAAGTTTTATTTATGAGCCATTTGCACGCGACGTGGCAAGCGCGTCAACTTTAACCCACAAACATAAATGTTTAATGAATAAAAAGGACAATGCGGAGAACGTAGAGAATGAAGTGAAAAGTTGACAGAACTCGCAACGAAACGAGGGGAAGAGAACAGAAATGAACTGAAACGAAACAAAACAGAAACAATACTAAACGGAACAGAAAAGTAGCAAGCGGGACTGAATGGAAAAGGAACAGAAAATCTTCGCTCCCTCTGACAGAATTTAAAATAATTCTAATTCAAATTCGAACAAAACAGAACAGAAACGAAATGAAATAGAACAGAAAAGTAGTAAACGGAACTGAATGGCAATGGAACATAGTTTGCGCGTTCTGGTGCCATCAATTAACATCACTTTCCTTCCTCTCCATCTATCTCTCACTGTCTCTCACTCTGTTTCTCTCTTCCTTTCAGGCTCAAATTGCGAGGAGAACGTGGACGAGTGCATGTCAAATCCATGTCAAAATGGCGGCCTATGTCGAGACCGTAACAATGGCTACACCTGCACCTGCCAGCCAGGCTATCTGGGGGATCATTGCGAGCTGGATGTCGCCGTCTGTGACACGGGTAAGTTGAGGAAGAGCTTCCACAGAGAGAAGGTAGGAATGCGACTAATGGGAATTCTTGCACCTTGTTTGCAGGCACCGGTGCTCGCTGTCAACATGGCGGCGAATGCATTGAAGGACGCGGACTAGAGTTTAGCTGCCAATGTGCAGCCGGCTGGCATGGACGCATCTGCCAGGAGGAGATCAATGAGTGCGCCTCATCGCCATGCCAGAATGGCGGCGTCTGTGTGGACAAACTGGCCGCCTACGCCTGCGCCTGTCCCATGGGCTACACGGGTGTCAATTGTGAGGAGGAGATACTCATCTGTGCCGACAATCCCTGCCAGAACAATGCCCTGTGTCTGATGGAGGAGAACATACCCACGTGCTATTGTGTGCCCGACTATCATGGCGAGAAATGTGAGTTCCAGTACGATGAATGCCAGCTGGGACCGCGTTGCATGAACGGAGGTGTCTGCATCGATGGCGTCGATACCTTCTCGTGCTCCTGCCCGCCTCTGCTGACGGGCATGCTCTGTGAGTGTCTAATGGTGGGTGAGGAATCACTGGATTGCAACTACACTGCGCCAGCTACTTCGGCACCTCCAGTACAGACAGCTACAGTGGCCACGTCTCCTTCCACTGTGGCACCGCCTACCGTGCGACCAGTTACACCGCCAGAAACAACATTGGCGCCCACTGAACCAGTTGCACCGCCAGCAACAACTCTGGCAACGCCGGCTGTGGCACCACCGGCAGCAACAACAACAGCACCCACAGCAACAGTTGCATCCTCCTCCTCTTCGGAAGAGGTTTCTGTGGAGATAAGTGCAACAGCTGCGCCACCAGAGAGCGACAGCCAGAGCATTGGCAAAGATGTGACTGCCACGACAGTGAGGCCACAAGCCTCGCCGGAGCCTACAGCAGAGTCACAGCCTGCACCTGCCACAGGCACCACATACTCATCCTCGTCCGGCTCCGGCTCGTCTGAGGAGAGTCACAGCATTTACACTACCTTGCCACCGGTGCCCGCAACGGGAGCAACCCCCTCCTCCGGCGAGAGCTCCTCCTCCTCTGAAGTGGTCACCTCGGAGGAATATACCACAGTGCGACGTTTCGAAGTCAGCGCCAGTGGTGGAGACTCTAGCGAAGAAGGAGCCACCACTACTACCATGCGGCCCACTGCACCACCGCCACCTCCAGCCAGCGTCACCATAAACGTGGATTATACCTCCTCGAGCGGCAGCAGCAGTTCGGAATCGGTGGAGCAACCACCCATGCCGCCAACCACACCCGGCAGCATTTTCGTGCACAGTGTGACGACGATTGAGACGAGCATCTCGGTGGATTACGGTGCACCCACGCCGCCCACACCGACACCTTATTTCCCACCATACACCACAACGAGGGCTGAGCATCCTCCAACACCTCAGGAGGAGGAGACCACGAGGCATGTGTGGAGCGAGGTGCCCACCACAGCTGCTCCCTTCTTCACCGAGTATCCCGCTGAGGTACTGATCACAACACATCGCACCAGTGCAGGACGCTTTACCACGGTGCAACCACCGGCACAGCAGGAGACGACAATGACGGTGCCACATGTTGACTATGAATCACCATCTCCTGCTGTGTTGGCAACAACGGCACAAACTCCCCACATTGTGGTAACCATACTAGAGGGCGATGCCACGCCCCCGCAAACTACTGTAATGCCACCAAGTCATCCGCTGGATAGAGAGCAGAGCACAACTCTTTTGCCACCACCACCGGTGACAATGCCCACGCAACCGGTGGAGCAGACAACGCAACCACAGCCAATGATAACGGAAGATCTGCAAGGGCCAGTGGTGAATCCGACACCACAGGTTACCACCATGGAACCACCGCGAGAGACAACACAGCGACCTGTGGTGGTGGTTACCCTGCCACCTGCTACAGAGCAACCACCAGTAACGGTGCCACCGACGCCACCCTCCACACAATCAGCACAGACTTTGCCACCACCCACGCCGCCGTTGCATGTCTACAGCACACCAGGGCAGCCAGAGTTGCCAACACAGACCAAGCCACCGTCATCGGTTACAGAGAGCAGTGAGGAAAGCGAAGGTGCCAATACGGTGGCCACCGGTGGAGGCAGAGTTCCCCCTGGTGGGGCAGAGGAAAAATCTGGCGATGTGGATTGCATTAAATTGGGTTGCTACAATGGCGGCACCTGTGTAACAACCTCGGAGGGTTCTCGGGTGAGTAAACCCATTGTCCCTGCTCCTTCCTCACCTTCCGCCTTCTCTTTAGTTCTAGTAGTAGTAGGTCAGCCCCGAGTGGCAATCGATAGACCCTCTCTAGCGGCGTTTGTTTGTTCGATGCGTAGCCCCAAAAACAAAAAAAGGGCGGGTAAAAAAATGAACCCCAGCAGGAAAAACCAAAGTTGGCTACACAATTTTCAACCCTATTGACTCGCTAATTGGCCATGGCGCTGCACACACACCCTTGTTGCACTTGCCCCAAACGCTCCTTGCCTGTTGTGGAGTCATTAAATGAGCGTAAACACTTCAATTACCCTGGCAATAGGCAAACAAGAAAATACACTAAAACAATAACCAATGCAGCAATGAGGTCTTTGTAAACGACTAAGACATACCCTAAACAAACAAATGTTTGTATAGCGTGTTATATTTTAGTAATGCTATTAGTCTAATAGATCTATTCAGCATGAGAAGTGTATCTTAGATTTGATGAAATGAATTTAAAAGAATATCTCGATTGGTTAAGGGCTGTAAACTCAGCTGAGGTCTAATAGAACTTATAAATAAGATGCGGAACCAACGAAAGAATCATTATTTTTTCTAATTCATTTTCGTATAAAATTATATTGAAAATTGTTAAATCGATAATATCTGAGTAAGTTACAAGGGGTTTTTTCATTGTAAAATTTATTAGGTTAAACACACAGAGAGCACAGAACAGTAAGATTTATATCATCATTATACCCTAATGATTTTTTTTTTTTTTTTTTTTTTTTTTTTTTTTTATCAGAGATCAGATTACAAATGTTTCTATAACTTAATGAGCATCTATAGTTGTTTCTTTTCCAAGACTACTTTTAATTTAATCGAAAAGTAGTTTCTGGATACCCTAATTACAAGTAATATTAAAAACAAGTCTTTCAAAAAAGGCATCTCGTGTGTGCAAGTGTAGAAAGTCACAGTAAGGTCTTCAGTTCTTCATTAACAGTACAGCTACAGCTTTACTGTTTTCTTCATAAATGGAGTTCTATCCGTTTACACATACTGACCAACAGATGCGCAACTTTAAAACAAATTCTGCTCCTTAAACATTGCACAGCAATAACAATAATAAAGAGCTGAAATAATAATTATAATTACATTCTGCTTGATATTCTATGCATGAAACTAAGGCAGGCGGGCATAACTATGCTAGTTCCAACTGGTTTCGAATTTAATGGGGTTTTGTAAATGCATGAAACTAGCAGTTGGTAAATAAATCCCCATTAGTTTGCAAAAGGGGTGGAGAGAAACTTTAATCACAGCATTTAATGGGAAACAATGCGCACAAGTCTGGGGAACAACACAGAACAACAACACAAATTGACAAGTCCAAATGGCAAACGCGCAGCTGGGCGACAGACATAGAGATAGGGAGAGAGAGAAGGAAAGTGGATACGCTGGAGAAACGCATATGCATACGAGTATGTCGAATGCCCAGAGCAATGCATAAATAATTATATAGGCTGTGCGAGTGTGTTCTAGCAGTCGGTAAGGGGCATGAACAGAGAGAGAGTGCAGAGAGCCAGCACATTGAGCCTGCAACATTTGTAAGCTGCTTACACGTACATTGCTTGCTTCCAGGCAACACACTGGGATTTTGGTTGAAAACACTCTCTGACTTACACACAGAACAGCACAGAACACACTTAGATGCTGCAAGCCAAGTCCACATTATGTTCAACAATAATAACAACAACAACTACACTTGTATTACATGCAGTGGCGAGCATGGATTTTCATTAAATTGTGAATAGATCATGACAAAGGAACATTTCAAGTTATTTGCCTGATAATTTAACTTTAAAATTATTGGAAAATTGAAAAAAAGGAATCACAATAAATTCACAAAGTATAATAAATAAGGAATTGATGAAAAGAAAAAAATATTTTTTAAAAATTAAAGAAGTAACACATGTTTCATATGTTTCTATTCCAGCAATTTAAAATTCTAATTATCCTAAACTTTGTAAAAACTTTAATGTTTTAAGAACTCTCTCAAACATAATTGATAAAATTCAGTAAACTATATATGGTATGAGTATATTTTCGTATGTTCATATGTTATTAACACACTCGTGTACTCTTCAAAATTCAGGTCTTTTCACGCAAAAGCTTCTTACAGTGTGTGCCTTCTTTTTTCTCTGCTGTTCAACTTGTTATGCACACTTAAAGACATAAATTATTTCACACTTTTCTGTCATTTCCTGTCGAAACTTTTTGAAAATTTTTCAACTCAGGCATACTGACTATATGAGGCCGGTTTCCTGCTCGTGGCACCATCAAATGCCAATTGCTCTTGCAACTGAATAGTTAAGTAGCCTCGTTTGGCCAAGTTACGTTAACATTTCAGGTAAAATCAGACAAAATTTTGCACAAGCTTCACAATTTTGTTCTACAACAAAAAGCCACAAAAGCGTTCCCCAGAAACACAGACAGAGGGATGACGGACAGACAGACAGTCAGTCAGACAGACAGACCGTAGGGCGTTGGTTTGGTTGGTCGGTCGAAGGGTCGGTCTGTCGCTCGGTTAGACAAGCTGCCAAAGTATGCCTATTCAACTATTTATGAAAATACTTGTGGTAATTTTAGACAAAAACAAAAAAAACAACTGTTCTGACTGAAATTTAGACTACAAACAGACGCACACGCTTTGTGCACGTTGCAGGAATGGGCAGGAAAGCGAATCGCTTGTTCATTTCAAATTTTGTGCCTGAAAAATTAAGCAGAAGTTATGAGGCACATGCCAACATTATTGTTAACTGGCAAATCGACAATTTCAAAACAAAGTTTTACAGTCACCCTCATTCAGCGTTATTTCAATGGAGTTTCACAAGAATTTTATGGCATGCCAGGACTATGAAAGTCGAACAGATTGCGCAGGTCTGTGTGAGTGCTTTATAGAGCAAGTATTAAAGTTGGCCACCTAAAATTGAATTTATACCCTTTTTTTTTTTAAATTCTACTTCTACGACGACTTTTTATATTTCAGTAATCTCTTTTATTCTAACCTTAAAATATACAATATAAATTTCAGTTTACTCCCATCATAATACATAATCCTTAAAGTTCTCTTGTTATGCATAAGTCCCGTAAGTTTAATTACAATCAGATTATGAACCAAAAAATAAATTAGTTTTTTCATAGTCTGGCAACACTGTTATGCTTTTTTCTCTGCATTGCCTGCAGCTTTGGTTGGCCTTTACGTAAATTGTGCATATATTTATGGGGGCGACTGTGGTGTGTGCTGTCCCGCTCGTTGATAATGTTTCTGACAGCTGAGCTAATTTAGACATTGAGTAACAGTTTCAGTTTTCGAAAATGCACCTTTGAACTTTCTCACTCTCTCTCCTTTTTCTACACTTTCTCATCAATCTACATATTCTGAGCCACAGCTCTGAGCCAGTTGGCCAACCTGATAACAAAGAAAATAAACGTAATTTTCATAATAAATTTACCGCTTGAGAGAGTGTGGCACAACACCGCAGGATGACTTTGCTATGGCGTCATTGCAGTGCGAGACAGAGAGAGGGGGAGAGCAAGGCGGGCAAACCAAAATGTATGACAGGTCTTAGTGCAAATCTCTGTGCGGGTGAGAGAATGTTGCAGCAAGTGGAAATTATTTCATAGAGCAGATGCCACTTTATTGTTGCCAAGTAATTTAACTAACGGCACATGCACACCCACACACACACACAACCACACACAGAAACACTCTAAACACACACAAGAATAAATCACAGTGCGCCTTTTGTTATTTTGAGCGCTGCGTTACATAAAGAGATAAACAAACAAACATAAATATGCAGCTCACAAAGAGAAGAAAAGAGAGAGGAAGTGTGAGAGAAAGAGAGAGAAGGAAAGAGGTGGGGTAGAGAGAAAGGGATCTAGTCAAACAGTTAGACAGACACTTACATATGTCAGCTGTCATTTCGTTTACCCAAGTGGACTGTGACGGGTTGTGCGGTGGAAAAGCTTATGAAAAACCATATTTTTAACGTGTCTAGTCAGAAAGACACACAGCACGTGTGAGAGAGACAGAGAGAACGAGAGAGAGAGAAAACAGCATAGAATAGGGTAGCAAGTGTGGGCGAGTGAAAGCTGCAGCACGCAAAGTGGCACTCGCACTCAGCGAAAGTCACTCGTAAAGTGGCATTAAGCACATTTCAAGTGCCAGCCCCGCGCGACGAGTTTGGGGGTTTTTCGCAAATGTTTGCCTGACTATTGCCTCTCTTTCCCACTCTATCTCCTCTCTCTTACTCTCTGCCTCCCGCCATTGCGTTCTGGCGGCGCCAAAAGCCGACGCCACTAATGAAAAGTTTGTTGAGCCCTTTTAGATGCTCACCACATGTCTGTGTGTTGTCCGTGTCCCTTTCTCTGTGAGTATGTGTGTGTCTGTGTGTGTGTGTGTGTCTCCCTGTCTGCGTCTGCATTGGTAGCATGTATCACAGTGAATGGTTCTCCATGGCCTCCTCACCGTAATGCGTCCTGAGTGTCGTCTTTGCGCCGAGCAACTGTTCCCAATGAGTGCACTTCAGTCATTTGCAAAAGCCTTTCACCATTTGCCACCGTTGACATTCCCATTCCGGCGTAGGGACGGGGGGCCACAATTAGTTTTGCTCCTGCTCATTTGACATTATGCAGCTGTCAAAATGAGTTTAAATTATCGCACGATGACAAATCTTCTGCAGCAAAAGGCACTTTTGACTATTCGCAATGTGCTCAAGCTGTGCCGAGTTGGAATATCATCATTAAAGCCAGAAGGGTTGCCTACGTTGGGCGCCATCATACAAAAAATTAGAAAATAGGTCTAGACTTGTTTGAGAAAGTTCTGAAAATAAATGGATTTTGTGTTTTCTGGTATTCCCCAATATATAGCCCACGTTGGGCGCCATGACAGAAAATATTAGAAAGTTAATCTAGTTTTGTTTGAGAAACGGTTGAAAACAAATGCGTTTCGGTTCTTTTTATTTGCTAACCTATTTTGCTCACGTTGGGCGCCATCATTGTAAATATAAGAAAATAAAGACATTGATTTTTAAGAAAGGCTGTTAAAATTATGTTCGTTATGATTCTTAGGTCATTGTCTAGCCTATCCTAGCCTACGTTGGGCGCCATAAGGGAACATATTACTAAATTGGTTAAAATATTTTAAAAAATCTTTTGAAATTTGATTTTTCAATGGTATTAGCTTCTAAATTACCTTTAATTACTCATAATTAAAATAAGGCATTTCATTAAAAAAGAATATGAATACAAGTAGAATTTATGGCTTCATTTAGCTCATGAGGGGACGAAGTTTGTTACTCTAATTTAGTCCAAAATATTCAGTAAGGCTGGACCGAAAACTATAAACTGAAAACTGGTACACAGCAAGTTTTCACATAACGGAATGCACGCGGAAAATGGCGCACCAGAAATTACTCCTACTTGCACCATGCAACACACACACACACACTCACAATACATTGCCCCTTGGGGCGTGGCGGTGTGCATGTTTTGGTGAACAACATGACCCTGTAAAGCAGATGCATTGAGCTGCAGTCTGGTACATGATGAGAACGCGTCAACAAGAACCTGACACGCCTCCCCTCGTGCAGCTGCAACAACAAGGCGTTAATTTTTGTATCATGTTCTTTCCGAGCACACGAAAAACACAGAATGAAAAACACAAGCAGATTGGATGCGCAGCCTTTAAGGCATGCGCTGAATCCTTTGACTGCCTGTTAGACAGGCATCTCGACGGAATACCATACCCGTGCTTCACCCACGAGGCGCTTATTATATATGAGAGCTGATTATTTTATGCGAAAGGGGAATTGAAAGTTGCTTCAACTGTTGTTATGCTGTTTTTAGCTGATAATATACAAAATTTCACGTCATCTGCATACCAAGTTTTCAAGATGCGTGATCAAAGTTTTTTATAATCTTCAAATTCCCCAAGTCATTGGCATGCAGAGCATATAAGGTGCGCAGAATATAAAATAATAATGAATGAGAGAGCAGAAAATTTTATAAAAACCATAAGTGGGAAAATTGTTTTGTTCTCCCTTTGGAAAACCAATGGGGAAACAAAAATTTTAAAGCAATGCAAATTATAATCAATTGGGGATTGAACTCAAACCTAAATAAAAAAAAAAGGATATTCCTTTTCATAAAATTAAATATACAATATTCAAGTAAAAAAGGAATTTAACTGACTGCGGTTTGAGTTGCCTCTTCAAAAGTTCAGTAAATGCAGTTTTTAATGGGCTATAAATTGGCGTGGCGTATCAATTACAGCAAAACTGTCGTAAGTATGGCAAAAATTGCATGTGCATTGAAGCCAAAGTAAATTGGAACAATTTTAATTTATTTTTCCGCGCCAAACAAAGTTGCCTGGCTGAGTCCTGCTGCGAACAGGACCTTGTCCTCGTCCCAGTCCTCTAGCCATAAGTTGTAGCGAGGCCAAAAATTCCAATAAATTGAAAAGCAATATGAATTAACTTTTTGGCTCGCTTCTTGGCTGCATCTTCGTCCTGCTGCTGCTGCTACTACTGATGCTGGTGCTGCATTGTCCTGGTTTTAATAATTTATGCCCCACAATGGGACACTTTAAGTGCAACGCCAACTGCAACAAGAAGCTGCCAATGAAGCGCCCCCAAAACTTTTGTTGTAACTTTTGCTTTAACCAACGAACAAAAATAAACAAAAAAGAGAGCAGAAATGCGGGCACGTAAAAGAGGGAGAGAGAGAGAGAGAGACCGGGACAAAACCCACAGACGACCCCATCAAATTGAACAAATGAAGTGCAAGCCAACTGGGGACTACGAACTGGAAAGCTGTTAACTGGCAACAGCCTAGGGAGAGAGAGAGAGGTGCCCAAGCAGGCAGAGTCTGCATGCCTGCCTGGGGTACCTAATGGAAGTTGGCCATATGTTTGCGAAAATATGAAAATAATAAAAGCCCCACTCCTCACTCTCTCTCTCTCTCAAGAACTTACTCATGTTCTGCTCGAACTCGTTTCATTACCAAAGTTCTGGCATCTTGTGCTCTCTTTAGAGCATATTGAAATTGATAGCTTCAAGTTTGAGAAAAACTACATAAATGCCATTCAAGAGGTGCTTAAATCAAAAGTTTCAGAATAAAGACAGGCTGTGCATAATTGAAATAACAGTGAATATTATATTAAAGACTTTTAAACTGTCTCTACGTCAATTTATTGTCCTTTGTTCTCCATTTATAGCTTAATTCGAAAATTAATCTCTAACTTTCTTTCTCTCTCATCCTCCACAGTGCGTCTGTCGCTTTGATCGCCAGGGACCTCTCTGCGAACTGCCGATAGTTATACGCAATGCGGCCTTTTCTGGCGATTCGTATGTATCGCATCGCATCTACAAGGATATAGCACAACACGAGGTCCTCGATGCGGTACTGCCAATGCACATACAACTGAAGGTGCGCACGCGGGCTACCAACGGATTGATCATGTTAGCCGCAGCTCAAGGTACCAAGGGTGGTCACTACATGGCGCTGTTCCTGCAGAAGGGTCTAATGCAGTTCCAATTCTCGTGCGGATTGCAAACGATGCTGCTGAGCGAACTGGAAACGCCCGTTAATACGGGCCATGAAATTACCATTCGAGCTGAGTAAGTGAAACGCCCTCGCCACGGAATGCAATTATGTGGTTCCCACTGGAGGAGATTGTGTGTGCATGTGGAGGTGTATGTGTGTGTGTGTGCAAGGGGTCAAACAAAGTGGCCATCGTGCTCCGCCGCGCTGCATCCCGCCCTCTGGCGAAGCACTTTGATGGGAATGAGAGAGTTCGGCATGTTAATTAACTTTTTAAACTGCGCCTGACACGAGTGTCGAGTGTCGGGTGTCACAGAGTGCAGCGTACAACGGGAGGTGAGGGGACTGTTCGGGTCAGCAGCTGCTGCCGCTTGTGGGTCACGATGTGGGTCATTGTCAGGAGGAAAGCCATTAAAGCCTGCCTTGTGTCGATTTCCATGCCGTTTGGCCACCACAAATTATAATGCTTCAAGTGTAGAATAAATTGCTCGGCTGCTTTTTCCTTTCGTTTGGTTTTCCACTTTTTTGTTTGTTTTTTTTTTTTTTGCTTTTTTACTGTTTGTGCAACATTACCCGAAACCGCATGGCAACCCCACAAGCCACACCCCTCTCCGCGGCACTCACTGGCCCCCAATGCCACTCCACTCCACTCCATGCACGGCATTCGACGATCCTTGGCTTCGCATTCATGCGTAATTAGTTGGCGTAGTTGGTTTTTGGCTGAAATTTAATTTGCCGCATTTGCTGTGCTGCGTTCGCAACGGAAGCGGAAGTTGAATGGCTGCGCTGGCCCCTCAAGGGAGAGGGTGCAAGAAGAGACACAGAAAAGTGGGAAGCGTGTAGAGCACCCCGCGCGAGTGAGGAAGTGGGAAAGGGAGTCAGAGCAAGCGAGAGTAATGTGGGGCTCGTGCGTAATTAATCGTTTAACTAACAGTTTCTGGAAATTGCAGCACTTTCAAATGAGAAACGTAATGGTGTAAAAGACAATTGCGATAACAAAGGCATCGCAACTGAGTTCGCTTCGTATCTTTGTGGTATCTAAACGAGCGGAAGACGGAAGATGCCGCCAACGAGGCACAGAAAATTGATGTGCTGGATAAAGTTAGGCAATCAGCTGAATAAATAGTTCTCTCTCTCTAAGAGAATTCCTGCTTAAATTGGTTTATAGTTCTTTGCTTAAGAATGTATGATTTAGAATTATATCAAAATTTTATGTTTGATATTATACATTCATAATCAATGGTCCACACAATTTCTAACTAAGTCTTTGCTTTGATTCAATGCATTGTAATGTCTTTTGGGCTTCTACTTGAAACCTAACCTCAAAGTCAATATTGCTCACATAGTAATAACACTCTATAGCCGCTCCTTGTATTCACCTCTCATTAACATCTGCCAACTTGGCCACAAAACCAACTGAAGTGTACAAGCAACCGTAACTCAAATGTGTGGCTAACAGTAGAGAGCCTCAGTGAAGTGTGGAAGAACATATGAACACATATGTATAATATATAAATACTTGCATATATATTGTACATATGCATACATAAATAAATATATATTTTTGTACATGTTCTCTTTCCCTGGACACTTGATCTTTTCATTTATGCAGCAATTGACAAGTTCACAATTCAGTCGAGTGCAATTACTTGGGATTGCTTTGCATAACATTTGATGGAGAATTACCAAGTAATCATTTTATAAAATCAACAAGCAAACGAATTCCCACAGCACAGAGCAAAATAGACAAGTCATGGCATAAACAGCACATTAAGGAATAAATATATCAGCCGGAATAGTAGATTGGTGTCCCGGCAAGTGAATACTGGTAGTGCGAGTATGAGCAACGACAAACACCAGAATGTTGGCCTATATAAATTATTTAGTGTCTTGTGGGAGTACAGCGAATGGTTTGAGAGGGAAAGAGAGCAAGAGTAACGGTCATTTGATGTCCTTTGCTCTTTTTCTCTCGCTCTATCTCTGACTCTTTCTGTTCGCTTGCTTGGTTTTATGACTATCGAATCGACCACAAATTTACTTTTTAGCACTTGGTCCCAGCTCGGGGCATGGTGCATGTGGTACGAAAAACTGCGTCCAACAGTGGATTTACGAGCAACAAATTTATGTTTGTTGCCTATTTTTATTTGCCTTGCGTGCTTAATGGCCATGCACAGCAAAATGGCCGCAAAATGAGGCAGGACCAAGCAGGGAGGAGTGACGGCACCTTCTTCTTTCACTCCACTTGCTTCATAGCTCACCCAGCGGCGATTAAGTGTCGCCTTGTCGCGACACTGGCAATGAACGTAGGACCTTCCTACAATGAACTAGTTTATCCCACACACACGCACACAGACACACACAAATATACAGGCACACAATTATGATTGTCCTGCGGCCAAGGAACTTGTGCAACTTTCTCCTTTCATTTTGGTCTAGAGGTTTTCCTTTTAATGGGCCTAATGCCCCAAACAATTGACATTTTACTTAGAGATCTTGCAACAATTCCTTCGTGTAATTAGAAAGCAATAACAATTACCGTTAGACGCCACTTGCCTCTAATTATTGCCATTGCGTATTATGCAAATCAAATTAAGTGCAATAATTACTAAAAAAAACTTTGCCGCCGCCATTTTAAAAGCTTTTCTCTTGCCAGACAAAAAAGGAAGAAGAAGACTGAGCAAAAGTTTTCCTCAACTGTGGAGGAGGTTGGGTGGAAAATCAAATTGGCCACATCAACAACAATGGAAATTGAATTTATTGTTTAATCAACCAAAGCTAATTGCTCTAAAAATAAAGTATCTCAAGCTGTGAGTGAAAAGTATCTCGAACTCAGCGAATATCTTCGAGTAGCTAACAATTTATTCGCTAATTGAGTTTGCCTTGGCATTGATTCTGTTCTAAGAAGCAGCGCTTTGTGGTTTGAAATTATATCTCAATTGACCTGATATTGATTATGTGATACACTAAGTGCTAGTGGTTGTGAGGGTAATTATCTTTTTAGACATGTTTTGTCATCTGTTCAGTTATTCAATTACCTTGATACTAACATTCAATGCTTTTTCCTGGCATTTTTCTCATCAATCATGGCTTACAAATCGGTTAAGCATCATTGGCAATAAAATAATCGTAGTTAAAGTTTAAACAATCGGATAAAACCTTTAAACGTACTTTTTTCGATGCTTCTCTGATTGATATCACAATTGCGCAAATGAAAAAAATTATTGTGAATTTACTGAAAAATACCTTACATTTATTTTGTAGACTTGAATGAAAGATACCCTGCAGTCAACAATATTTTACAGAGATATAATTCTCGCTATTGATTTTCTTACTGAATATGTGCATAATATATTCTTTCAACCTATATTTTACTCAACAACAGAGTACACAATTTCGTATCACTATTTGCCCAATAAACACTAGCATTTTAAATGTAATAAATGTGCACAAGAAGTGATAAAGAGAGAGAGCGAGAAATAAGAGATAAGATTGGCTAGTTCAGTGAAAATTGAACAAATTATATAATATAAAAAACTCGGACAGACAAATAAAACGAAAATACTTTTACAAAAAGCAGTTCAACTCGAGAGCATTCCAATAAAAGCAGGTGACATTTGCTATATGAAACAATATAAAAATTCCACACTCGAAGCTAAAAAAAAAAAAAATAGACAAAACAAAAGAAACCAAATATACAAAAAAAAAGTCAACAATTCTCTGCCGCAATATGGAAGGGTCGAAAATTCCGAATCAGTTTTTGTGCCTTGCCGGACGAAACAAATTTGACAGTCGATTGACATTACAACCAATTGGCGGTTCGGGATTGCACAGTGGAGCAACAATTATGGAGACTATAATCAGTGAACATATAATTAAAAACTTACCAGATTGAGTCCTAAAGGGAAATATATTTACCGATTATCCTGACTGGCTTAATAAAGTCAAAATAAAACATTTGATTTATGTTTGCTGGTTTCAGTTTTCAATAATCTAACAAACTTAAATATTATTGTTTATTTTTTTAACATATTTAGTCAACCAACTTTACATGATCCAGTATCAAAGCATATTTCATATGTTATATAAATATTTGTACACTAAAACATAACGTTATGTTTGTTTATTTACTTTGCAAATATTTGTACTTCATAAAAATTTCCTAGTTTTTTTTGCAATCTATATTTGTATATCAAGCTGTTCGTCATTTTAAAACGTTACAAATGTACCACAAAAAATGGAGTTTTTCTTTGTTGGTTTTTTTCTAACTTTTGCCACACAGTGCACAATGAGCAAGTTGGGCAGCGCAAAAGGTCAGTTGAGAGGAAAAAATCTGCCTGATACGAGGGCTTATGAGGCATTTTTGTGCGGGCGTCATAAATATTTGCACGCTTCGGCATGTTGAATATAACTTTTTCTTATTTGGTTTTCTTTTGGCTCTTTTAGTATTTTTCTCTTCTTCTCTTTTTTTTGCTTGTGTCCTGAAAGGCAACGAGAAAAAGTTGCCCGCAGTGTGCGGCATATTAAATATTTTATATGTGCACTACCCAAACAGGACTAAAAGACAGCAACAACAGGGGAATGGGATTGGGAATGGGAAAGGGGTCGTGACAGGGTGGAGAACTTTTATCGCAGCTCATCCTCACAATTGCGTTCTGTACTTTCAGATTGGACTTCAGCCGCAATTACACGCATTGCAATGCCTCGCTGCTCGTCAACGACACGTTGGCCATGTCCGGGGATCAGCCGACATGGCTGAAACTGTTGCCCCCACGCCTGCACACGCCCGAGGTCATATTGAACACTTGGCTGCATTTGGGCGGCGCCCCCCAAGCGCCAATTGGCCTCATTATCGAACTGCCGCCGGCGCAGAGCGGCACAGGATTCACCGGCTGCCTGCATACACTGCGCATCAATGGCCAAGCGCGCGAAATATTTGGGTAAGTGTTCTTTTATGGCCGTCAGACTTGCCTACCCTCGGGGCCCTAATGAAGAGAGTACGCGAAGTTATGATGCTGCTGCTGCTGCTGCTGCCTCTTAAATGTTTATGCCACATACGACGCAACCAGAGCCTTCAGGCAAGCCGAAAAAATTCACCACAAAGTTGCAGGTGGAGCTGAAGCAGCTGAAGCAGGATAAAGAAAACTGTGTGCAGTAAAGTCGTCTGTAGGATTAAACGGACAGTAAGCCGAAAAACAGGACAGAGAGAGAAGAAAAAAGTGAGCAAATGAAAAGGCAGCAAGGCATAAGCAAGCTCACAAGAAGGAAAGACTTTGCAAAAAGTGGCAAAAAGGAAAACTGAAAAGTGACAAATTGTACAAGCGGAGAATACCTCAATCAAAAGCGTAAATAATTTAAAGTGCTACAGCTTTTTTAACGGGTTTGTTGGGGGAGAAAAGAGGTGGGGGGTGAGGGGTTGTCAGATTGTCAAAAAGTCTGAAAATAACTTTGCAGATTTGATTGCTTTTTGAATTGTGCAAAAGGAAGAAAATCAATTATTGACGAACAGAAACTCACGATAGTAGACGATAGTAATGATAATTGAATTGCCGTTTAAGTAGCAGACAGATAAATGCTTTAAAGTCTGAGAACTTAAGAAATTTAATTTTGTTTATGTATTAAGTGATTTTTCAAGATTTGATTTAGGAGACAATGTCCTTATAATGGATAATCCCTTAAACATAAAACATAAAAATTTGCGAAAATAGGTTTAAAGAGCTGAGCTGAGCTGAGCTTATGTTAAATGAACTAAATTAGTAATAGTATCTAAACATCAAATTAAAAATAGGAAGGTTAGATACATTATTTATCTTATATCTTAAATTAATTAAACTAAAATGTAAATTAAACTTTGTTTGAAAATATCTTAATTCACTTAATATTTTCCTAATGAATTAGCCTTCAGAAGTGGAAACTATCGCATCACGAGAATAGGTTACAATAGCTAAGACAAGGTTAGGTGACTTCAGATTAGGTTTATTTATCTAAAATCTACAAAAAAGTTTTTTATTTAATACTTCGAACCATCTTATAATCTTCAAACAAACTTGACCCAAAAATACATTTAAAAAAGAAAACTATCACATGGCGAGAATATGTCAAACAAGATTTGACCAAAACATAAATGAAACTTGGTTTCTTGGTATATATAGTATTTTCCTAACGAATTACCGCAGATAATTCATTAAAACAGAAAACTATCGCAATAGCTAAACTCTTTGACAAACAGCTGACAGATAAAATGTCAACCTCCAAAAGGGTATTATGAGTTTGGAAATGAAAAAACAGACGTTGCAAGTGCTAGGAACGAAGCTTACTGAGAGAAAAACAACTAGGCGAGAAATACGGAAACCATTCGTCAGCGCATTAGCGCACTGGACAAGGGAGGGACAGATGGTCGCCGACAATGAATGGAGGGAGGGGTTTGGGCAGCACAGCAGTTTGGATTTTGGGTTGGGTTGGATGGTGGACGAGGTGGCAAGTGTCAGGGAAAATGACACGCTGACAGCTGCGGGCTATTTCGACGTGCCACGACACGACGGTGGCGTTGCATAGTGCAGAAGAACGGCCTGTTCAATATTGACAGACGAATTAGTAGGGTCATGAAATTAGGAATGACACTAACCGACCCCATAATGTGATAGCATTCTCCATTACTTTACATCCTTTCCCTCTTCTGCCCTTTCAATCCATCTCGATAGCGACGCGCTGGATGGTTTTGGCATTACGGAATGCGGCTCATTGGCCTGCTTATCGAGTCCGTGTCGCAATGGCGCTGCCTGCATCAAGATTGAATCAAACGAGCTTGACGAGAACGGCGACAAGGCTGAGAAATGGAAATGCAAATGCCCAACCGGCTATATGGGGCCGACTTGTGAGATATCTGTCTGTGAGGACAATCCCTGTCAATATGGTGGCACTTGTGTTCAATTTCCGGGCAGCGGTTACCTCTGTCTCTGTCCCCTGGGCAAGCATGGACATTACTGCGAGCACAGTGAGTAGTAGTAATGAGCATTGGGTAAGGGGCAAGCAAGCTAATCTATCGTTACCTCTCCCCAAAAGACCTCGAAGTGGCTCTGCCCTCATTCTCGGGCAGCGTCAATGGACTATCATCGTTTGTGGCCTACACGGTGCCCGTTCCATTGGAATATTCACTGGAGTTGAGCTTCAAAATATTGCCACAGACCATGTCGCAAATCTCGTTGCTTGCCTTCCTCGGCCAGTCGGGCTATCACGATGAGAAGAGTGATCATCTGGCAGTTAGCTTCATACAGGGCTACATAATGCTCACATGGAATCTTGGCGCTGGACCACGTCGCATATTCACACAGAAACCCATTGACTTCCGGCTGGATGCACCGCGTGTACCGTATGAGATCAAAGTGGGTCGCATCGGTCGTCAGGCTTGGCTCTCCGTGGATGGCAAATTCAACATAACTGGTCGTTCGCCTGGCAGTGTGAACCGCATGGATGTGCTGCCCATACTCTATCTGGGTGGCCATGAGATTGCCAATTTCAATACTCTGCCGCACGATCTGCCGCTGCACTCGGGTTTCCAGGGTTGCATCTACGATGTGCAGCTCAAAGCGGGACAAGTCACAGTGCCACTGCAGGAGACTCGCGGCGTGCGTGGTCGCGGTGTGGGACAGTGCGGCACGCGTGAGTGCCATCGACATGCCTGCCAGCACGATGGTGCCTGCCTGCAGCACGGAGCAACCTTTACGTGAGTATAGGGAATCACAAAAGTTAAACTGTGATCACATCTCTTTCCATTCTTTCAGTTGCATCTGCCAGGAGGGCTGGTATGGTCCACTCTGTGCCCAGTCCACCAATCCCTGTGACTCTTTCAATAACAAATGCTACGAGGAAGCAACTTGTGTGCCACTGGTGAATGGCTACGAATGCGACTGTCCCGTCGGACGTACGGGCAAGAACTGCGAGGAGGGTAAGCAAGCTACCTTTCGTATTCTATCCAATTCTATAATCTATTCCTCTCACAGAAATACGTTCGCTGAGCGACGTCTCACTGACGGGACGGCGTTCCTATCTGGCGGTACGTTGGCCCTATCTGTACGATGGCGGTGGTGATAAGTTGGGTGCCAAACGTTCCCAAATGGTCAGTTATCGCAACTTTACCAAGAAATTGATGCCACCCAAACCGATTTCGACGCCGAGCACACACTTTGTGATGAAGCTACTGAACGAAGTGGAGAAACAACGCAGCTTCTCGCCTGTGCCTCTGATGGGATCCAAGACATTCGAGGAGCATCATCGTGTGCAGTTCTTCTTCATAGAGTTCCAACTAAGACCGCTCTCCGAGCGTGGTCTTCTACTCTATTTCGGTACACTTAATAATAATCAGGACAAGAAAATTGGCTTCGTTTCGTTGTCGCTACAAGGCGGCGTTGTCGAGTTCCGCATTTCGGGACCAAGTAATCATGTCACTGTGGTTAGAAGTGTTCGCATGTTGGCCATTGGTGAATGGCATAAGATCAAAATGGCACAACGAGGTCGCTGGCTAACACTATGGGTAGAAGGTAGTGCCTCCTCGGCGCTGGCTCCATCGGCCGAGGTGCTGGTCGAACCCGATTCATTGCTCTACATTGGCGGTCTCAAGGATGTCTCTAAGCTGCCACACAATGCCATCTCCGGTTTTCCCATACCATTCCGCGGCTGTGTACGTGGACTTGTTGTCAGTGGCACGCGAATTGTGCTCAACGAAACCAACATTGTGGGTGAGTAGTGATTATCAAGTGATTATTATTGAATACTTTGATCTTATCATCTTAAGAATTTATTTTGATAAAATCAAATTGAAGAGTTTCAGGAAATCTTCTCCTGATAGTTTATTGTAATCAGAACAGAGAACCCAAAGAGATTCAAGGAATCTTAAGATATAAGCTCCTTTTTTCCTGCATATGACATGGGATCTTGTTCTTCTCTTATTAAACTACTTCATAACGTGTATACATTAATCTTTGCATTCTCATTTCCTTCGATGCAGAATCTCGCAACATTCGTGATTGTGACGGCACTGCCTGCGGTGGTGACTCATGCGAATCTGGCGGCCATTGTTGGCTGGACGAGAAGCTGCAGCCGCACTGCATTTGCCCGGACTACGCCAAGGGGGACCGCTGTGAATACTCAGAGACCTGCAAGCTGATACCGTGCAAGAATAACGGACGCTGTTTGCGTAGTGGACGCTGCTCATGCCCCAATGGCTGGGGAGGCTTCTACTGTGAAATTGGTGAGTGAAGAAGAAGATGTGACGATAGTTCAACGACCTTCATGCAGCACTAATTGAAAGTTTCCGAAGCTCAACGAGATGGAGAAGGAGGCTAGCAATGCGGGGAGGAGTAATACAGTTTTTTAATTGCAAACTCGTGTGTCGACTTGTCATTTCCTGACGCTAACTAAAAATGGGAGGCTCAGTGGGGTGAGGGGGGAACCGAGGCAAGGGAAAGGCAATTCGTCATCGAATTAGTCAAGCGACAGATGTTTAGTTAGCGCTTAATGTCCGTGACAACCGGCAGCAGCGAGCGTAGCAAGAGCAACACTCACTGAGCAAACAGCAACAACAACAGCAACAACAAGAGAGAACCCATAAATCACTTTGCTTGAAAATCTTCGAGAAACGAGTTTCATAAAGTTGAAGTTCAATGTGTCAGTCGTCGTCAAGTAAAAGTTTTTTATTTCATTTCATACAGAAGCCACGAGTAGATCTTAAAACGTCAGATAACCGCTATCATTTTCGGTTGAAAAGTCACTTTTATCTGATTTGTTATTATTTTTCTCTCTCTTCCTCCCCCTTTCTTTTTCCTCTTTCTACAACGGCCAAACAAGTTTTCAATTTCGAATGCTAAAAGCAAACGACAAAATAAAACAAACTAGACAAAAAATCAAATCCAACACAACATTATTATTATTATAATTAGAGATCTGCAGGTTGTGACAGGGAATGAAGAGGAAGGGAAGGGGCATGTGCGGGGGGATGTTGATGAATATACAAAGCCATTAACACAGCACCATGAATATTACGCTTCGCTGCGCAGCGGGGTCAGGAAGTTGAGTTCGCAAAAAAAAATAAAAATTAAACCAACCTAACCAAAACATTAACCAAATCACACCGAAATTAGTTCTCTAAAATAGGTTCAATGTGCTGAAATAATGGGGAACCAAATTGAAAATGCGACCTATTTTTTTTTTTGAGTATTATTATAATTTTCATGCCCCAAATCGCATTGTGTATACCGATCTATTTGAATAGGTTCAATGTGCTGAAATAATGAAGAACCAAATTGAAAATTCGACTCTTTTTTTTTTTTTTTTTTTTTTTTTTTTTTTTTGTATCATTATTTATTTTCATTTAATAATCAAAGAACCGTTTTTTTGTCATATCGTAAATTATGAAATAGATTAGATCTTGTTTGCTATAGCTCCCGTTTTTGCATTAAAATAAATAAATATTTATTAGTTCAATCCCCAAGAAGAAGGAGAACTCCAGACAGCATCTGCGGATCACTTCGGATTTAGGGGGCCATAAAAAAGTTTTACGACTCTTTGAAAGCATTTGACCAGGCTTCGTTATACAATTATCTGGTCCTCCGCCTCCCCGCCGCACAATCAGCTGTCTTTTCGCCAGCCTTTCACTTATTAGCAAAGTGAATTAACATGCCACTAATAACAATAAGCAATAAACAAGCTGGAGAAAACACGAAGCAACAAGTGCAATCAAGTTACGAGTGGCGACAGGCGAAGAGAGACGAACAGTTGAAGCTGAGGCCGAAGAAGAAGAGACCGAAAGACAACAAAGCGAATCTGAGATCTGAGCGAGTATACTAGAAGCAAATTGTAGGCAAGAGATTAGATTGATCTAGAGATGTGCAAGAGTCGGAAAAAAAGCGTGTCTGGGTAGAATTCAAAATAAATGGTCTACAATAAATTCAATAAAAAAAACGCTCTATATATACCTGTAGAAGTTCTTTATATAAGAACTGCAATGGTTTTACTTTTCAATTTGTTCATCGCACACTTTCGTGTCACGAAATGGTAAAACGACACGAGACACGCTCTAAAGTGAAGCAAAAGAGCGGCATGAAAACGAGATCAGGGACTTAACAATAGCATAATGAGACTCGGGTGATCGTAATGCAGATGCTAATGATCATGTGTGAATAGTAATGACGTAGATTGCGTTACCAAGTTGTAGTCAATGCTGTAATTTAATTATGCACTCACACACACACATACAATGTACAATGTATGTACATGCAATATGTTTAATGCATCGACTAGACAACACTTCCCGATCTCTGACTCACCTCGTCTTACTCACTCATCATCTCCCCCTTTCTTTCACTCTCTCTTCTCTCTAGCTCTGAGCAAGCCCACAACGCCGAGTTTTCGTGGCAATAGCTACCTGATCTTGCCACCCCCTCGCATACCGATGAAAGACAAACGTCGCGGCCCTTCGCTCTATGTGCGACCTCGCGAAGCCATACAAATCTCGTTGAACTTCTCCACCATCGAACCGGATGGTTTGCTGCTCTGGAGCGAACACGATCAGTCGAAATTCTTGGGTCTTGGCCTGGAGAATGGTCACCTGAAGCTGGCCAGCAATCTGCTGGGTAGCAACAATGATACGGTGCAAGCTCCAGCCAGTGGCTTTGTGGCGGATGGTGCATGGCATGGAACCAGTGTGCTACTGGATCGTACGCGCCTGGAGCTGCAGCTGGATGGCGAAGTGATATTTACAGAGCGACTGCCGGAACTCAATCGCCGATCATCAACATGGTCATCAACAACAACAACAACAGTTCCAACATCGATGCAGCGGCGAGGCAGCAAAGAGCCAACGATCAGCTATGAGGATGTCTTTTACTTAGGTAAGATGCACCACTGTGACGTCACATGTAGACGTGCCGTGCAACGGCGCTCACCTTTCGATTTCGATTACATTTCGGCATTGTTGCATTTGCCACACATAAATTATAATGCAATTGCAGACTTACCGTTGCTGTTAATTAATACTGCAAGTTACTTTTGGTTTTTGTTGTTTGTTTTTTGTTGTCTTTCAATTCTCCCACTGCATCGTCAAGCTCAGCTTGATTTGTGTACACGCATTTAACATTTAACGCCGGCCCGCCGTTGTGACGAAATGCGTGTATGTGTGAGTGTGACAGAAATGGAGATACCAATCACTGTAGGAAAAAGCAGGATAGCTGCGTACTTTCTTTACTGCATGTGCACAGAATTACAAAACGAAACACCGAGAGATCGACTGTTTGTTTAACATGACAAACAGTGCTTAGAAAATTTATCACAACGCTATAAATATTTCATGATTTTTAAATGAAACAAAACTTCAGCAAAAACTTCAAACAAACGCTGCGTTTAGGGGAGCTTAAACAAAACACTAAGCCCCAGTTAGTTGGAGATGCGCTTGGACACAAACAGAGCGCCTATCGATTTATTTATTTATCGATCGAAAGTCATTTTGTTAATGCTCAAATGATCTACACGGCTTATAATTATTCCAATTCAAATTATTAATTTATTAAAAACTAATAAAAATAATTTAAATAATAACGAAATTCAGAAAATTATAAACTCTTAAATAATAACTTAAAATGTGCTGTTAGTTGTGGCTACAGTGTACATTAACAGAGCTCTGTTAACACACAGCTGACTGTAATATTTTCGACTATCTGGCAACGCCATGCTTGTGATTTCAACTGAAATTTGAATTTTTCATTTTACAGGTGGCTTCCCCAATCAAGAATCGGTGAGCAAGCGGACACAAGGTCGATACTTTGAACCATTCAAAGGTTGCCTGCAGGACATTCAATTCGGTGCAGAGCCAACGGCCGTTATTAGCGACTTCTCGGCGTATCAAGGCGAAAATATTGGCTCTTGTGATTTGCACGGTGACGAGCCAATTGTTGTGTAAGCCAACGAACAAATCAAAAATTAAAATAAAATAAACACCCAAATAAAGAAGTTAAGTAAATAGAAACAAAGATTGTGTAACCTATCGTATATTTATGTGAATTGCAATTATAAAATGGTGGACGAAACTTCAAGTAAAACTGAAATCCGAAAAAAATAGTTCTTAAGCTAAACAATAAGGAAGTTTATATTCGCAAATGTCACTAAAAAAAAAAAAAGAAAAAACGAGAAATTGAAAGTATACATATGGAACCATATTAGCAAACGAAAGGGAAAGTAATTTTGTAAATTTTATAGAAATAACTGACAAAAATGGAGAAAAAAAGATTAGAATAAAAAAATTATCTTAACCATCTGAGAAATAACACCGTGTTTTTTCATAACGAGTCGAACGAGTACTATGAAAAGGCACATGAACAAAATTATAGTTTAGGATCTAAATCTAGCGAATATACCAGATACTTCTCTTACTTAAGTGATATTTAATGTGGAATAATGAAACACCTAAAGAAGCATATGACAAACCAAGATAAACTTTCTTAATCGAACTCTTTTAAATGAACTAAGTATATGATATTGTTTTGTTAGACCTGATTTTGTTATAAAAGTGTTGGCATTTCTGTTAACCATGTTGATCTCTTACCTATGTATGTACTATGTGTTCTCTATCAAACTTTAATACTGCCCTTATAACGATTTCTGCCATTTTCATTTTGAAACGCAAACCAAACACTCAAATTTAGTTAGGTACCAACTATTGTTTCCCCCAAACGTTAAATTGGCATTATGCTACTCAAATTGACGCCATTTAGTTGCCTTGTAGTAAGTTAGCATAATATTGTCGCTATAATTTATTCAAGAAAACAAATATAACGATGAAGAAAATACTCAAAAACTTTGACTCTTTATACAAATTACGAAAATTATACAATACAACAAATACTATTCTTTAACGTGGAAATAAAGTAGCAAAAACGTAAAGTACAGTAAAGAAAGAAAAACAAAATATGTATACAGATACATAATATACATGTATTATACATATATATCTATATAAATATATATGTATATATATATTATTATTATACAATTTTAAAAAGCAAGAGCAAGTAAATGGAAAATCGTAACCGAGAACTATATTAAGTATGTAATATTTATTTCGAGTTTAATTTCAAAATAAAACTAGAATGAGTTAATGACAACATTGTGCGCTGGTTTGAATTTCTATCGTTTATGTTTATGGATCTTTTGGGGTACTTTTTTTGCTTTTACATTTCTCCTTTTTTTTACAACCCAAACGAGGGTACATACAACAAGTTGGTTGAACAACGCTATTTAGGCGTTCTCTTTTTTGTTCAATCTGCTTTTTCCGGTCATACAGGTTTTTAGCTAAATAAAATGATTTTTTATCAGAATTCTTTTAATAATATTCTCACTCTTACTCACCTAATTCTGTAAAGCAATATTCCACATTCAATGCACTCACAGCTGAAGTTTCCATGAATGTCAGATTATTATCGGCAGTAAAGTTGACGGCTTCGCTCAAAGAAACCATACGATTGCGGTTAAGATCGACTTTATTTCCGACCAATGCAATAATCTTGTTTTTCAAGTCCTTGAACGATTACACATTAGTTGAATATTATGCAAGAGCTGCGTATTACTTTAACTTACTTTCTCCCTGATTTCAGTCACCCATTTTTGAGCTTCGTGGAAGGATTGTTGATTTGTTATATCGTAAACGATAACCACAGCATCACAATTGGCGTAATACGTTCGTAATAGTTCCCTAAAACTAATTATTCATTGCTTAGCTGTACTTCAACCCATTTAAATTTCAGAACATACCGATCTTGACCAGAGGAATCACATATTTTAAACGTTATCATCACATCGGACAATCGAATAGATTTTGTGTAAAATTCTGCTCCAGCTGTGGCCGTTGGCTCCGATATAATAGGTGACTTGTCCTCGATAAGACGATTAAGCATCGCAGTTTTACCCACGGCTGCAGCACCTAGCAGCATTATTTCAAATTTACATATCGGTAGTTTACTAATTGTTGCAAATTTTTTTTTATCGGCAACCTGATCGCAGCATTCGTTCTCCATGATGTTCAATCACTAACTAATTGCCCCATCGGCAGAATTATTCCACAAAGACTTTCAATAATATGCACTCATTGTTGTGGCTGAAGTTATGATTGCGTATGATTCAACTGATTATAGTCATGCTCGCTTACATTCAATAAATATATATAATAAATATTTCAAATACAATATATGATTATTAATATTTATATTTACATACCTTAAAGAATGAGGTGTTTAATTCTTTTATTTACCAACACAGACTTCAGGATATTTATAACTCAATAACACAATCAGTTTATTCTAATTATATGGTAGTAGTAGTATTTATTATACCATATGTTATTATAGAATAACACAGACACGTGACTTGTGTTCAATTATAAAATGTTATAAAAATTGTTGGTATATTTTTGTTATTTATGTCACACTGTTTACTATGTAAGTTTATTCTTTCATAACCAAAAACTTCTATAAAAATAACTTTAAACCTGTTCCAAATTTTCCTTCAAGAACCCATTTATTATTATATATATTATATTAAAGTAAAGTCAAAGCAAAATCGTAATTGAGAATTTAATATTTAATATTTATTTTAAATTTTCATTTTTAAATAAAAACTATAAAAACTTATTTTAAGAGTCTCTTGGAGCATTCTTCTCGTTTTTCACCTTGTCTTTTTTTCTACAACAACAAAGACAACACGTTGTTCTCACAACGCTATCCGCACGTACCATTCTGCTGATATCATCCCGCATCATTTGATCAATCAGTTTTTCAGCTAAATAAAGACCGTATTTAATTCGAAATTCATTCACTTACATTGTTATCGATTACTCACCCAAAACTTGGAAGCAATATTCTACATTCAACGCACTCACAGCTGAAGTTTCCATGAATATCAAATTGTAATCATTTGCATATTCTTGGGCCTCGTTTAAAGAAACCATTCGATTGTCAATCATATCAACTTTATTTCCGGCTAATACAATAAGTTTTTTCTTCGAGTCCTTCAAAAGTTTTGAGTGTTGTAAAATTACTTTTATCATGAAAAAGCTTACTTACTCTCTCTCGGATTTCTGTCACTCTTTTTTGGGCTTCATAATAAGATTCTCGATTTGTTATATCGTATACGATAACAACACCATCACAATCGGCATAATACGTCCGTAAAACTTCCCTAAAACTAAGTATTCCTAAATGAGTAAGTATTTATTGCAATGCAACTTTAATTTAAGTTCATACCGTTCTTGTCCCGAAGAATCCGCAATCTTTAATATTATCATGGCATTAGATAAACAAAAAGATTTTGTCAAAAATACCGCTCCTGCTGTAGCCGTGGGCTCGGATATAATGGGTGTTTCGTACTCGATAAGACGTCTAAGCATAGATGTTTTGCCCACTGCCGTTTCGCCTAGCAGCATTATTTTAAACCTATATGTCGGTAATTTGCCAACCTTCATTTTCATTTCCGGAATCTACTTGCAGGCTACAGTCTCCATGAACTTCGAAAGCTAACTAATCGCCCCATCGTCAGTAGCTCCCTACAAAGTCCTACTTAGGGAACTTTCATATAGTAGTTATGGTTTCATATGATTCAAAAGATCGTCGTCATTCCCGTTTATAAAGAAAATGCTTATATTTATTTTTTTGCGTAAGAATGACGTTATGTTTTATTTTTACAGACATTGACTTCAAGATATTCATAAGAATACTACCTAATCAGTTTATTTAAAATTATATTTACTTTTCAAGTATAATACTATATCATATTATATTGTATCGTGTTATAGGATAACGCAAACACGTGACTTGTCCGATATTTTCTCTGCCGGTCTTCTTTTCTGCTTTTCGAGTTGTTCAGCTGCAAATCAAAAATAAAATATAATATCTTTTATCTTTATTTTTATCTCACACTTTACCGATCGTCAAAAATATCTCCTTCACATTTACTCCACTTTTGGCTGAAGTTTCCATGAATATCAGTCCATTTTCGAGAGCAAAGTTCTGTACTTCTGCAGAATTGATACAATCCTTTTGCCACAAGTCCAATTTGTTGCCTACTAAGGCTATGACCAGTTCATTTGACATCTAAAATAAATATTTACATATGTTTGTATGGATATAGTTCATGACTTACAGTTCAGATTTTCGAGAGAACCCACATTTCTACGCAGTTCTTTAATCCACATTTTTGCAGTTCGCAAAGTATGGTGATCTTGTACGTCATAGACTATAAGAGCTGCCTGGGAGTCTTTATAATATAAGTGCGCGAGTCGTCTCCAGCTTAAACAGAATAGAAATCGTTTATATGGTACTTTTAAATACCAATTACTGCAGAAACTCACCACTCCCGACCGGCGACTTCCCATGAATCAAACTTAAGAGATTCCTTTGGAAATATACACCAAAAAGTCGCCACGAATGTGGCCTTCATAAAGTCAAGATCTTTGCCGTGAATATGATAATTTATTAACGAAGATTTGCCCACTGCCGAATCGCCCAATATGACCAATCTATAGCGTTCCATAATCCAGGGAAAGTCCGCATCATTCTCCACTCTTACATTCATTTGTGGAACTTAATTCTCAACTTAGGAAGCACAACTGAACAGAAAGGAATATCGAGAATGAGAAACTTTCCACGGAAAAAGCTCCCTTTGCTCATAAATATATTTAAGATTACAATTTCTCGGTGAATCACTTCGTTCGCAACTTTATCGACTACCCCTTTAGCGAGTATCTTAATTGTATCTCGATTTATATATTTTATTACCATTAATACTTTTTACTAGTTTGCGAAACCTTGATCCACTCCAATAGATCTTAGTAGGCAAAAAAAACAAATAAAACTAAAAATTCATAGATAAAGAACACACAAGAAAACCCTTCAATATTTCGACCTATAATTATCTTAATAAAAATTCTGTAATGTGCTATGGTTTGGATGACTTGTGCTGTACGAATCAAGATAAGACCATGTTTTTCGGGGTCTGGACCCTGGGGCACGGAATTGTATTTCTTATCGGCCAATACATTATTTACGGCAAGTATTCATAAGTAGAGTACCCCTTATTATTATTGAATGCATAATTATTTATTTTTCCATTTTAAGTATTCGAAAAGCAGACTGTTAAATTTGTAACGATCGTTATTATATCATGTATCATTCATATCATTGCGGGAATTTTAATTTTAAGTGGATATTTTCGTGTGCGTTCTTAAACCAATTAATTTTTTTTTAATTTTCACTACAAAAGTTTTTTTTTCTAAATTTAGAAAGAAAAGAGAATCTTTTTAGTGGGTATCGCACTGAGCTGGATTTTACCTGTCATCAATTTTTATTTTATCTATTTATTAGGTAGGTGGCATAAGAGAGACACTGGAGCACATTCTTAAGTTTTCTTTTTTTTCTTCTTTTTTTCAGTTTTGCAAATAATTTTCACAATCACCTCGTATAGGTTCTACTTAGCTGAGCTGGAGCCCGCTTAACCGAACGCATCATAAAAATTTTCTGAATTATCCATACACGATATTATATGATTAAGTTTAAGTACTCAAATTAATTTGTAAAAATAAATGTAATTTTGAATAAAATTCCAATGAAACCGCTATAATGCAGAATCTTTTCTTTGATGGGAGCTTTAAGATATATTCTGATTAACCTCTTATAAAGGTGATAAAAGAATTATTCGTCATAATTCCCATCAAGAGAGCTGAGTACGTTAGGTGACATGGAATTTTTTCTTCCTCAGATCAATATTGCAATATTATAAAGTTGGGAATCATAATTCCGACATTATCTCAAGTTGCTTCTGTAAACCTTCTACATAATAATATAAGAAAATTCATATATGTTTTTTTTTAAATCTCATAGTAGGCAAAGTGAAACAATAAACAATTAATTCTCTACATTACAATAAGCATACACCAACATACATATATATGAATGAAAAATGTGTTTGTCGCCGGACTGTGACTGCTTGGACGATTGTTGTTGTCCATTTCCGGAAAAGGCGAAGTTTTTTGGCTATTGGACATTCGGAAGTGGCATCTATGTATTGTGGTTTCAATATATTATGGTTCGAAGTAAGCTAAAAATAAATAATGAATACCATACAATTCATACTACTTCATTAAAGGTGCTCCGGATAAGGAGGTTTATTCTGCACTTGGTTTTCAAGCAGCATTAGTTTTAATCCAAATCATTGCGGGTATTTGTATACTATTTGGAGTTTACAAAGTGAGTACTACATAATCTCAGTGACTTACTTGTTTTGTATTTTTTTTTTTTGTATTTTTCCTACATATTTTGTGCCAGAAAATGCCAAGTCTTTATTTAACAGGACTCATACTCAGTTGGATTTTACCAGTTGCCGCATTTTACTTCATTATCATTTTAGGCAAGTTTGGAATATGAAACTGTCTTTTCTTTTATTCGTTCTTCTTTTGTTTCAGTCATGCAAATTGTTTTCTTCATCCCCTGCTTAAGATGGTATTGCCGTGAATTTAAATATGTTAAATAAAAATCCATGGACTACCGAAGATTTCTATATATTTTTTAAGAATGCGTGACATATTTGATCTATCTATATCATTGTTGTATCTGGCTCGAGGTCAAGTCAAAGAATAAAAAGAGAAATTTTATATTTCAGAAAGAAAGAAAAAATCATAAAAGATAAATATATTTTACACCTTTTTATTCCTTGACTTGACCTTGGCCCGATACAACAGTGATACTAAATAAAAGTCGCCAAAATAATACAATTCTGTGTATAAATATACAAAAACTCCCCACTTTAAATATACATATGTGTATGTGTATATATTTTCGAGTTTTATTATAAATGTTAAATTTAATGCATACATTTAACATAGAAATTATAAATTGGATAAAATACACATACAGCTTATGATGACGTCACATCTTCTTTACAAGATTGCAGCTTGTTTATCAGGCTAGAATTATGGACAATATAAATGAAGTGATTTAAACAAAAGATTTTTGTATATGGTAAAGTATTTTCTTCAAGATTTATTATATTATATTTTTAGTTTTTGTTCTTGTTGTTGTCGACGACTTCACTTTATTTGCTTAACTTGATCTTATTCCGCATAAAATATATATGTATATGTAGATGCAAGTGTTGTTGTGTTACGATTATTTTTTGTTTTAAGATAGGGTAGCATTTAATCTTCGATTTTTGCTAGAATGTGAAATAAAAAATAATCGAACCGAAAAATATTTATAGCTATGAATAAATTTCTTCTTTTTTTTAATTTTTGTTTTCCTTTTTAGGGAGTTTTTGTTTTGCCTTTGTTATTTTATTTTTAATTATAATATATATGTATGTATGTATATTATTACTTACACACATACATGCCTATACATGTATGTATATGTGTAGTTATATAAATTGCAACTATCACACGCATCCGCCGCAATTGACAAACGGACAGACACACACACTCGCACACACTCAGATTGCCACAGACGTAGGTAAGGACGAGCGAAGCTTCCAAACTAAAGAAGAAACTCTTCTGATATTGGAATTCCTCCTCTCTGGTACTCTACCATTTGCTGCTGCTGCGGTTGCTCGGGGTTCACCAACATTACAAACATTCGTGTGACTCTCGTGTTATTTCTACTTTCTTTTTATACAATTCAATTCAAATCAATTTTTAAACATTTCTACGACACGACGTGAACTTTCGAAATACCATCTGCACTTTCTCTTCGTTTTATTTCTTATTTTATTATTTTGAATAATGCATTATTTAAGGAGTTTGTGATGACTGACTTCAGGTGATAGGGAAGGTTGGGAAGGATGACCTTTGGGACCACTGAGAGATATATTGAAGGAGTGAGAGTGGGTGAGAGACAAGAAATTTGTATGTAAGGGGTGAATCCTTTTATTCGGTTCTGATAATTTCTTATTTTGCTTTCGACTTCTATTTATTATTGGTTTGGTTGAATGGTTTCTTTTATTATGTTTTTGTTTCTTTCGCTTTATGTTTTCTGTTTAGTTTCCATTTTAATTTAATGTTTAATATTATCATTATCTGCTGGTTATTCATCTTCATCATCATCATCATCATCCTCAATTGTGAAAATGAAATTGATTGCCCCTATGGGAGCCGGATTTAGTTTTAAATTTTAAATAATTTGTTTATTTATAATTATTAGCATAAACTTTTTAAATCTCTCGTTGGAAATTTCATTTTCTGCAATGACAAAAAAGCAACCAATTTGTTGTTGTTGTTTTTAGAAATAAAATTCTCTATAATCCAAATTATTTTATTAATAATGCTCGCACACGAGGTCGCACACACACCTACAAAAAGACATCACTTGCAGCAGTTGTTCGTCGTTTGACTTGGTTCGGCTCCACTTGGCTTTATAACAGATCCTTGATTGTTGTCGTTCTTAGGTAGTTTCTTGGCTGCAATGCGAATACGAAACGTCAGTTTATATAATGATTAATGATTAATTAATTGAACTTACCGATTGCCAAGAAAATATCATTGACATTCATGCCCGTCTTCGCTGATGTTTCCATGAACAACAAACCATTCTCCTCGGCATATTGCTTTGCCTCGTCGAACTCAACGACGCGAATGTTCGACAAATCCGCCTTATTGCCAGCCAACGCAATGACAATGTTTGGTGAGGCCTGCAAAAGGTAAAGCCATAATAGTTATGAATAAGTGTGTGATACAGTTTCCATTTAATAAAGCTATTTATGATATTTCTAGAGGAATTTCCAAGAACTTTTTTTCTGTTTTTCCATTGCATATTTATATTGTAGGTCTATCGTACCCCATACTGAGATGATAGCTTCGTATCTATTTCAGTCATTATCAGAAAATACTTTTACTGGAGTGATTCATTTTATCTTGTCCAGTCCGAGAAGATGCTTTCCTAGCAACGCACTTTTTATAGGCTAATGTCAGACATACTGCAAGGTGTTAAGACTTCTTATATTGCTAGAACCACTTACATGTCCATCAAATCTATAATCTATATACATTTGTGGACTTTACTCACTAAAACCCTGAAGTGACCATGATTTGCAAAAGTGCAATGAGGCGTAAACAATGCCGGAAACGAAAATGAGTTCAATGAGCTCGAGAGACAAGGCAATATACATTGTATCAATAAATATAAATTAAGAGAATACGAATTCAAAGAGAGCCCCGGGAAAGAGATACCGCGGATATTTCGACTATATTCATGATATTCTCACTCACTTGTTTATGCAGTTCCTTGACCCAGGTTTTTGCACGCTGAAAACTGTCCTGATTCTGTATATCATAGACAACGATGGCGGCCTGCGCCCCTCTATAATACATGGGAGCTAAGCTGTGATAACTGTGATGCAGAAATATAGAAATCAATTAGTATAATTAATAGAAAATTATCGTATGCTTTAACTTACCGCTCTTGTCCGGCTGTATCCCAGATCTCGAACTTCACCACTGTATCCTCTATACAGATGGTTTGTGTCAGAAAGGCCGCACCTATCGTGCTCTCCTGATATTCATGGAATTGTCCCTTGACAAAGCGCAGCACTAACGATGATTTACCTACTGCTGATTCACCCAGGAGCACCAGTTTGAATTGGCAACTTTTATTCTGCGACGTTCCATTGGGACGTTGTGCGGCTCCAGAGCTGGAGCCCCCACTGCGTGGTGTTGCTGCCATTTTCTGTTCTTTTTGCTGTTGTTGTTGTGGTTATTTTTCTTATTGTAGGTTGTTCTAATGGCGCTACAATTGTTGAATGTTAAATTTCGATGATGATGGAATTACGGACGGTCAACTCGTACTCCTGGAAATCTCTATGGCTGCGTGTGAGTGTGTGTGACTGTGTGTATGTGTGGTCTGTAAAGACAGAGAGAGAAAGAGAGATTTTATTTACTTGAGTGTTTCAGTCAGCTGATAAGCGCAGCTAATTCGGTAAACGTCATCGACCGCTATCAAGCTATATATGTTAATTATTCATGTCGCAATCAATGTGCACAATTTAAAAATACTACAAGCAATCGTTGTGGTTTACACTCATGGCGAGAGAGAGATAGACAGAGAGAGGGAGAGACAGGAAGAAGGAAAGCTAGAGCCAGAGAGAGAGACTCAGATTTGACTCAATTAGGAATAAGAATTAATCTACGATTCTATGTAGAAACGCCCCATTCAATTGCAGCAACAACTAAAAATATATTTTTTATATTCAGTTGCTATGTGCTTCCCCTTAATCCAGCAAGCTGAAAGCTTTTTTAAAGAAAAAAGCTCACTAATACTAGAACGAGAAGAAACGTAAATGTTAACTTCACCAACAAGGTCAGAGCAAGGCCGAAATCTTATCTACAGTAAACTAATACAAACAAGCAAATTATGTACATAGATACATTGACATCTGGACTTATGTCTGTATGCTAATTGAGCGACAAAGTTCAATGTCAAGAATGTGTCGAGGAGAAATGCTTGCGTGTCAGCAAACATCCAACAACAACCACAAAGACTACACACACACACACATAAAGAAACACACGCGAACATAGTTAATTGCAAATTGCGCTAATCACAACAACAACTAGGAAAAACATCTAAAAATATTTCCAAAGACGAAACCTTAAAAATGTTAGGCGCAATTTTTACATTCTGTTCGTGTTTGTTTGTGTGTGTGCACGTGGGGGTGTGAGTGTGTTTGCTGAGTTGTGTGTTATATCAACCAAACCCAGAAAGGGTTTTTTTGATGTGGATCACATTTATCTTGTTAGATTTTTCTATTTAAAGTGTTTCGCAAACAATAGGCACACACTGACATCTGTGCAGAATTGTTATCGATAAATGCTAGTTCTATCTTATCTGCGGGACAGACATTGCGAGCCGGTAAATCACTTTATTTGTTTCTCGTAGTTTTGGGACTATTAAAAGCAAAACATAAAATAATATTCCTCTACATTAAAAATAATTATACAATACAATAAGAATAATAACCACCATAGAAATCAAGCTACTATTTCGCTGCTGTATTGGTGAGCAAGTCAGTTAGTCACAGATACGATAACCAGATAACGAGAGTGACTTAAGAAAAGTCAGCGCATAGTTGTTATCGATACAGTGAACATGAATCAACATTTTACGCATTATTACATATGTAGGTGTGAAAATACTTCTGGAATGCTGATCCACACAAACACATTGAAGGAATTTGACCATTTACTCCCACATTTACATACAAAATAACAATGAACAACGCCGCAGCCAATTAACAGTGCGCTGCCAAAGCGCAGAGCAAAATCATTGACGGCGAGAGAACAACGATATCCAGCGCTTGTTGTTGTCACTGTTCTATCACAGCGAAGAGAGAGTTCAGTATGGATCATGGATCTGAGCGAATTCCAGGCGGAAATAGAGGGGCGGATGCAAGTGCAGACGCGGGCATAGCGGGAGATGAAAATCAATGCAAACTGAATTATGCCAGTTCATATAACAATGCAGAAGGAGAAGGAAGAGGAGAAAAAGAAGAAGTGCAATGAAAGCGAAATATTTTCCACATTGTCGTGTGTGTGCATTATTAAATTAAGCGGGCGCCTTAGCATCTAAATTATATATTCAAGCGGCAACAACGACAAGAAAAAACGTTGGAAAACTTGCAACACTATGAGTTTTCTATTGTTTTCCCCCGACTCGAGACCCGCTTCGGGGTTTTGGCGCTTTGGAGCAAAGTGCATGCCAGCACACACACATACACACACAAGACGAGTTTGCCAAGCACGACTTACAGGCACACACACACACACACAGAGCTATACATAACAATTTTCTGGTTGGGAGAGTGTCACTCTCTTCTCGTCTTCTCTCACAGTAGTACAGAGTAACAATTTTCACTTCAATTGTTTTTTGTCTGTCTCTCTCACTCTCTCTTTGTTTGCTGCACTGCTTTGACGTCGTTGCATTTTATCGCAAATTTATTACAGATTTTTTTTAAGTCATTTTGATCTGACACAAATTGGAATTAATCAAGAAGAGATCACATGATTTTGAGAAGGAGAGAGACTGTTTTATAAGCGAATTCGCCGCACAATATTGTTAATTTCTTTGGCAAACATGACTCGAAAATTGCGACAAGAACGTAAAAGAAACAATGTAATACGGATTCGTTTCGATCGTACCAAAATGCAAATAGGGATAAATAAAATAAATACTGCGGATAACAGAAAATATATAACGACCGCAGACGAGCCGTTGTTCTCGGGGAAAATTCAATAAAATATAAAACAACGGTTCTGCGGCTTGTCAGGAAATTACCGTAGTAGGCAAGAACAACAACACTTGAACAGCTGACGATGCGTCATTCACATATACATACATATGAAACTAAACGTCTGCCATACATACACACACACACACACGCGGAGAATTGTTCATGTGCGTATGTATGCATGTGTATTTATTTTATGTACACAAAGAGAACAAGTGGCAAAGGGTAGAAAAAAAGAGAGCGTAAAACAAGTACCGTTGACTTATTGTGAACATGTTTTTATTGTTTTGAAGGTACGAAAAAACGTGGTTCACATTAAAAACACTCAACCTGTGACGACAATTCATAGGACCTATTTTATTGTCCAGCACTGTGCTGGGTGGAATTCAACAAGTGTATCGGAGTCCCAAACATAAAAATACACACACACATTAGAAAAATAATCAGAATACGAGAAAACATGCGAACTTTAGGGAGAGCCGGTGGGTAATGTAAGCCGTACAGCTTCTAGAACTAACACGTCAACAGATTTTTGAGTATTGAGCGCATTTTAACATCGTTAGCAATAATATAAGCGCATAAAGGGAAGATATGTATATAAACAAAGGAAATCAAATATGTGACTTTGTTTACATTTCAGCTCTTTTTCTTTATTCTCTTCTTAACGGGGTGGAAATATCAGACGAAGGCGAATCGAAGTGGGGGCGTCGTAGCCTGGTATGACACGATAAGCGACGATTGTAGATAAATTTAACACACACAGTCACACAAATAAACAAACAGACTTGCTGAGTGAGAGCGAGAGAAACACAAAAGAGTTTCGCATTTTAAGACGCAAAAAAGTTGGAGAACAAAGAATCAGCTCGTCTGGTTGGTAGAAACGGTAGCTTAGTTAATTACTAGATTTCTGGACTATTCCTCACACCTGCAATTGTTTATTTTTTCATATTTCCCCCTTTGGGTTATCACAGGCGAAAACAATAGCTCATTTGCGATATTTCTTAACCACTGTGCGCGCTGCTGCAGTTAAACACACTAACACCAATAAGACAGCTAGTGCTATCTCGTTCGTACACAGGCATTCGTATGCAACGCACCCAAATTCAGGGCCAGATATCGCACTCGCTCACACACTGTAGCTGAGTTAAGTAAAGTGTGTGTATGTATGTGATATGTGTGCTTTGTGGGGCGAATTGATTGCTGCGCTCTTGCTCTCTTTCTTTCTGCTGCTATCGATGACGATTGTAATGGTGGACATGAAAAATTTTACACAACTTTCTTAATTAATGGAAAAACAACGCGCCCTTCTGGCAAACACTTTTCTAATTTCATTAATCGTTACGCACTTTGATTGTAGCTGCAATATTTTGCACACTTTTCTGCTGACACACGGGTTTTGTTTGTGTTTGTCTGTGATTTACGATTTCTTATTTGCGTTTTCGAACGTTGCGCAGCCACGGAGACTTGGAAACAAACGCACGCAGACAGAGATAGACAGCGACTGACTCCGTCGCCACGGCTCTCAGTAGTTGCAGTTCTTGTTTTTGTCAATTTACAGGCCTTGCAGCAAATTTGAATCGGGATTTTCACTTTACTAGTCGAATTTTCATTTCCCAATGCAGTTTGCGATTATAATTCAATTTACCACTTTGTTTTTCTGCAAAAATCCTCGATTGAACTTAAATCCACTTACAATTTTAGAGTTGTATTTCGATTTCTGATTCGATTATTTATTATTGAGATGGCAAAATGACTAAAGAGCAACAGCTCTTTTATTTGAACGAAATGAACACTTGAGCTAAGGTTTTCAAATAACGAGGGCTCCAAATGTAATTCAAAAGCAAAAAATTTTGGATTCAAAATTTTAAAATTTTTTTTTTATTACATACAATTTCATTCACATTTTAGTGCACAACTATCGTTGTGTAATAATGAAATTTATTGTTATAACATACTTTTTACTTAAATAATATTTTTATTGCTAATTATTTCAAATGAATGGGTATTTATGTATAATTGAACACCGTTTATTTCTTACCAATTAAAAAGCTCTATCATATTTATTGGAATTGTTTTAAAAGATTTTTGAAACCATTAGCAAACATTTAAGTTTGCTATAATTTCATATTGTTAATGCCTATTCTTTATCCAGTATATAATGTCTTACGTCAGTATCGTCATCGCCAAAAACTTCTTGCGGCACGCAAAGCTTAACGTTTATTTGCTCAAATTTGGTATTTTAGTATATTTGGTCACTCTTAAAGTATCCATTTTGAGTATTTTGTGAATGGCAGTAAATGGTAATAACATTGCGAGACGTGAAGTGAAAACGCAAATCAAAATCATAGAATCGTCGTTTAAATCAAAAAAAAAACTATTTATAAAAGACACATATTCTCTTCCGAAACGTTGTGACACTTCAACCGTGATTTTCTCAGTTGTAAGCCTCAACCGGATCCTGTTGCGAATATCCGAACATCTACACATACACTCTCTCACACACACACACACACATAGTCGTAATTGTGATCTGTGCTGCGCCTCCTTTGCTTTCGTACACACAAACACTCACACACTGAAATACTTCCCCCCGTGCTGCCGTCGCCGTGTCGTCGTAGTTTTCACAGCTGCAACGCAAATTCTAAAAAGGAGTTTGCAAATCTGCATATAAAAGTGTCCTGAGAGAAACGCATATTACAAAATACTTGAATAAAAGGTGCACAAAATATTGAATTTTATTACACAAAGTATTGTTTTAATGTGTGTTTTATAGTGTTTTACATTTCTATTAATTTTATTTGCCACAAGCTGTTGCATTTGTGTGTGCAAGCGAGTGTGTGTGTGTGTGCGTGCGTGCGGTGCATGTGTGCGTATGTTTGCTAGTGGAACATATTAGGTAAAATAGCATTTTCTCAACTTTAAGCTTATCCTGGATTATACTTTGCACGTGGCATAGAGTACACCTACTAGGCGTGCCCCGTTGCATACTATATACTTACATATGTATTTATATATCTATTTGCGCATACCTAATTATGTATATATATGTGTGTGTGTACCTGCACCAGAATTCCTCATACGATACACAATTACAGAGCCCCTTGGAGCCTGCAAAGAATAGAAAAAGGGCTAAAGGAACCGATCATACTTTAATAATTTATGTATAACTAATGAATAATCCTAATCTGTGAACTAAGAAACTAAATGTAAGAGTTTTCTCCAACTTGTAATCCGAATCTCTTATGTAAAGTTCCTAGTTATATATTAAAAGGCTTCTCTTAAACTTATCCTTAACTTATCCTATATTTTTCCTTTCTTCTCTCTGCAGATGGCACAACAGCAACTGCTCTTGACTGGTGGCAGGCTGAAGAAGTACTAAGCGCAAATTGAGTTTCCCTTTTGGGGCGGAGATATTGAGAGAATGTTCCGTCCGATCAAGAAGATTTTCACGTACATACAAAAAAATGCCAGCAATGGAACAATGTTTGGCAGCACAAAGAGCATAAACTCTCCCAATGTCAGCAGCAATGGCTCAATGCTGGCAAGGGAGCAGCAGGAGGAGCCAGCGGAGCAGAAGGTTGAGCAGAATCCTGGCCAGCAGCAGGAACAGGAGCAGCAGCTAGAGGAGGACGACATTGAGCAGCAGATAAAGACATCAATAATCGATGCCAGCAAGGTGAATGCAACAAAATCAAAAGTTGTGCTACCCCTGCAACTGCAATTGGACGATGAACTGGCGGACTTTGCGCATGAGCCAGTCACATTGGGTGTTGTTGCCGCCGATGAGGATGATGATGACCTGGACGAACAGTTTCTCGAGCTGGATAGTTTTCCAAACAACGAGATTATTGTTATAAGTGATGGTGAACTGAACTCATCGCTGGCCTCTGATAACATAAGCGAGGATCCATTGGCAATTGATGACTTCACGCAGCCATTGACACGAGGAGGTGGAGGAGGAGAAGGGGCACTAGGTGAAGAGGAGGAAAACGATGTTATTGATGTCGAGGTGGAGAACAATGGTGATTTACTGTGGCTCAAGTTGGACACGCCGGTGACTGCAGCAGGAGGAATGGTTCAGGCTTCTCCTGCAATTGATTCAAAGCCAGTGGCCACAAAGACCAAAGAGGAGGAATTGCGAAGCGATGGTGGCTCCGATTCGGGTTTGGGCAGTGAAAACGATAGACACAACAACTCAGCAACAACAACAGGAGTGACTGCAACTGCAACAGCATCAACAACAACAACAACAACATTGCCACTGCGTTCAAACCTGAAGAGGCGTCTGGAAGATGATGGCATGGAACTGTCTCTGGTGCCGGAGATGGCAACTGGATCGGCGGGCACTCAAAAACGCTCAAAGCGTTCTATCAATTTCGATAGCGTTAAAGTCTATTATTTTCCGCGGCAACAAGGCTTCAGCTGTGTGCCCACTGCCGGTGGCTGCACACTGGGCATGGGTGCCCGGCATATTGCCTTTAAGACGATGACACTGACCGAGCATGCGGCAGAGCTGCGGCGTGCTCATCGCAGCCAGAATCAGGAGCAACAGCAGAATCAACAACTGCAGGCACGTGGCTCCAGCAGCGATGATAGCGAGGAATCTGAAGAGGATTATCTTAGCGAGGGCAGCGGATCGGATGCGGACGATGGTTCCAATGGCTTCCTGCAGCCGGTGACACCCAAACAGCGTCGTGCGCTGCTCAAGGCTGCGGGGGTAAGAAAAATCGATGCTAGCGAGAAAATCGATTGTCGGGATATACGAAATTCTCGCGAGGTTTGCGGCTGTTCGTGTCGCGAATTCTGTGACCCGGAGACATGCGCCTGCAGCCAGGCGGGCATCAAGTGTCAAGTGGATCGCGCCATGTTCCCATGCGGTTGCACGCGTGAGGCATGCGGCAATACAGTGGGACGTGTAGAATTCAATCCGACGCGGGTACGTACGCATTATATACACACGGTTATGCGGCTGGATATGGAGCAACGACAGAGTCAAGGTCCACCGATCAGTACCAACGGAAGCAGCAGCAGCAGCACGTTAATCTATGGCACTTCCAGCAACAACAACGTGGATTCATCCACTGTGGTGGTGGGTGCTAATACTGCCTCAGCTGCCTCGCATTGCTATTTCATGCAACCGCAATCGAACTACAGCTCCGGCTATGCCTCTCCAGCGTATACGCCTGAGACGAGTGTCAATTTCTATCAACAACAGCAGCCGCCGCAAGTGACGCCGCCCCAGGCGACAGGCTCGTCCGCTGTGTCAACAAACGGCGACAGCAGCGCCAACGGCAGCAACAGCAATGGAGGTAGTTCAGCACAGCAATCAAGCTATGCTTCCAGCTATCCACAATTGGATAGCCTGGATTCTGGGCTATTTGCCAGTGGCAGCAATGTAACGCCCTCCTATGGTGAGCTACTTACGCCCTCGTATCATCCAGCACTCAGCTATGGTAGTACACAGGTGAGTTTGAATATCTTACTAGATATAGATGAATATTAATAGCAACTATTTGGTATTGCAGCTCAATTCCTACACCACGTATCAGCCGACATCACCAGTATCTGGCAGTGTCTCACCCAGCGCGTATAGCTCATGTGCGGTGCCATCGGTGCCGCCTTATGGTAATGCAACCACCACCGCCTCGAATGCAACGCAATATCAGCATGCGAATGCCTTGGAAACCACCGCCGCCGCCTCGATGAGCGTACGGAGCAGCAGCATATCGTTAACCTCCAGCAGTTGCTCCACTGGTCTAACCCGGCTAACTGGAGCAGCGGATTTTATAAGCCTTAATGCGCCCCTTAACAGCTCGTCGCGTCTGTCACAGATAAATGATCTGCTGCAGCATAATCGCAATACCACCGTCGCATTGGTAGCCGTCTCTGAGGGTTATGCGGCGAATGGCAGCAGCAGCAGCAGGAGCAGAACCAGCACCACCAATACAACCACCAATAGCAGCAGCACCACCACCATCGACTCCATTGACACACCGCCCATAGTGGAGGAGGCGCAGCGTAGCAATTGCATGACATTTGAGGAGCTGCCGCCGTCGCTAATCAATCCCGCGCCAATTGTTGCTGTTGTGGAACAGCATGTGGAGCGAAAGCATCTTTCTGTCTCCATAGCGCCACAACCACGACAGCCCATAGATGCCAACGTCACGCTGACCAACACGTTATCCAGCACCAGCAGGAGCAGCAGTGGAGGCATCTAGAGAAGCTGGGATAAAATAGTTTTTATAGCAATTTTACACAGCAGAAGACTTAATTATGTTTAAGCGTCGGCAGCGTCGGAATCAAAACAAAACTATGTGTCTATATACCCCCGGTACCCTACTCCTCAAACTCCTCTACTCGCCTTAGCTGCGTTCTATCAGATACAACACACAGAGATAGATATATACTATATATATATATAACTGGCCCCGCCTTGTATAAATCAGTTTTAATTGTTACAAATTAACTAATTAGCCTTAAGTACACTTTGTAATTTAGTCACTTTGTTGCTTAGGTTCTCGGATCTATAACTAATTGATTAACTAGTTTCGCAGCAGTCCATCTCTACAAAACTTCCTTTCCCTTCCCCGTTGTTTCAACGAATTTAATCAAGCTAAGAGTTATCTAATTACTGTACCATATACCATACCATATATATATATATTATATAGATTTCATTTTAATTAACTAAATTCGTTTCTGTTTTTTATTTTTTTCTGAATTAATTCTCTCTCGCATAATTTATTGTAATTCCTTGCATTTAGTTACTGATTTTCGTTTTTTTAAATTGACCTTTTTTGTTTATGTAACTTAAATTTTATCGATACTTCCATGTGTATTGTTAGTTTTGTTTATTTGTTTGTTTGGCTGCTTAAGTATTCATTTAGCTCTTTTAGTTTCCTGATTATGTCCTAATGAACCCGGCGGCAGCAGCAGCAACAACAACAAAACAAAATCAGCAACAACAAATATACATTAGAAATGAATTAGAAATACGTATGTAAACTCAAAAAAAAGAAACAATTATAACAACAACAACAAAATGCAAAAAATGAAAACAAAACATCAAAGTAAAGAAAGTAATTGCAATTATTTAAATAAATATTGAATACAAAATAGAAGAACAAGAGATTCAATTAAGAAATCCGCCTAATTTAACTGTATCTAAAGATCATCTTTAATTTTTAAAATTATTGTTTATTGTTGAAACTTTTTTAACTAATCTAGCGCGTTGTCTCATCGAAACTGACGCCAATTTGGCGTCGTATCTGATCCGTAATTGCAATGAGCTCCAGACTGGCTGCATGCGTGTACTTGGGACTCTCCAGCAGACGTTTCTCGATGCATTTGCGAACCTCTTCCGCCTCGTAGCGCAGGCCACATGAGTTCGTATAATGGAAATCGAACTTCGCACTGGGCAGAGGCCACGTTTCTGTTGGTTCATTGGAACGGGTTAGCTGTGTGCAGCACCAGTAATTGGAGAGCTGTAAAGGTAAGGCAAATGAGATATATAGATGCTATAGAAGAGATAAATGTTTATTTTTTCAGGTATTCCAATTTTGCTTCGGCTTATCATATTTTGAAGAGGAGACAATTATTCGGCTATTCTCAATGGACAAAGGTTATTCTGCCTTTAATTTTTGTCGAGTAACTGAGGAAATATTCTTATCATTTTTATTAAACATTGGGAATGAATAGTAAAATTACTTTGATTCACACGTAAGAGAACAAGTACCCAATTAAACAGAAAATGATTCTCTTTCTATTTCAATGCTTTCAGAGGACTTTTCTAGATATGCACAAATAATAATAGAGGAGGAAGACGAGTTGTACTCACCTTGATCTCCCCCTTGGTGCCCACAATGAGTGCATCGTTCTCCAGATGCTCCAGTCCTGTAACCAATGCAAGCAGACGCCGATTATCACCGTAATCCAGAATGAATTCCGTCTGTACATCCACACGATCGCCGTTCAGCTGCGTTCCACTGGGAATGATCTTAACTGGCGCCCGACCGAAGACAAACTGCCCCAGTTGCAGGGCATAGATGCCAATGTCCAGGGTAATGGAGCCACCCAGTGCACGACTGGCGATGCGCTCCACATTGTCCAGACGAAAACCATGCTGCAGTTTGATAAAGGTCACCTCGCCAATGGCATCCGAGAGCAGCAAGTCGCGTAGGCGCTCGTAGCTGGGAAAGAAGCGACTCCACATGCCTGCAGGAGATGGATAGAGTAAACTCAGAGTATACGTTTATACCTCTTCCGACTCACCCTCCATTAGGAACAGTCCACGCTGCTCAGCCAGCGCATACAGTTCCTGGGCCTGTGCCAGTCCCAGGCACAGTGGTGTCTCGCACAGCACATGCTTGTCCCGTGTCAACATCAAACGCACCACAGCATAATGAAAGGGATTTAAGGTGCCGACATAGACAACATTAACCTCACGATCTTGGGCCAGGGCATCGAAACCATCATAATGACGCGGTATTTGATTACGCTGGGCAAACTCCTGTGCACGTTCGCCATCCACATCCGCAACGGCAACCACCGCATGATGACGCCCGTTTCCCGCTTCAATGGTGCCCAGTGCTGTGACAAAGTCTTGGGTTATTCGTCCAGCCGCCGCAATGCCCCAATTGAGATTCTGACCCTGCATTCTGTGCTCGCTAATCGTCGTGTCTCTTCACCTCGAAATCGTTGGGCCAACTGTCCCAAGTTGCAGTTGCACTCGCAGGCGCGAGGTTCCTTATCAGGGCTTGGCATCTGCATTCACTGCAATTCCATTTTTTCATTACATTCCACTGATAAGAGAAGCGCACGGGTTACCCTCGACTATCTCTTGCCCCTCCACGTTCCCTTGGAGAGTTGCACGACTGTCGTGTGTCCCAACGTGCTCGACATTTTGCCGAGTTAAGTTTGTTTTGCTGATCGTGTGATTTTCTCTCACTCTCTCAAAAATAAAAAAAGAATTAAATTTGTTGAAAATATTGCAAATTTCATTGCCTATTTAAATCTATGTCAATCAATCAATTTATAGAAAGTTAAATGAATATCAACCAGTTTGTCCCACTGTGCCAGTTGGGGTGCTAAATACCTCGCCGTAGTCACATGTCTTGCGAATACGCACACAGTCCGATAAGGCCTGGAGACGAGCCCCCTTTTTTGAGGTTGAGGTTAGAATAGACGATCCTCTATCTTTGTATTATATAGTTCACTTTTATAGTTTTATACAATCTACAAAATCATAAGTATTGCATATTGAATACTTTACTTACGTGTAATATTTGACCTAAGCAATGTCATCTCGACAAAAAATGCCCCCTATTGAATTGAGGTGGTCTCTTATCTCTAGCTCTTGAATACCCGATTTGATTTGTAGTACCAAGGTTTATCAGAATAAGCTGATAGTCGAACTTGGTTAATTAACAAACTGTTGGACTGTACTGACTTCCTGCTAATATAATATTCTAAATAACTTCAATGTTTATTTATCCATTCAAACCAAATTTACTTTATTCATTTGGCTGGCGGTAATTATTGTGCACACCAAAAATTAACGTTATAGTCTTAAAGGTGCGTTTACAATTCGATTTTATTAATATACGGTAGCAAAAGAAGGCGTGGCACAATTCTAAAAACAAACTTTTTCTACGTGTACTTAAAAGATTTATGGTCAGCAAATTTGGTGGCCCCAGCTCTTATAATCTCTGAAATATAAGTGTTCATATAGGAAAATATGGTTATATTAAGGATTTGGATTTGGAGACATTTCCTTCTGCCTGTTTAGTTTGGGTTAGGTTTAATCCACCTTAGGGATACCCAACATAGTCTCAAAAACTTCATTAAAAATAGAAAATTTATTAGAAAAGTAATCAAAAATTACTTTCCGTGGTTTAAAATCATTTATAGTTACAGTTACATATATTTATGATAGATTATATACACAATGTCATTGTCTCTTTATTCCTCATCGAATTTGTTGAGCACACCGATCTGTCGACGGATTGTATCTTCGATTTCGGCAAAGAGCAAACTGTCTGCATAACTGACATTCTTGTTCTCCACATCGCCAGCGATAATGGATTGACGCACTGCCTCGGCCTCGTAGCGCATAGCCTCCGAGTTGGCATAGTTGGTGGGATGTTTGCCCTTGGGCGGCAGCCACTCCTTCTCCTTGCCATCAATATCGATCAGTTTGTTGGGTGTCCAGAAGTCAATCAGCTGCAAATGGAAAGAAGCAAACAAATTTCGAGTTGAGTTGGCAGCAGATAAAGCAAGAGGCAGTCGAACAAACAACACGATTATACATATACAGATACACATGTGTGTGTGTATGTGTACATAGGCTGCTCACTATCGCAGCTGGAAATAGCTTTTGTGACGTCACCAGGGCACTCGAGCTTTGATCACTCGCCGGGAACGTGACACATTTTATCAGCTACGTTTGTGCTTTGTTGTCTACCGGGGGGAAATCTATTCTGGCAAGTCATTGTGGGCGTTGTTTGCCACTGGCGCTTACCGTCACTTGTCCTTTGGTGCCCTTGATGACAGCCTTGTTGTCCAGCTTCTCCCGTGACGACATACGAATGCGTGCAGTGCGTCCACCGCTGTAGGTGAGTGTGGCAGATACATCATCATCAATGCCCTCCGAATTGGTCAGGCCGGTGGATTCAATCTTCTGTGGTGGCTCCTGGAAGGCCCACTGCGATGCCTGGATGGTGTAAATACCCAGATCGTAGACAACACCTCCGCCCAGCTCACGCTTCCTGCAAGTAGCAGATGTAATTAGTATTAGATGATCCAGGGAATCCCTTCGAAGGAGTTAAGCACTTACTGCAGACGCTCCACACCAGCCAGGGGGAAGCCAAAGTTCACAACAACATCCTTGATCTCACCCAGAGCTCCAGTCTGGATAAGCTGACGCACATGCTGGTAACTGGGGAAGAAACGGGACCACACGGCCTCCATGAAGAAACGCTTGTTTGCCTTGGCTGCGGCCAGAATGCCCTCAACCTGTTTCTTGTTCATGGCCAGAGGCTTCTCGCAGAGCACATGCTTGCCATTGTTCAGCATCAGCAGGGATACCTCATAATGCTGGGGATTCAGTGTGCCAATGTAGACCACATCTGCATAAAATAAATATGATTAAAAAAACATTCAATAATCCTCCTCCATGTTTGTACTCACCAACATCCTTGTTCTTGGCCAACTCCTCGTAACTGCCCAGGGCAGTGGGAATCTCGTGCTTCTTGGCAAACTCAGCGGCACGTTCCAGTGAGCGTGCAGCCACTGCCACCACCTTGTGATCGCTGGCCGGGAGTGTGCTCAGTGCAATCACGAAATCCTCGCTGATCTTGCCAGCGGATGCAATTCCCCAACGGATCAGTTTGTTAGACATGTTTAATGCTGCTCTATCGACCTGCGAATGAATTCTACGTGAAGTGTACTCTGTATTAAATATGAAAACGGTAACGAATCTGGGCCATGTTATCAATGGATAGAGAGGGAAGACAGCGAGAGAGAGAGAGAGGAAAAGAGCAAAGCACGGCAGAGAGAAACAGAGATAACTATGCGCCCGATAACGCTACCAATTGATAGCCACTTCAGTGTTTATCACGACATCCCCCAACAAGGCTATTACAGTGTGCGCTTGATAGAACCACCAGGAATGTTTCAAGAACGTTCTATGACATTTATATTAGTACTAAGCAAGGAATATGCTGTACCTCCCAATGGAAATACTCGCCAAGATTAAAGGTGATGACTATAGAAAAATTAGTTTACAATTTGTTCACAAGGGGAGTTGATAGAGTTAGAGAGAGAGAGAGAGAGAGAGAGACTAAATTTCGATAATTAGAGAATTTGAATTTCACAATTTCGCAAAGGTTTGACTTTCATTGAGCTTACTCTGCAGAATTTGAAATATTTTAACTTATCGATTGAAAGAGCCGCTGCTATAAACAAGGAAATCTATTGACTATTGACAATTAAAAATTCTGTTTACGTGCAGTACTTTACGATTACGAGCTTTTTTTGCTGTACTACTTGTCATTACCTATTATTTTGTCCATGGGTGTAGATGTAACTGTGTGTTTATACAAATGCAACAGGTGCGGCAGTTATTGATCACACATTTCTGTCCATAAATTGGAATAAATATACCCAACCATGTGGACAAACATATTAGGTATAAACATATACATAAATTTATAAATATATAAATGTTTATATGTATATATGGGTACACTTTAACATAGATGTATACTTTATCAATAATATAATTAACATTAACAATATTGAGCCACATAACCTCCCAGCACTCATTTACCGGCCAATTTAATAGTGCCAATTAGATTAAAATTTCATCAAAAAAAGCAATTATAAAAGCTTACCTTGTTGTATTTTACAAATTTTGAGTATAATTGTAGCTTATAACTTTTTTAAGCACACTAAAACTTTCCACTGAGTTGCGTTAGACGACACTGTTAAAAGCAAAACAAAAATAGTTTATGCTGTTACACAACAGTAGCATAACAGAAAACTAACAACATTAACATTGAAGTAATCAAACGATGAAGCGGCACTTTTAAATTTTCTGTTAACAACATTTATTTATTGGTATTGTGATAATTATAGTTGTAACATGAGATAATGTTTTTTTTAAACATACATAGTTATTCCGCTTCATGGAATTGGCTTCACATTTGGCCTGAGAAGATAATTATTATAACCCTGATCTGTGTTAAGGCAAAATATGTAACTAAATTATAATCAAATTTTGAATTTAATGTTAGGAATTATTAGGATGACAAAATATATGCTTTTTAAAAATATTTAAAGTTTTAAAATTTAGTTTTCTTCGTAAAGTTAATCGAACGGCGGCAACATCCTGTCGTCTCTTCCATCATCATCTGAATTATTAGAAAGGTCATCAAGGATCAAGGAGTAATTGTCTTCGTAGCTCAGCGACTGAAAACCTCGCACCAATGTCGAGGCATTCGAACAGTAGCCTGAGATTTCGCTGGCGACATCAGAGAATGCGGTGGTTGTTGAACGCAGATTCGGTGCATTTGGCTTGCCGATGGTGTCCCTCAAAAAGGCTGTCATATCCGCTTTGTAGATCCTAACAGGAACCGAGCTGAAGCCGAAATTTAGCTCTTCGTTGGCTGCCCTAATCGGGGCCAGCGATTGTCGGTTGAGTTTCAGAACTGCCTGACAAGTGGGTCCCGAACTCTTATCGATTTTCACTACCCTCCAGTCGTGGGTTGGTAACTGAGGATTGCACCGCTGAAGCATATTGATAATAACTTCGGGCTTTGCCAGCGATGTGGGAATCCAGATACGTGCTCGTGGTTGACTGGGCAACTCGCACCAGTCCAGAGCAACTAGCTTCGCACCAGGATACACTTCACCGACCCGCGCCACTGCAGCCTTGTATAACTGAACCGAGCGCGCATTATCGCAGGCAATCACCTTGATGTTTCCCTGATACCAGCCCACATCTTTGCAGCAGGGTGGAGGACCCGGCATTTGGCGCAACAATTCAAAGCATCGAGGAGCCAAAGCAGTTTCTATCCACTTCCAGTGGCTACGCAGTATTCGATCATCCGGTTGACCCTGGTCAAGCACGCCCAGCAACATCTTCGTCTTGGCCATTTCCACAAAAGACTCCCGGGGCTGCAGCCGAGCTCGCTTCGCGTTTTTTCGCTCCTGTTACCTCCTTTGGGTACTGTCGCTTTGTTTGTCCGTTCTCATCACGGGACCATTCCAGGCTTAGATTCGGCAACACCTGCTTAGCCCATCGCAACTTCTCAAGCCATTCGGGCGTTGGGTTTGCGAAACGCTTCTCATTTTGACGCTTCAGTATAAGTCCAGCAATCCGTTTCTCTGCGTAGCTATAGCTTCTCGATTCCTGCGACTCTTGCTGGGCGTGATCGGTGGAGAGCTGTGCTGCCCATCTTGCGCAATTGTTGTGTACAAAATTACCGATCTCACTACGGCTGTGATAGCTTCTATTGCTACTGATCTCACTTCTGGTGTCTGGATTCCGAAAATATTGAAAGCTACCATTTTGATAACTATTTACACTTCCGATCTCACTTCTGGTTTCTATATCCCGAAAGCTTTGAATATTACCGAAGTCACTTCTGGTGTTAGTGTTTAGACTATCAATATGATCTCTGTTTTCTGTATTCTGAAAACTTCGAACACTTCCGGCATCACTTTGCTGTTCATACTTAAAATTTGAATTCATCTTTAGTGCATTTATTTGTTGCAAATGCATTATCCGTTGCCTTTTCTATGTTGTTTAAGAGTTATTTGTAAAAAGCCGTTGAGTCCAAAAAAAATGTTAGAAACTTACCAAGGAAATTCAAATGAGATTTACTCTGGATTCCGTAAGTCTGAAAAGCGTTTTGAAAATAAGAAAATTGAGTAAATATTCAATTTATAAATAAAATCTTCGCAGTGATTTTTTTACACAATGAGAGTACGTTCGTTCTGAAAAATCTCTTCGTCTTAAGTACGTTTCGAATATCACTCATAATTTACGATGCTCTTTGTGTAAACACAATATACATACTATGGATATGTATATGTATGTTTATGCAATGTGCCAAGTTGGGACTCCATTTGAATGTATGCGTATTATGTATCACTCGTCTTTCAATTTGGAGAACACATTGAAGAGTTGAGAATGAAGGAAGACTTAGAGCTGGGTCAGCAAAAATTAATGTGTCTGTGTGTATTTGTCTACGTTTGTCTGCGTTTTAAAACGAAGAGTTGTATATAAAGTGTTTATAATGAACTTTATTAACTCCAACATTTCCAATTAGATTAAATATTTACTTAGATATGAAAGCACTTTTTGGATTCTCTGTTATAAAATTAAATAATACCTGAGTTAATTTTAAATCCAGTAGACTGATTTTTGTGAATTGAACTTCTGCCACCTAGGATATGTATGGCGAAATTAATGCAGAGAACATCCTAAACCCACGAACTCCAACTATCTACAGAGTTTCAAATCGAAGTCTCTTCAACTATAACAGAAATTCTCAAGTGCTCTGTTAAACGTTCTCTGTTAATCGGAGGAGTAAACTGTGAGTGAATTCTGTTATATTATGCCATTCGCATGCACACGTAAGTTCTTTCGAATTGACCATTCACTGCGACCATCACGCAGCTGAGCACTGATTTTTTTTACTTAGTAAAAGTTAATTTTTAGTGTTGTCTCCATTACTTTCGACGGGATTCTACTAGATCAATGCTCTATGCCTACAAATAGATAAAGCTTTAATATATTATATCTGTCCAAAACTGTAACTAGGGCAGAGTAACAGTCGTAGCTAACGATAAACAAAAATTTACAGCATCATCAAAAGGGGAGGCGATCCGATGTTTATCGCTTGCTAAAAAGTTGCCCTCTTCATAAGTTTAAGTGCGAAACAATGGAAATTGATTGAGGCACGTCACACAATACACGACGTCAACGTCATGAGCATGAACTGAAAGTGTATGTGGAAATGTGAAAAGCAAACGCAAGTGGGAGAGAACCTACAACTGGATCAGGCAGGTGTGGAACAGGTGTACTAGAGTATAAGAGCATTTGAGTAAATGCGTGCCGCAGTTGGAGGTGTGCAGCCTCATGCCAGCGTGGAGCCACCCGTTATGTCACGACTTGACTATGAACAGAATGCCCTGCATCATAGTAGCCTTCTCGTGCTGCTGCGAGGTGTTGGACCCTCGCGTGCTCGCATACTGCAGCGGGCATTCGAGCGGGTGCGACGTGTCAACAATATCAAAGTAACGGGTAAAGTATCGTGTCTCAAATAGCAAAACAATTGCTGGTAACTGGCAAGCCAAATAATAATTCAAATTGTATCTCATCTTTCCCCTCGTAGACTCCGGCGGCGTTGTGCGCACCATTTATTTTCGCTTCATTCACGAACATCCGGTGGAGCATAACGATTGGGGAGACTTCCAGACGCATCGTCGCTTGCTTGGCCTGGTGACAATTGGAAAATTCGATAACCAAACGGAGCTCAACGAGCTGTGCCGGCATCACGAATCCCTTAAGGTTCGTTATGGTAGCACGTTATACGAGTCTCGTGCCATATTCTTTGGACCTGATGTGACACAGCCTGACAACGATGTGATACCAACAAATCATACAGATGTCGATAACGCTGATCAACTGGTGCTTCAGACAATTGGCGAACATGCAGCAAGTCCAGATGCCAAGCTGCCTAAGGAAGAGCGTCGGCTTCAGGATGAGTACACTACTCCCTCGAACTTCAAGTCACAGGCTTTCTTCTATCGCGAGCAGGACAGCTGCTCCGATCTGGAGACACGTGTCAGTGATTTTTTGAATGCTCTATTTTGGGTGCTGGAATCACGGCGTTTGGAACGTTCACGCGAAAAGCCCGACAAGGTCAGTCTCCTGCTGGCACCGTTCGAAAAACGTGACTTTGTGGGCCTCGACATGGAATCGCGTAACAATCGTAAACGCTGCGTGGGACGTGTCATGAAAAATCTGGCAGATTTGTCACTGCAAGCTGGACTCCTAGAGGACTCACTTAGCCTGTATCACAATGCCAATGAGACGCTGCGCTCAGTGGGTGATTCACTGTGGGTGGGCGCCAGTGAGGAAGGACTCTGTGCAGCTTCCGCTGTTATACTGTATCCACAAATGCGTGAGATTGAAACACTACACAGAAACGCATCGCTACAGGAAACAGGCAAGTAGTATTCACATTCTTATTCGAATGTATTCGTCCTTCTAAACTGCCGTCTATAACTTAGGTACTTCACCACTGCGAAATACGCCAGAGAAGTGGCGGGCAAGCGATGCGACAAAGAAAATAAATACCAGCACTGCTGGGGCTGCTGCTGATGCGCTCACATCACACTCCTCTTCCTGCTCATCGGTATCCTCCATATTGACAAATAATTCCTCGACATCGGGCACTCCAACGCCCACAACTTCAACATCATCTTCCTCGACGTCGACAATATCGGTGGCTCCGTTTAGTCATCGCAACGGTGAGTTGCCTGGCAACATACTCAAGCCGGAGGAGATCACAAACTATTATCGCAAGGCGATAATTAACTACAGTAAATACCGCCATGCGGCCACCATTGAAACGGAAGCAGCTCTGAAGGCTACACGCATTTGCATTGAGCAGAATCGTCCACTTGATGTGGCAATGTTTTTGCAAAATATACTCTACATAAATCTCACCATGAGCGAAGCCGAACGTGTTAAGCGATTTGAGATTATCACAGAGCTTTATCAGCAAATTGGCTACCAGCGCAAAGCAGCATTCTTCCAGAGACTGGCGGCACTTAAACACGTTCAGCAGGGTAGCCAAGCACCGGATTGGACACAGAGTTATCGTTTGATGTTGGGCAGCTTTACTGGTTATCTGCTATCTTTAGATCCCCTAGAAGTGCTAGAGAACGCTGCTGGCTGGCCTGCACTGCAAATTGATCTGGTACAGAGTCTCATTACCGCTGCCAGACGTCTGGGCCATTCGGCGTTGGCCACACGCCACATGACGTTCCTACTGCAAACCCAATGGGACAATATGTCCCCCACAGAGCAGAGCGAAATGGCTGTTCAATTGCAGAATTTAAGCGCACAATGCGAGGGATCCCCCGTGCCGCTGGTGCTGGAGAATGGAACTGTGATACCGCCTGCCAATTTAACCGACTTACCGTATTGCATGGAAATCGTGGTTAAGGATTTGGCTGCACATCTGCGACCGCAGCGCATAAAGATTGCCAAAGCCGATAGCGGTCCGTTTTTGTTTACGCCCATACACTTTAACTCGGTGGATCGTCGCGAGAAGAAGGATAAAAATAAGATAGGTACGTAGAAATTAATGGTATAAAATATTGAATTTCAAAACCTTTTCTCTTTTTACAGCTTTTCTATGGGTACAAAATGATATGAGCGAGGTTTGTCTGCGTCTGCGAAATCCCTTGCCCTTTGAACTGGCTGTCACGGACATGCGGCTGCTTACCAATGGTGTGGTCTTTGAATCCCTGCCCCAGACTGTCGTACTGCAGCCACATGTGCCTACCTATGTCTCACTGCATGGCACCCCCATTGAGACTGGTCAATTGGATTTGCAGGGCTACAGCACACACACACTGGGCGTCAAATCCAATTGCCGACTGAAGCATATGCGTGGCAGACACTTTCAGCCCAATTATCTGGTAGACGTGATACCTGCCCTACCCAGGATCTCTGTGAAAACATCACTGCCACAAACGGCAACATTTAGTAATATGAACAAAGCCGACATTGTGGTCACCTCGGCTGGATTGACTCTATATAATGGCGAGTCTTCTAGCTGTACAATTACCATACGCAATGAAAGCAACACATTGCCGCTGGAGCATCTGGAGGTTAACATCAATTCAAATGTCGAGCAGGAGATGCAAAAGAAAATGTTTCGCATTGATGAAGAGGCGCTGCAGGTAAGATTTGCTTTTCCAGTTAATAATGTATGATAATAATATAATACTCTTATTCCAGGCTCAGCTGCCACTTGCTCCTCTCAGCTCCATTGAATTTGTGCTGTATATTTATGCTGATGCGGATTTTGTCTGCCCTGTTCCTAGTAGCAGCACTGGCCCAGCTTCGTCTGACTATGGTAGCTCTTCGATATCGCACTATTCCAATGTATCGTCTTCGGGCCATGCCAGTCTGCCTGTGCGCGTCAGTTCACCTCAGAGTCGACGCCAGGAGTTACGTGGATCGACCATCGCGGGTGCACAACATTCACTGGCTGCTCTAAACCTACAGCCTGGCAGTGCAGCTGCTGGTCCCAACGGGCGTACATCCCAGTATACCCAACAGATTGAGGCTCAATTGCGACTCAAGTACTCTGGCGGAGAGGCCTTGGTCGCTGGCTATTGTCGTCAGTGTGCTGTATCTTTTAATCTGGAGTTGTTGCCCAGTGCGCAGATAACCAGTTGGGATGTGCTGCCCGCAGAGATGTGAGTTGCTCAAAGGGAATCCTTTATGAAATATTTTTTAATTATTCTCCCTTCTTTGCAGTCCCTCACAGTTCTATTTGGTACTGGATATATCCAATTTAACTGCTCAAGAAATGTCGCTCAATTACACTGATAACAAAAACATACTCATCGAGGCCAAAGAAAGCTGTCGCGTACCCATTCCAGTAGATCGTTGCTCACTGGAACAGGTCTGTGCAGCAAGAGCAGCTGAAGCTGCTGAGAACTTAGAGCGCGGTAAGAGATTCATCTACATACATGAATTATGCATTTACTAATCATATTCCTTCTCTCTCTTGGCAGAGCTGTGCTTTCGTACTCAGCTCCTTTCGTTTAGCGATGCTCTGAGCAAGCTCTGCTCCACTCATATAGCGGAAAAGGTAAAGATCAATTGGCTACTGACAGGCACAGATATACAGGGTGTTGCTTCGTTGCGTGGCATATTTTTATCTCATGCCATGGTGGATTTGACCACAGTCTCTCCGCTTCACTGGGGTAAGTAATGCCTGATTGACCCTCAAAGCAATTATATTAATATCTCTTATAAACTCTCCACAGCTATTAGTTTCCGGAATGAGCCAGTGCAACCGCATAGCGAGATAACGTGCACAGTGGGGCAGCGTGCCGAGCTAAGCATTAAACTGACCAATCAATCGCTGCAGCCGCTTAAGAATCTGGTGCTCACCATTAAGTTTTATCAGGACTATCTTAATGGCATGGAAAACTATAATCTGGAGACACGTGTAGCTATTTCTGGACCCAACAAGTGCGTTAGTTAAGATATTTTGAATTATTATTATTAATTATTTTTTAATCTTGCAGAATAACAATTCCCGTTCTGGAGAAGCAGGAAGAATTGCAGCACAACTGTTCTGTGATATTCTTTACGCCTGGTCGCTTCAAGACCAGCATTGAGTGCGTCACAAAGCCGCAGCAGCAAAGCAGCAACAGTATTTACACACGGTCCCCTCCTGGAACTGGAACTGCCGCCAATAAGAGTCAATTAGATGGCCTGCCCTCTTCTGGTTTCGAGGAGCAACAGGCGCATACATGGAAGTTTATACCGCCCATTGAGGTGACTGTTGTTGAGCAGTGATTGACCTATAATTGTTAACCCTTGTAGTTTAGTTTCGTTGTACTTGTATTTGTTTATGTATAGTGTATACCGTGTACTGTATATGTACCTCGCCCCTCTCCCATATGGATATATAAAACAATATATACAGCTAAGCTTTATTGTAACCTGAAAAGCAATTGTTTATAAAATAAAAAACATAACATGTATGTATGTATATATATAACATATATTTAAGCTCAAAACGCACTATGCTTCATAGGGACAAAGGCCATATAAACATACATATATTAAAGTACGTTCAATATAGCATATTTAAAGCTTTAGCCGTGAAAGTGAATTTAGCATAATTATTTAGTATAATTATTCGCCCACTAAATTCTCAAAATAATAAAAAACACACATACATACTATGTACATAAATATTTAAAATATTTTTATACAATATCAATAAAAATGCCGAAGTTCTGACTGCAGTTCACGTAAAAAGGTTATATATGTATACATAAATGTATAATATAAAAATACATTTATTATTTAAATACATAGAAAAATGCGATGAAATATAATATATCGTAGTCGAAAATCTTATCCCAAGCGTCGTATATCGTCCCATGAGTAGCCGCTGCGTCGCAATAGAATGCACGAGAGCACAAAGACGTAATATCCTCCAGGTATTATGGTCAATACACCGATTATAACGAGTGCCCAGAGGCGGTCGGAACGTTCTTTTTGATCTGCCATCCAATCGAAGGCTGCACATATCATGCAAATCTAAAGCAAAGAGAAAGATAAGTCCAGTTGCTAACGCGACTTTCCTTTCTACGAACCGATCCGCTGACAAAGAGCGACAGTATTATTGAAATTATCTTCCATGGTTTTCCCTCATTGATCACTATCGGCTCTGTCCATTGTTCGTTAACGAAGCCATCGGTCTGGTCTTCCTCTACTTTGAGATAATCGCCACCATGCGACGTTCCTGCGCCGACATTGAGTCGTCGTCTCGAATCGGATTTAGCTGGAGTCATATTTGGTAACATGTTCGATGCGATCCGGTTAATTGCACCTGTTCGCTCGATTTGGTCTCGCACAGTTTTCAATGTTGCTGCACATCAGCATTGGGCAGTGTTGAAATTTTGTTTGTTTTGCTGATTAAAACGACAAACGGAGAAACAGCTGATCACATTGAGTTGCATGCGTTTCACTGTAACTGGCAAACATATGTTTTTAAAATGTTGGCGCCAGTATTGGCAAATGTCAAAAAACAATAATTGTTTTCACTTCAATTACGATAAAGGGGCAACTTTTCTTTTAAAAATAATATATAAATAGATGACTAATTATCTGCCTTTTGATTGCAATAAATTTGTCTACCTACGCCTATAAAGAAATAATACATTCACTTCTATATTTTTTTTTTCATTTTTTTTATTTGTACATTTTGGACTATGGAAAAATCTCGGGATTTAACTGTAAGTCGGTTGTTGCTTCACATATGTATACGTCCATTATCTGAAATTAAATATAAGCAAGGTGATTAGATAAATCAGTCATAAGAAAATACCTTTTTTCAATTGTGTATTTTTAATGTCAGTTTAATAAAGTTAGATAAATCAATCATAGACATCAGTTGTCCCTATCTAAATTATCATCATAAAGTTTTTTAAACAGATATAAGATTATGCTAAACATACCAAGAATTTCGCCACACCCCACTCGGTGACCGGCATTCTTTCACTTGACTTAGCCATTTTATCTAAAAATAGGGAAATATACTTGCATTAGTAACGATTATGTCTATATATAATAAGTGATTATTTATCTAATTAGTTTATAAATCAGTTATGTATAATTTGATAAATCAATCATAGACATCAGTTGTCCCTATCTTAGTTTTCATCATAAAGTGAAGTTAAAATTGTATAAAATGTAGCTCACATACCAGTGATTTTGGAACTCCATTTGATGAATTACAGATTCTTTGAGTAGGCCATATTATCTAAAATTGAAGTAATATGCTAACATTAGTATCATTATTTAATTTAATATATTTAGTTTGTCTGATTATGAATCAGCTTTAAATAATTTGATAAATCAGTCATAGACATCAGATGTCCCTATCTAAGTTTTCATCATTTTGATGTATAATTTTCAGATACATTATTATAAAGAACACTTACTTGAAAAAAGGTTTCTTAGTTAAAAATCCCATGCTTCAGAAAGGGCCCAGCCTATTAAAGGCGCCTACAGAGAATAAAGAAAAACAAAATAAAATGCGTTTTAAACAAATGCATAAGTTACCTATATAAATATGTAATTTTAATTTTAAAAATACATGTTAGAGATCGATCTTATTAAACCGTTAAACTAAGTAAGCTTACCAAGATATTAAAAGTCATCACGAGGGGCTAATAGGGCCATTTACTGCCTGCAAAAACAAACATTTTAATTAAATTTTGTGCATATTTAAATAATTTCTTTGTACATTTTCTATGATCAGCATTATAAAAAGATAAATCTATCATGGAAATCAGTTGTCCCTATCTTAGTTGTCATCATACAAATAGTAAATAATAATACCCAACAATATTTACACTTACTTTATCTTTAATTTGTCCATTTTTTATTTGCAAATGCCTCAAAAACATTTTTATTTCCCACGTTTTTCTTTCACATTCACGTTCCACGTGGAGTCACTTTGCATGCTGCTTTGAAAATGGTATATTTTTGTGGCTTTTTGTTAGTAAATTGCTCAACACTCGTTTTGTGTCATTTTCGGGTTCGGCATCTTTTAGTGCCAAAATTTGTATGAAAATAAACAGCATTGTTATTTTTGTTTGTTATTGACTACAAATTTTTGTTTTATTATATAAATAGAAATTGCTTATTGAACACTGCAGTTGATATAATTTCATCTAATGCTTTCAACTGGCCAACAATTTAAATTGCTCTCATATGCATATGTACACACAAACATATGTCAGTCTATCTCTGTGTTCTTGTCTGAATGTTTGTCTGTGTTTGGTTGTGTGTGTGTGTGGTCAACATTTTGAAGCGACTCAGGACTTCCTCACATTTGATTAACTTTGAATCTAACAAAACATACATATTACATATTATTCACTTAATACTATTTTCCACTTAATGTTTTGTAATTGTTTTTTATTGCTGTTGTTCGTCAGCTGGGTTCACATCGTGATTCTGCTCCGCCAATTGCTGCTCGTGTTCCAGTTGCTGTTGCTCCTGCTGCTGTTGAAGTTTGAGTCGTTTCTTGGCCTGGATATCGGCCAAGGTCTGCTCAATGGACCGCATATCCTTTTTGTTCTTGCTAGGCACAAAACCATAGCTTTGGTTCGTTTCGGTCTTGCGCGCCGCTTGCAGGGCAGCCGATTCGCCAATAAGGTGGGCATATTTCGCCTTGTAATTGCTCGTGGGCTTCACTTCATCGCTGGAACTGGCGTTGGCATTGGCGCTGGTACTGGCCGTGGGGCCAGTCGAGTCGGAAGTTGAGGCTTTGTTGTGATCACTTTGGCTTTGCTGCTGCTGCTCTTGGGCCAAGCGTTCTTTTCGTCGCTCGGAGTATTCTTTGGCTATTTCCTTATTCCAACCTTCGCCGTTCCGGCGGGCCGTCACTTCATCTTCACTAGGCGGGTGTTCCTTCTTATAGACCACCGAATGGCGATCCTCGTCCTCGCGGCCAAAGCTCATAGCTATGAAACCGCCATTCTCGGCTATCTCATGTATGACCGAACGATGCACCTTGTCCAGTGGCTGAAACTCGATGCAGGTGCGATCGTCCTTGGCGAAACGTCCCATTCGTTCCTCCACATATTTTCGGAAGCGCAATAATTCCTCCTTTTGTTTGTTCTGCATGCGCTCTATCATTTCGCGCTGCTTTTTGATTAATGTCTTCTGTTGCTCATTGGTGGCTGGCGGAGCATCCATCGAGTTCAGTATCGAATCAAGCAAATCCATTGCGTCGTCGTTATTGTTTGCTCGATGTGCTTTGGCTTGCCTGCGAGCGCACAGCGTGTGTAAAATGCCTTAATTATTCTTACTAAGACACTCAATTGTCGATTTTTAGTGGTTGAATTGTTATGTTAAAGCCAACATTTGGTTTATTTATATATTTTTATGTGTATTGTATAAAAAAAGATTGTTACCGGTGCATGTGCACCAAAATACTGAATTTCAGCTACGGATTGCAGAGTCGGTATTTTTCTTGGCACAGCTGACAGCAAGTTAGCAGCCCACCAGTGTCAACAGTTTAGCGTTTTAAAAGCAGTGTTGCTAGGTTAGCTTTTTCTCGGTCATATCTGGCTTTTTTACTGTCCAACAGCCGGGCAGAATCGAAAATATTACAATTCAGCTGTTTTTCAATCGAATGTAGCTTTTCTTCTCTTAAATATGCTGGTAACATTGTTTAAAAGCAACATCAGCTGTTCACCTATTAAAATATAATGTGCATAAACTTTATATTTAAATAAAAAGTCGACATAATCGACTAAGGAGAAAAACATTTTAAATGAATTTAGTAAAAATAATTTAAATTCATTTATTTTATTATTAACACCAAATTCAATTCCTGCAGAAGCTTTTTATTTAGCTACGCATTTAGCTGTTTTCTGCGTCGTTTGCAACATCTGACAACCCTTCTTCGCGCACAAACAGGGTGAGTTACTTGATTTTGAAAAACTTTCAGTAATTTGCAATTAAAATTAGTATTTAAAGTGTTTTCAGATGGCGACACAACGTCGCACTCTGGTGCATTGGTTCCGCAAGGGACTCCGTGTCCACGACAATCCGGCATTGTCTCAAATCTTCGACTTGGTCCGTGCCTCGCCAAAGGAGTTCTGCGTGCGACCGATTTTCATTTTAGATCCTGGCATTTTGGACTGGATGCAGGTGGGCGCTAATCGCTGGCGTTTCCTGCAGCAGACACTCAGTGATTTGGACCAAAAGCTGCGCGAGCTCAACTCCCGTTTGTACGTAGTGCGGGGCAAGCCAGTCGAGGTGTTTCCTCATCTATTCGACCGCTGGCACGTGCATCTTCTGACCTATGAGACTGACATTGAGCCCTATGCGGTGAAGCGCGATGTCGCCGTGCAGAAGTTGGCTGCGGAAAAGAAGGTAAAAGTCGATTGCCATTGCTCGCACACCATATACAATCCGGAGTTGATCATTGCCCGAAACATGGGCAAAGCTCCGATCACCTATCAAAAATTCCTGGGCATAGTGGAGAAGATGAAGCTGCCCAAGGTACTGCCGGCGCCAGAGAAGCTACCCGAGGATATGCAACCAACTGACGATGAACTGGAGGCGAAGGATTCCAGTGTATACGATTGTCCGACGTTGGAGCAACTGGTCAAAAGGCCCGAAGAGTTGGGTCCTAATAAATTCCTGGGTGGTAAGAAAACATCTTTGCATATAATATACACATATGTTAATATATATCCTGACACAGGTGAAAGCGAAGGGTTGCGGCGCTTGGAGGCCTCGTTGCGGGACGAGCGTTGGGTAGCGCAGTTCGAGAAGCCGAACACGTCGCCAAATTCCCTAAAGCCGAGCACCACCGTGCTAAGTCCCTACTTGAAATTCGGCTGCCTCAGTGCCCGGCTGCTGCATCAGCGACTCAGAGACATCCTGCAACGGCAACCCAAACACTCCAAGCCGCCCACATCGCTGGTGGGTCAGGTGATGTGGCGGGAGTTCTACTATACAGTCGCTGCGGCAGATCCCAACTTTGATCGCATGCTGGGAAATGCATACAGCTTGCAGATACCCTGGAAGGAGAATCCCGAGCATCTTAAGGCCTGGGCAGAGGGACGCACTGGTTATCCCTTCATTGATGCCATCATGCGGCAGCTGCGCCAAGAGGGCTGGATACATCATCTGGCCAGACATGCGGTCGCTTGCTTTCTGACACGCGGCGACCTCTGGATCAGCTGGGAGGAGGGACAGCGTGTCTTCGAGCAGCTGCTTCTCGACCAGGACTGGGCACTCAATGCGGGCAACTGGATGTGGCTATCGGCCTCGGCCTTCTTTCATCAATATTTCCGAGTCTACAGCCCCGTTGCCTTTGGCAAGAAAACCGATAAGACAGGGGAGTACATAAGGAAATATGTTCCCGAGTTGGCCAAGTATCCGGCCGGGATTATCTATGAGCCGTGGAAGGCCACACTGAGTGCACAGCGAGAATATGGTTGCGTCTTGGGCAAAGATTATCCGCATCGCATTGTGAACCACGACATTGTGCACAAGGAGAACATAAAGCGCATGGGCGAAGCCTACAAAGTGAATCGCGAGGTGCGTACCGGCAAAGTGGAGGACGACGACGGGGAGGAGAAGCCTCAACCGAGTGGCAAACGTAAAGCGAGCTCGAAGGCCACAGGAAGTGTAGCGAAGCGAAGACGTTGAGCAACACTTTTGTTTCAGCACTATCGATAATTCGATAAAATGCAGTTTTTATAAGAATGTCAATATCACAAAACATGTGTCTATCGAGAATACTAGAACATGACATTAGCATTTGCTAACGATAGCAAGGGATACGAGTACCCACTAAGTTTTTATACTCTGTTAACACAACTGTAAATAAACTATATACAAAATATTGAAAGTGGCTTACCGGTCATTTGCCTGGCGACGGCACTCGGTAAGGTCGTTTTTCACTGACCAGCATCAGAACATAAATTAATGATTCTGATTGCTGGGGCAGGCCCTTTAATGAGATAGCAGGACATAGGCAGTGTTGCCAGTTTGGCATACGGGGTCGTTTGATAAGTCTTTTGCGCACCTGCTCTAAATACAACACTGTCCTGTCAGCAGTTATCGATTAAGCTGACGGTAGAATTTTGAGAATTGTTTTTTTTTTTTTATAGGATTGGCGACATCTCGATCTCTTTTTTTTAAAATACACAGATTTTTTTACAAAAAAAAAAACAAAAAACATAAAAAAAATAATTTTAAATATTATTTAAAGTGAAAAAGAATCTCAAAATGAAAATGCTTAGATTTTTAATTACATATAGCCTGAAAACTAGCATATTTCAATTTTCATCTAGCTTATTTTAGCACAAAAATAAAATTTGCCAAATGCATAAAAATGAGCCAGAGAAATTCCTACATATGGCCTTGTCTAATGAGAATATTGATCTCAAGACTCAACCAAAACTAATGACAGTGTAATTTTTTTTTTATTTTGATCATTTTTTAACAGACCTAGCATTTTTCCCTGCTCGAAACCCTAGATTATGTGATAATAGTGAATTTAAAAAAAAAAATATCCCTAACTTAAATTGGGCAATTTGAAATAGTAATTGTTAATTAAGTAGTACTCATTTGTCGAACTTAACGAGACGCATATCATCGCCCACATTTTCAAGATCCTCTTTGTTGCGACGGAAACGATAGGTGCCAATGTCACGGGAGGCTTTCTCCGGCATCTTCACTTTGATGCCTTTGTATTCCACTTGGCCTTGGCGCTTGGCGGGCACAACCAACTCATTATCTTTTTTGTATTCGTCATCGTCACCAATTGCAATGGATTCACCGGGATTTTGCACAGTTGGCCCATATTCATCTTCATCCCCCTCGGCATTCTTCCAACCATCGATTTCGATGGCAACAATTGGCTGACCATCATTGTCCAGTATAGACGTATCACTGACTACGTTATCGCCCGCTGGAGTTTCAGTTGCTCCGCTTGGCTCTGGCTCTGGTGTAGTTACAGCCTCACCGGGCGTTGACGTCGATAACATATCCATAATACCATTGGTCTGCAGTCCCGAGAGAGTCGTGAGAAAGTTACGCTGAAATTCGGGATCCCCTCGAGCCAGATCGATTACATTGATATCGGTCACCGTGATACCGCGGCTCAGGGATTCGTCCGACTTTGTATGTTTGCTAGCGTTGGTCGTAATCCCAGCCTTGCCCGCATACCTCGAATAGATAACGCGCGCCATAAGAATATTCTTACGCAACTTGCACAAATTCCTTAACATTTTTGCAATATTTACGTTTTACCTATATAGAATTTTCCGTATGGAATATGAAAATATAATTGAAACTTTTATTTTGAAGAGTTAAGCTGACGTTAAGCCGAAAGTTGTGACTGGATTGTAAATATTAGGCAAATGAAACCGACTAGGAAAGCTGATTTCTATGACAGAGACTACTTGATTGCTGTGATATGCTATATAAAATGCGTATTCAGTCTAAGTATTTAAATTTTATAAACTTTACTTGAGAAATCTTTAAAAATGCCGTATAAATTGCCGTATGAATCTTTCAGTATCGGCTTCATATTTTAATTTAAAGGTTGCCTAATGTTCTGCAGTTTAGAGGTTATGTTGAATTTGCTTGGCATTTTTGAGGTTAAAGTGCGGTTCGAGTTCCGAGCTTCACATTGTGTGGTCAATTCTAACCCAATAGTTGTTGCTGTACTTGTTGCCTTTGTTTTCAATCTCTGGAAAAGCAAATTTCTCGCATTGTTCTGCTCAGTAGGAAAATGAACTCAATCGAATTGCGTCCCCAAGTTTCGATGCAGTAAGGAACTAACCAGGAATAGTTTAACACAATGACATAAACTACAAACAGAGGGTGGAAATAGTGAGAGAGACGGAGACAGAGGGAGAGAGAGAAAGAAGGAGAGAGTGAGTCAGGGAGCTTGTTCAAGACTGTGTTGCAGATTAAAAACACACGTCGGGCACAGGAGCAAAAAGCAAACTAGCTAATTACGTTGATTTCCTTTGTCTATTTGCGTTTTGGGGCAGGCCCAACAAACAATTTGTTGCCAAATTATCTGCTAAATTAAGCAATTTCAATTCAGAGAACGAGAGCTCCACAAAGCAAATGTGACGATATTTCCGATAGCCTTCGATTCTTCGATTTACTGAATCTGTATTTGAATCTGAAACGTTTTAGCTTTTGCCCAACGTTTTTTTTTATGTGCTCAGCATAATACACAAATGACTGTGCTTATGTGTGCGTGCGTATGTGTGCGTGTGTGTGTGTGTGTGTGAACACATTACTGGGTAGGTGAACTTCGACGCAATTGACGTCTAAGTACGCAGCTCAAGATGGCCCCCGCGTGCTGAGAGTGTTGGCTCCAATTCCCTTTGGTGATTTGCCATTTCGTACATATTTGCATAATGTTTGTGCCAAGCTTCCCCTCCTCTCCCTCTCCACAAGGTCTTGCGCTTGTTGAAAGTTGCAACTGTTGCAGTCGCAGGTGAGAATTCAATTTTAAGAACTTTTGCGGTAGTGTGAGGAGTTTTTTTTTATTTATTTGCAGTAAGAAGAAATTGTAATTGGTTGAAAAAAGGAAATAAAAAAGAAAATGTGGGTTAAATAGTTAAAGGTAGTTGCAGAATTGCTGGAATAATGGTGGCATACTTTCAGGGCGCAGCTTTAAATTTACAAATTTGAATTCTATCGATAAATGTCTATCACTTGGGCTGAATGATGGCTTTAAATTTGCCTGAACATATCGGGTTATGTAAAGATATCGATGTAACTTATTGCGCAAAGACCTTAGCTTATCATATCGAAATGTTAAGATATTTACATACATATACTTTCTGTTGAGCTAACGAGCTTAACCTCAAAATAACTGTAGTATTCTACAGTACAATACTGTAACAAAGACCTTAAAGCTGAGCTGAAATCTGCATAAAGCAAATTCAAAGTAAATATTTAAACAGGTACAAAAGATTTCGTCGTGAATTTCGGAATATGTATGGCAAGCAAGCACAAAGTGTTCCATTGTCTTGGCATACACAGAGAATTGACATAAGTAAAGGCATTAAACATACATACATAGCACACGCACACACACACACACAATAGGGAAATTGAGCGCAAATAATAAGCATTGAAAATGATATTGACTCGGCGGGCGATTAGCCGGCATACACCCTCCTTCTCCACCCCCCATTACTCTCCCATTATCAACATCTCGTCCTTCTTCTCCTACACGATTTATGCAACGCAAACCCGGCAAACAATTATCCCGATAAAACGTGATTGATTATGTAAGCAGGACCAGCCCCTTTGCTCCCTGCGCCCCTCTTCGTCCTGTTCCTGCTACTTACTTCTTGCTGCCTTCTTTTCGGCAACAGTTTCTCCTACGCCGAAATTTTCAATCAATGCAATAATTAGATGTCCTTCTATGTGTTCAATGGAGCGTGCAAATTTTCAATCAAGTCCAAGGCGAACTTTTCTGCAGCAATAAAAATATATATGCAGAGGCTGGGAGGAGGGGAGCAAGGGAGAGAGGGGAGGGGGAGGAGGAGAGGGCTCTCGGCATCTGAAATCTACTTAACCAAATTGATGACAATGCGATAAGTCAGGCGGCGAGTTAAGCCGCTTAAATGCTTATAAACTGCCAGTCGAAGCGGGCCAAAAAATATGATTCCCCATTAAGCCGGGCACCGAGTCTATGGATTGCTCCCGGAGCAGCACTAGGTAGTTGAGCAGGCACAAGGAGGGAGGAGGAATGGGGAAGGGGAGCGAGGTGTCCCCTTTATTGGGCTGGCTATGCGAATTATATGCGCTGCATATGCTGGCAGGCTGCCGGTTTCTCTTCGTCCACCTGCCCTCCCTCCTTCCCTCTGCTGTCCAACTTGGCGTAGCATAAATTGTTGTCATGCCACAAGCCACATTAAATTCAGCAACGGCACGTACAACAATTTGAAGCTCTCATCCTTTGGCTGAGCTGCGGCAGGTAAGCGAGTGTACCGCAGACAAAGAGCGAGAGAGAGAGAGAGAGACACTGCACACGAGGCATAGAGAGAAAGATTGTCATAAATATATCAAACATTCGTTCGTGCCATAAATAAGCAAATGCGTGCACTTTCTTGCCATAATTGGCAATTTGCGTTCTCTTCTGCTTTCTCGTTAGTTTTTCACTAAGTTCCTATTGCTCCTCTCCCTCATCCTTCTCTTTTCACTTGGACTCGTGGCCTTTGTGCGTGCTTTTGACTTATGTGCCCTGATTACAGAGTCGAGCTTATTAGCCAACAAAGTGTCACGCATAATTTCAAGAGCATCTAGTTTATAAATCACAAGGGATTGAATTATGTTAAACATTATAGTTACCGTAAATATCAATTTAATTTTGTCTGCTGCGCAGTGTTACCACACCTGCTTTAATCGATAATGGGCTAATAAGTAGATCAGTACTTTGAATATGTTACCAACACTTAAGTCTTTAGTTTGGTATTTCCTGCAAGTGCATTTGGTATTTCGCAATATCGATAAGTGCGCAACAAGCCAATCAGTATTTTGTGTATGTTACCAACACTTTAAGTATTTGTTGAGTATTTTTCACAAGTGTTATTTATTTTCGATTTTAACGATGAGTTAATAAGTAGGTTTAGTTTCAATATAAACATGACACAAATGCGAATATAATTTACTAGTTCAACAACTTCTCAAATCGTTTTATCACTTTTTACAGTACTTGTTAAAACACTTTGCGACACTTGGCTCCACCGATTTTCCTCTTACAAATTGTCTGGGCAAACAACATTTTCCGCCCTGTCGGTCAGCGTGCCGCCGCCTTTCTCTGTTCCTCTCCTCCTCCTGCTGTCATTCTTCACGCAGCAATTGAGCATCCACGTCTAGCAATTCGGCAGACTTTGAATTTTTAAGCTATTCAAATTGATTTGCAACATGAAATATTTTCTATGAAGTCGCTTTGCGTCGTTTGCGCTCTGCCATCTTACGGGTGTGTGTGTGTGTGTATGTGTGTGGGTGTGTCTGTGTGTGTTTGTGCGTGTCTATGCTTAGGAAGATTTCTCATGACATTTGCCATTTGAAAAATATTTTTCTTTTGCTTGCTTCGGCTGCAAAATATGCCATTTGGGGTATTTCCAGTTACGTATTCAATTCCATTTCGCTATGTTTTACAGTAGCTCACCAGTTAGTTCCTTCACAGTAGAAAACTAAGAGATAAGGAAGTCGGGAACTGCTGCGTCATGCTGTTGGCATTGAATCGTGCCCAAGCTGCAGTTTGTTGTACGTGCAACGGCAACCCAAAAGTCAAAGTTGTCATCTGTATGCATCCTCTACTTCGACGTCATCGATGGGCAAGCAACTTGGACCCCCATCTTCCCCTTCCGCTTTGAAAATTCAAACTCTAACTGGTTGCCATTTGCGCCGAATCTGTTACTGTCTTTGCTGCTCTGCCTGTGTGTGTGTGTGTGTGCGAGGCAACTGATTTATGACACTCAAATGAACTTCGACGCTAACAGAATAAATTTGCAGCGACTTTTGATTTGTTTTTCATTTTTATACCCTGTAATTGAATTAAGAACATGCTCCTGAAATGCATTTGCAGCTTTTCATACAATTAACATACATTTAATTTATAATTTTAATTATTAGCATTTGTTTAATTTAAATATATTAAGTATTTATTTTAGTATTTCGAACGAAGATACTCTAACACGGATCTCTTTGGAATTCAAGTTCTTCCTTTCTCTCGTCTGTACATCGGTATTTTGCTCTCTGCTCTGTTGCGCTTGGAATTTATATCTGCATTCGTGTGAATGTATGTGCGTGTGTGTGTGTGGACGCACGTACGTCTAACGCGAATTCGTCAAGTGAAATCTCCGAATTTTTGTTTTGTTTTGTTCCTCATTCGCTTCTCTTGCCGAGACTTCAGTCAATTTTGACAGTTACGCGTTAAAGTTGCCATTCCCAACGTGACGGTGACGTTGTGGCGGCGACGGCAACGCGACGGTGACTATTGCTACTGCTGCACTTTTTGGATGACTGATTCTCACTTTGCTATGCATACCCTGTAAAACATTTACTTGAGGTTGAATGGCATGTGTAGTCTTACAAAATGTGTAGCATACTTTTCTGCTGTATTAGAAGCGAAATATAATACAAGGGGAGCTTGAACTTTGATGGCGTTATCTATTAATTGTAATTAGTTATTTACCCTTAATCGATAACTGTTAGTCGAGCAATATGAAATGTACTGTCTTTTTTTCCATATATCAATTTGGCGCGTTGGCGCCGTAAAAAGCTTACTCAACGCGATGCTTGTAAAATAACTGATGTGCAAATGTTGGGGAATCTAGTTGCGTTCACCTTGACAGAGCGCGAATGATACTATAAAATCACAAGTCCTGAATTGGATTTGCTGAAGGTTGTCAGTTGTTTAACAAGTTGTTGCAAGTTGCGGTTACAATTTTCTATTAATGCAGCATGCCAAGGCAATTTAGGGTCAACTGTCAACTTTTGCTGTCTATACATGAGTATGTTTTTAAATTCTGTTTATATTTAATGAAAAAGAGAGTTTCAAAACGGGTTTTTAATAGTCTTTTTAATTTGTAATTTGTTGCACTAGGCCATGGACAAATTTCCCATGTTATTTTTAAAATTAGGAGACCGAAGAGGAGAAATTGATAATGTAAATACTGCCTGGATTTAGTACATTTAACTGTAACAGCAATGTTATCAACAGCAGGTGTCTCGGCTATATAACATTACAGCGGCGCATGCTGCCCATCATGTATAAAGGATTTATTAACATACAAAGTAAAGCAATGTAAGTCGGCAATGAAGTGCAGCAACCCAGTAACAACAACCATAGCAGCAGCATCAATAACAGCAGCTCAAAAGGAATTTACCAAGTGCAGCCGTCTGTAAAGTCGTATATAATGTTAGCAAATCATCTCTCTGTTACACTCAATTCTTAGGCCTGTTCACTAGACACTGCAATAGCATTAGCAGCAACAGCATTACCAGCAACAGCATTATCAGCAATAGCATTAGTATCAACAGCATTAGCAGCAACAGTAACAGTAGCAGCTCAAAGGACTTTTTATCAGCGCAAGGACTAACAGCAGCTGCAAATAGCAGTGCCTAAAAATACCGCACAATAAAAAGGACATTTCTATAACATAACATAGGAAATTAACAGCCAACAGTGCCTACCCCTGCGCACAAATTATCATTGCCTTGGTAATTTTTAACATGTTTTCGGAGTTGCGGCGAATTTGTAACATCTCTTACCACCAAAGCTTGCGTAGCTTGTTGCTGCTGGCGTCGTCGGCTTGTTTTCTGTTGACTGTCGCGCCGTCAATTGGCAGTGGGTGCCACATGCAGACGAGTGTAAAATACGTAGTAGCAGTACTCTAACGGAATTCCGGCGCTACGGAAGTGCCACACGCGTGTCTCTCTCTAACGGTTAACGGTCTCGAGTTAAGGCGAAACGTGAAAAACGGCGAGTGTTTGTCGAAAACGTAACGGTAAACGAGTGTTGAGGCAGGCCAAAAAAAAACAAGTCAAAAAATTTTGAATGTTTGCCCAAAAACGGAACTACACGCGTGTTTGTGTGTGTGTGTGTACGAGTGCAATAATTCTAGCTGACGGCTTAGCCTGCCTGCGTGTTTGTGTGTGTGTGTGTAGTGTGCAATAACGACAATAGAAATTTAAATATTCATGAACCTGCCGATTGTGAACTTGTGTCGATTGTGATGCCACAGATATTTTCGCACGTCAATCTACGCATCATCAACAACAACAACAACAACAACAATAACAACAGCAATTGTGTCAAATGTCAACAAGCTGCCACCCCCTCCCCCCTCTTACCCACTCAATTGCGGATATTATGCAAGCATTTTTGCGAGTGCAATTAGCGCGACAAGTTTGCGAATTGGGCGGCAAACAATTCACAATTGACAAGTCACAATTGACAGGCGTCATTTGTCGCAGATTAACCATGAAATTAAGCAACTAAAACATGAGTGTGTGCGTGTGTGTGTGTGTGTGTCAAAATAAATAACCAACTGGCGCTGACCACTGTCACTTACCACTGTCAGTGCGCCTCTTCCTCCCCCCTTCTCTTGTCCTGCCAAATAGTTTGCACGCTGTGGGAATTTATCAATCGCAGGGACAGAGGGAAGGGAGGTAAAGGGCTCTCAATCGTGTGATTTATGTGCCGTCATGCGTATGCCGCGTCGCCTCCATTTGGGGCAAAGTGTTTTCCCCCTTTGCGTCCACTTGTAAATCACAAGTTGATCCAAAAATAACGCACGTTGCCCAATTTACCGGACTCCATTTAAAGCGGCCATATGTGATAGAGTGCGCTGCAAAGTAGGCTATGATATTTAGTTTATTAGAAATCGACGGTCTTAAGATGGATTTAATGAAGAGGGTGTTAATAATGGAAGAACGGGTGCTACATGGAACCTTAATTAATTTATTTTGTTTAGTTTTTACTTGTTATTATATTAAGTATTCTATAATTATTAGCTGAGAGTCCCAATGAGATTTATAGTAATCTTAAATAATCCTATTGAATTTTTGTTGGATTTTTCATAGTTTTCATAATGTTTATTTATTTACTACATTTAGTGGCAACTAATCTGTTGACTCAAAATTAACAAAAAAAAAAGAAATGCTATAATATTTAATATTATTATAGACCAATAAGTAGTAGCTTTCGTTAATTTCAGTTAAACGACTCTTAATTTAAAATATTAAAACTCTTCTATGTTTAATCCATTTATTAAGCGAAATTCCCAAATAAGTTCAATTATGCTATCTGTTTAACCTCTTTCCCCCGTTAAAATCTTCTTTCACTTTCGCCAATTTTAACTCTACTTCAACGTAACCAGTCACATCATATCTTTTCTATAGCAAATTGCCAGTCTTCTGTCAAGTAGAGCCCACTCTGGATAGTGCAATATAACAGGAATCTGTGCACTGCTCTCTGCCATTTCATGCTGTGGTAAAGCAGCTGCAGTTGAAGCAATGTGAAACCATTCGAATAAATTTCCGTACAAAGAGAAGAAGGAGTAGGACAGGGGAAAGGGGCCTGGCTACGCTTGACACCTGGCCAAGTGGCTATTTGACCAGCTGACCGTTTAGCTGGGGACAGACAGACGAAACTGTCAATGTTTTACGACGACTTTCAGCAGCAGGAAAATCAATCAGAGGTGAAATAAATATACTATATACATATGCGAGTATACATAGCTACATATTTATATGTATGTATAAATGTATGTGTGTTTGTATATATTGACAGATATTTGAGCTGCAAGTGAAGCAATGTCTCGACTTGAGATCGACAGAGTCAAAGCTGTAGCGCACTTCAAAGGCAAGGCAGAAATACAGACGAACACACACATACACACACACACGGACGCACAATCTCACTCAAATTTCGACATACCCGAACTCATATAAAATGTATAAAAAAAATCCTGCGGGTGAATACAAAATTGTATGCAGCGTTTCCTTTCGCAATTGACTTTGTGTCCCGAGGCAAAGTCGCTTAAGTCGCTTCGCTTTGCGACTTAACGTGCAATGGACTGTGAGCACACACACACACACAGATACACACTCATGCACAAACAGATACACTTAGTTGCTGTCCCTTTTGCACTAATTAAGTAAAAGCAATTGCCCTGCTCGCTCATCAAAGGTGGCTAATGAAGAGATTTGCCGTTTTTGAGGCACTCGCAATCGAATGCATAATTGAATTGCCTGAGTGCCTTCCTTTCCGGACTGAACTTGACTGCCTTGCTGGGCTATTCATTACGACTAATCTCGCTTTATATACACTGCACTGCATATACTATTCATTACGACTAATAATATGCCTAATCATAGCGGCGTATACTTAGCAAAGGGAGGAAGGGAGTGCGGGGCCTGAGCAGCTTCTGTTCTTTTGCTAATAATTCATAAACACGCGCCTGTTAAGAGCTAAGTAAACACACACGCACACACAAAGCGACACACGTGACCTTTACACACGCACAGACAAGAGAGTGACGGGCAGGGGGAAGGTAGTCGGACAGGAGGGGGGGGGGGGTAGCAACATTCTGTGGCCAAAGAAAACTCTCTAACAAAGCTTCAAGCCGCTTAGCCAGAGGCATCTCAGAGGTGGCTCACAAGCTGTCGCTGCGGTTTCAAGGCAGACACACGGGACACACGCACACATACACGGCAAACACACACACACATACAGATCACACGCACACATACCCGACGCACGCACACAATTATGCGCATTTAGTCTCACGCACGAGTGTAATAAAACGGCGTCTATTTTTATGCTAAAAAATTGTTGCTGCATCTGCTGTCTCGAGACCAGAGTGAGCGAGAGGGGGAGCAAGAAAGAGAGAGAGAGAGAGAGAAAGAGAAGACAGCTTGTATCTTTTATGGGCAGCTTTTATAATGTTTTTCGATACAGGTTTGCAGCATATAATATATATATATATATATATATATTGTATATATATAAATACCTTAACATGCAAGCGAATTAATTTTATGCATGTTTCGTAGATTGATAACATGAAAGAGAGGCAGAAAAAGAAGGCACGAGAGACATCAGAAAGAGAGGGAAGAGAGAGAGGAGAGATACATCGAAAGGTAGAGGCTACAAAAAACCTCTGTCACAGCGCTGCCAACTCAGCTTTTTTTCTCGCCAATACAGTCATTTTTTCAATGTTCAATAGCGACAAAATATAAAAAAATTTTGCTCTGTTTAGTTTTTTTTTAAAGCGTTGCGGGGGGTAGAATATTGTTGACCAGATGGTTGCAATAGTATAAGTATATACAAATATATTAATAAAAAAATTAGAAATATTTTTTATATGAATTTTTTATATGAATTTATAAAATTTATATCTGAATCAGTATCAACAGGGGGTCGAACTAGCTGAAAATAAGTTGAATAAACTTGTCGCACAGCTTCTCATTACTGCTCACTATAAAAATCTCGCAACGAGCCGAATCGGAGCTATATAGCGTACAGCTAAATAACGACCTATTACTCATGATTTTGCAACCAAAAAAATAGCCGTTCTTTATAGGTTTCGATATAACTAATTTAATCAATACAACTTAAAATTTTAAATTAACCTTTCTTTACTTCTTTTATTTGATTGAAATCGATTGACTATATCTTTCTCTTGTTCATCTAATTTGGCTTTTCTTTGCTTAAAAATGGCAACACTGCTCTGACAACATTGCCTCAGCTGCAGCCTGCAACGTGGGGCACGTGACAGAATTTAACAACGCGACTAACGCCAAAAAAAAACAAAAGCAGTACAAAGTGGGCAGCGCAAAAACCACGCACAGCACACACGCACAACAAACACACACACACAGTACACACGCAGTACACACACACACACAGTACCCACACATACACACACAGCACACACAAACAAACACACACGCACATGAACTTTTTCTCAATTTAAATTCAGCTTCATAAATAAGAAATTTTTCATTTATTTGTTGACTTTTGCATATGCAGAACAGCAGCGCCGAGCAGAGCAGGGTAAACGATAGTCGTTGCGATAGTCATGGCGATATTTGCAATGTCATTTGGCACATCAGTTATTTCTCATTTAAAACTCACAATTTGTGGCATGCCCCCGATTGAATAAGATGCCACGCTGTGTGGCATTTGTTGAATTTCAATTTCCCGTTTACGTTAATTACGATATTAATTTAAGGCAGCACGAGAGAGAAGGAGAATGCGGCAGAGTGAGAGAGAGAGAGAAAGGGAAAGGGAATTCAGCGCAGACCGCATGCGGCCGCAGCGCGATAATAAATCATTTACCTTTATTGCCGAACAAAAGTAAAAGTTAGTCGAGTTCGCTGAATAAAAAACAAAATGAAATGAAAGAGAAGAGAAGAGAACAAGAGCGAGAGAAAGAGAGGGAAAGAAAGAAAGAAAAACTAACATGAAAAGCGGCATTGTTTGTAGTGGATTTTTTGCCAGCGAGAGCGATTGGCAACTGATAAGGATTAAGGGATAAAGCCACAGCCAAGAGGAAAAGGGGAGGGGGGAGAGAAGGGAGCACACACACAGAGAGAGACACACATACAAACAAAGCTGAAACAGGTCAATAAGGTTAAGCTTAGGGAGGGAGAGAAGGTGAATGAAAGAGAGGGAGGGAAAAGAGAGAGGGAGAATGTGAGATATAGAGAGGGGTGAGAGAAGGAAGTGAGTGCTGAGGAGAAGAAAGGGAGAGTAAAGGATTGCAAGTCTGTAGAGAAGGGAAGGAGAAAAAACTGGAAGGCACTGACTACAGTGTGGGGAAGGGTACGGGGAGATGAAGAGGGAGTAAGGGAATGCAATGACTATATATAGAGAAAGAGGAGGCACCATCGACATGACGTCGCGGCCGCGAAAGCAATTAAATCGAAAGAGGAAATGAGAGAAAGTGCCGCTAGCAAAAAAAATAGAAGCAGAAGATAAACAAACATAGACATGGGACAAGTAAGAGAGAGGGAGAAGGGCAGACAAAGACAAGCGTGAGAGTAGTAAGAGAGAGAGAGAGAGAGGGAGAGAAAGGGAAAGGCAATTTCTGTGCGCTGGCTCAGGTGACCAGGGTCAGTTTGGCTAAACGAGCCAAGTCGAGTAACGAGCGCCGCCTGCAGCCGCAAAGGGGCAAACAAGGGGGCGTGGAAAGGTGACAACAACAAAAACAACTAACGCTGACACTCTACAACTTTGTTTAGAGCCCAAAAAGGAATAAAAAAAACAAGTGAAAAGACTCTCGTGAAGTGTGTGAAGATTTTTGACTGTCAAACCGGAAGTGACAACGGAAATGCAAATGGCGGCCGTCAATGATGGCGGCGACAGCCACGTACTAACGGAAATCATACCAAGTACAGTTACATAAGCAACGCAAGTGCAACAAGTGCAACAGCAGCAGCAGCAACAACAGAGGCAGCAGAGGCAAACTTTACCTACGCGCGGAAAGTATTAAACAATCGCTGAATGCCTGCAGAAACAGTTATTGCTAAACTGCAGCAGCAAAAACAAAAACAACAACAGCAACAAAGCACGCAACAGCGGCCGCTGGCAAGGCAACAACAGCAACAAGAACAACAACAACAAGAAGAAGCCGCGCAGAATTTCAATATAAATTTATGCGCGCCTTTGCGTCGCTGCGGCGTCGCAGCCACTGCACGTAACATTAGTTGTGCTGCCGACGGCAACAGCGACGCCGCAGCAGCACCAGCACCAGCAGCAAGCAGAGGCGGGCAGCGAGGCGGCGCCAGAGCGACGACAACGTTGCGAGCTGTTATTATAATAATGGCGTTAGTTTTTAACATAATGCAACAACAACAAGAGCAGCAACAACAGCAGCAAGTGCTGTTGCACTGGCCATTCTCTAACGGTAAGTACGCTTATTCTCTCCACCTCATTCTCACTCTCTATGCCCCTTCTACTGCCTCTCTCTCTATCTCCATCTCTCTCTTACATACCCTCTGACCGCTATGTGGCGGGCGCTTTTGGTCCGCGCGGCTAATTCAACTTTTCGCTCTGGCTGCCAGTGTTGTTGGTTGGTGTTATAAAAAATGTGTATAGCAGTGCTGCCATAATATTTCACAGCCATGCAAATTATGTATACGTGCATGTGCGTGTGCGTGTGCGTAAAAGCCAGTTACGTATAGTGCGATGGTGCGAAAAGTGCGCTTTTAACAGTTCAAATTGCATTTAATGCATAATGCAAAGTACTTAAAAGCGGCAACAGCAATATTTTACAATTATTTTCTATTTAAGCTGTTTGTGTTTTGAATAATGTGTGCAGTCCTTTTTCTAGTTTATTGTTACGCTGTTGATGGAATCTGCGCAGCACTGGCAACAAATTGTCGCTGTAAATCAATTGCACTAATTAATCAACTTAAATTGCACAAAGTGCAAATATCTATACATAATGTGTATGTATATATTTATATTTGTTTTGTGCATATTTTATAATTGAAAAACAAATTTAATTAGTCGCATATCTCTAAGGCGCAATTAATGCCATCACTAAACACTTGTAGTATTTTAAGAGCATACAGCTGTCCCTTTCTAACCTTAGCGAAGAGTGCTTTACATTCTGTTAATCTGTTAACAGTCCTGATTTGGTTCGATTGGCAACGCAAAATTGTGAATGCAAGTTTAATTATTATTCTCTCAATGTCTGTTTACATTTGAATAACTTTTGAATGCATGATTGGATCTGCGTATCGTACGTATTATTTAAAATCTACTCTCATTAGCATTTATGCCAATCCTATCTAAGCATGTAGCATGTGTGTCTGATTATCTGACAGCTTTCATCTAGAATTATAGCCCAGCATATCGTCAGGAATCGACCACGACTGGCAGTCACTGTGTACGTATAATTATCACACAGAATTGCACACACACACACCAACACACTGCACACACAGTACTAAATGTGTGTGAGTTTGCTTTGCAGTGCACACACACAAGTGCAGTTCCACTTACAAACTTTCCACTTTCCATTCTGTGTGGCATTCTTGCGCGGCCTGTGATTTATGGCATGCTCATTGTCTAGCTTTGTACTCGCAGTCAGGCCCCTCCTCCTTCCCCTTTTCACTTTTTCCCGCACCAATGCAGCTCCTTGTGTCGGCTGTCTGTGCAGTTATACCGCAATAATCTTGTTTTATTAGTCTCCAGCGTAATTTTTCCACAGTTATTTCTTTTGAGCGCTTTGCTACATTTGCTTTCGCTAAGTGTGCCACGGCATACCCTGTAAAATTTGAGAGACTTGCAGGGATGCAGAAAAATATAAACTTGATTTCCCCGTAGGTTTAGCTTAGTATAAACTACTACTACCCTACTATATGTAGGGTATATTCGCGTCGCACATTGACTGTCTAAAATCCTTTCTTGTTTGTTTTTGCGCTGCCATCCGAAGGGATGACTTGTGGCCGTGTGCTGAATACAAAGTTTGCATTGGCTTCGAGTGACTTTTGGGGGTTTTTTCTTATAAATAATTCATTAATATTTTTCAATTGATTTATCCCCATTTTCTCAGTGGGTTGCCAGCTCAATGGTAAAATTTGTCAATGATGAAATGTGTGTTTCCGGCGCCAAGCAGAGGCATCAGTCCGCACTGGCTTTGCCTTATAGCTGTCGAAAAAAATAGAATGGCAAGTGGTACACAAGTTTTCCTCCCCTCCTCGTACCTCCCTCCATTCCCTCTCGCTCTGCAAATAAATTTATCGTGCTTAAAGCGACGCCTTAAAGTTTTGCAATGTGTTTGCGCGCTAAAAATGGCTGCCAGACAGTCAGGGAAAAAGTTCTACCATTTCTGGGGGCCGACGTAACATTAGCATATAGTACAGTTCAGCTGTAGCCTCGGGGCAGTTGAGAATTTATTTGGTAAATTTCGAAGAAAAAAATCCGCTTGGCAACGCCTACGCGTCTTCATCTTCCTTCACTTTCACTCATTGCACTCAATTTAAGCTGAGCCAGAGAAGGGGAAGAAGGGGAGGCGGCAGCGGAAACAGGCCTTGCACTAGATTTTCCGCTCGAGCGCTAATTATGTGCCCCATCTTGGGGGTATCATCATGCAGCGAAGCCACATCGTAAATATTTTTGCTAATGACCGGGGCAAACATTAACAAATCTTCAAAAAATGTTGTACAGCAAATTTTGAACTAATTAATGAAATTTATGTCGGTCAACTTTTTCTGCCTGCTCCCTTCAAAATGGGGCCAGGCCTGGAAAACCTTAAAAGTGAATGCTCTGAAAACTTGGAGACGGGCTAATTGAATGCAATATAGCTAGAGGAGGTACCGAGGAGTGAGAGAGGGGCAGAGGAAGTGAAGAACTTGAACTCGAAGACGAAGACGATAAATTAATAGTTTGAACATTTTGTGCGGGCGCAAAGTTTGCACTTATGAATTTTGTTTGCTGCTGATTCTAGCAAAATGTGTGGATCGAGTGGGCCGAGTGTGGACTCCGATTAATCAGTGGAACCTATTGCAGGCTTTTTCTGTCAAATTGGCCTTTTCTTTAAAATTGGCTTTAATTTATCACCAATTGAATTTTATTTTATTGTAGTTGGGAAACCTCTTCAATATTTATGCTCGATTAAATCTTTATAGAAATGAGAAGGTCTTCCTCTAAAATCCCTTGGGAAAGGCAATGCAATGTTAAAGTTGTCCATAAATAAATTCGGTTGAATGTCAAAGGCAAAAACATCTTATCCTGCGGGCATATCCTGCGGCAGACCCATGGCTAAACGTTGACCATTAGTGCGTCTGCAGCAGAAAAAACTTTAATACACTCACAGACACCCGCACACACACACACACACAGAGAGACCCTTGCACAGTTGGAAAATTAGGTCAATTGCGCGTATGGCGCGTTGCGTGGAATCTGGCATCCTGTGGGGCAGGATATTGCCATGTTTTTGCATATTACACATTCGCCGCGTCGGCCAGTGTCAACGTTAAGCAAAATATATGCGCGTTTGTTCATATACGAGGGGGTAAGAGAGAGAGAGCGCACTCTTTATATGCATACATAGCATACCTACATAAGTCTGTATATATCGCGCAAAAACTACAAAAAGCGTGCGATAAATTTCAGGCGAGTCGCCGAGTCGAGTCCCAACTGTCGAGCAAAAGTTTTTCGGGTGCCCCCCAATCCAAAACTTGCGCATATAATTTACACACGCACAATGGATAAGACCAAGACCCTCCTGCCAGGCTGGCCAGGGCAGACGGAGCAGCGCTGGGGTTAACTTGGCCAACTTATTTAGAGAAAACTGAACTTTCGTCGTGTCGACTGCTTAAAACTACAAGCGAAATTAAATTGGGCAAGAGCACTCTGGCAAAAAAAAAAAAAAAAAAACAAACGACGACAGTCCACAGACGGATGGGTAGACGGACCGACGCGCTTATAAATGCGTTGCAGACACAAAAAGTGGCATAAAAAGAGAGCAAAACGTAGCAGGCAAAAACTGCACTAATAACGTGAAACTTTATTAATTTGCTGTCGACGAGACGAGAGAGCGCAAAATTTACAGCTTGCTAATTTGGTAAATTTGGTTTTCTAGTAATTTTCACATTGCCATGCACTGCTCTGTTGGCTTAATTTTTCTAGCAGTCTGTTAATTTGGTACCCTGTAGTGCGTAGAAGGATTATAGAGAAGAATACTGAGGGTAAATAAAAGATTTTGGGAGTTTTAATAGTTGTTTAGGGGAGGATCTCTGGAACTAGCTGTGCTAGAGCTTTTAAATTTGATATATGACTTAATTGGAGTAATATTTATGGTTTGGTTATCAACTCATTTCTTTGCCATAAGAATGAAATCTCTTAAGCTCATTTTAATTGATGATCTCTGGAACTAGTTGAGCTATAGCTCTTAAGTTTTGTGTATATGTATATAATATCGATATTAATCGATTAGTAATTAACTTTTCCCTCGTCATTAAAGTATGTTTTTAAACTCATTTTTATTGATGATCTCTGGAACTAGCTGAGCTAGAGCTCTTAAGTTTGGTGTATGAGTATAGAATATCGATATTTATCGATTAGTAATCAACTCATGCCATCGCCATTAAAATTATGTCTCTTAACCACATTTTTATTGATGATAAGGGAACTAGCTGAGCTAGAGCTCTTAAATTTTGCATATTAATATATTATAACGATATTTATCGATTGTTTATCAACTCATTATCCTTTACTGATGAATTAAAGTCATCAAAATATTAAATTAAAGTTCCTAACTTTTATATAAAGATGAATTATATCGTAGCTAATTGCAATCTTGGCAACCCCGTTCTCTAGCTACTTTAATTATTCTTTTGAAGCAAGTTATTTTGTTAATCTCGGCAACCTTGCTACTAAATTTCGCAAACAAACGTTTCACATATATCTTAGTCAAGGCACCTACAGGATATCTCACAGTCACATCGCAATTGTTAGTTTTTTCGCCCCGCCAGCTGACGCGATTTTGGCCACACATCTTTCTTGCCTTTTTGCCGCTCTCTCGCATTGCATCGCTTCGCATCGCATCGTACTTTGTATCTGCCTGTCCCATCGCATATTTTTGCAGTCCCGCAACGTCGACGCATTGCATTAATTAAATTGCAATTTTTAGTTGGATTTTCTTGGCCTTTTTTGCGCGCTTTTTCGCCCCCTTCCCCCTTGCCCATTGCAGCGCTGGCATGTTAATTTCGTACTTTGTTGGGCCATTCTATTTTCTAGCCTTTTTTCTGCTGCTCTATCCAAGATTTTTTTCTAGCTCGTGTTTTATTCAACCGCGTGCTGCGTTATTTTAGTCTATATTATTTTAAAATTAGTTCGGCTGCAGAGAGCGAAAAAAAAAGAAGAAATAGCAAAACTGTTCGGCATGCATAATTGAAATTCCTCTGGGCAACGTCGGAAATAAGCTAAATAAGCTTTGACTTAAGATGAGCTGGGGTGGCGGCATGGCGGGATTTGATAGACATTTTGTGTGTGGGGGGAAAATATGAAAAATCAAGTTAAAGTTTGGCCTGTCTGCAATAGTTGTTTACAGGGCTGCAGATGACTGCCTGGTAAGTGTATTTGAAATATGGTGAAGACCCCCTTTTATCAGGGAAATCCTTTTCTTATAAATATATATAATAATAAAATAATTGTTAAAGACTTAAATGAGCCACAAGTGCTCACAACTTTGCGCAACGTCTTCTCTTTTGCCTTTGAACTCACATGAAATTAAACAATATAAACTGTTTCCGACTGTTTCCTGTTTACGGGGTCAAAAGTCACACGGGTTATGGGGTTCACTTAACTGGTTGCAAGAGTTTCCGACTTGAGTATGTGCTTTAAGTGCGGCTCGTCTTTAAATTGGCCCCAAAAGGCAACGAGCAACGGGCAACGGCAACGAGCGCCGTCAGCCAATTAACAAACGATTTGCTTGACTTATGGCAAAGCTTTTAGCTGCATGCGGATCTTTTAGGCCAAATGCGGCACTTCCGCCATCGAATTGGGCTCGTTTCGTGCGGGAAAAACAACAAGAGGGGGAGGGGTGGGGCAGGACGAGGGGAATGGGAAAACGACAGACGTGGCACCTACAATACAACTTGCCACAAGTGCGGCGACTCTGTGTGTGCGAAACCTTGTAACCATAACATAAATATTGTGTGCAGAAACAATGGCCCGGCAGTCGCAGCAGCAGTAGCGACAACAACAACAACAACAACAAGCAGCGAACAACACCCGCAACAACAACAATAACAACGACAACAACAGCCGCAACGCAAGTAAACACACACAAGGCAGCATTACGCAGGCAAACACGTTGTACATGGAAGTGCTTTGTGCGCGCAAGTGTGTGTGTAAGCCACATTGTGTGCGTATGTGTGTGTGTGTGTCAGCCAGGCCTACAAAGTATGCCACAAAGAAGTCAGTCAACCGCGAAAGTTGTAACTGCGCAAGGAATTAGTTGGCAAAGAATTAACAAAAAAAAAGAAAAGAAAAAAAAATTATGTACATATGTATATTTAAAAAAATGTTGAATGCGGCAAGTAAACCTCAATTTGCAAAAAGGAAATTTGATGGGAAACATGTGGAAACATGACGAAATATACATACATACATACATACATATAAATAACAAGGAAACTAAGTGTTAAATTGGATGCCACCTGAAATGTTTGATTAAGACAAATTTACATAACAAATTATTTATTTGATATTTACAAATATGAAATGTACGTTGTAGATATAAAACATTCTGATTTACTTTATTTTGGTATGTTTTTTATTGTATTTTATGCCAGAATATTCAAGCACGACCATTATATTTTCTATATTTGTATGTTATATACATCACAAGGCCTTGATGTGATTACACCTAGCAGCAGGAATGAGAGAGAGAGAGTGTGACCAAGAGTTCGTAAAATCTTACTTAGATGCTTTCTACTTGAGTATATGCCAAGTTTGTGAAGAAGTGCCCAGCAGGTCAATATCTAGAAGGCAAGAAAGACAGACATTACCAAGCCCAAGTCTTTCAGACATATTTGCTATGCATCGTTCATCGTTAAGGGAAGCTGATGGACCAGTATATAAGGAGAGATTGTGTAGTAGCAAAAAGTATAAATTGGCTACAATTTTTGTTAACCCACGACTAACCTCATTTTGCTCGAACACAATAAAATAATAGCAATTTCATTTATGTCAATGAACAACTATACTTTTTGTTGACGTTTCGAATGCGTTTTCAAAACTTTGAATAAACAGTTTTTGCTTTTTCGGTTTTTTGGACAACTTTTCAGCAGCTCAAGGTCAGAAGTGGATAACTTTCCTTTCAGTTCAGTTAGCTTTTATACTAGTTTATAACAGTTTATACCAGTTTTGTGAGTGCACAAAAGGAAACTTTATTAGCCACTTGGAATTGGGTTCGGCGAGGCATTCAATCGATTAAGTGTATAAAGATTTTGTAAGATGTTTCAATCACATGCTGGCAATGCTACCAACACACTCACACACACACAAACACTCACAGCTGAGTCGTAAAAGTTAAAGCTGCAGCTGCAGCACACATCGCAGTAGGAGCTGCTGCTGCTGCTGCATCTGCTTTGTATTTATTTTAAGTTTCTGGGCATAAAAAATAAAATGAAATAAAAGTAAATGCAATACTCGCTGCATATAAAATTCACCACTGTGTTGCCTGTGCTCCTTGAGCCAGCTGCACACTAGCTGTGGAGGGGAGAGGGGCAGAGGCACGGGGAGGGGCGGGGGTTACCCTGTCGAGCTGCTGTTTTTAGTGCAAATGGAATTGCTTTTGGCTGTCAAGTCTTGCGGCACGCCTGCGTTTGCCTTCCTTTCACTGCGACTTAAAGTGCAAGGCAGCACCCCCTCAAGCACTGCCTCTCCCCCTCGCCATGTGTGCGTGTGTGTGTGTGATTTGAGACTTGTGAGCTATGCAAGGACATTGAAAGCCTGCGGCCAGAAGAAGAAAACATTGCTGCGTCGTGCTATAAAGAATTGATAAACAATATGAAAAGCACATGCAAATAAGCAGGGGTCACAATGGGGTGTTTATATATAGAGTGTTATATATAGTCGCCTGTACACAAAGAGTGTATATGTGTGCGTGTGTAATATTAAAGCATACACTGCGGGGCAGACACAGTCTGGCGTAGCAGCTGCACAGCTTGGCTTACGGAGGTTAATGTCGGGTCTTGTCTGTGTAATCCTCGTAGATTACACACACATTTACATGCACACACACACACCCTACTTTGTAGCAAAATATATTTCGCCATATAACAGCCCCATTCATTTTAATTTCTTAGTTTCCGAGTGTCCTTTTATGGCGATTTGTTTGCCATTTTCTTGATATAAATGCGAATACCCCCGAAAATCTTAGTGTTTTTATAAACACTCACACACAGTTTTTGTGAGTTCTTTTCTCGACCGTCTCCGCCTTGGCATTTATCTGGATTTGTATCTAAATTGTTTGGGCAAACTTTTAATTTACCCGCAGAGAGAGAGACGGAGAGTGCGAACTTTACTTGTTGGCATAGTTTAATGATTCACGAGGATTTGAAAGTTTCATTTACATAGGTCATGATTCCTGGAACCGAACTGAGGCAAAGATAATTTATGGTACAGTTGACAGACCCCACGCGGGGCAAGCCGACAACAATTAGGCTAGCAAAGTTGGTCAACAAGTTTTAAAGCAAATAAAGCTAAGTTAATAGTGGCAATTGGGAAAGTCTCGGGAATAATATAAGCTAGAGTTGTGGAATTTGGTTGAAAGGTGCAAAGTATTGCTATCTATCAAATACCTATTAATTTATTTCAAATACCCAAAGTGGCACAAATATTTAGAGAATGAAAAAAATACGTATTCAATTTCATTTTCAATTTGCATTTTTTAAAAAGTATTCATAAATTGGGCTTCTCCTCTCAGCTACACAAATGGCCAACAATTTGCCGTAATTTGATAGATATATTTTTCGAGAGTAAAACATATTTTGTTGCAACGATTCGTCAGAAATCGAGAGAAATTTGCCCAAAAGCACAATGAATCAATAAACTATTTGTTGCCCGTAAAATTGTTGCCTGAATTTTTGATAAACATTTCGAAGAAAATTTTAGGTCAGTCAGATGTTGATGTACAGTAAAAATATTTCAAATTATTCTGCCATCAGGGAGAAGTTCAAGCATCAAGGACGTGACCCCAAAATGCTGCCCCCACCCCCTCTCTGTTTCTCCGTAAAATAGCCGAACCTGAGCGCCAACACATCAGTCAATCGAGGCGGCAAAGTTTTATGCTGCTTTCTGGTCCGTTGCGGCGCGTCTAACCAAGCCAATTAATTTGCGGTTTACCTGCCTTGCCATTCAGCAATAAATAAATAAATCTTGCACACCGCTGGCCAGACAAATAGCCCCATCGAGAGAAGTAAACTTTAAAAGTTGACGCTAAGGAAAACAAGTTTTCATCAAGTTTTATTTCATCGGTAAGTGCAGCATGGAAAGTTTTCCGCATTGTTTCTATGCGAGTGAACTGCAATGTAGCAGCAGAAGAAGCAAACTCTGGCTGTGGCTGAGAAAAGCCAATTGACTGACAGCAACGGAAAAGCAAAGCGCTGCCAAAGTTTATTTAAGGCGTTTTTTGTTTAATTAACTTTTGTATGGGGAACTAAATAACTGTATAAGGTGTGTGTGTGTGTGTGTGTGTGTTTGTCCGTGTTAAGACTGCTGAGTAGGCAAATCAATTCAATTGAGTATTAATTAAACTAAAAGCTAAGGCAGCAAAGGAGATTTATCAGCTGAAAAGTATGCTACAAATATTTTTTGTAGATTGCGCAATTTGGAACGAAGCTCATAAACTTTATGCCTTGTGAACTTGAGCCACTCCGTTTCACTTGGTCCGTTTAATGCAGTCGAGTGTGTCAATGACGACACTCGAGAGCGGAGGAACAAGAGCAACGAATGAGAGCAGAAGGAGAGAGGGGGGAGAGATGAGTGTTGAGAAGGAGAGCTGCAGTTGACACCGTCTTATGAAATTAGTTTCTTTTCGAGTCGACATCATCAGCCACTTGAAACGCAGCTGCCTTCCTCTCTTTTCTCTTCTCTGTCTCTTTCTTTTTGCTTGGATTTTTGTGCTGCGTAATGCGCATATTTGTGCATTCTTTGCATGGACTCGCTCCGAAGAAGACTCACTCGCAGTCAAGTTACGTGAGCGGAACAACGAAAAGGAAGAAGAAGCTGAGCTGAGCTGCGCATAAATCCCAAGTCCTGTCCGAGAGTGCAAAACGTTTTTGTTTAACTTTACACTTGACCCGGGGAAGAAGACGGGGGTGAAGGAGGGGAAAGTGGCCAAAAGTGGGCCGCAAGGAAGATTTACAATGTCCACTCACAGCTGTGCCGGGCAGGCAGGCAGTCAGGCAGGTAGCTGAAGATGTCTATGACAAGGAGCTCAGGAGTTAAGCCAACTCTGTGGAGAGTGCACTAGGCCTCTCTCCTGTCTCCGACTCTGCCTGTGACCTTCCGCTGGCATAATTTCTGGCCCTGTCTAACTGGACGTAACAGGCTCAACAACAGGCTCGTAATAACTGAAAGAGAAATCTCCTTAATTAAAGCGCAGACACCGAGACAGAGGCGAGAGGCAACACGCAATTCAAGGTGGTAGTAGGCACACCTTACCCACTTCAGGTGGGTAACCTTGCTTGCCTTAGTCAGCAAACAGCAGGGACAACTCATTGTAATCCACAGACACTTGATTAAGTCACCCCTCACTTCCCTCTCTGACCACATCAGGCACCAGCTTGAGCTCTGCTTTGACCCACAAGGTGAAAGGAATAATTTGTGGCCGTTTTGCCCCTCGTAACTCACTCACTTGGCAAATAATGCTCATTTATAAAAAAAGGCAACGCTTTTCAATACATTTTATAGCACACTGCAAGAAAATTGTGCAAATAAAGATAGGTTGACATAAAGTTCTTGTTTTTTGTACGCTCTAATCATATTTTCAAGGTGTGTACACACGGATTGAGGTATTATTAAGACAAGAGACAGCTGGTCACACTGGGGACACAATTGGTGAGGTACTTTAAAAGTACCTTTAAATCTTCTAACAAGCTTGACTTGTGGTACTTTAAAAGTACCTTTAAATCTTCAAACAAGCTATACTTGGTCACACTGCGGACCATGTTTCTGAAGTATTTTAAAAGTACCTTTCAAGATAAGCATAATCTTCTTTTAGTCCCACTGGGAACACAATTAGTAACGTACTTTAAAAGTGCCTTTAAAGCTTAGCATCTGGTCACATTGCTAAGAACATTATTATCGTACTTTAAAAGAACTTCATAAATTTCTCTCAGTGTGCGTCGAGGTCTGCTCAGGTTTTCCAACGTTTTGCATTTGCGCTTCATTTGGCCAAAAAGCTGCTCGACGGGTGTCCCTCTGATAGATTTGGTCAAATCGATTGCGTCCATTTGATTGCTTTGATGTATGGCAACGGTTTTGATTTGTTGTGGGTTCAGCACACTCGAATCTATCTCTCTTTCCCCGCACGCTTCCTTTTTGGGTTAGGTTGGGGTTTCATCTGTTGGCGTTGGTTTTAAACAAATTTACCGCAGAAGTGAAGGCACTCGTTAATACGCCAAATTTGGTTGGACGATGCAACAGTTTTCGCACAGTTGGCCAACCAGTTGGCCGCAGCAGATGCACTGGCTAATCTATTTAAGCCATCATGCATCATTTCCACATGGAAGTTGCCTCCCGGAGGGTCAGACAGAGACAGCAGCAATAGCGTTAGCAAAACGAGACAGTTCAGTGCTGCAGCAGAATGCGACAAGGGACATATGTACGTAGTAAGCCCCCTTCTCGCTCCCTCTCCACAGGCAGAAAACCATTCTCGGTCTCGCCCTGGTAAGTTGTTGTAATTGTTATTGTTGCAGACAGCTGCAATTCGCTGACACAAACTTACCTCTCTCTCTCTCTCCTCCCTCCCTGGGTTGCAATGTCACCCGAGGACCGGAGACCGAAACGAAATGAAATTCTGCCAAGCTGAGCCGCAGCAGCATTTAAAAGCTGCGCCCCAGAAAAAATTGTCAATTTCTCATGTCGTACATTAGAAATAAATATATATGGGGAATCTTCTTTATATATAAATGTATGTGTGGATTTTATTTCGCAAGCTTTAATATTTTACAAATATAAATACAACTCGTCCTGTTGACTTTTTGGCAGTCCAGGCAGGAAGCCAGGAAGCTGTCGCATCAAGGCACACACTCACACAGATGCAGAGAGAGAGATACACTCAGCATGCGATGGAGCAGGCTGTTGCCTGGGCGACGACGTGACAAAGCGTTGGCAGCTCCACGAAAACCAACAATATTCAGAAGGACCTTTTATGTGATGTCCGCGACATCGTTGTACATTTATTTTTAAAGATAAATGAAAGCATTCCTACTTAGCGTTACATGGTCCTGGAGGATCGATGGTCGCATGATAATAATTCTTATGGTACAGACTTGAAGCTTGGAACTTCAAGAGAGAGAGAGACGAGTTGGTGTTCGTATCTTAAGAGCCTTTTACTGATGATACTCGTATTGTCACTCTTGTTCGCTACCTTCCTGAATCAACTGTTCTCCTTCCTCATGGAGTGGCTTCACTTGCTGTGTGAGAGAAGCATTTAAAAGATATTCTTATTGAGATTTCATTTTCTATACCAGTAGGCAGAGGCTGGCCAGCGCCTGTGGACTGGGACGTAGCTTGCGCAGCTTCATATATTGATGGAGCATCTGGTAGTAGAAGCTACCATCCTTCTCGCGCAGCATGTAGTGCTCGGCACGTTCCGTAGTTGTTGCGGTGCGCTCCTCCTTGTAGCGCTGATCGGACAGGTAGTTCCGTATGCCAAGTCGGTTTGCCTCTTCAGCGTGATCAGGCAACAGTTCTGGGGTAACCTTAAAGTTGATTAGATTGTCGCCACAATCTCGAATTATGCCGTTGTTCATGGGGCTTGGCGCAATACCGAATTGCACCTGAACAAAGTATAATTGGGAGAGATCCGTTTCGGGAAATATGGGCAGTATGCTGAGGGGGCGTGCATTGCTGCCCACCTTGGTGGGATGAGTTTCCAGTGGCTTTTCGATATCTGCAAATGTTTGATTAATAATTTCCTTCTGCTGCTCCAGGCTGAGAGTTTGCAATGGCTCCAGCGGCGTCGATTTCAATTGTGGTGCCTGTAGGCCCGACCGTGGGCGTGGCACTGCACATTTTCCAATTGGCTCACGGCAATCCTGACGTCGCGTCGGCACGTTGTTTACCACCTTCGGCTTGGCACCATTAATGTGTATCGCCTCGATATCCTTAAGTAGAGCCGCATCCTTTGCATCGATAGTCTTTTTGCCTACATCGTTGGTATTGTATGCATTCTGATTAACCAAGTCAATATCAAAGAGCAGGTGAAGGCCCTTAAATTCATGGTTAAACTGTGTTTCCAACCGTGGGAAGGACACAGGCTCTGTGGTGTAATCCTTCAGAGTTTTGCCACATGGCAAAAATTTGACCTCAGCTGCAGGTTCCGGCAACTCGGTGCTGTATGTTATTGGGCAAATTAACTGATTGCTGTGGGCGGGAGAAGAAAACATTAATGCAGAAGTGCGCAATTTTATTCTTTGTTCAAACAACTTTTCTTACAGTTTGTCTTCCTTTCTCTTTGACGCATCATTTTCTTCGTTTGTAGCCATTTTACAAATATTCGTCTTTACTTGCTTGACACAGAATAACTGAATATTTTTCCCTTTCTGTGTTGTAAGGCGTTGTTATAACTGACAGCGTTGCTCTAATGCATAAATATCGATATGTTAAGTCCACTGTTGTACATTAATATAGAAATCGATACATTTTGAATCATAATTTGAGCTCAATGGAACTATTCAAAAATAATGATTTATTGTTGACATGTTTTCATTGGTGGCGCTGTTAAGATATCGATATATTTAAGCAACTTCTCATTTAGAGTTCGATACATTTTTTATTGATAAACGAGAAACATTTAGAATAAACGATTAATTGTTAATATATTAAAAAGAAAAACCATTTAAAGTGTTTTATGCCCGACAGTTCCAATGAAAAATTGATAAGCTCCAGTAAATTAAATCAGGCTGCTCCCCAGGGTCCCCTTTTCCTTCCGATTGACCTTCCAATGGCTGTCAGTCTATTTTAAAGGACATTATCATAATTTTGTGCTCCAGCCCAAGCACCAGTTGACCTTCAAAAGTAGCCAAGCTCTCGTAAATTTGCACAATGTCTAATCATTTGGCTTATCTGCACCCAACTCCCGCGTAGAAAGGCTTACAAAGGCGCCCGAAAACGTGGCCACGACACTTTTGTGCTTTAGAATTCCGTTTGACGGCACTTAATCAGCGCACTGAGACTCTCAAGTAGTCCGCTTGGCACGCCCCCTTGTCGATTTAATTGCCCCACAGACGCTTTAATGTCAGCATAAATTAAAATTTGATTTCAGGCAACGTAGAAAGGAGACGGGCGACTGGTCGCACTAATGAAATTCCGTACGAAAATTGCAGAGCCCCCGTTGCCATCGCCATTGTCTGTTGCCACTGATGATGATGTGATGATGATGTGGCGGCCTCAATTTAGTTTAGGTCCAAGGCGGGCATCTTCTGGCCGCTGTCGCATCAATTAATTCGCCACGCACCGACAACAGTCGCAGTCGCAATCGGCAACCAGTCGTCAGGCAGGCCAGCCTGCCCGGCAGCTGCTCCTTGGCCACCACCTCATTATGGCCAACAACTCTGGCCATCAATTTGCAATTGTACTGTGTGGTGATGTTGATGGCCGTTGACGCAACACTGCGCAACAATGGGCAGCATAGCGCAACGCAGCTCGGAGGCACGTAATAGGCTTAGAGAGGCGTTCGAGTGCATGACTCGGTCAGGTCGGGGTCCGCGCTGACAGATGGATTTGCTTGCTGCCTCCTCGGCCTGCAAGAAGTATCTATCTCTGTGCTTCAAACTTAAAGCTGCTTTAATGCTTCACGGTTGACACTCGGCGGTTTCTTGGTGATACAATCACAGCTTATTTTGGCCGCGAAGAACAGCAGTTAAAGGATTCACATATGCAAAAAAATGAATAGAAAACTGTAGAAAATAATAATAAATTGAATGACGAGCAAGTCTTAAAGAGAAATATTTGTTTATATTCTTCGACATTCACTAAAAAACAGCTTGATGAACTATAACATATTTATGGATGAGCCAGTAAAAATCTTTATGGTTTCTCTATCAATCATTTTTTAATAATCTATTTTTATTACTATTAAAATTTAAGTGAAGTTAAATTTAATGTCATGATTGAAATAAAGTTAAATTTAATGTAATGATTTGATTTATATGGAGAATGCTATTCAGCCAAAGTATCCATAAAGTTTAAGTTATGCCTAAGAAATATGTTAAGCCAAAATCATTCCATACTCACTGCAAAAGTATCCTAAAGTTCGCCTGGTCGAGCCAGCAATTATCAGCACTGACCCAGAATTCCAAGTTTCTGGCAACATCTTCCTAAGCTGCTTAGCTCGATAATTTAAATTATTTAGCTCGAATTAATGACGTAAAGCTAAAAGGGAAGAGAAGAGGAGAAGACGACATGGCATTAGCATGCATTAGTAGAAGTTGGAGTAGGAGGTGTAGGTGAGGGGGAACCCAGGAAACAATTCAACTCGTGTCGAGATACCAAAGCATGCTCCATATTACTTAATGGGCCTTATGCACTGCGTGTCGGATTTCTACCTACTACTATTTTCGCTCTGATAAGCATTATGGAAAGTGCGAAGAGTGACAGCGAAAGGGAGAGGGAGGGAGAGAATGGACAGAGAGAACAAGCTAAATCCTGGTGGCTAACAGGACATAATTGTAGCTGCACACGGCCGCGTCACGCCCACGGCCACACAATTAGACGCCTTCTACATTCTCCAAGCGGCATAAATCATAATTACTTGGCCGACTCGCTGGTCACTCTCCGCTCCTCTGTCTCTCTCTCTCTCTCTTGCTCTTCTCTCATGCTGTCTCGCTCTGCCTCTCTTTTGGTCTGCATCTGCCCAATTCGTTTTCGGGTTTTGTTCTGGGCGCACTCGACTGAAGACGTTTATTAAGCGCCATTACCTCGGCATATAAAGTGCTTTTCCGGAGACAGGAGAACGTCGCACTTCTCCGTGTGTGCGAGAATACCTCTCAGTGTGTGTGTGTGTGTGTGTTTGGTGTGTGTGTGCCTACGTTTGTTTGTGTGTATTTGTTCTGGACCACTGCAATTGATTGCACTGCGGTTACGGGTCGAGCAATTTGTTGCTGCGCCGCTGCCACAGCACCCCCTAAACTGGCCCCTCTCCCTTCCTCATTCTCCTCCTCCCGCACTTGCTTTGCGGCTTCGGTTGTTGCCTGTCGTCGGTTGCCTTCGTCCCTCTGTCTCCTCCCCCTCTTTCCAACCAAGCAATGAAAAGTTTGCTTTGTTTTCGGACAGCTAAATGAAAATTTAAGAGCTATTCATTATTTGTTATGCCCGCCGCCCCCTCTCTCTCTCTCTCTCCCCATTTTCCTCCCGCCATCGATTTATAATTTTTATTACGCCGCATAAATTTTACTTTCCCTTCGCAACAATAAAAAATACAAAACATGCACAATATTATTTTTCTTACCTGCCTGCGAACGCGTCTAATTAATAATTATAAATTTGCAAAATTATCTGCATAAATATTCATGGCTTTTGTGTGGTTTTGTCATTTGTGGTTTTGGCCAGCTTTTCCCATCTCCATCTCTTGCTGCCTCCCCTTCTATTTGTGTTATTCTAAGCTTCTGATAAACCTGAAAACCTAAAAAAACGCTGCATGTTTAATTAGTAGAGTACGTGAAATTGTTAATACAATTATTATAATTAAATAAATACATGTGAATTGAAGAGCGAAGCACTGCTTGGGTTTAATTGCTCTAATTATAATTGCCTTAATACCGTTAAACTATTTCGTGTTGTCGATACTCATTAGCGTTAGGCTTAGTTCATTTCAAAATCGCATAAATTATGTATTTTTAAATAAATACTTTATTTATAAAACCTTTATATTATTAAATATTTAACATACACTTATTATTCATTTGAAATATTAAATTATTTTTAAGCGCATGCGATTGTGCACTTATCGATATGTATCGGTGTATTGATATTCTGGTGGTGGTCTGTCGACAGGCAGCTAAAATGTAAAATAACATAAAGGCTGTTATCCTTGATAACAGCAATGTAATAATTTAAGCTTTAACAACGATTTTACATTATTTTGCTAGCGTTAAATAAAGAAGTCAGCGAAATTAAAGTAGATTATAAATTATAAATATATTGTTATAGGCCAAAAATCATTTTCACTGCCTTTTCAAAGTAAGCCTTATCGAAGCAATTATCATTCAGCTGCGCGGGACTAGTCTAATTGCAGAGAAGACAAACACATTATCCTCGGCTCGGTTCAACACTTATACATGCACACACACTTACCCACACACTGGTGGTGTGGCACACAGATATGAACACCTGAACCCCTTGACGGCGCTTACGTTCACGCGCTGTGTACTTGTGTGCAGTTGGCACATGTAATTAATTTCTAATTAAAGACCACCAAAGCCCAACGTTTGAGCTTAGCTAGACACACACATGTCGCAGTTACACACACACACACACACACACAGTTACAGCAACGGAAATCTAGTTCCCAAGACTGACACCGAGAAAACTGCAGGCCTCTGGGTGTAAAAGGGTTAAAGGGTATCAGACTTTGAAGGATGAGGAACTCAATAATGTAAAATAACCTGAAAGATCTTGAAAATTACCAAATTATATCTTCTGAATTAATACGTATGTTAAACTAAATATATATATAGTTTTACCAGAGTCTTTGTAAATATATTGTTTAAATTTTGCACATTTATTGAAGCCATCGCCAGCCCAAACTGACTTCAAAATCTTAACTAGCTGACCTAAGTAAGAGGTAAGAGTATCAAGCAGTCCCCCACAGTTGACTCTAACTTTTCCTTAACTCGTGACTGTAAGTTGCCATCGCTATTTGATCAGGCACATGACAGGCAGTTCATGCTGTCGTTTTTGCTGTTTTTGTACTCCTGTTGAACTCGTGCTGTGTATGTTTCTGTTGTGACAAAGCAAAAACCGCACTGCACTCCACGACTCTCATTTGCAGGTGTTTCTTCCTGTTGTTCCGCTGCAGGTGGATTATATCAAACAAATATTTAAAGTTAGTTGAGGGAGGTGGTGGCATGAAGGGTCTGTTGAGGCCTTTGTTCTAAAGGCAGTCAAATTAACATACACAAGTTTGTTGTAGTTCCGCAAAACTCTCTGTGAACTCTAACCAGCAGGCGAGTCAATTCAAAGAGGAGCCTGCTCCAATTTACCTAATTTACAATTCACCCATTTACGGCCACTGAATAAAACTTCAAGTAGTCTGGCCTGTAATGAAACAAAAGTACAACGAACCGACGAGCCAGTTTCCAGTTGCCAGTTGCCAGTTGCCAGTCTATCCATGTAGTCATTCAAAGGGAACCCACGTTGCGGCTAATTAAGTTGTATTTCTGTCAGAGTTAGCTTGAAGATCTGCTAATCATATATAATTGCAGGCACTTCGCTGGCACGAACACTCTTCCAGGAATTGTGGCGAGAGTAATACGAATCTCACACGTGCGGCAACTTAGGTTCTTTTATTATAACAGATAATTTGAGTGTAATTCCGAAATAAGTCAGTGTTGGAAATGAGTTTTTGATTTGTGGTGTAGTTTTTAAAGTCAGATAAATGTGATTATTTTTGTAATATTACGTTTTACAGTTACTCTACATTTAATACGTTTACTTTAGTTTCCCCATAATGTTATGTCTGTCTATGTCTATAAATATCTCTACATATTATTATTATTTTATATTAACAGATTTTTACTGATTTTCCAATATCATAAAGTTTTCAATCTAAAAATAATAAAACCTAACCTAAGACTTTTGAACACTTTCTTGAATATTATTATAATCATATTATTATAATCACAGTGCAAGAGCTTTTCATACATCATTTTCTGTCTAACTAAGCTCATCATAAATACTGGACTATCTCGCTCCCTTCCCTGTCCCCTTCTACCTTTCTTTCTCTCTCCACCTCATTGCCAAAAAGGTCTCTTTAATGTTCTCTGTATTCACCTTCCATAACTTATCCATTATCTCGCGACCCAGTTTAAATTTATTGTGTGCATTTTCAAGTAGTATTTGTCCCACATAAATATATATCAAGCACAGTGTAAACAGTGCCTTGAATAAGTATGTGCACAGTCTCTGATTAATTCGCTTTGGTTATTTATGTGCCATGCTTGATTATAGATTAAGGTAATATAAAACTTTAACTATATAGCCAACATATATTGCCGTCTGATTCGCAAACAGTGCGCACGAAAAGTATGCGTCCCCCGTGGTGCTTTCTTCTCTTTTCTCATTTGCTTCGCTTGACAAGCGCGTCCGTGTGTGCGGAGTACTCAATTAGATAACCCTCTTGAAAAGCGAGGAAGGAGTTGCTGCGGGGCGTGGCAATGAAGTTGTTACACTTGTCAAATTACATGCAATTTGCAGTGCAATAACAAATGTTGCACGAGGCGCAACGTCAACGCGTCTGTCATGCGATACAAACAGCTTGAGCAAATTTGCAGTTGAATTCATCTTTGGGGCAGGACAGTTTCGGGAGCTGGAGTTGGAGTGTTGTTTGATGATACATAGAGCAACAGTTGCCACACCCATGTGCTTAGTTGTGTAAAGGAGAAATTGCGATACTGTGCACACGCATGTGAGTACACTGAGAGAAACGCGAGTTGAACTTGTGTTGAAAGTGATTTCAACTGAGTAATCTATGAAATTAGTTGGTAAACTCACAAAGAACTTCACGCAAGAACTTCATTAAAATTCATATTAAATTTCTCTCAGTGTAGAGCACGAGATATGCGTGGCATAACACAACATTTCCGCTTCCGTTTCAGTCGGATTCAATTTGAGTTCTGGAGAAGCCACTAGACTAGTTGCATTTTTCAATCGTTTCGCAAAGACAAGATGGAGAGGGAGAGAGTGAAAGAGAGAGGGAGAGAGAAAGAGAGAGAGAGAAGTAAAATAGCAACGGAGATGGAACTACGATCTGCTCTTGGCCTGGTCATGTACAGTGTCACTGCGTGTGTGTGTGAAATTGAAGCTTTACATTGTCTAGCGATGATGCAACACATTTCTCACTCAGTTGGCTTTCGAACTGACGCAGGGCTGCACCTTCATCTCGTTTTCCTCCTCTTCTTGCTCTTTCTCCTGCTGCTGTTCCTCTCTACTCCTGGCCTCATTTACAGCCTCAACTTACACGTTGACTTGTTATGCTTTTATGCGACCCATGTACTTTTTCCATTATGCACCATGTGCTTGTCGTACCTTCTTGCGCTGCTACCTACCTGGTGGTGTCTCTTACTCCTTCTGATTTCCATCCTCCCCTGCACCTCCGCTACTGCCTCCTGTTCCTGGTACCCTTTTTGGGCTTGTTACCCATCGCTTTTATTGCATGTTTTATGGAAATTTTCAGACATTAGACGCACTCTGCACATCAAACGCATTTAACGCATTCCATGCTCAAAATGTAGGGTAGCTAATCTTCCCTTCCCACTCTCGTTACTCTCCCTCCACCCCACTCTGTCTTCTGCTGCTTCTGCTGCTTCATTCTCTGATGCCTTGGCTTCCAGGGCCAATTTGACTGCCCAACGCACCTGAGCATAAACCGAGCTGTGCGTACGTCAGTCAGTCAGTCTGCCAGTCAGTCAGTGACTCAGTCAGTGACTGTCTCCCTATCTCTCTTTCAGGCTCCTCCACTCCCTTGCTCCCTTGGTTCAATCTCTTTTGTGTGTGCCACACAAAATGCTCTCACACTCGTAGCACAAACTGCTAATTTGGTTTGATGTATTGCCCCAGGGACATCCATCAGCAGTTGAAGGCAAAACCGAGCCGGACTGCCTGCATGCCTCGACTGCCTCGATAGGCTGCTTCACCTGCCGGCCACGAAATGAACAATGCTTCTCACAGCGGGGATGGCCCTGCCCCAAAATTGATTATATGAAATCAGCCCTGTGTTTGTCTCCTGCCCCACAATTGTTTCTAGCCTCTGGTATCTGGAATTGCTCAACGTTTCCCTGTGTGAGCTCTCTCTCTCTCTCCCTCTCTCTTCTTTGCCTATTGCAGCTACGTCTTATTATAAACCTTGAGGTGAGACCAAAGCAAATTGTTGTCTATGTGTTTATCGACAGCGTCGAGTTTGCAATTGCTCAATTTAAAGTGAGTTCCACCCGCAGCTGGAACTCATCTATTTAAATGCCGAAGCTCATGAATGCATCTTTATAGACAATAGAGATTTTAGGTTTATAGACTGGAATTTCCGTTTCCTCTTCATTAATAGTCTTATGAATACAGAATGCTTAGTTAAGTGAACTTAACTTTGCGTAGAATCTTAAGCAGGATATAAATATTATGAATGGGAATTGTGTAGTTAGTTCATGGGGGAAAATAGCATGTATTTTATAAAGAAAATCAAATATTAATTAATTATAAATTAATCTATTAATTATTCCTTACTTTTAAGAACCAACAAAAAATTTTACGTATGAATTTCAAAGACAACAGAGATCTCAGCTCTTTGGACTGGGAAATATTTCTTTTTAGTTCTTTAATAATTTAACCAAACTTTCTTTACTTAACTTGATAAGAACCTTTATCAGTTCTATGTTCAAACGTATGTCGACGAATCGAGAACTAAAATTTCATATATCATTTGAAGAAATAAAAACATATGTGTATTCTCGGTTTAATCCTTACTCAACCACATTCCTTTTCACAGTTTTCAATCAATTGTTTGGAATGCGAGTTGAACACTTCTCAGCCAAATGGAAAAACATGTCTGCTCATGTCATCAGCCACTGTAAATAAAAGCTAAAACATTATTGTTCTTCATCTTCTCATTGGACATCATTAATTTAATCAATTCGTCATGACGCTGGCAGAAATACTATTAATTTGAAGCCCGACCCGAGTGGACCACGCTACAGTTGTGTGTGTGTGTGGGTGTGTGTGTCAGTCTGTGAGCACACACGCGCTAAGCGATAAATTCATTTATAACTCTGATACATGCGACGCTTTGGTCAAAATCCACTTTCACTTGACACACAAAATTGAGTTAAAAGAAATGTCAAATTGAATTTCATTTCCACGTCAACATTCTGTGCTGAGCTTTTCCGCTCGATTTCACGCACAATAACAACGAGAAGTGGAACAAGGAAGGGCTGGGGGGGAAAACAACAAACACGCACGAGAGACCGATGGAAATAATAATAAATAAATATGAAAAGGTCGCATAAAGCAGACTGAAAATGCAAAACAAATCCCTAAGCCATCGCTGGGCGAGAGTGGCACGAGGACTCCTGAGAATTCCTCGTCGATTTCTCGAGATGGCGCAAAGTTGAAAATAAAATTTGCATGCTCGCCTACTTCCCGCACTTTCCCTCATGGACCCTACCCCCACCCTCCCACATGGCATACACAAAGGCTGCTTGGCGACGACATCGAATTATAGACTTGTAAAAATAGTTGCCTGCCCTGCCCTCGCCACGCCCTCTTTTATGTAGATGTCGTTGCCGCTAGGAAGTGCCACGACGCAGGCTCTGACGCATTTAATTGCGGATGCGAAGCCGGGTTTCGCCTTCTCTGATTATCGTCGAGCGACACCTGTTGTTGTTATTGTGATACCCTGTAGGGTATTGATAGAGGCAGGTATTTTAGACTTTGCTTTGCTCAACTGGAGATAATAAACGAGTTCTTAATGGATATCAATATATTTTGCAATATGAGATGAGTCAAAGATGAACTTAGAATGATTCCTGTTCGATTTCGAGCTGTTTTCCATGCAACCCAATTTGATTCCCATTCCAATTCCTTCTTACAGGGTATTTCAAAGTCAATAACATTCCTTATTCACACCATACTGTGTAGATGTCTGTGCTATTGCTTAGCAACCGTTCATTACAATTCCAATCGCGCAGAAGGCGTAGGAGGCAGCACCGCGTGGCGACGCTCTGCTTTCATCTTGGCCTGACAATCATAATCGGATTTCCAGACAAATGACTTAAGGGTTCATTGAACTTGTCAATAAACTCATGTTTCATGTAACCAATTTGCTAAAAAACACATACATACATAGTACGACATGCACGAATCGGTTTTTTTTCACTGAAATTCAGTAAAAAACAGAAGCCCCAAAAAGTATGCAACAGTTTTGTGTTTTCGACATCAAATTAAACCGACGTTTGTTGACAAATTGCGACAGACGGCGGCTTTATTGACATTTGACTTGTTTTGTCGCCCCCGCAACAGCCCTCAATTCCTACCTCTGCCCAGTCCCCAGACACCTCCCTTCTTCCCATACCACCAACAAGTGTAAACAGTTATGAGTTCGTGCCGCGCATCGCAAACAGCCACAACCATGCCCCGCTTAGCCCACAAACTGGGCACGTGTGTGTTGGCATATTTCATCTGGAGCAGATTTTGGGCATGTCGCGAAAACAAATGGCAAATAAAAAAGTAAAACTCATGGGATTTATATGATATTTGCTTAATCCAGACAAATCCGCGACTAGTTTTCAATTCGACGCTGCTCTCATTTATCTTTATGTTTTCGCGCTAGTGGCGCCCACTATACATGCTATATAAAGTATGTATGTTTCTATGTATGTATGTGTGCACGTATGTATGTATGTTTATGCCTTACAGGCACTGTTTTATGGCAAAAGTTAGCCAGAAAAGAGCTAGGTACTCTGAACTAGTTGATTATGTTAGATAAGTTCGTGGATTAGAATATATTTCATATATTATACAAGAATTTTATTTTACTGGAAATCTAGTTAAAATAGTTTTTTTTCGCTGTTGTAAGCCAGCTAATTATTTTTATTAATTTACTAAATATACTAATAAATATCTCAACTGTTCCTAATAAAAAACTTCTTATGATATTAAATTTGCATAGCAAATATATTTGCTTATTTTAGTGGCTTACTTTAAGTTCTGTGCATGTCCGAACCAGACTCTATTATATAGTTACCATATTAAGGGCCCTATGGTGCCAGGAGGAAGGGGGGAGGGGTACATTGTAAGTCGGATCACATTCTCTCTAACGGTTCTTGCTCGTTCAAGTTATTTTTGTCAGTTTGAGTGCGCTATGCCAAATGCTCATGAGTGCAACATACAAAAGCAGCCCTCAAACATCTCACATACACAGACACACACACACACACACTCAGAGACATGGGCACACACTCGCACAACAAATACGCTTGCCGCCAGTGTGCAGCATGTCCTGAATGTCGTATTTGCCCGCCGCCGGAAGCTGTTGAGCGCGTGAAGTGGCGCTGCCGACCTCATCTACAGCTCTCCCTGCTGCTCCTGAACCTCCTCCCCTCTACCCACTCAATCTGGTGACACACAACAAACACAGCCGCATCGTGGACTGTTTTTGGCGCCTTTGGCAGCCGCGCGGAATCGGTTGCTTTTTTTCTTCCCTCCACTAACCAAGCTGGTCAAAATAAAAGCTCGTCTGCTTTGTCAGAACAGAAAACGCTTTAAACATTGTGGCTAAGTTAAGAGGCAGAGATACTGAGAGAGAGAGGGAGAGAAGGAAAAAGTGAGAAGTGGAGAATGAGAAAGAGAAACAGGCAGAGAGCAGATCATGCTTTCCTTTCAAGCAACATTTTTATTTAAACAAGTTTTCCACGCCAAAGTTAGTCGGTCAATTTCCCAAGCTCGCGCTTGTGGCAAAAATGTGCAAATTTAAAGGAAAATCATCTCGTTTTCCCCCAAGTGAAATAAGCTTACTTGTTAATTTTCATAGTCCAAAAGTTGCGGCTAATATGTGTTTATGGGGGCGTATTTCACGATATACTTTAACGATAGTTGAGTAAGAATTTTTCTACGAAGTGCGTATTCCACTCAGAAAAATTGAACAAATGATATGATGATATCTTAAATTAATCCTCAGTTCTCAAAGTTACCATATTGTTGAGCAGTAAACTCGTCTTAAAACACCTTGATAAAATTTTGAAAAGATTTTTTATTATATACGATATGTCATAATTAATATTTCACCTGAAATAAAACATCTCAGAACTTTAAGAAGTTCTCCTAATACTTTATACCTTCATTTAATGCATGTCTTATTATTTATAAGTACTGTAGTTATATATAGATTGGCTATTTGTACACATGCCTAGTGGCGCGCAGTCAATTGGGGTTTAAATTGAATTCTTCCGTCTGGGAAGGATCTGGTTCATAAGACGAATAACTTTGTGGTCTGTGGAATATGCACACAAAATGAAGCAGGTAAATCAAAGGGGAAACAGGATAAATGCCAGGCCACAAAGTACCTGATGGTAAAAGGTGTGTGGGGAGTGGGAGCTACACCGGACGGCCAGAGTTGTAAATTCATTTGAAGACTGCGTGGAGAGTCAAGACTGCGCGGCATGCCGTGGCAACGATAAAAGATGCGCTGGATAAAGCTAAAGCTGCCTCTTCTCCTGTCCCTCATTTGCAGGTCTTCTTGCTGCGGCGCAGGCAGCTCCTCAGAGCAGAAGCAACATCAACGACAGCTATAGCAACAACAATATGACGCTGTGGCAAGCGGAAGACTTGAGTGGAGCTGACGTACCAGCATTGTCATCCCCATCCTCATCCTCGTCCTCATCCCCAGCCTCGTCGTCGTCCTCGTTGGCCGCATCGTTGGCGCCACCGCAAGCGGAAGCCACGAATCACACTTTCAAGAGTTTAGCCTTCCTGGGCAACACGATGGACGCGTTTCTACCCAGCGCCTCCTTCTCCTCCTCGTCATCGTCGTCCTCCTTCTCATCCTCCTCCTCGTCGATGGCAATGTCGGACGGGTTCGCAGTGGCACCGCCAGCAACGGAAACTGAGCTGGCCCAGTCTCTGCCAATTTTTGACTTTGGTATGCCGCGCAACATCACAGGGCGTACCGGGCACACGGAAGCCATAATTAAATGCCGCGTGGATAGTCTGCATGATAAATCGGTAATTATTCCTTCACCTTTTTCCATCTCGTTTCCATTCCTGCAGCGCGAGTGTGTGGCAAATTAATCCCGAGTTTACTCACATTCCCCCATCTTACTCACACACAGGTCTCCTGGATACGCAAGCGGGATCTGCACATACTCACGGTGGGCACGGCCACGTACACCTCGGACAAGCGATTCCAGGCAAGTATCTTCAGCGAGCTGCGGCATTGAAATGAAATTAAGTGCGAGGCATATTCCGTATTGCCACGCCTCAACTGCAACCGTATCATGATAGCTCTTGACAGGCCTCTCAACTACTTAAAAGTATGCAAATTGTGCAGTTGATAAGGTTTCACAGGATTGTCAAGTGAGGCGGCAATTAAGGCAACACTGAGTAGCTTCTCCGTATTTTCTCTTTTCCGACTTCTCGTTTGACTCTTTCCACAACTGTTGTAGTCTCTTTTGTAAGCCCGAAGCACTATCAAAAAAAGCAATTACTGTTAAAAAAGCAGTTTATTTAAAAACCTGGCGTACCAACAACAACAACTGCAAGTGTTAATGTTTTTTCAATAAATATTTGCGGTATTCAAGTGAACTCTGATGTGATATATTCACGCTGAATAAAAAATATATTAATAAATAATGTTACACAAGTTAATCAAATATCAAACAATAATTTTGGTGTGCGACAAACACAAGGCGAGTGAAATGAAGGCGATTTAAAGAGAATGACGTACGTAGAGCAGAATTGCGCATTTGTACTCTAAAGATAGTAGTGCATTTGTACAATTTTTAATTTATGTTTGAAGATTTTATTTGTATATTTCTACAAAAGTCATCAGAACGTTACTACAAAATTGTTCGATTTTTTTATCGTTTGTTTTGATCTTGGAATGGTGAGAGCTGGGCCTATGGCGCAGCACTCACTCTATCTCCCTCTTACACGTCAATAACTCAGTCACTTCAGGTTGATACCTGTTCGATCTCCCTCTTTCGCTCTCGTTCCTAGTTCAGCCACTGTTAACATGAATATGTTAACAGCTAGGTTTGTCAGCTGTTATCTTAACAGAGCATGGTTCTGCAAAATGTGGGGTTGCAACATTAGAGATCAATGTTTTCTTAGCATAATGACGTCACAACATCTTCCGTTTGGAATGCGTTAACAGACGGGATTGCTGCTGGTGCGCTCTTTGTCTTGTTGTCTTATTGTCCCGATTCATCCCACGATCAACTTCTGCTGCTCTCTGTACATTTTCCTGGAAATGCAAAAGAAATTAGCCAAGCGCTTTTCTTTTTTTTGTTATTAAAATTAAATTAAATTTCAAGATCAGACAGAGTTAATTGAATCTTTTATTAATAATCTGCCGAAATGAAATTTATTAAACAATAATAACGTTCTCTGCAGGTAACTGAATCGAAGGATTCGCGTGAATGGACTCTGCACGTAAAATCCCCGCTGGCCAAGGACAGCGGTATTTACGAATGCCAGGTGAATACCGAGCCCAAAATGTCCATGGCATTTCAGCTAAATATCATTGGTAAGTACGCCCACGCACACACACACAGACACATACATGCACGCACACAGAGCGCAGTGTGAGATAAATGAAATGAATGAAATATGCAGTGAAATTTGTCGTTTATGATTTATGTTTACACGTTCATAGCTGCCGGGCATGTCGAGGACAGACGCCACTCACAGAGAGAACCTGTCGAATTGCTTATTAAAAATTGTAATTCGGTTTACCTTTGCCAGCAGCGCACAATTATGTTTCATTCATTTGTTTATTTCTCTGTAGGCATCAAAATTTCATTTTCTCATTTTTCGTTTCGTAAATAAATAAAAACGCACCTTCACACAGCCGAGTTGGTGTCGTCAGTGCAGGTGTCCCAGGGTCATGCAAAGCTTAGGTGGGCTCACATGCTGAAGTACAGTTCGTGCAGGCATGGTGGGCGGGGCTGGGTGTTAAATGGGAGCAACTGGGAGTTAATTAGCTCGTCAGCCCGCGGGACTGTGGCAGCAACAGCTCAGCTTATCACAGGCGCCCGATTGGAAATGTAGTGAAGGATTTAATGAGCCATGAATAATGGTGTGCATATAATTAGCAGCCACTGTGATGCTGCCAACCATGGGCCACCCCTCCCTCTCTCTCTTCAATAACAATGCCCAGCTCTGCTCGTCCATAGATAATTGATGCGCATATTATTTGGGGCTTGTGTGAACTGGAATAAGTAGCCACAATGCTGTTGTTATCAAGTAACTTGCTGGATTATTAACATCGGAGCCCGAAACCTAACAGGGCACAAAGCTGATTTACAAATTTGAAAATATATTTTGTAATAATTCTAGCCCCTAACTATAATCCTCTCATGGGCTTTATACAATCAAAAGCGTATTTTACAGATTCCAGCAAAATTCATATGTTTTAAATGTTTTTCATATTATTATCTTTGCATCAGTATATAACTATTTCTTAGAATGTAACATTGAAATCATTTATGAAATAATTTAAGTGTGATTACGCACTTTCATGGCGTCGCCTGCAAGTATGCAATACAAAAGACACTAAACAAAGAAGATCAGCATTCTCACTTCTTTTTTTTAATGTAAAGGTAAATACCCTTTCCTAAGTGCCCACTTAGAACTTTGAACGGAAATTTAGTCAAAGGCTTTGAAGTTAAACTCGTTTCCCCGCCTGCCATTAAAATGCCATTGAAAGTTTATATTAATTTAATGTGATTTTAAAAATCTCAACAACTTAAAGTATTTTCAAAGGGCTGCACTGCACTCAGCGGCATAAGCACTGCAGGAGATTGCGATGTCGTCGATGACGTTGCCCCTGTCGGCAGCTGTTTTCAGCCACTTATGCAAATCAGTTTGCAATCCCTTTTTAAGTTTTCGATTATGCTCTTGTGCGCTGTCCCAGCACTGCACCCAGTTTACTCCAGTCTCCACCAGCAAGAGAGTTTTTCGCAGTTCCTTTCTTTTTGCACTACTTCCGACTTCACAAATGAATTTCCGATTACATTTTCTTTTGGCCGGCGTATGCATTTTAATTTACGTTAATGAAACAATTGCAAGCAGCAGCAGTAAAAAAAGGCCACCTGCAATGAGTGGACTCCAAAGTGGAGTGTGGCCGGTGGGGACGGTGTGGATGCTTACTGACTGCCTGCTTAATGACATTATCGGCATATGCGGCGTATGAGTGACTCGCGGCACTGGCTTCTGCAATGCGTTGTCTCCTTCTCTCTCTCGCTCTCCATCTCCTTCGCTCCCTCTCTGTCTTGTGCGCTTCTTCGCAACTTTTGCCACTGCGCTGCATTTAATTAATGTCATTATGCAAATTTATGCGACAGTCCACCGATTTTTTCCATAAGATTTATACAGCATATAAATTCAACGGTGGCCACGCCCCCAATAAATCCCTCGTCAGTGTGTGTCAGATGAGTTGCTGACGAAAAAATGCAATATACTTGCGTGTCCAGGGCGATAATTTTGCCCAAGGAATTCTGCAGAGTTCGCTCTGCGCCAAGCAAAATCGCATTAACTGTTTTCATCTTTTAATATTTAATTTTTATTACTCGCAAGGAACAAGTGGAATTATGGAATTGTGGAACTCTTAAAGAAGCTCAATAAGAGATATTCCCAGTACCATTTTTATTTTTCTTCATTCTCCACATTTGCCCAACTTTCTGCGAAGCAGAAAACTAACTTGAGATAAAGTCAGCATGAAGATTTATATTTTGTTCAGCAATATATTTTTTCTGTTTTCATAAATGATTCAACTTCATCAAGAAAGGTCACTGAAGGTGTCTCGACTGGAAAATACCCTGTTTAAATTTTATAATATTACTTTAAATTATAAATTTTATAATAAATTATAAATTATTAAAGTGGAATCATAAAGAAAGTATATAGAAAATTTATTTATATTTGTTTGGAGATAAGTAAAACTATAATTCATGATCAAGTAGAGCTGCAAAAGGAATTTCTCTTAATAGGTCCTTTTAAGCACAAGTTGATACCCTCTCTTAACCCATTCCAGCTACAGGGTGTGTGTATTTCATGCACCGTCAACCGATTTCAGCGGCAGCCTGAAAAAAGAAATCAGCGTGTCTTTTTTTCACAACATTTCTGTGTGCAACGAATGTGCCGGGTGTTAATTGCCTTTAACACTGTGACACTGCACAAATATATACACAGAGTGAGAGGGAAAAAGGGGGAGAGAGAGAGGAAGATAGTGGGAGAGATAGGGCAGCAGAGAGGGAGACAAACACACACGCACTTAATGGCGCCGAGGGATATGCAGGGACTCCACATGCTCAACATATGCCACAATCCCAACCAAAACAAACAAACAAACTGACAGACGGACGGACGGACGGAAGGACGGAGGTAGAGTGGAAGGAAGAAGAGCTGAGGGGAGGAATGAAGAGTGCGAAAGAAAGAAAAAATAGCAGCGAAAAGAGTGAGACAGCTAGACAACCTGGCGGCGATATGCTGGCAGACGTGCAGGCATACAAACTCACACTTACACACACACTCACACACATGCCTGCCTCCCTCCCCTGTTGCCATGTAATCTGCAGTAGGGAGTACATTTTTTATTTCGCTGCTGCACGACACTTTCGTGGCTCTCTTTCCTTCCCCTACCTACTCTCTTCTGCTGCCTCTTACTGCCTCTTTCCTTCTGCCCTCTGCTTTTTTACTTTTCGGGTATATTTTTTAATTATTATTATTTGCACAGTCCGATGCATAATAAATATTATTATTAACCCAGTTCCACAAACACACACAGACACACACACACACACTGGCAAGCATAAATATTTGACGCGACAGACGCCGTCGCATATGTGGAATGTCTGCCACGTGTGTGTGTGTGTGTGTGTGTGCTGCACTCTCTCACTTGTGCTTTTACGGCTATATCTGGCTTCAATTTAGCGGAATTCTCAACTTATGCCGTTAACTTTTATGATTAAAAGTTTTGCGCATTCAATTGCACAAATTGTTTTACAAGCGATTGCATCGTAATCGTTATTTGATGCAATTCCTAACTGTTTCTATCTCTCTCTCTCCTGTCTCTTCCTCTGCAGAAATCTCACCTGATGCCAAGGCCATCATCAGTGGCCCACACGATCTGCACTTCAAGGCGGGCAGCGCCATCATTCTCAACTGCGTGGTGAAGCAGCCATCGGTGAAGGACATTGGTCCCATTTACTGGTATCGTGGTGAGCACATGATCACGCCCTTCGATGCGGACGATGACGAGGACGAAGAGGAGGAGCAGGAGCAGCAAAAGAAGGAAACAGCTGCTGCCAAGACGGGGCAGGGCAAGGGGGAAGTGCCTGCACAGCCGGATCAATCGCTCAATGAGGTTCTCAGCACCGAATTGCAACGGGACTTTGCCTCACGCATCGCCATGGAGTCGCAGTTGGGCGATACACTCAAGTCAAGGTTAATTACGGTTTTTCTTCGCTTTTTCTTGCGGTTTTAATTTCCCTTTTCTTCTCCTTCTCACAGGCTGCGCATATCGAATGCTCAGACAACGGACACTGGCAACTACACGTGCCAGCCGACGACGGCCAGCAGCGCCAGTGTCATGGTGCATGTGATTAATGGTAAGTTGACATTCATTCCACATGCAGTCCACAAGCAGTGCACATACAATCCACAATCAATTTACATACAGTCCACAATCAATCTGTATGCATATACAGTACATACATCGTACACACCATAATTGTCACTTGAAAAGAAGATCCACATACGATCCACATGCGATCCACATACATATAAAGAACACATGATCTAGACATAAATCACTTACAATCGACGTGCGATCCGCGTATGAACCACATACGATCTAAATGCGATCCGCATATGATCCACATACGATCCACATGCGATATACATACATATGACCAACCCATGATCAACACATGATTCACATACGATTGGCATGCGATCCTCATATGATCCGCACACGATCCTCATATGATACACTCACGATCTATATATCGGATCCACATGTGATCCACATATGTTCATACATACGTATAAACAATGTTCACTCTACATGCTATACACACACCATGTGCAATCTAAAAGGTATCCACATACAATCCACATACAATCTACATACGATCCAATTACAATCCACATACACATAAATGTATATACATAAATGCTCTGGACACTGTTAATTCTAAATTGCAGCTGAAATCAAGACCACACATAGTCTACACCCCCTCCATATGCAACCCACATGCAATCCACATTTAAATCACTTTCCACACTCAACAATAGAACCGTGCTCCAAACTTTTCACTCAACTCAAGAGCTCTAAAAATGAAATACTTCGGATTTAGTGCTTCCTTGCGTCTCTTTTAAATTGCGAACTTGTTCAAGAGCCTCGTAATTCTCGCTGTAGAACACAATTCTTAAGACCTTTTCACGCATTTGCCGCGCAATTTGTGAGCAATTTCATTTGTTTGCCCAGCACTAAGCATTGTGCGCCATGCGAGCAAAGCGACAACGGGGCGTATAAGTCATCTTAGGCGAAAGCAGACCCGAGTCATGCTCTCAGTTTGCATACTGCGGCCATAAATTCGCCAGAGAATTAAGACATTTTAATCCGGGAATCCGGAGGGGGGAGAAACTACGCGACGACGACGTTGGTCATCGTAAAGCATCAACGGAACGTTGTTCGTCACTTTTACGGCCCGCATCGAAGTAGATTGAAGTGCGTTAAGTTTTAGCGGCATGTCAAGTGTTAACTGAAATGCCTTGATCGTTAGCTTGGTAGTAAAGCTAAATGAAATTGCTGTTGTTGTAGCAGAACAATGCGAGAGGAATTTGCATTTTAAAGACTTGCTCAATCAGAGCTGCAGAGAGAGGGGGAGTGAGAGGGGGAGCGGATGGGAGAGGAGGGTAACCAAAGCATAATAAATATGATAAGATGTCAAAAGTAACTTGCGAAAGGCAGTTAATCATGCTCGTATCCCTCAACGTGCCACATGTGGCACACAGCACACACAGCATAGCAAAGGGCAGCGCGTGATAAGCAACACAGAGGGGGAAGGAGGGGGAGGACAGTCATGGGCAGAGAGTGCGTATGGCACTGCCAAATGCCTATGCATAAATACAGATAATAAATCACGAGCAATAAAAATTTAACAAAGACCAAGTGAAATGTGAGTGGCAGACAAATTGGAGTCGAATATATGATGCCCTCTCTATGGGATTTGAGTTTTATAGATACATTGAAGAAAATATTTAAAGAAGATAGTGAAACAAACATCTGAAGTATAGAGTTTAAGGCCCTTTTGCTTAAGGAATCCAGAAAGAAACCTAGATAAGTCTATCTAATTTCAATTAAATTTCCTTACACAATATTCCTAATATAATCCTTAGACATTCCCTAGATATAAGCTATATATATTTACCTAGTTTCCTTGTCCATCATCAACACCAACCTTTCGTACACTCTACAGTTCTAGTTAAGTAGCGACTTTAGCTTTTAAGTCGGAAATGGGGGACAGAATTACAGGGAACTAACAAATGATGCCTTGGCAAATGCCAAGAAATATTACGTATACGCTGTGGCAGCCAGCCGACACATATGTCATTTATCTAGCCTGCCCCAGCGTGCGCACAATGCGTGACTGTCTAAAGCGGGACTTTAAAGGGGGGGGGCGCAAGATGGGGAATTAGATGGCTAGGGGAGAGAGGGGAGACGGGGTGGGAGCCTGAGTTGGGACTTCCACAATTAAATTATGTTGTTTGGCTGCGCGATGCTAACGAATGCCAAAATAGGCGGAGCTGCGGTTAATTTGAATGTGCAGTGCCGAAGCTGCCACACACACACATTCAACAGACACACACACGTACACACCCACACATACACACACACCCACACTCACCCACTTAGACTCGCACACATGCTCAACGCTCGTTTTTCTTACACTTTGTGCTCTTTTCCAGATGAGAATCCCGCGGCGATGCAGAAGAGCGCGACACTGGCATTGTTCGGCCATCACCAGCGGACGCAGCAGCGTCTCGGGCTAATGTTCTGCTCGGCGCTGGCGCTACAATGGGCCAAGTATTAGCTGTCAGCCGCAAAACAGCTAAAACACCCCGGCCCAGAACGAAACTGAAACTGAAAGCCGAAAACGAAACCAGAACCGAAACTGAAACTGAAACTAAAACTGAAACTGACTCGCTCAAGTCGCGCAAGTCGCGAACCGCTTGGTCCCTGTCGTTCTCAGAGCTGCCTGCTCGGCAGCGGCAGCGTCAGACAGACAACAAAGGCAACAACAAGAACAGAAGGAGCAGCGACAGGAGCAGCGACAGCATCATCATCATTAGCAGCAATGCAGCGGAAGAGGAGCCAAAGCAGAAGGAGGATCTGAAGCGGGAGTGCAAGCAGAAGCAAGAGCTACTAGCTGCCTCGCTTAAATTATGAGTAGTTGGCTTCTTTTTGGCGCTGTCTTCGCCCCTCTCTCTCCCTTCCCACACTCTTTCTTTGTAGTTAGAAATTTGCCAAAGGAAAGGACAAACGGGCAACCATTAACATCGCCTGCTTTTGTTTTCCCTTTCAGGCATTTTGTGTTTCCTTTTAATATTTACATTTCATTGTGTGAAGCCGGAGAGGCAAAGCGAAAGGGAAAGCAAAAGCGACGACTTATGAAAAATGCACAGCACCAGAGGAAGACGAAAGAAAGAAAGAGAAGAAGTGGGAGAGGGGGAGGCAGCAGATTTCTGCGGCACTCTTCGGTAAATACCGCAAGTCTGTGGCTCCTGCATGGCATGTCTGCGCTGTCTGTCGCCCTGGCAGCCTTCCGGTTCATTTCATTATGGTGCCCACTTTACAGTAAAACAAAAGTCAAACACACACAACAAACACACAGCACACAGTACACACACACACACATGCAAAACACACTCGTAAAGTTTCATAAGTGTTTCATATAGTCAGTCAGTCTCTCCTGGTTGCTTGGTCGGTTTTATTTCCGTTTTTTATGCCCAACAACGCGTCGACAGTTTGTCACATCAGTCTGCACACACACACACACACACACACACACACATACACACAAGCGAGTGTGCACAATTTGTAATATATTCGTAGCTAAATCGCGCACTACAACACACAAAATAACGAAAAGAAACGAAAAGATGAACGAAAATGAAACCAAACAATCTGCGCAGTTTTCTTTGTTTATGTTAAGGAAAATTCAATGTGTAAATCGAGTGGAAAACTAAATTTGATATTGCTGGAGATAACGTTAATACTATAATATTATATTACTATAATTGTAGACATGAATTTACTATTCGTAAGATGGTAAGCAGATTTTAGATAATATATGATGTGATGATGGCAAGAACAAAATAATTCTTTCAACAATAAATTAAATTATTATAAAACACAAAGTGGATTCCTTTGACTTGGGAGGGAAAATAATTAGCTGACTTTCGATTGAGTAAGTATCGAGTTACGTTTCTTGCCAGACAGACACGGTTCCTTGCGTAAATACAAATATTGCAAATATATTAATTATAAGTTAAGAAATCAATTAACTTTTAGCGCCGACATTTGACTGGCGTTTTCCAAAAATATATGTCCAATTGAGGGCAAACAAACTTTGCGGCTAATTTCAATAAACGTCTGCAAACGTCTTGGCCATGTGCAGACGCCTGCCTGGCTGTCTCGTTAGCCGTGGCTCAAATGTTGGCAATTATAATTGATATTTGCCTCAAGCTCGGCTGAAGTACAGGCCTAGCTGCACAGTGGGGCGAGGCTGAGAAGTGATAAAGGAATAGTTTTATGATTGAGAAAAATTGTAAGATGTTTTTGAGAAAAGTTTAAGTTCTTTTGAACATTCAAAATCAATTAAGAAATTTATGCTTTTTATAATATTTTTAAAAAATAAATTTAATCATTTATTTTTGCTGCTTTTAGTCTTTAGTAGAAATAACCTAAATAATTTTTTATTTTTAAATAAATATGAAATAATTTAATTTATTAAACTCACCTGTATTCTCCTTAGCTGTGCTATTATTATTTTTTAACCAATTTATTGCATTTTTCTAAGTTTGAGGTTATGTTAAAAGCATAAAAAATGTATTCAAACATTTTATTTTTCAATTTCAAATATTGTTTTACGATTTAAAAATATAAAATAATATTAAAAATATTTTTTCTTCCCTTTTTCGCACTTCGATATGTATTTCCCCTTCCGTAAATAAATCTCAGATTTATTTTTCAATCACACTCGTTCCACTGTGCAACGTGATGCCATAAAAACGCCATTGCCGCCAACACGCGACGAGCTGCTGCGCTATGCTGACGATGTTGACCCAATTAATGTGGCCAAAGCCGCGAGTGCTTTTCATTAGTTTAAGGGCGGCCCGGTTCGAGCAGGGGAAGGAGGCGTGGCGGCCGTGAAAGGTCGTTCTCTATTTTAAATGTGGGGGGGTGGGGGGAAAAAAGAAAGAATGACAGCGCGAGATAGAAAAGTGAAAAACTGAAGTGTGCTTCAGCTTGGACGACTTGTTGCACGCCAAATCAATCATACGCAGCGTGTGCGGTTTCCTTTTTTTCTGCTACGAGAACTTATTGGCATTTAATTAGAATAAACCGCACTGACAGCGACAAGTAGGACAAATGAGGCTGGCAAACGGAAATGGAAACTGAGACGCAGATGGAGATAGAGATGGAGGTGGAGCTGGAGAGACACATGAGCGTGCGCGGGCAGTGCGCATATCAATCATACGCCGCATGGGCTTACAGAAATGTCTTCAGAAGCGTGATATATGAGCCGGTTGTGCTGAGTATCTGCAAGAGATGGATAGAAAAAGCAGAGAAGGCAAGTGTAAAACATAAACATTTATTCTCATAATCGAGAGAGAGAGAGAGAGCTGCGTACCGAGCTGAAGGCCGGCAAGGAGGGCGTAAAAAACGGAACCGCAATTGTTTTCGCCCGTTGCGAGCGGCGCAATATCATTAAAATCATTTTTCTAGTACTCGCATCGCATTTGTACCACTCAATGTCATACAGCGTGTCGGCCACAGCGCAGCTCTGAAAGCAGATAAAGAGAGATAGCTAGAGAGAGACAGAGAGAGAGAGAGGGAAAGGAAGGCAGCAACACTTTGTTGTGTAATTAAAATTTTATCACAAGTGCAATTTGTGTTTGGCATATAATTTTTTATGTTGCTGCCCCTAATGTTTGGCGCTAAATTGAAATTACGAAATGAAAACAGAACAGACGCGAAGAATGAGAGCGAGAGCAAGAGAGAGAGAGAGAGGGAGGGAGTGTGAATCGGAGAATATTACTAACACTTTCGCCCACATGATTGCCGCCGTAGCAGTAAAGGAAGAGCTGCGTCATCGCGGCCACGCTGTAGCAGATGTAGGTTAAGCCGCTCAGCGACGAGGTGTTCTGTCGAGAGTTGAGATTCGTTCCAAGTGGCAGGCGTGCGAGAAAGAGAAAGGGAGAGAGGGAGAGTGGGAGATAACCATCATTAATTGGAAAGGAATTGCGGCTGCAAATTAAGTTTGCGTTTACGATTATGTTCCTGTCTAATTGCAGCTCCCGCTCGAGTGGCAACTCATCACTTTAGCTGGCAATTATTCAGTTAGGCAGGCTTAAGTTTAAGGTACACATAACTCGCTGCTTCTTCTTCTTGTTGTACTTCTTCTTATACTTCTTCTTGTATTCTTTTTCTTGTTCTTGCTGCTGTGCATATAATGAACTTGGCGTAATCCCTACAAGAGTCTTAAGCATTTCGTCTAAGCCAGGCTTGTGTTTTAATAAGCCACATTTACTCAAAGAGGCAACAAATTAACAGCAGCTGCTAGAATGATAGACCTTAAGATACCCTCTAGGAGTTCAAATATCTGGTTAGGTTTAAGTATAATTTAGCCCCAAATCTAAAAAGATCATCTGCCCTTTCTATCATGATCTTCAAGCTGTTATAGTAAGTTATACCCCCTTCCTGCATACTCCTCCTACAGGGTATGCCATACCACACCAGCTTGGCTTGCAGACATAGCCAACGTAGCCGTCGCCATAGCTGCCGCCACAGCATGTGTTGCAAATGGCCGCAGGCGGCGGCTTTTAAGGGCCCCAAATCAGACAGAGGCAGCAGCAGCCGCAGCAGAAGCAGAACCAGAAACACAGCCAGACCGGAAAACGTGTGAAAGGCGCATTAAAAACTTTTTGGCAGCGCAACAATTCATGCGCTTATAAATTGCCACCAAGAGCAAACAAACCAGAAAACCAAGACAACAAAAAAAAAAAAAATAAAAGAAAATAGCAAAAACAGAAGCAGAAAAACAAAGCAAACACGAGACCGAAAAACAGCGAAAAACTTTTAATCGACGCTGCCGGCTTACCAACATGATGTCCAGAATGGTCGAGCACAGGACGAAGGCTGCCGACAGGAAATGCATTAAAACGATAACGGTAAACTGGCCCGTTAGGTCGCTACACAAATCGATAATCGCATTGTGCCGCTCGATGATGCCGACAAGTTGACTCCGAATCTCTGCATTCATTGACGGGCTGCACACGTCCACTATGCAAGAGAGAGAGAGAGAGGGGAGTTGCATCCTTAGTGCCTTCTACTGTTGGGATTATTGACTCCACTCACCTGCGTGCAGGCCAGCGAACACTGACCTTATATCCTGCTGCACCAGGCGAAAGACTCCGCTAATGTACAAACAGCTGCAGAGAAAGAATCCATCCACGAAGCTAAAGGTGAACACGGTGCAGGCCCCGGAGCAGAAGAGCAGCAGGTACGTGAAGGGGAACCATTGTGCGGCAGTCGCAAAATCTGGTAAGCTGAGGGGCAGAGACAAGAAGCTAAAGGTTAGTGCGATTATTACAAATGAATAGATCTGATGGCGGATAAACTTATCAATAGGAAACTCTCAATAACTTCAATAACTCCATTGGGAAAAGTGGGAAAATCTAAGTTCAACGTAGTTTTATGAGTGTATTTTAAAATATTATAGAAACTATATAAAGTATTAACTTGCATTAATCTTCAACTCAATACTGAATAATTTCTGCAGCGTAAATATCCATAAATACCTTCAAAAGTCCCCCACACCTTTTCCCTTCACTGCACTCACATGATGTTGAAGGGCAGCTCCATCTGGCCGGGTATGTTGCTCAGCCAACGGTAGAGTCCCATGATGAGAGGTTGCACATTGAAGGCGGTATTAGTGGCAGTGCCAGAGCTGAGCAGCAGCAGCGTAAGCCGATTGGCTGTGCCCGAAATGCTGCAGAGCATGGCCTGAGCAGTGTCACCTCGATTGGACCACAGCATGGCACGCAGACGCTGCACAATTTCGTACCAGCGACGATGGTGCACAAAGAACATGCTCAGCTTGAGCACACAAACGGCCTTTGTGCTGCCGGGACAAAAGGCCTCGAGAGCGGTTACCAAATTTGCCAGGTTGAGGAATCCGTAAAGATTCTCGCCCACAGCACCAATCAGGATGACGACAAAGCTGAAGGCGCACACCAGATTCGTCCAGCAGTCGCGTCTTTGTTGCGGCCAAATGCCAACGATGCGCCCGGAGAGCCGAGCAATGCGGAAGAAGCTGTGCGAAATTGGCGGCTCAGGGCTATCAATCATGATTGAAGTACGAATCGAAGTGGAGTGTTCACTGCCGGCGAGTGTCAAGAGCAAAGTAGAGAAAGTTCTCGGCTTGTCATTGTTTTTTATATGCTGCCAGCTAATTGCTTGGATTGAGAGACTGGGGGGGTGGCTTGGGACTTTCTTTCTTTGACTTTCGTAAAAGTTTTAATTGTTTTTGTACTTACGTTTAGTGTTTACACTCATCAGCGACCACCCTCAAGGAACACGCCATTTGTTACTCAATGCGTTACCTTTCTCCCTCACTCTACCAGCAACTCCTCCTCCTGTCTCCTTCTGGCTAATTATTGTTAGAGATTTATAGAGGGAATTGCGAGTTTTGCGAAGCATAGGTAACAGTATTATGAAAGTAAAGATGTGGACTTCTAAATTAAATTAGGTTATATTATTTAAATTAGATAAAGAATATGTGAACTTCTATAAAAGATCTTGATAAATATATATATGATACATATATAGAAAATATGTGAACTTCAATAAAAGATTATTGCATTACATCAAATTTTATCATGTTATTAAATACATTTTTAATAAAAATATAAAACACATTAAATTAAATTAATTTCCAATAAGAAATCGTTTTTTATTATAAAATGAAATTAGTCAGAATAATCTTTAGATATTTGTTTTATTTTTTTAAATATCATTTTAGATTTTGTTTACCCTTTTCTTCCTTCTTTCATTTAAAATATTCTTTAATGTTTGAAAAAAATTGTTCGTTTACTAACACTCTATTTCTTTTCATTCATTCAACATTCCCTTCTTAAAGGAATACTTCAGTTTCCGCCCTGAGGGTATTAAATCATCGACTCTTTATTGCCCTCGAACGGTGAAGAAAACTTAAATAAACGCTTAAGCTGCAAAACTTTTCGAATGTTTTATTTGTTTTTAATTGCGGCTCTGGCAGAGTTGATTTTTAAGTGCTTCTAATAGATGGTTTCGTCTGGCATAACAGTAATTATCTTGTGCGTTTTTTTAGACATTTTTCTTTGGAAGGTCAACAAATGCACGTGTTGTGCGATATATAAGCAGAACTAACAGTAGAACAGTTGGCTGTTGTACCCTGTACAGTTGATGAGTTGGTAAGGGGGGAATATATTAAATAAAATGCAAAGATCTTAGCAGTCGTAAAAACTAGTTACAGTAAATTTAACATATGTATTCGTGTACAACCTATAAATTTGAAATCTGTTCGAAACCTCAGCTATGCCAGCTACAAATCAGAATATCCCTTACTGCAGCTAAAGTATTCCCCATTTTTGGCTCAATTTATTGAGAACTGCAATCAACAAATACAATTTGCATTTGAGAGAAGCAGATTCCCTCATTGCACAAGCTTTGCGAGAATCTAAAACCAATTAGCTTCAACTCTACTCACATACACACATTCATACACTCAAACACACACACACTTTCGCACACCGAGTACCTGCCAATAATTGCATTTTATTTTGCAGCAGACGAGTCCATTCATTTGCTGAGATGATTTTGGAAAATTCACACTCGACTCGATGGCAAAATATACTCTAGATTATTATGGGAACCTGGTGCTTGGAGTCCATTATATGGAGCAATCTATTCAACTGGCTATCTATCGAGCACATGTCCAGGCTGGCAAACACATACACTCGCCCTTTTAAGTATGCTATGGAAACAAGGCTGACAACGTCGGGCCTGCCTATCCCTGCTAATCCCACACACACAGTCGCCGCTGTAAGTCTGTGCACGGTACCTGCATATTGGCATCAGCATATTCAATAAGTAGCACACCTACAATAAGTACAAACATGCCCATCTGTCCGCAATCCCATAGATATCTATGCGTGCCTCTCTATGTGCCTCTGTGTGTGTGTGTGTGTGTGTAGGCGTATGCGCAACTTGTGCCGCATAAGCGTACGTCAAGTGTTTGCACATCCTCCCCTACCACTCTCTCCCTCTCTCTCTCTCTCTCTCTCCATCTCTCTCGCCCGGCGTGTGCATTAATTTAATCCACACACTGCAAATATAAAGTGACCATAAAGCATTGCCATGATGATCATGTTGCGGCCCTGAAGCTGCATTGCATTCGAGCTGCGCTGGGTACCCACTCAGCCAATTATGTAATATGCAAATTCCGAGCTGGAATATATATATATATACGGTATCATTGGGTCGACGCTAGAGATTAGATACGCTTTCGCAGAGTATACCAGTTGACCTGAGGGCTGAATTGAGATACACTTTTGAAGTATACGTGTATATAGAAGTGAGGTTAGTTATGGTCCACTGCATATTGATTGTGAATGATTAAGAATCTTCTTGTTTAAAAATGTATTCACAATTTAGTATACACATTCGTTTCTGATTTACAGATTTAAGATACAAAATTGAGTGAGGTTATGTATTGTCTTCTCCTTCTTATATCTACATTTACGTGTAGTCAATTTAAAATATTTGTATTCGGACTTCTGATTTATTAAAGTTTTATTTCCATTAAAAAAATAAAATGAGGGCAAATATCATGTGCATTATTTATGTAGTTATTTTTACAGACTTTAATACAGATGTGTGCACATTGAAGTATTTTTTTAATGAGTCTGTTGTTAGATATTTCAATTCATATTTTATTTTTTATTTCTTACTTATTTATTACATTCAGATTTCAAAAAATAAATATAGTTTATATACACCTTATATTTTTAGTTTTTATTTTAACACAATTTAATGAAACAGAGTGAGAAGAGACGTGATTAATGCTTGAAAGACTTTTTAATTAGGAATAAAAATATCTCAATTCTTTATTCCTTTTTTATCTGAAATATTACATTCAGATTTCAAAAAATTAAAGTCAGGTTAAGTACACAGAATAATATTTAGTTGATTTCTGCCTTTTAAAGGGGCTTTTAGAAGGTTAAGTAAGAATAATACTTAGTTGATTTTGCCATTTAAAGGGGCTTTTAGAAAGCAACTTCATATGTAGAAAGAAAGATTTGTGAAGCTCGTACAAAAGGCATATATTTTTTATTATTATATACAAGCCTCATCGATGTTTTTTTAAGAACCCCCAGTATAATAATCTTTAAGATAATGTCAAACAGTAATGACTTCCTTCCGAACTTAGTTCATTTGCACAAATCACACAACTAAGTCGTGCTATCCCTTTACCATATAAAGATTTGGCAAGCTCATGACTTTTGCTACCTTGAGCCTCGACCGAAGGCATCATGGTCTGATGCTGCTGTGGTTGCTGCGCTTGTCAGGCTGGCTGACGTCAGAGACGACAGAGAGGATGCCACTCAAACCCGTTAGCATGGACTGGGTCAGCCCATTTAGTGTAGTATATCTACCCTTCCCTCCGCTTACAACCCTCAGCATGCCTGTTACCCCATGTAAGTTGTTGGCCTTTTGGTCGAGCCGTTTATTAGTCGCCATCGCCATCGGCATCGCCATCGTCTTTACATAGAAATAGCAACTGCAGCAATTGGGATGTCGAGTACACCGATTTTCCATTTAAATTTCAGCAGTTGCATTTGTACATTGCCATTTCCGTTTCCGTTTTATGTTTAAGTTTGCCGTTGTTCCAAGTGCTCGTCTCGTTGTCTTCATAATACGTGGCAGTCACGTCATTTCTTTGGGCCTGTAACAGTTTTTGGCAGCCAGCGACAGCCTTGACCCCTTTGTGAAAGCACCCTCTGCACCCCCCGCACCACCCCTGGACCCCTGGTATTCTACATTCGCACCATAAATTGTAACTTGCATCCATTCATATCTTGGCTCAGGGACGAGACGCCTCCATGCATCATCGTCAGCGACATAACCCATGCTCCCCCGCCCCACCCTCCTTCTGCATGCCCCGTCGATTGAGTTATGCGCCAATAAATTTGTTGTTTTCACTTGCATTAACATAAATTCCCGTTATTCACCAAGCATGTTCGACGCAGCAACCGCAAAGTTCATAAAAACAATTTTAGATTTTAGATTCGGCGTGAACTGCATTATTATCTGTTAATTTTGTCAGCCCCCCGCCCTCTTCCCTCTCTCTGTCGCGAAGAGTGAGTGCCATGTCCACATTCGAGCGCAACAGGGCATGTAATCCACACCCGACACTCACACGACACTCACGACACACCCGACACGCTGCCACAGCACACAAATTGAACGATGCGCCCCGATTGGGCCGCATTTAGTTTATGGGCCCGAAACGAGCGCCCAAATTAGCCAGAAAATTTATGCATCGCGGATCAGTTAGACTTAACGAGGGTCAATCGAGAGCTTGCGGGTAAGTGAGTCGTCTAAATGCAAATTCATTTGAATAAATATAGTAAGACTCCCTAAATTTAAACGCAGTTTAAGTGTGGAAATTGAGTTAAATTTAAATATTAAAGATATTTTTAGGTTGTTTCGGTGTTTTATGTAACCTATAAAAATATTTCAATAACATGTTTATGGAAGATATAAAAGAATATGAAAATATTATATGATTAATCTACAGCGATTCTCGTTGCTGTCCGTTTTAAATGAAATATAAATATCTAACAAAAGTTACTTTATAACATTGATTGGTACTTATACTAAAGTTAAGTTAAATCGAATAACATAATACTAGGGTTCATACAAAATAAATCACTTAGACCTATTCTTCCTATGGTAGCTAGTCCACTTCATTTGCCATTTTATAAGAACAATAATAAATAGTAATATTTAATAAAAGATTGACTTGTAACATTTGTAGTTAGGTCTGTTGCAATATCATATCACATTGAAAATTAATGAAAATCAGCGAGTTTATGACATCTATACACTATATTATTTCGATCTGGCTATATATTACTTACCTTCTTTCAACGTCCAGCATTTAATTTATGACAAGTTTCATCAACATATTTGGCTGTGAAAAAGGTAGAGATAAGTAAATAAAGACATTCTCTATAAAAGGGCCTGTTCGAGTCCTAAGTATGTTGATCCAGATTCGGAATGTACAAAGTTTCAAAAGTGTATTGCAAACTCCTGGACAAAATGAATATACCATCTGTAAGGGTGTTAAAATTATAGCAACTAACACTCCACTTTCTCTCCCTCTTTTTAAACCTCTAAGTATGTAAGAGTTAGTTTTAATAGGGCCATCTTCTTTGTCTGTTGTTTGCACCTTCTGGCTTGGCTGCATTTGGGGCACGTGCCATTCAAATGATACAAAAACTGCTAAAACAACCCGCGTGAAAGTTATCACTTGGCAGTAAACGCGCAAAACCAAGCGTGGATCCGTGGATCCATGAATCGCACACATGAACACGTACACACACACACACACACATGCACAGACACACTCGTACAGAGCCACTTGCAGCTGTGCGCGGCGGCAATCAAATGCAGTTGGCAACTCGTGCGAAGGAGCTGCCGACATTTGTCCTGTTTCCCAAAAAGAGATAGAGAGAGACAGATAGAGAGAGGGGGAGAGAGCAGTGGCTGCGCATAAACTAACAACAGAGAAGAACAAGAACAACAACAATCAACGTGGCAATGTGTTGCACATTTGAAAGCAAAGTTGCGCAAATGTGTGAAAATTGTATAGAACGCACACATTTGCACAAACATGCGGCGAACAAGGCGAACTCGTGGCGAACTAGAAGCGAAGCGAGGCGTGCAGAGAGGCGAAACGGAGCGAGGCAAAGGAAGCACAACTGGAGGAGGAGCAGCAACAGCAGGTCCTGCAGGACGAGTGAAAATGCAATTGAAAAATGCCACAGTTTTGCATAAATCAGCAGGAAAAGCGCCAAAAATAGCGCACAACACACAACACCAACATGAGCGAGTGTGCGGCGTGGGAAAAGGGGTGACCATCTTCCGGGCAAACATGGCACGGCCGCAGACGTGCCGTAAACATGACCAGCGCGCAAGGCACACGCGTTAACCGTAGATATAATTTACTGATAATCCGATGTGCTTGCTCCGCCTGCTGCTGTTGCTCCTTCACATCCTCCTGTTGTTCCATCTCCTCCTCCTATTCCTCCATCTGCTACTGCTGCTGCCATCCTTGCTGTTGCCACTGTGTTGCACTTGTTTGGCCTGCCGGATCAACCTCAACTCTACTTGCGGGTCCACCAAAAGCCACACAGCCAATCCCAAATCCGAAAGCCTCGCTCAAATTTGCAGAAAAACTCTGTCAAACATCTCGTGACAGAGAGGAAGAGTTACAGAGGGAATCACGTTGCTGGCAGGAAGTGAGGGATGAGGAGAGGGAGGGGCGCAGCATGAACTTCAAAAAATATTGCAACGACATGACTCGACATTGGCGAATGTGGCTGACGCGGCTAATGCAGCCAGTGTTGCCAGCCCGTTTTCCATAGCTATTTTATGAGTTGTTGGCCGGAAAATGGCAATTGATATTTAGCTTAAGCGATTTTAATGATATATTTGGTAAATAATATTAATGCAACACAATTAAAACAGGTAAAATGGTGGAGGCACGGAAAATTATTCATATAATTTGTAGTTCTTATTTATTTAAATTTTAATTATGTGAAATGATATATTTATTAATAATATTGAGTAAATTTATAACGATATAGTTTAAGTAAATTAATAAATATTGAGTATATTAATTTTATATTAAAAATATTATTTAAATATTCATATTTTCAAATAACAAAAAATAATACCAAATCGTTTTTAGCAGATTATACATTTGCCCTCTAAGATCCATCCAGAAATATACGGCTAGTATATTATGAAATAACATGGGGCTTTACGGTTTAAATTGATATATTTTGGGGAATACCTATATCATGGTATAACATGGTGTATATACGAGTATGTACTTTGATATATTGTGGAATATATTATGTTTGATCATCATGTTTTATGGTATACCTTGGTGCAGTATTTTACTTATCCAAAGACTATATAAATTTTTCATCTTATGCTCTGAACTGATGCATTTACTTTGCTCCGAACGGAGAAACGAATGCTCCCTTAGTTGGCAATGACGCTGACGATGATGAGAATGATAATGATGATAGTGACAACGATGCACGTCGAGCAAAACGACATCCCAGACGAGAATGACGTTGGCGTATTCATTCTTTCTCTCTCTCTCCCCTCCGTCGCGCTATAAGTATCAAGAATGCCAGAAATCCAATCGGAATTTGCAATTGCTTATGTTACAAATGTCATTTGCTTAATCAGCAAATCCTTGGCAATTGCCAAGCTGCTTAAACTGAACTATTCAATCGAACATAAGCCGAAAATGTAATCCCCGCGTCTGAGTTGGATTATGCACTGCATTGGTATTAGGGCACGTGTATGCCAAAGATATTGCGCTTGTTATTTCACATAAGATAAGATATTGAAATCTTTAGTTAAGCAAAGAGAAAGGATATATCATTCACATATTATAATATGCAAAGTGTTCCGCTTTATCCTTGGCTCACACAAACCATTTGCTTCTTTACTTACTTACTTCCTCTACTTTCAGCAGCCTTCTTCCGCTTTATAAGTAGGCTGATTCTTCATTAGCTTACCTGGTAGGGAGAGAGAGAGGAGCGGAAAGGGGGGACCAACTTTATGATATGCTTATTCCACTCGGTTGCCTGCCGTCAGTCGCATTTCGAAAGTGCTGTCTGGGTGACAGTTTGTTTTATGGCTCGAAATAATTCACATTGTACATGGCCGCAGTCTCAGCTCTTGTTATGTTAGTTGCTCCTGCTGTAGGTGTCGGCAGGTGCCTGCAGTGCACGTCTCCCAGCTCATCTTCCCTTCCCCACCCCCGCCCTCATCTTCCCTTCTGCCTTCTACAACAGATTCTTCATCCAGCTAAGCACAATTATTTGGCTTAACTTTCGCACAAGAGGGCAGAAGTTTAAAGACAAGCTTGGCATTTTTGGCTTAACCATAAAAGCCACACAGTTCCGAGGAGAGTCATGTTATGACACGTGCAGAACACACATCAGCAGCAGCAGCAGCAGCTACAACAGCAACACCTTCGTCAACAACAACATGCTCTCTCTGTTAGCTGCAGTTCGTCTGCTCTACGTCAAACATCTTCAACATTGTCTAACACCAAATATGTCTGATTGTTATTGTTTAATTTTCCTAAAGCTATTTATCAGATTACATATGTACACACATTTATAATACATGTACCACATACGAATTTAATAAAACATTGCAAAGGTTTCACATCTTATGTTTCCCTTAATCACAACTTTCTAAATATTCCAAGGAAATTAAGTTTACATTTTTAGTTAGACAGTTGCACGCAAGGCTTTTATTATCTTTTAAGCATCACACTTATCACAATAATTTATGCAACACAGAAGTTAATTTTCATTTTGAGCCTTTAATTATGTTGATGTGTTGAGTGTAAGTATTCCGTGCTACATTTGTCAAACTTGCATGTAAAAACACTTAAGTGATTAGCTGAGCAAGAGAATATAAGTTGCCTTTTCTATACCCTTTAACCTACGGCTGTTGAGGTTGCTTGTTGTAAGTTTCAAATTTTACCTCTTGCAGAGGGTATTATTAATTTTAACAAAAACCAGTTTAAAACGCACTTTGGAAGATATCTCCCACTCTATTGATTGATAGATATATAGATATGGAAATTATCCAAAGTTATAAATTTTTTTTTTATTTGAGCAGAGTTCCAATCGTGCTTTTTCGGCTCCTTTCCGTGTTGAATTCATGGAAAGTGGTGTAGTTATGTATGTGTACGTGCGCTTAGGTATCAACGTTGCCACCTAGTTACAAATATTATCAAAAACAAGAAGATCGCGACTTTTGCAATGACAACAGGTTAGTCTCTGCATAGGTTGTAATATTTCAATTAATAAAAGAAAAAACTTTAATCGTATTTTAAATTAAATTACGACAAAAACTGATTTCACTTTGCACCTTGGAGAGCCACGCCTTCGACGTGCCCGCCCCAGGACATAATTGCAAAAAGGAATCTACGCAAGAGTCGAGCTCACGGGAGTCCGTACCCGCTGGAACATTGCGTCCTATCCCAAGCCCCAGAGCATAACGTATTTATTGTTGTTGTTTTTGGCGTCCAGCCGTGATGACAGTGAACGGTGTTAAATGCGGCTGCCTTTATTATTGTTGTTGTTCTTGTTTTGTGTTGCTGCGTTTTGCAATTTCACCGCAATAAATAATAAAACAGCTTGTTAAATTTGAACAGCGGCAGCGCAAAAAAAAAACACTATGAAATAGTCATCGAGGCCGTACACGTGAGCTGTGGTAGCCCGATGCCAAAGGAACGCCAACACTATCAACAGCCATCATGTACCGCGTCCATACTTCTCTATTTTTTTCTCTATAGCTAATCTACTAATAAGTTTTAAAGTTATCTCTTCAGGCATTCAAATTTGTTTTTTTTTGCTATGCTATATTAATATAAAATATCATCTACTATTTTTTATAGTTTAAGAAAATAACGAATATAATACATCCATATTAACAGCCAATGTCTGCAATTAAAATTTAAATAATGGGGCTGCTTTCAACACATTTTAAACAATTTGTTGCTGCCATTATTTAATGCTAAAATGCAGTAAAAATAATAAATTGACAAATTGCCAACACAGTTAAAGGAAAACAGTTAATATTTCAACAAATTTAATGGACCTAAATATGCAGAGCCATAAATTTTCTGAATTGAAAATACAGTTTCGTGTCAGCAAAAGCAACAGACAGATTACAGATCAGATCTTGAGCAAGAATATATACATTTTGTGGGGTCCCCCACGCCTCCTTCTGCTTGTTACACACATTAGCAGAAAGTTAATATAAAAATATACATACATATATATGCAAACATTTCCATACATACCTCTATCAGAAGTTTAATTTCATTATATATTTTCCTACCCAAGATTTCAAGACGACTCGACTCCCTTTAGACTTATTAAGGTCTGCCACGCCTCCCCTTAGTGTAAACAAATAAAATCAGAACCATTCTTTACGGCTTATAGAAACGTTTATTTGATTTAATAATGCAAATAAGTTTTGCATTTCAAATTACACAAAAATATATACATAGATTTATGTCATTTATCTATACGTATTAGTTTATATCGCACACATACACACACACACAAGTCGAAACCCAAAACGATCTATTGAACATTCATGATATTATTTTTATGGGGAAAATTGCAAAGGCCGCTTATGTACACACAATGAGACTATACAAATACATACACATACATACATACATAGAGGTATATGCATATAGACATAGGATACGATATATAGTAGATATTATATAACTGGAATTCTCAAGAAGATGAAAAACATAGTGTACTTAACTAGAGCCCCAGATCCAAGCTAATTCTTTGGTGATGATGCGACTGTATTGGAATTATCCATGCGATTAGTTTGATCTGATCAGCTATTGGTTCGAGCTGCAGCAGCACTGCGCTTATCCTCGATCCATTTCTCAATCTCCTGCTTGAGGGCCTCATTCGTTTTGACCTTGTCCATGGTGAGGGGTTCACGATTGAACGGATCTGTCTGATCGCTCAACAGATGGCGGGCAATTGTGGAACGATCGACAGTGACATTCGAGCTTGGTAGCACAACGGGATCGGTCATTAGTGTCGATATAATCGGATCTAGATACTCCTCGGGGGCATCGGCCAGCAGCTCCTGTTCCTCCTTGTAATCGTTGCCCATTTTCTGCACCTTGCTGGCAAATTCAGCCATGTCGCCAATCAACTGACCACCACCAATGCGAACCAATACACTCTCTGCATAACCGAACAACTGATCGCTATAGGAGCGTCCGTCCTGCGACACAGCCAGGCAGAAGCTACTGTCCGTACTCAAATTAATATAGATGTGGGCAATCTCCATCACAGTCTGTGCTGGATCGAATTCAAACTCCTTCTTATCCTTCACCTTGAAGCGTTCGCGTTGTGGTCCAACCAGATGCAATAGGAAATAGTTCAACATGGCAGCAATGCGATCCACCATGCTGTTGTGGCAGAAGATACTCTTGATTTCGGTGGTCAGAAGTTTGAGAATATTGATCGTGTCGCGTCCCAGAATATTATCGAAGCGGGCCAACATGCCCAGATGATGTAGATTAGTTGTCTGCTGTTGTCGTTCGCTGTGCGATAGATTGTTCCATTCGCCATTGTCCTGCGCCTGCTGCAATTGCTTGATCTGCTCAAGATTCGATAGCGATTCGTCCAGCAAAAAGATGGCATCGTTAATGAGAAGATTTATGAAACGCAAAAAGATCGGCGGCTCAATTGCCTCCATATTACTTTCCGCTTCGGTGGCCAATTTACGGAAGCATTTCACATGCTCCTCCTTGGTCCAGAGGAACTCCATGATCGCATACATGGGGCGACGATAGTTGAACTTCTGCTCGAACTGCACCGATTGTCCGGTCATCTCGATGCTCACGAACACATTGAGCAGGCTACGCACCACCTGCAGCCGATCCGGATGATTATCAAAGACACGTGTATTGAATGCTTTGCGATTGCTGCCCGAGATTTGTGTGGGCAGCAGAAACTCCAGAGCATCGGCCAGTTTGGCGCGCAAGTGTGGATTCTTAACCAGTTCAGAGCTGCCCATAAACAGGATAATCATCTTGAAGAACGCATCGTGCGAGCTGGTGTAGAGCTGTATAAACTGATCCCCTGGGAAGCTGCGACAGAAGTTCAAATACGCGGCAATGTTGTCGATAATGTTCTCCGGCACCGACTTCATGTAGGGTGCCACAAACGGAGGCGTCTCAGACAACAGCTCGATATGACGTAGCTTCTGTGGCGAAAAGTCTTTTTTATCTAGCGCCTCTTCATACTTCTCGCGCGGCAACATCGCGATCTCGGTCAACCAAATGGCCGAAGCCTCAAAGAACTTCAATATGGCAGCATCGTAATCGGGCTCCGCAAGAGCGTTGCGTATGCACAGCACCTGTTGCATCTGATCCTGCAGCATGCGTAGTAGATTCTTGGTGAGATCATTGTTGGGATCCCGCGCTGCAACCTCCTGATAGGCATTCTGTGTGTTCTGCAGTTCACGCATCATGCGTGTCAGACGCTCAATGCACGCCCGATTTCCCAGCTCGAATGCCTTGTGCGCCATGTAGAAGATCTCGCTGATGAAATTATACTTATCTGCCATCAGACGCACCTCTCCTTCTTCACTGGGCAGCAGGCAAGTCTCCTCGTAAGCCTTCAGCATGCTGACACCCTTTGCCAGACGATCCTTGGAGTCAGAGACAGCGCAGTACGTGGGATCTACTAGCATCACCTGCAATGGAAGGATTAGAGATGATCGCAGGTGATTTCTTCTGCCTTACTTACCTTAAGGGACGGCAAGCAGAGTGGTGCACAGAGACGCATTAGCACCGCACTGAGGCTGGTCATGAAAGCGTCACTGGCTGTGCTGTGCACTGTCTGCTCCAGATTAAGATTAATTGTGCTCCAGAGATGACCACGTGCCACATTGGCGTCCAAGCAGTTGGCGATCCACTGCATGGTCTTCTTTTTCGTTGCAGGCGACTGGACGAGCAGTTGTTTAATCATCAGAAACATGTTCTGCACATGATGGGCCAACAGTTGCCATAGTGATGGATCCGATTGCTGCGAGACTAGCGAAATGTCACGAAAGAACTCATATGGCGCCGTTTGGGTCTTTGGCATGATAGAGATGCACAGCAATTGTCCAAAGAGTGTGTCCATATATTCACCACCTGAAAAAAAGCATGGACTTTAGTTACTCCGACTGATTCCTATGAATTAACTGACCTTTGGCCTTGGGATTGGGTGTGGTGTAATCAATGAGCAGTTCACCAAGTATGCCAGTACGCTTCTCACGCGAAAAGAAACCGAGAATCCAAAATATGTTCTTCTTTATGTTTATCAAGTTCTCCCGGGCCAGCTGCTTCTGCAGATCTCCCAGCATGGGATAAAAAATAGCCTTGAAGGCACCCAAGGCCTCGAGAGGCTCAACCTCGTCGAGTACCTTGGCAACTACACGTACTAGAAACTCTTGTGTGCTTATGTCATGTTCGTCGGACTTTTCGAACAGTTCCAGCCACTGGGCACCAAAGGATTGTGGTGCAAAGAGATCAGGTTGACGCATGCAGGTGCTGGCATTGTTCAGAATTAGTTCGAAAATTTTATCGCAATCCTGATTCTCCTTTGTGCTGCCGTCGCGACGAATTTGCTCGCATCTGGTGAATGCACCGTGCAAGTAGATCATGGCTTTTGTCTCCAGTGCTTGCTCCGCATTGCTGCACTGATTCTCACCAGCTCCTGGTTGCAAATATTTGCTAGTCTCCGTTAACATGAGACGTTCGAATAGCGCGTGAGCCAACAAATCTTCGCTGAGTGTATCTCCAGTGCTATTGTCGGCCACAACCACATCTGCCAGGCAGAGAACTGCTAATTTTCTTTCTTGACTGGGGGCATCTTTGCTCAGGGTAAAGAGCAAAATCTTTTCAATCAGCTGCTTGGACACGCCATCACCCTGGCCCGGACCCGGCTGCAGCAGTGCTAAGAATGGATTCTCGGTCTCGCCAACGCTGGACATTGTTTCGACCTGCATTGTTTAAAAATCTATATTATTATTTGCACTTGAATGACTGTTTTTAAAAAATATATTTCTCTTATTTATTTTTTTTAGCTACCTGTCACTTTGTCACCTCTTTTTATCGAGTCGTTGCTACAAGTTATCGATAGGCTAAGGGTGAACTATTGCGAACTATTGAACTAGTTCAGTGTGGTGGGTATAGAAGGAACGATTGTTTCAGTTGGGTTTGAATTGGCGCTCTTTTAACTGGTTCATCAATAAGGGTAAGCTGTTCAATATTTGAAATTTTTTAAATGGGTGATCAATTACAACATAAAGGTAACTATGCTGATATTGCAATAAAGGAATTAGTCTTAAATTACCTCAGTAAAGAGTAACACGTAATTCGCTTCCATATTAAATCAGCTTATCGGTACTCTATGGAGGGCAATAACTTCTGTTGCAGGACTATAATTCTTCTTTGACACATTGTGTTGTATAATTAATCATAATTATTATCAAACAGTCAGCATAATCAATTCGCTTCCTCAATTAAAAGTGTACTCAAGTAACCTTCTCCGTTATCAGCATTGATTTAATTTATGCAAATTGCAAATAATATTTAAATTGAACAATTGCAAGTGTGACCTGGCTCGCTTGAAACTAGAACAAATCAAAAGGGTCAGCAAGAAGGGGAATTGCAATTGTCGCAGCCGCATGCACTCAAAAATCCCTCCACAAATAATCGCGTTCATTGTGTGTGGTGTACTTATAGCTCGCCTAAATCCAAAGCCAATTAAGACAATCAATCGAAATTACAAGTTGAAAAAAAAATCAAAAACCACCCGCATGGCAAAAATAAACATAGTGCAGCTAGTGTAGAGCGGCGCCTGGTACACACAGTATGAATGTACCGTCTGTACACGTCTGCTTCCTCCTCGATTCCTCCCCCTCCTATCTTTCTTAAACGTTAGCCGATAAAACGGAACGGAACAGACTTCGTGTGCCGTCTTTTAAATCGGCTTCTGATCACAACACAAAATATAAACACGAACCGCAGGTTCGTTGAATTTGCTGTTTTGGTTTGGGTTTCGTTCGGTATCAGTCGGAGCTGCATTTTCGAACGGTAAACACGCGCAAATTGCAGTTGGGGAAAAACAGACGAAACATTAAATCAACTGAACCGTTTCTATGTGCGAGTGTGTGTGTGTGTGAAAACTACCTGCTTTTCCTAATTATTGGATTTCAATTACGGCCAACTGGCATTTGAATGCTGGTCGATAAGCCCGATAACTGATAGACAAATCATAATAAAGATGCAGTTGCAGATTTATCATTGAAGTGCACAATAAGGAATTAATTTTTAAGAAATAGTCAAGAATACAGTTTTATTTCGCACTCAAGGACTTTCTGTAACCCTCATCAACAGGTAGTGTTGCCAACGCAGTTTTTTCCCAATGAATCAGCATTATATCAAGGTTCAATATTGCTATATTTAGTTTTTTTTTTAATCCCGAAAACTCCATTAATTCCGCTCATTATTTTATTTTCTTTTATTCAAATTTTTTTTTATCAGTATCTAATTTGGTTTTCCTTCTTGCCTGAACATCTGGCAACACTGCCAACAGGCTCTTAATAATGAGCTCATTACGCATACGACCCCTGAAACCTGCACTGCAGGCAATTGCCATGCGGGAGCTCAACGAAGTTCCCCATCGTGTGGCTGACGACATAGAATCTCTGCGAGATTGGGTGCTCAAGCAGCCCCATCTACGCGCCTGCACCGAAGATCAATTTCTACTTGCTTTTCTGCGTGGCACCAAATTCAGCCTGGAACGCGCCAAACAGAAATTCGATAGATTCTATACGCTGCAAGCATCGATCCCTGAGGTATTCAACGAGCATCGTGTGGCCAGAGATCCCTCGGTGCTGGATATAATACGATCGGGGTGAGCATACTGTGAACCTCAGGTCTGGCTGCTTTACTTATTTATAAGTATTCTTCACTTGCAGTATTATTCTGCGCCTGCCACAGGACGAGAGCGATGCAGGTCCATGTGTGACCATTATACGCGCCGGCAGCTACGATACGAGCAAATTCAAGTTTCAGGACATCATACGCGTCGGCTCCATGTTCGGTGAGATCATGATGTTCGAGGATGAGAACGCCACCGTATCGGGATACATTGAGATCATGGACATGAAGGGAATCACCGGCACGCATTTGTTTGCCCTGCAGCCGGAACTGCTGCGCAAGTTCTCCACCTATGCGGATGAAGCGATGCCAACACGCCAAAAGGGCATTCACTTCATCAATGTGCCTGCGGCCTTTGAAGCGGGTTTCAACACGCTGCGTACCTTCTTTCCTGCCAAGATCAAGGATCGCGTGAGTGGAGAAAAAAGCTGCAAATTTAATTCTTTCCAATCCGGTTCTCTCTCTCTATGACCAGATCTCTGTCAGCTCGGATCCGGATGCCATATTCAATATAGTGCCACGCGATTATCTTCCACTGGAATATGGTGGCACCCACGGTATCATGGAGGATATAAGTCGGCAAATGGAGGCCAAGCTGGCTAGCTATGAGTCATATTTTCAGGCATCCCAGTATTATGGCACCGATGAGAAGCTACGTGACTTTAGCAATCCCACCGCAGACAAACGTTCCTCCTTCGGGGCTGTGGGGTCATTCCGTAAATTGGAAATCGATTGATAAAATTGCTTGCATTACTCGGGATTATCAGCAATATGATAGACAATTAGCTCAAGTAATAGCAGTGAGCTGATACCAACTAATCTTATCAATACCGATTAATGTTAATAAATTTCAATGTTTGTTTTTAAGCTTGCTAAGCCAAAGTCAAAAGATTCGGCAAATAATAAGGTTCGCAGTGATGCCAGCCTTTATCCGATGATTCTGTTTAAATCCTTTGAATAATCGACATGCCTGGTATATTCTGGTATTTCGATAAGACAATCGAACTTTAGTCAATTATTATCCCACTATCCCTTTCATGTGTCCGTTTTACTAAATGACTTCTGGCAACACTGGTCGAAATAGTTGAAGAGTCAGTTTGCATATTACAAAGACTTAAATTTGGGTTTTTTTGTATACATATTTTGGTTTATTTTTCAGTTTCCGCTTCGATATCTTTATCGTTTACCATTGAGCTTTCGCTTAAAAAATGCCTCTGATCGAAGATCGAATTGGTTTATGTATTATATATGTATGGGAATTTAGTATATGTATTTGTAATTGTGTTTATCATTTTTGTTTATCTTTTTAGCTCCTAGTCGTACTTTAACCAGATGATCAATTAATAAATATACATAGATTTGAACTAGTTTTGAGTTTCTGCAACTACTACACATACTCGTACATATGATGGTGTATGATGATCGGGGATTGAGTTAGGATATTTGGTTTATCCGGGATCCACCTAATTTGCTGTTGTGGTTTAAGAGAAGTACACATTGCCGCATCACCACCGCATGCATCATCATACTTCGCTGATAGGACGAGAGCTATTCTTGCGCGGGGGTGGCGGACTTGGTGGCGGACTGTAATCCGTTTCCGTATCGTTGTTGTAGTTGTAGCGACTGTCTGACGGCGACAGAGAACGATATGTGCGTGGCGAGTGCATATAATCGTCACGTCTGCCTCTGCCCCAGCTGCCACTGTGTCGCCTGCGTCGATCCATCAGACGCTCGTCCTCCTCCTCCTCGTCGTAGTCATCGTAATCGCTGTAATCATCGCGCTCGTCGCGATCATCGCGTTGTGGCGAATAACGATCACCGCCGCGTGATGACGATGTCGGCGGTGGTGAACGCATGCGTCCAAGTGGCGGCAAACGTGCACCGCCTCCGCCCCCGACGCCGCCTGCTGCTGCTGCACCCGGTGGCGGTGGCAAAAATGGTGGCGGCAAACCCATGAAGGGGGAGAAGGGTGCCGGCAGGAATGGCAGTGCATTTGGCATATTCAGCAGACCAGGCGAACCGGGCAAGGGCAATGGCAACGGCGATGGGTTGCTATTCGCATCACCATTGGTGGGCAACGCTTCGAGGGATAACTCCCCGATTCCACCAGTCAGGCCACCACCACCACCGCTGGCCATGGTGGTCAGCTTGCGACGCAGTGCAGCCGCTTCAGCCAGCGCCTCTTCGCAGCGTCGCTCCGACTGACGTGCTGCCAGCCACGATTCGTGGGCGCGATTCTCCAGCGTGCCCATCTGAGCCTTATGCGAGGCAATCTGCGCCTCAATCTCAGCGCGCAGCTCATCGTTTTGAGATCTGCAAGAAAGAATGTTGAAAGAGGGATTAGGAAGGGTTTAAAATATTAGATAATGACATATATATAGCTTTGTTTTTCTGCAAAAAGAAATGAATACCCCCTTAGGAAACATCCTCTCTTGCAATCGCTCCTCACTTACTTCAACGTCTGAATTTCGTTTTTCATCAACGTTTGCGTCTCCACTGTGCTGGCATTCTCGCCCTGATGCTGCAGCCACTTGGCCTCCTGCAGGCTCAGCTCCCTGAAAATATGTAAATGATTTAAAGACTCCAACTAACATATCCCTAGAGCCACTATACTTCTGTAGCTGCGTCTCCTTCTCCCGGAAATAGCCCGAAAGAACTTCAAGACGCGTTTGCGCCTCCAGTTTGTCACTTTCGGACTGATTATAGTCCTGCTTCAGCTGTTCTACATCGCCACTAGAGATCTGCAGCTGCTGCTCCAATCGCGCCTTGGCTGCCAACTCCTGCTCCAGCTTCGTTTGCAGTGCAAGATATTTCTTTTGCGCTGCCTTGAGTTCTCCACGCGTCTTGGCGGACACAATCAGCTCCTGCACATTGGCATTGCCTCCATCCTTCTTCAGTTGCCGCAAACATTCTTCGAGTGCTTCGATTTTGGACAAACTCGTTTGCAATTCATTGTGCTCCTTATCGAACTTGGCACTAGCCTCCATGATCTGATGCTGCAGACGTTGCATCTCATAGTTGCGTGCCTCCAGCGCCTTGGCCAGTTCCTGTTCAGTCTCCGCTTGCATTTCCTCGATGCGTGTCTGCAATTTGGCCTTCTCCATTTCCAATTCATAGTTATCCTGCTGTAGAGATTTCATTTCGCTGGTCAAACGAGTCGTGGACTCCGTGTAGGAATACTGAAGTTCGCTATTCTCACGACTCTTCTCCGCCAGATTTGCGTTGATCTCGTTGATGACCTCTGCAAAAGGTGGGGGATAAAGGATTCAGTTTGTGTTGTTTGCCAGCTACTTTCTACTTACTGTCCTGATCGTTGAGCTGCCGCTGCAGTTCCTCCACGGTGCTCATGAATGCCTCATCGCCGTTCTGACTATTCAGCACCTCGGATAACATTTTATTCAGCTCCAGCCCTGCCTCAGCAGCATTATCCAAGTCCTGTAAAAATTAAGAAACAAATTAGTGATGCTCAGTCTTATTTCTCTTCCCGACTTACCTTCTCCAACGAGCTAACTTGCTCCTGCAGCTTTGCCTTCTCGTACAGCTCCGTCTCGAGTTCCTTCTTCAGTGCAGCCACCATATCATTGGAACCGAATGAGTTATCCTCAATGCTTGAGAGTTTCGTGCGTGTTGTCATCAAATCATGCTTGAGGATGAGGTTCTCTTTGTGTGCAGACAGCAGACTGCGCTCCAGATGATTCAGCTTGGACAGCAGCGCACCTTCCTGGCTGCTGTTGCAGAAGCAATAGTAGACTAGCACAAAGAACAGGGATGATGCTGCCGCGATGACAACGCAAAGTAGCAGCAGACTATTATCCAACACCTTGGCTGCAAAGATCTCAGGGAAGTTGTCCAGATTAATGCTGGCATGACAGGCTGTTCCATCCATGGGACGCAGGCAATGACCTTCGGCGGCTTGAGTTGCACCGGGAACTGAAAAGTAATAAATAGAAGTTGTCGTCATCAATGGAAGCAAGACAAGATTCCAATGGAAAAGTATCAAAATCATGCAAGGAATCAAGAAGTCAAAGCAGTTTTAGTTGTGATATTTTGAGCTTGGAGTATGTGAGTATGTGATATTTGATAGGGGGATATATTAAAGACTGCTCCAATCAAGTTAACAGCTTAGTCGATTTGTCACTCACCTTCCGCTGCAGCTCCTTTATGCGGATAAAGCAAGCGATGCAGCTCATCTTCAGAGGTTAATGAAGCCGTTTCCGGTTCCTTGACGCCCTCGTTGGAAATGAAAGAGTTCACGGTGGACATAATAGTACTGAATAGTCCAAGGCCAAGTCCAGCGTCATCATTGTGTTGGATCTCGGGTGGCGTAGATAAAGGTGATCGTACAGGCTCCGCGCTTCCAGTTGCTAGTGGCACAGGGGCAGGTGTTGCTTCCGCATCGTAGGCGGCGTCGTAGGCATCAAAAGAAGGCGTGTTGGGTGTGGTTACAGGCAGCTGCTCTTGGGGATGTGCCAGCTTTTGTTGTGCCTCCTCTTGCGCCTTCTTTTGTTGGGCCTCCTTCAGTTGCTCTTCCTTCTCTCGGGCTTCCCTTAGCTGCGCCTCTTTCTCTTGTGCCTTCTTCTCTTGCGCCGCCTTCTCCTGTGCCGCCTTCTCCTGTGCCGCCTTCTCCTGTGCCGCCTTCTCTTGCGCTTCCTTCTCTTGAGCTTCCTTCAGTGCTGCCTCCTTCTCTTGAGCTTCCTTCAGTGCCGCCTCCTTCTGTTGAGCCTCCTTCTCTTGTGCCTCCTTCTGTTGCGCCTCCTCTAGTGCCTTCTTCTCCTGTGCCTCCTTCTGTTGCGCCTCCTCTAGTGCCTTCTTCTCCTGTGCCTCTTTCTCCTCTTGCTCTCTCTTTTGTTGTTCCTCCCTCTGGCGAAGCTCCACTTGTTGAGCTTCCAGCTCCAATTTTCTTGCCAACTCTTGCCGTTCACGTTCCTTCTGCATTTCCTTGTAAATCTCATTGGGATCATTGAAATTTGATTTCTTATTGAAGAGAGGCGGCAAACTGGCGGCAGGAACTGGCTCTACTGGAGGAGCAGCAGTAACCTCGGGCACAGCTGCAACAGAATCAGTTATTGCCTCGTCCACAACCAACTGATCTTCGCTTGACTGAGTTCCATTTAAGGTTTCATTTTCTTTCTGCACTTCAACTTCCTCCACTTGAAGCTGAGCTTCGGTTGCGGTTTGCTCTGTTTCGTTGGGCAATTCATTGAGCTGGGATTGGAGGCGTTGCTATTGATGGCACTTTAGTTTCAACATCAACCACCTTTGGTTCAATTTCTTGACTTTGAATTGGAGCTTGTGACGCCTCTACATCGTGAGTTTGTATAGAAAGTGGCTCAACTGGCTGATAAATCTGCGCCTTATCAGCTTGCTCAGTTACAATCTGCGCTTCAGTTGCGTTCTCCGCATTTACTTGCTGTGCTACCAATTCTTCCTCTTGAGCTGGAACGTCCTTCTCTGCTTCGGTTAATTTTACTTCCTGAGCTTCAGTTGCCTTTAAAGCATCTTCCTTATTCTTTTCAGCATCAACTTTCTTCACTTCTGGTTTGTCCTCCTCCTTAATCGTTTCAGCTTCAAGCTTAACTTGATTCTCACTAGCGAACGGTTGAGCGGGTTCCACCGGCACAGTTCCGGGCAATTCGGTGACATTTTCAGCTGCTTTCTCTTGGATTACATTCGACGAATTCAATTGCTGCTCCAGCTGGTCACCAGTGGCAGGTGGGGTTTCTTGACTAGATGATGCGGTCTCTGATTTCGTTACAAGAACTTCTTCGGGTGCCGCTTTTATCTCAAGTGGCTGCGCTGCGTTATCGCCTTCTGTTCCGTTCGATTTTCGGTATTCGTTATCTTTGCTATCGAGTGACGAAGCTTCTTCATCATCGTCGACTTCGTCGTAGACCCCACCATCATCATCATCATCGCCCTCTTCATCATCACCATCTTCGTTTTCTTCAAATTCTTCGTTGCTTGTCGTCGTCGTTGTCGTCGTCACAAGCTCGTCGATGTTCGCCTTCGGTTTGTGTTCGTCTTTGGTGAGATTCGAATCCCTTTCGGTTGTTGCCGGCACCGCTTCCAATGGCAATTGAGTGCCATCGATTAACTGCAAATTGGGTTGAACAGGCGTAATGGGTGTGGACGCTTCTCCGCTGGTCGCCTGCTGGTCCTGCTCCGTGAGTATGGCCAGATTGAGTGTGTCCAGCGGAGATGTGGTCGTTGCTGTGACAGTCGCTGAAGCTGCATCCGTATCAGCTGTTTCAGAAGCATTCAGCACGGGTTGTTGTGGTGGATTCTCCAATTGCTGTGCAGGTGCTGCTTCCGTTGGGGCAGCAGCTGCTTCCGTTGGGGTACCTCCTGCTTCCGTTGGGGCAGCTGCTGCATCTGTCTCCGGTTTTACTGCGGACTGCAGTGGTAATTCGTAGGTGAGATCCGATTCCTTAATAAATATTTTCTTTTCCAATATGAAATCCTTGTTGGCATAGCCACGACGTCCATTGATTTCCACGCCCCACAGCTTGGGATTACTGCCTGCACTCTTGGACATAATACGGACGGGGGAATGGATCTTAAACGTTAGCATACCTTCTTCTCCGGCCGTATAACTGATTTTGGCCGTACCCATTGAGATGATTCCTACAAAAGAAAGAAACGAAAAGTTTATCTTCAATTCGAAATCGATATTAAGTTCGAATTCTTTTTACATAACTAAAAATTAGAAAACTGCATTCTACATGATCCAATTCCCGTTTGCGAACCGGTTATTGAGTTGAATAAGACTGTGAACCGGTTTGCAGCCTTGTTATGATTTAAATTGTCGAAATATTTTCTTATCGGCTTCAAAACGGGGTCAGGGGTAATTCATTGAACTGACATTATAATTATAAGTGTGTTCATCATGTACATAGGAAATAAATTGCACTGTGGTCGTTTTCGCACTCTTAGGTCTGTGACTAATATTAATTTTCTACTTACGTTCACATTTTTCGTCAGCGCACAGTCTTTTGTCGGACAAAGCAGCCCACGTCGTTGGAAGACATGAAAGGGAAAGTATTACAAGTAGTGTTGTTGCGGTAAGGAATAGGGGAAAATCACTCCACAGCATATTGATTCGGGCGTTCGCTTTTGTTAGCCGCATTTTGCATTGTTTTTTCAATCGGCACGGTTATACAATTTAAATTAAATAAATCGCGGCAATATTAACTACTTTATTTGTGTGCGAAATTTTTTGTGTATAAAAAAATTTCTTCACATTAGCTGAGTTGGCTTTTCGTCACAACAGCTGCTCGCAATGGGCGTTGCCATATGGCTGTACAACACAAATCGATAGTCGATACAATTGATAACTTCACATTACGTTCAACTTACGTTAAGTTAGTTAAATTGAAAATTCTGTACTTCTACCTATTCTAATTAATACAAATTAATGTTAATTGATCATATATTACATTTTAAGTTAGTATTACAAATATTTATGCTGCGCTTTCTATTGCAATAAGACTTGGTCTTTTTGGTATTTTATAAATAATTTAAATGGCTTTTTAGGTATTACTGCAGTAAGTCTGCGCAGCCTCTCAGTGTATTTTGTGGCCTAGCTACATTTTAAACGCTTTTGGTCTGCGTTTTGTATAAGAAATAGAGGAAAAATGAAAAGTGTTTAAATGTACAAACGACAAAAGGAGAAAAATAATATTTAGTGAATCTACAAAACAAGCGAAAAGGTCTTTGCTCCTTCTGTCATAACGTTATTTTCATTTTGTGATAGTTCTTTAATCAACTACAGAGTTTTGTGTGCCGCATGTCATCCGTTAAAATGCCAGCATGAATATTTTACAAAGTTAGTTGTGTTTTAAACAATTGTGCGGATAATTTACACAACCACAGCCTGCCAAGACAGACAGACTTATTGTTTTCGTTTTATGTGCGTAAAATCCAATTGTTGGGCGGGGAGCGCTGCGTAAAAAGAGCGCGACATTTAGCGCGCTGCCAGATGTAAGGTTTCAGTGTGAGCACACAGATAACCGAACAAAACTAATCAAGCTAATCAAAAATCAATGAACATCAACAAACTTAATGGTTTTTAATATAAAAGAATTCATAATTTACATCAGGATTCAGTGCTTTGATAACAAACAAAATTGCTCTTCCGTTCTGGCAACGCTGTAGTGGTAGAGTTGTGTGCGTGTCGTGTTTTTTCGTTGTGACTTTTAACTATGTGATTTATAAAATAGTGACATAATAAATGTTTAAAATTCCCTGTTTTATGCACAAAACGAATTATACTTTACGGTCATATTTTTCTATTGCGTCTTAAATATCAGTTCAATTCAATTTATTAACTAAAAATTTGAGTTTGCGTTTTGTCGTGATTTTTATTGCGCATCTCTAATCAAGAGAGCAACGTGAGAGAACGAACGAGAGAGTGACAGAGAGCAGTGCGTGTTCCTGCTGCTCATTATTTTCGATTTCTACCTTTTGCATTTTCAACGTCTTTGTGATCGGTTGTTGTTGGTTGTTGCTCGGATGTTATTTAGTTACTTTGTATGCTTAATTTTCTCAATTCAACCCTACGGATTTAATGTGTATATATTGTGTAACAAATAAAACAAAAAAAAAATGTGCACAAGAATGCGCTAATAAAAAATACGTACATACAGACATACACAAGTCCGTATGTATGTATGTGTTACAACTAAATGCCAAAGTGTAACAAAAACAAAAACATGGGCCTTTGACAAGTAACCGTACGCCACACACACACGCACAGCACCACTAGCAAAGGCAAAAATAAACAAAATTCGGCAAGAAAAAAAAATCACGCGTAATAAAAATCCTTTTGTATGCATAAATACTCAAAGAACGACAACAAAAAACAACTATTTAAATTCACTGTACGGAAAGTGGAGAGAGAGGGAGCGAGAGAGCGGGCGAAGAGAGTGAGGGAGTAATTGAACGTGACGTAATTTATATTTATTCTAAACAAATAATCAAAAGCATAAAGGATTAAAAAAACCAACAATTGTATGTTGTTCCTTTTGGCAGTTTGTAATTACCAATTGCAATTGCCTTTTAATTTGAATTTTGCATGCAACAGGGCGCGTGTTATTCGCACACTCGCACACACACACACACACCTAGGCACGCATACTCAAGCAAGTACACACGACAAACGTCGCATGAGAGAAAGGCAGGCTGTGTGGTAAACAAAAATACAAAATGTGCATGGGGAAAACGATAACAACAACAACAACAGCAGCAACGACAATGGCGTGGAATTAATGAAAAAACGAACAAAAATATAAATAATCAGCGGCAGAGCTGTCGAATCTGCCTCTCTTTCTCTCTCTGCCCCGCCCCGTGCCTGTTGGGCAAAACGTTTTGCTCGCAAATATCAAAGAAAAGCAACACAAAACAAAAACAATAACAACAATTAGGTAATGTTTTTACGCCATTCTCTTTTGTGTCGTCTCTTCGTCTCGTCCCAAGAGGAGCATACGAGAGAGCACTCAGAGAGAGTGAGTGATAGAGAGGAGAGAGATTGCAGGAGAGCATAGCGCGCTCATTTCAATGCCGCTGATGTTTTGTTCGTTTCCTTCATCTCTCAATTCGCTTTTGTTTTGAAACGATTTTACATGGAAATTTTTCGAGAGGAAAATTTTGTGTGTGCCATACATATACATACATACATACATATGTTTTCTGATTAGAAGTAAATACAGTCGATAAAAGTTTGTTTTCATTACACATACATTTTTGAACCCAAAGTGTTAATAATATAAATGGGTTTATTTGTTTCAGTGCTGTCCAAATAATTATTCAAAATTTGATTTGTTGCGCCCGTTACATTTGAAATTAATGAAAATGTAAATGCCAAAAGCTAAAAGGAAAAAAGAGGCGCGCGAATTAATATAGTATCAAGCAACACAACAAAATAAAACAAAACAAAAAGAAGTGTGTAAATTAATGAATATTTAATACAACACAACAACAAAACAAGAAATTACCAAAAAGAAAGAAAAAGCTAAATAGTACCAAGATTTGTACGTGAAATAATAATTTTAAAAAGAAAATAAAAGTTTAGTTAACATGTTACATAATATCGATGACAATGCCACGCCAACTGCAACATTAACATCAGCAGCAGCAACTGCAACTGCAACAACAACTACAACAGAGACAACAACAGCAGCAGCAACAACAACAACAATGGCCCCGACCGAAACAACTGGCAATGGAACGGAGCCAACAATTTCAACGCACCTTGCGAATGCGACGGCGACAATAGAACCAACAACACAAGCAGCAACAACAAACACAGCAGCGGCACCAAACGCATCGACGGAACAAGAAACAATCGCTGCCGCTGCCTCCGCTTGCCTAGCGACAACAGCAGCTGAGGGTCAGACAATAACAACAACAACACTGACAGCTAACAATACTAAAGATGCAGGATTGCTGCTGCCTACGTCGACAGCGCCAGCGCCATTGCCCCTGTCAGCTGTGGCAGAGATGCCAGAATTAGCCAAAACAGCTGATGTCTCTGCAGCCGCCGCAGTCGCTGTCGCTGATGACGTCGCTGCTTCTGCTTCTGCGGCTGCTGCCACTGTTGTGCGGGTTGAGCCCACCGCTGCCGCCGCATTCGATGTTCAGATGCGTACGCAGCAACAGCAGAAAATCAAAATTTATCACGGCGCAAAACAGAGCGCAGTATGGAGAACCGATTCGTTAGCATCCAATTCGAGCTCAAATCGCAGTGATGCCGGATCAACGGAGACCGTCGTCTTCACCAGAAGCAGCGCCCCGTCGACTGCGCCCAGTCTGCTACAGCGTAAATTCTCGGATGGATCATTCACTGGAGCAGCAGCGATGCCACGTCGGGTTTCATTCCCGGAAAGTGATAAGGAACTTGTCACGGGATATTTGGAGCCGGCAAATCCTTGGGAACAAGGTAAGATTATTTTATATAATTCAATTCATATATCTAACTGTAATTAGATGGGATTACGTCAAGAAATTCAGGAAAGGGGTTTTAAATATAGGTTTTTCGTTTCGCATCAAGGGTACAATAGATCTCTTAAATGCATCCCGAAAATAATTTGGGTACAATATAATAACTCACATAATTATAATAATACACTTTAATATAATACTAATAACGAGATTTATTTAAACACACAAAAATTTTAAGGTTTCATAGGAAAATGTTAACTGCGGGTAGTGCTACAATATACTTGAGACACAGGGCTCAGTATTGATCTTAAATAAATAATAATAATAATTATTCTTTCAAAATCGGAAATGTATAGTCTTATTTTAGGAACAGATACTATAAAACCTCAATACAAACAAATAGAAAATGCTTTTACATATAATAGATTTCGCATAAGCTATAGATTCGCAAGTTGGATGAACGAATACTTTTTGGGTGAAGTTTGTACGCTTTATTTCATGACTCCTTGAGTAATATAATTAAAAAATGTCTTCCGCTTGAGATCAAAGAAAATGATTTTGCTTTATGATGCGATTTGAGTGGTATAATTAACTGATTGATGTGGTTATTATATCAGATGTGTTCGAACCGTAAATGCCTTAAAATTCATTCTAAAAATATTGTATACCCTTAAGAAATTAAATTTGCGGGTCGTACGAAATGCAAAAATTTTCCATTTGTTAAATACTAAAAAATACGTGATAAAACTGACAATTTCCTAACTGACTGACTTAATGCCAAAAAGGTACGATATCAGGAATTCAATCAGATCGTTATGTTGGTTGTAATCACGGAAGTCAAACTTGAGACACATGTCGTGAATTGTACTTCCTGTGATTTATTTCAATTAAAGCGATTAATTTGATTGCGAATCGAGAAACAAGAAGAACCGCCAAGAAGAATGAGAACAAGAAGCAGATTGCGCTGCGCGTGCAGTGCGAAAAGGACTCGGATAACTAATCGAGCAAAAAGAACGAGCGATCATGCAGCCGACAAGTGCGCAAGAAAATGATGAATAGGTGATGGTGGGAGGGAGACAGAGAGAGAGTGTGAAAAGCGAAAGAAGAGAAGAGAACGTGTGTGGGTGGCTGCCAGACCGAAATAAGCCAATTGAATGAAGTGCGCACAAATATTTATGCATTTCCTTTGAGTGAATGACGACGCTGCTGCAGCGCTGCTACTACACTCGAAATAACGGAACGCAATAACTATAAACGATGAAGTAGAATGTTATTGTGCTTGTGTTGTTGTTGTTGTTGCCAAGCGCATCACACGTTTGCAATATTTGCTCTCGTGTTCTTTCGTTTCTTGCTTCTGTCATTCTTCCTTGTTCTCCAGTGCAAAAAGATGCACGCAAATCAATCAAAGCTGCGACTTGTTGACAGTTCACAATTGTGTGCGTGGTGTTGCCATATTATTTAAACAGCGCCACTAACAGCGTTACCCCCTGCAAAAAAAAGGAAAAATGAATAGCTTAAATTCTTTAAATATATTGATGCTTTTATCTGATTAGAACTCTTTGAACCCATTAGCCGGGATAACGTTTTGAACGCAAGTATCACATCAATTTTTTTAACTATTCACTAAGGCTCACTGGGTAAACATAAAAAATATCATGACAGGTCCGGACATAAGATTCGGTTTTTTGGCCTTCAAACTTTAGTAAAGGTAAAAAACCTTAAATTTTAAATAAATTTTATTTTTTTTAAAATTTAGATCAAGTAGCTATTAACTTTTACAATTTTATTTCTATTTTTGTTAGGTTATCTTAATTTTTTAAGTTCATTCTAAAAATTCCATACTGGTTGTATTTTCTACTCAAAATACATATTCACATCATGTTCTCCTTAATTTGGCCTACCCTACCTTATTTATGCAAACGCCGTTGAATTCTGTCGCCTTTTTCTATTGTTATTGCCGTGAGTGATTGCTTACTTTATTTGTTTGCCTTTGATTTTGTTATTTGTTTTCCTTTTTTTTTGTTTCTGTTTCTTGTTTTTTGTTGTTTTTTTTTTTGCCTGCGATAAAGACAACAACAGAATAACTGATAAGATACGAATTTGACGATTCAACGTATTCAGTTTCAGTTTTAGGATCGGTTACGGTTTAGCTTTGCGCTCTCTCTCTCTCTCTATGTCTCTGTGTCTCTACTCGCGTTCTCTTTTTGCAATTCTCTTTTCGACCGGCTTCGTTTGTAGGCTCACACTTTTTTCATGTCTGCCATTTGTCTGCTATCTGTTTTCTCAGCGTAAATGCTATAAATTGTTGAAACGATTACGATTTGTACAACTTGTTTGTTACCATATACCTACCCACATACACATACACACATAGTTACATGCGAATGTGTGTGTGTGTGTGTGAGTGTGTCCGGTTGTACATGTGTCTCTTCTGTATTTGTTTGTTTGTTTTAAATTCGCTTCGTGGCTTTGTTTATATCTTGTCTCTGCTGCCGTTTAATTTTGTTGGTTTTTTTTTTTTGTATTTTGCCTTTACTTTTCGACTTTTCGCCTTTTTTCTACTGTTTGTCTTTTGCTTGTAGGTGTAACGCCTCGAACAATATGATGTCATCATTGTCACTTTACAGCAGAGTCCCAAGACGGTATAGAAATTAACAATTATCCAGGGTATTAGCCGAATAAAGTGTGCTAGTGAGGGAAGGTTAATTTGGGACACGCTGTAGTAATACATGATATCCAATTAGTTTACAATTGGGAACCCCGTTGGGTTAGCTAATCTACAGTCAAGCTCAATAAATAAAAACCCTTAGCTGTTAAACATGTCTTTCAATATTCTTCATAGTAAAATATTTTATTGTTTTGTTTAGTTTTATTTACTGTATTTTTTGCGAGAATCGCATGTTCAGCAATTTATTGGAGAGGTTTAAAGTAAATGCAGCCCAATACAAAGGCAAACACACACACACACACACACAGCCTAGCGTGCGTGTGTATAGCAACTTAAGTACTAATGAAAGATGATAAAAATGTCACGAGCTCTATTAATGCACATTTCGATGTATGTAATTAATTAATGCAATTCCAGCAAAGCAAAATCACAAGGAAAACGAGCACAAAGCAAATTGACAAACAAAGAAAAACACAAACATCGAGAGAGGCAGAGAAAGAAACGCAGAGACAGAGAGAGAGAGGAAGGGAGAAAAAGAAAATAGAATAAAATATTAATGCTAATCTTCGCATTTAGCTGAAATGTCAGCGGAAATATTATTTTCGGGATACTCAATTAAACGCCTCATTAGTTTTCATTTAAGCATCTCGAAATATCATGTTTTTTTTTTGTGAGGAAGATATTGCCCCAAGTTCCTGATTAACGACTTCGTCGTCGTCGCTGCTTATTGCCAGTTACGTATCAATAAAGCGATAAGAACTGTTTGCTTAGTCGGTTATTTTCTAAAATAGAAAATCTCATAGTTTCCTTTAATCTAATAAATGTAGATTATCGTTTCTGTAGTATACTATATTTGTTTTGAATATTGATAGAAAAATGCGATTTAATATATGATAAGCATCTGTCTTTTTTCTATATGTATTTGTATATTGATAGTAAAATTTGTTTGTATACTCGTTGTCTGTATTTTTAAAATTCAAAAACTGTGAATAACTTTGAATACAAACAATTGTTTGAAAACCCTTTGAAAGCATCGTTCGAAACGTTTTTGAAAATGAAACAAAATGTTAAACCTCTTTCCGCACATCTCTAGCCAATGTTTGTTTACTTTGCGATGAACCGCAATGAAACGTCACTGATAAACAAAATTTTTGTGCAAATTTCTAAGCTAAATGACCATATATACATACATTGGTTGGCTTCGACGCTATATAAAATTAGATGAGCAAAGAGAATTTATTCACGTTTTAATAAAACATTTCATTGGCGTGTCGATCGATCTGCGTTGGCTACCGACTAAATAAATTATCGACTCGATGCCAATTTTTCGAGTGTCGTTTGTTCTTCTTTCTCTATCCGCTTTTTTTTTTGTCGCCATTGTTGTAGTTGTCGAAGGTTGTTGCCAACACACACACACACACAGAGAGATATATAACAAACAACAAATTCAATAAATGGCAAACGGCGAGAACAAGTTTCATGATATACTCGTATACGAGGCGGAGAGATACGCGATATACGATATACAACACACTCTTGAATTGCCGACATTGTAAATGTTTAGCAGCAAATTAACAGCAATTTAATTGAACAATTTTCGCTTGCTTTTTGGCTTCTTTCTTCTTTCTTTCCTTTGCTTTGCCTTTTTTCCTGCGCCTGTGTGTGATATGACGCGTCGATAACGCATAAAAATCAATAGAATAATAAAAAATTGAAAAGCATTTAATACGCAAATTTCTACATACAAAGTAAACAGTGTGCATACACACACACACACACACACGCACACCACAAAAACTTACGCACGCACTTAGCCCAGATGTCTGCAGGCGGTCGTTTAGCGTACCCTGTTATAATAGGTCGCATTCTTAGTGGGTATGTTGTCTCACGCATTGCTTTATATAAATGTTAAGGGTATTTTTACGTCAAATACTTGTTATATATGTATACCAAGCGAGCAACTAGATATTGCCACTCAAACACACTTTAATTAATCTTTTGCTTTTATAAATATAATATAGACAAAAAGTTTATTTTTTTTCCCGCTGTTTCAATTTTGTTGCGACAATTGCTAATTTCTTTAAAAATAGATTTGTGCCATGAAAATAGAAATGAACTGTTAAATGTATTGTGTACTCAAGCGCTTTGTACACAATTATTTATCTGGCATTTATCAAAATAGACTGACTAATAAATAATAATGCGAGTAAGCCAACAACAGCAAAAAAACATCAAAAAGACCAAAGAAAAACACAGAAAAGTGAAGAATTTTTTTCTTTTCTCCCTGTTTTTGTGATTATTTATTTATCTTATTATATTTTGACTTTAGTAGTTAGTACAGACTTTTTTGTATGTGTTTTTTATTGTTTTATTGGCGTAAAATGTGATAAGACGGAGCCAAACAGACAGACGGGCACTGCTTTGTATTTGTTTATGAGACCGAAATTGTTTCTGGTTTCATTTGAAATTTCTTTAATTTTTCGGTGCTCTCTCTTAGTTTATTTAGACTCAAGAGTTGTTTATGATGAGCCTTGGGGCGCGCGTCGAGTTTTTAGTTTTTTGCATATGTAAATTTCTTTTCTTGTTTTGCTTTATTTTTGCATAGGCCTACTTTAGGGGTATACCCATTAATATATAAGAGCTGTAAAGGGTATATCGGTATATTTATTTTTCTTTAGATTGTGCTAATGAAACCTTTTGATGAGACTTTATCTAAAAGAACGGCTCTATCGTACCCCTAAATGAACGTTAATCTTCAAGTGTCCGTTCTTATGGATATATATAAGAACGGACACTTGAAGATTAACGTACATTAAAAATAATTTATTCACCTCTTTGGAAAACAATTTTGGTTAATGATAGAGGTATCTTTGAAAGTCAATTAAAATTCTAATATTGCTAAAATATTCATTCTTCGATACTAGAAATACAGGGCATTTGCTGTATAGTACGCAATCTTAGAGCCATCTGTCATGCCATACCACGTTAGGATACCAAAAGCCTTTATGTTATCTTGCCCGTTATACTGCCAAGGCAAAACACTGGGAGGGGCAACGAAGATATGAGTTAATTAAGTGAATAATTATCGCAGCACATCATCAAAGATGTGGCGTCTATAAAAAGATGAGAACTTCTACGCAGAGTATATTTTGATACACACATAATCTGTTCATTATATTAGATCAATTACTCTTTCAAGCTAAAAGCATTTTTTCATTTCCATCTATATTACGTAGCACACATAGCGTAAGTGTTCACCACTTATCGGGGAATAAACAAAGAGCTTTTGTGCTCCGTCAATGGAAAATATTTTATCAGTTGTGAACAAAATTATTTACAATTAACTAAAAAAAAAACCCCGTATAACAAACACGCTGAAAAACGTAAAGTGGAAGCCGGTCGTCACATTGTCTGCCAGCGCAAAAAGTATAAATATATATATAGAGTATATTTATATATATGTAGTACATATATATATAGTAGGGGTGTAGCGTGTGTGTGTGAAATAATGATTCTGAGAAGCTTTGTTGTCTTTTCTAGTGGGCATGTGAACGTTAATGATTCATTAAACAGATGTCTGTCTCCCGAACTATGCAAAGAAACGCGAGAGACGACAATTTTGAATGATTGCCAAAAAAAGAAAGAAAGAAAGAAATAAACAGAACGAAGGTGAAAAAAAGTTTTCGTGTGAAAAAGTTTTTCGCAGTGTGACAAAGTTTTCCTTTTCAAATTATTTTACTCGTCGTTGAATTAAAATGGATCGTTTAATTGCTTTCTCAGTGCCTCGTCGGTGCTCGGATCTTAATGCAATGATAGATTAATTTGTTTACGTTATTCGTCGTAAACTATTTATAAAATCATATTCTCTCTCTCTCGATTTGGCACAATTTTCAGCTAGTTTTCAATTCGATACGCTCCCACTTTGCTGGCCGCCCCCAAGAACCGCAACAATATAATAAGTTTGCGACTTATGTAGTTAACGCAAATCAAAAGAAAATATTTACATTTTTCTGCTTGCTTTTCTTGACATGTCTCGCCAAATTATGGCAAACATAAGGAAATTCTAAATTCTAAAGGAAATTCTAAATTTAGTCCACAAATTACTCGCCACAAATGTCCGTCTGTCCGTCCGTCCGTCCGTCCGACTGTGTATGTCAAATGACAGACAAGACTCAAGACTCGAGACTCACTTATTCAGACCAGTACGTAGTATTCCCTCGCTCTTCTTTCCCCCTCCCACTTGAGTCGCAAATTACAAGTTCACGATTTGTCATCCCGAAACGGAATCGTTTGGAAATGCCGCAATTTCATTTTGACATTTGCGGACAATTTGTCTATGTTGAGTCGTCTCGCCGGCCGACGACAATGCTGATGATAATGATGATTATACCGATGATAATGATGATGATAATGATCGTCCAGATGATAATTGCAAGAGTGTGTGCACGCGCCATCGGCACTTTTTATTCGCCATATTTGAACAATATATGCGCATATATCTGTATATATTGTGAGTGAATCGTTGTTTGTAAATACCCTAGAAAAAACAGGGTTTATTTGTGTGCCACCCGCATTAAGTATTTATATAGTTTCTTAGTAGAATAAAAATATTTCTTAGTCTATTCCAGTTTATATTCTTCTTCAATGCATATAACTTTTTATAGCTTTATAAACACCTTTACTTATGGTTTGTAGGGTATGTCGAAGTCATATATTGCTAGTTTTGCTATTCGTCCAATGTATTTGCTTTGAAATTGTGACATTGCATGACAAACGGAAGACTCGACGACGCGTCGGTTTATTGACTCAATAATGTTCTTTGTTTTATGTATTTTGATCACAATTTTCGGAATTTCGATCGAGTGAGATAGTAATTTTGCTATACTCAAGCAACAACACATTGTTTATTCAAGCATTATCTAGTCGAGCTAAGCTGAAATTAAATATTAACATGTGAATTTAGAAGGGTATTTCAACTTTGCGCCAATTGCATATATAAAGGCAGAAGGAGCTGTCACTGAGTTCACAAAGTATATATATTCCTCGTAGGGCGTAGGCCAAAAAAATTTATTATGGTTTGATGATCATGAATGTAGAGGGTATATAACTGTCGACAACACTCGCCTGTAGCTTTTTTACTTGTGTTTATTTTGTATATTTTTATTTTCGTTATCAGGAAAAACAAATAGAGCAGGTTATTATTAAAAGAAAAAGAAAGCATGTCATTAACCTAGTTTGTTAATATAATGTATGTATGTCTATTATCCGATATTATATACATACATTATATTAAGATTTATATTAAAGCGATATTCTGGTTCGTCTTATAATTATTATTATTAGAAAAGGTCCCGTGTTGGATTCAGTTCATAATGATATAAAATAAGATATTATATAGTTGTCTAGTAAAATTCGTATTAAATTATATATTTCTTATCACTGTCTTACACAACCTATTATATTTATTAATCTTCCCGTACAGTTTGCGTGGTGACAAGCGTTGCCGAGATTACGGATCTGTATTTAAAGTCCTGCATGAAGCATGGTACAAAGCCGCTGAAAAATGTGCTGGATCACCTGAAGACAATCGATTTGCACCTGACACGCCAGCCGCTGCTATCGCTCAAGGCCATACAGTTCACACCAAACGACTGTGAGCCGCTGGAGGAGATCTTCAAGCGGGTAAGCAACCCACTGAATACTCAAAAATATAACTTCAACTCATCACAATTTCAACTAACCAAACCAAACAGATACAATACAAAGCCATCGACTTGTCGGAGTGTCCGCTGAACGAGAGCTGCCTGAATGCGCTGTGCCAGATGATTGAATACTATGAGGCTGCAAACGAGTTGGACATCTCGTACAACAAGGAACCAATGAGTGTACGCGCCTGGGGCCTATGCACCAATGTTGTGGGACGCAGTCAGGAGCTGCAGCAGCTGAATGCCGAAGGAAATCAGATCTCAAAAGTGGGTGCTGAGAATTTAGGTTCTGCGCTTAGCACATCCAATCTGCATACAATTAAACTGGAGCATTGTGGACTACGAGGAGCGCCGCTTACAAATTTCTGTAAGTGTAAAGGATTATTCAAATTCATATAACCCCAAACTGATATATTTGCTCTGCTTCAGGCTGCAAGCTTTACCACAACAAGATACTGAAGGAACTGTGGCTGGGCTACAACGATTTGGACTGCACGGATGCACAGCACCTGGCAGACATGTTGCGCTTCAATCACAGCATCGAACTGATGGACATCAGCAACAACAACATACGCGATGAGGGCGTTATGTATCTGGTGCAGGCACTGATTATGCAGGCAACAGAAATGGAACGTCGCAGCGGGCTGCCGTTGCAACGTGCGCGTGCCATTGAGGATGATGAGCCAGTGTCGCCGCTGGGGGCAATGCTGGCGTTGCAGGCGCAAGTGCCGCCGCCGTGTAGCAGCAGCAGTCAGCTGCTGCAGTCGGTGACGGAGCAAGAAGCGTGTGCAGCGCCAACTGTTGTGGAAATGAAGCCAGTTGAACAGCCACAACAGCAGCAACAACAACAACAAATGTCACAAGCAGCAACAGAAGAAGCAGGAGCAGCAGCAGCAGCAACAACAGCGACAGCAACATTGCCAGCTGTGGCAGCTGTTGCTGCTGCCGAAGAACCTTCCAGTACAAATGAACCAGCTGTCGCTTTGCTGGTGGATCTGGAGAACGATGCCGATGATGATAACACCGAGGATACAGTGCGCACTTTGAGGAGCGGCGGCAATCATCAGAGTGCGAGCGGACAATCGATGCTGGACAAGTTGCTGTCGATGAACAGTGAAAGCAGCAGCGAGGAGGCACCCTCCAATATATCCACCGATACACTTGCTGCCTGCTGTTCCGAGGATATTAGTGAGATCAGCATGGACAACTTGCCAGCGGCAGCAACTGCAACAACAGCAACAACAACCGCGACAGCGACAGTTGAACTAGATACGACGCCGGCTTTGGAGCCGGCAAAACTAGACAGTGTAGCAGGCACACTGGAGCAGCTAACTCCAGAACAGCAACAACAACAACAACAACAAAGTTCCCAAAACGAACGCAACTTATGTGGTAAAAGGAAACCTGAAATACAATTGCATTTTACTCCATTTACTCGATTTACTGACCCACTTTCTTGTCTTGCAGATATTACTCCCTCAACAGAGGCTAAAACCGTTGAACCCAATGAAACCTGTGTACAGAATAACAACAACAATGCTAATTCCCACAATAACAACAACAACAACAACCAAAACCAAAACAACTCCAACAACATCCATAACAATAATCAACAACAACAACAAACAGCTGAAGCAACCGCCGGAGCCGTTGGCTCAAGCGGAGCAGCTGCATCAATTTACGAGGTAACCGCCGAGGAGAGCGACTGCATTAATGGAGAAGGAGTCGGTGCAGGAGTAGGAGGATCAAGTGGCTCACGGCCACTGGACATGAACAAAAATAGTGCGAAGAATGCTGGCGATGACTTTGAGGATACGCACAGCACAGATTCGGCATTTGAAAGTGCATCCGAGGGTGATATAAGTCGTCATTTGCCTGAAGAGTTTAGTCGTTTGTCTGTGTCGCTGGAGAGCACGCGACTGGAGATGCCCATTGAGACGGCCACCATTGCCAGCGAGTCGACAGAGTGTCTGCTAGTTGCCGAGGAGGAGGAGGTGGTGGTGGCGGCGGCAACAACCACAAGAGCTGTGCATGCCCAGGAACAGACAGAGACCAAGACGGAACTGTTTAGTGCAACGACAACGGCAGCACCAAAGGTAACCATTGCAGCTGAATGTCTAACGAGCGCCAAGGAAAAGGAACTCAGCGAGAGTCCCTGCCCGAGTCCAACGCCCACACCACCGCCTCCATCCACTTCGCCGGGAGGCGTAAGCAGCGGGTTGCGTCGTGTTGAAACCAGTTGCGCCTATCTCAATCAATCCACACGTAATCGTTCCCAGAGTTCGGATAGTCTGTGCAGTGAGAACTCGCTGGATAGCAGCGCAAGTGCAACAGAAACGGCACCGTTGGCTGAGAAGTTAACCAAGAACGATACACTCTCACGGCGTCAGCTTGGCATGGATGCAACCTTTGAGGCAGTAAATCGTCCACCCAGTGGCCTCAAGGCACTCGCACTGTGGAGCAACAATCTGACCAAAGATTGTGGTGGTTGCATATCAGATTTGCTGTCACGCACCACATCGCTGGAGCTGCTCAACATTGGCAAGAACTGTTTGTCCAATGACTTCGTGGCAACCATCAAGGAGAGTCTGATCAAGAACCAAACGCTCACCACGCTGGGACTGCAGAGCGCACATCTCAGTGCCAAGGGCATTGAGACTTTGGCCTCCATTCTCACATTCGGTGGGAATAGTAAACTGCAACGCATCGATATACGTGACAATAAACTAGAGGTGGAAAGTCTGAACATTATCGCCGAGGTGCTCAAGTCCAACAAGACGATCACCCAAATCGATATCAATGATGAGCCCAAGCGTCTAACGGTAAGTTGAGTTAGTCCCATTAATCCACACGAAGAGAGCCTGTTCAATGTTTTGTGTTCGATGTACACGATGAGCCTCTGTGTCTCTATTTATCTATCTATCTCTTCCTCGATTCTGTATGACATCATCAGGAGATGAAGCTGAGTTGTTATAATGTTTTTTGTGAATTCTTTATGAGTTTGTCTATGACACGAAAAGGGAAGTTGAAGGATTTTTGTATATTTTAACGATGTTCAGAAATTTCGATTGTATCTCATTTAATTTATAAATTGGTTTCCAAACTATAAACTAAAATTTTAAATTAAACCTTTTTCAATTCAAACTATTCAAAGATTATTAATAGGTTATTTCTCTATTCTTCCACCTTTAAATCGTGTTATAGACATTAATCGATATTAATCGTAACCGAGTTTCTTGATATAATCTCAAGTAGTAAACGTACAGTTGTGCGTGTTGTTGTTAATTGAGTTTATTGTTAATTGTTGATTATATTTTTATTGAATCATTTTTCATTTGGCGCTGTTATTGTTGTTGTTATTGTTATCAACCTACTTCATCGCCCTAGTTGCCCATTGTGCCGATAGTAAATGTAACTCCGCCAACACCTTTGCCCCAGGAGAGCGTAAGTAAATCCCTCGATCATGCACCAACAATATTTTGTGTCTTTCGCTCTCGTTACTCACTCTCTCGTTCTCTGTCTCTCTCGCTGTCTCGCTCTGTAGCAGCATCTCATTGCTAATTGCCACTAAAAAAATAATACGCTAATAATGCTAACGATTCCATTTGCCATAATACTTTACTCTGTTTCCCAAGAATATATTTGATCACCATCGCTAAAAAAAAAAACAAAATCAAAATTGTGCAACTAAAAAGAAATTTATTTATTTATTTTATGGCTATACATAACTGAAGAACTTAAGGAAAAATGGGAAACAATGTTAGGTAAACGTGTTGTCCGATTTAATATGATCTATTATAACTAACAGATGGAAAGCAACAGTTGATTGTATAGGTTTTAATCTGTTGTATAAATTGCTAAGATATTCAAAGTTTAATATTAAATAAAGATATAATATGAGATATAGGAATATTTTGGTTATTATAACCATATCATGATCAGAAAATCTTAATATGACAATTTCTTAATATAATATTATTTTAGTTGACTATTTCTTTTACCCAATGAAATACAAAAAGGGATAAAAAAAGTTTGCTTATGAAATTTTCAATTCTACAATACAATTCTTTTGCATAGTTCATTGATTCTACTAAACAATTCAATGTAGTAAATTTACATTTATATGTATTTCTTATACATGTTTAATCCCTAATAAATCATTCTTCAGTTGTGCATAGCCAGCATGTATTTTATAACCCTACAGGGTATACATTTTGCTCTTTGTTCTCAACTATCAAGTATACGCATTCATTGTCTATTCCCCCGCTCTGTTCTCTTGCAGATTGGCAGCGATGCTCACTTGGATTATACACGCGTCCTGGGCACAGTTCGTTCCATGTGCTCGCGCAATGAGAAGATGCAGGCCGAGCAGCTGGAGCTGGCGGAGAAGGCGGCGAACGTGGGCGGTGGTGGCAGCAGCAGCAGCATTAACAGTGGCAGCAGCAGCAATGGCAACAATGCCAGCGGCAGCCTCAACGGCAGCAACGGAGGCGGCAGCAGCAGCAACAATCGGTGTCGCATCGGTTACTACATGGGCTCGCGGAAAATATCGCTAACGTGCCACAGTCGGCCGCTGGTGGATGTGGCCACTGGGACAGTGACCGCCGGTGCGCTAGCAGTAACCGCAATGCCAACGCCGGCTGCCAAACTGGAGGTGAAGCGCAAGTCGAACACAAGGCTGCGTTCACCGGGTCCCAGTCCGCCCACGGTATCGCCGTCCTCCTCGCCCAATCGCAGTCGCTTTCATGTGTCGCGTGTCACTGAAATTGGCAGCCCGTTGACTTCGCCGTTGGCCCAGATGCCACCACAGCATCCGCCGCCAACGCCGCGTTCGGCAAGCAGCTGCATGTCCATACCCACAGCCAGTGGTGGAGTGGGTGCTGGTGGTGGTGGTGGTGGTGCAACAAATGGAGTCGGCACTGCAGGAGGCAGCGGGCTGCTGGGCAGTCAGAGCAGCCTCAACTCGATTGCCGCCGCCCTGCCATTGCCCACCTCGAGCTCATTGCCATCGATGGCATCGGTTACATCATCCACACAGACAATTAAACGATTATCTGTGTCACCTCGATCGCGTTTTCATGTCTCGCGCATTTATGAGGATCCACAGACGCCGCCAATTCATTTGCCACCGACGCCGATGCTTAAGTCAGCGCGCAAGGCAGCCGAGGCGGCCAGGGCAGCCGTGGAAGCCGAGGCAAACAGCCAGAGCAGCAGCACGGCTACAACAACAACGTCGATGCCCATTAGCAGCGTGATTATTGTTGAGCCTGCAGCAGCAGCGCCGGTGGCTTTGGCAACAGCTCCACCTACAGCATCAGCTTCACCCACCGCCATCGCTGAAAATGACAACGCACACGAGAAAAGTACAAATGAGGCGCATAAATTATCGCCGGCCAGCACCTCATCCAGTTCATGCAGCAGCTCGCCCAGCAGCAGCAGCACAAGCACCGGCAGCAGCAGCAGCAGCAGCAGCAGTAGCAACACTTGCTCTTACCCACCCTCCTCCTCCACATGCTCCGCTGATGGCTTGGATGCGCCTCTGATGGCCAAAAGTTGCCCCATCGCTGTATTTGGAGATAATGATATAACATTGACCAAAGATTCCGTTGCAAGTGTTGCACTCTCGGCAGCTGCCTCCAATAATTCTATAAGCGAGTCAACGCTACAACCGACAGCAGCAGCTGCAGCACCAACACGTGCGCGCAAATCATCATGGATTGCCAATCCAACAACTGTGGATAAATTGCTGACGCTCTTCAATCCGAGCACCATGTTCCAGCGCAGCTCATCACCGGAAACAAAGGCAGCGCAGCCTGCAACATCAGCAACAATACCAAACAACGCACAGAGTTAGTTATAGCACATTAGCCAAGTGTCATAAACATATATAGATTCATGTTCATTTCATTCATTAGTTGAGAACTTGTGTAACAGTTAAGAAATGTATTGATTAGTTTGGAACTTTAGAATTAATTTAGGAAAATTGATAGAGGTCAGAGATGTGTAGATATCTTGTAGATACTTGATACTTAGTTTAGTAGCTTCATGCTCACAAGCCAATTTAACAAATTACACTTATTTGTGTTACTTGTTTCTTTCATTGATGCTTTTCTATTCAGTATTCATAGTATTCAGTGCAACATATTTATTTTGCACCTCTTTATACATTCATTTGATAGCCGCATAGCGTTTCGAATTTGTATATACATTTAGACAAAAAAGAAAGTACACTTGTAGCTATCTAAACTTGTAGACATTACCTATATAAATCAAAGTAATCACAGTAATCATAATGAATGAATATGAACAACTGATCCATGAAATCTATGATCCATAATCTTTGAAATATCTTTTACTAACTCCCTCTCTTTATCTCTCTGTAGCCAACATCTCAACTAGCGGCGATATAAATGTAACTCTGCTGCCCACACGCAAGACGACGCCGCCATCGCGAAGCAACAGCAATGCCACAACAGGAGCAACTGGTGCAGCTGGCGGAGGCGGAGCGGGAGCAACTGCAGAAACTGCTGCCGGCGGCATCTCATTTCTGGACACCGCAACCGTTAAGCTGCGCGACTTTGGCAAGCAAGTGTTTCGACAGAACCTTTCGTTCAATAACAGTGGCGATGGCATCGGCAACTCTTTATCAGCAGCAGGAGCAGCAGCAGAGGCACAACAGCAACAACAACAACTGCAGCAGCAGCAACAGCAACTGGACATCAATACAACTGGAGCGTCGTTCGATTCTCCACTGCACATGCCATTGAGTCTGAAGCGTGAGCTGAAGGAGAACATTTCACCGGAGCATACAATAAACGAGGAGACACTGCACTCGCTGCAGAAGATCTCGCGGAATGAGGACGTGGCGCTAAAGGCTGAGGCAGCTGCTGATCTTGGTGACATTGAGATTGTGATGCACAGCGAGGTGTCCGACTGCATGCAGCTGCCAGAGGCGGGAGAACAGGGTGCGGAGCAGCAGCTAAGGCAGTCAGAGGATCTGGGGCAGGTTTAAAGAAACTAAAAGAGAAACTTAATGAATTACGCGTGCAATTTGACAATGTTGAGCCGAAGAAAGGCAGCAAAAGGAAAAAGAAAATGAGGAAACAAAAAACACACAAATATGAATATGAAAACTGGAACCACCCACCTCAGCATTCCCCCTCCTACCTTAAACCCGTTCTAACTATCTCTGTGTCCCACCCGATTGTCACTCCTTGGTCCATGCTCCCACAGACACACACACAAAAACAAAGAACCCCCCACACACACACTGTAACAATAAGAAACACAACAAGTACACAAGTTTTAACCATAAATTTGTTTTATTTTACTAAAATAAACATAATATATATTTTTTTGGTTAAATTCTTTTTAAGTTTTACACAACATATATACCTAATTATACCTAAATGGAAATATCTATATACAAACATATATATATTTAAAAAAGAAAACACACGGCAATTGATATGAAATGAAATGAACTACTTACTATATATAATATGTATGTAAATTAGGCCAGAAACTATAAAAACCTTTCGTGCAAATTGACAAATTTGAAAAGTTGTATTCGTTGTATCGAAAACATGAAATGAAAAAATTGTTATAACTCTCTGTTAATTTTGTACTTACCACCGCGGAAGGCAAAGATCCCCGCCCATCCCACATATATTCTAATTAGTTTATACCTTACTTAAGGCGATTACTTATAGATCATGTCTGTGTTCGGACTCCATTCCAATTTGCCTGGATATATATTCGTTAAGTTGCATATGTTTTAACCGTTTGCTAGGAATATTATAATTGAATGATGATAAAAACCCACCAGCCAATCAGTCAGTCAATCAATCAATCAGTAGGCAATCTTAAGTTCAACACACATCGTACACATTCTCTTGCATATAACGAAAACAAACAAACACACACACACACGCAAAAACACAAAAACCCAAAATAAATCCAATTGATCTCATTATGTGATATTTGTCGTAGTGCCCAAAGCGTTCTCTGTATCCATGTTTAAACCAAGCATACGAGTTAAGTACGGAACACACACACACACAACACTTTCGCTCAAAGCGAAACAAACTCAACAAACACACCCCAACAACAACAACAACAACACAAGCAAACCTAACTACACACGATCTTCATATATATCCTGGACAAAGTGGAATGCTGAGCAGAAGACGAAAAGGGGAATACAACTTTTCAAATATTGTCGAATTGTACACTAAAAGAAATAATCATACACATCGTATAAACGAAAGATCTTGTAAATACTGCGTTTGTATCTATGATAATTGTGTTAGATGAAGTTTCCGCTCTCCACCCGTAAAAGAATACTTAAAGAAACAATTCTATAATTTTTTTTTATTCTTGTTAATGTTTGCAACAAATTGATTGTTTTTGTTTTTATCAGTTTATTGTTTACGCGAAACCTTAATCAATTTTATCGTACTTAATTTACAAATCAAGTTTATAACAGATGATTTCTGGTGCTCATTCGCCTTGTTATTATTTACCAGCAATGATTCTATGATTCTTAAACAATTCAAATCTATAAAATTCGAAATGTAATTGAAAATGTAAGCACACAAACGATTGGCAAATTATTATCGTACGTAAATATTTTCTATAATTTAAGCTCATATTTAGTAAAACCATGAGAAACTACTAAACATTTACTGAATAAACTTTTCAAAGTTATAATGAAGTGTATATGAAGATGGTTTTTATTTCTGCGATGGAATTGGGGAATTATTTGAGGTTAAATTGAAGTATTAACTAATTGTTTTTACATTACATACTGTAATAGGAAAAGAGAATTTTTAAATTAAAAGGGAACAAGTTTTTAATAAGTATATTCAAAATTATTCATTAAATAATTTGTAGTTATTTCTTAATTAATATAACACTTTTTGAAGTTTCAAATAAATCTCATTTAGAATGCTGTGAGAGACCCTTGAGCATGCAATAAAATGTACTCAGATATCATGACAACTGTTGATATGCGAACTGCAAAGAGAGTGGGATGAGAGAGAAAGAGAGAGCCCGCGTGGTGCGTAGCAGAATTTCATTCATAAAGTGCTCAAGTGTAAGTGAACAACTGTCAGTGTGTGTGTGTGTGTGGGTGTCAGTTTACGTTTCACTCGAGCATGCTGCGCGTGGGGTGGCTTTTAGCAGCCTCAACTAACAGGGCGCTGTTAAGTCCTGCACTGTTAACCGCTTAACAGCGAGCATCAGGCTCCGCTGAGGCTGAGGCTTTGCGGGCAATTGAAATCTCTGCGTTCAGTTGCAGTTGGCGCTTCGTTTGGTGCGGATCGCAACGGTTGCAAAGGTCTTAAGAGTTGTGTGTGTGTGAATTAACCGTTAGAAAAATGCCAACCGACGTGGAATCGAATAACTTATCGAGCATAAGCACAGTGGAAAGCAATAATGCACCAAAGCGCAATGGGAATATGAATAATAATAATAGTGCACGTTCCAGTCAAAGCAGTCCGGTGGATGCAGCGGCGGCTCTCGAGGCACAGCAGCAGCAGCGCTACGGCTGGTATCGCTTTCAGCCACAGTGGCTGCAACGTTTCTGCACCGCCAAGTGGGCGCTCTTCTGGCTCTGCTGGGGCGGCGCATTGCAGGGTGAGTAGGAGCGGGAACAGGGAGAGGAGGAACAATTCGTTGCGAACTTAAATTTAATTCACTAAAATGCCTGCGTCGCACGCTGATCCGCCCACATTCAATTTTGGTCAACGTAAATTTCGCGCGTAAAAAATAAAACAAAAAAATAAAAATTAAATTCCCTTGATTTATGAAAGACGCAAAAAGTTATTAGTGTCCAAAAATATTTCACTTTTTTGACACTTTAAATCTTAAAAATGAAAAACCTCTAACTATATCAACAATCTTTATAAGGTGTTCATACAATACTCATGTTTCTTACGATTCCCAGAACTCTTGCTTTCGTTGCTAATTAAACAACATAACAGACTTATCTGACTGTTCGTATAGTGTTTTATCTTTATCTTATCAAATTATGTCAATACAGTAGGGTAAATAAAATGCAAAATTGCAGCAGTGAAAACACAACAAAAGAGCGAAGACCCTTAATTAATTTGTAGCTTTCAAAAAGTACTTGACTTGAGAAGTGCATCTGATATTCATTTAAATTGATCAAATTGTCAATAAAGTTCTTGGGATTTCCATGATCTAAAAAAAAACACAATCATTTCCATGACACACGTACTAACTAATTGTCCTCCCTTCAGTAATCTAACCTTTCAAAACAATGACCCCATTAAATTGCTAACCTAATCCTACAATAGAGTAATTATACAAAAAGTCAGACTGAAGGGTAACCTTCATTCCACTGATTTTGTGTTGGCTTCAATCTTCAACTAGTTTTTCAATACTCGTTTTATATAAAGGTGTAAGTTTTAGTTTTTTAATGTTGTTTGTTTATTTGATTTAGCTCAAATAACTATAGAACGGTAGAACAATTAAAGTGCCTTTTATGAAAATCTTTATTTATGACGAATTTCTTTTATAATGTTAAATTTTGATGAAAAACTATATAGGTCTCTATATTGAACTTATTGGTACTGGGATAAGTTATACTACAATTTTAATTTCGTTTGTTTTTCGAATTTATTTGTTAAGTTTTCAGAATTTTAAGACTAAAAAATTATTATGTTATAATATGGGTGGGACCTATTTATGTGATTTGAATATTTTTCCTAAAAAGCTCGAAGTCATAATTAAAGTTAGAATTCACATTGAAGCTGTATATTTTTATATCTTACAAATTATAAAACTTTTAAGACTGACGGGCAATAGAATTATGTTTAATTCTAATAATAATAATAATAATATTGTTGAAATAGTGTAAATATGTTTAATAACATAAACATTTCGGAGCTTACACATTTTTTATTTAAATTCTACACAAAATTTTAAGATATAAATATACTCTGTTTTAAGAACTGAGCATGCTCTCCCGAGTCTCCCATATTAAGAACTAAGCAGAGCAGCGCGAATGAGTCTGGGGCACATGGAGAACGCTTCATTAGCATTGCCAAGTGAAGGCGTAAATGGGAAAGTGGGGGTAAAATTTGCTGGCTTTGGTTTTTTTTTTTTAGCCGCAAGGCTGTGTGCAACAGATAAGCGGCCTGCAACGGAATGGGGCATGGATTGCTGTGAATGGGAAACGAGTTAATAATTAATATCAGCCCCGAGAGCAGCCAACAGAGCGAACAGTTTTGTATTTAGCCCGAGGATGCATTAACCTCAAAAACTGTCGCTGTGAATAGTTTGAAAGGAACTGGAACTGCCGGCTAAACGTTTGCCCTTACCATTCCCCTTCCCTTCCTTGTTCCCTTTTCCTTGCTCTTCCATCTGCATTCATCTGTTTAATTGAAAGTCGCCAATTGCAATTGTAAAGTGGATGCAGGATTAGGCAGTGTTCCAGGGATTAGTCCGCCAGTTCGAGCTATTTATGCCTTCTACAGGCCTTCTGCTGGCATCTGTTGCACATTGTACATTGCGCTACGTGAGCGCATTTCCGACTTGGATTCGCTCCAGCTTTGCCAAGCAGAGCTGGTGTCAAAGCCGCTGACAAGCCAGGCCTGTCCTGTTCTGGTTGTTGCCTCTCCATATGCCTCTGTTTGCCAGGTCGCGTGCTGCGATAAATCTCCCTTCAATGTATGTGTGTTTTTTCGGATGTTCTTCTACTGCTCTGTGTGTGTGTGTGTATTGTTGTTGTTGTTTGTCCAGCCGAGCGTGCCCGGGCGGGTTATGAATGGCGGCACGTGACCAAAAATATTAATCAGTTGACACGGCATTAACATAAATCATCCGCAACACAACATCCCAGGCTCGTCGGCAGTTTTAACGGTTTATTATTTCGGCTTGCTATTAAGTAGAGACATTGAAATTTCAAATCTTCGTAGAATACAGTTTGAATGTTTCTATGTTGGGGAATGTTGGAAAGATATTTGAAATAAGCAGATGTAAGAGTTCCAAGTAATATCATATTAAAGATTCTCATTTTTGATGATTTAAATTAATAAATTTACATAATTATTCAAATATTATTAGAAAACTTTTCAATTTGGAAGTCAGGGAATTTTAAACCAATATGTTTGACTTAGTTAATAGAAAATTAATTATATATTTTCATATCTTAGGCTTTAAGCATAAGTTCCGCATAGTTTAAAGGTCAAAAAATAAAAATATTTACCTATCTGTATTGCTTTCCTTTCTTCTCTCTCTCTATACTTATTAAGCAGCTACCTTCAGTGTCCAAATTCTTTTGCAAGAGTCTCAAAAATATGGAAACTAAAATCAACATTAAATTATATTTAAAATGATATTTGGAATTTAAAAATTTACTTTAATATTGTAACTTCAATGCATTTATAAATTTTCTTACTTTTAAAAAGGTTAACTGGACAAGTTGATTATACATTTTATATTATTTATTTTCAATTTGGAATTAAGAAAATTTTAGATTATCTTAGTTAATTTATCTCATATTACATTATTGAACTCTAAGTTCAATTTTACAGTAATTTATATATTTCTAAAATAATATCTTCTTTCTATCAACATTCTCTTGAAAATGGTCTCAAGAATATGCAAACTCAAATCGATGCACTTGCTCGAATCCCAAGATTGTCACGTATGCAACAACACTTCACTCTCTTTCCCTTCCCTTCCGCCTTTGACTTCCCTGCATTACTCATAAGGAAATTGATCCATATTATTGTAGTTTTCTGTGGGGAGGTAAATGACTTATGACTGCTTGAGACGTTTAGGTCGTCTCCGTTTCCCCTTCCTGTTTCCCCTTCAGGTTTCTCCTTGATGTTTCCTTCTCAGCGTGTGACTAAAAGGACATTTTTCAAGCAACTTGCGATTATTGGAAAATAAATTGAATTTACTGTCAGAAAAAAAAATCATATTCTAAGCAAACACAATGGGCCGCACTGGTCGCACCTTACACCAAAATAGATATTTATGTGCAGAATCAATTTGTCGTACAGATATTTAATTTATTGCCACGCCCCCACATCCCTCTTGCTCTCTATTCTATTACAATCTGTTGAAGCTGACAATTTGCCACCGTAGTCGTAAAAACATCTTAGTTCCTTTTATGACACCCAAGTTTGAGCGAGGGGATGATGCCGGCAAATGCTCTCTAATAGTCTTCAAGGGGGAAGTGTGTTCGGGGTGGTGGAGGGAATACAAACTAAGCCCCGGTTCAGATCAAAGATGCTGCTAAATTTGATTTAGTTTAGCTTTTTTAAAGGATTTATGCACATATTGACTGATCTGTTATGAATATTGCGCTATAAAGAATTAAATTCAAAATTTGAAGCTTTCGTAGATATTTAATAAAACAAGGTAATTTTCTTTATATTTTTAAAATTGACTTGACATCAGTATTTTAAATACCCAAAATGTATTAGTATTTTTTTTGTTCTTCATAATTGAAAATTACTTGTGAGTTGCTTTAGAGGTCCAAGAACAGTTCGATGCTGCTCGAAACTATACATTAGCATCTGTGTTGATATGTTTATTGATTGACGATCTTTTGAACTTAAGAATGTTATGAACTTAAAAATTATTCTCTAAATTTCAAGAGTTAAGAGTTAAGATCTTTGGTAGCAGCCATTACTAAAAGATGTTCTGGTCATATTTTGAGCTCCAGATGATTAAGCAACCTATGGTTATAACCCATAATCCCATAACATAAAAATGTTATGATTTTCTTGATGTTTTCTAAGATATCTTAAAATTGCAGAGATCTATAAAGAGGACATATATTTTAAGCCAAAATTTAATCCCTTTCAACCTTGTTGCAGGTCTCATTGTGAATGGCTTTGTGAATGTGAATATCTCCACCATCGAGCGTCGCTTCGGGCTGCGCTCACGGCAGACGGGGCTGGTGGCGAGTGGCTACGATCTGGCGTCGTTCGTGTGCCTGGTGCCGGTGACCTATTTCGGTGGACGGAAGGGGGCATCGAAGCCTTGCTTTATTGCAATTGGTCTGCTGCTGATGGGCGTCGGTTCGTTGATCTTCTCGCTGCCGCACTTCCTAGTTGGATCCTATAGAGCGGCCATAGCCGAGGCGAATGTCTGTGAGCTGGAACTAAGTGGGCTGCCCAATCAGACCGTGGTGAGAAAGAAGACCCCTTCCCTCTCTCTCTCTCTCTCTCTCTTCGTGTGTGACTAAGCAAATGGTTCTTCTTTTGCAGCAAGCCTGTGAGGGACTGGAGCTGGCTGACTCGGATGAGGATGTGGGGGATAACCTTACTTGGACGGTTTGGTTGTTCTTTGCGGCACAACTTTTGCATGGCGCCGGCGCCTCGCCGCTCTTCACGCTGGGCGTAACCTATCTGGATGAGAACGTATCCACAAAGATGTCATCTGTTTACTTGGGTAAGTTTAACTGTCGCATTGATAAGACATTTCCAAGAAGTTTCCCCCCTTCCTCGTCTTTGCCCTCGTCTATTGCTTACTCCATCTGTGTCTGGTAGCAAATGAAGTGCGCTCAAATAAGCAAAGGTCCTTGCGGGGATATCGCAAAGTATCTGTTAGATGCCGCTCACACATGCATATTTTGCTAAATACCCTATAAACGTTGCTTGATGCAAAAGGGGTATATTGCTTGCCTTTGATTTAGTGTTTATTGACACTTGTTTCCTTAGGTAAAGTGTTATTACAGCGTACTTTTCAGTCTCGAAAGCGCTTTCCTTTCTTTTCTTTATTTGACTTGATTCTCTAAGTGCCCTAAAACCTTTTTATTGTTTGTAGACTGCCTCTTATCTATTGTTTATACAACTACAGGGTATTGTCTAGTCAATTGAACTATTTTATTTGCTTTTATTTGCCATATTGCCAGAAGAAAGCATTAGACAAAGGGGGTACGAACTCGTACAGTACATTTACAGGGTATCTTCACACATTCATTGCACTACTTTAAGTTTTGTTTGGTTCCACAATGAGTTTGTATACTTTTGTGTATTACAACTGTTACTTACACATGCAGGGTATCTTCTAGTCGTGCAACATTTGCAGCTAGTAACTCTTATTTGTTTTTATTTGCAATATTGCCGAAACGACGCCGTCTACAAAGGGAAGTAAATACTATTTACTATTTGCACCCCGACCCGAGTCGCGTATGGGGGTGCAGGGGCGTGATGTCGAGAGAGAGGGGCAGGGGGAAGATGGTGATAGGTCGCTTGCAACGTCTGCCTTGTTGTGCCCCCTCATGTTGACCCAATTTTAAAGCTGACTCAGGCCGCGACTCTTCGGGATGACACGAGCCTGAGCCGGCAGCGAAATTTATTGCCTCCTAGTTAAGTTTATCGTGCGACAGGCAACAGCAGAACGCGGTAAGGGAAGGGAGAAGAAGGGGAGTATGACTAGGGGTACGAGTATTATCAAAGCGGTCCAGCTTGCAGCAGCTGAAGAAACTTCGTTTGAAACAATTGAAAATTCATTTCTGGAAGCTTTTCGTTTGCATTTTATTTATTTGTCGGCTGCCGGCGGCCTTTGGCGAAAAAGGATCTAATGCGCAAACACACATACATATGCACATACATACTGGAAGTATACCCTCCCCACTTACACCCTTCCCCCTTTTGCAGAGACTTATTAAACTCCGGCAGTAGTTGCCCTCTGCGCATTGTCATGCAAATTAAGATGCAGTCGAAAGATAAAACACGCATTGACTTATTGGCAGGCTGCGTGGGGAAGGGAAGAATGTGGGGAAAGAGGGGGGTAAGGTAGGTAATAAGTAAACGTTTTGTGGCAGAGACTGATAACACTAATGCCGAAATGAGACAGTTATTTGTGGAGTAACTGAGAAGTTGAAGGCAAAACTTCAAACTGAATTTTATTGGGTGAGAAAATGAAATATATTGTACGCATATATTATTGTGTTTTATACTAAGAAATATTATACGATTTATTATGTATTCAATATAAAAGAGTTGCCTTAATAAATAATATGACACATAAATATATTGAGGCTTTTTTAAGACCTACAAAGATATTTTACATTATTACTTTAAGAATTTCTGTTGAATGAAAGTAAATATCAAAAATTGTAGCGCACTTTTCAGGGCGAATAAAGTTTATTAACGGTTAAAAATGTTTACTGAAATTACAATTTAAAATAATAAAATAATCCTTAGTTTCGTTAAATAAACTCAATATAATATAATGATCCTAATATACAACTCATTTAAAAGTCAAAACCTTTGTAAAGTGTCTTCAAATATAGTTAAAATTGCTAGAAAAAGAAGAGATATAGAAAATGATATCCAATTATTAAATATGCTCGTCAAAATATTTAAGAACACGTCTAAATTATATTGTACCATTTATCTGTTAATTAAATACTGTGTCTATCATTAACCTGATTACAAATATTTGCAGGTATTTACTACACGATGGCCATAATCGGGCCCGCTGTGGGCTACGTTGTGGGCGGGCAGCTGCTGCTCATTTATACGGATTTCGTTGCCGTGGATGCTGGCGAGTAAGTGTGAGCACGACTTGTTAATACCCCGTGATGATTGTTATTAATCGCGCGGGGCCAATGCCAAATGGCTTTAATACTGCTGGAAAATATAGGGAAGCCCAGGGGGGTGGGGACAGGACAGGGGCACAGGCAGAGCGGGAGTCAGTTTGAGCTTATTTGCGCGCGACCTGCGGCTGCCAAGGGCAACGCGGCAAAGCACGCCGGAGCGTAAATATCTCCGGAGACTAATAAAACAACATTTCGTGCTGACAACGAGGAAATAAGGTGCGAATGTAATGCGGGATGGAGGAAGGAGAGTGGGAGGGGAATCTGAGACTAGGAAAAGCAGTTGGAGCATTTGTTTGATTCACATTGGTGTAGGCAGCACTGAAAGGAGGCGGGGCAGGAGTGGGGATATATGCACTGCTCGGATAAACCGCACAGCTTATTGTCAAGGTGATGCCATAAGTCATATGGCATGGAGGGCGGGGGCGTGGCTAGCGGTAGGCAAAGATGGAGTCTGGCAAATCTCGTTGCCACTTTTACGCTCGTCGCCCATGTAAATTATGTGAAAACATGAACCATTATTTGTTTTTTTTTTTTGTTGTTGTTTATGTTGGACAACAAACAAAGAAGCAAAATAAAAAAAGGGCAGCTGGTTTATAAATGTAAATTAACTAAAGGACAATTTAAACGAACGTAAAACATATTTAATGGCATTTCATAAAGTGCGAGTTATAGAACAGAGAAAGGAGGGAGACATTTTGAAGCAGACAAAGGGGAAAAGATTGGAAAGAGGAATGAAATTTTTACTTAACGGATAAGGAAAAGGTTTTTGTGAATAGGCGATAATAAATAACAATATAAATTATTTTGTTTAATAAGTGGGAACTTGATAAGATTTGTTCGTTTCTAATATTTCTTTTCCATTATCCGCTCAAGGGCTAAGCTTAAATACTTGTAAAATATGAAAAGGTTCTTAAAAGAGGAATCGGAATTATAAGTATGATACAATTACGTTAACTTCGTGGTAATCTGGAGTCCTGTCTTAATTATAATAAGAACAACCAAATGGAATAAAAATATGATCAATCTCTTAGCGTTTCCTCTTCCGATTCAGTCTTACCTGTGACTCGCAGCTCTGATATATTAAGAACTGTATTTTTAGTTTTATTTAGTATATTGTCATTTTACATTGTAATGAAGAAATCATTTACATATATCACTAAGTAATTGTCTGAACTCCCATACGATAAGTTCCTTTACCAATACTCGTCCGTTATAGTGATCACTTTGTGTGGATGATTGTCCAGAAAACTCTTTGTCCAATTGCCAGTGCGACAGCCTCCTTCGCAGAGACATCCAAAGAAATCACATGATCCAACTCCGCAGTAGTAGTACATCTTGGGCTTGCCATCTGCACAGATATAAATTTCGCAAGATTTGGGAGCAGTCTCTCTTTTATGCCCACCAACATCCGCACAATAACCATGTTGAAGTGTATAGTACAGTTTAAGATTTGTGCGACAACATTCTGCTTGAGCCAATCCAAAAAAAGACAAGACACAAGCCAGAGCCAGCAGGCAGGTAACCCCGTGTTTCCTCATCGACTCCGATTGCTGAAGTGACAACTGCTGATGGCTGATCAAGTAATTATAGGGGAGATATATCGCAGAGATATTACGCAGCAAATATCAAACAAGATGCGAAAAGGGTGACTATGGAATACCGCGGAATGTTATAACATTGTGCATTTATTGATTGAATAAATCCCCAAGGTACCTTACAAACTTCTGCACAGGGTATTAAAAAGTATATAGCAACGATAGATATTCAACCTAAATCTAACAACCAATCACTTAAGCATGCAACAAAGTTTGAGAGCCAGACGGATTGCAACAATAAGCACGTACATATATATATGATAGAAGATTATAGTAACCGGTATTTCACTATGAAATTATGTATTATTGAGCAGCTTCAATAATCGAGTCCATCTGTATGATGGTCTGTTTGATAACCTACATCTCTGACTCTTAAAGACCGAGGGCTAAGAAACAAATCATTTAATACTCGTATATATTCATCATTAGCATTAACAGAGCAGTTGAATTAACTTAGTTAAAGCTAAAGTCTTTTGAAGGCAACTCCTGTTAGTTAACAGATATCTAGGCATATATACAAACAATATAATTTACCAAGAATGATTCAAAAAACGAATCCCATTTATCTCTCTCTCTCTCACCCCCGCAGACTAAGCCTGACGAGCGACAGCAAGGTGTGGATAGGTGCCTGGTGGATTGGCTTCGTGTTTGCCGCACTTGTGTGTGTGCTCATCTCTATACCCATCTTTGGCTATCCCAAATCTCTGCCAGGTGCCGAGCAGTTGCAGCAGGCAAAGATATCTGAGGCACATACAAAGAAATCGACGGAAATTGCAGTAGAAAGGCAACTTGAGCAAGATGAGAATCCAAAGAAGAAGAAGAAACGTCTGGCTGGCTGTCTGGGAGATTTGCCGCATGCTGTGCTGACTCTCTTCAAAAATCCCACGTTCTTCTTTCTCAATCTGGCGGGGGCAACAGAGGGTCTAGTCATAGCGGGATTTGCCGCTTTCCTGCCCAAGCAGATTGAGAATCAGTTCAGTATTTCTCCGGTGATCTCTGCCCTGGTAATGGGCATCATAACGGTGCCCGCGGGTGGAGGAGGCACCTTTCTTGGTGGTTATCTGGTGAAGAAACTGAACTTGGCCTGTGGCGGCATCATCAAGATGTGCCTGCTGGCCACTGTGGTGGCAACCTTCTTTACCGGTTGCTTTCTCGTCTCGTGCCCCAATGTGGAATTTGCGGGAGTGACCGCAGCGTATGCTGGAGCGGAGCAGGTGCAGCCAGGCTTGGAGGGCCTCACTTTGGAGGCACCTTGCAATGCCAATTGCGGCTGCAGTCGCTCCAATTATGATCCGATCTGCGGAGCCGATGGCGTCATGTACTACAGTCCCTGCTACGCGGGCTGTGGCCAAGAGCAGCAGCAGGACACACTGAAAACCTACAGCAATTGCAGCTGCATTGGCCAATCCACTCACATGCTGCCCGAGGCTACCAATGTCATGTGCGAATCCCGCTGCCAGAGCCTGCCCTACTTTGTGGGACTCTGTTTTGTGCTGATGCTCTTCACGTTTCTGGCCACAATGCCAGCATTATCTGCCACGCTCAGGTGAGTTTGTTGCCAGTAGGAGATGAGAATCTGTATATGACTTTTTCTCTCCTCTGCTCCTCTTAGATGTGTGCAGGATGAGCAGCGTTCGTTTGCACTGGGTCTGCAGTGGATCAAGGTGCGTCTGATGGGCACCATTCCGGCTCCTCTGATCTTTGGCGCCCTCATTGATGAGTCTTGCGTGCTGTGGCACGAATCCTGTGACGAACAGTCGGCTGGCGGGGCTTGTTTGGTCTACGATAATTTCTATATCAGTCGGTAAGTGCCAGAGGAAGGGAGAGAGAGTGAGAATCATTATCTTTATATTTCTTCTTTTATCAGTTACATGTGGCTGCTAGCCTTGATAGGCAAACTGTGCTCCGTTGTCTTCTTTTTCGGTGCCTGGTGGTTCTATGTGCCGCCTAGTAAAGACAACAAGAAGGACCCAGAAATTCTAGACTAAACACTAAGGCGAACTAAACGATGCACTGCCAAACTCTACTGGAAACTGAATATAAAACTTCAACTTTATGTCGTATATGGCTATATTTTACTTATCGACTAGCTTTGCCTGGTCCGCAGTATTATTACGTTTAAGTTACACTAAAATAACGCATGTATTTGTAGAAACTTATGCATTAAATCGAGTAATATTTGTAACTGAATCGTTTTACTTGTACAGCTTTAATTCAAGTACCCCGCCAACTGTAAGATAACAGCATGCTGTTAACTTAACATTGCGCGCAGTCAGCTGTTAGCGCACAATTGAGCAGCGTGAAGTTGGCTGCACAACTCAGTGCGTGCTGCCACCTAGTCATGCTGTCAGCTACCAGATGACTGGCAGCATTGGTTGCATTGTTTTTTAATTTGTTGTTGGATTTCGTACGGTACGGTCGTGATGCGCATTGCTCGATGCTGATAATAATGCCAAGTTGGACGAAGCTCTTGGTTTGTTTAAACATTACACACGCGTAACAAAACAAAAACAAAAGAGTTCAGTGCGCGCAGAGCACAGCGTGAAGTGGTTGATTGTTAAATATTTTTTGTAAAAAGTAAATATACAAATTCAAATTGATTTCTACTTCCTCACGAACGTGTGCGTGTCCATGCATCTATGCGTGCGTGGGTGTTTGTGTGTGTGTGTGACAGTGTGATAAAAGCAAACGTAAATCATGAGCAATTAAAAGGTCAATCACCCAGCAGCATAATAACAAAAACAAAAACAATAATCATTCACAGTGCATTGAATGAAAGGCAACACAATAAGGCAATTTGTTAGTTGAATTCATAAATAATTAGTGAGGAGTAAATATTTGGTTCATAAATTTGCAAAGTGATGCAACTGCAGGCAAAACAAATACGCATACAAGCACACATGAATTTGTTTGCGTGTGTTTGTGTGTGTGCTCTCATTCACACGTGTACACATCGAGAAAACGCAACCTTAAAAGAGAGCTGCAAAACAATAACAAAAACAAAAGCCTTTGCATAATGGGACAAAGCAACATCAGCAGAAAAGAAACACAAAGAGAAACAGTTGAAAATAAATATGAAAATTAAAAAAAAATATCAATGCAAGGTGATTTGAAGCGTTTAATCTACTTACCACTACAGAAGCAGACTTTCTAAGCGCGCGCTGGTGTGTGTGTGTGTAAAGCAGAGACACAAACACACACTCACACACATAGGCATTGAGAGTGTCTCGTCTTTTTCTTGTCTTCTGTCTGGCTAGCAAGGGGGGTCCCTATATTTCTTCTCCACTCCTGCCTCCCCGCATAACTTGTTTTCACCTACAGCCGCATGTGTGTGTACACCTTCACAGTGTGTGTGAGTGTATGTGTATTTGTGGGCGCACTTGTTACAGATTCATTTTTAGTTCTCTTTGAGCTCCCCCACTAAGGCGAAAAGGTTTTCCTTTGTTGTCGCCTTTTCTTCAGCTGTTTGCCATATTCGCATACCCTGCAAGGCAATAGTCGTCTATGTGAGGTATATAATTACTTATACAAACATCTGTAAGTGTTATACGATATTCGCATACCCTGTTAAAATCAAATGTAAGCTACTTACTTTCAGGTTTTTTTAGTTTTCCAGTAATTATGTTTTTTGTAGGGTATCTGCTAGTGTGTTATTGATCTCATTCTATATTACGCCTGTCAATTGATTTATTTCAATGCATAATCGTTCTTTGCTAGACCAATTTTATGAGTTAGTATAAGCTAAGTGCTTCGACCATGGCAAATACATTCTCAAATATCAATGAATTGTTGTGCACTCATGATTTAATGTATTCTTGAGAGAATTTATATGTCTGTATGCGTAAATATCTTCGAGCATGTGCTAAAAGTGCCTCATAATAGAAAGAATTCGCATCTCATAAATGCAGCTACATTTTTAGCATTTACAGTAAACATTTCTTATAAACAACATTGTTCAATAAGAAATTTTAATAATGCGTAGTTTGACAATCTTGTCTCCATCTGTACAGCTATTATTTTTGCGTTAAAACATTAAAAACACATAATTTAATGGGACATTTATTTCAAAACGAACGTACAAATTCTATAACAATAAATTTCTTATGTAATTATGATAAGAAATTGGAAAATTACAAGTCAATAACTATAATATTTGTAAATCATTTTAAATGATCCCATACGAATGAGGGAAATACAATTTAATTGAAATATAAATAGAAATATTTAATCTGATTAATGTATTAATACATTTTTTAAATGCTGATATAGTCTGACTAGAAGAATTCCCTAACAAAACTTGTTAAAATGCGGTTTAATGTGGCGGAAATTCTTGTTTTCTTTTTTTATATCATAGCTTTTACTTTCACACCTGTCCGAAGAAAGGAAGACCACGTCTTCGAAATGAGTCAAAAATACAAAATGTTTATTAGTCAACCATCGACTGCCATATAAAGAATGTGACTGATCATTTATGGAAGCTCAGCTTTAATATTCCCAATTCGTCCAAAAAACAATTTTCACTTTTCATTGGACAAAAAAAGAAGTAAACAATTTAGAGTAAATTGGATTTCAATCAGACAATTCCTGTATTATATTGATTCTTCTGAGATTATTTTCAACTTTCTAATCCCAGTTCATTTCTATGGCATAACCACCTCAATTGTCTTAACTTTTCTTGTTTAGCATAATCTATTGACTCATACATACCAACTATATCGTATGATTCTTTGTTAGCGCCTCGTCCACTTTCATTTCATAACGAGTTGCCCCCACCAAAACTCGATGATCATGGCAAAAGTTAGCGGTTCTCTTGTTGTGTCTTGTCCGATGTCGTTCAACCAACTTGCAATCGATTGAGGCGACAACAAAACTGGTTTCCTACTTAGAGACTCGTCAAGATACACAGATACACATGCACAGATATAACTGCAGATACAGAGCTAGGCATACAGCCGCATATTCTAATACCTGTTCTTCTTTGAGGCAGTGGGCAAGTCATCACTTAGCGCGCTCAACTCAGAGAATATGAAATATAATTTAATGAAATTAACAACTTGACAAAACGTGACTGAAATATTTATAATATTTATAGAACATATACAGAAATGTGTGTGCAAAAAGTTTCGGTAAAATTTGCTTGGCTTATTAGAGAGAATTGTACCAAAAACAAATTCAATGTGAACATTTTAAAAGACATGCAGTCACAAAAAATTCCATTTGCTTGACAGAGAAAAAGCCAACGGATTTTTGGCATTTTTATGAGGTGTTTAAATTTATATTAGCAAATATAATGAGATCTTTGATATAAAATTTTGGTTTAAGTAAGACAATAAGATGACTTGACAGTTTGGTAAATTAGATAAGAGATAATTAAATTGTTCTTTGTGATTTTTTTTTAGGTATTAAACAGTAAATTAAAGTGTTTACAAAGATTATCTATATGATACAAAGTTTATATATTCTGTATTTCAAGTAAATATAGTCGAATATATATTCAAAAAAAATCTTTTTAAGCTTTAAATTAATAAGATAATTTCAGTGGAATATTTAAAATATTTCCCATAGTACAATATTCCCTACTTAATGCATAGAAGCCAGGCACCCTCTTTCAACTTCTTCTAAGAGGCATAAAATACCGCCACTGCGCATAATAATATTCAAATATTTCCTCACAATCTGTTAACTTTCGCGCAAATTGAATTTGGGCTTTCAAGTAGATTCCAACTACGGCTTAATAACACACCTTATTTATGAAATTACAAACAAAAAAGCTGTGATTTTATTTGGTAACTTCTTATGCAGACAGACAGGTGTTTGTGTGTGTGTGTCTGTGTGTTTATATTGAATTGTGGCCCAATATTCGTGCAGCTGTTGCCTTTTCTTGCGGTTAGCTGCCTCAAGAGGCCTCTTTCCCTACCGCCCTCTTCCCGCTACCGTCTTGACTTTTCCGACTCCAGCTTGCTGTGCCAGTTCCCCACGTGTGGAGCCCGCAATTAGCTGACTCGCAGCAGTTGCCGAAACTTCGCACGTAACCGAAATGCAAAAATCAACATAATCCACAATACACACACACACACACACAGAGGCACTCACAAGTCGCGGATCTAACGGTGTTTGTGTATCTCATTTTGGTGCCATTAAGAAGAAATACGAAATACACCTCAAAACCGGTTCGTCTGCTTCGTTCGTCGATGGTTCGCTGGTTCCTCGGTTCGTCGGCTTGTCGGTTCGTTAAAGTCGAAGTCGTTCGCTCATTTGCTCGCTCGCTTGTTTGCTCGAGTTGCCCATTGAAGCGCGTCTCGTCTGTGTGTGCGTGTGTTCGTGTGTATCTGTGTGTGCCGTGATCTAAACAATTATCTCGTAATATATTTTCTAAAGAAAATTGCAATCAATAAGCATCCACATCTTTCTTTTCAGCGAAAAAAATAAACAAAAAAAATTCCCCCATTTGTATTATTTTTATGAATGCCAAATAAATATGTAGATAAAAAGTAGCGCAATTTACAACAAACAAAACGAATGAAATTTGTTTACAAAGATTGCGAAAATTGCAATCGAAAATAAACAGAAAACTGAATGAGCAAAACAACACAAACTTAAACAATAAATCGTCCAAGGATAGAAATATAATTCTTCAAATATGATTGGAAAGGTGAGTGTTTAAATAGTTTAGCTAGTTGTTAATTGGATTAGTCAAGTCTATTTATAATGGTATATTGATGATAGAAGAGGTATTCAATTAAAGTCAAAGAATATTAATAGTATTGTAACATTTTATTAACATGATCAACTAGAGAAACGGAACTAACAATTAATTTGAGTTTCTATTCAATCTTATTTAATTTTCTTACTTCCTCAAAAACTTCTTTGTTTACTCAACTTAAAACTTAAACTACTTCAGAGCTGTGTGGTGCCCATGAAAGTTGTTTATGTTTTTTACCATATATAACTTTGTATCGTATGTTTTTCAAATGTCAACAAAAATACGTATAATTTCGCAAGCTGCGTAAACTTTCCATACATAAGTATGGCAACGGAGCCTATGGGAAATTATGTCATTAGCATTTGAATGGTTTGATTTCGTTTAGCTCGGAATATTACGTGATTTGTTTTCAATTTAGAAAACGCCCGGCTTTCGTATCGATTCGATATCGTAATCATATGAGCGACCGACAACAAATATCAATCAAAATTCGAACTCGAACAGAGCAGGCATTGTTGAAGCAGGCCCCGAAAACTCAAAGCCTAAGCTCGACACGTAAATGCAAAATGATTCGATTCAACACGAAAACACTCCAAAACACTCACACTCAATCGGAATCACACACACACTCACGTGCTAAGCGAATAACTTTACAAACTAGCAGAATGTTTGGTTGCTGCTACTGCTGGCATAGAAAATGTGTGTGGAAAATCGATTATAGGAGCCTAATGGAAAAACTTCAGGCTGCCCAAACACAACAAACAAACAAAAAGAAAAACCAAAAGAATTATTATTTGTTAGCCCACAAAAAATATCCGTTAGGGCCAAGCTGTCAGAACGTACAATACTATATAATACTCCTTCTGCTCGAACTGAATGGAGGCCTAAAAGTGAAAAGCTCAATTAAATTATATAAAATGCGTTCGTAATCATTGAACAATTATTTAATTACAAGCAAAAGCGCGCAATAGGGGAATTTTTTGGGTTTTTATTTTTTATTTTAAATTGGGAAACTTGTGCGTCGGCCTGTAGGAAATAATCCAATAGAAATTGTTGAGCTTCGGCTGTAATTATAGGCCGCATTATAATGATGAGCTAACACCCATAGAAAGTATGATTGCCTTTTAGATTATCATATAATATGGTATGCTTATTATAATCATATAAAGAAAAGAGGAGAGAGAAGAGAAAACTCTTATGTAAGCCATTTTAAATAAGTTTGATTTGAACAAAAAGGGTTGAAAAGTGCAAAATAAAACTGTCAACTCACTCACCCATTCCATGTGCTCTCGAGACTTTGAAAACTTTTTAGAAATCTAAATTTAGCTGGCTACCCTTTTCAATTAGGTTTTGCCCAAACAAGATACTTTTGCCGGCACAGCAATTCTTTATTATCCCCAATTCAATGCTTGATCTGAAGCATAAACAAGTCGATAGAACTTTTTGGGTTAGTGTACACAAATCATGAAAACAACAAACTATGAATATTCACTTATTTGATGTGCCGTCGGCCTCATTTCGAAAATGTTCCATTAAAAGTACATAAAACTAGAAAACAACTTGCTAGGAGAGCTACTTAAAGTTTCGGTCTCTCTACAAAGTGCCTTAAAAGCGTTTAAAACAAGTACACAAGACTTTTGAGGCCATAAAAAATTGTGTAGCCAACTTTAATGTGATGTCTAAAGATCGGGACGAGCGAGGCTAATGGAGAGCATGTTATTAATGTAATTAAAATACGCAAATCTAATTAATTACACAGGGTATGGCCAGAGCAGGCTGTGCGATTTTATTTGGGTTTTGGTTACACACAAAAAAGAGGAAGGTAGGGAAAAAATACATAATAAAAATTCGTTTTCATAAGCGGGTTTTGTTTTCGCTTCTCATTCTCATCGCGCCATTGTGCGGAGAAAGCAGGTGACGTTCATTAACTAAGCAAAAATGTAAAAAATAAATAAAGAAAAAAGCAAAAACAATGTCTGATTTTGATGAGACATGCCAAAAAAAAAGGTAGAACGTGGTATAAAAAGGGTTGTGAGTTGGGTAATACCCTGTATAGGCGTTAGGCACATTGAAGGAATTGTTGAAACATTGTTTAGAAGATTGAAATTATATGAAGTATAGTTAGCTATGAAAATACTTTTATAATACTGAGTTCATAGGCTTTATATGTATATTTGAAAGAACAATTAATGATAAAACAAAATGGCAATTTAATAATAAGGAAACTTTTACGAAAATTCTTTTTAGCTATATATACACATATGTATCAAATATTTGTAATTACCACTCCTTCTATAAACTTCCTATAATATATTTTTGTTGTTCATACCCCTTTGCCATCTCTGGCTACAGGGTATAATTATAGACTTTGCCACATGGGTGACACGACAACTCGGCAAAAAATAACAACAAATAACGAAATTCGTGTAAGTTCACACAGAATTACAACAACAGTTTGACTTGGACGCGTATCTCTTTCGCACCCATTGTATTTGATAGCACACAAACACACACATACACTAATACATGTGTGTGTGTGTCAACTATCATTTGAGCAGATTTAGGGCGCAGCTATTCACCTATTTATTTAATTTTTTTGTATTTTCCTAATGTCACAATGCGATTTGTTGTTACTTTCGTCGCATGTTTTCATTTTACACTCATTTTTTAGGTCAATTTAATGTATAGCTGTATTTGTGGGGTGTGTGTGTGTGTGCGTCGGTCAACAAATGCAACTTGTGTCGTTTATCTAGGGAAAAGATTTGGTTTTTTTGGGGGGAATGTAAAAAACAAACCTTTGCATGGGAAACGCAATTAAAAAGAGAATTTTCAACTTTTTGTTTCGTTGTGCATTTTCGTTTTCATAGCTTCCACCTTTCGCATGCCGGAAATACGACGATAATTACAAAACAACAAAAATCAACCGACACCAACAACAAAGAAAAAAAAAGAAAACAAAACATCAACAAAATTGCACATTTCGCTGTAAACACAAATTGTTAATAACAGTTTCGAGAAATTTTAACCTTTATAATTGCTGCAATAAATTTTAAAAAAGTATCGGCCTGAGATATGATCAGCAATAATAATGATATACGTACGTACGGCAATTGTGGGAGAATTTCAGAATGGAAGAATGAAAAACTATTGCAATTATTTTGACGCCTGCCAAATTTTTGTTTTGTTTCTCAATATGTTTCTCTTTGAGGTCCACTGAGAACAGATGGTAATATGTATACAATATGGCTTTGAAATATTTTTGGTATAAATTGAAGCTTGTGAACAGGTGTAACCGCAACATCGCCACAAGGTGGCAGATAAAAAACAATTTGTAAATAATTTGATTCCTGTTTCCTGAAAGATCTCTTCTAGTTAGACCTATAAAATTTGATTTGTGTTTTCTTAAGAGCTTTATTTATACTGCTCTCTTAGGTCTATTAAGACTAACAAAGCAATCTTGAAAAAACAGAGATAAAGTCATAAAAACCAGAAACCAAAAGACGTCAAGAAGCTTGTTTGGTTATCTTTTATGGCAGGAGGCGTACGTAGCTTCCGTTGGATCACTTCCAACTTGAATAGTCTTGTTTTCATAGTGTTGTTTTAGTTCGTTTTTTATTCGGATCATTGCACTGCAGGGGAGTGTGAATGCAGTCGGATCTGCTTAGATGTTGCTCCAGCTCTGAAGTCATGCAACGCCTTGAGTTTTGTATTGTAAACAAAACACACACAACAAGGCGTAAATAGCTCAAGTTGTTGTTGAACTAGCCTGAAAAGCTTTTTGTGGCTGGAATACGCTAGTCTAGATAATACCAATTTAGATGTGTTGTGTGTGGGCACATTACACACTGTGTTTCTTTGTCTTGGCCTAATCGTCTCAGTCTCTGTTTGTTTTCTTTGGTAAATACAATTTATACAACTGCAAGAGCACGTTTGAGAACAAAAACAAGGAGATCAAAAACTTCTGGAGAAGGCTACACTAGCTGATAGTGTGTATACCCTGTACGAAGTGTTTGCTTTGCTTTGCTTTTGTTAATAAATATTCTGGAAACGTTATCAAATTGTTTCAAAAATGTTTCTCAATCTACATATAAATTTATTATATATTACGTGTGGCGCCAATAATTCACGTCCAACTGCAGTCAAGGAAAGAATAAATTTCTATACTCTAACGAAGGGTAGTATGGCTTCCTAATAGAAGACATACGCAGAGCTGCTCTATTCTTATTTTTAATATATTATTATTCTTTTATCTGTGATATTATTTATATTATATATAGTATATTCCTTATCTTCATATTTTATGTCATTCTATACTCTTTTCTTTGCCCCCACAGAGACTTCATTGAATGTGTCGAGCTGTGAGGGCAACTCTGCTCTTGCATGCTCTTATTTGTCGCATTTTCAGCTGCTGTTCTTGTTGTTCTCGTTGATGTTGTTGTTGTTGTTGTTTCTTTTCAGTGTACGGTAGATTTATTTATAATCTCAATGCGGACCGTGTCGCTTTGCCAGCCTCCTACAGCGTTTTGTCTGTTGCTGAGCGCTTTGCTGCGCCGGACTAAGTGACACGTTTCTGTGTGAGTGTGTCTTTTTGTATCTGTGCGAGTGTGTATGTGTGTGTTTAAGCTAAAAGCTATTTTGGTATATGTAGGTGTATTCCCCCACTCTCACACACAGAGAGATAGAGAGCACACGTGCCTAGATACACACACATGTTTGGCCATTGTCATCGTTGTGTCTTTTTGTTTACTGTTAATTTAATTATGTTTATTATATATATAGAGGCGAATGCATAATTTATAAACAAAAGGGGAAATTCGCATTTGTTTACCCTTTTTAACGCATAGTTTGGAAGGTTGTTTGGGATAAACCTCTAGATTCACTTCTTAAATAAGGCATTATAATTGTCAACCCCTTTTGATTGGTATAACTCAGACCTGTGACGTCAAACTGCAAGCCTTGATAGGCTTACAAATTTGCATGCCTATCGATAGGGAAACGTCTGTGCGCATTTGTCCGCCTCCTCCACCACAAGATGCAAAATATTCCATTAGCATTTCACATTGATTTTCAGTTTGACGTCACAAATCGTGCTTCCTTGAAATTCTCGGAAAAACAGCAGTGACATCTGTCGAATTGCATGTGGGTAAAGTAAATAAAGAACTAGCCATGTCCCAGAAGTATGCTACGAGTATATATGGATATAAGGTTGTGCTAGCAAGCAAAAAAAGAAAAAGTAGAAATAAAACTCTTTAAAAGTTTTATTTTATACGTACTTATTTTGACTAGCTAATACGATTATTTTCTTTTAAAAAATTTAATGTTTTAATACAAATAAATCTGAATTAAACGATATTCGAAATTAAAATCAGATAATTTATAACACAGTTATGTAAACAAAGCTGGAAGTATGGAGACAGTTTATCTTAACGTGAAAACAATTAAAAGTTATTCATGACATATTCCTCAACTTAAATTAGAACTGGTTACCGGAATCGGAACCAAATGCCAAGCCCATGTTTGGGCAATTACCGAAACTGAATTAAAAAATTCCTTTACTGTTTTTGTCTCATTAAAATTCCACCCTAAAATCCCAGGCCAATCTGTTAATTACAGAGCCAAATTATGTTAACGCGTAACATATAAATTTTGAGTAACAGCGCGCCGAAATGTGAAAGTGCTGTAAATCGTTTGACCTTGAGCTGAGAGTGAGCCTAAACAAGTTGATGGTAAAAACTTGATGGTACTTCAGTTAATTGAAAGTTAACCATAAACAATCGACGAAGGCGTTCGCTCTCGAATCTGGAATGATGTCATCTCATTATTTAACGCTGTAAAGTCGTCTATGTTTTCGGTAATTCCAGTTGAACGGAATCTTAGGGAAACTAGAACTCATTGCCATGCGAAATGTGGCGCACGTTTTCAATTTTATAATAATCAGATACGAGTCTACTATATAGTGCTACCAATTAAAGTCTGATCTGATGTCTGTCACGTCCTGTGCGGGTTATTCCACTTCTACGTTCTGTCTACGAACTGCAGATGCGGATCACGCACAAAGATATCAATCTATCTCTTTTCCTCTGTCTCTTTCTCTCAGGTTTCCTCTATATATGCGACATATGCTTTGTCTACTTCGTACATTGAACCTGAAGAGCAGCCCGATGACATCGGGATGAAAGGCTGATGTAATTAAAGAGAGAAATGTGACAATCTCTGCACCAGTTCAAATCGAAACAGTTTGCGAAACTTTTGTCTAACTCGGATTGTTCTCAAGTTTCGCAAGTTGTTGTTGTGCTTGGCTTTTGGCTAAAATGGTAAAGGTCATTAAAGCGCAAAAAAAAAAAAAAAAAAAGAAAAAAAACTTTTCAAAGCCACCAGGCAAAGTACCAAATACAGAAACTTGTTTCGGAACTCACAAATTGTCCCAGCGACAGGTTGCCAACTCGACGAAGCGCTCTCAATGGGGCACGACGATGTGTCATTGTCGATTGTCTTAGGTTTTTTTTTTTTTTTTTCATATTATTCTCTCACTTTATTGTTCTCACATTTCTAGAATCTTAATCGACACTTAAAACGCATTGAGCAAAAGTGTTTTTTTGTTGTTTCCATTTTTAATTAAAGTGACGAAACCATTTTTGATTCAAAATGCATCGAGCATTCGTTTTATATGCATATACGATATCTTATGCGTTTCGTATACAGGAAGCCAATTTGCAAAACTTGTTTTTCGCTTCGCGTTTTTTATGCGGTTTATAGCTGTTTTTCTATAGCTTTTTATGGCTTTAATACGCGAAGAGTCTATGAGAGATGCAAACTACGCGACTTTCACAAAGTTGACACAAATGCGGGGTGTGTCTTGACGATAGTGAGTGATATATGAGAAGCTGAACAGCTGGCAATATTTTCAGCTATTTTCCTGCTAATTTAACTCAACTGAACCTTAACAAAGAAGAAGCTTAAATGATTTTTCTTTGTACTTTGTTTCATTCATCGGAAGAAAGAAACGTGATTGAATACTTTGAGCTGAACAAGAAACCGGAATTGATACTAGATGTGTTTGCATCATTTCATTATATCTTTTGTTCTTTTCAAAATTAATGTTTAAATCATCCTACAAAATAAACTTTAACAAAAGTTCATGTGTTCAATTTTCGTTGAGAGAAAGATAAAGTAAGATACATTTGCTCATTTCCGAGATACATTTGCAGAGATAAGAGACCCACAATGATAGATGATAATTGCAGTCACCCAAGTATTCCATTTGTCAATTGATAAGAGCAGCAGGGCGTCGCGTTGTGCTCTGTGGGTCGGAGAGCTTGACTAGATAATTGTGTTGCATATATACATATATATAGGCGACTACAGCTGTTTTCAAAGTCTTCGGCAATTGGTTCTTTGTGTGCTTCCACCTTCTGCTGCGCCTCCTGCGCCTTCTCGGCTTGAACTACTGTTGTGATGATGTTCTTCATTTGCGGCACATTTGCGCAAATAGAAAAGTAGACAACAAGACTGTTGCTTGCGAATCTCTGAGTCGAGGCAATTACGAAAATATATATGTATATATATTGTATAAATATTGCTGATAACGCTACGGACATTTTGAAAAGTAAACAATTAGAACTATATGACGTTTCATAGTGCGCACGTAGTAAATAAGAAGTACACTCCAAGAAATCGTTGTGTGAGAAAAGAAGCTGCAAATTTGCATAAATTTTATAAATATCCAAGGAAAATTTTTTATTAAAAGGTTTTCTGCATAAATCTATTATACATATATTGTTTATCTGTTCATAATATTCCTGAATTTTTTCTTCCTGGAAACTTTAAAAATATTTCTCATTGTGTTTACTGTTTGTTATCTTTCTGAGAACCTTTCGTTTTGCTAAGTGTATTGGCAGACGTACTTAGCACTGCGTACGTATGTATACGAGAGCATACGCAAGTCTACTCATGTACGTACATGTCTGAACATGTCCGTACATGTACATAAGTGCTACACTGACTATGTGTACTCATGTAATGCTGCATAGCCTCGACCGTTTTCATTTGACATTGATGACTTGATAATCTCTCTAGGGAGGGCACGCACGTCTGTTTACTTATTTGTTTATGTACTTTTTTATATATTGCACATACATATATATATAAATGTATTTTTTTTTTTATTTTCTCAAGCTCTTCAGAGACCGGAAAGTGCGTTGAGCTCTATGTTGTTGGGGCTATCTGAGCAAAGAGCGCGGACAATTAGCGCGAACCTATTTTACACGCATTTATGTTGGGCAATTTACGACATACTCGTACTCGTTTTTGCTCGCCATTGCCTTTCCATGCGCAAATATCAACAATGAGTTTGTTTTTGCTGCCCAAAACATTCCGAAAATGTCGCATTAAGTTAAGTTTTTATAAAACCTATGGAAGTTGAAATACCCTAGATGGAGAAAAAAGAAAAAAATATTCAAGTAAAAGGGAGTTTTAAATAGATCGACGAGAATTAACTTGATAGGTAATCAGCATTTAAAATCCATAAATGAACATATACATCGAATAACATTCAGTTTACTTGATGTATGTTTATTCAGCATTTATAATCACTAAATCAACTCATATAGTGTCTCAATAACATTTAAATAACTTATTTCAATCTTTCATCTGAATAATTCCTGCTCCAACAGGTCACATACCCTAAAGTTTATATATATTTCATTGTGGTTTTCACTTCCGTCAGTTTTCTCCCTACTCTGTGTGTAACAACATTATTTCCGATAAGAGTTTTTGAAGTGATTAAACAATGCTCCCTTGACTTTACGACCCATATTTCAGCAGTAAAGAAAACTAAAGAACTAAACTATACAATGAGAAATGAAAAAGACAAGTTTAAATGGAAACAGATGCAATTACTGCAGACTGCTTTTGTATAACAGAAACAGAAGCTAAACATTTGTAGTACAGTATAACTAAAGTTAAAGGTATTTCCTTTGTTTCATATACGGCATTTAGACGGGGGAGTTTTCAACGCTTTCGCTTTGCTGCTAGTCGAGACAATCTCGGGTTTCTCAAGCACCAAGCACCTTGCAGTGCTCCCATTTGTTGCAATTCCAACGATTCGTGCAATTACTTCAAGTTTGGAATTCAGTACAAAAATACAGAAAGAGATTGGGTTCGTTGTTGTTGTTGTTGTTGGGGGGCTTCCATGTTGTTGTTATTGTTGACTGACGTGCTGCTTGGCCACCCACCCAAATGCCTTGCGGAGCACATCGTCGAGTGTGAGTTAGATGAGCTGTATCCGATTACAAGTTGAGTCAGTTGAGACACAGTCGGCGAGGAAGAGAAGGAGAGAGGGAACAGCTAATCCTCTTAGTGAGTTCGTTGTCAATGATGCACCCCAACGAAGTCGCAACGTTTTGCAATTGTCAGCAGTTATTTTCAGCATATTTCCAGTATTTATTATTGTTATTTATAATTGTCGCATTGCAGCGAGATCGTTGGCATTGCACATCTTTGTCGTTTAAGATCTTTCTGCACGCAAAGGTGGCGAGTGAGTGGAGTGAATCAAGCGAGTCAGCTGAAACACTCAAGTTGAATGGACTTGCCGCAAGTTTCCGCGGCTTTGATGCTCCACTTGTCAGTTGTTGTTGCTGTTGTTGCTTGCTCTTTGTTCTCTTCTGCTCTTCCAGCGGCTCCTCTGTTTCTTTCCTCTTCGGCTTTGGCAAACGTTGACCTCGATTATTGCCAAAGTACAGTTGACTTTTGAGCGCCGTTAATCACGCGCTGATCGAACAGTTCAGCAAATATTTCTGCATATATATATATATATATATCTTTCTCGCTCACTCTACTAATTCAAGTTAGTCGCGTGGGTGTGTTACCGGACTCATTTTTTATACGGTCTCTGTCTTTGTATCTGTGGTCAATTGGTAATGGGACCCGTTTGGCCAGCTCTCAAGGCCAAGCGGCGGCCCCCCGCATATGTTGTCCATGCGTCAGAGCCAAAACCAGATGATATATGTATGTGTGTAACACATGTGTTATGCAAAATTAGCGTTGACAATAACCTGCATAGGCGAATGTACTGCGATGTTGGAATCGAGTGTGCCAAGACAATGACTTGCAATTAATTAACCATACAAATAGGTTGTCAAAGCAACCAAATATAGAAAATACCATTTGCCAATATCACTCGTATTATTGTTGAGTCAGTCTAAGCCAAAAGGAAAAGTTAATTAATTGTTAAACGATCAAAACTAGTACATTCTTAAGACCGTAAAGCCCTGAGGAATACTAAGATTTAGGTTGATTTGACCTATCGCAAAGATCTTAAGTCTGTAAGCTATTTTAATTCTTTAAAGATGTACTACACAAAATAGAATCTAAATATTTACAGATTTATTTCAAAGATTTTTAATATTTTAGAATTATTTCATTATCAAATAGGTCGTCGAATCATTTTTTGTACTAATTTAATCACTCATAACTAAAAGAAAAAATTTTAAATAAAAAATGAAATCAGAAGTGTGAGCTCGAAGAAACATAGAAAAATATATATGCAACAAAACGATAAATATTTAATAAAATAATCTTTTTATTGTAAATGTTTTGTTTATCCGCATCAAATTCAGGAAAATATTAACTTTACAATCTACAAATGCAACAGATAAATATCAACAATAGTTCATCAAGCTATTGCAAACTATCGATTTCCGTTATTACCTCATTCAGAATCGTTTCTCAATTTTATTACACATACGTTGCCGTACTATAAAGAGTTGAAAATTACCACTTTGATCTACGGCAATCCCCTTTTTTTATAGAATTAACGCTGTCTTGCAAGTAAAATTGAATTACAGCTTGCATATATGTATATTTATCATATCATGCCATGTGCTGACCTACATGGGCTGGCTAATTGACGGGGTCATTAAAAGGCGGCCGCTGCATTCGTTACATGGGCGGGAGAGAATTAAAACTGAATGGATAAAGTATGTTTGTTGACAGTTCGTAAAGAGAAAAAATGTTGATCTCCCCGTAATAAAAGGTATTTCCTTCATATATACGACTTTCTGGGAACCAGACAGAAATTACATATTGTTCATAAAGTGGGCACAACTAATAAAAGTCTACTTAATCTGTTCTCATAGTCTCAGTTGTAGCATCTGCCGGCAAAGCCCTTAAATAACATGATATGACACGATAATTCATGTTCACATTCCCCATCCCCTCCAGGTTATCATCTGGTTTTTTTGCTTTCAAATTACGTAATGGGTTTTTTATAATCAACATTAAGTGGGGAGAAAAAGAGAGTGAGAGAGGGGGAAAAGTGATCTCTCTCGCCCTCACCCTCGGATCAGTAGTTGGTCCATTGTTTCAGGTTCCAAAGTCATCGTCGTTGCCGAACTTAATGCCATGCATTAAATTTAAGTGCCAAAAAGTCAACTGGATTCGACTTTCCCTGCGTTCCACAACTCCACAATATGAATTCATCTTGTTTTTTGCTTTTTTTCGCTCTGCATTTAATCGAAATGAAGTTATATAAGCGAATTCCCTGTGGAAATTCCACTTGTTCGATTCATTATCTTTTTTAATTGAGCGTAGCTGATAACCGCGGGGGAAATGCAATTTAGCAAAAACATTACAAGTACCTGAACGTGTTTCTGCTTTTTGTACATTTATCTAATAGAATTGCGCCCTTAATAGACAGGAAGATAGATAGGGGTGTAAATTGAATAGGGTTTTTAACAGATGAGAGTGCATAACCTATGGGAAATTGGTTTAGGTTGTTTTTAAATCATCATATTTCTATTTTATTTGTATTTTAATAAAAAACCAAGAATTTGAACTTATCTGTGGTATATCAGGGTTACTCAATTTCAAGTAATTAATTTGGAATATAAGAGTGAGGTTAGGTATTGGAAAAGATTTAAAATATATTTTTTGACTATGTGGTTTATTAAACACATGACCTTAGCAAAGGATTTGTAACTTGTTTAAATGCAATTTCATCGCTAGATAGTCAACAAAAAATATGGGAATATAAAATTATAGTGAGGTTAGGTCTTTGAAAAACTAATAAAATCTATTGTTTGATTATATAAATTCAAAAAGTGACCAAATACTTGATTCAGTATAGAAGTTTGAACTTATTTTATGAGTTATTAGAATGACAAAGTCAACGATCTGACCAAATCTATAAAACAAGCTGCAGGATTTAGGTCTTTGATAATATATCCAAATACTTTTGTAGGCATATTTAGCAAACTGATTGAAAATATAAGTACATATTTCATGAATTGTATTCATATATAAGTATATCTATATATGTATAGTCACCAAGTTATCAAGAACACTCCAAAAATCATCAAAACAAAGTCATAAACTTCATTCACTATCAACATCCCCAACTTACTTGCACCTCATCAAGTTGCCGTGAGTGACCACACGAAGTCACCAAGTAACCCTCTGCTATGCCATGTTATATGTCTCGATTTAATTGAGTTTCACACATGCGTTGACAAGTCAGAGTTAATGAGCAAGTCACACACGCAGTTGCTGCTTCCTGGAGTGCTCGTCCAATTGCTCGTCTAATTGTGGCTCAAATCCTTGTGCCGTGCCACGGCGAGAACGACGACAAGTGGCCATGAGTCGTCTACTATGCTGACGCTGGGGCTGCACATGCTGCTTGCTGCTGTTGACTGGCAGCAGAATAATTACAAAGGGCGCCAGGCAGACACCGTCGGAGCAGGCAGCCTGGGCAAGCATCCCCAAGCCGAGGCTCGAGTGAGAGGCTGAGCTGCTGACACAATGGAAGAGAACTTAATGGGGGGAGGGGGCATGGAGGTGTGGCAGTGGCAAAGAGGTGGTCGGATGCGGATGACGCCGTTTCCTATTAAAAATACACACACATTATAACAGTGTGTCGACATGTGTGATGTGGAGCTGAGCTCGGATTGGATTGGCAACAAAAGCCTCAAAGTCTGAGAGGGAAAGAGACTTTATCGTTGGCGCTGTCAGCTGCTGATTTCCCTTTCATTAATATGCGGCTCTACGCCCACAACGCCCACATTTAGCTGCTATATATAGTGGGTCCCCGGTGTGTGTGTGTGTGTATCCTATGCCTGCAGTGGGTTATCGATTGGTCGATTGGCTCAAAGAAAATATGAAAATCAGCAAATGGACAAGGCTCCACCTGCTGCTGTTCCGCTGTGCGCTCTATCGATGCTCAGTTACATTCTTCTAGTTCCCACTCTATCTTTCTCCATTCCCTTCCTCCTCTGGCAGGGGCATATAAATTGCATGGGGGTCTCTGACTAATTGGAGATTTGCTGGTTTAAGTTCCTCGCTATTCCGCTTAACTGTTATTTACGGCTTCCAATCTGACCCATTTGCAGGCAAATGCTCGCCTAATGCGGTTCCTGCCTGCCTGCCTGCCCAGCGAACCTGTTGGGCAATTATGTAGCAGCACTACTTCATAGCATACTCAACTCCCCCCCCCCACCTCCCACTCCCTCTCCTCCTTCTCTCTATCTCTCTCTCGCTTCGTGTTGACCCACAAATGTTGCAGCTTATTGCTTTTATGTTGCCCTCCTGCCCTGCCTTCCCCTTTCCCTTGTCGTTTCTCAATTTTCGGTGTCACAGCAAAAACTTTTAGCTCATGTTGCATCTGCGCATCCAATGACAAAATTTTATAATTCCCTTTCCATCTCTTCTCTGTAGTATGTGTGTGTGTTTTTTGGCCAACGGCCAATGCAATATCTTTCCAGGTTATGTCCCAAAATGAAAGAAAATTGAATTGTGGCAAAAATTAATTAAAATCTATTCACATATTGATGGATTGTAATTGATTAGGTTAGGTTTTGTAAAAGGGAAAAGGTTGCTGCAGTTTTACTGTGAAAACAAAGAGAATTTAGGAGAATAAAGCTTGAACATAATACACATTAAAAGATTGTTTATACGATTAAAAGTGTAACTAACAATGTTCTAGGGATAAACAATGAAAAGGAAACCAAAAACTTAAATAAACATTAGGTTACCATAAATGTACATATATAGATTCTATAAAGCAATGAAAATGAATAAACAACTTCGGTTATTAAACTGTGAAGAGGAAATATTTAAGGCATTCCAAGAAACTCCCTTCTATGTACATTAGTTGGGTTATGCATTAGGTTACTGTAAAACTATAACTATAAAAAAGAAACAGAAAACTTAAATTAATATTAAGTTCACATACCAAAAGGTTTTTTAATGCTATGTAATGAATTTTATAATGTCAAGCCATGAAATTGCGTTAGGTTATATTAGAATTTAGATTATAAACCTCTTCATACATGTATATAATGTATAAAAATTTAATTCGATTAGTACCATGCTATAATTAGGTAAACTACCATGACAAATCGAACTAGAAACACTTCTGGAAACTTAAAAAAAAAAAACCTTTTTATAATTTTCTTAAATAAACTCTTTTTTAATTAATTATCAACTGTTTTTCATTATAGAAAATGCAGCCAAGCCTTAGCCAACTAGTTGCCAACTGAAGCAGAGCACACCCAAATCTACACACACCCATCCGTACACACACACACGCACACACACTCAGAACTGATTGAATGTGCAAGTTGGAATTGGGCGACGAAAAGTTACGTAAAGTAAAGGCAACGTTATGCCAGGCAACGGCAGATCTGGCGGACAGCAGCAGCAGCTGCAGAGTGGAACGGGAGTGGAGAGACACATGGAGCAGTATACAAATCCGTCATATGAACAGGACTGCAATCCGGCCACAACAGTTACAGGGAAGAAGGCATCGGTGACAGAGGCGCAGGGCTCAGCCGCAGACTCAGTTGCGATTGGAACACCTTGCACGGCGGCGCTAGGCTCGACTGCAGGCGATGTCGAGGCTACTAGCGCAGGCGGCACAGCACATCGCAAAGGTCACAGGTAAGAAGAGGGGGAGAGAAAGTAAACACAAGCACACGGTGCACAGTGGGGCGACACGTGTCGTTTGTTTTGGTTCCCAAAACGCGAACATTTACATAAATTTGACACCTGGGCGGGCAGGCGGCAGTGGCAGCGGGGTAAACTGCCTGCCTTCCTCGGCATAACACTACATCGAGTATTCACGGCTAGTATTCACCAGCTATTCACAAGTGTATTTGTGCAATTAGTCAAGGGGAGTATAGCAGGAACGAATCGACTTGAAACGCAACGTTCCGTTTCAATAATTCATCATCACAATCGATGCAAGTTGTCGATTACGATGGGCTGGTCAAATATTGATGGATATTCATGGCAAACTCGGCCGCCTCAACAGCACAACGAATGCCTCACAGTACCTTACCCTGTCGTCGTCGTATGTGCTGCCCTGTCTGGCATGTAACACGCTCGCCCAGCCGAGGCGCCTCTCGCCAAGCTGTCGTCTACTGCGGCACGTGAGCCGACAAAGTCGCATTCAATCGACACCGTCCTCGAACTTGTCCTCGTCCTCGGGCAACTCCGCGAAAGATTCTTTAGCCAAGTGCAACCTCGTCTCGTGTTTGTTTGACATTGAATCGCATACTGCAAGTGAGTCCGAGTCCTTGAATTTCAGTTCTACGCCGGCAAAGGAGTCAAGAACGTAAAAAAAAAAAAAAAAAAAAATAAAGTGTGAAGCAAACGAAACGAAATTGTTAAAGCAGATTTCGAAAACATTCCAAACGTTATCCATTTACAATTTTCTATAGTTTCGATTTCCTTTTCAATAACAAACACATTGAAAATGGCGTATTTTGAATAATTTTTAAAAAGTTTATAGTTTTGTACGTACAATTTTTCCAATTTTATACAACAGACAAAATTCAAAATTTATAAATTAAAAGGTAGTTTGATCGGTTATTATTAATAGAGAGATAAAAAAGGATAGGTAGATGTATAGTTAGATAGATAAAAAGAGAGATGAGAAGATATGTGGAGGGCTAAATAAACGGATAAAATGATATATCGATAGATAGATGGATGGATAGATAGAGAGAATATGGACAGAGAAGATGGTTAGATAAATGGTTAGATAGATACTCGTACATATATGATTAGATATATGGTTAGATAAAGAGATAGATAAATGGATATAAAGACATATAAACTTTAAGTTAGATGGATATATGGAAAGATAGATGGATAGATGGATGATAATATAGATGGTTAGATAGATCAATATACAGGATGGATGGATAGAAAGATAGGCAGATTGAGTAATAGATAGATTAGTAAATATATAGTCGTAAAATTTCTGGTAAAAAATTGGAAAAGGTAGATAAAAACTTGAAACTACTGAATTTTTAAAAAAGTACAAAAAAAAAAAAAATTTAAAAGAACTAGTTAATTTAAAATAATATAAAAATAAAACCTTACAAGCTTCAGTTCCCCAAGTAATCTCTGCAATTAGAATGGTTGAGAGAATGTTCCCATCCTATTTCCCCATTTCAGAACCCGTTATTTGTCAGATTCAAACACAAAAAACTGCCCCCTTACACATGTTAAATATTTAAATTTTCCTTTGGGAACCAGAGCAGAGACCACAAACTGTTGGGCCATGTTGCAACAAATGATTCAATTTTGATCTTGTTTGAAGGCGACAGGAATCCATGTACCAGATGACAGGCCTCTATTCGGAAGCGAACAGCGGCGACGATAGCAGCATCGATGCAGCCCAGGATGTTGTGACGACGACGACGACGGCGACGGCGACAAAGCTGGGCGTGGTTGTGCCTAGTGCAGCAGCGGAGACAACGCTGGACAATGTCGTGCTCAAGTGTCACAGTCGTCAGCCCTCGGCGGCAGCAGCGGCGGCGGCGGCGGCAGCGGGGAGTAAATGCAACAATGCGGATCATCAGCGAGATGACGACGAGGATGAGGAGCAGTTTCATTCACGGGATTGTGGCATCTTGAACTGCAGACCATATGGCATACAGCGATTTGCACGCATCAAGATCTTTGTGCTGCTCCTCTCGCTGCTGGTGATGATGCAGCAGGCACTGAGCTCCGGGTACATTAACTCAGTGATTACCACCATTGAGAAGCGTTTCGATATACCGTCCAGCTATTCGGGCTTGATAGCATCGAGCTATGAGATTGGCAACGTCATAACTGTCATCTTCGTCAGCTATTTGGGCAGCAGGCGACACATACCCGTGTGGATTGGCATCGGTGCAGTGATCATGGGCATCGGTTCGTTGGTCTTCATGGTGCCGCATTTCACGGGCGAACCCAATCCTGGTATTGCGATCAAGAACAAGACTAGCGACAATATATGTCGCAGTGCATTGGTGCGGGATCAGGATATGGATCTGGGTCGTCTTTCGAGTGGTCTCTCCAATCAACCATTGGCACCGCACACGCTACGCGAGGACAATTGCCTGGAGGGTAAGGCGTCGACAACGGGACCAGTGCTGCTCTTTGTGCTCGCCCAGCTGCTGCTCGGCTGCGGTGGCAGTCCGCTCTTCACGCTGGGCACAACCTATGTGGATGATCATGTGCGCACCGAGAGCTCATCCATGTACATTGGGTGCATGTACAGCATGGCTGCATTTGGACCTGTTGTTGGTTTCCTGCTGGGCGCCTATTTACTCTCCTTTCACATGGACTCGCTGTCATCAACGATCATCTCGATAAGTGAGTAGAAAAGGAGATGAGCTCCTCATCTACCTGTTACGATCTGTGCCTTATACTAATTCCCGCTTCCTTTTTCTTGCAGCTCCCGGTGATCGTCGCTGGGTGGGCATGTGGTGGGGCGGTTTCTTGCTCTGCGGCATCATATTGCTGGTGGTGGCAGTGCCGTTCTTCTCCTTCCCCAAGGTGCTAACACGTGAGAAGAAGAAGATACGCAAGAGTAGCGTGGTGCAGCTGGCACTGCCAAACAACTCGGGAGCCGTGGCCGCCACAGATGAGCTGGGCAAGGTGAAGAAGGAGATTGTGGCAGTGACCAGCAAAGAGGAGGAAGCACAACCGCAGCCTAAAGTGGATACTGGGTATGGCAAGGACATTCAAGGATATACCACAATCGATGCTGCGTCTCGTCAAGAATCCTGTCTACATTGTAACCTGCCTGGGTGCCTGCATGGAACTGATGATTGTCTCGGGATTCGTTGTGTTCCTACCCAAATATCTGGAAACCCAGTTCAGTCTGGGCAAGAGTCAGGCGAACATCTTTACGGGCTCCATTGCTGTGCCCGGTGCCTGCATTGGCATCTTTCTTGGCGGTTGCGTGCTCAAGCGTTTCCAACTGAAACCGAAGGGCGCCGTGCAGTTTGTGCTCATCACGAATGTCGTCTGTTTGGCCTGCTACGCGATGTTGTTCTTTCTGGGCTGCGATAATCTGAAAATGGCCGGCACAACGATACCCTACTACACCAAGCATGGCTCAACGTTAGATCAGCCCTTCCAAGTTAATCTAACCGCGGCCTGCAACTTTGGCTGCGAATGCTTGACCAGCGAAGTGGAGCCCGTTTGCGGCAACAACGGGCTGACCTACTTCAGTCCCTGTCACGCTGGCTGCACGGCCTTCTCCTCGGGCCCCAGCTCCAGCAGTAATTACACCAATTGTGCATGTAAGTGGGCAGCTCTCCCTCCCTCCCTCCCTCTCTCTCTCTCGACTGTCTGTCAAAACTTTACTCATTTGTTTCTTTTTTTGCAGGTGTTCACGCCAACATTTCAAGCAATATTTATCGCGGCGCCGGAGGTAGCCAGGCACAGGCATTGAGTGCCAACCAGGACTTCGCTGAGGTCACTGTGGTGCCGGTGGCCACAGCTGGACCGTGTGCCACGCCCTGTCGCACCATTTATCCATTCCTCATACTCCTGTTCTTCATGACATTCGTTGTGGCCTCGACACAGATGCCGTTGCTAATGATCGTGCTGCGTAGTGTGTCCGAAGAGGAACGTTCCTTCGCGCTGGGCATGCAGTTTGTCATCTTTCGTCTCTTTGGCTATATACCCGCTCCCATACTCTTTGGCAATCTGATTGACTCGACGTGTCTGCTGTGGAAGTCCTCGTGCGGCGAGAAGGGCGGACGTTGTTTGATCTACGACATCGAGAAGTTTCGCTATAAGTAAGAGAGATAGTTGTCACTGTAATCCAGTTGTTTTAAGTTAAACCTTTCCTTCTGTACTTCTATAGATATGTCGGGCTGTGCGCTGCCGTCAAGCTGGTTGCACTGTGCATCTTCATTGTGGACTGGTGGCTAGTGCGCAGGCGCAAGCAGCTGGAGAAGATGAAACCATTGAATGCCAGTGATCCCATCATAGGCTCCATCATTAGTCTGGATAAACGTAAGTGATTACTCTATATCTATATATATGTATATATATATATCTATATTACATTGTATTCACCCTTCCCTCGTCTTGCAGTCTTCGAGGAGAAGCTCACGGGCAGCGAGCCGAATCCTGCATTCGTTGGCGGCAACGGGGAGCTGATTATACCGACAGACATATTGCGACATACGCGCAACGATTCGCGCATCTTGCAGCTGGAGTACAGGTGAGTGCAGTACTGTATACCCTGTAGAATCTAACTAATTGGCATTTCTCTTGCAGCTACGATAAGTGCGGACAGGTGCTGCCTGCAGCAGGTGCTTGTAATGTGCCGCAGACCAAGTCGAAGAAGCATTTCCGCAGTGCATCCTGCGATGTGAAAATGATACGCAGCTTTGCCAAGGATCACAATGTGACAGCGGCTGGCGGCGTCGGCGCAACAGGCGATGGTGCAGCGGGGGATAAGTACAGAAATCTAAAGAAACTACAATCGCATACACGGAATCATTCGACCGATCTCAATCCGCATGATGTGCGGCACAAGACACTGCGCGATGATCCCACGCTGCCTATACGTTACATACAGAATCAGTTGCGGCCACAGGATTGCGCCGAGGAGGATGACGACGATGAGCTGACCACCGGCTGTGGACATTTTGTGAAGAAACATTCACGCAATCACAGCTACGATCAGATCTATATGCCCAATAATATACGCTTCGATGCCGATTTCCTGCGGCATCCGCATCATCATTCGCATAATCCCAAAAAGAATGTGAATCTGTTGAAGAATGTGGTGAGCGATGCCAGCAAAGTGAAGAACTCCAATGAAGCAGGAAGCAGCTGCCGCAGCAGCTGTTGCAACTGGTTCACGTTCTCATTCGCGCAACAATTCCAAGGATCTGAACAGGGATCAGGCTGCCTTGGCCGTCAATGAGCCAACGGCAAGTGGAATCAGCATTTTGCGACATCGTCGCACCAATTCAAGGGAACTTAACTACAGCATTTTGCCTGCAGATGCGGCAGCTAATGTTGCAACTGCCACGAGTGTGCAACAGCAGCATCCGCACCGAAATGTATCGCACCCTCATCATAAAATTCAAATCGATGACGATCGCAATGAGCTGATCAACGATGACAACGACGAGGAGGAGGAGGAGGAGGCATCTACATCGGTTCACTTGTAGTTGCTAAAAAAAAAAAGAAAAACATAAACAAATATGTTCCTGATAAAATGTAATACCCCCATCAGTGTCGTCTCACGTAGCTTTAAGTACAGCCCAAGCAGAAGCCGCCTCTACATTCCAGGCGTACGCGAGTCCTGTCTACAATTTCCTTAACTGAACAACTGAAATGAATAATGAATAATGAGTAGTATAGCTGCTCATTTTGTACTTACAACCAAGTGTTCAATTGTACTTTCATCGTAGAGAACAACAACAGCAACAACAACAACAGCAACAGCAGAAACAATGCAAAACAAGGAAAAGTCTTTTTATACAAAGCGGCAACAGCAACAACAAGAAAAATATTTATGAATAGTTTATTTATTGTATAAGGCATAGTAGAAGCAACAATCCGTAGATTTAGCTCGATGTGATAGGCATATTAAATTTGATACACATACACCGTATGTATTATATATAAAAGCTATACGACTGTCATAGTCAATAACAGTAATCCCCGTATTTTGTTAATTTCCTTTCCCTACTACCCCCTTTCCTACCCCTACGCTAAAGATTTACTCAAATCTCGGTTTCGATATAACAGAAAATTTATTGTATAAAAACATTTTGACTGCTGGACTCTTTGCAACTGAATAACATAATGAATATTATAAAAATGATATATACCCTATATACAATATATAGTCGATGTATATGTATGTATAAACAATTGTCAATGGAAATTGTGCTGTGAAACAATGTGTGAGTAAACCAATAAAACGAAAGTTTAGAAAATGAACATGATTAGAAACGCTCGTTATAAACTATATAAGGAATCCATATCAGAGCAAGAATAGTCTGCAGTCTCACATGATGATGGTAGCGAAAGCGTAGTGGATTTTAGCAAAACCGAAGACGAATTCCTTAATTTCCTGTTTTAAAACAAAAAGAAGAAATAGCAAGCATACGAAACGTTTTAATACAGAACATCGTACTTTAAACGATAATGCCTTAAATATATCAATTAATTATACACACAGAATTGTAATGCAATGCGAATGCATTTTAGATAGTATCGTATAAGTTAAGATAACTAGAGATAAATGTATGTATGAAAGTAGAACCCAGTTGCATCTCGAGATATATGTTAAAGGATTCAGTGAATTCAGTGGGCTTTGTGATTACACACACACACACACACATGATAGTGTCGCATAGTGCAATTCCTGTATTCAATTGATTTAAAAAATGTGTAGCGCGTATTTAGATTAGAGATATAAGTACGTATACGTATGTCCTAAGTTTACACCAAGAGAAAGTCACATGAATGTAAAATGCAAATGCGAGCACCCCCAGCACGTGCTCCCCATAATATTTACACACACTTAAAATATATATACATAGATATACAATTATACAATGATAGCATATATTAAATATGGATTTTAAAGAACTCACGAGAGAAAGGAGAGATAAACTACACATAATGAATAAAGCGTAGAGTTATAAGAAATAAATTGCATATTTTTATTTAGAGAAAATATTGAATAAACCGCAAACGGATGAATAAATACATGAAATGAAAACATGAGACTATTGACAAAACAAAATAAATAAACATATATATATGTACTAGACAATTGCAATTTGGATGTTTTTATTGTGGGTATATTAAGAAGCTGCAGGCGTGATAGAGAGGGAAATATGTGGGTCTGTTTTGAGTACTGTCTGATTAACAACTCACTTAATTTAAAAAGAGAAAGAGCGGGCAAAGTTTTCTCGAGAAAACAAAAATTTCTCTTCTAAAAATATAATATATAATATAATATAATTCCCTTCAATACTAATTTTTTCATTAGGCAGGGTATACGAAGATATTGGTTTACCCTAGAATTGTTTTAGCCGATGTTAAAACCTTATACCGAAAGAGCTTTAGAACGAAAGCCTAATAAATCGAACGGGTTGTAGGCAAAATGAGTATTGATAAACTCACACTGTTACACACCTGTACGGAAAGCAGAGTTGGAAATCGTTTCACTGATAACATTAATTTAAACTAAAGTGGTTTATTTTCCCTAATACACTAGTCAATTTATTGAAAAAAACAAAAATAATAATTAAATCTTAAGTTTTTATTTTTTGAACAACTTTTGCATTGTCAAACTGTGCACAGTGGGAACAATTGAAAACTGCAATTAATTGATAGCTTATCGTTCTCTGCCTGCAAATAGATAAGGCCTGTTGCCCTTATGAGTAATTGAATCAGTCCGATTCGAAGTGTTTACCATGGAGCGTTCCTCTTCATCCGCCATGCAGCGGCTCTATGCGGAGCTGGCAGCCGGTGCGTATACACAATATTTCTAACTGTAGTCTCTGTATTAATTCAGTTGTAACTATAGAAAAGTCGAGGAATGTGCAGCTTGAAGAAGAGAATATATTGCTGCGCCATAGACTGAATCGTGCCTCAACTAGCCAAGGCTCAAGCGCCGCTGCCCAAGTGGATGCCAAGATAAAAGCATTTCAGTTTGAGGAAGAACGTGATCAGGCTGTGGAAACTTTGCAATTGCATAAAAAGAAATACAACAAGTTGCACGATGCGTATCTGGAGAAGGTGAAGCGCTGCAAGGCGCTGGAAGAGATGTTCAAGCGCCAAAAGACACTGACGGGGCTGGTCATGAAGTCGGCTATAGACCAAAGGAACTCGGGTTTGTGAATGTGTAAAAAAATGTATCCCGTATTTAACTTACTCCCTCGAGTAGAACAGCAAATGCTGCTGGAGAAGCGTAGATCGCAGCAGAGCGTGGACAACGATCAGGAAGTGAAGCAACTGCAGGCGAAGCTGGCAAAGATGCAGGTGGCGCTGGACGAGTCCTACGACATCATTGATGAAATGGACTTCGAGTTGGAGAGTGTAATTAAAAAACATATAATTTCATATCTATCGTGTGCTTAATCATTCGCCATTCATAGGTTGAACTGCTTGAAATGCAGAATAAGGCATTGCGCGAAGAATTGGAGGCCCTGAAGTCACAATTGGCAGGTGGCACAGTTCAATTGAGATCGCAAGAAGAGAAGGATGATCCTCCGCCCGAGTATGTGCCCGAAGATCCTGGAACTGAGCAGCCGCGAGCACGCAAAGCGGTCTCGTCGCGCATGAGTAATTACTTCCTGCGTGTTGACGACTCCGATGCAGACTCTATAGAGCGTGCCGCCATGACAGAAAGCGTAAGTTAAACCGTAAAAAATACAAATATAATTATGTATTAATGTTATCGATTTCTTTGACAGCTTGTGCAGAATATTGAAGCGGAGAGTCATTCTCTACGGAGAGAGCTTTTACGATCGCGCATGAAAATACGTGCTAAGGTGGAAATGGAGGAGGCAGAAGACAAGGAGCAATTGGAAAAGGCATATAGAGAGAGAGGCCTTAAAACAGAAGAGGATGAAGACTAGGCGAAAAATATACGCATATGTATATTGGACTTTATTTTATCAACTTCAACAATTAATTAATACAGGAACTTTATTTTATAAATTTATACGATATAAAATGAATGACAAAACAATAAAATATAATTTAAACTAAAATTAAATTCAAAAAGTTGTTAAGTTAATTAGTAATATTTTTTTGAAAAAAAGAAACCGTCCCTGTTTTTCAAACTGAATACTACTATTCGGTACTCTTCCAACACTGCCTCAGCAGCAACTGGTTATCGCCCGACCACCACATGTTATCGCTAGACGAAAACACCAGGCATGCATAGCTGCGGTCACACTTTTAGGGAGGCATCTTGTTTTTGTTTTTAAAGAATTTATTTTACTTTTTAATTGTATATTCAACTAAATAGTGACACAATGTCGACATTATTACGTTACACCTTTCTGCTGCTTTCGCTGGCCGTATGCGGTAAGTTGAAAAAATCATGTTAAACGAATGATTTCAGTAATTGGGTGTGGCTGCTTTCTGACTGTTTACTAATTGAAATTGTTTTGTTTGATTACGCACCCAACAACAACAGGCAGCTTAGCCATACGCTGCTACCAATGCTCGTCGGATCAGGATCGTAAGGGATACGACAGCTGTGGAGCCTACAAGCGTTTCAATCGCACCGAACACATCGCCATCGAGTGCAACAGTGACGAGTCGCACATGCCTGGCTCGTTCTGTATGAAGGTGGTTCAGCAGGGACCACGAGGCTTCATCTGTGCGTAACTACACACAAATACTAAGACGATCACATTGTTAACAAGTTTGTTGTTTCACCCTACAGGGGACGGTCGCTGGCGACAGGTAATAAGACGCTGTGCATCTGTCTCCGACACGGGCGTCACAGGTGTCTGTAACTGGGGTGTCTACGAGAACGGTGTCTACTGGGAGGAGTGCTACTGCTCAAGCGATAGCTGCAACGGCGCCGGCCTGCAGAACATGCACAAATCTCTGCAACTCCTGCTCGGATTCATTCTCATGGCCGGCACAGCCAGGTTTATGCGCAGCTAGAAGATCGAAGTTTTCCACTTCCCAGCAAACGAAAGACAAAGTGCCTTATAAACTGCGCCTCACCAAGCTGTTGAAAGCTCAAACGACAATTAGATCTTAGGCGAATCTCAATTATTCTTGACAGACAATTCCATCTCACACACATTCCACGAATTCCGTCCACAAATTTAAATTTAAGCTGATAAAGTTTTTCTACACCGAATCTCGCAAATGGATTAGTTGTTGCATATCGAAATATATATATATAGACAATAGTTCACAATCAAAATTACGATTTCCCCATTTGGTCTACCAATTTTTTCAAGCCACCGTCCACCCAACCAGCCGTGGGATCATTCGCGACCGCCGAATAGATCATGGTCGAGCCGTCATCAAAGTGTTTCATGGCCAAATACGATTGACCATCCTCCAGCCAGACATGGACTTCATTCGGTGCAGGTGGATCCGAGGATGTGTTGTGGCATGCATCGCCAAACTGTAAATCGTATATATCTTGGATTACTCTTTCTCCACTTTCCCTCGTCACTTACCCATTTCTTGTACACCAACATGGGCTGATTGACCTGCGTCCAGCGCAGCGCCTTTAAGTAGAATCTCAAATATGTGTGCACATAATGTTTAATTTGTGTGCACTCCGATCTATTGAACATTGTGAGATCATGTAGTGTTTGGCGGCACAGCACGCGATCCTTGGGCCGGCCCAAGGTCTGGCACATGGACCGCGCAGTGCGATGCAGGCAGTCGAACGTCTCATCCAACAGTTGTGTGTTCGTAATTGGTTCGTATTCATCACTTTGGTTCGTTTTTTTCGAACTCATAAATGGCATCTTGATCGAATTGGCAGGCAGAATTGGTAGCAAATCTTAGATAATTATGGAATTTAAGTATCTGACATTTGGCGTCTTGCATGTTTTAAATTTATTCTGAAACATAAAAAGAATTAACAAAACTTTCAAATGTTATGAAATCGCTGACATCGATAGATTATAACATTTCGATAACAAGTCTTGCGAACACGAATATTTCCGACAGCGCTTAAAACTATGCAACAGCGGAAAACATCCGCCAATTGAAAAATTCGTTTCCCATGACACAAACCTTTTGTGTCCCGGACGACAAGCATAAGGCAAGCAGCGCACTGTTTGCTCCTGCTTCTGCTTTTTAGTGCTGCAATCCAAGACATGATCTCACTTCTGGAATTGCAGGGTATATATATTTTGGCCAGCAGTTTGCACTCACCTATGGAGCAATTTCTGAACCTGAAAAATATATATATATTCCGAATCAGAATCACCAGTGGAGTCGATCTGTCCGTCCGCCTGCCTGCAAGGGTTGGCGTTTTATCCGCGTATTGTTTTAGCAACGAAAATCTATTAAACTATTATATATCTACATATGCTGCCATAGATTCGATTTATCAACAATATATTTATAATATTTTTACGCAAATCAAATAGTAAAATATATTTGCAATGGCTATGATGATTAATGCGAAAATTAAATTCTCTGTGCGTTGAGAGATAAAAGTTTGACAAATCGTCCGAAATTTACATGGTGCGCAATATTTCAGACGTTGGGGTTCGCGTTGGCTGCCATGCGCCGCCGGCTAGATACATACATATGTATGTATGTATGTTTGTATATACTATACAGATATGTGAACTGATGTGTGAATAACTGCACACGTGTGTGTGTGTGTGTGCGTATATCGCACGCTGAGGGGGCGATTCTTTCGAACTGCGCAGTTATAAGAAATCTATTTTTCCCCCTTCTGCCGCTGGTTTCTTAAATCCGACCTGAGTGTGTTCTCGAATGTGGGTTATGAACCAGTGCCACGCGCTGAGCACCACAGCCCCACTCCCCACTTATTGTTGTTGTTGTTGTCTCTAGTCTAATATTTGGCAGACATGTGTGCCGGCCGGTATTTCCAGCAGTTCAACAAACCCCACAACACACAGATGGCTGGAACACCCCAGTCAAGGTGATTAGAGCCAAATTTGCGAAACAATCATTGCGAACCAGGCTAACATGCGCCTCGCGGTTCATCAGCTGATAAAACAATCAAATCAAGTCAGATACATATATTGCATATTATTTACTTTTTATTGCATTGCTTAACCACTAAATACTATAAAAAACATAATTGAAAAACAAGTTCAGTCAATATGATTGAACAATCGTCTCTCTGGACGGGAAGAACTAAGAACTTATTGTCTATATGAGAAATCAAGTGGGAATCGGTGAAATTTGATGGAGGATTATGTCTATAAGATCAGTAATACAACTAGGCTAATGAGTTTTGGCAGTAGCTGCTTGGAATAGGGATCCCTTTGGAGGCACTTTGACTGTTTACAGCTCCAGTTGGAACTGTTCCTGATCCTCAATTTTCAGCGATTGCGTCTTCTTCACCAGTTCCGTTGGGATGGGAACACACTTGCGGAAGGGAGTGCGGGGAGTACCACGCAGCAGGCAGCTGGGGATGTTGCTGGGCGGCGTCTGACTCAAAGGTGAACCACGCAGATTCTTCATGAAGGTGCGTTCATAGATCAACTTGGTGCCTGAAAGAATAAAGAAGAAATGAACTATTAGTCGGAGTCTCATTGCATCAGCCTTCGAGCAGGTGATAAGACAGCTGTGCAAGCACATTGTGGGCTGTGACTGAGTCATGCACATGTGCGGGAAAACTCATTGCGAGACGGTCTTATCACGGGTCTTTCTACTGATTCACTCTACCCAAAATATTTGTCAACTTACCGCCAGGGGTGGTGGAGTACAGGGTGCCGCCGGGTGTAGACGAGTACACCTCGGGCATCTGGATGGGGTCCGAGATGACGATCTTCTTGGTCTTCGACATGGCCACGACGGGCATCATGTGGGAGATGGCTTGGCGAGCAGTGGGGGATGCAGACATCTTTGAGGTTATGTAGAATTCCTTTATTTGAATTGCACTTGCACTTGTTGTAAATCGTAATCGAACGACTTTTGTTTGTTTGCACGAATTGCGTTGTTTGGAATTCTCCCTTTGACTGCGCTTTATCAGCTGTTGCTGCTGCTGAGTACGTACTCGGTTCGCTTTGCGAGCACAATTGACATTCAAAGGCAGAAGGCAGCGGTATTTATACCAAATGCGACGCTGTTCGCTGGCGCGCAGCGCGTAAACAAAACAAAACAAAAACACACACACACACACTAACATGTTACACACACGTGGCTCAATGGCGTAACTGCATTGCGCTCGCTCTCTCACTCTCTGTGAGTGCTTCCGCTCGTCGGCATTCCCCTCTCTCGTTGTTTCGCTCTCACTCTCCCTCTCTGTCTTTGATGACGCTACTGCGCGTTTTCTGTCAATAAGAACATTTTGAATAGGAATTTTTTTTCAGATTCGTCTTAAGGGACGCAAATACATGCATACACATGCACGGGACATACATATGTACATACATAAATGCATGTGTGTGTACTTACATACATATGTACATTATAAATGCAACCTGTTTAAAGCAATAGCACTCGTGTAGGGTTGCCTATACGGAAAAAAATATGGAAAGGAATGCGTATTTTGATGTTGTTTTTGTTGTTGTTGTTTTCAACTCTGCAAAAAAAGGGGGCTCGGCTTAACAAGTAAATAAACAAAGTTAGTCATTACAGCAGTGTTGCCAGTATTAAAAAAAAAGCCAAACTGCTTGGACTTGCAATAAAAAATCTGAATGTATGCATTTTTCGGGGTTCAAAATAAACTAGATAGGTCAAAATTTTCGATTTTATAACGCCATTGAAAGAGAAAAGATTTCTCGGGAAAAAGCAGAATTAACAACACTTTTTCTCTTGTATAATATAATAGTAATGCAGTGTGACACTATCTAAGTACATATCTTTATCTAATGCAATCTATTGAATAACACTAAATGGGCTACCTTCCGTATATAATAACCAATTTAGAGTTATTTAATAGATTGCATTTGATAAACATACTTACATACATAGACTCAGCAAATCAAGTTATAAATTCTTAATAATATAATCATTCAATCAATAAGCTCTGTCATAAATACATCTATCTCAACTATTTACTCTTGATATGCAGTTTTGCTTATACGAGATAAACAAGTATACATGTGCACTTATTTTTGTTTACAGTCGACTGTATCAAATTTATTCAGAAATTTGCGCAGCAATTTGTGAAAGAAATTAGAAACATACGTATAATACAATAATATCTATATATAGCCTTGATATTTGGTAAATATTTAGTTCAATGGTTTTCTTTGTATACCTAAATTTATCCTGAAAACAACGCGACAATAAAAACACAGCAGTTATCCCCGGGAGGAGGGAGAGTAAGGGTGTTTTATTTATATTGCCTACGGGAATTGCGCAGTTTTTAGTTTCAAAACGCAATTTCGTCTTCCCGTGGAAGAAAACCGGCCGGTCTAGCCCGGGAAGTTCATTAAACCCCGAAAATACATATTTAAGTACTTGTTTCGGAGAAGCCTCCCTTCAAGGTGAGCTGACAATCGCTTAAGCCAATTTCTGATAACTCGTTCATTAGAAAGCACCCCTCAAGGCTGATCGGCTGATAAAACCATCAAGAGTCGTTGATGAATTCAGATTATTTTCATTATTTACGTTTTATTGCTTAAGAACTAATACTATATAAAACATAATCAAAGAACAAGTTCAGTCAATATGACTGAGAACTAAACAATCGTCCCTCTGGACGGGAAGAACTAAGACCTTAGAGTCTATATGAGAAAATAGGTGGGAATCGGTGAAATTTGATGCAGGATTATGGCTGGAAGATCAGTTCAATATGCAGGTGTAATACAACTAGGTTGATGGCTTATGAGTTTTGGCAGTAGCTGCTTGGAATAGGAATCCCCTTGGAGGTACTTTGGCCGTTTACAGCTCCAGCTGGAACTGTTCATGATCCTCAATTTTCAGCGATTGCGTCTTCTTCACCAGTTCCGTTGGGATGGGAACACACTTGCGGAAGGGAGTGCGGGGAGTACCACGCAGCAGGCAGCTGGGGATGTTGCTGGGTGGCGTCTGACTCAAAGGTGAACCACGCAGATTCTTCATGAAGGTGCGTTCATAGATCAACTTGGTGCCTGAAAGAATAAAGAAGAAATGAACTATTAGTCTATGAAAGAATAAGTGAACTCTTAGTCGGAGTCTCATTGCATCAGCCTTCGAGCAGGTGATAAGACAGCTGTGCAAGCACATTGTGGGCTGTGACTGAGTCATGCACATGTGCGGGAAAACTCATTGCGAGACGGTCTTATCACGGGTCTTTCTACTGATTCACTCTACCCAAAATATTTGTCAACTTACCGCCAGGGGTGGTGGAGTACAGGGTGCCGCCGGGTGTAGACGAGTACACCTCGGGCATCTGGATGGGGTCCGAGATGACGATCTTCTTGGTCTTCGACATGGCCACGACGGGCATCATGTGGGAGATGGCTTGGCGAGCAGTGGGGGATGCAGACATCTTTGAGGTTATGTAGTAGTTTTCCTTTATATGAATTGCACTTGCACTTGTTGTAAATCGTAATCGAACGACTTTTGTTTGTTTGCACGAATTGCGTTGTTTGGAATTCTCCCTTTGACTGTGCTTTATCAGCTGTTGCTGCTGCTGAGTACGTACTCGGTTCGCTTTGCGAGTCGAATTGTCACCCAGAGGCCGCTCGCAGCGCTATTTATACTGCCCACGCTCTCGTTAAAACTCTCTCCGCGCGCTGGCTCTCTCTCTCTCTCTTCTCTCTTTTAACCTAGCGGTTTGCTGGTGTGTTTTGTTTTGCTTGTTTTGTTTTCACAGAATTTCTGCGTAGTACAAACTGAATGCTATTGCCTTAGTATTAATTATTGTTGTTGTTATTGTTGATCTGATGGCTTTGTTGTTTTCAATATCTTAACCGGGTCGCTTGCTGCAGGCACCCCCCAGACTGTTCGAGACTCATTTTCAGCCTTGAGTCGTCTTGTTGACCGGTTCTAATCTGTTTATCTTTACCGTTTGTATTTATTGGTAAACACAAGAGTTATTCAAGAGTTATTGAGAAATAGCTGGAGCAGCAAGCAAGATCGATTCGCGCGGCGTATCGATAACGAAGCAGATCCCCGTAAGTGAGTCAGGCCGGCAATCGATAGGTGGCGTCGCATAAATGTGTACACACGAAATTAGCATAACGACACGTTGCCGGCTAATTGGCTGACGTACTTCGCAGACCCAGCAGCATATCAATTAAATTGAGCGGCACGATTTGTGGGGGCGACGATGACGCGCTGACGACACAGCGCGATCAACGCATGTAACGTACGTGCGCGGCGTAGTATCGATAGTATTGTTTTAATTATCGTTTTTTGTTGGCTCATCGCCAGAGCCTGTGAACTTGTAATGGCGCCACGTGTAGGACCCTCAATTAAAAAGGTGATTTAAAATTAGCCGCAAATGATTTTTGGCACACTACGCGGCCGCCCACGATCTAAGAATATATCATCTGTGGAACAAGGTCGCGCATACCGGCCACGTGCTCTAGTTTATTATAGCAAAGATCAGACCTTGAATGGAAATGGGAATCGTGCGAGATAGCACGGCCTGGACACGTGTAATTAACCCCATTGTGCCTGTAGAGGGGGGATGCCTGCATATTATTCCATATCTATGGACTAAGTGCTGGCCCCGAAAATCGGGTGATAAACATAAACAGCGCAGCCCTAAGGCGTACGAGTTTTTCTGCCGTGTCATGCCGCACGTAGCCCACAACATAGAACTGCCCTACGTGCGGGTGTCGGCCTATGCGAGATTTTCTCGTGCTCATTCTCACACTCTCCCTCACTCTCTCTCTCTCTCTCTCTCTCTGTCACTGCCCTTATCAACCCCTCTGCCTTTAAGAAAACCCGTTTTGTGCTTGTTGCACGCTTGTTTGTACCTGCGCAGTGGATAGCGTGTCTGGGGGTTGGGGAAATGCGTCTTGGGAAAATGTTCGAAAATGGGTCACAGGTAAGGTCGGCACAATGCCACCTTCCCCATCCCTGTGATCCCTTCTTCTGCCACCCATTGATGCGCTGCCAGACGCTCGCAATGTGTTTTTCGCTTTGTTTGCTTCTGTTTTTCGGCACTGGCTGATGAAATTGCACATTTCATTTACGGCAGATCTAGCTGAGGACTAGCTATACTATCTATCTATATATACATACATACATACTAAATACATACAGATGTACATATAACATTAGCATCTTTATTTCGCTAATACGAATGCGTCGCACGTTGATAGTTTGTTATGAATGAAGCGCGCTCTGGCGTCAAAAACCAGAATAGAGCAAAAGCAGAACGCACAACGAATGCTGTATACCCTTTCCAGATGTGTATTCTATACTACGATCTGTCTAACTGGGAAATTCACTTATTCACGTGCTATAAATATCGTGTGTTTCACACGTAAAAATTTGCCCACTTAATATGTATGCACCGACTACTTGTACTTATCAATTCAGACGAAATTCGTCTGCTCGTTCCATTCACATTTGTCATATATATCGAAAGAGAGAGAGAGGCTGATAAGCTTCATAAACAAAAACGTACTTCTAGTGAACCGAGTAACGTAAACATTTCTATATCTATAGCTACTAGACTAGCGAGATAATGTTGATGGGACGTTTACCTATGTTATACTATATGAAACGAGTTTTTTATATTTTTATGGAAAAACTTGCTAAAATAAGCCACGTGTTTTATGAAACTTCATATACATATCATTTATTATATATACAGGCGATTATATAGACATATTTTAAAAATAAATTTTCGAATTTTCTTAAGAATTTTCGCTGATGCAATCTCTTTGCGAATTTGCTCAGCCTCTCGTCAAGCTAAGCTCGACTGTCAAAGTACTTTGCATTTGAAGTGTAGCAAATTCGTTTCTACGGCGACGTCGATGACCCACATACGCATACACACAAATATAAGGTAGGTATATATAGCTATAAGGCAGCAGATTTATAGCTTGAAGATGATGCCGAATCAGTTGACGTTGTTTATTTGAAATATGAAAAACAAAAACGGATGAAAAACAAAGTGCGAATATCGTGAACAAAAGAAAGGCCCAATAGAAAAGTACCTCCGAATTAATGCACCTATAAATCAGTCGGAGATATTGCAATGTACATATTAAAGATCTGTGAACTTTTCTGATGCGCCCTTTTGATCCGTTCCAGACGGCGTGGCGCAGTGTCAATTGCCCACAGTGAGAGACGTTAATAGTCCCAAAGGAAGATAAGGAATACACTTTGAATTATTCCAAAATATATAAAATATATTTTATGTATTATTCCCAAAAAATGATTTGTATGGTACTTTTGCCTCCCCAGTCGCGTGACATCAATAATGCATGGGAATCTCGGGGATCTTGCTGGAAAAGGGAAGTTAAAGACGTCACATCAATGGAAATTTTTAATTTTTTTTTCATCGAACGAACTTGAAACTTTCGCGAGGAACAATGAACTTAACCAACGCACACGAGCGAGGTTCCTGAACTTTTCGGACTGATCTGTTTTCAGCTTCGATGACTAATTCTTGCAGAAATAGTTTAATAAGATATTTTATCATGCGATCTTGATTATAATTAACATCTTGATTATATAGATTCTTTCATTCTGCACATACGATTTGCTGATAAGATATTTTCCAACATTATGCCAACAATTAATTAGGCTGACTATTTGCTTAGATTGATCGACAAACAAAAGTTCTCTAAACAAAGTTTCCGCATGTTTTTCCGCAAGTGAAACACGAGGGGTTTACATAAGAAAAACTACCCGTAGATATCGTTATCACCATGCCCGAGGCGAAGCCACATTTGCGTAATTGCAACGTGATAAAGTGGGGGAAACGAGCCTCCAAAAAGGTGTAAGTGTGAATTATTTATATTAACAGTAACAGGATCTAAATGAATGCGCTACCAAGAAAGTTTTTTTCACGATTCAGTGATTCCCCCAAATTTATGAGCAATTTAATGCCGATTCACGTATTTCATTTTGAGTGAAATTAGGGAAACTTGATTTCAAATTTGCGCGCCTTGAGCTAGCGCCATCTGTCGTGAGAGCGAAAACAAAAAACATCGTATTAAAATATATCGTTAGAATTTGCGTGAGTGCGTCATCTAGCGCCTTGTTTAATGTATCGATAACGTTGCGCTGCAGTGTTGAGTTCATCGATCGTAATTATTTATTTTGGCGGGAGGTGTGCACACTCTTCGCTTCGTCAAAGGAATTGAAAATTTGTTTAAAATAGTTATAATATTTAATCAATTAAAATAGTTATGGATCTTAACGATGCCGTGCTAACGTGCGCGGTGAACATACACTGGACAAATGCGGTGGGCGTGACGGGGCGTAAACTGGCGTACAAGACGGCAACGTTGCGCTTGGTTCGCAACGATTTGCGTGAAATGTTCGTCGAGGTGACGCCCGAGAAGCTGAAGCCGCTGAAGTTCAAACTAAAGGATATCATGGTGCACAAGAAGTTCATGTCGGAGGGCAAGGCGACATTCAACTTCAAGGCGGAACAGTGCACGCTCTACCTATCGAATGCTCCGCCTGGCACGCTGATGCTCTTCCTACGCACAATATTTGTGAAAATGAATGGATCAGGGCAGGATGATGCCGCCATGGATGAGGGTGCCATGCAGAAGAAAATACGCGAACATATGCTATCGGGTAAGCCCAGCAGCTTCGAAGATATCTCACCCGTGACCACGGCCGAGATGGTTTTGGCGCGCAAAAAAGCTGGTCTAATCCCGCGTGGCACAACAACAACGCCATCGCCGCAGGCGGCCAAAAAGCGGCGCTTCGAGGAACTCAAGACTGGGGCCGATGTGCCCGCTGCCAAAAAGCTATATCAATCATCGCCACTGGCGGACACAGAGGACTCGCTGCGCCTGAGTGCGGAGCAAATGGAAGTGTTGCGCGCCTGCACATCGGGCAAGAATGTGTTCTTCACCGGCTCTGCGGGAACTGGTAAGAGTTTTCTGCTGCGCAAGATCATCTCAGCACTGCCACCAGATGGCACAGTGGCCACGGCGTCGACGGGCGTGGCAGCCTGCCTGATTGGTGGCACCACGTTGCACGCATTCGCCGGCATTGGCGGCGGTGATGCAACCATGCAACGTTGCTTCGAACTTGCATCGCGTCCGGCAAGTGCACAGACCTGGCGCAAGTGCAAGCGACTTATCATCGACGAGATCTCCATGGTGGATGGACAGTTCTTTGAGGTGAGTTAATCCGAGTGGGGCCATGCTTCAGTTTAGATAATCTTTCCTTGCTCTCCTTTCCTGCAGAAAATCGAGGCTGTGGCACGTCACATACGACGCAATGAGCGTCCATTTGGTGGCATTCAATTGATACTCTGCGGCGACTTCCTGCAACTGCCTCCAGTGCTGAAGGGGGAGCAGGGCGGAGCAGCGCATCAGCGCTTCTGCTTCCAGTCAAGCGCCTGGGAGACATGCATCCAGTGCGTCTTCGAACTGAAGCAGGTGCATCGTCAATCCGATCCAGAATTTGTGAAAATACTCAATCATCTGCGCATTGGGCATGTGAATGAGCAGATAACCGCCCGCTTGGTGACCACCTCCAAGCAGAAGATCGAAGGCAACGGGATTCTGGCCACACAGCTCTGTTCCCACACCAACGATGCCAACTCTATTAATGAGTCCAAGTTGGAGAATCTATCGGGGGATAAAGTTCTCTTTCGTGCCGAGGATTCGGATGCAAGTGTCAGCAAGCAATTGGATCAACAGTTGCAGGCACCGTCGCAGCTCTATCTGAAGATCAATGCGCAGGTGATGCTGCTGAAGAATATCAACATTGCCAATGGGCTGGTCAATGGAGCACGTGGTGTTGTGGTGCGCATTGAGAAGGGTCTGCCTGTGGTGCGGTTCAAGAACAATCAGGAATACGTTTGTCGCCACGAGAAATGGATCATCAAAACGGCTACGGGTGGCGTGCTGACACGTCGCCAAGTGCCCCTCAAGTTGGCCTGGGCATTCTCCATACACAAGAGTCAGGGTCTCACACTGGACTGTGTGGAGATGTCGCTCTCCAAAGTCTTCGAGGCGGGTCAAGCTTATGTGGCACTCTCGCGCGCCAAATCTTTGCAATCTGTTCGCATTCTGGACTTCGATGCCAAACAGGTGTGGGCCAATCCGCAGGTGTTGCAATTCTACAAGAACTTCCGGCGACGTCTCATCGACACCAGCATGATACCCCTGGGACCCAAAAACAAGGACAAGAAGCCTGGCGGTGATGCCAAGGCAAGCAGCGCTCTGGCTAAACTCAAGAAGAGCCTCATGAACAAACCTCTCGTATCGATAAGCTAGTATCCAATCATGACTAGTTCCAATTTAAGGAAACTTAAGTATTCTATAGACAATGACTGAAATCGAATAAGGCTTTCCAGCTTGAAGCGCCCGCCATGCTGGAGGCGCTTCAAGGTCGCAACCCTTGTGGAAATCCCTAGCAACTTTTTACCCCTAGACTTATTAACAGAATCTAAACATTCTTATCGCAATAAAACACTGCCTACAAAGATTGAAGAAAAGGGTTTCTATTGGTGGACGTGGGGGAAGGAGGAAACTTAAGCGGTAAAGCTTAATAAAAACGGGAAAAGTAACGTTCCAAGTCGGGATATGTATGTCGTTTCTCCTTAGTAAGGGTCTCGACTTACAGCATCGATCTTTAGAATTCTTTTGATGACTTGAAGAAGGAAAGTCTACAAGATTAACAGTTTGACAAGGGAAGTATATGGAGACTTCTATGGATGAAGTAAGAGGTTAAGGAAGTAACTTGCGCTTCAAGTGGAGTAAACTGAACTAAGTTAGGGAACTTATGCGCAGCTTGTATCTTATCTTAACCAAGGGGAAATGTCTATTTATCCTCTGTATTTAACTGCCTTCGAGCCTTAAAGCCACACTTCCATGTGTCGTTGATTTCCAACTGATTTCACTACAATTTGTATATATTTTATGTTTAATCCTCGTCACAGACTTCGAACAATTGTGGTTTCACTTGAACTAAAGCAGATGTTTCTCTCTTTAATGCTCCTCGGATGCGTTCTCGTCGCCCTTCATGCCGCTGCCGACGGGGCCGTGGCGACGCTCCCAGATTAGACGATGCTTCTGCTTCATGTAGCAGGTCTTGGCATTGGCATAACCGCCCAGATCACCATCTGCAAAGGGTAAGGAATGATTAACATATAATGTTTATAGAAGTAATTCAAGTGATTCCCAGCTTACACTTGGTGAACCAGTTCTCGGCCGCCTTCTGGTATGTGTCCATGAGGGGCGTGCACTTGGCGATGTGATCGGGTGCCTCATAGAGCATGCAATCCTCGAAACGTTGACGCAGAATGTTTAGGACTTCGTTGTCGACCATGCGATCGCGTCGGAATTGCTGATCGGCCTCAAAGCGACAGACGGCATCGTCCGTATAGCATTCATCTATGGTTGGGACGCGACGGAAGCGCTGGTGATACCAATTCGACTTCTGTTGGTTCGGCTCGACAATGGACTCTGCGCAAAGAAGAATTTAATGAGAATCTTCATGTAAACAAACAAAAACAAAGCCGCAAAACCCCATGATTTGAGGTTATGTCATTATGTAATTGCAAAAATTGTTATTAAAGGGGATAAACTGTGTAAGCCACAACAATTGCTATGCCCGAAGTGGAGTATCACTTGTTGTGGAGTATCCATTATAATTTGCAATTTTATTAACAAATTCTTACCGCGAAACCAGGTAACTGGTCCATCAATTGCGTCCTGTACAGATTGTACGAAGCGACCCATTGGGCTGCGCGGCTCCGGCATTTTCCTGTTATCTTCTCAGCACGTACTGCAAAAGGAACGGAAATATATGTTAGTTGTATTTTCTGCCGTTCTCTGCTAGTTTTAAGTGCAACTAATTGTTGCAATCTAAATTTTACCCCAAATCAAAAGCAGCAGCAGCTAAACACAATAAACAGCTGTTTGCTGTAGAAAGAGGTGCAATATATGTATGTGAAAAGAGTATAAAAATATTTGCATACAGTTGGCAGCTCGTTGAGTCTCATTTTTGCGCACAGCCAACTTCACGTGAACAATCGATTAGTGTTTATCGATTGCGCGTTTCTTCGTTTAAAATAACGTATATCGAAAGCCTCGCATTATGTTGCCTCAACATTGTGCAGCATGTGCAACATGTGACAGCATTTGCAACATTGCTCTCCGGGTGGGTTGCTTGCAAAGTTGCAGCTTCCATATATGTACAAACAGTATCTTTTATGCATAATTATGTAGTTTATGTTTAAAACGGAACTAAAGTCTTTGTTGAACTTTTGCAATTAATTAGTTATTCAAGTAGAAAACGTAAATATTTATATTTTGCCCACTGATCTGCCCAAAGGCCAAAACGAGTTTTTGGCAATGCCCTCGCTCTCTCTCTCTCTCGTTATGCTTTGTTCTCTCAGCATTCTCGTGCCGCCAAAATAAAAATAACAACAAAAGCACGCAGGCAAAGAGAGCTTCAGAGAAAATGGTGGTTGCTGAGCGCACGAACGTGAGAGTGAGAGAGATGGGAGGGCGTACTCGTGCTATTCGTACACACGAACTTGCAAAGTATCTGAAAGATTCGAAAGAGAACTGAATGTGGCGAGTTTGCGGCTCATTCTCTTTCCATTTGCCGCGTCGAACGGACGTTTCAGGCAGTTTTGTGGCGGTCGTCAGAAAGCTCGCACGTGCGAACGCGTCGTCAAAAGAAGCACAAAACAAAACAACAACAGCAACAACACAAATAAAAGAAAAACAAAACGAATACGAAAAAGCGAAAACGCCGTGTATTGTATTGTATTGTATTGTGGCAGAGTGCAGCCTTTTTCGCGAGTGTGTGTGTGTGTGCGTGTGTTTAGTGTGTTTTAAAAAGAAGAGCAAAGAGCAAAAATTCTTAATAAATATTCAATAGCGACAAAAAGCGAATCGTTAAAAGAATGCAAAAATATTTGCAAGCACAACAAGCATATTAAGAAGCAGGCAAAGAGAGCAAGAAGAAGAGCAGCGAAAATATAACAACAACAACAAAATAAAATTAAAATTGTATAAAAAAAGTTTATAAATAGTGCACAAACAAGAGCCGCATTAAGAATTGTCAGGCGACGTCGTCGCCAGCGGCGGCAGAAGCAGCAACAGCGACATCGGCGTTTGCGTCTGTGTCTCTGTGCCCCCTTCCGCGCGCCCTCTGTCTGTCTGTCTGTCTGAGGCGCGCTCGTGTGTGCCTGTGCGTGCGTGCGTGCTTTGTACACGTGTGTGTGTGCGTGTCTGCCTGCTTTCGTGCGTGTGTGTGCGTGTCCGGCCGAGCCGGTGTGGTGTCCCCGTGTCTGTGTCTGCCGGCCTGCGTCTCCGTCAGCGTCGCTGCCAGCGTCAGGCGCAGCGTATTCCCGTCGGTTTCTCAGTCTCGGCATTCGTAGCAGCGCTGCGTCGTCGTGCGGTTTTTGCAGCGCCAAGATAAAAGTTCAAGACGAAGAAGAAGAAATACAAATGCGAAATTCTATTGCGACGCCCAAGTGGAAATTAATTTATGGCACAAAATCTAATAAGTGAATGACAACAACAACAGCAACAAGAAGAACGCAGCAAACAGCATCAGTTGTCGCAGTCGCGTCGCAGTCTCGTTGTCAAAGTGCGCACAAGTTTTAAATTTAGAAAGAAGACAAATTTAAGTATTGCTGCGCTTGCTGCAACGCTGACGCCGGCAGAGCAGCAGCAGCAGCAGGCAACACGCGCGCCAATACAAAAGCTCTCATAGAGAGAGACAAAGAGAGGAGACACGTAAAGAGAGTGTAAGAGAACGGACGTCGACAGCGCAGCGCCGTCGGCAAATGAAATGAAAGAATAAAAATACGACGCGAAGCAGCGTACAAAGTGCCAAATTGTTAACATGTATTCAAAATAATAATAATATTAATAATAATTAATTAATCACATAAATAAATGCAATTAAAAGTGAACGAAAAAAATGCTGTCGACACCGACGCCGAGTGGCAATTTTAACAAAAGCGAAAGAAATGCGCGAAATTGTTAACGAAAGGATGATGTTGTTGTTGCCGACTTGAGAAATCGTTAGAAATTCAAAACAAAGAAAATCAAAAACAAAACAAAGCAAACCAACAAATTTGAAGCGCGACATAACGTCAGAGAGTGCGAGTGAGACAATTGAGAGAGCGAGACAGAGAGTGCAGTGTTGTATAATGACCGAGTACGTGACGCCAAACATCAGCAGCGTGCTGAAAAACTTTCAGACAAGCGCTACGAAAAGCCTTCAGGGTCCCGCCGTAGCGCTGATCAAAAAGGAAATACTCAGCTCGCCGGAGCCACACGAGCTGCACCATCACCATCCGCATCCACATCATTCGCATCCGCATCACCAGCACCAGCATCACCTGCACCATCACCAGCAGCATCTGCTGCAGCAGCAACGGGAGCAGCAGCATCCGCATGAGGGCAGCAACGGCAGCAGCAACGGCGGCAGCGGCAGCAACAGCAACGGCAGCAGCAGCAATGGCAGCACCGGCTGCAGCAGCATTGCCGGCGGCATTGGCAGCGGCAGCACACCTTCCTCTGCTGCCACCATTTATGTGGCACCGCCATTGCCCTTGCCACCGGAACTATCGCAACCAATACTATCGCAACCGGATTCGAGCTGCGGCGAACTGTATGAGACGCGACTGGAGGGCAAGACAATTGGATGCTTCTCTGTCGGTGGCGAGATGCGTCTCTGCTTGCCACAGTTTCTCAACAATGTGTTGAACGACTTCACACTGGATCAGATCAATCGCATATTCGACGAGTTGGGCATCTCGTGCTCGCAGTGTACACCCGATCAGCTGGTGGAGTTCAAGGCCGCCAAGATATTGCCCTCGGATGTCAAGGGCAGTGGGTTGATAACGCGCACCGATGCCGAGCGCCTGTGTGCCGCATTGTTGCATCGTTCGGATCGAAATAGTTATGTGCCGGTGGAGAGTCTGGCCAAGGGTGCCCTTAGCTTTCAGGTGTATCACAAGTGCTTTGGCAAATGCGAGGGTATCTGCACGCCGGACATGTACTCGTATCAGAAACCCACGTGCATCAAGTGCCTCCAGTGCGAGGGTTGGTTCTCACCACAGAAATTCGTCGGTCATGTTCATCGTAAGTTCGAGAATCGCACTTGCCATTGGGGCTTCGATTCAAGGAATTGGCACGACTATCTTCATGTCGCGCTCGATGTGGAGAATCGAGAGAAATATCAACGTATCCTGGATCAGCTCAGGGAGGTTGAAGTCAAGGAGATGCACAAGTGCGAATTGGATCACAAGAAACGAAAGGTGAGTCTGGTTTTCTTAATATTACTTTTTGTTTTTCAAATAAGGGTGCGCTAAATGAATTTTAGGTTTTAGTAAAGTAAGGAGAGGTTTTTATCTATGCGATAAAAATACTTGAAAATTTAAAATTTCTTGCATAGTTTATATGCGTTGAAGAAAATTAATCAATAAATTTTGATATGATTTCATTGAAATTGTTCTTTATGTGTACAATCACGTGATTTACATATATAAAAATCTTAGTCACGGGTTGTCATTCATTTTCAATCATAAAATTTCATAATCATAAAAATTACCATTTTCGGAAATGTAGGTTAGTATTTCCATATTTCGTTTATTTTCACATATCCAGAACGTTCAGAACATTATTAATTGAATATGAAAAAAAACACAAGTTTTCAAATTTTTGATCTGTTAACTTTATTTTTTAAATCAAAAACTTCGTGTCCTGTTTTGTCTTCTTTTCTTATATATCCGTTATTATCATCTTAAGCAATCCTGTTTTTGTGAGGGATACCTTGCTGCCCTGTATGTTACTTATTTAGAAATAAAAAAAACCCACTTTGGAATAGTATAAAGATTATCGCGGATAAGAAATAAAGAGTGGAAAATTGGTTTAATATCTTACAATGAATATCAATTTTTTTTCACTGTGAATTGTTGTTTCTCAAATGAGATTTGTAGAACAGAAAAAAAAGAAATAAACTTTGAGAGGTTAATAACAATTTAACGATCTTTCCAGCGAGTAGCTTTCATTTTATTCACAATTAATTGAAACTCGCCTTGTCCATACTCGCATCATTCATTCACTCATTCATACTCATTCATATTTAATGCGTGATTTTTGAGTGCTTTACGACGCGTTTTATTGGCCTGCGCCAACACGACGCTGCTTTGCTCCTCGGACTCATCGACATGCATTAATAAGTACAACAACAATAACAACCATCGTACATCATGCGTAGTTAGCTAGTTTCGTTAAGTTTTAGTGCGTTGCGCAGCAAGTTGGCATCCCGCTGCGCCGTTAACTGCGCCCTAGCGACGACGCAAGCAGCACGGCAGACGTAGCAGAGCAAAGGCGCCGCCGTCGGCTTTTGCACACCTCCAACAGCAGCAGCAACAGAAGCGGCGCCCACAAGCGTCGACTGAGGCGGCGCCATATTTGGTTGTCGTTATTGTTGTTGTTGCTGTTGCTGTTGTTGTTGTTGTCTTCTCATTCTCATTCACTTTTCGCATTCGCAGTCAATTCGATCTTCTTTAACGACATTTCGTTGCTGTGCGCGCACACAAAAAAAAAACAAGAACAACAACAAGAAATACAAAAAGGCAAGTCAAGCGCGCTGACAGAGATAGCTAGATAGGCAGCGCCGCAACAACAGAGCGACAGCGCAAAACAACATTTAAAATTTATAATACACATTTTTATAATTTTATTATTTATTTGTTTTTGTTGCTGCCTTTGTCTTTGTTGTTGCCTTTGTGTGTGGTTGCTATGCGTCTATTGAAATGTCAACTGCAATTTGCCGCCGCTTTGCATATGTCTCAATTGTCGTCTCTTTTACACCCGCAATAAGCACAGAACAGCAGCAGAGGCAGTGACAGCGGCAGCGACGACAGCAGCAGCAAGAACGAACAACAACAACAACAGTGCTGCTCTTGACTATTTTTTATAGCTGTTTTATTTATTTAAACTACTTAATTTTATGCTTAAACAGCGCACTCGCCTTTTTTGTTGTTGTTTATTTTGATTACAATAAATACCAGCGTTTTTTTTGTGTTTGGCCCAAAGCTTTTTTGCAGTTGTTGCGTGCGTACTGCGCAGCCAGCGCGTCTGCTGTGGCCATGGCCGAAGCAACCGATCGACGCTTCGACGCCGGCAGTCAAGTCAACGTCGACGACAACTTGTCTCTGCTGACGTCTGTTTGCTGGCAAGCAACGACAACAACAACAAGAGCGTTTATTATTTTTAGTATAGCGCACTGTCAATTCTGATACAAATCGAACGAAATCAATCGATACGATTGTTGCCAAGCCAATCGGTCAATCGATTTGCATTTTTCACTGCACAATTTATCGTCGCTGTCAACTTTTTGCCTGTCATTGTCGCGACATCGACTGCGCAGCTTCAATGTTAAAATCTACAGCAAATACTTTGTAATAATATAATGAGCAGTAAAAAGGGCGTGTGGGGCATGGCCAGAGGGCGTAGTAAAGGGGCAACGGCGCCGACGTTGCCTGAGCAAGGGCAAAAATAAATCGCAAAAAACCGGTTAGCTTTTGTCTGTCTGCTGTCTGCTGCTGCGCTGCTCTCCCTCTGCGTTGTACTCCTGGTCTCCCTCTCGCTCTCTGCCTCTCTCTCTTTTGTGCTCTCTCTTTGAGTGCGCTGCTTTTGTCTGGGGCGCCGCGCAGTCGCAGCCAGCGGTGTTTGTTGCGCAAAAAGGGAACACACAAACTTAGTACATACAGAGATAAAACAATAACAAGCAGCGACGCAGACGCAGCAGCAGCAGCACAGGCAGTTGCCAGCAGACAGCGACAGTGTGCAAGAGAGAGAGAGGTAGGGAGAGCGCAGCATGCAAACAAAACTCAGCTTTGAAATGCCAATGAACGTGATAGACGACGACGGCGACGACGACGACAACAACAACAACAAAAACAATAACGTCGACGACGACGACGAAGCTGACGTTGTCACGAGGCGCAGACTTTGACTGAGCAGTCGGCAGACCTATTGTGTTGTTGTTTTGCCTGTGCCTTTGCGTGTGCGTGTGTGTGTGTGTGCCCTTCGCAATTGTTGTTGCTAGGCTTTTTCTCTTATTTTCTTATTGTTTTTGCTTGTCCGCCTATTTGTGACTAATCAAGTTGGCAGCCCTCGCAGCCGACGCAAGAGTTGACTTTCGCTGTTCGTAGCCAGTGTTGCCAGAATAGCCAAATTTTATAAGAAAAAGCTGATTGTGTGGAGTTGCTTATATTAAAAGAAGCTAGAAAAAGCGAGATTTTACTCTATACTGCAATTGATCTTAGAAAAAAGCCAAAGTTGCCAGCACTGCTCGCTGTTCTCTCTCTTTATCTCTCTCACCCGCCTCCCACAACTGTTTCTTACATAAACCGCAAATTAGAATCATTTTGAGACGCAAAACGTTCCGATTGGAATTCCATATATACATATTTTTGTTTTTAATTTTTCTCAACACAAACAAAAACGTTATCAACGGGTTTTGCTTATCGCTCATAATATTAACCAAATTTACATAAAATACTTAAATCTTCTTAGTATGCTCGAAAGTATATACACAACAGACTTGATTTGTCTTGACTTTTGCTTGCTTTTTGTTTATCCGTCCGTCCGTCGTGTTTTTCTGGTTGTATGCATGAAATTACAAAGCGAAAAGCGAACGCATAGCACGTCCCAAGCAGCGTCAAGTCGAGAGAGTTGTTGTAATCCATTGGACACTCTCGTTTATCTTATCTGCTCCCAGGCCAGGCTGATAAAGTCAGCGAAAATATATTCGCTGACCACGTTTTAAATTGCCAAAAAAATAAAGCAGCAAAACACACAAACACATTCGCACTCTCACACACGCAGTCAGGGTTACGTTTAATCAGCCGATCCGTAGAGCACAGCTGATAAGATCGCTTGACTCTCTCAGAATCTTTAAATATGTCGCATAGAGTAGATTCCTCTCTCTCTCTTTCTCTCTCTCGTTCTTCCTCTTTCGGTTCATTAAACATCTGGCATTATAATTTGATTAGTGATCAGAGCTAATTGGATTGTCATGCTAAAGTCACATTAAATAGCCTTGGAATTTCCGAAACATATTTTGAGGTTAACTGTTTTGAAAGTGTTCTGAAAGTAACTAACACTAATTAACTAGAAAAATATAAAACACCTCTTAAGTACCCCAAATGTATTAGAAACTTTTTATCTTTACTATCGTATACGTATCATTAACTCTACAAGTAACTTATCCTGCAGATCTCTCTAAACTGCCTTGGGCAAGTGTTGTGCGCCCCGGTCCAATGACTGTTGTTGTACTTAGTATAATATAAAACTTAAATATATTTACATATATTATATAGTATAGAATTCTACGTGTATATATTTTAATACTCTATGTACTCCACATGTGTGTGGCTGATTATTAACCCCAGGGATTTGCTTCGGTGAGCTCGTTTGTTGTTGGGAGAGCTGACAGTTGGCGATGTGATAAGCGCGATAAGCCGTCGAGCGCTTTTTTTGCGCCATAAGCTCTTGCTCTGGACCCCCCGTCCCCTCTCTCTGCTAATACTACTCGTTGATCTAAGTATGCAGTAGGCAAAAAGCCCGCTGGCCAGTCTCGAGACCTCCTCGCGCATCATCATGTCATGTGATGTTCGTTTTGCAGTTTCTATTTTTTTGCTCTCTATGGTTTTATACCCAGCTTTATATGTGAAAAGGGTTTTATTTGTTGTAAGTAAGCTTTTTGAAGAACCACATGCTTTTTGACAGCTATATGGATTGTTTCAGATAAGATCTCTGGATTAATTTGGCATTTAAAAGAAACTTTTTAGTTTTGGTTGTTTTTTGTTATTTTTTAAAGTTTGATCAAATTAATTTTACACGATGAATTGAATACTTATTTTGTTTTCGGGACTTACCAACACTTAAATAGTATTAGTAGACTAAATATGCTGTTGATCTGAAAACTAACTATTTAATGCTCAAAAAATTGTATGTTAAATTGTTGTTTTTTTAATTTTTTCAAGACTTTTTTTAAAACAATTAGAATGCTAAAATTAGGTCAAAAATTGTAAAGCAAATTTATCATATACAGTGTTGGTTAATCAGTGCAGGGTATTTAACAGTCGAGTGGGCTTGCCTGTTGTTTTCCTTGCTGTGTTTTTTTTGCGCTAATACTTAAGTCCTAAACGAAGCGAACCAAAGGCAAGGTCTCTCAAGGTGTGGCCCGCTCTTGGCCCCACCGTACTTACTGCTTGCCATGTTCTGAGTACTTTTGCATACGTTGTTGTTGTTGTTGTTGTTGCTATTGCAATTGTTGCTTGTTGTTGGGACAGGTGTGTGTCTGCCTGGCTGAAGCTCTCTCTCTCTCTGCCTGCTTCTTCTTTCGTTCCCGTCGAGTTTTATGCGTCGTTTATCGTCCGATCTTAAATCTAAATAGTTTGCTTGTTGTTGCAGTTTCATTGGTGCCCCCCCAGGGAAACGAGAGAGACAGAGAGAGAGTCAGACTCAGACCCAGACCTAGAGCCAGACTCGAGACGCCGACAACGTCGTGGACCTGTCCCCACACACACACACACACTTTGTGAGTGCGCCTCTTTCTCCTCGCGTCTCTCTCCACTTAGCAAATGTTTAAAAATCATTCTCGTGTTTATTTTAATTAAGCCCAACGATTAAATTCGAATGTTCGATTTTTGTTGCCTAATTATATTGGCGTTTCTCGGTGTTGTTGTTGTTGCTGTAGCAGTTGTTGCTGTTACAGTCTGTTGTTGTTCTTGTTGCGTATCGTTTTTCAATTGACTTGAGAAATTCGTATTTATTTTTTTTTTATTCGCACACAGAGATTTGCGAAAATATTTAAATAACCGAAACGTGTTTCAACATTTTTATTTCATTTGATTTTCGTTCGATATTTTTCTCTTTTTTTTGTTTGCATCTCTTTGCTAAGGTGCAAATTATAATGTAAATATTTTGTCAACGATTTGAGCAATTGTTGTTGTTATTATTAGTATTTTTAGGGACTCATGATTATTCAGAATTACAATACATAAATCATGCAGTGAAGAAATGCTTTGAAGATTTGCTTACATATTGTATTAGCTTTATTTGTTTTAGATTTTGAGAATTAAGCTAGCAGATTTTATGAAGAATCTCAATGATAAATTGTGTAAATCTTCCTAATAAAATTTATAATTTATATTTTTTTTCTGATTGATTTTTATTTTATTGTAAATGTTTTAAAATGTTTGTTTGTTTCTTGAGACTTTTGCTTGAGGCTTTTATAAAATGATATTACGGAGAAGAACCGAAAACAACTGAGATATCTTCATAGTCATTTTAGTTGAGATTTAATAATATTTGTTTTTTAATTTTTTTTTAAATTGTTTTTTTTTTTTTTTATAGTTTGTTTTTATTACCTTGAAAATGCAACTTCCGTGTATTACATATTTGTAGTTTTAGTGCTTTCTTTTTTATTTATTTATTTTTTATTTTCTCCGTTCCTGGTAGAGCATTACGCATTCGCCACGTTGCTGTTGACATTGCACTCTGGAATTTGTATTTATTTTTCGCGCAATTTGCTAATAGGCAATGACCTCGTTTTGCCTTGTAGTTGTCTCTGTTGTTGTTGTTGTTGTAGCTAGTGTTCGACTTTAAATGTGTTACAAATGCCTCAACTAAGTTGTGTTTATAGTAGGTATTATGCATATAGTACTATATAGTGTAGTATATTGAGTATTTCGTATATATTGTGTGTGCACAATCAAAGTTGATAACGACGTAAGAAACTTTCGCCTTATCACATCGCGGGGTCTCGCTCGTCGCTTGGCAATATGCTTATCAGGCTTTAAGAAAAATAGCGCTTATCTCTCTCTCTTGGTGGCGTATCCATATCTATCCGGACTGCGGCAGCGGCACCTTTAGCACCACGTCTAAGCGTCGTCTTCCGTGGCAGACGTGACAGAATTTGCATGCGGCGATTAAAAGAGCGACGCGTATCGCAAATCTTCTTGGGGCCGACTATGCCTCGTCTTCGTCTCGCTCTCTCTCTCTCTCTCTCTCTTGACAACAACGATGGTGCTGCAGATGATGATGATGACGTTGATAATAATGGCCATTTCACACACAAATACAAACACACACACACAGACTTGCATCGAGCGAGTTGTTTACAAGCGATTTCCTAGTGTCATTTCCCATGTTCGCGCTGGCCAACGTTTCCGTCAGGCGTCGCCCCGGCCTCCTTCCCCCTACCTTTCCCCCCGTTTCCCTCTTCGACCTGCTTGTCTCCTCCGCCTCCTTGAGAACTGACAGTTTACACCTGGCACAGGTGACGGTCTATGACGGCGCTGCAGCGACTTGCTTCACTGGTTCAGGTTCAGTTACTGGTTCTGCCTCTGCTTCTGGTTCTGGTTCTGCTGCTGCTGCTGCTGCTTCTCCTCCTGGTCTGCTTTCGCACCAAGTTTGTTTCCTTCCTATTTGCCTAACGGTTGCGTATCGCATTGAGCGGAAATTTGCGAGGGGCAAAGGGGTGTCGAGAGGTACTGCAACTGTAGTTACAGCCCCCTATTTAAGCCTAGTTAAAAGGTGCTTCTCTCTCCTTCTCTCTGTCTCTGTACCAACAACAACACAATCATCTTTCTAATTGACAGTCAATAAGAAACTCTGCACAACAATAAGATTTCCCATAATTGTTGGCAATTAGCCATTAAATGATATGAATTTTGGTTTCCCATTCAATTTTTTTATCAATTTGCAAAATTGCAAGAATGGAATGGAATGAAAAAGAAGTAATACCCATAGGTATTTTCTCTCTATTTATACTGATTGCTTTGCTCCGGCGATAACAAACGATAATTTTCTTTGATGATTAAAACTTTGTTACATTTTGCCAACTTGTTGCGTTGAAGGGGAGAAGAAAAGGGCGAAAGAGTGTGCAAATAGTTTGCGAATGTTGACAAAAAAGTGAAGTAAATTATGAATAGAATGATGATTGGGAGCTCAATTGAGGTTAGTTTTAGTGAGAGGAAAATTTGGCAACTCAATTGAGGTTAGCTTAGTTGGTAGAACAATATTTGAAGACTTAAACAAGATTAGGTTAGTTAGTTAGAAAGAAGAGTGTAGCTTGAAGTCTTAAGGTTAGTTGAAGTTTAGAAGAAAAGCGGAAGAGTTCAAACGGCAGCAAATTTCCGCATGGAATCCGAAGAAGAAAGTAGTTAGGTGCATCGATTAAGGTTGAGTATACTTTGTTCAAGATTATGTTATGTACAATTAAGCAAAAAAGTATAATGTATCAATGAAGAATCATATTTAATGGCTCTATTGTGATATGGTCTCTTTTTTTGAGAAGTCAAAGGTATTATAAATAGAAGAAAGAAGTTTAGAGCATCGATGAATAAGTTTGGCTAAAGAGTTTTAACAAATATTTTCAAACATATTAAGCGAAAGTATGTAGAAATTGGCAGAAAACTAAATTAAATGAAGAAAGAATCAAAATTAAAGACTTCATTTTGATAAGACTAGTTTGGAACAAGGTTCTACTTAGGCTTTTTAACTTTAATGAACTCTCTTTGCTTATCAATGTTGTATGCATTTGGAAATCTGCACCGAAATACGCAACTTGCAATGCAGACAAACCCCATTCTATCCCTCTTCTCCCCCTTCCCTCTCCTCTTGCTCTTGCTGTTAACCTTGTTGCAATTGCAATGGTTTCAGTTTCTAAACGGTTTTTGGTTACACCTTTTGCACTTGTCAGGCACCAAATTGATTGACAGCAATTGTAATTGGAGCAGCAACAATTGCAGTCAGTGTTGGCTTTATGCAACTAACTGGAGAATCGCTCCGAGCCCAATTGATTCGTCTGCCAACCTCCGTCTCTCTTTCCCTTTCTCTCTTTCTTTTACTAGGCGTGGCAAGTGGTAAAAATCTTGAAGGTAAATCCCGATAACTGTCGTGTCTGACTGGAACTATCTGCCAAGTACTTTCACAAGCGACAGCAACAACAACAAAGTTGTGTTAGATTTGCGTGCTGCAGCTGCCTTTATTGTTAATGTTGCTGCTGTCGCCGTAGTTGCTGCTGCTGCTGTTGTTGCTGCTGCTGTTGTTGGGTGGGTGTTTTGAATTTCAACGGCTACTCGTGTTGAGCATCGAGCCAAAAGCCGTCAAGAGAAATTCTAGACGTTTTACACGTCAAATGTGGCTGCTGCTGTTGTTGTTGTTGTTGCTGCTGCTGCTGCTGCTGCCGCCTGTCAGTGCGCATGAGTGAACATTGAGCCGAGTGTCTAGCTATGTTAGAGCTGAGCAACACAAAAAAAAATAAAACCAAAACAAAACAAACAATAACAGCCGCGGCAGTAACAGCAGCAACAACAACAACAACGTCGACAACAACGTCAATTGTAAATTTCGCGCGACATGGCGGCAAATGCAACAGCAGCAGCAGCAGCCCCCAAAGCGCAACAACACCCCAGTCGAACCTCCCAGTCTGCCTCTGCCCCTGCCACCTTCTCGCTTAGTACAACACGTCAACGGCATTTGTTCGTTGTAAATGATATTGTCGTCACACGAACACACACACCAATACACACACCAGCACACACACATACACTCGACTTGGCTGCAAGTTTGGTTGGTGCTGCGAGGATGCCACAATACTTATGCCTCAATGTGCCTCAAGACAGCGCAATGACGTCGTCGCCTCGATACACTAACAAACATTTGCATTAGGCTCGTTACTTAGGCACCCTACACATAGTTGTAGGGCATATGCACTGTGCACAGGCAGTTTGAAAAAGGTTAGGCTTGAAGAAACCAGTGTGAAACAATTTTCGTAGCCATTATTACATAAATAAATATAATAAATAAAGGTATGTAAATAAAGTATAGAAAGAATTTCGTAATGTACTTAATATAAAAAAGGAAAAATTGAGTGAATGAGTTTTATACATTAATATTATATAAATTAATAAAATTCATAGCATGAATGGAGAAGAAATAAACAAAATGAATAGCAGATTTTTAAATACATATAAATATAAAGATATACTTCTTTAATATTGACATTTTCCCAAGGAAAAGTAGAGCCAAATATCAATAAAATCATATTTGTAATAATTTAAAGATGATTTTTTGTATGGAAAAAACTGATTTTTTTGCATAATATGTTATTATTAAGCAGTATCCATGGTTTAAATGTTTAGACAGCTTTAAAATTATTTCAAATAGATAACTTACTTAATTAGAATTATTTATACTTAAATTAACCTACAAAAAATTATTTTCCTTTTTTTCTCCATCTCACTCTTATTCTGAACTCACCTTCACTCGATTGCGCACTCTTTGTCTTACCTAAATTCCATTGCAATTCCTTGTAGCGCACCTGAGATTCGTTGCAATTTGTTTTTTCCACTCATCCTCATAATTTTAGGTGTCTTGCCTTGCCCAACGTTGTTGTTGTTGTCGCAGGCAACTGAACTATAAAAAGCGCGGCCAGTTTGCATTGTTGTCATGAGCCGCCCTGCTCCCCTTCCCCCACCCCTCTCCCTTTCGAATGTAATGCAACCCTCGACAACAGCAGCAGCTTTACTGCTGCCCCCTCCCTCACTGCAGACGTCGCTTTTGGGTTCGTTTTAATTGGCGCACGCAAATTGCGCGCACATAACCTCAAACACAGAATGTGCCAGCGTCACCTCCCCCTCTACCCCCCTGCCTCTGCTCCTACATTGCCCCCGCTGACTGCTGTTGTTGCTGTTGATGACGTCGGGCAGGCACGCGACTTGGGCTAATGAAACATTAGAAGCTGACAAGGCGTCGTCGAAGACGCTACTTGTCTGTGGAGGGGGTGGTTGGAGGCGGGTTGCAGAGGGAAGAGGGGGAGGAGGTTTGTCTACTTGGGGGTGTAATTATAACGTAACGTGCATTTAACAATTCTGGGCTAACGTTGTTGCTGTTCTTGCAATCAACGAAATGTTTGACTGACGCGCAGTCATTCTATCTCCCTCTCTTTTGCTCTCTCTTTCGCTCGCTTTTGCGCTGTTGTTTACGGAAATATTGACGCAACAAAGCAAACCAAAGCGAGCGACCTCTTTATTGCCCCCTCGCCGACCACTACAGCCCCCTCCTCCCTTACCACACCTTGTGGCTTACCTGGCGCACTTGACGCCGCATTGTGCAATCTATTGACTTTTTACACGTGACAGGCGACTTGAGAAGTCTTTCTCGCTCTCTGTCTGTCTCTGTCGGCTCTGGTCAAGTGTCTGCGGCGTCTTAGCCACGACGTAGTTGTTGTTGTAGTTACCCGTCTAGCCGAGTGCGCCCTTTGCGGCTTATGTAAACGGCCAATGCGGCGCAATGCGTCAACTGTTGCGCCTTGTCGTGGCAATCCCTGTCTTATCAGCTGCAAAAGTACTACAATTGCAACAGCAACAACAACATCATTATCAGTGAAATCCTTATAGGATGTATTGATAGTATACACTTTGAGAGGGTGCATATTGTTTTTTTGATGACACATCGATCATTTCATCAGTGGGTTAAAATGTGCAAAAGGGAACATCTCTGATTTTAAAAAAGTACAAAGTATGTTATTTTTTGTAAGAAATCTACACCAACTTAAGTTAAATTATTTTCTGTTTTTATTTAATAATCGGATTTCTATATAACACATGCAACAATTCATAATTTCATCTTCCGCTACCTCTTCACAAGTCTTGTCAAAATGAAATACAATTATAAGTTATATACGAACAATCAGTGAAGTCTTATGCCACAAACTGCAAGAGTATAAAACCTTCGACATAGTCAAGTCATAGCTTTCTGTCTCGTCATTATCATCCCCCTCTGCTTCTTCTTCCTCTTCTTGGTCAGTCATATGTAAGTGTTGCGAGGGGTCTCTAATCAAATTGCAGTTTTGAACTTGATTCGAGCAAAAAAAAAAAAGAGACTCAACCCAACTCGCAGTCAGCCTGTTGGCAATTATTTGGGCCGCATAAACCGGTTGCCAATTGCCAATTGCGCCAACTGCGCGTTGCCAATTGCGAGTTGCCAACAGCAGCAGCAGCGGCGACGGCGGCAGCAATAGGCCAAAAATGTTGGCCAAAACACAAATTTGTGGGCCAATGTTGCCGCTGCAATTGTTGTAAGTGGCAGTTGGGGAGTGAGAGAGATTCGAGTAGAAAAATTGGAAATTTATTAAAGAGAAAATAGTTCGAAATTTGAGGAAAATAAAGTCGAAATTATTTTGAAGGTTGAATTCATTATGATATGTACAATAAAAATTACTTAAATAAATTTTATAATAAACATTAAGTAAGATGAGAGTAAATTGTGTTAGTTAAATTAATAAATATAATCAAACTCACAAGGCAAACTAAAAAAAAAAAAAAAAAAAAATATACCAATTTATTGAAGTTCCTGTAAAGCCCCCCAAAGAAACGACAAGCAAAACTACTCAAGCTGCATTAATTGTTGCATGCAACATTTTTTTGGGCCTGCTGCTCCTGCTCTTTTTTCGGTTGCCGTTGCACGTTGTAATTGCAACTGCAACAAGTTGTTGCCATTGCCATTTAAACCAATTGCTGCCACTGCCGACGACGACGACGACACGCCCCCATTGCCACTGCCGCCTACTTGCGCCTCAATTATGCCAATTGCAGTTGCGCCGCCATGACCTTAAAAAGGCAACATGGAAATGTCTGCCTCACCTGCCCCACATGCCGTGGCAACTGCGACTCGGCGACATCGTCGCAGTCTCGAGTTATGCAATTCTTCAGGCGGCAGCCGTTTTTTGGCTAAAAATATTTTAAGTGGTTTTGGCCAACATTTAGCTAAGGTTGTCGCGCTTCGCATTTGACCCACTCAGCTGCAGCGGCAGCAGCGGCGTCGCCTTTAACTGCCAATGGCAATTTTCCATTTGCCATTTTCCATTTTCCATTTATTCCGTTTTTTTTTTCAGTGCGCGCATTTTCCAGTTAATTATGCCGCACATTGTTGCCAGTTGTGTCGAGTTGTCGAACAGCCGGCAACCTTGTCCAGTTCTGTGGTCAGGAACTCGCGTGAACACCCCTTTTCCCACACACCCACCTCAGACGGTAACAGCCAAGCAGCTCATGTGAAATTCTCGCGAAATTCTCATGAAATTCGTTTGAAAATTATTCATATTTTCCTCGTGAGTTTTCTTTTTCAGTTTTTCCCAAAATGAAAATATTTTGTTCATTAACAAAAAAGAGGCGACACAAAAAAAAAGTCGAGAAAAAATTTGCGCAGACATTCAATGTGAATGTGGGCGTGGTCCACCGCGCCGACGACAAACAATTTTGACTGCCAACAAGAGAGAAAGAGAGAAAAAATAAAGAGTGAGCAAGCTAGCGGGTGAAATAATTTTTGAGAAAATATGCCGAAAGTGCAAACAAGCATAATATTTAAAATTTATGGGAATTTCGCTTGACTGTCTCTATATAAATCTGGGCATATTAGCTAAGGGGAAACCCGCTCAGTTTGGAAAGACAACTTAAAGGGATGTAAGGAAGGATATTAAACCTATTTTGACCAAAAATTTAACCTATCTTAAAAAAAATTATGATATTCACATTGGAATTGAAATTTGATCGAACTATAAATCAATATTTGAAGGAGTCGAGAAATCTTATAATTTATGTTTGTACATTTTTTATATCAAACGAAATTAAATTTAATATTGAACCTATTTTGATTAAAATTTAACCTATTTAACCTAAGTGTAGGAATCGAGGATACTTATAAAATAGATTTCAAACTCTTTTGTATTTAACGAAATTTTCTTAAATATTTCTACATTTTTGCTTTCTCTAGTCTCTTTCTTAGTACATTCCTTCTGTGGCATACTTTCTCTCTCTCTTTCTCTTTCGCTCTCTGAAGATTCTCTATATCTTTTAGGTCTATGCCTTGCCCATTTTCATGTCATGTCAGCAACAATTAGCCATCGTCTTCATCGTCGTCTTTGCTGTTATAAATAGCCAGTAAAATAAATCAAATTTATGTGTGAAATGGTAAAATTGAGAAAACAAGAAAGAGAGAGAGAGAGAGAGAGACAGCGGCGAGATAGGCACAAGGAATGAGCACTTTAACTATAAAATCCTAAATGCGTATCTAACAATAAGATAAACGTATACGTAATAATAGTTTAATATGCCTTGTGTTCTATTCTTTTAATGACTAAATTCGACCCGCTTGAGTGCCCCTCTACACACATATAATATATAGTATCTCTTGATCTCGATTTATCCTTTATCTGCGGCAATTTGACCGTCTCTATCGCCGTGCATTAATCTCAAGCGAAAAACGCAATTAAACCGTGTGTGCAATGGGCCCCTTTTGCATTGCCTCCTCAGGCAGTGCTAATTTTTAATGATGGTTTTATCTTGTGCACCCTCTTTCTCCTCTCTCTCTTTCTTCATCTCTCTCTGTCTTTGTGTCCCCTCTCTTTTTAAATTTTTAATTGCAACGCATGGCAAATATTGACGAAAGTGCGTGACGCCCCAACCAGTTTGGACCTAAGACAAGTAGCGTAGGTAACAAGAAGTAGTAGCTGCAGAAGAAGAAGACGTGACAGGACAACCCCTTGCGCAAATGGTTCTTCTATCTGCTTTTGCTCCTTCTTCTGCTTCTTCGCAGCACACACAAAAGCCACAAAAGGCAACCCCAAAAGACAAAAGTAAATTGCGTTGCCTTTCAGTATTGGAGAGCAGAAAAATGCGTAGCATGCGAAACAAAGCAACACCTTGGAACCTTCTGGTACTGGAGGGTTGCTGCACAGCAACTATATAGTGAATGTATATGAATATACATACATACGAGTACATATATATGTATATAGTAAATGCCTTGTTTGCTTGTGTGCGTAAGTAACATGGGGTTGATCGTTAGGTAGCATTAAAAGCTTGACATAACTTAAACGATTTGACAGGTTTATGGAAGACATTTCTATTAAGCAATCTAGATCAGAGTTGTATAGAAAAACGTTCTTAGAAGAGATTCCTTATTAACAAGATTCCTTATATGGAAATAACAATCTCGATCAGAGTGGTCTAGGCACTTTAATAAGGTGTGAGTTGCGGAACCATTTCAAAAACTTTGACTAAAAGTTTCTTAAATTCAAAAAATTGTATGCTTTATATAAATTTGATGTAATAAAACAATTCTTTTTTGATGATAAATAATCGTCTCTGGTTTTAAAATCCTCACCGTAGTTATATCTTTATTCTTATAGATCAAACATAAATTTTATTGAGAATGAAAGCAATATCTTACTATCATTTACATATAGAATCTTCTCTTACTTTGAATGCTCCTTTTGCAAAAAAAATGCCATTTAAAACTTGGCTATACTAATAGAAAGTTATGATTATTACGATTATAATGTTCTCATACTTTTAAAGTGTCCCTCGCAAAGCAGTTTAGCATTTATATCATTTCTTTATAGACTCAGCTTAGCTGAGGGCATTTGCTTTGTTATTGTTTTCCTTGTTGTTTGGGGCAGCAGGAGTCGCCTTCTCAGGTAGCTGCCCAACGCAATGCGTTACGCAATGTGCCGAGTAGAAGGCGACTTCTCCGTCTCTCTCTTTCTCTCCCTTTTTCTGTTTTCCTTTGCGTTCTCCCTTCCGTTTGCTGCCAGAGTTCATCAACTTTTGTGCGGCACTTTTGTGCTCCCCCTCGGAGCAAAGTTGAATTTATTAGATTTTTGCACTCGTCTCTGGGTTTATCCTGACATAAGATCTGCACACACACAGAGCACACACAGAGCACACACACACACACATACACACGTACACACACACTTTGACGATCCCCCAAGCAATGCTTTTGGTCGCTTCCCTTTTACAAACATCGCCAGTTGTTAGACCAATGTTCAATAAATGCGACTTGGCAATGTCTAGAAAATCCTTGAAAGGTTAAAGACTCTGTCCCAAGCAGGACACCCAGCAGATGACGTCGCCGGGGTCGCAGTCGCAGTCGTCAGAGCTAAACTCGGTTAGCTAACCTGCTGCGGTCGCTGCCCCTGGGCGCCTTCTGCTCTTGCTGTCTTTGCTGGCTTTTGCTTTGTTAGCCGGCGCTCTGTTCACGTCTCTGTCGCTGTCGCTGTCGGCTGCGCTGTCAGCGTTGCATTGTTGTTGCGCTTCTGCTTCCTGCTCTCGCCCAGCTCTCAAGTTCCTTTCAATGACAATGCGTGCCCTCTTCCTTTCTCTCTCTCTCCTCTCCCTCTCTGTGCCAATTGAGAGGGGCAACATGTCGTCGCCGTCGTCATCGTTTGTGCTTCTCTTTCTTTTACTTTTTTCACTGCTGCACCTTCTCCTGCTCCTGCACCTTCTCCTGCTCCACTTTCTGTTCTCCCTCCTTTGCTTGGTGCGTTGTACTCATCTGCTGCAGCTTTAACTCCTTTTGCTCCCGGCTTGGCTTTCATTAGAAACGCGCTGCTTCTTCTTCTTTCCATCTGCAATTGTTAGGTTATGTACGCTCGGGCACTTTACAGTTAGGGGACGCACAGCTGCAGCAGCAGCAGCAGCTTCTAACTCCTCCCTACTCCTGCTTAACTGTCATTAGAGATGGGCACGTGACAGAAATCATACTTGGATCATAAAAGTGCGCTGCCATTTTGGCTTTTGTGCGCTGCAAATTGAGTTTTACAAACAATTTATTGGCAGTTCGGAACGTGATTTTCAGTGGTAATTTCCTTATGCTGTAACACTTATAGCACTTTTAGTTAAGGTTAAGGATTTGTGCTGGAATATGGGCTTATGGTGATCAAGAGCTTTAACTGAATTTGTAGGATTTGATATTAGGGTCTTTGTTAATGAATATTCTAAGTAAAGTGTGCCTGGTAAATTGAGTGTGTTGCCAGGTCCTACATAGGATTAATTACGAATATTATTGTTTTAAAATAATTATTATGATTATCATCCTGTTTTTGACAATTAAAAGAAATGAGTTAAGCAAAATTTATCTATAAAAGCTATAAAAGAAATATTTTGTTTGTTATTTAATAATTTTCTTTAACTTTTTTTATTTTTAAATTTGTAGTATTTTTCAGTATTATAATCATGTTTTAAAATATTTTAAAGTGTGACTTCTGCCGAATACTTAATAAAATATCCAAAAAATTAGTTCTATGATATTACTTTGAACTCACTTATCCGAACTTCCTAAACCTTAACATTTTCGTCGCTTAATCCACTGTACCTTTTAAATAAATTGTAAAATTCAATACCTATAATCTTATGGAATGTGGCTGACTCATCTTATACTATACAATGGTCCGATTAACGCAAAGAAAACGTTGGAAAATACGATGACTCATCTGTTGTGCTGTTACGAACGTTATTATTTGGAAAATTCTTAACTAACTCAAAGAATTCTCAATTCTTAATTTTCCTACGTAAGAGAAATCGTCAAAATCTTCATAAATATTGACAGAAACATGTTTTATGCATGTGCTGAGTGCGAAACACTGAGATACTACAACGACTACGGGCACACTCCGTTTATCCGTTAGATGCGTATCTGTGAGATACTTAGGCCAGCTGTGAATTAGTGTCGACTATGTCGGCGCGTCGTCGTCGCCTGCGAATTAATGCCGCCAACATAAATTATAAATTAAGACAATTTTTAATTAAAACATTTCGCTGGGTTTTTTCAACTAGCCTTGGCGGGACAGAGACGCACAAATAGGGAGCGCAAGACTCAGAAAGCGAGAGAGAGAGAGAGAGGGAGAAAGAGAGAGGGAGAGCGCGTGCAGGCGAGTGAGACTTTGGTTCTGTTGTTGTCTGGTCTTTGGCTTTTGCGTCTCATTTGCTTTGCTCTATTTGCATTTCAACTGGGTATATAGGCAAATATACAGACAGTTCTATAGGTATATAGAGATCTGTATATCTGCATATTTATGAATATTATTGTATGTACATATCTCTCTCGGTCTCTGCTGCTGCTGCTGTCGCCAGTTGTTGCGGACAATTGGCTAAGCGCCAATGATTTTTGATACACTTTTCCTACTGTCATTCGCCTCACGTTTCGTTGCGCTATATCTTTGATTTAGCTACCATAAGGACAGATTATAAAATTTACATTGTGTTATATATATAACTGGAATATATTTTAGATATAGGATATAAGAATCTTAGCATAAGGAAAAAAGGGCGGACAAAGTAATACATTTTTTTTTTTTTAATATTTTTTAGATTTGAATATTATGTAGAAATTTAATTTAAAGAGAGTCGTGGCATACTTAAAAAGAAAAGACAAATTTAAATATTTTTTTTTTTGTTAACCACATTTTTTTATAATTATAACGAAATCATATTGATATACAATAGTTACTTTCCCAAGACTTCTTATGCTTTATCAATACTAGATCTTCACTTTGTTAGGGCATTTGTCGTTCGCTTCATTAGCTTAGTTTTCACTCTCTAGTTATTGTTATTATTATTTGTACAATATATTTGTGTCTTCTCACTCTTTTCTCTCATATTTTTTTTTTGCTACTTTGCGGCTGTTTCTATTCGTTTTATTTGTTTTTCGCTTATCGCTAAATTTTTATTTTTGTCTGCTCGTCGCGACATCGTCGCCAATTTTTATTATTTTTTTTTTAGTTATTTTTCTGTGTTTTGCTCTAATATTATTATTATTTTTTTTCGCTCTGCGCTCTTTGCTTGATAAGAAAATTAATGCCATATCTGGGAGAATACTCCCATTGTTGTTGTCGTTGTTGTTGTTGTTCGTGTTGCTGATAAGATTCGCTCGACTTGTTTGCTGTTGCATTAGTCGGAAGAGACTTACGACAGACGTGGACTGCCTTCAAGTCATCCACATTTCTTAAGGCAATCCAAAGCAAATAGCATACTATATATATTTCTATATGCATTGGGATTATATAGTTCCACATTTCATTGAGAAAAGCCGCCCGCCGCGGCTGAAGGTCAACGCGACGCGCTGTCATCACTTGACACTCTTCGCTCGCTGCTGCCAAATGGGCCGCATCAACATCGCTGTTTCCCACTCTCTACCACTTCCACTGCTTTCCCCTTCCCACGTTTTTTCTCCCTCTTAATCTTCCTCATCGCTGGGGTCTTTCTTCCACATTCAAAAAACAAATTGTGCGTATCGTGTAGAAGGCGGCGTTAAAGATCAATGGGCAGAAGTATTAAATACATGTGCCGTTATGACCTTAAGGTCAGCTTATCATATCTGTATATGCATGTGATGGGGTGGTCTCATTGGCAGTCACCCTGTAAATTTCTAATTGAAATTGCAACGCCAAATGCGGTTGGCAATTCAAAAGTGTTTTGCTTATCAGCGAACTTTGAAATTTGTTGAGTGAGAGGGCGAGTGAAAAAGAGAGAGAAAAAAGAGTGAGGGGGATGGGGAGAGAGAGCAAGAGCAAAGCAGAAGATAGTGGGTATATGTATTTTAGTGCTTGTCAAAATTATGAACAGCTCTCGAGAGACCACTTGGCTTGTCCTACAAAACATTGCAGATAAGTTAGTATATAGTATAGTGTAAAATAGCTTATAGTGTAGTTAAGTAAAGCTTTTAGGGCATCTGCAACTATGAAAGCTAATGTTTAGGCACATAAAAGAGTATTTTATTTCTTACTATTTGTTTATTTGTTATGTTGACAGTATTTATTAGCACATTTCTTACGTAATGTTTAGGGCGAGAGATTTGTTCATCTTTGTAAAGTGATTTTACTCCTGATCTGCATGACAAGCTGAATTTAACTAGTCATATATATATATACATATCTGAATATACATACATACTGTATGTGAATACAGTATTCCATGCTGCGATCTGTATATCTTTGCTGTTACTAAGCGAATTACTTGTGGTTTGAGCATAATCAAGTTGCTTTATCAGTTCTCTGTGAGAAAAATGTGTGAAATACTTATGTGAGTATTGCACAGAATTTTTACAGTATTAAAGTGTGATAAATTGAGTAATATAACAAACGATTCGGAGTATTTTGGCATATAGTAACTACTACTACTTAGTGTTAATTCATTAAATATTCAATTAAATTAAAAGCCTTTTTCGCTTACTTAAACTAACTATTTTCTTTTCTTTTCTTCTCTTGCAGGTATGTTCTGCTTCTCAACTTGAGTGGGGAATCTCGTCTCCTTCCTGCAGCTAATCCATGAGGATTCTTAGACAACTGTTTAAGTATAGCCTTGGCTTGACTGCGCCTTCTACCAGGCAGCTCCATGCAACAATTCATCAGGCAGACTGCGTCTTTGTCTTCATCTCCTGCTACTTTTCCCTCTCCCACAGCGACTCTTTCTGCATTTTCTGTTGCATCTCCCTCTTATTCTTCTGCTCCATTTCTACTCCGTCTCCTTCTCTGGTTTTAGCCTTAACTCCCGCTGCAACTGCTGTTCCATCTTTTTCTTCTTCTGCATTTGGATTCCCCTCTACCTCTACCCGTTCCTACTACCTCCATAGCTCATTTTCCTTCTATCTTTCTTTCATTTTCTGCTCCAGCAACTTCTTTTCGGAGCCAGAGCTCTGTCTCGGGCTCTGTCCGCGTGTCATTTGCACAAAATGACAGTTGCCTGCTACATTTCCGGTTCTAAATGCGTAAGTCTAGTCAAATTAAGGCAAAACTTGCGTTTGCCTCCATCGACCAAAGACGTAGACGTAGACGGAGAAGTGAAAGATAAAAGTCGCGAGCGGCTTAAGGCAGCATCCTCCTGGTCCACACAGCTGTCCAGCTGTCCAGTTGTCTGGCCATTGCCATTGCTCGTCTGACATGGCTGGCACTTAGTGCAAAACACCTGCTCATCTTGCTGCATGAAGTTGCACCTGCCTGCCTGCCTGCCAGTCTTGTTGCATGGAAAATGTTGCAATTAGATAAGCAGAAATTGTTATGTTGACATTAAAAAATAAACGTCAGGCAGAGGCTGCAACATTGTCATTGCCACGCCTCGCTGCCGCTGCAGCAGCAGGCCAATCTGAGCGTTATTCTAATTCGTGTTGGCAGCGTGTGGCTGCCACTTGCAAGTTGCAACAACATCCTCAACTGATGATCCCCAAGTGCAAGATGTCGTGTGCCGTCAGCTTGCAGATCATGATCTCTCCACCTCTCTTCTCCTCTTTCTTTCTCCCTCTTCTCCCCTCCCTTTCCCTCTCTCTCTCACTCTTCCCGCATTTGCAATTAGTTTGCAATTGGGCCGTGAGACTGAGCGCATAAAAAAAAGTCGCCAGCTCATTAAGCCCGACACCAGCGCAGAGCAAACGCCAGCGGGCAACAACAACAACATTAGCAGCAACAACTATAACTCATAACAGCAACAGCAACAACAACAGCGACAGCAACAAGAACAACAACGTGACAGCTCGCTAAACGTGAAATACACGAAATGAAATTACAAGTTCCGCTTTTTGGCTTCGGTTTTTGGTTTCGGTTTTTTTTTTATTCGGGCAGCTTGCGGGCGCTACGACAATTTCGTCGCCGCTTTGCTGTTTTAGTAACCCAAATGTTGTTGTTATTTTTTGCCATTGTCGCTGTTGTTGTTGCTGCCTGCCTGAGCTTTGCCCGCGGCTATCCGCATGTGTCTTAAAGTACCCCGCAAAAGCGCGTTGATGGTTTCTGCTGATGATCATAAACAAACGCGATTATGACACTGTGCGCACAGTGGTATCAAGTGATAAATGATCTACAAAGATTGTGTTTGTTTTGCAGTGGGTGTATATATATTTTAAACAGAGGTTTAACATGCACTAAGGAAGATTGTTCCATTCCCATTAAAGTTTATACGATAGTGTATTTACAATATATATTCTTGATCCATCCGTTTGCCAGCTTGTATATATTTCTATAACTTTCAGCAAACTTTAAATTAGTGAAATTAATCTGAATGAAAAAAAATAAAAAAAATTTTTCAAGTAAATGATCTAATATTTCTGTCAACATATTAGACCAACTAAAATATCTCAACAAAATTGCATTTAAATATGAGAATTTCTTATAGGAATAATCATTGTTCTGAGGAGTTGTATATAAAATTTCAATGTATAGTACTATAATTCCATTTTAATAAGCTGAACAATCAGTCAAGAGTTAACTATATATGAAATACATAAATATACAGATATTGGTATTTAAAGGTTGCATAGGAACAATTAGTGAAGACCATTTATAAACGCAAGTTTCTTAATAGTTTTGTATACTGAAGCTAGATTTTCTTTCTTGCTTCGACTTTGTGTTACAATCCTCAACTTGCGCTTGCAAATTTTGTAGCTGTTTCACACACTGCTGCCCCACTGTGCCGCCTGCCGTGGAGCTTGGACAATTGGCGACGCCGTTTGGCGGTCGCTGCGTGTGGCTCTCTCAAAAGCAGCGTTTAAATGTTAATAATTTTTATTGCCTGCCAGTTTGTGGTTCTTGCTGTTGTTGTTGTTGCTGGCATTGCCGAGAAGCGGGCCGAGAGAGCCCACGATGATAATGCTAATGGCGTTCGCTTGTGTTGTGCTGTGTTGCGCTGTGTTTTGTTGTGTTGTGTTGCGCTGTGTTGTGTTGGGTCATTGTCTGGTCATTGGCCGCGACGTCAAAGTTTTGCACACATCAACAGAAGGTGACGACGTCGATTCGCAATTCGCAACTGGCAACTGTCGAATTCGCGACATCGCAACGACGACATCGAAAACGTAGCGAGGAGGAGCGTAGTTACAGCTTAAGGTGTTGCTTATTATGCTCGCCGCATGCCGCATGTGGCACGCCTCGTCCAAGTCCAACCAAGTCCAAATCGAAAAATAAGAATTACGAATACGCTGCGTTGTCCCCGGCTGACATTGATGCCAGTTTCCGCACAATGCAAATGGCTTTTGGTTAATTAAAATATTTGCATATTCGCTGCAAACAGCAGTAGCAGCAACAACAACAACAGCAACTGCAACAGCAACAACAACTCAATTCAGTGTGTCAATCAAAAGTTGCACTTGAATCAGCAACTGCGCAAAGTCGCAGAGTGTGTAATTAACAAATAGAAGCAAAGCGCAGCCATAGCTAGCGATGTGTATTGGCAGAGCAAATATATCGATAAAAATTGACTTCACTTATTTATTGTTTATTAATTTTATTTGTGTATAGGTGTAAGAAAATCGATCTTAATTTTGTAAACAATCATCATTTCTTATTGTTATCGTATGTTGCGCTTATTATATATAACTGATATCGATAATAACGTAAAATATCGAAGAATTTTGTATCATTTTGGAAATTGTTTGCATAAGATGTGAAAATATCCAATATATCGATGTATACCTTTAAAATATCGTGCCAAGGTGCAGTGATATACATTTAATTATTAAATATTTATTACCGTTTAATATTGATATTATTTATCGATATTATTCTTGTTATTATTCTTGCTATTCTTATTCTTGAAAATTAGTATGTATGTAAATTGTTATTGAAAAAAATCATAGCATCTTATAGTATTTATATATCGCATTTATTGTTTTAAATGTATATCAAAAAATTAAAGAACATTTCGCTCATTAGAGATGAGAAACTAGTCAATATTCCATACAAAATACCGTGCTAAGACAACATAATATCGATAACCATACCTAGCTACAGCATCAGAGCATAGATTCATTTGTATCTCAAGCACTGCAGCTGTAGCTGTATGTGCAAATTAGCGTTACAATTATCAATCGTCTGTGCTGGCAGCTGTCTGACTGAGCTGACCAAATGCTCCAGTCATTCAGTCTGTCTGTCTCTCTCTCGGTCTCTGTCCATCAAACTGGCCCCGCTCGCTGTCTTAATTCATTCAGTTTGCCGCAAACTTCATTGTCGGCTACGGTTTCGGCTCGTGCTTGATAAATGGCCTACGAGTACAAGAGAGTCTGCTCTGCTCTCGCGTAGTACATTCATCTAATGTACAGTTTCATTCTTAAGACTCAACTTGAAGACAACGCGACGTGAATCGTTCTCGCATTCGCATTCTCGCTTAAAGCTTTCATTGATTTCAAGTTCAGTTTATCATCAATCAATGCGTGACAAGTCGACAATACTACACAGCAGCCAGATCTATGCTCTATATGGAATACTATGCTAAAATCTTATGACATCAAATTAACCTTTTGCAACTTTTACGATACTCGCGGAACTTGTCGAGTTATTGGGGGAAGATAAAATTGAAATTGGTTTCTATTTTTGGCAGGTATCTTGAGAGTCTGCTATAAAGCTTTAAATTGAGTGTTATTAACTTTATATGTACTTGTCATAAAAAGACAAGAGACAGTTTATGATTGATTGAAATGGAACTGGAAAGAGCTATTAATAAATGAGTGTGAGGGTAATGGATGAGGTGCGTTACTTAAGGGTAGGTGTACTTTGATTTGTTGAAGGCAAATATTTATTGGGGTTTATTTAAAGAAGTTAATTAGATTAAAGAGGGTTTAAAATACATGAGAAACTAACTCTATCTGAAACCATTGCATAATATTGCATTGCTACTTATCTAATTGATATTAAATTAATTAAAAGAAAAATAAAAAAACTTTATAAGGGAATGTTTAAGGCATAAAATATACCTTCAGAAAATATATATAGTCAATAATATCGAATTTATTTATTTAATATTGATTGCTATAAAGCTACCGCCTTATCCAACTATAGTTACGCATAATATACGATGTAACAAACCGATTAACGTAGTCGATGTAACCTTATTGATTTATAACAAGAAATCAAGCGCGTGCAAGTGTTGTATGTATATTTTTTTGATCGGGCTATGAACCTAGCAGGGGCAGTAACACGTGGAGTGGGAGAGGGTATAGAGGGGCACCCGCTGTCAGCTTATTCCGCAGCACGTCTGGCGCGTAAAAAGTGCTCGACGCCAGACACTAGAAATGTTTGCTAAACTATCGTAATGTGCAAAGATACAGATACAGATACAGAGACAACTACAGATACAGATACAGAGAGAACTACAGCTACGATCTACGGGCAACGGCTACTCATAGATAGTTGATTGGATAGCTCGGACAGGGGAGGGACGGACGTACGATTGGACAAACAGAGAGATATGTAAACATCAAAGCATCTGTCTGGGGCTTGGGGTCTGGGGTCTGCCTCGATGTCTGATCGGAATCGATGCGATCGCCGCTACGTTAAGATCGACAACTCGACTGAGTTCTGTCTCTCTCTCTCTGTCTCTCTGGCTCCTCTTTGTGCTTTTTTCTTGTTGTTGTTTGATTTGTTGCCTCTTCTTTTGGCGCAGTTTTCCATCAAAGTGCAAAAATAAACAAAAGCATGTGCGAGACAGACGACAGAGAGGAGCAGAGACAAAGGGAGACAGAGAGAGAGAGAGAGACTGTCCACAATGAGCTGCCTTTCTACCGAGTTTTGTTTCTGTTTCTTTAGCTTTTACGTTTTCGTTCTTCAGTTTTTTTTCGCTTGTTTGCTTTGCTAATTTATTTTCGAATATGATGTAGAGCTTTTAAAATAAACAAGAAGCGGGCACAGAAAAAAAAAACTTTGACAGCGACAAGGAACAGACAGAGCGGACAGAAGAAGCAGTAGCAATGAAAGGGATGGAAAGAGTCAAGGGGGGTGGGAGGTGAGCTGTTGTTGCTCTGCTGCGTTGATTAGATCGACGAATTGACGTGCATTGCGCATACGCCGCATTGACCGATAACAAACCCCAAAACTGTCAAGGTCAACTCGCATATTTCGCTCAACTATTTTGGCCATTTTGTCTCTCCACTGTTTGTTTTGTTCAAGGTACTTTTCCATGCAATAAACGAGAATAATCCGCTAGTCTCTCCTCTCTACCCCCCTCCCCTGCTTGGTATTTCAGGTGCTAACAATGGCGCTAATGAATGACACGTTTCCCAAATGCCGCAACTCCAGTTTCAGTTTTGCAGACATGCAACAAGCGCGTGGTCAAGCAAAAGAATTCCACAAAGGGGAAACGGAGCAGGGCACAAAAGGAAATTGGCAACAAAATAAAGCGACAGACAGACAGACAGTCGGACTGAGGCACAAGCAGATGGTTAATGACCAAAACCCAATTCGAGTGACATTCTTTTTCGCTGCTCCAAAGTAGTGTTGCGAAAGCCCTAAGGTATTATCGGGTGTACTGTATAGGATGTAAGAAAATTTAGGGAGTGTATAAGTAGATATAATTTCTATTACTGGCTATTAATTTTTCACTGTACTTGTAATGACATATTTCCTATAACTCATACGGGCCATTGATAGTTTTTGTGAGATATCGTAATCATAAATATATTGTTTTGATTCCTCAGAGTGTAATATCTATTCCTACATTCACTAATCATATTTTTTGGCAGTATATCAATCTGTAGTTATCGATATAGTTATCGATCACATTAATTAATCGATAACCCGGTAATATACGCTAATGATAACATATTAATATAAAATTATCGATAAAATAGTCACTTTATATTTATCGATATCATGCTAATTACGTACATTTGCCGATAATTGATCGATTTTTACATGTCCATTTTTTAAGGATTAACAAAATTATAATTAATCAATTTATTTACATTGTCAAAAAATTTTAACCCATAAAAGCCTATAAAGCACTTGCAAGTTAATCAACGACAGAACTATTGTTTATCGATTAGTTTGCCTGTTTGGCAACTAAATCGATTCGGACGTCAACAAATTTCCATTCTTGAAGGCTTTTCAATGTCATCCATATACTGCGGCTCTTCACATTGCAATACTTGAATAATAATGTACACCGATTGTTATCGATAAGCGATTAACTAATATCTTTGTAATCAAAATAACTAAAATTCCATGAAAGCAAACTTCCTATGGCCCTCATGCCACTGTGCCTAGCCTGTCACACACTGCCTTCTCTCTCTCGCCCCTCTCTATTTCTTTGTTATCTATGCGATGCGATAAATGCGATAATCAATCAACAGGCGATGACGTCACACAGTTGCGGGTCATAATGCCAGGGCTCCCGCCGCTAGGTGGCGCCTCTGTCTAGACATTGTTGTGACTTGTCTGTGTCTGTGTCTGTGTGTGACGATGCTTTCTGTTAAACCTGCTAATTGATAGCGTAGCTACTTGCTGTTGCTGTCTCTGTTGTTGTTGTTATCGTTGTTGTTCTCTATGTTGTTGTTGTTGTTTGTGCCTTTTGTCTAATTTGAAAATTGCAATGGCCTCAGCAACAGTTGCTGCTGCTGCTGCAATTTGCTTGCCTCCACACGCACATTCTAACAGTAAACGACAAAAGCAGCGACGTTCTGTCTGCCAACATCAGCAAAAACGGGGCGTGGCACATTGACAAGGGGGTGTAGAAGTGGAGGAGGAGTGTGGGGGCGAGCAACGAACTTGCAGCCCCAGCATGAATATGAAAACGTATGCAAAATGAGAGGGAAATGCGTGCAACTTTTGCAATTTACAGATTGCGCCTGTCAAGGGGGAGTGTCTGGGCGAGGGGGAGGCGGGAGGTTGCTTGAGGGTTTAGCTGTGGCAGCGCGAGGGTTTTGTATTCTCTCTTTTTTCATGGCATTGGCTTGTTGTTGTTGTTTTTGCTTTATTTATTTGTTCAACATTTTGTGCCCCTTGCAACAACTTCAAATTAATTGGCAAATGCGCGCAGCATAGCAGCAGCAGCAGCCCCCGATTGTCATTAGAGGCGTGGCGGGCAGAACGCCTACGCCCACAACACAATACATGTGCAAATATGCATATGTATCCGTATCTGTAGCTGCATTTGTATCTGCATCCGTATCTGTATCTGTGTAAACATTTTTCATCATTTGCCTGGCATGCTGCTGTTGCATGCAGCACATTCTGTTGCATGTTGCAACGGCAGCTGCAGCAGCATTGACGCATCGCTTTGCTGTCTATCGCTATCTCTTTTTCACACTCTCACTGAGCTGTCTAAGCGCGCGCGTGTGTGTCTATGTGTGTGTGTGAGTGTGTGTGCTTTGCCCTGGGGCACTTTTCTTATTTATTTGCGTTATTTATTTCTTGGCGCTGCTTTCGCTTTTGGCAGCGCCAGACGCCAACGTTGTTGTTGCTGTTGTTGTTGCTGCTCTTGTTGTTGTTGTTGTTGTTGCTGTTGTTTGCATTTTGTGACAAAAATAAATGCGCTGGCATTAATTTGCCGTCTGCAATTTGCCAGTGGCCAGCGCAGTCCCTGCTGACACCCCTTTCCCTCCTCCCCATCCTGTCTGCCTCTCACTTATCCCTCTCTCACATTCTCTCTGGCTCTCTCTTGCTCTTCCTGCTCTTGCTGCAATCAGAAATTCAAGCGAAATGCAAATGTTTGACAACGAACTTTTCCCCAATTCTCTCTCTGCTGCTGCTCTTGTTGTTCTTGTGCTTCTTCTTCTTATTGCTTTTGTTGTTATTGTTTTTCTTGTTTTTGTTGCTCTTCTTCTTGCTGTTGTTGTTGCCCTCGGCTGAGTCAGCGTCGCACAGTGCATTGAGTAACCATTAATACGCAAGAACCTTTGTTTAACTAGACAAAATAGAGAGCGTACAGTGGGATGTGAATGTTCTTTGATTGCACACAAATAAAGAGGGGGAGGGGGTGGTGAAATGCAGGAAATAGTAAGAAAATGCAGCTGGCAGAGTTAGTGTGTGGGAAGTGTGAAGAAGGAAAGACTTGATTAAACATTTAATACCTTTCAGTCAAATCTACATGATTTAAGAAAGTTCGATTTATATATTTATTCATGACAAAAGTGGATGAAATAATCTTATAATTAATTAAAATTCATCAACATCTTATATGTGATATGATGTGATATTTATAATACTTGTAACATGCCTCATATTCTTTGAAGAATATTTAGATTATATTATTATTAAATTAGTATTGTTGAAAAAGGGATACGTACGATTCGTGCCACCTCTAATTTTAGAGCTGCCATCATGTTTTTTAAAAGAACTTTAAGATTGCGTTTATGTTCAACAATTTTAAGTATTAGAATAAAATTACTTAATGATCGATTGCACATTTTATTTATTTATTTCAAGCAGTTGAGCTAAATTCGATGCTTGTTACTTTATTTTTAATACTGCCTTCATTTTCATTCCTGCAAATCTCTCGTTAAATTGCAGTTATAAATCTTCTTCAACTCTTCCCACTTGCAATATGCAAATGCAAATGCAGAGCAAAGACAAAGACATACAGAGTAGTCAGCTTTATGCGCATTGTATATAGTATAATCAGAATCGACTTAGCTTTGGCGCCAAAGGGAAATGCGGAAAAAGGCGCCTGGCACTTGCTTTGAGCCTTTGACCTGGCACAAAGTTTGCACGGCGGCGTTTGCGACTTGCCAAAGGTGTCAGCGAAGCAAACAAATTTGCCACACAAATGTGCGGCATGTGGTGGCAGCCAGCAGCTGGCAGTTGCAGCCAACGGGGCGGGGCCATTACCTGCGCAAACAGGTGTAAAGTCAAAGTGAAAGAGAGAGAGAAAGACAAAGAGAGAAAGAGCGAAACGTAGCAAGGCAAAGCGAGGCAATTAAATCAAAAGCAAACAAAGCAAACCGAAGTCAAAGCAAAGTGAACTAAGCCAAACAATCACAAAGAGACCAAGAGACATGCGTATGCATCAGTCAGTCAGTCAGTCAGTGCCTCAATCAGTCAGTCAATGAGTCAGTCAGTCAATCAGGCAGTCAGTTACTACGTTGGTTAATCAGACATCTGCTGCAGTCATCAGAGCTGGGAGTGGGTATCGATATTTTAATGAGGCTGCCATGCGATACTTGAGCAAATTTTATTTATTTGATATTTTATAGAATCATCGATATTTGGTTCGATATACATATGAGATATTTCTCAGATCCTTCTCTTCATTGTGCTTTAAAGCGATTATATTTCATATTCGTAGGTTATCGATCGTTATCGACCTTAATTTAATTGCAATTTGTTTGATTAATATGTTATTTTATTATGATATATTTTGACATGATATTATACATTTTATCACACCAAATGATAAATAAATTAATATATATTCATACTAAATAATATTTATGATATGAATATCGATAGTTTCTTGCCTCGCTCCACACTCATCTCTAATCAGTGCCATCATCTCTGTGCATAATTCTCGCTGATATGCAATAATTATAGATCGCATCGTGTTGTTCATAAAAAACAATAACAACCAAAGGAACAACAACAATCAACTTCATAATAAGTAATATTGTCGTTAGTGGTAATCATGGAGCTTATCGTCTGTGTGTACTTATACTCATTACGAGTACACACACACAGTCATAGATATATGTACAGCAGCATGACTTGGCAATTCTAATCTCTAATGAGCTTTCTGCATGTCCGTCAGGTACTGCGGGTCATACTTGTGGCTAATCAGTTCACAGAGTGTTTACTAGTTAGTTTCAAGCTGAAGGGGGTTTATGGAGGATCGGAAATCGATTAAATACTTGAATATTTTTATACTATATATATCGATGTAGACCATCGATAGATGGAAATTCAGAAAATTGATATGATAGATAAATAAATGATTGAATAAAATGTTTTCCGTAATATATATCAATAAATTGTAGGGTAACTCTTTAATAAGGGATACTCCGACAACACAGAACAATATATAGATATTTTATAATAAATATATTATATTTAAGGTGTTCCAAATGGAAATCGGCATAAATAAAATATAAAAATAAAAGGAAATATATAAGAATGAATGCTGCATTTAAAATAATGTTTCAGTCATGTTTCAAGTACATACAGGTATGAGTTTTATAGGTATTTATGTGTATATATATTTATATGTGTATTGCTTAATGTGTGCACAATTGTTGGTATCTATGCGGGTGCTGTTGGCTGGCTCTTGCATTACGTATACGCCCCGCATGGACGCTTGCCGTCAAGAGTCAACGAAAATTTATGAGATTTTTACGAACTGCATGAAATGCGAAATATGTGCGAGGGCGACAAGAGAAAAAGAGAAATATAAAGAGTGAGAGAGGAGGCGATAGAGGGAGGGAGAAAAAGGGAAAGAGAGAGGCAGGCAGGGCACACAGTTCGCGAGGGAGCGAGAGAGAAGGAGGCTGCTGCAGTCAGCTGCGACAGCTGATATCGTTGCTGGCTCCCACGTGGACTTAGCACAGGACACTGTAATATGCTGTGTGTGCCAGTGTGAGTGTATGTGACAGTGTGTGTATGTGCTAGTGTGTGTTGCAGTTGTGTTTGACAATATTTATGAAAAATAGCGTACAGACAGCGACAGCTTCGGGCTCGGGCTCTGGCTCGACCCAGAGCAGAGCAGAGCAGGCCAGGCCAGGTGGCGGTCCAATGAATGCGTTGGCAATTAAAACTGAAGTTTTGCACGCTACATTTAAAGCGGCAACTGCAGCAACAGCTACAACAACAACAACTGCAACAACAACAACTGTTGCAACAATGTGAAAATGCAAACGGCGGCGGTCATAAAAATTGTGGCAAATGCTGCCGCCGACGCCAACGTCGACAGGCCTCAGCCAGAAGAAGGAGAAGAAGAAGAGGCATGCAACGTGGCGGCGGCGGCCTCAACTCATGTGGCATTGATGTGCCATGCCTCGTCTGTCAGTCAGTCAGTCAGTCAGACCCCTTCCTCTCGCCTTCCCTGCCCTTCTCGCCATCTCCCTTATTCCGTCTGTCTGTTCGTCTCCCTCTCTCTGGCTTTGTTTGAACTTTGTTTTCAATGTTGCAGAGCGCAACGTGTTGCGGCTTTTTGCTGCACAGTTATGCGCCTCTGTACGAGCCCCGCCCCCACCTCCTCCCTGCCTTAACCTTCGTCTCATCGGCAGCAGATTTGCAATTAAAAACTAAACACGTTTTCGCAACGATGACGCGGGCCCACCCACAATGCTGCAGGCGATAGTTGTCGATAGACGATAGATTGTCGATAGTTATTGTTGCTGTTGTTGTTGTGGCTGCAGCTTAAGTTGCCACATCAGCAAGCCAAGGCCAACAACACGTGCTCGTGCTTGGAGTCCCACATGAGCATAGCCTCGTCAACGTACCGAAGATGCCGAAGCGCTTCAAAGCGGCAACATTCATCGTTGCCACAACGTCGTTGATGTTGCAGTCGGCACTGTCTGTCTGGCCTGCGTTAGAGATGAGCGCGTGATGACTTGCAATAGCACCATGAATATAAGTTTACAATTAATAAAATATAGTTGCTGAAGAAGAGCTCTAAGATTTTTCTATATCATCCCAACAGTCTTGAAAATTCTTCATCTTGGTTATTAGCTCTTTTATAGCTAGGGATGCCTAAGGAAATTCTTTTGTTTCTAGCTGATCTTGGCTATTTGAACAGTTGGGGCTATTAAAATTTGTATAAGAGTTCTTTAATAGCTCAAGCACCTAAAGTACTTTTTAAAACTAACATATTCCTAATTTTCCCGAAAAAAAAACAAAAATTGTTTTGCATGAAAAGTGAAAATTAATCTAACTATCGCAACATTAATTTCCCGTCAAGATCAGCACGCGTGACACGTGTCCATCTCTAGTGGAGACATCTCTTCTTAGTTTTGGCTGCAAGTACAACATGTGTGTGTGTGTGTGTGTGTACATGTGTGTGTGTGTGTGTTTGTCTGTGTGTGCCGCATTGGCATTTGCATTGGCATTACATTTGGAGTTGCCCGTCGTCGTTGTTGATTATCAGAGACTCAATGCCATTGTTGCCTTCATTGTTGTTGCTTTTGTTGCAAGCAATTGCTTTGCTGTTGTTGTTGTTGTTGTTGCTGTTTAGCCGAGCGATTTGTCTACAGAATGCAGAGCGCAAATGTCAATGCGACAAGGTAGACAGAAATCAAGTCAAAAGCCAAAGCCAAAACGTGAGCTGGCAATTAAGCAAAGTCGACAGAGGGAGAAGGCAGTAGGATGGGGGGGGGGAAAGGGGAAAGAGAGAGGTATAGCCTGACCGAAGCGATCCTGCGATGCCACATGTCACAAACTTGGCAAATATTTGAATTTAGACGGGGTACACCCCGCCCCCGAACGTCAAGCTTGCCTTATAAGACAAACTTAACTCGCTGCCCCTTCCCTGCCACTCTCTCTCTTTCTCTCTCTCTCTCTTAGCTTGCCTTATAAGCTCAGCTCAGCTTTGCGCGCCACATTTTGCGGCTGATTAGTTTTCCAGTTCTCAGAGAGATTTTCTTGAGTTATGCCAAGTGTTGCTCAGTTTTCCCTATTGCTGATGATGAGAATGCGCTGCAATCTGTTTGGACAGCGCTGTAACGAATAGCAGGTAGCATGCAGCAAGTAGCAGGTTGCAGGCAGCGGTGGCAAGTTGCACAATCTACCGCTGCTGCTTCTGCTGCTGGCAGCTCTCTGCTGTGGCCAATTTGTGTACAGTTTACCATTTCCGTTTCTGCCAATGCGGAAAATGAGTGAAAAGCGCGAGTGTGCGCGCGAAAATTGTGTGAGAATTTTCCAAGAAGAGCTTGGGTAAGGAATGATTGATTGATTGAATAACTGACTGACTGACGCTGACTGATGGCATATTGAGTGCATGATGTGTGGTGGGTAAGGTGTTTCCTTCTTGGGGAACACCCCAGTCTCTCTTTCGTGCCTCTCCTTCTCCTGCTCTGTCACTCATTTCCCCTCTGCTACTGCTCTTCTACTTTTCTTCTACTACTCTTCTACTTCTCTTTTAAGTTTCTACTTCTTTACTTCTACTCCTACTGTAATACTACTTATCAAGAGCAATTCTACTTCTTTTCTAAGTCTCTACTTCTATTCCTGTTCTGCTACTACTCTCCAAGAGAACTTCGATTGATTGACTGTCTGGGGGGTTTTTAGTAGTTTGTAGAATTTCTCCACACTCTCTCATCTCCTGCCTTCACTCTCTACTTCTCTTAAGCCCTTCCTTTCCTCTCTTCTTCTCACTCTTTTGATTGACAGACTAGCTCAATGAATGAATGAATGATTTTAAGCTAAGTGGTAAGCTTAGTTTTCCTGTTCCATTCTCCGCCTCTTCCGTAGCTCTGAATGAATTAAAAGTGATCAGGTTTAGGTCTCTGTTTCACTCTCCCTTCTCTTCCACCTTTGATCTGCCTTTACTCTCTCTCTTCTCCTGCATTTTCCCCTACCTTCCCCTGCTAGTGCACGCATAACTCTCTTTGGCGATCTTAATCATTTAATTAAAGTCTGCATTCGCAATTAGTTCAACGGAAAAATGGTTAATCCCCCAATTGGAGTAGGGCGGGCGTTGGTTGCGTTCGCTCACGCAATTTGTAAATTTCACATTTAATTACAGTGAAACCACAGTATGAACAACGACTCTGTACTGTCTGTCTTTAATGCAGTTTATCATTGTATTTGGTTTAGGACGCGCACGCAATCTGAGCGCATTTTTAGCTAGTAAATCTGCACAGAGAGAGTGTGTGAGAGGGAGATAGAGAGAAGGAGAGAGAGTGGCGAATAATACCGATAAAGATAGAAATGTATCTTGTATCTTGTATCTGCCGCCGCCAACGGCAGCAGCTGCAATTACAACTTGTTTTATTGTGCGAATTGTGTGCGGCCATTTACATCAATCAAATTGCTGTCTGCAGTTGCTGTTGTTGTTGCTGCTGTGGTTGCTGCTGCTGCTGGGCAGCGATGCGCATTGGGATGACCACGCCCACTTTAGACCGAAAGCCGAAGGTCGCAACATTGAGCGTGAGTGTTGCAAATGCCTTTAGCATAATTAAGTCTATGAACATTTTGAGGGAATAATGTTGTACTAGATCAGAGTTGCTTTCTTTTCTATTGGACATTACTTTCACTTTTGTTCCCTATTAAGGGTGTCTTCTTTGTCTGTCTGTATGTCTGTCTCTTTGTCTGTCTGTCTCTTTGTCTGTCTGTATGTCTTTCTGTATATTTGTCCGTATGTCTGCCTGTACACGTCTGTCTGTCTATATATCTGCCTGTCTGCATGTCTGTCTCTATGTCGATCTGTCTGTTTATCTGTCCGTCTCTCTATCAGTCTGTCTGTCCGTCGGACCGTCTCTCTCTCTTTCTCTCTAGTTTGTTGTTCTTCTCCCTTACCATCTGCAAATTTTGTGAAATTCTTAAAATACTTTCATATCAATTATGCACTTCAATTAGGCTTATAAACAAATTGCAGAATATTTTCAAAAATCATTTATTTACTTCTGACTATTTTCTTTTTCTCTTTTATTCAAAAAATGCAAGTAAATTAAAATATTTGTAGATTTATCGAAGTGCGTGCACACTCCCAAGCACCAACTCCCCACAGTCTCCCCAAATCTTTCCAGCCTGCTTCAAAACTCTGCTCGACCTTCCTTCTTGTTTTGGTCAACACATTGATGGTTGCATGGCTGGACACAAATGAATATTGTCAGTGTGTTATGTGCGGGAAAAACAGAGAGAAGGGGAAATGGAGCTGGCCAGACAGGCAGGCAGTGTGGGAGATTAGAAGGGGCTTGGAACATGCCACAGTTTGGCATGTCCTGTGGCCAGGCAGCACAAACAAAACACACACATAACTCTGTGACCACAGACATGAGTGCAGTAGGAAGAGGAGTGGGAGCAGGAGGAGAGGAGGAGTAGCTTCGCCGGCTCCTGTGGCCACTTGGCTACGTTGCCTTGCTCGTTCACCCAGCCAGGATTATTTCCGTGCCAGCAACACATAGTTGTCTGTTTATATTCATCAACATTTTCTTCCTCTCTTTGTCTCTCTCTCTCTCTTCTTCCCCATTACCACTGTCCTTGTCTGCCTCTCTGTCTTTGTTTCCCTCTGTCTGTTCCACTTTGCTCTAACATGTCCCTGTGCCATTTGCATGATGATAACGTGTTTATAATTTTGACCCAGTTCCAGCCAAGGCGCAGTCAGACACGGCGGGAGACAGTGCAGCAGCAGCAGCAGGAAGAGCAGGAGGCAGGAGCAGGGGGAGTGGGCAGAGGGAGAGGGGAAACTGTGCTCTGGCCAGGCTTGGGTGCCCACTTCATTGTTGCGCTGGCACAGATTTTCCAGTCATGTAGGCAGCAGTCAGCCTGCTGTAAGCTGCATGCTGTATTTTTCCATTTTTGGGGCATGCCTCGTTCTTTTCCTGCTCCTCCCCCCTTCCCCCCATTGTGCCTGCCCCTGTTCTTCCCACTTGCGATGTCCTTAATTGCTGCGGGCTGCGTTGTCCTTGTTAGGCAGTTGCGGTTGAGATTAACATGGCCAACTTTGCTGCAGACTCAACTCGACTCGACTCGTCTTGACGCAAGACTGATTGCATTTACCCCCTCCCCGACCTCCGCCTCTCGCCCCTCTCTTCTCCTTCCCTCTCTGCATTTTTATTTGACTTGGGCGCTAATTAATATTTCACTGCGCCGCCAAGCAGCACAAACAAAACAATCAGCTGAGCTCAGGCAGACAAGTGTGCAGTGAGGGTAGCGAAAGAGGATGGGGGTAGAGGGGTGAGGTAAGGGGCGTGTCACTTGCCATATTCACTGTTTATTTTCGCTAAGAATTTTTCCTTGGCGCGCATTAATTGCAAATCTTCTACGCCACATTTTGCAAAAATCGCCGCGTTTTTTTTTTTTTTTTTTTTTGTTTATTATTCATTTTGGTTTGTGTTGTGTGTGTGTTTGTGTTTTCCTTTTTGCCATTTGACGTTTCTGTTTGTTTGTTTTTGTTAGTTTGTTGTCGCTGCTTGGGTTTTTCACAAGTTGATGGAAAACTGAAGGCGACTCTCTTGAGGGTTTTGCGCCCTTCGGGTTTTCCCCGATTTTCCTCGCTAACGAGACGAGGCTATAATTTAAATTAATCAGATGATATTTTATTAAGGGAAAGATATTTAGATGGGGACGCAAATCATAAATTAAAAGCGGATTGCGGCGAAAGGGAGACAAGTAAGGCAGTCAAAAGGAAGATTGCGAGGGGTATAGACGACAAAAGAGGATCGGAGAGGGGGTTGGCTGGGGGAATTCCTGGGCTGAGTAAGACGTGTAATGTGCGGAGAGTCAAGAAATGCTAATTTATGCAAGGGTCACCCAGCTGGGAGTGACAATTACCATGGGGTAAAAAAGAATCTCAGAGGACGAGAAGATACTTTGAAATTTATTGGAATTTTAATTCGAATTTTTGTGTAGATTGGAAAAGATTTGTTTTAACGTTAATATGTATATAATTTAATTTATAATTTAATTAATTTCTTCTGATGTTGGTGTACAGTTAACAATTTATTTGTTTTGAATATTTTGTCTGCTTTCCATATCGATAAATACTAAGCGTTATTGCACAAGATCGATTGTTATCGATTTCATTGATAAACATCCATAGAAAAAATTCTTAATTTCTTGCTAGGATTCAACTTATAAATATAATACTGCATATTTTTCTTCTTTCGAAGTCAATAAATCGTTATCGTTATCGGTAATTATCGAAATAGTGATTGTTATCGATAGGAATTGGTATAAATTACAGCTTGTGCAGTTAATTTACACAAATTTTTCAAATACTGAATATTTTTCTGCTATCGTTATCGATAGTTATTTGTTTTTATCGAAATATATGGCATTTTATCGATAAATATCGTTATCGATATCAATATGTATTGGTTACAGTTAGTTACAAATATGTAACACATTGTATATATTGTTATCGATATTTTACAATCGATATTTTACTTATCGCTTGTAAAACTCAAAGCAGAACTTTAAAATCCTTGCAGAGGTGTTTGGGGCAATGTCTTTTTAGTCAGCGTATCTTGCGGGCATCCCAAACTCATTACAATAAATTATGCAAAATGGACGACAGGGAGAAAAAGAGAGAGCGAGAGATAGACTAAGGTGGCAGGAAAGAGCGCACACTGCTCCGCAGGCGATGGTGACATGCAGTGGCGACAACGACGCGATGTCGGCGAACGAGTTGTAATTAGAAGCCATTTTCAAGCCAACTACACTTTGATGTGGCCTGGCAACCCTGTTTGTCGGTTTAGAACAACATAACATTTGCCCACGCCAGCGCTATCTCTTTCATTTTGTTTCCTACTCACTCACTCTCGTTCTCTCTCTCTCTCTCTGTCTGTCACACGCTGCCCTGCCATACTCCCACTGTGGTCTGTGGCAAGAGTTGCTCTTGTTGTAGTTGTTGTTGTTGTTCTTGGCGCTTGTTGCTCTTGTTGTCGTGGTCATAATTAGCTCACTTTGCATGCACCACAAGCAGGGGGTAGCGAGAAAGAGGAGGAGAGGGGTTGAGTGAGAGAGAGAAAGAGTAACAAAAAAGTTGCACCTGTCGCGCAGTTGTTGTTGTTGATGTTGTTGGCATTGCTTGTTGCACGCTGCATGTGATTTATTGTTATAATGCAACGGACAACAGTTGCAGCAGCTCAGTTCCTTCTGCTGCTCCTTCTTACTTCTCCTCTTCTGATTTCTTCTCATCTTCCCACAATTTTCCCTTCATCTCTAGCTCTGCCTCTAGCTGCCCCACTAGCTGCCCCGTTAGCTGCCCCATTAGTTGCCCCTTTCTAGAGCACCTTCTACACCCTTTCTACTTTTCTTCTTCTAGTTGCTCCTTCACCTACTTAAGCTGCTTATTCTTTTGCTACACTTTCTTGTCCTGCAGTTGACCCTCCTTTCTCTCTCTGCAGCTGCCTCTACTGCTCTTCTTCTTCATCTTTTTAACTGCTACTTCTCTGCTTCTTCCTCATCTGCTGCGCTGCTTCATCAGCTGCTGCAGCGCATTAGTTGTGTAGTAACCTGAGCAACTGAATGCGCATTCCGAACTTTGGCTTATAATTTATATTTCTCTGCACATTGTTAAATTATGTTCACACTCGGCTCCTTAACACTTACCTCTCTCTCTCTCCATTTACTCTTCTCTCTGTCTCTCTTCTTTCTCCTCTTGCTCAGCTGCTGTGAACATTAAATCAAAACTGTACTTTTTTTGTGGCGATTAAGATGTCCTGGCTGCCAGCCCGACTGTCCCCAGTTGGCTCTGCTCTTTCCCTCTCTCTATCTGTTTCTTTCTTCTCTTATCTGCCCCTCGCTTCTTCCCTCTCTTTCTTATACTCTTACACTCTCTCTTGCTCCTTCTCTCTGTGCTTCTTTTTGGGGCAATTAGCTGGCCACCGCACAAGTGACTAATGCGCCGCGTGCGACGTCGACGTTGCCGTCTGTCTGTCTGTGTGTCTGTGTGTGTGTGCGAGTGTGTTGTGTGGATGCCACCACGACTGGCGGCACAGGCGACACGCAATAAATTAGCGTAAATTTACAACATTTGCTAAATTAAAAATGGCAAAAAGCGCAAGGGGAGAGAGTGGGGAAGAGACAGAGAAAGATAGAGAGGGAGAGAGTGTGTGTGCCCCATGATCAGCGTGTGCTGTTGTTGTTATGTGGCACAGACTAGCATACACACATTCTTGCCACATTAGAGTCGCATTAGTGTGTGCACGCCCTGCTTCTCTCCCTCTCTCTTCTCCCCTCACTCTCCTTCCCTATTGCTCCCTTGCCCGCTTTGCTCGTTTATCGTTGCTGTCAGTCAGCTCAAAGGGGGCAATTAACGAGCCCAGTCGCAGCAGCAACAGCAACAACAACAACAGCAGCGGCAACAACAACAACAGCACTGCAGGCGCAGGCAAAATAGTTTTCTGTGCAGAGTTTGGGATCGACGACGTCGCCGCCGTCGCTGCCGCCATATTGGCGACGCCATTTTGACGCGACGCACGCAAAGGACAATCGACGACGGCGGCAGCAGCAACAACAACAACAACAAACAGCAGCAACAAAGGCAATGTCTCGCCGCGGCGACTGGCGACACAAACAAAACTGTCGCCAATTCGCCTTTGCCCGCCGCGTCGCGCCCCTTTGTCTTGCACTCCACACATTCGCCCCATAGTTCACCCCACAACACTTCCCCCCGCATCCCCCTTCCCCTTTCGCACGCCATAGCGCGTTGACATTTTTGTTCTATTTTTTATTTTTTTCAATGAATTTATTGCGTTAATTTATAGCGTTTTGCCCATCAAAGCAGTCAACGCAATTTGCATATTATTGCAGGCATTTCGTATAATTTATCACCCCCTGCCGCGCGAACCGCAGCACCCCTTCCAAAATGGAGCAAAAGCTACGCCCATGGAAGTGTGTAAAGAGTACAGTTTGTACTATCGATTAATATGCATGAACTCTATCGATAGTTGTTGGAATTTTCATACTTAACAATCCAAGAAAAGTTAAGTTAATTGTAGGAGTTATTGATTATATCGATATTTTTTGTCAAACTATCGATAGTTTTCGTTTTTTATCTAAATTGTTCTCTTAGAAATTTTTTATAGTTTCAAATTAACCTAATGAATATTTGTTTATCATTTTATAAGATTACTTCATCGGTAGTTTTCATTTGATAATTAAAACTAGGTAGTCTAAAATTATAAAATAATATTTTTTTCATCTTAGTAGTTTATGTTATCGATAGTTGTATATTACAGAGTTTGTACAAAATTACCTGATACTAATTCGATTCTGTTACTACGATTTTATAGAAGCTAAAGGGAATATCGAAATCTTAAAGCACATATCAAAAGAAGTATTAGATAATAATAAAAAATAAATATTTATCCTTATCATGACATTTGCTAACAGTCTCTGCCATCTGTATAAACATTAATACATTACCACCATTCATTTATACTACAAGAATAATATTGAAATATAAAATATAATCATATACATACATACATAGATATGTACGTATGGTATATATATTAATTATATTGGAAAACTGATTCTGAAACAAAGATATTTATGGCGAGCAAAGACATCTGGAACAATATTTGCAGCATGTCTATTGTCTGTGTAAATTAAACACATGTTACTAGTTCAACACAAAGATGTGTGGCATGGCAAGCACTTAGGCAAATATTTCCCCAACAAATAGGCAAATATTTTTATGAAGTTAGCGAAGAAGAAAAAAGAATTAAAAACTCGAAGAAATATTGAAAATGTTTTTGTGAAAAGCAAAAAAAATGGATAACTTAAAATTTTTAAGATACAAACAATTATTTTGGACACACGAGACGTGTCTGTAGAGCGAGTTGAGAGGCAAATGTACAATAATAATTCTAAAATGAAAGAGAAAGGAAAGCATAGTAAGTGAAGGGGAGGGGCAGGACGAAAGAGGGGGAGACGGTAAGACAGAAACAGGCACGAGGCACTTTGGGACTGCAACAAAAATTGCAAATTATTTGCCGGGCCGCTAGTCAAACAATCTATAAAGCTAGGCCAAAAAGTAGTGGAGGGGGGGGAGGGGGTAGATATATCTATATATACACATATATGTGTGTGTGTGTGCGTGTGTGTGTAAGGCCTTTTTGGCTGGCTCTGTTGGCATGCGGCACAACATAAATCTTTGGCACAAAAGTCAAGCGGGCCAATGCCCAGAAAAGTGCACACACTAAGAATCCCTTTCACATTTTCCAACACTCCACCCCTCCCTAGACCCCCTCCACTCTCTTCCCCACCCCTCGACACTCACATAGTTCCCCCAGTTTTGGCATCGTCTAATGCAATTTTGCTTCTCTTTCGCTAAAAGCCAAATGAATTTTATTGACAAATTAATTGCAAGCGATGTTGCAATTAAAATTTCTTTTGCTGCCGCGTAAAATTTGTTGTGCAACAACAACAACTTAGAAATGGAAGATATACTCTATGCGATATATGTATATGCATTGGTATTGGTATTGCTGTTCGTGTACGTGCTCGTGAAATCGTCTTATAAATCAGCTTTTATTTCATTTCATTGATACATTTTTCTGATATTTCTTTTCTCTCATTTTTACCTTCTCTTTTTTGCAGGTGAGTCTCAATCTATTTCAATTGTTGCGGCCGTTAGTAACAGCAACACGATAACAGCTACGCGGAGTGAGCTAAATCGTTGTGATGGACTGTAATATACCCTCTAATTGCGTGTAGAAGGTGCAAAAGTAAGAATTTAAATATTTTTATGCATTTTCATTAATTTTCTCTGGGATAAATTAGAAAAATAAAGTGAAGAGTTTGTGAAAGATAGTTTTTAAATTATGTAAGGGGTACTACGTCGAAATTTTAAAAAATCAGCATATTTTCATGGCTTCTTTAAATTAAAAGTCGAAAGGTAAACTTCACTTGCATATTTGACAGAGCTATGCCTGTTCCTGTTTCAAAGGGGTTTCTTCTTAAAGGGAATAAATCGAAAATATTGAATGATCAATATTGAATAAAAAGAAAGATAAAACCTTTATTCATTTGCACTGAATATCGTCATAAAGAACTTTGTGATCCCAAAATATTTGTTTATATGTAACTTATTTACGATGCGATTGTAATGCTGATTGTGATATCGATAGCACATCGAATTGACTCTTTTTGCTTCAGCTATTACACGTGTTATCAACGTGGCTTTGTCGTGCGCGCACAGCTTATTGTGTAATATCGTGTATCGGACAGTGCGCGTGAATAGTATATGCCTGCCTTCATCTATAAGCATCGAGAGCGTGGTAACAATAATGTACGATTGATTCATTTATAATGCTTATAACAAGCCGGAACGCCAATCGAATTCGTTAGATACTTTTCGGGTTTTTCTCTTTGTATCTGCCTCTCTTTATCTCTGTTCTCTCTTTCTCTCCTTGTCTCTCTCTTTGCGGGTATTATTTATTTCTTTTTGTCAGATTACAAACAATTAGAGCAAACTTTATGCGTGGCGCAAAGTTTCAATTGAATTCGAATACGATGCGATTTTCTGTCTCTTTTTTTGGGCTCTATAACTAGTTTGCTATTGTTGTTGTTGTTGTTGCTGTCGCACCTGTTTACACCTTTGTGCGTGTGTGTGTGCGTGTGTATCTGTGTGTGTTTGTGCCTGTCTGTGACCGTAAATCATTAAGCCGAACCAAAAAGAGTTGACAGCAACACGTGTCGAAGTGTCTGCGCCAAACCTGAACAGCAACAACACAAGCAACAACAACAGCAACAACAATTGCAATTAATGTAGCAACAACAAGATGAAGTGTATTACCAACAACATGCACGTGGGCCTTATAAGACTGAAGTCTCTTTCGATTTATTATATTGAAATGAAAAAAGAAAATGAAAAGAATTGACACCATTTCCAGCTCGGAGGGGGAAACTTGAGACAGCAGCTGCAGGCTGAAGGGAAAAGGATGTGGAGGAAGGGAGGCGGGGGAGGGACCTCTCTCGACGGGTCAGCAGTCAAATATATTTATGTGCACAGCCTCCTTGGCCTCCCACTCGTCGATATCGATAAATTGAAAGCGAGTGGCACAAAAATAAAAGGAAGTGGGGCGGGCGCAATACGAGATGATTCAGCCTACATTGAGGGCTTGAGGGCACTGGAGCAAAGAAATTGCAGAGAAATAATAAGAATAAGGAGATGAGAAATACGAAGAGAAGGATAGTGTTCAAGTGGAAGTAGGCGACTCAGCTATACCCTGTACAAATGTGTATAAAATATGAAAATTGCAAGAGATTAAAAAAGCATAAATAAGATGGAAAGAAATAAGTGAAGAAAGATAAAGTTAAAATAGAAAATGATTCAGTAAGGAGTTGATATGAATGTAGAATTGTAAGAATATATAATAATAAGCAATACATGAAATAAGAAGGCTGCACAAGAAGTTATATAAAAAAATTAATATTATATAGAATAATAGTTTTTTCCTTAAGTTTACAATATTTTCATTTCGAACTATAATAAAAAAGTCTACACAGAAACGTATAGCTGCAGTATATTCTGGTCAATATCAAAGAAAAACCTAAATTAAAAAGGATTTGGTTATTCGAATGATTATAAAATTTTGCTCTAAATTTTAAAAGATACCCTGTAACTCCAGAAAAGGAACATAAATCCCTCCCCACATTCCTTTTCTAGCTATCTAAATTTTTAGTGTTCTTATATTTACAGGGTATACGCACAAATAAGAAATGCCCTAAAATGCATATCTCTCTCTTGCATTTCTAATATTTACAGGGTATTGCAAGCAACATCCCCTTGGGATGCTGATAAACAAAATATGAGAACAAAAATGTCATTTCAAGGCGCAAAAGGAGCAACGCCAAGAAAAGTCGTCCAAGACGGGCAAAAACTTTTATGCGAAGGGGGAGGAGACAGCTAGAGAGAGAGAAAATGAGAGAGATGGAAAGAGTGCGCGGATGGGTGGGAAGAGAGGGGAGTCGTTTGCGCTTGTGTGAGTCAGCAGCGGAGGCACACACAGACAGCGCGATAACTTTCAACGTTTTTTTTTTTACTTATTTTGTTTTGTCTGCCCAGCCGTCTGACGCTTGCTGAGCACGCAACGCCAAGGGAGGCAGTAAGAAAGAAAGAAGTGGTAGAAGAAAAAGTAGAAGAAGAAGAAGCAATCAGTGTGTGTGTGTGTGGGGGCTAGCAGCGAGAGCAAGTGAGACAGCACCAAGTGAAGGCATCGTCACGCGCCCTCAGACAAATTTTGTTGCTGTAGGTTCTGGAGTTGCCCTCGCTCTGTGTGTGTGCGCCTGTGTGTGAGTGCTTGTGTGGCTGCCTGTGTATGTCTGTGTGTGTGTGTGGGAGTTTGGCTGGGCTGGGTCACGGCTTACTTAATTGGGTGGCGGCTGGGCAGCGTCTGCCGAGACAAAGGGAAATTGCTTATTTCTTTTTCGGTTCGTTTTGCTCTGCGAGCTGCGGCTGAGCTTCGTAAGTGTGTCGGTCGGACGGCACGACGTGTTCGTCGGGTCAGTCGGGCAGTCGATTGTGCTTGGCTTGTGTGTGGGGCGGGGAGTGGTTGACGGGTGTGAGTGTGTGTGCGTGTCTGACGCCGTCTGCCTTAGCTTGCGTTACTAGACGCGCCCGCTGCCTCTCACTCGCCCTTTGGGCTGCTTGTCTCTCTCTCTCTTTCTCTTGCTTTGCCCTCTCTGCCTTCTCAGTGTGTCTCTTTCTCTTTTTTACTGTGCGTCTCTCGGTCCTTTATGTCCCTTTGTATTCCTCCTCTCTCTCTCCATCTGTCTTTTTCTCCTTGTACCTCCATCTCCGTTTATTTCTCTCCACTTACTTGCCTGCCTTTTCCTCCTACTGCCCATCCTTCTCTTATTCTCCTCTTTCTGCCCTCTTCTCCTCATCTCCCACTCTTTCTCCTTCTATCTCTGTTTCTTTTTTTGACACCCCTCTCTCTCTTTCCTGCCCGTCTGCGCTGCGACACAGTTCTCTTGGCTAAAACTTTGTTGTGTGCTTTTCTGTGCCAAATGTCGCTCGTTTTCACTGCCTGTGTGTGCGTGCGAGACTGTGTATATCTGTGTGCTTCTATGTCTATGTATCTGTGTGTGTCTGTGTGATTGTATGTCTGCCTGTCTGTGTCTGAAACTTTGGCGCGTGTTTGGCATTAGTGACAGTCATGTCAGCAAAAGTTTGAGGCACATTCAACATTCCAAGTTTATGTCGTCGTTGCCGCTGCCGCTGCCTCTGTCTCTGCCACTGCCACTGCTGCCGCTGCCTTTGGGCGTGGCACTTTGTGGGCGTTGGCAGACATGTTTTACGTTCTATATCCGTCGAGGCCTGCTTGTCCTGCTTCTACTTCATGTTCCTTGTGCCACATTAAAGCGCCTTAAAGCTTTGGTGAATATTTCAGCAAATAATTTAGATAAGGATTCATTTTGGCCTGGATTGGGTTGGAAACTCTTAGTGAACGGATGGGGGAGGGGGTTGGGGAATACTTGACTTCTGACTGCAATCTGTGCATAGTTTGTGGTAAAGTTAAATGAGTTGTGCGAGCTGGGGCGATTTTTGTCACTTGGAGATCGCATGATTTGCTCATTTGTAGTCAGTTTGTGTGCCGAGGAAGGACAACATTGGCGGGGTTGTGTAGATAGTCGGGGTGAGATAAAGAGGGAGAAAGATATAGAGAGATAGAGAAGTATATGTATATAGAGGGAGAGACAGAAACTGCAGGCAATTTGAGCTAAGCAGAGTCTCAGTTAGTTGATTAGTTTGATATTAGAGAGTAGGAAGTTAAGATTCTGTTCAATATTAAATAAATCAAAGAAGAAAGCTACAGTCGAGTAGAGTCGACTGTGTTACACCCAATATCTATCTCCCTATTTCCATGCTTAGTGTATTTTGTATTGCATACTTTGTACGGAATGACGTGGAAATTAGTAACTCTTAAACATTATATTCTTAAATAACTTCTTTGCCTATTATGCGATCGTAATCAAATTTTCAAATTGGGCTTATCAAAAATGAATTGTATAGATTATTTGCTTTTAATACTAGAGGCATATGAGTCGAATAAATGCAGCTTTCTATAGAGTTTTAATTAAGTAGAAATTATAACGTTTATTTACATTTAAAACTTTTCTTCGTTTTTTATAGTTAAGTAACTATCTATTGTTTATTCTTACTTAGAAAAGTAGTTTGGAACTTAATTAGCAACTATATTTCTTTTCCGATTTGTTCTTCCACATTCAACTGAAATTCTTCCATTCATTTTCCCTTTTCTACCAAAGTTTTTCATGCTTGCCTTGCTTAGGAAGGCGTCTTGCCACCAATCCAAGTTAATAACTGTCACTGCTTCAATTATTTCTTCCTAGTAATTTTCCCACGTTGCGTCAATGAAGACATTCAACCAACAAAAACAACAACAACAACAACAAGCAGAACAACAACAACAAACTAAAATATTTTTGGAGTCATAAATTATTAGCGGAGTTTCCTTTCCTTTTCATTTTCTTGCCACAGTGTCAACTCAATTTGTTGTCCTTGCTTGGGTCACGCAGAAGACGCGCGTGCGACTTGTTAGCGTTTTGTGTGCGTTTTTAAACGCGACCAGACGAGCCTTCCTTGGTGAGCCTTTGCTTGCTTTGGTGCCCGCCTAGTGAACCAGTTTCAACCAAGATGCCTATCAATTTGTTGAAATCATTTCCGCAATTTTATTGGCAGGCAGGCAGGCAGCAGCTCGTGCCATGGAGGCGTGGCATGGGGGCGGCAACATGGAGAGCAGACTGGCGCGAGCTATAACTCTTCTTTCTGGCTCAGCTGGCTGCGATTTCGCCTGCACTCAGTCTATGCCAGCGATGTCTAAATTCCATGGCCAGGTCAAGTTTTTGGGGCCTTTTAACTGGGCCTGAACACGAGCCGAACGTTGAGGTAATAACTTGTTAGGCTGCCGCTGCTGTTGTTGCCGATGTTGCTGCTGTTTTGTAGCTGCCAAATGGATTTTTGCATTACAATGTCAGATTAATCAAAACGAGCAAGCAGCGAACAGCAGCAATAGCAATAACTAGGGATGGGTAGCAAGGGAAGAAATTATCGATGTTGAATAAATATATATAGAATATACAAAGTATGCCAGATATATTTATTTTAATCGTTATCGAAAGCGACAATATCGTTAAGAGTCTTACAAAATCGATATACTATAAAATTTGATAGCTATCAATAGTAAACAACAATTTAATATAAAAATTGATAACGGAAAATATCGTTTATGTAAAAATATAACAATATTTCAGGTGTATATCTTTCTAAATCCAACTTGATATCAATAAATCGTTAGATATCGAATAATATCGTTAATGATCATTTAATATTGTAGGTATTTATTCTGTAGAACAATTATAAATAAATGAATATACTCATAAAAATTTCGAATATTAAATAATATGTCGGATATATTTGACAAATTCTAGCGATATCGATAAAATCGTTAAATATCGTATAATATTGTTTTATTTTGTATAATATCGTTAAATTTCGTATATATTTATACTGAAAAACAATTCAAGATAAATTAATATATTGGAAAATACCGTATTTTTTAATAATATGTCGGAAATATTTTTACAAATCCTTACACAAACCGATAATATGTTTAAAAATCGTGCTTTGTCAAATCGAAAATGTTTAGTAAGCTAAACCAGAATAGCCTTCGCACTAGGATAAAGTATGTCATTATATCGAAGGAAAATATCGGGTTTGCAAATATCGTCATATCGTTTTGCGCATAAATATCGATAGAGTACCGGCATCGCTATTTCCAAACCCATCCCTAGCAAAACGCAGCCACAAAAAAACGTTAGAGAAAACCGACAATTGTTTAGAGAAGCAGCAGGCAGAGGCAGGGGCAGAGGTAGGAGGCGGATCAGTCGGAAGAGGGGTAGGGTGTAGGGGGGCGGTTCTTGTGCGCTTCACAAGAAATACGAATGCATAAAATTTTATGTTTTTCTGCTACTTGACGTGGTGGCAACAAGTGGGCCAAGCCAGCAGCAGTACAAAGCAGCCATGGCCACAACCGCAGCAGATGATTATCGGTCGGCAACAGCAACAGCAGCAGCAACAACAACAGCAGCAACTACAACAACAACTGCAACTGCCACTGCATTAGTTTTTATTGAGGCAGTTGGCTGAGCTGACGGCGTGGCAGACAAAGCGGCGTTGCAACTGCAACTGCCACAGCAACATTTTCATTACCATTCATCACCTGGCGACGACGGCGACGACGATGGCGACGGCCACTGCCGACAAGACACCCAAAGCAGCAGCAGCAGCAACAACAGCAGCAACTGCAACAAGCTTTGCCACTGCAGCAAACCTTGTGCCAAAGACACAGGCCAAGACAGCAGCAACAACAACAACAACAACAACAACTGCAATAACAGCAACGCAAAAGACCTCGACTTCCTTTGGGTCGCCGATGACGAGGCAGACCTTGTTGCAGTTGCAGTTGCAGTTTGTTCGTTGCAGTTGCATCTATCGCACTGGCCGCGCCTGGCGGCCATGAAAAGCTAAAGCTGTAGCTGTTTGCTGATTTTTCCGACGAGTTATGGACCCTTGTCAGAGTGCCATATGCCATATGAGCGCCATAAGAAGAAGAGTTTATAATATTGCTGTTAAGCGACTGCATTGAGAGATGCCATGCGAGAAACAGTTAGCAAAAAACGGGAATATTTTAGAAGAAAAAAAATAATTAAAATAGATGAAGGAAAGATTATAAAATATGTACTTTTTATAATAAATAGCATAGGTCATTTGGAATTATGTTTTCTATACGTTCTTTTTCGTTTTTTAGGAAATCTTTAGAAGAAAGTTAGAACTACTGTCTTGGGTTATCTGCAGAAATATTTCAAAGACAGCAGAACAAATAACTAAAAATATAAATATAATATATCTAATTTTTAGGCAAACATACATACACGTGTATATCCAAAATAATCCCTAAGTCTCGCAACAATTATGCTAAAATTTCGCAGACAAACTATAAATGTGGCAAGCTCAAATATAGCAATCCATACATATAATGCTATAATAACTATGCCTTATCTACGATATCATTTACTCCCAGTCTCTCCTCTTTCTCTGGGACTGCCTCACGTGTTGTGTTTTTCCTTGCGCCCTCATTAGCAACCCGTTGCAAATGAGTTTTGATTAGTTAGAAGCGCCCGCGCACGATTAGCTTCAGTTTTGTTGAGTCGAGTTCGAGGCAGATTTTAAATTGCGGAACATTAACAAATTGACGTTAATTTTACCAAGAGTAGAAAACAATTTGGCACACGATTTATGCGCTATTTATTTATTTGTTGTGTTTACCCCCAGTTTGCTGTTACCTTATCCTCTTTGTTTTTTGGGGTCGCACGCGCGAAAATTGTTTTGCCGCTGCGGGACAATTCGCCTTAAGGTTTGAGGGCTGGAATTACGCAATTGCCGAGCTGAGCTGGTAATGAGATTCCGCACGAATTAGCGCGCCTGTCCCAGTTCCTGTTCCTGTCCAGACACTCGCCCAAAAATACACAATGAAAAGGGAGTGGAAATGTGAAAGGAATGTGTCCTTATGCCCTTGTCCAGTTATGGCATATACGCAGTATATATATTGTAGTGTGTACAGTATATTGTCGGACAGCTCGTCCGTTTGTGTGAGAAGGCACAACAAAAGCAAAACAGAATGACGTCCAGACAGTTGCGACCTTCCCCGACCCCTCAGAAAGGACTCAGACTCTGCGCCAGACCCAGACCGAGACCCAGACCCAGTCGCAGACCGGAACCCCGCAACAGACCCCAAAAACCTTTGCCTCACGCAGTCATTTTCGCTCGGAATTGTAATTGCTTAGGGTATTGGGAAATGTGAAGTATTTCCACTTTGTGAAGCGGTTTGTAGGGACATGTTTTATAAGAACTGATTTTACTTCTTTAAGTAGTATTGTATAAATACTACCCAATTTTCTATTACTTCACTTCTACTTCGACCTTCGCTTATTTTCCTTCATCAAATTTTCTACTACTAATTTAACTTATGATATTTCTACTTACATTATTATACTATGACTTATAATGTTCGTAACACTACAACTACCACTACTATTTCTACTTCCACCATTACTACTACTCTTACTTCTACTTCTACTCTTACGAGAACTACTGCTATTAATACTTCTACTACTAATTCTAATACTTCTACTATTAATTCTAATACTTCTACTATGAATACTTCTACTACTACTACTATTAAGACTTCTACTACTACTTCTAATACTTCTACTACTACTAATACTAATTCTTCTACAACTACTACTACAACTACTCCTACTGCTTTAACTATTACTACTCCTACTACTACTACTTCTAGTACTACTACTCATAATACTTTTACTATTACTTCTACTACTACTACTACTAATTCTTCTTCTACTTCTACTACTACTACTACTAATTCTTCTACTACTTCTACTACTACTACTAATAATACTATTACTTCTACTACTACTATTTCTACTCCTATTTCACATGTTGTCAGAGTAAAAAAACTTCGTTGCTTGCTCCAAATTTGTATATTTCACTCGAGCTGTCCCTGCTGCCCTTTCGCCTGTTTTTATGACATGTCGTGGAGGACACACACAGCGACAACAGGAACAACAACAACAGCAACAACAACAACAGTAGCAACAACAGCAGCAACAACAAACATTTGCTTTTAATAGCATAAAAGGAATCAAACTAACAAACAAACAGACGAAAGGACGCAACGAGGCAGTCACAGCTGGCCCTTGTACAGAAAGGGGTGTAAGGAGGGGAAGGGAGGGGGAGTGGTAAAAGGATGAGTTACAGACTGGGCCATTTGGTTCATAAATGCGACAAGGCAGCAGCAGCAGCAGCAGCAACAGCAAGAACAACAACAAAGGCATCGATAAGCAACGCAAGCGGGCGGCACAATGGACAACAGGCTGACCCAGCAACAGCTAAAGGACGTGCCCGCACACACATACACCCCCACACACAGACACAGACACAGTCACAGAAATACACTCTACATGCAAACTCATACACACTCAGCCCACAACACACACACAAACCCACAGGCGACGACATCCTTTTTCCTGTCTACCCATTTTGCCCCGTCTGCCTGCGTGTGTTCGTGTGTGTGTGTGTGTGAGGCTGCTTTCTCTGTATTGGTACGCGTGTCTGCCGCGTCCTCTGCGTCGCAGCCGGGACTTCGCCCGTCGCCCGACGTCGGCAGAGCCTGTCGAAAATGTTTTCCATTTCAGTTAGCAAATTATGTCGGCGTCGGCGTCGGCAAAGAAGACGACGGCAAAATAAATGAAAAACTCAGACGCGACGCAGTTGCCAGCGGGAGCAATAGAATGAGAGAGAAGGAGAGGGAGGGAGCAGCAGGAGGATGAACGGGGAGGCAGACCGTGTGGCAGCAATGGGGCACGTTTTTATGACATGGAAAGGACACACAAAAAGAAAGCGAGGCAAAAGTAAAAGAGGAGAAGGAGGAAAAGCAAAAAGGAAACAAATAACAAAATGTTGCGACCATTTTTATTTCCCTTCACACAGTCTCCCTCCTCTCTCTCTCTCTCTACTGCTCCTTCCTCTTTTCTGTCCCTCTTGGCACTTGGCTTTTATGGTCGCCAGCGACGCGTTCCGCTTGAATTACGCGTCCAGCGAGCCGTGCCACAGCGGGGCAGCAACGGCGACGCGAATAAACTTGCAGCAACAACAAAAATTGAAGATGATTGCAAGGAGAGAGGACTAAAGGGGGATGGGGGCTGGCACTGGCACTGGTACGCCATTTTGAAAACAGACTGCTGGCAATCATTGTGTCATCGATGATAAAGTTTAAACGAGGCGTGAGGAGGCAAAAAGGGATTGCACCCCCCCACTCCTTCAGCTTCGTTCTGTAACAAAAGCAACTGCAATTCCATTGTAAATACTCGTGCGCTCGACATACACTCACACACACACGCACACTCGCACTGAGTGCTTGCCACACTTGCTTGTATTTTGTGTTCTCGCTTTGCTCTCCATTATGTGGTGCAAAAAAATCCCAGTGCTGAGCCTTGCCTATGTGTGCGTCTGTATGTACTGTATGTGTGTGTGAGTAGTATGTGTGTGTGTGTGTGGTTGGGCAAAGTGGTACAAAGTGCTGGGCTGTGCTAGGACTCTCTTCAGGCTGCTGGTTTCTCATTACAAGCAAAGCGACGACGACCTTCAACTCACCACGCCTCCACTGCGCACCGCACCCCACCCCACACAGCACTCGCCCCTTTGGGCAACTGCAGAAAGTAGTGCTGAATCAGGTCATGCGGGTGGTGGGCGGCAGGGCGTGGCTAAAACCGAATTGTAACTAACAACTTTGTGAGGTCTGAGCAAGTTGAGTTGTGTCGCTTTTGCATTTGCAATCCCCAGCAAATACATTTGCCACACTCACACAAACACACACAAGAAGAGAAACACTCACATGCACACACACATGTGGATCACACACACACACACCCACAAACAACTGCAAACAAGCGCAGAGCAACCACATGAAGCTGGTTGAATTGAAAGCTGCCTGCACAGCTCAAGCAGACAAACTCGTCAGACTAACTGCCAGACAGAGCGTCAGACGTTGCGTCAGACAGTGTGTCAGACAGTTGGAGAACTTTTTGTGGCTTAGTTTTGGCCAAACTTAAGTTTTGCCAAGGGAAATTGCACAATTCGAAGAAGTTTCGACTTCTCTTCAGCGCCCACACTGCGTATGCGCAATTTTTATTAATACACATACACAGACACTTACACACAGACACGTCTATGCAATTAGCAACTGAAAGTGGGGATTTATTTATAATACTTTAATTATATATGCCAAGCTAATTGTCGGGCATCTCGAGGGTAGCTTAGCTTGTCTGATGATGTGCCACGCCAGACAATATGATTGACAGCTAAGTGGGAATCAATACAGGGTGCAGTGCGTGTTGCTGTGGTTCTTGTTTATATATAGAAGGTAAATTTAAATGTTTAAGAATGAATAATGAATTTAAAGTTAGAAGAATCTGCTATAGGTTAACTTAATTAACTTTTATATAGTTTGTTGTTTGTGCTTTGAAGAATGCATTCCATCCGCCCAACCTCAATCTCACCCAGCAACACTTTCTCGTTAGCTATCTCCCTCTCTGTATATCTTTCTACTCTCCTGAATTCATTCTCCTTTCATTTCTTTTCTCTCTTTCTGTTGTTTCCTATAATCATCTCTCCCACTCTCTGTTTTTCTCCATCACATTCTCCCGTCACGACAAAAGCTTTTATCGTTAATTTTTCTGTGAAATTTTGTTTGCTTTTGGGTTCTCTCTGAATTCTACAGTTCTTTTGCTGCTATTCGCATAATGGAGTAGTGCACACAATAAAGATAGACAGAGATAGAGAGAGAGACGGAGAGGGAAAGAGAACCTTTTGGAATGCGAAGTGAAGAACAAACAAAGCGAGCGACAATTTTCCATGCAACGCATTGCAGGCGACAGCGACAGCGGCAACAACAATGCGACTGACAGCAGCGACAACGTGCCACCTGACCCACTGACACTGCCCTTACCCCAGCCATGCATTCAATTCACCCCTCTTGCATCCGTCCCTGCCCCAGTTGCTCCCTTCCATTGCAGGTCACCTCCCAGTTGGGCTGTCAAATCATATTTCCGTTTTTGTCGCCCCCACTTGGTGTGCTGCCGGTGCCGATGCTGCCATCGCTACCCGCCTGTCATTCCGGCTCCGGACTGTGTCCGGCATTTTGCAATGACTTGCAACGGCAGCAGCAGCAGCAGCAGCAACGTCATCAACTGCATCGCCAGCATCATCATCAGCCGTCGGCAATCATCATTATCACCCGCTCATGAATGTTAATCGTCATCTGTCAGACGCGTTTTGCGGTCGCTGGCAAATTGAATGTAGGTCGCAGCTTCCCTCCTCCACCTCAACGCTGCCTCTGCCCCTAGCTCTGCCTGTGCGCTGCTCTGCTGACGTTGTCGCTGCGGTTTGCCATTCGCGTGACCGCAACGCGTCATCGATCAGACAGCAGGGCGCAGGAAAGAGGCTGCTGACGGGGATGGGGGATGAATGGTAGTCAGACGATGCGGGCTGCTGCACGACTGATTGGCCGCCAGCATGTCTGCTGTTGCGTCGTGCTGCTGCTGTGTCGCGTTGCGGTCGCCATCCACGCCCAATTAACGTGCCTGACTGCGGTGGGCATTGTCGTAGGTTGCATGCCCCACGCTTGCTTGCTTGGCTTGCTCCACTTGCGGCCAGCTTGCCACTTGCATAACCTATATATTAGTGGTGCACTGACACACACACACACTCCCTCAAACACGTGCTCTAACTCATGTGCCTTAGGGCTGCAGCGCTCATAAGTAGGCAACAGTTTTAGTTCTCGAAGTTTACCTTGTATTTTAAAGTCTTTAAATGCCGCTGGGAGTGCCAGCTGCAGGGCGCGGAGGCAAGATAACTTACTTGGGGGTGGGGGGGATTTGCCAGTACCTGGCAGCCATTAGAACATTGTTGGTTTTACGAGCGTCTCTGCCGTGCCTCGCCTCGTCTGTTTGTCTGTCTGCGCCACTCGCGCTGTCTGTCTGCCAGCCATTAAAATTCACATAACAGCACACGCACACATACATACACACAGCCCATCCACAGTCAGGTATACACCCACACACACACAGTCGCGCTTAGCTACAGCACTATATAGCTGCATGTGCGCTCAAATGTATGCTACACTTTTTGGCGCAGCTGCTGTTTCTACTCCCCCTCCCCACGCTATGCGACGTTGTTTGTGTTGTTGTCTCGTCTCTAGAGCAGACACTCCTTTTGCGCAAACACAGCAGCACACACACAGGCAAACACACACACAATTTTTACACACACACAGGCACACAGGCAGTCAGTCAGTCGGCTAACTGATTTTTAGGTCGCTGGCGCAAACGTCAGAGCGACAGAACGTTTGGCTGGCTGGCTGGCTCATCGTTAGCTCACACACACACAGGCACACACACACATATACACGCACAAGCAGCAACTGGCAGACAGCGCCAGCAACAGCAACAACAAGCACATCCTCATCATCATCATCATCATCATCGTCGTCGCGCTCAGCTTCAGCCGCAGTCTCTTCTTTCTCTGCTCTTCCCCAACGATAAACCTCCCAAAAATGCCGCAACACTGGCAGTACAACACAGCCACCCCCTCTGCAGCTGCTCTGCTCACTCCCCTTCGCCCCCTCTCCCTTCTACTCAGCTGGTTAGACATGAACCAGTTTTGCTGCCATTTTTATTTCTTTTAGTTTTATTTTTACTTTTCGCCAACATTTTTGCGCGCACGCTCTTGCTCTCCCTCTCGCCCTCATTCTCTTTCCCTCTTCCTCTCTGCTTCTTTCCTTCTCCGTTGTTTGCGCTGTTTTAGTGCTGCTAGCTGCCGCCAGATGGCGCGCTCTACTTTTATTTTTCCCTCTTATGTATTTACCCAAAATATTTTAATGTATATACTGGCTTGTCTGCGTGTGTGTGTGCGTGTCGGTGTGTCTGTGTGTGTGTGATAGCGTGCTGGTGTGTGTGCTGGCATTTACTGCACTCACACATAGCCTTTTTTTCATTCAGCTGCAGCGCAGACAGGCGTCTGCTTTGGCTCTCCGTGTGGACTTTTGGTTCGTGAATTGTTTGTCGAGCTTTGTCGTGTTTCCCTCCCCCTTTCTCCTTCTCTTCCCTTTACACGTTGTGTGTTCCTTGCTTCCCTTTTCACTTTTTTGCCTGCCTGCCTTCTCCTTCTTTTTTGGCGCAGAAAGTTGCCAGTCAGCCACACGCCGCGCCCGCTCAACGTGGCCCGCATTGTGCCCGCCTGGTGCGGCTGTCGCATCTCCCAAACCTCCTCTCCCTCTCTCTGTCTCTCTTCATCCCTCTCTGCACCTGCCTCTGCCCAGCGTGCGCTCGTTTTGGCCAGAACTTTTGTTGCTTTTGTCTGCTTTGGTATTTATTCCTGCCACATACACTGCCAGCCAGGCAGCCTCCCCTTGCCACACTCTTTCTCCCTCCTCCCTGTGAAATTTTCCTCTGACTGGTTTTGTGTTGCAGCTTTTGCTTGCTTTTTGGCACGTCGCCGACGACGACAACAACGAAATGGTGGAGTGTTTTTCAGAGTAGCAGCAGCAGAGTGGGCGTGGGAAGGGGGGCGGGGCAGCAGTGGCCGACGTTGTCGTCGTCTAAGCTGGGAATTTATGTGCCATGTGCGTTTCATATTTTTACGTTGCTATGTGGACTAAGCTGCCGCTGGCTTCCGCGGGCTCTGCACACACACACACACACACACACACACACAAATACACTAAAAAGGCCACACACACAGAGCGACACCCAGCGCTGCTTTGTAACTTAAACTGAACAATTTCTGTGCCGTGCTGGAATTTAATAAATATTTATGTATTGAAAAATGGCTGCGAAAAGTTTTCCTTGTCTGAATTTTCACAGATAAATGAAGAGAAAATGCATTTGTTTTTCGCACTTGAAATTGACAGTGATATCACTGCAGGTGATTATGTTACTAAAGTTGGTCAACGTGGCGTATGCGTAATGTGTGCGAGTTTGCAGTTGAATGAGGTAATTTACCATGAATGGAATTTTGTGACTGCTCTTGGTGTTTGGAATGTGTTTGAGTAAGTGGAGAAGGGCGTAAATTACATGATTATGAAAAGTATATTATTGTATTACATGTTCATACTAGCTCTCTTTACAGTTTACTCCATTAAACTTGTGGTCGGAATAATTTTTAATAGTTCATTTGAATTTCTGCATAAGATACTTCAACATTTTACTTTATATACTTGTTTAATATACTTTATATGTTAGTTATATTGATGCATAAACACCTACGGATCCCTTCTTTATGTAGACTGACTTTTAGCTATAATTATAGCTATATTTTTAGCTGGAAATATATTACTCTATATGCAACTGCATTTCTGTTCAATTTCCTTTACCCTACTCCCCTTTTACTATATCTAGTCTGCATCTATATCCACAATAATGTCTCAAGTCTTTTAGCGCTATAACTAAGCAAAATTGTGGCCTACTTTTGGGCGTTGTCTGCCTGCCTCAAACTTAAGCAAGCGCCTTCTTTTGAGTGAGTTAGCTCCCTTGGCGCATTAGCAAGTAGAAGTTTATGTGAAGTGTGGAGAAAGGGGAAAAGGAGGTAAGCAGAGAGTGAGTGTTTCACGAGTTAAGGAGTTTCCTGTCACGTCGGCAGCCCCTCCTTAACCCTCCCCCCCTCTTCAGCTGTCTCGACGTGGGCAAGTGTCAAAAGTTTGGCTTAACTTTCGCACGCGCCTTGTGTGTTTGAGTGTGGTGCGAAGCGGACGCAGCCACAGTCAACTTGTGAACTAACCGCACACGCACAGGCAAACACACAGTACACTTTCACACACAATACACTCACACACACACACACACCCCACTCACGCACTCTCTCGCTCCTTTAGGCAATTGCCTTTGCGGGCTGCGTTGATTATGCCTCGCAACCTTAATGTGTATCCCTTTCGCTTTTTTGGGCAAATTTTCACGCCCCCTGCGCCCGCTACCCTCCCGCCATGGCGTCGCCTTTTCGTGCTTGCGTCATTCGACTGTGCCTTGTCTGTCGTCTGTCTCCGTCTCCGGCTTTGGGTGGGGGCTGCTTATGGGTCGCCTTGTGCCTTGTGTCTTGTGTCTTCTGTCTTGTGTCGTTCCTCTTGACTTGACAGCCGTCGCTTCCGCTGTGTACGCTGCCTGCTGCGTCGCCTTCCCGTGCTCTCTGCCTGCACTAATCATTAAGCAAAGACGTCGTCGTCATCGTCCCGTCTCCGTCGCCGTCTCCGTCTTCGTTGCCTTGACTCTGCTCTGACATTTGTATAACTGTCTGCCTGGCAGCCTCTCTGGCTGTCTCGCTGTCTGTGCGTCTCTCTGTCTCGTTGTCTGTCTATCAGGCAGCTTCCTCAAGCTTCCTTAAGCCACTGCACAGTGGGTTACAGGCAATTGAAATGTGTTTGTAGTATTTATAAGTATTTTTATCATTAAATAAAGCACTAAAAACTTTTGTTTTCATAAATTTTCATTATCATGAATAGAAACTTTTTGTTTTCCTTTTTCGTTCATTTTCTATGTTCTTTATGCTTGCACATTTCTCTACAGTGTCCCTCACTTGTGTACCAGTGTGCACTGTCTGTCTTGCGGCTTACACACGCAGACACCTGCACACTTCCCTCCTCCCTCTCCTATTTTGCTCTGCCTGCCCAGCAAGTTGTGCATGTGCTCGCCCCCTTGTGGATTATTTCGGCACAATTTGCATATTCAATGAGCCTTCGACGATGAGTCGAGAGCTTGCTTTGACCCACTCCCCCTCTGTCTCTCTTTCCCTCTACCTTTCTCTCCTGTTCTCCCTTTCTTTGTCTCTGTCTCGCTCTGTTGTTGCTCCCGCTTGTTGTCTCTCCTTTTTGGGGCTGGCAGACGTCGCAACGCACGTGTTACATAAGTTTTGCAACGTGTCTGCTGCGCCGTGTGCGCCGCCCTCTCTCCTCCCTCTCTCTCTCTCTCGGTGTGTCCCTTTCCTTGTCTCGCTTTGCACGTGTCGAAATTGTTTCGTCGTCAGTAAATGAAATTTGTTTGCCTATTGCGGCGTCTGCCCCGCCTGCCCCACTCCCCTCACTCGACTGCGGCTCGTCCTTCCCGCAGGCTTGGCTACCGAAAATGCCAGCACGTGGTTGCCATTTGTGTGTGCCACGTTCTGTGTGTGTCTGTGTGTGTGTGTGCATGCATATTTTATTGATTACTTTCTCTCTCGCTTGCACGCATTAACTGTGTGTGTCTGCCGAATGCGTAGGCAGCTTTCCATTTTGTTGATAATTGTCTGGCAATGGCGGCGCTTTAAAGCCGCCGACTTTAAAGTACGCTGATTGACTGACTGACTGACTGATGGTTTGAGTGATTGACAGAAAGAGTGGTGGATTGACGAACTGATTGACAGACAGCGCAATTGACTGACTGACTCACTGACTGGCTGCCCGAGTGCCAGACAGACTGTCAGTCTTGTCTGCCTGCGCATTGCGTATACGCCGCGTCTGCTTCAAGGTCAATGCGGCGCGTGTAGTACTGTGTGTGTGTGTGAGTACTATCTGTGTTTGTGTGCGCCATTTTAATGCTACAAATTTCCGGCAAATATTTATTGGACGCCCCATGCTCTGGGCGTATACGTGATATTTTTCAGAAAGTTGCTTTAACAGTTGCAGCACACACATAGATGGATAAACGGACAGCTACACACACACTCATGTTGGCAACTACTTAAGCGCAAATCCTGCGCCTAGTTGGCAGCATGAGCAGCAGCAATAACAACAGCAACAACAACTTTGTCAAGCTAATCTAGTGCCGCGTCAGCAACACACTTCCTGTCTCCTTCTACTTCAGAGCTGCTGCTTCTTACCTCCCCCCCTGCTTTCCTAACAGTTACTTTGCCAAACAACTTCAAAGTGAATGAGTGTGCGACGGCAACACGACGTGCAGATACCACGTAATTTCGATATATATGTTAAATAAGATATATTAAGTTAGAGAGAAATAAATAAATTCAAAAAAAATTCTTTTATAATAAATAAATAAAATATATGTTATGAATATAAAAAGGAATAAAATATTGATATACAAAATATAAATAAAAAAAAATAAAACGTATTTTAAAATAATTATAAATTAAAATCAAATATTATTACATGAAAATAAAACAAATTTTCTATAAAAAAGAAAAAGACCTTTTCGAAAACTTTTCCGAAATTTTCCCGGCACCATTGCGCCTTTCATTTTACAGGGTATGCAGCATAAGCATAAGTAGCAGCCGTCATTGAATGATGGGTGTGGGGGAGAGGGCGTGGCAAAATGAGGGAAGGCAGCAGGCAGGCAAGAGAGAAATTGTAAAAAAAATGTCACAGGCAAAAAGGTCTGCGCACGATTTGCACATTTCACTTTACTTCAGTGGCAGCTGGGAAAACCTTAGCAACAACTACAACAACAAATACAAAACCTACAATAAGTACAACAACAACAACTACAATAACAACTACAACAATAACTGGCAACGAAGGCTGGCAGTGGCTAATAATGAATGCGACTCTGGCGGGGATGCTCGACTTGATTTTGAGTGGCAGCCTCAACTTTGCCTTAGCTTGTTGTTGCCATTGTTGTTGTTGTTGTTGTTGTAGTCGCTGTTGTTGTAGCTACTGTTGTAGTTGCCGCTGCTGCTGTTTGCTTTGACAATGACATGGAAATGAAGACGAGCAAGCCTAGACTGAAGTTGACTTGAACTCGGACTCGTGGCAGGAACTCAGCCTGCACTGCCCACCCCTCTTCTCCTCTTGCAACCCTCGCTGTGACATGTGACTGCATTAATCATCTGTCACAGTGATGTGCCAGCAAAGGGGTAAGGGAGGTGGGAGGGATAGACAGATGGCAGGCGCCTTGCAACTGGCCGCCTCATTAGAAGACTGCGCCCGACTGTGCCGACTTCATTTGCGGCATGCAACATGCATGAGGTTTTTACTTTTTTGCGCTTTTGTTGATGAGTGAACAAGAGAGACGAAGGGAGGCTGCGCGAAGAGTGAGAGTGAGGGGGAGAGAGGTGAGGGAGGAAGAGGGATAAAGCGAGCGCAAAAATGTACCACATTCAGCGCGCCTTGTTTCCCTTTTGCGTAATTTATTTTACTTGCAACCCACACACACACACACACACACACACACACACAAATGCACGTGTGCACAGCTTGCCACGCCCACTGGCAGGTAAGCCCTGCCTGGCACTCAACAAAACAAATAGCGTCCGCGTCTATACACAAAATCAGACGCTCAAGGACTCTTCAGCTCGAGCCCAGCCCAGTCGGGGCGAGGCAGGAGGAGGCAAGGCGAGGCAGCCTCGCTTCGCTATATGTAGGTGCTGCCAGCCCCTATATGCACACACACACACACACACACACTGGCAGCTACACCCACTTGAAAATGCCGTGCAATGAAAGTAATTTCGCCAAATAGACTTCGTCCTGCTGCCTCTGCCGCTGCCACCGTCTCTGCTGCTGCTGGCATTGCTTGCTGCGTTTCTGCACGCTTCGCTGAGTCCTTGCTTTACTGACGGACGGACAGACGGACAATGAAGGGGACAAACTGGCTACTGGCAAATGATTTTTACTCTGCTGTGCAACATCGTTGCGTTGAATGAGTTGCAGCCTGTGGCAGTGGCAGTGGCAGAGGGAGGAGCTCAGCCCTCGCCTGTGGCGGCCCCTTTTAAAGTCAACTTTGGTTACTTAACGCTGCTGCTTAAGTAAATCTCTGCGTGATTGTTTTATTCCGTAGGGAGATTTACGTACAAGAGGGAGAAGTAGAGAGGAAAGGGATAAATTGGAGAATTCTGGCTTTGTTGTTCCATTAAAGAAGAAAGAGAAAGTGTGTGAAATGTTAATAAACAATCAATTGGGATGGGTTGCGTTTTTGTTTCATTTTATCGATAATTTTAGCTCAAAAGTTCGGGTAAATTATAAGCCAATTTATGGTCGTATTCACAGTCCAGTCAGAAATGTTATCAAAATCGATAATGGATACAGTTCAGGTTTTTTTATTCATATCCTCGTTCGATAAATATCGAAATAAATCTATTTTATTTTTAAATTGATAAAACTACAGCTTCGATGAATATCGATACATTTTTTATCAATGTAAACTTTTCGTAAAACATAAAAATAGATTTTCGATCAATATCGATACATTTTCAATAGATGCTTACGTTTTTAATTAATAATATTTCATATATTTGGTAAAAATCGATAATTTTCTACCGATATAAATTTTTTTAAATGATAATTTATATGTTCGATGAATATCGATTCGTTTTCGAATTGAAGAAAAGCTTATAAAAATAAAATAAAATATTCGATAAATAACGATGCATTTTCAATCGATGTATACGTTTTTTAATGATACAATGATAAATTCGATACATTTCTATCCACTTTCAATCGATATAAACATTTGTAATTAAGAAAATTACATATTCGATAAGTATGGATAAGTTTCCAATCGATATATACCTTTCATACTTATCAAATTGGCTTGTATTCAAAACTCCAGCTGTCTCTTAAAGATCCTAAGCACATCCAGTCACGCCTTAAATTTTAGCAGATTAGTTTTGAAAGTTGAGCCAGCTTCAATATATTTCAGATATCATAATGCATATAAACTTTCATTTGCAAGCCAGAAACTTTATTTGGCCACGCCGATGAACTTGTTAAATAGACGAGACCAAAAATGACGATGAAAGTAATCGAAACTTTTGAAACAAAACACAAACTGAAGGACACCCCTTTTCCTCCGTTCCCCCACACTGGGTGTCTCTCTCTGGTTACGAGTACGAGTCTGCCTATCGTTAATGGAGGGGACTTTTGTAACTTTAAACGGAAATGATATTAATTAGAAAACTTTACTCAACTCTTTGTGCCTGAGCACAATTCAAAAGTTTCCGCCTTGGGGCACGAAAGAAGAGTTTGATGAGGCGTCTCGCTTCTTTTCAGCCAGAGATATGCACGTGTGTCTGTGTTCCTTTATACAGATACAACTAGTCAAATTTAGCAGAGGCGGAGAAAGGGGGGCGGGGCTGTGGCACGACAGTCGTCAGCTCTAATTGCTTTTCATGGCAATGTCACAACAACAATGCGAGAGAGGAAAATCTCTTTAGGGTATCCCGCTGTGAGCCGCATTTGGCATTTTGCGTTTGCCTTTGCTCTATTAAAGTTTCTCGACCCACTGCTCCCCGTCCCTCCACCCCCTGCTTTTTGCCTGCCTCAACACTCCTGTCAGCCACCAAAAAAGTTGGTACTTCCCTTTCTGCATCATCAGCCTGGCTTGTCCCTTTTGGTGGCCCCCCCGCGGAAAGTCTGTCTCGGTCTCTGTCTCGCTTGCATGCTCGCTCTCTGTCTCTCTCTATATATTTCTCTCTTTCTCCCTTTTTTTTTGTTTCCTTATTCCTCTTTCTTTCGCACTCCCTCTGCTTCTTTCCAACTTGAAACCGAAAAGCGCAAAAAGTTTTTCATGCGGCTTCGGCTCTTTTCAAATTCCCTGGCCTTCCCTCCTGCCACTCCCCACTTTCTACTCTGCCAGTTGCCCCTGCTTCCCCCTCTGCGTCGACAATCATTGGCATTTTCTATGGTTTTATAAGCAGCGAGGGAAAGCGCAGGCGATGCGGGGGCCAAAAAGCTGAAATTCTTAGAAAAGAAGCTGACTTGCAATGCGCTCTGCTTCCTCCCTCCCCCTCCCCGCTGTCTGTCTAACAGTCTGTCTGTCTGTCAGTCAGGGCTGGGGCTTTTCGGGAGTGTGGGTACCGGAGCTTTGGTGGAATTCTTGGTCTGTTGGTCTGGGCAATATATCTACGTCTGCGTCAACGTCTGCTGTCTTCTTCCTCTTCAGCCTCCACCTCTGCTGCTTTGCAGCTCATTTCTAACTGTTCGCTGTCGGTTTGTCTGTTGTCTGTCTCACTGCTCACCCTCCCCACCTCCTGTCTGTATCTCTCTCTGTATGTCTCTGTCTGTCTGCTTGTCTGTCTGTCTCTCAGTTTGTCTATTTGGCCGCTTTATTTGCCTGCTTCTATTCAGTTTGTTCTGGTTTTTTTCTCTCTCTCTCCATCTCTCTCTCGTTTTTTGTTGCCAGTTTTTGCACTTCCTCTTCCCTCTCCCCTCTACTGTTCCTCCCGCCTCTTTCACTCGCATTATTCCGCCTGGCAACTTTACATTTTCATGCTCGTGTTCCCATTTCACAGCTTTCGCTTCCTTCTCAGTTGCCTGCCCAGTTTTCCTCGTCCCCCTTCTTCCGTCATCAACCGTTGCCCGCCTAGCGCCACCCACTTCCGTTCTATTTTCATCTACTTGAGTGGAATTTTTATTTGTCTGCTGCCATTTCTCGTTCGTCATCGTCATCGAGCCAGGAGACGTTGCCATAATACCCTGTTCAGCTTCAGTTCAGCTGCAGCTTGATATGAGCTTGACATAGAAGGAGGGACTTCAATCGAAAGCGTGCTGGGTTTAAAGTGAAGCAAGGTAATTGAGCTATATGAAAAATACTTTTAGAATTCTCCGAATACTTCAAAATTAATAAAATTCAACTCGTTTTATATATTAGTATTTCAGCAACCTATACAGAACTCATATAGCATAAGCTAGGTCAAGTCCCTAGAGGTAAGCCATGTTCGTTTTGCACCTTCCCCAGTGATATGGAGATTTTCCAGCTGAAAGAACCGATGCAGCTTACAATCAAGGATAGATACCTTTGGAATATTTACCATATATTACCTTAAATGCTTGAGCTAGGTCTCAGCCCCTTGAAGGTATTTGGTGTAAGTTTTGGGATAAGCGCAAAGAGAGGACGGCTCTCTAGACTGTCTGAACTGAGCATAACCTAAGTTCATAACAAAATATATGTAGAATATTTACTTTAAAGAAGTTATTATCAATATTTACCTTAACTAGTAAACCTCCTTGAGGTCAACTAAGTTTGTATTGTGTTTCCACCATAATTGGGTAGGTTTTTGAATATAAAATGAGTTCAATTTCTGAAGGAACTCAGAGAGCTTAGGCTCTGCAATATTTACCTCTGAAATCTGTAGATTACTTTTGCAAGTCGTGTCTCTTTCTTGAGCTTATTCCTTTTAAGATCTGCCCCTCTGCAAGTAGCTTAAACCAATCAACAGATAAAGTTCTCATCTAAACTATAAAGTTATCTAAAGACTTGAGCTTAGTCGACCCCTGCTTTAAGGTATTTCAAGTTCGAGTTGCGCTCACTTAGCAGTTTCTCTTTTATATGTTTTATGCTTCGTTTCTATAGACATTACCTTTGGGTAATCAACGTTGCTTTCACTGACGCACGCGCTCCCGGGAATCCTTTGTGATGTGTCCTGAGCTCAGTGAAGGTGTCTGTGTGTATGTAGGTGTATGAAAGAGATGAAGAATCCTATTTAAATACTTTTAATTTCTAACTGCACTTCGATTCCCCAAAAGCAAATTCATTAGGAATCGCAACTACTGAAAGAGATGCTGAAGAAGGAAGTGGATAAAGATAGAGTAAGGATGGTCCCCCTTGGAAGTTGTTAGAGATAGAGTTAGGCTAGTTACCCCCTCCTCTTCTCTCTATCAGTCTCTAACTGACCCTACAAAGCCATCAATTGCGATGTCTTCGTTGCGGCTACTTCAGTAGCTTCTCAACTGTTGCCTTTGCCCGGCAGCCGCTTTGACTACATCATGTCCATGGCTTAGCCACGCCCCTCAGCGACGTGCGCCCAGCTACGATTTATCTTAAGTGGCCGCACTGTGAATTACGACAAATTTCTATAATAAAGCAGACAAAATCTTTTGCAAATGGACAAACCGAACGGGCTGGAAATGCTCTGAAACGGGGCTGGGGCCGGAGGCTCGTCCCAGAAACCGCTAGACGTAAGTCGTTAGACTTGGCCATGGCCAAGACCAGGCGCAGATAACAATGTCTGCCAGTGGTTATAGTTGATGTAGTTGTAGTTGTTGTTGTCGATCATCTTGTTGTTGTTGTTGTTTGTTGCTTGATTTCACCATGAAAAATCGGCGAGGCAAAAAAAAACAGCGGAGCAAATAAAAAGTTGCCTAATCAATAAATTTGACGTTCGTGGGGGTATTATGTGATAAGGTAGCAAAGGTTGTGGTTGCTTAGTAGAAGGAGGGGTGGAACGGGGGGGAGAGGAAGTTGCTGTTACTGTGTCGCCTTATCGCCTAAGCAAATTGCGTGGTCCGCTTGGGGCTTGTAAACAAAACAAAACAATCAACATCAGCATGCGCCGCAAAGCAGATAAGCAAACCGAGGCGACCTTTGATTGAAGCAGAGCAGAGAGAGAGAAAAGAGAGGAGAGGAGGAGAGAATAGGAAAAGAGTGTGCTGTCTACCCTTTGCCATCTTCCTGCTCTTCAACCCTCTCTCTCTCTCTCCACTACACACGCTGTCAGTGCGTGTCGCACTTGCTGCGAGTCATCGCGATGGCAATAAATGTATCGAGAGGAGCAGATGGGGGGAGGGGGAGAGATAGAGATGGAGCAACTGATGGGCTCTACAGCAACTGAGGCACCTGTTCAGCCGTGTGGCCAACAGCAAACCGGCAAACTTATCAGCATCTGTACGACAGCCAAGTGGCCAAGTGGCTACTGCTGCTGCTGCTGTTTGCCCTCCTTCTCTGCCTCCCTCTCCCTCTCTTGCTTACCTCTTGCTTCTCTGCTGCTGCCTCAACGTGTCGTTCACTTTGCAAACGAGCAGCAGGCGCTGCCCTGTTGCCATCGATATCGTCTATTGCCTTCAGCCTGCTGCCTGCTGCCTTCTGCCTGCCTTGCTACCTTGCTGCCTGTTGCCGCCGCCTTATGAACTCATTTCTTGCCGCTGCACAGTGGGCCGAGCAGTGTGAACTTCACTTTAAATTGGAAGAGCTAAGACAGAACAAGCTACGATATACAACTCTAGAAAAAATCAGAATTTATTTTTGAATGTTTTAAATGTTTAAAATCTATTCATTTATTAAGGATCTGTTGATAGCTTAATAATAACAACTTTTTTGAAAATTGATGCGGTGACTTGAATTGAGAGATATTTCATTTATGATATGCATTATTAATGCACAGAACTTAATAATAATTCGTAAATTCTTTAAAAATACTTTTTTTTTAAATATTTAGTTAATGGGGATTCTACGAATAAATAAATTAATAAAAAAACACATTAAAAACACAGAAATTAATGTTAATGTTAATTAATAAATGCAAAAATGAATAAAACTAAATTATAAAATAATTAATAAATACAAAAATATAGAAATAAATGTTAAATCAAATCAAAACAAATGATTCAATTCATTTATAAAATTGTGAATGAATACAAAAAAAAAGTTAAAAAATAAATTGAATAAATACATAAATAAATAAATAAGTACATTTTATTTTACTTTACTAAACTTTACTTTATTTATTTATTTTTATATGTATATCAATAAATTTCAATCACACTTTACCATACACTTGCACCACTGTGCAGTAGTTACAACTCGGCGGCGACACCAGCATGCACTGAGTTGAGTGCATGGACTGGTGTGGCACACGGCACACAGAACTGGGTGCGCTGCTTCCCCTTGACTGCACCACCCTCTCCTTCCTCCCTCCTTCACCTTCCACTCAGCTCACCTGAACAGCCCCGCCCTGCACTGTGCTGCACTGTGCTGTGGCCTGGCATGCGGCTCCTCCACGCTTGTTCATAATCAAAATTAATGATTGAAATTATCTAGCAGCTAAAGTAGGCAGCAACAGCACCAGCAGCAGCAGCAATAGCAGCAACAGTTGCAGTTGCAGTTGCAACTGGCAGTGGCAGTCGCATTGCACGAGCAACGTCAACAACATCATCGACAGCAGCCTGGCCGAGAGAGACTGGCCTGGTCGGGACTGGCGTGGCCCACTGATGCCAGCACTTAGACAAGGCTATCAGCACCCAAGCAGAGCTAGCCGTGGCAGTGGCAGAGTGGGCCGTGGCAGTGGCAGTGGCAGCCAAAGTTGGCCAACAATTTCATATTAAATTGCCAAGTATTAAATGGGCAAAGTAGAAGTAGACGGAGGAGGGGCAGGAGCAGAGGAGGAGGAGGGGCAACTAAAACTGACCGTTTTACTTCCTTGTTCGGCAAGGTGCTTTGGCTGCGGATTAGCAGCAAACTGTGGCAGCAGCAGCAAACTGTGGCAGCAGCAGCGGCAACTCCTCCTTGTTGCCTGCAAGGGCTAATTTGTACTGCGCGCGCGCTAAGTTTCCCTGCATCCTCTCTACTTGCTGCTCCTGCTGTTGCTCTCCTTTTCCCCTCACCTGCCTCTTTCTGCTCTCTATTCTACTTAGTTTCTAGCTCATTTTCCGCCTCTCTTCTGTCCATCTACTGCCCTCTTTCACCTCTCTTCTCCTTATTGCTGCTGCTACTCCTGTTCTTCCTACTTCATCTATATTTGTTCCTCTTCCCTCTCTCCCAGCTCCTTGTGCCCCACCTCTTGCAGCCTATGCTCTCCTTTCTTACTGCACTGACTGCACCTTCTTCTGCTGCCTCCTCCCTCTTATCTATTGTCCACCTTCTGCTCCCTCCTGCCCATCTTCTCTCTCCCCTCTGCTGCTGCTTTCTTTTACTTTTTTATTTGCTGGACGCGGCGCAATAAAAACTAATTATGCCGCGCAGCTGAGCGAGACCCCTAGCGCAACCTCAGACTGATAATAATCTGGCATAATGATAACAATACCCAAGTGGAGCAGGCGCTGGGGGCAGTGGCAGCAACCGTTGCAAGCTGCAGGGCAGCATTTAGCAGCGCTTAGCTGCCACTTGCAGCTCGTTGCAGGCTGGCAATCACAGCAAACTGCAACTGCAACTGCAATTCGGACTGTGGCAAGTGGCAACCGTGTGGCAAGTGGCAAGTAGCCCAGCTTGATTGGCAGCTGCGCTTCGAGCGCGTTTTATGAACCGCGTCCGAAACTCAATTATTTTAATTAGCAGATTCGCCAATTGGCTTTTTTCGCACGCTCTCTGCTGTGCGGCGTGGCAAGCCTGGCAACGTGCGGCAAGTGGCCAACTGGCTGCGAGTGGCAAGTGGCAAGTGCCAATTAAAATGTAAACAGCTTGAGACAATCCCCGGAATGTTCGATCGGTCACTGAGCCGAGGCTGCTTCTTCCTGTTTGCCAACTGCGCCGGCGACAATTCCTAGCGCTGCTTAGCTGCTCCCCTTACCCCTCTTCCCTCACTCCCTTCCCCACGCTCTCTCTCTGTGCTCTCTTTCAGCTGCCTCTTTCCAGCTGCCCCATTGACAGGCGATTTCCGCTCTCGGCGTCTTTGAGCCAAGTCTGGCGCCAGCTAAGGCTTTGTCAGCGACAGCGGCAGCGCAGCCACGCGCCGGCAGCGCAGCTGGCGCCAAGGCGCCACTCAAATTTGCCTACGCTAATGGGCTAGACAAGGAGAAGGGGTTGGGGATGTGGTGGGGTGGGGTGGCCTGCTGGCTAGCAAAGTTCACGACGCCGTTTATTAAATCGATGCATAAACGTTACGATCGCCCCACGGCACAGGGAACACGCCTCAATGCTGGCGAGAGTAAGGGAGTGAGGAAGGGTGAGGGGAGGGGGGAGCGGTGCATACTGCAGCATGCTAATGATGATGTGCCGCATGTGGCGGCCTGCTGGCGGCAGGTGAGCAGCAAGTGGGCCATCAAATTGCAGCACCATCGATGCGGCTAATCACAGACGCCGCCGTCGCCGTTGGCGGCGCAGCAAAGATGCCATAGTTGCCACATGTCTGCTGCCGGTGCCCCCCCCTGCTCCTAACCGTACTATCAACCTCCTGTTTTCTTCTCCTTTCGCCCCTCCGACTCCCACTTGTCCTGCTCCTTTTAAAGGACTTTCCTTGCTTCTCTCCGCTCGACAAATTCCTCGACTAAGTCTTCGACTATCTGCTCTTCTTCCTCCTCCTTCTCCTCTTACTCCTCCTCCTCCTGCTCCTCCTCCTCTTGCTCCTCGTCCTTCTCCCCTTCCTTCTTCTCTTCCTCCTTCTCTCTCTCCCCTCTTCCTTCTGCTCTTCCTTCACTAGCTACATCTCTATTTCTTTCTCTTCCTCCCCTTCTTCTGCTTGCTCCTCTTATCCTCCTCCTTCTTTCTACTCCTGTCCTGGCCTTGCCTTTTAGTATTTACTTTAATTAGCATTTCCGCACTTCGAGTGGAGTGGCGAGCGGAGAGTGTAGAGTGACCATTGGAGATATTCCGCATCGATAAATAACATTAATTAAGTTGTTCACTTGGCACTGGGCCGCGCCCAGACCGCCCACCAATGCAGCTGCACATTTTAATTAGCCATTTATGCCCCGCTCCCGCTCTCTCTCTCTCTCTCTCTCTGCATCTCTGCATATTCTCTTATTGTTGTTATTGTTCGTGGCCCCCAAGCAAGTTCTATGGCTCCATTCTATTGCACAAGGAGAGTGGGATGCAGGTGTAGTTGGAGTTAAAGCTTCTTTAAGCCGCTTAGCAGAACAACAACAAGAGCAACAACAATGAGTTGCACTCCGCGTTGTCTACAGGGTATTACGCTTAATACCCTCGCTCCATCTGAGTTTGCGTACGTCGCGGAGGCTTCTCAGTATCTGCAACTAGCGGAATAATCCGCCAAATCGCACTTTTTTAATTCTGTTCTCCATGTTTACTCACACTCGGAATCATGCTTAGTTGATGCCAACTTAATCCGCTTAATCTCTCGCTAATAGTATCAATATTATGGCTATTAGATGTAATTTAAATTTGTGATTTACTTGATACTGAACTGTGCAAGGCAAGTAGATACCCTGTTTTGTTCTTTATTGATTGAATTGTTAATAATAGTGGAAGGTTATAGTATAAGCAAGAGTTGAGTGTGCTTCACTGTGATATACCAGTTACCTACTCAACTAAAATTATATCTTAAATATTTCTCTACTGTGTTTAGCGTATTTTCTGTTGCATACTTTGCAGGGAGTGCGTGGAAATCAGTTACTCCTTAAAAATTAGTTCTTATATTCTCTAGACATAGAAATTTATACGGACGATAGACACAGAAGGACTGTATATTGACCTTTGAAATTGGGGTCTGTCTGCCTACTTCTGCCTTTACATCTTTCAGTTGACACAAAGTTATAATACTACTGTTTAATATAGAATAGTTTAGTAATCAATCCAAAGAACTTTACTATCATTTCATTCTTTCCTTCGACCTTTCAACACATTTCCACAATGGATATTTTCTATGCCGAACCTGATGCGCTAAGCTTTAATCGGACTGCCTTATCTAAGCTAGTCTCAAGCCCAACAACTTATTTAAGCAGGTGCAGCAGCTACACAAGGCAAAGATAGAAGAAAGGGGGAAGGGAAAGGCGCTAGAGCACAGCCAGGTGGGTCAGCACTTGGCTGCTCTTCGAGTGGGTCGATGTTTTGGTCGAGCAAGAGCGACGCGCTTTGTCATTAGATCGCTGAGAGATCGACAATCGATAACGAGGCGGGGGCGAACACAAGGGCGGCGACAGGCAGGCAGAGACAGAGACAGACAGGGACAGACAGACTGCCGTTCTACGTGCTGCAAATGATCGTAAATAAGCGCTGAAAACTTTATAAATGCAACATCGCATAAACTTGGCCAAAGAGCGAGCTGAAAACTTGGCGTGTTTACGAGGCGGCAACCACAATGGTGGTCACGATCAAAAGCGGTCAACACAACAACAACACAGCAACAACAACAACAAGCAAGCAGTTGTAACGGTGGCGGCGCTGGTGGCACATTGTCGTCGTCGTCGCCGTCGTGTGACAATCGCCGGTCACAACGTGCTCAGAACATGGTCTGCACACTGCGATCGTGGGCAGCAGTTGGAACTGTCCAGTAGTTTGTAGACTGTGTCGCCATTGTGGCTGCCTGAGAACATTCCTGAGAACTTGGGGAACTATTGAGAATTATGGGCGAATTGTGTGTGTGGATTGAACTTTGGCATGGGTAGTAAGAGGTTGCAGAACTAGATGGATATGCAATAATAAAGAAGTATCTCGAATGTATCAAAAAGTTGAAAGAAAGATAAAAAGTAACAAAAAGCAACATAATTTAAAAATAAATTAAAAAGTTTGTTTAGTAATTTAAGAATTTCGTAGCAAGTGGGCGTGGCATCTAAAATTAAAAATAAACTTTAGCTGCATAAAGTATATAGCAATCTGCCCTGCCAACTTTGGTGACTCTATCTTGTATAGTTGCGGAGTTTAACGCGTTCATACAGACAAATTGATAGAGAAATAGGACAAAACTGACTTAGTTAAAGTTTATATATTTTGGGTAAAACGGAGTAAAGTAGAAACACAAAAATAAATTAATTCAGCTCCATAAAGCTATCAACTTTCACCTTATATACCCCAACCTGCAGCATTTACAGGGTATCATTGCATTGTCATAGTTATTAATCAGCTTTGTGGGCGACTGGACGAACATTTGCATGAACGACCGTCTTTGATCTTGCCCGCCTTGCCAAGCAGTCAGAGGGAGAGAGGGAGAATGAGAGAGAGAGGAAGTAAGAGAGTGCAGTCTTGTCATCATTAGGGGAAGGGGCGTGGCAGGGCATAAATTGCTAAATAGAGAGCTGCTGCACTTGCCAGTTGCAGTTGGAAGTTGTTGTTGTCGATGTTGTTGCTGCCGTTGCCGTTGTCTAATTGCGGCAGCTGCCACCAGCGTTGACTTGTTCTATGACACATGCCAGCTCCCGCTCACTCCATCTCCCCCTCTCGCTCCCTCTGTTTAACTCCCTGCAGCATTTGCTTTCGCTCGCTGCTGTTCCTCATTTAAATCGCACAATTTGTACGCGTCATCTTGATTGTCACCCCTCTTCCCCCTTCCCTCGTGACTCCCCTACGCAATGGCAACAATTCAAGAAACCAACATTCAACTTGCAACATTCAACATGCCACTTCCACATCTGCATCTGCATCTGCATCTCCTCCTCGAGCTCTGCCATAGCTGGCAGCTAATTTCGAACAAAAATTAACTCCCCAGTGTAATTTTTCATTTCTTGGAATGGGTTTACTTCTTCTTCTACTGCAGCAGCGGCAAACACAAGTTGCTTATAGAGTGCAACACCCCACCCACCCCTTACTCTACTTTGGCACTCTCTATTCCACCTCCCCTTCCCTCTTCCTCTCTTTCTCCCTCTCTCATTCTCTTTCTTGTCGAGTTCTGCCTGTGGAATTGTAGCAAAGACATTGCTACACTTTGCTGTTGTTTTAGCTTTCTATGCACTGAAAGAAAATTTATAGTAATTTTTAACTGATTGATAACATGAGCTGTAGTTCAATTTTGCATAAAATAGTCTCACTTTGTATTAATTAAAAGAGAAAGGAAATGAAGAAGGGACTATACTTTAGTATAAAACAATAAAAACTATTAACATCATAAATGTTTTGCCTTTATTAAAGTTCTCTGCTGTTCTTTACTATTAAAATTTAATGAATTTATTTTCATTTTTCTAAACTATTCTCTGATAGCTATCCTTTAATTATTTTATTATCTTGTCGTTTATCTATTTTGGAACATTTTAATTTAAATGTAAAGTATATCTAATAAATTGTTATAAAAATTAGACAACTTCTTATCATAGACCTCACAAATAAAATGACCAATATCATATACTTATTGTCTACAAATCAGTATGATTTTAATCAAATCAAGCCATTTATCGTTGATAAATACGTCTGATCCTTACAAAAAATATTCATAACGTTAGATTTAAATTCACTGTATTTTTATTTAAATACAAGTATTCGTATTTATATCAAGTTCATTTAATGTTCAGCTAAACTCAGCTTACTACAGCACCTCGTTTAATTTCTCTCAGTGCACGCGCTGCATAAGAATAAACATATGTATGTTTACTATGTATATACTATATATGCATATGTAAATATTGGCTCAGGTTATATCATTTGCAAAAATCTGTGGCCAGCCAAGCAGGCAGCATAACGCTTTGACTTTTCTCTCCCTCTCTGCCTCCCACCCTCTCTTATTTTCTCGCTCCCAAAATGCGGAAGTTTAGACAAAAACAGAAACAGCAAGTAGGGACAGAATGGGGGATGAGGGAAAGTGAAGTGGGTGTGGAGTTGGGGGTGAGCAGAATGGAAGTGTGTTTATGTTGTTTGTGTGTGCGCGCTTTGTGTTGCATGATGCAGAATCTCTTGCAACATTTGCAACTGTCAACGCGACAACGGCAATTCGGCCTGCTCTGCTGCTTGCCAATTTGGACTAGGGCCAATAATGTGGCAGCAACTGTGGCAACTGCAATGGAAGAAGTTGCCTATTATTAATTTCTGACAGTTCACAGAGCTAAAAGTAATGTGGAGAGCTTATCGGAAGGAAGTTAATAAGCTTTTTATATTTTTAGGATAGATATAGATTGATAGTGATTATATAGAACTCTTTGATTCCCCATATATTTTAAATTGATATTTTATATTTATTATAAAGCTGTTTAAATATTTCCCTTTCTTCATTTCTCCGCCTTAATTCCCTTCCCAGCTATATCCTAAACAGTCTGTCCGCGCTGCGAACTTGCCTGTCCCAGCTGTCAATGACATGAGTTGCAACCACAGCAACAACAACAACAGCAACAGCAACACGACAGGCAGCAATGCGCCACAAGCTGAAAAGCAAAGCCAAAACCTCAAGCCAAGCCAGACGAAGCTGTGACTGGCCACATGTGCCACATGCCGCCAAATCAAAACGTCAAATTATAATTGTCTGCGCCGTGTTGCTATTGTTGTTGTTGTTGCTGTTGCAGTTGCTCGTGCCACAGCAACAACAGTTAGAGCGCACGACAGCAATGCGGGCCAAGCCCCAAACAAAAAAAAGAGAGAAATAACTAAGACAGACGCCCACGCCAAGGCGACGTCGACGGCGGCGATGTTTGGCAGGAAACCCAAACTCAGACTCAAAGTCAAGTCGGCCAAAGCGGCCAAGCGCAACGGGGGCGCGCCACAGGCCTCAAAAAAAAGCAATATACAACGGCAACATAGACTACAACAACAACAGCAGCAGCAGCAACTACAGCAACAACAACTGGAGAGAAGTCTCCACTTTGACTCTGGTCTGGCATTGGACTCGCATATGTGTCCCGCGCTGCCTACCCGCCCTTCCCTCTCTCTCTCTCTTCTTCCACTTCCCCTTCTACTCCACCCACCTCCTGACCACTCCTCTCCTTTCCCTCCTCCTCCGCCTTAACTGGGCTATGTCGAGGTCAGTTCGCTCTGCATAGCCAATGAGTAACTGCCTCATGAGCTTGGCCAGCTTCGACGTCGTCAAACAGTCTGCAAATTGTTGTTGCTGTTGTTGTTGTGGCTGATGTTGTTGCTGTTGTGGGAGCAGTTGTTGCTGTAGTTTCTTTTGCAATTAGCTTCGTTTCGTACGTTTCGCAGAGTTCGCGGCACAGAAAGCAATTCGACATTTGCCTCATTGCTCGATTGTTCAATTTTCGGTTAATTGGTTCTGATTGTTTTCGAGGCGTGTGTCTTGCAGAGAGTGAGGGGTGAAATCAATTCGGGAAGGAGGAATGGAAATGAGAGGGAAACCTTAAAGTTGCTTAAATTTTATGCTTAATTTTTAACTGCGAGAAATTTAAATTGTTGCAAACATGTGAAGGAAAAGTTTATGGAAGGAAATAATAAAAAATACGGAATATTTTATGTTTGGGAATTATGGAGATATTAAATTGTTTAGTATTGTCAATGTTTGTTAATCATTTTAAATTGATCAAACAGCAAAGCTCAATTAAAAATAAATAAAAAAAAAAAAAATAAAAAAATATAAAAACATCTTAATAACTATTTAAGGTTTCAGAATTATTTTAAAAGATCAAATTTTCATTATTTTTCACTTCAATTTTCATTTTCAATATATTTTTTTTAATCTTCTTTATATAATCTTAACAAACCATTATGCTGAACCATTATTCTATATCTTTTTAGCCATTAAAATCTCTCATTCTTCATGTTGAAATGGAAACCTTCTTTTTGTGTCTTCACAATATCATTAACAATCTTCATAATGTCTGGTAACTCTGCAAACCTTCACATTATAATATTGCCCACTTATAGGGTATCTCATGGTTCGCTATAATTAACTCTGCTTTATAGCATATTATGTATACCTTTCAAGCGCTATAAAAACCTAATTGGCTGTCGTTGGTTCTAATCGCAGTTGCAGTTGTTGTTCTTGTTGTTGTTGTTGCTGTTGCAGTTGTCGTTGTTGTTGATTGGTAAATTATGCATTTTAGTTTTGTCTTTTTCGCAGCAATTTGCATTTGCGATGATTGTTGCGATTGTTGTTGTTGTTACTGTAGTTGTTGCGACTCTTTGGGGAGGGTGATTAACTCGTTTTATTCTTGATTCTTTTCGGTTTTCGGATTGCAATTGCAGTGTTGACTAATGCACAAATAATTAAACTACATATATAAACTGTAAACTATAATTAACTTGATTTTTTTTCTATTCTTTTCATTGCAGGTAAGCAACAAACAACATGTTGATGCCACAAGGTTGCACAGGTTGCGCAGACAATTTGACTATTTGGCAGTAAGTGAAGGGGAAATGGGGAAGGGAAGGGGATAGAGAAGGGGCTAAAAAAGGGGAAGGGGTTGGAAGGAGGGTAGGGGATGGGCAGCATGAGGTGTGAGGGGTGTGGGGTTGCGGGCACTGCATGTAAAACAACAGCAAATTATCGCGTTGTCTCACGTGGGTGTGACCCACGCGTCGATGTTGCTGTCGCTGCTGCTGCTGTCGTTGACATTGCATGCAAAGTGGCCACAGCCCACACAATTGCAACAACAACAACAAGCATTGCAGCCAAGCAACAACAACAACAACAAGCACAGCAGCGACAACTTGTAGCATTTCCATCAACGTCGTGCCGTTGGCAATTATATTTCAAGCAAACTATAAATTAATTAAGTGGAAAATCGTGCGCTGTCTCTTTGTCTCTCTACCCCTCTCCCTCTCTCCCCTCCCTTCTCTTTTCCACTCCCCCCTTCTCTCTGTCTCCTGTGTTAGCCAGGTTCTTAAGAGACCGACAAAAGAAGCCGAGCTTGAAATGTTTGTAACTTTAATTGCTCAAATGCGACTGCCAAATACGGCAACAACAACAACAGCAGCAGCAACAACAACTGACAGCAAGTGCGCAACAGCAGTCAGCAACAGTTGCTGCTCATGTTAATGTCTTTGTTCAGCTCCAACATTAACTTTAACTTATACTTTAACTAACTTAGTCACTGACTAATTTCACCGCGCCAGCAACTTCCTCTTTTAGTTGATGTTATTGCTGTTGTCGCTGCTATTGCTGTTGTTGTCGCTGTTACTGTTGTTGCCCACTTCACATTTTGGTGACCATTTCTAAATGTTTTCTTTTGATTTTTGCTGTCAATTAACCAATAACTTGCAAATTCCGCATCGTGTTGCCAGAGTTTGGGGATGTTGCTGCTGTTACTGTTACTGCTGTAGCCGTCGTCGGGCAGCCGCTCCTCTACTACTGCAGATGACGTTGTCAACATTGTTGCTGGCAACAAAATTGCTAGCTCATCTGACAGACTGTTGAACTCTTTGTTTGTTGCAGTTGCCAAAACGTGCAACATTAAAAAGATGAAATTTTTGAATGGCTTTTCCAAAGAAATGGTAATATTTGAAATATTACTTTCCAACTTTTAAAATTTTTCATAATATTTTACTATAATATGTGAAGATATTAAAAAAATTTTATTTCTATAATATTATAAATTACATTTGAAAAGAATCTTAAGACTCTTTTAATAAATTGAATACCATTTTTTAAATTCTTTTCTGCGAAAATAGAATTCATTTTATTTATTTTTAACTATTTGCATTCTCTTAAAAAAAATTTTTTAATATAATGAAAATTGACTACTAACGGGGCTCTTATATAATTTTTAAATAAATTAGTATTTACAAAAAATGTTCTTTTTAAATCTTTTCTGAAATTGTTAGAAAATCTTAAGATTTTGAAATTTTAGAATAGAAAATCTTAGGGGAAAAAACGTTTTCTAAAACAGACTTCAGTCTTCATATTTTCTAACCTAATTTATTCACACTCCCTCCTCCTTCTTTTCCTTCTCTTTGCTCAGTTTTACTTTACTTAATACAGTACATTAGGCATTCGCTAAGTTGAACTTTAACTTAAGACCGCTAAAGGAAAGGAGCATTTTATATTTAATTACCCGCCCAGTACTTTTGAGCACTAGCTGACCACTCGACATACTCTCCCATACACACACATACACTTCACACACACACTTGCACACACTCACAAACAGATTTGGCTTTTGTTTGTGCTTTGCGCTTTGTGCATGCCAAAATACTCGTGAAAAGGCTGAGCAAAGTCGAGTGGGACGGGCAGAGGAGGAGGGTGTGAGGAGGGGTGGGATGACAGGCAGTAGGAGGGGAAGAGCTGGGGAGGCAGGGCGTTGCTGGAACACATTTGGCGGGGGCGTTGCGCCAGCGCTGGGCAGTTTGGGCCTCAAACGAAGTTGAGTTTGACGAACAGGCTGGACAGCCTGACATGCCCATTTCGTATGCTGTCTCTGTGTCAGTGTGTGTCTCTATGTGTGTGTGTGTGTGTGTGTGCTCGCTTTGTTTACGCTGCCCCACCCCCTACGCTACACTCGCTTAGCTCGCCTACCTTTTCTTGTTCTCCTCTCTCTTCTCGTTTTTTTTTGGCCTTTTTGCAATTTGTTTATATTACTTGACGCCCGGCATTGTTGCCCCACCGCGTGGCAAACGAGCCGACAACTTCAATCAGCATCAAAGGCGGCGCCGACTGACATGCCACGCCCCATCGCAGGCGCAGCACATTCGAAGCTTTTGGGGGTAATTGGAGCAGCATTTTGCCGTCTCGCATTGCAATTTGTGGGTGTTGACAAACGTCTCTGCCGCTGCCGCCGCCACGCATGATATGGATGGGACAGGGGTCAGAGGGGGAGGAGTAGTGAGGGAGGGGGAGTGACAGTGGGGGAGGGGCAGCTAATTGTTGCCGGCATATTTGAGCAACATGTTTCAAGCATGACTTCATCTTGACCTCGTCGACGTTGTCGGCAGCCCACACAAAAATGCCGACGACTGTCTCAAGTTGCATGTGTGTGTGTCTCTGTGTGTGTGCGTGTGTGTGTTTGAATGCTGCACAGACAGTTTGTCTGGCGCGACTGCTCGCGTCGGCGTCGGCGCATTAAAAGCTATTTTTATTGATGAAGCGTAGCAAAGAAACAAACCCGAACCGAAACCGGCAACAGCAACAACAACAGCTCCAAGCAGCTTATCAATATTGTTGAGCAACAATGTTGCGTGCACTCATTGGGAATTGATGGCAACAAAGTTGCAGGCGATTGCACCAAAGGCGATTACAGCGAAGATTAATCTATTAATCATCATTTCATGCAATTGATTTTTAAAATTTATTAAAATAAAATGTCAAAACAGAAATACGAAACAAGAAAAAAGAAGTATTAAAATAAATCTTAATAAATAAATAAGTAACAAATCATAATAAAAAAAATAAGTGCAAAATAATAAAAAACACTGAATTATATGAAAGCCACAATAAATCGTGCATTTTAAAATGCAATTGTAGCTAATTGGTATAAAATAAGAAAAATAATAATAAATGGCCAAAAATACAGTAAAATAAATGAAAGAAATAAAAATAAAATACTTAAAAAAAAATTGACTTACTTAAAATAAATCAAAATCACAATTTTTTACCGATTGTATTTGTTGAATTCCCCTTACAAGTTTATTAAACTTAATGAGAAATAAAAAATGATTAAAAAATAACAAATAATAAATATTAAATAATAAATAAATATATTAATTTATAAATAAATAATTATGACAAGTGATAAACTTATTTATCAATATAAAAATAAATTTAAAACCTTTTTAGACCTTTTACTGCAACCTACTCATCTGGCAACACTGGATGCAAGGCGCATGCAGCTCTACCTTTTTTCCTCTTTCTCCTTATCTCTCCCTTCTTCACAACAATGTTGCTTCACTTACTGCAGGCTTAAAGGAATATTTGATTGCTTTAAGTGTGGAATATCAGCTTAATAAATGCAATAAACTTTGATTTATTGAGGTGAAAACCAAACTTCGCCTCAAGTTCTCCGGATCTCTCTCTCTCTCTGTGTTGCCAGTGCAACGCATGTTGCTGCAACAATGTTGCACTGCTGCTGACAATGACAAACGGTCAGTGCGATTGATTGCTGTTGTTGTTGCTGCCTTTGCTGCTGTTGTTGTTGTTGTTGCTGCTGCTGCTGTTGTTGTTGCTGCTGTTGATCGCTGTGTGTGGTCTGCGCGTTTTTATCATCCTCGCCATTTAAGCTTGAGTGCCTTTTCTAATTCACACTTTTTTGTTGCTGCTGTTGTTGTCCGCATGTGACGACGTTTGCGTTTTTATGCGTCCGCTCAGCAGAGCAAAAGCAGAGCAAAGCAAAGCAAAGCGAAGCGAAGACCACACACAGTTATATCGTCACATCGTCACATAGTCACATTGCCATCGCCAGGTCTAGGTCCGCGTCCAAGTGCAGAGTTTGCTGTCGGACGTGATGAATGAACAGAGCGACGACAGGCAGCGGGGCAAGCACAACGCACAACGTCATCGTGCTGCTGATCATCATCAACTTCATCATCATCATCCTCATTGTGCTGATCATCATAGCGATCTTCATCATTATGAACATCATAAGTTGCCTGTCCGAGTCGTAGTCGGAGTCGGAGTCTCTCTCATTCTCCCCAAGTCGCACGACCCGCGCTGTCAGCTTTGTGTGACTTTGTCGCCGCCGCTTGTCATCGTTACCAACGGCGTCGCCGACATCGATGTGGAATTCGCGCTGCGCTGCGTCTGCCCCCTCTCCTCATCTCGCCAACATTTCTGGCGGCGCACACGTTTAATTTGCAAATGAGCTTTGCTTGAGAAGCTCAGCCAGGCGACTGACAGTAGGCGGCAAATCGCTGCACATGCTATGGAATGTGTCGCAGCGGGTAGAGGAGGAGGAGGGGGAAGAGATTGAAGATGTGGGTTGCAAGAGCGCGGTGACTAGCCACGTGACTGGTCAAATGCAGTTCTGGAGCAGCAGCTTCTTCTTCTCCACCTCCACCTCCTCCTTTCATTTTCAGCATTTACAGCTGCAACTAACTGTGCATGCGACTTAGTCAACAAGGAGGAGATACCGCCACCGCCGACTGGGCAAGCTCGGCCTTGGACAGATCTTTACCGAAATCTTCGCATGCTAACAGTGCTGCCAACTTAGCTTTATTCCGCCAAATTGTCCTATAAATATTAGCTCCAATACGAATTTCAATTTTGCAATATTACAGTGTTCAATCGAATATAAATAGATTTATATCGGTTTTAATTACCAAAGATGACCGAAGATTCATCTTCAAATATTTCAACATCATTTAATCGATAGTAATTCGGCCGTTATCGGCTCTAATTGCAAAGGCGGAAAATATTTTTAGCTTTATCGCACTAAAAATACCTTTTCAATCGCTTATCGATCGAAATAAAACGATAATTATCGATTGTAACTGCCAAGGTCGGTAATAGTTTTCCCTCAACACAGAATCGCGATCTTTTAACTATCATACGTTGTTTGAACACTATTTAATCGTTAACAAATCGACAGTTATCGATTGTTATAGCGAAGTTGGACAATATCTTTAAATTTAAAACATTTTGCACTAGAAACAACATTCCAACCTATTGTAAATCGAAATAAAGCGATAATTATAAACTGTTTATAACTAAAAATAATTGCTCCAATCGATTATCAATCGAATTTAATCAATATAATTATCTTAAGCTTACCTTCAACTATAAATTGCATTACTTCTAGCTACTAAAAGTTGTTTGAAAAGAAAGATATTGATATTCCATCGTTTTCCGTTAAAAACAGATGTTATCGATACTCAACGCAAAGTACCCTAATGAAGCGTCGCCTGGCTTTGAGAAGTATTTTTAATTTGTCTCCTCCCTTCTCTTCTGCTGCTTCCTGTGCTTTGACCATGTCCATGTCTATGTTGTGAAGCTTTCAGATTCCATTCCCGGAATTGTTTGTCTTTTGTTTTCGTCTTCGTCTGGAGCATCTTCCTCGTCGTCGTCGTTTCGTTGTTGTTTTCGCATTTTGTGAATTGTGAATTGAATTTCTTGGCGCGCTGCTGGCGCAGCATAAAAACCCAAACAACAACAAAAGGCATAAGTAGTAGTAATAATAATAATAATGACAATGCCAAATGGCCACGCACAGCTGGAGAGAGAGAGAGAGACAGCGAGGTAGAGTGAGTGAGAGAGACTGGCTTTGGTTGTTCCCGGAAACGAGACGGAGACAGACGAAGCTATTCATTCATAGAGCCACCGATCCGATTGTCGATTGAATTACAGCGCACAGGGGGAGCGCCAGAGAATGGGATGGGATGAAGGGGTAGAGGGGGGCACTCTTTAGAGCAGATTTGTAGGCGGATGCTGCAAAAGGTTTCCAAGATACCCCGCTTCGCGGAAGTAGGTCGCACAGCCGCTTTGAAGCGAAGAAGAGCTGCAAAGGTATGGGGGGAGGAGGGAGAGGTAGGTTGCCTAGGGAATCTGCCCGAAACTGACCCAGTTTGTTCCCCGAACTGAGCTCGTAAATAACCCAATGCCTACGGTGCCTACGAGAAATGTTGTCAACCTCCCCGATGATATATGTGTCGTAAAATCGTAAAATCATCAGATGATATGTGTCAAAAATGTGCCCAACTCACAATTCCCCGTGCGGGAAACACCTCTGCACACTTTGATTTTGATTTTGGTTTTGATTTGTTGTGCCCCCATTCGAATTCGATTTTCAGTTTTCGGTTTTCGGTTTTCACATTTCAGATTTGTTTCTACATTAATGCTAATCAGCCTCCCACATGGCCAGACACAGAAAGAGAGAGAGAGAGAGATAGATAAAATACCAAACTTGTCTGGCCAAAAATAAAATATCATGCGGCCTTTTTACTGCCACATTTGGTTGTGCCTCTGTCTCTGTCTCCGTCTCTGTATGAGTGCGAGAGTGTCTTCATTTATTTCGGTTATTAATAGAGTCGCGTAATTTGTAGTGACAAGTTGGGCATCTCATTAGAATCGCATTAGCAGTCTCAAATCCCCCGATTCCACAGCTCGCTTTCATTTCATTTCATAGAGGGCGCTGCTGCTGCTGTTCTACTTTGTACTAAGTCTCTGGAAGTTAACTGACCATATAAAGTTTATGAAGCTTCTTAAGTCATAAAGAAAGGGAGAGAGAGAAGGGAAGAGTGAACCTTGTTGCCACACACAGCGTGGCGTCGCAAGTTTTTACTAACTTGTGAGACAAAGATTTAGTGAATGGCTATCGGTAGTTGTAATGTTATTTATGGCACTTAAAAGACCCTAAGTTACTTGCAGCTCTACAGTATATGATATTAAGTATTGTATGTTGAGGTTTGCTTATTTGAATGCCAGAAGTAGTTATTATAATGAAGTATACAATATCATGTATCATTTAAATTTATGAAGCTAATCCTCATTGTTAAGAGAAGCTTTTGATCAGTTCATTTTGCTTAACTTCAACAGTAAAGCAATTCTATTTGTATGCTTAGTATTATAACAATCACGGAATGCTCTGGAAATATATTTACTTTCTAATGAATTTATTACTTAAAATAAATAAAAATAAGAAAAGAATAAATAGATTCACATGGTGTTTATAAGGAAGCTTTATTAGAGATCCACATTATATTGTACAATGTTGGCAATGATATTTGTTATATGTATGATATATACTCTCAGGGTTTAGTTCTCTGGCTATTCCTATCTAAAACTTTGTAGCCTTTTCTCTCCCCATCTAATATATCTTTTTATATATCTGTCTCTTTATCTTACTCTTTCATGATTTCCTTTACTCTACTCCCTTGCATTGTTTTGATTTCCTTCCTATCGTTTTCTATTTCTTGCTCTTTCTCATTTGTTTGTGCTTCTTATCTTTGTTTTTTGATACTCCTATTCTATTTTTTTACTCCTTCTCTCTTGTTTCTTTTTCTTACTTATTCTCTACTTACCATTACCTTTGTGCTTTTCCTTCTTCTCGTTTTGTCTTCCTCCCTTCGTGCTCTAAGTTTCATCGCTTATCAATCCCTCTTCAGTATCTTATCTATTATCAATTTCTGATTTTTCTCTCTCTGTGTCTTTCTCTCTCTGTCTCTCTCACTCTCTTTCTCTCTCTTTCATTTTCTCTCTGTCTCTCTCTCCAATCGATTCCTCTATATAAATTAGCTTCACTCATTTGGTAAACTTATGAATAACATTCGCACTTCTTCGACTCTAGCTCGGTTGTTGATAGATTCGCGCGTTACCTCTTTGAAGTTGTCGCACGCAGGCAGCAGGTGCCGCTGTCTAAGCAGAACGTGTTGTAGGGTGGGGGAAGGGGCAGGAAAAGGGCGTGAGGAGCGGTTAACGGGAAAACGGGGCAAAGTTAAAGGGCAGCGACGAGACGCCAACGCAGACAACGCTCAAGCAGACGAGCAAACTCATCGAGAGACAGACAGTGAGAGAGAGAAAGGGAGGGGAAGAGGGAGAAAGAGACAGCAAGGAAATGTGTAAGCTGCAGTGTGAGTGAGATGGAGACATGTTGCCTTGCCACATAAATTAGCAAAAGGCAAAGAGCAAAGGAAAAAAAATGTCTTTTACGATGTTGTTGTTGTTGCTGCTGCCGCTGCAGCTGATGTTGTTGTTTTTGTTGCTGTTGTTGCAGTTGTTGCTGGCTGCAGTTTTTGCCATTTGCCGTTTTGCAGTTGGACTCGAAGTTGGAGTTGGAGACGGAGTCGAAGTCGCAGTCGCCGTCGGTTTCCTGCGCTGGCCCTGCAACTGTGCCGTCAGCCCAGGGAGGAGGGAGGAGAGAGGGCGTGCAAGGGGCGGGGCGAGGCACTTAAAGGTGCAGCGCGTGTGCCGACGCACAGCAAGCACAGTTGGGGCAAGTAGGGAGTGTGGCACGAGGGGGCGGGCGGGGGAGGGGAGGTGCAGCCGAGTGAGGCAAAGCAAAATAAGCGGAAAGCACAAAACACAATGTTGTGCAAAGAACGTTGAACTCTCTGGCCTGGCCTGGAGTGGAGCAGAGCGAGTGCCAGCTCAAGTGGAGTGAGAGTTGATGTGCGAGTGTGTGTGTGTGCGGAGTGTGTGTGTGCCAGCTGTGTGTGTGTTTATGATTTTTCATAATTTTTCATTTTCACGCACTGTTGGGACATTTGAAAAACTCTCGTGCAGATTTGTTGCCAGCTCCCGTTGCACTTGTTGTTGTTGTTGTTCTTGCTGCGGCTGCTGTTGTTGTTGTTGTTCATGTTGTTGTTGCTGCGGTTGTTGTTTTTGTTATTGCAGCTACCCCCTAAAGCATTTTGCACTTAGCTTAATTAGGGGGGAAAGATGCAGGCAAACGAACTGGAAATCAAACAGCTTCAGCAGCGCAGTATCCCTCCCCCCATCCCAGCCTCCCACAGCAAACACAGTTTGACAGTGACTGCAAAAAAGTACCACAACTGTGTGTGTGTGTGTGTGCGTGCGAGTAGAACTGTTGCCTGCTGTCATAACTTGAGGATAATGCGGCTTGAAATCATTTTGTTGCTGTAATTCGCCTAAGAGTCTCTAAGTCTAAAAATCATTTATTATTTCGACTTGGCCAACAGATCACCTGGAGCGGTAGAGAGAAGGATAGGGGAAGAGATGAGAAGGGAGAGAAGGAGAAGCCCATGCAGAAGATGCTGTCTTTAAGCCAGAACGCAAAGTTAGAAAAAATGAAGGAAAACCAAATAAGAACAAACTGCGAACTCGTTCAATTCATTTTGAATACCCTAAAAACTGTAAAAATTAATTATGCACAGGAATATATCCTATTTTAAATTAATATTGTTATATCAAGAGTATTATTAAGTTAGTTGTTGGAAAATATATAACAAGTTCATGATATTCTTTAATGCATTATTTCTTATTATTATAAGATTATATGCCAAGCAACATAACCTTATTCTATCAACAACATTAAAAAGGTATTTTACTTTCGGTCTTGTTAGAGATATCCTTCGATACGTCAAAGTCTTTTAGCAGTATCCCTATCATTCATTTATTACAACCTCAACATCGTATAAGGCATTAAACCTTTGGAGCTAAAATCTCCTTTGCTTTATAATTTGGCCTTATACTACATTGTGTCATCACTTTTTGAAGAGTAGTGTATATGAAGTTCGTAATTTGGAAAAGAGAATAGAAACGAATCAGTTAAACGTACTATGGATAAATACCCAACGTAACATATTATATCTCCATAGTTATGGTTGTTACTTACAAGTTGTCAGTCAGATTTAGAGAGTTTAATTAGTGTTCTTTAAATTCTATTAAGTATTTATAATAGGCTTCATTTATATTATGGTATTTTATTAACATCTTGATCTGCAACTACTTTATAAATTATTTTTATTACTATCATTTATCTCTTTGTCTCTATTATTATCAACGATAGTTATGAGTCTTTTATTACATCTTTTATTTCGTTATCATTTACTCTCTCTCTCCCTTCTTTTGTTGCATTTGGTGCCTCATCTTGACAATTTTTACGTCTGCTCTGCTTTTCTTTCGCTGTTTTTTGCTGATATTTTCAGCGTCTTCTTCTTTTCTTCTTTTGTTCTTTTTGCTGCTCTTTGTTTTGCGCTTTGATTTTTCTCGAGGACGTTGCCTGAAAACCTGATTTTGCTGTTTAATCTGGTTTGCCTTGGCAACGGGTTGAGGCAGCGACAGCGACAGCAGCTTTGCCTTTCAGACATCTGTGCGGCATTTCAAGGTCTGACTCAGCCAACAAGGAAGGAGACCGTCGCGACGTGGACGTGAACGTGGACGTCGTGGACCGCACTCGTCCGACGGCACGTTGTGCCCTTTCGGAACGCACGTCTGCTGCTGTTGCTGCTGCTGCTGCCTCGGCCTGAGCCACATTCCAGTTATGGCGTGGCCTTTGCGCCCAGACACACCTAGTTTCGGTCTCCCATTCCCATTCCCATTCCCGTTTGCCATTGCCTTCTTCATCGCGTTCGCATTTGGTTTTTGCCTTTTTGCTTTTGGATTTTGGCTTTGCATTTGGATTGTGTGCTTGCCCTGCCCTGCTCCTCTGCTCTCTTCTGCCTGCTCACTGCCTTCTCTACTCCCTGCCTTCCCTGCCTGCCTGCTCTCAGCTCCGCTCTGCCTACTCCCTGCTGCTGTTTGCTGTTCCCTCTTTGTTTGCCTGCCTCCCACCTCTGCTCTGCTCCTGCTCTGCTGCTCTCTGCTGTGTCTACTGTTGGCCATTTCTGTCCAGGAGTATATTGAACTCTTCGCGTGGCTGCTCTGGGCTGACCCTTTCAGCGAGGCACAGTTGTTAATCACACATGGTTTGGCTTGAACACTGCTGCAGCGGCAAGCGCATATCAAATATCGGCAGCAGCCCCCGCCTCTGCTCCACTCCCCCACTGTCCCTCTCCCCGTCTCTCTCTTTTCCCCTCTCTCTCTCCCTTCCCCTCCTGCTGGTCACTTCAAAGGCAGCGCCGACACCGCATGACATTACCAGCAAAAGTCAACAACAAAAGTGAAATAATTTAGTTTGATTTACCCCGCAACAACAGCGAGTAAGCAGGCCTACCCCGTCACCTGCCCCTACTCTGCTTCCTTCCCCCCTTGTCTCTTCTCCTCCCACTGCTCTGTGCTGCTTCTCTTTGTTTTTGTGCGCTCCTTTTGCAAGTGAAGTATTTAAATTATAAACTGGCAGCACATCAAAGCGTTGGCGCGCTGTCAATGACCTCAGTCCCCCACACCCCTGCCCTACCCTGCTCTGTCCTACCCCGGCCTGCCCAGTCCTGCCCTGCTCTGTCCCTCTGCAGACTCCTTCCTCTGCCTCCTTAGCTGCGGCTTGAATTACGTGCTAGGCAAAAACAACACGCAGCACAGAGAGCAAAGAACAAAAAGCCACTTGTGAGTGAGTTAAGAGAGGGGGTAGATAGAGGGGAAAGACAAGAGGAGGGGGAGGGGATTGACTGAGGCCGGCTAAGAGTCCTTTGTGGTGGAACCGAAAACTCAACTCTTGCTGCGGCTAAAAAGGTTTCAATTACGCCAACAGAGAGAGAGGAACAAAACAAAAGCCGACAAGGCGTCGTCAAGTGCTGCAGCAAGTAAGGGGAAGAACAGTAGATGGGAGAGGGGAAGGGGAGGAGGGGGCGCTGCACAGTGGCGCCTTATTGCACAAAATTCTATTGACCATTTCGGCTTGGCGCCACCCGCTGGCAATAAACATGGGAAATTAATTGTAAACGCATTCGCAACGCACGCGTCGAAGGTGCCACAAAAATGCGACCACTTGCGCCCCCTCCTTCCTCCCTCTCTTTCTCCTCTCCCCCTTTCTCTCCATGCATTTTATGAGCGCAAAGTCCAAAACGCAAATTCCTAAAACGAATTGGCATTCGATGCGAAGCATTTCACTGCGGCCACGCCCCATTTGGGAGCTTGCTATGCCGACGAGGGCGAATGTGGCGCGCATAACTCATACGCAGCATGTGACGCCAGCCAAGTGAGCCATAAAAACAATTCCCAATGCAATGGACAGGGGAGAAGGGGGAGGTAAGTGTGTAAGCAGCGGCGTAATAGATTGAAGAATAAACGCATTTAAAGAAGAATGAAAATATGCATGGCAATTGTCCTGAATGAAATAAACAGAAAGAGAAAGAGGAAGGGAGAGAGAGAGAGATATGGGGAATAGGTGCTGAGAGAGAAGTGAGAAATGGTAAATTGGAATTCATTCAATATTGGAAAGAAAAATATGCAATTGGTATAGCAAAGTATAAAAATCTATATATATCTTGGCTTGCCTTGTTATCGATAACTGCCTAGTGTATACTTAATTAGCTTTATATTGCAATACAAATCAAGCATCAATTACCATAGTTCGACTAAAAGACCTTTATACAGTTTTCGACTGTCCATAACGTAGCATAAGCACTAAATCTCTTGATTGCACTATCGATACTAAGGTATTCATATATTATAATATGGTGTAATTGAGGTGTATTAGTGTTTCTCTATAGTAGTTTATTTTATTGATACTATTGATGTTTATAGTACTTATAGTTTAAAAGTTGCAGTTTTGAAAAAATTGTTCTGAATTTACGCTTGTTTATCAACATTTGCGATTAATTTAAAGTGTGCTCACAGTTATCGATGCATGAACTTATCGATATATACATGTGGGTAAACTATCGATCGTACTTTCGATATGTATTACTTTTAGCAATCAACATATGGGATTAATTTACCATGTGTAAATAATTATCGATGAATAAACCTATCGATATACTTTCTAGGTGTACTATCGATGGAACTTTTCATATGCATGAGTTTAGTAGTCTGAGAAATAGTAAACATGAGGTATCTTCGTTTAATATGGTATCATGTTTCGACATACTATCGATATATCGGGATATCTGTCCCTAGCAATTTTTTAACTATCGAAAACTCTCTTCTCTCTCTGCGTTTGATTTGCCGTATTTAATCATTCGTCTGCCTGCATCGCCTTCAACTTCAAATAGATTACAAACTGTCCGTTTAGTCACGATATTTGTCACGCGGCGATCGCTCAATCAAAACGCCGACGAGCTCAGTTCCCCTTCCTCGTCTTCTCCTCCCCTACTTCTCTCCTGCTCTCCTCCCTCTTTTTGTTGCCCCTAAACGTTGCAATCGCTTTTCGCCTACATTTTTCAAACTGGCCGCATTTGCCAGAGGCCACGACACGCCTCTTGCGCCCTCTCGCTCTCCCTGCCCGCATTGCCACTGACTGATGAGTTGGGGGGGGGACCCAGTCTGCTCCCACCTCCCACAATCAATCAGCGGCAGCAACAGCAGCAGCGCCGTCGACGTTGCCGGCCGCAGACTGTGGCGCATCACTTGCCGCAAGGCAGTTGGCTACTGCAACTGCCACTGCCGCTGCCAGTTGTCAGTTGCGGCTGCAATCGCGGCGAACGTGGCAATTAACTCTTTGATGGATTTACTGCATCAGCTCCGGCAACGGCTCCAGCTTCAGCTCCGGCACCAACTCCGGCTGCAACTGCGACTGCGACTATTAAAAATGGCCACGAAATGCGTTTTCGACTGCGCCGGATGCGTTGGCCGAACTGCAGCTCCAGCTACAGCTCCAGCTTCAGCTCCACAATTATAAAATAACCATCATTTATAATGGTCGCCGTTGCCGTCGTCGACGTCGTCGTCGTCTGCTGGCGGCGCAGCGGAAACGCAACGACGCGTCGACTGCGACGGCAGCGCCAACGGGGACTGCAACTGCAACTGCAACAACTGCGTGTGCATTTGAAATATTCAGCCAGACATTTAGCGGCGCTTTTGGCTAGAAAAAAAAGCGCGCAGAAAGAAACACAAAACCAACGACGCTGCCCTCCCTCTGCCCCCGTCGGCCCTGCCCCTTCCCCTCTTGGCAGTTTTTCCGAGTCAGAGAAGCGTTTCAAATTACAGACACCAAATAAGCCGCCGCTTCGCGCTCGGCAGTTGCTGCTAAAGACCTAAAGATTATGTGGTTTCCCTGCACCTTCCCCTGCCCCTCCCCCTGCTGCCAGAGCCACCCGCCGCCCTCTGCCAACCCCCAACTACGCCGTCGACAATAAAATGCGTGGCAAAATGCAATTGAGAAATTAATTTCTCCCATTCAGACATTCGCATTTGCGCTATAATTAAAACTAATTTGTGTATGCGGCGAATAACAGCAACAATTACAACAACAACAACACTTGCAGCAGCAGCAACAACAACACTAGAAATAGCAACAACAACAGTGCCCCAAGCAAACGCCCCAAACAGACACTTTGCTTTGTCTCGCCCCGTTGCCACTTGCCGCACACAGAGACAAGCTCTGTCTCTTTCTCTCCCTCTATCTTCTGCACTCTTCAGTTCTTCTACCTGCTCCCTCTCTAGCTCTAAGAGACTTTAACATATGATATGATATGATGCTGAACCTCTTCTTCCACTTCTATTTAGTTCTTCAAACCTCTTAGCAGGTTTAAGGAACTTCCATGTTGAGGTTAATGGAGCAGCAAACAACAAACACTCAAACACTCAAACAATTTCACTGAGTGCACAAGAAGCAACTTAACTCATCTTAACTTAACTTAATTAACTAACTTAATGCGCCTCTACACTGTCATTTATTGATAAAACATATTGTGAATGAAGAATGAATGAAGAGACCTAAGGGGGAAATGAGTGTCTAGTTATAGAGAACTAGAACTATCATATTGTGCAATTAATATAATTTGCATAATATGTAAATTATATATTCCTATATATAGAGAATATTCAAGATTTTCCAAGTTTGAACTTAGTTTTGCTGAGTTAAATAGAGTCTTAAGGGCTTTTGATGGCATATACTTTTTTATTATGATGGAGTTACTAGATATGGTAGAGCAATCAGTATATGTTTTTTATGATGTTAACTAATTATTTCTTAGGGAAGTGGAATGAAAGTTCAACTTCCTTATTACCTCAACAGCTCTTAAGTATGTTAAATTGAATTCATCATATTATATTTTAATTAGAGTACATTAGGGATTTTCTAAATGTTGGGAATAGTTTTCTTGAGATTTCTTAAAAATTTTCTATGAGGTTTTATGAGATTGGTAAATCATTTGATAATATTTTTCTCGTGATTCTCCATACTACGTGCACTGACACTTATGTACTTAGTCCTTAAGTACCATAAAGGGAGTATATATTCTATAATATATGATTCTTATTGCTAGTATCTGTATATTTTTCAAAATATAATTCGTTCTTACATTTTTGGATCATGTAGGCGTTTCTACTTGGATAAAGAGAGTACTGTATTTAAATATTTTTTGGTTTTATTGTGATATAAAATAAAAAGCTTGAGTTTAAACTATATACGCTTATGTATATATATTTTCTTATTAAGTGACAAATTTAAATTGTAAATTTTACAATTTAGCAAATCCTGTAAATTATTAATTTGCCGCCAACTCGATAATAGTTTTCTCTTCAAATCCTTTTTCTCTTTCTCCTCCACTCCCACTTCTTTTTATAAATGAAACCACATCACAACCATGCGATGGTTAGTTTTATTTTTCTAATCCTCGCTCAATGAGAAACTACTGGTCGAGAATGACGAATGGCGAACCGCAATTCAAACAGTTTCGCTTGAATATATCTCGAGGAGCGCACTCGAAGTCGCCGTGGGGGAACCCAATTAAAAATCGCAATTGAAAAACAAAACGAAGCGAAACCGAGTCGAGTCGAGTACGCATCTCTCTCTGTCCCTCTCTCTCTCTCTCGCATTGCGGACAGGACGAACTGCTGCTCTACTGAACCGTGCTAATGAGCGCGCCAGGATGTGCCCTGGGACAGGCCTGGGCCGAGATGGGTCGGCATGGAGCCTCTCCAGGCGCAGGCAAATGAAGTGCCAGAAATGTGAAGCGAAATTGCATAAACCTCTCGACGGATGAAAAATCAACTCGAGTGCAGTAAAGAGGAGATGATGAGGGGGGTTCGGGAAGGGGAGGCAGGGACAGCGAGCATTGCGGCAAGTAAATAGAAAAAAAAGAAAAGTTAACTCTTTTTTTTTTATGCGGCTCTGAGTTCATTAACATCAGCTGAAAAACGCTGCCAGGTGCCCAGTGACTCTCAAACTGTGGTGGCTCCCCGAGCGCCTACTTATCCTGTGGCAGGGGATGCAGGGGTTGCCATGGCTGCTGCCATATCTACCCCAAGCAGTGGTAAAATCTAAATGACTTTATTACTTTTTTTTGCACTTGCTGCTCGACATATTTGTGGATTTCTTTTTTCCTTCTTCTTGCTCTTCTATTTTGCCCTCTTCTTCTTCTTGCCATTCCACTCCAGTGCAAACTTTCATTTCAAATCCCGCAAGGATACAGCAGCGGAAAATCAGGGAGTGGGTAGAGAGTGAGAGAAAAACAAGTGAAAAGAGAAAGAAAAGAGAAAACAAGTGAAGGATTGCAGCAGCAGGCAATGCAAATACGCGCTGCAAGTGGGGGAATGCGAAAAGTAGTCGCACACAGGGATGCCCTGTAGATGTTGCTGTAACTTTTGTGCGAATTTTATGAAAGGGATTTCTATAAGGCTATAGATATTATACAACTATAGATTGAAGTAATCTAATTAAAATAACAGCTGTAATTCGTGTTCTTTTCAATGAGATTCAAATAAAATTTTGCTGAATATATTTATTAATGATATATCTCATATATCCTGTCAAATATCAGAGTTAAAACTTTGAAAGACAGTCTAAAATTCATTTGAAAAATTTAATTATAAAATAATAATAACATAAAGGAAAGCTTTCGAGGAAAGTAAAGACAATTTCTAATAGTTTTCCTCCTTAAACTCACAATTCAGTCTGCCCAACTTCAGTGCCCCCGTAATGTGCCATAACCTTCGCTTTACAGGGTATTGAGAGTGAAAAGTCTATATAATATTTAAATATGAATGTTATATGTATTACTTGCTGCTGCGTGCTGCAAGTGGTGGGCGCTGTAGGCGTGCCTTGCCGCAGGGTTGCCTTTAAATGCCAGCAGAGATTGCAGGCGGCCGGAAAAATTTAATTAGACAACTGAGCGAGAAGAAGAAGACGATGACGAGGAGAATGGGAAATCATGAGCGCGCAAAAGTTGCGGTTTACCGAGAATTCTTCTTGGCTTCGACTGTGCTGTGGCATGTGGCAGTTGTGGCAGCTGTGTGGCGTGTGGCGTGTGGGCAAGTCGAGCCGAAGGATATTGTGAAGTGTGCATTGTGCATGTCGTTTCAAGGGTAAGCAGCGAAGCGAAAGGGAGGGGAATGAGAAGGAGGAAGAGATAGGGAGGAAACGGGAGCTTGCCATTGTTTGCGCCGGCAGTGCGGCACTGCTTACAAACAGACGCCTCCCCCTCCTCTCCCTCTCTCTGCCTGTCCCATGTGCTGCCCCATTATTAATGAATTAAACTTGACTTTCGGTTCGTTGCACGCCCCAACAACAACAAGAACAACAATAACAACGATTTGCATAGAGCTGCGTGGAAAAAAGGTCGAAGTTGAAATGCTCTAGTAAAAGGTTTGAGGCAGGAAAGGGCGTAGAGAAGGTAAGGGGAAGGGGGGCTATAGCACCTACATCTTGCGTTTTATAAAAGAAAAAATGCATTTGCATTATATACTTGAAACAAAAACATATTTAGTCAGCGTTTTTATGTTAGGTTAGGTCTTTTAAAGATTTAAACGAAATCTTAAAAAGGTTTTCTGGTTTAAATGTTTTTTTTTAACTTTATTTGATTCCCTTTAATTTAGTTCATTTAATTATTCTTTAAATAATAAAAAAGTTTTCAAAAGGATTAATGTGAATTATTTCTATAATATTGTATTTCATAACATCAGTTTTCATTCTTCCTAATGAACATTTCAAGATTAAAATTTTAAAAAATTCCTTATCGAAATATTTCAGTTCATTTTAGTTCAAAATATTCAAATATTTTTAAACTTATCCTAAAGAAAGATTTTTCTGAAATTTAATATTTATTATTATTATTATTTTTTTTTATAATTTATTTACTTTATTTATTTATCTTTCATTACATACTAGAATACAAAGATTTCTGTTTTTAGCAACCTTTAGTTCTTGATTAATAATATATAATATTATATCCTTGCACAATTCCTCTGCACACCAAGTACATGTCACATCTATAGTGGGTATGCCCTCCAGCCAAAACTTTTGCTGTTAATCATGAAAGAAAGTGGGAAGGAGGGAAGTGAGGGAGTCTCTGCAGCAGAACGTAGGGACTAGGGCGATGGAGCTGGAGTTGGAGTTGGACTTGTGTTGCTGCTGCAGCATAAAATTTTGCTTAAAATAAAGTGAGATGGAGTGAGTGAAGCAGTGTAAGAGAAACAGAGAGAGAGAACAGCAACAACAACAACACAGAGAACAACAAGTGAAGTTTTGCACGCCCCAATGCAAAACCCGCAGCATCATTGCCATGGCTACTCTAAAGATCGTTTGGGATAAGCAGGCAGTGCACACTCTCTTCCTGCCCTCTCTTTCTCTACTTATCTCTCTCCCTCCTTCCCTCTCTTTCTCTACTTCTCTCTCTCTCTCTCCCTCTTGCCCGTTTTCTAATTAAGCCGCCTGCTCGCCTCACACAATTAAGATGCCAGCGTCGAGTCGTCCTCATCCTCATCCTCATCCACGTACCCACATGATTTGGCGTGGCTTCCAATTGGCCTCAGCTCAGGCAGCTGCCTCTGAAGAGATCAGTGCTCGATCTGTGCTCGTCGAACCGATCGTAAAGTTTTAGAACGGGGCCCCCAACGATCTATTGTGACCATCTTTGGCCACTCGAGGAGACATTCAGCTCGCTCGCTCTCTCTCTGTGTGTGCCCGGCTAAATAAATAAATCGCAGCAGCAGCAGCAAAGCTATAGAAGGACATGAGGACTGTGACTTGGACCTCTGGACATGGAGCATGTACATGGAGCATAGACGGTGGTTCGAACATTTTCATAAATCGCAGCAGAACCGTTCGGTTTATGGCATTTTTGTGCAAAGCGTTTGTGGTTGCTGCTGCCATTCTAACTGTACTTTCTAGTTGCAGGCAGCGGCAGCGGGTCAAGTGGTCAACTGCAATGCGTGTGCTCTGCGTGTGTGTGCGAACAATGCGTTGCCAACTGCCAAACACCTTCAAGAGCGCAGGCCGCAGGGTCACGAGTCTGCTGTCTCCCGTCTAACGTAGCCAGTCTCCAATCTACACTCGAACCAAACTGACAGTTTGACAAACATTGCAAGAGCTCTCCAGCTTCCTGCGCTGTCTCTGTCTCTCTCACTCCCTCTCTTCCTCTCCCTTTTGTCTGTCAAGTGCGTCTCAAACTGCCTGACAACTTTGACTAAGTCAAAACTCAAGAATCTATAGCATATATCATACTACACTTAGTCAAGCTTCCCCTTCCCTCCCCTTCCCCCTACTCTCTTCCTCTTCTCCTGCCATTTCAAGCTGTCAGTTTTTGCCCAGAAGGGGGCGGCGGGGCGTGGCTATTTGCTGCAAACTGTTCGTAGCAGAAAGTTTCTCTAATTTTTCGTGCTTTGGTTAAACTTTTTAATTTAAATGACAAGCCAACAGCAACACACAGCCTGACCACGCCCCCCATGCCACATTTGATGGGCAGTGGGCGTGGCAAGGCAACGGACTCGATCTTTGTGTATGCCAGGCAAAGATTTTCATTAGGCCAAAAGAACAACAAACCGTATCGCAAGTTATCAGCAGCCTGCCCCTTTCCCCATCCCCCAGTGGCAATTTACCGTTGCACTCTTCTCCTTCTCTCTCTGTCTCTCTCTGCGTGTCCCTGTCAAAATCATAAATTTTACTGGCCCAATTGTCGGGCCAATTATGCAGCAAACAAATGGCCCATAATGAAGCCGCTCTCCAAGTCTGCCCCAACGAACTGACAAAGTCAACATTTATCTTTCCCATATACGAGACGAGACCATCATGAGCAACAGGAGCTGCAAAAACAGAGCGATAGAAAAGCTAAATAATAAAGGAGTAGCGCACTCGATACGGGTACTTCTAACAGTAAGAGGGGGAGGGAGGAAGAGTGAGAGATGGAGAGATGGTAACATGATCTTATACACTACAGAAGAAAGGGGAAATGTGCTATGAAATATCCTTGGCAAGTTAAAATAATTATGACAATCTTATAAGAATATTAATATTTATTTTTAATATAATAAATATTAATTTATAATAATAACAACAATAATTCATATTTTAAAAATTAATTTACAATAAAAAAAGCTTTTCCTTAATTTTTTGAAGTACAAAAAAAAATAAAATATCATCAATCCAAAAATAATGATATATAAGTTTTGATTCCCTCAGATCTCTGTTATAATAAAAGCTAGAGACTTGAAATTTGCTACAAAGTTTTCTGTAAATCAAACGCTTCTGAAGCTTTTATCAAATATGATGTGCCACGCCCACTTCGCACGCAAATTTAAAATCAATTATGCCAATTCAATGCAACCTCAACTCGTTACCTTTAAACTAACGCTAGCAAACCTTCAGTTCCAAAAGAACCCTAACTGCTTCCGCTCATATATTCTTGTTTCTAAACATACAAGGTTAAGAACCTTTATCACTATAAAATTAGTTATTGTATATTCCTTGTTAAATTATATAATAGCAATTATATCTAAAACGATAATCACAGTTTGCTGGTAATAAGCAAACTTCTCTGGCTGGTAGTGCCAGGTACCGTTGCACCCTCTACACAGTAATTCACATGGACTGTAATAAGACCTAATCAGCTGAGATTAACTTTAATGGACCTTAAATACTAGACATGGCCAGCATAGGTTCGAATAGAATAGATAGAAATGCGGAGAATGCTGTGCAGACTGCGGCGCACCTTGATTCTGCTTACGCAAATGCAGCGACACCGTAATATCGATAATGCTAGGGTATAGTTGAGGCCTGGGTACAATGTTGCGACTGCCACAAATAAATTCTCAAGCCCCCGTTGGCCTAGGCCAGAGATGGACGAGCGGACAATCGATGCTGCTGCTGCTGCCGCTGCTGCTGCCTTAATTGCCATGTTGCGGCAACATGTTGCCGATCAATAAAAGCCACAATCGGTGGCAGTGGCACTGGCAGTGGCAGTGGACGTTGCACTGTGTGGACTGTGGACGGTGGCAGCGTGCCCCATCAAAGCCATGACCAATGATAATGACAATGCAGTTTCTTTTGGAGGCCCAAAAGGAGCCTGAAAGGCTCCGCCAGAATCCATGATTAATGACAATAAATTTTGATTTTTCAAGGGGGGACAGACAATGGACTTGCTTGATTAACAGCCTAAGCAGGGGAGGGGGAGCAGACGAGAGGAGCAGGGGAAACTCGCGTTAGTTGGCTAAATGCGGCCAAGTCGTAAATATTGTGCGATGCAGGCTGTCATAAAAAATTGCAATGCGGCTGCAATTTGTTGCACTGCCTGAGATTAACATAAACGCAAGCAAAGGCAGAGGCTGAGGGGCAGAAGCAGAGGAGAGTAAGGAGGGGGAGGGGGCACCGCGACCCTTGCAAGCATCTTGCAACTGCAACGGCAAACTGCGCGCATTGTCTGACTGACGGTCATCATTCAAAACGTCGCACACTAATTGGACAGTAAAATTGCCCTAGCAGGCCAGGGGCGTAGAGGGGGAGAGCAGGCAGTCATGTGCGTGTGTGCGAGAGAGAAGTGGGGAGAGAGGGAGAAGGAGAGAGAGACCCCACGGCAATGATTTAGTGCGCAAAACATTAGCTTTTTATTTATTTTACGCGCGGTTTCAGTTTCATTTTGTCCGCAGCGAGTTCTTTCCCTCCCACTGTCCCCCCTCCTCCTTGCACCTCTCCCTTCTCCACGCCATTTATTAATTATGCAGCGGCTCCAAAACATAAACAAAAATGCAGTCAGCGTGGCGCAGAATGTGCAAGGGGGGGGCGGGGCAGAGGCAGGGGTGGGCGGCACAATGGAATTTGTTTTCGACTTCATTAAAGTTGATTTAAATAATTTTCTAAATGCGTTTGCCGGCGATGCACAGAATCTTCACTTCTCCCTCTATGCTTTTCCCTCTCGCGTGCTCTATCTCCCCTTCTCCCTCTCCCATTCTCTCTCTCGCTCTTCGGCTTCCGTTTATAGTTTGAATTTTACAGTTTTAATTTAATTGCATTCGGTTTTTTATAGTTTTATAACGTTCTCCATCTCTCTCTCTCTGTCTCACTTTGCCCTATAATTAAATCGGGGCATTAATCTAGGTATTCCCATTTGTATTCCTATTCCGATTCGGCACTCCCATTATGATCGCAAGACTGGGAGCACTCTTTGGCTGCGGTTCCCATTTCACATGAGCCCGAGGTGCCATAAAGCGGCTAATGAGTTAACAAGTTATGGCCAAGTCGGAAGCAGAAAAACTTTAGCTGGGAAATTGAGAAAAGTGCGAGAGGTTTTTATTGTATTTGGTAAGGGGGGAAGAACTTGCACAACGAAGATTCTAAGGTGGAAACTATCGATATAATGTAAGAGAAAGAAGATTGCGATCAATGCATATCAACATGTGACAATTATCGATACTGACATTAAGTCCCTTAATTTGTTAAGTATCTGCAATGATGGTGACATGAAAATTCAATAATAATTTCATACAAATACTATCGATGATAAAAGGGAAACATCGATGGAATTTAAGTTTATTTTATATGAGCATAAATTAGTTAAAATGAAATTTGGTACAATAGTTAATTGATACTATCGATAGTTGTCATTATGGGAAGTTGGTATAGAGAAGTGATGAACTATCGATACTATCGGTATATATCGTCAATTATTTATCAAGTAAAGAATCTTTTAGTTATTATTGCTAGTTATAATTCATCATTATCAGTTGAAATTAACAAAAAAGATTAAATTTAAAGCGTCATCATTATCGATATTTAAGCGTAATTTCCCATATAGTATCGAAGAATTGACTTTGCCTGCTTTGCATGTCAGATACCTTCTTCTTTATTTCTTGACTACTGATACCCCCTCCCCCTCGTTGGCTGACTGCATCGACAAGATCAGCAACAACAACACCAGCAACAACACGAATTAAAATTGTAAATGTCGCGACTTCTTTGGGGCTGGCAATATCATCGATGCGATGTTGCGACGGGCAAACAAGTTTACGCGACGACACTGGACTCGAGATGGGCAGGAGGTGGAGGGGGAAAAGAAGAAGGGAGAAGGGGGAGTGCGACGCAGACAGCGGGCAAAGACTGCGACGAAGTCACTGAAAACGGACGCCATGAAATGCAGATGAAGCTGCGGCAGACGTTGACTTTGGCTTTGGCGCTGCCTTTCCTCCTCTCCCCCTCTCTCACTCTATCTCTACCTCTCTCCCTCTCTCTTTCTTTCTCAGTCTCCCTCTCCCACTGTCTGTCTGCCCCCCTCTCCTCTAGCTGTGTTGCATATGGGTCGCTGCTCCATTTTGCATGGCGCAGCATGGCACATCCTCATCAATTGGCGGGCAGCGCATGCAACATGCCACATGCAACATGCGACAATTGCAAAGCGTGCAGTGAGGCCCGCTCTCTCCCCCCTCTGTCTGCCCCCCTCGCTGCATAATTGCCAGCCCATGTTTGCTGTTGTTGTTTTTGCCGTTGCCAATCCTCGCTTGCTGCACACAGACACATGTGTCAAGCCTCATTGTCAACGCGCCATCTGCCGGCCGTCTGCCGGTCGCGTCGATCGTCAATATTTGCCATGATCTTATCGCGTCGGCGAAGTCATGTCGCCTGCCAAGTCGTTTCGGCTTTCAGCAGCAGCAACAACAAGAACAACAGCAGCAGCAGCAGCGCCACTTGGGCGCAATTATTTTATTTAACACTTGCAAACGGGGACAACACTGGCAAACTGGGCTCATGAGCACAGCTTCAAGGTGTGTTACGCTCCTCTCCTCAACTGCCTTGCCCTCTTTACGCCTCTCTTGCTCTACCTTCCCCTCTTTAGCCTGCTCTTTCTCTTCTTTCCTCGGCATGCCCATCCTTCATTTGAAAATCAAAGTCTTTGGCTTGTTAGCCAGTGCAGAGTAGAGCAGGCTATCAGTTATGGCTTAAAATACAGGGTATATGCACACACAAGACACTGACAAGTTGGCAGATTGTAAGAGAATATATATATTGCATAATATATATCCTTCTATATCATATAGAGGGTAATCAGTGGCGAACGAATATCACACAAAATTTGCTTTAACTCATCCTAACTCACTTCATAGCGATACTATCGACTGTATCTTGTATATTTGAATATGTATATCATATATTCCTATATATATATATATTATATATATTCATATACCTTTTTATAGATAACGTCTTTAAATATTTTCCTTTCAAACTTCCCCAGCATAGTGTATAATGTATTCGTTACTCTTCTCATTATCTGCGAGTGTTGAGTTATGGTAAAAGACCTTGGACTGTACACTGTGCAGCGATCGGCTGCGGGTGCGCATCTGCACTCAGTACCACATACCCCTCCCCCCGTCCCAGCTCCTCCGAGATCCTCTCACTCCCTTCCCCCCACACCTCAGCCACTGTGCAACGTCTCAGTCGTCTTTGGCAATTTGTCACTGCGACGTCAGCGAGACAACGACGATGACGACGACGACGACGACGACGACGAGAGGCGTGCGCCACAGACTCAGCAGGCTACCAGTAGCCACTCCTCCCTCTTGCTCTCCCCCCCCTCCTCTCTGCTGCTGCTACTGCCACCCACCTCTGCCAGACTGGCGACGGCATCTATCGCTGGCTGCCATCTGTGAACAGTTAAAGAGCGTCGACGGCGTCTTCGTCTTGAGCGGCTGCTGCTGCTCCTGCTGCGACGATGGCCATGCCGCTGGCGATTGCCAGACCAGGCGACCGTGGACTATGCGAAGATTGGAGACTGTGGACTGTGGATTGGCTGCCTGGTGACTGTCTTGGCTGCGACTTTGGAGACGCGCGGCGGCGCTCCTTCGACGACTTCTTTATGGCTCTTGATTTTTATGATTTTGCTGTTTAATGGTTCATTTGTGTGCGCCCCCCTCCCCCTCTCCTGCTACCCGCACTGACTAGCTTCCAGTTTTGTTATCGCTGCGTCTATATCTTTCAGCTTTTGTCTTCTGCTGCTGCTCCCACTCCACCACCTTCCCTCGCCTTGCCTTGTTTACCCGCAGCGTCGCCAGCTTGGCCTAAGTGTGTCTTGCTCTGCTTGGTCTCCTCCCACTCCCACTCTCCCTCTTCTCTCCTGGGTTAATCTCTGTTCCAACATTTTTCGAGCATAGTCGCCGCTGCGTCGCCAGCTACGGTTTTGGGCCAACTTGTTTACCCATCGTTTTGGCCAAGTTACGGCCAAGCGCGACGCTGCTTAACAGCATTGTTTGTTTTTGTCTTTTGTTTCCCTCTCGTCCTGTCTCTTCCATCTCTATTGTTGTTGTTCCTTTCTTTTTTGTGTGGCTCCACTGATCGGCAAATTTATGTTGCATACTTTGTGGCCAACGAGCTTATGGCTTGTTTTTTAGCTCGCCACTCGAAAAGTTGCTGTTGTCTATATAAAAGGAAGGTTTGCGTAGTAGATAAGGCAGATAATTAATGACTTAGTTAGGTGAATACACACTGGGAAGTCTAGATCAGCCTGGAACTGAAAGGTTCAAGCTGAGATATGCATGATGTGTAAAAATACAATATGAACATAGGGTAACGCTATAAAATTTCACCGATAGTATTACGAACATCAAAAGGTTAGTAGGTTCGTGATTAGGTTGAAGTTACATATAAAGAAATCCTTTTATACATTGTATGCAATAGTATCAATCTACAATCCATAAAGGATTATAATCATCATTATTAACACGTGTTGTCTCTTCTTTATTTTCTGATTCTAGTTTTGAAATAAATTTAACCGTTTACCAACACTTTATGATTCCATTTACAATAATAAATGAAATTTCAAATGTTTTATTAACTTGACTTCTTGGAAAATGCTCTTTCTCGCACAAACCCTTTTAAAAATAATACAGGTTTTTGTAAGAAAGTCTTAATTTCTATAAAATCGGTAAACATATCATTTAGCAACACTATTATCGCCTTGGTATCATCTCTGGTGTATAAAGAACCTCCTTAAAACTTCATCTTCAACTTGAAGTCCGGCACAATATCTTAATAAAAACAACAAAAGTCTTAAATAAAATGTCTTAGTTCCTTTACCATCGGTAAACTATCGTTTACCAATAGTTTGTTATCGACTTAGTACCATCTCTAATGCACCTGCACAATATCTAAATAAAAACAAAAAAGTCTTTGTGGTCTTAAGTCCCAACTCTATATAATCGTTAAATTATCAGTTGCCCACACTTTGTAATCGCCTTAAGGTGTCATCTCTAGCACATTAAAGCAACAGGTAGCCAGCAAATATTTTAGCTATAAGCCATCGGGATAATCCTGCGGAATGTTCCATTTATTCAGCTGAATTATGCACCATCGATCCCAATGGCTTCATCTTTAATGTAATCTCTGTTTATCTCTCATGCCAATTACCTTCTCTCTGCGTCTCCTCGGCTTCTAATGGGCTGCGACTGCTGCGCCGTGGCCAATGACACCTCATCAGCTTAACCTGCGATTAGCTGCCTTGTAAATTTTACAGCTCCCCTTGCACCATGTTGCCCCGCCCCCCCCGTACACCCCCCTGCTGCGAGCCATTAGCTGCTTATTGGCATCTTTGGCTGACCATTTGCTCAACTGCCGCTGCGACACCTTCCGCAATGGGGCAACATAAAGTCCAACCACAACAGCGACTTCTGCTGAGGCTCAGGCTGAACAGGGAAGGGAGGACGGAAGGGGAGGGAGGTAACTGAGGTACGGAGGTCCGTGGCGCCGCCTCCATTCAAAATCACTTTATGGCCGAGTCGTCGCGACCATAATTGGCCGCGGTGCCAATCATTTTAACAGCTAGGCAAACACGCAACCCAAAGCAAGCCGAAAGAAAGAAGCCAAAAGGAGGAGAACAGCAAGCAGAGGAGAGAAGAAACCAGTCGCCAACCAAGTGCATGTTCCATGTTCCATGTCCACGGCGAACCGCCGCCAATGTCGCTCTGATGATAATGCAAAATATGCAGCCAAAGACGCTACCAGTTGTGTGCACTGAGAGAAAGGCTAGGGGCAGATAGAATGGCGGATTTTATGAGAAATTTAAGAATATATTCTGGCAAAAAAAGGCATTAACTTAATAAAAGAAGAACTGTTATTTTTGCTGATAAAAAAAAAGAATACTCATCCTCGTAGATAGGACCTTCATCTTAGACCTTTTAAATAAATTTCCTAAATAACGTGTATATACAGAGAATTTAATTTATGAGGATATTCTTTTGATGCCAAGAAGAAGTGTGTTGTCTGTATAATATACTGTGTTATAAATGTTATTTGCTGATTATTTGAGGTTATTTAATCCTTATGATCAATTTATACAAATGTAATTAAATCCCTCAAGACACTTTAAATTAAAAAAAAATCGAAATTCTTTGAAAATTTCTCCAAAATACGTTTATTGTGTTGTCTCAATATTTCTTTCTTCATGTTTATTGGACTCACTGTCTATCTCCCTCTCTTACTCTTTCCTATTTGTCTTAATGTTCTCCTCTCTTGTATGCGTTTTTGCTTTCTCAGTCTCTGATTGTGTTTCTCTCTCCCTCTTTCTTTGTCTATCTGTAGTTGAGTTTCCTTTTTTTTTCACTTTCTTATTATCTGTCAACTCTATCTTTGTTTATTTTTGTATTACTCTGTCTCTTTTCTCTCACTTTCTCTATCTCTCTGCCTCGCTTATTTTCCTCTCTCTTTTCTGTCTCTATGACTCCTTATTTCAATATTCTTTTCATTCTCTCATTTAGTTGATAGTTGTTAACTGTTTCCAGCCCAATTTCTTGCAGTGTAGTCGCCGCAGTTAGTCGACCGTCTGTCTCAATGACAATTGGCGCCATAACCGCGGGGCGTTGTGATTGAGGAGGATCGAAAGATCGCAAGATCGCCAGATCGTAGTATCGTAGGAAGAGGGGGATGGGGAAGGGGGATGGGAATGAGGCACTGCCTGGCAGTGGACTGTGATCCTACCGGGTAGTTGTTTGTTTATAATTAGCCACTCAAAAACGAGTGAGGGGGAAGGGGGGCAGGGAGACAGGGGGCGGGCAATTCAAATTAATGGCAGGGGCTACTGGTTTTCCAGCATCTATTTTGATGGCCGATCAATTTTCTAATAACCACGCACAGACATGTCCAGACAAGCACTAACACGCAGCATATCTCTCCCTTTCTCTCTCTAGCAAATGGAGGACACACTGCTGGGTCTGGTGGCGCCGCAGCCGCCGTCAGCACTGCAGACGCTGCCGGCGAGCCTGAAGCAGCAGCATCTGCTGCATCCGCTGGAGCTGTCCGGGAAGGGGAAGGTGGCGTCGCTGAAGGCGCCGCAGGCAGCTGGACTGGATGCGTATCATCCGCTGAACATACAGCGCTACCAGCTGATGTACGCCCACTGCATACAGCAGCAGCAGCAACAGCAGCAGCAGCGCGAGCGGGAACGGGAGAGGGAGCGCGAGCGGGAGAGGGAGCGCGAGCGAGAACGAGTCACCGTGGCGGGGCAACAGTTGGCGGTGGCCAGCAGCGCCTTTCAGCCCTGGCGCGCCGTGCACGCCTACAACACGCTCTCCTACGCCTGCCAGGAGCCGCCGGAGCTGCAGCATCCGGAGCGTGTGGTGCGCAGCACGGATCGGGAGCGTTTCGAGCGCACGTTCCAGCCGAACGTGGCGCTGGCGCCGCGCAAGAACATACTCAGCAAGGAGCGCGAGAAGGAGCGCGAAAGGGAGAGGGAAAGAGAGCGTGAGTTGGAGCGACAGCGGCAGCAGCAGGTGCAGGAGCCGCTGCAGATCAAGCAGGAGCGTGCTGCAACGCCGCCACCAGCAACGGCAGCAGCAGCAACAACTGCAGCGGCAGCGACAGAGGCAGCGCACGTCGGCAGCAACAGCAATCACAGCAGCGGCGGCAGCAGCAGCTGCGGCAGCAATCACAGCAACAGCTCCAACAGCAGCTCGCCCATGCCCAAGCCAGCTCCCGCCCACCTGCCCGCGCCACCACCGCCCGCCCTGCCCACAGCAGCAGCAGCAGCAACAGTTGCAGCTGTAACGCCTCCTGTAGCGCGTCATGTGCCACGCAGTCCCGCCGAGGAGTTCTCTGCGGGCAGCAATGAGATTACCTCCTCCACATCGCCAGTGCCGGCAGCAGCAGCAGCAGCAACGGCGGCAGCAGCAGCCTCCGCCAGCAGCAGCATCAGCAACTCGCACGTGATTGCCACCGTCAACCAGCATGCCAAGCTGCTGCCCACCAGCAGCAACCACCACCATAGCCACCACCAGCAGAGCGAGCCGAGTCGCATCAGGATCAACAAGAATCTGATGAGCCAAACCCAAGTGGGAGCAACATTGCAGCCGCTGCTGCTGCAGCCATTGCTGCCACATGCAACGGCAACAGTTGGAGGCAGCATCCACTACAAGACGCCACCCTCGGCTGGCTACTCGCCCACGCAGTCTTCCAGCGCTGGCCTCAACCTCAGCACGCACTCCTCCAACGTGGTCAGCTCGCCTCATGCCAAGCTGCAACATCACCACCAGCACCAGCAGCAGCAACAGTTGCCGCTGGGCAATGGCAATGGGAAGCCGCATCTGGGCAGCGAGTTCGAGCTGTCCACGGACACGGATGACGACAGCCTCAATGGGGAGCCGGACAGCAGCGCCATGTTGCCGCCGTGGGAGCAGGCCGTGGAGGCGTTGCGCGAGACGCGGCCCAAGGATCGGGAGCGTGTGCTGCATCTGCTGCAGCGACTGTTGCAGGAGAACCAGCAGTATCGCTACAACAATGTGCAGCTCAGCGAGGTCTGCCACAAGCAGGAGGCGCACATTGCCGAGCTGCGCGATCAGCTGCAGCGCTGTCGGCGTCAGTTGGAGGCCTACGACAAGCTGCGTGTGGTGCCATTGAAGACGCCCAGGCAGACGCAGCTAGAAGAGGTGGAGGAGGAGGAACAGGGAGGAGGAAGATGATGAGGAGGAGCAGCAGCAGCAGCACCAACGAGAGCAGGAGCATCTGCTGGATGCAGATAGCAATGAGACCCTCACACAAGATCAGGCCAACAACAACAACAATAACAATGGGGAGCTGAAGCCGCAGGTGAATGGACTGCGTCGCAGTCCAACGCCGCTCAAGGATGAGGCGGAGGGGGAGCAGCAGCAACTGGCACCTGCCTGCAAGCGCATCAAGCTGCAGCCTGCGGAGGATGACAAGTGCTCCGGCATGGCGAACGGGCATGCCAAGAGTCCAAGTCCAAGTGCCGCCAGTCACGACAGCGAGCCGGAGGAGGAGGATGAAGAAGAGGAGCATGAGCAGGAGCCGGAGCCGGAGGAAGAGGACATGGAGCTGGACCCTGATGAGGCGGACATGGATGAGGATCGCTTGGAGAGATCGGCGCAGGCGCCGCACAGCAGCGCACTGGCCACGCCGCCCACAGCGACCACGCCTCGTTCGCCAGACTCCGCCGCCACGGCGGGGCGACTCTTCGACAGCAGCAACAGCAGCGATGAGGCCTCCCTGAAGAAGGCACAGCTCTCAGCCTGCCAAGCCCTGGCCAAGATACACACCAGCAGCAACAGCAGCAGCAACAACAACAGCAACAACAACAACGATCAGGAGGCAACAAAGGCAGCTAGGGATGAAGAGGAGGAGACGGAGGAGGAGGATGAGGACGAGGAGGCGCAAACGGAGGCAGATGAGGAGCGACAGCAGGTGGAGGAGGATTCCGACGATGATGAGATGCCTTTGCAGCAGCGCCAGCAACAGCAGCAGCGACGTCAGCGATGCGACACGGCGACAACAGTAGCAGCAGCAGCAGAAACAACAACAATTGCAGCTACAACGACGCCAGCAGCAGCGGCAGCGGCGCCGCCCGTTTTGATGGCGACAAAGGCGAGCAAGAAGCAGACGCCGCCAACGCCGCCGACGCCAATGGCAACAACACCACCAACCCCAACAACACCAACCAACAACAACGAACTGCGAATTACAAATCAAAAAGGAAATTGCCTAAGCAGCTGCCCCACCCCCCGCAACCCCCTCCATTGATCGCATTAGCCAGTATAGATCATAGCGTTGTCTCTTTCTCGCACACAGTAAACTAGCTAAGGCGTTTTGCTAATTAGTTTTAAGCTACGTCCCGCTCTGACCACCTCCCTCCCTCCCACAGCAACTCTATCTCCATCTCTCTCACTCCAACTCTCTTTAACTTGAACGCTCAACACGAAGACGCACAATTCGAAGAAGAAGGAAGAGAAGAAGAAGAAGGAAAAGAATACGAAGAAGAAGAAGCGACCTTTCTATGGACACCTTTAGCTTGTTTTGATCTCACGTATAACACAAAATTTGTTAGGCTTCCAATTCGCTGTAAAGAAACATATATGAATATAATATATATTATATATGTTCTGTACCAATCTATCTATATATATTTTCTGTATTTCGTCGACTTTGCTGCAGAGATATTATCAACATTGAAACCAAAGCTTTAAAAACATAACAAGAAAAGAAAAAAACGAAAAAAGAAATGAAAAAGAAAAACAAAAACATTGAGAAATCACATTTTATGCGTGTGTTTTATGATTATATTATTATCATTATGATTATTATAATTAAACCTTACAGCTTACTCTAATTCTACCGACTAATTCTAATGCTAATTCTAATTAGTGATTATACTTTATAAGGTTAAGGCATGAAACCACCACAAATGAACGAAAACTTCGAAGACATTTAAAAGAGAAAACCAACTCAAAGCGAGGCTTGAAAAACAAACACACATACACACACAAACTTAATACACACACACACACAATTTCCCTTTCTTCTTCCCAAAGCTTCTTTAACATCACCTGCCCCGCCTCTTTACAAACACATTCTTCTGCCCTTTTTCACTTATATTGTAACTATTTTAAATAAGCTTAGGATTCTACACAGAAGAGCAGTGTAGAACAGTGCGAAAGTGAGAGCAAGGAGGAGAGCAGTGAAGAGAAGAGAAGAGAAATGAACACACAAAATGAACCCACCACTGAGAAATCAACAAAACAAATAAGTTGCTAAACAAAAAATCCAATATAAATAAAAGAAAGTAAACGTTATTACTAAAAACATTTTACAACACTGGCGAGTTGCAGCGTTAAAGCGATCGAGTTTATACAATACGAAATAGGAAAATACAAATACAGCGCATAAATATAATAAACTTATATTATATGGATAATGCAAGCATATTTACATGTATTCACACACACACATACACATACACATACATTAATATTTATTGTAGCGCCTAATTCAACAATTTGATTAACCGTAGATTCTTCTGTTTCCCTTGTAAGCTTTGCTTTTTGTAGGCATTTAGTTGAATAGTTTTAAACAAACAACAAACAAACAAAACAAAACAGACATATATCTAGTATTTAAATAATACTGAGACACACACATACATACAAACGCTAGAGTAGTTCGTAAGGTAACCCTCTCTGTCTTTGTACCATGTGAATGGCAAATACTCGTCGTTTGTTTCCTGTAAATATCATTTCTGTCGATAGGCATACATGTATCGATACATCGATATGTTCTATACTCGTATTCGTAGCGTACGTTTTGATTTTGTTGCCAACACTTTGTGAACTTTTATGAATTTTATTTTTTGGAAATACAAAATGAAATGAAAGAGGAAGGAACGTGGAATGAGGAAGTTGATAGTAGGTCCCCCAAGCCAAGAGAGATTTCAAAAATCTATAAACTTTTTGTTAAACATATTTCATATAAATTATTTACGCCTGTGTGTTTTGTACTTTCTAAAAGAACACGAGAACGATAATCCCCCGTTTCGTTTATTGCCCTAAGTGAATTTCGAAATTAAAAAGAAAAAAAAAACAAGAAAAACAACATAAGAAAAACAACTTCAAACCAAAATTCAACTAGTTCTTAAGATTCGCCAGCGGAAAATGTGTAAAATTGTATAAAAAATATGATAAATTAATGAAAAGCCCAACAAGAATTAATTATATATATATTATTAAATATACATATATGTATATGTATACATACGTTTAATGATTAACAACTTAAATTGTGTGAGAGTAAGCGAAAAAACATAAACAATTGTTATTCAAATTTAAAAAGTTATATAAATTATACGCAACAAAAAGAAAACAAAAACAAACAAAAAGCGAATTACAAATTGCTATGCAAAAGTAAACAAAAATTTAAAATAAAAATAAAAAATTGAAAAAAAAAAAACAATATACAAATTATTGTGCATTATTTTATGTTGATTTTGTGTTTCATTTATGACATTTACGATTTCTACCACACCCCAGAACCAGAAACTGAAATTGAAACAGAACCAGAACGAAAAGTAACCCATACAAATAGCTAATAAACAGACCCTACCTTATAAAGGGAGAGAGAGAGAGCGTTGAGTGTTGAGAAACATCAACGACAACTTGAAGGTTAATCAAAAAGGTTTTCAGCAATTTTATATTAATGGCCAAATTTTACATCCGATCCGAAGGGAATTTGCAGTTTTTTCTATGATTTTTTTGGTAACAACCCCAAAGATAAAGAACGAGATAAACAAAAACAATCATTTTATTGAAAAATATAAAAACAAATACTATATTTAACAAACTTTTATATTGCGCCGCCTGCGAGAAAAATGAAATAATAATGCTTATAAAGAAGAAAACGACTTGAAATTGTTACAACTTATTACAAATTTAATGGTGCAAAGGCTAAGAAACAGCAACAACAACAACAAGAACAGCAACAACAAATAACAAATAATGGCATTAATTATTACCAAATAAGCTAAACATTTACATAAATAGCGTTAAAATATGACAACAACAACAAATCCACGTCTTGTCAAACATTATGATTACTATTATTATCGATTACCGATTTTCAATCATTATTTATTTATTTACGTGACATTCAGAATGCAAATAAAATGTACAAATTGTGGAGCAAATTGCGTAGATTATGAGTAAAAGTAGAACAAGAAGTAGACGAAGACGAAGGAGAAGAAGAAGACGATAACAAACCGGAAGCGAAATGCACCCACAAAGCGAATAAAAAGTTTAATTCAATTAAACCGTTAATGAACAAAGAAAACAACATTTGACTTCAACGTTTCATATTTAAGTAGTGCAGAAACAAATAAACAAAAGAATATTTCGAAAAAAGAAAAAGAACGAAAACATAAGTAATGTCGAGGCAGAAAGAAAACAAAACAAACGGTAAATATTATGCATAAATAAATATTTGAAAAACATAAGCAACAATTTGTTTTTTTTTCGGATTCTTTGCATTGCTGCCAATTCAGATATTTTCTCATTAGATCAGAAGAAGAAACATGTACAATAGGCGTATTGTTAGCTTTTAAAAACGCCTAGTAACGTAAGTAATTTAATGTTTTTTTTTTGTGGTATTTTTTTCACATCAACATCGATTAGCCGATAAATCCGAGACACATCATATCAAAGCAGAGTACTGCTTAATGCTGTCATCCGAAACGCAAATGGGATCGTGTCTTGGGAAACATATGTAGCTCTGCTTCCGCAAAGGCAAGCAGTTTTTCATTTCGTGGCATAACGATTTTTATTTTTGTTTTCCTTTCGAATTTTCGGGCAAATTCAAGGATTTACTTGCTGCTTTGTCCAACAGATGGCGCCACAAATAGTGAAATAGGTTCAAGAGATATTGTAGAATTGCATGCATTCAACCCTAGATGGCAGCGTGGTACTTTTAGTACATATTTAGTACAACTGAATTGAACTCACCAACAAATGTACTACAGTAATAGCAGATGGCGCTGTGGGATACATAATTCCAACAGATGGCGCCAGTGCAGAATCACCTATTGTTAGACAAGCAGGGCACTGCTTGCATTTTAGTGCAATTCCAAGACACAAACCTAAATGCACATGGGATAATGGACTAAAATAATTGCTTGAAATTTAAAAATTCTATAACTACTGTCAGCAACCAACCACAGAGTGAGCCACTGGCCCTCTGCCTGCGCTAGTATGAGAATTCCGTGACCTCCTTTTATAAGTTTTAATTAATCGCTGTAAACTAAGGCTTATCGATGAATGAGACACACGTTCATTGATAAAGCTGCCGTTCTTTTAAAATAGCCAAGGCATCGCTTACAAATCAATCAACATTTTCATTATTTTTATTCGCTGCGTCAGGAAAACAATAATCATATAGTAAATATGAAACATGAAATTAAGATTTCGAACCGAGAGAACTTATAACTAGAAGAGAACTATGAATAAGACGATCGTTAAGTACTATCAATGGGCTGCGTGCGCTGACTGCGCCTGTGCCGTCGCTGCCGCATGGTGCAGATGATGATGATGGTGGTGATGGTAGGTGAGTGTAGGCGTCGCAGTTGCCACACCGCCAGCCATAGCGCCGACGCCAGCGCCAGCGGCAAAACCAGCGCCAGCTACCGCCATCTGTTGTTCATAGTTGGCATAATGATCGTAGTAGCTGCCGTAGCTGCTGCTCTGCTCGAGATTTGCTGCGCTGCCGCTGCCACTGCCGCCGTCGACGTTGCCAGTCGTTGTGCCCGTGTCGAAGTAGCTGACGCCGCCGTAGCCATTCGCGGCTTCGTAATAATGTCCGGCGCCGGCGGCCGCGGCGTGTCCATTGAACTGTTGCAGCTCGTAGTCCGCCTTGGACTCCCTTGGATTGTAATAATACTCGTAGTTCTCCTCCCCATACCCCGCCAACGGCTGCGTCTCCACGGTGGCGTTGTATTTAATTGTGGGCGTGGCTGTGTCGCTTTTGCAACCCAACTCGCTGCCCAAATGCTTTATCTGCGAATAGTTGATGAACTCCGGTTCCGGCGTGGCCAGCTGAGATCCAGAGTCGTAGCCCAACTGGCAACTCGATGCAGTGCCGTAGCTCGAATGATTCTGATGCGTCGACTGCGACAGCGACAGCGACTGCGGCAGTGACAGCGACTGCGGCTGATATGCGCCAGTCAACTCGGAGGAGATGCATGTGTAGGGCAAACTGGGCGACTTGCTGGGCGCGGCTGTTGCTGCAGTGGGCGTGGCATGGTAAATGGGATAGTTGTACGTGATGTGCTGATGGTTCACGGTGAAAACATTTGCCCCCGGCTCGCAGGCACTCGCCGCCGCTGCCGCCTCCACGCCACTTGGTGTGCCCAGAGGCCACGAGTTGCCCACGTAGCCACCAGATGAGGATTGACTCAGCTGCTGCGCACGCGTCGTGTCCTCCAGGTAGCTGCACGTGCAGTGGCTGTACGTCGTGCACTTGCCACAGGCTGCAAGGCGGAAAGAGAAAAAGATAGAGGTGACGGATGAATATAAAGCATAATTCAATTATGATAAAAATGTGACATTTTAACATGATTTGATCAGATTATCTGATCTATAAGGAATGATAAAATGATTCCATTTTAACAATATTTAATTGGGGAAGATATATAATAATGTTAACATAATGTGAATGATCTGTTGATGGCTGATTATGAGATTATGAACTGAGTTTTGAATAAGATGTTGAAATATTGGAGTTTAAATAAGGTAAGAAAAACATATAAGATAATAAAGAAGCCAACAAGAAGATGGTTCTATTTTCAGTATCATATAGTTAATTAGGATTTATATTTAATCTTAATAAGTAAATCTCTTTAATTCAAAACGTACCATTAAACTGATATATCTCCAGAGCGGAATGTGCCAGTGGATTGTTGGCAGTGCTGCGCTTGAGAACCTTTCCCATGAGATTCTGCTGCTGCTTGAGGAGTTAGAAGAGAGCTTAGAATCATTCCAGCTACTTTCTTGAGCTGTTCAACTCACCTTCACTTGCTTGACCAATCCGGCAATGACTGACTTCTTAGAGGTGCCACTCGTTCGCGCAGACGCCGTTGTTGCCTTACTCGATCCCAACGAGACACGACCGAAAGCGCGCTTGGAGACACTCGAGTTCTTGGGATCGGGACGCAGATGATCGTGCACGCCCTTGGCCTGAAAGAAGATGGCATTGCCCGAGTGCCGCCAGAAGTGGGTGACCGGGTAGCCACAGTGCCCGCGACAGGGCTTAATCTCCAGTCGCCCGCCGCGGCAACTTTTGTTGGGACATGCCTTGCCCTCCTGTTTGCGACGCGCCTTGTCGCAGATCGCCGGACGCAGATTGATCTTGGTACCGTTGGGCAGGGTGCAGTGCTGCGAGCAGACTAGCACGCCCAGGCAGCTCTTCTTCAGGATGTTCACGTTGTGGTTGTTCGTGTTGCGCATGGCCCAGCCGGAGATGTGCTTCTTGGCCTCCTCGTTGTGCACCGAGTAGACCAGACGCACATGCCCGTCGCTCCACTCGCTAAACTCATCGAACTCAATGTCCGCCACATGGGGCACAATTGCATCGTTGATGTCCCAATCCCGTTTGGACTTGTGGACGTCGTCATGCCTCCGCCTGTGCCGGCTGTGCACGGCAAATGGCTTGGCTGACTCGGCTGCTGCTGTTGCTGGAGAGGATGAGGCTGAGTGGGATGCGGTATGTGTTGCTCTGACTGATGTTGCGACAGTTGTGGGTAGTGCGCCTTGAAAGTGTAGCCATTTCTGGGGATTGAGAAGAGATCGAGAGGTATTTATTAGAGAATATCATATTGTATTTGATAACAATGATATAAGGATATATCCCAAAATATTCTTAGTACTTTAACTTTGTTTCACAGCGTAACCTATTTATATTTCGTAAAATAAAATAAAAAATATATTTAAAATAAGATTCTAACTGAGTTTTTCACTTCAAAGTGTGATTCATCGTATAAAATATCGCTGAGAGCAGAATCGAGATTAATTAACCGAGCTAAAACAAACTGTTCAAACAAGTCAATAATTGTAGGTCAGAGCTTTTGCTGGGCATGCGGGTAACCTCAGATTTAATCTAAATGCTTCTATTTATTGGGCACTACTTTGTTTAAAAGGTGCTCCTCAACCTAACCTAACAAAGTAAGAGAGTAGTGCACTTGGGAATGCCAGTGCACAGAGAGAAAAGTTATTTCAGTCAACTACAACAATGGAGGTTGTTTTTTGAATACAAATTTATTTCACAGATGGAAATAGAAACAAAATTCAGTAAAAATTTATAGATTGTAGCGGTCCAGGTTGGAACAAAAAACTTTGCTAAAATGGTTAATATAAAATCTTGATCTAAGCTTAATCTAGTTGAGATCTACCATAAACTGAGTCTGATCATAATAGGTCTTTTAATGATCTTATGACCTTACAGTTTGTTTCTTATCTTTCCATAATATACATTATTTATAATCAGTCAAAAGTTGTATGACGTTTTTGACACTACCATGACGGTTTTGAGTTCAAACAATGATGTTGCCATGCCTTCCCCTGGGATTTAAACCTTTATCCATGCCTACGTAACTATGAGTCGACACATTAATATATGATTCCAAATATTGTGTTGACGTAATCAATAAGGCTAATAATGATATCTTAAAGTTTGCATGTGCCTAAAGAAATTATTTCTAGGTCTTCTTAAGTCTTGCACTTTGAATTCCTTAAATACTTTCTGTTCCCCACTGTAATTACAGTCTCTTCAAACTATTCTTCCCTGCCCAACACTGCAGTTGACCAAAGACAACACACCCAGAATGGTAATACGCCCATCTTAATTAGCCATCTAAACGATTCCTAGTGAACTTTATGATGCTCTGTGTGGGCTGCGTGAGACAATCAAATGAAATGTTTCTGTCCGTTTTATGTCATGTCATGGAACGCATAACTCAGCTGTGATTCCGGTACCGTTAACCCCATTGGTATTAGTCTAGTAAGACCGAGGCTGATGTAATTTAAGCGCCAGAATTATTGACACTTAAGCGTGGCACGAGACCGAGATGCTGAGTCAGCCTAGAGACGGGGAGGCCGAGACGAGAGGCGATCGTAGAAACAGACACAGACCGAGAGGCGATCGTAGAGACAGACAGACGATTCGATCTTCTGCTGTCTGTGTGGGAGCTTTGCTTCGCTTGAGATTTATGCGTGAAACGTTTAGGCGATCGGAGCGATCACTACGATCGCTCTGCAATTAGCAATAAATTTGTCCGGCACAGCGTCTCATTAGGCCGAGCGCCCTGGAGAGGGCCCAAGTGGAGGGCGCTACATACTCGTATGTGGCTAGTTCTCTTCCAATCGAACTGTGTGTTCTTTATTTTTTATGTGATTACTGGGAAAAGTCAGCAGGCCACTGAAGCGCGTTACCTGCGCGATCGCTTGGTGGTCCACAAGATCGAAATGAACCTGTTGCACGACGCGGCGTCGTCGTCGTTAGTCGTTTGTCGGTTGTCGCTTTGTTTTGGGTTCGTAAATTGACCGCTTGACACTTCGTAGTGCTTATCGGAGATCTGGCGATAGCGCATCGTTGTGGCTCGTTGTGTCTCTTTCGCCCCGCGCTGTGTTTATAATAACTTTGTCACCTACAAAATATGTCTCTATATGGACCCTTTCACTGACCCCCGCTCCAGATTGATCGGCCCCCGCGTTGGCTCTTTGCGTGTGTGGTCCATGACGATTCCCCCCGCGGCTTTTTTCGAGTCCCATTAACCCAGGTCTATCCCATGGCGCTGCCCCTCCCTCCCTTTCTTTCTCTCAATCTCTCTCTGGCTCTGGGATGGGCTTGAAATAATTTGAATATTTTTGGTTTCGTTTTTTTCTTTTATTGCGCTGGGTATTTTTTTGCGATTGGCATTGTTTCTTATCCTAATCTTTTATCATGAAGTAAGCTGGAATTCTACAGTGCATGATTTCTTGAAAATTTTATACAAACAATCCATGAATTATTTTAAAATTTACTTGCTTTCCCAGCACACTCTCAAGATCAATCACAATTTCTTATCTTAATTTCGGAAACAAACTTTTGTAGTTTTTTTGTTTCAGTTTCTTATCTCTTGATTGAAATCAAAATAAATAAATTATATTACTCGGGGGTATTATATCTTCGGACTCTATATATATATGTATATATGGTTGCTCTGTTCCAGTGTACTTGATATTTATGGCTTTTTATAATATACGAAGCGAAAAAATTTTTTTTTCATTTTACTGCAAATCAAGTTATAAAAAGTTTAATATTTTTTTACTGTAGTAATTAAGATTAGATTTGTATGTGGCGTGACTTATAAGAAATACAGAAATTGTATAAGAACATAACACGGGAAAAGTAGCAGGGGGACTTCTGAGTATAAGAATAAAATATATAGGGAACTTTTGATTCTTATAAAAATAATTTTGTTCAATTTCGAAAGAAATGGGAATGAAAATAATAAAATTTTATGGAGAAGTGATTAATAATTATTAATTATAATTCTTCACAGTTCTTCAGATAACGTACAACAAACAAAATGGTTCTCAAGAATTCAGATAAAACACATAAATTTCGTTCGATTTTGAGATTCTTTCCCGAATAATATCTTACTATATACGCATGTTGATATAAAATTTGCGATATACTGTTTTATCGCATGTAAATATTATTGAATAAGCCCATTTTTTATTAATTTCCAATGCATAGTGTTATCTTAAATCAGGGTACACTTGTTCAGAATGTTCTCAACGTATTGCTTTAACTTGATTTTACCCGCACTCTGGAACCTCTTAACCGCAACAAGTACTTGTTTAATACTATAAATAAAACAGGGTTCTGCTAAGGCTCAAAAATGTGTATTATTAATTCAACATGGAGCAATGCTATAGCTAAGTAATATAAAGTAATTCGATTTACTCAGAATCGTCGATTCTGCTCTGTGTCATGAACGGAAAATTTGAAAAAATATATTAAGTCATTTTTAACTTGAAATAAAACAAAAATATATACAATTTACTATACTAATATTTTAAATTTCTTTCTACTTGGAAAAGGATACTGATTATGTATTAGAAACCTATTTATAAATCTGCTAATTATGTTAAAATAACTACTTTTCGATTATCGACAGCGATAAGAACTCTATTGATATATATAGTATTATTGTATATATTTCATCAAAAATTGTGAAATTTAGGCCTAAATAATATTTTGTAGCTTCAGTGCACTCGGAGAATGCTATCAAGTTCTGAGAACCCATTTGCTTTATAAGGCTTTGACGTCGGAAATTTTTACCCTAGCAAGAGAGGTTAAAATGGTGGGGTATAAGTGTCGAAGAGAGAGCAGAGAACAGAGAGAGAATTAGAATGGTGGAAAATTTAAAGAAATTGTTATTTTAACATAATTATAGATGATATTCCTAAGATTTCTCATATGAAGATCCTTGTTATCATATTGTTTCTAATGTATCCGAATTTATAGCACAATAACTTGGTAAAATGGGTTACTTATTTAAAATGGTTTGTGAAAGTGAAACAATAAGAATAAAATAGTAAGTAGACATGTCAACAAGACAGTTTATGATGTGTTTTATTCGAATAAGTACCATAAATAGTGAATAATTAAGGTTGGAATAAAGAGATCAAAAATTTCGGATGAAAATAAGATGAAAAGAAAGATTTCAAAATCTGTTGACTTTCTCGACAAGTGAAATCGCTACATAAGAGGTATAAACACAATCGATCGTCAACTTATTGGGGGGTTTTCTGCTGTTGTTTCTTTTATTCAAAATCATGTTTTGCAGCTGTTTTTATCGCCTCTGTGTGTCAGGGGACTTGAGTCGGTTGAGCTCCAGATCGACTGGCTGTGAGGAGAGTCTGCGATCGATCAGAACTTACAAAACAACCATATTCCACAAAAATGAAGCGATTAATCCCAGAGCGTGTGTGCGGTAAGTCTGCGTGTGTGTATGTGTGTGTTTGTGAGTGTGTTTGTGTGTGGTTTATCCAATTGCTGAGCTGCGACACGAACTTGTCAAACTGTTTGCACTGCACACACGACACAAATCATCTTATCGAATTGTGAATTTGAAATGAGAATTGCCCGCGAGTTATAGCCGTATCTTTTGTTCAGTTGTATCTGATGAATAGACGCGAATCCGTCGCTAATTAACGCTCACGCACGACATAGACGACGACGACGACGACCTTTCACTGCGGCAACCTGTGCGCGCTCTGTGTCTTTGCAGCAGGGCGAAATTCACGTATCTGCCAGATACAAAACGGAAAACAACAAACCAAAAATCCAAAAACAAAAAGAACGACATCAGATGAGGAAAAATGAGACAAAAACCCAACGACGCTGCCTGCGTTTTTGTCAACAATGCGAATGAGTCTGTGTATGTGTGTGTGCCTGGCTCCACCTACAATAGAGATACAACAGCAACAACAACACACACTCACACACGATGGGACAGTTAGCGGGAGCTATCGTACACCCGCATAAATTTGGCAAAAACTCCTCCGACGTCGGCGCATAATCAACGCAGCCAACAACTCCAAGAGCAATTTGGGAGCAGCGAGCAGACACAGCTGCCACTGCCACTGCCACAGCCACTGCCACATCCACAGCCACAGCCGCTGCCTCGGTCTCTGTCGCTGCCTCTGCCGAGCTGAGGCTGCTTACGAACGCTCTCAGCTGCGACTGGCTTTGTGTGCGTGAGTGTGTGTTTATCTGGCACTTCCACGGCTCTTCCAGTCGCAGCTGATTGGTCGGATAACAACGAGTCTCGCACACACACACACGTAGTCGTGTGCTCTCTGAAGTGAGTCGACATTGCTCATTATCTGCGCGCAAGTGTGCGTGTGTGTGTTGAGAGAGTTTTGAAGTGCTGGAAAGGGAGCGGGGTGGAGGGGTGAGCGGGTGCCTTGTCTCTCTCGCCTGATAAATATCATTGAAAATTTAATTACGTACTTATTATGCGCGCTTATCGCTCACTTTGTGCATTGTTTTATGTCAGCAAAGGCTGAGCGAGAGAAAGAGAAAGAAAGGGAGAGAAAGGGAGTGAGTCCTTTTCCCGCCCACACTGGCTGGAGAGATATTTTCCTTATGTCTGCCATAATCGATCAATATTTGATTTGAGTTTCAAGGCAAATGGGAGTTTACCTTCCGGAAGTTTCCTTAAAATGTAAAATAGAGGTTTAAGGGTTTAAGAAAATGTTAAAGAGGATGAACATTTAAAATAAATTTAATATACATGTTTATTAGCATTTCAGATAATATATATTTATAATATTATTTCTGGTTGGAAATAATCAATAAAAACTGTTTAGTTTGTTTAAGATTGTTTTTTAAATATATGTATTATATTTTTTTCTATTTTATTATATTAATAATTAATTGTATGTTCATTTATATTTGTTTTGAAGACTGGTTCTTGGAAAATATTATAATATTTTGTAATAAAATATAATAATATATGCAAAATTATTTGATTTAGTTAAATCTTTCATGAAAAGAACTATTATAAAACCTTCGAACAACTTTATATAAATACATAAGTGTTTAACCATCCAGATAGATTCTGGATTATAACCTTAAAATATTCGATTATTTGTGATAAATAAAAATTCAAATACAATTAATATTTCTTCAATTTTACCATTTATGAATCAGTAATGAGTCATATTTCTACATTATATTTGAGTGCAATGTTAACATTTGTACAATTTCCTAATGAATATAGCATAAAATATAATTTTAAGTTTTCTCTCTCAAAAATAAAATCAACTTCAATTCCCCCTTGTATTTGTTTTTTAAACCGAAGAGCGATTTCTCTTCTGAAGGATTCTTCTTTATCTCTTTGCCAGCCTGCAATTACATTTCTCATTTTCTTTATTTTCATTTCCCCGAAAATTTACTTCAACAAACATTTCGATCAATTTTGTTATCAATTTTTCCGTTGGGGACTGCCCACAGTTGCTAGCGATATAATTAGAGCCGATATACTGGGAACACACAGTGGGCTCTCATTAGTCGATTCTTATCGGGGACCTTAATCACGGCGCAAAAGTCAACACGGCGCAGTCAGAGAGCAATTTCTTGTGCCAATAATTCGCACACGCTTCTCTTGAGAAACTTTGATTAAATGGGAGGCCAGAAATCGCCAAGGGGCTGCTATAAATGACATAATTATGGAATTGCCAATAAAAGGACTTGCCACCAAATACGAGTGAAGAGAGAAGAGTGAAAAGTAACTGTAAGTGTACAAAATAAGCGCAAACAAATGAAGAATAATAATATGCCCCAGAGAGATGAAAGAGAAGTCTCGAGAGGGTCTCTCGTGGCTGTCGGGGCTCTCGGGTTTCTTGGTCTTTCACCTGATCGGCCCGCATCGCCATTTAGGCCAGAAGTAACAAACAAAACAAATGAAAATAAAACAAATTTATGCGTCCAGTTGCAGTTGGGCAACAATTAAGAGGCTGATGGCACTAGACCAGTGCGGGGCATGGGAATGGGGAGAGAGGCGGGCGGGGAAAGCACTTGGCAAATAGGCGTTAAAGTGAAAATTGACAGGAAATGCTAAAGAAATGCGACTTCTCTGTGCTCATCGACTGTGACCCATAATTAAAAGGGGCAGCAACAGAGTCGCGGAGTCAGCGCAGTCAACTGGGCTGATTATACGGGATTGGGCCTCAAGATGTGTGTACTACCAATACGGTTAACAGCCACTGTGAGTGACTACCCACTCCCCTCTCCACTTCTCTGCTTACTCACCTTCCCTCTCTCTCCCTCTTTCTCTCTCTCGCTCTGGGCCTGTTGGCAGCGTTGTTGTCGCTTTAACGCTCCACTCGGCAAATTATACGGGTGACAAAAACATATTTCAACGCAACAAAAATGGTAGAAGCACACACATACACTCGCACGCACTCACATACACTCACACACACTCGCACATTAGTTTACAACTCGTAAATGTTTAGTTTGTTGCAGCTGCGTACGCTTCGCTTGACTTTTCGCAATTAATTGCTCAACATTATTATAATCAGGCCTTGTTTAATGTAGATACGCGCACTCGGTGTGGTCTCCCCTTCCCCTTTCTCTTCCCCATTCCAGCTCCCCTTCAGCCTCTCCTACACACTCTCCAGGTGCGACTCCAGCAGCGTCTCCCGACTGTGCTCTAATGAACGCGTGCTCTACGACTCCAATAAGCTCAAGCTGTTCCCCCAAAAAGGGCCTGTCATTGAGGAGACCACGGAACCACAACGTAGTCGTAATAAATCCCAAATATTCATTGTTTCCGATACCCTTTAAAATGGGAAACTCTGATTGAAACATTAAATATTAATAAAGATAGAGATATGTTAATGAAAATAGGACAGATCTTTTCAAATTTTTTGAAGAAAAGAATTGAGAAGTTTTAAGATGTTACGAAGGTAGAAAGTATTCTTAAATACGAGTGTTTACTTGGCATATATTTTCAAATATTTCGAATTATGCAGAAAGAATCCAGGAATTTTGTCAAAAACTCTTTTTTTTTTTTTCAAAAAAAATTTTGTTATATTTAAATAAAGTCTTCAACAACGAATGTCGGACAATGAAATTTTTTTTATAACAAAGTGTTCTTCATATGATAGTAGCTTTATTTTAGCTGCAACAATTTATAGAGTATTTAGCAGTCTAACATTCCTTTATATCCGTCGTCTATTTCTGTTCGCTGTTTAGCGCAACAAATTAATCATTTTGCTGTTAAAATAAATAAAAATTGGTATAGTTTGAAATGGATTTCTAACGCTTTTAAGCAGAAATATTATTAATTAATTAACTCTTTAATGCACTGCGAGAAAAAAGGGAAAATCTTATGATTAATTGATTACATGATAAGCTATATAAAAGTTTTATCAGCTTTATACATTTAAATTTCTAAGCAGTCATTAAATTTGAAAGTTTGCTTATTTAAAACAATATAATCCAATATTATCGCTCTTCATTCTTTTTGTTTTTTAAATTGTTTTTATTACAAAGTCTTCCCAAAGGTTTTTCCCTTACATAGCCTCAAATCAATACACTAAAATCTACGTATTTCTTTAAGTGTAAAATTGGTCTTAAGCTCAACTTTGGGGCATACTCCAAGTGCGACTTGTGGCACCCAACACAGACAAAGACCAAAGGCAATTTTTCCATTTACGCAATTAATTGGTCGTCTCACTGGGCGGTCCACTAATAGATCAAGGGAAACAACAACAACAACACAACAATACTCGTATCTTGAATGCGGATTAACATTTTGCCCATTGACTGATTAATATTTTACACAGATCGAACGAGACGCCTTCACCCACAACGAACGAACGAACCTTTTTGACAAATGTCTTTCCAAAGTTTGAGGCTAATGATGTTTCCCGAAGATAGAGTGGGGATTACAGAGGGGAAGGTGGAGCGCTCTCGCTAGTGGGGGAATCGTAAATGAGCGCGATTAGAACCCAATTATAAAGATGACTTGTACTCGGCTCAAATGAGCCTCTACTTACGCTTTAAAACAAAAGGCTTTTTGATTATAAAAATTACGGCTCATAAATTTAATTTTATGACTTCTTTCGACATGATCTCGATTATAAGAGTTATACTAAGGTGGGGTAGTCTCTTAGTTACTCAGTACTTAAAAATTTTATTCAATTTTTGAAGGTGTTTCTAATTATCTTAAATTTGGTTGAGGGAAAGATTATTTATTCAAAGCTATATATTCGCAATCTAAATATTATGTGACTAATGTATCTTTAAATATCTCAATTGCTTGCTTACACCCTCGTGTATTCACTCACCTTTAGCATACCTCACTACCCTCTCGATAGCTGGGTATAAGAAAGGCAGAAGGTGCCAAAATTACACCTCCTCATGGACTGTAATTTGGTCGCTGCAGCTTAAAGAGCGCTCCTTTTTGCCGCGGGTTCGGGTTCGGGTTTGGAGTCCACACATTTCTTCATCAAGGAAAATTGGGCAAGAGGGCATCGGAGAGCATTGAAGGTGCCACACACTTGTAATCAGTTAAATGAACTGTTGAAAATTTGCCACATTTGCGATATAATGATTTTAATGACGGGGGCTCATTCGATACCCGAATCTCGCTGCTTGGCCACGCGTTCTGTCGCGCCTGTTTAAACAATAAGCAGGCAGCCGATCTTGGGCAGGTCCCAGGTCTCGAGGTGCTTCTTCTTCTGACCAAAAACCCATTTGACACTAATGTGTTTTCGGGGCCCCGAAACATTTGATTATCGCACATGCGAGTCAAGGAACTTGCTTTAAACACAGTACTTGATGAGCAAATCAACCGGGTACGATCATCATTCGGGCATTCTTGGGCTCTCTTCTCCCCCTTTCTCTCTCCCCTTCTCTCTCTCTCATACTCTGTATCTTTGTCTCTCTCAAAATGCAGTTAGACGCCCGAGGAACATTGACATCGTTTCATCGATGGCATCTTTTGCTCATTTTATTGCCGGTTCCTTTTTCCTTTACCATGACCTTGCTCTTGACCAGGTTGCTTAACCCTTTTCTGGTTTTCCCTTCCTCAATCTTCATTTCTGCTCTTTGTTGTGTCTCTTCTGTTCATCGAGTCTTATCGCAAGTGCATTAATTAAATTCCTTTCCACAGTGCAGAGGAGTTGCATCCAGCCGAGATACCCTGAGATAAGATTAACCAAGTTGTTTCACTACTGGGTGGCGTTGCGGGCTGAGCTTCTCCTCTAAATGCATTCAGCATCTGTGGTATATTGATTATGACACACGATTAGATGCGACCCGATGAATGAAGCTTTGAAGCCCTTTAATATTTATTAATATATTATTTTAATTTCAATTGCTAAACTTTAGTTTCACTTTCTTGCACCAGATTTAATTTATTTCAGTTTCTATTCCAGTCTTCTACATAGCCTCATTTAAAAGTGGGTTTAATAAATAACATTTAAACCTGTACTTTATAAATCATAATAATAAATCAACACTTAAATTGTCTAAAAATAGCTTGTTTATTTGTAGCTAGTTTATGCTATTTCTGTAGAATAAACAAATCGCGTTGACCTAAGTGATTTGCGCGGGCAGAGATCACGCTGTTTTTTGGCATTAATGATGTCTTTACGACACGATCGTCGTCGTCGTCGTCGTCGTCGTGGTCGTCAGCTGTCAGTCGTCGTCGATCTGGCTCGACGCACTCGTTAAGTCCAATTGCGAGTCCGAGTCGGGGCCAATCAGGCCCGAGATGTGCGCAATGTGGACGCAGCAATTGCCTTCATCCCGCATAAAAATCAATGCAATCAAGTCGGGAGAAGAGTGAACCGAGAAGTAGCGTAGCGCCAGTTCGCCAAGGTGCGACCTGGGCAGATGGGCACGCATGACCTACGCCAAGCAGGAGGCGGGGGCAGCACAGTGGGACAGCTGGCACGGGGGCAGGGGACAGTGGGACACGGCAGCCGGTTAAGCAGACGCCAGAGAACTGGACTTGGAACGGTTGTTCATACAGAGACGTTTAACTTAATTACGATTATGATTACGATTACGATGACGCTTACGATTGCGATAACGATTACGTTGATGATTATGTTGGCTCAGGAGTCGAAGGCGATTATAGAAATGAAAAGTGCTGAGGCAAAATCAAAGGATTCCACACAATTTATTAATATTCAATTAATGTGCCACAAACAGGTGCAACACTGAGGGAGAGGGATGGAGTGTGTGGGGCAGGTAAGTAAATAATAACAACAATTAATTTAGTTCGCTGTCGTCGAGGATCGTCGCGACGCTGCGCACGTAGACGGCACGGGCTAAATTCTTAATTCGATTGCCGATTCCGATTCTCAAGCAGACCACGAAAAGGAAGTGGCAAAGACTGTGGCAAGCCGCCAACGGCTGCCACAGACGCTCAGCTGCAACAGCTGCACATTGCCTTATGCAGGCGGTTGTTGTTGTTGCTGTTGCTGTGTTGCCTGTCGACTATGTTGGCTGCTGCAACTGCTGCAAGTGGCACAAACAGATTTACATGCTAGGCAGCAACTCTCGAGGCTGCCTCGTGTGGCACGTGCTTGGCCTTGCAACGCTTCTTCTCGTCAAGGTGCAAAGCGTGAAACTCCCACGTTCATTTAGCCCACTCCAAATTGATGAACGACTATCAGACTCCCTCCCCCTCTGCAGCAGCTCATCATATGATCAATCACCAGATTCCCCGTCTGTCTGTCTGTCACTTTGTTGTGCCTCCTCGCACAAAGCCGGCGTCGATTGCCTTTGACAGTTTTTACCGTTTTCCTCAATTGTTGTTTATATGTCGCGCCTGATTATTTGCCAGGGGTAGGATTATCTGTCTGGCCCGGAGTGTATTTGTGAGTGTGTGTCTCTACATTTTGCATATGCTCATCTGATTGATACCTCCTCTTCAGCAGCTGCTCAAGTACCATTACAATCCCATTGACTGCACTCGATTGCCATTAATGACATTTCGGCATTTTCGGGAATATTTTCAATGCAGAAATTGGATTTGAAAATTCAAAGACAATGTTATATCGTAAAGACTTTTAAATAATAGATAAATAATTAAATATGTTTTTATAGTTGATTTTTCTTTTATCGTTCATATTGTTGTCCATACAATTTTTAATAATAATATGGTATATAAAATAATAAAATAACTCGTTACAATTGGAGATTAAAGTTTGATAGGCCTAGAATATTTTTTTTCTTAATTTTATTAAAATAAGCAAATGTCTTTTAATATGTATCGTACTAAGGTTATAAACTTTATATGATTTATATAACCTCTCTTTTTTCATACTAATCTCTAATTTTTTTTCTGAATATTCAATTGCCTCCCTCGCACCCATATTCATATGTATTCACGCTTGTCAGTTTACTATGCAATGTTGGCAATAAATTTCCAGTGACATCGCGCCCCCCGCCTGGCGATATCTATTGTGGAACACCTTTGTCGCGTGGCTATACAAGGCACACTCCACACCACGCTCCATAAAACCAAAAATCATCGGAAATCAGAGACCATAAAAACCCGACAAACAAATCCAACTAATTAGCCAGCATTGCTTTCTCGATTCGCGGGCGTATTATCAAATGCAAATTGGCATAAAACAGAAACAGGAACAAAAACAGGGACAGAACGGAGGCAAAATCAAATAGATGAAAACAAATGAAAAACATGAATAGTCCACGAATAGTTTAGGTAGTTTTTGGGTGGCAAACCATAAACAAAAGCCACGAGATTTTGTGGCCCATAAATAATGAGAATCATTTGGCCCAGAACGACCTCAGAGCGGGACACACTCGAAACGGAGAACCGAAAAAAAGGAGAAAGGAAAATCGCAATCGAAAACGAATCGCCAAAAATTGCATTAGTCAATGTGCAGTTAAGGTTGCATGCAGCGAGGGGTGGTGGCATGCAACGGAGGGATGATGATGATGCAACGAGGGGTTGCCAAATAGAATGGAATGCTAATTTCGCTGACTTTCCTCCCTCTCTACCTTTCTTTCTCTCTCTAATGATTATTCGCAATAAATTATTTATTTTGACACTCGTGTCTTTCCAAGAACATCAGTGATTGATATCTAATAGATTTGGCACTTAGATAATGATAGAGACAGGTCGCCTTGGACCCTCCACACACAGATCACCCTGTGCGTGTTTACATGCGCCAACTAATTAAACCCAAATGAGAGAACACAATTTTTTAATAGGAAAAACCCACAAAATCACCGCGGGGCAGCGTCTTGAGGCGCGGCAGGAGTCATAAAATCAAACACACACACACAGAGAGACACACTCCACAGTCGCACACTGGTACAAGACACTTCACACCCAGCGACAACGTTGCAGACGCATCCTGTGGCGCATTGGCACCACGTCCGTCTGGTCATTAGTGTCGCCACAGCATCAGCAGCACCGGAGGCGTCTGCGTCTGCGTTCTGGTGTCACCTGCCGAGCTCGTGCTCGTGCCTGGGCTGGTGAAGATGTTACAATTATACCTGGTAATACCTTGGGCACGACGGCGACCACAGAATGTCTAACAACAACGGCACAGCTTGTGTCATGTACCACGTCCACTTGGGTGTGGCAAGAATGCAGTGCAAGAGCATCAATTATGAGGAGTGGAAGAGGTGAGAGGGGGGAGAAGAGAGCGACTACAGCAGACAACGGCAGTTGTAACTCTTTGCCTTTATTTGACCTTGCTGGCAGTGTTGTGCTCTAGATGTTTAGCCACTAAAACACTTTCATTAACAACTTCTATTTATTTATTTATTTTATTTATTCTTGCAATGCGAGCTTAATTTAATTGTGACTTAATTAATGCAATCCACAACAGCTGTGGTTAGTCAGCCTATTAGATGCACACACACGCATACATGCAAGTACGCAAGGCTTGCTTAGAATACACATCGAAGTGGATCATATGTCTGTAGTGGAGCAAAGGCAGAGCGATGTCACAATACACAAATCATTTAGATCAAAAGCGACATACACACTTAAGTATGCGCTCACTGTGGTAACTATCCACACTAACACATACACATACATACACGTATTGATATTGCACCTAGAGTGGATATCGTTTCTCTCTGGCTCCGCTAATCGTACGTCTCCCCTCTTCTCACTTAATAACAACTCATAACGCACACGCACATACATTTGTGTTGGTATTGCACGTGCAGTAGAAATCGTTGTGGCTCACTCTACACCTACGTGCCGAGAGCAGTGTGGACGTTATTGCAATTCTCTATCGCACACTCGCACTACGCAGTTCATTGCGCTTTTAATGCAATACACATTGATTCGCATTACTAATAAATCCCCGATGACTAAACTTTTCTTATTATTTCAAGTGCGTAATTGTTTTGCAATTTTTGTTGATAAAATATTGAAATAATAATTCAAGCTGCTTGGTTTGGTTGATAAATTCCTGCAGGGCTACCCTAAGCCGTTGGTTCCCATCGAAAACCCTTCACAGAGAACATTATAAGATTGATATATATGTATGAGAGGGAACCCCTCTTGGTCCTGCTGTCGTACTACCCACGATAATTGTTCACACTGTGAAGGAAGTGAAGAAGCTGCTACCAACTTGGGCTCTTCCACAATAGCTCAATATAAATCCAATTAGCACGCTTTTGTCTGTCTGCACAAAACGAAAGAAAGGAAGGGAAGAAAGGAAGCGCAAACGGAAGAAGAAGTGCACAAAGAAACACTTAAGGCTCTCTCTCTCTCTCGCTCTGTCCTGTCTCTCTTCGGGTTCGACTCGTGTGGATGGTGAGAGAGTGAGAGAGGGGTGTGTCGTCATCATCATCTTGCGGTGCGCTCGAAAACTTTATGACTTGCGCTCACCTTTCGTGCTCAGCCATTAAACGCTATTAGCGACCATTTAAGGATCGTTTTTCACTTCGTCTCGTTGTTGTTTTTTCGGGTTTTCGGGTAGGTCACAGAGTTAACCTCGCCGAGTGTCGAGGGTAGGGTGTCTAAATGCGGCGTTAATCTAATAAGCCGCAAACACGCGAACAAGTTCACGTGGGAAAATTGGAGCAATAACAAATTGATAGACAATGCAACAACGGTAATACACGAGTTAGAACAGCGCCTCGCCTGCGTGGGCCGATGGCAAGGCCCGACAGCGTCGGCAGCGCAAGGCGTGTGTGGGAAGATCTTCTTCGGACAAGACGCGACGGCTTCGCGAACTATTTGTTATTTATGGACCTCCCACCACAGGGACAAGGGTGTAGCCAGGACGGGAAGTGTTGGAAATTTACGTTTAAAGTGAGACTAATCAAAGATGATGTAAAGCATGGGAATAGTACGGAGAGTTGAGAAAGTCAGTATCTGTTCCTAAATAGTACCTACAATATATTATGATTCATTATTTTATAAATTCAATATCGTCATCTTCTTCAATATTTCTTGAATATTATGATTTGTCAATTGAATAAAAAATATTAAAATTTCAAAGTACTATTTGATTAAAATTAAAATAAATTGCTTTGATTATTTGAGTAAGAATTAAATTATGTTTAATTAAATTAAATAATATTCAATAAGTGACTTAAATATTATTTGGGATATTACCTAAATTTTTTTAAATTTGGAAACAATAAATGATTGATATATATTCTTAAAAATTTTCCAAAATAAATTGTTCCAATAATCGTAATTCTAAGAAAGATCTTATCTTGCCTTCAATCTAAGAAGCCCAGAATCATCTTTAATTTTGGTCCCCCCTTTCAAAGTTATGCACTGAGCCTCTGCGCATGGCCAGACAATTGGAATGATGAGGAATGAAGGCCATTCCAGAACAAGGAAGCGAATCAGCCCAAGCCAGACCAGGCCAGGCCAACGCCCACGTCCAACTGCATCGCGAATCTCATCAATTTGTGTATTTTATGCGACATAATCCCGCTCCTCCAACTGGAGGGCTATAAAAGCCACGAGCTGGCGACTCAGCCTGCACAGTCTTGTGAAAATGTGGAGCCTGCTTGGACAGATGCAGCTGCTCCTTCTGGTGTTGTTGCCGTCACTAGTTTGTACCCAGAACAGCAGCGAATTGGCCAAAATCTTGGACGAAGACGATGTACCTATTGGCAGCGATAAGGAACTGTCAGATCTGGTGATTACCACAGCGCTGGGCAAGATCAGGGGCACCATACTGCCCTCACAGGCGGGACGCAACTTTTATGCCTTCCGTGGTATACCCTATGCCAAGCCTCCCGTGGATAATCTGCGCTTTAAGCCGCCAGAACCAATCGAGCAATGGTTCGACATACTAGATGCCACTTTCGACGGACCCAAGTGCCCCCAACCGGGCCTGTTCAGCGACGATGTGAGCGAGGATTGCCTGCAACTGAATATCTACACACGCGAGCTACCCAGCGAGGCGCAGCCCAATCCCAAGAAGCCTGTCATTGTCTTTATTCATCCTGGAGGCTTCTACTCCCTCTCAGGGCAGAGCAAGAACTTTGCCGGCCCACAGTACTTTATGGATCGCAATCTGGTACTGGTAACCTTCAATTATCGCCTGGGCACACTTGGTTTTCTCGCCACTGGCACGGAACAGGCACCAGGCAATATGGGATTGAAGGATCAGGTGCAGCTGCTGCGTTGGGTTAAAGTTGCACATAACTCGCTTTGGCGGCGACTCCAATGCAATCACGCTGCTCGGCTATGGAGCGGGTGCTCTGGCCGTCACTCTCCACATGGTATCGCCCATGTCGCAGGGCCTCTTTCATCGTGCCATTGTGATGAGTGGCGCCGCAACGGGCCAGTGGTCGCTGCCACAGCATCAAATGGACGTGGCCAAGAAACAGGCCGCCGTGCTGCAGTGCAACACGGAGGATACCAACGATATGTTGCACTGTCTGCGCGGGGTGAGTTGATGAACGATCACTATTTATAGGTCCTCCTAATTTGGCTTTGATCAAGCAGAGTTTCGAATATATTTTGCAGTTTTATAGGCATTGAAAGCAGACGATCTCGTGAATTTTAACGAAAATGGAGATCGAGATCGTCTGCTTTCAATGCCTATAAAACGCAAACCAAAAACGCAGCTTTCAAATTTTACAGTCAGCTGTTAATCGATAACTGCTGACAGGAGCAGTGTTGTATTTAGAGCAGGTGCGCGGCAAATACAAAAAGTCACGGACTTTTCAAACGACCCTCGTACCTGAATACAATATGTTACCTTCCTCACAATCATTCACTTTCTTTCCAGAAACACTATCTTGAGTATGCGAATAGTCTACCACGCATGTTTGATTTTGGACTCAATAATCCCTTGATGCTGTGGAAGCCTGTAATTGAACCCGACTTTGGACAGGAACGTTTTCTCGTTGAGGATCCCGTGCGCAGTTATCAGAACGGCGACTTCATGAAAATACCCATCATAACGGGCATGACCAAGGATGAGTTTGTGGGACCAGCGATATGTGAGTTACTGTCAAAAAATTCAAAATTAAAAACGATATATGATATATTTATATCATTTTAATTATATTCATTCAACATCTAATCCATATTCCACTCTCTACTATATATGCTAGCTATACTACAAAGTCCCGCTCTGTTGACAGCCTTCAATGAGAACTTCGATGCACTGGCGCCCATCTGCTTCCTCTATAATGCGAGTAATCCTCGTGCCCAGAACATCAGTCGAGAGCTGTACGCACATTATTTCGGAGGGCTGCCTCTGCAGGCTAATAGTTCTCTACAAGCTCTGGCCACACTCTTTTCGGATGCTCTCACAGGATTCGGTGTACATCGCTTTGTCCATCTGGCCGCTCGCTCCACCAAGGTTTACTACTATCGTTTTTCCTATCAGGGCAAACGCAGTCACATCCACTTCCCGAAAGATGCGCCCTATGGTGTCGTGCATCACGATGATCTTATGTATCTATTTGTAGAGCCTTCGGTTAGTCGCATGTTTACCGAAGACGACGAAGAATTTCGCATGGTGGACATTATGACCAGAATGTTCTCTGCTTTTGCCTACAAGGGGTGAGTGAAAGGGGGAATCTTTAAACTATCGTATATATAGGAAAAGAAAACTATCGGATTGAGAGAGAGCTAACATAAATAAGGTTAAATTGTATTATGGCGTTAAATTATATTTTGAAACTATGCAGAACTGTGGTTCTCTTTGAACTGCAATTTATATTTTCTCCAATTAAAATAATATATTCCCAACTTCCCCACAGAGATCCCAACAAACCGAGCGATGAGCAGCTTCGCAACATACGCTGGAGACCTTTTGGCTTCAAGAAGCGATACTATCTGGATATTGGAAAGGAACTGCTGCTAGAGGAGGGCCTCAATGCCGCACGCTATGAGATCTGGAAGCGTCTCTTTCCTCTCAACTGGCGACGTCCATCTAGGGAACATAGGCTCTGAGCAGATCTTGACAGAGGGAGAGATAGAGTTTGGCCCAACACCCCTTGGGCTCTACTGTACTTGCGTGCGATTCGAGTGCAATTTGTAACTCTTTTTTCGTGTCGATTAAAATTCGTACAATTTGGCATTTTAAATTCGTTTTTCTGTTTCCCTCCCTTGACTTGTTGTTGTTTTCTCCCTCCACGTTGCCAGTTGCCAACGTGATAAACCAATTGGCATAATTTCCCATTTTCAGTTCCAATTTGATGTTTTGTCTCCCCGCAAGTTGTGCAAGTTGTTTATGTTTTGTTTTTGTTGTTCCTCCTTTTGCTCTGCGTGTCATCGCTGTGTGGGTGCATATATTAAGGCGCGTCGATAGCATTGGTACGTGTCGAGCCGCCGATCGCGTGCCATGGCATGCACTGAGAGAAACGGGGCACGAGTACGGTACGGTACAATTCAAGTTTGATTTAAAATAGAAAAAAATATATAAAAAATAAATTGAAAATATGTTAATTAGTATATTCAAGATTATTTGAAGGCTTATACTCATTTATCTTATTAGTTTAGTATCATTTGTTCTATAATCTTTATTAAACTAACAAAACTAAAAAATTTAAAAATATATATATGTATCAGGTTTTATACTTACAAACATAAATGTTTGATGTTTATTTCGAAAAAATAAAAAATACAAATAACTTACAGATTTTGGAAAACAAATAAAAACTCTCATTGATAATCCTTTCAATGAAATAAGTAACTTAACAAAATTTATATTAAATCATCCTGTTTATTCAAACTTTAATTTTTTTAATTTTTATTGCTTGTTTATAATGTTATTAAATCATTGATCTTAATATCAATTTTTTGATGCATCTCAATATATTCTTTATTGGCAGGCTCATCTTCCTTGCCTCTCTACTTCTCTGAAATTTTTGTCAGTGTGCAGCTCTCGCTCAATGCCAACTCACACACACACACGCACGCTCCTTCTCGCACAGATGTTGCTCGCTGCGGAAAAGCTGCCTCAGTTGTTGCCGCTTCTGTTGCTGCTGTTGTTGTTGCCGGCGCTCGCAACCTATTTTCATTTTTATTGCTCTTATCGGAGTTTGGTTACGCTTGACAGCATGACAATGTCAAAAGCCGATCGTATTGGAGTGGATGGTGTCCTGAACGAAATGAGAGGGGGGAGGGAGAAGGTAGAGAGGGAGTTGCCTCATTAGCATAGGGCATAAGGCAACACATGACGCGTGGTCCTCATCCAATTGGCAGCTCAGAATTCCAACACGTTGATGATGAGTCACGCCATAGCATCATCACTTACTGCGTCCTGCGAGATAGGCAAGGCGAGGGTGTCTCCAGCCACCCAGTTGGACTCATCATACCCTGCACTTTAATATATTAATTTATGCAAATTGCCAGGGCAATGCGGTTTGCTTGTCGCTATCTGTGGGCAATAGATCTCTACATATGTGTAACGGGGTCGCTCATTTTTGATCGTTTCCACTTTAGTTTTAATTGTTTTCCCTGTCAGCGCAGCATATGCCACATGTCTGTCTATCTCCCGCAATCTGTCTGTCTGTTTTCCCCTCTGCACGTTTCCATAATTTGTTAGAAGTCTGGTCAGGCAGAGACTGGACAGGGTGGACGGAGGAAAACTTGTATTTGGCATTCCAATTTCCAGCGAAATATTTCGACGTGCAGATTTCGATTTCCTTTTCCACGAAATGCAATGCAAATAAAGTTGTGTGAGGCACCTACAGTGGGGGACAAGGGGAGGGGAGTTGGGCCAGTCTAGCTGAGACTTACCTCCTCCTCCTGCTATCAGATGCAACTCGCCTGCTGTGTCCACACACACACCAACACACACTGAGTGCACACGAGCTTCGCCTTCGACTGTGCCGCAGTTTTTATTGACTGATGGAAATCGCTCAAGAGTCGCAGCGAATGGCGTGAAAAAGCTATTGAAATTTCGCAGCGCCTTTTGGCCACAAAATCTAATTAGATTTCGCCGCCAGGCACCAAAAACTCTCTGTCTGTCTTCGCATTTGGAGCAGGCAGGCGTGCAAGACGAACCGCAGGCGACTTGAGGGAGACTTCCTTCTGTGGTTTCGCCTCGGAGGACGTCAATCCACAGCTGAAGATGACAGCGTGCCACAGAGGGACAAAAGTTAGGTCAAATAAAATACTAAAAATTGTAAAACTTATCTAAGGGTACAAAAACTAGAAATAATGCTCTAATTAATAATTATTATTAATATTAGAATTTATAAATAAAATATTTTGAAAAAGTGGAAGCTTAGAAAAAACTCGAAGGGTATAAAAACGATCTTTTAGTATAAAAATGCTTTGACACCCAATAAAAATTCAAAACCAAGAAATAGGGAACAGAAAAGTTTATTATAAAAATGTTGTTAAAAAAATTTTTTTGTGATGATAAGTGGCAAAACAACTAAATAAGTTAATATACGATATATAATATATATTATTTTTTTATTTGGGGTATTTTATAGACTCAAACATCACTTTTTCAATATGTAAACCAATAACTATATTTGCAATAATAATCAATAAATAGGAAGAATATTGAAATTCAATAAGAATATTCATTTATTAGTTAATTTACATCTTATGTAACTTTGTTGCAGGGTATATTCCAGTCACATACAGGAAACTTTTAATTTTAATTCCGCTAACATTTCAAATGGAGTGCAGTAAACGAGCTTTTGTGTACTCGCGTGTCACGAGTGGCCCAACACGATCCACGCAATCCACATACACACACACAAACAGACAGAAAGTGCCGTCGCGTCGGCAGCGCAGCGAACTCCTGCTGTCAACATCAATGCGCAGCAATCTCAGGCTTACAATGAAGTTGTCTGCGCAATTGACGTGCGATAAGAGCGCGCAGAGCGCAGAGCACAGAGCACAAGTTCAACTAAGCTAAGAAAAACAAAGAGGAGACTTCACTTACATAGAAAAATTTGCAGAAACATCACAAAACTCATAAATAACACAACAGCAGCAGAGGCAACAACTGCAACTCCAACAACAACAGCAACAACTGCAATTGAGATGCCAAACTGTTGGGCAGAAAGTGTCCACAGCAGGCGCGACTCTTTGACTCGTTATGCTATCTCGCTCTGACAATAATGTGCATTGCAATTCACAATTTATGACTCAACTGCGCGCCTCTCTTCGTCTCTCTCTCTCTCACTCTCTTCGTCTAGCCTGTTCTCTTTGCTATGCTAACTATTTATTGGGTTAAGCTCGACTCTTGCCACAGTTGAGCTTAGATGATCGCTGGCTTCGCGTGGGTGTGGGAAATGTTGTGTGTGCTAAATTTAAGTGGGTTAGATCTGCAGAGAGTGAGAGAGATAAAGAGAGAAGAAGAAGAAGGAAGTTAGGAAAGAAGAGAATAGGAGAGAAATTCCCCTACCTTGATTCATAGCACCTATTGAACTCAACTCAACTGTATTCGTCACCAGCAATCTCTGGTGGGTACGTGCCGGAATCGTCGGCCTTATCGAGGAACCGCAGGCGACCCACATGCCAAATTATATACTATGTGTGCTACTTCGTTTAGTTTTCGAGTAATTTGGAGTCGGGTATATTACACGAACTCATGGTGCATGGCGAGGGTTGGAAAACGGAGAACGAAAAACGGAAAATGACTTTTCCTCTCTATTTTCTAATTAGCATAGGAAAGTGCGTGTGGCACGTGGGTGCGATAAGCTCTACGCGAGAAAACCATTAACAACTGCAACATCATTTTGGGTTTTAATAACTGATGAGTTCCTGCAGCGTTGCATATTGAAAAAAATAGTTGAAGTGGGCAGCGACAGAGAGGCAGCAAGCAGCGGCAGAGGCAGCAGCTTTATGTTTGTCGCGTGCCGATCGCAAGCTGAGCTGTGGCAACTCATCTCATCTCATCTCATGCTGTGGGCTGTCTGGCGTTGATCTGTCAGTCAAACTGCCTTATGACTCCTGTCTCTTCTGCCTGCTGCTAGCTCTCTGCTACCTCCTGTTGTCCCCTTGTCGCAACTCGATCTTTTTCTCTCCCTGCCTCCCTCCCTCTTTGTCTATGCCTTGTTTTGTCTGTTGTCATCGCGCATCGTATTTCAGTAATAGTTTTCAGCTCGTCCTCCTTTCCTCCTCCTTGTTTGCCTACAGCTTTCAACTCAACTGATGATGGATCATGTTGCACGGTGTCGCTTATTGACTAACTGATGGTTGCAAGCGCCGGAGGGGTGCCTTCTCTATGAGGAGTGCCCAGACAGCGTGCTGCAGATACTTGTGAAGTTTTTATGGAAGCAAAGCAAATATATTAGCGGAGAGTAATCATCATGTCCATTTAACTGTTATTTTCGATATTTGCGTGAAATAAGTTTTTCTTTGAATCCTCTTCCCAATATAATGTAGTTTTAGGCTGTGTTACATTATTAAATAATAAGTTTTCTTTTTCTTTCGTAACTTCTGTGTTCATTCCTTTACTACTTTTGAATTATGATTGAAGTAACAAGATTGTACAAAGTTTATACTATATGCACAAATAATTTATTTAACTGGTATTTCCGATATTTACCTGAAATAAGTCTGCTCTTGATTTTCATTAATTTTATTTTTATCATTGTCATTGATATTATTATTATTGACTTGTACCTTTAAAATGGTAGGATTAAAACAATCTCCTTTTGAATTTTTTTTTTTCTAATTAACTTTTTGTATATTTCTTATCATAGTATTACTGCACTAATACATAGCAACTGTTTTCTTTCGTAACTCCTGGTCTTACATTCCGCTTCGTCTACTTTTATGTTATGATTGAAGTAACAAGATTGTACATAGCTTATACTATATGCACAAATATTTTTTCTAAATTTAAACAAATGCTGGCCTTGAAACTTATCCACTTGATAAAGGGCAGTTTTCAATTGCGTTCTGACTTGCGGTTTATTGCGACTTGCCTGTGACTCAAAATATAAAATCAATAACTCAAATCTTGCAAATGGGACTGTTTTCCAGATGTAAATAATAAGCTTATAAAATGCATGTAATTTATATAGTATTAAATTGGAACATATTGCACTCGCATTATTTATAACTTTTCCTTAGCTCATTAGAAACTGCTCAAACTAGTTTAGAAAGATGTGAGAGAAGAGTCTGATAGAAATATTCTTTTCATGCAAGGATATAAGGAAATTCATTTATAAATGATATATTAATAAATTTTTAAATGATGTTTGAATAAAGTAGAGAGATTTAAAAATCGAATGAAAGATTTCGAAAAACCTCTTATTTGTTTTATAGATATACTGCACCGTATGTACTGTATACAACACGATTAAACTCTCAAATTTGTTCATCAATTTTCAAATGAAATATAAACCTCCAGCTAAGGTTGCCCAGGAATTTGTGGCTATCTGCGACCGTTTATCCCCGTGGACAGCCCTCGCATTCCTGGGCCCACGAGCTATTTGTTTTACCTTAGTGACTCGTCGCAGTCGCAGATAGTGGGGGATCTATGAGGAAGCTGCTTGTAGTTTGGAAGTGGTAGATGGGGGAAGGCAACTCTAATGAGCTTGTCAAAAATTCTACTGGTGGTCGATCGTCATCGCCATCGAGGGATCCCAACGAAAAATCACATATGTATCATGAGATGAACGAGCGCTGACAAATTGTTCTGCCATGTGAAAGTTGCACTCGAAAAATGATTGATTTATGGAGAGAAGGAAAAACGTTAGTTGGAAAACCAATTGATAAAACGTTAACTGTCAACGGCCACTTAACTAATTGCTCAATAAGGCTCGAGCCGAGCTGAGTTGAGTCGAGTTGGGGCAACTCTCATTAGAACAAGTGCAACATGCAACAAAGGTGCTCCCCTTGCGGCATTTCTCAGGCTGCCTGCGATGGCGCAAACTATTAATCAACGGCCAGAAAAGCAGATACAAAACTATAACTAAAGCTAAAACCAAAACTGTAGCGTAGCGTACAACAACAACGGGTAACAACAACAATTTCATTAATTTGTGTGCAGAGGGAAAACCACACCCGCATGCCGTTTTAGAGAGTTTCCCACGGAATGCCACGGTGGCCGCGACAGCAGCTCATCATGTTGACCAAGGCCCGGGGTGCGCTCCGACCCCATCGGACCATAGACAGAGAGAAGGAGAGAGAGAGATCCCAACCGACCTGGCCCGGAGTGGAGAGCTGGCGCTACTATTAGCGAAACGCGCGAGTGGAAACGGGGCTCAGGTGGCAGCCACAGCCACAGTGAATAACCCAGTCGTGGCACGTAGTAGATACACTTGAGTGCACTCGACTACAAGATACCCTGCAGGCAATGCTAATGAGGACTGGCCTAATCAGTTTAAATAAACTTTATGTTTTTAGAATTTATTATAATATTTAATAAAAATATTTTTAATAATAACATTACAATTGTTTTTTGCTTTAAATGTTTTTCGATTTCCATTGAAATGGGCGTGGCACCACCAAATTTTAAAAACTAATCTAGATGCAAGACATACCAAGGTACCTCCATCCCAAACTTCATACGCCCTAGCTGCTATAACAACTGGGATCCGAAGGAAACAAACTCATATGACCAAAGTTTATATAAAGATAATAATGTATTTTCCATTACCTTACAAATGTTCCCTACCTTGTCTTAGCACCTACATAATATGCCAGTTAAGTGGCATCTTCAATGAGTACTGCCTACAACATCCACCAGTTCCGGTTAAAGTTGAAAATGAAGTTGAACTCGGAGTTGGAGTTGGAGGCGGAGAGCGCGAGTATCGCGGCTGCAGTTCACGTGAAGACAGCTGCCGATTCCACGGCAGCAACATGCGCCCTCATATTGCAACTCGAACAGCAGAAGCAGCGGCAGCAGCAGCAGCAACAACAACAACAGCCGCAGCAGCAGCAGCAGCTTCAACGTCAACCACGTAATCAACTTACAGCACATCAAGCCTGCCTGGCGCTCTGCCAGCCGCGTCCGTCCTTCCAAAATAGTAAACATCCCTTTGTAGCGGAGAAATGAAAAAAAAAAATTGCAACACTTTTGTCGAGGCAGACAGGCACTACCCCCGGCTATGCCGAACCAGAGACCGAACCAGAACCAGAACCAGAAACATATTGAGGGTGCCAGCTCGCTCTAATGTTTGGTTTCATTAGTCCTAAGCGACAAATCAAACAGTTTGTGGCAGTTTTTTGTTGCCGGTTCCTTCTTTGTTTTCCCAGCATGCGGCACAGTGGGCTAAGCTAATTCCAAGTAGAAGTTAAATTTGGAAAATTAAAATTCAAGAGAATATTTAAAATATATTGGAAATATTTTTTTTCATATATTGGCAATTATTTAGAAATTAAAGAAACTGATACATAACGTAGAAGGGCTAATATAGTTCTATTTATTATTAAGAATATATAAACTAAATTCTATAATTTAATACTTTCAAAAATTGACACAAGTTTTAAAATTTGTGTTAAAAACTAAGTTTTACTGGACTTATAATAAAAACAATATGTGTTTTTTGTTAATGTCATAAACATATTATAATTCATTTATTTATATTACAGACTTTTTACTCAACTTAAAAATAATTATATAGTTTTGTATTTATTTTCTACAAAAAAAAAAATAAATGTAATTAATTAAAAATTAAAAAAAAAAAAATCACAATTTAAAGCGATTAAAAAATTTAAATTTCTGCATTAAATTCTAAAATTCTCAAGCCTGCGACCCACTGTGCGTTGTTTACACTCATTAGTTGGGTTCCACGGATTGTCACACCCTCCGACAAGACAACTAGCATACGTTCGAGTCCTTGAGCTCTGAGATTGGGTTGAGGGTGAGATGCCAAAGCTGATGCTATTGAGTTCTGGGTGTGGGGTGCAGGGTGCAGGGTGCTGCATGTGGGGTGGGGTTGTTGCCATTTCGTAGCACATTAATAATCACATTTGACAACAACAACAAGAGAAACAATATTGACAGGAGTCGCATTGGCAAACAAATCCGAGTGTTTGCACAGGGTGTTGCGAGGTATCCGGCAGTCGGAAGGTTCAGGCACTTAACACGCCTGTAATTATTGGGCCATTTTCCCGGACGCGTTTTGTGGTGTTGTCGATGATTGCGCTTTTTATGGGTTTTCAATTGGGTTCGGGAGATTATCAGCTGAAAGAACGACTGTGTGGGCGTTGCACTTTTATTGACACTCCGCTCCGTGATCTAATTGGCCCGCGGTGATTCAGTTAAGAGTCGAAAACTTGGTGGAATTGATTCTATTACTGAAAGGGTGAGAAAGGTTTATAAAACCCGGAAGAAGGCGTGGCAGAGTCTTGAAAGTATTCGATTAAGTTCTGCAGCCCGTTCAAGTTTTTAGGTAGGACGCACTAGAAGAATCTATAGAAATCTGTAGGTATGGTGGCAAAGGGGATTTTTTGAATTATCAACAAAGCCGTCTTATGTGTATACAATACTTAAGCTAAATAAGCTATTGATAAGCTTTCTGGAAATACTGATGATTGGTATAATTTCACATAAAACTTACAAATAAGCTTCACATTTGATAAGTTGCTGACGGATTTCTGGAAAGTGCGTAAATTGTTAGGATATTTTACGTAAACTGTTTTCTTAGACGTCACATAGCCCGCAGAGTTCTTTAAATAATTATTTAAATATTATGTACACACATATAAAATTTATAACCGTATACTTGCCAAAAAGGTAACACAATTTTCTTAAGAATTAGGGTATTCGGGAAGAAATGTCTTTTAATCTATTATTATCTAACTATGTTATTATTTATCATTTCTCACACGAGAAAACCTCCTAGCTCTCTGAACATTTAACTTTCTTAAATCCTTTGTCTGTGATGCTATAAATATCACTGTGATTTAAGTTCAATCTTCGAATGCGAGGGTGGTCCGAGCTGTTCTCATCAGCATAAACATTAACGCCATTATTAACAAGGTCCCAAAACAAGAAACATGCATAATTATGATTGGGTCGCGGGTTCCCCAAACAGCACAATCAAGTTGTTCTTGTTGTTGTCGCTGTCTGTCGCCGGGGCTTCAAACAAAAGCGACGATATCAGAGCGAGTGAACAACAAAAGACACTCAAACGACGACCACACACAACTGAGATACACACACGCACACACACACATGCAGACACACAACATATCATGGAGTAGCCAACGTTGTGGCCTGTGATAGACAGCGAGACAATGGCGCAAGAAAAGGGGGGAGAGGCTGTGCCAGAGAGTTCTCGGGGGCAGGCCAGAGAGACACACATGTGAGGCGTGAGTGTGTGTGTGTGTATGTGCTGCGAGTGTTTATTTGTTTATCGAATACACGTAATCAAATTGTTTATCGAGCTCAACTAAAACGTGAAAAAAGGCAAAACAATTAATCTGAGGCCGCTTTTGATGTGAACACTTTCACCCAGAGCCGGGAAGAGGACGAGACAAAATGAAAAGGGAGAGAAAGCAGCCGAGCGGAGTGTCCTTTCTGCTGTAAATTCTCTGTTTGATCTTCGACTTTTAGTGTCTGTGTGTGTGTGTGTGGGAGCCTGGGAGTCACTGCAAGTGCGCAACGAGGACAATCATTAATCAAGGCGATTTACAATCTGAGGAAAATTTGTATAAATATTTAATTAAGAGATTCGATTTGGGTCTCTTTTTGTTGCTGTCAGTTTTGGGAAACTCTGTCAATTTTTTGGGCGCCAGACAAGTTAATTAATTGAATCGAAAGGGAAGTTCTGCTTTACCAGGAAAAGTATTCATATGATCCTTCAAGGTGGCGCTACGATTTACGATGATTTCTTAAGGTAACCAATAAACAGAAATTTCTGGATGATATTAATCGTTCAAAGTTTAAGTTAGGGGTCATTTTATAGGATATAGACATCTAATCAATGCTACCAGCTGCCTTTATAATTCCAAAATCTACATATCAAATTTAAACTAGCTGGCACCTATAGTTCCAGAGCCACAGAGCAGCACCGACTGAGCCAGTGAGTCACCATCAATATCTTCTTATAGGCAAAGCTTCTCGCCAGCCCTTCCACGAATATCAATCAATTGCCTCAAGGTGGCCATGGCGTACAACCCCAAACATGAAGAGGGGGGAGGGGAATAAACGGAATTCACTTAAAATGCCAAACAAATACGAAAATGTGGTTTAACAAATTTTGTAAGCACGCTCCGCCGGCTGTCCGTAGGCTTCCCAGAAAACCAACAAAGCGCACGATCGAACGAGCGCTCACTCCCTCTCTCTCACACACACAGACTGTAACGCTCTCTTGCTCGCACTCAATTTGTATTGTCATTAGCGATTATGGGCCTGTTTTTGGTCCTTGGGCGTAATACGATATGTTGACAAAACGCATAAAAGGACGAGCGGACAGACAGGCAGACCAACGGACGGACAGACAGGCAGACAGGCAGGCTCTACTCGATCGCTGACAAGCCTATAAAACATTTTCGAACGGCGCTACTTCAAAATGTTTACTCCTTTTGCCTCCTGTCCTGCGCTCCCCTGCGTCCTTTGTGTGCGCTCCATAAATACGTAATCAAAACCACAAAAAATAAAAGAGAAAACAAGGAAAACAGACGCGAACGTGAACGTGAAAAGAACAACGATCGCGATCGAGAAACCACACGGTTTTTCAACTGAAATATCTGGCGTAACGAAAGTGAAATCGAGACTGAGTCCTGTTCGAGGAGGCAGCTGGAACACCTTCGCATTCGTATGCCCAACATCGTCGTCATCATCCTCATCGCATCCTCATCATCATCATTCCGTCTGCGTGTCCTTTGTTTGAAAGTCAAAAGGGGCACGCGCTCTCGACTTGCACTTCAACCCCGCAAACGGATCGAGCAGCCCTTAGAGAGACAGAGAGAGACCCCCAACCCTTAGCCCCTGCCCACACTAATCCATTGCTGGCACGTCTAGACGAGAGAACACAAGTTTAATAGACTTATTGTAATTGAGTCACAATCGAGTCACTCGATATCCGATCGCAACTCTTTCACATTTCCCACACGTTTTCCACAATTTTCCAGCTGCTGTTGCTGTTGAATGCAATTTTACATGTCATTTTTCAACGGTTTCTCTTGTCGCATTTTAATTAAAAATTTCGCAAATCAGTTAGGGGTTTTTCTTGCTTTGTCTACGCTTTCTTTCTCACCTTTCCTCTTCTCTTTCCATCTCTTCTCGCTGCTGCCTCGTCATGCGTTTTGTCAAGTTGACTTGCCCACCTTTTTGTGGCCTTTTGTCCCAAAAGAGAATGCGTATAGTTAAATGTTTGCTCATGCCCCACAACACACACACACACGTGCACACACACACTCGCACACACTCACGCACACCCATATAATTTCCCATGTGGTTGCCGGCCAGGCTAACAAGTTAATTTTCCATATTTTCTTTGGCAAAACTTTGCACGAACTCTACATCAAAGTCATTATGTGGTCGAGAGTGGGCTGTATGTGTGTCAGAGAGAGAGGGTGAGAGAGGGAGAGAGCGACACTTGTGTGTGTGCGTGTGTGGTTTACTTGGGTTCTCCAGCAGCAGCCTTGATAAGAACAGATGTAAAAAAACGTTGTGTAAATTGTAGAAGCACCAAAGGCTAAAACCAAACAAAAGCTTAGATTATCCTCGTCCGATTTTAATCCTTTGGTTGGGGATTTTAATTACTACTTCATACACAGAAGAGAAGATTTAGGTTCTAGATTAAAGGTCAATGTTTGTGTTCGATGTTAAGTGTCCTTATGTATAGGGTGCTTTAAAAAGGAATTCATATTTTATTGAAATGACATATTCGTGCTTGATAATCTAATCTTGATGTCAATACTGTATTTGTGTTTTGTAGCAATAATAAATATCGTAAGAATATTAAATACCTATTATATTATTAGGATTATCATAATTTTAAATTTTATTTAAACAACAATTTATAATTATATTATTATTTATTCTTACAGATTTGTTGCCAATTTTCACGTATATCATTAAGTTATTTTTCTGAGAAAATTCTGTTAAAATAGTTGTATACATTTTATTCACATCAAATGTCGCCAAACCGACAGTGTGAGTAAGGCGACAACCCTAGTAATGTGGCAAACTGCGCCCCCATTGGGCGGGGGCTGTTAATCCTTTTGTAGCCCATTCACCCTGACTGAGATTTTCACGCAAGAACAAACCGCTTAAGTGCTGCCAATCTCAAATGTCAATAACAGGGCAAAGGGACTGTGCCGCTGTGGAAGGGGTATGGGGTAAGGACTCACAAGGGGGAGGGGGAGGAAGGGCAGGGAATGGAGCGCTGCTGTAAAGCTTTTGACATGTGCGAACCTGGCAATTACAATGGAATTTATCGCACAATTACGGCCAGTTAAGGCCACGAAAAAGGTCAGCACTTTGTCCGGTCTTGGAGCCCATTTAAAGAGAAATTAATGTATATTTAAGCTGCTCCTCTGCGCCAGCCCCCTGTCCCTTCCTTCTCCGAGAAGACTAATTGCTTCAAGGCGCACAAGAAAACACACTCACAAACACACACGCGCAGAGACGGGAAAAATCTCACGCCTGTGTTGATTAATTAATCAAAGTGAAATTGCTGCACGGCGAGGAGAAGGTGGAGAAGAAGAAGAAGGTGCAGGAGGAGGAGGCGTTGGCGCAGCGTCGTCATTAGGCTTATCTAAACGGCCCATTGATAAGCTGCACGCTGCCACGCCCCTCCCTACATTAGCCTGGTCAGCACGCCGAGCAGCAGCAGCAACACTGGCAGCAGTTGGCCCCCTCGGGTGATGCCAGCCTGGCCCGACGGCTTGGGAAACAGCCTGTCCCAGATGGCGTAGCGTTCCGTGTAGGCAGGGAAACCCAAGTTGGCGACATGATTGTTGTACAACAGTCGCTTGTATGTGGCGTTGCAGGGTGGCCATGCCTCGGACTCATGCAAGGACTCCCTAAAAGAGTTGACCAAATTTTGTAGAATTTTTCTCTTTTCTTCCCCCACAACTTACCCCGTTTTGGCAAAGTGCGTAAACAAGGCCGTCATGCGCTCCATCATGAAGAGATCCGTGTGATTGCGATCCATCTGAGAGCCATACCACAGACTGGGCATTATGTACTGCAAGTCATCGGCATGCCCCACTCCGACGGGTCTCTGATGTAGCCCCATTGGTGCCGACAGACTCCGCTCTCCAACATAATCCATGCGCGCATAGTACACGGGAGTAAACCTACGTGCCATATCCACAAGCCGATGAACTCCATGTCCAATAATCGCATCCGAAAACATGATTCCAAAATCGTCGATGTCAGCGGGCTCCAATTCGTTCAACCCAAAACCAAAATAGAAACTCTTGAGTCTTTTACTCTTCAGCGGATCATAGTCAAAGAGGAACAGTTCGGGCGCATAATCGTGAAAGTTCGCATTGATGTCGTGCAACAGCAGATAGTTGTCCTTTTGAGCTAGAGGGGTGTCCAGGAGAATCGATGAGGTTATGGTGAAAAAATCATTCTTTGACCATTGAATAAGAAATATAGAAGTACTCGTAACAAAATAAAGGTTTAACTCCGTCTTCCCTGAGAATCAGAATCAAAATCAATATACCTTCGACGAGAGTATAAATATTTCCAATTTTATAGAGTACTTTAGCAACGAATAGCTTTGATTTTCATATCAAATACCCTACAAAATCGAACACAGATAAGAGCTCAAGAAAGCGCCCCTTCTATTCGAATCTATGATAAGATCTACAGCTATTTTTATGCCTGACAAGAGCTTATCTCTCAAGTTCGACTAATCGTAGATCTGTTTGTTACGCACCCAATGGAGAGTAGTCCAGCTCATTTTGAGTAAACGTGACCAGCAGCGGCACCCGATGGAACTCGCCCTGGTCTATGAGGGTGGTGGGATGTCGTGGCATAAAGTGTCCGTCGATCTCGTAGTTCCACTTCATGTTGACGAACTTGTACTGCTCCCAGTTGGCGCAGACCTCCACTATGCGTTCCCAGCTGACATTGCGCAGGCAGTGGGTCATGTCGAAGCTATCGTACATGGGACAACCCACCTGGCGGGCCAGCAATCGGGTCCAGAACATGTTGTGGATGCTGAAGTGGTTCGTGGCCGAGCCACTCATCAGAATGGCGCGATGAAAGAGTCCAGCGGAGAGGGGCGACGCCAGGTGCAGACTGACGGCCATGGAGCCGGCACTCATGCCTAGCAATGTGACCAGATCGGGATCTCCGCCGAAATGCGAAATGTGCAAGTTCACCCACTCGAGGGCCATGACCTGATCCAAATAGCCATAGTTGCCGCCACTGAGGAACCCCAAGGCGCCCAGGCGGTAGTTAATGGCAACCAAAACTACATCATGATCGAGCAGGTACTCGGGACCCGCCTCGTAAACGCTGTGCCCGCTGCCCAGCACATTAGCTCCACCGTGTATATAAACCATCACGGGCAACTTCGCGGTCAGGTTGTGCGAAAAGATGTTCAGCTTGAGGCAATCCTCGCTCATCAGCTGCGTCAGGCCACGTTGCGGACAGATCAGGGAATCCTCGAGAGCGAGCAGTACCTGCTGACCCCACGATTTCACTGCCCTTGGTTGCTCGAAGCGCAGATTTCCCACCGGCGGCTGTGCATAGGGTATGCCTCGAAACGCGTAGATCGGTCTCCCGAGAAAACTGTGCATTACCGTACCCTGGATTTGACCCAGGCTCGTGCTCACCAAGGGTGCCTCCACCTCCTCCTCCGGGCTGGCAGCAGTACCTTGCACCAGCTGCACTACCAGCAGCAGCAGCAGTGGCAATACTGGTTGCAGTAAGCGATTCATTTTCTCTCCGTGTTCGATGTGAAAATTTCGATTTGACTTTAGATATTTCGCATCGATCGCAAGTCCCTCGGTGCGTGAGTCCGTTCCTTCTTTCCTGCTGGGTGGTGGTGGTGGTGTTGCTTTTGCACGGCACCCGCATCTAAGATCTCCGACGACGACTGCCTGTCGAACCCGAAATAAACTTCAACCGTTACCTTCACACGGGGTCCGTTCGCTATCGCATTGGTAGCTGCTTGCGATGATAAGCGCTCTCCGGCTCGTTCCCGATAAGCCTTAATACGATTACGAATTGTCGATAAACCAATAAAATCAATATCAAAATAAATAAAATAACACTATTAAAAACACATATTGAAATTTTTTTAAAAACTTTTTTAAACTAGTTACATGAACAGCTTACTGAGATCTCAAAAAATATTTTTATTAAAAGTATTTGATTACTTGAAGAGATCCTAAGTTCATAATGTACATTCTTTTTTATATACTTTATATTATATATGCATTATATTTTAACTTTTCCAGTTATAATCAACAATTTTGGGTTTATTCAAAACAGAATAAAATATTTCATCATCAAATGAAATTACAGCAACAGAAAGTTGGTTAAATTTTTATAGAGATTTCGTGAGATTTTAGGAAACCTAAAGTTTGCATTTGAATTTGAATAATTTAGTTTTAAATATTTATTTGGTCAAATTTAAAGTAAGTTCAACTCTTAAATAAAATATCTATCATATTTTTCAAAACTGAATTATTTTTCAAATTTATAAGTTGCCTCAAATATATTTTAAAGTTTCTCGGTGTCCAACCTATAATCCCCTTTCCTAGTTTCCTTATACTATAGATCATCTAATTTCCAACTCCCACCATTTGCTTGACAGTTTATAGGTTGACCTTGGAGTAGCGAACCCATTTCAATTGAAACTTATTGCTTCATTTTCAAGTACTCGATCGGTTCGCATGAGATGAGTTTTAATTTCGCAGGCGTTAGAGCCGCCCCCTTCCACAAAGTGCAGATCCTACGCCCGCAGAATTTTTTTTAGACTTTCATTCGGTTGTTTTTCTCATGGGTTTGGGTTGTCGACTGAGATTTAAATTGATTTCCTTATTAGTGCACATCCCTCTTGTGATATTCAATTAAAACTACCCACGGGGCGGTCGCAATTGTAAGTATTACTGTGTATGCATGTGTATGTGTGTGTGTCTGTAGTATAGTGTAATGTCTATAGCTGCACATTGATTGATATAAGCCGAGTGGTAATTACTCGGGACCCTGACACTTTTCCTCACCCTGGCTGCACTTTGATTTCTTCGTGAAAATTATGGCGGTGCTCTGATCTCAGTCTCAATTCCCCTCTCCAAAGTCTGTCTCTTTCTCTCTGTGTGAGGAGCTGACAATGACCTTAGTTAAGTAAATTGAATTAATTATGGCCCTTTCTGATGCAATATTGGGAGATTTCGGCAATGAGCCAACAAAGATCTAGCGGAATTTTATTATCAAGTATTCAAATAGCACATCGGAAATAAGTAAAAGAAGAATAGAGTGCGACAAAAGTCATTATGTTTAAATGAAGGTATACTGATCAAAGTTGGTAGAACCCTTAATGGAATTTTTACATTCTATATAGTTGCATATTCTATTTATGAATTTAAAAGAGCTTGACTAAATACTTTAAAAACGAAGTTTCTGAAAACCTTTCAATACAATATATTAAATCCTTACATTAGCTTCAGTAAATCGTATTTTTTTAAATTTCTGCTACAATATTTTCTTAATACCTACAATTTTTATGATCTTCACTTTTTTAATTAAAAATTTTTCTATCTCTTCCCTCTGCAACCTTTTCAATAATAAAACTAAAGAGGGTTTATCAAAACTAAGCGACATTTTTTTACACATCGCCGACTTGCAACATTTCACTCCAGCAAATTGAAACAGTCTGCTGCGAATATTAGAAGCAGAGAGAAAGAGAGGAGTGAAAGAGGGAGAGCGTTGTAGAGCTTATCGCAATATGCGATACTTGAGAGTTCAACCGCGCACCGCAGCGCCGCAGGAGTCTACGTGGTAGACGAAGCGACGCGGCAACCACCCGGTACTGCTGCCGGGTGCCTCTTCAGTTGTTGCAACTATATGAGTGGCCTCTTGACAGACATAGTTGCGTCGTCGTCGTCGTCGCTGTCGTTGCTCAAGCTCAAACCAAGCTCAAACTGTGCCCCTCGAGTGGCGAATTGTGTATTGTTTGCGGCAGCGCCGCACCATATCGAAGCTTCCTGTGGCTTGATGACGTCGACGCACCACAAAATTCTCACGCATCGTTTGCAGATGTTGCATGGAACTAAAAGATCGCAGAGAGAGAGGGAGAGACTGGGAGAGAATATGAGCAAAGTAAAGGAGGAAGTGTGCCAGGAAAATGTTTTCAAATATTGCAGAAAACCCAACAATATTTCTTAAACACAACATTTTATCTGTGTATAAGTTTGATGAGATTTTAACTTTATATAGTCAGCATTTTTATTCTGTATCTACATTTGATAACAATATTCCTTGAAGTGAGGGCGTGCCGAGCTCGTCGAATTGTTTTCATTTTGAGCCTCTGGAATATGTCGCAATCTTGAGGCTCACCCCGAAGTCACGACCTTTCAGAACGGACGCTACTTAGCACATGCCACGCCTCCGGTAGCCTCAGCTATCGATTTCACTTATGTCACATGTGACAGCTGCCGTTGCTGCTACATTGATTCTATGTAGGTCCTAGAGAAGGCATGTGCAGCCATGCAAATTTCAAGATATTAGAATAATGTTGTGGAGTCTTTGACGCGACTATTCAAATGACCCGAAAGGAAACAGAGCCAGAGGCAACTCTCAAGTGACCAACATGCTGGGCCCTGAATGCTGGAACAAAGAGAAAGAAAGAAAAGAAAAAGGAAATTCCCGAACAACAATCACGAATACGATAAAACCACTTGAGTAATCAATCAAAGCGATATACAACCAAAAAACCCCGAGCCCTTGTAATGAATATTTAAAGACGAGAATTATCGCAATGGTATCGTGTTGAGCTCGGGTTCAAAAGTAATGGGGGGAGGGGAGGGGCCACAACATAGGCCGCAACATTTTGCATAAATGTTAGGCGAAACAATAGACCAATATCCCAAAGCCTGAGCGATAATTTGAGCACAAAAGTGGGCACACACACACGCACATTCACACAGCATATTGCGCCTAATCTGTGTAAGAGAGAATATGATTATGGAAAGAACATATAGTTCTGATATTCTGGTAATCAATACGCGAGGCATGGAGGGCTGCTTTGAAGATCGGCGATCCTTCGCTCAAGTGAGCAAAACGCACAAAATGTGAAACAAATAACAAAAAGAGAGAAGTAGAATGAAGAAGAAGAAAAGCGAACTTCTGGCAGGGGTTGTAAGGCCCCTTGCCATTGTGATACATATTGTAATGAGCGTGACGTCTTATTATGGCCAGACAAACCAGGGGCAGGAGGAGAGCCTCGAAGGAGAGACTCGACCGCAGCACGAAGGGTCGCGGCATCTTGAGTGTCCTTTCCCCTTTGCCGCAGACAATGTGGCAAGAGTTTCACACCACTGCACAAACACACACACAGAAGCACACACACTCGCACACATACTCATTGTTGTGTAAATAGGGCCTAATCTCATTCCTACTTGTTGGTTCTCTGTGCTCAAGTGTTCCAATCAAAAGCTTTGTGCGAAAGATTTGCACACCACTTGGCTGCCTGAGCAGGGGAGAACAGGAGGATTGCCCGTTGCGGTTGCCTCTCACCTCCCTCGTGTAATTTCCCATATAATGCGACTATCGCTGATGCATTTTGCAAATTATTATGAATAATTTGTGCAAAAATTCGATATTGTTTAGAGTAAATGATAAGTTAATCAATCTACATTAAATACAATTTAAAAAATATCTACTGCTATGTAATTATCTGTTGCTCCACTAAAATTTGTTCCTAAATAGTTTATATTTTTACTATCCTATCGTTTATTAATTTTTTAGGAATTATTTAACTGCTTCAAAAAGTATTCTTCTCATCAAAGAAGGTTCAAGCTTAAAAATTACTTTTTCAAATAGTTTTTTTTGCTACGTTTTCAATTTTAGAAGGCGTTGGGGGCGTATCCAAATTCTTAAATAAATTAGATATGCGTCAGCTGGTTTGTCGCCAAATTTTCTAGTCCATAGATCTTATAGTCTTTTGAGATAAAGGTGTTCATACAGACGAAAAGACGGACATGGCTATATAGATGAAGAAGCTTCGTTAAATGCCCATCTACGCCATAAGTATCAAGTATAAAAGTTTATTTTAACTCATTATCCCCAACCATATGGATTTCTATGATCCTCGACCTTTTCTCACACGACTGTTTTCCATTTAATTTTCGAGAAATTTTACTGCACGCGGCAGAACGAACTTTTGTTTTCATCGGCTTAACAAATAAATTTATGCCTTAACATGCCAATAAAGTTGATGCTTCAACATTTACAACTCCAATTGCCAAGTTATACAATGGGAATTAATGTGCCCAGGGCGTAACTCTCAATTGGTAGAACGAACGCCCCCTTTTCCCCTTCTACACACGAAAAAGGGCTGAACCCTAAAAACATAATAAAAACTTTCCAAAACTCGAGAAACTTCGTCTCAGCGTCGCATTTTCGCCACTTAATTGAGATTAATTGAAGTTATGCCTTCGTCCGATCTGAATAAACAACATTGTCGGCCATTTTATGTGCACAATGCTTACTACTACTACTGCTATTATTATTATTATTATTGATAATAATTAGAAAAGGGCACCCCGAAAATAGATGCGAGGGTTCCCTTCCGAAATGTTTATTAAATTCAATTGAGTGTGGCGGAGTTGAATGCGGATGCGAGATATAAGTTCAAAATGTATCTGTATCTGTAGCTGCAAGATACAACATGCACATGCATGCAAATCAAATACGATGCGAGGTGAATGCACTCGCCGCTCGTTACGGATACATTTCGAATGTGCGCGTGAGTGTGTGAGTATTTGTGAGTGCGACCCTTAATTGGTCTATTGGCCTGTGCGTGTGCTTGGCCGAGCTGTTAATAGTTTTTGGTTGCTTTGTAAGTCAAAACTAACAATTTAACTTAATTGACATTCAAATGCAGTTGAATAAACTGTGACTGCGACTGTGAATGACGCGTGAGTGGTGAATACACTCATCTACTTAAATAGATCGCTTTATTGTCCATCTACTGCAGCAGGAAGCAGTTAGTATTAGATGCACAATTAACCAGATACTATACTATTCTTCAGCTGTAGTTGTAACGTAAAAATTACTTAAGATTGGAAGAGCCTCCATGAATCCATCTACAAAACTTCTTGCCTCTAGGTTATATAGTTCTCAGGTTCCAGACGAAACAGGAATAAACTTTGTATCGGTTGGCCTGCCTCAAAGAATTTTTTAGTATTATAAGATTTACGAGTACATTCAGAAATATTTTTTCACTCTGACATTTCTACAACTTAGCTCTTATATTATTGTTAATACTAGTACTTTTAACCAAATTTCTTCAAAAACTGACCACACACACTTTATATATATCAAGAAAATCATTCATCAGGCCATTTATGATGTTGTTTGTCCTTGAATAACCAACAGCATGCTGTACCAGTCGCTATATTTCACCCTCTCTCTCTTTCCAAGTCAATTCAGTTAAATCTTTACCCACAGGATCATTTATCATCTTTGGCAACTTTAAAATTCGCGCCCATCATTTATAAATTGGCCGATCGAGCGAACGAACGCTTGAGTAAATCCATTTAATTGCCGTCTACGTGTCCGGGACTTGCGACTGATGTCCGTGTAATGTTCCGGGCGGCACCCCGTTCACTCCGGATGTGTTCGCACTCGTGTAAACATGCGTTTGTCATTAGACACACCGGAAATATTCGTCGCGATTCGACACGCGGCACTCGAGTGGCAGAAGGAGAGAGACAGAGAGAGAGGACATGCCACTTTATGCTGCAGTTGATTTTTTTAAAATCACAACTCGCCAAATTTCCCATTTTGCAACTTTTCTAAAAAACGCTGTCCTTGCGCTTGACTGAGCAGCGAGAGAGAGGGAAGATTGCAGAGGGGGGAGGGTTGTTCGCCTTATCGAGGGGCGTGCGCGCGTGTGTCCTTTGTTCAACGCATCCTTGTGTGTTGTGCTCAAGTGTCGTCACCATGTCCAATTCCCGAATGGAAGTACCTGAAATTTTACAGTTTCACAATTTCACTTTCGGTTTTCAGGATTCTCCTACAGTTGTTCTTCAATTGTCTTTCTCTCTTTTTATCTTTCGGGGTTTCTATTGAGTTTACTAATTAGATTTTATTGCGTGGACCGAATCGCTTTGTTCCTGGAGGCAAGTGTGCCTAATTCGCTTTTTTATGGTGAGAATCATCCTTAGTTTTTTATTTTTTAGCGTTTTTGTAAAAAAACCGCCAACATTTTGCAGAATATTGTGCTACGCATTGAATTTTTAGAATTTTTATTATGATCGATATTTAATACACACGAAATATTTCAATTGCATAACTGTATATATATGTATATAGTATAAAAGGATAACTAACAGTAAAAATAGTACTTTAAGTATTTTGTTTTTCTATTAAAAATTTCATGTTTTCCTTTTTCTTGTTTCTAGCAATAAATTCAACTTTTACAAAACATGGAAAAGTCTCTCAGTGCATTTGAGTGTTGGAGACCAAGATCGAAGTACACGTAAACCTATAGGATGTGGGTAATTCTTGTGAAAATAAAGTAACATAAAAGAATGGAATGCTATATTAGAAAAACAAGCAACAGATCTACAGTCGAGTATGGTCGACCATAATATACCCGCTAACCACCTGAACGTGATCATCTCCTTCTTGTTGGTAGAGCTCCGATGTTCCAAAAAAGTGAAATACCATTCGAAAGTGGAGGAAAACTTTAGCATAGTTATTGTTTAAATTATTGATATGCTACTTTGCTTATATACAATTTGTATTGTGTAATACCCTCTTCTATGTTGATTTATACAGACAAAGAATATTTTATTTTATTTTTACTTTTTTTTTGACACAAAGTAATTATACCTATGGGCAGCGGGTATAAAAACGTGGTTTATTCTAAAAAACCTGATAAGCCTTCTAGGCGTTTAAATAAATCAAACAAAATTGAAATAAATATTTTTGAAGAATTTTAAAAATTTCAAAGAAGTCCGTCCACAGCTACTGTAATTGCCACGCGCTTACGCAGAGAGAGAATCTCTCGTACTCTTTCTCTCCCTTCCTCTCCCACTCTCTACATCGATGGGAACGGTGAGTCGGACGCATTACGATTAGGCAATGCGGGTACTGATAGAACCCTTCAAATTGTGGGAGTATTTTGTATATAAAACATTGTAATCCAATGCGGCAATTTCAACAGAACCAAACTCAAATAATATGCACGATAAATGCAAAAAAATATGAGAAAAACGCACAAAAGATGCGCGTGGGAAATTATGAAAATATTTCACAAATATTACAAAAATATTTAAAAATATTTCACAAAATACTTTACACACATTTTACTAATCCGTGTTATCCCAATTGTACCAACTGCCACAATGGAATATGAGCCCTAAGCCCATTAGCTGATGATCGGACTATCTGGCGATTTGTTTGGACATTCGGATTAGTCGTCCGAGCTACTTAGCAGCCACTTGTCCGAGCGATTAAGGTCGCAGCTACCCTGCCCAGCTCTACCCCCACCCCGAGCCGAACCACAACCTGAACCTCAGAGTCGAAACTGAACCTCAGGCTAAACATTTCAATTCTCTGGCTCGAGATCCTATCGTGGGTCAGCGATCTTGTCCCTGTGCACCGCAGGACGCACGAGCTCACGCAGAGTGTGAAAGGTATTATCAGTTTGACTCGATCTGAGCTGTATCGTGTATGTATTTTCTCAGCTGAACAATGGAAAATTATGAGACTTGCTTTAAATCATTTACCATCGATCCTAAGTCCAATCAGTCGGACCAGCCCTGTCGCAGGGTTGTTTTAACTTCCTCAATCACCTTATCGCACCAAGAGGATCTCTCTCTCTGTGTCTCTCCCGCGTCTAAAGCGGATATATTCATGTTGCCAAATGAATGATTTCCTATATGCGGTTTTAATTGCGGCCGACAGAGTTGATTTTTGTAATGAAAAGTACAGTTAATTAACTGTGAATTGTTGTTCGCATGTTTTCCGGAGATGCCTCTGCTAAGATAAGCCACGAAATCGTTGAAACTTGCGATTGATAGCTGCCGAAACTGTGTCTGTATAGGAAAAGCAGAAAGAGGGAAAGGAAAATGTTGTGATCTGATGAAGCGGGAAAATGTTTATGTAGGTTTGTATATGTTGAAAATAATGTATATTACTTTATGGTAAATATTGTACATAGTTTGATTCTAATGTGAAATATATTGTATATACATATAAATAAATTCTCTTCTCTTTTAAACTAAGAAAACAGTTAACATTTAAAAAAAATTCAGTAATTATTATAATAATTTTTAAATTTGAATGCAAGCGTTATTTAATCTAAATTATTGTTTTCCAATCAAATATATAAATAAATTTATGGATAAATTAAGCAACGGGATCAAGTAGATGACGTTATAATTGGGTAAAACCGGTGCTAACCCGCTTATTCGAAATTTCCACTAACTGATCTTGCGAATGGAAAGTACGTGAAAGTGAATTAAGCAGAAAACCGTTAAGAGTAAAGAGTACCCACCATGGAGTATACCCCATTGGATAAATGTTTCCCATAGTAATCGATTTCAGTTTGGGGCGTCGAATTTACGATGACATTTATGCGTAATTTCTGGTCTAAATTTCAGCAGAGAACGCAAAAGAGTTTCCGATCCTCCCTGGGGAGAGTGTCAAATAAATTTGACTCTCGTAATTGTGTTGCAATTGTGAAGAGATTAGAGCGAGAGAGCGGTGAGCGGAACAGTTAATTTGAGGCATCATTAAAGTGCCACACCCACTTTGCACACTCGCACTGGCAGTCAGGTAGGCAGCGCAGCACAGTGCTGGGCAAAAGTTCTCACTCGCAATGAATATGCAGAGTCATGACTCTCGGCAGTCAACGCCTCCCGTAATCCTCAATCCTTTGAGGGTCCTCCGAGTGAGGCCTATCGCGTGCGAGGCGTCTCAATCTATTGAGGCGCCGCGGGTTGCCTTTCTTTCACTTCCTTTGCTTCCTTTTCTTCTCTTGTTCTTCGCTTCTCGAGTTGTGACGTGTCATAATTGCATGGTTTTCCTCTGCCTCTTCCTCGGCGTTGCCTCATAGAGAAGTGTGAAAATTATGGGGTTTACCCTTCCTGGCTGCCGTGCAACCCTTCGACGTGCGCACTTAATGATTATATTTGTTTTTCTTTATCTACTCTCGAGGATCGGCTCGACAATTTGTTTGCCAACTTTGTCGCATATGCCTGAGTTATGGCATGGCTCGGCCTCTTTCTCGACATCTCACTCGGGTTTTCATGCTGTATCCTTGTTGGGTTTTCTGGTTTTTTTTTCTTGGGGGTTGCTTCCGCATCTCCTCCTTTCACGATCTTGCGTGATTTTCTTGTAGATAGCGTCAGAGTTATGTTCCGTCTGCGTGTTTCTTTTTCTTCCTCCTTTTTTTTGCAAACATTTAAAGCTTATCTCCAGGCAGATCGTGAGAAGTAATGCCGTTAGGTTTGCTAACGGGATACGTCATGTAATCAATTTTTAAAGAGCATCGCTTAAAGTAAACTGTTAAATTAACTTTTTATGAGTCTCTTTATTAAGTGTGTTTGGTTCTCATTGTTTTACCCGCACCAAAAATATATTGAAGGGAAACATTTTTATGTACTTATTGAGTTTATGTATTTATTGACCTTAATGTTCTTAAGTTCTATGAAAATTCTCCATTTTATATCAAAGAATTCATGCGAAGTTTTGATATTAATTTTTGAATGTTTTCACGATTTGAGATTCCTTTCAAATTAATGTAAAATTATCTTATCGTTAATATATTTTAATACAATATTATAGAATGTTTTATTTTATCTTTATATTACAAATTTATTGAGCAATATTATATTTTAGTATTTTATATTTTAATTATTATTCTATAGTTATTGTTTCTTAAAAGAAACTTCTTTCGTTAGCAGCTCACTCACAGTCATGGTCAAAAAAATAGGTGTATTTCATAAAAAACTTAATCAAAAAGTATTTCATTAAAACTGTTTTCCTAAAATAAAGAAGTTTCAAGGCTTATTAGTAAGTAGAAAGATCTACATGCATTATTGTATGTATTTTATTTTATACAAGTTTTTATTGTTTTAGAAATGAGTAAGTGTTCTTCATCTCTCACTCTTTCCGTCTCCCACATATCTCTCCCTCCCTCTCGGTCTCCCTCCATCCTTTGGGCGCCAACTTCAATACAAAACTTAACCACAAACGACACAGCTGCTGCGCCGGCTGCCACTGCTGCTGCAACTGCTCCTCCTTCTGCTCCAACTACTCTTGCAACTCCTCCCGCACTTCCTTCTGCTCCTCCGCCAGCTCCTGTTGCTGCTGCTGCTGCCTTCGCCAGGTGCTCCGCAAGTCGCAATTGTTGTAACAGTTCGTTGGTTTTTTTGCTTTGCTTTGAGCTGCGACTTAATTAGCTTTGACTGGCTGCTATAATAAAATTACCCCGGTCTTTACCTCCCCCTGCTCCCCCTCCCCGTTCCCCAATTCCTCTCTCCATCTCTCTCTCACTCTCTCTGCTTGCACTCCGCTAATGCTGGCAGCAAACGACGCGTGCTGCCTGGGCAATGCTTTGGAGTGGAAAGGGAGCTGTTGGAAAGAAGGGGGCGGGGGGAGTTGCCGCGCAGGTGTGGCAATGCTGGAGCAGAGCTACTGTTTGTCCAATCAAACGCAAGCAACGACGCTCTGCAGTAGCAGCAGCGGCAAAGAGAGCGTTCGCGTCGAGTGTCTGTGCTCGAACGGATAATAAGCGAACGGATAAAGCGGATAGACCGGATAAACTGGAAGGCTGAGCCAATGAGAGCGCAACAACCACCACCAACAGCAGCAGCAGCAGCAGCACTGGCAGTGGCAGAGGCAGAGCAAATGCGACGCTGCCGTCGTAGTCGCTTCGTTGAAAAGGAACTTAACGCGCTGCTCGCCGCAGCCAGAGACAGTCAACATTGCGCAGTCGTTGTGAACGGACGTGTCCATCAAAACGTCGCGTGGCCGAAAACGAAGCGAAGAAAAGTGCGAAAGAAAAACCCAAAAGAAAACAGACACAAATATCACATACAATAATACAAATACACAGAAAGAAAGACAGAGATAGTGACAAGATGGTGCTCAACGCGTGCCTGCCATTGCCGCTGGCCAGTCCGCCGGCAAGCAAATCACGTGTGCAGATCGAGTGGGATATCAACGATACTGTGGTGCCGACGGTGCATGAGTTCGACGAGTTCAACGACTGGGCGAACGGACATTGCCGTCTGGTCTATGCCGGGCAGAGCGAGGATGCCAAGAAGCATGCCAGCGGCTGGGCAATGCGCAACACAAACAATCACAATGTGAACATACTGAAGAAGAGCTGCCTGGGCGTGCTCCTCTGCAGCGCCAAGTGCCGCCTGCCCAACGGGGCCAGCGTGCATCTGCGTCCGGCCATCTGCGACAAGGCGCGACGCAAGCAGCAGGGCAAACAGTGTCCCAATAGGTAAGTGTGTCAGACAGAGTTGCCCCTTGGAGTAGCCAACTAACCTCATACTTTCTCTGCCTCATCTAGAAACTGCACTGGCCGCCTGGAGATACAGCCCTGTCGGGGACATTGCGGCTACCCCGTGACGCACTTCTGGCGTCGCGCCGGCAACGCCATCTACTTCCAAGCCAAGGGCACACACGATCATCCCCGGCCCGAGGCCAAGGGCTCCACAGAGGCGCGTCGTCTGCTCGCCGGAGGCAGACGTGTGCGCAGTCTGGCCATGATGCTGGCCAGGGATGCGGCACTCAGTGACAAACTGTCCAGTCTGCGTCCGACAAAGCGGCAGACGGCAGAAAAGAAGAGGAAACTAAGCACAGCGGTCACCTCGTCGGGATCAGCGCAACTGGAGCTGCTGCAGCAAAGCCAACAGCAGTTGGTGGACTTCCAAGCCAGCCAAGCTGCTGTTCCCACTGCAGCCACTGCTGGCGTCTTTGGCCAGACACAGAGCTACATGCCACAGCAATGGTCAGCGACGACGGCAGAGAACTCTGCCTACGCCTACGCAGGCCAAGATGCCTCCAACTTGGGCTACAGCTATGGCTACGATATGCTGCACTCGCCGCTCTCCTCCAACAGCTCCACGAACAGCTACACGGGCTATGCGACAGAGCAGCAGCAGCACCAACAGCAGCAATTGCAGACACAGCAGCAGCAACAGTTGCCGCTGCAGACTAACGCAGGCAACACAGACTACGCCGGCTATCAGGCCGGTCTGCAGCTGTACGAGAGCTGCGACGACACCTCCAGCCTGACCGGCAGCAGCTCCGGCTACAGCTCCGAGGACTACGGCTACTTCAATGGCTACGTTTCGCAGGGACTCGACATTAGCGCAGGCAGTTCCAGCGGCAGTCCCGATAGCTTCTACACGCCCAACTCGGAGATCTTCAGTGTCTTCGATCCGAATATCAACGGCGGAGCAGTCAGCACTGTGGAGCTGATGTACGATGAGGCAACTGCCTATCAGCAGCAGGCAATGCAGCAGCAACAGCAGCAACCCTACGCTGTGCCCTACCAGCAACAGCAGCAACAGCAACACCAACAACAGACTGCGGATTATTATTACAGCAACTCGGGCGTGGATAACGTGTGGAATATTCAGATGGACGCGACTGTAGCAGCGACGCCAGCAGCAGCAGCAGCAGGCTCAGCTTATCACAGCGTCGACTCCACTGTGGGCGTCTTCTGCTAATCACCTTAACCTATTCCCAGCGAGGATCTCACACACACACACACACACACAGACACACTCAAGCGTTGTTCTAGTCTCTAGTTGATTGCACCTTCAAGTTATGTCCCCCCCCTTTCCCCTTTCCCTTCTCTTCCTTGTTGTGTTTTTGTCTTCAATTTGTACACAAATGTTTCCAATGTTTCCCAAGCTCCCCAAGTCGGGACATTTGTTTCCCCCTCAGCTATTCCAAAGTTGTAACCTAAGTCCTAATTCCTAGATAAGTTTTGTATCTAATTTGTAGCGTAGTGTTAAGCATCGAAAGATAAGCCCACCTATTTATGAATTTTTGTAATAAAAACTCAAAAATTTTTGATTGAAAATGAAACGATATTTTGATATTTTTATAATGTATTATTTGTTATATGTACTATGCGATTTCTATTCAAGGAATCTGTCTGGAGATCGACATATACAGATTTTGCAATGTAACCTTAGCATAGTATTAACATGTTTTTAAAACAGCACTGCTTATACACTAAATATATCATCGCGCGCCTTTTACTATATTCTCTAAAACTCATAGACCGCAGATATCTTCAGGTTAACCTCAACCTTAGAGGCAATATTTAAACGAATTTAAAAAAAAATTACTCACTCGCAAAATCTCTGCGCTATGGACTGTAGAACTAAACACATTATATTTCACTCTATTGAATTGAAAGAATTTTTCAAGTTTATCGGTCATTGCCAAATAAATTTTAAATTTGAAGTCGTTTATTTGAGAAACATGACAAATACATAAATTCTATGCTCGTTGATATTTGACATGCAATGTTAGGAAGTCATTATTTATGAGTTCATATAAAATTGCAGATTTAATTTCAGAGACAAAACTGATATGTATGTCTGGTGGGATAGTCCAGTTCGATCTTGACTAAATAATCCTTGAAAATTATGGCCTCTCAGATTGAATACCTTATTTAACTAAATGTTGAGCCTCCGCTATCAGAAATTTATATTTATGTTGTTATATTTATACATATTTATTTATATTTATAAATGTATTTATATATACATATTACCGATACCGCATAGCAAATAAATTCGATATTCCCCTCGCCCGATTCCCCATTAAATCGAAAACCAAACACATGTCTTGCGTAGGGTATTTATTAACCTCACGCAGTTGCTGAACTTACATCTGATTGGGTGGATCACAGATCGGGCTTTCGCTTAATAGGTTTCGGATGTGTTTAAATATATCCACATTCGATCCTGCCGAGTCCACCTCGGCCTGTGGCAACATGTTGCACTCCATCAGTGACGAGTCATTCGACGGCTGAGTGGGTTGATCCTCTTGGAACGGCATTAGACCAAAGAGTCGGCACTCGGCCAAGCCGTTGCGTATGTGATTGAATATATTATTGGGATCCGACAGCTCCATCCGATTTGTATTGTAATTGGGGTTCCACGGGTATATGGCACCGTTCATGCCCCGTTGCGTGGAGACCATGACTAGGTTTGAGTTTTGGGAGGCAGCTGGGGGCTTACAAAACATTTCAATGGGAGCTCCAAGGGCTTCCATTATAATCTGCTGCGAGGTACGGGAAGTATAATCGCTCTCATTGGATGATGCACTGGTCCCTTGCCCCGGAGTGCCCATCGATTCGGCTAGGCTAAGTAGCAGTTTATTGGGCAATAAGGGTTTACACCTGGGATTCTGCACTGCGACTGGAGGACGTCGAGTGCGCTGCTGTTGCCGTTTGGTCTTCGCCCGCTTTGCAGGCTTTTTACGTCCAGGGACTGCGGTCCCTTGCATCATATGGCGTGAGTAGAGTGGTGGCACCTTGATCGGCTTGTTGCGCCACTGCTCACCGATGCGAATTGAGTTAAGGTCAGTCAAACTCTGAAGCAGCACCTCGCACAGGCTGCTATCGCACTTAATGACCAACGGTATGGAGACTTCCTTTTCGACCTTGCGTCGTGTCCTCCTGGTAACCCGCGGTTTTGTTGCCTCTTTCTCAACTTGTGCGGCCTGCACTCTTCGACGTGGCATTCTAAAATTTGAAAAAATCAACTTTTGTAAAAATACTGAAAAGTTTTATTTTTTCACTATCCAAATTTAAATTGTTGTTGGAAAAATAAATGTTGTAATCGTGTGTTGTTTCTTGTATTGTAAACTGAATACAAATGAACATTCTGCTCGAAACTGGAAAAACTTATATATGACAACCTATTCAAATATTTAAAACAAACTTGATCTAGGTTTGGCCAACTTCATAGAAAAATACCGTATTTTATTTGATTTTCCTATCATAATGGTTCCTATCAAATGTGTTGCACTTATTATTACAATTAAATCAATTTCGAATAGTTTTATTGCGGTATCTTGTAAGGATCATGTTTCGGACTAATACTCTTATTTTGGATGATTGTTTTCATGTTAGACTGGTCCGAAAATTCATGAAATTTTACTAGCTTTTATTTACAGATGAAAAAACTGATGTACTTAGTTTTATTGCAATATCCATATAAATAGCGAATTTTGCAGTTTTTTATTTATATTTTATAAGGCTATCTTCGCTAGGAACTAAAGGACATATTGTATTTAATTGTCAGTCATGCTTTGCTTATGAATTCAATAATTTTCCTGAGACTGACAGACTTTATCTCTATAAAATCGAGCTGATGCTTTCTTAGATTAAGTTCTAATCAGCTATACCACATTTTACTCATATCAGGGACAAACATGTCTTGCTCGACTGCCCCTCTTCAGTTAAATCATATATAATATCGATTCTACTACATGCATAAAAATTCAGTAAAAATACAATATATCGTATAAGAATTTCCCTTTCAAAACATTTTATTACCTTCCCCTTTCCTATTGCCCAACAAATACATGGAACAGCCCTGTTGAATCTACGTAAATTTAACACAAGGTACATCGAATAACGCTAAAATAAATAGTTGAACTCAATAGCGTGTTTCGCTCCTAAACCAAGATAGCACCATAATCATCAGAAGACAACGTGCAGGCAATATCTACATGGCAGTGGAGCCATTGTCCGATTCGGCAGTGCCGGTGCCACTCTCTTCGCCCATCCCAAAAACTACAGCCAGGATACCATTCACCTGGTTGACGGCTTCGTAATCTTGTCCGTGCACCACAATATCGACAATGTTGTCATCACCAAACGAAGGCGAAATACCGGCCATCACACCCCTCTGATTAATATCAATGGCCACCGGGGTAGTCTCCGGGTGACGCCGTATCAGCTCGTTCAGGGTCTGATCAGTCTCCTCGCCACGATGCTCCGCTACAAAGCGGACACTGGCCATCAGTTCCGGCAGCTCGGAATTGGGCAACTGCTGCTCGGTAATGTTGCGACTGTCGTTGAACAACTCCTGAAACTCGTGGTGTAACGCATCGTTAAATTGTTGGTAATTTAGATCCTCCTCCGGAGCAGGTTTGTTGTCATCATTGACTAGCTGCTCCACCAGGTCGGACAATTTGCCGCGCTGCTGATGACACTCAATCAAGTTGCGCTCACATTCGAGCAGATATCCACGCAATATGTCAAGACTTTCGCGCGATGTGCGCCATCCACGCGATACTTCCTCACGCCGATTATTGCGTCGATTAATGCGTCCGCTGGTGCTCACATCTACCGGATTGCGAAGTCGTGGGCGCCCGGGTACGCGTGCGGTTCCATTTTCCTGTCCTGGTCCACGTTCAACGCTGGCCGAGCCTGTGTTCGAGGCTTCGGTCGGTACCAAGCCCCGTGGACGACGTCTACGAATAGGCGGCATCGATGGTGGCATAGTTCCTAAGACAGGGACAGACGATGCCGAATTGCTACGACGAGTCCTCTGCCTATTTCGCGTAGGCGGCATCAAACAAATGGTGAATCTTTTGCAAAATATACTTTAGAAAATACAAATTTTTTTGTAAATATTTATGTTAATATGTAAATATGGAATTTGTGGAATTTGTGGAGTTTTAATCTGGTTTTGTCGATTCTCGACACTGAATAAAATACAGCACAGCAAACACTATATAGAAAAGGAAACTTCCTAAGCTAAGTTGACTTTGTTTGCTGTATTTTTGTAGGGATAGAAATTTACATATTGCTCACGAACAGACTAGTGCACTCGACTAGTAAATACCCTGTTTCACGCGTATAGCAGAGTGCTGTGTTTATAATACAAAATTTGTAAAATATTAGTGAAGGGGTACATTTTGGTTCTTTAGAAATATATTTATATTTTTTAGATATTTTATTTAATGTATGAAAAAGATGTTTCTAAATTTAAAATTTTAATAAAATTCTTAAAAAAGTCAGAAACTGCATCCGAATTAAAGGACCATAATATGTAAATCGAATAAACAAATCAAATCGATGCGAACAGCTTTATTAGCTGCAAAGAACCTCTTGCGAAAAATGCTGCATTAACAAATTGCGAGAGATATTCGCATTGAATTAGCCTGGCAAATTTGCATGAATGCAAGTCCAACCCCCGATCAGGGTTACCTTCTGGCAACCGCAGTGCAAAAAGATCATTTTCGCGCGAATATTGAATTACAAAAGGTGAACGGCGGGAAGAGAAGAGGTGCAAGGGGATCAGGGGCAAGTAATTTGCATAATAGTCATAGTATATCAACAAAAAGGGATAACAGAAAGCGCAGTCGCGAAAGTCAGGAGGACAAATCATGTAATTCCCCCGAGTCCCTTGATACATAAACACCCGACAGGAAGCACACGCTTCTCTCTCTCTCTTTCTACTCTTCTGATTTATGGCTGAAAATTAACATAAACGAAATCACAACATTACGAAATGTTTTCATTTGCACAGGGTGGCATGCATCCTATATGCAAATATCGTTTTAAAATGCTCCAGACAAAGTCATCTGAAAACATCCTGCGAAGGTCGCATGCGCACGCGTCGCACAGCGCAGGCACACACGTACACACGGTACACACGCAATGTTGGGCGTTCCGTTTAATGGTCACCCTCAGCGACCCTCATTTAGGGGCGTAAGCTCTTCCCTTTTTGGTTACCCTTCCTCTTGCTTTGGTTGTTGTTGTTCCTTTTTTTAATTATTTATAATCAGCTTAGGCAAAAAAAATCGAAAATAGTTGAGTGGCGCCTGACAGGCTTTAATTGTGCATGAAAAATTCATTCCGTATGACACTTAAGTGGTTTAAATTATTCGGGATTATGGCAACACCGACCAACAACAGAAAAAACAAAAAATCCTTTATATCGTTATTATATTATTAAGCGCATTGAGTATTTCAACATTAATTCGCATACATGTTAAGCGTGTATGAATGTATATTTCATAAAAACGAATTCATATATTTTCTAAGTATGTCTTATATATTAATCTACTAACCTATTTCTTTACATGCTTTGGTATTATACTAAAAACTTATACCTATAGTAATTAAACCTAGATATATGTATATGAACCTAAATCAGTATATATATAAAAAGGTACAATATGTAGTTTATGTTATATAACAATATCTTTACATCTCCGCCAAGTAACATTCTCTCTATTTTTGCTTTGTTTTGATTTTGTCGATGCGATTTTCACGCTGACCCACCCGGTCACCGGGGCGTTAACGGGAGAACACTCGTGTTTTTTCATTCCATTCATTGCCTGACACGGATGTCAAACGAGATCATTTCCAGGTCATTTCGGCGCATGCGCATCCGCATTGATGTGCACATTACGTTCGCCTCATTTGGCCCCGGGCGTGTCCTTTGAAGTGTCCAAATTGTGGTCTAATGGCTTCTCAACGAGCCCGACATTGTTTAGGTCATTGTTGTAGGTCGTCTGTGCGTCACTGTCGCAATAGGTTTTGATTTTGCCACGTATTATAAATCGCAAAGTTAATAGTTTTTTCCTGACAGTTTTGGAAAGTCGAGATCAAAATCAAATTTAGAAAGAATCAAGACCAAAGAAAAAGTCACACTTGAGTTTGACGGACAATTGGCAGGCAATTCGAAAAATGCTGGTCATAACAAAAGGACTATTTTTTTTTAATTTCGATTTGAAGTAAAATTGTATTTTATTTATATAATTTGTCAAATTCTGCGGGCAATTCTTTTATTTCAAATTTGAAACTTTAACAACGATTCTTTGATATCAGAAAACACTTAATCATAAACATTTCATACACATTTGTTCGTTACATAAACTCATTTTTTAATTTATCAAAATAAAGTTTAAAATGAAATTCCAATAAGAAGAGCAGATATGAATTTGGTACAAAACGATTGTACCGTTTTATTCTAATACTATATGTACAAAATACCAACTGCGTGTACAAAATGGAAACCACCACTCGATTAGCAATTGTGGTGGCTAACCGATAAGACCGATAGCTCACGAAATCTCTACCGGCTTTTATTATTTGTTCAATTCTATTTAAATAGATGAAGCACATATGTTATAAATAATGATAGCAATTATAATTTATTAATTTTTCTATAATTCATGAACATCCACAATACTTTATCTTAAAAATGTATAAAATACATATACAAATACAATCGATAAACTGTTCACCAAACATTTTGCATGCAACAAGTCAACTTAAAGTGGCGGCTTGCCGATAAGTTGTTATGCGCGTTTCTATCGATGTATGCTGTCTGTCGTTGTGGAAGACTGCAGTGTGCAACAAGTCAATTAGTTTCCTCACATATTTTTTACAATAAATTTTTATTTTTTTAAGCATAAAGTGCCCATAACAATAGTTAATTATAAGTTTATTGCTAATTAACGAATTGTGTTCGAATAAAACTCAGCGGAATGTCGGCATCGAGAATTTTAAGTGCAATCGGCCAAATATCTAGACAGCAATTGCTGCAAAATAAATGCATTCGAGGTAATCGGTCATAAATAGATTTTATATCTTTGAAATAAGATGTAAAATATTACACACACTCAATAAAGTATCAAATAGTAGGCTTTTCCAATTCAAATATGTATATTTCAACTGTCATAGAGATCGATGTTCGCATAAGTGGACTTTGAACTTTGTACTCCCCCGACCTGCAATATGAGATAATAGAAACGAATTTGATTGTGTATTCCTAATCTTACTATTGTAATTGATGTCCATTGATGTTCTTTAGCCCATCCTGCGACAATGGTTCAACTGCAACGTCGTTTAATGACCACAAAACCGGCACCGGCCGTCGCTACTTCAGCTGCCTCCCCCAACAAACATTTGCACACGAAGGTGGTAAATGGTGTGCTGGTCATAAAAATAGATTCACCCAATGCCAAGGTGAACTCACTGGGCTCCGAAGTGAGCGATGAATTCGACCGGGTGATCAAGGATCTGGAAACGAATCCTGCGGTCAAGTCGGCAGTACTTATCTCCGGTAAACCCGGTTGCTTTGTGGCCGGCGCCGACATTGGCATGCTGGAGGCATGTCAGACTGCCGAGGAGGCGACACTGATATCCCACGGAGCTCAGATTATGTTCGATCGCATCGAACGCAGTCGCAAGCCCATTGTTGCCGCCATCAGTGGAGTGTGTCTGGGTGGTGGTCTGGAGCTGGCTCTTGCCTGTCATTACCGCATAGCGACCAAGGATAATAAAACTAAGCTGGGCTTGCCAGAGGTTATGCTCGGTCTGCTGCCCGGCGGTGGTGGCACTGTGCGCCTGCCTAAACTAACTTCGGTGCCCACCGCATTGGACCTGGAATTGACTGGCAAACAAGTGCGTGCCGATCGTGCCAAGCGCCTCGGCATTGTTGATCTGCTGGTGGATCCTCTTGGACCTGGTCTACAGCCAGCCGAAAAAAACACCATCGAGTATCTGGAAAAGACAGCGGTGCAAGTGGCCAACGATTTGGCCAGCGGTAAACTACGTGTAAGTTGCAACAATGAGAAGAAATAAACTTGGTTTTGAATCATCGCTTTCTTTGAACAGGTGAAGCGTGAGAAAACTGGCGTGGCCAACAAACTGCAATCTCTCATCATGGACACTGACTTCGTGAAGAACAAAATCTTCGATACGGCACGCAAGCAGGTGATGAAGGCATCCGGCGGTCTCTATCCTGCGCCCCTTAAGGTGAGTTTGAAGGAACAAATATTCTCCAAGCAGTTGCTAAATTTCCTTTACTTAACAGATTCTTGATGTGATTCGCACGGGAGTCGACAAGGGTGCCGATGCTGGCTATGAGGCCGAACGCAAGGGATTCGGCGAGCTGTCGGCTACGCCTGAATCGAAGGGACTCATCAGTCTGTTCCGTGGACAGACGGAGTGCAAAAAGAATCGCTTTGGTAAGCCGGAGCGTCCCGTCAAGACTGTAGGCGTTCTGGGAGCTGGTCTCATGGGTGCCGGCATTGTTCAGGTATCTGTGGACAAGGGCTATGAGGTTGTCATGAAAGATGCCACCGATGCTGGTCTTGCACGTGGTATTGGACAAGTGCAAAAGGGTCTGGAGACGGCGTTGAAGCGTAAACGCATCACAGCCCTGGAACGCGATCAGACACTTTCGCATTTGCTACCCACTTTGGACTACAACGATTTCAAGTCGGCTGACATTGTGATCGAAGCTGTCTTCGAGGATATCAATATCAAGCACAAGGTTATTAAGGAACTGGAGGCTGTTGTCCCCCCGCATTGCGTCATTGCCACCAACACCAGCGCAATTCCCATTACAAAGATTGCAGCTGGAAGCTCAAGGCCCGATAAGGTAGTGGGCATGCATTACTTCTCGCCAGTAGACAAGATGCAGCTGCTGGAGATTATCACACACCCGGGAACATCGAAGGACACCATTGCACAGGCTGTCGCTGTTGGTCTCAAGCAGGGCAAGGTTGTGATCACTGTGGGCGATGGCCCTGGTTTCTATACCACGCGCATTCTGGCCACCATGTTGTCAGAGGCAATTAGGTAAATCAGGCTGACTTTCTCTGGCTTATTTTCGCTTGTTAATCCCCTTCTTTTATTTAGACTGCTGCAGGAGGGCGTGGATGCCAAGGAACTGGATCAGTACACCAAGAAGTTTGGTTTTCCCGTTGGTGCTGCCACTCTGGCCGATGAGGTTGGCATTGATGTGGGTGCCCACATTGCTGTGGACTTGGCCAAGGCATTTGGCGACCGTTTCAGCGGTGGCAATCTGCAGGTCATGCAGGATCTGGTGCTGGCCGGTTTCCTCGGCCGCAAGTCCGGCAAGGGCATCTTCCTCTACGATGGCCAGAGCAAGGGCAGCCGTCCCATCAATACAGATGCTGTGGAAATTGTAAAGCAGAAGTATGCTCTAGTCTCGAAGGGTGCCAACACCCCCGAGGATCTGACACTTCGCTTGGTGTCGCGTTTTGTCAACGAGGCGGTGCTCTGTCTGGAAGAGAAGATTCTCGACAGTCCGTTGGAGGGTGACGTTGGCGCCGTATTCGGTCTTGGCTTCCCACCATTCAGTGGCGGCCCATTCCGCTGGGTGGATCTGTACGGAGCTGGCAAATTGGTTAGCAAAATGCAATCATATGCCGAACTCTATGGAGCACCATTCAAGCCCGCCCAGACTCTGCTGGACATGGCCAAGGATCCAGCCAAGAAATTCTACCCCAAGACTGGAGGCGCATCCAAGTTGTAAGGAGTCACTACAGCAGCTACAACAACTGTCGACATTTAGCTTTAAAAACCTTCAACCCTTTTTGTAGCAATTTGCATTTTTCTCAACCGATCCGATCGCCGAATAATTGTTGATTTAATCTTTAGGCGACTATAGTTAACAATAAATAAATATACGATATCATCTACTATTTTCATACATCCATTTATATATGTTTTCTTTATATTTGACACGACTTTGAGCGACTTTAGGAATTACTCGCCCTTTTTCTTAACGATTCTTTGTACATCGATTCTATATCTCTTAACCTATTTGTATATGCGTAACATTCATGTCTATGTACAAAGCGTCTTATACACGATATAAACATATACTATACATAGGTTGATATATATGTAAACAACAATTAGTTACAAGTAGTTTTACCTTATGATCTAGAACTAACACATTGAGCACACAACACATGGACAGACGCATGCCTCGAGACCTGGAAAGCTAAAGTGGAAATCTGTAGTATCAGAAAAGTGAATCAGGAGAATATAGACCCCTCTTTAAACAGTCGAACTAGCTATAATTGTTTTTAAAATAGCCTTAATCGTCTATTCGCAACTGAACTTTCAGAAATCTTTTGGATCAGTATTAACGCTATGGTGGTAAAATTTTAAATAAACCTGCGTACCACAGTAAGACATATTGTTACCAAGTTTGGTAGACAGATATTGCAAAATCAACTTGGCTGTTGACGCTAATCAAGAATACCTATTCATATATACGATTAGAGGTCGGAAATGCCTCCAACCGCCTTTGCGGCTAGCACATAATAACAATACCCTTCTATCCCATGAGTAGGGATATAAAAATCTGTTCAGATACAAATAAACCAAAATACAGGTCAACAGAGGAGCTCGAGTATCGTGTATGAAAATCATTAAGTAAGCTTACTTGTACCATTTCTAGTCCTAATCAACTAAGGAGAACATTCCCCTAAATTCTTTTTGGTATTTTTCCACAGATTCCCACAGTATTCCAAACATCTTTCCAGCTCATGAGGCACTCGCACTTTTTACTTTCGTCTATAAACTAATTAAATTTCTTAACGCATTTACTTGCGCCAATCCCGTGCAGAATTATGACGCTGTCGGCGGCCTGAAGTGGTGCTACTGCCACTGCCTCCTCCAGCAGATGCACCAACTGCCGTTGGCGCTGTGGCACTGCCGCCACTGCTGCTGCCAGCTGCGCTGCCGTTGAGCATAGCGCTGCCATTGTAACGCTCTTGGGATGGATAACGCTCAACCACATCATCGATGAGCTCCAGTATGCCGATCTTAAACTTGCGACGCTGTTGCGGAGTCAGTGCAGCAATATCCGGCAGAATGCTGCGAAAGAACTCCATGTCTGTGTGCTCCACGACACTGAGGCCGCCAAAGTAGGCGACGTCACCGCTCGTCGTCGTTGTGGCTTCGCATTCCGTCTTGATGCGCTTAGCACTGCCCGGCTCGAAGTGGGATTGCTGGTGGAGCTGCTGCTGCTGTTGTTGTTGTTGCTGGTGATGATGATTGAGGGAATGCGCTGACTGATGGTGATGATGATGCTGCGGACGCATTGGAGTCGATGTTGCATCATCGTAAATCAGATCCTGTCCAGACTCGGCCAGTTGGACGTCGGGTATGAAATTCTGTAGACTACTCGCACTCGCCGTCTCACTCTGAGCAGGCGAAGCGGGCTGAATGGGATTCTCCACAGTTCGATGCAGTCCCAGGCTAGCAGCTATGGCCGGATCAAAGGCATCGATGGTCTCCTCGTCATCGTTCTCTGACATCGAATGCTTCAGTTCCATACTTTCATTTTTGATATTGTTGTTGTTGGTGGTGTTCAGGTTATTATTGTTGTTGCAATATAAATGCTCCTGCTGATGCTGCTGGTGTTGTTGCAGCTGTTGCAACTGCTGCTGATGTTGCAACTGCAAATGCTGCTGCGAGAACTGATAGAGACTCACCAAGCTGTTGTTGCCATCCAACGAGTTGCGCGTCGACTTGAGGAAGGGGAGAAGGAACGCCATGTGCTCGGTCAGGTAGTAGGGTTTGTGCTGCGGCTCCGATCCGCTCTGCTGCTTGATGTAGCGCGAGAGGCAAGCACGAAGATTGCGCCATCGCTCCTTGCAGTGTATGACTGGGGAATGGGAACTGATTAGTGTGTGTGTGCAAGAATGTACAGACTATCGGTAACTCACCACTCTCACAGGTCTCTGTCGATATAAGCGCCCAAGCCTTCTCCTGGTTGTCTCTGTAATGTTGAAGAAAGAAAAAGCATTAAATTGTTATCACCAATGCATTGGTTTAAAATATCAGCGTGACCAGTCGTGATAGACGAAATTTTACATAAATAAGTTTATCGATATAATTGATTGTAAGCCAGTGTTGTAAGTAACACGCCATTAAAAAGGACATTTAAATATTATTATCGTTCTCGGTGCAGGGTTGTTTATATACTGACGATATTTCAAATTCAACCTTTATTTGAAATTATTCCTTGGTCGTGTTAATTATTATAAATGACAGCTGGTTTAAAATTGATTTTAACTCGATAGACGAATCGATATGCCGGGATAACGAAATGCATTTACTTGGCATGCCGATTTTTAGGACTATTCAAAAATTATGATATTGAAAAGGACAGAAGTATCCCAAAAAAGCCCTGTCTGGCAACATTGCACAAAGTGCTTATATTAATTTGAGTTTACATTCGTATTTTTAGACGATTTCTGCACGACTCACGCCTCAATCACGCTGCCATCGCTGGCACTCACCTGTTGCGATACTCGGGCACTTTCTTGTCGTAGAGACAACGATGCGTGCGCACCAAATTAACAAATCGTATGTTGAAATCCTCGTCCGCTTGCATGACACGATTTGTGGATGTGGATCCTATGTGGGCTGCAGTTGTTGCACTCAAATTGTTGTCGTACAATGTTGCTGTTGCTGCCTCTGCTGCTGCACCTGCTGCAACGGCTACTGCTGCTGCTGCACCAGCGGCGACAGCTGCTGCGGCTGCTGCCGATGTTGTTTGTCGATAATTGTTGTTGCTGCTGTCGTTGTTGTTGCTACTGTTGCAATTGTTGCTGTTGTTGCATTTGATGCTGCTGGTGCTGCTGCTGCCACTGCTGTTGTTGCTGGGCGTTGAGGTGGTCATATTCGTTGCACAGCCTGTTGTTGTTGCTCGTTTTGTGTTGCCGCTGTTGCTGCTGCCTGTTAATTACAGAATGTGCAATCAGTTTGCTGTTTAATGTTGCAATTTTGCTGATGTCGTTGTTGTTATTGTTATTGTTGTCGACAGACACTGATAACAACGACGACTGTTTTGCAAGCCAGCAATCGTTACTGTTGTTGTAGTTGCTTTTCTTGTCGTCGTCGTTATTGTTGCTGTTGTTGTTGGTGTTGTTGTTGTTGTTGTTGTTATTACAAAGTCAGAACAACAAGCGAGAAACGTTTGCTCAATTCGCTTCGTTACGTTTCGTTCCGTGAGCTGCTGCTGCTGCTGCTGCGTCGGCAAAGGCAACAACAACAACAACAGCAGCAGCAACGTCAAGTGACGACAGCAGAGCTTTTTGCAGCTGTTGTTGTTGCTGCTGCTGTTGCTGCTGTTGTCATAACTATGTATATTTTATAGCTGTTGTTGTTGTTGTTGCTGCTGCTATTATTATTTCTCTGAACAGTTTCGTGACAAAGACAGCGGCAACATTGTTTATTTTACGTATTATTATAGCCGCAATTCCAGCGACAACAACAGCAACAACAACAAATCATAATAAATAACTGGCAATTTGACTATACCATAGTTGTTGTTCTTGCTGTTTGTTTTGTTGTTGTTGTTGCCTTTATTGTAACAAGTTCCTGCCAGGTTCTTGCGCTATTGTTGATAACAACAGCAGCAACAGTAACAGCAGCAATAGCTCTGCCAGCAACTGAGTGAGTATATTGAGTGTATTCATATTCACTTGCCAAACGAATCATTTAATGATTCGTTGCTTGTTGCAACAGCTCAGTCTGTGTTGCTGCTGTTGTTGTTGCAGTTATTGCGACTACCTGTTTTGATTCTAATCAACCCACTCAGTTTGCACTGTCTGCCTCCTTTGCTCTGTCTCTGTTTCTCTCCCTCTCTTTCGTTCACTTGCTCTCTTTGTGTGCCCTCTCTTTAATGCTCCCTCTCTTTCTCCCTCGCTCTCTCTCTCTCGCTCTCACCCACTTTGACTGTCGCTCAAATCTTTAACAAATTTTTCCCGCCACTTTCAGCACCTTGCGCTAAGCCCAGAGCAGCAGTTTGGCACAAAAACAACGTGCGCACAGTGGTACAAGTATGATGGATTATTGGATTTGTATGAGTGTTTTTTGAAAATGATTTATTTACGATAGAATTAATTTAGAATTGACTATCTTATTTATTTTTTGAAATAGCTTTTTTTAATTGTTGATAAACTGATAGTTTTGTTTTTTATAATATTGATTGACTTTTGTAAAATGATATTGTTGTTATTTATTCAATTGTAATTTAATTGAAATTGAATTATATTTTGAGATATCAATGTTTTTTGGATTATTTTAATCGATAAACATTTTTTTTTTATTTGTTTGGCTTAATTTTATTGATTATAATATGTTATTTCTTCCTATTCTCTTTTGTAATATTTACTAAAAGATTTGATTGATTACGTTGTTTGTTATAATTTCATTTATGTGTATGTTTATATTACTTTTTTATTTATAATATGTATCAGTTTTCCCTACACAAGAATTACTGTACACGTATTCCCAATTTTTTTAGGTTATGTTTTAATGTTTATTGCCTTGTTTTTTCATATCTCTTGTACGACGATATTGTTTGTACCAGGCACATGCTGTGCTGGCTGTGCTGCTGTTCTTGTGCCCACTGTGTCGCAGTTGTTATGTTGTTTTTGTCGTCATCATTATTATCAACATTGCCAACTTCATTATCATCATCTACGCTGCGCGCGTGTTTCGGTTCTGGTTGCTGTTGTTGCTGCTGCTGCTGCTGTCGCTATTGTTGTTGTTTTTGTTAGCGTTGCTTTTGTTATTGCCATAGCGCTGCTGCTGCTGCTGCTGCTGTTGTCGTCGTCGTCGTCGTCGTCGCTGTCGTCGTTGTCGCTGTCGTATGTTCTGTATTATTCGTCATTTGTTTTTGTTGTTTTCGTTAGTTTTGTTTGTTCGCCTTTAACAGTTGCCAGCGTCGCTGACGCAGCAGCAGCAGCCGTCGACGGCGACAGCAGCGGCAGAGCAGCGCGCTATATTGTTTTGTTATTGTAGTTTCTGCTGCTGCTTGCTGTTTTCTGTGCCTGTTGTTGTTGTTGTTGTTGCTGCTGCTGTTGTTGTTATTGTAGTTGTGCCGCCTGCGCAACTGTTCATATTGTTGCTGCTACTGTTGTTGTTGTTGTTGTTGGGGAGAGGGCAAACAGTAAACTAGCTGGCGATATTAATTGTATTTTGTCTATTAACATAAAATACATGTGCGCGATTGCCTCTGTGTGTGTGTGTGTGTGTGTGTAAGCATATTTGTACAGCCACAACAACAACAACAGAAAGAGCAACAACAACTTGAGCAGCAAACAGCACACAGAAAGTACAGCAACGTGCAAAACAAGAAACGACAAAAACACAGCAGCAGAACAACAACAACAACGTCGACAACAACAACAGCAATGACGACAACAACAAAAACAGAATATTTCTAAAGCTAACAAAACAGACAGACAAAACTTGCAGAAATGCCCGGCCCCCTTCTGCCCTCCCCCGCCTCCTTCTTCACCCACTCTAGCTGTCCCTCTCGCACCGCAACACCTCCCTCAGCCACAGCCACAGCAGCAGCGGCGCAGGCAGAGGCAGAGGCAATAACTTTGTTAGATAGAACAAGAACAACAACAAGAACAAGAGCAACAACAACAAGCATGACAGCAGCAGCAGCAGCAGCAACAAAAGGCACAACACACACTCACACACACGTGCGTCTGCACACACACACACATGCACACACAGGCAGGCACACAGGCAGACAGACATACGAACAGTTACACTATGGCACATAGAATTGTTCTTGTTGTTGTTGCTTATCTGGCCAAGGCATTGTTGTTGTTGCTGTAGCTGTTGTTGTTGTTGCTCGGGTGGTTTTTGTTTTATTTTTATGTATTTCGAAAACATTTTCTTGCAAATTTCGTTGCCATTGTTTACTTTACCTGTGTGTTCTATCTCTCTCTCCCTCTGTCTCTCTCTCTCTCTCTCTCGCTCTTGTGTTCCTTCGACGCGTTTTCAAAAAACCGTTTTCCGTTTTCAAATTCGCGCTTATTTTTTTCGCACGAAAAACGGCGCCAAAAATGTTCACTGTGACAGCGACGGCGATGACGACTGCGGCAGCGGCGGCTCGACAAACGAACAAATGGACAAACTGACGTAACGTACAACAAAAAGTTGCAGTTTCAATTTCAATTTCGATTTCAATTTCAGTTTCAATAATATTCGCGTTATTCACACTGTCGCGTATGTTTCACGTTTCAAGCGACGAAAGCGACTAAACACACAGATACTCAGTATCTATCGGCTACAGTAGAACACAACACAATAACAACAACAGCGTCAGCAGCAGCAGCAGCAGCAGCAGGCGGCAGCAGCAAGCAGGCAGCGGCAACGACGAACAGTGGGCCACGCGTGTTATTGAGGTGCTGACTATTTTGCGGTTTAACTTCGGCATAATTTATTTATAAATATTTTGTTTAGTTATTTTCTATTAGTAACCATATATTTTTGTGATGCACTGTAAAAACTGATTTCTCATAAAAGTTGCAAGTTTAATGAAATGTTAAAATAAAAATAAATATTTAACATATTACAATCGAGGCATATTAAAAAACATTTTATATATTGTTAACATGAGTGGTATTTTACGAACACATGAACGTATATTAAGTCCTTCAAATTTTACATTCTCACTCTAAATTCTTATGTTATTGAAATTATAGTATTTAATTTTTAATTGTATAAAAAATTGTTTATTTTTAATCAATTTATCATTTAATCATTTTAGGACTTTTTATAACATATTTCCAAAGCAAAAGAATTTGCAAACAGTTTACGCTGCTTGTACCACTGTGCATCGACTATAGCAAACAGAGAACAACGCACAAAACGCTGCTCTCTTGCTCTCTGCACACACACACGCACGCACATGTATACGGACACGCACACACGCACACACTCACTCACGCTCACACAGCTGGCAACAACAAGAGCACAAAATTTATTGTTGTTGCTGCTGGCGAACAACAAATAATACAAACAATACAGACAGACACACATACACACACTCACTCATGCAGGGGCAGCGCAGCAGCAGAGCAACGGCAACTGCGCGCTACAAAATGCAAAGAGACAGAGACACAAAGCAGAAACGACGAAGCAGACGACGACGGCAACGACAGAGCAACAAAAGTTTCCTTCACTGTGGTCCCAGTGGCAAAATAAACGTTGATTAAATTGTTTAATTTATGACAAATCTGAACATATTCCAAAACATAAATAAATGAATAATAATAAATAAATAAATAATAAATTATTACAATTTAAATTTTCTAAACAACTTGTTTACATTCTTAAAAAAACTTTTATACATATATTTACAATATTTTTAAAAATTTATCAATTTTGAATATGTTTCTAATAAATTATCCTTTCATCTTTAAATAAGTCGCATTTTCATGCTCGAAAGCATCCAAAATTCCTTCCATATGTTCCTAATCTCACTCCTATAAAACGTAGCCCAAGGTGCATTGTTGTCTATGTGTGTGTGTGTGTGCGCATCCACCCGAAATGAATTTCTAACTCTCAGCGAACATTGAAACAGAGACAGTTCGCATTACTCGTGCGCTCTCACCCTGTCTCGCTCGCACTAAGAATAAACAAAGCGATAAAGCAAACAGAAATACACGCGAAAATGCTGTTGTTGTTGCTGCTGTACGAAAAGCTCGTGTGGCTCTGCACAAAGTTTGTTATCATTGTTGCTATGTTAATGCTCGTTGCATGAGTTGGCGCAAAAGCTCTTTTTGTTGTTTACATTTCGTTGAGGGAGAAAAGCTTGCAAAAGCTTTTGACAGACAAGGCGCCATTAGAAACCGTTGCGTTTTTAAAACTGCAGTGTGGCAACGATTTTATTGCAATTCGATGACATATTATCGCCAGCAGGATGCACTCGCATAGTTATCGAAAATGCTTCTTTTATCATTGTACTTAGCGATCGCACTTGTGCCTGTTAGTGATCGTACTTGGAACTGCGATAACACTTCGTCGATTAAACGTAATTCGTTACTCACGTATCGAGAGTTTGTATACGAAGTTATTGCCTAACTTCCGTTCTCTCATTCTATTTACTCTAACGACCAATAAGCTCAATTAACTTAGAATATTTAATGTCTTTCGCGAGCTTTTGCAGCGCCTACCCCAACCAAGAACATAAGCTAACAAAGCCAACCTAATGATTTGTTTACAACTTTGTTGCGGCTTTGACTGTCTGTGTGCCTCTCTTTCTCTTTCCATGTCTCTCTATGTCCTTTGATGGCCCACTGAAAGCTCATCACGGAAAATTCAATAAAAAGGAGGCTCGTTTCTGTTTTGGCCTACATGCAAGGCACGAGTCGAGCCGAGTGGCCATGCCGAGTCGAGCCGAGGGTAACTTGGTCAGCGGTGGCAGAAGCTTCAAGTGCAATCCTCGAGGACGCTTTAAAGCTGGCGAACTTTCGAGTCGTGTCCTCAGTTGGCAAAGGACAGTCGAGAGTGGCGCAAGTCCTGCCTACGCGCGCCCCCGAAAGCACACAACACTTTTTTAGCTCGTCGCCCGTGTCAGTTACGCGCTGTGCTGGTGTTAGTGCGTGTGTGTGTGTGCATTCAAATATTCGTCATGAATTATTAAAAGCAATGTGGAAAATGGAAAATTTTTAAGTGAATGCTGGCAAAGACGAGCCGCAAAATGTAAGCAAAAGTGTGGCAGGAAAACTTGATTTTCCCAAGACTTTTTATTGCACTCGCCGCAGCAGCAGCAGCAACGAAATGCATTTATAAAGCGCATTTAGCGCGCTCTCTCACACTGCTTCTCTCTCTCTCTCTCTGTCTTTCTCTGTTGCTCTCTTGAGACTGCCCTCGGCACTTCTCTACTCTCTTTCTCTCGTGTAGAGTTTCGATTTCGTTGGCAAATCGAAGCGAAGCAGAGCGAAACGAAACGAGAGCCGGGAGGGGTGTGGGGGGAACAGCGATTATTGTGGGTGCCGTTGCTGCGGCTACCTGTAGATGCCACTCTCGACTCCATGTGTGTGTGAGTTGATGTGCGAGTGTGTGTGCGTGTGTCGGTGGCTAAGTGACAGTGGCCTGGCGAGTCCTTGAACAGGGTTTTTATTGTTAAAACATCATTGCGTCGCGTTTGCCCTTGTCGTCTTGCTCTCTCTTTCGCTCTCTCTCTCTTTGTCTCTTTGTCTCCCTCTTTCGCCCTTCGGCCTCCATTTCCGACTCTAATTAATCTATAATTCAAGGTCCAATGAGTCCGTCACGAAGGTTAAACATGACGAACTGCTGCTCCTCGAGACATTATGAGCTTTTCTCTCTAGTATATACTAGAATTCTAGTATATACTTTCATCCGTATCAGGGGGCATTGCAGGGCATTCGGAATTAATGGGATTGCCTTCGGTAAGACAATCAGCTTAAAAACTTTTTCCGAATTGACATTGCGCTTAGGAGCAAAGTTGCCTCGAGGCTGGCAAAATCAAACAAGTTACTGCTCGTTTGCAGTTCGAAATAATCCTGCTGTCAATATTGACTTACACAGAGTTCAATCATTTTGCAATTAAGCAAGAAAATATGTTGAAAATAGTGTAAGGAGAATGCTTCATGAGCAGAGAAATTTATATGAAATACTGTAAGGGAAATGCTTCTTGAGTTATGATGTCATTTAAGGTGAATTTCTCTAATCTATTTGCATATGAAATCATTTTATGCTATGCAGAAGGTATTTATGTTCACCAATAGATGATCCAATAAATAATAAATATACCTGGTCTGCTTAAAAGTCAGCTTGAAAGTGGCTGAGTGTTTTTGTTTCCTTGTCTGTAAGATACTCAAATGAGTCTTGTATATGACTCGATGCTAGCCAGAGGGATCATTATTATCATTGCTGTAGATCGATAATTTTGTTCATTCCAGATGTTACTGTCAAGTTAAAGATATCTCAGCTTTCCATACAAGATATTTGATCTCTAAGATCTATAAAATTGTTGCTGAATTCTCTTAAATTTTTAGTTATTTTAAAAATAAAGTAGTATGCACCCCACACCTACTAAATATTGGTTTGATAATCCTATGAAAATATTTCTTATTTGTTTATTAATATAGAATTTATGGAGCAAAGGATTTCCAATAATATAATAATCGGAAGAAGAATAAGTAAATAGGATCTTAAGCATTTTTCTTCTTTATTATATTAAAATTAATTTACTTAATCATAAGTTTCTTTTTATTCAACATTTTTCGTTTTATTAATATTTTAAATTTTATTTTAAACTGAGAAATTAAGATATTTTTTGCCCCTTTAATTTATTAATGGAACTCGTACATCTAAAAAACCATTCTAAAAATCCATAAAAACTACAAAATATGCCGCCAAGAAGTTTATTTCCCACTGCACTGAGAAATTTGTCTTGGAACAAGAAATAATTTAAAGAAGACGAAAAATGTCACGCTTGAGAATTCTGTTTTGTTATTCAACGCGAGGATTTCTTTTTGGGACACATGGCACAATGTAATTGGGATTCGTACTGTGCCTCCTTCCACTCGAGACTCTGCCACATAAATTGCCAGCTACAATATTTAAATTCCTGACGCGGCGTCGAGGATAAATCCCGTTCTCCGCAGACACAACCGCAACTAAGAACGCGAAGCATTAGTGAAACGGCCAACGAAAACTGCTTCACACACACACACGCCAGCAGTAATACAGACAGAGGCGCAACGAGTGTAACACTTGACGTTTTAAAGAACCGCATTACGCATACGCCACGTTGCCGTTGAGGCAGTCTGGCAACTTCGGCTTGCGCCATAACAAAAACAAACAAACAAACAAAGAGCCGAAGAAGAAAAAAGCTTTTCATTGCTGGCCATTAGCGCTCACAGTGCTCTCTCCCTCACTCACTCTGCCACTCAAACTCAGCTGTGCCCCCTCGCTCTCTCACTCTCGCTCTCTCCCGTGCTGCCTGCTGTCCCTCTCTCTTGCACTCACACTCTCTATTTTGTTCGCTCTCTACTTGCAGTTTGAAAAAACACGAGAGTGTGCGTTATTTTTTTCGGGGTTTTTCCTGCGCTGCGTCGCCGTCGCCGTCGCCGCAGACAAAAACATTTTCGCTTGAGTAGAAAATTTCAATGATTTTCATTTTCCGTCAGTGTGAAACGAACCAAGAACCCAAACGAAACGAACGCGCGCGCACAAACCACAACACAAGAAAGAAAGCCAAGAAACAACACAGCAACAACAACAACAACAACAAGAATAACGCACACAATTAACACGCACACCCCTTGACCTCCCGCCCCCTGCGCACACTAAATACTTGTACTTATACGTGTCTTATAAACAATAATCATTTCATTATACCGAAAATTAACAATAAATAAGCGAAGGAAATTCTCGAGAGCAACAAAGGAATCCACAAGTAGCCGACGCAGAGCAGAGCCCCGACATATAAATAAACAGCCCGAGAAATACCTAAATATACGCCATTTAGTATCTATGTGCCCCAAGAGCATACACAGTCTATATAGTATATAGACGACAACTGCATTGCATTTGACATTGGATGAGCTCTCGGGGAAAACGTGTATCGAATCGGAATATTTATCGCTTTTCGTGCGGACTCTTTGGCATGATTCTTCTCGTTTGATTTGGCGGCATTCTCCTCATCGGGATCAATTTGCGATGTGAGTGCGAATATGAATATATGTATATATACACTGTATAAATGAGTAACCAGTTGAATGTTCTCTTTAGATTAATTACTTAGCATTTATAAACATCGATCATTTTAAATCATTTCGACTCGAAAATATAAATAATGTTTTGGCATATTTATTTTTTATGAAATGTGGATTGATTGCTGAACATATATAGCATATAGAATATATATCTTTAACTGAGGGTGATTTCTGAATACTTATTCCCCATTAAACTAAGGCATATTCCTTAAATTATTTGTGAAAAGTGATTTTGATAAATCGTTCACTGAATTATTCTGTAGTATTATTTAAAAGGTACATCCGTTTATATGCCAAAGATTTGTTTATATTTTAATAATTGTAAGGGATGAATTGAAAACAGTATTTTATTTATATTGCTATGATATCATTTAAACACATGTATTGTAGATTAATTATGTTCCCCCATCCAATTTGAAGTCGTCAGCCTTCCTTTGGCTCATTAAAACATAATTCCCATTGTAATTACTTAGTATTTTTACTTACGTATTCGATCTATTTTTGTACCTTATTCATTTATGATTCATAACGCGTCATACCTTAAGCTATATATAAATCGCAGCGTCTGATTCTTTTACCCCCCACCGCCACACGTGGAAGTCGGCAATCTTTGTTTTATGAATATTTGATCAAATTAGCTTCGTGCTCTGATAAAGAAATCGAAATAACAAACATTTTCCTGAATCGAAAACACCTGCGTCACACACATGAATCCCCCCTCCCCTTCCATCTCCTGCCCAAGGGGTGCAGCCTTTTTCCAATTGCTACTTACCTGCACTCTTCTTATTTGTCGCATATGCTTGTTATACCCAGGGAGGGGAGTACACCAAAGGGGTGTATTCAGTGTTAGAATAGGAGACATTCAGTTTGGCATTTCTTTACAGTTTGTTTTGCAAAGATCTTGAGAATTATAAGGGCTGCAGATGTGAAATTTTGTTTGTAGTTTACTGAATGTTAGATTTATATGAAATTCATATTGAATCAGCGATATATCTTCATGTTCTTTAAATAATCAGAACATTAATAGATATATATATATAATATATAATATACTTATCAATTGTAGAATACACAAGATTGCAAGCTGTCTTATTACGGGGTATCTCTCAGTGTAGTGTAGTTGCCTCTTTTGCTTCTTTATACTTGGGACTTACTGCTGCCACGGGGCGTATGAGTGTTTTATACGCTTTTATGCCAGAGTCGCACTCACACAAGTCACACAATCAACCGGCTGTGTCTCTCTATATTTCCCCCTCTCTCTCTCTCTCTCTTTCCCCTTTCCCTCTTCCCTCTATCCCTTCTCCCTCTCTCCCTATATTTCTGTTTGGCTGTCAATTTCAATTTCGCACAGGTGTGTGTGTGAAGGAGAAAGGGGAGAGAGACAGAGAACGACAGAGCACCGGAAGCAACTGCAAACTGCGCTTCATTGCAACAGACTGTCTGTCTGTGTGTGTGTGTGTGTGTGTGTGTGGGGCCTGTTTTTAGGACGGCACTTGTTAGAACGGAAACGGATATCCTGGTGTGCTCTCTGCACAGTTCGCTGGCGCTCGCTCAGCGCGCGCGCCTCCTGTTTGTCATTTCGTCAAAGCGTCCTTCAGAGCGCAGGAAATTTTAAATTGAATGTGCACCCTAACCTGCATCTCCCCCTCCCACCTTCCACTATCACCTTCCCCCTGTCATTCGTCATTCTCTCTTTCTCTCTGTGTTTGTTTGTTAGCTTGTTTGTTCGCCTTTGTTGCTCTCTCCTTTTCTCATGCCCCTCAAGGGTCTACGTACGCGGCCCCTGGCCAAGATTTGTGGGCTTTAACTGAGGATTTGTGTGCTCAGGCCTTGTGGCTGATTGTCCACTAAGCGAGCAGCTAAGCGAGCACAGCATGCAAAGGGCATATCAGTAAGGGGCGCATCAAGTGCAGGCAGGGGTCAGAGGTCAGGGGGCAGCAGGTAGAGAGGAAAGCAGGCGGAAAACTGCTTTAAAAACTGCAGGCCAAAGCATAAAGTAGAAACGATGCAATAAACATATACATGTTGGGGTTAAACGACTGTTAGATACCCTGCTTTTGACTCAGATAATGAGGCTTTATTCTTCATTGAATTCATATACTCAGAGCTCTTATTATTAACATTGATTTGCTGAATCTGTTAAAGTTTTTATTTATTTTAAAAAGAGATTTAATAGGAGAGTGGACGTATCATCAAGGTGATTCTTCTGAGCTGGCGATATGGAGTCCAAAAACAAACATTGAGTTCCCCACGAACCTCCTCCTTGAAGTATTTGCCATGTACATTGCTGAAATAAAAGTAAATCCAATTAAAACAAAAAGAATAAAGTAAGAACAAGTTAAATACTTGCCATCCGTAACAGTTCTTGTACCACCAGCCACCAGTTCCATCGGCACAATTGATGCCACATGCATCGTTGTCATTATCGTAAGTGGAGAACATTTGGTTCACGTGATATTTCAGTTCGTCTCTGGCATTTCCCGTGAAGGATCCCACACTGAGCAACCTGTATTTATCCTCTTCTCCTGCAATGCTGAAGTTGTCGTATCGAGCGTAGAGAGTTCTGCCAAGCCATTCCTCCATGTGAACGTAGAGCTCGTGGGGTTGATCGCTGGTTAGACGATATAGCTTCTCGAGGCCCAAAAAGAAGTCACCGGAGTATGAGCCAAAACCATTCTTATATGCTTCCCAGTCCCTGGTGAAATTCTCTTCTCCATTAATGCGATTTTCTATGACCAACCAACCGAGTCCAGCCAACTCACTATCACACAGTACTGTGAAGCTATCGAAATCGGGTAGTTTGACATTATAAATTCCGTTCGAATCTCCACAAGTAATGCAACGATTCGGTTCATTTTCATTCTGTTTAATTTGCTCTTTTAAGTAAGCGACTTCCTGTTCATATTGTTGAATACTTTCATTCTGTTTCGTTAGCAAAACTTGACACTCCTCAATTCTTGTTTCATATTTCTTTATAGCTTCTTCTTTACTTAGTATTATTGCTGAGAGTTCAGTAATCTTTGCAGTATTTTCTGCAATGGTGGTATTTTTTATTTGCAACTGAATCTGAGTCTCATTCAATTTGACTTTACAGTTCTTCAGAGCTTTGTCTTCGCCAAAGTTCATAGTTAGAGTTTCTAAATGATTCTCGAACTTAGTGTGTTGCCTTTCCAATGTCTCTTTTAATAGTGTTTTAAGTTGATGTAGTTCACTGTTGACTGATGCTACAACTTTTTTGAAGACACTGTTGGTATTCTGCAGTTCAGCATTTATAGTTTGCAGGTCTTTGATATGAACGTCCTTACTTAAGGCGGCAGTTCGTAGCGAAACTATTAGATCATCTTTTAATTTCCCCTCGGAGATTTTCAGCTGTTCAAGTTCTTCACGCATATTGGTTATTTCCTGGTGTTTGAAAGGGATTGAAATAAAGTAAAAGAGATAAAAACAAAGTTAAGCAGATTATAATGTTTATATTAGAGATAATACAAATGTTCATTGGGCTATCTTGAATAAGGTAACGTATCGATAAAGTTCGGTTTAATCCATTTAAATTATAAATCAACTGCAACTTCTCACAAACATTTGAAATACAACATTTTCTTTGTCTCTACATCAATATAGTTCTTCTTAAAGACAGTCTTTCTACCTGCTTGTTGTCACTGCCAAATGCAGAAGAACCGACAGTCAGAAGCAGCATCCAAAAGTAGACCAAAGTTATATGCATTTTGTGGTATAAAAACATATAAAATAATATATAGAATAACTAAACCGCACTCGACAGGAATAATAGAGAACTGAAATTATATTCAGACTGCGTAAATGGAAGAAGATTCGCGTCTGACTGAGTGAGACTGATAACGACTTAGGTCAAGTTCAAAGCGTTCAAATTTCTTTGTTTAAATTATTTATTTATTTGGAATCTAAAAACAAACAGCAGTTTAGTAAAATTCGCTTTATATTTTATATAATATATTTTACAATTCAGGGAATTATATATTATATGTAAGTGAAGTAGATTACTTACACGTAAGATACTTATCAGATCAGTTATAAGTTAATTGAAATTGGAAAGTGCAATAGAAAATCCTAGTTGAATTAAAGCTTTATTTAAGTTGTACGTATTTATCTCTTAGTTAGTTGTGTATGGTATATAAGCTACAACAGTAGGGCTGCTAGGATTTTCTAACACATTTCCCAGCTGATTCTGCAGACTCTCTATTCAACTTTTATTGTCCGTTCGACCCCAACTGCATGCGTTATTTGCCTCCTGTTTTTATTTCCCATCAAGGAACTGTAAATTGTTCTTGTGCCTTGACAATTTTGTTGCTATTCTTGTTGTTGTTGCGCCCAATTTCAGCCTTGGGGCATGAAATGAATGTTCGTTGGCCTTCTTGGAGTTTACGTTTGCAGTGGCCTTTGACTCCGCTTGCTCTCTCTTTCCCCCACTCTCTCTCTTTCGCTTGCTCGACCCCCCGGGGAAGTGATTCATGTGCGCGCCATGACTTCGCTGTCTGTTGTTGTTGTTGCTGCTGTTGTTGTTGCTGCTAGTGCGTGCCACCATGCTGCATATGCGTTCAGATTTATGTGTGTGTGCGCCGCACAACATTACACATGTTTTCTTCCCAGGGCCCTTTTATATAACCAGACTCGACTTCGACCCAATTTCACTTGCGCTGCTGTTTAAACAAATTTCGGCATGCGCCATGTCCCTGCACATCCGCAACCGCATCCGCAATGGCATTCGCATCCGCAACAAAATGACCTCGATTTGGGCATCTGATTTGGGACACAGCCGGGCGCTGCTTAGGATAATTCTCTAGCCAAAGCCTTTCGTCTAGCAAGTGCCTGCTCAAGTCTTGTTGTTGCTGTTGTAATCTCTAGACACACACACACACACAGGCACACACGCAGGCACACATAGATTGCTCGCCTTATCCCGATAAACACTTAACGGCGCAAGTGTCGTCGATTTTCCTTGGCTTTTGTCTTGCGGCTTTTGTGCTTATCGCGGCAATCAGAGCGGACGACAGCGGGACAGTCCTAACTAAATATACATAGGAGACACACACACACACACACACACATGCACACGCACACTCACGCACACACACGCGCACTTGGAGCAGCTTCAAGTTGTTGTTCGTTGTTCTCGTTATTGTTATTATGCCGCCCGCCTGCAGTCAAGCAGCCCCTTAACGACTTTTCTTCCCTGCCTCCCTCTCCCCCTCTCTCTCTCTCTCTGTGTGAGGCCTCTCTGTGTGTGTGTGTGTTGCCTTTCAATCCTTTTGTATTTGACACAACAATAAAACGCTATACAAACACACTTCACACACACTCGCACACACGCACAGTTGCGTAAATATTTCATTATTTATATCGGATTTTTCCGTTTTCAAGTCAAGAAATCGCCGAGTTTGCAGCTTGGCCTGATTCCGAGTCGTTGATAGGAAATGCAGCTTGTGCTCTAGTGGGCAATTAGTGCAGCGATTGCACTCAATCGGGTAAATAAACACCCCCATTGTTAATTTATAATATATGCCATTGATGATCTATTGTTGAGCTAAGCAAATCGGAATATTTAAGCTGTGTAAGCTTCTGCTCCTCTTTCTCCTTCTTCTATCTTTCGTTGGCGTCTCGCTGGCGTATACGTAATATGCGTTAAGCTTCAGCTTCGCTTTGGGCTTTGTGCGACTGTTAAGTTCCTAAATCACAAGTCACAGACAACTTTCTTGTGTGCCAACATCGCCTAAGTAGCTTATGTATCTCTCTCCTAGGGGAATGAGAGGCCTCTTGTTTGCCATTTGTTTCATTATCAATAAGTGAAACATTTCCTTGACTTTTCCTCCCCTCCCCCTCAAAGTATTTTCCATAAATTTCACATCAATCAAAGCGTACAGCAACCTTCTGTATCATTCGCTATCATTTGCCAGGCAGGCACCAGAAGCTGCCACTGAATGACCTTTCATCTCGTACACTCATCATTGTCGGCTGATTGTTTCCTATACCCTGTTTAGGGGAGTGAGCACTGTTGAGGTATATACGAAAAAAAGAAAAGTTGGATTTGAGGTTGCCTTTGGTGCACTATGTCTTTATGAGATAGTGGAAAGCTTAACCGAAACGTTTTAATATGATATTGCGTAACTTACCTTAGCCAAAGGGGTTGGAATTGTGATCTTTGGTCTAGAGTTTGCTATAAGCTTAAAATTATAATAAAATGTGTCCTAAAAAATAAATTATTAATTTATAAAATTACAAAAGTATAAATAACTCTGTCATCCAAAGAAATAGCACCATTAAATTTGGCCTATATATTGACTTAAGCTTATCAAATATACTTCAAAGAGTTTTGAACAGAAATCACTAAATTAACCTCAATGAACTCGGCAGTCAAAGAAGCTATAGGCGTTCAACTTGATATAGAGTTCGGTGAGAGTTGGTAAAGGTTTACAGAATACTAAAAATAGTAATTCAGAATAGAAATCATTAACTAACCTCATTGAACTCAGCATCCCAAGGAGGTAGCATCATTAAATTTGGCATACAGATTGTCTTAAGCTTATCAAATATGATTTTAAGTGATTTCAACAGAAATCACTAAACTAACCTCATTGAACTCGGCAACATAATGAGCTAGGCTTACTAAATTTGGCATAGAAATTACATAAACCTTTACAAACTATTGTATAAAATAACTTACCATATAAACAATAAAACGAATATTGTAATTGAGTATTTGAAAAAAAAGGAAGTCAGGCATTTCAAGCACGAGAATAAAGGGTATCTCGATGTCGAGTGCACTGCTTCCACTTTGTCGGCCTGGCGAAATTCCTTTCGCATGGTTTATTTACGTGTGATTCATGGAATTGAGACTGACGAAGTCGAAGATGAAGACGAAGACGAAGACGAGCAAGAAGACAAGAAAACAAATTAAACGTCTGCCGAAATGGCATGAAGGCAGATAGCCAAAGCATAGGAAGAGGAATGTAGCTGACATGAAAAGCGGAAAAGCCATCAAAATTAAATTATAAAAACGTTTAAATTCATAATTTGGCAGCAGGCAGAGGGCGCCAGTGCGACGCTAGCAACGGCAAGGGGGGCAAAGGTTGAAAGGGGAAAACGCACTTGAGTTTCCAGGCACGTGGCGAAGCGAAGGCCAAAAGCAACAACAACAGCAACGGAGAACAAAGTAGAGAATTTTCTGCTCATATTCGATGTAGCTTATCGCATTTCCCTTCTCTCCCTCCCAACGTCCTGGCTGCCAGCCTAATTGAAACGCAAATTTGATATCCATTTCCCCATTTCATTTCCCATTTCCCATTTGCCAATTAGCATTTTTCATTTTCCATTTCCCTCAATTATAAATTCACTGAGAGTCAATTATGTAATGATGTTTATATGGCAAACGTACCGCACCAGCTGACACTTCCTGACAGACAGGGGGATGGGGGAGAGGGGAGGTGGTGTTCTGGGTTTAAGGTTGGCAGGGCGGGTCAGCTGGGCTGGGCAGCTAGTCATTCTTCTTGGTAGAGCAACCTGGGCAGCCCACGCACGACTTTGGCAGACAGCGGACATTGACGCGCCCCAGAACTGGCGCCCACCCGCACACACACACAGGCACACACACACTAACACACACACCCTGTAGCTCTTCTAGCGCTATTTACCTAGCACACATAGCAGCGTACATGGCCACATGCATAGGCCGGGCCAGCGGCAAAGCGCTGAAAGAGCGCAACAATCAACGCGCTCTCCTTCATTCGCTCTCCCTCTCTCTTTCTCTCCTCCCCCCTCTTTCTCACTCTGCTGCTGCATGTTGAGTGCGTGTCCACTCTCCGCACTGAGCAGCTGTCCGTCCTGTCCACCCTGCCTGCTGGGGAAAACAATGAAAACAATGCGACCGCGAAGAAAATGAAATAAGCGGCAAAGTCTTTGACAAGTGTGGGTTGTGACACAACGTGAATACCCTGCAACCAACTGTTGCATTTGATTATGTTGGAAAACTAGAGAAATTTGAACAGTGACTAAGCAGAAAGAAGGTACCATTTTAAATCAACGTGATGTATTGAAGACAGTTGTGACGAGTATGAGTGATGTCAATTAATCTATTTATTTATTGTTTATTTATAGAATTTTTTCATGAAGATAATTGAAGATATTTAGATAGAATTGATAGATAATAATTACATCTAACTTTTATATAGAGAAGAATATTGTGTAAAGAAATACTAAACTTATATTGATATTAAACTCTTTATCACAATTTCTCCATCTTGTTTTAGGGGTTTTATTTTTTTTTTGTATATTTTCTTTATGAACTGAAATCTCTTGTAGCTAGTTATCATTATTTACCTTAGATATATTATTACTTACTAGATTAAGTTTTTGAAAATAAATACAGAAGAAATACGTTACCATTGATCTCAAACATATTGCTTACATCTACATTATCTCACTCATTATTCACTGCTAATCCCTGTAACCTTTACTTAAACTCTTTGAAATATAGAAATCATTTATCTCTCATATTAAATATTTTCTACTAACGTCACAAAGCACCCCACATAGCCAAGTGACCCGCAAGTTGCCTTTAAGAGCACGGAAACAGTGAAAGGGTGAGCCAAAGAGAACAGAGCAGGAGACAGCACGGGGACAGGGGCAGGCAATATCGTGCTATATTGTCTTTATATACATTTGTTATTTAATTTAGAAATTGTATAACCTGATTACTCGAGAGCATTCCGGCTCCGTTGTCCGCCACATGCACTCTGCATCGGATCCCGGATCGCCCCATTGCGTGTCTTGTGCTTGCTCTCTCACCCTTTTCCCTGAGGAGGAAGTTGCAAAGCGGGTGGGGCGGGGGCGGGGAAGGGTGGCAAGTGAAAGTGCTATTAACGCTGTTTGTGGCTTACATTTTTAATAGCACACTTCAGCTGGCGACAGGGGCAAGGGAAGGGGCAAGAAGAGGTAATTGCATTACATGCGAGACGCGCTAAGTGGGTGATAAGCACTGTGGAATAAGTGTTACCGTTATGTGGACACATAAATTCATCTGCATTTAACACACACATCGCATCGATTCATGTTGGCCACACCTCAGCTCAGTTCGGTTCGGTTTCGAGTCTATGACTCAGTCCACCTGTCATTGGGCCAATTACCTGACGGCGGTGCAAACAAAGCGCCATAATGTCGCTGTATATATGTACCAAAATATATACTATATATGTACAACTGTACACGGCATAGAGCGGGGGCAGATCGGTGAATGCCACCGGCGATTCATTCATATTTTTATGTCTTTATTCTGTTCGAGTGGGCAAACTAATTTATGCCCAAAAATTGCCAACAGCTGTTCGAGAGAGTGGAAAGAGTAAGAGCGAGACTGAGAGAGAGAGTGTCTACTCTGCCACTTTCTCTCAACACTTACTACGGCTCTCTCTCCCTCTCTCTTTGTGGCCGTGTCGCCTTGCAGCTTTGCCGCTTTCCAGTCGTCGATCGGATGAATTCAGCGCGTTGCAGCCCGTGAAAAACTGTTGCGCCAGCTCGTTGGGCATTTTCTTTTCGCCTTGCGAACGTTTCGCATTTGGACGTGTGTCGCGCGTGTCGCTCGCATCGCTCGCAGCATCCGCAGCGTCCATTTACTGCCACAAGTTAGTGTCCACCGGACGTATACGCAACGTAACGCAACGCAGCGCAGCACACAACACGCATACGCCCCGTGCGCTGCCCAGGCAAATCGAATAGCGCAACAACAACAACTACGACAACAACAGCAAACAGCTGCCACTATTACTTCGTGATCGACGATCGCTTTTCCCATTTTCATTTTCCCATCGCCTCAGCCGCGACAGTCGCGCGCTCCGTTCCGTTCCGTTCGGTGTTCTCTCGCGCAGCTCGTCTTCCATCTGTCTTCCGTCTGCTGTCCGTCGGTTGTCGTCTGCCGTCTGCCGTCCGTTGTCTGTCGGTTGTCGGCTGTCGCCTTCGCTTGTTGTCTGCCGTTGTCATTTCCATTCGCTGGCGCACGCGTTGCCAGCTGTCAGCGCCGCGTTTGGAACTGAAAAACGTAAAAACGTTTCAAGGCACGGGATTTTCTTCTTCGGCATTTCGCTCTGCTATTTTTACCGTGTGTGTGTGTGCGTGTGTGTGTGGCCAAACACAGAAAAATTCACATTTTTTAACCATTTGCCCGAGTTTTTATCTATAACGTTGTGTGAGTGTCTCTGTGTGTGTGCGTGTGTGGAAAATTTCGATGAGTTATAAAACAATATGAATCTAATCAAGAGAATCCCCAGCTCAATATCGATACCAAATAATTGCAAATCGTTTGAAATGCGCACACACACACAGGTGTAAATCGCATACTATATATGCATGTGTACACACACACATATAAATGTGTGGTATATAGCTGAATAGCCGAATTGGCAGCTCAGTGGAAAATGGGAAAATGCAAAATGAACGTCTAGGCAGAATACATATGCAAACACACACAAAGCGACGTATATGTTACACCTTGCTGAAACAAATTGCAAATTGAAAGCTGAAAAGATTAAACTAAATTAAAATCAAACTATAAATAACAATAAAATAACATAATAATATAAATAACGATATAAATTAAAGTTCAATCGATACATGCGAGTTTACTGCGAGATTTTTCATTGCAACTTATTCGATTTGGATTAGTAGTCAAATAATATACTATAAACCTTTCAAAACATAAGCAGCCAATCTTAAATTTCATTCAATATTAAAATAGTAAACATATTTAAATTGATTTGTCAATATAGGCAAACTTAATTAACTTAAAACTTCTATATTTTTGTTTCAATTTTGAAAACTTTTCCAAGCAACTCAAAACTTTGAAACATGAAACAAAAATCAACTCGTTTGTCTTAACTTTAATTTTTATTTTTTATACAATTCATATGTTTATAAAATCAAAAAAATGCAATAAAAGAATATCGCAACCAATTCATAATAATTAAATAATATTTAAAAATAATATACAAATTGAAAACGAATAAAAAACAATAAGTTCAAAGCGAAACCTTAAAGTTTTCTAAAATATTTTCTAGAATTGCAAATAAATAGTTGAAAATTATTTAAACAAACGGAAATAGTTGTCAACTGCTTTACTGAATTCCAAACAGGTAAATGCAAAGTAAATCCTAAGCTGCTACGCTGCAAGTGAAGTGTGAAACAACCCAAAATCGATCGATAGTCAGTAAGGGAGAGACAGAGAGAGAGGGGGAGGGACAGAGAGAGAGGCAGAGTTGAGGTGTAACTACAGTAGCTGTTGTACTGCTGCTGTTGGGGTGTTAATACTTAATTTATGCGAACCTATAAATAATTTCGATTTAGAGAATGTGTTGCCTGCCAGAAGGCATACTATATAATACTATATAATACGATTATACGAATAGTGCGCGTTGTGCGAACAGAAATCTGCTAAAAATACCGACAAACTGAATGCTGCGTGTCGCTGTGCGAGTTCCTCTTCACGTGTGTGCGAAGTGTGTGTGTGCGAGGTGTATGTGCGAGTGTAGTGAAGATTGATTGAAATGCAGTCGCTAAAAGTAAATGCAAACGCACAAAACAAACAAAATTTGCTAAACGCACTCGAGATGAGGCGACACAACACGTCGCAACCCTAAAACACACACACGCAACCATCTCCCAGCCCCCCTCTGCACTGCCCTCGGCACAAACGCGCTGCTAACTACGTCAGTCTGTTAGACTATTATTTAATTTTTCATCAGACAGAGAAACAGAAACCGAAACAGCAACAGAACACATCGAAAAGACTCAGCCAAGGCAGGCGAAAAAAAAACACAGTTCAAGAAGAATATTGCGAGTATTTTCGCTTTTCTTCATTTCTTTATTTCTTCTTCAGCTTTTCTGCCTGCTCTGCGTTTGCGTATTTATTTTTTGCTGCGAATTTTATTTATTTTCCTTTTGGTCGTTGGCTGCCAAGCAGTTTTTAAAATAACAATGATACATGCTGCCTGCCACAGGCTGCTCGCTCTGTTTATAAATAAATGCGCATACGCAAATGCCTTTATCATATCAGAACAGCACAACCACAGCACAGCACAGCCCAGCTCGGGCCAGCTCTGTGATAAAGTGCCTGGGCAACCAGGAGGAGAGGAGAGGGGAACGGGGACGGCATAGGTGTTCTTTCTCCTTGTTCTTGCAGTGGAGAGTTAAGCAGTACGCTGCCTGCTGAGCCGGTTTCATTTACCATAGTTAAAGCGATAACACTTCTTTAGTTAGCATAAAAGGCTCTTAATCTTTATCTTTATAGAAGTATAAACTGTTAAAAAAATTTATGACAATCCATATTTCTTTTATAATATTGAATAATGATCTGAGATGCTGGGAAATATCTAGACACATATTAAGTTAAAACTTTCCTAGTAAAAACTTAAATTCCATAGGAAAACATGAGAATATACACCCCTTTACTTTAATGATTACAGTAAAGAATGTAGTATGCTTTATTCGAAAAAGAACTAAAAGGAAACAAAGGAAAATATATTTTTATATAGAAAGATAAATAAGTAAATAATGAATTATTGATGTTTATATATGTTTTTGTTTGCCCAAGAAAACAGATTCAAAGTTAGAAGGATTAAGCTATATAGGAAACATAAACGCATAAAGCAATAGATAGATAAATAAATAAGAAAATAAACAAATAGTTTGTTTGTCACAACAAATGAGAGTCTCATAGTTAAAGAGACAGCAAAGTATTTTAATTTCAGTTATGTTAATCATTTGTATTCATTGCTAAAGACATTTTCAAGATTAGAATATATTCATACATTATCTTGTAATTTGTATTTAAGCAAAGTTTATTTGCTTAAAAAATTTTATAATAATATTATTATTTTTCCTTTTTAAATTATATTATTGAGTTATTTAGCTTGAGAATGTCATATTAACATATATCTTTCTGTTTTCAAATGTCAAAAAAAAACTTCTGAAGAACTAATTTCTTCTTCTCTTAACGAGTGTCATGTAAAATTCATAGCAAGCGCTTTATGAATGAAACAATTTGTTGTGCAGACGCAATTCGAATTACTCAAAACCAGTGCTGAAAATTGGAAAAGTTTTGCATAACATCAGGTGCATTGTGGCAATAAATTATGTCCAGTTCCGTTGTTTGCTGCTCTCCTTCGTTGGCTTCTTCTGCTTGTTACGCCGGCATAGTATTCAGATTTATGACTCTCATTCCGGAGAATTAGGAACAAGCAAGAAATTGCCTTTTGTGTTTTGGACTCTGCGATTTCTACAAATTTCTTTGGCATAAATAAATTTGTTTAAAACAAGCGTAGAATGAGAAACAGAAGAAGAAGAAGTAGAAGAAGAAGACGCTGAAGATGACCACGAAGACAGGTTGCCCAAGTGCGAATACAAGCGAAGGCACTGTAGTTGCGTGTGTTTTCATCATCATTAATGTTTAAACAAAATAACATTGGCAGCCAGCACAGCACGAGAGAGAGACAGCAACAGACGGCACCTCACCTCACACCCCGCTCTCCCCTCTCTCCCCTCATTCCTCTGTTAGTGCACGGTTCTCTGCTCTGCACGGTGTGTGTATTTTGCTATTAATAACAAAAGCTTTAGAAGAATTCAAATTCAAATTTGAATTTGAAATTCAATTTGAATTTTGTTTCGTTGCGTTTCGTTTCGTCTCTCGTTTTGTGTTCTCTTCTTTTTGTTTCGTTTCGTTTGGTCGGCAACAGCAAGAGAACAATAAAAGCGAATGCCAGAGGCGATAAGAAAAAGTGGCCAAATATGTTTGCGGTCATTTAACGAGTCTCGAGAAGAGAAGAAAGACTCGCACTGCACACACTCGTCTCAAAGGGGTTATTCTACATATATAAATAGAAAAACAACAGATAAATAAATAATCTGAATTCGAGTAAATATCGCAATACGATTTCAAACAATGCCAAACTTCAAACGGGCTCGATGCGCAACAGACTGATACGAGGCGTTTATTGCAGAAGATAAACAAATATTTTGAGTGGCAATAAATAGGGAAGATCTGCGAATGATTGATCATTTAAAACAAATAAAAAGTGTGCTCAAAAATATTAAAACTTAATGTTTTTTTCAAAAAAATAAATAATAATTTCTTTATTTTTTTCGGTATTAATGGGAATTCACATTTGCAGAAATCTTTAAAAGAATTCATTATGGTTTTAAAAAAATTTGATGGCTTTTTAAAAAGAGAATTTTTATTTGTGTAGAAGATTTTTTAGGAAAGATTGTAGGAATGAATTTATATATAAAAGATTCATTAAACAAAGAACATGATTCTACGGAAATTTCAATTTAATTGAAATGCATTTCATTTGTACAAGAAACATGGTCAATTTCTTGGTATTCCTGGGCATATTTCACATTGACTTCTCTTTTAGGGCCACTTGAAGATATCATCGAATTGTTATTCAAGCAACATTCCACACCAAATTTCATGGGAAAAACAAAATTAAATTGTTCGTTCTGCACTTAAAGCCAGCAGGTGGATTTCTCTCTCTTCACAAGAAGACACAAGCACACATACATACACAAATAGACACACATATAACTTAACTGAACCATGTGATAAGCCTGCCACTGCACAGCATCCGCTCTGTTGCCATCTCTCTGCTCATTCCCCTTGCTCCTCCTTCTCTCGCCCTGTTCGCACAATAAAACCGTAAATTATTTGCAACAGAGTGAAGAATTTCCAAATAAACAATTTCCGCTGGCAGTCGGCAACAGTCGGGAACTCTGGTTTAACCACCCTATCGATATCGCAATGTGGAAGTACAGTAAATACTTCAGCGCGACCACATGGCGTATACACAACGCGCGTTGAACGCACATTCCCCACTCCCTGCGCAAGTTGTTGCTGCTGTTGCGGGGGACCCCCCTCTCTGTCTGTCTCTGACACTGTGCTGTCATTGTTGCAAGTTGGCATATTTAATATACCCTATGTATTTAATTAGTGGGTAGTCTAGACTGAAAGTTAAGTATTCTGTATATATTACCATATATTCGTGCAGTTTTCTAAGGTTGGAATCGTTTTTGGGTATTTATATATAAATATCGAAACTGAAAATAAATATATCATAGTCTTAGTCTTGTTCTACATACAGGGTATCTGTGAGTCATTCCTTCCACTTGATATTCTTTGTTGCACAGGAAATTTGAGCAGGAAAACGCAATACTTGATAGACTTGACAAGAGACAATTTCATTTTACTTCTTGACAAATTTGGAATGCAATTTTCTTGTTCTCAAACGTTTTGGATTCAAAATATAATTGAATTAAATTGTGCTTGGAAGTTCTTTAATATTTTATATTGTTATATATAACAGATAGTTATTTTGGTAAAAATAATTCATGCATTTAAATAATGATCAATCAATATTTAAAAGTCTATAAAATATAGTTTTGATATTTTAACAGACATATTAAACTTTCTCTGAATCTTAGCAAAAATCAAATCTAAAATTTCGAAGAAAACTAAATAAATAATTTTAAACAACCTTTATAAAACAATCAAAAACTAAACCAATATTTTTTATCATTTTAATCAAATTCTCTAAAACATTTCTGAAATAACGCTAGACATGAAATACATTTATCAAGTTGAAGAAACAGATTGATTTAAATGTAGACTAAAGAACATTATAAATACTTTCAACACAATACTTTTTCATTGCGAAGCAACTCCCAAAACTTTTCCGAAATCTCATAACTCATATGATTCACACGCATGTTTTCAACAACAGATTCGCATTACTCATCTTTGTATTGTACCATACGTATGATGGTATATGGTACTAGATCACTGGGCTCACTGGCAAAACAATAGAGAATACGATCAACACATGGCCCGATGCGAACGAATTACAGATCTATTAAGGAACCGGGCGAGTGGGGCAGATGGACATAAATAATTACGAGGCAGTAAAAAAGAACTTGGCGAAAGCACGAACAAACCGCAGACAAATAGCCAATAGCGATAGCTAAAAAATACGATATAAAATCGACGATATAAGATCGACGATATACACGAACGAGTTGAGCACGATAAACAAAAGAGCGATGAGAACGTTGCAAGTGATGTGCGCGGCCTTTTTCTGCTACTACACGATCTTTCTAATATTCTACTACTATTATCGAGCATATGTGCAAACAACTAAAACAAAGTCCAGTCCAGCCTGAGTGTGTGTGTGTGTGTGTGTGAGTGCTGCCACCGGGCAACAGCTGAGCACGCCGCCTCACGCCTCGCCCACTTCGACGCGCCATTGAGAACCATTTCGTGTCTTTGACGTTGCTCGCTGTACATACACATACATACACGAATACAGATACGTATACACACGAAGGCACACATTTGTACACATAGATAGAAGACGTATGAGCCCGTTGAATATACAAACTGTTGCGTCTATAAATTTCAATTGGCCCGACATGAGAATCGCCTCTTGTTATTAACAAACAAATCGAGTTCAGTTAGCGCAGCATTATACAACTTTAGCAATGCCACAAACTACATATAACATCATCATAACCATCATCATCATCATCATTGCGAGGTACTCTTTCCCTCCCTTCTTCTTACAAACATTTTCCCAAACATTTTTCAATTCATCAATTTGGAATATGCAAAAAAGAAAAGCGCAAGTAAATTAACTTGGTTGCATTTTGTATATCTTTTCCTTGGGGATTTCAATCAAGTATTAATGCAATTTGTTTACATGGGAACCTGTATGCATATAATATACTAGAAAAGTATGAATGGAAAGTGAATATATTCACTAGGTTGCGTAAGCGCAAAACATTTTAAACTTACTTCGAAGATTATTCTTTAAAATCAAAAATATTTGTTTTGAATGAGAGAAATGAGACGATTTCGTTTGTATTCTATTATATTTTATACTATATGTATGTATGTATATATATATTGTACACATATGTATGTTCCATTTAGGGTTGATTAATTTCTTGGGGTACTTGAAAGAGGGTTTAAATTTTTTAAATACCTATATTTCCGCCTTCAATTATATGAAATATTTTGTTTTATCAACAAAAGAAGTCACAGGAAAAATATAGAATAATGTTTCATATGAATAATATCAATACTACAGATATTAAGGCATATTTTCTTTTCTCAGAATCATAGTATAGAATATTAGGATGCATAATAGATGTGAAAAATACATCAAAGAAAATTTATTATAAATTTTTAAAAATGACTTTACATACAGGGTTCCTTTTTGCTCGATCTGGTTAAATAAGTTTTGATATTAGTCGAGCTCATTATCAAACTTATTTAAAACTTCCCTATGATCGGTATTCCCTTCCTATACAAATCCAATCAGAGATATTTTAATTGCCCAACTAACTGATGCTCTTTGTCTCTTTCCTTACAGCCTTTGCAGTCAATCCAATGATGGCCTACGACATTAGCATAAAGCACTGTAACTGTAACTGTCAGATCCTAGAGATAGAAACTTGATCGAATCGAAGATAAAAGAAGGCAACAAGAGAGGGAGAAGTAAAACCAAAAATCAAAAGCAGAACCAAACTAAGAACAAAACTAAAACCTTAACATTTTGCAACTTTCGCGTTTCAGTGGAAAAACAAATAAAAAAAACCTAAAGAAACTAAACAAAACTCCCCCGCCCACAACTAACTTTAGACTAAGCAAAGCAACAGGAGAAGGAAGGAGAACAACAAGGAAAGGAACAACATAACTAATACAAAACGAAACTAAGCGAAACGAAAATTGAGGTTAGATTTAACTGAAACAAAAACAACAACAAGAACAAATGCAAATGAGGCAGCAACAACAACAACAAACACAAAAACAGCAGCAGCAACGACAATTGAGCAGGAAATCAATGCGCAGCATACGAAAGCACAAAAAGCTCAAAGCGATAGCAGCAACAACAACATTTAGTAGTAACAATTAGTGAATATACAACAACAAAAAAAACAACAACAACCATAACAACAACAAGCATTGAGTATGCAACAAGCTGACCAACTCACGCAACAACAACAGCAGCAACTACAGCTACAGCAGCAGCAGCAACAACAACAGCAACAGCAGCAGCAGCAGCTGCAACAAAATGGCGCCGACATGGCCGCCTACGCCGCTGCCCAAGCTGCCGCCGGCGGCATCAAGCGCGCCCCGATGAGCGGCGGCCGCTTTGACTTCGAGGACGGCGGCACCTACTGCGGCGGCTGGGACGAGGGCAAGGCGCACGGACATGGCGTCTGCACGGGACCCAAGCATCAGGGTGCCTATGCGGGTGCCTGGAACTATGGCTTTGAGGTGTCCGGATCGTACATATGGCCCAGGTGAGTAAAGAGCGAATTTAATAGACGCTTTGAACGAGAGCAACAGTTCTTCGCCTGGTAAACAGAAACCTTCATGCCAAATTGGGTTTCTCTTGCTTTTATGATAGCTGAGATCTGTGTGTTCATCGGTTATCCGGACATCCGGACAGACATATTTAATTAATTCATTCCGCCACTCCCCCTCAGATAAAATTTATATTTTTTGGGGTCCCCCCCCCCCCTCCTTTTTTTTTTTAAAAACAAAAAAAAAAAATTTTTCCCCTCTTTTTTAATTTTTAAAGGGAAAAGAAAAAAAAAAAATTAAATCCTTTATCTCAGAGACTGTAAGAGATAGAGCTTTGAAATTTGAGGAAACAATGTTTTATAACAGCAAGCAAAAAAATTTGTTCTAAAATTTAGCCACGCCCCTTTACACCTACGTAATTCGACAAAATCAAAACAATACTGGTAGAAAAATAATAGTGGGTTACTTCATTTGTTTAAGGGGGAAGAGATTAGGTGATGAATATCTTACTTCTCTATTTCAATCTAAAGTTAGTTTAATTCCAAATAAGAAGGGTTCCTTGAATTCATTTTAAATTTTCAGCACTTTTAACGAGTTTTCAAATTTGTTTATTTAAAATATATATTCATATAAATATCAGAACAATTCAAATTCTGCTACACGAACTAATAAACCTTATTTGTTTACAGTTTTGAATTTTACGATATATTTTGATTTTTATTTCATTCAAATCGAAGATGATTAATTGCTGATTCGTAGAAGAAAAGGTGCATGTGATTTGTTGATTGATTTTGCGCAATAGATCAAATAGCTTAGGCGTGGGCGGTCATATATTATAGAATATATATTGAGTTATAGATATGCATTGTATCTCACGTGCCTTCTCTCTTTGATTGCAGCGGATCACACTACGAGGGCCAATGGCAGAACGGACGTCGACATGGTTTGGGCGTGGAACAAATTGGACGCCAGATTTATCGCGGCGAATGGTCCAAGGATGGTCACAAGGGGCGTTACGGAGTCAGGGAGAGCACCGTGTCTACGGCCAAGTACGAGGGCACCTGGAACGAGGGCTATCAGGATGGTTCCGGTTGCGAGACCTATGCGGATGGCGGTAAGCGTCTACGAGGCGTATACGTTACGTACGGGGCAAGGCATGAGATCATTATGGGGTCTATCCTCAGGCCTCAAGCCAAAGTAGAAGAAGAGGAAGCTGCAGGGAGGCAGCTGAAATCCATTTGTAATTTTCATTTTAATTTACTTTTTGACGTTTCTGTAATATTTCAGTTCGGTTCTGTTCGAATATTTTCTGTTCTCTTCTCTTTTATTTGCCTTGCCGGTAGGGTAAAATCATGCACACACAAACACACACAGAAACGGACAGTGTATGACCAAAAACTGACGTCATATTTTCATTTCGCCGCGCGGTTCAATGATATTTTTCGTAGTTCTTTCACGTTTTTCTTTCGTTCCGAAGCATTTTTGCAACATGAGTGGGTTTTTTTCTGGGGAAATTCGGTTAGCACGACTCAAGCATATGGCTCTCTATATATATAATGTCTGTGGGTGTGTGTGTGCTGTGTGTGTGTATATAGTTAGTCCCGTCCGAGATGCAGCTACCTATAATGTATGCGAATATTAAAATAAATACTTTGCAGTTTACATTGTTCTAGCTAGATGTCATTGTGAATGAATGTCGAGTACTCATTGTTCGCATATTGAGGTTATTATTCAGAAATATGCCTCATTGGCAGTTTATGCTATAATATAATGCAATGCAGAGTGGATTAATAACGTGACGAAATGGGAACTGAGAATTTCAAAACCTTTATATTTTCGATTCTCTATTCAAATTTATAATAGAAAGGATATAGCAATTTTTCATTAGGTTTCCTTGTCATTTTTCCGTTAACTTGAATAGTTTTCGAATAGGTTAGTGAAATGAAATATACTTCTATCGATTAATTTCCTTGTCCCCGACCTTTTCTGAACTTGTTATGGTCAACTGGCGAATAACTGCAGCAGTTACCGTTAATCCAGACGAGTTAGCTATGCAAATGTTTGCCTGTCGCTCGAAGTGACTATAAATTGTCATTTGCTAAGGCCTCCCTTAATACTCTTTACTAATTAAATAACCCAACCTGCGACGACATTCCGCGCAAATAACAAACAATGCGCGTATAAATAGGCTTAGGGCTTAGGCTCTTTCAGGACCCTCTTACACGCCCCGCAACCTCTTAGCTTTTTGCTTTTATTATAACGGGTAGACAAGGCGTTTGAGGAGAAGAAGAGAAGCAGACGTTTTTGAAGGAAGTAAGAATTTTTATGAAAAATGAAGTAGTATAAGTGTCGGAAGTAATACAAAATGTAGGAATACTTATAAGCAAAGGGAAGTACCAGTAAACTTAGCAATAATAATAGTAGAAATAATTGTTAAAAAAAGATTTCCTATTTTAGTAATAGTGGTAGTATTAAAACTAGGAGTAGAAAAGGTATTATTGTAGTAGGAAAAATAGTAGAAACAGAACTGAGATTAGTAGCAGTAATAATAGTAGACGTAGTTGTAGTAGTATTAGTAGAAGTAGTAGTAGTAGTAGTAGTAGTAATAAAAGCAGTAGTAGTAGTATAAGTAGATGAAATAGAAGCAGTATTAGTAGTAGTAGAAGTAGTAGTAGTAATAAAAGCAGTAGTAGTAGTAATAAAAGCAGTAGTAGTAGTAGTAGTAAAAGCAGTAGTAGTATTATTAGTAGAAGAAATAGAAGCAGTAGTATTAGTAGCAAAGTAGTAGTAGTAGTAGTATTAGAAGTAGTTGTAGCAGTAGAAGAGTATAGTTAGTAGCAGTAATAGAGTAGTAGTTTTAAAAGTAGTAGAAGTAGTTGTAATAGTAGTAGTGGTAGAAGTAGTTGTACTATCTGTAGTAGTAGTTTGAGAAATTAGAAGGAAAATTAGCTTAGAAAGTTTTTTCTCTCCCTGTAAGTTAACCAATACCAAAAGGTCACCTGTAATCCGTAGAATGAAGGATGAATGTTGGGAGGAGTTGGTTGGGGTGGGAAGGGGTTACACTCCAATGGATTGTCGCACTGCGGCTGCATTTGTAATTTGCATTTCAATGGCGCCTCTCTCTCTCCGCTTTGCAGGCAAGTACCAGGGCCAGTGGCAGGAGGGTAAGCGACATGGATACGGCATACGCACCTCGGCACCCTTCGGCCTGGCGTCGCATCATCGGCGCAAGAATCTGCACGCCTCGCTGAGTTCGCTGCGCAGCGCGGAGAATGGAAATGCCGCCAAGGCCGCAGAAAAGACGGAAGAGGTTCGCGGCGGCTTTGTGCTGACTGCCAAGTCCGATAAGCTGCCAGTGCGGCGCAACAGTCTTACGGAGAAGTCAAAGAAAGGATTTCTCATGGTAAGTGGGCCACCCAAGAGAGTCTTCTGAGTTGTCCCTTAATAACTTTGATCTTCTCTTGTCTGCAGGGTCTGAAGATGCGCAAGCAACGCAGCACTGGCGACCTGGAGAAACGCGGCACCATCGCCTCGGGCAGCATAAGATCCACCATGTCATCGGCATCCTGGATAAGCACCGGCTCTGAGCAGTCCAACCTGACAACAAAGTGAGTATCGGGGCAGCGAAGATGAGGTGCAAAGTGATCTAAGTTGAACTCTTTCTTCACTGCTTGCAGATCTGCGCACACGGAGTCCAATGCCAGCTTCACCATGGAGGATGAGCAGCTGGACCCGACGGTCGTGGAGACCTACATGGGCGAGTGGAAGAAGGACAAGCGCTGTGGACACGGCGTAGCCGAGCGCAGCGATGGCCTCAAGTGAGTACAAGGAAAGGTTTCTCTAACCCGAAGTGTGATATAATCTTCTCTCTCTCTCTCTCTCTCTCTCCTGCTATACAGATACGAGGGAGAGTGGTATAACAATCGCAAGCACGGCTATGGCGTCACCACCTTCAGGGACGGCACCGTCGAGGAGGGCAAATACAAGAACAACATATTGATCACCAGCCAGAAGAAGAAGCATTTGTTCCTGGCGCGTTCGCGCAAATTCCGTGACCGCATCACGGCCGCGGTAAATGCCGCGCAACGCGCCCTCAAAATGGCCATGCAGCGCTCCGACATGGCCATCTCGCGCATGGCCACAGCGGCGGCAAAGGCCCAGAATGCCGATGTTGCTGCCGAGCAGGCGCGCATCGATTGCGAGAACGCGGTGCGCATGGCACGCGAATTCGCGCCAGATTTCAAGCCATCCGTGCTGGAGCGTTTCGAGAAGTTGCGCTATCGCGAGCGGGAACGTTTTCGTGGCAACACCGCCACTGCCGGCGCAGATCTGAGTCTGGGCATGGCGAATGCGTCGGGCAAGGCCAACACGACGACGACATCGACGCAGCAGCAACAGCAATTCTCGCCGGCAAGCAGCGCGTCCGGCACAGATGCGTATGCCACGCAGGCGCAGCGGCAGCAGCACTACCTGAACATGCAGCAGCAGCAGCGTCGCATGTCGCAGCAGCAACAGGAGTCCGAGTGCCCCGTGCCGTCGTCCATGTACTCGCAACAGTTGCCCGTCTCGCCGCAGACAGATCTCACGGGTCTGGTCAGCCACGGGCAGCCGAGCCATGCGCAAGTGGTCAGCGCCATCAATCAAATGTATCACCAGCAGCAGCATCAGCAGCAACAGCAACAGCAGCAGCAGCATCAAATGCAGCACCAGCAGCAGCAGCAGCAACAGTTGCAACACCAGCAGCAGCAGCAACAGCAGCAGCTGCAACAGCAACAACAGCTGCAGCAACAGCACAATCCACAAATGAATCCTGCATATCAGTTCCAGCAACAGCAGCCGCCCGGCAGCAACATCAATATGTCGCCGCAACAGCAGCAGCAGCTCTTGCAGCAGCAGCAGCAACAAAGACTCTACCAGCAGCAGCAACAACAACAGCAACAGCAACTGCAACAACAGCAACAGCAGCAGCAACAGTTGCCCCTGCAACAGCAACCTCTGCAGCAGCAACCCTCGCTGCACGCCTCGCCCAGCCACAATGCTGCCAGCCTGTTGCGTCGCGCCTCGCAGCAGCAGCAGCAACAGTTGTCCGAGGCTGCCATGGCTGCTGCCCAACAGCAGCAACAACTACAGCAGCAGCAGCAACAGCAGCGCGGCCAACGCCCACCCATGCTGGGCCAGATGGGTCAGCAGTCGTCCATCGACCACTTCGATCACTACAAGCGTCCGCCCAGCCGAGATTCCTCCATCGATCGCTATGCTCGCGCTGCCAGCCGCATGAGCGGCGCCTTTGCCGGTTCGCGTCAGGCTTCGCTGGATCGTTCGGGGCTGGCGGAGACGCTGCCCAATGGTGGTGCTGGTGCCAGCACTCCCGACGGACGTCCGCGTGCCGGCTCAGTATTTCGAGGCACAACGCCGGTGCCGACCACAGCAACAGCAACAACAACTGCCAATTCTCCATTGACGGGCAACGGTTCGTTGCCCTCGGGCACTGGTGTTGGCGGTGGACGGCTGTCGCGCGCTGGCACGCCCAGTCTGGGCGCTGGTGGACGTGCACCCAGCACGGAACCAATGTTCTCCTCGCCCAACCAGCCCTTCGAGGATGTGCTGCTGCGCCAGCGTACGCTCGGTCAGGATATCATTCCCTCGCCCTTGCAACCCAAACGCACCGAGAGCCTGTATCTGCCGGCCAAGCCTGCGACTCCGGTGGGCATGGCCATGGGCGGCAAAGGTGGAGGCGGCGGCGGCGGTGGAGGCGGCAAGAAAATGAAGGTGAGTCGAAGAATGGGGGAATTTAATGTAACAATCGAAGTATAGAAAATGGGTTAGAAATAGGTCAAAACTGTGGAGGAAGAAATACTTGAAAATACCTTATACTAAACTCAATCGGTTAGTCAGTTATTTAGACATATTTTTTTAGTATTTTTTGTTATATGATAATTCTGAAAGGAATGGGGAATTCATAGTAAGGAACATGGAACAGTTTAGCCAATATTCTTTGACCTTTTTTTTCAAACGACTATCTAACAAAAAAGAACTTATTGAATTCTTAGTCCCAAAAGTCTCATGAGTATTCGAAAACTGAACAGTTTCCTAACTTTCAACTTTTTTGGTATGGAAAGTTCTATGTTTTATACGAGCATTTTTTGTTTGGTTGTGAAAGGCGTAAAGGTTATAAGTGGTTTGACCAAACAAACCGTCGCATGAGCATCGCTCAAGAACTCATATAATGCTTTTTTCTTAATTATAAAAACTTATTTAAAAAAGTCACGGGTAAATAATATAAATCAAAAAATAAAAAACATTAAAAAAAGTTAAAGGAAGAAGAAACACTCAAGATTATACGAAAATTTGCAAAAATTAAACTTTGCCTAACCGTTTTCTGTTTATTATAAAAATATTTACAAGCCGTTCGAAAAGAAAAGATCGAAAAACAATGAAATATTATAAAAAAATTGAAATCTTCACGATTCTCGCTGCTGTTTGTTTTCGCAAAACAAAGCAAAAAAGTTGAAGGAATTTTGATTTCCATTTGATGTTGAAATACAAACACAAAATTTGAATGGATCTTTAAATTTGAAGTGCTTAACTTGATGTCTGGCCATTAATCCAGAGAAAAGCAGCCGAAAATAAATCAACTCTTACTGTGCGAATGCCAATTTGATTCCTGCAGCTTTTCCAAATCGGGAAACATTTGAGAATAATTTGCAATTCGATTTTTTATTGCTGCACTTCGGTGCGGGCCATAAAACTGCACGCGTCTCACGTCTGTGTCTATTCGAATTCCCGGGGACTCGCTCCGTTTCCCAAATATTTCATAACACACACAGTTAATCCGCAGCAATTAACATAAATCGTGGCATATATATCTCTGCCACAAATCGTGGGAGAGCCGCGTTCCAATTCTTGCTCGACAAATCTCTTTCTCTCTCTTTCTCAAGCTCTCTCGACGAACATGTGCCCATTCTCCGGCTATTTATAGGCCTGGCCACAGTGGAATGGTTCATCCTCTCTCGCTCTCTGAATCTCACTCTCTCTCTGCTGAATGTGATGAATCCATTCACAAGTGGCATTGGAAGACGTTGAAAGTGTCGCCGCGCTCAATTGTCGCGCTGCCTGGCGACACTTTTCCGAGTTTTCCGACTTTGCTGCAGCAACTTTGGTAGTACCGAAAGATGCGTTGATCTCGCCAGACCTCCGACTGTATCGATATAAAAATATATACTTTAAAATATTATAAGAAATCTTCATTATATATAAGATTTGTCGAGTGGATTCCGTTGTTGTTATTGTTGTTGTTGCCTTCCGTTCGGTTTGTTTTCGTTTTCGGTTTTTTTTCGTTTCGTTGTTTTATTTTGTCTTTTTGGCTCATTGCCGTTGGCCATTGGACTATTTTTGGCCATTTGGCGACTCACTCGACTCACTTAAGAATTTTCGTCAAAAAACAAATCGAAGCGTCATGTAAAACCGCGTTAACAAGTTCGAAACAACGAATTTTGAGAGACTTATGCAAGTTGCGGCCAGTGGCTGCCAAACTGTTGTAAGCTGCAGCTAGTGGCTGTCGAACTGTGCGCTAAATATCAAAAGGCATCATGGATTGGTATCCCGAAGAGGATGAGGAGGAGCTGATGTTCTCGCCGGCCCTGCTAGCCAGACGCGCCAGCGAGAGTTGGATTGTTGAGCCGCCGGTTGAGGTGCTTGTTGCATGGGGAAACGACACAGGGTTGGAGGAAGCCAATCTAACCTTTTTTTCTTTTCTTTTTGCAGACGGTGCCCATCAATGTGACGCTGCAGCGCAAGAAGTCCATGCCGGACTTTCAGGAGCTGCCACGTGCCACGGAGGCAATGAGTCGCGAGGAAGTCTCTGCTCTGGGCTCAGCACGTCGCGAGGCAGTGCGGCGACAGATTGAAGTCAACGAGCGCCTCAAGGCGAATCCCTTGCTGTATTTGGTTAGTCCACAAGTTAAGGTGAGTGAACAGCAGAGGGTACAATATCTCGTATACAGATTTAAAAGTAGTTATACTTAATTAATAATAATAACTAATACTCCCCTCTCTGTTGCTCTGCAGGATTGGTTTGTGCGCCAACAGCTGATGCTGCTGGTGTTGTTCGTCAATGTGCTGTTGGCGCTTTTGTTTGTCAAGATGCTTACCTAGCGCCGGGTGCGCCAGACCACACGGAAATGGATGCCGCCTACCAACAAAAACAACAACGACCACAGCAGCAGAAGCAGCGGCAACGGCCGCAAAAGTTTTAGATTCACTTGGCTTAGCCCAGTGCAGTTTGCAAGCCATTGCGGTGGATTTTGTGCTACAGTTTGAGAGGCGCGTGCCCGTTTCGTTTCGTGTGGTCCACAACTTTTTTGTGTGTTGGGGCTAAAGCTAACAATTTTTTAGCATTTGCAGTAAAAGCAGATTAAAAGAAAACAAATATATATATAAATATATATATATACTACTTATATATATCTAAAATACTGTATGTATATTATCGAATTAAACACTAGACTGCAGCCAAAGTTGAAAAAAGAAGAAAAAAATATATAATGAAAAGTAAAATTACAAAACGCAGAACTGCAATGCACAAATCGTAGTAAATTAAATATTTAAATAATAATTTTTTGGTGGTGCATAAACCAAATTTGACAGGCCAGGCAAACAATTTTGTATTTGTGGCCAAGAAACGGAAACAGAATATGAACAGAATAGAAAACTAAAAGCGAAAACCAAAAACTATATGCAAATCAATTTAACGAATTTTTCTACACATTTAATGTAAAAGTACTATATATATACATACATACAGACACGCATACATAATACATAGAAGAGAAACCATTTAAAGTACACCCTAACATTATCAATGTGTCAACCATACACACACACACACAGAACACACATACGCACACGCACATGCATATATCTATATATAAATATATTTAAACCATGGCTATAATACCAGAGAAAAGCAAATTTTACACAAAGATAAACGGACAAAAACTATTTCCTATTCGCAATTGAATTTAAATTTAGTCAGCAAGCTAATCAAAAAGGCAACTAAATAATATTTATAAACAAAAAACAATTTGTAATAATAATTAGCGAAATTGTGTGGGACCCAAAAACGATAACAGCAAAGGTAAAATTGTTTAAACAATGCAAAAAAAAAATAAATTAAGAATGAACAAAATGTTTTGGGCAAATGAAAATAGGAAAAGTTTTGGATATTCAACATGAACTATGATGAATTGAGATCGAGATTGTTGACGAATGAAGCTGTATATATAACTTTTAAATTTATCATATACACGTACATATAACTCTACAAGTATAACATTTAATTATCTTTCTCCATACGATTATATAATTATTTAATTTCATAGCTGAAATTTTGTCATTTTCGAAATGTTTGCGATTTATAGTTTTTCCGTTCCAAAAATCAGTTCAGATATATTATAATTATAATTATTTTGATTTTTTAATCTTTTCATTTGTTCTTTTTTATGCTGATATTATTTTAAAAATAAACAACAACAAAAACACATGAAATCTATTGCGTTCTTTATTTTTCTCTATACTTCTTTATCTTATCTTATATTTACAAAATTATATTAATGAAAAAACTCTCAAGTGCAATTATATAAGCTGTAAAACTTTCTGCTTTCTTCAGCTGCTAAAGAAACGTTCAAGATTGGCAGATAACCTTACAAATCGAAAGACTTGAAACTGAAAATTGTTGGCTGATGTTTGATGATGGAAATTAAGTTTGTCGCGGGAAATTGGTAAAAAATAAAACAAACAATTTAAGAAAATTACAAAATACATATATACAAGTTTACGAAAACCAGCATACACAAATCAAGTAATCTGTGTGTACATACAAAACATATATGCCTATATATACTATATCAGATATCAGATGTGCTAGCGTATCCAACAAGAAACAAGCTGGCAATTAACATACAAGAAAAACAAACGATCAAATCTTATTAAATGTTATCAACAACAAAAGTATATCAAAAGAACGCATAATGAAATGAACTTTTTCAAGGCTACAATAAAAAGAAAAAAATACTAAAAAAATTATACGTAAAATTGAGAAGAGAAACAATTTTATTAGTTGAATTATTCTACATTTTTGGGAATTTGAATATTTTAAACTTGATCTTACATTCAAACTTTAGTTCGTCTTGATTAATACACTCTCTTTAAACATTTTTCAAACTATTTTTCAAGTCCTAATTTTAGTTTCAAGGGAACTTCAACTTCTCCTTTCCCCCAGATATATTCCAATTGATCTTCCGCTCAACTCTCCCAAAAACACTTCCATTGAAACAACTTTTTTTGTATTCCAAACGCTTTATTATCTTTTTCATTTGCTTAAAGTTTTTTCTAGGCATTATCAAAAATTTTTGGGAGTACATAATTCGCGATTTCTTGCTGATGCTTTGCAGATATATATATTTACGTATAGTCGGATCAGCATTTTGCAACAATACGATGCACTACACAATTATCATTTGGCTGTCGCACATACATATACACATACAAGTATGTATGCTCTCAATGATTGAGTGTGTAAAAAATGTAAGTAAATTGCTAGCATATTGTACTATATAAAAAGGGCTGTATATAACTGTAAGTATGGTTCAAGGAGATGGCAAAAGAAACTACCTGGTATTAACATATACATACATACATATGCGTATGTATGTATATAAGTAAATTTATACGCGTATGCATGTGTATGTGTGGCTACATATGTAGTAGAACAAAGGTCAACCTAGTTGCGCCTTGCTTGCAGTCAAAACTATGAAAACGTTTGAAAAAAAAAAACAAAAAAATAAACAATGTGAAAGTTTTAAGATAAGAATTAATACAACAAAAGACTAAGGAAATGGTTTTAATGGTTTTAAGCGCAAGCAAAGCGCCCAATTGAGGTAAAAAAAGATGAAACAATTATGCAAAAGCTGTTAACAAGAAGAGGGACATAAAGGGGCCACGCCCACAATGTGATCGCCATGTGATGCGGCGGCTCATAATGCGCCTGGCTTCAAGGAAAACGATAACTTTGGTCTTGAATTATTTTTGCCTAATATGACCTTTTGTTCCTCCTTGACCCTCTTCTCCTGCTCTTTGCGCATACGCTGACGCTCCTCGTCCATCAGCCGTTGCTCCTCAATGATGGCCAAGCGCTCTTCGGCCTGTGGAAATAGATAGATATATATTAGCTCCAATCGTAATTAGATATATTCCTCGTTAATGTCTTACCAATTTTCTTTGCGCCTCTTCGATTTTGCGATTATTTTCGGCCAAAATTTCTTCGAGCTCTTCGCGTTTTTGCTTTTCCTCCTCCTATAAAACCCAAATAAAATGGGGTATTAATAAATCGTGTTAAAGACCTTACAACTTGCTTAATGTCTAATCAGAATTATAATATAGAAACGGTTTCTTTAACATCGGCGATGCAGCAAATAGTACTTGATCTGCTTTCTCTGTTTTTTTTTTTTTTTTTTTGCTGGTAGGTAAAATTTAAATTAATGTTTTACATTATGTTACATAGAAGATTTTGGTAGAAAGTAAAGTAAAAAACATTTAGTAGTATCTAATAAAAATGTTGAAATGATATTTTGTTTTTGAATAAATTTCTTTTTTGTTTGTAACAATAAGAGCACACAACATTAACAAATGTACTATAATTGAGATTGATTAATTGAATATGATCTTGTTTGTCTTGATTCTTGTTTATTTTTTTGTTTTTTTTTTTTTCATTTGGTTTCTTTTTTTTTTTTTTTTTTTTTTTTTTTTGCTACTTACTATTGAAATATATCATTTTTCCAGTTTAATGGCTAAAACATTTTGTTAATTTTTGGCTTTGCTGCGAATTTGCATTTTGATTTACGGTATCTCAGCTACATATAGTTGATTGTAATCGAAATGTTATATCATGTTATCATGTTACGAAATCAAATGAAAATATGATTTTCGAATAAATTGAACACAAAATGGGAAAATTCAAAGTTTCGAAATCAACGTGTTATACATAAATTAAAGTTGGCACGACAACAACAACAAGTACAGTCATACCCATTTGGAAAATGGTAAATCCGGCTTATGAGTAACGAGAGTTAACAATCTTAAGATCTGATTCAGCTTTTCTCATGTCGTATTCCTATTGAAGAATTGTTTCTATATAGAGATAGAGAGAGCGTTTCCTTGAGTCTGTTCTGCATTTACGTGTTGCTGTTTTTTTTTTTTTCTTTTGTTATTTTCATTACACTTTACACACTTTCCTTTCGGTTTTATATCCATTGTCGTAGTTTAGAGGAACTCACTCACCCGTTTGGATCGTTTCGTGAATCGTTAGGCCGCTTTTTAGGGACAACACTTTCTGAGGCATGCTTCGTACAGTTGGAACTAAGCTAAGCTAGGCCCGTCCCCAAAAAAGAATCTAGACCAACTGTACTAACTAAATTACTAACATATTAAGCCTAGATGACTCGAACTGCGCGATTCGAAATCGATCTGTACCGTTAAGTTTTGAGTTTTGAGTGTGTGTTTTACGTGTGTTGTACGTTCTCCTAGGAGGAAGCTGTGTGGCTCATCCTTGTCTTCAGAGCTGGAGGGGCTCGCCCAATGTGTCCGGCTTAGGTTTCGTGCGGAGGGGCGGGGCAAGGCAAGGCGGGACGAAGCACTACATACACCATATACATACATAATGTGGTACGTGGTATGTGGTACGCGGGCACATCAGTAATGCACGCAGTGTGTGTGTATAATTTGTTGTTCGTGACTCTCATTCTAACACACACATACACACAAGTTCACACACATACACCCACCACTCACAGGGTATTCGATTGAAGCATTATGCGCGAATTATTTATGTTACAACAACAACAACGAGAGAGTTACAGCAACAAATTAAAAGTTGAAAATTAAGATTAAAAATCAAAATAAAAATAAAAGATGAAGCTAAAATTAATGACGTCAAAATTGCAAGGCACACTTTTGGCTTTAGTTTTTTTTTTGTTTTTTAAGATTTGTAGAAAAAAATAAATAATAATTACAAAATTATTTGGCAAGATAGAAGAAGAAGCGAAATGTGCAGCGACGTGTCTGGCTAGTGTGTTCCTGGTGTGTGTGTGTGTGTGTGGGTGTGTTGCAATTGCCAAACAAAGTTATAAATTGTTATGATGTTATGATATGTAGGGGTTGACGTCAGCCTCGTTCTCAACTCGACCTCAGTTCTTGGCAAAAGGCCTGCGGTTTCTTGATATGGAAATATTTCTGTAAAAGGTTTTATCAGCAAGAACAAGGCTTCGCCAGCTTTTCATTTGAATGATAGATTAATAATGCCTTGGCACACACTCATTCAAACACACACATACACAGACACATAGGCATAATGAAGAGTTTGAAAAATATTTGAAACGTCGTTGCACAATTTCGTATAAAGAATTTGATCAAGACGACTGTTTGCAACTGCTGTTGGTTTGTAGTAGTAGTACGTGTGTGTGTTTCGGTAGGTATCGGATACGGATTCGGATTCGTTATTGTTAGAAATCGAAGGCAGTTGTTGTATTTTGTGCGTGTGATATATTCTTTGTTTTTTTGTATTGTGGTAGCAGCAGTCGTCCAGCGAAATCTGAATACGAGCACCTACCTCGCGACGGCGTTCGTCTTCGCGTATCTGTTCGCGCCGCTTCTCCAGCTCCAGCATCATTTCGCGTTCCATTTCCGCTTTGGCAGTATCGACACGCCGATTCACTTCCTGTTCGATCTCGTCGCGTCGCTTCTCGAGCTCCTCCTCGACACGTTTCTTGACAAGCATTTCAATGCGTTTCGCAGCTTGCTCCTCGATTGTTTTCTGTTCTGCTTCTTTCTGGCGGCGTTGCCTCTCCATTTCGGCCAACCTTTCCACCTGCAGTAGATTTTGCTGCAATAACCAGAGAGAGGATTAGTAAGCACTGTCACTACACAGTAGCTGGCCAGGATTGGGCACTCACCTCATCGAGTTTCTTGAATCGGGCGCGCTTTTGTCGGCTGCGCTGCGTCTCGTGGTCCGAGTACTGTTGGCTATCACTGCTCGATGAGCTGGAGCGCTTCCGTGACTTTGAGTGCGAGTGCCGCGAATGATAGTCGCGCTCTGTGTGTGAGTGCATGTGCGTATGCGTGTGTCTGTCGCTGCGATGCCTTTCCCGCTCTCGCCGACCATGCTGATCTCTAATCTCTGATGATTTTCCTCTATCCGTGCGGCTACTGCGTGTACAACTGCTGCGCCCGTGCTCGTGGTCTCTGTCTCGCTCCCTCTCCCGCTCCCTGTCGCGATTGTGTGACTTACTCTTGCTGCGTTTTTTATGCTTGCTCTTGTGGTGACGACGTTTTGCCGACGGACTGCGTGATCGTGAACCCATTGTGTATGTCTATTTCAGAGTTTATGTAAATTTATATTATATTTTCAGTTTGCTAAATGCTTTGCTCAGTTTTCACAACAAAATCAATCTACAGATGCCTTAAAAACAGTGTTGCATAGCGTTAAAGTGCAGTATTTTACTGAAACGTCAAGCAACACTACATTTTTGGTATTTTTATTTACATTCGCATTTACTCTTATCCAAATTTAAAATAATTTCATGGAATCGGTCAATCATATCCTGATTATCCTTAAAGCCAACACATTCCTTTGCTGCATCTTTGGGAAGCCATTTTAGATCTGTATGCTCCTCAGAAAGAATAGGCTCTTGATTGGGGTTTCGTAACTCTGCTAGCCAATAGATAACAACCTTTGGTTTACCTTTGACCTGATAATTCAAAGTCAATGGGTTATCACGATAAATTATCAAGTCCTTCTCATCGTAGCTGCAGAAGATCACAAAGTTAACAAAAATAATACTTATTGGAAATCTATACACTTACCCGGCTTCTTCCTTGGTTTCACGTAAGGCTGTAGTAAAGTCGTCTTCTCCGGGATCAACATGACCTTTGGGTGAACTCCAATGAAAGTCTCCATAAGAAGCTTTCAATAGCAAATATTCTATTTGCCCACATAGACGGCGGAAAAGCACAAATCCTGCAGCCCGCTTTGCCATCTTTCTTGTAAACAATCTAATTATTGTCAGTGCTGTTAAATACGTTTAAATCAGCTGTGATTGATAACAAATGTGATTATTCAAATTTTTATTGTGAAATAAAGTAAATCGACGTTAAATTCGAAATTAATTAATTAAGTCTTAAATCATATTACAATATAATAAATATAAAGAAAAATTATTGAATTGTATATGATATTGCATATATATTACCAAGTAACTGTTCTGATCACGTTATTTCCTTGTCACGATGAGTAACACGTAAAAAGCTGTAGACTTTTTGTTTAACAACACTGCTGCATTTATTTACGTTACTTGCGCGGTGCACGTTGTGGAAGTCAATTATATAAAAACATTAAAAAGCCTAACAGAAATGTACGCTCTATTGCGCCGCTTTGCGAGCGCCTCCATCACAAACAACAGCCCTAGCCATTTGAGATGCTATGCTTCTTTCACCGTAAGGGATGTGCTGCACGAGACATCGGATGAGACCGGCACCCTGCTCAGTCGATTCGCCAAGCACATTGCAGTGGAGCGCTACAAGTGTGAGGATCACGTGTTGCCGCCGACGAAAGTTCGCTATTCTGACTATTTTCCAATAACGGATGAGGGATATTTTCGCCGCTCGCTACAGAAGACAGACGCGGAGCAGTTGCCGGCTCTGATAATACACGCCTCCAGTTATCGGTCCAATGCAGCACCTCCCATGTATGCCATGGCGTTGAATGCTTTAGATGCACATGCCTTGGCAAAGTTGCAGCAAATGGACACTACAATCGTGCTGGAAACACTCTATGCATTTTTGTTTCTGATACCCAATTGGCTTAGGCGCACCGATTTCTATTCAGCAGCCATGCGACGATTGACAGAGCAGGAGGAGTCCGATTGGAGCAAGGAACGATTTCTACAGATCTGTTTCTACCTGGGGTTACATAAGCAATACCAACAGAACGATTTGGAGACGCTGTTGAACACACGGTTGGCCGAACATCTGCCCAATCTGAGTCCCTTGGAACTGGCATTGATTAGCAACGCTGCGTACAAAACTTCTACACTGGTGACAGGAGCTGTACGAGAGGCTTATGAAACAGCACTTGTAGATGGGATATTAAACCTGAAATTGGATGCCAACAACTCTGCCGACGCCCTGTTTGTTTGCTATGTTAAAGCGCTGCGTCTTCAACGGGTTCGCGATGAACGCATCTGTCAATACCTGGAAAAGATTTGCCTTGAACCATCACAACTTCAGCTGCTGGAACCTCGTGGCTTGGCTCATCTGTTTGCCTACTTTGCCGAAATGCAATGGGATCAGCCAGATTGCTTACATGCACTGGTGAACCGCCTAATGAAACTCAAACCCAGCGAATTGCGAGCCAAGGATCTTTCCACATTTCTCTGGTGTTGTGCCCAGCTGAATTGCTCTCTTAATCCCAAGCAGCTAAAGCAACTTGAGCTCATTGCTTTCCGTAAATTGGACAATGGCGAATACGACCGTTTTGCCGATCAATTGGTGGACGCATGTCTCTCCCTTTGCATTCTGGGTCACCATTCCAAGCAGCTTTACGATGCGGCGGAGGAACTGAAGACAGCTCAACAGCAGAGGCAACGTCAGCGTGCACAGCCCAAAGTAGACAGTCGTTTGATCACTCTACGCACTGCTGTAGCCATTGAACAGCCCAGCTGGACGGATATTCAAACAGAGCAAGTCTTCAAGGAACTGGCACGTGCCCCAGGCTACCTGCTGAAGCAGCGTGCGGATTTGACAGCCTATGCTAACCAGCTCTCTGCCGATTCAGAAGTCGAAGGTGTAGATCTGGTCTGTCCCTTGGCTGGCATCAATTTACCCAGTCTGCGAGTGCAGACGCAGGGGCAGAACCCTTCCGTTTACTTTGTGGAGTTGCTGACTCCCCAGCAGTCACTGAAATTCAGCGGAGCAGCTACTTCACTGTTACGCCTCAAGCGACGTTTGCTCGAGGCACTGGGACACCGTGTTGTGCTGGTTAGTTGTGCTAAATATGAACTTAAATAATAAACTAATATATAATTTATACTTCACTTCAGCTAAAGTCAAGCGAGATGGCGTCCAATGCGCAGGCGCTACGACAGCTTTTCGAGCAGACAACAGACGCTCAACCTGAGGCGAGCCCTAAGGAACTAAAAGATGTGATATAAAGTGTACCTACCATAGTTTAAATTGGATCAAAAATTGTATATTATAATACAAATTATATAAAATAATTTTTTAATAAACCTCTTTAAACGATAATGAAGATACAAAAAATAATTTTATATTATATTTCCAATGAATACTTCATACGAACAAGGAGATGTATCTGCAATTGTTACCAACCTTTAAAGAAAAGCCTTGAACTTCCCATATCTTTAATTAACAAGTTTTTATTAAAATAATTAATTTAATAAATTTAAAAAAATAACACTAAGCATAAAGTTCAACAATTTATACATAATACACAAGGGGGAGGGGGTACTGGCAAGCTATATAGTCGATGCTTATCTGATCGACTTCATCTTGGCTTTGAGCACAATGAAGGCGCCCGCTCGCAAGATGACCATTATTGCAACCAATGCAATAATATCTTTCCAGAACTGATCACCCCTCATGGTGATCTCCTCCAAAAACTTCTTTGGATATCTGCAACAAGCGGGAAATTCGTTAATCCCCAAAAAACATTTTATTTTTAAGTGTTCACTTTACCTGTAGTGGCAGTAGGGAGCCTCGTCGCAAGCCAACACGCCACGATCGAGTCCATAAATGGCGGCTATAAAGCCCTCCAGACCGTAGCGTAAATGCGATATATGACTACCCCATTTGAGGTAGCTGGGCAGATCGCGCAGCGTGACACCAAAGCCGGCGAACATCATCATTGGAATAGTCAGTACAGGTGCCAGGAAGGTACCGTTCACTACGTCGAACCAAGCGCCAATAATGAGACCAAAACTCTGGCCAACAAACACCACAAGTATACTGATCGCAAGGAACATCCAGAAGCGCACCCATTCCATAGGTTGATAGCTCCAGAGATATATTATAATCGTAAAGAGGGTCGTACTGAGGAGCTGTGTATGTGAGAAGAAGTAGGTGGCATTAGTAAAGGGTTGTCATGATTTTTCCCTTATCCCTTTATAAACTTACGGTTATAGGCAAGTCAACCACCGTCATGGCAAAGTAGTAGGCTTTCAGGGAATACCAGCGATTGAAGTGTTCCTTTATCAATATCGTCATCTCAATGGGGACTGAAATTTAACAAATATATATTTTATAAAATAAAACATAACTCAATGAAGTAAAAGACTCTTGCTGGAGTAAAGTTAATCACACCAAAATACATATAGCAATTTTGAATGTAGAAAACCTGAAGCTGAACAGGGTTATAAAATACAGGCCAATAAAACAGCCCACCTAATAAAAAACTATATATTCATCTGGGTTTTAACTCACATGTGAGGACTGTTAACATCATTGTCGTCATGGAGTGATGCATCAGTATGGCAAAGAGCAAATTGTAATTGTCGAGAACTCGCGAGCCCTCGCTACCGGAATGATCGTACATGGCACCGTAGACTATCGCCAAGGCAATGTTGACAATGATACGAAGATGCGTCATGGTTGTATCGCGTCGCGCCTTGATATAGCCCCGTCGCAGCAGGACGGAGCATTGATTCGTAAAACTCGTATTCTCTAGGGACACGTTTTTGGTGCGTTTCGGTATGGGATGTTTGCGCATTAGGGCCTCGGCACGCAGTACCGCGGCGGGATTATTAAACCACGTCAGGCAGCTGCCGTTCTCCGTTGCGCTCTTCAACGTGTCGATCTTATCATAACCGTATTCCCCGCATGCCAGCTCGATAACTGTAAAAGTTTTATCTTTAATATCTCTCTCTCTCTGTTCACTTTCTCTTGCACTCACTGTAATCCGCTGGATTGTGGTACATGGGACAGGGTAGATCCACCGATTGCAGGAAGGGTACCAGCTTTTGAGTACCTCCTTGGTAGACGCAATTTCCGGCTGATAAAACATAAACCTGATCGAAAATCTGGAACAATTTGGCAGTGGGCTGATGTATGGTACAAATTATGGTGCGACCCTGAGTCGTAAGTCGCTTGAGCAACTCCAGAACTTTGGTGCAGGAACTGCTGTCCAAGCCCCTGTTCAAAAATAAATAAAATCATTTATGTATTTATAGAGGCAAAGAGCAAAAGACTTATGAGCACTTACGTTGTTGGCTCGTCCAGAAACATCACAGTGGGATTATTAATCAACTCCATGGCAATGGATAGCCTCTTCTTCTGACCACCGGACAAACGCATCGTCAGTGTCTGATCGTGATCGTAAAGACCCAACAGCAATAGAATATCCTCTATCTGTAAAAGGTAATGAAAACATTGTAATACAATTTAAAATACTCAATTTTTAACGAAATTGACCCTTAAAAATTTAGAATTGCTCTTTGAAGAAGTTCAGATTGTATGCTCTAACTTACCCTGCTTTCCTTCTCCTCATAGCTGACATTCTCGCCCAGTTTTAGATCGGCTGCGATGTGCATATTTTCACTGACAGTGAGCAAAGGCTGCAGGCGATCGTCCTGTGTAATGTAGCAGGACATACGACGGAACGCGGCTGTAAAGAGAGTATAAAGGTCAATTCTTTTATTCGAGTGTCCTTTCAATATATTCAACTGCCTAACTTACGCAAATCTCGTCGTCGTCCATTAGTCAATATGGAACCATCGACTCCAGTTGTCTTAAAGCCAGAAAGCGCATCCAATAAGGTTGATTTACCAGCTCCAGATGGACCCATGATCGCAATCAATTGACTTCCCGGAAACTTTCCGCAGACATTATGTAAGATCTCTTTTTCACCTGTTTACCAATAACAAGATTGTAATTATAACAAAGTAATTAGAATCAATTGGAGCAACCTTCTAATGCAAGCACGTCGTTAGATAGCTCTTGAATGCCTGTATCGTAGATTCATATACCAACTAATCATTATACAACTAATTTAATGCTAAAGCTAACTTAATTGTACTTTAAAGTGGACTTGTATACTTGAGAGATGGAGCTATTTATCGGCAGGTTGATTCTGATTAACTAATGACCTTTAATGACTTTTTGAGCGATTATAATGACAGAATATAAGATATAAGGTTTGTTTTAAGTTTAAAATCTAAAAGGGGTCTTACTCTTTAATTTTGAATTTTTAAATTTTTTTATTCTAACTAAAATACTCTTAGTATAATAATAAAAAATTTGTTTAACCTTTGCTTGCATAGCTCCAGCAAAATGATTATTGCTCCTAACTGGAACATCACAGCTTAACCTTAACTTTAAGTTAATGGGATTATATCTTGAATAAATGCAGTACACCTCGACATTAGCTTTCGACTTAAAGAAGAAGATTTTAAATGCCAAAAAAGCATACGAAAAATGAACACAATTAAAGCCACGAGGTGTGAGGGGAGGGAAAGCGTAATCGTGCTTTAATAGAGTTACCGACCGACGATATCAAAGTTTATGATAAATATTTATTATCTTGAACTTTGATATTAGAAGTGAACAGAAAGTTAAGCACCCTGTTGAAGCAAACTACACCTATTAGTTCTGTATAGAGCGAAATTATACAATGTAGAAATATCTTAATGTAAGTGCACAATGGTATTCTATATTTTACTTAACCGGTTTCTCTACTCTACTTTTATACTCTATAACAATTTCTCGCCTGAATCAATAAAATAATTTTGTATAGTTTTCGTTATAAAAGCGTGTTTTATTATCGCTTTTATTACAACTATTAAACACGTAATGATGATCTTTGAGCTTTTCGCCAAGCTTTATGCTCTTCCATGCGAATGACTAATTGATAGACCCGGAAAGGGAAGGGAGGGGGCAGAAAAACGTCGACAAGGGCAATGCCAACTTTATCTAATCAAAGGGGGAAACAAAGAAGAAACAAAGCCAGAAAGTAGTCGACGACATGCAGAAATGTTCGGGGTTATCAAAGCACACGATATAACACCTCGAAAGACACATGTGAATGGACATTATCTAGGATACCCTAGTACTGTACGTGTGTGTATAAAGTAGTATATATATTACAACTACTACTACCGATCGACCAAACGACCGTTTTAAAATTGCCGCTGCTTTTTGGCCATAAAGTTGAACTGAGTTCTTTGTTTTTTGGCAATCTTATCGTGGCATGTTTCGACTTATATTACCCCCGTCCATATCGTGGCAACTGAAGCTGATCGTAAATACTTAACACACGCCCCTATACTCACCACGATTGAAGCCCAATTTGACCGTGAGCGACAGCTCCTTGAACTCAATGTCCACCGGTTGACGAGCGGGAAGATTGGATAACGCATCCGTATCGAAGTGCAGCTCCTCCTCGCCTTCACCCTCGCCCGCCTCAACGACTGGTTCCAATGGGGCCAACGGCGTCGCTGTAACACTGGGCGTGGCAACTGCACTGTTCGTCTGTCCTTTTGTCACGGCCACCGTGGTTGCATTGTATACACCCCGTCCCGACTGCGAGGTGCTGACCTCACCGATCTCGATGCCTAGTCCAATGCCGGCAGTGCCGACATCGCTGTTGAAGAACTGCTCCCGCGCTGATAACATTGTGGTCGATCAGCTGAAAGAACAAGATAGGAATAGGATATAGTATAATGTATATTATAACTCAAATATTGAATAGTAAAGAGGGTAGAAAATATTACAGATGCCATATTCAAATGATGAGAACAACATAGTGAATTGATTTATGGAGATCTGGCAACGCACTTATCTAATTTGACAATCACAATATTCACAATAGATACTAATCTGTTTGTATTATCGATATCCTTTTAGTTATCGTTGAATATCACATAATAATATCAGCTATGTCATTAATTTGAATTCAACCCAAGTCACAATTTGTTTTTCAAAAAGGGGTATCTGTGAGTGTATCAGCAAGCAACATCTTTCTATTTTCTTCAACTATTTTTCATCTTTATTTATCTTGCCAGCCATTAAAACAGTCGCAGCTTTCGAACTCGTATTTCGAAATTCAAATTATCCAGCCCTGATGTAATGTTGATTGATCGCTTGATCGATTGCGTGGCAATGCTGCTGCAACGGACGTCATGCCCCAACGAGCTGTGCCACATTCGGGATGAGTGCAACAGCCGGTGATCGAAGTCCACATGGATTTGTCTACAAATTTTGGTTGAACTGGTTTCTGATTGCCATTCGTGGCATTTAGCAGCGCGTCGGGGGAATGTGTCATTCTGGAACTGACTGTAAATCGTACACCTGCTAATTACTACGGCTATAACCCCGTCCCCTTCCCCCACCAGTCATGAACGGTCAGCAGTGGCAGACCCCGTTGTATTAGGGCTCGTCTTTGTTTAGTCAATTCATTTTGATTTCCATGTTCGGCTTGTTTTTGTGTCACATTTTTAATAACACAAATGCCGATTACACTTGACGTCACAATTATGCAAATATAAACAAATAGACAATTATAAATATGAATGGTATACGTATTTATATGGTATATAATTGTGTATTTTCTGTTTACTTGCGAAGCGCACACAAATCAAAGTGCAACACACTCGAAATCTAAGTGGACGCGTCAACTACCGAAGTTAAGACGAAGCATGCGGAAGTATCCAACGGGTGCGAGTGGGAATTTACACTAGATATACCATATATGTGAATGTATGGCAGTATGTCTGTGTTCTGTCTGAATAGGGATATTTGTTCTAAAAGGTTGGGTTAGTTCTGCTTAGTTGAATTTAAATGGAGTCTATCTGCGATCTGAAAAGCTTTGATTGAATGAATATAACTCACGTCTACAGATACTCTAAAGGTTCGATTGATTATATGAGGGCGTAGATTATCATCGAAATTGAAATGTAGATTTCATGTTGTCTAGGCTTATACAAAAGTTTAGCAAACATGGATGGTAGGTTCATTGCTTCAAGTTTTGTTTGTCTTTAAACCCAGATACCCATTATTCAGCCTACTATTCATAAATTCTGTACTTTTTCGGGATTTTTAAATTAAAATTAAATTAGCACCTTTCTCTTTTAGTCCGTGAAAATAGATAACAAGTGATACTTGATTACCCAAAATGATCTTCCTACTGAGATTCTTAAGAAAGTTTCGAAACCTTTAAAATTGTACTTGGGAAATTCCAAGGCGCGTAAACCGCTTGTACACTTAAGTAATTAGCGTGCGACTTTCATCACATCTTCTATAAATGTATGTATGTATGTATGAACATTGTGGCTCCGATATGAACAGCTGACGCAGTGCTTTCTGAGTTTACGGACTCGTAGAATGCACGTCGCGGTTGTTTCGAGTACACAAAATGTATTTCAATTATCTGCAACAACCTCAATAAAATATTTAATATAGCACGCAATTTACTCCACATTCGTTTCAACAGTGTGGTTGCAGGAGACCCTCTGCCCTCCCTCGCTTATGCATGAATATTAATTGAATAGAAAATATATTCCGTAAGATCAAGGTACAGCTGTCATTATAGTATATACGCCTAAGTGTACATTTATATACTAGATGCGTTTGTAAGCTCATTAATCCACACACAAACAACAAAAGCATTGTTTTGCTGCATAGTACATGAATATATATGTACTATGTGTATATACTCTATATAGGCATCTGATAGGTTTAAGAACAGAGGCACTTCTCGTCGTTGGCTTATGACGAAGTCTTCTCAATGTGTCATCTTTAACCCGCAGAGCGCAAAGAGCTTATCTGCAGGGCATCTCGGTCTATCTCTATCAGTCCCTATCTGTATCGCTATATAGAAGGCTGATTCGACAGCCCAAAACTATAGGGCCCCATTGGAAACAGTATACTATACTATTTGCTATATAGTAAAGCTATGTCAATGCCCTCTGGGGAAAAACTACGCCATTTCTCGCCGTAATTCTCTGACGTGCATCGCCGACTTTATCAGCTGAGATTTCCATATTGATTCCGACACATTTCGCTCAAGTTCGACACACACGACAAGAACTTCACCTTGAGCGCAGATTTAGTTATGCCCAAAAATATTTCCAGTTTTTCTCTCTCTCATAATTTCTTGGGCTATTATATTGTTATAATGTGGGCCTGCACAATTATGTTATATGTTGTGTGTATCCGACTAGATCTCTGTGTGTATATGTTTTGTTTTGTTTACTCGACTCGGAAGTAAACCGGTTCACAGATCTCTGTCTCTCTCTCTTTTCCCCGCCAGTCTTGTTGGCTCTTTCTACCTACTGCGCAGACTACAACAGTAAGGTACTCCGAGAGAACAAGACAAAGAGAAAGAGAAAAAGCAGCTGCTGAAGAAATTAAATCAAAGGAGACAGCAATCACAACAACAAATCAACACAAACATGTCTTTTGTTTAATCAAATATACATACAAATTATTAATCTACATACAGTTTAATAACGTGCTAATTTCTTCAACTTATCAAAATGTAAATATCGTGTTTAAATCGAAAGATTGACATTGACTTTGATTGCCCAGCACTGTGATTTTCTTAACCTTTCTTTTTGAGGGGAATCTAACAAAAGTTCATCTACCTTGTAATCTATCTCTAGCTTAGTGCAAAGCAATCGTCACACGAAAATGACAGCTAATCAATCGGATGAGTTATCAGAATGCAAACTCAGCTGACATGCGGATAGGATCACATGGCAGACAGATGATGAGATGCAACGTGTGTAAGTTCGATCTGCACTAGAAATACCGTCGTGCGATTACGAAATAGTTACTAAGCTTTCTTTGCAATCTCTTTTCGAATATTTACATCATATTATATCATAAATGTATATGTACAACACCTTGAAATGTAAAGCTAGTGAAAATGATCATATTTTTGCAAGGTATGCAAATAGTTGCTCGACAAGCAATTTTTTTGGGTTATTAATTTCTTGTAAGATAATTTCTTATATCTCTCGTCAGCGTGTTGTATGTCAAGTAATGACTGTCATACTAAAATAAAATTAGTGATTTTGTTGAAATCTCTGAATTTTAGCTTTTTCAATTTTATTTTTTTTAAAAAAAATTTTTTTCCAAATTTAAAGAAAATAAATTAAAGATTATTTTTCAGTTATTTTGATATTATTTCAATTATAAATATTTCACGTTGATTTTGGTTTTTCCTTTATTATTTTGTTCATTCCTCCATTTTTAGTAGTTTTTATAAAATTTTTTTTTATATTGAATTTTGTTCATAACAATTTTCAACAATGTACAATATTTAAACGACATTATTTATTTCACTTCGATTTATTTTTAGAAATGGTTTTGCATACTATAATTACACTCAATGAGTTATGCAAATAAAAGAGTATTTGTCTTTAGGTTCATTTAAAATTCATTAGAATTTCGAATACATTTTTATCGATAGCATCGTTTGATAAAATGAACATTTGTATATTTTAACACGAGTAACGCTTAAACAGTTTGTAAGCAATCACATAAATTTATTCTTTAGTTCGATTTCATTTATTGTTTGTTTTTTGTTCTATTATAAATTATTCTTTTTTTTTTTGCGCACACTTCATTCAGGCCTTATTAAAATTAGATCCACACAATCGTCGAGCAGTTATTTTCTGATTTCATACTTTCAATTCGCGGGCGAATTTATTTAACAAATGACACATCGGGAACTTGGCTATTCCTACAGGTAAATATCTGCTGCTTCTTAATTTTCTTAGTGTCTTCTTTCGTTCCACAAAATGGTTGATTTTTTTCAGAAACTCAACGGAATTGTCTCCTTACCCGTGTTCGAAACGATCGCAATTAGGGTTAAGCAATTGCGTATAGGAAGTACTTTTGTCTTGGAATCTTCTGTCTTCTTCGATATTTTCAACTACTTTACAGTTCGTGCGCACTTCACAAGACCGCGTTACGGCGTCTTCGATGTGACATCGGCGACTGGCGGCCAGCTAAGCAGCGATCCCTCAGAGTTCCCTCAGTCGGTAGAGTCGGAGCTAGCCGGTTAGCGCAGCTGAACGCGATCGTCTCTCTTGATCGAGTGTCTCAGCTGTTATACGACTGAGTGCGGGTGTGTATGTGTGAGTGCGATCGTGTGTGCGTGTGTCTGTGTACCTCTTTGTGTATCTGTGAAATGCAAGCTTTATCACGAAGTCCGTTCGGCTTATTATTGTAGCAAGAACGTCTCACTGTTTTGTTCGCTCTTCACATCGGTTATTGATGTTTTAGCGTCGTTATATTGTAGTTTTCCTTCATTGATAAGCTTCTCGCACATACATACAAACACCTGTATATCTTACCTGTTGACTACCTGCTGATTGGCGTTTTGGTCGATCGCTAAATTCGCTCACTTGACAACGTCGACTGTGGTTCGGGTCAGAAGTCCATAACGAATTTCGTTCTTTCGTACGTAATACGGGGTTATAAAAGCACGAATTGCCCCGTTCTTTGTTGCTGCCATTTCTTTCTTCTGTTAATAATTATCATGCTATTTTATAGTGCTTCGGTGCGCATACACATAAAGGTAGAGCGACAGCGAACTTACCTGTTCACGGGTTTCGTGCTCTTTCGTGAATCACAGTTCATTCATTGAGTTATGCTCGTGTCTCGAAATCAATGGAATATACTATATATAGAGCACATACCTATTATTTAGTTTTTGAACAGGTTTATAGTGCCTTAATTGGCAAGGAGAACTTCTATTTTCGGTATCGTCTCGGAATTCCCATATTTCTGTGCATTTTAAAGCTTGATTATAGTTTTTGTGTCAATAAAATTTAAAAACAGCTAAGGGTTTTCTTTAATAACGATTTTTTTATTTCAATAAATAAAACGCTTTAAAGCATACAGTAAATTCTTTACTAATTATATACGTAACCTATTATTACATTAAAAGCTTTTTTACGCTTTCGCTGAACTTGGTTTTTGGGAATTCCTAAGGTCTTTTTTAATGAGAGTTCGCTTGTACCTAAAACCCATTAAACTTATTTATATTATACATACATATATTTTTATTATATACAGAGAACACACTTCTTATCAAATCAAGATTATTAGGATTATCTTAAATTTTCGATTTATAACAACAGGAAGTGTACCGTTCTTTCTTATAAATTTATTAGATGTACAAACAATTTTAACATTTGATTTCTGCGACGATAATAATCACACCATATACATACATATCTTATACAACTACGATATTTTAGGCATTCCATTTTTCTTTATCGACTTCGACCATATGATATATCAACCAAACTTTTGTACTTTTCATACAAGTTTAGAGCTCTTATCGCGCAACAGGAAGCTAAGTATGAAGTAATTGTCATATCAGTGCATTATCTACTAATTTTTAGCACGATTTCAATATTTAACAGATAATAATAACTGAGAATCGAACGGCAAGGCAAAGTTCAATTCAATTACACACTCGTTTTAATATTAAATAGAGCTTTGTCTAGTAATTTAATTGAACGCAATTCGAAGTCGAAGGCTCTCCACTTTAGCTCGAGCATGTGAGATTAGCACCATATGTACCCATTTATGTGAGCATTCAACTCTCAAATGAAAATCCCCAACCGAACTGACTCATATCACAAAATTGTCCAAGAACAAAGCTCACTTTCCAACCACTTACTTCGTTATTATCGTTATTGTTGCCACACTTCCCTCGAATATCGCCCTAAGCTTTTTCTACACTATGTAGGATGCCGCTTAGTATTATATCATTTTCATTGCCGGACTTTGGACTGCGTTTGATTTGAACGAAACAAAAGCAAATGGGGAACTAGTTTCGTATGGAATAAAGAATATATGTATGTAAAATACAATACAATTCAATTGTAATTAAAAGCTACGTCAGATCTCTCTTTGGACTTTAGCGGTTCCCGCGGGTCTGGGGCGCTGATTAGCAGATCGAAAGAAGTAGCGGGACCACTTACGATCTGCGACATGTTAATTACAGCATGCTCGATGCTACGGAAAGTGAAAATCTATAATTGTCGATTTACATAAGAGTTTGATAATCGACAATATCTACTAAAACACGAATTCACCTCACATTTTCGATAAGATTAAAGTTCGTTCAACAAATAATGTTAAAGCACATGGACTAGAATTCTACAGTAGTTCATTATTGCTGTTTTCTTCAAGGCTAAAAAACTGAACGATAGAATTAATGGAAATAACTTTTTTTATTTGTTTTAAATATTTAAACTATCAAAAAGAACCCAGTATGACAGATAATGCCAATTAAGGAAAAGAATGAGATTATATTTGATAGATTTTAACATAAATTAAACACTCATGAAAAACTAAAGAATTTCACGGACTATACATATCTCAGAAATCATAAGGGATCTCGGATTAAAATTAATATAAATTTTGTACTTGTTGGCCATGTATAAATATGTTTTACTACGGCAAATCTGATAGATTAAACAGAGAAACGAAAATGATTTTTTCATCACGTTGCAATTCTATGGAATGTAGAATATATATCACTTGATTAGAAATTTTTTTTAATATGTTAAATATATTATGTGATATTGTAAAATCCTCTCATTGCCCCTCACCATTCTCCAATCGTTTTCTAACCTCACGTTTTATTCTAATACAAATCTCGTACTTATCGGGAATTCGTTGTCATGTCGCATGGGCATCAAAGTCCAAATAATTGCGGCGTCTTTTGAGAACCTCCAACTCAGTGGCGATGTCAAAGTCGATGTCGTTGTCGGCGTCAGCTTCGGCATCGACGTTCTAGTGGGTGTTCTGCTCAGATTGATTTGGTCTCAAAACGCATTTGTATTGTTTGCTGTGCTTTGTTTATTTTCAGCTGATAACTGCGAATGAGAATTAGTAATTGTCATGGGCTATTTCGTGGGGCAATTAAGGCATGTTGTCGAATCGAGAATCTTGTCGGAAAATCTGCCTCTATGCATTCTTTATGACCGATGGCTTTTATTGATGCCGATGGCGTGATGCCCATACACTAATACTGCATACAACCAACTCAGGTTGTAGCCAGCGCTACTTGAACTATAGAAAATGCTTAAAATGCATATGACAAAGAGCAGCTTTCATTATTTTAGATTTGTTGTCTCTAGCTGTCTTTATAACTGAGTTCTCTGCGTTTATAGGGACAGAAAGAATCAGATAGAAACAAGTTGTTATAATGACCAGTTTTCTTGCCTAAAAGTAGCTGGGCAGTACTAGCCCTTAAGGGTATTCTTTTCTGATAAATGTAATCGCAATAGTCATCATGGCTATAGAAACCCTTCTGACCTGAAGCTAGAAATAAATGAAATCTAAATAACTATATCTAAATAATCATTATATGTATATCAACTTATTCAGATCATCTAAAGGTACATGAAACTCTAATAGAACTGGTCAAGATTAAAGAATAGAAACTTCGAAACTCTTCTTCGGTATAATTCCCAAGCTTATAACCTTGTCCAAAAATCCCCACAAATATTTACTTTATATACTCACCCCTTACAAGGCTTTGCAACTTCCTCTTGTTGTAGTACTTCTTTTTCTTATTAAAATATTTAACACTTTGCGAACATAAAATCTCGATTGAAGATACCGCTGCAAATTTCTCACACACCTGAAATTTTGCTCAACCGGATTTGGTATTCTCAATTGTAACGGTTCAGCAAGATACAGGCGCGAATGAAAGATGCCGGCCGGATTGTGGAGCACTACAACTACAATATATTCCGAGAAAGTAAGGATATCGTTGTAGGAATATTGACGATACCGCAACTATTCCTGGCAACGTGCCGGCGACGACTGATGCACAGACCGCAGCCAGAGCTGCTAGGTAGACTCCCGAAATGCCACTTGATCGACCAACTGAACTGAGCTAAACTAAACTAAACTTTTATATACAAAAAAAACCACCTAGAGTTGACGTAGTTGCTGTTGTTGCTTTTCAGTCGGGGGAGTCGACATTAGAATTAGACTCGGGCTAACAAAAGGAACAACAAAGCCGGCGGGCCGCTTGGTTGGCTGACTGACATACGGCCACCTGGGACGGAGGGACGGACGCAGTAAGCGACTGGGTGGGTCACTCGCATGTTGCAACAACGGCGGCGCATGCTTTCTAAACGCCACTGTTGGCTTAACTATTGTGGGACGCACCTTACAAATGCAAACACTGGGGGTGGAAAAGAGACAGCAAGAGAGAGTAAGTCCATGTGAGAGAGCGAGACAGAGAGAGAGCGTTAGTCGGGGCGACAGCTGACACCAGCGAACGCGCCTTTTTAATGAGATGACCCCACCTAGTTACAGTGGCTGCGAGTATATGCTCACACCAAGCCGCGGGGGTGGGGAAGGTGTGTGTGTGTGCGCTGGTGTGTCTTCCCCCATGGGGTGGGGGTGACTCGCGCATATAATGTAACCGTTTATCATTGGACAGTCGTTCACTCTATGGTTATATCCTGTCATATCAATTTTAATGTCCTTAACTAAATGGGTTAATGACTCGCCAAATGCATTCGTTGATTAAATTCACACATCACTTACATCGCACGGGATGAAAAACCCCATCTATTTTTAGTTTTCGACAGGATATTTGCATTATGGTAAAGAGAGAAGAGTTAATTAGGCTTCAAGTTGGAAAACAAAAATTGTAATTTGTTTAAGTTTCTTAAATTTGTGGAAAGTTTTATGGAGCAAAACTTTATGCATTTCAATTTTAATTATTCTATTCCTTTTTCGCAGGTAATTGAACTTATACGACTTTTAAAAAACGATGTATGTATGGGTGTGTGTTACTCTATTTAAAAGATTATAGCTTGATCAACTGACCAAGCAACTTGTTTCTTCAGTAGACTAACTAAAAATAGTATTATTTTATATATATTTTCTTTTTGATTGATGTTCAAGGAATCTACCAGCGCAGGCTTCCACTTCAGAGTTACTTTATTTGATATTGTACTAGAATACGAATTCCATGGACTTTCAAGAACTTCCAAATGTCCTTTTTAGGCCCCTAACAAGAAGTGTCCTCATATTATATGGACAACACCAACGGCCTCTTTAAATACACAATTTTAATAGTATGACATGCGATTTAAATATGCTTAAAATGAAACTAATTTAAATCCATGTCTTAAAACCGATGTTCAGTTAACATTTAGCCAACAGGCCCTCAGGGAGTCCGGGAACTGCTTAGCCATTTCCAAGCAATATTTATATGCCACTTTTGTGTATCCAGCGAACGTTGCTCTGTAGCACACCTTGTTAAAAAGCCAATCCTTAAAGGATACATATATTCGTGTACATCAATGTATATACATAGATATAAATATACATATACCTATATGTTTATCGAGACACACCCAGGGCACGACGACGTGCCAGTTTTCGCGCCCCACAAGTTGCCCTTTTTCTAGTTTTTCCAGCATTTCACTTCGCTCGGCTGCCTTATGCCAAATGGCCACGCAAGAGTCCCGGGTAGGGATGATCTGCGGTCGCTAAAAGGGCGCGTTCCGCATTAACACATAGCGGCAAATGTCAGTCTGGCAATGTGTTATAGCGGCGAGAACTGGGCTCGGCCCCAGTTGAACTCCAGCTCTGCTAATTGAAAGGAATTCCCATTAGGGACTTGTGGCTATATCGAATGATCTATCGATGTGGATGATATAACCATGAAAAATATGAAGATGTCCAAAATAAAACCCTTTGCATATTCCACATTTAGTTTGGTTTGGTAAGTATTTAAAAAAGGTATTTTTTCTTTTAATTTGATTTACTTGTAATTCATGTATTCATTTTGTTCTTTTGACCAGATATTTGCAACGTAGAGAAAAAGATATTTTCAACCCTAAAACTGCATCAGTTGTATTATAATTTAGTTATTACCTCAGATACAATAAAATGCATTTAAAAAATAAATATATGTATATGCATCGATATCCAATGCCTTTTGAATGAGTTCATGTCTGACTAGAATAATACCGTGATTATTTTTCCGCTCAATTAACAGTCAATTACGTTACAGGTTCTCTACATGACGTAAGAAATGAAACATTAACAGATCTATGTATGTAAAATGGACTTTTATGGTATTAAAAACAAATCAACAAGCGACTTAAGTATGAAAGAAATAAAAGAACGGTACTCATTGGGGCTAATAGACTCTAAAACTAAACTATTAACAAAAAAGAAAATATAACTAAATATATGTTAAATAATTTTACTTATTAACATATCTAAATAATATTATAAAATATCTTTCCAAAGCCCTACCAAATGCCCCACATCCCTCAAAAGGCGGGGGCAACAAAACTGGGCGTGTTGACCGCGTTGACCATTGGCTGGGCGTTGCTTATATACAATTAAGATATATGTACGTATGAACACATACTCGTATATAACCGTGTACATACACAGGTATCATTCTACTGACAAAACAATTTAATCCAACCGTTTAGCTCGTCCACGTCGATGTCGCTTTGCCTCTTCTTTCTTTGTGTTGTCATTAAAACTGAGGCGAGGGTGTGTTGGCTGTTTGAACAGGGTTTACTATCAATGAAAACCCCATTTGAATGCAGTTAACTAACGCTGTAACTGAATCTACAGCTAAATAATTAATTAAATTTACGCTGACCATCGATTTGTTTGCATATAATTAAACAACCAAATCGCTGACTAATTAATCTGGCCGGGCAGACAGATACCAACATTGTAATGATCGAACGGTAATTGAACAGATTCCCAAACTGAATTCTATTATTTGATGCGTTTCCCTGTTAGCTTGTTTATAGCACAGCTAACAAATCGAACTTAGTTTATAAATTTTAAACTTAACCCTTTGTAACAGTTAAACCAATCATTTAGTTTAAATTATAATCCATAAACTATATTACTTAGTAAATCAATAACAAACAAGGCTCTAGTCTATAATCTTCATTAAAAAAGTAAACTACGCCAATTCAGCTGATTCCGGCACCTTCGTTTCAGGTTGCGCTTTGATGGTTTTCGGCTGCGGCGTGCCCAACGCAATAGGCAAGCGATCGCCCCAGCGGCTTACTCTGGCACAACTGTAGGCAGCCCTAAAAAATCAAACAACGAATATGAAAACAATAGGAAGACTTGTTAAAATAAAGTTCTGCCCACTTACTTTCCATGCTTGGATGCCGTAAAGATGACCTCCTGCAGGTTTCCGGCCTCTGTGCACATTCGACAGATCGAATGCTTCGAACGCACCAATGTTGGTCGCACAATACGTGGCCAATGCTGAGTGGCGTCTGTCAGTTGTCCCTTTTTCAGTATGGCATAGCTATAGACAAAGTTCCTGCGATCGCCGGATGAATCGCTGGCCAGACGCAACGGCGCATAGGAAACTTCAAAATTGCAAGGTGTGCGGTCAGCCAAATCCGACAGCCGCGGGCAACGCAGATCGTGTGGGCACTGTAATGAAAATAGTTTTAAAGCCTCGAATACACTTTATTTATAAAGATTGACTTACCGGCGCTAGCGTATGTCCGGGATGCTCATCGCCTCCCTCACGCAAAAGAAACCTTCTGGCCTCGTTGACTAGTTCGCTGCCGCGTCGGGTGCCTTCCTCTGCAATGACCATGTAGCCATCGCATTTTCGCCACAGTTTAAGTAGAATCTCCTCGCGCTGCTGTTTGTCTGCTAGCTCAAAGAGTGTGTGTGAAATTACGACCAAGTCGTATGTGGTATCAAGCGCCGGCAAAAACTGTCTATAGAAAACATTGCGTAGCTCGACCTGTTTATTTTCCTGACCCTGCTGAAGTATCAGCTCAGACAGTTCGTTCATTTCTCGGGACTTGTCCACATTGTAATACTCAAAGATGCTGTCCCGCCACAGTTCACTGGCCACCCACATGCCAGTTCCGATGCCCGAGCCAAAGTCAATATAGCTGCGCGGCTTGAAGTTTTCATCACGCAGTTGCAGCTCGGAGAGCACTCGCTTCATAACCGCATACTCTTGGGCAGCTCTGGCCACGGCATAAACAATCGCCTCGTAGGGTCCATACTCGATTCGTTTCCAGGCATATGTGCGCTGCGCAAGACGCTTGTTGATCTCCTGCTCTCGTTTGCGTTGCCATCGTGCTTTCTCTTCATCGCTTAATGTTGCCAATCTATCCAATGGCATCTTAGAATTAATCTCCTCAATAATCAGCTTCTTCTTGTTCTCTACTTCCAGAGGCGTTGGTGGCGGGTGTCGAGATTTTATGTAACGATTGAGCAGTTCACCATCTCGTAGTACTTTTCTCACCGGATGGTCACCCACGATTCTCTTCAGTGTATCGCTCAGTTGTTTGGGCAGCTCCACATAGTTGGGTTTGATTATGCCAGGATGTTTACGCGGCTTGAATACTGCCTGTTCCAAATCTGCAAGCACAGCCGGCTCCACTTCAGCGCTGATTTTGCTCGTATACCTTGGAGACAGATGTATGCTTGGCACGAGAAAACGTGGACTTAACATCCACTGTCCCGTTGTGTTTAGTTGCTTAAAAAGTGAACCCATGTTTTGTTATGAATTTCACTTAAATTATACAATAAATAATAATAATATGCAGCGCATGTGGCGCCAGTTGCAACTAGTTGTGTATTTTGATAAGTTTTGCAACACGTTTATCACGTTCTTCAACACTGGTTTGGCCATTGAAACTGACTTTGTGGTCTGATTGGTATTAAATGCAGTATTTTTGCATGCAGTTGTTATCGATATATTATTTTAAATATTATTGAAACTATTTTTAATAATGAATCCAGTAAAGAATCTACGAAATATTTTGCATTAGATTGTGTAAACAATTTTTTAACTTTAAATAAAAAAAAAAAATTTCGCTTCACAAAGTGGTATACCGTTTAAGTGAACAGCGTATTAATCTTAAGTTTTGCCAAAACATTACAGCTGGCAAAAAATCCTCTTTGAGAATATAAACAAAAAATGTTTTCACGGTTAATACAATATGGATGAATATGAAGCACAAGTGAGTTGTATGGAAAAAAGAAAACACTGCAATGAGGCATACAATACAGATATATGTACAAATTTCAGTTACTGGTGGTCAAACAGGCATTGGAAGTGACCAAAGATGAGGAGCAACGAAGTGAACTAATTGCTCTAAAAACAAATTTGGAAGAATTGCTAGCTCTGACCAAAAACAGTGAAAATGAGACGAATCCCCCAGAGCAGGCGGAAACAGATAATCTTGATGACGAACTAAAGCGTTTTCAGAGCGAACTTAATGAACTGGAACAGCAGGAAGAGAAGGTGAATCCCAGAGATGAGCAGCAGAAACTGGAAGAATTGCGAACAAAGTACAATGCCCTGCTGGGTGAAAAGTGTTCGGCACCACATGAACATAGTTGGGGCGCCAGAAGCTATCATAATGCACTCATTTGTGGCGTCGACGATGAGGTTGTTGTGGATGACAATGGAGGTCTAGATGTGAGATTGCGAGTACTCTACACGAATCCAACGCATCGAAAGATGTTGCCCTGCAACTATTACCTGGAAGGAGAGTGTCGTTTCGACGAGACGCGTTGTCGTTTCTCTCACGGCGCTCTTGTACCTGGAGCTGCCATTAAGGATTACAATGCACCAGATTTCCACAGGCTGGCACGCAACTGTCCGGTTCTAGCCAAGTTAAAGGACCGACTATGGCATCGCGGTCGTGTGCTGTGCGTGAATTTCATAGAGCAAAATTGCCGAGTGCGCCTGGACGGACAAGAGCACAAGGAACGAGAGAGAGACTTTCCATTTGAAGAACTTTTTCCACTGATAACCGACCAGGATGAAGAGCTATCTAGCGATAGCAGCAGTGACTCTGGTGAAACAAATGCAAGTGAAGCAGCAAATGATTCCGATATGGATGACTATGAGGCAGCACGTCAGGCACGCATGGTAGAGCTTAGTTTGTTTACCTTCAAGCCAACCGAAAGATTGGGTGCCTGGGAGCAATATACACGGGTAAGTCGGTCGAGTTAACGAATTGGTATAATCCTAATGTTACTCTTTTTGTAGGGCATTGGATCTAAATTGATGGCACAAATGGGTTACATACACGGCACAGGCTTGGGTTCAGATGGCCGTGGCATTGTGACGCCTGTGAGTGCTCAGATATTACCTCAGGGCCGTTCCCTTGATGCCTGTATGGAGCTGCGTGAAGCGGCAAACGGAAACAAGGATTATTTCAGTGTGGAACGCAAACTAAAGCGTGCCAAGCGTCGCCAAGAGGCTGCAAATGAAAAGGCCTACGTCCGTGAATCCCAACGTACAGATGTCTTCGCCTTCCTGAATGGCAACGTGCTGGGCAACGACAGGCAGCAGCAACCCGAGAGCAGCTCCTCAAAGTCCAAGGGAAACGACTTACAACAGCATTCGAACAAGACCCTAAATGTAGAAACAGTGCGAATTGCCGATGACATCCGACGCAAGCAGCGAGACATTGTGAAGGTTCAGCAATCACTGGCGCGGAATTCAACCGATGTGCAGCTGCAAAAACGACTACGCGTTCAACTGGATACACAGCAGAAGGAACTAGCGAAGCTGCAGGCGCAAGAGAGCAGCCTCAGCAAGGAGCAGCAGACGCGCAAGAGTAAAAATAAAATGTTTGAATTCTAATCACGATTTGGGCTTAAATTAAGTTTATTTTACGATTTGCCATTCTAAATAGTACCAAATGCTCCGGCTGTTAGTACAGCTGTCATATACTGCTCCAACAGAGCTTGCGCCAGATGCGCACCGTGCTCCACGGCCAGCGCGTACGCCGTATCGCCGTTCTCATTGGTCGCACTAAAGTCCAAATCTCTCGATAGCAGCTCGTTACAGGTATGAGGATGGTTTCCGGCTGCGGCATACATCAGTGCCGTGTTGCCCACAATATCCATGTGTGTTGCACTGGCCCCGCGATCCAGAAGCAGACGCACTATTTCGTTGTGCCCTCCGGCAGCCGCCAGCAACAAAGGCGTAATCATGTCCGGTGCCAGACTATTCACATTAGCTCCGGCTGCGACAAGCAGTTGTACTGATACCATCTGACCATAAGAGGCAGCCCAGTGCAGTGGGGTGAATCCATGTGCATCCTTGTAATCAATTTGCTGATGTCGCTGCAGCTCAGCCTTGACTTGCTCCTCTGTAATTTCACCTTGCCCAGCACGCTCGTGGAAGGATAATGATACCTCCACCGGGCAGAACGTAGCCTCCGTGTTGCCACGTTGAAGATTTGTTAAAACTGTTGATTGGGGGCGATATGGCAGAAAGGCGCTTTTGCGCTTGGTCGAGCTGGCATCCAGCAAAATACTCGAGCCATGCAGCGAGGATGATGTGGGCGGATGTACATGGGCAGGCCGAGATGGCTCATCATCCTCGGAGTTGGTAGTGCTTTGCACTTTGTTCGTAGGCGCCACCATTTGCTATCAACAGACGTTTAACATATGCAAATAAAATTACACAGTAAAAATCGAATGTTTTGATTTTGTTGTTAGTCTGTCGCTAAAGGAAATTAAAAATTTCCCTGCTAAGCTGAAGATCAGCTGTTCGCTAACAACTGTTGTTCCAGCTGATGAAATACAGAGCAACAATTTGTGGATGCTGTCATTGACCTTACGAATTTACGACCTTTTCTTTTAAACAAGTTACATGATAAAAATAAATGTTGTATCTTATAAAACCACAACTGTTAGCTTTATCAACTTACTGACAAACATTTTTTAAACTTATCGATTAAAAATTTCTAAACACACTCAGCCAATTTGTTGTATAATATTCATACAGTATTATTACGGCTGCAAATACATTTCATTAGCTAATAAATAATTCAATTTAAAACAAGCAAATTATAAATTTGATTGTCACTTAACCAAAGGATTACATTTGAAAGTTGCCAGCGCGAAATATCGATAACAAAATTACCCAGCCATTGCCGATCTCATTTTACTTGTTTGTTTTTTTGATATTCTTTGATTAGCAAAATATATTATGTAAATATATTTAACTGATTCATTAGCACAGTGATCTTTGTGTGTATGTGTTGAACTGTGTTTCATAACTGGTTATTTGTTGATTGTTGCGTAGTTATACAAAAAATCTACCCTGCACCTGTTGTGCTGCGTTCTGTGCAAGCCTGCGTGTTGGGCCTTTTTCTTCGCCCCTTTAACATTGAGGAAATTTTTTTGCAATTCAATTGCGTCGAAGTTTGGACCTACGAACACACACAGATAGAGAGAAAAAGCACGCAAAACAAACGCGAAAGAAAATGGGAAACAATGGGAGTACCAAGGCCGATGCCGATGGCAGCGAACCACCGCTGGATGGTGGGAAACATAAACAACAACATCACAAATCCAACACACAATTTTCTATCGGCAACAACAATGGCAGCGATGTTGTTGTCAATAACAGCAGCGCCAACGCCAGCGGCGGCAGCAATAACAGTCTCAAGGTGCAGTCACAAACGCAAACAATGACACGATCGGCGTCTGGTGCTGATGTGACGGAAAAATATCTGACACAGCTGGTGCCAGTGGAAAGGTTGGCCGAAATATTAAAGGAACAGACGAGTGCCAAGTGCAATGTCAACGGCATTGTCTCGGATGTTTTTGTGGTGAGTAATTGGTCTGTTTTTTAATTGCCTGATAACAGTTTCCCCGTTTCCCCTATAGAGTAAAGTTTTCCCACAATATACCGACCTGGGACATCGTCTCTTCAAGCTGATGCACACGAATTCGAAGGCAACCACAAAGCACTTGGGCACCGTTGCGTTTCGTCAGCAATGCGAACGATTTCTGGGCATCATGGATGACAACAAGGTCCTGGAGAGTTACATCAAAATGTACGCGCAGGACGATAATCCCGATTTCATAGACAAAACAGGCGTTACTCGTCTGCTGCACATTTGCTACACAATTGCCATGCAGCATTCCGGCAATGCGGTACTCTGCACAGCCATAAATCGCACCTTTGGCTCGGTGACCAAGTCGATATTCTTCAGTCACGATAGCCTTAGTATTGGCTTCGTCTGCCGCTGGTTTGAGCAGAATCTGATACGCCTTGTGCTACTGGTGCACAAGTATTGCGTACATACGCTCTCCACGGCGTATCGCGGCTTGGAGCAACAGTCGCAATCCTGCGGCATTGAGCTGCAAACTCCAGTGCTGGAGCAACGCAATCCGTTTACGGATACTACGGATAACAGTGCTGGACATCTGGCAGTGAGTCACATTGAGTCGTTGATGCCTCTCTCGCAGGCATGGCTGCTAGCCGGAGCTTTGCCGCCACTGTACTCCAAGCCTCAGACAATAACTCCGCCTAACAGTAGCAACAATAGCAGCGCCTCGTCTGCTGTGCAAATCTTTAAGGATAAGCTATCGATGATACCATCGCACTGGACACTGCTGTACGATTCCAATGAGCATGGTGTTGGTGCTAATCGTTTTTTGCATCATGTTCTCGGCTATCGTGGCCCGACTCTGGTACTGCTGCACACCAAGGACGAGCAGACTTATTGCATTGCTGCGCCCAGTGAGTGGAAGGAGACGCATCTATTTGTTGGCGGGGAGGGAAGCTGTGTCATTCAACTATTGCCCAAGTGAGTAGACCAAAAGATACCATGTCAATAAGATACTCTATCTTTGAACTTTCTCTTTAGATTTGTGATACTGGAGAAGAAGCCGAATATTTTGTACCTTAACACCAGTATACGCGGCTATCCGAAGGGTCTGCGTGCCGGTGCCGATCCACGCAAGCCAATTCTTGCGGTCGATGAACATTTCGAGAATGTGGACTGCAAGGGCATTGCTGCACCTCTCATGTCCATAGAGGTAAATTAATCAATCAATCAATCTTTTGATTTTCCAATTTAAATATTGTATATTTCTTGCTATATTTATATGCGCAATAAGCCTTAATCAACGAAGTATTATATTTATATATGTATATGTATATGGTATAAAAATCCATGTACGTGTGTATGTGTATATAATATGTATATCGCATATACGGCATAGTTTTCCAGTCTAAGCATTTAAAAACAAAACACCTTTTGAGCCGCTGTTAAGTTAACGCCCTGTTAACGCCGCAAAGGCGTTGCCAGACTGGCGACTGACAAAGCCCGACTTAACAATGGCGCGCAAAGGTGCATTTCAATTTTAATTTAAGTCTACATTTCTCCCAATGTAAATGATTACCAACAACAACAAATACACTTTTTTCCAGGTCTGGGGCTGCGGCGATAAATCATCACGCGAAGTGCAATTGGATATTAAGAAATGGCAAATCAAGGAAGCGGAACGTCAACGCACAGTCAAGTTAACGGCCGCCGACTGGATGGATCATCCGGATCGCTATCTCCTCGAGTTGGGCGGCCGACAGAATTACAACAACTAACAAATTGTTGTTGTTGCGTGTATTAATTCGAAAGCAATCGGTGTTGTGCCTTGAACGCGGAAACTAGGATTTTTGTAAAAATTTATCACAAATTGAAACTATTGAATTAATTCATTAATTAATAATTCACATTGTTTTGCACGCAACACAAGCTGATTTATACACTGGACTGAATTTGTTTGTATTTGCACGTTGATCGATTACCGAATTTTCTTTTTGTAAAATCTTATTTTGTTCACTTAACCGCAATTTGGAATTGATTTGATTGATATTTTGTATGTTTAATGCCATTTTAATTAATTTGTTTATCGCGTATTTTGATATTTGATTATGTTTTTCCATTTGCCTGTACTTAAAAGCCACACACACCTTGTCCTTGTCGCCAGTTCTGTATTCTATTCTATTTCGTTAATCGTCCTCTGTCAAGTAATTTTCCATTTTTCCTTTCTGTTTGTTCTAATCTTAGACTGCAAGTATTATAAAAAGACATACGAAAATGCTTAAAATATAGAAGTAAAAACAAAAACAACTAATAAACATAATCAAATGTTGCTAAAAAGAAGAATGCGTTATATCTTTTTATGGTTTGGGGGCTCTGATTTCGTGGAATTGTTTCAGTAATTTCACGTGCCTTATCAGCTGAGTACTTTAACGGGTGCTCCAATATACAACGTACACACGGCAATAATGTACGGATTTTATCTGCAAGCATAGGCTTGATAAAAATATATAATACTTTATATTGTCAAGGGTGTTCCAAAAACGATATCGGAATAGGTGCAAACGCAGATAAAATTTCTCGGAAAATTTCAAAGATTTTAAATCACAATTTTGAACGATTTCATTAAAGAGGAAAAGTTTGTTTCGATTGGAAATGGGTTCGTCTGATGATTCGAGTACTTTCAAGTCTATATAGTAGATAAAGTTCGATGGCAGATAATACATCAATAGACGCATAACTTGCCTATTTTTTGAGTATATATATTCGATCTTCTATAAGAAATGCTATTGTCGGTAGTTAAGGATTAGTAAAATGAATATGTTCACTTGAGTCCAAGAAAATTCAAATATATCAAAAGTTATAAAACAAAAATCGAAAAAAATCAATATAAATGTGGAAGATTTAGCATGCCAATAATACAAGCAATTTAAAATGATAAAAACCGAAAAAAAATACAGAATTTAAAAGATTTTGCATAATTATATTATTGAGAATTACATTAGTTTACAATATAGTTATGTTTCGTTTCGTTTTTGCCCTTTTCTGACCGGCAGTCACATAATTCACAATCGTTTGCTTTAAGGTTATGTATAAATTTCACTACTAATGCCGCATACGACGAGTGCGGGGATTATAACTAGCCTAATGATCATACATGTATATACCAACTACTACTGGCGGCCACATAGCAAATGTAAAGAGTATGTATGCATATGTATGCGTATATGTGTAGATAATTTATATAGAATTGTCTAAGATGTTCAGAGTTCGGAGTGTATAAAAAATACTAATTAGAGCCTACATTATGAATATGTATGCATATATAAAATGAAAACTTTCGCATACATATAATGAAGATTCTTTGGAATTCTATATGTATATGTGCATAACATATAATATATGTATGTACGTAAGTATATATACATATGTAGGTGTAGTTAAAATCAGTTATCGCTTTCGAAACTAAGGCCACACAATTTCGAGTTTAGCCCAATTTAATTGGATTGCCAGGAGAATAGTTGAGTATTTCGAAATGAACTGAGGGAATTTCGGCTTGCCAATTCTACAAATATACGAAATAATAATTATAAATATCGCTGTGGTTCTATAGAATATATATATATGCATATGTATGTGTATAGCTATAGGTATTATTGCTTGGATCTAAGTGATGTACTCTCGATCACGACGACGCCGCGTTGTGGAGGCGACAACCACAATCGGCATCTGTCCGACATTCTCTGAATTTTCTACTGCGCCAGCCTCATCGTCAACCTCATCGCCCTCGTCATCGTCATCGTCTTCTTCGTCGTCATCGTCATCCTCGTCGTCGTCATCGTCATTATCATCATCCCCGCCCGTTGAATTGGACCACTCGGATGCAGTTTGATTGCTGCACGTGGCGCTAAATTTCAAGCTACTCGACATGCCAAATGAGACGGATAACGATGCACTCAGTGATGAGGCATTCAAATTTTGACTAACATCAATATCGTCACCCCCGTCCTCAAGCTGGTGGTGCTGGTGATGTTGCTGCTGCTGATGTTGTTGCTGATGGTGGTGGTGATGATGATAATGCTGCTGCTGCTGATAACGTTGTCATCTGCCCGCGCCAAGCAGCAGAGCATAATCATCATTGGACTCGGGAATAGGTGCTGCCGCGGATGTGGCACCGGTGCGCGCCTGTAGGAAATTGCTACCAATGCCGCCGCCGCCGCCACCAACGAAATGCTGTTGATCCCGTTCGCGCAGATGCTGATGTGGATCGCGTTGACGCGTTGTCGCTTGTTGCAATTGACTTGAGCCCGGCAAGTGTAGTTGTTGTTGTTGGTAATTGTTGCTATTGCTACTATCAGCCCCAACTACAGCGGCGCCTGCTAAGGGAAATCGAGATGGAGAATGAGTTAGATGTTCGCTTAAAGTACCTAGCTGCCCCACATTGACGGGCACTATTAGACGGCTCGTTGTAGCGCCATACTTCGCACGGCTGTTACCTGCTTGAGTCGAGCTGCCATTGCTGCTGCCCCCAGCGCCTGCCCCTGCACCGACCATCATCTGTTGCTGCTCACCCGCATGTCGCTTGTCAATTAAGTACTCGGACTCGCCGCTCAAGCGACGTGGCCCCCGCGACAGTGGCTGATATGTGCTGCGACCCTGAAAACGACGAGTTATAGAGCTGCCCACTACACCCAAATGTTCCGTAACATCCTCCTGCATGTCCGAGATGTCCATCATGGAGAGAAACGCGCGACACCAGCTGTGATTGGGATTATTCCAATACTGGGGTGAGTTTATGTGGAACGGATGATGCGGGAAACTGTAAATGTGCGCCACAGCCGCAATGAACATTTCAATGCAGATTAGAAAGTTCTGAAAGAAAGAACAAACCACAAACAATGAATGAAAGCACTGTGAACCCGTGGCAATATTTTACGCACTTGCAGCATGGAAGCCAAATTGGCATCGCCCACATCGGAGCCGAATATATCCTTAATGATTTTATAGTACACCAGAAAATTGAGTAGCACTCCTTGACTGTAAATCATAATTATTATAAATTAATTTCACATGAAATTTACTAAACGATTTGTTACTTACAAGAATGAGAAGAACACCACGGCCTTTATGCAAAGGAACTTTGGTATGGGTTTCATTGGTTTCAAGTCCTCCCTGTTGGCCCGATAGAAGAGCACCAGGCAGTACATGGCCACGAACTGTGAGATGTTGTTGATGACCACAATGTAAGGAAACGCTACATTCGCCGCGAATTCGCCCTCGCCGTAAACGCCGCAGAGTTCGCAGATGCTAAATATGATAAAAGTTTTTATATTACTTATTGACTTGGTTTTTTTTTTTTTCATTATAATGTTCGCTATTTGTGTTATGTTTTATTTTGAAACTGTGAGTCATATTCGTGCGTCACTTAAAAACGAGCTTGGAATATAAACCCAATTTGTGATATGGCACAGTTGAAGAAGAAGAAGCCCTCAGGATCGTTTGTGCATAGAGTAATTCAAATAAAGTGTTTGTATATACAAAGTATTATCAAACTCACACTGATATGAATGTGGTTATGGGTCGCACCACAGTGTACTGTAATATGCCGTGTTTGCAATTGTGAATGAACTCGCGCCCCATGACCCAGGGACGTACACAGCAGAGGGGAAAGAAGTGATAAACCTGCGGCTTGTATTGCATTGTTGCCTCCAGGTCCATTCCGAGATTCAGATAATGCAACAAGTAAACCATGAAATTATAGATTACATATGCCTCGTAGCATTCACGTAGCGAATCCACGTAAATCGAATGCTTGGGGAACAACAAACCGATCCACTGTTAAAAGAAAATATAAATTATTATCAATCGAAGCGGTTCAAACAGGTTCGATCTATTCATAGCTTCGTTGTGAAACGATGTGAACCGAGCCGGTTAAACAAATCAAAGCATGTCGAAACTGAAACCGATGAAAACAAATACTTCAATGTACGGTAAGCCAAGCAAACTATCGATAGTACTGTATTATAAGTCTTATATCAAAGTTGATACCATTTTTAAATTGTTTATCAAATTAAACTCGTTATCTCTGTTATGACTAGATAATTTGTACACACTGCAGGTGCAAAAATTGTCCACATACATGTCTATACCCAACGTACGATAGTACTAACGATAGTTTTTATTTTGATTGCAAACGATTGCAAAAGCACCTCAAACGAGATTAGATTTCCAAAGATTCGGTTTCGATTTCGATCGCCGTTGCTTCGACCACTTGACCCACTTACCGCATTCAATGCATAGATGGGCACCATCCACAGTATACGTATGATATGCTTCTGGAGAATCGGCTTGGTGAAATGTATGACGTGTTGTATGATGTGCCAAATGGAAATGGGCACAGCGGACAGCACAAATAGGCCGCCAATGAGAATCAGTTGGTCGTTGCGCTGGAAGCCATCCTTGACGGAGTTCACGATGAGAAGGGGCACAACAATAATGGCAAATATCACGTAGGTGATAATCAACAGGGGACGTATCCAGATGCGCCACTCTTCGCAGAAGCGACGTATGTCAAGGCGACACATCCTGCACATATATTCGGAATTTTGGTTTTTTTTGTTGTTTATTGAGAAACGTTTCGAGATTTGCTTTCGTCACAAGACAAAGCCACAAGGCAGCAGCAACAGTAACTGCGGCAAAAGCTACGTTGTTATCGTTGTTGTTATTGTTATATTTGTTGTTGCCGCCGCCCCCGTTATTGTTGGTTTCTTTTCGCTACGTTTAAGTTCTCTTTATATCTTTTATATTGCACGGCACGGGCGTCCGCGCACCTTTAACAGGCACATTGCGCACATTTATGTACCATTCTCCACAGCAACAAAGAGTTAGGTCAAGCAACAGCCGGAGTAAATTTTATTTATATGTGCTAAGTTTTACGTTCGTTTTCTGTGTGGGCATCGACAATCTTTTGATAAGGGGAAATTTACAACAGTCTGGCAACACAAACATTTCGGAAGTGCTGAAAAATTATACCAGCATTCCGAACAACTTACAACACTGCACACACGCAGAGTTGCTTTGCAATAAAAAATGTCCCTCACCAATAGAATTTTCCACGAGCTCTAAATAAAAGTCCCTCTTGGATATTATCTATTATGTATGTATTTTAATTACAGATTATAGATTAGCATACATATATGTTTATGTGCTTATGCGATACAGATAAAAACGTGATAAAAGCTATTCAAACATATATGGTATCCTTTATGCTGTTATTGCGATTCAGAAACAGTATCGCATCAATCTGATTTTGGCTGCCGGTTAGCATAAATCGCTTGTTATAATCGTAGATCTGTTCACGGAGAACCTTCTTGAAATTCAAATTTACCACACCGGGCACACCCTGATACAGCGTCGCCAAGTCGCGCAATGTGCCATAGATATGACCCATTTTGTTCCACCATTCAATCGGTGACTCGTCCAACTGAACAATCACCTCGTTCCTGTAGCGTTTGAGATCAGTTTCCACTGTGCTATCGGCGTCCCGTTTTGGCGGACTGGGAATCTCTGCAACATCGAATAGCAGCTCCAATTCTAAATAAAATATGTCCGGCATTAGTTAAACGATTTCAGTTTTAATCAAACTAAAACTTACTTGACTTTTTGGCGCTGTTGGACGAGCCGCTGCCACCGGCAGCATTGCCCGACTTGACATTTGGTTCCGTTTTAATAGTCACCGTTGGCGTGCTGCTAACGGATGCTGTGGCTGCCACCTCAGCCGAATCTCCACTCTGGCTGTCCGTGCCAGCCGATCCACCGCCAAATGTCTTATTGTATTTCTGTGTCAACATACGCACACAACTGTCAAAGTTATCAATGGTGGTCAATCGATGGAAACGCGGATCCAGCAGAGCAGCACTGGTCAATGTATCGTTTGCAATGATATGTGTCTGCAGCACGGAGGCAATGGTACGCTTGATGTTTATCATTAGCGGCTCATCCTGCTCGGCAATGCCCAGTTTCTTGATCAATATCTTGGATGTAATGGGAGATAGCATGCTGCACAGGGGCATATCCTCACCGCGCAATGTGTCTAGAGCAATCTAAAGGAATTCATCGTTAATGTGATACCGATGGCATTTTCCCCTTAATCATTAAAACACTTACCACCAAGGCACTCAATGCTTCGGTCACTGTTTTGGCTGTAATAACCAACTGATCCATGTCTTCGGACCAAGATATGGATTCGGCAAAGAACTTGAGCAACTCGTACAGAGTCCAGGGGAAGTGCTCATTGTAGGGCGGCAGCTCAGCCACCTTGGAGCTAATCTCAGCCGAGTGACGCTGTATGATGTCTTTAACCTGCTCCAGGGCGGTGGAAACATCTTCAAGCTCGAAGACGCGTCGCAGACATTTGTCAATAACCGATACATAGCAAAGTACAACGGGTATATCTGAAATGTATCGATTAAATGCCGTTAGAAGATAACGATTAGTTATTGCCGACTGATATATGTAGCAAACATTTTGACTTAGTTATCAACAGATAAACAAATTTAAATATTCCCAACTGTACTTACTCTTTTCCTTCAGATAGCTCTGGAGCAAGTCCTCCTCGTCATCATAGTTCACAATGGCCAGGGTGCAATTGGGCAAGTAGAAGTCGGTGAGAAGATCATCGAACGAAATGTAATCAGTATACTCAATGGTCGCGTACATGACACTGCGGACGCACTGCGTCTCATCGCTCAGATAATGGTGATAAATGCTGAGGAACCGCCGCTGCTCCACATTCACCCACTGCTCAAAGGCCAGGGAAAAGGGTTTCTCGGCGGTGAAGTCTCGCGTAAAGTCACCCATTTCCAAGAACTTGGATGCATGCTGCTCGTTAATGAGCTCGTCAATCTTTTGAGGCATCGGCAGCGATGCCAAGTTGCCCATTGCGAGACGTATGAATTCACTTATTCCCAGATCGTATAGGGTCTCCACATTGCGCATATCGCGCACAACAATGTCAGCCAGAGACTCGGGTAAATTGGTTATGTAGCTGCGTCCCTGATGATGCAAATTGGCACCGGGAGTTCCCTCCTCGTGCTTGATGTTAGCGCGCGTAAAGTGCATAGTTCCCGACGCGGCTGTACTTTTGCGCTTGCGACCGAACTTGAGGTCACGCGGCTCAATGCTAATGGTGCGATCCTCCTCTTCTACAAGATTCTCGGCATCGTCATAGGTCAGTGGGACCATAGTCTCGTAGAGCATGGTCTGGGAGGCATCATCTTCGGCCTGCATGGCAGCCGCCGCAACGGCAGCCTCGTCCATTTCCTCATCCTCATCATTCTCGTGATGATTACGATTGTTAATAAATTCCAATTTAACGCGGCGCGACGAGACGTTGCGCTTGGACAACGGCGGATGATTCAGATTGCGTGGCGTCTTGCGTGGCGGCACTTGGATATCATTCTCCTGGCACAGGGCCTTGAAGAGATCTTTGTGGCGATGTTGCAAATGGGCGCGCAAATTGGTCGTGTTGCCGTGATTGGTCAACACTTTGTGGCATTTGATGCAGACAACGTTTTGCTTTGTAATTACCTCGTCATTGTCGTTCGATGGAAAACCGAAATAGCGCCAATAGACGCTTTTCATTTTCGGCGAATAGAGCTTGGAAAAATTGAGCTGCGAGACATCCTCGTATTTGGCCTCAACAACCATTGGAGATGGAGCCACTTCGTCGTTCATATTTACTGGTTTTGATTGTTGATTGATATCTGATTACCGATGCCACACAAAAAAATAAGCGCGCAATTTCTCGATTATAGATAGTCAGTTCAATAGTCAATAGTTTTTATCTGTATCAGAAAGTACAGTTCAGAGTTGCCACGCGACAACGTAGTCAATCGATAAGGCAAATGCTAGTATTAAATGCAATGGGTGTGCACAAATTGTCAATATTATATTTTTGACTTCTTTACGATTAATAATTATTACGCGTTGTGAATTTTTTTCAGCGTTGTGCCGCATTTAACTGTAAACTGAATGAAGTTTCTTGCTAACACTGATTGCATCACCAATCGATAGCTGGGGATATTTGTATGGCAACAGCATGGGAATTTTTTGATGAGGGAATTTTTTTACAATACTGCCTGCCCACGGCGTGAAGTTGGCTGCGATTTCCTTTTTGATTCGTTGTTGGGTAGCTAAAGGTGTGTAAATTTTTATAATGCATAAAATAATTCAATTTCACACTCAAATGGTGCTAAAAATAATGCCAATGATCGCACTTGATATGCAGCAAATGTCAAGCTGTCAATTGACATAAAAATATATTGAGAAATATGTGAAACTAGGGTGTAAAACACGAGAATTGACTGCAGCCACGTGGTGTTGTACTAACCCGCTGTTTGGTTATAAACTAAAAACATATGTGTGTGTGTGACTGATAGTTAATTTTACTTGTTTTCCATATATTACAGAAAAAAATAAGCCGCCAAAATGGGTAAGGGTAATAATATGATTCCAAACCAGCATTACCACAAGTGGTGGCAGCGACATGTGCGCACCTGGTTCAACCAGCCGGCGCGCAAGGTCCGCAGACACGAGAACCGCGTCAAGAAAGCCAAGGCTGTCTTCCCACGTCCTGCTAGCGGTCCCCTGCGTCCAGTTGTGCGTTGCCCCACCATCCGTTACCACACGAAATTGCGTGCTGGTCGTGGTTTCACCCTCGAGGAACTGAAGGTATGCCTGATTGTTTAATATTTGGTGAATCCAATTGGACTAAATAAATTTTTTTTGTTTATTATTAGGGTGCCGGTCTGAGCTACGGCTTCGCCAAGACCATCGGCATTGCTGTCGATCGTCGTCGCAAGAACAAGTCACTGGAGTCGCGTCAGCGCAACATTCAGCGTCTTAAGGAATACAGAAGCAAACTGATTCTGTTCCCCATCAACGAGAAGAAGATCCGCAAGGGTGAATCTACTGTTGAGGAGTGCAAGCTGGCCACACAGCTTAAGGGACCAGTCATGCCCCTCACGAAGGAGCAACCCCAGGTCGTTGAGTTCCGTGATGTCACCAAGGAAGAGAAGAAGTTCAAGGCCTTCGCTACTCTGCGCAAGGTACGTTTTATATTAATTTAAATTATTGTAATATTTATCAATTAATAATTTAAATTCCGAATTGTTCTTTAGGCACGCACTGATGCTCGTTTGGTTGGCATTCGCGCTAAGCGCGCCAAGGAGGCCGCCGAGAGCGAGGAAGGCGCCAAGGGCGATGCCAAGAAGGCAAAGAAGTAAATTGCTAACTAAACCTGATTCTAATTCTGTCTACAACAACATCCAGAATAAATAATTAGTTTTTTCATAAACATGAATCCGTTAAGAAAGTGTGCTCAATTGTCAACAACAAGATTTAGTTTCCCCCTCCCTCTTCTCGGTCAGCTGCTAAGTGTCAATTGGAAAATATTCGCTGCTCTGGTCAAAAGTGGAAAATCTTTTAAAAAAGATTTGTAGAACATTCACTAAGCTGATTTCGTTTCTAAAGGGATTTCTCTTGCCTTTGGCGAACAATAGCCGGGTAACTTGGACAGCTGGATGTCAATAGAAAGATCTCGGTTTGTTTGTTGTGGGCTCTGTTTGTGTTTTTATTTTGTTGTCAACAGCAACATCCGTGCCGGTTCACGCAATGTCAGTTCAACAATAAAGAAGTCGCAGTTGAAAGATCGAGAAAAATGAGATTTTAGTTTTCGCTCGTGTATCCGTACTCAGGTAGCAATTTTCTCTCAGCACGCAAGGAAAATGGTGCCAACTTACTTTTGTTTATAAATGTTTCCTTTATTAAACTTACGATTGTAGAATTGTGTGATATTCTATCAGCCGTTTGATATGGTGCTTCCTTTTTGATAACAAATATAAACAAAAAGGCGACTGCGCTTAAAATTAACAAAGAATCAAAGTTTGTTTTTTGGAAAAGAGTCGTGATCCGTTTGCATAATGTCTGAAAACGATTGATTTAAGTATGATACACTATTAAAATCATATTATATTAAACTAGTCCAGGCCCTGTGACAACCCCATCTTCTCCGTCTTATATGAGAGGTTATTCGACCTAGAAACTGAAATTGAACGACCTTTCTAGATGAGTTGCTTAAGTGATCCGACGCCAGGGAACTACACAGCGGGGTATGAGTTGACCCTTGTGAGGGTAACACTGAGTAGAAGGTCATTTATAATTGTTGTTTTAAGATGAGCTTGGTTTTGTAAAAATAAGAGTTCCATTAGGTAGGTAGTCAGTTACAAGGTCTCTACATAGATCAGCATATACACACATAATACAAACACAATACACACAAATTGATTAAATTGAGCATGTTCTAACCCACAAATTGAGGGTTATTCAGAAGCAGTTGCACTTTTGGCCTTTGGCTTGGAACAGAAATCTCCTTTCAATGCGAACATATGACCACAATTCATGGAGAAATTATAATCAACAGATATCATATAAGATTTACGACTGCACACACACATACACTTGCATACTCTTGCACAACATATGCAAAAGGAAAGCAATTGTTTTCTCTAGCTGGTAAAAAAGGGTTGCAACCCAATTCAATTATCCGGCTGAGGCTGCGGATGCTGTGTCTGCGATTGATGCTGTGGGGTGGGGTGCGGTCAGGGCATGGCAGAGCAACCCGCACCTTGAACCTTGTTTATGCATTTCCCCGATTTTTTATTAGATTTAACCTTGTTTTCGGCACAGTTGCTTGTTTCGTGTCAAATGCATTCAAATTTTTATTATTGAAATTTATGAGCGCAAAAGTGATTTTCCTCATAGTTTTTCCCGGGGCGTCCCTTCGGGTTTTTTGTTTTGTTCTGTGTTCTGTTTTTATGCTGGCTTAGGGTGTCGCCTGTCGTCGGGGGTTGACAGTAACGGTAAACAGGCGAGCTACCGTAATTGGCAATTGTTTTTCTCTTTACTTGTTCATCTGTGGCACCTTTTGCTGTCGAAACTTTTTGCTCGGTGTTTCCCTCTCTCCCTCTCTCTATGACACACTCTAGCTATCTATCTTCCACGTTTTTTGCAACATGTGCGAGGCCCATCAAATGCAGATCTCTGCCAAAGTGTTTGAGGTCGAGTTTGTGTTGGGTTTGGGTTTCTGCCTCATTTGAATGCGGTGCGGGAAAGTTGTTTTTGTTTTCATTTTGGTTACGGTTTTGGCCTTTTTGGCAACAAAACTTTTGGCTCAATTGAAAATTCATTTTAATTTCACACTTTGCGCCTTTAATGCACTTTAACTGTGCAATCAATTTTCCATTGGAATCCAAATGCTTTTAGCTATACATTTGCAACGCGTGGCAGACCAATAGCAACAACAACTGTAACTAACTGTTAAGATTGCCGATTAGTGTAGGGTGCGTGTTGCGACACGAACAACTAGGCCCGTTTTACCGCACTTAAGGCAAGTCGATAAAATCTAGTTCGTAGATCTGCTTGGTTTTAAACACTTTGGTCCCTTACTAAAATAAAGGGAAATTCGGGATTCATTGGAATATTGGCCAATATCATATAATTTATCGATAATGCAAAATTAAAAAACCTATTAAATTGTTATATTAAGTTTTCTTTTGCCGATGCACAGCTTCTGTAAGTAACACGCACTCACGCGTTCATCACCCATAGCAACCTCGACGAGGCTAACCAGAACGCGCAGCCTGTGGGTTAATCTGCATGCACGCACACACACACACTCAAGTATAAACATACAAACGTACATGCATATGTATGTCATATGTGCGCAATGCACAGAGCTAGTCAGGAAGGTACACACACGCGTTCACGCATACGATTATTGCGTGAGTGTGTGAGTGTCTGCAGCCTAAACGCAATCAGTGCTTAATGATCCATACAGCAATTGGATTAGTGTGTGCGGCAGGGGCAGGAACAGGAACAGCAGCAGCAACATTAGCGGGAGCTGAAGGACGCAATGAAAGTCTGTGGCCAAAACCAACAGGCGACATTACTCTGCAGTGATTTACATATGAAAGAGAGAGACAGAAAGTGAACTCGAGCTTAAGTCGATAACATCTGCACAATAATCGCTGTGATTGAGGTTAAGTTGATTGGCCAAGACTAAGGAAAGTATTTCTATGTAAATACATGCATATGTATGTATGTATGTATATGTATTCTAGTGTGTGTAGCATTCTAGTACTATTATTCAATGTCAACCCCAATAACTATAACAAATTTGGCAAAAAACGCGCATCCCTCCTACCCCCAATATAATGCTTATTATTTTTCCATAAAAAACCACCCAAAACAGAGGCAAAAAAATATCAAATTAATCAAATATGCAAATAAGCAGGGGACACAAACAGAGCCCATCGAAAAACACTTTCATGCCTAGGGCTGGCCGCAGTAATTTGCGAGCATTCTGAATTTGCACGCATCATCTATCAGAAATTGGCGTGCCATAAAAAAGTGCTCAAAGAACCCTCATAAAAAAAAAGAAACACCTCATCTGGCCCGTTTGTTGCCCTTTTCCCCCTGCTCTTCTCCTGGTGCCAATCAAAAGACAACAACTTCAGTTCGATTATGAGATCAATACTATACCCACTTGAGAGGGGGGTGCCAGCCGGGCTGGCAAAACAAATCGTAAAAAATGCAAATTGCAAGACGAATCGAATAAATGGGCGCGATATAACGCATTAGAATGAGCTGCGAAATGTTTCGCATATGCGAAATATAATTGGCGAAAAATATGCAAATGAGCTACAAGAACTCAATAGACATTGCCCGAAGGGGGAAGGGAAGTGCAGCAGCGTGAAATTTGTAAATCGTAAATTGCAAATTGAAAAGTCAAAATGGGAAAGGGGGGAATGGAAAACGGTTGCGTTATAAACCGCAGCTTGGGCTCGGTTCATTGACCTTGTACAATGTTCTGGAACCGCCTACCTAGAATGCCGAAATCAATTTGCATATGTGGGCGTGGCGCACACAAAAGTCGACCACATTTTGTGTTGATAGAGGGGGGGGGGGGGAAATGTAAGAAGCGTTGGTATAGGAAAATTACAAATTTCACTTGTCGCTGCACTCGGAAAACTCGAGAGCTTCAGATAATTAATGTGACACTCTAAGGAACCCTGCTATGCGACTGTGTGTGTGGGTGTGTGTGAGTGTTTGTGCCTGAAGTGAAAGCATTTCATTGTGTACTTAAGGTCCTTTCCCCTGGACTGACCCGTCAATTTCAATTTGTGGAAGATCCTTGCAATGAGAAGATTGCTTTGATTGTATGCAAAAGGCACCTCAAATGGTGCACAATGGCTTCAAATTATTGACATAGTTTGAATTTGTCATGAATTTCAGCAATTTTCCTTGTCAGGAATTTCATGAAATTTCCGTTGGTTGCTTGAATATTGTATATTCAATAAATGCTGTGTAATAAATACCTATAGCTTAAACGTTGTTTAAAACTCTGTTTGAAACCTTCTAATCAGTTTTCCAATTGCAGAAGATTGTCTTCCCTTCAGTCGGAGTGGACTTGTTTCTTTACTTACTCTGATAGTTGTATCCATAGATAAAATTTAAATTCAATCAATAATTTATAAAATATATATTATTTGTATATATACATAACATTATAAACCTCAATATATTTTGAATATTTTTTAAAGTTACAATCATTTGAAAATTGGATATTTAAACATAAAAAAGGTTTTATTTAAGTTGGTGATTGTTAGCAAATTTTTTTTTTAAAAAAGTTTTTATTGGTTACTAGGCGCGTCGACGTATGAGCATCTTTATTGTTTTGAGAGAGAAATATTTAATCCACCAATTAGAATACCACCGATCAACCTCGTCTTTATAGTATTTTCCATTAAGGTTGCTTTATAAAAAACAAAAAAAAATTGAACCAATTTAAATAATGTTTTAAATACCTATTACTTACCTTGTGGCACATAAATTGAATTCTGATTCTCCAAACCACCAGCCACTATAATGATTTCTTGAACAACTGCCATACCATTCGTCGTTATCATTATCAAAAGTGGAAAACCTTTTGTTTTCGCCAGACCTCAAGGCGTCAAAGCCTGCATTTCCAGAGTATGTTCCCAAACTGAGCAACCTGTATTTATCATCTTCTCCTGAAATTCTGAAGTTGTCGTAACGAGCGTAGAATTTTAAGCTCTCATAATTTTCTATTTTAAATGCTTCCATATATATATATAGTTCGTGTGGCTGGTCCTTGGTAAGGCGATGGATCTTCTCGAGGCCGAGGAAGAAGTCGCCGGAGAAGGAACCAAAGCCGTTCTTATACGTTTCCCAGTTTCTATTGAAACTTTCTTCTCCATTAATGCGCTGTTGTATTACTGTCCAACCAGGACCAGCAATTTCACTATTGCACAGTACTGGAAAAGTTTGGAAGCTGGGTAATTTCACAAAGTGAACGCCATTGAAATCACCGAAATTAGGGCAATTATTTTGATTCTCCAATTGTTCTTTAAACTTCAATAATTCTTTTTCTTTCTGTTGAATAATTTCGTTCGATTTCTTTATAACATCATAATTCTCTCTAGGTGTTATTTGCGATTTCTTTAGGTTTTCATCGTTCAATTTAATTTGCGCATTAAGTTGAATAATCTCATTAGCATTTTCATCAATGGTTTTCTTTTGAATCTTCAACTGATTTTCATATTTTTGCATTTCTTTTTGAAGGTTCTTTAGAGTGTCATCTTTTGATTGAATTTCAGCTGTGAGTCGCGAAATTGTGGAGGTATTTTCGGCATTGTTTTTATTTGTTATCAGTAACTTATCTTTAAGTTCATGTACAACTTTAAGAAGGCTCTTTAGAGTCTCTTCCTTAGCCAACGCCTCTTGTAAGTCTTTTATATGACTATTGTGACTTGAAGCAGCATTTTGTAATGCAGCTATTAAATCATTTTTATATTTTCCTTCGGCTATCTGCAGATGTAATTGTTGAATCTGTTCACGCATTTTGTTCATTTCTTCCTCTTTTATTTCCCATTTGTTGTTCAACTTTTCCGTTTGCAGCTGATCAACATAATTCAAGATGGGCTTCACTGATTGGAACGTGTGAGATCCACAAAGATCGTCCAGGTTCTTGGAAGCTTGGCAATTCTAACAAAAGAAAAGAAATGTAAAGTCATTTTGTTGGTTAGATAACCATTTGATCAATTTTGTATCATATTTTCCTATTCCTCAATTCCCAGCATTAAATGATGTTCAAATTCCCGATCAAGAATAAATACTTGTGTTTTACATATTAGGGATAAAATTATACAATAATCGAAGGGCATAGAATATAAAGACAACGTTTTCTCGATTAATATAGTTTTTTTAAAGATAAGCGGAATCACCTCGTCATCATAATCTTCTATAGCAAAAACAGCGCCGCTCAGGACGAGGGTGCACAAATAGAACACAAAATATGCATAATTTCGCGCTTTCACTTCATAATTTTAATATTTGTATGAACTGCACTGGAACTGAACATAAGATGACCGAATCTATATACAGACTGCGCAAGTGGGTACTGTTTCAAATAAAGCAAAATATATAGAGAACTAGAAGTGATACGACAGGTTGAGTTCGCTGTGTTATCAGCGGGATTTTCAGCGTTTGATTTGGGAAATTTTTTCTAATAACCAAATAAGCGAAATGTTGATGACGATGATACCTTAAGTATGATTTATATAGCTAAGGTATTTTTGAAGAAATAAGAATAATTCAAAATTTGTTATTATAAGTAGCACAGGCCACACGCGAAATGAAATTGAAGTACGCCAATTACACAACTGTCGAATTAGCAAGAAAAAGCCATAGGCCAAGTTTATCGCATAATCAGAAACAGACAGATTTAAATTTTACACTAAAAAACACATGTTCCAAAATTGTCCAGAGACCAAAAAGAAACCACCAACCCAGCAACCGGACGACCAAACAAAACCAACCCAGACGAACCCACAATCGAACAACAAGTGGAAACATTTGAATGTGGTGCGGCTTTAAACTCAAGTGTCTGTATGTAATGCGATATTTAAATTTTGTATAAAAAACGAACCAAACTGATATGATACGATACGAAACGATACAATATGATATGAGGGCTAGCCACAGATTGGGTGGGTTGTTCCAAACCTGTTAATGTGAATACAATGGCGAGCTACTTGAGGGCGACCCTTGTGCAGGCGAAAAACGATCATTTAATCACGCCGTGGGCCGCGAACATAAGCAACCCTCAGGGTTGGGTTGGATTTTTATGAGATGGGTAGGGGGGAGGGTATAGCTACAGAAAAAAAGGTCGCCTGACTTTCAATTAATCAAATTATCGCGCCAGGGGGTTGATGAAGGCACCGCGGCGACACTCGAACTCATCGAAATCGCAGACGGGCAAACATTTGTCCACTTTTCGCAATTTGTACAGGTCAAAAATTTCGAACTGTCGCAACGTTGAATTTTTTCGCCTCCGTTTTTTGATTGTTTTCATTTGTCGCGCGCTCTGTGGAAACATCAATAAATTGTCAAAAGCTGTCAAAATTTTTAATGACTGTGTGACGCCTAATAACCGAAAATCGATTTGTTCGAGGCGCGTCATATACCCGACTTTTGCTAAATTTTCAGTTTGCCATTTTCTAGACTTCTTTTTTTTCATAATGCTACCGTGAACAGTTTTATGAATTGCCCGACGGAACAATTGGTCAATTTCTGTGGCTGATTTTGAGTTTTTAATGTCAGCTGAGCAATTTTTCAAGCTTCCTGAAAAATCGAACATGTGGGCAAAACGAAACATCGTATAGTATCGCAAGGTCCAAGGTCCATTCGTTTCATTTTATTTGGAAATGCATTAATCAATTTTTTTAAAGTGTTTTATATTTTCACTTTAAAAAAATAATGAAGAATGTATTTAGAAATTTAAAACATTTAAACTTTTGTGGATAAAAGTTTATTTCTTTTTACTTCAAGAATATAGAAAAACTTTTATAAATATTATACTGCCCAAAAATATGAAACTTTGAAAATATGATCTTATAAGGATTAAATAAACAACTCGCTGAAGATTTAATTTTTTAAATTAATTTAAATTAAACAAGTTATGAATAATTTTTAACATAACATAATGAATGACGATCTAAAAGTTACGTTAAAATACAGATACTGAATATAAACAGAATATCAAAGATTTTTTATTCATAGATATAACTTTAATAATAATAGATTATATGTTGTTTGAAAGTTTCTCGTTTCGAAACGGATTTCCGCCCAATAATTATGTAATTGTCCAGAGAAGCCGCAAAGTTTGTGGATTCCCATGAAATCTCGTGATTTCAGCAAAGTGAGATGGACCTGAGGAGTAGAGAATATAGGAGAAGAGAAGGGAAGGGAAGAGAAGAGCAGAGTGTAGAACCAACCGCAGAGCTTGACACTTTTGCACCTGTGTTCAATGAGCGCCGACCGCAAGTGGAGTTTCGCCTTCGATGGGAAAACCACCCGATGTCATATAATTTCTGGTCCAAAACATGGCAAAGTGCAAGTTGTGCTAACCCTTTAAAAAAAAAAACGGAACGTGACAATGGCGGCGGGACAAGTCAATGGTAATATAACATGCATAAATTGTCGTAACTGTAACAGTCCGCACATATTTCACTTCATTAAGGGCCAGAGAACAGACAACCCCAGCCAGGGTTAACCCTTTCTGGGCAGTCTCGTCCCGCGTCCCACGTCCCGTTGACTACGGCATATGCAAATAATGCCGCATCATTAGTGCGTGTGCAATCCGTATCCGATTTGAATTGAGAATCACAATCAAAATCAAGTGCAGTAGAACGAAAGGGTTGCGGTTGCTGGGCCCGACTCTGTTCGAGGAGCACGTGTCGGCCACCAACTCGGACCGAACAAACTGCACCATTAACGCATGTCGAGAACCTGCGAAACATCCAACCAACATACATATAAGGTCGAGTTCTGACGACGATGTTGTTGTGTTTCCCGGCATTTGCATATGTTGTTGTTCACAGCGTTATGTGCTCTGAGTTAGATTCCAAAAATTTGTTCCATCGTTTTTTGTTTTGAGTGTTTTGAGTCCCGAAAGGGTTGACAAAAAGGGAAACTCAACTTGGGAATAAAAATGCTGATATTTCTCTTGATTTACATACGTTTTTTTGCATGCACTTTGTCTATTAGTTTTTAATAGTGTTTGATTCAATTATATAATAATAAATTTCTGACTTGAAATGTGTTACCTTTACTTATCAACTATTTTGCTGAAAAGTTTGTAAAATTTAAAGTTTTCTATTTAATAATTGTATGTAAAAAATACAGTATTTTTTCTATGTACTTCTATTCCTATCGATATTTCTTCTTCTACTTCTATCGATATATCGTAGAAGAACTGTATCGATTGCATAAAGGCAAGTTTAATTTAATTGAGACTCTTTAAACTCTTTTTACTTTAAAAATATATTGCTAAATAGAAGATCTATTATAATACATATATAATATATAAATAAAGTTCTATCGTTTACCTACAACTATTCCGAACTCCATGAAATTTCCAATACTTCTTATGAATATAACTACATCAATAATCTCCAATTCTTTTTTCTCCTTCACACACTCAAATCTCAGAGGAGGTGGAGGAGGAGGAGGAGCACATAAGGCCCAAGATAAACATTAATGTGGATACAAAACGACGGCGTGACTTATGAGTGGATTAAACATGGATGTGGATACCTGTCGGCTTGCAACGCGGATTCCCTTGCGTGCTCCCTTCTTTCTCTCCCTCTCCCTCTCCTCTTTTCGCCCCTTTCCAGCACTTGCCATTGATCGGCTACAAAACCGCGAACTGAGGTAGGCAACTGCCTTGTCGACGCTTTTGGGTTATGTGAGCAGGTCATAAAACAATGCTGGGAATCTGCTCAGGCTCCTTGATTTTTTCCCGATGTTTTTTTTTTTTTTTTTTTGCCTTTCTGTTGCAAACAAAAACTTAACAAGGTCAAATTTGTTGTGGCTTAATTTGCCGTCTGTGTGTGTGGGAAAATATTCAAACTGAAGAAGAAGAGGATGCAGAAGGAAGGTTGTTTGGAGGCGTTTAACATATGATAGAGATGGGAGCCAGAGAGGCAAAGTTAAGGGATTAGATTTCGGTTGAAGTTGAACTTGTAAGGGATATTGAAAGAAAGCAAAGGGAAGAAAGCTGTCTCTTTCTTCCTTACTCTCTCTCTCTCTCTCTCTCTCTCTCTCTCTTAATCTTTCTTTAACTATGCTATCTCTGTATTTGTACATTCCCTTTAATTAAATCGCAACGTGTCCCCAGCAAATCTCCCCAGACAATTTGTAGACTTCGCCCTCGCAGATTGAACCTTGCTTGACTAGCTACTTAGATGATTCGCAGCTTGAGGCCCTTTTGGAAGCTTTCTCACATCATGACACCATCTACAACACAATAACAATAACTACTACAACTACAATAACAAGCGCTGCCCACAAGAAAGAAGATCTTGCGGACGCCGCCAAGTGCAAAAAGCAACCACAACAACAACAAGAAAAGTGATGAAAAAAGAGCAGCAAGAAATGAAGTTTGAGTAAAGGTAAAGGCACAAGCAAGTAAAGGCAAAGGTAAAGGCAAAGGCAAAGGTAAAGCTTAAGGAATCCCAGGCACGACGATCGCCTTCACCTTCGGCCAGGGCATATGCATACGATGATGCGACGATGTGATTGAAACAAAACATCTTATTATTAACAACAACCGAAAGACCGACGGAACGAACAGGCCGACCGAACTGCCAGCCGAACAGATCTTCCAAAAGAACGACCCCGTGCGACCTCGATGTGGACCGAGGAGCCGACGCTGGACCTGTACTGGACCAAGCACAAAAGCAGAAAAAAAAAACAGCGTGCAAAAAGAAATTCCCACGCTCAGAGGCTGCCTTTGTCGTCGTCGTCGTCGTCGTCTTGGTTCGTCCCCATATAAGGCGCAATCTGGGAAACGTCCTTACCGCCCCATCGTAAGATTGTGCGAATAAAGTTCAACACATTGCCCAAAAATCTCTGTGGCTTTCTCGCTACGCCCCCCAAAACAAAAGTGTTTTTTGGCTTGTCTGTTGTTGTATTTTTAGTATTATTTCTTTGAGTTGTTGTTGTAGTTGTTGTGATTGATTTCACTTTGGTTTTTGGTTTTGGGTCCGGCACATAATTTCTTGACTTTCACAGCTCGTTGGGTTCACTTTTCAGAATGTCGCTCACACGATGATGTGACCAGACCGCCAGACAGGAACACACACACACACACACACATGCTCACATCAAGGCACTCCCGAAATCGACAGGTATCAAGTGGTGAACGGTCATAATTATAGTATTTTGTGGTGCGTAAAATGTGATATTGCATTGTTGGTGTTGTCTTCGATATTTTGCAGTTTTAATGAGTAGGGGTAGTCACGAAGAGCATTAGCTAAAATTAGAATGTAGGCAGATCTAAAATAAAAGAAGATTATTATATTTTGGAGACGTTTTATTTTATAATATATTATTATATTATTAAAGTTTAGGTTTCAGATAATATGGACCCAATAAAAGAATATAAATAGAAGTTTAAATATATTGATTTATCATTATATATATTATACGCTAGTTAATATTATATAGTCATTTTTCATGAAAAAGAATGAAAATATCTCTGTCAATTTTATTCCTCACAAAATTAACTTATTATTTTTGTAAGATTATGTTTATTGTTTTAGTTAAATTATTTTTTTTAAGTATGTTATAATTTTTTTATTATAGTTTAGGTTACCTAGATAACATAAGAATATAAAAATATCTAAATTCACATTATGGGATATATTTTTTTTAAATTTTTAATCCACTTTTTCATGTAAAATAATGAAATTATCTCAGTCATTTGCACCTCTCATAAAAAGAACTAAATAAAAATTAAAATAAAACCTAAAAATAACTTAAAATGTTTGTTTAAAACCAAAGAATGAAATTTAATATAAATAATGAAAAATAAATTAAAATTTCTTATCTTGACTTTTCGCCTGACTCACCCTATGCCAAAATATTCGTACTCAATGAACGTAAAATATTATTTTCAATTTATTAATGCAGCGTAAAATCAAAGAGCATAATACTTGCACTTAAACTTAAGGCTGCAGCTCAATGAAAGCTGAGATGCGCAACGATCAGAGAAGGCAGCTGCTTGAGCAGCCTGGGAGTTCCTCTCTCGATAGAGTCGGCTCGACTTGTATCGGGTTGTTGTGCTTGTTGTTGTTGTTGTTGTTGTTGCTGCTGCCCGTGAAATCAATGTTATTGATCATAGCTACATAATCAAGTTACGGACGCTTTTTCATTATGCTGCCAGTTGCCGAAAAAGCAGCGCAGCCTGTGCAACCACCACCACCAACAGCAGAGGCAGAGCCAGTGGCAGAGGCAGCGGCAGAGGCAGCATTAACAGCAACACCAGAGCCGTTACATTAACGATTACCACTACCACCACAGCTAACATACACCACACTCAACCTCAACAACGTCATTATCATCATCATCCTCATCATCAGCTGTAGAGTTCACCACCGTATGCTGACCAACAGGTTGCCCGTAATTCACCTTCACCGCGCGCGCAGAGGGATGGCACACTAACTCAACACACTTACGGCCACAGACAATGCTTGCGTTGGTGGTGTGGGCAGTTGCAGCTGCTGTCGCTGTCGCTGCCTCTGTTGTCGTCGCTGCTGTGGTGATGTTCGCCTTCGGCTGCAGCTGGTGAGTTTTCGTCCTCAACTTGTTCGTCATTCGCTCGCAATTCGCACTTGTGAACGGTTGTGTCATCGCGTCGAATCAAAACTGACTGAGATTGAGAAATCGGTTGGTAAATTCAAAATAAAGAAAAACGTCGTGCAATTGAAATCAATTGAATGCAATTTGCAAGTGCTCACTGAACTCAAAATGTTTGCCTAAGACTATTTTCGCCATTCATTTGTCGCGTGTGCTGTGTGTGTGTGCGTGAGCAAAGTAATCAGCGTCGATCCCAAAGAACGAGCAAGAAGAAGAAGCACAAAACACATAAACATAAACAATAGGCAACTCTAACATCATCCCGTTATATTCTTGTTCATCACCATCATGGCTGACGAAAGTTTGCACACAATGCCATTGGAGCACAATATAGACTACCATATAGTCACATTGTTTGAGCGCTTGGAGGCGATGCGCAAGGATTCCCACGGCAATGCCATCAACAATCGTCTCTCGAGCACCCTGCAGGTGCCCAAGCGCAGCATGCAGGCCGAGATTCGCACGTTAGAATTCTGGAGGTAAGTTTTCCGGCCACCACCTTCCTCCCTCCGCTTCTAGTTCTGTCACATAATCCTGCAAATCTCGTCGCTCTCTATTGTCCGCTCTGTTTATTGTTCTGCACTGCGTCTAACTAAGTGATATTTAAGTGTTTTCTGTTTTTAGCTTTCTAGAAATTTGATTCTTGTTCTTTATTTGTCTGCTCGTGTGTTAATCGATCATTTATGCGCATAATCAATCAAATATACTGTATCAATCAAGTACGGTTTTTTTTGGAGTTTTAATCTGTTAAAAGGTCTTAAAAAACCAACACATTTTATAAATATTGGGAAATTTTAATGCCCTAACACTTGGAAAGGTTTGCGTAAAAATATAAAGGCGATTTTAAAATTTATTTCAAGCAGTATATTATTTTATATATACACGAATGAATATGTATTTTATATATTTTTTTAATATTGTAATATATTTATAATTAGAGATAAAAATCAATTTTTTCCAAAGTTGCCTCTGAGTCTTAACGTGTTTACATTCAAAATGGTTTTAAAACACTTTGTATTATAACTTATTTTCTAGTGTAATAAATTTACTGAGAAATAGATAAAATCCCTTAAATTTGGCTTCTAATAAACTTTTGAAATTATTCCACACTTTGCAAAAGTTAACCCGAAACTATTTTATGGCACCAAAGCGAAATCACTTTTTAACTTTTCTGTTTTCCTTTACGCTCTCTTTGAGAACTTTGAAATTTTCGCCCCAGCAAATTTGAGTATAGAAATTACCGTTAAGAGGCGGCTTTAAAAAAGGGGGTACACAGCGCACAGTTTAATCATAACACAGTGCGTTATAAAGTAAAAAAAGCCTGGGCATTTTTCTTCTCCGTTTTTATGCGTTTTACCATAATTTGTATATATACAAAGCTTGCTTTAGTGATCTGCATGAACGGGGTCCTGAGCTTGGCAAGCGGTTTGTAACTAGTTGCAATTAAGAGAAGGCAATACGAGGAAGAGCAAGAGACAAGAACGAAATTTTATGGAAATTAACAAAATGCAAAAGTTGTGCAAGCAAAATGTGCAGCTGGCTCCATGGAGGAACAGAGGCGGATAGAGGGATAGAGGGACAGTGGAGCACAGGCGGTTTGTTTGTTTGATTCTTCGTTATCGTTGGCAGGGTGTTGGGTTAAGGGGCAGGGGATGAAGGGAGCTTGAAGAGAGTAGGGGGCGTTGTCCGTTGGCTTTTCATGTTTATATTCTTGTTGTCCAGCGACCTCTGGCTGCTTTGGTCTTGGTTACGGATTCGGAATCATTTGGGGTTCGGCTCTGGAACAGTGTGCTCCCTCTGTGTGCATAATTGTCGTCAGGGCGGGGGAGAGAGGGACTGGGGAGGGGAACAAGAACAAGCCTGACATTGTGTGCAATTTGTAGCGCAACATAATTTCTGGAATATTTACTTTAATCATATGAAATGACATGCCCCAACCCAAGCTGTATCATCCCGCACGCCTAACTTACTCATGCTCTCTCTCTCTCTCTTTTTCTCCTCCTGCAGATCCATCATCAGCGAGTGCTTAGCCTCGTTCCTGTATGTGTTCATCGTTTGCGGCGCAGCTGCGGGCGCCGGTGTTGGTGCCAGCGTCTCCTCCGTGCTCCTGGCCACAGCTCTGGCCTCCGGACTGGCGATGGCGACGTTGACGCAATGCTTTCTGCATATATCGGGTAAGGCGAAAACAAAAACAAACGTCCAAGACTTGAGTTAGAAATGCACGACTTACTGATACTCTTTAACTAATGAGGGTGCTGGTCTTAATCAGAAATTTATGTTCTTCTTTATACGATTTTTATACTCTCTTTGGTATGTTTATTATTCAGTGTATGTTCTTCATAGGTTTAACTTGTTAAATTTTTTTCTGAAATTTGAAACTCTATAGAAATATACGTAAAAGTCTGAATAGGTTTAATTAACCTTTTTTTTTACAGAAAAGATAAAACTTTGGTTTGTCTTGTTTTTAATTTAAATTGTTCAGACTTTGGCATTCGAATATCCAGCTTCATGCAGCTGATTCATTCCCGCTTTCTGCAACTTCATCACCACTTCAGCCTTTTTTCATACCCTGTCAACAATATACCCTTCATTTGCAGTGCTTATTGCACTACAGGGTATACAAACAAACAAACAAACTGGCGACAAGTGTTGTTGCATGTTTTCTTCTGCCTCGTATTGTTGTTGTTGCGCTTGATGGCGGCGGCGGCAGCGAAATTCCCACGCGCGTTTGTCTCCCCAACAACAGAGAGGAAGAAGAAAGAAGAGCCGGCAAAAAGAGACCCCATTTCACATACTACATGTATTTTGTCGTTTGGTTTTCATCTTATTCTCCTTTTTTTATTTTGCGCCTCTTTCTTTTAATTTTCGAAAAGCCAACGCACTGCGGTTGTCATCCATGAGGGAGCACCCTCTCCATCACTCCCATCCCCCTACTCACACTCCTGCAGCTGGTGCTGCTGCTCCTCCTGGTAGATCTACTCCGACCTACTCCTTCTGTTATCTCTGCCAGCGCACTTGCAGTGGCGTTGCCTCCTGTTCCTGGTCCTCCCCCTCCTGCCCATGCTGCTCCTCTTCTTCCCCCTCCTCCCACTATGCTGTTTGTGTTCTGTTCTGTTTTCTTGTGTATTTGTTCATCTGCGTTGACATTCGAGGCAATTAAATGTTTCCACAAAAACAGCATACTTCACCAGCGCGGCACCCGCCACACTCTGTCAACCCAAGTCACCCACTGTCTCTCTCTCTCCCCCAATCTCTTGAGTTCCCTTGAGTTGAAGGAAGGGAGAAGAAGGTGGGGGGAGGCAACATGTGCTCTTGATTTGCCTTTAAGTTTCGTTTTGTAGTTTCTTTTTCCGCCTTCTTCTCTTTATTTATTTTTCACAGCCAATTGGTTGAGCATTAAGTTATGATGTTATCTTTCTCCCTCCCTACGCTATCTCTCTCCCCCACTACTGAGTTATGTTTTTCCGCGAAAGTGTCAAAATGTTATTTAACGGCTTTTAGCAAGACCACAACGTAGTGCCTGCAGTAATTACACAGTGGGTGGCATAGCCAAGATTTCCAAGAAAAAGTTGTGCGAAGGTATTTAAAGACGCCCTGAAGTGATTCTTTAAAATTAAAATCTATTGTAAATCTCATCACTATATGTGATTTTTTTATTTTGATTTATTTATACTATAGTTCCACTATTGCACAAAGAACTGAATAAAATAATAACGATAATATGAATATAATAACAGCAGTTAATTTGAAGAACATAAATATCATTGGTAATAAATATTTTATAAGAAGATTCTTTATATTTCTTGATGAGGTACCTAAGTATAGTGAACTACTCCTTATATGGTGTAATTTCTACAATTTTAGGTATTTACGCTATAGATCAAAAATTTCAGTTCATCATTCTATAAAATTTTTCTTACTCTCTTGTATTTCTTTACCAATTTTGATCTTAGCTCAGAAACTAAATAATTTTCATTTACTTCTGACGTTCTCAAACTGTTTATTAATCCCGCTAACTGTACTTTCGTTTCGCTCCACAGGCGCTCACATCAATCCCGCCGTAACTCTGGCCTGCTGTGTGGTGCGTAGCATCTCCCCCATACGTGCTGCAATGTATATGACCGCCCAGTGTGGCGGAGGAATCGCAGGCGCCGCTCTGCTCTATGGGTAAGTCCATGAAACATATATTAAATAAGAGATTGAAGACTTTATTAATAAAAGAGCAGTTTATAAAAAATTTAAGATAAGGTTAAAAAAAGTATTATCCATTTCCTATCTATACCCATTACACTTCGAGGTATCTGCTTTGAGTTGCATTCAGTTTTAAGACTCTTAAGTCCTTCCAAACTCATCCTAACTTATTTGTATTCAACCTACCAACTGCGGGTGTGGTGTGTTACTGATTTCATCGCCATTTCGTTTGTGGTCAGTTTATTTTGCCAGTGTATGCATAAACAATTGCAATACTTTGATGCAGTTTCTGGCTCACTTGACATCTTCAGCTGTTTCTGGGAAATCGAATTCAAACTGTAAACAGCAATCAGCATGCAGCTTCCGAGTATTTCCATTTCTAATGAGACACGACATGAATCGCACTTAAGCTGTAAAGCGAGATACCATATTCCTCCTCCTCGGCTATGTAGATGATGTATTGGTACTTCAACATCTCATTCTCGGCTCATGCAGGTTCCTAGCTGCCTCTGCTGGCATTGGAAAAGTTAATTGAGCGTGGAAATTCATTTGATTTCGTTTTACGGACTTTTCTGCACTTCTCTCTCTCTGTGTCCTCGGACACGTTGCAGGGAAAGTTTTTCAATGTTAGAAGGCCGGTGCCTGGTGCTGACTGTACCAGGACAAACACTTTACCGTTCCACAGGAAATACGCAGTTTCATGTGCAAAACTACAGAAATCTGAGATAGTGTGTGTGTGTGTGTGCATAGGATATGCAGGTAAATGTCGCACATAAAGCAAGAGGGAGAGGTAGAGAGAGAGAGCTGAGCAGATAGATACAGCACCTGCTTGGCAGGTAGCTGGAAAGGACTCTAGGACTCGACCCACGTTTATCTACTAGAGAAAACATCTGCCGCTGCGAGTCGAGACGTGATTTCCCATTTTTGTCAGGACCGGATTCCTTTGTGTGTAAACTGCCTAGATACACGCACACACACACACACACGCACAGCCCTGTCAGCGTCTTTTGTGCGTAGATAGTGCGCAGGATATGCGTGTGGAATATCAAGAAGGAAGAGGGGAGAAAAGAATAAGAAGAAAAAAACCTAAACGAAACAAAAATGTTGAAAAATATCTGCGCGCCTGCGCAGCATTTTTTTCAAAAACCAAATTTCGCTCCATTTCGATTGTGCGTTGAACTCCTTTTCTTTCCTCCCTCCCTCTCTCTCTCGCTCCCTTTCTCGGTCTGTTCGACATCTGTTTCGCTGCCGATCTTTACCCCTGGCTCCCATTTTTTCTTCGTCTTGTTCTTCTTCTTCGTGCCACTTTCTAGAGCGAAACATGTTTCAGCTGCTGCCGTTGCGATCAGGTTCGTTTCGTATCTTCCTCCTTTTTTTGTCTTCCCGAAAAGCTGAACATATGTTTCCAAAACTGTCTTCACTCTGTGCCCATGTGTGTGTGTGAGTGTGTTGATTAATTGGTTTAGATTTGGTAGCTGATCTTGCGGTCTCGCCGGATTATTAGTTTGCGCTTTGGTTTTGTCTGATTGATGGGTTCTAGGCACAGATTGCGGGCTATGGCCAATAATCAAGGCAGCTTAAATTTCATTTAAGCATGAAATTTATTTCGAGAAAAAAAAAAGATTCGCTTCGTTGTGGTTTCAATGACATGCGAAATTCGGGTAGATACAGAAATGGAATATTTAAAATTGATTTTGGTACTTAAATAACACTTTCGAAAAGAAACTCTATTGGGAAAGATGACAGAAGTTTCTTTAAAGGATTTACAAAATGAAAATAATATACAATAATTTAAGACTTTCGCAGTTCAATATAGTTAATATTAGCTAGTCTAGCTAGATCTTGAAGTTGATACTGCACTTCTTTATAAATTTCATGGAATGTTGGACAGTAATTTAAAGAAATTGATATAATTAATTTCTTAAATTCTCCTGATAAATTCTTAATCTAAACATTCAATATTCTTCTTTAGTTTTGTGTTATAGAATACACAGAGAATTCTTTAGAGATGCGCCGATGTTTTAAGCATTTCAAGGCAAGTTTTTATGAAGAACATGTTGCTATTTCCCTGGGTACAGTACCATTGTCATGTTTAATCTTAAGTTTTTACCTTATAGACAAGTTAAACTTCACTTATAGGATTAAGAAGTAAACTTCTCAATTGAATGAGCTGCTGCTTCCTCAATAAAAGTGCTCCAAGCATGTTTGATATCAAATTTCAAGATCTACTACAGTTTTTACTAAGTGAGACCTGCAGCACTTAATCAGCCTATGCCGTACCCTCACTCCCTTTCCCTCTCTGTGTCTCTTGCTCCCTTCCTGCCACGCTGTTGCTGTCACATATCAATTGTCACTCTGCCCCTAATTGTTGAGCATGCGGCACATGTGCCAAGGAGCGCAACTGTAGCTAGGATGCGTACTTAAGAGACCCGCTCACTTTATTATTTTTAATATTCTTCGTTGTTTTTTTTTTTTTTTTGAAATGCTAAAACACTCGAGACCCGCAGCATATTTAAGTATCGATATCCGGCTGTGGCATATTTTAAGATCTTCTCGGCTTGGTTTAGTTTTATTGTTGTACTTCAAGCATTCCCAATGAGAACGATTCGGTTTGTTTTTCACTTCGTTTCGTTTCGTGTTTTTTTCATCGTCTTTTGTTCTTCTGGTTGTGCTGCTGGTTCAGCGTGCGCCAAGCACGTTCCACAAAAATGCCAAAGCAGCCTTTGAAAATGACGAAAGATAAAAATCAGGTAGAGGCCGCAGGGCCAGAGACGCATAATTAAGCATTGCCTCGACTTCGACTGCGCCTGCGCGCAGGATGTGCGGCCACAGTCGGAAACTTGAAATCAAACACGTGTCGCCGGAGCAGGCGATGCTCCTTTCTGGTTGGTCAGCACGACCCGGCGAGGGCAGCTGGAACAAGCTGTGCATAAAAGAGCTCAGCTCAACGGACTGTAGACAAGCAGGGAAGGAGGGACAGACGAAGACAACACACACCTGCCGCCCAAAATTACAGTAGTTTCACGCACACACACACACAAGCAGAAAGACGAAAGAAGAGAAAAAAGTGAAGAAAACAAAACAGGATTTTCGAGTTGAAATTTGAATTTTAAAAATGCTACAAAACAAAGCAAACTGCAGTCAAAAGGGACAGCGAACGGTAACGGACGGTAGAGATGAGCGCGTGACACGACTTGGCTGGGGGATACCAGCATGCTGTCACGATAGCGGAAGGTCAAGAATGCTATGAAGATGCAAGGCCCAAGATAATTTCAAGTAAATAGATTAAATCTTCATATTCAAAAAATATAATATAAATTCATGAATTATTTTCAAATTAATCAGAAGAAAATGGAAAAATTAAGGAGCATTTGATAGTGTTTTTTTTTTTTTATCGTTAAAATTAGAGTTCTTTATTCATAAAAAACAATTAATTTGAAGGACAGTTTTATTTATTAGAGGTAAATTTTTTTGGTTTACTTTTATTAATCTATAAAAAAAACCTTAATTACTTTCGAGTTTATTTATTCCTTTTGCCTTTCGTGCATACATCGCCTATCGCTACTCACCTCTGCCAATCTGTTGCCATCACTAAGTCAACTCAATGCAAGCCTGGGGGCAAGCGGCAAAACTTCAAATCGCGGCTAATAATGCCTTCATTAAGTAGTCGCCAAGGTTCAACGGACCAGGGTTGCCAGGTCTTCGATTTCGGTGTGCCTGTGATTTGTATCTATGCACTTCCTGGCCAAAGAAGAGCGTAGAATCGATTTCGGAATTCAATTCGTGTCACATCGGCAATTGAATTACGGAATCTGCCTCGTTTATTTCATAGCAATTCGGGCTGCCTTCGGCTTATCGCCTGCGACATGAGGATGGCATCCTGTTGATGCTTCCGGTTGTTGCACCCTATCCACAAAAAAATAAGAAACCACACACACGTACACAGCTGGTCCACTTGCAGGCACGTGTGTGTGTGTGACACACTAAGAAGCTCAAGCTGAGTGTGTGTGTGGCTGCAACACACGAGTTTGTGGCACATTCGGCAAACGTTTTGAATGCAACACAATTCTGTGGCCACTCGAGAAGCAAAATATTTGTGCAAAATTGATAATTAATTGCTTTATGCCCGAATCGATAAACTGTCGATAAATTTATTGGGTATTTTAATTGTTCTTCATATGGGGAATTTGTAGTTTGCTCGCGATTATGCGGGAAATTTATTGTGACTTTTATTGCTTTTGTTTTTTTTTATCATTGAATTGAATTCAGATATTCAGTTTAAATATCTTAATTAAATACTTTAATGCTGTGCAAAATGTATATCAAATTAAAGATTGCCAGAAACTAAAACTCACTTTAAATTGTAAATTAAATAACCTTTGATAACACAGTAAATTCAATTGAATTCACTTGAAGGGAATATTTAAAGCATTAGATAATTGCTGAAAATTGCAATCTGGCTGTAAAATATTTGATTTCACATAATAAACATGGTAAGGAAAACGCACAGTTGAATATTGGAAAGGAGAAAACACACACACACATACACACACACATAGTCAAAGTTCACGTCAGTTTACCAGTTTTCCCAGCTTCCTAGTTTTTGGTCCAGGGCAGGGGGAGCAATTCACACGCATCCCTGGGCTCAGGGCCAGACCACAGTCAGTCGAGCGTGTTGCACACATAACCTCACTTTCAATGCGGATGCGGTGGCAACAAATGTGCGAGGAAATGTATATCCTTTTCTTCCGCCGCCTTCCTCAACTTGTTTCCCTAAACTTGAGTTAGAGTTTGCAGTTTGCTGTAAGCTTTTTAATATATGTTTTTCTCCTTCTCCACGCTATTCTTTATTTCCTGCTTTGCTGTTCGCCCATTTCCTACTTTTCTTTTTTTTTTTGTTCTTTTTCTAAGCTGAAAAGCTTAACGGCACATAAAGTTTCGACTATGTTTTGTTACTAAGTAGCCGGATGTTTCTCGGTGTGTTGTCCTACAGAATTAGCACTATATATATTTATTGTATATGTGTGTGTAAAGATCCACGAAAGAGAATAACAAAAAACGCTTGTTTTTCTATACAATCAAACTTTAATAAGCAGCCAGTCGAGTGAAAAATTGTTTTCCACATCGGAATTAGACAAGGAAGGGAAGGGGGAGGATTAGGGAAGGTCACAAATAAATATTTTAGAATTTTCGTGTGTTACTTTTGAGAAAACTTTTAGTTATTGTGCAGTGGCGTAAGTAAGTTGAAGGACATGTGTTCAAATAATATAAAATAAATTAAATTAAATGAATTTATGTTATGAATGGATTTTAGTTTAATTTAATTTAATTTTTTTATTAATGTTTCCTTAATTTTCCCCATTTTGTTTTATTTTCATAAAAATTGATTCTAAGTCCAAAATATTAAAAGTGATCTTGGAGTTAAATATTTAATCAAGAGCTTATGCATCTCATACGTAATATTCGAGCATTTATCATGCACAAATTCACCTTACCCCCCTTTGCCACGCCACTGTGCACTTTTGACCACTTTCGGGTGTGAAGCATTAAGCGCACACACACACACACACACAGACACACACATGCCTGTCCAAACAGAGTTCGCTCTTGCTCTTCCGGCTTTCAAATACCACTAAGCTTTGCATTGGGGGTACTCACTTTATTGGCCCAACTATTTGCTCAGGCAAAGCTGTCGCTTATTGCCGCTAAGCCGACACGGATATTGCCCAACTTCGACTTGCACACCTTTAGGCACTCCCCTCCTCCCCCAACACACACACACACACACAGCTCCAACAAGGCATCCTTGTTGGCACTCACTCAATGTCATTTCCCATTTGGTAGCTACCTCCCGCCACGCCCCACGCCCACTTCCGCTCTATGTATTTGTTCAAGTACTTTTAAGTGCATTGGGAAAGCGTTTATTTTCCGGATTTTCCGCACTTACTCAATGCACTTCTCCGCTGCTGCTGCCGCTGCCAAAGCAGAGAACTCATAACGTGTGCAAAATCCATGTTTATTTTCACTCACTTTCTCACTTTGCTCCTCACTTGGCGACTGTGTTTGCTGTGCAATTTCAAGAAAATATTTGCGAAACAAGAATTTCATAAATTTCAATAGAGCAAGAATTTTCTCTTGATGGAAAGGTAGAAATGGTTTGAGGATGTTTGGAGTTTGGAAAAAATATATTAGGTAGAAGTGAAGAAGAAACTTGTGTAGAATAGGATAGGTGGGGATTTTAACTCAATGAATTAGTTTGTCAATTGAATTTAAAGTTCAAATTAAACAGAAAATATTTTTTAAAGTCAAGTTAGGAATATGTTAAACTTAAAGAATTTTCACTTGACAAGAACAAGAACATAATAAGTGTATGAAAATATATATGCAAAATAGATACATTTGCTGCTCTCTCTCTTTCTCTCACACCCATTCAATTTACAAGATTTTATCATATTATCAGCAGCTGCATGTGGGTAAACTCATTAGCATTAGCAGCAAAGTTTAATTGTTCATGAATCATATAGGAAGCAGCTGAAAACCCAAAAAACATTCACACACACACTCAATCTTTCTCTCTCCATGCGCGCCTAGAAGTAGGCAACAACTTTTGTCACTTGGCAATTGAAACTTTGGCAATCTGAATTATGTGCTGCCAGCGAATACACTTACGAGTAACACACTCACATCCACTTACACACACTCACACCCACTTGCACATGTGCTGCTCGCAACTGGGAAGTTTATCGCTTTGAAATATAGACCTTTCACAGGGTATTACTTGTACATAAATTACAATTGAGTGCGAAACTTTTGTCAAGCTGTAAACAGTAAAGAATTCCGCTGTGTTGTATACCCTGCAGTCAATCAAAGCAGGGGTATGTTGGGCATAATTAAATGTTAAGCTTTTTAAATGTTAAATAGTCTTCTTAATTTAAAGGGTATTTACAAGTCGACTCTTTATTCAATCAATAAAAGTAGCTTATTCTTTAGAAAATATTTTCAGTTCTTGCAGGGTATTTAGCAGTAGTCTCTCAACTTATCCACAACACGTACTCATCTTGTTCTTCCCCACTCTTTCTCTCTTTTGCAGCGTCACCGTACCCGGCTACCAGGGCAATCTACAGTCCGCCATCTCGCACAGCGCTGCGCTGGCCGCCTGGGAACGCTTTGGTGTGGAATTCATCCTGACTTTCGTCGTGGTGCTCTGCTACTTCGTCTCGACCGACGCCATCAGAAAGTTCATGGGCAACTCGTCGTTTGCCATCGGTGCCGCGTACAGCGCCTGCTGCTTTGTCTCGGTAAGTTTGACATTGATAATGACGATGCTCCAGGAATGCTACGCGATATAACACGAAAATCTCTCAAGTCTCAAGTGATGGCAAAAAAAACGCACCTGCCGTTTTGCGCATTTTTATGGTGCAAAAATCGCAGCGTGACAGCGCAACAGCAGCGACTCTTTAGCGGGGACCCTTCACAGCAGTCAGTGGAGCCGAGAGGGGGCGAGGGGGGAGATAATTAATTTAGGCGTGCTCAGAACTGGCGTTTCGCCTTCGAAAATCATAAGCAAATATTTAGCCACATTTTTTGTCAGCCTGTGACGGCACTAAAAATAGCAATTTATATGTCGTCTGGCGATAAACTTCGATCCGAAGAGGGTCGATGAACAGGGAGGGTTGGCGTGATCAGTTAAGAGTTTTCTTTAAATGTAGAAAGAACATATTTTTCAGCATTGTAAGGTTTTTTGCTTTTTAAGCAAATAAATATATGAGCTGTAGGATTAATATACTTAAACCTTTCAAATAGTAACTATTTTTTATAGACAGCCTATAAACAGGGTGTATGTACCCTAGTCTAGGACACCGTACAGTGAAATTAACTGTAGTTTTTGTGTAAAGCTTAGAAAAATTATAAAATATTTAAAATTAAAGTAGAAATCATTCAGTTACTACGAAAACAAGATCAAAAAAAGCAATTTGTAGTATTCCCCCTTATTATTTCATGTTATTATATATAGAGGGAGTCTCCCAACAGAGAAGGCGCGAGGCACTGCGACCAGAAAGATCTTTTGTGCCTATAAAGCTCTCCCTATATTGACAAAAGTATTCCCCCATTATGAAAGGTTGTTTTCTCGTATAATCCTAAAATACCGTAAATAATAAACACCTTTGCCAGCTCATAACTCCTTTGCTATAAAGCTTATACAAATGAAATTTTTACCATACAAAGCTATGTATATAAGCCACAGATTCTGCTTGTTTCATTAGAATTGCAACTGCAGTCTTAGAATTATATGAGAAACAACAACATAGCAATAAAGATATATGCCTGCAATTCAACTAACTAACTTATCACTCCCGATTCCTCTCCTTACAGATGCCCTATCTGAATCCGGCACGCTCGCTGGGTCCTTCATTTGTGCTCAACAAATGGGACAACCATTGGGTCTACTGGTTCGGACCACTGGTGGGCGGCATGGCCTCCGGTCTGGTGTACGAGCACATTTTCAGCTCGCGTCGCAGTGTGCGTCACGGCAAGGGCAGCATCGACAACGACTCGAGCTCCATACACTCTGAGGATGAACTGAACTACGACATGGACATGGAGAAGCCGCAGAAGTATCAGCAATCGCAGGGCACTTATCCGCGACAATCGAATGGAGGCGGTGGCGTTGCCGGCGGTGCTGGCAGCACAGCAGCAGCAACACAACATGCTGCGGCCAACATGGCACAGATGGGCGTGGTTGGTGCGGGCATTGGAGCTGGCAACTACTGCCAGAATTTGTACACTGCTCCGCCACTCTCCTCTAAATACGATCAGCAACAGCAGCAGCAGCAGGAGCCGCTCTACGGTGGCACCCGCTCGCTCTACTGTCGCTCCCCGACCTTGACGCGCAGCAACCTGAACCGCTCGCAATCTGTCTACGCCAAGAGCAACACAGCCATCAATCGGGATATTGTGCCACGTCCGGGTCCCTTGGTGCCTGCTCAAAGTCTCTATCCAATGCGCACTCAACAGCAGCAACAACAGCAACAGCAGCAACATCAGCAGCAGCAACAGCAACAGCAGCAACAACAACAGGCAGCTCAGTCGTCGCATTTGCAGAACCAGAACGTGCAGAATCAGTTGCAGCAACGCAGCGAGAGCATCTATGGCATGCGCGGCTCCATGCGCGGACAGCAGCAACCATTGCAACAGCAACAGCAGCAGCAACAACAGCAGCCCGTTGCACTGCAACAGCAACAGCAACTGCAGCCACCGCCGCAACTCATGTCGGAGCAGCAGGCGCAGCAACCACAAGGCTTCCAGCCCGTCTACGGCTCAAGGAACAATCCCACGCCCCTGGACGGCAACCACAAGTTCGAGCGCCGCGACCCACAGCAGCAGCAACAGCAGCAGCAACAGCTCTACGGCATGACCGGTCCACGTAATCGTGGCCAGTCTGCACAGTCGGATGACAGTTCGTATGGCTCGTATCATGGCTCGGCTGTCACTCCGCCAGCACGTCATCCCAGCGTGGAGCCATCACCACCACCACCACCGATGCTGATGTACGCTCCGCCTCCACAGCCAAATGCTGCGCATCCGCAGCCAATACGAACGCAGTCGGAGCGCAAGGTAAGCGCGCCCGTTGTGGTCTCGCAGCCGGCAGCTTGTGCAGTTACCTACACCACGTCGCAGATGCCCGCAACACAGGTGACAGCAGCAACAACGCAACAACAGCAGCAGCAGCAGCAGCAACAACAGCAACAGTTGATGATGCAGCAGCAGCAGCAGCAACAGCAGCAGGCACATCAACAGCATTACGGCATGCTGCCGCTGAGGCCCAACTGAAAGCGGCTGTCCTGGGGCCCCGTAACGACGCCGCCGCCAACAAGTCTTCAAACAGCCCTCGCCCTTCATCCCGCGGGCAGCATGACCCTGCACAGCTGCAGCCTGGCCAAGCAGAGCAGCCTGTTTTGAGTCGCCTCGCCGGGCATCCAAAGGAAACCTTGTACGCCAAGTTCTAGTTTAGTTAACACTTATCCGACTTATAAGTTCACTATACTTTATAGTCTAGACTCTAGTGCTTATCCACAGATATAACGAAACATAGCCGCATTGTATTATTAAAAGACAGGAACTCGCACCTAGCAGCAGCATGCAACAACGATAGAGATAGAACCCTAACTCAGCATCGCAAACATAGAAATAGATATACATATGTAACAGATATTATACTATATAAAACACTATATAATATATAGTTTATATATAGTACACATTATACTTACACAGATTCCACTTGGAAGCACTGAAATCAATTTCGAAACTCAACTTAACTATATCAATCAGACAAATCTTAAAAAATATATAAACAGATAACAATTGATTCATACTCATTACATAATATTCATAAAGTATTCGCATTTTATTATTTTTTCAATTTTCGTTGATTTGTTTGAATTTTAAGTTTCATATTTTTTTATGTTCTTGTTTTCCAATCTCATTTGACTTCCATCACTTTGATTTCACTTAAATCTAGATACGAATTTGTTTTACTTAAACTAATTATAGAGCTGTATATAGTACTTATGCATATGTAGTTTAAATGTTACGAATATTTAACGATATTTATGTGTAAATTTTAGACCAATAAGCTTACAAGTCTCCACATCGACATAGCATACTTATACAATAAATATATCATACATATATCATAGAAAATAACTCTGTAACCATTTAAATGTATTTGTATTAATATTATGAGAGTATGCGCAATGTGAAACAAAGATATATCAAATACAAGAACTGTTCCCATAATTCACCAATAACGTCTTCTTTTTTTCTTTATCTTCTAGTATTTAATAACTTCTAGGGAAGAGCGCAAGTCACGTCAAATATTTACACAAAAGTTTGTCTAATTAAAAAGTTTTTGCTGTCCTTGAAAGGCTCTTCATGTCGCTTGGTAAATAAAGATTATAAAACTTTTTGATTCCAATTTAACTTTGAATTCGAAAATGCTAAGTGGTTAGGTAAATAGAAGGTTCAATTTTTTGTTTTTTTATTATTTAAGTAATGTTGAGTGAAAATCAAATTTTATAAGGCATTGCGTGATTTACTCAGAATAAGACAACAACAAAATACTTACAATTGAAAAAACTAGAAACGACCTCCAAATAATTAATTAAAAATAAAATAAAATGTGCCCTATCAGTAAAATGTGTTCAGAATCGGTTGAAGTAGACAGTTTTTTAACCTTTACCCAAGCAACAATTATTTCTGCATAACTCCAATTGGAGTTCGTTTGATTTGCATAAAAGTGTTGCACAACGTTGCAGCGTATAAGATGGCTGCCAGGCGATAAAGTTTAATGCGTTTCGCAGTACTCTTCAAGCGCTTTGCTTGGTGTTCAAATTCAGTAGGGAATAATTAAATTAAATTTCATTAATTCGCAATGCAGAGCTGCCTCTTCAAGGAATGCCGTCTGTCGCCGAACGAGAGGCGTTCTCGCATGGCCATTGCAACAGCGACGCCGACAGCAACACGAAAGTGTCATCGTGTCGTGCAGTTTACTAAGGATCCGGAAAACACGTGCGACGGCCTTGATGACCAAGCGAATAAAGGAGACCTGTGTGGTCAGTTTGATGGTTTCTATGATACAAATACAAATAAGGAGAATTTGACAACGTTGCAACTGTTGCAATTTCTAAAATTGGCCAAGAACAAATACAAACTCAAGGATTACGATGCCATGGAACTGCTGTCATTCTTCAAGAGCAACCTTGTGGAGGCGTGTCGTCATCTCTCCTCCAACAACAATGGCAATATGCTTATAGATTTGGACATTCCTTGGCGGCTACAGGGTAAAACAATACGCGAATCACCAGGCATAAAACAAATGTCGGCGCACAAGTTCTTCACGAACTGCAAACACATCTATGTTCTCGATCCCAGCTACTCGGTCAATGTACTGCCCCATTGTCCCATGGCTGAGCAGTTTGCTGGACGTCATATTCGCATCCAACGCACCTACCATGGCGACAATCTGATGCAGGTCGGCTGTGTGCTGGCCAATAAACAGAAACCCTTTGAGGTAGCTTCTCTGCTGTTGCATGCCGCTGACAAGAGGCAGCTACAGAACTGTGCCAAGATGGTAGATCAGTTGGAAACGTATCTGGCCCCACTGATCATGTGCACTAAATCGTGGTCCTCGAACGAGCGTATCTATGACAGTACCTTGTTGAAAGGCTTTCCCCAGGCAAAGCCTGAGCCCAAGAATCTAGTAATTAACGCCGAGGAAATCATTTTGGAAGACCCCGAATCTATGGCACCTTTCTTTGTTTAATGGAAATCATGTTTAAATATTATGTGAAAAGTTTCTCCTCCATCTGATGGAGTGGCCTCTTTAATCTCTCCAAACTAACCAAAATGACTTATGATCTGAATAAAACTTCAAGATTTGATAAAAATAAAGTTTTATTAAAACATCAGGGAAGAATAATTTGTCAACTTGATAAAAGAACAAGAAATACATTTTATATAAAATCAGAAATTCCGCAGTAAAAATTGTGTTTAAAATAAAAAAAAAATTACTCGCAATAAAAAGTATTGCATCGTTTAAGGAAAACATATTTTAAAAGTAGTCACTAATGCCGCCCCTTAAGTCGACGCGTTCTACATCCGGCAGGTCGCTATCCTCATCCGCAGAAAAGGAAGCGTCATTATCATATTCGTCCTGCTGCTTCTTCGTATATTGATTCCGCTCGTAGCGCAACCAGTTAATGCGTGCCCTGTCCTGTTTGGGCAACTGGCCCCGTTCCGTGTCGTAGATTAACCAATGGCTATGTTGCTGCGCTGCCAGTGAACTGAGCAGAGTGGGCCAAAACATTGTCAGGCCCTGCTTGGCCAGCTTCACGTGCAATTGGTAACCGTATTGTTTCTCCGACAATATGCTAACCTCTCCGAGCAGATTCAGTATACAACGCTGTGGCGGCGACGTCTCGTTGACCTGATAGATCAGCACATTGCGCTGATGCAGTAACTCATACTGCGGTACCTGCTGCTCAAAGATCAGCTCGATCTGCATGAGGTTCTGATGCCAACGCACCTTCGGGCGCACCGCATTGCCCGCCACAATGCCACAATAGATGGCATTACTTGGCTTGCTGCCTTGTGAGACAAGTCGCCTCTTTTGAAGTCAGCTTCTCCTTCTTTTCACTAGAGGATTGTGCAGAGTTTGAGGGAGCCTCAGTGCCTAGTAGTTCCTGTACAATTTGCTTAGTGCTATCCTTGACAGTCTGGTCGGAAGTGCACAGATCCTCCAACAGTAGATTCAGAAAGAGTGCTGTGCTATCAACTTTCGAGGATTCTTCTTCAGTATTCTGTGTTTCTTCAGTTTTGTTTTTTACCTCCTTACTGGATGTTTTTAGTGGAGCTTCTAATGGATCTGCAGCTTCCTCTGGTTCAACTAGCGAGGATTCTTCTTCTGTATTCTGTTGTTCTTCCGTTTTCTTTTTTACCTCCGTACTGGGTGTGTTTTTCAAAGTGGCCACTGTTGGATCTGCAGCTTTCCCTGGCTCAGCCTTGTTTCTTCTTAGCAAATAAGCCTGCACAGCGCTCAGGAATTGTTTCATTTTGCCCGTTGCTGATGGCTGCGATGTAGTAACAGTATTTTCACTATCGAAAAAGATATCATCGCTTTCCGAATCGGATTTCTCAATTCGCTCCCTTTCTGTTCCATTTATTTCTTCGGAGATTCTCGTTTTTCCATTCTGTTTTGAGTGTTTCTCATCATCCACCGATGTCTCTTTGGTTTTCTCAGTTTCCGCCTTCTCATTCTTCTCTTTTTTGCCTTTCAGCTGCCATTGATCGAAGAGTTTGTGAAGTCTTTCCGTACTTTCCTCCTCGTGCCGGGCAAATCCTCGTCGTAGCAGTTCCTTACTCAGTTGCAACGTCTTCACAGAAGTCCTCATTGTGGCACATTCCTGCAGCACCGTCAATTCCTTGACATATGCCACATGAAACATAGAGAATGCCACAGTGAGTTGCAATTGCTGATGCTCCTGCAACCCGCTGAGTGCCTCATTAACCCACCTAGTAGCCTCCGCTTGCCACCTTTCCCCATCGCCATCTGCCAACGCAGGAGACAATCCACAAAGACGCACATCTATGGCCAGCGATGGGTCCACCTTGAATCGCTCCTCACACTCGAGTAGCTCCGCTGGCTTCACCCTCAGCTGCTTTGTGCCCTCATCCATTAGTTGCACCGTAACCAGTCGTCTATCAGACAGATCCAAGACGCGCACGCGTTGATAACGCAAGCCACGTTGCAGCACACAGATATCGGAGATGTTTAACTTCTGCTGCACTCGAGGATTCTGCTGCAGACTCATGTGCATGTTCAGCTCCGTGCTGAGCTTCCTCAGCTGGGATAAATTGGGTGCACTCTGCCAACTGATGCCATCGCTGCTGTAGCTCTCTGGTATTACGACATAGTGTACCGGGCTGCAGATCTTTAACAACTTGCAACGAACAAGCATTTGAGGTTGCCACACTGCCCCACACGGATCATGTTGGTAGTCACTATCGATGGCAAAGTGTCGCTTCGAGCAGGACATTTGCCGGATGCACTCTCCCTTTGTCAACAACTGTGGGCACATTGCACGATTCTGATCCGTCAGACGACGACAATTGGCGACCATTTTATAGATCTGCTCGTCCAGCTTGATGTCGTGCTCGTGAAGGAACTCTACCAGACGTGGAAACTCGTAGCTGTTGCTTTCGTCCAACATCACGTAGGACATAATCCGCAGCCTCTTCTCCGACACTCCCTCTGTGCGCAAACAGTTGGCGATGTTGTTGCTGAAACCTTGGAAACGTTGCGAGAACTTTGTCCATGTCTCGGGCAGACTGTAGTGCACCATTAGCTCCAGTTTACGGCAAGGCATCGCATCTGTTAGCAGCAGCAATTGATGTGTTTGCTGTGGGCATATAAAGGGGAAAATATTATTAAATTGCTTAAGAAACTTCTTGATCTGCACTCACCTGTTTAGCTGCATCACTAGCACCAATGCACTCCAGACCCGCAGCTGTCAATGCCTCTTTAAGGGTTGCCAACTCTGCCTCATGCTTGCAGTAGATTGCTGTGCGCCTCTGCGAGCTGCTTTGCTCCTTCAGATAGCGAACTAGTTTGTCCATCTTTGTGTCCGAGCGCAGCAGCGCTATGTCCAGTTTAAGATTGCCATAGATCGCCGCCTTCAGGAAGTCACCAAAGAGCAGCAAAGGATTGTTTGCTAGATGATTGATCAGCTCGAGGAAGACACGAGAATGCCACTGCTGAGCGACAAGCATTAGCTGCAGTCGATTGAGATTCAAGCCATGTATAAACGGAAGCAGCTCTGGCAACTCGCAGCGCATGCGATCATAGTCATCCATTACAAAATACTTCAAGCGTCGTGGACTGATGAGCTCCAAGAGCACCCGGCAGCAGCAGTTGCTTTAGGTGCCCTGCTGTAGTGACCAAAATGCCGCAAGAGTTAAGCAGCATGAGCTGAACATCTTCCGTGGAGTATTCGTGCGTATTGACCACCTTGAGGAACTGTGTCTCGTAGAACTTCATTAAAGTCATGCAGTGATTCGCCAAGATCCCAGCTTGCTCCGCTGAATCTGTCAGCAGCAGTGCCAAGGGACCCAGCCCAATGTCCACTGAGTCTCGCATGCTTCGCATTACCAGCGAACATAGAGCTGGCAAATAACACCAGGATCGACCACGTCCAGCATTGTCGACCAGCACACAAGAGTTGCCCAACATCAAATGCGGCCAGGCATAACGTTGCGTCGCCATCGGCAGCTGAAGATTCATTTCGACCATTGCCTTCTGCACGCCCGGGCAGAGCAAGGACTCTGATACATGTTGAGCCATAGGCAGCACCTGCTCCGCTACGCTGCTATGCGCCAACACCTGCAGCTGCCCATCGTTGTTAGCCACAGATCTTAAAAGTTGAGCACGTGCTTTCTCTTGGCTAAGCTTGGGTTTATCCTGGTAAAGCTTGGATAGTTCCTCCAGTTTAGATTTAGATGGCACAGTTAGAGCTTGCTGAAGCACGGGTTTGTCCTGAGATTGCTTTCCGTTTGGGTAAGCCTCCCGCAGAAGCTTCGTTACTTCCTCAGACATGGGTGCAGCTTGAGTGCGTTGTTGGTTTCGGTTTAGCTTGGGTTTGTCTCCTGATTTCTGGACTAATCCCTTTTCTATAGGCAACTTCGATTCTTCCACTTTAGACTTAGGTAAGGCTGATTGGTCTTGGGCTGACTTGAGTTTATACTCTACTTTCTTTTGTGATTCCTTCTTGTTCGGAAGCTTAGATACTTTCTCAGACTTGGCAGTTTGAGAACGTGGCTTATCTTTATCTTGTTTGCGGTTGTTCTGTCCATTCATGAGAGATTCCCTCCCGTTTGTTACTTTTTTATTTTCTTTTCCTGTCGAGAGGTTATTAGAATCGTTATCTAGCGATTGCCTTGGCGGCACTATGGGCTGCCTGTAAAGGTCCAGAACATTTCTAATACTTCTTGGCGGTGGTTTCAGCTCCACTTCTGCTGACTCAAAGCTGTCCGCGGAGCAGTTACTGCCAGGACTCGTGCTTTTGCTGCTGCTCGCAGAGCTTTTGTTTTTGGAGCAGCCATTAAACAGTGCCGTCTCTACACTGGACTCGTTCCGATTCTTGACCACACTGAGACGGAGTGCTGATTGGGGTACCCTCAACATTTTATGTGCCTGGAGCAGCGTATCCAGTCGACCCGGCAGCATTGAAAGATTGCTCATAGTTCCCAGCTTGGCGCTCAGTTTCCGATTGGGATTCTCTCGCTGCCTCCACATTAGTTGCATAATGTATAGAGCACGTTTGCTGGCTCTGCTGGTTTCATCATTGATCTCCGCCAGCTCCATATCATAGGCCAGGTTCAAGTCGATGTTCAGCTCCTTGCGCTCCTGGCGTATGGCACAGCGTTTCGTTACCAAGTAATCGGCAGCATCCTGTGTAGGTTCCACGTCGATCGACAGCTCACCAAAGCTTTGCTGTGTTCCCGTGTTCCTGGTAATCCTGTAGTGAAATTTATTGCTGTGTTCTAGGCGTTTATTAAGCATTCCCACTGCAAGTTTGCACCATTTTGTACCCTTTGAAGGTGCCACATCTGCCACACCGCCCCAGCTAATTTCGAGAAGCTGCTCACAGAGTTTTTCTGGCATTTTCCACATATCCTTAGCGCGACAGTTGATGGTGATACCATAGTCGATGGCCCAGACAAGATATTCGCCCCGTTGGTGAAGTTTAACCAATCCCCGCAGGAACTTGTTCCGCTCCCAGGGCAGAAATCGCACTATGACAAACTCCTCCAGCGCATAGTGCTCCAGCTGCTGCTGCTGGGACCGGCAGTGTGGGATCAATTGTGCCTCCAAATGGTTAACCCAAGGGCCACGTGCCTCAAGCTGTTGCATTGTTATGTAAGCAAACAACTCGGGATTCACATAGTGCGTGATGACAATCTCCTCGCCCTTGTTCACTTCCTCCTTTTCATTCATTTCTAACTTCAATTTCTCTGCCATTTGCGGCATCCTCGCCTGCTGCTGCTTCCACTCCTCCTCCTCCTTTCTGAGCTGCTGCCTTGGTTCCAGTTTCGTGTGCCCTGCAAGAATAAGGAAATTCAATTTCACATTTCAAAACTCCAGAAATAAATTAATAGCCAAAGCTTAAAGTTCAAATAATTTTCCACAGCGTCGGCGACAATCATTCATGCGGAAATTTCTGTGATTTCCACGCACGAGGAACTTTTATCGCCGCACCAACAACAAGAACAGTAACATAAATATGAAAAAAAAACCAAGAAATTTATTATATTCTTTTTGGCAGGCGGACAAGGACCTTGATTGAATCTATAGTATTGAACTTGGCAGGTTTAAAATATACTAAATGTGATTAATGTACGTGTATTAAATTTAATCTGTTTAAAACTTTCACTCAAATAAAAGTTAAGCCTGCAACTAAAATGTTGTTGTTGTTGTTGCACACAAAGCTTTTGCTTATTGCAGCTTAAACAAAACGTTTTGCTGCACTAAAGCGCAAAAGGGGGAAAAACAAAAGTGCCAAAAGCCGCAACTGGCGCGTCTACAGAAGGTCCTTGTGCCTATTTGCCAATTGTTTGTGCTGCACTAGTTGCAACTGCTTGCTCTCTCTCTCTCTCTCCCTCTTCGTCTCTCTTTCTCCCTCTCTTCAGCATTAGCCACTCTATCGACAGCAGTTGCTGCTGCCTACTTGAGTGAGTTGTTGTATTAACACTTTTGCTGCGACTTGCAGGCAAAAGTAAAGTCAACATGTTTAACCCATTGCTGGTTCCTAGTTAAAGATATTTAGACATTATTTAAATTTATACTTTCTTATGCTGTGGTGTTCAACAATGGGTTAAGCTCTAGCAAAGACAACAACCACAGCGATGATAATCGCCTTACACATGTTTCTACCCTAGCATGGCACAGGGTGTGCAGGCTACAAAATGCAGCTATTACTTATATCGCAAAAAAAATCATAAAAAATGTACAAATTATTTAGCTTCAGTAGCCGTTGCAACACGATTATGCAAATAACCAAGGGTTGATTGTAATACGGCAGATCAATCAAATGTTGACTATTCAAGCGCATGAACCTGAGCTAATTAATTGATACAAAAATATAAGGGGTGGACTTACACTGGTCCAGGTGAATGTCGTCGCATGTTGCCATGATAGAAGAATTTAGAAAAAAAAAACACCAAATGTTGCTAAAAAAAAATGCGTAGAAAATCAAAGTTAAGTGTAAATATAAAAATTTACGTTACGTTTGAAATTCTTTGGCAGGTCACAATATCAAGGCATGTATGCACTCACATGAATGTCTATGACAGTTTTCATGTGCATATGTGAGTGGAGAGAGAAGCTCCCTCTCTCTCTCCCTCTCTCTTTTTCAGACAAGAAGTTGACATTCGAAAAGCAATTGTAAACAAATTTATGTGTATAGATATGTGTATGTTTGTATGTACATGCATAAATCGGCAGCTTCTCAAATGCGTCCTATCAGCGTTTATTCTTATTCTCGCAGTGTGTCGTACACATGTGCATATGTATGTGTGACAGTATGTAAATGTATTTGTGAGTACAACGGACGAAGAGAAATATTACTTGAGCTCTGCTTAAAAACAGCTGATAACAGCTGTATATTCTAGAATTAAATACACGTATTCACAATTTTCCAATCACTCATCTAATAAATGGCGGAGTATTTATTATAAATAAAGACTTAATTTGTTAATTTTCTGAATCTTGACAAGCACGTTGCGAAATAGAGGAGACTGGTACTCCAAGCAACACTCTACTTGTTTTTAAATACACGTACTCTCAACATCCCAAACACTCACCTAGCAGAAGGCAAAAATATTTATCCGAAATAAATATTTCATTTGTTAATAAATAAATGTTAACAAACACGAGAGAATGCTACTCAAAAAGGAAATAAAAATGTTAACCGTTTGAACCACGCGAAAAACTTTGTATGCGTTTGAAAGTGACTTCGCTACAAAATAAAAAATAGAATTTTTCAAACATTCATTGCACTTAGCTAATATTTCTTTTAGACTAAACAAAGTAAAACTGGTAACATTTACTTTAAACGACTCGAGTCAATAACGCTCTCCGATCGACTGAACGCTTCAATTATTTAGCCCTGTACAAAATTCACTTATGCATATGTATGTATGTTCTAATGTATGCATACATAAGTGTCATTTTTCTACACTCCATTCACACATACACATATGTTTTCATAGTCAAGTGCTCGAGTGCTTGTGTTAGTGTCATGGGCAGCAGATTTCTTGCATGGTCATCAACTTTTGAATATCCCAAAAAGTCTCATATGCACAAATTATTTCCCAATAATATACACATTTGTTTCCCACTATTGGTTGCTATCAGTTTCAATATTGCATCTGATTTAATTCAAATACCCTAGAAATTTACCCCTGCTTTGCGGCCAATTAAACGCACACATTATCCCCTATAAATCACTGGACCCCTTCTCAACCCCTTTTTCCCGCTAATTGCAAAACAAAGTGTGAACAATTTATTTACCCTCAAAAATGTTGCGACTTTTGCCCATAGGAACTGCATAATTTCACCCTTTTTTGCGCCAACTTTCACTGTTTTGTTGGTTTTTTTTACTATACTTTTTCCGTTTTTTTATCAGCATCGGTCGGCTATAAAAAAGTTTTGTGCCACTGGGTCGGGCCGGGCCGTCTATCATCGTACGCACATGTACGAACCTCACCCCAGCCTTCTGGCGGACCCAGGAACACTTGTGTGGGTTTTTACTCCTTTTTTTATTTTATTTGATTGTTTCATATTTATGAGGATTATGGTTTAGTGCTGAATGCTGTCTGCCCCGCCAAGTACCCCGGCCTGCTACGTGTGGCAATTTATTTTGCGGTTAAGGACTCTTGTCTGGTCTCGTACTGATGGATGCCGGCCTGGCTTCTGCTTCGGCTTAAGTGAAAGTCTTTCGAATGCCAAATGGCGGCGCATTGTTTGCAAAATTGCCAAAAGGACTGAAGGTCGGAGAGATCGTATGCACAAGATAAACACGGCAATTGTTTGCCAGAGAGTTACCGAGTTAAGTTACCAAGGACCTCAATTGAATTTGAACATTTGCAATGCGCTTTGCGACTGCTTAATGTTTATTTAAACAAATCAGGTCGCTTGGGTTAAGAGTGAATGGGTTGTGCTTAGACTTGGTGGGGTAAGGGTGGAATCTGGGTGCGTGTGTCGAATTGGCACGCACTCTTGTTTATTTTGCGAATCTGTATTATATGCGTTTGCTTTATGGTAGCAGTTCAATTTATGACAGATTATGCAGGTTGCTCTCAAATAATATTTTGTCAGTAAAAGAAATATTTTTATTTTCTATTTTCTTAAGGCCAATGCAATCAACTTAAAAAAAAAACTTTTATTCCAAAAGTAAGAAGTTCAAACAATAATTTAAAATATATTTTGGAATTTAAAGACCATTTTATACAAATCGAAATGCAGCTATGCAAAACTCCCTCATCTGGTCACATTTTTGTTTACATTTCCAACTGGTTATACAAGGGGCTGCCAACTTGTGAGAAAGAAAAAGTACCTAATTAATCGATATAGATACACGCATCACATGTCGGGCGCCATTTTAGTTTTCGATAAAAGTGCTTATCGACATACACAAAGCGCATCACACATACAAAGACAAAAAAAAATAAGCAGGCTGCGTACGGAAAATAGAAGAAAAATAATTAAAGGCTGCTCAACGACGGAATTTGTGCTTTAACAAATTAACCAATTAGTTTTTTGTGTGTGTGTCGTCCCAGTAACAGCAGCAAAATAACCAAGTTTAATATACGCCTAGATAACATCATGTCGAAAAATAAAAAATTGTCGCTATCAGGCGACTCGACAGAGAAATTTATCTACAAGCCCAAGGATTTAATTTGGTAAGACTTCCGTATCTGCCAAACCGAAAACAAGTACAGTGTTCTTAAAATAAACAATAAAATACATTGTTTATTATCAATAGTACTTTGTGGCCATTGTGTGGCAAGAAAAAAAAGTGAAAACATACATAACCTCAAATGGCCGCTCCGTTGGGCAAGCGAAAAATTGTAGATGTAAAAAAAAAACGGTTTAAAATGCCAACTAATGTTCAATTTTACAAATGTCAGATAAGAACATGAAATTTATAAAAATCGTTAAAAACGTAATGCATTGTTTTCGGTTTGATGATGACGCCGAGCCGACGTTGCGGCGACGTCGACGTCGTTGCGTTGGCGCTTTTTTCGCGCGCGCGCGCTATTTAATAGTCCATAGTTTATTTATTGTTCTGTAATTGTGATCAATTAATTGAACTTATGCATTCTTATTGTATTTCAGGGCCAAAATGAAGGGCTTCACACCTTGGCCTGGCATGGTAAGCAAAATAACTTATGCTGCTGTTGACGGCGACGCCGACGTCGCTGCTGCTGTCGCTGCCGTGTTTGTTTTTGACTGTACTTTTTTTATGCAGCAACGGGGCAGCGGCGTTGCGGCGTACGGCGCTGCTGTTGCTGCTACTGTGGCTGCTGCCGTCAACGTCATAACGCACTTTATGTATTTGTTGTACATGAAGTTTTCGTATATGTAATCTATGTATGAGTTTGTGGGTGGGAGTGTGCGTGCTTTAGTGTGGGAGGAGGAGGAGGAGGAAGCAGCGTTGCTAACAACATCGGGCGTTGGAATTTGTGTTAACTTTAAATTTGTTAGCTTTCTTTTATGTACAATGAATTGAATGAACTTTGCCTGAGTGTGTGTACGTGTGTGTGTGCATGTGAAGAATCGAGCGCATAACTGTAATTATTTGTTGCTTTTGATGCCATTTGCAGATTGTGGAGCCGCCGCTGGATCTGCTCAGTCAGCAGAGACGCGCCAATACAAAATGTGTCTTCTTCTTCGGGTCGCGTAACTTGTGAGTAACAAATGAAATATATCAATGAAAAATATAAAATATTATTTAAATATATTGTGTGCAGTGCATGGATCGAGGAGAACAATATTAAACCCTTTGAGGGTCCCTGGAAAGATGAACTGGCCAAGGTGAGCAAGCCGGCTGCCTTTAGGCACGCCATGGCGGATATTGAAAAATATTTAGACAATCCTGCGGAAATCGATGAACAAATTGATGAGAACTGCGGCATGGGTGGCAATCATGCAACCGAAGCTGATTTCGATAAGATACGTGATGGCCTCGATAGCGATGAGAATCTTGATGCCGCCTCGGGAGCAGCAGCGGGAGGAGATGCCAATAATGGCATTGTGCCGCATGTTGTTGGCAGTCCAGATGAATCGGATGCACTGGCTTCAGCACCCGGAGTGGAGAACAAAGCAACGTCACCATCTGTGCCGACAACTCCAACTGCCAAGAGTCAATCGAAACGCACACCCAAAGCAAAATCCAGTGCGGCTGTCACCGTCAGCAGCAAACAAGCGAACAAAGCCGCATCGGCGAAGTCTGCAGCGGCACAAAAGCGACGCATCTCGGCACAACATACGCCGACGGGAGGCTCGGCTAAACGTGGACGACGTGCTGCTTCAGGGGATGCTGATCGGTTCGAGAGTCCCGGTGCGGGAGGTACAGATTATGATGGCGCCAGCTCCTCATCGCTGGCTACAACACGGGCACGTATCGAAACAGAGGCCTTCTTGGGCACATTGACAAAGCGCACACCGAATGCAATTGCACTGCTGGATCGACCAGTCGTGACGCGGCCCGAAACACAGATAATCGACATGAATTCACGTTCAAATACGTTGGCCGATCGCGATATTGTGCCGTCAGATCAGACCTTCGGCTTTCTTGGTCTGGGCATAATGGGCTCGACCATTGTCAAGGATTTGATCTACACGGGGCACAAGGTTGTGGTCTGGAACCGCACCATAGATAAGGTATATATAGAAGATACTCTCTACTGTTACTGCATACTAAAACTTTACCCCTCCCCTTTTGCAGTGTCAGCCCTTCGTAGAGGCTGGTGCCGAGGTAAAGGACACGCCCATGGATGTTGTGGAGGTTGCAGACATTATATTCTGTTGTGTATCAGACCCGAAGGGGGCCAAAGATGTAAGGTTCACAAACATCAATCTCCATGTTTATTTGTTGTTATATTTATGATTCTTTACTTCAGCTCGTTTTTGGCAACTGCGGCGTCCTGCAGCTTAAGGATTTACGCAATAAGGCATATGTGGAAATGTCCACCATTGATCCGGACACATCGCTGGACATTGGAGAGGGCATTAAGCAATGCAATGGCCGCTATTTGGAGGCACAGATTCATGGCTCCCGGCAAGACGCCGCCGATGGCATGCTCATCATATTGGCCGGCGGTGATCGTTCAGTCTTCGAGGAGTGCCATTCCTGCTTTAAGACTATAGCCAAGAATACCTTCTTTTTGGGCAGTAAGTTGAGAAACCATCGGTGTTCATTCTCATCTTGATGTGGAATATATGTATATATTAAAATTCTCTTTCGTTTTCATCTAGCAGATGTTGGCAATGCCTGCAAAGTGAACCTCATTTTGCAAACCATACTAGGCGTCAGTCTAGTAGGATTGGCAGAGGCGTTAGCTTTGGGTATGTATTCACTATAAGTTGAACTGATTGAAGAATCTTATTTAATTTGATTTTTGTACTTTCAGCCGACCGTTTTTCCATTTCTTTAAAGGATATCATAGACATATTTGACTTGACTTCCATGAAATCACCACTACTACTAGCCAAGGGAAAAGGTGAGTGAAGTAACTGACTAACAGACTGATGATCTTTGGAATAACAGATTAGGGAAATGATAGATTAGTTGGGCATTCAAATCAATTCATTATTTGTTTTATTTTTTATAATATTCTTTAAAAAAATATATTCTCTAATGTTGACTACTTGACTGAGGCTTGTTTAGTTTTGTGAACCTTTTATTTCTATATCTAATATATTTCATTCCTTATTCTTTCACAGAAATGGCCAAGGGGGACTTCAATCCGCAGCAGCCGTTAAGTCATATGCAGCGCGATTTGCGTCTTGTGCTCAACATGGCTGAGAATCTGGATCAGTCGATGCCCGTGACGAGCATCACAAATGAGGTGTTTAAGCATACGAAACGCTTGGGTTATAGCGAGCACGACTCAAGTGCTGTATTCGTAAGATCCAGATTTTAACATTTAGTTAACACGACTACCATTTAAACTATACTTTATCATTTAGTTTAAACACACAAAAACACAAACCGTACACGAAAAAGAAACAAAAACAAAACATAATAAACACACACACTGACAACAGACAGACGCGCACAACACTCTCATACATACACACACGCATTGGAAGCGCCAAGTGCAATACACATACACATGCAGGCAATTTGTTTGTTGCATCAATCGATGAACACTGCAACTCGCAACATATGCAGTGCTATTGCAACATGTCTTCTAATTTCATTCATATCTTTCACTCCCCTCACTTATTCACTGCCCCACTCACCCATCCCCACACACACATGCACACACGCACGTCTCCTTCAACTGCATTCGCATACAAAACTAGAGTAACTTCTATGCAGATCAAAGTCTAAAGCAAGAGTCGTCCAAGCCTCTGATTGTGTCCAGTACGAGGACCGAAGAGATGCCAGTGCCGCACTGAGAGAAGAGGAGAATTAGAAAAGAAGAACAGAGAACAAAGAAGAAAAAGTGAAAGGAGAATGAAAAGAAAATTTGGGCAGCATGCTTAACCCAACCAAGAGAGAGAGAGAGACAGATCAATGCAGCTCGTATATATATATATCGTATATAGCCAGTTGATGATGTGTGTGTGAGCGTAGCGCTTTCATGCTTTGTGCATTATAAAATATATATACATAATTCGGATGTTGTTTTTAAATATCATTTATTATTATTATTATTATTGTTTTCGACTTACATTTTTTGCCCCAATGTCAGCTGTCGTCGTTGTGCGAGCAGAGATTGTAAAGGAATAAGAAATATTTATGTATCCTATGCATACATATGTATGTGTGTGTATGTGTAGAGAACATGAGAATAAAACTGTACAAACAATTGAATTTGATGACCACCATATTTATATTTCATTGTGAAATTCTGTTTTGCACGCGGCGTTGGCGTAAATTATATCATAAATAAATAAAACGCAACCTGAAGTTTAAAGAGTAACCCTGCATTATACAGTTGGTTAGTTTATTTGTATTGCACATCGTATTTGGTATGCGATTTGCCCTATGCAAGAACTGCAACAACAACAATCATAACAGCATTATCCGCCTTCGTTGTTCAGCAAATCATTAAACAACAACACGAAAATCACACACAACCCATAAACACCCACACACACACATACACACAAACTGGAACAGAAATAAAAATTGAAAATAAACAAAAAAAAAAACAAAATAGTGTAAACTTTTTAGAGCCAAGAGAGTTTCGAGGGATCTATATTAATAATAATAAGAATATAAATATATATATAAATAAATAAATATATTTTACTTATTATTTAGTCTGTATTTTGTTGTAAAACAAAAAAATAATAAAAAAACCTTAATTTTTAACTATAAAATGGGCGTTTGAAAAATACGATCACGATATTTTTACCTTATGTTCTACTCTATCGATCCGTTCTTGAGTTATGCGTTTAATGGTATAAGTAAGTCATATAACTTTGCTGACAATAAATTTATCGGGATTCCCTTGAGTATATTTTCAGAACTGTGATCCCAAGTAAACATAAAACATTGCTCTCTGGATATAAGAGGGAAATACTTACACAGACTTGCCAGACACAGCCAGCGACAGGTAAGTCTTCGAATTGTAATTCAGCAACTAATTTGAATTCATTTTTCAGACCAAGATCAATTACAAATGGAATTACACATGGAATATGCAAACCTCGTCTGGTTCCTGTTTTTATTCAGTTGTGCCAATGCCAATGTAGATGATGTGCGGGAGTTGAAGCTGCGAGTGTACGTTAATCAAACTGTGCCATACGGAAAGAGGACTCCCGTAGTCATTACCATGAATAAAATGCCGGACTATCAAGTGCAATTGCGTCTGGGCACACGATCATATTTATTGGCATATTGTATAATCGGAACGGGTGCTCCAAAATTCCCGCTGATATTTTCTAAATGCGAAAGCATTCGAAGTAACCTAACGAAGCTCGGCATGGTGAACGACATCCTGGTAGACTATGAAAGCGGTTACCTTGCGAAGATAAACGCAGTTTTCTGGAATTTAAATGACACTGCGCTAAAACTCGAAGCAAAAGTTCCCAATAAACCCGATGTGCATAGGGTAAAGGTCATATACAAGTTTACTATCAAACAGCCAGATATGTGTGTGCCACAGATTAAAATTCAGTACTGTGATTCCCATGAATTTCCCATGGAAGCTGCCGTCGTGCGTCGCTTTTCAGCTAATGTGATCTTTCTGGCTAGTTGCAATGCTAAAGAAACATATCTAAAGTGGAGTCTCTACGATTTGGAAGAGAGAGGTAAGGTATACATATAATAACAAATCAGAGTTTGTAATTTCTATTTAATGTTGTTATTCTTGTGTTTTGTGCACAGTGGCGATAAGAACTTTTTCGTCTCATAGACAACGTCTGGTTATACAACGTAGTCAACTGAATTATTACACCAAATATGAACTTTGGCGCAATCAGTATCTGCTTTTTGTTAAGGGTGAACTGAATGGCATCGAATATGCAGCACGTTGTTATATCAAAAGAGCAAAGGAAGAGGTGAAGGCGATCATTGTCGGGGGATCTGCACGGACTACTACGCCAGATAGGCCTTTGATCATGGATGGCTCGCAGAGTCGCGACTATTCCAAATTGCCGGAAGAAAAGCAATTCAAATTTTATTACTGGAACTGTCAATCGATTAGGGATCACAAGAATGATCACTGCATAAATAATATATCTACAGGTGATAATCTGAAGAGTAAATAAGAAAGATTTCTTATTGTAATTCATTATTGAGATATTTTATGATATTTTCTCTTTGCTAATGTCTCGACTTTATTTTTAGCTATGCGATTCACAATTCCCGCCAATGTCTTCAAAACGGGTTCCATCTATTCTTTCACTCTCCGTGTCGTGTCCGACTATAATCCGAAGGTTTCCTCGCTTGCAAGACAAACGGTCACGATGCAAAAACAAAATCAACTCTCTGTGACGATCGAATGCATCGAAAATTGTGCAGAGAGAGTCTACAATCCGAATATGAAAGTCCAGCTGGAGGCCAAGTGCCACAATTGTGGACAGCAAGGGACTGTACTGTATAAATGGCATGTGTATGGTAAATACGTAACGAGCAGCAAAATGTTTACGATCCGTTGGAATAGCGATCAATCAGGCTTGCAGGTCGAACTGCTGGCGAAGGCAACCGATGGACGAATAGGTAGCGATAAACTGCTGTTGGAAAAACATATGCCACCGATTGGGGGCACTTGCACGGTAGAGCCAAGCAGTGGCATCGAGGCAACAACTCTTTTTAGATTTTGTTGTCAGAATTTTATTACGAATACGCATCCGCTGAACTATTATTTGTACTCCAATCTGTTGCTGCTGATCACTTGTAAAAGTTGCGACTGTGAAACGTTTTTGCCTTTGGATGCGCAACGAATTAGGGTATTAATATGTGGCGGTATGCTCACCTGTACAGAACTCCAATTACACGTAAATGTGAAGGCTATGAAAATTGGTTCGCTACAAGTGGCTAGATTAATCAATACCGAACCCGTTCCAATGATACCAACACAAAAGTCGAATGAAGATCATATCTTAATGATCGCTCAATCGATGGCTTCACGCATTCAGAATACTCACGATGCTCTGGCGTTGCTTGGCACCTTCGAGAACGTCTTTCCTCGTTCGGTTCTTTCACTCGGCAAAGTGGCCAATATGATGTTGACAATTGCCCATCGATTGTCGCCAATTAATCATGCTGAACATGAAGTTCTAACCAGAACGCTGACCATACTCAATGGAATATTCAAAAGTATCTACGAGGATGATATGCAAAGGTTGTTGCTTCATCAGCCGTATCATAACATATCTATTGACTGTGTCACAATCTTTGATATGATGGAAAAGCTTAATGAAGAACTAATAAATACGCCGCAAAGTATTAACAAACAATATGTGGAAGCCGTGAAGAGTAACTCGCTAACACAGAACGTAATCGATAAAATGATTTATGAAGCCAAAAGCATTCCACATGAATCGGGTCGAGAAATATCTTTGTTGTGGTTGAATAGTATGTGGCAAACGGAACGACTTTATCGCTATCTGGGCGTGGTTCGACAACTTGAAGACCAGCCGAGACGTACTAGGGTTAATCCGGAATCCTATGACGTCGACATACATTGCTTTAAAATAGAGCCTGATCGCCAATATAAATTTGACTCAAAAGATAAATTGTATACAGTTTTCTTTTCCCCCCAACTGTTGCAGAGCATGAAGGACCCCAATTCGAATACGATTTGCCTTAAAATCATTTCTATTACTCGAGCGTTAGATTGGTGGTTTCCTGAGGAGACGCAGCCTAGCGAGGTGCTGCTTTCTGTTCATATTTATACTCATAAGGATAATTTTGAAAGCGAAATCTATTTGTCGGGCAGCGACATTACTTACCAAATTAACATGAATGAGTACGAGCCGGTTGGCAGGACATCATCTCCCTGCATGCCAAGTAAGTGGTGGGGTGGGGGCAAAATGAATAAAATCGTCAGACAAGAAGAACGCGATTTAATCTTTCCCAGTGACGGTAAGTACTGTTAAAATCGAAAAGCATTTCAGTTAAAAATAACAATTTGTTAAGATGCAAAGTTGCTGGAAGAACGGATTGGTAATCGGGAAGATTTGGCAATAACTAACGATCGTTTAGAGTCCAGAAGCATGAATCTTAAAGATATGTTTACTGAAACTCAAACATTAGTTAAAGACGATGAGAATGAGAATGAATCTGGTGAAAGAGGTGATGATGGTGATGATAGCGCCGATGGTGATGGTCATCTTTCTCATCATGAGAATTGCCTGGTCAACGCTAAAATAAAGATCATGCAGAATGTGCAACTGTATCGCGTTAAAATAATTGCACGCTCAATGGTCGCCGTTATCTTTCAGGATGTCTCGCACGATCTACATATTTTTCTGACTATCGGCAGACCCCCCACTGATCTTAGACAAGCACTTGCAAAATCTGAGTGCTGTGTGCTCGCCGGCTCAACAAATACAACAATGCTGATTCGAAATAACTGCCCCACTTTTGGTGACGTTTATATGGCGATACAAGTAAGTAATTTTTTGAATCTCCGTTGAGAACGTTATAGAAAATGTTTTATTATTTTTGTTCATGTTAATTATACATTTTCTTGGTCTTGATTTCAATGTATGTAAATCAATTATTAATTATTTTAATCTCTCCCGTTTTACTTGGGGGGTAAAAGATTAAAGGAGCTGAGAAGCATTACAACGAACCGGATTTTTTGGTTCCATCTGGTCCTGCACGTTTCTCGTTCATTTTCCAACTTCGGAGCTGTGATCATTGGATGTACGAGGAGAAAGCATGGGACGGACTACATTGCGTGCCCGAATTGAACGAAAGTCATGACATCTTGTGTACCTGTTCTGTACTTGGAACATACACGAGCTATTTCTTCAATATCCAGGCGACACGTGTGCCAGTGTTGCAGAAGGTTGAAACACATATCAACTGGTTTCTGGTCACTGTCCATATAATAGTAATTAGTTTGGTTACTATTTGGCTAACCATTCTTTATATTTGGTTCCACAAGCGACCCGGGACGACCGTTTTCTGTGATATGAGCATAAGGGAGGCGGATTTGCATCGAGAGCCGCATGATATATTGGTATATCTTAAGACTGGTGGTCGCATAAGTTCCCAGACAACAGCAACAGTTCGTCTAGTCTTTCAGACAGTGCAGCACACAGAGTTGCAGGTAGATGTCATGCAGAATCCTTCGGAACCGTTGCTAAAGAGAAATTCCACATATGTGTTGTGGTTGCGCACTCGCAACATACGCATACCTACACGTATTGCCGTATCGCACAACAATGGCGGACGCTATCCGAGCTGGTTTCTACTGAGCATTGAGGTTGTCGACAACAATATGGGTTTGTCGCAGGTCTTCATTGTAAACCGTTGGATACGCACCAAAATGTTGATACTCAGCTCTGCCATGGTTCTGCGTGTAGGCAGTACAGGTACTGTCGTGAATTGGTGCCAACGTTTTCGTGCCGAATTCGAACAACAGTGGATTAACTGGGGCATGTGGCGGCCTGTGACAGGGGAGTGGCGCGAGGCCAAGGATCAAATTGGTATGACACGCTTTGAAAGATGTTGTGTTTACGTTTGCAAAATCTATGCAGTTGGAACCGTGGTTAGCGTCTATAAGGGACGCACGGCAATGGTCCATGACCACGAAGAGAATGTTTTTGGCCTTGGGATGCTATGGATGTTTGTTTATTCTTTTATCGCCACTATTATAATTCATATTATATTTTTAAATTTACCGCATGATAGGACAACGGCAAATAAGGTGAAAACAAAAAAGAAATGATGCATTGACAGACCATAATTCACGGTAACTATTGTTTATAAGTGACAAATGTATTAAATTGCTCTAAGAACACCTAAAGTCGTTTATAATTTAATAAATTATTATTTCATTATTTAAAATCAAATTCAAAATTAATATTAGTTTAAATATATTTTGTGCGGGATTTGCAATTGTTTGCCAGCAAATTACATGAGCCATGTATCGTGCTCCGCATACTTTATGTAGAAAAATCAGTATTTTTCTCGGTATTATTTAGTACATTTCATATTTACTTTACACAGTTGCATTCTTCTTCTTCCCGTGCACTAGTTGGTCGTGCGTGTGTGGCAGAAATATTGAAATAGTTGAAATCAATTAATAAAAACCTTGCAGTTACGTAGTGCTTGACCAATAATGTCGGAAAAGAAACGAGCACGTCGTCGTAAGGATGTAAGTTTATAATAAAAGTAAATTTTCGCTATATACTGAACGTCGCAAAAACCCTAAATTAACGTCTTGCGTGAGTGCCTCTGTGTGTGTGTGTTTTTGTGCGTACCTACCCGTGTGTATGTATGGGTTCGCTGATGTGCCACAGTCCAATTGGCATGCTCATTGTGTTTGTTTTTATTTTGATGGGTAGTACAAATTAAAATTTTTGCCGATTCACATAAAATATATAATGCTGATATCAAAGAGAGACATACGTACACCATATCAGTGTCTGTCTATGTAGGGGGCAAGTTCAAGATTAGTGAAACAAACGAGCCATGCGGCTTGTCTGTTGTGTTGTTTCTAAACGAGCATATGTATACATAAATATGTGTGTTTGTGTGGGTATACATATGCGTCCAGGCATGCATGTAAGAATATGCGCAATTGCCCTCCTGCCTGCACCCGTCTATAATTAACTTGCAATTGCCCCTTTCATGTCATATTAGGCGCATTTTTACATTCTTTTGTGCAGTCATAATTTTTTCTCATTTGAACAGCTTTATTTGCATAGGGGGCAACCCTTTATCTACCGACCCAAACAGCTGTGCGAGCTTGAACATGATCTGGCAACGCTCGTAAAGGGAAAGCTTGAGTTGTAAAGCAACAGCAGAGACGACTCAAATGATCAGCAGCAAAATAAGGGCCGTAGTGACGGTCTCGAGGGCCCATCGGCAAAACTTTTCGAGGGCTGCTTGTTACTTTTCACACTTCAAAACATTTGATGAGTTTTTTCATTTTACAAAATAAAAAACCTATTATCTTTCATGTTACATATTTATTAATTTTATATTGGCAAAATCATCCATAGTTTTTCAGAAATCTATCTATCTAGCCCACTTGTTCTCGATTGATCATATTTTCAATCCGTTTACCCATTCTTACTCCATTGTACTTTGCAGGAGGCGTGGCAAACCCCGCAAATTATATATATTATTGTTCCGTGCATTTTTGGTAGCAGGGGGCCCCTGCCAGGCGCCTGGGTACGCGCCAGGCGCCTGGCTACGCGCCTGAGCAACGAAAACAACAGCTTACATACATACATAGGTGTCTGCATGTGTGTTGAAGCCATGTGTTCTCTCTTTGCGCTCTCAGCTCTCTCTTTACTCTCTCGTGATGCACCTACTTATCAGCGGTTTTGGTTTGTATTCTTCAGTTGTAGTTGCTTTACGACTTGACGCTGTCTAGTTGGCTCAGGGAAAGTTTCTACCACGAACGACTGTGTATACCCACATGTGTGAACAAGTATACACAAGTGCTTCATATACCTTTACATGTGTGGTGTGTGTGTGTGTGTGTGGATCGCCAGTCGTTTGACCAGCCAGCTGCCAGTTTAGTGCTGAGATTCAATACTTTCTAGACTTGCTTAGCGATTGTAACACGTAACCGAGATCGGGAAAAACAACCAAATACAATTAGAATTAACTTAAGTCATTCCCTCATTTGAACAATTCAAACATTCACCAAATATAATGAGTGAGGACGAGCGATACTCAGATAGAGAAGAACATCTTGAGGAGGAGGAAGAGGAACAGGAAATCTTTGACGACGGATTGGTATTATTATTATTTTTAGTTTGTTTCTCTGTTTCTCTGGCAATACGTATGTTAATTGCACAGTGTGTCACAGTGTGACTAAATATGGAATTGGTGGCGTGGCCCAAATTCGTTGGTTGAAAAAATAGAGTTGTAAATTGACACAATTTACTTTCAAATGCTTTGTTGTCTGAACAAATCCATTGCTGAAAATTGTAATTACTACAACAATTTGTTTGTGTTATCTGATTTCACAGCTTCAATTTAAATAATTTATCTGAAACGGACATTTAAAATTATAAATAATTTCTATAACACTCGGATTTTTTAATATTTCACAAGAATATAAAATTAGGTGACGCTGTGAACAAAATTTTTAATACAGAATTTCGTTTATAGCTAAAAAATATATGCTAAAAATAAAGTGTACACGTTGGAATTTAACGTATTCATATTTGTATTACAGGAATACTCTGAACCCGGACAACAGAAGGTTGACAAGCCATCGAAAGATGAAAAGAACGTGGCGAAATGGCTGAAGAAGAATGTGAAGACAAAGAAAACAAAATTCCTGAGTCACATTGTCGAGTACTTCACATCGTGCAAAGCAATCGATGCACTGATGAAGTCGAAATTTGCCGAGGGCGATAATCCTCTGTTCACTACAAGGGAACAGGCAGTTGAGTTTTTGGACATAATGTTGGAGCATAAGTTTTTCCATCGGGCCAAGAAGGTGCCTGTTACACTGGACGAGTTGCGTAGCAAATCTGAAAAGAAGTCGGAGTCGAGCAAAGTGCAGGAAAAGGATAAAACAGATGCCGCTGCAGGTGGTGGTAAAACAAAGTCCTCTTCATCGTCAGACAAGAAAGACACAGATCCGGAGGTTGAAGGAGAAGCTGCACAGGCTGCAGCTGCAGCCGAAAAGAAGGAGAAAAAGAAACGTAAAATACGTTTAGATATGCACCCAGAGCAGATCTTTGTTGACGGTTCGGAGGCATATGTATGGATCTATGATCCCATACCGTTGCATTATTGGATCTTTGGTTTCATACTGCTGCTTGGCGCCGTTGGCATTTGCCTGTTCCCGCTGTGGCCCCCACTGCTGCGCAAGGGCGTCTACTATTTGTCAGTTGCTGCAGCAGGTTTCCTGGTATTTATACTGGCCCTGACCGTGGTCCGTTTGATTATATTCACCATTGTTTGGGCACTTACTGCTGGAAAATTGCATTTCTGGATATTTCCCAATCTGACCGAAGACGTGGGTTTCTTTGCTTCCTTCTGGCCACTATACGAGGTTGGTACCCATTCAGTTATTGTTTTGTGTAGTCAACTGATCAAATTTATTTTTCCGCAGAGCAACTATGTAAGCGATGCTTCCGCATCCACATCTTCCTCAAAATCCGATAAGAAATCCAAATCCAAATCGAAGAAGAAGGATAAAGATAGCGATGCTGAGGAGGATACAGCAGTAGACGCTGATGGCGATGTAGATGGAGACGCAGACGCAGATACTGTACCATTGGAGCCGGAGAAGATCGAGTTAATCAAAGAGCACGATGCGGACATGGAGGTCCGTAAGCGTCGTAAACTTGGTGCCGATGAGTACGAGGAAGATGATGCTGATGATGGTGCCGGTGCAGATAGCGGTGCAGAGTCCAGCTCATCGCACAAGGATGCAGCAGCGCAGGCTAAGGATACCAAAGCTGGGTAAGCTGTGACGCATTTTAGAGATGTGACGTGAATCTCGTTTATTATGCATTTGCTCGAATTTTTAACATACGATCTGAACTGATCGCAATCTATACTTTTATTTGGTTTTGATTTCGTTTAATCGCAAGTCATACGATATTAACTATTAACTGTAGTTGTTAATTGTGTATATTTTTGTTCCTTAATAAATTAAATATAAATATTGTCCTATGATTTCGATTTGCATTAAGTTTTTCTTTGCGATTGTTTTTATTATTTGTTTTCATTTCATTTGAAGCATAACATTCATTCATAACTCATTCAATCGGTAGTTGGAGCTCGATTCTGTTGTATTCCATAATCGCGGTTGGCCAACGGTTGTTCCAAGTATTCCAAGTTCTGTTATAACTAAGCTCTATATCTTGATAACAATGGAAAATGCAATAGCTAAATATAAACTGTTTATTTTACTTCTTCAATCTCCAATCAAAATCCCTTACAATGTAAATTTAAATTACTTTTCGATAAATGCAAAGTTTGGCCAACTTCCAAATTGTATATTTGTACATGTGTATATTGATTTGGAATCCCACGTGGAGCCTAATGGATTTGGCTCACACTCTATCCCATTAGTATACTAAATTTTCTTTGTGTCATACAAACTCCATTTGCCATTTGCTATTTCCCATTTGAGACTCATTCAAGCAGCTCTATTGCAGTCTGTTCTGATTCCTTGAGTTTGAGCCGGTTTGGATATGTTTAATATCAAGAATTAATCCAAGCATTTACTGAGTAAGTTTTCGAAGTTTAATTTATCACAAACCAAAAAAAAAAAATTCAAACAAATAAAAAACCGATACATTCCAACACACATGCACTTCCCACACACAACACACCTTTTGGATTCTAGTTTGTTTATTGAATTTTATTAAAGATTTTATTGTTTACTCTGTTATTTGATTTGCTATATAGAAAATTACTTTCCTTCGCTTATCAACTGTACTACAATTATATTAAAATTATTTTTTTCTTTTACAGTACGCCCCGCAACTCGGAATCAGACTCGGAGAGCTCCAGCAAAGATTACGAAATAATTAGTTCAAGTGAGGTGCAGAACGTTGGGGACAACTAAGGGGCAGCAAATCGACAAAAAAAAAACATGAAATAAAATAGAACAAGAAATCGAAAAAACAACTCAATCTATGCTTATTGTATTTGAACGAGAGAAACACACACACATCCGAGATTCTAGCTAATTGATAAGGCAAACAGATATAGCAGTTTGTGTTTTTATATTCCACGCATGTGTCGGGTTTTTCCGCACATTGGGGAAACACTCTAGAAAATTTCCGATTCACAATTGATTGTTGTAATAAAAAGTGTATTTGATGTAATTGTCGTTTGAACACTATTTCTGACTTTAAGATTACCATATTTCAACACAATTGTGGCCCAATGGCATTTTGTTGTTTATATATTCTTTCTTAGCTGTGTTTTTGTTTTATTAACATAAATATATTTTTAAATTTTTTTAAGAGTACATTGCAAAGATGTTTATCGTGTTTTTATTACTTTAATTTGAGTGCAGGCAACGATTGCAATTAATAATAATGTTTGCGATATGTTTATTATTATGATTCAATATATACACGGCATTCATATATTTATACATATATATATGTATACAAAATAGTTATATACACATACAATATATATTTAATGTACGATCGATCACTTACTTTAAATGTAACTAAAGCAAATTAACATTGAAATTAGTAGCGTATAACATCTAATTAATTATTAAATAAATAAAACTAGGTAATTCTATTGTGAGAAATAAAAAATAAAAATTATTGTTTTTATTAAAATAAACTTCGGTTCAGAAAAAAAAACATTATATTCTAAAGCAATTATATACATATGTATATCAACTATAATTCATCCTTAAACTGCCGCTCGGCGTGGTATTGATTTAGCATGAGGTTCAGCCAGTACCATGTTCTTCGTGGAAACAAGAGACCCAACACGGTAGTCATACCTGCAATCTATTTTATATATTTAATTGTGTATCAGATTGTGTACTATATGCCACTTCGATACTTACCACAATAAGACCTTGAGCAAGCCAATAGATCAGCCAAAAGAGTACGCTGGCACAGGAACCCAAGAAAGCAGCTAAAGGATTACGATAATGAAAGTGCATGAGTTTGTGGTCCATTGAAGCTTCAGGCATACACATCTTCTGCAAAAACATCAAAGAACTGCGCGAATTGAGTTGCGTTTTTATCTGAATTTACTTTATTTCTAAACTTAAGGCAGAGTATCCTATACAAAATATACGTGTGTGTAATCTTTTTAACTTGTTTTATGATAATAATTTTATGGGTTTGGTCATCATTTCATTGATTTGATTTTGTAACACATTATTTCCTATCCAACGAATGTTTTTCTTCTTTCTTCTTGTCTTATTCTCAGTACGTTCTTTTTCTACCTGAACATTATCTGTACCGAATTGCATTGCTTTGTATTTATTGTGCTGTTTTCGGTTCCGAGACGGCCACACCGGAAGTTGTTTCCTCTTCAACAATGGTCTTTGTATATCTGGTATTGAAGTTTTTATCAGTTCACCGGATTTGCCGTTACTTAAGGACTCTGAGGTCACATCCCAAGTATTCACAACATTGATAGCATCTGTTTCTGTCTTCTGTATATCTGGAGTTCGAAATTCGAGCAATTCCAAAGACTTTGCCGACTTAGGTTGTCTCAATGAATATGTATTAAGTTTTCCCACGATAATTCCCTTAGAATATGACAATTTGGGCCTTATTATTTCGCTGCATTCATATTGAATTAGTCCCACGACTTTCACAGTGTGAACAACTTTCGCTGAACTTGGTTTAACTCCTTTCAACTGTTCCAAGAGTTCCTGGAGCTGTAGGTCTCTTCGTTCTTTACCGGGCTTTAAATGTGAATACTTAGACGATGGTCTAACAGTACCAAAACAAGATTCGAAATTAGTGGAACTTGATTTTCGAGTAGTTTCGATTTTTCTGCTACTCTTCTCTTCTTTAGATTCTGGGGATATGTTAATTTTTGGTTTAAGTGTATCGTTCAGTACAATATTCCCAGGTACTATCGGTTTATTGAGCTTCTGCTTTGGCATACCATCTTTAGGTATGTCGTTTGGATTTTTCTTTAAATTTTCATATTTATCTTGTTTGATCTCAGATATTTCAATTTTATCGTTTTCGCTTTTAAGATTTTTGTTTATAGATTTCTGCGGATTATCGTTTATATGTTTTGGCGAAATGTTTCTGTGGCGTTTCTTTTTTTCTTTCTTTGATGCTTCTTCGGGATTCTTTACAATTCCTTTATCAGTTTTGCATGATTTGGAACTGTCTACGACGTTAGATCTGCCGCTATATTCTTTCTTTGTTTTGCAGTCGGTTACATTTCGAACGCCTTCGCATGGTCTACAATTTAATTCCTTCCTTTTTCTTGATTCGTCCTGAATGTGACCTTTAGCTTTTAGATTTTTTGTTAGATCATTGTTTTGCCGACTGTGAGGAGCTGTTTGTGCTGTCTCATAAATACTGGATGCACTTTTACTCTCAGATGTTACGTGGTTACTTTTCGTCTGTTGGCTTTGCGGTTTATTTGTACATGTTTTGGACCGAATCCGGCCGCATTTCTGACAGTTGGGAGGTAAATTGTTTAGTACTTTCGGAGCCATGTGTTGCTTACCCTGACATTTGGACGCGGCTGCCTCCTTTGGACTGCTTCTGTGGCCGTTTATAGCACCGTACTGTGATCGCTGTTTACCTTTCGGTTCTTGCAGTGGTTGCAATTCTTCGTTCCCAGCTGCTTCTGCTGTTGGATCGATGGGCTTCGTTCCGTATCCGAAGAATCCGCTGATTATCGACCACATGGACGAGTTGCTGGTTGCGTTGCCCCCCACGCCGGACAAACCCTTGAGATACTTTGCATCGCCTGCTGATTTATTTGTAGAATTTAAATGCGATTCGTTTGACATGTCATTGGAAGGGGAATTGGAATGGTGATCTATGTCTGGCAGAACAGCAGGATCAGTTGGATTCGGCTCTTGTGTTGCGGTCTGGCCGCATTCTTGAGCTGTTGCTGTGAGTAGCTTCTCTTCAAGATTGTTTTGCATTAATTTTGTATCCATATGCAGACTTTCCATAAATTGCAGCAGACTCTTGACAGAATCTGTGTGCGGTTCATCCATTAGATCCGGAGCCGGTTCAATTATCATGGGATGATCAGCAGCATTCGCCTCGGGCTTCTGTTCCATTAGCCAAATGATCTTTTCCATAATGGATATGTGAGTAAGGTCCGGCTCGACAGGCTTTCCAAGGATCAGTGGCTCCTCGCCGCCGCGACTACGCGGTGGCAAAGCGGAGCTGTCGCTCTTGTGGCTGCTTAGGCTCTCCGTGCTGCTACTCGAGACGCTGCTGTCGGACAGGGCCGATTGAGCAACGGTCGTCATCATGTCGTGCAGTCGCAGCGGAGCACCCATTGTGTAGCCATGACGCAGTTGCACAGTTGGCGGAGCTGAGGGCACATCGAACGGGGACGATGAGGAGCAATCGCTGCTCGGCTCAGATTCAAAGCTCGAGAGCCGTGTATTGGGCAAATCATCTCGCTCGCCAATATGCAATGCCTTCGGCTGGCGCAGCATCTGTCGGGCGCTCTCCACCACGAGTGCATCCTCCGACGGTCCCTCGTAGCTTTCGAACGGCGAGAATTGTGTGGCCGAATGCGCCTCATCCACTTTTGGCGGCAGGCCTCCTCCCTTAGCGCGCAGCTGCTGCTTCGACATTATCTGGGAGAGCACATGGGAGAGTGGCGGCAGTGGTTGGCTGCAGTGCGAACGTCCGAAGATGCGACGTCGCTTTGAGATCGCACCACCAGTGCCATCCGTGATGGGCTTGTCCAAGGGTATCAAGTCGGAAACGAAGAGATTGTCATAGAAACTGGACTGACACTGGGTCATATGCAGCGGTCGATTGAAGACCTCGTGCGCAAAGGCCAGCAGGTTGGGCATATCCTCGGCTGTCTGCTCCCACAGCGATTCGCCGGCCGGCGGCGATGGGCTGGGCGGTGGTGGAGGCGCCGTGGGTTGTGCATTAAGATCAAACAGAACCAAGCCTTCTTCCTCAGCTTCGTTGTGTGGCTTACGCGGAGATGCCAGGCTCAAGCGCTGCGGCTTGCGATAGCAGCCAAAGCGTCCAGTGTATGTTTTCGACTTGTTGTTGTTGTTGTTGCTGTTGATGCCGTGATTGATGTTGCTGACATTATAGTTATTGTTGCCGTGGTTCGATCTGAACTGCTGCGCACAGACCATGCCAACCGTACACTTGTTGCAGTGGTTCTTGCGTCGCGGCTTCGGCTTTTTGGCACTCATCGCGACCTTGACACGCACCAGTCGGCGACGCGCCTCCTGTTCGTTGTGCCGCCGCTCGGCGAGCAGCTGCTGTCGTAGCTCCGCGGCACGCTCCTCCTCATCACTGGAGGAAGTGAGGCAGGCGCGCGGCCGACGTCGACGGCCGCACACCTCGCACCAAACCTCCGGAGTCGGCGCAATGTGAAGTATGGAGCGTGGCAGCTTCTCGCACAGACACCAGCCGGGTGAGGTGCCGCAGCTGCTGGACATTTTCTTCAGATAGAGCGAATACAACTCGTAGAATCGGAACATCCAAGCAGAAAGTTCAAATATTTTTTTTTTATATTGTGCGCATCAGTTTCAGCAGCACAGCTCGACTGGGGGGCACACTTTCCCCTGCTTCGACCTACCGTCGACGCTGCTCCACTAGCCTGCTTGTTTTTTTTGTCATATACATATGTATATATTTTATTTATTTATTTAAAAATATAACTACGCACTTGGTTTCACGTTTTTCAATTTCGCGTTAAGCTAATTGCGCAATCATCCTCCAGTATTGTGTAACGCCAAACTGGTGACAAGTTGAAAAGTTTGCGTGCAGTGTTGAAAGAGGTCTGCCGAAAAGTAACCTGCATAAGTGCTGTTAAGTATGCACAATTACAGGACAGTGCGCGCACGTGCGATTGCATTGTCGTTGATTTATATTATATAATTAATTCTTTTCTTTCCTTTTTATGAAAAGTCGTTAACACACACTTTGTTAATTTTGTGCAATTCTAAACCACGAAAAGGATACATGACATGAAAAGAGAACTAAAGCCAGAAAATATATATATATGTATGTATGCAAGTAAGTTGTGTATATACATATGTATGCATACATGACATACAATACATTTATTGTTAATCTGCATCAAGATTCGAGTTGGTTAACTCATATAAAAGTTGATTTACCCTGATTATTTGTCATGTCAACTCCAGCAAAACAAAATAAAATACATTTTTGTATTATACCAAACATATTTATGTAAGCTCGATTTTGTCATACATATTTTGTACATATATGTACATATGTGTGAATAAGCTTAATTTTTTTGTCACAGTTTTAAAATATATATTATTTGTTTTATCAATGTTTAGCATCGAAAGTAGTCCTTGATAGTGACTAATCATTTTGTTCTCACCATTAAATAGATCAATACACATTTAACCTAATTTATGTATATATTACTGCAATTAAATATTTTTTAAGCGATTTTATTTTTATTATAGAGCCACAAAGCATTTAAGCAACTGAACAATTCCGTTTGAATGCTTTTCGTTATTTACTGGGTTTCCCTACATACACACACGCACACAAGCACGCATTAATCGCGTGTTAATTCGAAGTGATTTTTCATGTAGTGTAATTAGACTAAACCAAAGCTGGGTTAACATGAATAAATCATTTGTTTTTTAGTTATTTCATGGGATTTGGTTTTTTTAGTAAAAAAAAAAATATATTGCTCAATAAATACTAATGCAACAATATGGAATGACTTTTGAGGTGGACATTTTGTAAACTAAATTAAAAAAAAATATATTTAAACAAGCACAAGCCAAGTGTGATAATTATTCTCAATTGAATCAATCTGATTCAACCTTATTGAATTACTTTGATTGATCTGGATAGTTCGTGTTCGCATTTTTGCTTCTAGTGGTTCTGTTTGAAGTCAAAGAACGCATTAAAAGCGCAATGGCCGCAGCGTCGTGTATTTCCGGCTCATTGGACGGCAAAAGGCGTTGCATACTTTGGCGGAACGAATTTATTGAAGGAACACGCTGTTGTAAATCTATATGTGTGTTTAAATGTTTAATGTGTGCGATGTGTGTGTATCCAAATCAAGCCTAACTATAAATTATAAAACAAGTTGGAAGTTAGAGTTTCTGCAAACCGAATCTGAAATATGCTTTTGATTGAAATTATGTAGTATTTTATACTTATTTATTTTATAACATTAGTAAGAAAATACGTTCTGATCTGAAAGCATATGCAAATTTACCAATCTTTAATTTATATTTATCCTTTTTATTATATCTGTACTATCTGTCCAACAAATTATTCTACCTTATCTTCCTATCTCAATATTCTATACATGCTGCGTATTCTTTGTATTCTTTTATCTCTTCTATGTATTCTTTGTATCTAACTATCCTTTATATCTCATATCATATATATATCTTATTTATCCGAAGTATCCTCTATATGCTTTAACTCCTATATAACTATCTCTGCAGCTTCACAATATATTGTAGTTGATCTTATTAGCTTCACAGCTGTCATCGCAAGCATACCCGCTAAGCTCGGCTCAGAGGGTATATGTATGTATTGTAAATATGTATGTACATTTATATATGTATGTATATATAAGTCGTGGTAGAACGACTCGCCATGCACGTTCGTGCTTCCCACTTGAGTTAGGGGGCAACTGTCGGCGATTTATGGCAACTATTTGGCCATAAAAATGTGTATAATACGAATGATATTCGCATCCACAGACGCAACGCCCCGATATTGTGCTCTCGCATTGGCGCCTAATTGTGCGCTGCTTTCTACTCTACTTCCGGTCGCAAAAGCCCTCCAACAACAAGCAATGAAGAAGAAAGAGAGAGAGAGAGAGAGCTACGAAGTTAGTGGAAAAATGTACTCGGCATTTTAATGCATTTTCATTGCAATACTTTTAGTTTCCCTTTATTTTCGGCATTTTTCCTTTGCCCTGGAATTTTCAGTATATTTTCATTTTTTTTTTTTCAACTGTTCCTGATGGTTTTTTGCTCTTCTGCCGGCCGGTCCAGCCGGGGCGTGGCTTTTAGTTGGCATTTATTGCATTTCCTCCCCACATTTAAAACGCCAACGTTGTACCGTAATTTAATGTGTGCCAACTATTTGGGGCACGCACAGAGGGCGTCGAAGGGGGACGTGCCAATGGGCATTGCATTTCGATGAATTTTTAAGTGAATGGAAAATGAAATGAGAACTAACTGATAGACAACAGTAAGGATAAAGAATAACCGGGTTTTTAAGTAGAATAAATATGTATGCTGCGCAAATGAAAAATTATAAATGTATTTAAATTAAAGAAATTGTAAGAGGTAACTTACATAACTGTCATCAATAAAATCATCATACAATTGATAGTGCGATAATTGTAAAGTGGCTGCCACAATCCCAAGCACGGCAGCTATGCAAGTGTTCAAGTATTTTCACTTGAACTGTGACTGCCGCATACTTGCGAACAGGACTGTGGCTGCAGCTCGAGGATTAGACAGAATTTTAATTGAAATTTCGTACTTCCGCCCAGGTTAATACAAAAACAATTTCCGCCGTCATAGTGGGACTGCGGTTCCATAAGGTATAGGTGTAGGGTATGTGTGTGTGTGTGTGCAAGTTTCGCTGGGTGCCGAGGGCGTGGCAATGCTCGGTCTGGTCGGTTTTTTTTTGTTAGTCTAGCTGGAAATTTAAAGGAAAAGTTAACTTTGCTACGTGACTCGTGCGTGAGGATGGCGCTGCAACAGCGTGTGTGTGTGTGTGAGTGTGTGTTAAGGTGTGTGAGGTATGGGGTGTGTAGCACATGCATCAGAGAGCAGCTGTTGCAAGTGCTGCGACGCACCGAGTGTTTACTTATTTAACACAATTTGTACATTTCATAACTCTCGACGTTGTCGGCGGTCCAGACAGGTGCATATGTGAGTCTGTATAAGTGTTAGTGTGTGTGTGTGTGAGTTTCTGCCACGCATGCGTAGCCTTGCCACGCCTCGGGGGCTTAGACATGTTTTGGGCGTTGCTTACTTAATGGAATTTTCTATGCAGTTTTTCTTCTCGCTTTCTTTAGCTTGTTTCCTTCGTTTTTCGGTTGCTGTCAACTGAAGTTTGTTTGGGTAAGTGGAAAGCGTTGTCAGCCAGCCTGGTGAACAGGTGAAAAGCGCTGGCTAGCGGGGTGTGCGGGCAGGAGGATAGTTTCTACGGCAACACTGACCGAAGTCTCAAAGCGATGTCGCACAGCCTTGAGAAGCACTCAACAAATAATGCCGAATACAGACACACATATAAATACACATATGCACATGCCATATCCTTTGCATTCTATTCACACACACACTTACATATACACGGCTATTGTACGAGGGACCTTTAGCCATAATTATGAAACAGACAACTTTCCTGAAACACCATCGAAGGAGATCACGTATCTCGTTCGCCCTATTCCACTTTGCCAGGCTTGCTTGGTTCATTTGTGTATAAGAATTTCTTCGTGTAAAATTTTAAAATGAGTCAACTTTAAGTTGGCTTTAGAATATTTGGATATTCTCAAGGCGAATTAATGTTTACTTGTGCTGTTTTGCCAACTTTGTTTAGAGTTTCTTCAATCATTTGAAAACTTTGTATATTATAGTGAGCTCATTTAGAAACGAAGGAATAATAACAATAATATGTGTAAATTTTTACTGTCATATAATTGAATTATTCTTTTTTTTGTAAAAATATATTTTTATTAATTGTATTTTATTTTCTTAAATATTGTTCAACTTATCAGTTATAATTACATAAACTTCCCATTGTTATGCCTATCGATTAATTTATAGCAGGATAATGTTATTAACAGAATAATGTTATTAACAGGAAAATGTTATTGATACATAAGCACTGTTGTCAATTTGGCCCATCTGTTAATTCAGAATATTTAAAGTAGAGGGAAAATGATTTTGAATGATTATAAAATGTTATTATATTTTGTAATATATACCATATTCCAATAAAACAAAATTGATCAATTGTAAATCTTTAATACTTTGCCACGTTTCCATTCAAGGCTTGATTACTTAATAAGTTCTTTATAATAAAATTTAATTTCTTCTTTTACTCAATTACTTAATTAGCTGGAATTAGTTTATTTCGCTGCTTCATTATTTATATAAAATGGGCCATACAAGTGTACATGGCGTAATGGAGAAGAAGGCATCGTGATTGCACACAAAGTGCACGCTTAATAACCCCCCACGTCCCTTTCCCCATCTAAGGGGTGCTTGACCGTTGGGCGAGGCGAGTCGAGTTGAGGCTTTTCTGGTTGCCCAAATACTTCCGCTGGCATAAAAGCCTTGCCAAAGGTAATTGTTTAAAAATAAATTCCATTTTATTATGGCGCAGTAACGGGTATTCCCACACAAACACACGCTCATATTCATACTCCGCCACTCATACATATATAGATTGCCTGTCTAGTCGACTGTGTGTGTGTGTGTGAGTGTGTGATGCGTTTCAAACTCAGCCCGAAACTAACCGACAAAATTTGCTGCTGTTGCGGTTTATTTTGTGTTGCAAAAATATGCAGCAGACTTTCGCACCTCCCCCCCTCCACGCCACTGCACAATGGGGGGGGGGGATGGTATAGTAGTCCTCTGTCTCACGCTTCCCGTTTATAGTGCGCCGTGGCGCATTGTCGAGCTTGACTTTTTGTGTCGGTCGCGCCTGGAATGCTGAGTTTGTTGTGCTCTGTTGGGCTCCGTTGTTGGCCTGGCTTGTTATTTTGGCCAAAAGCTGTTAAATTGCATGAAACAAAACAACGCCAAGTTCGCAAACGTGTATGTCTGTGTGTGTGTGTGAGTGTGCGTGTCTAAAAGGTGGCTGCAAATGTGCATTTAGCTCGTGCAAACGACTTGACCAACTGCAAAGCATCCAACAAACATTCACAACAACAACAACTCAAACAACAACAACTGCGCCAAGCATTACGCTATAAATATTAGAGCGGGTGTCAAAATGTGTAAAATGTTTGGGGTAAATTCCTCAGAAATGACTTGCGAAACACTGTGAAATTGTATGAAGCGAATTTTGCAGCAGCTTAAGTTCAATATATTTAATGGATTTACACTGAAAACGAGCCGAATAACGATTTGGGTAAACTGACCTTAAATGACCTTCAAGGGCTCTGCAGTTGAGCTTGCAAATTGAAATTAATTAACTTTAAATAAAATTTGATAAGTTTCCAGTGTGCAATTGTTTTTTTTTTGTTCGATTTTATCAATGAAAAATCTTCTTTATAGAAATATGCCCTTCTTCACTTCATTAGCTTAGTTTGTTCGAATTTTTTTTTAACTTAATTTGACTTTATAGAAAAGTTGTTTAACTTGATTAAAATAATAATTAATTTCTTCTTTGACAGTTTCCTTTTAATGCTCTTTACCTTTTACAGGGAAATCAAGTTTTAAACTTAATTAAAATATCTTTATGGCACGCATAAAACCAAAGTATAATAAATATTTTAATCAAGTTGAGTGGGGAAGGAAAAAAACTATAATCCCAAAGGAATTGCTTGGTGTGTCTTCGCGAGTCTGTATATATGTGTGTGTGTGTGTGATAGAGTGTAAAAGTTGCTTGCTTGAAAAAACATTTCTGAAGATGTGTTAAGAACTTGCGGCCGCCATTGAAACACGCGGCGTATACGCAATGTGCGAGTTTCTTTTACATTTTCTCTTTGCTTTCGTTTTTTTTGCTTTTCCTTTGAGCCTAACTTTTGGCTACTCAAAGTATCGAGCCGTGCTTATTTTTCAAGTGAACTTCAAGTGAGCAAAGGATGCGCTGGAAGAAAGAGAAAGAGGAAGGGGAGCTGGAAGAGGATGGAGAAGAAGAAGGAGCAAGAGTAACAGCAGCAGGCGTTGAGGTCTGTGAAAAGCTGCTCAAGTGCAGCCCTTTGACTTGGGGCAAAGGCAAGGTCTCTTCCTCTTTCTTCTTTCGGCTTTTGCTTTCCCCCAACTCCATAGTTATCAGTAGTTTATTTCCTCTGAGTGTGTGTGTGTGTGCGTGTTTACCACTACTTATGTAGCAGGAAGTTGTTGGCTTCCTAAACGGATATACCGACTTCGCAAATAATGTTTTTGTTGTTCCCCACCTTTCCTTGCTCCCACTGCATTCTTTTGTGCCACGCTTTGTTGTTGTTGTTGTTCTTGTTGATGTGTAGTTCGTCTTCTCTTTCCTTCTTGTTGTTGTCGAGGTGCAGCCAAAGCTGACAAGGACGATTTCTTTTCATTGCAAAGTGTAAAGGAAAGAAAGAGAGAGGGAGATAGAGAGTGATGTAGGTGAGCGAGATGGAGATAGGATGCACGTGCCGTAGGTATGTACAGTGGGCAAGAGCTGTGTATAAATCTAAATAAACTAGTTATAACAATGTGAATACTTTTCAGTATTATCTTTGTTTATCATTTGTGATTTTATACTGTTTTTAATTCTTTTTTTAAATCATTTGATTCTCAAAATTGTATTTTACTTAAATATTTAGTTTAACCTAATTAATTTGGGTAACCACGCCAACCCACAAAGCCGCTGTTAATGTTTGTGGTATTTACAGAGCAAACTGTTAAGTTAACAGTTAAATTGGCGTTGCCATCTTGTCGTTGCCATATTTAATTAAATGCAACTGTGCACAAGCTGCCTCGAATTTTTTCCTTTACTCATCACTGTGCATAGAATTTTTGTTGTTGCACTGGCAGCACCTTCGACACCGACATCAGCGTCGAACGGGTAACTGAGTACCTTGAAGTGTCTTGGGTCTTGTCTTCCCTCCGCCTTCACCTGCACCCACCCCCGGTGGCAGCAGTTTACCGTCTTCGTTCCACTTAACTTGGCTGCTTCATATTTACCAACAGCCACTTGAAGCTTAACTTTCAGGCAACATATTTTAGCCACGGTCAGTCGAAGCTGCCCGTGGGGTAAAGTGCTTATCGCATTGGACTCGCCTCTTTCTCCCGCTTTAATGTGGCCTTTGATCTGGTCATTATGTGCACTTGGCTATGTGTATATATCTGTGTGTGTGTATTGGAAAGTGCTCAATCTCTGCTGCCATAAATCATGTGCAACAACTTTCACCAGCACTAAAAGAACTTGAACAGCAGCAGCAGAGTCCTCGCTGGGGAATAGATTACGACAGAGCAGCGAGTGGAGGAGTGGATTTGAAGGAGTGCAAGAACTTTTATTTTTAGCTTGAAAACGGCCATTTAGCATAATTAAAGCTAAAGCTAGAAAAAAGAGGGGGAGCCCAGAGCATGCACAATTATGCTGCTGTAGTAAAATTTCTCGTGCAATGTAAATTAATTTCGCTTATTACAACACGCAGTTGCAACACCGAAGACAAAGCCCCGGCTGCGGCGACGCGACATAATCACGCCCAGACCGAGACTAGCCCCACCTGTCCGCGAGAATGAATCCCCCATACAAACCTCCCACTGCTTGCTCCCCCTTCCTCGCTGGCCCGCAACTGTTGGGCATTTAATCTCGACAACATTTCCTTTTGCCTCTGCCTGCGGTATGACATTTCCTCCCAGTGACCACTGTGCCACGCCTCCACCTCCGCCTGCAACTCAGGACCTTCCTCCACCCGGTGCCGCATGCTGTGCCAACGTCGACAGACTGCGACAGCCCTTTGCCGTTGTCGAAAACAAAAATTAGCCGTGCAGTAAAATGGCCAAAGGAAGTGGCAAGTAACTACCTTGCTGCAGTGCCTCGCCTCTGTCGCTGCCCGCACTCCCTCCCTCTCTCTTTCTGTCTCTGTCTCTCTCTCTCGGTCTCTGTCACTCTCCCATTAGCCACTGCCACATGCAGTAAAAATTCGTTAATGTGCAGCTAATTAAGTTCAAAGCATGGCTCCGGGCTCGGTCCGTTTGCAGTCAGTGCTACCTCTCGTTTCCCTCCTTCACCACCAACACTAGTTCCATCTCCATTCTCCTGCGGCAGTTGCTTTTTTAGTGCAGCTACTTTCCTGCGCCCCTCCCAGCTACCGTGCTGCATCTCTTAACTGGGCAACAGTTTCGTGCGTGTTGAGGTACTCACTTCAGGGTGCCGTCTTCTTCCCAATTAGCAGGCTGGTTTTGCAATTTACACAAATTATGCTCGTCTCTTCTCAGCAATATCGAAACGGGAGTTTAAATTTGAGTGGAAAAGTGTGGCAAAGTAAATGTTAAGGCACTGTTAAAGTTAAATGTGCAAGAGTTTGAATATTGTTATTAAAACAGTCCATTAAAATGACTAATATATCGAAAATAAATAAATTAAAGTTATCGATAAAATTTTAAAGATATGTAAAGTTTTACGTAGCCTGCTTGATGGCTGCTTCTGTTAAGCCGAGGCTGCTAATCTTTCTCTGTTAATAAGTGCTGTTAAGGAAGATTAGTGTGTTTTACAGCACTGCTTAATAATATTTAAGGCATCTCTGTTAATGCAATGTAAGCAGCCATTTAAGTAGCTTGCAGTTTGAGGAGATAATTATGAAGTCGGTTGAAAAACGCACAACGAACTCGTTTCATCTTCTTTCCCACAATAAATCACAACTTTTCCCCCAAATGGTGCAACATTTTATTTATGGTCTTACAGTTTCGGCGCCATTAAAAATGCAAATATATTGCCTGTACATAGTATGCCCCGCACACACACAATTCCTTCATCAGTCGAGTTAACAAAGTTGTGAGACCATTTTTACACTCTGCTATACAGCTTAAGCTAATTTAAATGCAGACTGTACTGTACTGCAAATCATGTACAAACTGTAGTTGAGTGTTGATTGAATACTCCTGCTCTTGGCCAATTTTTGAGTGCCACTTGATGAGGCCAGTTAGTAATAGGCAATTTTGCCTGTTCAGTGAAAACTTGACTCAAAGAAATTCCGCCTGCCTCTGGGAGACAACAACAACAACAACAATCACTGTGGTCTTTTATTTGCTGAGCAGTTGGATAAAACTCTGTTCCTAACTGTCATCGTCTGTGGACGACTGCAATTGCACTGGGTCCACAATCCCAGGCAAAGGAATGTCTAGTCCGTCCTCCCCGGTCTTTGGCCATCGTCTGCAGCCGCATTGTCGTTTGTCTGATGAGTTTTTAAGTACGAACAATTACAAACGACAAATGCAACAGCAATGACAACAAGTAAGCAGAAAACTTGAATTGCTGTAAAAGGCTAAGGACATACCCTTGTTTGATTTAAATTAGAGACTATTTAAGGTTTGAGTTTAAGGTATGTATAAAGATTTTTTTGAAATTGTTAGAATTTTCTGGAACAAAACATATTTTTTAAAAATAATTGTATTAAACTTTAAAGTAAATTCCAAAAAGAATATAAATTCAATGAAGTTCTTATTAGACCTTTATTAATAAATAAATGTTAAGACAATTCTCTTGATTTTACATACATGGTATATATAAATTATAATCAGAAAAATTTGGTTGTTTCTTTTTGAATGTTTTCTCTTAGATAACATACAATCAATCAATAATGTCTCTTTTATCCACATTACAGGGTATCATAACAAATACAAATGCATGGCACGGCACTCGAATCGTGCCACAGTCGCTTAGTTATTTAGCCAAGTCTGTGTACCTCGACGTTCTTGCGGTTATCACATTCTGTCGGGCAGTTAAGTTAGTTGCGTAATTGAATTAAATTTAATTTTGAAATGCAAATGCTTTTGATTTCGCTTCAACCAGTGCTGCCCACACCCTTATCCTCTTTGCTTTCAATTTAACCAAGTCTTAATTGCCATTTGTTTTGCTGAGTCTGACAAGTTTGATGCGGTACTTAGAATGCCCAAGGCGCGACGACTGTTTTGAAACCTGGCAACACTCCCCTGAATTCGGTAACATTTTCGGACTTGGGCGGAAAACTGTAAACCCTAAATAGGCTTTCTACGCATTTCAGCATAATGAAATGCATTTGTTTACCAAACACTCTAAATTGGTATCGTTTTCATTTAGCTTCCACTTTTACCTGCATGCACTGAAAGAAATCTGTTGAAGATATACATTTTGTGAGATTGCTGGGATTGTATTAGCTGGAGCGACGTAGGTTCAAGATGACTTAATCGTTCCTTATCCTAAAAACTGATTTTTAAATATTGCAAGAAAGTTCTCTAAAAACTTTAAAAGTACGTTGGAAAAATTTCAAATACATTCAAATATTTTTTTTTTTTTAGTTTGAATACAACTTAAAAGCAGTTCCTCACTTGTGGATTATCTATTGTTGAAAAACATATTAAATAAACCTTAATGCATTTACCTATCGATATTATAACATTAATTTATTTAATATCATCACCGAATTCTTGAAGTGTATGCAACAAATCGAAGGGGAGCAGCAAAACCAATTAAAAATGCAGCTGCATGGTCCGCCAAGGGTCAAAAAGGGGACAAAACAAACAAAATAAATGCCAAACATGGCCAAAAATCCGCTTAGTTTCAGAATGTGCATTTTCCAGCGACGCGTATGCGGATGCGGACAGCGACACGGACGCGAGGGGCGACGCAGCAGTTACAGGTATGTAACATCATTGACATGAGAAAATCTGCAGGCACGCAGTGCCGTTGCTCATTAATTAAAAATTGCAGAGCAGCAACAACAACGGCTGTAGCAGCGACAACAACAAGCTGTTGCGACATTATGTGGCATGCAGCATGACAATGACACGCACGTGACACGTGTGTGAAACGGCGTTGACGCGACGTTCAGCACTTGCCACGGCCACTGACAGGCAGCGTGAGCTGCCGCAGATGCCGCCCGCAAAGCATTTCACCTGTTTCAGTTCCCTTTGCCCTTTTCCCCATTTCCCCTCTGCATCTTCATCCATCTCGGCGGCAGTTTATGTATTAAATCACTCGAGCGTATGACAGGATTATGCTTATAGATACCTGCATAAATCATGTCGAACAAATTTGCGAGGTTAACTCGTTGCACTAATAGGATTGCTCTCGAGACAGTGTTGGAAAATGAGTGCCTGAATTTGGCTTGATTAAGAAGGGTGCATTATTTCAAACAAAAATTGAAACAGTAATTGAAAAAATTGTGAATAAAATTAAAAAAGGCTAAAAAAAATACTTATACAACCAGCTTATTTGGTTAATTTACGGTATATTCGTATTGCAAATATTTGTTTATTGCTCAACAGTATTGAAAAGTTAGGAAATATTTAGTATAATTTTGAATCTCCATCGTTTCAGTGCTGTATAAGGTTTTTCGAAAACATTTACAATGCTGAAAACTAAATTGATTCAAAATGTTCGAGGAATTGCAATTTAAATACCTATTAACAACTTTAAGAGTGTTGTAAAACTCCGAGATCAACGATAAATGAATGTGACCCCACCCAAAAAATGCGATATCTAATTTAAATTTACAACTTCTGCGATTGCAATGACAATTTCTGGTGTGTTGAAAAACTTTGTTTGCAATTTGTGCGCCATTTTGTGACTGGCCATTAATTTAAATATATGATTCCATCTATTGAAGGCACTCGAGGAGCTGCAGGCTAATGACTGTGAAAACTTTTGCTGGCTGCAAAATCAACATTTGGTTTGGCTTTAAAAAATGGCCAGCGATTTGTTTGGCAGATTCTCGCCCTCTCTGATGATTTTCCCCCGAGGGAGCATTGTCGGCGGCGAATGTTGCAAGCACAGCAGAAAAGTGCCCGATAATCGCCGGCTAATACAATGGTCGAGCGAATGGACAAAACGCCCCACCGGATGCGGAACCATTCGTATTGCCATTAAATTCAATTACACGACAATAACGCGGCGCTTATGCTGCGGCAGATCGGTGGCGAGGAATTGAATATAAAAATAAAAATAAAGCTGCGAGCAGATAAAAACTGCATGCCAAAGCGAAACTAAAGCAAAAGTGACACAGAGCGGGAGGGGGAAAGAGAGAGACACAAAGAGAAAGGGAGAGGAAGCATAAGCGAGCGCGGCAAGAGAGAGCGAAATTATGATTAGCTTTTGGTAAAGTTTTTGGTCGCAGTCAGCAGGCACTTGAGCCCTGTTGCAGTTGCCAGTTTGCCATTGAAGCGTGCACGAGGCAACCCTGCAGGCAACCCTAGGAGCTAACACAATAGACGCAACATTTCTGCAACGTTTCCAGTTTCGCTTTTGATCCGCATTGTGTAATCGCCGCACAATGCGCCTGAAATTATGCTAAGCTATTTTTCTATGCGGACTTAAGACTGAAGGATTATGGCGCTCGCAGGCAACAAAGACAGTTAGACTAAGGCATAAGGAGAAAAAACTGCAAAGTAAACTTGATATCACATTAGCGGGTATTTGCGTGCTTCAGATACCTTGACAACTCGAAAGATAGACAAAATAAAGAAGAGAAGAACGGGTTGAACAAATCAGAGGATAATCCATAAGAAATAATACAAATATATTATAGATACCTCGACACATTGGAAACCTCTCTTTATTGTCCGATCAGAATATTGAGAGATTATGTGTCAACGCAACAAATCAAATTGATAATAGTAAATATATAAATTATATAATATATATATAAAAATACGTGTGTGTATATTAAAATTATCTCTATTCATACATATGTTCATACATACTTATTCATGCAGTTCTACTTCTTGCTGATAACGCAGAGAATGTGGGATTTACAATTTTGCAAAGCTTGACTCGAGTCTTCATTCTCAGTGGTTTGTCAATTTAAATTCAGTTTACTTTGCTTCAACTCAAGTGCAGTTCGGTTATACACAAAATAGAAAAAAATATATATTATATTAAGAATATACTATGAACACGCCGTTGCTCTGTTTGTGGATTATTGTCCTGAGTGGAGGCTTAATTGCCAATGCAACAGACAACAATGAGGTTAGTTATCTATCTTTTATTGGACCAGAATTGACAAGTTGATAGACAGTGTTGCTCATCTGATGCCTGAGAAGGAACATGGATTACCGACAAACAAGTGTATAAAGTTAATGTTGCATAAGTTTTCATCAGAGATAAGGTAACATCATCGACCCCATACAATATACTACGCAGCTTCAACCTGCGAGTCGAGCTAGGCTTGTGTGTATTTAAATCACTCAACAAAGAAATTTAATTGTTATCAAAATATAAAAGTTATTTTCCCTTTTTGCCATTGAAACAATCGGTATGAATGTTTTGATTGCATAATTGAAACTTACTATATACTGGTTTTTGCTAATCAGGTTCCATGTTCTTTTATTCTTTTACTGTTTTTTGTTAGCAGTGCAAAGCTTCCATAGAGGTGGATGACATGTGCGGACCGCACATGTTTCAGGTAATAAAGCCCATCTTCGCCTACGTAGATCAGCTGCAAACGGAGAAGCTGAACAATAAATGGGAAATCAAACAAGAAGAAGTGAACAAAATGCGTGAACAGATTCAACAATTGCAATTACAAGTAGCTGAGGGAAAATATAAAGATGTTTTAATACTTACACAACAAGATCATATCAAAGACCTACAAGAGACATTAAGAAGAGAACTTACAAAAACCGATATGCACTTTTCCAAATTGCAGCTTTATGAGGATCAGTTAAAAAATAACAACAAAACTTTAGCTGCATATGCCGCACAAATCAAGAATAAAGATGATACTCTAAAGAACCTTCAAGATGAAGCACAGGGATATAAAGATCAGTTAGAGACTACAAAGAAAACTATTGCTGAGAATACTGCTCAGATTTCGCTGCTAACAGCTGAAATCAAGTTAAAGAGTGAATCTCTGAAGGAATCTCAAATAAAATTGAATGAGTATCGAGATTTAATAATAAAACAGAACGAGACCGTTCACGTGCAAGTGAAGAATGAAGTGAAACCAAATAGTTGCATTAGTTTTGGTGATTCTAACAGCGCTCACGATATTACAATACCCAACTTTGAATCCTTCTCGGTATTGTGTAATAGCAAGATTGCCGGTCCAGGTTGGACGGTTATACAACAGCGAATTCACGGCAAAGAGGATTTTTATAGGAATTGGGAATCTTATAAAAGTGGTTTTGGCTCTATGTCGGGCGACTTCTTTCTCGGGCTCGAGAAAATTTATCGCCTTACTCACGATCAGCCTTACGAACTCTATATGCATATGGAAAGGTTCAATGGCGAATCTATCTTTGCTCGTTACAATCATTTCACAATTGCCGGAGAAGAAAATAAGTATAATTTGACAAGCTTGGGATCGTATTCTGGAAATGCAAGTGATGATCATATGAGATATCACGTGGGTAATGCGTTCTCCACTTTCGATAGTGACAACGATAAATGGACAATTGGCAACTGTGCTGAAAATAATCATGGAGGCTGGTGGTTCAATGATTGTTGCTACGTGTAAGTAATTGTTTAAATTGCATTTAATTTAAATTAATTGAATGTGGTTTATACCTAGAAACCCAAATGGAAGATACTACACGGAAGAAAATTCTGAGATCGATTCCATTTTGTGGAATCCGTGGCACGGTCTCAAAAAAATTGTTATGCTTATTCATCCGCGCTGTTGAGAAATAATTATTTTGCAATGATTTAATTGCAATACATTCCCAAAAAAACAATTGATACATTTGGAATTATAAACATTAGCAACCTTTTCAATGAATTTAACAAATTTTAAAAATCAAATATGTAATTTCTATTCTTGCTTTTCTTTTCTTTTGCTATCTAAATAAAGAGCTCAGTACTAAAAATTTAAATGTTGAATTCATGTAATTTTATTTTATATTATTATTATCATTCCACATCCGCTATCCTATAGTTTTTTTGATGCTTATTATCTATCTTATAATCTTCCAGAGATTTAAAGTTAATTTGCCATTAGTCCTGGAACATTTCGCTTGCTCAATTTACTCATAATCAGTTCTCGTAGCCTTACAATTTGCATATTGTCGGCGCAGCATTTAGGCAACAATTTGCTTACAAATATTGCGACAAATTTCTCAAATTGTGCTTTAAAAATGTGCTGCCTGGTGGAGGACATGGCAAGGAAAATAAGGCGGGGCGTGGAACGAAGGAGCCTGTGAATATGAAACAGGCAAATTTAGCACAAAAAGACAATTTGTCACAATCACAATTATTACACACACAAAATGACAGGCAAATGAAAACCCAAGCAGCTGGAAAACAAGTCAAGGCGCCTGTGAAGAGAGGGAAGGAAGGGGGAGTCAAGATATTTCTGATGCTCTTGGAACACAGCTCGTCCGGCACATGATGATGCAGCAGACCTGGAGCTGGAAAAATATGTATGCACAAGACGTGAACAGGGTGGCCAAACAACAAATTTTGTCATATTTTTTAGTTAATTTCCAAAATGCAAATCATCAATGTAGGCAGCTGAACACGCCCACAATGGGTAGTGTTTGGTCTGGGCAAGACTCTCGGGAGCAGGGCCAAAACAGGCGCATATATCCTTTTGACAAATTTCACCAACATTGTTCATCGGCTGTGCACGCTCGTTAAAACTATGCAATATTTCATGGGCCGTTCCGTGTAGGATTTCCATTTGCCATTTTCCATTTTCTGCCAACATGCTTTCCCTGTTGATGTTCCTGCTGCTGTTGCTCCTGCTGTTGTTGTTGCTGTGTTTGGGGCCACTGTTCGTTGTTGTGGTCGTTAATGTTGACAGAGTTGTTGTCTCTCCGTTTGATTTTTCAGCTATTTTTCAACGTGCTTAACAGAGTCAGCCAAACATTTTCCACGGTCACCTGTTTTCATTTACCGTGAGCTTCAATTGATATCGATAGCTGCAGCCATTGCGTGCTCAATGCGCTGTTAATAACAGCCTATTATCGGCTCAATGCGCTGTTAATAACAGCCTGTTATCGGCATGCAGCTGCACTTGCCTGCTCTGCCTGTTATCGATTCTTAACTGAAAATGCATTTTTATCATTTAATCAATTTAGAGAAGAAGACTTTCAACACGTCAATTAAATTTATAAAAAATTTATTATTATTAATAAAATAAAATAATTTAATCGATTCGTAAATTAAAAATTTTTAAATTGTATTGCTTTCTATATCGATCAGATCCGTTTGGTTTGTATACATCCAATTTCCAACTGGGACGCAAGCAACTATTTAAGCTTTCCTAAAGCTTTCAAAGAGCTTATTGAGACGCCGCTCAAAGCCGGTTTTATCAATTGCGCATGCGCCACCGACGCCGCCTGTCAAGATGCATTTTGCATAAAGTTGTTAACATATTTAACGTCGATTGTTGTCGGCTGTACTGTCGTTGTTGTTGTTGTTATTATTGTTGAAACTGGTTGCCGAGCACATTTAAAAAGTATTTTGTCCCAGTGCGCAGCGCACAGTTCACTCCGAGACGGCGACGCGTGCGCACAAAGCTGACGAAACGGTAAATATTGCAATGCTACGCAGGTGAAACAAATGGAATTGAAACAGTGCAAAGTGACCGAGAAAAAGTGAACAATAATAAAATTAATGTACACAAAACCCACAGAACGTCGTCAAATTAATAACAGCGTGTTATTCGAAGAGAATTCCACTTGAATTAAACTAAAACTTCTCCTTCTACAGGTTCGAAAAACTGGTTACAAAATGGCGTTTATGAAAATTTGCATATTCGCCTTGCTTGCGGGTAAGTTTCCAATACGAAAAGGCGAAAAAGCGCTTAATTGCACGCGCCAATTAATGAAACGCCAGCAAACTAAGTAATTCTTTTTAAATATTTATTGTTACGCCTATTTCGACATCGCATTAATTTGGAGCATCAGCTGAATATTCAGTCCGAAAATCGATGCCATATTCCTGTCGTAATTTAACTGTCGACACCAGAATAGTTTTCATTTTGCTGCTGTTTACCCATTTGTTTTTGCTTGCATTCAAAATGCAAATGTAAATAGTCCGCTCATTCGTGTCACAATTTATTATGATTATTATTTGACTAATGTCGCGATTCGCATAGTTTTTGGTTTTGCCATTCAAACTATGTGTTTAGTGCAGCTCATTATAATAATGTTGTGTGTGTAAATTCGTGTGGGAAAATATTTAAATTTAAAACCGAAGGGCAGACAAGTTACACATAAAAGGGCAAACTTAAACTCGAGTTGAATTCATTTTATCTTTTAGTTCAGTTTGTCATCTTTGATATTTTATAAATATCAATGTGTTTTAAGGTAAATTGTTCAGTGTATTTTTATAATTTACAAATAGAGTTTTCTTTTTATGTTCCATCTCTCTTGTTTTCTATTATTCTGTATAAACATTTACCCCACTACAGGGTATTATTCAGTCATCATCTGACTGTGCAACAAATTAAATTGATATGCAGCAGCTGGCGTATTTGTGTGGGTGTTAACATGTTTTGCAATTATGTTAAAATGGCCCTGAAAAATATCGTTGATTGTTTGCGTTCTTCTCCCGCCCTCAAAATGAGCAAATAATTTCATCGACTGTTAGTGTCAAAATGAAATTTTCGCCCAATTGCGGCCTGTTTTCGTTTACGGAATTCCAATTACACCGCAATGCAAACATTTTGTTAATTTATGAAACTTGAATAATTGGCATGAATTCATTTTTTGTTGATAAATTCAAAATAAACAGACAGATTTAATTAAAGATGCACAAATAAATTGTGTTTTTTTTTTTGCTTTGCTCTGAGGAAGTCTAGACATCTTGAAGAGCTTGTCCACAGTCAATGAGTCCGTTAATTCCGATGAAATATATTTTAACGCGCTTCAACTTGACTTGAAACTGTAAATAAAATGTTCTGCCTTAGCCAGTTTATTTTAAATCTATTCAATGTTCAATGAACTCAACACGCATGCACAACGCACATTTATTTCTCCGACACCCACCCAAATTATTCGATTATTTACTGTAGGTGTGTGTGTGTGACTTGAATTCAATTTGACGACGAAAGCAAACAAAACACAAAAACTTTGATTTTTTCTTAAACTTTTTTTTTTTCTATTTCAACACGATGTCAGAGCCGAGGCACTCAATTAATCTAGTTTAACCGGACTGAAAACCCAGTCAAAGAGGCCGGGTTGAGCTTGGAAACGGGGTCGGGGCCGGGTTTGACTCTGGATTCGTTTCTGCGTTCGGCTTCGGGTTCATTTGAAAGCGGCAGTTGCCGCAACCGAAACGGGACTCTATGACAAACATGTTGACAGACTGTCAGATCGACGCTCGACAAGTCCAGAAAGTAGGAGAAAAAAAACTCTATCCAAACCGCAGCGTTGACGACACTACAGAAGAAAAAAAAAAACCCCACAAGTTGCCGAGGAAAATTCAAATTTTCTTGGCGTTTTTGGAATACTCTAAAAACTTTAGGGATTATTTGAAATATTCAATCTACTTGCTGTTTCCTTCCTTTAAAAAGTACTTTTAATGCTTCTTAGTTTCTTCCTTTCTGTATCTCTCTTAAGCTTATTGTCTACTTAAAATTTTTTTAGTTAACAGTTTCTAAGAATTTTTCTTATTAAGTTTAACTTTTCTCTTTTTTTGTGTTAAACGATTCCTCTCTTTAACAGCTGTAATGCATTGTGGTTAAATCAGCTTTACATACTGTTATTTAACATTTGGAAGAAGAACAATAGAGAGTTTCTGTTAGATTGTACTAATCATCTTAAAATGTATTTCGCTTCAATGTACAATATTAATCAAACAAAAGTACCCAGCAATCTCGTTAGAGCATTCACAAAATCAACTACGAAAGTCACAGCGCCTTTTGCTGTTTTTTCAGTATATTTTCTGCTTTTTCTGAGTTTTTTTTTGCTTTTTTGAGCAAGTCGTGTACGAAACGTGTTTCAATGACAAGCGGCAGCTGCAGTGCCAACAACAACAACAATAACAACAACAACAGCAGCAGCAGCAACTACTTGTTTATTGTTGCTGCCGGCAGCGATGTTGGCGTCGCCGTTGGCGTTGACTTCGTTGTTGTCGTTGTCGTCGTCGTCGTCGGCTTAAATGTTGGCTGACACTTTACGCACTAATTGCTCTGTGGAATTGTTTCTTTATTAACGTTTAATCGAATGTCAGGCTCTCCAGCAGCCCGAAAACCCGTCGAAATTGCTCTCTCTGTACGTGTGTATGTGTGCTTGTGTGTGTGTTGTGCCTCGAAATTGAATTGAATTCACAATTGTCGTGTTCTTCGTGTGGTTCGCTATATTTTGTTGCTTCTTTCTGTTTCTTTTTTATTCCTTTTTGCGGTCACTTAAAGTGGTCCACCTTGAAGCGTTCGCCACGCTGCAACTTGTCGGAAGTGCATGCGTGGCCTTTGATTGATGATTGGCTCAATCAACGCCCCGTTCAAGCTGTGGCTCAGCTGTTGCTGGTAAACAGCTGTTTTTTTTTTTTTCCTAGTGGAACTTTCACTTTTAAGGTCGCCTATGTCGCAATTTTGGCCGGCCATAAACAACGCGCTAACTTACAAATTAAGTTTATACAGTAACAGGTTTTTCAGCGGCAAAACAGAGATTTAAATACCGAAAAATACACTGTGAAAAATTAGAGACTATTGAAGAATCCAATCACATTCATTGGTCAAGAATTTTTCTTCAGATTCTAGACACAATTGGTTAGCTAATTAATAAATAATAAATTTAATATAGATTAAATACATTGAAAAGCAAAAGACTTAAAATGTTAGATATTTAACATTTCAAATGTTCAGCAGTTAACATAAAATCTAAGCAATAACAGCGGAGCTTTACTGTTAATAAGCCTGGCCTTAGCTGTAAGGCATTAACAGTGGCTGGTTTTATGGCACATTTAAATGTTAGCATAACATAAATATTTATATATTTTACATTTCAATCATAGCTCGAAAAGGCCGCAGTTATTCCCCGATTTAGTGCTATTATTTATTTTCGTTTAATATTTATTTATATCAATATGCTTCTTTGCTCATCATCTTTATCTGTCTCGTTCTCTGTTTCTCTTTGCCCACACAGGCAGCGCACTTGCTCAGCGCGAACGTGGCAATTTCCGTGTGGGTCCAGGACATCCGCCATCCCAGCGCCATTTGCCGTCAAGAACGCGCGATCCTGTGGAAGAGGCAGCGGCGGCGCCGAAACGTAAACAGGCCCAAGCTACGCCGGAATACGAGCCCACCGAGCAGTGCCCGGAGGCGAATGGTTTCTATCCGGATAGCAAACAGTGCGATAAATACTATGCGTGCCTGTAAGTTGTCAATACACACACACATACATACACACCTAAGATAAAGATTTACATCATAGGGAACTCAAATATTAGTTAAGACTAATGCGGCGTATGTGTAATATTTGATAGTAAAATTGAATTGAGAAATAAAGTGCAACAATTTCAGTATGAGATATGAATGAAGCTTCGAATTTTTATCAATTCATCAACAAAACTTCCCACTAACTAATATAAAAATCATTTCTATAAAATTGATAATTTTTTAAAATATTTTTAATGGTGTTCTATTATTTAACAACATTCATATTTAAACGAAATTGTTCCAATATTTTACATTTAACCAAGTGTAAAAAACAGTTTTGTTTTTGGCTTTTTTATATGCATAAAATATTATACACAAATCCAATTTTTTAAATATTTTTTTGAAAATCCCTCACACGAAATGTGTCAACTGGTTCTCTTGACAATGTGACACCTTGGGACAGATTTTTACCACCTTCGTGTGGCCAATGATGTGAATAAATGCGCTTTGCTCATCTCTCGCGCCATTGGAGCTCAAAGTGAGCGTAATCAATAATTCAGGCGTGGCACAAAGAAAAAAAGTGTTAAAATATGACTTGATTCCTCTGATGTGCTAGCGCATCAGAGACACCCGACGGAGAAGGGTATGTTGGGGGCATAGTGATTGCGATAAGTTGCCAGACTTGAGGGTACTTAGTGGCAGGTGATTTAAAAGTTTGTCGATTAGAATTTATCTTTTTAAATAGTGTTAAGGTATTTTACATTTAAAAATATAATTTTGAAATAATTTCACTAAACAGTAAAATAAATAAATAATCAAAAGGGTTAAGAAATTGTTGGTAATATTTATAAAACGTACATTAAGTAAATGAACATAATTTTAAATTTATTAAGATGATAAGTCCCAATGCACATACAACTAACAATATTTTTTTGGGTATACTCGTATTATATTTTTATTCCTTCTTTTATGCCTAAGTTTACCCCTTTTAATGTTCACTTAATTTTAGGGATGGCGTGCACACGGAACGCCTCTGCGCGGACGGGATGGTCTTCAACGATTACTCACCCATCGAGGAGAAGTGTGATTTGCCCTACAACATTGACTGCACCAAGCGCTCCAAGCTGCGTGAGTACACCTTGTAACGTATACTAGTATACTATATATATCACACTATATACCTATGTGTGTGTGTAAAGAACAAAGAGCGCGGTTCTTAAATTATATTTTAAATATGCACAGCGTGTTGTGCACTGACAGAACGAAGCACAGGGCGCGGAATCTGCAGCTTTGGGCCATATTTAAACCTGGCCAAAATCAACGCATAAACGCGAGCCGTGCCCGCACTTATTCGCCCGTTACTTCATATATATAATATATATATAGATGTGTATATAAGTAACTAATTTATTATGCAAGCGGCATGCGAAGCGGTTAACCCAAATTGTTGTCGTCAATGGGTCTCTTCGTTGGAAGTTCGCGATGGAGTGTTTGGGTTAGGGTGCCCCCTTGTTTTGGTATTTTATTTTTATTGTTTAAGACGCGTTTTATTTGTGATTTTTATTATTTTATTTTGTCACGCTCTCAGTGGTTTAATGTGAGCATCGAGAGTGCGTCGACACGTGGCCCTTGCAGGGTTTCTTCTATATGTCGACAGTCTTCCGCGTGCCGTTTGACAGTTTTGAGTGTCAGCTTCGTTCGGTGTATTTTTCTTGTCTTTAAAATGTTTGAAAAAGGGTCTAGCACTTGTTGTGAGTTGAATTACAATTCGATTTGGGTGTTAAAGGATTTTAAACAAGCTATTGATTGATTCTTTCGTTGTACTATTAATTTGCATTGTACCTTAAGTTGTCATATTTTGATGCAGGAATTGTTTTTAGTTTGAAACTGTGTCGGGTAGCCATTCTTAGTAGCTATTCAAAGATCCAATCCATTCAAATCACCATGTTTTAATGCACATTGTATGTTGAAAATGTTCAATCTAAAAAGAGACCTCTCTAATGACTCTGTAAGTTGTCCATTGACATATGTAAAAGTACTGAAAGAGAAGATCTTCAATTCTCAAGTGATCTTTCCCGCACTCAATTAATTTCAAATTATAAATTCTCTTTTTCGATAGCACTCCTCAAATAGTTTCTATATTCTTTAAACGTGTGTAAAATGTAAATAAATAATAGAGCAGTTATTGGTCCATTTGAAATTTCAATTACCTTTGTCTGTGCTTTTTCATTCAAAACTGTCGCTCCCCTTCTATATGGAACCCTTCTATAATCTACTTAAGTCTACTCACACAGCCACCATATGTAAAGGAAGTGGCCAGTGGGCAACAGGACGGAGCCAGGCACAAGATACGGGGCTGCAGTTCCCTACGACTCGTCTTCGCATTCTTGGCAAACTGCTGGAACGATAAACTCTTTGTCTGGGGCATAAACTAGTTGGGACACAGAATGTGGGGCCTGGCAGACTGCAGCAACAGGACAATCTATTCTTTCTAATGAAGCACACACAAAAGGGGAATAAAGTGTAGGAAATAAAGCACCTAAATAGGGAGAATAAACGAAAACTGCATATGTAGATTGTACAGAACTAATGGAAATTTTCCACAAATTAAAATAGGGTCCACACTTTAGGGAATCATTTATGAAAATGCGCTGTATAGTTTTACTTTGATAAAAAGAAAATTAAATGGCAAGTGAAAGAAATAGAAAGACAAAGGAGTGAAGCAAAATTGTAAGAATTATTTCTTTCAGTTCAATATAAATTATTTTTCATTACATGCAACTAATATCAACGCTCTCTCTCTTTCCACAGAAACCCCTCAACCCTCGCAGCACTGTCCGCGTAAGAATGGCTATTTCGGCCATGAGAAGCCTGGCATATGCGATAAGTTCTACTTCTGCGTTGACGGACAGTTCAATATGATCACCTGTCCGGTTGGACTGGTCTTTAATCCCAAAACTGGCATCTGCACATGGCCCGATGAGGTGGGCGTCACCGGTTGCAAGTCGGAGGATATTTTCGAGTTCGAGTGCCCCAAGGTGAACGAGAGCATTGCTGTGACGCATCCACGCTATGCAGATCCCGATGACTGTCAGTTCTTCTATGTTTGTGTGAACGGTGATCTGCCACGTCGCAATGGCTGCAAACTGGGTCAGGTGTTCGACGATGAGAACAAAACCTGTGACTGGGCGCGTAAGGTGCCGGAGTGGTAAGCGCCAGATGATGACAGATAATGCAACAGAAATTAATGAACTTTATTTCATTTGAAGCGCCGACTGGTATAAGGATCGCTTTTCTGATGCCGAGCTGGATGAGCTGGAGAATCCCAAGCCAAAGTCTACCACCACCAAGAGGCCGACTCGTGTGCGTGGCTCATTGCGGCGCAAGCCACAGCCGAAGGTCGTGAAGGAGCCAGAGCCGGAGGAAGAAGAGGAGGAGGCCTAAACGCCGACTGTTTAGTCTTAAGTTCATCTTTCCTGATAAAAAACAGAAATAAATGTTAAAATTCGTAAAAGAAAATGATATTTAAATGCGATAAATGATTTTAAACAGTTTTCAAAAGATGTTTCGCAATTCGTTTCAGAACTCATTTCATTTTTTGATTTAATAATATAATATTATATAAGTTATATAATTTATATACATATACATATATTATATTATATAATTTATCAAATTTATAATTAAATTAATACAATTACTTTATCGAATCGAATTGAACGCAGAACTTGGAACTTCCCAGAAAGTTTGATATTTATTAGCAATGGAATTCTGCTGAAATTGGCGCTAGACATTTCCAGATGACAAGTAGCGAATGTGTCTGGCCTTCTAATGCCACAGCGTGTTTTCCAGTCTGTTTCCCACAGACAACTTGCAACAAAACAGAACAGCATAACAACAGCAACAGCAGAAATGTCTCGCATAAAAATACAAAAATATTGGAGAGCACAACTTGAGGCGCTGCCAAAATGACAGGATTTTTATGCGCATCCCGACATGAATCTCATGGCAGCGAAAACGGGATAACCGTTTTCTAGTCCTTTTCTGGATTCATAGAACTAAATCAATGCATGAAGCTCCCCTAGCTACGCTTTTTCTGGTTCTCCTATTCGCCTGCAGCGCATAAATTCAATTTACCGTAGAGCGTGCACAAAAGTATGCAACAAAATTGTAACAAATACATACAAACAAGCACACATGCACTTGCTCACGCACACACACGCACACAAACTTGCTTTGGACATGTGTATGACGTTTGGCAGACAAGAAACATTCGATAAAACGCATCGAAATTTCATTGCAAAATTCTTGAAGCTGTTGAATGACGGGATTTACTGTCGATGGGGAAAGGAGAAGGGCAAGGGGATAGTGCAGTGTGGGGGATGCGGTCAAATTGCAAATTGTATTGTTTAAGTAGCAAAGTAAAATCTCAGATAACGATAAGCAGACAATTCACTTGGCATCGGTTTATATGCCTTGTGTGTGTGTGTGTGTGTGTGTGTTGAAGGGCAACGCTGCCAATTGCTAGGGGGATAAATTGATAACCCAATGAAGGGAGATGTTCCAGTTAAGGTAATGTGATCAGTAGCAGCAGCAGGGCCAGAACTTTGATTGCCGACTAAAGTGTTTGGGGCAACAAGGGTGCTTTAAATTGACTTTGATTGCTCTGCACGATGATGTGCATGATTTACAGTTTAATATACTGTAAAGCGCAAATGTTTGCAGTTAATAATCGATAAATCTGTATGTGAAACGGGAGATGCACATTGCTGTTATCTTGGCAGACTGCACTACTGCTAACTTAACAGCGTGCAGACTGACAGCTGACAGCTAATATTCGATAAGTCTGTATGTGAAATGCTAACAGTTTGCTGCTATCTCGGCAGACTGCACTACTGTTAACTTAACAGTCTGCACGCTAACAGCTGCCTTAGACAGCTATCGATAATAATTATGTTATCAATATCGCTTATGCTTAAATGTACCAAAGGGATCTGTTAAATCGACTTAATTCGTTCATTTAACTCAATTCAACGCTCAATTGAGCTGAGAGCGACTGGACACATTGCTCTTCATTTAATTGACACACAAAGCTGTGTGTTGCCATTCAACAGTTCTATTCATCAATGTATCCCGATGTGCCCATGTGCAGGTCAACCAAATCACCCCAAGCATGGGAACGTGCTGTTGGACACGCACTGTCTCTGTCTTCCAGTTTGGTGTTAATGAACAACTCAAACTCAGCGGACACACACTCAAACTCAACTCAATTTAACTCCGCCCAGTGGCGACTTATGACGCGGTGGACTGCCGCACGCACGAGCTGCTCGCATGGCAGGAGAAGGGAGCGGAGAGTGGATGAGTGGGAGACCTGTTGGGCCATTGGCTTTTGCGTCTAATTAATCAACCAACTCAGGCAGTCAGAGGGCAAAACTCGACGAGTCTCTGGACAAACTGGCGCCACGCTGTCAATAATTTGGCACGTTCACTGACCCACTCGACTCGGCTGGAGCCGGACCCGGAGCACCTGCTGCTGCTGCTGCTGCGGGAAGCCATCTAAAAAGCATTTCGTCGAACTCAGCGCCTACTTAATCAAGTGTAACATGGACATGTCCGAGCACACCTGGTGGCGGCTGACAAGTTGTGCCGCAGTGCTTCCTGTGCCACGCCAACCCTCTGTGTACACTGGACACACACACACACACAGACACGCGTGAATGTGTGCTCTCGTTTCCTCCCGCAGCTCGTATCAAATGTCAAATTTGACATAAACAAGTGTTTACATAATGACAACAACAATTTGCGTAATTGTCGGGGACAACTTGGGATGGCAGTCAGGGAAGTCAGAAGTCCCAGCACACATTACCCCCACCGCATATCGCAACTTGTCTTCCTTATAAAGCATGTCTCCCGCTTTTGCGTTCTTCTTTTGTTTTCTTTGTTGCCTTTGCCATCTTGATTGTCATATTGCATAATTAGTTGGCCGTCGTGAGTTGACTAATTGATGGAATGACCGAAAGGGAAATTCAAGTGGGAAAGGTAAATTTACAAAGTATTTTCAGAATCATTAAATATTTAAAGCATACTTTAAGGAGAAATCGGAAAAAAGAAGGGAAATTAAAGAAATAGTTGATATTTTCAAAGGAAAGATGAAATTTCATGTAAAATTCAATTTCATTATTAAATTTAAGTCTTGGCAGCTCTAAACCATTTTTATGCCTCAACAAACAGGCAAATGCTTTGCTGGCCTTGCCCGAGTGATAATTTCCTTAAACTGCAAACACTTCTGCTACTCAGAAATCCAAAAATAAAGTCATTGTTTGCCCAAGTTGAACCAGCATGCCTAGTCGAGGGTTACGTCTGCCTTAGTCCGTCGTTATGTGTGCACGTCCCTTCCAAAAAAAAAGAAGAAAGAGAAATAATAAGATGACAGCACGGAGAGAGACAGAGAGACAGCGAGACAGCGTTAGTGAGAGCAAGGGAGATGCCAATGCCTTATGGCTGCCTGATGCCGGCCAGAAGTTGATTGTTTGCTCCTTGGGCTATTTGCTTTCTTGATGAAATAATTAAATGTCATTCATTGAGGTCCGTTTTGGTCGGCGGCAGCTGCCGTTGCTGCTGCTTCCCGTTTGTCTTCAGTCGGCGTAATTGTTGACCACTTTCGCATATCCCTTTTGGGCCGCTGCTTCTGCAACTAATTTGTGCAGATGCCTGCGGCGCAGGCCGTAGGGAAAGAGGGAGGAGGGCAAGCACTTTGATTTCGGTTATTGCAACAGTGTGACGCCTCCCCTTGCCACGCCTTTTCTCTGACAAAGTTCATTAAACTTTCGTCGGAGGCTGCACATCGAGTCGAGCCTAATTAAGTGCTGCACAAACACTTTTGCCGTCGCGCCACTGGCCAAGTTTAATGAACCATCGCCAGTGCGTAATGTCACACCTGACAACGCCTGCGAGACGCACAATTTGCATATTCACAGCGCGGCAGCAGCAGTCTGCCTCGTTTAGATACGAGCAATTTGTCGCCAAAAGTTCGCACACTTTTTGTTATTATGCCTTTCTCAAGTTCAACTTCTCTATAACTCAGTCTTGAATTAGCATGTTTTAATTAGAAATGCATCAAATATATAGCATAATTGCGAATTCTTATTGTTGCTCCCGGCCTGCCCAAAGCAGCTGACTGAGCTGAAATTATTTTACATTACTTTTGGCCTGAATCTGGCCAGGATTTGTCCGGAATTTACTACCAGCAGTTGAAGTTGCTTTGAATTAACTGTCAGCTACAAAGTTTTATGCTGGCATTTGATGGGACTTTTGACAATTACCTTTTTAAAAACTATTCCCAGTTGCCGGAAAATTTGCTGACTAATGCTTTAGAATTCTGTTTATACGAGTTTATAATTGAGTTCCTTAAAAAATGTATTTTAAGCCTTGCTAATTTTACAGCAAAAGAAGCAACTGCTTTAAAAGCAGCTGCCATTTAACAGAGCTGTTAACTTAAGATTTGAAATTTGTTTTTATCGATAACAACAGCGATACTGACTGCGCAGTTAAGCCGTTTAACAGTGCTGCTAACCTAACAGCTGGCTCTCTTAGCAGGAATAGTATTTAAAAGCTACTGGAATACATTTTTGGGCAATTTAAAAATGTTCTTATTCATAACTCAAATGTGAAACCCAAAACTGTCAAAAGTTATGAATTCTCATGCCCCACAGAGCAGGAGAGAGAGATAGACATAGAGAGAGAGAGAGAGACAGGGCTTGCTGCAACTGCATTGCAATTAGAGAGGAGGCAATTTAAACTAGTACAGTGGCCGCAGCTGCTGGAAAAAAAATATTGCAGCTCGCTTTAGGCATTGCAAATAAATCACATAAATTTATTATGATGATGGCATAAATCATAGGAGCATATATAAAATTGCAGCATAGCTGCGTTGTTTTCCTTTTTATTATTTTTTAGACGACTTTTCGCCAGGGCATTGTTTTCGTTGTCTAAACGCCGCAAAATATGCAATGCAAGCAAGCTAGTTGACAACCCTAAACGGGAGTACGGCAACTGAAAACTGGTACCAACAAAGTGGACCCCTGTCAACGCTTAACCCACTCCTAAAATGCACCGCTGCGGCGTAAATTTTCGGACACTTTTCGCCTGCCTTTCTGGCAAAGCGGGCGACGGGCGACAGGGCAGGAGGGCGGAGGGCGGAAGGGAGAGGCATGCAACGGCAACAGAGCGACCCCCTTTGGGTTCATTGCTCAAAAATCACTAAAAATTGTTGTGCTATGAAAATTATTTTCTTGTTTTTGTGTCCGGCAGCTTGCAGGCAACTCGTTGGCACTGCAGTTGTTGCTGTTGTTGTTGATGTTGTTGTTGATGTTGTTGCTGCTGTCGGGTTGTTGTTGGCTGAACTCTGTTGGTTTCGCAATTTGTTTTTAGTATCCTGTTTGCATGACACCCTGTACTGCTAAAGAAATGAAAGGTTGTGTTCACTTCTAAGAAATAATCCGTGCATGGATATGGCAAATAAGGATATGTTAAAAATATTTACAAATTTATTACAATTATTTAATAGCTAAGTTACATTTACTAATAATAAATTAACTTGAAAGTGAAAACAAAGCGAACATATTTTATATGAAGTATTAGTATCAAGAAAGCTTTTTAATTTGAATTTAGAGATAGTACGAAGCTACATTATATAAAACAAATTCATCACAGGGTATCTGTGTGGCAGCCGCAGCCGCAAGTTGTTCACTTTGTTGCTGTTTTTGTTGTTAGTGCGGCGGTTGTCACTTTTCATTGGCCGCCATTTTCATAATTTCCATGTTAATTTTGCCCTTGAGTCATAATTCAGGAATGAAATTAACTCCGTTGCGCTTTGTCTGCTCCCCAAATGAAGCCAAATGAGCAGAGCTAAAACCAGAAACAGAAACAAAACAATGCAATAAAATCATGTTTGGTGCAATTGGCATTTGGGGACAGTAATGGGCTAAATATGGGCGTGGCCACGCCTGTAGTTTATGAATTTCACGAGGAATTTTGTTTAGGGATTCAATAAAATTATTGTTGATTCCCAACAAAACCACATTGATGAATTGTTTATAGTTCAATTTATTAATTTATGCTGATTGCGTGTCGATTGAAGGGCCGCGAGACGTGACGACTGCATACAGAGTTTAATTATGGCTGGCATGAAAATAGGCATAATTAGTGATACAATTTCATTAGGCTTTAAAAGTAAAAACAGCTGTAGTAAAATTTTCAATTAATATTTTAGAAAAAAGGCATTGGGGGCATTAAACTTCAGCTGAAAGAGAGATTTGATGGCTGTTCTGAGGCTCGGCACAAATGTCAGCTGTGATCTCTCTCTTTCTCTCTCGCTCTCTTAGAGATGCACCTTTCTTGTTAAATGTACATGCGCGAGAGCGAGATGACTAATCACTCTGCAATTGTGTTTGTCGTTTGCATAATTTAAACTCTAATAGCTGCACGTGTCATGTTCTTTAACTTTATAATAATAAGTGAATGAAAGTGTCACGGCTGTACTCAGTGAATATTTATGAACACAACTTTTCATATTGTTTATAAATTAATAACAACTTAAGCTGCACTGCATTTCTAACTTTTTCGTGCATTCAAAAGTTTGTCGACATGGGGGGAATTTCAAAACTAATAGACAACACATCTGCATAAATGTGCCATGTGTGTGTGTGCATAAATATTTTCTGTGATTGCCGCCTTTCTCGTTGTTGTTGTTGTTGTTTTTGCGCCTGTGTTTTTGCGTTACTCAGTTTGCCGTACAATCGATAAATTATGCAATAATCCAGCATTTTGCCAGAGGGAGAGAGAGCATTCTTTGAATTCTGCTCTGCTAATTTTGCGAGGTACCTGGCAAATTGTTGCACTCTAATTGAATTTCGGGCGGCAAATATTAATTTTCCAGATTTTCCAAACGATGGCTAGCAGCAGCAGAGGAAATTTGCTTTCAATTTGCATCGATTTCCACATAAATCATTTACCGCCGTGCAAAAGAAAAGAATACAAATTGGATTTAAAATTTTATAACACACTTAATATTAATGTTTGCTGATTTCACCTCATATTGTGATGAATTCAAATAAGGCCGACTCGACTCATAAGAAAACAACTTTATATGTATTAATTATTTATTTATTTCGATCCACATTAAAATTCAATATTAATTAAATCGAGCACAACAATGAAATACGTATTAATTCACTCAAGGCTGGGGGTACCAATTTGTTGGTATTTATCGAGTGCAAATAATTGTTTAATCGATAACATGATTAACATTATATTTAACAGAGGCAGCTAGAGCGAGAGGGGGTAATAATTTGATAATTTCCCACAGAAAAAGTCCCCAAAAGAAATCAAGTCAACCCATCGAGATGTTCATTTAAGTGTACAAATCCGCTTGGGACTTTTACGCTTTATCCCTTTATCCCTTCTGCCGGCAAATCCGTCTACAGTTGGTTAGCTGCATTCGGCTTAGTGCGAGTGCTTAGCAGAAAGCGCCACCTGGCGACGCCACTCGACACGGCATACTCTGCATATTTAAAGGCGACTAAGTGCCGGCAAAAAGTGCAGAGCGCGCGTTGTCAGACACATCATGCATGCTGTTTTGCCTCGCCTGATTGTTGCGACTGTCAACAACAACAAGTGTGAGGAAGAGAGACAGACAGAGAGGGAGAGAGAAGAGGAAGCATTGATTGCACGTCTGTCTGGCACGCCCATTCCAACGCCCACGCCCATTTGAACAATGCTGCCGACGAACCCGGACGACACTTGCTAATGCCTAAAAATTTGTAGGGTCCTTGGACTTGGATGCCACTCGACGATGCCGGCGTCGACATCCTGTGCAGCAGGAACTGAATCTGGAGCAGGAAGCGTGACTGCAAATAGGGAGCAAATAGTCAAACAATGAGTGAGTTTAGGCAAGATGAGGCGCTCAATCGAACCTCCATTGTCGCGCGCTTGCTGCACTTGCAAATGTGCAAATATTGACGATGCTGCTGATATTGATTGGGTTGGTTGTTCTCAGTCTGCATCGGAGTATGAGTTCGAGTCTGTTTCAGGATTTAAGGATAACTGCACAACTGCTAAACAAGTGCCACGCCTGTCCCGCCTGTCAGAGTCATCGCACCTCATCAACTTGTTGACACTTTAACAGCTGCTCGCGTGGCCCACGCTGCGGATACGTGTTACGGCATACGTTGCGCGCAGTCGACGCGACACGTTGACACTAAACGGGCGTGGAGAACACGCTGTGCAGCATGGCGTAGTGACTAGAGAGGGGGTTAGGGGGAGGGAGGGGAGGGGAGTCGCTGTTTTATGAGCATGCAAAATATTTGATGCTGCACGTCGACGTTGTTTGACAGTGTAAAAATTGCTTTAATTAAAACACGCACGCTGCAAAAATATCAACACGCGTCGCTAAACCGAACAAAAGACGAGCACAACTAACGGTTTTATGTGTTTGCTTTATCCACAAGTGCTAATGGCAATAGATATACAGCAATATCTAAAATATTTAAGCTAAGCGCTGCAGGTTTTAAGTTTATCGCTAGTTTATCAGCATTAATTTCATTTGCAAGTAAAATTTAGTTTGGTTTATTTTAATGTATTTTCATCAAGTTTATTTTAATGATAGTTCACTCGATATTCAAAATTTAATCAGATCTAAAAATTTATAATTTCATTTTCAAATAAAATTTAGTTTGGTTTATTTTCAATGTATTTCCATCAAATTTATTTAAATCGTTTAGCTCTAATTTTGGAATAATTCTATTTCGATCAGGCTAATTGAAAAGTTATTAAATCAACTGGGAAAACTCAGCTTAAATCCTAAAACGTAACGATCGCTTGGGGTAAGGAAAACAATTGGTTAAATAATAACATTTTATTGTGTTTATTTATACAAAGCTTCTTAGCTCGATTGTTTGCCATTTGCCAAAAATCTGAGCTTCAACTTAGCTGATTATGATTGGAATCGAGAACGAGCTTGAAGCGTGTACGAAATCCGCTTAGCAACGTTATAATTAGCCCTCGTTGGGCTGAGTGTGGGAGTATAAGTGTGTGGGAGTGGCTTGTGTGTGTTGGTATGTGTGTGTTTGTTTTTCAGACATCAAACACTCGTCATCGCTCATCGGGTTCTTTGGTCCCCTTTCCATTGCATAATCTCTAAAGCTGGCGACAAGAGACGACAATTTTCGGGTTTATATATACATATAAATATATATATTTATTTATATAATGTGTATGGAGAACAATAATGCGCATATCTATAAATCAGTCAGAATCATGTAGAGCACTCGAAGTTGATTTTGCTTGACGCCACTCGCATTGTGAAATTGATTACTTTCTTTGTTCAAAACTCATTCGATTTTGATCGATTCATCCTTTGTGGGTGGCGTTTGAAGGAAGTTTATTGCAGCTAATTGAGGGTATTCAAAAAAGGAAGTGATATTCAAAAAAAGTTTGAGATTGATCACGGCAATTAAATTAGAATGCTTACTCTCTGCTACTTAGTCTTCTACGATATACTGAATGAATTTTACTCTAACTCTTAATATAACTTAGAATTAAAGGAGAATACATTGATTTTTAAAATCACTAGGTAAATCAATTAAAAGAATCTCTCTCCTAAAAATTTGAAATATTATCAGGCCTACTTTTATTCAGCTTAAGCAAATCGGAACTCTGCAAATAAATTCAAACCTAAAACATTAAAAGAGTTCCGTATTAATCGCTCGAATAGTTTTACCCAACCTGTATGTCAATACCGCATATTCGTAATCGTATCTGGATTTCCGTTTCAACGCCGATTTTGATGGATTATTTTCGATTTGGCGACAAACAAATACAAATGTGTGGAGCACACTCAGAGTGTAGTCACAATATTCTTGTACACGTACCTGAGAGATTCGTCTCGGCTCGTTTGTCTCCATCGCGGTCTGCTTAACCCGTTCATTCATTCATTCATTGAATGCGGAAAGGTGTTTATGAGTTCGCATTTGTCTGTCACAGTGAATGGTTGGGGGAACTTTGATCGATATCGCATTATATTAGCTATTTGCGCTAGCCGGATAATTGGCTTAGATTGTGTAAAGTAGATTTGGAACTGCTGCTCGTGCAGTTCCTGTTGGGAAACTTCTTCGGCTTAAAGCTAAAAATACGCTAAATTCCACTAAAAGCGAGAGCTGAATTCACGCTGCACTGCACTGAGAACTGAGAGAACCGAGAACCTTGACAGCATTTCCATTTCAATGCCTTGCTCGATGTCCTAGCACAGGCACACACACACACATCACACACAAAAAGACCTCCTCTTCATACACCTTGCTCTCTCCCACTTTTCCACCGCACACATAGAAAACGTTGCTGTATTTGTGTGTGTGTTTTTTTGTGTAAATTGTCTGTGGAACTGGCGTCTAGTGCATTTGCAAGTGCCGCCCACTTTGTATACCCCTTAGAGAAAGGTGAACAGTGCTTTGAGTTCTTACAGTGCCTGAAAGTGTGTTCGTGCTTCATTGAACTCATGTATTTGGAGACTACTTTGTAATATCAGTATTTCAAATATATTTAAATTATTTCCGTATTCCTCGTTAGTTTGTTGCTCATCTCTAGTACAGGGTGTTTTGTAGTCGCGTCACAGGGCGGCACATTAACCTTAGCTGTTACCTTTTCATGGCACTTGCTGTGATTTGAGTATCTCGTTGGACCAACACTATCTGCTTTTCACTGTTACTCTCTGTCTCTTTCTCTTCCTCTCTTGCTGTCTCTCTCCGTCTTTGTCTCTCCTGCACACACGCTGCTCATTTCGCTAGCTAAAAATGCATTTCCTGTCAAGTGTAAAAAGGAAATGATGTGATGCTCTCCAGCTTTAACGTGCAATCAATCATTGCCGCCGTCCTCGTCGTATTTTTGCTATTTTACAGCCCGACACACAGCACCCTCGCCCACTCCCCTTCTGCCCCCCTCTCCCTCACCGCTCCCAATGCCGTTTCAGCAGTTCTTGGCGGCGTTATTCAATCTCTCACACACGCTTCCTCTCCTTCTCCCTCTCTCTGTTTCTCTTGTGGCGGCAATGTCAACGAAAACGGGTTTATTAAGCCAGGCAAATAGTGTTAAGTATTTGTCAAATGTCAAAGTGCACCCTGTGTGAGTATGGGTATGTGTGTGTGTGTGTGTGTGTGTGGGGGTGTGAGCTTTAGTGTACTCACTTTGCACTCGTTACATTCCACTTTGATTCGTTGCATTTCCGTTACCGCAATTTCCGCAATTCTGCCGTTTGTCGTTTGCCTTTTGCCGTTTACTCTGCCTAGTGGGAATCATTAACGGCAACTTCCTTTATATCCAATAAAAATAAACAAGATATTAAATCGGGTTTGTTTTCCTGCAGATTTGAATAATCTGTACAGCAATGAAAACAGATTGCGAATGGATCCTTATACTTTACTTGCTTTAATTATAAAATCTTCTAAGTGATGGGTAGCACTGTTTAGCTCTGTCGACTCAGGGCAGGCGAATTATCGAACTGATATTAAACTAATCGAGAAATTTAAATTTCTAGAGGTGGTAAATAGAAAAATCTGATACGCTGTTCACGAGTATAAAAGAAACTTACATATTTTCGTTATTTTATTAATTCTTATACAAATAAGTAAGAATTAATCTGAAATTATTATATTATCTTCTTATAAAAATCTCTGTATACTACAAGCATTTCATTTAAAGCCTTCGACAATTCACTTTTTGTTGCCACCAATCGTCATCCATCTTCCAACCTTCTCTTTGCCCTGAACTTGCTCTGTGTCTGCCTACGCATCATGGGTCTGAGGGTACGTGCCTGGACGTAGTAATTGGTCTTTAATAGTCTTTCAAGCAGAATGCGTCAACCTCCGGACTCCAGAGTTGGAAGCAAACGTGAAACCGCCTTATAAACGCTTCACGCACTTTTAATTTTCGACCGAATGTGCTTGTTTGCCTTTTCGAGTGTTAACCCGTAAGAAATTAACACAAAAAGGCCACAAAAGAAAAGAAGGAAAAGAAACAGAAATAAAAATAAAAGATGCCTTGAACATTTTATATGAATAGGCTCGAAATTCCTTGAAAATTGTTTAATTACATCGATTTTGACCACAAAATGAGTTGACAAATTTTTTCCCACCCATTTGGGACTAGAAATACCTTTTTTCCTCTTTGAACAACCTTCAGTCTATTGTATTTAATGGAACCGATTTTTCAATTAATACTTCAGCCAATTAGGTTTGAATATTGCTGCTTAATTATTAAGCCCTTGCGAAGGCAACAATAGTCGATGGAAGGAGGTCTTCTGTTCTAAGTGTACTAGGGTTTCCTTTTGTTATTATTCGAGAAAATTGCGATTTTATGGCTGAATATATTTCCTGAATAATAATGATAATTTTAAGGTTTCGACTAAATATAAGTCAATAAAAAAAAAAAGTGTTTTTATGTTTTTTGTAGGTCGGCTCTTAAAGATTTTGTTGGCGAACAAACGACATAATCACTCGTAATTCTCACTTATTTATATTTTTAAGCTATTTCAAGTAGTGTTTTGATTAATCCATTACCAATATTTATATTTATCTTTTTGGATTACATGTGGCATATCCGTGGAAGCGTGGAGACCCAGACAATGCAACAATTAACAAGTCGACCAGTTCGTCGAAAATGAAGCCCCAACCAACGAAAACGAAACTGAAGCCGAAAATGAAGTTGACAACGAGCCATAGCTGACATTTGGGGCATGGACACAATACGAAAATGGAACAAATGATAATACCACAAACACATTCTCCTCGAAAAGAAACAGAAATTGAAATTGAAACAGTTACTGAAACCGAACTGAAACCGAAACTCATGCAGCAAATGAAGCAAACCCCTCTGACATACAAATGGACCGTCGAAAAGTGGAGTGAAGCAGCCAAAAGAGGCAACGGTGTTGACAGACAGTACGCTGACAAATCACCTAACAACACACACAGAAACGGTAGGTGTGAGGAAGGTAAGGGAAAAGAGTTGGGCACAGGTCGTGACACAGCACGAGATAGCGAGGAACAAAGAAAATAAATATTTTTATTTAGTTTGATTGAGTTTTCAATTGATTGAATTATTGTAACAGCTACTGAAATAAATGTTTTTAATTTTAATTTTTAATATTTCCTATTTTTTAAGATTGTGAAAAAACTTTTTACAATTTAATAAATTCAACATAAAATTTACGATTTTGTGGAAGCTATTTTAGTTGTGAAGAATCTTTTATCTGCCTCAATATCCAGCACTAGGAATAAAGAATATTGTTTGGTTTTTAATTTGTTTAATATTCAAATAAATAAAATGTTCGCACATTTTTAAATATTAAAATAAAAAAGTTTGATAATAAAATAAATTTTTTAAATTTGTATTTATTTCATTTACACTTGGTATGAACCGTTTTTGGTCCATGGTCCACTCTCATTTTGGCATAAATATCTTCTGCAAAATGTATCGAGCACGTGTCCATCGCTATTGGGTAAACAGTTCCTCAATGGTTGGCAACGCGACGACAACTGTGAACGCCATAAATTGATGGAATTTCAAGTGCAAAATGCGACAAAATGTGGTGTAATCGAGGATGATTGGCTGAAGAATTGGCTCGTCTTGGTCTGTCTCGGAATTTGGACACGGTACAATTATGGACATAATTAAATAATGGCCGAATAGGCCTACAAGGAAACGCGCCCAATGTGTTGAACTTGAAAAAAAAAAACCGAAAATCAAAGTCGTCTAATCGGAATCGGTAAGCGAAACCGAGACCGAAATTAAAACTGGTTTCGTTTGCAATTGTCGCAATTGTCAACGGGCATCTGTGAGATACTTTTGTATCTTTTGTGCGTGTTACCGGTTTGGCACGGTGTTTGCTGAGTGTGTGTGGGTGCATGGGCAGGCAGAGCTGCCCATGCCCAGCGGCGGGTGGGCTCTGCTCTGCTAATTCTAGACTCGCACGCCCGATCCGATCCATATAAAGTGACATGCAGACAGGGCGAACCACATCATTACCGCAACGTCGCTCGCATCGTCGCCAAGTCTCGACTCTTGAGGACGAGAAAGAAATCCACGTCGCGTTCCGTCGCCAATCTACAAAACCAAATTTGCATACCTGCCTTCGTGTGTGTGCGTGTGTGTGTGTCAATAACAATATCACCGAAATGGCAAGCCAAGTAAGTTCCCTGGATTAACATTGAAAGCAGGGATTATTAACAAGGGATTTAACGATTCGGGTTTGAGTGCTTCTAGTATCTATAATCCGATTAAAGTTGAATTAAAACTGTTTTGAAATCCAACAAAATTAATTGACTAAAGAAAGTTAATGCTTTACTTTAAAATTTAATAGTCAGCATAACTTTTGAATGATTGGTCACAAAGTTTTATAGTTTTAATGGAAAATTCAAAAACATTTTTAAAAATAATACGAGAAATAATTTACGATTATATAAATAAGAAGAAGCCTAGTTTCTTCAGCTCTTCTTGAGCTTATTTTTGGATCCATACATCATATAGCTTTTACTAAGAATAAAAAAGTTCACTATTGGACGTGAATTTAAATTGGTTGTTATATCTTGAGAGATTTTTATAGTCTTGAGCTCTTTTTGGGATTCTATTATGAGGTTATGGAAGTTCATAACTAGTTAATATACTATTCATATTTTATTAAATAGTTTAGATAAAGCTATTTTATTTAAAGCTCGAAAAACGTTTTTAAATAACTTTGCATTTGATAATATAAAATAAAAATTTAAAAGGAAGCTGGAACTAGTTCTTATTATAATACTTACCTGTTCAGGACGTATAAAAAGAATATGATTTTTTGACCACTGGTTCGGACAATAATAAATAGACTTCCAACTAGTTCTTAACTTCCACCCTTCTAAGATTTCATTTATTTCCCATTTCTCCCGCATTTTTGCATTTTTGTTCCAAACTTTCCATTAATTCCCTATTTCTCTCTGATTTTTGTTCCAACAGTTTTTGATTCCTCTGTCGTTGCTGGCGCTCACCGGCAGCAGCTTGGGCGGCTTTGCGGCCACCTACTCGGGCTTCCATCCTGGTTACGCCACCTACCATGCGGCACCAGCTCCGGCACTGTATCATGCGGCGCCCGCTGCTGCTGTTTACCATCAGCAGGCGACGGCACCCATCTACACCAAGTCGTATGCGCTGCCTGCACCCTTCGTCAAGACCGTCGCACCAGTGGCTGCAGTGGCGCCTGTGGCTGCCGTTGCCCCAGTTGCCCGTGTTGCTGCACCTGTTGCTGTTGCTGCACCTGTGGTAAGCACCTATGCCGCTCCCGCACCTGTGGCTGCAGTGGCTGCGCCCGTAGCTGTCAAGCAGGTGGAGCTGGAATCCTCACCCCGCTACGACTTCTCCTACGGCGTGCACGACTCCCTCACCGGCGATATCAAGAGCCAAGTGGAGAGCCGGGATGGTGGCAATGTGGTTGGCTCCTACAGTGTCCTGGATGCCGATGGTTACAAGCGCACAGTTACCTACACCGCTGACGATGTCAACGGCTTTAACGCTGTGGTGCAACGTGAGCCTCTGGCAGTGGCCCGTGCCGCCGTCCCTGTGGCACCTGCTGTGGCACCTGTTGTGGCACCGGTTGTGACACCTGTTGCTGCTGCCCCTGTGGCATCTGCTGTGCTGCCCGCCCCCATCTACTACCCACAGCAGCAGCAGCACTTCTACCAGCCACAGCAGCTCCAGCAGCAGCAGCAGTTCTTCCAGCAGCAGCCCCAGCAGGAGAGCGAAGTTGTTGAAGCACCTCAGCAGCCCGAGCAGGAGCCCACGCCCATTGACTACAACGAGGAGCAGCAGCAGCAGCAGCAACAAGAACAGGAGCAGCAGCAGCAGCAGCAGATCTACCCTCAGGATCAGCAGTTCCCTCCTTACCCATCTGCCTCGCCCGCTCCCGCCGTAGATGATTCCGACTCCGATGTGGTTGAGGCACGCTCTGCCCCACAGGACGCCAGCAGCACCACTGCTGCCCCCGCTTCGGAAGCCAGCGAGGACAACAAGGAGCAGGAAAAGAAGTCGGCTTAGATTGTGATTGATTGGACACTCCCTAATACTCTAACTCTTTACTCCCAAAATAAAATCATCAACAAATTTAAAAATGCTTTGGTTTGATTTTTTGACTTATGCAAACGCGATGTTGCCAAACTTCACACTGTTCAATTAATTTCAAGTTTTATTTGTAGAATGTCATGGAAATACTTTCACATAGAAAATATTTTCTACAGTTTGTGAAACAAAACAGTAAAATATTTAAGTTCGACTACAAATAACTTTAAAGGGTGAAATCTTTGAGCGCAGTAAGTCTTCAAATACCTTTTACTCTCTTCTGTCATCATGACCGTAGCGAAAGAGGTGGAGAGGGGGGCCAGCTGAAAAGCTTTGTTGGAGCCCATTGGTCAGATAATTTTCAACGTGGTTTTATTATTATATACAACTTTTTTGGAGGTCTGATTTTAGTTTTATATCAATCAGTTAAAAACACAGTTTACCTTATTAGTTTTTCCATAAGTTTTAAATTTAATATTTAAATCTATATTATTTAAATATAGTTTAATTCATAAGTTTTAATTCTTATAATCAATCCCCGCTGTTTTTTGGCGGGAGGCGATGGAAAATGAGCTGACAATGAGCAAAGTTTGCAGATTCCGCCCATGTGGATGGTGTGTGTCTTGGCTGATTGCGTGTGGATTGTGTTTCTATTGTTGCGTTTAAAGTGATTGTTAGTTTCTTTGTAGGTTACAATTCGTAAGATAAATTACAAATAAACTTGACTGCCCATACCATAAATGTTCTTATGAACAGACTAGTTAGGGTTTAAATTTTTCATAGATTTAATGTACATCCAACTTGAGTTGCTATACGCCCTCTATTGGATGATTCAAGAAAACTACATGTTGATCGCAACATATGCCACCTATCGGATAACCACAAACACTAACATACTGATCACATGTAATAACAGAGTCTTTATAAGTGAATAACATATTACGCATATTTTATTAAGTTATTTAGCAGAGTAAATTTCAATTGCAATAAACTTAATTTTAATTGCATTTCAAATTCTCTACAGCAAAATAATTTGTACATAATTGGCACAATATCGATATAGTCAGCTGATTGGGCGCACAGGATTATCGGAACATATAGAATATCGATACAATATATAACAAGCAACCCTTGCAAAATCAAGCATCTTGTTTAAACTAAACGGAACTTTCTTTGCGCAAAGCAGGCTTTGAAATCGAACTCCGCTGCAGCATATTAACGCAACAATACAGTTATTTGAGTTCATCCAGTTTTATTTCGATTTTAGACGTGTTAACACGCTCAAAAATTTCTTTGTCCAGATAAAAATTTTAAATTATAGAAATTTGTTAGGATTTTAGGCAAAATTTATTGAAAACGAATTTCTCGCATCAATTCGGAATCATATTTTTTCATACATACAGCTTAAAGTAAAAAGGTGAGTTCAGAAAAAGGCACCCGTATTAATGGCGGTCCTCCGGTCTAGCGCGGTCTCCACTTGCACAGTTAAATGCAGCGCAGCTGTTGCTTTGTTGTTGCTGCTGCTGCGACGGCAACAGCAATAGCAACAGCGGCTGGTTTGGCCTTGTAAAGCCGGCTCTGCTGAGCGCGCAAAAGGTAGACGAAAAGGAATAAAGGCACACAACGAAGTGCAAAAAGTACGCACACAAACTCATTTTTGAGCGCTCACATGCCTGTGTGTGTGTGTGTACGCACTGTCTGTGTGCGTAGGGCAATCAAAGCAGCTCTTGACCTCAGCATCAGAAATTCTCTCTTTAAAATCATTTATTTTATTTCATTTATACAGCTGTTAACTTGTGATCGGAGTAATAATTGAATTTTGTATTATCCGAAATATTTAAACATGAGTAAATCGGACGCTAGCACACGCCAGGGCCACTACAAGGCTAACACAATCAATACCCAGGTAAGTTGGCGCGCGCGCGCATGCCTTTGTTCTCTCCTTCTTCCTTCCCCTTCCCTCTTTCTCTCTCTTTCATAACCTCACTTTGTGATTAATATTAAAACAGGACTCTCGGATGCGTCGTCATGAGGTTACGATTGAGTTGCGTAAATCCAAAAAGGAGGATCAGATGTTCAAGCGTCGCAACATCAACGATGAAGATCTAACCTCGCCCCTCAAGGAGCTCAATGGCCAATCGCCGGTGCAGTTGACCGTGGATGAGATTGTCGCAGCCATGAACAGCGAAGATCCAGAGCGTCAGTTCCTGGGCATGCAGCAGGCACGCAAGATGCTCAGCCGTGAACGTAATCCGCCCATTGATTTGATGATCGGCCATGGCATTGTGCCCATTTGCATACGGTTCCTCCAGAATTCCGGCAAGTAAGTGCACTCTACTGTAACTCTTATTCGTGCCACTTTAATTCCTTGCGTTTTGCGCAGCACAATGCTTCAATTTGAGGCAGCCTGGGCACTGACCAACATTGCCTCAGGCACATCGGAACAGACGCGTTGCGTCATCGAGCAGAATGCAGTGCCGCACTTTATAGCTCTGCTGCAGTCCAAGTCCATCAATTTGGCCGAACAGGCCGTCTGGGCATTGGGCAACATTGCTGGCGACGGTGCCGCGGCACGTGACATTGTCATTCAGCATAATGTCATCGATGGCATCTTGCGTCTGATCTCCAACGAGACTCCCCTCTCGTTTCTGCGCAACATTGTGTGGCTGATGTCGAATCTGTGCCGCAACAAGAATCCATCGCCACCATTTGACCAGGTGAAGCTGTTGTTGCCCGTGCTGTCCAAGTTGCTGCTTAGCACCGACTATCAGGTGCTGGCAGATGCCTGTTGGGCGCTCTCCTATGTGACTGATGATGACAACCACAAGATACAGGCCGTGGTTGATACGGATGCAGTGCCACGCCTGGTCAATCTTCTGCAAACGGATGAGCCCAGCATCATTGTGCCAGCATTGCGTAGTGTTGGCAATATTGTCACCGGAACGGATCAGCAGGTTAGTTTAAACGGATCAGTCAAACTTTCCCAGGCCTGTGGTTAACCAAACCGTCCTCCCCCTATAATCTCTACTCTTTACAGACTGACGTTGTCATTGCCGCCGGAGGTTTGCCCAAGCTGGGCATGTTGCTGCAGCACTCAAAGGGCAACATAGTCAAGGAGGCTGCATGGACAGTGAGCAACATAACGGCTGGCAATCAGAAACAGATACAGGCCGTCATTGATGCGGGCATATTTCATCAACTGCGCCACGTGCTTGAGAAGGGCGATTTCAAGGCGCAAAAAGAGGCCGCTTGGGCTGTGACCAACACGACTACGTCTGGCACTCATGAACAGGTCGTCGATCTTATCGAGAAGTACAAGATACTAAAACCGTTCATTGATTTGCTAGATGCCAAGGATCCGCGTACCATTAAGGTAGTGCAAACAGGCCTGTCCAATCTCTTTGCTCTGGCCGAGAAATTGGGTAGCACCGAGAACTTCTGCTTGATGGTAGAAGAAATGGGTGGCCTGGATAAGCTAGAGGCACTGCAGCAGCATGAGAACGAGGAAGTATACAAGAAGGCCTATGCCATCATTGACACGTACTTCAATACCGGCGACGATGAGGCCGAACAGGAGTTGGCGCCAAAAGAAGTTAATGGTGCACTCGAATTCAATGCCACACAGCCCAAGGCGCCTGAGGGTGGTTATACCTTCTAATTGACAGCGCATCAACCTTAAGAACATCCAACACACGAAGCTCCAACACCAACACCACCATCACCACACGGCAAACTATACAATCCTTAGCATATTATGCGACCGCGCCTACACAATTAACCCATTACCACCACCACCGACTAAGACACATGTTGCAACATAGCGAAAGCGGAGGCAATGACGGAGGCCAATTTGGATACTAACTCTTGTCTCATTTGCCTGACGCTTTTGTCTTCAAACAGATTTGAGATAGTTTTTTTTTGTAGTCCACACCGTAGGCCATGAAAACGCATCTACAGCACGTTCCCCCCACACATCCTCACCTTAATCGAGACCCGACACTGCAACTACAAGAAGGAAGCGCAACAGACTAGCTGTGCTGGCCAAGCACTTTCCGGGAACGTCGCCCGTTGCGTTCGCATGGCCAATGTGGACTCAGTATTTTTAGTGTGCACTCCAGATCAATTTCAAAATGCGCCCGCGCCCTAATCAAATTTTTCGGATATGTATTTTTGATACCCCTGTTTAGGATGTATTTAGTGTATTTATTGGAAACGTATATGTAATGTACTTTCGTGATTTCACACTTACCCACACTCGCTATACCTTATTAACCCATTTACATTTCATGCTATCCACAATCCCAATCCTTGTTCCTCCTCGTAAAATAATAAAATTATGTTGAATTAAATTTTGCCTCAATTTGTTAATTATGTTGCACTGCTTTATACTGGAACATCAACTACTGATATTTTACATTTTTTCGGTTTTTATAAATCTATCAAATATGAAGGACTTGCTATTTGGCATACAATTGGAATATAAAATTTTAAAATTTTAGCGTTTCGAAATGTAACCTTTCTTTTTGTTAAAACACCATTTTTTTTTTATACTTAACATCAACTTGCTGATTATTTTAAATATTTTGAACATGTTTTTATAAATCTGTGAGCCGTGATAAAAATACAAAGTCTAATGGTATACAACCATCAGATTATATAAATATATATCCTTTCATTTTTGTTTATTACATTAAATTTAATAACTACTTTTTACTTTATTATTTTAATTACTTATTATTACTTTTAATACTACGCATACTTAAAAACTAAAATTTAATCTAATTGAATTACTCGAAAAAACCGCACAGTAACTTCGAATGGGCAGCTGTTTTTGCTGATCCACTTCGGAGCTGCGTATCTGCAGTGAACACAACAATAGAACGAAGACCCTACTGTGCTAGATTAGATAGGCTGATTAAACAATAGAGCCGCGCGTAGTTACGTCTACGTGTTTGTGTATATCTGTGTGTGTGCTACAAAAACAAAGCGTGACTCAGTTCAATCAAGCGACGCATCGTATAGCGTGCAGCATCCCCATCAGTTCCATCAGCGGCAATTCTAGTGGTTTATCATTCTCGCCGTTAGAACTTTGGAAGAGTCTCCGATAGACAGCGGAGAGAAGAGTGCAGATCCAGAACTGAGAGAGCGAACGTCCGCAGTTGGCAGTGCGACGTCGCGACGTTCGTTCCGTTCTCCTCGATTGGGAATCGGGAGAGGAAATTATAAAAATAGATTCAATTTGTAGTTTGCAGAAAATTCGAAAAAGCTTTCCGCGACTCGGCAATGTGTCGTCATCAATGGGGGAAGGGGCCGACAATTAAATTAGCTTTGTTTTTCCTTTTTTTTTTGCTTCGCTCTCAGCGCGTCTAATGAAAATGAACATCTAGTTTAGTCGAATTCTGTGCGAAGCTGCGTGCGGGCGTTGATTCTTCCGACTTCTCCTCGTGGTGCTCAGTCTCATTCGGTTCCCTCGGTCTTTCGCCAAGTGTTTTATGTAATTTTTGTTGCTGTTTTTGTTTGTCGTGTTCGCAACGCATCGCGCAGCCAATTGGAATATTAATTTTTTGGTGGACAGGAAATCTTTTATAGGTACATTTAGAATATGTGAAGTGTTTTCAATATATTCAAGAAATTTTTAACTGTAGAATGCAGAAATATAAGAGATAAAATTTAAATTTATAGTATAGTATAACTTTGGTATAGTATATTAGAGGGCAGGAAATGTTTCATTAAATTATAAATGCACATCAATTTTATATTGAGTATTCGTGAAATATTTCTGGATAAATATTCATTCACATAGTAAAAATTTGCATCTCTATTTACTTCGCATGAGATCGTATATCATATAAAATATGATATATAAATAAAACTACACTTTCTCAACATTAATACCGTATATTAATGATGTCAATTAATGTCATTAATAAATGTGAAGAAAATAAAATAAACTCTTAATTTTCTGAAGGAAATAAATAAAAGTACGAAAAATTCCATTTTAAAATCGCCTTTATTATGATCGAAAATACTTTTGACACAGTTCAATAATTACAATCTGTATAAACTCACGAATCAATCAAAAGCGCACGATTCTGTGACCTCATGTTTAGCCATTGAAAATCCCCCGAGCATTCACCATCTGCCACTTGCCAAGCAGAAGATCTCGGTTCTCTACACAGACACAATATATGTCTTATACGTATAGCCACACTATATAGACAAATTTGCTCTACATCTTTCGCAAAATGCTCTCGAAGAGAGCAGAAGCGTTTCACACTTTTGACAAATTCATGATGTAATTAATTTCCAAAAGAAAACACAAAATTGGCACACTGAAAATAAACAATAAACAATGGGGGAGTGCGTACGAGAAGTAGCGCTACTTAGAGAGGAAGGTGGGCGACGACAAACCTAATTGTGCATGAACTAGGTAATCACCCTGTAAAAGAGAATTATGGAATATGTTAAGATGATTTTGAATTTGGTTTAAATTCGCATGTCATCTTGGCTTATCTTGTCTCTTTCCACAGAGTATTTCGTAGTCTCTTCTATTAAAATTTGTGTGGGAGGCACCGAAACCCGCTAAAAATTTGAGTGAGATTGAAAGTTGCCGAAAATTCTACTTCTATGCTAGTGTATACACTGTGTGTGTCTCTGTGTGTATTTGTGTGCACGATTGTGTTTTCTTTGCTGCGCGCAATGTCATAAAGTTTTTCCGTTTCGTGTTCTTTTTTGTGTACTTTTGTTGGCCAACCCCGAATAGTGTCAAGTTTTGTTGTTTCTATTGTGTTTTCATTGCCGCAATTGTCTCGGCCCATTGTTTTGCACTTTGTGATTCTTTAGCGGTATCCCTCCGATTATACCCTGTGAAAGTGTGCAAAGGGTATGAAGAGTCGAGATATGTAAATCTTTGGGCCAATCTTTAATTACATATTTTACGTTTTTTTAGTGAAAAAATGTAGTGAAATTTTAATTCCTTGAATATATATGTTATATAAAATTAATTTGATATTATTTTAAATATTTTTGAAACAATAATAAAATATAATTTTTAATAATCTAAAATATGAAATATTATATAAATAACCTATGTACTTGTATCTTATTAAGAGGCAACAACAAGTCTAGCATGTCTTCCCCCCACTTCTTCTTCATTTTCATTAGGTTTTCCGCCGTCAGCCTAGTGAAACGGAAGAAATTGAAATTCAATGTTCTAATAAACAAACGCAGTTTTGAGGCCACGGCCAAAAATTTTGGCCATTGAAAATGTTCCCTTTTTAATTGAACGGATTTAAGTAAAGCATTGAATTAAGCATCGCACTGTGCATGAGAGAATCGAAATATTAATAGTCTATTGTAGTATAGTATACCATATTGCAAGTATAGTATATTGCGATGTAGTACAATATATTGTAGAATCTTATTAGATTGTGAATTTTGGGCACATGTGTTTCGCATTATGCTGCAAGGGCGATAATCAAAAAATTCATATAATCTACACATGTCGACTATATCGTAAATAACCGCCACAGATTCTGTTCAAGATCATATTAAGGAATTTATGTGCGTGCACTTAATTGTTAAATCAGATTCATAGGAAATTTTCCTTGAAGCCCAAGAGTATAAAAAACATTTTATATTTATTTACGAGTATATTTCATAATTTAGCAATTGCGCATCTACTCAACTTAAAGGGTATTTTACCATGATCACACTGAGGATATTTCATACTATCCCTTTCTTTTATTCCTATAGTCACAATGAGTGCTGCACCAAATCCCAAGGCACCTGGGATACCGGAGGAGATCAAACTGGGTGCGGAGATCTTTCATAGCGTGGCCAGCACTGCGACAGATGAGAATGTGATTGTGTCGCCGCTTCTGCTGGAGGCGACGCTGGCGTTGCTTTTTCTGGGCTCCGATGGAGCCACGGCGGATGAGCTGCAGCGCTTGCTGGAGCTGAAGAAACGCTTTGCCAGCAATGCCAAAATGGCAAATTTCTATGCAGCGGAGCTAAGTGCAGCCACAAGTGATCCGGACACACGCATCGAGCTGCAGAACCGGCTGCTCATACAGCCCAGTGCGGGATCACAAATTGCCGATGATTTCCAGAAGATCGCTCAGACCTATTTCCATGCGACGGCGGAGTGTTTGGATCTGCAGCAGGCGGAGAAGTTGCGACGTCATGTGAGCGACAACATCCTGGCCAGTTTGGGTGGCGGCAATTGGAAGCAACAGTTGAGTGTTGAGGGTTCACAGTCTTTGCTGCTGTTGCTCGCTGCGCGGCTGCAGAGCAAATGGTTTCTGCCCTTCAGCGCTTACCGCACGGGGTTGTACGAGTTCCACAGCCACGCCTCCAAGTCTGTGCCCATGCTCTTCGATGATGATATGTTCGTGAAGTATGCCGAGCTGCGTGAACTCAATGCACGCGCCATTGAGTTGCCCTATGAACATGGCGAGGAACTGGCGATGCTACTTATCCTGCCCAATCAGCGGGACGTCACAGCTCTAACGGAACTGGAGAATCAAATACGTTCCTTGGACTTGGGTGCACTGCAGCAGCGCATGCAAATGGAGAGTGTACAGGTGCTGCTTCCCAAGTTTAGCATTGACTTTGAGTGCAGTCTGCGGCAGGCCTTGAAACAGGTGCGTAAATAAGCAATCGAAGTGTTTTAAAATTTAATTTGAATGATTGCGAAATTTAGAAACGTTGGCGGCGTTGCCAGCTACTTGAAGAAAATCGCGCGCGTATTGCCAACAATCTAAGAAATACTACGCATGCGTTGCCAACTTAATATAAAAATATAAAATACTGGCTTGGTATAATGTAAGGTATTTTAGCTTGCCAAATGTATGGTCACACGTGCGCGTGGCGACTGTCTAATTTAACGAATGCATTTGAATTCTCGTCTTTATAACTGTTATTTATAAATATTATAAAGAACATTTATTTTTTCTTGCTATAAATCAAATTCATATTATTTCCTCTGTTTGCAGCTGGGCTTCGCGGAAATCTTTGGTTCCTCTGCCAACTTCAAGCATTTGCACACAGCCGCCAACCTGCCCATTGTTGATGTGCTGCACAAACTGCGCATTAATTTGAACGAATCCGGCTCCGGGCCAGAGTCGCCACCGCCAGCAGCAGGTGTGTTTTTAGAAAATGAAATTGTTCGTATATATATTTCTATATAAAATCAACTTTTTTTTAGGCTACAAACCGATTGTGATCAGCAATTCCTCGCGCCAAAAGTTCTTCCGTGCGGATCATCCGTTTTTCTTTGCCATACGTGGCGAGAATGTGACCCATTTTATGGGACATGTTGTTAGTTTTTGAAGTGTCAGAGTAATAATAATCATAAAAATAATGATAATAATAATACATTAATTTTAACATAATCTAATCTGTACATGCTCGTTTCGAACAACAAATTAAAACTTGTTTTAGATTTTTTATAACAAGAGTCTTGAGTTTATTCAAAGATATATGTGTATGTATAATTTGTTTGTTACAGAAATAGTTCTGCTATGTTCATTAGTTTTACAATTATTGTATTTTGTAGAGCATTTCATCATTTGACTTAATTACTTGTATCGTTTTTATTTTTTTTATTTATTTGGTTTAGTTTTCTTTTTATTTAGGTCTAGGAAAATTGTTTTTAAATGGAATCAAAAAGTTAAACACATTTATCTTGCTGTAATGTGTTCACACGATCAATAAACCTAGTATTAATTTATTTAGTTACTTGGTTTTGATGTTTTAATTGTAAGTCTAGCTAAAAAATTGCCATTAGTTTAAATTCTTTCATTTTGCTTATTTGACACTAAATTTGATTTGATGTAGTTCGAATGATGTTTTTAAAATCACTTTACAGAGTTGTCATATTTGATTTGATGTCATGAATGTAAGTATGGAATTGTGTATGTTATGTGGATCGTATCGTAAGGACTCGAAGTTTTATTCACACGAAATTTAATGACAAAATCGAAGTCATACAAATATTTTTAATGTTCCTAAATGAAAACATTGAAATTGCAATGATACGGTTTTTAAATATTCAATATTTTCAATGCTAATATTTACAGAGCTATATTAATGTTCAAAGTATTTACACGGTTTTTAGAGAATATCTCTGGTCGACTATTCAGGGCTGGTATTTTTGGTATATTTTGCGATAGTTTTGGCATTACAATTTGCTGCTCTGCTGTTGTTGTGTCTCCTCACATTTCTTCTGCACCACGGCTGGGGGTGGTGGCGGAGGCGGTGTACCTGTGTCCACGTCAAGACTGCCTCGATTCAGCAAATAGTCCAAATCGTGTGTAATGCGATCCAGAGTTGCATCCCCCACCGAGCCTTTGCCACTGTCAACACCCGCCGTCTGCGTCGACGGCGTCACAGAGACGGTTGTGGTGGTCGTGCTTGTGGTGGAGACGACAGCAGCTACCATTGTGGGCAGCAGAGGGTCGAATGTGGTGCGTGATGTGGGCTCCAGTATGGTAACACGCTTCTGCGTCTTGGGAGTGGGCAATGTGGCACTGGAAATGATACCACCTCCACCCGACGCAGCCGCACCCAGAACACTTAGATTGCCACTTATGGTGGGCGGCGGCGGTAGCGTCGGGGCCGCCGACACGCTGAGTACAAAATCTACATACGGATTATGTTGCAGCGGCACGTAGTGCGGCGTGTTGCTCGTATGATGTATGCCAATGATGCTGTCTGCAAGTAAATATAGAAATACAAAAAAATGTATTTTGTTTGTATTTTATCGATTACTAGGGAGGCGTAATTTACACTATTTAATTATAAGTATGTGGACATACTTCAAATGAAAGCTAGTCTTTTTTTTGAGGTATTTAATCGATTACTGAATCGGTAACAGATATCAATGTGGCCTATGTACATTTCGATGTATTGACTTTAAGCAATTATTATCGATTACTTAATCGAACCAGCTTTATGGATGCAACTATGTTTATGCATATATTTATCTCGTTTATTTTCATTTTATATTTTTATTGATGCCCCTCCTCTCTTTTCACCTCTTTTGAGCACGACATTTATTTTTTTATATGCCCGATTTCCTTAATTGCTTACCTGCTGCCAATCCCTGCAGTATATCCAGTGTCTCCACGCCGACGAAGTCATCACACGCCGCCGTCGTATAATGTGTAGGCAGCATACGCCTGCCCAGGCTCCCCGTAAGTCCACCCATTGTGTAGGCATCGTAGGCATAGCCCAAGGCGCTGGCCGCCTCAGCGTTGCCGCCACTGAGCAGCGCACAGCAGCGTGTGGCCGGCGAGGCAGCAGCGCCCACCGTCAACGGCAGTTGTGCCTCCGTGCTGCTGACAACAGCACCCGCCTGGCAGCGCGGCGCCGTCGAAATGATTGTCAACGGCAGCTGAACGCCAGCGCCAGTCCCCGCTGCCACTGACAGCTCGAGTCCTTGCTTCGGCTGCAACGCTGCTGCGCCTGCCGAAGTGGCCGCAGCTGACGCCGCCGCCGCCGACGCTGCTGCTGATGATGTTGCCATACATTCGCTCTCCTTTTCCTTCTCATGGCTGGTGTAAACTGCAAGTGAATAAAGGTCAACGTGTCGAGGTGAGGTTAGTGTGCTGCTCTCTCCACTCATCTGGGCCAGTTCTTGGTACTTACAGCTCAGTGGACTATTGATACTGGCCGTCGTCGTGGTGCAGTAGTTCTCGTCCAGACTCGTTTTGCTTGTATTGAATTTGGTCTGCTTCAACGAGTTGTTCTGGCTGCTGCCATTGCTACTCAGGAAGGGTGGTCCACGCAGCTGGCTCTCTGACTTGATCACAAAGCAGAACAGTATGCCAAAGCCCTGGAATCAAAGAACAAAATGGAAAATAATAAATTTAAATAATCAAAGCTTCAATAGATATTTTAATTATTTAAGGGAAACAATGTTGTGTAGGAAGGGTTTCAGAAGTTCTTAACAGAGAGCTTCAAACGGGCTTTGACTCATCCTCTTTTCACCTTTAGAACAATTAACAGCAAGGTCTTTTTGTCGGAAACTCATACTGCGCCAATTACTGTGTATGCCCAATCTGTTCTCGTTTACCTTCTATTATAATAAAGCAATTAAAAGTACATTAAAAACTTAGACAAAAGAAAACGGTCTATCGTTTACAATCGAAGCTCATTCCGATTCAGTTGTCTTCTGACAGAGGTAGCAAGCACATTGACTGTATTATAACAAAAAATATAAAAAAAAATTAAAAGTTTTTATAATTTTATTTAAGCATTGTTATTATTTACTATTGTCGTTATTTTATTTCATTTCGATGAACTATTATTCTCTGTAAAACAATTATATATTAATTTATACTATATTTTTTCAAAGTTTTTTTAATTCTGAAAATATTTATATAAGCTTTTTATTTTATATAAACGAGAAAATACATGAATTAATTCAAACATTAATTCAATATTGTTTTTTTTTTAAATATTTTTTTATTTTATTATTAGTAGTAAAAACTAAATAGATATTGACATACTTTCTCCTTAAGATTACCTGAAGCAATAAGGAAGGAATTTAGGCTCGAGCAAAATGCCAAACTCAGCTGTAACCTTCGACGATTTTCTGGGCCTGCCCGTCTACTTCTACAACACGATCGGAATCGAACCTTACGAGTCCAAGAACAACACCGTTGCCTGGAGACGTTGGCTTTTGTTCAAGTTCCTATTTCTAATAGCCAATTTGAACTTTGTACTTGGACTCGAGATCGCCTTTATAGTGAGGGCTTTCAATAACAGCGAACTCTTTGTGGAAGCATGTATGGTTATGGCCTACATAGGATTCGTTTGTGTCGGAGAGCTAAAGATGCTCACCGTGTGGTGGCAAAAACCTAAGTTGACATTTTTGGTACAAGAAATGGAGTCGATCTTTCCAGAATCTCGGTTGGAAGTGCAGCAGCAATATCAGATTGAAACATATGCAAAGCGTTGTCATTTCTTCACCAGAGCCTTCGCATTTCTATATCTTTTCCTGGTTATCACCTACAATCTGTACGTGCTTATACCTTTTCTGGTGCACCGCTTCATACTTCATTCGCCAGAGGTTCAGATGGTTATGCCCTACACTCCGGTCTCTCCTTGGGATCTGGAGAAAGGTTGGGGTTTCTGTTTGATGTACTCGCTTCAGGCCATGGCCGGATACACTTGTACTGCGGGCAACATGTCCAGCGACATCTTAATCTTCTCGGTGGTCATTCAGGATATTATGCACTTTGACTATTTGTCAAAGTCATTGGAAGAATTCAATTTTCAGGGCGATGAAGTGCGTAACGGAAGGGACGAGGACCTTAAGCTTCTGCAGAAATTGGTCGCATATCATATCAGGCTGTTGGGGTAGCTCAACATCCATATAATTACTATATATTTTATCTAAAAAAATCCTCTTTTATAGTCTTACGGATGTCATAAACAGAGTCTTTGGCTTTCCGCTTCTCCTCAACTTTATGGCATCTTCTCTTCTGGTCTGTTTCGTGGGTTTTCAGATGACGATTGGACTGAGTCCCGAGCAAGTTTGTAAATTAGCTGTTCTTCTGGTCGCCGCCACATCGGAGATTTATCTGATTTGCTATTTTTCCGACCTACTGATGACTGCAGTAAGTATTTTTCGAAAGATTTTATATGGTTCTATTCCATGAAGTACATGGAAAGTACAATTCTCTTTTTTAATAGAGCGAACGTGTTGCTTCGGCCGTGTACGATATGCAGTGGTTTCTTGCCGATCAACGATTTAAGAGAATTCTAATTTTTACTGCTCAGCGCGCACAGAGTCCCGTTTTCCTGAAGGCAACAATATTCTTGGATGTCACCATGCAGACCATGACTATGGTATGCGCATTGGAATTATATTGAATTTTCCTACTTCTCATATATTTTACTTTTTTAATTTAGTTCCTGCAAATGACATACAGGTTCTTTGCCGTTATACAAACTATGTATCAGTAAACCAAAAAAGAAAAGATTCAAAAAATTATAAAGAATATAATTATGTAGTAAAAACTTTTATAATGCACATTATAAGCAACAATTTAATAAAATTATAGCAAGTCACCGCTGCAATAAAATAAAATACCAGATTTTCGCTTATACCTTTCTTTTATTTTGAGGTCTTGGGAATATCTGAACGGTTTCTGGTACCCATTAAATTGGCCACAGGGTACACTAATGACTCTATTGGCAAAGTCAGCTCAACAAATCGTTGCCCGACGACAACTATAATTTGCAGAATGAATAATGCAAGAGCCCCAACCACAAGCAGGTCCTAACTGCTGAGGCATACCCTGCCGTACCTGGCTTCGGCTTAATTAAAGCAAACTATGAGGTTTGCAGAGCTGTTTTAACTGACAGTTAGCTGAAGAACTCAAAGGGATTCTTTTTAATGAGATACATATCTAATTTACATTATACATAAGAGATCTCTCTTTATAGGATGGTTGCAAAGAATAAAATTTGAATTTCCCCAGTAGATTATATTTAAAATCTAAATTTCCACTTTGAATCTGACTTTATTTTTAACAGAATTTTAAGCTATCTGCTTAGTTTTTTGGGTGAGTTAGATAAACTTTCAATTCACTTGCGCTAACTTCTAAATGGCCTTCTTCTTTAGCATATATTACATATACCAACTATCCATTCAATTTTCATGCACAGAATTACTTGAATAGCTGTGGAAACTATACAATTAAAAGTCGATTACTCTTCACCATTGCGCAATGCAAAATTTTTCACGCCTTCGGTTATGAAATCCCTTTTGAATTCAGTTGGCATTTGTCCGAGGTGTTAAACACATTGAACTTATTTTAAAAACAGGGAACAGAAGAACCTAAGAGAAAGACTAGTAAACGAGGATAAAATTCATTATAATGCCTTCATTCTTAACTTTATTCGAAACGCCAAGCGCGGCTATTACTTTTGAAGATTTTATGAGGTTGCCAGTGTTCTTCTGGCATACGGTCGGAGTGGATCCCTATGAAACGCTCCATGATAAGAAAAGCAAGCTCTGGCTCTACACAAAGTTCCTTTTTATTGTGGTCAATCTGAACTTTGTTTTCGCCATGGAATTGGCTTACTTGTACGTCTCGTTTAAGAATGGAGAGAACTTCTTGGAGGCTACAATGGTTGCGGCCTACATATCGTTCGTCAGTGTGGGAGAATTGAAGATCTTAACCGTGTTTCGTCAGAAGAAAAGGCTAACGGCATTGGTTAAGGAAATGGAGGCCATGTTTCCTTCGTCAAATGCAGAGGATCAGCGAAAATATCAAGTCAAGGAGTACCTAGAACGTTGTAATCGCATTACCAGGATATTGGCCTATCTATTCATGCTGCTCGCTGCTGTCTACAATCTTTTTATGATCCTACAGTTCGTCATCCAGCAATATGTGTTTCATAGGGAAGATGCGAAGATGGCTATGCCCTATACGGAAATCTCCCCTTGGAGTATCGAAAAGAAGTTCGGTTTCGTTGTGATGTATGTGCTGCAGGCAGTGGCGGGTTACACCTGCATAACAGGACAGTTATCCAACGATATTCTTATCTACGGCATTGTTATCCAGGATATAATGCATTTCGATTATTTGTGTAGGACCCTTAGGGAGTTTAAGATGGAAACTGGAGAGGTAGAGAATGGATATGAAAAAGATCTAAAACAGTTGCAGCAACTCATTGCGTATCACAATAAGCTTTTGGGGTAAATCAAATCGCATCGGATCGGATATACTTTTCTTTCTATACCTTATCTCTCTTCTATATTTAGCATCTCAGATGTCATCAATGAGGTTTTCGGGGTTACCTTACTCTTGAATTTTCTTTCCTCCTCGGTACTGGTTTGCTTTGTGGGCTTTCAGATGACCCAGGACCAAAGTCCCGAAATTGTTTGCAAACTGGCTGTGTATCTTGTGGCGGCTACTGTGGAGATATATCTGCTCTGCTTTTTTAGTGATTGGCTTATTAGTGCCGTGAGTTAAGAATTCTTTCAAAGCTTAGATCTAAGATTTCCTAATCCTTTTGCACACCCACACACAGAGTGAGGGTGTCGCTTCGGCTGTCTACGAAATGGATTGGTACGCAGCAGATCCACGGTTCAAGAAAATGCTCTTGATTATTGCTGTTCGTGCTCAGCACCCGGTGTTCTTAAAGGCCACCGTCTTCTTGGACATATCTATGGCAACCATGACTATGGTGAGTTACTGAAACGAGTCTAACTACTTCTTAACGTTTCTGTGCTTTTCAGTTTCTGCAAATGAGTTATAGATTCTTCTGCGTCATTCGCACAATGTATAACTAGGCGAAAGCTGGAACAGACTATCTAACAGCTCATTGGAATAATGTTTATCATTAGTTTTTTTCTTTAACACCTTGCACTTAGTGGAACTAGTTTCACACTTATCATAGATGTTCACAACAAGTTCTTACTCAGCTTTAAAATAAAGAATTTAATGTCGCTTACGCCTTTCTTAAATGGGTTGATTTGGAAGCGAACAGCTGAACGATTTCAGAAAGCCATTAAATATACCGGAATCGGTCAGAGTAAGCAATAAATAACTCTATTGGCAAAGCTGGCACAACAAATCGTTGTAGGCTAACGACAACTATAATTTGCGAATGAATAATTCACGAAGCGCAACCACAAGAGGTTCCCAACTACCGATGCGTACGCGCGTTGTGTCCAGCCTTCTTAAACATAAAGGCAAACACATGTTGTGGTTTTGTAAACACGGAAAGCCTTTACTCAATTTATGTATTTCTAATAAATCTTGCGGTTTGTTCAATTTCCTGGTGCTCTTTGGGGTCCTCAGGTCAAGTTTCCGAATGTTATTCCTTCAGTATCTTCTGAGAATTGGGCTGACAATGTTTGGTAATCAGGTGGCCAAGGTCGAATCGGCCCAAAAGTTTGTTACCTTCAATGACTTCATGAGTCTACCCTTATTCTTCTATCATACGGTCGGAGTGGATCCCTATGAGTCGTCTCATTCCCAGGCTGTATCCAGTCGTTGGCTCAATGTTAACTTTCTGGTGCATGTCACGAACATGGGATTCAATTTCTTCTTTGAGTGCGCCTACGTGTTGCTCTACTACAAGGACAGTGAGCACATTGTGGATGTCTGCATGACTATTTGCTACATTGGATTCGTATCGGTTAGTCAACTGAAGACGATCAGTGTGTGGCGTCAGAAGGCCAAGCTGAGTGCCCTTATTCGTGAAATGGAATCGATCTTTCCACTGCCAACGCGTGAGGAGCAGGAGAAGTACCGAGCTGATTTCTATTTACGACGTTGTCGCTTCTTCTTGCGCGGCTTCAGTGGACTCTACCTGGTACTGGTGATTACATACAGCTTCTATATCTATGTACGATATGCCATACAGCACTGGCTGCTGCACTCAGATGAAGCGGTCAAGGCAATGCCGTATTTCTCGCTCTCGCCATGGAACTGGCATGACCACTGGAGCTATTATCTGATGTACTTTCTCCAGGTACTGGGTGCTTACACCGCCACAACGGGACATATATCGGCGGACATATTGATTTACGCTGTCAATATGCAGATTGTTATGCACTTTGATTATCTCTCTAAGGCCCTGGAAGAGTTTCGCACTCAGACGGGGAAGGTGGCGCAAGGCTATGCCAAGGATCTGAAGTTATTGCAGAATCTCATAACCTACCATAACAAGCTATTGGGGTAGGCCATATTTTCTGATGAAGAAAGAGATTATATATTTTTGCTTAATCCTTTTCAGTCTCTCGGACATTATGAACGGCGTCTTTGGTATTCCCTTGCTGTTGAACTTTCTTACCTCTTCGGTTATGGTCTGCTTTGTGGGCTTTCAGATGACGCTGGGACTTAGCGCGGATCACACCGTCAAACTGGCCCTTTTTCTCATCTCCGCCTTATCGGAAATCTATTTGATTTGCTATTTTAGTGACTTGCTAATTATGTCGGTGAGAGATTTGTCTTGCTTGGAGATATTCTTGGTTTATTTATCATTCTTTTCAGAGTGAGGGTGTCTCTGCTGGGGTTTATAGAATGTGTTGGTTTGACGGCGATCCACGTTTCAAGAAAATGCTTATTTTCATAGCTTCGCGAGCTCAGAAACCTGTTTGCCTGAAGGCAACTGTATTTCTAGACATCTCAATGGAGACCATGACTATGGTAAGTCGGATTCAGAAAGGGAATTTCTAATTTGAGTTTAATGTTTAATTCATTTCATGCAGTTCTTGAAGATGTCCTATCGATTGTTCTGTGTGATACGTACAATGTATCAGTAAAGTATCTTGGAAACATTATCTATATATTTTATCTATATCTGCACTGTAGACATTTATGACAGCATCGATCTGTGTTAAAGTTCCTCTGCAATTTCAAAATATGTACCGGACTAGAAGGAATGGCTTCTTATGAGGCTCACCAATTTTAGTCTAGTTTAGTCTATAGTATTTTTATCACTTCAATAAAATCTATCGCAATATATAATTGCTGTACTATCCTATAGTACACAAGGTATAAAGTCCCTATAAGTGGCATCGCACACAAACTGTGTGCTTCAAGACTCTCATTCGAAGACCTTGATAAGGAGCCCGTATGCACATAAATCGATGCCAAGGAATATGCCTACGCCTCTGTTCGACTCCGCTTAAGGATTTTCCTCTACTTGCCGGCCCAGCTCCCTCTTAATTACGGCGCACCGGCGACTTCGGGCTACGATTTCCAATGAAATTAATTACACAATTAGCGCTTAAGTCTACCATACATACAGAGAGCCAACAACAGAGAGAGTGCGCCGTACAAAGCGAGAGGGGAATAAACACAGAGAGAGAGAGAGAGACAAAGAGCTTTCGCTCGACCAAATGAAACAATTGCATAATTATCATAATAGTGGAAACAGCATCTGCGGCTCCGGCTTTCTGAGTACTGTAGGCAACAGATTTAAGATGAGGTCCCTCCGGTACCTCATGTCTGTTCCGTCTGTCTGCTACGTGCGTGCGTGCTGCGGCCCTTTAAATGTTGTCCAATTAAGTGGGCTGCTTATAAATAATTAAACATGTGAGCACGAGTCTGGGCCCAATGCGTTGGCCAATCGATGGCCCCTTCTAATAGCCTTGAGTTGGCCAAATAATGTGGCGTGTTGCCTGCGATTTGCATGGAACTTGTGACTGACTATGAAAACCCTTTAAAGAATGTAAAAACTTTGCAACTTTAACCCTTCTTTGAATTTAAGTTATATTTTTATAAGATCTTATTTAATATTATGTGGAAGTTTTTCAGAGTTATAAAATAACTCTTTTATTATTTTGTTCATATTTATTTTTCTATTGATATTATTTATACCAAAAGTTGTGATAGGGTATCTTGATGTTTTCTATGCTAAACTTTGCTCCTTGTATCTTTTCTCGTATATTCGTATAATCAGTTATTCCGAGTGCTCGCCGAGACATCTTAAAGGTCTGGATAAATCTTGCTGTTGCTAAATTATTACGATTACGTGTGCATGTCTGTGCGTGCACTTGACGTTCAATAAATTCAGTTTAGCCAATCCGAAGTATAAATTATAAAGTATGTTTCACACTACAATTTGTACATTCAGATATTTAAGATTAGATATACACAAATTGATGTTATATATATAATAATAATAATAACAAATTTATAATATATTTATTCTTTTGTTTTGGCTAATTATTGTTCCTTTTTGATTTTTATTTTAATTATAATTGTTGACATTTCAATAAACTGTTATCAATGATCTGGCATCACTGCCTTTATCGAAATGTTAATTAACAGAACAGATCTGCATACCTTCGATAACACTTATTGCTAAGATTTTTAAGGTTATGTGTTCGCATTTGAATTTAAATATTGTTGTTGATCATTTTAATGTCAAGGAAGTGCAAATAAACCCTTTCTTTCTTGTTCACCATTTATTATTTATATTTATGTATATATTTTAGCTCTGCAGCATATTGGGCAACACACCTGGAGTGCGATTGCACCCAGCTGCGAAAAATCAGGTGCTCTTATTTAATTTACACAGCAAATCAGTTGGAAAACAAAAAAGGAAAGTAAACAGAAGGGAAAACCAAAGTGAAAGTCGAGTGGAAAGTCAACAGGAAAAAGGCTTCTTTGGCGGCACTTTGATGACGAAGATGGCAAGCTGAGCCAAAGGTAAAGGTTAATGCAGTGAGTGGTTTGTGAGGTCGCCCGGGAGGAGCTGCTGCGGGAGGCGTGGCTAATGTTGCCCTAAGAGTCTGCGTTGATTTGGCATGCATAATTTGTGAGGTGGCAGGCGTAAAAATATGCAAGCTTTGCACTTTGATGAAATATGCGCGCGAATGGAGGACACAAAGTGGAAGGAGGGAAATAAAAAATGTTTCAAGAAAAACGCAAGAAAACATGATGGAGATTTGCATAAAATGCGAATCAGTTGCTTAATAGTTTTGTTGTTGACAAACTAATCCCAGCGTTGCGTAACTCAATCAGCATAAAAGGGACAAATGCCATAAAATCAAGCATACGCCGTGTGGCTCGCTCTTCTCAACAAACATTATGCTTATGCGCTTAATTATATAGCAATCTATCTGGCGACTTACCAATACGATGCACGATACGCCGAAGGGATATGCCCATAAAGTATCCGGCGCTGAATTAACGTAGACTATAAAGCATCCGTCTGTGCAGAGTTTGAGCAGGAGCAATCCGCCAGCTCGGTAAAGCAGGCCAAGTCTATGAGAGAGAGAGAGTGGAAGAGACATACAGCGTGAGTGTGGGCGAAGGAAATTAAAAGCGTGAGGGCCGATTTAATGGTTTATGTTTGTCTGGTCGCTATTCCGCTTCCCTTTCCCCCCCGTTCTTCCTGTCATCCCTCGCCAATTTTTGCTATTTTCATATTTTCAGCTAAGGCAGCACAAAAGGGAAATTAGTTTTTGCTCGCGAGCCAAGAATAACTTTCTGTTCTGTTTTGGGTTCTTTGACATATCGGCCGCATTATGGCATCAGTCCATAAAGCTAACGGTCTCTCTGTTAACAGTTACGTCCTTCCAGCTCCCCTTCTTGGCATAATCAGTTTAAAGCCAGCGCTGGTTTTTCATCTTTTCCTGCGTCTTCATCGTTTTTTATTTTGATTGCATTTCTTCGATTTCTCTTGTGGCCATTGAGCCCTTTTTTAGTCTTTTTCTACGCTCCTCGACAAGTCGTTGCAACTTTTTCCCTATGTATTTCTTTACTAACTGCACTAGAGAGGAGCTCTGTTTTAAATGAATTGTTTCAAAATTTAGTGCTCGGTAATACTATAAAATTGCTATCGACTACGATAACTGCCAGTTTTGAATTAATATAATCTAACGACTAAATTCAGTTGTATTTACCGATAAACAGCTATCGAGAATTGACTTCAGATGGTTTTAATTGAAGTATTGGACTAGAAAACTTTGATTGTTGTTAAATTTAATTGACCAGTTCGATCAAATGCTATAACTACTATCGATATTTTTCCCTTAAGCAAGAGACTTTTGACTAGTTATCCCAACGATAACTCTAATCAATATAAGTTATAATATATAAAATGAATTTTAAATCTATCGAGTATTTAGAAACAATTTCGATAAAGAGCAAAAGTGATTGCTGACCTTTGTTTCTTTCTTATCGATTATTTTTTTATCGTTAGTTAGACCATGTTTATCGTGTAACCTATCGCACCCTCACGCTGCCATCGCCAGCTCATAGTCGCCTCTGGGCACACTTACCGCCTGCAGAGCGCCATATTGAATTTATCCAAGGGATGCGTGTGCACATTGCGATTCTTGTGCCACAACCACAAAAGTTTCTTCATTAAAATGACAAACAGCGCGAAGAAGAGTAGAATGAAAAGCAAATCGATGCAAATGAAGAGAATGAAGCTCAGCGATGGCGACGCCGCCCCAGTTGCTGATGTTCCGCCCACGCCGGATGTGAATGCCGCTGCCTGCTCGTGGGCGGGTAAGGGGGCGCGGCTCCAGGCAACGGGCGGCGCCAGTTGCTGCTGCTGCTGCTGGTGCGGCCAAGTCGAAGCCGCAGCTGTCACAGGACTAAGATCGTGATTGAGACCGAGACCAAAACCGCCGCCGATGCTGTCGCTGGTGCTGGTGATTGATGTGAACACGGACGCAGATGCCTCCGTTGTGGGGGGTGCGACCGCCTGCTCGTTGCATTGCCAAGCAGCGTCTCCGACTCGAGCAGCAAATTGTCGCCGTTGAGTAGTGTGTGAGTGGCATAATACACATCCGCATCGAACTCCTCCTCCTGGTGTCCGTTTCCTGTGCCGTTCCTGCCATTGCCTGTGCCTGCTCCGTCGTCATCCATTGTTGGCCTAGTCCAGAGCAGCTCGAGCCACCAGTGTCGCGGCCACTTGCCTATGATGCTGCAGATGAGCGGCGAGGCAATGGCGAACAGCAACGGCAGCAGCCAACTAATGCCAATGGCGCCGCGTATGCCTGCCGCGCCGGGGCTGCTCGAGATGCCGCCGCCGCCACCGCCGCCAGTAGCAGCAATGGCGGCGGCATTGGCCGCCAGCTGACGACTGCGAGTGCGATTGCCATTCGGTGCACGCGAGGCCGGGCCAACTGCCTCCGGCGAGGGAACGCTGCTGATGATATTGTTCACGCTCTCGCGCCGCTTGGTGGGCGTGCCCGACTTGCTGCCCATTTGCAGATACTTCTTGGGCACCACCTCCGTGTGGATGACCAGAGCAATCGCTATCAGTGTCGAGATGCTCAGCAGCAGCAGCGATGCCAGCGTGCTGCTGATTATTGCATGCCAGTTCTGCAAAAGAGAGAGAGAGAGAGAGTGTGAGTGAGCGAGAACAGGAAGGAAATTATGCGGCACATTTATAATGCTCCAGTAAATGCCACATTGCTGTGCCGTGGCTTCTGCAGATGCTGCATCATTATTTTTAATTAAATACTACATAAAAAACGTTGTCATCCGATTACAGCAACAACAACAGCAGCAGTGGCAGTGGGAGTGTCAGCGACACCCTGTATCCCTGGGCAGCCACTTTTCGCACCCGCCAAAGATGTCATCAAAATTTGACACGTGCCTCAGGCATAAATTATTTCATTGGCGCTGCGCAAGTTCAGCGTATCCAGCGCTGTCCGCTGTGGACATTGCTTATTAAAAAGTTATAAAACTCGCTCGACTCCAGCTCGAATATTATGCAATTTTTTTAGCACCCTCCCCCCGCCCGGTCTTTCTGTCTGTCTGTTTTCTCTGTCGCTTTTAATGTGCCCTAAGCCAAATTGTATCACATTTCGTCAGGCGGCTGCGAGGCGACAAATTCGTAATTGGTTTAGGCACTGGAGTCCAGTCCCGAGTTTATTATGATTTTTAGTATCTTTTTTTACAGTTACTTTGCTGCAGCTGCATAGATAATGCTTTAAGTTTACTTATTCATAAAGATTGTATGTTATTTGACTAAAAATAGCTTTTAAATATTTGTAAATTACAATATGACTTGCTTGGAAATTAAAATTTAAGAGCTATACAAGAGGCCGAGTGTCTTGTGTTGCATACTTTTCGGCGCGGACAGAAAAATCTGTGGGTAAATTTCTTGAATAACTTCTATGTTTTTTAAGCGATCGGAACTGAATTTAAAGTTATAATTTCATTGGTGATAATTTTTAAACACAATAGAAATAAATTAATTAATTATTAAACACAATAAAAATAAACACTCTGGCTTTTAAATAAAAGTTCCAAGCAAGATTTATGCAATGAACTGCAAGATTTTCTATATTTATTCAAACACTTTAAAATATTAAAGTTATCTATTGAAATGCATTCACCTGGCTGAGCAGATGCCTCACTCTGAGCGCCACAAGACGCTGATTGAAAAGGTGTTTTTCCTTTTTGCTGCCTTTTCCTTTCAGCTTGTTGCATAAATCATGCGGCTTATTGAACTTTTGTTCATAACTGAAAACCGCAAGCAGATTTCACTCTCGGCTTGTGGCCATATGCAAGGTTGGTTAGGGAATGGAGGGGTAAACCAAGCCGGGGCAAGGAAGCCGCCATTAACCAAATTGAAAGCTAATACATTTCAATTACACATACAGTTTACCCTGCAGTAGAGTCAATATGAGATTTGCAATAAGAGAAGGGATCGGGGAAGGAAAGGAAAATGCGAAAAGGAATGAGGAAAACGAAGATGGGAAGTTATTGTGGCTTTAATATGCCAGCCACACTTCATTACATTATCTGGCTTCCTACTTTGTGTTTTGCACTCACGGAATAAGCAAACACAAACACAGCAACATTAACACAGCAAACACACAAACACACACGCACGTGTATAAACATAAATAAACTGTTGAATTTGCATTTGATCAAAAACTTTATTGATTTGCAAGGAAAACTTCGTAAAATATCGATGCAATTTGGCTCATTTATAGTGGAAGACTGAAGAGGAAAAGTATTTATTTAGAATTATCAATCTGCCACAGCTTAGAAAATATTATTGTATATTATATTTTAATAAATGTATATATCGCTTATATGCTTTATTTAACCTGTGCACTAACATCGTACAAACTCAGTTAGGAAATCTCTTGAAACTGAAGGTCAACTGGAAGCCTCTTCGTCTTCTGTTTTATGTCTCGCCGCGTCTCAAGACGCCAACAAAATTTGGAAAACTTTTTAATTTTCAATTCTCACAGCGTAAACATATTTTTCTTTACTGTTTTTTAATTTTTGTTGTACTTATTTTACGTGTATTGTTTCGTTTCATTTACGAAAATATTATGAGTTAAGTGCGCTTAAAAGCTTTCACCTTTCACTCGGCGGCCACGCGGCGTATGCGTTATTTATTTTATTCGCATATTATTTACGATGTGTTGTTGTTGTTGCTGCTGTTTCCCTTTGCTCTTGGTGGGGAAATTGCATTTATTTATGCACAAATTGCATGCAGTGAAATAAGTAAAACATATATTTATTTTAATTTTATTTGTTGTGTGTGTGTGCGTGTGTGTGGGGGCGTGTGTGTGGGGGCGTGTCAGGCGTCTCTGCAGCTGCGACACGTGTTTTAAACCATGCAATTTGCATATGTCTTTGCGGTCTGTCGCGTGTCCTTCTCTCTCTCTCTTGCTCTCTCTCTGTCCCTGTTTGTCTGTTTGTCTCTCCGTCCGCCTGTCCATTTGTCCACGCGTCCTTTTGTCTTTTTCATATTTTAATAAAGTCCTTTGCATATTTGCATGCAATTAATGTGCCAGCAATAACAATATTTACGTGCGCCTCGCATTATTGAGTCAATCTGAGCGCATTGTGCAACGCGCCGCACGCCCGAGAGGCCGGCGCAACTTCTTACGTAAGTCGCTCATTAAAATATGGCTTAAAGTATTGTACACACATACAGACACACACACACGCACACACAGAGGAGTGTGGCACATATGTGTCTCAGTTGTCTTTGCGAGGAGAAGCTTAGCTGCAGCACCCGCTGGAATATCACTTGAGTCAAACGGAGCAGCCTCTAGCGCAAGCTTCTCCTTGCCTGCACCTCTGCTTCCCCCTCCCTCTACCCCTTGCCTTGGGCTTCCCGTGCCAGCACTATCTACTGCCACAACTGGTCGCCTTTGCCTTTGACAATGCTCGAAATTCCCCCGACTCTTGTTGTCTTTACATTTTCAATTGCACAAACCTTTTTTCCCCTTCTTCCCTTTTCCCTACCTCCCACGCCTGCCCTTCTTCGGCTTTGTTGTCGCATTTTATTTGCCTTTCATTCATTTATTGCTCTGCTGTGCTTGTTTGCCACATCGGCCCAGTTTATTACTAATTCAAAAATGTTACATCTTGTTAGCAGCTTGCGAAATATTCGGGAATTATTCGGGTCGTATTTTTTTTTTCTTTTGCTGTTGTTTTGTTTTTCGCGGCTTCACTCTAGAGATTAAACTGCGAACAGTTTTATATTTTGTTTATACGCACTTCATTTTTTGTTTTATTATTTAAAAGATTTTGCCCTGGCCTTGATTCCTTTGGGGGATTTGCAGCGTTCTCTGGAATAAACCTTGTCGTATTTGCGCGAAATTGAAAATTTTGCGCGTTTATGTTAATATTAATTTCGACTTTGGCGATTTTCTCTGGAGAACTTTGCCTCGCCTCTCTTGCTCTCTCTCTCTCGCCTGGCTTTTCTTTGTGCTGTTGACTTTTAATTTGCTTTACTTGCACTTGGCTGGCCAACAGGTGGGCGTGGCTAGGGACGGGAGAGTAAGAAGACTTTATAGTGCCGACGGGATTTGTATTTCATGAATTTTCTCTGTGTTTGCCTTCTCTGTGTGTGTGTGTGTGCCAACGTAAACTGCTAACTGTAAATTATAATATTTACAAATCCCGTCCGACTTTATTTGCCCGACGACAAGTTAATTTATTTTGCCGACGTTGACGATTATTATTGTCTTTATTATTATTATTATTATTATTATGAATATTGTTTGAGCTGCTGCCTTCTTCTGTGGCTTTATTTATTTGAAAGCTTGCCCGCATACTTTCCCAAATTACTAATTATAATATTGCTGCTCCTCCCAAACAATTTGTTGATTATTATTTACCGTTTCAGGGGTCTCAAGTTCGCCTTGCGCCCTAATGGACTCGAGAAGAAACTTCTTTATTCGTCTGCAAGTTGCCTTACTCCAATCGCAGCCCAACGCTTGCAACACTTTTGTTTTTGTTAATTTTACTCTTTGTATTTTTATTTTATATTTATATTTGTCTGTACTGCCTTTTGCCTTTGGTATTCGGTTTCGGTTTCTCTTGCTATTGTTGGCACCGCCTCAATTTATTTGTGTATTTATTTTGCTGTAATTAAATTTTACGCTTTGGTTGCGTTCGCACTGTGGCAGGCAGGGAAGTGAGTGGAAAGAAGGAGAGAGTGAGAGAGAAGTACTCTGAACCGCATTCGAAATTGCAGCGTAGTCTGAGAGTATGTACCGCATTTAAGAGCAGCCATTTTAAAGCGAAGCAGTACAATTGTCGGAAAAATAATTGAAAGTTTTCTCTAGCTTCCTAGAAAAATTATTTTCTCTTCGTTTCTAAATAAATTTTGCATAATTTAAAGTTCCTAGAAGCCGAGCAGTTTAAATATTATTGATGCTGCTTAGAAGTATGCAACACATTATAATTAATGCACTGAGAGAACACAAATTTTTACCCTTTCACTTGTCACTCTTTTAAATACACTAATTCTATTTTAAAATATTGTCCCTTAAATGCATTTCACACTTACCACCGGCAGCATTTTCATGAAACCAAGCAAATAAATGAGCATCACACTCGACGTGGATATGCAGAACTGCATCTTGAGGAAGGTCACTGCGCACTTGCGATTGCACCAGATGGGCAACAGGATGAGGAAGGCCGAGCCGCACTGCAGCAGGCAGCAGGCACAGCTGACGATCACAAAGATTGGACGCTGTGGGGCATTCGAGTGCGCCGACTGTGGGAGAGAGAGAGAAGGGAGAATCCAGTTAAAATTTGTCGTAAATTAGCTCAAAAATAAAAGCGAGCAAGGTCGAACTAAACTCAACTGCAGCTGTTGCCAAGTTCAAAATAAAACTAATAAAAATGAAAGTCATGAAATTGCTCAAAGAAGCAGGAAGCCATAAATCAAGAGCATTTTCCACTTCCATACACATCAAATTAATGCCACTTACATTCGGTTGCTTTTTGGTCAGCATTACAACGTAGGTGCCCGAGAGCGGGCAAATGCAGCGGGTTATGTTCTCCATCAGGTGTTTGGTAATGCACAAATCCGAGCGCCACGTCGAGTCGAACGAGGCCTTGTAGTCGTGGCTGAAAAGTGAGAATTTACTTAGAATAAAGTTACTTTAACTGTTCCAGAGTGCGTGCTTACCCGCAGACTGCCACCCAGTCACCTGTTTTGGGCACACTTTCATGCTGGAATATAATCTCCACGTGGCCAGCCTCGAATGACAAGTCAAGAGGCTCACGGAAGTTGTCATTCGAGCGATTCGACTGAAACAGCCAGGTCTGTATGATGCGGGAGGCAAGCACGTAGTCAGAGTCTTTGGGATCGCTGGAGAAATGTTAATAATAAGTTTAATGTTAGTTTAAAAAGTAAATGCATAATTAATACAGTTCACCTAGTTAATAAATATAAGCGCATTAAAAGTAAAGCCTACTTCTTAGCGCAGGACTAATGCATATTGCCACAATGCGCACTGCCTGCTTTTGCGCGCAGCTTTAAACGCATTAAGGCTCTTAGTCGGCCTTGATACTGCTGCTGCACATTGTCAAAATGATTAGTTTCTAACACACATTCTACTTACACATTGTAAAATATCTATGCACATGCAGTACATACGTATCTGTAACTGTATCGCTCTGTGCCAAACAGCTGTTGCTCTCCTATTCTCACTAATCTCATCAACGCACACCACAACTAAGCGGACAACGTGTTCATTAAGCCACTCACTCACACACACACAGGCACAGACACATTGCATATGCATGCGATGCATGCATAAACATTTGTTTCTAATGAAATCAACATTTGTCGGCATATTGACAACTATTCCAGTGGCATTTCAAGGCAAAACAGTTGCCAAAGAGAATCCGCTTCGGTTGGGTTCGGCCCTGGCTTTGGCTTTGTCATATGACCATGTTTGCTGCTTGCAGCATGCCGCATTCCACATTGGATATTCTATATTCTGCATTTTGCATATTTGCATTTTGTTTACTGCCGTGTATAACTGTATGACAGTATTGCATTTTGTTGTTGTGCTCTTGCCACTTTCGCAGCTGCCTTAATGCGCTTACGTCGAGGGAGACAGAGACAGAATCCCATGTTATTAGGAATGCAGTAACAACGCCGACAACAGTTGGCATTACACACAACACCCGAGGATATGCTACACTCTTTTGTGCAGAGATTTAGTTAGCACGAGCCGAGCAGATTATGAGGAAATTAAATGACATTCTGAAAATGAAATTCCTTGAGCCTCTGCAGAGGGAACTTTAATCAAATAGTGTAGGGCTAAGTCTAAGCTTCAGTTCGCTGCTTAACGCTGGTCAACATATTTTTCAATTATAACTGCAATATTCAAAATACGCTTTAGCGCTCTTCTTCTATTTATTCACTCACCTGCCACGTGTGTAGTATGTTTTGGGCAGAAAACTTTTAAGATTCTTGTACGAGATCACAGAGGCGAATATTGTCGAGTTGGCCATGATATGCAGCAGACGCGAGGACAGTCCGATGTCCATATAGAGTTGGTCCGAGAACAGATCCTCGCTGCGTGGCAGAGAAATAGGAAAATAATAATAATAATTAAATCACTGTTAGTTATGCCTGCAGTCAACGCACTTAATTAACTTAATTAGACACTTGACGAAGTCAAGACTGGGCATATGCCAAGGTAACTCGCGCGACCCGCGCAAAGTCCGTTAAGTTTAATTTTTATAGAACATTTTATAGTAAACGCGCGCGTCTGCCTGTTTTATGCATTTCTTCCATTTTTTTTTCATATTTCCATTTTCATTTTTATTTATGTTGGCTCATAAAGTAAAGTATGTTTTTCCATTAAAACTGAATGCAAAAAAAAATAGCAGAAAAAAAAGAGCTGCCAAGGAAGGGCAGGGAAGAGAAAAAGAAAAGGGAACGAACTGGAAAGTAAAAGCTGCTGCGCCCTTGTCCGTGTATATTAATCAAGCGGCCATAAAAGCGAACTTTACTGTTTACTTGGGCAGCAGCAGCATTTGCATTTTGCCTTTATTTCTAATTACGAAATTATGAAATTATGCAAAAGCGCCTGACATGTGCAAGACAGAGAGCGCGCTAAATGCTTGAGACGGCAGAGAATAGCTGAAGCATCCTGGAAGCTGGGAAGGTAGGGCGGAATTTTAATTGGAAATAATAGTAAAATAAATTTTGTAATTTGAATTGTTTAATTTGTATTAAATGCTTTTAAAATCAATATTATTACTTTTCTACATTTATTTTTTTTTGGATAAAAGCAAAACAGAAGTTAAAGCAAGTATATAAAATAGTTGCTGCATACTTTTCAGTGCTGTGCGAAATTCATTTAAGCTCAGCCTACATTTATTTAACATCAGCTCGAAGCAAGTAAGCAAAACTATTTAAAGTTCTTTTTGTAATCCTTTTTAAGGCCAAATTCGTGTAGTTAATTCTCCCCTTAGCACCGCGCGCTCTCGCACGCATAAATTGAAAGAATTTTCCATTAATCGAACGCAACACAGAAGCAAATCGAGCAGAAGGGATTGTGATTATCTCATTTCCGCCTTGCAACCCGCTGACCTGCCGTGCCCCTCCCGCTCCCCCCACATTCCCCCTCTTACCCGTAAATGCGTAAATTGAACGGCAACGTTTTCACAGAGGTCATGTAAATGCGTAACGAGTTGAGCCTGTCCAGCGACAGTGTGTCCTCGTCGACTGTCAAAATACTCGTGGCGCCACCGCCATCGACGTTGCTGTTACTACGATTCGCCTGCAATTTCCCCGAAGCTCCACCGGTTCCGCCTGCTGCGTTGCTGCCTGTTGATGTGGGCCCACTGCCTCCACCACTGCTCGATGCGGTCAAAGTTGTCGAGCTGTCACCAGACGTGGCCGATGAAGTTGCCTGACTGTTGCCGCCGTTGCCCGTCGATGTGGCCAATTGTGAGGCCGCAATTGTTTCGCGGTTCAAAGCGGCAGATTGCGTTAAAAGTTGCAACTTTTTAATTTGCTGCAAAGAGAAGAAGAAATTGATAAAATCAAATACGCATTTTGAATTCAGCTGAACAAAAGGTCGAAGATCAAGTTCAGCTTATAAACAACATGAGGTTGCCTGGGCAGCCACACTTGCCCCCACTTCTACTTCCGCGTTGCCATTGGCTTTGTTATTGTCATCGACATGTTTTGATCGATTTGTGCTTCAGCAATTTAAATCAATTTGTATACTTTGTATACTTCGTATTTGTCTACTTTGTGTTATGCTCTTGGTTCCTTGATTCCTCTTCTCCATTCTGCCATCTTTTTCTTTGCTTGCTGCTAAGCATAAACTCATTAGTGCCTTATGCCTGTTTCAACAATTTGTGGCATCAAGTTTCAGGTAAATAACAACAGGTGGAGGCATTGCTCAACAGACTGATGCCCTGTGTGCTGTTCTATTATACTCTCTCTTCTCTCTATTCTCTGCTCTCTCCTTATGTGCCAGTTCGTATCCCAGTGCCTGGCATACAAATCAAAAATCAATGGCCCAAAGAGTTGGCCAACTTGGCTCTTCAACAACGACAACAACAACAATAAATGTGGCAATAAAATGCAGTCATTGAACCCGCATGAAATTACAAATTGTTGCATTTCCCCTGTCAGACTGCCCCAATAAGCTCAAGAGCTGCAACAGCACGAAGGGTCAACGAACCATGCGATGTCTCCCCTCAATTATTTTTCCGTTTCTCTCTTGCTGTTTAATCATTGCTTTTCCCTTTGCTTGTGCAAATCAAAAATTTCACATTGGTTCTTAGTACTTATGGCTCGGCAAATACTTAGAGATAAATGTATTTACGAGTAACGGGACTCTATGATTCTACAGTCACTACTTTATCGTACATCGGCAATCGCGTAGGAAAACAATTTCGATTGGAAAAGTTTTGAGGGAGGGAAAACTTTAGCTTGGGCAACATCAGTCATTGGCCACGCCCAGCCGACGGTTTTCCCCCACCTCAATGCCTATGCAAATTGTGGCAGCTTTTGATATGATTTCCTTTAAAGACAAGCAAAGGTCGGAAAAGTCAATTCGAGTCGAGTCGATGCGAGTCGAGGAAAACTGCAGCAAAAAAGTTTCAAATGTGGAAATTCCGCTTAACTTTCGACCTGAACCACGTTTAACAGTTTACCGGCAAATCACAGGGGCGTACAACTGTTTGGGCGTGGCTACACGTGAGTGTGCACGTGCGTGTGTGTGTGTGGCACGCGTATGTGTGAAACTTTTTTGCTGATTTCGAAAGTTTTCCTGTGACTTTAGAACACGATTTTGTTGCCTCTTTTTGCCTCGTTTTGTTTTGCTTTGTCTTTTTATTTTTGCGTCCACTTTTTGTAAGTGATTTGTCGTGAACTTTGTGAATTTAATTTTTGAATAGCCTTCATACAAATACGTTTACGTTTACTCGTAATGTGCAGTCTTAGCACAAGTTTTTCAGTCCGAACTGCAGGGGCGGAATTGCAACAAGGAAGGGGGTTAAGCTTGTGTGGGAAGTTGTCAATTAGGGTGTGCAAAGTGAAGGTTTTTAAGTTTGAAATAAAAAATAAATGTGAAAGAATCATATTAATATAAAATAAACATTTATAGACTAGTTTAATAAACTGCAAGTTTATGCAATAAAACTCATGCTGATTAATCGGATTGGGGCCCAACGCCGACACTGGTCAATCCGCCCCTGGGCAGCGTAGTAACAGTGGGCACACATTAAAGTAGGTCAACTAAGTTTGTTTGCCGTTTACTTTCGCTTGCTCCCTAATGAGTCAATAGGCATTGAGAGCCGAACTTGTTCACTATTTTAATAAACTTTTACGTTCTCTAATATTGAAATATGCATCGAATGCAAACCGTCGAGCGACTTTTATGTGCAACTTTAATGCCAAAACTTTTTCAATTGCATTATCCACAAAATGCCAAGCGAAATCAATGTTGAGCAGCGCAAATGAAATGAGAATCTGCTCGAAAAACATTCACATTCGCATTCATAATTCTGCATTGTCAACAAACCAAACCAATTGATAACCGAAATTGAATTGCAGCTGAAATTCATTTAATTATATTCCCAACTGACCGAAAACTTCAGCGATATGCGCAATTTTATTGTGTTATTATTAAAATAAATGTGGACGATGATATGCATAATGCGGGCGCCAAGTGATGTTCCCTTCGTTGCCCTTGGCATATGATTTAATATAATTTAAAATACAGCTCGCTCATTAAACACGCGATAAGCGCAGAGACTAGCTGGTTCGCGCTGCAGAGAGTTTACTGTGGCAGGGGATTGTCCTCATGCATAGTATTTGCATTCAATTTTCATATTCACACTCTCTACTAATGATGAGCATGTATAGAAAAGAAAAAAGCACATTAAGGTGTACTGCGCATATTTAAAAAACTTTACTTAATTAAATAAAAATGCACATTAACAATTCATCTGTCTTCGTCTGAAAGTTTTACTCCTGCATTGAATGGAAATTAATTGCAGCACTTATTTCAATCGGTTTCTTTTGCCATCGCTTATACCTTTATTTGCGCTAATTAAAAGTCCGTGCAATAAAACATTCCGTTGGCCCTGACTTAAAGTTTTTCGCTCGGCAGTCAATAAAAAAATGGGGGAATGTCCAACTATTTGGCAAGTTGAGAAAAGTTGAAAATGCTGGCATTTAATCGACCCAATTATGCTGCCAACTTGGCGTTGATTTCATTTCAGTTTTGTTTTCTCGCTCAGAGGAAGGAAGGAAGGAAAGAAACAACAAAAAAACTATGGGAAAAAGTTCGCGCCTCACATGGCGTATACTTAATATTGAAATGCCATAACTCAAGTGAACTTCGGGGCAAAGAAAATTAATATGAACGCATTAAAAACTTTACGTCGAGCCCAAACTATGCTCCAAAGCAGCAGACGCAGGCGCAATAAAAACTTGCTTCATTTCCTTGCCGAGATGAATATTAAAATGGGTGACACACGGGAGCTAATAGATTATGCCGTATAGTCGCAGCGCTTATAAAGTTGATCCTTGACATTGAGACGGTGTGGAAAGATGAGCATAAGGAGCAGCAGAGTGGAGGCGGGGTCGCTTTAAAAGCTGATGGAGTTTCCCTTTTTATGGCGCAGGCAACCGACAGCTGCAATCAACACTCACATAAATTTGCATGGCAAAATTGAAGCCTGATGCAAGTGGCAAGAGCTGCTTACCAACGTGCCACCGTGTTGCCTTCTGTACTGCGTGGTACTGTTACTTTTATGCCGCACTTCGCGAAAACAAAGTGTGCTCAAGGAATAAAACATGAGCCTCAGTAAACCCAAGTCAGCCTCCGTCCAAGTCTCCTCTCTCTTCCTCCATCTTCTTTTCCTTCTCCTTTTCCATCTCCTGCTTTGAGCCTCTTGTTGCCTTCTCCTTCTCCACTTTCTTGCCGAGCCACTTAAAAACTTAAGCAAGTTGAGTGTGAGGCGCAACAACAACAACAAGTACAGTGCAGCCGAGTGGAAAGAGACAACAAAATGTGGCACATCAGGGTGAGCAGGGTAAAGCTGTAGGTCCAAGGACACACGGCGGATACGCACTTTTCGCTAGCTTCACACCACGGAGTCGGGGCCACTTCCGTCTTTGTCTGCGGCCGGCCATAAGGAAGTGGTTATGGTTATCCGTAGGCCAGGTAACCCATCCGGCTGCCTTTCCCTTTTCCCTTTGAGGACGGCAACTGTTTCATTGTCACTCATTAGCTACAAGGGCAAGCCACATCTCCATCCGCAGCTCATGTGCTTTTTATTGGTCCTAAGTAAATTATGCGGAACGTAGTTAAAAGCCCGGCAAATTCAATTGGAAAGTGCTGAAGGTGCTGTTGGAGGAGGTTGTACAGGCTTTAAGCAGGCAATATGGAGTTAAGTGTGTCTAGGAAATGCGCAGAGAAGTTTCTAGGGAGTATTCTGTAGGAGTATATTGTAGACCCAGTGAGATACCTAGCTCAATTTTGTTTGAGTCTTTATAGAGTTAGTTAGATTTTTTTTCGTTAGAAAGAGGGAACAAAAAACATCAAAGTGCAATTAAAACTCCATCACAATTGAAGTATAATCTGTCATATGGCTTGCTATCAATTTAAAAAAAGGCTTAGATTAAGAGGCTCCCAATATTTTTGCACATTCCTCTTCCTATTTGGGTCAATCCTTTCATGCCCTCATAACAGGGACTCTCTTGTGTTTATTACTCCCTAATTGCATTGGAAATCATCTAACAACTTATTGATTTTATCATACACTCCCTTAAGCCCTTAACTTATCTGTTTAACACACATTTACTTTGCACTTCTAACTCTCGCCGTCGCTTTAAGTGTGCCAAGAGGATGTTCCACGACAGAGCAGCTGTGCAACAAATCGAACCACAACTTCTTCCCTCCCGCCACGACATAGTATTGAACAACCACAAATACACAGATTCTATAGAGGGGTATTCATTACCGGCAAACACGAACATCAATTCTGCGGCTGTTTTAGCACTCGAATTCGGCAGACAAATGCAAATTGCGGCGCAGCGACAGCCCAACAAGCTAAATAAAAGTCTGGGAAAACCAGTGAAAAATTGCAACTGGTTCCGCTTTTCCGCCCGGCCTCTGCTTGCCATATGTAATAAATCTGTGAAAAGAGAGAGAGAAGGTGCAGAGAGAGAGAGCGAGAGACTGGCAAATATTGAATATGGCTGTGGGTTATAAATTACGACGCCCCGAATGCCCCACTGGGTTCACTTGGCTGCCTGCGCTGGCTGGGCATAATTTATGCCCGGACTGAGTACATCGCATCCACCTACCTACTCTATATGCATGAAGGGGTAACCTCTTGGCAAGCAATAGTTGTCCATGCTGCTGCTGCTGCTGCTTACCTGTTGACTGTTGAGCGATTGCGCATTCTGCATGACTTTATCCAGTATCCTGAGTATTATCTCCGCTGCCATCTCACGCTCCAGCTGAGTGCCCTTCAATTGCAAATAGGTGTCGAGCTGCGAAATAGTCAGAGGGAGAGCTGGTTAGAGAGTGCAGCCAAGTGCCAGAGAAGTGGCCGAAAAAAGGCAGTAAAGTAAAAGAGGCTACCCCTCTCCCCCCCTGTTTCCCGCTGTCGTTCGTTAGGCGGCAAAATTTGTGTGCGCATTAAAATGAAAAATTGTTGCCAAGCGGCCGTTGAGCAGAACTTTTCTTTGACTCTCTCTCTGTCTAGTTGCCTCTGAAAATTGTGTGAAATATTGCAAGACGAAGCACACTTTGCCATCTTTTCATCCTATTTTTCCTGCCATTTTCCGGCTGCGTTCATTTGCGTGTAAAAATAGTTTTGCTTCACGCCGAGACACTCGAGAGTGTGCCTGGAGTAGGAACGGGGAGCCTTAGGTCGTGCTACGCAGGTAGTTTGTAACGCCTTGAGCCTGCAGCTTAAATGTGCTCAAGACTTTGCCCTGCGGTCGCTGCTAAAGTTTCCGCTTGCGATACTTGTTTAAAATTGAATTTGGGAATAAGAGAACGGGACAGAGAGAGAGAGAGAAAGAGCGGCGCAAAAGTTTGCAAGCGGACAAAAGCAGCACTGAAGTGCCAATCACGAGAATCTCTGAGAAGGGCAGCACAAAAGCTTCTCGAGTTATTGCGAGCTTTGAGCTTTTTGACTGCCCCCTAAGCAAAAACAATCGTTAACTTTTCAAGAGTTATGGAATTCTTGATGATTTGCGTAAATTATGGGGAGGGGTAGCAAAGAAGTGATTGAATGTGAGGCTGATATCAAATGGCAGATGATTTCTTATGGAGAGGAAGTATAAGCTACGAAGGGTTGCTCAGTTTAATATTGTGCTCATTTGAAAGATTGAGGTTGGGATTAGTCCTAGTTAATAAGTTACTTATTGAGACCTTCTTTGTTTCATGTTCGCCTTACTGCAAAGATCCTTTAACCAATGTTTAGTTCTGTTAAGATCTGTGCAGGAACTTAAGGAGTTAAACAGGAACCATTTGAGTTCTAACTCAAGTTCAGTTCCAACTAAGTACGAACGAACTTGCTTTGATCTTAATCTAGTACAGTTTCTCCTTCCCCTCCACTCACCTCATGCAGCATATCGATGAGAAAGCTCGCCTCGCCTGGCAGAAAGCTTTGCCGCCGCTGCAGTGTGTACTCGAAGCAGGCCTTCAGAATGTTGGACGAGTTGGTCTGCTGGAAGCCGGCACTCAGTGCCAGGAATCTGTTGTAGATGAGCAGCAGCTCGTCGCGCACACAGCTGGAGAAGTCGGGCAGCAGCCAGCTAGAGTTGCCCGCATCACGTTGCTCGCAAATGCGTCGTGAATGACCCTCAAATCCACGCGGGCAATCGGTGATAATGGGTGCACCTGGTGCACTCGTTGGCCAGTGCACACCGTAGCTGGACTCCGCCAGGCAGACATGCGCCGCATTGCGCTCGATCACATTGATGTAGACACTCCGCGAGACTGGACGCACACTGTTGGAGACTAGGCATGCGTACTCCGCAGACTTCTGAATGTTGTTGATCTTAAGTATGCTGCCATCTGGATAAAGGTCCTCCCACATTGCCGTCGCTGCGTCTGACTGAAAGAGCACCCCGTTGCGTGTCCAGCTGTAGCCCAGCTGAGCGTAGCGTTTGATGTCATCGTTGCCCGGCGAGAGGCAGCGCACGCGCAACGAGTCGCCACGTTGCAGTGTCACGCTCGCCGGATCAACACGCAGCCGAGGTGGCGACTTAATGTGGATGTGGAGAGAACGACACTGTTCGACACCCCAGTCTGTGATCTGTAAGTAGAGTGAGAGATGGCGTTGAGTGTGAGATTAGTTTGAAGGTTGGGTTAGTTTGTAGTTGAGGTTATGTTAAAGCAGAGGTTGCTGTTAAGGTGATCTTATGTTGAACAGGAAGTTACTTTGAAAATAGTTTTATATTGAGTATAAGGTTACGTAGATAATATGTAAGGGAGGTTAGGTAAGAAGTGATGTTTGCATGCCAAGTAAAGCAAGCAAGTAAGGTTAGTTTGAAAGTGAGGTTACGTTGAAGGTAGGAAGTTCATATGTAAGGGAGGTAAGGTTAGAATTGATTGAACGCATAGCAAGAAAGTAAGTTTAGTTAAAGTGTGAGATTAGGTTGAAGGGAAGATAGAAGGTTACTATAGGTTAGTTTAAAAGAAGGAAGTTATATCACAAGTTTGGTAAGTTTTTTCAGGTAACTTTACTAGGTTAAATTAAGTTAGGTTATGAAAATTCAAGGTAACATTCAAATCTTAACATATAATAGTAAGATTATCTTGCTTAGGAGTCAATCTACAAGTTTATTTAAGTAACTCAAAGCACCTTACTTTCTAGTCTGCTCTAATAACCTTCAAAACACAAAGAATTATTAGAAGGATAAAGTAACCCAGCTTCACAACGACAAATAAGCAACTCAGGCACAGCACAGTGGAACCAATAGCAGTCAATACAATACCATAAATTCCTGCATACAAATTGCAAGGTAAGCAACACGACTGTGTGTGGGTGTGTAGTTAACACACACACAGTCATACACCGAATTATCAATACAATCAGTTTTCACTGTGCTCCACTGTGCGGGCTGCATTGATAGCCCTGCAGGCAGCCGATAAATATCAGCTATAGCAATAGCAACAACAAACAATAATGTTTGCACTTGGCACACGCACACAAACAAACACACACCCACACACAAATACACACACATATAACGAGAAATGTGAGCTGCTCTTTTTGAATGCTTCGCTCGCCTTGCATCAACAAATGCTGCCCAACTGTGCAGCTGTTCGACGGTTCGACGCAAGTACCTGCACTTAATGCACTCCGCCCCTGTACCCCTTCCTTCTGCCACCCCTTTCCACAATGGGTAGCGAGCTGTGCCAATGTGCAGCGAGGTTAGCCCGGCTAAAGCGTCGCTGATTGGATATGACTTTCGGCTGATTGTGGCGATGCCTGCAAAATGGACCCTAAGCCTTTGCAGGGATAACATGATATTGTTGCGCTCAGAGCTTGTGTGTGTGTGGCTACTTAAGGCTCGACTGTCAGCTGTATGTGTGTGGGTGTGTGGCACAAACATGTTGCACAAATGAAACGTACGAAAGCGTCGCAAAGCTTTGAGGCTTCAAGGGAATACAATGTGAGGCGAGCGACAGGCATTAGTATAATGACGATGGCGCCGAAGGGGGAGGAAGAGCGCCATAATGATGACGATGATGACGTTGCACTTGACTGGGACTGAATGAGACATGGATAGAGAGAGACAGGGAGCGGGAGCAGGAGAAGTCGAGAGTCCGGAGCTCGCACAGAGCGAATTTCCGTTTCAAATTTAAAAAGGCAGACAAACTAACGAGCAACGACACCAGGATCACACCTCTGACAGCTCCGTGCATGTCTGCGCTTGTCTGTGCATGTCTGCACTTGTCTGCCCCCATCGCTGTGTGGCACTTTGTTGCAAGCGAGCCGGAAACATTTGATAGACACCCGAAACCGATTCGTAGATTGTCAAGTTGCGACACCGAAAACATTTTTATGTCATTTCGTCGAGCCCGGTTCGGTCCACGGAATGGAACGGGAGTGCTCCTCCAAGCATCTCCTAGCTGGTTTAAATTCTCGCTGTAGCGCGTTGTCTTTGTACTTTTACGACCACTGCAACGTCAACACAAATCCTTGCCAGCCACAAAATCCAATTGGCAATTAACTCATTTAGCCGCATCGCACAACAATTTTTTTATGGCCAAATGTGATTTTATTGCCCAAGACTGAAGCGCAAAGTTGCGTCTCATTAACAGTCGAAGTCGTTAAAGAGAACATTGTGCGAGCAGCGCTAATGCTATTTGCTCACTCTGCTCCTCTCTTTCCCTTCCTCTCTCGCTGTCGCTGTGAGTTAGTCAATAAAATGGCGCAGCATTTGCAATGTTAATGACGTCGATGCTCGAAAACGGTCGCCTCTTTTATGGTCGAACAGATAGAAGCCGAGGAAGAAGTCTTCCTAACGAACTGAGAAGTGCATGACACCAGCCCAGAATCGAGAGCAGCCCAAGGACGTTTGCCTCTGATAGATGTGAATACGATATGAGAGATGTGATACATACATTAATGTATCGATGTGTGTCAAGGTTCTTTAGTTGGGTTTATTTGTAGCAGATGTCTAATGCATTTATTAATGTATTTGTATTAAGTAACTTTAAAACTTTATATATTAAAAGTAGGCAGAGTTGAAATGAGAATTTATTAACACCTTTTAAGAACAATCATAACTTGAAAGACTTAAGAAATACAATTCATCTCTAAGAAAGAAAGACAGGAGAGTAGTCTTGATTTCACGTGAGTAAGATAGAAGTAATTTAAATTTAGAAGGCATTAAATATTCGAAGAGCAAGCTGCACTCGTTTGCATTTGACATAAATGCCCAATGACGTGAGTTTAATATGGCCAGACCCTATTGCCTTGGTTATTTGCATCACATGCCATGGCAAAGACATCTTTAGTTCGGGACAAATGAATCAATTGAACGTGCCGCAAATCAATTCGAGTGGGTTAATAGGTAAACCCGATGCAAGTCGCAAATTTGACATTTCCCTGGAGCTAATGAAATAATTGCAGCCTAATATCAATAAATAAATAATGATTGCACGCCCTGCCCCTGGGTATATTCGTGTTTAACTTATGGACATGACGTGCCACAACTCCCTGGTGCATACTGGACAATGTTTGCACACGCACACACACACAAACACATACCGAAGCACACACAGACTGGCGTGTCGACTGTCGAACCTTGAGGCGAATCCTATTGAAAAGGATTTATGCTTTTCAGTTTCAAAGATGGCAAAAATCAACCTTTGGGGATTCTGCATTAAGCGGCTGGGTCCGTTGAGTAAAAAATGCTCAGCGCAGCACGCTGATTAACGTGAAGTTCCTGAAGCAGATGGCAAGCATTGTTGCCGCGAGTCTCCCTCCCCCACCACTGCTCGGCACTTGCCTTTGATCTGATGGCGTCATTATGTGGACCACGACAGTAATAAGTGGAGGAGGAAGAGAATGACAGGGAGAAAGGGCGAGGGAGTGCGAGTGACGGGGCGTACGCAAAGGCACAAAGCGACGGCAGCCCCTAAAAAGTGTTGGGGGACTCATATAGAAGTAGAACGAAAGCAAGAAGAGCCCTGCGAGAATCCAGCGAGAACCGAGCGAGAACCCGGTGAAATCCCCACGGAGTGTTCGGACAAGGCATTAAATACAATTGGTGTTGGGCTTTAAGAAAATGTTCGCTCGTTAGCTCTGCGGTCGACTGCAACAGGCAACAGCTGCTGCTGCTGCTGCTGCTACTGCCTCTGCCGCTCTTTGCGGTCTTAAAGTGGGGAAATTTATAGCCAAGTCTTGGAATTGCGGCTCAAGGAACTGCAACCAGTGGCGACCTGCAGAAAACTGCATATTATGGCTTAAATTTTAAAGGAGAACAGAGTAGTGGGGCAGGTACTCAAGTATAATGAAGATAATCTAAATTAGTGTCGAGCAGAAATGATTATAAATTCAAGAACTTTATAAAGGAGCAGTCGGCACACAGGTATAAATCAAAATCACGAAGGAAACTGAATCAATATGAAGTTAAAGGTCGCCAGGTGAAAGGGAATCCACTTGGAGATTGTACATAGCTTTCTTTATATGCTAAGTATACCTTAATACCACAAAATAGGAAAATTTATGTATTTGTATTTTATATATAATTAATTTTAGTGGACCAGAATCTGTTAATTTTACTTTGTTACCGTCACGCAACAAGAAGATATATTTTTTATCTACTAGTATCAATGATGTAAACCTTGAAAAGGTCATAAATAATTAGATAAACGTACATATCTTCAGTCTTTATAGAAGGTCATTCACTGCCCACAATTCATGTAGCTCAAAACACCACATGATGATCATTAAATAATCATTAAAAAGAACACAATTTTCACACCTACTTCCACAGAAATATAATGTAGTATAATTCTATTCCCCATGCCCCAAGTCTGATATTAACAAATCCAATTAAAATGCCATTTTAATTGTCCTGCGGTGCTTTGCGTAGGCTTTTCATGCCCTTCTCGCTGTTAATTCACTTTGGATTCGCTGTTAATTTTGGGAAATTCCATTGAAATTCTCGCCCGACTAATCAGTATAATTGCCATGCGTTAAGCTGCCATATCTACCGAGTCACAGTCGTCCCTCAAATGGGGAGGGCTGTGAAACACAAACAGTGTGAAGTGCAAATAAAAATCGTCCTAAAATGCCACAAAATTACATTCAACTTTTCTCAGTTTCCTGTGCAGTTCTTCATTTGCGCTGTAAGGCGGCTTTTAATTAGCCTAATTAGAATATGCTAAAAAAAGTGAAAACGGGCAAGCATAAAGGGAGGGTAGGAGGGGTGGGTTAACCCCTCTAAAAGAGTTTTTTTTTTTTTTTGATTTGTGCGTGCCTTTGCGAGGGTTCCGGCTGCTCTTTTTTTTTAGTACGCAATTAAATTTTAATCTATGCGAGTTAAGCATTGAGTTGTGAGTTCTGGCTGAGGTTTTCCCACAAATACCCTGCGGGCCTTAGTAGCACTTACTAAGTCTTTAAACTGTTCCAGACCATTAAATCTCAAATGCTGCGGGCCGGCAACCGTTTTTGTTTATGGCTTGGCAAATAACAAATTACGCAAATGGCTTGTAAAAAATATTGAAATGTAATGCTAGCAACAACAACAACAACGATTGTAACACGAAAAAGAACCTCCGTTTTTTGGGAAACAGGAACTGGAACTGGAAGCCACCGTCGTAGATGTTGCATAGTACAAAGTATGAACAACATGTTTATGACTCTGAGGTAGGCTTTCAATACCGGATGCTCCGTTGAAACGAAGAAGGAAGAGGGGGAACTCCACCCGCATGAGGGAAGTAAGTTATAAATCAGTCGGTAATTCGATTAGTAGGGTTAGCATCATTTTCATACGCCTGTAAATCAAATCAGTTGCAGGCACAGTTCACTTTTATTTTTATGGCCGCAGTTTAATTCGCATGCCCATTAAACATGGCAAAGAATGGCTTCTAAAAATAGAACGTGTGTTGGTCATGTCAAAGTCAGTAATCCAAGTACTTTCAGCGTTTCTATTATTAGAAGAAAGCGTAACCAAATCAAATATACAACTTAAGATTAACATTTCTTATGAGCTTAGTATTTCGTTTTGCTTACCTTGCAGCTGTAGACGCCCTCGTCAATGCGACTGGCCTTGGTGACGCCCAAAATTGCCGTGTAGACATCTTTCGTTTCCGGTGGCAAAACTGTTGTCCAGATTTCTCTGCAAATGATTATTTATGATTAAAATATTATGTATATATATTATTAATTAAATTTAAATATTTATAAAAGTCTAAAATTAATTAAACATATTTAGATATTCATAGAACAAGAAGATAGCACTATACATAAAACTGTTATCTGTTAGAACTGTTATTAATAACAGAACAGTATCATGCTATTAACATTTGCTTTAACATATTAATCGGTAGTCAGCGCGACAGCCAGATATCAAGTCATCGATATATCAAATCGCTGTTAGGTACTGCTGCTATTTATTGAGTTAAAAGTTGAATACTCATATAAATTATAAAAGTTGTATATAATCAATACAAATATAATTAAAGTCAATTAAAATTTGTGGAGCCAACCTTAGTCACCCACAAGTGCTTATCGTGATAGTTCGTTCGCTCTTTGGCCTAATCATGTCTTACTTAGCGGGCTGTAGAGCGTACACCTGCCCAGGTAAAGGTGGCTTCAGTCTGGCTAATTAACAGCTGCCACTTTCGCTTTTGCACTTGTGTCGGATTCACGTATTCACACATTTTCACACCCGATTCACAGAGACAGCGTCGAGTGCAATGCGAGATGAATTGGAGCGCGTGCAGCTCCCCTGCTAATTGACCCACTAATAGCGGCTCACTTATCATTCCCAGGCTAAAAATGCACTCGTTATGTGGGTGTGTGCACGTGTGTGTGGGTGTGCATGTGTTTGTGCGTGTGTGTGTGTGCGAAAAATCATGGCTAATGTGAAAACAATCGCGGATGCTGCGGTTCGAAGTCAATTAGCAGGCAACATGATTCATTTTCAAATGTTTTTCAAAATGTTTTCGCTGTTTGCCACCACAGCCGCGTCAGTTGCATTGTTTGCCAGCATTCGAAAAGGGCCTCGCTTGCCTGCCTAAATGGGTCACACTGTTTGGGACTAGGCTCTTTAGTTACACGGTTAGATAGTAACACGAACTACCCATGGCGCAGACATCATTATCATTACATGATAGACACATATATAAGATTAATGATTTGATATACGATTAAAGGGAATCTGAGGTAAAATGAGTTTGCAAATTTGAAGTGCGAAATAAAAAAATTAATAGAGCAAATCGGTGAATGCTATCTGACTCTCATTAGATTCCTTTCTTCTTATTTATTAAACTGTAAATCTATCTTTCAGTTCTTGTTTTCCAATCTCTCTTTTCTCTCCTTCTCTCTTTCTATCTCCCTCTCAATTCATTGCCTAACGACGCATTCGGTTGGCAAAAGTTGCACTCATAAGCATTTGATAAAGCTGCAATCAAGGTAAATAATTAAAATATGCTGAGCAGCGCCCACCTGCATTCAACTGCACCTCCATACTGCACCCTTCCCCCTCCCCGTTCTCTCTCCCAAAACTCTTGCAGTTGGCAACAACTTAAGTGCTGTTTGAGGTTTTTGGTAGCAAACAAACAGGCACCTCCCTCGCAACCCGCCCTCTTTCTCCTCTCTTCTAGTGCCTCCTCCTTTCACGGCTTATCCTGTCGTGTGGCCGCAAGCTTAGTGGAGTGGAGAGTCGGTGCAGGTTGTTTGTGCAGCGCACTGAGAGTGCGGAGCAGGTTTCCACTAATAACTTTTACGCATGGATAACGTCGGCACAGCCCAAGGATAGTAAGGATAACAGCTTCATAACATTGGAAAAACGTAGCTGGAAAGCCGCACGAAACGAAAGTGCGGTTTAAACAGGAAGGGGTGGCGGGAGGTGGTTCCCTTCCAGAAGCCACAAGCGGGCGATTGAGCTAACATGGAGCTGCAGGTGCATCGGTCGAAATTGCAAATAGCCTAGTGAAAGGTGGCCCAGGTGGGGGGGTTGGATTAATGGAGGCGTGGCGGAGCATTTGGCGAGCATACAAAGCACTTAACCTACAATTTGCTAATGGCCAACGGCGCAAGATTTCGCCAGTCGCAACGCACCTTCAAAATCAATTAAAAGGCAACGGAAGTAATAACATTCTGTGCAGGAAGTGCGTGGCGCTTAAATGCAGCGCCAGCACAGGAGCCGCATGAGTAGCGCCAGCAACCGCAAAAATAGCAAAGCTCGCTGCTCGTTTACAGCAAATGAGCAGCAGCAGCAGCACCACCACCACCACTAACAACAACAACAACGAGAATAACAAGTGCAACAACAATGGGCACCACAACAAGAGAGCTATGAAGCACAGGCGCAGGCACAGGATGCCGGCAGTCTTAGCGCTATAGAGCGCTGGTTACTGCCTCGACTAATACAATTACAGAGCACTAAACTGCTGCGCAAACACGCAAACGCATACGTACACACACGCACTCTTTCTCCCTTTCCCTCCATGCCCTCTTTGCCCGCTTTGCAATGATAAAGCGAAGAACAGCAGCCGCAGCGTCAACAGTTAACAGCAGCCACCAGCGATAGAGAGGAGCACGTGAGCATGGGCAGAGCAGTGTGCTTAATAATGCTCTCCGATTGCAGCTGATCTTGTCACACTCACAATAAACTAGCAGCAGCCACAAGCAGAATAGAAGTGTGTGTGGAAGAGAGAGAGAGCATGCTGACTGTTGTCCTCCTACTGCAGCCGATCTCTATTTTTTCTCATCTGTTAATGTTGCGAATGTAAAGTAACATTTTAATGTTAAGTATTTCACATGTTAAGTTACAGTTTGTATAACAGCTGGCAATAGCAATCCAACAGATTTCTGTCTATTTTAAATTTTCTGTTATGTAAACATTTCGATAACCTTTTTGCAGTTAACAGATTTGAACTATCGCAGTAAGTGCACATCTCTGGCAGAAAAACCATTTACAGCGCATCGGCGGCTGTTGCATTTTTATACCTCGCAGCAATTGAAATTAGCTGGAAGAGGGCATGTGCAGTTTATAACAGACGAACCAGAGCAAGAGTAGATTCTTGATATATACAATATTTAAGAACGAGTAAACCCCTTCCATTAATTCCTAAAAATTCATTGCTTACAAACATAGAATTTCTTTTAACATACTGTGTTTATGAATACTTCCAGGCTGAGTTGTACTGAGAATAGGGTATCTTAAAGTCGACTACATACGATTGTATTTTACATTCAATTTGTTGTTGTTGTTGCTGCTGCTGCTGCTCTCAAACTGCATTTGAAAACTTGCAACAACTGTTGAGGCAGCGGCAACGATAACTGCATTGGCATTTGCTCTGCGTGTGTGCGCTAACCTATGTGTATGTGGTTCTATACGAGTATATGTGTAAGTGCGTGTGTGTGGGCGTATAAGAATGTGTGCGGCTGCTTACAGTTTTAGCCACACGTGCTGAGATGCTCTCTTGTGCTTGGATTCTTGCAAAACCATTTGGAAATTTGTGCACTTTTCACAGCTGCTGTGATTCTTGGTAGCTGCAGAGAACAGTTCATAAAATGTCATTTGGCCATAGGGATGAGAGTGAAGCATTTGAAATGCACCAATAGCATATCAATTGGACGTTCATAAGCTCATAGAACTCAGCTGTATCTTAGGCAGACCTCCTGCTGTATGTGCCTGGGCAAGGTCATATCTACTCCGAATTTTGCAAGAATTTTACAATTCGATTTTTGTGTGTTTCATTTCAAAGTGTTTTGAATTCATGTAGAGCAGGAATGTAGTGAACTTGAATACTGTTAATCAACACACAGAGTCCAAGCGAAAATGTTAATCAATTGCTTTATGTTATTAACATTTGTAGTACTAGTTGGCATATGATTTCAATATATAGAGCTGCTGAACAACATTAATTATCATTATTATCAAAAGTTGTTAAAAAATATAAGAAATATTTTTTAAAAATTACAAGAAAACCGAAATACCTTAGCCAGACTTAAGGGGTTGAATTCAAAGAACTAAAGAAAATTTTCTGCTCTTACATAAAGGAAAATAAGTCTGTTTGTGAATCTTTTAAAGTGCCTTAAGCAGGGTTGCCAGATAGTTAACATTTTACAATCGAATAAACCGAGCAAACATATGAAAAATTAGATTTCTTGGCCACAAATAAATAATGGCACACATATGTGTGTATATGTTGTGGTAGGACCGTAAAAAAACAAAACAACAACAGCCCAGAGCGATCTATCTCTTTTCTTCTTTAGCAAACTCACTCTCTCCTTCTCTCTCCTCTTGTGGCGAGTAGGAGTTAGAGAGGGGATTGGATTTTTATGTGAGCGGACACCGCAAAAGCCTTCGGGCTGCGAAATACAAATCCATCGCAAACGGTTTTATGAGTTCATAAAACCGACGCGTAGGTGTTCACCCCGAGATCCGGATATACTTGTGGCGTATTCAGAAGAGATGGACGGGGATTCCTCTTTGCTCCCGAGTGGGAAATTGAAATTGTGAAGTTACTTTGCTGTTAAATGTTTTATGCGTTCCCCTGCGATGAGGCTCGTAAATATGAATAAATATGTTACGGGCCGTTAGCCTGGCAATGCATTAAGCGGCTGCAGGTCGGGATAATCGTAACTTGATTAGAAATACGATATGCCCTCCGAGTGCTGCCCACGCATGCACATATAGACACATATGTACACACATACAAACTTACATACAAATGTATTTTGGCCCATGTCTGTCCTTTTGGCATATAAAAACTTTATTAAACGCAACTAGGCATAAAAATAAAACGATGACAAAGTACGCGACGCTCTTCCAGTCGTTGTCCCTTTGCGTGACGCAGCGGTTTTTTCTTGTTTTTCTGGTGTTTTTGGGCGCACAATTCACTTGAAGTTGTAACAAATTTCATTACAATCGTAACAAGAAAACGTGTCTCAACAGCTAAATTGCCAAAACGAAAGCAGAGACAAGAATTGCACAAAACTAGGCGGAACGTAGAACCCTCTCCCTATCCGCGGCACCCTCGGCCAAAGGGCTTGATTGGCTTTTTACTGACCCTACCCACAGCCAAATTGAACTTTAACAGAGTGTGCTGTGGAGTGCGACGGAGGAGTGCGAACTTTAACCTTTCTACATACAACTGAGTGTCTGTGTTGGTCTATTAAAGATAATCTTTGTGTTCTAGAAGGCTTAACAGCCTGCTGCAGTTGAAAATGTTAACATTTGAATTTTTAACATTCAAATAACATGTAAACTATACACATAAACAGACATATCTTTAAACAACAGCCCGCTGTTAATGTAAAACTCTGTACAGTCTGTAAACAGACATACTTAAAAGCCTGTCAAACTTATATCTGTAACAGTTCTTTAGCAGAAAGACTTTAACTAACAGTTCTGGGCAGCACGTTAAAGTGACAATCCGGAATCGAATTCCTGGTTACCGAAAAAACTACATCCATATGCCATAAATAGCGAACGCCCCACAAATTTCAGGCAACCAGCAGCGGCCCAGACTCCTTAGCAGTTCCCATATTCGACTCGCCGCCCTCGCATGCCTCGTCCCTTCAGGCATATTGCTGTCATACCATGGATTTTGTTATTGTTATCATGCTCCATTTTTTTTTTTGTTTGTTGCCTTTTTTCTTCGTTTAGGTCAAACCTGCAGCAGCATTTTCTTTCGTTTTTATTTTTTTGCTGACAAGCAGCTGCCTTTGCCGACTTTTCCATTTTTATTGATGTGCGTAAGGACAATGATAGAGGGAAGAGCAAAAAAGGGGGAGGAATGGGTAGGAATGTAGGGACAGCAACGGGGTTTGTTTGCCTGCGGGTGACGGCTTTGGGTGTTAGTGAATTTTATTCAAATTTGACGCTAATCAAATGGCACGTGACAGGGTTGTCGAGTGTCACAAGGAAGAAGCGCAAATGAAGGTGCCAAATGAGGAAAGAATGTACAAGTGGGAAACATGCGTGGAGTAGGGTGAGGAGGTAAATAGAACAGTATTTAAGGGAACTCAAGGAAAGTAAGGAATACAGTTGAGTTCGTATATTAGGAAAGAGCTGCTCCCATTATAAGTCCTGCTTTTGGTGTGTGTTCATGATAAAGTCCTTTATTGGCATTAAGTGCAATCCATAAAACCTTAGGAACTAGATACAGTTGAGTTATAGTTATAGTTAACGATTCTAGGGGCCATATTTGATAACGTTTTCAACAATTTCACTAGGTGTTCGCAACGGCAGCTAATGAACGCAATTAACAATTAAGCTACGCGATAATTGGGATTATTAATTATATCAGTGTGTGTGTGTGGGAGTGTGTTTGTGCCAAGGCTAAGCCAGGGCTGCCAACTACGCTGCAGACATGCATACTCTGCCTTTCTCTATGTGTCTTTCTCTTTTAGCTTCTTTCAAGCCGTACGACTGCCTCTGACGGCCTTGACGCGCCCCAGTAGGCGTCGCTTCCAGTCGCGCCCTGAGAAGCAACCCTTCCAGTGGCGCGCAACCGCCAGACGTCGCCAGCTTCATTTGTCCGTCGCTGTGCCAGCAGGATTCGCCTGGCCACCATCACCGGCATCGCCCGCCTCCCCTGCGGCCGCTTGCTCAATGGCCTTGGCCGCACTGGGATCGGAGATGCTGCCAAAGTAGTTGCCGGTGGGCTCAATGTCCACCACACGCTCCACATCGTCCAGTTTGGGTGGTGCTGGCACCGTCACCATGAGTATGCCGTCTGCCGAGAATGTGGCACGCGCCAGTGTGGCATCGTAGTGTCGCGGCAGCTTGTAGCAGCGTGTGAACTCACGCGTTATGCACAGTTGACCCTGCTCGGCCCGATCGTCCGCCTGCTTGCCCTCCACACAGATCGTGTCGCTGTTCTTGGCCTTCACAGTCAGCTCGGCCAGCTGAAAGTGATGCACGTCCAGCACCACCTTGAAGGTGCCGCGTCCCAGCGAGTCCGCCTCGTTGCCCGTCTCGATGACCACGCGCCCCACCAGGCACGAGCCATGGCACCACGCGCTGTCGTCCACTCGCAGATGGAACTCCCGCGCACACACGTCCATCTCGTGCGACAGATAATACCTGCGCTGCCGACATCGCGGCTCGCCCGCTGACCAATGCCTTCGCGGTGGCCAATGGTAATGGGCCGTGCCGCCGTGCTCGTGCTCGTGCTCCCAGTCCCAGTCCCAGTGTATGGGCATGACTCAGGGTATTCCTTTGCTACTGTCGGGTGTATCTATATGTGTGAGTATGTGTGTGTGTGTGTGAGTGTTTCTTGTGCTGTTTCGTTGCACACGGAGCAAACGCGTTGCTTTTTGGCTTGGGGCGCCAAAAAAACCGTTGTCCCTGCTCGACTCTTACTAACTAACTAACCAGGCTAACTGGCTAGCTAAACTGGCTAACTAGACCCGACTCGCCTCCTGCCTGCCTTCTGCCTGCCTCAAGATACTCGTATGCGCACCGTACCGACTGGGGTAAGCTCGACTGTACCCGTGCCTGGGCCAGGTAGCAACTGCGCCAGCTGCCATTTGCCAAATCATTCCAATGGCCCGCATAAATATCGCAAGCTTCCCCCGTCACGCATAAATTTAGCCAAGGTGCAGTGCACAGTGGACGAGTTTTGTTGAAATTCAAGCCAAACCCACAAAAGTAGGCTATGTTTTCTTTTACTGAATTGATTAAGTGGGGAAATCGATAAGTTTTCTTAAATAAATATATATTTTGGTTACGTTTTCTCTATTTGCCCCACTGTGCCATTTAGGAATAAGTAGAGCGACCCCAAGTCAAATTGTTTGATCAATATTTTTGTGCTACTGCAAGGGTTGCATCTATTTTTATGCACAAATGGCGCCAGCAAGGCAACACACAGAGAGATGGAGTGAGAGACAGAGGCAAGAAAAGAGAAGGCAGCAAAAACAGTTATGCGATAATGCTTCAATAACATTATGAAGCTGCGTTGACGACTTCATGCAACTAATTGTGGCATTGTCGCCTCAGAAAAGCAGACAACTTGTCTGCAATGGTCGCCACTTTATTTTCCTCTCTCTCTCTCTCTCTCTACGCATTGGTATAAACGCTACTTATGAAAATCGTGACCCCCATTCGGCACGTCGCTCATATGAGAAGGATAAAGACAATTGTACTGGGACCAATAATACAGGGTGCCCTCGTGCCAAGAGAAATGCTTCGAGAGGGAATGTTAAGGTATCAAATGAAAAGACTCCAGATAAAACAATAGAATTTGGTATAAAATATGATAAGATCAAAGGAATATCGGAACGTATTTGCAATCTTGTTTTTGTACTTCGAATTCCACTTTACCAAGAGCACCCTGTGTATTACTTATAAAAGAAAATACAAAGGATTCCGCTACACAAAAAAGGAAGCGTTACACTGCACTCTTTTCGCGTTGTCAAGAGATATTCGCTGCACTGTTGTTGCCGCTGGTATTTTTGCTGCGCTATGTTGTCCCAAAGTCGAGCCAATTTATAAAATAACGAAGTATATAGTATATATTTTTTATTTGATGATATACATATACATATATAGCGTGCTGGGGGTCAGAGAACGTCCCAACTTGGTTGCAAAAATTGAATTTGCTGTTGTTAGCTGCGGGGTTTGACAAATTTTCCAGCAAACAAGCGAAAAGTGAATACAGCTTGACACTGCCAAGTGACAGACCATTGTCAACCCGAAAGAAACTGAAGAAGAGGAGAGTGAAAAGAGGGGAGGGTGGGAAGTTGGATTGTTTTTATAAGATTGCTCACGGAACAGGAAGTTAAATGACGTTGAAGGGTTTGTCCGAAAGTTAAACGAGGGACAAAAGTTTCACAAAGAGCAAAAACAGTTCAATTAAGTTCATTAGGAGAAAAGAGAGCAAAAGGTTGTGAAGCAGAAGAAGAAGAGGTAAAGTTAGCGATTTAATAATAGTTGTTACAATTGTTAGAAAGCGTAATTTGAAAAGAAACCGGAACAGCAGAGAAAATACCTGTTTCCACTTGTCTCAAAAACTTGTCAAATCTCACGCCTTGCTTACAAAACTCTTTCTTCAGAATCCGTCACGTGATTCCGAAGTTATCATGGAACTGTGAGAAATATCTATGAGAACTGGACCTGAGATCATCTGAAATGAGATCTTACAAGCGAATTTGCACGACAAACTGCCCTTCAGTCTGCGGCGGTTAGTTAAACTGAACACATCAGCTTCGTGCTCTACAAAATTTGCGTTGAAGTGAATATACTTAGTGAACAGTCAGTGCTATAATGAATCCATTCAACTGAGTTATTTGCACTCCAGCCGAGGGAGATTAGGGCTCAATAGCCCATCTAAGCAGCTAAGTGAGTGTAACGATGCGAAATCAATGAAATCAGAGTCCCCCATCGAGTAGAGATACATGTTTCTTCCTGCCACAAGTACCTTGGTTACCTTACACAATAATATTTATTAAGCGGCGTTGGCAACCCTGGCGGTAATTGCTGAATAAACAGCGCTTGCAACACTTGATAAGGGACCCAATCATCGACTCCCCACGCGGGTTAAACAGGCAATTAATAGCAGTCTACTTGGTGGTTAAGGAACGAGGGGAGGGTGGCGGTTAACTATCGCTGGGTTTACTATGTTAATCAGAGTTGTGATAGCTGAGACGTGATTGGAAAGCAATTGCATTAATTACCTGACTGTAGCGTCTGCTGAATTGGGCAGCTTTCGCGCTAAACAGGTATGCAAAGCAGCTCGTCTAGTCACAGTCTCCTGCCGTCTCTTTCCCCCCACCCCACAATCTCCTCTTTGGGCCCAACCAAGTGAAATCATGCATTACAAATTCACTTATTTCCGGTTATTTTAGTACGCAAAAGTCAAGTCAGCCAACTAACGAGTGGCCCCTTCGACTCGGACAATCGGACACTGCTCACCGCTCTCCTCTCTTTCTCTCTTGCTCTCTCTCTCTCTCTCACTCCATTGCTTGGCTTACGATGTTAAGTCGGTTGTGTAATGCGAAGTTAGTAAATGTTCAAATGAATGACTTCACTTCACCCTAGTTAAAATATTTACTTATATTTTGCTCCCGTTGCTGGAACATGTGTTTGTGGTCCTCCCACTACAGCGATGATTACTCACGCATCAATGCCTGACGAGGGGGATCCCGAAGGCGAGCACGTGTAGTACTCGCCTGCGATAATCACAAGCTGCTATTAATAGAGAGGCAGCAGCAGGAGGAAGAGAAGGGAGGCAACCTTCACAGGCTGCTTCCAAATTGATTTCAGCTGAGTTGAGCAAATTTTTGCGGCAGGAAATGAAAATCGTTTTAGGCTTGCTCTGATTTTTTACAGCATGATGAATGTTGTTTGTGGCAACACTATAATTTCATGCACTTTGTAACAGTTCTCATGCCTCTAACGAGAGGAAACATTTTCGAACATAACCTTTATTATATAATTATATTTAAAAAAGATATTGTCGAAGCTTAACTGAACAACTCTTATTTGAATTCCGTTTTATTTATATAATTTTTTTAATAAATCCTCTTTCCTTTATAAAGCAAGCGCGCGACAACTCGCACCACGCTCAAATCCGTTTGTTATGCTACCGCACGCTTTCCCCCTCTTTATCAGCTCTGCGAGTGGGGTGAATTGTCAAGGCTATATGGCCCGTTAGTTGCGGCTAAAGCTAAGCCCCTGGAAGTGCCCCTAGAAGACCCCCCATTGAAGCAGGGTAGAGAGCCAGCGAATAGCCAAGAGCTGACGAGAGAGTCGGGAATTCGTCTAAGTAACAACCCCTCGTTAGTTACGGCCATATGCTTTTTATGTAATACGCCGCAAAACAGATGAGCCAAGTGTGGGAGGGGTGAAGAATGGTTAGATGGAGGAGGAAAAGAAGGGGAAGGAGTAGGACTGCTAGAAGGGCATCTGCACAAAGGTTTTTGTGAATACAGTTTTACACTCGCATGAGCTGTGTGGCTGTGTGAGCTCTTGTGTCTGTGTGTGAGTGATGCATGTATGTGTGTGTGTGTTTGTATGTGTGTATCTGTGTGAGTGCCCAACAGCTGCGCCATAGCTGCCCCGTTCTCGAGTTTATGATCAATCATTTGCCTTGGCTGACTGCGGTTAGGCTGGACCAGCACTCTTGCTCTCTTCTTTTCCTCACACACTCTCTCTCTATCTCTCTCTCTCTCTTTCTCTCCCTCTGCTTCTCACTCTCACATACACTGAGTAAATGCGCGCGGACTTGTGACGCGTCTCTGACAAATCTTTATCTTTGCCCTGACTTATTTATCCTTTTTGGCCGTTTCATTTTTATTCTCCCTGCCTTTTTATGTCATGTTTATTGATGTGTAAAAGTCATAAAGTCAAATTGAACACTTGTGCTGGCAAGCACCACTCCCTTCACACCCTCCTTCCACCTCCCTCCCCCTCATGTATCATGGCATATGAGTGAAAAACATGTTTGCCGCCCTCGCTTATGTCACGTCGATGTAACAGTTTCAGTTTTTCGGTTTTTCATGCGAAATCTTTTCGATTTTATTTCGTTTTAATAAAATTTTTCAACTGAGCAGATTTGTGTCCATGAGAATACCCTGTAAAATCAACTGGTTTGGTAAAGAAACTTTTTTTAACTCAAGGGAAGTTTGCTGAAACATTTACAGGGTAAAAAAAGTGTGTAGTGTAAGTGCAAATATGTTTCATTAGATTAGTAAAGGTTATCATCTAATCAGACTGCATAAAAGATAAGGCTAACTATCTCAATATGCGAACAATAATATTTTTGTTTATTTTACACTCCCGTTGTAACAGGGTATGTTGTAGTAGATCATCTTTTATCAGCATTTATTTTATAGTTTTCCATATGAGTAGCCAGCCGGGGAAAGCAGCTGTGCCCCTCTGTGACTCCCATTTAAGGCTACCCCTTAGGACTCTTTTCTCGCCCCTGTTTATTTAAATGTGACCCAGGTTGAACTTACCTCGTTGCCTTGGTTGCATTAACAGGGGCACCGTCTTTGAACCACTGGAAGTGCATGCGTGATGAGCCCTGGGCCGTGCAGGATATGATGAATTCGCTATCCTCGCGCACTGCTGCCTGCGGTTGATTGACGCTCAGGTCCTGCAACGAAAGAGAGAGAGAGGATGAGGGAGGTGGAAGTGAGCAAGTGAGTGAAAGGAAGTGAATGTGGCACACAATATATACACTAATTAGATGTCCAGTCGGAGGCGTTTGAGGGTTACGCTCCCTCGACTCCTGTCATGCGTCGCGACTGAAAGGGGATGAGTCGCGCTTTGAGGTTTCCGGCATGTCGGTTATGTTAATGCAACTTAATTGCAGGCAGCAACAGCTATGCGACGCCTGTCTTGCGACCCCCTGATGAGCCCGATTGTTCGTCTGCTTGCCACAATTAATAAATAATTATTCTCGTTGCCAAGTGGCAAGTGGCAAGTGCCAAGTGCCGCATTGTTGACATATTTATGTGCATATTTATTAACATTGCACTTGTCCGTCCATTCGCCATTTGTCCTGCCACTCCCCACCCCCCTCAATTGTTATTGGCACACGTGTGTGGCAACAGTAAATAAATTAATGTTTAATTTATTGCGGAAATAAAAGCCGAACGCGCACATCTATTTTCCCGGCGTGCAATACACATAATAATTTCACCTGCCCTTCCCCCTTTCCCTTTAGTGGTCTACATTTTATTAATAACAGGTAAATGAAGCTTGTAAAGCGAGACTACTTGTTACCCTCGGTTTTTTCTATGAAATTTCCACATAAAATGGGGGGCGAGAAGATATTTGATGTTTTATTTATTTTTTTTTTTATTTTTTTATTTATTTTTTATTTGTTTCTGCAAAATGAGTGTATCCTTTTCAGCCAGGGTATTTCGAATACAAAGTGCTTCGATTGATTGCTACCCGACACAAGCTTCGTGCGTTTAAATTTTTAAAATGTGTGGAATTGATGAGTGCCAACTGCAGTTTTTGTAATTGCAAATTAATTGTTTGCCGTAAGAAAAGATGAATAAAGAGGAATTAAAGCTGACTAGTTTAAAGAACATTGTTTGGCGGACATACACGTATCAAGAGAAAAGGATACCAAGGTTAAGGTGAAGTTATTATAAGTTTGGTATACACTGAATGCCTCATATTTTATATTTTGAGTTCTACAAGAATGGAAATAAAGTTCTTATTCCTTGTTTGTCAGTCAGGCGAGTCATATGAAAGCTTAAGTATATTTTGATTGAACTGGAAATTTGACCAATTCTCACACGTCAAACTACTCACCAGCATATTCAACGGTGGATTCTCGTCAAAGTGATGATAATTCGAGACAAGCGTAAAGTTACCAATCCGCCCTCGCTCGACCATGCGTGTAATGACGTCACGGATGCGCTGCGAGTCACCCTTGATGCCAAAGAAATGGAATGTGATGTCCAGACGATCGGTGGTATTTGAGATCAGTTCAAGATCACTTATCTTCGTGATGTTAAAGTTCCTTAGCACGCGCGTCAGCTGCAAAGGAAAAAGGCGAAAAAACCTCGTTTATTATTGATAAATTTGATATGTTTAAGAATAGAATGCTAAGCACTCGGACAGCCTATTAGGGCAAATCGAAAGCAGTTCGATTTGTGAGCACATCACATTGATTTTTATTACCCAACCAAACCGAACCGAACCCAACAAAACCTAGAGGAAAGGCAACCCGAGTTGCTCTGCGAAATGAATGATAATTTATTCCCGTGAATGGCCCCATCGAGCATTGGGCACGCATAAAAGTATAAGGAATACAATGTCACGGCGAAAGGTAAAAAGTTGCTAAAATGCCAGGCACAAACTATGCCAGGCTAGTGAGATACCCTAAGTAGGATGTGAGGAACATGCAATCGAAGTAGAATGTTTATTTAACTAGAAACTCTAGTCCGTGAAAGAAATCCAAAGCACTTTGAACTTATTTTCTTTTTATTTGATATTTATTCTACATTTTTCTCAATCTTCTCTTAAAATGTATCCACATCTCGGTTAGCTGAGCTCGCCAGCATTTCAATCTTCTCTCTGTTTGCTTAGCACAGGATATGCACACTCCATGGTACAGTTATGAAATGTGGAGAGTGTCCCTGCACACTGGGGAGCACTTAAAGTCTTCTTTCAGAGCTTCCCTCGGTTTCTTTTGGCTGCCTTCTTCTTATCTGGCCAACTTAAAGTCGAAAGTTTTTTCCTTGCCCACTGAAATTGGCTACCAAATGCAATTTCGCCTTTGCCTAGCGAAACTTTTCGACATATTCTATGGAGTGGCTTTTTTCCATGGTGCCTCGTTGCAACGCCGTGTCGCATAATGTGGGTACAGGGGAATAAGAAGGATGCGGTGGGACTTGGCTTATCCTTATTTAAATGATTATGCATTATGTTTAAGTCCTTTGGTCGCTCTGCCGTGTTGGTCCCCGTCCGCTTGCCCCCATTTGGAGGGTCGCTGGTCGAAAGTTTTTTAGTCCCCTCTCCTCCCAGACTTATGCAGTGCTTGCTAAGCAGCAACTACAACAACGACAATGTAGAGGAGCAGCCGAAACAAGTCTCTACTTAAATATTAATATTATTGAGCTATTTCTTTCGCATGGCGCAGGCTTTTGAAGTCAACGACTTCAGCCGACAGCGGCTGCGACAGCGACAGGCTATAAAGAGAGATGGAATTTGTCGAAAATACTCACAAGTTGCCTTTAAGCTGGCAACTGTCATTAAGAATACCGTTAACAGAGCAACTTTTTGGCCAATCTGGCAACGCTTCATTTGCCACCAGAGCAGCATAAAGCGGACAGACGGAGAGAGATGCATAGACAGACCCGAAAGCCAACTGAAATGCAATTTGAGGCATTTTTCCCCATAAAAAGAAAGAGAACAAGAAGAAAAGGAAAACGAAAAACTAATACGGAATGAGGAAAAATGCTCTTGGTCCGTTAAGGGCAGAGAAGGCGAACACAAAAGCTACAAGCTAAACTATTTTTAGGAAGGACTAAACTGTGCAAACTTCTGCACGAAAAAATCCGGAATAAAGGCATTTATTGTCATCCAAAGAAGGGAAACGTTAACTCTAGCTAGGCGGATTCCCTTAGCTTTAAAGGCAATTTCTGTCTTAGTCTGGAAGTCTTTAAAATTTTAAATATTTATTCTTATTGGCTTTTTAATCTTGCTTAACAATTTACATTTATAATTTTACTTGTTGAATAAAGTTGATTTTAATCACAGCTAATATAATATTTATAAAAGTGAAAACAGACAAGGAGGGAGAGAGCCCGAAGTAAGTAGAACTTTAAGGCCTCATTTATGCATGTGCAGACTTACAGCAAAAAGTTTACCCACAAGTTCTAGAACTTTAAAAGTTTTGTGTGAAATTAACAACTTAAATTCACACTAGTTACCACCCTCACATACACGCGAAAACTTGCACACAGTCCAGGCCAATTAGCGCTTTTAATTAACACAACATTAAAGCATTGGAAAATGTGGCAGCTGCCAAAAACACAAGGAGCACGGAGTGAATAGAACAAACCGGACTAGAAAATATCCTAGGAAATTTATTACATAATTTAAGAAAATATAAACTTTATTACACTGAATTTTTAGTTCATTAAAAATTAAATTATAGGAATCCTCACTACAATTTATTTTGTTATGAATCGTGTAGGGTATAACATTAAATGTGAATACAGCAGTTTAACATTTCTTTAACATTACATTAACATTCGCTCTTATTCTTTTACTAAAAATGTAAAACGTTGCAACGTACTCTGTAAAGTTTTGCTTCTTCTGTTAACAGACTCTCTGCACATTGGGGCTTGTCCTTATTCGTTTTGTTTCATATTTGTGACAGTCAAGCTATTCGTTCATCATACCCCGAATTTCTCACTGCACCATTTCACAGGGTACGCAAGAAACTGAAACAAGTAGCAAAGCGTAAAATCAAAGCTGACAACACAAGTGAAATTGCCTTGACAGCCCTCTACCCAACTTCATGCGATTCAGAAGATGTGCAGGCCGTGGGTGCAAGAAAAACAGAGGCGTGACAAGTGAAAGGGCAGAGTGGGGTCCGGAAGGGTTGAAACTAGAAACTATAAAAGACGTGGCGGCAATCAGCCTCTTATCGGTAGTTATTACAATATTTTTGTTCACGCCTTCGCGACGTGCCCGGCAGCCTGAAGGCACTTCAATTCCACTCTCTATTCCTCGCTATCGCTCTCTCACTCTGTCTTTCTTGCTTGGCTTTTTGGCTTATATAAACTACTATTATAGTACACACAACATTCTTTCTTCCTTTCCTGCCTTGTGAACTTTGTAATTTTATAGCACAAGTGCAAAAGTAATGCAATTTTGTTTCTCTAATTAGTGAGAGTAAGTGAGCCACAGTGGCATGAAGGTGCAGCCGAAGACAGAGACAGAGATGGAGGCGGGCAGAATAACGGGAGCTTGGTGCTTGGAACAAATTAGCGCTTGGGTGTTCCCATCGTCGGAGCTCGCAAATATCAACAATGCAAGGGAGAGCGAAAAAAAGTGCGAAACTGAAGTGTAAAGCAAAGCCTGCTATGGTTCCGGGCCAGCCATTGCCGCTTTTCCCTCTACCCAATTTTTGCAGTTTCCCAGTTTCTGTGTTTCTTTCATTTTGCCTTTCACAAGCGACCCTCAATGTCGCCGACGTGGCCAAACTTCACTCAACTTATGCAAATATCTGGTGACGGAATTAATCAAAAAAGTGCACCGCAATAAGAGAAAACTAAATCGACAAAGAGAGGGGTTGGTCGACTAGAGGATACTCTTCAGTGGAGTATATAAATATTATAAATGAGAAAATAAAACAATCTTCATAAATATCTTATTTAATATATAAATGAAAGACTTTTAAACTCGTCTAGACTCGGATTCAAATGAAGAACAACTATGCTGTCTAGATTCACTTTCTTCCCTTAATATCCAACCGCTTTAATTAACGGAGAGTACAGGGTATTGCGCAGAGAAAGAATCCAAAAGCTACACAAACAACGAGGGCAACGCGAAGGAAAGCAAATATTTTTGGTTAATATAACAGAATTTGTTGTTGTTCTTATTGCTGCTTCTGGTTTGCCACTGTGCATATTCTTCTTTTGTTTCGTTCTCCGTCTTTTTTTTAACTTTTTCTTTTTAATAAATATTCCGCAAAGTGCAAAACTTGAACGGGTGGAGAGCGAACGAAAAAATGTGCAACAGTCAATGTGCTAAAGAGTGGCGTCAAAAGTTTACAGACGAGCCTGCAGGAGGTGCCGACGAGCTTCAACCCAACAGCAGAGGCTGGTCCTGTTCCTGCAGTCGTCGTTCCAGGCAGGCAGAAGGTTTCTTCGCCGGTTTCTGTGTTGCCAAATGCTTTAACTAAAAGTGTGGCAAATGATATAAGCAGATTGTTTACTTGAAACTTTGCACAACATGACGGCCAAGTTTGGCAAATAGCCGCAATGAGGCTCTCAAATTTAAATTGAAGATCAGGAGTGCGAACTAAATTGGCACTCAAACTATTCAAGTATTCAAAATGGTGAATCATTTAGGTTGGGCACTTCATATGTAAACAAAAACAGCAAGTTAAGAAATGTTAGTCTTAATAGAGTTATGTTAATGGAAGGTTTACTGTTAAATCAAGTTAATGTTACTATACAGTATTCTTTCTTAAAGCGCATATGTTATATGAGTCTGAATGTTATCAGAATGTTAGTATGTTTTCCTTAATGTTAAAATATTAAAGCATAAAAACAAATTGTTGCATTCGTTTTCATATTTAAACTTTTTAAACATTAATTATTAAATTTAATTCCAACAATTGAATTTAAAAAATTCATTCAGCTGACAATCATACTAATATAATTAGCACAGAGTCATCCCTGTTTATCAGCTACGGCATCCTGCTCGGACCACACACACTCACACCTTCTTTTAAACTTAAACTCCCTCTCTGTCGTTATCTCACTCCCACACAAGCACGTTCAGAATGTTAACTCGCTTAACCGCAGATAGAAGCGCATCTCCACTTCGCCTCCAGCCCTTTCCCTCTTCCTTTGGCAGTGACTGCCGTCGGTCCGTATCATCCGTTTATCTCAACTCTGTGCTAATGGCATTTTAATTTCAACATGCGAGAGAACGCGGAAAATCTTGAAGGCTTCGCTTTCCGTATGCTGCCGGCAGAGAGCTTTGCTTTTCTGCAGCGATAAGGGAAATTACCAATGAAAATATGCCAAGTTAAATAATTAAGAGAAGAGTGGAGAGAGAGAACATAAAATGCATTTTTAAATACAAACGGTGGCTATTTTAATTAAGATACTTGCCATTTTTCCCCAGTGTTCTTTGAGTGGAATGCAGGAAAATTACTGCGCAAGTCTTTTTGGTCAAGGACGTTTGAAGTAAATTTTGATGGTGAACAACACGTGGCATTTGATGCCGACTTTAACATTAAACAAAATGTAATTCACATAACTTATTATTTAATTGGCAACTTTTTAACTTATGAAAAACAGAAAAACAAAAAACTTTGCAAGATTATAAGTGACCGTAAGGAAGACTGGAGTTTGTAAGAGACCTATCAAGAGTATTCAGTTCGAAATTGTTAATACTCTTGGTCCTAAGCTACAGAATATTTTGCTGTTAAGCTTATGTTAGGTTACTTTAAATATTTTAGTCTAATAAAAATTGCCTATCTACAGCGGTTCTTGAAATCCTTGGATATTCTATATAAGAATAATATTTAAACAAATTATACATAGTAAATTTAGTTTTAAATAATTTCACCTCTCATCTCATATATTAATCTCTTTAGGAACCCTCGGCACCTTAGAAAAGTGTTGACCACTTTTCGGTCCAAGAAACTTGAGAAGTTTCCGGTCTAGCCGACTTTCGGGCGCCTTACCGATGCGCCTCAACAAAAAACAATTCTGTATTCATTCACTTTGCATTCTCGTTCTCTTACAGCTGCTGTATTCAGCTCTGTCTACCTTCCCTCACTCACTAAAGTAATTTGTATACTGAAATGGCCACTTTTCTGCCTTTTGCCATTCACAGCTTTCCGAAGGGTAACGAATAACGGTAACGGCAACGGTAACGCAACTACAAAATGCCCGGAGTTGTCTTCCTAATCGTCGTGCCCACGGCCAACTTTGAGCGTGAGTTGATCTACGGTAAGTGGGAGAAAGGGATGGGAAAGAATTTGAAAATAGGCGCCGCGTGCTAATTAAATAGAAAGTTACAAATTGCGCTTGCCTCGCGCCTCTTGCAACCGTTCATGTTGCTACATGTTGCAGAACGTTGTGGCGGACTGCGCGTAATTATGTTGTTTAGTGGCGTTATTAATTATTTTATGACATCGTAAAAGTGTAAAACTGTTCGCCGCGCCTAAAAGCATGCCACGAATATGTTGCCCACAACACACACACATACACGTAATACAGGCGCTCTCGCTCGTTTAAAGAGCTCGCTGTCTAAAAATTGAATATTAAATTTTAATTAGCCCGAGAGTTGGCAGACAAAAGAGAGAGAGAGAGAGAGGAGGCAGACTGAGTTGGGTTAAGTGTTTGCATGTGGGGAGTTATGCGAAGGGAAGAGAGTGAGAGAGAAGGAGAGAGAGTGTGAGAGGCAGTGTAGGATGCAGAGCTGTGGCATGTTTATTTACTCTGAGGCCGTCAGCACGTGTAAACATGATGTGGGAATGGGAAAGCAAGTTGAGACACGCACAGAGAGAGAAAGAGACAGAGAGAGTGAGCAACATCTTCAGGAAGGAGTGAAGCAACCCGCAGCGCAACCTAATCAAATTTGTTGGTCCTGCCTAAGCACATCAAGCTAATTTGTATTTACTCTGCCAGGCCCCTCCCCAAATTGCAATTTGTTCCGTTGCAAGTTGCAAACTTTCAGGAGATTTTAAAAATAAACATATATTTCGGGCTGTGCCAACAAATGAGTTCCGGAAAGAAGCTAAGATATGAATATGTGATAAATAATTTATTTTTAGAAAGAAATCAAAGGAAATTAATACTCTACCCACATCACATCACTTTGGGCAATTAAGCTGCGATTAATTAAAGGGAACTGCCGATCAATTAAAAAGGAATTTGAAACAAACTGAGGAGACATTTATTCCGCAAAAACTACCCCAATAAACAGTCATTAGGGAGGGAAACTGGCCATTAATTTATCATAATCAAAGAAGCAAATGCCAAACAATAAAAACCCATCGAATACCATAATAATTTATGAACGGCAAAAATATGTCGCCCTATCATGTGTGTGTGCGCGTGTATGTGTGTGTCGTTGTTATTAATCAAATATTTATTTAAATACGAAGAAACACGTGAAGCGAAAAAGTGAAACAAGGCCAAAGCAAAGCAAAAGCGTCGATGAGAGTCATCATTAATTTTCTATGTCGCCATGGTAGCCTCAAAAGCTGATAATGATAATGGCTTGGCGATGCTGCAGAGAAAGGAGGGGAGAAGGTGCTGGGCGTGAACAAAGTTGAAGTCAAAGTCAAAGTAAAACATACGCATCAGGTGGGAATTATTAAAAAAAAAATTTTTTATAAAAAAATTTTTTTTTTTAAATAATAATTAAATAAAAAAAAAAAAAAAATAAAATTTATATTTTATTAATTAATTAAAAAAAAAAAAAAAAAAAAAAAAAAAAAAAAAAAAAAAAAAAAAAAAAATAAAAATAAGGGAGGAGGTTTTAAAAAAAAAAGGGGAAATAAAAAAATTGGGGGGAAAAATAAAAAAATTTTAAAATTTTTTTTTTAAAAAATTAAAAAAAAAAAAAAAAAAAAAAATTTAAAATTTTTTTTAAAAAAAAAAAAAAAAAAAAAAAAAAAATTATTAAATTTAAAAAAAAAAAAAAATATTTTTTTAAAGTGTTTTAGGGGGGGAAAAAAAAAAAAAAAAAAAAAAAAAAAAATTTTTTTTTTAAAAAAAAAAAAAAAAAAAAATTAAATTAAAAAAAAAAAAATTAAATTTTAAAAAAAAAAATTTAAATTTATTTTTTTTTTTTATTTAAAAAAAAAAAAAAAAAAAAAAAAAAAAAAAAAAAAAAAAAAAAAAAAAAAAAACCCCCCAAACCCCCAAAAAAAAACAAAAAAAAACCAAAAAAAAACCCCAAAAAAAAAAAAAATTAAAAAAAATAAAAAAAAAAAAAAAAAAAAAAAAAATTAAAAAATTTTTTTAAAAAAAAAAAATAAAAAAAAAAAAAAAAAAAAAAAAAAATTAAAATTAAAATTTAATTTTTTTAAAATTTAAAAAAAAAAAAAAAAAAATAATTTTTTTTATTTTTTTTTTATATTATAATTAAAAATTTTTAAAAAATAGGGGAAAAAAAAAAAAAAAAAAAAAAAAAAAAAAAAAAAAAAAAATAAAAAAAAAAAAAAAAAAAAAAAAAAAAAAAAAAAAAAAAAAAAAAAAAAAAAAAAAAAAAATTTTTTTTAATAAATGACTTTTTTGAGTCTAAAGGAGGGCAATAAACATGCGTAGGCAAACATGGATTGAGCGAGAGGGGGAGAGAGGGAGACTGTGACAGACTGAGGTTGAGGGCATAACTTGGGCAAGAAAAAACTTAACATGTAGATACTTGTGTCAAGTCATTGAACAGACCCGGCCGAGGTGCCACACATAAATCACGGAGCTCAATGCCAAAGCGTTTCTCCAAATTTGCGCAGTCTTTCTCAAGTGGTCGCACAAAGTATGAGAGCGAGGGAGGAGAGGAACCTCAACTTGTGGCAATAGTAACTATGTCTTTGTCTCAGACTCTTCTCATAGGAGAGTTGCCTCTAAGCACATATAAGCTTTATTTTGGCATTTGTCAATGTGCTGGGATTTATGCAACATTTCGATGTCTTGCTTCCTCTCGCTCTTTCTTCCATTTACTCTGTGAGTGTGTGTCTGTGTGTTGCCATAATAAATTGTGATCCTTTGTGTGGTTTTCGTGTAGGCTTTGATTTGATTTTTGCCTGCCAATTTATTTATTTAGCACAAGTGGAGCTTGTCACTGCAAAGCTTTGTTAATTACACTCGACAAAAAAATCGCAAAGAATTCCCTTAAATTTGATAAAAAAAAATCGCTGTTTGCCAACTTAAGCCATCAATTTAATTAAGGCAATTCGCAGCTGGCCGCGCTTAGTGGTCAATTGCCATTTAAACAGAGCGACAAATGGCGAATCGCGGGCAAATATTTGCGAAATACTCGAGGAGGGAAATAGGGAGCGAAAGGCGAGCGAGTTTTCGCGCTAATTACTAAATAAATCGACTAAATTACGGTGTTAAATAAATAGCGCAAAATTAAATTGGTTGTTTGGCCAAGTAATTATACTAAAATACAATTTGAATATCCAACTATCTGGATTTAAGCTGTGCCAGAAACAGAATTTAATACTTCGATGGCACCTAAAATGCTCTTGCAATAGGAATCATTTATTTATTTAATTTATGTGGTTTATAATTTATTTAACTACTTTTTGTTGTCTGTTAATCCGTGCATAAAATACTTTTCATTCATGTAAATAATAATAAAGATGCAATGTCCTTGAGGAGATTTAGCTCAGTTGCAAAAATAGCAAATGAAACTTGCATTCATATGAAAAGATTTTGTCAAAAATAATTGAAATGATTTAATTTATATGACAAATGTTTCTTGTGACAGATTTTATTTGTTTTAAAGTTAAATCCTAGGCTGGTTCATATAAATTTAGAGTAAACGTAGCACAATAAGGTGTTTTAGGGCTGAATATGTAGTTGGAATTGGTCAGACTAATTGGACGCATTGAAATAGTTTTAAATTTTATGGCATATTAATCTAGAGTAAGTAACATTTATGTAACTATGTTTGAAAATTATTCTTAATCTACTGAATATGAGCTTGAAGCACACGATGTATTAATTTCGCTTAGATAAAATATGTAAAATGGTTTAATTTTGTTATAAATCAAATTCATCATAAATTAAATTTGATAAGAACTGAAGAAATCAAGCTTTGCAAGGCAAGGCAGTCAGTTATTGTTCTCATTAATTAATTAATTAATAAAATAAACAACATCAAAGTGAATGACTTAATTTGCCAAAAGCAGAGAACTGTCATATTATTCAAGCAAACAAACAAACAGACAAAGTATGTCTGGGTAATCCCAGCAGTCGCGTAAGTCTTTGCTTTCGACGCGTACATCACCTTTTCATTTACTTGTAGGCACTTCAAATAATGTGGTTGCCGGCGAGTCGGGCACGGGCGTGGGCGCTGGACAGGCGCCGCATCTTGGTCATCCCGTGGCTGGCAATAATAATCTGAACATCAATCTTCCGGAAAATAACAACGCAATACTACGACTCGAAGTTGAATTACGTGACAAGAATGTGCCCAAGTATCGACGCGGCATGGGCGGACCGGGGCGAGGTGCCGTTGCGGGGCGTGGAGCCGCAGCGGGAGCTGCCAAGAGGGGAGGAGCTGCAGGCGGCGTCGGTTTAGTTGGAGCAGGAGCAGCGGCTAGAGGTGCTTTTACTGGAGCGGGTGGCGGAACGAAGGCTGTGCCACTGACGGACGGACGCAATTTGGTGGTGCCCCTTGAAAAGGTAAGTTCGAACCGGGTGGGAGGGGGTAGAGGTGGCACATTGCCACGCCCCTACACACTTAATGCCGACTTTGTGCCGTGGACAAGGGTGCTCTCGACGTGTGCTGGGATGCACTTAACCAGGCGAAACGTGACCAAAGCCGAGTGCAAGGGTCACCCCTAGCTTATCTCTCCGCCTTCCCCTTTGGCTTCTATTTGGGTGAGTCAAGGGTGAAACCAGAGGCGCTGCCCAAGACTGTAAAATGGTCAACCAAATTGTGGTCAAGCTGAGTTTGATGAATGACGGTCGCAGTTGACAACCAAGCGGAGCAGATAATGACCCAGTTAAAGATGCGCGCGGGCCGAGATTGATGGTTGCGCGCTAAGCCAGGGATTGGAATCGTAACCAGAACGGTAGCCAGTACTCAAGCCCCGAGGCAATCCAATAGGATGCATAATCGAAGGCCCCTCAGGTCACTCTGCTTCCACAGCTTTACTCTGTCTTCTTTCTCTGCCATTGTCTAGGTACTTGAGGAGTTACTTGTCAAGCTTGAAATCGAGCACGTTACTTGGACAACGAGCAAGAAGGGATACTTCCATCACGTTGTCTTCCCGCTGCAGGCCGGCGCCCCCTGCGAGACGACGCTGCACTGCCTCACGGAGCTGGGCATTGGCACTAAATTGAATTCCAGTGTCAGGTAAGTTGAGACATTGAAAGGCGCCGCCAAACGGCTAACGGCGAAAGCCAAACGGCTAACGGCAAACGTGCCGGGCAAGCCAAGCCAGGCAGGGACGTGCAGCCAGACGCAACAGCTGCTGCCAGTTCCGACCGAGTTGCGACTGCTTTTTAATAAAAAATGCAACTGGCGGGCGAAGCTAAGCTCAGAGGAGGAGCAGCAAAAGGCAAGTGGGAGGGGGTAGGGAAAGGAAGTGGGCTGCAGGTTTATATTTTGATTGCCTCGAGCAGTCAAAGCTGTTTCCATGGGAAACAGGCGAGTGCGGGAAGGAATGGGGGAGTGGGGGTCATCATATTGATTTGGCTTGCAACAGCTGGACAAGAGTGGAGCAGGACACGATTTGAAAATTGAAAGCTTTTGTCAAGTGTAAGTGAAACTGACGGCGATGAAGTGCCTGAAAGGCTGACTAGCAAGCCAAGGGATTGGTGAGATAAGAGAGAGGAGGGTGGGGATAAGACAGCCTTATGGCAGACTGATGATGTCGTTAGAATAATGGGCTGGAAATTCGAAGAGAAGGGAAACTAATTGACGAAAATTCAACGGAAAAACAAGCTTCATTTTGAGGCTTATTTATGGCTTCAGTAATGAAATAATTTAGATTTGGAACAAGTTTTGATTAAGTGGGGAAAGGAAGCTGCAGAGCTGACAAAAATGGAGAAGTGTTAAGATTTAAGAGGTGCAAAAAGTACTTCAATGTTAATACAAATTTGCTAAACTTATGAGAAAAGAATCTAAAGAGACGACGAATTGGAAGTTCTTTGTTGCTGAAATGGAATCGAAGAGAACTTTAATGTTTACTGGTTTTTAATAAGCATTAAAGCTAAGATAGAAACTGAGCTTGAAAGGCAAGAAAGGAAAGTTGTTAAATCAAGCAGCAACACTGCTTGGCTGACAATCTTAATCCAAGTCTCTAAACACTGAGTGCAGTAAACTGATTTAGTTGCAGTCCAGCATGATATTTGAGATGGAGTAATAAAAAGTAGTCTTACTTCTGAGCAACTCGAGTAAACTTGAAAGGAATCGCGCTCTCTGGAAAACAGATGAATGCATTTTAAGTGGCAGAAGGAATTTCCAGCTGAAGAGCTCCTGCAGGACACTGTCTTGCGAGTAAATTAAGAAGCATTAAGACGAAACAATGCACCGTGTGCTAAGTAGCCCTACAAAATAAATGAAAGATGAACAGGCAGAGAACAAGGCGGCAGGAGGGAGAGGAAGTCTCGCCGGACGTTGAAGCAGGATAAGCAGAAAAGAGGTGGCGGGTAAGAGGTGGAAAGTGAGCAGGTGCGATAATCATTTAATGGCATTAAGGCGCTGCATTAAAGTGCACCCGTGGGGGAACATGGCCGGTGCTGGCAAGGGGATGAGACTCAGCGATGAAGCAGCAGAGGAACAGCTGTTTGCCCGGTAAGGTTCAAACGGCACTTGGCATCAATGTGAAAAGCGATAATTAAGCTGTTTAATTTGCAACGAATGCAATTTTCAACTGGCCTCAGCTGCAGAAGGGGCGCAGGGGGAGTGAAGGGAGTGCAGGTTAGCAAGTTCTATCTGGCAATTGCCAAGTAAAGCTGCAGCTGGACAAGTCATGCAAGTCAACAAGGCACAAGTCTGCATGACTTGGCGACTGGCAAAACCGCACTCACATTTCCATATTCAAATGCAACTATGCAGCTCTCTCAATCTCTCCCTCTCTCTATTTCTCTCTCTGTCTTTCTCTCTTTCATCTCTTTTATAGCGTTCTACCCTGCAGCGTCAGCTACGATGCCATTTCGGATGCGGCCAACATGCGAGACGATTACAGGTACGTAGCCTCATTCCCAGTTCCATATCCAGCCCCATCCTCGTTCCTTTTCATGCAGGAGTAGCAGCTTGTCACTCTGGGCTACAGCTGAAAGTAATCCCATTGTCAGAGCTCGGCACGTGTTTATAGTTTTAATTCAAGCACCTTTGTCAGTATCAGGCACATCATGCTGCGCCCTTTGACTCGGCTTGCGCTCTTTGTCAGAAACTAATTTGAGCGGCGTCTTTGTAGGCCTGCAGTTCTCCGAATGAGTCACTCATATGATTAGCTTTCACTAGCAGTTGCGACTTATCCCTCTCAGCATTATTCTCTCTCTCATCCTTTATCTCAGCTTGTCTCAATTTCAGTTTGTGTTTCATCCTGGGGATTTGGTATTGTTTGTTTTTTCTGGCCTCTGGCAATTTCACAAGTGAGACAAGTGGGTTGGTTGGCTTTTTCACACTTTTATTGTGTGTCGTCTATGCACGCAGGGGGTTCTCATCCAGACAGTAGGTAACGACTGTCAATGGAGAAGGAAACGTGTTGAGACACGAAGGATAGAGGCTTGATTTGTAGGGAACTCAAAACTGGACTAGAAAAAATCATATTTGGAGCTGCAATGTTTACTAATTCTACTTTAACTCGTTGAAATCTGATAAGAAATAAGATTACTAGTTTAAAGCTAACTATGAATACATATCATAATAGCTTAAATACGTTCTTAATATTAAAGCGATCCAATAAGGAAGTGTTTAATCTCTTAAATCATATTCTTTCCTTGCGAAATTTCTATTTTAATTGATGTTCTACAGAGAAACCTTCTTCCCTTTTAAGAGATTGTCGAATAAATGTAACAATCATAACTTAATCCCTTGATTTCCTTTTAACTATGAAATGTATCTACATTTCTATACTCTCTCATAACACATCGTGCCTGCATGGCAAGTTCAATCACACTGCCATCCCTAGCTGGCAACATGCTTGACAAGCTCTGCGGGGCTTGGCCTAGGCCCAAGTTAACTGTGGCTTTGGCAAGAGCAGCGCGTATTGTGCTAGATATTGTCTTTCAGCCATCTCCTCTTGTTCTCTCTTCTGGTCCCTCTCACAACGCTGTCTCTCTCTCTCCCACTTTTTGCTCTTTGCCAGACGCTGTAAAAATGTGAAAATGTTGAAATTTACATGTGAAAGCTCTTGCGATTTAGTTGGATTAGCCCCATCAAAGGGTTAAATGCATTCGCCGAGTGCACATAATTTATGACTTTGCTTCGTTTCGCAGCGTGTCCCGAGTGCGGGCAGATACTGGAGCTGAATTTAGATACAGCCAACATATTTCTGTCGCCCCTCTGGCCGTAATTGGCATTGTTGTGCGGCAAATTTGAGGTTATGTCGAGGTTCAGCTCAGACAGCTGAGGTTGCAGATTTATTACGCATACGCCGAGTGTGTGCGAGGTGAAAAATAGTTTTTCTTTTGACTTTCTGCTGTGGCTTTTTAAAGGAAGGTGATATGCATAGATTGAAGGCATTTGAAAAGGTATAGGAATATAGTTTTTTATATAGGGGAGTTTAAGAATTCTTAATTCCATTCAAACTACTGCCTTGAAAACGACCCTGAAGTCGCGCAATCGAAATGAATTAGGAATATTGCGGCAATTAGAGGTGAAAATACCACGAGAAAATTGCTTTTAATGCTTCTTATTTATTAAACTATTCGCAGCGACGACGCCGAGGAAGCTTCCAGGTGGAACAATTTCGTGGAATCGATTAAATCGAAGCTGACCGTCAAGCAGGTGGTGGACGGAGTGCGCGCCGGGGGCTCCTTGTCTTTCGACTATCTGCTGCTAATTGTGACCGCCGAGTGAGTACAGCAAATGCAGCACAGCAGACTGCAGGCACCCATCCTTCTGTCTCTCTCTCCTTGCAGCTCCCTGGCAGCTCTTGGACTGGTAGAGAATAATGCACCGAATATTGTTGCGGCCATGTTGGTTTCGCCGCTTATGGGGCCCGTTATGTCGATTACATTTGGCGCAATTATCTCGGACAGACAGCTAATGGTAAGTGCAGCAGCAGCTGCTCTGCTAATGCCGCTGTTGCGGCTCACTGTGAAATCCCATTTCCATTTTCGCTGGGGCAGCCATAAAAAGTGCCCCAACTAGTCTCCCTGGTTGCCGATTGATTTATGTATGAGAAACTGACAGATGAAAATAATAAAAGCCATGCGCCGAAAACTGTTTTGCCTATGAACGAGGGTGGAGTCCCTCCCATCTCCCTGTTGCTGCATTCTTCTCTCTTTCTATGGCATTTTCCTTTTCAACATCCAGCCTCGTTCTGTGCTCAACAAGGCGAGAGACAGACAAAATTTTTATGCGAATTTGTTGCATGTTCTCAACACGTTTGTGGCAAGTGCTGCAGCTGTTGTTGTTGCTGTGAGCAAAGCATGAAGAGCTCTTCAAATATTCTTTGATTATTTTGTTGTTGCATAAGTCACAAGTTTGCTAACTATGCTGAGTTCAATTGGTTCACTTGGTTGAACTTTCGAGACTTTATTCCGAAGTCATAATTCCAAAATAGATTTAAAAGGTAGAAGAAAAGATTTGTAAAAGAGTTCCAAACATAGTTTTCACAATAAAGAAGAGTTCCCATTGGGTCACTGACCTAACTAACCCAAATTCCGAAGTAGTCGCGGATTTGTTTGAGCCTTGGCAAGCAAACCTGAGCTGTGGCACTTAATAACTGAATTCGACTGACTCGCCCACTTGCCGTGCTGAGTCTATAAATGGAACTCGAGCCGACAAGCACGACTTAAGCTACTTAAATTAAAAGAAAGAAGCACTCAAGGAATTATCGCGACTCGACGCCAAATACAATTTCTACGCCAACTGCAGCAGCAGTCGCGACTGGCTTCAATTGCGGCTGGGTCTGTACCTCATTTCCTGTTTCCTGTATAGAGATGCCGCCATAAATGTCAACGGCAACGAGGCAACGGCCAGGAGAATAGGCAAATTCTATGGCTGAGATAAGAATTCGGTTTCGTCTGTTGAGGAACTTGAAAAGAAACGCGTTAAGCCCCATAAATTTTGCAGGTGCGCTTTATGATAAATACACACACACATATACACACACACGTGCTCAGGTGGAATGTGAATGAAGATAAATAGAGACTGACGAAAAGTGAAAAAAGGAAGAAAAAGAAATCAAAAATGTAAGGCAAGCATTTTGCTCCTAATGAGGATGAGATTTGGATTGCTTTGCTCCACCTCTGGGCGGCAACGTGGCGGCGTCTGCTGACACAATTTCGTAAACTGCGCACACACACACACGCACCCATATACACTCACACACACACACACTGGTGCCTTCACTGACTCACGTGTAGTACGTCTTGCCGGGTATTTGACATCTGCGGCGCGTACTTCAATTAAATTTTAATTGAAATGAATATATTCCATGCCGTTTCATGTACTTGTTCTCCCCTGAAGTAGCCCTAGTCGAGTCGCAATCTATGCCACGTAGTAGGGTGCCTCACCAAGCAAATCTACACGATGTTCTCGAAATTAAAAACGTGTCTTTAAAGGCAAAATAAATTAGTTTATGAAATATCTTATATTGTGGCAACGCAAATGTTGAAATACATTCGAAAGTTAATGCAAAAAAATTATAAAAATGCGTCCATTAGTTTATTAAAAATGTCTGAAATCCCTTCGCATATTTTGTCTGTCATTTTGTCATGTGGGGATTTTACAACACTGTAGACCATTGCGCAATTTCAATATCAATATAATTTTAATTATCAAAGCACTAAAAAGAAATATGTTGGGCATAAAAATTGAGAGCTGATAAAAACAAGTAAGCTGAAGGGAGGGAAACAAATTTTAGCGTGCTGAAGACTATAAGATACCCTGTAAACTTACTTATGATATTACTAATGTCTAATCCTTATTTTATATAAAAGGAACAGAAAGCATTTTGTGTCTCTGTCATTACTTCAGTTCATAAATTAAGAATTTATTCTTTTTCTTGATAACTGATGTACTTTAATATCCTCTCCTTTGCTCCCTGTCAGTGGTGACAGGGTATAAGAATAGATAACAATAAAAAAATACAAAATAATCATTAAATGGCAAAGGGATAACTAAATGTTTTGGCCATGGATACATAAAGTAAATGTTTATGGCAGCATCTGTCAGCGGTCGTTAAATATTATTGAAATGCGTCTTTTTTTGTGTGCAGCTCAAATACGAATATTGCGTATACGCCAGAGTGTCATAAACTATTTGCACGCCATTTAACGCTGATGCATCTGAACATTACTCATACGCACGATAATCCCCAAGCCTTTTTTCACCCCTTGCGAACGTGGGAGAAAAGAAAAGAAAAAACAACGTGACGGAGAAACAAAAGTGAACTTGAAACTCATCTTCTCACTTAACTTTAATGTCTGTTGGCAAATTGTTGCGGCGCTGACTCTTTAAACTGCATTTACCGCTGCACTTGGCAACTTATTTTCTGGCTAAGGAACTTAAACAGTTGTCAGCCAGTTGGGGGTTGCAATGGGGGGGAGGGTGAGTAGAAAGCGGTTTACTTTCGTTCTGGGCACTAAGAAAAGCGACTTGGACGACAACGACATCATCTGGCTGACATTAGAGCATTTTTCTTTTGTCTGCAGCTGCCAAAAGCAGTTTACACTGCGTGCCTGCAAATTTGGGTTAACATGTCACGCACCCACTCGCTTTTAGCTTCTGCTCTCTGCATCTTCCTCTCTCTCTCTCTCTTGCTCACTCCCTTTCCTCTAGTTGCAATCTCCTTCATCATATGTGCCTCGTTCCTTGCCTTCTGCGCTGCAAAGTATGCTACATTATCGCTCAAAGTGTCGCTGACTGGCGTCAGTTGGCATTCTCTATGCTAGTGCCGTCTCTCTCTTTCTCTATCTATCTCTTCCCCTTCTTACTTAAGCTGCACACTGTCCTTGTCTCTGTTCCGAATCTGCTGCTTTATGCATATTTTTAATCAGCTTCGACAGCTGAGTCGAGGCTTATCAAATCGAAACCCGTAAGTAGCTTGCCCGAATAATGCAAGCAGCCAAAAATATCCGTAAAATATAACGCAATGTCAAGTGTATTCTATGGATGAGATAAATATATGTGCAAATATAGGTGAATTTGAATATTTAGTTTTGTGTGTCAATAAAAGTTGTTCTTCTTTTGAATGAGAGATAATTCCTCTCTATAAGCTCTTTAAATAAATGTTTAAATATTATTCAAAATCATCTGGCTTAAGCTAATATAGGGGAGATGAAATTTTGTGTTATATCAACTGTTCAAATATTGAAACTCCCAGTTTGAAGAGCTCAACAAGTTGTTTTGCAATTGCAAACAGTTTTCGTTTCATGCAAATATAAACAAATTCATTTATAGCGTTAGTTTAACCACTGCCCTGTAAAATAAAGTGTAATTTACATGGGTATGTAAACTTTGTTTCCTTTGTGAACATGATTCAATATATTCCTCATATTAAGTCTATAGGGTATTTAACAGTCTTCCATTTGCTGCTGTTTACATTCGCTTTGCTTACAATCTTTTCCAGCGCGTTGGCTTCATGTGCCTGGGGCTGGGCATGTTGATCTCTTGCGTGTTTGGCTTCGTATTTGGCCTAATTCTTGGCACCACCGAAATGCCCTGGGGACAGAATGCCGACTGGCCCACCGAGGAGATGCGTGGCAGGTGAGTCCAGTCAATTTCAATTTCAGTTTCAATTAATGCTAATCACCCGAACAATTGCGACAGATTGGAGTGAATTTGTCACGTTCGCACGCAAAACGAGACTGAATTGTGCTTCCAAGAACTCAGCTAGAAAGGCAAATTGATTTCTTGTGAATTTTTATCACTCCATCAGAACTAAAAGCAAACAGTTCGTTTCGCTGAAATTAATCAAGTGTTATTCGAATTGCATTTAATTTGACACTCAAAGGTATCTTTGAAGTCAAGACTCAGCCAATTATTCTAGACCAGTAGACAAGTCTATGAAGCTGCTCGCCAGCCAATGGCAACAGATTCGCAGCAATGTCTGCATTCAAATTGAATTAATCGAGTTGAATGTCAAGTTGCGAATTATCGCCCAAGGTGCAATAACGGAAAGTGGAATAAACAAAGATTTCATTTTCAAAGAGACTGTTTATGGCAGGAATTATCACTACATAAAAAGGAATATATTGTATAACTTTATTCATTTATAAACTCTTTTAATATAAATGCACAAAAGAGCTTAAAATATCCTTCCATTATTCGATGAAGATAATTCTGAATGGTAATCCATCTGTTCTTATTTAAAGCCTTTAGTGAATGATTTATTTAGTTGGGTTTCCTATCAACAACTTTGTATAATTTGCTGTTAAGAAACAATCAATTCTCAACTATAAACTATCAAATGTCCATGAATTAATAACTGCGATTTATTCAGTTTGCAATGCACATAACTATTATTGAATACAATTCGCAATGTTGAAGCGCACACAAGATATGTTTCGATTCAACGTATTATTTCATTGTTGCCGACCTGAACCATAATTATTTGTGGTATTCAATTGAATTTCTGGTATTTTTCTGGTATTTTCGCCCAAACAAATACCACTAATTCGACTGCCAATGACGATGCCATTTTCACGCGCCACGTGACACAATTACGCGTCGAACAGGAAGGGGAAGGGGAAAGGGAAGTTCTGGAATTTGAACAGGATGCTGACCATTAGGAACACACGCGCATCGCAGAGAGAGATATATGCGAATACTGCTGCCAGTGACTGTAAGTGCGAATGCCAGTGCGTGTGCGTGTGTTGGTGTGGGTGTCACGCAATCAGAGCATAGAAAGGAGGCGGATTTCGTTATTATTATGATGATTTGTATGAGGCCATTGAGCATTGTTCGGCCGAGCGAGCAGATCTCAATTGAGATGCAGACACATTCGACTGTCAGATTTGGCAGCTCTGCTCAGCTCTCTCTCCTTCTCTCTTACTATCTATATATCTGGCTGTCTGTCTGTCCTTTGTGTTATTATTTTAACAATTTATTTTGCGCAATTAACACAATTGCCGACACACATTCATTACGCAGAACTTCCGGGTAGCTGCGCCTGAGCTTAATTTATTGTTGCTGCCGCTGAGTGGGCGCCAGAGGGGCATCACATGGAAGAGACAGTGAGAGAGTGTGTGTGTGGGAAGGGGGAGGAGGGTAGCGAGTTTAGGCCTAAGCCTATTTGCCCCCGTTGGAGCAAGAGATTTACGCCGTCGGCGCGTGGCAACTTCAAGATTTTCGCATTGTGCGTCTTCCCAAGCTGACAAAAAACGATGCCGTAATAAATGTTTGCCCATATACCAAACCAAAAAGAGTCTATCCATTTCGGCAGAGGAGGAGGTCTGCGGTGGTGTGTCTGCCTAATGAGCGCACGCCTCGCATTTCTGGGCAAACGGCGAACGGATCAGATTAGTTGAATTATTTGCAAGTAATTTATTACGTTACGTTCTCACTCATAGATTTTCCGACTTTTCCGACTGACTTAAAGTTGCAGCAAACTTTGGCATTTCTCTGAGCCGATGCGTAATTAACATACTTAATGGATTTACAATGCCAGCACATTCCATGCTGTCCTCCTAAACTCCTCTCTGATAAGAAAGGACTTTGTAATACACTCGACTCGATTTAAGGCGAGTCTTAAGTGAGTTTTGATACGTTTGCCAAGGAAACTCTTGAGGATGTAAGCTGCTTTAAAGAATTCTCAGAAAATACTGTTTTGTTTTACTGTCAAATTAATAAAAGGTTTTAAAGTCGATTGGATTAAATTGATTACTTTGAAGCTTTAGGTGACCTTTGTTTCTTTTCCTTTCCCTTCAAAGTTTTGTCAGTTTTATTAATAAGAAATCACTCTCATCATTAATCTGCGGACATATTTATAGTGTTTATTTTTATTATACTAAGTCCTGCAGTGTAAAAATCTGCCTTGTAGATATATGTAATATAAAAAGGGGTTCAATAGAACCTTTGCAGATCAAGCACTGAAGTTCTTTACCCTGCAGTCAGTCTAAGATATTTTAAAATTATGACCGAACAAGATTTCTTAACAATCAAATTTAGAATAAGTATATAAATAATATTGCTTTCAATCTCAGCTTTCGCTTGAAATATTTCACTTAATTGAAAAATGTCAAAAAAATATCTAAATGCCTTAAACTTTGGCCCATTCTTGAGCCATTAGAGCGCCATTTTGTACATGGATATGTCGCGTCCTTTGACAAAAGTTGAAATGGCGGCCATAAAATTATACACGAACTAATTTATGGGACTAAGTCGCGAGTTCTTCAATAATTGAGCGCAAATTGCGGTGCATAATAAAGTTGTTGCCTGATAAAAAGTGAATGTAGATTTTTTCGCCGCCCAAAGAGAGTGTGAAAGGGAGTTGACTGGCAGTGGGGGGGCAACTCTGGCGAAGAGTCAAGCGCCATTAATCAAGAAAAGTTGGGGCAAAGGTAGAAAGAGAAGTGCGAGCAAAAAGACGAGCACGAATTACCATGCAGGCGCAGTGTGGGCGCAAATGAGGTGCATGAATCAGAATCAGAAAAGAGTGGGAGGGGGAGAGCGAAACAGAGAGAGAGAGGGAGCACAATGAAAAGTTTGCAAACATTTTTCACAACCGGCGACAAGGTCGGTTTGCCGGAAGTGATAACAAAAGCCGCTGACACTTGACAAAGTTGTGAATTGCTTCACCAAAAAAAAAAAAACACGAAGTGGCACCACCTGGTGGCATGTCCAGCTGACAGGGCGTGGCTGCACAGCCGCGACTTTCATCCTAAGTCGACTCAATTTGCAGTGTGAAATCACGTGGCCATTTATCATTGCGCTTGCTGTTTTGTATTTGCCTCTGTTTTTCTTTTGATTTTTAATTAATTTTTCTTTTTGCACGCTTCCATTTTCAATAAACCCCAATCTCTCGTTTGCAGAGGCAACGTTCGCGCCCTGTGGATGGGCGTGCTCTGGGCCCTAACATCTGGCACTGGTGTGGCTGTCGCGCTGCTTCAAGGTTCCGCAGGGCCACTGATTGGCGTTGCCATATCCGCCTCCCTGCTGCCCCCCGTCGTCAACTGTGTGAGTATGCAAATCCAACTTCCCCCCTCCCTCTCTAAACCGGAAAAATTGTCCTTTAATTGGTGTGTCGAGTGCAATTCTACACGTCGATTGCCAACGGCAACGCTTATTGTTCGCTGCCTCTCCTTACTCCCCCTCTTCCTTTTTGGCAGCAGCTTCTTATTAATTGGCGGCGACCTTGAAAGCGGCCTTAGACACAAGTTTAAGGCCAATTTGCAAACGGCGCAATTGTTTGCGCAGCTTGAGCCACTTGAGAAATTGAGACTATGCAAATGTCGCACAGACTGACAGACCCTGTAGTAGAAGAGGGCAGAGGATTATGAATTCTAGAACTAAACTGATTGAGGTATAAGTAAGGGAATCAAGCCTAGAACTCGTTAATCGATTCAAGAAGAGTGTTAAATACTCAAAGAGACGAAGCTGCCTTAAAGAAGTGTGCTCTGCAAAGCCAGACAGCGAGTGGAAGTTGACTTTGCCTTGGCTGGCCAACACATAAATTAAACGAAAATACAATTTGCTGATTAATCTGAAGTGCAAGGCAGGGCACAAAAACTTTCTGGCCATAAATCCATGTGGCCGATTGCCTAGTTGCAACTTAGCTTTGGCTCAGCTTCAGCTTCGGGCTCAAGCTGCCACTGCGGCCTTAGCCCCTCTACAGCTGCGTCTCAGCTGTTTGCCTCGTATTGTGGCAGCTAACCGCAACGAGTGCATAAATTTCGACCCAATTTTCAAGTGCGAATGGCGGCGAGCAGCCGCCTTCTGCCTGCCACGCCTCCCCCGCTGCTGCCATGCAAGCGGATGCTGCGTAGAATTATTAAGCAGACGCAGGAAGCGAGTCAGCATGCAAAAACTTGCCGAGCGGAAGGGGCGAAGGGGGCGGGACGGAGGCAAACAAACAGGCAAACAAACTCCCGGCGACACGAGGCTGGGCTGACATTTATCAATTGTGACAGAGAGACAATGCCGCAAGACGGCGAGGCAAGGCGCAGTCGCTCGACCGCAAGCATGACAAAATGATGCAGGAGCGGGGAGCAGGGGAATGGGAAAGGGGGGTAGGGAGGTTGACTGCTCCCTTTTGCAGATACCCTGCAAGGGTCTCTCGCTAACTGCATGTGCTGAAACAATGGCGCTGAGATCGCTTAATCATGCCCAGCATGTGTGTGTGCCCCTGTCTGTCGTGTGTGTGTGTGTGTGTATGTGAGTGTATGCTAACCAGGCTGTAAGCCAGTTGAGCGCTCCACCGGCAGCTGCATAGTTTAGTTTTTTGGCTCCACTCGAATATGAGCCACATAAATCAGACGCACGCATTGAAACTCCGACGCTGTCAGCCCTGTCGGGCAGCACGTTGCACGTTGCACGTTTTTAGCCCGAAATCTGCTAACTGCATCGCCCCAAAACGGTGCTGCCACAATTAATTGCATGCACTTTAGTGCGACGGCCAGCGTAGCGTATGAGTAATAACATTTATTTGCTATTCATATTACTCATACGCAGCGTGTTGTCTGCCACGACTTGTGGCAAAACAAGAGAAGAAGAGACGCTGCACTGTCATATAAGAAAATTATTTAAGTAATAAGAAAATAAAATTTATGATTATAAAATTTTAATAAAAATAAATTTTCTTTTCCAAGACTTTAATCATGTCCAGATGTTTAATTTTGCCGAGTTCTAATGAATAAATATTACTTACATATAATACATTGATATAAATATAAATTGTATGTCTTCCCGACTCCACCCTCAATTATTATGTGAGCTTTTCTATTTATTTATATTTATTGCAAGTGCTTTGGGTAATCAGCATACATTCAACATTATTGTAATTTGAAAATCTCCCCCAAATAAATAATTTCAATTTTATTTTCTAGCATATTAACATTTAATGGACTTTTCTTTTGCCTTGCAAAATCATTTGTCGTCTTTACTTTCGAATAAGAACAAGCAATAAGTTTGCCAAAATGGCCATAAATAGAATCCCAAAAAAACTGTGTAAGAAGAAGGGCAAGAAAAACAGACACACACACGCGGGCACACACTCACACATATGTGTCTGCTGAGGGCACGCACTTCCGCAGTCTGTGTGTATATGTGTGTGTGTGTGGAGCACTGCGCTGAGTCATTATAATTTATAAGAGCAAAGCAAAGGCAAAAAGCGAACGAGAAAAGAAGAAGACAACGAGCAGACAATGTGACAATGAAGTTTTATCTATGGTTTACATGTATGTGTATGTGTGTGTCTGTGTGGGTGTGCACGGGTGCGGGTGTGTGTGGTCTGTGTGTAAGCTGAAATTTATAACAATTCAAGGCCGGGATCAGCACTTGGTATGCTAAGAGCGAAGCCGGTGCCGGTTTCAATTTCAATTTGGCGTTGTGCACGCGTCGACCTTATGACCTCAGCAGGCACTCCCGAAATCCTTAAATCTGGCCGGCTATCTTTCACTCTCCCTTTCTCCCTCTACACCTCACTCTCTCTTTCACTGTCTCTCTGCCTTCTACAGGGTCTTTTCTGGTCACAGGCCTGCATATGGCTCATCTATCCGGAGAAGCGCATACCACACTTGAAGAACGAGGCCATGAACACGACCAGCGCGTATCCTTTCCTCTACACGGACTATCTGCCCACAGAGTTTCTGATCAATGGCATCGTCTCCGCCTGCCTGACCGTCATTAATGTCATTTGCATATTCATAACTGCAATCATAGTGCTGAAAATCAAGGAGGTCTCCGCCCCCTACACGGCCAGTCCGGATCTGAAGCGGTAAGTCGCAGTTCAACTCTCTCCTTCCGATGAACCGAAGTGCGACAGCACTTTCCATTCTGCTTATTATCTGCGGCAGCTGCGAGAAGCATCTCGAACAGTTGTCGATGTTATTAATGAATGAGAGTTGAAAAATAAAGAATTTAAGCTGGAAATCGACTCACAGGGTTTTCAACTCAACCGGAGGAAGACATAATGAATTGGGTTTAATTTCAAGGGCTTTCGTGATATTGAAATTATTAAGGAGTTTAAGAGGGAAGACTGGAAGGAAGAGAATGAAAGAAAAAGATTTCGTACAGGCTTTCGTTGAGTCTTCTTGAAATTGAATATAAATAAGAAAAGGAAATGAAATATTTTTCTTAACAACAATCAAAATATACTTGATGCTTAAATAAATAATGGTTTATTTCAACACTTCCCAATAACATCCTTTAATATCTTCATCACTTCAAAGTTAACTTTAAACTATAACAAAGTGACTTCCTCGCGTGCACTTCATGGCTTACTGATGACGGTGTTTGATGGCTCATTTCATAAATTACATTTAATAAACCTAAGGACGCCAGCAACAACAACAAGTACAAGTTGACAAATCGCATAATTAACGGGCTTATTTCTTGAATTTCACAAGAAATTACTCATACGCCGAGTGGCCGAGGCGGGCTAAATGAAAATAGATGAGTTTTATTGCCAGAGCTAACATAATAAATAGGCAACTAAGACGGGAATAGACGACACTGTGTGTCTTCCTCGTTCTTTCTCTGCCCCTCGCTGTCTCTTTTCCTTCTCTCTCTCTTTTCCTTCTTTCTCTGTGCTAATGGGTGCCACTTGGCGACTGGCAGATGTCTGCAGGCAGAACTGCCACATCGACTTAAATCTCACAGAGTAGCTCAGTGCCAAGCTTAAAGCACGCATTAAAGAATATTCTGCCAGAGTTTGAAGAACATTGCTTAAGGAATCTTAAGATAGCTAAGTACTTAAACTCTTTCTATGACTGAACAACGTGAAAAGATGCATTAAATCGTTTTTAAATTTGAATTTAATTCTTATCGAAGAATCTACGTGAAACATTTTCTTTTTATGCATTTTTGAATATTTTCAATAGTTTTAGAATTGTTTTTGTCAGTCTCTTTTGCATGCAGAGCAGTTTGCGGTCGCGTTCACTTGTTTTGCCAGTTTCGCCATATTTTTTTTCCTTTTATCAGCGCATTTAACAGTTGTTTATGCAATGTTTGTGTTTGCGGAGCTGCAGCGGGTCGCGCATCTCCTCGAATAAGTTCAGTGCCAGTTCAGTCGACAGTCACCAGATGGCTTTGAGCAATATTTTGTTTTCGTTTTGGTTTTTCATTGCGATTCGACGGATTTTTGCGATGCGCATAAAGTGCATGATTTCATATTTATTTGTTGTTAGTTTGTTTGCTCCGCTTTTGGTGAATTGATTCGCTTGTAAAGTGCTTTTTTATGTGGGGAATTGCAAATGAGGAGATTGTGGTTAGTAGCAATACGGATTGCAGAATGGAGATAAGTGAAGTTAGGGAGAACTCCTCTGGCTTCTTTCTTTGAGAGATAAAAAACAGAAATAGAATATAATTAAAATGAATACAAACTAAAGTTGAAGTTTAAAAATTCTTAAGAAAACAGATAGTTAATGAGTCAAAAGAAGATTTCTGTGGAAATAGAGACTTATGAACTCAAATATTTTAATTAAAAGCAAAGGAATGGAAGGAGATTGTCTTATTTTGAGAATTCATTTTATTCCCTAAATACATATGTGATGGTAACTAATAACTTGTTCTTACTTTAAGCCTCAACTAATTGCTCCACTGCTTATGTCTTTTCAGTTTCTGGGAAACCGATTTGCGCACTGTACGCAAGACAAACCGCTCGACAATGCGACATCGTTCAGGAACGCTACGAGGCGGCAGTGTTGACAAGTTCATGAGGTAAGAGCTCATACTGATTCCGATTTCGACTCTCATATTCGGCTTTGTTTACGTTTTTGCAATTGTTGTTTGTACTCCTCGTTGCGGTAATTGAGCGCATGTGTGATTCTAAGTACGAGTGTGTGTGAGTGTGTGTGTGTTCGCGACATTCCCTGAGGCCAACGCAATTTACTTCTTCCATGCGTCTGACTCAGCGGAAGAAGAGGGAGAGTGCGACGCAGGGTTTAAAAACAATTTCGAGAGGTAAATAACAAAAGTATTTATACTTATATGGTTTCTGTAACCGCCGCCTCCTCACTCTCTCCCCTAATTGAACAGTGCCCCGTCCGATTGGGGATATAAATAATTTTGATGGCGGATGAAACGTACAAAATATATTTATCGCATAATTGAAATCGTTGCAAGGAATTTATGGCATTCTTTGCGCATTTTTACGATGCCGAAAATCGAAGGAGATTTCGATAACGAAAAGCAAATTCTATATTTGAAATGATTTCGCTTTAAAAAAACGTTAAAAATATTTACTTTCGAGTAGAATTTTAAATCGACGCTCAAGAATTTCTAGATGCGCCAGAAAGTATGCTTTAAATATTTCCACAGAATTCGAAATTCAAGTATAAAAAAATAGTAATTGATTTTTAGTGCTTGCAAATTAACTGCGCGTTTGTAAAGTATCTGAACAAAAAACTCAAATTGCACCCTAGTTAATTTTTGAAGAGCTCTTTTTCCGCGCAGAGCAATTACCGCACCATAGAACTGTGGCGAAAAAAAAACAATTGCTATAACGCACACACTCACACACGAAATGCATGCAACAAATTAGCAGCACAGCTGCTGGCGCTTTTAATTTAACGCCCACTGACCACGCCTATTATTTGAACTACAACTGTTTAAACAAAAAACGAAAATGTGCATGAAAGCTGCAAAAATATCTATGGGGAGTCTGAACAAAGCGTGAATTTCGGTCAGCAGTTTTTCATTTGAACACAAGAGTTTTTTTTGAAAGTAAGAAATGTTTACGTTACGAATGTAAATTTGAATTACTCGTAGCAACTTCATATATTATTTAAATTAAGCAGCTGCTCATTCCAAGCCAAAACTAATGTAGTTCGAGTTGATTTTAAATTTTCAACTTGATTTTCAACTTCCCTTTGGTGTTTGCTGCAACCAAACTTATGCTGGTATTAACATATGTTATGTTATCTCAAAATGTTGTGCATAATATTATGTGCGACTGTTAACAAATTTCCAAACTTTTCACAACAGTTTGAAGATTCTTGTAGGATTGGTTAAATATAATGCGTGATTAACTTAATATATCATCAACATTTGTGTATTCCCCCTTCGGATTTTTAACTTAAAAAGTTTCTTTGCTTCATTCCTTGTTGAACAGCGGCACAGGCTTCCAGGGTCTAGACGAGGGACGCAATGCCAAAATGGACTCGGCATTGGAGCGCGCCTTGGCACAGGCCGAGAGCGATGTGACCTTCAAAAAGGTCAAGCGCATGAGCTACTCGAGCAATGCGGCGGGTGAGGTAAGTGTTGAATAAACTGAAGGGCTTCTCTGTTAACCGTATCTACGTTTGTTATGTTATTTGAGACTGTTAACTTTACATACTTTTGCCATGTAAATGAACATATGTTATAATTTGCAATCAGTTCATTGATTATATCATTGTATTTTGAGGAATTTGTGAATAAGCACATTCCATACATATATTTTTCGAATAAAAAATGATTAATAGATTGATTGTGATTATGCACGACAATTGGACCTTTAGGCTGTCGAGATACTCGACATTATTTAAAACCTTAAGAACCTTCTTCTTCTGATGGTTTCCTCGCCGCTACTTCGGATAAACCTACGATTTCCACGTCTTTCACGGCGTTCACTGCGTTCGCTGCGATTTCTGCGGCAACCGCCATCAGTGCCGTGACATGTCTTCTTTATCTTCTTTCGGATGATTTCATAGATCCTCTTCTTCTTCTTCTTCTTATTCTTACAACCACAATCCTTTTTTGTTTTAGTTCTGACCGTTGTGGTGGTCACAGTGGTCGAAGATACAGTGGTTGATTCTGTAGTTGTAGTTGTTGTAGTTGTCGCCGCAGTTGTTGTTGTTGTTGTTTGCGCATTGTTGCACGGCAAGTAGGCCAGACAAACGACCAATAGGACGATACAGTCTAGGACAAGTGTTTTGACTCTCATTTCGGACGATCACAGTCGACTGATAACATTTCTGAGGACCCAAGACATTTTTATACTCGCAATGCAATGGAGCTGTGTGAAGTTTGCTATATTCGCAAGATTTTCCAGAATTTGCACAGCTGCAAATTATATTGTTGGAGTATGCACAAAAAAATGAAATATTCAAATGGTTTTTCGTCTATTTGGTCAGTTGTCTGCACTCTTTCACTTGCAGACAATTGAAATTAATTCTGAGTTAAGTAAATTATTTATAGAAGATTGTTACTATATAAAACATGTATTATATTTATGCATACATGCATATTGAAGTCTGCTTGATAATTCCAAATGTCTGTTGGCTTGAAGATGCTTTTGGTCTATTTATATCTAAACCGTTTGCTTTTGATTAGTGAAGGTGTATCGGTTCGTGGAGGCCAATAAGGCAAACCCTACTGCAATCGCTCTGATTCTCATTCTAATCGGTTCATGATCGAACTGTGGCCAATGACTTTCGATTGAAGCTCTTATCATTTATATAAACATCAAATCAACAGAATAATTTCAAAAAACTAATTTGATCAGCTTGGAAATCAAATGTTTTTCTAATAAAGTAAAGTAATTTATTGTCATAAAATTCAAATGTATCCAGTTAGAATTGAGAGCAACAATTAAACTAAATCTAAATCAGAGATTCGACTTGACAAATAAACCATTGAAATCAACAGGTCTGCAAAGTTTGACAAATATTTCGGCCTATGGCTGATAAATTTAACTAGTTAAGTTTACTTACCACAAACAAAAAACTCTAACAGGAATTTTTGAAGCACCTCTCAATGAATGGTTTAGCTTTATTTTAAAAACAAGTATAATCAAGCTTGACCAATAAAACCCTAATTATTTGTAAACACCTCAAGGATCACAGTGACTGGAGGAGTGACAAAAGAAGGAGCAGACATGGCAAGAGAGAAGGGAGCTAAAGCGCAGACAAGGAAAACAATTAGAATAACAATAAGTAATCGCTAATCGCATTTGTCAGGACTCTCGACATGAACCCGCAGGGAAGACAGCATTTAAGCGAAATTACCCGCAATTACGGGAGGGAGAGCGAAAAGAAATACAGAACATAAGAGAGAGACAGAGACAGACAGTGGAAGCAAGTTGTGGGAGGGAGCAAACGAGTTCTGCGCTCATTAAGAACTGACCTCAATCATTTGTTGATAAGCGCGCCAAGAGTCGCGAGTAACAACTCCACTTGCAGCACACAGCCAGAAGCTGCCAGTCGCGACACCAGCAGGAAAACACATACAGAGAAAGAGAGAGAGAATAGGTGAGAGAGAGAAAGAGAGAGGAGTGGATAATAAACCAAGTCGGACGGTCATAAATCAATGGCATTGCAGGGGGTAAGGAACAAGACTCGACCTCGACTTGTTCGTTCTTGTCGCACGAGCAAAAACTCGTGCAGTTCAAGTTTATAGCTGAGAATCGGGCAAGATTTATGGTAGAACACAGATGAAGCCATTGCTCACAAGAAACAACAAAAGCAACAACAACTGAAGAAACAATAGCAGACTTGCATCAACTCTGGAGAGTGCTTAAGCGAAAGATGTTGAAAGCAGGGAGGAAAAAAAGTGAATCTGTTACTTTTTCTCACACCTTTCGCGACGTGAAGATTGACTTTGAGAATCGAAAATTGAGCGACAACTGATGCAGGGCATATGTCTGCAGGCAGATAAAGATTGAGATCGAAGAAGTGGAAGGTTTTCTACATCGATCACATAAGATTTCTTTTCAAAGATTAAATAGAAAAACCAAACTGTTTTGAAAGCAAACAGTTACTGCCCTAACATAATTATCCGCAACACGCGCGTGAAGATATTTATCCGTGTAGAGGCAGGAAAAAAGAACTTTGCTAATTTCCTGCACAGCCTCCAATTAAAAGTTATAGTGGAAAAGCTCAGTGGAAACTCAGCGAAGCGTCAATGGCCACAAATCAACTTTTACATTAATTCGTTTTCAGTTTCCAAAAAGGAGAAGAAGCCGCCACGATGGAAAGATGGAAACATGAAAGAGCGGATGTCGAGTGAGTGACACACAGCGTAGGCACAACATGGGCGAAATATTTGGGGCGTGAGTCGAAGGCAGAGTGTGAAACAAACTTGCCAAGTGCTTGAGGAGTGGGTGGAGGGGGGGGCTCAGCCTTAACGGCTTGTAATCTATTTAAAGTGAGTCGCGGCCACTAAAACTCAATTAACCCCGTTTGACGAAGCACAAGGCAATTGAAAAGGAAAGAGGCAGAGATAGATAGACAGACAGACAGGCAGAGAGAAAGAAAGAGAGAGAGAGCGACAGAGAGTGAGGGCGAATGAGAAACCAAAAACAGAAAGAAATGCGAAATCAAGGCAAAGATTACAAACGGAAATGCCTGCCCATTGAGTGAGCAGAGACAGAGGCAGAGACAGAAGAAGAGAGAAAGAGAGATGGAGAGGGGAAAAGGAAAGTAAATGGTAGAGTTGTTGCAACATTTTTCACTTAAAACCGCATTGATACTCAATTACTGGTGGCGGGGAATGGGTTGCCAGGTTTCGAGGCTCCCAGGCTCACGTTTGCACGTTGCCACTCGAGCAGCAGCCGCACAAAACAAACATCGGATGTGGAGCACAGGAAAGCGGAAGCACTTTGCAACGGAAATGAAACATCAATTAAAGTAGCACGCGAGAAGCGCTGGCAACCCTGGCACAGAGCAGCACGCTTCCCCTCCATCTCCCTCTTTTCCTCCTTCGTTGAGCAGGCCTGCGCCAGTACCCAAAATATATTGCTTTTCGTCCGAGGCCGCCAACAGCGTCCATTGTTAATCCTTGCAGCCACTCAGCCATGCTGTGCCTCATCTCCGCCTCACCCTCCCACGCAGCGGGCACTCGCCACTGAGTTCTGTCTGTCGTTCTGCGGCCCCCTTGTAAGTCTTGCACAAATCTCACAACGACTGAGCCCGTTTTTCGTTAGTTTACAGTTTAATTCTGATTGTGGCATGCTTCACTTGGTGGCACAACCACAGTTGGCTGCCATGTGCCGCAACAGATATGCAACTTGCGAATATTTAAGACAAACTTTTGGCTCAACTAAGGGTTAAGTTTTCTGGAATATAGCGGGCACCGAAAAGTAGGCAACACTTTTTAGCTTGAGAAGCAATTCAATGCATTGTCGATTGAAATTTGATGAATTAATTTGGATAAGACTATTAAATAATAAATAAATATTATTTTAATTTAGTTAATTCAATTATTTTATTTATTAAAATTATATTTTTACTTTTTTAATCTTCTTTTCTCTTCCCCTCTCCAGCTCACTGAACGCCTGGCCAAAATTGCCGGGCTCAATAAGCGCCATGTGGATGATCCGATGCACACGAACTCGAGCAGCCTGGCGGGCAGCCGCATGAATTCCATACCCAACTCCCAGCTGAATGTGGACCTCAAAGCGCTGGACAAGCTAGTGAGCAGCCTGTTGGAGCAGCATGCAGCTGGTGCCGGCAGCGGTAGCAGCGTTGGCCCATCCAATTTGGAGGCCGGCAGCCGCACTCCACCTGTACAGCGCCAGCCCTCGAAGAAACTGAATCGCTGGCGGCCTCTTTCGCGCTCCGCGCACAGCATCAATCGCGGGAGACTATGCCGGCAGCAACTTTACACAGCTGCAGGAGCGCAGCGAGATGCAACCAACGCTGGGACAGCACGGCATGCCGACCATCATGGAGAGCAGCGCAGGCAGTCCGACGCCCAACAACACGTTGCCAACGCAAAACCCATGGACCGCCTCGCTGGAGCGTACACCGGGCGCAGTGCGCAACATGCTGCACTCCATTGGGCAGGCAGCTACGGTGCCGCTGACCAGTGCTGCCGGCGCTGTCGAGGAAGATCAACTCAATCTGACCCAGAATTATGTGGGTTAGTTTGAGTTGTCACTTTTCTTTTATATCATATAAATTTATACTTTCTTTATGTTGCGTTTGCTCAACTTTGAAATATTTAAATAAAAAATTGCAGAGAAAACAGTGCGTATGAGTTATTAATGGGAGGGGAAGTATTAATTTGTGGACAGAAGGCAATGACTGAAAAGTTATTTGGGGTTTTTCGCAGACGTTTTTTAAGCTAAACAACACTGAGTATGAGTAACATTTGTTTAAGTAATTAAGTAAAGTATTATTAAAGCTGTTTTCAAAACAGTTCAACACATCTTTAAAATTATGTCTATTGTTATGTTCTTTCCAAATTTAAGCCAATTCATGTTTCAGAGCTCTCCTTTCTTCTCTTTTTCTTTCGCATTTAATTCAAATTTTCTTCGTTTTATTTTGCTCATTTGAATTTTTACCACCACAAAAATTGAAGTCAATCTTGACCGCTCGAGGGGCAACTGCTGTCGTTGACGCCTTCCCTTCGCACTCGCCACAGTAAAGATGTCAACTGAACAGTTACAGTTAATAATTTTTGTGGGCCAATTGGGAGGAGGCTGTTGGGGCCACTCAACGTTGACTGATGATGATTTTTGTGTTGGTGTTTGTAGCCTGTCATCAGCAGCAGATATACGCTTCAGAGCATAGAGAAGTGTCTGTCCAGTCATTGGGCAGGGGAGGAGAGGGCACTGCTTGTACTGTGGACTGAGCCTAATAAAACTGCCTGCTGCCTGAAGTTGTCTGCCCGTTGCGGTTGTCGAGCAATAATGACGATAAAACTGCCAGGCCTAGGGATGCTAATGCAGCCAGTACAGAAAAGATAGAAAAATTTGCAGAAAAAAATCAAAAGTGTCTGGCATTTAGCTTGAAAGTGGCTGCTAATTAAAGTGAGTACAGCAATACTGGTGGGGTTGTTGTTGTGAGGTGACTGCGGATTGGGGAAGGTTATTAGTCAGATTATTAAAAAAAATAGAAATAGTTTGTAAATTGAAGAATTTAAAGTGGAAGTTGTAAGTAAATAAATTAAATATTCTATCATTAATAATACAGGCTGCCTGTCAATGTTAATATCAGTAGATCAATTAATATGATAATATATTAAAAGGCAAATACACATTACTAATGCTAAATAATGCATCAATTGTGTTTCCATATACTCATTCACATATTCTGCACTTAATTCTGTCTTTCTGACCTAAAACACTTGAAATCAAGTTACAATCTTCAACCGACCAGGATAATCAGAAATTATTCCCACATTCGCAGCCAAATCGTAGATTACAGTCTGAAGAGGCACAACTGCACTGTGCATTGTGTGTGCAGTGCAATGTAAGTCACGTAGCTGCCGGGGCAGAGGTCAGTCAGTGGTCGTAATGCAGTGCTTAACGTGCTTGCCGGCTACATCAAGTGGGTCTCAATTGATGCTCCCGCACACTCACCTGTCGCTCCATGACGCCGGCCAACTGCTCACGCTCCGAGTTGCGATAGTATCCCGTTAGATTGGCGCCCAGTCGCATGGTCACCTCGTAGCGCGTCTTGCCGCTACGTGCCGCATTGCGACTTCCCTTTGCACTGAAGTAGCCGGAACTGGAGCTGTAGCTGGAACCGGAACCAGACACAGAGCCGTAGCTGGAGCTGGAGCTGAAGCCAAAGAAATTGTTGTCGAACTCGCAGGCACGATGGCAATTGCTGGCACTGGAATTTCCAATGCAACCTAATGGAAGGAAGAGAGAACAAAGAGGAATAAAGTGGACGCTTTCGAATTCAATAAAATGTATTTTTCATTTTCAATTTTCAATTTGTTCAATATTTTCCTTAAGTATTCAAATGCTAAGCATTCAAGAGAGGGGCGAATAATTCAATAATGCAGGGAGAATTATAGAGAACGGGGAAGGGTCGGAGTCTAAGCTGCATTGTCTGTCCAATGCGAAGAGAGACCGCGTAATGTCCTTTGGAGAACCCTAAAAATGCAATAAAAGCGATTACAACGCAGCAGAAATGTGAGAAATATTTACGGCGAGAAAACACCAAGAAGATGTCCCTCGTCCAGAAGGAGGACGGCAACAACACTTCGCCTGTGACCCACATTTGCCATGCAATGCATTTCCCACCTGACCCCAAGAAAATGCGAGTGTCGAATTCGATGACATTGCCATTTTGTGGAGAGCATAGCGAGTGGGCACGAGGGGCGACACTTGAATGGATTATTGTGCTTATGACAGGCGCAACAGTCAGTCAACAGTGACATAAGCTTTAAGAATAAAAAGATTAATAAAGGAGTTCTTCCGTTCTTAAAGTGAATTTTTGAATTCTCTTTGAATCATTTTCTAGCTGAAGTATTTAGTTCAAGTGTTTTAAAGAGTTTGAATAAGATTAAATTTGTTGCTCTCCTCTATGAATTTTGTTATATACATATCTATTTATTTACATTATACATCCATACTATACTGTACCATATATACTTTTCCCTCCTCTTTCTTTCCTATTACTGTGTAAATATTTAAAAATAATCTCATATTTTATTTTTGCATAAGAAACTGAAACATGCGCGCTTAAGAAAATGCCTCATTGTCTTCTGGCAACTGTCACCTGCTCTCTTTGTTGCGGCTTCTGCAACAGTTGCACCTCTACCTGCACTGCACTCCCTCACAAACGACAATAACAAAGTCGCCAATGGGGCGTGGCAGTGGGCGCGGCGCAACAACCTTTCCACTTGCCGGTTAAATGATGCGACAGCATCGCGTACAAAGGTTATCGCCCATGCTGCACTTGACAGTGCATAATACACTGGCCACGCCCACTGCCCACATCCCATCGGCAATCGTGTTACACTTTGTGCGTGTGTTTTTCTGTCGTTCCTCCTTTCGCCGCCTTTCCCTCTTGGCGGCGTGCATTGAGTGCATTTTCAATGCTTAATTATTTCCTTAATTAAATTTACCCAGCTGCATTTTTATTTCTTTCTATTTTTCACTGCAGACTGTGCCCCATTCTCTCTCTCTCTCTCTGTCTCCTTATTTTTGTCACGCTTCTCTTTCTCTTTTACTTTTGGTTGAGTTTCCTTCTGCTCTGTTGTTTTTGCCGCTTCGCATGCTTCATTTATTATTGCCCTTTAGCTCTGATTAAATTTTCTTTTGCTTTACTTACCCTGCGTCGCCTCGTTTATTTCGGGTATTTCGCATTTGGTTCCTTTGTAGCCCGCCGGACAGTGGCAGGTTATGGCCGCATCCCCGATATGTCTGCAATCGAAATGCGATTTATCAATTGAGTTATAGTTAATAACGAAATGCGTATAAAACGTGAGAAATTCTTCAATGAAAACAAGGAGGAGAATGATCCATTCTACTTATTCTCGCTATGTCTTTCTCTAATTTTTCTTTCTCTCTGTGTCTGTCTTTGTTTGTTATTCTAACTAAAGAAGAACAACTGTTTAAATATTGGTTGATATCATAAAATAGGTTTATCTGATTCAAGAGGTAAATATTTACCGACAAAGATTCGTCTAATTTTATTGAATAATTTAGAGCACAATAGACAAGTTGGAACAGTTGCCTAAGTTGCCCTGCCTTTCTTACTTACTTTATTTATGCATATTAATTTACTACAAATATTAATTAAATCAATAAAATAACAACAATTAATGAGAGCTAAAAATAATTCTCTACACTCGACTTCGGAAGATGTGCTACTAATGAAAGAAACAAGTAAAACACATGGACAGAAAGTTTGACAATGATAACTTGACTTGATAATGACAATATTCTTACTACTTTCCATCATACTTACTTGCATGTGCCGCCATTTTGGCAGATGTTCGTGTGGACGTCCGTGCAGAGGGGACCATGACCGCAGTCAGTGCCGCTGAAGCCGGCGAAGCAGGCGCATCCGTATGAGCTGCAACGAGATGAGGACACCCGATACGAATGTGATTCATTAGTATTTGCTTTGCTATTTACTTTTTGTCTAATTTGTTTTCTCTTTTCTTTTTGGGTATTTAGTATTTTCTAGTTTATTTCCACTCTATGCTCTGTTATTGACCGGACTTTGCCCTCTGTCAGAGATAAGCTGTTTGAGGCGGACAGGCTGAAGGTCCTTGGCACAGTTGTCAGCGCAGGATCCGCATTTGCTTATCGCTCGCTTTGCGGCTTGGCACCAGCCAAGCCATGTCAGCTCAGCTTTGGGGGCAGTTGATATAGTTGGTTTCTTTTACGGGGGAAGGGGGAGTGGGAGCTGGCCAAGCAAATAAAGAGTTAGCCAGGCGCATTTTTCAGCCTCGACTTCAAGCTCATTAGAACTAAATGCTTAGGTCAAACCTTCATACACCTCACCCCGGGCAAGTCGGCGTCAAGGACACCGTGGACTCCAAGTCTGAAGAGTCACATGAAAGCCGACAGCCTTGAGAGAGCTTTGCAGCACTTATTAAGTTCAATTACGGCCAACAAGTGGGTGCAGGAGACGAGGTCGGGGTCGGGGTGGACCTTGGGCCTACTCACGTAAGTTCATTAACGTAGACAGTGCAAAAGCTTGGGGCGGGATTCCAGACGGACGCGAATGCCCGCAAATGTCAAAAGTTTCTGCATAAAATGTTATTAAAAACAGCAAAGGTAACAACAACAACAACAGCAACAAAGGCGCTGCTTACAACGGTCGAATAGCTTAAAAACCGCTTGGGGCATTCATCAAAAAGAATAAAAGCAAATATGCCAAATAAATCATATTCAAATTTCCAAGGATGTGCGAGAATAAATCCTAATTCGTCAGCCTAAACGGTTTAATTAGATTTTTGCAGCTTGTCAATCCGCATAGTCAGTTGATATTTCCGACGGCAAATTGCTTTTCGGCCCTCGCTAAATCTCTGAAATTAATTCACGCTAACAAAATATTCGTGTTGACAATCTAATTGGGACTGTGAGTTTAGCTACAGTTGACAGGAAAAAGTGAAGTAGGGACTCCTAGAAAGTAACGACTAAAAGATACTCTGTAAATGGGTGCAGTGAGATTGCAAGAGAAGCTAAGAAAATTAATTCAGTAGGTTAAGTTGTTGTTTCATGTGTTAAAGATTTCTCTTGATTCGGTAAATTTTAAAATAATGTTAGATAATAAATTAATTTGGAAATTCTGCAAAGTATTCATAAATTTTCAAGATAAAATCTTCTCATATTTTGAATATTAAATTTATTGATTGAACATTCAATTTATCCTAATAACCCTTAAAAGAAAGCTCTCTCAAATCTACAATATTAACTGAGCTAACATTAACATCACTTTGCTATGCCCAACATTTCAAATCTTTATAAACAAAATTAAATAATTTCTGTATATATTTTAAATCTTTATTTTATCACACCCTCTTCCACCCACTCTCCATTTACAGGGTATAAAAAGATTGCCAGTTGCGTGTAAAACAATGGCGCATCCTTTGCCATTTGTTCAACTGTCCGTCTATCCGTCTGTCTCGCTGTCGCTCGTTTTTCAGTGGCAACAATCACAATTGTTGTTGTTTATTTTCGTTGTTGTTGTCGCCAAAGCAATTCGTTGCAGTTGTTGTTGTTGTTGTGCTGTTGTGCCATGCGTCGTTGACAGATGTCAAGAGAAATTAATTTTTAGACAAATTTTCAAATTATCTCTCACAGATCTGGCAAAATCCACACAGTTCGCTTGGCAAATGCATTGAATGGAAATGTTGATGTCTCCATTTCCGATATTTACTTTTCAGCACAACAACAACAATGCAATACATAGTACTTACTATAAGCTTAGCTTATGTTCTCTATAATCCGACAGGGCATTTATGGTTAAAGTTTTCCGTGTTCACTTGCAAATTGACACTAAATATTAAGTTTGTTTGTCTGTCTGGGGGAGCAAAAGAAAAACAGCAGAATGTGGCAGAGGGTGAGCGAATTCTAATTGATCTGCTATTAGGGCCATGGGCAATATACATTAGCCGATAGTCGCCCGTGTCAATATGGAATGCACGTTAAGTATACGCCGTGTTGCCCACAAGCAATAAACGTAGCCAAAGCGAAAAAGTTTCACGTTTTTGCTTCTTTCTTTGGTTCTTCTTTTGCTCGTATGTCTGGCCTAAAACTTGTAACGAAAGAAATCAAAACGTGCCCAGGAGGGCGACAAAAAAATCAAACACAGAGCAAACGGAAGCAAAAACTTTTGCTTTTCTTCTCTTGTCGCACTAACTTTCACTTGAAGTTTTCGTGTTCTTCGACTTTAATGGGCAGATTCCTGACTGCTGTCTCTGCACGAGACAAGCAATAAATATTTGTTGTGTACCCAGATACCCAGTACAGTTGAGAGTGGAGGGGTGTATGAGTAAATATGTATGGAAATAAATAAAAATAAATGTATAAATAAAATCGAGCTCGCATACTTTTTATCTCTTTTTTCCAATCATTAAACTTGCCTCAATTGATGAGTAAAGAAAGTTGTGGAGTGTCTCCGTCTGCAGGGTATCTTCGCGTCAAGCTGAGCGCATTCTACTCTTACATATTTATTTTCACTGCCCTTCACTTGAGGTGTTCGCTATTGGCTATAAATTAAAAGCACATTTGACCCCAAAATCGGAGTACGGCCTGCTTAAAGCTGCGCCTTTTGTTGTCTTAAGGTATTAATCATGCATACACACAATATGTTCCCAGATAGTTCGTGACTATATGTAGAGGAGTGGCCATTGTTGGCCATTGTGGCCTTGCATTGACCTACTGGCTGTTGTTGTTGTTGCTGTATCTCAAGTATATAAGTAATTGCGCCTTTGTCTAGCGGAAATTAATTGCCTCTGTGTTCGGGCAGCTGGTCTGGCAGCGAGATTACAAGACTCGAGCACAACGTCCTTGCATGTCCTGCCGCCTGTGACGGAAGCATTTGGCCAAAACAAATGCCACGTGCCGAGTAGAGCAGCAGGAGAAGGCTTCATGTGGTAAGGCTATGCCACAAAAATGTGCGAAAACAAAAGTATTGTGTAACGAGAGAAGGAGCAAGCTTAATGTGACTTCCTTATACGCTGCGTACTTGCAGACTTTTGTTCTCTTTCAAAAATATTTTTGAAAATACTCTTCGAAAATCCACTGTACAATTTCACGCCCCTTCAATGCGTATTTATGGAGTATTAAGCGAGGCCATGGCGAATGGAATTCCTGCTCTTCGCAGCGGGCTTTACATTTTTCAACGATTCAACGAAATTCACCTGCAGCTGTTCAGCCGAATGCGCCAGTTTTCCGCATATTTTTAGCAGTTTTTCTGGAGCACGAAATTTGCATTTTGGGCCGCTTTTTTGCAGATTTTCATGCGAATTTCCTTTTTTTTTCGAGTGAGATATTCGTTTTATTTGCACTTGCCTGGCGGCAGCGGCGTTCACTTGTAAATAAAAATTAAATACGTTGCGCATACGACATGTGGCACGTGAAGGCATTGTTTTGATTGTGCAATCGAGCTGCGCTGGCTGGTGGGCTGGCTGGCTGGCATACAGTGCGGGCCACAAGCTTATGGCAAGTGCGCTTTAAATTCATTTAAATATCAAATGCCGCTCGGCAATTAAAACAGCGTGCCAAAAGCTGTTACAATTTCATTTTTATGCCCGACCACTCGAAAAATGCTGACAGCAAAGTGCCGCGTTGCGAGTACCCAGTCGAGTATCCAGTTGCCCCTCTCCCCCTCTGACGAGCTTGTCGAGCAGTAGCCCCAGTGCAGAGTGCACAGTGCAGACTGCAGTCGCTTGGCTGAGCTTTGTGAATCGCAGAAAGAACTAATAATTTCCATGGCACACACAATTGCTTGTTGTGTGCTGTGTGTGTGTTTGTGCGTGTGTGTGAGTGCCTTTGCCTGGCAGCCAATGGCGCGTGGATGCCATGAACATGTCATACTTGCTGCGCCAGCCAAGCTGCACTTACGAGTAACCGACAATAAGCAGACGCAGCAGCAGAGCCAAAGACAAGTTTGATGCCAATCCAACACTGAGAGAAACAGTTGAGTGCATGGGCAGAAGCAGCCTAATTTCCTAAACTGCATGACAACTTGTAACAACTTCAATGAGAAATATACACTTCCTTCTAATTCCAAAACATGCCCCCTTTTCGTTCAGTGTAGCTGCCTCTGGCTGACGGCCTGAGCTGATTTCTTCTTGACAAAAAGCCAAAAAGCATCGCATCGGGATAAGAGTCACAGCAAATATGAATGGCGGCCAGTTGTAGCTCAAATGGATGCATGAAATTATGAAAAGCCAACTGAAGCGGCGACTCGGATCTCTCTCGGGCCGACAGCGGATAACATGTTGCCATCTATATACTATATAGATACACATCTACATCTACATACATCCGCACACATGTGTTGTCTATCTGCAGCAATATGTGGCACAGAATGCATTAAATTTGAATTACAAATAAGAAGAATAAATTCAAGGATTGCCGGCCTAATAACAATGTGCAAATGCTGTTTGAACAAGCTTTGCAATTCGACTTTGTTTGCACAATAAGGTTCGGATTAAATGTGTGGAATTAAATAATTAGAAATATGGAAATTAAATTGGCTTATTAAATCTGTTGACAATGTTTTGTTAATTATATAAGCTAGAAAATTGTATATAACTTTTGAGAATTTAAATTTCATATATAACAAAATAATTAAATTCCTCTCTAATAGGAACTTAAATCAAGGTTTGAGAATATTCAAGAATTTCTCCCATGTAATTGTCCTTATTTAATGTAAAATTTAAATAAACTTAACTAATTTTAGCAAAGTTACCCTTGGCATAATTTTGTAACAGAATAATAATAAGCCAAACTGAGTCATTTAAAGTTAAATTCACCAAGCAATGTTTTATTCAGTTAAACATTACAGATAAATTAAATAAAATTTAAATCCTTCCAAATAAAAAAAATTAATATTATTACTATTTTAAAAATATTTTCATTCTATTTTATTTTCACTCAACAAGCTATTAAAACGTAAGAAATAATGTTTAGAGCCAAAAAGAATTCTCTCCAGAAAACTCGCATAGATTCGCAAGTATTTAATTTAAAAATTTGTCTACCGCTTAATCGATGTACAGACGTATAACGGAACAGATCCATTTAAAAGCATTTAACTTGCGTAAATAAAATTTAACAAATTCTGAACAGCGGAAAAAGAAACGCTTTTCCTGCCGGCAGTGAAAAAAACACAATGGGATGGAAGAGAAATGGCAAATTACAACAAATTGCGCTGCGTGTGGGTGTGTTTGGCTGTGTATGCGAGTGTGTGTATCTGTGTTTGTGTATGTGCCTGGCAGCAAATAAAATTTTAGCGCTCAAAAAAAAAAAGCTGAAAAAGAGGAAAATGTTTTGCCGGTTATTCTATACATTTTTCCAGTACTTTTTCTATTCACCTAATGTAATCAAATTAAATGCCATTAAATTTGATGTGCCTGCATGCGTGTGTGGGTGTGTAGGTGTAAGTGGGTGTGTGTGGAGTGGGGTAAAGGGGTAGCGAGTGTGTGGCCTGCGGCTGGTTTTGCTTTCTCGTTTATGGCTCGAGAATCGTAAAAAAGCGCAGTTAAAAAATAAATTTGAATTTACATTTTTATGGTTTTATCTTTGGTAAATAAAAATTAATTTTCAGAGAATTTAATTTCCACAATCAAAGAACGAGAACGAGGAGGAGGAGAAGGAGGACAAAACCGCAGCGACACGTGCGAATTCGACACAAAGAACAGCAGCCAATTATAACTGTAAAGTTGTCCCAGTGCAATTGGAAAGCCGAGGAAACTCGAGGAAAAGCTTGAGAAAAAAGCAAGTTTTCGTTCAATGAGGAAAAGGAAAAACACAGGCAGACAGACAGGAAAATTAAAGCTGAAAACTGTCACACGAGTTGGCAGGCACAACTTTTAATTGAGCATGTGGCGGGGGCAGCAGGAAGTGAAGAGGGAGGAGAGAGAGGGAAGCGGGCCTGCTGCTTTCTGTTGCGAATGATGTGACAAAGACAGGTCAAAATTTTGGCCAAACAAAACTTAATTGCAATATGCAAAGCCCAAAAAGTTAGCTCATTCTCAGTAACTCCCCTCATCCCTTCCCCCTCCCACTTCCTGCCCTGTCTCCTTTGGATAAATGACAATGTTTGACAAGGCAAACAACACACACTTTCTCCTCTGTGCGACTCGCTGCCATATGCGACTGACACAGACACAGTTCCCAGTTGCCCGTTGCCAACGGATGAGGCCCGAGTCATTGCACATGCGACGCCCACAACATTGTCAGCTTTACCCCCTTCCCTTCCACTCACTTTCCTTCCCTTTCCTTCGCTTTCCTTCCTCACTCTGCCCACCCGCACAGTTTGCGTTTCTCGCTTTGTTTGCTCTCTCTCAGTGAACCTGATCTCATTTAACGCACTCGGTTTGTTTGCTCAACTTGCAGCAGCATTGGCAGAGGTAGGAGGGGTATCAAGGGGGGAAGGGGGCAACATCAGCGGCGACTGAGGCTACGCTTTTTGTTATTAAATGCGAAAAATACGAAAACTCCGAGACGAAACATGCTGCACTGCATTGATTGCCGCAAGCGAGTCATGCCCGCACCGCCCACACCCTCATCCACATTGACCCTTCTGCACGGCTTGCCTGCCCACCCCCCTCCTCACTCGTCATGTGACACACAATTTGCCATCGCTTGAACGTGGCCTAATTTCAGTTTTTACCCTGATTGCTGCCCCGACAAGGTTCGCTTATAACGGGTTGCCTTTGACAGCTTGACAGCGTTTATTTGTACGCTGTAAAAGCAAGGGGTGCTCAGGCGAACTAGTAAGTAAATTAAAGACATAGGTGTGCTCTAAAGTTGTAGAAGGAAAGACGAAATGAATCAGTTAGTCTAGCAATTACAGGGTGTATGCCAGTCTGTATAAGATGCACATATGATTGTTATTCCCTTTGCTAATTAAGATGATAAGAAATGATAAGTTTTCGTCAAGATATTCAAGAGTAAAAGAGTCAACTATATTTACAGGGTATTCGCCAGTCAGTCAGTCATGCATTGCCTTAACTGGTAGAGCTAAATGCTGCTGGCTTTGTAACTGGCCATTATGTTATACAATGTATGATGTCACAACTTTGCTCAGGGGAAGCTCTTCTCCAATGTTTTTACTTATTTGCCAACTACCTGAGGAACACAAATGCCATGAATGGAATAAAGCGAGTTACGTGGAACTGTACTTAACATGTAAGTAAGTTACCACTGCATTTACACACTGAATGCTGCAAGCAGCTTAAGCCATCAAGCTTATCTGCCTTATACAACTCTTCATTACCTCTTTCCCCTCTCGCTTCAAGGCAACTTTGAGTGAATGCATATTATTTTTCATCACCTCTTTGTGCGGCGCAAATTGGCGTTCATTAGCCAATCCCTTTACCAATTTGAGGCCCTTCAAAATTTATTCAATTTTTACTTTTGCAGTGCGCGGGCTGGAAAAGAAAATAACCCGCATCGGGTTCGATATGAAATCCTCTTTGTTTCGCCTCAAAGCGAAAAACTTTTTCAATTATACATTTCTTCTTAAAAACACAGACTCGCACCGAAGGCCTTTTGTGAAAACTGGCTGGGAATAAATGCAGTGGAACCACGACTTACAGATACTCTGCACAAGTACAGTATTCATTTAATATACCCAACTTCAAGCAGATATTCCCCGCAAGAAGTCAGAGCCAACTGGTTTACAGAGCATACAAAACATTTCAATATATCGTATATTGCTTGCAGCCGCATCGAAGTTTTGCGGTGAGCTGCAACAGATTTATGTAACCCCAAAAACTGATGCAGCACACGAGTTGCAAAACGAATGAAAAGTGAATAAAATAAACTCTTCTTTCATGCCTCTCCCCTTTCCCCCTTTTTCCATTCCGTTTTCCACTCTGTGCCGATGCAACAAGAATCGAAAATTAAAACGACGCCCAGTTGACTGGCCAATTGTTTATTGTTTATTGCATATTGCTTATGGCTTATTGTTCACTTCTCCAGTGGATTGTTTGCTGCCAAAGGACTGCAGGGTACCCGGAGTACCAGAAAGGAGTTCCCAAGTGCCACTTTATGCAAACTTTATTAGCAATAACAGCGCCTTGGCTGGCACAGCATCGTAATGAGCTGAACAGGAAGAGCAGCACTTTACCACTGCAGTTCTATGGCACTTAAGAGGGAAAATGGAAAGGCTATAGTAGAGCTATAAAGCCAAATTGGAACAATCCTTATAAGGAGAGAAAAGTGAACTCCCAAATTGCTGTGGTCTGTTTCATTTCAAAATAGATTTTTAAGCACTGTGATGGAGATAAGATAAGATCAAAAGAGCTGTAACTTTGCTGTTATTAAAATGTTAAGTATATGTTAAAAACTAAACAAAATAATCTTCTTCATAGAGTTGCTGTAAACTCTTTTTTGCCTGCCTATGAAGAGTTTCTCTTCGTGAAGAGTTGCCACTTCGGTCGCGTTTATTAAAATATTTCCATTCATCTTCATTTATCAAGTTTGTTGCTGTTTTATGTACATGGGTGCATTCAAAGCGACGCATATGAGTGCACTCATTAAATCTCAGCTGAAACATTAACTCCCTCCCCTTATCCTTTTTCAACCCCTCGCCCCTTGCCTGCTTATTAAAAATTCAAGCACAAAGCCAAAATGAGTGCGGCAGTAAAAGTGAAATTAATAAAGAAAAGAAAGTGAGAAAGAGGGAGGGAGAGAGAGAGAGCGAGAGAGGGGAAAGCAGTCAAAGTGAAAGAAGAAAGATTGTCAAGTATACGCACTGTGTGACGCGCACAAAGCCGCGCACCCTCGTTTCGCTGGCTTCTTATCTGACATTTGACATTTTGAAAACGTTATGCATTTTTTCGCACATTTGTTTAACAAAATGGCGTAGACAGAGGGGGCACAAGGGGAGTAGGGGAGTAGAGAACAGAGAACAGAGCTTCAGCTGGCTGTCGTCGCCTCAAAACATTTAACAGTTCTCGCTGTTGTTGTTCACTCGCTGTTTATGTTTATCTTTGCCACGTAGTCAGAGTCTGTGCCACCCTGCGTGGTGGTAATTAAGTTACTGCCACAGGGGAGAGGAGCTGCCTCGCGGGCAATATCTGTGCGCGACTGTGATACGTGACAGCGTAAGACTATCGGAAGCTGTCACTTTAATATTGCGTTTTCTAGCCAGCCCCATTTCGCTTTCATTTCGACATTAATATTAATATTCAATTAGTCAGCCAACGCGCCCAACACCCGACGCCAGAGGCCCGAGGCCTGTTCCTGGCTCTAATTAATGTTAATTATGCTAAGTAGCAGGCCACTTGCGTGTTCTTCCTATATTCCCCCTGCCCCCTCCACTGATTGCCAGAATGTTTCCATTTCTCTGGCATTTGGCCATTTCTTTCTTTATCATTCTGTCAGCCTCATAAATCCTGCCGCCCAAACGTATCGAATTGATTTGTCTCTTTTACTGTTTGCCTGCTTTGTTTTCTTCTCTCTTCCTCTTCTCCCTCCATTCTCTTTGTTTCTCTGCTCTATTGTCTGGCAGTTAATTGCCTTTAAATTGTCAAATTTGTCGGGTGTTAAAACTCAAATTAACAAAGCAATTGAAAAAGTTCTTCGATTTGGCCCGCAGCTCGCTTTGTTTATTATGCTAATTGCGAGTCAGCCTCGCGGCTTTACGGGTGTAATTTACTGTGCTCCCAAGGGGATGGGGGAAGTGGGACAAGGTTGTTAGGTAGTGTAGGCCGAGCAGGTTCTCACTTTGTAATTAATTGTGTCGCATATACAACAAGGAAGTGAACAAAGTCATTTAACTTCTTTTAAGATTCCTAACTTTCGATTTCCCAAAGAGCAAGAAGTTCCTCAATCTTAATACCCTATTTTCGTCATGACAAATGTAACATTGTAAATTCTTAAAACTTATCAAAATCATTTAACTTATCACTTTACAATTCCTGGCATATCTTTCCCAAATTAAACTATTTTCACTCAACTTAAACTAACTTTATCTTCTTCTCAAAATGTTGTTAATGCGTCAATTTTGTTTTGTTTTCATTCCCATTTATATTTTGATGTGCTTTTACTTATTCTCCCTCCTCTTTTATTGTCTCTCCCCTTGCGGTTTCTTGGCGTGTTCTTTAAAGTGTGTTTTGACGAAGGTCTCATTAGTTTTATGACAAGCCTGGCAACTCTACGCAGAGCATTAGCGTTCCCATGGCAGTCGGTTCATTTGGGCTGCTGTCTCTCTCCCTTCCTCTCTCTCTTTCTCTAGCACACACACGGCATTCGTTTAACCTTCATAATGTTAGCCAATGCCAAACAAAAGATATTGCTTTTAGCCAACTTGGCGCACATTAGCGCCTCTGCCCCCCTCCACGCCTGCCCCTTTCCCTCCCTCGCATTTATAAGTCATGCTCCAAGAACTGTAGCTATGCGAGTGCCACTACTACGTGGCAGCCGGCGAGCACCGCAGGGAAAGAGAGAGAGAGAAAGAGCGAGACAGGGTGAAGGGGGGCGAGCGAGTGGGGCCTTAGGACCCAGCGGTGCCGTAGCAACTGCACCTGCGTCCGGGTGCCACGCATATTTAAGCATGCCGAAAACTTTTACGCCGCTCGACCTTTTGCACCGCCCCCGACCCCCTCCGCCACTGCTGGTGATTTCAAAATTGAGTTTCCTGTTCCTGTTCCGTTCCAGTTCGGTCAATACATGCACACAAACTGGGCCAATGGCGATGCCAATCCGCGCACAAAATCACAACCAGCTAACCATGCAAACTGTTAAATGTTTGCATATCAATCTTTAGGCGCCTTCGGATGCTGCCCCACCCCCTTACTACCCCTTCCCTCTACTCTCTTCTATACCAATACTGAATTCACATTCGAATTCGGACTCCGATCCAGACTTGGTTACTGGCAAGCGCTTCGCAGTCCGGGCCAAGTGGGAGTCATACATTTTGGAAGGTTCCCCTCGCCCCTTTCCCGTTGTTTTCTTCGTTGTGTTCTGCATTTCCCGTGTGTAAAAGTGAAACACCCGTAGAAAAAACCACTTCTTCCCCCTGGAAACCCTAAACAATGAAAGGCGTTGCCAACACATGCAGAAAATAAAAACAAAGTTCTACTAAAAAATTGGTAGAGAACTTTTTGCACAGCGCCAAAAGTCAATTGAATGGCGGCACTCAGAGGAGCCCCTCATGCAACTCGACACCTTTCGCTCCCCTTGGACCCACTCACATACAGGTGTGGCCTTATGAATAACCTCAACAATTGAACCAGACATGTGGAAGAATTTGTATGCCCGCCAGGACGACTGACTTGGCTTGGCATAGGTCGAGTCCTCGCGCAGCATGTTTGCCCTGACTGCCCTGATTGATTGATTAAACTTTTAGGGGTCCAAGGGGGAAGTAAAGAAAAGACCAGCTAATATAGAAATACTAACAGCTGATTGTAGAAAAATATAGAGTGGCATTTGGCAATGCAGTTTTATTCTTTAGGCTCTAGAGAGAGCTCTTCTTTTTGATATCAGAAAACTATGATTTAACATATTATATATTTGTTTTTATAAATATAAACAAAGGTTGTATGCTGAAAGCCTAAGCAAAGATCAAGATGTCATACTAGAAGTTGATCCTCACTTGACATTGTGATCTGTAAAACGATAAAATACAACATGAAGTAAATATCCAAAGAATACTTTAAAAATGTTAAGCCGTATGTAGATTCATGTTTGTGAGACTCTAAGGCCTAGGCAAAAGTTGTCGAGGAATAGTAAAAAAACTTGAATAATACCAACAATTGCTGACCTCATACTGCTCTCTAAATGTTCCTTCAAACTTAATTAAATATTTTACTTAAGATAACTTCATAAATCCGCTCTATGTTAGTCCACACTCACCTGAAGTCGGCGCTGGCATAGCAGTTGCCCAGGAAGCGACATTGCAGGGTATTGCACTGTGTCGCCTTGACCTCGTGCTGCACCTCGTACGTGATGTTGAAGCCGTAGACATCGAGCAGGCGATCGAGAGCGCGCAGGTGAGTGCCGTCCAGGCTGGCCATGGTGAAGCGCACCTCCAGGTACTGGCTGTTGAACTGCAGCCAAGTGACCTGGGTAACGTCATCCTCCGTGAGGCTGAAGACGCGATGGGCGGGCACCTTGAAGTCATCCGAGTAGTACATGTACTCGGTGAACTTGAGTCCGCCCAGCACGTACAGCTGCGTCAGGTAGACCACGATGGAGACATTGCCCTGCGCCGTGGCGGGCAGCTCGGAGGCGTCGATTATCCAAACGCATTCGATGGGCGTGGCAAAGCGATGCGGGAAGTTCGGTGTCTGAATGAGGCCATAGCGCGACTTGAGCAGGCCGCCACAGCCGGAGGCGGCACCGGCAGCCGCGCTGGAACCGGAAGCGGAACCCGAAACTGCATCGTTTGCATGCTCTGCCACTGCGAAGGCATTCAGGGCGAAGTTGTGCTTGGAGGCGGGGAAGGGCGGCGGCGGCGGCAGCGGCACAGCTGGCAGCGAGAACTTCTGCTCCGCATTGCTCTCGCGCTTGTGGCGCCCCTGCAGTTGAAGTTCCTCTTGTTGTTGTTGCTGTTCTTGTTCTTCTTGTTGTTGTTGTTGTTGTTGTTGGCTTGTCCTTGCCAGGAGCAGCATAAACAGCAGCAATGTCGTCGATAAACTGACGATTGCCGGCAGCGGCGGCGACATTGACCTGGCTTTGCTTTCGCTTCTCTTTCGCTCTCACTTGATAACGGCTGCGTCTCCTTCTTGGGCGGCGCTGGGCTTATCATTTGGCCAACGATATGCATGCAGTGCCAGTTGCAGTATCAGTTGTTGTTGTTGCAGTTCTCCTTGTTGTTGTTGGTGCCACGTCAGAGCCACTCATTGACTTGATGCCGCCTGAAATGGCAAATAGAATGGGAAATTTTTAGCTAAAGCCATTTTGACAGCTGTCGTTTGCATTTGAATAACTGACTGACGCTGTCGTTTTATGCACACACCCCCTGCCACCACTCCCTGTCCCCCACTAACACTAGAAAATCGTAAACTGTCAGCGTGAAAAAGCAATTTGAAAATCCACTAAAAACGGAGCCCAGTGGCACGCATCAATCATGGCCCTCGCCGTCGTCGTCATCGTGAAGCGTGTCTGCTCATAAAACAAAGACCGTCTCTCCCAGTCAAAGTCCTGCTGCCCCTGCCCACTGTACCTCCTCCACCCCCCTGTGGGAACTGCACAAAATGCTCGACACTCGAGCGCTTTTCTTTGTCAACTTTCAAATTGTTTTCCCATATTTTGTTGGACTTTCAATCGGCCTCCGCCTCTGCCTCTGGCACTGGCTCAGCTTTTTTTTCGGCCTCTTCTTTTTTTTTTGCGCCCAAGTCGCGGCCTGTTCTGTTATTTTTGCCAGTCGCAGTGCCAAATTGCCAAAGCTCTTCAACTGGTTGACTTTTGTAGTTTTTGCGAGGCTTTTGTGGCAGATTTGGCACAGCAGAAGTGAGTAGCTCACAAAGCCACGGCCAACCAAAGTTCAGGTAGCTATGAAGGCCAAATCCCTTGAAGCGTTGCTTTAATTAAAGTGAAAATCGAGGAAATGCATAAAACAAGAATATTTTTAATAGAATTAGAAAACTCTTTTGCTGCCAGGCTGATGTGATTTACGTGTCAACACGAAACACCCGAGTGCAGTAATTAACTGAGACAGAACTGTGTTATTTGGTCAGGGAATCAAATCAACAAGCGAACAGCAAATCTAATCACATTCTAATGGATTTGCGAGCGAATTATTGTACAATTATTTGCAGCTGAATGCCAAATGCGACAAATTCCCGGACTAAGTGCGACAAATTCGACTAACTGCGAGGACACAAAATCAAATTATAAATTACCAAAATACCAAAGTACCCAAATACCAAAATACCAAATACCTGCTGCAAATGCCTTCTGGCTCGACTGTCAAGTGAACTTTATGAGTGTGTGTGTGTGTGAGTGTTTGTGAGTGTGTGTGTTTGCGCGCTCTGTTTGGGGCCATAAATTATTGACAGAATTGAGCCGAGCAGAGCCTAATAGGATTATGGTTTGAAGAGGAGAGAAGAGGGATACCAAACTGTCGGCTCGGGCGACAACTAGACATTTTTTTAGCCCGAATTCAAGTTGACTTAGGCGAGCACGCATCACGCATACGCCATGGCGTACACCTTTAAGACACACGCCAAAAAGTTTGGCTGAAAAGCGGTGGAAAGTTTGCAGCTGCCACTGCCAACAAGTTTAATCAAATGACAATGTCGTAACACGTGCAAGCCCCCACAGCCATAGACGCCCCTTGGCTAACACAAGTTTCGCCTCCCAACTCTCCCCCTTCCCCCGCCCCCTTCGGCACATGTGAGCACGCAATGTCATAGCGAGTTCCCCGAACGTTTCGCATCTGCATAAGTGTGTGTGCGTGAGGGTGCGCGATCTTTACTTTCAAATTACTTTAGTTACGCATTTTAAGCATAATGAATAATTTTTTCGTTGGCTTCGGCATCTGAGTTTTGTGCCGGCAAAAAGTTAATTTACTCGCTCAGTCATATATTAAATCTCAAGAGAGTTTTACAAAGTTATTGCGCTGGATAATGATGGCGATAAGACAGATGTCTGTGTGTGTGTGTGCGTAGGCTCAGTTGGGTTACTGTAGACAAGCAAGTCGTGACGCATTCGGGTTTAAATTACACGACTTTCTGCTTCGCATTTTTGTCTGCAGCACAAAAGTATGCTACACAGAAAAACAACACCAGCAAACGGGTTGGATTTAAGGCCAGAGATGTTTTAAAGCTAATTGAATTAATTAAATATTTTTAAGACAATACTTGAATTTCACTTTTTTGTTTTTAATTAAAAAATGAATTGGTAATTTTATACCAGTTAACGGTTTTTTTTAAATTTTGTAGCATAAAAGTATGCAATCAAAAATAATTTTTCCAGCTTGCTTATTGCCAACAAAAGTTGTTGCATACTTTTGGGCAGCACATGCATAAATAAATTTGGGGATACGAAATTTTTGAATATTAAAAATAAAATATTTAAACTTAAAAAAAGAAGAATACTTTTTAGAAGTAGTATGTCAGTATAAATCTTCCCTATCAAGAAAGTTGCCAAATTTAACTAGGAAAAGGCAAGTTAAGCCCTGTAAACTTTAGACGATCACTCGCCAAGGAGTCTCCTTACATTCATAGAGTCAATCGCTCCTATATAAACATGTGAAGCACCTAGTTTCTGTACAGTACCTATATTCTCCCTCAGTTCTAGCCAACAGTGACGTACTCATATTCATTGCAGCAATTAGTCAATTTGAATCAGTGCAAATCCGATCAGCTAATCTGTATATTCAAATATGTTCGATAATATCGAGCAAGATAAGGCTTATCAGCGCGACTGCAACATCATCTGCTTCCACAGTGGTCATGGTCAATCACCCCCGCCTGCCATTTGGGCCATAAAAATAAAAGTGTTTACAAAAATAAAGAGTAGAAAACTAAGAGAGAGAGAGAGAGAGAGAGAGAGAAAAAAAGTAAAACATAGCAATGACGCGTTGCCCTGCACCTGTCCGAAGATAAGAGCAGCAGGTGGGGTGGAGTGCCGATGGGGTGGGGTGTGTGTGCGAGCGGGTTTGAAGGCGTTTAGCGTAGTGCTAGGCGGGCACTTCAGCCTCAACTGAGATACCGATAAAGAGCCCCAGGGCCCAGCCGGCAGCTCCGCTGCTCGGTTAACTGCGTCGACGTCTCTCTCTGCCAACGTTACTGTCGCCGTCGCCGTCGCCGCCAACGCGAGCAAATTGGCAATTTAAATTGGCCGCGGTAAATTAGTCGAGTTATCAGCCTCCACGGCGGCAGGTGTACGGGTAATAGTAGTTGCTGCGGATCGGCCCATTGGCAGCTCCACAAGTTGTTGTTTCTGCCACCAAATTCGAATTGTGCAATACGCCTGAAGTTGTTTTTTGTGTGATGAGGCGGAAATCGTAACGTGTCTAATTGCGGAAATGCAAATGAATGGAATATGAGTAATGCGGGTACTCGTCACTTGTGTGCTACGGTTTTCCAGCGACTCCCCAGTGGTTCAGTGGTTCAACGGGGCATGAGGCCTCGGCGTGTCGGCCGTGTTTCGAGTGTGCGGAAAAGTGAATGAAGTGAATTCGACAAGAATTATAAGCGAATCAGTGTGAGTGGCAGTGGCAGTGCGAGTACCCGAACGAGCAGCTTATCATGCTGTCCATGAAATTATAGAGCAAATCGAAATTCGATAAGAAGTTGTTTCTTTCGTTGTATAGTCGCTCCGTAACTTGGATCTGTGCTATCAACTGTTGTTGTTGCTGTTGTTGTTCTTGTTGTATTCTATATAACAAATAGAGCAAACTTTGCTACGAATCAATCACACTGTGCCTGATATGGATATCTAATCGAAAGACATAAACTGTTGTTCCGTGTTGTTTCTTCGAAACTTGGAGTTCTCTTTGGAACATTTACAAGTTCAATTTAAATATTAAAAGGGCGGATCTTTAGTTTTCCCTGTAACTGGAATAGTGCGAGCTGTATTCAGTTTATATTTTAAAGTTTTACAAACTATTTTGAACTAATCCGAGTGACTTAGTCACACCACCTCGCCAATCAGTCTAATCAGCTCGAAGACAAACCTTCTTTTGGCCATAAAGCACAACGAGAATAAAAACAGAAAAGAAGTGAAATATGCAGGGGAGAAAAACAATGTGAAAACTGTGAGAAAGCAACAAAGAAGTGCAAAGCAATGGAAAACCTAAAGAGAAATAAAGAAAAGAAAAACATTCCGCTGATAACTGCAAAACGAAATGTCAATAAAATAATATAAATGACGGACTCGTGACTGTGGTGGATCGCTTGTCAGCGTGTTGTTGTTGTTCCTCCAGTTGTTGTTGTTGCCAAAAAAAAGAGCGAAGCCAGCGCAGTGCAGTCATTGTTCTTATTATTGTTCTTGTTCTTGTTGTTGTCTTTTTCGATTTGCAATAAACAATTGTTGTGTTCACATCGGGCACGAGATGCTGCTATCTCTGGTAAAGGAAAGCGCCTGAGCGGACAAATGTAACTGATATAAACGGAGTAGCATATCGCGATGTTGTTCACATTGTTTCCGGGGGAAGGGGGTGAAGAATGAGCCCAAAAAGTTGGCAGTGTGCCTTGTGTCTTCTGACGGTTTCCTATTTGACCAAAAGTCTGCCGGGCCGATAAGATACAGCAAGGCGAGGCATGGTCAAAGTTAATTCACAGCCAACAGCCCACAGGGCCTAGCCCCCTGGGCAAACAATGAAATCTGAATTCACCAATCCTCAATCCCAGGCAGCCTTCCTAGCCCCATCCCCACCCGCATAAATAGAAAACAATTAAGCAGTGCAGGCGATAAGAGATGAAACGATTAAGCAGTAGGAATCGTTAGAGGGGGATAGAGAGAAAGAGAGAGCAGTTCAAAAGGGGTGACCACTGCTCGGGCATAATTAGCCCTTCCATTTGTCGATGCGTGAAATTTGCGAGCCTCACAACTTTTGCTTTTGCCGAGCTAAGCTGTTAACTATCTTATAAAAAGGCAGTTTAACAATGAGGTAGATAAGGCAGGTGGGCAGTTCAGCTTAGCTTAAAATATTTTTCTTTAATTTCTCTTCAATTTAAATTTTATATTTTTGGAATAAACGTTGCTTAGTGAGAATGCGACAATATTCACTTACATACGACAGTCTAATCGCAACAAATCAAATGAGCCGCAATAAATCTAATCAATTTAAAAAGAAAGTCACACTCGCACACCCTCACACACACAACCCACACACACCCATGGGTGCCTAAATGGCAATAAATGAGCGAGTTGCCGGCGCCGCAGATAAGAAAGGAAGCACTCAGTGCCGAATCAAATCGATTCGTATATAAAGCGCAGATATGCGTATTTATACAAATCCTATCCGTGCTCATTAAATTAAATTGTGTGCCAAAAACAAACAGCAAAAGCAGTTACAGTTACAACAATTGCAACAAATTTACAGCCTCAATTAAATCCACGATCGTAAATCACAACTCCGGCAAGGGTAATCAGTAGGCTAACACCCTCGGCTCTGCTCGCTTTTATTGGCGGAGCAGCAACAACAACAGCAGCAACAACAGCAATAAAGCAAACAACAAAAGATGTGCGATAAATATGCTAAAATAGTAGTTGACACTAACTAACCACAGCGCGTACAAAAGGCATCAACAGTCGAGCGTAAAGTGTAAACAATAGCAAACTATTTGGAGCCACCCTCGCAGCTGACCCCATCAACAGTTGAGTGTGCACACCCAACCACCCACACACACACGGCCCCTTCCACCTCTCCACACACCCACAAAGATGGCCTGCTTTCCGCGGCTCTTTCATCATCGAAGCAAAAACAAATTCACGCCTGCTCAAGATGAGAACACCGACACGATACTCAACACACAAGACAGTCCCGTGGTGAGTTTCCTACGCTACTCAACACTCTCTCTCTCTCCCAAGAGAGTAGCCTATTTGAGCACAGTACACACACACTGACAGATCGCTGTGTGTTGTTGCACCGATAAGCAGCACTGATAAGTTGATTAAGTGTTTAATTAAGTTAGGCGAGCGGGGTAAAAACATTGTTCGCATCGTAAATAATGCTTCAGACCCGAACCACACGCGATTCGAGCCGAGCCGAGTGCGAGTCGAGTGAGCGAGTACTGAAAGTGGCTAAAAGCGAAATGGGAAAGAGCAACAACATGTGCATTGGTAGCGCCACCTTGCCGTGCTTATCAACACTGTTGCTCGCCATGACGTAGGTACTTTCGGAGAACCACAACCACGCGATGTAAAGAAAAGTCATGACAAATTCACGGAATAATTAAACACATTTATAGGCAGTTAATAGGTAGATATAGATAGATAAAAAAGTAGAATGATATATATATAGAGATACTGTATATAATAAATTGCAACTGTATTTATGCAAGAAATACCAAAAGAAATACGATAAATAGCACGCCATGTTGTGAAATTCTCAAGTTTGTTCCATAAGAATTAATAATGCATGATAAAGCCAAACTTATAAAAGTCTGATGAAGTCAAAAGTTTTTTGTGTTATAAAAACTTTGTCAAATTAATGAAAGAGTTTAACTTGCTATATTAACAAAAAAAAAAAAACCATATTAAACCAATATTTAAAGCGTTAAATACCTATGTTTACCTTAAGCCTTCAAAGTATTTAAAACTAATTTGAATATGAATTAAATAATGATAAAAATAACCAAATCGATAATGGAAAATACGAACAACAATCGATCCCGCTCCATTAGTTTATATGAACAAATAAATTACCGAAAGTAGAAGCTTGTTATACGCACATTATGTTTCCTTATCAGTTCGAGCAAAGCACCAACTACCATTTTATCAATCGTCAGGGCAGACATCGTCATATCTATCACACCCGAAATGTAGTTCTGCTGTTAACACTTCACCTGCTGCTACCGATAATGAAAGTGCTTTGGAAGTTAGAAAACATGAAATATAAGAAAGCCTTTAAGTCCCTTTAAGTATAAAATGCTGGAAACATAGCGAGGAATTACAAGCTCAAATTCAATAACCAAATTACCAATTTCTTTTTATCAATTTCGCTTTATGGGATTCTTCGTCAGCTGTTGGTGCTTTGCATATGGAAGACATATCCTAAAATGTTCTTTATTCATGTTCTAATTCAAATCCATCACACATCACAATAAACTGTGTGCCATACGGAAATGTCAGTTTCCACCATTTTCGCTGCTCCGCGAAATTGTTTACTCCAAAGACATAAAACGCGCTCTTCCCCGCAAAATTTCGCAAATGGAATTCGAGTTGGAATCGCTGCAATCTCAGCACTTTATCGATGAGCAACATAACACGACAGACAGACACTCGATATGCAAAAATATGATGAGCATGCATATGAATAGCACAGGGTGAAAGGGGGGAGGGGGATGAGAGAGCCATGCATAAGCTGAATATATATACGACTCACTTGTATATAAATATGCAGAATCCGAGATGCGCACATCGCTATCTATGATAATGTCTATGGGACCCTCTGTCCGTCCGTCTGTCTGTCTGTCGGGATGACAACGTGCTCGAGATCGAGACTGGATTGCTGCACGTTGAGGCCATATAAAATAACTGTGCATAGGCATCCACATTGGCATCGACACATCAAAGCCCGACAGAATCATGAGACAAACAACGCCCCCGGGAGGAATAAATGCAATGCGTGCGGCATTTGAAGGAGGCGCAACAGAAGAAGAGAGAAAAAGAGGAGGAAAAGGAAACCAACCCGGAGAAAAACAGACTGTTTGTTTTTTTGCGCCTTGGCTTCTTGATATGAGCCTCGAAAAGCGATTAAGACCCTGGATATACACCTTCAATCGCAACCACTATCACAGCATCATCTTACCCTGCTTCCTCTTGCTTCTTAGGCTTCCGTGAGAGAACGGAAAACCTGTCGAAAATGTCATCGTTTAGGGCTGATTAGCATATCAAAGCGGAGCCAACCACGCGACCTGCATATTGACATGTGTTTATTGTGCGGCTTGTGGGCTGCCACACGACAACAACAACAGCAACGGGAACGGGAAAGGGAAGGGGAACAACAAACCAAACGATGCTCTGGCCCAGAAAAAAGGTTTGAATATTTTATTGCCCACATGGCCGTCTGCCAATTGGGCGATAAGATACTTCAAGCGGACGCAGGGGTTTTCGAGGAGTGTGTGTGTGGGGTCACAAAGCTTTTTAAAGTCAGGCCTAAGCTGAAAATGAATAAGTCACTAATCGCTGGCGCCAGCTCAAGCGAAACCTCTCGCATTTACCATACCATACAACAGTCAGGTCAAAACGACACGACTTAGGCAACACTCAAAAGTCCCTGAGCTCTTTTTGTCAACGGAAAGTGATAGGATGAGAAGTCATTGTATAATTTGTTGTGACACGAGTTTGTAAAGAACGTCAAGAGTATAACACTTTTAAATGAAACTGAGAGCAAAGGCTATGAATAGGAACAAAGAATCATATTAAGTATACGCAAATATACTTTAAGAGTTTAAGGATTTGGCAAGATTGTTTCATCACAATTTGATGTTTTACAGCCTTGCTTATCAATCGATGCAGCTTGTTAAAAATGCCTCACTTAATGCATGTGTGAGCTTGAGCAGCTTTACTATGAAATGGGATAAAGGTTTTAACATATTCTCCAACCTAATTCTATACTTTCTATCATTCATCATTCATTTTTCCACCATATTTGTTTTTATGACTTGCAATACTTTGTAGACATCAGACATTGTTCATTTTCTCTCAACTCGAAATACTTTAAATTGTTTTCCATGTACATTTGTTTTCTTGTTGAATTGCATTTTCTTTGAAATGGAAAGCTTCTTCCGACTCTTATCGGCTTATTGCAGATGAAATTCAAAGAAAACATAGTTTTCATTTATTTCTCTGCAACGAGAAGCTCCTTTTGCTGCCAAGTTAATAAACCAAACGAGTTCGCTACTTCTTATAATATTCGTATTTTTCTTTCGTTCTATACAAAAGTGCACAAAGCCAAGAAAACACAAACACACTCATAACACGAGCTTAGTGTAATTCCTGAGCAGTGAAGTCCCTATACCCTATAAGAGTCTTATCAAAATATTAAATATCTTATCGCAAGTTCACAATCTGCAAATCAGAATGGTTCAACAAAAATCCTTTCAATCTCAGTTTTTATTTTTTTGTAGTCGAGGGTATTCCAGCCATAAAAACTCACGTATATCTGCGTGTTTGAAAACATTCATTTATTATTTACACAGAACATCGTGCGTGTAAATAAGAACAGATAAATATAGAAACCGCAACAGATAAAGTTGTGGGCCAAGTTGGAGGCTAGATATCAAGAGTCAATATAAACGAAGTGCCTATGTATGTGAGAATACACGCAAGCAGCAGTAGCTGGTTGACTCATTCAAGTGGCTCAATGAATATGAATTTATACGTATGAATAATATTTTTTTAATTTTCATTCAAGTGAAATCCAAACGCAACGCACATTAAAAGATATATTACTGTGGCGATATTTATGGCTGAGGGCTCAACAGACTACAGGCCTATCAATCCGATAAAGCCCTATGAAAATCCCCTGCCTGTCAAATAATCAAAAGTGTGGAAAGCCCCACTCACACACACTCGCAGATACACTGATTCATCAAGCGTTGTGAATAAGATTCAAACAAATGACAGTTCTGTATATCAATGATGGAGGGCAGAAAGAAGCTGAAAAGTATGAAAAATCCTTGCCACAATGTGTAGAAACATATTTAAAAGATACCACGCCACAGCACAATGCCCGTTTGTTACTGTTGTTGTTGTTTATCGAGGCTCAATGGATGGATAAACTGGCAACGGGCGAGTGTCGGGTGGGGCCGTGGGGGGCGTGGCAAGTGGCGACTGTAGCGTCGGCAACATTAAACTGCAAAACTCCCCGCATTTATCAGCAGTGTCAGCAGCAGATTGATTTCAAAGCTAACGGACAGACAGATAGACGGACGGACACACACATCCAGCAAGCTTCCTCTTGGCACTCTACCTCCCTCCCTCCTGTCTCCTCTCACCCCCCCAAAGTGCCACCCAACTCAATGTGTAGCCACCCGACCGTCATTATTTGCTTACTTTCACAGATTGTTTGGGATTTCTTTTTTTTCTCTCTCTTACACATATTTTCTCTCTCTCTTTTTTGTCATTGTTGTTTGCAATTGCTGAGTAGCAAAAGCAGCGACAGAATTTGTTGTTCTTTTCGCTGTCATATATTTATTTTATATTCGCTTCTTGTCGGCAGCGACCTGTTGACGTTTGACGCGATTTGCCTTTCCATGGTGAATGAAGTTAAATTATGTTGGACATAAATTTCAACGACTGTCGAGAGTTAACGGCAGGTGCAGCCAGTTGAGCCGGGGCCAGGTGAGCCGCAGCTCAGAAAGTATTTTCTCCTGTTTATTTATAGCAATGTATCATGACACACGTATGCATGTTATGCTATATAAAGATACATGTGTGTGACATTTTGTGGGCTTGTCTTGTTATGCATAAAAGGATTTCAAGTCCGCTATGTGAGAGGAACGTGTGAATAAGAGGAGATGAGATAGATAACTCGGCTGAGCTGTTATTGTGTGGGCTATTTACTTAACATAAGCAGAGTTAACATACTGTTCAACAGCTGTTACTTATATTAACATAATACTATTTACTTAACATAAGCAGACTTAACATAGTGCTCAATAGCTGTTACTTGCATTAATTTTAAACTTTGGCTTTGAATACGTTTAGATGTTAAGTAAAATTCCTTTTGATATTATAAATTTATATGCTAAGCAAACAATATCTTTAGTATCGTGTGCACTTTCCAAAGTCCTCAAATTGTTCTCTACTGCTCGTGTTCACTCTACACCAACAAGTTTTTCTTTCTTTTCTTATTTGATTAATCTCATTCTGTTCATTTGCAGCAAATTGGTCTCTACATACGACGGGAGGAGAAGCCAGTCTACACGCCCATTGTGACGCCCAATGCAAGCGAGGTGAGTGAGCAACAGCTAGCGCAGTGTGCACCTGTTGCCAGGACAACAACCCCAATTTCCCACAACCAACCCACACCCAAGTCCCAGCCCCACCTGCAGCTCAAATACCTTCCCACAGCACCAACTTTTCGCGCTCTCAGTGCGACCTCTCTCTCCACACTGCTGCTTGTCTTTGCCCAACTCAATTAATATTTGCACACATGTTTCTTATACTTTCAAACGAAACGATTCCAACACCAACAACAATTAAAACAACCACAACAACAACACTTGTAAATATGTACACAATACACACACACAACAACAACAACTACAACAACAACAACACGAAATACACCGCAAACTATTCACACGGATCGCCCCACTTGCACCTCGCACTTTTGTTTGTCTTTCTAAATGCTTTGGGTGTGTGCACATGTGTGTGTGTGTGCCTGCGTGTGTGTGTACATGTGTGCCTGCGTGTATTGTGCCTCGCCTTGGGCTCGTTCAGGCGCAACTGCAGCGCCTGAGACAACAACAACAGCCCTCCAGCTCCGCCGTCCTACAGCAGCTCGAGGCAGTTGCCGAAAATGCCAGCGATGCCAGCAAAGTGCCCAACGGGCAGCCCAAGATGTTTCGCTCTCACCTCAGTCGTCTGCAGTCGCAGGAGGAGCGAGGGAGAGTGGCAGCGCAGTCAATGGCAGCGCAATTAATGTCACACGTAGCAACTCAAAGTTGAAGCCCGTCAAAGAGCGACGCCCAACGGCCCTACCAAGTGAGGCGCCCAACGTGGGCGCATCGGATACCGAGGAGGAGGAGGTCGAGCAGACGCTCAGGGTGAATGTGAATGGCATAATTGATGAGGCGGCGGCACCAGCGACACCAACAACACCAATGACACCAACAACAACAGCTGCAAAGGCGAATGTAAAATTTTTCATTGGTCACACACAGGAAGCAAACGCCGATGTCGATGCTGACGACACTCTGTCCAACCAGAGCAGTGATGCCAACAACAACAACAGCAATAGCAACAGCAACAGCAACGAGAAGCTAGCAAACGGCACATTACCCACAGCTGGCGAACAGGAGCAGCGTCTGCCAACGCTGACGTCGCCAAAGGCAGCAACCGCAAAGAGCAGCAGCAATGTGTCACTCAATTATCTGAGAAGGTCCAGGAGCACCATGGGCATCAGCGCCGAGCCAGCGAGCCAGCCAGCTGCCGCCCAGCGGCGTCGGGTCTCCACAATGCCAGATATTAACATACCGCCGCCCCCGCCACCGCCGCCTGCTGAGCTGCTGAAGCCCGTGTCGCCGCTTCATTTGTGCAAGAAGCGCAGTGCGGAGCGGCAGAGGGAGGAGCAGGAGCAGCAGCAGCAGCAACAGCTGGACACGCCCACAGCGCCCACGGCGGATGACTTGAACATGACCAGCAGTCAGGTAAGTACATGTAACCGAGCTCAGGCACCCGCTCGAGTTTTGTGGTTAAAATGTTAACACAGTGCGTTGTGAAAGTATGCGCACATGAAGAGTAATTAAAGCAGAGAAAGCGCTTTGAGAGGTCCCTCAGGAAGTGAAGAGCATTATCTAAGGGTGCCTCGGCTGAAAGGTACTCTGAAAACATTCCAAAATACAGTTCTTAAGGAAGATTTCAGAGAAGTTGAATGTAAGTTTGTAGGAATTTACTTTTAAGGGATTAAGGATTAAATGAATGTCTGAGAAATGATTCATTTAAGCTGAAATTTATTTACATTTGCCTGTTTGTATCTTGTGATAGTTGACTGCCTTCCTTTACAACTCTTTCAAGTTTACTTAAGAATTTTCTGGTTGCAACTTTCAACTTCAACAATTTGAAAATCTAAACGGGCTCTCTGCACACTTTGCTAATGAAGTAATCCATACTCTTCAATCGCATAAACAATAACCAACAAATTCAAGAACTTCTGCATGAGATGATTGACTAAGGGATTCTTTTAGTTTCACATGTTTGCTATCTCCTTGAAATGAAATTAATAAGTTGACGTAATAAATAAATATAAATTTGACACACTTGGAAATTATCACAGTTAATTCACAATTAAACCTTTCCCAGCACATATGTTATTCGACCTTCCCTACTTAGCTGCCCCACTCGCATTATATTACTTATGTTTCCCCGACAATGAAAGACAACGCAACAGCTGAGCAAAAAAGTCTGTACATTATTGCAGTTAAAACAAGTTGGAGTATGTTGCGACGGGATAGGAGCAGAGCCCCTCAACATGCTGCTAATTGTGACTTCCCACGAAATGTTAATTGTTTCACAACAGACACGAACTGCAACTTTTGCCCTAACAAAAACAGGCAACAGCTAAAACTAGTCTCGTCACCACGTCCTACTCTTCTTTCTCCTCTCTCTCTCTACATCTGTTTGTAGTATATACAGTATGTGTTTATCAGGCTGCTCTGCTCTGCTCAGTTGCAGCTGCTGCCCACTTTGGCGTTTTTACAGTCCGGCAACGTTGTCCCAGCCGTTTACCTGTACCTCCACTATTTGCTTCTCTTCCTTTCTTCTTCTGCCGTCCTCGCCAACGCGAAATTGAAACTGTTGCTGAGCCAGCAAATTATCCAACCCACAGACGGTATTTTGGCTGATGCTGCGACTTCTGCGCTATTCTAACGCATTCCTATCCCTCTCGCTTTATCCCTTTACCTTGTTCTACGCCTGCACGTTCGGGGCTTCATCTTCGACCGACTCCTCCCCCTCTGTAGCGGAAATGCTTATAATGGTTGCGTTTCCACTGTCTAAATGGAGGTAAATATTTAATCACAAGACTCCGCGGAAGGAGTTAGACCCTCGGGGGCGACAGGACTCAGTTGTGTCCTGTCGCCGAGTGCATTGTTGTGGCTCGTAAAATCTTTAATTCGCCGAAATGCTGAATGTAAACTTTTGCGGCAAGTGGCAACTGGAAGCTGTCCCACAGCTTCGGTTTGCTCAGCAAGTTAGAGCAAACAATCGACTCAGTTGCAGGAGTGCACTGAGAGAAACCGAGCTACGAACATTAATTATTGCATTTGATTTAGATTGAAATTTCATCTAAGAAGAAAATAGTGAAATTCAAAAAACAAAGCGATAAAGGTCGCCAAGAAAACTAAAATTCCAGTATCAGTTCTTCTTCTCAGCTCTTGAAAACATACTTTAAATAAGTTTTGTAAAAGGTTAATTAAAAACAAAAGATAAATCAAGTTTAGCTCATCAAGTTTTAACAACTTTTGTTTTATTCGCACTGTGATTTCTCTAAGTGCACTAAAAATCATAGCTCAGGGCAAACAGTCGTAAGACTAACTTGCCTGTGTGTCCACCACAGTCGCCAGACTTTCCATCCGTAAGTTAATCCTCAATCTGTCAACAATAACCACAAAACTCAGTTGAGCAATAAAAACATTGAACAGTCGACGAAAAACAAAGAGTTAAATAATTCGCTATTTGGTTTTATCATCCCCACCAACCAAAATCAACCACATCAATTAGGATGAGCTGGCCAAGCTGGACGATTCGCCGACGGAGGAGGAGGCGGCAAGCTCGGCAACGAAGCTGCAGCGTGTGGAGGGTGGCCTCATCTTCGTGCGACCCAATTTGCCCGTACAGCAGAGTTGTGAAATCGAATTTATTGCCAAGGACGAAGCGTAAGTGGAGAGTGAAAACAACACCGTAAATGATTTCCATTCAATCCGTTCCTCCTCTGCATCTCTGCAGCACCCGCAATCTCATACTCAATGCCATCGAGCGCAACGACTTCCTGAACAACCTGATGGACAAGGAACGCAAGGAGATGGTCATCAATGCGATGGCGCCGGCCAGCTACAAGAAGGACAGCTACATCATTAACGAGCATGACGAGGGCTCCGAGATCTTTGTTTCGGCCGAGGGCTACTACGATGTGATACAGGCGGGCAAGCGAGTGGGCAGCTTTGGGCCTGCCACCGTCTTCGGTGAACTGGCAATACTCTACAATGCGCCGCGCAAGGCCACCATTAAGGGTAATACAAGGGAGAAAGATGTGTTGGGTATTTAATACAGAGAGTCTTCATCTCTTGTAGCTGCCAGCGATGCGCGGGTCTGGAAGATCGCACGTGAGACCTTCCGCGCCATCATGCAAATATCGGGCTCAAGGGAACGCGAGGAGAACCTACAGTTTCTGCGCTCTGCCCCATTCCTGCAGGAGCTGGAGGAGAGTCTGCTCTGCAAGGTGGTGGATCTACTACAGCGGGTGAGCAGACCTTTTATACTTTAAACATGTATCGATTGTTTACTGATTCATTTCAATTGCAGAAATTCTTCGAGACCGGCAGCTGCATAGTTCGGGAGGGCGAAGTGGGCAACGAGTTCTTCATCATACGCGGCGGCACAGTGACAATCAAGAAGAAGAACGAGCAGGGCGAGGAGCAGGTTGTGGCGAAGCGCAAGCGAGGCGATTACTTCGGGGAGCAGGCGCTGATGAACGCCGATGTGCGCCAGGCCAGTGTCTACGCGGACGCGCCCGGCACTGAGGTGCTTAAGCTGGATCGGGAGTAAGGCAACAAACTGTTCATGTTTCCCTAGCACACTTAATCTCTAAGTTCCTCTCTATCTTTCCTTCTGCAGAGCCTTCATTAGCTACTTGGGCACCATTCGGCAGCTGAGCGAGAAGCCCAGTGAACTGAGCAACGTCAACGGGCGAGCGAGTAACAGGAGCGCCGAGTTCGACAACGAGCACGCTCACATTGCCATTTCGGATCTGAAGAAGGTGGCAACTCTGGGCGCCGGTGCATTCGGTCGTGTTGATCTGGTTACCTATCAAAAGCAAGTTTTCGCCCTGAAGATCATCAAGAAGATCGAGGTGATCAAGCAGGATCAGATCGAGCATGTCTACAACGAGAAGAACGTCATGATCAAGTGCCGTTCCTCGCCCTTTATAGTGCAGTAAGTTAAGAAAAGAATGTATAACCAGTAGATCATCTTAATTCCCCCACTCCACCCTAGACTCTATCGCACCTACCGCAACGAGAAGTACGTCTACTTTCTCATGGAGGCCTGCATGGGCGGCGACGTGTGGACGGTCATGTCGAAGCGCCAGTACTTCGAGGACAAGACGGCCAAGTTCATAGCCGGCTGCGTGGTGGAGGCCTTTGACTTTCTGCACGCCCATCACTTCATCTATCGCGATCTGAAGCCGGAGAACCTGATGCTCACCAGCGATGGCTACTGCAAGTTGGTGGGTTGCTTACTCAGCTCTTCAGAGACTCTTTGCTATAGGAATATTCTCTCCCACAGGTTGACTTCGGCTTCGCCAAGTACGTGAGACCCAATGAGAAGACCAACACCTTCGCCGGCACACCGGAGTACGTGGCCCCAGAGATCATTCTGGATCGAGGACACGATCGCGCCGTGGACTATTGGGCACTGGGCATACTGATCTACGAGCTGTTGGTGGGCAAGACGCCCTTCCGCGGCGTCAACCAGATCAAAATCTACCAGAATATACTCAGCGGCATCGACGTCATCCACATGCCCTCGCGCATCCCCAAGCCAGCGCAGCATCTGATTCGTCATCTGTGCAAGCAGCTGCCAGCCGAGCGATTGGGCTACCAGCGCAAGGGCATTGCGGACATCAAGCGGCACAGCTGGTTCGACAGCCTGGACTGGACGAAGCTCAGGCAGAAGCAACTGCAGTCGCCCATCAAGCGCAACCTGAAGAGTCTGACAGATGTGCAATACTTCATACACCTCGGCGGGGAGAGCGACTACGAGCCACCCGAGGAACTCAGCGGCTGGGACAAGGACTTTTAGTATTTACCACTATCATATACCATACCATAACTTCCCCCCTTTGTAATCCCCATTGATATACTCTATACTGTAGTCTAAGCTTGGTTAAGTTTTCTTTATATTCTCTAATTCTAAGTGGCACCCTATAAATTGATATTTCAACTATCGAAGCTCGCATTTTCGTTTGACTTTGCTGCTGTCGAGAAGTTGGACAGGGCAATCAGCTGGTTATTTGCTTGCTTATTTTCCACTTCAATTAAAAGCGCAAACTTGCTGTTGTTGTAGTTATCGATCCACACAGAAACAAACACTCTCACACAGGGAGTCAGTCACCCACACTCGAAAATAAATAAACATTTTCAATTAAGCCCTTGACGTCTGGGAAATGCTAACAACGTTGGAGCAGCCAATACTATTTGAAAGCCCAGAATGCAGTGAGAAAAATATAGTGAAATCAATTCATCATGTTTCAAACATCTGAATAATAATGGAACTTAAAATAAATCAGGTGAAGTGATTCTTCAACTCTTTGAATAATGAGTGATGATGGTTAAAAGGTTGTTTACTTTATATGATACTTCATTCCTTGTGCAGAAAGGTGTTAAAAAGAATGAGTATTGGGAGAGCATTAACTATAAAATTTATGGAAACAATGCGTGAGAAATAGCAAATTTATTCAAATCTTAAACTTATCTTCTTTTTATTTTCTACAAGATCTCCTCAGCCTGCAACAAGTTTATCTCTCAGTGCATTGCAGGCAACTTTAAGTGGCAGCAAGTGCCCGTTTGGAACTGTTTCTTTGGCCACTTTGTCTGTAGTCTAACTGTCGGGGCACCTGTCGTCTTATTGTCTACCTTGTCAGTTATTCTCTATTCAGCTCTGTCTCTCCCTCACCCTTTCTCTTCTCTTTAGTGTTCTTCTGTTCTATTCTGTCTGTAATGTTTTGTTCACTTCTGTTCTGAAAGCAGAACTGACAAAGCTGTCGTCATCATTATCAGGCGACAGTTGCCATTGCCCACATGCAGCTGACATTCATTTGCAACTCTCGAGCACTTGGCCCGAGACCGGAGCCGGAGATGGGAGACGGGAGATGGAGACGGGAGCTGGAGACAAAGAGTTGCCTCCACCAATATAATTGCATTGTGTGGCTTTTCATGCAACGCTACGCAACGCAGCGTGCCACCCACGCAACACTTTCATGCAACATGGAAATGACACAAACTTTATTGTTTTTGAATGGAATTCTCGAGCAGAGCAGGTGCGTCGTCTTCCCCAGCATCAGCACTGCACTCTCCAAGCTAACGAGTGCTGTCTCTCCCATCCCAAGCTATTTGTGTGTTTGCCTGCTGCTGTGTTGTGCCTGTATGAAACGGAGTCAAGTGCAATTACGCGAACTTATTATGTCTATTCATGCGACACCAAGTACCACCTGGTTCGAGCAATTTATGAACCGACAAATGTTGAACAAGTTATGCGGGAACTTCTAATATACTGGATGTTTTCAGCATATGAAAAAGATATAAGGAAAGCAATGGCTTATTAATATTATAATATAATTTAAGGCATTGTGAGCTAGTTTTAATTGGAATAAAATAAACGCTAAGATTCCAATTAAAAGTTCTGTGAAGTTACTAGTTTGACGAGGTTCAGCTGTCTAAACACAAATTCACCTTTAACTAACAAATAAACAACAGCATTATTTGCATAAATATTTATGCTAAATAAGAAAGTGGAATTTCAACTTAAGAATTCGAATTATTCATTGACAATTTTCTCTGTTGAGCCACAAGCATCGGTGGTTCAGTGGTAGAATGCTCGCCTGCCACGCGGGCGGCCCGGGTTCGATTCCCGGCCGATGCAAACATAATTTTTTATTCTTTCCTTCTTTTTTTAAATTAAATAAATATGTATTTCTTTTTGGTTTGATTTACTTAGTTTTTTCCGGCTTCAGGCATAATGGAATCAGTAGGAAATAAAAGCAATTTTCATTCAATCATCTCAAAAGGTAATCGCTCAAGCTCACCGCCTTCGCATCTCGTTCTCTCTTTGTCTTCGTCTGCAATATATTCCTTTTTCATTTTTTCAAACAGAACGAAAATAAATGCCAAAATGCGAAAACACAAACCGACGATGCACGAAAGAAGCAACAAAACAATAATAAATGATAATTGATAATAACGTTTTGCTACCTTCCTTCCGCTGGCGGAGCTGAAAGCAGCAGTGGGAGATGCAGAGGAAGCAGATCAAACCAAATAGAAGTAAGTTAGTATGTAAAGGAAATCAATAAAAATGATGGCGACAACATTTGGCCACAATTTCAATTTTGCGGCAGCCAAGCAAAACGGAGAAGCATTTCAACAATTTCCGTCCCACGGTTTGTCTCTCTGTCTCACGCTCTGCCTCTCTCTCTTTCAGTCCGTGGGCCAGAAGTGAAAATTTTCATTTTCTCAAACTGTCAGCAAATGTTTTCTATACATTTCCTCAGACACCTTCAGAGAACGCTGCCTGGCCCCGCATTTCTATGCGAATGCACACGCCGCGCGGCGACAAAGTTGGACGAAATGTCATCATTTCCGCTGGGACTGGTGCGCGGGTTAGGGACAAGGGGCGAGGGGCAAGTGGGTGTGCCGTGAGCGAAACGCGCTCAAGCGTCAACGACGACAAGGATGACGTCTAGGAGCAGTCGACGGTTATCAGCAACAGCGACAGCGACGAGCGACGCCCGAAAAGGGTTAACTAAGAGAAAAGCCATGGAAATGCTTCTTTTGCTTCAATTTTCCGCAAAAAACTTTTGATGCAAAAGCCCCGAAAATGAAAGAAGTGGCAGAAATGCCACAAAATATATATATGTATATATAGTTGTGGGTGGGTGAATTTTTCGGGGTCGATTCGAGACCCGGGGCCTCTCAATGCCGCTCACGGTTCTTAAACGAAGCGTGAAATTGTTAAATGAGTGCGAACGTCGACGCGCCACTCCCTTCTCTATCTCTCTCTCTCTTTTTCTCTATCTTTATCTTGCTCTTTCACCATTTCCATTTGTGCTAAATTATTGATTAAGAAACTTTCTCGACATGCACGTTTGGCCGACTTCTTTTCGGCCAGATATTCCTCAATTCAATTCAATTCGATTCAATCGAGTCGAATCGTATCGAATCGCCTCGAATGGAATCGAATTTAGTCCCGTATCGCTTTGAATGCCAATTGCGGCACGAAATTTGCTAGGCACAACAGAGATGAATAAATATGTGAATGCAAAAGATTCAATCAAAAAGGGATGCCGAAAACGAGATTGATGCTAGGTAATCAGAAGGAAGCTAAAAAGGGAAGGATTGTAAGAGTTGTTATGTACTTAATATGTCTAATTATGGAATATATGAAAACAGTAAATCACAGAGATATAAAAGGAATGTTTCTTAATTGAAGAAACTTGGGTAGCAATTCCATAAAATATATTCCGTTATATATTAGTCTTCCTACATTAAATATTAGTATTTCGAGCTTCAGTTCTGTACTATATATCTCGATAAAAAAGAATAAGAAAAAGACTTAACACAAAATATTGCATGAATTTGTAAGCAACTTAGGCAACTCCCCCAAGTACTGACGATAGTTTCTGCATTTGAACTTTGTTCGCATTACGCATACGCAACGTGGTGCATAGCTCATCATTAAGCAGCAAGAATATTTGCATGTTTCATCGTTACACAAACCACAAGCCGAGTTCGTTTGAAAAGCTCAGCGAAAACTCAACTTTTACATTCTCCGCAGCCAATACAAAAGTCTATTGTGCGTGTGTGTGTCAGTGTGTTTGTGTGGGTGTAAGTTTGTCTTCGAAATCTTTTGAAACAAGCTGCCAAAGCAGGGCTAACAAGCAATTTACAACTTGTGTGTTTGCCTAGAAACACGAAGCGAAACGAGTGCAGAACAAAGAACCGAATTCTTTTACTACTTGGCCGAAACTATGAATAAGGCCACCAAGATAGGTCTAGGTATGGGCCTAATGTATGCAGAGTTGGCCTGGGCGGGGATGGGACTCAACCACTTGAGCAAATGCAAATTTTAAGTCGAAGTTAAAGGACATAACTTGCCGACACAATCTGATTGGGGCAATAAACTAAATTCGGACCCTAATCAATGCGACCATTGTGTGCCTTAACTTTCACAACATCAGCTGCCCTCAGCCAATAAATATATACACTTTACTACTCTATCTGAACCCACTATTCTCTGTCACAACATATGTGACTGTGCGTAAGTTGATGTCACAGTCTGTTTGGCTATCACAGCTCTCAAGATCTACTGGAAATTAATGTTTCATGAGTTGTGAGGGCTTTTCAAAGAAATTATAGAATATAAGAAAAAGTAAGTCAACTTTATTTTTGGTTAATTATGAATTATAAATAATAAATAAATATAGAGAACATAAGTGAATTGCAAAAATAAAAATTAATATAGTAAAAATGAAATGAGTGGAAAAATCTAAAGATAAATATAATATTTAAGCAATTAAATTGTAATTTAAAGCAACCCAATCACAAGCTTTGCTAACTCAGTTTTTATGCTCCCCATGCAGTCTCACTTGCCTCATTTGTTTTGCCAAAGCCTCAGAGTGACAAGCAGTCAATTTGGCAGCAATGAGTTCCATCATTTTATCATTTCGTCACTGGGAATTCGGTTATAAAGTGGATGGTTGGTCAGTTGGCGCTAGTGCGATGGGATAACTCCCTCCGATTGGGGCACTTACATGCAGGCAAAAGTGCTGAACATCAACTAAAATGCTTGCTGGTTGCATTCACTGAAACACAAAACAAATCATCGCCGACCACGCCCACAAGGCACGCAGCCCACAAAGGACGCTGCGCTGACCATTTACAGGCAAAGTACACAAACTGCCGCCCTGGGTGCAATTTCAAATTTGGGGCTTTCAATAACGATTTACACAAAGGGCACACACTCAAACGCACAAACATACATACATATGTGTGTGTGTGTGTGTGTGCCGGGCGAGCAAATAAGCTTTAAAATTTTACCATTAACAGGCGAGCGATGTTTACAAATGGCAGACGACAAGCAAAAGCAATGCAAAGTTGTTGTGCGTATTTTTACCTCAATTGTTGTTGTTGCTGCTGTTGCTTCTGTTGTTGTTGTTTTCGGGCTGTTTTGAAAAGTGCGTTTAGCACGTAGAGATTTCTTGTATAGCAACAATCGATTGTCCTTTGCCTTTGCCCGACTCGGATTCAGATTCAGATTCGGATCTAATCAGCTTCGTTGCAAAAGAAGCTGTTAACAATATTGTCAATGCTGTGTCCAGTTGGAAGACAGAAGGACACCAAGCCAGGGACAAAGAGCCACAGACAGACAGAGGGAGGAGGAGGGCAATAGAGAGCGAGACAGCAGGCACACAGAGACTTAGCTAGTTTGTTTTTATGCTCAGGAAAAAAGTTAAATTTGCATATTTTTTGTGGCAGGTCCTTTTGCTGCTCCTCCGTCCTCCCCGCTCTGCTCCTTTGTATGCGTGTCCCTACTGTCGGCTCAATTCTATGATGTTCATTTTGTGGGCGAGCCTCGGCGGCACTTGCCACATAAACACTTTCCTGCTGAACACTATGAATAATTAATGAGTTTCGTGTTGCTGTCGTTTACGGTCAACTTGTTGTTGTTTTACTCTCAATTGTTGTTGTTGTTGCCCTTGCTGCTGCTGGGAACTTTTAAGCAGGCGACACACAGTTGTTGTTGTTGCTGTTGTTGTTTGCTTGCAAGCCCCGTCGTCGGCTCGCTTGGACAATAGGTTCGTGCAATATTTGTGCGGCATTTAAGGAGCTCAGCAGGACTTTGCCTGCGAAATTAGTTCGGCATCGGAAAGTGTGCCTACTGGCGACAAGTTGGCAGTTCCATGTAAAGGTGGCCTTTACTTTCCCACCTAACACCTTATTCACAATGCGTATTTCTGCAGCTGCCTGAAAGTATGCAGCATATTTTGATGCGCGCAAGATTTGATTCAACAACAAGAATTAAATTATTTGATTTATTTACAGAGGCCAGAACTCAAGGAAATTCAACAAGCAATCAAACACCCACGCGAATATGCACTTGCACACTCACACACACAACCTACACACCCACACACACATGGCCACAAATCACATTACCACATGCTCTTCTCTCGCCAGAATCAAATTATGTTATTTTCATGAGCAGCCCAAAAGTATGCAAATATTTGTTATGCACAAACATATGATTCGCCGCGCAAAGTCAACGTTTGCTGGCACAGCAGCAACAGCAACAGCATCAGCAACAACAATAACAATCACGACAACAACAGCAACAACATCAAGTGGAAGGGCTATGGGCAAAGGCTGCAAGCCGCCAGGCTACCAGGCAGGCAAAAAAGGTCGTTAGATTGTTAACAAGTTCATAAAAAGACGCCGGCACACACAGACTCACGCATACTCCCACACACATGCAGGGGACAATTATAGGAGCAGGAAAAGCAACTGTAGGAGGCAGAGAGAGAGAGAGAGAGAGCAAAGGTGGTCGACTGAGACGGAGGCACTTTGCCTGTCTAAATACTACACGACGCGACTCGTTGCGTATTTACAGAGCACTTTTTCCATTCCGCTGCTGCTGCTGCCTCTGCCTGCGACTGCTAGAAGCAGCGCAATGCAAACAGCACAAAAGTATGCTATGAAAATAAAGCTGAAGCTAGTCGGAAACGAGATGCGAGGGTCGCCCTAGCTCCTGTTTGCATTGGGCAATTGACGTTTGTTATTATGTGTGTGTGTGTGTGTGGGCGTGGCTAGATTGCGGCAGCCAGCTGGCTGTGCTTTCGATTGCATATGCTAAACTAAATTAAAGCATAAACAAATACACCGCAGCAGAAAAAAGTGCAGGCAGGCGACAAACGCGACCAAGGCAAATCCGCTTTAATGCGACGCTGCCTTCTATTGCCGCCGCAAATGCAGCACAGGCGCAGCGCGTGTGTGTTTTTCTATCCTTATTTAATGCGTAGCTGAGTAACAACAACAGCAACACGAGTCGTTTGTGCGGCGGCAACAATTAAAAGCAATTTGTAACCGCAGTGAAAAGCGCTTTAATTTTATTGCCACCGCTGGGCAAATGTACATGTGTGTTGGGGTCGGTGTATGTGTGTGTGTGGTATCTAGCAATTTTAAAATTTAAACAATGCCACATATTTGATATATGTTTGGCCAAATTAATTAAATTCCAATAAGGCTGACATTATTAATTACATTCAATACAAAAAACTGTTTGCTTTCTCTCTCCCCCTCTCCCTCTCTGTCCGTCATATATTGATTATCTCTGCGCGTTTTATTAATTTAATTTTAATGCGCATTATTAGCCCAATTTTATGATTTATTTACACATTATAAAATGTTTTCTAATTAAAAAGCCATTGTTGCCATTAGCTGCGGCATAATCAAGTCCCAAAACGAATTAACCTTTCACAGATGCTGCTGGTTTTTCACAAGAACTGCCCTTGAGCTTATCATCAACTAAAAACTACCAACTTCTTCACAACTCCAACAAATTATTTAAACATTATTTCTAACTTGTCTCGCATGTTCGACAACTTTCTGCAGTCTAGTTTGCAATTTGTTTATGCAACGTTTACCATAAAATCATTTCGGAACTCATGAGTTATGTACGAGTTGTGTGTGAACTCACCGTCAGTCATATTGCCCCCACTCAGCGGGGGAGCTCGGGGGCGTGGCACTTGCTGTGAGGTGTCTGCAATAAGAAGAGAGAGAGAAGAGAAAGTTTTAATTAAATGGGAATTTATTTATGCAGCATTTACGCAAAAGAAACGCAAAGAACACGCGAAATTGCTGTAAAATATTAAACAATTAGCTGGAACGCAATGTTGGCGCACAAGTGTTAATAATTGAAATACACGAACAGAACAAATAGGCGAACAAACTTTTTGCCTGCGGCCAATTAATAATAAATCGTCGGCAAAGGCCTTTCGCACTGGGAAGGAGGTGGAAATCAGAGACGGCGCTGCCAACTAATGACGCGCTCCATTTGAGGCCAAGTCCACGTGCAACAACAAATTAGCACGCAGAAAGTTTTCTCTCCCCCTCCCCCCACTGGAACCACCAAAAGTCAAAAGGGGCCGCAACGAAAGCGAGCGCGAATGGGAGAAGTGAAAACAGAAGAGATAAAAGGTGCAAAAGTGAAACTTTCGGCAAAGGGTCCTTCAGCGCTTTCCACGGCAGCGAGTCGAGGGTTTCACGCCTGATTGAGCGCATCCAAATGCGCCCACTTTCGCGTCACGGACTGATTGATAAGGTAAAGTTGACCTCTGCCCGCTTCAGCAGGTCGTTGCGGCGAATTATGGACGTGGGCGATGGCGAGGGCTTTTAATTTTACGGGGTGAGGTGAGCCAGGTCTTCTTAAATTAAATCAAGTCGCCGTGTTTCTTGTGGCCCGATTCTATTAGCCAATTATGCCAGCCAGAGATGAGGTTCAGGCAAATTAATTGAGCTGGCTTTAATCAAAAGAAACCAGGGACACCTTCAATTTTGGGGGCGTCTCTTCCATCATGTCGATTTGCATGCTCTGAATTCCCAGAATGCTGTCGGCGGCAATCCTCAATCCATCTCAAAATCAATTTTCAACAAGCCTGCCCTGCGTATACGTATTATAAGGTACACAGCGAAAGCTAATCAATCAAATGCGCAGCCTGTTTTTGGGTAATAAGTACGGCAACACCTCGCAGCAGCCAGAAAGAAGAGGAGAGAAAAATGCGATGTATAAATAAAAAATAAAAGCACAAAACTGCGAAATAATATTAAACAGAAGCCAAGAGGGCAAAATTGAGTTCGGTTCAAGATTAGCCAGGCCCCAGGCTCAGGCCCAGACACCCCCTCCCCCTTTTCAAATATCAAAACTCATTCTGACACGCATCAAAAGAGAAAATTGACAGCGCAAAGGGAAGCTAAGCTAAGTCTTGTGGCCTGCGCCAAGTTTTCGTTGCATACCTCAAGGCGGCAGCTTGGTTTTGAATATTGTTGATGCGAGATGAAAGCGAGACTCGCCACAAGTCCAACTCGCAGATCGCTTAATCAATTGTGAATTGTTCAGCCAGGGAATGATGAAAATCTAATTAGATTTTGACTCGTCGCAGACATCGAAACGCAGCCGCAAAATTGACTTGGACTGATTTATTTGGCTCTGAATCTCAGGCCATGTGGACCTTGCGGACCTTCACAACTCGCTGCGTGTGCTAATAAATTACTTGTGCTAGATAAAGAACCAAAAGAGCAACAGCAGCAGGAACACCAACAGCAAAACACAAATAAATAAAAAACTTGCTCCGCATAAAAAACAACTCAACTCGCACTCGGCCTAAAGGCAGACCATGCTTTATTTCGTGTTCTTTATGCGAAAATTGTTTTTTCGCTTTCGTAGTGTTATGATTTATACACCGAACTGCCACGCCCCAGTGGTAATTTATGCCTGTGCCCCGCACATAAAGCACCACTGTGTGGCAAGCCCCGAAATACATTTGTTTAATTACTAATCCCATCAGTGGCAGGCGCGAATATCGCCTGAGTAATGTGCCCGTCGCGACATAAGAAGTCCCTAAGTCACCGCAAGTCGGTGAATTTTAAATGAAATACCCCAGAGAGTTATTGAAATGCAGCAAGTATGAGAACAATGGCCCAGAACTGTGCTTTGAATACTGCTTTTGTGGCCACATTTGTTGATTTTCTTCCACTTACAGTGCGTTAACTTCTTAGGCTGAGTGTTTGGTGAGATTCAGTTGGTTACATTTCTGAACTAATTCTTTAGCAAATAATATTTAAAAGCAAAAAAAATTATTGCTTTCAACTGCAGTGACCCGATTGATTAACATAAACATTAATTTAACCACTCACATATAAACCACAATTATATGTAGGTAAATTAGAAATATTCTCCGTTCACCGAAAACGAGCAGCTGAATAAACATGCGAATTTTATAATAGGCCTCACTTTGCAAACAAAGCAATAATATTTCTTGTTTACATTTACGCACCTCAATAAGCAGATGCCAAAATCGCAAAAACTGAAGTGGGATCTTCAAAAGCTGAGCAAACAGCACGCACTATCGATAGATAGATAGATAGATGGTATAAAAACCGTAGAATCTTCAAAGAAAAGTATCATTTACGAGTCACCAGTTAATCGAAGCAAAGAAGCAACATGAGATCAAGCACAATCTTTCTGGTCTGTGGCCTCCTGGCGATTGGCTTCTCCTACATACCGTCCACCGAAGGAGTTGCCTGTACGGCTCCCGACACTCCAACTGGCTGTACAGACTGTTCCGATACTACAAACGCTTCGGATCCTGACTGCACCACTACGGTGGCTGAAACCACCACAACAGAGGCAGCCACTGAAGCCACCACAACAGTGGCCTCTGACTCCTCTACCACCACTACAACGGCAGCCAGCTCCACCGACACAACCACGAAGAGCTCCTCGGGCAAGGCAAAGAAGACCAGAAGGAAGCGCACGTACAAGAGGGTCATCAAGCCTGGCAAGAAGATCATCAAGAGGCATCGCAAGGGTGTAAAGAGCACGAACAACTGGGCCTCCTTATTCTAAAAGATGAACTGGAAACTGGAAAATTGACTATAGAAAACCAACCGCCGAGAATTGTACAATCTATGGAAATAATCGTTGTCTTTTTAAACTTATTTAGTTTTAAGATTTGTTAAATAGTGCACTATTAAAATTATCTATTACCAAATTTATTGTGTATTTCTCTATAAAAAAAAAGGAAAGTTATAAAAAAAAATAATTATTATTATTATTTAATACTTTTTATCAATTAAATATGCATTAAATGGAACATTTATGGTGTTATAGCGGATAAAAAGGATTAAATAATCATAGCTTAGACTCATTTAAAATATTTGTTATAACTAAATTAACATTTTAAAGGAAATCCAAAAAGGGTAGATTTTGGAAAACCTTTCGATAAGGAGCTTATGTTATATGATATTTTTACAAAAGCCCAAATTAAATGGATATTGGAAGAAAGGAAAAAAAAAGTTAGTTGTATCGATACCATATTCAACATGAATTTGATCAACATGTTGAAGTACACTAGCCAAATTACATACGGTTTCACGTTTGGGACGCAATAAATATGTTTACAGTTAACGTTCAAATAAATTTATATGATACATACACATTAAACTTACAATGTATATTTTCTAAATATTACGTTTCATTTACAAAATATCTAAATTCAAAAAGAATCAAGCAAAAACCTGCGTTGTCGCAAACGCTTTGTTGTGCCCTCAGGAACAAATGATACTACGTTGAGTACAATTACAGATACATATAATACAAATAGCAAAATAACTTAAAAAAAATATAACATGTTTTATTATCATATTGTTTGATCGATCAACAAATACATAAATTGAACAAAAATTTAGCCAATATAAACCACAACAAAATATGGCAAAATAGAAATATCAATCAATCAGCTGAATAAATATGCGAATTTTATAATAGGCCTAGCAAACTTATCAAACAAAAGAATCCAACTTTCATTTACGCACCTCTTTAGGCAGATGGTAAAATGGCGAATTCCAGCTAGATCTTCAAAAGCTGAGCAAACAGCACGCACTATCGATGGATGATATAAAAACCGTAGAATCTTCATAGTACAGTATCATTCGGAAGTCATCAATCGATTGGAGCATCATGAGATCAAGCACAATCTTTCTGGTCTGTGGCCTCTTGGCGATCAGCCTCTCGAACGTACCATCGACCGAGGGAGTTGCCTGTACAGCTCCTGATACTCCAACTGGCTGTACAGACTGTTCCGACACCACAAATGCTTCGGATCCTGACTGCACCACTACGGTGGCTGAAACCACCACAACAGAGGCAGCCACTGAAGCCACCACAACAGTAGCCTCTGACTCCTCTACCACCACTACTACAACGGAAGCCAGTTCCACCGACACAACCACAAAGAGCTCCTCGGGCAAGGCTAAGAAGATCAGAAGGAAGCGCAAGTACAGGAGAGTTGTCAGGCCTGGCAAGAAGATTATCAGGAGGCGTCGTTCTGGTGCCCGGAGCAAGAATAACTGGGTCAGGAATGGGTAAATGAAAAAGTGAATATGGAAATTGGAAACTGGAATTGGACATGAAAATGATTGGAACCAACGACTGTTTTAGAATAAGCTATAAGAATTTGTGATCAGTGCATATTAATTAAATTTCTTTACTAATCAATCAATTAAATTACGTGTTCCTTTTTTAAATTTCACTTCAGTTCCTTTCCTTCTATCAATTTTGGCAGAACAGATTCAACAAACTACATAGGAATATATTAAAATAATTCACCGTCTGAGCTTTTGCCCCAAAGTTAAAAAATAACAATAGTGAATAGCAGACATCTTCCTTGATCCCCGTCCTCTGCCTCCTCTTTCTTCCTTGAACTTCCCATGCAGACAGGCAGGCTTGCATAATTAGAGCAACCTGTCTGCTGGAATGAATAAATTTTCGCCCTGAATGCGATTCACATACGTTGTACACTTGAACATGAATGCGCAACTGAATGCGGTGCATACAATTTATATAAATATTGTATATGCATGTGTATGTGTCTGTGTGTGTCTACGGGTGATATTTACATGTGGGCAACTCCAGAGATAAATGCAAAGAAATACATTGTACGTCAACAGCCAGTGCAAAAAAGGAATTCACTTGTAATGCAACAAAAAACGCATCTTAAAGTTGCAAACCTGAAATTTCAATTTGCTTGACAATTTCGACAATAAAAATATCCATAGTTACTGAAACCATATTTTTCTTAGTTTTAAATTCCGTTTAGTTTTCTCGTAATGTTTTGGGTGCTTCAGCTACATGTAATACTATAATACATGAACTGAAATGTTTAATTCAATAAGATTTCTACATAGTTTTAAATTTTACTATTTTTATTTTTATGTTACAACACGATTCTATTGCAGAGCTGCTAAAGCTCGACAAATTTGCCAACAGTTACTTTAGCGTGCTCCATGTCGTGTGCCACTGAAACTGTTGCTAACACTTACACACACTCACACACAGACTTGCACATAGACACCTAATTATGTATAATTATTTTTTACAACTCGCCATAAGCCATGAAATTTTGCGGTCTTTAGCCACGTGCTTAAAGCCCTGTTATGGCCACGTTTAGTGCAGCAGCGAAAAGGCGAAAGCGCTGCGAGCGCTAAACTGCGGACTGACAGATAACTGCGAGTGTTTGGTAGTGTGTGTGAGGGTGTGTGTGTGTGTGCCATCTGATTGCATCAGTTTATTATTTCGCACACACTCGAATGCGCGTTCAATTCGCAGTAGGTAATTGACAGGCCAACGGTGATTAAAACTCTTAATGCTTTGGCCAACAGCACGAGGCAAGAACTTTCTCTGACTAGCCCTCGCTCCTTCTCTTTCTCTCTGCTTGTCGTTTGTGCTGCTTTATTGAGTGATTATTGATATTTATGGCCTGCATGGCCGGACTTGGCCGGGCACTTAATATGTTTAGCCGACCGGCAAATTTATGGCTTAGCCTAATGGCTAATTGTGCCACAGCCAAGTCGAGGCGTTGCGACTCGCCCTGAGTCAAGTGCGACAAGTGCCGCATAGTAAAGGAGTTTAATGGCTTCACTGTACTTCAATAGAAAGGGTAGCTTCATTTGGATATTTAAGTTATAGTGGAAAAGAAGCAACGAGCACAATTAAAGGCTTTATTCATAATGACTTATGTGCTTGCATCTGATATACGTCATCTGACAGAAATTTAATCTAATCTTTTACTTCGTGAATCCCTATCTACTTACAGAATATTTGACAGTCATTCATATTATCTACTCTCTCAATAAAATGTTTGTTTATTCATCAATCTTAATAGCCTGTGCTGAATCTGTACAGTTTGTGTTACTGTAATGTAACAACAAGCAACAACTTAATGAACATGAACAGGGTATTCCATTCATTCATTCTCCACACCGTCCAATTTGTTCTTTGTTGTGGAATTTGCCACACGACGTGCAGCTTAATTTGCATGTGTAAAATAATTTCCATTATGAGTTATGCTAAAAGAATTAAATAATTTATGCAACAAATTAATTGAATTGCGACGAAAGTTATCTATCTCCCCTCTCGCCCTCTCCCCTCTCTGTTCATTTAATGCGCTCACATAATGAACAGACGCAAGAGATTTTGCCAGTGAATGTTTATTAAATATCATCGTTATCGTTGTTCAAAAATCTGTCTGTTAAAGTGTTCTCGACACGGCGTCTGTTGTTGACGTTAATAGCCAATTAATTTGGCTGTGATATTGACGGCATTCAATGAATTAATAACCATAAATAAATGCACAACTTTGTAGACAGCTTGAAAAGCTTCAAGAAACTTTGCCAGAAACAGAAAGGAAGAAGGTGCTGCGCTTTCTTGCTCTTGGATGCATGGGAAAACCATAATTAAAAAGGGTTTTCCTTTTTTTAAGGGTTTCCCAAAAATTATTCAAGAGTTTCAACCGCTTCATAATAGATTTAAAATAGAATACTCGACAAAGCAGGAAAAATATTTCGCCGAAAAGTTCAAATGATGCTCGGGGGTCAAGCGTGCGTGAAAAATGCCAAACATTTGAAGTCAACACATTAAGAAGAGAAAAACACGGAGAGCGAGAGAGAGAGAGAGGGAGATAGAGACTTGAGTAAATAAATGCACAATTCAACAAAGCGAAAAAAGGGGAAAAATCACTCATACGCACTGTCTAACAAACAGAAATACAGCAGCAGCAGCGAGAGAGAGAGAGCGAGCAAGAGAGTGTGAGATTAAGTGGAGGAAGAAGCTGAACACACAAGTTTGTTTCCACTTCAATGCAGTTATTTGGCATCTGCTTTGTGTGTGGGAGAGGGGGAGGTGTTAAGCTTTGTTTCATTGTCATGCGCTCGCCTCCCGGTCTCTCTGTCTTGCAGACTCCCATTCACCACCCTGCTGCTTATATCCTCCCAAAGGCTGAGTAGTACGTGAGATCAAAGCATGCGTAAGAGCACAAACAAAAACAAAAACAAAAACACAAACAAGTTATGTAACGCGTATATAGCACACACTCGCAGATGAATATAGGAAGCCAAAGCGCGCACGAAACAAAAGTTTCGCTTTGCTTTGTTGTTGTTTGTTTATCTGTTTCTGTTGGCCCAAAGTCAATTTATGGTCTGAAGCTCGCATAATATGATTTCGTTGTCTTTGGTCTTGATTTTGTGTGGAGCCCATAAAAAATTATGCCACATCTCTGTGTGTCCATGCCTTAGTTTTCAATGTGTATGTTTGAAGGGTCTTGTTTATGAAACAGCATAAAATAGAAACCATAATTAAAATAATTTTTTATGGCGTCGGTTTAATGATGCCAACATTTTAAAATTATTTATAACGTGATTATAAGAGCTACTAAAAAGAATTAAAACCAATTCAATTGACTCATATATACTGCTATACTATATACTATCTGTCACATGTTCGATTGCTAATTTGCCATTTTACCAATGCAAGTCCTTACTTTCAATTCCTACAATAATATGGTCAGGTTCGATTAGTCAACTTTATCGTGCAGCTGCTGTTAATGCCAGTGGAATTTATTTGTACAAAAAGTAAACTAAGCAACTCTTTTTCACAGGCATTTGCTTTAATGGTTTTAGTTGCGCCATTCTCCCTTTTTATGACTTATCTATAAGGCTATTAGTTTTGATAAATGGCCGGGCCGATGCCCTCCTCTTCATCCCCTTTTTTGTCAACTTTGCAGTAGTTTACCTGCACAGTTTTTCCGCCTCGCTTTGCCCTTAAAGTGAGACAAGTGAAAATCGAAAGAATATTTAACGCAAAGTGTACGAAAACATACAGAATCGAGTGTATTCAAGATTTATGACGTCTTTTAACCCAATTCATCCCCATTAACCTGATTATAAAACTCACAAATATAAAGCGAGAATATAACATAAATGCTTTAAATAAGAATCGATCAGCTGAGTAAATATTCGAATTTTATAATAGGCCTAACAAAGCTTCGATAGAAATCGTCCTCATTTCTTATTTACACTTACGCACATCTTCAAAAGCTGAGCAAACAGCACGCACTTTCGATAGTTAGTATAAAAACCGTAGAATCTTTAAAGAAAAGTATCATTTTCGAGTCACTAGTTAATCGAAGCAAAGAAGCAACATGAGATCAAGCACAATCTTTCTGGTCTGTGGCCTCCTAGCGATTGGATTCTCCTACCTGCCATCGACCGAGGGAGTTGCCTGTACGGCTCCTGATACTCCAACTGGCTGTACAGACTGTTCCGACACCACAAACGCCTCGGATCCTGACTGCACCACTACAGTGGCTGCAACCACCACAACAGAGGCAGCCACTGAAGCCACCACAACAGTGGCCTCTGACTCCTCTACCACCACAACAACGGCAGCCACCTCCACCGACACGACCACGACGAGCTCCTCGGGCAAGGCTAAGAAGGTCAGAAGGAAGCGCACGTACAAGAGGGTCATCAAGCCTGGCAAGAAGATCATCAAGAGACATCGGAAGGGTGCCCAGAGCAGCTGGGCCTCTTTATTTTAAAAAGTGAACTTGAACCGAAAATCACGGAATGGACTATTGAGACCTATCGTTGCTTTGTTATAAGTATATAGTTTTAAGATCTGTTAAACTGTGCACAATTAAATAATTTTACTTCAAAATATAGCAAACCATTTACTTTTCTATTTATAAAAATCTTTTACACCGATCTCTAAAACAAGAAGTAATGAAAACATAATATATTAAAGGAAATTAATTATCTGCAATACTAGCAATTGAAGAGAGTAAGCTCGGATTACTGATGTATGAGTATTTAAAAACAAAGCCTACTTTTAGGCTTTTAATATATTAGAGTCGCGACCGAATGAACGTTTGACTTCGGAATAACAAAAGTTGTATACCCTTTGGTTCGCCGTCACCAACTGTGGCATTAGCGAATGTATATCGAAAATGCAAAAACATACAATCATGATAAAAATCGGTTATGTCATTGAAAATTTATTATTATTAACAGCTCATAACAATTGATTGAAGAGCAATTAACGCTTTTAGTGACGCGTTTGACTTTTTATATGAATTTAAATTGTGACTGTATTACTAAATGAATTTAAGTAAAATAAGTTAATATATAAATGAAACATTTTTTTCAAATTCTCAGGCCTTCGATCATTTGACAGCATTGTAACAGACTTTTCCTAAAATGACATAATAAAGCTGTTGTAACATATTTGGATAATTTCAGTATAATTTTTGCAACAGCAGCTATAGTTATTGGTGTTTTAATTATATTGTAACACGCAGACAAACGGATAGATATATCGAGAATGTGTGCTAAAGTGCGATGCAAGCTTCTGTACAAAATTAATATTTACTCAGCAAGGCTATTAAAAAGTGAATAAGCAAAATCTGGTTATATATGTTGGTAAAGATAATTTTAATGTGCACAGTTCAACAGTTCTTATAACTAATTAAGTATAAAACAATGGTAATTTTTTAAATGTTTGAAAACATTCGGCAATCGGTTGTCGGTAGGGTTATCCAGGACCAAGTTTTTTCTGCCTTTAAAACAGAGAGTCTAACAGGCTGCTGCCGCTGCTGTTGCTTTTGCGATGTCTCTTAATGATCTTCTTGCCACCCTTGATAACATTAATGTAATGGTGCTTCCTCCTGATCTTCTTCTTCTTGCTCGAAGACGAAGACTCTGTAGTGGAGGTGGTGTCGGAGCTAGACTCAGTTGTAGTCGTCGTGGCTTCTGTGGTTGTTGTGGTAGCCGATGAGTCTGTCGTGGTGGTGGTGGTAGTGGTGGTGGTGGTTGTCGTTGTTGTTGTTGTATCGTCGTCTGCGCAATGACCTGAAGGCAGGTAGGACACGCAAATCGCCAGGATGCCACAGACCAGAAGGATTGTAGTTGATCTCATGTTGCTCAAATTGATAAGTGACTATAGAATGATACTTTTCTTGGGGCTTCAAAGGGTTATATACTGTTTGCCGAAAGTGCGTATATGTTTGCTCAGCTTTTGTAGCTACCACCTTGCAAATTTAGGCCTATACTATGAAAAGTGTGTAACAATTGAAAACATGTGGGTTTTGCTATTATAAGATTCGCAAGTATATTCAGCTGTGTACCCAAATAAACAAAGTACTATTCTTTATGTCTTTTTTTTTGAGTCTTCTAATTATGGTAAATTAATCGGGTCACCCAATTAAATGATTTAAATTAAAGTTTTAAATAACTTTAATAAATAAAAGTCAACATACAAACGAGAAAAGTTATTTTCAATAAGAAAATACGTTCTAATATTAATGTTAATTATTATACATTAATCCCAAACTAGTGATAAGGATTCATTTTTTAAATAAATAATAGTTGTATAAATTACCAATACTTACTTAAACTATGTACTCTATTTTCTAATAAACACACATTAAGAACATACTTTTTCTTAAAAATAACTGCCAATCGGAAACTTTAATTTAATAATTTATTTATTTAATACGCGTGAAATGGGAAACATTCTTTCCAATATTGCAATCTTTTTTTGAATGACTACGAGAACAATGAACAAATTGGTACCGCATTAAAATAATGTGAATGAAAGTAAATATTAGTTCTCGGCAGTTGTTTTTATTGTACATTTTGAATCATCAGTATCATCGAAACTTGAAGCTGTGAATGGAAGCAACCTAAACAAACATGTTTCAACTTTCCGCTTCATATGTGTATTACGAATTTTTATTGTGTTTGTAAATAATTTGTTCAATTCAAATTTTATTTTTGAACAAACGAATAATATTTGTTAAGCTTTGTGTGCTCAGTGTCTACACAAATATATTCACTAGAGACAGTCGAGCGAAGAATCAATTACTGAAGAAATAATAACTGATTCCCATATCGTGATCAAATCGTGGCAAACCTAACATATCTGAATACTCAAACGGAATATAAACGTACATGTAGTGAATTATTATCTGCAACATTCTAAGGGGTAAAACATAAATAATATGTCCTGGCATTTTGTAAGACAAACAAAGATAATTCATTGGTAATGAAATTTTATTAATGTGCACTTAATCCTAAAACTAACTCTGCAATCGCACCGTATTTTTCATTTAGAAAATGCTGCTAAGGGAGCTTCTACTCCTTCTACTCCTGGCATTGTTGCGACGTCTCTTGATGATCTTCTTGCCTCCTTTCCTGCGCCTAATGTAGTGGTGTTTCCTCCTGATCTTCTTCTTCTTGCTCGAAGATGATTTTGTGGTAGAGGTGGTGTCGGAGCTAGACTCAGTTGTCGTCGTCGTGGCTTCTGTAGTTGTTGTGGTAGCCGATGAGTCTGTCGTGGTGGTGGTGGTGGTAGCGTCGGTGGTGGTGGTTGTCGTTGTGGTTGTAGTATCGTCGTCTGCGCAGACACCTGAAGGCAGGTAGGACACGCAAATCGCCAAGATGCCACAGACCAGAAGGATTCTAGTTGATCTCATGTTGCTCGATTGGTCACTCAAGAATGATACTTTTCTTGCGGCTTCAGCGGTTTTTATACTGTTTGCCGAAAGTGCGTGATGTTTGCTCAGCTTTTTTGCCTGAATTCGCGAATTATACTTCTGTTTTGCAAAGTGCGTACAAAATTTGAGCGACATGGAAATTTTATTAAGTCCATTATTAGATTAACATATTTATTCAGCTTAACTTCCAAAAATAGTAAAATATTGTAAATTGCCAATATTTCCAGAAGCTTCCAATTTGACCAATTTCTATCCTAAGCACTTTGAATAAAAAAAATTGGATCAGTGGGTCACGCCATGGGCTTGTAGTGGTATCGCAACACACGGTTCTGTGGTAAACACGTTAACTTGTATCCGATTACCATGTTTTTCGCTCACATATTATAAGAACATATAAATTTTAACATAAGAAACTCTTCTTTATAAAGAGAACATCCTGTACAAATAAATTACTTTGAACCCATGAATATAAAACGCTACCCTTATTATGCTATTGCAGGTACTTATACCGTCCAATCGCTCCAATTCAAATTGGTGCAAAATTGAATGGTATTGTGTATATTCTATATTATATATAGGTTCTTCCAAAATTCAAAACTTCTCTTCATATAAAAGCCTGCATATCGGCTGATTGGAAGCTATGTTCATAGATATTATTGCGGTCAGATTTTGATGAATTTTAATATTTTTATTGAATACCATATATAGAAAATTACAAATAACCAACTCGGCCAATAGTTTCGTTATGGGCTATATCGCTCAGATCAGGCTTGTTCCGACCTGTTTAAAGCTTTTACTAATAAACAAAATCCGTTCCGTTTTTCATCGAAATAGCTCTGAAGCTGCGAGACAGAGAAGGACGGATATAAGTATAGATAAACGGACAGACAGACATGGTTTTATCGACTCCCCTGGTGATGCTTAAAGGTTCGAACATGTCCTCTAAGGCTTGTTGCAAGCTCTTGGCTTATGAGAATGTGCCCCAGTTAGGGGGGTAATTAAATATCTACAAGTAGCAAATTTGTATAAACAATTAACAAAATTAATAAAGCAATTTAAATCCTTGCCTTGTTGCACCAAAATATATATTGAAAAGTCAGTAAAATGGGTAAAGAGATACTATTGAATATTAAATGAATCTATAGACATTGTCCAAACAATATGGGTTTCAGACCATTAGAAATATAATAACAATAGCTAATAAACCTTCGGGAACAACCCTGAGAGGTTATAAAAAGAGTTAACTAACAACTTCTTTTCAATCCAAAATGTCAACATTACGACTATTTTTATTATAATATTATATTTTTTTTTTAAATGTATGCAATATGTATAATGCCAAATTGATCCAACACATACTTTAATTCTTAAAAAAACAACGAATGGATTACTTGCTTAGCTATTTTATATATTGTGCATACTTCAACAGTTCTTAAAACTAAATAATTAGAAAACAACGGTAATTTTTCAAAGGTTTGAAAACATTCGGCGATCGGTTGTCGGTAGGGTTATCAAGGACCAAGTTATTTCTGCCTCTAAAGCAAAGAGTCTAACAGGCTGCTGCCGCTGCTGTTGCTTTTGCGATGTCTCTTAATGATCTTTTTGCCACCCTTGATAACATTAATGTAATGGTGCTTCCTCCTGATCTTCTTCTTCTTGCTCAAAGATGATTTTGTGGTGGAGGTGGTGTCGGAGCTAGACTCAGTTGTAGTCGTCGTGGCTTCTGTAGTCGTTGTGGTAGCCGATGAGTCTGTCGTGGTGGTGGTGGTAGTGGTGGTGGTGGTTGTCGTTGTGGTTGTCGTATCGTCGTCTGCGCAGTGACCTGCAGGCAGGAAGGACACGCAAACCGCCAGGATGCCACAGACCAGAAGGATTGTAGTTGATCTCATGTTGCTCAAATTGATTAGTGACTGAAGAATGATACATTTCTTGCGGCTTCAACAGGTTATATACTGTTTGCCGAAAGTGCGTGCTGTTTGCTCAGCTTTTGTAATTGTCATCAGAATTTGCAATTTAGGCCTCTGCTCTGATAAGTGCGTACAAAGAACGTTTTTTTTTTCTAATTTTGCCAAGTCTTTCTGAATTTCCACTGTTTATTCAGCTGAATGTGTCAAAATATTGAAATAATTCTAATTTAGAATTAGTAGTTGAGTTTTCTATTTAAAGAAATATTTAATCAATTAGGGTACAGCTGTATTGCCTTGTTTCGAATTGGTTCTTCAAATAGAATTCGACTGATAGTTTGGAATCCCAAGTTTAGTATTAAATCTGCAACTAAATATTTCTTTTAATATTTAAGGACATAACCAAATAGTTTATATGAGGTCAAATGCATTTATGGCAATCTCAAGTTCGATCAGCAAAGGAAAGGACAATTCAAGTACATGTACAAATTTCATATTATAGAGGATGTAATTCTCCAAAAAATTGCTTGATTTGTCTCTTAGAACATTTCTTATAAATTGCAGTACATTGTCTTTCAAATCTCAATGTTGTAAAATATGTTAACTAAATCAGCACAGAACCGTGATCGTTCCGAATTCAACGACTTTTAGGTTAATTCCCAGGTAACACAGCTGTGTTTGTGGATTTTGGTTCATACACACGGTTGCCCTTTGCAGTCACATCTGGCTAATTTGTTAGATGTAAATGGAGGCAGACAATACAAATTTGCCTCGACTATCGGCTTCAAAGGTGTATAACAATTTTGTACTGTTTGCATAGCTCAAGTCGTTTATGTTCATTTCAAGTTTTAATTCTTAAGTAAAGAATAATATTTGGTTAGCTTTATATACTCAGTGTCTATACAAATGAGTACAAATGAAACAATCGAGCCAAGAATCGACTTGCAAAGGAAACAACTACTGATTCTGTGTACGTGAATTTAAACTGAATATGTATCTTTTATATTACTATTTCGCTCATTCTCAGCGCTACAATCCTTTTAAAACAAACAAAGTAAATTCATTGGTAATGAAATTTTATTACTGTGCACTGTGTAGAATATCTTAAAGCTAATTCTGCAATCTGATCAATTCTTTCATGGAGTTGCAATTTATAATTTTACTTTTCACTTAAAGAAGGCTGCTAAGGGAGCTCCTACTCCTGGCATTCTTGCGACGTCTCTTGATGATCTTCTTGCCTCCTTTCCTGCGCCTAATGTAGTGGTGTTTCCTCCTGATCTTCTTCTTCTTGCTCGAAGATGATTTTGTGGTAGACGTGGTGTCGGAGCTAGACTCAGTTGTCGTCGTCGTGGCTTCAGTAGTTGTTGTGGTAGCCGATGAGTCTGTCGTGGTGGTGGTGGTGGTAGCGTCGGTGGTGGTGGTTGTCGTTGTGGTTGTAGTATCGTCGTCTGCGTAGACACCTGAAGGCAGGTAGGACACGCAAATCGCCAAGATGCCACAGGCCAGAAGGATTCTAGTTGATCTCATGTTGCTCGATTGGTCACTCAAGAATGATACTTTTCTTGCGGCTTCAGCGGTTTTTATACTGTTTGCCGAAAGTGCGTGATGTTTGCTCAGCTTTTTTGCATAAATTTCGCAACATAGGCCTCTACTTTGTAAAGTGCGTAAGTATTTGGGTCTTTGTGGAATTATTCATATGCCCATTATGAAATTGACATATTTGTTCAGCTGAGTGGCCCAAAAGAGAATCGAGTATCTAAGATCACTTATGTCGTGTGCTTAATGATTCTTTTTGATTTGGTTGAAAAAGCTTATCAGGCACTTTAATTTATTCCAAAGACCACTAAGTTGCAGAACACACAGTTCATTTACTTTAAGATATTAATACTTTTTAAGTTTAATTGCTCAAAAGCCAGAAGTAAAAAAATTACATAAATATCTGGTTAGACAAAGCTGCTGCTTCTTATACTTAGTACTTCCTTGGGGATCTGAACCTAATGCAACAACAATGAGACTTAAAACACAGATTTGTGTTAAGAATTTTGACTTGAAAATTGATTTTTTGAGTATTACTAGCAATATTTATATCAAACGAGATTAACAGCGGAGCTTATTCGATAATATGATACCTTTCGACATATCTTCCGGTGTAGTTGAAATTGTTGAATTGATACAGATATATGTATGTGCACATGCTTTCAAGCTGCTTTCATTTTTCACTCGTTTCCCAATCGACTTTAAAAACATACACGAAAACAAGATTCAAGCACGATATCATCACTATATAGCTCCTATGTTTGCTCATTTTGTGTTGTATACTTTTAGGAAGGGGCTTCAAAATAAGTACATATTTCGTACATATTTCGCATATCGCAACCAAATTGAATTCATTTGGCTATTCATAGGTATTGTTTTTATCGAAAATTAATAATTATGATAGCGGCCAAAATCTGAAATAAACTTGAACTGTGCGAAATAATAACACATTTTGACAATGAAAACACATATTTAGCCCTAGGTCGTAAAGTCTCTGATTTTAAGATTTTTATACAGATGGATCGACAGACAGACGGACAGGGCTCTATCGACTCGGCTGTTGTTGCTGTTTCAGAATATAGGTATATAGTTTTTGAGGCCACCCATGGTATAATTCGAGAAATTCGTCAAGCTGACTTATGCAACTTGGCGTTGCTGAGTCGTTTAGCAACGGTCTTTTAAGAGTAGTATAAAAGCAACTCAAGCAAAATAGTATAAGTCTTAAATCCGTTAATATGAGTTATTTTCCACTCATCTTTGTCCTCATGGGTTTAACTAATCCAAGTGATATTGCGCTTGCATTATTGAATCAGGAAATTAACAACGAACGAACAGCCCAAAACTGAAATATATGATGTTTCAAAATGAGTTTAAATAAATATAAATATTAAAGAAAATCTTTCACTTGTTCATTTATGAATATTTGGTTTCTATCGCTCGGCTCGTTAGATTAGTCTAATCGAGGCTTTCATATACAAATAAATTGAATAAATCAGTGGTTTGTAGTGGGAGCAATTAACGATATCTTAAATACACACATACATATCGTATTTGTACCTTGTATACCTAAAGTCATTTGTTTAAGTGACTTATTAGTCAAAACCTGGCGTTGCTAAGTCGTTTTGCAACGGTCTTTTGAGAAAAATATAAAAGCAAAGCAACACTGAAAATCTTAAATCAGTTGATATGAATTATTTTGTACTCTTCTTTGTCGTCATGGTTTTACATGCTCCACTTTTTCCTTGGATTGCAGCAACTAAGATGGCTGATAAGCAGAAGGAGCACTATGTCGCTAAGAGCCAAAAGAGCAGTATACGTGCATTGTATAGCTCCAATGTGGCTGTACGGAGTGCAGATCTGTTTACTCAATAAATCTCCTCTTCCCATCGCATTGAATATATTCATTTCGGCTCGAACACACTTAAGATTACATTTACTTCTCTTGACTTTCATGAGATAAACAAGTATCCATATTTATATCTAATGGCATCTTATATTTCCAACTAGTCGATTGAATTCAGAAAGCTGAGTTGTTATCAAATGCTGGTGACTCCTTGATTGGAGAAAGGTTTCTTATAAATACCCAAAGTGAAATGGAATCTTTTTGGTAAATCAAAGAAAAAACATTATTTAATTTTCAACAAAAACAAATATTTATTTAAAGTGCACCTTAAAATTATTTCCTATACTAAATAACCAGGTTAATAACAATGTCCTTTGGATTCCGTTTCGTCTTGATAATTGATTATAGCTTAGCCACTTTTACTTTTTGATGATTTTCTCGAACTCTTCTTTCCCCTCCTTCCTTTCGAACCACGACGCGAGCCGCTTTTTCCGCTACTCCACTTGCGCTTGTTTGATTTGCTCTTGCTTGAACTACTGCTACTACTGCCGAAGATCTTGTTCCATAACTTTTGCTTGGCAGATAGCTTCCTCTTTCTGTACCTCTTTTGAGTAGATTCTTTTCTCTGTACATAGTATTTTGTCGTTTTTCGAACTTTGCCACTGCTACAGCCTGATGACGAAGTGGTGGTGCTGGTGTCACTGGAACTAGTTGTGGACTCCGTTGTAGTGGACTCAGTTGTCGTCGTCGCCGTGGTGGTGGTGGTGGTGTCAGCCGATGATGCAGTGGTAGTTGTTGTGGTTGTGGCTTCAGTTGTTGTTGTTGTGGTGTCCTGGGCCTCGCTCAACGGCAGACAGGAGAGGTAGATGGCCAGGAGAGCACAGCTCGAAATGATTGTTATGGATCTCATATTGTTGCAAGCACTAGGTTACTGATGACTTTCATGGAGCTTCAGTGCTCTTTTATAGTATTCAGGTCTTCTTAAATTTCGCAATGTTTGCAAAGTTCTTCGCGAAATTTCAAACAATAGAGATGTTTACTTTTTAATGATAATTGGCACAGTTTGGCAACAAATAAGTTCTAGTAGACTCAGCAAACAAAATATTTTTCAATGCAATTTACTTCGCAAAATTTCACTATTTATTCAGTTGGAAAGTGTGCCAATTTAATAGATGGGTAGACGTGACTGGGAGGATGATCACAATCTATAATGAGTACATCAGATAGTGATGAAGATATAGCCCAATCTTCCAAAAATAAACTTGAATATTCTGGAAACAGTATTCAATAATACTAATAAAGGAACATTTTGTTATCCTATTTTCATTTTGTTCTATTTTTAAAAAAACTCAAAAAGAGTCAACATTCTTTGTGAAAATATTTGAAATGGGCTAAGGAAGGTTGTACCAGCTGTCCTTTTGCATGTCCGGATATGCGGCAACTAAAGCAGCTTAAAAAAACGTATTTGGCATTCAGGCCCCTGTATAAAATGCGCATATTATGATACATTTTAAGCCCCCAAAATTAACAAATCTCGGCCAACACAAGTTTTCTCGTAAGCAGAAACAATGAAGTTACAGTGAACATGCAGATGAAAGGAAAATGCAACCATTAGGAAGGGCACAATACATTTTTTTATAAAATGGCGATAAGTAAGTTTGTGTTCCTTTTAATTAAAAAAAGAGCATCACAAACTCCACTGCAAGTTGCTTGTCCAAATAGCATGAGTACATTGCTGTATCCCAACTTTGACAGGTGGTGCTTATCATCATATTGTATATGAAATATCATATATCGCTGCAAAATGAAAAGCTTCTGATTTGGATCATTCCATTTATTAAATTCTTTAAACAAATAATAAATCTTGAAATTAATGTTTCTTAATATTCGAAAAGCTAGCTGATGAAAATATTCAGAGATACTATTCAATCACATTTAAAACCAAATAATTTTTTTCATAAACATAAATAATAGTTTATTTGAAGTGCACCTTAAACAAAATTTTCTTAACTAAATAACCAGGTAAATAACAATGTTCAGTGGAATTCTTTCCTTGATGTCGATAACAGTTTAACCGCTCCTCTTTGATCTCTTCGACTTGTTGGATCTCTTAGACTTCGACTTGCCGGACTTGCTCGATGAACTACTCGAGCTTCCTGTAAGCTTATCGATAAGCTTCTGCTTGAGACTTTCATTCTTCTTTTTGTGGGTAGTCACAATAACAGAGGGCTTCTTAACAACATAGGTTGTCGTAGTTTTCTTGACTTTACTGCCACAGGATGATGATGACGCAGTGGTGGTGCTGGTGTCACTGGAACTAGTCGTGGACTCCGTTGTAGTGGACTCAGTCGTCGTCGTTGCCTCGGTGGTAGTAGTGGAGTCTGCCGATGATGCAGTGGTAGTTGTTGTGGTTGTGGCTTCAGTTGTTGTTGTTGTGGTGTCCTGGGCTTCGCTCAACGGCAGACACGAGAGGTAGATGGCCAGGAGAGCACAGCTCGAAATGATGGTTATAGATCTCATATTGTTGCAAGCACTTGGTGACTGATGCCTTTTTTGCAACTCAGATGTCTTTTTATAGTTTGCAAGTGTTCAGAAAATTCGCAATGTTTGCATAGTTCTTCGCAAAATTGCGAATAGCTTGAGCATTTGTTTTAATAACTGAATAAACATAGTTTGTTTATACATTTATTGTGCTCCCAATAGTTCCAGGCCAAATTAAATGAGGTACTGTATTCTTTAAGCTAATTATTAATAAATGTACATCATGAGACACAATTTCCTCAGGAAAGGGTCGAAGGTAAACTTTTGAGTTTTTTGTAATATGTTTAAGAATATTCACACGAATACGTTTTTATTCTTTTTATGAATTTTGTGTAGTTACACTAAATATGTATTAATATCCACGCAATCAAAAATTTAAGTATTTTTTTAAGAAGTATTTATTTTCAATACGTGTCTAGAGCGTAATTTGATCGAGTATACATAGAGTTAAAATACTGAAATTATATCTTTAAATTTCACTTTACATACGAATTTGAATATGAATTTAACAACCATAAGATATTAATGTATGTATGGAACCATATTAAGGGCAATGCCAGGGACAAAGAAAAGAAAAGGATGCAGGGCCACAATCTCGTGTCCGAGCACACGTGTGAATTTGCCGAGAATAACACCATATTTGCATGCACACGTGTGCCGCAACTTATGGCACTGCGGTGAAATGCCGGAATGGAACGAGCCTGAAAGTATGCTGTGTTTTTAGTACATTACTCGTCGTGCATGCGACGACGCTAATGTCTTTTAGATAATCGCTGGCATGCTGTGCTCTTGGCCGCCAGATGGCATATTAAACAAAATGGCATCGTCGACAAGCCAAGCACACACACACAAACACACACACACACTATCAGGCACACACACGCCACAAAAGGGCAGCAGCTAAGTAAAAACGAATGCCTCGAGCTATGCTAACATTTTCATGCCATTTGATTTTACTCGACTTCGTTATCTCGCGACTGCTTCCTGGCAACACATGTCCTCGTAGTCGGAGCCCAGGCTATTAGGCTTATCGTTTTCATAATTTACTAAAAATAATAAGCAGCCCGGATTTGTCCGCGTGCGTCGTCATGTGCGTTCGCATTTGTATCGCCAACGGCAACTAATGCCAGGATTATGTGTCGAGATGAGACCGAATGACCACCAAGGCGAAGAAGGTGAAAATGAGGTCAAAGCGGGGCCATGGGTTATTGGGGAACACAAATTAATCCCCTGCCGATGTCAAGATCATAGGAAGTTATATGAGCATTCCTATTGGTGGCACCATAGAAATATTTTTAGACTTTAAGGACTTCATCAGGAATGCCTTTAATCCTGATTATGTCTAAATTAGCTAAGTATTCCAATTTGACACATTTAATACACTATTGATTTTAAGAACTCAGATCAAAAACTTGTGTTTACCGAATTCGTTTAATTTATTCAAACTGAACTACAAACTGTGCCAATTCTAGTATGCAAATAGTCTGTTCGCAAATTCGCGAAGAACTGTGCAAACATTGCGAATTTTCTGAACACTTGCAAACTATAAAAAGACATCTGACTACCAAAAAAGGTATCAGTCACCAAGTGCTTGCAACAATATGAGATCCATAACAATCATTTCGAGCTGTGCTCTCCTGGCCATCTACCTCTCCTGTCTGCCGTTGAGCGAGGCCCAGGACACTACAACAACAACAACTGAAGCCACAACCACAACAACTACCACTGCATCATCGGCCGACACCACCACCACCACCTCGGCGACGACGACGACAACTGACTCCTCTACAACGGAGTCCACGACTAGTTCCAGTGACACCAGCACCACCACTGCGTCATCATCCTGTGGCAGTAAAGTCAAGAAAATTACGACAACCTATGTTGTTAAGAAGCCCTCTGTGATTGTGACTACCCACAAAAAGAAGAATGAAAGTTTCAAGGAGAAGCTTATCAACAAGCTTACAGGCAACTCGGATAGTTCTTCGGGCGAGTCAAGCAAGTCGAAGAGACCTAAGAGAAACTGGTAATTTATCATCGAAATCATGAATGGAAATCCCCTCGACGTTATTTTTTACCTGATTCATTAGTTAAGGAAATTTTATTAATGTGCACCTTAAATATATTGTTATTTATATTTTATAGAAAAAATTTATTATTTTCTTTTCATAACCATTTCCTTAACTGATTAGCACAGATCGGCATGCATCCGTTTGAGTTCAAAAAGGTTTTTATAACAAAAAGTCTATCTTAGCCTGATATACCCAATTATGTTTCCCCTAAGCTTTTCACGCAACATTACCAATATCTTTCCAAGCACATTTAATGTATTTTTCTATTAGACAGACGCCAACAAAAAAGGATCCATCACAAAGCAAAGAGTAAAAAGTTTCCATTACATCTCGATAGGCATCAGTCTATAAAACTGTTTAGTGAAGGCCACACGAAACATTCTCTTGTCCCTCTTGACAACGTTTTGAATTCCCAAATGTGTCTGCCCCCTCCCGGCTTGCCGCCGAAATGACTTTAATGCCTTTTGCTAACTGATTTTTCAAGGCAGCCGAATGTCAAAAAGGTCAAGTGGGATTAATTAGCTTTGCCGGTCGGCATCACATTTCCATTGTTCCGTCGTACATTTTTTACAGTTTTCACTGATGCCTAACGGTTTTTTGCTCTTTCCCTTCTTTCCAAATTATCATGTCAGAGTTTCATTTGTGTTTGTCTTAAATTCACATTAGACAAACGGATCTCTAAATGGAAAAGTTTCTAAATAAGTTTTAAATTAGAAAACGGTTTCTGCATTTAACTTTCTACTTTCTCACAAAGTCTACGTTTTAAATAAAAAAGAGTTTTCAGGAAATTAAATCTGGAATATAATAAATAGATCATTTAACATACTTGAGCTATTTCTGCAAATATTACACTGCACGCTTAATCAACATTATTTACGATTAGTAGGAACAGAGCCAGACGCAACATGGAACTCGAGTGCCGTCTGATGGGCCACTTAGACTGACTGGGATAATTCGAGTGCTGCCCACGCGTGGGTTTACTAAATATTTTACAGTAATAAAGTGCAGCAATCTGAGCACTTACAGCTTCAGCTGTGAGAATGGAAAAAGGTAAAGCTTCAGGGGGAGTGAGGGCGTAGTGAGTGCACCCGGTGCTGTGGGTCAATGAAATATGCATGACAGGTCCCAGGGCCCAGTGAAATCCTCAACAAAGCTGACATATAATATGCGTGGGGCGAGCACAGTTTTGAGCGAGTGTGAAGGGTATGCAGTGAGCCAAAGTCGCACCTACGCATACCTACGCATGCACACACACTCTCACATAAATGTATACAAAGCAGTCTGTTCAAATATTTATGAAGATAAAGCCAAAACCAAAGCAACATGTGTGGAGGGCGAATTAAATTACTGAAATTGCACAAGTGCGAATCCAAAACACTCTGCTAATTTACCGTTAGCTCTTGCCACACTATCAAAAATCAGTTGCGTGAAATGAGTTATGGCCAATGTGATCGCGTAACAGGCGAAAAGGCGCTTACAGCAGCGCCACCTGCAGGCTTCATCGGGCGACTTAATGTCACCCATGTCCGCTGGGGTATTATGCAAATAGTCGTACGAGTGTGAGTGGGAGTGTAAGCTCTCGCACTTCTTTAACTGTACATTTTTCAGCGGGTGCTTTTCATTTCACTTTGGTTTACATTTTTGGTTACTTTTTTTAGTATTTAACTTTAAATATATTGTATTTTTAGTGTGTGCAGCGGAAATTCAGGAAATTTTTGAATTCTTATTCCAATTGGAAACATATGTAAAGCTGGCCATACAAATTTGTTTAATGCTTTCAAAAGTACCTTGTCTATTCTACAGTGTGGTGCATTTTCAAGTGCCAGCAGCTCATCTAAATTGACAATCAAATATGTAACCTCCTCAGTCAATTAAGCTTAGAAAGTGAACTGCTTTTGGGTCATAAACTGTGATTAGCTTGGTAAGCGCGCTGAGCTGGGGTAGAAGAACCACATGCTATAGTCGATTTGAATTACATTTGATTTCCACTTGACCATACAACAATACCTCATACCCGCACACACACAAACACCCACACTCACACACACTGACAGTGGCACACTCAGATGCGCAGCAAAGCCTGAACCGCATTTGCATAACCACACAAAAAACCATATCATGCTCTATTTACATAACCAAACTGTGCTTTGCACTCCATTGAAACTTTTGCCGTCCGGCCAGCAATGGCCAGCATCAAGTATACGCCATGTATACAACGAAAAGAGTGGAATAAAATAGCCACAAAAAGTGCAATAGAAAATAGAGAATAGCAAAGCAAGGCAACGAAGAGAAGGAGAAAAAAAACATACTAAAATGTTGCTAACGGCCATTAAGTGGAAATAGTTGAGCTGCTACTGAAGTACTGAATACAGTTTCGAAAACTTGTTTAAAAATACTTGAACATTCTGCCAAGCGGTTCACCCGAAATTCAAGTTGAAAGTTCGCCACGCAGTGAAGTTGCACTTTGCCAAAACTTTTGCCCAAACAGATAGAAAATATGTGAAGAGAAATTAGTATAAATGGGGGAAAAACTATGCCATAATTCGAAGCATTTTACACCACAGGAAAACACACACGCACACACGGAAAAACGTATGTTGTCACTCAAACTGTTATCGAAAGTATTTATCAAATACTTTCCTAATGATTTTTCACAAGAATAAAATATGCCAAATAAAATATTATCAAGCAAAATGCAATCAACTGGTAAAACTTAACAAAAAGCAGGGGACTTCTTGACAACTTGTAAGATATTCTCACATGGAAGGACTTTAAGTTGTAAATGTGAATTTATATCTCTTCAAACTTAGTGAAATATTTAATTACTCCCAAACTCATAAATCTTTTTTTTTTAATAACCAAAAGCGTGTTATATTTTGAACACAAAAAAGGCAAACCATAAATTTGCTTGGTTTGAAAAGCTGTAAAAATGACAAACAAATCAATTTTCAACAAATAAATCTATAAAATATTTGAAATTTCTTTGCGGTTTATTGTTTATCGATGTATTGAATCAGTAAAATTTAAATTCCCAGCTTCAACTAAAACAATTTGTTGGCATAATTGTTGAACAATACAACCGATATCAAAATAACAATAGCAGATGAATTTATTTGAATTTATTTGTGGTAAATTGAAGGGAAACATAGTTAGGTAAAGAACAAACTAAAGAGTTTGAAGAGTTAACCGAAATAATCAATGCTCAGTTGGTGTGATTCCCTTGGTTGTGCTCACGCTGCCATCTCTAGCCCCTCGTTGCCTCTCGTTAATGACCCATAAACGGAGCGTAACGAATTAAGGCAAATGTCTGCATGTGTTTGAAGCTTGTGTGTGTTTAAAGGAGCTTTGATGAAAAGGTTCATCGACAACTTTTTCGACATGTTGCTTGACATGTTGAAAACTGTTTAACACGATGCTGCGCACAAAGCACAAACTAAAGCCAAAAGCGAAAAAGTCAAACTTCCAGTGAAAACTGAATTTACCATATTAGGGGAACAAGTTAAATTCAAACAGATTTCCGGGTACTCTCATTCGGTTAGTCTAATTAAATTGCGCATACGTCGTGTGTGACACAAATTAAATTTGCCAAAACAAAAATGCGAGCTGAGCACGAATAATGCGGCACATGATGTCGGGCGAAAATAAAAATTTACTTTTGGGCAATTTTTATTAGGCGTCGCTGCTGCTGCTGCTGCTTCTGCGGTTGCCTGCCTCAGTACTTCATACAAATTAATGTGTCTCGGCTTCTTACAATTGTTTGTGTGTGTGTATACATGTGTGTGTGTGTGTATTGTGCGTGTTGTGTTGTTTGTCCCTTTCTCCCTGTGTGGCACGCGTGTCCTTAAGGCTATTTGCTATGCTTTGTGCATTAATTTCATGCTTTAATGCCTCTACACATACACACACAGGCACACACAAACACATAAACATGAGCAGCACAGGCTCTGGCTGGCTGACGTCACAGTGTGTTGAGTATAATACAGACATGCCAAAGCATTGGCATCAAAACGATTTGTCGTCTAATTGCGGCAGATTTTCACCACACACACACACACATACAAGGATAAAAGCACAAATTCCCACACAGATATGATTACACGCATACATATGCATGTGCACTAATAGAATTTGAATATTTCATAGAGCAGAGCGCTTGATTGCGCACAGTTAGCTGCACCACCAGATTAATGAAAATTAATTTAATTCTAGCCAAAAATGTAACTACACTCAGCGTGGCATCAACGACAAATGAAGTGGCATTTGAATGCCCGTGCAATGCCAAGTTATGTCCGTCCTTATCTCTCACTCTCGCTCTCTCAACGACCCTGTCGGCAAATCAACTCATCAAACTAAAGCCGAACTCATAAATGGCTTAACTCGGCCAAAACGAAAACACCGTGAGCAAAGCATAAAAAGCAAAAAAAAGTATAAAAAAGAAAAAGTGGCACGTTAGAAAAAATAAATGACCAAGCCAAACAAAAGCATTGCGGAAATCCTAGCGCTAAGCCGATGGAAATCAAATTGTGCCCCAACAGCTGCCAGTGCCGAAATATAAATAAATACGTAAAAAGTATATAAAAATAAAATAAAGCGAATCACCCGACACATTGCACCGGCACAGTGGGCCAAATAGACAAATATTGACTGGGGAAACATGGATAGTGTTAAGCAGAGGGGGACTTTTTCAAACATTATACTTTACATTGTAATAAAAACATTTTTTAAAAATTGTAGCTCGATAGTCAAACAACTTCTACATTTAGCTTTGCAAACATGGTAAGTCAATAATTTTTTGTGAGTATTACGAATATTATAATACCTTTAAATAAATAATTATTGGATATTATCAATCTAATGAAATATACGACTTAAATAATAAATATTGGTGTGTAGAAAACAAGCTTTAATTTATCCTATATATGTTATACTTTATTATATTATTATATATTTTTTTTCAACTTTCTCTTTGAACACATAGTCAAATTAAAGTTCCAGCCAACTGTATTTCGTTTTTAAGCGATTTTAATGGATCTATTCAATATCGTTCCTTGCGAAGTTATTTAACAGTATTTGGCAAATCTGCTTAGTTCATTTTTAGGCCCCGCCCCAATGTGCACTGCAGCTAAGGCTTAGCCACATCTACGTGTGTGTCGCCTATCTGTATGTCTGTGTGTATTTTGTTGGTCAGTATGTTGATTTTTATGCAGGCGCTATGAATTTTATTATCACATAAAAAACGCGCATATACTTTCAACAACAACAACAAAAAGAATGAATGAAAAAATCGCGCGCTGCTAAAAAAAATACAGTGGGGGAAAATGTCTATAGAGGGCTCGTTATCAGGCACTTTGTCTTGCCCGGCACTGGGGGTTTTTCTAAACTGCATTTTAACGACTCCCTGGACACGGCCAACAAATCGCAAACTCACACACACACACACATAAAACTCCACCAAATCTAACCTCCCCTCCCTCACTACATCCTGCTCACACACACACACGTGATACAAAATATTTTTAACGACACAACTCGATTGACCCGAAGCAGTTTGAGCGTGTAATGAAAATTGATTTCATAAAATTAAATTTACTTTCAACTTGACCAATTTCCATTTGGGACTACGCATCTCTTTTTTGTAGTGTGTGTATAAATATAGAATATACTCGTATATAAAGATGTATGGGATATTTGCGAAAGTTCAAATGCGAAGGGATTCCTCGAGGAGTCTTCGCTTCTATGAGCACAATTTTCTATGCATTAATCATTCTGTTTTCTGTCCCTTGGCAGGGCGTATTACGCAGTATATCATTGAATTTGCCAGGCATGCTGCACTCAATAACATGATAATATAAGCAATTGGGTATTAAACTGGGAATTCAAAAGTCCATCGGGATTTATTTACTTTGAGCTAACATGTTCCACTACAAAGTCACCATGACACTCTTTCACTCATATTTTACAGACTTTTGATTCGCCAGGGTATCTATAGATCGACTGTTTCAAACCCCTTTTGTTTATAATTTTTCCCCCCCACACTTTTGTGCGCTGGCCATGAGAAATGTTCGGGTCACTTTTAAATGTCGCAGTTGTCTTTTATGTTTCTCAGAATCGCCATTCAGTCAGCGGACACAATTCACTCGACTGTTACAAATTGGCTTCGAGTTGCTCGAGCTCGAGCGGAACCTAATGAATTGCACAAAAGGGTTCTCAGTTCTTCTGAATCATAGCACATAATAAGTGCACAAAATGATAAATACGTTTATTAATAAACAGATATTAATTCAGACAATAAATAATCAAATTGTTAACATATCGAAAGGATTTTGAGTCCAGCTCGCCTCAAATGCCAATGATATACAATAATTGCACGCTGATTATGACGCTTTAAGCGGGGTATATATAATAAATTCACAGCTTAATCGCAAAATAATTCATTTAGCAAAAATGCACAGCAAGAAAAAATGAAATAAAAATATTTTTATTGTTTCTACAGCCTCTTTGTTTGTTAAAGCAACAACTGCAATGTAAAAACTCCTGTTAATTTCCATTAAAGTATTAAAAACAATTTATGGCGGCTTATGCGAATGCATCAGTCAGATCATTCAGAAAAAATGCCTTAGTCTATTTAAAATGCAAGAATTATAAACAAACAAAGTGATAAATTACATAAAAACAAATGGTATTTAAATGCTATAATCATATTTAACTTTTCAATTGATTTACTCGACATATTGCAGCAAAAACAGATGGAACAGATGAACAAATTCTAATAATTCAAATTAATTAATTAGTTGGGTCATTTTCAATTAATTTACACATACCAAATGTATGTAGTGCTTGCAATGGCTAAATATATCTTGGGAACTGAATAACAAATCTGCGGGCTGCGACTTGGACAATTATGCGGTCTCTGCTTAGTCTGCCTCCATAGCAATCTGCATAAATTATACGAAAATCATTTTAAAACTTTTGCAAGAAAGAAAAAAGTGCAGAGAATGAAACTCTTCTTCTTCTGTAAGAGCCGACATGCAAATGCCAGGACCAAAAATTGTGCAAATATTTAAGCTGCCCCGGTCCCCCCGCTTGTCTCACAGGGATCAAGGCAAGGGATGCATGCAAGCGGATAATTCAATTACCAGCAAAAGCACCGGAAAACAGGCGAAACAAATGCCGAAAGCTGAAAGAAAGCGCGAAATCAAAAAATTGCAATGCCAGCCGCAGCGAAAAGTGAAACAAAACTGAACAAGACAAACAAAAATAATAATGTAGAAGCACAGAAGCGAGGAGGCGGCACAAAATGGGCAATATAAAACGCTTGGGCCACTTAAGCATATCATTGGCCGCCACCGAGCCTAAAGCGGCAACAATAACAAAGAAATCCGAGAAAGATGAGTAAGCCGAAAAGAAGCGAAAACCGAAACGATGAAAAAAAAAAAGAATGAGAAAGAAAACATCATAAGAATCGGAACGAACAATTGGGGAAACGCTGAGCTCAGCGTGGCCAGAGCCAGAGCTGGCCACAGCACGAAGGACATCGCCGACAGTCGCTGTCGACGCTGACGTGAGTCTGCCATATTTTCTATGTAAATAATTTAAAACGGAAATGACGTAGATTATGTGCCGGCCAGCGGAAGTGACTTCGGCCTGGACCTTGTAGCAAGACTGTCCCCCCTCCCCCTGCCAGCGCTACCCACTCCACAAGGCGCTGACTGTGACGAAACGGGACAAAACATGAATACAAATAATTTGCAAACAATGGCCCCCTTCACCCCCACCCCCACAGACTAGATGAACAAAAAAAAGAAGCAGGCAAAGTCGAGCTACATGACCAGAGCCAGGCAACGTTTTGCTGCTATTTGCATTTTGCTGGCCAACATCGTTTTTGCTTACCAAAAATAAATTCAAATTACATTGGCAAAAGTGGACAAGAAGCAGATAAAGAAATGGAAAAAGGGAAAGAGGAAAAAAGACAAACACAAGTCGCCCGTTGCGCATTTCTTTTCTATTTTCCTTAGACTTCATCTTTCTTTTTTTGCAGTTTGTCTAATTTAGGAAGAGAGAGAAAACTATTTCCCGGCTAAATGGAGAAGTTCTGTAGAAGGTTTGCTACATAAATGATGCAGGGTTAAAAGTGAAATGAAATTCCCAGCAATCTTTTTGCATAGCCAAATACATATGAAATGCATTTCAGTTATTTTATTTGTTATTTATTTTATTAAATAATAAATATGCTTTGCTAGTTGGTAAGTTCCATTTGCAATTCACAGTTATATGGCCTTGATTCGCTTTGTTCACTTTTTTCGTCTGGCAAAACCTCAATTTAAATATGAACACATTCAAAACAATTGAATGCTGGATTAATTGAACAAAAGAAACAGTGTTGGTAAACACAAATTAAAAACAATCAGTAGAACATGGAAATAAAATTAAACATCTTTATGCTTTCACAGCTTCAAAACTATAAAACATTATTTCGACACGGGCAAATCTTAAATGGTTTTACCATGTTAAAAGGCCATTTTCAACAGACACTTAAAACGCAGCAAGAGCTGCAGGTTTGTCTGTGTTGTGTGTGTGTGTGTGTGTGTGAATGAGGAGTGTGTATTGCAGACCAGATAAATTATGTTGGGACTTAATGTCCCCAGCTGGATGGCCCACATGCAAACGTACGTCGAGACACACTCACTCACACACACTCACAGAAACACACACACACTTGTGCAGTTGGTAATTGCGAGGAAATTCAGACACTAAGTTTATTTATTTACCACCTAAAAGCCTGCTATGAAAAGCAATAAGCAATGCTGCCTCCCGAAAAGCTGTCTATAAATCGGACTCTGCTGCAGTCATAAAGCAGCCGAAACAGCAGCAAAGGCATATGGGGAGTTAAGGACTAGAGGATGCCCTATTAAACATAAGTTATAATTACCTGCAGTTGATTTTACTCTTTAAATATTATACTGATAATTACCTTGTGTCGTATCAAGAAGAAGAACACAATATGATATATTTCCTGTTGTATATTGATCTTCTTTCGATTTATATATCTACCTCGCCACATCTCGTTCAACGGATTTCAAGCCATTAACCTTTCTACTTCCGTCTCAACTGTCTCAACTCTCACCCGATTTCCAAGAGGACTCCCAACTCTCTCCATTGGTACAGGGTATTCAAGCATGTGACCTTGAGTCACATTCTTTTAAGCCGTATGGCGACAGCCTATGAAAATCGTATAAATATACAACGAAAACAACAACAATGCGCAAAAAATAAAGCACAATAAACACTCAGGGAGTGTAGAGCGGCGTCTGGGCGAGGGGGAATCGACTGCGCTTCGTGACCAAATGAGGCCTAACGGGCTATAAAAATTACGAGCTAAATGGCGACGACAACTGCCAACTGGCTGACTGGCTGACTGGCAGAGCGACTGACTGGCAGACAGACTGTCGCGCTGTAAGTCTGACCCTCTGTCCGTCTGTCTGTGTGTCCTGTATCCGCCTGGCCGGCGAATTCAATTTGCAGCAGAGGCGGAAAATTGATGTCAAAGGCGTAACGGGGCGAATTCATTGACACATAAATTTCTGGCAGTGAAAATCGCTTTAATGAACACAAGGCACGGCAAGCCACGGCGCCACAAAGCGAACTCCTCTCGACTTGACTTCCTGCAGCTCTCATTCGGATTCCTCCACGCCGGTCCAGCTATTCATTCATTCATTCATTGTCTGGCCCAGAGTCAACAGTCGCGTCCACTTCAAACGGCCGCGCAATCCGCAACCGATTTCCAAGGAAATCCGTAAAGTAGCGGAAACAATTTACTTAATAAACCTGCCTGCCTTGGGATCGACCGAAATACCTTTGAAAATTATAAGCAGAAAGGGAGAGGGAGAGGAAGAGAAAGGAAGGTAGGAACACGAAACTGAAACCGAAACCCTACGAAATGTTTGCCGTGGAACCTCCATAAATTATAAATATTACGCAAAAAGGCACCGCCTGTGCTGAGGGTCCCATTCACTACTTACAACTACACGAGAGTAGGGGTATGCGAGTGTGTTGTCCTTTTGTGAATTGCCTAAAAGGATTTCGATAGAATAGCAGGGCCGCACAACAATGCATTATAATTTCTCCAAATGGGGGTTGGATTTCGGTTCGGGATTAAGGATTGAGCATTGCGTGTGCGCTTCATTATCTGGGGCGGATCACTAGCCAAAGGGCCCAATGCTAAAAATAATATTGAGACATTGCAAATTTCCGTTTGGTTTTGCGGATTATGTGCGCAAATATGTAAAAATTACAAATACCTAAAGAGCATAAATAGCCACAGGCTGCAGGCCATAAATGCCTCTAATATGTGAAGAGTGAAGTGGGAGGGGATCAGATGTGGCAAAGGGTTTATTTTAAGTGCTGTAATAGATGGGTAAAGTTATGACGGGAAAGTATTGGAAACTGTTTTTGCAATCGCTCTGCCTGTTATTTGCAGATGCTTTAAAGCTCATGTGAAACTTTAAATCGTAAAGAATGCCAGGTGAGCTCGTGAACCTGCTACATAAATTGGACTTATCGGATGCAGCTAATTGAATTATCACCCGAGGGTCATAAAACTAAATAAACAAGGGAATGGCAGGGCAGGGCAGAGGAGGGGAGGGGATTGAGTTACCTGTAGAGGGATATAAAAAGCGCAAGGATCACATTGAATTGTTCAGCTGTGCGTCGGGTCCGAGGACAGCAACAAAATGTACTTTTATTGCACACACAGAGATATGTGAGTGTGTATGTGTGTGCGTGTAAGTCTGTGTATATGTGTGTGAATGTTTTCGTATGTGTCTGTTTGTGTGCGAGTGGCGTGTTTTGTTTTCATGCAAAGTTCTTTTGCACAAAACATTAAACTCGACTGCCGGAGGGTGGAAAGAAAGCGTAGCATACTTTTGTGCGCCGGCATAAAAATCATTTAAATGTCGCCCGCTCAATGCATGAATGTGTTCGTATGAATATTAATAATCAACATAAACATAAACACACTCGTAAATATAATACATGCGCCCCATAATGCTGCGAAATGTGAGTTCCCAGGCGCCCCCTAATACAGTCTCTTGCGGCCTGGACGCACAAAAACAAACGGAAACTGACGCTGGGGGAGGGGGAAGGGAGGCAACTTGGTCGTTGCACCGCAGAGCTGCGCTTAATATTAAATTATGACTCACTTTTCGCTTTTATGGCAAAACATTTACAATTGAAAAGATTTTCCCGCACTCTCAGTCGCCCATTTCCACTTTCTCGCATTCTCTTTCTATCTTTCTTATGTCGTCTCTCTGTCTCTTTGTGCCTCCTTCCGCGTGCCGGCCTACAAAAGTTCATTATGCTGCTCAAGGACATCGGCGAGGACTTATGCAAAACATTGGCCAGCGCCATAAACTAAATTAATAGCCGCAAGCCGCGGCGAATTTTGACGCTGCCATTACCCAAAAACGAGTTGTGTTTTTTATTTATTCGCCCAGTGAATAAATCGCCTCGACTCAGCCGCGACACAGGCTTTCAGGGCTAAAGGACCTTAGGCCGGGCCGATAAGCCGCCGGCCCAGCGACAGGCAATTATCTCAGCTTTGCTGTTGACTTTGGGCTGCGAATGATACCGAGTGCGATGCGCCCCCGGGGAAGAAGATTTTGCTGTGAAATTGAGCGGAAGCTGCGCCTGCGGGCAGAACATGAAATGTGGAAAATGGTTGTGTCTTTGCTTGGACGAGTTTATGAAATATTGAAGGAACATCAATTTCAAGAAGGTACAGCAAATCCTTTAAGTCAAGAGATTTTCTCTGCACAATATTTGTGCAACATTGACGTAGGTAATGATTTGATATTCAGTATTATAGAAGGTAAACGTTTCCTTATAAGCAAGTTTGAGGGATCTATTAATCAATCGAAGAGTGAATTAATGGAAAACCAATGTAATTTTCACTTTAAAGACTACTTTAACTGTTGTATTAACTATGTAAAGTCAAATAAAATTTAAAAAAAATCTTCTGCATGGCTCCCTTCTTATCAAGAAAAAGAACTTTGCTGTTTACTAAGTTTTCCTGGAGAAACCTGCAAGCAATTACCAGGAAGAGCAGTGAGCTCTTTAAAGCCCTACTTCCCATAGAGATATAGACAGCTTGTTGTGCTAGCAGCCAAACCTCACCCTCATAAACAGACAAGAGCGAGAAAGCACTTAGGCCAAGCTGTCAAACATTTTAGACGCCTTGCTGCGATTAGAAGCAGCCGCAATTGTTGTAACGTTTATTGTTTTGCCATATTTTTTGCACCGATACCGAAAAATGTTGCTAATGCGGGCAATGAGAACAGCCCAAAAAAAATAAAAACAAAACACAGAGAATGCTGTTAGTAGCACAGTCTAATGGAGTTTGGTATAAACCCAACCCACAAATTGAGATGCTGACAATGTGTGTGCACTGATAGAAATGCGTAAAAAACATAAGCGGGGAGGGCTTTGTAGGCAGCTCTTGATGAGAGCAGATACCTTGTAATTTGTTTATATACGAGTATAAGGTATATAGTGAAACTTAAGTTAGAAGAACGCTTTCAATTATAATAAGTAAAGCTGGAACTTCAACTTTTAAAGAAAAGTCCTTAATAAGGGTGTCCTGAAAAATTAGTTTTGTTATAACTTTAAAATTTAACATTTCGATTTTATTAATTTTTTTTTTATTATTTTATAGAATATTTTAGCCATGAGTTTCGTTAAGAAAATTTCAAGAAAGTTCTCTCTCTTATTTTTAAGCGTATTTTTTGCTTAACGCCTTAACTACACTTAATTGAGTTGCTTACTTGAAATTAAGTAAAACTATTTTAATATTTATTTGCCGGATTATGTAATATGGAAATAGAGGAAATTATATTCCAAGTTTGGTGAATTTCGGTTTTAAATATACAGAAAACTTTCGTTTTGAACAAGCTGACTGACTAACTAATTGACTCTGCACAATGCAGATTTATTAAACCAACAAATTTTGCAGCTAAAACTACCCCGGCTTACTAAATTGTTATGCGTACAGGGTATAAAACAAAAAACTGTAATAACAGCATGCTGCAAAGCCGCAGCAGAAACCGTGATTGGGGGCAGGGGCGCGTGGATGTTACACGGCAGGGGCATAGGCTATTGGCGTAGCGAGTCGAGTCGAGTACATGCTACAAATACCAAATAACTTCACTTATTTATGCCCAAGAGCGTTCCGTGTTTCGTCTATACCGGTCAGAGGTGGGGGAGGTGCGGGAGTAGGGGATGGGGATTTAGACAGGAAGCTAGCAAGCAGAACAAGAGGAGCAGGAGAGAGGAACAACACTTGTGTCAAATGGCGTAAACGCAAAGCAATCAGCGATGAGGCATCAATAATTCGCAACGCGTTTTCGACTTGGCGCTCTCTTCAAGTATTTCCCGCTGCTGCTGCTGCTGCTGCCTCATTTGCTGTGCCATTGTTATTGTTGTAGTTGCTGTGGCTGCTGCTCCTGTGTTGACTCGGAGCTCCTGCTGCTGATGTTGTTTTTCGCAAAACCAAACTGGTCACATTAAAACTAAAATTGCTTTCAAGTTGCGGCATCGCCTTTGACTTGACTTTTGTTTGCGGTCGTCTCCCACTCGCTGTGGCCTGATTTATGGCGCCACTTGCAGCTGACAAGCGCCACAAAGTATGCCACTTTTTTTGACTTCCTTTATACTCCAGCTACCTCTCCCAGCCTTACTCTGTTTCATTTTTTCTGCTTTCTTATGCTAAACGCGGCCTATTAAAGCGTCCGACAACTCGTCTGTTGTCTATCCCGCTCTCCCTCTCTCTCCCTCTTTCTCTATTTATTCCCTTCCCTCTCTGTCTGCCTTTTCATTTGGCTCGCTTCGGCTTTTTATATTTTATGTTTTCGCGGTCACGTTTTTATCTTCGAGCAACCAGGCCAAAGAACAAGGAACAAGGAATTGAAAGAGAAGATATAGAAAATAGAACATGGCGACGAGTTCGCAAATAAATTGATGCTTACTTTAATTTTGGTTGCGCTCAAGTATGAAGTTTGAAAGGTCACAGCATATAGTTTTAGTTAGTGAAACTATTATACCCTGTTGATGGAAAGTAGGTAGTTCAAGGCTAAACACTTACGACAATGTTCAACTTTAATAAGATTGGTCTGACCCCAAAGACGATGAGTAGTATTATATTTAAGGTTAAGTATTCTAAGTTAACCTTAAGGTAAGGGCATTTACTAGTCGATTAGCTCGCCCTACTACTCTCTTCATATCTATAGGAACATTTGCCCGTCATTATTTATGGTTTGTTTTGGTAACCAGCATAGTGATCGCTTGGCGGTTACAGCCTTGACTTCTGACAGTATCAAAACACTGGACCAAACACTTTTGATGTTGTGTATATAATATACTATGTAAACTTATATAAAGAGAGAGAGGGAGAGAGAAGGAACAAAAGAAAGAGAGAGAGAGTCTCGTGTGCGTAAGATTTATAGCCCAGTTTTAGGTGCGTTGTGCTTTGCAGAGTTGATTTACTGTGGAATTTCTGCAAAGCTCGTGCGATGCTCAACAACAAAAAGATGAATAAAATTTGAGTTTACTCACCAGATGACAGAGAACAAAAAGAGAGAGAGAGAGAAAGACAGAGTCAGGGAAGAGAAGAGTGAATAAATCCAGAACGCATCGAAGGCAGATTCACCACAGGCTCTCGAAACATTCGCACATAAAAATGTGAATATCCATTCAGTACCAATATGAATACTCCCTATATATACGAAGCATATTGCGACACGTCTTTGAAATGCTCTTGACTGCACTGTACTCAGGTTGTGTGCGTGTGTCTCTGCGCAAGTGTGTGTGCATAGTTGTAATTGAAATTGAAAATTGTTGTGACGGCCAACTAAGAAAATAGCTTGTCTAGAAAACTCATTCTCCCCTCTAACTACCGTACGAAAACAAACTTGTTAAGACAGCAAGTTTTCAACTGGTTCGGCAATTGGCTAAAACTTCTGCTTTCCAAGTTTCTTCTTCGCAGGTTTCTTCCTCTTCTTCTTCTTTTGCTTCACTGCTGTCATAGTCAGTGCAAGTCAAAAAGACTCTCGCAGTCGCCCACATCTCATATTTGCGCATAGTTTGCACAAGTTTTGCCAGAAAATCAAAAAGAAAAAATAAAATTGCAAATAAACTCGCCCGTAGTGGCCACAACATAATGTTTAAAAGCGAATTAGTGTTCTTGAGAGCTCTAACAAAATATGCTTCACTAACAGAAACCTGCAAAGAAGACAAAGCCTCTAACTGGAGTGACTAGCTAGCAATCACCTTGGTCTTTTCCTCAATTATCTGCATAATCTTATAAGCCTTTCATTATATCACATTCACAATTTAATTTGATTACAAACTTCATAGAACAGCTTAGCACAATTGTCTTGTGATTAATACTATCGAAACAATATTCCATCTTTTGGATATAGGTCTTAATATATATGTTTTTATCATTTTATTTTATTATTTAATTCACAATACTCTCCACCTAGAAGAAGTGTATACAGTACTTTATACACACTGTTTTCTAGTGGCAAACAAATTTATTTGTGAATGTTAAATAAAATTTGTATGAAAATAGTAAAAAGCAAAAATCTGTTTTTGTCTCGATAAAAACGTGTGTTCAAAACGTGTGTTCATGTATGTATTTGTATGTGTATTATGCATGTACACACGAGTGAGGGAAAACAGTTTATCACAGTGTGATTTTCTAAAACATCGACAGCAGCAACAGCAGCTGAGCTGCCTAAGGATGTCAAGGCCCGCAATGTCAAATGCATTTAAAATTCATATTTTTCGAGCAGGAATAATTGAACGGAGTGCAATGAGAGACAGGGAAAAGGGGAGAGAAGAGGGAAGTGGGATAGCGAGATAGAATTGCAGCCAGCTGAGCGATTCGCATTCATCTGGCGTGTCGCCTGATAAATTTCCACAAGCACGGGAAAAATTTAAATTTCCTTGGTAAAAAACACAATTGCAAATTCGAAATTATCTTCTGATGCACACCACATACCCTGTACATAATACCAGTTCAATAAAAGTGTGTTATCGATATTTGCATCGCTTTAAGTGGTATCTGACAGTCTTCAGTTCACTTGCCACGTAAACTAGACAAATTCGTATGCTGTGCAGGCAATTTAATTAAAATTTATGCATGTTGCATGCGGCATAGATTACAATTCTCTCACTCACACACACACACACACAGGCACACACTTTGCATGCGTGCGAGTGTTTCTTTAAAAAAAAATAGAAAACAAAATCAATGTAAATTTTCTTTTGTGGGCAAATGTAAAGCCAAGGGCTAACATAAATTGTCAGCTGCAAATCCCTGACAAATCTGCTGCATTGAGTTCCCCTTCGTCTCGCTCCCTTCTCTCTCTTGTGCTTCACGGCTTCTTCGTCTTTTTTGGCGTACTTTTTAAGATAAATCTTTATTGCCTCATTTTGCTCAAAGCTGATTTCTTTCAGCCTCGCCTCGCCTTGCCTTGGCTAGCCCAACTTACTGACAATTTTCGTTGGCAAACTAACTGTGTCTGCCTCGCGCTGCCTCTCCTGCCTTGGTTCACTTCTCGTCACGCGAGTGTGGCCAAAAAGACAAAGGCTCAGAGATAACGTCGATGCTGCGAAAAGCCCGCATCGTGGCAAGAAAACCAGCAACAGCAACAGCAGCAACAACAACAGCTGTAATATCAACAACAACTTGAGGAATAAAACGACAAAAGTTTGCAGCAATGAATGACAAATAAAAACGTAAAACATTTCAAATGGAAACCGAAAAACTTTTCCGCTTGGCCATTTTCTTGCCGCCGCCGTCCATTCACTTGCCTTTAATTTTTCCTTTTACGTTTATTTTCTTTTCAGCTGCCTCTGCCTCTTTCTGTCTCTCTATCTTTCTCCCTCAGTGTCTTTCCAAGTTAATAATTAATTTAGCTGCCTGCGCCGCTGTCGAAGTTAAAGCTATGCGAACAATTATCGGCACTGTCTGCTGGGCAGGCCTCTTAAGTTGGCGCTTCGATTTTATGGGCCAAGCTCAATATTTACACAAGCTCATGATATGATTGCTTAGATATATATATGTTTATATGTGTGTGTGTGTTGTGGAAGAAATGGGTCGAACAAAGTGAAAAATTGCCGAACAAGGGTCCAGTTGGGCCATTTGGCTAATTTCGGCAGCTCAACAAATTGTGGGGCTGATGCAGGTAGTATACTTAGTATATATATATTGTTCTTTATACCCTATCTTTAAATACATTAAAGATGCACTGGACTTAATCCAAAAGCTTTGCTGCTACGTTTTCGTTTCGTTTTCGTTCAGATTTGCGACAACTCGCACTTCATTCCATCTCCACCTCTTCCTTTTTAGTCGCCTGCATACAAGTCAAACAATTTCCAGCGCAATGTATAAACACTTTTGATTGCTTGTCTAAATTTCCCACTGGATTTTCCCAGCAGCAACAACACAAACAACAAGTGAAATATATTAAGTCAACACTCGCACAGAGCGTGTTACGCATTCGACTGTGAATGGGCGAATAAATAAGCTAACGTACCCATACTAAATCCATATCATGAACATATAAAGCGAAATAAAAAGTTGGTCTATTACTCACATTAAGCATACGCCGCACTGGCACGTTACGAATACGACACCGTCGCACACAAAGGCAAAACACAATCGTCGCTCAGCTCCTGTTCCTGTTCCTGCTGCTGCTGCTGGTGCTGCTCCTGCTGTTGCTGCGGCGCACCGCCAGTGAAATTTAAATACAAGCTGCAACTGTAATTATGAAGTACCCGTCGCACTGTGGACACCACGAAAAGTCACACACACTCGCGCACACACGCACACACACTCGCGTAGTCGTAACTTTGTGTTTGCTTAAACAGCAGCTGGCAGAGGCAGCGTCGCTCCGTCGCTCCGTCGCTTTGTTTGCTTTTCATATAAATTGTTTCGCACAATTTTCGCCACTGTTTTCCCCGTTATTTGTGTTTTATTTTTTGCCCACTTGTTTTATTTCTTCTTTTTTTCTGGCCTTTTTCCACTAGTTGTTGTTGTTGCCGTTGCTGTTTTCGCGAGTTTGGCTCTTGTTTTAAATTTTCATACGAATTTCTGGCGTATTTTTCTTTGGCCCGCACGTATTTCATTTAATTTTTGTTACATTTGCGTTCCGCTCTGGGCCCGAGCTAAGCGTGTTTTAATAAGCTACGCATGTTGTTTGTACTTCCGTCCCCGGTGCCCACTGCCAGACGAGGAGCCTGGCCGCAGTTTAGGCTCGAGTCGAGTCGAGTCTTATTTACTGCGGGTCGCCTGCAAAAGACCACAGAGAAAAGTTGCATAGTTACAGTTATAGTTTGCTTTTATTTGGGTTCGGTTCTTCTTCACTCTATTCTATTTTATTTTATTTTTTTTCTTTTTGCTTTTGGAAATAATGTATAGCCAGGACAATCCCAACAATTTGAACTTTCCGCAAGCCAGCACGCTGCAAACTTTGGGCAACAACATAAACAACAAACGGCACATTGGGCCGCAGTTTAAATAAATAAAAAATATATAAACATACATGTGTATACATATGAATACATACATACATTTATGTGTGTACATTGTGCACATATGTGTGCGTATTGATGTAGCACTGCGCGTGGTGGCAGCGACTTGAAAGTAAACCAGGTTAAGCGCCGGGCTACCCACGGCCAGGACATAAACAAGTAAACAGTGCGCGCAATTCAAGCGCATGCAGATACCCTGTAAGTACATTTGCCGATTGGGGCATAGCGAATTGAAGGGAAAAGGTTTTGTATACATAGTGCTTCATTTTTAAAAACTGTTGCATACTTTGAGGCTGATATCAAAAGACTGTCAAATTATTATACGTGGCGCGGAAAAGTATGCAGCAAAATATAATTGGGTGCAGGGTTGTGATTAATTAACTTAAATTGATCAGCTACAAATGTGGAATAGTAAATAATAAATTTGCTAAGTCAAATTTAAGGAAACTAAATGAATTAAATTATTTATATACATGTTAAATTATTCAATAATTTATTTTTAATAATAATAATCGCAGTTTTATTATAATTAAAATTTTATTTAATATTAAAAGTAGAATACAATTATTTCAAATACGCATGAGAAATTAAATAACTTGTTATATGATAAAATAAGTACAAACTTAAGAAACTACTTCTTTCAATATTCTATAACTCTCCCTCTCTCTCAGTCTCTTCTTTTATTTAACAGGGTATAAATGCGTTAAAACATTTTCAGTAACTTCCGCTTGAGAGAAATGACCAAATAAAAGTAACGGACCCTATAACTACATATGTTATATGTGAGTTTGTTCTACCTGCAACCCACAACTGCCACGCAGGTGCAGCCTCAGCAACCTGCGAACAAGTGTGTGCGGCATAAAACATTCCACCAACGCGTGCAACTGCAGACAGCTGCAACTGCAACAGCAACAACAACAACTACTGCAAGGAAAGTTATGGCAAAACATTGGAAATAAAGCAGAACCAATGTGTGCTTAAGTCGCCCCCTCCTTGCACAAACCAGACGACAAATCGAGAAGGAAAGAAGCCCCAACTTCATAATGTCCTCGGGGATTCGGCAAGGGGCGTGCGGGGCTAGTGGAGAACAGTGAGACAGAAACTAAGCTGAAACTGAGCTTCCCTTCAAATTGCCTGCCAATTGGATTTGCTTTTGATTTCGATTTCCATTTCGATTTTGATTTTGATTTTGATTTAGCATGTATTCAAGCAGACTCGTAATCAATTGAACGCAATCAACGCAAATGTCCGAAGCTCGTAATATGCGACACGATGATGAAATTGTAATCAACTTATTGCAAGTGCAACTCGATTGGTTTTCATAAAGCGCCAAGATACGAGAGATGGATTAGACAAATTGAGTGCAAATTGTACAAACAACTGCAAAGGAAAGTGTTTACTTGTTAGAAAATGCATAAAATAAAATTTCGGTAAGCATATTGCATGGATTAATTAAACTTGCTTAAGCTTATCATGCGGAAAATATTTATTCAAAAATTTTAAAACTCGAGCGATTTAAAAGCTTTGAAGTCTACTGACTATTCTTGAAAATTTAGAATTATTCTTTATGAAATTTGTTTTAAAATAAATTGTTTTTAAAAAAGGATTTAAAATTATTTTTAAGCCTTTTCAATTCTTTTTTAAATCAATTTTTCAAAGAGATTTAAATGATTTTGTCGGTTGCTCATAATTTTTATCCAGAAGTTTTTTATCGTCCATCAGAACTATCATGAATTAAATCACAATTGTCACTCACTCATTGCTTTTCTCATTTTAAATGCACACTTTAAAAATATATTCTCACAAATTATTTACACAATAACAATAAATTTCCCTGACTGAGCTCAAATTTCGCAACTTTCAGATGAGTTAAAAAAAAAAAAAAGAAACGAACTTTGGCGGAACAAATTAACATTATTTGCAAGACAAAAAAGCCAAGCGTGATTGAAGCCTTTGTCACCATGTCGAGCAAAAAGATTGTTAAAAAACGGGAAGAATAAAATATTACTGATAAATCAATTCTTTATATTGAAATGACACTTCCAAAGGCAAAAAGATTAAAAGGGTAATTTTATTTTATTTTTTTATCGACACACGCTTTGAGATTAACTGCAGTTCCTATAGAGACGCATTTTTGGGGCCTCAGCCGTAGAGTATTGAAAGAAATGCGCCACGAGATATATATGCCACGCCCCAAAAACCCCAAATGAAGGCAACAGAACATTGCAAATATAAAAAAGAAGCTGGCCCAAAAAGAAGGAAAAATAAAAATAAAGAAATACATTCTGTACAATTTTGTGAAAACTGTCTGAAAAATGCGAGCGTATATTTTTCAATGGTAAACCGATATGTTGCTGCGCCTGACAGCATGCAATAAAAAAGCACAAGCACACATACACACACACACAGGCATGCAGAGAAATACATAAAAGAGGGCGTGGGGCGGCAGGGCGGAAAGGCGGCGCAGAGGAGGCCTGGAAGTGCTCAAAACGCAGCACGCACCGAGCTTTGGCAAACCGCTGATGTGCAAACAATAAAGTTCAAGGATATAGCATGTGTGTCAGTGTGTGTATGAGTGTGTGTGTGTGTGTGTATGAAAGAGAGGGAAAGCGCGAGCGCGTTGGCAGGCGCAATTTGTAATAGAGTTTGTTGCATACTTTGTGGTCGCATTGCCCGTGGGTCAAGTTGCGCCTGTGTTGACTTTAGTAGCCCAGTTAATAACACACACACACACACACAAGCACACACACACTAGCACACACACTTGTGCGCTGTGTTTGCCGTCAGCTTGTTTGTTGAGTTTTAATTATGCTAATGCAAAGTGCAAGCAATACGCGTGCACACACACACTTATACTCATATATACACACTCTCACGCACACACACACACTCTCTAATGCCCGCTGCTGGTGTTGCGCCTCGAAGGCAACTGCAAAAGTTCTTTGACTTCTGCTGCGGCTTCCTTTGCCCTTTGAGCGCACAGCTCGTTTGCTGGGGTCATTTTTAGGTCAAGTTTGGCAACAATGCGTTTTCCGCATTTGTTTATTTAGTGAATTAATTAGTGCGCTCTAACTCTCTCTCTCTCTTCTTCTCTCTGTGCCTCTTGCTTTCTCTCTGTCTTGCTCCACACATGACTTGCACAAAAGTTCACGCACACGTCTCCGCTTGTCTGTTTGCCTGCGCGTTGTTGTTGCTTTTAATTAAAAATTCAAATTGTGTGGCTCGTAAAGGATGCCCTCACTCTCTCTACTCTATCCTTCTCCCTCTCTCTCTCTGGCTTTATCTACTTGGGGCACTTATGCGTTGCATACTTGTGTGCGTATTTAATTACTTTTACTTTCGCGAGGCAAGAAGCACAGCACATTCCACGAGAGCAGCTCCACCAATTGCCCCCCTTGCACCTCCTCCTCTTCTCCAGTTCCCTCTCTCTTTCTCTCTCTCTCTCTCTCCCTTTCTCTTTACCCTTTCTGTCTCTCGATAATTGCCAAAGCACACAACTCTAATTAGTCGTAGATTAATGCTTAGTGCAGTTGATTGTTTAGCACTGGGGGAACTCATTCTTCTCTGTCTCGTATAAGTTTCATTTCCTGGCAATATTAAGTGCATTTTGTAATGAGTAAATTTATAAAGAGCTTGTGCAATTAAATTATAGTTGTTTATTCATTTAAACTACAATTAAGTTGTGCATTGGAGTGGGCAAAAATACAAATTGATAAACTAACTATATTTATTTCCGCATTGAAAGAGCTTCTTATATTTACTTTTCAAATTTTATGCATAGCTGGATTAAAATTCACTTCCTTCGCTTTTATTTAAAATACTGATTTAAGACTTAAATAAACAGCATTTTATTGATTTAGGTCTACAACTCCTTCTGTAATATTGCCAATATTTTTCTGAATCTTTCTTAGTTTCCTTCTTATTCCCCTCGAACTGTTGACAAAAGGCGAATCACCTTTTCTATTAATATAATAAAAAGCATAAGCAATTTATAAAGCCGCATTTTAATAAAAGCTGACAGCACAATAACGGGACAGAGACAGACAGAAAGACAGGCAGACAGACAGACGGAGCCCGAGAGATGGACAAGGCCAAGCTGAAGAAGGTCTCAACGCGCCCCCCGTGGATTTGCGACTAATGAAGAGCGCTTATTGAAAAGGCTCAAGCTGAAGTGCTAAATCACGATGACAAATGATATTCTTATAAAGAAAGTATGTCTTGTGTGTATGTGTGTGTGTGTGTTTATAGCAAACGCAATTATCAAGCACAACGGTGATAAATTTATTCATTATTTAGCAGTCGAAAGCTGTTCGAGTATCTCAAGTGCCATGATATGATTAATAATGAATTCATATTCATAATGTGGCAGGGATGCTAAGCTGATTGATCAAGTTTGGGAAATGGGTCTAAAAATATCTTAGCACTTTACTAATATCCTAACAAGTTCCAAAAAATGGTAAAGAATATTATATTTACAAACAAAATTCGATTCAAGTTTCAACTGTAAACTTCTCTAATATTTTTTTTTTATAATTTTGAACTTCATTAAAACCATTTCCATTTCGAAAGTGTTTTAACAGCTTAAAGTTTAATCAATTATGATTGATGTAATTTAAAAAAAAACCTTCGAAAAAGCCTTGCAAAATTTACAGTTAAAAGAGGATTTTGATTTTTTGCAACACATTTTTGCAATAGTGGCTGCTCTGTTGGATTTATCTCTACCTGCTTTGGTTGCCTTGATTGGTTTCGGCTTATCACAATGCGCAAATCTGGGTGTGAAGTGAAGTCCCCAGCGGGCAGGTGAGCAGAGCAGAGGCGACACCTGCTGCCAAGCACGCACACGTCTCGCGCTTGAGCTAGGTCAGAGCCAGATTCAGATTCAGAGCCAGAATCACAGTCAGAACGGTTAATGACGCGCGCGATAAGCAGGACGAGCCGCAATCCAAACTATTTGCATATGTAATTCTTTTCTTCATTTATTTTAGCGCACACACACACACACGGATAAACACGCACACGCACACTGTTAATTGATATTGCGAACTCGGAAGTGTACGTTGAAAATCACGTGAAATTCACGCGTTGTCACACAGCTCGAGCAGCTGCGCCGCATGTGGCGACAATCGAACGCGTTGGCAGACACGAATAAACTGAAAGGCAGAAGTCGGCGGGCCGATGCTGAGGCCCAAGCGCAACAGCATAAGCACGAGCCACAGACAGGGTTGTTACGCAGCCGAAGCCGAAGCCAGCCTCGTGTCCGGCAACTGCTCGGATGCTGTGCAGACGTCGCTCTCCTGCTGCCTTTGCAGATGCAGCGCGGCTCTCAGGGAATGAGTTCCACATTGAGATAGGCCGGCAAGTTGGCTTACTCGTTCACTGGGTCAACGCAGACAGTTGTAAGGGAATGTCTGTGTAAGTACGCCATATGTATGTGTGTGTACTCGTGTGTGTGTGAACTCTTTGCCGCATTTGGCCTGCCGGTTTTGTGGATTACTTTTTGATGCGAACTCCCTTTTTTTTGGGTTGTTTGAGTATTTTTTTGTCGGTTTTCCAGCTTTGACTTGGCTATCAAATTTATTTGCAGGCCGTTGCATACTTTTCGACTGCACTGTGCCTGCGGTTGCCCTTTAACTTCTTTTTAATGGCGAAGCCAACCCCCCTCCCTCCATCGAAAGCCGATCAATGCAGAGCGATGTACGGCAATTTAAGCTACAAATTAAATCAATGTGTTTATGGGGAGTATCAACGGAATCATTCGACCAATAAAGCCCTGTTATCACGCACACACACAGACATACACGCCAGCAGACACACACACACCTGTAGACCTGGCGAATAAATGCGCTGAGTTGCCATTTTCTCGCTCGCACACAAGATGCGAATTTGCCGCTTCAACAATTATAAAGACATCGCCTGATTATCATGTGTGCTGCCTGAGCCGCCTTTGCCGTCGATAATCAAGTTATGCTTGTCCTCCACTCTTAGCTTTTCCCTTTCATCTCGTTGTTCGGCTGAGAAGGCTGAGCTAAGCACGCAATCAGCAGCGAGGTCAGCGCCACAGAGGGATGAGGTCAAGTTTCTTAAGTTGGCATAAAGTGGATTTCTATGGTACTTTTGTTGGGACATCGCTTAGGCGAATCTGACAAATATGCCAGATATATGGCACGCACAAATTGCAGCTCACTTTCGGAAAGCCCCCTTGGCTTGTAAGGCGATTGGGTTTGTTGAATTTATGAGTTTCCAAATACAATACTAGTTTCTTTTGTATATGAAGACAGATTGTCGGCATCAATGTGGGATTTAATAATAAATAATGAAGTATATAATGAATAATAAAGTTTTTGTGAGTATTCATCAACATATTAATTATGAATTCACGTCAAAATAAACTAGATATTTTTGAGACGTTTCTTAGAATACATACAATACATAAAATGGTCACCCTAATTTGTTTTCAGATTTATTAATTAGTTTAATACATTTCTAGCTGTTTAAGATCAGCACCAATTTTGATATAAGACTTATATTTTGACTACAATATATAAAATGGTCACCCTAATTTTTTTTCAGAATCATTCATCAATTTAATAAATTCATAACTGTTTAAAGCGGCACCAATTTTGATATAAGACTTCTATTTTTATAACAAAACCTTAGCTCAAAATACTAGGGTGACCATATTACATATTAATTATATATACACATAACAATTTCAGTTATAATTTCCTGAAGAACACACTGAAAATTGGCAAAATATAATATCCAGACAGATCTATATCTTTAAGCCCCCCACACTAAAATTGAAAATATGCTGAAGAATTTAAAGAATCCACCAATGTACTTACTTTTATATGAATCTAAGCATAAATATTTTTTGCACAAACTTTATTAGAAAATTCCTGAAGGGCATAAAAATCTAATCGAAATGCGAGACTGAAACTAAAGTAAAATTCATTGAATTGTGAAATTTCAGTGGAACACACAATATGATTAGCTAACACGACTGCCAGAGCGGGGCAAGAGGGCAATGGGGTTCAAGTCGAGTAAACAGTTACAAAACAGACGAAGACAATTGAAGGGAAGTTGAGGAAGGCAAGGCTAAGATGGAGACTTAGCTGGGAGCCAAGATAGCAGACAAACTGCTTGACGGGGCTGTGAAAGACATTTACGAGCGTTTGAATTTGACAGATTTCTTTTATTAAAGCGACTGAGACAGACAGAGCGAAAAGGATACCTCGACAAGCGAGCGAGCATATTAAGCTCGATTGCATTAGTGTGTGCTGTGTGCCATGTTCGTATGTGTGTATATGTGTTCAGATGTGCGTATGTGTGGAAAATTTAATAAAAACAAACCGCAATAGAGACGATAGTAGAGGCGATATAAAAAGAAAATCACATAAAGACGTCATAAAACACGTTGCGCACTTGAGCGCATTTCCAAAGCGACTTAGAACAGACTGACATGGGGTGGTGGAAGTGGGTGGGTAGAAAGGGGGCTGCACACGCCTCTATCGATAGAGCAGCTGCTCGACTGGCAACCGACTGCCTGCCAACAGCACTTTCAACACTTTTGCAACGCGCTCGACATATCAATCAACTTCATCAGACTGTGCTCCTAATTAATGAAATAATTAACTTGCAACTTTTATTTTTGCCTAAGTGCTTTCCCAGCACTTTCTCGGTTCACTTTCTTACACACACACACACGCGTGCACTCTCGCACACACGCAAACAATTAATTTCATGAGCAACAATGGGAAAAGTAAACAAAGGCTAGAAAAGAGCTAAATTGTAGCATACTTCGCTGCATAAACAATAAACTCCTTCGTTGGTCGAGGGAAACTTCGTGTAGGAAAGCCTTGAAAAAGGCTTCTTCATAATTAGGAATCAGTGTTAGAAAAACACAACTTCAAGCTAAATTGTATTTTTTTGCTTAGTACGGGAAAAACTCAGCAAGGACTTTCTCCTTTCTTCCAGAGTCTCATGAATACTTGGATAGTTTTTTGACTGAGTAGTAGTGACTGAGTATTAAAGAGTTATTGAATTCATGAGTACTTTCTTTTTAGATAGTATAGGTAATCTTCTATTTATTTTAGCTACAGAAAGCTGATCAACTGTGCAGAACCTCCTCCAACAAAATCTCACAAAGCTAAGCTCTCTCGCAAAATATAAGGGCACTTGTGTCAGAATCAATAGCTCTGTAAGACCCTATCGGTCGAGCTAAGCTGCTCAATGAAGACAGAGCATACGAGAAGCCATAATAAACTGAAGTAGAAATGCCTGAGCTGGCAAAAAACACGAAAGAAGAAATGAAAACGCCCTTAAGAAAGAAAATACAAAAAAAAGAAGGCTAAAGCAAAGCTTGATGAGTGTGTCAGCATAAGCAGTTGTTGTAGGCACTCACACGTACGCAAACACACACGAACACTTGCAAAGCCGTAGAAGAAATAAATCAAGAAATCAAAGAACTTAACTAAGAAATAAACGAGTCTCGACGTGGCGCGCCGAGCACAATGAATTAACCAATGTACACATAGGTTAGTCGCGGCGACTAGACGGAGCGACATACACGAGCACGACATGCTACACATATACACACATGTCTCTATATATGTATATGTGTGTGTATATTGCGTATATATATTCTAAACATGCAAGATTGTAGCCTGACAGCGGACTGACTGATTAACAAGACTGACGAGGTGTGGGCAGAGGCAGCACGACAACAAGGCAAGAAACATGTTGAAGTAGGAGCAGAAGTTGGAATGGGGAAGAAAGGCGAAGTAGCGGGAGACAGATGGAGAGCGTGTGCTGCCCCTGCCAATTATGTGGATTAGCTCAATGGCGACGAAGACGAGGACCAACTCGAAAGTTTTTGGCTGCGATTTGTGACGCGCTGCGGCAATTAGTCAAAAGCAGTTAACACGCCCTTAATGCGAATGCGAATGTGGAGGGAATAGGAGAAACGAGCCAACGGGAATGTGACGAAATTGTGTAGAACACAGCATAATCTATCACTCAAGCACTTGGGAACGTAATTGCTTAGGTTATGTTTTCCATAAGGAGTTTACTTATCTAATCAGTTGTTTAAAGGGCAGAAAAAAAACTTTCTGACTTTACCATAAGGCAGTAAATAAGAACATGAAGAAGGACATTTAAGACTCTAGATTTACCATTAAAAAATATTTTTTTTATCAAAATACAATATATAAAATTCAATAATGAAAAATTTGATTCAGTATTGGTATGAATACTTATATGATATAAAATATATATTCTCAAAATATTCTTTTGTATTTTTAACTTCTACTAATGTTGCCTACTGAGAACTCACCTCATTTGCATCAATGTGAATGACCAAAGAAAAGCGCAACTCCTAATCTGTCAATGAGCTCATTGCCCTCTTTTTTACCATACAAAGCGGAGCGAGAGAGTGCCAACCAATACTAAAAAAATGCCAAGCATATCGAAAAACGTTCGCTTTGCTACGTTTGCATATCAATTAACCCATTTCTACAGCATCGCAGCCAAATTGGCCGCACTTGAGAAAATCAAAGCAACTCAAAAAAAATCTACAGAAAATCAAAAAATATGCTACAAGGAGAATGGGAGGGAGAAAAAAGGGAGTTATATATAAAAAAAAAAGTACTTTCGCATTTGGTTTGGCGCTCATTGCCAATTAAGTTTAATTGCCTGGCAGGCACTGAATGGCCGCAGGCCCAACTACTTGAAAAATGCATATAAAGTGAACGCTTAAAATCGCAAAGTTGCCGCCCCTTCCACGCCTTGTTGATGGACCCCAGCTGGGCCGGGCAGGTCCATTTAACAATCAATTTATTCCACAATAATATTTTGCCTTTGTGTCCAGCACGAGAGCGCATGCTGGGCGAGGGGCGTGTCGTAAGGGGGCAAGAGGCAGATTCAGATTCAGGGGCCAGAGCACGTAAATTCATAAACGTTGTTGCCACATTTCGTTGCATATTCATTGCCCTGGCAATGGCGATGCGATTGCGATTCTAATTGGCCTGATTTAGATACCGAATCAAAGTGCTTTCTGAAATATTTCTGTTGTATTTCACAACTGTTGCCTGCTGCAAGTGCTACAATTGATTGGCCTGATCGGAAAATAACAATTTGCTGCACTTAACTTGTTACCGATACCCTGCATTGCAACTGATGTAAGAAGGGCATGTGTGATTGAGATAAGTCGAGCAAGGTATTGGCATAAACAAAATTAATTTATTTATTCAATTCATGTATTTGCAGAATATTATTTTGTTAGTTCGGGAAATGTTCTTCAAGCCTCAATTTTTTATACAAATTATGCTCTTAAAACTACAGGGTATCGTTCTGTAAGTAGTAGCTTCTGCCGAGCAACAATAGCTTTGCATTTTGTAAACACTTATTAAAGCAAATCATACTCCGTTGTTGTGATAGCTCCAATAATTGCCTGGTTGCATGGACGAATCCGCTTAGTGAATCAACATAATTGCAGTTTCGTTTTAGGAACATAGAATTTAATTGATTTGCCAGTTATTAAAATTTTATTGATTTGCCAGTTTTGCATTGTAAGTTATTCATTTACAAATATTCCAATTTAATATTTAACTAAGAACATTGAATTTAGCGAACTAAATTCGAAGCATACTTTTGAGCGTTACGTGGAATCCGTCTAAGCAGAAAGAGAAGAGTATTCCCTCTCGATCTCTCTTGGTGCCGCAAAGTGGTTCATTGAGCGCTTAAAGCACAAGCAGATACAATACTTTGCTTAAGAATGCTACTCTTGAGCAGATTTCCAAGTCCCACGAAGTCCCGCACAGTCGACTAAAGTCACGTTCGCCCGCTGTGCAATTGCAGAGCTTCAGCTGCAGCTCCACACACACACACACACACACTAACACTCACACACAATCGAATGGCATACTTCCTCACTTTTATAAATGCATATGTACACACTCACACACACACACACAGCAAGCCAGATGTATTTACTCACACTGTTGCAAAAAATCAAATATCCGCAAGTGTGTATGTATGTGTGTGTGTGTGTGTGCGCACAAATCATATGGCTGTCAGATCGTTTGCGGCATGCTTATGGAACACACGCGTACGACGGGCATGTCTGCGTTAGTTCGTACGCCTCAGCGTATACGTAATGTCACGTGGTCACGTAGCGCATACGCACAGTTGCCGACGCCGCATGCAGGGGAAATTTAATGTTTGCTCTCGACAACATTTCCTTTTATTATTAAGCATAAAAAAAATACTGCAAATTACACATAGTACAAAAAATATCGAATAAAATTGGTTTGTATACTATTTGGTATCAAGTACAATACATCCATATATAAAATATATAGAAAACATAAAATATAAATCACATTTGACACACACGAGCGCGCAACTACAAAGCATCGACTCCACACACACATTCAGACTTTCTTTTATAAAAACACATACACACACTGTTTCTCTTTCGATGAACTTTGCTTTGAAGTCGAACAATTATTATGATATAATTAAGTAATATTTTCACTCGAGATTCCATCGTGGACGATTCGTTCGTTGCTCTGCCTCGGCATCTATGAGCTCTGTCCGGCCTTATGCAGCAGAGCGTAAAACAAAGAACTTGCATCCTGCTGTAACTGCCTTGGGTTTCCGTCTTCAACGATGCGGCCCTGCTCCAGCACTATAATCCGTTCGTAATCCAGTATTGTACTTAAACGATGCTGTAAATAAAGAAACAGGTTACAAATACGAAGGAGAATGGGGAAAAGAACGACGAATGTGGAAAAGGAATACCCTCTTGAAAGTGGGTACAAATAATGAACAAACTTGTCAAGGTAAAAACTGAGGTTAATGTTGAATGGATAAAATTGAAATTATTATTAATCAATTAGAAAACTATCATATTATATAGACAGTTTAAGCAAACGGTTCTCCAAAGTTTTATATATCTCTATATATTATACAGATATAAACTAACTATACATTCTAATATAACAAAAGCCTTCCCCAAAACGGAAAAGGAAACTGCAACGAAGGCAATAAAGGAACTCAACTCACGGCAATCGTTATAATTGTGCGACCCTGAAAAGCCTTGTCCGCAGCCTGCAGTAGAGCCCTCTCTGTACTGCTGTCCAGGGTACTTGTTGCTTCGTCCAGGACAAGGCACACCGAGCCGCGCAGTATGGCACGTGCCAGGCAGAGCAATTGCCGATGCCCGGCGCTGAAGCTGTAGCCGCCGTCCGTGATTTCAGTGTCTGCGCAGGAAACGGAAAGAAGAAAGAGAAACCGAGAAAGAGAGAATCATGAGATAAGTAAAGGTATACGCGGCATTGAAAGTGCGCCACACACACAAACACACGTACACTTTTGCAATAAAAAGCTGTTTTAGTGCGTAATTAAAGTTGTATTTAATAAGCGTGACGTTCTGGCCGCCTGGCTAAGCACGCATTTAACCCCTAACGAGGCGTATTAAGCGCAGTCGTCCGGCCATTTGGCAGGACAACAATGCCTTGCCAAAGGGGCGTGGCACTGCGCTGCAAAGTACAGTAAGACTGACAGCGATTAATGCGATTGCACCGTAAACACAGCCCGGCGTGTGCTCGTGTAATTGATTCAATTAAGCGGGGGATCAAGGCAGGAGAATGTTGAGACCAGTATGAAATAAAATTAGTATTTATATTATGTGAGATGGAGCTATTTGAGAGTCTTAAACAGGAAGAACTCTTTGCTCTTAAGTTCTGTGCTGCTCTCAATATTAAAGTTATTCTTCTTTGAATATTAATACCACAAATATAGGTAATTCTAATTCTACTACTTCTAGAAGTAGTCTTCAGCAACTAATTGTAATACTACTAGAAGTAGTCTTCTCTACTATTAATTCTACTACTTCTACTCCACTTACTACTTCTACTATTAATTCTACTACTTCTACTCCACTTACTACTTCTACTATTAATTCTACTACTTCTACTCCACTTACTACTTCTATTATTAATTCTACTACTTCTACTCCACTTACTACTTCTACTATTAATTCTACTACTACTCCACTTACTACTTCTACTACAAATATTCTACTACTACTCTTACCACTCCTTTTACTATTACCACTACTGCTATCACAACTGCTGCTACTACTAGTAATACTACTACTACTAATTATACTGCTACTACTAATAGTAATACTACTACCACTACTTATACTGCTACTACTAATAGTAATACTACTACTACTACTTATACTACTACTACTACTACTTATACTACTATTACTACTACTTATACTACTACTACTACTACTACTTACTGCTGCTGCTACTACTACTGCTGCTGCTACTACTACTACTACTGCTACTACATACTACTACTACTACTACTACTACTACTACTACTACTACTGCTATACTGCTACTACTACTAATACTACTACTACTACTATTACTTATACTTATACTACTACTAGGACTACTACTAATACTACTACTACTCTACTACTACTACTACTACTACTACTATACTACTACTGCTACTACTACTACTCTATACTACTACTACTACTACTTATACTACTACTAATTCTTATACTACTACTACTACTTATACTACTACTACTACTTATACTACTTCTAATACTTTTACTACTACTACAACTTATACTACTACTATTACTTATACTACTACTACTACTAATGTTATCACAACTGCTGCTACTTCTACTAATACTACTACTACTACTTATACTACTACTACTACTACTAATACTACTACTTATACTACTACTACTACTACTAATACTGCTACTACTACTACTACTGATACAACTACTACTACTACTACTAAACTACTACTACTACTTATACTACTACTAATACTACTACTCCCTTTTACTACTACTAATCCTACTAATCCTACTAATCCTACTGCTACTACTACTACTATTACTACTTATACTTCTTTTATCCCACCCACTAACATCTGTGTAAACCCATTTCCCAACTAGCACCAACATCAAAGTAACTAACCCAATATTTATAGATACATCTATCGACCAATAGCGTTTCCAAATCCATCAACAACACTTAAACGCCATTTAGACACCAGTTTTTAACAGTTAAAAGGGGTCTATGCAGCTATGGTCAGTCAAATGCCTGTTATACAAGTATTTGTCAGTTCGTTTCGTCTGTTCAACCCGGCCATAGATATATGTCTATGTCTGTCCGTCTGCGCCGAGTGGCTAATCAAGTTGGATGCACGCAAATAGACTCGTACTTGATGGATACACATGTACGCGCAGATGCCACATGCGAGCCAATCAGCACAAAAAATCAAACATGCATGAACGTTATATCCAGCACTTTTTTTTTGCTACCCCGCAAACATCAAACAGTCTGTCAAGGGGAGAGACTGAAGGGGGAGTGGCAGGAGCAGTAGTCGCTGGCGAGGCGGCCAAGCCAAACGTCATGTTTGCTGCCAAAAATAAACATGATTTTTTCATAAGGCAAATACTCACACACACACATACGCACACACTCACACATGCACAAGCAGCGGAGCTCAGCGAGCCGCAGTACCCAAAAAACTGACAGTCAGTTTGCTTGTTTACACAACATGAACAACAAAAAACGAGTAAAGTGAAGCTACTCGAGCATTGTTGACTACAGATGCCCTGTAATCAGCTCAGGGATGTTCAGTTATATTTCTTTATAACAAATAAGAAGTCATATATGGATATTTAACCATCTAATCAAAAGATCACTTAACATTGTTGTAAAACACAAGTTGATCCGTCATTCTAAAATTTATAAATTCAGTTTTCCAACTTTAAATTTTACTTTACTCAATAAATCTACATAAATAAACTTTATATACTTGACAAAGCATACCCCATCCGAACTCTAAATACCCTCTGCTCTCACAACACTGGGTATAGTGGCACACTAAAACGCGCAGATCTAAAACGAGGATTGCATTGTGGCGGGAATTGAACTTACCCAGACCCAACGGCAGCTGCACATTGACAAACTCCTTGAGCTGCGCCAATTCGAGGCAATTCCACAATTGTAAGTCCGCATAATAACCATGCGGATCGAGATTTTCACGTATTGTTGCATTGAACAAATGCACATCCTGTGGTATTATCGATAATCTGGTACGCAGCTCATCTGGGCGAATTTGCTCGATGTCCACATCATCGATGCGTATGTGGCCACTTGTCGTCTGTAGCACGCCAAACAAGGAGAGGGCCAGCGAGGACTTGCCGCTGCCGGTGCGACCACATATGCCAATCTGCAAAATTGGAAGAGAAAAGAGAGAGAGAGGGAGAGAGAGAGAGAGTGAGTGAGGGATGCAGTGGACACTGATAAAGAGACAGCAAATAGTCTGCACGGGTTATCATTTGCAATTGAAATGTAAATGGCTTTACAGGTGCAGCACGCTATCAGGGACTGTCAGATATAGGGAATATAAAAAGAACAAATCAGAAACTGAATGTAATTGATCATATGATTACGGTACAGATTGTAACATATATCAGATTGTTATATGATAACTTGCTTAAATTAGAAGTATAGGCTTTAGCCATGGCGCACTGTACTCATCAACAATTTACCTATTTGTATATTTCTTGCATTCACTATTATATATCTATTCCGTTAGTTGCGGAATCCAATTCAAATAGAATATGTACAAATTTATGCAGCAGCATTAAAATATGCACTTTTCTACACTCTAAAAATATTAAGTTAACATTTTAAAGTAAGATAAACTTGAGTGAATAATTAAACTAAAGGTACTAAAGGTATTAGAAGAGAAATGAGTAATAGAAGTTCAAAAAATTATTATATATATTAATATCTGCAGAGATCTATGGTAAATAAAAAACTTTTAATGGTTTTAATTTTTAAATACTATTCGTATTTTCTTTGAGTGCAGCTTCGTTTGCCTTAAAACCAAATAGATAGCACCAAATATAACCGCTTTTCAGCAATTTTATGCATACGATTTAATCAATTCTCTCCTCTACAAATAATAAATTAAGTAACCTTTGCAAATTTAATTTAGTTTAAAAATTTCATAGACAAAATTTAATAAAAGTTTCGACTTTGTTGTGGTCACAACTTTTTGAGATTCATTAATTTAAAGTTTTTTATTGAAATCGAAAGGAAATACCGCAGTTATATTTCTTGAACGCAAAAAGTTATTGGATCAGCTTGCATTGCGTAAACAAGAAATATTTAATATAAGCTAAAAATGCATACATATGTTTTCATGCCAAGTGCATACGTGTATTCATTTCTGTTTGCAAATTCTTTAGTTTTATTTGTCAGCCCATTGTTGTTAATGGTCTCCTGACCACATTCCGATATGAAGAGACTTTTTTTGCTATAATAAAATACACAGGTTAAACAAACAACAGACAATGCATGACCTTTTGTATTTTAATTGTTTAAATACTTTCATTGATTCTTTAGTAGTCGACTGTATCGATAATTTCAACTGTTCAAATATGCTTGTGTGCACTCGCAGTTGAGTGATTCGTAAGCACGTCTGTCTACATAATTCCACACAGCTCGCTTTGTATTTGTTTTTGTATCTTTTTGCCTTTTTGTTGTTCTTGCTACAATTGTTGGTATGTTGAGGTCTCTTCATTCATGTCTTGAAATCGATCTACTTTATTTACAAATACTTGAGTAAATTTATAATATTTGTTGACACAGACAAACGTGAGAGAATAGCTCGGCTGTGAGATACCCTCTAACAAACACATTGATTTTGGTAATACAAATATTCTTCTTGAATACAAGCTAAAAGTTTCTTTTTGATGATATTCTGTGACCCACATCTTGAAATGCTAAAAACATTGCTGATATATTATATTATTAGTTACCTATCTTAAAGTTATATTTTATGTAGATACTCTTTATAGCATTTGTTATATGTACAGGGTATAGGAAACAACTCAGTCGTGGCTTTCAGACGATGTCTGTGCACTTTGCCATAATGTTAATGGAAGCCACAGTAACTGTTCATGTTTGAGGATAAGTATATATATAACATACATGATGTATATATAAATATATATTTACACATGTCTACGTGTACGATATCATTGGCTGACTTTTCAATCAGTTGTTGACTTTTAACGCCATCTGCTGGAAACGTAGTACGGTTAGATTGGTTTAGCTTCGGTTGGATTGTGGTCGAAGTGCACTGTTTGTCTCGTTGCAACAGCGATTCCTGTTACAGTTTGTTGGCTAGCTGAACACACACACACACACACGCGAATACACATAAATACATACATATGCAATACGAACTGTGATTTCATTTATTGCCAGCAGCAGCCACAGCACTTACCCTTTGACCTGCTGGTATCTTCAAGTTCAGCTGCCCGATAACATTCTGCCTTTGTCCTTCATAACGCAGACTGACATTTTCGAAGCTGATGTCGCCGCGCTGTGGCCAAGAGATAGGTACATTTTGGTCTGCCAGAGATAAAGATAAAACAAGGATATTTGTAAACAAATGTTTAAAGACTCATTTTCAAAATTTAGAAACAAAATCGACAGAGCATGAAAGCTGTGACCTTTGCACCAGATTTATTTTGCACCCGCAACTAAGTAAAATATAAAAGCAAAACCAAAAAATTAACTCATCTAAGCAAAAACTGATGAGGGCAGCACACAAGCAAAAAGTTAATGAAAAGGGTCCAAAACGATTGTCGTGCCACTCGTTTAGCCAGGGCATTTGATAAGCACTAGTTCAGAAACTGTGGTCGTCTAATGCTCATTTAATTCTCTCCTCTTCACCCTTTCACGAAAAACTTACTTAACCAAAGCCGAGAACTTCAAATGTCAGAAATGATGTGCAAATTGTGAAAGTATAATGTTATTTACTTTTAACTAAAATTGATTCGAACAGCACAGCAGTTTCTACATTTCAGAGTATAATTACAACTCACTTAATCTTTATTTACAGCAAGCCAAAATAAAGACACCATATTTTCATAGGTAAGACAGTAAAAGATTTTTTTTGTTATTTATATTTATTAAACTCCTTTTGAAACATGATAGTTTTCAGTTTTTAGGCAATCAGCTCCGTAGTTGTTTATAATGCAAGTATCTCTGATTCTGCATATCTCTGATTTGGGCAACTGGATCATATAAAACCATGACGACAAAGAAGAGTGGAAAATAATTCATATTTTCTGATTTAAGACTTTCAGTGTTGCTTTGCTTTTATACTTTTCTCAATAGACCGTTGCTAAACGGTTTAGCAACGCCAGGCTGTGACTAATAAGCCACTTAAAGAAATGACTTTATGTAACAAGGTAAAAATACGATAAGTATGTATGTATAATATAAAGGATATCATTAATTTGTCCTCCCTTCAAACCACTGATTTATTCAATTTATTTGTACAAAAACTAGAATGAAAACCTTGGAATTATAACTAAATATATATAATTTAGTTGTAATATTTCATTCAAACATATGAACAAAATATTAGCATTGCAATGAGATTTTAAACAAGGCGACTTATAAGAAAGCCTCGATTAGACTAATCTAACGAGCCGAACGATAGAAACCAAATATTCATAAATGAACAAGTAAAAGATTTTCTTTATTATTTATATTTATTAAAACTGCTTTTGAAACATCATAGTTTTCAGTTTTGGGCAATCTGTTCCGTAGTTGTTATCAATAGTGCAGGGTACTCTGATTCTGCGTTCTAATCCAAGGAAAAAGTGGAGTATGTAAAACCATGACGACAAAGAGGAGTACAAAATAATTCATATTAACTGATTTAAGATTTTCAGTGTTGCTTTGCTTTTATACTTTTCTCAAAAGACCGTTGCAAAACGACTTAGCAACGCCAGGTTTTGACTAATAAGTCACTTAAACAAATGACTTTAGGTATACAAGGTACAAATACGATATGTATGTGTGTATATAAGATATCGTTAATTGCTCCCCCTACAAACCACTGATTTATTCAATTTATTTGTATAGGAAAGCCTCGATTAGACTAATCTAACGAGCCGAGCGATAGAAACCAAATATTCATAAATGAACAAGTGAAAGATTTTCTTTAATATTTATATTTATTTAAACTCATTTTGAAACATCATATATTTCAGTTTTGGGCTGTTCCATTGTTGTTATTGCCTTGTATTCCGAATGTGAAGTCCAAGCGCAATTTTGTCTGCATTAGTTATAACCATGAGGACAAAGATGAGTGGAAAATAACTCATATTAACGGATTTAAGACTTATACTATTTTGCTTGAGTTGCTTTTATACTACTCTTAAAAGACCGTTGCTAAACGACTCAGCAACGCCAAGTTGCATAAGTCAGCTTGACGAATTTCTCGAATTATACCATGGGTGGCCTCAAAAACTATATACCTATATTCTGAAACAGCAACAACAGCCGAGTCGATAGAGCCCTGTCCGTCTGTCTGTCGATCCATCTGTATAAAAATCTTAAAATCAGAGACTTTACGACCTAGGGCTAAATATGTGTTTTTATTGTCAATATGTGTTATTATTTCGCACAGTTCAAGTTTATTTCAGATTTTGGCCGCTATCATAATTATTAATTTTGGATAAAAACAATACCTATGAATAGCCAAATGAATTCAATTTGATTGCGACCGTACAAGTTAATTAAAGAATTATAAATATGTACTTATTTTGAAGCCCATCCCTGAAAGTATTCAACACAAACTAGGCAGAACAGGGAACTACTGTATTGATAAAATCGTGCTTGCTTATATCGGAACTACTTATTACAGGTTACTTTGTTCAAAAACAATAAACTAGTGTTGTGTCGTTCGTGAACGAACGAACTAATCTGAACTATTCACCAAACTGAACGAACGAACTAGGTCTGTCTTTATAGTTAAATATAGTTCGTTAGTATGACAGCATTGTATGAAATAAGTTCATAACATTTTTTTTTTTTTTTTGAAGCACCTTTAAGCAAGTTTAAAAAATGAACGATTGAACTAAATGAACGACCTAGTTCATTGATTTTAAACAAACGAACAAACTTATTCCTCAAACTGAACTAGGATTACCCAACACTTCAATAAGCAGGTCAATATTGCCCAACCATTTGAAATTTTCGCATTTGTAAAATAGCAAATCAAGCAGGCTATTCGAAATTCATCAAGTCACGTTCAATCTGAGAAATAATCATTTACTAATTTCCCCTTAGCTGAGTTGGAAGGAATATTCAAGAATTTTTTTTTTCTTTTCTTGAGAATGTTTGACATGGCAATTGAAAAATATCCCGATTCATGTCTGCTGCAACAGCTGTGCGCCTTGGAGGTCATGGGAATCTGTCGAAAAGATGACAAGTTTACTTATCTGGTGCTATTCGATGACCAAAAGAATCGCTTCCTAACTTCCGCTGAAGCACAGATAATATGTCCGTTCAAAATAATTGATTTCTACACAAAGAGCTGCTACTGGGAGGATAATAAAATATTTGTGCCAAGCGAATATGTAATTGGTAAGTTGCCTTCTTAATATATAAATTTGTATATGGTAAATACAATTGACTAATCTGTAATTTTACTTTCCAATAATAGATGCAAACGAAATGGAATGAAGGTCTGTGGAAATACCCAAACGAATGACAAGAAGAGCGAAATGAAGCACGAAGTCTATTTAGGTTACGAGGTTCGACCTTTCAATAAATGAGAGCTTATGAAGCCAACTTAATTGATCGTCGTATGCAATTTTAATTTCATGATAGGCGCAAATTAACTGTGAAATATGCCCTGAAAATCGCTGGTATATTAGTTTCTTGTACTCACAAATTTTGTTGCGCCTGGCGGGCTCATTAGCTAAGGCGGCCTTGTCAGCTGCAGCAGCCGCCAGTTGCCTTTGCCTTCGTGCATCTTTAATCGTTGTCAAGTTTAAGTGATTCGTCTCCTCCACCTCCTCCTTTTCCTGCTCCGGTGCATTTAATTTAGCCGAATCTTCTTGCAGGGCAAGTGCGGTGACAGCTGACGCTGCGCTCGGGTAAACTTTGTCGACAGCGAGCGACCTATCGACTTCATTTCGTGAGTCGACATGCAGCAGCTCCTCCTGCTGTGGCTGCTCTTGTTCCTCCTGCTTCAGTTCCTCCTGCTCGTGCTCCTGCTGCTGTGTGTAGCCGGCAATGCGCTCAACGGAGCCCGCATACATCTCCATATCGGCAAAAAGTTTTACAACCCAATTAAGGTAAATCGGCACCAACAACGTGTAGTTTATGGCCAGCCCCACCAGCGAGGGTGTTGGCGTCAGCTCCTCAGCGTCGGCGTCGGCATCGACGCCCTTATTGATGACATAAGTTCCGACGGACTGCGTAGCCTTTCTTGTGTAGTTGCTGCAGCTGTAACTGGCCGTTGCGAGGGCCGTCACAATGGCTACAAAAACAATGCAGCCGCCGAGGTAATCCTGCAATGAAAAGAGACAGATGGACAGCTAGAGAATTTGGTCAGATGGTCAGTTGGGCATAGGGGGAGCATGAGCTGAGAGAGGCAAGGATTGGGCCATGATGAGTGCTTGTTAGTGTCGGCATTTTGGCAAGGAATATTTCCACATGACTTTTTAATCAGCCCACGTGCGTGTGCATGTGTGTGTGCGAGTCTCGGCTTTACTCCCATTTTTTGTTGTTACTCTTCCTGAAGTTGTTGTTGTTGTTGTTGTTACTGCTGCCTGCCTGCCTAAAAACTCAGTAAAACTTTCTACTCTCTTTCATCTTAATGAAAGTTTCACCAAGAAGGGGAACAGGGCAGCAGGGAAGCGAGGGTGGTGCCAACTGGCAAACCACAATTGAAAAGTTTTGTTTGCCATTTTGTGGGCTGCGTTCGTTTTGGGCTCGTTTGGCAGAGGAGTTTGGACATGAGTTTGGGTCGAGGTTTGATTGCTGCCTGCTGCGTGCTGCTCTACACCCTAAACCACAAAGCTGTTGCATTTGTTGCCTAACTACCCTCACTTCCATGCTCCTCCATCCACCTTTTGACTTGTGTGTTCTACTTTCGAGTGCGTAGTTAGCTCGATATTCGTTCGATTTACACAGTCAATTTGTGCACTAATTACAAACTAATAGATCACAGGCGGCTTCGCCTTCACACATGTCGACACATGTGTTGCTCTTTGGGCTTTGAGTTGTCAGTCAGTGTGTGAAGTCTGATTTAGTTGGGGCAAAAGATTAATAATGGAACTGAAAGAAACTCTATAAGCCGCAAGTTTATGCCACATATCGCACAGATCCATCAATATAAATAGCTCAATTTATGCATAATCAAATCTACTGCATTCATTTCATATATTGAGTCGCTGCTGGGTACCTCAACCACATGTTGACTGACCGCACTGTCAATATAACCAATAAAGCAGGCTGTTGCCTGCTGGCCACGCCCAACTTGCAGCTGGCAGTATCGCATACGTCAACACAATGTGCTGCAATTGGAGCACAATCAATGGACACTTAAACTCCGTAACAGACACTTGAACACTGAAAACTATACCCAGTAAACAGGAGTAGGAAGAGGGAGGAGATAGAAGGTGGGGAAACAGGGAAAACATAGTTGAGGGAGAGACAGTTGGACGAGTCAACTCGCCTTGCTGTGTGTGTGTGAAACTGGTCAGGTCCCCTAAGGCTCAGCTACCAGCACCTGCACCAATAAACAATGACAGCACAACTAGGGCAATACGCTAAGATACCCTGTAAGCACAATAAATACTCGGGAAAGCTGCGAGTGAATCAACCTGACTTATAATAGTAAAGAAAAGCTTTCACACTCCCTAATATCTGTAGAGTAAGTTATGCTAGCAGTTAAACAACCTTTTTCTTGCCAGTCTTACTGGGTATATTGTGAAATTTACGTTCAGTCGCTGACGCGTCTGCGTCTAAGTGAGATGCCAATCGAGTTGAAATGTTCAAGTGCAGCGCACAAACAAAATAGACGTGTTTGCGCAAATCAAATGTGCATAGTTGGCATATTGACCGAAGCAGTCCAAGGGAGTCCACCACACAGACTGGCAGACAGACAGGCACGGTACACGGGGGCACCCTCAAAGGACTTACCAAAGATATGCCCAGCCAGCGATTACTCGTATTCAATATGGTAAACGCAATCGTATTCGCCTCGAGGCGCTTGAACAGAATCTCGGTGAAACGTGCTTGCTGATTGTATGCACGTATTGTGGTCACACCCTGTATTGTCTCCGACAGATGCGATATAACCGGCGAGTTGGTCATGTTCTCGATGCGTTGCAGTTCACTGTAATAGGTAAATTGAAAAATATATGAATTTTAGAAAAGGAGAAAATCATAAAGAAAAGAAAAAAAATACATAAATAATTTCAAAATATTTAAAAGTTATTTAATAGATAGAAAACTTTATTTAATATATATATATATGTATATGGTACAGAATATTATCTTTCTATTTTATATGAAGTCTTATTACAAATAATTTATTAGTAAAAAATAAAAATAAAACTAAATAAGTCCCTATGCTCTTCACAACATAAAACAAAAACAAAAAATCAATAAGCAAAATCCCTAAAATTTGATGGAAATTTCATAAATCTTCTTCAACATCTTAAACGATAAAATTTGCCTAAAGTATTAATTCAAAATATGAAAATAAAATACTTGAAAAGTCAACAAAAAAGTTGTAAACAACTTTCAAGATGTGCTCATTCAAATTTGAAACTCATCCTTTTAAGTAAACTCCTAAACTCCTAACTAATGGACCACAATAATTGTCAACTTTGTTGTTGTTGTTATTGTCTGTTCGTAGGACAATTATAAACCGCAAGTGCTGGCATAGGAATTGGCTAATGTTTTCGCCACTCGCACTATCTGAACAATAGCAGACTGCGAAGCAGATCTTTTGTCGGACCGCTTCAACCAACTTTGACTGCTTATGGCCAAAAACTTTAGGCCAACAAATGTTGACAGCCATCAAGCTGCCAGCGGCCTCCCTTTCCCCTCCCTCTCTCTCTCTTAGCTAACTATTTGATAAACTTTTTGCAAGAATTTAGCCAAGCCAACACCCACAGAGGAAAATATTCAAAGTCGACTTGTGGGCGTGGCAATTGCAAGTATATACGCTGCATAAATGTGTGCGTATTTGTTACACTTAAGTCGAGAGTTATGCAAGACGATTTGTCAACATTATGAGGCATATATATATGTGTGTGTGTAAATATCGAGGTACAACATGCAATCAACGTGCTTACCGCGCCGAACACCTGTAGAACTTCTGTATGGCATAGTAGGCACCGCAAATGGGCAGAGTGAGTAGCAGGAACCAGGGCGTAATGCTCACATTTATCAATATGGCCAGCAGGCAGAGCAGGCTGAACTGCAGCAGCCGCTGGCAGGTTGCGGCGATTTTCTGTAAATGAAAATAAATATGTAGAAATATTGTATGATTCGCAATGCCAGCATGCATGACAGGCAGGCCAGAGAGGTGGCGATAAGGGGTAGAAATATTTAATTTGTATTTTGCTAAATGTAATTAAAGTAAAGAGATTATTATTTTATTTCTTGTAGGTTTAGGATTAGATGAACACAATTCAAATAGAAATCTGCATAAATCTAAGGCCTAATCTGCCTTTATAAACTTAACAAACATGAAAATGGTAGATTTTATATGTGTGTTTAATTAATACATATTTCTAAAGAATCAACTTGAACTTTCAAATTAGTTTAACCAATTAAGACAATAATTTTCAAACATGGCAACTCTCTAGCTCTCTACACTTTACCTCAGTTCATTGACTCCCCTTCCGCACGCCACTGTCATTGCAGTCGTGTGAATCGCTACATCTGACATGCGAATATGAAGAGAGGCGAAGTGGAACAAGTACAGCAACAGGCACAGGGAGAGGAAGGGGAAGAGTGAGCAGGCCATCAGTTTGTGCGGCTTTTTGGTAGACATTTTTAAATGACTTTTGCTCGTTTGCGGTTGCAAATTGACAAATGACTAAATTTGTGTGTTTCCCTGCCTGCCTGGCTGCCTGATCGAAACGAACATGTAACCGCATATATAATATATATATACACACGGCATATCGCACCGCAGTACAATGAGAGCTGGTACCAATCCGTCGCACTCACGTGTTTGACAAATGCGACTCACAAACGTTCAGCGAATGCGGCAATGTTTCATAATCAAATTTCGGTTGCGAGTCTGCAAAGTGCGAGCGTTTCTCCAAAGTGCAAAATAATTGAAGATTTATTTGGCACACGTTTGTTTCAGTGTGTGTGTGTGTGTGTGTGTGTGTGGATGGGGAATTGTGTGGCTTACTGCACGCATGTCGTATACGCAATATTTCAGCCACAACTTCAAATGGCAACACATTAGCTAATGTAGCCAATTAAAATCCAACTAAAATCAGCTTAAATAACACTCAATTTGGGCTACTTTTATTACTTTTAATCTTTAGCTCTTTAACTATTTAGATTCTATAAATTACACATAAATACCTTTTCCAAAATAGGTCAAATCTACATAAACGAGTCGAACTTTCCTTATCAAATAGTCAATATATATTCACTATATTACAGATCAATCAAAGTTGTCAGTTCAATCAACACGCATTCACTCCCACACACACACACACACTCAGTCTTTGCAAAGCTAGTAAAATTTGTATGTTGAAAGGTCAAACAGAGTGAAAACTATAATGAAAGCAACCCGAAATCTGGCGTCAACAAACTCATATATTACACACGCTCACACACACACGCCACTTGGTACGTCAATGCATAATGCGTGCTTATCAGTGGAAAATCTGAAGCAGCACAACAACATAACAACAACAACAGGCAGAAAGATGCTGCTCGTATTTTATGCGGCACAACACAAAAACCTAACTGAAAATGGAACAGACATATGTGTGTATGTGTGTGGCCTTTGGTGTACATGTATATGTATGTATATTGACTACAACAACAAGTTGACCGGAATAACACTAGGGTTAAGCTGGCATGATTTTAAGCTATGTTCAGTGAGAGCCTTTAAATACCCTAGAATACGAAAAAAGTCAAGCAGAAATTTAAATAAATATTAATAAATAAAATAAATATCTATATCATATACATCATCAAACAAAATCTTTAAAATAGTCTATAATTATTTATAATATTATGAAATATTACCTATCTACAGTATGTTAATAAACTTTCTTAACTGAGAACTTGATCAAAACTTGTTCAATTCTTTCCTGAAAGAAAAAGCAATCTAAAAAAACCTTTTCTTTCTTTCTCTCTAGCTACGCTTTAAAAGAGTTCAACTATCAAATTTATCCACAAATCACGAGTTGCCCATCTCAGAGATCTCGTTCCTTTAATACCAAAATATGACTATATCGTATCTGCAACGCACACATACAACATCTACACGTACCCACTGTCTGCCTGCGAATGTGTGGCCATAACAAATCTCACCTTATCAATGATCGCCATATCGTTGCTGAAACAATTGACGATGCGTCCGAGCGGGGTCACTTGAAAAAAGTGCAGCGTTTTATGCAAAATCGTTTGCAAGAGTTTATCGTGCAAATTACGACAGGCATTACAGCCGGCCCATTGTCCGGCCGGTGTTGATATCATGGCCATTATAATGCAAACACACGAAATTGTTGCATACATGCGAAAATAGTACGTGACTTCGTCGCTGTCCATATCCGTATCCCCATCCGCAGCCACCCGTGGTGCATCGCCGCTGTCCCTCTCCCACTTCCATTGCCTCTCCTTGTGATGCTGCTGCTGCTGTTGCTGCTGTCTCTGTTGCACATGGTCGCTCCAGTGCTGCAGCCAAATGTCCGTGTAGACACGCAAAAATTGCCAAATTAGTGCGGTAATAAAAAACACAATGATTATGGGCAGACCGGAGGCGCGCATATATAGCAGATATATGTGATGCGATATTTGGCCATATTTGCGTTCGACTGCACCTGACTGTTCTTTCAGTGCACGTTGCTCCTCCTCCTCCTCGCATTCTGCTCTGTCCACTTTCGGTTGTGTGGACAGTGACGTCACGTCCGACACGTCATCCTCGTTGTCATCGTCATTGTTGTTGTTATTGTTGTTGTTTGTTATTGTTGCTTTTGTTGCGCGCATTTGTTGGCAAAGCTTTGTCGTCAATTTTAACATCTGCAAACGAAACAAAGTGGAAGGAAAAATGAATAAAAAAAAGTAAAGACTTTGTTGGAGTTTTAAAATAAAATCAAGAAGATAAAGAATAAATCGAACAGAACTTGGCAAACTACCGAATGTAGAATAAAATCGATTCAATTTTTTTAAATATACTTTGCTTTCTTCTTAAGCATAAAATAAAAAATAATATAAGATTCTTTAAACCTTCATTTCAAAAATAAAAATTAAAAAAATAAGTAATTATTTTGAAGAAAATAATAAAATTAATAATGTAATATTAATGGAAATATTAATGATAAAAAAAATGATAGTAATAATGATAATCTTAATGGAAAATAATATAAAAATAATGAAAATACGAATAATAATAATATTAAAATATTAATAAAAATAATGATAGTAATAATAATGATGGTAGGACTCCAAAAGTGATGATAATATTAATGATAGTTATAATAAAAATATGATTGTAATAGTGATAGTAATAATAATGATAATCCTAAAGATTAAAAATACTTACAATAACGATAATGATACAACTAGTGATAGTAATAATGATAATAATAATGATAATAAAACGATTATATTAATGACAATAAAATTATAATAATAATGATAATAATAATGATAATAATAATGATAGTAATAATGATAATATTAATAAAAATAATAATGATCAGCATAATGATAATGATATTTATAATTAATGATAACACTAATGATCTTAGCTTATATCAAACTTTATAATTTTATTTGAACCTTGGAAAATTTATTGAGTTTCATCTCTAGTAAAATAATATCCATTATATTTTTACTCTGCATATGAACTTCTCACTTATAACTTGACCTAGGAACATTATACCCCTTCCGCGATACCAGCAACAATAAGGAAAGTAAGAGGTAAAATATTTGTGTTACTTTTGCATCGATTGCCAGCACAAAAGTCCTTCGCCTGCTACCGTGCATCGTGCTGCACCTGTCTGGCTATCAATGCTCTTCTTTGCCGATGTTTGTACCAATAAAAATTCAATTTTATATGCACACACACACTCACAATCCCACACGCACGCACCCACACAAATACACGCACACGCAGCGAGCTGAAAAAACATATATTTTTTCATTATTCAATATCACTTTTCCCCCTTTCTGCACTTATTTTCGTTTTCTCTCTCTGTCTTATTTGTTCACATTTTTTTTACAATGTGCAACGTGTTGCAAGCAACTCTCGTTGCGAATATCGAATATGTACCGCATGTTGCACAGTTGCAAATGGGCAATGTGAAAAAATGACTGATTGATGGCTGCTTAGAAAGGAAACTTTTTTTATTGTCATTGTCTTACATTACAGAAATATTTGAAAATACTTAAAACTACTTTAAAACTTAAGGCAAACAGTTCACACCCATATATCATCAATTCTCATTTCCCACTGATTGTCTGATCCAAATCAGATGCCCGCAACTGACTTCGAAATCAGTGCGCTGCAATTTCGCGCACTTCTGTGACATTTGCCCATCTGATTAAGTTGAAAGTTTTGCGCCCCGCCAAGTTGTCAGACAAATATTGACAGCGCGGCTAGGGTGGATAGATCAATGCATTAAGTCAGAGCCCAAAGTTTTGCCGATTGCAATCCGCAAGTTTTCGGCGCGTTTGGGGAATAGAAAAGTTTGAGAATCCAAAAATTGATTTAAGTTTTGCTCAGTCACTTTTTTTTGTGTCTGTGTTGAGTGCAGGCAAAGTGTAATCGGAATCCTGATGGATATGCCAATATTTTGTTTTCAACAGCTCCTTCTGCATATTTATTGTATTACAACAACGAGCCCAAGCCACCCCTTCTAGACGAAATAAACTCTAGCTAATCAATATTCATTAAAACAAACTAAGCAGACGGCGTCGAAATGTATCGCAATAGTTTTTATGCTGGGAAAAGAAAACTGACAGACAGTTACTTTTTAATTAGTTTGGATGCAAATATTATTTAATTTGTTATATTAAATCAATGATATTTTTGTTGACAATTTGTTGCTTTAAAATATAGGTAAAATCATTCATTAAAAGGTTTTTACATAGCCGCTACCGTTGCATTCATTGCCTGCTAATTTACTAGATGATTCTGAAGCTAACTATTCCTGAGCTGTGCAGTCTTGGGCAGCAGCAATTAATTGATTTTTCTTTTATGAAGAAAACAAACACAAAGAAAGCTACAGTATGAACTTATCAACTACAGGATACCCTACGTCAAATGTACATTTAAAAGGAACTGCGCAGATTTATTAAATTAACAATACTCGTTCAATACTTTATCGAGTTTAAATTTTCAAAATGCTTTAGAAAAAAAGATAAACAAGTGTATAAAGCTTAATCACTGAATAGAAGATACTGAACAAGAATATATATTCTTTTAGGTATATACTTCTTCCCATATATTCCATTTTTTCTGCGTAAAACATTTATTTGTTTTTACTCAATCAGAGGTAAGCAAAAGGTAACTGCCAATCGACTTCCTTCCCATGTTCCCTGAGATACTCCGGTAGCTGAAGAGGCAAACTCAACCTACGCTGTAAACCTGCAGCTTTCAATGAAGGTGAAATGAATCCCAACGGAGTTTATAAAACAATAAACAGTTCGCATAAAATGTTAACTTGTTGTGTGCCGGCAAAAGTGCTTAAAGCGGAAAATCACGTATGCGCACTGTCTGCCAGCATCGATTAAGTTGACCCATATTGTGCCACCAAGCAACTCCCAATGCATACAAATGTCGCGGCGGAAGCAGCGAAGGAACTCAGCAGCAGACGAGAGGACCAACTTTGGCCGCCAGTTGGCAACTAGAGAAAGACAGTTACAATATGCCAACTGCATAACTTACGCTTCACAGGAATAGCAGGAACGACAGCGGCAGCAGGAGCAGGAGCAGCAGCAGCCAGAGTCTCTGAAAGGGCGGCAGTTGATTGCAAGTTTGCCGCTGCTTCAATTTCTGTTTTGGCCTGCGGATTGGACGTGTCAACGCCAGGCGAGGATGGCCCCGAACTAAGTTCGACTGTGGGCAACAATTGGGTGGCGCTCGACTCCTCCGAGATGCTCCTGGGGAATGCAACGAGAGAATGATACTTAAATACTTGGCCAACCGCAGACAGTTTATTTAAACTGTTTGCCCATGTCCTGCTCCTCCTCCGCAATCTCCTTCTGCTCCATCACTTACCGTATGGAATTGGTTGCACTCAATGGACGATGGTGATGCTGCGGCTTGTTGGAACGTCGCATGGACATGCGTCGCAGGAACTGTTGAAAGCTGCCGCGCGTCTGTACCGCTGGCTGTGCTGCCGCCTCCGCGCCCCCTCCGCGCACTCAGACGCAACCATTGCGGGTGGCGAGGAAGCATTTCGTGTGACGGGCGCATGCTGTGATTTCTTCGGTGCCGGCTGCCAGGATTGAGCACGTGGGCAGACCTCCGTAGCCAGCGGCGGTGGAGGCGGCGTAACTGTTCCTCCGACGGAATCAGTGCCATCATTGACGCTCTCAGCGTAACTGCTGCAACTGGCGGTCAACACACTGCGACGCAACAAGTCGCCACTGTTCGTACTCGACGTGGAGGTGGCTGTCGCGGTGCTTAGACCACTCAGCCGATGCCATGAGTTCCTTGACCTGGCACTGCTGTTGCGTCGTTGCAACGTGGCACGACGTCGCGGTCGCAGAATCACGTCATCTGTCTGGCACTCATCAATTGGCAGCGGCACGTCGTAGATCAGGTGTCGTGACCCGTAGACACTGGAACGTTTGCGGTTCAGATGAAAGCTGCCCGCCGACTGCAGGCCACAGCTGCTGCCACTGGCCAGAGATAGGGACTAGGGAAAGAAAGATACATAACAAAGAGCAAATAAAGGACATGTAAGAATCAATTGTTCAACTAATCTTGGCAAGTTGCAAGTTTTGCTTGGGTTTTATTTACTATTGAAAGAGCTTTGCAAGTAATACATAAAAGCTTTTTTAAAGATTAATCATTGATTCCCTTGTAAAATTATCTAAGTTTTTTAAATTAGCCGATCTTACTTAAAAAGTTTTAATATAACAAAGTTAAGCATCAGATAATGAGGAAGTCAAAATAAAATAGCAATAACTGTAAAAACACAGATTAGCTTGAAAGCACCTGAAAGCTCCTATCAGAAAATACTCCTAATAATTGTTATATATACCTAATAATCTAAATGCTTTAGCAATAACTTAAAAGCACAATTAGTTTGAAAGCACCTGAATGCTCCTATTGAAAAAATCCTTACAATAATTTATATTTTATAAATCATTTTATTTAAGTTTTCTTTTAAGCATCTAACAAAATAAGGAGTAATATGAAAGCTTTTGACTCAACAGCTTTGTAAGCACCTTAAAGCTTTTAGTTAAATTACCTTACTAAACTCTTTGCAATTAAATTCAGACACTATTAAACTTAAGTAAACTGATTCGTTGAAAATTTTATGAATTTATCGGTTCAGTAATTTAAAGCTTTCTAATACACTGCCTAATGGGTTTGAACTTTCCAACGAACTGCAAACTTAATAAAGAGAAAGGTGCAAATAGCTTTTAACTGCAGAGTGATAAATTAAATGGTTCGACTCGACCGAAAGCTTGCCCAATGAGTTTCCGATTAACACTGTTCATCTTGCACACTCTGATTGTATGTCATGACATGTTTGATTAGTAAACTTACCGTTGGTATATCGTCATCCTCGTCATCCTCCTGCACAGCATTGCTAAGCATGTTGTGGCCAGACATCGAGATATTGCCATCAGTGGCATCCATGTCGGAGCCATTTCCCGCTTCAGATGTCACTGAAATCGATCGTTGCAAACCCAATTTGCTGACATTCTTGAAGAGTTTCCAACGTTCCCGAGCCGTACGCTCAGCACAACTGAGGAAGACAAAAAGGGGTAGAGACACACAGACAAATAACTGTTGCAGTTGCATCTATGCAATGCTAATTGCTAACACAGACAACTGTCGCATTTTGCGTTTTCCTGTTCAAATTTCCAATTTCCTCGTAAACAGAAGCTCTAGAAGTAGAAGCACTGCCACAGTGCCACCTCAACAAAGCCCAAAGAAAACCGGCAAAGGCAAAGGAGGTAAAGGCAACCCAGTCAGTCTCATTATCTTAACTTTGTTTTCCATTCGCTTGCGCCTTCGTGCTGCCGGCGAAACTTTTCACCAAGAATGCTTTGTCATAAATGGAAATAAAAATCAGCTTTAATGGCAAATGCGAAAATCGAAGAGCGCACAAAAAGTGTGTGCGTAAAACTCAATGGAAAGGTTTTTTGTTACAGCAATTCCACTTCTACTTCTTCACTTCTTTTGCATTGCTGTAGTGAAAAGGATAAGCCGACGACAATGCTTACAAAGTCACACACTAATCTATGCCGTTGCCAAAGGAAAAACCAGAGTATTTTCTTTTACTTTTCCCATTCCTTTGCCTTCAAATTGTTTTCCTTTTGCCTCATCTCCTTCTCGTACTCACTTGGACTGCTCCTGCGGGTTCTTTGCATTTGCGTTTGCTTTCGCAATTATCGAGTTCCATTTGGCGATTATTTGCGGCTGCTTCACCTCAATGTCCTTATAACTGCCACAAGCTTGCAGACGCCCATCTTTCATCACAATTAACTGAGGGCGAATGGAACGCAACGGAATGGCATGAAACGAAACGAGAGCAGAAAGAAACGAAAATAAATTGCAGACCAAGAAAAGAAAAAGGTGAAGAAAAGAAAAAGTTGAAGAAGGTTAGCGCAAGGGAAGAAGGTTAGTGAAGGTTGTAGACTCTTCTAGATAAATTAGGTAAAGATAAATTAAAATATAGAAAATATAAGCTAATAAATTATTTGTAAGAAATAAATTGAGTTACCCCTTTAGCTTAAAGAAATTATTGGTTAAAAAATCTACTTTATTTTATATGAAATTAAAATTTATTTACAAAGCAATTTAACAATTTTTTGGAAGTAACTTCTAGCAATAATTGTGACTTTTAACCCTGTTCAGAAACTTTTCAAGTGCAATTAACTAAATCTTTCATTAATTTTCTATCAGATAGATACACTTTCTCTAGTTGCACACTTCCTTGCAAAATCATAATACTCTTCTAAGGAACTATATCAAAATACTCAAGACTTGAGCATAAGAAAGAGGTGCAGCACAAAAGGCAATAAATTCAATTTCGAAATTTAAATTTGAAATTTTTCTCTGTCTGCATTTCCACTGCAAATAATTGTTAAAAGTGCGAGAGCAAGAGAGACAGAAAAGAAAAGAGTGGGAGAGTGGAAGAGTGAAGGAGAATGGTAGCCAGCAGACCGGCAACAAATGGTCTTTCCAGGCAATTGCATTTATGGCCAAAAGGCGATAAATGGGCCCGGCTTTTGGAGCGCAAAGTAACAAACGGATGCCAGGCCAAAAAGCAGAAAAGCACAAGTGCAAAGAAACGGAGGAAGAAATAGACAGAGAGAGAAAGAGAGAGAGAGAGAGAGAGAGAAGAGCAACCGCAATTCAAGTCCACTAAACGTAACTCCACCAAAAAACCGGACAGTTAGTTGTCAGGCAGACTGTCAGACAGACGGACGAGCAGCAGGCAAGGGAAGCTGTGAAAATTTGAATATGAAATGCTGTCTGGCCAGAGGGCCACAACTGGCACATCGATTGGCACATCCCGACAGCCCGACAGCACGACAATCTGACAATCCGACATCCCAACAACGGCACTTACATAATCCGCCTCCCTGATCAACTGTAATTGCTGCGTCACCAGGATGATGCTGCGGTTCGACTTGAGTAGCATCTGGCGCACACATTGCTCGAAAACGTGGCTGCCCACCTCATTGTCCAGCGATGACAGTGGATCGTCCTAGAATAGAAAATTGCATTTCAATATGTTCACTTGACAGTGGGTGTGGCAGGATTGCTGGCAAATTGACATAGTTATGTATGTCACAGTAAGTTCGATTGGAATTTTATTTTATTATTAAATGGGATAAAGAGATTAATATGAGTTGAGTTGTTCAATTGGATTGTTGCTATAATTATGCTTAATAGCGATGAAGTTTGTTGAGTTTGTACTTTGTTATTGTCATCAAACATATGATTATATGTATAGTTATGATCTTGTAAATAAATATGTTGGTATTGTGTAAATTTAACGACTTTAAATTCATGTTTAATCGCTGCAAATCTATTGAAAATCTACAAATATTTCCTTTCTCTGGATTTGCTACTTTTATTTAAGTTAAAAATTTCTCTTTTATGTAATTTAAATATTACTTATAATTATTTTAAAAAGCTGTCCAGTCTTGAACATTTTTTCTCTACCATAATTGTGGGATCGGTTCGCAACACTAGTTTTAATTAAATATCGATATCAATCGTATCATCAAGTATTATCGAGTATTATCGTATAAGTGAAGTTGCGATGCAACTCTGCAATCGCAGTATTTTATTTTTCTTAACAATCTATCGAAATGAAGAGAGTCGATTTGAGAATGTCAGCTGTGTTGGTTGTGTGCTCAAGCTCCTTATTTCTTTAATTATTCAAAACGCATTTAATTTCACAATTAGTAATAAACTCTCATGTTATAAAACTAAACTAAATTCTCGGTGTTTCATTTAAAGTAAACGAGACGGCAATCGACCATCCTACATTATAAATCACGCTTATCTATGTTTGTGCTACACAATATTATACAACCACTGCACTTGGGGCTTAATTTACAACCTAATCACTTAGAAAATTCCAATTTATATAGCCTGCATTAAAAACTTTTCATATTCGCATGAGAAAAACAAGTCGTATTTTTGCTGCGTGCCATAAAACTGAACTCTTCCGCCACAATGTGTCGTCTTCATGTGCGATTTTATGGCAACTTTGAACTTTAAACGCGCTGCGCACATTTTACGATCATCCGCCCACGCACGATGCAATCGCATCACATCGCATGGCATCGCACATAAAGCTCAACGAGGCGTCCGATTGGCATGCAGTTAATCCGCAACAATCGAACTAAAAACAGCATCGCTGTCCTTGGCCTTGGAGAGTAGCTCCTAGAAGTACTTACCATAATGACCACATTGGCCGATGAATATATTGCACGTGCTATGGCGATACGCTGCCTTTGTCCGCCGGACAGATTGATGCCACGCTCGCCGATTATCGTAAAGTCGCCGCTTGGCATTAGTTCAATATCCGGTTTAAGTGCGCAGGCATTGAGCACAAAGTCGTAACGCTTTGGTCGAAACGATTCGCCAAACAATATGTTCTCCCTGATGGTATCATTCAGTAGCCACGGTGTCTGCGGCACATACGATATGGTGCAGTTTCTGCATTAATTAGAGGGGGGAGGGATGGATAAGAAGAATGCATTAAATAGAGTTGATTTAATTAAACGGAATTAAATTATTTTGGGTTGTGGTAAAGATCGTAAAGAGTGCAAAAATGGTTAATAAAAAAGAATTTTATAGCTGCTTCTTTGGTAAAGTTGTTCAGCACTATAGAAACTATATTTACTTAAGAGTTTTTAGTTCTTTTTTTGATCCAAACAAAGGGAGTTTCCAGTTAAACTTAACAGTTTCAAAGGCGATGCAAAATTATATTTTTAAAAAGGAAATATACAAAAATCATTCGCATTTTATCGTTTATAAATTTGACTATAAAAACAAAACTTACAGTTGAATTTATGGTAAGACCTGGCATAACTTAATGTAATTTTTTAACTACAAAATATTCGCTTAATCTTTGATATAAAAATATATATTTTAAAAGAAAATACTTTCATATAAATATAGTAATAAATTTCCTTATAATATAATAATAAACAATTATAGGAAGTCTTCGTAGAACTCTACACTCCCATTGCTCCTAGACACGTATATCCGCTTCCAAATGAGCTCGTTCTCCATGCAAATACCCATACCAAGCCCGAATTACAACGCTTTGCCAACTAAGCTTAGCTAAACTGTAGTTTAGTTCACATGTCCCTAGGCTATAAACTTTCACCGTTAATCAACACAGCACACTCACACACACACGCACAGAGAGCAGCTTTCGCTTTTACGTGACATCGCTAATTATCGCAAATGCGAATGACTTCAATTAATTAGCTGCAATTTGGTTAAGCAGCTTAAATGATAACTTTCGCTGCATAAACCGCACAGCAAGGCATGCAGAAACACACGCACACACAAGCACACACACATACAATGAGTACACTTAACTACACTACAATCACACACACACTCGCGGCCTAATTAAGTCACTCGCGTGAGGTGCAGATAAAGTGATTGGTTTTCTTGGCAGACCACAGAGCGCGACTGCAGACCACGGACTTGCGACCAGGCCCACTGTAATCGCCTGTCAAATTATTTCAAATACACACACACACACGCATATGTACACAACGATAACCATAGGCAACTATAACGCTATTCACAAACTGTCATAATGATGGCTAATGCAGCCGCACTTCTGCGGTTTACGAGTTTCTTGAGTTAATTGAATTACCAATTGTTGCTCGAGATGCGGAACGAGATTTGTTTGATTTGCAGCCAGCAATGCAAACATCATGATTGACAACACTATGAAGATAATCCATGAAAACTATAAGCTGAACATTAAAGCCTTAAAACAAGAAATTCTGTGTTTAAGGTAAGTTTTAAATGATTTTTAGAGTAGATTTCTTCCTACTTTCAGGAATACAAGCTTAGAATAAGAAAACTTGAAAGATTGATATGGATGTAATAAAGTTAAAGAAGAGAAGTAATAGTGAAAAGTTGAAGAGGCAAAAGAAGTATAAGTCAAAGATAGAACAACAAGTAAAAATACTCCGATTAAGTGATGAGGGCAGATGTTAAAAAATATATTAAACTTGAACATAAATAAATCACAAAATAATTTTTTATGAAATGAGGAAAAAATTAAATATATTATTAAGAATATGACAAATTTTCAAGGAAAGGGAATATTTTCTAAAATAATACTAGATATATTATAGCTCTACATATTAACTATATTAAGAACAACCTAAATTAATTCGATCGTCAATCAGTACATTTCTTAATCAATCGATCTACGATCCATCTCGTATAATCTCTAACAAAAAAGAACCTCAACATGTTGAATATGCAATTTCAATAAAAAATATGTTATTAATATAATTTAAAGTCTTTCAAGTGTGTTCCATAATCGTAAAGATATTTGAACACAATATTTAGCTTGATAAGATTCTTCAATTCATTCAAATCAAATTAAATTCATAAATTTCTGAAACCATAACTTAATTTCGTATAAACTTATTGCTTTTCAGTGACGAATATGTAGAAATCATGTCGAAATGATTAAGCTGCTTGTCAGTTTAAGTGAACTTTTGTTCGCAGTGACCGCTTAACGCTGCGCGTAAGTCACATTACGTATGCGCCCCGTTGACCCGCTTAAGCAAAACGCAGAGCAATTCACAGCGAGTCGTCACACACACCACACACACACACTCACAAACACGGGCCATTAAATCACACTTTGCACCTCATATCAAACAGAACTTGGACGCGCAGTGAGCTTAGACATGGATGCCACCTTGTACGTCTCCCTTGTCCCTCTCCTTGTTCCTCTCCCTTGTCCCTTCCCCATGTCCCTCCCCCTTATCCTACCCCTTGTCCTTCTCCCTGCTCTTGCCTGGTATCGTTATATCGTCGTCTGGCAGCTGAAAATCACAAAAGCGCACACACTTAACAATCGTTAAGTTCACGTGGCTTCTGCAATCTATGCCACAGTCCGTGTGTGTGCAGCCCTACAATAAATTGCCAAGCCAAAAACGACAGAGACGGAGAGAGAGAGAGAGAGAGAGGAGAGAGGCATGAGCGAGACAGAGCTCGAACAACACAGACATTTATTACAGTAATTGAAATTATTGCACATTTTGCGTTTGCCAAGGCGGAACGAATAAAGAAGAGAGGGGCAGCGGGGCAGCAGAGTAAAAATCAACAGGAGCAGCCAAGGCGCATCCTGGCTGCAGCTGCGGCTGCGGATGCGGCACACTCAGCTCCATTCGCCAGGCGGCTGCTGCTGCTGCTGCTGCTGGTGTGTGCGATTTTTGCTTGTTAAATGCATTTTTATATGGCAAGCCACGCCTTCGCTTTGCTCGGGCACTTTGTTACAGGCGAAGTGTGTGCCCTTGCCCCCTTCCTCCTCCCCTCCTCTTCCCCCTTTCTTCTGCTCTGGCAACTTGCCTTTCTCAGCTTTTATTTTATGTGCAATAAAATTAACATATACAGACATTTTGTGATAAATTACCGCATCACGTGATGCGCCTGGAAACGACTGTAAAAATATGTTGAATGACTGCGGCGACGCTGACGTCGACGTCGACGTCGACGCTGACTGCACCATTGCCTTCGACGACTTCAGCGATTGGTTGCATTTAATTTTGCATTCCCGGCAAAAGTTGTGCTGATTTTTTGGTATGTTTTGCAATAAAATAATGTTAATTTTTTTATATTTAAATTTAAATAAAATTTCAGTTTTATATTTCAAATTCCTATAAGCATTTCCCTCCTCGCTTACAGCATATCTTGCTGTCGTTACAACCTGTCTTGCAAATTGTTGCGCATTTTACGCTACACGTCGCATTAAGTGCCACAAGACGCATGCGGCATGCAACATGCGGCATGCCACTGACGACTGACGCCAGAGTTGTCCCAGTTTTCTACCAGGCTTCGCCCTGGCGCATTAACTTTCGCGTTCATTCATTTAAATTTACACCAAGCTGCAAAAGGTGCAACGGTGCGTATGCGTGATGCCGTGCGCCTCACAATGCTTTTGTCTGGCAGCGTGACTGTGTATTCTTGCCGCAGTAAAATGCAAATTAACTTAGCTAATTGATTAGCAATAAATTTAATCGATGAGAAAGTTTAAGCTGAACTTGATGGGAGAATTAATGTTCTTACTCTTAATTTACATGGCAGCGGCAGAGAATACTTAAATGAACAGTGTACTTGGTATAGAAAATTCTTTTAGTATACAAATTTAAATTGGAAATGAAGTAAATACAGTAAATCATATTTTATATTAGATATATACATTTAAAAATTCAATAAAAATTGAAAATAAACTTCAGTAAAGAACCCAAGAAAACAAACAGAATTTTAAATGAGTAGACAAGGTATTGTCGAAATAAAGTACAGATCTAAAAGGGGTTCTTTATTTTGAAGTTATATTAAAGAGCTCAGCAACTTATTCTATAAACAGATCTTTATAATGCTCAACTATTTTTCGCGCCTAAGCGTCATTTTAAACTTGCTTTTGCTTTATTTCCCGCCTTCATTTTGCTGCTGCTGTTGTGCTGCTCATTTGACATTTTGCGCTGGCTTAGATTACGCACGTTTTGCCTCGTTGTGCCCGTTAGCCAAGTAGACGTGCAGGAGGTGATTGGGCGGGGAGAAGGAGGAAGGGGGGGGACAACTAACTACCGCTATGCTGACACGCCCCCAAGTAAATATTTGAATTATTTATGTACCATTTTCCGTTGTGTCAACAACAGCCTTGACTCCTGCCTCTGCTGCTGCTGATGCTGCAAGGACCTAAAGTAGGAGTAGGGCAGCTGGTGGAAGGCGTGAGTAGCAAGCGAGTGGGGGAGAGGGGAGGCATGGCCTGCCCCTAGTTTGTTTGCTCATTTAACGGCATTTAATTGCATAATTTTTGCGCTACACTCAAATTAATTAGCCAACCTGTGCGCACTATTCACACTCACATTCATAAATTGGCCCCCGCTGGCAGTTAAGCAGATGATTCAAGGTTAGAAAACTTTAATTGGAGCCGACATTTGTTTTAGCCACTCACTCGCTCAGCACTTGTATAAACAATGGGCCTCAGAACGCACCATGCAGGCAGGCATCACATTCGTCTGTTTTCACACTCGGTTACGTTTAATTAAAGTTTTCCAATTGTTCGTATGACCCCCTGCCCCCTTCCCCCCTGCTGCTCTGTTACATCTTCCATGCTGGCTGGCAATTTGGTTAAGCATACAAAGCAAGCTGCTTGCAAGTTTTCCCAGTTAAGTTCTAGTTCAGTTTTCGGTTTTCTTGGCCTTCAAGCAAAGCCATAAATAAAATGCAATAAGCTCGAACGCATCTCCTGCAGTTCCAATTTCAGTCACGCCCACAGCCCCCCTTCCCATATTTCCTTTCCGACGCCTTTGGCAAACGTTTTCAATAAATTTCCTTACACTCACACGCACACACACACATAAATAAACTTATACATACACGTGTATTTGTGTAACATTTCGCATTGCGATTCGCAAGTTGCGATTTCGTTTTCATTTTCGTTGCCTACTTTTAGGGCTGCCATTGAAATGCATTGGCATAATATGCGTTCAATATGCAGCGCAGTGATGCCTTTGAACATGCCTATAGATGTAGCTCCCGACTATGCTATATGCTATATACAACTCTGGCAGGCACATTAAGTGTTCAAAATTTATTGCCAAGCGGGGGAAATTGGGGGAAATGGGCCATACGAGTTCCTGCTGTTTTCCCATTTATTTTCACATTTATTTATTGTACTACATTCAATTTGAAGTGTATTGAAATGCACTTGGCATACCTGGTATTATTTTTTGGCAAGTGAGAAGCACAATTGCCTAGGATACTGTTCGAAGAAGGTAGAAAGTGTGAGAGTTCGAGATATCATAGGTGAAATGAGGTAAGAACTAGCAACCGAAGAGACAGGAGTGAAGAGGAGTTGGGCAGTTGAGAAAGAGACCTTTGATAGCGAGGTATCTAGACATCAATTAAGAGAAATACGTAGTTAAGTCTACGCTGCACTCAAATAGCAGAAAAAGACAGGGAGAAGCTTAAAAACTTAATTAAAAAATAATTCCAGCGCCGTAAGAAAACAGCAAACAAAAACATAAAGCAAAATGCAGAGGACAATCTTGTACTCACTTATGCCAGAACATATTCCCCGCCAGCAGCGGCATCTCCATGAGCAGCGCCGAGAGCAGCGACGTCTTGCCGCTGCCATTCTTGCCCACAATGATGGTCAGCCTGCCCTTGGGTATGGCCATCTCCGGGACATGCAGCTGCACTTGGGCCACGCTGCGTTGTGACTGCCAGGAGAAGAGACCGTCGTTGATTGAGACGGCAATGTCGTCGGGCATCTTCAGCAGCAGCGAATCACGCCGCCAGCTGTCCGAGTTGCGAGCCCGCAGCACGGAGAACTCCAGTGGCTTCTCGGCGGTGCCGCCAAACAATTTGGGTGGCCTGATGGCCACGTAGGGAGTATTGCGCAGCAACTCACGACGCTGTTGCACCACCTGATGGTGACCCACAACGGGGTCAGCTGGCGACACTGCTGGCGGCGGTGGCGGCAGCGCAGGCGCTGCATCCTCTGCCGTGGGCTCGCCATTGGCCTGTAGCAGCGGCGTAATGGGCTCGGATTGAGCCAGAGGCGCAGGCGAAGCTGGCTCCTGTGGTATGCAGATACGCAATGCTTGACGCTGCTCATTCCGTCGATTCTCCGCCTGCGCCGTACGCAACGTCATGTTCGACTTCTCCTGCGTCTCGTACATGTCCAGCGAAGCGTCGCTTTTGCTCAGTATGCGTGCCATGTTGCGGATACCCTCAAACTGCTTCTGTATCTCGGGTGCATGCAGGAAACGCTCCAGACGACGCGTCGACACGCGTGCCGCAATGATGATGGGCACCGTGATGGGAAAGATGAGCAGCGGCACAGTAAGCTGCTGGAACAGCGCCAAGGCGGAGAACAGGTGACTAGCGCTGAAGTCATGGCGTGTATCCTTCGGCAGGCAGACATAGACGGTCAGGGTCACAAAGGTCACCAGCACCGTGGAAATGTGCGTCAAAATGTCTAGAAAGAGAAGGTGGAAAGCAGGTTAAGGAAGAAGGATAAGGAAACTTAAAAAAGTAATACATATTTCTTCATTTTTCGAGAATTCTCTTAAATAATTTTTTTTTTTTTTTTTTTTAAATAACATTTTAGCTGACTCGAGGTCAATATCGGTTCGACTTCTGCATCATAGCTTATCTAGTCGATATTATTGTCGATATTATTGCTTATCACGCTTATTTATTTTTTTTTATTAAAATCAATTCCTAACTTACTCATTAATGTCCAGAAGAAGGCATCCTTATAGAGATACTTCAATTCCTTCTTGCGTGCCGCTTGTATCTTCTTGAGAAACACATCATCCCAGGCATTGAGTTTAATTATTTTTATGCCTATCAATGCATCGTGTATTTTCTTCAGACGTTCATCGGTGTATTTCTGCAAGGAAGTTTACAGATTAATGTAGAATATAAATGAATTTAATAATTTAATCTAAGCTCTTATTATATATACAAATTGTTATATTGAAAGATTTTGCAACTAAACAGAACATCAAGTATTACTTCCACCCTCTCCAACCTCTTCAAACTTAACTGTAATCAAAATAATTCTTCATTCATTGCCAGCTTTGTGCTCATTTCAAACTAATAAAACGTACACACAGGAAACTGGCATTGGTTGTACGTAAGTAACTGGCCAGCAGCACGAACCAGAGAACAGAACTGGCCCAAAGCCAGAAACCGAAATTCAATTAACTGAAGTTGACCAGCCTGGCAATAACTTTAAATTGACCACAAATCTGTTAACAGGAAACTTTTAATGAGCCGACAGCAGCAACAACAGCTCAGCCAAAGTTACACAGTGAGCAGAGAAGGGAGAAAGAGAGGGAAGAGAAAGAGAGGGGATGCTCTGTATATCCCACAAACAAATTCAGAACTCGAGGCGAAATGGCAAACAAAACTGACCAGCACAATGCAAAAATCAAACAGCCTGTCCTGCCCACTCTTTCTAAAACATCTCTCTCTCTCCCCTCTTTTCTCTCTCTCTCCAACTCTCTCTCTCTCTCTTATACATGCTGGTTCACAGTGCGTACCATTTTGTGCTCACGAAATCTGAGAATATTAAATGTATTTCAATGCCATTGTTTTGTGTCTTAATTAAATTCCATTTGATATTGGATTAAGTGCGACGACAGGCAGAGAGACACAGACACGGAAGATTTCACCCATCGATGGCATCATACTTACCGCTATCAAGTGACCATTGTTGGACATCGCCTTGCCGATGAGAAACTGCAGCGGGGTCATTATGAGTATGCACACAATGGCTCCAATCACTGCACTTATGCCCAGCTTCAGATACAGCAGATAGATGACGATGGCAATCTGCAAATGCAAATGCAAATGAAAGTGTAAATGTATATACTCATATACAAACATATACATATTAAATATATATCATATTATATATGTATGTATGTTGCTAGGGAACATGTCTGGCATTCAATTGATTTGTTTATGCAAATTTTGCAGACACTGCAAGCCCAAGAGATAATTAAGTTGTAAGTAAATTATTTGGTTATTTTACGTAAGCCTTGAACAACACTCCCTCTCCTTCTCTCTCTCTCTCTCACAAATATATATATGCTTCTGTGGTCCTTTCATACAACTAAGTTGAGGCTGAGTCGAACTGCAATGCAATCCAGGACTAGGAGCAGGACATCAGACATCGTGTGTAATTATTTGCAAGTGACAAATTTCTCTGGTATTTCTATTCAGCTGCTCTACGATATTTGGAGATAACTTTCAATAGAGGGAGCTTCAATCAAGCACAGTCTATAATTATTAAACTATAAAGAATTGGCTTTAATAAAATGTTATATGATTAATATAAAATACCGGTCTGACTATTTTATTCTAAGTTATAAACATCATATTATGTTCATATTTAAATATTATCATACTACTTTTTTTATATTATATTTATTAAGAGAAGAATCCGTACATAATATTATTATCATAATACTACGTTAAACTTAAACTTTAAACTTTAGGAACATCAAATTTCCCTAAAAAAACTAGACTAAATACAAACTTATTCTGGCGTATCTAGCTTATTATCTTTCATAAATGTTTTTGTTGAAATTTTCAACAATCATAACATAAAAGTAACTGTATTTCAATTTATATTTATTTGTATTACTTGTAGAGATCTCTCAAATATGAAATGCTGAATATACTCGTACATATGTACATACAAGAGAAGGCACTCTGACCATTCAAACATTACCAAATTCATGTTAGCCCAACTCCTGCCTCATTGATGAGCTACGTACCATCTACATTTGTGCGCTTATTAACTGCCATTGTAATGTATAATCTCTTCGACAAATTCCAGTCGAATATGCTGCAAATCAGATGTATCTTCATCCGTTCACTACTATTATATCGATGCAACTTAAATGTTAATTAATTTTTTACGCAGTAATGTCAAAATACAAATGCCCAGGCCACTTTGGTCATGGTCGTGACTCTAGCTTGGGCTTCATACTCTGTTCACTGTTCTCCAGCAAATCCGATTGGAATCGAACTGCATACAAACGAGTAAATTATAATGCAGCTGTTGCCGTTGCCATTGGACAATTCCACAGCACGCAAATCCTAAGCCTCTTGCCAAAGCATTCATTTCGAGACTCGGTCCAAGTGGGTCCCCAAGTAAATACAACCTCATGGCTAATTATGCCAAAATGTGTACACACATGGGCCACACTCGGGCCACACTCGAGCCACACTGGGGCACACAAGTCTGCACACACCTCCATTTAATGTGAATTAATTATGCGTTTATCTGTTGCTTGTGTGTGTGTGCGTATCATATATGATGATCCAATGGTCCAAATTGCATAAAACTATTATAGGAGGTGTAAATTATTGGGGAATATTTTAGATTACATAAACACACTATATATTTTCTAGGTAAAAGTTAATAGGAACTTAATTCTTTGATATGTTTCAAAGAAGTAAAGTAATTGGAAATGAAGCTTCATTTGTTGCAGATTCCTTAAGCGATGCTTCTGAAAATGAAGTAAGACGTACTGCAGAAGAACATCTTAATTACTTACTTATCGTTGAATTTTAACTATTAATTTCAAGTTTATTTCCAAAGAACTAAATAACTTATGCTTCGGCTTATGAAGTCTTCAAAATCGATAATAAAATTATTATATATAATAAATACTTCATAATTTGTTTGTCATTTTTATATATATAGCATATTTATTCTTACTACCTTTTTATATACTAATGTATATCTTCTATATGATTTTTTTTCTTCTGCTTCTTTTATTTCCTTCTCATATTTCTACACACCTTCGCATATGTCCATCAGACAGCTTATACTTTAAGCCCTAATGTATTTATATCACTTCATCACTTTGCAAATACATAATAATTCCCTTAACTCTCTGCATACATATTTCAATACCTTCTTCACACATACATATCTACAAATGCCGAAGGCCTTTCCAAATATTTGTACAACGCTTTGCATTGACATTTAAATGCAAAGTGCAAATAAAATTGCAAATCGCTTTTCTCAGATTTGTTTGTAGTTTGTAAGAAATTGCGCAAATATAAAATACAAATCAAATGCACTTGCAATTTATAGACGAGCAATTACGCCATGAGATAATAAATCTGCAGTCTACACTCTGATTAAAGCAGCAGCAGCATCGTAAATAAATAAATAAGCTTTGAGTGAAAATTCTGCCAGCGAAAATGGCACACAAGATGCTCGTAAATAACTTTTAATTTTTGTGCATATCCCCCCCCCCCCCCTGGCCTGCCTGATACGAACCTTGAACGGAATGGCCCAGGCGTAGTGAGAGATCCAGAAGAATTGCATTATGTTGAGCGTATCCTCCGTCATGTGGTTCGTGATGGCGCCGATATCGTGAAGACCTTGAATAGGTGCAGAAAAGGAAGAAGAAAGAAGGAAGTTATTTAAAGTAGGAAGCAGCTTTAAAAGGGGTTTTTTTTAAATAAGAATTTTTATATAATATAAGAAGTTGTAATATATTAATAAAATGTATTAAACAAGCGCACAATATTCCAACCTTTTACTACATTTTATTAATAATTCAAAAGGTATAATTAGCAAAGTAAATTGAGCAGTTTAATCCAAGTTTAGCTTCAAAAAACAAACAAAAATGTATGTTTAACTCGATATATATCGAATCATTTGCCCTGTCAGCTCGATAACTAAACAAACGGTACTCTAATCGCAACACCGTTACAAAAGTACTCAGACTGTCTAGTCCCAAATTGAATGAACCTCGAGTGCGCTGCTAACTTTTATGCTGAACTGATTGAAATGAAGCCAATCTAGAGGAGAGAGGGCCGAATAATTCGATCATAAAAGCCCGTGTGGCGGCAGTAAACCCAAGAAGAGGGAGAGTAGAGGAGATAGAGGAGGGGAGAAAGCAAAGGGAGAAGAGGTAAGCGAGGGTTAAACGAGCTAAGCTGATCGAAAAGCAATTTGTCTTTACGGCAGACGAAAAATGCTCTAATCGTATCTAAAAACAAATGCTACATGTACTGCGACAACAACGACAAATGTGCCGGGGGGTGAGCGGTGAGGGTTGGTCAACAATTGGGCGCAGCCACGTCCATTTAAGCCAATTACACGTGGACACTTGGTGCGGTGTGTGCCAAGCAAACACTTCGTCCGTAAAACTTTCAATTAACACCAAACGCACATTTGCCAGCAGCAGAGAGGGTAGGCGATTAGGGTAAAGAGGTAGGAGAGGGAGGAAGGAGCAGGAGAGAGGGGAGTGAGGGAGCAAGAGAGAGAGAGAGGGGGAGAGAGAGAGAGGGACAGCAACAAAAGCGTGTTATATTCACCGCCTGAACGCTCCGTTTGTTCTTGTGCATTGGGAGTCAACTTAATGTCGCCATTCTGTTGCACAACTCTGGCCGTAGGGTTGCCACTGCCACCACCATCACCACCAGCGCCAGCGCCAGCAGCATCATCAGCGGCAGGAGCACCACCAAAACCAGCACTGCCGGCATTTAGAAGCAAACTTTTGCGATAAATTAGCCCCTGAAGCGATGTTTTAATCCTGATGCCCGTCATATTGAGCACATGCGTCGAGGCCTGCGACAATGCGGCCTGCGCCAGTGCGGCCAGCAGCACCAGCCAAGCAATGCTCCAGCCATTTGTTAGCAAATCCGACCAGCTGGCATAGTAAATTCTCACGCTATGCTGCCCGATGCCAATCGCCAGACCAAAGGGCCCACCTCCGTTGTCAACATCAACATCATCATTATCATAGTAAACAGGGTTATCAGCATCGGCAGCATCGCCAGCAATGCCATTGACATCGACATCGACAGCATCTGTGGCCGCATTCGGGTTAGTGCCCAATCCCTCCGCAACCTGTGCCCGTGCCTGGGCGTACAGTCCTTCAATATATTGCACTATTTGCTGTATGGCAAGTGGACCAATCAATGCAAATAAATCACCGCACAACTTTAGAATGCCGCCCAGTGCAAACATGCGCCAACTGTTCTTTATATAACAGTACCACAGGGAGGGCGGGGAACTCGACTTTTTCTGCAAAAAAAAAGAAGAGAACAGGAATCGATGATGCCAAAGAAGTGAGTAGGCAATAGTTTATACAATAAATCACATAATATAGTGTTAGTAGGGTCATAATGAGACTCTGATGATCATATGTGAAGTGGGGAGGTGGAAAAGAAAGTGTACGAATATAATAATGACAATAATACTTATTAATAATACTAATCATAATAATAATATTATGTAAAAGTAGACACTTTAATCTAATTTCATTAATATCTAATTGAATTACAATACCTAATAGACAAAAGAAAAAATATATTTATATATCCTCCCCATACAAAAATAAATGATTATTAAATTATATTAATATTTTGATAATATAATTCAACTAAAATGAGAATTATAAGAACAGAAAAAGGATAACATAAAATATAAATACTACGCAATTTTATGTCACTTATAATTATTCGAAATATTTATATTCATTAATAATTTTATGTAATAGATAATTCATTTTAGGTATAGAATTAAAACATTCTAGTTGCATTCAGGTAATAGATAAATCATTTTAGAATTTTAAATTAAAAATTTTCATTTTAAAAACTTGAGAAAACCTTTATTAATTTATAAGACTGATAACATCAAAGTATATCTTTCAAACCATATGCACATAGTTATTTAAAATCCACTCCTTCCTTAAACTGTTAAAAACCTTATCCTTCCCATGCCGGATGCATTTTGCTTTATATATATATATTTTTACATTACGTATACGCCATGCAGTTTGTATTAACTGTAATTAATAAGCACATTAATGCCAGACGCTTAATACGTTATTTGGCTGCTTCACACTTCGCTTTATCATAAAAATAGCACAATATTTCGCATATAAATAACCATTAAAAAGACTGGCTTAAGTTAGCATTGCAACGACTGTGTGATACTCTGCTTGAGTGATAAGCAAGTTAAAAATTGTTACTTTAAAGGTCGTTGAAACCTTGGGGGGGGACCTTTTAATACTGTATAGAGCTTATTTATAGTAAAATAATAGGTTATAACTATAGGTTTAAGGGCATAAATTGGATCCCTATTTATAAAGGGTATCTATAAAATCTCCCTTTAAATTATGGTTTGCAAACATTTTAAAAAAATGTTATACTAAAATCCATTTTTTTGCACTTAGACTAACATTCTTTGAATCAGAATACGCAGTTCTTTGTCATTTCATCAAATACCCCTTTTGCTTATCTCACTCTCTCTCTCTTTCCCCCTCTTTACTGTTTCCCTCTTTCTCTATCTATCTCTGTCTCTTTGCTGATAAGTACAGGGCATCAATAACAAACAATGACAAAACTTTCACTTTGTTATCAAGCAAAATGGCTGAGTCTCTCTCCAGCTTCATGGGCATCGTTTTTCACATTTCGTTGTACTCATTGTTACAGTTGCTGTTGTTGTTGTTGTTCTGGTTGTTGTTGTTGTTGTTATTTGCATTGATAATTTATTGCCGTTGGGCAACGACAGCATTGCATTTAAATAAATAATTAAGCAATTTGCTTGTTGTGCTTTTCGCAAATGAAATACAATATTTTCTTAATGGAAATTCAACAGAGCCCAATGCCAGCTCGTGCTTTTCCACATTTCCCCCATTCGCTCTCCCTCCGCTCTCTCTCTCTCTCTCCTTGCTCACCATGCAGACCTGAAGAGAAGACTCAATTGTAACTGGTTGTTGTTTTTTTATATTTTTTGGCCAACAGCATTTAATTATTTATGCTTAAAATGTATGCTTTTTAATTAAATGACGCTTAATGCGTGAAGTTTGCGTTTAATGCATTCAAATATGGGTTATTTGCCACAGTGAACACTGCTGCTGACTGACAGCTTTCAGAAAGCTGATGGCTGAAACATATTTAAAATTCATTTAACATTTTCCGACACTGAATAAGTAACTTTACTCATATTAATATTTATGCATATTTTACTGATTCCTTTTAAGACTGTTGTATGACTGTTGGTGTTAGGCTGCACTTACTGTACTTATTTTAATCGAGTTTGGTTGCAAATTTATTGTCTTAAATTCTCCAAGTGAACGCTTCAGTAGAAATACTTAACTTTATTTACGATGGACAAGTTTCTTTTAATATAAATTGAAATGCTTTAATGCATTGTTCAATATTATTGGCTTTAAGATTGAAGACTTTACTACTTATTAACTTTCATATTGATATATCAAAATATTATATAATTATTTAATTGAATTATAATTTATTTAAGAATAAATACTTCTTTTTTCAATATACGTAACTTAATAATTGAGGCTTCACTAAAATCACTTTGAGCTTTATTTAATTAAGAAAGATTAATATTATCTTTATTTTACCATAACCTACAAAAAACTCACCACTTTCTCCGTGTAGATATACAAAAATCGATCATAATGCGCCCTAGCGCTATCCTCCAGTCGCATATGACCGAGATCCTCCAGTTCGAGGGGTTCCTTATAGCCCAGCCAGAGCAGGGAGTTGAGCCACCAGAAGCAAGTCTTGGAGTAGAAGGTAGCCAGTGTGTGCTTATATCCAATGCGATCGTAGTCCTCCAGGTAATCGTCGCGATAGCGCTGCAAGTAATACAAGTTGTTGTATACTCTTATAAACATTGTGTATGATATCTTAACTCCCTACAGTTTCTTAAATTAAGTTTAAACAGAGTCCCAACAAACCACACATCTTGCAAACGTTTTTCTGGCGCATTTCAGGCACAACAAAGGCCGAACAAAAGCCTAGTCCAAAACTGGACCATAACTCAGAGGGCAACTTAGCAACTGGTCTTAAGTTTTTCCAACAGATTTCATTTCACAATGCAAGCCTCCCTTCTTTTTTCTTTCCCTTTCTATCTACCGACCCTGGCTGACACTAGACTTGCGCCAACAAAAAGACAAGATGACACTTTGTAGCCTTGCTTGCATGTGTTACTGTCACTTGTAGTGAGCTACCCTATGAAGATGTGAATAAAGGGTAATTCAAAGAGTATATAGAGAAGAAAAGAAGAAAGAATCAAGAATAATTGTAAAATATTGATTGTGATAATTCTTTAATCATTTGCATAGGGTGTTCGGTGGTTCATCTAATTTGAATGTGAAATAAATATTCAACGAATAAAGTCAATATTACTTAAACTTTGTTGAAGACTATTGACAAATATTTGAATTGAATAATTAATTGAATAATTGCTTATGTAGCTGAGGTACGAGGGTCGTTTGATAAGTCCGTGACTTTTTGTATTTGCCGCGCACCTGCTCTAAATACAACACTGCTCCTGTAGCAGTTATGATTAACAGTGACTGTAAATTTGAGCTGGTTTTTGGTTTGCGTTTTATAGGCATTGAAAGCAGACGATCTCGATCCCATTTTCGTTAAAATTCACGAGATTCAGCTTCACTTATAAGGCCTTGAGATAACCTGCTTTAATGCCTATAAAGAATTTCAAAATTTTACAGTCAGCTGTTAATCGATAACTGCTGACAGGAGCAGTGTTGTATTTAGAGCAGGTGCGCGGCAAATACAAAAAGTCACGGACTTATCAAACGACCCTCGTAAAAGTATCGACGGTACATAAATTCGTTGAGATAAGTTTAAAGTTTTTATGTGCTAAACAAATTCACTTCATTATGAGGTATTAAATAGTCTATCTTTTATTTTAAGTTAAATTTCAAAGAGATCATTTGTATCAGTCAATCTTTATCAAGAATCTATTGAAAAGAAAGGTTTGAAGATATTTAAAATTCATGTTGCTGAAGACAATAATTAACAATGCAGGGTATTACCTAGTGTACCTTCTATACTTCTCCTATACATTCGTGTAGTTGTTGTTTTTGGCATGCAACACGTTTTGTGTGCTGCTCAACGCCTTAACAATGGCACTTCGTCTGGACGGACGGACTGCTTGGCTTTTCTTTTGCCAGCCTTTTGTTCAGTTGCAGTTGGGCAGTTGTTGTTGTTGTTGTTGCCAGCTTGGCAGTTGTTGTGGCATTTGTTGCACTTAAGCATCTCGTGTGGCTCGCAAGCTGTCGCTTTTGCGGCGCCCTGCCGCATGCGGTCAAGCACGCAACGCCTTGAAGCATGCAAACACTTTTGGCATAAATAAAATATTTGCCAAAATGCGCTTTGAGAGGTAGAGAGAAAGAGAGGGAAGGGGGTGGAGTGAAGGCAGAGCAAATCTGCGCTTAACCTCAATTAAAATGTAAACATATTAAAATCCCAGTGTAGAGCTTACAATTGCGCCCCTATGCGACAAGCCCCTCCTTCTCTCCCCCTTGGTAACTTCTCCTCCTACTCAGCTAATCCCCTGTTAAATTAAATAAACCTTTTGCATTGTCATCTCAGTCAGTCTCGCGTGCCGCTGCCTCACTCTCTCCTTCCTTCCCTCTCTCTCTCCCTCTCTCTGCGACGTCAGTGCGGCTATTTGCTCAGCTAATTTTACGCGCTCTGCCAAAATGCAAATGCCTGCCCTTCTCTCCCGCTCCCACAACAGCCTCTCTCTTTCTCTTCCGCTCAACATCCGTTTTTGAGCATCAACAACAACAATAACAACAACAGCGCGACTCGTTTTCGCATGGCTTGATACCCTGCAAGCACTGGCAATGGGGTAGTAGGGTTGCTTGTATATTATGCACTTCAATTTGGAGTTGAACATTTACAGCGCATCTGTTAGTCACGCATACCCAGCCATCAAACGGACGCAATCTTTGCAGTTGTTTGTATTTTCGGGTTTGTGCTCAACGTTGCATGGCATTATTTGCTCACGCCCCGCTCTTGCTGCCACGCCCACAGTCACGCCACCAACTTCCTTTATTAAAATTATGCACTGCATGGCGGCGCCCAAATTAGGTTGGTGCTGCCTCCGTGTCCCTCTCCCTCCTCCCCTCCATTCTCCATTACTCACATTCTTTCTCGCTCTCTGCCACTGAAGCTTGTGCGGCAAGGCACGTGAAGCGGCATTTTGTCAGTGCCGCAGTTTCCGGTACTTCATCTTTATGAAAGTGGTTAAGATGCAGAGAGAGGGGGAGGGAGAAAGAAGAGAAGGAAGGAGGAGCTTGGGCTGCATGTTGACAAATGCCCCACGCTCAATTGTATGCGAGAGTCTATGGCGATGCTTCCTATCGCAATGACATTCGCCTCTGCACTTGGCCCAACTTTCGCAATCACCTCAAAATGTATAGCATACTGCGGGTCGTCTTTCATGTGGGTACAGCAATTTGCATATGCCCCCAAATTCCCAAATGCACTTTCCCAGCAATAGCGATAGCGAAACTACTGCAATGGGAACTAGAAAGAAGTTACTGATACATTTTAAAAGATATTTCAGACTTTATTCTTATTACTCCCTTTCAATAAGGGTCATATATTTAATGTTCAGAAATAAAACTTGCTAAATTTGGAATAGTTGTTTCATGATAATTCTCTATTTATACCTATCTTTTAACATTTCCTAAAGAAATCTAAACGAAAACCTTACTTGGAACAGCTTTAAAATCATTTTCTTTGCCTTTTTTTCAAGTGGTTCCTTTTCCCAGCAAATCAACTAAAGTTTGGCTTGCCTTTTTGGCTTTTTTTTAGCCTCAGCTGGCATTGATTTGATGTTTGAATATTACTCATACGACATGTGCATGAATATCTCAAAAAGGAAACCCCGTAAGGGAGGAGGTCTCGCTCTTGAGCACATGCCAGCACATAAATTTAGCAGGGGTAGAGATGGAATAGCCGATAAGTAAGCACGTTCTGTTCATGTTTGTGTCAAATTTTTAACTTACTGTTCAACTTGACTTTGGAAACTGTTTGGTAAATATTTGCTATTTCATTTACATAATATGCAATTATGCTGAGAGTGCATTATTATCGCGGGCGTTCTATACAGAAAGAGTATTAAAGAGTATCTGGTCGAAAATTCAGTTCAATGCATCTCTGAATTCTCAATCAGAAAACTGTCAGAGAACCATTTTAAAGACGAAATGTAATCTTTCTAACTACAAAGCGGAAGCCGAAATTTAATTGATAGTTATATATATTATGGTATAGTTTTTATTATACAACACCCCCTTGAAAAGGAAGTATTCCGTGAAGATTCATGTTAAAAGGTTTAAAGGGTATTAAACCTACGACATGCGGATGCTTGCCATTCTTTCTTGTTTCACTTTCAACTGGGCTGCAATGATTAATATTTGATATGCACATTTGTGTAACAAAACACACAAACACATATGCCCGCACACTTTGTATGTGTGTGTTTGTGTGCTGCACCTTAAAGTATGCAACAGCATTAGTGCATTTTGGCTGCTTAACAATGACGAGCGCAAGTCGCAAGTCCAACTTTGGGAGCCGCTTAGCGGCTGTGTTTGTGTGTTTGTATTTGTGCGAGTATAAACAACCGTAAGTTGCACGTTTTATGCGCTGTCCGTGTTCTTTGTTTACCCCCTTCCCCTCCCACTCGGCCTGCTGCCTGCTTTCTTTGCATAGCCAAAAAGGTAAGCAACAAAATCGTCTCATGTAACTTTAATGTTTTTATTTGCTTTGCTACTTTGTGCTGCGCTTATTGCGCTGTGGCTCTTTTCTTTTTCCACTCTTCTTCTTCATCTCCTTCTTATTACTGTTGCTCTGCTCTATCTTTGTGAGTGTGTTTGTGTGTGTGACAGGGTCTGTGTGTCTGTGCGCCGCGTCCTGTGTGGCAACTTTGGATTTCCGGTCTCGAGCGGAAATAATGTCAAGCATGAGGAGACACAAGCACCGAGCAACGTTTCCATCGTCTTCTCCCCCTTCCCCAGCCACAACTTGCACTGTTTAAATATTTAACTAGTTCTCCAGGCAAGTTGTATGTTAATTCGATAACGGGATTTAGCATTCGGACAAGCTCAAAACTGGAAAAGCTCAGTGAAGGAAATCAAAATTAAGCTTAAAGTTGTCAGTTAATCCAAATGGAAAATTACCGTATAAGGGATTAATTGATCGATATTTAAAGGAAGAAATAAATTGTTAAAAAAAAAAAAATAGTCATGGTTACTATAGAAGGTCTATTTTCTAATGATAAAGAGAAGATGTTTCAGGTTTTGTTCCACAGCTTAGCCTAATCTGACTGAACTCCTGAAGAACTTAAACTTTTTAGGTCGGACATTAGTAAACCTCTTTCTTTAGTCATATAAATATGTCACAGAATTATATTTAAATTATTCAGACTCAAATTAACCCCTTAAAACATCATATTTCTTAATAAGGTTACTTTGACATCCCACTTAGACAGTCCATTAAAATCTTCTTTAAAGTATTCCACTAAAATTCTTTTCTTAACTCAGCTTCATATTCCCTTCCCCACTCACCTCTTTATAGATGGTATATCCATCGAAGGCAGCCAGTGTAAGCAGACCGATGGCATTCACAGCAACCAGGCAGGTCTCCAGGCCCAAGGTATCGTCGTAATGCACCACGCCGGCAAGTTCGTCAAAGCGCAGCAGGAACATCACCAGCTCCACAGCGATGCTGCCATACAGGTAGACTGCGAAATCAAAAGGGCATAGATTAATGCTGCTCCCAAATTAAAACTCACACACACACACACTACTACACACACACACTTCTATACGCACCTGTCACCTTTTTGCGTTCGAGCAGACGATGATAGGACATTAGCATAATTGTCAAGAGGACAGCGGCCAAGGAGTTCCATACGGCGCCGGCACCAATGAAAATCAAAACATTTCGTTCCCTTGGCAACGAGTCGAACAGTTCGTTTAGCTGCTCTGCCCGACGCTGGGGCAGCAGACTCCTGGCCAGCTCGAGACTGTTAACGGCCAGCAGGAGCAGCGAAACAGCTGCGCGCAAATTGTGAAATGCTAGCAAAGTTTTATGGCACCTGCAGCGGAAACGGAAATGGAAATGGAAACAGACAAACATAAACGTTAGTACAGTGAGAACAAAAAGTTCACAACACTTGCAAGTCTGTTTATAGATAAGGCGAAGATATTATGAATGCCAAGTGGAGTTTCAGTTGTTTTCGTTGATTTTCTTAGTTTATTTTAAATATAAGGATATGTAGGAAAATATTGTATGTATTTTTTTATAAATAATATATTAATTTATAATTAATTCTTTATCATATACTTTAATATTTAGTTCAGCTTGTAGACATTTTATTCTCTAGCAACATTTTGTTCTACAAACTCCTTTTCAACTCCTGCTGTAAGCACTTGCAGCCAGGTAGGCAACGACTGTAGCCTGTGCGCATACTGACACTGCTAACTGTAGACGGTAAGTAGCCTAAGTAGTGGGCCAAGCGGTGCGCATAAATATTACAATATCAACAATTTTGAGTTTAATTAAGTGAAGTGCCTGGCCAACCAGACAGCACGCCCTGTGTGGTGTCTATGTATATGTGTGTGTGCGAGTGTGTGTGTGTGTGTGTGAAAATGTGAGTGTGTTGTGTGCTTGTTCAAGTGTTCTTTGTAATTGCCACAATTATATTCAAGTGTTTATGCCGCTTCTGCTCCATGTTCTCCTTCTCCCCCCGCTTGTCATGCGACTCTATCCATGTCCAGACTGAGCTTCACGAGCCACGTCTGCCTGGCCATAATCTTAAGTGTGATATATGGCGCCCACTTGACTGGCGCACTTTTTGATTGCATTGCTATAGTGGCGGCGTCGTATTCAAAAATAACCAACAAAGTTTTAATGGGCAATGAAAGTGAGTCGAGATTTGAAGTTGAAGACAAAACTGAGATAGAAATATGCAATTTAAAAGTGAAGATTTTTCTAAAAGAATATATTCGAATATATATTCGAAAAATAAGTATCTGAAGAAACATGATAGAGTAATCTAAAAATATATTATATAAAATTAAAAGTAAAGCAAATTGCAATATTATTGAAATATATTTCATTCCTCTACTGATATTGATATTCATTTTGAATTTCCTCACATAATTGAAAAACATTTTCATTAAACTCTGAAATGGAAACCGACAAATTGAAACCTTTTATTTAATTCTTCTTTTGTATTTGCAACTTCCCCCACAAAAATGATCTATTTAATGATGTGCAAAAATGTGGCATACTTTTTGGGGAGCACAACATGAACATTTGCACATTTGCACACGCAAATGCAGCAGAGGGAAGGGGAATGGGTAAAAGGTGCTACGTTGGCAGGGAAAAGTGCAAACAGTTAACTTGCGTCCGCAATGCCGTTGAAATATTATTTATTGCAAATGCTGTTGCATACTATTTGGCGCAGTGGCGGCTCATATGTGTTTCCAACAGGAATAACAACGGGAACGGTAAACTTCACCTTCCTCTCTCTCCCTTTCTCTCTTCCTTCTGCTCACCAATAAAAACATTTGCAGCTTGATTTTAATTTTTTAGCACGCCGCCAGTTCCTATTTATCTTTTTTCCCGACTGTCTATAAATTTTCGAAATACACCCAGAAAAGAAGGCAGATAGAGGGAGACAGATAAATTTAAGAGGATGAGCGAGACAGATGTCAGACGATCCCTACATATTAATTACTTTTTTGACCGCTCTAAAAGTCCATGAATAATTGATTTCAATTTTTGCAAAAATGTGCACAATACACGTTTTTCGTTTTCGAATTTCGTTTTTGGTTTTTCGATTTTTGGCTTTTCTTGTTTTTGTTTTTCTTGTGTGAAATGAACGAATTTTATGGCCTTTTTTGTTGGCTCTCAGTCGAACAATGTGCATTTAAATGCAGCACACCAAAGAAAGTGATAAAAAATTCAAACCTATTTGAAATTGTTTACTATTTGTAATGCCATGTAAAGGGAGAGATTATCTATGGGGCATATAGATTTTGTTGTATCGAAGAGATTTAACATTTGAGTATAATTCTATTAACTTTACCAAGTTTTAACAAAACAAATAACATTTTCAAAAACAATGCGGTGAAAAAATAGAGAACATAATGTAAAGATAATTGCAGCTTAACACTTGAAAACTTTATAGCTTTTCTACCTACAGGGTATATATCTATCGTGCAGAACACTCTCGAAAACTTTCCCTTTTTTTCAATGCACTTTCATTGTTCATTTTTAGGTTCAGGTGCAGTATTTTTTATTGATGGTCTGTTTGTTTGCACTTGTTGTATTTAAAATTAATAGTCGTTGATTGAAAAGTTTGTGCAAGTCTATAATTTCTACTATGACGGCTTTTTGTTGCTGCTGCTCGTATGTTTGAGTTTTTATTTGCCAAATTGTTGTAGAACATCAAACGTTGATGAATGATAGATGATGAAAATTTAATTATTTTTCACTGGAAATGCTGCAATTTATCAAATTTCAATTACCAAATTCAAGGTTTCAACTACGATTCAATTGTTAAAGGCAACAATGAAATATGTAATTAAAATTTAGGTATATACCATTATTAAAATGTGTAAATCCATAAGTAATTACTATAAATTGTCTTAAAAAAAAGCACTTTAATATTAAAGCCAAGGAAATCATAAATATTTGTATACTGCAATATATTGTACATTATTCAACACTTGCAATAAGTAATTGTATTTTTTTTTCAAACACTTAAGCAAAGACCTTCAAGTGCCAATGGAAACATTGAGAGTCCAGCAAGTGGAAAACAAGTGAAAGCTAGCGAGAACATTGCATCGAATACTAGACACCCTACAAAATAGATTTTATTTTGTAAAATTAATGTGCTTTAATTTTTTTTATTTTATTTATGTATCTTCAAATATATGTATCAAAATTAATCTAAGGCTGCATATCGATACATGCTTACAGTAGCATTTCTAACTATCGCTTAACTTACGAGTATCGATATTAATAGTGTGACCAAAGAACTACTACTGCAGTATTAAATTTAAAAATAAGCAAAAATATCGGTGAGTAACAGACAGTAATTCGAGTTACCCATTATTTAGGGTATTTTAATACCCCAATTACAAATCAAGTCATGGCCAATCGTCTGTAGTGCAATTTATTGCCATCCCGATACAATGGAAATCGCACCAGATTTCCAATGTGTGAAAACCGAACAGAAAACGTGTTCCCATCGCAATCCCACTCAAGCTCTCTCTCTCTCTCTCTTTGATTTAAATTTGTGCTTTGCCAGTTTTCGCAGAGCAAATTAAGAAATCTAATAAAAGTTTCGAATTCGACTCAGAGTAAGCAGGAGCTACACATGCAGCAGAAGGTGATAGAGGTGGAAAAGGGACGGCGATGAAGTCGTGAGTGCACTCTTTTAGCGCTCACTGTTCGAAGTGGAGCAAGCGATTTGTTTATCCAAATGAGCCAAAAATAACTGCAAATTGCAGTTGCACTTGTTGTTGTAGCACTTGTTGTTGTAGCCCATGTTGTTTTTGTTGCTGTGCTACTTGTTGTTTTAGCTCCTGTTGCTGTTGTAGCTGTTGTTGTTGTTGTTGTTGTTGCTGCTGCTGCACTTGCATCTATCGCCTTCGCATGGGGCGCTATATCTCAAGTGCCGGATGTATTATGGTCATTTCGGGAGTTGATTTTTTATGAATGAAACGCGTGCAATGAGTGCACTCGTGAGTGCGCAGTGAATTGTTTGTTTTGCTACCGTTGTTGTTGTTGTTGTTGTCTGCTGCTGTTGTTGATGCATTTAATTCAAAGTGTTTATTGATGCGTTTTCCTCCTCGAAGGGGTGAATTATTTCGTACTTGCAGTTGCTCTCCGAGTTTCTATCGATTCCGGATATCAAAGATATTTTAAATGCATTCAAGTGGTTTGGGGCACTCAGTGACTGAGTGAGTGAGTGTATGCGCGTGTGAGTGTGTGTGTGGCACAAGTTGTGAGTGGATTTATTTTCGGATTTATAATTAATATTATTTCTCAATGAATTTGTAGCACATTCGTATGTTGACTTAGAGCTCAAATAAATTAAAATTTATTGATAATAATAATGGAATACGGTATTGAATAGATGTATAAATAGATGTTTAATAGATATCGTATACAAACTATAGATAGTGAAATACTATACAGCGAACTTATACATATCTTTCTATGATACAATTGTTGTTACAAAAGGGTTGACAAGAAGAAATTGGAGATTGTAGGTAAAAGAGATTCCTCTTGTTCTTTTAACAATTAAACTATTCTCGAACATATATGTATATCCCTGTTTTAGAAGAATTATTTATTTATTTATTTTTAGATAAAAATAAAATACACTAGTTAATTTAGAGCAATAATCTTTTAAATTCACAATAATTTTCACTTTTCCTCTTGTTCATTAAGCTAATTTGAGTGACTGACAAATCACTGTGATCTATTTAAATTGATTGACAGAGTTAATATCTGGGTTGATATCATAAAAACCGCATCGTCATGCCGGAATGAATTCAAATGGATTAATTAATCCAAACATGTTGAAAGTTCGCAATTGAAATGCTGAAATATTTCATTTGTTCTACATTCCTAGGCAGCTGAGTGCGGGTTAAATGAGTCACAAATGTCGGGGGAGGAAAAAGAGGTGACAAGAGGTTGAAGACGGGTATGGAGAGGGGAAGGGGGGGATGGGATTGTGGTTCAATTAAGTTCATTACATTGACCGCAGATAAATACTTATGCGATGCACAAAATACTTGTGACAACAGGCTATTGAAATGACAATGCGGACAACTGTTTAAATGTTTTGCAGCCATCTGCCAGAGAGATGATAAAGATGACAATCGGGGGTAGCGGGCTGGGAGGGGAGGGAGGTGCAGAAGATGATGAAGATACATGTTTGTTATGTGTGCGCGCATATTGAATGACCAATGGATCCAATGATCCGATGCAATGCAAAACTCTGCGGTTCATTTCATCAACGAGAGAGCTGGTCAACGTCGGGTCGAGAGCACGATGATGATGACAAGACCGAATAACCAAAACGGAGCAAAACAGAAAGCGAGCCACAGCCCGAACCTGAACCAGCAACACCAGAGGAGAAGTGGGAGAAGGGGAAGGGGGAAGCCAAAACAGTTTCCAACGAAATTCCTATGAAAACTCGTGAGCCTCTTGATTACGAGTTTGTTTGTATGCAAACTGGAGTAAACTTTTATTAATTGAGCTGCGGCATATCATTTAAACATACATACACATACATATGTACATGTATGTACATGTTTCGATTTGAAAAGAAGACAACAACGATGGCAACGCAGTGCAGCAACAAAAACAAGAACAACAATGAGAGTAACAACAAGTGCAACTGCCACCTCTGAACCATGTTCGTTCACTGATCCATAAATGCGCAAGAAGTAATCTGCTATACCAGCAAATACCCTGTAGTTAGTATGATCGTAATGATCGTCATATTCATGTACAAATTTCCTCTTCTTTAATTCAATATTTAAATCAATCTCAATTATTCTCTAAATTTTTCTCAGCCTGTTTTCGAATTTTTTTCTTTAAATTTCCACTTTTAAAATTTAGTTTTTCATGTTTCCATTTAATAAATTTTGTTTATTTATCTCGCTTGTTTATTTTGTTAATGAATTGAAATTCTTAGCGTATCTTGTCGGCAACCTAAGCCACTAAAATTCATTTGAAAATATTTGAAATTTCTTTTATTTTTTTACTTCTGTCACGGCTGTCAGTGAATAATTCAAATGATTTTGCAACTAGATTTAGATTTCATGTTCCGTGTCGTCGGCGCTAAATGGAAATGTATCTTTTATACGAAGTCAACTGACATACATATACATACATACACACTGATCTATATCTATCCATAAGAAATGTCTTTATGTATCTGCATCTGCATTTAGTCATCCAGACATTCGGTGCGGTCATTAGGCAAGTGTCTGGGGACTTATAAAAGGCTAGTCTCATCTGCCATGGGAATTTCACGCCAAAGAGAAACTGCGTGCATCCCTGAGATACTACTAAATATTGTAGAACATTCAATTGGCAGAGGCATGTGTGGGGGAGGGGGGAAAGTAATACTCGTACATTGAGCGATTTTTTTGGATTTCCATTTTCATTTCATTGTTGTTGTCTTGCTGTTGTCTTGCCGCTCTCGGGGCCCGACACATTTAGTATTTCAACAGCTGGCCTAGCGCCACACATGACTAATATGTCTCCTGCCCCTCCCACCTGCCACATCCCCCGCCCCCCATCAGCCTGCCCCGCTTTCTACTATATACTGCGTCGGTTTCGCTGCCTTTGCATATTGTTTATAAACGCATGCGCTAAATTTAAACAAAAACTTCTCATTTGTTTATCACAGCACCCGTTGAAATTCGTATGCTGTTGATCCACTTGCTCTACTAAAAGAATTGCAGAATCAGTCGAAGCATCCTAAAGATACAAGTGATTATTAGCAACTCTTTTTGAAATTTCTTTTAACAAATTTTCGTATATATTTCAGCCATCTATACAGAGTTTTGTAGTTTTTCCAGAAGCACGTGTCACTTGGGCAACATGTGTATGATTAATTAGACTTTTCAGAAGAACAACGAGCGGCAAATTGTAGAATTCAAATGCTGCAAGTGGTTGTAGAAGTCATCTAAGAAGATGCTGACGAAAGTAAACAATAAAAAATAAGCTTCGGGACTTTCATTAAACATCTGATTTATCAGCCGGAACAAAAGTATACTTTACTATATTTCACCGATCAAAATAAAAGGAGAAAGACTTGGTCTCTGCAAAAAAAAAAAACATACTATAGTTAATACATTTCAAATGCTCGGATATATTATATATTTTACCAGGTCTAAAAAATTGTTGACTGTTCCATGCCGAAAATGCAGTTGGTGTCCTGCGAACAGCAGGCGCTGCTAAACAGGTTCTGGAACATCTCTGCAGATACGAGAGATCACGACGAACTATCGGTGCTACATTGCGTATAATAACGGGTACAAAACCTCTAAAAACTCCACCCAACATCGTTATGATTTTTCAAAAAATTTATTTGCTTTTAAATTTGAGTAACTGATTAATACATTGAACTGAAACGTTTCGGTTACCTGCTCTCTATTCGTAGAAACTGATTTTCAAAGGCATCTTTGATTGAAAAGATTAAAAATTCTGCTTCACACTTCTTCGGCTTTTCCGCATCATTCAACCCCAAAGACTTGTTTGTCATCATAACAATTATGAGGGAACTTTTCCCAACCCCAAACTGAACTTAATCAATTAGTCACGAAATTTTCCAATTTAAATTTCGTTGCGTCATTAAAATAGCTTTTAATTTATAAATGGTTCTTCGATGAATATGAAGGAAAAAAAAAATTCATATACAAATAAAACTCTGTATGTATCAGAGTGTATATCTATATGTACATAATATATGTTTTGGGCAGATTTTTGATCAATGCGATATAAATTGTTTGCCCATCGAATAATAAGTAAACAAGGCCAAAAAAAAAGAATGATGGCTTTTTTATTTCCACATTAAAGTCATAAAAACTTGATTAGGCTGATAGAGAAAAATCTGAAGAAATTTACATAGATATTTTATGAGCTATAAGAAACACAAATTTAAGATTTGAACGTCGTTAGATATAGAAAAATTTAAAAAACTACTTTTTTCATTATTTACCTTCTTTTGCATATAAGAAATATGAATTTGCACTTACTTTTTATATTTTCTCCAGATGCAGACACATCCAATGATCAGCATGCATATGCAAAAACATGTTGAGATATATTTGAAGCGATCAATGCCGCATATATCGGTCGGCAGATTGTCATATGTGGCACGCGCCTGGCCAGTTAACTGATCACAGCGTATGGTATTAAATATGTTGGCCATGTTTTTTGTGAAAAAGAATATCGCGCACTATAACGGGCTTAATTCAGCCAAGAAATTGCCTACATTTGACGATAAACTCGAGCACATTCTTTTCTTATTTACTTTTCGATTTTGATTCTCACGAACAACAGAACACAAAAGTCGAGAATTTAGAAAAACCACACTAAAGATTCGAAAATGTAAACAAATTATTTCGCAATTGCACAAATACTATGCGCGTCATGAATATAAAGCACTTGTGTGTGTGTGTCTGTCTGTGTAAATGTATTTTCAAAACGAATTTTCGAATTGCGGACGCACGCACACGTTTTACTTTTAATTATGACTTTTTATCGCAATTATATCGAATATAAACAAAGTACGTACTGAGTGTACATACTACAACAACAACAACAACAACAAGAACAACTCACAGTGCGAACGAAAATATGCGCACGTTTTGGCCGATACGAAGAATTGCCGAAATAACTTTACCGTTAGCAGCTGCCAACCGTCTGCAGCCGAGCGACGCAACGTACTGAAAGAAACGGTAAAAATTATCGAAATCCCAAAAAGAATTCTCGCCGAGAAGCTGTGCGTGCGTAGCCGACAAAGAGAGAGAGAAAGAAATAGAGCACGGGCGAAAGACAGCGCAAGAGAGAGCTAAGACGTGAGCGAAACGGGAGAGAGCGAGTGACCGAGTAAACGGACGTGCACGTGCAAGATCGTGCAAAAGTTCTCGCATGCGGTTTTGTTGTGACGATACCCTGTACTCTGTGGCAAACATAAGGGGTAGTATGTGCGTGCACAAAATAGAAATCATATGGTACTATTTATTTGACTTCTGCTAGTTACATATGGACAATCAGAACATGTCATATGTTTTTTGTTTACGTTAAAAACAAACCCTATTTCTTTAGACAAGAAAATCAAAGATTTCTGTGAAGTTTTGTGTGTTTATAATGATACAGAATGTTGTTACATTAATCACGTATTAATAAATTAAATAATCACTAGACAATTTAAATCATCAATATCTTCAGTTATCTCTTTACTTGTTCCTATGCTATAAACGGCACATGTTCTATAGATCCGATTTTAGTGGAATTTAGCTGCAGAATAAATATAGAAAAAAGTCGAAGTAGGAAATGTGAATTTAATTTATTGAAAAATAACAAAATCGGCTGACAGATTGTATATCAGCTATACGAAAAATCAGTCCGATCCCGCTACTTCCAACTGATTTACAGAGTGCAGCATTAGGAAGCATGTGTGCCGAATTTCATCAAGGTCAACAGACGCACCGGACTAGTTCGACTCGCCTGTTGTTTCAAGAATATAAAAACAGGGTATTTCCTAGTTAGCCAATCTGCCACACATTACACTGACTTGTTATTACGCAAGTTTATTGTTGTTGTGATTGTTTTTTTGTTGTATATTTTTTTTGTTTACAAATGTTTGTTTGCCGGTTTTATTCTGGTTGGACAACGCTTTGAGAGCCACAATGCGTGTCAAACTGTATGCGAGGCAATTCAACCGGTTTTGATTTAAGTCACAAAAAAATAACGAATTGCAACTGCAGCGTGAATAAATTAAAAGCTTAATAAGGTGACGAAAGCAGGTAATAGTGTGAAAATTGCATACGATTAACGGCAAGTTTATCATGCATCAATTAAATGTGGTATGACTACAGTTGTACAGCCAGTGACTGTCAAACCATTGCGTCCCTTGTCTAATTTACAAATCAGTTTAAATAAAGTGTGCCACAATTCTAATCTCTCAAAAGCTACCGTTAATAATCGTTTAAAGGTAATTATACTACTTGATAACGTATTATTGTGTATGATATATAAGTTAATTTGTTTATTGTTCGTAGCTGTTATCAGCACTGTGACTATCAAACATTCAACTCTGATTATTATGGTTTAGAAAGCGACTGTCACTCTCTTATAAGCCAATAGATATGTATATTAGATATATATGTATATTTTGTTGGTCACTTTATGAATCACAGAAATGAATAATTCCTGATTTGACATCCTTGAACTGTAATAAAGCCAACAGTCGACGTAAAACTGTTAAACGCTTTTCAAATCAGTTGTTTAAATTCTATACATATTTATGTATATGTTTCGAAATTGCATTTACATTTTGTTGTTCTCAAACTGTGACGAAAGCTCAAGTTTAAACTTTATTAAATCTTTTTCGATTAAAGGCAAATTCCAAACCAGCGCAACAATTTCCGTCAAACCCCTTTGATCATCGACACGTGTCGTTGGAATTTATGAGTGTTAGAATTATCGCCGCGTCATCTAAGTTGATAGTGTCACAGGCGCCCAAATTTATAATGCCTATGGATTGTAAGATGTAAAGTACATACCATATCTATGTGAGGTATTCATGCGAGGGTGGTCAGGTGGTTACGGACCAGAAATTGATACAATAGTTCAGGGTAGAAAAGTGTTATAACTTTGTTCCAACTGTGTGTCAGTATGAAAACCTTAATCTCAGAGACTATAATCACTAGAGCTTCCCAATTTTGCTGTCATATGTTTGATTTAAGCACGCAGATCAAGTTTGTTTTTACGCCCACGATTATCGATTAAATCCGGATTCCAATCATAGTTTTAATGCAGGACTATCAACGCCCAAATGACGTCTGAAAATATTGCTTGCAATCGGACCCTCAAAAAAAAATAAATGAAGTAAAACTCTTCAAAATGTCTGTTTACAAAAGGTTAAAAGGTTAATTTATAAACCTTTCTATTCGCCAAGCTTTCGGAGAAAAACGAACTTACATATGTACTTGAAGTAAGCTGTGCTGAGTTAGGAAGGTCCTTAATAAATTAAGCCAACTCTTCAGCTAAACATCCTTACGTCCGAAATATATCAGACTACCCTCGTACTAAGAAGAACGATAACATAACAGGAAATAGGCGTTCACACGATCTTCGTCCAGACTTCGTGGCGTGATAATAGGTGTGTGGTGCGTGTGTGGTAATATATGTTAGTACGTTTGCAATAAAGATAAATGAATAATAATTGATGAACGATTAATGTGTGTAAAATTCGATTAGAAAAACAGGCCTAAGGAAATCCTATAAATACGGCGTGCAGTTTCGCTGATGTCGAATTAAGCAAAAGAACCTTAACAAAGATGCCGGTAAGTCAAGTCAAAAGCGTGAAAAAGTAGTAGAAAAATAGTTGCTTAGATAGTCATTTAATAAACATACTTTAATATATATTTTATAATTTTTTTTCAGCCACCAAGTTCAGAAAACAACGAGGTAAGTTTAATCACCGCCGAAGCTTAAGTTTATTGGAAATGAAATACCTTAAATATTCCCATAGACAGACAACGAATGCCGTGTGCCGCGATTTAAGCCCATTATGATTGTGCAGGGTGGTGCTGACAACGTTAATGAGGAAGACATTCCAGCCGCCCAACGTGGCCTTAAAGCCGCATTACAGCGAGGATATGAAGCGCTAATACGCACAGGTGCAGTGGATGCCGTGGAGCAGGCGGTGAATGCTTTCGAGACAGATGCCACCTTTAATGCCGGCTACGGAGCTGTGCTCACTACCGAGGGCAATGTGGAAATGGATGCCTCCATAATGAATGGTGCCACTTTGGATGCAGGTTGCGTTTCTCAGGCACGCGATATTGTCCATCCAGTATCCCTGGCTAGATGCATTATGGAGAAAACTCAGCATCTCTATATGGCCGGAGAGGGTGCGATGAAAATAGCTGAAAAAGAAGGATTCGAAATACTGCCCAAGGGTGGACTGATTACGGCGGGTAGGCGAAAATCTCTTGAGGATTTTCAGACCGGTAAGCGGACTCGCAGTGGCTTCTATACTCCAACTGGCACTGTTGGCGCTGTGGCAATCGATGCGTACGGGAACTTAGCAGCGGCCACCTCCACTGGTGGCTTCACGGGAAAGCTGCCGGGTCGAATTGGCGACGCAACGACCCTGGGTGGGGGCACATACGCGGATAACGCGACTGCCGCCATTTCAACAACTGGTCATGGTGAGACTTCTGTCCGATATGGTTCCGCTGGGCGCATAACAGCACTGATTCGGCATAAGAATCTACCAATCCAGCAGGCGGTAGAACAGGTTATAAATGAGATGACGGACCGCTTCGGGAGTAAAACAGGCATCATAGCCATTGATTATCGTGGGGAGATTGGCCTCTACTTCAACACCGAACAACTGTCCTGGGCTTATCGTCGCGACGGAGAGGTGCACTATGGCATAAACCCAGGGGAGCACTTTATAGAACGTGTGGACGAACCATAAAAAGAACATACGTACAACATACTAACCACATGACAATTATATTTTCTTAAAACTGTACAAATATTGCAACTGGTCGCAGCCAGTCAATCAAATAAAATAAATAAGCGTCCGCGAAAAAGTGAAGATGTATCGGTTCAGACGGAGCAGCAATAATCACAGTTGCCGCAAATGCCGAAGAGGCGACGCGACGTCGTCTGGTCTTCAATGAAGAAGAGAAGGGCCTGGGTGCAGTTGAGCTCATGCTCGTTGATACGCTGTTGAATCACTTGCTGTAACTGCTCCTTGTTGGCAGAATGCTCAAACTCCACGCCGCATTCACATTTATAGATCGAAGATTGAACATGATGCAGCGGCTTCAACAAGCAAACTGGACAGATTATCTCAAGTTGCTCGGGATCCGTATCGGGTTCTGTGTAGAGTGCTTCCACATGCTGCTCTTGCAGAGCATACCATTCATTTACATCGGACAGTAACTCCTCTAAGATGTGCTGCTCCAATTCCAAATCCTGATCCAATTCGTTGAGCTCTGAGCGTAAAATTTCCTCCAGTTCAAACTGCAGAACAAGAATTCTTGTTTGATTCATTTATAGGTTTTTGTTACCCACTTACCATTTGGATTTTTCGATTGCCATCGATATTGTTTTTGCGTGCATTTATAATACGTTGGCGACATTTCTATTCTCATAGGAAACAATGTTAAATTAATACACAAGATTTAAAGGTGTTTTCACACTTACGTCGCGCAGCAACTCACGTAAATTTGTTGTGCCCAAACGACGTTGCTTGGCCACATTTTTAGCATGTCGCTTCTGCTCAACGCTAGTGTTGTATACAGGGCTGTTGGGACACTGCATTGCAATAAATTTGCAGTTAATAATGCGAAAGAAAAATAAAACTTATTGTTAAAAGTGAAGTGTATCGGCGCGCGCTCTGTGCAACCACACAGCTGTTTTACTATCGATACAATTATTAATGTCCAAACATCTGTTCTGCTATCGATACAACTATTTATCGAAACATCTTTTTGAATTAAGCACCCAGCTATTTGAAAATCAATTGATCACTTCATACAAGTATTTTTTCAAATATTCAAAAAAAATTTTTATCATACGTGTGTATTGTATTTAAAATAATAAAGTTTACAATAAAACAATAATTTTTTTTTCATACATACTGCCTCTATTTATCGGAATACAGCCTTGCGATGAACATATTGCTCACCAACACTGTTAGACAGGGTTGCATTGAGCATGATTTGACAGATGAAACATGGCGTACCTTGTGTTTCCGCTCTTTCTTTCCCTTTCTTTTACCAACGTGCATAGTGTCTAGTAAAAGGTTAGTGTTACATTTTCGATATTTTTCAAATAAAAACAGTGCTAAAATGTTGAAAATTTGTGCTTTAAACAGATGCCAGCCCCGGTCGCTAAGAAACCAGCAGCAAAAAAGCTGCCCGCTGTGCCGGAGTCCAAGCTGAAATTCAGCAAGAAACAAATCACCAAGCGTGTTGCTGAGACGAAACGTCGCCTGAAGAAGGCTGCCGTCATTGCTCTGCGCAAGAAGGAGAACCTGGTGCGTGCTGAGAAGTACCAAAACGAGTACATCAAGGCCGATCAGCGCGAGATTAAACTGCGTCGTCTGGCTAAGAAACGTAACCAGTTCTACGTGCCTGCTGAAGCCAAATTGGCATTCGTCGTGCGTATCCGTGGGTGAGTTGTTGTTGTTGGCCTGTTGCGTTTAATGATTTTGGTCTAATTGCAACAAATTCTTGTCGACTTGCAGTATCAACAAGGTTGCCCCCAAGGTCCGCAAGGTGCTGCAGCTGTTCCGTCTGCGCCAGATCAACAATGGTGTGTTCATCAAGCTGAACAAGGCCACCATCAACATGCTGCGCATTGCTGAGCCCTACATCACCTGGGGCTACCCCAACCTGAAGTCGGTCCGCGAGCTGATCTACAAGCGCGGCTATGTCAAGCACAACCGCCAGCGTGTGCCAATCACCGATAACTTTGTTATTGAGCGCAAATTGCGCAAGGCGCACAGCATTCAGTGCGTTGAGGATTTGGTGCATGAGATCTTCACCGTTGGACCCAACTTCAAGTACGCCTCCAACTTCCTCTGGCCGTTCAAACTGAACACCCCCACCGGAGGCTGGCGCAAGAAGGCCAACCACTACGTCAACGGTGGTGACTTCGGTAACCGTGAGGACAAGATCAACAGACTGCTGCGCAAGATGGTTTAAGTTCTGATTCTCAGTGCGGTTGAAATAGTTTAAAACAAACAAACAAGAAGAAAAAACGGTCTGGCGACTGCGAAAGAAATAAAACTAATTCTTTTTAAAATCACCAAAATACGTCCAACTAAATGTTTTCACTTTTTAATGATGTTCTCGTAGTGAAAAAACTTAAGAATTTCCCGGGAATATAAAATATATGCATTGAAATATGAAGGATGCATCAAGGATATCTAATGTCGAATGATATAACGAACTTAATGTCTATATTGACCTGTTTATGTTTTACTGTCTAGAGTTTGTTCTGATGTTCTCATCTATATGAAGGATTATGATTATGGAAATCTTATGTTCATTGAAATCTTTATAGGTTTTTAACAGTTGGTAATGAAACATATCTAAAGCCGTTTTCTTGACAGTATTCAAAGGTTTTGTGTCTCTTATTAGGGAAATAGGTTCTCCATCCTGCCCAGTTATCCTCGCTATATAACAGGTCACTCATTCCAGACTTTGCCGGTAGAATTTAAAAAAACTCATTTATTAAGACTTAAACGGCAGTATACCCATCGACCGTCAAAATTATCTGACTATATGACATTTTCTACTCCTAAATGGGTATGCATAAAATCGGAGGCCATTTGATTTTATGCTGATACTTTTTTGAATAATTTCTGTGTTTACTGTCCGATCAGATTGAAATGTGGAGACACCATATATTAACCACTAGCTACATATATCTCAACTGAATAAGTTGTATATTTCATTTTGCATGAATTCAATGTTCGTGGGCGGTGGGCATGGTACCCAGAATTTGAAATATACTTTACTTATACATAGTATATAAGTATAAGTTCAGTTTTATAATAGCTGAGATCTGTGTTCATATGGTTAATCGGACAGACAGATTTGGCACAATCGACTTGGGGTTTTAATCCTGAGAAAGATAATATGTATAGTTATACTTTTTTAGGATCTACTACGCTTCTCTGTTATATGCATTTTCAATGGTCAGAGTATAAATATCAGGAAATAAACAATAATAGATCAAGGAAAACGCAGCAATAAACTTTGTTTTTAAAGATATATAATAATATTTACATCCAATTAAAAAATACAAAATGTAAGGAACGACGACATAATTTATAAAATTCCAAAAACGGTATACTGACTATGTTTTCCTTTTCTCTATAGAAAACTTGCTCTTTAGAGAAAGTACAGGAAAAACATTTGTTGGAGATTATAGGGAGAAACGATTAAACCGCCATTTCCATTTGAATCGTTGGATGTGGATTATAGCCAACAACTTCAATGTCTTCAATGGTGAAATCCTCGATATTTTTGACCTGCCGCTTGAACTGAAGCTTGGGAAACGGGCGTGGCTCGCGGCTTAGTTGCTCCTTCAGTGGCTCCACATGATTCGAATAGACATGAGCATCGCCCAAGGTGTGCACAAAGTCACCAGGTTTGTACCCAGTGACATGGGCGATCATGTAGGTAAGCAGTGCATAGGAGGCAATGTTGAAGGGAACGCCGAGTCCCATGTCCGCACTGCGCTGATACAACTGACACGAGAGTTCACCGCGGGACTGGGAGACATAAAACTGCGCCAGGCAGTGGCACGGCGGAAGCGCCATCTTGGGTATATCCACTGGATTCCATGCACTCATTATGATGCGTCGGTCAGAGGGATTGTTGCGTATGGTGTCGATAACCTGTTGCAGTTGATCAATGCCCTCGCCGGTGTAATCATCATTGCAAGTACGATATGGGGCACCGAAATGACGCCATTGAAAACCATAAATGGGACCCAAATCACCTTCAATGGGATTCTCATGACCGCTCTTCTTGAGGAACTCTACGGTGCTGTTTTTGTCCCAGATTTTCACGTTCTTGGCCTGCAACAGCTTGGCATCCGTCTTGCCGGCGATGAACCACATCAGCTCCTCGGCCACACCGCGAAAGAAGACACGCTTGGTGGTAAGCAGCGGAAACGACTCGCGGAGATTGAACCGCATCTGGGCACCAAAAATGGACAGAGTGCCCACCTGAGTGCGATCCATGCGGGGGTCTCCATTCTTGATGATCTGATCGATTAAATTCAAATACTGCTGTTCATCTGGATTCGGATTTGCCGCCAGCTGCAGTTCCTGGAGATTCTTCTCCGGGGAAGTTTTCATCGTCAACTCCTTTCGTGGCGACGCTTTCATGACGGTGCTGCATTTCGCCGGCGACTTTTGCGTGTCTTTTTTGGGGCTGGCTACCATGTTTGTCGAACTATAAGTGGAAAATACCTTTGTCAAAGTTTAACGACTGTAAGTTTGTTTAGCTTCAACAAAAAGGCGGGAGCTTGCTGTATTTGCATGCCAAATTTTCGCGCGAAACGCAGTCAGTGTTGTATTTGTGTTGCTGTAACCCTGGCAAAATACCAACCAGAACTTTTCCATCATTGATAATGCTCTCAAAACGTAAACATTGATAAAAAAGCAATCAGCTGATTTTTGCATTTTGATCATCGTTTATCGTTGGTTAAGGGCTGTCACGGAATTTGGCAGCCCTAACGGTTTGTTCTACATTTGAAAGTTTTGCAGCCCCACATAGTTTTGTGGTAACCAAAAAACATCGAACATACATAGTACCACCACTAAGCACGAGCACGTAGAGTACTCAAACAGGGAATTTTACGCATTTGATTCTATGAAAAGATTACGATGGGGCCATGTTGGAGTCGTGATAGGGCTATGTTGGGGTCATGTTGGAGTCACAGTTAAGAGTCAACATGTTGAGACTCAACAGTTGCAAGTCAAGCATTGCCTGTTGTCAAACTTCACAAGCAACTCATACATTCATATGCGTGCATGTCCATGCATTTACGCACACATTGAAACGATCGCACTGCGCAACAAATTACACTGATGCTCATCGGTTCGCTGTCGTTGTGCGACTGAGTTGATGCCGCTGTTTGCTGCCTCTCGGCTACTAACCAAAGAAGGCCGATCGCATACTCGGGAAACCCCTCGGGTCCTTGGGGCATAATAATCCGAAAGCATTCAGGGGAGTACTTTTCGAAGTTTGAGCACTTTATATATTCGATGCTTAGTGGTACCACTGAGAATCGAACACACACTCAAACAGAGGATTTTACTCATTTGATTAATTTGGCGAGTGATCGATCGGTTCTCTTATTAGCATCCTCGATGCTGACAGTAACATCATCATATGGCATCAAATGATTGATTATTGGATTCGAGATGAAGCGAAAGGGTGTCTAAAAGAAATGCCACTAAAATGCTGTAAATATTTAAGTATCATTTATTTATTATACCATTTTACTATTATTTGCATTTTCATCATAACTACATAGCTTATACATTTGTTGATTTGCATTCTCACCTTTGATCGCAATTTGCAGTTACTTTAGTTTAGAACTCGAAATTTGCATAAATATAGTATAGGTAATAGAGTTTTGCGAGTTTGGATTCAGTTTGTTGTGTTAGCTGCGCGAAGTAGAAACACAAGTTCAACGGAAAATAAATACATATGTTTATCCTTTCCGATCCCATAATATAATGAAAAACAAACTTGCAATGTGTGGTACATTGTTTATTAATAATTTTTCGCGATATGCGAATAAGTATGGAATTCAGGGTTCTTTGCTGTGGTTCAATGGTCAATATAATTCACAAACAAGTAACAATTCTTGATATTCTTGTGTACAGGGTGTGCTGTTTAAAGTATTAATTTTGAAAAAAAAAAAGAAAAACATTCATATGTATCTCTAAATATATTTTTGCCTCACAGCTGGCAGTGTTTGCAATAAATTTTTATAAATTATGGAAACTTTAAGAATTAAACAAATGGAACAAACGAAAATTGATACAAATAATAAGTGGTCAAGTATTGTTGAAGCAGTATCCCGATTACATAGATATATATATATGCCCATTACTGGTAATTGTCAACTCTTTGCGGTTTCCATAGCATTTTACACATACATATGTATACTTAATTTATATGCTAACGGTATTATGCGCCTTTGTCCGTGTGTGTGTGAATAAGTGGGATATAAGTTTATATCAGTTAATCTACTGATGAGTTGTAGTAACATGTATATTCTGCACCAGACGCTGGCCCCAATACTCCTCCAGATTAAATGGCTTGAAATTTTTCAATTGATTATCAGATTCATTGCAATAAATAACAGGTGTTCCCTGCTCGTTGACCTGAGAAAAAAGAAAAAAAGACAAAATATAGTTAAAATGGCGACCACCCACGCACACATACATTTGCATCTATTGGTACACATATATAAATAAACATTTTAAACGACCTGCCACAAGGTGTTCCACGTTGTGGATCGACAGTTTCGCGTCTCCTTTCTGCATTTATCCAATACTTACTTTGTTCCATGCCTCGCGAATGTAACGGATTAATTCATCGTGTTGCGATATGGGCACACTTTGCTGTTGCTGCAATTGTTGTTGTTGTTGCTGCTGCGAAACTGTCGCCGAATAGAGCGTATTAGTGTTTGTTGTTGCATTATTAATGCTATTATTGGAGTATTGTTGTGTGTTATGCGATGTGTTTGTAACTGATGCCGAAGACGATGAGGAAGATGTCGACGATGAAGCTCCCGACGACGAGTTTGCATTGTTATGGTGATGATGGCTGTGTGGTCCGTTGCCACTGCCCTGGCGACGTATATAAGGGTAGCGTCTAAAACAACAACAATAATAATAAGATTATAGATTAGGTCCAATTAGTTTGGCGCAACAACAACAATCGCCAACTTAATGTCGTCTAGTTTTTTTCTTTACAATACAGACACACATAAATACATATGTACATACTAAAACCTACATATACACCCTCACACAGGCGTACAGTGTGTTTACTTTTTTCCCGATTTGTATGCGTCATTAACTTCACTCGGTACAAACATGACATTTGTATATATGTTAATATTTAACTTACCCGTTGTTGCGTTCCATTTTGTTTTTGCGTTTATCAAAATATTCCTTTTATTTGTTTTGTTTGTTTATCACACAAATCCCAATGCTATTATTGGGAGTATTGTGAGCTATTTTTTTCTTTTCGTTGTTGCATTTGATGGGGTTATCGATAACATACGTATACATAGTTATTATCGAGCTTACAAATGCGTTAGCAGCATGGCTGGTATTTGTTTGAATCAATGTTAATTAACAGTAGTTGATTGCGAACGTTACCTGCAGACATTTTAAACGAATGAAAAATGCAATTTCTTAATTTTTACAATTCCGTTTTACGTTTATTTTCATAAAATGCATAACATATATATTTCTGCTCAACTGTTAATAATAAACGTAAAAAATAGCGGCACATTTACACATATACAATCAATATATATAAAAAGGAAATGTAGAGAGTAATCATTTAAAAAATGCAATTTACAAAAGAATTTTTATACATCTACATATGTTTGTATAAACATCGTCTTCAAAAACGTAGTAGTAGTAGTTGTAGTACATAGTAGTATAACATAATCCTAGATGTCTTACTGAGCATTCTTAAACACAACACAATGTTCACCAATCGATCAATTTTGAACGATCTCTCATATGTATTTTGATAATAATAAAAACTACTTTGCTTTTCATTTTGCTTTTTGTCTTTTAACAGAATCAAAATTCTACAATCCGAGTTGCAAATTTGTCCGTAACATTTTGGCAGCACCATGGGGAGAGAGAGGATGGGAGGGAGGAAAATAACCGTCTATATGATACGGAGATTCTATAACTTACATACATACAATAAATTTATGTTTAGATTTAACGGTTAGATTTGTGCTAACAATTACATTTTTTCAAGTTTTCATTTCATTATTTTAAAAACTAATTTGGCTGCACTTTCTGATCTTACATATCGATAACTAATAAACAACAAAATTCTCATTTCTTTTATACACACATTTAAAACGATTAGTCGCAATTAGTGCTGGGAATACATCGATCGATAATTTACTAATTAGGGGTAGTCAGTGTTTAGCACAGTAAAATTCACTTTTCAAATTGATCGATTGCTCAACAACAGTTCACCAACACACGCACACACACTTACAGATCATCATCGCCAATGCCCTCGAACGCCTCGTTGCGCACAGATGCTGCCGCTGAGTTATCATCGTTGCGAAAGAAAACCGCCGCAAAGGTGCGCGCCGTAGTCAGTTTGTTTTGCTGCTGCTTGGACCGTTGCGCAAGAAACTGCACAGGCGGCGCTGCCGAAGTTGATGTTGCTGCTGTCGTTGCTCTTGCCGTGCATGACGAAGATGCCGATGCCGAACTGGGCGTCGAAGAGGCCGATGCCGATTCCGATGCGCCGCTAGCGCTGCAGCCTCGTGATGTGCTCGCCTCGTGCTCATCATCGCTGCCAACACTGTCGCCCACTCCGCTATTGTTGTCATGGTGGAGCAGCTCATCGACCATCGCCTGCAGGGAGACGGACATGAGCATCGCCTGCTGGCTGTTGATCGTTATCCAGCGCAGCGTTTGCCTGGACATCAGATACTCGAACGACAACTGGAGCTGGGTGGGCGTATCCCTTGACTCGTAGGTGTTGTGCATGGCGCTGACCCGCCAGCAACGCATGCGGGTTACCCGAAACTTTGTCTCGTAGATTTTGGCACCACGCGCCGTGCGCAAGCTAAGCTCCCGATTGCCAATCGTTACCAGAGCGTTGGTGTCCACTTCGGGATAGTCCACTTGGGCGGCGCCGAACTGCAGGCAGCCATAGCTGGGCAACTGACGCACTTGCTCCAGATATTGCAGCGGGCGCGATTGCAGCTGCAAGCTGTACAACTGTCGCCGCATCTCTGGCGTACAAATGATCCACTCGCGGGCCACATCGGCCAGCGTCTGATTGTAGAGCAGGCTCAGGGCGACACTGTTGCCCAGCAGCTTGGCATCCCAGCGCGGATTCCAGTAACAAGTGCGCAACAACAATTGACAGGGCTGCGCGTGCAGGCGTGTAATGAATGGCGACTCAAAGTCCATTAGTCGACGCAGCAACAGCACTGGAGGTGGCTCCTCCGGCGACGACGCCTCCTCGCCCTTCCGCATCAAATAAAGGCAAAAGAATTGCATCAGTTCTTGGGGCAGATGCAACATGCGGCAGACAGACTGCAGCACAGCGCTGGCATTCTGTTGCACATGACAATTGACCAGCAATTGTGCACCACCACCATCTCCGCCCGCTGCCGTGTACACCTCCACCTGCAGCTGCTGCTGATCGTTCTCATCCGTCACTGTGCACTCGGACAGCGCTGTGTCCAACTGGGCGCGCTGCAGGAAATGTTGCAAGAAGGTTAGACGTGCTATACGTGAATCCTGTCCAATGATCTGTAGATAGTGCTCCAGGGCAGCACGTCGTGTCTCCAGCTGACTGTTGCTCAGTGGCAACAGACGTTTGGGGGGGAATGGCGGCAGGGCGGTGTCTGTGCAACGCCTACGCAGCTGTTCGTGCAGCGCATGCAGCTGCTTGTACCGCAGGCAGCAATGATAGTTGCCATTTATATATATATTGTATACAGTGTATGTGGGTGAACTGCTGAGTCCATTGCCATTCCCCACTCCTCTTCCGCCATCCACAAAAAGTTCCTGTGTGTCTGGTATTGAAAAATGCATTGTTGTTGTTGCTGCTACTGCTGTTGCTGCTGCTGGTGTTGTTGGCTTCTTGTGGGACGCTGCTGCATTTACTCTTTCATTGCGTTCCACTTGTGCGTCATTGACGGTTTTTTTGGCCGCGTTTTTTGGCCGGATTAGTCACTTGGTTTTTTTTCGTACATGAGATAATTTTATTTAATTAAAAGTTGCGATTGTGCGTTTTTTCACCTACACGCTAGGGGTGAGCAACTATCGATTGCTGCACTTCTATCGATTACTAATTCCTACGTTGCATTAATTTTTAATTTAAAACATTTAATATTCTAAAAGAATATTGTATTTATTTATAAATAAATATTAATACGTTTTGCAATATTACAGAAATGAATTGGTAATTTGTATGATAAACAGTTTAAATTAAAAATTATATTGTCGGCCCTATAAGAAATTACTGCGATAAGTATTTGAACTCTTTTAATAATTTTATTTACTTATAAACAAATTGAATATATTTTTATTCGCCTTCGTCTCTTGCCCTGCTATTATGCTAAGTATATTATAATTATTAGATATATTTTTTGCTAGATATAAAAGATTTTACAACTGTTATATTTGAAAACAGTTGCCCAGCTGAATGACCAGCTGTTCTCGACAAGAAACAGCTGTATGTAAATCGCGCAAGCAAAACGTGCAGCAGAAACTGTAAACACATGACTATTAAGCAAAATATATTATAAATAAATAGTTTAATAAGCCATGCCGTCGGCAGAACAAAGACCTCATCATGATATCGCGGCGCTCTTTGCAGATGCCAAAGATTTTCTGCGGATCAGTGCTCCGATGGTGCGCTACAGTAAACTGGAGTTCCGGAGATTGGTGCGCCAGAACGGCGTGCAGTTGGCATTCACTCCCATGATGATATCCGACTCGATAAACAACAGCGAGAAGGCGAGACAGAATGAGTTTACCACCGGACCTGATGATCAGCCCTTGATTGCTCAGTTTGCAGCAAAGGATGCAACGGAGTTCGTGACATCAGCACAGCTGATATACCCCTATGTAGATGGCGTCGACCTGAATTGTGGCTGTCCCCAGGGCTGGGCCATAGCCAAGGGCTACGGCTGTGGTCTGCTACGCCAGCCGGAGAAGGTACGTGATGTCGTACAGACACTGCGACGTACATTGCCCACAGACTTCAGTGTGTCGGTGAAGATGCGTCTGCTGCAGGCCAGCGATAATGAGGCGTCGCTGGAGAAAACCATTGAATTGGCAAGGCAGCTGGAGCATTGTGGCGTCACATTCCTTACGCTGCATGGACGGACACCGGCACAGAAGCATTCCAAGGACACACTTAATGTGGAGGCTATGGCAGAGGTAGCCAAGTCCCTGCAAATTCCGCTTATTGTCAATGGTAATGTGGAGACCTACCAAGATGCCGTCGAGCTTCATGCTCGCACTCAAGCAGCTGGCGTTATGGCTGCCCGAGGATTGCTAGCCAATCCGGCGCTATTCAACAGCGATTATCCACTTGCGACGAGGACACCCAAAGAGTGTGTGGCACAATGGTTGAACATTGCTGACTCCGCTGGCGATCATCTGCTGTTCCAATGCTTTCATCATCATCTTAGTTTCATGTGGAGCAACGAAATGAAACGTTCCCTGCGGGTTCAATTTAATTCCCTCAGCAACAAGTCGCAGGTGCTCGAGTTTCTCGCAGAACACTATGATGTGCGTCCAAGCAATGTTAATCCTGCGATCTATACCGATTGTACTTACGACCACTTTACACCTCCCAAGCATGCGCGTCACCTTGCCGCCGAGGCGGAGGAAAGTCTGTGGGATTCCAAGAGCGATGGCAAATTCTTCACGGAATTTAAAACGCAGCAACTTACCAGCGACAAGTCTGAGGACCTCGAATTGGGTGGTCTTTTTGGTGACGAAGAGTGATTTTAGTTCTAAGAACAAAGTTCCCTTCTTTAAAAATAAATCAAATACAACAAAAAAAAAATCGATTTTTATTCCCTTTAAACTTGGAAAATGGTTAAAAATAGTGAAAGGTTATTTGTTGAAAATGTACAGGGTTTATACTGTTAGATACTTTTTAAGGCCGCTCGAGTGTGGATTTCGTTTCATTTGATAATTAAGCCGGGGGGCCTCGAAATGTATAGTCTTTTTGGCGAGAATGCAACTTAAGACGAACATATCAAGTAAAAAACGTTAAAATGAAAATTATTAATAAACCGGTGAGACCATATCGCTATCCTGTAAGGTGAAAATATGTATGATTTTATTTTTTAACATTTGGACCAGTGTGATCGTTTTAGCCGAAAAGTTGTATGGAAAATTTAAAATTTTACTGTACATGTGTGATATTTATAAGGATTTATTTCAATATCTTGTATCTCCATTGAATGCTTCTCTTTAATAAACAAAAGTCTTTCTTTGCGAGAAAACAGCAACTTGGGCATCACTGACAACAGCTACGGCAATCGGTTATAATTTTGTTTAACTCTACCGGTTACTGTTATTTAACAGCGTAAGCAAAGTTTACTTGGTATATTGCTGTAAAGCAGCTGTTAAAAAAATACTAGAGAGAAAAAAATGACATAAAATCAGATGGTCTATCTCCGGTAGGTTTCTCCAATATTACGTGTATTGCCTTGGCTTTCAATTTCGTTTTGACTGTTCAATCGCACACAATAAGCGACCAGCAAGCGACTATTCCGATTCGATAAGAAACCGGCACAACTAATAAATTAAGACAGAAACATAACATATTGATAAATATACGGAAATGGCTGATTTAATTAAAAAAGGTGCTCTCTTCCTGATGAGCCAGAAGTGTTACGACAATTACGTGCTGGAACATAACTTTCTCGATGGTAAGTTATCTCGCATTCGACTCCATCGACGACGTCAGCAATTACTAGTAAATCTATTGCTAATGGGTTCATTTTTTATCGCTTGCAGTGCCATGCTTCAAGGCGCTGTTGAGCAAAGGTCTTGGCATCGGAATTATTGCCGGTTCGGTGCTGGTTAAAGTGCCGCAAGTGCTTAAGATTCACAACAGCAAATCTGGCGAAGGCATCAATCTGATGGGCGTAATGCTCGATCTGCTGGCCATAACATTCCATATGTCATACAATTTTATGAACGGCTACCCCTTCAGTTCGTGGGGCGACAATACTTTCCTGGCCGCACAAACAGTTGCGATTGCCGCATTGGTTTTGTTCTATGGCGGACGCAAGCCACATTCCCTCATCTTTCTGCTCGCCTACGTCGGTCTGCTCTATGTGCTCAACTCGGGACTGACATCGATGAAAGCATTGCTGACCATACAGAGCTTTAATATACCCATTCTACTGGTGGGCAAGCTGTCGCAGGCTGTGACCAATTACCAGGCTGGTTCCACGGGTCAGCTGTCTGCCGCCACGGTGATTATGATGTTTGGCGGTTCAGTTGCTCGCATCTTTACCTCCATTCAGGAGACTGGCGACCAGATGATCATCATCACCTTCATCGCCTCCACATTTGCCAATGGTGTCATACTCGCCCAGCTGCTCTACTATTGGAACAAACCAGCGGCGGGTGCCAAGGCGGTCAAGAAGGACGCGGCCAAGGCTAAGAAGCCGAAGAGCAAGAAGGATGACTAAGCACAGCATCGCATAGCCATAAGTTTCCACGTTTTCTCGACATGATAGAACAAATGATATCAAGTAAAACACTCTTTAAATAAATCTATTAGTTAATTAAGCACATATTGCAGTTCGTTTTCTATACCTTATAGATATATTTCAGTTTGGTATTATTTATAGTACATCTATAAGACAGACTCCTAACACTGCTCGCTTTCTACAAACTTTCGGAGCAGATCTAACGCCTTGTAACGATGCGAGATTTTGTTTTTCTCCGCTTTGGCTATCTCCGCATAGGTCTGATCGTAGCCCGTGGGCTGGAAGACTGGATCCCTGTAAATATATTCAGTTAGAAACAAAAGATTTTCCTTGTTCTAAAGCCTCTACGTACCAGCCAAAGTCGCGTGATCCTCGTGGCTCCACAATGTTGCCTTCGGTGATGCCCTGAAAGATTTTCGGCTGTGCTCCATTGCCTTCACAGTAGGCAAATGTGCAGATGGCCCGCGCTGACTTATCCTCCCAGCCGTTGAGCAGACGATGCAGTCCCTCGGGTTGCAGTTTCTCGAGAAACCATTTAATATACGGTCCTGGCAGACCCTCGAGTGCATTGAAGCACAAGCTGGTGTCCTCAATCAGCACAGGTCCGTCTACTTGCCGTGCCGCCTCCTTGCACTTCTTGATCGCAATCTCTTCGATTTCCCCCTGCAGCTCAGGCAAATCCACCTTCTTGGAGACAATTGTACGGGGAAAGTTTGGCCCCAATATCGCAATCAATTCTTCCAGCTTCTTGGCGTTGCCCGTAACAAAAGTAATTGGTTTCGACATGCTGTGTTGTCTATTGTTGTCGCCAATTTAAACAAATTTCCTTGTCACTTGTCAACAAATCAGTGAGCGCGATTAGCTGCACGCCGCACACAGATGATTTCTTCTCTTGCGACATCAGCTGTTCGAGCCGGCAGCCAGCACCGTTGCAAAGACAGGGCTGTATTCATATTTTAAATTTGAATTTACAGCAGAGTTGTCATGTTATTTTAGATATTTTGAGCTTGTTGTACACAGACTGGAAAATCAGGAATTGTATGCTGTTCTGTTTATAAATATCGATTAGCTGCAATCATAAAATGCAGTTATCGATTACTTATAAAATTATGTTAAAATACAATTTCAAAATGGTTTTCACTTTAGTTTTAAATATTAATTAAAATGAAGCGTATTTTTAGGAATATCAATTGAAAGAATGCTCTGATCTACTTATAACACAACTAAAATTGCTTATAATTACAGAAAACACAGTTATTAGGCTATACAAATATTTAATCTTCAAAAAGTAACAAACTTAACATAACTCGAATACATGAAATATCCAAAATTGTTGGATGATCTTCAGGTATTATAGAAAGGCGCCCCAGCCAATGTACATGACAGCCAGATTGTCCACCTTGGTGGCTTCATTGATGAGGAAGTTGACCTGCCCCTCTGTGGACAAGGGAATGCTGCTTGCCTGTTGCCGTTTGACCTGCAAAGGGGAAAGGATTGCATTAAAGTTAACTATATATTTATATATCATGAGATACTCACATGACCCTGAAGGCGCTCGGCGATGCGTTGCACATCGTTGGTGACCTTGGGATCGGTGACTTCGGCACCGATTTTATTCTTACTCGATGAGCTCGCCGCAGTGAAGCGACTCTGCACGCCAAGATCGTAGACAAATGGACGCAACATGGACATCAGGGTCTTCGTCTCCTGCCTGAGCAATCGCAGCGTAATCTCACAGCACTTGCGGAAGCTACCCTCCACACCCAGCGGCCCCATTGCCGTGATCATGTTGTGGGTGAGACGGAAGGGCACCACCTCAGGGTAAGCGAAAGATTCGCCCTGATTGAACAGACAATTGAAGTCCACATGGACAGCATCACCATTCCGCTCATCGAACAAAATATTCTCCCCATGACGATCGCCCAGGCCGAGTATATAGCCCACCATGGACATGACGGCCACAGTGCGTATGTACGAGTTGCGTGCCTCGTACCAGCTGTGTGGCATGGTGAAGCGTTGCAGCAGCCACTCCTGAAAGACCGGCGGATGAGCCGGCATCAGTTGCTTGAGGAACACTTCACGTTTGCGTTCCAACGGATCCATTTGTGGCACAGCCAACTGTTGCAGCTGTCGCCCACCCATAACCTGGCCACGCTGCATGTAGAGGGCCATGCAGATGCTGCGATACGAGTTGAGATTGGGCAACCATTCCAGCAGACCACATTCCTCGTTGAACGGCAGCACCGCATAGGTGCGTATATGCAGACGACGTTGCCTTGCGCCCGCATCCTGATGCAGATAACGCTTCATTAGACCGTTGAACTCCATGAGACGTGCATCCTTGCGCAAATCATCCTTGGGCTTGACCATCACGTCATAGTCCTGTCCATCGCTGCAGCGTATGGTTAACTTCTTGGGTCGTGCTGCCGAACGCAGCACAAGCACCTTCTCCTGGAAGCCACTGATATAGATCTGTTGATAGGGAAAGCAATTGCCAGCGGGCAATTTACTTGTGCCCGTCGCACCTGGCGATGGATTGTGCTCCTGTCCAGAGCTTATGCTAAATGTGGGCTGCATATACTTCTCGAAGGGCAGCAGAATGTTGGAGAAGTTCGCCTGACTGCAGAGCAACGTGAGCCGCTTGTCCAGATCGCTCAGTTTGTAGCTGCGATCCAGGGTGACCTCCTTGTTGGTCACGCCAATCAGTCGCTCTGTCAACGTATTGAAATCGGTGAGAAGACGTTGAAATGTTGGAGTCTGTAGACGTTCATCGGTCAGGATGAGTTTGCAACGCTTGATGCGATTCACTGCAGCGGACTTGAAGTGAGGCAGCAGCATCCACAGAGATTGCTGTGGATAATCCGTGATCAGTTTGATGATCACAGTGCGCAGCACAGCAAAGACCTCGTTCGATGGATGGCACAGGCGGCTGAGCATCTGCGAGTAGGCAGTGTAGAACATTGCCGAGGGCAGTGCCGTGCTGCAGTTGCTCAGCAGATCGTTCATTTTGCGCACCAGCTCCGTGTGCGTTGCGCTGCTTGTGTTGGGTGTGGCCGCCGTGTCCAGCCAGAGGCTGATGAGACGCGGCATCGATTGATAGACATGATCGTTGCCATAACGCAGGGACTTGGCATAGTTGACCATGATCTGCAGCAACAGTTCCTCATCCTCACGCGTCTGCACCGAAGCAGCGCGTGCTTCACGCATTTTCTCCATAAACTGAGCCAACTGCACGTGGCAACGTTCCGATTGACGCTGCACTGCGATGGCCTCATGGAAGTACTTCAGTATGGCCTCGGCACAGAGATTCATCGAGTCCGCATTGTAGGTGGCCTGCAGATACTTTCCTTCGAAGTAAAGTTGCCGCTGCTCGGCGCTCAGTTGCTTCACATTGCCATCGCACTGCTGCTTAATGGCGCTGAGCTGCTCCTCCAGATAGTTCATGGCCAGCACCTGATCGCCCTTCTGCCACAACAGCTTGGCGCGCTCCACAAACAGTCCGAGCGGCTTGTACTCGGCTGCCTTCATCAGGTAGAGATGTGCTCGCTGCAGTTGCCCCGCATTGCGATTAATGCGCGCGCTGTGCAGCCAAAGCTGCGCCAGTTGCGTCTGCAGTTGCTCCTGCAGTGGAGCACGCGTGGCCAGACGACGCTTAAGCTCCGCAATTATATTCCGGCGGAAGCTATAGATGGGCTCCAGCACACGCAGCTGAGGCTGCAGGATCTGCAGACGTGATTGCCAATCAGCAAAGTAATTTCGCATCAGTTTCGACTCCTTCTCTTCAACGCCTTCGCCTTCTCCTTGCTCGCTTAGCTGCTCCATCAGCTGCTGGCTGCACTGCAGCTCCTGCAGCATGTGCAGCTTGAGCACATCATCGTAGGCATGTGCGTAGGAATGTTGCTGCATGGCCGAACAGCTGCGCAGCTGCTCCAGCACCGAAGCACGCATCGAGTCCAGCAACGTTGCGAACTGAGATTGGCTGGTGCCCGGTTGACGCAGCGCCAGGCAGGCCTGGGCACACTGAGCATGCCAATTGGGTTTGCAGCGACGCTGCTGCTCCTGCTCGCGCTGCAGTTGCTCCAGCTCGTCGTAGCTGCCAAGGCGCCAAAGTAGTTCAGCCTTGCACTCCCCAAAATACTGATCCGTTTGCGCATCCTGCAGGCGCTGCGAGAGTCCATCGGCTATGAGCAACGCTGTCTTGGGTGTATCCATGCGCAGGTAGGCATCGATCATGGCACGTATGTGCTCCGGCTGCAGTTGCTCCGTGCTCGACAGCAGTTGCTCGTAGCAGGTGATCATATCCTGTTGCCGTTCCACCAAACGATTCACTAGAATCTCCTGCGTTACGCTCATGTCATAGCTGCGCGTCTGCACTGCGCCCTCCACCGAATCCGAGTCCATGAGGCGCCCGTAGAGCTCCACCAGGAAGGTGAACTGTTCCAGCAATTTGCTGGGCTTATCGCCCTCCTCAATGTATGCCTCCAAGTAACGCAAGGCACGCGCATTCTCGCCACAATTGTAACTGGCTCGTGCCACACGCAACTTGTCCATGCGCTGCAGGAAATGATAGATGGCTCCATAGCTAGTGTCCACATCCTGTGGAGGTTTACCCGCAGTGCTCATGCCGTGCAAACGCTGCCATTCACGTAGCCAACGCTGCAGAAAGTCCAAGAGCTCGGCACACAATTTACCCGCAAGCCGAGACTGATCCTCTGCTGTGGCCACAGTTTCCGGTTCATCCTGTGCTGACTTGGTGGCGGCACCATATTTCTTTGACTCGAACACTTTGTACGCTGTTATCTGCATGGGTGCACCAAACTCCTTGACCTCCTTCGTTTTCTGCTTAGTCAGTTCATCGTTGGCCTGCAGCACTGCCTGAAACTCCTGCTCGATGTGTCCGCGCTGCTCCGCTGTGCACTCCAGCAGCGCATGCAGTAGTATATAAGGATAGAATGTGCTCAACATTTCCGAATCCCTACGTATACAAGGCTTGTACGAGCTGAGCAGATGACGCGTCTCCGTTGACTGCACATAATCCACCAGGCGCGTGGCCCAAAGGAATGCCCACAGCTCATAGGAGTTCTGTGTATAGTGGCTGCCATAGAGGGGCTGTTGCTTCAGGGTGCTGGCCCGCTGTGAGCACGTGTAGCATGAGTTGAGAAACGGTTCCATTATCTCACGCATGCGCAACGGCAATGATTGCCACAGTTGCAGCTTCTTTTGCTCCTTGGGTGCAATGCCAGCCACAGCCAATGTCTCTTGTATGGCCAGCGAGAAGCTATCGACATGCTTGGTCTTCTGTTGCGACTGATAGCCACGACACAGCGCCGTCAATGCCAGCACCGTGAAGTCATCGGTGAGCACGCTAAGTGGCAACTGTTGCGTATTGGCAAAGTTGTAGTTGGAGGGCAAATAACTGGCATCGATGGCACCCAACTCCCCCAGGCACTTGGCCGATGCCAGCTGCAGTGAACGATCGTCGTGCTGGCAGCCAGACATGAGCACATTCACCACCTGTTCCATTAGCGGCTCCATGGGCAGCTCGTGCAGCAGCATTTGATTCATTTCCACGCGTCGACGATTGAAGAGCTCGGCTAGATGCTCCAGTCCATAGACACGCACCTGCAGGCACTCGTTTGTGATCTGCTTGTGCAGAAAACGCAGCTGATCCAACAGTGGAGCCTGTTCCACACCAGCGCCGGTTGCACCCAGGCAGAGATGTGCAGTGTGCCGCTGGATGCACTGTCGAATAGGCGCGGAAACATTCTCCAGGCGCTCCAGGAAGTAAAGATCTGTAAGGCGAGATTGAAAGGATTAAATACTTTTACCAAAGCATATCAGATGAAGGGGGAATATATGAATATATATCACTTAAACACTTCCATAAATCCCTCCTCCTAACTGATCTTTTCCTGCTCTCTTACCCTGTATATAGCTTCCCAGCATGGCGGCATTGCGTAGTATGACAAACTCGTAGAGCGCGTTGACTTGCTCCACGCTGTACTCCAGCATTGGCTGCAGCGTGGCCACAATGCGACCCAGAGATGGTCCCAGTTCCTGTATATTAACCACATGCAAGAAGATGTGCCAAATCTTCAAGCAAATGCGCTGCAGATTCGGCTCCTGCAGTGTGTGCACAAAGCTCAACATGGCGATGATCTTGAAACGGAACTGAGTCACATGTGTGGGTCCAACGAAGCGAAGTATTTGTCCCAGACTGTAGAGTGTCTCCTCCTTGAGTTGCTTCTCGAACGAAGGCTCCGATAGGCAACTCTCGAAATAGGTAATGACACCGAGTATACGCTCCGCTATAAATGTGGAGAATTGTGCATTGGCCACTTGGCTGGAGAGCTCCAGATCGGTGTCCGTGCCGCTAAGCTGTTGCAGGTTCTGAAACGAACGCATCACAAATGTCGGATTGCGATTGAAGTAGATGAGCAGCTCGGCAACAGTTTGCTGGAGAAGTGAGAGAAAAAGTTACAGAATGTTTATCAAAGTGGAATGTATTCCTACTGACCTTCACATCCGCATTCATGAGCTGCTGCAGCGTGGACTGCGTGCATTTGACCACCAGTTCAATGCAACGATTCGCCAACTCGGGTTTTTCTGTGAGATTGATGTGCGTGTAGAGACGAAGAAAGGATATGGAGAACAGGGAGGCCACAGGCTTCTTCAGCTGTTTGGCTATGAGCACAAAGACGCCTTTACAGCGTGGCTCCTGTATGGCATAGGGCAGCACCAGCGTGGTCAGCAGCCGATGATATTTACAGACAAACTCCTGCACGCAGTAGAAGCCCAACATCTTGGAGAGCTGCAAGGAGTTTCAGATTCAAGAAAAGTTCATAGTCAAAGTGGAATCCAAACTTACCGCTCTGAGGGAACGCGTGAAGCGGACTCCCTCATTTATATACGCTTGCAGTGCAATCTTGACAACCAGAGCAAGTGCATCCCGTTTGTACCAGTTCCACAGTGTGATGGGCTGCACGCCATGTTTGGCACACATTTGACAGGCGGTGAGTATCGCCTCCTGTGCCACAAGCGAATGTGTGTGCAGCAGAAAATAGAATGTCATTTTGAACCAGTGGAATAGCCAAATCTCCTCGATACCGGGATAGGCAGAGCAGAGCACCACGCGCAGCAATTGGCGCTGTTCATCCACAGTTTGTTGATCCAGTGGCTTCTCCAGTGTACCCACAATGCAGTCGTGCACATGGCTGGCAAAGTCGAGCATGAAGTTGAAGGGTTGTCCCGCCATGTGGGAGAGAAACTTGTCGAAGCTCCTTTCGTTTAGATTCTGCAGATTGGGAGACTTCTTGAGCAGGCGTAGACAATGTGATGCTTCCAATTGTATTAGATCTAGGTGATGTGTAACAAAGTCGCAGCTGGGCTTGAACAGCACTGCCTCGGCCAGAGCAGAATGGGAGATCAGAGTCTTGCTCGGGGCTGCCACCTTGCAAGCACCCAAATAGAGACCAGGCAATGTGGCAGGCAGCGGTTCACACTTGCAGCAGTGCAACACGATTTGATCCTTAATCCGGAAAGCATGTGCGGCGCCAGACTGTGATTGGGTGCAGAGTAGGAGGCGCAGCACAGCGGCCAGCGTGTGAGCATCCTCGGTGCTCTTTAGTTTGGGCAGTGCCAGCTGCAGCTGCGTCGCCTTCACATATCCCGCGGCGTAGAGCTGAGGAAGTTGCTCACAGAAGAGTTGACTCAACTGGGAGTTGCTTGAATTGAGTAGCATGAGATGCTGCTGCGCAAAGAAGCTCTGGAGTTGTGTGTGGGCACTGGAGGGCGTCTCCAGACGCAGCGTGAGCAAGCACTGTAGCCGCTGCAGGGGATCCTGTACTTGCTGAAGCACGCCTAGCAGTTGTTGCTGTGTGTGTGGTTTCAGTTGCAGGCGCAGGCAACTCACTTGCAGCAGCAGCGTGCAGATTTCCACAAACTCTGGACAGGATGTGCATTGGGATTGCTCCACTAGCTGCAGACAGAGCAGATTCCAGTTACTGTTCGCATCGATGGCAGGCAGCGGCAACTCAAAGTGATGTGGCAGTTGCAAGAGAAGCGACGCATTCAATGCCTCGTCGCTGGCTGAACACATTTGTTGTTGCTTCTCCAGGAGTAGCTGCTGTTCCATTTGCTTGAGAGCGCGTAGCAGTGCCAGCAGCTCGGGTAGCTCAGCGGGCAACGGTTTGCGCAGCAGTTGCACTAGGCGTGGCGTCAAGCACTCGAGTATGTTGCCACATTCACTTGGCTGCGTAACTGCCACAGTGGCAAGCAGAGGCAGCAGTTGAGCAGGTTGGCTTCGCCAGCGTCGCAGCAGCAGCTGCTCTGTATGCGTGGGCAGATCATGTCTGTCCAATTGATGTTGCAGGTAGGCAATCAGTGCTCCCAGCAGTTCCCTATGCCAATCTGAGTTGCCTGGCAGTTGCAGCAGCTCTTGCAACACTTGACAGATTATCAGAAAACATTCCGGTTCGTGCAGCGGTTGATCTCGTAGTGTCAGCAGCAGACGTTGTGTGTGCGTGGCAAGCAGTTCCAGTTGTGGCTGCGACATGAGCTTGGCTTGCAACCAGCGACTGACCATGGACCACATGATGGCCGCTGCCTGCAGCGTCAGTGCAGCAAAGTGTGGCACATCTCGGTTGTTTTCCCAACTGTAGGGAGACTGTGCCTGGAGCACTGCATTACAGTATCCCAAGCTGGTCAACTTTGTGTCGACGTTGAACTCTTTGAGCGAGAGGAGTGCTTGCTCCATGCTGGCAGCGAAGACTTCGCTATGTGTGGCATGACAAGCGCTGTGCGCCTGCTGCAGCACCAATAGCAAATACTTGGCAAACACATCCGTGTGCTCCAGTTGCAGTTGAATCATCTCGAAGGAGCAATTCTCATCGAACTCCTTCAACATGCTGACATCGCAGTGAAAGAGGGGCAAACTGAGACAGCGCAACTCATTTGTTTTGTTGGGATTGTTGTAATCGTAGGCGCTCGTCTTTTCGTTGAGCTGCTGCAGTGCATCCACATAGGCGCCGAGGAGGCGACCGAAAAGCATTACATGATTGCCCCAGCAGGATGTGAGCAACTTCTGCTGCAATTTCACGTTCTTGAGGCACTGTCTGCGCGGAAGGAACTATCTATCAGCATGTGTAGGGAGAGATGAGGAACATATCAAGACTTACCCCTCGTCCTGGCACCTACTGAGACACGCTGCAAGTTTATTGAGCAGCCAACGAAGAAAGACATCCTGGAATTCATTTCTAGCTTCCAGCAAAGAAGAACAGCAAATTAAACTCGGATCCTGGCAGAGTATATTGTCCACGACACTGTAGACAGCTGCCAGATTGGCCTGGTTGCGATTCACCATATTGTACAGCAGTTTCCACACATCCTTGCGCTGTTCCGACATTTTGCCGTGAGTTTACAAATTTAAATCACAGCATGCGAGGGACAACAGTTGTGCGAGGCGCCGCAGCGTTGCCAGATCTGCAAATACCAACTGTTGCTTGCGCGGCCAAGGCTAGTATGCACCTCGACTTAACTTAAAAAATACTAAATAACAGACTGTTTTAAAGGTATCTTTATATTTTATTTATGTTCTTATTTCTATACTATAAACAAACAAAATCAAATTCAATTATTTATTTCAAATTCAATATAGACGTGGAATACCTACATATAAATACATAATGCATATCTATCGACGTTCATAACCTAATGTATATTTTGTATATTTGCTTTACTTATTAAATTAAAATATAACAGACCGTTTTAAATGTATCTATATTTTCAATTAATGTTCTTGAATACGAAGTATTAACATAAATACATAACATAAAATTCACATATTTATTTTTCATTCATACCGGTACATCTGCATACACTAAGTTCGTAACATTTTTTACTTGACTTAACAAAGGCCAAATAAAAGATCGTCTTAAAAGTTTCTTTAGTTTCGATTTATTTTCTTATTTTAGTATTATTTACAGAAAAAATCAAATTCAAATATTTATTTGTCATGTGAAATAGACATGGAATATCAGGGTATCTAAATATATAAATGTACATTCGCGACACACAGAGATAACAAATATGAATTGGGGCATATAAATTATTACAATAGGCATCCGGCCTGAAAACTCTGAATATATGCATTATAAAGACCTTATCGTTTAGTTTGTGGCATACGTCATGTTATTTATGGATCTTGAATCTTGTTTTCTCTTCAATCTATTTATGTAAAACTATGACCTCTTAACTCTATGTACACGATCGTTTTAATAAATAAGTAGTTTCCCCCCTTTGTGAAAATGGAAATCGTCTGGAGAATGTTAATAAATTACACAATTGCCTCGGCGGAGCCGAAGGTGAGGAATATAAACCAACCGATTAGGTTAATGCCAGCTGCCGCACTAAAGACCATGGGCCAACTCTGGGTGAGCTCCAGAATGTGACCGGCTAAATAGACGCCGAGAAAACCGGGTATGGCGCCCACTGTGTTCATCAAACCGAATACACTCCCGGAGTGCAGTGGCGCCAGATCTTGAGGATTCACCGTGACCGCATTGTTATGGAAGCCCGTGCCGCCAATGATGATAGTCATACAGATCAGGGCCGTATGGAAATCTGTGGTGCGGCTCATCGCGAACAGTGCCACATTCTGGGCGGCAAAGCAACAGCTCTGGATGAGCTTCCGCACTGTCGTCACGGGCCATTCCCGCTCGATCAGCCGCGTTGTCAAATATTTGGCCAAGAATGTGCACGGCGGCAGTGCCAGCCATGGTATCATGTTGACTACCCAACCTTTGGCATGCGGGAAGCCGTCGTGGAAATATGTGGGTAGCCAGGAGAGCAGCACAAAGAAACAGTTCATCTCGCAGGCGTGCGTCAGCACGCAGGCCCAGAAGGAGAGACGACTAAAGTAGCGCAACCAGGGCACGGTTGTCTCCGCGGGCGTTTTGTTGGCACACAAACGAGCCGTTGTTGAGATGTTTATAATGCGATTCCTCTCCCCGGCCATGGCATAATATCGCAGGACCAGCGCCCAGGCAAAGCCCATGAGCCCAATCACACGGAACACATACGACCAGCCAAAGTAATCGAGCACAAATGAGCCCAAAATGCCCGTCAGCAGTGTACCCATGGCGGAGCCTGATGTGAGCAGTCCAAAGAAGCTACTGCGCTCGTTCTGGCAGAGATTCTACAAGAGAAAACGAAGAGATTAGCACAAGATTAGATGCAGGATATGCCATCGGGCTTACCTGGCTGGTCAGGCTAATCATGCTGGGAAAATGGACACCCTGCAGCGCTCCGTTCAGTATGCGTATGGTGACTATAATGGGTATGGCATAGCTCTTGAAACTTGCCGCTGACCAGATAATGGTGGGCATCAGGAAGGTGATGAGCGACCAGCCGAGCGCGGCAAGTAGAATGACACGTTGGCCACCAAAGCGATCACTGAAATAGCCGCCCATCACTTGCGTCAACGTATAGCCCCAGAAGAAGGAGCTCAACACGGTGCCCGAGTCGGTTTTGCTCCACTTTTGTGCCGACGCCACTGCGGGCACCAGCAGCGGCATCGTTGTCCGTGTGGAGTACAGCATGCAGGTGCCCGTCAGCAGCGTGATGAACCAAACGCGCTTCTCATGCCTGCAATAAATCGGGATATTGATAAGGAAATACTCGTAAATAATAATATCCCTCTCTCACCTGGTCCAAATGCTTTGCGTGCTTTCGACCAATTCGCCGCGCAGCAGAGAATACTTCAGTTTCTCGTCCATGTTGTGCGCGTTGTGTGTCTCTTCTACTATCTTGATAGATTGTTATTTTCTAATACAACGCGCTGCTCACGCCACACATTGCGCCGCCTGCCGTTGGGCCATTTCTATTATCACAAAACATAAATGAATTATGAATTGTTTCTTTTATTTACACAAATTTATTTTGCATTATTTACTTACATGTGTTTTGTGCTGGTCTTGCGGTTCTTTCTGCTCTTTACGTGGCCAATTTTTGGAATGGGATTAAATGGCATTTGTGGAACTCCAAAATATTAGATGCAGTCTGGTCGAATTTTGTCTGCTCTACAGCTAGCACTTTATAACATTAAGTTTTTCAATCGTAAAGTTGTTTAAACAATTGCTGTATTATCATTCATTCATCATTAATAACACATATATATTTGGATAGTTTTACGTTGTTATAATTATTCATAATATTCCAACTATGTGCTATATGCCTTATGTAGGGTGTTTGGCCTTGCCATTAACAATAGTTGAAAACATATGTTTTAGCGTTGCCAGGTTTTCATATTTTATCCAAGTGGCAATCTACTTGATGCTGCCGCACAAAAAATAATTTTAAATACCCAGTCCATTTTTGACTTCATATCTATTTTACTTAAAATTTTGAATCATGATTTTAAGCAATTTTAGTAAACATTATTATATTCAATGAATAAAATAATTTTTTGAGTTTTCTAAAGGCAACAGCAGCAAACATATGTAATGACGCAGCGTTGCCACATGGTCATTATACTAAGTGTTGCTATACTTCCTTTGGCGCGAAACTATGAATTTTTGGCATCTTTTCATTTTAAATACGCCGTATGTTTTTAACCTGTTTATTCAATAATTATTCACTTATTATTAATTTAGCATATGTATTTAATTCATGTGGAGTAGTTGGAGAAGGGGAGCCGATGACAAATTACTTGAAATAAATATATGTATATATTTTAGAGCAAAACGCCGAATGTGAACACGATCTACTCGTCCAGCGTTAGGTGTACATTTGCGGAGGGATGCAACCCAAGTTCCTTGAGCGATGCATCATTGTGCTCCATTTCCAGCGACTTGCGTGGAAATGCACAGATCAACTTGTAGCCCTCCTGTGGTATGTGCTTGTGCGTTTGCCGTATATAGAGTCGTAATATCTTCAGCTTGGTATCTGAGGGCCAACGCAACTGGACGACCTCATCGCTGCCTGCGGCGTCAAGCAGACGCAGCTTCAGCGCGGTCAACTCGTCCAGTTGTGTGCCCAGTTGAGCTTCATATGAAATAGCGGCGGCACCTTTTAGCTCCTCCTCGTCGAACTCCTCCAAGCTCTCACAATCACTGGCATTAGCAGTGGAATTGTTGCTGGCCTTTGATGTTCCTGCGCCGTTGCCCCCTCCGTTTTCATTCATGGAATTTTTGATGGCCAACGCCAGTTGCTCCTCCTCGCTGAGCTCCAGTAGTTTGGCACGCTTCTTGGGCGTACCAGCTGTCGATGATGAGCAGGATGCGGTGTCCTCTAGATCATCGTCATCCTCAATTTCAATGGCTGCACGTTTCGAGGTGCTTGCCTCCTCCAGCGAAAAGTCACGATGATCGCGCAGAAACTGCCTTAAGTCAGGCAACACGTTCTGCTGATTGGGCTCAGGACTGCGCCAGACTTCCTCACCAGTGCGTGGATCAATGACGCACAAGTAGGGAAGCTTGGCGCAGTGATAGAAGGCGACAAAGCGACGTCCCTCCGAGCTGTCATCGTCCACCTGCCAAAGGACAAACTGACGTCGTACCAGTTGTTTAAGCTCCTTGATGCTCCAGACATCGCGATTCATGGTCTGCGACTGGAAGTTGTCACTCTGCACATTAACCAGAAGCCATCGCTCACGTTTGCTGGCAAATTCACGGGCCGCAGCCAGTGAGCCCGAGTAGAGAATATCTGTGGGCGGGCGAAAGAGATCACCAAGGCGGGATGTTGTGCTGCCAGTTGCGCGACTATGAATCGCCATGGCTTGGCCAGCGACAACCATTTGGGCGGAGCGTTCGCGGCGTCTGCGATGTGTCCCCGGATCGGAGTAGAGGCCGGTGGCTTGGAGCTGTTCCTCCATTAGAGCGCCTTCGCGCGCAAAATCCCTCAGAGGACATACCTTGACGCGCTGCGGCACGCGTGACATACGGCTGTTGCTGCTGCCCGACGCAAAGAAGTTGTCATCCTCGGGCATAAGCAGCTGTTCACGAACTGGTGCAATGGGGGCGCGCACCTCCTCCTCATCATGCAGTGCAGCTGGTCCTCCTCCTGCTGTGCCTGCTGCACTGGAAGTCGAGGCGCCATTGGGAGCAGCTCCACCGTTGCCACCTTGTTCGAAAAATAATGCAACGGCCGCGGCCACATCGTTGGAACAGGCGCCCAGGTAATGTTTGGCCTCCTCTGCAGTGCAGGCAGTGACTTCCACCACGCGCTCCACTAGTTCGTCCATTGCAGCCGCATCGCCACCCGACATAACGCTGCAGCCAGTCAAATGGATACGATTTCGATTTTAAAATTGATTGCTTCTGGTTTTGTACTTCTTGACGCGGATAGCAAAGAACAGAAGCTTATACTTTTGTAATTTATGAAATACAGAGATATGCAAACTTAGTGCTCTGTAGCAACCTAAACTGTTTAGTTTTTCAGCACTGAAAATTAACGCTGAGAATAAAAGAGCACCCTGTGTTATCGATAAATTCAAACGCCACGCACAGCGGTTAAATTTTAAATTTTTAGTTAACAAAATATATTTTAATTAGTAATTATCTCATCAAGAAATCAGATACTTTCATAAATGATAAATAAAATATTTGTTTATTATTATTTCAACAAGACTGATATCTTTTTCACATATGATACAAGTAAGGGGGCGCCAAGATCTGACAAGATTGCTTGAAAAACCTAAAATAGAATCTCTTGCTTATTGGCAGTATATAATTTTCTGATTTCAGGCATTTCTAACTTACAGTTTCGCGTTAATCATGCGATAAGCATTGATAAAATCAATGAAATTGAGTCATCGTCATCGAAAGTGAGTGGGACTATCACTTCTTTTTTTTCGTAAGATAAAATAAGTCTTTTTAGATAACAGCTGTGCTCTGTTAAAATTTGTTTAACTCATTCGGCACTGTTATATATTTGTTGGCTCGCCTTAAACCGGAGCCAGCTGTTAATTCATTTTCATTCCCTGTTTTCCTTTCAAATAAGCTACTGGTCGCAAATCTTCCTTATCAAATGGACAACTATTTTATCCACAATATTTTTACAAACGTTCATTAAAATAAAAATCAGATTATTGAAAAACAGTAGTGCTTGCTGCTGATAACAGTGTAGCATAATGTTAAAATATGTTGTGGAATGTAATCGAATGTAATCTGAACGCTGTTTGCACAAACCAGTTGTTTTAGTTTTATTTACTTGTCGGGCTCAGATGTTGAGTGCGTGCTGCAAAAAAATTAACCCACACTTCCATAAGTGACTACTAGTATCAAGTGACCTAAGCACATATTGATAAGACAATGCTCAGTGTAAAGAAATTGCATTAATTATGACTAATGCGCACAATGCCAACAAAAGTGCTTGTATAACGAACGCCTGAACGGGGCATCCACACAACCAGTGTTCTAGCAAGTTTTCCAATAAGAATACACCAACAACGACAACAAAATTCCGAATAACAAAGCAAATGTGAAACAATCTCAACTGCTTCTTTGTGCCTCATCTAATTTTACAAAAAAAAAAAAAAATGCTGATCGTACAGTAAACTATTGAAGGCGTCATCATTGCCATTGTTTGTTAGTACTGCATCCCCACGGTATCTCCGCATCGCATCTCGTACTTCCGCCCGCCTGTGCCCGCACCAACGCTGCTGACGTCGCAAAATGGTTTCGTTGTTAAAAAACCAATTGCTCAAACATTTGTCCAGGTAAGCGTTACCCTAAATGAATTATTATGATATTCAATTAAAAAAGCTGCTATGCTAATTAAGGCCCCTGAACTGGCGCCAGTTTCTGCTGCTGCTGGGAAATTTAATTGATTTTTCCAAGCTCTGAGGTTGCTCTGTTTTAGTCGCTATTGCCAGTGCCCCGTTGTTGTTGTTGTTCTTGTTGGTGTCTCACAGTCGTTGTCTCAGTTCGTCTGCATTGGAGTTGGGCGCGTGCCCGCTCGTGACACGATACAATTAATCACGACCACACCAAATTAATACAAAATATTTCTTTTAAAGGGAATGTTAGTTATTACATTTTTAATAACATTTTTTTTACATACAATTTCACAATTATGTAGCTCATCTCTAATCGATATGTGGAGGTATTTTTGCAGCTTCTCATCACCTTCAAACGATTCCCTTTGTTTGTTGTTTTTTCCTTTATCGTTTATCTGCCACCCCTACTCCGCTTCAAGAGTAACAAGTGGGCTCAGTGACCCACACCCACACACAAACACACGGTACTTTTGCCTGTTTATGACGCTTTATCGAAATAAAAACAATTTAAATTTCAATTTCAATTTGATATCTAAAAGGGGCCGTCGCCTTTGGCGTTTTCTGCGTACGCAATTCAATTTTCCAAGATGATTTTCCTCACAATATGTTTTACTTATTTTCGATACATCATCAACTTAGTTGCGTCTGTATTTGTGTTTGTGTGTGGCCTACCAGCTGCATAAATAAAGGAGACATATACTGCACAGGCGCGGACACTTATATACACGGATTTAGGGCCTAAGCTTGACCTTTAAATTTAGTGCCAGCTAAAAAAGAAATATACACAAAAAATGTATTAAAGATGGTAATATAAGGGATATTTGTGGGATATGCGAGCATTACGAAGCCAAAATAAACACACACATAAAACATACCATATACATACTTATGTATGAGATATGCTATCCCTCGACTTGCTAAGAGTTCCCTATATGAACTTCATGATTATCGATTCGCTTTTGCCGGTTCCCTCTTTATCACACAAATAGCTGTACATATGTATGTATGTGGACATAAGTATATTTATATACTAGCCTATATGTACACAGAACTTTGTGTTTGCATTGCGTAGCGGGCCCGTGTTTAAGTCTTTCGTCTGTTCTGCTCCGTTGTGGCCCCCCTTGCCAGGTTTTTCCACACAATTAAGCTGCAAACAAACTAACTTTCTAACAAGACTAAGAGTGTAAATGCAAAGCAAACTTGTTGCCTTTTATCCGTTGTCTGTCTCTTTATAGGGCCCTCCCTCTCGACCGAAATAACTAAAGAAAAGTAAAAGGGGAAGTTGCTTAAAGTAAAAAGTTTTTCGTTTGCGTCCCAAAAGTTTCAATTAAATAAAGTTTTTATCGCAACGAAGGAAATGCAATTTTTATATATTAGATGGCAGTTTGAAATAATAATAATAGCATTTAGTTGGACTTTGTTTAATAAGGGTCCATTTAAAGGTTCAAGTCAAGAAAATCTAATTAATGAATGAATTAATTAATTGATAAAGAAATAAGTAAATGAATGAATTACTCAGTAAAGCAATAAAGTAATCAACAAATACGCACTTGAGAGGAATTAAAACCAAGTTCTTTACAATATTTGGTTTTGATAAGCTCATTCATTGTTCAAAGAGTTTCTTATCTGTACTAAGTCGGTTCTACTTCGAACCTTCCTAACCTTAAACTTCAAGTTGGCACGTCATATGCTACCATGGTATTCAAGGCATCCAATCAATATGCAGACTTCAATTATGCATGCAGAACATTAACTAGAAATGGGTCAATTGATGGCAACTGACAGGTCGCCCATTGGCGCTGCCACTGGCGCCACTTGTTGTCCCAAATGAGCATTGACAGCCCCTGCATTGGCATCGTCAGCAACACACTCTGTGGGCAGTCAAGCTGAAATAAACAGCGGGTCGCAATTCCAAACTGTCATTTGTCTTGTATACGTACAATATATATGTATTTTATATCTCTATTCTGATTACTCAACAGATACACGAAGAACCTCTCGTCGGACAAAATCAATGTGAGCACATTTCGTGGCGAAGGGGAACTACAGGATTTGGAGCTAGATGAGCGTGTGCTCACCGAACTGTTGGAGCTACCCAGTTGGTTGCGGCTTACATCGGCGTGGTGCAACCAAGTATTGTTTCGCATTGCCTGGACTAAGCTCAAGAATGTGCCCATAGTGCTGGTAAGCTCAAGATTAACTAGAGTGCAAGCAAATCAATCAATAATATTCATCTATATATATTTTATTATTCCATGCACAGACACTCGACCAGGTGCACATTACCATTGAGACATGCAATCCCACAACGCGTGATGCGGGCGGAGGAGGGCCGCCTGCCACCACAACTTTGCCACAAGGGGCTCAGGGTAAATACAGCTTCGTGGACAAAGTTATCGATGGCATCACCATTGTGGTGAACACGGTGAATGTGAATTTTGTAAGTCCCGCCTTTACTGCATCTGTGCAAATGTCTCGAATTCGTGTCGAGTCCAAGACACCGAGATGGGCCAACGGAGAGTTGCGCTTGACACGCTTAAAGGACAACGCCTCAGGTATATTGTTGATCTTCAAAGAGCTCTCGTGGCAAACGGTGCGCATCGAAGCCAGCTCCACTCAGGATAAATCGCTTACTCCATTGCGATTGCTCACCAATCATGCCCGTTGTCGTATTACCATCCGCAAACGTATGTCGGATTGCACTTTGATGGCCTCACGCCTCGTTCTCATACTCGACGATCTGCTGTGGGTATTGACCGACTCGCAGCTGAAGGCGGCACTGCATTTTGTTGACTCGCTGTCGGGCCTCATTAAGGCGGCCACGCATGCCACACAAAAGACCAAGGCGGCCAAGAAGTTGCAGGTAAGTTGTCTCTTTTCACTCCTCTTCTTCATTTATGCCCATATAATCCACTTACAGACAATACCCGAGTACCAGGAACAGGTGAAACAACAGGAGAGTCGCCTCTCGGATTCGAATAACAAAACGTCAGAGCCGCGTATGTTCCAAATCTTCGATGTGCGCGAGACTTCGTATCATTTCTTTAGTCAACGCATTGATTTGCATTTGTGTGACGATGAGGGCGATGGACGTTCCAGTTATCCGGAGCTGGATAAAGGCGGTGCTCTGCAGGTGTCAATAACCGCATTCCAGGTGGATTACTATCCCTATCATTTGGCCAAATCAGATCGTTCACATTGGGCGAAGTATAAGGAAGCATCTGTGGCGCCAGCATTGTGGCTTAAGGAGTCGTTGAATGCCTTCCGTGAGGCTGTTCTCAATCTCAGTCAACCCAATCGACCGGCCGCCCATGCACCGCTGGAACGTAGCGCCCCTGCCTCACCCATTATGTTGAATGCATCCCTTCTGGGCTCGCAATATGGCAACGGAGGAATGGGTTCCAATGGCAGCAGCACACCCACCGCAGCAGCTGGCGCTGCTGGAGGCTATGGTTCGGGAACTGCCTCAGCTGGTGGCTCGGGCAATGCCTCGGCCAGTAGCCAAGCCAATCAGCGTAGCACCCTGGAGAAGCTCTCTAAGTTGATGAGTTCCTGTGTCATATTGCGCATCGAGGATTTCACACTGTACCGTGTGACAACATCGGGTAAAAAGCAAATGCCCAAGGAGTTTATCTCAGGTATGCAGGGATTTGGTCCCCTTATTCCCATACAATCAACACAAATCCACAAAAAACATGGCTGAAAATGTACCAACTGCAATGGCGCTCTTTTATTAACATTTCTGTCTGCTAATTAACATGCTGTTATTCGATATAAACATGAACATGTCAAAATTCACATACGAGTTGAAAGTTCACACTCAAACACACACACACAGAGAGACATACACACATATAACACCCACGCTTCAACACATTCATTTGACTAATCAAAGTTTGTGTAATTCTCTTTCCTCTCTCTCTCTCTCTCTCTTTCATTTGTTTTATTTCCTTTTGTGTTTGTCATGTCTTTGATTTGCCATCACGACATTCTCATCATCGTCATCTCATTTGTCACATTTGTCTAACGCTTTTGTTGTTGTTTTGTTGTGCTTGTTCGATTTGTTCGTTGCTGTTCTTGTAGCACAACATAAAAGGAAAAGCAAATCCTCAGGTGAATATCATGCTCAAATACATTTAATCTAGTGTATTTAGTTTAATAAGCAAGAAAGAATGGGAGAATTGGCATTCTGTAAAGAAATTAAGTATAAAATCTGATACAGTCCTGTAAATAACATATCGACGATCTGTAAACTTTATGTTAACTTAACTTAATGTTCTCGATAACAGATTCTTTGTGGAGTAAATTTTGCATTGTTTAACTTCCTTCTATATCACTTACAGGGGACAAGGATCGCTATTCATTTCCCGCCGAGATGCCGATTGTGCATGCCGAATACACGTATTTCTATTATCCCGGTGACTTTGTATTTCCATGTAAGTCCAGCATACATTCTATGTAAGATCAACATTAACTAATCTAAGCTCTTTTTACAGTTCCGCCTTCAAAATTGTTTGTGCACGTTAATCCACTGCAAATGCACTTCGATCTCAGTTCGATATTGTGGCTCAATTCGTTTGGCTTAAGTCTGCACGAGAGTTTGCTACGCACCAGCGTCGGATCCCAGGCCACGTTGCAGCAGCCCCAACAGCAACAAAGCGCACGTGGCTCGATTGCCTCGAACACATCGAATGGCTCCAATGGCACACAGATGGCAGCTGCGTTGAACGTGGAACAGGAGCCAAATCTGATGTACATGGATGTCAAGGTGGAGGCCATTATGCCGCGCGTGGTCCTGGAAGCGGCGCTGGATGCACCAAATCAAAAGGATCGGCCGAAGACAATGCAAATACAAATCTCTAGATTTGCTCTAACCAACATACGTGAAATGGGCAGCTCACGTGCGGATTTGGCGCAGGCGTTGCACTCACTGCAAGAGGGTTCGCTGGTCTTTGGCACCGGCTTTCCCTCGGTTGAGGGTGACATGTGCATTGTTACGGATCGCATATTGTCGCATGTGGCCGCCTCCGATGTGAGCACGATGTCACCAACACAGTCACAGACACAGCTGCCACGATCTGCCTCATCGCAGTATCTGTCACGCTATGCCATGTGGTCGGAGCCGCGTGATGTTTGGTGCATTAAATTGGATCCGATATGGGTTGATTTTCTGGGTGCACGCTCATTGGGTCCCAACAAGGCAATACCATTTGTGGATGCAGTCCCGATAACGCTCTGGATACACGCTGGTGAATCTTCAGAAGTGCAGGCACAAGTCGAATTGGACAAAGCACGTCAGAACACGGCGAGTTCACAGATGGCGAGCATGGGATTGACGCCGTTGCCAACATTGCCGCCACTGCCACGTAATCCGTTCCTAAGTGCCGAGGATGTGCGTATGCCACAAGCAGAGGCAGAAGCAAGTGCCACACCGCCCGCTGAACGTTGCGCCGATATTCATGTGATAGCGCACATCTCCAATCTGGTTAGCCTACAAATCGATCATTATCAATTGCTGTTCCTGCTGCGTCTGGCCGAGGAGCTTAATGAAATGTCAACGTTTTTAAATTTAGATGCAGAGCGCATCTTGCAAAAGGTTGGTAACGGCTCCTTACCTTATCCTACTTCAATCTTGAACATTTTTTTTTTTTTATTAATGTTTCACCAGCAAAACCAACAAAAGTCCATTGTATTTGGCTGTGTTGTGCCGCAGATCGAGGTGACGCTTGTGATGCCATCGCCAACACCTGGTAAGGAATCGAGTGGTGGTGATGCTGAAAGTGTCTTACCCGATTCAGCTAGTTTGGGTGATGATTTACACATGAATAGTAAGGATTATATTTCTTTTGTTGTCTCTCTTTACCAAAAAACTCTTTAGTTCTAAAAGCAAACATATTAACAACTAAGTGTAACGAAACTAACCCAACAATCGACTCTCTCTTACTCTAGTGAGCTTAAGATATAAGTTCTCACCCAAAAAGATTAAAAACTAACAAAATGTCTCACGTAGTTCTCACCGATTCGTGTTAATTAACACCGATCCCTTAATATAATAAGTATTAATAATTTCCTAGCTGGGAACAATTTTCTTTTTGCTATTTATTTTATTAATTTATTTTATATTTCGCTGTAATTTGCTTTAATTACCCAAAACGTAGGCTGGTCACCTAGGAATTCAAGCCACTTGATTGTTAACTTGCCACAAAAAGGGGGCGTGTTTTCTTATGATGAAATTAATGTTAAGAAACAAATAAGAAAGCTGTAGTCGAGTGTGTCTGAATGTTTTATAACCGATACCTACCTCAAATAAGGGAAAACTATATTGTATTGCATACTTACAGGCGTCACGGCGCCTGATCCTCCACTAAAAGTTTTTCTTCAATAACTTATCTATTGCTTATCCGTTCGTATTTAAATTTTGAGAAATCATTTTAAATATGATGACTATTACGCTAGTCCTAGATCTTGTTCACCCAATGGGTAGCGGATATAAAAATCTTTCTACTCAGATATAATAATTTTCTATCAAATCATATAAGAAAACACACCCCTCTCACTTAATTCGCATGTTTTCGTACTAACCAATCCTAGAGTCTTTTTAACATTGTAACATAAACGTGAAAGCTTCAAGTGTGAGCTCGTATAACCTGATGCTGTTAACTTCACAGGCGGCAACATAACGTGGCCCACACCGCCACCGCTGGAACAATTGAAGAGCAATACATTTGGCAGCGTTGAGTCGCCTTCACCTGTGACCAACGAACCGCCCTATGATAGTGGCATTCATATATCTAATCCTAATACACATGGGTAAGTTGAGATTAACTTTACTAAGAGAAAATCAATTAATTCCATTTCCCTCTTTGTAGTTACAATGTGCAAATCCAGAGCACACCCACGATGGCTTCCTCAACGCCAAGTCAAGGCTCGAGACCTGATACTGGCATCTCCATGCAATCACAATCGATATCTTCGTCAGCCTCGAAGAGCTTGAAGAGCAGCGCAGTGCAGAAGCCGAACAGCAACGTCGACACTGTGCCCAGCTTGACAAAGGAGATCAATTCGAGCTTGCTGTCGATGAAGAAGGGATTCTCCAATTTTATGACTTCCATTGACTCGGCCATCAAGTCGGGTACACCCAACGATGATGCCAGTGATACGTTCTCAGTGCAGAGTGACATGAGCTCCGATTCAGAGAATTATGCCATTTTGATGGGCGATACCAAGCCCATTGACTGCATGGATGTTATGTTCCGTTTGAATCCGTTTACCAATGATAACAATATGAAGACCTCGCCGGTCGAGGTAGCCAGTGAAGTGTATGAGGAGCCGAGCAGTTATAAAACCAATATGTCATCGCCCTCGGAACCGTCTGAAGGAAGCACCTGGCGACGACGCGATCTGGTATCGATGGCTACCTTTAGGTTACAATTGCATAGCGATATAGTGACTGTACATGATGATTAATTGAATTTTATATATTTTTAGGTTGACCACCGTGGAGGTGATACGCCAGCAGGAGGGTCCCAAGTCTTCTGTTCGTTTGCAGGTAGCTGCCGTTTCCTGTGACGAATGCGGCGCTATACCCTGGGATGAATTGCAGGTGGGAAACGGTTTTCAACTGTTCCACAGTTCTTGAATATTTTCATTTGTCTTTCGATTAATTGAATTTGTGTTTTGTATATAAGCAATCAATTTTGTTGTCGTTTCTTTAAGTATCTTAATTGATTTCCTTACCAACTCTTTGCTGAAACTAAATTTAACTGTTTTTCGCTCAACTCTTCAAAATATTTCTGCATGTTTCGATAACTTCTATCTGAACATCTAACAATGCTTTTGATATTATTCAAAAAAAAAAAAAAAAAAAAATCTTTTTAAAAATCTTGTTTTAGATATATTGTAAGATAACTTCTCATATAATCATTTTCTCATTATGTTTTCTCTCTTCTCTTAAAACCAAATATGTTTTCATAAAAAAAAAAACATATATGATCTCAATGTGTGCTAATTAAACAAATATTGTGCTCAACGTTTAATTTACTCTTTAAACAACAACAACAACGAACACTTTGTAAATTGAATAACGACAACAATATGACACATATTTAAAAAACAACTACAACAACAACAAAACAAAAACAACACTCTTCTACAACAACAACAACTACAACAAAACAGATCGCGCATCAAGCGAACAAGGTATAAAAAAAACTCAACTACAAAATTGAAATTCTTAAAAACTTTATTAACCAGCTAACTTGTTTTGGTTTTTCGCTGCTTTGTATATAAAGAAATATTTGATTTATTCATGGGTTCTAATTACGATATTTTGTTGCAATTAAGTAGTTAATTAACTTAAATTTATTATGGTTTCGGCTTCAATTGCCAGCGCTGGTGCAGTTTGAAAGCGTTTTTGGCCACTAGTTGCGTAGTTAACCGAACTTAGTTAATTGATAATGTTAGCTTAAGTGAGTTTACAATATGTATTCATGATGATATCTGGGTTGTGATGAATAACCCTAAGTACAATATAATGAAACTAAATTTATTGTAGGCAGCTTTTTGAAATTGAAATTATGGTTTGGTTTTGAGCATGCCCTCCTCATGGCCCCCTTCGCCCGTTCTGGCTGCCAGACGTGCCGATAATACTTAGTAAATATATACATAAAACATATATAGTCTTTAATCAATAGATCCTAGAATATTTTATAGTAGTATCCACCGTTATGAGTTTGATTATGTTTCGTTTCGATTGATTTTCTTATCAATTTCGGTTGCTAATTGGCTTCAATCATACGTACTACACTAAAGTTTGAAGGGCAAAAACGACTACTACTTATTACTTATAACAATCACCACCACAACAACAACAACAACAGCAACAATAACAGATAACACACTAACTGGAACGGTATAAAAATGCTTAATAAATTGGCGTTCTACCGAAGACTACAACTCGATAATAAATTTTACTAAACTAAACTCGAAATTAACTCTTGCACACTTGTTAAACCATTACAAACACTCATATACACATTAACACACTCACACACACAGTTGACTGCATGCGTGTGTCTGTTTGCTTTGCATGTGTTAGTATTACTAACTACCTAGTTGGCTTGACTAACCCCGCTTCACTAATGTTGTGTGATTCCCACTTGCTATGATCTTCTGTACTCACGTTCCTCTTGATGCACATTTGCAGACAAAGTTTGGAGCACGTTGCAAGGCTTGGAATCTGGCGCCATATAATCCTGAGGCACCTCCCTGTATTCGACTGCGTCTCGAGGAGACGCTGAATATGCCCAAAGATATTGAAGGCGTTGTCGATCGCAAGCGCATTCAAAGGTTTGACAAGTATTCGAATTGATTTGCCTTTATTCAACAAGTTCTTTATTTGCAGCTGGATCACTCATCATGCTGAAGTACGTGTGAAGGACGTTAGTCTGGACTTGTCGATGAGCACAGTCATTGGACTGGGTGACTTGGCCGAAGATGAAATCATTTCCGCGCCCATGCCAGTCACGGTAGTTACTTTTAAGCTTTTCTTTTAATTTTTTCATTTAGTGATTGATTTGTTTCGTGTATGACAGGTCACTCTTGAAAATGTACGCATTAATTTGCTGGAAGATCGTCCGCCCGTCAATATTACCTCACCGGGACCAGTGCCCATCAATCTGTGCATTGGTCGCATGCATTTGGAGCGTGACAAGAATGGTCTGCTCACCATACAGCCGATAGGTGAGTTGAGGATCATTAGTTCTTGATTCTATATATGATAAATAACAAATTTCGCAGAGTCCAATATGAGCACTGAGCAGCAACAGGCCATGAGTGGTGCCTTATTTGGAGCACCACGTGATCGCGATCGTGAGGTGCTCTCTATGCAGCTGGTTATGCAGCAAATGAAATTGGACAATGAACAGCTGCGTAAACAGCTGATTGATACCAAAATCAACACAGACAGCTACAGGTGAGTGTAATGATTGAAATAATGGCATAATCTTAAATTAATTACTTAATTTATTCGACAGGCAAAAGGCAAAACATGAATCGGATGTGTTGCGCTCGTATTTGAAGGCAGCACAAGATGATATCAGCATCTTGTTGGAGGAAAAGAAAGCTCTCCTGGATACCATTCGCTCCATGCAGGTGTGCATTAATTCGTTTGTGTTTGGCATTATCTTCTGCACAGACACTCATACACTTACTATCTTTCTATCTGTGTACACCTCTAAATGTTGTTTGTATGTTACTCTTGCCACCTAACACGTTTCGTAATTGTTTGTTGTGCGTGAAGTTGAAACACCTTAGTATTAGAAACAGTACAAATAATAATGCAACGAAAAAAGGTCAGTTTTTCAATGCACGCATGCAACTTGCTTAAGCCGAACACAAATACTTCATATGTAAACCTACACCTAACAAAATTTTGCTTGTTGCCTATCGAAAACATCAACAAATTGAGAAACTCTTACTAAATTTTATCTTTTGTTTTGTAGCTACAAATGACCTCATCCAATATAAGCCGAAAGAATGATGGAAACAGGTAGCACAACTGCATGGACTGCATACAGTGCTGCGGCGAGAATAACAATGCCAGGGACTAGTATGCACCAGAGTCAAAGTCAAATTCAAAACCGAAGTCAGATGTGAGACGTCCTTGAACTTTTGTCATTTCGCTTTTATTATCGTTATCATCGTTGCGTTGAGTTTAGCAGAAGACTGAGCCGTACTGAAAACGGACACCATTCACGTTGCCGTTCGTCATCATATACTTATAAACTTATACAATCTATATACTGTACTAAAATCTATCTTACAATGAACTATACAATACCATATACTAATATAGTTCTATTGGTTTTTATTTTTAATTGTTTAAGCTAGCTATTGTTCCAAAGAAACTTTTTAAAAATGTATTTGGTTTTTATTGTTTTTCTATATAGACTTTTGAAGCTGCAATTTTTTACAACATATTTAAATATATATAGCACATTGTTAATAATGATTTGAAAAGAGAATATTTATGAAGAGATATATATGTATACATATGTATATGTATATGTATTGCTACCTGCATACGAAACTATGTAATTCGTCATTGATATTACGCCCAACTAAAACCTTGTATATTCAATAGATATTGAGATAACATATTGTTGTGATTCATGATCATATCAAATACTAAATTCTAGTAACTATACGTATTACCTATTACAGTTATTATTATTACTACAATTATTATTCTGTGTATATGTGTATGCATTGTTGTTGTATCGAACTATATATGCTAACTAGCTAACAATTGGCCAAACCTAACTAATTAAGCTAACATTGAGCACTGCATAAATGTTGGACTCAAATTTATTAAAATTTTGTATTCGAAACTCATTGCATTCCAATCAAATTGTTCATCGCTTTGCTAGAACTTACTATATACACACATACACAAATATTTATACACACACACACACATTTACACACACAGAGTTAATCAAAATGTTCTACTTTCAACTAAATCAAAAGAAAACTCATGTAAGCAACGCGTATACAAATTTTTATTCAATAGTTTTCATATTTCAAATTCAAGTCAAGTATATATACAATACAAAACAAATATACATACATATATAAAAATATAGCATGATATACAAAAATATAGTGCGTTTACTGCTTTAATAATGTATAAACGTAAAACGAAACATGTTTGTAATTAAACTATAAATGGATTTGCATTATATATTTAAAAATCAAGAAGAAAAGCATACAACAAAACAAATATTGATTGTTATACATGCATTATATGAAAGTTTTCATTTGTAGCTAGGAGAAACAAGTATAAGAAATTGAAATTACATTAAATATTATTAATAATTCTTGAAATATAGTTAACGTGTTTTACTAAAAATTTCAAATCAAATTTTAAATTCATGTCAATTTGCAAGTGACATTTCTTTGACAGTTTTAATGATATCGTTAGCAAACGGTAACCCTATCATGAAGTTTAACAACTGTCAAGTAACATGACTTGCACTCCACATTCTCTATAAAAGGGAAACCTTCAGAGACTTTCTTCCTATTCTTTCGAAGAAAGGCTGACGAACAGTTCGAAATCATCTAAAAAAAAAAAACATTAAAAAAACTTTTTGTAAAATGGCAGAATGTACACTTGATAAAAACGCAATCCTTCGCATGTGGAGGCAAATCATTGAACAAACGGGAATTGACAAACACACTTCCGAGCAGTGGCAAGTCCAATATCAGGACTTCTGTAAATGTATGATATCCCCTTCGGATCCCTATGTGGCGATTCAAAGTGTAAGTGTCAAAGGATAACCCCAAAAGCCGCACTAAAAGCTAAAGCTAATTAAAACTTCTATTAGGTTGAGGGATTGCTACGTAATGCTGGCATTCCCCTTCAAGCGCCGTACGTGCAGGCAGCTTCTGCATCTGCCACTGCGAAGCCAGCTGGAGCTAAGGCTAAAAAACCGGAGGTCAATAAGGAGTTGCTGGAGCAGCAGAGGGCCAAGCAACAGCAGATTTACGAGCAAGTTCACCAACAGCAGCAGGAGCAATTGAAGGTTGGTCGGAGTAATCTTTTTTTATTACATGTGTAGTTCAATTTTGCAATAATTTCCGCAGCGTTATGATAAGGAAAACGTTCCGATTCTTCTGCAAAAAAGTGTAAATGCTACACGTAAATTGCAAGCACAAAGCAACCTAGAACAAGAATCAACTCAAAATAATTCTAAAATGCAAGGTTTGCAGAATTATCGCATACCTCGCAAGAATCAAGATAAACCACTTCCAGTGAGTAGACAATCATGTTTCTAAATATTTTAAATTATAACCATACATCATTAATTTGCCCATATTTCCAGTCAAGCTTGATAGATGCCCTAAATGGTTCAAATTATTCACAAAAATTTGAAAAGAATGCAAGTGGTTCCGGTAAAGAGCCAGAGAAAAACAAAAAATCGTATGCTTTAGAGATGGACGACATGCAGGGTGCCATGGGCGGAAGTACTCAACGTGAAAGTGACAAGCAGCAGAAATATGACAAAACTGGCGAAAAGGGAACTTGGTACAAGAAGAACTTCAACGAGAAGACATCAACTGTACTCAACCACGAGGTTTCCGATACTTCTGCTGGGGAAGCTGCTCAAGGAACTGTAAATCCATATGGTTTGCCGGACAATAATCAAAGCACAACCAAGAAAGAGTCACGTAAGAAGAAGAAGAATAAGTCAAAGAAGCGTGACGACTAAACAATTCAAATAACATATCCTGTTAAAGAATAATGGCTTCGGAGTTTTTCTGCGAAAAGATGAACAAAATGGCCAGCCGAATACATAATATAATATTATAAACATTTATGACTATGTCAAATAATAAATTGATTATAATAAAAAAAAATTGCACAAAAGATAGTATTTATTTTTGGTATTTTGCTAATTGCAGAACGGTCACATTGCCCGCATGGTAAATGATGCTTTGAAATCTGACAGCAAAGCGTCCAAAGGTTGTCAGAAAAAAAAAGTGAAGTGGTCAAAATGGAAAACCATGAATTGAAGAAAGAAGAAATTGACAGGTTGTGGAGTCAGATTGTATCACAATTGGGTATAACAAGATTTTCTCACGCGGAATGGCAAAAAGCTTACGAGGACTTCTGGAAATGCATGTTACCCGAATCGAAAATCTTCATTCGGATCCAAAGCGTAAATAATGCAAAAGAAAAAAATACACATTACTTACTAATGCTATATATTTTCATTAATGTAGCTGGAGAAATTGATAGCACCCTATGACCTGCAATCGTTGGGGAAGCATCGAAAGAAGCGACAGTCGAAGGCAAGGAAAGCGTCCAAGCAAAACAATAATATAAACTTAAAAGGGAAGCCAGATGACAAGGCACATGTTCATTTTTATAATGAGAAGAAGGAGAATGTTCCCCTCAAAAAGCTCAGGTGTTTAATAAAGCGTTCCACCATTAATAACACTGAGCACGCAGACAAGTCTTCTATGCAATCCCATAAAGTAAAGTATTTGTATTCGTATATATAACTTCATTCTCGTGTCTACACGAAGATCTTCTTTTTCTCTTCACAGTTTTTCATTCCTTTAGCTGAGAAGAATCAAAAGTTTGATGGCTTGAATGAATTCAGCAATACTCCCATAAAAAACGAAGATGTAGATTTGATGGCAATCGATAATTGGTTGGAGAATAGTAATAAAAAGACGTCAAGTGAAGATGATTTCGAAATTAACAATGGCTGTGAATTTATTGACTTTTTGGTCGATAAGAATCCTTCAAATATTGATATAATATTTGAAAATAGCAGTGAACATGGCCAATGAAAATGTGATGACAAGTAAATGACAAAACATAAGGAGAGCAAGAAAGAGACACGGGTAAATGCAACAATTATATTCAACATCTTAAAATGAATGTCATGCAACTTTGACATTTCAAACTTATACCAAAACCTTTTCAGTTTTATAAATGATTTATTATCAAATAAAAAATAATTATTATAAAATAAATACAACAAAATATGTGATACATTTGTACAATATTATATGTTTGTGTTATTTTTTATTGGTTGTTCAGCAGTTGACCAGGAGCCGGGGCTGCCAGAATTCTTCAGCGAAGAAAGGCCATATTAGATACAAATAAAGTTAGATGTATAAAAAGGCTGCTTAAAGAAAAAGATAAAAAAATAAAAGTTAATATAATGACCAATGTTTTCGATTTTAAAAAGGCCATATTTAGCGGGAAAAGCGCAATTGGCAGTACAGATTGGTGGCAAGCTTTTAACGGGATGCCAACTGCTTTCAGAATAATTTTCCACAAGCAGTTAACGGCAGGCTATGCAATTGCTAATGTGGCTCAAGCTGTTCAACTGCTAATCTAACGGACTGTTATAAGTGAAAGGTACAAACGGTTGAAAAACTGCTTGTCTCTAAACTAACAGTGCTAGCTTCCCTAGACACAGTCCCATTTGTGTCCTGGACAACAGTATTAGGCAAGCAGTAAACTGTTCTGCTAGCATTTTATTGCAACTCCAAATTTCCATTTTCTGTAAACTTCCGATCTCCATTTGTGTTTCGCATTCTTTTAATTAATATTATTTTTATCAAAGAAATGCGGCTTGCCTCTCCATCTCTTCATCGCTCTTGCACTCGCCTGTCTTCATACTACACATCACATAATAAAATTAAAAAACTTAAAATCTTCCGCCAAATAAAAAAACAAAAACTAAAAGAATCTTTCAAAGCTAGAATAACCCAATTTTCTCTTTAAAAACCGCTATTGCCACACCATAGATCTAGTGGGAAAAAAGCTAAATTGGCGGCACTGGTTTTGTAACCTTTACAAACATAAAAGATCGTTTTTGCGGTAAAAGCCAAACAGCGCGTGTAAAACACTTCACATAAATTGCATTAAAAGCACACACACACACACAATAGTACAACAGGCGACGCCAAATGGCAATTACAACAAAGACAGCAGCAACATCCACAGCAGCTGCAGAAGCAGCAACAACAACTAAACAACAACAGAGCATCATAAACACACACAGTACAAAACGTTGTAGGCTGCCAAACAAAATTGAATTTGCGGTTACAGCGTGTGGGCCAAGTTGCAGTTGCGGACCCGCACAAGTATCAACGGGTATCGGGTTCAGGTACACAAAACACGCCGGGGCAACGCAGCAAATAACTGTAAATGAAGCTAAAATGTGGTCAACAAATGTGGCAGCCACACAATAAATAAGAGCACAAAAAAACGGAAACAATTTGTGAGGTGAACTAGGAAATACCCTCGAAGTACTCAAAGTACTCAAAGTTCGAAGATATTTTAAAGATTTATTGCCTGGAAATCTGACGCAGTATACGATATAAATATGATCATACTATGAGATCAGTTATTTAATATCTTTCCAGTTTTTTTTTTTGTTTTTAAAATGTCAAAAAGGTTTGAAAAATTTAACCTTATTCTATAATATAAAATATAAAATGCCATATTTCCTTTATACCAAAAGCAATTGCAAACTGAACTAAGTTAACTTAGGTTCTATGGCAACTCTTTACTAACTATCATATTCCCAACATAATAGACCCTCTGAGTTATAGTTTAAAAACATCATGATATCTATTGTGTTTCCTCCCACACATATACATCCTTTTGGTCAGATGAAACGAAGCTGCAAACAGTTTGATAATGAGCTCGGACTTTACTGATAGCATGCCATTGAGACTTGCCTTATAGGCTGACAAGTTTCGATGCCTCAAATTGGATGCACACTAACACACACACACACAGACACAAACGAACACACAGACACCCACAGCAGGCCATCAACATGAGCCGAGGTCGAGTATAGTAACATTTACAGTGCCTGTCGGCAGTTTGCGCCTGGAAATGATGTGGTATGTGGTTAGTTGTGGCCATGCGCTGATGACTGGACTGGCTGACGGGCAAACTTTCTGCCCATTGCCAGTACCAGTGCCAGTACTAGTACCAGTTCCAGTCGAATCCGAGTCTGAGTTGAATCCCTGGCAACCGGTTAAAGTTACCCAACAGCAGTAGGTCAGCATGGCCAGTCAGCATGGGCCGTGTTTAAATGAAATGCAGCCAGACACACAAGCAGCAAACGTGCCAGCGGCATGTACAACATTCTCTCCTACAATAACACGGACTGAGGCAGTTAGAGAGCAGCAGCAGGACCAGTGGCATAGGCAGGATATGGATATGCTGTACATAGAAGGACACTGTGGCAGGCCGTCAGGTTGCGGAGGCTGCTAACGTAAGTGTGAGTGTGTGTGTGTTCGGGAATATTGTTCAAGTTGCGATTTACAACTTGTATTTGTATTTACAACATCGAACTAAGTTAGCTGGAAATTTGTATAATGCTTCCAGTGCAGTAATCCCAATGTTACCATTAAGGGGTTTGGATTGTTTTCCAAAAAAATCTCGTTATATAGTTAGAAGGCGTTTATCTGGTTCGTATATGGTATATATAATATTTTGGAAGCTTTATTAATTCGAACACGACGGTTTAATATTTCTTCTTTATTCGACATGTCAACACAGAACTCCTCTGTCAGAGAGAGCCGCTAACATAGCCTCCATCTTAATGTTAATTTACATAGTTTTAACATAGGCTTAAGAAAGTCTCCCTGTTATATAAGTATCGATATATCGATTTATTTAAATATGACCAAAAAATACTTTAAATACTTTACTTTGAATATAAATGAAAAAAACATGAATAATAATGTTTAAAAATTGTATAAATTCATTCATATCAGTTGTTTTGAATATAAAATATAATTAATTAAATATAGTGAAAATTACTTTCAGCTTTAAATATAGATGAAAAACTTTTTGTTTCTGATTTAAATTAGACAGCAAATTTTGTATATAAGTTATAAAGACCAAAAAGAAACTAAAACGAATTTAATTTTGAATATCTCTTGCAAAAATTTGAAAAACTGAAAAAAAATAAAAGTAAATTATTTTCTTCTTGATTTCGTTATATTCTCAAAAATCGTGCTACATTATAAAGTTTTTTTTTTTTAAAAAATGGCCACAGATTATAAAGTATTAACCCGATTACATTTGTAAATTTTTTATTGACATATTTACTGAAAAAGAAAATAAAAACTGACAGGGTTTATTACAGCGCTCACAGGGCAGCAATCATTGCAATCAACATCAAATGGTCGCACAGCGCGTTCTCATTGAGTTCGACTTGACCGCCGGCCATTACAGACTCACTCACACACATGCACACACCTACAGACACTGGCAATACTCATACGCCTTGTTGCACAGTTGAGCCGAAGTTGACCAAGTTTTAATACCCCAAACGGGCCATGTTGCGCATGTGTAATCCCATTAAAATCCAATAAGTTAAATTATTTCCATTATTATTATGTGAGCGCACTTTGTCGCCGTCGCCGTCGTCGTTGCCATCGTCGCCTCATCCAAGCTCGGTGAGGGTGTTGCGCGTCCTGCTTGATAGCTCTCGCTGCTGCTGATGTCGGTGTTTATCTCTGAGTGTGTATGTGTGAGTTTATATGTGTAAGTTCGTGCGGCTTTTGTTGGCCAGCTCGGCGGCACTTTTGACCAATATCTGCAACACTTCAAACTCATTCCGGCCATTCTGTGGTTACGGCCATTGGCTTCTGTTGCCCATTAAATTGCATTACGGCTGCCGGCAATCATTGTGATGGTTGTTCTTGTTATTCTTGTGCCATGTAATTTCAGTAATTTCGTTGTCTGTTTTTGTCGTTTGGTTTTTAATTACTTTGCATTTTGATGCGTGCTAATGTTGAAGCCGAGTAATTGCTGCCAAAGCTGGCAAAATTATACGAAACAGGCACATTCAATGGGATCAGCTAGAGATCTTAATGAGACAAGGCAAACATTACTGCAAACTGTTGAAATAGCAGATATTATATGTGTATATATCTACCCCACTTCCAACTCCTCACCTATCTAATCTTACTCTTCAAAGGAAAATCCTCAGCGCACAAAAGTCACGTCAGCAAAACGTTCAAATCATTGTTAAATTTCACCTAAACGGAAAAAACACGTGCATAAGCAACGAAAATAACGGTAAAGCTATACTAAATACGGCAGTACGGCAAATTTCCAACAAACTTCGAGCATCGTTTATATCTTTTCGCTGCCAAATGGTAGACAACAACAACAACAACAAGAACAACAGCCAGGACAGGCAACTTATAGTTTGGCACTATAAGATGCTTATAACACGCATACGCCGTGTATGCCAGCGAAAAGAGGGCAGCAAAATGAGCTGAAATTCAGGAAAATGCAGGAAGTAAGGGTAGAGGGGAGGTGAATGGGAGACGGCAATGGGAACAGCAATTTTTTGGTTCATGAACATGCGGCAAAAATTAGAAACGTAGCGAAGCGAACCGAACAGAACACAAAACATACAACTGACAACGGAAATTGTGCGAACGGCCAAAAGAAAAATCGACGCAAAAATAACACGGCTGCAACAACAACAACAACAACAGCAGCAGTAGTGACAACAATTACAATAACAACAACTAAATACGCAGCAAAAAACTTGTCTACTAAAATTGCGCAACAACAACAAATGCCGGGTGTGTGTGCCAGTGTGTGTGTGCCAGTGTGTGTGTGTGCCAGTGTGTGTGTGCCAGTGTGTGTGCTTAACAACTTGCCATTGACTGTTGTTGCGCGGTTTTTGGGGGCTGCTGAAAAAACAATTACATCGACATGTGCGGAAAATGCACTGATTACAGTTTGGAAAATTCTGTTACCACTTTAATGCAAATTTCAAGGGCTTATGGGAAATTTTCCTTAATATTTTGTGCAGTTTTTAATAAAGACATTTTTAAAATTTAATTAATTTAAAAAAATTTGCAGAAAATATTATAAAGTATTTATTTAAAAAACATTTAAAAAAAAACTCAATTCTAACTAACCTAAAAGTCGTGAAGAAAATATGATATTTTATATTATTATAATTTATTTTTTATATTAGCAATGAATTAAAAATAATTATTAAAATGTTCTGCAATATTGAACCTAATTTTAAAAGTTTATATTTGTAGAAAAGAAGAAAAAATTACATAAAAAAAAATTCAAACAAAACCCCAATTCAAACTTACCCAAAAGTAAAAGAAGAAAACTGAAGATTTCATTAAATTAATGTAGAAATTTCATACAAAAAAAATTAATTGAATAAATAATATTCTAGAGTATTAAAGCTTAAACCAAACACACAGGTGCATCCCAAATTGCACTCTCCGCATAAAGCATTTGGCTTTTGCAATGAACATATCAAATTACAAATTTTTTCCAACAAAATATTTCCATTTTTTGCTGCCCCTTTCTCGCGTGTGTGTGTTTGTGTCTGTGTATGTGTATTGTTCCCGGCGCATTGTGTAAATATTATCGAAAAACTACGCATGGTATTTTTCGTATATTCTTCGGTATGAAAATACTCGCATATGGTTGGATTTTAATTATCAAATGCAAAATGCAAAATACGAAATGCAAATACGTGCCCGACTCACACACACACACACACACGTGCAGCAATTGGTATGGAAGGGGAAAAAAATACACAGAAACCAGTGGAATGAATGAAACTTAAGTAAAAGAAAATAAAAACAAACACAAAATTGTGGACGAAAACTGTTAAGCTGCTTGTAAGCCGCAATGCAAATGCGGCTTTAATCAATTAAAAAATTTTACGCTATGCTAAAGTTTTTGTGTGTGTGTGTGTGTGTACGTGGGTGTGGGTGTGTGGCTGCTGTGAAAATAACAATAAAGCAAATCAAACACACACACACACATACACACGCAGCAGCAGCGGCAGGAACAACAATTGGGAGCAGAGCACACGGGGCGTATGAGCAACTTTTGTGGCCTGCCTGTCATGGCGAGGCGGCTTTGCCAAAAATGTTTTCCCAGCTACGTTGTTGTTGTTGCTGCTGTTGTTGTTGTTGTTGTTGTTTTGCGGTCTGTTGGCTCGACTTGACTTTTGGTTTTTCGCAGAGCCTTTTCGAAGCTCTCGTGGCTTTGTTTGTCCTTGCCTAATGTTGCCCATCATCTCGTTGTTGTTGTTGCTATTGTTGTTGTTGTCGCTTACTGCGCTGAGTCTTATTTATGCGACGTTGTTGCTGCTGTTGTTGTTGCTGTATGCAAAGATAATAAGATAAATGTTCTCAAAGGACTGCACGACACTGTGCGCCAGCGTTGCTTATGCAAAAGGACATTTGCGCAAATGTTTTGTGATAATAAATATAACTCTGTGTGGCAGCGGCAGCGCTGGTTAGTGTTACGCCACACTCCGTACCCCCAAGCAGCGTCTTTCCTCTACCTCTCCCTCTCTCCCCTTGTCTTTCCAGATCACTCTCTTGTACAACTACAGTCGCATCCCACGTTCCGCTGACTGAAACTGCGGTTTGCAAAGTAAAGAATATATACGTATATGTTTATATGTTTGCATGAAAAACCAAAAATATATGAAAATATACTTATTGTTTTATGCATTTGCTCAACTAGCAGTTACCCTATAAGGAGAACTCGAGAAATTTGTAAGAAGATTTTATAGAAAATATATAAATTCTTGCAGTGCTTTCTCGACTGGAAAATAACATACCTGCGAGAACACAACATGATAATTATAAATAAAAACATTATGTAAGGCTTTTATAGAAATTATACGGTTTTTATTTGTTAATTGTATTTTTATTTTATGTTTTAATTCTTTATTTTGTGTAAGTTATCTTTACAATTATTTTTCTGCGTTGGCGACTTAGTTTCGATTACCTTGATCTTATCTATCGGCTTACCGCCACATTTTCGATAACTTATTCATACAATCTATAGATTAGTGTTGAGTAAGTTGCAAATAGAGGATATAAACAAAGTTGAGCCGGCAGCTTACTAACTAAACCAATCTGTTGCCATTAATGACAAAAAAAACCAAAATAAATAGCTCTTTGTAGATTAAAAAATTAAATATTTTTTTAATCATCTAAATAAAATTATTCTAAATTATTATTAGTTCTAAACAAAAATCTTCTCGCGTTTATACCCATTTACTAAATGTTTTTGTTTTTCATTTTAAAAAAAGAACTCTTTCAATTTTCAACACACCCCACTGTCACTCCTTTCACATACAGGGTATTCAAATTCAGCATTTATTTCAGTTTCATGTCTGCGGCTTGGCAAATATTTTTGGTGATTGTAATTTATGTTAATTTCGTTCATATTTTATTTTTGGCGCGCTAATTGAAAAGTGCATTTACACACTGCAAATACTATACAGGAACCTCCATCTTCCCCCTTCCTCTCTCTCTCTCTCTTCCACTCTCTCTCTCTCTTCCACTCTCTCTCTCATTAAAGAGCGAGCTTTTGGGCTATTTGGAACAAAGTTTGAACTTATCATTTTGTAGTTTTGCAGCGTTTCGCATAAATTTACCGAAAATCAAATTAAACAAACATTTTTGAGGGAGTGAGGGGATGAGGGGGCAGGCATGGCTAGTTTTGTAATGAATTTATAACAACATTTCTAAACATTTGGCAGCCATAAAAGCGAAAAACGAATTTGCATAATTGACATGCCTGACCCGACCGAGGCGTGTTCGCTCGCTCCCGAGTCCCTGTCGAATTCGGCCAAAAATTATTTTTACATAGCCCACAAATATTTTAGCCGCTTCTAGTTCATACTTTATGCTTGTTGTGCGAGTAGATTGTTCAATTTACGAGCTGCTACTTTAGTTGTACAGCGAACTATTTTGCATAATAAATTAGGAGGAGTTAAAAGAGGCAAGCGAATCAAATACGTGTGGAATTGAAGAGTTTAAGAGTGTGTTTTATTTTCTACAGAAATTCAAACTCTCAGCAAGTGTCATTGAAGCGGCTTGGCGCCTTGAAGCGTCTTCAATCAAAGTTGAAATAAAGATTTCCATCTGCTTTGCTGTCCAAGCTGTGGAAAAGTTCGAGCAGCACAAGTTGAAAGGCAAAGAGCGCAGGAGACGAAGGAGGCATTTCCATTATTAAACGAACAACGCATAATGGCACCTTAATGGCTAATGAGTTTCAGCGGAGAGAGAGAGAAAGAGAGAGCGAGAGAGAAAGCGTGTGGTGGGGAATGCACAGGAATTCCAACAGCATTTGCATTTCTTTTCATTTCCATCATGACGTGCAATGGAATTGAAAATTAAGTCATTAAGCTGAAGAAGAAACTGGGCAACGCTGCGTATACGTAGTGCGGCAAGAAAAAGAAAAACATCCGTCAAAGACAAATGATTCTTGTTTGCAGAGAAGGAGAGAGAGTGGGGGAGGAGTGGGGGCAGCAAATTTGCATTACAATTATTTTCATATCAAGTCAAACGCGCCGTGAAAATGCGCGCGAGCAATGAAAATGTGATTTGCTGTTGTGACAATTGTAATTTTTCACTCGCTTGATTTCATTGTTGTTATATTCAGTTAACGGTATCCATATCATGCTCATCTCATATCAGCTCTCTCTGTGGCTCTCCATCTCTCTCTCTCCCTCTGGCATTGTCTTTTGCGTGCATTTCATTTAAATGATTAAGGATTTTCCTTATTTCCGCATTCTTCTTCTTTTTTTTTGGGGGGAGGGGAAACCATCACGTCAAGCATAAATTTTTCATTGTGCTCTCGCTTGTATTGACTTGAGTTCCCGGAACCAGGCGGTACTGTGCCGTCCTTTTGGGTATATTTTACACTCCATTGCCAGTGGGTCATGGGATGACCAATTGCTTTTATGGCTCGACTCGACTCGAGTCGCCTCGTCTCGACTTGGCTCGTTTCGAGCCGTCGCCAGGCGGCTCAGCTCACTTGGCTCTGTTTGTTTTTGTTTATTGTCTTTTTTTTTGTTATTTTCTTTATCTTTGGCGAATTTTCTTTTACGAGCCCTTTCATTTCACTTCATTTTGTTAATCAATTTGCTTGAGAAGCTTTTGTTTACGGCCGGCATTCATAGCGATAGCGATAGCGTTTGTCGTTCCCAAAAGAAGAGTTTGTCAGTTTTCCAACTGCTTTTCCTAAGTGATCCACTTTAAGAGGCGACCAACTATGATGAGATCTTGAAGAAGGAGTAAAGATTTAAAGCTGTAGGCTTAAGGAAGTAGTGGACTTTAAGCACTTAGAGGACTTTATTCTTCATAAGCTCAATAAAAGCTGCAAGTAAGTACTCTTTAATGGAAGCTACTTATTTCTTGCGACTTTCTGTGATAGCTTGGAGCTTTAAATGATTAAACTTTGAGCTTAACTGATCTGGCAATAACTCCTCCATTTAATTCTAAATTAGACCGTGAGCAGAGAAGCTTTTATTACGCAGATAAAATATTGGTTTGATTAAAATTATGACGGATGAGATCCTTTTTATGTTTTGTTTGTTTTAAAGCTCTTTAAGATTTTAAAACTTTAAAATGTACCAGAACAATAAGAATATCAGGCTTTTAGATGCATTCTCAAAGCTCTGTAATTAAAGGCTTTAATTTAAGTGAATGCTACCGAGGGGTAAGCTATGCGGCTTGCCAGAAAAGCAAGAAGATTCGATGAGTAAGCTTTAATGTTTAAATTCTTGATGAATCTATAGTTATCTAATAAAAACTATTCCTTTTAATTTTTAAATATTCATTGTGCCTTTGATTAAAAAAAAACATTTGAAAGCTGTAATTGCCAACATTACTTTCACAATCCCAAGCTCTTATTCGTTCATGCTGCGATAATTTCCGGTCTCTTAAAATGTCTCAAGAGGCAATACGCATAAAAAAAATAAAGCGACATCTAACTCAGTCTTCGATTCTGTGAATTTAAGCAAAATCAACTTAGCATAATTTCGACCATTGTCTACAGCGAAGTGGACGCGCTAAAGAGCATTTTCAAACGGCTTATGAGCAAATGAAATATCTTTTTTCTTTTTTTGCTTTGACTTCTTTCCACAATATTTTTTATTCTTCTTTTTTTTTCATCATCTTGTGGCGCGTAATTGAAAATGCGGTACGCCATTGATAAACTGCCAATGCACAAACGAACGAAGGATTCGTGATAAGTTTCTCTGACAGAGCCAATCATTTTGCTGCTGCCTTTGCCTCGGCTGCCTCTGCCACTGCTGCCACTGCCACTGCTTCTGCTACGTGTTTCGCGTTGCAATTTTCAGCTGAGCTCATGTGCAAACGAACGAATATTGCTGGCAATCGAGTCGCGCCGCATTGGGCGCAGTTTCTTTTGCCAAAAACCCGTCGAGTTGCAGCTGCAGCCCGTTGCAGCGTCCATTCAATCAATAATTTTCCGACTGCAATTGAATCAAATGCGATTTGTGCATGTTGCACGTTGCACGATGCACGTTGTACTATGAGCAAGTCCCAGCGTTGCATGTAGTACCCGCTTGTGGCTGGGCTTATTAATTTTCCAATTAGACGAGCCTAATTGCTGTCTTGTAAGCTGAGCTCTTCTTTGACCAAGCAGCTTACAGAGTGGGATCAACTTTTCATGGACTTTGTGAAAGACTGGTAAGCCATTGTGATTAGGGTTGGGGCTTTATTATACGAAATAATAGCATGACAACACTATACGAGGCAGCTTCTCTATTAGGCATTGTGGGAACTATTCAAATTGAAGCACTAGAAATGTTGATTTATTTTTTGATAGGCATGTATTAAAGTCAGAAAAGATAGTAAGATATGTAAGACACTAGGAAAGCAACTTCACGAAATTGAAGAGATAAGAACTGAGCTGTTAGGAATTCCTTCTCTTTTATTGTATCTTATAGATCTATAGATCTTTTAATAATAATAACAGCACATCTACCCATCTTATGAAGTGATAAATCCCTGGTGAGTGCAGTACAGTGACCTTAAAGCACAGATATACCCTGTAAGCTAAAAGTACTGTTATACCCTGTAGACAACTGTTTTTAAAAGAGGGAAAAAAACAAACCAAAACATTTTTTTTTTCCTCTTTTTTAAAAAAAAAAAAAAAAAAAAAAACTTTTTAAAAAAAAAAAAAATTAAAAATAAAAATAATTTTTAAATTCTTTTATTTTTTTAAAAACCAAAAACAAAACAAAAAAAAAAACCTTTTCCCTTAAAAAATTAAAAAATAAAAAAAAAATAAAAAAATTTAAAAAAAAAATTTTTTTTTTAAAATTTTTAAAAAAATTATAAACAAAAAATCACAAAAAAAAAAAATCAAAAAAAAAAAAAAAAACAAAAAACAAAAAAAACAAAAAAAAAAAAAAAAAAAAAAAAAAAAAAAAAAAAAAAAAAAAAAAAAAAAAAAAAAAAAAAAAAAAAAAAAAAAAAAAAAAAAAAAAAACGTAATTTTCTAGTTCTAGGATGTTCTAAAGCTGTAGACGTTACAAATAATGATGGAACACATCTACTCTTCATTCATTTGATAGAAGTGATAAATTTTGATGAGGTGACCTCAAACACAATACACCCAAGTTAAAGTTTTTTTATACCCTGTAGAGAACTGCTGCTAAAAAAGTGTCAAAGAGATGCCAAGTATTATTATGTTGTTTTTTTTTTGTAGATGGATTTAATATGAACACTTTACTTGATTTACTTTCAGATTTGAATATTGTTCTTTACATTGATTTTATTCTAACTGTACCTGCATCTCTTATCTTGAGGTCAATGCTGAGAACGCGATCAAATTGTTTACCCTACTACATTTACAGGGTATATATCGGTTCACTGTGCAACACTTGCCGCTCACTCTTTTGTTTCAATGCTAAAGATGTATTCACATTCCGCATACGCCGCATGGGACAACAGCGAGAGAAGGAGTGAGAGTGCGTGTGAAAGAGATAGCTTGTGAGTGCGAGTGAGATGCGTACACGCTCTTAAGTATTTGTTCATAATATTATGGCAGGCGTTGCGGTTCATTTGGTTAATGCATGCTACCAGAGCAGAGCCTATTACTCACGGCTGCATTGTGCCTGCGACTCGCGACTGGCAGCTGTGTGCGTCGATGTGTGTGCTGTGTGTGTGTGTGTATGCTGTGTGTGTTGTGTTTGTTGTTGTGCTGTGCATGCATATGTTTCATGCAAAGCGGCCTTTTGTTTGCATCGGGTTTTTGTCTATTTATGTATAAGAGAGACAACGCATTCGATAATGGTCTCGCATTCTGCATTGCCCTGTCGAATATCTCCCGCGAGTATTCACGTAGTACTCGTATATCGTCGTGCATCTGTCCACGACACTATTCATTGTCTTTCATTGCTTGCCACAACACCAACAAAGCTCTTGAAAGAGCTGTTCGGTAAGCAGCTTGAAGAGTATTTCAAGGTGTTCAAGTTTCTCACACTGATGTGATTGTGAGCAAAATAAACCGTATTTAAATCATAAGAAATTATAAATTTATTTATTATTCCAAACTATGTAAAATATTTTTCAATGTATAATTATTTTTAAAGCTCTTTAGTTCTATTTTTATTTATGTTTTCATATTTCAATCTGCAATATTTTCTCTTGTATTTTAAATTTTACTCCAAGCACTAACAGCTTACTTAATAATTCATTCGATTTGCAGTTGGAAATTTTCTATTTATAATTATTTTGACTCTCATATGATATTAAAAGAAAAGTTTAACGTTTCCAACTGTTTAAATTAGTCATACCATTCAAAAATATAATAAAAGTATTGAAATCATTTAAGTTTTCCGTTTTTTCCATAAATATATGTCACATGTACTAAAAAGTATCGATAAGTATCGATTCTTAAAGAAATTAGTGCTGCAACAGATAATATTTTTTATACTCCTTTTTCACTGCTTCACAGTGTATAGCAATGGTGAAAATAATTTAAATAAATAAACGACGAGTGCGAATGAATAATTATGCATTAAAAAAATGGGCGAATGCAAAAAAATTAACAATAATTTTTAATTAACGAAACGTGTGTGACGGCGACGACGAAGCCGAGGCCAAAGGCCAAAAGCTGCGTGGCACAGGTGAAGGAGTACGGCAAGTGGAAATAATGCTGCAGCTGTGCATGTGTGTGTGTCTGTTTGTGTGTGTGTCTGTGTGTGTGTTTGTGGCACATGTGACCCGCTTATAATTGCACATTATGCAAATGAAGTTGAAAAATGCTGAAAGAGCGCGGGAAAATGTATTTAAACGATGCGAGACGAGGCGGAATGCAATTTGTGTGCACGCAAATCCAATTAAACTAAATATGCAGCAAAAGTAGGAAAATATTTAATATAAAAGTCAAGAGCTTTGCATTTGGCATTACCTGAGCTCTCGTAAGTTGAAGTTGCAAGGCAGCTTGCTTGCAGCTGCCTCAAGCGCTTTTTCCTCCACTGCGATGACGACAAAAGGCGGCGACTTTTGGCCCACGATGCTCAAGCAGCACTTGCCAACAGTCGGAAAGGGGGCGTGGCCCGTCACTAATTTTATCTATTTCTTGCACTTTGGCCAAAGCAATTGTCTTAGACATTTTCATCATGCAACGCAGCGGGAAAACGTTTCACCTCCACACTTCGTCTCGTTCTATCTCCCTCTTTCTTTCTGGCCCTCCCTCTTGCTTTCTTGCTCTCACTTATGCACTCGACTCGCACAAGTTTCTGCCCTTCACTCTGGGGCGCCACTTGAGCTTGTTGAAAATCAATTTCTTGCATCATTGTTTGCCAAGTGAAGTGCACTGGAAAATTTCCTCGAGCCATCAACCGGCAGCGTAGGAAACCTAGCTCTTTTACCCTTCCCCTCCCTCTCCTCTCCTCGCGCTCCTCCTTCCCTGCTCTGCCCGCTGCTGCGACGCCTCTGGTGTCTTGAAAATCAACGTCATATTGAGGAGATGTGCTGCTGCTGCTGCAGCTGCAGCTCAAATGAAAGCAATTAAGCCAAGCGTCGAGCGCAAGAAATTCATTTTCATTGCTGATTACGAGCACCCTGCTGCCCCTCCGCATCCGCCTTGCCCCTGCCTTGCCTGGCCTGGCTTATGGGTAAGTGGAAAATGGCTATTGGCCAATTGTTTGGCAGGCCGCCGCTCTAACGAATCGTAATGAACGGAATTAGCCAAGCCGCCAGACCACACACACTCCCAACCACGCAACCTCCCCAAATCGAAGCTTAATACACAGAGGCAGTTGCCTCTTCCCCTTCCACTCCTCCCTCCTCGCCAAGTGAGCTAAGCCGTGCGCGACCCGCCGACATTTTCGTGCACTAATTTTGGGTGCACAACGAGCGAGGAGGAGAACAACAGGAGGGGGAGGGGTGCGGGTAATTTTGTTAGCATTCTTGGATCCTGGGGATTCTGGACAAAGTTGTAATTTTATTTTCGAAATTCGTTTAGTTCTCTGTTTGCACAGGAATCCGTTATTTTCTTTGTACCAGGTTTCTGCAGACAAGCCCGCACACCAATACAAACACACATGCAGACACACAAACAGGCACACACACACACCAAGACACACCCAAATGAAGTTGAAAAGTTTTTTAGTTTGGCCATGCGTAGCATGAGATCCCCAACTAGTACAACATAGACAGCGGGTCCTGCGCAAGGGGCAAGGCGGAAGAGGAAGCAGGCAGGGGAGCATGGAGCCGGAGACGGGGGCATTCTCAGCGCCAGCATCAGAGCCGCCAACGTCGCCTCCACTGTCATGTCATCATGTTGATGAAGCAACCGGATGATGAATGGACGTGCGCCACAGTGGAGCTTCAATTGATGCAATCAGCGTAAAGTGACAGTCGCTATTTTTTTATTTTTTGCTGAACCTAACTCCCTTCCCCGCCCGCCTTTGTTATGCGGCTGTCGCGGGTGTCAGCTGTCAGTGTTGTTGGTCTTTCTGGTTTTTATCATGGTTAGTTTTGAAGCAAGGTGGGTGAAAAACTTAAAGGTCACAGTGAGATAAGGAAGGAAATAAGTAAAACAATGGAAGTTTTATCTATAAGGTTAGATATGTTTATATAAATAATGTGGCGTTTGCAGAAAATTGAGTAAGCGGCCATAAACGAAATAATTACTTAAAGTCTCGCACAAATCGAAAAATTAACAGAAAAGTATGCAAAATATGTATATCGATTGCTTGTAATGTTCAGCAGTTATGTTAGACCAATTTGAGTAAGCTTAACATAAGATTAAGATGTTATTATCGATAAATTAAAATTTCAAGCTAAATAATCATTTTTAACAGAACGATAGGCTAGCTCTGTATATCGACAGCTTATAATGTTCAACAGTGATGTTAGGCCAATTTGAGTTAACATAACATAAGTTTAACATTCATCAAATAAGCATAACATCACTAAGCAATGATCACAGTGATAACATTATGCCACAGCTTCATTTTTATTGAGCACCCTGTGTTCTGTAAATATTTAACAGCAATGTAATGCATAAAATGCTCTAAATGTTTCATTTTCTTTCTCCATCTTTGTCTTACTTTTTCCTACACCTGTTTTTATTTCGTAAACGGTTTATCATTATATCTAGTTTCCCCAAATCGAATAAATCTAAATTGGATTCCATTTCATTTATTATTTATGCACCCTCAAAAAAACCAAAAACTGAATCACTTGTAATTTCCAATCAAGTGAATATTCAAGCAACTCGAATTGCAAATCTCAAAACTCGATTATCTGCAACTGCAGCAGAACGAGAACGAGAATGATATAATCGAGAAAATTTGATAAAATGCTGCGAAAACCTATTTGCCACAACAAATACAAATGGCAATTGTTGCAGCAGCACAGGGATGGGAGAAAGGGGTGAACCAGGGGTCAAATCTATCTGCAACTCAACATATTCTGCCCCCGTTGCAAAATAAACTTTTCAGAGATATGCGCAAATAGAAATTGGTTTTTGGTCAAACAACTGGACACCCATGTCAGCAGCAGGCAACAACAACAACAGCAACAACTACAAAGGGAACGGAGCGGAAAGGGACAAACAAGAAATAGGCAGTACAGTGCGCAGGGGGAAATGTGAAATTAAGTTGCCACAAGGAGACGAAGACGACGAAGAAGAAGCAGCAAAACTAAAAGATGCGAAGCGCTCGGCTGAATAAATGCACGAAATCAGCATAATGTAATGGAAACAATTTTTATGACAACGAACTCGCTGAGGTTTCAGGGCCTCTCAAGATGGTGGAGGGGAGGGGGCAGTTACAGATCTATGCTACCGGAAGTGCCCAGCGAAGTCTGCTGCTGATTCCCGACCCAATGTCAGCCCTAAAACTGACAAATTAGCATTTTTTCCATTTCATCCGAACGCCCAACGCGTCCAACTAAATATTTGCCCCAGCGACCGCAGCACACACACACATACTCACACACACACACGCACACACAGGCACACACAAAAAGCGCCTGCTAAAATAGTTGAGTTGTGGCGGGGCACAGCGAGGCTAGTCGAGGCCAGTCGAGGCGAGGCGAGTCAAGTTGAGTTATTTTTTGCAGCTGACCTAATTTTATAATGGAAAACTTGCGATAAGTTGGTAGGAGGAAAAAAAAACCTTATAGCAAGAATGGAAAAAATCTAAACGAAACGAAAAACGAAACCCACGACGATGATGGAGACGACGACGAGGACGACGCCGTCGATGCTTCAGGCAGATAAATAGCTTGGCCCCAATTCCCCTTTCCCTTTGAACCTGACGGCCATTTGGTTTGTTCTGTGCGTATATTCTGGACAGTGGGTATATGGATTGGAGGGGGTAATGTGGTTCATAGGAGGTAGCATTTAAAAGTAAATACAATAAAATATACAAAGAAATGGAATATTATAAATGCTTGGTTTTTTAAACATTTAATGAGTTGAAAAAGTCTTCTAAAGCATTAAAATTGCTGCCAAATTATGATAATATATGTATATAATTTAAGTTCTGTATTATTATTATTTATATTATAGAGAAAAAATAATAATATCCTATAATAAAATGCCTTAAATTAATTCATCTATTTTAAATTTTTTTTCTTTCAACTTTTCTCTAGTTGCAACTACCCCACTGCCTCACTCTAACAGGGCATCGCTCTGTCGTCACACACACTTTAATTTATCCCTGTTTTCTGTTGTTTTTTTTTTTTATTTTTTTTTTTTTTGCTTTGGTGTGTGTGCATCTTTACATTTCATTTCGCATAGATAGAGATTGAGAAGATGGCAGACAAATAAATCTCTTTTGTGTGGACCTGAATTTAATTTCCACATGCTCATGAATAATTTTCAAATTTCAAATTCAGTAAAACGTGAAGCGTATTTCCTGTCCCGGCGCAATGACAACGACTGTCGCAGTCTCAGTCTCAGCTTGTGCCTCTGCTGCTGCTGCTGCTGCCTCAGCGGGAGGACATCAACGTTTTTGCCTCTTAGTCCCTTTTTGGTCCATTCGCATAAAAAGTTATGTCAGCAAAAGAAATATTGCCCATATTATGCCGAGCTCTACCGGGCCGAAAGTAACAGCTCACCTAGGTTCGTCTACTGCATTTTTGCACGTTCTTTCCACGCTCTGCCCCGCCCCATTTGCCCTCATATTTCCACACCTCTTTCCCTCATCCCGTCATCCCCTTGCTGACCTCGACCCTTGCAGAGATTTCCCCCTTAAAGTCCTTTTCATGACTTATTTGAGTCAGGGCGCCAAATGAAATCCAAACATTTTGGGCCTTTTAAACTCACATAAAAATCGCATGAAAGCTTTTCATCCATAAATTACGCACACTTACACATGCATGTATATACACATATGCATATAAGGAGGGGAGTACTTACTCTGTGGGTGTGTGTGTGTGTGTATTTTTAATGGCTTTCAAACGCAGCGAGTTGGTTCATTTTAAAATGTTCCCTTTAATTAATACATATTAATGTCGTAAATTTTATTGCGATCTGCATAAGTTAAGTAAGCTGAAAGCCACACATTTGTATACCCTGTAGGCGGTAACAATGGGGTATATTATATCGCAGCTAAATACCACAGCAAGGCAAGCCACAACTGTAAACATTTACATACTCTGTATATTACTATAAGCAACTATACCACAAAGTATCGATGCTTAGTGGCAATACTCTGCTAACATTAACATTAACATTAACACTTACATTTACATAAACATACTCTGTAATATAAAAATAGGAAATAAAGCAGTATGTTTTGTCATAAGAGAAAAGAGGCCCACAAATATGTTTAAGGTTTGGCAGATTTATAGCATATACCATCATGAACAGCATAAATTGATGTGTGATTTCTGGCCCTCTCAACTCCATTTGTTTTTCTTTCCATAGCACATTGATCCATATAAAATATAAGTAAAAAAAATCTGCTCATATCTATATAAATCTGTGGCATTGTTCCCCATTTTTTTATTTGTTCAAAACAATATTACGCTGCGCAATGAAGTGAAATATTTATAAACTGCTGACGTCAACAATCAGTTAAAGCCGCACACAAGCAGCCTCTGTAGGCAAACTGAAGAGCTGGGGAGGCAGGGAGCACAGTGGAAGGGCAGTGCATTTATTTGTGAATTTCATTTATCAGCGCATTCTTGAGAGACTTGAAGAGAAGGAATGAAAGATACAGAAGAGAGTGGTAGAGAGAGACGGGAGGCGGGCACTTTTTGAGGTTCCCCCAGCGGCGTTGTCCAAACCGAATCAAGGACCGCGCTGCAGCTTATCGTAGCAAATCCTATTGTCGTCATATTGACATAACCGCAGAGCTCTTCGTAAGTCCTGCAACACCCCGTTCCCTTTCCCGTTCCCATTCCCCTTCGCACTCTCTTGTCATCTTTCAAACCGAGCTCAGTTAGCCGCAGAGGAATTGCTCGGCATGTCCTTTGTGCTGCTGTCTTTGCGGTCGCTCGCTTGAAATGGAAGCTCCTAGTACCAATTGTTGTTGTTGTTGTTATTGTGTATCTTACGCTTCAGTGGATTAAGTTTCGTACTTGGCACGACTTATCTTTTACACCGACTTGTTTGTAAAATGGCGAAATGAATGTGCGGTCAGCAGCTCCTCAACGATTTCTCTTACTGCTTCTTCAACTCTGTCTCTCTCTCTCTCTCTCTTTTCTCGTACCTTCTCCTCAGCATCTTTCATTTTCCATCTTCATCTGTGCCTCAGCTTTTCGTCAAGTTTACTTCACTGACATGCGAGTGACGTTCAGCGTGTTTTCTCGCAAACAGTTACACTCTCCTACACACACACACAAATAAACATCCATCCCGCATAGAGCACAATGCGATGCCGTGCAGCGCGTCATAACTCAGCGTCAGTTTGCAGTTAGCAGTTACAAATGCTGCAACATGTATCAAATATGTAATCACTTAGATCTATCCAGTAGATATGTCGCTTTTCTTCACGCACAATAATATTTAATGCTTTCTTAACTTCGCCTGAAGTTGCAGCAAATCAGTCGAAAAGGTTTCGATTCTGAATTGGTTGCATTATAAGGAGATTAAGTTGCATTTTAATAGGTAAATTTATTGTTATTGGCTATGCTTACTATGAGGTTGTCAATAAGATCTATCTTATAATATAATTTTTCTCTCTCTCTAATCTCGCTATAGCTGTTTGCTTTTCCGGCAAAGTGTTTAAAATAAATAATTATGTATAATTTTGCTGTTACATTTAGTAATTGTTTCCAGTACATACATTTACATTAACAGGGGCTTAACAGCTGCTTAGAATTAGATCTAACAGCTGCTTAGCATGAGGCTTAACAGCTGCTTAGGACAAGGATTTCAACAGCTGATTCCGATTGATATGGCAACCTTAGATAGTGACAGTAAAAATACTAAGAATTAAAATTAAGCAGTAATCTGCCGTGAACATTGGCAAATGTCTTATGCGCTTTATTGACTATGCCTGAAATTAAAGTAAACTTTCAAAAACTTTATGCTATATTATTGGCTTCAGAGAATAAACATTTAAATAGGAAATATAAGGAAAATTTTCCTTTGCTAATCTTTGTCTTAAATGGAGCTTTCCTAAAAAGAGCTGCCCAGGGCTGAAAAAAAGTGGCTGTACATCTTTCATGACAAGGCACTACATTACGCAGTGCAGGGTATTACCATAATCGAGTACAGGACATGCAAATTGATTGGTTTTTGGCGTTGCGCGTTGCTCGTTTGACTTAACCCACTGATGACCCCATTGCGCCCCGCAATTGCATATTGTATTTGCGGCCAGCCACGCGCACTTTTAAACCGTGGCCAAATGCAAAATGTGCGCCATCATGTTGAGTAACGACTCACAGCCGCAGTGCGACCGCCTTGTCACCCCGATTGCCCTGACCCCAGCTTCCCTTTACCCTTGCACCACCACCACCACCACCCACGTCTGGCCAGGCTTGTTCTGGCACAGGACATGGCCGCGCCGTAATTAGCAGTGCACAACGTTCCTGGCGATAATTAATGACGTTGGTCACGTTGGTTTCATGTCGATTTCATTTCATGACACGGCCGCAGGCAGCTTGCGCCGAGCCCTCTGTAGCAGCAGCAACATCAACTCCTGCCTCCTGTCGTCCTGTGCGGTGATTTGTCAAGCGTTCGCATTCAATAAAGCACAAAAAGGAAGAAAAAACGTAGCAGAAAGCGGCCACGCCTTCGCCTGCATGTAAATCTACATTAAATTGAATTTCGTTTGCCAACCAAAAAGTGAGAAAGAGAACTGTGAAGAAAGCCAAGTCGCAGTTGAGGAAGCTGCGCAAAGGGAATACCCTGGAAAAGTTTGTCGAGTGAAATTCTATTTGGAATATAAAATTTCCGAGTAAAATAAAAGATTTATTGATTTTTGGATTTCTATTATATTATGTTAACAATTCTTGCATTAAAAGACTAAAATATTATTAAATTGTAAAAGTTAATAAAAAATATATTTTTGAAATTTTCAAATTAAAAATATTTATGAATCTACAAGTTTGATTTTCAAGTTCCTTACTCATATACTGACAGAGATCTAGCTGTTTCAAAGCTAAATACTGTATACTGTTAACTATACTATACCATCTTCGTTGCCTTCACTTTTAAAATTACAGGGTATCAAAGTGAATTCTCTGCATTCTGCCCCTCTTTCCTTTTTTGTTTGTTTCTGGACCATTTTGCAGCGGCTTCATTAAATGCTGCCCATTTTGAAATTCAATGCAATTTGAACTTGGGGGGCGAATTGGCGAATTTCAAATTTCGAATAATTGAATAATTTATTGGCGTAGCAAAGTTGCCTTTTGCCCGTTGGCCTGTCGCTCGCTTTGATCCAACTTTTTCTCTCAATTCCCGGCATCATTCGACTTTACATTTCAATTGGATTATGCAATTTATTATACACACACTCACACCCGCACACACAGACGAACTTTAACCGGACTTGGTCTTCGATTAAGTTAGATTTTCCTTTTTTTTCTGGTCATTTTTGTCTGCAACTCACATTCTCGTCTAATATTTACGTATCACTCGATGCAGCTCCCGAAATCCTATGCCAATTTCAATTAGAATAGTCCAAAAGTTTTGGGTATTTGAGTTGATTAGTGCACAGCATTCAATGTGGCTGCTATTGCTGCTGCACAGTTTGTTAACTAATTGAGTAGCCGATTTTGAGGAGTGGAAAGGGCGTGGCATTCCCAAGGGTTACTATGAAAATTAATTAAATCCGTTTTTGTTTGACATTCCGCGCGCCCGACAAACATGATTCAAACATGGCACATTACGATGGCCGATTCAATAATGCAAAATATTTGATGCACTTGTGCTCAATAAGTATTTGCACAGTTATCCAGCAAATATTTGAATATAATGCTCATACATTTGAGCAAAGATATGTCCGTATGTGCATGTTTGTGTGCGCATATTGTTTGCATTTCTGCAGTGAATACTTAAAGCACTTAAGCGAACCATTTGGCAAGGCAAGGCATTGCACAAATAGCAGCGATTTGAATCGGGAATCGAAGTAAATTAGGAGGGGTCAGTAAATGAACTCTCTGGAATGCGCAGGGCGGTAACTTGTGGCTTTTGGGGAGGTGGCAAAATTATTTCAGCAAATCAAGTGGTTATTCTTTGATTCGTATGGTTTAAATGTTTACCTAATCAGTTAAAAAGGTTTGTTTAATTTAATCTTCAAGCTAAATTATCTTGCATACTTTTTTGGGCAAAAATGTAATTAAATTGTTTGATTTTGTTAGTTTATTTAATTTAAATTTGCATTACTTTTGCTAGCATTTGTTTGTCAATTAACTTACTGTTTCTTATGAAACGTTTTTAAGAAATATTATAAATTTGTTCATCCTTATATTCTCGTTTGTATATTAACACTTTTTGCCGGCATTTTTGCAGAAAAAATTACTTAGTCAACTGCTTTGTGGTTCCATTTGTTATCACATTTTTTTCACATAAGTATTGCACTCTTGTTTGATTCTTGTTGGCATCAACCACTGCTACAGCTGGTTGAAGGGGACCAAATTCTTTGAAAAAACAGATCTGACCCGATGTCAACCAGCTACACACAGCGTTGCAAAGTGTTACACACACACATTACAGACATGCTTACACCGTTGTTTGCATATTAATTGAATTCAATTGAGAATCGAATTGAAGCTGCAACGAATTGAATTGAATTGAATTTGCGCATTGTTTGTATTTCATTAAGCACGTTTGTTGCAACAGCAGGCCCCTTGCAGCATCAGTTTGCATCAGTTTTCATTAATGCTGCAACGCGGCAGCTGCTGCTGCATAAATCAATTCTCACTAATTACGCCCCATTGTTGCGACACCATTCAAAAATAATATTAATTGAATTAAATATGCATAGCTCTATATGTACATGTATCTATCTGCAGTATATCTATGTGTCTATATGCGTATTTATTATCTCTGCAGTAAATCACGCGCACAAGCTCAAAGCATGCCCAAAAAAGTATGCAATGAAAATTGCATTCGCAGCGTGGTACTTACTGTGTTTGTTGAGGGCTTAACAGACATAACAGAGGAACAACAAAAGGTAGTACAAGCTGAAAATGTGTCGTATGATATATGATGTGTATTATATTATTAAAAATTTCTTTCATTTTTATAAAATGTAATAATGGAATTCGAATGTTTTTTTATTTATGCAAATTTTAATATTAATTTGTCTGTACTCTACTTAATTTTATTTAATATCACAAAGGTTTATACGCACTCTACAGGGTATTCAAATTTCAGTATTTTTGTTTTCCTCTCCACATTAAAGTAATGCGTTGTTGGGTTTTAAACTTCCAGCCCAGCCTGCATTCCCTGCACTGCCAACCGCAAATCCTCACACTGCTCCACTTCCACTCAGCTACTACACACTTCACTTTACACACACACACACACACTGCCACGCGTGGCATTGTTGTTGCCATTGTTGTTTATATGAGCCACATTAGCTTCATTTGTTCTATTGTTTTGATTATGATTTACAATGCCCAATGCGTTGCTTTTGTCTGCCTCGGAATGAGCTTGCGGCTGCGTGTGTGGTTGCTGTGTGTGTGCGTGTGGGTGTGTGTAACAAAGGATAACACATTTGCATGTGGGATGACCACAGCAACACACAATAAATTTCATTAAAATTGTGCACAATATTTTTCGCTTTTGTTTTTTTCATTTTTGCATTATGCAAATTGGCCAACTCGCCGCGCATTGTGATTAAGGCTCATTGGGTCTAGGCCACACTTACCTCCCGCTAGTTATAAATAATGTGAGTTACCTGCTCATTTTTGGCCACAACAATTGGCGTTGGCTTTTAATTTGCATGATTAAAATTTTGGAATAAAATGTGTCAGATGAACAATTTTGAAGCGCCTGGCCATCCTAAGTCTAGTCAAAAATAATGAGAACACAGTCAGTGGCTTTGTCCAAGGCTGCTACTCCAGACCTTCTGTAGGTTTTGGCTTCTCGCCCGAGTCCCCTTTGGCATGTGGGTTCACTTTGCTGCGCTGTTGGTCACCACGCATTGCATTCGCATTGGTTGGAAAGAAATGCTCCTCCAGTTCTCGCACACCCGTCGGTGTACTCAAGTCATAAGCAAATTTCAGATACTTATCAAAGAAGATTTTGGTATTCTGACTCTGTGCCTTGGTGCGCACGGGACGATGCGGAGCATCCCCCTTCTCGGGTGACTTACGCTCCTTGTGCACCTTCGTGGTGCTGGCCAAACCCTCAACGACAGCGGCACGCAAATCTTTCGACTTCGAGGTAGTTGCATCATCTTTCAATTTACGCGAATGCTTTACGAGATGCATCTGGCTTTGGACTTGTTGTTGTTGCTGTTGCTGCTGTTGTTGTGGCTCAATTTGTCGACTGGCAGCGAAATGACGTTCAACGTTTTGGATTTTAATTGATCCAGCGGTTGCACGTGAAGGCTCTTTGATTTCCGCACGTTTACACGATTGTTGCTGTTTGAGTTTTATCGGCATTGGCGCCTTCATTTTCTTCTCTTTGACATTGTTGTCCTTGTGTGAATCCTTTGCATTCACACTAATCACAGGTGGCTGCTGTTGAAAGGGCGGTGGCAAGGGCATCGGCATGGCCAGCTTCATTGTCTTGTGGTGGCTCAGGCGACTGTTGTTGGCTGCATTGCTTGTTGTTGTTGTTGTTGTAGTTGAAGTTGTTGTTGTTGCTGTCGTTGATTTATGACTTGCTGAATTGCTGTTGTTCATTTCTGGTGTGAAGAACGTGGATATGACAAAAGCAGAATGTGTTTTGGTGAACGAGTCGAAAGAATACAAAGCAAATACAAAAACAATTGGAGTTTTGACCGATTGACCTAAATTTTATTTCGAACGAAATGTTACTACGACTTAAAAGTTACAAACCATTTCTGTGTTGAAGCTACTTCTATACTTCTTACTATACTACTAATCAGAAAATTTGAATTACCAATGAAATAAACTTGATAAGTCAAGCAAAGCTCGAATTTGAATGACAATTAGCACTTTGAGCTTTATTTTAACGGACAGAGACTTAGCTAGGATCAGTTTAGGGTTTTGAATAAAATCATTTATTATCACTACAACATTATGTTCTACCTTCTTGTTCAGTATCTTTTTATTCACTTGAGGCCAAATAAGATTTTAGTCTTTTGTACAAGACCTGGCATCCCTGAAGTTTGCTTTGCTTTCTTCTTTAGTTGTTTGAATAACCTAAAGGGACTTACCTGGTACAAGTTAAGGGCTTAAATTGCACTAATTAACCAATGGCGAATACTATGACAACCCATATCTCAACCTACTTCTTCAGTTATTTGGTTGATACCAAGAGAGTTCCTTAGTACAAGTTCAATTGTTTAAATTAAACCAATCTTACTGAAACAATTTGGCTGAAAACTCTGGTTACTCTAGAATTTGCTCTACATTCTTAATCAATTAGTTTGGAAACTTAAAGTATTAAGAGTCTTTACTTATTTGTAAAAGCTTTGTCCACCCTATACCTTTGCTTTCTATTCTTCTGCAGATATATTGATAACCTAAAGAGACCTTTTTGGAATAAGTTTGAGGTTTAAATTAAATCAAATCTTTCTACAAAAATTTTCTCTTCCTCTGTTAAAACTAAGATATGATCTACCTTCTTCCTTAGTTTCATTAGCAGGCATTATCATTTCAGCAATCTACAAGAACCCTGTCAACTCTATAGTATTCGCTGCCTTCTCTTCTCTCAGTTATCTTGATCACAACCTTTGCTCGCTATGCATTTTTCACCTTTTGTCCGCAGGATATCTGAGGCAAATTAATGCCACAAATAGCTGCGCACACCCTAATATCCTCATCGTGTACACACGTTTATATTATATGCGAATATATCTGATAAATTGTCTGTTGCCTGCCATCTACTCGAGTTTAATTTGCCTGTCATTTCACTTTGCCCGCGTCGAGAGCAGGCACCCAGCGATGGGAGGACTAAGCTGACATTTACCGGTTGCCAGCTGCCAGTTATAGCTTGCTCCCCTCCTTCTTCCCCCCCTCTGCCACCCTCTAACACGGTGTTCAACCCCTTATACGCTGTACACCCCCCGCAGCCGTCATTCATGGATTTGCTAAGCTGCGCACAATTTGTGAAGTGTAAGCGAAAAAAATTAACTTGCACAGGTTGTCAGTGAGTGAGGGAGGAGGAGGGGTGGCAGCAGCGGGGTCCAAAGGTGGTGTATAGCTCCATAGAGAGAGAGAGATACAGCTTGACCGAAATGAAACTAATTACTCGGGCGACTTTACACGCAGATAAGACTTAAATCACCAAAAAACGAAATGAAATTTCTTTTCCCAAAGGGTTGGTGACTGATAAGAAAGCAGCAAGGAAACTTTGCTGGACTTAAGCTACCCAGTAGTATATGATGAGCGAGCTAAGATTTTCCCTCCTTTACTTCACTGCCACCCTTTGTGGCGACTTAGCCATATACAGGGTATACAAATTAGGTCCACAAGGCGACCGCGAAGCATGCAAAATGTAATGTACAATACATATATAACGTCATTAGGCAGCAAACCCAACGAAGGCGAGAGCAGAGTGTGAAAGCCAAAAACGCGACCACGCAGCGGGTTAATTACGCAACAAACAATAAATTACTTTACGGAAATGCAAAGGCGAAACAAGAAGACAGAAGATGAAAGGAGAGAGAAGGAAGCACCTTCCCCTTACTGCTCATGCGACCCTAATCAGCTTAGAGAACGAGAGATGATTAAATTTTCGGCCTTTGAGGCAAATTGAATACGCGTGCGACACGTTTTTCGGGGGAAAAAGCATTGAAAGCGCATTACGTATAAGCCATGCGTTGCATTAGCAAACGCAACACGCCCACGTTCCTTTTCTCTGAACCTTTCAGCATGTCGCACAATTTCGCTTGTCCAAAAACTTGTTCGCATTCCCTCAGCTCAAAGGTTCTTTCTCTTCCCTTTTGCCTTTCTAATTTTTTTCGCATTTTCTTCTCTATTACCTCTTTTGCTTTGTGCGTTTGTGTGTGTGTGTGTCTGCTTCTTCCATTTGTGCTGTCAGTGCTGTTGGCTGTTCGCTTGTCGCTTGCGGAATTTTCTTTTCGTCTGCTTGCTTTGTTTAGTTGTTTTCACTTAATTTCATTCGCTTCGCTTTTGTGTTTGCTTCTTTTTTGCTCAGCTCCTCCTCATCATGCTACAAAAGGAATTTTTTAATTATAAAATGTGTTTATCCGAAATTAATTGTTATTTTTGTGTCCCAACAGTGAGAGACTGGACGAACGTCAAGTGTAGATAGATCAAGAGTCTAACAAAAAAATTAGCTTCTTCGCTGACAAATTGCGCACATTTTTAGCTTGAGTTTTTGTGCGGCATTCAAATGGAAATGCCACTCGAAAAAAGGGGACTCCATGAAGCCAGGACAGGCCACTGCCGAGCTGAGTGCTTGTATTATGTGCGCTACTAGAGTCTACACACAATCAACTGAGGCTGTAAGGACTTGACTGGCTGCGGAGTAGAAGGAAAAGCTGTGGGTTAAGGTTGTTTCTTTTTTTTGATTAAAAGAAAAAAAAATAAAAATTCTAGTTGATTTCCTTATATGCAAATAACTTATTAAATGATAAAAAATAACATAAGAAAATTCTTGGCATTTTTAAAAACATTATATTAACCTTTCTTCATGCTGAGAAATCTGCTAAAGTATTTAATAAAGCGCTCAAAAGGAACTTTAACCCAGTGCAGCCTGTTGCCAATTGTGGCTTAAACAACAACACAGTTGCACTGCAATGCAAGCTAAATACTGTTGTGTGTGTGCTTATGTGTGTGTGCAGTGTGTGTTTGTGTGTGTGCTGGACCCTAGAAAGCAGCGCAAGCATGCAAGTGCTCCACTTCAGCGCCATTGTGAGTGACAGTTCTTTGCTTTTATTTTCAACTGCAGCTTCTGTATAGACAATTTTCAAGCACTTGCCCTGCGCTGTGCATGTGTATGTATGTGTGTGTGGTGTGTATCGCAATTTGTGCTCACATAACTGTGTGTATGTGTATTGCAAGCTGGTCGTCGCCATGCTGCACTTTTCAACGCGCCGTCGAGCCGTTTGCTTTCTCCAAGGCATTAACGTCAACAAATGTTTGCGCTGTGGCCCCATCCCATTGGCCACGCCCCCTCCCATTCGCCCTACACACCTCCCATGGCACACTTGACTTTAGTGCTGCTGGGCTTATCGTAAGCACTCTGAGGGCATGTTGGCAGTCGACTGGCAGTCAATTTAAATTGGGCACCAGCTCGAATTGTTGTCCAAAAATATAAATTGCAACATAAATTATACGCAGCGTGGTGCGGCCGGGGGCGGTGCAGGCTTACATACGAGTATATGTGCTTAAGCGGAAATCATGTACAAAATAACCCCAAATATATAAACTGAAAATCTACCTAAACGCACAAACAAACACAGAGAGACAGACACACACACACACACACACACACAAACAGACAGGCAGGCAGACAGACACTCGTTCGCTTTACAAAATGGCTGCCCTCGGCTGCAGTCGCCATTGCCGCCATTCGTTGCCGTTAACATTTCCGCTTTATTTGTCTGTCTGCCCTTTGCACTTTATCTGCCTCTCCCTCTCTCTGTCGCTGTCTCTGTCCCGCTCTGTCTCTGTCTATGTTTCTGACTATCTCTCTGTCTATTCGTCTGTCTGTCTGTTTGTCTGTCTGTCCCTCTCTGTGTCTGTTCGTCTGCCTGTTTGTTGGTTGTTTGTTACCTACATTCAACTTGCTTCCTTCTGTCTATCTCTGCCCCCTCTCTCCATTTCTCTTTCCCTCTGCTTCTCCATTGTGCACTTTTAGTTTTTATCTCTCTGCTGCGCTGCGCTCGGCTTCGTTCTGTTTCGCTCTGTCTGCGTTGTTGTTTCCTAATGTTTTAAATATAAACTCAAATAACGTCGAAAATAATACATAAATCACCGCAAATATCGCTGCGAATTTCTTTTCAATCTACACTGCGCGAAATTCTTTTCTTTCTCCCTCATTTCTCTCCCTCTCTCTATCCCTAACAGAGTCGTAAACAATTTTGTTTGCTGTTCTGATTTGCAGCTATAAATTATAGCACCCTCGATCCACTTTGTTGCTCCCCCCTCCGCCCCTCGCAGTAAACCAAGTTTTTATCTATTAATTTGATAGCCTCGAATTGTTGTTGTTGTTGCTGGCAAGGGAAAAGCCACATGAGGCATTGATGCGATTTGTTAGAGCTTAAGTGGAAAGCTTTGAAAAACTATTGCAGATATGCGTAAAGTTACTGTCGAGTTGGTGAAGGGGGAGGGGAAGGGAGGAAGTTGCTGAGGGAAAGCTTGAAAGAATTCCACTTGATAAGACGGTGCGAGAAAGTTGCAAATACGCTTAGAGTATTGACAGAGAGCAAGCGTGTGGAGAGGGTGAGGGTTAAAGGCACTTAAGATTTATTTTTAATTTGCAAGTTTTTCTAGTTTGAGAATTAGTTAGTTTGAACTGCAAGGAATATTTCTAAAATAAATATTCAAATTTTATAAAATATTTAAAGCAACTTTTCATTTAAATTGAAATCAACTGAAGTCTCTTCTATTTAGAGTGACATTTTGTTAAGAAAAAAATTAAAAGTGCATAACTAAAAATTTTTAAATATTTTTTGATAATAAACTAATACTTAAGGAGTGTCTTTGCATAATTAAAATAATTCTTAATCAAAAATTTGTTTCAAAATATTTTAAACTGCCTTTTTATTAATTAATATCAGCTTAAATCCCTTCTATGTTAATTAACAGTTTGCTGACAAAAATATTAAAAGTTTATGGGCTAAAAATAAATTTATATTTTTCCAATATTTATTAACATTTAAAAATGTCTTTGCATAACTAAAATATCCCTATATGCAGTATAAAAATTAATAAAATAAATGAAATCTCCTATTCAAATTACTACGAGATGAACTTAAATATCTGTTATGTAAAGTAACATTTTAAAAAAAAAAACAAATTTAGTATCAAAATACTATAAGTTGAAATTTTTCCCATATTTAAAAACCTCCAAAGAGTGTCTTTGCATAAACAAAACATTCCCATATGCAGTAAGATATTTTAAAATATTTTCTAAATTCTATCTATCTCTTCTCCATCATTTTTGCCTTTCTTTCCTTTCCATTTGTGAACTGCTTAGCCCACATAATCAGCAGCTTAATGCCGACTAAGTACAGTATCTGCGAATTCCGCTGGCACTGCTAGTAATGCCCAAATTACCCGACAGCTACTGTGCGGAGTGACAGTTAAATTTCCCGTTAGCTCGATCCATCAAATGCCATGTAAATTGTGCGCCACCAAGGACTCGACTTGAATTGGCTCGAGTTGGTGCCGCTGCTCTGACTGCAGGCAGCTCCACAGGCTGCTGTTGCTTCTGTTGCTGTGTCGCATATTGAAATGTGATTTTCGTCATATTTTGCCGAGCTGACAGGCAGGCACGTACCAAGGGGCCCAGGACAGGGCTGGACAGCTCGACAGACAGACAGGCAGCTAGGCAGGCTGGCAGACAGGCAGGCAGGCTGCTCTCGCACGCTACACGAAACAGTTAATTAAATGATGAAAGCATTGACGTGAGAGAGAGGGTAGGGACGGGGGGTTGCTGGAGTTAAGGGAGCAGCAGCTCAGCGACAGGTTGAGATGTGGCCAGGTGCTAGTCAGTGAAACTAACCGACTGCACCAAGGCTGACTACAAACTAGCTAAAAGTTGTGATGACAGGCTGAGTCCCCTCCCCTGGCCACGCCCCTTCATCATCAGGGACCGAAGCTCGTCGAGTCGAGCATGCCGGGCACGCACGCTTCAGTTGCATGTCACACGCCGCTTGATTGGTTGCCTGATTCGTTGACTGGCTCACGTGACAACGACGACGACGCGCCACTGGCATTGTCCGAGTTCCTACTCTGCTGACTGGTTGCGGTCTTCCACTTGGCCAAGTAACGCCCGAAACCGAGGCGCTGTCTAACGGCTGTCTGTCTATGGGTGTGTGTGCGTATAAGGGGTGTGTGTGTTGGTGTGCGCATTTTAATTTTCATTTCATTTCCTCGACTCGCTGCCTGCTCTAGCAACTTGACAACTTTGTGCAGTCAGTTGGCCATTTGTTGATTTGATTGATGGCCAACGCCTCGAGACTTGCGCTTGCCACTTTCCACATGCCACAAGCCTCGTGCAACTGCAACTACAGCAACAACAACAACTTGAACCCATTGACATTTAAACGCAACACTTTGCTAACCCGACTTGGGCTTTGCTAATGAACTTACATAAATTAAGCCATTAACAAGTTTAACATGTGGCCACGTGTATTCCCCTGACTAACTCAACAGCTGCCCCTACCCTCTCTTCCCATTCTTTTTCTCTCTTCCTGCTCCATGTAAAGTGCCCTGCAGCATGTTGTCTTTGAGTTTGCCATAACAAAATTTCCATGTTGCAAATGTTGTTTCATTTTGCACTTTCTCCAACTCCATCTCCTTCTTTTTCTCTCTCTTCCTCACTGGTGTTTTGTTTGCCAAGCTGACCAGTAGGGCAGGTGGGCGTGGTCGTTGTGTAAATGTTGCTAATTAGCAAAGTTCATAAATTTGAGCAGATTTCCACATATTAAGTGCCTGGCAGAGAAGTTTGCTCTGCTCCAATTCACCTGCGGCCACAACATGAGGTAAATATTGTTTTTGCCCTCTGTGTTTCTTTCCTTTTGCGTGTTTTGCTTGATTAATGGCACACCTGGAAATAGATGGAGAGAAATGTTGAACATTTGATTAGAGCAGTGTTAGGAGAGTTGGAAAAGTATTGGGAATAGGAAACTGAAATTCAAACAAGGTTGGTCTGCACTGAGCAAAGAACTTAGTTTATTCATTTTCTCTTTTTACGCTTTTGCCTCTTTGAAGAACAAAGTAACGCACTCCAAACTCCAAAAACACAAGCTTTTCTTTCTCCATTTCCCCTCGTCTCATTTGCTTTTAACAATAATCCACTAACAACACTTCACAGAGATCTCTCTTCCTGCCCCGCTTGGAAATTTGCAGTCAGTGTCCAAGAGAGCAGCAAACACTCGAGAAGTTTATCCAACAAAACGTTTGCTTATCTTGCACTCATCTTTATCAACTTAAGACCACATGTGTGCATGTGTGTGTGCGTGTGTGTGTTTGTGTGTGAAGTGTACTTTGCCTTCTCTCTCTCCTTTCGACACTTGAACAAACAGTCGATAATTTTTGCTAACAGAATTGACCAAGAAAAACATTTTCGGGCCAAAGAGAAAAACATGCAAACAAATAAACTCATTGAATGTGAAGTGGGATTTGCGTGTGTGTGCAAGAGAGGCGTGTGTGCGTGTGGATGCCCATTGATAACACAGCACATCTGCAAATGAATCGATGTCCCAGCCATTAGATTCAGTTAGATGAAATCGAGAGAGAGACAAAAGTAGTTGAAACAGTTTGAAGAGGCAGGCAACAGGAAGAGGAAGTCTCCTTTGCATTATAAAGTTATTGAATTATGTTTACCCTACTCGAAGTATATGTTGAGTGGAAAATATTGCATACTTTTTGGGGCATCAAGAAAAAAGCTGAGTACTGTAGGAAATTCGTTGCTACCTTTTGCTAAAAAACACTTGCAAGTTACTCAAATAAGAAGTACACTTTATAGAGTATATTTTAGTCGTACATACCCCTCACCCCTTTGCTTGTTAGTTGTGTAAACCAGTCACAGTTCATCAGAAACTTGCTAGCGCTGACTACTTGACTGACAAGTGCATTTTTTATGTGACTTTCGGTTTGCAAGTTCAGTTTTTGCATTGCCAACGAGTTCAACAAGATGTAGCACAGGCTGGCAAGGGGTAAGAGAGAGGGAGAGGGAGTAAGAGCAGTGCAGGAGTAGCTGCAGTTTTGGAAGGGGTTTGCAAGGCGGCGAGACAACATAAATCATGAACAGACAACGACAAATGCTCCGAAAACTGCAGGCGAAATGTGTGAAAAACGTTTAGAGCTGCCAACAACAAGACAAAGCAAGGGTAAGGGATGCAAGGGAGTGGGAAGAGAGGGGGGAGTGACATTTAGAAACTGGCACAGGAAGGAAATGCTTGCCACAAACAAGGCTGAGGGCGCCCATTGCCGTTGCTGGCGTCGCCGCAGCCGCCGCAAAGATGAAGAAGCAGCGACATGGCCAAATACGCTCTGCGGTTTTTTCTCCACTCTTCTGTGTTTTCTATTTTTCCGTTTCTCTGCACTCCCCCTCCCATCCCCCATTCCCTTTTGTGTCATTTCCCGCTTGTTACTTGCGCGTGGTAAACGCGCGAGTTCAACTTCCGGCGTAAATGTTCTTGGGACTTTTGTCTGCAATTGTGGCGGCGCGTGCTAAACTGGCTTTAAAAGGCCATCAAATGAAAGCCGAACGGGAAATCTAGGAACAACAACAACAGCACTAGCAACAACAACGACAACTGCAGCTTTCAGCCTGCTGATTTGCAGTAACTTTGCGGCAAGTTGCAGCAAGTTTGTTGCGGCAGCTGCAGTTTGTCTGCGCAAATTGCCAGTCACTCTTTGTGGTGCGATAAGCGATACGAGGCGACGAGGCAGCTGAATTGAAAACTGCTTTGCGCTCCAAAGTAGAGCATGGATTTGCCAATAGTTTGGCAGTCCAACTGCTCAACTGCTCCATCTCCAGCTGCAGCTGTCCGCCAGTCCGCACACTCAGTCCGCACTGCATTCTCGTTTTTTGCAAATAATTTTAGTTTCATTTCGCTTGTTTTGCTCGTCTATTTTTCTGTTTTCTGTTTTTTACTTTTGCCCTGCACATTTCCTGCACGCCAGGATGTCTGGCCAAAATTCAGGTCGATTGTGGTCTCCCTTCCCCCTTTCCCCCTCGCCCATTTCCCAGTGGTTATTCATTCGTAATACCGTTAGCGCTGCACATTGCATTTTATTTAATTTTCTGAGGGTAGATACGTGAAATAGTTTGCTGAATTTGATTGAATTTAGTTTGGTAATTTAAGAAGATATGAAGAAAACATTCCAAACGAATCAAGATCAGTCTGTACTTTATTAAATACTTTTTTAAGTAATTTGCCTAGTTTCCGAATTAAAATAATATAAATTAGTGTTGTAACAATGTAAAAGGTTGCCATATCAATATGAATCAGCTGTTTTTTGCGGCTGTTAAGTCCTATCCTTAGCAGCTGTTGAAATGAATGTTATAAGCAGCTTTTAAGGCTTATGTTAAGCAGCTGTTAGATCGAAGCATCTGTTAAGCTCCTGTTAAAATTTATCAATCTTTTCTTTGTTAAGAATTCGATTAACATGTTATTTTATTTTGTTATTTTTCAAATTGATTATTACTTATTTGATAGGAAGTGTGTTTCTGTTAAAAAAAAGTGTCTTAAAATTGTTAAATAAACATTTCTCTAGAATCTACACGCAGAATATATTCTTTAAACTTACAATGACTCACTTTACTTCTTTAAACTTAAAAATATTGTGAATTGTGCTAGTTGACTCATGAAACCTCTGGACATTATTTTTATTTGTTTGACTTTGTAACACAAGTACAATTTTTCGATCTAATTTTTCTCTCGAATTTTCTTTCTCAATTTATTTATGTTACAGCCAATATTTTCAAAGAAATTTTCTCTTTTAATTGTTCAATTTAAACTTGCAGTAACTGAAACCTTTTCTGCCAATTTTCTAAAGAAATTTCTCTTTGTTTTCTTCATGCAGCTAACCTTTGTCTGGGATGTCTGTCTTAATATTTTAAAAATATTTTTATATATTTCTGCCAATATGTCGGAGAAATTTCTGACCCATTTGTCTTATTTATACTTTTAGTAAAATTTAAAACTTTCTCACTCACTCCCAGCACTTTTTCTCAAATTTAAATCTGAATATAATCTCAAACAGTTGGAGATTTCTGGGAATAATCAAATAATCTTTTGAAATGTTTTTTATGGGCGCATTTGTTGTTGGCTTTGCGTGATTTGGTTGGTGTTTTCATTTCGTTAAGTCCTCGAGAGCGGGTCGAAGTCAAGCGGTCTCGGCCCTTGTAATTATTGTGGTTCGTTGCGCTTTATTGATGTCTGTGTCGTGTGGTGTGCTATGATGTGGTATAAATTTCCACAATTTTTGCTCCCTGCTGTGTGTGTGTTTGTGTGTGTGTGTGTGTGTGTGTGTGTGCGGCAAGGCGCTTTTATTGTGCTCATATTGGCCATGACGAGGACGTGCCACTAACTTGATTGCCATTTCAATTGACCGCAATTTTAGAATGCTTCTGCTTCTGCCCTCTGTCCTCCCCTCTGTTCCCCTGCTCCCCTATCCCCGTGACAGTTGCCTGTTTTTGCCCTTGGCTGTGGGTACTGTCGCCAGCTCTCTCTCTGGCTTTTGTATCGCAGCGGCCTTTTGTTAGCTTCCGCATCATTACGGGCTTTGCTTTTGGTCATTTTGTTGCCGAGCTTTTTTCAGATTTACCCGGAGAGAGAGAGAGGGAGAAGAAGAGAAAGAGCGGCTAATCTGTTCGCTCATTGAATGAGCAACGAGTCAGTCGATGCCTTCGGTCAGGAGACTGTACGGTAGGCGGAGGGGGAGATAGGGGGGATAGTGGGCTAGCAGCCAAGCGGAAGCGGCCACTGCTGCCGGATGCATCGATAACCATTTGCCAGAAAGAGACTGGACTGGACTCGGCTCCTTCAAATGGAATCGAATTTTTGTGCTTCAGCTGCTTTTGGTAATCTGGAATTTCAATTAGCGTTGGCTTCAGTTTTCGCCGGCTTTTTCTCCGGGTTTTCCTCCGGGCTTTTCTCTGGTTTTTGCCTCCCCCTACTGTATTCTCCTTCTTGTTTTTTGGTCACTTTAATTGCTAGAAAACCAATGAGCTGCTTTGGCATTCTTTCTCAGTAAATTTGCAGGAAATTCCATTTAAGTGTTGTATGCGCAATCTGATAAAGTTTGCTGGCTGCGCGTGTGTGTGTGTGCGTGCTGCCCCGCCCCGCTCATTTGCAACCACACGAAAACAATAAAAACAAAAAGCTGAGCAAAAAAAAAAACAAAATGCAATCGTTGCCTTGCAGTTTTTCTAACCCTTTCCACAGCCTTCTCTTTGACTTGGCTCGTAATTTAATGGGTAACGCCCGGTGCGGGCAGACCCTCTGCCCCTTCCTCCGCCCCCCTTCCTATGGCCACTGCACTTTAAGTACTTTACAGGGTTTCTACTTCGCTTTTTTTGCATTTTTAACGCCTTTTGTTTCGCTTCTCTTTCGCCTTTTGTTTGCCGCTCGCACGTATCACTGCACAAAGGCGCAGCGGCCATTACGTGCCTAGCCAAGTGTGTGCGTGTGAGTGAGGTATGTGTGTGTCAGTGTGTGTGAGTGTGTGCATGCAATAATGATTGGAAAGTTTCGCTTTGCAGTTGCGTTCAAAAATTTAGTGCATGCAGCCGACACCGCCGTCACTGCACCCCGCAACCCGCAGCCGTAAATATTTGGCAAGAGGCGAAGCGACCGCAGAAGCCAAAGCCAAAGCCGACGCCGCCACAACGGCCCATTTACATAACAAAACTGCATGCGGAGGGGCCATTAAATAATTAGAAATGTCCCTGTGTGTGTGTGTGTTGAGAGGGACTGGTGTGTGTGTGCACTGGAAGAAACTTTGTGCAACGCCTTGGCCATTAAAGTGTAATCAACTCGCAACATCATCGGCGCCAGGCTGCCACTAAAAGTTGAAAATAATCGTCGATGAGTGGTGATACGGTTCGATATGCTAATACCCTGTAATTGCTGTGTGCTAGAAGTGGGCTGTGAAGGTTCAAGTAACACTTTTTGGCCCCATTTCCTTACGTTTTAAAACTTATTTTTACAAGTGAAGACAAGAAACAAAAAAATTTCAAAGATATTTTAGGTGTTTATATTAAAAACGTAGGGGTTTTCTTCCAAAACTTACAAGTTTTTAGGTTATCAATTTCGGCGCTTTACAACACGTTTTAATTGCAAATAAAATTATTTGCATAGAAGTTTTAACATTTTCAAGTCATTTTCTTAATAAAAATGATTTTAGTTAGATTGAAAGAAGTCTCAAATATTATTTAGCTTTTCGTTGTAAAGTATTATATTATTTTTCATAATTTCTGAATTTTACAACACTCTCAATCTAAACTTTTTTTCATGCACAAGAAGTTCCAGAATGATCTACTCATTTCTTATTTAAAATTTGAGAAACTAGAATAATATTATCCAGAATTTTGTTTTATTCCTACTATCATCTAACACACATAAGATTGTCCAGAAAAGTACTGCATTTATAAATAATTTCTACTTTTTACAACACTCCGCATCTAAATTTTTTTTTCTCGAGAAGTTCTTAAATGTCTCACGTCATCTCTTATATGAAATTTGAGAAATTATATTAATATGTTATGGTAAGTATTTTAACTTTTCTTGAAATTAACCACACACGAATTTGTGCAGAAAAGTACAGAGTTTCTCAAAAATTACTTCGTTTTACAACACTCTTAAACTGCTACTTCTTTTATGCACTTTCATCAGCTTCTAGCCTTCCCATTCGTCTAAGTTCAACTGCCAATTGAAGCTTTATGCCGCAGCAACTTGTTAGGCTTCTTTTTTTGCGAAGTGAGAAGCCGCAGATCCCTTTATAGGACACAAAAAGTTGGCTCGTAAACGAAATGGTGCGCATTTTGAGGTTAGTTGCTGTCATAAATTTTTACTGACTCTGCCCTTTTTTTGCCTTTGGTCTGTTGTCGACGCCGGCAAGTTGCACAATTCTCGCATTTGCACAGTTATTCGCAGCAAAGTCGCGCATTGATTGTCCCGCTCTAATTGGCAGCATTTGATAAATGCAACTCAGAGGGAGGGGAGGGAGTGGAAGTGGGAGTGGCGGGTCATTTGCTTTGTTTCCTCCATTGGATTTAATTGATCGTTAAGTAGTTTTAATGCCGTTGGCTGAGTTGCAATGCAAGTTGCATGGGATCCATTAAAGCTGCAACAAATTGTGTGCTGTATGGTGGCTTGTTTGAAGCACGATTCAAGTCACGATGTTGCCAAACACCTTGGGGCATGGGGGGCGGGGGCCAAATACCAAGCCAGAAATCGTTGCAAAAAGAATGTCAAGCGACAACCGCAAGTCAAATTGACTCTGGCTTTGACACGTTGTGCCATACGATAAAGGTATTTGCGTGCCTGAGGGGCGTGGCATGTCACACAGAGACACACACACACACACACATGCACATGAACAGGCAGCGTATAGCTTACAGCGTTGTCACATGACATTTTCATCACAGTGGAAAGAGCAGGAGGAGTCGAAGGGAAGCTTGTCGTGTTCGAGTGCCTCATGTCATTATGTATATTGAAACTGGTAGAAGAAGTAGAGGGGGAGAGAGAGGGGAGGGAGCTCTTTGGATTTGGCTTTGCTTACGCTGGGTTTCACACTGATTACACAAACGTGAGTTAGCTGCTTTCAGCAGCATCGCGTTCTACATGCAAACATCACTTGCCGAACTTCAGTTTCCATCATCCTGCACTCTCTCTTTCCCTCCCCCTCTCTCTCTCCCTTTTTCTCTATCTTACTCTGCTTTTCTTTGGGCTCATACATTTATTCATGTGTCTACATGAGCAGCTGAGTGTGGGTGTGTGCGTGTGAGTGAGTGAGTGCCCATTCATTCGCTCATGCACTCATTCATTTTCATCATTTGTATGTTGTTAAGTCAGCAGAATTTAACGTACTTCGCCTCTCTGATTTGCACTTTCTCATGCCCCCTCTCTTGTCTCGCCTCTCTCTCCTCTTCAGTTCTACCTTTCCCCCTCCCTTTCTCTCCCTCTCTTTTTTCATTCTCTTTTTCCGATACTTACCAAATTGAGTTGTGATTTCGTGCACCTTATCTCCGTGTGCGAGCGCGTTGTGTGGCTTTCAATGGATTTCCTTTTGGTTCGTCATGCCAAAAAAAGAAGCCACTCCCCCTGCCCCCCATTTTCATGGTATTTATTTTGGTATCCTTAAAAAGTTGTCGAGTAATTTTCGTATATGAGTCTCTTAATATTTTCAAGTGATTTAGCAAAATAAAGCTAACAGTTTATAATTGTCTCGGCTGGCAAAGTCCGTGGAGAGGCAGCAGCAGAGAACGGGGAAGGAGAGCGGGGAGCCTAAGAATGATGGAGAAAGTTTTAGCGCAATATTTGCGCTAATTAAGAACGTCTTTTAAGAGATGGTTTCATGCTGCAGCAAACTTTTCTTGCTGTGTTTGCTAAATAACATTTTCCACATTTCCACACCACGACAACGAACTGAACTGGCAAACTCATATTATTTGCTCTGGTCTACTTGAAACTTTCTTAATTAGTTGAGTGCAGGCGGCTGTTTTGAATATGTCAAAAATGCTTAACGAATTTTACAAATTCTTTGAAATTGAATTGAAGATTGAAATACCCGATGCTCGTTGGGTAGAAGGGTATTATAATGTGGTAGAGCCAACAAACTTATATTCATTCTTTATATTTTAAATGGAAACCCGGAATTCAGAGACTATAATAACTAGACCTACCAAATTCGCTCCTACCATGTGTTTTTATTGCGGGAAGATCAAATTTATTTTAGATTTTGGCCACGCCCCCTTCTGCCCCGTAAATCCATGAAAACCAAACTGTAAGCGTTTTTTTGAAGCAGGAAACTATCAAAGGTAAAATGGTATCCTGAAAATTAAATTGCCAACAGATAATTTAACAAGCCGCTGCAAAGTATGCAACACAAAATACGCAAAACACTAAACAAGTGAGTTATTTAAGAAATTGTTTTGCTAAGGAGATAAGAGGGTATATCTAAGTCGAGCACACCCGTACACACTTGTTTCAAGTGTAGAAGAACGATTAAACTGTTTACGAAGCACATTTGTTTAAGCTTTATCTGTGGCATTAGCTGGGAATCTTGTTTGACTAACTAAGCGCAGAGGCGTACCTTAAGGCGGCATAAACAGAGAGAAACAGAGAGAAAAAGAGAGAAAGACAGAGAGAGAGAGAAGACAGGCAGAGAAGAAGAAAGAGCCAAAGAAAGAGCGAGAAGTAGAGCTAAAGAACATGGCTACGCCCTCTGGGCAGGCTGTCATCAGCGTTTTGCTTGTCTTCGCTCTGTCGGCGTTTTGTTTCGTCACAAACTTGTGCAGCTGTTGCCACACTGCCACGCCCACTCGCCCACTGGGCTGTGCAGTTGCAGAACTCAAGAGCTCCCTTGTCAATCAGTTGGGGCAACTTTGCTCGTGCTTTCTTCTTGTTGCCTGCAGGCAGCTTATCAAGAAGGCGTAGACAGCAGAACGCGCTTTGAGTAGCCGCGCACAAAGACACTCGCACAACCTCGTACACACCCTCACACACACACACATGCATGCACAGACACATAAACAAGCGGCGCATTGTGTGCAGCATTGACATTTACGCAACATGTCCCTGTTGCATGTTTGCAATTTGCATTTGCAAATAGTTGCAAAAACGAACATCAAATGTGGCAAATGTGACACGATAGACGGAAGGAGCAGGCGCGGGGGTGGGGTGAGTTGGTGCAGCTGCCAGTTTAGTGCACTGTTTGTAGGGTATTTGCGAGCTACGCTGCACCTCGACCCATTGCTGCTGCTGACTTTGCCTCCGTCTCCCTAAAAAGTTTGTAAATATGCATGCAAATTTTTGCCACGCTCAACTCGTTGCACTGGCAATGCTTTCAATTTTGTTGCCACACACACACACACACACACACACACTCACATACAGCGACAGCTCTGGCCTCCCTCGCATGCGGCTGTCTCGCAGTTTTAGTTACAGTTTCGGTTTCATGTTTACCATGTTGCGGTTGCCCTGTTGTTGTTGTTGCATACTCCTTGTTGCCCCTTGTTGTTGCACCCGTGGTTGTTGCTGCCCCTCTTTCTCTGCCTGCCTTGTTGTTGGTAGCCTTTATTGTTGTTGCCTCTCGTGGTTGCCCCCTGGCTTGAATTTTGATAGTTTTGGCCGCCTGCTGCCACAGTTGCATTTGCCGCTTGCCCCTTGCCGATGTTGCATAATCGAACTTGCGATTTTCATAAATGCAGATACAACATCTATGCCAGATACACTTGATAGCCCCAATACACTGAGTGTCTGTCTGCCTTCGCATGTTATGAATGAATTGGCCATGTTGCCTCATCCTCGGAGACGCATCTTTGGCTGCCTCACATTTCCCACAGCACTTGCAGCGTCAGTTTTTCAATTTCTCTCTTCTCTTCTCTCTGCGATGCTCAGCTTTTGGTTTTCCATTTTCAGCTTGGAGTTTGCCATTTTCAGTTCTCATTTTTCACATTGTTTTGGCCTTTGGCATTTTTCATTTGAAAGTCGCATTTCTGTCTCTCTCTCTCTCTCTCTCTATCTTTCTCTCTTCTCTTTCTCGCTGTGCCAGTCTCGATTTTCGACAGTATTCGCTTCGATTTTTGGGTGTTAATTTGCATGCCTCAAATGGCATCGGGGAGAGAATTCTCGTTTGTCTTTTAGCATATTGGCAAACTGGAATTAGCATATCGAGCAGCGCTGCGAATAACTGAATCTGTTATAAGCCATGTTATTTTTCTATGCATACATTGTTTGCACTTCAATTAATGCACACAATTCCCCCCCTGCTTTCCCCCCTGGGCCACAAAATGTTTCAGTTTCGTCGAATTCAATTTGCATATAACGCATTTCTTAAGGCTTTTCTCGCTTGTTTTACATTTTCGGCAAACATATTTTTTGGTATTCTAAGCATTTTTAATATGTTTTCATAATAGCTGAATATAATCGAAAAGGGTTACAGTATGCATAAATTACATACATATATTCTACACACATTTTATAAGAACACTTTTCAGATATTGAAAATTTTTTTGTTGAAAATGTTTTCATTGTTGCACTTTAGATGTTTATGAACTAAAGTTTGTTATTATTGCAAATTGACTTTGCATTTTATTTTAAGGCAATTAATGTTTGATAAAATTGATGAATAGTTTATCAAACTTTGAATTTAATAATTTCGACACATTTCGGTATAAACTACAATAAATAGTGTCATTAATATTGATTAGAGTGTAACAAATTTAGTGAAGTGAAGAGGAATAAATTGAAGATGAACAGATTTTCGATTTAAATCATAATAATGAATCTCGTCTACAGTCTGAATTTCTAGCTGTAAGGTACCCTTTATACAGATTGAATATTCGTTAGAAATAAATAAACTTAATAAACTAAGTTGACATAAATTCTGTTTGTTATTATCCAGTAAGATTGAGAAGTGGAAGGCAGATAGATTTTATAGTGAAATTAGTATATGTTGAAAGCAGAAACTTTTATGTTAAATCAAATCGCATTGAAAAATTAACTATTAATTTATGGGGAGGTTGGTGTGGCATTGAAAATATGAAATAAACTTGATCTACGCAAGACATAGAGAAACTGTCAATGCAAATTTGGTATCATTAGCTTTTATAACAACTGAGATTTGCCTGTTTATTCAGACAAACAGACAGACAGACAGCCAGATAGACGGACAGACTCAAATACGGACACAGCTCAGTTTCATGCCTACTTCTCCTTTATTAAAAACATTTGCACAAAGTTAGTATACCGTCTTTTGAAGAGTATATTTACAATGTGCTTAGTAATTTGATTATTATTAAAATAAATTTATTTTTAGTCAAAAGTTTCAATAATTCCAATATGTAAGTAAAATTTAAAGAAATATTCTTTTAAAGTGTATAACATATTGTACATTTGGTTAGACTCCTTCTCCCCCCCCCCTTCACCCCTCTCTATCCAATCAGTCATACGGATATACGCAGCTTGTTATCAACGGAGCATGAGGCTTTTCCGCGTCGGGTTACGCACGTGCGAATTGCGTCAATTTGAATGGGAATGGAATATTTTTCGTCAGGGCACGCGAAATTAGAAGCCTTCTAATTGCAGCTACACACAGAGCGAGGCACACTCACATACACGCACATATGTTGGCAAAACCCTTTCATCTGCCTACATTACTGTATACTGACTGACTATCTCTCTCTCTTTTTCCCTAACTCTGACTCTCTCTGTCTTGCTCTATTGCGGGTATTTGGCGAAGCGTAACCGCAGTCGAGTTTTCCATTGACAAACTGAAAATACTGAAATTTATGTGCGACATTTTTGCTTGTGGTCCAGGGGAGAGGGTGTGGGGGGGAGGGGGACCTGCCACATACGTTTACGACTATTTACGACTCTGTGCGACCCGCAGATGTTATTCGCGTGCCAGTTTCTCGCTTTATCAGCACTTTGTTACGCCCTGTAAGTGTTTGACTGCGTGTGTGTGTGCTTGTATGTGTGTATGTGTGTTTGCGTGTGTGTGCCCTGCTGCTTGTGGATTTAATTTTTTTTCTCCTCCTGCTCCTGCTCCTCGGTCCAATATTTTATCTGCAGGCCATATATAAAATGAAATTTTTGTGCAAAAATTGAAATATTTATTTATGTTTCTTTTGCTTTTTATTTTCATTCTCTCCCCCCTCTCTCTCTCGCTTCTCTCTCTCTCTCTCTGTCTTCTGTTCATCTCTTTGTGTGTGCGCATTTCACAGCCTGCCCGGCCCGCCTTGGCTCGTCGTTTGTTGTCGTTGTCGCCATTGTCCTTACGCTGTCCTTGCGTCAAGTGTCAAACGTTGCTGAGTGGCCAACGCCGTCGTCATCTTCCTCACCGTCGCCGGCTGTTTCCTGCCCCTCCCCCCATCCCCTACACACTCTGCTCTTCACTCTGTCCACTTTTTCGGGGGGTTTATTTGCGTTGGCGGCAAAGTGTCTCGTCGCCTGGTGTTGCCCTTCCTTCTCTCTCCCTCCCCTTCCACCACACTATCTTACTTTGCTACGTTTTCTGTTTGTTTTGCATTATTTGCTGCCTCTGCCCCGCCCCTCATCGCCCTGACCTGTGGTAGCCCTGCTTCGTCTGCCCACAAATTTTACTTATATATATTCAGATATTTTCCAACGGCCTTTGTTGTTGTTGTTGTGCATATCTTATGAAATTGTTTATTTTTCTGGTGGTATGTGCGTGTGAGTGTGTGTGTGGAGGGGGGAGTGGGAAGTGGGAGTAAGTGTGTGTGTGTTAGTAAAATGTTTCCATGCTGCCCAACTACTCAAACCTCTTCTTGATGCGGCAACACTCTTCAGGCTACACTCTGTTCCCACTCTCCATTCTTCCCTCTCTCTCTCCCTCTCCTCTCTCTCATCTCTCCTTCACATCGTTTATGTTGAGTGCATAATGGTTGTTTACTTTTAGCCTTCCCTCTCTTTTTTTTGCAGCTTTCTTTGAAGTCTGCTTCCATCGCCTTTTGCTCTCGATTGATGCTAACTAAACTCGAATGATTTTCACTTATTTTCCCTTTGCCTTCTTGTCAAGTCTTTGCTATTTTACAATTTCCATATCCCATTTGCAGCAGCAGCAGCAGAACAGAGTAGTTGCTATGCTGTGGAGACTCTTTGTGTCAGCTGATTCTAGTTGGATTAAAATGCTTTCATGCTTGGCGGAAAGTTGGATTAATCTATAAAGTTGTTGCTGATCATAAACTTGGATATTTTATGTGAGTTTGTATATTATTTAAAAAGTTTTATATTTGAATAAGTGCAAGCTTTAATGTGTTTTCAAAATTTTTCATTTAGAAATAAACAATAATAGGAAAGGCATTTAAGCTTTCTTTTTAAAAGCTTTCATGTCATTTTGAAGCTTCTTAGCGATTCTTGACAAATCAAAAGCTTACTGAACGTGTTGCTTTGTGTTTCTAATTGAAGTATTATTAAAAGGCTTTCACATATGTATGTGAAAAGCTGGATTAATCTACAAAATGAGTTATTTTATTCGTGCTTAAGTTGTATGTATATTTGAAGATTTTCAAGCTTTAATTTAATTTTATTGCATTATTCAGATTTATAATTCATTTAATCTCTGTCGTTGGAAGTATTTGTAAGCTTTCATGTGCTTTTGAAGCTTCTTAGCTATGCAAGACAAATTAAGATAACTTTTAAATATTAATATATATATTTTCTTTCAACATATTCTCTCTCTCTTAAAAGCATCGTCATGTCATATTACAGCCCACTTTGCAGAGTATCTATTCGTCAGCAGTCCGCTTCTAAATATTCTTCACTTTGTTTGGTTTTTTAGCCGAGAAGCTGCGACAAAAGGACGTCAAGAAAATGTTTTTAAAGTGGTCATCAAATGACAAACAGCAGGCTCCTTTGAAATAACAATGGCAGCTCCTGCTCCCGGTACAGCTGCTACCTCCATGCACGTTTCTGCTTCCTGCCGCCCCTAATTCGTATGCAGGCGGGCGAATGTGTGTTAGACACTTGATGTGAGAACGTAAAAAGGTGTTGAATTCAACGCCTGAACATGCCCATTTTTGCCTGCCAAAGGGTGTGTGAGTGTGAGTGTGTGGGAGTGTGTGTGTGAGTGTGCTTTGAATTACAGACATTTGCAGTCTGCTGCTGCTAGTTGACAGTTTTGCCGTTAGCTGCAGCAGAAGAAGCCGAGCCAGAAGTAGCATCAGCTAAGGGGATTTGCATAAGCTTTAAGTCTTTAAACAAAACAAGTTCCTGCTGCATGTCCAACAATGTCTCGGCTGTACGAGCAGCAGCAACAGCAGGCGGGCTCAGCCCAGCAGGCTACACTAATTGGTCGTGTCACAGTCACGTAGCCAGTGTCAGAGCCAGAGTAGCTGTGCTCCTGTAACTGTCAGTTGAGAGCTGGCCAGCAACTTGCCAGTGCCCCGAAAACTGGCCCCCGAAAATATTACGTATACGTAGCGTGGTTAGAACATGGCAATCAATGCCCAGGGCAAAGCACAGTCAGCCTGTTGTTTGCCTCAAGGCTTTGTTCGACTCTTGTTTATTCAGCAGATACAAGCACAAATACATTTACATATATGCATGAATATTTGTACATGTATTGTATATGATTTATTTTATTTGGCATTTACTTTTTACGCTCATGCGAAAGTCAAAAGCTTTATATGCAAATACGCATATGCTGGGAATGTTTCTCTTTTGTGGGCGTATCTAAGACTGTTGTCAGTCCGTTTGACTGCCTCTCGGCCAAGGCTTATTAGCCTGTTTGTTTGCTGTCTTGCCCCCCTCTCTCTCCCCCTCTCTCTTTCTTCGTTTTCTTTTTCTGACAGCAGCCCGGCTCTGACCTCCTGTCTTGACCCGTTGCGGGCTTACATTTGTCTCCTGGTTTTGTTTAACATGCAACACATATTTATAATACAATATGCATGAGTTCTCTGAGTCCTCTTTCTCCTTCTTATTCCCTTTCTGCAGAGCTGCAAACTTGACAAATCTCTCGACTTTTGTTTTGTTTGCTGTAGCTTAAAAATGTAAACCTTAACTTAAATGAATGTATCTCTTGCTCAATAGAGAATGCAATGTCAAGTGATTTATATCTTATAACATTTTGTAAGAAGTTACCTTGGCTTATAACACTAAAAGAACATTTTATTTTAGTTTGAGATTACATTGTTCAAAAGGTTAGACTTGAAATCAAAGTGTTGTGGGCTTTTCAATTTAACAAATAATTGTAAAAATAATTTATTAAGCCATAACTCTCTCTCTCTTTACTTCTAACATCAAAGCTCAAGGAAGCAAATAAGTTAAGGTTTAATTTCTTGCTTTATTAATTAAAATAAACAAATTATTAAAATAAAGAAAGTCAAGAGATTGTAAGGAATCGATTCCAAAATAGTTTGAACTGAAATTGTAAATACAAGTCGATTTCTTATCTACTTTTTAAGTTCCCATTCCTTTTAAATTCAAGCTCCTTCAATTTAAATTTAAACTCAATTGAATTTAAGTTGCCTTCCTCTCACATTCAAAGACATTTAGTTACAGTCAGTGCCAGGTGTTTACCCAGAGAAACTCATTCTTGCCATGTCATCTGGGAACGAAGATAACTGCGTTTATCAAATATGTTGTTTTCTCTTTTTTTTGTATGAACACTGACGGAATTTAACTTGTCTTTCTGCTTGCCTGCCTTGTAATGCAATTAGAGCGAGTTACATTTGGATTCACTTCGGTCTCTTGATCTTTTCTCAGTGCAGCTTTTCAATTTACAGAAAAATGTTCTCATGAATAAATGCATTTTGTGGAGTGTCTTTCTCTTTCTCTCTCTATCTGTATCTCTTTCTGTCTCTACGGTCAACACACACAGGGAGTGGCAAAGGAAGCTTTGTGTGCACAAATCCTTGGTAAATATGATAAAAGTCAAGGATTAAGGAGTGCAGCATATGCAAGCTTTCAACATTTGTTAATATTTTACATTGCTTTCAGTGCCGAAATAAATGCAATATCTCAGTGAACCGAGCAAGAGTAAATACTTTAAGCTGTGGCTCTGCAACAAAGTGCCCCAAAAAGGGGGAACAGGAAAGTAGAAAACTGCTTGAAGCTGTGGCTCCACGGAAAATATTTGCACTACGAAATGACAAATTAATTGTGAAAATTTTACGCTTGCCGCTTGGTTCACTTAAAGCGAAGTGCAAACAAATTTTTGGTGCAAACAAAAATCTGTACAGCGTGTGTCCCTTTCCTCCCTCCATCCCTCCCGTACCCAGTCAGGGCTTCAGCAAGCAGTGCGCTACTTTCTCTCGTTTTTTTATGGCTGCTGGTAAATTAAATTCCTTGCCCACGACAACGTTGTCCAAAGAGATCGAGCTGGCAGAGGGGAGCTTGGCTGGCTAAAAGGAAGCGTGAGCAGAGCGCCAACGTTAACGTTAGTTACATGAGCACAAAGTAAACAAAGATGTACGACAAATGCAATAACAACAACAGCAACAAAAAGTAGCTGATGATGCAGTGGGAGTGTAAGTGGAAGTGGGCGTGCTGGGCGTGCCTCGCACAACAAACTGGCCGGAGGAGTCAACAACATTGAAGCGCTAGTTACATGCCACGTTGAACTCATAAAAGTAGCTTTAACTTCATTTGAGCCAAGTTGCCACGCGTTGCGTTGCCCTGATTGCGATCCACCAAGCGTCGCCTGCATATCTAGGTAGCAAAGACAAGGGGGGGTGGCATAGAGTCGCAGCCGGGTACTTCATCAGTAGTCAGCAAAAGTGGCAGCTGAGTTGAACTTCGCCTTTCAGGCATCATCTGTCAATGCAAACCTCATACTGGCTGCAACATGCAACATTGTGCTCGCTAATCTGCATCATATTATATACAAGTTGCTAAAGATAACTGACAACTTTGGCAGTCAAAGCGGATAGAAAGTTGGAAGCAAATGAAATGGCGAGGAGTTTACTTGATGAGCTTTTAAAGGAATTGAAGAAACTACATCTATTTAAAAGAACTTACAACTTGCTTGTTGTGGAACTAACTAGAAATACTAGTTAAATAAAAAATAAAAATAAAATAAAATAAAGCATTTAAGTTTAGTGTGTCTTTGGAATATTTCACTACCCACGACCATACCTTTCCTTAATAATTGCCTTTGTGCTAAAAGTATTTTGTGTTGCATACTTTATGGAGTGCTTTGAAAATCAGTATCTCATAAAATTGTTTCTTAAATAACTTTTATATAAGTTGTCCAAATGCAACCAAATTTACAGAAATTATTAAGGTGTTGATAGTTATTACATTTACTAAAAATGAGCTGCCTTGCATTTATATTACGCTTGAAATTCGGTGTTAATTAAATAACAGGACAATTTTGAGAGTTCTAGCACCCTTGTACAGCTATGGATAGCGGGTGTAGGGACACTAACCTTTGTTTAAGCTTGAAAATGCAACCATACATCGAATAAAGTTGCATTTAAACACACAAACGCAATAAACTGCATAAAAGTTCAAAATAAACGCAAGTAAACCCTATAAATGTATAGCTAAATATGCTGAAATAAATACTAAAATGAATCAAAGCGCTGACAAATTTCAACACAATGAGCACTGAAAATATAAGAGAATAATATCAATTCAAGAGACACTAAAATAGCAATTCGATACGCTTACAAACCCTGCTCATCCTCTGCATGAAATTCAATCAAATTTCCAATTAAAAGGGAAATATATTAACAGAAATATTTCGGTATTAAAACTGTCAATTCAATCAAATTACAAATGCGAGAAATTTCGTCAAATCATTTTCGGAGCTCCCTCTCTCAATCTCTGTCGCTGTCTCTGTCTATCATTGAATTTGTCGTGTTGCATTCAAAAAACATTTGGCATTGGAGAATTTGGCAATTAATTTTCTGCTTCGACTGTTGCCAGTTTGTTGATTTGTGCGACATGTGCAGATAAACATGATGGCGATAGAGAAAGAGAGGGAGAGAGGAAGTGAGAATAGGAGAGGAAGATCCACATCAGTGAACTGTTTGTCGCTCTGCCTGTTTGTCACACTGTCTATTGACTTACTTTGAAGCTGGCGTAATTACATCTCGATATTCAAACGGAGAATGGGAAGGGAGAGGAAGCAGGAGACACAGAAAAGTCTCGTGAAATGAGAATGCAATGCAGCTTGAAATGTTTGTTATACTAAAACTAGAAGGGAAGGAGACTAGCGCAAGAAGAGTGTCTTATGAAGCAGCTTTTGTCGACTTACCTTCAAAGCTTTTGGTCACTTGCTCTTGTATATGACAGTTGGTATTTTCCGCTTTAACGATCTGCAAATATAAATGAAATATAGAGACAATAATTAATACACGCACAGCAAAATCAAATGAAATGCTTGAGCTGTTAAGCAGCTAAGCAATTTGTGCAAATAGAGAGACGACAAATACCATTTAAGTATAAAATACAGCAGCTATAATCTGCTCTTGATTATGAATATAAATGTGTGCAGGCATTTTAAATACCCTGTAGGTGTGGGCAGAGGCATGAAGAGAGGGAGTAAAATATTTCTGGCATTTTATTTAGACTTAGATAAACTTTTATGCTGTTATTGTTTTCATTCTTGCCAAATACTTTCAATTTATTTAGGAAATTTTATTAATTTTTATTTCTTCCACATCTTACAGGGTATCTTGCTGTTGAATTTGCTCGCTTCTGCCTGTTTTCTCTTGCTGTATGATTGTTTTCATTTGGAAAATGCAAAATCAGCTATGCGAAAGCAGCGCAAACAAATAGACACGCAGCATGGCAAATGTTGCCTCTCTTGCTTATTTAAAGTTCATTTCTACAGGCCAGAGGGTGGATGAAGAGGGAGGGGGTCTATATCGAGCCACACTTGTGTCGCAAGCAGACGTTGTAAAACCAAAACCGCTGTTTATTTTTTTCTTTCTCGCTCTTATTAGAAATTCACAGAGAAAACAGCTGAAAGCAGTGCAGAGTAGAAGATAGAGTGAGAGAGAGGCAGAGAAAGAGAGAGGGAGGAGAGGGGGGGAGGCAACTCACTCGCTTTGTATAAATATTAATGAAGTAGGCCATAGAAGTGCCAGGCGAACCGTTGAGTGGGTCGTTCTAGTCGGTATTGAATGGCGCATTTGCAACAAGAAATCCTGGCCTATTTACAAGTTATACCATTGCCCCTTCCCCCTTCCCTTCTGCCACGCCCCCAAGTTGTAGTTTAACTTGTGTGTTTTGCTGTTATTTCAAATCGTATGCGCCTCTTGTTGTTGTTTTTGTTGTTGTTGTTCTGCTTGCCATTGTTTGTTGGTAGCTATTGTTGTTATTATTGCTGTTGTTGTTTATTTGCATAAGAACTCAATAAGCAGCACATAATGGAACCAGAAACGAGCAGGCTCTTCAGTTCAGCTCGTTATGCCCTGCCCAGCCTGCCCTGCGGTGCCCTCTCTCTCTCTCTCTCTCTCTGGCCTCTCTACAGCCTCCGTTCTACACGCATAAACGCACCAAACATGACGCAGCAAATGGCGTGTGTATTTAGTGCGTAATTACTGGCACAGACCAGCACAGTGTCCCTTTCTCCTGCTCATCTCTTGCCCCTTTCCCATGTTCCACCCACAGCAAATGGCGCTTGTAATGATAATGCAGGCGTTGTGCGGTTGCCATTTGGCACCGACTTAATAAACCTGAAGCTTAGTTAACCAAAATTTTCAAACTCAGGCAGAACTTCATTTTCGCCAAGGTTATTTACATTTAAGTCCACTCAATTAATGACTTTCGGTGTGGAAACTTGAGCTTCGCTGCGTTTAATTTATGGCAAAGTGCGTTCAATTATTTTAGCAATTTTTCAAGCAATTGAATACAACGCAGAACTTTAAAGAAACCTCGAATGTAATGCCTTTTTTAAGGCCTAAATACTTAGGAGAAAAAGGGAAGAGAGAGAGAGAGCAGCTCTACAATTTTAACCTTAACTCATTTGACATATGTACATCTAATTGTGACTGACATTTGGCAGACAGCTGACAGGGTCGGGCAGGCAGCTTGATTGCACACTCAGAGCTCATTAAGATGCCTTGCAATGCAATTGCAGAGAGAGAGAGGAAAGCATTTGAAACATTCTTACGCATAAAACTTATATGGAAACACACAAAAGCCTTGATTAGAGCGGCAAGACAGCAGTGCGATGATGTAGTCCATTAAAATCCACTCAAGTGCACTTAAACGCTTCCGAGTGCTTTGCAGGGATTGCAACGGAGCTCAAGTTGCCTCTGTGTGGGCTCTAATGAGAGTTGAGACCTCAAGTAAGTACTTTGCGTATGCGTTTCCGTTCGACACCCCAGTAATGTTGAAAATGATTCAGAAACGAGTAAAATACATAACGAAGTCAACACTTTATTAAGTTGTCTTTAATGCTAAGGGGTAACCCCCAGTCTTGCTCCACTGCTAATGCTGCCACTAGGAATTGTCACATGGGGCACATTTTTGTGCTCTGTAATCAAGCAAAATTGCAATCCATTGCGTTCGTATTTCATTGCAGTCTACGTGATTTATGCCCTTAAAATGGCCATTATACTCTGCAACATCCATTAAGGCAAGCAACCGGTTGCATGCAACAGCCAACAAGAGGACCAAGCTGCAACAATGTCGAGGCCAGTTCAGTCCCCAAATTGGTAACATAAAATGCCAGCACGGGAGGGAAGGGAAGGGTTCCCTCCCTGTTGAAACTTTTGCTGTGCTCTAATTAAATTCAAAACGTTTGCCAGTTGAGTGGCCAAAATGTTTATTATTTTAGACATACATATATACTGTATATACTATATAGGTAGACCGCATAAAAGTTTTAAAGATATGCCAAGTGGCTGCTTGATCCCCGGGAAGGCGCTTGCAGCGGCGTATTAAATGCAAAATGGCAGCTAAAACTTGAAAACCTTCGCCATCTCGATGGCCTCCTTTTTTATTTGGCTCTCCCTCGGCACGTCAGCACATTCGTTTTTATTGCCAGAGTACGCCACGTGTGTGTGTGTGTGCGGGTGTGTGTGAGTGTATTTGTGTATACCGTTGATTGTATTGTGCTCGTTGTGCTGTGTCCCTGTGCGGCGGACGCTAAGTCCCAACTAACGAGGCCATCAACAGGATGCGGCACCAGCACAAAAGCCGATTGCAGCCTGCTGTGTGATTAGAGATAGAGAGGGAGAAAGGGAGAGTAACGGAAGGGAGAGCCCAGAGGAAGCCAGTAGAGAGATGGAGAGAGAGAGAGAGGAGGGGGGAGAGTGAGCGCACTGCCTTTAACTGTAATTGCCTCAGCTCCAGCCGACGCTCTTTTACTCTGGCTGCACAAATTAGGCTTAAACGTCTGAGATGGCCCAATTCAGCTTTCCTTTCTACCTCATCTGGCCCCCTTTTTCCTTTCTCCATTCCCTTTGTGTATCTTTCTCTTATTTAGCCGATAAGCAGGCAGGTTTAACAATCCGATTGGTTTTGTGCCTCAGGCTCAGTCGTCGTCCCAGTCTCGGTCTCTTTGACAGTATCGGTCGAGCAGGTGAGAGGCTGCAGCTGCAAATTAGTCGAGAGGCTTTTCGAGTGGATTTCCAATTGCAGTTTTGCAATAAGCTGATAAACTTTTCTCTGCACAAACTTGTCAAGCCAGTCGTTCACTTGATTTCTTCTCAGTTGGCTTCCATTTAAATTACTTTTGCTTATCCAGCTTGTAATCTAAAATATTTTCAGTCAACTTTAAGGCAAACTTTTCTGCTTTTTTCTATGAACATTTTACGTATTCGGGGCACGCCCATAAACAAGCGTTTTATGGCCTATAGGCAGCAGCTGTTGCCGACGAAAAAAGGCCGTTATCTAAATATTTACAGGTCAAAACTTGTTAGTGCTAATGATAGCCTGCACCCTGTTTTGAAGAGCATTTCCTAGTGGGGTATAGTAGACTAGGAAGGTAAGAATTATTGCTTGAGAAATTTCTAAGAATGTGATGAAACTCTTAAAAAAATAAGAGAGTTTGTTAGTCAAGTTTTATCTTGAGAAGTTTAACTTTTAACTTGATCTAAGCAAAGTATTCTGTTTACCTAAAATACTCTCCAAATCAGTTCCTTAACCTACCCAGTTGGTATCTCCAAGTCGAGCTGTCTGCACTGAACTTTCCTCAGTCTGCGCTTGGACATAAAATTAGCATTTTTATGCAGCTCTCTTGCCGACAGAAAGACAATTAGGAACAGTTTGGTGAGGGACAGCTATGGCTTGAGCTGACCAGCGACTCATCCATTTTTGTTTATTCAGCGGGGAGGGGGGAGGGCGCTGTAAAATGGTGCACATAAAGTGAACTTTAATGGGCAGGTGAGGCAGCGGATGAGGCTGGGGCTGGGACTGGGACTGACGCTGACTGGAGGCTGTCCGTCTCGTAGTTGGGCAATGTGCTCACATTTACATGCACATTAAATGACCAGACAGACAACTGACAGGCAGGGGAACTGAAGGGGGAGGCAAGGGCGGTGTTTGCTCCGTTGGGTCGATATGTTTTGGCTGCCCATGGTCATTACTTGGCAAACGTTTAAGTCGCCAGTTGGGCCGGCGGTCGGACGGGCGTAGCTGTAACTGAAACACTTCGAGTGTCGTTAAGAGCGGCGATAAAACTCAGCTGGGCCAAGTGCACATGCTGCTCGTTCTCCCCCTCCCCCCTTACTATTCTGGTCCGCTGCCCTGCCAGCCAATGGGCTAACGGAAGCTGTGCGATGGTTGCGCCATTGGTTACGGTTACGTTAACGTTTACGGTTTTGTCTGCTGCCAAATGGCAATGCTGACCATTGGCTGCAATTAAACTCACACGCTCGACATGCACACAAGCACACACACAGATTTACCATGGCGGCATTGAACTGTAAACGCCCCACGTCGCAGCGTCGCTCGCTGGCCGTGCAACGGGCGTGTTAATTGAGGTAAATTACGTCAGTTTCTCTTTTTGCTGCTGTTGTTGCCTTTTGTGCCACGCCCATCCGCCCACCTTCGCGCTCTCTCTCATCCCAAATTGGTTTATGCGAGAATTTATTTGTTTAATTGCAACTGGCTTTTTTTTCTCTTGCTGCGCCTCCACGTGCTGGCTGCACGCGCAAAAAAGTATGCAATAAAAATGTTTATTACCATCGCATAAGCCTGAAATTTATTTACATTGCCTTTTTTTTTTGCCTAGGCGCGCTGCAGCTGCACTTAATGAAATTTGTAAAATATACGCTGCAATGATGCGTTGCTGCGTTATTTAATTATTTGCGAAAAGCGTTGGAAAACCGTGGAGGAAATGAGAAAACAGAGCGAGCTACGCACGTAAAAGGAGGCTTCAATGTCTGCGAGGAAGTGTAATGAAAATACTTTGATTTTACAGAAAAGATGTATGAATATATTGAAGAGGAGTTATTATAGAAGAGATGTATATAAAATATAAACTTAGATATATTTTTTTATATATATTTTTATACACATTAAGAAACATCTTTAGAACACATTGGAGATTTAAAAAAAGAATTACAAAGAAAGAGAGGAAAAGTATTTAAAACTTTTATCTTTAATTAATAATAAGAACATATTTTGAAGTAGAGTCCCGAAAATAATTCCTTAAATTTTAAAGTAAAGACAGTCTCTCTTCTAAGTCATATTCATATACTTTTACTGAGTATCTTTCAGCTCAACTTTCATACTTTTTCCTTAAACAAAACGCGTTGAAAGGTTTCAGCTTTAAGGCTAGAACTTGCAAGACGTGGCGACTGCATTAGAGTGGCAACACATGCACACACACTCGGCAGTCTTTATGTATGTGTGTGTGCGTCTGCTTGTTCTCGTTCTTTTTTGTTGTATTTTGTTATTCTGCTGTGTAGCTGCAGCTGCTTTTCCCTTTGTTTTTGCTCGACTCTGCGTGCGCCCTGTGTTGTGCCAGCTTCCGTTTCCGCTGAACTCGCTCTCGCTCTGGCTTGTCTCTCTCTCTTTCTCTGTCTATCTGCTTGGCACTGTCTGTGAGTGTGTGTGTGTGTCTGTGTTTGTCTTCCTGTTTGCGCCTGAAAGTCTTTGAGCGCCTGCAGCCAGTAGCTTCATATTTCGCCTGCCTGCGTTTACTTTATAAAATTGTAAAATATTACACAAATAAATAGGAATTGTGTGAGGGGCGGGGTGCCCAGGCGAGGCAGCTACTTAGACAATGCCCCGGGGAGCTACAAAAGTTTAGAGCGCCTTTAATTTCCCTGCCCTCCCAGCGGCACCACAACTCACATTAAAGTCAAAAGTTGTCACAGCGAAATGTCTCCTTCTTTTTTAGCTTTTTTTTATATTTTTTGGGGGTCTGCGTTTAGCTATTTTTTGTTTTATTTCACTTTGCGCTGTAACTTCTTTTTCTGTGAGAAGGGAAGGGGGTTCGGAGAGTGAGTGAATGTTGGTCATTGCATTTTTGCAGCTGTTTTGTGTCGAAGTTTTTCGGGTTTTCTTCTGGCTAACATTTTTTTTTGCCGCTTTGCTCGCCTGCTGATGACGTTCTGTCATGTTGTTTTTGTAGCTAACGCTGACTCTAACTATCTCGCTGTCCTGCTTACCCGTTTTTCCCTGCTGTCTCTCTCTTCCTCTGTCGTTTGCCCTGCCGTCTAATATCAACACTTTTGTGCTACGTAATTACTTTGAAATTAGTTTGCGTCGCAAACTTTGCACATTATGCGCATCCTTATGCCTGGCCCGGAGGTTTACACACACCAGCACACACACACGTACACACAACTACATGCTTAGTTGCCTTAAAACATTAAAGTTGCCATTAGTGTTGCTGTGTGGTGTTGTTGTTTGTCCCCCACTTCGCTCACTCCTTTTCGCTCGCTGCTTTTTGCTGTTTTGACGTTGTTCCCCGAACTTGTTTGTTATTTCATTAAATTAAATGTTCTGGGATTTTGGCGCTCAAGTGTGTGTCTGTGTGCCTGTGTGTGTGTGAGTGTATTTAAGCGCGAGCATGTCACAAATAAAATAAATATCATTTAATTGCTTTCAAAATACACACAAACACACACACGCACAACGCAGAGCAACGCAACGCACTTTGTTTCGCTAATGTCCCAGAACAAGGAGAACAAATTATTTGCGCGATGGGGAGTCAAAGTGTGGGTATTAAGTGGGGGAAAGAGGCAGGGAAAGAAGCAGAGTAAGACATAGAGAAGGAGTCAAAGAAAGAGGGAGAAAGAGTTAGGGAATGTGAGTGGCAAAAAATGAGAGATAGGGACAGATGGAAGGAGAGACAGACAGAAACAGATATGAGCAGGCAGAAGCTGACTTCGAAATTCTTTGTAAACTACACGAAAGTCAGTTCAATGATAGAACTTCTGTCGTAGCTAAAGGAACACTACTTAGTAGTGGTATGTAGTATAGATAAATAGACTTTGATATGTCTTGTATGTATAAGTTTATTTATTTTTAAGGAAATATTAATTCTACCAGTAAGTAAGTTCTCGGTTTGTACTGAGAAGTTCATTGATAAGCTGTAGTTAGCTTTAGCTACTTGTTAGTTATATTTGTAGATTAGGTTATAATTAACCCATAATAATCTTTTAATACTATAACACTAAATTATATAAATACAAATTAACTTGTCTGCTAGAAAATTGCCTGTAAAGCTCTTTCAACTTATAGTCGAAGTTCATTCAGTCATTCATTGATAGAGCGAAAATTATTGCAATGATAAACATTTGTTTATAAATTTTTTTTTAGGAAAATTGGTATAATATTTATTAAGAGTTAGGTTCATGGTTTTATATAGGATAATAAGATAAATGAATGTATAAAGTTGTCATATAATTGCTTTATGAGTCTGCATTTACTTTAATAAGTTCCTACAACGTAACATAAAGTCAATTTAATGCAGCTTTTCTTGATGTGAAATGACCAAAAGTCATTGCATAAGGAAGTTGATTTTTAGCAAGAATTGTTCTACTAACTATAGGATAAATGTGGATAAATACATAACCCATAGATCTTTTAAGTATACATTTCTAAAATACCTTTAACTTTGCTGCGAGTATATTTCCCTATGCAGCTCTTCCAACTAGAAGTCACTGTGTCAATGGTATCGAGCACGATTCCTAGTTATTTCCGAACAACATTGAGTACAGTGAGTTCCCAAATGATTTGCCACTGTCATGGCCAGAGAATGTTGCATGAATGAATCGCAATATTCTCATCAACAACATCATTTGTGTGCCGTGGAGTGGAAGGCAAACAAAAGCGTTGCTTGCGTTCGCTTTTGATTGCCGAAAAAGCAGAATGAGAATTTGCGGCGGCATTGCAAATAGCTGCTGCTGCTGCTACAGTCGTTGCATGCAACAAAATACAAGAAGGCAAATAAAGAAATAAACAAACAAAGCGCAATGATAAACACACACACACACACACACATACAGCTGCAGCAAATGAAAAGGGGGCACAGAGAAATGGGGCCAGCGCGTGGCTAATGGCAAAAATAATATTTAAATTGCAGCGCAGATGAAGAGAGAGAGAGAGAGAAGGGAAGAGAGAGATGAAGAGTAAAAGAAAGACAGAGACGACTGACTCTTATAGGCGTGGCTGCTGCAGCGCTAATACAATTGGAGCGCACGCTGCGTATGCGCAATATTAAATGCAGCCGCTGCAAATTATGTTGCGCATACGACGCGTTGTGCAAACTGCAATTAAAATCATGCAATTTTAATACGCAGCGTCAACACTTGCATAAGCAAATAAGCAGCACCAGTTGCCGTCGCAGCAGCAACAACAGCAACAACAACAACAACAGCAACAAGGTGCCCACAGCTAAGCAAACATTTTAAAATATTTAAACAACGCGAGGAGCAACAAAAAGTTGACGTGTCGTTGCTGTTCCTCTTGTTGTTGTTGTTCCTCTTGTTGTTCCTCTTGTTGTTCCCATCGTCCTCGTCGTCGTCGTCGTTGTCGCTGGGTTAAGTGCCCGCCCTGCATTTTTATGCTTGATTGTGTTTTATGGGCGGACGTGGCACGGCTGTCTCATCCTCTTTTCGTGGCCTGTCAGCGCGTTACCCGAAATGAAAGGGGGCGGGGTAGGAAGGTGTGGCAAGGGCAACTGGTTGCACCATAAATACTGTGGCTTGTACTCGCATGTCCGTGTCGGCGGCACGCCCTGTACACACCGCCAGGCCACGTAGCCCCAGCGAGGTTTCTTATGGCTCTACACCCCTTCCCTCCCCTCCCCCGCTGCTGCCACTCGTGTTGCAACTGTGGCAAGCAGTCGTGGCAGCAGCTGCTGCTCGTGTGCTGCTCTTGCATTTTTTATGTTGCAACCGGGTTGCTCAAATAATGCACAAGCCAATGAAGCATGCATCAGACAGTTGCACCTTGCCAACTGGCACGCCCACACTGACAGCTCGCCCACGCCCCCCTCTCTCCGTTCGGCTATTTGTGCAACGATTTTCCAACTTTGTGTGGTTATTTGCAGCACTAATGAAAAACGCCGAGGAAGCAGCGCAGGCAAAGGCGAAGTCCAAAGATAATAATGACTTGAGCTGGGGCAGCATAACTTGCAGCAGATATGGATACAGATAAAGCTACAGCTACAGCTACAGCTGCAGATACTGCTATAGATACAGATACAGTTGGCCTGCCCCGTTACCACGCAATTATTGCGGGCCTATCGCCCATGCGTGGGTGGAAATTAATTAAAATTCCTTTGAGCTGCTCAGCAAATTTGCAATGTGAATTTCTTCTTCGCTCTGCAAACGGAATGAAAAATTGCTCTGGAATCCCCGACTTACTCAAAGAGTTGAGCTGATAAGAACTGTGTGGCTGTTTTTGTAGCTATTAACTGGTAAACAAGTTTGCTTTGCTTCAGTTTTCTTCGGCAACAGCTGCGTAAACTTTCTGCCAGCGCTTTCTCCCAGCTCTTTCTCCCAGTTTCTCGCTCTCATTCTGAACTGAGCTCCCCCCACTTATCTATACAAATAATTAATTAGACCTCTTGATACAAAATTAATATTTATTATAGATTCACAGCAATTACGCACTTGCTACACCTTGCTGCAGGCTCTTGCCTCCCCCCTTCTTTACCCCTTTTCATGCCTCCCCTTTTCTACGCAATAATTAATTACAATTTTTGGTGGCGAGCTCGTCAAATGTTTGGCCTGGCATTGACCAGAGACTTAACCCTGTCTGTCTCTCTCGCTTCCCCTCCCTGCCCCAACTGACTGGCAACCCCCTGCAGCCCTCACCCTTTGTGGCAACTCCATTAATTATTGTCAACATGGCGGCAAGAAAAGTTAACGAAAATCATTTATTATTTTAATTAAGCTGGGCCCACGTTGTTGGTCAGGTGAAAAATTGTGACCACAGCTGAGTGCGTTGGGCGAATTGTCGATTGCCGCCTGCTGCATGTGGGCGGCGGTGGGGCGTGGCAGCAGCAACGTGTTGCTGACAGTTGTTCAATTTGCGTCAAAAAGTTATGCGCCTTATGGCACTTGTTGTTGTAGTGGCTCTTGTTGGTGTTGTTGCTGCTGTTGTTGTTGCTGCTTTGCAGCCGTCATTTTCACGTTAATTAATAATGAATTTCATTTATTGATGACTTTACAAAGTGAGCAATCAGTTTTACTTTGTTCGCTTTGCGGCCGCCGTTGCTGTTGTTGTTGTTGCAGTTGTTGTTTTGTTGTTATTGCTATTTAAGCGCCGCCCTCGGGAGAAAGACAAAATGCTTTCAGTCATCAATTTGTGCGCATAATTTTATTAATTAACATTTCGCATGTGCTTTAAAATGAAGCGCGATGCAATATAGAGAAGTTTGCTATAAATAAAAATATATAAGATAAACATATACATATATATCTCATTTATATACATGCATCATGCATATGTATGATTTCGCACATTATCGCCTGGCATGCGATGCCAATTTCAATGGAATCTTTGATTCGTTTTAATCTTATTAAAAATTTCTTTGAAGCGAATTTTGTGTTAATCAATGAAGAAACTTCTCAGCTGCGTTGATTAACATATAATCGGTAATTATTGAGGCACAAAGAGTTTACCTTGATGTGAGGAATTTAAATATTAAAGTTAAAGAACAAAATGAGTTACATTTTATTCAGATATGTTTGATATCAAGATTGAAGATCCTCAACTAAGATTTCTATTACTCGTCAAGCTAATCTCCCATTGCTTTTACCTAGAGTTCCTTCTTCATTATATATTTTCCTAGAATTTCTGGCTACTTCCAACCCTATTTGTCTGTCACTCAATTTGCTATTCTCACCCCCTCTCTCTGTCTTTCTCTCCTCAGGCCTTCAAGCCTTGATCAAGTGACTGCTTATTGCATATGGCAAGAAGAAGAACAACAACAACAACATCGTTTCATATCACGCCAACTTTTCATCTGCCAAATGCCAAATTTGCGCTGACAACTTGACAACCAACAAAAAAGGAAAATCGCAAAAGAAGCCACGAAGAAAAGAAAGGGAAGAAGAGACGGAGAAAAGAAGAAGAGGGAGAAGAGTGCAAAAAAAGTTTGAGCAAAGAATTCAGGTTTATGTTTTGTTCGGTATGCATAACAAATACTCGTGCTACAGATGCGTGTTGGCATTTCATCAGCTTTAGGAGGTAGCCTAACAAGGTTAACAGTGTCACGCCTCCCCCCACGCCACTCCACCTCCCTCCCTCTTCCCTTTCATCACTGCTGTCCTTCATGGGCAGGAAAACTTCGCGACTGATCAACTTTTGTTCCTTATCGCCATCGTTGCCTTTGTTGTTGTTGTTGTTGTGCACTTAACACGCTGCCGCCGTGTTTATTATGTATGAAGCGTAGTCAACGAGTCGCACTCACGCACACACACACACATGGAGAGAGAGGGAGAGAGGGAGTGTGTGTGCGCGCTGTCAAAGTTGCTGAATAAGTTATATTTGCCTGCTGTGCGTTGTTGCTTGCGGCCCATTTAAGTTAGATTAGCCGAGAATAATATTAATCAATCACGCCTCAGGATTTTTGCCCAGGCATGCGAAGCCAGCAGCCCACAGAGGAGGAGTAGGAGCAGGAGGTAGGCGTGGCAGCTGCCGTTGGCCATTTTGTTGCTCCATTTGCCTAAGTCTGTTGAAATTTGCCGCTGGCATTGCCGGCTTTGCTTTTATCTCATCATTGCTGCCTCCTCCTCTTCCTCTCCCTCTCTCTTTCTATCTCTTCTACCTCCCCGCTGCCCGTTCATGATGGGCTTCATCATGTTCATCTTGGCTGGCATCCACTGACAGCTGCTACTGCTGAGCAAACGAAACGAAACGAAACGAAAAACGTGTCGTGGCTTAGTTAACTTGCCAAGAAAAATTGCCGAAACCGTTCGAGGCACTGCCATTGTATATGATTGGCTGCTGTTGTCCTGCATGTTGTCCTCTCTCTGTGTGTGTGTGTCCCATCTCTGTGTGTGTTGTCAGCTCTCTCTCTCTCTCTGTCCGAGCTTTGTCTGTCTGTTATAACATCATTTATTTAACACTGCGGGCGCAATTTTTCGTTCGCTTGTTCTGTTTTATTTGAATTTATGCTGATAATTTGACAAAGAACAGAGAGACAGAAAGAGGGAGCAGAAGAGAAAAACCTTAGGCAGACAATGTCAAATGCAGCCAGGTGAGTACGCACTACTTTGCCCCCTCTCTCCCCTCTCTAGCTTGCTTGCTGCTGTATGATTAATCTGCCGCAGGAAGACGATGCTGGCAACGCACTTCATCATCCTGCAGAGCACAGAGAGAGAGCACTGTGCAAAGTGTATTAAATATTTATACCTTGCCAGCTGCGAAGCACACACACTCACATACACACACACATGGTAGACGTATTTGTGACGCAATATTTGAAGTAAATATTGATGGCCAATAAGAGCAAGAAGGGCATGAAGCAGAGCAGGTAGAGAGAGGGGAAGGTAACGAATTTTCGCACATTTGCCAGCAATTCATTCGGCTGACACCAAAACGTGTTTTCCATATATTTTACAAGCCCCATCGCCAAAAAAAACGTAGACAACAGAGGGAGCGCAGGCTGAAAAGCTGCTCGACTGGCAGTTACGCTGTAATTAGTCAGGCAATGTGATGGAGTAAAGGTAGAAAAGGAAGAAAAGTTGTGAAAAAAAGCCAAAAAAGAAAGAAAAGTTGTGGAGTAGATGTGCTGCGACCTTCTTTATCTGTTGCACCCACTTCTGGACTTATATCTTCTTGTGCAGTCAACAATCTTTCGTAGATTGTTTGATCCTATGTTGCTCATACAGAGAAAGTGCCTGCCTAACCCATGCTGGACAAACTGTCAGCACTTTTGGGCTCCAACTGGCAGAATCGACAGAGATAGAATTACTCATTAGTCTCATTAACCTTTCCTTATCATAGTGCTCAATTTTCTATAGCTGCTGCTTCTACCATTTCTCTCAGTGCATTCATAATTTAACACCTTAAAAGCTGCACTCATTTGCTTTATTACCAATTTTGCATTTGATCCTCATGAATTTCAGCATATGCAAATCTTGAGCTACCACTTTGTAGGGTATTAAAATGAGACTTTGATTTTGCTGCACAGCTGCTTGTTGCATGTGCTAGCTTCCCCCCCCCTCCACTTTTGCTAGCATGTGCCATCATAAATTTATGGACGTGCGGCATCAACAGACGCACCCACATGCCAGCTGCTGCTCCCAGTTGCGCGTACTTCCCTCCTCCTCCTCCCCCACTCTCTGCGCTGTTATAGGTGCAAATGTATCCGCTGCTGCTGTCGCTGCTGCTGCGTCGTCATCAAGTTTTATGCGCATATTTGTTTTACCGTAAAAGTAGCGTGTAAAAAAGCGAAAAAGTAGACATTCCCCCCCTTAGGGGGCGTGGCGGAGAACGTTAAACAGATTGCACACAGCTTAATGTCTACTAAAAATCGAATTGTGATCCATCAACTATATATGCTATACTGTGCAGTTATCGATTAACAGCTGACTGTAAATTTGGGGAAAGCTGGTTTTTGGGTTCGTTTTATAGGCATTAAAAGCAGACGATCTCGTGAATTTTAACAGTCGCTGTAATGTAATGTGAGGGGTGTTGTATTAGAGCAGGTGCGCGGCAAATAAAAAGTCGGCTTATCAAACGACCTGTATATATGCTGTATGTCTTATGAGCGCCAGGTCGAAGTGGCGCTAGCAGTCAAAGTCAACGAGGCAGGGCGGAAAAAAAGAAAGAAAAAAAGGGGGGAAAGAGAGAGGGAAGTGAGTGGGAGGTTGGGGGTGGGGCCAAAGTTGCTGTCGCTTGTCTGACGTGATTTTTGTAGCGCATTTATGTATAATTTTATATTTATGAGCTTGGCTGTTAAAAATGGCCACGAAGGAGAGTGCACCGTGGAGGGGGAGGGACGGTAAGGGGCTGATGTGTTTATGCCTTTAATGCTGATTTATGGCGCCAAGGCGAAAAAGCGTTAACTTTGTGTGTGTGTGTGTGAGTGTTGGACTCGAGGAAAAAGTGAAATTTGTATACAGACTAAACATTAATCAAACTTTAATGCTTGCCTAAAGAGCATAAAAAGGATTTTTAACCCTTTTCCCTTTAGTCAAGAAGAGGCTGGCAAAAACTGTTGCCTACTTTGCAGCGCACTTCATTATCAATGCACATAAAACGAGCGCCTCTGCCAGAACTACTTCAAGTACAACAACAACAAATGCTTTAAATAATAAATGCTGTTTGGGGAGTAGAAAAAGGGAGAGGGGGTGGGAACAACAACAAAATAGCCCACAGTGCAGCAAGGAAAACGCAAAGCGCAGAGGCAAAAAATGGCAACAGCTTGAAACTTGAGCAGCACTTGATGACTTGCCGCAGGGCAAAGCAAAGGGCGAGAGAGAGAAAGAGATGGGTAAGAAGCAGCATAGGGACAACCGCAAGTCCCAATAAGCCATTTAAAAAAGTTTATAATTAACAGCAGCAGCCGCCGCCGCCATTGAAAACAAGCGAAAAGAAAAATAAAATGTGGCAAGAGAAAAAAGGAAATAATAAATTAAAAATTGCCTGCTGTGTTGTTTGGCTAGAAAGCCAAGCTTAGAGGCAGCTTCATTAGCCGAATGCATTAGAGAGGGAGAGAGAGCGAGAGGGAAGGGACAAGCAGTGTTCCCTCAGGGAGTTGCCTCATAAAAATGCGAGTCTTGTGCTCTCGTATTATTTTTAATCAATTAAGTTGTGTCAGTTGTGCCGCAAAAAGCTGCAACTAAAACTAAAATGATGAGCCGCACACGTGACATGTCTGCCAAATGTGCCCAGCCTGCACACGCACACACAGAGAGAGAGAGAGAGACACGTACACGCCAACACTCGCACACTCAACGAGGATGGGACACAATGGGCCTGTCGTTATCTTTGGCCGTTTGCTCGCCTTTATATTTACTTATATGCAGTTAATAATTATGTCACTCCCCCAGCTCGTGTGTGTGTGTGTGTGTGTGTGCGGCACCTCTCACGCCTCTTGTTATGGGAATACCCCTATTATATGCTCTGGTGCTTCTAATAATGCGCCCGTTGCTGTCATCTCTGGGCTGGGTGCCATAGACAAAAGCAACGACAACTTCCCAGCTCCCATCCCCAAATGCTTCTAAAGATTCGCAAACAAAAGCGCAGCAGCACACACGTCCAGTCGCCCACTCTCCCCCTTTCTCTTTACACTCTCTCCTACTCTCTTCTCCCCTTTCCTTTACTTTCTTCAGCCCCCTCTCTCTTGCTCTCTCTGCGTGCTTGTGTGAGTGTGTGTGACAGCTGTTGTTCTGTTGTCTGGCAAGCGGATGTGCGAGCATTGTGTTGGCACATCCGGTTACATTATAAAACTAACACACACACACACTTGCATGCACACACACTCGCACACTCACTCGCACACACACCAACTTGCATACAGTCTATGCAGTAAACTTAAATGGTGCGTCCTTTTTTCCTGCGCCCCAACTCTACTTCCAGATGGCGTTGCCGTTGTGTGCTCTGCATTAAATATACTCGTTTACACACATACACACACATACACCATTACACACACACACATAGGCGCACACACTGTTCTTAAGTGTAACTACAGACAGGGCCACACGTTGCGGCCATAACTCATGGCCCGTTAGTGTATATGGGCATCAGGATGCTTTTACCAGGCTAGTTATAGATAGTACACTACTCAACATAGATGCCTAAATTATATGCTATAAATATTACACTGTACAAGGCGAGGGAGTTGGGGGATAAGTGTGGTAGAGATGGAGAGAGAAGGTTTACAAATGTAGAGCAAGAGACAAAGAAGTTAGAATTGATTAAAGAACTAAGTTTGAAGTTAAAGAACAAATTAAAATTTCTTTTTAAATATATTTCGAGTGTTTGATGTACACAAATTTAACTAAATAAATAAATAATAAAATTAAATAATAATTTTATTTGTTAATTCTAAGTTCTAAAAATTAATAAGCTTCACCTGAATTTTCTTTATTCAACATCCTAAAAATGTCTTAAGATACCAAGTAAATTTACCTCCAGCAAACAATTGTTGACTAGTGTAACTTGATATTAGAACGCACAAGAATGTCTTGTATGTTTGCCTGTGTGTGCGTGTGTCTGTGCACATGTTGTGGAGGACACATATTAAAGCCATCAGTTTGAGGCAGTTGCCCCTAGTGGGTTATCAGCACGCCGAAAATGGGCACAGACGGGGCGTAGAACCCAAAAACATGTTTCCCCTCGCCTCTCTCTCTTTCTCTCTGTCTCTGTCTCTGCCTTAGCATATCACCTTCCCCTTCGTGCTGCTGTCGAGCATATTTTATGGCCCTGGCCGGGCACTTGGGTAAGCAGATAATTACATAAAAATGAATAATAATCTTTAATGATGCGCCAACGTCTGACATCGTCTCTGGGGGTATTGACAACAGCTTATTGACAAAATGTGTTAATGAATTTGCAAATTGAATTCACGCTGCGTGGAGGAAGGAGAGTGGAGGGGGTGTAAAGGTGTGGTATCGTCTTAAGCTGTGTCTGCTGTTGTGCAACAGGAAGTGGACGGCGGCAATCACCTGCAGTAGCAGCAGCAGCAGTAACAGGATGGCAATCTAAATAGCCGGAAGTGGAAGTAGCTGTGGCTACCACTCAACTCGAAACTGTAATCTCACTGCCTTTCTCTGTCTCTCTTTATGTGTGTTTGTGAGTCGGAAGCTGCTTTTGATAAGGCACGGAAGTGTCTGGCGCAAAGGGCCACAAGATTTGCCCAACTAATAACTTACAAGTTCGAATATTGAAACGCTAAGCCAATGGACGATGAAACGCGCTAAGTGCAAGCACAGCATAAGCGCAAAGCAAGAGAGAAGGAGAAGAGAGGAGGAGGGGAGGGAGCGAACGTTATTAGTTGGCGGGCACTAAGACAAATAGCGCATATAAATAAGCCACTCGCTGACAGCACTGCGCACCCAGAGCAGCAGCCTCCATCTGCTTCAGCTTCAGCTTCGGCTTTGTAAAGTAAATAGAAATGTAATAATGAGATAAGAACAATAAGCGCCATGTCTGCCATAAGATAAAGCTGAAAGAATGGGAGCGAGGAAGATGGAAGGCTGAGCAGCCATTCGAGCCATTGATGGAACAGCTGCCCAGTGTCCATGCTGTGTCCTTCAATATCCTTCATATTGATGCCTCGCTTGCCGGAGCGTGATTATGAGCAGCCTAAACGTATTAGAGACGAGTTGATTGGCTCGCTCCGAGCAGGCATCTGTCGATGGAGCACTAAAAATTGCGCTATTTGTTTGCTTAGCACGAGCTGAGCAGAAGGGGAGGGTTGCTGCGTGATGTATTGAACAGACATATGGCCAGGCATAAGCTATATGAGCCAACAGATGCTTCACCCTCTGTCCTAATCTGTGCCAATCGCGCAATGGGCCGCACAGATAAGCACCCAAATTCTCTTGGCCAAGACAATCGTTTTTATGGGGATTGGCTGCTTGTCAAATATTTGCGGAAACTTCCTCTGAGCCCCATAAAGTATGCGCACTAATTCTTTAGAATTTACTGCTGTGTAATTAGATTAACGAAAGTTATTTACAGGATTACGCTAAGACGGTGATCTATTAAGCTACTTAATGGGATGAGCTAAGATAAGAAAGAGGTCTTTATCTTGAAGTATTTTCTGATTTGAAACTGTTTTGAAACAGTTTTCTTGATTTGAAACTGTTTTGAAATCATAGAAATCTGTTTCAAAACTTTGCATCACCTGTCCCTTTGGCGCAGAGGATAGCGCGTTGGATTCCTAATCCAAAGGTCGCGGGTTCGACCCCCGCAAGGGATGTTTTGTAGAATGATTTACTTAATTTATTCAAAATTAAGTAAATTGTTTATAAATTTTTTTTCCCATATTTTACTTCTATAAATTTTTAACAAAAAAACATGTTTTAAAACTAAATTTCCAACTGTGTATCTCAACTAGCAAAAAACTGTTGCCTACTTTTAAGCTTTCTTCTTAACTCTTCCTTGCTCGCCTTGCCTTATCTGGTAAATTGGAAAAAAGGGAAAGGGCACTTGAGGCTAGTCCGCTTTAATCCTGTTCAGTCTCAGCTTAGACGTTGTTCTGCCATTGGCGGCCTTTGCGCAAACACAGGAAGAGCTGAGGATGTTGAGGATGCTCAGCGAGTCCGGCTCGATAGCAAGCTGTCTGGCACAGCAGTGATGCCTCATTTTCAATTGATGCATCTACTCGTCCGCATAGGGAGCCACGCAAACCACGTTGGGGTTAGGTTAGCTCTTTAAGCTATGCAATCATCGATGCGCTTCATGATCTTTGCTGCGCTGCCTGCCACGCGCAACGCGTATCCGCAGCTGCGAAAGCTGATGCAGCACAGCAGGCAGCAGCAGGAACAGGCAGAGGTAGCAAGGGTAAAGTAGAAGCAGCAGAGTCAACAACGCCATCGCTTCTAATGCGCCATTGCGAATGCAACAGACAGCACCGCACACACACACACACACACATACACACGCACGCAGACTAAGCGATAGACAGCACTAATACCAACTCGCCAATCGGCAAGCGTCGTCATTATAAATTGAAAGACATTTCCAGCGCAACGTCCACTGGCCAAAGGCAAAGGGCGAGCACGGAGAGAGCAGGAGCTGCTGCCTTTACCTAACTGCATCCGGCGGAGCCCGACAGCGCGGCAGCTGATGCTCCTCCGGCTGCTGCTGTCGACATGGACTCCGTCTGCGTCTCTGTAACGCCGTAACATGTGTCGCTTCAAGGAAATTGAATTTTTATTAAAGGAAAACATTTTTATTGCAGATTATTTTCGTTTTATTTTCATTGTGGGCGGCAGGCAGGCGGGCGGGCAGAAGACGAGGTTAGCCAAAGCTGATTGAAATTTTAAACATCCACCGGGCTTGTCTGCAATTGAGTTACCCCGAAAAAAATAAAGTAACAAAAACAAAATAAAGTATATAAACTTTTTCCGCTCAACTTTGACAGTTAACTTGCGAAATTAGACGAAAAACGTCTAATTAAATTTACGATAAGAAATTTTCAATAAAATTCGCTCAAGTCAACTTTAACTTGCACAACAATTGACAAAGTTTGCAGTGGGGATACCCTGTAAAGTTTTGCGAGCGATAAAAGGTAGAGAATTATAAAATATATAAGTCAGTTTGATGCCTCGGTTGAGGTTCGTCTGTTTAATTTTATACAATGATCATCAAATTTTTTTTAAATTTCTAGTCAAGTTTTCTTTTTGAGTCTTTTCAATCTTTCAGTATTATTGGATGAGTACAAAAGTTCCGCCCGATTCAGGGGTATATTCAGGCGTTGCTGGGTATTTCTTCGTCAATCACTTTCAGTCATGCCAACCTATTGTAGTTGCAAGTAAACATTATAAAGCCAACGAGCAGGCAGCGATGTTCGCATTTCGCTTTTCCGATTTTCCACTTGCACGCTCGATTTGCTGCTGCTGCTGCTGTTTTCTCTTTTTCTCCATCTCCTCTCTCTCTCTCTCTTTCGCTTAGCTTGTTTACATGCCTTGAAAATTCAAGCTCGAGTTGTGCGCAATTTGGTTTACAGCCACGCCCATGTCTTAGCCTCCCCCTCCCCCCAAATGGATTTTGTGGCTTTAAAATTATAGTTGGTTAGATCTGAAAGGATGTGGCGCAGTTGTTGCAGTTGCAACTGATTTCTGTTGACTGCTCGTAAAAAAGTCAGTCGGGTTAAATGTCGAAGCGACGTCGTGCTCCTTCTCTCTCTCTCTCTCTTTCTCCCTCTTTCTCCTTCGCACACGACAATGGCAGCCATTGAGTCATAAAATTTATAAAAGCATTTGCAATAAGCATTGCCAAAAGTATCCACAACTCTGCACTTAAAATGTTTGCGCAGAGAAAAAAGAGCGCTGAAGTAGATAAGGGCAGTCAGACTGGGTGGAGGAATGTGAATGGCAGAGTGGGAGGGGTCGTAAGGGGGGCGGGGCAATAGGTATGCTGCATGAAATTCGCCAGCAAAGTACTTACCATTTTATTGATTTTCAGTGCTCGCCTCGTTTTGGCATTTGGCCTGGTCAGTCTGCGTCGCATGTTCTCCGCCTCCATCGACCTTAGAGATGTCCTCGTCGTCGTCGTAGTTGGTTATATCTGCAATGATGCACAAATATATGTTGGCCATTAAATTTGTTATGTGTTTTCGGCTCATTTGCATGCAAAAGCTGCTGCAAAAATGGAATATCGAATTGAAAAAGAAGACAAAGCAGCAGCACAAGCGATTGTTGGGGTATTTAAAATGTAAATTATTCAGATTGTTAAGTGAATCCTTTGCACAGCAGATTATACTCGGTTTATAACTCACTTTGGCCATATTTATTTGCAATTTATTAGTTGCACTTGTGCATTTTGTTTTCATTTAGTTTACGGAGCAATAAAGCACATTATCAGCTGTAGATTTAAACTTAATCAAAATGTTATTTTGTGCTAAAAAGAATTAAAATAATTTAAACGCTGGCTCAACATCATTTTAACTCAGATCTTAATCCATAAAATTGCAATTTCGCTAGAAATTCATTTAAATAAAACGGCAATTTAGCATAACACGTATGTAGTCTTGTTGCCTTTTTCATGTTTATTTCATGAGGTGATTATTGCCATACTCTTCTAATGTGCAAGTGCCACTCATAGCGCTGTGCAACATGCAAACTGCAAATTTGCAAGTCAAAATTCTCGTGGAGCAGCCTTTAAAGGCGGAAAAATGTTCAAAGAAATTAAAAAAAATATTGTAAACACTACACGAAAGTATGGGAATAATGAACAGGCGGAGAGAAACAAAAGCGAGAGAAGCAAAAGTGAAAAAATTCAGCAAAAAGAAACTAGAAACTGAAGCGAGCTTGGAGCTTCGAGGCTGGCCGCGTCCCACAAGGCAGCAAGGACAAAGGCAACTTTGCACTTTTGTTTGCCGTCACGTGCACTCAATAAACTTTGAACAAATTTGCATTTGCTACAGCTACGACAACAACACCCTCGCACGCACACACACACACACACACACACACACTGAAAGAGACACTGTTGTTGCAGAGCTCTGGAGGGAACGCATCGAGTTTCAGCTGCAGCCGAAAAGCGGAAACAAAGTTGAGCACACAACGTCCATTTCCTGTTTTTGTTTGCTGCTGAACATTCGATTGAGCTCGATTTGCAACGGCTTTCTGCCACACACACACACACACACATAGACACACTCGCAGTCAACCACACACAGATTGCAACTACCGGTTGCAGGTTTCCGGCTCCAGCCATGTCCGACAAGCAGCTTAGGTCAATCTTCAATCTTGGCGCTTGAGTCTTAAAGCCGCAGCTCAGTTGCATGTGCCGTGTACACAAACACACACACACAGAGAGACACAGATATATAGATACACACGGACACATAGACACCTTCGATATGGCGTACATTTTGTTGGCAATCAAGTGAAAAACTGAAAATGAAATGCAAATCGAAACAGCCAATGCGATTCGCTGGGTAATCAAGATGCTGGCAATCTTCAATCGACACAGACAGAGAGAGAGGGAGAGGAGGAGGGAGAGGCAGATAGAGTTGCCCGGGAAATGAGTCAACAAGAAGAGGGTCGGAAAAATGTGCAAGTAACCACAGCAGCTGCAGCCCGTGGAGAAGCTGCCCGGATGTGGCCGGAACAACGAGTGACGACTCCCCAAGGAAGGCAGAACGCATCAACAACAAGACGGGCGCATAATCAACAGGGGAGGGGGCGAGGGGGCGTGCTGCATGCCACGTTGCACCTGCAGACGAAAGCGAGAAAATGACTTTTCTTCTTTTCGCCAGCAATTTTGTTGCTACTTGCAATTTATGCAAAAGTCAAATGTTGATTTGTGGCCAGCTACGGCAGGCAGCCATCCCCAGCACACCCAGCATCTCTGGGGGAAGGGGGCAGCAGAGGGGCAAACATATATTGATTTAGTGCGGTCTCTGCCACGCTACGAGGGTGTACATTTCAAGCACTTGCCTGGAGGTATACCCTGGCAAGAGAGTTTAAATAGAAGCAACTTTGCTAAGAGTTTTGCTTCTACAGGGTATTGGCTAGTTCAGCATTGCCACTGACTGCTGCTGCTTGTTGTTTTTTTGTCTGCTGCTATTTTAAATTTGCTTCTATGTCTGCTTTTTAGGATTCAAGTCGAAGCACGAGTGCGAGTGCGAGTAGTTTGCCATTTGCATAATAATTGGCCTCATGAATGCGGGCAGGCCAACGAAGGAAAGTAGAGAGAGGAGGAGGGTAAGGGGTAGGAAGTAGAAAAAGAGCAGAGTCTGTGGTTGTGGTAGCAACTGCAAAAAGGGCAAACAATTTGTGCTTTGCTATTGATGGAAGTGGATCAGATCATCAGCAGCCAAGAAAGAGAGAGAGAGAAGGAGAAAGAGGGAGGGAGAGAGATAAGGATGAGTTCTGTGCTTATCTACTTGAAAAGCAATTTCAGCTCATTTCAAGCCAGTTATACATGTACAAGCTGCTTTCCCTAGCCGTTTTTTTTCAGCCCTACCTCCCTTGACCTTTTGCCAGCTCGGTGTCGGTTATTAATAATGTTGTGTTGATTACAGCACGACAAATCTGCTGGAGCTTGAAATTAAGGCATGCGACATAGTAGCTACGCCTTCCTCCCCCCTCCCCTCTTTCGTCTACACTCTTCCCTACGCTGCTTGGCGACCTCTCACCCTACCTCAACCCTTGTAAGCGAAGGCATTAAATTGCCACTCTATGCCAAAATGATGTATTTGCCCGACGGTCTCCTCCTCCTCCTCCTACTGCTCGGCAATTTGAATACTTTGCTCACAGCTGCCAAAGTTGCCGAGACCCGAACTCGAACCCAGCTCAAGTTGATCGAAAAGTTACTTTTTTTTGTGGGTTGTACCTTGCTCTGCGAAGGGTTTCATTTTAATAACATGCTGCGTTGGCAGCCAGCTGAGTTCAAACTGGAACTGGACACATTTGACTTGAGCATTTGCATGCCATTTAAAGAGTCCTCTGTATGAGTGTGTGTGTATGTGTGTGTGCCTTCGCTTGCATAGCTGAGCAGGCAAGTGAAATTCTTTTAATAGAATTGAACAGGAATTTCATTAAGAGCAAAGGGTACTTGGCACGGTCTGTGCGAATTTATTAGCCAATTCATCATTATCTTGGAGTGGAAAGTGTTTTTCGTTTGGACTTGAAAGTATATAGGGTGAATAGCGATTATTGATATGTTATCGATAAAAATTTTAGAGAGAGATCTGGAGTCGTAATCGTCTTTAAGTATCAATATATATTTGTGGCAGTTTATATGTATTTTTAATAATTTAATGTAAACTTGTCGAAGGTACATATCGATAGTTTTGCCGATAGACCTATTTTCTTACTAGTTAAACCTGTGTAGGTACTTTCATCTAGTTGTCTCGGAATATCAGTACGGTCATATAAATAAATAAAGTTGTCTGTAAATCTAATAAAAAACGACTATCGATTTGTTATCGATAAGTGTTTAGTGGAGAAATCTTGTGGCTAAAAATAGTTCGTCTTAATGTAAGAAAACAAAAGCTGTATAGATTTAACTTTCAATATAAATTTTACTTATCTACATTGTTTATTGTACTATCGATAGTTTTGCTTATCAACATTGGAGTCTAATTCATGTTCTCATTTATAAATTATATATTATGTCACATCTCAACAAATATCTCAACCTTAGCATCAATCTAAACATTTATTTGAACTTATCGATAGTTCTTTCGATTCTTTTAGCTTCTCTTGAATGCATTCTTTTTTTATTGGCACCTTTCGTTCTTATTTCAATTGTTATCGCACCTCGTGCTATATGAATTTATAATTGCAAAAGTTACACGCCACTTATGCACACGCACACTCATAAACGCATAATACCCCCAGTTACCTGACTCCCCCACCTCCTTTGCTTTTCTCCTGTAGTCATGCCACGCGTTGATTGCCGCTTTACAACAGGAAATTGCTGGTTGAGGGCCATAAATTATAGCACACACTTTGGCGCAGCTCGCTTTTATTGTTGTCCCCTGCTAATGTCACTCGGAATCGGGTCGCTTGTAATTTATCGTGTGCCTTTAACTGGTTTATATATTTATTATACACACATTACATGGCCAGTTTTTTTTTTTTTAATGCTCTCGCAATTTATTTGCACCTGGCCAATAAATTACGATAATTAATTTCGCCAAAAAATGTGCAATAACAAAGCGGAAAAAAATAAATGTGAAAACCGCACAAAAAAAAATGAAAAACAATTTTCCATTTGAGTATTTGGTTTTTGTTCTATTGTTGTTGGCAATTTAAATTTATAGTTGACGAATGTTTATTTTGCGTTAATTGAAATAAATTAAAAAGCAAAGAACAACAAAAAAGTAGCGAACATAATTGCATTTCCATTGTTTAACTGTGCCAAGTTCTAAGCAGATTTGGGCAGACCATAAAATATAGTCAGCTAATAATTGTTTACTTTTTCACAAGACTTTGCAGATTCTGTTAAATATTTAATTAAATTAAAGTGAGTTATATCTGCAGTAAATGAATGGTTAAATATTTATAGCTTGTGTCATTAACTAAGCACTGTACTTTAAGGCAGAAAGTGAGTAAGAGAGAAGATGGATAGACATTTTTAGAAGACAGAAGACTAAAGCTTATTCGATATCAAAAGCAATGGCCAACAGCATGTGCTGTGTGGGGCGCATTGATTACACTGCACACTCAAGGGTTGAGACTCGAGAGTTCAGAGTTGACTCGGCAACCTCAGGCTGGCAAACAGACGACATTTTCGAGTATCACATGTGCTCTGTATGCTTGTGTGTGTGTGTGTGAGTATCTGTATCTGTGTCTGGGAAAACATCTAGTGATTTTTCCCCAGTCAAGCTCATCGTTTGCCAAATCTCTGTGTGCATTGGCAATCAGTGTTAAATAAACGAGCAGGCAGCTGCACAGGCAGGGCAGCAGAACGAAGGTGGTACCCGGAGTGGGACACAAGTTGACAAGGCATACAAAATGCAACACGAGTTGAGGCACTCGCTCAGCATTTATAAAACTTGCAACAGCACTGGCTGATTGATTTTCAAGTGGCAAGCCCAAAAACTATGCTCTCATGGCCCTAAACCTGCGGCCTGTTGCCGGACCACAGTTTTCTGGCCAGATTTGTGCCAAGCTTGTTATGAGCTGTAAGCCAGTTTAGGTGGGCATTATTGAGGCCACAGCTAGAACTGGCCAAGAGATACTTTAATTAGTTTTGCTGCCTTAATTAGTTTGCTGTCAGTTTGCGTGTGTGTTCTTGTCTTATCTCCGCCGCACACTCGTTTTGTCCGAGTTGGCAAATATTAATAAACACTTTTGGCATTTCCACTAATTCCATTAATTGATTTGCATTGTGATTCCCCAGCAAGCTCCGTCTCAATTCATGGCATGTCGCTGCACGCATTATGCGATTATGTTAATTCCCCCCACCCCCCAACACACACACACAAACAAATACATATACACTTGCCCAGCCTGGAGACATTTGTGTTTATCTGAAATGAAATTTATGCACCAAGCAAGTTTAAATCGTTCTAATGATCTCTCGGAGCCCAAACTCAATTGGGATTTCTGCCAGCCTGCCTGCAAATATTTTAGCAAATGTTTTAGTCATGTTGTTGTCTTGTTGTTGTTTTTGTACCTTACCAAGGCAAATAGTTGTTCTATTTATCTCGGAGAATTTGAAAGCTTGCTCGTTTGTGCTGCATAATAATTTGCCAAGAACTGCAGCTTAAATTATTAAGGTATGATGAATCTAGCACACAACTTCTCTATTAGTAGTTCAAGCTGTTCCCCTGTAACAATCTCTATCGTTTTATTTCTCTCCTGCCCTGGTAATAGACTGTTACAAGTTGAAGGCTGGCAGCAAAGTGTCCCCCGGCTAATCAGTTGCTGAAGTTGCCGCACAAAGTCTACAAGCAAACTTGACACATTATCAAAACGTCTCGAGATAACTCTTGAGAGCAGGCGTTGCCTGTGGACTATCTACTTAACTTGATGATACCATTTTACGAGAACGGGCAACAGCTGCGAGGCGGTGGTGGTGGGAGGAAGTGGGAGGCACGGGCACAAAGAGCTCTATCAATGACGGGGGAAAAATAATGGAAATTCCTTTTGTGTGTGCTCGACACCTCAACATAGAAAATGATGTGTCGAAAATCTAGCACAGCAGACTAAGCTCAGGCCAAGGCATTGACAAGATGATGCCTCAGCGATATGAGTGTGTGTGGGAGTGTGTGCGAGTGTGTGTGTGTCTAAGGTTAACTTGCAGCGAGAAAAAAATGATACGACAGGAAGCGAGTGAAGCGACGAGCTGATTTATTACAAGCGTCGAGGCCGATGTCGATAAGCAGAAGCAGAAGCAGAAGAAGAGAGAGGAAGAGAAAGGAAGTGGCAGCTGACAGCGCTAGTGGAAGACAGGATAAAGCGGGCAGCAGATAAGCCCCCGCCAAACAAATGCAATTGGCAGGAATTATGGAACCAGAGAGAAAGAGATGAGATGAGATCTTGCCGAGTAACCAAGTTGCGACTTCATCAAGCTGAGTGGCTGCACTTTTAATGAAATTTGCCAGCGACATGAATCAGAGAAGAGCCAAAAACGAATGGCTGCCACTGCCACGGGGGCAACCTGAGCTTTAAAACTTATACATATATATATGTATATTTACACATTTACATATTCCAAAAAAAAATAAGAGAAAAGAACGCTGGCAAAGGAAAATAGATTATAGCACGAGTCTGAGCCAGAGCCTGAACGGGAAGGGAGAGAGGGAAAGCGAGACTCCATTAATATTGTGCGCTCAGGTGAGCGGGTGCCTCCTGATGGATGCTGTTTCCACTTCTACAGTTTTCCACCTGACGCTGCTGCTGCTGCCGTTGATAAGAAGAAAATGCACTCCCAGTGGCAGCTTTTCACAGTGCTTGTCATTTAGTTGAGCTGCCTTTTGCTTTTCTTACACTCCTCCTCCCCTTCCCCATCTTGCTTGCTTCTTTTTGCATCTTGCAGTTGTTGTTATTGCTATTCTTGTTGTTGTTGTTGTTGACATTGCATATTTTAGGGCATTTCGTTGGCTTTTTTAAGTTGACATTCGTTTTGGGTCCTGCAACGCTTGTCATGAATTATGAAAAATGTTACTAAATGCTGCCTCATGAAAAATTGCAGGGCGACACGCTGGAAAAATGCTTAGAAAATGCACAAGGGAATAACTGAGAAAATTCTTAAGCATTTCTGTTGCTTTTCTATGCAGTCTTGAGAGTCGTTTTTTTGGGGAATAAAGCAAAATGCTTTTTGTAGCTTCGGTTAGCCAAGGATTGAATGCAGTTTCGGTAGCTGTATTTGAAGTAGTTTTAATAGTAGTGGAATTTTATTCACTTTCTGGGATGATTGAAAATCAATAAACTGGTGGAGATTTTATAAAAATAGTTTTCTTAACAAACAGATTAATAAAATTGAAAGTTGGGGGAAGGTGAGAGCCTGAGACTGATTGTGATTTTTTATCCTCGTAGACATTGGAAAGCACTTAAGAAGGCATCTCCGACTCCATTTGGTATATATATTCTGTATCAGTTTCGGATCCAAAAATTTCTATTTCGATTCTTCTCTTTTTATTTTAGTTTCTTTTTAATTAATTCCACTTTTTACAAATTAAATTAATTGTTCTACTTTAAACAGTCGACTGACCCTTGTTGACTTTAAATTAAATTAAATATATAAATCAATAAATCAGTTCAAACATGAGGAATCCAATTGGCCACATGAACTACATTGGACCTTTTCTTTATAAAATATATAATATATAAAATATAATGCAGGAAAAATGTTATCATCACCAATCTTCTAAAAAATATAGCTGCCATAGTTAAACAGGAATAAGAACAATCAAAGGAGCTAATAATCTGCAACGATATAAAACCTACGGCATGCCGTAGTTAGGTTTTTTTCTATCTTTCGCACCATAAAGTATTTGCAGATGACAACAGTGGAGCGCCCTTTAACTCATTACTTTGCAGATTTTTTCACACCATGCAACATAAACTGCCACAGATGCCACACATAGTCGTAACTTGTGTGTCCACTCCATCTAATTACGAAAGTTGGCCGTGATAAATGGCTGCAAAGTCGACGCGTTGCCTTTTTCAATATGTTGCATGCGTGCATAAACTAGACAAGGAGGGGAGGAGGGGGTAGACGGAGACAGCCACACCACAGCTGCAGCCACACAGACAGCTGCTGCTGCTGCCGCTGCTGCTGACAGTTGAGGCCATTGTGGTCGTTACCTATTCGCAGGACAACAGGACGAAAGGATGCTGGGACTGCTGGCTCGAGGCTGCTGGATGGAGGCGCCTGGGCAGCTGCGCTCGATACTCGCAGTTTGGTATAAAGTTTTAAAATTAATGGCGCAAAGTTTGTAATTAAATTACGGAATACTCTAATACACACGCGCGTAACTGACTGCCAGCGTGTGTGTGTGTGAGAGAGCGCTGAAAAGTATGCTGCATTGAATTGGTTTTGCCTTGAGCTTTGTTGTCATTTCTTTATTTCCAGCCACGTGTGTGTGTGTGCACTCATGTGTGCCACAGTGCGGTGTGTGTGTGTGTGTGTGTGCGACATTATGCAGCGCCAGCTGCCGTAACAATATATTAAGCCGTTAAGTGAGGCGTTGCCTGCTGTCCTGGCACAGATTGTGAATCGTATAAATTGCGTATACGTAACGTGCGCTGATGAAGCTGCCACTGCAACAACGAGAGCAACAACAACAACAGCAACACGTTGACGACGCGTTGACATAATTACAATGTATTAAAGTTATGGCTGTTGGTTGTGGATCATCACAGGAATGCGAGAGCGACTGGGAATGGCAATGCAAGTGGGAATGGAAAGGAGAATGGACCAACTACGCGTAGCTTTATGTGTGTGTGTGTGTGTTTGCTGCGAGCTATTTGCCAGCGCAACAGTAACAATAACAACAAGCAGAGAGCAATGCAATGGAGTTTTGTGTGCGACAATTATGAGTCTTGCGCTACTGTATCGCGTTGAATGCTTGACAGACAGCTGAAACGTTGCCAGCCAGGCAGAGTGTGTCTCCATTCGTCTGTCTGTGTGTCTGTGTGCCTTGCCATCAGTCAGTGAGTCAGTCAGTCAGTCAGTGAGTCAGTCAGTGAGTCAGTCATATATGAAGACATCAACGGAATGGCAATGGCAGCGCACAGCGGGCCTGCTGGCATTTTACATAAATACCGTTGCAAAGCTCCGTGTGAAACTGCAGAAAAGTTTGCAAGAGAGGAAGAAGAGAACGACGACAGAACGTGTTGCAGGCACGTTTCATATGGCTGCGGAAAATTATTATATCTCTCTATATATAGAGACAATGTCACGAGAAATTGCGCAGCAATTACAGTGAAAAGAATGCAGAAATTTAAAACTTACAGCAGAGCTAGGGAAGATAATTGGAGGGGGGGAGAACATCAAATGAAACTTCAAGGGAAATTTAACTAAACTTTCACAACTTGCTGAGGATATCTTTGGCAAAGTAATTAAAACTATCAAACTGTCAAACCCAGCTCAAGTCTGGATTACAGTTATTATTGTGTTGGCATTAAATACCTGAGCACATTAACAAATCAAATCGAATGACGGCACAGAAGTAGAAGAAGAAGAGGGAGGAAACTAACTAAACGGATTTGATAAATGGCGAAGATATTACATGTTAGTCAGGCAGATGGGAGTAAGGAAGTAGGGTTGGGGGAAGAAGGTAGCAAGGTGTGTGTGCAAAGATATATGGCAAACATTCGAAAAGCCATTTGTAAATAACATAACCGAAAAGCATTAAAAGCTAATCCCGTTTTGAGCCAGCAGCCGCCAGCTGAACACGTTCCATTTTCAGGAGGTAGGCAGGCGGGCACAACAACCATGTTGCTGGCGTTACAGTTGTTGCTTTTGCTGCTGCTGTTTGTGGCATCAACGTAAAATCCATGGCACAAATCCACGTCACTCGCTGCTTAACCAAATATTTTTCCATTTTCGTTCAGCTTTCGCGTTGCATATTTATGTGATTTATTATGGAAAACTTCCCCCACCTCCTGTCCCTCCCCTGCCTGCTCATCTGCTTGGCAGACCAACCCCCAGTGACCCCTAAGCTCGGTCAACTGTCCCGTTACGAGCGCTGGCCTAGAGCGACAGCCTGTACGACATTTTGCAAAGGTTAAAAACAAAAGCAGCAGCCAGAAAAAAGAAGAACGAAGAGGAATACCGAAAATGTTCGCTTCAGAGTAGCTACTTTCCCTTCTTCCACTTACCTTCTTCCCCTTCCCTTCTTCCCCTTCCCTTCTTCCCCTTCCCTTCTTCCCCTCTCTTCACTTCTTTTTTTTTTTGCTTGCCTTTGCCGAACTACCTTTAGGTATATGCGCAGGTAATCTGGCTCTGGTTCAACTGCCTTTGGCCTCGGCGCCTGTTTGATTATTAGCCACAGGCTTCCGCTGCTTCTCTTTTTCTTCCCCACTCCCTTTCCTTCACTCTCTCTCCTCACTCTCTCTCATTCCACCCATCATTCCCCGCTGCTTATAAGTTCGCTTCCCTTTTTTTTGCGCTCCCTTTTTGGGTGTGTTCAATATGCCCGACACGGACACCCAACAAATCCTGTTTTAAGGCTTCTTTTACACTGACGATGTTCGTGTCTGTCGTGGCCAGCAGCAGCTCGTCTTGGCGCTCCTCCCTTCTGGCCGCTTTCTTCCTTCTTCCCCCCCATTCTTCCCTGTTGCCTTTTAAATGTTTATGCCAATATTTACATTCCTGAGGTTTGGCTGGGCGCCACAAAAATATATTTGATTTTAACACGAAAATAAATGTGAAAACTGTTTCACCATAACATGGGGGGATGGGGTGTGCAGGTAGACATGGGCGTGGCACGTTCACCGGCAATCCCGATAAGCGCGGGTGCCCGCTCTGATAGATGGTTCTAATGGCGCCCCCGAAACATCTTTTTCGACCTGCCAATCGATAAGTGTTGTTGTTGTTGTAGTTGTCAGTTTGACTGTTGTTGTTGTTGGCATTTTAATTGAAAAGCGTGTGCGTGTGTCGGCGTGCAATACTTATAAATTGCGCAGTGCAAAAAGTATAGCATACATTTTGGGGCGAGCCCCTTGGCAATTATTCGTTAGCATTAAATTTATTGCCAAAAATCAATATTCTGTTCAAGGAGTTCTCTCAATTTAGTGTAAAGTAGTTCAAGCTGATTGAGCTGGCTTGAAGTTATGAGGGTGTAAAGGGAAAAATGCAGAAAATTATAAATATTATAGAAGTATTTATTGCAGAGGAATTAATTCTCCGTAAGGGAACGTTCCTATGCTCCAATAAGTTGCCATTCCTGCTGTCTCCACAAATTAGGTCAGTTGCTTGTCCTTCTTTGCACACGCTCATTAATTTCAATTAGCCACGTTCGCTAATTAGCCCATAATCAACTTGTCAGCTGTCAATTAAACACAAACTACAACAGGCAACACTGTGACTGCAAAACAATCTGCTTCGCTCCACGGCGCACAAACTAGTTATGCAAATCTGGCAGCCCACAAAGCACTCGTTCTGTTTTGTATACATAATATTTTCCAGCTGCTTTTTGTAGTGCCCCATTTCCATTTGCTCACTGCAGAAAGCGGCTTAAAGGCGTCTTTGCTGCCAGATACCTTAAGCTGCTAAGCTCCCTCTCTCCCACAGCACTCGCTTCGTCTTCCTCCCTTTCTCTCTCTGGGGAGACTCTGCTCTTATCTTAACTATTTTCATTAATTAATTTACTTGCAATTGCTTTGCTGAGACGGCAAATCCTTGGCGAATCCGCAATCCTGACCAGCCACATAAATATTTGACTTGGCGAATGCCAAAACGCCTTTCCAGCAGCGCCAACAAGAACTCTTTTAATTTGCAGTCACTGCAGAATCTTAATGGAATGAGTGGCAGGCAGTCATTCAGTCAGTCAGTCAGCCAGTCAGTGAGTCAGTCAGTCAGTCAGTCAGTCAGTCAGTCAGTCAGTTAGTTTGTCAGTCAGTCAGCTTGGCTGCCTTGGCTCGCTTGCCGCATACTAAGTACAATTAGATGTGGTTTTTGCCACAGCAGCTGCAAGGATGCCGCATCTTATCGCGCTGCAGTCGCGCTGTTTGCTCTTGTGGCATGCAACTTGCCAGCAGCAGTATAAAAAATTGCCAGCCTGAAACAACGAAGCTCCCTCCGTGCCCAGCAAAACTTTGCTTCCTTCTACGAGCAGCTGCCCCTCCCCTACCCTCCCCTGCCAGACAACTTTTGAGTAATGAAACTCGCACTGGCCGAGAGACTGAGAGACCGAGGGGAAATTTATGCGCAAGTTGTGTTTTGTAAATCTTACGGATTAATTATTACAACTTGGCAATGTTTACAATGAATTTTTAGCTGTTGTTTGGCCGCGCTTTGTTTACGCTTAAGTATCTTAGCTTGCGAGAGGTTTTCCTAAGCTTCGCTTTGATAGTCAAGAAGTTCTAAGAAGTTTCTCGCAAGTTGATTGCAATCGGGTAAGCAGAGACATGAGCTATGCTGTGCCTCATTGGGAACTAAATTGAACGTACTGGAAACAATTAAAACACTCGCACAAACAGCACACTGTGTGGCGTGTGGCATGTGGCAAGTGGGCAGGGGGAAGGGTAGGAAGGCAGCTTACTGGCTCGACTTGTGCATGTGATGGAAATTTTTAATTAAAAACTAATGTTGCGAAAATATGAGACGAGCTCAGATGAGGTGTAGGAAGAAGGAGAGGGAAAGGGGGTGAAGAAGGGGAGGGGGAAGGCTGCTGAGCTACAGGAAGCCCCTTGACACACACAAAGTAAATTACGCCTAATTGCGAGTGTTTAATTATGCACTAGTTTAATTTGATGGCCTTGCGGTTGGCCGGGCGACGAGTCGTTGAGTCCTTTTCGCAAAATATATGACAGACACACACACACACACACACACACACACACAGATAAAGACATTAGACAAACAGGAAGTGCCCGCACACACACATAAACATTCATACATTCTCCCTGGTACGTGGGAATACGCAAAACGTTTGTATCAACATACGTTACGAGCTCGCATCCGAGGGGGTTGGCCAGGGAGATTGGTGGTTGCTGCTGTGCCTGGTGGTTTCCACTGATCCCCCAGCTCGGGCTTTAGCCAGCTTTAATTTACGCAAGCAAAGGCAACCGAAAGTAGCAAATAATTACGGACTACGTAAGCGTTGATAACATAAAAGGATTTCCAGCCGGAGCACAAACACATAAGGCGCCATTTACGACTGCTGCTGCCGTTGTTGCTGCAGCTACAATTACTCTGGCACTGTGTTGTTGTTGTTGTAGTTACATTTACTGTTACTGTTGTCCTTGTTATTGTAGTAGCTGTAACTGTAGTCGACCAGTTTGCTGAGGGGAGCACTCGACTCGAATGCGGCGTCGTCGGAGGCTTTTGCTAAGCAATCAAAGGACTTCACTCAGCACTCGCACTCGCACTAAGAAATTGTTTTCTAAATTGTTTTCGGCATAATGGAAAACGTATTTATGCCGCACAGCAGCACATAAACTAGTTGGGAATGAAGATAGGATGGCACAGGGAATGGGAATGGAGTTGCTAGTTAGACTAGCAGTTCACTAGATAATCAAGTTGAGGTCTTTAAGGATAGTAAAGATCTCTAACTTCTGCTCTTTGCATGCCTTCTCTACCTTAGTCTGACAAGTTCTTTAAATAGAAAACATTTAAAAATATGTATAAATAATTTTTAAAATGCTTTGACAAAGTATCTAAAAACGTTACTATTTTCTTTGCCACAGGCAAGTGCAGAACGGGTTCCCTAGAGTAGTTCACTAGATAAACAAATTGGATATTTAAAGATAGTAAAGAACTCCTACTTCTGAGCTTTGCAGGCCTTTCTACCTTAGACTGACAAGTTATTTAAATAGAAAACATTTAAAAATATGTATAAATTGTTTTAAAATTCTGGTAAAGTATCTAAAAATGATTTCCTACCTTATCTTTGCCATAGGCAAATGCAGAAAAGGGTTCCCATTTATAGTCAAAACTCAAGTGTAGCCAAGAAACCTGCTCAAGTGTTTGCTTGTTCCAAAAATAACTGATCTGCAAAGTTAGCTAAACAAAGGGAAAATTGCTGCAGGCCAGCTTGGCCACAGTTTACCTCTGGGGCAGGCCACTTTTCAGAAACCAAGCCCCCGAACTTATAATGTGTGCAAATTGGCCTATAAAAAAATCATGTGTGTGAGATAGGCCTGGCTAGCTCTGTGTGCCGAGTCGAATCGCCTGGGTCGCATTTTCTTGAGAACTGAGCAGAGTGTGCGTTTTGTTTTTCCCTTTGCTGGTGACCTTTTGTGTGTGTGTGTGTGGTTTCCCTGGGGAGGGACTTGCTTCAATTAGGCCCGAAAATAGATGGTGAAAACCTTTCGCTATCAACACCTTGTCTACGGCACTGGACAAATTGGACTTTCATTAACCGGGCCAACAAACAGGGCTGGCTAAGTAAACACAAATACACTTACGTGTGAGAGACAGAGAAAGAGAGTAGGAGGGGAGAAAGTTGGAGAGAGATAGCTGGCAACAAAGAGTTTTCTGCTTGTATTTTTTTTCTCTTGTTGGTTTTCGGGTTTGCTCAACTCTCAGACAATTTAAAATTAATTGGTTTCCATGTCTGGCAGGATGTGCAAGACCTTAGTCGGTCTGTCTCTCTCTCTCTCCCTCTCTCTCTGTCTTCTGCTTAGAAGGAGCAGCGCAAAGCGTAGGGCGAAAGGGAAAAAGGGCTGCAAATTGGTCAGCTTTTCGGGCCGGCCCGAACTTCTTGCATATCCTGTGTGCGGTTTTTCACGCAAAATGAAATCATTTGAAAGTGTTTGTCTGACCAGCCTGCCCTGCCCCTGCCCCTCCTCTGGCAGCTGTAAAAGGGAGCAGCATCATCAGAGAGCAAACAATAAAGCAGAATGGTTTTCTTTTCCGTTTTTACATATACAAATTCTTCTTCCTTTTTTTTGCTTTTTATTCTACACGAGACGTTTCACAAAATTTGCCTAACCATCAAAGGGATGAGTTGCTCTGTGTGGTCGGGGAGGGAATAATGAGGGGGGGAGCCACAGCAGCTGATGATGCGCTGCCTAATTAAATGAAAATTCATGGCGTATGCTGCAGAACTGAAACTTTTTGGCCATTTAATGTGCGTGCCGTTGTTGTTGTTGTTGTTGTTGTTGCCCGCCTGCCGGAAAGTATCTCAACAAAATTACAACAATGAGGCGCTGTACGTGTCTGCCTGACTCTGTCTGTGTATCTGTGTGTGTGTGTGCAGCAAAACATACAAAGTTGTTTTGTTAATAAGATACAATGTTGTTGTTGCTGTTGTTGTTGTTGTTTGTTTATGCCTGTTTTTAAAAAGTCATTTTTGTTGCCTCTGCTGGCAGTTGTGCGAGCGTTGCCTGGCAATTATTTGAGTTGTACTACAACAAAGGCAGCTCGCAGACACAGATACCCGCACACACACACACACACACACACACACACACACAGAGGCACACTCCAGCACATGTGCATATAATTACTTTGTGTACATTTGCATGGCAACGCAGACGGAATCAGTGCGAAACATTGTAATGCGTATACGCAGCGTGTGCCACATTCGTTCGCCGGAGTCGCCTTGGCTCGCCTTGACGTTACTTCGCTGACGTCTGTAATATGCTGCCATGTTATGTCGTAAATGTCGCTTTTTATTATTTTACACACATTCCGTTGCGGGTGCCCCTCTGTGTGTGTGTGTGTGTGTGTGTGTGTGTGCTGCCATCAGCTTTCGCTTTTTGAAACGTCTCTCAGCTTTTGTTTTATTTACATTTCAACACGCGTTTGCCAGGGCCTGCCTCGACTGCCATCTAATTTCCTATGTAATGACAGTAAGACAGACAATCAGACAGCAGCAGCAGCAACTACAACAAGGCCAACGAGGACTCTTGCCACAGCCGGAGAATGTGTTATAGTTACATTTAGAGGCAGCTACTTTGCGCTAATATTTAATGACGTTGATTTTTATAATTAAATTGAAGCAGCAGCAAAGGCAGACACGAATAATAGCAGAGGCAGTAGAAGAGAAAGAAAAAAAGAGAGAGAGGGAGTGAAAGAGTGAGCAACTACAGAGTAGACAATTTATATGCACAGACAACATGGCAGTTGGCGCAGTTTTACGGCAAAAGTCTTTCAGCAGTTTGGCACATTTGTCACACCTGGCGTATGCGTAATATATTGTAATTTAGCCCTCCTTTTTTCTGTTCCCTTTTTCGGTCTCCGTTTCATTTTATTACCCTTAGTCTGAGCTGATTTATTTGCCAGTCTAATGAAATTTGGTTTGTGTGCAGCCAAGTGAAGGCAGAGAACGACTGCAGTGCCAATCGAGACGGAAGTGCTTTAAGGCATTCCCAGAAAAATTAAGGAATAAATTGAGGCAAGAATCTGGAACAGACTTGAATGCAGACTTGAGTAATTAAACGAACTTATGCTTGAACTATTGAAGTGGGCAGATCAAAGGCAGAAGTTCTTAGTTAATATTTAAAAATAATATTTATTGCAGATCTAAAATGCCAGAAAATAAATTACCACAATTATATTTAGAGCAGCTTAAAATAAGCACAAAACTTTCTAAATAATTCATCATAGTCACTTAGCCATTAGCACACTAATCTGCCACAATTTTCAGCATATAAAATAGAGATTAACTGCAGCTCACTTTCTATAAAACACTTCCCCCACTTTGTCTAAATCGGCTCAATTATCAAGCTGCAACTCTGCTCCGCATTCTAGTCACATTTTGCACTGTAATTATATACGATTTTCCAGATCAAAAGCCAGACATAATCCACGCCCCATCACCAGCCATAGCCAGCATTATAATCGGCTATGCAGGCCACATAAAGTGGCAACCGAACTGAAGTGGTTGACCCAGCGATAGCCGCAAAAACGAAATCAAATTTACAAATCATTAAACAATTTTCACGCCAGAAATCTATGGAAAATAATTGAAATAATCGCATGAAAATTGTTTTAGTTGCCGTAGCTGACCAAAGTGCAAACGTAATTAATTAAAATGCAATGGCAAAAAAACCGCAACAGCAAAAATCGAGCGAACTAATAAGCAATATTTCAATTCGTATTCACATCGTATTCACAACGTATTCACATTGTATTTCATTGTGATTGCAATGAGATGAAACTTACCGCAAAACTTGTTTGGATTTTGATTGGGTTTGAGGGGCTGCTTCAGTCAGTATTGAAAACTTTGCACTTGAAGTGTTTTTGTTGCTTTTGATTGTTGTTGTTGTTAGGTTTTTGGTTGGACGGCGCACACGGCGTATGTGCAACGTGGCAGTGCTGTGTGGTGGCAAATTAAACACAGTCACGCACGCTCAACTCACTGGCCTGAGACATTTTAATTGACACACATGCTCGGCACTTGACACCTGACGGCTGAGTCGGCGTCGGCGTCGGCGTCGGGCGATGATTACGATGACGTTGATGAGGAGTCACAGGCCAGACAGGCTGACAGCCAGGCAGCCAGGCACCTAGACAAGGCGGCCAGTCAATTCAAGTTCTGGCTAACGAGGCCAATTCTGACGAGTTATCTTGAATGTCAAAGGGAAACGGGAACTCAAACTCGAGCTCGAACTGAAACTTTAACTGAAAACAGAAACTGAAACTGAAACAGAAACTGAGTTGCAAAGAAACTGGAAACTCGCGTCACTTTGTTGCACTGCGCAACGCACAGAAACGAAGACTGAACGCGACGCGGCGCGTACGGCAATTGAAACTGAAGTTTGGGGGAGTCGTCGTCAACGTAGCAGCAACAGCAACAGCAGCAGCAGAAGAAGATGTGGTGGCATCTTGCTCGGTGTGGCAGCAACTGAGCAAATGTGGCAGGCAGCGCAGAGCAGAGCAGAGCAGACCAGACCACCTACAACACGCAACGACGACTGAACGAGCCGTTGCGAAAGGACCAAAAACATCACCAGTAAGCAGCAGGCAGCAGGCAGCAGGCAGCGGGCGGCAGCAGCGGCAGCGCAGTCGCCGTCGGCAGCAGCTGAAAAAGACGAGCCACATTGGCGACTCGCACGAACAGAAATCTCCAATATCGGCACGAGAGTGCCAGAGACGAACAACGAGCGGGCTGGAACAGTTCGGGAATATTCACGAACCATTTAAGTGAAGCCTGCAATTTGCGTAGCGCATCGGCATTTTGTGATTCTGTTGTTGTTGCTGTTGCTGTTTGTCGTCTCCTGTTGTTGCGTTGCATGGGTGTAAAATTGTTGCAGCAGCAGCAGCAGCCGCAGTAGCAATCACTGAGGCAGCAGCACCATCACCACCAGCAGCAGCAACCATGCCCGCATTTCTCCTGCGCCTTTCAGGTTGTTCTTCTGACTGGGAACGCCTGGAATCGAAACAGTTGTTGTTCCCTGCATGGGAATGTGGGTTATTCAAATATGTGTGCCAATGACTGTGAGTGAAATTCATTGTTATGACTCCTAGTGGGGAAGAGTATGCTAAGGAGCTGCTTGAGATTGCCTGTAAATATCATAAAAAATTAGAATTGATTGATTAGATTTAAATCGATTAATTGTGCTGAGAGGTGTGTGTTTCTTCGAATAAAAAAAAGTTTATATTGCTATTAAAAGATATACTTATAAATAAAATTTAAAACACCTTCTTTGTTAATCGTATTTTGAGTTCCATACTTTAGGAAACACTAACTCTCGCAAACTATTTCTTGGATAACTTCTAGGTTACTTCTCCTATCGCAACCAAATTCAAATCAGAAATAATTTGGTCGTTGATAGTTTGGAACTCACTGTTTATTAATTTATGGGGGCGACACGGGGCATTTCAATATTTATACATTTTTTTTTATACATAAATCTATCGAAGTCCTCTTACCGAGTCTGAGATCAGCGTTTTCAAACGAACGAACAGACAGTAAGACAGACAGATGAACAGAAAGACGTTTAGATGGATGGACAGGCAGACTATCAGACGGACAGACAGACAAGGCTATATTGAATCGGCTCTTGATGCTGATAAAGAATATATTTAGTTTCTGAGTCTGCCAGTTACATACATTTTCCGATGCCTCGAATTTATAAGTACCCTCATACCCTAGGAATGATTTCAGATTAGCCCCGACACTTTTGAAAATTGTTGATGAACCAGAATATCCCTATTTGAAGAAAAATACCAAGTGTTCAAAATTTTTTAAAGAGAACATTCAGTAAAATAATTATAATTAAAATATAAAGACAGAAGTACATATCTAAAGTTCCTACATGTTAGATGCTGAGAGATCTTAATGCTTTCTTTGCTATGCTCACAACAACAGTGCCTTAACATATAATTAACAGCAGTCTAACAGTTGGTCCCTGAATCCGGAACGCTTTGGAATTAAAACAACAAGCGTCGCTCGCCACCGGGACATTTTCTCTGCCTCATAAAGGCGCATGCGCTGCAACAGCAACAACAACAACAACTGATGCCACGAAATTCCGACACAGTCGGCGACGTCGTCATCCTCATCGTCATCGTCGTCGCCGTCGTTGTTGCCGTCGTCGTCGTCGTGACGACTTTGCCTTGTCGTTTTTGCTGCCGACGTCGACAGCAGCAGCGACTGCGACAGCGACAGCAACAGCGAACTTCCGAAGCGCCACACAAAGCGCAACTTGCTCCACATATTCTAGCCCTACTTACACAGCGACATACTCTCACACACACGCACACACACACACACACACATATACGAAGGGAATGGAGATTACAGAACGGCTGAGCCGATGCGTTGCCCATTAGCTGCTGCGCTGCTCGCGTCGCTGCTTTTATCAGCTAGGCTTTTGTTGCTGTTATCAGTGAACTTTTTTGGCCGCCACGCAGAGGCCGAGGCAGAGGCAGAGGCAGATTTCGCCGGGCTGCCACTGATAACGGAGCCAACAAAGTGGCAGGCAAAAGACATTAAAAGCGAACCAAAGACGACCCAATTTTTTGTCTCACGCAGGCGAGGAATGGGAGACGGTCAGGTGCCCCCTCTTTCCCTCCCTCTGTTCACCTGCTTGTGGCAGGCGTTGCCTTTAAATGACTCGAGCAGCAAAAGAGAGGCTGCCATTTAAATGAAACGCCAAATACCTTGGGCTGCAGGCAATTCCTTTTTGCTGCTTGCTGTGTTTTTATTTTAATTCCTAAGTTTAACTTTGAATTTTGTCTCGCTCCCCCCGCCCCTCGACTTAATTAAATGTTGTTAGAAACGCTTTTCATTCAACTGCATAAATTACAAAGCAAAGTGCCACTTAGCAGGGGGCAATGGGCCGCGAGTTGGCGAGGGTAGAACGCTGGCTGGGAGGCTGGTAGTTGCCACGCCCCCAGGGCGAGTAAATTAGAAGGGGAGGAGCAGTTCGTTTAATGCTGAATTAAATAAGTATTCGCTAGATCTACCATAGTTGCGTGTTTTATTTAAACGAGAACAATTGCAGTTGTTGTAGGTTGAAAGTTAAGGAAGTTAAAAGGAAAGAGAGGGCAGAAGAGGACAGGTAGGAAAAAAAGGTAGATCTGCTTTATATCTATACGACAATTGATCATCTGTTAGCCTTATTAATGCGCACGTGCGTCGAAAAACCGCTAGATACTTAGTCATTGCTCTACCTGGCCTAACTTAGTTTATTTCTATGGGTAATCCATATAAGTCATCTCTACCTCCCCGCATGACCTTTCACATGTGCTCTTTCTTTGGTCATTTAAATGACATACTCCATAACGCTTCGGCACACGCGGCGGGCACTTAATATGCACGACAAATCGCGCCGCAGGATACACTGCCCCATGGCGACAGTCGTCCAGCCTTGTGCTCGCTCTAGTTCCACTTCTCTTGGCCTAGCTCGTCTCTCAGGTCTCTAAGCTCCCTTCAGGCATCATTATTTTGAGGCGCATTAGTCAGCAGCTGCAGGAGTAGCAGGAGAAGCAGCGGCGGCAGCTTCAGTCCCGCATCAATTTGTTGTGCTAACATTTATTGTAATTTATGTGAAAAGCAGCGCTTTATGATTACTTTTGGCAACTGAGTTGTGAGTTGTGATTTATATTATATCAGAGTCGGGGCCCGAAAAGGATTCGCCAGCTTTGAAGTGTGGCACTGGCCCCGGGACTTCGGGGCGCAGGCATTAACTCGCCCGGCAATGTCACACGGCAACAAAAGTTTCTCCAAGTTGTGCAAAGTTTTTGAATTTCTTTTTGGCGTGTTTTGGTTTTTTCTTCTTTTCTCTTTCTGTTTCTCCTGCCTCTTGTTTTGCTGCGTTTCGCGCTCAGTCTCTTTTCAGTTTCGCATTTCAAAGTTTTCCGATATTGTTGCAAGTATTTCGTAAAAAATGGCATACAATCTGTCAGCAAAATGTTGCTTCACCAAGTGTGCTGGCAGTCACAGAAATTGACGTGGCGAGGAGGAGGAGGGAGGGAGGGGGGTCACAGCTGCCCCGAGTAAAATCAATTGTAAATTGGCCCAAGTCTCAGGTGTTTATGGACGGCGCGACAGGCCGGCGGGGGCCAGTGAAAAGTTTTTTTATTACAAATCCCGGCAAAATATCGCCAATGCAGCAAATGTCAATCGTAAGCCTCGACAAAGTAATGCCCCAAAATGAAGTTTTCTCGTTTGCAATGCCCTGTAATTGTCACAGCTAGCAAGTGGGGTAGTTTGGCAAGGTAAAATTATAAAGAAAGGAATGATAAAGGAAGCAAAGTGAGGAGATCTAAGACTGAGACTGAGACTGAGACTGAGACTGAGACTGAGACTGAGACTGAGACTGAGACTGGGACTTAGACTGAGACTGAGACTGAGACTGAGACTGAGACTGAGACTGGGACTTAGACTGAGACTGAGACTGAGACTGAGACTGAGACTGAGACTGAGACTGAGACTGAGACTGAGACTGAGACTGAGACTGAGACTGAGACTGAGACTGAGACTGAGACTGAGACTGAGACTGAGACTGAGACTGAGACTGAGACTGAGACTGAGACTGAGACTGAGAAAAAGATTGAGACTGAGATTAAGAATGTGACTGAAAATGAGAATGAGACTGAGAATGAGACTGAAATGAAATATCTATCGACTTTAAAATACCCTGCAGTTTTCTTCCCCTCTCATTCCCTTCCACTTCCCATACTCCCTAGTTTCCATACCCTGTAATCTGCCTTCCTCTCTCATTCTCTTCCCCATCCTATACTCCTCAACTTCTACAATTCCTAGCGTATCAGACAATCAATCACGCTTGAACAAGACTCGCTTCACGCTTTGTTTTGCCTTGGCTTTGTTCAGTTCACAATTGGCAATTACATTGCCATTAGAGGAGTCGCCCCGCCCTCCACGCCCACGCCCATGCCCACTCCCACTTCTATTCCTCATTTCGGACAATGCCCACCACATGAAATGCATATTTCATGTTCTATCATTTTTTACAATTTATTTTTACTTCAAAGAAAAAAAAAAATAATGTTCAAAATGTGTTGCCTACCTTGCGGGGGCGCGCGCGTGAGTGACTGACAGCTGCTGACCAGAACAAGGCTGTCTGTCGCCCGTGCCTCCTACTTCCCCTCTATGCTGTGCTGCTGCTGTGCGGGGGGAGGCGGATAAGGGGCGGGGCATGTGTCTCGTTCAGGATCTCATGTTGCGGCTGTGTTGTAGCTGTCGTGGTCGCTCTCGTTGTTGCTTTTGTTGTTGTTGCTGTTATTGTTGCCGCTGTCATTCCACGTAAAATGTCAAGCAAACAGCGCAAATTAGCCAAACGTTTTCTTTTATTTGGGGGATTTGCCAGCGAGGCAGAGGCCTGGGCGGGAGCCGTCGGAGCGCGTGAATTGTGAAACTTTATTTTGACAGCTCTGGCCTCGGACACCTTGTGTCTGAAACAAGCTCCAACAAGTGACGCTGGAGCGGGGGCCGCCAACTGCCTCTGTCTGGGGTGGAAAACTTTCACTTTATACCTTGAAAATGCCTTTAAAAAATGTCGAGACACTTTTTTGTTTATACTTTCAAGGCTGTGTGGAAGAAGGAGCTCTGCTCAATGCACTCTTAATTTGTTTAGTGTTCGTGGAAATATCCACGGACAGGGGAACTGTTAAAAAGTGAAAAGTTCGCTTATCTTTTATTTTTACTTCTGATACTTATAACTTTATAAGAAATCATACGATTAGTGCATATTTTGAAGTGTTTTATTTTAAATGCAGTGAGCAGGCAAAGACGAATGAGAATGACCAGTAAAATAAACAAAATTGAACTGAAATAGTTGATAACTTATAAGAAATCTACAGTAGAATGTGCTCGGCTTGGTTAGTGTATTTTGTGTAGCATACTTTTCAGCTGTGTGGAAATCAGTACCTGAATTATTTATTGGGTAAAGTTTCTTATTATCCTTTAAGCTTCACATCAGGTTAAGTTCGGAAGGAACTGAATGATTCCCAGTGACTATAAAAATAATGAATAAATGAATAAAAAAAATAAGAATTATTTATTAAATAGCTTCTTCTTTATTTATATGTCTATAATCCGATATGCGTAAAAAATGAGCTGCCCCTTTGTGTAGTCAAATTAGTAGATAGAATATTTATATGTCTCTCTCGATCCAAAATAATCCCACACTTTGCACATCTTCTGAGTATTTCATTCCCCACTTGAGCGTGCGACTTTCAACGTCTGCGACTTCCCACGAGTGCTTTCCATGGCTTCCCCTTGCTCCCCCCTTGCCTTACGCATTCCACTCAACCTTGACAACAACAAGCAGCCTATTTGCCAATTACTTGCCTGCACACAAAAACCATAATTAATTAAGCCTGAAAACTGCACAGCAACAACAGCAACAACAACAACAACTCGAGCCTAATCTGTGTTACCCTGCACACATTTCGGATTGAAGTGACTTGTAATTACTTTCGGGCTACCCGATGAAATCAGCAGAAAATCACAATTCACAATTCGGGGAAATTAACTCATTTCCACATAAATTAGTTCCGAATGCCGGTCGATACTGCAAAATATGATGCGTCGATTATGATTAACGATCATTGCCGGCAATCTGGGCATGCCAATGGGGTGGGGAAGGGGGAGAAGTGCCAGGCATGGGCGTAGCCCGCGGGGGTCTGAAGCGCTGATGAGGGGCATAAATAACTCAGCGGTGTGCGATGAGTGCGCACAAAACCGAACCGTGCCGCCCACTTTTTGTGCGAAAATGGGCGGCACATGAAAATGTACGGAAAGAAAAAAAGAAGCCACTGCAAAAGAAATTATTCGTTATACTCTGTAGAATGCTTGACTGTGGAGTGAGAGGAACGGGCATAATTAGCTAGGCAGAAGAAAAAATAAATTTATTATTGGAAACAGAGGGAGATATGATATACAAATGAGAAGGAAGTAATTATGAAAACAAAAGTAAAACAGAAACATTCTTATTTAATTATTTTTATGCAGGGTATTTGCAAGTTGTGCTTTACAGCTTCATCAATTTCTCGCCTATTTTATGTGTAATTTTTTCCATATTCAGAGAGTTTCATTCGCTTTCCATCGGTTTTTTCGCACACTGGCTAGAAATATTTATGAGTTGAGCACGCGAGGGTCGCCAGCGGCCAATTTTAAAGGACAAGACAGGAATTTAGTGCAGCACGTGGCAATTACGCGGGCCAGCTCCACTACAGAGCGAACATTGCCGAAGTCATCGACGAAGCAGGGAATTTATGAATTATAAAGCAGAAGAGAGGAAGAGAGAGAGAGGGAGAGGAAGAGAGAGGGGAAAAAGTCAGCAAGAGCTGCGCTGGGCTGGGCATATCAATGAATATGAGTTATTTGCACGCCTAGCGAAGTTTTTCACTTTTCCAACTCATGAAAAATAGATTAAAGTGAAGCGAAAAATGTGGCAACTTCTTCGCGGCCACGCCTACCAAGCCTCCAAGGCGGCAGCCAGTCATTAAAAATGAATTTGCGCCAAAGCGCAGCTAATGAATAAAGAAATGTACTTTCTATGCAAAGTGTGAGAGTGTGACAGAGAGAGAGAGAGAGATGGAGAGTAAGAGAGAGAGAGTGAGAGAGAGAGTGAGAGCGAGAGCGAGAGCGAGAGAGTGAGAGAGAGGGTGTAATGTGTGTGCGTTGCTCCATGTGTGCGCTAGGACCCTCTGCAATCAATCAGTTGCCCAATTTCTGCCTCACTTTGCCCGAATGACCGAAGAGTCTGCTCGCTCATCTGTTTGTTTGTTTGTTCGCTTGTTTATTTGTTTGCCTTTCCCTTTGTGCCAGCGACATTTTCAAAAGCTCAGCTCAGCTCAAGCTCCATCACAGCCCCGTCTACTTTCGATTATACATTTCACATATTAGTGCAGGACGATAAAGAAATTGATTTCTGCCTTTCAGCAGCCACAGCCAGTCAACTTGACTCCCCCTGACTTCCCCCCTTCTCCATCTTGGCAGCACTCTCAACTCTCAAGTGTCCAGACTCGAAATTTGTGGACTGAAATTGGGTGCTTCGGCTTTTTATAGAAAATTGAGTTATTGCGCATCGAAAGGTTGAAAAGGTTGTCGCTTGTGGGCTACACTTTATTTGCTTTTGATATATTCTTTAGCAATACCCTGTGAACATTAAAGTGGACTCAGAATCCAAGAGAGCATGCTTAACTTGAAGTTTAAGTTGTCTGCATTTGGATAAGTTATTGGGTTGAATTGATATAAAGTAAAGATCGGCTTTAGTTGAAGGGAAATGTTGTTTAAAGGGGGAAAGTTGTTTAGAGCTTAAGCTTGATTGATTATTTTTTTTGATTGATTTTTATTGAAGCTATATAGATTTATTGAAATTAAAAACATTCATTATAAACAACGGGTAGGGATTATCATTAATATGAAGATACAAAACTCTCTTTAAACAGCCTTGAAGTCTCTTCTTCCTTTTCTAAATTCGATGTCAATTAAAGTTGTCATTTAAACTTCATGATCATAGTTCCTAAATGTTCTCAACATTTACATTTGTCAGAGCATAAATTTATTCATATAAACTCACGATGCAAATCTGATATTTACATATATATGTTATATTCATCTCCTTCTATATCTTTATCTCAACTTTTGTCAATTTCAAATTTGATCTCTAAAATACCTCATCAATTACTCATTCACTTGGGAAATCTCTTTCTCCTTCTCTCACCCTCTCTCTCTCTCCCCCTTGTTCCACAACATATTGTTGCTCTGCAGAATGTGCAACTTTTTAAATAAACATAAAAAAAAACTAAGGCAGGCAGACACGATGTCAAGCCGAAGCGCAAACAGACAAATCGGCAAGTGAAGAGCGTCGTCAATGTCAAGAAAACAGTTGGTTGCTTTATGAACATGTTCGCTAACAACGTTGTTTATATTGGTGACAGTCCCCCCCCTCCCTTCTCCCCTAATACCCCAAGGTTGTTACACTGACACACAAGCTGCAGCACACACACAGACACCCACACACACACACACACTCACGTAGAGTCGCAGGAGCAGCAACTAATGAAAAATCCCAAGGGATACGTCGATTGGGAGGCGGCTGTGATGAGGTCTACACAAACATTTGAGCAGCGCTGTCAACAACATGCCACGCAGACAGCAGCAGGCAGTGGGCAGTGTGGGGTGCGGGGGGGACAGACAAGGCAAGCAGGACACAGCGTACAAGCCGCAGGACACATGGCAGACAGGCGGACAGACAGTTGACGTATTTTGTTTATGTGCCATGCTGCGCACATTGATGACAGTCAAAATCTATCGGAAAGACAGCGGAGGGTATGATGGAGATGAGGGAGAGGGGGGAGGGGGACGTCACTTGGCAGCACGTGATGTCATTAGCAGCGGCAGACAAAACGCATTTGTCATAAAGCAGCGAAATGCCCCAAAAAGTTCGCCCAGGGGCGCCAAGAGCAATGGCAGCGAGGAAATGTGCAAGGGGGATGGAAGAGAGGGGAAGGGGGAGAAGCGGAGTGTAGCCAGTTGAGGTGGCACTACAAATGGAATTGGAAGTCAGCGCAGCCGCAACCGCAACGCGCATCACGCACGCACGCCAATCATCGTCAGCCTGTCAGCAGATAAGCGAGACGACAAGGCATGGTAGGAGAAGGGGGGAGGGGACAGCATCGATTGCAGTGGGAGATGCCGGCAGAGGCTGATCTATGCCATCGCCTGGTCGTTTATTGAAATTCCTTAATGAGCAGCAACGTCGCCACCGCCGCGTCAAGTGCAATGCAATTTCCGCCTCGAGGCTGCAATTGCAATTTGCATGGGCAATTTGCGTGCAGTTCAATTAAAACGCACACGAGCAGCCGCCTTCCTGCCTGCCCCACTGTGCACCGTCCAGCATCGAGTCCGAGTGCGAAAGAATCGTAATTGCAGCTTGCTCGCCGGCCAACGTGTCGTATGCGCAATCAGCAAAAGTGACAAATTGACTTTTGCGCCGCGTCGCCGCGTTACTTGTGCTTGTTTGTTTCTTTGCCCGTCCGCATAAGCGACTGTCTGCCGTCTGTCGTCTGCTGTCTGCTGTCTGCACTGGCTGTTGCCAATTACCGCTAATGTTGCACAGTTGCCGCATCCACATAAAATTAATGATAAGCGCGCTATAAAAGAACTTTTACTGCTGGAACAGAGAGCAGAGAACGTGGAAGCAACAGCTGAGCCGGCAGCGCCAGAAAGGTTATGTCACAATAAAATTAAATCCAACAAGCGTGAAGTAGGTGAAGCAACACCCCCCTCCCCCCTCTCTTGACAGGTTTCTTGCGACAGCAAATTGAAAACTTTCGCTCGGGTTTACGACTTGTGCTGCGACAGCGATGACTTTAACTAATTGCCTGGCATTTAATTTGTTGCTTAGTCCAGCTAGTTCCCCCTCCCTCCTCCTCGTTCCCCTGCCTTATCGGGGCTGCACATTAGCATATTTAGCTTTAATGCGCTGTGTAGTTGTTTATCCGGCGGTATAAGCGCACCAAATGCCTGAATATAAAAGTCTTATATCAATCTTGCGACAACTTGATGTCCCTTTTCCTTTTCCTTGTCGTTGTCACTGTCGCTCGAGCTGAGCTCAGCTCAGCCTCTGTCTTGGGGCAAAAACTTTGAAGAGTAGCAAACTGTAAAGTCAGTCATGGGCGTGGCAGGGGAGTGAGGGCTAACTCTGTTTGCCAAGTCCAAGTCACCGGGCGACGCACCTTGGCTTCAGTCTCATTTCTTTCTCTTCTTTCACTTCTTCTTCCTTTTTTCATGAATAAATTGCGCAGAATTTATGTGCAAAGTTTTGTGTGTGCCAACGCCAAAGTCGCAGTCGCAGTTGCAGATGAAGCGGGAGTAGGAAGAGGGAGCAATGAAAGTGGCTAGCGGAGTTTAGATGAATCTGTTTGGCTTAGTCTGATGAGTTATCTGCACAAATGCAGCAGGGGAGGGTGAGGTTACTGAAGGGAAAGGTGCCTTCGAGTAGGCGGCGGAATTGTTGAATTTATGGCTGAAATGTTAATTGAGCACAGGGTGGGGTAGTGTAGAGGCAGGCTAAGACAGGGAAGGAGGCGTGGCAGCCGCCTGCAAAGTTGGAACATTGCAGCAGCAACGCATCAAAGTTTTTTTGCAACTTCAAAAAAGTTGCAAGTGGCCAAGCAAAGTGGAAGAGCAATGTGTGAGAGGAAGAGGGAAAGAGAGACAGAGTAAGGGAGAGAGGGAGAGGAGAGAGAGAGAGAAAGAGTTGCAGTCGAGTGCGATGCGTGCGTCCAGCACGTACACACACACACACGGCGAGGCCAGTCAAAGTTTCAACGAAAACATTGTTGTCAATTGAAAAACAAAAGTATTCATATGTTTGCGGGCGCTTCAAACAGTTTCGTGGCAGGCGCCTTGAAGTGCTGAGAGGCCAAATTTGTATAGCCTTTTACTATTAAATAGGGGTATATTAGCTATGTCAAAGATATTTAACAGGCAGAAAGAGGCTTGGCAGACTGCACAAAGTAGATGTCGATATAGCCAAGTCCATCGATCTATATGTCTGTCTATCTGTCTGTCTGTTTATCTGTCTATCTATCTGTCTATCTGTCTGTCTCTCTGTCTGTCTATCTGTCTATCTGTCTGTCTGTCTGTCTGTCTGTCTGTCTGTCTGTCCGTTCGTCCGTCCGTGCGTCCGTCTTTCTGTCTGTTGCAAACTGCACTCTCAGTTTTTTGGCTATATTCATGAAACCTAGCGCACATGCTTCTTATTACTGCACTTTGGAAATAAATCGGAACGATCCGGATTGTACCGATATATCATTTAGGTGCCATACAAACTATCGGCATTTGGTTGATAATTGTCAAGGTGTTGTTGCCAAATTAGCTGCATCGTACTTTTCTAACTTGCCTATTCAATTTCATCAGAATCAAACCACTATAACCTAAAGTTGCCATGGGAGCAATCTCTCGTATTGGAAGTTTTTATATGAAGATCAACTTTGATTTTAAAGGTTACTTTGCTTATCAGTGGCAATCAAGTAAAGACTACATTATAAATCACTATAACAGAAAGGAAAAGGGCAAGCCTTTATTGCAGCCTTTACTCAAAATTGTAGATAATTTTTAAAAGCATTAAAATCTCTGTGGATTTTTGGTTGCACTGCAAACAGTTTCATAGCAATCAGCCAGCTGGGCACCGTTTGCTATTGTTGCTTAGCATCGCGTTGGCAAGCGTGTAAGGATTAAGATTTACGCAGTGTCGTGCCAAATGGGAAGGAAGGGCCCAGAGAGGAAGCTGAAGGGGAAGGGGAAGGGGAAGGAGCTGCTTGCCCAACGGCAGTGTGAGCCAGCTCTGACACATGGGCGCTTCATTTCCGACAATCCAAGGCTCAGGCACAGCAAGGGGCGAAGGGAGTGGGGGAGTGTAGGCTGTGGGCAGCCCGGCCACGCCCACATGCCCACAAAATGTTAACCGCAAGCCAAGAGCAAGTCACACCCGCACCCGCCCCGCACCCGCTCTCGACATTGTGTCGTAGTCGACGTCTGCGACGACGTTGACGACGACGACAACGACGACAGCGACGACGACGACGGCAACGCAGGCAACGCATTGTGGTCGCTACGTAATATTGCTGAAAACCGCAGAGAGACGCAGCAGTAGCACTACCAGCAGCAGCAGCAACATTGCGTATACATAATATTTCAGCATTTTGCGCTCAGGCAACAGCGCAGCACGCTTCGTTGCGCCAACTGCTGCTGCCGTCTCTGCTGGTGGCATCGTCGTGGTCCCGGCTTCCTTCTCAGCTGCTCTGCTCTCTGCGTGCCTCTGCGTGTGTGGTCTACCATTATCTGTCTGGGAAGCCATTAATTTTTCAAGATTGATCCGGTATGCAAATTACTTACACAGAATGTGTACGAGCGCCAGCAGCGCTTCCTTTACTACTTTGCTCCGCTCTCTATTGTGTCTTCTATGCCCGTGCCTCCCTTCTTCTCTTCTTTCCTCTCTGTGTAGCTGTCTTTCTCCCTGTGTGTGTGTGTGTTCGGGGGCACCAAATGTGCCTGCCTCAAAATTTGCTGGCTCGTTTTTCAGCATTTTCTTTTGCTATTTTACTTTTTCCCCACACTCCACATTGTTGTTGCTGTTGTTGGGCGTATCTAATTATGTGGGCGTGGCCTTAAAGGCGACGCACAGTTTAACAGTTGCGCGGCCTTCTTCCCTCTCCCTCCCCTTTTACCATTGCATAATTATCGCATTGGCATTGATTTAATGCTCATAAATTGCTCGGCTGCATTCCGTTTTTAATTACACTTGAATGCACTTTTCGCGTCTGCTACCGCCGCACAGCCGTTGCACGCACTTCATGCAACAATTTGCCGCACACTTTGCACCCGCCAAGTGGGGCAAACGCGTAACAAAATGGCACTCAAAACTCAAGTTTAACAGTCGCCAATTCGGGCAGCTTAAAGTAGGAGGATATTTAAATTTGGGGTTGATCTATGCATGAAGGTTTTAGAATGTTGAAGATTGAAGCTAATATAGTAGATAAGGTATGCCTTTAATACATTGTCCCATTATAGATAAGAAGTAAATAGAGAAAGATATTTGACAAGTTGCTAAATACGTGTTTTCTGCTTGCGACTAGTTACTGCAATTGGAGATATTTCTATATACATTTTTTATGAATAATTAATATTTGTAATTCATAAAAACTCTCAGTTAATTTTTCTTTTATTCATTTATTTTTTCATTTAAAATTTGAAGGCTGAGGCTGATGCAAATCCAAACAAACAACAGGCTAGCGAAAAGTGATGTTCCTTCTATGCTGCTGCATTCTCTGGAGACTCAAACAGGTGATATAGCTGTGTAAGAACCCAGTAAGCATTCTCATGGAGGCACTTAAAAGCCATCTAGGCAATCTAGTCATAGAGAGTAATGTACTTTGCTAAATCTGCGAATTAAAGTCCGAAAGATCAAAGCATATATTGACAATACTGTCCAGCACGGGCTCTCAAAAGTATCGTTGCTTCTCGTGGCTTAAGTAAAGATAAAGTCGACTACTGCAGGCAATATTTTAAATTTTCTTAGAAAACCGCCCGCTCTAATCACAATCAAAGGGTATAATAGATCTACACAGCCACAATACATCTTCCCCACAACCAATATTAATAATAATAAGATGCGTTTTAAAGTTCTTGTTCTTCAAGTCGAATGGCAAAGCATTATCTGCAGCTGGCAGCGTCTCTTAGGCGCAGGCCCACTTCAGCTCAAGAGCCTGTGACGAGTCCCTCAGCGCAAGTGAGTCTTTGTGTGCCTGCCTGACTGTATGTATGTGTGCATGTGTGTGTACTTGTGTGTGTGTGTGCTTGTAGCACCGAAATGACAAAGATCACTTAACGGTTGGGCAATGTTAAACAAAAGTCTGTGGCAACATACTAAATGCAATGTGGATGAGAATGATTATGATGATGAGGGTGCTGTTTGCAGTTTGCTTACAAGGCAATACGAGCAGCATGTACACACACTCACACACACACACACCTAGACAGGGGCAAACACAACACAGAGGCAAACAAACAAAACGCGAAACTAGCAGCCGCAGTTCTCGTTAACACATCGTGATAACAATCAAAGCGAACAAAAGCCTAGCACAACAACAGCAACAACAACTACAGCACAACAAACAGTTAATAGTAAACAGGGACAGGTACAGGCTGAGGGAGTGAGAGAGGGGAGCAGGGAGGTAAACGGAACATCATCAGCAGAGGCAACAACATGGTCAAAACTGGCAGGCTTTGTAGCTGCCGTTCAGGATATTTTTCGGTTGGAGGCGGGCAAATCTGGACAGTGGCTGGGCAGGGCAGGGAGAGAGCGTAGGGAGAGAGTGTAGACTGCTGCAGGAAGCGACGCGCGTCGAGTGGAGCGCGACGAGCCGCAACGCGTTATCTTTGGCTCAGCTTTGCATAAATCAACGTGGCACACACAATTTTTTCTCTCCTCTCGAACCGAACTCAAGCGTTAAATTGCTCTCAATGTGTGTTGTTGTTGCTGTTTGCTATTGTCTGCGTGTGTGTGTGTGTGTTTGTGTTTGTTTGTGTGTGTGCGTGTTGGACAAATTATCTAAGAAATGGCTCACGTAAAATGCCAAAACAAAATTAACTTTAGCCGCGGCTGGTGGCACGTGGGGGCACTTGGCAGTTGGCCGCTGGCGTGTGGCATGTGGCAAGTGGCAAGTGGAATGCGGCAGGCATACGGGAAGAGGGCAACTATACAAAATCAGCGCTGCAGCAACAATAATCAACGGCAGGCAGAATACAAAACTGTACAGCAAACAAAACACGTCGACGTCCATTTAATTGGTTTACCCACACACACACACACAGACACACACAAAACCCTCGGGATATGTACACGTTTCTATCCGCGAGTCTATCTGTGTGTGTTTGTTTGTGTGTGTGTGCATTGCATAAATTACATGAGATTTACAAATAAATTACGCGCATGCAAAAGGCGGCGCTCTTCACGTGCACATAGCCACGGGAGGGGGCGGCAGCGGGGGCGTGGCTTTTGAATTTTGTAAGTACAACGAGTTAATTTCTTCTGTAATTGACTGTGGGCTGCCAGTGTAAGTGTGCCATGAAAAATATACGCAAAACAAAGGGGAATATTTGGCATTACGTATACGCCAGGGAGGCGTTTGAAGATTACGATATGGCGCGGCCTTTTCAACATGCAAACAATAGCTTGTTATAACTAACTGAAATCTGTTAACTCTGATTAGTTGTCAAGATTATTTTATTTATTAAAAGGTAGTAGGCTCCCCACGGCAGTTCATGTTCATGCGTTGCAAATGGTCGGAAGGGGGTAACTTCTCGTTGAGTTCTTACTTTCTTTACTTTCCAAAATGTTTTGTACCACAAAATCCATCTCCTACAACATTCTGCTGTTCTTGTCTATGGTCCTGAAGCCGATATTCCCAATGTTGCATAGAATCCTGTTGCTGATGCTCTGACCGATATTGCTGCCATTTCTCCTGCCATATCTTCCTCCTCTGTTGCTGTCCCAAATGATCCCTTAGATGGCGCTGCTCCTCCTGCTGCTCCTCCTTTTGCCGTTCCTCCTGTTGCCGCTTCTCCTGCTCCATTCTCAACTGCTCAAGTTGAAGCTGCTCCAGTTGCTTCTCTATTGGAACATGCTGATGCAGCGTATCTGGCATTACTTCCTTCTGTTGAAGCTCCTCCACCTTTGGCTTGAGTTCGATGCCACTATCGAAGTTTTCCTTTCCCAGCACTTGTTGGTGATTATCGGTGCCAGGTAACTCTTCCGATTCAGCCAATGCCAAAGTCAGCAGTGCAATTTTGCACAACATAATAAGCTAAAAGCATGATGGAGGAAAACTCGGATTAGAAATGGAAACTACCAAAAATACCCTACAGTACCATGAGCTTCATGTTAACTTGGTTTAATTAAGTTCACTTCTCACAGCTTCGCCGCAGAATGTTTATGCTAAGGCAGCCGATCGTCAATTTATGCGATTTATAATTTGATTTTGTTTTGTTTTTGCTGTCTTTATGCTTAATGTTCTTTTGGGTTTTAACCTATTGCGTCAAATTAATTCCCACGGTGCACTGAGGTGATACAGCAAAGTTTCCAATGACATTCGTTCTGATAAGCCTCAAAAATTTCGGGCTGACATATTCTTCAGATTAATCTCATTTTAAATGAATTGTGAGTCAAGAACTTGATGAAAAGTAAACAGATTTGACTTATTCCGATCTGAGTTCAGCATTGCACGCAAAGAAGATCAGGCTTGGGATATTTCCCATTAGAAATATTAACTTTTTAGCAAGTTTACTTTTCAGATATCAGAGACTATAAAAGCTGATTTTTGGGCATTTAGGAATTTTTAATTTTTTTTTAGGCCACGAGGTAAAATTATGTTTTGATATTAAATATGTATGTTACTTAGTATGTACAATATGAGTTATGCTGAAATAAGATTGTATTGTCAGCTGCCAGATTGAATGTGATTCAGAGTATTCTAGACAAGAACATAAAATAGGGATCAGCAAAGGTTATCACATTTCTTTCTTTATTTAAATTTAGATTATTAAATTTCATCATTCCATTAGATTAAAATTTCATCATTCCCAAATGTTCTAGAGCTCTTAAAGATTAGAAAAAAACCCCACAACCGAAACGCGCTGAAAATAAATCATTACGTGTGGAATTTTTGCTACTTCTTGTAGCTCTTAAACATCCGAAAAAAATCCCTCGCAATTGCCCCGCTGTAAAAGCTCAACGCACTGGAAAAGCCCGAGAGTCTTTAATCAATTGAATCATCAATCAATTGCGAGGGAAATTAGCTCAGTTTATGGGAATTTAGGTATTAGGCGCATTTGTTGCGGCGCACTGGAGGATTGATATGTCGGGGATTAGATTGTATATGACGATTGTGTGTTCCATTTAATATTTCAACCGCAAGACAATTGCTCTTAATAATCTTGGATAGGCGCATGTTATGAGTGCCGTCATCGAGGACACGCCGAGCGCAAATGTCGCTGAGTTTTAATTTATGCGCACTCGCACAAACACACACCCGTACATACACCCTTTGGGGTATCTATGTGTGTGTGTGTGTGTGAGTGTGTCGCGGGTTTTTCATCGACATTTAATTGAAAATAACTCAAGCGTGTCAGCAACGCGCGCGGTTAATGAGCGAGAAACTCGAATGTCTGTCGCGACTGCCATTGCCACCGTACTTTTTCCACTCCACCCTCTCTATCTCTCTTACTCTCTTTCTCTCTCTCTCTCTTGTTCGCCCTTAGCCAAGCATTCACCCTCTCTTTCACGCTATATATGGTACATGTCTGGCGACTGGGCGCTTTTTGCCAGCACGTGAATGACATCAATGACAGTGAAAAGGCGTTTTTCTGCACTTAATGAGCACGACTGGAGGGGATGGCGGAGTATAACAGACAGTTACACACACACACACACATATACACGAACTTCTCACACACATAGACAGAAAACGCATTCACACCCGCCTCCCTTCGGGCAAAAGCTAAGCAAGTTTTTTTCTTTTGGCTTTTTATCTGCGTGTGACAAGTTTATTTATGTGTCTGAAAGGCAGCGAGATGAAGAAAACGATGAAACTTAAAAGACATCATCCGGCATGGTACTATATACATATATCTATATACATTTTGTGTGTCATTACGCTACGAATTCAGGCTATGGCCATGGAAAGTTGGGCGAGGTGAAAGCGAAAAGAAGTGAGCAAAGCATGAGATCGGCTGCTGTCAAGCGAATTGAATTCCAAGCATATTTTCGGCATTCATTTTTCCGGCATGCCGTAATAAATAACCGTAAACTATGCAAATATTTATTGTATGCTCACAAAGACATCAAAGTCACAATGGAATTAAGTAAATATACACTGCAAAAAAGGGTTGAGCGTGTGCTGAGGCTGAAGACTGCAAAGAATTACCTTATCATTATTCAACAAATGCGATATTTATTACAGATTTATTAAATAAACAAAAAAATCAAGTCAATCATCTGCAGAATGGCTAATAATTTAAAAGCGCCAGCCGGAAAGTAGGCAACGTTTTTAAAAATTCTTATCAAAACTAAACCTTTCTTTACAACTTTTAATGGGCGGTGTTGAGTCATTGGATGCCGTTCTTTATCGCACTAGCGTTTTAAGCATATCTCCTCCCTCCTTTCGTGCACCTTCTAATGCATTTAACTGTGCCCACCTGAAAGTATGCAACGGAAAATTTGAAGCCATTTGCTTTGCTCGAGCTGCAACAAATCAAATGAAATGAAATAATTATTCAAATATTATACAACTCACACAATTCATAGGCCACAAACACGCATGACACGCCCACACACATCAGTCTCCCACACACACACACACATACACAGATTCAGTGAACATTCATCAGGGTAGTCAAGCGCCAGAACACGCTCGAATTGGGAACAATATTAAACTTTAGTTATTTATATTAAAATTTTGCTTTATTGATGTGGTTGTTTATATTTGGGGTTTTATTCTTTCTCTGCTTTTTTTTATTAACGTGGCGGTTTAGTTTTTGCCAAGCTGTTGCCCAGTTTAATATGCCCGAGCACACACACACACACACACACTCGCACTTTGAACTAACTGTTCAGCCATATAAAGCATGTGGGGAATCGCATTTCGCATTTCTTTTCTGCTCAGCTTGACCTTTTCTAGCCCCTGCCCCAGTTCGATTCCTCAATTTTAGCCTTGTTTTGTGCATGTGTTTGGCAATTTCCTGGACGACGAACGAGTTGACCACAAAAAAGAAGAAGAAGCAGAAGACGAAGGCAGAAACGAAGCCAGAAATAAAAAGCAAATAGAAAAAAAGCACAACGAGCTGCAAATAAAAACCAAACCCAAGCAATCAACAAATACATTTCAACAGCACCTTATAAAAGTATTTGAACCTTATGCTGACCAAATTTTATCGCATTTGACACACACACACACACAGTCGTACACCCTCGCACACACACACACAGAGACAGCAACACTTTGGCATTGATTTTGGCTTTTATTAGCTTGAGCAGCCGCAGCACAGAGAAAGAAGAAGAAGTTGCCAAGTCGCACTTGACTTGACTTCAGCGTGGCCTCTCGTTGTTGCTCGTTTCGTTCCTCCTCCTCCCGCCACTTTCCCTCTACTGCTGCTTCTCTATTCTCTACTCTACTCTTCTCTACTCTTCTCGCCCCCTCCATCCACACTTCAGCTTCAATTGCCCTAATCCATTGCAAAGTCGGCGTGGGATCACGTACAGCACTCACAGCGAGTATATCTTTTTAAAAACATTGTTAAAGTTTTTGCTTTGCTTTAGTTGTGCTGCTGCTGACCCCACCTCATCCCCCGCATACTACCATGTGTCGTGTGTGTGTGTATATCTTTTTTTATTATTGAATTCGAGTTCAATTTGTTTTTATTGATTTGCCATTTTGCACTAGCCCAGCGAGATGTGACGGAAATTGTCAATGTTTTACAATAGTTGCAGGCAGCACTCGTTACCGCTACCTCTTTCCCCTCCCCCTTCCTCCTGCCATGCGCGACATCATCATGGCTTTTTGAGTTTTATGTGCACTTGATAAAATTTCAATAGTGAAGCACGCCCTGCCTGGCATGCTTTCCCCCATTCACCCCCTTGAGGGTGTGGGATCTGTTCTTTCTCGCGCCCGTTTGACTTTCTGGGCTGCCTTTAGTTTTATGTGATATTAAAATTGATAGCAAATCGCTGCTGATCCTGCTCCTGCTCCTCTTCCTGCTCCCTCCCCTTCCCTGCTGCTGTTGCAGTTCAAGTGCGTGGCAAGGCAGAGACTTTGAAGAGAAGGCGGGGAAGATTGACTTTTATGGTGCTCAGCAGCGTCCCGTCGCTTTGGCAAATTGATTTTCATGCGAGTTTCAATAAAGCCAATTCCATATTGCGCATACGCACTGTGTGAGCGTGTACGTCATGGAATGCTTTATGCTCCCTGCATGCTTGACATTGTTTGCACATTTTCATAAATGCAACACACAAAAAAGTAGTAGAAGAAAACAATATGTGACATGGCAAATAGTACAAGCAATATCATGCCAAGACGAACTAGCTTGAAAAGGGGACAAAGCAAACGAATAACAATGGCCTTTATTGAAGCCTAAATAAGGCCTGATTCATTGTGAGTCGGAGAATGCCTTGTGTAGAACTATTTTAATACTATTTCAATAATGTTTTAATACTATTTGAATAACATTTTCCAACACTTTGTATACCCTTAAATAAAATATATTTATTTTGGGCATAATTTTGTATGAAGAGCAGTCTTGGTTTTAGATATAACTTATCAATGGCAAAAAGAGTAAAACAATATTCAATATATAGCTTCCCCATTTCACTTAAGTCGGACAACCATATCCTATATACTTGTAGGTACAAATTTAATGCCATTTCAATAATTTTTCAACTGAATTAAAGTCGAATTTTTCTCTCTACTTATTTGCGAGCTGCAGCTGACAAACGCATTTAGCGACTGTGTTGTTTGGTTTGAACTCGGCGCAGGGTGTCATAGCGGGGCAGCAACACCAACGCGCAACAACAATAACAACAATAACGAGCTGAACAAGACAAGTGACACAAACACGACTAATGCAATAAAACGCGCAACAATGTGTGAAGTTGAGCGTTCGAATTTCCAAGTGCATTTTCCATTTTCCACACATTTCCACATTTCCATACATGCAGCCCTGCAACGCTGATGCTGATGCACAACTGCAGCGTCCTGCTGCCGGCTGCCAGAACAAAGAAGCAGCTCACACACACACACCCCACACACACCTCCTCCGCACACATTCACAGTGGCGCGAACAAAAGCCAAACCTCGACAAACGCGTCCGTGTGGGCGGCTTTATAGGCGTGGCAGCGTGTATAATTTGCGATTTATGAGCGCCATGTTGACAGTGAGAGGAGTGAGGGGCGGACAGTGGGATGGGCAAGCAACTGTAACACGTGCTGTGCATCGTCTAATGCGGCTGACAAACACCTACGCACACACACTCACGCACACGCACACACACACTCATTGACTCGCACACACACGCAGTTAAGCACGCAGCGGAACTTGCACAATGTGTCAAATGTCATATATGTGTCGCGTTAATAAATTCACTCAAATGTTTCAATGCGCCCGCTGGCATAATAAAATGTGCTCCGGCACCGGCAAACAACAAATCTATAGCCAGCCCCCTTTCCCCTTCCCTCTCTCCACTCTTCCTGTCTGCCATCTCGCATTTCTTTCACATGATTTGCTCTCCACACCCTACTCCATCTCTGCTGCTGATGCTCTCATTCAATTGTCATTGACAAATACCAGACAAATCCCATTGGAGTCGAGAATTGCCAACATGTTCGGCTTGAATTTCATTTGTATCGATTCCCCCATGCGCCGAGGCCAGCAGGGAGTGACGTTGGAGCGATCTTGGCTAATTGCGAATGGAGCTAAGAAGTAAAGTCATTTGCATGAATTAAAAGAGTGGGGAGAGGGAGGAAGCGGGTGGAGTGAAAGGAGCGTAGTGTGTGGAGCAACAGAAGGGAAAAAACATATGTTGTTTAATTGGTTTTAAATTGGAAGACGGGCATAAATTATAGATAATTAGAATGTCCTCGTACATATTTGAAATCGTTAAATTTATATACAATATTTAGCTTTTATATAACAAATGTGGAATTTTTGGTGCTCTGCACACAATTCTAAATATATAAATTAAATAAATAAATTAAACACAAAACATCTTAATTGAATCTTCCTCGTTCCACAACAAAACAAGATTCTCCTTGTGCTAACTTCAGTGCAGCCCCATGTCGGTATCTTCTAACCAATTTTTTAATTTCAACATAATATTAATATACGTTGGGTTAATTCCTCGACATATTGTACACATATCTTATTCCATTTATATTATATTTATATCTTATTCCAAAAGAAAATAATATTTTTCGGTTTTTATCGCTTGAACTTTTTTTACTCTTTCCTTCTCTTGTTTAATTCCAAAAAATGTAAAAAATATTTTAATTCAATGAAAAATTAATTATTAAATTATTTTACAATTTTTTTCCTGTAAATATACAATTTCTCAAAAATTAATGCTCGTTTCCTTTATACAATCACCCATTTCAGCCTTAACTTTTTGCGCAAGCATTCTCGCCATTTGTGATTTTTTTTACTCTTTCCTTCTCTTGTTTAATTCCAAAAAATTAAAAAAGCTATTTTAATTCAATGTAAAATTAATTATTAAATTATTTTGCAATTTTTTTCCTGTAAATATACAATTTCTCAAAAATTAATGCTCGTTTCCTTTAAACAATCACCCATTTCAGCCTTAACTTTTTGACAGCAAGCATTTCTCACGCCATTTGTGAACCTTCATTTTCCCCTTTGACCTTCCTACTGCCATCATATCAAGCGATTTATTGAGCATTATAATTGTTGTACAATTGCAATAATGTGAAACAAAGGCGCAGTCAAATGACTTAAGCCATTTGGAAATTACAAAGCCCATTAAGTGCATACAATGGACGCCAATCATAATGTTCAAGGCGATGTCAGGGCGTAATGATACACAAAAATAGCCAATAAATGGCCCATTATGCTGCGAACAAGCTATGTAAAACTGCCTGGCCATTATAAGGAAAACAACTGCAGAGACTACAGATACATTATACACTGAGAGAAAGGAAGAGGGAGAGAGGGAGTGGAGCCTACTCTTGATACTTATTGCAAGGGGCTGGCCAAATGAACTGCAAATAATGCCGAAGGCGGCATATAAATAGTCGATAAAATATATAGAGGACCATGCCCATTGCAGATGTGCATGAATTTGTCATTGAACTCGCTCGTTTACTCAGTCTCCCTCTCTCTTCTTTCCTCTCTCTCTTTCTCTTACTCACACGACTTAAGGAATAACTTTGGGTCGACTCAATTCCGCCTTCGTTCCACCTTCCCGGGCAAATCTATTTAATTGCAAAATCACAGCCAAAACTGGGCAAAACGTTTTGTTTGCTCATGTGCGAATGTCAGTGTGTGTGTGAGTTGTGTGTGAGTTTGTTTTCCTTTAGCTGATTTTTCTTGGCTTTGAAGCATTCTGCGGTGCCTTGCCAAGTTTCAGGCAAACGCGGCGAACCTGAGCCGGATGCAAGCGAAATGAACCAATGGCAATGGCCAAGCGAAGCAGAGCAGGGCAGAGTATCCTCGTCAGTGCCATCATCATCATCATCATCATCAGCAGCATCGGGCCAACTGCTCGGCTCGGCTTGGCACACTGGCTAAGCAAGCCAGCAGCAGCAGCACAGAAGACTACAACAAAAGTGCATAAATTTAATGCGGATTTTGGCAAGCGCTGCGACAACGTCGATTCACGTGCCAAAGTTGGCCTCCTCAGCACCCCAGCAGCAGCAGCAGGAGCAGAGCAAGGAATCCCAGTGCCAAGTCGCGGCCCCGCCAGCAGACAAGTTCAACACACGAATGCGAATTTGGCCGACGGATTTGGACTCGGACACGGCACTTGGAACGTGGGACATATCTGCAGGCGGGAGCTCCATGAAATTCTATGCATTTCCGTGTTGGCATTTGTCGCTGCCACATTGGGAAGGGGCGCACAGTGGGGCAAGTGCGTGGGAAAGTTGAACAAAAGAAAAAGAAAAAAAACTAGATAACTTTAATTAAATTAAATAAGATTGATATTATATTACGATCTTTCTCAATTTTTGTTGTATAAATGAAGATTTTTAAATATTAAATGTTTTATTAAAATTAAATTTAATTAACGTAAAATATCCAAAATTTCAAAGTTATGCTTTTCTATTTTTAATTGATTTTTATAAATGATTTATCTATCAATATCTTTTCTCTAATTCAGTCTTCTTCGGAAATAAAATTATATTAAAGAAATAAATAAAACATGAATACATATTTATATATCTAATAATGTGTTTTAAATTTAATAGTCTATATTAGTTATAAACATAATTTCTGAAATTTCATTTTATACAATTTGTTTTCAACAATTTGTTTATGAAAGCAAAACAACAAGATAAATAATCAAAGTTGGCCTTTTTTGTGACAGCAATAAAACTTCTCTTATTCTGTTATCAGTTTAAAGATTTCTTTAAAAATAATAATGTGCCATACAATACTGTTGATGCAGATGAATCCACGTGCAGAGTCGCGTATTTTCTTCGAGTACGAGACCATTGGGGAGTGCATCAGCTCCATTTGTCGCATCTATGTGAAGAGTCTGCAGCGCTGCGATGAAGAAGACTGCGGAATCGACATACTACAGCTGTATAACTTTCTCGATGACTTCAAGGACATTGTCTGCCTGGTGCACGCGAAGGAGAAAGCAATACCTATGTGCCCCACAACAAGAAGTGGATCAAGGAGCAACTCTACAAGCTGCTTGTACTGAGAGAAAGTGTCTAAGCTCTGAAAATATAGACTGTACTTCGCTCATTTGAATTGGCAAATTGTGTAGAAATGTGCCCACTGTGCGGGGCTGGCTTAGCAAAGGCCTATCCACTCAGCGCCGCTGTTGCATGCGCTCTCCTCCTCCCTCTCTCTAGCACTCACTCACTCTCTTTTAGTGTGCACTCGTTTCTCTCTTTGTCTGCCCCGCTTCGTCATTTGCTCAGCGTGTGCATTATAATTTGAGTGGCATGTTGAGAGTGGCTTTTGTTTTGCTTTTAATTAGATTTACATTGGCCACTTTTCAGTTGCGGATGCCACGGTTCCAGCTCCAGCTCCAGCTCCTCTCTCTCTCTGTCTCTTTCTCTCTTTGTATCTGCCTTGCTCTTTCATCAGCCTAACAATCGCAGCGCTTTGTTTATTTTGGCGCCTTCTGCACTCTTTGTGCACCTCGCTCTCCCCTCGAATGCAGCACGTTGCACATAGACAACAACTGCCACCACAGCACCCTGCACCCTCCTCCCCTGCTGTGATTGCCTGTTCTTTTCTTGTTTTTCGTTTTCTGTTTCGTCGAGTTATTTTCAACAGCTTCACTTTTTGCACTTCCGCTTTGTGTGTCACTAATTGCTTTTGTGTTTCAGTATTTACAATTGTTTTGATTCATTTCTGGTTCGGTGTATCTCCCTGCCTGCCACGCCCTCCCTCCCCTCCACTGCCTCCTTCCCCGGGCAGACTGCACTGCGTGCTTAATTAAATGCACTTTGAGTGTCGTCGAGTCTCTGCACCATTGTCCAGACACATCCATCGCCTCTAGGCCTTCGTCTCATGTTCTGCCCGCCCTTCCTGCCTCTCCTCTCTCTCTTTCTATCTGTCTTTCTCTCTCTCTGGGTCCAACTAATTTCATTCTCTAATGAAATTATACGAAACTACAGTGCATTTTCACGCTGCATTCCTAATTGGCACAAACACAAAACATGCACAAATTCTCATTTTATTGATTCTGCTTGCAGCCCAATTAGTTATGAGACCCCAAGGTGGTCACAAGGAACATGACAAGCAGTGCAACTAATTGGCCTCCCATTGATGCCTTGCATACAATCTGCAGCATGTTTATTAAATATTTGGCCAATCTACGGAACTTCCGATCTCTGTCTTATTTGAGCAGCAAATGAGCAGACGAGCTCGGGCAAAGTTGAGAAGAATAATATCGCGTAATGCTGCTGATGATGCTGCTAATTCAAAACCGGAAAAGCTTTTAACCAATTTACATAATTCGCTAAAGAGTTCCATGGCTCGAGACTCATCCAACTTCTCAGCGCATCCCAATCGCATCCAAGTCGCCGTCCAAGTTGCGTCCAAGTCGCTTACTCGAGTCATTTTTCTTGCGCCGCAGAAGGACGAGAAGCAGCACAAGAGCGAAGGACATTTTTAAAGAAATTAATTAATGAAATGTTGATTAACTTTTGCCAGCCAGTCGAGCCAGTCGAGCCAGGCTGAGTCGAGTTGAGTCGAGTCGACTTGGTTGCCTGGCACCGGGGGCGCCTGGCTGACCAGCCCCGAGTTGTGGCGCCTCAAGGGGTGGCAGCGCTGCGGCGTCTGAGATTTATGTCGCGGCATTTGTCATGGCAAAGAGTAAACAAGCGCTGGGCGTAACGCTTTCTGTGTGGGCGTGTCTGGGCCTGCGATGCCGGGGCGTGCGCATAATCCGCAAAATAATGCGCACCAAAGCTATTTACAATTCGTGAAATTTATTTTTAAAAAAGTGTTGCCACACCAACGTCAAGTGGAGCGGGAGGGGATGCAGAAGGGGTGGGGAGGCTGTCTGGATTTGGATCTGGGTCTGAGCTAATTAGCGTGAATGCTCCCAAAAACGAAATGCCATTTGAAATGCGAAGTTTCCAAGCTAAAGGGGTCGCAGCTTATTTACCCTTGCAGATCCAATTAAGGCGGTACAAGGTATCAGTGGGAAGTGTATGCTGTGAATTAGTCACGAATTTGGCAGCAAGAAGTTGTCGATTAATTTACAAAACGAAGATTTGACTCTTGTGCTAATTAGAGCTTTAGCGTTTGTTTATTGTTGAAGAGCTTCGAGCGAGAGCTTTAATGTGCTTTTAGTCCATCTTATAAACTAAAGAGGCTTACAGTTTTTGTGCTAATAAAAGCTTCAAGTATTTGCATAAAACGAGAGCTTTAATGTGCTTGAAAGTGTCTTAAAACCAAGACCTATGGCTAATAATTGAATTTTGTTTTGATTAGACCTTCAAGCATTCGTTTATTGGCGCAGGAGCTTAAAGCAAGAGCTTTAATGTGCTTTAATGTATGTCGCATAATGCAGCTCCAAGGTTAAAAAGTGAATTTGAGTGCTCTAAATAGAGCTTTAGGCATTTGTTAATTCTAGCAGAGCGGTTTATTGCGAGAGCTTTAATGAGCTTTTAAGGCTTGACATTGAAATAGCTTTATTGACGAGCTTTAATGAACTTTTAGCTTTGCATTAAGAGCATGTTTAATAAATTTATTTGTTTTTCAATTAAGTCTTTAATGAGCTTTCAAGCTTATTTCCATTAACAAATTTGCTTTACTCAGGTTCAGTAATTCATTAACTTTATTCGTCGATTAAAGTTGCCTTGAGCTTTCAAAGTTGTATTAAAGATTTCCCGACTTAACTTATTTTACAGTTTTAATCCCTACAGAAAACAATGTTGATGAATCTCCTGAAGTTTCTCAACAGCTTTTCGGCGACGATATGGCAAACGATATGCCATCAATTACTCACACCCACTCACGGAAAGGGTATTCAAACGCATTTGCAATTCGTGCAATGCGATTAATCATTGTTGCGGGCGCTTTGTTGAGCCCATTCAAAGTGGGGCGGTGGGGGAGGATTGCGTGCGGGGAGAGGGTGCTATCGGGGTAGCGACAAGAAACTCGTCAAGCTGTTTTGTGCTTGATTGATTTATGTATTCGAGCCCATTGTTCTGTGGGCCCTAATTAGTTTGACCAGGTGGCTGAGCTTGGCACGACATGCAGAGGAGACTTGAAGACGGTCCAAGCAGAAAGAACAAAATGATTTAGGGAAACTCCAGAGCAAGTTAGCAAAGAAAGGCAGAAGTATTTATCATAGATTCAAATCAGTTAAGAGCATCAACAAATTATACGACATTTTGATTAGAAATCATTTACTTTTCCATTGTACTGCATCCCTCTAAGTTAGGGCACCTCTTGAGGTTGTTTGCAGCTGTACCTTGGCGCTATTTGTCAACGCCTTAGAAGCGGCGATAAGTTGGCAGCAGGTACTCCTTTTCTAGGGCCGATTTATTGTGCATCTGATTATCAAATTGCATAAAAAATGGTTAGCCAATAAAACATTTTGACATGCAATTCATACCTTATGCGACACGGCTGCACACGGCAGAGACACCCCTTTCGCTCGCGCACCGGCTCTATAAATAACATGACGCAATCTATGGAAGACGACAAAAAAAAACATTATTTGGCAATAAAATGGAAATCGATTCGGCAATGGAAACAACATCAGCCTGGGCAGCAGCAGCAGGAGCAGGCAAAGGCAACGGCAACGGCAAACGGCGAGCAAAGTTGACAAATTGCAGCCAAGGAACAAATGGAGCGCCGTAAGAAAAATAATATCGACTATCAAGGATTTCCCAGTTCCATTGCCGTTGCCTCATCCTGGCTGCCGATGCTGCTGCTTCTGCTGCTGCTGCGACAATTTACATGCCCCAATTGCAGCCCCGCCTCGTCCATTGCCTGAAACGTCGTTCAAATTGAAAATTTTTCGTAGACAAACACAGAGAGACGAACACACACATGCGCACACAGAGATACACACACACACACACACATTGTCAGAAGGGGCATCCTTTTGTGCGGCGGCTGCTCCAGCTCCATCTGTGTCTACTCCCTGCCTCCCCTCTCCTCACCCTCCTGCTGCTGCTGCACCCTTTGTACTTGTCATTTATGAAAATTTGTTTATTTTCGTAATGCTCCATTTGCAAATGTAGCCAAAGTAAATATTGGCGCTTTATATGCCAGACTGAAGCACGAACCGATGTCGTTGATGCTGGCTGCCCCTCCTCACTCCCCTCTCCCACTGGCCTGCCTCCTTTATATATTTTTATGGTTTTGACTGCGGCGCATAATTCATGCGCCTTTGTTACCATTTCCATTTGCTGCCTTCCCTTCCCCTGTGTAAATTGATTAAAGTGAGCTTTGCATTGAGTCGTTGGCCCTCAGTATCAATTGCATTGCACATCGATCAAAAATTCCATTTTAATTATGATTTAAATTTATTTCGCACCACAAAAAAAGCATTCGCATATTTTTAGTGGCATAAATTATGCAGGGTCGTGCCCCGCACTGTAATTCATAATTTTCACCATCGTTTAATTAATTGCCAATTAATAATAGTTTGCTTGCATTGTCAGGCTGCTTTGCCCAAGTTATTAAGTTATTATTAATTTCATTTGTATTTTTTCACTAAGCTCACTTTGGCAATTTATATTGAATTTACAAAATAAATTGAATAACTTCCTTAAACTGTTATCAATTTGCAATTCTCTTTCTGTCCATTCAAAGGCAACAGAAAACTAATAGTTCTCTCAGTTCAGTTGAGTGACTTTCTGCCTGTGTTTAATTAACATTCAGACCTTTTGATATCACAATATTAGCAGCATCACTTTATCTCTACAATGTACAACATGCAATTCCGGCCTGGTCGGTTATTTACGACCTTCTTCATATCAGATTCCTGGCACTTCATTTTCTCGACGATTTTTCATTTCATTTTGGCTTCGAGTTTCTGCTAAAATGTGAATGGCTGAGAAATTTCTCAATACTTCCGGCAGGCATAGATTTTGAATAAATTTCCATAAAGCAGGGGAAGGAGAAAGGATCCTTATTGGGCATATTACGTCACAGTTGTTTGTCGGATTTCCCCCCAAGACGAAAGGCAAGTGAGGGGCAATATCAAAGGAGAAACACACAGCAACAAAAAACCGTAGCAAATAAACAAAAATCAACAACAACAACAATTGGAAAGCATGCAAACGATTGTAGTAGATTGTTGTTGCTGTTGTTGTTGCAGTTGTTGTGGCAGTTATTATGGCTATTGTTGTGCAGAAACGCGCGAACGGGCCATAAAAATGCGAGGCCAAAACAGTCAAACTTATGTTGTGACAAGAGAAGTCGCTGCGTCGCCCTAGAAGCCGAAACCCGAAAACCCTCAAAATACACTGAAGCACTACCCCATAGCTTACCCCCTCCCCCTCTCTCCTTCTTTGTCTGCGTCATTCCTTGTTCTATTCCCTTTCTTTGCCCAACATAACCGCTACTATCCCCGCACGACCCTGACAACATTTCGTTTTGAATCCTGCGCGACTGGCGCTTATATTTTATTGCTATTATCCTGTTTACTTCATGTTTATGAACAAACACACCAGCACACACGCACACCCCTACACACGCAGACACATACACCCACACATGTTGTTATGGTGTGCGAATTAGTTGTGGCAGCGAAATGAAAGCGAATGCTTCAGCATTTGGCATTTTTCCTTTCTGGTTCAATTGAAATTTTACTGTGGCAGTCGAGCTGAGATGGGGACATGGCAAGGCAGGAATCGAAGAGGGGGGAGGGTGAAGAGCACAAACTACGATGGAGCTGGCAAGTGCCAGTGGGGTTCGCAGTGAGTGGATACGAATCATATGTTACCAACGCCAAGATGTCAACTACGGGCACCATATACCCTGTGCAGGCAGGCACTTTGTGGGGTAGTTTGAATACGGATTTGATCAGTTTACTATGAAATGGTGTTTTAGGGAAGATTGTGCATTTAAATACAGCTTCATATTTATAGAATATGTGTGCGAAAAGATAATTTGATCCTATGTAAAATTTTGAAATGAAAACGAATATTGTAGTCTTATATTTTTAGACTCCCCTTTTGAAGGTTGCGATCTTGAAGCCCACATATTTGAAGTCAAATTAAAAGTTGTAGTTTCCTGAAATATAATATGCCGTTTCCATTGTTTCTCAACCTCTTTTGATACTTTATATACCTGAGAATAGTTTCTAGGGAATAGCTTAATTGTATTTAAAAATATCAAGGAATTGTTTGTCTTGACTGTTGTTCCTTATGCCGAGTAACACTCTTTATATTCTTAGATCTATTCTATTCATTTTAAGTAACTTAGCACAATAAACAAGGTATCACAACAGTCGATCACGCTCAACTTCTTGCCATACTTCGCTTCTTGTTATGAGCAATTTTAGTATTCCGTGTGACACTGCTAAGCCAGTTCTACCCAATACCTCATCAGAGTGCTCCATTCCACATTACCCGATATGGTTAGCTCTCTGCCCTCTGCCCTCTGCCCTCTGTGGCCCAGCAATTTGATAAGAAAAAGTGCTGGCGTTGTACCTTTTGCTGAACTGGGAAACAGCTGCCCAAAACTAAATTCATTTCCTTTGTCTGGCTGCACTTGAAGGGGGACTAAAAGCATTGAATATATAAAGAGACAACATTGTCATATTTTCAAATTGAGTGTACAAGTGGGTGTGCCAGAGAGCTTGTGTGTGAGAAAGTGTTCGTGTGCATGTGTAAGTGTGTGAGTGTGTGTTTTACAGGGGGACAGCGCACATTTGTTTAGTCTAATAAACATTTATATGACTTTTTGGCAAAGTGCTCTACAAATTCAACAAAGGGGGAAGGCACAACTATTCGTTGTGTGTGTGGGAGGGAGAGATGAAGGGAGGAGGGAGGCGGAGAGGGCACTTTAAGCTGCCCGAAGCAGCATGCAATGCTCTGGCTTTAATGTCGAGTGTCAAGCAAATAAATTACATCAACAGCATAACTAACAAATCAAATAATGAATGCATAAATTTAACAATTTTCACTAGCCAGAAAGTAGCTAAACTTCTGGTGGAAAGGAGCATGCTGGGGAGGAAGGGGAGAGGTGGGGCCTAGGCGCTTGGCTGCGTCGGTGGCTGCTTTTCCAATGACTCGCTTTGTAATTTATGACTTGGCCGGGAAGCAAGCCAGAGGCAGCCAGAAGCAGCCAGAGGCATCGCCTTTGCCAGCGCCTCCTCCATTCAAATGACAATTTTCGGCACAATTTTCGCCGCGAAGACAACGAAGAGAAGGTCCTACACCAGTGACAGTGAAGAGAGGGGGGAGCATTGCGCGTGTGGCTACGGGGTGGAAATTGTAAAATTGTTGAAATATAAAACTTTCCGCTGCATAACGAGCTAACGATGCGGAAACCTGAAGAAAGTTATGTTATCAATTTCAGTAGCAACAAATAAATTTGAATTTAACACGGGAGCACACGCACCACACACACAGAGAGAGTCAAGCAAGTTTGAGAATTATGTGCGCTCGCACTTATGGAACCGCATAACGAATGGCTGCTCAAGAGATATATATCTAGTATATAAACGTGTGTATAGTTTTAAAGTCGGCTCGAGTTGCTGAGAGGGCAAATAAGGAGATAAGGCACAGCGCTTTAAAGGCTCCAACTTGGCTCATAAATCCGCTTCGAGTGGCAAATGTGGATGGGGGAAGGTGCTGCGCGAGTTCAAACACTGCCATAAATTCATTTCGGGAGCTGTCTACAAAGTAAACTAAGAAGAAACTCTGCCCACGTTGGGCGCCCACTCAAGTTTTGCACGATTTATGCAAGCGGAATTGCAGAGAAATCACTTTCGAGTGCAACCTTTTCTTCTTCTTCTTCTTCTGCTTCAAGTGATAAGTGTGGCCATATTTTCGCAGGCGTCTCTCGCTTAGGTCGATTCGATTCGGTTATAAAATCAATTTCCGTCGAAGAATTCAATTTCCGAATGCAATAATTATGCCGAGTGTCAATGCAAAAGAATGCAAAAACCGCAGCGCACTAGATCTCTCTCCCTCTCTCTGTCTCTCTCTGTCTGTCTGTCTCTCTTTCACTGCCCTTCAATTAATAACTTTCCTGCTTCCCCTTTTGTTTTCGTCGTGTAAATCTTTTGGCACAAATCTTAACTAGCGCCTCGACGCAAAAGGAAAATCACATAAATCCTCGAGCATTTAATTCGAACAATAAGAAAAATAATTACGAGTGCTGAGCACGTGAGTCGAGAGCACTCAAGTGGGCAGTGGGGAGAAGGGGGGAGGGGGGAGTAGACAGGGCGGGGATAAGCCGTGAAAAAATTACAAGTCGAGGCGCGCCCCAACTACCTACGGATTGCTACGTTCTTAGCTGACGTTCGCCCGGAAGCAGCAGCAAAGTGTGTGCGAGTGTGCGCCTGTATGTGTGTGTGTGTGTGGGTGTGTGTGTGTGTGTAGGATGGGTTTACTTGTCAGGCAGTTAATCTAACCCATCAAGCCGAGGCGCCGACTCGCTATCCAGATATGCCCAGGCAGCGTCAGCGGAAAACGCCGTACACAGGTGCAATTAAGAATTTTGCACGGAAGCCAAGTCAAGTCAACAGTGCGAGTGAGACAGATAGAGCAGGGGAGGAGAGCGGGGCGGGAGAGAAGAGTGGGAGAAACGCGCTTGCTTATTCTCATACCCCTTTCACACAGAGACGAGGAGAGAGAGTGGGGGTGAGACTCGTCTAGGCAGGCAGCCAACAGTCATCGCTTTCTTGCTATCTACCCAGCCACCTGCAGCCCCCATTCCCCTTCCCACTCCCACCCTGCCCCCTCGGCGCTGCCTGCGCTCGTTTACTATTCATTCTAGCGTGCCATTAAGATTTGTTGTTTGAATACATTTACCATTTGTTAGTGCAGCCCGTGCCGAGTGAATGCCTGAGTCTAAAGGGTATACGTGTATCTTCCCTCTCTCTCCTCCTCTCTCTCTCTCTTTCTCTCAGTGTGTGTGTGTGCGTGCTTCATTTTGCACTCACAGCAATTATTTACTCGCGCTTAAAGCTAAAAGGCTTTAATTGCGCGATTATTTGTCTTCTTCATTAAGCGAAACACGCAAATCTCAAAGGCAAAGGACTGTGCAAGGCAGAGACGGGGAGGGGGCTGAAGTGGGCGGAGTGACAGCAAGATAGACGAAATAAGGTTGAGCCGGCATGAGCTGTGCGGCTGTGTGTGTGGGCTGACAACAGTGTCTGCTATAAATACGCGCACAGGCATGTTTAACCTCACGCGTATCGATACTTTGTTCTAATTGTTCTTCGTCTCTTTGTGTGTATGTGTGTGTGTGGAGGAGATTAGCGATAATTGGCAGGGTGGAATTAGGCTTGGAGGAATAGATGAATGGCAAGTGATAATTAAGGAATCGATAGGTCGCAAGGATGAATTACAAATGCGAACGAATCTATTTCTTTCAGCTTGTAATTCTTTATATGTAAAGTTATTCACAATATTCCCTTTTCTACGCATGTTTTCAATTCAAGAAACTCAGTAAATGTTTTTTACTTTTTTAAAACCATTTAAATCAAAAGTTCAAACTCCTTCCCGCAAGCAAATGTCTGTAGAGTACTTAAATTTTATTAAGTATACGCAATGTTTACAGTTCATAAAGTCGCACAACAACAGCCAGACTATTATGCTGTTGAGCATGAACTTTTGGCGCTAACTGTAACTTGCACACGCGACATGCAATCCTCGCTGCCCCTGCTGCCTTCCCACTTCCCCCCGCGCAACGTGCAACGTTCGCCACAAAAGCAAAAGCACACATTCAGCGAAAGTTTCTAAATTATTGCAAAACAAGCAGTCAAACAAGCAACAGCAACAAAAACAACAACAACAACAGCAGCAACAACCTAAGCAGAGGAATAGCTGCAACTATTTGTGCCAGGAGCCGCGCCTGGTTGCCAGCTCGCTTGGATCGCTGAGGCGTTTTGTGCTAAATATCGAGACGGGCGACGACTACAATTAAAAGCACACCTTTTGCAGCCAAGACAGAGAGGGGAAGGGGGGGAAGCAGGTGAAGAGAGCGCTGGTCTAGCTCTTCAATAATTGACAAGACCCCAATGAGAGGGGCAGCAAGAGAGAGACGAGGACAGAGACGAAGGCGAGGACTACAAAGTGAAAACACGGCGCGAAGAATGTTGCAACGTTTTAGTTTTAATTTCTTAGGGGTGGAGGGGGGAGAGGGGGTTGCAGGGTAGTGGGACACACCCTAGAGCCGGCAGCGTCGAGGAATTTAACCTTAGCGCCCAAGTGTTTTATTATGTGTAGTTTTGCCATCGCTGGCATGCAAGGGGAGTGCAGGGGATCATCCCTCGCAGCAGCACTTCGTGCGCGAAATTAAGCCAAAGTTGAAGTTTGCCCCCCGCCATGTGTGTGTGTGTAGGAGAGCAGAGAAGGAAGGGGTGGTAGACGAAACGGAAGCAAACAGCGAGAGGCGAAAAAGAAAAGTTGCTTCCTCTCTTTAGCGCGCGCGGCAGTTGGCAATCAAAGTGCTGACTCAGTTAGCCAGACATATTGAGCGGGCCCCCAGCCAATTGGCCCGAATCGCGGCTAAGACAACGTTCACTCCTCGTCCCCCCCTCTTAAAGACACCTACAGCAATGCCGAAAATAGCTAGCTGCCTAGCTGCCTGGCTGTCTTGCTGCCACACGCCGTGTGGCAACTTTGTGTGTGCGTGACAAAATGGTATTTAAAGCCGCCGGAAGCGACAGCAATTTAAGTTGCAACCACCGCGCCTCGTGGTGCTGCATTCATTAATGCTGACTCAGGAGCCAAGCTGCAACGCCTGCTGCAATGCCCTCACCTGGTAGGGTATCTCAAGAGTGCCAGCGGGAGAAATTAGTGGGAAAAGGTGTGAGTAACCCCTCGGGATTGCAAAACAAAGGGTTTGCATTGCTTTCTTTTTGGTCATTTCTTGTCGATATCTTAGACTTGTTTGTAGATCTAACAATTTGTTTCTTTGTAGAGTTTGCAAATTCCAATTGAAAATTGTATTGGTGTGAACTAGTCTTTAGACTTTTGATACCTCAGACGAATGGAGTAGTCGGACAGGAGCAGATGAAAATATAAAAGAAAGTTCATGGTTTTAAGACTAAGTAAGTTCTAATTGATGAGCACATTCAGCCATTGTTCCTTATCTTTATACGATACTTCAGAAATATTTTTGAGAAGTATTTCTTCCACTTAAAATAGTATTTAGAAGCCTCAGAAAGATTGTGTTGTCTGCCAGCTGAAAGTTGAAGTCTTCAAGCGATTGCATGATTGTACAAGACTAAGTAAGTTCTTCTTAGTTCTTCTTAATACTTAGCTCGACTTATTCACATCTCTGATCCTTATGTGACACCCGAGTACCATTTTCGAGAACTATTAACTTTAATTTATTCTCTTGAATAGACTTGTTTGAAGCCGTAGTTAGATTAAGTGGAATGACATTAGTATCCTAAAGAAATATAATAAACAAACTTAGAAAGTTCTATGTATGCTACCTTTTCTTTCTTCATTTCTTAGAACTGTTACGCTTTCTTGTTATCTGCTTTCAACTTTTAACTTGATATCATTAAACGTTGCCACTGAAAACCAACTAATCTCAGGGCTGTCTGGCTAATGCTTTGGCGCTTAGATAGTAGACACAAGCGTGTAGACCCTAAAATCGCTGTAGGCAACCTCAAATAAGGTAACCGATGCCATCGTCGCCGTTTTATTTGTTTAAAATTTCATTCGAGATGAGCGCGAGAATTAAAAGTGCGGGTTAAGAGTTCGCCTTGAGTTCAGCTTCAGTTTGAGCTCTGCACGAGTTGCAAACTTTGCTCCAATGGGAACAAGGGAGAGATAGAGATAAAGAGAGGGAGTGGGAGAGAGGGATTGAGCAGAAGGGGGAGTGAGTAGTGGTGTCATTATAAGGCAACTTTGATTGGCAACCTGAGGGTGCATATTATTTGCTGTACTATATTCGGCTTTAGTTCCCCTAGTTTTCGCAACTCTTACGCGAACTCGCTGACTCTCACTCTCCCACACTCTTAACCCCTCACTCTCTCTACCTCCATCCCTCTCTCCCGCTCTCTCTCCTTCTCTCTCTATCTCACATGTGTTTACACAGGCTGTCGCGTTGCAAAAGTTTTTGGAGCCAGCACAAATCGACATTTGGCAACTTTTAACGCACCCGCATGCATTTCCACTTGCCTCAAAATGTTGCAAATAAAATTCATCCGCCCGCTTTTCGGGAATCAGCTCGTAATTTCTTTAATAGTTGTTCATCATCATCAGCTGAAGGGGGAAGCAGGAGGAGGGGGGAGAAGTCTGTCGTGGCGCAGCTGCGGCGTCGTGTGTGCGCTAAGTGGTTGTTAGCATGCATTTTGCATAGCTGGTTGGGTGGCTGCCACAGCGTCGTCTGTGTGGCAAGTGAGTGTGAGGTAAGGCAGGTGTACATATATGTGTGTGCGTGTGTGTGTGAGTGTGTGTGCCTGGCATAGGTAAAATACTTGTGTTAATTTATATGGCACACAGTCTGGCGCACTTTCTACTGCCTGTCACAAGCCTAGCACTAAGCAGGTGTGCGTGTGTGTGTGAGTGTGTGTGTGTGTGTGTATTGATGTTGCCACTGAGTGCTGCTGCATTCTGCCCGGCTTGCATTCGCTTGTTACGCGCAGATTTGTCAATTAGGCCGCATCGTTAACGTCCACATAAAACGATGACAGGAAAGAACTAACCAAAAGTGATAGAACTTCTGCGTTTGCTCGACTTATGCATACCCTAGATGGAGTGGGGAAGTTCTGTAGAACTAAATTTTCTAGAATTAGCTATAAAAGATGCACATAATACGAAGAATAGAGAGGAAAACTGGATCAGTTAAGATAAACAAAGTATCAAGACAAGTCATCAACTTTGGCTCAAGCAAAAACATCAAACTTTTTTTTAGATTCTCTGCAATATTATGTCCAGAGTATACAAAAGATTAAGTATGTATTTCAAAGCGCATATAATAAAGAATATTAAAGTAATATTTTCCCACTTTTCAACAAACAAATTAGTAATAAATTTCAATCAGTTTTGCTAATAACCAATCGCTTTTAATAGTTTTTCCAATCACTCTTCATTCTATACGAATAAACTTCAATATTCTCTTCTACTTTCACTATTGTGCTCTCACTCTACACTCTCTGTCTCTTTATTTCTTCCTCTCTTTTCTTTCTCTTTCTCTCTTTCTCTCTCTCTCTCTCTCCTCTCTGTATCTGCCTGACTATCTCTCTATCGCCCTCTTTCACTCTATCAAGCCCTTCATCAAGACTAAACTACCAAAACGATACGAACTAGCGCAAAAATAATAGCAAAAGCAAATATGCCGCGTGCACACACCTCTTCATATCCCCCTCCTCTCCTGCCACAACAATCCCTTCCTGCTTACCCCACCCCTCCTGACACCACTCCATCACTTCCTGCGCTGGTGTCAAGAGCCAGCGACGCTTTAGCTGGGCATCTAATCAACTGAATTTGGCGTCATTTGAGTGCGTGCGGCATGTAAAATGTGCTGAAACTGCGCCCCCGGGGAAGGGGGCAGGCTGAGCTGAGGTAAGAGAGGGTGCAAGGTAGGGGAGGAGAAGCAGGGGCAGCGGGTGGCTTAGCACATTTGTGAGTATCAGTGACAGGCGACACTGCGCTGCCGTTGCGGGGTGTCATCAATTTGAGTTTGTCTGCCGCTGAGTATCGCTCTCCCCCTCTCCTGTTGCCACCCTCCCCCTACCGATTACCATCCCCTCTTGCAGCTGCTTTTGGCACTGATTTCGCGCTAATTTTGCAGCAGATGCAAACGAAAAAAAAAACGAGTTTCATCAAATCCATCAACGGGTTGAAATTGCAACATTCAACGCAAAATACCCCAAAAAAACGAAGCGGCAGAAGGCAGCAGGAGGTGGGCAGGGGGGGGGGAGGGGTACATGACGATGCTGAATGCGGATCTGATGTCGACGTTGATGACGCTGCCACCCGTCGCTGCCGATGCTGCGTGACACGAATGCCAGCGAAACCGAGCCTGGCCATGGCAAGGGGGAAGGGGGAAAGGGGGCACTCAAAGTAGATGCCGCTTAAAAATTTAAATTGTATTTGCGGCAGCGGGTGGCAGGCGGCAGCTGGCAGTGGATCTTGGTCTTGGCGGTTGGGCAGGTGATGCACACTAAATCAATGCAAGGATAACGCCCAGCCTTAACGAGCGACAGGCGACAGACGACAAAGGACAAGGGCTGAACAGGGGAAGAAGGGAGATAGAAGGGTGCGGCAGGGTGCGGAAGATGGCAGACTAGGCGGGCCTCGGCGGGCGACAGGCGACACTCGGCAACATGGCAAAAAAATTGCACATAAAAATTGCAGAAGCTCGTGCGTTGGTGGCGCTGTCTAAAATTCAATCGTACGAGCGGGGAAGGCAAGGGGAGAGGTTACAAAGGGAGTAGAAAAGAGAAGGGGGAGGGGAGGTAGTGCGCTGGCACACCTGCTGATGAGTAAATCTTAAGTGCAATAAAGACGGAGACGCAACAAAATCCAAAGTACGTGCAGCTGAACCCGGCTTCACATCCCCGGCAAACAGTTTCGTTTGCCACAACCCCCTTTCCGCTCCTTCTCTCCCCTTATCTCTCCACCTCCCTCTCTCTCTCTACTTCCACCTCTGTTCACTTACTTAGCGGGATTTTCGGTCTCGTGTTCTCAAAGTTTGCCATTCTTTTAAGTAGTACATGGCCTAGGTAGTATGTACCACGCAAGCCCCGCCAGTTTCCATATCTCGCTCTCGCTCTATCTATCTAGCAGCCCACCTCTCTCTCCCCCTCTCCTGCACTTCCCATACGTCTCTTTGTTTTGTTCTACTTCCACGTTAAATCGTAAATTTTATATAAAAAGCAGCAGCGGCAAAAAAAATGAAAAACTTTGAAGCGCCTACGTGACGCACTGAAGCAGATTTCTGTAAAATCCAGCGAGCACTACGGCTCTACATAGGTATAAAAAAAGAGAGAGGAGAAGCCACGGGGGGAGAGGGGGTTTAAAAAATAGTTTTCAGCCTTTGCCGTGCGCAAAAGTTGCGCTAAACTCAGACGCAAGTGTTAAGTGCGTTGGGTTAGCCGAGCAGCCAAGGATACTCGGCACAGAGGGGGAGGCAGAAGTTGAGTAGAACTTTAGAAGGGGTCCGGGAGCGGAGGGGTGCGACGGGGTGAAGGTGACTGGCTTGAGGTTGGGATTTGCCCAGCTAGTTAGCAAAGGAGTTCTTGAGCCACAGCTGAACTTTGAGCTGCCAAGAAAATTGCAAAGCTATTGTACCTAAGAACTTCCCATAACAATGCTAACCCCCCTCGCTCACCCTCTCTTCTTCCACGCCCTTGCCAGGCATTTATAAGAAAAAGGTTCTGCTCGTTTACTCGTGTGCCAATTGAAGGTGAGTGCAATTTCAAAGGGATCCACCTGCCTTTAATGCCTTCACATTGATTTGTAAGCACCTTTATTGGGATAACCCGCATTCCAAGGCAGACACTCCAAATATATTTGCCATAATCAATCAGCATTAAGAACTTTAATAAATAATTGCGTTTATGGTCAGCAAAGAAATGCAACTTTTGTTATAAATTCTTAGAGTGGGTGAAGACGAACTCAAGTGAGGCAATATTTTACTTGAAGAGAAGGCTTGGCATTAGAAAGAAAAAATCTTAACTCTGTGGGTTAGCGCTTTTAATATTTAGATGAAACAAACAGAGATGCACAGCTGTTAGATTTAAATTGAATTTTTATTTTATAATAAGATAATTTTTGATATAATTTACAGTACAATAAAAGGTCAACTCAACTCAACTCTGTTACTCATAAAGAGAAGAGCAAAGCTGTTAGACGCTGCTTTCTAATATTTGAACATTACAGATCGACTACCTTACAGACGTACAGATATCTCCTCTTTACTTCTGAAAGCGTATTGCATAACACGAGCACGACTTCAAAATGAAGATTATTCTATGATAGTTATTGTGTTTACCAAACATGAACTACCTCACATTGAAATAAGGCTTGAAATTTGTTTTTCATAAATTTATGGAAGAATTCGGCTTCTTATCATAGTATCTGAGATCTAGCAGAGACTCGGGCTGTTGATGCTGATCAAGAATATATATATGTACTTTGTGGCTTATATATTTTCTACTTTGTACTTTTATTCTACATATATTTGTGCAAAGTTCTTATACCCTTTTTTAATGGTCAAAGGGTATAATGAAGGGAACTACAAAAAGTATATACTGCTATACTGTTGACTGCCCCTAACCGGATATGTTACCACAATATATTCATTATGCCTTGGCTTAAAGCCAAATTGTTGAGCTCTGCTAAGCCTTATCTCTCTCTCTTCCCCTCTGTGTCCCTTGTTCAATTAGGGCACAAAGCAAAACTGATTACACATACGCCACGTGACGTAGAGCAAAGCAGTCGTAAAGCAGACGGACACGAAGAACAAAAGCGGCTTTTACTTTCTGCTTTTGCTTATAAGTATTTACCTCGAAAAACGACTCGTTTTTTATGGAATTCTTAAATTTGCGCATTAAATTGTAAATTGCGAGGGAACCTGAGACAACCAGCCATATATGTACACATACATGGTCGTGTATATGTGTGTATGGGTGTAAGTTCATGTGTGTGTGTGTGTGCTGCCAATGCATATAACAAAGCATTTTTGCATATTTACTCGAATATCAACCATTTTAACGATTTACTGAGAAAATTTCATGCATTTTATGTGCCCCACTGTGTGGCAGTGTGCGCGTATGTGTGTGCGTGTATGTGTGTGTGCTGTTATGTTGTACTTAAGCAAACATGCCAGCGTATGCGTGTGTGTGCGTGAGCATGAAAGGCCCTTGACCAAGTAACCATAAAGCATGAAGCATGCTGCAAATAAGTAAGGCTAGACAGCCTTAAGGATGCTGGACTGCAGCGGGGGGAGCGGGCGGGTGGATGGCAAAGGGGGCGTGGCTGGTCAAAACGAGAGCTCAAAAGCTGAACCATGTGAGCCAACGAGCTGAGCTGCACCCGCCCAGCAGCCCTTCCTCCGGTGTTCCTCTTGCTCTGCTCCTACTTTCCCCTTCCTGCCTTTCCCTACAGCCCTTCCTGCTCCTCCTTCTCCTCCTCCTTTTGCCATGTTTCGTGTTTCATGTTTCGTTACGTTTGCGTTTTGAGTGGGCGCTGAATCAGTTTGTTGTGGCAGCTGAGCAGCATAGTCGGTGCGAGGGGCGGGGCTGCTGGTGGGCGAGACCAACGCTTGTAGCAGGAAACATGAAATTTTAATAATGTTTATAATGCCAAAAGGATTTGTTAGTCGACGCTGCACACACACTGCACATGTGCTGGCGAGGGCGGTACAAGGAGTTGTGAGCAGGAGAAGAGACAAAAGAACGAATAGATTGATTGTTAAATTTAAATTAATATCAAAGTATATACATTTTAATAACCAAAACTAAACTTCTTTAATACATAGCTTTAATTTACTTTCAATAATATTTTGTTACAAATTTAGATTAGTGGGTCATGTTAATACAATATAAATTTGTTTTTAATATAAGATATTATTATTATTATAATTGAAAGGGTATAAAACATATAATTACATAATGTAGTAAAATAAATTATTTATAATTTTAATTTAATTGTACTGCGCCTATAAAATCTTTTAAAGAACTTACTGATCTTTGATCTTCTGATTAAGGATTATTCTGTTTGAATTCGAAAAGTTCTCCTAGGCTGGTTGCCTTATATTCTTAACAGACGAACCCCCCTCACTTTAATTGCTCATCTTCTAAATGAGAATATTTATACCATAAAGAGGGTCTTAAATAATCAATTTAAATAAATAAATACATAAATAAATAAATGAATTATTGTATAAAAGACTCGCCTTGCTTGACCTTCTCCCAAACAATCGAGCAACCCTCGCAGCAGTTATGACTGTGTGCAAGGCTTGTGCGTGTAAGTGTGTATGTGTGTGTGTTTACTTGAACGTACATTGCCATTAAGCGTGGTCGCAGCCGCTGCCACTGCCACTCCTCCTTCTCCCGCCCCTCTCTGCCTGCACTTCGCCAGCTCTGGTTCAGGCAATGACATATTGCGCTGCACAAATCCGCAAACAAACTTTATATGAGTGCCAAAGGATAAGAACAAACAGCGCAGCGCAGTGCAGCGCTCCGTTGCAGGCTCAGCATCATTGACATATATATTTTGCCTGCAGGATGAGGAGAGGGGAGCGAGGCGGGAGGCGGGAACGATGACAAGTCGACGATGACCCAAACAACGAACCGAGGCAGGCAACCTGGCAGCCACTTGTCGAACTGAGGGCACTAAGAGAGGGATGGAGCGAGGGAAAGGTAGGTAGGCTGGACTTCAGTGTGGCATCAACAAGGACGCGCCTCATGTGGCAGCTACGGCAGCTTTCGGCCAGCATCGCCATTTTCCTGGCGCTTTTCACTTCCTTATCCATTTCCACTTCCACTTTTGATATTGAAAGCGAACGGGTCCGTTCTCAGGGATTTTGGTCAGACTCTCGTTCAATGAACCGTATGATTTTAATGCTCTACCGAGGAGGCTGCCCTCTCTGCTACCTTTCTTCCCTCTCTCTCTCTCTCTCTCTTTCTCTCTCCCTCTTTCCCCCCTCTTTCTCTTACTTTTGGCCATGTTATTAAGTTGCGCTGTGAGATGCAAATCTTGTGGAAAATTCTCGAGCTGAGCTTGTTATTTTTTATACTTTCTCTCTCTCCCTCTTCTTTTCTTCCTCTCTCTTGCTCTTTGTTGCCCTTTTCTGTGCTGCTTGTTTATTGAAATTTCGTTTTACGATATTCGTTATAAAATTTAATTGGGCAATTGCCTGGAAAACTCACATGTGTCCAGGAGCAGCTTCCTACCCTTTCTTGTTCCTTTCCTTCTCTCTGTACAACATAATTTAAGAGTTTTTTGGGGTTAAGTGTCTTCGGGTCTTCAACGCGGATATCTTTATTTTTATGCCGCACTCTGCGAAAGACGACAGCGAGCATATTGGCTGCGACATGAGGCAAGTGATTTGTTTAATTAATTACCGTATAAATGTGAGTGAATTAATGACTGAATAGAAGTCGATTATCTTGAGTGTGTGCAGTAAAAATAATTGCTCTACTTGGATTTGATTGTTTCATTATTAAAGAGTATTAATTGAAGAGCTCTTTGTGTGACTTTGTTACTTGGAATAAGTTCAATTTGAAATAAATTAATTTATTATTACAAATCTTTCCATTCTACCCTACAAATTGCATTTCCTTTTCTTTACACAAGTTAGAGTATTTGCGCGTCCACTTCATTCCCTCTTTATGCACTTCATTTTGCACTTATTCGCATAAATTGCAAGGTTTATCTGCTGTTGTCGGCTCGCTCGATAGCTTTAAACTGCTGCAGCCTATCTCCGATATACCCTTAACCCCTGCCTGCCTCCTTTTCTCCCCCTCTCCCTCTCTGCTCTTTCCTGATTGCTGCCCCGCCTATGGAAGCTTTATTCATATTTTTTGCCAATTCGACTGGGTGGAAAACAAAGCAATTTCCTATCTATCAGATTAAACTATAAATTTCATAAAGTTGACTGCATGCTCGGCTTCCCTTTGCCACCTTCCTCCCTCCCTCCCCCTCTCTCATTCTCGCTCTCTCTCTGCTTCCCTTACAGCAATCGAAACGTAACGAATTTAAATGGCCAAACAATGCGCCAACAGTCCACAGACAGCGGAGTCAAAAGGCCAAAAGGGGCCACAATGTGCTGATGGTTGACAGGGTAGAGAGAGAGGAAGAGTGAGTGTGAGAGGGAGACGTACAATGTGTGCGGGGAGCGGTAGCGCAATCGAAATGAAGCTTGAAGCGATTTCAAAAACTCAATGGCTTGCATTTTATGAGTTTTCGTCCGACAAGCAACGCGACGCGCGATAGTCGAGCAGAAGTCGAGCCCAATTTTTGGTTATTAGTTTGGCGACGGGACCAGAGTGTGTGCAGAGCAGTAGAGGGAGGGTTGAGGGGAATGGAGGAGGGTGCAGACTACAGTTTCCAACCTCTTGCCTGCCTCCTCTCAGCTGTTGTACTTGCGGCAACATTATCGACTTTTGTGCACGCCGCGAGGCATTGGCATGACATTCCCCTCTCTCTCTCTCTCTCTGTCTCACATTCTCTAATATGTTAAGTGTGGGGGGAGGCTGGGGAGGGCGTCTTGCATCCAACGGCTTTAAGGAACACGCCTAATTATCACGCGACTGACGCTGAAAACTCATTTCCCTTTGTCGCCTCATTTTGCGCAAAACAAAAGTTCAACATTTATTGTTGTTGTTATTATTGCTTTGGCTAACAAATTATTGCCAGCAAAAGATTCCTTTTCAAATTTCCGACCCGCCTGCCTTCCCCCTTCTCCCACACTTCCCCCACTTGCAAGTTGTTTTGCCATGTTTTCCGTTTAATAAAATCGAATTCCTTTTCGCTCCCCTCGCTCGACTTTGATTAGTCAAATTAGCGACAGCAACGCAGACGGAAGGGCACAAGGGAAAGGGGCCTGAAGAATTAGGAGGGTTCTGCTCTGAAGTTCTCGTATTCTCGCGATGGGTCTTTGCCGAGTTAATTAGCAAAATTGTAACGGGCGCTGATAGCGCAGAACGAAGAACGCAGCGAGAACTTTTTAAAGCAATTTACAAGCGCAAATTGTAACTTTTGTGTGACTTTTGTTTTTATGCGAGTGTCGGTGTCGGGCGTGGGCGTGGACTTGGGCGTGGCAGTGTGAGCGGATGAAGGAGGGTCCTGTCCGTCTGAGCACACTTTTAATTTGTCCATGATAAGTCATTGAGCCGGGGAGGGGGAGGCGGGAGATGAAATTAAGCAGCAGTTGAAGCTGCCCGACTACAACTACTGCAACAAGCGAAGCCTTTCTTGTCCCTGCCATCGGGTCTCATGGTGTTATTCGCATTCACATTCGCATTTCAGCTGAGATGAGAGTAAACAATGAGTGGGAACAGAATGACATTAGCCGAAATTGGATTGACATCATGATGGGGAGCAGAGGAAAGTGATGGGAAAAGTTTATGCACAGCGAATTTGTCTTCGATGCTGTGGACATATTCTTTAAGTATTATCAGCAGACTATAGATTGAAGTTAATGCTTATTGTAACTACTATAGAGATTTAAAAATTAAGATGATGTTATATGATCATGATTTATATGTGTACCATACTTAAAGCCAGCTACTATAGTCGAATGTGGTCGACTAAAGACTCTATCAACCTGACCAAAATGATTACTCATTTGGAAAAACTCTGGAATCATATTGATATTTAGATTTCCATTGGAAAGGGCAGATGGACGGACAGACATAGAGATGGACATGAGTATATCAGCTCGTCTACCATTTACGTGTTCTCTGCCTGTAACGTTCATTTCCGGTTGGGAGAAAGTTTAAACCCGCTTTTTACTTATGGGGAGCGGGCTTAATTAGATTAAAACACAACTCAAAGTATTTCATTTTTTCTTTCACCTTTCTTTTAAAGTTTATTATCTTATCATTATTTTCTTCGCAATCTTCCAAAGGATATGTTCAATCCACTGTCAGCTCTTAATTAAGTTTGTTTCGTATTTGGTAATCTTTTCGCTGGAATCTTTTTGCTAATTATTTGATAGTTAAGTCAAGCGAAATATCCGTTAGTAATTCTTGACTATTACTTTTATTTACTAATTCAGAATATACTTTCTTAATTCAATGAAAAATATTACATAATAAATTAATCGCAAACTAATTCAGAATATACTTTCTTAATTCAATGAAAAATATTACATAATAAAGTAATCGCAAAAATATTACTAAGGCGAATAAATAGATTTACGTTTTGAAACCTTTCAACCTTATAACTTATTTAAGAAGTGCATAAATTATATATACTTATCCACTACTAAATTAAATAACCCCAAAAAAAGGAGCTTTTTACATGAATTGAAACTTTTATTTAATACTAAAGTAAACTAAAACAATTTGCTATTAAACTTCACTTTAAGGCTGCCAATAAACAAACTGCAAGGCAAACAATCCAGTTAAAAGCTTTGGCTGCTGCTTAATTCGATGAGGAGCTTAAAGCTCGTTCAACTCACTCTGCTGCTGCTACTATCTTATTCTCAGTCTCTCTCTCTCTACATCTGTTTTTCTAATCCTGCTTCTGCTTGGCTTCGCTGCGTGTGGCAACTTTCAGCCCGTGTCATTGGCACTTGACTGTGCACCGACTTTGTGCCTCTCTCCCTTCTCCTCTCTCTCTGCTTTTCTCTTTTACTGTCTCTGTCTCGTGTGGTGCTGCCACGCCCACTCAATTATGTAGCCCTTCTGGGCTGTAGCCCGGGTGCATTGTTGTTAAATATTTCGTTTCCGTTTGCACTGTTTGCCGGCTGCTTGGTATGCAAAATGAGGCGCTGCCAGTGTCAGGAGTTCTCTCACTGCGTTCGTAATAGTTGCAGCAGCCAGACACACACACACACACACGCACACCAGGCACACACTTGTACTGTCGTGTGTGTGTGTTGCTTGTGTGTTCCTACAACAGTTCCTGCAGCAGTTCTTCCTCTTCCTGCCACGCACTTGGCAAAGTCGAAAATTCAATTTCCTGTTTTTCGTGTACGTATGTGAGCCGCATTTTTTGTTGTCCTTCCCCCCCTCCCCCTCTTCTTCCTCTTACTGTTGTTGTTGTTGTTCGTTTTTGGCACTTTTGCGCTTGGCATTGTATTAGACTCGCATTTGCATGCCCAGCGTGAAGTGAGCCACAGGCACGAGGCACAAGGCACGAGGCACAACAAAGGCAGCCCCGGCAAAGAATCGAGTCTTGGGCCCTGCCTCACGCGAGCCGGAAGTGGTTGCGAACAGGCAGCTAAGAGGGGGAGCAAGGGGAGGGGGGTATGCAATACGTATATTACTGACTTTGCGCCTCGTGCGTGTCCCCGTTTTTGGCGATGCATCTCTGCATGAGAAGTTGGCAGCGTGTTTTGGCCCAAAACAATTGTGCGCAATGCAATTTTTGCCCGTCGTATTAGAAATTCATTTCGCAGCAGCAGCAAGTGTTACGCAGGGGGGGGAAAGGGGGAGACTGTTGTGGCAGCTGCTTGGGTTGCTGCCACAAACGGAAGCTTCTGCTATCAGCACGTCGCCTCTTGGCTACGCAACACCTCGTACCCCTAAGTCAATCCCCCTTTTCGATATCCTTCTCTCTCTTTCTTTCTCTGTTTGCCTCACTGCCTCAAAATTGTATCTTGTCATGCAAAAAGGGCAAAGGCGACAAAGGCTGCCACGCCTACAGCTACAGCTGCTATATAGATAACTTGATTTCCCATAAATTCTTCTATTGTATTCGCCTGGCGTCGTGCTGTGTTTGGGTTTGTGTATCGCGGAATATTTGCAAGTTGATCAAAGCAAAAGGGTGACCCCTCAAAGAGGCGATAAAGAGACTATAGAAAGAGAGAGGCAGACAGAAGGGAAGTGCAAAATATAAGGAAGTTAGAGAAAGGGGAGAATAAGACACAGGGGAAGTGGGAATATGTCTACAAATAATATAGCAATAAGCAGCTGCAGCTCCCATTGCTGATTTTCAGATGGAGAAGATATAGTTATGTTTCGTATCAAGAAAAGTTGATACAGCGATTTATAACTTATCTATAATACCTTATGCATATATTAACAATTCAACATTCAGATATTAAGACATATAATATGTCTCTATCTACAGTGTGAGCTCAGGCCTTTGTTGTTTTGCATCAATGAGTCAAGACGTCAATTCCAGATTCGTCCATTTCTGATTCTCCAATTTCATCTAAAAATTCTCAATATGCCTAAGCTTCTAGAAGGATATGCTATTTTATATATTATATATTCAATATATTGGTATTATATTTAACTTTAACTAAAGGTACAATACCCTATCATAACTTATCTCTAACTTATCGAACTCTCTTATGCCCTGCTAAGTTGCTCAATCCCTTGCCAAGCTGTCTAGTCTAGCTTAGTTTATCGCTTTGATTCAAAGATTGATTGCGCTGCTGCTACTTCTTGTTGCTTCCCCTCTTCTTTTCCCCTTTCTTCCCTTCTCGTCCTTTTTCTGCTTCTTTTTCTTTATCTGCTTGCCTCAAATGAATCGAACGTGATTGTTGTCTTTTAATTAAGTGCGCCAGCATAAAAATCAATTTATTTGTTTAGCTTTTTTTTTGGCTCAGTCATGTTACGTGTTGGCTGGCTAGAAATGCCAATTTAGCCCCTCTCCCTCCTTGTACCATCTCTGACTCTTCACTTTTAGGGGTTTTATTCGCATGCCGCAGCACATGCCGAAACGGGGGCAATCGTGCATAAGCTGGGCGCATTTTTAATATGCACATAATACAAACACAAATGCGAACCCATAGCAGGAGGAGGGGAGGAAGGGGGAGCGGTAGCGGGAGTAGCTGATCCGACTGCAGGTAACTGTAGCAGTAAATGACAGTAAATGATTGAAGCTAAGCCAGGAGTCAATGGCAGTGTGTGTGTGTGTGTGTGTGCCAGTGACAAAGTAAAACTGCTTACGTGACCGACTCGCTTGTCTCTCCTTTCCTCACTGACCCCTCACTCTCTCTCTCTATCTCTCTTACACTCCCCCCATCTGTCTGTTCACATCATTTCCAATTCCGAACAGGTAAAAATTCTTGTGCCCTTCTGCTGAAGATTGCAGCCAAAGGTAGAGCTAAGGCCAAAGCCAAAGCCAAAGCTGAAGTCGAACTGGAAGTGGAAGTCGAAGCCAAAGCTATGAAAAAGCGAGAAACCAATTCAGATAACTGCACCAGCTAAAATGGCCAAGCGAATGCAACGAATCGAGCAGGTAAGAAGCAGAGAAAGAGAGGGGAAAGGAAGAGGAGAGAGGAGCATAAAAGAGATGGTCAAATCGCTGGCGAAATATGAAATATAACTGCGGCAAGTTCGGCAACGGAATACTGCAAGCTTTGCCTCCACTCCTCGTGCCTCATCCTTCCAGTGCAATCTGCCTGCTTTACAATCTCTTCACTCTCCGTCCGTGCACGTGCCCCAGACCAGTCCGACTTTTGGCTTGTCCGGGTACTCGTCCGGCTGCTCATGCTCGCAAGTACATATTATTCATCATCATCATCATCATCGACAGCGGCTTTGGCCATTCAGGCATTAGTTGCAGTCCTCCTTCTACCTCCCTTCCTTCTCCTCTTTCTCCAAATTGTTACTGTAGAAAATGTACGCTTGAAATGCAGCCACATTGTTCACAGAGGGGGCAGAGAGGAGAGGAGGGTTGGGGGTGTTAAAACTATAATACAGTCGTAATACGTGCCGCAGATTTAGTTGCCATCCGTCTGTTAAGTGGAGCGCGTAATCAATGAAATTGTCATATAATTGCGAGCTGCGAGTCCGAAACTCTTGCACCATTGTTGCCACATTTCACAGTGAGCTGACTCCGTTTGGGCCTTTTTTGCGAATCGCTTAATGCCGAGCGCACAATGCTGGAAAGGAAGTCCATTAGATGCTTTAGAAATGCACAAAATGGTAGGGGAACAACGAAGCGATAACTAATGAGCGTCATAATTTCGTTGAACACTTTATGAAGTGTCGCCACTGCGAGTACAATTTCAGTGCACGTTGCCAAACTTCACAAGTGAAATTCCCGCTAAATTAAAGTTCTAGCTTTAAATTTCATTTAAATGATTTTGGTGCATTTTCATAACTTATTGTTCTTTTTCTCTTCTGTATACAATTATCATACCATTTGTCAACAGTTTAGAGTTTAGTGTTGGCTTATCTCTTTAGACTTCATATGTTTATTTCAGTTTCACAACTTTTTTAAGGCTACAATATTTTATTGGGCAATGTAAATATGCGGGATCATTCTATGTATTTTATTATTTTTATTTATCTCAGAATAAAGAACCAAAAAGACAAAGAACTTTTTTACTGTAGTGAATTCATTCTTTAATGTTTATTTTAAATGTATATAAAAAACACTAGTAAATAAATGCGCTGTTGCCAAATTTCACTTTACGAAAATAAAAGAAAATAGGCGCATTACAGCAGTCAGCTTTTGCCCGCCACAACTAGCGGCGTTGCCAATTTGCAGTGAAGTGGTTGGCAATATAAATCAAGGGGCAAATTGGTGCGCGTAAATGCCATGAAAATGACAAAACAATATAAATTCCCGTAATTGGACAGACCGATTCACAAGTTGTGGGCGAAAACAAGGCGCACGCTTAAGTTTTATGGGGCGTAGCATATACATATGTACGTAGGATATCGTGGCATATACCCCGTCATGCCATACGTATTAGATTATATTTTCTATAATCGTACGAAATTCGAGAACGGAATTTTGCATGCACTGCACAAACAAAACGTATAAATTCATGAGTACCAAAAACGATTTAGTTAAGCCGCCAAATTGCCTAAATTCGATGGAAGAAAAACACGATGGAAATGGAAAATCAAGCTCGAGTGCAAATGCCTGGGGCGAGTAAATGTGTGTGTGTGTGCGTGTGTAGTAACACACACAAAATATTTGGAATGAAATATATTTTGCCAGCACATGCAGAAATACGCACAAACATAAATAAAATAAAGGGCGCGGAGGCATAAAAATTTCATCGATTTCCGGTTAAAGGCAAATATTGTAACCATAAATATGAGCCGACTATAAATATCAGCAGCAGCCTGGGTCCCGATGGAGAGGTGAGTGTGTGTGGTGTGTGGTGTGCGAGTCTCACTGGGGGTCGAGTCGAGGTGGTGGTGGTGTCGACTGGAGTCGGGTGGCGCGAGGGCGTGGCACTTTCACGCCAATGTGGCGATAATGCGATTGCTTTCGGCTTTCGGCTTTGCGCGCGCGATTACATTTCGATTTGATTTCGATTTGCTTTGCATCGTCTACGGCAAACGCCAACAACAACAGCAACAACAACAACAGCAGTGGCAGTGCCAGCGTCATACGATGCCGACATCGAAGTTTGTCGTTATTTTATTTTCATTTGCTTTGGCAGAGACAAAATTTAAATTGTTTTTGCCAACGGCAACAAATTCTAAATAAACGTGACAACACATTTTGCGGCGCAGGCACAGGAAGCGCAGGCTGCAATGAATTTTCAATGTGCTCTGTGCATATTTTGTGTAGATTATGGAAACCCGAAAAATAAAATATTTAATAATCAATGTACAAACTAACTATTGAAATATTAAGTATTGCAATAGGTTACAAAGCGAGAGAAATTTGATAAATAGTTCATTTGAGTAGGGAGTGTTGAATGACATTAAAACTGACTTTGAATTTATATTCTACTCCTGCTTTTAATGACAAACTCCTCATGTGAACTAATATGCCCAAAGTACTCGGAGTTTCTTCACTTGGCACGCATTTTTGTTTACAATTTTTAGTGTGCACCAGGAGTTGCCAGTTTGCTGGCAATGTTCGTACTATTTTTATACTTTTAGGCAAATTTCAGCCGTTGTTGTTGTTGTTTTTGTTGTCTGTCCGGGATAGTAATACGACAAAGTGCCAGTGCTGAATGGGTATTAGGGTGGGGAGCAAGGGGAAAGTGCCTGAGTCGTTGATGGTAGTGCCAATATTCGTATTTATGTTTTGCCCAGTTTGGTAAATAACATTCTGCAATTGGCCATACCAATTTCAACAGCCTACGCAAAGGCGATTCTCAGTCAGATACGGAGGGAATAACAATTTGGAGTCTATTGTACACGCACAAAAAAGAGAAAAACAAAAAGCAGGAGAGACAAATGAAGAGAGATATTATTTTTCATGCCATTGTTTGGTCTATGCCGTTGTGCCAGAGGGGTAGGGAGGGAAGGCTTAAGCGTGCAGCTCGTGTGGCCTGGACAAAAGTGCAAATTTCTGAATGGGCATATTCACGCTGACACCAAACAAAACTTCTTTTGTATGCAATTGCCATCGAACACTTTTACTATTCTCACATATCTGATGCGGAAATTGAAAACCAATTGCAATGGAATATAATCAAATAATCTATTAGACGAACAAGTGGGTGCGTGTTGCCTTGAAGCGCACATTGTGCATTAATTATGATGTACAGTTTCCATTTAATGTCTTGCAGCAATAAAATAAAAGTGCACAAATATATTGCATACTTTTGAGCATGGCAATTAAAGAGAACGAGGCCATTTGCAGCTTCCTGCAAGCAGACGATTCACATTCGATTTTCATTGCATGTCAATTAACTTAAAAAGATTATTACGCAGGGGGGCTGCATTCTGTTGAGCATTTTAAGCACTTAATGCAGTCAGTTCAATAATGAGAATTTATCTTTATATATGTATATATATATATATTTTAAAGAATTCTTCGTATTCATTAATTATATTTTAAAATGCACTCTGCATGTTTGCTTGTTGTTCTCTGTTTCGCTTGCTACTCACATTCTTCACTAGTTTGTTGGCTCGGTTAATCAACTAACTTTACTTTGAACAAACGGGAAAATTCGTAAGGTTTCAATGTTTGCTTTGGGGGAATTTTTTAATCAAACAGACCGCCGGCGAAAGTAATTGCGCACGCTTAATTAGTTGTACTTACATGTGTAGTGTGCAACATATCTTTTTAATTACTAACATTTAAAATGCCTCACACACACGCACCCACACACACACGCACAAACTTACGCAGTTACCGCAAAACCAGCGAAGGATTAAAACTGATTAAAATGAATGATGTTAAGCGACGGGCATATTTTAATTATTTAATGCTAATTAATATGTTTTGTAAAACCACAACGGCAAAGCCGCCGCTAGCAGTAATAGGCAAAAGGCCCTATGGGTGGTGATGAAGGGGCGTGGCCAAAGGCTGGAGGCGTAGTAGTAGCAGCAGCTGCTCGCTGTTAACTTTGTCATAATGAGTTTTGCATTTAATTTCGGCAAAGCGGCGCTAAGCTGCGTTGACAGGCGTAAATTGTATCTCGTAGATACATGCGGCAACTATTGAGACAGACTGTAATTAATTTGTTTGTTGACTTGGCAACTGTTTGCCTGTAGTTCGGGTGGAGCTCTAAGTAGTATATATGCGACTCATTTGCGGGCGTCTCATCAACTGCTTTGCATATCGCACACGCACACGCACAAACGCACACACGCAAGCCCATCCACTTACACACACATGCACACACCCGCACAGACTGTGGGGCAGACAGACAGAGAAGACTTTGTGGGCTTTGTTTTGAACTGTGACAAGCAAACTGAGATACAGATACAATTTACTAAGGCACTTTAAGCTGACTTTTCTTTTGAAGGCGCTTCCGAGAATAGATTTCTTGTAAATTTTATTTTTAGCTAGAAGTTATACTTTCTTTAAAAAACATTTTATATATAAATTTCCTAATAAGGTAGAATTAAGTGAGAAATGAACGCGTAAAGACTTTAATGGAAGGTTAGAATGAAGGGAAACGACAGAGGCTGAGCGTTATAAGCAAACTCAACTAAGTGAATATTCCGCATTACTTGTCTGTAGTTTTCTTACACAGTTGAATAGCTGGCGGTTTCTATTTCTGGAATGCCCCGTCTGAGCTTAGCTACCACTTTCTGCACGCCTCTGCCTCCCTGCCTGCTCTGCTTGGTGCTGATTTATGCTGCACATTAATATTTTAATGTCTTCATTGCGAGGCCTACGCAAAAAACAAAAACCAACCCCCACGCCCGCCTCCGTCTGCATAGTGTATGCTGCCTCAGACTGAGTTTCGTGCAATCCATTAAACGTTATCAGCCAGTGACAAAGTCAGCAGTCCACCCAGCAGGACCAGTCACCCCCTTCCCCTGCCCCAGCTAGCCTCTTTTGCCACTGTTTACGCACATTTGTCTTGTGTCGTGGTGGCAGAAAACTTTTGAGGGCCTCGCACAACTCACAACTACAACTACAGGCAAGGTCTACAAGGACTTGTCTGTCTTGTCTCGCCCCCTTCGGCAAATTCAATTATAGCAAATCGCATGCAAATGAGTTGGACGGCAAAGTTAAACAGCAAACAGGCAGGGGGAAGGAAGGAGAGAGAGGGAGAAAGAAGACCCGACTGCGAATCAAACTGAGAAGCGGGTTTCCAATTTCCAAATTGCATATCGCCTACGTTTTTTGCTGTTTAATCTGCGCTGGAATTGTCTGTTTTTTGCAACACAAGCTAACGATATTAAGTCCCTCCCACACACACTATCTCCCTAGCTATGCCCTTCCCTCCTTCTCCCTCTCCCCCGCTGGCATTACTCATTTCACGTGGCGTTATTCTGCCTCGCTTGCAAATTCAATTTACGTTTCTAATTTAATTTTTTGCCAGCAATTAGAAAATACGAAAATATTTTCGCCAACTCGCACAGTTCGTAGCAGTTCGTAGTTTTTTAATTAGTTCGCAATCTGAGTGCCGTGTGCACAGTGCGTGGGAATATAATGATATATGATAGTAGTAACGCATGCCATATACGAGTATGCAGCTGCATCTGCATTCGCATGCAAACTTAAAAGTTTAATTTACTAATCCAACATGGTGCGTTTTAATTAGTCGAATTAGTTGCGAACGCAAATGTTCGGTTGACAAATTCCTAGCGATAAATATTTCTATACACACATTGCTATATATATAAATGCATCTACATAATGCAAATAACAAACGGCATAGTTGGCATAATTAAATATCTAAAATAGTTGGCTGCATTGTTTGGCGATAATGCAGTGAAAATGTCGATTCTTTAGTACTATATTTGACTGTGGATATTAAAGAAAAAAACTTATCATAGTTTATATTTTAATTTAAGGAACTTTTTTTCTAAATTAGTACGCAATTTATTGATAATATATTTATTTAATTAATTAATTTTTCTCATCTATTATTTTCACTCTTGCAATCTCCTCAATTTCATCACCTTACAGGCAAAAATATAGCTAAAAGGTTTATTAGAGAAATTAAAATGTTAATTATAATGTTTGTTTAATATGTTTCTCAATCCGTATCTTACATAGATAATATATATAGATAACACTGCAATTTATTTGAAATGCTCGAGCGCTTCTCTCTACATCTTTTATTGTAATTTAAAAATGCATTTTTCACTCTTCCAGTTTCTACAGAAACCTTTCGAATATTCGCGATTGTTTGATCCAAATTTTGACTAACAAAAAACTGAAAATTTAAGCCCTCGAAATAGGGCAGGGTGAACTAGAGTAATATCTGTGAAAGTTTCGCTGCACCCGACTAATAACTGGCACATGCATCAACCCATTGTCAGCGCATTTTCAATCCGCTTTTCACTACCAAAGCGCCTTTTTGCCCAATTAAACTCAGCTTAAATTTTTTTCACTCCCCCACACACACACACATACACACTGCAGTCTCTCTTCACACAGATATGGCTACAAATTGCCAAGCAACTGCACAATTTTTCAATCAACTAAAAATGTTTAGAATGGCCCGAACGAGTATAGTATTCATTCGGCAGCCGATCGAACTGTGTATACAACGCAATATGTGCCACAGCCACTGATTGAGTCGGTGTGTGCGAGTGTGTGTGTGTGTGTGTGTGTGAGTGCATTCATGTGTGCGGCAACAAAAATGCCATAAAATAAAAATGCTACAAAAACAAAAAAAAAGGGGGGAGACAGCGAAAATTGTTGCAAGTGCAGTGCAGCGGAGGATGGAAAGAGAAGGAGAGGGGAGGGAGAAAGAGGGGCAGAGTGAGAGGAGAAGAGGGAGAGGTAACGGGGTCGAAATGTTGCCACGTTTTGCCAGTCGGTCGCATGAAATTGCCATTTCCAATTAACGCCATTGCAAAAATAGTTAAATGCTCGAGGAGCAGCCAAAATACAACAGCAACAACAATAATGACAACAACAACAATGACAACAACAACAACAGCAACAACAACAATGACAACAACAACCTGCCAAGCGAAAACAACAGCAAGAAAAGCAAACAGCCAGCAAGGACAGGCCAAACGCCGCTGGCCACCAACTGCACTTGCTCCTGTGCCCAGAGCACAGCCTTCTTTGTCCTCTCTCTATCATGCCAGCACTCGTTCCCCTTCCTGTCTCTCTCCCCCCTTTCCCCCTCTCCCCACTCTATCTGGCTCTATCTGAGTTATAAGCGACTGGGCTACTCGCGCATTTTTTGACTGCAGCGCACTGCGTGGGGCAACTGCAGCAGCAGCAAGAGCAACAGTCACTGTTGCTTTTGTAGTGTGTGTGTGTGTGTGTGTGTGACTAACTCTATTAACGAAGCGGAAACGGAAATACACACGCAAACGACATACACACACACACTGGCACTCAAAACGGTAGACACATCGCGGCATGAACACAGCTTGTGCCGCATTGGAGACACATGTTGTGGCCTCTCGCTACGCTGAATATTTCGTTCGAGTAGCCACGCCATTCAAGCGTGTGGCAACTATGCGAATACCCTGTAAATAGTTGGCAAGGGTTTGCAGGAGGTTAAAAAGGTTGAAGTATTCAAAACGTATAGTTGTGATGTGTATGAATTTGATGTGTGTAAATATGATGCGTATGAATGTGATGTATATAAATGTGAAGCATATAAATATGATGCATATATATGCATGGGATGAATTTATATTTGAGATGTGATTAAATATGATGTATATAATTGTGGAGTGCATAATAATGATGTGACAAGTAAAATTAAATTAAAATTTCCCTTACAAAAAGATAAATTCATTTTACAATTTCAATAACTTTATTCTTTTCTAACTAGCTTCTTTTTATATTGTGTGTCTATCTCTAAAGTTTCTCTTAGTGCTTAACATCGTATTGTAGTTTGTTTTTCATCCATGTTCAACCTTGATATCTATATCTAGAGTACTAACATGAACTATGGCCCCCCTGGGCTGGCGACCCTCAACTATCTTTCATATCTGCCTCTGCAGTCAATTCCCCAAGCATTGCCACTATGCTTATAGTCATAGATAGATCTCTCTGAGCCACAATTAGGCTAAAGACTTAAACAGTGCGATTTGCTATTGGGCACTGCAGGGCATTAAATTGTTTCATGCTGCCGTTTATTTGACTATTTGTTGTTGTTTGCCGCGAGCCACTCGAAAAATGGTTACCCGTAAAACCTTTGCAACCCCCATAGCTCCACACTGACCATTTCCATTCCCCCTGATAAAGTTAACTCCCAGTGCGTAGGTCTCCCCTCCCCATTCTGTCCCACTGTGCTGCCTCTGGTCGCCATGTTGACCGAATTTTTCGTTGTGCGTTGATAACAGTTCGACAATTTTTAAATGCTCCACTCGCAGGCATTTTCAACTGTCGCGCTGTCTCACTCGTTTGCCTACCTCCTCTTCCCCTCTCGCTCGCACCTCGAGCCTGGCAAATTTGCACGTTTCTATTGTGCGCGTTGTAGCAACGTTTTAAATGCGACTCGATTTTTATCGATTTAATCAAGCGGTGGCTGTGTATGCTCTCTCCCCTTGCCCACTCCTCACTTCTCCCTCTCTCTCTTTAAGTCACGCCGTCTCTTTCGTTTTTCATTTTGTGTACATTTTTTGCGCCACAACCTGCGACGATTTCCATACGTAATTGCACAGTAATTGACAATTTATTGTGTCAATCGCAATCGAGGCGCAATGCCGCACCGCACGGTGTGTGCTACGTTTAATTAACAAGGCGACAACGATGCCACACACGACATTGAAGAGAGGGGGGGAGAGTAAATTGGAAGGTGGCTGCACAGCGACGGCAACAACAACTGTGGATGCTAAAGAAATTTAATCTGTTTTCCAACGAGCTACCCGAGCAGAAGAACCCGCCAACTTGCCCAAGTGGCATGCAGCACTCGGCTAATACGCAGCTGCAAAGTGGCAATTGAAGTAAACGGGGTTCCGTGCCGTCCTAATTGGCGATCATGAAATATATATTCTACGTAGAAAAAGGGCTGCAATTGCATCAAACTCAGGGATTACAGTTGCAAATTGGCGTGCGGCAAAGGCAGCACAAGGAGAATGATTGCTGAAATGTACAGTGTGTTGCAACAACAAGCAGCACTTGCAACAAGCTTGCAATGCTTGAGAAATTCAAATAAGATGTGTTCAAGGGGATTTAGCTTTTAATAAATTGAAATTATTGCTACTAAAACGCTTAAGTTGTTTGCTTTCTTGCATAGAATTTCTAGTAACAGCTTAAAAGTGTGCTACACTTTTTTTGTAAGTAAATTGACCGATTTCCCTCGCAGCTAGCGGGGTATGAAGAGCATTTAAAGAACTCTGTGGGGAATATCAAGTCTGTTATGCCAGCTAGCCAACTTCTCATAGATTCTAGGGTATAAACAGAGTTCTTTGAAAGTCCTCTCAAGCAGCTTCTTCAAAGAAATCCCCGCTTTAGTTGACTTACTTCCCTCCCAGGGGCAACAACGCGTGAGCGCTCAAAGCAATTTGTGAAACGAATATTGGCTTTGCGCATCTGCGCAGCTAATCAAAGCTCATCAAACACGGGGCTGCACTAAACACCACACTAATAGCAGCTACTATCTAGGATTTATGTGCGATACAGCCTACATCCTCTGCTCGCTCACTTCCTAGCTGGGCTCATCAACATCCATCTTCGGTGTGGCGCGTCTCGAAGATGCTGCAGTCATTGCTTCTCTAATTGGGCAGAGGCTGCTACAGCAACTACAACTACACAGTTACGACTCGAGCCGTGTTGATTAACGTGCCCACCAATTACGCGGCCCATATATAAGGGGAGACAGCACAGAGTGGGGGAAGGGGGGAGGCTGATGCATATCGACACGGTCGGTGATAAAGTGTGCGTAACAAAAGCTAATAATTGCCCCAGCAACGTGCTGGCCACGCTCAAAACTGGCCCTTGTTGTTGCCCCGAATTCCCCTCATTGTTGTTGTTGTTGCTGCTGTTGTTGTTGTTGGCTGTTTGCTTTTTGAGTGGCCAAAAAGTTTTGGCATCATAATTTATAGCTGCGTTAAACAAGCGAGGATAACAAATTAATTTTGTCTGTGCGAAAGGAAAAAACCAAAGAAGAAGCCACCGCAAGGAGCAGAGCCCAGCTAGGTGGACGATGCCAGCAGCCTCAGCTCTGGCCAGCGCCAGCAGGAGCAGCAGCAGCAGGACGATGCCAGGACTTATGAGCACAACGTTTACTCTCGAATTTCTTAGTTGGGCCAATTAATTTCTAAAGTCAGCGACGTGCCACATCGTTGCCCGTTTCCTTCGGCCCGCATGTGTGTGCGTCCCTCTGTGTGTGTGTATGTATGTGTGTGTGTTTGTGTGTGTCTTAGTGCCTCGTAAATCTTAACGAGCCAAAGGCGAAATTCCTACGCACTCGCAACGTGGAGCACAGAGTCGCGAATGCCACTCATAAATATAAGTTGCAATGTGGCAAGTAGCTCTGCCAGAGCGAGAGGGAGGGGGGGCAGAGTGGACTGGCTGTTATTCCAACGTTTGTGGCCATAATGACCATTGTGCAGGGGTCGCTGTGTGCGTTATATATGGCCAGGAGTGGTAGATAGGGCACGGGGGGTGGCGAGATCGCCCTGGCCATTGAAATACGTCAAAATATTTGGCATTCGATGTTTGCCACGTTTGCAACGTGGCCTGCTGCTGATATTTATGCGACGACGAGCGCACTCCCCACCTCCCTCACTCCTGCCTCTCCTTCCCCCGTCATAACTGCCATCTAATCGCAAGTTTTGTTTTGTTTTATTGTCACAGGCAGAGAGAGAAAGAGAGCGACGGAGCAAATCGCAGCCAAGCAAAACACATAAATCTCACTCATGACTTGAACTCCGACTCCGTCTTCGTCTGGAGGCTGGAGGCTGGCCCCGCCCACTAGCCGAACACAACACAACACAATAGAGGCGGCACACACACACAACTCGCTTTGGCATTCTCTGTGTTTGTGCGACAAAAGGTGTTGATAACGTTGTTTTATTGTAGTTGTTGTTGGAACTTTCCACTGCCAATCTTGCCCATTCTCTCTTGTCTCTCTTCTTCCCCTCCCCCTCTCCCTCTGTGTGCTGTACATCTTAATCGTAATGCAAAACTTGTCAAGCTGATATGTAAACGAAAAACGTGCTGCAAATATTTGCTGATGTTGAATTCTTTTCGGTTTCGTGTCAACGCAGCATTTCTAATTTATGTTCTCATGGCCAGTTGCCAGTTCCTATATGGCATATATGTTATGTAGCATGTGTGTGTGAGTGTGTGTATGGTACTGAAGTATACAGTGGGCGTGTATGTAGTGAACTTTCGTGAGAAGTTGTGGTGTATATTGTGCAAAAAACAAAGCAATTTTTTGTGCAGTGTAAGCTTTATTTAGTTAAAATTGCATATGAAAAGCAGATGTATTTAAGCAGTATTTATTTGGTATTTAAATTTGGTAAGTTCTAGTTTAAAGACTGCAGATTGTATCTACCAAAATTTCCAACGTTGGGCGCCAGAAAACTTTTTTAAATTCCGATCTAAATAAGTAATCTAAAAATGTTAATATTTTTTAATTTTTAAATTATTAATTCAGTTTGGAATCTAAAAAAGTCTTCTGGCGCCCAACGTGGGACATCGTCTTGCCTCCAAAAAAAGCCTTATTTATAGTACATTATATACATATTAGCATAAAACTCAAGTAAATTATACATTCAATATTTAACACCTCTTCAATATTAAACAATCATTAATTTTCTAAGAAACTCTCGACTATATGTCTTTACATCCGCTCTCCATTCTTCCCCATCCATTCTTCCATTTCCAATCAACCCAACTGAATATCTGTGTTTGATTTCCCCCCTGTCAGGTGTCTATCAATTCAATGCGATTCAATTAACCGAACGCTGTCAGCAGACTCAGATATCATTTTAGGAATTTTAATTACAAGCGAAATCACAAATGCAGCAGGCAGGAAAGTAGAAAAGGGCAAATCCTTCAACATTTTACGAGGCTTTTCAGCCACAAAAGCTCAGGCAGGAATGGCAGGCGAAGCAGAGCTGAAGCCAAAACTAAAGCCAAAACACACACAAAGTTATAGTGCACACACACACGCACACGCACACACATATACACACACACACACTCGCACACTTGGGCAACTATTAATCCACATCCGAGTTATAATTCATGCTGATTGTATGAACATTTCAGCTTTTATGTGAACCGTAAAACTTTACTTCCTGACTTTTCATCAGGCAACTGCAGTTGCTGCAGCTGGGCTTACCTGTACCCCCTTCCCCTCCCCCCATGGCCGCAAGCAGACAAAGTTTTAGCCACTCCACACGCTGCCCCACTGTGCTGCGCACCGATTTCAGCGTGGCAAAACTGGGAAAGTAGAAAATTTTCAATTTTTCTATGCAGCTGCAGCAGCATGAACAATATTTTTGTGTGCGAATAGTTCTCAGTAATTCCAGCTACAGTTTGGTGAGCGCCCTCAGAGCACTGACTACGCTTACAAAAGGCTTATTCAGATGGCACATGCAGAAGAAGAGCCAGAGAGACATATCGCATGGAGCGTTGTCCAGGTAGCTACCTAGCTAGCTTCCGTTTCCGCTTGCAACTTTGTCCTCTTTCAGCGAAAGCAAGAGTTGAGTGAGGGCAGGGGAAACGGGAGAGGGGGCTGGGCATACAGTCCAATGCGCTTCACTTAAATATGATTATTATTAACCCTGGCAACAGCGTGTGGCACTTAACAGGCTCGACCGCTCCTCGCCAGGCCCAGGCTCCGGCTCAGCCGCTTGAGTGGCCCAGACGTTGGCAGCCTACTACCTGAGAGCTTGAGAGCGAAAGTTATGCTTCGTTAAGGACCTCATTCCCCCGCATCCGACCATCTCCACCACATTGTGGCACAGTCGTTGTTCACGTGAGTGGCTCGGCTCACGTAGTTGTTAAATGCCACGTTTCACTTGAATAATTGAGAGCGATTAGGCCAAAAACTTTTGCATTGATTAAGGTTTAAGTTGGCCAAACATTTACCCAAACTCCACTCCATGAAGTGTTCCACTCCCTGCCGGGGCCGGGCGAGGCTGCCGAGGCTGGCAGCAGCACCTTTGTCATTTGCTATCAGCAAATGTTTAAATATGCATTACGTGTGTTATACTCGTGTTCAGCAGCACTTGGGGATTACCCACAGAGCCAGCTCGAGTTTCCAGCTTCAGCTTCAGCTCCAGCTCCAGCTCTGGCTTTGGCTCACTCTCAGTTGGACTTGCAGTTCGAGTTGATGGCTCAGTTGTTTTTGTTGTGAAGTTGACGCAATTTCAGTTTAGTTTTCCAGCCAGTCTTCAGTCTCCCACTTCTCCCTCTCTCTCTCTCTCCCTCTCTCTCTGTATGTTTACCTTTAAAAATTCAACGCTCTCTGGGTATTCCGCAGCCAGACGAATCAGTCAACAAATTTTGCGCCAGACATCTCTAGAGTGTTTTGCAGTTGGAATTCATGAAATCAGTTTGTCAGATTTTTAAAATACTCAAATTAAACTCTTGCAGTAGAGTGTTGGGTAGAAAATTTAACTTTGCTCCTAGAAATATGCAACACTTCTTTGTTTAGAATGTTTAGTAAGTTTTCGACGGGAAGGAATAAGTTTTTCAGTTGCAGGGAGGAAACAGTTCTGTAGACTAGGAACTATTAGCACCTACCATATTTACTTATTCATTGAAAAACCTTTTTCTTGTCTTCTACAAGGAGAACACTCCAATTCAATCAAAGATAATTTAACGGCACAAAAATTTCAATATTGGAAATTTCAGTTACTCTTCAAGTTCACAATTTGCACCTGAGTTATGCCGTAGAGTCGATGAAAATGGTCTCTTCCACACAACCTGAAACGATTCTTTGTGAAATGAATTCTCGCTTGGCATAGCCCAGTTCGGCAGCCACAGCACAGGCCAGTACGAGTCATGTGACTCTTCTAATTGCACCTCAAAATGACACTAATGAAGTGCACAAAAAATGTTACTGCCACAGAACGTTGCACAAAACGTTGAATGGCAAAAATGACTGAGCAAAAGCAGGAGAAGCAGAAGCAGAAAGCAGAAGGAGGCGCTGCTGCTCCAACGGCTATTTGTGGTGCCAATGGCAATATGCAATGCGATGGCGATATGCGAAGTGCACACAGAGGAACAAGAATGGATGGAGAAGGGGAGAGAGGGGAGTGGAGCAACTTCTGGTCATCATTATGCGAGGCCAAAAACCCAACGTAAAATATGCGACTAGCAAAACTGAAGCCAAATGGAGAAGAATGGAAAATGCCAAGAGAGGGAGAGTAGAGAGCAATGAAAATGAAAACAGAGTGAGCGGAAAACAAAGTAAGTGGGGGAGCTGTGCAACACACATACAAACAGAGAGAATGCAACACACTAATACACACACATACACACAGAGGAGCCTCCACACACAAAGGCACATTATCTCAAGTAGGAGAGATGGCAAATGTCAAACGTTTTGCCCGAACGCTGAAAATTTGCATGCAAAGCCGAATGGGACAGTAAGAGAATAGCCTTGTCAGTTGCCACGCCCTTGGAAAATGCAAAGGCCACCCCTTTCGCCCCCTCCCCCCTTCTCCTATGCCTTTTAGCCTCGTGGCTATGGCGAATGCGTTTGCTTTTGTGTGCGATTTGAACAAATGCAAACACTTTGATTTTCGTTTTTTGCATGCCAAACCGAAGGATCAACTGGCACACACACACTCCCTACTGTGCGTGAGTGTGTGTGTGAGTATTATTTATGTTCTGCGCTAGAAATCTATTTGCACCGCACCACAAATCTCAGCTCAGCGCGAACGCAGCGCGCCCAAAAGCGAAGAGCCAAAGCAAAAAAAAAAATATGTAGAGGAGAATAAAATTGCAGCTCCGACTGCAAATCCAACAAGGATGTTCGAGGCGCAGGCTTGCAAAGGGCAACGCATCGCATTCGCATTAAATCGAAGTCCTTTCCCTGACTGCCTCAGCCTCCTCAAACCCCTCCACAAACACACACACACTGACAGACGCACACAGACAAACTTTTGCCATTTGGCAGCTGAATTGTTTGCGGCCAGTCGAGAGAGACTGGCGATGGGCGCGTGAGTTGAGTACAAAGTAGGTTAGGGTATTCATGTAGTGAGTATAAGATTTTTATAATTTTAATGATTTGTATACATGAGTTGTACTTTAAACACTTTACAACACTTTAAACAACTCAATTTATAGAGTAAAAATGAGAACCTTTTGACGTTTTCTGAATTTGAATGCAATCTAGTTGCCGCACAAGCTATCAATCTAGATCACTTTATAAGCTTAAAAAAAGATAGAGAATTCTATGAAAACTCCTCTTTAGAATTCAAACATGGGTACCATATAACTATACCTTTTGATAAGAAAGCTTGCACATTTGTATATAAAACCAATTGGTTAAGTGTTTTTTCTTTTGATGAGTTTATCAACAAGAAAAAGGCAAAAACCTGATGCTTTTTTTATATCTTCTTTATCAAAATACCAGTATCTTGGTATATAACTTACTAATGCAAACAATATATTTATATTACTCAAAAAAACTTTTACAAATGAAACCTTATCACAATCAAACAAGAAATACTTTCAGGCCAAAACTATGAAAAGAAAGAATGAAATTAATTCTAAGTAGTTCAAAGTTGAAAACTAGTCTCGCCTCTCCCTCTCTCTCTCTGACTCTCTCTTCTCTCTCTCTCTCTCTCTCTTTCTCTCTCTCTCTCCTTTCCCTCTTCGGACAAGGTACTCCATAACTTCTCAAATGTAAGACTCCTCTTGCTACCCACACAAAAATCACGTGCACATCTCCAATCAACCCGAGTTGGGGCACTGAGTTCCACGAGATTTCCTTTTGGGCGGCTGCATTTTCTCGCCGTGGTGCCGCTGCTTCTGTTTGTGTCTCCTTGTTGTAGAGTTTGTTGGTTAGGCAGGCCGTGAGGGGGCGCACTCGCTGCCAAGTACAAACACAAGTGCAGCAATCCACACACCCACACACCCACACACACACACACACACCCACTCAATCGCACAAACAGAGCGAGCAAGCAAGCGAGGGCACTTGCATATCTGTGTAAATTTATGATTGCCCCATTTCCGTTTTTTACAGCCAGCCGCTGCTATTGACTGTCCCACTGTCCGCGCCCCGTCCCCCTTCACCTCAATTCTTTCTCTCTCTCCATTTCTCTCTCTTTCTCTTGGCTATCTGTCCGAGTGCCTGCCTGCCTGGCTGGCTGGCTTCAGCTTGCTTATCCTGTGACCGGCATTATTGTGTGACCCCCTTGGCGCTGCCTCTGCGTCGCTGCACTTTTCTTTGCTGCAGCAACCGCTGCTACCAACTCCCCCTTCGCCCCCTCCTACTACTGCTTCTTCTCTCTCCGCCACTGCTGCACCTTCTGCTCCTTCTTATTTCTTGCCCTTTTTTGTATTCCAAATCCATGCCGCCTGCAGCTGACTTGCGACTGGGTTATGTCCTGGGCACTGCTACGGCTGCCACGGGTATTGACTCGTCGTGGTTCGCTGCGCCAGCTCCCGGCTACGGCGCTGGCATTGGCGCTGGTCCTGCTTCTGGTTCTGGTTCTGCGCCTGAGCTTGGGCTTGGGCTCTCCGTATGGGGTTTTAATTTTGACAGCTGCAGATAAATTGTTAAATGCAGTCTCGTTCAGCTCTCTGAGTGCTTTATGTGTGCTTATGCTTGTAGGTGTAACTGTGTGTGTGTATTGGTGTGTGTGTGCGGTTGCATATAAATTTATCAGCTCGTTTTTTTGCTCAGCTGTCGAAGCTGTACACATTTTTCAGCATTTTCCTTTTGTTGCCTGGCATTGACAGGCGCCCATCAAATGCAACTCCCAAGTCTGAATCCGTGTCCAGTTCCGCCACTCCCCTCCCCCCTCGTTGGACTGATAGGCAGGCGTCGAATATGCAAACAATATAAACCAGAAAAGCGAACAGAAAAAGCGAGCAACTGCAGCAGCAACAACAAGAACAAGAACAACAAGAGAGGATGGAAAATTGAGGCCACTCGAAAATGCATTGTACGGCATATCTATCAGTTTTGTAGGCCTCCCCCCATGAAATATGCCCGATCGTATTTACGTCATAAATAAAAATGGCGTTAACTATTTTCCAGTTGCAGTTGAAGTTGTTGTCCTCCCCCTGCGTTTTTTCCCTGCCAACATTTAACGCAATTTAAAGTTTTTTTTTTTTTTTTTGCTGCTCTTCTGCATTCTCATTTATTATGCGTAGTTTATGCATGTTGTGCGATCCCACGCACTCGCAGAGCAATAACAATTTGCGCTCCATTTATGCATATATTCATTTCCAATTAAGCAATAACAAATAGGCAAATTGAACACAAAGGCAGCTGAACTGCCGCAGTGTGTGAAGAGTGGGGAGCAAGTGGGAAGAGTAGAAGGGAGGGGAAATATGTGAACTGCCAACGCACTGCGAGAGGCTTAACGCGACTATTAACCGGAATGGAAATTATAATGATGAAATAATGTGCATGTGGGAATGTTTTTTGGTATATATTCTATCATTTATATGACAATAAATATTGGACGTAGTGAAAAAGATCTTAAATTAACTGATAAACTATGAATATTGTTTTGGAAGAATTTAACTGAAAAGCTTTTATATTATTGAAAGAAAAACTAAAAAAATTGTTAGCAAATTCATGTATTCATTTGAAATTTAAATAGCATTAACATTATCTTTTACTAAGAACAAATAAAACAAAACTAATATAATATAATTTTTTTTTTTGTTGCTTAAGTTTTATTTTAGTACAGTCAATAAATATCAAAGTATAAAACCCCAAAATTAACAAAACATCAAATAAAATAAATACGGATAGTATGAAAAAGTAAAAAGAACAATAATAATAAAATAATAATAATAATGATGTACAGATTTACTAACATATATAACCTTTATTTTGGCGCAGTATCTCTTTATTCTTTTTCCTTGCGCAGTATCTTCTTTTGCGTCTCTGTCCTTCGATCTTTGTTATCTTCTTATCTAAGAAAAGACAGAAAAATCGATCATTAAAATGTGTAATTGAAGATATTTAAGCAAATATTCGTAAAGAGCCCAAAATTGTTGCTACTAAAGCTGTGATTAAATGTGCTTCTAGTTTCTCAAACTCTTTCTTTCTCTCTCTCTCGATATCTTTCTCTCTGTATTGCACGCTTTGTTTCCTTTCCTTTTCCTCTGTCTCTCAAACTAAGAAAAGGCTAATGGATAGACTATTTTGTTAGAAACTCATGTCTACATGATCAATAAATAAAACGTTTCTCACCTCTCTCTCTCTATCTCTCTCTCTCTCTCTAACTTTTCCCTCATGCTTTTACTTTTTCCTTCTCTACTTCACTCTTTCCCTCTCTAATCCCCTTAAAATCAAGACACACTTGAGCAATTCAAAGCCTCTCTCACTTGCAACGCTCAAAAGCAAAGCTTATGATTCTCCCAGCATTTGCTTAGCTTGCTGGCTGCTTATGACTTTACTTGCAAAGTCCACTTAAGTGGTAAGCCCTGTGCTATATTTTCGTAACCCTAATCCAAATCCTGCAGCTTGCGACTCATTAAACGCACTTAAAGGCAACCGCAGCACATTAGCGCGAGCTGGCTCAGGCGGCGGCGTCAGCTGCTTCTGCTGTTGCAAGGCGCAGCCAACTTTTGTCACTTCCGGCATACACACACACAAGTCAGCAAGCTGAAACAGCAACAACAGGAAGAGCAGCAGAGAGGGGGAGGGGACAGCGCCGAGTTAAAGTAACTGCAATGAGCTGCCGAAAGCCGCGTTGACATTTTCATTTAAATTATGCACATCAGTTGAACTTCCTGGCCGCAGACAATGGTGCGGAACGAGCAAGGTTCGAGGATGCAGAGGAGAGGAGAAGCAGCTGAGGAAGTAGAGAATGAGAATGAATGGGAACAGGAGCAGGAGAGGCAGCTGAAGCCGAGGCAGACTGAGGCAGATGAAGCCGAAGACAGCAGCATGTAAGATAAGACTGAGACTCAGTCTTTCCCCCTCTCTCTCTCCCTGTCTCCTCTCCCTTTGTCTCCCCTTTCCCCACTTACATTTTAAGAAACTTTGTGTCAAGGCGCATTTTACAGTTATGGCTGGCAATGGGCAACTTTTGCCATTCGGCGCGACTCTCCGGGCCCATTGTCTGCCTGGCCCGGCCTGGTCTGGTCTGGCCTGGCCTGGGCTTGGCTTGGCTTGAGAATACAGTTTCGGAATTCAGATTCCGGTGCGCGCTGCCGCAGTCGACTAATTAAAACGGAAATCCACAATGGCCCCCAGGCAACCCCAGTACCCTCCGCCTCCATCTCCACCTCCATCTCCACCTCCATCTCCTCGCAGCAACGACTTCCGGCCCACTCCCTGAGCGGCGTCAAAGTAAAAGAAAATTTCATGTTTTATGTCTTTCTACAACATTTTTTTTTTTATTTTTTCACGGCTTTTACGAAGTTTTTTATTATAATTTTTTGGACAACGCGAAGCGCTTGTAAGCAGTCGCTAAGCCAGCGAAAAAAACAGAAGAAGAAGCAGCAGCAGAAGCTGAAAAGTTTCGGCGTAAAATTAATAAAAATTACGAGTGTCGAGCGAGAAAGTTGAACGCGTGCCGCTTTGAATAATTGTCAGGAGGCAAGCGGAAACAGTGCGGGGTACCCATTCTCCTCCCCCTTCCCCCAGCCGTATCCCATCCCGGGGCGCTTACGCAATCCGCATCCGTTTTGGAAAAGTTCCGCCGGTTATTCGCGCCCTTGTTGTTGTTATTGCAGGCTGGCCCCAATTGCGGCTTATCGGAAATTATTTTGTTGCATTGTATTCGCCGTAATTAGAGAAAGAGAGCGAGATAGTGAGATAGAGTAACAGAGGGAGAGGGAGATGGAGAGACGCGCACGCTGCACGTTTTATTGTCGCTACGCGTGCGTATCTCTCCATTATTCCGCACCGGATGCGTCCTATTCCCACAGCCCCGAGGACACACTAACCTCACAGCCCGCTACCCGCTACCCGGACCATTCCCTCATTCAGATATGACTAATGTATGCACATTACATTTAACCCAACCAGACGCGTTACCCAACCCAATCCACTCTCGCGTTGCCAACCCGTTTTTGCCTCCGGTTGAGCCATCGCACATGCCGTGTGGACGTGCGGATAATGACAGTTTTCACGGGGTCTCCGGCTGCCTGCGGCAACTCAACGCGAAAGCGTATCCCCTCCCCCTCTCTCACCCATCTCTCTCCCCCTCTCTGTCGTTGTGGTTGCTCCTGCGCTTTGACCATGCCCTGGTCGGGTTGAATGTGTCCAAGTTATAAGCGCACATTCTGTTGAGAAATATTTCAAATATTTACACGCTCAATGGCAATTTGCGGTGCTGCTGCATAAAAAAGAAAAAGAGAGGGAGAGAGAGAGAGAGAAAAGGTGCCCGGCGAGAAATTATAATACTCGAGTACTTTAGAGATATGTGCGATGCGATAGCGCAAAAGGTTGCGCGATTTGGTTGGCAAAGCAGAGAAAATAAAGCGGAGAATGAGCTCATCTCATCGTGCAACTTTTTAGTTAGTTAAAGTTGATAAAGGAAGCAGAGATAAATGTAATTTATATATTATTTATTTATTTATATATTATTTAGTATTTTATTATCATTTTTACACATTGAAGAAGTGTTATTAATGCTTGTCAGTCAATAGTTAGCCTCTGCTTCGACTTAACTTGAGTTTTCTTTAGGTTTTGCCATAACACGATTTCTAGCCATTTAATTGTTAAGTTTCTTGTTCTGAGCACAGTTTGCATGTCGAAAATATCATTTAGACTCATAAATATATATTTGTATCACATTTGTATACTATTTCTAATTTATTCCATATCAAAACTGCTCAAAATGTCCGCAAAAACTCATAAATATCTTCACAAAACCCGTCGAGAACTCTTGCAATTATTGCTGATTAAACATAAATCAATATTTGCTGGCATGGCTAAGTACCTTGAGATCGTAAAATTACGCATTTAATTGCCACATAATCCCTTGGAAAAGTAAGACACACTCACACACACACACACATGCACACTCAACACACAAATCAATGGGAAATGCAAACGATGAGAAATGGGCAGCAGGAATGCTCATAAAGACGCATTGACAGGCTTGACTTGAGCAGGGGCTGAGATGAAATACCATATCCATTATGTAATAAGTGTTGATACTTCCCCCCCCCCTCCACTCCCTTTCTCCCTCTCTTTAGATAACCTGCTCTCTGTGGAAACAATACCGAAACTAATACGAATTGCGTTTAGCTGGCAAATTGACTGTGGCAGCCCTCGACTAGAAATTGCAGCAATTGAATTAGGCCAAATTGAAACGAAATGCGAGCAATGCAATAGAGAGAACACACAGAAACACACGAGGAGAAGAACTCCAAGTGCCAGCAAGCAGGAGAGGGGAGTGCAGGGAAACTTCGACTCGAGAAATGAAATTCTATCTGCTTAATTAGTTGGCATTGACAGGCAGGCAAGCACTGGGAGAGAGAGCCTTCTTCAAAAAGCTGTTGCCAGCATCATGTGCAAAATCGTTCGACTAAAAGAGGAATATTTTTTGGACGAGCATAAAAGCAAAAAGTTCGACAAATTGGCAATTTACTATGCTCTCGCAGCCTCGAAATTCGACAAAGCAATTTCGTTTAAGTGTTTGCCAAGGTGTGCAACAAATATGCATTTAATGCACTTTGCTCTAGATGCGTCGAGCAGCTGCTGCACAAGCACAAGCACAGCCAGCAGTAGCAACAGCAGCATCAACAAATTACGCATACGTCACGTTGCCGGCAATCATTTATGCTAAGAGCCCGAGCAGGGAAGCAGACTGAGACTGAGACTGGAGCTGGGGTTGGGGCGTTGCCTGAGTGAAAAACAAGCAGCTGTCAGCTATATAAATATAGTGAAGCTCAAAAGGCAGGCAACAGAGTAGCCAAGCAAGAGCTGGTAGCAAGCAACACATGCAACATGCAGCAGGCAGCACGCTGCATGCAACATGCGATATGAGGCAACGCGTCTGCCAAATGCAGACAAAACTCATCTTGGCTAAAGTTAACTTATGGCATAATTCTTTTAAACTCCCAGCGCCTGGCATTGGCATAATGAATGAGCAGTCGAATGAGCAGCAAGTCAGCACAGCTGCCACACCCATATTACCTTTCTACCATCCGTCCACCCCCCTCACTCTCTCTCTTTCCCAAATATGCAACTTTGCATACGCATCCACATTCACGTTGATTCATCGCCGCTGCTGACAGACGCATTTGACGCGGCCTTTGAATGAATGAGTGCATCATCAAGTGGCAGCTGCAGGCAGCCAGAAAGAGAGAGAGAGAAAGGGAAAGAGATAGAATGAGGGGGAGGCAAACTGAATATGCAGATAATTTTTCACTCCACATCATCGCATCGCATCACAAATTATCGCGCCTGGCGCACATGAAATCGAAATATTTGTGATACGCGTCTTTTTATGCGTTCCCAAAATTGCTTTAGCCTTGATGAATTTGTTAATAATTAATAAAATTAATGCTTTTAATTTATTCATAATTTTTTTATAGTCACTAAGAATCGTTCTTAGTTCCTAGAATTAATGCAGAATTGCCAATAGGTTGTATGTTTAAAGATCGTAGCATACTTTTATGCTGCATTAAAAGTGCACTGCACTAACGAAAGAGTTTCGCAGAACAGCTGCGACTTTTGCATGCGTTCGCATTTTTCTCATTGACCTCCTTCCGAATTGGCTTTAACAGCTGCATTGGCAGCAGAGTGTGCACTGTACACTGTGCACTCTGCACTCGGCTTAAAGTTGACAGCTCTGCGAAATTCTATTAAATCTCTTAACCACATCGGACAGTGTCACGTTTGGTACAGTGACACAGCCCTGACACTTGCTGGGCCTTTTGACGCGCTGATGCAGCAGAAAAAAGGCTGCAAATTAAATTGAAAACTCAGCGTGAGCAGCTGCCAAAATCAACAATCGTCTTTCACTCTAAGCCAGGCCGAGTGTCATGTGTGCTACAATATAAAATGCGGTTACCTATTTAATGTCACTGCTGGCGTCGCCACTGTCTGACTGTCTTCCTGCCTCGTCTGCTCCCTTCCACCTGCTGCTGTAAATATTGTCAAGGTGTCACTAGTCAAGTTAATTTCGGACACCCTTTGCTTCGGGCCTGCCTGGCCGCCTGCCTGGCTGTCTGTCTGCCTGAAATGCGGTTGTGGACTGCGTCTAACCGCTCAGCTGTAAAAGAGCCGAAAGCCAACAGTCTCGTGTGTGTGGCCGCAAAATGAGTTTCATTGGAAATGAATGTCCAACTCGCTCCCGTTCTCACTCTCTCTCTCTCTCTCTCCATTTGCCAGTTGCCAGCAGGCATAAAAGCATTTTGGTTACGGCTTGATGGCCATGCTGGTGTGTGTGAGTGTGTGTGTGTCCGTCTGATGGCTGAGTTTGACCATTTGGCTTTTAGCAATTCAGTTTTTGACACTTTGCACACGCGCTCAGCTTAGAGAGCAGTGCAAAAAAATGGGGAGAAAGAGAGGAGATATAGACTGACAGCGAAGTTTGCAAAAAACATCATAGATCTGTTACGCCGGCAACTTCATCAACACAGCACAGTGCGCACTCAATATTTATGCAAATATTCTTTTTGCCGCAAGTATTTCCATAATTAAATGTGAAACAAAAACCAAACAAAGCAGCAAAAAAAAGGCAAAGTGATGCAAAAGTCTGGGCCAGCCGAAAATGCACAGAGAAAACTTCAAGAAAATATGTGCGGCCAAGAAAAATCCCAAAGGCAGCAGCTACATAGAATAACAAAACAGTTGCAGGCGAGCTCAGCTCGAGAGCGAAGCTTGAATACGCTGCAGGAAATTCAAAATGCATAAATTATGCAATATTAACCCAATAAGAAAATTTGAAAATAATCATAGCATGCTTTTGAGTGCAATGATAAATCAATTTGAGACTAAAGTTTTGAGAAGTCATTTGAAAAATTAATAAATTGCGAATATTGCTATAAAGTTAAAGGAGCTAGTATATAAAAATGGTAGCACACTTTTTAGCGCTATAATAAAATATATTTTTGATAGAGCACTTGCAATCGACTTGGCTGCCTCGGCCAACATGTAATGCGTTCCACAAACAACAGCTGACGCTTGATGAAGCAACCGAAAGGATGCAGATGCCTTGAGCGGAACTTGGGCTGCAGCTTCCTTACCAAGTTCCTTGGTAGCCAACACGTCCTCTCCAGCGCGGGCTGCACCACTCATTTCAGCTGCAGTTGCCTCCTTCATTTTTTGCCCCACTTGCATCAGGAATCACTTGAAGCATCATCAGCAGCAGCAGCAGCAGAAGCAGCACTGGCAGCCTTAAACCATTAAGTGGGCGTGGCTTTGGTGTTGGCATAACTTTGAAAAACTAATTAAGCCAACTTAAGTGCAGCGCCATCGCTGCCATTGCTGCCATCGTCGTCGTCGTCGTCGTCGTCGTCGCTTTGGCCTACCAGGCATTTCAATCAAGTGGCGCCGCCACAAGAGATGCCGCCTGCACCGTCCCCCCCCCCTCCTGAAAGTTAAAAGCAGCTGCCAAAAAATGCGAATACAAAGTAGGTGTGGGCGCAGTTGGGAAAGCTGCGAAGACGCCACGTATGTGTGACTGTGTGTGCCTGTGTGTGTGTGCGTGTTTGTGCTGGTGTTGTTGGTGTTGATTTAGGTTCACTTCAGCGTAAAATGAATGCCCCACTTCAAATAAAAGTCGCACGCTGTAAATCACGCAGCACCCAAGTGCAAGAGAGAAGCGTCTCTCTATTTGTGTTTGTGACACTTTGCCGGTCAGGACAACAACACTTGAATGCGCCGCATGAAGCTGCCCTGGCTGCCTGTCCGCACGCGGCTGCCTGCTTGCACTCGAGTGTCAGCTGAAGAGCAAAGCAGCCCAACGAGAAGCAGCCGAAAATGTCCAACGGCGACGACATCGTTGACGACGATGTTGATGACGTTGCTGCTGCTGCTGCTCGCACCGGAAGTGGCCCAGCCACAATTGTCGGCAGTCTTTGCCGTCCGGCACTTCATAATTTCTTGACAGTCCTCCTGCTGGTTTCGGCTCCTGCTGCTGCTGCTGCTGCTGCTCGCCTTTGCAACGCCTTTGGGGTACCCTGTGCTAAATGACACTTTATAATTGTGCGCCTCAGTGCGAAAGTTTAACAATAAATTGAAAAGTTTTCACAGCTTTGCTGCTGCTGCTGCTGCTGCTGCTCTCGCTGCTGAAGTCAAGGCAAAGGCGTTTCTTATTATCCTTTTGGGCTGCCGATGCTGCAAAGCTCCTGCCAGGCCACTCCAACAACTATGTGTGTGTGCTTGAGTTTTGCTGAGTTTTAAATGTGCATTTTACAAATGTTACTTGTGGTCTTAACGCTGCCCCGGGGCCACAAGCAACTTTGGCCAAAGTTTTTGTTTTAGCTTTCAGTTTTCTGTCATTGTTGCTGCTGTAGTTGTTGCTGTTGCTGTTGCTATTGCTGCCACTGCTGCTGATAGTGTGGATTATTAAAGCAACAACAGCCGCAACAACAACAACAACAAATGCGCCTCAAAGGCAACAATTGAATTCAGCCTAACGAGTTGGAAATGCAAATGACAACTCAAAAAATTAAGTGCTGCCTACTTTTGTGGGCGCCCTGCCAAAATTCAATGGGCAACTCTTGCCTTTTTTGCGCCGTTGGAAATTCCTTGAATTTCGATTGAAACTGATTTTTGGCCTGAAAAATCAAAATAATATATATGAAATTTTTCAAATAACTGTCAACAAAAATGTGCAAAAATGTTGGAAATGTCACATTGTTTCTTGCTGCAAATTAAAGCGCAGTAGCGCTGTAAATGTTATGCATGAAACCGGAAAAACTTTCTCAAATTGAATTAAAAATGGAACGAAAATTACGAAAAATAGTTTGCGAAACTTTTGTGAGTTTTATTTGGCATAAGAAAGGAACTTGGCCTGCATGGCTAAGCGGATGACAACCGTTTGACATTTTGCAAAGTTCATTAGGTTCATTAGATCAGAGGGAGAACAAAGTAGGGAGGGAGGGGGAGGAAATTGCATTGCCAATTACACGCATAATACGCACCATTACATAATGCTCCAGTCGGCCCCATTGGCATTCGATGTCAGCAAGTTGCCGGCAACTTTTGCCAATGTGATGCCGAAAAAGTTGCACTTGCAACTTAAAGTTATCCCAGCACAGGCCACGGCTGGAGCTGAGCCGAGCAGCTGCCGCAACGAGAAGAACCAAGCGGGATTATATGAAACTATTGGGCGTGGGCCATTTACAGGAAAACAATGGCCAAAAACTTTTTTGGCCAGCGCGAAAATGTGCATGCAATGTGCATCGCTCTCGCCCACTTCCACACTGACTCTCCCTCTCTCTCGCTCTCTCTCTCTCTCTGTCATCCGCTGGCAAAGTTGTGTAATAAAAAAATAAGTTTTCTGCGTGACACTCGCCACGTTGCAATTGCGCTGCTTTTGCGGCCATGTTGTGTGTTGCCCCTGCAGTTTCCTATTTTATTTTGCATATAATTTTGTTGCTCTCTTCTCCCTTTTCTTTGCAACTTAATTTCTGCTCTGCACTTTGCGGTTTTTGCCCCACTCGAACAAGGTGGCGAAATAAAACCACTTATTTTTATTGCACATGCCATAAACGCAGCACCAAAGGCAGGAGAAATGTTGCTTAAATTCTTAAATGTTCCAGTTTGAGTAGGGGAATATACACACGCACACACTCACACGCACACACACAGACAGATAGTCTTAAGGCTTGACCACTTGACCACATAATTACGCCGTGCACTTGCCCCAGTTCCGCAGTCTAAGCTGCCCGAGCTTGCTTTGCTTTGTGGTCAGCCCCAATGCCAATTAAAAGCCATGGAATTTTACAAATTAAGCCTCATTACACACACACTCGCACGCACACACACACAAACACACACTTGCACATCATCTCATACACACATGCATAACCACAATCCTGTGCAGCTGCCTGCCGCCTGTTGACACATTACCTTCAGCTGCAAATCCATTTGCTGGCTTGCGGCTAGCCCAATTGCCCATAATTTTGGACGGTGGCAAAGCTCGGACCCTCTCAGTGCCTGCTTCTGTCCGCAGGTTTCTTCTGCATAGAGCCTAAGCAAGTCTTAATTAAAAACACCGTTGCATGCATTGTGTTTGTGCAGCTAATAAACTCTTTAATGCACCTTACATAAATTCCTAGATTTGAAGTTTGTGAAACAGAAACAAGTTGAAAGTTTTGTTGTTTATTTAAATCTATTTATAACATATTTAATTATAAATGAATCATAAGCTTTATCCTATTTTTTTTAATGTATATTATTATTTATTATTGGTAAATCCTAGGAATCGTTCAGAAGGAACTTAATCTAATGTAAGATTTATCCTACTTTTTTTTAGTAAAGTTTCATACCCATAATTAAGTTTCAGTCTAGAAGTATGCAACATAAATTTACTGTGTGAATTCACATTGGCAACAAGTTTTCTTACTTAATTCAGCTTAAAATTGGGTTTGCCTTAGCTGTTTTATATACTCATCTAACAACTCCACGTGCAGTCATTTTACAGGGTATTAAACCTTTAGCAGTCACAGCAAATTAAGCCAGCTGTCAATTGGTGTGAAGTGTTTATGGCTGCTGTTTGTTTTACCCCCAAACCTGCACATTCTCACATTATTTCACTGCCACTTCCATTCTTTCTCTCTCTGTCTTACTCTCTCTTTCCCTTTTGCACTGTTTTTCTCACTTACTCGTCGTGTACTCCAGCTCTAATCGCTTCTAATAACGCACAAAATTGAAAAACTTATGCGATATCATTGGAGACTTAAGCAACACGACAAGTGCAGCTGCCTGTGGGGACTGAACCCAAGCCCGAACTCAGACTCGGACTCGACAACTTGAACAACTGTGACAACTTAAAGCAGAAGTAACCAACGAAAGGAAAATACAACGAGAGGAAGGAGAGCAAAAAAAAACACGGAAAAAAGCAAATGAAAAAGAAAATAAGGGAGTGGGAGGAAGATGGAAGGGGGAGAGGGAGTGACAGGAGTGGGAAAACTGTCATGATATGCCGTAAACATGACCAGCTGTAGCTGTAGCTGCTGGCGCCAGGAAAGGAACTGCGACTGTGAATGAGACTGAAGCTGAGACTCGGCCAGGATTCTGGTCATGGACACATATTGAACTCTTGCGTGTATGTGCGGGTGGCTTGTGTTTGTTTTTGCGCTGTGTGTCACTTTGGAAATTGTACAGATTGTACAACAGTTACAGAGCGTGCAGCGTCTGTTTGTTTTAATTTCTCTTATCGGCAGCCAGCTGCTTCTGCTTCTGCTTCTGCTTCAGCTACTGCTGCTCTTCTCCATCTGATCCTGCGCCAGCTTCTGTTGCTGCTGCTGCTTTGACTCCCTTTGGCTGCTCCCCAGTGCCATACAATTTTAATTGCACAATGGCAGCTCCTTTTGTTTAGCAGCTACAATTTTAAAATGAATTCATGGCCTGTGCGCCGCTTTCCTCTTTTGTTTGACGTCTCTAAATCCGCAAGGAGTTGTGCGAACTGCGCACACAGTGCCAGCCGGGGCCAGCCCATTCACGGGTCAGCTAGAAATAGGATCTCACTTAGGAGCAGGAGCAGGAGCAGGAGAAGGAGGAGGAGCAGCAGCAGAGGCAGTGAGCTATTTAATTGAAACTTGCTTTGTGACTCCACTGGGCTGGCCAATAAAATGTTTAACTTTGATTTAGTTAAGGGATTTCTAAATAAATTAACTTAAAGCTGGCTTAAAGTGGAAGAAACAGAAGTCAGACCAGAAAGAGGATTACCAAGAGAGAGAGATTTATGTGAACTCCAGCGAAGTAGAATTCGCTTTACATACGAACGATTTCTAGATTTATATTTGAATTATTAAATAATCTTAGGTGAGTTTTCTTTGAGTTGCCATATAAGAAACATCTTAGCACATTTTGCTCTTTCTAATGCTTTCAGCATTAGATTAGGCTCCTAAAATCGCCAACTAACAATTCTCTCTCTATCAACTACAACATCAGCCTGTTAATGGCACGCATTTCCACTTAGGCCCCCGCCCCCTGCCGCTTCGGAGTTTTTGTCTTGTGCTGGTCGTAAACTCCCGCACACACACACTCTCTTAGCTTCTTAATGAGCAGCTCTTAACATTCTCTTCTAATCCCAGGACAAATCTGCCTCAACTGCCGCCAACGACGACGGCGACGACAACGTTGCGTATGCGTGTCGTAAACATGTTTTCTATCTTCAGACGTGGCTGCTGGTGGCAAAAACAACATCAACAACAACAACATGAAAACGAAAATAGACCACAAAAATTAAACAGCCGCCTTGAATGACTTGGCCGAAAATGTCCAATAAACACATTTATCTGACCCCCGAAAGCATAAAAACCTGCGCCGTCGATAACATTTTATAACTCGGCCAAGTGCCATAACCCAAGTAGAAATGGCCACAAGGAGTCTGCTGTGGAGTGTCGAGTGTAGAGTGGCCTCAAGTGGAGTCTGAGGCCCGGCACAGTGTCCCAAATTTACTAATGAATTAAAGCCGCAGCTATTAAAAGTAAAGCGGCATAGACAAAGTGCCCAAAAAAAGATAAACAACATTTGCATACGCAAAAACTAAACCCAACCCGAGCCAAATGAGACGAGGGAGATACCATAAAAAGTAGAAATAATTTTACATTTGGGCATAAAATCGCATAGTGAGGCGCAGATAAATCAAATTTATGAAACCAACAACTGGAAAAGAGCGAGAAAGAAGGGAAAGGTCGCATAATTTAATGCACCCACATTAGTTGAAACAAAAAACTAACTAAATATAACAAAAAGTAGCTGCGGTGGGAGTAAAGACATTATAGATGCAGCCAATTAATACCCTGTATAAGTGAAGAAGTTTAAATGTTTTTATGTTATCATTACTGTTGATCTTTAAGCTAGACATAGTTAATATCTATGGGTCTAAATAGCGCTAAGATCTTCTAAAAGAAGTCCTGCAATTCAAAGTTCAAAAGATCTAAGGGTTTTCTTGGATGTAATCTATAATCTGTAATATATCTGTAATCTATATACAGAGCTATGCTAACTTATCCCATCCTATTAATCTTAGAACTGCCATAACAACCTAACAGCTTCCTCAGTGTCATATCTTTAAGTCCAACCGACTTCAAGATCAACCCGAAACAATCTTAGCCAAACCCAATAAAAACTTTGCTCTACCCTTTTTATCAAGTTTATGGCGCAAGGGGTATAAAAACAGAGCAGCAACAAAAACAAGCACAAAAGCAGAAAGAGAAAGCAAAAGCAAAAAGTGTTAATGAACAAAATAATGAGTTCCAGTGCCCAGTTTCAGTTTTGTGGCATACAAAACATTTTATGACACTAACAGCTAAACGCCACGGGGAAAACTTCAGCGGCAGGCAGGAGCAGCCTGCAGGCAACCAGCATAACACACACACACACAGTCGCACACACACACATAGACAAACAGAATCAGAGTCGCCGCATGAAGCAATAAATAATCAGGAAAGTTTCGTTGAATCGAATTATCACCCCCTGAGGTGCAGTTCCGTAATGAATTTGTTTTGGGGTTTTCTTCTCGCTACGGCATTTAGTTTCATTACGTTTTGTTTTGTGCTTCGGTTCCACTGCGGCTGCGTGACCCGCCAACTACACGGAGACACACATACTCTCCCTCTCCCTCTCTGTCTCTTTCAGACTCTGTAGCAACTTGACTAACTTTTACCTCTGCCCCGCCTGCCGCCTCGTGTGGTCGAGTCAGTTTTTGATTCAGTTTGTTCAGTTGGTTTGTTTATTTGTTTGTTCTTCCCCATTTCCCTCCCCTCCCCCTTGCATATCTGTTCAGCTTGTTTGTTATTCGGTTTTGTGTTTTTTACCATCGCATTTCAGTCGACATTTTATACATATATTCTATGCAAATCTGCGGGCGCAGATTCACCAGCTTCACCAGATTCCATGTTGAACTCTGTCGCTCCGCATTTATTTGCCATTTGCGATTGCTTTCGGGATTGTGGCTTGTTTTGACGTTGTCATGTGTGTGTGTGTTGCCATAGTCACAGTCGCAGTCACAGCGCGATTGGCAGATGTTTTCACAGCGATGCAATCGAATTTCTCCGGTCTATCAGATATTTGCCTGCAGGCCACAGAATGCCAGAGGAATCGCACCATTGCTCTGAGGTGACTTTATGCCCAAATTAAAATACGGTTTTAATTATTCGTTTTTAATAGAAATGTCGAGGTATGTTCGGATATTCATTAAGGTAACTTTATATTGGTATCTTCCCAAAGTAAAACAGATTTGATTCCTAAGTAAAATATATATTTATTTGGCTGAAAACCTTTTCAGAATTCAGTTTTAAATTTAGTTTGATAAGATAAAAATTAAGTACAGCAAATAAAATATATAATATAAAAAATATGAGTCTCTTGAAATTGCACAGTTTTTCAGTAGGTCATCCCTTATACCATTTCAACCCTCGCTCTGTTCGACAATATAAAAACGGAACGTGCCCATTTCGTTGGTGTAGCACGCGACCAGCGGGATTGAGAGTAGAAACATCATTTCAACGCGTGGATCACCCATACAAGGAAATTTCTCTTCCGTCACCTTCTTATAGGCCTCTGCAAATAAGAAACAACCGTAAGACACTTCTCTCTCTCTCGCTCTCACTTTCCAATAAGAAAGACCTTGCTGTCTGAAAGACTCACCACGTATCTTGGAGAGAGTTATGGCTTTTGTCGGGGAGAAACACTCGGCATCCCACAAGATTTGCCAACAATGCAGTGCGAGTTTTGGATGGCGACGTTTGACCTTGTAGAAATAATCGTCCAGAGTCATTGTGTGTTATTCTGTATATAAAATATATAGACACGTGTGCACAGCACACGAGCTAGAAATAAAATGATGGAAATGTCAATGTGCACTCTCTTCCACTCTCCCTCTCACCTTCTCCCACTCGCACAAACTAGTTTCCAGCTGTAATCAAAGTGCATTCACTCGTGCCCCACACCACCTCACTCACCTCGCTCTCTCTCAGTAAACGCTCTCTTCCATTCCATTCCGGCTCTCTCCCAGTCTGTCTCTCTCTCCCTCTCTCACTTTGGTGGTGGTTTTCTTGCTTCGATCAACAAATTTTGGTGGTGGATTTGTGCTAAGGTGTTTGACTCGACTGAGCTCAGCAGAGACACCAACCACCCAGCTAACTGGCATATTCTACTACATTGTTGTTATACTGCAGAAGAACAACAGAAAAAGAACTTTCTCCGCTGACCGCAAATTTTAAATAAATATTTGCCATAAATTTTTAATGGCCAACTCAAGTTCGCTTTCTTCTTCTTCTTCCCCAGACCGCACGCCGTGCGCAGCTATAAAAAACTTTAGCTCCATTAATATTCAACGCTAAAACTGCACAAAAAGACACAAAGAAAGAGGGACTGGGAGGGAGAGAGGAAGGAAGGTGAAATGGGGAAAATGACTTCAGACACAAAAAAGTTCTTCTTATTTTCACACTTGTGGCAAACGAAGTAGGAAAATAATTACAACTTTCAGGCAAAGTAGACGGCAAGGACAAAGCAGGGAAAAATAGCGAAATAACACGAAATAAACAAGAATTTGCACACAAACAGCAACATACCCTGTAATTTAAAAATTTAATTAACTTTAAAATATTTTATTGATTTTATTTTATTATTTTTCCTCATTTTCTTAACTTAAACACCATTTAATACTTTTACAGGGTATCAAAAGCGTATCAATTGAAACTTGTAGTGGTCGTACATTTTTTAACGCATTGAAATTCAGCTAGAGTGTGTTTTGGGGCAGTAGGAAGGAGGGGGGGCAGAACCCCAAGATATGGCAAACAACTCGACAAAGTCATTTTAATTTAAGTTGTGCAACATTTCAGCACTTTGGTAAATAAATTCTCACAGCCTGCCTTAAGGCGCATTCACTCCGTTAGTTGCGTTTCTACAACAACAAGGTGTTTATCTGCTGTCTCACTCGTTTTTTCTTTATCTATGTATGCATGTGTGTGTGGCTGGTCTTAGACAATGGGCTACAGTTTTATTCGACAATTTCGTGCCGAACTCTTTGCAATTTGCATTTTGTGGCTGTTATTTGTCGCACTTAATTTAATTTCCTCGCTTTGTCTGCTTTTTTCTTTCTCTCTCTCTCTCTCTCTCTCTCTCTTTCTGTCTTCCTTTCTTCTCTTTCTCTCCCTCTCTATGTGCCTCTCTGCATGGCTTAAATTGCCTATTTACCGCACTGCCCAAATCAAAGCCACAAACGCAAAGAACTTTTTTTATACCTCGATGAGAATTAATTTCACATTGATCGTATTAGCAATTGAGCCGTTCTATGTGAATTACGAGTATTATAATCGAGAACGTGAAATCAAAAGGAGAGTGGAAAAATAAAATAGAAATGCAATTTTTGAATATTTATCGCATGAGTAAATTGGCTTAAAGCCAAAACTGTATTTCCTTAACAGCTTTAATTAGTCTCTTAAATTTAAGCTTGACTATGCAATAAATTTCTAATTGTATCCATTGATATCTTTTTTAAGCCGCTTTTATTACACGAAGAGGCTTAGTTTGCTTTAAACTGTTGTTATTTATTTAAACACTTCTAATACTTCTTCTGTAATAAATAAGTATATCATATAAAACATCTATGCACCTTTGAGTATTTGTAGGGCTTTAAACTGCTGTTGATCTTTTTCTCAGCCAAACTATCAAATTCATGCGCTGTCAAATTTCATTGAGCTTGATTTGCATATCAAGTTTAAAAATAATTCAAGCCAAAACTTGCTCAACGCACTTAACTGGGCTTAAACACGCTCCTGCAAACTGATACTCGTCTGCAGCCGCCACATAATTTCAAGCTCATTAAAACATATTTGCAGCTAAGTAAATGACAGCAAAAGTAAAAACTGCGCCGCAAAGTGCAAACGCAGCCAGAGAAACTGTACGCGCTTGTTCGCTGCACATGTGTGAGGAGCACACAAACACTCGCACACTCACTTAAACACACACACACACACTCTGTATCTGCGCATTGTGCATTTTGTGAATAAAAATTTTGCAACGAACATAAAATTTGCAACGGAAGTTATTTCACGCTTGGAGCATCGCGCTGCTCGGCGAGACTGCACGTCAAAACTAACTAACGAAGTAACGAGCAGGAAGAGAGGGGGCAGAAGAGCGAGCAGGAGAGCAGGAGCAGCAGCAGGGGAGCGAGGCAGCAGGAGCGGAGCTGCTGCTTGCCGGGGCCAAAGAAGTCGAGAGAGTCAGAGGAATTAAGCAGCGTTACAAATTGTACGAGCATGAGTGTGTGTGAGTATGTGTGTATATGTGATTATAAAGTAATTGGTTTCAAGTTGCAGCACACAGTCACACACAGAGCGGGGCACATGCGTGCTGCACCTGCCACAGATAGTTGCACAACAAGTCGCTGCAACAAGTTTAATTAACATAAAATATTCAACAACAGCAGCAAAAAACTGCATTTAAAATCGAATTAAAATTTGCTTGTGTGTGTTTCTCTCTTTAATTCCCCTTTCTCTTTCCCTCTTTCTCTCTCCCTCTCTTTTTCACTTTCTGGGTAGTTTAAAACAATGCAATTTATTATTGCCTACTTTTCAGCGCGCTTGGCCATGGCAGCCATACAAGCTTTTTCATAATTCGCCACTCGTGTTGTTCAAGCAGACACTTCAAGAGTTGTAGTTGTAGTTGTTGTTGCTGTAGTTGTAGCCGTTGCTGCAGACTCATTTATTAATTCCGATCCATTTGTACAGTTGATTTACGTCCCACATAAATACCGTAATAAATGGAGCACTCGAAGGCCCCCAAACTCAAGGCTTTCACTCCGCTTTGACCATTTGTGCCTCACAAGTGCACACACACACACACACACATTCCCATGCCCACATACTCTCGTACGTGCATGGACATTTGAGCAATTTGCTGTTCTGCATTAATAATTGCAATGTCCTGGAAATGAAGGACAACATTTGGCACAGTTTCCTTGATCAAACATTCCCAGAAACAATTTCGTTTTGACGCCCAACCAAATTGACTTTCTCTCTTTGGATTGACTTAAAGAACAGCTGGAATTTACTTAGAAGATCGTAAAGCTTGTGAATAAGGAAAACAACGCTTTATTTATAATTTTGTTGATTAACTAAGGCTTCAAACAGACCAGTAAATTGTCAATTTCGCTTTTCGGAACATTTCCTGCGCTTAACAAACATAGTTTATCAATTAACCAAAACGTTGTCAAATGCAGAACTGAATTCGGCTAACCTTGCAGTATTTGTTCAACTGCTGCTGTCGAGTTGTCTAATTGAGTGCACATCCAGTACACACGCACACACACACACAGACACCTTGCACACCTCAACACCTGAATGCATTGAAGGTCTCTATATATGTACACGTGCGCAGCATAACTGAGCTCCGTATTCAGCCGCCCAATCAACTGTCTCTTTCGTGTGCAATCAATTTCAACTAAATACCGTCTTCATGCATAATTACTTGCCAATGTGTGCGCGTGTGTGTGCGAGTGTAACCGTATACGCTGTGTGTACTTATAGAGCGTGCTTAATATGGCAATTAAAAGATGATTCCAATTAAGAGTAAACTGCATATATTGCACAATATCTGCACCGCCCCGCCACGCCTCGGCATAAATCGTATTACGCCCTTTAGTACAGTGTGCACAAAAGCTGCATTAATTGCCTTAATAAACATGGACATGTTCGGAAATTAGTTAAATCAAGTATAGCAATTTGATTTCAAGCGAAATTTTCAAAATTCTCCCTATGCAGGCCACAAAGCGAGCCAGAATTAATTCGTGAAATTAACTTAGCTATACCCTGTAGAGTAAAAGAGTAGTGAATTTAAAATTTCATTCATTTCATTAATATTTGTGCTAGGATTCTCTCAGCTAAGCCTCAGCTTGTTGCCACACAAATCTTTTGCATACTTTTTTGCGCTCATTTAATTACATATTGAATATTTAAATATTTTTATAAAATTTTTTAAGTACTTACCTTTTCTCAGAGCAGAGAGCAAGTACTCGTAATCTAAAAATTAAATCCACTAAACTATGGACGACATTTAAACGAGAGCATTAATATTAATAGCTAATATTTAGGATCCTTTATGTAGTCTAATTAAATTTCCACTTAAAATACTGCGTGTTTTTTCGACAGCCCCTTTTTCGCTGTAAATAAAAACAATGCCAGGGGCGAGAAAGAGAGAGAGATAGAGGGAGGGAAAAACTGCAAGCAGCCACAAACAATTAATCAGAGGCCGCGGGCTAGCAAGCCAACAGGGAGAGGCGGAAAGAGACAGGGCAGTGTGGGTGACTGCGGCACTTTGGGAAACAAACAATTTGCATAAATTAAATAAACTAAAAATGCTGTAAACATAATTAGAAATATGTACGATGCTCTTTCATTCTCTCTCGCTCTTGTCCGCTCCATTCACAGCCTCCACAAACAATTTTCAATTGATTTATGCAAATTGCAAAACCGCAAAACAAAATGTAAATTTGTCAAACATTCAGCGCAGCAGCAGAAAAAAAAAATTATTATTATATGTATAGTAAATAAATGAATACTGGCATGTGTAATACATATAATAAATAAATGCGAAAACAAGTTATTTGCATGTTTTGTTTGTCAATTTCCTTCAGCTACTCACACACACACACAAACAGATTCAAACACATCCGTATCCATATCCATGTCCACGATGCATTGTCATGTCAAACAACTGTCGATCTGCCCTAGTTGGCATCCCTTCTCCTCTGGGTCCCTGTCAGTGCGTGGCAAAGTGCGACCAAGTGCAAAACCAAATCAACCAAAAATTGTGTAATAAATATTAATTTCGTTTAATTTTTAGTTCAATTTTTTGCACTGCGGCATTTCACATGCTAAATTAGATTCGCATTAATTTATGTATATAAAATACTCAAAATGAAATTCGACTGAGCTGAATAATCGCGCAACTACACGGAAAATGTATTTACTAACTTGTAAATTAGATAAAAAAAAAACAGTGTGTAGAGATAATAGAATGTATAAATGAAAGATTGCGAAATTATTTGCTGAAATATTTGCTTAAATATTTTGCTTTAATTTATCGCAAATTTCCTTGTGTCCTGAGATTAAAGCTTGCTAGACTAACTTTAGCAATTTTATTCTAAATTAAATTCTTTAAACCACACATGTGCGCTCTCTATATTTCCCTCCATATCTTTATTCCACTTATCAGAATACAGTTTATATTAGTGAACAATAAAGAAATATTAGCTTCAACTATTAAGTCTAAACAAAGACTCATTTGTACAGTGCCATCAGCTCCAATAAAATTTTGAATATATTGTAAGCTGTCCTCCCTCTTTGTCTCTATCTCTTCCTTTTTTCCATAGTTTCTATCTCTCTCTGTTTGCTTTCCTTTCTCTCTCTGCAACTTCTTGCTCATGTTATTGGCACTTCTCGCGAGAAAACTTCAATTATGTTTTATAAAAAAGCTTACAAATTGTAATTGGCTCTGCGCAGTGTAATTCGCCTCTTAGACAAACTTCATTTCCAACTAACTTGACCATCTGTTTTACTCCCTCTTCGTCTCTTATCTCTCTTTTTTTACCTCCCTTTCGACAGTCAACAAGTGGTTGTTCTGCTTTTCGTAACATTTTCTCATTCTTTAACAAATCTCACTTGAAATTCTTTTCACGCTTCCCCAAAAAAAGAAGGAAAATTAATTTATTGCTCGTTTTTCATATTTTCAAAAGTAACTTTCGTAATTTGCACCCCGTCGGGCTGCCCTGGAGCTTCTCATTCGACAGGCAAATATTAATTTCATAAATGTTGCGTGTCTCTTAATGAGAACTGAGAACACTCGAAATTAATAACACAAAGCGCACATTTAATGCAAATTGCAGCCCCGAGACTGAAGCAGGAACTGGAGCTGGTGCTGCCATTGTGGCTGGCACTGCGGGTTGCGGGTTAGGGGTTACAGAGGGAGTGAGGAAGAGGAAGAGGGAGGCCAGGCGTGCTGTCAACTCATTGGCCAGTTGCTGTCGCCGTTGCTGCTGGAGCTGCTGCTGCCTCAATTTCTGAGGCGTGTGTGCAGTAATTATGAGGGCATTATGTTGAATCCACAATCGTTATTGCATGGACATGCTGGGACACGCTGATGCGGATGGCGATGCTACGCGAGAAGGAGGACAAGCACGAGCTTGTGGCTAAAGACGAGAATGGACAAGGATGTTGTTGTTGTTGTGCTCCATGCGGTGCTTGACATTCCCAACATTTGCGTTATGCATGAACTGAACATATAGACAGACTCGCGCTCTCTCTCGCCCTCTCCCTCTCTCTCTCTTTGTGTGCCAAGAACTGGTACTGCTTGGGGCAGCACTCTACCCCTCTCCCGCCCACTGTGCGGCTGTCTGCTGCTGCGTCTAAATTGCGACAACATTATTTAATTGAAACTAATTTGCCATTTTGTGGGCGCCATCAAAATATTTAATGCCACTGGGCGAGTGTGCTGTGGCTTGAGGGTAGACAGGGGCAGGGGTTGGTCAGCCTTGTGGCAAAATGTGGGTCACTCTGCTGTGGAACGACTTTAAGCTGTGCCCCCCCCAGAACCGTGTGGCAGCATGTGGCTGGCTGAGCTTATTGGCTGGCGATATGTGCCTCATATGCTTGGCAAACAGACAACTACAACAACAACAACTATGAGTAAAATTAAACTGAAGTTCTGCCACACCCCCTATCTCTATCTTTCTTTTGTGTATAGTTTGCCATATTTCTCACCTTGTAGAAGTTGCGCACACGAGGAAAAAAAATTAAGCGCTTTATGGCATGCAACTCGTGCAACAGCTACGGCAACGGCAGTGGCAACTGTGAATACTACAGCACATGCTCTGTTTACTTTTACGACTTGCCCTGCAACGACAGCGGCAACTAAAAACCGACTAGTGAAGCTGAAGCAACAGCGGCTGAATTATGACTGAAAAACGGCTAAAAGTGGGTGAACTAAATGGGAGATTTGCTTGAACTCATAAGGAGGAATTTGATTTAAGTAAGTTTAAATGTTGAAAGATGTAAACTCAGTGAAGTGATCCGAGAAAATTGAAAATTATTATAAATTATTATAAATTTGTTACTGTTTTTTTATTAATTTCTTTGTAGAATCCACTGAAATTCAGTATAATTTTTTATGCTGAGTTTGTGAAAAATTTTCAAGAGTACAAAGGAGACTTTAACGGTTTTCAAGATATTGCTTTAATCACTTAAAGAAATCCGCTGTAAATCCTTCTAAGTCTTTTAAATATATTAAGCTCTATGAACTCAGCTTAGTAATAATATTTCAGAACAGTGCTCTATAGGTTATATTTTTTAAATAACTATATTTTTGTATTATTTTTTCTTCACTATATTGGCAGATATGTCGGTCTAAGTATTGTATTTTAAATGTATGCATATACGTACTTTAAGTTTGCTAAGGATATCTAAAAGATTAAAAGACATTTTCACTAAACTACTTGTACTGTAAGCATCAATTTTTTAGTTTTAAGATATCATGTAAGAGTCTTTGAGGAAACCGATAATTGTTAGAATTTTCAATAAATTAAATAATCCCCAACAAGTTTCACATCCACAGAAACAGACCGACAGCCGTATAGAAATGGCTAGAACAAGCTAAAGCTAAACTGCCAGCACTGTCAGACGCACACACACACACACGCTCAACCTACTACGGCGAATGACATCGCCAGCTGGCGAGGGGCGTGGCACAAAGTGAGCAAAACGCACGTGACGCTCATCAATTTGGCGCACTTTGCCTTCGTCGTTGTGTTTTTAATGCGCTTCGCCAACGAGGCAAGTGTGCAAGCGAGAGAGCAACACCGAGACTGGGGGATGGGGGCGATGACTATGATGATGACTCCGAGGCTGCTACGCTCCATTCACGCTGGATTCGTTACTGTTGCTGCACACGATCCTGAACCTGAACCTGCCCTGGCTCGACTGCATCGTTCCGCACATGCTGTGCACGTCCATCCTCGCCTCCTTCTCTCCCTCTCTGCTTCTCTCTCTCTCTCTCTCTGCTTATTTGTGTGTCACGATTTTGCATATTAATTGCATTAAGTTATAGCCACCAACACCAACCGCCGTCGCCGTCGCCACCGCTGGATGGCGCCACATGTGCCACATGGCCCCCGGCTTGCAACTCCAGTGATAATTTCAGCTTGGCAAATCCACTTTGCTGCACATGTTTGAGGCTTAGTTGCCGTGAGTCTCGTGTGTGTGTGTGTCTCTCTGTGCTTAACTCTCATTCGAACTGGCTCGTCCACAATCCAGAAATCCTTTGGATAAAACCTGCACAAATACACCTACGCACACATCACACACACACGGGCAGGCGCACACACGAGTGCTCAACTAAATACCATTTGATGCCCATTTGTTCGCCCACTTGAAATTTATTTATAACAGAATTTCCATAGATACAATGAAATCCGATACGCGCCGCATGCTAAGCAGCTTCAGATAAAGCTACATATACACGCAAATATTTGCGTTCACACACACACACATACATACATATGTATATGTGTAGATATACACAAATATTTTCGGATATTTCAAAATGTTTGCCCGTCTCTTGGCTATTTTTAACATGAGTCAGCGCTACAAAAATTGGTATTTTAAGTATTTTTTATAAGCAGCGCACGCGATTAGAGATATAGTAGGGAATTTTAAGATATTTTCTTTGAAGTTCGGTTAAAATTTTTGCCAAACTATGAAAAGAAATTTGATATTTCGGTTTGGCAAAAATTGTCAAATTTAAATTTGTGGAACTAACATGATGTTTACTATCATCATGCGTTCCACAGTATTTTTCTTAATTAATTTTTTTTTAATATTATATATGTAATTTATCAAATTTATAATTTAATTAGTTTAATAATAAATTTATATATAACGTATAATATATATGGAACTAACAATTTGTCTTTGTTCTTCATGAGTTCCACAGTATTTTAATTTATCTATTTATTTTTATTCATTATATCAAATTTAAAATTTAGTAAGTTTAATAATAAATTCATATTTAATTTTCTCAACTCTCTCTTTCATATTCTTCAAATCATTCTTCTGTTTATTCACTTAACCTAGGTTAGAGTATTTCAACTTCACTATAAACATTTATTCACTTATTCTTCTTCAGTTTTACGATGTCTTGCCAGATTTCGCTCCATACTTCTTTACATTCCATATGCTTATTTATATACTATTGAATGCAAGGAAGCATGGAACTCTCAAAGGCCAACTAAGCAATTTAAAAACCATTACAATACACACAAATCACACACACACAGATGCACTCACACACAGTTAACTTTTATGTCTTACTTGCGATGTTTCGTTTCCATTTTGGCTTTCTTTCGCCCTCCTTTTTGCTGCTGATTCTCACTGAAAAATAATGACAATGGCGAACGTAATTGCAACAATAGTTGCAAAACATTTTGCACAATTCTCCTTGGCTGCATTTCAGGGGGCAATTCTTATCCAACTATTCCATTTATGGTTGCACCCCCCTTCTCCCCTTGCACCCTTTTCGTTCTTTTGGGTTTTTGTTTTAGAACTAAATCCTTGGGATCCTTATGCTTCTTGCTCGCCCGGCTGTGGCTTGCAAATTTTCCTGTTTTTCGTTGGATTTACTGGGGAAGCCGAGCTTACTTTTTTCGGTGCAGGGGCGGGAGGTGTGGCAATGCGGGATGCGGTGCAGGTTTAATACTTTTGCCGTGCGTTTTTATAGTCCAACTGCAATAAAGCAATTTTTAAGCGCACTGAAGTGTGTTTATATGTGACTGGGCGTGGTCCAGGAAGGCGGGGAAAGCAGGGGGGGCCCTTCGTAGTATCTGCTTTTGTTTGCTGCTTCGTTTTCGTTTGTTTTTTACAATATTTTTTGCATCTTTCACGCGCCTGCACAAAAAATTCATAAACTTTTTTTGCTGTTACTTTTTTTACTGTAGTTGTTGTTGTTGATTTGTTGTGTGTGGCGGCGCGTCGCGGCGCCCGCAATAAAATTGCGCCCTTGCCTTTTTTTGTTTTTGCTTTTTATATTTTTCGACTTTGTGTTTTTTATGCGCATATTTTGCGCCACATGGCCGTTGCCTCCTGCCCCTTCCCCGCTTTGGCATTGCGCTTAAACGATTTTTTCTTTACATTTCTGTTGCTCCTCTCGGCGTTTTTTTGGTCACATTCCGCATACGAAATATGCCACAGAGCACACAAAATCCGCGCTGCACACACACACATGCACACGTAGTATGCAACTTCGATTTAGGAAACACAACTCAAAGTCGAACTCGGACTGAAACTGTAGCTGTCTCTGTAACTGGACGAAGTGTCGGGACAACTCTCGGAGTGAATATCGGGATGGGAAGTGCACGGCGTGCGCTGACAAACGCGACTGTCCTCTAAGCGCATTGTAAACAGACATTTATATAGGTGCCTAAAATTAAAACCCAAGCTGAGACCCACATGAAGCGTCGCTGCCGACCCAGAGCCGTAATCCCAGTCGAACCCGGTCGCAGGTCAAGTCCAAACCGGGCGCACAGTGCGACACATGTGTCCCGTTATAGTTTTTACCTACTTGAAGCGGCAATACCCACGCGGCGTCGTCGTCGCCGAGTTCAATATGCGGTATGTGGCACATGGCTGCAATCTGCAGTACACTTCAGGCGTTTCCCAGGGACCGCCTAAAGTGTATCGAGAGAGCCGAGGGCAAACTATATGGTGTGCACTTTTACAACAAACAAACAACAGCAATGTCAAATGTTAATCATCTGTTACAGACTTCTGTCTGCGAAGAATGTGGCAGAAATTTGTCATATACGGTCAATTAGTTGGTCATTATATATTCAAATAAACTAAGGAGCTATCTTTCTATGTTCTATGTTCTATGTTCTATGTTCTATGTTCTATGTTCTATGTTCTATGTTCTATGTTCTATGTTCTATGTTCTATGTTCTATGTTCTATGTTCTATGTTCTATGTTCTATGTTCTATGTTCTATGTTCTATGTTCTATGTTCTATGTTCTATGTTCTATGTTCTATGTTCTATGTTCTATGTTCTATGTTCTATGTTCTATGTTCTATGTTCTATTTTCTATGTTCTATGTTCTATGTTCTATGTTCTATGTTCTATGTTCTATGTTCTATGTTCTATGTTCTATGTTCTATGTTCTATGTTCTATGTTCTATGTTCTATGTTCTATGTTCTATGTTCTATGTTCTATGTTCTATGTTCTATGTTCTATGTTCTATGTTCTATGTTCTATGTTCTATGTTCTATGTTCTATGTTCAATGTTCTATGTTCTATGTTCTATGTTCTATATTATGTCTCCTCTAACCTGTCTATATATTCTATGTTCCTTCTTCTATGTTTTAAGTCTACATATTCTATATTTTAAGTCCTATATTCGATGAAATCAAAATGGATATGACTAAATTTGACACATAAATGTGTTGTCAATTCTGAAATTATTTTTTTAGCTAAACATTTAGAAACTTTCACCAAATAATGTGTTTTTTTAAAGGAAAAATTATAGTCGTCTGGATATAACCATGAATTCCATAACAGTTGCAGCTTCTCTTGTATCATCAGGCCTTAAAAGGCTTAGGGAACTCTCTTCACGAATGGTAAAAAAGATCGAAGGGAACAATGCCAAGCCTGCAACACCAGCAATCCCTGATCCACCAAACCTTGTAGCGCCACCAGAAGGGCCGCCAGAGATTGTCGTCTTCGGCGCGGCAAGTATTGACTATATCACGTAAGTTAATCCCAATTGAATCAAGGGAAGGGGAAGTTTCTTTACGTTGCCACTTGCAGATATGTCAATGAACTACCCAAGCCCGGTGAATCTATGTCCGCGATGTTCAGGGAGAAATGCTATGGTGGCAAGGCAGCTAATCAGTGTGTGGCCGCTAGAAAATTGGGGGCTAGCTGTGCTCTGATTGCCAAGATGGGCAACGATGATCTTGGCAAGGAGTACCACAAATATTTGAGCGATATGTTGATCAACACTGAATACGTAAAACTTATGGATGGTGAGTTCACAGGCTTCTCCCAAACCAATATCGACGACAAAGCGGCGAATACCGTTGTGGTGCTTTATGGAGCCAACAATAAGCTGAATGTCAAGGAAGTCAAGGACTACAAAAAACATTTTAAGAATGCCAAAGTGCTGCTCTGCCAGCTCGAAACGGATCCAAAAGCTGTGCTGTGTGCCCTGAATATGTTCAAGGGTGTCTCAGTACTGAATGCTTCTCCGGTCACCAAGACAGCGATTACTAGTGAACTGCTCGCGGCACCGACCATTCTCTGCGTCAACGAGACCGAGGCGGCACAGTTGACTGAACGCGAGCAAGTGAAAACGGTGTACGAGGCCAAGGCAGCGGCCAACGATCTGCTCCTGAAGGGAGCGAAAAGTGTTATCATCACCTTAGGGGATCAGGGCGCAATTCACTTGTCCAAGAAGGAACAGGATCGTTGCATCCACTGTCCAGCTGCCCCGGTTAGATATCTGGCTGATACTTCCGGTGCCGGCGATGCTTTTCTGGGCAGTCTGGCCTACCATATCGCCAGATATCCGAACTTGGAACGGGAGTATCATATCCATGCAGCGAACATGTGTGCCGCCCACTCAGTGGGTCAGCGTGGAACGCAGCCCAGTTTTCCCGGCCCTGCCTTGGCGCAAACCGATCTTTGTCGTCAAAAGCCCGTATTCAGTTTGGTACCCGATGAAGATCCCAATGCAGGTGCTGTCCCACAGAGGGTAACTCTCAACAAGGAACTTAAGACTCTGCATCCGCCAGCAGCAGTAGCTATCCCAATTGCTGCAGAAACAGCAGCAGCACCTATCCCAGTTGAGGAAAAGCGTGCAACAATCGCAGCAGAAGACTTAACAAAGCGTGCAACAGACTCTGAAGCAAAGATCTTAGAAGCTCAGCAAAAGCGTGACAGGGAATCATCCCGTATGAATCGTTCCTTTTTGGAGCTCGGCCATGTCCCAACCAAAGAAGAGGAAAGAGCATCAAAAATGTTGCATAGTGCAGCACCATCAGAAACTAGCCAGAGGACTGCATCGACAGCAGGAGACGAGGCAAAGAGTTCAGCAGACGCTGAATCTAAGAAGGACAGGCTATCAGCTCGATTGAGTCGCACCATGGGTTTGGTCCAACCGCATGAAACAACGAAAATCATGCCGAAACCCGTTGGTGGCGCCCTCCATCTGGCCAGGTCATCAGTGGGCCAATATAGGCGACAGGCAAATGTACCCTACACACACAATAGGTACGTGCAGAAACCCAAAAAGAAAGCGGTTCCAAATAAGAAACTTGCGGAACGTTGAAATTTATAGAAGAAAGGAATATGAGATTCTTCTCATTGAACTCTTTCTCACTAAATTGAGTAGTTAGAAACCGAATTTAAGTGACCGTTTTGCTGAAATGTTGCCAAAATTAACATTTTCTACCCCTTCACGCCCCTGATCCAAAGTAAAACTTTATCGAATTGTAATGAAAATTGTCAACGTGTCAACGAAGCGAGCGAATCCAAAAGAAGAGTGAAAAAAATACCAGAAAAAGGCTACACAATCGTGCATTTTAATTAGCAATTTGCTGTGTGGGCAGCTGCAATACTTTAATTATACCCTGTACATGCTAAACAGTCCGTATGGGGTGATAGCAACAATATCCTAGTCAGCTGACCGCATTATCTGTGCAATTATACGGCCTGAAGTAAAGGAATTATACGTATGGGCTTTCCAGAATAGACCACCTGATTTGTAACAAAAAAAATTACGAAAAATTAATATGACTTTCTGATTAAAAAATTGGAATTGAAAATAAACAATACAAAGTACTCTCACGACTTTTAACATTTATAAAATTCATGATAAACGTAGGAACCTTATTAATTTTCTTATTGATGAAATTAAATATACCCTTCCACAGCAAAAGAGGGTATCTGCAGCGCACATACTCCACCTCTCAGCTTTACGCACTCATTTTAATGTGCTTTTTAATGCACTTCGCGCAAGTTTTATGTATTTTCATTATATTATAATTTTCTGTTTAATCACATCGCATGTTCGAATGAGTGTGGGGGGTGATGGGAGAGGCGAAGTTATCCGACATTCAGCAACAAACATAATAATAGCATTGAATTACAAAAGCCGCGGTTTGGGTCGTGTAACTAATTATTTAAATGCTATTATTGCCATTAATGTGTACATATTTTAATTGAAATTAATTAACGAGCTGTTCGTAAAACGGTTAATGTTAATATGTTGACAAGTCTCTAAGTGGCTTAAGGTTAAACTTAAATTGGTTATAAAGTTTACAGATTACAAGTTGAAATGTACGAAAAAAATCGAAAGTGAGGCAACTGTACGAGAAGTGCTTGGGTTATGTAACAGGAATGGGAGACAAAACGACAAAGTTACTTTCGGTTTCTCAGGCAAGCAGAACAGAGAAAGAATTATAATGGCTTGAGTTTTAAATAATTTTAGCTACAACTTTCACTTAATAGCAGATATATACTATAAGTATATATCTTATATGAGTGTATGTGTGTAGGTATTTTTCTATATGTATTTCCGCACAACACGAAAATAGCGATGAGCAAGTGACTCGTATTATTCACCATTCACATACCAAGTACTCTCTGTCCCTCTTTCTCTCCCTCTCTCTCTTTTTTTCCCCTTTTATACACTGATATACATATACGTAAGCAAATCTCTGGCGATTTCTGTGCTTTCGTCTCTCCCCCATTTTTATATTTATAGCGATTTGCGGCATTCTCCATAAATAGACAACGAGACAGCTTCGAATACGATTCAGAAAATGATATTTCAGCCTTTTTTTTGAAACTTTAATCCAGATTTCGTTTCACATTGAACAACCGAACACTTTCGCGATTCGACAACTTTGTCTTTTGAGGTTTTGACAATTTCTTTCGAGAATATCAAAAAACTTTTAAGCGATTTTCAGCACTGCGATTATTTGGGATTTTTTTCTTAAGTTTCTTCAGTTTTTCTTTTCTTTTATTGGGATTATATTATAAACAAAGCGGCGAGACCAGGCCGGAATCGAGTGATCTGCACAGCTCGAGAACAGAATCGGTAATGCACTAAAGGATGCAAAAAATATTCTCAAATTAATTCTTGGCGCTGGGCTGGGCCTGCTGGCGACGGCCCCCAACGCGCTGCCCGGCTATAACTGTACCGTCTGGCCGATCGACCCAACGAACGAACGAACAAGCAAACGAACGCTACCCCAAAGATCCATCGAGTGCGTCTGTCCCCCTCTTCCCACTCCCCTTCCTCATGAAGACCTGGTGCTCCTTCTCCCGCTCGCTGGCGATGATGAGAACTTTCATTTCGCTTATATATTTATTTCGTACATATTTATAGCTTTGTCTCGTCTTCTTGTCTTGCTGATCGTACACAGACACACTCGACTGTGTGTGTGTGTTTGTGTGTGTGTATATAGTGACGACTATATGGTTTGTTATATAGCTGAGATCGGCTGCCCAAAATACACTTGGTTTGCGTTGTTCTTGGGCTTTTGCTTCCACATTTCGCCTCAAATGATCCACGCCAATGATCCTCTTACGCAGGCGCGTAACCCACACACACAAACACACACTTATTTATATACAAACACACACAGCCGTGTCTATACTTAGCCGCTTTGGTATATACGGAAGATCGGGCAATCGTCGAACCGCTGGCAACATCGTCGATTCGGCAAACATCGTGCTATAAAAATAACATCCGAAAACCAAGAACAATCCGAGTACGATCTAACATTACGATGTCTTTCGGCTTTCTGGCAATAGAATCACCGATCACCGATGGCCCACGATCGCTAGGCATCAGTTTGCCATTTCTTGTTCGTATTTTCCCAAGTTTTTCCTCTCTTTGTCGTTCTTTTTTTTTCGCACTCGCAATTTTGGGTTGACATATTTTTGGAAATGTCAAAATGCGTTCGAATTGCTTAATTACTTTTTATGCACACACACAACACACATTTGGCCCGTTTCCAATCGGTTGGCGATCGGTTTATCCCGCTTTCTGCTTTCTTCTACAAACAATTATTTCGGCTGCTTTTGAGGTTGGCTAGAAAGGAGCCAAAGTAGCCAAAGATTTTATCGCGTTCTTTGCAAATACCAAAGATCTATTTCAGCATGTAACGACCAATTTGTTCCGTTAGTAGAGTTGATCATATATAGCGGGGAACACTATATATGTACATACATATGTGTTTATGTACATGCACTGATCATGCCTATGTTCATCATTTGCGTGGGTTGCTGCGCGCATTTTTTTTTTTCGCTCACAAACAACTATTTTTAGCTAATCAATCTTATCGACTAGCGATAAAACTAGATGAGTAATCGCACAACTATGCACTCTAATAATTTTACACAACAAAACACACGCGCACTCGATCGTTAAATACCCTACACTAATTTTAAAGGGAATTTCAGCACATCTAAGTGAAATGTTTATTTCTCTTCGGAAAAATCTTATTCACTTTAATATTCTATATATTTTCAATTCATTGTCAAAATCAATTGAAAGTTTTATATTCTGTACTTCTATTTATTTTTTTATAAATTTTAAATTTATTATCAAAATCAATTTTTTTTTGAAGTTTGTTCAAGTGTTTATAGAGCTAAACAGACTGTAAAAAGCGATAACTATTTGATACTCATGATCTTATTTTTCGACTTACTATCATTAAATTTTGTATTCTTAATTTCGCATTGTGCATAAATTGTCAAAGAAACTGTCTTTATAAGATATTAAAAAAGTGCTCATATACATCATTAGCCCATTATTTAAGCATGGTTTACAAATCGATTCGATAACATTTCCCTCGAGGCATTATCGAAGTATTCGATTTTACTTAGTTCATAGTTTGCGCATCTTATTAACCAAATGCACTGTACAATTCCAATGCTCAGTGCAAATATTTGTGTAGTCCTTTTAAACAGAGTCAAGCACATTGAAATTCTTGAATATAAATGTTATGCAGCATGCAGAATGCAGTATGCAGCATGTGGCATGCAACTTGGGTCCTTTTAAGGGCTTAACAACATTTTCAGTTTGATGCTGCGAGAAACGCACAAAACGTTCTCGAACACAATTCGCCTTTTAATGTGCAAATGTAAAGCTTAACTAATGCACACACACTCGCACACACACATTCGCACACACAGTTGCACAGCAAACTTGCAGATGCACACACATAATGGATGCATCCAATAGATACAGCCAGCTGCAGAAGAAGGCGAAGAGAAGCAGAGTAGATGGCGTTGCTGCTGCTGCTTACATGCGAGAGAAACACACAAATGCAATTTAATTTTTTTCTCAATGATCTTTTTTTTCTTCTCTATATATTCTAGTTTTTTTATTTCGGTTCTTTTCTTTTGCTCATCTTTGGCCTGCTTGAAATGTATTTTTGGGTGGCAATAATAGCTCCCCAGAGCTGATGCTCGTCCTTGTCGTTTAGGTTGATGAATTTCTCTCTCCCTCTCACTCTCTCTCTATATGTGGCTGTTGTGCCATTAAAACATGGCCACCAACTGTTGTCTACAAATAAATCTCGTTAAGGGGGGACACAGGAAAAGGAACCTATACACGCGTTATGCCACTTATGCAGATATCAGATACAAATACCCCACAAAAGTATAGCAAAGCAAGATGACTATAAAAAAGCGTGTTTTAATGTATAAACGAAAAGAAACAATGATGGGAGACCCTAATACCCTGTTTTTATAGGGAAATCATAGTCAAATTCATATAACTTGCTCATCTGGAAACCATATAGGCCAAATTACTCTAAATACCTTCAGTCAAAGAAAGTTTTTGGTTAAGCAAGAAGGAAATGCCTAGAATAGTCATCGTACCCCTCGCCAGTGGGTGCACACGCCCACACAGAGTGCACTCGGAATTAAACTCAGAATTAAAATGGAAATTGAAGTGATAAAGAGAGAGAGAAGGAGAGGGAGGCAGCAACAAATTAAGAGTCGACTAGGTAACAAACTCTGAGCTGCATTGGCAACCAAATCAAATCTCGACACGTTTTCGATCTGTGCGTCGCACGAATTTTTACGATATGCCACATTCTGTGGCACTTGCTCATAATGCGTCGCAAAGCCGCAGGACAGAAAAGAAACAAATATTCAGCATTTTTGTGTGCTCTTTCCGAGTTTAGGCATGTCTCCAATCTAAGAAGTTTTGTATAACAATTTATGTACAACACTCTTAACTCCCTATGAAAGCGAAGCTGACAAGAGGGTATTAAAAATTCGTCAATGCCGATGTACATACACAATTCTTTTTCCCGCTTTTGTCTTTTGTTTTTACGATGGCAATTAAATTGCAGAATTTGATTTAATTTATTTTATTGATAATAAAAAGCCAAAAAAACTCAAAATGCCGCCTCGCCAATTCCAGCGTTGCTCCCTTGGCAACACTCACACACACACACATAGAGAGAGGGAAACATACATACAAAATCAGATTTTATTTTCTTCGCGTTTGTCGCCTCCTCCCTCCTTGCTCGCATCCCACGGCAGCGACTTCAGATTCAGCTTCAGTATGCAAATGGGCGGCATTGCACGCTTGTCACATTGGAAAATTGAAAATCCTTTTATGTGCAAAACGTGACAAACGATTTTAGATTTAATGCCTCTTGACGGCGCATAAATATGAAAACTTTAAGTGGGAAACTTTAAAGCAACACGCAAGAATATAATATTATGAATTATTGAGTGACAGTTACTTTCTTGAGAGTGATTGAAACTTGTGAAATTATTTTCGGCATATGAAAATTGATTTTATAACATTTTTAAAACTTTTATGGAAAACTTATATGTGGCTATAATAAAGTATTTTTAACTGGATCAAATTCACTAAACATTGCTATAAAATTTAATAAAATTCCAGGAAAAATTTGTGACACTTGAATAAAGTTTAATTCATATTTTATATAACTAAATAGAATTTCAGGAATAATTTGTAGTATTTTTTTATATTTTTTTTAGTATTTAGAGAACTCTACTTTGTTATATTTCTCATATCAAATCATCAACAGCTATTATTATCTTTTATCTCGATATCTTGATTAAAGATATTTTTGTCTCTGCGTAGAAGGTAAATTTCTTTCAAGTTAAAATTTCTTAATTGCATTCCATGCCACGTCCATTTAATCTGGGCATTGTCTGTAACAGCTTACATGTGTAACACACTCATCGTCGATCTGTCTGCGTGTGTGTACATAAACCCGTAGAACCCTTATTGCACTACCTACTACTGCTACTGCTCTGTAGCTCTCTCCATGCCGAGCCACATGTGATGTGCGACGCTGCTGTCGTTGTTTGCCCCTTGCAACGTTCAGTCTTCAGTCTGGCTGTCTCTGGTTGTTTCGTAATTACGTGGAAGTCAAGCCCGGCAAGCGGACACATGTAGAACATGCCACATGCCTACACTCACACACGCACACACTGACACTCGCACTCGCATTCGTACTTGAATTGTATTATTGCATATGCCTTTCTGCGTATGAATGAACTCAAGTGGCGGCGTTTTCAATGTGTTTACGAGCCATTTCGTTAAAAAAACAACACAACAACACGATCTAAAAAGGAGGAAATTTTCAAGGCAATTCAAAGTAAATCCCGAAACCTTCCCTTGCTGCCTTCTTGCCTTGCAGCAATTGCAACTGAAATGCAATACCAATTAGTGCAGAAAAGTCGAGCTATCTACCTATATGCCAACTTATATGTATGCAAATGAGGATACAGTATCATATACTTTGCAAACTGATTTACATAACTTGTAAATAAATAGCAAACTTGTTCAAGAAGATTGTGTGTACATACTTATCTATGTTATATGCAGGCCCGTAGCGAGACAAATGCAGGGTTTGCAGTGCACAAGGGCCCCCTTCTGTTGGTGAATTTAATAATATAAAATCAAGAATAGAAATTAATGTAATAAGTATATATTTTTTTCATTTTGTTGAAATGTTTTAACTTTTATATATTTTTAAAGCAAGGTAATAATATAAAAGCGCCCGAGAAATTGTGGACAAGAGCCCTCGAGACGGTTGCTACGCTCCTGTGTATGTAGTCATGTACTGGACCACACACCTCTTCACTTCTTAAATACAGACATGTATTGTATTTCATACTTGCAATTATAAGCTGCAGCTTGTTCATTTTATAACATCGTTTACTAACAATGAAGGATACACTTCGTTATCCTTTGCAATTTGCCATTAAAAATTAAGTTTAAGATATATCCAAGCTGCTCCTTATTCAACATAGATAATAATATAAAGGATTATAAATTAAGTCCGATATAGCATAGTCACTAAAAACAATAAAAAATATAAGTACAATCAATTTCTCTGTCACTCCAAACAATCAACTAAAAAGTTAAAATACAGACAGATAATAGACAGACAGCAAAACGATGCAACACATCATTCAGTTCAGTAACCAACAACAAAATAATAATAATAAGGGTATTAAAAAAAAACCCAAAAACTTTGTCGATATTTTGTGCCAGATTTTTGAGTTCTGCAAATGTTTTTTGCCATATTTTGCAAAAATTTACGCCCCAGAGAAAAGAAGAGAAAGGAGGGAGAGAGAGGGATAAGGGGTGACTGGGAAAGAATGCTCCCAAAAGCAGGCAGTGCGCCAAATGCAACCCACTAAGTGTGCACCCTAACCTCCCTACACTCTTCACTTGACTTCTTCCCCCTTCCCTCCCTTTCTCTATCTCTCTCGCTCTCTTCCTCTGTCTCCTTTCCCTCCTTGCTATCATTTCAACCATTCTAACATGGCACACAGCAAAAAGTTTACGCAATGTACCGTAAATTGTGTGTTAATTCAATTATGCCCAAGTTATCGCCTACCCACTGCAGTTCCCCCACACACACACACACTGACACACACACCCTGGCACATACACACACACAGACAGCTGCGTAATTAAAATACCAAATGTTTATTCAGGTAAATAATTTCAAAGTGCTAGTTGAAAAACGTCGGCAACTGCAATAACAAAATTGATACCATTTACCAGTGAATGGTGCTCGCTATACCCTACAGTACAGCCCCATAGTGGGTATGCCAGACTGCAGACTATATTTGTAACAGACAGAGAAATCTTTGTTAATGGTTTGTTTAACTGCTAGCTTGTTCCCAACTACTTACAGGGTATCTGCTGGGCATGCATTCCGCCAGCCCAGCTGCATCTCACTTGTTTTCAGTTGTTGTTTATGGCCAGGTTAGTAAGTCTCGCTGACTTTTGGCAAACGCGCGCCTGCAAAAACAATCTAATGTCAAGCACGATGCCATGCCAGAATCTGCAACCCTCTCTCTCTCTCTCTCCCCTTCTCTCTCCCGCTCCCTTTCCCTTCCGGCTGCGCCTCTTGCGCCGGACAACTTTGCCGCTGGCGGCGCCTTCTTCATTGAAGCGTTGAAATTTCCAGCGCAAAAGTTCTTAACAAAACTTTTCATTAAAGTTTGGCCAAGCGGGCAGGGAAGGTAGGGGGCAGAGGCCAAAGATGTGAAGTCGGAGAAGGCGAAGGAAAAGCGCGCAAAACTTTGCCGCTGTGCCAAACGTCATTTGTGGGCGTGGCCCAAGTGCAGCGGCGAAACAAAAATACCCAAAAAAAAAAAAAAAACTACAAAAAATAAAATAAAAACAACAAAAAAACGTTGCTAAAGTATTTGTTTTTTCTCAGTGTGTGTGTGTGTGCGAGTGTTGTAAGCATGTGTGTGTGTGTGCGTGCGTACTAAGGTTTTTCTCAAGTTTTTAGTCGCCATCCGCAAAATGTTTTTCTCGCATTTCAATTCACCACAAAAACGTTTTGAGAAATTATTGCAAAAGTTTTTCATAAAATGAAAGCGCATAAATTTAGTACAAAAAACGTGGCTTCTCGCGTGGGAACTCAAGAACCGAAAGGCCCGAGGGGGGAAGGGGGTGTACAGGGAGTGAGTGGAGTGGGGGCTGCACTCACGGGAAGCCGGTTAGATAGTTCTGAAGCTGGTTAGCGTCGAATATCAAGCGGCTGCTACATTGCATGAGTCCGATATGAGGGCACACACACACATGCACACACACGCACGCACATGCATGCCATGTGCACCTTTGTGCGACACGTTAAGTTGTAAAAACAAAAAGGGAACTCCCCAAAAAGCAACAGCAACAATAACAACAACAAAGACGCAACGAGTGCGAAAAAGTTTTCGGGGGTAACGCGAAAAATGCAGCAAGCGTTCTCGACAGCGACAGCAACAACAACAACAGAAACAGGAACAACAATAACAAGGAGTTGTGTTCTCATGTGGCAGAGTTGCATTGGCAGACACTGCAATAACCCTAAGTTTGGCTTAAGCTCATTTTCAGTAGTAAATGCAAAGGAATTATTATCTGACTATTTGAACATCAAAGAAAAATCTTATTTAATAAGTATAAAACTGTTCATAATAATTAATATATGATGATGAAATAAATGCGACAAATCGTAATACAAAACTTAATTGGCAATATATAAATTTGTAAATTTAATTTAATTGAAACTTACTAATTTATAATATTTATATAAAAAAATCTCTCACAAGCACAAATTAATTACAAATAGTTAAGGTTCTTCTCATTAGAAACTATGTTGTCTGTTTCCATATGTGTTGTCTAAATTATAGAATCTATAACGTTAATTAAAGTCTACATAAATTGCCCGTATTTTATATAAATGTATTCAACAATTCGAAGCTCAAACATTTTAAAACATTTCAAAGTTTGTTTTCCAAACCCAAACCAAAATTTGATTTGGAATTATATTGCCAAATAGAGAGCATTCAGTAGCTGCCTATGTGCCTGCCACACAAATTGCTAAATTTTCCGCATACAGTATAGTTTACGTACATTCTGCACCTCCCCTCTATCTCCTCTACGCCTCCTTACCCCTCCCCCTACGTTCTGCTTGTATTTTTGTCGACTTTTCAACTTGGGCGCGACTGTGACGCGTCGGTGGCGACGGCGGTCGTTGGTTGGCGGTCGACTGAGTGAGAGGACAGCGGCGAAGAGAGGTAGGAGCAGAGAGAGATAGAGAAGTGTGTGTGCGGGGCAGAGGCAGTGCGGTGTGCATTTGAAATATGGTCGCTTGTGCCACAAATAAATAACGCTTTGAAATCGCCTGCAAGTGGATACAGGCAACAATTCGAGTGAGTGTGTGTGCGTGTGTGCGGGTGGCGCTGCGCCGCGGCCTCCTCAGCCTGTGTCGCTGCCACTGGCACTGCTGCTGCCTCTGGTCAGGGCTCTGTTCTATACGGTTCTTCTGTGTTTCGCTCTGCTAGTTAAGCACTTACAAGCGCACACACACACACACACACAGACAGAAATAGGAATTAAAATATAAAATGCTCTCGACGGCAACAGTCAGCGTCAGCAGTCAGCTGACATGGCCGGAGATAGCTGCAGATACAGCTACAACTAAAGAGAGATACAAATACACGGCTACAGATACAAAAGTATCTTTCGCTTTGTGCGGCTGCGTTGGCAACTAATATTTATTTTTATTTCATACAGAGACACGTACAGGTTGTAGAGAGCGAGGGGTTGGAGCATGCTTGAGAAAAGGGTAGTTTGAAAATTTTGAAAACAATTTGAAAAATATTTTCATGTTTTCATAATTTTGTTTGACATGTTTGAAAAGTTTCCACAACAAGCGATGAAAGCTGAAACTGAACATATTTTCAATTTGCCATATACTATTTTTAATACTTTTTTAAGATACTATAATCATTTTATAACTGAAGAATAAAACCCAAAAATATATATACAAAATTAAAATTTTCCATTTTTAAATATTTCTTGATTTTCTCAGACTAATTTATGTTAATGATAATGAGTCAGAATGCTTTTAATTTCTTGACAAATGACAATGTAGTAGATCTGAGATATACTTAAATATATCGTCAGTTAAATGCCGATTTAGCAATATATATCCTTCAATTTATATATACGTATAGCTAGGAAAAAACCGCAAGCCAAATCGAAGCTAATCAAATCGCATTTTAGCTCCATTAAGACTCTGATTTAGAATCGCCTCCGGTTATCTAACTGCCTCCAAGGGAGCAATTCGATGCGCAAGATTTGGTCAGAGGCAGCGCCTCCCACGTTGCCAGGCCCCCACATGGCCAGGGCCAGAAGCATTACCCAAACTACTTGACATGCCCTGAGACAGCTCCATCAGGTCTACACCAGTTGGCACTTATTGAGCAATTAAACGATCCTAATGCTGCCCCGGAAAACACGTGCACAGCTGCCTGGGCCTTTGAACTCGTTGGCGATAAATTTGAAATCTCTAAAAATCTCCGCCTGGCAACAGAGAATAACCACACACGGGGAGACGGAAGACGGGGGACTAAGCGAGGAGGAAGATTTGTCAACGCGTTGGTAATTGAATGCCGAGTGCAATAGCCTTTTGTCTAGGAAGGCGACGAAGACCAACCCAAGGCGACATCTAATTACGGCAGAAGGAGATGGGGGAGATAGGCAAGAGAAGAGTCTACCGATCGACACGTAACTGTAGCTGCAACATCTACAGCAGCAATAACAACAACAAGAAGCCGGAAAAAATGCAGCTCAGTATTTATAGAAACCAACGCGATGCGAGCGAGACAAGCCTACAGCAAGAGAGAGAAGGCAAGGCAAGCGAGGAGAGAGAGCGTAGAGAGCGCTCTCTCACATAGATCGCAGAGATCACTTTATGATATTTTTAAACGATAAAATCGCAGCAGGCGAAGTCAAGTGCACACACACTCCCCGAGCACACACACGCACACACATTGCATTGCGCATCAAGTAACCCAGAGAGGGGACAGAGAGACCAGCCAGCGAGGGGGTCTGCGGCTAGTACCAAATGAAGCCATTAGACCCCGGCCATATACAGAGTTCTGGCCTAAATATAGTGCGCCCCGTCGTCTGGCTAGCTCTCGAATGGAGTTACTAAATTTGGACCGGAGCACATGGCGCTCTCGAGTTACATTCTCCGTGCTTCGTTTTCTTTTTGTGCTTTCTTCTGTTTAAGAATTTTTTGGAGCAAGGGGAACCGGAGGGGGAGTTTCGCTTGAAAATTCAATTGGCAAGCCGTAGGCTTGTGGGCCATATGTCGCAGCTGAAGCTGCAACTTTTTGGGGCCAGCTTGCAGCATCAGCTCTCGCCTCGTCTCACTCGCAGCTCGCTCCGCTCTTCGCACTCTCTTGCTGATTCCAGTCACGATTTGGCATTTTTCATCAGCGCTGCGATTTTCATGTCACGTTCACGCTGACAGAAACTTTTCCAGCCCGTAACCTTTGGCCGTGCCAAGACAGAGAGAGAGAGAGACAGAGCGAGAGAGCCGCGACAACTTTTCCCCTTTCCTCCCAGAAACATCGCGTCTTCTGCGGCCATATAACCCAAGTACATATGTACACACATACATATGTATGTACCTCTCCATTTAAGTATATCCCCAAATACGCATTGCTTTCCGTCTATCCGCCCGTCTATCCTGCTTCCTGTCACCCGGCCTTAGGCTGTCACTTGTTATGTGCTTTGTTTGTTTGTTCTTCCTTCTTCCAAAGTTTGTCGGCCTGATGTTTAATTGTTATTTCGTATGCCCCTCACTCTGTATTTATGTGGATGTGTGCGAAACTTAAGTACGTCTGATCTCATTTCGAACTTGTTGCAAACTTGCCAGCCGGCGATAAACTTAAGATTTTCAAATTTGAAAATGTTAAAGGGATTCTAGAAGATTAGTTATTACTTGAAGAAGTTAATCGTGAATTAAATAAATATTTATTTACTATTTATTTTTATTTCATTATTTTTTTATTTATTATTTCCATAAAAAGCGAATTCGAAGCGCAATTTTAGTGATCAGAAGGTTTATTAATGGTAAACACAATAACTATCATCTCCCAAACGATTCCTGAAAATTTGGTTGCAATCAAATAATAAACATAGAAGTAATTTAACAAAGAATTTAAAAAGGTGCTGAATTCCAAGTCGCTCCCTTAAGTATGCAACACAACATACATCATACTTCGAAGATACATATTGAACAAATCATTTTGGTCATGAGAGTATTGGGTATATTACAGTCTAACACACTCGCCTCTAGGTGTCGTGCCAGTTTTAAACTCTTTTTAATTCTCCAGTCTCAGGCTTAAACAACTTTTGAAGCACCTACAATCTACAAGCCAAAAGCTTTGCCACTTTCAGCTCATGTCATTTGGTCATTAAACACAAATCAAATTATTAATAAATTTTGCGACTGCTGTGCTTCATTAAAACAAGATTTCGAGCAACTTTATGCGCACCAGAATGTATATGTATGCACTCTTTATACACATATATTTGCCGGGGATATGGAAAACTTTGTGAGCGACTTTGGGCACAGTGGAACGAGCAGTGCAAAACTCTTTCGAAGCACTCGCACAGTGCATTTTATTATGCCCTTTTTGCCACTTTATTAATTTCGAAATAAAATGGCGCAACCATTAACAATGCAGCAGAAAGCAGAAAGCAACTTGTGCTGGCCGCAACAGCAACAAGAAGAAGAACAAGTACAAATACTTGCACACAATTTCCAGACGAGCCACAATAAACAAGGAAAGCAGCAACAACAACAACAGCAGGAGGAAAAACTAGTGAAAAGCGAAGTGAAATGCAGCGAAGAAATAAAAAATGTTCGCTTACAGCAATGTTGAGAAACGTGTACAACATACACATGTACTGAGTACTTAGAACGGCAACGCATACGCATACTTTTACAGTGCAGTGTAACGCGCGAGAGAGATGGAGACAGCATCTTCTGCTTCTTGCTCGCCTTTGCACGCTCTGCAGTCATTTGGAGCATATGTTTCGAACATTTTTCATAATCAAAAAGCTTTTAGCGGCGGACAGTGGCAATGATGGCCACGACAACGATGCGGCTGCCACGCCCATTGCCCATTGCCCATTGCCCAAGTAAGCAACCCTCTCTCTCTTTCCCTGTCTCGCAGAGAAAAAAAGCTGCAAACTGACTAACTTATTGTAGTGCAAGTCGAGCTTATTGTCCGTTTCATTTTCGAGTGCAGCAGCGTGTAAAATCGCCATAATGCACCAGATTCCATTGCCATAGCGTCGCACTGTACTCCACTGTCTCCACTGGGTCCGACTGGGTGTTGCATCGCCTGTGGCGTTTGTGTTACCGATTTGTGGCATGACTGAAAAAAGTTGACAAACAGCAGCACGAAAAGGCGGAATTGATAGGTACTGTTAGGTAAACTTCATGATACCCTTTTTATACAAAAAAAAAAAAAAAAAAAAAAAAAAAAACTTGATAACTTATTAACTGGTTGGGATTTTAGATTGATTTTGATTACGAATAATAAGGAATAAGTGCTCTTAATTTCAGAGCTCTAGATAACAAAAGTGCTTAGATATGTCAATTAAAACTTGACTTTCCTGGAGAAAATGAAAAAATGTTTTATATTTTATTTTTCGTATTATAGTTTATGCTAGTTTATTAAACAGTCCGCTCTCCATTATTTAACAGCTCTTAGTTTATCTGTTTCCAATTTATTTCTATTGAAAAGATCTTCAAATTCTATATAGGATCATTTCCACATGCATAAAGTTACCAAGAACTCGTCCACCCAGTTTAATTGCTCTATGGTTCTTGTTTTCCTTGTTTCCTAAGATGTAATATATAAATCTACGACAACTCTGTTTATACCCATTACCAATGTGCCCTCTTTGCACTGCTGGTTTTGCAGGATATCACAGAATGCATGTAGCCAACAATGTTGACGACGAACGGCAATTGTCATGCCAATTGATTGCCGAAAATAACTAAAAACCCGAAAACAAATTCAATTTGGCTTTTAACACTGAAACAAGTCGAACAATTGGATTCAATTTTCGCAATAGGCATAACATGTTGCGAGTCCAAAACAAATTGCATTCAATTCGCATCGAAAACGAATAATAGTAGTACTTATGTCTGTCTCTCAATGGTTGCCTTAGTGTGTGTGTGTGGCATGTGGCACGTTGCACATGCTAAAGTGTAGTGCATGCACTTCTTTGTAGACACAATTTGAAATTGTTTATTTATAGTTGACAGTTTGGTGCGTATTATATTATATTTGCATTAAGCAAACATTTCATTTGTTGTTCTCCTTGTTGTTGCCTCTTCTCTTATTGTTGTTATTGTTGCTATTGTTGTTGTTGTGGGTTATGTGCACATTACGGATTTTATTACATTTCCGAATGCTTTTAATTGCCTTTCATTAATTTTTACGCAATGCCGGTCATCATATGCAAATAAATTGCGCACACGCCTCGTTGCCGGCAGCAGGAGCTGAATGAAAACACATACACACACACACAGATACAACTGCACAAAGACAAATGCGATAAACAATAAAGCACAGCCGTGCAAACAGAGTTTGTAGCTTCAGCTGAGCCAAATCCCAGACACAAGACGACAGCCTCGGACAAAGAAGAAGGCTTGAAAATTTCACATCTACCACAGAAAATAAACAGTTTTGCTTGTTTTTTTAGGATTAAAAGTAAGATTAGCATTAGCACAACTTGGTTAAAAACTGCTATTTTATTACATTACATTGAATTTGGAAAATTATTGATAAAATATATAACATAGTTGTTGCACGTTGCAGATAAAACTAGTGGTGATCAAATTAAACATTTGTGCCATTATTCATGAATCTTAGTTTGATCATTGCGGTAGTTAGGCGCCACGCTTCATAGGTGAGTTCCTTCTTGTCTTTGCTACTGCCCTTATTGAAGAAGAATACAAAGTAAATAACGAGCCCTATAACTAGAATTACTCCAAAAACAGAGCAGAGAACCGTTGACAGCAACTGGACTCCTAATCCCACGAGGCTTCAATGAATAATAGTTTATCATCAGAATATTTAAGAATATAACCAACTCAAAGTGCTTTCTTAACTTACCAGATGCATGCTTTACCAAGGCACTGACAGAATGTCTCACACATGATTGGAAATTTGTTGAAGACAATGTAAATAATAAATAATATGTTAATAATAAATACTAGTATGACTGAAAAGGCAGAGAGAGACTTTAACGATTGTGATAAGATTAGATTTAGCACAACTAGGTTAAAAACTGTTTTTTTATTACTTTACATTGAATTTGGAAAAGAAATCATAAAATATACATAATAAAATTGTTGCAAGATTAAAACTAGTGGTGATCAGATTAAACATTTGTGCCATTATTCATGAATCTTAGTTTGATCATTGCGGTAGTTAGGCGCCACGCTTCATAGGTGAGTTCCTTCTTGTCTTTGCTACTGCCCTTATTGAAGAAGAATACAAAGTAAATAACGAGCCCTATAACTAGAATTACTCCAAAAACAGAGCAGAGAACCGTTGTTAGTAACTCGAATCCGAATCCCAGAAGGCTTCAATGAATAGTTTATCATCAGAATATTTAAGAATATAACCAACTCAAAGTGCTTTCTTAACTTACCAGACGCATGCTTTACCAAGACACTGACAGAATGACTCACACATTATTGGAAATTTGTTGAAGACAATGTAAATAATAAATAATATGTTAATAATAAATACTAGTATGATTGAAAAGGCAGAGGGAGACTTTAACGATTGTGAGAAAACAATTGCAGCTTTTTCTCATCTTATTCCCTCCCAAGCCGCTTTCAAAATGACACCCGAGTAGCATATTTTGGCTTTCAGGCAAATTATATTTTATTTTATTGTATTATCCTCCTCCTTTTTCCCGCTCTGTTTCGTTTTTGTTGGGCAATTTTTTTATTACCTCGCGCCGGTAAATTCGTAAATTCGATTAACTTAAGCTACCAGGCACATTCAATTGTTGTTAAGGGCTGCAAAGCCAACAGTGAGACGGGAATTTAAAAAATAAAAAATACCAAAAATAAAGGCAGAACAAGAACTCATGCCCCATAATCGAAATGTATCTTGGCATTTTATTGCGGCCAAGGTACGCTCGGCTGGTTGTAAGCATTACAAGGGTGAGTTGAACGTGGGGGGGAACTTGTCCGGGCCTTTCAGTGGGGCGATAACAACATTTTAACGCCTTATGGTGCATTTAGGCAAAAGTGCCATTTGCGTTGTGGGCTTAACAAGAAATGATGACCTCTGCGCGGCCAAAAGACACAAAAAATAAGGCCAAAAAAAGAAGCATTTAAATAAGAAGCATAGCGAGTCTAAAGAAGATAAAAAGTATCTAAATATGTTAAAAATAGAACTAAAGCTGTTCCTGATCTATTCGCAGGCGACAATTTATTACTCTTGTGACTACAGAAGTTGTTGAAATTCTCATTATAAAGTTTGCTATAATAATTCTTATTCCCGAAATTTGAACAATAAATTTTAACTTTTGAAAACTTTTCAAAGATTTTTTGTAAAGTCTTAAAAAAAACGTGCAAGCATTCAATACTCCAGTTAGCTTCATACGTAATGTCAGTTCGAATTTGAAATCGAAAATCTGGAATGAATAATTTTGAAAAACATATTGTAGTAGTCACTGTAACATCGTGCTATCTAATTATAACGCTGATCATTGCAAACGCTGCAAAAACTCTCATGTAATATGGATTAATTTTGACCCGAAGTTAGTGATGCACACAAGGTGAGAACTTCAATGCCAAAAATAAATGAATGAGCTTTTATTTTTTGTTTTTAAGTAGGTTTAATACTGGGCTAGAAGCTACTCATCATGATTTCAGAATGGCCACATCCAGAGTGACAATACTTTTGACTTCCATTGTTGCTCTACTGGTCGCGGATCAAATCATTCTTAAGGCCGTCAACATGACAACCGATTGCTCTGGGGGACATGACTAAAATGACAATTGTGAAAACGACTAATACAAATGTGAATCAAAATTCAATTTCTACTCTAGCCCCTATCAATGGATTTATTTTGAATCCGAAATTCTATACATTTATATACACAACATACGTTTACCATATATCAATTTACAAATGTGAATCAAAATTCAATTTCAATACTAGACCCCATCAATGGATTTTGATTTTGAATCCGAATTTCTTTATTTTTATATACACAACATAAGTTTACCATATATCAATTTACAAATGTGAATCAAAATTCAATTTACAAACCCCTCAATGGATTTTGATCATTTCTTTATTTTTATATACACAACATAGTTTACCATATATCAATTGACTAAACTATGAATTAAAATTCAATTTTTCTTCCCCCATCAATGGATTTTGATTTTAAATCCGAATTTCTATATATTTATACACACAACTTAAATTTATCATTTACCAATTTTGTACCACTGCCAAACAATGTGAGCTCGTAAAGATTATTTTGAAAAGCCAAATCGTATTTTATAATGGACTCAAGTCTAGTTCGCTTTTTAAGTACTTCGCATTAGCGATGCACCAAACTTATAACTGGAGGCCAAGTTCTTCAGCCAATGGAGCAAACTGTTGAGCTCAAATCTGTGGCTGATAGTCAGCGCCTTCCACTTCAGCTGGCTTTCTCTCTCTCTCTTTATATTCCTCTCTTTTGCTCCCCTTACTGTACACCTCTTTCTTTCGTGGCGTAACATTTCAATGAAATTTCCATAAGGAAACCATTTAAGAGCTGCCGAAATGCGGAACGAGAAAGAAATCTGTGAAAAACCGCAATGTCAGTGAGCACCCTGCCCCCGCCACACCCCACGGACCCTTCGCCCGGGGCCAGTGATTGTTGTGTGAGGCAAAACTGATGCCAGTAGTTAACGGTACTTTGTATGCAAAGTGCAAAAAACGGAAGTAAAGTGCCAGCACCGTCGAATAGTCGAAGCAACTAGCCCAAGCGCCATGCCACGTGGACAAGCGGAACAGCAGGGGAGGAGGCGGGAAGAGGCATGGGACAAGGAGCAGATGGGGGCAGGTGTAGGAGGCCGCAAAGCGCTCGGCAGCTTCTCTGTTTGATTATTTTTTACGCCACAACGACGTTGGCGGCGGCTTCAAGCTCTTTTTGCTGCACTTTATTTTGCAGATTGTAAGCGCTTATACACAGAACTCACACAAGGCTGAGCCACACTCACAACAGGCAGAAAGGAGAGGGAGGGGGGCGTGGCAATTCCGCACTGACAGCTGACTGAAATGTCGAAGGGAACTTCAAATCGCCTGGGTGGAAAAACCGTTTGGCATTTTGGGTTCAGTCCGTGGCAAAGTACTCTCAATGCGTCTACCATATTCCCCCCCCCCCTCCCCCTCATCATATCTGCGCATCTTTGTATCTACGTATCTGTGCGCTACGTATCTATGGTGTGATTAAGCGCATTTCGTTCTATTTAAGCGTTCGCCCTAAGCTCTTTGTTACTCTTTATGCTTCATTGAACGACATTAGGTGGGTGCCGAGGCGGCTGAGGCGGCTGAGGGTGCTGCGGCCAGCTGTGTGGACGAGATACTTTGCGATACTTGAGCATATCATTACCACAGCTGTGGCTTATGGCGTCTGTCTCTCTTGTGCTCAGCTTTGGATGCCAATTTGCCGATAAGCATCGGGGTTTTCAATACATCAAGCTGTGATTTATAAAAGTTAAGTTTAAAATGCTTATTAGCTTGAAAAGAAAAACAGAAATTGAAGGAGTTCATTAAAAAATACAACTTATGAAATAATTAATAATAAGTATTGTAATTTTAGTTTGTTTTTTAATTATAATTATTTTTACATGCTATTAAATATGTAATTAAATAAATTAAGGAAAAAATTGGTTTTATGAATTATCATAATTAAATTTAAGCATTAGTTTTATTAATTTAGTTTTACAAAATGTCATAAAGGTTTTCAAATGAAAAAGTAATTTATTATTTAAGAAATTCAAAAAAACTACTTAAAATAATTAATTATAATTAAATTCACTGGTCAAAATTCACTCATTTTTCTTATATTATTATTTAGAATTTTTATATTATAATTAACAAAACTTACTAGCAAACAAAATTGGAAAAAATTTAAAATTGGTTTTAAAAAGTTCAGTCATAGATAGAAAGGTAATTATATTGTTTTCTTAAAAATTAAACTAAGAATATACCAAAGAAAAATACTTTAAAACGTGCAAAAAAAATACCAAAGAATAATTTCTGGCATATCCTATTAAGTTCGAGAAGTCATTATGCGATTGCCTTGCGAAGAAATGCTTTCATTCGTAAATTAAATGAGATCTTTGTGAGAAATTGAGGCCGTTGGGCGCACAGGGCTGGCAACTCTGGAATAATTTCATTAATGCCCTTTAATATGGAGCAGCGAACGCTTCAATGAACCTCATTTCATAGGATATGCGGCGCTCTACACTTTTATTTTGTTTTTTTTTTTTTCATTATGGCGATGAGCTGCGTCTTCTTCGACAGTGTAGTGCAGGCTGTTGCTATCTCACTCACTCATTCGTTCCAGGTCTGAATTTTGTCTCTACTTTTTGATTGCCTTTTACTACATTGAACATTTGGCATTTGCTATCTGCTGGCAGGGGAGAGTACCGAAGAGGGGGACTGGGAGGGGAGGGAGTTGGCGAGCATTACTTCGATTTGTTTCTTATTTAAATTTTGTATACGCTGCCAGGGTAGCTGGTGGCAGGGCTGCATTAAGTGCTTTTGCGGGTGCAAAAGCGAATTAATGCGAGCCGAAAAAAATGGCAAAAAAGCAAAGAGAGAGAGGGAAGAGAGGGAGAAAGAGAGGGGAACGGAGGGGGAAGAAATCGCTGCGGTTGCCAGCTGTAACGCGTTTAATTTATACGCTCGCCCAGGCAAGCCAAGCAAATACAACAACAAAATAAAGAACGGCAAAGAGAAGGAATAAAAATATATATTTATTTTACAGCTGCTTCTGCACTTAGAGACGAGTGTATGTGTGTGTGTGTGCGAGAGAGAGGTGAGTGCGGGAGCAATAAAAAGCAGCCAGCGAGTGGCATTCAACACCTTTTTCTATTTTGGCCAAAAAGCTTAATAAACAAACGGCCAAATGGGGTGCGGATACGGATGCGAATGCGAATGCGGATGCGAATGAGCGTGGCAAATACTATTCGCAGTGACTGTGCGGCCCAAACCAGCGCATAAACATTTAAGTCCACAATTTGCACAGCACGTAAAGGGGGCACAATACACACACACACTCGCACAGGCAACCAAACGCTAGCCAAATGCAATTTTCACGTGCAACCGCAACGAAATTTATGCCACACCAGTAACTACAGCTACAGCTACAGCAGCTGCTGCCACTGCCATCCCTCCTTCTCCTTCCCCCTCCCCATCGCTGCTGCTACTGCCACACCCGCATCCGCACTCGGCACACTCTGACAATGGTTGACAGCGCCCGCCCGACCGCCCGCCTGCCCGCAGCCGCAGCTGCTGCATCTTTCCAGCATCGCATATGAGGAGGCAGCGACTCCAAGACTCGACGACGGCGACGTCACTGCCGACGTCGCGGCTTCATGCGTGCCCGGCTACGATGTGGCAACATAAACATAAAACCAACAACTGCAACAGCAACAACAACAGCAACAACTACAACAAGAACTGCTTACAAGCGTCGCCACCTCCAGGCGCGACAGGCTGCAGCACATGCCCTGCGGCCAATCTAGAGAGTATGCAAAACTTGTAGGCAAAGAAAAGTGCTATGAAAGCTTTAATGTGCTTTCATCGCTTATTGTTTTTTTTGTAACTTAACAATACTATTGGAAAATTATTAAGTAAATTGTATGCCAATAAAAACTTTTATGTTTTCATTTCGCAAATAATAACTTTAATCAATGGAAGACACGACGAACATCGTGCTTGAATGATTGAAAAGACAAAAAGACAACCGCATAAATTTCCTGTATTACTCACGGGTAAGGTTCCTTAGATCACTCATGTGGTTCAAAACATAGTTTTATTAAAATATATTTTTTTCTTTAAGTTTCAACTAGCTTTCAAGAGCTTTACGAGGTTTTTAAAGCTGTTTGAATATAGACAAAGAATTTCAGCTTCAAATAAATTTTGGTTTAAGCTTTTGTGAGCTCTGATTTTCTTATAAGTGATTTTTAAGCTTTCCTTAAAAATGTGAAAAAATTAACAATTTCATCGTAAAAAATAAGCTCAGAAATTCAAGCTAAAGGGAAAAGGAAAGGAAAGAAAGAGGATTGTTCGAAAAATGCAAAAAAAGGTTCAATATTTTTTCCCAAACCAGCAACTTTATTACGCTTTGATACCATTGTGATATTAATTAATCAAATTAAACCTCATTTACTTTAAATAAACTCTAATTTCGTAAATTATATTATTCGTATTTAAAATAAGCCTAACTAACTTAAATAAATAGCCAATTGAAGTATATATTTGAGCTCAATAAAAGCTGCAGAGATTTTTCTTGTTTTATGTGCAGTTTCCTGAAAGCTCTCCATTGCCTGGAGGCTTGTGAGTAAATTGAACACTGGTCACATGGCTTCAGGGTTTGCTATCGCTGTCTTTTGTTGTTTCTTTTGTTTGCAGGCCAGCAGAAACGGGGCACGTGGCGCGGGGCACGGTGGCCAGTGGACATTGTAATGCAGCGCTATCACCTGGCGCTGCATTTGCTCAGCAGTCCGACTTATTTATTGCACTTGAATTAAAATGAAAAACGCTTCTGCTGGTCGGGCCAAGCGGTGCAGTTCATGTTCATTTCAGTGCGGGGAGGCGCCACATGACGACCCAAATGGTCGGCAATGCAAGCAGCTTCCGCTTACCAATGGCAATGAGTAACTGCAGTTACAAGGGGCAGGACGAGGAGGGGAGGTGGGGGATAAGGGAGCGCGGAACGTGCTGACAATGTGGCCACGGCTGGACGCACAAGCAGCTCGAGCAACTCATAAGCACAATCCGTGGACACCTGCAAGTGAGCCCCGGGTGAGCTTTGGGTTTCCGTTTCCGCTGCAATGTGTCGCCGCCATTATGCAAATGCTGCTCACCAAAGGGAAGGGAAAGTAGGGAGGCTGGGGGCCTTCCGCTCTCAGCACATTCCACAGCTCATTGCAATCTGCATTTAAATGACCCCAGCAAGTTGAGAGCCCGCACTGAGATTTTGCCGTACAGCATCATCATCGAGCAGCAGCGCCTTGTCGCATCATTTGCAAAAATATTAAGGAGCGCAATGAAGGAAAAAATAAATTTCCTTCACTAGCCTCGCACAGCCGGAACACCTGCAAAATTATGCATGGAAAACGTTGCGCACAGACCCCGTTTCCCAGCTCTCTCTCTCTCCTCCTCTCTCCTGCTCTCTTATTCTAACTTGCAGGCTCCCTCAGGTGCTTGGTCGCCTCATTTCAGTGCGTGCCTGCGCGCCTGAAATGAGTTTTCACTTTGATAATTGAAATTCCTTTCAAACCTTGCTACTCTCTTGGCCAGCCCCGAGTCCAGTCAACTGTGATGATTTTTGGTCTGCTGATTGATTGCCTTCTTTCGCATTCTGTTGTCGCATGCAAATGGCACGAGCTGTTGCATATGGAATAAGTTGGGAAATAGTTAAGCAAAGGAAAGGAGCCAAAATTAACTCTTAAAATGAGTAAAACTTGTAGGAAATTGTCTTTTTTTTTCTATTGTAGTTCATATATTATAATAAATATACATCATATGACATGATCGTAAAAGATAAAAAACCTTATATAATCATCCAAACAAGTGCAGCTGTCATTGATGAACTTAGAGATTTTTTTTCATACATTGTAAAGAAATTTTTTTTTAATGACTTTCAAGATCTTGTATGTACTCGTACAATAGTAACAATGATTTTTTGTACAATTAATACTAATTTTTAAGTAATTTTACAATATTATAGTACTATTCATATAGAACACAATGTCATTATTTTTTTATTTATTCCTAACAGGCTGTAATTTATCTTCACGACAAGCGTAGCTTTAATGGAGCGATCTTTAATGAAATATTTCGTATTATTCACAAGTTATACTATATTTAATTTGTATATCAGAATACACTAAACATACTAATAATATACCTTAATTTTCACAAGCCTAGATCTTATTTTTTTACAATATTTTTCAACATAATGCGAAATAAATAATTCATTTTCTTGTAAAAATGCAGACCTCCCTTAGCTTTCACCTTTCACCCCGATAAACAGTTAACTCTTAAGCCCTGACCTGTGCCATTAAATAGCTTGCAATATTCATGTAAAAGTCAGCTATAATCCCTGATTTCTACCATATTTTTTTTTGTCTGTTGCTGCAAAACCTTTTTTGCGTTTTTGCATTTCGGATTAAAGATTTAAATTCCACATAGTTTGGTTGGGTTGAGTTCACGTAGCCTAAACTAATTTCACACACGGCTAGAGCTGGCCGGGGGAGGCATGTGGCACAAGGCAGGGTGGCTGGGTGCAGAGCATGCCAGGCATGCAGGAGGCACAAGCCAGAAGGCGTTCCCCAGTCGTTTTCATAACTTTGACAAGGTAACACACAGCGCCGGGAGACTGCTAATAAAGTTACACGTAGTCACACGCACACAGCAGTGTATTCTGCCCCCTCACACACAAACGCACACACTCACACACATGCAGACAGAGATCCCCAAGAGAGTTGTTAACGTTTTTTCATCGCAGTGTTTACTCTTTTTCATCTTGGCGCCAGGACTCTAATGACAGCAGCCCTGGCAGAAGACACAGCATCACAGCGGGTAAAGGCAGGCAGGCAGGCGGCAACGCCAGCGATAAGCGACAATAAACATAAAAAATGAAATACAATTCCCTTACCCTTCTACCCCCCATCCCTGCTCCGTTCGCCCTTGTTTCCGCTTAAGTTTATGCAATGCTCGGCACAATTTTTAACAACCATGCGAGATTTTTGTCGAGCTTTATTGCCGCTGCTCGCGTGGATTTTCCTCGGATTTTCGGCACATCAACTTTATTTTGTTTTTCCATTCTGCACTTTCTCTCTCTTTCTGTTGTTCTCTCTTTCTCTCTCTCTCTTGCACGTGCTGCGCATCGCTGATGAGCACGACGCTCCTCGGGGTACGCAAATTAGTTCGCAGCGCAAATTCATTAATTTAATTATAATTTGCCAGCGACGTTGCCACGCCCCCTCGTGTACGCTCGCCCTACGAATGCGTACGAAATGTGGGCCAAGTAAATAATAAACATGTCAGATTCATCCGCTGCCGCCGTCGCGAGGGCGTGGCAGCGAAGGCGTATCAGTCAGCCGCACCCGCTGTGGCCTTGTTATGCAAACTGGTTGCAGGCGGCCAAAAAGACATGAAAAAAAGCGAGTCGAGAAATTTAACATGGTTTTTTGTCGAGAGTGCACAACAGGCAGGGCATACCCTGTAAAGAGTGACAGGTGCTACAGGTTGTATTAGTTGTAAAATAATCTTTCTAGAGTCATTTGCTGTAGAGTTCGGTGTAAGTCTGCTTTCTTCTTCTACAGGGTGTCTGCTTGTCGAGCTCTCCCTTCTCCAGCGCTTGCTCATGTTTATCATGCCCCGCAAATACATTTTTACATTTTTGTAAAATATATTATACCAAAAACCGCAACAAAAATGCAATTTTAACCTTTTTTCCAAATTGGTTTTGCATTTCTCATTCTCATTTTTTGTTGTTTTGCTTCGCTCGTGTTTCGTATTAAGGAAGAAATATGCAAAAATTGCTAGCTGCATATTTGGCGAAGAGAATATTTGAGAGAGAAATGTAATTGATTGCAATTTTAACGAACATATTGTAAAGCAGTTTGATTTAATTAAGAATGCGGATGAAGAATGAAAAGAAACGATGAGGTTTCCTTGTTCCTTTTTCGGGTGTGGAACGTCGTTATTAATTACAAATTTATGGGTTTTAAATAGGGCTTTTTGTTGTTCTTGATAATAATAAAAAGGAAGGGAAGAGAGAAAGCAAGAGAAGGAAGACAGACAAGAGAGAGAGAGTTTTTAACAAAGGGTACAAGCACGTGCAAAAATATTTCTTAATTTTGAACGTACCTAATAGAAATTTTAACTGATCAAAATAAAATATGTATATTTACATAATATGTAAGAAATATTAGAAAATATAGAAAGGTAACATAAAATTAAAATTAAACAAAACAAACAAATATATTCAAAACATAGTGAAAGAAAATAAATAAAATACATTTACATTTAATATAATATTTAATGCATAAGTTAAAAGCATGATAAAATTGAAGACAATTAAAGGAAGTGTTTAAAAGCAACATAAGTACTTTATTTATTTTATAATCAAATATAAATTGCAACACAAAACGAAATACTAATATGCTATAAAGAGGAATCTGCCAGCTCGAGTCTTATTGCTCTCTAATCTTGATATGCTTGAACCGACACTGTCAAAGCGATTTTGCACTAATTAAATATCTTGAAATTAATTAATTGAATTCCTTGTGACATTTTCGACTTCCATTCATGAAAGAATCCCCCAAGCTCAGCAAAGCGAATAAGTAAGTCGAATCCGAATGCGAAGCTGCTGTCAATTTGTCGAATCAGCAAAGGGCTCAGCCGAGCAACAGCAGCAGCAGCAGCAGCTACCAATGTCATGTCAATACAATTGCAAAATGGAATTGGCAACACGCATGCCACACACACACACAAAGACACACATACTAGTGTCGTGTGCTGCATCCTTGCGTCGTGTCGTGACGTCAGCTTAACATGCGATCAGCGACAGCGAACGACAGGCAGGAGAAGCCTTTCTCCCCTCTTCTTACTTCATCTGTTGAGGCGTTGACAGTCGGCAATTTTGCAATTGTGGAAAATTATTTCTCGCAAATTAGTTGCCTGTCGTCGGCGTCCCTCTCTTCGTTTTGATGTGTGTTAACTGCCAAATCAATCGGGCCAAAAATAATACTGCAAAAACGCAGCAACGCTTCGTCGTCCCATTAAAAAGCAATTTAATTTACTAAAAATACACACGCACACACACACTTTGGTACACGCACATAAGCAGCCTGCCACGCTATAAAGTATACTACACATTTTGAGAGCCACAAAATTTGCAAGCCGATAAATTCGAATTATTAAAATTGAATTTGCACAGTTTGCATGTGCAATATGTTAGAGAGGGATGTGGGTGTGGATGGGCGTTACTTAGGGGCGTAGCACTGCTAGAAAATCACTGCTGTACATAGCGGAGAGCTTTTGTATGTCGTGTCACGAAGAAAGGAGAGGCATCACAGGCATATTTTACAAAAATGTTGCCTACTTTTAGGGCTGCATAAAAATTAAATAGTGGAAGAAAAGGTTTGTAAACAACAGAGTCTGCCATTTTACGTATAAATATGAAAAATGAACGGTAGAACATAGTAATATATCTATTGGCATATCTATTCCATCTAATTCCCTTCCGTTTGTCTCATTTCCATTGCCACAGCTGCTCGCATACACATTTTATCAAACTCTAATTATGCAGAACAATGTGCAAAAAAGCAATTAAATCGAATTTATTTTTCAGCGCACGAAATGCACGCAAATTATCAGATTGCACCAACTATAGGTAGAAGGAGAGAGAAGCACTGCGTCGCTCTCCATAGATATTTTTTGGTTGCCTTCTTGATATGTTTTCCAATTAATTTCGCTGTCGCCCATTGCGCAGCTGTATGTGTGGCTGTCAAGTGTCTTGAAACAGGACTCTAAATAAAAATGGAAAATCGCAGTGCGCACAACGTGCCCAAGCAGAGCTGCCCCACTCTCTTTCCCTCTCTCTCTCTCTCTCTCTGTAATAAATTTGTAAAATTGCGAATTTTCTGCTTCAATAAATTGTCAAATCTGCAAATCAACAATAACTTAATCTATGACGCAGCTAGTGCACACTATATACGGGAGTATGTGTGTGTGTGTGAGCGCACACGGACTGTGCATGCAATACGTATACGTAATGTGCTGTTAACGGCTCATAAAATTGCACTTTAAAACGCGATTCACCAGTCGCGACTCACACACACACACACGCAGCGCAGCTTGTTGCAGAGTACGAAACAAAAACAAAAACAGGAAGTGTCAACAGCAACGTTGGGGGAGAACACCCAAAACAACAACAACGAAGGAAAAGAGAGCAACTGTGCAACTGTGCAACAATGTGGCCGAGGCAGCTCCCCATGGCAAGCGCTGGCAAGTTTCAATTGCAGTAAAGTCATGACAGAACAGCGGGACAATGGAAGTGAAACATGATAGCTTAAATTTGAACTTTGAACTGAGTCGAAACAGGTAAATGAAGCAAAAGACATTAAAATTAAGATTTAATAAAGTATTTTGAAAGGATAATAATCTTATAAGCTAAGAAAAAATAAAAAAAGATATTCTGAAGTTATTTGCAATTTTAAAAGATTAAAATTTATAGGGAAATATAGGATATCAGAAAGGATATTAGTCAGAGCACTTAATTAGAATTTGAATATTCTAACATCTAAAAATACTGGAATGGAAAATTTACCTCTAATTTATGTGGTACAAAAAAAAACAGAATGTTAGCTGTAGAAATAAATTTGTAAAAATACCAACATAATAACATAAATACCATCAGTGGTAAATCTTTTCTATTTACTATGAAAACTAATGTAAAAAAACAGAATATCATTTCGAACACCACAAAATCCTTTGCTAACAAGCACGTGCGATATTGAACTCCTTCATTTTAATTCAGACATGCACTTGCTAACCCTTCCACCACCCCCTCCGCCACACACACAGACGCACAACCTGATGTCATTCTCATATGCAAACACACAGTGGGCGGCATGTAAATTTGTGAGAAAAAAATCGTTGCATACGCGCGGGCACTGCGTTAAAATATTTTTTCGCTCCCGCATTCGTGCAGCTTTCTCTACGAATTGCTGCATAAATATAAATAAATATTTTTTAATATGTTCATAAATGATAAAAATAAAAGAAAACAAAAATCACTCGCACACACACACACACACACAGAGGCAGTCATAAAAAAACACAAGCATTTTGAATACAAATATAAATAATGCATAAATACAATGACGAACAGCGATGCGAGGCATAAAGACACGACCCATTTAAGTTAAACGCGCACTCGGGGCACATTTATTGTTTGCCTTCTTGTTGTTTTTGTTGTCGTTTCTGTTCATATACCACTAGATTTAAAGGGTATTATTAGATTGTTAACATGTCGAGAAGAGGGGGAAGTGCAAAACGTTTAAGGAGCGTTTATTTGTTATTGAATATTAAAACGATGTCAGCGATAGATGATTATCTGTTTTTATGGACAATAAAGAAAGATATTCTCTACATTTATGTATCAGCTACACTATACAAAATATATATCGTGGGACTTACACAAATTCAAAGTGTATAAAATACAAAATTTATAAGTAAAGCTCAAGCTTTAATTTATGTATATAATTATGAATATTTGGTCTATATAATTTGGAGTTCCATTCAAATTCAAAGCATAAATTGCTCACATCATATACATATGTACCTCATCCCTATCTCTACAGCGTATCTGGGCGTCGTGCATTGCCTAACCCCAACTTGTCGTTTGTTGTTTTTCAAGCATTGTCGCGTTGTCATGAAATATGCATACTTCATATTTACATGAGAGGCATTAATTTTGCAATTTCATTGGCGCTTGTTATTATTATCATTTTTTCTGCTTTCCCTCCCCCTCTGTCATCCTTCTCCCTTTACTCCCTTTGTGCTCTCTGGCATCATATAACGCGCTTGCTAAACGGTGCACAATTGATATATGTAGAACCAAGCCGGCTATAAATATGCAACAAATGACATAAAGTATCAAATGTGTGCGCATACTTGCATGTAACACTGTCCACAGCACTGCGTTTAATGAGGCACTTAAAAATAAAAATGAATGCATAAGCGATAATTTATGTAGTGTAATACAAGCTAAACTATCCAAGTTGCAACTAAAAATTCGTCATTCAATCTTTGCACAAAGTATTTTAAATATTCACAAAGAGATCTATTCTATCAATACTTTATATATATTTACCGCAATTTGCATATAAATCTGCTTAAATGGGAGAAACAATGCGAACCGATTTAAATCACGCAAATAATTCGCATTTTCAATTGGATTCTCCACATAAAACATAACGGGAATTTCTATAAATTAATCAAATATGATTTACGCTGATTTGTATAGCCGGACACGAAATTTATGAAACCAATGCGAACATAAATCACAAGGCACAGAGCGACGCTCGAACCGGCTAAATATAATCGTGCACCATCGGAAATTAGTTTAGATTGCAATTAGTCCCAAATATTTCGATATGCTAATTAGTTGACAAGCTGTTGGAAGGGAGAGAGAGGGGGGGGGGAATTAGAATGATATCTTTCTGCCAGATTGAAAGGGTGGATAGAGTAGGGGGATAAAAGGGAAGTTTGACTTTCTGCCTATCGGAAATTTATGTACGAGACGGAAAGAAACATTTCGAATGCTTCAAAGTATATATATTCTTATACAGTCTGTATGATCAGCTATATCTGAGGAGCTTAGGCTATCAAATTTGGTATCAATGTGATTTACTATTGCACGCACTTTTTTATCACTATGACTTCCAAAAGTTTAGCTACAAAACGTTATTTAACATAGAAGTTATAAAAGAAATAATTTAAGAGGGCGTACAGTTTTGGCAACATGTGTAAGTATGCAATACAAAATACACAAAGCAAGGAAGTACATTATTTTGAAAAATTAATTTAGTTGGGTTACACCTCCCTAGTGGGTATTCAACAATCGACCAAACTCGACTTTAGCTTACTTACTTTATTTCTGTTCGGCTGTGCGTAAAACAAAATCAATTAAAGCGAATGCAGCAGCAAATAAGCTGCGAATGATTGTGATGGATATTTGATGATATATCTTTGACCGAGAGACCTGCCTATATATCCGAAGTGGATTATTCGTTGGCCTCTGCATGCTCTGGCATTATTGGCTGACAATTCTGATGCTGCTTTGTTTCCGTTTCCGCTGTGCACCGCATGACATCTGCCCTCGCTTCACCCCCTGCTCCCTTTCTTCTTTCATTTTTGTTTTGCACACAAAGCGCGTTCGCTTTTGTGGTTCTTATTGTTGTTGTGTTTTAATAATTTTCGCAATTCGCACTGTTCACAATTACACTGCGCGAAATGGAATTAAATTCGTGAGTTTTTTCCACTAATTCGTAATGGTTTTAAAGCGAAGACTGAAGCGCGCTTTGGGAACTGTTACTAGAGGCAACTTTTTCCAAGTTGCCCCAGCAGCAGCAGTGCAGCACGTGTGTGTGTGTGTGTGTGAGAGTGTGTGTGTGCATTATAAGACTCCCCAAATGCCAATTATGTATTTATGATGTCGATTCACTTGAGTAGTTACCCATGCGCACCTTATAAAGCAGACTTTATAACAGCTTGTATGCTGTCGCTTATCTGGTACATATGTATGTACGTGTGTGCGTTCGTGTGGAACCAACGGTTAACAGATGGTACAACAACTTATGCATGTAAAACAAATTGCAAAATGCTTGAATTTTATTTATTTCAATATCTATCTAGCGCCATCTATGGATTGTGCCTACAAGTAGCTGCTGGCATACAAAGGCTATTCGCTATGAAACTGAATAATATTCAATTGTACAAGTGCTGCCCATCTTAATTTGCTCCACACTTAACAGACTCCACACACTATCGGAAGGTAGCCCCATCACTAAGAATGCAACAATCAGCTGTTCTCGAGTTGTTTGCTGTTTTTACTACTGATAAGAAGAGTTGCAATTAAGTGTGGGTTGTGTGCAAATCAATGTAATTGGCTCAAAATGAGCGGCAACATACATGGCATCAGTTGGTTCCCAAATTTTCCCGATAAGTTCGTTTCATGGGGCCAAGAGATTAATTTATATGAAGTGCGTAATAAAGATGATGTCGGAGTTCAGCAACAACAACAACAACAACACCAACAAAAGAGTCGTCTGCCCTATATACCCGTCAATTTTCTATCAAACGAAACGCGCTATCAGTATTCGCGCTGTGTGGCTGCTTCATATCACAGCGATCAGCCGATTATAGCTGTCGGACTGGCAGATGGCAAAATCGGCATATGTAACTTTCGCGACACCTACGACAGCAGCTGGGAGTACAGTAAGCCACACCCACCAGCCTCTACCCTTAGCAGGAGATTTTTTTATTTACTTTATACATTTCTTGCAGCTCCACGTCAGCAGCGCATGTGCACCTGCCTGGCATGGAACGAGATGGACGCCAACATTTTGGCCATTGGTCACGACCGTCATCGTTCGGATTCCTGCATAACAATATGGGATATAGACCGTGGACTGCCCAAAGAAACTGTGAATTTCTTTGGCCTGGCCGAGGCCGCCAATTCTCTGTGCTGGGATCATGATCATCGTGTGCTCATTGCCGGCATGAGTCAGAAGCTCATCAAGCTGTTTGATCTGAGACGTAGGCTGCACAGTTTTCTGATCCTTCTGCTCTTACTTTATTAACCTATACTACACTTTTCTCTAGAGAGCAACGCCACCTGCCAGTCTATACAGACAAAGGCGGTGCAGGGCCTGGCTGTGGCACCCAATGGCAACTACCTGTGCAGCTATGTGGACTCCAGCATAATGCTCTGGGATTTGCGTGCCATTGAGCGACCATTGCGTCAGATACAATCGTCGAGGAATCACATGCAAATTGCCTGGTGCCCCACGCGCACCTCGTTGCTATCGTCGCTGCAACGGGATTCGCCCTACATCACATTGTATGACATACGCAGCGTCGATAACGAGACCAGTCGAGAGGTTTATCATGTAAAGCGACAGATAAGTCCATTTCCGGCCAAGTATCAGCACAGTGGCAAGTTTGGCGCCGTCAACTGTTTGTCCTGGCATCCACGGGACTTTGAGCGTGCTTTGCTCCTAGCAGATGCACTGAACATCTTAGACTTTCGTCTGCCCGCCAGTTTGCATACGGCGTACAGCAATCGCAGCAAGTTGCCACTGTTGATGCAACGTCCACTGTATGCACCAGCAACTGCTTCTGCTGTTGCCGGCGTTGGCACTGCTGGAGCAGCGTCTTCACCCACAACAACCCAAGCGCCAACAACGTCCAGCTGCAGCAGCAGCTCAAACAGCGCAGCTAGCAGTTCCACGCTCAACGATTACAACAATGTCAGCTCCTCGCTGAGCTTTGATTTTCTGGAGCGCGATCTCTTCGAGGAGGATCTGCTGGAGGAGACACGTCAGCGTGCACTGCAGGATTATGGCATGAGGCCAGACAATAAGCGATTTGCCGATCTGCATTTGACGCCGTATTTACGCAACGTATGGACTACTCTTAACAATGTCTACTGCGATGATCGCCTCATTGGACTCAAGGCTACGTTGGCCAGTTCCCGGATTGAATCACAGCAGCTTCAGTGGCCCGACGGCATCAACAATTCCAACAAACTGATTTGCTACCTGTAAGTAGAGATTAAGACAGGGTATTACGAGAACTTTCTTACTTTTTTATGCTTACTGGATTTAGTTACTCAAGTGGTTTCTCTCCCTCTCTTCCTTTTCCCCTTTGCAGAAGCGAACAACGTGATCTGGCACTGCAGCTATGCGGCTGGTACTTCGAGCACGAACTGGATCGCTTTATAGACAAGCTGTACGCCAACAAGGAGTTCAGTCGAGCAGCAATGATATGTGTATTCCATCTGAAGGTGCTGACGGCGTGTAATATTCTCTCTCAGGCAGCGGATAAGATGCGTGATCCGAGCATGTATCGCATAACAGCGATTGCTCTTTCCAGCTTCAATGCGGATCGCTGTAGTTCAACGTGGCGCAATCAACGCTCCTCGGCGAACATGCAAATTCAGGATCCACATTTGCGTGCGATTTTCTCATTCCTCACAATGGAGAAGGATAACTTCGATGCAGTGCTCAAAGAGGAAGGTGTCTCACTGGCAGATCGTGTTGCCTTTGCTTGCAAATATCTATCGGAGACGAAGCTGGTGGAATATGTGAAGCAGCGCATTCAACGCGCCATCGAATGCGGAGATCTTAATGGGCTGTTGCTCACTGGAGCATCCCTCGATGGCATCAATATACTGCAGGCCTATATGGATGCCAGTTTTGATGTTCAAACAGTGGCACTGGTGGCCATTAATTATTTTCGCAACGAGTATTTCACAGACAAACGAATACAGTATTGGATCTCCAGCTATCTGGACTACCTAAATAGTTGGGGACTGTGGGAGAAGCGTGCGGAACTGGATATACAGATCAAGAATATACTGGCTTCATCACACAGTTTACGTACTGTTTATCTGTCATGCAATTTCTGTGGCAAATCCGTTTCGAATGCTTTGCTAGATGAGCCGCGTCCACGTAGCACAAGCACAAGCACAAATCGCCTCTCGTCGTGTCCAAGTTGCCGCAAACCTTTGCCTCGCTGTTCCCTCTGCCTCATGCACATGGGCACCATGATGAACAGCAGTGGAGGCGTCGCAAATGAGGCAAGCGCCAATGTGGATCTACCTGCCGGCGGGCAGATGAAACCCTTTTCCAAGTGGTTCTCCTGGTGTCAGACTTGCCGCCATGGTGGCCACACCGAGCACATAATGCAATGGTTCAAGTGAGTAGCCTGCCCCTGAGCCTTACACTCTTTCTCACCTTTAACTGATTCCCTTTCTCTCCGCCTTGCAGACAAAATTCCGAGTGTCCCGTGTCGTCCTGCAACTGTCGCTGCTTCGATATGGACGGCAGCAAGCCAAACGCATTGCGTGATATTTCCTAGCGACTACAAACTACAATTATCTACTACTGCATGCTAGTGCATACTATATAAAGAAAAAGAGAAACGCCCATGCCATATGGTTCGCCTTAAACTGAAAAGTGTTCATTGTACTTAGACAACGGTGGTGTTGCCGACGATCTGCTGATCTGTGCCCCGTAGCTTTAGTTTATTTTTGACCTACAGCTGCTTAGCTGCTCAATTGCATTTTATATTTACCATATTTACCATAACGATTAACTAAAACATATACAAATATAAATAAAACACATCAAAATACATGACGAAAACGAGTTGTTTCAATTGCAATAGGGGGGGGGTGTAAAAGGGACAACAGGATGCACGCGTTAACATTCACAGTGTGCATACATTTAACAGCTGTTAACTGTTATATTCCTGTAATTGTCGCAAGTCGGTCCAAGTTGATAAAAATTGCAAGTCACGTTAAAAATAAAAGCAAAAACAGCTCGAAATTAACTCCGCCTTGTTTTCTGCTTTTTTTCATTATTCATCAAATAACATTTAACGTGAAAATAGCCAAATCAGCAACACTGATTGCAATTGCATGCTGACTGGCGGTCCGTTTAATTGAGCCTGCACACTGGCATGCTCAACCAATCAGAACGCAGCAACTTATCTATTAGGCTGGCACCAAACTTTCTAGGCTGGAGCTGAACTTCAGCAGTTCGAATTGATTATGGAAAAAATACTTAAACCATTTTTGTTTATTATTTGTAAATTTGATGATCTCTTCTTGGTATCCCAGTTTTTTGACCTGTGGTCAGCAAAAAAACTATGCTTAAAATATTTTAAATGCCATAACTATCAAAAAACTAATAACCAGCCACATCTAAAATAAATGTATTTTGTCTTTATAGGTTGAATCACTAAACTAAAATTTTCACATTAGAATTGTGATCTAAACTCTCCATATTAAAAGTATTTTTAGCTATAAATAAATTTAATCTGTTCCTATTTATTTTGGCAACTTTTTATGTGTTATCAAAGTTTTTTGACCTCGAGTCGGCAAAATACTATAGTATACAATTTAAGGCAAACAAAAAATACTTCCTTAAGTTTCAGAAACTATATGCATTTGTAGTTGTAGAAAAGTATCAAAGCTCAAAATTTACGAGCCTGCAAAATGTTGATACGGCTATCTATCTATCATTTTTTGTGGAGTTTCAAGAATGGAATTTTTCCCAAGATCTCTTTATCTGATGGCCCAACTTTATGCCAAAATAGATGGATGAGTAGATGGAACTGGAATAGCACACACATTCATATATGTGCTGAAGTTCCTCAGATATCATTAATTCTATGAAGTGCTTACTAACTCCACTCCATGGCATGAGCTGATCTCGTGTGCCATTCGTTTTTTGGAGCCGTTTTGTCATTCGTTTGGCAACGGAGGGCGCGTGATTTCAATCGGATTCCCTGAGTCGGGCGTCGCGTTTCGCCGAGCTCAGCAGATGATGAAGAACAGCAGGGCGAACGCTTCTTCCATTGAAAGCAGAAACCTAAACGACGAACCCACATGGAAATAAAAAAAAAAAAAACAAAGTATAGCGCGAGTTCTGTTTATATGCTCTTTTTGCATTTTATTTTCATTTGATTTTTTCTGTTTTTCTCATATATATATATTTTTTCTTTTCCATTTTTTTCATGTTTTTCTTTTTGTTTTGTTTTTGCTTCAATTCTTGCGTTTTTATATTTTCATTTGTTATTTACGAACATTCTTTTGTTTGTTGTTGTTGTTGCGGTTTGCTTTAGACACAAATACAAATACAAATAGATACATATACAGTACATACATAGACATTTCATTTCATTTTCTTCTCTAAAATCTACTACAAAAAATTGTTTGTTTTTGTTGTTGTTGTTGAACCGATTGTGGCAGGTTAGCGCTTAAGAACTACAACATATAGCACACGCATACAGACACACACGCACACATCAACATCATCATCACACATCACATCGGTAGCGCATGTGCATGTATGCTTATGCGGCACATATATATCTATATATAATATATACATATATTTCATATAAAAAATACAACAATTTTTGTTTCTTTTTTTTGCAATTCGTTATCATTTGTCGGCTCAGCACAGCGCCAGAAATGTAGCCCATTTGGGATTATTTGTTTGTTTACATATACATATATCAAATATATCGTTCTTCAACATTCTCCAACTCTTCCATAACTAACATGTTGTGTTTGGGTTTGTGTGTGTGTGTGGCTGTGTATGTGGGTGTAAGTGCGTGTATGGCAAAAACATAATAAAGAAACATTTCGCAAAATTTAAAATACATTTTTGTGTTTGTTTTCAGTGTTTTTGTTTTTCTTTTTTTTATGTTGTTTCGAAACGCATTACTACAAACTAATCATGTTTAAAACTTATAAAATACTACAACGTACGAGATCCGACGAAATCTCATAGCATTAGAAAATTATAAAAATATTTGTTTTTCCGTTTTCTTTTTTTTTTTGTTTTGTTTATACATAGAAACACATGAAAGTGCACATGGATTACATATTAAATAAATTAAATTAAGTATTACACATATACAGTTATAAAAAAAGTATAGATATACATATATATATAACATATAGATTGTGTAAGTGTGTGTTGTTGCTGCTGTATTGGTGTGTGTGTATGTGTATAAAACAAATTGCCTGCTTAACTCCCAAAAATGGGAAAAACAACAAAATGCGGCATACCGAAACGGGATTAAGCTCTATCCAGAGAGACAGACAAAGAGAGAGAGAAGCCTCGATGGGTGTGACTTGAGGGGAGCTGTAGGGGCGGGGGTGGTAACACAAATTGCACAAAACTTAGGTGAACTAATAGAAAAAAGGTGCTTGCATGTAAAATGTATTGCAGGTGGGTTACACATTCATATATGCATGTATTTATATATACATACACTATATATATATATATTACGAACTGAAGCTTCTTGTTTTCTTTTTGCATATTGCAGCAGATTTCGATGACGGTTCATTTTTTAATATTTTCGTTTTTTGTGACCATCTCATGTTTTGTTCTTTGTATAAATAACAAATGTAAAAAGTTTGTTTTCTTATTCTTTCTTCTTATTTTTTTTTTTGTAGTTTCGTTTGCCGATTGCACTTTTGTTTCGTACTTGTTGCTGCGTGTGTAGGTGTAAGTGTAGGGTGTGTGTTTTTATGGTTGTTGTTGTTGTGTATTTAAGGTATTTTTTTAAGTTACTAGACTATTGTAAAAAAAAAACACAAAATTATATAGAACTATAAATGGTGTTTACAAAAGTTACAAAAAAATTATCATGATAAGTAGCAACAGACAACTAACTGATCACATCGAGTAAACGTACGTAGTATATATTGTAAAATGTACTTAAAACTATTTCAAAATCAATTGATTAACAACAAATAATTTGGTGGTCGGACTGCGCGATATCGGGTCGGGAACACGATGTGACGACTATCAAAATCTATCAACGAATTAAGCCCGTAACCGATCGACCGAAAAAGTATATTCCCTCACACACGCATATACACATATTTATATATATATACACATGTAGTCACTATAAAGTTACTGTGATAATACAAAATATATATATATATATATATATATATGGGGCATGGGGGCATACAACTTTACGTATTTACAATGAACACGACAGAGTTTTTCAACTTGTTTTCATCTTAGTTATCTTTCATTTCACATTTCCTGCTGAATTCTTATTCAAATTTTATTAATTATCAATCTGATACGATCGGCCCTAGCTCTCTTAAATGACGCACAGCGTTCAATAGCTTAACCGATCGATCGATAGATGAGACGCTTGTGTTACCAATATTTATATCATTTATCATTGGCCTTTGTTGGGGCTTGACATATTCCTCTATCACTTAATCAAGCGAAATGCAATTGTTACAAAAGAACGAAACGCGACACGCTTACACATACATATACATGGATAGATCGTATAAATATATACGCATATATATGTAGTATATTATTATTTTTTAGTTTTACTTTTAGTTTTAGTTTTTTTGTTTCGTATAAACAACATCAACATGATCACCAAATTACTTGTTACTCGTTACTTGTTACTTTGTTTTTTAACTGTTACTTGTTACTTTTAACTGTTACTTTCTTACTGTTTCGCTTGTTGTCAGCGGGCATTGGCGGGGGGAACTGAGTTCCCGAGCTGCCGCGCCATCACATACAAAAAAATTGTGTTTTCTGTTTCTTCTGTTTTTCATCTTTTTAAATATATCTATATAGTATAGTTAAGAGAGATAGCTTTACGTGTGGAGTTTTTGGGGAGTGGTTGACAGGGCCTTGGGCAGGGGATTCCTTCCTTTTTGAGATGAGAAACACGCGCGCGCACTCAGGGGGAGATTTTCCATTTCTAAATCGCCTATTGCGATGTGCTAAAATTTGACGGCGATATGGAGGCCGGTGGCGTTTCCGTTTCGCTGCTGCCCAGCGATGCGGATGCGTCAACTGTGTCATGGCCACTATGATCCCGAGATCTTGTCGTTGGTATTGGTGCACTAACGCCTGCTGTTCCTGCTGCCGTTGTCGCTGCTGCTGTTGGTGGCGGCGGCATCAGTGCAGAGGCCTCCGTTTGTAGGCGTTCATGTTCCAATTCACATTCCAACTCCTCCTGCAATTGCGCCAGAACATGTTGCTTATTCTGGACCCAATAGAGCACAGGAATACGCAACACTGTGGTCAGTGTGTCATTGTGTTCCTCTAGCGAATTGCAGGCATAATGTTCCACAAGCTTCTTGAGCGAAGAGTAAATGTTATAAGGTGCCGCAAAGCCGAATCCCGTCGGGGTTTCATAGATGATACAATGATGTATGCCCGCCTTGCAGACAATGGACAACGCGTAATGTCCAGCATCGCGTACTCGTATCAGGAATGTGCCAGTTGGTGCACCTTTTAGTAACTCCTCGGCATCTCGTCGCTTGGCATCCTTGAGGAACCACAAACTCTCATTGCGATGCGGTAGATTTGATGCCTTCTCGTAGTGCTTTTGCCATTCATCGAAACCCATCTCCAGGATAACATTCAGATCGTCTTCAGTTAGACCAAAGGTTTTCAGGCGCCTGTTAACGAAACCGAAGCAAATATACGATACGATCTTTAGCAAGAGGAAGTAAGAAAGCCAACAAAAAATAAAAGTATAACAACAACAATAGCAATAACAATATCAAAGCCAACTGTTACGATAGCTGCCTAGAGCTAGTACGTCTGTCTACGTGATGTCGTTGTCGTCGCGCTGTCTACAATAATTCAATTCAGAGACTGCTAGACTAGACGCTTATTTCATCATCCCGCTAGGGGGAGTATGACTCCCCTTCTCCACTTGCAGGTGGGCAAAAATTACAGAAATTATACAGATATATATTTTATATATATAAAAATATATATAGTTATATGTGGAAATAAATGTATGTACACTCATTGCTATATACAAATGAAGCGCTAGAATCTTATCAGGCATTGTGATGTCATCGCGTTTCGTATTTGCGATTTCGGATCAAGACAAGGGACTTGCAATAGATAAAGAAATGCGCCATTGGCCAATTGACAGTGCCTTTATCTGTCTTCCTCTCTTTCCCTCTCTCTCTCTCTCTTTATGTCTGTCAGTCGATGAGTGTGTGCGAGAAAGCTTTGGGGTAAAAATGGAACTTGATTACTATTGAGAAGGCCTTGGCTTCTTCAAATCTAATGAGATACTTCACAGAACCTTATCTTTACTGAAAATTTTCCCACTTCAAAACTTGTCAAAGGTCAAGCTATCTAGCTCCACTCTGTCTACTTATAAGGTATAAATATATCGAGCGCGAGAGATAAGATAAGAGTCCATTAAACTGAAAAAGTTTCTTACTTTTTTTTGAAATTAACCCCCTTTTGATCAGTCAGTTGTTGCCGCCTCTCAGTTGTTTAATAAGCAGCATCAGCAGCACTAAAAATCCTGCCCCTATTGGCAAATGATTCCGATTGTCTTATCATTATCTCTGACTGACTACTGAACTGAGACAAACCCACAAATATTGCACGATCATGTGCTGTTAATCGCTTCTCTCCCGCGACCTAGGAGCCTAGGGGCATGTGAGCTGTGACGCTCGCGCGCCTTGAGGAATTTGTACGGAGAACGCCGACATGTCTCAGATCATGTATGTTATAGAGAGACAGGGAGAGAGAGGGAGAGATGGGAGCTTAATCTTATTTAAAATAAAAGCATTACGAGGCATAAGAGCACAAAGGAAAAAGGTTTGCGAACATAAAATAAAGAATTGTCAAGCAAAAGTAAGAAGGGAGAACACAGAAAAATTTAAGCACTCGGCAAACAATAATGCCCGTCAGCCAGATAACGATAGTGCCTTATCTAGGCCCCACCAAGCAAAAACGGGGTGCTGGCGACGGCTGCGGCAAGAGGTAGAGAGACAGCACAGTGCGGCGCACATGGATAGAAACTCAAGCAACTCTCGACATCACCGGCTCGTAATACAATCATCGATGACAAACTCATTCTCTTAAAACTTATTTCGCAAAACACTTTTGCCAGTTGCCATGGGCGCATTTTAGATATGCCTTGGGTTACGGCATTTTAACAGGTCTCTGTGGACTAGTAAAAATCGCCAGATTCCTCATGTGAGGTGGATAAGTAGGTGAGCAGGTGTGTAATAATGAGAGAAGATAAATATAAAAGCTTTGCTAAAGATTTGCTCGCGATAAAAGCTGAGATAGTCCCATATACCATATAGAAGTACTATATATAAATAAACGAGTATATAGAGGGGAGACACGCTCCTAATATGGTTCAAGGTTCAGCTAATTATCATAATCATCTACATCATCATCATCGACATCGATGACGAATGCAGCTAAAACGTTTTTTTAACTGCTAATAGCGCAATGACACTTGCTGATTCCAAATAAACATATAAATGTATTTTAAAATACTGATTAGATGGCATACTCGTATGCCTACAGCGGCACGAACGATTGATCTGAAAATCTCTATAGAATATAAGTAAAGAAAAGCCATCTCAAGCGCAATTGCAATTGAAAATCTCAATTTGATTGGATAATCTCATAATAAAACCAAAAGACCCTTAAGTATCATGTTTTGGTAGATATTACGATAATCCGATATACCTTGGATTGTATAATTTGATTTTCATAATCTGGCATACTTATGAAGTACTCCAGAAATTTTGTGAAACTGTCAACGGAGCTTGTTTCATTTTTCCCGTCGATTTTGAAGGGAATTTAATTACATAAATGCATTTCTCAGTTATAATTGAGTTATTTATATACAATATATGGCGCGCGCTTTATGCAATGCCTTCTTTGCCTCAATTCGTGGCAAAGCCTAACACATCAATTGTCATTGGGTTATAACATGAGTTTCGCGGTTTCAGTTTTCAGATTTGCTGCTGGTGCTTGGTAAGAACAAAATAAAAAAAAAAACAAACGCATCCGAAATATTCGAGCGAAATTATATGCGGGCACGGAGAGGCCAGTCAGCATGGCGAATTGTGAATCGCAAATCGCAGCAAGCCGATGGCGAAGCTGAAGCCGAAGCCAAAAGAATTATTTTTCTATTATGCATTCTCGGTTGGTCAAGCACGGGACGGACGGGGGACAGACTGACAAAGCTAAAGACGAGCGTGAGGAGCGAGAGTCGGCAAGCGGCCGCGTGTAAAATGAGCCAGAACTTGGGAACATTAAAAATTCCTTGGGTTGGCGAAAAAAAAGCGAAATTGTGGAGCATGAAACGAATGAGTGTCCAAATGACTGACTGAACACCCCCTCCCCCCTGCCTATGCACCCCCTCTGACAGTGCTGACTCGACGCTAATCAGTTGGAATACTTCAAAAGTGAACTATATATTACAAAATGACGTCAGAGAGGGGGGTTAGAGAACGAACCACGAGACTTATATTCCGCACTACGGAGGAGCCCCTCTTCACTAGCCACCCTCGACCATGAGTAGTTGATAATGGAACACTCACTCAATGTGTTTGTCCTTGCGCAGCTGCAATTCCTGTAGCTCCGGCTTCGATGCGTTTATCTGTCGCTCCAGCAGCTGTTCCTCCTCCTTCCGTGTCTTGATGTACAGATTCTGTATTTCCATTTTCTCGTGTATCTCTTCGAGATGTTTTTTCAGTTTCTCCAAATTGTCACGCATATGTTTCTGCTCCTCCTGACGTGTTGCTGCATTATTGATATTAGCTCCAGCGCCAGCATTACCACCAGCAGCACCACTTGCTCCACCGGTAGCAGATGAATTGCCACCTCCTCCAGTACCGGTTCCAGTTCCCGTGCCCGGAGCAACCATCGGCTTACACATGAACGATTCAATTAGAGCAATTTGACTGCGAAACATATTTTCTGAATTCCCGAAAACAATCTGATGCAGACTCTTCTCGCGCAACTCTTCGCGTATATCATTGAATTCGGTCTTTTTCTGGTTCAACGCCTGTTCGCGTTGTTGCAGGATTTGTGCACAGCGTATTAGTTCTTCGCTTAATAAGCGTATATCACCCTGAGGCTGTGATTCATCATCATCGTATGGGAAACAAATGGGATTACTGAGCGTTATGTCCAGCGTCTTATTGTACATACTAAGGGAATTGACCGTATAATAGTTGATCATTTCCACAACCGAATTGAACTGATATTGCTCAATGAATCCATAGTTTCCATTCATGTGGCAAATCTTGATTAGTTTCTCGTTGCCATCCTTCATAAGGGTCAACGTGTATTCACCCTTCTGCAAGAGAGAGAGAGAGAGCAACGGAGATATAATGCATTAATATGAATATTCATAAATCCAGTTATACAGCTAATGCATTTATATTAATATTCATAAATCCTAAACGTAAATATCGTAAAATTAAGGTTCAAATTGGTTCATAGCTGTAAGTTTTTATTTAAACTAGGTTTTCTACTATAAAGGTTTATTTTTATATACAATCATGTTTAAGCCGTGATATAATATTAATACTAATATTACCATATTATTAGCAGCAGTGGATATAATGTATAAATATTAATTTAATTCATCCATTAATCCCAAAATGCTAATGAAAATATAGTACAAATCAGTTTTTGAGCGCAAGTTTACACTAATCAAAGCTGTAAGTTAATATGTTTGCTATATGAGTGTATAGTTTAATATAGAACTCATCTATGTTTAAGCACGTGTGATTATAAATAAATTCTTTGTTTATTGCTTTTGCTATTTCTAAGGCTTCATTATGAAGAGACTCTCTCACCCTATAAAACAAGCTAATTTTGAATTTTAAATAGTATTTTAATATCAAGCAAGTGTAGCTAATAAGCATTTTCTACGTAAGGAAAAATGTGTCCACCTTTGGCAGCTTTCACTGTAGTTTACATGTTTCTTTTTTTCTGATTTTACTTACTTTGGTTTGCGCATCGCGCACCAAGAAACTGCCATCCGGCTTGCCGAACAATACGTTTTTGGCCTCATCTCGCGTTATGCTGCCCCAGTACCAGGGGGCAGCACGCAGTTCATCCTTTTTGGGATCGTGCACCGGCGCCTGTGGCCTCATCGTTGAATAGTGCATCGGTGAGGGAAGCACTGCAGAAACAACAACAGCAACACAAGAAAAAAGAGAAAAAAACGTATTCAGAAAGGCGAAATCACATTTTACATTAGTTGTAGTGCTGTTTTAAATATACATACATACATACATGCATGCATGCGTACAAACAAATGTATGTAAGCAAATGCTTACATACACACATATGCAGTATGGGTGTAGCGTATGTATGAACGGAACATGTATGTAGTTGCGGCTTTTGCTTGTTGCCAAGCGCCCCGAAACGCATTTGAAATACGAATACACCAGTCTAAGCATAGGCGACAATTTTGGCACTTTTTTCTACTCACTTTTGATTTGCTTTTAGATTCCAACGATTTGGTAAATTTCTTGACCACTTTTTGCCAAAAATAATTGATCGGTATATTTATATATTATACTTATTTTCACGCTTACAGTTTACCGAGCACCATCTTTCTATTCTCAATTTTGCGAATCAACTGAGAAACTCGGAGGCAAACACACACACACATACACACTCACTCACTCAGTCAAACACACGCTCTTGTACACACACACACGCACACTGGCAAGCATACATATAACTATAGTTAAAACAATTAATAACGTGCTGGAGGAATCGGTATTTTTATAAGCATTCGTATTGCTTTGTATTCGTTGCCTTTTTCGAGTAAGCTAAGAGCTTTTTATAATTTGTTGTTTATTATTAGTTATAATCGCAATCACAATCAGCACACCATTTCTTTTTTTATGGAAGAAGTCGTCCTCAACACTGCACTACCTCTGGCACTGAATAGCATGTTGCTGCTATGTTGCGTTGTTCAACACTTTTTCGCGGAATACACTAAAAAATGCCAAAATAATTGCAAATATGCCGACCACACTTTAAATACTTCTTCAGTATATTGTAAGACAATCGATAACAAGTGGTTGCGCAGATAAAAACATTTAACTGCTTAACTAGTCGCCTGACTATAAACCAACAATATCAAACAGGTTTCGACATTAAATTTTAAAATAGGTTTTAATGTGGAACATAAGGTTAACATGTACACTTTGTATCCTTGAATGCAAGAGAAACAAAATTGAATGCGAATGAAGCATGAAACTATCATAATTAGAGAACTTCTAAAATAATACATTTACCATTCTTTGACTTGTGTTTATTTTACATTCAAAATCTTATTTTAAGATCTAAGCTACAGCATATTATGTAGTATGAAAATAAGGACCACGGATTTCTGTCTGTGGAGCGCGCATCCAGCAGTATCTGCGTAAATCAACTAGGCAGACAGTGTAGATATATATAAAGGTATTGTTGTTGTTGGTATGCATAATGGTCTTGTATCAGCGTTAGGCGTTGCGATATCCAGTAAAGATTTCTCAGTTTAAAAAATATTTATATTAAACACGAAAATTAATTAGTTTTGAGGCAGCGCACCGCGGCTTAGTAGTGCAATTTGTTTATGTCCTTTTATGCATATTGTGGTTCTGCATTTCTGTGTTTTTGTGTGTCCTGAATGTTAGCGATTGGTTTGGTTTCTCCGGATAACACTGATGGTCTCTTAGTGTATCTGTATAATGCCCGATTCCAGCAATTTCATTATCTTATCGGCAATGGCTGGATTTTGTAAATGTCTGCAATTAAGTAAAACATTATTATAAATATTCATTAACAGTTCAAGATGCGAGTGAACTTACTCTTTAACCGCATTTGGATCGTTCTGCATTTGTTCGAGTATCATACGCATGGCCGGATCCTTAAGAATTTGCTGAATCTCTGGATCGGACATGGCGTTCTTAAGCACCTCTTGAGGATTGCGTTGGAAGTTCATTGAGCACTGACGGTAACCTTCAATTGCTTCAGCATTATTCGCATCGAGCTCAAGAGCCTTCTGGTAAGCCGAGGAAGCCTTGGAGGTTTGTTGCATACCCTGCAATAATTTAAAAAACAATATAGATAAACTATATATATAGTTTCACATATAGAGAGCTGCAAAACTCACCTGCAGAATCTTTCCCTTTCGTATGTAACCCTTGATGAATTTTTCGTCTAGCTTGATGCAAGTCTCACAATCCTTCAGACCCAAATCGAATGCAGCCAGTTTGGTATAGCAGGCAGCGCGATTACTGTACAACTTAGGATCGTCGGGATTACGCTTAATGGCCTCCGTGTAGTGCTTAACAGCGTTGCTGTAATCACCCTTCTTGAAGTACTCATTGCCCTTCTCTTTCTCCTCCTCAGCCTTGGCTGGATCAATGTAAGCTTGACGCTCCTCCTCCTTTATCTTGGCCTCCACCTCACTGAGGGATGTCTTGATCTCAGGTGTACGATGCTCTGACATGGCCTTCTCATAGTAGAACTTTGCCTGCTTGTAGTTCTCCATCTTACGGTAAGTATTACCAATGCGAGCCAATGATTTCGCAATCAGCTTAAAGTCCGCACGGTTCTCGCGTCCAATCTCAATACCCTTCTCGCACTGCTTGATGCACTCCTCGTACTCCTTACGCTCGAAGTATACGGCCGCAATGTTGTTGTAAAATGTTATATCAGTCGGATCATGTTCGATGGCAGCATTGTAGTGCTTGAGGGCAGTATCGAATTCCTTCTTCTTGTACGCGGCATTGCCCAGTTCCTTCTCCTGCTTGGCAAAGTACTTTTTGCGCTCTTCTTCGGACATATCCTCCACGCGAGGCTCGGCCGGCTTCTGTGGTTCAGCTGGCTTGGATGGTTGCGATGCTCTGGAGAATGCACTTGCGGAGCTACCGGTGTTGCTGTTCGACTGCTGTGGATCAATGTCCATAGGAATATCGCCCTGCGATTGCATAAAGCTCAGTACCGATTGAGTTATTTCTTGTCGACCTTGCAGCAGAATGGCATTTTGCGGATCGTACTTCAAACCTGCCGGGGGTCACATACAAACACAAACAGACGCACAAAAATACATGCACACACACAATGTAAATGAGGTTATGTTCTGGCATAGCAGGTAAAAGCTAACTAACTTACCCTCGTTGTAGGCCTCAAATGCCTTCATATAATCACGCAAGCCCGCAGCAGCAGCACCTTTGCGAGAATAACCTTTGGCCCAGCTGGGGTTCAGCTCGATGGTCTTCTCCGCATCCTCCAGAGCATCCTTAAACTTACCGGCCTTAGCATAAGCCGCTGACCGATTACTATATAGCACATGATTTTTAGCATCCAGTGCAATGGCTTCTGTGTAGGCTGCGATGGCCTCGTCGAATTTCTCAGCATTGAGCGCTGTGTTGCCCTTTTCTTTTAGTTCGTTCACCTGCAAAATTGGGAATGCACGCGAGATCGTTAGTTTCCTCGGTCTTTTCCTCATATTCATTTGTTAATTTGCTAATTTCTTACCTTTTCCATTCTATAGAGGATTAGGAGTTGCCTTTTTATATGTTAAATAAATTTAATTTCGATACAAACACGTCGTTACCACGCAAAGTTAGAAGCTGAAATTGCAATAATGCCGCTGTCGGACTTTTCTAGAAATATATGAGTCGTGCCTCGCGTTCTCTCTCTCCTTCTCTCTTTCTCTCTCGCCTTTGTGTCGCTCTCTCTGTTATCGAAAAGAAATGTCAGATGCACAACGTTGCCAACGCTCTCAATGTACGGCGTTGCCAGACTATGCAATTATGAAATTAAATAAAAAATTTCAAAATTATTACAATAATGCTTGAAATTATAAGGCTTCTTGAAAATAACACTTAAAATATAATATTTAAAGGAAGTGTTTAATTCAATTTTTTAAAGACTTCCGATATTTTCATTTAATTTTGTGCAAGTTGGCAGCACTGAAAAAACTAACATGATTATTTTCACCTGGCAACGTTGTCGCAAAATAAGACAGACGCTGCTTTTTGCGTGCGCCGGAAAAATTTATGTTAAAATTTTGTCAAAATATTGAGGAAAGCGGCGTGTATAACAGTCATTGCTGATATCGGCACGAAAACAAAACTAATTGTTGAGCACAGCAGTTGATTACGACAGAAACAGCGTAATGGCCGAGTACTTGGCATCAATTTTTGGTACGGAAAAGGACAAGTAAGTAGTGCAACACAAAACCAAACACTGTACACACTACCGCATGCTCTCCTCCGCGCCTCCTCCTTTACGTTTTCCGGTTTAGTATACAAATATAATTAACGAATTTTTGCATTGTTGTTGCTTGCAGAGTCAACTGCTCGTTTTATTTTAAGATTGGAGCCTGCCGGCATGGAGACCGCTGCTCACGCATACACAATAAGCCAACATTTTCGCAAACGGTTCTGCTGCAGAATCTGTACGTTAACCCGCAGAATTCGGCCAAATCGGCCGATGGATCACATTTGGTAGCCAATGTCTCCGACGAGGAGATGCAGGAGCATTATGACAATTTCTTCGAGGATGTGTTCGTTGAATGCGAGGACAAGTACGGTGAAATTGAGGAGATGAACGTGTGCGATAATTTGGGCGACCATTTGGTCGGGAATGTGTACATTAAATTCCGCAACGAAGCCGATGCCGAGAAGGCGGCCAACGACCTAAACAATCGCTGGTTTGGCGGACGGCCTGTCTACTCGGAACTGTCGCCCGTCACCGATTTCCGCGAGGCCTGCTGCAGACAGTACGAAATGGGCGAGTGCACGCGTTCGGGATTCTGTAATTTCATGCACTTGAAACCCATCTCCAGAGAGTTGCGAAGGTACCTTTATTCGCGTCGTCGACGCAATCGATCACGTTCTCGTTCCGGCGGACCTCGACGCCGTTCGCGCAGTCGCTCCCGATCGCCACGGTCGCGGAGACGTGAGGAACGCGGCATCGGAGGCGGCACAGATCGTGGTGGCGAGCGCGGCATTGTCGGTGGCACAGATCGTGGTGGCGAACGAGGCATTGGAGGTGGCACAGATCGAGGTGATCGTAATGATCGTGATGGCAATGATCGTGATCGTCGCAAAGGAGGCGGTGGTGGCGGCGGCGGTGGGGGTCGATATTAGTTACGTTGGTCCCAGGGAGAGTTTCTGCTTGGACCTTCGGACTAAGGACACACTCACACACACACACACTGCACTATGGGTGGCATTGAATGAGAGAAAGAGAAACACCAAGAGATTATCGTGTAATTTCTCGTCATTTTAGTCTCCTTTTTCTGTTTTTTTTATGATTTTTAAAGGGGGCGACCGCCACATAAGCTGTATGTAAAGAGAACCACCCGACACACTATGTGAATTACTTTATCGAGAGCGCCCATTAGAATTGTAATTACTTATACACACATTCGTAATAATAAAACTGATTAATAATTATAAAGATACAAAAACAAAAAAGATACAAAGAAACAACAACAAAGTGCAATTTTAGTCGCAAATTAATATTTTTTTTCTTTTTTTCTTAAACATACAAAGTTAGCTAAGCATAAAACACAATACCATTATGATGACGATGGTGGATTATCCGATTTGGAAGGGATCCTTTGCTGTGCGGTATCCGATGGTGGGACATTTTCTTTGGGTTTTTTCGCCTCCTCTTGTACGACTTGCGTCTGCTTCCGCTGTTTGGTGATGTCGGATGGTGTGCCATTCTCATCACGGCTCTTTGCCTTATCATCTAGGACTTGCATCTGCTTTAACTGTTTGGTGATGTCGATCTGTTGCTGGACTCTGTATCTGTTCTCGTGTTTGCGACGCTGCTGCTGCTCTACATCCCGCACAACACCCTCGTGAAGTTTCAGACTGCAGTAAAAGTCGGTGGTTATCTCAAGTAGAAAGAGGGGAGCTATCACTTACCGGTCTTCTGACTGTTTATAGTGTACATAACCTATAATAGATCCCGATATACCGACCGCTGACAGCAATACTATCTTAGATGTTGCAGACATTATCTCACCTAGTTACAAATTTGGAAATTGTCAACGAAATTCGAAATTTTTAATCGTTTCCCTTGGATTCGCACTAGACGAAGTCCAGGAAATAACTTAGTTACGACATTGGGGGAGGGCTACGTTTCCAGTCGGAGATGAATGAAAAACAGAAGCCGACTCATTTTTGTTGTAAAATGCTACTCATCTGCTGCTCTGACCTTTGTCCACCACGCACTTGACTCTTGTCTCCAGCTGCAAAGTCGTTAAATTGTTTGTTTATTTATAATTAACGGCACAAGCTGGAAACGGCTATGCAATTACTCAAATTGGCCAACACAAACGTGCCAGGGCTGCACACATACTGCAACCGGTGATCAGCTGTTTAGAAGCAGTGTTATAAAGTGCCATTGGGTGTGCGCGCAACTTTGATGTTTCAAAAGCCAAACAAACTTTTATCAGCGAGATTTGCATGGCATTGATTTTTTTTCACGGCTTATCGCAGAGTGTAGTTATGTATATATTATTGCCGCAGTTGCATTATGCTGATATGTCTTATCGCTGCGATTACTCAGCCAAACAATAGCTGAGCCATTACTGTGTGTCCCGGCAACCGTTGCCAGGCTCCACTTACCTCTCCGCGACCTGCGACACGCAGCTGAAACACTGGACATGCGCATCGCCCGGCACGCATTGCGAAGCAACAGTACAAGTACAACTTGAGTGTGTGTGTGTATGTGTGTGCGTGGACGAAAGTAAAAGCGACAAGCAGGCAACGCGGCGTATGAGCAACATTATCCAGTGGCAGTACGACTCCAGTTTTCCATACGCCAAGTCGTGCACGTAGCAGCGAGAACAGCCAGAGAATAAAAACGGAAAATCTGAAAAAAGAATAAAACTACAAAACTATAAAGAAATATAGAACAATTTAACGTGCTGCGTGCTGTGTGTGCGTGCTGTGTCGTGTGTGTGCGATGCGATTTGTTTAAAAATCAACACACAATCAACGAATTGCCTGGACTAGCGATAAAATCTATTAACAAATTAGCATATGTAAATTCCAAACAGACAGACCTTCCCCCCAACGTGAGGCAACTTCAATTTGTCGGCCAATTTTGTGTTCTTTTTTTTTCGGCTGAAAATATTTATGTCAGTGGCGCAAATATTGATTTCAATTCTCCGTCTGCTTATGTTCCGCTAGCCAGGGGGCAGCTTTAAAAGAGGGTGCCAAGTTACCTAGCAAGTACCCCCTGTACCCCCTGCAAGTACCTCCCCCTATCCCTTCCTCGTTCTTCATATAATCTTGCTGCATAATTTATTTAAAAAGAGATTGAGATTGAGTTTTTTTGCTTGCGCTCTCTCACGACAAATTGAAGCTTTGCTCCGACTTTGCAGTTGCTCAATTGAGACAGAAACAGAAACAGAAACTGACACGATGACTAAAGTGGAGCTATATAAGTCGCGCGTCTTTGTGACAATCATACATCTGTGCGCTCTGGGTCAGTTCGCCTACGGATTGTACTATAGCAACTTCGAGGTGCAGCGCAGCTACAAACTCAAGACGAGTCTCAATCGGCGCCTCGTGCCCGAAACATTTCCCCAGAAGTTGCGTTTCCTCAGCTATTGGTCGCTGGTAAGTCAAGTTATATATCGTATATATATACATATATATATATTCATTAATATCAAGAAATATATTGGTCATGCTGTGGTCTTTTTAATATAACGGAAATGCGGTCGCAATCGTTTCAAGTGTGCGCTGGATTCGAGATGCGAAAAAAAGCGAAAAGAATGAAAAGAAATACGGTTATTATTGTCTCCCATTTATGTCTGCCATATGTTTGTTTATATATACGTGCGTGTGTCTGTTTGTTTGTACTCAATGATGACCATCGAGGTTTTTTATCTTTTACCGGCTGCGGGGGTCAACAACTGCATTCGTATCTCTCAGATACATTTTAAATTCCAAGCAAAACACATTCGCCATTCATTTGTTGTCACTGCAAAGTGTTGCACTCACAGAGAAAGAGAGACAGACTTTTACACAACGATAGAGAGAGAGAAGGAGATAGCAAGAGATTGAGTATTTATTTTCTCAGGCATTCGCGAAAATTTGGAGAAAACTCTTTGGCTTTATTGAATTGTAAAATCAGGCCACAAATCAAAATTCCACCCCCGCTCCGCCCCCATGAAAACAAAAGGCGTCTTGGCCGAATTTTATTGGCGCTGATGGATGCCAGATTATCTTATTGGCGTGAATGTAAATATGCCATACACGGCCACGCCATGTCTGGCTGCGCCTGGCAGCGACTGGCAACTCATTTACATGTCGTAAAATATGCGAACAATTCAAAGATCTATCGAAATTTCACAGACAATGCTGACAAAGTACGAGGAACTACTTCAAAGTCGTAAGAAAGAAGACTATATAAATCTGATGTGCAGGAAGTGGAAGTTTAAAAAAATGTTTGCTTAGAGTGTTTTTTGATGGGGAACTTTTAAAAATTTATAAGTACTAAGGATTGTAAAAGAACTACAAAGAAGTTTTAAAGTATTCGAAGATCCCTAAGAAATTAACAAATGAAAGTTTTGAAAATTTTAATAAATGAAAGAAGATATTCATATAAACTGAAGATTTCGAAGTTATTCATAAACTATAGTGAGGATATTCGTAGATAGTGCATTTTTCATTAACAGAATATATATACACAGAGTTTAAAAGTTACAAAACTCTCGTATTAATAAAGAATGTTAATTAATCTATAATTCATACAGCGAAGAGCTTCACATTTACAATTACAACGCATATATTTTATTTTATTTTTTTTTTTTCTTTCTTTCGACATTCATTCTTGCAGCAACAATGCTATGTACATAGGTCTCAAGAACTTTTCGATCTCACATCCCATTTAATTATTAAACAAACTTTGGCGAGGAATACACGAAATATTCTCATCAGAATTCGATTTAATAGCGCCCCCATAAAAATACTGTTGCAGTCGCAATTTATGGCATCTGTTAATGATTCCGTCTGTCCATCCATCTGTCTGTCTGTCCGCTAACTGTCTGTAATTATAAGTGTAATTGTAAGTAATTATCAGATGTTTTATTTATCATCAATCATCTACATAGAACAGTTTAGTAAAGGTCTCTATCATAACTAAAGAAGAAACTATGCTAATGACTTAAAATTTTCCTAAATATATCACTCAACTGTAGCTTTAATAGCAAGTTGAATTTCTCTAGAATATATATTTATTTTCCGCATAATTTTGGAAAACTACTTGTGTTGTACATTTACTTTCTATCATCAGGCAGGTTAGTGTTGTGATTTTTAGTTTATGCTGTGTAAGAATCTGTTGACGACCTTGCCGCGCCCTTGATTTATAATCTCGATAAATACTTTGATCTTAGCGCAAAGTGCTTCATATCAGTCTGTGTATATCTAAACTGTGGACATGAGTGCTCGAGAGGTATAGACAGGATGGGAGCAAAGCAGGGAAGATCCCAGGGGGAGGAAATAGTTTCTCTGTGTTTGGTGTTTTCCTTTGGTTGTTTTCACTTTTTAGACTCGAAGCTTTCATGTAGAAATCTCCAGCATGCGCAGGTCATGCACCACACGCACCATCGACCATCCGGTTGCTTAGGCATTCCATGGGCTTCCGTCAAATCCCATTCGAACTCAATTGTTTATATCGCCCCCAAAATCGAAATGAAAATAAATGTTTTTTCGCCATGCAAACACAATTGCATTTAAATACAGAAGTTAGAATACATGTGTACATATATATCTTTGCTATATATAGTGTATATTGGTAAAGTAGCTGTGTCTAGTTGGAGATTTCGGGAGCGCACGTTCGTCTCCTTCGTTGATTTTGTTCAATTTATTACTTGCAAAATTTATTGAGCGAATTTATCGCACTGAAATGCCGAATTTTTTGCTATTTTTCACCGTGGAATCACCGAGCTAACATCAGTCCAGCAATCTATGCAGACTACTAGTTCGGGTGCGCGTTACGGATCGAGCATTTTCAGTATTTTATGAGTTTCACATTAAATCTGACTGTAAATATCTATTGGGTTCGCTTTTGGTTCCGGGGTTGATTGGGGTGTTGAGTTTGGGTTCCATTTACATTCAGAATCTCCGAATTACATTTGTATATATTCTCGATCATTCAACTGTGCGATAATCTGCTTGATTGGAGGTTTTTAGCTAAGGTAGTTGAGATTGTATCAGTAGTAACTTTTATTCGATTTTTGTTCAATCTATGATATATACACTTTTTTTAAGCATATCACCTTTTGTTTCGAAAGAGGAGCTATATATCAGAGTTACTACAATAGATTCAAAAATAGGATATTGAAAACGATTAAACTATCTATATGGGTATGAAAATCTATTTGAAAGAAGTCCTTACATCAAACTTCAAATGAATAATAAAAGAGAAAAAAAATGTCCGCTCATCATACCTTGCATATATGTTTCTAGGGTATAAGAAATCAAATCAATCGTTAAGGCACTTTGTGTCAGATTGTTAGACATATTTCATGAAAAATAATAGTGAAAAACAAAGAACTTTCTGTCATCATACCCTGTATGTAAATAAGTAGAGTATACAACTATCTAAATCAATTTTAAAGCAATACTTTTATAAAACTGTTCTCTTCATACGCTGTTATGTATGTAGGGTAGAAAATAGTCGAGCACTCCCAAATATTGCTTTTTTTTTGGTTGTTTCCATCCGGCAATGAGCTAGTTTTGGAGAGATTTCTGTCCGCTCTCTCTCCCCGATCAGATCACATGAGGATGAGCAGGTCAGAGGGAGGAGGGTCTGTGCAGCTGCCGCAGAGACGCCCCCAATTACAGAGCAAATGCGATGTGGATAAAACTGTCACCGCGCCTCAGTCGTAAAACATGTTGCAGCCGAAACTAATTGGGCTTTTTGTGCTCTGCCTCCTGGAACTGAAGCTGGAGGCGGATGCGTTGCTGTTCAAGTGGCATGTGGGCGGTATTCCATTGAGTAATCCTGCTGCCTGGCTGGACGAATATTTGCCCTGTGCCCGCGATTTGCTTGTGTTTCCTGCCAATTATCCCGCTGTTCTGCCTCTGCCCGCTGAGTTATCTGTGAAAGGATTTGAGTTTCCACGCAATGGAGCCATACTGCTGGCCGAGGATTCCACCATCACGCTGGGAGATGGAAAGGGATTGAATGCGCACTGTGATAGCGATGAACAACGCGCTGTGCTGCGTCCGCCCAAGACCAGTAAATGGTTTGATCCGAACAGTTGGAGCGAGCAGATTACTACGACCAACAAAGATAGAGATGCCAACATTGCACCCAGCTCCATGTTGACCGATCTGGAGCGTGTGCCCTGCGATGATGAACATATTGTGATACGCAATAACATGGGCGCCATTTCCTTCGATATGGAAAACGTGCAATATCTACGGTTGGGTCAATTGGTCTTGGCTGGCTCCTCCATCTCCCGAATGTACTTGCAGGAGTTGCTGCAACGGGATCTGGGTCAACTGATGTTCCACAACGCGCAGCTGGCCACAGTGGAGTACTATCGAGGTGAACTTTGTGGCTGCCACAAGGATTTCGAACAGCTTATTGAACCCGTTTGCCACAATGTCCAGTGTGAAGTGCCGCATTGTGTGGCACCCGTGCGTCCCTTGGGTTCGTGTTGCTCCCTCTGCGGCGCTTTGCTTACCATGTCGGGTGGACACTGCACAGAGGAGGTACGCAATAAACTGGATACATACATACAGGAGTCGATTAAGAGGGACTCACTCCGGGATGAGCTGCAGGTGCATGTGAATTATGTGGTAACTCGTCAATATGGCAACATTATGCAGGCAATTGTCCAGGACCGTGGCACGTACAGCGAACGCAGCGTGGAGTTCATGCATCGCTTGGTGGCACAGGGCAACGGAACCATGCCCCTGTTGTCGCAGCAACTGAGCCTGAGCTATGCAGGTCATCCATACAACCCTAATGTGACCTTTGCCTCGGTGCTTCTAATACTCTTCTGCCTAGTGTTTGTTGGCATTGTTGCCATCATTATTTTGGCACATTATATGCCAGAGAATCCATATCTGAATCGTATTCCCCAGTGGATACACGATCCGCGACGCTGGCGTTGGCGTCACTTGGGTCTGCGTCTGCGTAGGAATTTGCTCTTTAATCGGTTCGATGATAATGGCGGAGCAGATGGACAGAGCCCCGGAGAAAGGCGAACTATCATGGGCTACGATGCGGAGCGAGATGAGGTACAAGAACGTTCCTTCAACAATCCCATGTTCGAACAGGAGCCAGAGCCAGAAGAGCGACTCGAAGCAGTTACTGTGGGGTCTAATGACAGTGCGCCGAAGTTTAAGCTGGAGATGGAGGCACCTGCTCCGAATGTGGACACCGGTGAACTGGACGGCTGCAGTGGCAACGAGGAACAGGAGCTAACCGAAATCAATTTGGAGTCCTCCGACGATGGCAGCGATGCCGAGGCGGAGACAAAGGAATAAAAACAATTTGAATATTTGATTATGTAAATGGATAAACTTAGTATTACATATTTTATATATATTATGGTTCTATCACAATAATTTACGCTTTATGCACTTACTAATTCCCCCACTTAATATTAATTATTCATGTTACAGGCTAATTGTTTATGTAGTACTCCCAGCTGTGTTCCAAAATAAACTTATCGATTGCTCTGTTCACCTTGATAATGGAAAATGATAATAATTTTAGTGCTGCGTCACTGCTCTGAGTGTCTGCTTGCCCCTTGACCTTCACGCCATTGCCATTGCCAGCGTCCGCGTCGCGTTTGATATTAAATCGATAGTTCGCACCAACAGAGATTCAAGAGTGTCACATCTATTCATAGCTTCCGCCCATTTCCTGCTCGCAACTAACTCAATTACAGGTTGAAAGTGTTTCAATTTTGTTGTTTCTGTATTCATGTCAATGAACGACATCATGATGACTTTCCAGTTTACATTAAGTTGCTTACTCAACAAAATTAGTTATTGATAAGCTACTGAGCCCAGGTAGAAATACGAGAAATACTAATGAACGTTTTCACTCTCGTTTTAATTGCTGAAAACTGTAATTCAAATCGAAGATGTTTTCTATATTCCTTGCTTATCATTTAGCATTAGTTATTGTGTTCATTTACAGCATGTGTATTTATCTATTACAATGCAGAATTAACTGTTAGCCCTTTTACTCATATTGGAGGCAAATTTAAATATTTAACGTTATTTAAGCGATAGGAAAATGTATTTCTGTTAACTAGCTAATTAAACATTGCAGCCTCTTGGTATGTTATGAATATCCTGCGCGGTCTATCGATAACTAGCAATTCGGACTATTGTGAATTGTAACAGCATTTGCTTTATGCTTCGTTAGTTTGACTATGCATGACTTTTCCAGTTGACACGTTATCGCATTTTGTTAACTTTTTTGATAAGCTACCAAACCGAAGGGGCGGCAACATGTGTGATTATACATTTCCATAGAACTACCAACATATACATTTTCAATAGACCGCCAAGTTAATCAGTAAAAAGTGGTAGACATGGCAAGACACAAATCGAAGAAGGGAACGTCGTTCCCTGATCTAAAGCACCTGCGAATTGTTTTACATTTAACAGCAGCCATTGTGCTCAGTTTTGGTGTATATACCGATTACAATATAGAAATGCCAATAGGATTGAAAACGAATCCCTTTGGTGGCAAATTTAAATACTTAACGTTTATTTGTGCGGTAAGAAAATTGATTTTGATTACAACATTCTACTAATCTAAAGCTCACATTATGAATCGCAGAAGCATTCTCATTAGAAAAGCAACTAACATAGCAGACATTATTTTAACATAACATCAACTTATGCCAAGCTGTTGTGCTGTCATCGTTGCAACGATGAAAGTGTTTCAATCTGATATTTGCTTTTATTTATTTATATTTGTCAGTCCGTTGCTTATCAGCGCGCACTCAAGCTCAATACGAAAGAAGTAAGAAGATAAGCCACGCCACCTTATCAAGCCGACCCGCACACCAAGTGGGGTGTACAATACAAGTGCATGTACAGCTAGTAAAGATTTTGCTGCGCTTGCCGGCAGCCGGCTAATCAGTATGAAGTAGACATTTGTGTGTTAAACATGGCAAGATCCAAGTCCAAGAACAAGGGCTCAACGTCCACTGGTTTTAATCGTACCCTACAACTTGTTCTCCACATTACGGCAGTTATCCAGTTCAACTATGGAGTCGTCTACTTTTATAATTTGGATCTGCCTTCATCAATATTCCATCCCTTTGCTGGCAAATGGAAATTCTTAACATTTCTGTGTGCGGTAAGCAAATATGGTGCTTTTGCAGCCCTATCAGTTATCGATAAGATTTGAAGATCGCTTTCACCCGATTCGCAGTTCCATCTGATTGGCGCCCAGTTTAAAATTTTAAAACTTGCTTACTTAATACAAAAAGGAATTCTTTAAGAAAAGAATTTAAAATTATGACAGATAAATTATTTAGCAACTAATAAGCACTAAGGTAATGGAATAACACCTGCAACTAACAATATTGCCACAAAAGATAATATATTTAGTAGATAAGCTAACAATAGAGATATAAAACCAGGTTAAGTTCTTAGATTATTTCATTCCATCATAAATCATAGTGTTGTACAAACACTCTTTGTTATTGGAGTTTGTTTAAATAACAATTTACTTTGTATTGTATTGGCTGAAAGTGAATACAATTTGTTGGTCTTTTTTATATTGCCTATTAATATTCCATGCATGTTCTTGTCCAATAACAATTTCCAGGATTGCGAGTGACAGATATTGGCAACAAATGGTTCATATCTTTTTTATGCGATTTATATGTAAACAAATCATAAAAATATTGTATATTTAAAAATTGATTTGTAAACGAAAACACATCAACGTAAATAATTATTAGTAACGTTCTGCATCAAACTCAGAAGCCATTTATTTTTGATAATGTAACGCATTTCGGATAAAGCTAATGCAATGTGCCCGAATATGTAAACACTTGAGCAAAATGACAATGTTGCAATATCCAAGATAGATATCGATAACAAAATTCATTAAAAAAAGAAAACACCACGGTCACACCGCATCCAAACCGTCTTCAGTTTCATTTTTTTGCTGGCCGGCTGCTGTTGTTGTTCGTTGCCGTGAAAAATCAATTACTCGAATATAAAATGGCCACAGGATCCGCTGCAACGCACTCGCTTTATAACAGTATTTTTGGCGCCTTGCGTACGCTGCTGCATTTGACTGCAGCAGTACAATTCACATATGGCATATATTATGATTATGCATTTGTTGAATTTCCCAAATCCGATGAATCAAATCCAAAGCTAATATATCATCCGTTTGGGGGAAAATTCAAATATCTTACGTTTTTGGATGCGGTAAGCGGATCGAATCGAACGGGAGCGGAATAATTTATTGAAGTACTATATAGTCCAGTAGTTGTCTATAATATTCCTGTATATTCCATAACCGGTTTGCGCTGTGACAAGCCTCATTGGTTGGGCACATTATTCCACTTCAATTAACAACCCTGCCACCACCACCACCACTACCCCTCTATGATAGCAAAACAAACCCTCAATTTACAACACGCATCGCATTCTCCACTTACAGATAATTCAGGCCTTATATTACATTATATCGCTGGTCAATGATTTTGTGGGCACGAACGAGTTGGTGCCAAAGCGCCCGCCTGCTATACGCAAGTTCAAGGACTGGCTGCTGTCGACATTGGCCTTCCCCGTGGCCCTCAATGTGGGTGTTACGTTCTGGACACTGTATGCAATCGACAGAGAGCTTGTCTTTCCCAAGGTCCTGGATCCGGTCTTCCCAAGGTAAGTTTACATAATAAATATATACAACTCAAGCTTTAGTTTAATCCATTTGAATTGCCTTTTGTAGCTGGCTGAACCATGTACTACACACCAACATTGTGGTCTTCATTGTACTGGAGATGTTCACCTCGTATCGTGCCTATCCCACACGCAGCAAGGGTCTCACCGGTTTGGGCATCTTTATGGGCAGCTACCTTGTCTGGATTCACATTGTCAAGCACTATTCGAACGTTTGGGTCTATCCCGTTTTGGAGGTTCTCCAGCTGCCTCAGCGTATTGTCTTCTTTGTGGCTGTGCTCGGATTCACCTTTGCCCTCTATCTGCTGGGCGAATTCTTGAACAACGTCGTGTGGGCCAAGGAGGTGAAACTTTCGCAGCGCAAGTCCAAGTAGGCTGTACGGCCTAAGCCTGGCTCTGCCTGTGTGTGTGTCTTTAAGTCTGTAGTCAATAATAGTTCTATCAGCAGAAGCAGCCGCAGCAATTGAAAGATATCTTTGTCGCTTATCTATTTGAATTCAATTCTTAAAGTTGATCTAATCCTATTCTTAATAGAAATAGAATAAGCTAAAGATTTTGTAGAATTTCAATTAGATGGCACTTGCGATTGCAATTTGTTCTTTCTCTCCAGCAAGATGAGCATAGTCAAAACATACTTTAACTGCATAACTCTCATATCAAAGCAAAGGCACAGTAACACCAAGAACAACACGAACAACTTTAATACCTGCGTTAACCTGTAAATTTCGAACTATATCTAGAGGAATTACAATTACAATTACAATAATAAAGAAAAGAAAACGACTTTATTAACTTATTGCAAACAATTTTGAATTAATTTTTGAATATGGCGCCAAGTATCAGTTTAATCTTGAGTTAATCAATCAATCAAAACTGCAACTAATCCACTTGCGATGCTGTGTGGGTGGTCCATCACCACGCCCCAGGCGATAAGCTCATAATAAGCTTACCCAAAGCAGCCCTGCGTAACTGATCAGCTGTTCGTGACTGCGACTTTAGTTTCGCATGTCAATTAATGGAAAACTAACACTGCTATTTGAAAATGAGAAAAACACTAAGGTCATGCATGTAGTGGACAGGTGTTTTGGTTATTTCCATCGGTACTATCCTCACACTCTCTTCCGCACCGGACGTCAACTTTCCCAGCCAAGTGTGACTTCTGTATTTCTGTAAAAACTATTTTTACTACCCACATCGTATAGCATACATTTGTATTTTCGGCCATTTTGTTACTTCTTACCTGCTGTGCTTACCATAAAAACATAAAACCTAAAGCCGAGAAACGCCTCTTTGGGCCGCACTACCTGCTGCCGGAGTCCAGAGGTCAGTTTGACGAAAAACCTGAAACGACCTCTGAATCTTCTCACCTTTTTGTACGGTTTCCTAAAGGCAATAGTGCTTAGTTTGTCATAGTATGTATGTGCAACTAAGCATATGTTTATATATGCTGAATTTTTGAAGTTAGTATGTTTGGTAAACAAATACTTCCGATTTCATCGCTGAATGTTATTTTTACTCAAACTGTAGGGGGCATTATCAATTGATATGCAAGACAGAATCAAGACCCCTTTTGCTTCCATTTGTTGTGATTCCATATAGTCGCATCGCATTAATGGCTGCAGTCAAAAGGTTAAATCAGTTTGCTGTGTGAACCACTTTTTCTATTAAATAAAATATTAAAAATATAGCTCAAAAATATAAGTGTTTTTTATGCTCTTTAACCTTGAGAGTAATTGTTATTTTATTAAATTTTCGTCTTCTACAGTGAAGTTACGTGAGATTGCACCCATAATACGGAAAGTAGAAGCAAATTAATGTTGAATACAATTGAACTTTTGTATAAGTTTCCTATTTTGTTGTTTCTAAAAATAGTTTCCGAACACTCTATGCTAATTTTCGACTTGTCGGGCGAATACTGTAGCAATCGCACCATATGCACAGTAAACGAAACGAAATCGTATCGGAGTTTAGTTCTCGTTCTTCATTGGAAATTTCTGTTTGTTTATTTATATTTTTTGTAGACGCCGCCGAATGTACGCCTAGAAATCAGAGTCCCCGACGAACTGTAAACATAATTCGAGCTGAGTCAGCCAAAGAGAAGCGAAACCAACGCAATTGTAAAAGTTTATATCCAGTTTTAGTTGACGGGATTTAAAATCGGTTTATTAGTTACAAAATTGTTAATAATTGTACGATTTTGTATTTGTTAGGCACTTTGTAACACAATTCGTTCGTTTTTCGTTGTGCGTGTGATGGGAGCCCAAAAGGGCGACTTATTTTGTACATTTAAAACAACATACATCGAGATATATATGAGCTGAGATATATAGATGATCGGCACATGTTCATAAGACTATAGAAGTTCTTAGCATATAGTTTAAGGAAGCAGTCAGTAAACACGAAACGACAAAAATCTTAAACTCTATATAAAAAGTGATTGTAAACTTTTCTTAATCTTAATTCTAATGAGTATTCGTATTTCTAGTTGTATTTCGTATTCGAAATGGAAGAGTCTCAGTTGGGATATGGATGAGTTTTAGAAACTTAAATAAATGCAATGAAGGCTTCCCTATTTCGAGGGCAGCAATAACATTTTGAGCTTATCGGATTCACTCATTAGCGTTGGCTCCTTGTGATGATGTCGTGGACCGAGCAGGGATTGCATTTCGGTGGCATCTTCGAAATTTTGTTCGTTGCGTTGTCGACTTGCCGCATTGAGCAGACGCATCGCCTGCTGTAATTCCTCATTGCCATAGGTGGGTAGAGTGTGTGTGGCAATCTCAAAAGGATTTGCCTGTATGCCAACATCGCAGCTGGTTTTGCTGTTGCGTGAATTTGGTTTCCCAGTGGACATGCCCGAATAGGAACTGTGCAGAAGGCCCCCTCCCAGTGGGATGTCAAGTTCAACGGAAGAGCAGCTAAGCGAATCAGCATTCGCATCAATGGCAGCGGTCAATTGTCGCACATAATGCTGCTTAAAGTCACTATTCGAATCGACATCCAAGTCCAAATCAAGATGGTGTTGCTGTTGCTTCGCGTGTTCCTTATTCCGTGATTTGCGACTGCGTTGCGAGTTACGTGAATGTCGATTCGATTCGTTGGATTTCTGCATGTGCTTAAGGAACTGTTCCAGGGCCTGCGCCTTGCTGGCATTGCTGGGTAACTCTTGTATCTTGGGTTGAGCTCCATCATCGTCATCATCATCATCATCGCTTACCTCCTGCTTGACCACCACATTGAGATCGTGTATTTTAAAAGAGGCACGTGAATTCTCCTCCTCATCCGACGAAGTAGTCATGCCCTGATTCTGAAGAAATGGTAATATAAACTGTCCATTCTTCTGTATGAAATCATTGATAATCGTTGGATCGAGTCCAGCATTGCGACGATGTCTGGTGCTATTGTGATGCTTCTTCGTGCTCTGGTGGGCAAACATGCCAACTTTGTGACTAGCATTCGGGTACGTTGTCTTCTTCAGTGCTATAACCTGCGATTCTACTGATGTGCTACTTTCCCGCCGGCCACGTCCTGCTGTTCCGCTACTGTACTTGGCCGTACGTCCACTGCTGGCAGCAATAAAGTCCCGTCGTCGTTGGGTTCTCTTGTTGCTGCTGGAGGAGTAACCGTGTTTGCCATGTTGTCGTGTGCGTGAGGCAACTTTGGTTTTCATTTCAGCAATTTTAACGCTAACCTGCGAGTCCACCGAATTACGTCGTGATTCCACAGACACATGACGCACACTAACACTAATCTCCGAGTCCAATGAGTTCTTCCGTCCAGCCTGACCCTGGCTGGATGAGTTTGTATTGCCTGTTGTGGCACCAGTTAACGCCATGCGACGTTTCACACATTGTGGCAAATAATGCACCCACGTGGAGCTAATCTCATTCGTTTCCGATGAGTTAAGATCGTTTACATCGAAATTAAGGCCCACAGGATCAGTGTGCGTGTTGTAGAGCGTTATGGACAGCCTGCCCTTGTCCTCAAAGTCTTTGCGCTTGGCCCAAGTCTGAGCGATCACCTTATGCTTTGGCATTTTGACCTCCTCCACGACTTCCTTGCCGCACTTTCTAAGCAAAGTGTAGAAAAATAAATATAAAAAACAGCTCAAAGTGGAAAATGAAATGTAAACTCACTTTTTGATGTAACGCTTCCAGGTCTCTATAGAGGACGGGGTCCAGCACCAGGTAGACATTAGTATGCCCGAGCTAAACAGGCACAACAGATGCAATTGCAGGACACCCACACTAGGACGATTTTCTATCTTGCACACGCTGTTCTCATCAAAAACGGAGCTTATGCGACAACTGGAAAATGGAAAAAAACTGATTTAGAATTAAGTTTATCAAGAAGTTCATCGAAAACCCTTACATGATGTAATGCCTAAAGCTTTCGGCCCACTCAGCTGTGTGACGAAACTCCGTAACATGACAAGCGATCGCCACCAAGATGAGTATGAGCGTCAGTATCGCGCAGACACCCATGCGCATGATGATCAAATGGATTTTATTGCTGGCCGATGTGGATTTGATATCGTTGGCAAAATGCTTCAGTCCAAATAACATAATCATGCCGCGCGTAATGAAGTAGCCACCAATTAAAATGACGCCGCAAAGCGGTCCAAGCAACAGTCCTGCTCGCATCGGGTGATTGATGTAGCCAACGAAACAGATGCCCACAATTCCATTGCCGTCGATTTCACTCAGTGCCATCGTCGTGATGGTCAACACTAATGGAAGAGACCAGGCTACCAGATGAAAGTATGATCCCTTCTTATCGATACGATCCTGTACATGACCCATGGCACGCCAGTGCCAGGCATAAGTGAGGAACACAAACCATACCATGCCGGCCGTAAGGAAATAGTAGACCAATACAAATATCACAATGCACGAAAGATTCTCGCCAGCTGTTGGCTCCGAATGACGAAGGGTTCCATCCTTGCGACAGACAATATCCTCACGCGACCCGGAGGTGAATTGCACCAACCAACTGCAAATGAGAGAACGGTTATTATATATATATCACTATATGAATGATTCATTCAATACTCACCCAAAACAGGAGATGAGAAAACAAAGATTTATGTAGAAAACAATCACAGCTGGATATTTATTGGCATTCTGCCAATCGATGAGAAATGTGGCCACTACAAACAGATTGGAAAGCAGGCACAGCGTACCGCCATAGCCAATTAGCTTGTGTATCTGTCGATGCTCATCGTCTGTGTACAGTGGATCCTTGCACTGCACACCACAACCTTCAATGCCCGGATAGTAGCTGGCTGCATTATCTGCCGGCACCAGAGGTGGCATACATTTCCCGGTTACATTGAATTTCATTTCGCGTGCATCATTGCTGCACTTCATTGGAAATAGCGTCTCATTGCAACGCAGGAATTTCGGGAAAAATGTCGTGTTATATAGCAGACGGCACGGTTCAAGGGTAACCTTGCACATTTCGTAGGACGGCAGGTAGATCAATCCCTCGCCGTTGATTTCCTCGCATTTCGGCTTAAATACAGCGCACAAAAATGGCTTTAAAAGGATCAAGAAATTAGTTAGGTATGCAAATTTGAGTTGGAAACTCGCGACTTACCTGGATGACAGCCCAGCACTTGGGTACATGCCTCAGCGCATAGTAAGCTGAGAGGGCCTCATCGAGTTCCTTTATTTTGCGATAGTCGGTCAGTCCCAGGCTACTTTGTGTATAGGGTAATTTGGAGCCCAAACATGTATTGTCCGTGCTGTTGGCCTCCAGGCAACGTCCACGACGTACACATTGCACTTGCCGGCTATCGATGCCATCGAACCAGGGTTTATCATCCTTGCCCTTTTTGCTATAGAGCCGATAATTCTTTGTGCCATTTATGGGCTCCAGTTCAACTTGCGGCAGACTTGTTGTGCTAGAGCTGAATTTTGTGGCACATTCGACGACAGACGGCAGACAGCAGATTGTTGCTGCCAGCCATAGACAACAACAAAACACAAGGGTGCTCCTGGTAAACAAAATTGGGAATTCACATTTATATTCATTGGCAATTAAGAGACAGCGACGCATGCTGCATACTTACGTCTGCATTTTGTAGTACGATTGAACGATAATCACTATTAATATATATTAAGCGAAGCCTTTTCTGAATATTAATGTACGCGCCGCAGTGACGCCTTGTTTGGTACTACAAAATCTCGCAATCCGACTCTTTTGCAGCCATTTTTGTGTTTTTACGTTAATGCCGCTTTGGTAACGGATTATAGTTTATGGTATCTTGCAAGAAGTTAATTCAAGAAAATTAAAAAATTAACAAACTGAAGAGAAAAACAAAATAAAACGCGTCCCCGCACAAAAGCACACACAACAAAAAGCAACAAATGAATGTTTGAGTGAAGACCACCCACAAAGTAATCAGGTATCGACACCTCGATGTCTATCGATGTTGGGCTAGTCGCAAACATGACGATAGTCACGGGTCGTGATATCGATATGCGGTCTTGGTCGCGGAAAAGACATATCGATATATGGCGTTCTTTACAACCCTGGCCGCAGTTTGGCTTGTGCAAATTTTAATAAAAAAAAAGAAGGGCTCAATTTAAATTAAACTTGTGCATTTGTTAAACTCTTCGGCCACAAATTGAAGCCATGGATGCCGCTCCAGCAGTAGCGCCGTACGCTGCTAACGAGGCAAAAGCACAAACCCAACCCCCTGCCCCGGCGGCCGCTGCGCCAAATGAAAATGGTGTACAAACAACAGCAGCAAAAAAATCTGAAACAGCGACAGGCATCGCTGGGACTGGGACTGGCAGTGGCTCTTCAGGTAGGTACAAGCGAAATGGCGCCTCTACAACGGGTGTGTACCCACAATAAGAGGAAATTATTTTGTTTTTGTTGAGTTGATTAATATGTGTTTATTTTTGTAATTATCACACAGAAATGCATTCCAAAATTGACGCTGGGAAAGTGCAAGAGACGCAAAAAACGAAATTGAAAACCGAATCGCCAACTGAGAAAGTTTTGATTACAATATGCAGCGCCGATCGAAAGATTAAGAAAACATTCATGTCATTGCCAAGTAGAAAGGACGTTATTGAGAAAGGTATGTAAACTGTGTTTGTAGGGTAGTTTTGCATCAGCATCTTTCATTTAAGTGATTTTTACTAAGTTATTTTCGTTTATTAAACTATGTTTATCCTATTGTTTTTAGCACACAAATACGGCCTGATTGGCAGCACCATTGTACTGGAAAGCAATGGCTGTGAAATCTGTGAGGATGAAGTGCTCCTGTTCGCTAAAGAGATGTTAATGTTATTGGCCGAAAATGATGAATATGTAATATTACCTCCTCCCTCGCCGTTAAATCGCTCAGATCGTGCGGGCAGTTCGATCGATCCGAGCTTTGTTTCGAATGCCAACGATTCGACGGTGTCTAATGACGAAACTCTCTCGCTAGCGAGTGTGACACCCAGTAACAATTCAAAGACAACAGCGGCACATTTCAAGGAATTCTCAATACCTTGGTCAAAGGTACCCGATGACATAATGAAATTGCTACGCGGCAAAAAGAATTTAGGCAAATGTCTCAATAAGTTAGCCAATTTGCTGGTGGATGAGTTACGGGAACGGTCAGCACACATACCCCCACGTGTAGTTCGTGATGTTGCCCATCAGGCGGCTGAAATGTATCCAGAGTCACTGTTGGAAAAGGATCGCGAAGGTCAACAGATTACCACAACGCCACATTCGTTAATTTCGAAGATGATCAATCGAAACAATTCGCTAAATCGGCCACAGAAACGCGCCAGCTCGGGCAGCTCGGAAATTCACATAAGCAGCGGCAGTAGCAGCAACAAGAAGCGCAAATCCATTACCGCAGGCAGTACTGGAGCTGGTGGTGTGGCATCCAATGGTAATGCCAAGGCATCACTGGCCCTGAACCGCGATCTGGAGGAGAAGAAGGAATTACTCATAGCGAGTTATAATGGCATTGCCAATGTTGAGGCAGCCACAATTGCTGAATACATGAAGGAATGCTTTCCCCTGCAACGGGCATTCTTTAACAATAGCGAAAAGATACCAGATATAAAAGCCATCAAGGATAACTGGCCACATATATTCACCAAGGAGTTACTGTATCAGCACTTTGAACTGCTCATGTCAATTGATCCCCGCTTGCTGGAAAAGCGTTTGGCTAGCGAACGGGAACGCATATTCAAATTCTTTAAAATGTCCAAAAATAAGAAAGTCAACGCATTGGAGGAGACCAATGCCAACGTGGTGCGGGGGCTGGCCTACCATTTCAACGAGGATCCCGATTACATATTCAAGCAGCTAGACAACGGACCCTTGTCAAAGGATGCACTGCAAAACATCAATCCAACGAATGCGCCTTGGGTAGCTCTAGTCAGTGAGTAATCCTTATTCTTGGCTGATTTTTGAGTTTTTTTTTTCTAAATTTCGAATCTCATTGCAGATACGCCAGCAGCTGCCGGCAGCACTGATGCTGCTCAGGCCGAGGCAATGGTTTACATTGAGGGGCAGATAATGAGCACATTTGCTGCTAGCGATGCCGATTTGCCGGACATTATTGCCCAATTGCTCTGCTACTATTATACCTTCAACATGATGTACCCCAAGGAAGCCAATCAAACACTCGAATTTATTGTCATTTATTTTCTACAACATGCGCCCGAACAGGCGCGCAACTCCAAAAAGAGCATTACCAGTAACAGTAAATACAATCAGTTAATTGCCAAGTTGGCCAATGCGAATGGTTGAACTGGCAACTGGAAGTGGAGGCAATCTCGTGTCCCAATCATCTGTTTAGTTTACATATATTTATTTTTTGCAAAGAACCCATTCACATTATACTCTTACTCCTAATTCTAAGATGAATTACATAAAGTGTGTGTAGTACTTATGTATGTTGTGTATACATTTCTCATTTATTTCCCAAGAAAACAAAAAAAAAAAAAGAAAAGTAAAAAACTGATCAGTTTTAGCCAATTCCAATGCGTTTTTTCTTTTGGGGAAACTTTTCAGAATTTGAGAAAGATTTGAACTTCTTTTCGACAAATTGGTTTTAAAAATGTAATGAAATAGAGTATACAAATTACTTGTTTTATTTGCAGTTTATTTTGTTTTCTTTTTGAATAGTTTTCCCTGTTTCTTTGCGTTTTCCATTTTTGCTTGACTTCTTTGTAAATCATGAATGGCTTCTTTTAGATTACCCGTTGCTTTCTTATATGCTACTGTTCGCGTAAGTTTCGCTCGTAAATAGTTACGTTCCTTGAAGCCCATGTTCTTGGGATCTATCCAACTTGGTTTACCTTTCTCTGCTGACGAAGCGGATATAGATACGGATTCATCGTCGAATGTTTCCCATTTGGTCTCTTCGTTGCGTTTGGCTTCGATAACGTTGCGCATATGGTTGACTTCACGTTGCTTCATAGCATCCTTGGCCTCCTGGCTGTCCAAATTAAAGCGTTCCGAATTGCGTTGTTCCTTCTCATCATCCAGTATATCGTTCTTCACATGCTTCCATGGTGTGGGATCTTCTTCTTCCAATACGGGTGCAGGTGTAAATTTCTTTTGGCCCCATGCTTGCGAGCGTTTATGAATCTTCTCAGTATGAGCAATTTTTGCCCACACTTTCTTTCTCTCGTAGTTATTTAATTTACGAGACATTTTCCTAAATACTTGTTTATTATTGTTTTCGAGTGTCTGTTGAAATGAAATCGATATGTTGATATTTCTTGAAAAGCGATACATTGATAACAAGTTTAATTGAGGTATTCCATGAATAGCATTTTAAACTATTTTTATGGCGATTTCCAATTGTTAATAAATTAAGCAAGGGCAAAACTAATATGCATTGGGTGAATGTGTATTAATTTGATTTTTATATGCAACTTTAGTTATTGAATAAATTAAAGTAATTTTTGAAGTATCGATATTTAGCGATAGAATTAACGTAAACCTGCTGTTTATCGATGCTTGTTTAACACGTGCAGCGTTTGGAGCATATTTTTATTCAACGGTTGGAGATGCACAACGGCAGAGAAGGACGTTCCAACGGTAATTGGCAAGGCAATTCCCAATCCGGTTACCCTTATCCCAACAACAGGGATCATGGCAGCAGAGTCTGGAATGAACACAACAGAGGCGCTGGAGGTGGCGGACGTGGTGGTGACCACAACCAACACAACAACAACAATCGACGGCGTGAGTTCGGCGTTGATCAAATAAACAATTCCGACTCGTTTACAAAATTCAGAGATGCAAGCCAGCAACAGTCGCCTCAGAATCGTCGTCAGCCAAGGAATCAGCAGCAGCAGGAGCATAACAGAAGTGGAGATGGCGGTGGAAGTAGAGGTGGTGGAGGTGGACAAGGACAAAATGATAAACAGAAGAATCATACGTGGAGTGGTGGCAAACGAGGTCGAGGTGGTGGAGGAGGAGGTGGCGGCGGCGGAAGAAGTGGAGGAGGAGGTGGAGGTGGCGGAGGAGGTGGTAAGCATCGTCGCGGCAGAGGTGGACGCAGAGGAGGAGGAGGAAACGGCGGTGGCGGACCCAGCGAAATTGATACGAACGAAAAATGGTATCAGGACCCACCAATGGACAATGACATATTCTACTTTACAAATGGCCAATTGACTGATGATACTGTTCCGCCAGAGGCATTAACAACACCCGTTCCTGAAGTACCTGCTCCGCCGGCAGTAGAAGTTCCCAAGGAAGCAACGCCAGCACCAACTGTTGCTCCGGAAATAAAAACAACTCCGCTCATCAATGTACATAATATAAAAAAAGAGAAGAAAGAGGATCCTGCGCCTAAGAAACCGGCAAAGCCCCAGGAAAGTAGTGAGGAAAGTTCCTCCAGCAGCTCCGATGAAAGCTACGAAACCGGCGAAGTAATAAAGACACCAACAAAGAAACCTCAGAAACTTCAGGCAAAAATTAAAACGGAAGTAATTGCTAAACCTGTAGCTGCTGCTCCTCCTCCACCATCATCATCTTCTGAAGAGGATTCTTCCAGTGAGGAGGACACACCAGCACCGCCACCAGTGAAAACAAAAACCTCAGTCAAGGAATCTGTTGCAAAATCCCCCAAGACATTGAGAAAGATTCCCTCTGAGGACGATGTGGTTTGCATTGGCAATGAATCCCGTAAGTTTACAATACCCGATGAAGACGTGGAAGACGAGAGGGAACAAAATGAAGAGAGCACTGACGAGGCTAAAACAAAAGCAAAGCAGAAAACTGCCAAAGGCAAACCGAAAGAACTGGAGTGCGGCATATGCGATAAGAAGGTATGTATATAGTGGAGTATGGTAATCAATTGATACTATATTTATTTCGATTCTCTGCAGGGTCACACCGCCTTTCAGTGCCAGATGATTTGCAGGAATTGCTCGACGCCTTATCACAGCCTCAAGAACTGCCCGAACCCGCCAAATTTAAATATTGCTATGCAGGCTTTCATGGAGTTCACCATGCAACAGTTGTCGGTATTCAATATGGATAAACGCTTTTCATTTCCCGCCGGCGTGTTTGCAGCACCTCCTCAAGCAGTGGCCTCTCCTCATCCAGTAGCAGTTGCCCAACCTGCGACGAAGGCAAAGAAGGAAAAACGTGTTGCAGTCAAAAAGTCAAAGAAAACTCCAAAAAAGAAAATCAAAATCGAGACAAAAGACAGTGACGAATCCGAAGACGATGATGATGAAGACGACGATGATGATGAGCAAACCTCACCAGATGCAACATCAAGCGATAGTGAAAGTGCTTCCAGTGCCGAACCGCAACCTGTGATTAATAAATCGAAGCGGAAACGGAATTCCAAACAACAACCACAACAACCTCCTGCTGCAAATATGACACCGGCAGCGGCATTTCCATTTCCCATGTTGGCTGCCGGCGCGCCTTACAACTCACTGATGTATCCCTATGGGACGCCATTTAACTTTCCCAAATAATTAACTAAGTTCAAACCATGTTCGCACGTTTTTTTATTGAATTCAATAAAAAATCATTTTCAAGTTTGTTGTAAATGTAATCTAAGGGCAATTTACTAGCTATCTGCAGTGCAAGAATCAGATTTTATTTTTATTTTTGAAAATATTAACATTTGAAATGACTAGAAAAACGAACTGAATGAAGATATTCCAGAGCAGAATGCATTTGAAAAATGAAACATACAGAATACAATATGATAGATACAGCTGAAATATCTTAACGAATACATAGTTTTAATACACTATACTTCGTATATTTCCTACATTTTAAAATGATTTTCAATTATTACCTGGTTTGAATCAAACGATAAATTAATCGATTACATTCGACAACACACTGTAAACCAAACTGTAAATTTGTAAGGAGACAGATATGTTACAAGTCGGTAACCATGTGCAGTCCATAAGGAAGCAGTAAGCATCAAATAGAGGCTAGAGTACTTTATGTTCGATGCTTACTGCTTACAATGACATCATAACGTGAATCTTTGGAGCCCACCAAACCGTACTCTGGAAAATGTAACAGTACTGCACTTTGTTACCGACCATATGTTACGTTTGCATGCATTTGTTCTATGTTATTGATGAATGTTAATGCGTGTGCAGCCCTGGGGAAAGACCAGCTGTTGCTTGCCCGAGCATGCTTCAGTTTGTTTTATGTTTACAACGAAAAAACAAAGTGGCAAAAAACAGTGAACTAATTGCAATTAAAATAAAGGAAATATATAAGACAGGAACCCACCACAATAGTGAGTAAAAAACAGCACATACATTTATATTTAGCGATTCAGAATTTTGACATTACAAATTGCGATACCTGTGGATCGAGTTCGCAATGCTTAATTAGAAGGTTTAGATGTGTTTAAGTGGAACAGAAAGCGCGCAGCTCACGTTCCCGTTCAGTGCCGCAGCTGATTGGATGCGATGTTGCACGTGGATCGACGCCAGGCTTGAGCAGTGACTGCTGCAGTTCCCAAATGATTTTGCTGGCCAAGACATTGATCGCCAGTATCACAGCAGTCTCGAAATTAAGCGGGTTAACTGCAAAGCTAAGAATGCCAATTGCAATTTGATTGAACAAGAACGCCTTATCCAATTCGAGCAACTCCTCGCGCACGTCCATAATCCGATTCTCAAAGTGACACTGTATGGCTGCAAAGACTTGTTTGTCCACGCCAACAAGTAAATCGCGCTTAAATTTAACCAAGTAATGTTCAATAAAGACAACCTCAGTACGTGACAAGTGCGGCATGGGACTCTGGATGGGACTCTGTTTGGCCTCACCCACCTGGCTAACCACCAGGGAGGTGAGTGAACCAGCAGGCGTGGGGCGTCTTTCACTGCAGGGTCGTATATCCACAAACGGATGAATCTCATAGCTGCCCATGCCAATAGTGCATGCAACGCCTTTGAACGAGACATGCGAGCCACGATGAGTTTTGTGGGTCGATGTCTTCGGGGTTGCCATGGGCATCGTATTGCTTTCACGCGCAAATCCAATAATCTGTACAGCTTTCTGTAAGAGAAGACACAAGTTTAGAATACAATGTCATATATAGAGAACATGTTCACACTCACATAGTTAACATATCTCTTGGCGTCGCACAGGAAGTTGTCAATGCGAGCGACCAGTACAGACTTGGCGCACAGATCATCACTGAGATCGGTATTGAAATCACGCAGTATATAATTGAGTATATACTGTGCAGCCTTATAGATGGGATCATCCACTGTAAAGGGTAACGGTGCATGACCTTCCATCTGTATGGCAGCATTCATGGCATAACATAGCTCACTATCCAATAGTCCTTCGAATATGTTCTTATATTCCTCACAGAACGTGGGCTGTGCCATATTACTCATCGTTCCACCCTTCTTGCTCTTTCTCTTGCTCTTACTCTTCTTCTTGCGATGCTTACGCTGTTGCCTCAGTTTATTGAGACGAGAACGTTCCTTGATTTCCTCTTGAATCCGATCCCATTTCTCCTGATAACGCTCCTTATGCCTCTCGATAAACTCCTCTCGTTCCTCGCTCATCTCTGCAAGCAACATATCGATTCTGCGTTGATTATCGATGCGTGCATTGAGTCGCAATTGCCACGATTGTATTTGTCCCTCGGTATGCTTCTGCTCACGCTGCTTTTGCAAGAGTCGCATTTGCTTATTAAATCGATCCTTTTTGAACTGAAACAACTTCTTCAGCTTAATGAGATGCTTACGCTGCAAATCCTGATAAATTCCAAGGTGCTCCTTTATTTTCATATTGGAGACTGCCCTTCGATGCTCGATCGACATATGGATAACATTGTAGAACCACCTCACTCTCTTGATTCTTCGAAGCGAAAGCTCATACAGCTCCACCATGCGCTTGTGATGTATCTCTTCCAGTGCACGTTTACGTGCCATAACATCTTCATGTAGATTTTGTCGATCACTGTGCATGATATCATCGCGACGGGATATTCCTTCGGCATTGGCAATTAGCAATCGATCATGACGCTCTGCCTCACGTTGCCTATACGCCTGTAGCACATGGTATAGCTGTGCCTTGTGCAGATCCTCGCGATATTGATTGAAATCCTTGAGATTGCAAATCACTTCGTTATCATTGGTGATTTCACCGTTCTCACGCAATCGCTTCAAATTACGCTCGTTTGCATAGAAGGTTTTCAAGTTGGAATCATGTAGAGGATTGTATTCTGGAAGGTTTAACGTTGCCGAATTGTCAAAGTCTTGCATGGAACATTTGAACTGAAAGCCAAGATAAACGAGCTCAAGTAACAATGATAGAGAGTAAATTGAATTAATTTTGAGTTACTTACAGAATTGCCAATTTTATCCTTTGAAAAAATAACCTGATTGCCCGGACACTTGAGCATGGGCAGCTTACAATTAAGGGGTATCAGTTCCCATCCTGGCAAACTGTTAATCGGCAGTCCGGTCTTGGCCTGTTTCGCTAGACCGCCAGTACTGAATCTATTACCACGTGGTAATGACAATATATCGATCATTTTGCGGATTTTGAGAAATAATCTAAATTAAAAAAAACATTCGAAATGAGAAATAAATGATTTTTTTTCCACTTTTTTCAGTGCTTAACAATCTCATTTTAGTCAAAAATATATCTGCTCAGTTTTTAAAACAAATTTATAGCCCAGAAAATTTACGTTACGCCTACTGTGACAGCTTTTTCCTAACTCTCTCTCTCTCTCTCTCTCTGTTTGTAACTCTGCCGCTCTCTTGTCTGTTCTCTAAGGCGCTTTCCAAATTGAAAATGGACAGCTTCCGTTGTCCTTTTTACTTGCTACTGTTTTAGTGCTCATTGTTTGTTTTGTTCTTCTTCTGGTTGTTTTCGTTGTCGCCGTTCTTGATGTGCCTTTTGCTTATCAGAGCTTTCGGTTGTTGTCACTCCACTTGCCTCTCTCTCTCCTTCTCTCTCTGCTCCCTGCGTCTCTTGCTTTGTTCTTGTTGTCAACGTTTCCATGGAGCACATTGAACCGGAAACTACAGAAAATGCAATTTATTTTAACCATAATTCAATCGAATTTAGAAAAGGACTTTGTAAACCTTTACTAAATTTATGGCATGCTAGTTAAGTCCAATTTAGTCGCTTTACTTTAAAGATTAAATTGTTAAGGCCAAAAGGGAACTAAATTTATTTTGACTGAAATTGACTCTTTAAATGTAAAAATCTTAAAATTCTGTACTCGATTTTTTTAGTTTTACGTTGATTGTTAATAAATTGGAATTTTTGAATTTTTTAAGTGAATTTCTAAGAAAAAGAAAAACATGTTTAAGGCATAAGGAGATCTTTTCTCTTTCTCATTGATTCCCTATAAAATTTTGGGATAATGAGTAAACCGAATAAATCGATTATTTAAAATGGCAAATCTTTTAGATAATGTAGGTGTTGTTGAAATTTGGTCGGAAATATCTATTTACGCTGATATTAGTAGCTACCTAGGAAGATAGGTTCATAAGACATGATCAATCGAATCGTTAATCTCATATCTATCTCTGTTATGCGTTTCCCAAAGTTTCACTGTAAAATAAAACAAAATTTTCTTTTTATGACTTTGTCTTTCCACCACACTTTATGGTGAATCTTATGCAAAACAAGCAGACTTTGTCAGATTTTATTGATACGCGTACATCAATTTCTGTATTGTTTGTTTGTGTAATTTAACGATGTCTCCGTGCCACATCTTGGGGCATCTTCTGCCCCCTCCCAATAGCGTTGAGTGTTGTGTAAGCAGGTTGATGGCGACATTGTGACGTCTTAGAGGCGACCTCGTTGCCTCATTGCATCAGCATAAATATTTGCCAATCGGTCAGTCAGTCGAGCAGTCGTAGTGGACAGTGGAGGCGGGGTGGGGAGGGAGCCTAAAGACAGTTGAACAGTAGTTTACTATGGTGTCTGGCGTCGTCAAGTCTGTGGCATTATTCTTTCTCCCGGGTGTGCCGTGTAAATAAAATCACATCAAGTGCTGAAAGTACTTGCTGGCGCTACTCGCACGTGCTCCAAATATGCTCTCGAGTGTGCTTTCCATTTCAGCTAACATCATTCTCACCTCAAAGGCGATGATATAAATAAAAAATGATGTTGCCCAGCCGCATCCGAAAAGGAAAAAGTAACGTAAAATAACCAAAACAAAAAAAGAAAGAGAGAGAGCCAAAGGTGCGTGCCAATCTCTGAGTGATAAGTTCTCTGGCCTAGCCTGGCCCATTTACCGTTATATAATAGTTACTTCCTGTTGTGAGGTGAGTTGCGGATGAGCACGTGAGTCGTGATCGAAAGACGTCTGAAAATTAGGCACGAGAGATAGACTTAAGAGGAGATTTATCGATACAATCGGCCACAGTGGATTTTTTATTGACTATAAATTATTTTCGGGGGATTAATTGTTGCATACTTCGCAGCTGCACCAAAGGTTAAGAAGAAAATGATCCGATATATCGTTACAATCGAAAGCATTTATGAATGAATCCTGTGAACCTTAGAAAAAAAATTGTACACTTTAATTTAAGAAGATAACATTTTGAAACATGAATAATAAAAGTGTTATATGGTGCATAGTAATTAAAGGATTTTGTATATTTAATACATTGCTACAGCTGATTTGAAATCATGTTTCAATTGAAATATTAAAGAAATCTGTAAAATAAAATAATTTTCGTTTAACTGTCCAAGCAACCCTCTTTCTGTTCTGTTCAATTATACCAAAAATTGCTAATTTTCACGCGCCCATCTCGCATGTTCCGAGAGCAATCTCTTCTTCCTCCCCCTCGCAACTTCCACTCACAACTCCCGAATCTACCCCAAATAGGAAGCCACATGCACAAACACATATCGAGATAGTTAGTTTATGTGCGGGTGGCTGTGTTGAGGGAAGGGGGCTTGTGCTATGCTGCCCCAGGCCGGTCTTTAAGCTAAGAACGCTTTACCGGCAAACAGACACAGCTGTGACACTTTGCTCTCTCTGCCTTCACTCACACTCTCTCTTCAACTGGCACACTCTCTTGCGCTCTCTCTCTCTTTGAACGATTTCAATTGTAAAAGCAAAAAAAGCTTCAAGTGCTTTCAATTCGCTTTCAACTTCAATTGACTGATTTGTGCTTTGACAGAGCTTTGCTTGCAGAGCGCTGCTCAGTTGCTTCGCGTTCGCCCAACGAGTTGGTTCGCTGTGCGCATTCTGCGTCGTGTCGTTGCGTGTCGCTTCTTTGCTGCCTTCGTCTTCGTGCTGCTGCATTCGTGCGCTCGTGTTTCGTTCTCGCTCTCCCACACACTCACACTTTGCTCTCGCTCTGTCGCAGTCTGTTACTCTGACGTTTAACTATCGCTTGCTCTGTCTCTGCTGTTGTCGTGCGTGCGTAGTTACGTGTGTGCATGTGCGTGCGTGTCGCTACTCCTGCTGCTGCTGTTGTGTGTGTGCGTGTGTGTGTGTGGGAGCCAAACAAATACGCTAAAGGAAATCATAGAGCAGGAATTCTTGTTAAACGGGGGTGGCAAACAGCGACAACCCTGTAAGCACCACCCCCAGCCCCGTTCGTGTGTGATTCTTAACTGCGCCATTCACACAGAACGCACACACACGCACACACACACACACAAAGCAACACACAGACAAGACAGACAGACAGACAACAAACAAACGTGGAAAGCAACAAAGTGAACAACGCGCAGGATAATTGCAAGCGGATTATATAAACAACAAGGCAGCGCGCGCTCTACCAGTGGGCGTGGCAACAACAACAGCCAGCAATAACAACAACAACAACAGTAACAACAACTAATTGCAGCAGCTGTAATGCAATCGAGATCTGTAGAGCGCATCATTCATTCATCGAGTTCATCATTCACCTCATCAACATCAACATGCGCAACGCCTACAACAGATCAGCGACGTCATTAGCGACAGCGCAGCAGCAGCAGCAACAGCAGCAACGTAAGCAGCAGCTGGAGACGGATCACATAATAACCATAAGCACTGCCAGCCTCACCGAGCAATTGCAGCAAGTGCCGCTCAAAGAAGGAACGACAGCAGTAGCAGCAACATCACCAACTGCAAGAGAAGCAACTGCAACAGGAGGAGCAGCAGCAACAGGAGCAGCAGCAGCAGCAGCAGGCACAGGAACAGGCGCAGCTGCAACAGGAGTTACTGCCTCCTCCTCCTCCTTGTCATCAGCGCTGTGCTGCCGCTGGAGCCAACTGATAAGCTATCAAAATAACATTGCGGATGTGCAACACCGACGCGGTCGCCGGCTGCACGGTCTACAGTTGCCACTGCATCCGTTGCAGCTCTTCGGTTGGCTGGTCCTCCTACTCTTTGGCCTGGCAAGCTATTGGGTGCTAATACCAGCATTCCATGCACCCATACAGGGTCCACTGTACGGCCTCATCACAGGTCTCTATGTGGTGCATATAGCGGCACATCTGACAGCGCTGCTCACAGATCCGGCGGATAAGGAACTGCGTCGTGTGCATCGTAACGATCGGATTGTGCCCGAATTCGATAGGAGTAAACACGGACACGTTATCGAGAACGGCAGGTGTCATTTGTGCAACATACGCACCTCGTCGGCGCGCACCAAACACTGCAGTGTGTGCAACAAGTGTGTGGGTAAATTTGATCATCATTGCAAGTGGTTGAATCATTGCATCGGCTCCCGCAACTATGTCGCATTTCTAATGTGCGTTGTCAGCGCGGTGGTGGCCAGTCTGGTCATTGTGGCCGCTGTCATTGGACAGATTGTGCTGTACTATGTGCAACCAGATTGGCTGAGCTTCTATTGGTGCAACCAGGCGCCGCAAGTTGCCGCTGGCCTCGACTCCAGTGACTATATCAATTTGACACTCAGTTTGGGCAGCAATAGCAGCATGTTGCTGCTGTTGGACCAGGACCAGGAGCAGCAACAGCAGCAGCCACATGAGAAGCTGGATCAAACGGAGCAACAGCAGCGTGCTGAACGTGAAGATTTCCTCGATATGGAACTAAATCTCACTGTGTCCACAATGCCTACATTGCTAGATAACTTTACAGCGCTGCTGGAACAGAGCAGCACAGTGGCAGGGCAGGCCTTGGAGCCTGGAGTGAATCACACGGTCACACCTCTTGTGGCTGGCATTGGAGTTCATGAAACCATTTATCTGTTGCTGCTCGGTGTGCTCGGCCTGCTGGCAGCCATTAGTGCCGGGCTGTTGTTGCATCTCTGCTTCTTTCACATCTACATCTCCTTTCTGGGCTTGACCACGTACGAGTATATACGCAATCATCGCCAGGCACAGGAGGCCAAGGCCAAACAATTGCTGGAGCAAGGCAAAAATGGTGGAGTTCATTTCCAAGCACATTTGCCCACAGTCAATCATCCGTCCAAGGCAGGAGGAGGAGGAGTTGGAGCAGCAGCCACGCAGCTCTATTGTTGCTCCAGTGTGCCGCATCCCAGTCAACCCAATCCCACAGCAGCAGAGCAAGCAGATCAGGCTGGAGCAGCGTCCGCCCACCGTCTGCATTGCTGCGCCAGTTCCAGGGAATTCCATCAGGCGAGGCAAGCAATCTATGTCTGCTCGCTGCTGCAGGAGCATCGTCGCAGCGCTCATCACCTGCAGCAGCTGGAGTTGGATCCACAGCATGAGGAGAGCTCTCTGGGTAGCTTTCATTGTTGCTCCAGTTTTGCAGCTGCCTCCATGCAGCGACGTGTTAGCGCTGCTGCCAATGTCAAGACATCACTGGAGCCGCCGCGCCAACGTGGAGGAGGAGGAGCAGGAGTTGGTGCTGGTGCTGCCTATCTGCAGTACACGGAGCAGTGCACACTGTGCACCTTCCAGTTGCGCAGTCCCTTGCGCGCTGGCGTCGGCAGCGCTGTGGGCAGCAGCAGCACACGCACTCTGGCCACCAGCCAGACAGCAACGCCCTCCTCCAGCTCGGCCTCGGCAGCGGGCAACATCTCGAAGCATCAGCGCTGGCGTCGAAAATGGAATTGCTGTGCCAGTGTGCCCGATAGTCCAGATGTGCCCAATGATCTGCTAGCGGCGCTATCTTATCGCGAGCACGCAAGTAAAATCAATGCCACCGAGTTGTCCGTGCAGTTTATACGCGGTCTGGACGTGCCACATGCCACAGAGTTGCCAGCACTGAAGACGCCGCGCAGTTCACGTTTGCGTCATATGCTGCGTCTGCTAGGACGCTATAGACGTGGACGTTGTCATCGTGGAGGAGGTGGAGGAGTAGTAGGTGGCGCCGGAGGCGGCGCACATGGTGTTGCCGCAGCAGAGCAGTTGCATGTGGCAGCCATAAAACAGAATCAAATACGTCCATTGCAACTGCAACCTGGTCGCATGAGCTACACCAACGACAACCTATCGATAACCACTGCAACAACAGCAACAACGACTCCTCCGCCGCCGGCAACAAGTTCACCCAGTGGCAGCGACAGCAGCAGCAGCAGCTGCGGCGGTAGCAGCAGTGAACTCAGCACAGATCATTGCATACCCACTGCGGGCAAGGAACTTATGCTGTTGCCCACCAGTGTCATTCGGGACGATCATGTGACCACCAGCTATACCATGACGCTGCCACCGGCGCTGCCGCCACCGACGCGCCGTAAAATGCCCAACGCCAGCGAATTGGCTGAGCTGGCCGAGACACTGGGCTTCATCTCCAGTCAATCGCAATCGCAGTCGCCACACCAGCAGCATCAGCATACGTCCTCATCCTCCTCCCGCCAACTACCCGGACTGGGGAATGTGTATCGTCGTCAGCGTCGCAAGCATTTCCTGCGCACACGTTCACCCACCTTGTCGCCCATACACGAGTCCGGCTTGTCGAATCCAACATCGCCACAGCCACTGCGACACAGTCTGGCTGCCTCTGGTTCCGCCGTTGCCAAGTGCTCGCCCGATGTGGCACGTTCCTCGGCCACGCTGGTGCAGAATCTTTGCGGCTTGGCTGGCGAGGCAATGCGCAAGACTGCCTCGAATACGTCGCTGCAGAGCATCAGCTCCAACTCGAGCAGCACCTAAAACGGAGAATGGGGAAGGTATTGGGAGTGGGAATGGGAATGCGGATCAGGCGAACAGTTCCTTGCGCATGGTTTCTGCTTAGTCCATAGGTTAGTCATAGTCGTCGTCGGCGTCATAGTTGTCGTCAGTGCCCCAAGTCCAGTTCAGTCCTGTGTGCTTTTCCCTGAGACTTTTAAGTATGAACATTGAAACAGCTATAACTACATTTTGATTCATTGTTTAACTAACTAGGGAAAGAGTTAATTAAAGTAAATTATTTATTGAAGTAGTTTATAATATTTCTAAGGCGTTTTTTAGGTATTATTGATAAAGATTTATATTGAAACTCGATTCAAGAATACTGAAGTTGTGTGAATTTCAAGTCTTTGAAGTACTCAGAGATTCAAAAGGAACGTTTCTTTAGGAATCGTTTTACTCTGGTATTGCATAAGAATTAATTTGTTTGTACTTTAGCAGAGATAATTCATTTTGGAGGTTTCCCAACATAACTAGCTAGAAATATGTTACTTTTGCTTTTGTTTACGACCTGAACTTTAGAGTTTTGCATAATGATGACTACTCTAAACTCGAATCATAAGAAATTTCATAATTTTCATGCTAGAACCTAGTATAAAGCTCTTTCTTTTTAAGTGTTTCTTTTTAAAATATAATTCTAAAATATTCCTTAGCAAAATCAAACAATTTGCTTCAATTATTTCGCACTTTATAGAACTCAGAAACGAATACAATGTTTGCTAAGGTGTTTCATTTAAAACCTAAAAGAATAACTCTCAAAATTCTCGAAGAAATTTCAATACAAATTTTACCTTAGAAAAATCTTTGAATTTGCTTGAATTACTTCAAATTTGTTAGACTTTATAATGTAGAGTAATTTATAACTAAATTTCTTCTTTATTTAATTTTGCTTCTCGTTTCTTCTTTCTTTCTCTTTGGCACTTCTTTTCTTCTTCTTTCTTCGAAAAATCTTTAATACATTCATTACAAATTTTGCCAGACAAAATCTTAAGATTCACTAGAATTTATCTTTAAAACTCTTCTTGAAATTTCATTGCAAAGTACGCAATATTTCTTCCTGGGGCTCTTATCTTTATTCTGCTTCATATATCATTTAAATTCTACACACAACTTAATCGTAAATCTATGCTGCAGATACTTCACCCTTGCTCTGCTAAGACCTCTTCACATTTCTCTCTTTATTCCGAAATGTGCTCATCAAAATTTGAAAATCTTTCGGTTTGCACTTCACAATGCGCATTGAATATGTGTATATCTTCATGATTTGCACATTAATCCCCTGCCACACACTCCCACTCACACACACAGTCACACAAAGACAGACAACGTCAAGCCGTGTCAGTTGTTGTTGTTGCTGTTGTTGTTGTTGTGTCCTAACCCCGATGGCAACCAGTGTAGCAACTAAATATCGCAGTCGTATCTGTTGGATGGCTTCGCATTCGCGTTAAATATGCAACAGCATGTCATGTACAATTGATGGAGGGCACTGACAAGAGATAAGGCAAGCGGGAAGCGGGAAGGGGGAAGGGGTATGGGGGTACTTGCTACGTACTCTGCGTGGCACGAAGATATTGATTTTCATTGTGAAAACTCTTAGCAGGGGCGCCGGTTCGGTGATTATGTGTTGTAGATGTATCTGTAGCTGCCATTGTATCTCTGTATCCGTTAGTGACTTTGCAACATTTGTGCCAACAAAAACCGCACATGTAGCAAAACGGGCCAGGGCAGGTGTGTGTGTGCGAGGGGGCGTGGCAGCTGCTGCTGCAGTTGCTGTTGCCAAATTGTTACGCAAATGTTTTCATGCAAATTCAATTCGAAATGCAACGACACAAAGCCTGCCAAGGAATACAGGATAAACGTGGGCGTATTGCGTAATACATATACAGCAGGCACACACTCACACACACACCCACACACTCCCTTGTTACTCATGTTGTGTGTTTGTTCAAGCAGAAACAACAACTTGACAAAGTTAATGAAAAAAGTTACCAGCTTAAAATGTAGTGCGGTTTTAAGGGCAGATAAGAAGAAGGGTTTATAAAGGTAGCAATAGTCTCTGTATACAAAAGGTTTATAAAGGAATGTGCATGTAAATTATTAAGAGGGAAATGCGTCACATAAACAACTGATTGAGTTGGATAAATTGAGGCTAAGTCTACGACACAGTTTGGACGCGGCCTGTAAGAGTAAATGATGGAATTGCTGTCAAGACAAGTCAGACAGCAAGATTGACAGACACATAATGCGCAGAGAAAACACTCGAATAACTACTCGGCAAGCCGGCATAAGCAGACAGACAGATAGAAGGACAGACAGACAGAGAGACTGACAGAGAGACAGAAAGACAGAGAGACAGACGAGAGAGAGAGCGACAGTTCGAGCCATTGAGAGTGACAGCGGAAAAGCCAATGGAGAACTTCTCATTTTGTTTGCAATTTGCAGAGATTGTCAGTTTAGCAGTAAGCAGAGGGAAAGGGGGGGGAATCAAAGGTAGAGGGAGTTATAAATAGAGTTATAGTTGCCTTCTATTTCTGCAATAACTTCAGAATTGAAAGTTCGCACTGCAAATTCAAAATATGTTGCCACATTTCCTTGTGGATCCCATTGGATTTTTCTCACAATTGACAAGTAAACTAAACATTTGAGAGTTTAGAAAGAGTTTGAGAGGCGAAGAGTTTCTTTTATTGCTGCAATAACTTTATATTTTAAAATGCTCTCAGCAAATTTTCAAATATGCTACCATATTTTTCCCTCCATGAGGATTTCTGACAACTAAATGAGACTTGTTAAGCTGTGCTGATTACACCACACACACACACACATGACTATATTTTTAGTATTGTATAGTTACCATGTTGTTGTGCCTATCTAGCTGCCTATCTCCTCCCCTCCCTCACTACTCCACCTAACTTCCTCCCTCCTTCCTGACATGTATTTCATTTTATCGTCTCTCGTGCGACACGTGAGACCGGAATAGCACAAAAATGGAGTTAAATCGAGGAGTTCTTTGACTGACTGCACTGTTGTTGACGTTGATGTTGTCTATGCGAGCGAAGTCATAACGCGCATGTTGTAGCGCAAGTCAAGCGGGTTTCCAGGGCACATTTGCTCATTTCCGGACGGCAAAACGTTGCATACTTTTCAGCGCGTGCTTCGTGGGTGTGTGTGTGTGATAAAATGTTTAATTTGATGGCTCGTGGCATTAACAATTTACAGTTGCAGCTGCTGCCCGTCAGACACACACACACACACACACATTCTTACATTGACACCTACACACTGACACTCAGTCATCAAATTTCACCTGCTTGTTTACCCTTTTTTCATTGCCTGCTTGCTTCGTGGGTCAGTCAAAAGTTTCCCCCAACTTACCCCGACGAGTTTGCAAAGCTTTGTTATTCCCATTAGCCAACTAGGATAAATTTATGATGATCTAAATAGTTTGCAGTTTACATTTTCATTATGGTCTAAAAAGTTTTTTTTACAAACATTTGATGGATCAGGGTGTGAGGGGTCAGATTTTTATGATTTATGTGCATTTTATACTTGAGCCTGAGGAACTTTTGAATAGATTTGACAGTTTTGTGGAGATTTATTACACAATGTAAAGTCAGCTGCAAGATGTTTCATCTAAATACATATGTTGTAAAGGGAAAATTGCTTTTCGATAAACTTTCCTTGCAGTTTATTTTTAAAGGTATTTTCATCGATCTAGCGATATTATAAGATATTCATTGATCTTGAGTCATCATAAGATATGTCTCTTGATTGTGAAATCGGTATTTTCTTTTCGATAATCATTCCTCATAGTTTCTTTTTCTTAAAGGTATCGATCTAGCGATATTATAAGATATTCATTAATCTTGCGACATCGTAAGATATGTCTTTTGATTGTGAAATCGGTATTAGCTTTTTGATAATCGTTCCTCAAACTTCCTCTTTCAAAAGAAATCGATCTAGCGGTATTATAAGATATTCATTGATCTTGCGACATCATAAGATATGTCTCTTGATTGTGAAATCGGTATTTGCTCTTCGATTATCATTCCTCACAGTTCCTAGTTCTGAAAAGTATCGATCTAGCGATATTATAAGATACTCATTGATCTTGCGACATCATAAGATATGTCTCTTGATTGTGAAATCGGTATTTGCTTTTCGATAATCATTCCTCATAGTTCCTTTTTTAAAAGTATCGATCTAGCGATATTATAAGATATTCATTGATCTTGCGACATCATAAGATATGTCTCTTGACAGTGAAATCGGTATTTGCTTTTCGATAATTATTCCTTACTGTTCATTTTAAAAGATATTTTATCGATCTAGCGATATTATAAGAATTCATTGATCTTGCGACATCATAAGATATGTCTCTTGATAGTGAAATCGGTATTTGCTTTTCGATAATCATTCCTCACAGTTCCTAGTTCAAAATACTATCGATCTAGCGATATTATACGGATCATGCGACATCATAAGATATGTCTCTTGGTTATGACATCGGTATTCGCTGTTCGATAATAATTCCTCACAGTTCCTGATTTTTGAAAATATCGATCTGGCGATATTATAAGATATTCATTGATCTTGTGGCATTATAGGATATGTCTCTTGGCAGTGAAATCGGTATTTGCTTTTCGATAATCCTTTCTCATAGTTCCTTTTTAAAAAGTATCGATCTAGCGATATTATAAGATGTTCATTGATCTTGCGACATCATAAGATATGTCTCTTGATAGTGAAATCGGTATTTGCTTTTCGATAATCCTTCCTCATTGCTTCTCTTTTAAAATGTATCGATCTAGCGATATTATAAGATATTCATTGATCTTGCGACATCATAAGATATGTCTCTTGATAGTGAAATCGGTATTTGCTTTTCGATAAGCCTTCCACACAGTTCATTTTTAAATTTTCATCGATCTAGCGATATTATAAGATATTCATCGATCTTGCGACATCATAAGATATGTTTCTTGATTGTGAAATCGGTATTTGCTCTTCGATAATCATTCTTCACAGTTCATTTTAAAAGATATTTGATCGATCTGGCGATATTATAAGATATTCATCGATCTTGCGACATCATAAGATATGTTTCTTGATTGTGAAATCGGTATTTGCTCTTCGATAATCATTCTTCACAGTTCATTTTAAAAGATATTTGATCGATCTGGCGATATTATAAGATATTTATTGATCTTGAAACATCATAAGATATGTCTCTTGATAGTAAAATCGGTATTTGCTTTTCGATAATCATTTCTCACAGTACATTTTTAAGATTATTATCGATCTAGCGATATTATAAGATATTCATTGACCTTGCGACATCATAAGATATGTCTCTTGATTGTGAAATCGGTATTTGCTTTTCGATAATCGTTCCTCACTGTTCCTGTTTTTTAAAAATATCGATCTAGCGATATTATAAGACACTCAATGATCTATCGACATCATAAGATATGTCGTCTGATTGTGAAGTCGGTATTTGCTTTTCGATAATCATTCTTCACAGTTCTTGTTCTTTAAGGTATTGATCTAGCGATATTATAAGATACTCATTGACCTTGCGACATCATAAGATATGTCTCTTGGTAGTGAAATCGGTATTTGCTTTTCGATAACCATTCCTAACATCGTTTATAGCCTTTCTGTCTACAATTGATTGAAGAATCTATAGATTCCTTTTAACTCAAAGAGTTTTCATGACTTTTTCAATGATCTCGTATACTCTTTTCATTTTCAACCCCCTTTGCCTTCTCTGGAACCCATTCCCTTCGGCCAAGGCTAGCGCACGAGGTGTCTGCTGCGAACCGACAAAGGCACCTAACTTGGGCTGGGGCACCTCCAGGAACTGTGAACCGCCTGAAGAGCACAACGAATTTTCCATTTTAATTCTCGCATTGTTGATTTTGATTGTCTGTCGAGCAATATGGCGAAAATTTCCACTTCAATTGCACGTCCCAGTGCCTGTGTGTCGTTGTCCACGTCATCTACATGGACGAGCATTAAACTTGTTTGGGGACTGGGAGCAGTTCATAGGTTACGCCCCGCCACCTAGCAACGCCCTCGAAATCGGCTCAATTCGATATGTTCTCGTTAAAGTTTGTTTATGACTGCAAGCGAAGCACGCCCAGGCAGTTGCCTCCCAGCCCTCCATCCCTCACATCCCCTTTACTACTTCTGTCCCTTGGCAACTACAGGGAGTTGTTGTTGTTGTCATGACCACCTGTTGTTGTTGTTGTTGATATTGCTGGGGCCGCATCAATTATAAACTTAACGTTGCGCCTTCACGCAACACGGCGGCAGACAAGGAAATTTGCATAAGCCCCTGTGGAGAGCGGCGGAGGCGGGGTTGGGGGCGTGCCACTCAAATTGACTGCCCAAAAAGATGAACTATCTAAGGGTCTAACGTGGCTTCAGGTGCGGCGCACAACAACAGAAATCCCATTACCAGGATATGCACGATGGGCATGACAGCAGGATGACGTGGGGGGTGCGCAGAAAGTGGGGGGCAGGTACTGCACCCAGTTGACGTAGCTTGGTGCTTGAATTATGATTGATTTACTTGGAAATTGGGTGGCGTTGCTGTCAGCATAGCCTGGTTGGTGTGGCAATCCTTGTCTGTCTGCCGGCTCTGGCTGTTTATCATTTATCGGCCTACCTAGGTTGCCCTCTGTCTGTTGTCCCTCCATCTCCCCCCCCCGTCCTTAACTGGTTGTCATTAGCAATCGCCGTTTGGGCGTTTCTATTAGTCAAAGGGGAAGGGGGAGGTTAGCCAAACTGTAATGGGATACAAGTGCTCCTGCTGCTGGTTTGATCCCTCTTTGGGTTCCAACTACCGTTTCCCGTTCCCCCTCTATAGTTGGCAGACATTTTTGGCCATTGTTTGTGGCTCGTTTTGGTGTTTAGGCAGACGTTTCCGCCTCCGCCAGCTGCTCCAACTCTTGTCGGCTCTTCTGCTTCGCTTCTTTCTACAGCTGCTGCGGCTCCTTCTACATTCACTCCTCTAGTTGCACCTCCTCTAGCTGCGCCTATTCCTCCTGCTGCTCCTGTTTGCTTCATGTCCTCCTCCTTGCCTGCTTCCGCCTGCTCCTAACGCAGGAAGCACGCCACGACAATTTTTGCTTTGCTTATTCGTTTCGTCGGTTCAACGAACCTGCGCCGCCTTTGTTCGCCGGGTAACCTCAGCCAACTGAAATATGTGAATTCCCCTTTGCACCCCGTTCACATCTGCTTCCTATCCTCTTTCCTCTCCCCTCACTTCTTCCCAGGCTCTGTAGCATTTAATATGGTTTTCAATTTAGTTAATGACTTTTCACATGAAGAGTTTCGAGGGGAAGCAGGCTGGGACTGGATCTGGGGGGGCACTGATATCGTGTTTGGCATTCGGCTTTGGATAGTTCGCCTATAAAGTATAGAGAAAAAGTTAAACAAACACCAAGTGTGAAATGAGACTGGAAAGTGGGGAAAGCGGGCATGGGGAGAGTGCGAGAAAACTCATTAGTAACAAGCTAAAAACTACAAAAAAAAAAAATAAACAAAAAAGAAAAAACGATGAAACCGTAAATAAATATTTGCATTAATTGAAAATGCAGCACAATTTTGAACAGTAGCTTGGGCCGCAAATAGTCATAATATTTATAATAAAAAGAACCCATATTTAAATGTATACTAGATATGGAATGTATGTATATTTTCATAGCAGTCCATGAAGTAAAGCGGAAAATATGAAAAACTGAAAACAAATTTAATTAAAGTTGAAATTAAATGGAAAAATAGCTGAAAAAACGATGTAAAATAAAATACCTTGCAGTGAGTTTTTTACTATATATAAAAACTACGCTATAATAACCTATGATAACTGTTCCTGAAAGTCCTTTTTTTAGAGCTTAACTTAGTTCACAATTCCTATAGTAAAGCAATCCGGCCAGTTGAAATACAAATAATATTGAATACAGCGTATTTTCAGAAACTTTGAGTTCATTAAAGGGAGAAATCTATGTGCCAAGTTTTATCTATGAACTCTACTTCTTGCTAATTGAAACTATGTAATATTTATTTTTTTTATATTTAAAAATTAATCAACAACAATACAAAAACCTCTGCAAGGGCAACGAAATGTAAACCAAATCGAAAAATAATTCAATGAACTCCAACCTGTAAAACACGATATATTTTCGATATTTTTGTTTATTTGACTCAGGAACTGCTTTAAAACAGATTTATGTACCAATTTTGAATTGAATACTCTATTTAAATAAAGAAAACCCTATTTTGTATAATTTTAAATCTTTTTAGAGTCAAAATCCCGTAATTAAAATGAAATTCCAGAAATAATTCCGATAATATTAGAAAAAGGTGCAATTTAAAAAAAAAGAAAATGTGCAAATTTCAAAACCAAAAAGATCAAGATGGCTACTTAAATGAAAGTAAAAGAAAATATAATAACAATAACGAACAGAAAATCAAGATATTGTACAATTATAAATGCTAAGGCTTTGTCTAATGACTAATGTATTATTAATGCATTGAAAAATACTTATTTTGGTATATTTTCCGGTATTTTAAGTAGTTCTAAGTGAAATGCAAACAAACAATAAAATTAAAATGATAAAATACGAATAAAACGATGTCATAAAAGCAACAACAACAATCATTGGCCACCAGGTGGCGTGTCACTAAACAACAATTTTCACAGAGAAAGAGATGGCAAGAAGAAGAAGTGAGACAGAGAGGAAACGTGCCATCAAACTGGACTCTCCTGTGGTTAGCTCCGACGCTTTCAGTGACATTTTAAATATTTACCAAGTTCGTACATTTGGGTAGTTTGAGCTCCATGAAAGTGTGGACTATTCCACACGTGTTGACAGTTCCCTCGACGTTGGTTGTGGTCATCATCATGGTCAACACATTATGGGGACAGACGTCATCGTGTCCACTTTGTACCGTTACTCACTCAGCAGGCGACGCGTCGCAATGTCCGACTTTGAATCCATATGTAGAATACTTTGCTTGCCTTGCGGATTGTGGCCTCTATTAGGGTAACTTAACTTTGCCCCAACTGCGATGAAAGACTATAAAAAACTTGTCATTACTTCTGTTGACAAACCACGGGGAGTCCCAAAGAATCTAGCCTTGGGTTAATAACTTTTATACTTTTTAGATTTTTATCTCTTTTTTGCTAAATAGTTTTAAAAACAAATTTTATCATTTTGACCTATTTTGACCTAATTAATTTTGGTTTATTAACATTTTTTATGTTATTTATTTATTATTCATGTTATTGCACACATTATTAAAACGTTTTCGATTATTATGAAGTCTATTTTGATTTCTCTAGAGTCCTTCACAAATTGCAAAAGAAATACCTTCCTTTCCCTTGGTTCTACTTATCTTCTGCCTAGTACATTAACCCATTAAGCTTTACTTTAATTGGAATAACTTATTATTTTGTTTAAGCTTATCTCCTCTGCTTCGTATCATATTCCACTTAACTTTATTTTAGATCAACTTAACTTAATACAACAACAGAAATTATTCTGTAAAGTTCCTAAGACTTCCATTGGAAACCCCTTAGTTATTCAGGTTAAATACCTTTCCCACACTCCAACTATAAATATAGTATATAATGTATGGTATATTCGTATATCTGGCCCATTCAATAAGTGCCTAATCAATAGCATAGCTAGTGACGTATCGTTTCTATAGGGATTATTGACAGCGTCATTAATGGGCTATGTGCCTGATAATTTGATGTGAATTATTAATAAATATTATTGCGTATACGACGCATGGCTCATGGGCTCCTGTGACTGCGTATCAATGTGTCGTCAGCTTGGCTGCCCCATTGTGAGTAAGTGTGTATATGTGACGATGTATGTATGTATTATTTATGCAAATACGTTGCGTAAATTAACAAAGTAAATTGTTGTTTGGCATTTTATGTTTCCTGTTTGCCTCGCTGCGTCGTTCCTTCTGTGTCGTTTGGCATTTGGAGCCGCGTCATGTGTTTGTGCCGGCAAAACAAATCACACAAATGTGACAGCAGGCACACTCACACACTTACAGACATACATACATACATACAAACATACGTATATACAAATATTCACATGTATTGAAGCCTTAAGCCGTGCACTCGGCAATAAAAGCTTGAGGATTTATGTCTACGTGTCATTTGGCCCGTTTGTTCCGCGACGTGTGTGCGACGTCTGAACAGACACATAAGTATGCATACACACACACAAACACTCGCCTACACATACACCTTTATGCCCACGCATGGTGAAATAACAAATAAACAAATCCTGCAACTAAAGTTACCGTCCATTCTCGCTCAGCATTTCGCCTCAACAGGCTAAGCAAAGTGTAAAGCGAATTTAAATCTGGTAGGTTTAAGGTGCTATGGAGTGTATTGACTTGCACAAAATTTGAGTGTAACATATGACATAAAAGATATGATTAGTTTTATTTAGAGTCAATTAAACGTTCTGTTTGGTCTACTTAAGAAAAAGAAGGAAAATCGTTAAAGGGATCAATAATTTTATTATGATTTTTAGATTTCAATCAAATTTTCATATTTTTGAATTTTCTTGCTAATATGAAACTTTACTCACTTTTTTCTATACCCTTGCAAAGGGTGTAGAAACTTTGAGACAGAAGCTTGCAAAGTATATATGTATATTAACCAGTAAAGTATATATATTCTAAATCAGCATCGCCTGAAAAGTCTACCTAGCCATATTTGTCGACTACAACGCAAGCTTATCAGAGGCAATCAAAGCTAGACTAGAGGAAACTTAACTTGCTTCTACTTTTCTTTTCTACACATGAATTCAACATTTATCTAAATTTTCTCCCTGGACTTTGGCAAGAACTCGTATAACTCACAAGCATTAAATTGTATGCAGATATAGAGCAAACTTAATCTTTAATACAGTTGAATAGTTCTAACAAACTTGGCACGCCCTCTTATCTCTCCTATCTTCACACTCATCTGCAATTCTCTTTCATTCTTTAAGACTTGCAGCTTCAAAATGCTCATTGAAATGCTGCAGCAACTTGAACACCTTCGCAACACTTTTCCCTTGCCACTTGACACGAGTAGCTCCGGCTGACGCTGGCCTCACTCCACCTTACTCACACTTCCCTCCTCCACACTCTCTTTTCCTTTCTCTCTCCCTCTCTGTCTGCCACACTGTCTGCTGCAGTCAATCAGCAGGATTTCACGTTCAATTTGCTTGTTTGGCCTCAGCTGGCATCGTTGCCTTCCTTCGAGGCTCATCCCATGCGAGTGCAAATATAATTAAGTGCCAAGGCAGACATACAAGTATATATATACAACATATACCCCGCTCGATATCCCAAAGTACAGCCCACACTCACCTAGACAGCCTTGTAGCCATGTGTGCCGATGATGAGCCTCCTCTGCTGCTGCTGCTGTTGCTGCTGCTGGCCATGGCAGTCGCTTCATTATCGTGCTCGTCCCCTTGGCCGCTGCTCAAGTTTGCTTTACTTCAGCCGGGCAACTTTGAGCCTGACAGGCCCCAACAAGCATCATTAGTCCTAATGAGCTCGGTAATAAAATTTCATCAAGCGGCGCAAAAAATACTCTCTCTGTGTAGGTGAGTGTGTGTGTGTGTGTGTGTGCAAACAAAGTTTGGCGCAGGCGTGCTCCCGTGTCCTTTGGCCAAAATAATTAATAAACCAATTTTAATTGCGTGTGCCAAGATGTGGGAAAGATGCTGCCCAGCAGATCTTGCTGCATGCTGCAGTGCCACGCCCACGCCCCTCTAAACAAAGCTCAATTGTGCTCAATTTGTTGTTCTTCTTTGTCCTTGAGTCGTCGTTGGCGGCGCTGGCACAATGCGGCCTTTTATTATGGTTTATTGCGTCAGCGTACTGCAAAGTGGAGCCAAGTATGTGAAGCTTGTGTTGCCGCACATGCCACTTGGCAGTGTGCCCCGTTGACTTTGACCTCGTTGCATAACAAAAGACGCACAACAGAGAGACGGAGAGAAAGAGAAAGAGAGATTGCGCCTGCTGCAACTGACAACAGCCAAGCTAAACTCATTAATGGAAACCGTTGCATGAACACCCCCTTGAGGGAAAATCTGTGCAATCTTAAGAATGCACTTCAAAAGGGAACAAAGGATGAGCACACACTCAATCGATGAGCTCCATTTGCATATCAAAAACTACTCGAGCCATAAGCAATTAAAAAGTTTTACAAAAATAAAAGAAATACAGGAAAGCTAAAGGTTTAACTGTCAGTAAAGTCTATAAAGGTCGCACTGAAATGGAAATTCCATAACTGTAAACCCTAGAGGGGGCACTGGGGGAGGTGGTGTTGCTGGGCAGCACTTTAATCCACTTTGAGGTCGCCTTTTTAATGGGTTAATCGCATTTTTCCCACCTGCGTGTGAGTGCAATACAATGGGATTAATGGACATTTTCCAGGCTTTTTCTTTGGCTGCCACAGCACGCAAGGGGCGTAAGGGCCAAGCTGCAGAGGAGGGAGGAGGGGTGGAGGGGGAGGTGCCAGTCGGTCAGTTATTTCAACTGGTTTTTCTGTCGAGCACGAGGGAATTGCAGCGTGTGGCGGCGTCCACTTGAAATGTCATTGCAGAAGGCTCTGCAAGCTCTGTTTGTTGTTGTTGTTGCAGTTATAGTATTTGTTGATGTTGTTGTTGTTGTTGTGGCACTTGTATTTCGTTGTTGTTTTTGCCACTCAGCGTGCTAGCTCCTCTTTTGCTCCAGCCTTGCCACAGGGCGTATGCGTAATATGCCAGCGTTGTTACACATGAGAGTGTGTACGGGTGTGTGTGTGTGTGTGTGTGCGTGCTGTCAAAATGAGGTCATATTTTGGCGCCGGCATCGCCATCTTTCGCTTGCTGTCTGCGCTGGAGACGACTACGAATAAGGGCAAAGCCACAAACTGACAATAAAACAGCAAAGCAAAAGCAGATGCGAGCGACAAATTGCGGGCAATTGTCAAAGGAAGATGCCAAGCAGGAGAGGGGACAGGGAAAGAAGGGAATAGAGAACGACGAAGCAATGCTAAAAATTGCTACACTGTTTCAGTGGACTGCCTGCCCTTTGCCCCTCTCTCTGACCATCTCTGTCTTCTCCCTTTGGCTTGCCACAAAAACATGTCAAAGTTGAAACTGCGCGTGGATTTTTGCTTGAAAGGATTTTTAACGCCTCGTCGCATTGCAATCCAGTTAATTCGCCTGAAAACTGCTTCTACATCCGTTTGTTTTTGTTGCCAACTTGAGACACAGACGCTTTAACAATTTGGGCGTGGCTGTGCAGGGGGCAGCAGAAAAATCGCGCTGACTCTTAACAAAATGTTCGCTTGGACACGAGCTTGGCACAAGCTATTCCCCAGTGCACATTGTGCCAGGCGTATACCCTGGGAGTGGTAGTTGGGGCAGGGTGTGCTTGATAAAAGTAGAGAGTATAGATAAACTTTATGTATATCCTAATCCATATAGTCTATACGAATATACTTCTCTTTATTCTTCAGAAATATTTCTTAATTGAACTTTATTTATCCTTTCAAATAGGAGTCCTAGGGATATTGACCTATAATGGTCAAGTTGTAGGTCCCATATCTTTTTAACTAGTTCTGTCCCTTTCTTCAAACTGCAATTGCGCATTTTCCAGCATGTTCCTCTTGTGTTTTTCAATTTTTCGCTCTCCAACTACCTCTTCATGGTGCCTACTGCCTCGTGCTATACTTCAAATTGGAAAATGGATGCGCGTGCCGGGGCAGCAGCAAATTAAACGGGCCACCAAGGTGAGCCACAGGGGGGGGCGTGGGGGGAGCTGGGCAACAACTGCAACAATGCATGCAACACGCCTGCAAGGAGTGCCCGGAGGAGAAGGAGGGAACCATGCCCGCATGCTTGACTGACTTTAACTGCGTAGTCCGTTTGGTTATCTATTGCTGGCAGTGAAAGCCACAAAACCTTGGCACGCTCTCAACTTGTGTGTTTGGTATGGGAGAGTATACGATATCGTGCTATATAGCACGCGTACGATTATTTGCCATATTGATTCGTCTTAATTAGTGCGGAAATTATTAATTATCTTTGTGCCCGGTCTGGCTTCGTTTTCAATTTCTGTTTTCAATCTCAGTCTGTTGAAAAACGAAAGCTGCAGTGGCAGAGCGTGGCAAAGGGGGAGGGGGGATGGGAAAGAGGATATCAAATTTTGCCAGCCACAATTAATAAGTTCGTCCGATCCAATGCGAAGGACATAATCTGCGGTCTGCTAATTACTAAAACTCCAAGTGCATTATCTGATATTGCACAGTTTTGTGGTTGGGAAGGGCTTATCGAATTGTTATAGCACCCTACACTAGATAGAACTGGTTATATTGGGATCGGAATGGGAGAAAAACTTAAATTTAATTCTTATTTAAGTGAATATAAGAGTGGAAAAAGTATTTTTCTTTATATAAAATATACAAGTATCTACCAATCCTAATTTATAGATTTATAATCCCAATTATACGACTAGGAAAAAGTATTATTCTTTTATACCTAATATTTATTTAGCTCTCAGTCTGAAAGTCGATTCATCTCTTAACAAAAAACTATTGTAGATTATATTCCAACTAGTCAGGCTACTATTTTTAACCATGATCAGCTTTATCCACTTTTACGAGCTAGTCCCCCTTAAAACTTTAACTATTATCAATATCTTGTCTTTAGTTTCCATAGCCATGTTCTTTTAGTTCCGATGAAGTTTTTAAGAATAACAATTTTAAACTCTTGTAGAGTCTATACCAATTAGCCAGGCACCCATATTGTTCCACAATCAGTTATATCTACTATAAAGAACATTTCTAATAAAGTTCAAGCCATTTTCAGTTATCTTTTCCCTTGTTTTCTGTCAATTTTCTCTTGTCCTAAGCGTTCACAAGCAATGAAGAAAAAGCGCATTCAATTTAATTGAAGTCCCGAAACAGAGATACTTTTAACATGGACTGCTCCTTTTAAAATATTGTTCTACACGCTGCTGCTTCTTGCAGTTTCTCTTTCTCTCTCTCTCACTATCTCTCTTTCGCTCTGCACTTACTACAACTGGCATGCTCTGTGTCTTTTTGCACAATTTGCGAAAAGTTTTTAATTGCAAAATGCCCATTTCTGTGCAGAACACACACACACACACACACAGAGACACGCCCCACAATGAGCCCGCCCACTTCCCTCAGGGCTGCTGCAGTTGCCTCCTTGGTAAGTTGCTTGTAATTTGGCCATAATTATGACACGGCCAACATCTGTCAACTGCAACGGCTTGCACGCTTCCCCCTCCTCCCTTAGGCTACGCCTCTTTTCGATTCTTATGCAATTTACGATGGGGCACAAAACTTTTCGACTATATTTAAACTTTAATTACTCACAGCAGACATTGGCCAGAAGAAATCCCCTGTAAGCGGAAAAATAAACAAAAAATTGAAGGCGGGACAGAACTTTTTAACTCGCCCCAGAGAACAACTGCAAGGAGGGATTACAGGCAAAGTACAAAGAGGGGGAAGGTTGTTGGAGAGGGGAGTGCAGAGCGGAGCGAAGCCAGCTTGGCCATTGATAAAATTGCATGCCATTTCCGGTCAGTAAACTTTCAATGTGAAAAGTTTTGTTTGTGCTGCTTCCGTCGCACACGTTGCACGTTGCCCCACGCTGCACGTTGCACGGAAAATCAGATTCACAATTGAGCCAAAGTTATGCAAGTTCTTGCGTGTCGCTCTCACACACACAGGTGTGGAGTAAGTAATGGTAGCTGAAGCCGCTTTAATGCTATTTAAAACGTATCGAAAATCAAATTGAAAATTTCTCATGTGCACTGTAACTCAATTAGCGTTGCCATTGTTCAGTTGTTGTTGTCGTTGCACTGTTTTGTTGGTGTCGTTGTTGTTGTTGTTGTTGCGCCGACAAGTTGCAGCTAACTTTAAGCGCTTTTTACGCTACTTTGCGCGCAGCGTCGCAGCCCGAAAGCGAAATCAACGTGTGGAAAGTGAAATGCATATCGGCCTGTGTGCAGGGCACTGTTACACACGCACACACATACATTGTACATGCACAACAAATACCTACCTACATATGCACATGTGTGAGTGTGTGTGGGTGTAATTGGAGCTGAAAGTCAAGCGCCCACAGAGAGTATAAATGTATGTAAATTTGTACAGTTTTGCTGCCGCACGGCTGCACCCAGTTTTTTGCTAATATACCGCTAATTAGCTGGGCTGAAGCTATATATGTATGTATGTGTGTACATAGGTGTAGCCCCCAAGCACGGTTGAAAAATTGTCGGCAATTGGACAAAGGCAAGGCAGCAGCAAAAGTATTCATTTATAAAAATGGCGCCTCTAATGTCAAGCAACCACTGCGAATGGCACACGCAGTACATTGTGTGAATGACAAAAGAACAGGAGTATGAGTTCGATCGATAACGATTAACGACGCGCGATAAGAACCAATAGTTTCCCTTTGACATTCTGAGTAAATCGATTTACTGTTGACACACTGAATATTTTTGAAACTTTCAACACACAAAAATGTGAAATGCATTGAATTAATGATTTTGTTTTTTGCGCAGCAGCTGCAGAAGAAATGGTAAACGAGACTGACGAAGGCCCCCCACCGAGGCAGCCCAAGTTGGGCGGCTATGAGTTCTATCGACGCGTGCTGGGCGCACCACGTTATGTGGTGGCGCCCATGGTGGATCAAAGCGAATTGGCTTGGCGCATGCTGTGCCGGCGTTATGGCGCACAACTTTGCTATTCTCCCATGTACCATGCCAATTTGTTTGCCAACGATTTAAAGTATCGCAAGGATGCGCTGCAAACGTGCCCCGAGGATAGGCCATTAATAATACAGTTTTGTGGCAATGATCCGCAGCAGATACTGGAAGCCGCGTTAGCTGCACAGGATTATTGCGATGCGGTGGACATAAATCTCGGCTGTCCACAGGCGATAGCAAAGCGCGGGCACTACGGTGCCTTTTTGCAGGACGAATGGGAGCTGTTATCGGATATCGGTGAGCATATGAAAATAATTTGAATATGTAGCGATAGTGTTTGCAAATTGATTATATCGAAACGAAATGATGGTGTTAACAAATTGCATCAATCGATAGTGGAAATTGCTATATCGATATATCTCTTTGCATAATGATCCTTTAAATAAATGAGGCTGAAGTGTTGTGAGTGTCCCAAATATGCCGCTATCGATATTCTATATCAAAGGCTAATCGATACTTTCAATAATTTAAATTTGTAATTGTTTTGTTTAAATTATTAATTAAATTTCTTTTTGTTTAGTGCGCACGCTGCACGAAAAGTTGTCGGTGCCGGTGACATGTAAAATTCGCCGCTTCGAGGATCGCGAGAAAACAATTAACTATGCAAAAATGCTGGAGGCCGCCGGCTGTCAGCTGCTGACCGTGCACGGACGGACACGCGAGCAGAAGGGTCCGCTGACGGGCGTGGCCGATTGGAGCTATATCAAGGATGTGCGGGAGAATGTCAAGATACCCATGTTTGCCAATGGCAATATACTGAACCTGGATGATGTGCATCACTGCCTCGATGTGACCGGCGTTGATGGTGTCATGAGCGCCGAGGGTAATCTACACAATCCGGCACTGTTCCAGGGCATCTCGCCGCCAGCCTGGCAAATGGCCAGCGAGTACTTAGAGTTTGTTGATCTTTATCCATGTCCCACCTCCTACATACGCGGACATCTCTTCAAGCTGTTTCATCATATGTGAGTAACACTTCCATATATTCAATACTTGTATATAACTTTCTTCGATTTTGCAGCATGAACATTCGCCAGAACTCGGAGCTGCGGGAGCAGCTGGCAACGGCAAATCAATTGCCGCAATTTCACAGTGTTGTGGCCAAGGTAAAGGCCAAATACGAGCCATATCACACGGGCCAAGCGACTTACGAACCGGAGGAGATGGAAATGGCAGGTGCCGCCGACGAGGTAATCGGGCGTATATTCCCTCTTGACTGTATCTAATGTTTCCCCCTCTAATTCACAGTTACTCATGCTGCGGCCCTGGTTGTGTCAGCCCTATATACGCGACTCGCCCGAGTCTCATCGCCAGAAGATCGCGGAGAAGCAACGCGAGGCAATCGATCCGAATCGCACCAAACGTCAGTACTTTGATAATGCTGGCAATGAGATCTCTCGCAAGCGTATGAAGAAACTGCGACGTCGACAGCGCCGGCCGAGCAAGACAGAGGCACAGATTCAATTGCGTTACGAACGACACCTCGAGTATTGCACACAATGCGCTAATCCGTTGGGTTCCAAGTGCGAGTTTCGGCTGTGCCGCATCTGCTGTCGGGACAAGTGCTATGCCGATGATTGTGATTGTCCCGGACATGGTATACTCATCAAATCACGTCGTGCCAAGGCCAAAAAGTACGAGGAACATTCCAAGCAATTGCAGAATTTGGACGCCGTTTGTGGTACTATAGCAGACGAGTTACATGACGTTCTGGCTAGCAATATTCCTTGATATTAAAGTGGGAAGTCTTTAGCGAATTTGTACGGTTTACTGTAGGAAATTACTTTCATTGTTGTTCCTATTTCAAATCCTCTTGATGTGCAAATAAAAGTGAATTAATTTGAATTTACCGCTTCATATTATATCCTATGATACTCCTATATACAAATATCGATATGTCGCTGTTTAAATAACAGAAGTTTCTCAATTGTTGCTTCTATTTCAAATCCCATATATTGATCGCTGTTCCTACTGTTAAGAAACTGTTTTCAGAATTTAAATTTACCGCCTCTTTATTTTAATAGTCATCGAAAATATATCGATATTGCGCTGTTAAATAACAGCTGGCGAGCAGCTCATCGCTATATAACAGTTGTAAGAAAATATAACACAGCTGTTTATCAGTGTTATACTGTAAGCGTCCGACACTTAAAAAGGTTTTATTATTTGTAAACATTTCTTATTTTAATTTAATTGCATGGTTTTTAGAACTGATTAGCCAGAAAACAAATGCAGTAAATTACTTCGGCTGTGCAGTTTAGGAGCTGCTACTATTATTATTGTTGTTGTTGCGCTGACTAGGCACGATAAACAATTCGACGGATACTAAAGAATCTAAAAATAATATATACTTAAATACATGTGTAAATAATGTCATGAAAATCAAAAGCAAAGTAGGTGAGTGCATAAATAAGATTTATAGTTCAAATCAATTGACTAACTGTGCACAAAATTGTTGAACGCAGATTCAACGTGACGTCACAAAGCTGGAATTCCAAAGTGAATTAAAAATTAGAAATCCCACAAAATGGAAGTAAACAAATCATTTCGCTGCACGCAGCCCGGCTGCGATAAGGCATTCTGGTTCAAAGCCGCCTTGGCACGGCATGCAAAAACGCACCAAGAGGCGGATCCACTGGAGCCCACAGTGACCTGGGGCTGTTCCGAATGTACCAAACTATTTGCGAAAATCGAATCACTGCGACGACATTACAGGTAAGGAATGTTTGGGAATAACTTAGACAAAGTAAATACATTGCTCTTTACGGCCAGAACAACCCACGGCAATATATTCGTCTATCCCTGCAAGCATCCCGGCTGCAGTCAGATGTTCCAGCGCAAGGATAATCTTAAGCGTCATGCGGCTTCCCATTCGGAAATCAAACAATGCTGCGAAATCTGCGGCAGGGCCTTTTCCAGAAAGGATGCACTGACCAGACACAAACAGTAAGTTTTAATATAAATACAACCCCTGTACAATCTATAAATCTATTATTATCAATTTCTTATAGCATACATACGCGACAGGCGCAGCAGGCGAACAAGGATAGAGAGGAAAGTGAATCCCCAACGGACGAACATGTCAGCAATAATGCATCTGAATTAGCGTTGCATCGACAGATTGTTATGACTAAAATGTGATCGGGTAAATCTGTAAACAAATGAACAGAACTACATAAACACTCTACGGATCACAAATGTATCCAAAAGATACATAACTCCGGGCTAGGAATCGACAACCTGTTGCACAAACGTGCCTTTCCTGGGCACGAAGCGATGCTGCTGGTGATGCCAGCCAGTATGAAATAAAGGATTGTAATATATATATATAAATGATTTGTATGATGTATATTTAACAAAAGTTGCCAAATTAAAACTGATTTGAATGCAGCTGATGGAAAAGATATTACTTGTCTATCGATAAATCGGTAGCAAAGATTATTCCAAGTTGTAAGCTAATAAAATAATATTCACATATTTTATAAAATAAACTGGAGTTTTTTTTTAATTATTTATTTGTAATATAAAAATATATTTTATTTTGTGACGCCATATATGCTTTCGTGTGTTTCAACAGCCTTTTTTCGATAACTGCAGTACAATATCGATAGATACTATTGCAGAGTAACCAGCCCTGGCCGAAGCACACGTTGTGCGGCTGCCGCTCAAAACAATAATAATGGAACAAACAAAGGGATTCTACGACTTTTGCATACCTTATCAGAACGATGAGAAGGTACTGCGCGCTACACTGGATGAACTGTTTGATCTGGGCTATAAGACCATTGCTATCGACCAGAGTTTCGATCACAGCAAAAAGGAGGCAGGCAAACGAGGCTCTGAGATGTTCCCAGAACCGCATGCAATTGAACACTTGCACAAGGAATATGCCGATAAATTGAGGATATTGCAACGCATAACGATTATCTATGTGGACGTTAATGTGGCGCACGCAATGGTAAAGAATTACCATATTATATAGAACTGATCAAATCCAAATTAACCCATCTACAATACTAGAGCGTCTCCTTGAACCTGCGCAAATTCAATCTCATCGCTGGACAGCCCAAAACAGATGCCGCACTAACGGTAAATGACAGTTATTAATGGATGGTTGACATGTTAACCAACATTTTCTATACTTGCAGCACTGTTGTACTTCGTTCAGTGGCGATATAATCACCTTCGATCCGCAGGCGGGATCCCGGTTACTGGTCAATCGTAAGGCTTATCAAATTGCAGTGAGACGGGGAATTTTCTTTGAGATCAAATATGCCCCGGCAATCGCTGACTCGAATAATCGCAAGGATATGATAAAAGTGGCACAGAACTACTACACCAAAGGCAAATCGAAGAACATTATCTTCAGTAGTGGCGCTGCACATGAGTTCCAAGTGCGCGGACCCTACGATGTGGCCAATCTGTAAGTGAAGCGACGATTCTTCCAGAAGACAATTTCTCAAGCTCTCTGTACTTTCTTGCAGTGCATTTATTTTTGGCCTCTCTGAGGATCAAGGCAAAAATGCCATTGATCGTAACTGCAGGCAGCTATTCCTACGTGCCGAATCCCGTCGACTAGGCAAAACAATAATGTTTGTTAAGGGAAAGGGACCAATTGTATTTTCCGACAGTTCCGACGAAGACCAAAGTGATAAGGATGACGAGGAGATGGACGCTATTGCTACGACACTAGCTGAAGATGTCGAAGATGGCGAAAGTACTGTACAAGCCAATAAAAGACTAAAAATGTCGTAACTAATAAAACGATTTACTTTTTGAAAACAAACATTTTATTACAACTGTTTCACTTGTGTTGGAATGTGACCAATTTGCGGTAATTGAGTTTTATACCGGTAAACAAACAAGGCATGGTCATACCGTATTGCACAGAATTGAAATCGTCAACAAATTAAACTGAAACTGTATTTTTACTGAGCTAGCACTTATAAAATTAAAAATCTAAACTCCAATAAACTTTGAGTTGGAAATTATTTGGTGTCAATAAAACATAAACAAACATTTTTAGTATTTTTTGTTTATTATCGACAGTATCTAAACGATAACAACGCTATTGCCTTGAATACGATACTTGCGGCAAGTAACTGATAGTTGTATATCGGTCATCTCTAATCGCTACTAAACAAAATGGAGGTCTTTGATGTGGTGCGTACATGTCTGGCAAAGTGCTGCTAAATAAATTTGCGTAAAACGGTAAAAATAAATTGATTAATTAATAAAATGTAACAACAAAATGCAAACAAAGTTGCCGGCAACAGTTTGCGCTAAAAACCAAACGAATATTGAGCGTATTTTCAATGTTATATGATTTTCCAAACGGATAACCCGAAAACCAGACACTTGAACGAAGAAGAAAAAATGTGAAAGAAGTAGAGAGCGAGAGTACAAGACGACGGCGACAACGACAACCAAACGACGAGAAAAACGGCAAAAGAAATATGTATTTCGCGAGACGACGACCGCAGCGGCAGCACCAGCAGCCGCAGTCGCAGCCAATATTCAATTGTTTTTTCCGAATTATGGCCAAGTGCATGTGTATATAATATGTATATAAAAAATGTAATGTATGTGTGCGTGTTGTGTATGTGTGTTAATTAATTGGCATATCTAGATGAAATGAATAATCAAAGTAAAGAATTTGTACACATACATGCATAAACGTGAATTTCGTTCGCAATGAAGTCGCTTCTCCAACACCAACGTCTCCTACATTTTCGATACCTTTGTATAATTAAAAATGGACCTCGCTGCTGTCTCTGTCTGTACGTATGTATGTATGTGTATGTACCGTACATACATGTAGAAGTGTAGCTAGTAGTAGCTGCGCGAGTTTTGTGCATTTGCTACTGTCTCTGCTGTATGTGTATGTGTGCGTGTGTGAGTCCGATGGCGATGCTCGATTTTCGCTTGATAATGATGTTTGATTATAATAATGATTGTTGCGATTGCCTCCCTGACTTTTTGTCTTTTTTATGTGCATGTGTCTGTGCGTGTGTGAATGTGTGTGTGAGTGATTGTCGGCTGGCTTCGGCAGCTGAGAATTGTTTGTGGGGGTGGTGGCGTTGCTTTTTTTTAGTCTCTCATTCTTTATTTTGCAATTTGCATGAATTAGAAAATGGGAAGAAAATTAGTTTAAACAATTTACGCAGTCGCATTGCTGCCGTCTTTCAATGATTTTTACCCATTTCAGTGATTTGGGGCTCTATTGCATACGTGTGTGTGTGTGTGAGAGTGTAAGTGCAATAAAATGTCTTGCATTTGCTTGTTTCGATTGTAATTATTCGCCGAGGCGAGTTCGCCATTTATATTTTCATTTCTTTGTGTCCGCTGTTTCTTTGCATGCATTTGTAGTGTGTGTAGTGTTGTTGTTGTTGTATCTTTTGTGAGTGGCGTGTGTCCCGCGCGTTGATTTTGCAATTCTCAAAGTTTTCACACAGGCAAGCAGGCAGAGGCACAGCATACAATATTTTGTGTATGTATTGGTTTCTCGCTGCAGCGTGGCTGGCGTTGCCACACATTCGCACGTTTGCATGCAGATGCACACACCTGTGCAAAACACATACACAGAAACACACCAAATGCGTCGTCGACGTCGTTCGGCTGCCCCCGCTGTGTCGATTTGCTGATGTTCTTCTTTGGACTCTATTCATATTTCGTGTGTGCTTTGTGTAATGAGTGCGTGTGTTTGTAAGTGTTCGTTCGTGTACGTGTTCGTGTGTGTGCATCCTCACTGATTTACGCGTTTGCTGAGACAACATCTGCATGCAACGGTATCCATTTATCGTAGTGTAAGTGTGTGAGTGTGCGTGTGTGTGGTTCCGGCCATGACAGTGCAAGAAGTGTATTGTTGTTGTTGCTGCTGCTGTAGCATACATTTGATTTGTCTCGTCTCTGTCGCGCTGCCTGTCATCTGTCTGCCTCCTTTGCACACACGCAAGCATCAGAGCAGTCACACACACACACACATACACTCCACACGTTTTTCTAGCCGGGGCACTCGCTGTGTCCGCGCGCTCTCGCACTACGCGCAATTGATGAGAGCGTAAATTTCATGAGCTCGTCTCTCTCTCCCTCGCTACTCTCGGCGGCGCCATCAACGACGACGACAGCAGCAGCAGCAGTAACAGAGGCAGCAGCATTCGCAGTCTCGTCGTCTGCGGCGGCTGTAACATTTTTTTTCTTTTCTTCTTCTACTTCGTCTTTCATGACTTCTTTTTAGCTGCTTCTGCCTTTGCCCCCACTCCTCCCCCTGTCAGTGTGGTTGCTTTTCCTTTTCCAATTACAACGAAACGTTTTCACGTCTGTCTTCACGACACACACACACACTCACGTACACATATATTCTGTTTTTTCTCATCAATATCTATCGATTTCTTTGTTTGGCACCGTTGACAGCCCCTTGGCTCCCCCTCCCCCCAAACTCCTGTTTAATTGTAATTATCGCGTGTGAGTAAGTGTGTGTGTGCGAGTGAGAAGCAGCCTCAGCCTCGTTGCGCTTTTGTAGTTTTCACTCTTGCTGCTGCCTGCGTCCATTTGCGACTCTTCTTCTTCTTCATTTCTCAGTTGTAGTTGTTGTTGTTGTTGCAATTGTGATACAATTATTATTTCGCATGTGTTGCTGCTTTGTGTATCTACACTCGAATTAGCATTGTTGCTTTTGTTGTTCGCAATATATTCGCCGCCGTCCGTCATTGTTCGTCATCATTCACAATTTCAAAGTTGTCGCCGTCGCTGTCGCAAAAGGCAAATGGCGCTGCATGCATAACTATCGATAGGTTCTCTCAGTCGATCAAAACGGCGAAAACAATAAACAACAAAAATACTGAAACAAAATACACAAACAAGGAATTCTCGACTAATCATTAAAAGCAATCAAGCGATAAATACTTTAACGGATTAGCAGCGGACCCCCACCAACAAGTCGTGGTAAGTGAAAATAACAAATATTTAATTATTAAATATAGTGTAAATTAAATTAAACTTATAATTACGTATAGTCTACTAAGTTGAATCGTGAAATTGCGAGAAATTTACAACAATGGCAAGGCAGAAAATGCTTTTTAGAAATAATTATGTATCTTTAACCAAAAGCAGATACACACACACAGACACATACACAAGCACCCGTCCGTCACTCAGGCAGCAAATAAAAATGAACGAGCGCACACACGCACACAAAGCCATACGGGCACACAGTTACACACACAGACAGAATGAACTGAGCGAGAAACGAACGTACACACACACATACTAAGCCGAAATAATTTCAATCAACTCTTTGCTTGGGCAGCGCGACAGAAGTACGTACAAAAAAAATCAAATAAACGTCACACGCGCCCCCAAACAACGTGTCGTCCCCCACCACTAACAACAAAAACAACGGCACACGAACTTTGCATTCGAAACAGAGAGAAAGAGAGAGAGTGAGAGAGCGCCGGTTTTGGACTTTTGTCTGTGTATTGGTGTTGGTGGAGCTGCGGCGAAAAATTAAGGTAATAAAACTACAACGCGCTTTACGTGACGTGCAAATGAGAGAGGGAGAGAGTGCGACGTTGACGGCGGCGAATCAGCAAAAAAAAAAAACAGCACACAAAATTGAAGCACAAACAATTCATCGAAGGCAGCAAGAGCGCAACGACAAACACACGTACACACACACACACACTGAGACAGACACTCATATACGTATGACCGGTCCTCGTCGCCGTTCGCGAGAGCCAAACGGGCAAATGGAGAGCGCGAAATATATGGATGAAAAGCAGCTACAACAACAGTGCATGGGTTGAGAGGGAAGGGAAAGAGAAGTCAGGCAGGCAGGCAGAGGCAGAGGCAGGCGGCGATCTAAAGCCAAACCATATCATCCATCCAAAACCGAATCAAAACCGACCGAACAACAAGCAAAAACATATGAACGACGACGACCCCAACGCACCAACACACACACACACATAAACAAGCGCGCACACAGTCAGAAACACAGGCAAATACACGCACACACACACGCGCCTGCTCAGCCCATGCCCATGACAGAACACAGATACAATACACGACGCACACACACACACATACTTACATAAACGATATGCGAATGCGAATAAAATAGCAACAACAACAAGAGCAAACAACATACCAACGGCAGCAGCGGCAGCGCAGCAGGGCAACTATGCGGCGAATTTGCACGAATCATGCGAATCACCAATACCAGTGCAGCGCGCAAACACTCACACACACATACACATGCATACTTAATACGTGTTTTGTACTTGTCGCCGTCTTCGTCATCATCATCGCCGTCGCTGGCCATTCTCGCCATCATGGCTGCTACGCGCTTTACTTCTGTTTTTGTTGTTGTACCTCCACACGATGTGTTGTTGTTGTACCTCTACGCGATGTGTTGTTGTTGTTCGTTACATTTCAGCAGGCACTTTCAGATTTCGCTTTTCCCTCCTACTTCCGAGATTAGTGCGTAGTATGTACAAATGTAAGTGTGTGTGTCTCTTTCTCTCTCTCTACTCTTGTTCTCCACCTCCTTCTTCGTCTTCATCAAATTTTCCTACAACTAATATGCCTAACAACAATAACAATAACTTAGTGCCAACTTCAAAAGTTATCGCCTCGTCTATTGTTCCCTCCCTTTCGTTCAGTTCATTCGCATTTTTGTTTTGACTGCTCGCGTCAACTGTTCGTCTCTTTTCGACGCTCATTCTATACGAAAGCCGCCGACGTCCCAGCAGTCTCTGACGTTCAGTCGCCGTCATCGTCGCTGCCACCGCCGCCGCCGCCGCCTCCAACCACATAGCCGGCCATCTGTCTAACATGACGACGCTGGCGTCGCTGTCGACGTCCACGTCGCTGCTCTGCCGCCAAAGGCCGGCACACACGTTGTTGCTGTTGCTCTCCCCATTGCTCGCTATCGTCGGCAGCAGCAGCACGTGATATACTCGCTTTGCTTTTGTAATTCCGTTTTCGTTTGCCTCTTTAGCGCACGCTACGCTTTAGCCGGACGTTTTTGTTGTTTTCATGTTTTTTTTGTTCACTTGTTGGGCTGTTTTTTTTTTTTTTTGCTTCTCATCTTTTCCTTCTCTCTGTTGTCTTCTTTTTTACTCGCCGCTCTCTCTCTCGCGCAACCGGCGCTCTCGACTCGTTCGCTCTCGTTGTGCTGCTAACGACTCTCGTTCTCTCTCATGTAGTTGGCTCTCTTATGCGTGCTCTCCTTGGTTTCCTCTCTCTTGCTTGCACTCTCTGGTTCGCTCTCTCCAACAGCTCTCATGTGTTTGATATTGCTGCGACTGTTGTTATTGCACACACAATAGCACTATCCGGTTTAGGTCCAGGTGCAAATTTTATACAACAGTTTAACTCGATAATCGGGTCAGGCTATGGCTATTTGTTCTACACGTTTCTTCTTATTATTTCGGTAATTCTAGCGGGAAACATGGCGTCAGTTTTTTGTCACATGTTTGCTCTCAATTTTTTGTTTTTTTCTAAGTTTCCTTTTATGCTCCCGTTTACATGTGTGTGCCTGTGTCTGTGTTTGTATGAAATTGCAACGTCAACATTAATATTTAGTGTTGCCAACCAATTTGCAGACCGCCCTGGCACGTCATAAATGCACCGTTACACATTCAAAAGCTGCGACGTGTTGTAATTTATGTTTGTTGTTGTGTTTTGTTCATTTGCTCTTTGGCTTTTTCGACTGTTACTTTACCTATTTTATTACCATTTTTTATGTGTGCGCGCACAGAGCACCCATCATCTGCCTGTGCCTCTTTGAGTTGCTGCTGCTGCGGGCCGCTGATGTTGCTGTTGTTGCTTTTCTTACAAAAACCAACTGTACTTTTTAGTTACTGTTAGTGCTGCCCGGTGCGGCGCGTCGAGGCTGGCGGCGCACCCGGTACACACGCCAAAAGCCACTTGACTACTTGACTTGATTGCCATTAGAGCGAAATACACACACACATGCATATATGCATATACTCTCACGCACACAAGTGCAGATGTAACTCGCACATTTCTTTTCATTCTTTTTTGAGTGACATTCCACATCTCATTTCCCCATTCCCCCTGTTCCCATTCCCATTTCATTCTATTATTATTTATTGTGGGTCAAAAAAATGCTGGTTACATTCCCGAAAAAAAAGATGTGAACCAAACGAAATTGAAACAACGCCAACAACAAAAGCAAAGCTCAACTGCCCAAAATGCTCGCGCTTGTGTTTGCCTTTTGTTGTTGTATTTTTATTTCTTTTATTTTTGTGTAAGGTGAACGAACTTTTTGTTGCTCGCCGCCGCTCTCTCATTGTTTTTACTGTTGTTGCCTCCGTTGCAAAATGTGTTTAATCATATTACTCTTCTATTGTTTGTAGTTGCTTATGTCTGTTAGTGTTGTCTAGAGATGGTACGGAGTGCGATATATTTTTTATTTTAGTAATTATTTAATTGATTTAAAATACATGATTATTGTTAACGATAAACGATTAATGTCAAGTTGCGCTTAGTAATTTAGGTATTTTTCTTCCCACGTCTAATTGCGATCACTTTCGTTTATCGATAAAATGCAAATATATTTAATTCATTAAAAATACTAGATTAGATTAACAATTTATGCAATCTAGTTTCTCTGCCCACCCTTTGTTGCGATCACTTGTCGCCCGATTACTGTCTATCGAGAACATTTGACACGACAAATAGGTGTTGCCCAACGTTTGTGTACTTTTGTAAACTGTTGGGCAACACTCTCGAACCGTCTCGACGCCCATAAAAGCATACAAAAAGAATGAAATGAGAGACAAACCAAAATCACAAAAATAATAAAAAGCTAAGGCTAATGCTGCTGCTTGACGACCGCAACAAGCGCGTCGACGTCGGCGTCGCCGTTGTTGTTCTCGTCGGGTCACCACAGCAGCTGCGGCGCGACGGTGGCAGCGACGGCGACGGGGGCAGATGTCGACGTCGACGTTTTGTCGTCACCAAAGTTGGACACACAGAAAATTTGCCTTGTCTATTATCACCTTTAATCGATTTTTCGCTTATTTAAAACAAAAGTACAGTTGCGTCCGCACCCAATGCATGTGTATGCGAATTGTTGTTGTACATAATATAATTTCGCAATTTTTCAGATGCTTTTCGCCTTTGTTGATGTTGTTGTTGTTGCTTGTGTTGCTTTACATATTACTATTGCTTTTAGTTTATTGTTTTTGCAATTACTTGACGCGACGACGACGAAGACGACGACGATGGCGACGCCAAAAACGAAGCAAAGAAGAAAGAAAAAAAGAAACGTAACTCAATGACATGTACCCGCTATATCTACATACTCAGTCTCAATGTGTGTGTGTGTGTGTCTGTGTATATACAAAGCTATCTGCTAGATACAAACTTACACACAGATACAATCACACAAGTATAAGCGCAAATACCTCGACTAATAATAATGGAGAAAAAGCTGAAACTAAATAAATAAATAGCTGAAATTGCAAAAGCAAAATGTAATTGATTACAGACAACAACAACAATAACAGCAACAACGATGACGACGACGGCGACAACAATAACAACAGCAACAGCAACTGCGACGACTGACTAAATGATTGCCCAATGAGCGCGAGCGCGAACAACTCGCAGAGAAGAAGCCAGAGCCAGTTCAGGGTGAAAAAAGAAGAGTGTGAGAAGAAGGGGGAGAAGTAGAGGTGTAGGTGAGGGTGTAGATAGGAAGAGGTAGGGGAAAGGGGGGCACTGCCTAAGCTCGCTTAGCGCTCATGTCATGCACTCCACATAAGTTTTTGATACAAATGTGTGTACGAGTGTGTGTGTGTGTCTGTGTATCTCTGTGTGTGTGTGTGTGGCTGTGGTTGGCTGAATGCCGCCTGTGTCTGGCAGCAACAACACACAAAATATGTGCGCACGTATTTATAACAGTACAACAGAGCGCAATTTGTAAGTGTGTTCGCGTAAGTGTGTGTGTGTGTGTGTGTGTGTGTGACTTACTAACTGCATATCTCTATATACTATTACGCTCTGTACTGTGTAGTTTTGTATCTGTATCTCAACTTGGCATACACTTTCCATTTACAAACACACTGGCGCACAGATGCCCCCTTCTCCTCTTGCTGGGCTGCTGTTGTTGGGCTTTTGCAGCATTTGCATATCTTTTGGGCATTTGCTACACTCACCTACAAAACACTCTACCTACCTCCCCTTCTACGTACCTCCGTCCCTTTCCCTCTGCCACTGCCACCCGCATCACTTTACATTTATTGTTGTTGTTGTTTCTTGGGTTTTTTTTTGTCAGTTGCTTTTTCTGCTACTTTAGATTTCGGGGCTAAAGCGCAGAGAGACAATGCGAAAAATCGATAGAGTTACCATTGTTTTTTCTCACTCGCCAAAGATGTCGCCACCACCACCACCAACCAGCAGCAGCAACAACAACAACAACAGCAGAAATACGCAAGAACGACAGCAAAGACATACAATGGACATAAGACGAAATCCCTGTCAAACTCCCCCCCTAACCAAAAAGGGGTTTATTCATACTTAAACCCCGTATACGAATCCGAACCTAAACTCAAAAGCAAATGCCGCAAAAAGAGTAGAACGACAACGGACGGGCAAGCAAGAAAGGCTCGTGAGCGACCGACTCGACCCGTCTTAATCCACGCCTCATTAATTGGTTACACTTTCCCCATTTATGTTTTGCCTCTTTTTCCTACACATTTTCGTTTTGCCTTTTGTTATAATATCTTTCGGGGGATGTTGCTTCTCCTAAGTACAGCCACAGAATTACTAAGATACTCCATATGCTGGCATATAATCAAATATACATTGTAGAACCTTGGTATACGTAAACTTCTTCACACGACACTCAAATGTTTAGGGGGCAAACTGTACGTTGTATGTGCACATAAAGAAATTCATAAGCGTATAGCTTTTCCCCTTAAAAGTTGAAGTGACAGCAACATGTGAGATATAGTCCATACAATTGGATAGTTAGTTAAGCAAGTTTTGCCACAAATAACTTTAAGTTTTAGATTATAGGCAAGTTATACTAAAATAATCGTATAGTATGTTTTAAACATATATTTTTCATAAGTAATGGATGTGTATTCCCAAAAAAATCACAGTATTTTAAGATTAACTAAATACTAGAGTTATGTATTATTTAAGCCTCAAAATATCTGTCACATTTCATGATTTATACTTATCTAATCTACTTATACTAATCATTTATTTCTCTTTATTGTTTGCAGATTCTACGCTGAAAATACGCTCAACAAAAGAAAAATTACCGTTTTACGCAAAAATTCCCAACAACGAAATCTTCTTTTAATTTCTTTCACAAACTTTCACCTTAACCATCAAAATGTTTATTTATTTATTTTGTTATATGTTTTCTAGCTGTGAGCAAATGTTTCACTGCGAATATGTCAAAGGTCGGCCATGAAGTGTGCGAAACATCATCAAAAAGAACAACAACAAGAATTACAAACAAAACAACAAAAAGGACAACAAATGTTTAAACATTGTAAAAGAAAATAAACAAATAATAACGGAAAACGTTCCAATTATATAATCTGCACATGAGCTGTAATTAAGTTTAGTAGTTAGAATCAAACATAAACTTAAACATAAAGAAAAGAATCTAAAACAAAAGAAAATACTAAACAAAATACTATAAAATATTGACCAATACGCAAAGTCGCGTTGATGATATTTAAAATAATATTTGACAAACGTAAATGATTCGTTCGAGCAGCAGGAAGCAGCAACCTGCAACGTGCTGAGTGTTGGAATAGTGTAACACACCACACTCGCAACACCCTCCTCCCTGCAGCAGGAGGAGAAGGAGGCGTCGTCATCCACCCAGCATCAAAATTAAGCCAATCGACGAGCGATTTTAAAACGCAGCGTCGCGTCCATCGACGCGAAACGGACGTGGATTTCTGTGTGCGCTGCGTTTCAAAAATCTGATGGATGGAAATGCACAAAATATGTTTCACGGAAATCATCAAGGGTGAGTTTTGAGTTTAGAAAATACTTTGCAGGAAATACTGTGCGCTCCCAAGAGGACTTGCACCAGTGGAAAGGCACAATAAATAAAGGGGTTAGGCAAGATTATGATTATAAATTAAAGATGATGTCAAGATGAGTTCAAATCCAAGTAAATTTTTGTAAATTTCTACCTTTTATAACTGTCTATAAGGTGAAAAGTTAATATAGTTATGGGGCGTCTGAAAATGGAGATAATAAGGGGGCTATCAAGATTCTGAACGATATTTCTCTTTATTATTTCTATAAAAATCTTCATAGATATAACTACATTGTGTTTATCCGAATCCTTAAATCTACTTCTACAATTCTCCTTCAAAACTCTACTCAAATTACCCTTTTCTTTCCTTCTCCTTATAGAGATCCCTATTACCGTTATGATGCGGCCGCCGCAGCAGCAGCCGCCGCAGCGGCAAACCCACGTGCAATGGGCCCACCCGGCGGTTATCCGCCGCGTCATCGAGCCCCGCATCCGCTACAGCAACAGCCACAATATCCATCGTACCAGCCAACGCCGGAGAACCTGTACGGGTTGGGGGCCACCGATCAGCATGCGGCCATGGGTGTTGGCATGGGCGATCTAAGCGGTTGGGGTGCAGCACCATCGGTACCAGGACAAGCTGCGGCATATCCAGGTGCAGGTCTAAGCGCATACGGGCATCCACAGGCAACGCCACCGACGCAGCAGCAGCGTCAGAGCAATGCCAGCGCGTATCGTCAGCATATGCCCGCCTATGGACAACAGGAGCAGCAGAAACTGGTCGCACCTTATGGAGCACAGCAGAGCATGATGAGTGGTCTGAGTGCCACCGGGTATGGTGGCCTGGCACCGCAACAACAACAGCAGCAGCAACAACAACAGCCCCCGACGCCACAGCAGCAACAGCAGCAGCAACAACAACAGCAGCAACAACAGCAGCAGCAGCAGAGTCAGCAGCAGGCTCGACTGCCGCAGCATTATCCACAGGCACCAGGACAACATCCACTGTATCCTGGCGCGCCAGGAGCTGTACAAGCTGGACAGCCCGCAGCACCACAGGCGTATGCGCACAGTCCCTACGGCAGTCCCATGCAACACCAGCCCGGACGTGGTGCACCACAGCATGTGGGTGTTGGCGTCGGCGTGGGTGTGGGCTATGGCCATGCAGCTTTGGATCAGGCCAGTGCATATGGACAGCATGTGCCCAGTGCGGCGCCACCGTCGCATCATCTAACTGCGCAGCAGCAGCAGGCTGCGCAATTGGTTGGTGCACATCCTAGCGCGCATCTAAGCACAGCACAGCAGCAGCAACAGCAACAACTACAATCCCAGCAGCAACAGCAGGCGCAACAACAACAGCAGCAACCCAATCATGTGAGCCTGATGCAGCAGCAGCAGCTGCCAGGCGCAGGATTGCCCCCACCACACATGGGAATGCCGCCGAGCTATGGCAGTCATCATCAGCAGCAGCAGCAGGTGGTGGTGCAACAGCAGGCACAGCAACAAGCGCAGCAACAGGCCCAGCAACAACAACAACAACAGCAGCAGCAACAGCAGCAAAGTGCACCGCCCTACATGTCCAGCAGCAAACATCAGGCAGCCGCACAGCAGCTCAACTCATCGCCACAATATCGTGCACCATTTCCACAACTCTCACCGCAAATGTCACCACGTCCGCCGACCATGTCGCCGCATCCACAAATGTCACCACGCCCCACACCGGGCGTTGGGGTATCGCCTGCAAAGCCACCACAAACACAGCAGGCAGCGCAACAGCAAGTGCAACAGGTGCAACAGCAGCAGCAACAGCAGGTGAATTCGCCCAGTCAGCATAGCATACAAGGCATGGTCGGTTTGCCCTCGCCTCGACCACAGCCGCCCACAGTGGCGTCAGCTGTGGTCGGCGCTGGTGGCAAATCGGTGCCGGTGAGTGTTTCCGCTGGTGGTGGCGGTGGTGTGCCGCCCGTGAATACGTTGCAAGCACTCGAACAAATGGTCATGCCCTCACAGGCGCATGGTCTGCCGCCCATGGATTATCCTTCGTCCTATCGCAGTGCAGCCGTGATGGGACCACGCATGCCCGCCTCACCGTCCCCGCAGCATCATCAACAATGGGGAGCGCCACATATGGCTGCCATGCAGCAGCAACAGGCGCCACAGCAGCCGCCACCACAGCAGCAGCAGCAGCAACAACAACAGCAGCAACAACAGCAACAGCAGCAACAACAACAGCAGCAGCAACAACAACAACAGGCAGCTGCGGCTGCAGCAGCAGCAGCGGCGGCACAACAACAGCAGCAGCAGGCGGCGGCACAAGCTGCAATGTTGCAGCAACAACAACAAGCTGCAGCGGCAGCAGCTGCGGCTGCAGCAGCGGCACAACAACATCAGCAGCATCAGCTGAGCATGTACGGACAGAGCATGGCGGTGCCAGTGTCGGTGCCCGTGTCAGTTCCGGTTCCGGTTTCGGTTCCACCACAGCAGCCAACACAGACGGCAAGCGCTGCACAACAAGCAGCACAGCAACCACCAACATCGGTTGCTGTCCCAGTGCAGCAGCAACATCAGCAGCAACAACAACAACAGCAGCAGCAACAACAACAGCAGCAGCAGCAACAGCTTAACGAACAGTTGCAACATTCCATCAACGATATTGTTGGTGGTGGCAGTCAGCAGCAATCGCAGCAGCAGATGAGTGCACAACAAATGTCCTCATCGCCGCTGCATCAGCAACAACAGAGTCTGCCCAGCATGCAGCATCATCTCAGCGCTGCAACGCATCATCAGCAACAACAACAACCCGCATTGGAAGCCAGCCCTGTACAACAGTCGCAGCCAGCTGTGGTGCCACAGCAGCAGCAGTCATCGCATCAGCAACTGCAGCAGCATTTGTCGCCCATACACCAGCAACAGTCGCCGCTGCAGCAGCAGCAGCAATCACATTTGCCCAGCTATGCGCAGTCGAGCAGCCAACAACAGCAGCAGCAGCAACAACAACAGCAGCAGCAGCAACATCAGCAGTTTGATGCATTTGCCAACATGCTGAGCGACACACAGCAGCAACAATCGACGGCAGCAGCAGCTACACAGCAGCAGCAAATCATGTCGCCGGCGCATGTCAGTTCGCCAATACCACAACAAATGCAGCAGCAACTGCAACATCAGCAGCAGGCGAGTGCGCAGCAGCAACAGGTACAACAACAACAGCAGCAGCAACAGCAACAGCAGGTGCAACAACAACAGCCGGCAACACCAACAGCATCGACAACACCATCGCATCATCTGAGCAGCATCCTAAATGAGACAGCCAACTCGAATGATTCATCCACGCTGGCAGTTGCTGCCAACGACAGCAACAACAGCAGCAGCAACAGCAGCACTAATAGTATAGTGAACAATCAACCCACATCGGTGCACGACAGCAACTCGCAGAGCAGCGTCAACAGCAACAACCAGCAACCATTAATGTCGTCCATGGATGCTGTTGCCAGTGTTGGCATGTTGAACAACAGCAATTCCGATTCAGCGGGCGACAGCACACATCATGGACACGTCGGTGTCGGAGGAGGATCCGATGTGGGTGGACTCTTCGATAACAACTCGATGAGCTCCACCAGTGCAGCAGCGATGACAGCTGCATCCAATGCTGCCTCAGCCGCTGCAGCGCTGCTCGACAGCAATTCGCAATCGTCGAATACAGAGTTCGAGAAGAGCGTCTGTGAGGGAGAGCAGGCAAGTGGTGGTGCCGGTGGTGCGAATGATTTGTGCGCCCAATTGGCGGCGGCACAAGACGATAGCAGCGTGTCCAAGACTCAGACAGAGAGTTTAAGTGAGACAACGTTGCCACCGCTGGAGGAGGAAACAATTGGCGATAGTCACAAGCAGCAGCAGCAACAACAGGATGAGCTTGTCGAGCAGACTCAACAGACACTAAGCGACCTTGCTGCAGTCAGTGGAGGTGATGAGACCAAGTCGACTGAGGAAATGTGTGATGAAAAGGCGCAGGCACAGCAGTTGCTGGATCCATCGCTAACCCAACAGCAGCAATCACTTGGACAACAGCAGCCGGGCATGACTGCAGTGGGTATGGGTGGCATGCCACCTCATCCTATGGCTGGTTATGAAGGAGCAGCAGGTGCACCCGGAGCTCAAGGACCCGCATCGCATATGCCGCCTTCGATGTTGCCGCCATATCCAGGCGCAGCTGGTGGCATGTATCCTCCATATCCGATGCTGCATCAGCAGGAGATAGCAGCGTTGCAACAACAAATACAGGAACTTTACTGCATGCCACCTGGCCACGAGCAGTTGCATCAGGAGAAGCTAATGCGACTGCAGGAGCGTCTCAATCTGTTGCAGCAACATGAGCTGGCGGAGCAATGCGCTGGTGGTCCTCAGTGTTTGCTCTATCAGAGCATGCCACCAATGTATGGCAACAGTGCGTTGCACAATCAGATGGTCGAGAGTCCGCAGGTTTCCAGCACAACGGGACGTGGACGTGGCAAAGGAGCGAATAAGCCGCGCAAGCCACGTGCCAAAAAGGGTGACAAATCATCGGCAGCAATGCAGCAGCAACAGCAACAGGAACTCATGGACATCAGTGGCAACGTTGTGGTTGCTGCCGCCAGTGCAAGTAGCAGCAGCAGTTGTGGCATACCAACAACACAGTTGCCCGTCTCTGAGGATTGTGTAACGCAGGGTGCAGGTGACACAAGCGTTGTGGGCCTCCTCGAGTATAGCGAAGGCATGGGCGACTTGTCGCAGGATGTGCACTCTGCCAATGAACTGGACACATCAACAGACGGAAGTGGCAAGAAGAAGAAGCCACGTAAACCACGCACCCCCAAGGATCCGAATAAGCCGCCACGTGATCGTACGCCCAAAGTAAAGAAGCTACGTGATCCCAATGACCCTAACTCCACAGAATCTCCTGCAGCGGGACGCAAACGCGGCAGCGTAAGCAAGCGACGCAGCAAATTTGGGGATGGAGAAGCATCAGAGCAGACTGGAGAGGGTAGCGAATTGGAGGACAATAAACCGCTCGTGCCCAAGGGTAGCGGTTCCGTTGGCGATGGCGAGGCCGAAACTAGCGCCGGTGGTGCTGGTGTTGATGGTGAATCCCCTGATTATGATGACATTCCTGTTTCGAAAATACCACGCAGTGCCAACGAAGAAGACAAAGATGCCGAGGCAGGTGACGAAACAGTCGATTCGGTGCCTGATTCTGCAGGCGATGCTGCGAGCACGCCCAGCAGTCGCAGGGATCGCAAACGTTCCACGGCGCGTTCGCGTCGCAATGCCAACTCTGAGGACGGAGGAAGTGGCAAACGCAATCGTGGCTCACTGAGTGCCAAAGCCCTCAAGAAGCGTCGCAATCGTGGACGCATTGTACCCGAATCGGATGGTGAAGATGATACCATGGATCGTACACCGCCACCATCTCCACCTCCAGATTCGGAGCTGGACTCGAATAAACGACGTTCGTCTCGCAATACGCAGAGGAAGAAATACATTGATGATGTCATGCTGCGCTTCTCTGACGATGAGAACTCGCTGCTTGTTGCATCTCCCGTGAAGAAGGACAAGAAGGGAGGTTCCTCCTCGGCTAATGCGGCCAATTCGAATGCAGGCAGTGATGTAGAGAAAGCAGAGCCACAATCTGGTGCCGAAGGTGAAGCGGGCAGCTCAGCTGGAGAGGAAAAACCAGGGGCATTGGCCACAGATGATACAAATAGCCAAATTGAGGCAAGTTCCAGTACATCCGCTGTAGAGAAAGCAGAGCGACAAAGCGCCAACGAGTCGGCGTCCGCTTCGGCGATGTCCTCCAAGCCGAACTATGTTTACATTAATACTGGCGATGAGGATAGCATGGTCGTGCAGTTTGTGCTCGCAGTGCGGATGGGTAAACGTGAGTTGATACCCGAACAACCCAAGGTGAAGACACCAGAGCCCAAGGCAGAGGCGGAGGCGACGGAGGAAGAGAAGCCTACGGAGTCCACAGAGAAATCCGCAGAATCAGCCGATAAAACTGATGAGACCAAAGCGGAAGAAGCTGAGAAAACAGAAGAAACCGCCAAAGTTGAAACAGCAGAAGAAAAAGAGTCAGAGGATAAGAAAGACGTTGAATCTGAAGAGAAAATGGATGTAGATGAGAAGTCAGACGCCGCAGAGAAAGACGTCGACGAGGACGAGGAGAAAACTGCTGAGAATGATGTGGATAATAAAATGGATGTTGACGAAGCCGCTGAAAAGACGGACGAAGAAACAAGTAAACCAGAGAAGTCTGAAGTTGAAGCTGAAGGAGAAGAAACTAAGGAGGCCAAGACTGATGATGAGGAAACCTCAGCTGAGCCAAAGATTGCCGAAGAGAAGAAAGACGAGGAAAACGAAGAAGATGGCGAGCAGGCGGAGAAAGAAAAGGAAACCGAAAAAGAGTCATCTGAAGCTAAAGCTGATAAAATGGATGTCGATACAGATGCCGATGCAGCAAAATCAAAGACTGAAGTGGCAACAGGCGAAAAGGAGGAAAAAGAAAAAGATGAAACCGAAGCCGAAGAAAAGGCAGAGAGCGATAAGCCTGCAACAGCAGAGAAAGTCAAGGGAGAAGGCGATGCCGAGTCTGATAGTGATGATAAGTCGACTAAAGATGGCAACGAATCCTCCAAGGAGGATAAACCCGAACCGGTGTTCATCGATGTGGAGGAATACTTTGTCAAGTATCGCAACTTCAGCTATTTGCATTGTGAATGGCGCACCGAGGAGGAGCTACTCAAGGGTGATCGTCGTGTGGCAGCCAAGATACGTCGCTTCCAGCAGAAGCAGGCGCAACAGATAAATATCTTTGAGAACATCGAAGAGGAGCCCTTCAATCCTGACTTTGTCGAAGTCGATCGTGTGCTGGACATGTCTGTTCACACAGATGAGAACAGCAGTGAGACTACCAAGCATTATTTGGTCAAGTGGAAGTCTCTTCCCTACGAAGACTGCACGTGGGAGCTGGAGGAGGACGTGGATAACGATAAGATCGAGCAGTATTTGCGATTCAATAAGATTCCCATGCGTTGTGAATGGAAAAGTCGCAAGCGTCCGCATCCGGAGCAATGGAAGAAGCTGGAGAAGACGCCCATCTACAAGAGCGGCAATAGTCTACGGCCGTATCAGCTGGAGGGTCTTAATTGGTTGAAATTCTCCTGGTACAATTCACACAATTGTATTTTGGCCGATGAAATGGGTCTGGGCAAGACCATACAGAGTCTCACATTTGTGCACTCAGTCTATGAATATGGAATACGTGGACCATTCCTGGTCATCGCTCCACTCTCTACCATACCCAATTGGCAGCGTGAGTTCGAGGGTTGGACCGACATGAATGTGGTGGTTTACCACGGCTCCGTGACCAGCAAACAAATGATCCAGGACTATGAGTTCTACTACAAGCAAGACAATGGAAAAGTGCTCAAGGAACCCATCAAGTTTAATGTGCTGATCACAACATTTGAAATGATCGTTACTGATTATATGGATCTGAAGGCTTTCAACTGGCGTCTGTGTGTCATTGATGAGGCGCATCGCCTCAAGAATCGTAACTGCAAACTTTTGGAAGGTCTACGCCAGCTAAGTCTAGAGCATCGTGTCCTGCTCTCGGGTACACCGCTACAGAATAACATTAGTGAGCTGTTTTCACTGTTGAATTTCCTTGAACCAAGTCAGTTTTCGTCGCAGGAGGAATTCATGTCTGAATTCGGTAGCCTGCGCACCGAAGAGGAAGTCAACAAGTTGCAAGTGCTACTCAAACCGATGATGTTACGACGTCTCAAAGACGATGTGGAAAAATCGCTGGCTCCCAAAGAGGAGACCATCATTGAGGTGGAGCTGACCAATATTCAAAAGAAATACTATCGCGGTATATTGGAACAGAATTTCAGTTTCCTTAAAAAGGGTACAACCTCGGCGAATATACCCAACCTGATGAATACGATGATGGAGTTACGAAAGTGCTGCATACATCCCTATCTGCTCAACGGTGCCGAGGAGCAGATTCAATATGACTTTAAGGCCCAACATGGTGAAGATCCTGAATCTTACTATAAGAACCTTATTCTATCAGCTGGCAAAATGGTTCTTATCGACAAGTTGCTGCCCAAGCTAAAGGCAAACGGACATCGAGTTCTCATCTTCAGTCAGATGGTGCGTTGTCTTGACATACTCGAAGATTATCTGGTCTATCGCAAGTATCCCTTCGAACGCATCGATGGACGAATTCGTGGAAATCTGCGACAGGAGGCTATCGATCGTTATTCGAAGCCTGGTTCCGATAGATTTGTGTTTCTACTCTGCACCAAGGCCGGTGGCTTGGGTATTAATCTAACTGCTGCCGATACGGTGATCATTTATGACTCCGACTGGAATCCACAAAACGATCTGCAGGCGCAGGCACGTTGCCATCGTATTGGACAGCGTAAGATGGTCAAGATCTATCGATTGTTGTGCCGCAACACCTACGAGCGCGAAATGTTCGATAAGGCATCGATGAAATTGGGTCTGGACAAAGCTGTTCTACAGTCGATGAACACGCACGGCTCAAAGGATGGCAACAACAAGCAACTGTCTAAGAAAGAGATTGAAGATCTTCTCAAAAAGGGAGCCTATGGTGCTGTCATGGATGATGACAATGCTGGAGATAAATTCTGTGAAGAAGATATTGATTCAATATTGAAACGACGCACCCAGGTCATCACAATGGAGTCGGAGAAGGGATCAACCTTCTCGAAAGCATCATTTGCCGCCTCAGGCAATCGTTCGGATATTACCATAGATGATCCTGACTTTTGGACCAAATGGGCCAAACGTGTCGATATCGATCCCGATGCATGTGAACGGGATGAGACTGAAGATCTTGTACTCTCCGAACCGCGAAGACGCACGCAGATTAAGCGTTACGGACACGAAGACGTAATGGAAATCAATTCGGAAGACTCGTCGAATGAGAACAGCGACGAGGAGGGAGGCATAGGTAACATTCTATTATAAATCTCTCTCTTACTCTCTTAGTAATACTTCCATTTTTTATGGTTAGGTCTTCGCTCCCGTCGTCGTAAAGAGAAACGCAACCGTGCGCTGGAGAAGAAGGGACACGATGAGTATATACCACGAGAACGTGATGCACTGGCCGCCTTGGGGCTGGAGGAAATACAGTATGGCAATTGGGCCAAGTCCGAGTGCTTCAAAGTCGAGAAGGGTTTGCTGTCTTTCGGGTAAGTTTATTAACTCTAAACAAATTTTATTCTAAGTTATTTTCTTCACGAATCCTGCAACGACGCATCACATTGCTCAATTTCATTTCCAGTATAGAGATCTTGCGTCTTAGTATTTTGTCCTCCTTCTCCAAACTGAGAGCCTCCTCCTTGCGTTCAATGTATTCGGTAATGCTGGGTGCCTCGTACTCCTCCAATTGAGTTCGTAGATTGTTCAAAATAACATGATCCTTTTCATTGTTACTCTGCACCACTTCGACCTCTTTCTCCAACTTGGCTATGGTGCGTGCGATCTCATCAGTGCGATTCACAACATTACGCATATCTGTCTCAAGATTCATCATTGCCTGTTTCTCTTCGGTCATGGCCAGCGAAGTCTTGCCCGTAATACCCTTTAAACCAGACATATGTGTGTTTTTATCCTCCAACTCGTTGATCAATTCGTTTCGTTTAATAAGTAATTTCTCAAAATCAACTGCCGTAAGAATTCCACTAAGATCGGCTTTAGTTATCAGATCGGCACGATGCATTTGACATGTCTCCTGCAGCGAGACAATTGTCAAACGCATTGTGCCAAGCAAAGCGCGTGCATTCTTAAACCAATTTGCTGTAAATTTACGTAATTTTCTCTCAATCTGACGCTCTGTAGCGTTTTCTAGAAACAGTAAATCCGCCTCATCGCGCATAAAGTGTAACATAAAGTTCTTCTCAGTTTCAATAGTCTCTTCGCTGCGAAAGTGCAACTCCTCGATCTTGGCGCGCAACTGCTTGATCTCAACGCTAGCTGTATGGGTAGAAATTATAATAAATTGAGATTAAAACAAATAACAAAAATATTAGTCGAGTGTGGTGGACATACAATAAATAATTGGATTGGATTAGGTCATTAACATGTTCATGAAATCCTGGTGGTCAGTTGGGATGCTTTCGTGCTTGTTCTTTTCATAACTATCTCCTTACTTTAGACTTACCATTTCGCTCGATGTCCAAGACACGTCGCTCCACCTCGGCTGCTGCCATCTCGGCCAATTCAGCTTTAGTCTTATAGTTAATCCTGTAATCGGTTAATTTACGTTTTTCTCCTCCCGACGTTCCTCCAGTGCTGCTGGCCATATGTGACATGGTCATGGTCATGGAACGTTTGGAGGAGTGACGACTCGAATTGTGTTGCAGACTTCCGTGTGGTGTATGCTTTGCAGAAACGGCCTGCTCTGCTTTCTTCATAAGCGACGCGCGACGATTACGCAAACCCACCAACAATTTTGGATCATTTTTCTCTAAGAAATCAACCATTATATGATTCTCTAGCTTAAAGTTTGCCAATTCGCGGTGCACCACTATAACAGTGCCATATAATTCTAATGCATCTAGTGAAGCAATTTTATATCGACGATCCCCCTCTGTTAGCTGAGCGACCTCATCGAGGAAATACTTAACAATTATATTCATAATATCCAATTCCTGTGGCATTTCATCAGGTGCTGGTTCGGGGGGAGCTCCAGGAGCTGATTTCGTCGATTTGATCGACTTTTTATCAGAAGCAATCGAATGTGTTGAATGGCTTATCTTGCTGCCCCTGCTGCCCTTGCTGCTCCGGCTCTTCCTCTCGCTCATCTTGAATTCGTTGAGTTCTTCTTCGTGTTTGTGATAAATATGAATTTATTCAATTCCGAGTTTAATTTTGAATTGTTCTTTGCGTTGTGGTAAATAAATATATATTGTAGATTTGTTAAGCATAGTCAACTCTTTTGACTTTGTAAATATGTTTTGGCTTAAATCTCTATATTCAATAAATATTCATATATATCATATTCATATATTTTCAGCTGGGGTCGCTGGTCTGAACTCTTGGAATTGGGACAATTTAAACGCGGCTGGCGTGACATTGATGTCGAGGACTGTGCACGCATCATTGTGAGTGTGATTCGATTTCAATCGATCCCAAATTTATATAAACAAATTTAATGATGACCAACCATGCTAATATTGAGAAAACTTTAGGTTTTCGCTGAGTAAAAACCAAACTTCTCAACCTGCTGAAATTCCTTAAGAGACAATAATGAGGATTCAATTATCAGTTCAAAACTAATCTATTTCATCTCTCTCTCCGTCTCTCCTAACAGCTGCTGTACTGCCTGCAAGTGTACAAGGGTGACGAGAAGATCAAGACATTCATTTGGGATCTAATAACCCCCACGGAGGATGGCGAGGTGCAGAAGATCAGCAGGGATCATAGTGGCTTACACAATTTGGTGCCACGAGGTAGGAATTCGAAAGGTATGGTAAAAGATACATTCATGCACTACAAACTGCTGCACGGACTTAGAGAGAGTTTTAAGAATTGAAATTCGCAACTACAAAAAAAAGAAGAACACGAGCTACCTTGAATTACTAAGAAAAAACTTGTATAAAATATTTTTTCACGGCACTGTTTCCGGGCTGGACTATCTACCTACTTTATAAATGTTTTCATATATCAATTGTAAGCTTCAATTCGGCAGTTTCTGCTCCTTCTGTCTTCTTATTTGGCAGCCTTGTAAAGTTTTACATCGAGTTCTTTATATATTTACCTGCCTTGAACTGACTGCATCAACTTCAAGACTGTCTGTCTGTGTTTAATCTTAACAAAGCTCTCTCGATCTTATAGTTGTATATATACAAAGAGAACATATATATATGCATTATATATCTTCTTCTATATTATAACTCAAAATTAGAAACTGATTTGACTTGACAACGACACGACGAACTGTAAAGAAAGATGAGACGAAGAAAAAGTGTGTGTATGTTTTGTTGCCATGCAATTGAATGCCTTTTACTATAACCTTTATAATTTATATCTAAATATATACATTCGTATCATATACTTTCTTAAATAATATTTAACATATTAACCATAGCTCATAGTCATCTTTTGTTTTATATTTATATTTAATTACTAATCAAAAGTGCATTTGTCATAGTCAATTATCATATCGTAGTATCATACAATAATTGATTAATATATTATATCACATTTGAGTTCTCAATGTTAATATTATATTTTTTAGTAGCTAACATGCATATACCATAAATATATCGTATCATATCGTGTACATAATAACTTATCGCTAACATTCAGTTGCCTTATCCATTGTAGATCATTTATCACCTTATCAAAGCGCAGATGAAGTTATCGTTTATGACAATTCACTCTGTGCTCCACATGAATTGCAATTGAATTTTCTTTGGTTTTTCTTTTAAAATTTACAGGACGCAATGGCGGTAAATCCAATAAGGAAATGGGCGGTTCAACCCCAGCGCCGGGCACAGCCTCAGGCAGCAACAGTGGGAATACAACACCAGCTCATAAGTCGGACTCGGGTGGCGATAAGGATGGAACGGCTGGCGGTGTCAGTGCCAGCGCTGTGGCTGCAGCTGCCGTTGTGATTTCAGCTCCGACCAGCATACACGATCCGAATCATTGGAGCAAAAAGGAGAAATACGATGCAGATGCCTATTTGGAGGGAGCCTATAAGAAGCATTTGGGCAGACACGCGAATAAGTGAGTCGTGTGGAATCGAATTTGTTTGAACTAATCAATGTAGATCAATTCTAGATTCGAATTTGCTAACAATATACAAATGTTCTTTTCTATCTCTTTCCTCCTTGTTTTGATTTGATTTTAAATTTTGTTTTTTCTTGATTCCCCTCCTTTCCCTCCCTCAGGGTTCTGCTGCGCGTTCGGATGCTTTACTATATACAACACGAGGTTATTGGCGATTTAGTGCAACAGATCAAGGATAATACGCCGATCAGGTAAGGCGTTTAACGTTCATTATGTTCTTTTATATATCTGTCATCATATCACATCATCATGATTGTTGTCGTTGATTGATTGACTGACTGAATTGATTGTTGTTGCTGCTCTTGCTTTTCTAGAGCGCCTTATTCGAGCATTCGTTATTTATTCGCATAAATATTTATAATATTTTTTTTTTCATTTTATTTATTTATTATTATTTATTAAAACTTGATTGTTTTTGCCATGTTTATCTAGTTTTTACTAACTAAAAAAACTGCCAATTTGTTTGTCTATTGCAAGTTTCCTTCACTTAACTGAAATCACATGAATCATTCTAACTCTGAAGACTGGAGATATCTGCTACAGATCTATCTATGCAGATCTCTTGCTTTCCGAGTTTCTCACACTTGCTCTCGCTGTGTCTCTCTCTTTCGCTATTGTTGATAACTCTTAACTAAACTAATTTTATGACATTAAGGCGATTTATTCCTGCTCTATCTCTTTGTATCGTAACTTTGATAAAGCGATATATTTGCAGATATGTTATGGTTCTCAGTAAAATTCATTTTAAAATTAAAATTCCGATTTGTGTGGCTGACAATTCTAAAAACAAGTAAATTTTTCTAAAGTAAATTTTAACCTATCTCTATATATTGTATATAAGAATAGATAAAGCAATCTGCAAATGTATTTCACTCGCTTCGGTACACCGAAGTAAATAGTCTTCTTGTTAAATAACATTTCTACTAACTTCCCGGAACCCTTTGAGTAATTTCCCCCCAACTCTTTACTAAATGTCGCAAAATACTCTCGATATCGAATTATTTCTCTCGATGTGTGTTTTTATTATGCACTCTCAATTCTTTTTGATGAATATTCTTATTGCTAATTTGAAATCGAATATATATACATATGTGTATGTGTATCTATAAACACACTTATAACCTTTGGAAATCACTACAACAACAACTATAACAACAACAACCACTACAACAACAAACAACAAACTACAACTGCCGCAGTATGAAAGCAAAGCAACAACTAGCACCCAGTCTGGAAAGGTAATATCTATCCACACACACCCACTTATCGCTCTCGTTCGTTCGCTCAACCGCCCGCACGCTCGCTCGCACGATCGTCCACCACGCCACGCCCATCAAGAAGCGAATAGGGAAATCGATTTGATAATCACATGCTCGCCCGCCTACCCCCCTCGAATACCATCATCATTAATCTATTCATCGATCAAAACGAATTGTCATCGACGAGAGAAAACGATATAAAACAAAAGAAAGAAAAAAAAAAACCAAATTATCTATGAACAAGAAAAAACAAGGAGAAATTTGATTTGTTTCCAAAATTCCAAATTTTTTCCCTACAATTATGGCAAATGTTTCTACAGCTCATTAACATATCTTGAGTTGCATTTTTGTAGTTTTGTAAACTGTGATAATCCGTAATAATCTGTAGCACAAATTGGCAATTAACAACAACAAACAAACTATTTTCAATTTTGTGATTTCATTTTAATTTTGATTTTATTATGCTTTTTTATGGTTTTTCTTAAAAAAAAAAATAAAACAAAAAAACTTAACAGATTCACTTCGAAAATCCCTCATCTAAATCTCTCTCTTTCTATTTCTCTGTCTCTCTTTATCTCTGAAAATATATAAATATATATATGTATTTGTATATGTGTGTGTATATCCAATCTGTATCAATCATCAATATAGCGAGCTTCCCATACGCCCGCCGCCAACGCCCGATCAAGTGCCATCCTCATGGTGGAATCCCATTTGTTGTGATAAGAGTCTTCTGGTTGGAACCTATAAACATGGCTGTGAAATGTACCGTCAAATGCGCGCCGATCCGAATCTGTGCTTTGTCACTCATGTGGGCGCCGGTGCCGGTGACGATTTGGCCGTCACGAATTTGCCGATGTAAGTTATCATCTTCTATAAGTAACAAATTTAGAGTTATTCCCTTGTCATTACCCCTGCGTCCCCCCATTACCCCCTCCCTCATAAACATTATACCGCTATGGCCCCGAAAATATAGTTTTTATTTAAACATTTATTACCATATCGTAATACCACATAAGCCACAAGTACTAACAACATTCCATACCAATTATGTGGAGACCGGTCTCGCGCCATGGAAGGAAACTGGAATACAATCAAACAGGAACATAAAATATAACTTGATGAACTTTATAAGCCTAACGGCTTATAATAGAACGTTTTGTATGAATTGAAGAGTATTCTAAACTGAAGAAAGATGGAAAGATCGAGAAACATTCATTTTATAATAAAAATTAAAAATACGATGTGGGTTACAAGTATTGTTCAAGTTGATTTGACTTTAAAATTGGTTCTTTTTATAAAGGCAATTTCAATGCCGAATCTCTTCACTCAGTCAAAATTTGTTCAACTTAATCATGCTAATAAAAAAAAAAAAAAAAAAAAAAAAAAAAAAAAGCAGTATTTAGGGTTAGTTCGATAAATAGGTTAAAAATAGAAGTAATCAATTTTAAAGTCTAATTTTTAAAAATAACGAAGATTATCAAGAGAAAATTAGGATCATAGTAAGTAATGATGGTAGAAAGTGAGTAAACATTTTAATAAAAAACAATTTAGGTTGTGACAGTGAACAAACGCGCCTAAGCAATCATCTAATTGTGTGTGCGAGTGTGTATGTGTATGCTCTGTGTGCGTGTTTTTCTCTGATGTAAACTCAGCTCTGTAGTTTATGAAATGATTTGCCTAGCTAATATTATAATGATCTATGACTGATTTCTCTTTTCTGTTGCTCTCGTTATAGAAATGAAGACGATGCAAATTCCAAGCACGATGACGGCGATGAGGTGGACGACGATGGCACCACCACAACCAAAGATTCAGACTCCACAAAACTGACGGGCGGCGATAATAAGGATTCGCTTGATCCAGAGCGTCCTAGTTCGTCGGGTAAGAGCGAAAAGAGCGATAACAACAGCGACGCCAAATTGAAATCCAAATCCAAAGCGAATGCGGAACTCGGCACGGCTGAGGGCAATGGCAGCGCCGTCGAGGCGGACCCACAGACAGCGTCAGTGGCTGGCAACGAATCGGCAAAAATTCAAGATCAAAATCAGGAAAATGATAAGACTAACGAAAAAAATAATGATAAAGAAAATGAAACAGAAAAAGAAAACTCAAATGAAAACAAAAAGAAAAATGAGCAAACCACGGAAAACGAAGCAGATGCCGCCGCTGCAGCAGCAAGTGATGCCGCCGACGCAGACGTCGCTGCGGCTGCCTCCGTTGATGCTGATTCTAGCTCAATGGAGACGGAGGCTGATGGTGCCACTGCTGCTGCTGCTACAGCTGGTACTGCTGCGTCAAGTGGTTCATTGGATATCGAAATGGAAGAGGTCAAGGCCGCTGACGCAGCCTCCTCGAATGGAACTGCCGCTGCGCCAGCTGATGGCGATGCCGATGATGCCGCTGCCATTGCTCCGGTCGAGACGACGTCGACGAGCGACGAAAAATCGTCCGAATCATGCACTAACAATGCCACCACAAATACCACCACCATCACCACCACCAAAACCACCACCACCACTACTACTATAACCACCATTACCAATCCATCATCCACCACTACCACCACAACAACAACAACAGCTACGACTGCAGCGACTGTCCCCGCCTCAGGGGCTGTCGGGGAGTCAGCAGCGGGTCAGAACTGCGAAAATGCTAACTCCAACTCAAATTTAGGCTTGGACGAAGAGGAGAGCGTCGCAGGAAGTTATCCACCCTCGACACTGGCCACCGTTGAGGATGCCACACTATGGCCATCGATGCAGGATCTCAATACACGATTGCGTCGTGTGATTACCGCATACCAGCGCAACTACAAGAAAGAGGAACTCAAGCAACAGCAGAAGGCCAAGGTAAGTGACCAAGTGACCTGCAACCTGTAACTCTCCATTCCATATTGCTATACCTGCCATATCCATTACCATATCCATAGCCCAATCCATTAAAACCAATCAAATGCATACAATGAAACCTTTGTCTGTCCTACTGTTCCTGTTGTACATTCAAAATTGTGGGTTGGGTTGGAACAATTTTGGGATATCTACACGATTCACACTATAATGAGCACTTGCAATTAGAGATAGTACAGCAAGAATGATGGAGGAAACGTTTAGCTTACAAACTATCGCTATTACTATCGATAGTATTTAATTGAAAGTTATCGAAATAATATCTCAAAGGTTAAATACAATCAGGAACTTGGTCCGCGCTTTTTAAACTGTCGTAACTGTCATCAAAATGGTTAAATACCTAGCAATAGTTGTATAAACTATTATTTTTTTCTATCGAGTAGGTTAAAGACCTAGCTTATAATCATATCGATAGTATATATCAATCAAACTAATGTTTGAATTCCGAGAAATAATCAGCAGCTAAGTTAAACTCTCACAAACTATTTGTGCAACTATGCTATCAAAGTGCTTAAATAGGTGGCGATAGTTTTTACCGATAGTTAATAAAAGGAGGAATATTAAACAACTTGTATTATAAACCAATGCATAATACTATCGGTTCTTTATATTTCTTTTTCTGTTAATTTTTGAAAATCTAACCTCAATTGGTGCTAACATATTTCCTTTAATTTCTCCATCATTCTTGCAATTTACCCACTATTTGTTATTGTCGTTTATTGTTTCGTAAAACCCTCAAAATTTGTAGTTGTCTGTCCTCTGTCAAAGTATGTGTAGTTTTGTTGCTTAGCTGTTGGCCGTAGTTAAAAACTTGTGGCTTAGAAATGTACAAAGTAGTTTAGAGTAGAAATCGACCAAACTGAAGACTGAAGACACAACTCTGACTGTCAGCGCGTGGGGAACTGTGTGGGATCTCCTTACCACCTCGTCCGCTCCCCTCTCGCGTTCCCTCAACCTGTTCAAGACAAAACCAACAGCTGATTAACAAAACTACCTACGATAAGGCATCAACTTCTCTCACCTGTCGATGAGCCCCGAAGCAGTTCTCTGCTCCCCCTCTGTCTCTCTATCTCTCCATTTCTTTCACACATTCACACACACATCCTTTCATGATTGTTGTTGTTGATTTTAACCGAGTTCTTACCAAAAAAAAACACCCACCAATCCTCCCATCTCTGCCTTTAACAGCTACAAGCACTGGTCTCATCGACACCGCCGCTCTCCGTACCGACCACACCGACCCTGCAGTCCATGCAAATGCAGATGCAGGGCACCGGTGGTGCCGGTGCCGGTGCTGGCAGCTCCACAGCTGCCGGTGGCGGAGGCGGCGGCTCGGTTAGCCAGCTCCAGCAGCAACTTGATTCGAGCAATCGCAACCTGCAGGCATTGATGCAATCGCAGGGTGCCAGCACCTCAGCAGCAGCAGCAGCGGCGGCAGCAGCTGCAGCCGCCAGTGGTTCTGGTTCATCGCTGCAACATGGAATGACGCAGCATCAGCAGCAGCAACATCAGCAACAGCAGCAACAACAGCAGCAACATCAGCAGCAACAACAACAGGTTGGTGGCACTACCAGCGGATCCGGCGGAACAGTACCGGCAATGCCCACTGCGGCCGACATAAGCCTCATGCTGAGTATCCTCAACACAACCGATGTCAGTCAATTGGCCAATTTGGATATCAACAAACTGGCCATGTATTTGGTTAGTATGAACAATGTACGTGAATTTCGACCAAGATGAGTAGTGACAACCTCCTTATGCGATGAGTACCAAAACAACCTTATAATATTTAAAAACCCCCCAACCCAACAATGAATCTTTTTAACAAAACATAACCTTTTAAATATAATCTATAACTTCTAAAAATACCCTATACTCAGACATTAATCTATAAAAATAACCTAAAGTCAGACATAACCTAGAAAATACTACCAGCCACCACCCTTAGAGGGCGAAATTTACGCATCCACCTCGATTGGCAACATCATGTAGCACTTAACGAACCCTCCCAGTCATTCTCAATAGACCATGACCAGACCAACCCACAGAAATCACTCAAACTACAAACCATACTTCCCCTATCTGGCAAGCACCACCCACTCACTACACAGACAACAACTTTTACCACATACATCACATACCAGGAACAAAAGTAACTTCGTCCAGTTGAGTCGAAACTAACCCCATCGTTTTTAGAATGAAAAAAATAATTACTGCTAACTTGCATGATATACTAACCAAATTTACCGATTTACTGATACTTCCATACAGACATACCATATACAGATACTGCTAAACGAATACATGTTATTGAACACATTTGTGTTTGTCTAACCCCGCAATAACTTACAATTCTTACTAACCTTGAGGGTTTATTACCGTCGTCTGTACACTTTATATTGTATATGTATTATGTCTGTCTCTACCTATGCATTTGCTATATATTTACACTTTATAACTTTGCTCGTTAATGGGCTCAAACTTCTACCTTAAGTATTATAAATTTCCCGTCAACTGGGAGATAACTCGATAACTTGATTACTTAAGAACTTTTTATTGTTATCAGCCTTGGGATATCTAAAGTTTTTTCAAGTGAACATCATCATTTTATATGTGCTGTATATAATTTATTTATTATTGAAACATTTCCAGCGAAAATATTTGATTTACCTAATCATATAAGCCTTGTTAAAAGTTCTACCTTGTGACTTTTTCTTCTACCCTTGTCTTAACCTAACCTCAACTTTAATGTGATACAATTTAAAGTTTAACGCAAGATCTTGATTTAATCATATTAGCCTTGTTAAAGTTCTTCCTCTGACCCTTATCGCCTTGCCCTGCCTTAACTTAACCTCAAATTTCCGCAGTTATACCCTGGGGTGACGGCGCTGATCATGAACAAACAATAAGGAAGGGAGTCAAGACCGGTTTCAACTGGTTCCGCCCTCTGGCATTCTATCATCCCCTAACTTTGGCGTGCGCTAATTTAGTTCGAAAATGTGCGAATGCGAATTTAGTTTATCGATGCCATGAAATCAAATATTTTTCTACATCGCTAAATATCATAAAAGGGGTAAACGAAAAGAGTTAAGAGAGCAAAGACGAAAATGAAGCGGAATAAAATAAGTTACACCCACTGTACGAGAAGGTGGTGCTTATAACTGTAAGTGTGGGCGTATGTGTCGGTGTGTCTGTACTTCCGAATGTTCGAACAAAAGCAAGCGATGACAAAACGAGACACACAGTGCAAAGAGCAGAAGCGTGCAAAATACAAACACACAAAAACACGAATACAAATACAATCACACTTATGCTTAATTTATGCAAAATAAAAGAAATACACATCGCCGCATAGAGCAGCCGAGGAGCAGCGCCCCGTCGCGTCGTTCGACTTCGAGTCGAATTTGAAGCCATCCCGAAATGTGGTGCACACGAGGTGATGCTCCAAGTAGGGTGGGGGGAGTGGTGAGCGAGCTGCTGCGTCGCGAATGAGCAGCGAAACGAGCAAACGAGAAAATGTCAAACCACTTTGCACACTCGGCAACAGCAGCCGCCCCAAAATGTTACCTCCTTTTTGCCACCTTTTCCTCTTGTGTGCGCACAGTGGTAACCACAGTGCCAACTCACATCTCACACTGGGGTCAAATTATGAGTGAAATTTTACAACAACCTGACGCGCATTTCCCACTGTGCGATGTCGACGACGCCATTATCAAAAGGCAAAAGCGGCGAACGCCAGCGCCATCAATCAAAGCAGCAGCAACACCAACAACAACAAGAACAACAGGAGGGGAAGGAGAAGAGCAGCAACAGCAGGCAGCGTCGCGACGTCGACGGCAGCAGCAGCAGCAGCAAGAAGAGCAAGCAAAATGGTCACAGTGCCAGGCAGCAAAGTAAAGCCGCATTATGCTCTTATTGTTGTTGCTTTTGTTGTTGCTGTTGTTGTATTGACGAAGTAAAGTTCTTCTTTGGTGACGATGATTGCTGCTGCCGCGGCTCTCGAGTCCGACTGCTGTTTGGGTATTGGTATCGGTATCGGTATCGGGTGGTTGTTGTTGTTGGTGGCTGTACTTGTGCGCTGCTGTTGCCCTCTGAGTGTGTATTAGTTTACCATGAGTGCGCGTACTTCTGCTGTGTGTATCTATGTATATCTGTGTGTATGTGTGTGTAATTTTACATTTTACTGGATTTATCCAATGTTTAATTTTTTGCTTCATGCCTGCGCCCACCCAAATGTCGCCGCCGCTCTCCGACGTCGCCGTATCGTGTCGCTCTCACGGGGCGGCGAGCTCGTGGCGATGATGGCAAAGGCGACGACGGCGAATATGTGACTTGAATATGGTGACCTGTTCCGCTCCTCTGCTGCTGCTGCTGCTATTTCCTCTCGCTCTTGTCTCTCTGTCTCTGTCTCTCTCTTGGTTTTGTGCTTCTTCTGTTTCTGCCCGCGGCGCGTCAATAAAAAGCCAAAGCCTAATTGTGCTCATTTGAGCTCATCGCTCTTGTTGCTGTTGTTCTTGTTGTTGTTGCTGCTGTTCTTGTTGTAGTTGTCTGCTCCTTTTCGCTCGACTGTTCGTTGAGTCGTTGAGTTTCGTGTTCCTTTTCTCTACTGCAGCCACCGCAGCAGCTTAAAAGAATTTTTTGTTATTCCCTTTTTTTGCATTTCGCAACGTGTATTTAGAACACACACAAGCATAGAGAGTTAGCTTTCCATAAATGTGCATGTGTGTGTGTGTGTGATGTGTGCAGGTTTATGCTCTGCATGTATGCGTGTGTGTGTGTGTGTCTTTCTGTCTGTTTTGCCATTCCTTTTGCGCCATCTTTGGGGTCTAGTTTGGATTTGCTTGGATGCTCCTCCTCGGCTCGCATTGCTGACCGCTATTCGATTTATTATATTATTAGCATTTGTTGCCTGTGTCTTCGCACAGTGGTACGCATTGAATTAGCATTACACACGCACACACACACGTTACTGCAAAGTGGCCTGATCACTGCGCGTGCACTATTCGATTTACATATAATTATGTGCACAGTGGTATGCATAACATTTGCACTGCACATGTGGTTTTAACCACTGTGCGTGTGTTATTCGATTAATGATTTGATTAGCGTAGGATGTTGCATCTTCGCACAGTGGTGCCCATAGCATTTGCATTGCACACACAGACAGAGACAAGTGCAAAGTGGTTTGACCACTGTGCGTGTTGCGTCTCACGTGTTGCAGCTGCCGCGTCGGATCATTCGTTTCACACCTGTCAGCCATAAAGAATTCTCGAAGCATTCTCAAAAACTTGCCCAGTGTGCAATGGTCAGTTTCAGTTCATCAATATAAGTGCACACACACATGCACATACGCAGCTCTGCATGTGTGGGGCGCTGCTGCTGCGGCTTCTGCTGCTTTTGTTGTCTACCTGCTTTCTGATTTAGTTTTGCGTTACGCTTTAGTCAAATTTACGACATCCAAACACACATACACATGTGCATAGAAAAATCGTCGCACAGACACATGTCTATGGTACACAGTCTCTGTCTGTGTGCGTGTGTCCACATGCACATGCACATGCTTTCAATCGCAATCGTAACCTCTCACGTGCTGCTGGCAATTGCTCTCTCTTTCTCAGAGCGACGATGATCATGCAAGAGAGTGAGCTTGGCTCCACATACGTGTGTGTGTGTGTTAGTCATATGCATTTGCTGAAGATGTGTCCGCTGTCGACGTCACCGTCATCTTCATCTTCGTCGTCGTCGTCGAAGTCGATTGGCAGCTTGTTTTGTGTGTTGGTGGTGGGATTGTTGTTGTTGTTGTTCTTATGGGATGTGTATCTCTCTTTCTTACAGATTGATTAATAATCTCGTTTTTTTTTTGTTTTGTACTCTCGCGCTCTCGCAGCCGCAATGGCTACGTGCTTATCGCACTTTAGTGCAGTTTCTATCTTTCTTAACCTGCACAAGTGTGCCTATGTGAGTGTGTGCAATTTCGTATGTAAATTGACTACACATGTCAAAGTTTATAATAATTAAATATGTAATCACTTATATGCTTTGTTTTTCATTGTCCTTTATCCGATAAATTTTTCACAAGTTTTCTATTCTCTTCTCTATTTCGTACATATCTGTGTATGTGTGTGTGCATATTTTGTACCTGAATTTTAATCCATTTCTCATGGCGCGCATGGCTGGCTGCGCTATTATTTTATTTTATCCCTTTTACGCTGTGTGTCCTTTGCGCCAACAACAACAACAAGAACATCAGTCGCAGCCGTCGCTGTCTCTGCTGCTGCTAGCTCTGCTTATGCCTTGTCGTCAACAGTTTTTGTGGTACATTTGTTTCATTGCTTGGCTTTTTTGCCGTGTATGTCATGTATCCCCCTCAAACTGCCTTCTCCCTCGCACACACAAGTTGTGTGTGTGCAGGCTCTGACTCTGGCTTTGCCTTTGCCCATTGCCTTTTGGTTACATTACACAGTTGACACAATGTGCGCTGCCTCCTCTCATTCTTCTTCAACTCGTCCATCCAGTGCACAGTAACAACAACAACAACAACAGCAGCGGCAGCAGCACTCCTCACACACACATACGCACGCACACAGACACTCTGAAGAATATTATACGCTCTCATTCTCTCTCTTCCGCTATCGGTTGCGCTCTCTCGCGTCCAATGCGACGCTCTCTCTCGCAGTCGGCACTGTTGGCACTGCAAGTGACGCTTTGCTGTGCCTTGCCTTGCCTTCCGCTCATTCACCTCTGAGGACAGCCTGGCCTGGCCTGCCTGCCCATCTCATTCATATTCACATTCACCCAAAACGGCGTTTGGCTTAATCTCACGATTGTTTGGTTTCGTTTGGTTTGGTTTTTCTGCTCTGGCTCAGCTCTGCCTCTGCTTGTGTGTGCTCTGCTCTGCTCTGTTATGGGTCTGCTGCTCTGCTCCCTCGCTCAATAGTAGTTGCCTGCGCTGTTGTTGCTGTTGTTGTTGGGTTGACTAGCAGCGACGACCTCTCCCCCGTTCTGTGTTCGTCGCCGTCGTCGTCACCGTCTCTGCTGTCGCTGTTGCTGGCTGATTCGCATTCGATTTTAGCTGCTAGTGCCGCTGCCGCCGTCGCTGCTTCCGTGCGCGTATGCGTCCCCGTTGTGGTCTCTGTGTGTTTCTCAGTCTGTGTGTGTGTACGTGTGTTGTACGTGTATCTGGGTGTCAGTGTGCTTGTGTATATTCGTTTCGCTTGTGTGTCTCTCTCGGTGTGTGTGTGTGTGTGAGGAGTGTTTCTTGTATTTAGTCCGCAATGCGCTCGCTCATTATTTGTTTGAGCGCCGCGGTGTAAAGTTGTAAAAAGTCCAAGTGCTTGAGCAGCAAACGCATCCATATCCAAACATCGTCGTCGTCGTCGACGTCGTCGTAGTTGTTGTCGTTTTCGTGTCGGGGTTTTCGTATCGGCGCGTGTATCCGTCTCCCTCTATCAGCCAACGCCGCCGCTCTATGCATATGCATGCATGTGCGCTTGTGTGTGTGTGTGTGTGTGTGTGAAGAAATAAAAATAATCAAACGAATGGAAAAATGTAATTGCTGAGGCAAAAGTAGACGACGAGACGAGAAGAGTAGAGAGTAAGAGAGCGGCGAGTGCTACAGACGCTGCCGTCTCTGCTAGCGTCGTCGCTGTAGTTGACGAAACACAACAACAACAACAGCACAAGCAACGTGCAAATGGCAAATGTGTCGCCGTCGCCGTCATCGTCGCAATGAATGATAATTAGTGCTTAATTAAAATCAATAATGTCGAAATCGAAATCGATTTCAATATTTGAGTGTGATATAATTATAAATATATCGCTAGCATATGCATTGTAATATGCATTTGCATATGTGTCCGTATGTGTGTGTCTTAGTGTTTTTGTTGAGTGATTTATTGAGAATATAACAACAACAACAACAACGACATCAACAAAATGGAGGTTATTAAACCCATGGATTTTAGCAGCTTCTCTGCATTCTGCGAGCATCTGAATAAATCAACAGCCGCTGCCACAGCGGCGGCAGCGGCAGCAGCAGCAACAACAACAACAACAACGGCGCCCAGTTTAAACAATGGCATTTATTTGGAGGTAAAAACTACAGTTGCAAGAACAACAACAACAAGAATAACAACAAGAACAACAATGACAATGACAATTTATTATATCAAATTTGCAAAACTTAATTAAAACGAAGGCAAAACGGCGAATGAATGTGAATCTGAATGTGAATATGTGAAGAACGTGAATGCAAAGAATGCGTGCAGAAAACGTAAAACGAATAAACCGAAACCGAAGCAGCGAACGAAGAAGAGCGCGAAGCCAGCGAAATAAAAGTAACATCCCAAGCACAACTTCAAAGTAGCAGCAGCAGCTGCAGCAGCTGCGAGAGGGGAGGGGGGGCTGCGACGTCGACGGTGACGGTGACGGCGACAGCCGCAAGTCGAACCTCGTTGCAAAGTTGCAAAGGAGAATACAACAAAACAATAAATTTATGCCTATAGATTTCACATGTAGTACGAACCGTTGCCACTTATACGGGGCATGTGTAACTCACTCGCTTAAACTCCCTCCCCCCTTCCTTCCGCGCACTCTTTCTGTCTTTGTCTCGCCCGCTCTTATTTACTCGCGCGCTCTCTTGCGCACACAAACACTCACACACACAAACAAACTGACGGTAACCAGTTGTCTTAGTGTGAGAGCGCTCATTTAAATTCGTTTTTCCGCCTGTCTTCTACCCCATTTCCATTCCATTTCTTTGGCCAGTCTCGCCGCAAGTCAAGCTGGGGCTGCCTCCGTCGCTGCTTCTGCCGCAGTCGCTGCCCCAGTCGCTGCTTTTGCTACTTACTAATAATCATAATCAATCGCTCGCACTTGTATCGTGCAAAATGCACGAAGAGGGCGCGAGAGGCAAACGGTGTAAGAAGAAGGCGAGCTCTCGAAGGTGGAGGAGGAGGAGGGGGCGAAGGCGTCGCGTGTCGCCTTCTGTCGTCGTTTGCGCAAGTGAGATGGAGCTATGAATAGTTGTGCATGGGGGAAGAGGTTAGACTTAGTTGTCGTTTGTTTTTGTGCCCCTTTCACTCTCCCCACTCACTCACTTCATTTCGGATATCGTCGCTTGTTTGGAATTTGTATATGAAAAGCCGTTAGTCTAAACAAAGTGTAAGAGAGAGAGAGAGTGAGAGAGCTAGAGCGAGTGCTGCCAACCTGCGCCAATTGGCATCCTTGAAGGCAAAGCCAGAGCTGCCAATATGACTGAGAGCAGCCCCCGAGGCACTTGACTGCCAGGCAAGCACAAGCAAAGGCTAGAGCGGTGTTTGCAGTGCTCTGTTGTTGTTTTGATTTGCATTTCACACACACACACACAGACACCCACACACATGCCTGCTAGCTAGTGTGATTCTTTTGCAACCACCTGGCAACACTGGCGTAGAGGAGTTGTTGCTCAGTCGCCATTATTATTATTATTATTATCATAACTAACTATGGTAGGAACAGCACTGAAGACGGCCCACACACACACACACGGCAGCAAATGCGACCATGTGTTTGTGTGTGTATGTGTGCAAGTTCTATTTGTATTTGTGCAGAGAGCGAGCTCCTTTCGCTGTTGTGGGGCAACGTTGCCTGTGCAATTGGTCTCGCAGGATTCATTTGTTTGTCTCCATTCTCCGTCTATGTCTACTTCTCCACCTTCGCATTCGCCTTTACTTTAGCCTTTGCCACTGCGTTCTCATTGTCGCTGACATTTGCCCTGTATGTATGTGTATGTGTGTGTGTGTGTGTGTGCTTGGTGCGGTGCTAGTCGCCTTCGTTATTAGGGGTGTAAAATGGATTTTTTACTTTTATTATTATGATTTTATTGTATTTCGAGTTTCTGTTCTGTTTTCTCGCTTTTGCTCGTATTTAGTCGTCGTTTGCCATTGTGTCTCTCTGGTTTTGCCCCCTTTGCTTTGCGCTCGCCATTCGCATTTTGTAATTTTCGCAAAAATTCGTAGAATTCAAAAGGCAGACCCGCTACGGTTACGGTGTCATCATCAACCCCCACTATAACTACCACCCCAGCACCCACCCCTTATGCACATCCCGTTATGTCTCTGCCCTATGATGATGATGGCGATGTCGAAGAGGGAAAGGAGGGAGCACTGTCTAAAACGGATCGGGTATCCGCGTTGCTTTATGTCAAATTGTGCAAATGTTCGTAATGAATTTACGTTACAATTTTCCATTTTGGGTAAACAATATTGCACATATTTACCCACTGTTTATGTATGTATTGTCTGTATGTGTGTATTTGTATTGTAAATGCTGTTGTCGCTTATCTTATCTTGTTCGCTTGTTCGCCTGCGTTATATACTATATACGCCATGAATGGTTAACGATTGTCAAGTAGCGCTAAGATTATATGTATGGGCACTTCAAGTTTCCCGATGATGATGATGTCTCTTTAATCTATTAACAACAAGCTACTACTACTACAGCTGGGAATCAAGTTGAGTCATTTATCTCAAGTTTTATATAATCAAGAATTACTTAAATATCAAAGTGTACAATTCGTAACTGTAAAAACTGTCGACTGAATAACTATTTATTACTGATAATTTCACTGGATTAAATACTGTCAAGGGTATTTTGTGGGAATTCTCATGCGATAAGGCATTGAGAATGATAAGCAGAGTTCTGCGAGTGCCTAGTACTGAGAGATGATCTTAAACGAAAATAACTTTTTATGATTCATCATAAATCGACATTCCACGCTTCACGAGCTTAGCTTTTATAGTTCTTAAACCAGTAAGAACGGCTTGGACTGTTTAAGACCATAGAAGCTACAGTAAAGTGTGCTCGACTGTGATATACCCCATAAAAAATTAAATAACATAGTTATTCACGATAAAATACATGTACATTTCGTGGCAAATAATACCCTTCTAACCTAAATTTAATGGGTATAAAATGACTATGATTCACGACAACATAAATCGACAAGTTTACGGTCTTCTGGTGCTTAAAATATACTAAACTAATAGATAACAAATCTCATTCCTGAACAGCACAAACTAATTGTATTAAACATAATCTTAATTTACTAATTTGTACATTATCAAAACACTTGACAGACCTCCCCCCGAATCCCCTATTCCATTTTAATCGCAACTCTTGATTATAATAGAATCCCTTCTCACCTTTTCCCCCTTTTTGATATTGCAGAAAATGGAGCGCCAGGGCAAAATGGAACTGGCGGCCAAGGAGCGTGAGCAACAGCGCCTGCAGCTGATACCCAAGAAATGGAATCGTCGTGAGGAATATGAATTCCTGCGCGTGCTCACCGGGTATGGCGTCGATATGCATGTGAATGCACCCAGTAATCCCGACTGGACCAAGTTCAAACAGATGGCACATCTGGAGCGCAAGAGCGATGAAACGCTAAGTGATTACTACAAAGTCTTTGTGGCGATGTGCAAACGTCAAGCGGGACTTAAGTTGAATGAGAACGAGCGCGGGCTGGAGGGCATCATTGAGGAGGTTGAGAAGGAGCACGCCAAGTTGATATTGGATCGTCTTGAGCTGCTTGCCAAGCTGCGTGAAATCTCCCGAAATCCTCAACTGGAGGAACGTCTTAAGCTGTGCGCCATGAATGCCGACACTCCAGACTGGTGGGAACCAGGACGACATGATAAGGAGCTGATTGCTGCCGTGCTTAAGCATGGTTTGTATCGCTCCGAGACGTTCATCTTCAATGATCCAAACTTTAGTTTCTGTGATTCCGAGAAACGTTTCATACGCGAACTTGAGGCACAAATACAACGCACCATTAAGTTGGAAGCCTTCAATGCTGAGGCAGAGAAGGCAGCGGCCGCTGAGAAGGCTGCAGCAATTGCTGCTGCCGCCGCAGAGAAGAAGGCTGCACTGGCTGCTGCCGCTGCTGCAGCTGCCGTCAAATCAGAGGTAATCGATCTGGATGATGAACTGCTCACCAACGACAGTGTCATCAAGAAGGAGACGACGTCACCTGTGAAGACTGAAGCGGAGCAGCAGAGTCCAGAAAAGAAACCAGAAAGGGAAACTGAGAGTGGCGATGAACAGACAAAGAAAAAGGCGGAGGAAGTGGAAGCCAGCAGTGAAAGTGCCGATAAGGAAGCGCTGGATGAAGTCAAGCCGCTGCCCGAAGAAGCTTCCAAGGAAAGCGATGCCGATGCTGAGGTTAAAGCCGATGCAGAAGCCTCCACAGAGATCAAATCCAAAGACGAGTGCAGAGGAGAAAATGGATGTTGATGCAGAGGAACCAATTGCCGAGAATGGTCAGGAAAAAGATGCAGACAAAGCAGAAGCTGACAAAGATGAGACGCCAAAGTCTGAGAGTGATGAAGTCGTCGCCGAAGAGCAAAAGAAGAAGTCAAGTGAAGATGAGCAGAATGAGAGCAAAATGGATACGACTGAGGCAGGCAATGAAAAGGCAGACTTGGCCGATTCTGAAGAAAAGCCAACAGAAGTGAAGGCAACAACAGAAGAAGCGACTGACGAGGAGCGTAAAGAAGCGGCTGTTGCTAGCAAAGCAGCTGAAGCAGCTGGCGAAGAAAGCGATGCAGTCAAAGAGCGCTCCAGTGCGGAGCCAGAGAAGGAAACAGCAGAGCCAGAGAAGGAGGAGGCAGCAAAGAAGAGCGAAGCTGCTGAAACTGCTGTTGTGGAAGCACCTGTTGAGGCAACAACTGAGGCAGAGCCAGCGGCAAAGAAGAGCTCAGAGAAGCAAGCGCAGAGCGAGCAGGAGATACTTGACTTGGTGTCCGCTGCACCCACAGATCCCGACGACGATGAAGTGATGAAAGAGAAGGAAAAGGCCGTCGAGGAGGAGTGCAAAAAGCAGGCAGCCGAGCTGAAGGCACGTTTCCCCGATCTCGAAGTGATTCAACCCGCTGCTGTTAAACAGCAAAAGCTGGAGAAGCCCAAGCTAGAGATGTGCATGATTCGTTGGTTCAAGGACTTTGCCCTGGAGCGTCGCATGGCGCACATTGTGTGCTGTGTGGAGAACAACAAGTGGCCGGTGGACAAGCATTATAGTGCCTTTGCTGGCATTAAGGGTGCCACGGATCTGAACATTGCTCTGCACGAATCCATTCCTCATCTCAACAGCATCGAGCGACGCTCGACGACGCCGGATGTGATTACCATCACCACAGATCAGGGAGTCACGAAGCATCTGCAGGCATCGCAAATGCAACAGGTTGCTAGCAATGCATCTGTTTCGGGTGCATCTAGTGCAACTGGTAATTCTTCGGTGGTGCTGCCACCGGTGGTTAAGGCGCCACAGACAGTGACGCCCACCTTACCAGGTCTGGATGCGAATAGCATCAATGCGGCTGTGGCTGCTGCTGTTGCGGCAGCTGCCAGTGGAGGCAATGCTACCTCCCTGTCCGCCCTGCTGCCGGGCATGTCTCTCAGTGCAGCCACGGCGGGCGCTGCTAGCGCTGCGGCGGCAGCTGGACTGAATGCATCAGGATTGAATGTGCCCAGCGGCATTGGTGGCGTCGGTGTTGGTGCCAGCTCCAATGCAGGCAAGAAACGCAAGCGACACATTGCCATCGATGTGGAAACGGAGCGTGCCAAGCTGCATGCGCTGCTGAACAGTTCGTCAAGTAAGTGAATCCCCATTGAATCCTACACTACATTCACTTGCAACATCTTTTAATATCGAGTTTTCTTTTCCTCTTACAGTGGCGCCCAAGGATTGGGAAAGTGAAATAGCCAACATGGAGGCATTAACCGGTACAGGCGGTCGTGGTGGACGTGGTGCTGGCTCTGGTGCGGCCTCCTCGGCTGCCCTGAGTGGCATGCAACCGCCGCCAGCGCATCAGCATGCCTCGCTGTCGCGTCAATCTTCCGGACAGTTTAACAAGCCCGCAGTGCCGGCGTTAAAGACACCGCCACCATCAATGGGTGCACCCATGGATCTGTCGTCCAGGTAAGCAAAATAATCATATATAATCTCAGTCAACATAATCTAACTATTCCTTCTTTCCACAGTAGTTTGCCCAAAATGAACATGACGGAAATGCTCAAATCAGCGTCCAGCGCTGGCGCCATTGATCTCAGCGAGGTGCAGGATTTCTCAATGCCCTCAAAGAAATCCAGTGTGCATGCGGCGCTTAGCTCCGCCTTCCCATCCATGGGCAGCAAGAGCAAGCTGGACGACACGCTCAACAAGCTGATGAAGAAGAACAATTGCGTAAGTATTGGAAAAAAAAAATCTCTAGATCTTCATGGATTTAACTTTTCCTTCTCCCTCATTCCTTACAGACCATAGAGGAACCTGTGATTGGCAAGGAGAAGAAGCGCAAGAAGCTCGACGAGATCGTGTTGGGTTTGTCGGCTGCCAAAGAGCAAAAGACCTTCCCCGATCCATCGTTGCCTTCATCAAAGAAACCACAAATTCCGCCCAGTGTATCTGTGACGCCCGCCAATCTGCAGGCGCCCAGTCAGCAGCAATCGAATCAGAAGCCATTTACCATCACTGTTACGACAGTGCCCGGAAGTGAGTTTGAGTCTCTGCGCTTTCATTTCTAATTCCCGCCCAGAGTGTGCACAGCAACAACAATAACTAATGCCAACACCAACTCTTTCTTTCTCCCCCTCTCACTTTTTCGTTTCCCTCTGCAGAATCAAAGAGCAGCCAAGGCCAAGGAAGCGCAAGCGGCGCCAGCAGCTCATCGGGCAGCGGCCTAAGCGCGCTGCAAAGCATGGCAGGCCTGGGCGGTCTCTCGAGCAAGGACAGTCTCAATGCACTGCTGGCACAGACCATGGCCACGGATCCACAATCGTTCCTCAAGCAGCAGCAGAAGATGATGCAATTCCTGCCGCCAGCACAGCGCAAAGCGTACGAGAATATGTTGGCCGAAATGGAGCAGGCAATGAAGCTCAGCTCCAAGTACAATTCACCACACGATGTCAAGGTAAACAAGTGGCTGTCGGACATGACAAGTCCACTAGGAGATCAGCTCAGCATTGACTATGTCGGAGCAGGCAGTGGTGCGGGCAACAGCAGCAGCAGCAACAGTCGACGTGGCAATCGTGGACAGCAGAGCAGCAGCGCGAGTGCACAACAACAACAGGCGCAGCTGCAGAAGCAGCAGCAGCAACAACAACAGCAGCAGCAACAACAACAACAGCAACAGCAGCAACAACAACAGCAGCAGCAACAGCAACAACAACAGCAGCAGCAACAGTCGTCAATGTCAGGGCCGCAGGGCTTAACCGGCGAAGAGCCCGTGCCGGTAATCAACAAGCAAACAGGAAAACGACTCGGCGGCAACAAGGCGCCACAACTGAAGCGACTGATGCAGTGGTAAGTGACACGAAGAGAGGTGACCCTCCCCTCCATAGAGCTCTACTAATCTCAATACCTTCTCTCTTTCCCTACAGGCTAACTGAAAATCCCAATTATGAAGTGGATCCCAAATGGCTCGAGCAAATGCAGAATCCCATGTCGGCACCATCGCCTAAGCCCAGCTCCAATGTTATGGACAATAGCAATAGCTACGGATCGAAATCACATGGAGGTCGTCCCTCGTCCAACTCAAGCAACACGTCCTCCAGCAGTCACACACAGCAGCAAAGCGCCACGCAGTCGCCGGCGGGCAATTCAAGTGGTTCTGCCAAGAAATCATCGCGTCAATCACAGTCGCAAGCATTGGATCAGGCTGCACTGCAGTTTGGCTCACTGGCTGGCATTAATCCCAGTTTGCTGGCCAATCTGCCTGGCTTGGGCGGCTTTGATCCCAAGAATCCGTTGGCTGCTTTTGATCCCAAGAATCCGCTACTCTCAATGCCTTTCGGTGGCATGCCCGGCATGGGTAATATCCCAGGCTTGGGTAATCTCAACAATATGAATCTGTTTGCCAGTCTGGCGGGCATGGGTGGCCTAGGGAATCTGGCCGGCATGGATGCCCAATCGCTGGCTGCGCTCATGGCTGCTGCGGGTCCAACGCTCGGCGGCCTGACAGGCACAGGTGGCAGCACGGGTGGGGGCACCGGCAAGAGCCAGTCGCAGTCCAGTGGTGGTGGCAATTCATCGAGTGCCACTTCATCCTCATCTGCTGCGAGTAAGAAGAAGCAGCAACAGAACGAGGCTGCACAGTTAGCAGCTGCTGCCGCCGCTGTGAACAGTGGAGCAGGAGGTGGAGCGGGTGGCAAGAATTCAAGTGCTTCAGCATCGCAACTTGCCGCCGGTTTTCCGTTCCTCTTCCCGAATCCATCGCTGCTGTATCCCCCAATGGGTCTTGGTGGTCTGAATCCCTACACGCTTGGCTCCAGTGGATTGGGCTCTGCCTACGATCAGCTCGCGCAGCAATACAATCTGTTGAATGGCGTCGCCACCTCATCGGCAGCGGTCACTGGTTCCACGCAATCCTCGAAATCGCATCAATCGCAGTCGAGCAAATCGAGCAACTCACGCGCCTCCGCCAATTCAGCTGCCAACTCGGCGGCCAGCCTAATGAACGCCATGGCCAGCATGGGAGGCGGCACTGTGACCACACCCTCCTCGACCAGTTCCAGTCGCAGCCGCCAGAGCAACAGTCAACGTAATTCCACCGCTTCAGTTACACCCAGCGCCGCGGATATGGCGCAACTGTCAAGTCTATTGATGCCTGGTGCAGATCCACATCTGCTGGAGTCCCTTAGCCGCATGAGCAGCATGGATCTGGCGCAGGCAACGCGTCTTATGAGCTCCCTTGGCATGCCACCACTGCCCACGCCCAGCAGCTCGAACAGCACCAGCAGTAGCAGTTCCAGTGCGGCCAGCAAGAGAGCAGCAGCAGCTGCTGCAGCCAGCGAAGCATCGGCCAAGGAGCAACAGAAATGGTTTGAGAGCCTCGCACGCGGTGCTCTGCCCACAGATCTGGCTGCACTGCAGGCCTTCTCGCAGGGCAAGATGCCATCAACATCATCCTCGTCATCGATCAGCGGAGGTGGTGGTAACAGCGGCAGTTCATCTTCGGCCAGCAAGAGCTCCAAGTCGGCTGCTGCAGCCGCTGCAGCAGCAGCCGCCGCGGCAGCTGCTCAAATGCCACAGATACCTGGCATGTCCAGTGACTTCTCGCAGGCGCTGCTTGCTGAAATGGCTGCACAGGCGATGGCAGCCGCGGGCGGCTCGTTGCCACTCAGTGGTCCAGGTTCGCTGGCCAGTCTGGCTGGCTTGACCGGCGGTGCCTCGTCCTCAGTGGGCAGTTCCTCCGGCGGTGGCGGCGGTAGCAGTAGCTCCGCAGCCAAGCGGCAACGGGAACAGGATGCGTTCAAGCAGCAAATGGACTTCTACACCAAGTCGCTGGGACTGGGATCGGGCATCTCACTGATACCCACCTCATCGGCCAGCAGTGTCAGTGCAGCTGCAGCCTATGCCGCTGCTCTGGATGCCGAGCAGTTGCAGCAGCAACAACAACAGCAGCAACAACACAAATCGAAGCGTGCCCGCAGTGAAATGCATCCGACAAAGGATGAACTGGCCGCAGCAGCCTTGGCTGCAGGATTACCTCTCAATTTGGGCGCCAGCATGAGTAGCATTGAGAAGAGTCTACGTGGTGTGAGCACCTCGAGCAGCTCTTCAACGCCAGTGCCAACACCAACGCCGGAACAGGACAAGGTCACATTGACGCCCCTGGGCAGTTCAGGTTCCAGTGGCGGCGGCGCAGCGGCATCGAGTGCAGCAATTGCGGCGAATCTGCCATCGCAGACAACCATCACCATCGCGCCACCGATCAGCAGCGGCGCCAGCACCAGCAGTGAGCGATCCGAACGCAGTGAATCACGCATCTCGCTGACCATCACCAATGCAGCCGATGCGGCCAAGTTGCCTCCACCTTACGAGGAGGCCGACGAGCTCATCATTCAGCCCATATTGAAGAAGCCAGCGGCGCCTGGTAGCAGTCATGGTGGCAGCGTTGAGGATCTGGATGCAAGCGGCGGCGGCGGTGGCAATTCTGTTGCAAATCTAAGTGGCTCCAGCGGCGGCAGTACATCTGTGGCTGCTGCAGCGGCAGCCGCCGCCGCCGCGGAAGAAAGTCGTCGCTCCTCGAATCGTCTAAAGCGTCCGCGCTCGGGCACTGAGCATGGCGGTGCCTCGGCAGCGGAACAGCCGCCGGAAAAGCGTCGAGAGCTGCGCTCCACGCGGCACACACGACAATCTGCAGACGCTGCAACGCTCAACCTGTCAACGGGAAGCGAGTCCGAGGAGCGGAATGAATGAGTAAAGCGAAGCTCCTAGCCAGACGACAGCGCCCCCCTCCCAGCGGGCGCCCGAACCAGACAAGGCAACAGTAGCAACAACAATAACAAGAAGAAGGAGAAGGAGATAAAACAAACTCAAAAGCAAACCAGCAAAGTAAACAAAGCAAGAGGAAGAGGAGGAGGAGGAGGAGGAGGTCGAGCAGCAGCTGCAGCTGCTACGGGCAAAATGAAAACAAGGCTAAGTGTAACAAGTACGATGAGAAGTACGAGAGCAACAGCGAGAATGCGAACGAGAGCAGCAAGAGGAGGAGGAAGAGAAAGAGAAATTGAACGAAGAGGAAGAGGAGGAAGAGCAGGAGCTAGAGGAGGAGGAGGAGCAGGTGGAACGAGTAGTAGGAGTAGTAGATCCCTTAAGCTTAAAGTTGTGTAAAGTATAAGTAAAGCATAAAGAGAAACAAACAAACAAACAAATATATATATATAAATATTATATATATAAAGTACATATATATATGATATATATATATAGCAGGTAGAAGAGCCAGCGAGGAGGATTGGGATATTGCTGCTGTGCCAGATAACTTGCCTGCGCCACATTGTGTGGCATCTTTCCGCATCTATACAGCAAACACTGCTGCAAATCGTTTGCTGTCGCAAGGTGCGGAGATGATGCCACACAGTGGCAGGATGATTGACTGGCCATTTATCCCAATCTTGCTTGACTGCACGGCTGAACTACATTGAGCATCAGGTTGTCTTGCTCCGTCGCCTCCCACCTTGCCCCCTGGTTCACGCACTGCTGCAACATGAGCGTGGCAGGAGGCAAGCGCATGCGGAGGTGACGGGGCAGCAACAGATGTCTCTGTGTAAGGTTCGTATATTAACGAGTATATTAAAAAAGCGCTTATAATTTAATTGTAAAACGGGGCAGCAGTAGAAGCAGGCTAAGAAGAGGAAGAGAAAGAGGAAGATGTGCCCCCGCAGATATGAGTAAATTGGTTTAAATTATTGCAAATTATTATCTGTATCTGTAACTGATAAGCAAAAAGAAACGGCAAACAGCAAAACTAACTTAAAGAACGATTCGATTCGATTGACAAATACACACACACTCACACACACACACAACATACATAAACACACTCATACACACACACACGCGCACAGGCAGATACATACACCTATTTTAATGTATACACATATAGTTATATAGAATTAATTGGGTTCAATGCTGTCGTCCTTCACAAGAGGTAATCTTAATCACAAAAACAAAAGCAAAAAGAGAAAAAAAGAGAAATCGATAAAAAAAAAAACCTGTACATATTTTTAGTATCTTTAAAGGCTCTCGCGTGGAATCGCCCCCGATTCCTTCATTCACAATTTCTCTCATAGTTCTCCCCCGCCCCCCACTTATTATTTGTGTTTTAATTTAATTTTACTATACTTTTTTTTAATTATGTGTGTATGTGTATGCTCTCCCACCCCCCCCGCACGCACATTTTGTCGTCCTGCCTATGTTATATTTGTGTACTCGCAAGTCCTATCTATACAGATCTATATATATATCTATATATATATAGTATATATATACATGCATATATATAATATACATACATACAAAAATTGACTGTTCGTCGTCAAATCGCTTTTAATTTTTAATTATGTAATTAGTGAACAATTTATAATATTCTATTTGATAAGTTTTAATTTGTATTTTGTATGTTTTTAAAATGAAATTTTTGTGAACGAAACTGAAACAAATCCAACCAACAACCAACCACAAAAACAACCAATCAGAAGAAACATGGGAAAACAAAAAAAAAAAAACAGAAAAGAAAAAAAAACTATTTAATTCGAAAAACAAAAATAGAATTTTTTAAATTAAATCAATTATTACCTATGTGTATGTACTATATGTGTAATTGGCGCAGCGTACATATATTGATATATTGATTGGATGCATCAACTATATAGAGAATCAAATGCAACAACTATTTTGGTTGCACTTCGATACATTAAAGAATAGAAAAGAAAGAAAAGAGAAAGATGAACCGTTTGACAGTTGCACCAATACAGACAGAGAAAAGAGCAAATAACAATTTAAATTTAGAGATGCTAAGTATAAATCTTAATTAAAGTATGATAATTACAACACACAACTACAGCAAACAACAAGATAAATATATGAAAAATAAATTTCCAAAATTAAAACAAATACCGTGAACATTTTATTCAACAAGTGTGGGGGGAAATTCTGATAAACTGGAAAATGGGGGAAAAAAAAAACGCAAAGCCACATTCGACTGGGCAGTGTTGGCTAAGGATGGTTTGATATATCAGCAATGGCACGAGAAACTATATGGCTGATAGGCTGATATAAACATATACTATATATGTATATATATAAATATATATGCTATAAATGTACCATAAAAAGTCTCTCACGTTCCCGCTTGTCTTCCTAGGAACCTTCGTTGGAAATGTAAGTGTTTTCCCTCAGTTAATGTCTTTTATGCCAGACCCAGCCCATAGATCAAACTTGGAGCCAATAAATATTTAATAACATTTACGTATGCAGTATGGACAAATTGACGTCAATTTTAGTTTGCTTTCATGTTGTTTTTACTACGCAATTCATGGATTTTGGATATAAGTAGGTGTGTAAGTATGTATTGGTATATTATTCAGTATATGTATGTGTGCACGCAACTATGCTAGTATTTTCACAGTAATCGAGTTGAACTTAATTAGGGGGGCAACAAAAGCTGCTTTTAGCATTATGTGATAACTGACAAATCATTTCATAAATTGACATACTAAACAGAGCTAATTCTAATTGATACGTATGCGAGCCAAGTTCGTTGCTCAAAATATCAGTAAAAACTTAGTTTCTTTTTCATTTCTTTTTTGGGATATCGATTGCTTAAGCCAATGTGTGAAGGATTAGGGAGGGGCATGAACAGGGGCCGGGGGGTAGTTTAAGGAAAGAACTTACAATAAATACAAAAAGTACAAATATGTATAATATACAATATATAAATCTGTGTTGGTTTTTTTCACGTTTTTCGTTTTTTTCAATTAAAGCACTGTACCAGTGAACGCCCCTCGGTAACACCAAGTGGGCGTATCACCTTGATGCGATAGTAAACTTTGAGTCTTAATGGCTACATCTAAATATTTTGCGCATGCTTCGCCGTTGGCTTTATTGTTGCTATAGCTGCTCCGGCTTAAATGTGACCTAAGAACATCGAGATCTCGCATGCCTCCTCTAGCAGTTTCTGCTGACGTTCCTTCTCCTCTGGTCGTATCTCGCCCAACTCATCGAATCCATCATCCGAATAGGCTGCCTCTTCGTCAGGTTGTTCACCAGCAGCCGGTGGCAGCAATGGTTCTCCAATGATTTGTCGTATATCATTGGGCAGTGCCTCGGAGGCCTTCAGTTGCAGATAGATGGCCTCGGCCGTTTCCAGTGTGCGTTTCAAATCGATGGTGCCGGTTAATTCGTTGACATGTTTCAATATCTCGTTGAATTCGTATTTCTTATCGATAATCACATTCGTCTCCTGATCCAAAATGGCCACAGAGAAAAGCAGATGAAAGTTGGCACAGGGATAACGTGTCCATAGGCATTCCCACAACTTGAGCACGTCATCATTGTCCAGCTCACGTTTGTACCACACGAGCAGCCAGCGAAAACAGAAGTACATGTTATCCGAATCATGGCTGCACATGTAGTTAAAGAGCGGCGCATTTGCCACCTCCAGCAGGCGACGCAGCTGAGCGAACTGTGTCTTCATGCCGGCCTGATCCATGTCAAAGTTGCTGAACACCATGTCCATAAAACCGACAAAACACCAGAAGGCATCGACCTCATTCACCTGAACCTCCAATATGGGAGCCAGCAAATCGGACATGCCTTGCACATATCCCAAATCGAAATTGTACATAACATAGGTCATCAGAATGCCACCAAGTAGTTCTATATTGGGATTATCCTCGCCAGCAAAGAACTGTTGTGTGCGATCAGTGCGTTTCACATCCTTCTCGATTTGGCACTTGCGATCTCGATAGCCACTGAAGTTCGCCTCCTGTGTGCTGGTCATGGCCAGCCATTGAGCTTTCATTTTGTAGTACTCCACGGTCTTTTGTTTACGCATCTCAATGCGCTCCACATACGTGTCGCCCCATTGATAATAATTCAGCAAAAATTTCCATACCTCAGCGCGCAGGCTGGGCACAATTCCACCGCGAAAGATAAGCTCCTTAATGCGCGCGCTGTCCAAAATGCGACCATCGGGTGTGTGGAACTCAATCCACTGCGATTCACTGAGCGGTAAGCCTAGAAAAATGTGAGAATAATTGATTAAGTTACTAACATTGAGTAAAGTTATCGTTACTTACCACGTTGCACGCTCTGGCGCGCGGGCAGCTCATTGACAATCTTCTCAACCTGCGCATTGAGGTTCTCCAGCTCACTGTCCGCTGGCGACTTGTCGGCACTCTCCTCGCGACTCTGGCTATTGGATGAGCAGGCGCTGTTGGTGCTGCCGCTTATCTTAATGAACTGATAGTTGTTATCCGGCGAGGTTTTGCGATCGCCTGGAATCAGTGTGTTTGGACGATTCTTGGGCGAGCGCTGAAACGACGGCTGTACATAGTCCGGTATGGTGCCCAAGAACCCGACCAACTTATTGGGCAGCCAACTATCGCGTGCCAGCTGACTGGCCTTGATCTCACCAATATCGAGTTCAGCGAATGTTTTCTTCAGCTTTTGATTCTCGGTGTTTAGTATCGCATAATGTTCTCCCCAGTTGCGGCTTGTCTCGGAGCTTTCAATGAAATGCTGTTGCTGCATGGAGAGCACAAAGGGATCTGCGTTGCCGTGTTGAAAGAAGAACTCGCAGTGGACGCTATTATCGGATTTACGCAGGAATCTTATTGTCTGCCCACGATGTCGCACCTCAACGGAGGCCAATTCATCTAGTGGGGCACGCATTATTCGAGCACGACCTGGTACCACGACGCTGCCATTGCTGCCCATTTCGGGTGGCTTCGTATTGAAGGCGTTGCACTCAGAGGTGGTGCGAGTACGTCCCGATATTCTATCAACTAGTGCCCAATCCCCTTGATCCTGGCTATCATCGGCTATTATTATGCTATTATTGGGCTGCCATTCCACGTACAGGCAGCGCTGCGGCTGGGTGTACTCCACCAAGGACAACGAGCCACTGGTGTTCAGTTCGGAAATATGTTCGGCATTAGCCTTTTTCAGCAATACACCGTCGTGGGTACATAGCACCTGGATTCGAAATAAGAAACATATAACGGCAATGTGCGACATGAGTCAGTCGTGTCAATAAACAATGAACAAAGACTTTTGGCGACGTTTGACTTACGTTACCAGTTCCCTGGGGTAGCTCGGGTTCCGATCCGCTGCTGTTGGCTAGAATATCATCGCCCTCTTGGGATTCGTTCAGCACGCCCAGCTGTATTTGCTGGCAGCGCTCATAGCGCACCGAATCGTTCATATCGACCACGCGTTTTGTTTTGTCCAATGCTAATAGTAAATTTTTTCAGCGAATTATTACGTTCTAGATATAAACAATTGAATTTCGCTACGAATTTGGTGTGTACACACTTACGCTGGCAGCGCTGCCAACCTGTGCAAAAGCTAAGCAACACTTATTGAAGCTTATTACCATTTTTACAAAAGTTTAATAAAACAAATGTTTTAGTTTTTGAAATATTTAGTGTGTATATTTGCAATAACTAAATTTTCAAAATATAAAAATGCACTTTATTGACTTTAAATAAGTATATAAATTTCTATACCATCTGATTAGTATTTTAGTGTATTTCACATTAACCTGAAAATGTAACGGTGCAACTAAAAAGCTTTTTCAATATTCATTTTGCATTTCATTGTCTTTCTGTTTATGCATGTGTGAAAAATTTGGAAAATTCTTGCGACACAATTTAAATTTAATCGCATCATGGCCACCACAAATTAATTCGAGAACGAAAGTGAATTTGCACCCTACACCGAATGGGACCAGGCATATATGACAATTCTATCAATGTTTGTCGATTGCCTTACGTAGCGTATGCCGGAACTATCACGTTCGGTGATTATTTGAAAATAGGCATTATGTATGTGCTACATATTTATTTTTTCTCGAGTTTTGTAAATATGTAGATTAAAAGTGCTCGACACTCTCGTGTGTGATAACTCTGTGTGTTCTCGGTTTCCGAAGTGCCGTTTACCCATAGCCGAATGACAATCGCCGTCGCAGCGAGAATTCGAAAACATCTTTGGCTAGTTTTGAAAAGTGGACGAACGTTCAGTTTGCATTTTGCGAGTACGTCGATCGAAACGTTTCGCTTTGTCGTCGTTTTTTTATTTCTTGTGATAAAAAAAGAGAAAAACATTTTGGGAAAATTGAAACTAGCTACATATTTACAGGTGGGTATGTTTTTTTCGTATTATCCCTGGACCATTGACCCACTGTGCGAGTAGCTAGAAAATACCGTTGGTTGCGCAAAAATTTCAAAATTGTCATAGTGAAAAACCGTTTAAGCAAAGACATCAATTAAATAATACCAAAAACAAGTCTATTGTTCTCTCTATTGTGTCATGTTGAGATTATATAATGCAATGTTAGCACAAAAACACCTGAAGAATATCAACAACATTTACATCGACTTCGATTCGGTTGCATTAAATATAAACAAAGGTTCGAATACAGTCGGATGAACGGATTTATTCATATATTTTGTGCGTACTTGAAAATTAGCTGAGAGACGTAAACATATTTCGTTTCGAAAACAGATTTATATATAAATAACATAGGCTGATATATGTATTTATGTACAGTTGGACATATATACATATGTATGTATGTATATTGAAATAATGACAACAACGGCCAACAGGATTTTTATCAATGAAACTCAAAAACTCTAAATATATTCTGTAATTTTGAATATCTGTGTTAATTGATCAATTTACAAGCCTATATTAACATCATTTGATATTTAAAGTTCTCTCAGTTCTTATTCTCGATCTCCCTCTGTCTCTCTCTCTCGTTTCTCTCTTTGTGTGTGACACAGTCAAATGTTTTTCGTTTATCGAGTAAAAACAACGGCAACAGAGCAAAAAACATGAATATTTTCTCGGACAGAAATAGCGCCACCCACCTAAAGTTTTGAAACTGAATTTGAATTGCCTTACAGCGTGCGCGAGTACGGGGGCATTTCTGGCCCGATTGGCTTAATTAGGATGAGCAATAGCACACACACACACTCGTACAGAGGAGGGGGTGTGCCATGATAATTTATGCCATCGATATGCATTCCGTTTTATACTATAGTTTATTTATTTTTTCTTGCAGCCATGGAGAAATCGTGTCGTCCCAAGCGGAATCGACGTCACAGCAGGTGAGGAACATTGAATGATCCCCCAATATCCCCCTATTTACCCACTATTCTCTTGATTTATAGGCGCGCCTGGCCACCAGAAGATGATCAGCATCAACCACGGGCTGCCAAGCGTTTGTTCACGCCGGATATAAAACGCATGCTCAAGGATTGGCTAATAAGGCGACGTGAGAATCCCTATCCCAGTCGTGAGGAGAAAAAGAAACTGGCCCTGGAGACAGGTCTAACGTACACACAGATCTGCAACTGGTTCGCCAACTGGCGGCGCAAGCTAAAGAACTCGGAGCGCGAGAAAGCCAAAAAGTCATGGGGTCATCTCATCAAGAACTACAACCACAATGCACGTGGCAATGTGGAGCAGTTTAGCATCTCGTCGGAGGACAGCATTTGGGAGGAAGAGATGCGTCCGTGTGCGATTGAGGATTATGATGGCGAAGATGACGATGAGTTGTCCAGCCGCAGCACAGGTAGCGATGGAAACGGCAACAATGCCTCCACCTCCACATCCTGCTCCGTGGCATACAAGCCCAACTTCTATGTCGAATCCACAGTCATGTCAAGCCAAGATCGTGTGCCCATGCTGCCAACTGTGCCAGCAGGCAAAGCCAAGTACAAGCAACAGATGATGGAAAAGTATCTGCGAGACAGCAATGCTCAGGATGAGAACAGGACGAACTGCAGTACCAGCGAGAGTGGCAATGGCAACCAGCTGAACAAGTGGCTGGAGAGTGCGGCCAGATTCACGCCGGACAGGCACAACTATCATATCGAATGGAATATGAGCAGGTAAAGTGGGAGTGCATCTTCATCCGCAGGTTAGATTGATATTTCTTGTTCCTCTCCAGACACAAGTGCGGGGGAAGCCTGGAGCGTCCAATGCAGTCACAAGTGCTGTTCACTAGCGATGCCACAGCTGCTGCACGCGGCGAGCGTTGGTTGCTTCACCACAAAGATGAACTCGATGCGGCTGAAGCGTTGGCCAATCTGGCCTTCAATTGCAGACAGCGTTGGCATCACATGACACATGCCACGATCAGCTCCTAAAACCCAAACTGACGACGCCGCCATCATTCCAGCAGAATATTCGGGCCGTTGGAAAAGTGCAATCTAGTTATAGCTCTAAGTTAAAAGACAAATGATTATTATTTGCTGTTATTATTATTACACATTATTAACAAGTTAACAAGAAGTTACGTCGTCTGGGCGGGAGTATCGTTCTTTGTCTCATCTGACGTGGTGGCATCGCCTTTCGCGTGCACGTCCAGCACCTTGACCAATTGCACTTGATGCGCCTGCAGCTGTTGCACCACCGTGCCAGCGGCCTGGTTGAGCGTCTGCACAAGCTGTGCCTGTGCCACTTGCAGGCTGGGCATCTGGGCAAAGGCCATCAGCTCGTTGCGGCTAAGCAGCGAGTTCTCCACGATGCCGCCCAGCAGCACCATTTGTGGAACTCTGCGTGTGATGCGGAGCAATTTATTTACATTTTGTTGATCCGGCGAGAAGACTATGCAATGATTGGAGTGAAACAGCGGCAGGATGGCTTCATATCGAGTACCTTCTACAGCTTGCCCAATGATCTTGCGACCGTAGGATTTCAAGTGCAAATTCTGTTTGTGCAGATCCACTCGGACGCGAAAGAATTCGTCTGCCGATATCGAGTTCAGGTGGAAGATGGCCACCAGGCGAGAGTGATCCAACCAGTTGCGCACCTCACGTGCTATGATCGCATTATAGGGATTCTCAATCTCCGTTGCCGTACGCTCTGCACGCGACTTAAAGCAGGTCAGCGCCTTGGGTGGTTCGGCATATTTGGGTTGCGTGACGGCAATAACCCTGGCACGCTCATAATGCGGTGCCTTGGGCCGTTGTATGTTAATCTTTCCACGATAACGCAGGAACTGCATCAACGGCGTACGCGCCGTTGCCAGTGGAAGGCCTGCAAAAGGGAACGAGGGGTAAATAAATGAATTGTATAACCGCGCACAGCTGTTGATGCCGCCACTTGAATGTGTCTTGCTGGGCTTTTGCTGCACGTCTCTTACTTTGCTGCACAATATTAGCCATGTCTGCAGGTGAGTGGTATTTTCAAGACGGTAAACTCCGTCTTTTATTCAGTTTTCTTTTAATATTTATTTTTCAATTGTTGGAATCAACAATTCGTTCCGTGTGCTTTTCGATTGTTGCGATACGACCAAAACTTATCGATAAATAAATATTTATACAGCGCCATCTATGTTGTGTTGCGTACACATCAGCTGTTTGTGGTAATTAAATACTCGCTGTTAATGTTAAATCGCTCTTAATGTGCATCCACTTATATTCCACAAGTTCAACAGCAGTGAAGCGCCATCTATTGTGTAATATTTTGAAACTGTAAACGCCAGATGGCGACAGCCACATTGATAATATCAACTTATTGCCTGAAAAACTTAATTTTAAATTAAAACAAATAACTATTATTTTATAGCAACCCAATTCGTAAGCAACCATAAAAATTAAATTTTTCATTCAAAATTTGAAGTTACTTAACAAGTACACCTATTTCAAAACCTCTTGATGGCGTTACGTTTAAATATTGAACAAAACTTCCACATAATGCATAGGTATAGAATTTATTTAATTACAGGTATAACATTAACATCTATATATATGTATATATATATTTATGTGTCGTGTGTTTGTTTATTTATATATATAAGTTGCATTTCGCTAATGGATTTTCGTGGGCTGGATAACGGTCTCTATTGAGGAACCAACAACTATTGTGAACGAACTGGGAACTGAAGGGGGGAAAAATATTATTGAAAAGTGAATGGATATAAATGAAACAAATCGTTTAACAGAAAAAGTTTATTGAATTTGTTTATTAATTCACTTAGAAATAAGTGTAATTTAATCGGTTTCTTCATCGAGTAACTTAAAAATAACTAAAAATGTCTTAAAACAATAGCGTTTCATCTGATTTTGTTGTGTTACTGACAAAATGTTTACTTGCGAATTTGTTTTTTGTTTTACTTTTTTTACTTTTTACTTCTGAACTCTCTTTCTTCTTGCTTATTATATCTCTCGTTCATAATCGTACCTTTATCGTGTTATATAATGTACAGTTAAGTTTTAAAACATACAACTAAATACGCGCTAAACACTAATTAAACTGTATTTACATGTACATGAATTATCGTTTTAGACGCTAAATAATTTAAATATATATTTTACAGTTTGCTTTTTCGTCACATAATTTACAAGTGGGCGTGAAAACGTTTAAGTTTAAGGAGTGTACAGAGGGGGTTTCTTTCATTATTTACTTGTTGTTGTTTTCTCATATATATATTTATAATGTATGTGTGTTAATATGTATGTGTATTGGTGTCTGTATAATGTGTGTGTGTATTTATAGTCAGCAGCAGGCTTAAAATATATGTTTGTATGTATTGTATGTGTCTATGTGTATATGTATTTATGTTTATATATATTTATAAATACGCACTACGATCTACTGCCTGGCAGCTTACAAAGTTTCGCGCACAAGAAACTAAAAATCATGAATAAATTGATAACAATTGGGGAAAAGAAACACCGTTCGCGCTTAAAAACAGTTCTGTGTTCAATGTTGTTGTTGTGGCAGTGGTGGTGGTGTTGTTGTAGTAGTTGTTGTTGTTGTCGCGAACAGATAACTCTAGCACATTGGCAACAACAAAAGCATAGAAGTTACTTTATTGTTGTTGTCCTGCGCTCTAATTGAAGTAAGGAAAAGACGAAAGCAAACAAAGGAGAAAAAAAACTAAACTTGTCTCTAAACTTTAAAATATTTGGCTTAACATATTTGTATATAATAATTAAATAGTTCCTTTATGTATATGTAGGTATTTATGGGTAAATGTTTGTGTGTGTGTGTGTTAATGTATGTACTGTAATTGTATTGGTAATCGTAAAAAAGCCTCTGGGCGCATCTTTAAACCTAATTGTGCTTGAACAGCAGTTGGCGACAGGCGGCGCTCATGGCGTTCTTCGGGTCTATGCGACACGCTAGAGTCACCTACGTGCCACTTGCCACGTGCCACATGGAGCCGAGGAACAAACATATTTGAAAATAATCGCGAAAACTCTCGAGTAAGTTAAACTACTTAATTAATGCGTCGAAACTTTGTAATATGCGAGCAGTAACTGGGAGGGCGCATATGGGGGCGTGTTCTCAGTGTATTTTGGTGTATACAGATGTGTTTGCGTCTCTGTGTTTGTGTGTGTGTTTGTAGTTCTATGTGTGTGTGTGTGTGTGTGAAGTAGTCCAAGAACAATTTTCACCAATCCAAAACTTAAACGTGTTTTTGCTTTCCTCTCTCATTTAGGAATAGTAGGTATATATGTATGTATGGTAGTAGTATGTAGTACAGTAAACAGTTAGGTTTTTAAGCTTTTCTTTCTTTCACATTCCATTTCGTTTTGTTTTCTTTATCTTTATCTGCATCTTTCTTTTCTTTCATATTCATTTTTAAATTAAGCAAAAATAAAAACTTTCTTGAGATCAAACTTAACGATACTTTGCAAGCTTTCAAAAAGTCGGGATAAATTAATTGTTTATGTATTACAGCAAATAAACAAAATGTTTGACAAATATTTTAAGTGTGTTTACGTTTTACATAATATATTAATTTTTAGGAAAGTTGAGGAGTAGATAGGGTAGAAGGGGCGATCTGTTAATGTGTTGTATTGTGAATTTACAATGGATCGTAGTCGTGATGGTTTTTTATTCCATTTGAATCATTTGATCTTTAACTGAATGAATGTTTTCTTTTTTTCTCATCCTCCTCCTCTTGTCTCTTGCTTTTCTATATAATTCAATAAAGTTTGCATATACTTCTGCTTCTTCTTCTTCTTTACTTGTTTGCTTTTTAGTTTGTTTTTTCTTGTTTTGTTTTGCTTTTTTAACTTTTGTTTTGTTTTACTTTCTATTTAAAATTACTTAAAATACTAGAAGAGCGTAACTTGTTTTTGTTTGTTGTTCTAGTTGGTAGTTCTTGTTGTTGTTGTAGTTGTGGTTGTTGTTGTTGTATTATTGGTTGGTTTTACTTTACATGTTGTAGTTGTAGTTGTCATTGCTGTAATTTAGGGGGTCTGTGCCGGTGGTGTTTGCTTGAAAAGTCAGGTATGTATTGGGGGTAGTATAGATCGGGTTGAAGCCGCCACCGCCACCCCCGGTCACTCCGGGTTAGACGGTGGCAATGACAATCAATAGATGCGCCAGTTCGGCAACACGATTCTTGAGATCAGAAGCAGCACGCTCCAGATTCTCATTGGCAAAGTCACAGGCCGGGAATATGTGCACCACATAGGCAGCCTGCTCGCTGCCAGGCACCGGTATATTCACAATGCCGGCGGCCATCTTCTGCTGCAGATATGTGATGAAGCCAGTCTGTAGATTACGCGAATGCTGCAGCACATCCGCATGATCCCGTCCACATGGCAACGCCAGCAACATGCAGTGTTCTGTATCGACCTGGAGAAGAGAGATAAAGTAATTGGTAAGTAAAGATATATGGACACGTAATGAGAGCAAGGGGACTCCTCTCTACATACCTGCATCTTCTTGGCAACACCCTCCAGTTGCGTTTGTTCCAGACGCATGCGCTGTGCAATGCGCAACAGCGGCGTTGTGCTCTCCGTCAGCGCGGGCAGCGCGGCACGTGCCACATTCGGATTGCCGTGCACAAAGTGCATCTGCACTGCCGCCTGATCAGTCTTCAACGCCAAAAGACCTTGCCACATGACCGGATAGCGTTGCAGCAGTGTCACTAGTGAATCACCTGGTGGAGGTACAATGCCTTGCGGCGGTGGTGTCTGCTGCTGTTGCTGCTGCTGTGGTGGCTGCTGTTGTCCTGGCATTTCAATGCCACCGTGCAATATATGCTCCTGTTGCTTGGCTGTAAATTGTGCACAAGGTTGTTCAGGGTCAGTATTTCTGTTCATCCAATTACGGACAGTGGAGAGTTGTCCCCTCATCGCCGGCAGATACTCACCAACTGCTGCCACCATCGAGAGTCGTTCGTTCTCACGTTCGCGTTGTTCACGCTCTCGCTCCAGTAGCTTGGCCTGGCTGGGATGCAGACTGGGATGCGTGCCCGGTTGCACTGACACCGATACTGTGGCACCGCCACTAAGGTATGGACTGCCAGCTTGCGGCGGTGGCACCACAACACTTATGGAAGCCGCACGATGTGCTGGTGGTGGTTCTAGCTGTATGCCAGCATTCTCATAGTATCCACCACGTTGAGCCATCTCGCTGAAATGGGCGTGCGGTATGCGTGTGTTGTGCACATAAACCTGCGCCATTTGCGGTGAGTCTGCAAGGGAGGAAGAGGAGAAGGATAAAGCATCTTTCGAGGGATCAATCAATTTATTATTCTTACCTGCTGCTGTGCGATCTTGCGGACTCTGTAGACTGTGCGGCACACTAATGGTGCGTGGTGGTCCACTGCCAGGACGACGCAGCTCAATGGGCGCCCCACTGTTGATCAACTTGTCGTCGTACTCCCCGCTGCGCATCAGCTGGTGATGCTGGAACAGCATAGCAGCCACGCCACGGAAAGCAGGATCGTTCTGTAAGAAGAGGAGAATTTGTTGTTAATTAAATTGTACACACTCATGTATATTAAATGTTAATTATGTGTGTGTTAGTGTTGCAGTTCAAGCTGGACGCGACTTGGGTTACGCTACTTCAAAGTTCCGCATGTAAAACTTGTGCATTACCGGTGTTATGGGCGATGCCTGCTGATGCGCTGGCGGTGGACTCTGTGTACGCCTGCCACTAACATATGCGCCCAGATCATGCTGCGTCCATTTAAGATGAGATTGAGGGATTATCAAGTAAGTTAGTACAGTATTAAGATTAAGTTAAGATAGAAGTAGAAGTTGAAAAAGACTAAGCTACACTTATAAGGCATCAACTTGTGTGCAGAACTTACCAGGCTGGCATCGAAGGGCGATACGCCGGGCATGCCCGGTGGCAGCACCAACGGCGATACACGCGGCTGACCTTGTGGACTGATGTTTGGTATTGTGGTGCGCATAACTGTGGACAAATTGACGGGCTTAGTTGGGCACAGTTCATCTGTCAATTGTTTCTCAATTTGCAACTCACCTGCAGCTGCGTTGGGTTGTTGCTGTTGCTGCTGCTGGCCTGGTTTCATTGGCGGCGGTGAGCCAACAACAATACTGCCAGGCAAACCAGGTTGACCCTGCGCCTGTAGATTGTGCACCACCGGGTTGGGTTTCACAGGTGGCGGTGATGGTGTCAGTTGATGTTGTTGTGCTTGCAGATGTGCTGGTCCAGGTTTGGCTTGCAGCAACAGTCCCGGGTGCGTGGGCATCATGAGACCATGTGGTGGCAATTGCACAGGTGTTGCTGTCTTCTGCTGTTGTTGCTGCACCGCCTGTTTGTAGAGTTGCGCCTGTGGTGGTTGCTGCTGTGGCAGTGGTTGCTGCTGCTGTTGTTGCTGCGGCACATAGCCAAAGTTTGGTTTGGTCAACTGTTGTTGCTGTTGTTGCGGTGGCAGCACTGATGCCTTCGAACTGACCACATGCAGCACTTGCGGATGTACTGTTGATGCCACCGATGTTGCCTGTTTGATGACCAGCGTCTGCTGCTGCTGCTGTTGTTGTTGTTGCTGCTGCTGCAGTGGCACAGCAACGTTCACTTGATGCTGTGCCGCAGTAATTCGCGGCGAGTGCGGCGAATGCGCTGTTGGTGGCGGTATATTGACCAGTAGATGTTGCTGCTGCTGTTGTTGTTGTTGCTGCTGCTGTCCGAGCATGTGACGCGCTATGATATTCGGCTGCAACTGTTGCTGTTGCAACAATTGCTGATTGCCAGCGGCATCTGTGACCAACATGTGACCTGGCAGCGCCTGTTGCTGTTTGCTGGGCGTCAGTTGCAGCTGCTGCTGTTGTTGTTGCTGCTGCTGTTGTTGTTGTTGCTGCTGCTGTTGTAGATTCTTCTCGCGATTCAGCACATGCGCCTTAAGAGGCTGCGGCGGCCGCACATTGCCGTGTTGTGCGTGTTGCAATACGGTTGTTGTTATCGGACTCGGCTGCATCACCAACGGTTGCTTGTTGGCCAACACATGTTGCTGCTGCTGTGTCTGTACTTGCTGCTGCTGCTGCAGCTGCTGTTGTTGCTGTATGATCAGCGTAGGCTGTTGTTGTTGTTGTTGTGTAGGCGTGGCATTGCTCTTGACCAGCACACTGACAGGCTTATTGAGCAACGCCTCCGGTTTGTTCAATGTTGTTATGGGCGTGGCAGGCGCAATGACTGTGGCGCTAATTTGTAGCTGCTGCTGTTGGTGTTGCTGCTGCTGTTGGTGATGTTGTTGCTGCTGTAATTGCTGCTGCTGTTGTTGTTGTTGCTGCTGCTGGTGATGCTGCTGCTGTTGCAGTAATGGCGACAACTCGTTGCTGCTGTTTGCAGGCGCTGCAGCATTTGCTGCCGGCAAATTGCCTTCCTTGCCTTGCGGCATTCCGGCCGTAATGACACCCGTAACCGGATCAATCAGTGCCTTGCTCACCGCATCTGCGGCACCACCTGTGATCTTCTGTGTGGCTGCTGGTGCAGCTGTCTGGTGCATGGGCGGCATGGATGAGTTGATGGCCTGATAGGATTCAATCTCAGCCGCAGCAATGGCCTTCTTCTTGGGATGTTGTGGCGTGGGCTTGGACATGACCACAGGAGGAGCAACAGGCACGGGCACAGACACGGGCACAGATACAGGCACAGACACGGGCACAGGCATGGGCACAGGCATGGACACAGGCACAGGCATTGCAACTGGCAATGACACTGGCACTGGCACTGGTGCTGACACTGTTGCTTGTGGCTCTGCAGCTGATGTTGCTATTGGTGCTGCTGCTGCTGCTGCAGGCGGTGATGGCTTCACTGCTGCTGTTGCTGTCGGTATTGGTGATGTTTCCTTCACTTCTGGCACGTGCTGCGGCGGCGGATCGACTGTAACTGGTGCTGCTGGTGATGCTGCATCACTTGGTGCACCTAGAGCAGTTGGCGGTGGCAGCAACAGTGTGGTTGCCTCCTCCTGCTGCATGCTCACTGGTGGCTCCGAAATAGTCTTGCGTTCCTTGGAACGCCTTGGCCTGCCTACGGCATTCGGAGGTTGCACTACATCCGCCTTCTTGGCCTGCGCATTGCGACCAGAGCGTCGCGGTGGTGTCTGTGCGCCCTTGGGCAACTGTTGTTGCTGTTGCAGCAATTGCTGCTGCAACTGTAATTGCAACTGTTGCGTATTTGTATTGCGCACCACATCCTCAATGATGTCATCCACTGTGCTGCGATCCTCCTTCTCCTGCAGTCGACGTGACTTGCGTGTGTTGCACGATTCCGAGCTGTCGGTGTTGTGCTCCAACTGCAACTGTTGTTGCTGCTGCTGCTGCTGCGCATGTTGCTGCTGCTGCTGTGGTTCGACTTGTGGCTCCAGTTCGCTGCTGTTCTTCAACTTGTTGATGGTCAGTATGAGACGTGGTCGTGCATCTTCAGAAACTGCTGCTGGAGCTGTTGATGTTGCTGCCACACTTGCAGCTGCTACAGCTGCCGCTGCTGCTGCTGTTGGCGTTGGCTTCACCACTGTGGGCTCCGCATCGAGCGCATCATCGTGGAACTCGTATATGTCTTGGTTGGACTGAGTTAGAGCCTGATTGCGAGCCTTCTTCTCTGCCGCGGTGGCCACTGGTAACCCTGAAACCAGCGGGCTAATGAGATCCTTGTGTTGCTGCTGTGCGAGTTGCAGCAGCAGATTACGTGGTGGTCTTCCTTTACGTCCACGTGTCACTGGAGCCGTTGCTGGCTTCCGCAGACGCGTTTGCACGCCATTGTCACCGGGTGAGAGCAACAGACTCTGCGACTCTGTTGGATTCAATGGCAAGCCGGCAGCTTGCTTCTTGCCACCGCGTGGCTGACGGCCACGTTTCGCTCCAGTGCCACGTGCACTTGACGGACGGCCAACTGTTGGTGTCGAGGGCTTGATGGGCATCTGTCGTGTTTCGGTTTCGTCCTCAGTGTCATGATCGTTGGAGCAAGAGTTGAGCGCAGTATTTACAGCTGATGTTGTTGTTGTTGTTGGTGGTAATACTGCTTGTGGCGGCTCATTAGCAACAGTTGGCGGCGTAGCAACAATTGGAGTTGCCTCCACAATCGGTGGCACTTCAATTGGCGGCGGCTGTTGTTGTTGTGATTGTGCCTGCTGTTGCTGCTGCTGTTGGGATTGCACTTGTTGCTGCTGCTGCTGTTGTGGCACAGTTCGCTTGTCCTCCTTGACAGCTGCAGCTGCTGCTGCTGCCGGATCCAACTTCTTAATGACGCTATCAATGTTCACCTCCTTGGCCGACCAATAGTCGCTGTCCACCTCCTTCGAGTCCTGCTCGATAAGCTCATCCTGCTTGGGCTGTGAGATTTTGATGACGTTCTCCTCGGTAAGCAGCGATGAGGCGGCAGCGGCGGAAGCAACTGTTGCTGCTGTTTTTGTTGACTGCAGCGGCGAATTGGCCAGGCTGATGGTGGGTGTGGGCGTGCGTATCACAGAAACAGACTCGGATGTCTTCAGTGGCAGCACTTGCTGCTGCTGCTGTGCCTGAGGTGGCTCCACAACAACTGGAGGCGCTTCCTTTGTCGGCGGATAATGCATGTTGCTGCCGCTCGATGTTGTCGGTGGTGCGGGCACAATTTGCTGTTGCACAATTATCTTTTGCGCTGCTGGTGCACTCTGTATGACATTCATCGATTGCTGTTGCTGCTGTTGTTGTAGATGATGCTGTTGCTGCTGCTGTTGTTGTTGTTGCTGCTGCTGCACTGACGCACGCACCAGTATTGCTGAGGGATGTGGCTGCTGCTGTTGTTGTTGTTGCGCCTGTGGACTGTGTGCACTAGGATTGCTGCCAGCCGGACTGAGTTGTTGTGGCTGCTGCTGCATGTTGCGTGGCAACTGTTGCTGCTGCTGTTGTTGTTGTGCAAACATTGGCGGTGGCGGCGACAAATGAGGTTGCTGTTGTTGTTGCATCTTTTGAATATGCAGACTCTGCAATTGTTGCTGCTGAGCTTGTTGCAGCTGCTGTTGGTGTTGATGTTGCTGCTGCTGCTGGTGTTGCTGCTGCTGTGTCTGATACTGTTGGCGCACTTGATGTTGCTGCTGTTGTTGTTGTTGCAACTGAAGGTGCTGCTGATGAAGTCCTGGCGACAATGGCGGATGTTGCATCTGCTGTTGATGCTGCTGCTGCTGTTGTTGTTGCTGCTGCAGCTGAGTGGGCACCACGTTTTGTTGTCGCTGCGGCGGCTTGCGATCCAACATTTGCTGCTGTTGTTGTTGTTGTTGCTGCTGCATGTACTTCTGCACCTGCTGCATATGTTGCTGGTGCTGCTGATGTTGCTGATGCGCAATCATCTTATGCAACATTTGCGGCGAATGTTGTTGCTGCTGCTGGTGTTGTTGTTGCTGCTGTTGGTGTTGTTGCTGTGCGTTCACATGCAGATTCTTATGCAGCGCCAGGCTGCCTCCCATTGGTGGCGAGTTGGTTGCCTGTTGCACCTGGGATTGTGTCGCCTGCTGTGGCTGCACAGTGACAACTTTGCTGATGATCGTTGGATGATGCGAGACTGGCAACGGTGGCATCTTCTGCAGCGACAACGGCATGGGCAGAGGCAACAATTGTGGTCCGGCTGGAGGTGGTGCAGCTGTTCCACTCGTTGGAAGCTCTATCACCGACTTGGCCATACCAGGAGATGCTTGTTGTGGCAACTGTTGCTGTCGTGGCAAGTAGCTGTTGGGTGTGGTTGGCAACTTAACGCCACCCGTGGTAGGCGATGTTGTTGTCACTCCACGCGCTGTTGGACTTGCCAAGGGACTCATGTTGCTCATGCTGCTATTGCCCGTTGGTGAAGTGAGCAACTGTTGTTGCTGCTGCTGCTGCATTGGCCGCGCTGCTGGACTGTGCTGTCGATTGACTGTCGTGCTACGTCCCGGCGACAACACCGGACTGTGTGGCGAAGGAGCACGCATGCCAACCAAGTACGGACTAGCACCAGGAGGCAACTGTTGTTGTTGTTGCTGCTGCTGTTGGGGTTGCTGGTGCGGCGACAATATCAAGTGTGGCACTGCAAAGTGCGGCGTCTGCTCTGGTATGGAAATTGTAGGCGGTTGCATAATCAACGATTGCGTGCGCTGTGCCAACAGCTGCTGATGTTGCTGCTGTTGAGGTGTTGCTGGTGTCTGTTGCTTGGGCGTGGAAGCCTGTGGCATCGGTGTTTTTGTTGTGGGACTGCCGAATGATATTGAAGCCGAGCTATTGCCGCCTGTTGTGTTCGAGCAATTGGCAATGACATTCGACAGATCCAAATTGATGACAGGCGTCGTGGGACGAGGAGCAACTGTTGTTGCTGTTGTTGGTGTTGAGGATGTTGTTGTGGGAGCTGGCAGCACTGTTTGCACTGGCTGCACCAACGGCTGTTGCAGTTTACTGATTGTTGGCGGCTCAATCTTCTGTGGCGTCGATGTGCAGAGGCTGCTGCTGCCGCTGCCAATTGTCAGAGGAGCAACTGTTGTTGCTGGTAGCTTGGTGATGACCGATGGCTGAGCAGGCTGCTCTGCTGCTGTTGTAGGAGTCTGTTGCTTCAACTTGGACTCGCTTGCAACAGCCGCCGCCGCTACTGGCGATGACTTCTCCGAGGAGCTGCTGCTGCTGTGTTGCTGCGATGCAGTCTCATCGATCTTCAGACTGGGTCCGCTGCTGTCTGCCTCATCGGCATTCTCCTCGGTGTCTGTATCGATTTGCAAATCACGCTCCGATTGCGGTGTGTCCGCCTTGATGTCCATGTCCTCGTTGCGCAAACTCTGCACTGCCTTGTTAAGCTCCTCCGGATCAAGTGCCAAACCAACAGATACCACAACTGGTTCTGGTTCGGGTTCTGGTTCCGGTTCAGGCTCTGGTTCAGTTGGAACTTCTTCCACAGCAGATTCGATAGCTTTGGCTGCGAGGGCTGCCTCCTCATCGGGTTCGGCAACAACAACTTCACTGCTTACCGTTGCCGTCATGTCATCCATACCGTCCAGCAATCCATCGTCTGAGTAATCAGCCGAGGAATTGCCAAAGCTTTCGCCGAGCAATGCGGAAACTGCGCTTTCTGTTTCCTCCTGCGAAATGGTCACTCGCGATTTGTTGTTATCCTGTTCCTTGATCGCACCTGGAGGCGATGCAACAGGAATTTTGGGTTCATCCGCCAGAGAATCGAGCAGAGCACTATTGAACTCTGCCGATATCGATTGCACTGCCGACTCACTGATCTTATCATCCAATTGACCATCGAATCCAGGTATGAAGATCTCCTTCTTCTTGTTCAGCGCAGCTGCTGTACTGATGGGAGATGTGTTGTTGTCTGCCGTCGATGACTTTGGTTCAACTGCAGCAGCTGCGGCTGCTGTCGAGGATGTTGGCGTGGTAGCAAGTGCTGCACCTGCAGCACCACTGCTAACCGGTGTCTCTGCCGATTGTGTGGACAACATGGAACTGTTGCTCTGACTTATGGTGGGTGTCTTCGGTATGGGACTGATCATGCGAGTCTTCTCGCGACTGGGTGAGAGCGAATCATTTGCCAGGCGATTGCTGTTGCTACTGTTGCTGCTTGAGGCAGGTTTAGTAGCAGGCACTGGCGTAGAGATGGGGCATGGAATGGGCGCATCCTCATCGTCATCGTCGCCAATCAGACAAGGCAAACTGGGTGAAGGTTTGCATAGCGGAGAGCTGCGCTTTGATTCCTTGTCCAGCTGTTCCTCGGCATGCTTTGCAGCTGCTTGCACATTGATTGTGAGCGAGGAGGTAGCAGTGGAGGAGGTTGGAGTTGCAGTTGCTGATGAAGCACCAGCAGCAGCTGTTGTTGCTGCTGACGACTCGCGACGATGCTTGTCCTGCTTGTCCAGTTTCTCTTGCTTTTCCTCCTTGGAACGCTTCTTTTTCTTCTTGCGATCTCTGCTCTTATGCGCTGTCGTTGGCGTGACATCCTTCTCGCTCGATTGTCGCTGCGGCACCGAATGTTGTTGATGTTGTTCCACAACAGAGTTGTTATCCTCGTTGTCAGAGAAACGGAATACGTCAGTCATATCGCTGCGATAGGTTGTTGCTGTCGAGGGCGTGGCATCTTCGGGCAACTTGTTGCTGTCGAAGTCATCCATGAGTTGCGCCTCCAGAGCTCGACCAGCCTCATCCATATCGACGCTGTTGTCATCGTCCATTTTACTAGCAGTAGCTTGTTGCTGCTGCTGCTGCTGTTGTTGCTGCTGCTGTTGTTGCTCCCGCTGTTGGTGCTGCTGCTCGCGTGCAGATTTCTCGCGTCGTTTCTTTTCACGCTTCTCTTTGCGATGACGCTCTCGTTCACTGCGTTCCAACTCTAGATCCTCCTGTTGCTGCTGCTGCTGTTGTTGTTGCTGCTGTTGTTGACTTACAGACTCTTTGTTGCTGTGGGGTATTGTATCCAGCTGCTGCTGCTGCTGTTGTTGTTGCTGCTGCTTGTAGGTCTGCAACGCAGCAGAAACCATGGGACCCGTTGTAGACAAATTGCACCTTGGCTGAGGCCACCTCAGGCTGCTCATCGGTCAGCTGTGATTCCTCCTCCTCTTCTTCCTCGTCCGATATAATGCCAAAGATATCCTCCATTTTGTCTTCGCTGCGTTTGGCTGCACTTGGCGTTGGTGGCGATGCAACATTACCGGCTCCGCTGGCATTATACAGACGCGTCGATGTCGTGTCCAAACTCTTGGATTTCTTCGACTTCTTGAGGCGATGACGCTCCTCCTTGGAGAGTTTCTCACTTAGCTGCGGCTGATCCACAGAGGCACTTGCAGTTGTTTCGCTCATGTTGCGCAGCTTCTCACGTTTCTTCTCCTTGCGCTCCTTATGCTTGCGTCGCTCACTGACCGATGCCGACTTGGAGATTGCTGCAGCAGCCACAGAAGCAGCTGCAGCAGTTGCTGTTGGTGTTGCTGCCGTTGTGCTGGCATCCAAAGAGGATGTATTGCTGGGAGTTGTGACAGCAGCAGCTGCACACACAATTTGCTCCTGCTTGAGCTCCGTGAAGCTGTCAAACTTATTCACCTTGCAATCGGAGGAGACATCAAAGATGCTGCCACCACTTCCAGCACCACCAGGTGTGGGACATGAGGCAACATTGGTTGATGTGCCACTGCCATCTGCTGATGACTTCAAGCGACGTTTGCTCTTCTTGTGCTTCTTGCGCGTCTCGGGCGAGTACTCCTTGATCTTGGCAGAGCCATCACCAGCGCTTCCGCTCACAAACTCTGCGTAGCTGCTGCTGTTGTTGAAGTACTCATTGTATTCCTTCTTGAACTCCGTTTTCAGCTTACGCTCCTCAGTGGAGGAATGCGAATTGTGACGAGATTTCGTATACTTCTGCATATCATTATCCGATAGCTGCTCTTGCTTAATCTCCGGTTGCGGCTGCGGCTGTGGCTCCTGTTTGATTGCCTCCGGTGCAGCAGGTTGCGATTGCGACTCTGAATCAGATGCGATGCGTGTGGAAAGGCAATTGCGTTTGCCACCCTGACCCAACATGGTGCGTCGACGTATCTCATCCTCGGAGCTATCATCGCCATCGCATAGACGACGCAGATTCTGTTCCATCTGTTGCCGCATGCGGCTGATATTGAGTGCATCTGCCTCGCTCTCTGCCACCGTGTCGACATCGCCATCAGAGTCAGAGAATATGCGACTATGCGAGAGTTTGCGATGCAGATAGCCCTCATCGTCTTCCCCATCGTCGCTGCTGCTTAGTCCATGATGGCGGCCATGGAAGCTGCTGCTGCCGCTGTTGCGATGATGATGACGATCCTCGAATTCGGTGTCGCTATCACCATCGTAACTTGTCGAGCGCTTCTTCTTGGCACGTGATTGCTTCAGTTGCGAGAACTTTGCCTTGATCTTCTTCTCCTCCGCTTGTCGTTGCATATTCTTGCAACTGCGCGCCTTGACCTTGTCATACATGGAAACATTGGGACAATCGTCGGGTATATCAAAGATTGAATGCTTCTTTGATGCATCATCTGTATCATCCGAGTCGGCGGAGCTTAGCATCATTATCTTACGTGGCTGAGAGGATGCCTTCGTCGTTGACGAGGAGGCGCCTCCTTCGTCAGACCCACGCGATGATTTGCGTTCAATGCTGCGTCGATGATGATGATGATGATGGGATTGGTGATGCGATTCCCGATGCTGCTGCTGCTGTTGTTGTTGCTGGTTCTGTTGCTGCTCTCGCTGCTGGTGTTGATGATGATGCAATTTGCTGGAACTTGTATTCGTATTGGTGGAGCTCAGTTCGCCAGCTGAGCTGCCCGCCGCAGAGATGCGTCTGTGTGGATTATGCGTGGGTTCCTCATCTGTATTCGTCGATTCAGCCACTGAGTGTCGCTTCTTCTCGCGATGATGATGATGACTATCACGTTTGCTCTTGTGCCTCGACGAGGATGACGAGCTGCCATGATGATGACTGCTGTGATGATCCCGTTGCGATGACGATGACGACTTGTGCAGCGACGATGATGACGATTGTTGCTGATGCGACGACGACGACTGCGATTGTTGTTGTTGCTGCTGCTGCTGCTGCTGTGTCTGTGGCTGCTCCTCCTCACTGGTATTGAGCTGCTGCTTGACACTGGCAACAGTTGCTGCTGCTGTCGCTGTTGCTGTCTCCACATCGACACTCATCTCGCTGGCGGATTTGCTGCTGCTATGATGTTTATCACGTCGGTGATGCCGGGAGCTGCTGCTGCTGCTGCTCTTGTGATCCTTGGACGAGGAGCTGCTTGTCTTCTCATCCTTGCCGCTGCTCTTGTGCTCCTTGGAGTCACGACGATCGTTCAGACGATGATGATGATTGCTCTGGGAATGACTGTGATTTGCATTTGAATTGCTGTTCTCCATGCGAATGCGCTTGACATAATCCTCGTGATTTTGTCCACCTGCTCCGCCCCCGCTGTGATTGCTGTCCTGCGAGCTGAGACGTCGCTTGTGCTGACGAGCAAGGGGAACGGGTGAATTGCGGGATGATTTACGGGAACGATCCTTGTTGCTGCTGCTGTCGGAGGGGGTTGCTGCAACTGCTGCTGCTCCCGCTCCAGCTGCTGGCAGATCGCTGGCGTTCTCCTTATTGTGTTGCCGATCATTGTCGCTGCTGTTGGTGGTGTTGGTGGGCGTACTCGTTGTCGTGCTGCTCGCATTGTGGGCATAGAAACTGCTCGCCTCGGAACTAGCATCGGATTTGTTCTTGTGGTACGCGGACATATCACGCATGCGTCCCATCCGTGCCTCTTGTTCCCGTTGCTGATCACGTTCACGTTGCTCCTTCTCCTTCTCACGCTGTTCCCGCTCACGCAGCTGCTCCTTTTCACGCTCCTCACGTTCCTTTTGTTCACGTTCCTCTTGCGCTTTGCGTTCCCTTTCACGCTCTCGCTCCTTTTCCTTCTCCTCTTTGGCTTTGCGCTCCTCCTCTTGGTGCGCCTTGCGCTCCTTCTCCTGTTCACGCTCATGCTGCTTGCGCAGTTCCCTGTCGCGTTTATCGCGATCTTGTCGCTCCTTGTGATGCGACGTCTTTTCCTTATCCTTCTCTTTCTCCCGCTCCTTTTCACGCTCATGACGCTGCTGGTGATGATGTTCCTTGTCAGGCTTTGATGATTCGACAGGTTCATCTGTTTCACTGGAATCATCTTCAACCTTCGGCGTCGCCGACTTGGATGATTGCGATGATGCCGAGTTCTTTCGCTTATCGGAGCTGGAGCTGGAACTGGAGCTGGAGGTGGAGAATTTCTTGGATTTCTTTTCCGACGTATCGCTGGAGCGATTATTGTGTTTGCTGCTGCTGCTGCTGCTATGCGAGGAGGATTTGTCGCCGCTGCTATGCGAGGAGGATTTGTCGCCGCTGCTATGCGAGGAGGATTTGTCGCCGCTGCTGCTGCTGCTCGAACCCTTCTTTGAGGATGAGGAGGAAGAGGAGGTTGTGTTGGTTGTGGAGGATGAGGAGGCAGAACTTTTGCTGCCCGTTTCTTCCACTGAGTTGTTTGGCGGTTGCTTTTGTACGTGTGCAGAGGAACTGTTACCGTTGTTGCTCGAGCTAGAGCCACCTGTGGTGCCCACATTGGTGCTACCTGGCACTGAGGCTGATTTCTGCAGCACTGTGCGTGGTTCAATCGGTGCAGCCGGCACACTAAGACTTTTGCTGAGCGGTTGTTGTTGTGGTGTTGCTGACGCTGACGACTTCGTCTTGTTGGACACCTCAGGCGGTGGCGGTGGTGCCGGCTGTATCGCTGGCGGTGGTGCTGCGGTATTTGGCAATGGCGGGTGACTGGGAAACGGATACTGCAGACCCTTGCTAGGACCTGCTGTCGAGCTGGAGGTGCTTCCAACCGCTGCTGCGGTTGCTGCTAGCGATGTTGCTGCCGCTGCTGCAGATGTTGCTGCTGCTCCCGTTGTGGCTGCAACTATACCTGACTTAGTGAGCTGACCAAGACCGCTGGCCCCGACAGCATTGACCACAGAGGGCGACGGCGATGGACTGTTGTAGGGCGACATTGATGCTTGCGGCGAATTCATGGGCGACAAACTGCTCAGACGTTGCAACAAAGCTCCAGTTGTCTTGCAACTGCTGCTGGCACCACTGGTGGCATTGCTCGTACTGCAGTTGCCAATAATGGGCGTCGTCTTCGTGGCCGCCAAATTGGGCAATGCTGGCGATGTGTTGCCACTGCCACAGAGTCCACTGTGTCGCACACTTCCCGCCGTTGTCGTTGAGCCTGTGGCAAAGTCTGTCGTCGTTGGCTCGTACCATTGATTCTTCTTGAGACGCTGGAAATCATCGTCAAACACGGATTTTTTGGCCAAGAGGGATTTTACAATATCCGATGGTTGCAACTCATCAATATCAAGGAACTTATGACGCGAATTACTCGTGGAACTCGACACAGTGCCACTTGAGCTGTTGCTGTTGCCCGATCCAGTTTGATGATGCGATGAGCTGAGACCGCTGAGGTTTGACGAGTGATGCATCGATGATAACTGCCAGGAGGGTGTTGTATTCGACTGATTGCCACTGCTGCTGCCGTAACCGTGACTGTGACTATGTCCATGACTACTATGACCATGGCTGTGACTGCTGTGACCGTGACTGTGGCCAGCGTTTGCTGATGTTGCTGTCGTGCTGCTGCTGCCGCCAGACCAACGCTCGTAGTTCTCCTCAAAGTTACGCAGACGTTCGTCCAACGAAGGACTGCCTCCTGTCTGGCCACTAGGCACATCAGAGTCGCTTGAGTTGGAGCTCAGCGAACGTGGACGTGCTGGGCTGCCCATAAGACCGGAGGACAACAGCGATTGTTGTTGCAGTGGCTGCAGTTGATGTTGCTGCTGCTGCTGTTGTTGTTGCTGCTGCTGCTGTTGTTGCTGCTGCTGATGTTGGTGGTGGTGATGATGATGATGATTGGAGGAGCGCCAATAACGCGAGGAGGGACTTGGCAGAAACGCTGAACCACCGGATGTTGTCGATGCTGACAATGAGCCACACGACGACGACATGCCAGCGCCAGCAGCGCCTGCACTAAGACTAGAGTTGCTGTTGCCACTGTTGCTGCTGCTGCCACTACCAAGCAGCGCTGCTGTCGTGGACAACTGTTGCAGATAACTGGATACGCCACTCGACGATGAGCTGCAATTGCTGCCACCCGCATTGCGTTGCTGTTGAAAGAACAGTACACCAAATTTGGGCAATGGCAGCCACATGACCTCACGCATGCGTGGCACACGCTCTCTTGGTGGTGGCAGGCGACGCGGCTCTGTAGGCAACACCTCGGGCCGCTCATCGCACAGCGGCGTGCCAGGACGTGATCCGTCGGCGCTCTCGCCACCGCTTGCCTCGTGCGAATGATGGGAATGTAGCTGATGTCCACGTCCACGCGAGGCATGATGATGATAGTCATCGTTGGGTGTGGAGGCGGACGATGCTGCCAGTGTACCAGGCGTCAGCACACTGCTGCTATTTGCTGATGAGGTGGAGCAGGCCGACGCAGAGGCAGAATTTACAGCCGACGATTGTTGCTGCTGCTGCTGTTGCTGTTGCACCGGTTGCGGTTGTTGCAATTGTTGTAGGCTGCCTGCTGTGACGCGACGTCGTTTTGCTGCCAACGATGAATTCATCAAATGCTGCTGCTCCATGCTGCTTGCACCCACAAGTCCATGTCGAAACGCAGAGGAATTTGAGAGTGCAGACAATGCGCCTACATCGATTGAGGGACGACGACAGCTGAGCATCATGCCGTGATGCTGAGCTGATGGTGGCGGTGGTGGTGGTGCCACAGCTGAGAATTTACCAGCCTCCGAAACGCGACGTATTTCACTCTTACGATTCAGTGGATCGTGTATGACATCACAGTTGGACAATGGATTTAGCTTGTTGTCGCTATTCTGATCCAGGGACTGACAATGAAAGAAGTATAGATTAATCAAGGCATTTTCGAATAGATGCGTTTAGGGGACTTACCGCACTGGCATTGGAATGATGATGATGATGGTAATCCATTTTGATGCGCTTGCGCGGACTGACCACGCCCTCATCACCACTGGACGGGCAATCGTCGATTTGTTCTGGCAATGGGAAACGTTGATTTTGCGCTGGATGAGAACGCAAATCTACATTTGATGTCTTACCACAACGTCGGCGATTCAGGTTGCTGTTGCCAGTAGTAGTTCCACTATTATTGCTGCTGTTGCTGTTGTTGTTCAACAAGGTAACCTCGAGAGCATCACCCGTTGAACTGTTGCTATTACTGCAGTTCAGTACGGGACCAAGACGTGAAATGACAGGTGAATCGCAGCGTATCGCAGTTGTTTCCTCATCCTGAGCCTGACTCATGTTGCTGTTGTTGGCGCCATTGTTGTGCTCGTCAATGTTGTTCCGCACACGACGATCCACATTGTTGTAATCAAAGTCGATGGTATGTCGTGCATTGCGCGCTACACGCATCCTTGCCTGCACCATCGCTGCGGGCGACATTGGCATCGCACTCGAACCCACCACAGATGGTAATGTTGTTGCACACATGTTGCTGCTGCTGCTGGTGTTGCTAACAATGGGCGAGGCAATGCTGGGTGCGGGCATTGCATTACTGGAAGAGATGCTGCTGTTGCTGTTGCTAGAGTTGCTGTTCGTATTGCTGCCAAGCACAGCAGCAGCTGCAGTTCCTGTTCCACTGGTGCTACCAGGCGTATTGCCACCGCCGCCGCCACCGGGCGAGCTACTATCATTGGAGTTCTGATGCCGGCTAAAGGAGGAGGCGCGCGAGCGTGACTGTGAGGACTCGTAGCGATTGAAGCGTGACGAGGCAGATACTGCAAAAGGAAAGAGAAGTCAGTAAAAGAGTTAATGCATCAGTTCTTCTTCAACTTACCCGCATTTGGTTGCTGTGTTGGCTGCTGCTGTTGCTGCTGCTGTGGCGGCGCTTGCTGCGTCTGTGTAGACGGCGCCGGTGGTTGCTGTTGCTGCGATTGTTGCTGCTGCTGCTGCTGTTGCTTCTCCTGCTTGTCATAGAAGGCATCTTGACATTCACGCGAAGCAAAGTCAACCTGCAGTTTACGTCCACGCATTATGGTGCCACGCATATCCTTGACAGCCGCTTGGGCATTCTGCACCTGATCGTACAGAACCAATGCCAATTGTCGCGTCCGATCGATGCTCACTTTGGTCACAGTGCCAAATCGTGTGAATTGCGATTGCAGAAACGATTCAGAGACCTTTTCGCCAACACCATCAATCCATACACAATTCGTGGGCATCGATTTGCCAAAGCCAAGCTTAATGCGATTACTTCCGAGATGTTCACCATCCATTTTTCGCATGGCCTTCACCACAGACACAATATCGGAATACTGACAAAAGGCATAGGCATTAAGGCCCTGCTTCTTGATATCGATTTCGATGATCTCGCCGAAACTCTCGAAATGCACACGCAATTCGCTGGCCGTTATATCCTTCTCCAGATTCCCTATGAAGAGGGTACGCGTCGATTTCGGATGATATTCATCTAGTTCCGCTTCATAGGGACGAAACTCATTGTCCTCCACATCGTAACCCTGATAGGGTTCCACTTCGATTTTACAGCCAAAGAAATGTTTATCGTGCGACACCTCAAGTGCCTTCTCCACATCGTCGGGTTTCTTGAAACATACCAGAGCATAACGCTCTGAGTTCTGTCCCACCACTTTCACCCACGTCACCTTGCCGTGTTTTTTGTACTCGTGAAAGAGACCATCCTTGAGAGATGTGTCCGAGGAACGTGCAGGCAGGTTGCGTACGCGTATTGCCAGCGGTCGATTATCTTCGGAATGAACCACCGGATTCGCTGGCAAACAGGAGGAGCTGCTACTGCTTGAGCTGCTGCTACTGCTGCTGCTCGAACCACAGCCACCACCGCCACCTCCGACATTGCCACTGGGATTTGTAGAGTTGCCTACGAAGGAAAGAGAAAACGTTTTAAATCGAACTGGAAACGGGTTAATGCTGCTGCTGCTCCACTTACTGGTTGCTGTCACACAGCTCTGCAAACTGCGTGAACTGCGCGACGATGATGAGGAGACGCCAGCACCACTGCCAGCTCCTACTGCGCCACCAACGACAACATCAGCACAATTACCCGATATCGGGCTGGACGCGTGCGAATGTGACGATGAGTGCGACGACGCTGATGAGGAGCTATGCGAGCTGCTGTAACTGCTCGGCGAACGCGAATGCGAGCGACTCGACGATGTTGTGCTGCGTCCGTGTAAATGATGACGAGGCGCACGTTGGCTGCCACCGCCGCCACCAACCATTTGCGTTGGCGTCGAGTTGCCATTATCCACGGCTGCTGCCAATGCAGCGGCAACATTTAGAATATCACCGCTGCTGCTGCTGCTGCTGCCACTTGAAGCTGCTGCTGCTGCTGCTGTTGCTGTAGCTGAAGCTGTTGCAATTGGCATCGTTGGAGTGGCCGTGTTTATTGTATTATTTAAACTATTACTACTAAAACTATTGTTTGTGATTGTACTTGTCGTCGCTGCTGCCGCTGCCGCACTTCCTCCTACTCCTCCTATTCCCGCTCCACTACCACTACCACTGCCGCCGCCACCACCACCGGGTGACTCTGAGCCACAGCGCGCCGTTGCCGTTTTAAGCAACTTATTCAGTTTGCTGACGCCAGCGGCGCTATTTCTGTTATTATTGTGTTGCAGGTGGATTTTACGTATCGCCGCCGCTGTCGCCTCATCCCCAGCAGCAGCAGCACTGCCCGCGTATGCAACACTGCGATGCATTGCTGTGGTGCTGCTGGAGGATGTGCTTGATGCTGATGTTGTTGACGACATTGTTGTCGTCGTTGTCGCTGCTGCCTGCGTCGACGATACCGCTGCTGCTGATGCTGCTGCTGCAACTGCCGACGCCGCCGCCGCCGCCACTGCTGCTGCAGCTTGTGCCGCTTGAGCTGCTGCTGCTGCTATCGTATGCGAGTGCGGGGCGGGTGGTGATGTTGTATACGAGGCGGATGTGTTGTAGTGATGCTGATGATGTGGATGTGTATGTGGATGCTGATGCTGATGATGTGGAGGATGTGGATGATGTGGATTGATCGGTGAGCTCATTATGCCGCCCGCTGTTGAGATGACGGCATTGCCACCGCCACCAGGACTTTTCAATTGAGCTGTCGTCGCAGTAGCAGCTTCGTACCATGACTGCGGTACGCGTGTGTTTTGGTTAATGTTGTTGTTGTTGCTGCGATCGCCCAACGCTTGCGGCGCTGATGCTCCTGACGTAACTGTGACTGCTCCCGTCGTTGTCGCCGTACCCGATCCTGCTCCTCCAACTGATCCAACACCACCAGTTCCAGATCCAACACCAATTCCAGCTCCAGCTCCCGTACTGGCTGCGGCACCACCGGCTGCTGCTGCTGCTGTTGCTGCTGTCGTTGTCGTCGTGTTGCTGCTGTTGCTATTTGTAGCTGACGCACCAACTGCTGCTGCTGCTGTTGTTGCCGCTGAACCATTCCTATAGAGGCGATCTCGTTGGCGCGATCTATCGCTGCTGCTTGTGTTGTTGTTTTGCTGCTGCTGTTACTGTTGCTAGTGTTGTTAATATTACTGCCAGCAGTTGTTGCTACTGCTGCTGCTGCGGCGTTGTTGGTGGCTTGATAGACTATGCGGCTGCGATCGTAGTAGTTCCTTTCGAAGCTGTTTGTCGGTGGTTCTTCTGTAGACCTATAGATAGAAGAGAGAGAGGGAAAGATTTCAAATAAATACATCGCAAACAGAACAGTTGTCAGCTTAAACAATATTATTGTTATTATTTACTACAATACTATAAACAGTGTAGTCTTTTTGTTTTGCTTGTGTTAGTTATGCCCCACCCACCTCCGCATAATAGTTTTTACTCAGAAAACCTTGTCAATTTGCGGCTGCTACAGGGTATCCTATTCTTGCTGTTGTTGTTCGGCTGTTGTGCGCCAAAGGGGCGCCTTTTGTTTCCTATCATGGGTGGAAACGAACCCGAAGACGACGACGACGCACCATGGAATATGGATATTTTAAATTTCCTATATTTCAACAACACAAACACATATGTATATAAAGATTAACACAGAGTGAGGTAGAGATCGACAAAATTTCACCGGCGAAAGAAAAAAAGAAAATAAAATATGAAATAAAATAAACGGCGCCAAATTGAACGTCGTCTGCCGACGTCGTCGTCTGTTTACGCGGCAGAACTTGGCGAGTTTGGATATGTATGTACGTTTTATTTTTTCCTCCTCTTCTTTTCTTTTTGCAAACGCACACACACTCACGTACAGACACACACACGCACAAACACTTATAAAGCCAGTAAGCCGATGCCGGGTATACAAAGATTGGAGAGCACAAACCGGTTTCAGCTTTTTTATTTACACACACTTAATTCACCGATATTATTGCCATAAAACTAATATCTATATATACACGTATGTATTTTCACAATATTTTCCGCGTTTCTCTTTTCTACAATTTTTCATTCGATCGTTTTGCCGCTTGCCGCTTCTAACTATTTGTTCATCTGCTTTCACGCCGATATTCGCGTAACCAAACACGAGCAGCGGCCTCTGTTAAATGTGTTGCCAGATCGTTCAAATTTCGAGAGAGGAAATACGAAGAGAGAGAAAGAGAGCGCGCGTGCATGCGGCAGGCCTGCCAAGTCGTTTGTAGCGCGCTGTTAACTAACAGTGCTGAGCCAATGTTGACAGTGTCCGAAAAAAACCTGATATTTTCATTGAATCTTCTGCACTGTCGTCGTTAAAATATAGTGTGTGTGTTGTGCTAATAAATAAAACTTTATTGTGTGACGAGGCTTCTGGTAGCAATAAAAACAACTAAATGGCACATAACAGCACACTGTTAGTAACATTTAAAGGCGCATTTATTGTTTACACTTTCTTGCTCGCACTGTTAACCACTTGGGGTGGACCCAAACAACGGCGCATTTTCCAGGTAGAAAATAATATGTTGCGTCTTTTACCTGAATGAAAATCAACCCCGCAATAAATTAACGCGCAGCGCAAAAGGTACAGAGGGCTCACCCAATGACAGGCCTATTTTCACACACACATATAGAAGGGAAAACAGGCGCGACCTTAACTAAAGTTGTCCCATTGTTTCCCAGAGAACGAAGGGCGAAAAAAAAACGAAAAGGAAACAAATGAACACTGAGCCAAAGGGCACGTTATGAGAACAAACATGAAATGCCAATATACGTTAAACGTATCTAGATATGTGCTTATGTAAATTTACATATGTATGTATGCATGTGTGTGTGTTACGTACTTATAAGGAACCGCCTTTACGACGGCCTCAACGATCGATTCGCATTGAACGCGTTCAATGACAGACGACGACGACGACGACGACTGCTTATGACACCGTTTGTGTTAATCTGCTGCAAGGGCAGTCGGCGCTCTATAGCAGATACTACAGCTACAGCTGATACGATCTTCACACACACACACAGTCGCATTCGCATCTAAATTTACATGTGAATCACAGTATGATGTAATTAGGGCAACAAAGGCAACGCGTAACGTACTAAAACAGTTTGTACTAAACTAAAATTAGAAAAACAGCTTTACATTCCTCTAAAATAGGTCATTAGTTTATTTTAGGCACAGTATGCTGTGTCATCTCTTACTCTGGCAAAACGAGGCTTGAAAGTCAAGGGATTCTCTTTTTGTATATAATAACTATTTTATATAATAATAATGATGTGTCTATATAATAATAATAATAATAATATAATATTTATTTTACATAATAATAATATTTGTATTTTTCTGTAGAGAAAAATGTTTTATTTGCTTTATCATTTTCAATAGAAAATACTGAATCTTGAAAATATTCCGATTTAAAAATAAATTAATGTTTTTCAAGTTTTACAAACAATAAATAAGTTTGAAGAGTCAAAATTATAACTGAAATTAATCAGTTTATAATGGTTGAATATACGATTTATGTTTAAAATTTAATTACATGCAGTTTTTTAATGCATAGGAAAATATATGTTTAATGTTTAAAACTGCCAAGCATAATGTTTGTTTGTTCTACAGAAAACTTGAAAATTCATCGCTAAAAATTCAATTCAGAAAGAAAAACTAAATTTCTTTTAAAGAAAAACACAATTTACCAATAAACAGTATTATTTTTATTTATTTTTAATTGTTTGCCAAGCTCTTCACTTATAATTGTATTTTATGCCCCCAAGCTAAATAAGAATTCCTTTTTCTTGTTCCTAAACAAATAACTGTGTGTTTTGTTAAGCTCGAATGAAACAACAAATTTCAAGTTTTGCTGTTTATATTTTTCTTTTGCTCGTGAAAATTCTCTATGCATTTTTTCCCACAAACTCTCGCTTAAAGCAGTTATCAGACAGAAAAATCTTTATCTTTAGAACGCTGTAGCTTAAATGCGGCTTGCAAATGTAATTTGAACAGCTCAGTTAACCTCCCGCTCCCTTCCCTCTAGCTCTCTGCTCTACACATACGTGTACATACGTTGAATTTGATGAATTGAATGAAGCCCCATTCTCATTCTGTCATTCCTTTCATTCTGGCAGCTTATCCAAAGGTTTTTAAAGCCGCATTAAGCGCTTTAAGCGCAGGCAAAGACGCAGCGAGGGGGAGGTGGAGGGGTCAGCACATACATAGCACAAGCCGCAGCGAGAAGCACTTAAAATATGCCCATGTAAAGCACATAAATACGTGTACATATGTACAGCTGAGCTCGCTGGTAGCTGCAGTTTCCAGGAAAGCTGCCTGGAAAATCACGTGCGTGGGCGGTAAAACGGATGCAGGCAGCGGAGGAGCTCTTTTGCTGATGACTCAGGCAGTATATAGAGAGGCATTATATACAGTATATATACACTGGAGGTACACTACATGAGCAGCATTGCATCTGTGAGGAGCTGAGCTGAGCTGAGCCGAGCCGATGCTGTGCCCGGCATGCGCAGTGAGGCGGGCGAAAAATCAATTCAGCTAAAAGTGCGCCCGGCTAGGGTCGCCAGCAACAACACAATGGCAACATTTGTTGCGCCACCAGCAGCAGCACTGGCAGAATCGGAGCAAAGTAATGCAGAGAGCAGCATCCGGGCAGGAGAGAGAGACCGAGAGAAGGAGAGCGAGCGAGAATGTCCGCAGCCGTAAATTGCATTACTGCGTTGCTTGCTCTCTTTGCTTTGGGCAGCTTATGTAATACATTATATATTCGCCAGCTAACGTGCCACTCCCCCTGCCGCACCCCCCACCACCTCCCAGGCCTCGCCTGGGCTCCAAAACTTTTGCTCTGAAACGTCCTTGTTTGAGGTTATTTCTGTGTATTCCGTGCGCGCGCCAGGCAAGGAATCTATATGAATATACAGCAGCACATAAACACATCTATGTATGTGTGTTGTGGGTGTGTGTGTTTTGGGGGGAGGGGGCAGGGCTCGCAACTTTTTGCACAACTTGAAATTCCTGAAATCCCTTTTAGCCTTTCATTCAATCATTGCCAGAGCTGAGCTCAGGACGGGGCGGGCAACGGCCCCATTTGGATTCAGTGGCGAGAGTGTGAGAGGGGCAGGGGAAGAGGGGTAACTGCAGTCAAAGTAATTTGAGGACTCTGCAGGGGCAGCTGCCAACATGGGCCGCGCGCTGCTTCTTCGTGTGGCAAGTTGAAGGACACGGGAATGACAGCAGCAACAGCAGCAGCAGCAGCGCGGACAATGCACGGCGCGAAACTTAGTGTAAACACGCAGCACCCTTTCCTCTCTCAACTTCCCCTTCCCCGCACACCTTAAACCCTTTCCGTTTTCAAACTATATCCAGCAAAACTTACGTCTATCAAATTTGCACACGTTGCTAAGCAAGTTATGTACGGAAGCTTGTCTGCCGATATGAAACGGAACTATGATAAATGAGAAGTCCCGAAATAAAACTATAAACTTGATAAAGTTATCAACAAGAGAAAAAAGGAAAGAAACTAAATATGTAGCCAGTCTATTATTGAAAATAAATTATTTATACATAAACGAAGAAAACCTAATCTATAAAAGTTATTAATATCTTAGAGAGCGGCATAGCATAAATAACTCGATAAATAATCATTACTGGACTATCAAGAAGAGAAGTTTGTTAGTACCAAAACGAACGAAAAAAAAATCCTATAATATATTATTATCTTTCTATTATTATATAAGCTAGAATCTGATGTGTTGATACTGAATATCTTATAGAGAAGCACAGGATAAATATACCGATAAATAAACATTCTTTGACAGCCCAGGAGTGAAGTTTGTTAGTCCCAAAACGCTCGAAACGAAATCCAAAAATATATTTTTATATATTTATATATTCTTTATACACAGAAAAATGTATGAACTACTATGTAATCTGTTGATACACGAAAAGAGTAAAGAAAACTAGTAAAAATAACTTCACAAGAGCTCCCAATTTTGAGCGACTTTAAATATATTTTACTAAATCCACAAATACATACAGTCAGTCATAATGTTAACTTTGTTCTTAGTATTCTTAACTTATCGACAGAGTAAAGGAAACTATCAAGAATTTTATAACTTACTAAGAATATTACAGCAGAAAAAGAAACTAAGCAATCAACCTAAGATGAACTTCGAGTTTCAATCAATTTAAAAGCTTTTCTGTATTATTAATGAGTGTGTTTCTATAGCCATATCTCAGATATATCACATAACATAATACAATAATTAAGTCAAATACAAAATTTACCTAAATATTTAACGAATTTAAAGATATTTTGGCAAATTTTCTATGAGAATGCCTTCTTCTCCCTTCATTCTTGTTGCCATCTAGGCTAATTTGCGTTATAACAGAGACATTGGGGAAAAGAAAGAGAGCGAAAGAGAGTCCTCTGCATAATGCGGCTGCATTTAAATGCAATTTCGATGCATTTCAGCACATTCGCATAATTATTCAGCGCATTTAAAGTCATGAATTCGAACTGCCAAATGCTTTGCTACACAGTTTCCTCTGCTATCTCTGCTGCTGCTGCCCCGGTGGTGTCGACGCCGTGCTGGCTGGCAGCGTACGACGCTGGAAGCGGCTTTAAAAATTATATAAAGCTGCCACAGCACCAGAGCACACAGTGGGTGGGCACAGCGAGCCCTGGGCGCAGTGTAGCAAATGCAGCCAGGGCAGGAGCTCCAGCAGCAGCAGCAACATTGCAGCCAACTGCTCTCTCTCTCTCGCTGTCTATCTCTGTGGTATTGCTCTCTCGCTTGCACTGCTGCCTGCGCTTATTAACTTAAACGGGCGACCTCAATTAAAGCACGCGCAGAGGGTGCGACGCAGCAGCTACGGCAAAGTCAGAGGGCAAAGTTGAATAAAAGTTGAAGCAAGCAAAAGCAAAAAAAAACAACAAGAAAAGAATCATAAAATAAATATAAAAAAAAATGACGCAGCGCTTGCTGGCAGTGACGCAACCGGAAGCAGCAGCAGAGGCATAGCCTGAGTGCGTGTGCGTGTGTGTGTGTGTGTACATGTGTGTGAGCCATGGGCGTGTGAGGAGGAGCTGTCGCTGCCGCTGCTGCAGTCGAGCCTGATCCTGCCTGGCTTCGGGCTATTGAATGAATTTGAGCTTGCCTGGGCGTCGCGGAGGACGTGCGGGAGTCAGGGCGCGCGTTTCCCGTTAGAACAGGAAACAATTTTCTGTTGTTGTGACGCGCGCTGCGGATGTCGTTGTAAAGCGTCGCTGCCAGCGTCGACGTCGTCGTCGTCGTCAAGTCTGAAGTGAAGTCAAGGCGCATGCGCGCTCTAAATTTGTTTGGTATTATGTATTACAGCATGATACATAATGTATACGCTAGCTATTTGTGTGCTTTGTGTGTGTGCGTGTGTGTGTGTGTCTTGCCTGCCACCCACAGCCGCAGGGCAGCTACAACAACAATGCGCGACGCCACAATGAAAATAGACAAGAGAGTTATTCAAAAATTTTGTACAGGCGACTAAGCCAAATACAACAACAGAAACAGCAACAACAACAACAGCAGCAGCAGGCACAACAACAGTAGCAGCAATGACAATAGCAATAGCTGAGCCCCCTTGCAACGCCCACACGGCAAACGGCAGCAACATTTGACGCTGCAGCAGCAGCAGCGGCAGCTAAAACGAGGTCGTGGAAATGGAAAATGAAAGCAGTTCGAGAGACGCTGCAGCCAAAGCAGCGCTGCCTGCCCCCCCTGCACCCTACCCCGCCCCTGGAGACCCGTTAATGCCGGCAAAATGAACTCCACGTAGCGCGCTCTGCAAATGTTTTCATGTTTTTCATGTGCAAAATCTAATGAAGGAGGCAATAACAATGTCAGCCATTGTTGTTGTTGTTGTAGCCCTGGGGAGTGGCTTTAAAATACAGTCAGAGCTGCTGCAGCAGAGCTAAAGATAGAGCTACACACACACATGCACACAGTGAGAGAGATTGAGATACAAAAGGCAACACAGGGTACAATTTACAGTTTTCATTGCCTACTTTTGAGCGCAGGCGGTCAAGTTTTCAACTGCAGCAGCAGCAGAGGCAGCACAAAGAGAGCCAGGAATAAAAGAGGCCACTCCCCAGCAAGTGTGTATAGCAAGTATGTGCTACAGTAATATCGAATGTACAGTTAATATACTTTTAAAAGAGAGCACACACATACACAGCGTGCATATGTGTGTGTGTAAATATTTCATGAAACAGAAGTGAAAAACTGTGTGGGCAACACGAATTTCAAATTTTAAATTTAATTGAAAGCAATTAAATTCTGGTATTTTATGCATAGACACACAGGGGAGCTGAGGGGGTAGAAGGGGATGGTTTAACTAGTTTCTGAGAGCATAAATTAATAGGCAAGTAGCAGGTATAAATTGATAATAAATACAAATAGAAACAAGCTTGATTAGACCAATTTTATTTTTTGTATAATGAATATCGAATAATACGATTTAAAGTTTAAATTTATATGATATTTAATTGTTAAAGTATATAGTATTTTTTAGTCTTACAACAAATAATAAAATGTTGAAAATTGAAAGAAATTTAATGAAATTAAATTTCAAATCTTATTTGGACAAAAATGGAATAGATTGAGTTCTGCAAGGGAATATAGGTTATTCCAGGGAGTTAACAAATTGATAAAATGTAAAAACCCTAGCCCTATTTTAGGAAATAGAAAGAAAACTCGACAAAAACCAATTATTCATATTAATTTTACTATATATTGGATTCTTTTGAGCTTTCAGGTTGAAAGGAAGGATATATAGAAAGGTAAACAGAAAAATATAAATCACAATATTAATATAATGATTTAAAATAAGAATTTAATTGTAATTGACTTAATTGTATGAAAACAAAACTAAAACGAGGTTCTTCAGCGAACTTGTATTTTTTCCAGTACAATATATAAATAAATAAATAATACTGATAAAGTTGATTTATTTTTCTATTCCAAAATATTTGGAAATATTCTATGTATCAGGAGTAGATAGATCCTAACATCTTTCAGAGTTGCCTTGTGTAAAATTTCTGCACCTACGCCATCAATATTAAAACCCAACTCGACTCCCCTGCCGCCCCGTCAATTACAGCATCAATTAGGCACACAGAACTTGGGGCGACGACTCTGGGCCTAAATTGAAGTTGTCAGTTCGAGAAAATGTGAGAGAAAAAAGCAGAACAGAATTATCTAATTGGCTGCTGGCAAAGTTAATTGGATATACTGCGAAATCGAGAGCAAAAAGGATATATAGTCGCTTATTCAAACTAATTCCCTCGTAACGAAGAAAACCACTCAGGCAAATGCGTAAATCCGCTTAAGCACAAAATGCAAATGTCAAGAGGAAAAAATGTAAGCAAGAATATTATGGAAACTTAAATGATAATCCCCACTGCAGAAGAGAGAGAGAGAGAGAGAGAGAGAGAGAGCAGACTTAAATACGCAATCAATTATTAGAAAATTGTATTTATTTATCGCATTTTAAATGTGAATTCAATTTGGCATTTTGCGCGTGGCAGTTGGCAACTCTGCGGTTTATTACATTGGCGCAAATCAAGTGAAAAACGATGATGAAGGGGGGAAGAGTGGCACAAGTAGACTGGCTGACAGGCAATGCAATTACACACACACAGACACACACACACAGGTGCATAATCAGCTTTGGCACAGCGCAAAATGTTGACAATTTAATTAGAATTGATTTTCCGTTCGATATTTTCCAGGGAAATTCACACACACGCACACACACACACATGCACACACCTCAAGCGGCTACTGCTAATGTTATATAATCACACACACTCGCACGTTTGTTATATTAACGTGTGTGTCATTAAATTGCATGACGACAAATATATATCACAGCGCCACCCAACACATTCCCTTCTTCCCTCTCTTTCTTTTTCTCAAATCTAATGAGCAATATTTGAGAATTCTCTCTCTCTCTCTGTCTTTCCCTTGGCAACTGCAATGAGGCATGCCACATGAAGATTGATTATGCCACAAGTTTTAATGCGTTTTGCCATTTATTTCAATGCAGCTGCCCTGCCACGCCCCCTCGCACAGTCTCTGCAGACTTTTATGTGTGCTGCCAGAGAGAGAAAGAGAGAGCGATGGACAACATTAACATGATATATGCATGCACTTTATGGGCAAATAGATAAACAAAGATATAAGATACGAGCAGCTACAAGATACAGATACAATATACAACATACATATATACCACATATATAAATATATGTATGTATGTGTGTGTATGTAATATATGTGCTGCATTATAGCGACGCTCTGATTGCAAAGGATATTGAATTGAATGGAAGACACGCCACACATTGATTCGTTTCCCTCTCGCTCTGCAGCGCAGTATGTGCTCTCTCTTTCTCTCTCTCTTTCTCCTTGCCGCTGGGAATTGAAAGCATCAATAATAATCATAATAATAATTTATGTATATGGCCAAATGGAAAGGGGGCACTATGAGTGGACATAAGTAGTTCAACCTGCGAGGTTGAGCAACAAAGAGAATTTTTATATAAAATATAAACAGCATAAAGAAAGCGCCTTTCTATATGTTTTATATAGAATATATAGAATGTTTTATATAGAATATTTCTTTTCAAATAAATACTGGCATAAAGTTCATATGATCCCTGCTTTCATGCCCCTAGTTCCCTCACTAATTGCAATCTTTTTCAAAGCAAACTTCTGCGCTTTGTTTCATCGTGCTGAGATAACGAACGAAAAACAGTGACTAGCCACGCCCCCGCCTTCTCTTTTACTCCCATGTTATTCACTGCTGTTGAATAAATCTGCTACGAATGCATTCTAAAAAAAGCTGCCAATTTCTATGGAGCCCATTCACGTTTTTATTGCTCATACGCACAGCATGAAGAAAGGCTCAAGATGGCACAGGGCACTCAAGGGAAGCGCCCTCCTGCTCCCTCCTCCCCCTGCCTTCCATCCTTCTCTCTACATGTGCATAAAGGGACTGCGGGCAGCCACAAAACTGTGGTGAACTCATTGACCATCGCGCACATGTCAAAAGTTGCCAGAGCTGCCAAAAATAAAAATGAAAAGAAGAGAAGCGAAGAATTTGTATTTATTTTTTTTGTGGGGTGTATTTATGGCCATTACTCAATGCCCCGCGGCAGTCATAAAAGTTGCAAGTGCATGCAATTTTTACGACAGAGAAACATGGCAAGTGCTGCCCCAAAAGCGGCAGAAACAGTGGCAGCAACAGAAACAGCCGCCAGGCTCAACATGTAAATTGTAACCAGCAGCAATGTTTTGCACTTGTTTCTCTTCCACTTCTTATCGCAACCCCTCTTCATGGGCGTGGCACATATTGAACATGCCTTGCATTTGTTTATTCACCAATTTGCTGTGTGTGTGTGTGCAGGTTTAATTGTCGCCCACGTAGCGTATGCGCAACGTACATAGATAACGCATACGCCGCGTTGGCCCTTTCTCATGTACTCTTGCTCTATAAATAACTAGTTTGACATGCAGTATATAGTCCACGTAGGTAGATACCTAGTATATACCATAAATAAGCTTGTAATATGAAAATATCAACTGGCACAAGCAGCTGCCCCGTTCACATGTCCATTAGCCGCGCATCATTTCAATTGACATTTTGCGCGCGACAACAACAACAACAACGACAGCGGCAGCGACAGCGACGATAATGACGACAGAGACGGTGGCAAACGATGGAGACCACAGCATTTTCAATCTATTTCCATTTGCAGTCGCATTTAGGCAAATCAATTTTCAATTTTCCAATTTACAAAGTGCACTGCAAGAAAAACCAGGAGGTAACAAGACTGCAGATCGTGTGTATCTACGATATCTAGATGTTATAGTACTACGATTCTGTTGCAATTTGTTGTGTATTTAAATAATGTATAAGACTGCATAACTGTAAAGTTTTGTCAACATATTCCATACATCAAAGAAGTTATTCACATTGAAATTTGAAGTTAGATTTCATGCAAGAAAAAGAAAATCAAATGAGAAAGTTTACGATATATACACAGTATATAGACGAAGATATATGTACTTAAGATATAGATATCAATAAAGAAAAAACTGTAGACTACACTACCAACAAATGTTGGATCACCTTATTCATTGTTTTTTACCCCAGTTCGAAACCAATAATTTCGAATTAAATTCTTTTGGTTTTTAAGTTCTTTTCAATTAATTCCAATTTTTTTCAAAATAAATTAATTGTTTTACCTTTTAAACAGTCGACTGACCGTAGTTGACTTTAAATAATTAAATAAATAAATAATGCTCTCGAACTATACACACCAAGCTAGACACTCACTCTACACTCTTTCTTCCCTTTCTACTCTTTAAATTAATCTTCCCAGTTCACCCATTCAACCTCCTCTGTTTACCACCTGTTTCTCTCAGTGTGCACTACACACATAGACCTCCACACACACACACACACTTGACATTTTCAGGTTAATGCAATTTTCAAATGCTGCCACATTTTTGTTGTTGCTAAATTGCTAATGCAACGCGCCATGTTGCAGTTGTTGGGCATTTTAATTAGGTTCAGCAAGCAGAATTACATAACTCTCTCCCTCGCCTCCTTGCTCAGCAATTTGTGGCTGCCTTGAGAGAGAGGCAGAGAGGGAGGGAGAGCAGTGAGACCCACCTCAACCCACACAGCACTAATGACACACGGTGGTTTCTATTTTTCTACTGCTGGTTACCTCCAGACGCAGTCAACGCCCCCGCCAACGTCGCTGTCTGCAGCCAACACACAATGTTGATTTCTGGCAGCTGTTGCTGTTGTTGTTGTTGTTGCTGTTGGCGCCCGCCTAGTGCGACAAAATATTTGTGCACTTTTCGGCTTGTCAATTATTCACATTCATTTGCAGTCGCATTCATTCACTCACTCATTCATTCATTCATTTATGCAGTAGTTTGCCCAGTTTCCTCATATGCAAAGTTTCAATGGGCGAATCGGGTGAGCAAAAGGTAAAGACATGGGAGGGAGGGGAGGGAGGTACGGAGAGTGCCTGCAATTTGCATACGCATTGCGTAAAGTCGAAGCGGCACCTGTGCTGCCACCACAAGACAACTCAAATCAAGACACACTCGACATGCCACCACTCAAGTCGACCCCGTCGACACAACACACAACAAGCAACTTCAGTCCACAATTTGATTTGTCTAACTCGCTCTACAACAAGTCTCAGTCGCCTTCTTCATCTCCATCTCCAACTCGAGCTCGATCTCGATCTTAGTCTACATAAGGAAACTTCATGTCAGTCATGGCTTCAGTTTCAGCATCTTAGTCTCAGCTAGAGTTCCTTTTCTCAACTCAACTTGTGAATCAGACTCAGCTTGAGATTTATTTCTGTTCTCAGCTCAGCTTCTACGGCCAACTCAATCTCAGCTTCAGTTTGCATCTCCCTCTACATCTGTCTTACTAGAGTTAATTCCTTTAACTCAGTCTCTAAATCTGTCTCAGCTTCAGCAATGGAGTCTCTACTTCAGTTTATAACACAGCTCAGCTTAGCTTAGCTTTTCAATAGAGGTGCAGAAACATCGATCTCTGCCGAGGTTTTTCATATGTTTATGGATATAACATCGATGTTTCTGCAACTCTACTTTCCAACTCAATGTCAGTCGTTGCTTCAGTTTCAGCATCCTAGACTCAGCTACAGTTTGTTTCTTCAACTTAGTCTGTGAATCAGACTCAGCTTGAGATTTATTTCTGTTCTCAGCTCAATTGCTACAGGCAAATCTATCTCAGCTTCAGTTTGCATCTCCTTCTACTTCTGTCGCACTAGAGATCATTCCTTTAACTAAGTCTCTTACTCAGTCTTAGCTTCAGCAATGCAGTCTCTAATTCAGTTTATATCACAGTCCCATCTCAACTTCCAACTCAATTTCGATCTCTGCTTCAGTTTCCACAACTCGATTTCAATGTAAATCTTAGTCTCTGCTTGAGTCTAAGTCTTCATATCAATCTCTACATTAGCCCTTTTCTCAGTTTTGGTTTCGATCAATCTCATAACTTGAATCTTAGTCTTCTTAGCTCATCTTTTAATGTTCCCCTCCGTCTCCATTTGAGTTTCCACGCTCAGCTTCAGCTTTTAGTCTCAACTTAGTCTGAGCTTTATTCGCTTTATTGATCTGTATATTATTCCCATTTCCCCATTTGATTCCCTGTCTGCATCTCCATCTCATGCTGAGTCTCTATTTCAGTTTCCAACTCATTCTGAGCTCTTCATTTCATTCTCTAACACAATCTCAGCTTCATTTTCAGTCTGCAATTTAATTCATGTCTCTGCAACCCAGTCACTGCTTCAGTTTCCGTTTCCCAATTATTTTGCAGCTCAATCTCAAATTCTCTCTTCAATACCCAAGTCATTCTCAGTTTCATTCTCAATTTCATTCTCTCAGTGTCAATCTCAATCTCAGCTCTAGTTTCCAACAAGTTCTCTTTCCATTTTGGGCTTCAGTTTAACTCTCCAATTCAGTCTCAGTCTCAGTTTTAGTTTCCATTTCCAAATCCCCTCTGCTAAGGCAACTGCAGCGCGTTTTTTGAGAATTTGATGTGCAAACACAACTCGAATATTGAATTTGTTTTGCTTGAAGCTGAAAGAGAGACAGAGCCGCCCACTCGCGCTATAAAGCCCAGCTCAAGTTTGCTGCCTTTCAAGGCAATTCGAACGCAATCGAATTACAGCGATTTGTTTGTTTGCATATCTCAAAAAAAAAAAAAAATTGTTAATAGAAACTCGATAGTGTACGATAGACGACGCCAGGTGCCATTGTAGATCTTTGTTTGGTAATTGGAATACGTATTTATTATGACACTGAACTCAACGCGGATCTATTATTATGATAATATTTATTTATGTTTTTTGAGGGAATTGTAGAAATCGAAACGAAGACAAGAGAATGAAGGCAAGTTAAAAGATATACAAAGTTTTATTTGAGGAACCTGATGATATAGTTGAATTCAGTTTGAGGTTTATACCCTTTGCAGAGGGTATATTAATTTTTGCCAGCAATTTTCAGCCTTTCTTCCTTATTATACCCTTCGACCATTGAAAATGAAAAAAAGGGTATACTAACTTTGTGCAAATGTATGTAACAGGCAGAAGAAGGAGTGGGAGACCCCACCATCACTAGCCAAGTCGATTAAGCCATGTCTGTCCGGATGTCCGGGTGTCCGGATGTCCAGATGATCACATAGATCTCAGCTATGATAAAAGCTAGAGACACCAAATTTGGCATGAATGTTTCTGTGTACCCGGCGCAAATGAAGTTTATTTCAAATGTTGGGTGCCACGCCCACCACCCCCGCATATCAATAATTTAATCTATTAAGCTGATTTGTGAGCGACATATAAAAGATACAACATTCTGAGTAACACCATGCTTAGTTAATTATAATACCAACATAACGTCAAAATTTTATTTTTAACGTTTAAAAAAAGGTCGAATGGTATCCCACTGTCGCGTACCGCTCGACTGTTGCTCTTGTTTTAAAATTAACTCGGATCCTTTAGATAAATGTTCATAGAATCTTTTTTAAACGAGATTCCTGCTCATTAATTAGTTACTTCACTTCACCATCAATTTGATCTGCTCTTTGTGTAATCTTCTCTTACGCAGCCAGGAAACTTTATCCCTGTCAAGTCGTGGGGGACTGCTGCCTTAATTACGCGCCCGCTCATTAGGGAGCTACTTAATTTACTTAATTCATTTCTATGCCTTGACAATTCATCAACATTTTGCCCCAATCTTCTTCTTCTTCTTTGGGTGTCATTTCATTTGAGGCAACAATTGCAGCTGCACCAGCAGCTTGTGGAAACTTTCGCACCAGACTAATGAGCAAATGAGCAACAGATGTGGCAGGAGGCAGGGAGAGGGGGAAGGAGTAAAGACGACACAGACTGAGACGGGCGTCTAATTAATGCGACGATATTAATCATGATGAAAAAACCATGTGCAACGACGCCAATGTGAAATTCTAAACGAACAATGGATGCACACACAGCCAACTTGCTCTAAAGGAGGAGAGGAAGCCTGAAGGGGCATGGAGTGCGAGGAGCTGTGCCTCAACTCTATCAATTGAGGCACACCAGTCCAAAGGGAGGCAAAATGTCAACGTGACAAGTGACAGCGAGAAAATTTCATAATGCAAATGCGCAACGAAGTCCCCTCTCCATCCCCCTTCTCCTCCTCCTACCTTCTGATTGGATCATCGATTGTGTGTCCCTCTTGGGGGCAAGCACGTAACCAGCTAACGCCCACGCTAATAAGCTGGGCGTGGCTGTGCTTTTGGGATACACAAGGCGGCTTCGTTAGTTGCCAATTGGCAAAAAAGGATGAAATGGAAGAGAAAGAGGTAGAGAAAGAGAGAGAGGACGCCACGCAAATTGGCTTAGAGGCAACACGAGCAACCACACAGGATAAGCTAGCAGTGGGGGAGGGGGGAGGAGACGGAGGAGCGCACACTGATTGGCCTGACGAATGAATGCCTGCGGGAATGCACTGAGCTCTGAGATTGCTCAGGTGTGTCAGCGATTTAGACAGACATCAGGGAAACATGTGTGTGCACAAAATATGCTGACCAATGGTGCGTATGATTAATGCATGATGAAGTACAGTCGCACACGGAGATGAATAACATTTTCAAAACGAATTTCAGTTTGCTGAGCAACGCAATTTTTTGCAAGTGTATAAAGAGTGAATAGAAATACTCAGTTTTTGTTTTTATTCTAATATGCGTCGTATATAAATTTTAGAATTATTATAGAATATTCTTATGGATGAGAATCATACTTTTATCACTTTTATTTGAACATTTCCTAAAGCTCTTGATTATTGAACTGATACTGGAAATTCCTTTTAACAACCCTTCAAGATATTTTATATTTAATAAAATTACTATCTATAATGCGAAATTAAGCATATAAATAGTTATAGATTGTCACATCATTATGCGGAATAAGAATCAAACTCATTAAAGAAAATATTTCCGAGTTCTTTATGTAGTTTGTAGGTCTTCAACCTTTTCAAAAATGTATTGAAGAAAAAAATTATTTTTTAAATTTTCTCTGCTTTTGAAATGATTGAATTTTCTAATTAAATTCATAAAAGATCTCATATAACCTCTTTTGTAAATTTTCAAAGAAATTATAAAATTATATAAAGTGATTTTTTTCATGTTCAATAAAATATTATATTAATAATCTCTCATTAGTTGCGCTTCTGATCTCAATTGTGCACCCCTTTTTCTTAGTTTTTCCCCACCCTTTCCTTCCCCTCCATTTTCTATGGCTTTCCCCACACCTTACAGACTAATAATAAGTTAATAACATATTATTATTTTGTGCATTCTCAACTTACATCACAAAAATTCAATTCAACTTTCAATTCTGCCGCAGTTTCGTTTATTTTTCTGTCTTGCTGTCTCTCTTTCCTCTGTCTCGCGCACTTTAGTTTATATTTTCTTGTATTTCATTAATTATTTTTGCGTATTTTTGTTGCTCTTTTTCGCGTTTACTTTTTTATTATTTTGCAATGTTTTCAGCTTCTTTTTTTTGCTTTTAAACTATATAAAACGTTTTTTTCTTCGGCTTTCTCATTTGAAGACAGAGTGTTGAAAAGAGAGAGCGAGATAGCAATAGCGATAGTTTGAAAATTGTAACTTAGTGCACGATGGCCATGGATAATGTTGCAGTTGCAAGCGATATTGCTGCTGCTGCTGCTGTTGCTGTTGCTAGTGTTGCTGATGTTGCTGTATCCATTGCTAATGTTGCTGCCAGTCTGCAATTCGTATGTTGCTGCTGTCGCTGCTGTTGTTGCTGCTGTTGCTGTTGCTGCTGCAGTTGCTTGTGGCTGCACGGCTGCAATTGTTGTTGCTCCATTTTTTAGCAATCTATTTTTTCTATATTCGTTACTGTTTTATGCAATGCACACACCTGCAAGAAGATACACACAAAATGCTTCGTGAGTGAAGATCGAATGTGCAGCCGAGAGGAAGGAGCGTGGTGGGGGGATGGGGGAATTGGGAATAAAGGGCTTGCCAGCTCTGCTGTGACCCTGTGTGACCGCAGCACTCTGTGCTGTCTTTTTTGGGGTCAAACTGAAACCGTTAGAAACTATAACAATAGCAGCAGCGACAGCAGCAACACGCAGCCAGCAATCGTGGAGTCTATTGACCCACAGTAAACGGCATTTTATGAGACAAAACCACAAGAAACCCAAACCAAAATGAAGACCACAAAGAGACGCCTTGAAAACACACACAGAAAGCAAACTAACTCATTGGCTAATTTATTGAATTATGCTAATTCAGAGCAAACAAAGAGATGAGCGAGCAGCAGATGCAGATACATTGACAGACGCAGCAGCAGCACCAGATACATTTACAGATACTTAGCTCAGATACAAAAAAAAAAAAAAAAAAACCTCGCACACTCTGTTGACTTTTTGACTGTGTGTGCGAGTGTGTGTGAGCGAGTGTGTGTGTGTGTGTGTGCGAGTGTATTTGATTTCCTCATTATAACCAGTTTCAAGAATCTGCCGCCAGAGATTGACAGATTCGTCGACGAACGTATCGAACTGGGTCAGAGCGCGCGCTTTTTTGACGATTGTTCGAAGTACAAATAAACAACTTAAAGTGGACATATATTTTTGGCGCGCACTGTGGCAGTAGCAGCTGATCGCAGCAAGTGCAATAAAAGTCAACGAATTGAGCTCAATTGAAGGCAATTGAAGACAAGTGTGCGAGTGGGACGAAGAGAGAGAAGAGAGAGAGGGAGAGCCACAGTTAAATCTGTGTGACGGCGATATTGCGCATACGACTCGTTGCACACACAAAGTGCTGCACATTGTGTGTGATAGCGCTTAAGTGCATTAATAGTTCAATTGTTAATGTTGTTGTTGTTGCTGTTTGATAAAGTCATTACTGTTGTTGTTTTCTTTTCTTGCTTGCTGTTGTCGTAATCTCCGATATAGTCATTAATGCACATGGTCTTTGTTGTCTTTGTAGCCTCTATCAAGGATAGAGCTTCTCTCCAGTTCACAGTCCACAGTGAACTCAATATCGTATTCATGTTATAAACATAATAAAAAAATTTAAATCAATTAAATTGAACAGATTTGGGTCGGCATACTTCAATAACTATCTCAAGCTTATTTGGTCAACTTAATTTCCGCCTCGTAACACAGTTTTTGTTTGCTGATTTGTTTAACCTGTTTTGTTTTATAATTCGAAACCCCATTTAAGTCACTTTTATGGCGCATCTTCAAACTATTTCAAACTCTGAACTTCACCTTGATGTGTCAAAATATTCCATTGTATTCTTGGTTTTGAAATCGAAGCTGATTTGGGAATGTTGAAAAAAACATTTAAAAATTTCTGTCAGAAAAGAAAAAACTAAAAAAAAAACAATTTGTCACTTATGACTTGCAGATTATGAAAAAAAAAAAAAAAAAAAAAAAAGCTAAGTGAAAACTAAAGCGAAGCATAACGATGAAAAGTTTATTTTAAGTAAAGCTAAATATAGTTGCTGAGAGGAAAACAGGCATCATTTATAAAGATATTTAGGATCTACCAAAGTGAAACATAATTTATCAAGGTATTTAAGATCCAAACACAAATAGACTATAATTTATCAAGCTAAAGTTTTCAAGAAAACAAAAAGTTTTGAATATTAAAATAGAGAAACACTTCTAGTTGATATAAAACTTGAATTATCACAGTGCACTTTGGGAAAAAACGTTTTTCCCGGCATATACTCCAATTTTAAAGAGAAATACATGAAATTTTCACGGTGTATTACTAATGGTAGAACTGAATTTCGTTTTTTTTTAGTCCACGTCCGCTTAATATTACAGAGAAAAATACCAGTATTTCATAGAGTTCTTCAGCGTTGTCTTACTTTTCTGCTGCTTCTTCCTCATCTATAGCGCATTCGTTCAGTTGATGAATGGCGTCCAAAGCTGTTCTAATCACAATAAAAATCATTTCATTTTATATACTATTTAGCGGACTTTATCTGCCGCTGCTTATTCATCACATTCGCGCATATATAGCATGCTATATACTATATTTCTAGTCTGTGCACACATTAAATTTTATTTAATGTTTGTTGTCTAATTCGAAACTTGTCGCAAAGGTCAACTTGATTAGCGTGTCTGCTGACTAATTTCAAGGGAAGAGGAAGGCAGGGAGAAAAAATAAGCAGGGTGTATAGGAAGGAATCGGGTAAATAAACCTAGTAACACTGACTGACTTACACATTTACATGAATAATAAATGATATATAGAGTTATAGATTTGGTATATCGTATGACTGCCTCAATAATCCAGGACTTGAGGCAGGCATAGGAAAGACCTTTCGTTCTGTTTTGGGGATGATCAGCTTCAGTATACGCACCTGCAAGAAGAAGAGAATAGAAAATGAAGTCATTAATAAATTGTTTGCTTTCACATTTGGTATTTATTTAAAATTAAGTGCTTGGCATCTGTTGACATTTGCATATGAATAACATTCACTCCCCGTCCCTGCCCTGCTCCCTCAACCTGCAGAGCTGCACTTGTAACGGGGCCCCACCCCGAAACATTCAACGGCAACACCTTTTGTCTATTTGCAAAGTGCAAAAGTTTAAAATGTTAAAAACGTTGCCAAGAAATGGCAAAAAGAAGCTACGTAAAAAATATAAAAGAAATAAAAACAAAGCAAAGAAGCAAAGCACAAAAAGAACAACAAGCAAGATAGATGAAGAGACGAAGAAACAGATAAAAATAAATTATATTCGCTTGTTTATTATGTTTGGGCAAAAAGAACAAGTAAGAAAAGCAACAGTCGAGCGGCACGCGACAGTGGGATACCCTTCGACCTTTTTGAAACGTAAAAAGTCAATAATTGTACAATACTTCTACTTAATAGAAATATCGTAACGTAAGCCTTTATATGCGTCTGTGTATGAATACGTGTATGCGTATCATTTTATTGGTCAAGCACAAATGTATGTATGTGTGTGTGTGCGTTTGAATGCAAAAAATGCGTGTGCATAGAAAAGAAGAGAAAAACAACAGCTGGCGCTACGCGCTCGCATTCTCTTTCCTTTTCTTTCCTTCATGAGCATTGCAATGACGTCACGGCTTGCTGGTCTGTGTACCAAATCAAAGCGAACAAGGTTTTTGTTTAATAACTTCTGTGTTTGTTGCCCGATCGGATTGGAGTTTTGACATTATGTTGGTATTATAATTAGCTAAGTATAGTCTTACTCAGAATGTTGTATCTTTTATGTGTCGCTCGCAAATCAGCTTAAAAGATGATATTATTGATTTGTGTGGGCGGGGGGCGTGGCACCCAACATTTGAAATAAACTTCACCTGTCCCGGATCAACAGAAACTTTCATGCCAAATTTGGTGTCTCTAGCTTTTATAATAGCTGAGATCTGTGTGTTCATCCGGACATCCAGACATCCGGACAGACAGACAGACATGGCTTAATCGACTTGGCTAGTGATCCTGAGCAAGAATATATATACTTTGTGGGGTCTCCCACGCATCCTTCTGCCTGTTACATACATTTGCACAAAGTTAGTATACCCTTTTTTGACCATTTTCAATGGTCGAAGGGTATAAAAAGAAGACAAGTCAGGCGACTTTAGGTTGTATATTGTGTGGTGTAATGATAACGACAATGAGATACTCTAGAAAAATATGAATAAATATGTAATAAATATTTAAAACTATATTTTAAAAAAGAAAAGAAGTCTAGAGTATGCCAGATTAAGCCAACTCTATATAAAGTTTTTTTTTAGAAGATAAGGAAATTTAAGCTTGAAAAATATTTATAAATTAAATAAATCTACAACCAGAGACATTATTTTATATATAAAGCTCGTTCTATTAGCTTTATATAAACTGTAAATGTGAGACAATAAAGAAAAAAAGCAGCCAGGAGTATGCCAGCCTGAACTATGAGCATAAAAAGTATGTGTGTGTGACAAAAGACAGAAAAAATATAAAGTACTTTGAGTATTTGGAAAATACATAAATATTCAGCTTGTTATATAATATAAAACTTTTATTCTTATTTTTTAATCCCGAAACACCCTTTTAATAACTACTTTTTGTATCTCTATAATCAATATAAGATCCTTATAAAGTCTTTTAGAATCAAATAAATAAGTTGAGCACAGAGAGATAAAAGAAATAAATATAGATATTATAATCTATATACATCTACAAAATCTCCCACTTTCTAAATCCTACAGGGTATATACACGTATATTTATTTTTAAAATTTTACGCAGTATTATACTATACAATATCAGAACAAGGCAAACAGCGATAATATCTTTCTCTTTCTTTGTTTCTTTCTCTCTCTGGGGGCACATTGCAAACCGCATGAAAACCTCATTATTTCTCTGCTGCGTATCTCCGGTAAGAGCAACAACAACAAATGCAAATTGACAAATGAAAGGTTTCCAAGCTCAGCTTCAGACAGACACCAGAGAGGAAGGAGGAAAGAGAGAGGGACAGGGAAGAGTCAGCAGCGAGTCAGACGTAGCTTAAGCCGGCAACTTTAATGATGATGACGCAGATTTTTTTTTTCTGTGCCAAAAAAACAAAACCGACACACAACAATCACAACAGCTGTGGCTGACTGAGCGTCTGTGTCTGTGTCTCTCTGTGTGTGTGTGAGTGCGTTGTCTGTGATTATATAAAATAAAAACCGCCAAACGAGGGGGAGATGTGAGGGAAGAGAACCGCGCTGTGTGATATGTTTGCCATGACCAGAGACCGATGACTTCCATGACAATCAAAGCTGCAAAGTCTGCGCCAGACCCCTCTTCCCCCACCCCCTCTTCTCTGCCATCTATCTCGCTCACTCTCGTTTCTCCACTTTGAGCTGTAATCTTTTCTTTTTTTCTCTTCTTTCTTTTCTTTGCATTATTTTGTTTTCTTTTACGATTCCATTTTCTTGTTGTTTGCCAAAAGTTTATTGATCTCTCACTGGTCTGGCTCTGACATTGCTCTCGAGAAGCGCAGGAGGGGGAGGGGGCAAGGGGTGCCAGAAGCCGACAAGTTGCCTCTACTCTATAGAGACAGAACTCAGCAGCAGCAGCGCCGACAACTTTCCCATTTTTTTTCCTTTGTTAAATTTACGAGCGCAATCCCAGAAATCATGTCAAACATTCCAAGGGCAATGCCAAAAAAAAAAAAATAAAGAAGCTGAATACAAATAAAAAATCAACAAACAAGAATACGAGGAAGAAGAAGAAGCAGAAGACAATTTCACGCAATCGGTAGCAAACGCGTGGGCGTGGCGTCTGTGAAAGATTGCATATGGCAGCAAGAACAAATCATAAATAGACAACTCGAGGCAGAAGCGTACCGTAATTTTTTGACAGCATAAACAAAATGAAAAAAAAGCAAAGAAATAAATAAGAATACAAAAAGAAGAGGTGGAAGAAGCAGCGCAAAATCCGCACAGCTGTTGTTGTCCATAAAACACAAACAAAAAATTTAAAAATACGATAGAAAAAAATGTCAAATAAATCGAGGGAACTGTCTGAAGCGGAAATTTACCGCGAAAGAATGAATGGGGAAGTAGATAAGGGGAGGGGGATCTCTCTCTCACTCGTTAGGCAATGTTTGACCTACAAATCAAAGCAACATCCCTGAAAACAAGCACTTAAAAAAACATATAGAACAAATAGAACAACAACAACAATCGCTTAGAATACAATTTGCAATAATAACAAACGAGGAAAGAAATGCAAATCGAGCTCGGGTCAAAGGAGAAATCAACAAGAGAGCAACAAAAAAAAAAAAAAAAACAACACGAAGTTGAGCAGGTGCCAGACTTAGGTATGCCATATAAAGCTGTAGGGTTTCTCATGTAACATGACTGTTTATTATAATGATTATAATGACATTAGAGGTACGAGTATGTGAAGTAGAAATGACTTAAAAGACTCTGTTGACTAAATACCAGAGATCTTTATTAAATAAAGAGTTCATCATGAGGTCTTTCACTTTATAAAACTCTTGTTATTCTTTCTTAACTATTCTATAGCAGACAATAGAATAGTTAAAAGATCTATGCTGCAGAAGGAGGATACTTAAAATAGAACATAAATTAAAGATCTATCATTGATGTACTGGAGTATTATATTTTAGTTCGACTTATTTTCATAAGAAAATTTCAAAACTTTACTTTTAAATTAATTAATTTAATATATTTAAAGTCGACTAAATGCAGTCGACTGAATTAAAATGAGAATAAATACAAAAATAATTAATGATAACAATTAATATTAATTAAGCTTAAAGAAGAAAATAAGGTTCTTTTTTTAAAGAAGAAAATATTAAAAAAATTTCGCAGCAGCAAAAGGCAAAACTCTGTGTTCGATTTTAACATTTTAATTGATTAATTATTAAATAATTTATTGTATATATTACTATAATACAAAGATCCTATTTTCGATTTTAACATTTTAATGAATTAATTTATTGCATATATTGTAATAATACAACATTCTTTACCTTCCCCAAGCTCTTCCACCTTATCCCCCTTGCCAAGCATATCCAACTTTCCAGGGTATGCACCGCAGCTAAAGCCAAACAAACACAAACATTAACAATTTAAATGCACGTCTCGCGGTCAGCGACGACGCCAACGTCTCTGCCGACGTCAACGTCTGCCAAGCGCTGCATTAGTCAGCAAGAAATGAAAAAAGAGAGCGGAGCCGACCGCCCAAAAAAGAAACTCTTGCAAGAGACCAAAAAACAAAGTCATTGACACCGAAACAACAACAGAAACTATAAGAAAACGGGCAGGGGGAGGGGAGGGAGGGAGAAGAAACGAAAACCAAATTTTGTAAAAGACAAAAAAACCTTCCAAACAAATGCAAATTTCATTTATCAGGCGCTCTCGCTCGCACTCAAAAGAAAAGTTTTAATTTCCGTTTAGTAGAAAGAAGAACATGGAAGGTGGTAAGGAGGGGAAGGGAGGAGGAGGAATGGGGGGTCAATAATTAGAAAAGCGGCACCTGTCGGGCAGTTGGGGGAGCTACACGCTGTTGTTGTTGTTGTTCGTGACAAGCTGCAGCAGCAGTATGCAAACGAGGCAACTACAACAACTGCAGCTACGCCCCCTTTTGCTGCCACATGCCTCCCCCCCCTTGGCAAACAAGAAATGGAAAACTTGTTAAAATATTCGCACATTTCTACGCTGGTTTCGTTGAACTTTTTATGTGCCACGCCCCCGCAGCGTCGTTGCATGCTCAATGAAGTTTGCACTGCACCGCATTGGCATTTGCATTGGCCTTTGTCTTTGTCTTCGTTGTTATTGACAAAATAGCCGCCTTTTTCGGTTTTTTGGCATCAAGAAAGCAACCCAAAGACAATAAACAAATGGACTAATAAAACTCATAAGTAATAAAAGCAAAAATAACAACAATAATAACAGAGACACAGACTGTAATTGGTCTCAACTTTCAATGCACTTTGTAGGGGGGAGTCTAATAAGAAAACTTGCCTCCTTGAAAAGGGAAAGAGTAGACTACTATTGAGTCCTAAACGATTATCAACTGATACTACCTATGAATACTATAGTTAAAGTTTGCAAATAGGCCAATGGAATTGTATCTGTATGCAAGTTTAGAAAGACTAGATTATATTAAATGCAAAAAAAACTCAATGGAACTTTAGATAGTGTTCTTTATAGGGGATTCTTTAACAATAAAGTAATTGATAGTAATATTTAATACCAAAAAACCCGAGGGGACTTTGTAAGAAACAGATAGTGTTGTAAATTAATTAAATTAATAAATTTAATTTCAATTATTTTTTGAGATGGAAAAATGAAGATCATACGACATTTGTAGCACAAACAAATTAATATCTGTAGTTGCGGTATAATTGCGACTGTCATTTTATTCAATGATCAATATCGATTACAATTAGTGTTGCCACAACGTTAGGTTTGATCGTAATCTAACAAGGTTACCAAAGAATAATTATATATTAGAAAAATACGTGTAGTTATAATTATTATTTCTATTGTTACTATACATCTTTATAAAGTCTCATTGGATTTTAGAGAGAACAAAACACAATAAAAATATACACATAAATTCGGGCGATTTTCTTCAAACAAATGTTTCGTTTAATGAGGAAAAAAGTTCGAAATAGTAAATAAAAATATAGAAAATAAAGAAACTTAAAGTAGCATGTCTTTATACTTTCTACAACTTGCTTTCCACAAACTCTAAAATTTCCCTCTAATAACCCTAACCTACGCCAAAGTAAGAGCATTTACAATTCGAGTTTCTTTTTGTGTCTGCAGCCAAATTGTCTGCATTTTATTTGTGTTTGCCATTGCTTATGCAATTTGCGTTTGTGTGTGTTTGTGGCACATGCAGCGCCATGTCGCGTGCAGCCAGCAGCAACAACAACTACAACAACAACATTCTTTGCCTTGTAAAACGCGATAGGTATAGGTGAAATTGGGTTTAGTGTTCAATTTAACACCCACGTTCTAGTTTGGGTTTATTGGCCTCAGCAGCAGCAACAGCAGCAGCGACGTGCAATTCTCGTTGTTGTTGTTGTGCATTTTGTTGCAACAATTGCTGTCGCAGCTGCTGCTGCAACTGGCAAGCAAATGCAATCATGTTTAATTATGCATTCCACATTGGATTTGTTCTGTTTGGTGCTGATTTTGTACGGTTCTCTCTAGCCCCATCTTTTCCTCTATACGCTTAACCGTTATATTAGCTGCAGCAGCAGCAACAACAACAACAAGCACAGCAGTAGCAGCAGCTGTTGCTGACAACGCCCCCCAGATTTGAAAACAGCTGACAATGTAAATGTTTTTCCACTTCTGTTTCTTCTTTTTCGTTTGTCATTAATTGATTGATAAACCAATTTTGGGCATAAAATGCAGTGTCTCCCCCATAAAAAACAACAGTTAAGGCAACAACAATAAGAACAACAACAACAAATACAATACAAGCAGCAACAACAACAACAACTCTGAATGCTGCCTTCATTTCCGTCTCAGGGCAACCCACTTGAAAAGGAAAACCATTGAAGCATTTTTGGTCGTTGCCCACGCGGCATTAACATAAATATGCTGCACAGATTGGCTTTATAGATATACTATATATGTGTGTGTGTCTGTGTATATATAATAGATTCCCAGACATGCATAATTAAAAGCCAGAGCAGACCAGGTGGGTTGGGCACACTTTGAGAGAGGGAGAGAGGGCGAGGGATTCCAAGTGACTTTAAAAATACAAATATTACCAACGAGACGACAATACCTCAGCCCCTACTTCCCGCTCCCCCTTTGCGTGGGCCCCTCTACTTGAAGCAGAGCACCCCTACTCCCCCTACTGCCCTCTAGGGTCAGGTCAACGCCTTCTTTATTTGCATATAATTGTTTTAGTCTGCTCTGTTGTTGTTCGCTTTTGTTTTTATGCTTTTATTGCCTCACTGTTGCACTGCTTGAGTGACTTTGCTTTTATATTACCCTATATAATATATGTGTATGTGTGTGTATGTATTTGTGTGTGTGTGTGGTACCCCTACTAATTGAAGCTGTTTACTTGCCAAATAAAGACCATAGCAAACTGAACCTTTATTGCATTTTTATCAGCCTCATTTGATTGTCGCGTCTCGTCTCGTCACGTTGACTGTTTGTTTTCTTTGTTTTCAATTCATTGTGATTATTCGAATTTTTTTTTTGGGGGGACCCTATTTGCTTATCATTATTTTACGCTTTACGGGCGATAGCTCATTGTTATATAGTATATTTCATTTTGGAAATAGAAGTACTCAATGAAATTGAATTTAATGTGGTTAAGATGAAGGAGAATCATGTTGTACTGTTTATTTGTAATTGAGATTTCCAATAGATATTTTTCTAAATTTTCTACTTTTTCTAATTTTCTGATTTTCATAATTTTCAACAGTATCTTACATTTGAAATTTGTGTATATTTTTGCAGGTGTTTTATTAATTTTTGACAGAAGTTTTCAGCGACCTTCAAGAGAGCTCTCTGACCCCTTAAAGTATATATATTCTGTATCAGCAACAGCAAGAGAATTGATTTAGACATGTCTGTCTGTCTATCAAAGTTAGAGATAATATTGGATATACACAATATCATTCAGTTCTGCGCAATATATTAAGTACCGGAAAGATTGTAGAATATAAGACCCTTCTCACTTCGACCTATAGTTAACTCTGTATAATATCTATCTCTCCTCTTAAGTATATCCTACTATAGCACAAATGTTAGTCACAAATTGAATATATATTACTTTGTTTTCCTGCCACTCAACGCAGTTTTCATATTTGCCTTATGCTGTTTAACGAATATTATCATTTTTTTTTCTTCTGTTATTCAGTTTTCAAATCCGTTGGCTGGTTTCGCTCTTCTCTGTTGAGCGCACAATTAGTTCAATGCTCATCAGCGGCGTCAGCCGTCATAACAATTTGCTCAAAAATAAACGCGAGCTCACACACACACAGACAAATTATAATGGTTATTATTGTGTGTTTGTTTCTTTTATTTTGTATTCAGTTTGTTGTTGTTACTACTACGAATAATAATTATTATTATTGTTACTGTACAACAGCAGCAACAACAACAACATTTGCAGTCGGGTGCAACGCACTCGTCTCTCTCTCTCTCTCTTTCCCTCTTTGTGGCACGCTTGCCTAGCGAGGGATAACGTTGGAGGAGGCGGGGGCTGTGTAGATGCTTTAGGAAGAGCTTCCCCCTCTTCTCCTCCTCTCACATGGGGTGAAAGCGACCGCCATAAAATATATACAAAACAAAGAAGTATAAAATTCAGCAACTACAGTAAACACTCGTCTCGATGGCAATTAAGAGTTGACAGACAACTGCAATTTACACAATGAATATTGAATACTGTGATCAGCTGTGCAAAGAGAGATGAGGAAGGCAGGAGAAGGGATAAGAGAGTGGGATAGGGGTAAAGGTTAGCTCAAGCTAAGAGTCTTTTTTAATTGTGGGAAGTGCCGAGCTGAGTTGAAAGCAAAGTTCAATGGGTCAACTGCTGCTGCAGCTTGACATTGAAATTAAAGCACTCGAAATTAACAATAGAAATTGTAGAAGAAGATTAACTAAACCAAAGTTGTAGTTTGTGACCAGATTGAAGTTGAACAAAAGAGTTGAACAACAATATAGAAAAAGAAGTTGAAATTTAAATAGGAGTTGGAATTGAATATATAAGTTGAACAACTAAACTTAAATAGAATGTTGTGAATCAGTCAAGAGCGAAAAGCGTAGTAGTTGATATCAAAGTTTAAGTTGAAATTGAAATTGAACATAAAAGTTTTTAGAAATTTCATGATTGAAGTTGAATGTAATATTTAATAAACGACCTGATCAATTAGATTGATAAAGTGGAAATGAAAAACCCACATTGAACAACTAAAACAAATTGAACAACAATTGAAGAAGAGAAAATTTAAAACTGGAGATGGAATTGAATATATAAGTTGAATAACTAAACCTAAATAGAATGTTGTGAATCAATCAAGAGAAAAAATGAAGTTGAAAGTGAGTACACTAGTTGAAGACCAAGATTGAACTGGAAGTTCATATCGATGTTTAAGTCGAAACTTAAATTGAACATACAAGTTGTTCCACTAAATTTAAATTGTTATCTTTCAAGCTATAAATAACAAGATTGAAGTTGACAAGGAAAATTGAATACACGAATTGAACAACAATATTGAAGTAGAAGTTGAAATTGAATAATTTTACGCCGTTTTAATAAAATATTGAACAAATTAGAAACTAAATTAAGTTAAAAACACGAGTTGAAAAACAAAATTGAAGCTGAAATTAAATTGAGTTTAATTTAATTTTAAAGTGACTAGTTGAAGTTGAACTAAATGAATTAAATCAATATGTACTAATCAATTCAATCATTTTTTCACATACAACACAAAATAAACTCCAAATAAGTAAAAAATCCCAGCGATTTCAACAGTTGAACACAGTGAGTTAAACAATCGAGTTCAACGTGGATTTTGTATAATTTTAGCAACAATACAAAGTGTGGCATTCATAATAAACTTTAGAAAGGCACATCAGGAAGTTCGAGAATATAAATAATATTTCCATTTTTAAATATGCTTAAGCATTGAAAAGGAAGTGCGGATAGCTGCAGTCAAACTGTCAATCAACAGCAGAAGCGAAAGTAAAGTCATTGAAAAGACAGAGAGTTCTAAGTTATAAAACTAAAATTAAATAAAATAAAATAATATGATAAACAACATGGCAAACTAAAGATATTTAATGGAGTTGCTAGTTAGGATCCCCACATTTATTATAAACTTTCCTTATACCCTCCGTCCTGAATATTTTTAACCCCTTCACCCATTTTCTACACATATTTCAAATACCTGCCTGGGGCCATAAATATTTCTATTTTTAGCCAGCATTTTAATAATAAAATAAACAAACAAATTCCTGTGCCAGAGAGAGATCAAAACAAATTGCTCAACAATTTCTGTGTAGAGAAATTGAAACAACTTAAAACATTAGCAATAGCAATATTTCAAATTTGTGATTCAATCAACACTTTCAATCGAGAGAGTCGGCGAAAAACAAAAGACACAAGGAACAGATCGACAGAAATGGCAAAAAATGTTGCCAAAGAAGAAGAAGAAGCGGAGTGAAAGATTTATGTGGGAATGGTAAACAAAATGGGGGGAGAGAGAAGAGGGAGTAAGAAGAGGGAGCAACATATTTGCAATGATTGTTAATGTGGCGGGGGAACCTTTATGGTCAAGTGAGTGAAACGACGAACAAGCAACAAATTGAATAAGTCATAAGTTATTCTGTTGTTGCTTTGTTTTGTGCTCCTATTCGCACTGTTTGGAACCGGTTAAACAATGCAATCACTGTTGCTGCAGCAGGTGGCAGCCGACAGTGCAACAAGACTTCAATTGGAAACTGGCCAATGGCCTCCGACAGAGCAAACGTTGGGGGCGTTGGTAAGCAGGGAGTGGCGTAGGGGGGACAGGCACTGGGCTGGCTTGATGAGTTGCCAACCGGTTATGCAAATTAGAAGCAACAACAGCAGCAACAACAAGAACAGCAACAACACAGTCAGTCACAGTCAGTCATCACATGCAACATTGTTGCATATCATGCATTTTAAACATGTCGCAGCGTCATGGCTGCAAATTTTATTTTTGGCAAGCGGAAATGCTGTGGCAGCAACAACAACACAACAACAGCAACAACAACTGCAACGTTGCCTGCAATCAACAACAATTAAATTTGATTAACCGAAAAGAGAGAAGAAAAAATACAAATGGAATATTAAGGGAAGCAAGAAAGGGTCGACTTCTGCCGGCGCATAAATTATGCTGGCTGCAAACCACATCCCCCTCTTCTCCACTCCACTCCCTTACCCCCTCCTACACTTAGACACTGCTTTGCTATGCTGCATGCCACTTGAGCCTGCCAAAGTAGGTAGACAGTGGCGCGCTAACAAAAGGGGACGACTCTGTGAACAATCTCAAGTTGTTATTGCTTTTATTGTTGTTGCTGCTACTCTTGTTGTTGTTGCTGCTACTCTTCTTGTTGTTGCTGCTACTCATATTGTTGTTGTTGTATGTTCTTCTTGTTTTATATGCTCTTCCTGCTCTTTCAGAAAAATGATTTTCAAGGTTACAAAAAAAAGATATTGAAATCTGGTAGGATCTGTGCGGGCGAACAAAACCTTGAAGTAAAGGCAGGCAGGCAGGCGGACACTCGCTTCCTTGAATACTCTAGCAGAAGTGTGTGTGTGTGTGTGTGTGTGTTTTAGTGTGTGTGTTTGTGTGTGCGAGATCGCTACAAATTTAATGAGCTCTACGCGGGGGGAGATCCGCTCAAACTAAAGGCATAAAATGTCGCTTGGAGAGCTGCAAACTGGTTTAGCCAACTTTGCAGACAGACAGCAATGATGCTGAGTGTGCGTGAGTGTGTGTGTGTGACTGTATGTGTGTCCCTCAGTGTGTGTATATGAGACTGTATGTGTGTTCCTCTGCGTGTGAGTACGTCTATATGTGACTGTGCAGACCGGTTTCTTTCAGAAGGCAACTCTTTTTTAAATACGCATAACATTTGCTTCATACAACAGGTACATTTGTTGTTCTACACACACACACACAGATATACACACACATAGGCATACACATACACACACACATGTACAGCTTGATATGCATATGTAGGGGGGCTGTTGTTATACGAGCGACTCAAGACGCTTCTTCCTCTTGTCCAACATCTTTTGTGTTGTGTTTGTGTCGTGTCTGCCTTGGTCGTTTCTCGCTGTCCCCCCTCCCCCTCTCTCTCTCTCTCTCTCTCTCCCTTGCTTACTCTGTGTCTCTTTCTTACTGCTCAAGAACTTCTTTTTCATATGTTGTTCTTCGTGTTCTTGTTGTTGTTGTTGTTGGTAGAAAGCCCAGAAGAATAACTCAGCGCAGGCAAACAACATTTTGAGAATTTGCTTTGTCATGTGTGTGTGCCGAGTGTGTGCTGCGTGTGCTGTGTGTGTGTGTACTTCATGTGTGTGTTTGTCTGTTGTGCCTCCACTTTGCAGCGCTGTTTGTTCTCAGTTATATACCATCTACACTTGGTATATAAGGCTGTTATGATGATGCGCATAATATGCTTGTTTGTTATGCTGATTTGTGCAGAGACAAAGCAACCCCATTGTGCCTGCCTATACCCTGTAAATCCGCAAAAGGGTTTAATAGGCTGCCATAAAAGTGCAGCTATTATATTACAAAATTGAAGACAATTTGGTATATTATCAAACTTGAAACTAACTTCAAAGAGAGAATGAGAACTTCACAATATGCCACGAAGATTGTTGGAGACTTTCTCAGCAAATCAAACTTTAATCTTCAACAAATACCCAAGAAATCTTTAATTTTCCTAATCCCTAACCCATTAAGAATTCCCATTTGAGCATTTCTATTTCATTTCTTTATCAACTTCCATAGAATTTGATATAAAAAGAAACGCCAAACATAATGGGCCTAGTTTTCAAGTGAGATTAATTCCATTATAGAATTAATGTGAGGTTATCACAAATGTTGCTGTGGAATTGCCCCGGGTCAGCGATGACGTTGTACCATCATCATCATCATGGAGCTAATTAAAATCATTTATTTCTTTTGTATTATTTGATTAATTCCATTCAGTTCAAGTACCCACACTTAGTAGAATATTTCTATGTATTTGTTTCCAACTGAATTGATCTGCCAAATAGAATTTAAGCGGTGCTAGGCACGAGCAGTTACCAGTTTTTGTTTTCTTTCTTGCTACTGAGAACAAAGCGGAATACAAAATAAAAGTAACAAAGCATAAACGAAAATAGATTGTACACAAGAAAAGAAGAAACCAAAATTAAGTGAGGCAGAGAGGGAGAAATAGAGAGAGAGGGAAGTTTGCCAAAGCTGACTGCTTTCACTAAGTTAATAACTAGTTAAGATCGCACTCCAGTTAGTACCAAAAAGATCGTCTTAGCATTGGGTAAAGTCTCTTAAACTGCGGCCAAAAATAGCCGCTGCTTTAAATAAAACTACAGCCCCTATAAAGCCAGCTAATAAGGGCTAATAAGGGCCTTGGCTTGGCCCCTATACCATAACCCAGAGAGAGACCCTAATTAAATGAGAGCGCAGATTCTCAGATTACGCTTGAAATGAGTCAAAAACTCAAGATAGACTATCTAAAGACTCGTAAAATTTGTCCCACATTCAATTTCTAATCTCTCGTCTGTCTCTCTCTCTCTCCCTCCTTCTCTCTCTCCCTTCCCCCTTCTCTCTCGTCCCAACTGTCAACTGTGTCTTAAGCAGTCAACATGAAATGTGTATAAATCCTATATACTATATGACCAGGCCACAACGATTTCTGATATGCAAACATATGCCGCAGTGATTCCGCATCGCTTCCCCTTCCCCAACCTCACTCTCACAATCTCTATCAAATATGGTATATAATGTAAGGGTACTTATCTAATCGCTGGCATACAACAAAAAGCATTTGGAAATCAAATAAGTGTGCAGAGGGGATAGGAGGAGGAAATCGGGTAAATTGTATTGGATTAGAACGTGGTCGGCAGTCGACTGAGATAAGATAAGAGGACGTGCAAAGCTCTCGAGAGAGCCTGCGTGAGAATTCTTCGTTGAGACAATCGAGAAAAAGATATACCCTGTTGGGTCTGTGGAGTTCCCTACTACTACTAACTTTTCTATTCGTATTGTCACTGAAATTTTGATATAAGAAACTTAAGAATATTTTGAAAATATATGGGAAAATAGAATAGGTTTCATTCACTGTATAAACCATGATTGCCTTTTGAGTCTGGGGAATTTCTTACTTACTTTCCTATAAGTCCAGTGATTGAAAATTTTGCTATAAGAAACTTAAACTTATGCAATTTGAACATTTTTTTCTACTATATAACCATATTCAATAAAACAAACAAAAGCAACAATCGTGCGGCACGCGACAGTGGGATACCCTTCGACCTTTTTTCAAACGTTAAAAATGAAATTTTGACGCTAAGTTGGTATTATGATTAGCTAAGTATGGTCTTACTCAGAATGTTGTATCTTTTATATGTCGCTCATAAATCAGTTTAAAAGATTAAATTATTGATATGCAGGGGCGATGGGCGTGGCACCCAACATTTGAAATAAACTTCATCTGCGCCGGGTACACAGAAACATTCATGCCAAATTTGGTGTCTATAGCTTTTATAATAGCTGAGATCAGTGTGCTTATCTGGATATCCGGACATCCGGACAGACAGACATAGCTTAATCAACTCGGATAGTGATCCGTAAGGAATATACCTTGTGGGGTTTGCCACGCCTCCTTCTGCCTGTTACATACATTTGCACAAAGTTAGTATACCCTTTTTTGAGCATTTTCAATGGTCGAAGGGTATAAAAATAGAGCCACACTTAACTTTACCCTACGCAGTCACATTTCGCGACATTCACTATCAACTTGGCAATCGAAGCACTTAGTCATACATATAATAACAATTGCCCGATTTCAGCAAAACGAATTCTTATCAGACAGCGGGCCTATTGTTTTTAGTGTTATTTTGTTATTGTTTTTATCAAAATGGCACACACAAAACTACGTGCAGAACGATTTATGACTCTGAATACCGAAGGCCTGCGGCTCCGCAATTAGCCAACAACAAAGAGCTAGTAGAAAGAGTGAGAGAGAGAGAAAGAGTGAAAGAGAGAGAGAGAGAGAGAGAACGAGAGATAACATATGCAAGAGAAAACAAATGGAAACTGATAAGCCTGCTCCACATGGCAAGTGACTACAGACTGTAGTCATTAAGCCAGCCCCGAACCGAACCGAACTGAACCACCCTCAACAGATCTGTGTTTTGGCCATATGCGAAAGAGCCAAACACAAAATAATTGTGAAGGGGGAGAAGTAGGGGGGGAAAAAATCGTTTCCCATTGACGTCAAAGATCTCTGGCAAACAGCACAATATGGCAAATGAAAATTAACGCATATATGGCAAAATCCAACACACACACACACAACACATGTGTGCCTGCTGTGTGTGTACGGGGAGGTCCCTCGTGCAGAGCAGGCGAACAAAGAGGCCCCGAAATCAATAAAAACAACAGCACAAGATGCGCAGACAACGTGCGGGCACGACATGAAACCCCCAATGAAATGGTATAGCGCCCTGGCTCCATAACATATACAACTAAAATACTCTATACATACTATGTGTGTGTGTACAATCTAGCTATATAGTGTGCTTCAAACGATTTGGGTTAATGAGCAGTTGAATTATTGAGGCAATTTCACATGGTAAGTTTCGTATTCGTATTCGTATGTGTCCATCAATTTCAGTGTATATCGAAAAGCAGAGGCACCTGCACCAGGCAGCAGGAACCTTCCTTATCACACACACACACACGCAAGATAAATACGTGCACATCTATTCGACTGACAAATCATTGTCGATTTGAGACAATAAACAAACAGTAAAAAATGTGGTTTAATTTTTGAGTAAGGTCGTTAGTATTTTACGATAGTCTATGCGATAGTTTTACAGCCTTTAAAATACGATTAATGACACAGTAGTGAAGCAATTGAAATATTCGACAATTACGAAGAAATGACATAAGCCCAAAGTGATCTTTATGAACTTAAGCTTTAAAATGATTCAATTAGTCTTAATCAATTGAAAACAAAAGTCAATAAAGCAGCCTATCTGTCTCTTTTGGGTAAGAAAAATGTTAAAATTATTACTCGTAATTGCTTTTTGTTACGCATACGTAAACGTTTCACTGACAACAATTAATTTAGAATGGGTCCATTTACTATTTATTTTTTACCTCTTATTCGTTAACGTTTCAAAATGTTTTTTACCTTCAATTCCTCTTTATCTCCCATTTGTAAACGTTTTACTGGCTTAGAAATTCTCTTCTATGACAATCAGAAATAGTAAGAAGAGTAAAACAAAACGTTTCATAATCTGCGTTCCACCTCACACTTCATTCGTTAAGGTTTCAATAGCCTGCTAGTCCTCTAACGCCCAATTTCTTTTTATTTCCCATTCTTAAACGTTTAACTGAGCTTTAACACACAAACAAATTTAAAATAAGTACGAGGGTCGTTTGATAAGTCCGTGACTTTTTGTATTTGCCGCGCACCTGCTCTAAATACAACACTGCTCCTGTCAACAGTTATCGATTAACAGCTGACTGTAAAATTTTTGAGAAAGCTGCGTTTTTGGTTTGCGTTTTATAGGCATTGAAAGCAGACGATCTCAAGGCCCTAGGGTCATTTATCCGTGCTTTTTGAGCTTTTATTCGTAAACGATTTCAAAGCTGTTTTTGGTTTGCGTTTTATAGGCATTGAAAGCAGACGATCTCGTGAATTTTAACGAAAATGGAGATCGAGATCGTCTGCTTTCAATGCCTATAAAACGCAAACCAAAAACGTTTCTCAAAATTTTACAGTCAGCTGTTAAATAACTGTAATGTTAAAGTGGGAAGATACAAAAAGTCACGGACTTATCAAACGACCCTCGTATAAAACAGAAAAAGAAACAGTCTACCAACACTTACATTTTTAGCTTTTTATTCGTAAACGTTTTAAACGTTTTTGTACTTTAAATGTCAAACTCTCTTTCGTGAACGTTTCACTGGCATCAGAAATTCTCCTTTTTGTATTTGACAATCCGAAGAAGTAAAGAAAACCAAATTTAATTATTTGCATTTCGCTTGCCACCTCATTCGTAAAGGTTTCAATAGCCTCTAAGGCCTGTCTCCCCATTAAACGTTTTAACTGTATTCTCACAGCAATTTTCACTTTTTCTTTAGCCAATCTTATTTAGCTCATAAATTCACAAATTTTCAATCTGCTTTTGTCCTTAAAATGCATTCCGAATTTCTCAAATTTACGTTTTATTTTTGTGCCACAGCAAATGCAACGAGAAAAACAGAAAGGGCAATTGCGAACGAACGAACGAACAACAAATAATTCATTTTTGCTTTTTTGGCAAGCAAAATTATTGAAAATTATTGCAAAATTAGTTCGGCCCATTGCACAAAAGCCATGAAAAAACACATGGCCGGGTCCGGCACTAACCCAGTCTGGGCCTTTCAGCTTTCAGTTTCAGATCACATCGAAACGTAACAAAAATGAAACAAGCAACAAGCAGAGATGTTTTCTTATATACAATACCCGCACAATATGGAATAGATTTTATTTCTTTGACCGCATTGCGAAATACGAATGAATGTACGTACCTGAAAAGAGAAGAAAAGAGATCGAAATAGTTAATGATCGCTCGGTTGGGCATCGATTTAATTTATGGGCATTACGTATGGGGAGATTTAATACTTTTGTTGCTATACAGAGAAACAAACATCTTGTAAGTGCAAGTACAAATGATTTAACTACATATATATATTCTGACATCATAGAGATTTTATGTTTTTTTTAGTTTTCCATTACTTAAATGAATTTATTGCACTTGTAACTTATCCAAAGTTACGTAAGACTTGCTCATCGCTCTCCCCAGTTTAACCATTAATTATATTCTTTATATAGTCGGCTTATTATACAACACTTTGTTGGCTCATTAGGGAAGCGTTCGCGTCAACAAAGAACTTTGCTTGTCTCAGAACAACAACAAAAAAGGGGCCTAGTCGAAACGCTTTATCTTCACGCAACATTTGACAACAGCTCCCTGAGAACCAAGCAGCAACCTAACCCAACCTACCCCTACTCAAACCTCCCCTCTAGCCCTTTCTCCAGTTGCGCTAAACGAATTTAAAAAGGCAGCAGCTACTGTTGAATGACTACGCATTGTCTCTGCCAAGTATATAGTCATTATATATATATTGTAGAGCCAGCTATATATACTCAGTTGTGTCATATGTATACGCGGGTTAGGGACAAGCCTTTCAAGCGTTTCGTTTGCGGTTTGAGGAGCTTGATGATGGAAACCGCGAGGGACAAGGTTGCCTCACTGCGCAAGTATCAAATTTCCCAGCAAAGGATGAACTAATAAATGTTTATAATAACAAAGCGAAAGAGTAAGAGCAAGAGAGAGGGAGAAAGAGAAAAAGAGGCCCAACAAGGGTTAAGCTGCTGCTGCCTACATTGCACATACGACACGTTGTGCGAGCGCGGCAAACAATTAAGCGACCTCATTTGCAGCAAACAACAACAACGGCAACAACAACAACTGTTTTGGGAGACATTTAGACGCGCTTGAGTGACAGCTGCACTTAAAGAGCAAAAACAGCAGCAGCGGCAGCAGAAATATGCAATGAAGATGGATGAAGCGATGCGGCGACGACAACGACGACGACGTTGACAGTTCACGAACCCACAACGAACCTCATTCTTGTGAGCCCCAGCTAAAGATACAGCTACAGAGATACAGATGCAGCTACAGCTACAGCTTGAGCTACAGATACAGATACAATAACAAAGAGATATGCGATACGTTGGACAGCTGCACAGGCCAAACAACAATAAAGAAAACTAGTTGCAACTAGTGCAAAGGCAGCAGCAAAAACCAAAGCTCAACTTGTTTTGCCAGTGCTGCATGCAACACACAAACACACAGAGGAACAGAAACAGATACAAGTTGGGGGCCTGAGAAGGCGTTGCCCAAGACCAACAGTGGGTGTTTGTTGTGTGTGTGTGCTGTGTGTGGGTGAGAGCTGTGAGAAAGAATGCCACAAAACGCGGCCTTTAAGCTTGCAGCCAAAGCCGCAGCAGCTGCAAACTATCTGATAGATACTTTTTGCTGTCAGTGCAAGACACTTGCTTTTTTTTTTTGTTTACAATTTCAGCCCGCATAAGCCGCCTGTGCGCACAAAGCTCATTAATTTGATTGACTGCCGCCGCTGATTCCCGATTATAACGTGATATACGACTATATAGAAGAGTGTGTTACTATAAACAGATTTTCTGGCCAGCAGTTTTACAAGTAAAACCAGACAGAAATTATACAGAAATCATACCCTCTCTCTCTTTGTCTCCCTCACTTTATGTCTCTCTCCCACTGCCTTGTAATTTGATAGGCAAGCTACAAACAAACTGATCGATTTCAAAGAACTTCTGCAAGCTGAAATTTCCTTCACAGTGCAGCAGCAGCAACTCAAGTTTCCATTTTCATCTGCAGCATAAACATCTATATAATTGCACTGACTAAAAAGGAATCTAGTTGAAAGTGTTGCTAGTATAAGAATATTTAGTTTCGTGTTAGTTTGGCAAAATTTTAATTTTTAATTGCAAAAAAAACTGCAGAAATTCGGTTCGCTCTAGAATAAGGTAGATATCCAAGCTCTTATTTAGAATAGTTACATTGAAGTTTTCTGGCAATGAATTTCCTAGAAGATCTTTTAATTTATTTCTTCATTAAGAACTTCTCTCAAATGTTAACAACTTTCCTAATATTTATTTCAATTTTTATTTATTTTTTTTTTTGTATTTATTTTTATTTTTATTTATTTTTTTTTATTTATTTTAATTTTTATTTATATTTTTATTTATTTTTTTTATTTTTATTTATTTAGACCTGGTTAATTGTTTTGAGTATCTTTCAAGAGTTTATATCAGGGACCAAAAATAATAATTTTTTTTTAATGAAAAATCATCCACTTACAAACGTCGGCGAAGAAAAAGAATTGCTTCAGAAGGTTCCTATTGGCCTACTCTGGGCAAATCCGAGATGATCCCAAGTTTCATGATTTTTGTATTTTCGTTCAAAAAATAATGTTTACTTTTGCGTGAGAAAAATAACAATTATTTGTTGAGTTTTAAGATTTTTTGAGTGATTTTTACGTTCGCCAGTTTATATATTTAAATCACAATGAGTTTCAGCTCAGTGTCAGTTTAGTAAAGAATCTTTAACTCAATATCTACAGATATATATTATTAATCTATATCATTTTCAGGCTGTTTATGTATGGGCCGTTCAGAGAGAAACAGGATGAAGGAAAATTTAGCAACAGTCAAAATCCTCATTAAAGTTTATTCTTGAAAACTTCGGCCCGGAACCACCCGTAACCCCCCCCCTCTCGCTCTGATGAAGAACTTACTAATATTTTATTTATTTAGAATGAAGAACTTATTAATACTTTATTCATTTATTTCTACACTCTTTCAAGTCCGATAAATGTTGCCAACCTTTCTGCACTTTACCTCAAATTATCACACAATTTTCCACATATTTTCCACACAGAGAGCATTACCAATTTCATGGCTAATGTAATTAATCAAAAAAAAAGTTTTTTTTTTTTTCTCAAATGGGAAATCATATATCGTAATGGGAATCTGCTGTAAGAAGAAGCTCTAGACATGGTGGCAATAACAATAATAATGTCATTTTGGTATTGTCAATAAAATGCATAACAAATATGGCAGAAAATGCGACAAAAAACAAACGAAATTTCGACTATATGTAGGTACATGTGTGCCAAGGTGTGTGTGCCTAGGTGTATGTGTGTTTGTGTGTGTGTCTGCCTCTTTGAAGGTGTCTACGTCAGACAGACAGCAACATCATTTCGACGCTGTCGCTGGAGACAATTTCCGGGTGTCTAAATCGGTCGTCAGCGTCAGTTGTCAGTCGCAGCCCACCCAGCACAAGCTATAGACGAATTTTAGCTGCTCTTTCACGCTATATATAGAGTAGACAATGAGTCAAATGCAACATTTGAAGGCAATTAGCCGCAAGTCAAAAAAAGAAAGAATTTTAAATGTTAAACAGAAAACTGAACTTGATTTGCATAAAGCAACAATAATATATGATATATATGGTATATATAACTATACAACACATCAACAATATTCCACAAAAGGGGTTGCAAAAACCGGCCATGCCGGCATTATGAAAGAGAAGCGGAACAGAATAGAATAGGGAGTAGCAAAGAAAAAGAAAAAAAAACAACGTTTCATTCATTGAATGCAAATGCAGACGACGGCGAGGAAAGAAAAATATACATACATATGGAAATGGTATATATAGGATACCCCTAACACTCATGCACACACATGTGTGTCTGTGTGTGTGTGCCTGTTTGTCTCAGTAAACAGACAGCTGCTGCCTTGTCTGGCCACATTGTGCTCACAACATTCCCATTTCGCAATCCTATTCCCAATCCCGTTTTGCCCCTCGCCATGTTTTCCATGTTTTGCGGATTTCCTTGCGAGAGAGAGAGAGAGAGAGAGGGAGATAGAGATAGAACGAGGCAACCGCATTTGAATGTCAAGTTTTGTTTGTGGCATGCCACAAGGCGCAGCACAAACAGCTTTAAGCAACAGCAGCAGCAACAATCTCGCGCTTTTGTCACTCTGCAACATCATCATCAGCTTGCACATCACACTTGTCTCCTTCTGCTTTATGGTGATTCATGCAACATGCAGCATGCTGCATAAAGATATTGTATCTTTTGCCGGACACTTTTATTATCAACATCTTTTCATGAGTAGCTACGCTTTGTTCTGACTTGAAAGCGAAAGGCGCAAACTCTGGACGAGGCACAGACAGGGCAGGCAGGGAAGACAGACAAGCAGACAGACAAATAGACGGACAGACAGACAGTCAAATAGAGGGACAGACAGTCAGTGCAGGCCGGCAGTTCAAGCCGCGGGGCCAAGCTGAGGTTGCGCAGGAAATGGAGACAAAGTCAAAATTGAATATTGCAGCAATGCGCTGAGTCAGCGCAGTCACAGTCACCTGACATTAGAGATGGACAGACAGAGGTAGCAGGAGATATACAGAGAGAGACAGAGAGCAGTAGAGGAGAAGAGAGACAGAGAAAAGTAGGAGAAGATGTGCATGTGCATGTGGGGAAAACAATTGCGCGAATTCATCAAGTCTGCCTGTGACTGTAAAGTAAGTTTTATCTTGCTGCATGATCTGGCATTAATTTAGCACATTCTTTTGGCGGGAAAACAGCTAAAAAGCATGCGAAAAATTCTATTTTAGTTTGTGAGAGAAATAAGTGAAGAGAAAATATATTCCTCTTTTATTGTCAAGAGCAATAAAAAATGGCAGTAATTGCAATAACTTCATAAGATTAGTTAATTGAAGTTAAGAAAATAGGAATATATCGATAAATATCATAATAAATCTCAATATAAACTCTTGGAAAATATCAGATTGTCAATAATTAGCCACTATAATTTTTGACTATATTAAAAAAATGTAAAATAATTATTATCATAATTCTCAACAGATGCCCAAATCAAAATTATAAAACTGAAAAATATCGATATTAATATCAAATAAACGAAAAATATCTAATTGTTAATAAAAATCAAATCTTTCCTTTCATAAATAACATATTATAAATATCATTTTACAAATATCATAATATAAATATCATATCACAAGCATTATAATATAAATATCACATCATTTATAGCGCAAAAACATAGAAATCCAAGAAATATATCGCTGCAATTGATAAATATCGTCTTTTAACTTCAAAGAAAAGCGCTTAGAACATCAAGCATGACACAAAATTTGATTTTCAAAATTTAGTAGCTGGTTCTTTCTATATAAAATAATGCAGAAATATATAATGCTTATATATAAGCCTTCCCAATTCCTACTCTCCCTGCATACTATCCTCCCTCTCACGCGCTCCTCTCTAGCAACGCCATGAAAACGTTATATTTTGACGCCAATTTGACGCCAGGCCAAGCCGTCAGACCGAGCATCCTGTGTGTGCTGAGGCTCAGGAGCCTCATGTCCAGCGGCCCGCAACGATTGCCCAACAACAACAACAGCAGCAGTAGCAACAACAACAACAAGTGCATTGTGCGAGCACGAGTTGCACGAGAGCTGCTGCTGCTGTATGTTAGTTGCCCCTTTGCCACATTTGGCATTTCGGAGGCTTGCACAATATTTCTTTTTTTTTTTTTGGCTTACGACACCCAGATACAAACGTGTGTGTGTGTGTGCCCTGTGTGTGGGTGTGTGCCCAAAATACAAAAAATTAGCCATGGAGTGCATTGAACTCTCTCTCCCTCTCTCTCTGTCTCTGCAAGAAGGGCGTGAGCAAGGCGGAGTAACGCCCTCAACTAATCAAAATCAATTAGCAATAGGGCGCGAATAGAGAGCTCTACTCAATATGAAAGAGACACACACACACACACATACACTCTATAGCCAGCTCATACCAGTTACAAGTACAAATATCGTAGATGTATATCGTATACACAAATATATCGTAGACATATACAAATATGCAGATGTGATGATGACAAATGTTCACGTACAAAGTTGCAAAGGGCACGTGATGCGCCTTTCAATTGCCACACACGAGAGAGAGAGAGCAAGAGAGAGAGGAGGGAGAGGAAGAGGAAGGAGAGAGGAGAAAAAGGGGAGGGAGAGCGTAGGGAGAGCGAGAGAAATTGTCATTACGTACGATATAGTGTAGTTTATATCTGTATAATAATTGTGGGGGCTTTTTTGTTTATTAATACTACAATTCTGTTTTTAGAGAGAGCAAGAGAGAGAGAGAGGGAGAGTGAGAGAGCAGGCTGAGCTCGAATGCGGGAGGCAGCTATAAATAATTGCACGTTTGATTATATATCGAATTTAGCCGCAGCGGAAGTGTCTGTGCCTGTGTGTGTGTCTGTGTGCGTGAGGGTGTAAGTGAGGCTTCAAAAAGTACAAATCAAAGTAATTTTCAACAATAATTACTTGAATTATTGTCAATTATTGCAATTGTGCAGCTACAGGGGCGTCACACGAGTCGTATGCGTGTTTTTTGCGGCTCATATGACACCCAAAAAACAGGGTATTATAGGGTGGAACTGTATAAAATCTGTAGTGAAATGAATAGGAAAACTTTATCAGGAAGTTACTTGCAATCGAGAGGAAGAAAGAGATATAGACGGGATTAACAAGAGGAAGAGAGTTAAAGAGGAAGAATATGAAGTCAATGAAGTTTTTGTAAGACTTTTTTATAGAGAATATAATAAAAATATGTCGCACATATTCTATAAAAATTTCTTAAAATTATTTCATATTTTTGTCAGCTCAATTGATGTTCAAAAATACGAAAGATAAAGAAAACTTCATTGAACAACATATCTCAATTATTTACTGGGTATTTAGTTATAATTATATCTAGTTCCTAAATAGACAATATGAAAATATATTCTTAACTATTTTTTGGCAATTTTTTCTAATTTTTAAATATTTTCATGTTTAATTAAGCTCATTCTGGTTTAAAAAATACCAAAGAAACAGAGAAATGAGGTAAAGAACTAACCATATTTAAGTGCTCCAACTATTTAACTGACTCATTTGCCAATCTTTCACTCAATTTATGATCTCTAGAGCAGCATATCTTTTCACTTTACAATTCTCAACCAATTTACAGGGTATGCTCACACTCAGCCACGCTTTATAGTCGACAACTTGACCATTTATTAACGTTGATTGTTGCAATTTCGTTGCTCAGTGCGCGCATCTTCAATAATTGAACAATATACAATAATAATAACAATAATAATAATACAACAAATAACAATAACAACAATAATATTTTTGCATAAGCGAGACATGTCTTTTATTGCGTTTTACGTAACAATTTTAACGCTTTTATTGCTATTGTTGTTGCTATTGTTGTTGTTATTGCTGTGCACTTGTCAGCTGTTTTTGGCAGGCAGCCTCTCCCTCCCCTGTCTTTCTTTGTCTCTCTCCCACTCCAGGGAGGGAGAAAGATTAATATTTAATTATTGTTTTTAATTGCAACGCTAATTGCAAATGGGAAATAAGGAAAAACGACGCAAAATGCAATGAAACATGCAAATTGGTTGCACGCATCACGAAATACGATAATAAAATAATGTAATGAAAAATTAAAAAAAAAATATATATATATATGCAAAAAAGTAATGTGATAAACAGAGAAGAGATAGCACATGGGAAATAACCGAATGAGTCAAAACTTAAACAAATTGTGGATTAAAGTTCACAGAGAGAGGGAAAGAGAGAGAGAAGACTGAAGAGCGCAGCCAGCTGAATAAAGTCTGACTTATTGTGTCAACAGTCTACAGGAGATATAAGATATATCGTGTAGACATTGCATAGCATTGTATGTAGTATAAAGAATAGTATCTTTTATCGGGTTTTACAACAAGACAATTGACTGAGAGTTTTCCATTGAAAGTAATGAATTGTTTATTATGGATTCTGATAAGCAGAAAGACTCTCTCTTGAAGAAGAATAATATTTATGCTTAACTGATTCATACCTAAATCCAAAATAATACAAAATACATAACAAAGTTAATTTATTGCTATTTATGTTTGAGTTTAAGTTTCTTTTCAACAAAGTTTTTATGCCAATTTCATCTTTAATCTCACTAAATATTCTAGCTCCTATATAAGCAAAAAAAACTCTAATACACTTCTTTCAAGAAGAATAATGTTTATTCTTAACTGATTTGTTCCTAAATCCAAATTAATATAAAATACATAACAAAGTTAATTTATAGCTAATCATTTTGGGGTTTAAGTTTCTTATCAACAAAGTTTTTATGCTAAATTCATCTTTAATCTCACTTAACCTTCTAGTTCCTATATAAACAAATGCTTTATCAACTTGAAAACATTTCCTTTGACTTCAATTTGCTGCTTTCATTTACTCTCTTCCTTTTTAGGATATATCTTTATACATTATTTTTTTATATAGTTTATATTCTTCTCTTCTCTTTCTCTGCCTTTTCACTTCAGTTATCTATGCCGAACAACTTGACATTTGGCGAATACTTGGCCCCGAAACAAAATTCTGCCTGCGCTTTGATCTCTCCCACTTGAGGGAGGCCAAAAAACAGAAAGCAAAAAAAACGCAAAAAATGGCAAAAAAAAGAAGAAAGAAAAACAGAACTCAATGGGGCTTGAGCTAATCTGGCTAAAAGCAGCAGTAGCAGAAGCGGCAGCAGTGGCAGCAGACGCCATTGATGAGATTTACTTGTTCAGCTATTTTATTTATTTATTTATTTATTACAAGGAGCCGCCATTAAGCGTCCGCTTCCTCAGCTGATGTGGATCGAGGAGAGTTGTGGCTGGTGGTGGATGGTGCCTGCTCATAAAGCAAAAGTCCAATTGATTAAAGTGACAACAACAAAAGTAGCAGCAGAGCCAGCAGCAGAGGCAGAAAATTGCCTGACCAAGCTGAGGCCATGCGGACTTTGCATTGTGTGTACACGTGTGTGTGTGTGTTTGTGTGAGTGACTGTGACTCTCTATGTGCGTGTGTGTGCATGAGTCATTTGCAATTAAACGAAAAAGAGAGGCAGGCAGAGCGCGGCGCACGCATACAAGCGCAAATTTCAAGAGCCGCAAAAATGCCAGCATAAAAATAAAGTAAACTCGCTACGCGAAACACAGAAGAAAACCTACAAAAGCAGCGCAGCAGCAGAGACAGCAGACCACAAAAGCAGAGAAGAGCGAAAGAGAGGGAGAGCGGGAGTGAAGAAGAGCGAGAGCGAGAGCAAGCCAGTGTATGCGTGCGTGGCTGCAAATTCAAATTGGCTCAGACGAACAAGCGTCGACGTCGACAGAGACGGCGACGTCAACTGCGACTGCTGTTTACACAACGTGCGGCCGACGGAGACGACGACGACAACGGCCGCTGCTTGTATTTTTCTTTTGCTCATATTTCTCTTCTTCTGCGTCTTTTTTGTTCGACTCTAATTGAAAACAAGCAAAGACGGGCCAAGTCGGCAATGCTGTGTGTACGTGTATGTATGTGTGTGTGTGTGTGTGCAAAAAAATAAAGCAAGAAACAAGAAAAACAAGCAGCGTCTACAGCTGGCGCTGCGGCCTCTGCTGCCTCAGTCTCTGCTGCGGTTGTGCAGCGTTGCCAAACTTCACTCCTAGTCGTTTGTCGCTGTAGCTTTGCAGCAGCAGCAGCACGTATGCACGTGTGTGTTGGTGTGTGTGTGTGTGTGTGTGTGCGTCTGGTACTCGTATATCTTGTATCTTTCAGCTTGTTGTCTTTGTATCTTTGAAGCCATACATTGTGGCGTTAATTTGCAGGACACTAAAGTCCTCGCATAGCTAATTTATTTATGCTGCTCTTTATACATGTGTGCGTGTGTGTGTGTTTGTATATATTATACACCTGATCGCAGGCTAATGATAGAGAGCTGCAAACCGGTTGCAACGTCACACAGCAGCAGCAGCAGCGACATAATCCCAAGAAAGACACGCCAGGCAACACTGGCCAACTGGCAACTGGTTTCATTGGTAACAGGTAATACTAACAACAACAACAACAGCAGCAACAACAACAACAACAGTAGCAACACCACACATTGTTGTCGTCGTCGCTGGGGCTAGTATAATAATCGATTTGCTGCTGGGTCGTTCCTTTTGTTGTTGCTGTTGTTGGTGATAATCTTTTGTCTCTGTCTCGTTGCTTCTTAGCACCTTTTGTCAACGTGTTTCTCATGTGCATGAAGTGCGGCAACGTTGCGCAAGCACAGCACAGCACAGCCTCTTCCAGCGAGCCTCCTTCCCCTGCTACCCCTCCTACCACAGCTCGCTCTGGCTCTATCTCTTGCTCAACTCAAGTGTGAAATTATTTGGGAATTTTCTAATTTCCCATACAAAAGTAACCAGAGACAGAGACAAAGGAAGAGGGAGAGCGAGAGAGAGAGAGAGAGAGGGAGAGCAGCAAAAAATTGAGTTATCGCATCGCGTCAGACAGACGACGTTGTCACGTCCCCTTAGGCCGCCCCATGCCCTTGCTCCCTCTAGCCCACACAGCACATACGGCATATGGAATTACGAAACAACAATAACAATAACAATGGGGCAAAATGTGCAATGCAAGGCACAAAAATATACTTGTGTATTTGTGTGTTCGTAAAACAATAACAATGCAAATAATAATCAAATAATTGCACGACTTGCAAAACACACACACACACAAAAATATATATACTATACTCGAAATACAGCTACAACAATAGATAGAAAAAACAACCGCTAGTCGAGGCGTTCCTAAACGTACTCATAGATACATTTGTGCACATGCACATTCGAGAAAACGTAATATTGCTTTGGAAAAACAAATGTCGGAAATATTTTTGCGCATTTTCGCTGTTTTATATTCTTGTTTTTTTTGGGTTTTTTTTTTGGTTTTTTGTGTGTGTTTTTTTCCTTTGTTGCCTTTATTTTTGCATTTTTTGCTTATCAGCTGTGACAAAAGAGAGAAATGAAAAAAAACTAATTAAAACAGAACAATAATAGCAACTGTTAGTTAGAGGGCCACAAATTGCTTTGCAGCTATTTGCGATGAGTAAGAGAGTTCCCAGTCGAGGAGAAAAAAATAAATAAACAATAACAATCAGTGAGTAAGAGACCAATTGAGGAGGGTTTACAAACAGCCCAGGGCTAGTGAAACTTCCATTTAAATTTTACAACTATTGGCATATTTATTATTGGGCATAAAAATTAAATTTTTATAGAGACCTATAGACCTTTTTTTTATTGAAATTCAAAAATTGTCTAATATTTCTCCGTTTTTAAAAATAATTATTTATTTTTACTTATTTTCCAAGAACCCAAATTAAAAGTCTAATTATTTCTCATTCATTAATTTTTTTTTTAATTTTTTTTTTTTTTTTTAAAAATTTAAAAATTTTTATGTCTGGGTCTCATAATAACTTTAAAAAATATGTTAGATATTTTTTTTTATATTTTTACAAGCCATATATTAAAGGCAAATTTTTTTATATATTTTTCTTTTTTCCTATTTTTCATTTTTTCATAATTTTTTTCCATTATTCTTTTTTTTTTATTTTCCTTTTTTTCCTTTTTTTTCTTTTTCCTTTTTTTCTTTTTTTTTCTTTTTTTTTTTTTTCTTTTTTTTTTTCCTTTTTTGTTCTTTTATTTGTCGTTTTTTTTTTTTATTTTTTTTTTTTTTTTTTTTTTTTTTTTACTATAACTTATCTTTATTTTTTTCTTTTTCATTTTCTTTACATAACTTGAGTAAGGGCAGGTAGAAAAAAAAAGATAAGCAACAATTAGAGAGACAACCGAGACGAGTAAGGTTTTTAATTTCTTCCCTGTCTGTCAGTGTTTCAGTACTCAAAAATAGCTGCAATACTAAAAAACACACACACACAAAGATTACATACACACACATATAGCACTATATACTATAGTACTAGACCATAATAAAAATGGAAACTATCTGCGTGCGAGCAATTACAAATTGTGGGGCGCATTGCTCTCGATTTGCCCCTTGTCTCCCACTTCCCCCACCCCCCTCCACTTTGTGCTGTTCCACAGTGCTCTGCTGTTCCGTTCTGTTCTCTGTATGGTTCGTCGGTGTCAGAGCGTCTATCTAATCTACTTTTTTGGCTTGCCCCACAGAGAACAACGCGACGCTGCCTGTCAATGCCAAAAAGAACATTGTGACAATAAAATGAAAAAAAAAAAAACAAAAACAAAAACTAAACTATCTGGGAGTACAACAACAATAACAAACAAACAAAATAAATGTAACATGACATTGAAACAAGTCAAATGCTCAACAAACAGCAATAAAAAATCTGATATCTCTTGAAATTTGTTTTGTTTTAAGTTCTTTTTTTTCATTTTTTTTTTTAAAAAAAAAAAATCAAAATTTCACTTGAATGAAATTGAAAATTAAGAAAAATATTTATTATTTTTTTTTTTGAATGGAAAATTGAAATAATGTAAAATAACTTTAATTCTTAGTATTTTGTTTGTTTGGAAAGTTTTTAATGTAGTCAGTTTAGAATGAATATAGAGCATATTCCAATGAAATATTTTTTTTTTTTTTTTATATTATGCCATAACTAGTATTCTGTAATTTGAAACCTTCTGAAGGCGCTTTCAACTCTTAAACTCGCACATTCTCTAGGCTAAACGTCATTGATCTTTCACTCGAGCACGTTTGCTATTGTAAATATTTGTTTTTTTTTCTTTTTCATTCAGGGACAGCCGAAAAATAAAATTATAGAGAGCACAACGCACTCTCCTCCTCTCTCTGCCTCCATTGTACAATAATTAATGAAATTCGAAATAGATAGTAAGCAAAACAACTGTGCGTGTGTGTGTTTGCCTCATGCGTCATCAGTGAGCACAGCTGGCTTTGGATTTGAAATGAATGTATCCCGCAGATACGCGCGCAGCACACAACACGCACGGCTAAAGTATCTGAAAGTGCGTAATTCATCTATGCACATTTTGCGGGTCTAAAACTATTGGACTTGTCGAGAGTCTCCCTCCTCCTCCTCCTTCCCTTCCTTACCTCCCTCTCTCTTCTCTAGTTCGGCACGGTTCATTGTCAATGTCAAAAAGCTGTCGACTGGTTTTTTGTAGGTTTTTCGTAGTAGTTTTTGTGCTTTGTTGTTGTTGTTGTTTTGTGAGCTACGCTTTGACGATTGTCTTGTAATTAACCCGAAGAACAACTAGCAACCAGTTGCTGCTGCTGTTGTTGCTTTTGTTGCTGTTGTTTGCGGTTGTTTTGCTGACATTGATGCGGGGTTTAATGCACCTCAAGCACAGCAGCAGCAGCTCAGCACACACTCTTCTGGGCCTTTTTAATGACTTGGCCAGCAAACATTTTGGAAGCTAATGAAGCAATTAGACGACGACGTTGCCCCTTTCAAAAAAAGCCACAAAAAAACATAAAGGAAAATAAATAAATAAATGATAAAAGAACAACAACAAGAGCACAAAACTTGTTTGGCCAAGAGAGAACAACAAATGAAATGAAAGGCAGACAGAGGCGTCTAAAATACACACACACACATGCACAACGCGGCGATTCTTGGGCCCAAAACATTGTACGAAATTACGTAATAACGCAAAATAGTCAGCGACGGCGACGGCGACAGTGCCACATGTCTGTCCCTGTCCCTCTGTGCCTCTGTCCGTCACGCTGTACACGTCGCCAGTTGGCACAGAGACAGGTAGACGCAGCAGTCGCAGCAGCAGCACAAGATACAACAAGCTACAAGACAAGTCAAGGTAAAAAGTTACGCGTTAAGTATCTCACAGATACAAAGACGATGCACCAGCAAGCTGCTGCAGCCTGCATCTACTTAAAATACCTTTTCTTCTTGACGTGTCACAGATCGCTGACGGCGCGATAAGGTGCCCAGTGGGCAGCAGTAGCAGCAGCAGATACCCAATTGCAGCCAATGCAACCCACGCAGAGCCACCAAAGCCCCATCAAATCTTGAGATACTTTGGTGTCAACCGTTAGTTGAATTTAGGGCCTACGCACCAAGTTCGACTGCAGATACATTTCCATTCCACGTATGGAAATTTCCAGGTATCTGCAGCAGCATTAAAATATGTGCTTTGTCTGCGCGCTTGGCTTAGACGCACCCAACTTGGAAGAGATTCTTCGTAGAAATGACTCGATTCTGTAAAGGGAGAAATTGTTTTCCTAGTTCCTCGAAGTGCTTTGACTAGAACTGAATACTTTGAAAGGAAAGTACTTCCATTTGGAGTCTTCTCGTTTCTAGTTGACTATCTTCTACTGCAACTTGTTTCCTTTGCAGGAAAATGAGTTACTTTTAATAAAAAGTTTCCTTTTGGGTAACTTCTATTACAATATAATAATTTATATGGATTCTTCTTGGAGTTTTTGTTGTATTATGACTTTGCTTTTGTTTGCTTAAACTGAGCTGCGATTAGACGCCCCTAATAACTTCTTCGCTGGGTTGTAAGGTTCTTTAGGTCAAAACGACTGCTGAGCTGCGTTAGACCTCTCTCTAGGTGGTTAGGGTGCGAGTCTTTTTCGAGAGCTATCGAGACTTCTTCTTCTATGGACTTATTAGTCCATAAGTTATTTTTCTATATGATACAGAGATCTCTTCCAACCTAACTTATTATTCCATAACTCCTTGCTTAGACTAATATGATTACGACCTACACATACACTTCCTATGCCCTATATGATATAGAGAACTCTTCTAACTTTGCATTCAATTGCATTGATATAGACTCATCACAATCGAACCTATAGTCCTCATGTGGACTCTTCTCATTTATGAATATGAATACGATACTTTTTAACGACAATGTCTTTTTTAACTTTATCCAAGCTGGTTTTTAATCCATTACTCCTCCTTCGTATGAAAATTAAACTACAAAAACCGGAAAATTCAAACAGCTTCGATCAAAAAAAACCTATTTAATCCTTCTTCTACAACTTCAGAAACCTAGAGCAAAGTTTGCTAGTATTTTAAAGGTCAAATCTATATTTTTATAGGTTTACAATGTTCTTGAGCTTGTACATACGTTTTTCTAAATGTTCAAAAGGTTTCTTAGCAACGCTATAACTATAAAATACCTCAATAACTTGGTAAGGTCTCATGGAAAAGTAATGCAATAAAGAGAGAGCACCTTATGGTAAATACTTAACTGTACAATCCTCAATAAAACCACCTTAACCTTAGAAAACTATTTTCAAAAGTTCTTTAACACCTTTTACTTCCCACATAAGCCACCCCAACTACTACTTTTATATCCCTTAATCTGAAACATTCCCAAAAAAAGTGTGGAAAACTTACCTTTTCAATGTATCGCGAAGTTTCTGGTTATTGTTATTATTGTTGTTATTGTTATTGTTGTTGTTTATGTTAATGCTGTTGCTGCTGCTACTATCCACGGCGATTTGTTGTTGTTGCTGCTGCGTAGTTTCGGCTAATTTTCCAAAACAAATGTTACGGCTGCTGTCGCGTACCATGTTTCGATAACTCACGATCTATCGAGCATTTCCCGTATGCCGTTGTGGAGGCGCATAATTTTAAATGGGCGCGCTCCTCCCATTAAAAACAGGATAAGAAATCCCGCACGAGACTCTATTTTTTTTTTCTTCTTTTTTGCTTTACTTTAGCAATTTTACTTTTCTTTTTGCTTTGCGTTTCGAATTTTCCGACTTTTTTTCTTTCGTTCACTCGCACATTTTCGAGATACTTTTCTTCTTTTTTTCTTTACTTTTTGCACTAGATCTCTTTGTGATTTCTTAATTTGATCATCTTCACACACGACTACGATCGACGACGACGACGACGGCAACGACGAAGGCGACGGCGACGAGGTAATCGATCGAACGATCGATGGGATTGATCGATTCAATTATTTTGTATGCGGCCGGCTGTAAATAGATTACGGGGTAAACGTTGAGTAAGAGAGATAGACATTCATTTATATATATAAACAGAGAGAGAGAGGGAGAACAAGTATGTAAGGGGGAACAAAACACTTTATTGTGACTTTTTTCCATTCCATTTTGCACTTTTCAACTTTGCAATTTGCCACATTTAATTTTCATTAAACTGATCACATTATATTATATTACATTATATTCCTTCTTTCTTGTTGATCATCATTTATCTCAGCGTGATTCTTGGGCGGACAAAAGCTTATGCCAATTTATGTTAATTTAGCACTAAAAATACACAATGTTTTTCATTTAATTCAACTAGAGAGCAATTTAAATTTATTGAAATTGAAATTTCAATGGGGCGTCTGTGTGTGTGTGTGTGTGTGTGCATGGTACATGTGTGGATACGTTTGTATCTATGAGATACGCAAGATCTTTGCGCTCAATTTAAAAGGCAAGACGAGGCGGTTGCTGATGCCTGGACAGGGGCTGCTATCGCGTGTATATTTCTCTCTATATACAACACGGGCATACATAATACACATATAGAGCAGGGCCTGGGCCCAGGCGCATTTCCTCTACAACAACAGCAACAACAACAAGAGCAGCAGCAACAACAGAAGGTGGAAATGCGAGCAGCGACGTCGACAGCACGTTATTATAATCCAGTCAACGTTACAAAGCAGGCACAAACCCAGGCAACCAGGCAGAGTCGCACCGGGCCCAGGAGAGCAGCCGAGAGGAGGCGGGGGGACTGGGACTGGGACCGGGTCCAAGAACCACATCGCCATCAATCCACACAAACCGGCCAAAAAAAAACAGAAAAAAAGAAAACCAACCAGGCAGCCCAGGCCGGGCCAGGCCAAGCCAAGCGGGGCGCATGTTAAAATTCCAAAAAGCAGAAACATGGAAATACAAGAACAACATTCATGCTTTCTGCCTGCGCCGCTGTCGCTGCTGCTGCTAACGCTGCTGCTGCTGGCTCTGGCTGCCTTTTGTTGATGATGTGAAGTTTGGCAACAGCGCAGCGAGCTCGCTGCCTCGCTTGCTCTAACACGTCGCGATGTTGCTGTCTTACTTGCACTCCCGCAGTCTGCTTCTCACCGTGTGTAGCGTGAGTGAAGTGCGGCAACAGCGCACAGGCACTGCTGTGCATGTGTTTGCTTGTGTGTGTGTTTGTATGTGTGTTTGCTTATAATTGACGTTTGCACTGAACTGCTGCGCTGCTGCTGCCGCTGTCTGACGTGGTTGTTATAGCTACTCACACACACACACACACTCACACTGGCTAGCAAAGTGGGGTGCCTGTGGTGAGAGCGAGACAGAGTGACAGGTTTTAATGGCCCGTTGTTGCTGCTTCAGCGCACACACAGCATTAAAATACACGTTCAAACATACAGTTGTTATTTGTGTGTGTGTATGTGTGTGTTATGTACTTTTATGTACATAAAGAATTTATAGCTGGTACTTTTTGTGTGCTGCTGCTGCTGCTGTCGCTGCCTCTGCCTGGGCATGGCATGGAAAAACGAGTATCTTCTGTATGAGTTTGTTTTTGCCGTTCGTCATTGTTGTTGCCCCGTCCGTCGTCGACGTCGCTGCCGCTGTGTATTTATAAATGGTTATGTAGTCATGTACATGTATATAACGATGTCTGTATGTGGTTCTGAGTGTGTGTGTGTGAGTCCACTGAGAGAGGGGTGCTTTGGGAACGCGCGTTGTTATTTCACGTTTTTCAGCCATTTCGTCCCCTTGACAGCCTCTGCCTCTGCTCAGTCTCTGCTGCTGCCTCAGTCGCCGATGACGACGTTGTGATATGGCCATGCATAAAATGTAGTTTTGTAGCCACCATTGTTGTTGTGTTTTGTTGTTGTTGCCTGCCATTTGCTAAGTTTTCTTGTTTTTGGGGGCCCTTTGGAAGGTTTATGTGTGTGTGTGTAAATGTGTGGGGCGCAGCAGGAAATCACAACTACACGCGAAATGGAGCTCATAAAAATACTTCAAATACACACATACACTCAGCTTGTGTACATGTGTTAGTGCTTGCTGCCTGTACAAATCGCGCAGTCGCTCCCGTTCGCCTCATTCAATTCTCATACTCTCCCGCTTGCACGCATACACAGCGCCATCTAGCTCGTTCGTTCGCACCCACACACACACACACACTTGCAGAGAGCGCAAGAGACAGAGGGAGAGAGAGAGAACACGGCCCCCGATGAAGAGAGCTTAATTCGGCAGGCAGCCATTGCTGTTGTTGTGCACAATTCGCCGCAGTCGCCACCTCTGCCTTGGCTCTCGGCTGGCAATCGATCGTGAAAGTTTTCGCTGTCCGCTGCTGCTGCTGTGCTGCCTCTGCTGCTGCCGCCTGCCTGCCTGGCTGTACTCAAAACGTCGTTGTCGCTGCTGCGCATCAGTCGCTTTGTATGCCTGGTGGGGTGCGGTTCAAATCGCTTCATTTCATTTTCTGTTGCTGCTTTGGGGCTTTTTTTCGACGTGTGCAAAAAAAGAAGAAAAAACTGCTAAAAACTAAATTGAAACAAAAGAAAACTGCTAAAATGAATGTCTAATTTTCTGTTCCGATTCCGATTTGTGCGTCTCTTCCACTCTCTTCGTTCGTCTGTCCTTTTTTTTTGCTGCTGGCAGCCATTTTGTAATGGGCAATTCCAACAAAAAAACGTATTTGGCTTAAATATTACAGCAACTACTGCGACATTTATGGCTAAAAGCTGTTACCATTTATAGCTAAAGCAGTTTGCGAAAAATCCCCATTAAAAGAGGCGGCTCTAGCTTTGGCTAGAATTCGAATTCATTAATATGCTAGCGCAGCTACTGCTGCTGCTGGCAGCAACTGCGACAGCGACAGCGCCACAAGCAGCAGAATAACAAGAAGAAGAAACCAAACCAGTTTAGCGCCTGTTCTGCTTCTTCTTCTTCGTCTATGCAGTCATATTTGTAGCGCTGCTACGTGACCACACACCAATACAATAGCAGGCACACACACAGTTGTATAGTCGTGCGACGACCGCATTTGCAATGTAGTCTCTGCGTGAGAGAGAAGGGAGGTGGAGGCACGTTGGCGGATGCCACCACACGCCGCGACGCAGCAAAAACTTTGTAGTTTTTGTCGTACAACGTAGTTTCTTCTCACACACACACACGCACACATTCAGCAGCACGCACACAGTTGCAGGCGCACGCGCACGCACACAAAACGGGTTAAATAAAAAGATTTTTTTCTTTTTCTTTGTTCTTTTCTCGCTTGCACTCACGTTCCCCGTGCTTGCCATCTCGCTTGCACTCGCGCGTTCTCGTTTCGTGCAGCTGAATCGATTTTTCAACGAGCGACAAACGTCGGCAGCGACGACAACGACGACGCGACACGACAATTTCTCTTCATGTTCAACGCGCCATCTCACTCTTGCATACGGGTTAGAGCGCAATAGCTGCTGCTGCTGCTTTATTTGCGTTGTTCGTTTGCGCACATACAATCGCAATCACATTCACACTGACACACACACATATGTAGAGGCAAACGCCATGTTACTTTTCTTTGTTGTTTTTGCTGCTGCCAACTCGTTGAGGGGGAGCTGTCAGCCTGGATTTTTGCGTCGCTGTCGCTGTTGCCGTCGCTGCTGCTGCCAACGTCGCTGCTTTGCTCGTTATTTTCAGCCCGTTGCACGTCATCCGTTCGCCTTATGTGCTTTGAATTTCTGATGAAATTCTTTGCTTTCGAGTTAATTGCTGCTGTCGCAGCGCAGCAGCAGCAGCACAGACAGCAGAGGCAGCGACAGCGAAAGCAGCAGCAGCAGCAGCAGAGGCTCCCCAGCCCCAAAGCTTTGCTGCTGCTCTGCTGCCTCTGTCTCAATTCGTTGTTGTGCCATTTTTCTTTGTGATGCGCAGCTTTGTAGATCGGCTCTCAAATCAACGACGAATCGAGTCCTGGGCGTGTGTAGACACGCACACACATACACACACACACCAACACACACGTTATGTATTTATGCTTATGTACTTTAAATTTAATTTGCTCCTTGGCATAAGCTTTCTCAATTAGTTTAAACCATTTTAATTTAATTTTTTTAAATCAATTTAACAAATTTATGTTTTTTTTTTTTTCATGAATTTTCTTTTGCACACACTTTCTATTTTCTTTCAGATTTCATTGAGCACAATATTGTGTTTTTATATATTTTATTTGCTTTATTTTCATTTCAGTTGTTGATTTATTTCCTTACCAATTGCTTTGAGAGCTGCAAAATAAGAAAATAGGGAAAATCTTAGAAAAATCGTATGAAAAGATATAGCCAAATGTTGTACATGAAAAATTGGAGAATATATATAAATATATATTTCTTTTATTCATTTTATTTCTTTATTTTTGAATTTTTAACGTATATAATATATTTTCAATGGAATTTATATTTATTAATATAGGGTATATAAAAATATTTATTTCCTTTTTGTATTTTTATTTATATTGAAATATTTAAGGGGTCCCTATAAGATTTGTCCAATACTTACACCATTGAAGCAGAGGCTTCCTACGATCCTACGTGGCTTAATTCCAAACCGTATTGGACTGTATTCGAAAATTCAGCATACTTTATTTTTTGTATATTTCGAAAAACCTCCAATGTTAGGCGATCCCTCGTAGAGTTCAGTTTACGAAACGATCCAATAAATTTTTAAATTTTTTCACTTTAATATTTGCTGCAAATTTTCTTTTTTTTACTTTTTGTGAATTTTATTCAACAACAAAAAACCATCACAAATCAATTGATTTATTTTTTATTTTTTTATTTTCTCAAATTTTGCGCAAAAAACAATAAAAAATATGCAGCTTCTCAATTTGTAGCATAATTAATTAATTTCAATTAAATTGCATTTGAAATACTTATTTGGCTTTTCAATTTGCTTTTGTTGCTTCTTTTTTACTCTTATTGTTTTTTTGTTGGTTTTTGCATTTGATTGTATTTTTATTTGTATTTACATTTGTTGTTGTTGTTGCTGTTGTATTTGCATTCGCATTTGTATTTGTGTAATTAATGCGTTTTCCCCATAAACACAATCGCCCACACACACACGCACACAAAGAGAGACGACGGCACACGGACACAACGACGACGACACACACAGACTCACGAGACCCGCGCGCGTACGCTCCGATACCGCACACTCACACACACGCACGTCACACACTCACATATGCATTTACTCAATTTGCATAAATAGAAGAGCCAGAGCCGTTTGTATGGAACCACGGCGTGCTGCTGCTGCTGCTACTGATGACAAGAGGGAAACAGTAGGGGCGGGCGAGGGGTAGAGCGTGTAATTTGCGTTATTAAACTTAATTTTAGGAGAATTAATTTAAATTAATTATTATTTTTGCGTGTGTTCGGCGTCTTAAATTTTTATCAATTATTACTTGTAATTTATTTCAGTTTAATTACATTATTGACGCGCGCGCAGCGACAACGAACCAACCACGACAAAAATTCAACTGAAACTGAAAGAATGAGCGAGTTGCCAGATGTGACTCGTGTGCTCTAGCATTTGCGAAAATGTGGCAACTCCAGTGCGATGCATGGTGTGATGAAGCGTATGTGTAGCAGCTGCTAGAAGCTGCTGGTTGCTGTGACGTCACTGGCGCAATTTATGGAACCTTTAATAATTAAAATAATTAAATGTACTAAATAAACCTAGAGAGTTGAATGAGTACATTGGATTGTATTTTATAGTAATTATAATATATATTTATACATTTTTATTAATTTTGAATTGTGGCGTAGAGTAAATGGACGTTTTACAGCACTTAAATGGCGCTGCCAACTCGTTGCTGACTGCGTGAATCAACTGTCGGGTTGGCAGTAAACAAAAAACAATTAAGATTATTAGAAAATACATATTTATATGCGGTGGCAACTGATCCACCACATTCTTATCACATAGGATGAGCAATCTCAAGCAGGATCTGGATGAGTACCTGCTGCTGCAGAGTGACCAGAAGAAGAATTTCAATGTGAAACTGCCGCAACTGAAGGTGCCAGGCCTGTCGCAGATCTTTTCGCGCACATCCGAACCGCCCGAGGCAAACAGTTGGCTCAAAGACACGCAGGACTCATGCTGTCCCAAGCTGGTAAACAAGACTCACCCTCTCCTTTTTACATATACATTAAACACTCTTCTTCCTCTTCCCTTAGTCACGCCTGCAGCGCATTGTGGGCTTCGTCGCCTGCCTGGGCATGGGCTGCCTCTGCATGACCCTTTCCACGTTCTACATTCCGGTGCTGATGTTCAAGCCAAAGTTTGCGCTGCTCTTCACACTGGGCAGCCTGTTCTTCATACTGAGCTTCTGCTTCCTCGTCGGCTTTCAGACGTTCTTCAAGCAAATGTTCTCCAAGCCGCGCCTGCTCACCTCAATCTCGTACAGTAGCTGCCTAACAGCGACCCTCTACTTTGCGCTCGTCCACAAGAGCACCGCCTTCACCGTGCTCTTTGCTGTGGCACAGATCATAACGTTGCTCTTCATGCTGCTGGGCATGGTGCCGGGCGGCGCTACAGGTCTCAAGTTCTTTGGTCAACTCTTCAAGAGCAGCGTCACCAGCAGCTCGTCCAGCGCTCTGCCCGTCTAGATGGTATACAGTTCCCCCACATACATAGTTCCACCACAATTCGACAATTTCGACATTTACAAATACAAATTATTTATTAACCGTTACGATAATGCAGAATAATAAAACTTATTTGTGATATTCGCGCGCTAATCTTCGATCTCGCCCAGATACAAAGTCTTGTCGCTGGAGGCGGAGAGTATGAGTGGTTCACGTGGACTGAAATCCACATCATTCACACTTCCATTGTGCCCGGGCAGCTTGTAGAGTATACGCCTCGTGTTCACATCCCAAATGTACACATGACGATCTGCCGAACCGGAACTGATCTTATCTCCGCCTGGTGACCAGGCACAGCGCAGCAGATTCTTCTCAAAGTTATGCTGATGTCCCTGGAAGACCTTCACACATCGCTCGCCCGGCGCATACGGACGCACATCCCACACACGCAGTGTATTGTCCATGGCATTGGTCAGCACAAAGTCTCCCTCGGGCGAGAGGGCCACCGCTGTGATGGTGTCCGTATGGCCTCGCAGATGATGCAGCACCTGTTGTTTACGTATATCCCAAATCTTGAGCTCATTATCGATGCCTCCACTGATCACCTGCTCGCTGGTGTCGCCAAAGCAGACGGCAGTCAATTGATATGGCGATTCCAGCACATGTGCCGCCTGCTTCTTGCGTGCATCCCAAATGCGTATGGTACGATCATCGCTGCCGGAGCACAACAGCTGCTGGCCACGTCGTGAGCCCTGCACACTGTTCACAAAGTTCGTGTGACCCTTCAGACGTCGCACACGTTGCCCCGTCACAATGTCCCAAATCGCCAGGGTTTTGTCTGTGGAGCAGGTGAAGATGTGTGATCCATCGGGATTGAAATGCGCCTCCATGACTGCGCCCGTGTGGCCGGACATGGCCATGATGTTCTCACACTCGCCATAGACCTGCCAAATATCTAAGAAAATAGAAAGAGTCAATTACAGTCAGTCTCAGTCTCAATTCTCAGGGGAATCTTACAAAGCTGACGATCGAAGCCCGATGAGAGCAACATTTCGCCCTCGGGATGGAATTCTGTAGTAAATATTTCGCCCTCATGTCCCTCCAGTTGCATAATGGGCGCTTGCAGATTGGATGTGCGACGTACGCCCTGAAAACATGCATAAAATCCATTTTATTTCGGCATTTTTTCCATAATCCTCCACCAAATGTGGCTGTGCTTCTTCTTCCCGACTACAGAAAGACGCGTTCTTACCGATTCCAGCAGCGCCTTGTCGCGATTTGTGTATGCAACAATATCATTCTTGCTGCGTTTTGAGTCCTGCGCCAGTACCACACTATTATTGGGTCGTTTTGTGCCCATTTTATTTTAAATTTTATTAAAAAACGAAAGCGAACAGATTTACAGCCGCAAAAACAAAACGTAAGTGCTGCCAACTTAGCCTTTACCGATTGCAGTGTTGATAAACATGCAGACTGAAAAAATACCAACGTTCGGAAAATACTACAAACATAAACAACAACAGCGTACATTGTACATAATTTTTATTTAAACGATTTATTGGCTAAATTACTTTCCAATTATTCCCCAACTGCTCGAGCACCTTAGTAAGCATCCACACGTGGTGGATCAGCGAAGAGCTCATCCTTCTTGCGTTCTCCTGCCAGCCACTGCCGGTAGCGCTCGTTTCGCATGGCCTGGAAAGGGAAAAACATTAGCAAAGTGTTTGCAAAAGTAGAGGAATCACTGGAAACTAACGTGGAAGCGCAGGAGCTGCTTTTGCATGCCAACGCACTCCTGGAAGTCAGCAATAAGATCGGCGCACTGCTTCTTGCCGCGCTCCAGACCGTACGCCTCCAGGCAGTCCATCATTTTCATTTCGAATTTGCCGCATTTGTCGTAGGTCTGATGATTGATCAGGCAACCAGTCAAATCCGTGAGGGGTAAACGCAGGAACGGCGACAGAGACATCTCGGTTGCAGCTGGAAAATGTAGAAAATATATTATTTAATATCCCTACAGGCTTTCCAATTGGAGTCTCGCTCTGGTCACTACGTCGCACTGTGACGTAACAATAACAATGCTTTTTAGCGGCTATTGGCAACACGTATTGCCGCGAAAAGATACTCCAGCTGCACTTAACCCTTTGTTGCGTACTCTGACTTGGTTTAAACAGCTACAACGCACCTTAAATTCCAATCAAAATGAAAAATAAAAATATTTGACAATTGCAGACCGATAGAATGTAGCCGCACAACTGGTCACACTAGAAACTATGTGTTATCGATTAGTAGTCGATATCATTGTATTCAGTTAGTGTTGTCTAACGTCTTTCTGGTTGCACGTTTTGTTTACATTTGTTGTGCATTTCAGAAGGTGTTGCATTTATTTCGAATAAGTTGAATTATTTAATTAATAAATATGAAAAATCAAGAGCTAATCGATTATCTGGAATCATGTGGCGTCTGCCGTGTGTGTCAATTGCGATACCTTAGAGCACGTGGCACCGAATATCGTGACATGCAGAAAACCTTTGAACGCGTGAGCAAAACAAAGAAAATAACTAAAAAACGCCGGGCGGCTTATCAAGAATTATTTGGAATTCCAATTTCAATTTTAGTTGGATGTAAAACTGCCCACAGAGGATGAAACAAATGGTGTGCAGCCAGCGAAGAAGCCACGCCTCCACGTTTGCACCACCTGCCTGGGACTGTTTTCGGAGGAGTTCCAAACTCAACTCATAGAGGGAATTCTGAAATCGGATTTCGCCAAATACGATAGCGATGGCATAGTCCTGGCCATTAGCTTACCCATGACACTGCAGTTACGTCAGTTGTCCATGTGGTTTGCACTGAAGCGTCAGTTCGGTCGTCCCAGCGTGGATGACAATAATGCGCCGGATGTGCCACTCAAGGAAGCCGTGAAATTGATCCTTCATCCCATTGTGTGCACCCAGTTGGGTAAGGAATACGATGCCAATGGGCTGATGATCAACATCGATTTGCGACACAGCACAGAGGAAGCTGATGTGGCAAAACTTGTGGAACTCAATCGAGCTGCATTTCCTGCCAAAGCGGCGCATCAGAAACGTGTCGAAATCTCGCGAGGATTACTGGAGAAACAGTATCAGCCGTCGAGATTGAAAGCAGAACTCTTTGAGAAATATTTTCCTATACCTCCGGCACAAGTGGAGGAACCATTGCAATTACAGGGTATTGAGCTGATGGGGCCCTACGTCTGCGTCGCTGGACGCTATCGGAAACTGAGTCGAGAACTTTCACACACGCCGTGGGTTTTGAACGGCAAACGCATCATGGAGGACAGCATTGAGGAGGTCATAGTGCGCAATGTGGGTCCACATTTCAGTGAGACACCCGAGAAGATCACATTCATGTCCAGTGGGCGCGAAGATGTCGACGTGCGTTGTCTGGGCAAAGGCCGGCCCTTTGTGCTGGAAATTCCTAATGCCCGTTGCAGTACCTTGAGCCGGGAACAGGCCTACGCCATGGAGCAAGCTGTGGATCGATCGGGCAACGTATCCATACACAATCTGCAGGTTGTGCCGCGTGAGGAATTGACACACATCAAGACGGGTGAAGAACAGAAGCGCAAATATTATCGTGCACTCTGCGTGCTGGAGGAACCGGCTACGCTGGAGATTCTACAGAAGTTACAAATCCCCGAGAGCTTTGATATACAACAGAAGACGCCGATAAGGGTGCTGCATCGTCGGCCCTTACACACGCGACCCCGCACCATTTTCAGTGTTAAGGCTCGCGTCCATCGCGAGAATCCACGCCTGTTGATCATCGATGTGGTCAGTCAGGCGGGCACATATATCAAGGAACTGGTGCATGGGGAATTTGGACGAACGGCGCCTTCCTTGTCATCGATTATTGGCAAACCCATCGATATATTGGCGCTGGATGTGGTTGGCATCGATTTGGATTGGCCAGCTGATGTAAATAATGCAGAGCAAGAAGTGAAATGATTCGTTATCTTAGCTATTTTGACGTTGTGCAACATTGTCGATGGCATGGTCAAACGTTGGTAAGGTCGTGCTATGTGTGACGTCAAAATACCTAGACATTGTTGTGTTTAGCTAGTAAATACAATTAAATTAAGTCGCAAAATGAATAAATTTATTTTAATACAACGTATTAAAATTATTATTAAACTGTTTTATTTAAATATTAAATGTATTAAGACTCGATGCTAGCAGCTGTGACGTCATGCGCAGAGTGTAGCGCGCCAAAGTTGCGCAATAGCAGCAACGGTTTCCAAGCAGGTTGGCAGCCTCGTGCGCTATCTCTCTCCGTGTCTCTATTATCAGCTGTGAGAGTGCTTATGGTAACGCACTCCGATTTGTTTAGTTGTGTTATTTAAAATCTGTAAAGTAAATTAAAAAATTTACCAATAAGAATAACAAATTATCGTGTGTGCAGCCAAAAAATAACAAAAAATGTATTTTGCTTGATGCGAAGCTATGCAATGAGATATATTTAAGCTTCGCTTGGCACACCTGCTGTGAAATGTGCGCGTAAAATACATATACATATAGATGTATACTAATTTTGTTGAATAAATTATGAATTGAAACGTGTGCAAAAAGTGAAAGTGACTGTTGCAACAGCTGCTGCATTGCATCAGCGGCGACATCCGCCCACACAACGTGCGCCCCCAGTGAGAGCTCGCACTAAAAATTATGTGTTTTTCTGAGCACGTCTCAGGCGGAGCGAGATTGGGTGTGTGAGTGCGCCCCGCCGACCTTCAGGCAACCTTCACTAATGCCTAATGCTTTGCTGCCATGGCTGCTGTTGCTGCTACTGCTGCTGCGACTGCGACTGCCGCCTGCCTCTGTGCAACATGTTGGGGCCAACGACGACATCAGCAGCGTCAACTTCCACTCACGTGTGTAATCAATAGAATCAGCAGCGGTGGCAGCAGCAGGCGGCAGCAGCCGAAATAAACAAACCCCAAGTGCTGCGCGACCCGCCGCAGCCAACCTCAATCGCACTTGCTCACTCTCTCCCTCTCTCTTTCTCTCTGTCTTGGCTGCTAAGTAACAACAATCAACAAATTCTCCCAGCAAACAATTTCTTCGCTATCTGCATCGAATAAACTCTTTGCCTCGCTCTCATTTCGCTCTGAAAAATACCAAAATAATAAAAAATTAACTCGCTCGGCGCAGTTTTTTGTCGCCGCGATTCAGTTGAGCTTGAAACGCTTAGCGGAAAAGTTTTGCTTGCGCGCGCGAGATAAAAAAAAAATAAAACGAAATACAAATTGTGCTAAAGGTGTTGAGGGCTTCTTCAAAGTTAAAAGTACAAACGAAACCCACTAAAACAGACTACATTCGCAGTATTTCAATTAACTACAGTGAATACTCTAAATGAATAACTCAATTTATTGAAATACTAAATATTTACAAAGGGTTCTACTTAGTGAAGTTCCTCTGTAGCTTAGACTTACCTTAGCGACTACATTACAGTGAATACTCTGAACAATTTCCATAAATTATTGATTGTGTATTGAATTTCATGAAGAGTTAACTTCGGTTCCCTTTAGTTACGCTCCACTGTAGCAGTAACATTATCGGTCACACTGACCTAGTGCCTTCTTGTCAGCCCGTGATAAACCAAGCTGATAACTCGCATACATATGCAAAATTGCTTTAAAATTGAAACTATAAAAAAACAATATAGTTTTGTCCAGTATTTCTCGCATATTTCGCCACAGTGTGCATTTTGTTTACTTGTGCGATTGCATTACGACGTTTCACAATTTCAGCATTCACTCATGCCTCACACGAACTAGAATCGAACCGAATCGAATCGAATTGAATCTCTAATTTGTCCAGCACGCTGCTTACGTCATGCCTTGTGTCCCTCAGTTTCTCTAATTCTGTTAATTTTTTAATTTTACAGATCAAGTTATACAGTGACACAGCCTAAGTTCAACGGCATTTCAATTGCTAGAATTTAATCATTCATAATAAATATATTCATTTGGCACGTTCTGTGTGTGAACGACCGACAAACGTGTCAACAACAACAACCACAACCACAACAATTGCTGAATAAACAATATTAGGAAAAACACTTGAAACAAAAATCGAGAAGAAGAAGCTTTTGGAATAAAGACTTTGTGTGATCATGAATGACCGTGAAATGAGCTGCAATTCAGGCGGCCAATTTATGGATCGCGGACGAATGAATCAGAATGGCGTTGTCCAGCCGCTATTGACGGGTAAATATGACTTTGCATTCAATGGGTGACGGGGGTTCTATCGCACCTTGTTGCGAAAATAGATGGCATATCAATTAAGAAACTCGAATACATGGAAAAACCTTTTTTCACCTTGATTCACACACTTTCATTTAGCTGATAAGTATAAGACGTGACAATTTCCTGGTCTAGTTTTAGCTGAAGAGATAAAGAAAGAAATATTCATTGTTAGTTTTCCAAAATTAAGATCTTACAAAAGATATTATGAAGGAAAAACCTAAAAGGAAATTAATCAGTAATAATAATACTCTTTATATTCTCATTATGTATAAAAAAAAGTATAGATTACATAGCCATATAAATACTCGTACATATCGTTATAAATACGACCATGATAACCTACTGTTTATCATCTTTATCGTTTTATGCGTGAATAATGAAACACTCTCCCTGAAAATGTATTTATAGCATGCAGTAAAGTTATTGATGACCCAACTGGAACTATAAATTAACTGAAATAAACATTTAAAATACGAAAAAAACTAACTATAATATAGAAAACTGACTTCCATCTGGTCCAAAATAGTCGCAACTCTCAGTCGCTTGACATTTGCATTTGTAGACATTTTTTAGTGGTTTCTATTTTCGTATATGCATACTACATATATGCACATATTTAAATAAGGTCTCTCGAGAGAGTTGCCAGTACAATGGCAAATTTAGATAAGAACTTGCATTCAGAAATATCACACACTGCGTGTGTGTGTGTGTGTTTGCAGTACTTAAGCCCTCCGGCCGTGTAATTATGCATAGTATGGCGCAACAACAAGAACTTTGACCGTATCTTATCGGACGCACGGGTTCATTGGGTGTTGGTAGCCCCCCCCATCATATCATAATGATATATTATCTAGTATTTGAATTTGCTTTCGCTAATCATTATGGCTGTCTATCGTGTTATCTTTCACAGATTTGTATCAAATTACAATGGCCTATGCCTACTGGAAGTCGGGCAAAACAGACGATCAGGCCGTGTTCGACTTGTTCTTTCGCAATAATCCATTCCATGGAGAGTTCACCATCTTTGCCGGCCTGGAGGAGTGTCTGAAGTTCTTGGACAGCTTTCATTACTCGCAGAGCGGTAAGTTTACAATGGGTTCATAAGTCTTATAAATTTTTCTAATACTTTTTCTGTAATCCCTACAGATATTGAATACCTCAGGCAAACTCTGCCCGAGGGCATTGAGAATGAATTCTTCGAGTACTTGGGGAATCTAACTGCACATGATGTCACACTTTATGCTATTGATGAGGGCACTGTGGCCTTCCCACGGTGAGTGAATGAAAACACATCTAAATATAACGATTGTATATATTGATAGAGTCGCTAATCACACTTTCTTTCTACAGCGTACCCATTATCAAGATTGAAGGACCTTTGATCATAGTGCAACTGCTGGAAACGACTCTGTTGACACTCGTTAACTATGCCAGGTGAAAAAAGTTGCACAAATCTATAACAATCGTCGTCGCTATAGCTACGTTTGCTCTGTAAAGCGAGAAATTAACGAATTTTATATGCATATATTATGATCGTAGAGCAAACTCCTTATAGACAGACATTTGTCTTTTAGACACGTACTGCGGCACAATATATTGTAATAGCCATCATTAACTTTACCGTTCTTCTGTTCTGTACAGTTTAATGGCGACAAATGCAGCGCGATATCGCATGGTGGCTGGCAAACATGTCAAGCTCTTGGAGTTTGGATTGCGTCGTGCCCAGGGACCCGACGGAGGTTTATCGGCATCAAAGTATTCCTATACAGGTAGGCGAAAAAGTTCACACCGTGACAGCTAAGGTCAAACGTGTGAGATATATAATATTCTATATAGTATTTATGGTATATTATACCCTGTATATCTGTACATTCTTTTGGCACTGCCAAATTGCATGCAGCGAGCTCATAATCAATTAAAAAACATGCCGTGAAACTAGCGCCTTTAGCCACGACCGACCCTACCCGAGCCGTACCGAAGCAACTTCGCATTGATCGATGCAGCGGGATTTTGGACTTGGGTGGTTTGGGGCTACACAACTCGTCGATTTCATATTATTTGTCTGGTCTTTTATGATGTGCTTGCATGCAAAGCACGTGTCACTGTCACTCGATGTGGCTCCTACCTTGTTACGCCAACTCCCGCTACCTTATCGGTCGGCCTCCTTCCTTTGCTGTAAAGTTCAAGAACTCTCCATGTTTCATGTGTTAAAAGTGGGTGGTACACGCAACGCAACAAACACCCGAAAAAGTCCAACCAAAAAGAAAGAAACTTTTTGCCGCCATGCCCCACACACACACACACACACATAGAGGAGTCGTGTGTGTGGGTGGGTACCAGCCACTGAGTGGCACCTTCTTTTCAATTGGCGCTCACACATCGTAACTTTTATTTTGTTACCTTTTCCGCTTCCTATGTTGCTCTCCTTCTCTCTCTCTCTCTCCCGTTTGGCAATGCGTTTAATTATACGTAGGATCAGGGTTTTTACCCAATTCTCAATCGATTCGATGGCGCGGCTCGCGTGCGCGTGACTCACGCGTCCAAGGTCTCTCAAGGCTTTCAAAATTTGATGTGCTGCAGCCATGACACGGTGGTGTCATAATGTACAATTTAAAATTGCCTTGATAATGTTATTATGTGTTGTGTGCGTGGTGTTAAACTGCTATGTTAAATTGCAGCATGCTATGTGTTAACTGTTAGAACAACAGCGTCTTTACATAAGTAAGAACAACAGTGTCTTTACATAAGTTGACCTAGGCTTAGTAAGCCTGGTTTACAGCAGTGTTAAAAAGAACTGCTAATAACAGAGACTTACAGAACAGAGATAACTCATGTTACTAACATAGACTAACTACATTATTAGACTTTACTTAACATTAATTGTCTCTGCACTGTGCACTTACATCCTGTTAGCTAGCATAACAGACTGTAAGCAGCGTAACTTTAACTTGAATCAAAGTTTCAACTAACTCTCTTTCCATTTCTCTCCCTGCCACTCTCTAGGCGGCTTTGATGGCACCTCCAATGTGCTGGCGGGAAAGCTCTTCAACATTCCCGTCAAGGGCACGCATGCTCATGCCTATATAACCAGCTTCAGCAGCGTGGGCGAGCTAAAGACGCGTTTGCTCAAGCACAAGCAGACGGGTGAGTAACCAATTCGTTTATTTCCTTTATTTTCTAAACTCATTCACTACCTTCTTTTATCAGGTGTCATGGAGGATCTGCTGGAGCATGCCATAAGGCATCGTCAGATGTTATCCCATGTCCTGGACGTTTCCACAGAGGAGTCCAGTGAGGGCGAGCTGGCTGCCATGGTCTCTTATGCGATTGCATTTCCGGATGGCTTCATGGCGCTTGTCGACACGTACGATGTTAAGAGGTATTTCGCTTTTAGGCAGATTCTCTCGGAACGGTTTTGGTTATTCAGTTTCAGTTTTGCAGTTTTATCGATTAACATTTTGTGCGTTTGTTCGTTATCGTTATCATTATGGTTTCTATTGTGTTTCGGTTTTGTTTTGTTTTCGTAAAACGTTTTTGAACAGCGTGCACCCTCTCCCCGTACCCAGAACAGACTGCAGCAGAGCCAGAAGAACCGTAGAAGAATCGTATATGTGTGCTATATATCTATTGTGTCGTCCTACACTCTCTCTTTCTATCTCTCTCTCTCTCTCCGTACTACTTATTATGAGTTGTTCATTTAGAGCGCTTCGTTTAGTCGAAAGTAATTGTATTAATTGAAGTATTCCCAACAGCCGAGATACAGAACAAGTCACACAACAACAACAACAACAACAAGTCCCAAACGTACAGTCAGTTAGCGATACCAAAACAGCAACAACAACAACAACAGCAACAAGAACTAGTCCGCTAACCAACGGCACAACAAAGCCACCCACACTCAATGGGATTTCCAATGGACACAAGACAATCCAGAATGGCCAGAATGGTCATAGTGAGCAGTCGAAAATGGGGCATGCCACCAATGGTGGTGTGTCGCCAACAACAAAGCCAAAGAGCACTGCATCTCCAACAGCAACAACAACAACAACAACAAGTCTTCCAAGTCCAACTACAACTGCAAAGAGCACCAACTCAACGTCCAATGGGGCGGCGTACCTTCCAAAATATGTCGAGAAGTCATTCAGGTAAATGTCGCAGACCGAAACAAAAAAAAACAAAAAAAAAGAAAAACAAAATTTACTGGGACAAGAAATAAGAGAAATATCATTTTTCCATTTCGCTTTTGGTTTCCTTATTTGTTTAAATATATTTAAATATATATATTCTTTTTAATTCAGACTAATCCCCTCTATATATAATATATATAGATATCAACTTCAAATGTTTTGTTTTTCCTTTTGTGGGGACCAGCATGAGTGCCCCTTTAACACAATCTCATTATCATTATCGAAATCATGCGACAAATTCAAAATTTAAACTGAGCCTGTACATGCATACACAACATACACATGTGTATGTCTATAACACCTAGCCGATATATACGTATGTGTACAATGTATGTATGTAAGTGCCTATTGGTCTCTACACCTCGCAAAATGGTAAATCAGTGAACTCAATTGGGCTCAGTCCGAACAAGCAGAATCAGGTGATGTGCACTCCTTTTTTTAAAAATACGTTTCTTCTCTTTTCTTTAATTCTCTTGCCATGTATAGACTTCCTAACAAGTTCAGAATATCTTAAAGATAACTTATTATAATGTCTGGAAGTCAATACTCTACACTCTCACTTCTTTTTTCCGCCTCTTCTGTTTCTTCTCTCTCAATGCTTTCTCGCTCCTAACTAACTGGCACATTTACATTTTCCATTTCTCTAACTGTTTTCTCATTTATATTTTAAGTTGATTAACCTTTTTAATATTTTTTGTTCGTGAATTGTGACATTTCTGCATCAAACTTATGAACCGAATAACGTCTGATCTGAATATAAAAGTAAAAATAAAAAAAAAAGAAATTTCCCCGAAAAAAAAAGAAAACATTTTACAATCTAACATAGTAAAAATGACTTCCCGGCACTATTTTGGCAGAGGTATGTAAAACACGTCTTCAAAATACAACAAAAGCAACCAAGAACAACAACAACAACTGCAACACTACGATACATAATACATAAAACGACAGCAAAAACAAGAACAACAACAACCAAGCAACCAACATGTTCCATCTTATAACAAATGAAAGAAAACCAATGAAAGCGAATAGAGTTTATATTACACACACACTGAATCACCCTAATGTTATATGTTCTACATACATTCTATATACCACATATGTTATACCATATATACTCTATATGTCTCATTTAATTGATTTTTTGGTTTTTTATTCGATTTATCGAAATTTTATTTCCCATTTTAATTGTTTTTAAATTTTTTGTGTGTTTTGTAACAATAAAAAAAAAAAAAGAATTACTTCTATATGTATCTCTATAAAGTATCTGAATACTTAGTTTTCGATTTAAACAAAGCGTCCGAGAGAGCACACTGCATGGCTTTCAGTAATTGAAGCTTTATTTGTGTCTCCAGAAAGAGAATAAAAAAAAATTCGCAGAGTTCTCGATCTAATCAGAGAATAATTTCCAACCAAGTCGTAGAACACACACATAGTGAACACCTGGCAAAAAGTTAATGTTATCTTGGCACTGCATTATGCACACGGCCACGCCCATTTTCAAAGAGAACATCGCCCATTTTAACATACTTGTAGTTCTATAGAGTAGCAAAGATATATTTGAATTGAATTGAATCGAATTGAATTGAAAACCAAACCTAAAGCACCTTTAGCTTTTTTCACACCTTGTTTTAATGCACGCTCACTTTGCTCTCTTCTATCTCCCTCTCTCTCTCTCTTTCCGTCTTCCGTGCGCTTGCTCTCTTCTCTGTTCAGGAGTGGATTACTGAACTTCAGCGCCGTCGCATTGGCTCTAAACGATCTGGGCTATCATGCACTGGGTATACGCATCGATTCTGGCGACTTGGCCTATCTGTCTTGTCTGGCACGTGAGGCTTTCGAGAAGGTGGCGGATCGTTTCAAGGTACCATGGTTCAACAAGCTGACCATTGTCGCCTCCAACGACATCAACGAGGATACCATACTCAGCCTGAACGAGCAGGGTCATAAGATCGATTGCTTTGGCATTGGCACGCATCTGGGTAAGTTTCATTTGAATCTTCATGAAGAAACCTTCACTAACAAGTTGATAATTACAATACAGTTACCTGTCAGCGACAACCTGCCTTGGGTTGTGTCTACAAGCTGGTCGAGATCAATGGCCAGGCGCGGATTAAGCTGAGTCAGGATGTGGAAAAGGTCACAATGCCGGGCAACAAGAATGCCTATCGATTGTACAGTGCCGATGGGCATGCTCTGATTGATTTGCTGCAGAAGGACTCGGAACATCCGCCCGCTGTGGGCCAGAAGGTGTTGTGTCGCCATCCCTTCCAGGAGTCCAAGCGCGCCTATGTCATTCCCTCGCACGTCGAGTCGCTCTACAAGATCTACTGGAAATCTGGCAAGATATGTCAGCTATTGCCGACGCTGGAACAAGTGCGCGAGAAGGTCCAAATCTCACTGAAGACGCTGCGCAATGATCATAAGCGCACGCTTAACCCGACGCCCTATAAGGTGAGTCCCTCGATATGCACTATATACATAACTATATATACTAAACTTCATCCTCTTTCAGGTTGCTGTCAGCGACAACCTGTACAACTTCATACACGATCTGTGGCTGCAGAATGCACCGATCGGTGAGCTATCATGATCTATATAAGCAGCCTCAGTCGGCCGTCGTATAAGAAAATTTAAAAGGGAATTCAGAAAGTTTCAACGCCCATTTTGATTACGGATATTACGAATCGTACTATAGCGATTTGAGATTTTAGTCATTTGCTGGTCATATGCATAAAAAATGAATTGCAGCAACAACAGCTTTGTTAATCTTTTTAGCGTGACATTTACAGAAGGTTGACTTGTGTTTTTAATTGATGTATGGAGCACAAATATCAACTACATACTATAATATTCTACTATTATTAAACACATACATATTAGTGAATGTATACTTAATATTCTCTGTATGGATATACGTTAGATATACTATATAACAATCTATATAGATGTATAACATACGCACATCGGATTCAGGAATGTGTCATGTGCCTTACACACAAATATCGGAAACTGTAACCAAATACTTAAGTCAGATCAGGCAAAGAAGAACGAAATGTATTTAATATTTATAGGCATTAAGTGTTGTATGTTGCTAACAAAAATATGTAGAAAAAGAACAAATAGACCAAAAACAAGAATAAGAAGAATGTGAAAAAAAAACTAAAAAAAAAAAACGATAAACGATCGAGTAGAGAGTTTGAAGTACAAATGATTGCTAATAATTATGTAGAAGAGTTTTGCATGTATAGGCGGCACAGATCGATGCACACACTCGCATATTTTACACAGACACACACTCTAATACTATTATTAATGCTTATGTACGATAATAATCAATTGTAAATATGTTCAATCTTATTAATGTAAGCCGAAGTGCAGTAAACATACACAGACACACACACACACAACGAACACACACTTGTACACGTTTATTAAAAGAGCGCTTCAATAAATAGTTCAATTGTTTTTTTTCTTGAATGTGAGGGGAATTAATTAATGTTTTAATAATTAGGAATTTAAAGGGTAACTGCGCTGATCTGCGAAATAAAGAAAGATATTTGGGTTTATTTACAACAGACTTGTAATCGCTTACCAACACTGCACACATGTAAAAGTGGTTAACGTTTTCTTGACGCGAGTTGGCAGCTCAAAACAGCTGTTGCTTTGCACTGCAGCATAAAAAATTTGTTTACTTTCAAGCGAATAAAATAAATTTGAAAATAAATTTGTTTGAGCCAAATTTGAATAAACATGAATGGATTGATAGACGTAAGCTGCATAAAAGTCGAACAACAGCAGGAAGAAGATACAATAGAGCTAGACATCAGCGATATTGATATAGGACCCATTAAAATAGAGCTTGAAAGGTATGAAACAACGAAACCAACACAGGAGAAGCTACGACCAGCTACAGCAACCAAGTAAGTAATACTTTGTAGTAGACAAGGAGATACATTCTCATATAAAGCTATCCAAACAGATCGACCATCAAACAGAACCCTAAGAGGAGCAACCAATGTCCCCATTGCCCGCGACACTTTGAGGGAGCTGATGAGCTGGCGATCCACATACAGATTCACAGCGATAAGCTGCTGTACAAGTGCGAATTCTGCCCCAGTAGTTTCTCCCATAAATCCGTATTCACCACGCATGTGTTTGGACATACGGGAAAATTCCCATTTCAGTGCACCGAATGCGAACAAGGCTTCCTCAAGAACTATGAGCTGAAGAAACATCAACTGGTGCACAGTGAAGTAAAGCTGCCAAAACTGAAACATAGTGCACAGTGTCCCAAGAACTGCAAAATTACGGAGACATGCAAAGAGCTGCTGCAATGTCCGCAGTGTCCTCGTGTCTTTTCCAAGTGCTACGAACTGCAGATACATCAGCAAATCCACAGCAAAATGTTGACCTACAAGTGTCCCTACTGTCCGAACAGCTTTGCGCATAAACCAAATTTCATGGCTCACATTTGCGAGCACACAGGCAAATTTCCTTACAGATGTCTACAGTGCTTGGAGGGCTTCATGAAGCGTCACGATCTCATGCTGCACATGCAGACACATTTGCAGGAGACTCTGTATGAGATTCAGTTTAAGAAGCCCGAAACCAAAATACGCCGCGTTGATCTTAAAACTATAAAAGATTCTTTGAAAACTAAGAGCCCTGGAATGGTCTTTAAGGATACTACAAAAATTAGCAAGATTATAGAGAAACCGCAGCTGGAGACGATAAAGAAAACAACTTTACCGCAACCTGAGACGACAGAGAATGCTCCCCTACCCAGTTTGACTGATAAAAGTCTGGAAAAAAAGAAGGAGAAAGAGAAACCCGCCAATTCTGATGATTACTTGAGATGTAAGATCTGCAACAGAATGTATAGCAATGTAAAGGAGCTGCGGCTGCATGAGAAGTGAGTAGTGAAGGATACCCAATATATAATGTATACATAACTAAATTGGATTATTACTCTTGCCCACAGATGGTTCACACACTCGAGCAAATACAGTGGCGAGCGTCCGCACAAGTGCAGCCAATGCTCGAGGTCCTTTGCGACCCTGAACAACCTGACGGTGCATCAGCGAATCCATACGGGCGAACGACCTTATCAATGTCCTCGCTGCCCGCGCAGCTTTATACAGAACTCGGGGCTGCAGGTTCATATTAAGCTGCACTCTGGGGATCAACCTTACCAATGTCCCCACTGTCCACGGGCATTTGCCAACAATTCGAATTGCAAGAAACATTTAAAGACACACAGCACAGAAGAAGAGTCAGCGGAAGTGGCGAACGCCAATCCCTACAGGTGTCCACACTGTCCCAGAACTTTTGCGCAGAACTCACATTTCTTGGTGCATGTACGTGGACATACTGGCGAACGTCCCTTTAGCTGTACCCAATGCCCGAAGGTCTTCAAAGTCAACCATGATCTAAAGAAGCATCTGCGTAGCCATACGGGCGAACGCCCTTATAAGTGTCCACATTGCTCGAAAACCTTTGCTCAGAACTCGCATTTTCATGCCCACATTCGCTGCCACTCGGACGAGCGAAAATTAAAGTGTCCACACTGCCCGCGCACGTTTCTCAAGAGTTACAACATGAAGGTCCATCTCAGCACGCACACGGGTGAACGGCCCTACAAGTGCTCGCACTGTTCCAAGTACTTTACTCAGAACTCTCGTCTTACGGCGCATATGCGCAGCCATTCGACTGCAGATTAAAATTCTTGACGCCAAAAATATTGGTATTATTTAGCAGTAATAATGTCAAATGTATTTAAGTGTAAAGTAAATGTACTAAATCATCTAATTATATTTGATTAAATGTTAAATAAACGTTTTACATTTCAATTCGCGCTCAATAAGAATGCTTCTTCTTCTTATTGTTTTGTCATTCACGGCAAACGTTTACAGTTGACTTCACGGATTCAAATGTAGTTGGCATGTCGCATTTTAGATGGTGGACTTGTTTGTTGTTTAGACTATTTTTATTAAGTTTATTGATTAAATTCATCTTAATAAAACAATAGTTTTTTAAGATAAATCAACAACACTCTTAGCGGTCAATAATACAGTTTCTCGATATTATTTTGCCATTCACTGGAAAACAGTTACAGCTGACTAAACGAATTCGATCGAGTTGGCATGTCTTGTTGTGGGAGTTATACACGGTGAATTAGTTTGTTGTTTATTGAATTTTTTATAGCCGTGATTTGCACACCAAGAATCATTTTGTGCAAAATTGTTGTTGTCATTAACAATATTACAATTGACACAGCCAGCTGCGATTGGAAGCTGCCGATTTGCTGCGTTTATTACGACTTTTCCAGCGAATTTCGCTGCAGCTGCGTGCACAGACCTGTCTGTCTCGCTTTGTGGCTCACTAACGGCACCGAAAACAACAACAGCAACTGTTGGGTTGGGTAGGTGAAGTATGGAGGTTGACACACACAGTCCCACTCACACACATACACAAATAGAAACAGAGCAGACTTGTGTTCAGCATGCATTGATTTTTAACACTTCTTTTGCAGCCGACAAACTTGAGATTTGAGTCACAAAAAATGGAGCAAACGAACGCAAAATGTGAGGACACCGTGGACGCCAGTCTACGCAAAGATTGCGTGCTGGAGCGGCTCAATAAGCGCAATAAGGAGCGACAAAACTATCTGGATGTCAAACTGGAACAGCGCAACAAGGAGCAAGTGCAAAACGAAGGCGTCGACTACTTTGCCCAATCCTTTGGCCAGCGTGCCTTCGACATTGAACAGCGCATCAATGCTGTGCAGCGCGAGAGCGGAGATGGACCGCATCCTGATCTCATTAAACATTTCGCAGATATTACACTGCAAATCCAAGAACTGCAGCGTTATCTAACCGCCTCCACAATGTTTCTCTCCGACTTTAAAATCAAGTCTTGTCAGAATATACTCAATTCGCTGACAAGCTCCAGCGACGAGACGCGTCAACGGCTGATGCCCAAAAAGAAGTTTGGCTTCAGTGGCAAAAAATTGCTTGCCAAGCAGCAGGTGACGGCGCCGGCGCCGGTGGTAGCCCATAGCAAAGTGGATGGACCAGACATTGGAGGCATCAGTGCCGCATTCACGTGGACAATTTCGAATCGACGGAATGCGCACATTGTGCTGCGCGGCGCTGAGGTTAATGGCCTCGATATAACCATTTCCAATGTGCACAAATGCCTCATTGAGCTGCAGGGTCATCCGGGCTCCGTGCAGATCTCCAATGCTAGTCAGTGCACTCTGCTCTGTGGTCCCGTGGCGCGTTCGTTCTTTGCCGAGCAACTGGAACGTTGCACCATTGCCATAGCATGCCAGCAGCTGCGATTGCACTCCTCGTTGGCCACGCGCATCTATCTGCATGTCACCTGCCGGGCCATTATCGAGGATTGCCGTCAAATCGATATCGATGTGTATAACTATGACTATGCTGAACTCGAATCCGATTATGCGCAGTCAGGTCTTAACAAATCCCAGAATAACTACACAGATGTCGCCGACTTCAATTGGTTGTCGCCCGATGTGCCCTCGCCCAACTGGACGTTACTCAAGGATCATGCTGCACCCAATTGGAGTGCAGTGCGTCGCGATTTCATAGCCAGCTGCAGCTCTCAGTCGCTGGACATCAAGGATGCATCGGTCATATAGTGTCGGCAGCGGGAGCAGCAGTGGAAGTGTTGGGGTCGTCGCAGGTGGCTGCTCCTCCTACTCGTCACGCTGCTCGCCTACGCATTCCCGCTGGCCTGGCTGCTCATGGAGCTACTGCTGCCGCTGCCCGGCAACATAACGTGTACTGTGTGAATAATCTATACTAACTATATAAGTCCAATAAAAAAACCAAGTTAATTATGTAGATATAGAGTATATATCTTCTGTCTTAATCTATTTGGAATATCGTAATAAATCATGACCTGCGAATATTTGGGGTTTAAATCTATTTTTGCTCTGAGTGTTCCCCACCCAAATTTTTGCGCTGAGTGTTTCCCACCCAGATTTTAAGCCTCAGTGTTCCCCACCCAAATTTTTACCCTGAGTGTTCACTACCCAGATTTTAACCCTGAGTGTTCCCCATCCAGTTTTCTTCTCTTTCTTCTAAATAATATTGCTTTGGCATAAACTGTAAATACTGCTTTATTGCGATAATAACTGTATTATTCCTTAATAACTGAACTTCTAGCAATTGTTTTTTGGGAAACTGTGTTCGGAAATATACAGCTGTTAGTCTATAAGAACATGTGTATTTATGTAAATCTTGCGGGTGGTCCAAGTAGTCGGTGGCGTCGCTGTGGCGCAACACATATTATTGGCTCATCATCTTCACCGCCGGACATAGCCCGAAAAAGTTGTCTGCTTCAATTTGACATGTCTATTTGGACGTCACATAATCAGGGTCTACCCAAAATTGCTCTCTGCGGCGACAGCCGCACAAATTACAGTTACAACAACAGACGGCAGAGGCGCGCGCCCGCGTTGACGGAGCAGTGTGGCAGGCAGGACTCATGCAAGTTTCATGTGGTCATTGGCCATTGGCCTTCTCAAATAGGTCTTGTCTTTGGTACCTTAGTAGATAGTCCAGCGAGAATATTGTGCGGTTTGTAACGGGTGTGTCTGTTGAATTTATTATTTTCACTTTTTAACATTTCTTTGTTAGCAGCGTACTCCGCTAACAGTTAGCAGTGCTGTGAATGTTAAGCTCATGTTAAACTCTGTTGGGGAAGAGTAGCAAAGAATGGGAAATCGCTGTTTAATTGTTTATTTTCTTATACTTATCTGATTTCGCTTCATTAATGACTTAAAAGGTTTCGCTTTTAATTAATTTAATTACATGTCACAGGAAATATAGTCTCAATTCATAGTGGAAAGGGTATTAGTAGAGTGTCATGCTGTGCTTGTGTATGTGCATATGTATTTGCTCCGCACAGTTACTGTTGTTGTTGTTGCTGTCATTGTCAACATGGCCAACTGTCAAAATAATTAACGAATTGCAGTTACATGCAAAGGGTAGGAAGGGGGGACACCGCTGAGACGCTGTGGGTTTTCGTATCAGAGAGGTAATTGAACTGCAAATTATACGACAACTGTCTTGTAGTATTAGTTTGTGTGTGTGCGTGCGGGTGTGTGTCTGTGTCTGTTATGTTATGTAATGAGCTATCAGTGTAACAAGAGTTGTCAACATTGGGTCGAAACGATCAAACGGCACTCACTGTACACAGTTTGCAATTATTTTTTTTGGCAGAAGAGAAAGAAGAAGCAGCGAAGGTAAACGGCAAACAGTTTGCACAGGTGTTGAAACCTTTTGCGGTTGCGGTCTGCTCCAACTGGCAACAGCAGTAGCAACAACAACAACAACAACAACAGGTGCTGTCTTAGACAAAAGAAGACTAGATAACGGCAACCGGAGCTGGAAACCGTCAATTAAAGGGCATAAGGGCTCGGACAGGGACGATGCCTTCATGCTGCAGCAAGATTGCCGGTTAATGTTACCTTGTCCACCCACTGGCAACACCCTCCTTTCACCCCCCCCGCATCCTTTGGCTGGCAATTAAATGCAGGGCAATGCAGGCGAACAGAAAGAACAACCATGGCAAGAACAAACGTTGGCGTTCTTCGTGCCATGTGCTAATCAAAATTGCGGTTACTGTAGCCTGGGGATTACTGTGAGGGAAAGAGACTTGGCTCGTGACTTGGTTGGAGCCTGAAGATTGTTGAAGTTTTAAGTCGCAAAGGATTTGGTTTAATTTCAGCAAACTTTGCCTAATATGCAAGTTGCTTTAATGCAATGTAAAGCTAATGAGATTCTTATATTTTCATTTATTTATTTCTATTTATTATTGCTATTAAAATGTTGTTTACATATTAATATAAAAAATTATATTATTTTTCATTTAATTATGCTTTTAAATTATAGTTTATTATTATTTATTATTCACTTCAAATCAAACTCATTAGCAGTGCGTGCGTTTGTTTACTTTTTAGTCGCACTGTTAATGTAACATAACAGAACACACTTTTGGCTGCGCTGCAGTTGCTCTGTTGTTAACAGCAGTGCATCTCAAACTGTAACAGCTGCATGCACTCTCTTGCATCTCGTTTTCTCTTCTTCTTTTATATGGAAAACGTTGCAAAATTATTAATTACTTTGCAAAAGTGCAAGAACACGATCAATTATGTGCAAATTCACCGATGTTGGCACGTGCCACAAAACAAAAGCAACGCACTGTACCCCACAAATGCCCGCTGGGGTGCGCGCGGCGCTTGGCAACGCGTGTGCAGAGTAGTTGGCAATTTGCGGTTGCCTTGCGCCCAGACCAGACCAGGCCACGCCAGGCAGCAGCTCGTCTCGCGCTGACAGCCCAATTAAGTTGCGTTCGCAACGCATTTGCAACGCGGGGCAAAGCAGCAATTTTGTGCTTTGCTCTGCTGCGGCATCAAGCACAGCACCATGTCAATCGGGAACACGCTGGCATTGGACCGGGACATTAACGTGACCGTTCGGCAAGCAGTACTCCGACTCACACAAACACACACGCGTATGCAGTCACACACAGACAAACTAGAACACGCCATTATCCATTCTCCCCTTCTGTGCCCGTTCGCATTCGCGTTTTCATTAAGTGTTCTGTTTGTGGGCTGTTAATTATTGCATCGCGTTGCCAACTGAAAGAAACAAAAACCAGCGGGGACTGCCAACTTGCCCGAGTGCCCAACTAATTTCCGTTTATTCAAATTAGTTTCGATAAACTATCTAATTTAATTGCTTTAACACTTAGCCTGCTCTTCTAAGGCCATTCACACACACACACACATACACATGAACACCTGTTATGTGCGCCCATTTGCATAGCTTACAATTAGGTTTCTAATTATCGCAGATAATATTCGCAATATTTGCGATAAGGCTACATCTGTCGACCAGAGCTGCGCATATGCATTTATATTAACTTGTGTGTGGCAGTTGTTGTTGGTGTGTGTGTCTGTGTGTAATTGCCATTCATCTCTCAACTTATACTCACACAATTGCACAAATCGTATGAGCTTAGGTTTAACGGTTTTAATTACTGTTTAACTTGACCAACTTGTATTACTTGTCTCCCCTCCCCCGCTTAACAACACTACTAGATTTCACCTTAACAAATAATATTTTAAATAGATTTTCGAGTTCGTTGGAACGATGCACAATTTTGTGAGCATTATTATAAAATATCCCTTTGTACAAAATTCCCAATAACTTCATTTACATGAATGGATATTAACATTATTGCATTGTATTGTAATTGATATCATTATTGAAAAGTTAAGCTGCACTTCATTGAATATGTTAGCCTGCACTTTTAACATTGATTAATTTATAACATTAACAACGCAGCGATAAACAGCATTGTGTGGGGTGCAGCTTTAACAATTGGTAATTAATGCATAACATTAACAGCGCATTAATTTATTCCAATTTAATGTACCGCAACAGTATGCTAAGGTGCAGTTCTAACACAGCGCATTAACATTGCTTTAACCCTTATGCCACACTGTTATCCATCTCAAATCACGCGGATTACAAATTCATTATACCCCGCGACCATTGAAAATGGTCAAAAAAGGGTATACTAACATTTTGCAAATGTATGTAACAGGCAGAAGGAGGCGTGGGAGACCCCACAAAGTATATTCTTGCTCAGGATCACTAGCCAAGTCGATTAAGGCTTGTCTGTCTGTCTGTACGGATGTCCAGATGAACAGACAGATCTCAGCTATTATAAAAGCTAGAGACACCAAATTTGAAGGTTTCTGTTTACTAGGCGCAGATGAAATCAATAATTTAATCTTTTAAGTTGATTTGTGACGGACCTTTAAAAGATAGAACATTCTATGTTAGATGTACTTGGCCAATGAAGAATGCATATACACGTATTCATATAAAGACGCATATAAAGGCTTACGTTACGATATTTCTATTAAGCAGTAGTATCTTGCAATTATGGACTCCTGACGTTTAAAAAAAGGTCGAAGAGTATCCCCCTGTCGCGTGCCGCTCTTGTTTTTTTGTGGTTTCTAATTTTTTTCTAAATCTAGTAGCCATTGCCTTTTTTGTCGAGTGCACGTCTTCGGGTTTGACTGCAATTCTGGAATTCCATCATAGCTTTTTAGGAAGGCAACTGAAAATCATTAAAAAAAGTTCTTAAAAATTACATTCTGTATTTTGTTTGATTTTTCTCCGATTTGTATTAAGCACTAGGACCTTATTAATCACAACTTTATTGAGGTAACGTTGTGATTAATAAGGTTCCGGTGCCCCACCTTCGTCCTTAAATTTGTACTGACAGGATAAGCACCTGTATTCCACCTTCAATTTGTACTGAGAGGAGAAGCTGAAGGTGCTATGAGCAACTGGAGCAAAAAATAGAATTCAAAGTGGTCTACGTGGGCTTCTCCTTGGATGATGAATGTAACCAGGACTTGGACACCCTATTCATTCGACCAGTAACGGAAGGATGTCACGCATTCAGTTTCAGTGCGACCCACCGAAAATTGAATTGATACCCGAGAACGATCTTACCGGCATGACTTGTCTATTTAATTGCCTCGTTTTGACGCAACAAATACTTTCGTTTAACTTTCCAAGTCAATGCTTAATACGAAAACAATGACAAATTGATGCGCCATATTGCCGTCGTGGACCTCATTTTGCGCGATCCGTGATCAATTGGGACGATGAATGAATTCAGACTGCTATCTTTAAGTTTAAATTGGCTGAATAGTACCCAGTTCGTAAGCTAATTTTTCGTTAAGTGGTATAAAAGTGAGATATGTAATGAAATGACTTCATATTTCAAAAATGTATCGAAATAAATGTGGAGCAATAATGTACTAAAAATTACCAAACCTTAACAGCGTAATAACATTGCCATTACTTTTATGCAGTTCTTTCAATTGCTGAACTGTTATCAAACTCGATTCATGGCGATTATCAATTTGTTTTGTTTTATTGATTTCTGTTTGGGGCTGTCGACAAATTGATGGCCAACAAAAAAAGAAACACTCAGACAGCAGGCAAAGGAAATAAACAACAACAGAAAGTGTTGATTAATTAAGCGAATTACACAATCATGCTGTGCAATTAAAATGTCAGCTGGGCTGCCGCCACTCGCTGCTGGCTCCTCGCTCGATTGGCCACTGAACTGCGCCATGAATTTTTTTCGGTCATGTAACGCCTCTGTTGCTGCAGGAGCAGTGTCAGCAGCAGCGGAGGTGGAGGCGAAGGCGTGTGTGCAACTCAAATTGTAATTAATGATGCAAGACAGACGTCGGAGCCGGAGCCGGAACTTGCGGCCGCAGTCGGCGGAACTGCCGCCGCAGATACTGAAATCTCAGCGAGGGAGATGCGCTTCTCCTTGTCACTCCTGCTCCCTACATTGTTGTTGTTGTTGTTTTTGTTGTTGATGATGTTCTGTTTGTTTGCTTTAATCATCGACGCGTCGCGCGTTTAAAAAGCAAAAGCAAAAAGCATTTCAGCTCGACTCGTGCGTTTCGCGTAAATAAATGAAAAGTTGGTTTAATTCTCGGCGATTCTTTATGTTGCGTGCGGCACGAGAGAGAGACAGGGATAAAGAGGAAGAAAGGAAGGTAGGTGGAGAGAGGTTGCGGGGCAATGATGGGGTATCGTTTACTTTGGAAATGAAAAATTATGATTACATCAACAATAATCGAAATGCGCTTGTAAGCTTCGCTTTCTGCTTGTGCTTCTTGGATATTCCCTTTTTCTCTGCTTTTTCCACTCTTCCGACTCCTTCTCCTCTTATTTTTTTGGCCCTTCCGCTGCTATCTTTTTGCATGAACGCTTTGTTGTTGTTGCTGCTCGTTTGGCTTGCTCCTTTTTTGGCAATTTTTCTTCGTTGCTTTCGTTCGGTTCTCGCGCTGCTGACTTGCAATGCTTTTCATGCGTGCAATGGAAGAGGAAGGAGCCTCCTCCACCCTGGCAATCGCACCATGGGAAAAATATAAAATTTTTTTGCCACAATATGAATTTATTATAAGTAATTATTTAAGCATTTTCAACTATCGCATGGGCAACTCTACATTGTAGAGTTTTTGCAACAGTAGCATAACAGCAACTGTTACCGTAACAGCTGCTTAACATTGTCCATTGAGCAAGGTGTGGGAAATATGCAGGTTGTGCGTGTTTTGCATTGTGCTTAAAATCTGTTAAAAATAAAATAAACTGCATTTTACAGGGGAATTTTTCTTATCGATAATTGAAAATAAATATATTCCCTTTCTGTTATTAATCAATGGGTGAAGCTACTGCACCGTCTGCTCTCCATGGTGCAATCATGCAAGGCACGGAGGAATGAGAAGAAAAGGAGAAGGAAAGGAGGAGAAAAGTAATGTAAACGTTCAATATTTGTGTTCAAAGTAAAAATACACGCTGCAAAGGCAGTGCGCCCAAGAAGCGTTCAGCCAAAAATATTGCAATGCAAAATCGAAAATACACGACACACACACAGACATGCAAACACACGCACACACACAGCACGCCCCCATTTAAAGATCTTCTTCTCGTTACTCTCCCTCGTTCTACTTTTCTCTCTCTCACTCCTTTTGGACTCCCTTTGCCATTTTGTTGGTGCTGCGCCGCCATGCATAAATCAGCGTCGTCTGGAACGACAATGCCCAAGCACAGACGACACAAAACACAACAATTTTTGTTGCTGCTGCGTCCGTAGACACTGCAGACAGCACCGCCAGAGCGAACATCTGCTCTCCCCGCACCCCTTTGCCACCGACCCAACTTAGTTGATGCCCGCAGCAGTCGAAATTCTCACTTGGCTCAGCTTTCGCCCCCTCTCTTTCGCACTCTCCTCCCCTCCGCTAGTGCATTTGGCATTATGCTTTGCGTATTGTCGCTTTATGAAGTCATCTTGGCGTAACGCGCCAAATTTATGACCAAACTACACTTTATTCCTGTCACTTTTTGGCCAACTCGAAGATATGCAGTGACAATGTTCGCATCTTCTTCTTCTATTTTTCTTCTTCTTGTTCGGCTTCCTTTTTCGTGTTCCTTTCTATATACATCAGCGGCGAAATGTGCAAAACGCCAGATAATCTGTTTGGACAAGTGTGGGTCAGTGAGCAATCTACATATTTTTATAAAGATATAAAAAATATTCCAGCTTGCACGACCGTTGACTAATTAAATTTATAATCAAAATTACTGAAAGGGACATTTTTGATTCTTGAATACAGGGAAATTTTAACAGAGAACTGTTACAGAATTTTGTTCGCGCACAAAAGCATGCTACAAAAATTGATAATAAGGATACTACAAATAATGCAGAAAAATAAAAATTAAACAAATGCTTGCACATGATAAAATGAATGTACATATATATTCTATTATTATAAATGTTTAATGTGATAAATTAAATCTAACCACACCGTTATGACATCCGTGTACAGCTTTTAGGTATTTGGTTTTAAGCACATGCTTAAATAAAGCAATGCGAATCATGCTCATTGTGAGAATGCCCCTCATCCTCTCATTTCGCCTGCCCTTTTCCCTTTCACTCCACCTGTTTGGTTATTATGGTCAGGTGGAGTATTTTAGGATGCGACCAAAGAACCTCGTGTCCTGCTGTACCGTGCCGTGCCGTGTTCTGTTGTGTGAGTGTCTGTGGCGTGTGTGTGTCCAAACAATGCGCTGCAAATGTTGCGACCATTTTCATAGCATACTTTAGCGGGCAGCGAGGCATTTTCAAGCACTTGCAGCAATTGTCAGGCCAATTACGTGCCGCAATTATGTCATATGAGCACATAAAAGCGGATAGCTGCCTGTTTACGAGTGTGTGTGCGTGTGTGTGTATGTGTGTGTGAGCGAGCGAGCACAACGACCCTTTGCACATAAAACTCTTAGTCGGGGATTTAAGACTCGACTCCACTCGACTCGAGTCTCCTCTTGATTGCGGAATGGGGGGAGGGGTCTGGGGTATTTGGGATATGCTGAGAACTGGCCCGAAAGTTATCAGCCTGTTAATTGCTTAACTTTTTCACTTCAACTTTTTTTCGGGCCAAGAAACAGACGCAGCAGCAGCAGCACCCGAAGGAAAGATAAAAAGCAAAAAGCGCAAAAAAGAAAAGGAAAATGTCGAGCGCGGGCGACAGAGAAAGAGAGAGAGGAAGGCAAACCATGCAAATATGCCGAGGCTGAGTTTCTGGTCGAGACAGAGGACAGCAACGATTCAGAGCAAGAGAGAGGGAGGGGGTGCAGGGCAGAAGAGAATGGAGGCCAATGGGGTCGGTCATAAAGTGTTTGCAGTTTTATTTCTCTTCGTTTGCCCTTTCAAATTTAAATGACAAATGGAGGCGACACAGACTTCAGACTGCGAGGGGACTGGCAAACGAGTGCAGCATGCTTTTGCTTGTCCTGCAACTTTGACCCTTGCCCTGACATTCTGCTGCTTATCGCGCGAACATGTCATAACACTGAGCCGAGTCCAAACAGCGCGAGAGAGAGAAAACAAGAGAGATGAGAGAAAAGAACAAAGATAATGCTTATAGGGGAAGTTGGCAAACTTTGCCCTCTAATCTTGACAGGCACCTAAGTGGCCCCGTGCCGCACTCCCCCTTCTCCCTCCCCTCCGCTGCTTCATCAGTTTACTGTAATTAGGGTTCGTGCGAGGCAAGGGATGAACTTAAAAATCAATGCGGCACACTAAACTCTCATTACTCATATGAATCGTTGAGTGTGAGTGTGGTTACCGGCTTAGTCTACCTCCCCCTCCTTCACTTTCCCCTTCTGCTTTAGCGCGCCAGGTAGCGACGCGACGTTGGCCATAAAAACCGCATTAAAAGCATTTAAAAGTTGGGCTAATCTGCAGCCACTGGGCCACCGGCAAAAGTTGCCTTAATGTTTTATGGCCCTCAACCGTTTGGCTGCGCATCGCCTTTTTTATTGGCCCCAGTCAAATTGATTAAAAGATCAATGATTATGTGCCTTTTAATGGCTCATTGCATTTAATTTCGGCGCACTCCTCCCTATTTAACTCCCTCCTCTCTTTTTACTCTTTAGTTTCCCTAATAGTTTAGCCAGTTTTTTATAATCGTTTTAAAGTATATTTTAAATTTGTATAAAGTGAAGACTGTAGAGCAGAAAATATATAAAAAAATACTAGCATATTATTGAAAAAATACTAAATTATTTTTTAAATCAAACTGGTATTTTTGTGGTATTAAAAAAACCTTAAAATAGTTTCAACTTTGAGTTTGAGTTTCATAAACCTAAAGTTGTTTTACTTAAAAAGACCTGTTTTAGGGATTTCGCTTGGTAAATATACCAAATAAATACTGCAGTTATTTTGGAAAAGTTCTTTAGTACATTTTCTGATATTATACAGTTGTATTTATTCCATTTCTAAGGATAATCTGATACAATCCTTGTCCATATGTCAAGTACTTAAACACAGTTCTTATCGATTTAATCTTTAGGCTTCACTATCTTTTCTTGTGAATGAAAACATTTGCCGGATTTATGTTATGTTATGTTTTTGTTCTGTGAACTTTTAACAGTAAGCCCTTCTTAGGAAAACTCTAAAAAAAGATCTGCAACTCATTATACCGAATTCAAATCCCGGCAAATCAAAACGTTGCCTAAGACAGTCCCAAAAGAATCTGCTTAAAAATGCGCATAACTCAGTTCGTTTTTAGGCTTTATCATTGTGAAAATCTGCCAAGACATACCAGACAGCAGACAGGGGCATAAATTAGCTTCATTGGAATAAATCCTCGCTTGCTGGGCAATTAAAGCGGCCCCGAATATGATTTCATGGCTCAAAGGACGCGTCTAAGCCGTCTTTATGCTATAGTCAAATGTCAAGTGTAGCGTCGCGTGATTCAGCAGTCTAGCGGGTAGATAGACTGCCAGACTGACAGACAGACAGACTGCCAGACAAACAGACAGAAAGAGAGACAGACATACAGCTTGACAGTAAGAGAGAAAGAGAGACAGGAGGAGAAACGGAGAGACTGCTTTTGACTTGGAAAACTTTTGAGTCTCACGTTGAGTTTTTGCCAAGCTACTTGAGGCAATTCCGACCGCATACTTCATTTATAAATTACGCCAGCATTAAATGCGCAGATAGATCCACTCAATGTGCGGTTGCATGCTGTCCCTCACCACCCCACTTCCACCACCTTCCTTCAGCTCTTTCTAACCTCCCTGCGCATCAATTGATGCGGCACATAAATCTTCAAGTATGTGAGTGGATGCCGACCTGTTCGGGGCTGCTATTTATCATTTCAGGCCAGCACAGACAGGCGATGGAGATGATAGGGGAGAAAGAGAGGGAGAGAGAGATAAGTATGGGGGGGGGGGGGAGTGAGACAGCCAGTCAGTTAGTCGGAGAGTCAATCATTCAGTCAGTTGAGCTATTGCAATTTTGTTACAATTTTTCTTTGCGCGCCTTGGGCCACTTGTACAATTTTTTTCACGAGGGATGTTTATAATATTTTTTGGAATGTAATTATGAGTGCAGTAAATGGCATTATAATTTATACCAATTGAAAATGGTTTGAAAAGCGATACCTTTATTTTGTGACACTCATTGTAGCTGGCAGATTGAGGCGTCAAGGTTCAAAAAAGTTTTTAATTTATATTCGTTTAAGCCATATATGTCGGTCTGACCGTCTGTCACGGATGTTTTTTAACTATGGTTTTTATGCTCTTTCAAGGCTGCTGGAGAACTTAGTATACATTTATCTCGGCAATTGTAACCGATGTTTACATTCTTTCAAACTTTCATCTGTTCTTTGATTTTATACAAACTCTCAGAACTTTGTCAAAACTTATCAGATTGTCAAAAATTTTTGGACTTAAAATGAAAGAGCATTTCAAATATTTTTTGACTGCCTTCTATACAAAGGTTTGCATAATTTTTTGTAATTTAAATCGATATCATTAACGTGTACAACATTCGATTAATAGTAGAATATAATATAAATATCACAGTGATAAACCATGAAGATAAGTAAACTAATGTAAGCAACATTCAATTCAAAATTGCTGTGCAAGTTGCATTATTTATTAAGGATTTGGGTAAGGAATAAGAAAGAATAAGAATGTCAAACCAGGAACAAACTCTGCTTACTTAACGAACGACCCTCGCGGTACTTTTACTTAGGCAAAGGATTGCCAAGGATGATGGCAGGTGTGCACTTTGAGACGGAGGCTGTTGCAGCTGCCGTTGGTAGCAGGAGTAAGATAAGCAGGGGGCGGAAGACAGGAACAGTAGCAGTAGCAGGGAGTGGAAGGAACTGTGCAAGAATGAGTGGAGTGGAAGGCAGAAGACAGGAGGCAGGTGCCACTGCATGGGATGTTTTGTGATTTTAATGCCGATTGGCAGACAGGCGGCATAATGCCCGAGGAGACCGTTGGGCAAGAGTGTGTGTGTCTTGGTGTGTGTGTGTAGGTGTGAGGTAGAGACTGGCAAGAGAGACTGGTCGAAGGAGTTATCCTGATGCCAGCACTCGTAATGGACTTGGCACTTTGCAACTTGGCCATTGAAAATGTGTGTGTAAGTAGTTTAAATCGCATTCACCAGCGACGCTGCTTACACTTGAATAAATACTAGCAGGAAGGGGGGGCGGGGGAGCGGGTACAGGAGCCTTTTGCCGGATGATGATGACGACGACATCGTCACCATTGCAATTGCAAATAAATAAGAATAAGAAAGCAGTGCAAGGATGAAGCTGACAAGGACAACGTGAACAAAGTTGCGAAGCAGCAGCAGCAGCAGGAACACGCGCTGAGTGGAACGGGGGAAGGGCAGGCAATTGGTGTTGGTTGCACTGGGGATTGGGAAACGGATGAGCTTTAAGTTTCTTGTAATAAAATTGCACGAGCAGCGCGTTTCCCTCCACACCTCATCCCGCTTGGACTTGTCAGTCGAGAAATGTGCAAAAATGAAGTGCAGATGCTTATCAGCAAGTGTTCCAGGGAAGGGGGAAAGGGAGGGGAGGAGTATGGTTGCTATAACTTGATGCGCTGTGATTGAGGTAGTAGCTACACCTGGGCAGGTGTCGAAAAGAAGACAGTAAATGCCACACACACGAAGCCAGCTCATTACTTTTTGTCAGGTAACGCAAAGCCTTAGCTAACTGTAAGTGAAGTGTGAGCAGGATAGCAAGTGAGGAGGAAGGAGAGAGGGGGATTGAGAGAGGAGGAGGGAGAGAGGAGAAGGTAGAGAACAGGAGGGAGATAGAAGCAGGGAGAGAGGTGCCAGCCACAGCGCCTCTAATTATCAAGTGCCTTGTCTAGTCTGCAGACTCTCGCGACTGTCTCTAGGCAAATCTCTGGCGCAAGGATTTGCCAGCTCTGCAGGTGTGTCTACACATACATACATATAATATATGTATGTGTGTGTGTAAGTGTAAGTGTGTTTGATGTATGACTGTCATTTTTACGTGTGTGCGATAAGCTGTGCTAACAAGCAACGCGTTTACCAAGCGACATGAGAGAGCTCAGCTTAGTGCCCCGCTCTCCTCTCTCTTTCTCTGCCCTCTTTCTGTCTCCCTCACTCACTTTGCCTCATCCCTCTAGACTTGATATTGCGCTAATGTACACATACGTAGAGCTCTGCTACACAATATATTCTGCAATTTATGCAAAGCAGCAAGCAGGTAGAATCAGCTTGGCAAAGAATGCAAGCTCAGACTGTTTGCAAACTGTTTTACAGGATATTTTTAGTGCCATAAACAGTTACTAACAGCTTAAACTGCCTTTATATTAAACTCCCAAATATGCAAATGTAATAGTAATGCCTCATTCTATATCTAACATATACTACAGGGTATTAATTAGTCGTGTTCTAGCCAAAAATCACTCGTACTTGTTTAATTTCATTATAGTATCATCATGCTATGTAAGTTCATACCCTAAGCAGCATAACAATGGCAAATGGGTAACATGGGCTTGTTTACAGGGTATGTAGCAGTCTAGCAGGCACTTCTAAAGTTTAATATTCGTTTTTCTTAGCTTATATTCAACATATTTCGTTTCTTCTAAGCTTACTTTGATTCAAAATGTTGTCAATTTGTTTCCTTTAACAGAGTATCTGCACGTCGACTACAGCTTACCCTTATGCCTTGCTCACAGTTGGGGAATTCCACTTTTTTGCACATGCAATCCGATCTGCTGCTGCAGTATATGAAGCGAGTTAGTTAGCGTGAGTTTTCCAACGTTTGTTGCTTAATTAAAACATTTCTCTGTTGTTTTCATTATGTTTTCACTTCGGCTTTCTGTTCTCAATAGACGCTAAAACATAATTTAGTTCGAACAGCGCGCGGCCATGAAGTACTTTCAAATCGAGTTTAACAGGTTTTTATAATTAAGCAGGGAAATAGTTTCACTGCTCCGAGGGCAGTTATTAACTGAGCAGACTGTGAATGAAGGTTGAAAGTGCGTTTTTGGTTTGGTTTGGATTGAAAGCAGACGATCTCGTGAATTTTAACGAAAATGGAGATCGAGATCGTCTGCTTTCAATGCCTATAAAAAGCAAACCAAAATACCAAAATTTTACAGTCAGCTGTTAATCGATAACTGCTGACAGGGAGTGTTGTATTTAGAGCAGGTGCGCGGCAAATACAAAAAGTCACGGACTTATCAAACGACCCTCGTAATTAAGCAGGGAAATAGTTTTGCTAGAGGGCAGAACTGGAATAGACTGGGGGTGAAGGGTTGAAAGGAGTTGGGAAAATGAAGACAATTCGAATTCACTCAATGGAGATGGACTAGATAAAATAATCAATTTAGTATATGTTAAAGTCAGAAAGTTATATTTATGTTATATATCGCTTGTAAATTGAGCAGATTAAATTATTGAGTTGCATGAGAATAGGGCGTGGCATCCAACATGTGAATTAAGAAAGAAAACATTCGGTAATCCGGACAGACAAGTGGGTATGGCTCGATCGACTCTGCTAGTGATCCTGAGCCACAATATATATGTATTTACGTTGTAGGGACTGCCACGCCTCTTTCAGTATGTTACGTACATTTGCACAAAGCTATTATTTAAAAGGTGTTAAAATTAAAAAAGAAGGTAAAAAAGTGGGGAAAATAAAGATTCTAAAGAAAGAACGAATTCAACATACGTGTACATATGTACAGCAACGATTTCTTCAGAGGATCTTTTATAAATAATACATTAATTTTATGTATATTAGGAAGGCTGCTCATTTAATATTATACCGTAAAATTTTATTTAAATTAATTTAATTTATTTATTAAAACTAAAAAAAAAGATTCGTATTAAAATAAGAAAGAACTTGAATCTGAATTTTGTATATTTTTGCGTATTCATGTATGTATAATATACTGTTTATGCTGTTATATTATCATATGTATATATTTATTTAGATTAAAGAAAATTAAACTTGAAAGTCACCTTTAAATATATTAAATCCAGAGTACATATGTAAATACAATGTATTTATTATTTATATTTATAGAGCTTTCTTTTCAATTCTCTACTAATGCGGAATTATAATTTTCTTTTGCATTTTAAATTCTTTCTATGTTTACTAATCACATTTTTCACGCTTGCTTGCATTTTGATAATCGTTTTCATTTCCGCTAGAGCATCCGTCAATCCATCAGCAGCCGTCTGTACCTGCGCTCCTCCTCTCCTCACTAGCTTTCCCCTCTGCCTTTGGAGGTTTCCTGTTCAGTTCAGTGTGCAGAACTTTGGCAAAGCAAAAATGTTACTAAATGGTTTATGCACACATGAAAAATTAACAGGAAAAATCAAGAAAAAAAATAAATATATGAGAAGGCAGGACAAGCAGAGGAGGGGGGGGGAGAGAGAACTGAGTGGAGAGTGGAAATAAATGTTACATGTAATGATTGTAAAAGTTATAAAACGTAAATTAAGTTGAACGAATGAAGAGTTACCGAGTCGGGCAGCAGCAGCAAACAGTGAATACGAAGCGCGCATAATGTAATGAAAATTGCAAGGAATTTCCCATATGCTAGCAGAGAGAGAGACAGAGAGAGAAGGAGAGAGAGAGGGAGAGAGAGCGTGGGTGAGCAGCTTCTCGCATGTTGTTTGCAATGTTGTTGCGCAACTTTTATGCAGAAAGTCAGGCCAGAGAGCAGAAAGAATCGGCATGTGGATGAGCAGCAGGTGCAGAGAGGGAGGGGGAAGGAGCACTGCAGGGTGAAGGGGAGGGGCAACTGTTTGCAAAACTATGAAATTAACTGCTTATTAAGGCAGCAGCACGACACGAGAATCCTGAGGGAAGCTCATGCAGAATGGGAGAACGGGAGAGCAAAGAAAGAGAGACAGACACAGAAAGAGAGAGACAGAGACAGAGTGAGAGAGGGTGTGAGGTAGGGGAAGAGCAAGTAACGAGGCGGAGCGCAAGCAGTGGGAGGGAGGCGTGGCGCCCGCACTGTTTACAGCTGCGAGCTTCGACTACTTCAAGTCGTCAAGTGAAAGTTTTGCCAAATGGCATGGAAAATGTTTCGAGAGAGATATGAGAGAGCGAGCCGGCATCATTAATTATTTTGCTCATTAGTGTTCCGATGTGCTTCTGCCGCTCTCTAGGTGTTTGGCTTCGGCTTGGCTTGCAAAATGGCAACTAATGTGCCATTATGCATTTGCACTAACATTGTAAACGTGCTCGACTGCGGAATACCTAAACAGTTGATCATTTGAAGTGTACAATTATTTACAGTTTTAATTATAATTAATATTAATTGAGACCTTTCTCCGTTTGCGCTTGGTTTACTGGCAGTGAAGAAAAACCATAGCATACTTTTCAGCTTGTACTGAAAATTAAGAGCAGCCTGAGTGCATTTTTTGGCATTGAAAATTCGAAAGAAATTAACAATCAATGATTAAACACTTTGAACTAAAATAACTGCCACTTCCATCTCACATAATCCCCCATGTCTTTCATGCAATCCAACTTAATATACCCCTTAAATGCGCTTTGATAGATTGCTCGTTGCTTAAAGGAGCCTTGGTAAAATTATGAGGATTGTGCAGCGGCAGCAGCGCGTGTCAAAAGCAGCAAATGCGGCAAAACTGCAAAAGATTGAGCTGGAAATAAGGACAGCAGCAGCAGCAGAAACTACAGCAACAACAACAACTACAAAACCAACAGTAGCAGCAACCACAATAACATGAACAACAGGCAACTACTAAACAACAACTGCAACTTGCAACTGCAACTTAAGCGCCGGCAAGTGCAACGCTGTGTCGTCTGCGCCCCTAACCTCAATTTGAGCTTCATCATCAACATTCAACTTCAGCTCCTTCCTTGTACCCGTATCTCCATCTGCTTTAGCGACTCCATCTTGCAACTGCAACTTGGGATCTCCATCAGCGCCTTCGTCACGTAGTAGAGTAGCCCGATAGGGGAAGAGGGGGGGGGAGGGTAGAAAAAATGCCGTTCAAAGTCAAATCTACACAATGGCTGAAAATGGGTTGAAATGGCTTAAAATGTGTGCTTAAACATTTTATTTATCACGCAAAATGCTCGCAATGCTTTCCATCTATCTTATCCATACTTGTAAGTGTGTATGTGTGTGTGCGTTTGTGTATTTATGTGAGTGTGCAAGCATCCAAAAAGCATCGTGTTTTTATACCCTACAAATGGCAGAAATCTAAAAGAGCTGTAAATAAAATAAGACACTCATTTTTGTTTTATAATTTTAATTTGTTTAACATAAGATTAATTTTACATTCTGTTCATGAAATATGCTTCAACTTTCTTCTTAACCTTCAACAACTTCAATTAACATATATCAGTAGTGTAGAGTATCTATCAGTCGCATATTCCTTCTTCATCTAAGGTTCCCCCATTTGTTTTTTTTCCTTCCCCACGCTTGGTCGCAAAATATGTATGCAGACAGTGCACATTGAAAGTTTTCAATGATTTCGAGTCGCATTTATCGCAATTGTCTGCTTTTTCACACTTTGCCAGATACGCACTGCACTTTGTTTTTGTAGCTATTGTTGTTGTTACTGTTGTTGTTGTAGTGTCATTTGTTGTTTGACGACGTGTAATGGGAACAGTTTGAAGTAAACCAGGGCAAAGCTGCAGTTAAGGGAAAACTTTGCAGTCGAAAGATTTAAAGTTTTGAAGAGTTTCGTTACGCATTGAAAACTGGAAACATGACAAAGGTTTTTTGAAGATTTAGATTGAGATTTAGAGTTTATATATATTTACATAAATAAAGAAATTTTACTATGCAGGTTGCAATGGGATTTTATTTAGTTTTTAAGCTGTGGGTTTACTTTTCTTATCCTCCCTTGAAATTGGAGCCTTAGAAATTGAAGTTTCTGATTCGATTTAGAATTTTAATTCGTTAATTTATCTGAAAATTGTTTATTTCTTTATTGAATTTATAATCTTATATGTTTGATTAACCTTCAAAGAATTTTATATTATATGTGCTTCAAACTTATCTTTAAGCAACTTGAGAAAGTTTCGAGTGAAAAAAACAACTCTACTTTCAATTCAGTCTTAAATTAGTATTTTAAAACTTTCCTTCACTTCTGCTTTCACACGTTCTCATCTTAAATAGCCCTCTTTTGATAATCTCACTCTCTTTCTTCATTCTTTCTATCTTCAAGAGTCTCTTAGAGAGTCTCTCAGCTGTTTTGAATTCTCATTAATCAAAACTAACGTGTTTTTGTCCTCATTTGGTGTGGCAACTAGCTCAACAACAGTAACAAATTCTGGCGTGAGATTAGAGTGCATTAAATCAGCTGCCAGGCAATTGATTTAGTTCACTACTCTCCCCCCACAACACGTTGCTCTTCAGCGATGCAATGTCTATGCCAATGTAACTGGGGCAAGCGCCGTGTGGCACACAAAAAATGCGGCATTAAACACGGCTGGCGGCGAGCCATGGCTGCTTTGCAACATGTTGTGCGTGCCTTTTTAATTAACATAAAAATCTAATTTGCAGCACTTTCGGCGAGTGTGTGTATGTGTGTGTGTGTCTGTGTGTGTGTGTGTGTGTGTGTGTGTGACGGTGCCACAGGGTGCGCGACGGGTTGTGTGTGTGCCGGCTGAGTGTGACGATGTGTGTGAGTGTGTGTGCCGTGCTGTGTGTGTGCTCGAGTGTTATGAAAACAGCTTAACCTTATGGCCAACGATGTGTGCCATAATATGCTACGTATGTGTACATATGTGTGTGTGTGTGTGCCGCTGGCATTGGCTTTGGCAAGGGCAACCAACAACACCTGGCCAAGCTCAGCCAGGCCAAGCTCAGCTCAGCCCAGCTCAGGACAGGCGAAATGGCCACATACGCCGCGTTGTCGCCATCGTCCTCGGCACATTAGCGACATTTACACGTCGCAGCAATTTCAAACAGCAGACGACATCGTTTCCCTTGATTTCTGCCACCCTTCTGCCCTCTGCCACCCCCTCCTCGCAGTGCTGCCGGCATCCTTGACACCCTTCAAGCGGCAAAGTCAGTCATAATCATTTTCATTGTCAACATTCTGCGACACATGACAAGCTCATCTAAAAAATATTGTCGCCTTCTTCTCTTTCCACACACATGAAACTCTTCTCCCTTTATCTTCACCTTCGCCCCTCAGCCTTAAAGTCATCCAGCCCGCCTCATTAGACGCAATTAGCAGACGTGTTGTTGAGTCTCCTCCACCTTCTCTCGCAGGGCTAATGCCATAGATATTCCCCACTCGCGGCTGCTCATTTAAATTGCTTGGCTTATTTACAGCAATGCAAATTTGATTGCCTTTAAATTAAAAATGTTTTGACAACGCAGTACAGCAACAACAAAAGCAACAACAAAAGCAACAACAACAACAAAAACAATGGTCAAATGACAAACATTGGCAATGAGCACTTGTCGTTGGGCAAACATTTGGCCAAATGGCCAACACACTCCGAGGACAACGGAAAACAAAACGCGTACAGCAAAAAAAGAGGACTAGAGAAAAAGGCATAAAAAACACGACGGAAAAAAGTGGCAGAGGAAAACAATGCATTGCAGATACCCTTACTTGTATAGGGAACAATAGAAATTAGATATTTTTAGAGCGACAGATAGATGCGTTGGTGGATGGGCTGATATGTAGATAACTTAACAGATACTTAGGTAGACAGATGGCGAGTGTGGGGAATTGATAGATTAATGAATACAATGATGGATTAATAGAAAAACAGAAAGATAGAAGAAAAAATTGAAAGATTGATAGATAGATAGATAGAAAGACATATAGAAAGTATGAAAGATTGATTGATTTACAGATTGCCGTACTGATTGATTAAAAATTGATAAATGGAAAGATTGATAAATTGATTGATTGAAAAATCTACATGTAGATAGATTGACATACAGATAGAATAAGATTACTAAATTAACCGATTTATGGATTGGCAGACTGTTTGGTTGATAGATATATAGATACATTGATTGATTTATTAATTTATTGACTGTTTGAAAGACAAATGCATTGATAGATTGACAGATTGATAAATTGATAAATTTATTGGATGCAAGATTGATTGATTGATGAAATGATAGATTGTTAGATTAAATGATTGGTTGATTGACTGATTAATTTATTGACTGATGAATTGATAGATTGAAAGATTGTTTGGTTAATAGATAAATTGATTGAACAATTGATTGACTGCTTGATTTTTTGACTGATTGATTGATTGACTGATTTTGATTGACAGATTTATGGATTGACCAATTGACTGATTGATATATTGGTAGATTGATGGCCTGACAGATTGATAGTTGACAAAAAAATTGATAGATAAATCGATAAATAGATTGATAGATAGGCTAACAAGTATATATAGATATTGTATTGATCAATCCAAATCCCTTTATACAGTCAGCATTCCCTTTACGCTATAGAGCATTTGCAGATGGACATGGAACTGGACTGGATGAGTTGCGACCGCGTTGGCAGTCGCACGCTGTTAAAATTGCATGCAAATTTAGTCATTTGCCACAAAATTTGCACACACACACACACGCAAACACACAAAGCAGACACACACATAGAGGGCGATAGAGAAAGCGAGAGTGAGAGCAAGATGCAAATAAACATGCACATTGTGTGTGTTGGACAGCCACGCCCATGCACACGCCCCCCAAACCGACGTCACGCTGACTGCCCACTTCAGCCTGCATTTGCATTTAAATCTCATTAGTTTTTAATGGTTTTAGGTTACAAATTTGTTCGCTTTCCGTTCCTCTGCTTCATTCCCTTAGCTCTTTCCAGTTCCCCTTGCCCCGCTCGCCACTAAATTTTTATTTATTTTAATTTCTTGTGTTTGGTTTCTGTTGTTGGTCGCGTTGCAAGTGACAACTTTGCGCGATTTCCGGCGGAAATGGCATGGCCGCTGTTTCACACACTGCAACACACACACCAATCAGACAGACACACACACCCTTAACACACGAACATACACACATCCTTTGGCCTACGCTGCTCAACACAATTGTACGCACAATTTGGCAACCGCAAAATGCGTTTTAAATGTGTCACGCCCCCAGCCGCCTTCTGTTGACAGTCACACTGCCAACCCGTCTCCGATTCAGTTTGGAGTGTTTAACAAGTTGGGCGCAATGTTTTCGGTTGCCATTTGCCATTTTGTTGTGTTTATTTAATGAAATGCATATTAAGCGAATGTTTAAAAAAATATGTTGCATACTTATTGGGGTGCGGCACAGCAGGCATGCGGCCAAGCATACCCGCCTGGTCCAGGCGGTAAGGGGTGTTGATTTAGCATGCATTTCGCCTGTTTGTTGTTGACAAATTTTCAATATTTATATAAGCGCGAATTTCATATTTATTTTAAGGTTATTTTAGTGTAATATTTACAAACTTTTGCAATATGTGTTTTTGATTTAATTGCATAATTTATTAGATTTATTTTGATTTAATTGCATAATTTCATTGTATTTTTGTCTCTTTTCATTTAGATTTTTAATTTTTAAACAAATGTATTTTTATTTTATGTTTTTTTATATGATTTTGTCCATTTATATATTGAATTTTTAGTTCATAATTAATTCTTGCAGTTCAACAACTTTTAGCTCATATTAAATTGATATATAAAAGCAAATAGTAAATGCAAATTGCTTAGTAAGGGTGCATTTACTTTATACAAAGAGATTAAATTATTATATAAATTATTATTTCACATTCTTTATTTACAGAGTATCCTTTAGCCTGCACTTTAATTGCCATTTCTCCCCCTGTAGTTGCATTTGATGTCTAATGAGTTCATTGCGCATTTGTTGTCTCCCTAATTGTTCTTGTTGTCGCTTGTATAATTGCACTTGTTGTTATTATGTGTGCTGTATTTGTTGTTATCTGTTGTAACTGTTGTTCGCAATTTATGATGTCGCTGTGTATGATGCCAGCTAACAGCAGCTGGACAGATATGGGTTATGTTTATTGCCGCAACACAAAGTTGGCCTAGAACTACACTATGGATTAAAGCAGCTTATGCTGCATTTCAATGACTTTAATGTGCATTCCATTTGCATGTTATACTTTATTTGTTTGTTTAAATTTTAATTAGTTAAATAGAAATAAATTAAAATTACAAAAAATATGCCAAATTAATTTTGTAAAGCTGGATTAGAATGTCAACTGCAGGGATTAAAGAGCTAGCTAATTATTTGTGATAATTATATGGGAGAAGGGATTTTTGCAATTCCTTAACTCATTTTTATGCAAATTCTTAAACACAAATGCGCAATAGTTTATGTTATTCATATGCAATTATGTCTCTTCTCTTCGACTCTCTCTCTCTCTTTCTTCGGCTCATTATTATGGCCGGCATATAGCGCTCATTAATGGCGCCGAGTGTGTCCGTTTAAATTTTCAATTCGCATGCAATGACTTAATTGTTCATAATTTTGTTATCTGATTAACACAAATTCCGCTTAACGATAATGACTTTATGCAGTTTATGGGCAGAGCGTGCCGTGCCGTGCCACAGACCCGCGTCATGTAAGGACATGCAACAAACGGCGCGACAAACCGGGACAAGCGGGACAAATGAGGCGACTCGAGCACGACTCGCAGCTTATCCATTATCAACTGCACGTCATATATGTATGTACATATATATATGTATGTATATGGCCTATATATGTATGTATTTGCATTGTCAGGCTGAACTCTCCAGGGGCCATTGCATTTTATCGCTGGCCCGCGCTGATTAAATATCAACGTAATTTATTATTCAAATTAAGTTTATCGGGGAACAAAGGCGCCCGCTGCACACGTCGCTCATCGGCTGTTTGCGTTATTGAAAGGCTCATACCAAATAGGGCGGCATGGGGCAGGACACACAATAAATTTGATAGCCCATCTCTATGTCTCTCTCTCTGTCTAAAGCGCACACAAATTAGCCTCACACACACACAGACACACACACCCACACGGGGAAACTCGCACATTGCGTGTTATCAAAAATGCATTTGGCATTATAAATGCAACCTGTACACGTCGATGCCCCGAGGCCTCGCGATATTTCCCGCGCATTAAACTGAAATAAGCTGAAATATAATATGTGTGCATAGTGTGCACTTTAAATCAATCAAATGATATCACAAGCTGAGCTGAGCGCGTATTAAAGCGGCAATTTAGGTATAAAATGTGGCCAGTCAAAATAAACAGCTCAATTGGATGCATAAAGCGACTATATGTTTAAGGAATTCAAAATGAAATTTGGCCGATTTGTAGTGAAGATATTTAAACACACGTTTGCTGAGTTTAAGAAGTATAGTTGGAAAAACAAAGGAGTAAACTAGGAACCTCGACGAGTGATAGAGTCATTCTAAGTAGTTCGCTCTTCTTTGTGTGTCAAATTTATGCTAAAAAGTTTAACTTATTCCGAGAAACTCACTGTTGCTTTTTAGTTCACAAACCTAATGTATTCTACATTTCATAAGGTGCGTTAACCTCTAGTAATCACTGCTAATTGAACACACTTGGCAGTATTTTAAGCGGAAACACTTGTAAAAGCCAAGAGCTATTATGGAAAATTATAGAAATTGCTTTAGGGTCTATGAAAGAAGAACTCACTTAACCGTTGAGGCACTTCAGCTTGTGTCGACCTCAACTTGTTTGATATTCAATTATGAATTCATATGCCCCTAGTCCGATGTAGCTCAACACTTACCTATGGCAAGCACCATTTACCTTTCTCTCCTTGATTTGTGGCACGCTCGCAAACGTGTTCAATAATTTTGTATGAACATTTTTGTCAGGCACAACTTTCCACGCAAGAAAGAAAAAGTGACGCCCATTGTTTTTTTTTTTCTGTTTTTTTTTCTGTTTTCATGTTGGAAAATGTTCCCATTTTCTTGTTTTTTCCGTTGTGTCATGTGGCCTACAAATCGAGTCATCAATGCGGTTGTCGCTGCCAGGCCATAAGTTTGGTTCAGCTTCGAGTTTCTGGTCCTTTGCTCTTTCGCATTTTATTTGGTATTTTTTGTTGTTGTTGGCAACCATTTTTGGTGTTGTCCTGCACTGGTTTTGGGGCCTGTCTCGCACGGCCCCGGGCACATTAAACTCATTGTGTTTATGGCATAAATTTGCATGTTTTCTACGTAAATTTTTCAATTTGAATAGGCCACGGCGCGTACTTGCCCGATCTCACGATGCCCCGACAAAAGGAGAAAAAAAAAAATAAATAAAACAACAACAAACAGGGTGCATGCTCCTTTTGTCAGGCCTAACCTTTGCCCGAGGGGAAGGGACAGTGGAAAAGAGAGAGAGAGAGTGTGTTCGCAGTTTGATGGGAAAAATGGGGGCTTTTTTGTGAAGTATGCCATGTAGTAGGAGCTTTTGACACTTGGGAGCTGTATTAGTTATACTGGGTATATTTTTATCGGCTTCCAATGGGGATTATTGTAAGTAAAGTTCCTTATGCAAGTATTACTTAGGGGCGTATCTTCTTTTGAGTGTATCCTATTAAAAAGATATCTAGTTTAAGTTGTTGTAGGAATAAAGGGAAGGAGATTTGCAATAAAATTAAAAGATACATAGAAATGAAAAGGTTTTTTGTATGCCTTATATATCTTAAGTACATACTATATATTATTTATATCTATAATATAATATATCAGTTCTTGAAACTGAAACCTATTTGAGGTCTCTGATTCTTTCTTTTCTAGTTGTAATTACAGCATTTATATCTATAAAAAGCATCTTCAATTTCTTTGCTATTATCTCTTTTATTTTCTCTCTAAAGAACTCCTTAACTTTTTACTCACCTCAGCCTAAATCTTTTTCCATACAACTTCCTTTTTTTCCTTATCTCTATTATCTTCTATCTACCTCAATATTTTCCCATTTGAGCTCTTAATTTCCCCGCACTATATATCACCTATCTAGTCATAACTCTATATATATTTCACTTAAATCGCCTGGCAAAATGTCTCTAATTTATAGAGTATTCTTGTCCCGCCTCCCCCCTCCTTCTTTCTCTCTACTTATGTCGTCTATACGCTTTTATTTATATTTATCGCTTGGGTCCCCCTGAAAACATCAAGAGGCAAACACAGAAATTTGCCAACCAGTTTGACCAGTTTTTCCTTTTGTTATTTGCTTAACAATGTGTGGCCGGAGCTAAGCTACAGTTTTATTGCTATATGAGTGGGTTTGCTTCCTGTGCGAATGTGTGTGTGAGTTGGTATGTGTGCTGTGTACGTGTGAGTGTATAAGTGTCAAAGGCATGTGTTTAGCATGCCTCATTTGAGCACAAATACACCTGCAGCCATCAATTATGCAAAGAGCAGCGTCCGTTCCGTCGGTCAGACTCTGCTAGAGATTCGATCCGGATTGAGAGGGGGGAGGTTGGGGGCAGACGGAATGTGGGCAGGTCTAGCGGGAAATGGCAGCAGCAGCAGCAAACAGCAGGCGGTGCCGTCAACGCCGTCGTCATTTTGCATTGGCCACGCCCGATTTTGCCGCCTAGCAGGCCAGGCCTGTGCCTGGGCAGGCAGGCAGGACGGCTAAATTAATTTATTGGCCTTCTCGCATACGCCAAATAGCTGCAGTTTGCATAATCATGTCGGCACACAGACATTCGCAGCACACATACGCCCAGTTGGACAGCTTATAAAATATTTATTCAAACTGCAAGCCGGTTGGCAACTCTTGCAGCCCAAAAAGTGGGAGAAAGAGAGAGGGAGACTGTTTCCAGTTGGGGCTGCAGCTGCAGCTGAAGCTGGAGTCCTCCTGGCTGGAAGCTGTCAGAATTTCCTGGACGGGGAGTCAATTTGTTTACCTGTCATGCATTTAGGCTCATAATAAGCATACACAAAGTGGCAAGAGGAGGGAGAAAGAGAAAAGAGGGAGGTATGAAGAGGGCAGGAAAGGTTGAAGCAGAGAAAGAGTTGGAGTAGAGGAGGAACCGAGGAAGCTTACCAAAGCAAACAATTATTTGCGTGCAACGAAACAAGTCAAGTGTAGCTAAATTTATCTCATATTTCTCCTCTTTCCCCTTTTTTAATTTGTTCATGGAAAACTTTGCTCGCCTTTGCCACGCCCACTGCCTAAACGTTGCTTAATTAACGGTTGTGGGCTCAGAAAACTAATCGAACCTTGAGCACGAGCAACGCCCAGCTCATCAATTATGGCTTGAAGGTATCAGAAAAGTTTACTATATAAAGAAAGCCTACTTTAAGGCGCACATCAAAATCGTGTAGCCTAGTCCGACGCAATGTTGCCTCGCTTTCTGACCAGTTCGTTCCCTATGGAGCGTCATTTCTTTCTGGTGCCAAAGTTCGCACTGAGTCTTATCGGTTTCTATCCGGAACAAGAGCGCACTTGGGCCGTGCGTGCCTGGAGTTTCTTTAATTTCTTTATACTGACTTATGGCTGCTATGCAGAGGCGCATTATGGCATTCATCAGATACCACGTAACATTGAATTGGCCTTGGATGCACTTTGCCCGGTGGCATCGAGTATTTTGTCGCTGCTGAAGATGGTCGCAATTTGGTGGTATCGCGATGAGTTCAAGTGGCTGATACAGCGTGTACGCAAGCTAACAGAGCAGCAGAGATCTCAGCGAAAGCTCGTCTACAAGCAACGCTACTTCACACTGGCCACGCGGCTGACTACGCTACTGATCTGCTGTGGATTCTGCACCAGCACCTCGTACTCGGTGCGACATCTGCTGGACAATATGCTGCGGCGAGCGAATGGCAAGGACTGGATCTATGAGACGCCTTTCAAGATGATGTGAGTGAAAGAAGAAAATCATATGATTTTAAGGGGTGTATTTAAGAGGTTCATGGACTGGGCATAGTGCACTGGAAAATACAGTTCCAAGTGTTAGTTAATTGGATTTGAATCCATAGAAGATGTGGGCTGTGCAGTGAAAGTCTGTGCTGAACAAGAATATATACATATATACAAAGAATAGAGTTTCCAACTTGAATTCTAAGAAATGAAGTCTAAGAAATGATTAATATAATAATTTATTATAGGTCATTAACATAAGGTCAATTAGATACATAGAAGGTGAAATAAATGTCTGCTCTGACATTGTGCTGAACAAGAATATATACATATTATATATAAAATATTTTCACAAAAAATGTTTCCAACTTGTATTCAAAGCAAAGATACGATTGATGTAAAACTTTCCCTGTTATTAGTGCAAAAGGTTAACGTATAGTATTCCAACTTCGTGCTGAACAAGAATCTATATCTTTACGAAAAATAATTTTTTTATTTTTTCCAAGAAATTATAATAATTTGAAGGTGCTTCCTGCAACTCTGGTAAATGGTATATACAATAGAATATGGTTAACCGACGTTGTGTTGAACAAGAATGTATAAATGCCATATATTTTAGTATTTCAAAGTAGATTATCTTTTGCTAGATCTGTTAAGAAATCTTAGATGTTTTCAACAATATAAAATCTAGTTCGCATCCAGTTAATTCACATAATATTTTCTTCTCTCTAGTTTTCCCGATCCACTGCTACGTCTGCCGCTATATCCCCTGATCTATATGCTGGTTCACTGGCATGGCTACATCACTGTTGTCTGCTTCGTGGGCGCCGATGGCTTCTTTCTGGGCTTCTGCCTGTATTTGACAGTTTTGCTGTTATCACTGCGTGATGATGTCTGCGATTTGTTGGAACTAAAGCAAGGCGGAAGGGAACCGCCAACGGTGCAGCAGGAGCTACGTATTGTGCGGCAGATGGAGAAACTCGTCGATCGCCACAATGAGGTGGCTGAGCTAACGGAGCGATTGTCTGGCATCATGGTGGAGATAACGTTGGGGCACTTTGTCACCTCGAGCCTGATTATAGGCACCAGTGTGATAGATATGCTGCTGGTGAGGATTAGAATGAGAGGGGGAACTTATTGATATTAAGTTAATACTTCCTTATTTAGTTCTCTGGCGTGGGCATTATTGTCTACTTGGTCTACACTTGCGCTGTAGGCACGGAGATCTTTCTGTATTGCCTTGGCGGCACTTGCATCATGGAGGCGGTAAGCAGATTTACATCGCTTCCCTACCTTTTACTTTAGTTCTTGTTATTTTTATAGTGCCTGGAGCTGGCGCGTGGCACCTTCAGCAGTGAGTGGCATGGACACAGTGTGCGTGTGCAGCGCATGACGTTGCTCATGATCGCACGAGCACAACGTGTGCTCATCATCAAGATACCCTTCTTTTCGCCCTCACTGGAGACGCTCACCTCGGTAGGTCTTCAAGATGAGTTTAGCTCTCTCTTTTACACTGTCTCTATCTTACAGTCTGATCTTTCTTTTCTTTAACCTCAACAGATTCTGCGTTTCACAGGCTCACTCATTGCGCTGGCCAAGTCGGTGCTGTAGATGTTTCTAGAATTTCTGAATCAGCAAAGTATTATAAATATAAGACTTTAATGTTCCTGGAAGTGTTTAATTCCATTTAAAATCCGCCTTAACTTTGCAGCTTTCTTTTTTGACTTGCTTATCATGTTACTTGAAGCTGCTTCTCCCTTACTTTCTCCTTTTCTCTCTACTTCTTTGTTACCTGTTCTGCCTTCACATGCACCTCTGCATGGGGAATTTTCATATTTTATTTTCACATTTTTTTTGTTGTTGTGCCAGCTTTGCCAATATTTTTCTTTATAAATATTTTCTTGTTAATTTCTGCTGCATCGTTAATTGCACTTTCTGCAATCTCCTCTGTTGCTTCCTCTCATCCTTCCTCACTGCTTCTGCACTCTGCTCAACTCTTTGCCCATTGACCTTCTTCAAGTGTTGTTGTCGTTGTTGCTGCACTTGTTGCTGTTGTTGTTGTTGCTGCTGCTCTTGAATTAAAGGCCGTTCTGTTGAACAGCTCTGGCAAATTGGTTTCTTTTACAGGAACTCATCATGTCTGACACGACCCGGCACACCCGCTCAACTCTGCCCCACTCTCGCTCGCTGCAATGCTTCGAACTGTGCATTTGTGAGTTTTTCATACTTTTCAGTTGGTGCCTCTTCTCTTTCTTCCACTTCTGCAGTTCATTTCCACACACACAAACACACACTTGCACACACAGTCAGGCACACGCACTCCCACCTTAATGATATCCGTTCGGGGCTGAATGTTTGCCTGTTCCTCTTCATATCCGCATGCTACACTGCTAGTTGCTGTGCACATACCCTGGGAAAATAGTTGGCGGGACATGTAGATAACTTATATATGAAGTTGTTAGAAGTAAGCTTTTACAGGGTTGCATTAACAAGTTTCTTAGCTCATGTTATAGTTTAAACAGAGCTATATCTCAGAGACTGTTGGAGAAGGGATAAGACATTTAAGGCTTATTCTGTTCATTTGAAGTTAAGCAATATGCTAACAAAATTTTAGGAGGAAAGGTACAGGGGCTGCTGAGTTATGAATAAAATAGAATGCATTTCAGAGACTGTTGGAGTAAGGTTAAACCATTTCGGACAAATTCAGTAGATATTTAACTAAGCAATATACTCAAAAAATTTAATAAGAAACGGTGCATTGGCTGCTGAGTTATGGATAGAATTAGCTATATTTCAACGATTTTTGAAGTAAGGTTATAATTAGGCCATGGATTTTAAAAAAATTCATGGACTACTGTGTTTGTCGGAACGCAAATGTGCGTAACAGGCAGAAGGAGGCATCTCCGACCCTATAAACTATATATATTCTGAATCAGTATCAACAGCCGAGTCGATTGAGCCATGTCTGTCTGTCCGTCTGTCCGTCTGTCCGTCTGTCTGTCTGTATGAACACCTGGATCTCAGAAACTATAAGAGCTAGAGTCTTCAAATTTTGTGACAACATTCGTTTATATCCAGGTGTCTCAAAGTTTTTATGAAATTTGGCCACGCCCCTTCCCGCCTCTGTAAATCAGTAATAACTATTTAATATACACAATATACACCCTACAACCAAAGTTATACATCTCACATGACAAATACCTTTTCACGGGTGTTTTCTGAAAATTTCATTTAAATCGGACTAATAATAAGTGAGATATGATCCGAATTAAACTCAATTTGAACGTATACTTATGCGCATATTAAGACCTAATTTACGCATCATACCGAAGTTCGAATCGTCGGACACACAGAATTTTACAAAAATTTTATTTGCATAGAATGGTAACAGAATTAGCTGAGAATGCAACTTTGCCGATCGAACGGAAAATGAAGCGGTGGCTTAGTGGTTAGGGTGGCGGACGGCGGTCCTGCGTGCGCGAGTTCGAATCCCATGCGCGGCCGGCTGGGTGCAACTTATTATTTTAATTACGAGTACTTTTTTTTTGGTTATTTTTTTATTCTTATAAGCTTAAAGGAAAACTACAGTTATTTAATTAAATATCATTAAAAATAGTTATCAAAAATGAAATATCATGTTTTTTTTGCAATATTTAAGACAATCAATAAGTTACGAATGTTAGAGCGGGACGCCGATACATGCATGTCTGCATTTGCACATTTATGTTTCGGCGTCCCGCTCTAACACACATCAATTGCCGTATTCAGCGTAAGTACGCAACTGTCAGATTTGTACAACATTCGGCAAAGTTTATAAAAGTGTTCTAACTAATTAAATATGTTGCGTTCCAAAAAATCTAAAAACTATTGTTATGTTGCTGTTTAAATTACTTAATAGAAAAGAAAGAAAAAGAGAAAACTCGTCACACATTGATCGCGGCAGGAATCGAACCCGAGCACTGTCATCATCATTGGTCTTCGAATCCGGCACATACTCCACTTAGCTACTTTACAACTTCACATCAATTTATTGCCCTCTCGCTCTATCTAATGCTTATACTTCTTGTCTATTCGCTTTTGCATTGTTTATGTGTTTTTCTTTTGTCTGTCAAATGAATTAAATAATAAGAATATAAAATTTATATTTTTAAATTTTCCCAAATAAAGCAGAATTTTCATTATAAATAACGGAATAATAATCCATGGCCTTCTACAGTCAGCACCTGACTGTAGCGTTCGACTGGTTTTTCTTGTGTATTTACTAGATATTTAACTTAGCAAAATGCTTTCCCAATTTAATAAGCAACGATGCACCAGGAGTTACAGAGTTATAGATAGATTGTTGCAACAAGTTCCCTTTTCTGTCTGCTACAGGATATCTCAGTGTGTTCCAGACTCCAACACAGCTTTACCTTCTCGTCTTGCTGTTCTTGGACTTGTTGTTGTGACTCACTCAAAGCGAAGCTGCTCTCCAGTCTGGCGTGCGCTTTGGCTGCTGCCATTGTTCATGCACAAATTCCTTGCGCCTCTTGTTGCCTTAATGTTCATAGTCCTTGAAATCCTTTGGTTACGGTTTCTCTCCCCCCTATCGCGCCTATCTGCTTTGCTATCTCCCTCTCTCTCTCTCTTGTTCTTTCTCCCGCTGTGCACTTATCTCTCTATCTCCGTCTTTGTCTTTGTCCGTTCGTCTTTGTTTCGTTTGGCATTTGCTTGTTTATTTTCGCTGGCGCCTCCTTTTGTCAAAAGTGCTTTTGCTTGTAATGTGTTCGACGTTGTGGACCGCAAATGTGTGGCCCCTCCCCCCCCCGCCTCTCTCCTGCTGCCTTATAGAGCCTATGCTCGCCTACATCTCTTTCATTCACCCCTTGCAATCGTGACGCCCTTTAGTGTTCGCTTTCTGAGCTTCTGTTTCAGTTCATTTTACTCGCTTGTTGTTTTTGTATTTTTGTTTCGTTTCGCTTCGTTCCATTCCGTTTCGTTTCATTCATCTCACGTTCGTTTTCACATTTTTATGTGCATTTATTTTGCCATTTTGTGTGTGAGTGTGCGTGAGTGTGTGTGTGAGCTCACACCAGCAATTTCTGCACTCAAGTTTACCTACTTTTTATGGTAAACAACCCAAGGTTGCTTGTTTATTCTAGCAAAAATGTATTTAGGTGTGCTTAACTACACGTGCGTGTGGATGTGCCTGTGTGTGTGTGGGTGTGTGTGAGTGTACGTATGTGTAAGTAAGAAGTAAGGGGTGTTAACATTGTAGAAGTGTTTTGCTTGCCCCATTGACATCACCTTAAATTTCAGCCCTAAGAACCCATAAATAAGCCGAATAAATACCAAATAAATGCTCCTTAAAATACTTACGAAAAATACTGCAATTCCTTGAAAACTTAAGCTTCCTATTTGTATTTTTGAAGAATTCTCCATACTCAATCAAAAGATTAAGATAAATATGCTGCAAATTTTCTGGCAGACGAATTAAAACGAGCTGAGAAACATGAGAAATGTGTCAAACGAGGCACATAAAACGTGGTAGACACACACGCACAGAGAGAGAGAAGAGAGAGAGAGAGAGAGAGAGAGAGAGAGAGAGAGAGAGAGAGAGAGAGGGGAAGAAAGAAGGACAGAGACATACAAACACTCAGTCATCAAGCATGAGGCAAGTGCGCATAATTAAAGGTTAAGAAAATAAAAACCTGAGGAAAAAGTAAATTAAATTTGAAATTTCTATGCTGATTTTCAAATGCTCTACACGAAGAACATATGACACATAATTTAAGATTTTTTAAAATATTGCACAAAAATTAATTGTACAAATTTTAGGCAAGAGAAGTGTATAAATAAGTAAAAAAATAATTTTCGAAATTGACATTCAATTGCTCTGCAATAAATTTGTTTTAAGAAATATTGTTATAAAAATCCTAACAATTAATAATTTTTGACCTTTACAAAAATTGTAAAAATACATTTATATTATATTATGATAATATATCATTTACTTACATAATAATGTATAATTTTAAAGCTTCTTTATAAACAAAGAAAAGAAAAACCCCATAGAACATATCCTCAGGTTAATTTTACAAAATTGTTTAGCACTTTCCTGCAATTAATTTAGCAAGATTTAAAAAGCAAATCTGCCGCTCATTAATAAAAAATTTACACACTTTTATGCTATCGTAAAAATGCAGCAATTCAATTTTGCTGTCAGCGAGAGCTTCTAACTTGCGGCTCATAAAATGGCGAATATGCTCGAGCAACGGTAAAACGAGAAAGTGCCGTTAACGCGAGCTTCAAAATAATTTTAAATGTCATTTTTACCTACACGACTAATTAAATTTCACATTTTATGAGTTTGAGGAGACAGCAAGGCGAAGAAGAGGAAAGGGGAGAAGAGTAGACAATGCCAAAATATAAATAAAAACAGGAAACGAGCGGCGAATTAACGAAAACAAACACGAGCGACGCAGTTAAACTGCGGGCCAAGACGGGACAAGATGAGACCCGTCGCTGGGACAAGTCAACGAACGGAGAATTGGACGGTGTCGCGCTGTCGGCGGCGGGGCGTGGCGGCGTCTCTCTGCTTGTCACATGAGTGAAATTTTAAGCAGGCAGGCGCGCGAGTGAAGTCTTTGGCCAATTTTTAGAAACCAAAGACACGTGCAAAGAGGGGTGGGGGAAGAGGACGGCCTATCGGAGCCTAGGCGAACGGATCCATTAAAATTCCGTTGGGGCATTTCAAAATAAATCCACTTGCGAGTGGTGCAAGAAAAACTCAAAAAACAGCTGAAAAAAAGCTAAAAAGAAACAGAAAAAAAAAACCTCGTCATCGTCAGCATTTTGGCGTCAAATGCCAATCGCGTGTGATTCCTAGCTGCCCCCTCCCCCCGCCGTCTTTGGCCTTGTGATATGCGAAATGGTAAACGCATGTTTTTTTCTGTTGTTTTCGTTCTCTCCCATTCTGTGATGTGTTTTCAGCCTAAAAGTCTGCATTGAAATTCAACACGCGGCGTGGGAGCTGCTGCTGCTGTTGCTGCTGTTGCTGGTGTCTCTGTGTGGGATTGTCGGCTTGTGTGCAAGTGTGTGTGCGTGTGTGTGTGGGCGGGTGTCTGTCTGCACATGTGTGCGTGTGAGGGTAGCCGACGCTAAGAGGCGCTTAAAATTAGCGTAAGATCTTTGCTTGCTTAAAGCGACACGCGAAGAGATGAATAATAAAATGTGAAAATAATTGGTAACTTAAGGCGCACAAGAGGAGCAAACAGTGCTGGATTGAACACATGTGTGAGGGGGGAGGCAGCGTGTAAGGCAGTGTAAGTAAGCAAGAAGAGATATAAGAGTCACTTGCAAAAATATTTACAGATGCGTTGATGTTTCATGTTTCAATTGAAATTACAGGAGCAACTCAACAGTTGTCAATGAAGAATCTTTCTTTGTAACTAAAATAAATAAGGAATGGATGAAGAATATTTTAAAAATAATTACAAATATAATTTCTTGAACATTATATTGTATTGAAGACAAATAAATATATTGCTCCTTCAATACTGAAATACCTAAAAACAGTAAGCGAAAAATTTTTCACTAGTTAATAAGAGGAAACTGATCAATGAAGCAACTTATGCATGCGAAAGAAATAAATAAGGTTATATTTTTTGAAACATCTTTTTTTTTTTTTATTTTTATTTCAACTACACAAGGCTTGTAAGTTTTTAGTCTAATAAATTGAAAATAAATATTATCACGTTTCTATCAATTTCCAATTTTGCAAAAATAACAATACAACAAAAAGTCCAAAACAATTACCTTTTTTTTTTTTTTTTTTTTATAGACAAAACACATCCAAAAACAAGGGCAAAGCACTCAACAAGGCCCGCCATGGCTGAGTGCAACCTTCACCTAAGTAAAAAGATACTCCAGCTACTCCAGATAATGCCAACTTTGGCAGTGTTGCTCGCATTTTTATTGCGTATACGCCGTGTGGAGTAGCTGACAGACTACGCGCAATTAGAGACAACAACAACAATAGCAGCAGCAACAACAATAACAATTGCTTAAGCACTACGGGTTGTTGAGTGTGCGGGTGCTTCTGTTGTGTGTGTGTGTGTGTGTGTGAGTGTGACTGTGCTGCCCGCTGGCACATAATCTGCATACAAATGCGTTGATTTGCCTAATCGACGCCTATTTGTACGGTCCAAAAAGCGCTGGCGAAACTTTTGCGCCATGTTTAGATGCGAAATTATCAAAATGAGCGACGCGGAAAGGCGGGGGAGGAAGAGGGGGGATGTTGAGGCGGATGTAGGGATAGGCGGGCAGCAGAGAAACGGAAAATAAGCCGGCGTTTAATTTTTGGAAGCGAGCGTGCAACACGCATTAAAATTAAAAGCTAACAAACGTTGAAGAAGAAACAGGATGAAGGCGACACGAAGCGTACGTGCTGCAGAGATCCTTAGGGGGCAGCAGCAGCAGCAAGGGGAAGTGGGGGAAAGGGAAAGTGGCGTGGGGTGCCCGGTCATGTTTTGCATTTGCATGAAAACGTTTTGCACGCCAATTCCGGCTGTTTTTTTTTTTATTTCAAAGGGAATGAAGATAGAATTTAGATCAGCTGGGTGACTAAAAGATACTCAGTAAAGAAAAAAGGGTGTAACACACCCGAGCATACTTTTTATTTAATATTAAATACCCTGTATATAATTAAAAATATTTTCAGTCTGATCAGAGTTTCTTTTGCGCCTTTAATCCTACAAAATACTCAGCAAATTATTTATAAATATTTTCAGTCTACTCAGTCTTGGCTGTCATTGAAATATTTTTATTTAATCCGAAATTTCTTCATTAGCCTCGTTATTTATTTATTTATTTTGTTCGTCTGTTGGTGAAAATGAATTTGGAAATAACGTATTCAAAACTGCGCAATGGCAAAGTGGTTGAAACACTTACATCGTCTGTGGTGCTGGAGACGAAGTCGCTGCTGGTTGCGTATTTGCTGTGGCTATTTGGCGGCTTCTTTGGACTGCATCATTTGTATTTGCGACGCTATGGTCATGCGTTCTATATGTTCTGCACCTTGGGCGGCTACTTTGGCTTGTATTGGCTGACAGATGCCGTCTACATGCCCGAATATGTGAGTCAGTTCAATACGAATGCCCTGTTCCTGGCCCAGCCGCCTGACATGGATCGTCCATTCATGTCAGCCTGGCGAATGCATAGTCAGCTGGCATTCAGTCTCATTTGGGGTTGGCTCACTGCCTCGGCCATTCCAGTTGACTACTATCATTGGCTGCACTGGATCATTCCGTTGCCCATGTCGCTGGCTGTTTGGAGTATGGGCAACGTTGGTCGCCATGCCGGTGTCTGGTGGCATTGTGGAGTTGCGGCCTATCTTACATATATCGTGTCGCTCTTGCTGGAGCTAGAAATAATGCATACTGTGGCATTGGTATCGATCATCAGCTCATTCACCTTTACGATCTTCTCGAGCAATTGGCGACGCAAGCCATGCAGTCTGTCTCTGCCTGTGCGTCTGCTGATCTTCAGCGTGGCTTGCTGCGTCTATTTGCTGCTCTGGTGGAGCTATCTCTATAACAATGCGTATCTAGTGAATAGCAGGAATGAGCCCATATCCGTCAGGGCGATCTTCAACATGTTCCGCAGATCTGACTGGTGGCATGATCTGAAATTGTCACTCACTCATATCTATTATTATGGAATCACACATGGCTGGCTCGCTGTATTGGAATATGATCGCGGTTTTGGTGTGGTCAAGGATTATGCCATCACTTTTCTATATTCTCCCCTTGAAGAGGGTAGCATTTAGTATATTTGTATTATTTTTTGTTACTTTTGTAGTACAAATTTAATAAATATTATATATTTATTTTTGAATAGACTGCTCAGTGTTTTCAACTCTGAGTCCTCTCTTAATTGTATCAAACTATCAATTCTTAATTATTTAACACTTCATCATAACAATTAACACTAACCTACCGAGCTGATTGGGTTTTACTGGGGTTTCCCCAATCCCTTGCAACAAATGTTGGATGGGTTTCTTTATTTTTATTATCCCAGCTTAAAGTTTAAAGTTTAAATTTGTAATTCTTAATTTTATAGTTTTAATCTTAAATCTTATTTTAATCTAAAACAAATTAAAAGTAATTAATTTAATATTTTTAATTTTTATACAAAATTCTTTTTTTAGTCGACTGCAATTAGTCGACATTAAATAAATAAAAAAAAATAAATAAAATAAAAATAAAAATAAAAAATAAATGAATAATTGATATTTTTTTCAAATAATATTTTAAGATGCAAATATATCAAAGAAATTTGCCATCATATAATTTTCAAAGATTAAACAGTTTATTTACAAATTAAAAGTGTATTTAATTTATAATTTCATTGAGGTTTACTTCTACTCTAAAAATCTATATACCCTGTTGATTTTCCACGCACTCCGTACAACCCACAATAATCAATTGTTCATGTTGTACTTGGTCTAATTCAACGCGCTCTATCGGAACATGCAACATTGTCATCACATATGGCGAATAATGATATGGCACTGGCTGCTATTGCCTTTGTCTCTTCGATATGTCTGCGGCACGTGCGATGTTTTCGATAATGCCAAACGGTACTTGTTCACTCCCCCCCTTTCTTTCTTTTTCTTTTCTTTTCCCTTTCTGAAAAGAAAACTGAATACTTCGCTTGGTTTCTTTTGACTGTCACTTCGATTTGTGCTGAAAAGCCGCGATGCTGCCGTTGCTGATAAACGACGCTTGGGGAACCATTTTCATTTGCTGCCCCTAACATTTTGCGCATTTCCGTTTCCGCTCGCTTGCTTCAGTCTCTCCCATGCCGTCTCTGACTTCCGCTGTGAATTTGCCGCTGTCATTGCTCGCGATTCTGTCTGTCTGTCGCTTTCGCTGTGGTCCGGCGGCAATTCGTTGTTGTTGCTGTTGCTGTTGCTGCTGGCAGTGCAAATTATAGCTGCGACTCAAGGCGGTAATTACTATTTCATGCGTTGTAGCGAGGGCTGCTACATAAGTTTGTATAAGTTTGTATAAGAATATTGAAGTTTATTTGTAGTTTTAATACGGCGCTAACTTGTGGTATTTAAGGTGTTTTATTGGTATTATTTGAGTGCGAGGGTTGCTTGGTAAGTTGTGTAATGAAGAAAATTAAAGTTATAATTGTTTTGATATATATTTATAGTTACAATAATTTATTTTATTTATTTAATTTTATTTATGTTTTACATTTTTCGAGGGCTGCTTAGTAAGTTAGAATGTGAAGAGAGAACAATTTTTAGGTATTTTTTTCATATAGTTTAGAGCCACAATAGTTTGTTTTATTAATTTTTATTTATTTTATTAAATTTGTGTGTTTTAGAGCTGCGAGGGTTGCTTAGTGAGTTGTCAAATAAAGCAATTCTTGACAAATATTTTTGCAATTCAGTAGAGTAGGCATAATTTAATTTTATAAAATATTTGTATAACGAGGGTCGACTAAGAAGTTTCTATATAACAAGAGCTAACTAAAGAAGAAAATTAACTTGTGTCCTGCAAGTGAAATAGAACTGATAGTTAACTGATTCAATTTCAGTTTGAATATTCAAAATGTTCATCTGCTTAAACTTTATGTGCAACCCTCTGGAGCCCTCTTCCGCGAATGGCGCTTTCATTACGCTTTCAACTTGACCTGCAGCGCATAAATAGTCGCTCTCTTTTAGTTGCTAAATCCCAACTGCTCACTCCCTCTTCCTAACCCCCTTCTCTTCTGTGCCTCATCCACTGAGCACTTCTAAATTCTGCCCTACATAATGCACGCTAATCGAATCGCAGCTGGCAACGCTACTACCTGCCACACGGCGCTGCAATGTGACCAGGTCTCGTGTAATAAATTAGCTCAGCGCGACGCCAGCTAAATATGGAAAATCATCGACGCAATTAAAAGCTGCACACGGCATAATTCAGCGACACTTCCAGCTGCAGGAGGATGAAAGAGGAGCATGAGGAGGATGCGGAGGCGGTGCCGTGGCAGCCAGGGCTGCTGGTGGCGATAATTTGCAATTTGTGGCGAAAAACACTTTATATATAAATTGCACAGTGCAACAGGATCGCGTTAACTGCAGCAATTGCTCGGGTCGCGCCCCCACGTTGACTCCCAGACTCCTCTCGCACTCTTCTCCACTGTCCAGTCTGTCCAGTCTGCGGCCAGCAGCAGCAACAACAACGTGGAGAGCAGCAACAAAAATCGGTGCGCTGACACTTGGCTCCGTTCACGACCTCAGGCTCGCCCTCTACCCTCGCAGCCGCCTCCTTATTTGGCCTGTCTTTAACCGGTTTTACTTTTAGCTTTCTTTTCGCTTCTTTTTCTTTAGCCATTTTTTTTTGCCTCCTCTGCTGGCTGTTTTCTGGCCAACGTCACCATTACGTTAAATATTTTATGAACCATTAAAAGTTTTGCAAATTTTATGGCCGCTTTGCATATAAGCAGAGCGCGAGAGAGCCGCACATAAAATGGAGCCAAGAGTCGAGCCGAGCCGAGCCAAGCGCAGCATTCAATACTCCTTTCCCCCCTCCCCCTCCTTTGCTACTACTGCCTGCAGGCGCTACTCGAGGTTTGAAAGACTGTCACGACTTGTGCAAATGACTGGGCCATCAGAGTGCCAAAGGAGCTCATAAAACATGCCTGCAAAATGTATGCACACACACACACACACACACACACACGCACACACATGTGTAGACTATATTATACTTACAATATATTTTTGACAACAAAGCGAAATGTCGAAAGTTTGCAGCTGAAAAGAATGAAACGGAAGCTGTCGATGGCATTGTAACGATGTCAAAGGCAATAAACGTTCATAATAACAACAATAACAACAAAAATGACTACAACAATGACTACAACAACAATAAGAACAACTTAAACTCGAACAAACAGAAAGAAATTCATGCAAAATCGACGCTTGAAATTGGGTCAAAAGTGTGTGCATGTGTGTGTGTGTGTGCGTGTGTGTGTGTGCGTGTGTGTGTGTGCGTGTGTGTGTGTGCGCAAATTAAACCTGAATTCCGTTTTAATTTATCGCATGTGCAGCAGCAAGCGCAGTCAACTTCATGTGCTTCCGGTTGTGGCAACAAAAAAATCTGTTTGGTTTTTGCATATAGAAAATGAAAATCAAAATAGACAAATTACAAATAAAATGTAAAAAATCAAAATACGATTTGAGTTGAGCGAACAACAAAAAAAAAAAATATGTAAATAATGTGAGTGGAATTTAATGAGCTTCAACATGCGTTGATTAAAATGCAGTTGTTCGAATTGAGGACAAGAAAAAATTATTAATAAATACACGAAAAAAAGGGAGTTGATTAAATTGCAGCCCTAAAAGTAGGCAGTGCTTTTTGCACTCTGCTGATATAGACTTGCAAGGCATAAAAAAGAGGCGATATTTGGCTAAGCAGACTTACAGCAGTTTTTTTAATTATAAAATATATTACAAAAATATTATATATATTTTTATATATCTTGCACATACACATAACACTTTATTTACACAGCATTTTAAGTGCTTAAAGCGTCTTTCAATCCGATTAAATTGCAGCGTTTAGTGAGTCAGATTTAAGTGTGCAAAGCTTCTTTGCCTTACCTAGCAGAATTACTTAGACTTTATAATACTCTGAACTAAGTTGTTATATATATCTGTCCTTATGCTTTGCTACGCATATAATTATTTATTGTGCCAGGAATTGCCTGAATTTTCAATACCGACACCAACTTGACCCATTGGCCCTGCCTAACGGTGCGCTCAACCTCAAAACTGTTCAGGGCCCTCTTCACAGCGTGCCACAAACTTGCGGCTATGTAAACACTTGAAATTTGCACAAAACATTTTGCAGATTTGTGGGCAACAACAACAACAATGATAATAATAACATAACTGCAACAAGAACAAAAACGAGAGGAGGAGGAGAAATGAAGTGAGCCGCCCCCAGGCTGAAGTTGTGTGTGTGTGTTGTTGCCTAGGGCAGGTAAAAGTTGCTTTAGTTAAGGTTGGGAGAGCCACCAGAGGCAGCAGAGGAGAAAAGAGTGAATAGCATGGGGAGGGGAAGAGGGGAAATGGGAGTGGTGTTAAAGGGATCAGGTGAGAGGTGACAGTTGCAGGTGCAAAACTAACTGAGTGACAAACTAACTGACTGACTAGAATATGCAGTGTGTGTGTGTGTGCGGGAGTGTTACAAGGCCGCCAGCTGACAGTTACTGCACCCACACATATACACACACATGGAGACGGCAGATAGCTGGCAGTAAACTTCAAAGCCGTGAGAGAAACTTTTAATTAACAAAATTAATGTTATGGCAACGTTGCCATGCCGCACGCACACATACACACACAGACATACACAGATGCTTGCATGCAATCAGGCAACTGTTAAGGCTGACTAAAATATGCCACGCCCCCCCCTGCATCTCCTCTCTCGCACTGGCTCGCACAGCATGTTTATGCATGAGCATCGACGATGAAGCGCAACGCGAAATTCCATTTTTATTTTGGGCTGCTGTGCCGCTCATTAAAAACGCCCCAGCAAAAGCAGCAGCAGCGGCAGCAACAACAATAAACAACAGCAAACTGCAGCTGCAGCTTGCAATAACAACAACAGCAGCAACAACAACTGCCGCCCTGCAGCCCACGCAGCAGCCACAGACGTCATACGCTGCGTATGCTTAATTTCTATGCAATTTTTTAGCTGCAGGTGATGTGCGTGCGCGTGTGGGGTAGGGGAGGGGGGTAACTTATAAAACCGTCGTGCGTGAGTCGTCGTCAGCGTCGACTGTTGCTCATTTGTTACGCCAGTGAGAGGCGCAAACTAAACGTTGCCTACTTTTGGGCGCCAGCTTAATGAGCAACTCCAGCGCTTTTGGCAAATTGCTGCGATTGCCTTGAAATAAAAGTGAAATTGCTTTGCCAAATGCAAAAAATGTTGCTAAACTTGCATTCAAATGCATTTAAATTGAATTAGTGCAAGCAATTCTTGGTTAATTACGTGCATTCGCGTAATTAAACCTTGAGCAAGGCAGCATAATGCGATTGTGCTCGATAATCTTTACTTTTCTATAGATAAATAACACATTAAATTGCCATGCAACATGCAGGCTACGTGCTTGCAATCGTCTCGCCTCGGGCTTCGGCTCGGCAACTCGTTAATTTGCGCTGAAAATTTCATTTGGGCCGCAAGACAATGAAACTCAAATGGAAATGATAATTTCATTAAGCCAACAGCTTCGTCATTGGCTCCGCTACACGATATACGATACGACACAATACATATATAGTCACTGCCAATCGGGAGCGATGTGTGTGTGTGCCCAAGCCACGCCCACTTAATGCGCATCATCCTCATCGTCGTCGTCGTCGTCGTCATCGTCATTGTCGTCATTGTAAATGTAAATGTAAAACTCAACGCATTAATTATGCAATTGAGTGCCTGAGCGACTGATGCAAGTGCCTGCCCAGTAGTGAAGAGCGGGTGGAGAGTCGGCAAAGGGGGCACTCTACTCGAGCTCGGCATTTATGCATGTATATTAAATACTTTTAAATGCATCCACATCCGCATCCGTATCGCATCTGAGTGTGGCCCATGATTATAGAGTGGCTCAAGTGGGTAACATTTCAATTAAATTGCGAACGTTTTAAGTTTTGCCCACTTTAATCCACAACTTGAACCTCAAAATTGTTGCCCATAAAGCGAGAGCAAGAGAGAGAGACAGAGAGAGAGGGAGCAGGAGAGGCTGACTATCTGCATGGCATGGCATGCCTGCCTGATGTGCTGCCTGCCAGTTGCTGCAGCTTCAGTCAAAGCCATCATCAGCCTGGGCAATTCAACGTTTGCTCTTTATTATACCCTATGGTTATTTAAGTGACTGTGAACAGAGTTGCTTATTGGTTTAATATGTGTCTTTAAATGTGGTACTATATCTGAAAGAAGGCTTCATATATAATATAGCAGGAAAATAATTGTTTAACGTTTATAAAATTGCCTCAACATGTTGCAAAAAATCGTATCAAAATTAAACATTTCATTAAATTCAACTTAAAGAATTTCAACTGCATTTTCTACCCTTTTTACAGGGTATCTCTGGGTGCCAGAGCCTTCACATCGCTATTTGTACTTGTTGTTTATCGTTTTTAAAGCCGAAGCAGCGATTGCTCTGTCTGCTACAGCTGGAGTCTTTTACTTTGTGGGCCTCAGTCGACGCTGCTGGCCCCAACGGCGCTGGCCACAGCCAGCTGTCGCATTAACCGGCGGCCATTTTGTTGCGCGTCCGCCATTGTCTGTGGCAATGGCGTCCGTCTGCTTGTTATTAAAATACATAAATAATAAGCGGCATGTCAGCAGCGGCTTTTGTTGCCGCCGCCGTTGCCGCCGACCGATGCTGCTGTAGTTACAGCTTTGGTTACAGAGCCCAGCTTCAGCTGCAGATCCAGAGGCGGCAGCAGCAGCAACAACAACAGCAGCAGTTGTTGCTTTTGTATATTGTTATAGCCCTGGCAGGCACTTAAGCGGCCGCATACGCATCCCCACATCCACATCGCAGTCGCATCCGCAAAGTGACAGCGCAGCCGGCGTCGGTTTGCTGCTTTCAGCGGACGTTGGTCAGCTTATTGCAAGCCTCATTTTAAAGGCTGCCAAATTAGCTACAGATGCGCTATAAACAACAGTTACACACAGACACACATACACACATTTATATATATACGTTTATGTATGTAGACTCTCTTTGGTATGCACAATTTTTGGGCTGATTGATCGCCTTAAGGCTTTTGGCTTATTGGCTTTAAGTAGAGTCACTGTATGTCTGTCTCTCTATATGTTCCTCTTTCTCTCTCTATCTCCGTCTATCTTTCTCTTATTCTTTCTCGCTTTGCTTATCTGTCAAGTGCACAAATGACTTCTCTGTGGCAACAACAATGCCTTATGCCGATCGCCTCAGGTTATCGGCTACCGATACTAGTCTCACTAGCCTCGTTAGCCATGTTCAATGTTTTTTATGCCCGTCGGCTATAAAACATATTTATTTTAATTTTTATGCATTCTCTCGATTTTAATTATCAACTTTGGGGCGGATGTTATAAATTTGTCGTGAAATATGTAACCAATGCGCAAGGTGATTTATGCATTAGTGTGAGCTAAATATATCCGAGATATAAATCATGCCGAGATTTACCTGCATCATAAGAAATATACATATATATATATACCTATATCTTTCTGGTACATAACTGTTACTTACTTTGTTAGCTTTATTTCTAGCTCGTTTTTTAATCAGATACTTTAATAATAAATAAAAAATTCACATAACATTGCTTAACATTTTATAAATATTATCAAACTTGCAAATACAAAGTTTCCAGCTCACTTTATTGAGATTTAGTTTCCCTTCCCCTTTTGCTCTCCAGAGTATTGAACAGTCGTTGATCAAATAGTTTTTTTCTTTCAATTTCCTTCATGCTTTATTATGCTCATGGGCGATTTTTAATTTTTGCCACACTCGGGTTGAGCGTTTGCTGTTTTTCCATTTATTTGCCTTGGGTTTTTGCCGCAGTTTTTTTCATTTTATTTTATTTTATTTTATGTATTGTTTTTGTTGCTGTTGTGCACTCGGTTTGTCCCTGGAGAGTGTGCGTGCGTGCGTGTGTGTGGCTAGCGGTGATGGTGTGTGCAATTTTATAACTAGCATATTAAGCCAGCGATTTCAATGTGTAATGCAGCAGAATATTCTGTAGCACATGGCACTTCAATAAAGCCGAGGAATGAGGGGATTGAAGAACTGTCGGATGCCCTAGAAAAAGATAAGGGGTGTGTGGTGAAAGGGGAGGAAGGAGAGAGAGCGTGAGGAACCTTAAGAAATAGCAAAATCGACGCTTTCTAAAATATATTGTGCTTGGAAATCAGTTGAACTCAGCAATTGAAAAAGCTGTTGCCTACTTATAAGCTGAGCTTGAAAATAAACTGTTGCCTACTATGGAGCTGACAAGGCGTTTACTAAAGACTTGTTTGCATTGATTTTAATTGAAAAGCGGCTTAAATACTGATATTAATAATATATTCATAAGCAATATATTTATTTAAACATCAAAAAACTGTTATAATTCTTAAGCACATGAATGCAATTCGTAATTTAACTGTGAGCCGATTGCAAATGAAAAACGGCTCAACGCGTACTCAAATGGAAAAGCTTTCATCATTGATTGTAGACTTTTTTAACTACAGGGTATTAAAATACATATAAATCGTTTGAGTGTAATGCAAGTTTTTATGGCTGCCGCTGTGGCTTGCGTTTAATTTTATTGTTGTTGCTGTTGTTGTTGCTGTGGCCGTTGTTGCTGTTTGGATGGACAGCAAAAATCAATTGCGAAGTGTTTTTATTTTCACAGCATTTTAAATGTAAAATGTTTTAAGCGAATGCCGCGACCATTTTGCATATTTTGATGGCCTCATTTTTTGGCGGGCCGCAGCAGCACACAAGGTCGTCGTGGCGGGGTAGGGAGACGGGAGAGGGAGCTGGGAGTGAGGCTGTCCGGCGACTGCTGACTGCGCCGTTCTCGGCACATAATCGACATGTACATCAAATTTATGTGTCAGTCGGCAGTTGTAAGCTACAGACATGACCATAAAATGGCTTACCAACTAGGAAACTAACTGTGGAGTGTGGCGAGCGGGGCGTGGAGGGGAGCTGCGACCGGTCTGCTTCGGGGTCATAACATTTAAAGTCAAATTACGGCAAATGGTCGCAAAGTGTGTGATTTAAATGCACTTGGGCGACACTTTAAGACGCTCAATTGCTCGCTTTATTGTGCGGCCATAAAAAGCGGCGATGCCTCGAGTGTTTGCAGCTACAAGTGTGACAGAGAGAGAAAGAGAGAGAGAGAGAGTGTGAATCTGGAAGTGTGTGTGTGTGGCAGCCGAAAAGCCGAGCAATTGTCGCCTGAGTCACGTTTGTCACATAAACTCAACGCTCGACTGACGGCGGTCAACGGAACAAGTGAAAAACTATTATTATTTGGCTGCAGCACCCTCTACAGCACCCAGCGCCCCCTATATCCCTCCTTTGGTGCTCCCTCTGGCAACCACTCACCCACTCAACCACTCAGCACCTCCTCAGCTCTGGCTCAAGTGAGTGTTTTGGCCCCCGAGTTCGTAAATCCATCAGCTTTATGTTTTTTTGTTGAAATTTTATGGGCGACCGTTCAAGTTTCTCTTTTTTCCTTCTTGTCAGAGAGAGAGTGTGAGAGAAAGGGAGGTGGGGCAGATGGACCGTGCAGCTAGGAAGAATTTCTTTTGACAACGCTGCAGTTTTTCCTGATAGAGCAGGGAATGTGGGGGGAGGGCGAAACTTGACTCAGCTGAGGCATCTGAGCTGCCTTTCTCAGCACAAAAATTAATTTGATATTCTCTCTCGGTGACGGAATCGCATATAATGAAAATCCAGCGTGCGGGTTTATTAGACGCAGCTGCAGACAAGCTCTATAAAGATATGTAGATAGCGAAGTGATGACGGTCACTAAATCGATTATGTCTTAATGGAAAAGAACCCTAAGGGTTAGGGGTTTTAATATCTGTAGCTCTTCTTTAAGGTGGGATAATACTTAAGAAAAATTTCTTTATTTTTGCATTATTTTAAGAACTTTTTAAAACTATTAATAAGACAAATATTTTTTATAGTTGGCAAATAAATGCCTAATAAAAGTAATTTATTACATAGTTAAATTATTTAGCTAATTTAATTTTAATATTATACTAAAAAAAAGTAGATCAAAGTCAGTAAATCAATTATTCAAATAATAATATTTTTTATGAAATAATAATAAGATCATCGATTTCTTGCTTTATATATTTTTCAGCTCGTAAATAAGTTAGTAAACAAACATAATAATACAAAATAAAACATTTTATTTTAACTCAATATTTATTTTAATAATAAAATTTAACTTTATTTAATTCTTGAACTTATTAATAATTATACAAAAATTAAATACAAATCTTAATAAATCAACAATTTATATAATTATAAATTACATATAAATTTTTCACTTTTTGATAAATATTTTTTAGGATATGTAGACTTTAATATTCTCAGTTTAAAATGTTTAAAGATACCCAAGCGCTTATATTTTATGATTATTACCAACAGACTGAAATAGTTCTACATAAATGCAGCAAGCTATATATGTATGGCACATGCGATATAAAATAATATTTATTTATGCCAACTTAAAACTTAAGGCATAAATTTTAATATTCTCCACTCAAATTAGGTATTAATTTTTATTATCTGTAGAAATACCATATCTACTGTAATGGGTATATAAAAGTCTAGCAGCAATAAATTTGGCATATTTCTTTTATACTTTAGCTGCAGTTTGGTTAACTCCCGCCTTCCGTGCCGCAGCCAACCACACAGCTGACTCTCGACTGAATTTTAAATGATTCACATCTCGGTTATTATGAGTATATCTGGTATTGAGTGAGGGGAGGAAGGCAAGGGGGCGGGGAGACTGGCAGGCAAGCGAAAGTGAAATTTGCTTACACTTGTCGGGTAATTGCTGCCAAGTGGGAAAGCACTTGACGGGACGTTGTCGTCGGAGTACTGTAGCTGTCTCGCTGTCTCGCTGCTCGTCTCTGCCAAGTCAGGCAATCTACAAGGCAAGGGAGACATGCAACCGCATTCATTTGCCAAATTAATGGCATTTCATTTGGGCGCTTCATTCATGCGAAGGATGTCGTCATCATCATCGTCGTCCCATGTTCATCCTTGTCCGCATTCTGCTCCTCCTCCTCGTCGTCGCCGTCGTCGTGATGTCTGCGTGCGCCCGCCAAAATTTACGTGTCTGGTGGCCGCTTGAGGCGAGTTGCAAATTTGCATGCAAGTGGGCGTGGCCAGGCCCCTGACTGCCAGCTGGCGCCAAGCCATGAGACTCCACTCCAGCTTCGGCTGCAGCAGCTCCCAGCTCCGATTTGAGCTTGTCGCGTACGTTTTGCTTTACAGCTGTAAAAGGGATTGCGATAAGGCAGATGACGAGGTGAAGGGACTGTGGGAAGGGGGTACATAACGCATTGGTGGCGTTTCCAGGCGAGCGAGTTGGCTGCCAGGCTGCCAGTTGTTTGTCAGCGGCGACGATTATTCAAAAGTGCAACATGCAAATTTATTTGCTGCATAAAACGTTATGAGCTCGCATGAAAATGTCTGACAACAATCGCAAATGGCAGACCGTCGCTGCTTGCCAACTGAGATCGAGGGGGAAGGAGGAGGGGCAGCGGGAAACTGCTTTTGTTTCTGGTATTAGTGCGTTGCACATTTCGGGGGTCATTGAAGTCGGACTGGGAGGGGTAACTGGATGATATCTTATGGCAACAGAAGTCAAAGACTGCGGGCGGCTATTGGCAGTTAAAGTTAAGAGATATAGGGAGAGAGAAGGGGAGTGATGGACAGAGAGAAAGAGAGTTGGGAAGCAGAGGGTGGGAAGAAAGCAGGAATATGAAGACAGAGGAGGCAGAGCAGAGAGAATAAGACGAAGAAGAACATAAATGAGAGGAGACAAAAATGTAGAGTAGACGAAAGAGTGTAGAGACGAGTTGATGGAATAGAGAGAAGAACAAAGATAGATGCACAGATGTAGAAAAGCTGAAAAGTGAAAAGAAAGAGAAAATGAAGAATAGGAAAAAAGTAAGTTAGGGAGATTGGCAGAAATAGATATACAGAATAGATGCAAACATATTTAGATAGATTGTAAGATTAAACAAAAGAGGAAGTGGGGCAGAACGCTGCCAACATTAAAGTAACAGTTACTGCTAGCAGTAAATGCACTTACAGTTGCTTATAGTGTCTGCTGGAAGTTGAACAACATGCGAGCATATGATTTTGTAAGGGAGCGATAGGAGGAAATTGAGAGAGAGAGAAAGGATGAAAGGGAAAGAGTTGAAGGGATAGGAATAAAGCCATGGAAATTAAGCGATGGAGGTAAAGAGATTGAGATTAAGGAATAGAAAAAGAGAGATTGAGATTAATATAGTGGATAGAGATTAATAAAGTGGCATAGGTTGAGAGTGACTAGAAAAAGATAATGAGAGAAGAGAACAGATTCACTGATAAAGAGAGAGATACAGAGACTCATGATCTTTCCTTACATACACAAATATTTCCAACTCTCTCACTCTGTGTCCATCTCTTTGTTATATGTTAAAAGAAAAGATATAAAAGAATAAGAATGGAAAATAACAATACAAAGACACGCAGAGAGAGTTATTAGGAAGATATTTTTTTCAACAGTCCAGCTACTTAACTTTCTATCACATTCCATATTACACTCTTTAATTATGGATCTAATTCAATTATAAATCTAATCAGAAAGAATTAATATACTTAGAATTAATATAATTACAATTGCTCCATTCACTTGTAATTATTTCCCACATTTTTTCTTATAACTACATTAAGTACTTTTAATTTAAAATTCTTCGAAGGGAATTAAAAAACGTAATTAAAGGGAAATTAATCAGCTGCACGCGCAGAGCTTATTTGCAGTTTGGGAATTATTGTGCTTAAATAGCGTCGCGTTTTTACGCCCAAAAACAATTCAGTCTGTCGGGATAATGCCGATGTTCGTATGATAATTAATATAACATTGTGCAGATCCTTTATGGATCTGGCGAAAGCCGCCGCTGCCGCGCGTTGCCAGGTTAATTGGATGTTGTTCCGTTAACCGACTTTTAATTATTGCATTTTTCACTTTCATTTTACACGCAAATATAAAAAAAAGAATTGCGAAAAGGGACGGGAAAAGGCAGCCTGGAAAAGCCGGCAGTGATTTGCACTTTTCCAGCTCATTAAAAGCGTATAATTTGTTAAATATTTATGGTGCTCTTAAATCTCTGGCGCCATCTTGCGGCCGTTCGGCAGCGGCTTCATTTACCTAATAAAATTACTGTCAATTAACGCGAGCGCGAGCAGGAAGAAGGACAAGGCAACAGCAGGCAGTCCAGTGCTGCCCAACCTTCTCTCTCTTCTCCCTTCTGCCACATTTATTTGGATTATTATTTACTTTACAGCTTAGCGAAATGGACAGAGAGAGGGGAAGAGCAAGACGAAACACGGAACAAGGTTGCAGACACAAACCTGGCCAAAAGCGTTGCCAATAAATTATGTAAACGGCTTAAGCCGACGGCGTCAGGTCACTTTCAAATGGCAGCGCATAAATCAGTGCAGCCGGGAGGGGGGAGGCGGTAAGAAGAGGGTCGAGTTAGGGGCGTGACTTCATTTGTTGAATTATGCGAGTGCATTAAGCAGCGCAATTAGGAAGCGAAAAACGTTGAATTTGTTAACAGAAGTGAAGTCTGATTTGTTCTTCCCCTCTCTCCACTACCTTCTTCCCTCCCTGCTTCCCTTCCTCGTCTCGCCATCCATCAAGCTGTCGCTGCAAGTGCTGCAACATTTGCTGTCATATTGTTTAATTACCTGATTCCTGTGCAATGCATCAAGCTGAGGGCAACTTTCGCGTGCCGCCTCAGCGCAATTTGTTGTAGTTCATGTGTGAACGACAGGGAGGGAGGGCAGAGGGAGTAGAGGGGGGTCATCGCGTGCCTGCTGTCGAGTGACGGCTGACGAGGCCTGGGCCATAAATGAAATCTGCTGCCACTTTGTCGCCCCATTGTTTAATAATGAAATTAAATCGCTTCGCTCGCAACTGATCCCTTTGCTGGGACCGCTTGCCTGCACCACCCCCCCTTTCCACGTTCCCCTTTCCCTCTCTGCACTTACTGCCCTAAGTGACCAGCGCCTTGCCCAGTTGTCAACGCGCTTGTTGACTTTTGACAAATGGCCAGGCCCATGGCTGGCGCCACCTACTTCCTGGCCAGGGCCCTCTGCTGCTGTTGCTCCTTGCTCCTCTGCCCTCTTTGGCTTTGATTTAGTGTGCCGCCAATGCAATGAGCAACATTTTGTACGACTTGTACAAATATTCGAAATGTGCTGCGGTTCGTTGCGCCAACTGTCAAGCAATCGCTCAACGTGCCCTGCCCGCGTACACGCGGCGTATGCGTAATTTGCTTTCAAAGTGAAATCGAATCTGTGCAAAGGCAAAAAAGTTGACTTTTCATTTTCATTTTGATTTTTCGCTATTTATATTTACCATTGCACAAGCTAATTGAATTAATTAAAGCGCATGATGCGTTTTTATTTATTTGCACAATTTCATAATCTAACGCTTTATTATTTCAAATGTTTTCAAATCTCTATACCCTGTAAATACTGAAAGGGACTCGAAGGGGGTATGCTTACTTTGTGTTTGAATGTGTTAGATGCAAAGGAAGGTGTGGCGTATAAAACTACATCAATTGTTGACTTCATTAAGTACAGTTTGTCATTTTTTCTGTCTTTGTGTCTGTATGAACGCGCTGATCTCAGTTGATATATATGCTATATAGATCAAATTTGGCATGCATATTTCTATGTAGTATATGCAGGTAACGAGCACTTCACATATTGAATGCCACGCCCACCGCCTTTTTAAATTGATATATAAAATTTCACTATGCTGTTTGAAGATGGAATTTTAAAGATACAGCTGCGTGCTTCAGCAGAAGCCTAGCTCCATATCTTATGAACATATTCTCCAAATTTAAACTCGATGGGACTATGAACATAGAAGTAATCAGTGAAACTATAACAATGGCTCCCGCACACAGCAAGATATGCCCTCTGTGGGAGAGAGAAAACAATAGAACGAATGCACAGTCTAGAATATTTATTACAGTCAAAATTAAGGGTTATATTGTCCCTAGGGTATCTAACTGTCGAGTGCTTTTAACTGCTAATTTTGTTACTTGTTTTAACTATTTTCTTTGTTGACAATTTTCGCGGGCTTGTTGATTTGCCTGGCTAATTGCATAGTTGCATTTTATGTGGCATAATTTGCGCAGCTATTTGTGTTTAATTTAATGTGCAAATGTCGAAATGGCCGCAGGAAGTGCCTTCCAAAAGGGCCGCAGGCAGCAAGCACGACTTGATTGTTGTTTTTGCGAGTCGAGTGCTTAAAGTGGTGCCCTGTCCTGTTGTTGTTGTTGCTGTGGCAACATAAAATAACAATTACGCAATTAATTGCAGCATTTAAATAATATTTAATGAAGCGCAAACAAAATGAAATGACAACAGCAGCAAAGCACATGGAAAACAATTACAGCACAATGGGAACCCACTCGATGTGGCAGTAGATCATCATCATCGTGTGTGTGTGTGTGTGTGTGTGTGTGTGTGTATGTGTGTAGTGTTCATCGATGAACCAGCTAAGCAAATCTTCAGTTTACAAGCCAGGAAAATGGAAAAACATTTCACTCTTTGCCACATAAATCTTATCCACTTAATAGACGACTGCATAATTTAACAGATAAACAAACAAACGAGTCGACACAGAGAGACCGAGCGAGAGAAACTATGAAAAAACAAAGGCAGAGCGAGAGGGAAGGGGGAGAGAGCCTTTCTGCACTAGTCGGGACCGGGCCAATGCTGGCCAAGTGGCCAACTGGGCAACTGGGCCGAAAGCAAAAGCTAATTGCCAAATACTAAATTACCCATTCAGCAGTAAAAACATTCCAAGAGCCTCACAACGTGCCAAGCTGTAAAGCAAACAGCACCAGCTCAGTCTAGAGCAGGACAACAAGCTCATGAAAAAAGTGAGCAAGAGAGAGAGAAAGACTCTGCATGGACCCGTTGAAAGCCAGCTACCTACCCCCTCTCTCTCTCTCTCCCTCTGTGGTGTAAAGCGTGGCAGGCGGCAAATGCTGGGCAAATATATTTCGAATTTTGCTGTCAATGCGAAAAAATCGTGAATGCCGATGGAAGTCCTATGGGTCAAGAGGGTAGCGGAAGGCAAGCGCACCATGTTGTTGTTGTTGTTGATGGCAAAAACGAATGGGCTGCAAGTAGCTGGATAACTGTGTGAAATGATTCCAAGGCTCCAGCAGGACCAGACGGGGGAAAAAAAATCGAAGAAAATTAACAATTTACTTGAGTTTGAGTAGCTGCTGAGTGTATGAGGAGTGTATAAGGAGTGTATAAGGAGTGTAGAAGGTATAGAATGCAGTGAAGAAATGTCCATCGAAAACAACTTTCGGGCGATTTTTATACCAATAATGACTAGCTTTATTAACTAAAGTCAAAAAATTAAAATTTTAATTTCCGACAAATTTCGATATTTTTTGACGGTGGATTTTTGTCAATAAAATGGAAATTTTCACAATATTCAATTTTGAAATATTTCGTTTTTTTTTTTTTTTAATATTTTTTACAATTGTCAATTAAAACCAGAACTTTCGATAATATTATGATGACTATGCTTCTTCAACTAAAGTCAAAAAATCAAAATTTTAATTTTCGACAGAATATTTTATTTTTGTGTGACCTTGACGATGAATTTTTCTCGAAAAAATGGAAATTTTCAACATTTGATGATTTTGTTGGAAAAATATGGGTTTTTGCTGCATTTTCCAGGGGGTTTTTTGCGGGGGCGGTGGGCGTGGCAGCCATTATTTGAAATAAACTTTATCTGCGCCAGGTATACAGAAACCTTCATGCCAAATTTGGTATCTCTAGCTTTAATAATAGCTGAGATCTGGATCTGGAGATCCGGACACCCGGACAGACAGACAGACATGGCTTAATCGACTCGGCTAGTGATCCTGAGCAAGGTCTCCTACGCCTCCTTCTGCCTGTTACATACATTTGCACAAAGTAAGTATGCCCTTTTTTGACCATTTTCAATGGTCGAAGGGTATAAAAATATTAAAAGATGTCAACTCTTAAAGCTATTATAGATTTCTATTAACTTTTCTAAGTTATTTCCCTGCCCGTTCCTTTTGACAGTTATGCTGAAAAGTATCTGCACCTCTGTTTACTGTTTGTATATTAAAGTGACAATATTCAACTCCACATTTCAGCTTTCTTCAAACTTTATCTCAGCGTTTTGCCAAACAAGTTGTTGCCCCTAAGCTTATGCTGTTGTGAAGTTTCAGTTTCACTTCGACTCATATCGCATATTAGTTTTTCCTCATAACCTGTAGACACACATTTTGATCATCAGCTCGACAAGTTTTTGGGGCGCTGAAGGGCGCTTCACACGTTGCTTACATGGAAAGCGGTAAATGGAAAATGGGAAAATGGAAAAGTAGTTTCAAGTGCAGTTTGAGCGAAATACAATATTATAAGCAATGCGAAATGGGGCTGCCATTTCGGTCATTTCCGTGCGGGTGTCTATGAGAGTGTGCAAGAGAGAGGCACTGTCTGTACGTGTGTGTGTGTGTGTGTGTGTTTGTGAGTGTGTGTAGGTTCTTTTCAGTTGGCAGTGGCTGAACGGCTCGGCGCTTCCGTTTGTCAACGAGTTGCGGAAATGATGATAAAAAATGGCAGCCACAGCTGCAGCTGCTGTCGCTGTTATGTGCATTGGCATGTGCCAAAGGGAGACAGGGCGAGAGGGAGCTGGAGAGCAGAAGAAAGGGGCTGGGGTAGAGTAAGTGTATGTGAGTTTGACTTAGTAGCCGTGCCCGAGGCGAGGCGAGGCAACTGCTCGAGTACAGCTAAAATTTCATTGCACTCTGCTCGTGCTGCTGCTGCAGCGACTACTTAGCACAAGTGGCCCCCAAAGGCAGGCAGCTGTAGGCAGTGGGTGTGGCACTTACAAAGCTTTAACTTGAATGCGCTCTGTGGATAAGTGAAGGAGCAGCCCCAAGGAGCCGCAGCAGCGCGTCTGCTGGAGAAGTCACAGCCCAAGACAGCTGCTCATTTCCGCACGGGGCTGCACGATGACTTGACAGCAAATGCTGGGCAAGTGTACCAAAGGGGGGAGAGAGGGAAAGGGAGTACTCATATGATGCTAAGGGGAGGGAAGCAGGGGGGAGGGGCACTGCATAATAAGCAACTAAGACAGCTTAGAACTTGTGGCCATGTCGCCCGAACTGTTTGCACAGTTGGCTTTCGGGTTTCGCCAGCCATGACAGGCACTTTCGAATGTCCTCCCCCTCCCCCTCCCACTGCTGCTCCACCCACAGCTACACACACGACTGCCACAATAAATGTAAAGTGCTGCCGAGTGCGAGAGAGAGAGAGAGAGAGAGAGCGAGAGAGAGAGATGGCCATACATGCATAGATTATTACCTGCCACTTGCCACTTGGCACCTTCAGCTTTTTTCAGCTTCTTTTTTTAGCTTTTTCTACAACTTTTGGACGAGTTTTTCCACGATTTTTCCTTTGCACATTTCACTTCAACGGCGCAGAGCAAGAGGGTGGGGAGGGGGGGAGGGGAGGGGAAGCTAGAGCTGCCAACACATGTTGAAAAGTTTTCGCTTCGTTTTTGTGACATGAAAATGCTTTGAATCCATTCAACGAGACACGATTGCATAGGGGCGTTGGAAGCAGGAGAGGAAGGGAGGGGGCAGTGGGCATGGCTGATCCCCTTACTGCAAAAATTAAATTTGGCAGCTGGCTGCCGTTCTCTTGTTGTTGTTGTTGGCGACTAATTGACATGTTGCACGCGCGCCTAGACAAAATCGAAGCGATCAGCAGAAGTAGAGAGAGAAGAAATCAGAGGCAACTCTAAGGTGTTGCCAGGTGCAGACAAATATTTAAAGATTCAAGACATTTGCCTGTGACCCTTGTACTCCTGACCCCTGACTCGTCGTCGCAATCCTTGACTGCTAATGCTGCCACTGCTGCTGCTGCTGGGGCATTTGCCACCACTCAGCGAGGCAACCACATGTGGAAAATCTAACAGAGATTTGGCTTTGAATGCCATGTTAATTACAGACAGGAGCAGTCCAAGACGCAGGCAGGCAGCAGCAGGGGGAATAGGGTGTGGGCGTAGTGTGGGATAGGGGGCAGGGGGGAAGTGTAGCGTCTGCTGTTGTGGGAGCCGCACTAAGCTGCGGCATTAGTCGGCCACGAAGCGAGTTCCATTGCAGCCAGGCAGAGAGCACTTAATGCCCTCGGGTGGAGCCAGTTTCCCAGTCTCCCTTGCCCCTGCACCTATTCCCTCTTCTTGACTACTCCCTTTCCTCCAGCTGCCCCCGCCCGCGTCCATTTCCTTTTCCATTCAGTGAGCAATCAGCTCAGGGCTCAGCGCTGAGCCGAGCGAACTGTGAGCGAAGGAAAGAGTGAAAGGAGCATGGAAGGGGAGAGGGAGGGGGAGCTGGAGAGGGTGTTGAAGGTGAAGCCCCCTACGAGCACTCGCAATAATGTTTATACGTTTTAAAACCACTTGGCAGAGCTGTGTGCGACTCTTCTCTTCGACTTGGGCTCGTGTACAATGGGCAACGGTTATCAAAAGACAGCAAAACATGATGGCGTTGCCAGAGATATAGAGACGGAGAGAGAGAGAGAGAGAGACAGCACTTGTGTGCAAACGTGAGCTTAACTGACACACAATGGCAAATTGCAAGTTGTTTCAGCTCTTAGGCTTCTCCTTGCTCCTCCTCTTCTTCTTCTTCTTCTTCCTCTGCTTCTTGTCGTTGTCGACTTTCGCAGGATTTCTAGTTTTAATCTCATAACTATAAAATGTTTATCTCTGATTCCGAGTGACAACGCAAGTTCATCTCTGGCTGATAAATAAATTAATCTGTTTTTCAGCTAACACACTCAGTTTGAGCTTAACGCACGGAGTCAGCAGCTCTTTGCAACAAAATGTTGAACTCAAGTGTGGGAAAGGTGCTCGGATTTGATTCAGCTTGAAGTCTATTGATGAGGGATTAAAGGGAAGTTGATTTGGAATGAGTTTGTGATGTGAAATGTGAGTTTTGATTCTTAAATATAGTTTGTATTTAACTGAAGACTAACTTGGGAGCTGTGGGAATATGATTAAACTTCCTCTTGTGCTCTGCACAGTCAACTTTATATGGATCAGTTTTGATTATAGTTTATAGAAAGCTTAAAAGTTTTTGGGCTCTGGAATCTTAGTTTCATTATGACTATATTTAAACTTTATTTAAAGCTTACAATGCAACAAAATTTTTAATAAAATCCCATTAAATTTAAATGATAAAAATAATGTAAACGAATTTATTTACCGCATATTTAATAACAATTTCCTCAAGAACTTTCAGCGACTTCCATCCGTAATTCTCTTTTCCTTACCTCGTCTTTGGTGTCTGAAATTCTTTCGTTTTTGTAATTTCAATTTTATTATATTTGTAACTTAATTTAAAGCTTAACGTATAAAGACACTAAAGTATTTGGTAAATGTTTTTTTGAATTGTAGTGCAGTTTGAAGTGATAATAATAATGTTATATTGCAGAAGGATTATTATTGAATAGAACTTCATCTTCCCGCTTATTCAATAACAATTTCACCTAAGGTTCATACCTTATTCTCTCTTCCTTTTCTTTCCTTTCCTTTCCTAATTACACCATATGCCTGCACAGCTTTCACTTCATAAAATAGACATATCCCAGGCACACCTTGAGCCGGACACCTGCCTAGAGTTGCTCAATCCTTAAAGCGCACAACTTTCAATTGCCTGTGTGTGTGTGTGTGTGTGTGCTGGGAGCGCGTGTGTTTTATTTATGGGCCGTGCTTGACTTAATGATTCCCGCCCCGCAGCTCAGTCTCCATGTCAATCGTGGACACCTCGACCCCCTGCTCATCTCCTACTGGGGGGTTCTTCTAGGATAGTGCGTCGGCAGAAGACAAAGCGAATTGTTGAGTCAAAGGCGTTGAGGGCACTTTATGAGCTGGTCGGGCTGGGGCTCCTTGCCTGGTTGCCCATGGCCAGCCGCCTGGGCAATCACTGTGCAAATCCGGGCCCATTGAAATCAATAAAAGTTAACGGCCTGTGCCGAAGAAGGGGTGAGAGAAAGAGAGGGAGAACGAAAGAGGCAAAGACACGATTGATGCGCCATAAAAGTCGCAATTGAAGCGCACGCCCCGCAGCGCCAATGTGCTCGGTTGACCAAAGACGAGTCCCAGACAGCGGATACAGACTGGGATTGGGATAGTCAGCCAGGACAGGACAGGCCTGGACAGGACAGGGTAGACAGAACAGGAGAGATGGGGAGGGACTAGACAGAAATGGATTTTCGACTGCGGGCAAGTGCGGAAGTGCGTCATCATAAAAGCTTTCACGGCGCAGTGGAAGTTTCATGCGGCGCATAATTTATCATTTAACTGCTTAATAGTTCCGTTAGATTGAAAATTGTACAAAAAGGTCAATAAATTGTCCAGCGAGCGAGGGAGCGTCTAATGGTCGCAACCCTGCCCAAAGACGAGACCGAAACGGAACCCATCGGAAGCTTCTGCCTCTGCCTCTGCTTCTTCTTCGTCTGTTTGCCTTGTTGCGGCGACGGCTGCGGCGCCTCGTTCGTCACACTTTTGACTAATGGCCTGGGGACCTGGACAAGCACATGGACAGCAGCTGAGGTGAGCACAGGTGAAGGCAGGGAGGGCGTGACAAATTCACCTGCCAAACGAACGGGCTGGCCCTGTCGATATTTATGACGAGCTGGGAGTCGACACTGAGTCGAGACTTGACTTGACTTGACTTGGCCTGAGTGAAGCTGAAACTGAAACTGGCCCAAGGTCGTCGAGGGGTGCGGAGGGAAGTTACGGCGACTGTCAAGGCATCAATTTTCTTCTTGCATCTCTTCTCTTCCTTTATCTGGCTTCGCACCTAACCTGAGATCTGAGTTCCTCCGCTGTCTGGCCTCCATCTAAAATGATATGTTGTGTAATCTATGGGCATGCGACAAGTCAATTCCTTTATTCGTTTCTTCGTTTCTTTTCTCTTTTTTTTCTCCAGTCTCCAGTTTGTTATTATGGCAGTCAACGAAATTTATGAACTACACATCCGTTTTGTCGCTCTCTGTTTACTTCGGCTGCAGCTTCCGGCTCTGACTTTGGGCAACAACGTCTCGCTGCTTCCCCTTCGCCTTCCCCTCCCCTTTCCTTTCAATTTCCCCTTCTCACTTTGAGGTTGAGGCAGCACGTGCTTCACATGCCAAACTGAAGTTCGGTCGGGAGGCCTGTTGACACCTGTCCCACAAAGGTGGGCTACCTACATACGGTGTTTAGTTTATTGTTCACCAAGTTCAGCAACTTAACCCTTAGTTGCTGACCTGTGCACAGCTTGCTTCGAAGCTTTGGGATGCTTCATATATTATTATATTAACTAAGTTTGAAATGTATTTACTTAGAATTGATTTGACTCTTGAAATGTAATTCTATGGGAACTAAATTTCAATTTATTTCTTAGAAATATACGGGTCTACCTGGCTTCTTTTGCTGCAAACTATTTATAAGTTTTAATGGAGAAAATAGGTAATCAAACCAAACTATCGTATAATTGTCATAGCAACTATCGGTCAATTTTTGCTATTTCTTAAGAAATCGTTACCAAACTCAGAGCACGTTTTTTTCTTGATGCTTGTAATATATCCCGGAAATTTCACGAAAATCTGATCAATATAACATATAGCTAGTCAAAGCAAAAATTGGCAGAAATACTCGTAATGATGTTGCTTAATTTATTAAAACTATTATAATTTAAGATGTATATGCTTATCAAAATTAACATAAATCCAAGAAATATTTTATTATATTTGTAAATTTTAGTTGATTTTTTTCTTTAGGTTTAAGGTTAAGATTCTGCTACAAAGTCAATGCGTTCATCAATCAGAACTCTTAAGCTTGAAACGGTATTTTAATATACTTGAATATATAATTTATTCTTAAATACTCTACATAATATTATATACTCATAACAAGCATAGGAATAATCGAAAAATCTAAATTTTATTTATATTATTTAAATTTCATTGTCTTGAATTTCACACACTTGGGCCACGCATGGGTTAAGCACAGTCCTCTTTCTCTCCTCTCTCTCTGTCAACAGTCGCCAGAGCAGGCTTGATCTGTGGCTAGTTGGCCAAATCACTGCAGAGCAGCACAAGAAGCTACAATGAAGTTGAGCCGACGAGGCAGTCATGGCAACAATTTGTCCACAAACCAAGCTGAAACGGGCTCAAGGACAAGCAAAAAGAGAGGGAGAGGGAAGAGAAAGGAGAAGGGGCAACTGATGTGCTGCCGACTTGTTGGGCCAACGGATGCGCTACTTTTTTCACTCGCTCTGCCAGCGAAAGCGTGTGCGTTATGAGTGTGTGTGTGTGCTATGTGTGTGTCTGTGTGTGCTATGTGCATATGTGTGTCTCTGTGTGTAGGCGTGTGTGTGCGGCCGTTTGATTGCAAAGATTTACGACATAACAATTTATGGAATGACGAAATGATTTCCTGTGTTTTTACGAGACGAGACGAGCACGAGCACCAGATGAAGGGGCAAAACCCGGAGGGGGCGTGGCATGCCGAGGAGGCGCGGGCGTACTGAAGCGAAGCGGCCCACGCACGCGCTGCCCATTGCCAGCGCACGCCTTTGCAATATCATTTCAATCAATTTCAAGTCAAGGATTTTTCGTAGTTGCCTCTCTCCTGCCCCCTTTGATTGAGGCGCCTCCCACAGCAACAGCTTCCTCGCCTTGCTGGAGGTGCCAGGAATAAAATTAAAACGTCAGCATGTGTGGCATATCGCGTGTGTTTATGTGTGTGTGTGTGTGCGAGTGTGTGTCGAACTAGTGTGCGTGCTGCTGCCGATATGTACGATATATAATGATATACACGCCACGTACATGCATCATCCCAGCCAGTGCCGTGCCTAGTCCGGCAGTGAGACTAAGGGAGAGCAAGTCAAACAGGAAGAGAGAGGAGGAAAGGAAGAGAGGGGGCAGAGTCGCAGCCCCGTTGCCAGCGGAAGTTCAATCGAATTTCAACGGAAATTGCCGACATTTCATGAGGTGTGAAATGATTTTATTACATCATTACGTGCAGAGGCGCCAAAAAAAAGAACGAAACTCTTGCTCTCTCCCTGTTCCGCTCTCCCTCTCTCTCTAGCTCACACATGTATGCTCGCCCCAGTCGACAGTTACCCTGTTAACTGCCTTCGTTCCTGCCTCCCTTTCTCTCTTTCCGCTTAAAATCACAACTGCTGCGCTGCTGCTGCTGTTGTAGCTGACTTTGCAACAGCGTTGCATGTCGACATTTAATTATGGCCACGTAACTGTCCGCCAAGTGCCCAGCCAAAGGGACATAGAGAGGGAGGGGGGAGAGAGAGAAAGGGCAGAGCAATCCGACACAGCTTCGTCGTCCGTGGGCAAGTACAGTGAATAATGATACTGAATAAACTAAAGAGGCAACTCAACTGGATGAAAATCTCTTAGAATTTTAATATTTCGATGGGGGAAGTCTAAATTATTAGTATGCGAATTAAATACCAAATTAATACTGCCCTCTATTAATCACAGGTTTGCGAATAAAATACCAAATTGATATTGCATTGTCAATTCAACAAAATAAGTACCCAAAAAACAAAAAATTAAAGTACGCAAAAAAAGAAAGAAAATCGGTAAGAAATAAATTTCAAAAATACTCAAAAATCACCGAGACAATATAATAAGTATACAGAACACTTTTTGATATTGTTTATAAAATTTTGTAAGGAAAGAAAATATTAAATCACATTAAAAAAAATAGTTTAGTTTAGTTAAAAAAAAGTTTATCATTTATAAAAGTTTTCAATGCGAAAAATACTCAAAAAATAAGTTATACTAATTTTAAAACCTTTTAAACCCAAAGTAAATGCATAAAAGACATCTTTAAATACTGCAAATACTTCCAAAAATACTAAAACTATTTCCAAATAAACCAAAAAATAAAAATACTTAGCTATTGGAATCTGAATCTGCAACCTTTCTATTTTTCATTCTTAATTCCTTGTAAAACTTTTTGAGCTGCTGCTAAAATCTGTTCTAAAATCCCACAATGTGGCACTGCAGTATATACTGGAAATACAACAGCTGTAAGTGCATTCGTAACAGCAGATGAATAAATATTCATTTCTATTCATAACCCTCGAATTGTTTTCGCTCGCATGCTAAAACAGCAAAGCGCATTGTAGCATAAAATCCACACAGGGTCAACCTGGTCCCGTGCATATTAATGTTGCTCTAAGGTTTAGGATTTTTCTGTTATACTGTTTTTATTTCATCTGCTGTTAGTAGAATGGAATATGAAATAGAGAATCGAATTAGAATGAACTAGTTTAGTAATATGAGTTTATATTTCTTTTATTTAAAAATTGTTTTATATGTTGTTTGATGAAGTATAGAAATATTAATGTTGTTCTAAGGTTTAGGATTTTTCTGTTATACTGTTTTTATTTCATCTGCTGTTAGTAGAATGGAATATGAAATAGAGAATCGAATTAGAATGAACTAGTTTAGTAATATGAGTTTATATTTCTTTTATTTAAAAATTGTTTTATATGTTGTTTGATGAAGTATAGAAATCGATTGATTTTAAGAATATTTCTAGTATTGTCTGGTATTTCTAGAACTGCAGTCTGTTCACCTTAGGCAGTGCTTACTGTTGCATGGCATTCGTCAGCGCGGTCAGTCGCCAGTTTTGGGCTACTCTGTGTGTGTTGTGTTTTTTCCCTCCGTACACTCAATCAAGTTGATTGGTTGCAGCCAAATCAGAAAGCCTTCAGCCTCCGCTCGTCTCTCCTACTGCTGCCGCCCCCCTTAGCCTACGCCCCTGGTCGTCAGCAGCCACTTATCGAGCCGCTCAGTGCAGCAAGTAGACCTCATTTCTCATCTGCGGACATTATTTTGAGAGTGTGTAGGTGACTGTGTGTGTGTGTAGTGTATGTGTGAATATGTGTGTCTGTATATAAATTGTTGCTGTTGTCGTTTCGTTTGTTGTTGCTTCTCTCTCTTTAGCTGCTGCAGACTGGCAACCGCAGACACTTTTGCAATTAGAGCGTAATTATTTAATAAACCAAATATGCTAAATGTGTGTGTGTGCCAGTGTGTGTGTGTGTCAGTGTGTGTGTGCTAGCGAGTGTGTGAGCTTGTCGAAAAGTCAATGGGATGATTGAACGAGCTGCCAGGCAGGCAGTGCCAGCCCCAGAATTATTGAAAAGCCATCGAATGAAACTAAATGACGAAGCACCTGCCCGATGACTGAACGCAAAATGGCTGCCAGGTGTATCTGTGTGTGTGTGAGTGTGTTGGTGCTTTGGTTAGTTAGTGAGCAGCGAGTTGTTTGCCTAATTACATTTTGTAAATGTTTAGTTGTTGGCCAAATGACACGAAATGTGAATTTCCAATGTGAGTGGGCGAGCAACAACAACAAGAGCAGAATAACGAAGAGAGATGGGACGGAGCAAAGAGAGATGGGGAAACGGAAAGGATTCGTTATGTTGCCGATGCTGTTTTGATGGCCATGAACAGGATATGACAGCTTTGCCATGGAAATTGAAATGGAAAAGTGCAAATTCATATACAAACAGTCGTATATTCATACATAGCTAGATTGATATATCGATACATATATTATATAACAGTATTTAGTTCGATAGTTCAGGTGCATTGGTAAAGTGCTGGGTATTTTAGCGGTTTAACTGGGGGCTTTGCAAGTGCAAATCAAAATAAATTTGCATAAAAGGAAAAGCTTTAAGAGCGCGTGGCAGCGCATTAAATACTAAAAAATGATCCGATTTTTATATATTGAAATGCGCATATCGGTTATTACAGCATGTGTCGGATAAAATGCGGCGACATTTGAGGGAAAATTTATGGCAATGATGACAATGCAATACTCTTTTAAATTTTATCATATTGTAGTATATTTGAAGGGGAATTGTCAAATAAAATCGTAAAATCTATCGATAATGATTAAAAGTAGTGCAACTATATATACTAACGATGGTGATAATCACTAGTTCTATAAATTAAGTTTGTATATGTATGTAAATATATACACGTATTTCACAAGAAGTTAAAAACCATAATCAATCGATAACTAAAATGATAACTATCAATTATTATATGTACATTTCGCAAAATTTTAAATACCAAAAGTCATCGATAACTTATTTTTATATTTACGATAACTATCGATAACATTTCAAATACAATACAACACCGATTACTTACTATCGATAACTATCGATAACACTTCCACATTTCATTTCCGTCATGCATACTTCACTGCATTGTGAATACCTTAGTACTACCGATGATTCACATTGTTATCGATATCATATCGATAGCACTCTCCGTCCTCTCTCCGTCTTCAGCATTTAAATTTCGATTTAATTACTTCTTACTCTTCTGAATTTCAATATGTACATTCCCCCCGCTGCACGTCCTTCCACTCCCCCGCATGTGGCACACTCAGCAGTGCATTTGGTAGTACTAATTGAAGGTCGCGAAAAGCATTGCATACTTCGCAGCACTTTGGGCCAGGCGACGCGCAGCACTCGCGGCTGCTGCTGCTGCTTGTCAGTCTTGCCTGGTTGACAGTTCTCAGACTCGTGTGCATAATTCAAGTTGTTGCACATGCCACAAATGACACTCGAGCGAGCGGCAAGCAGGATAGCAGAGCCTGTCAGCCAGGCAGGCAGGCAGTCAGGAGGCAGGCGACTCTGGCACGCCAGGACGACCGACAGCTAAGTGTCCTTGGCGCGAGCGCGCAACATGAAAGCGCAAAAAGGGCGAGTGAAATTAAATTAAAACGAAATGCACGCAAAGTGCCGGGCAACATGTGCCGAGTGCTTTAGGCCGAGAAAGGGCTGCCGAGTGTCGGAGGGGGGGGCGAGAGCGGGCCCGGGCCAGGGTTGCCATATGCATTGTAATTAAGCAATCAATGGCATAATTATCGCCACATGAGAGTCACTCGATTTATTAACACGCCCAGAGCGCACAACGTGAACGACAATTTTGTAATTTAAATGCTCGACAACAAAAGACCACAAAGGAGCCAAGGGAAAGAGAGAGAAAGAAAGAAAGAGAGAGAAAGAAAGAGAGAGAGAAAGAGAATAAAGGGAGATGGCAGGCTAGCAGAGACTGATACAGAGACAGAGTAATGTCTGTAGGTCGCACAGAACTCTTACAATAAATGGCTACAATTCGATTCAATTTCAGGCAACTCATAAAGAATTTAAGGCAAAGGAATATAGCTTGCTAGAAACTGCAGCATTTATAGCACAGTTGTTGCCATAAATTAAAATTAAGAGAATAAAGCTAAAGAAATGTGTGATATATCAAGTGTGAGTTGAAAGTGGAAATTTTTTGAAATTAAATCGACAACAAAGCAGAGCAAAAGTGAAAGACATCAAAGAAGCGAAAGAGAGAGAGAGAATGAGGCGGAAATAGAAACAGACGAAGAGGGGAGAAACTGAGTGGGAGAGTGAGAGTCATAAAGGAAAACGCCCTCGGGTCGTGCAAAAATAGTCGCGACACAAAGCAGCCAAAGAAGTGCAGCAAAGTGAACGTTGAATGAATGTGACGGGGAAAGTGAACCCAAAATGAACTCGAGACAAAGTCACAAACCACAAATTGAGGTTAGGGTTAACCTGCTCGAAACAGAAGCCAAATAAGTCAATTGCCGAAACCTGCGATTTCAATTTCAAATTGAACCAGCGAATTTCAAAACACTTTCCATAATTGCCTCACCCGAGAGGATTCTTTATAGTTTGATTCCCTTTCAGTCGATATAAATTTGTTTATTAGCATTGAAGTATTTATTTCCTAGAATTTAAGTCTTGAATTTCCGCTGCCATCAAATTTCGCTTAGCTCGCACCGACCTCGTTTATCATCTGTGCTAATTATAGCTCAGCTTGGCAGCTCAGCGGAAATTTGACCCCATTCAGTTTGGCCGCTGACCCGGCAGTCGATTGATTTTCCTAAAGGGTTTTCCTTTATCATCTCTCTCTGTTCTGCGCTGTGCTCTTTCTTGAACAGTTTCCGAACATTTGGATGCCATAAAGGCGGATAATAAAAAGAAAATGAGACTCAGCCACGCGTTGCAGCTTAGACAGCAGAGATGAGCAGCAGGAGGAGGAGGAGGAGGAGGAAGGGGAGGAGGCATTCAATTTGATGACAATTCCGCAGATGATTTGCCGGTTGCCTCAGCTTTTGGCATTTTTTAATATCCCATGACTTGGGTATTTTTCCGATTTATCTGTGTGTCTCTGTGTGTGTGTGTGTGCGGGTTATACAGCTCGTAAAAGTAGAACTGTAGCAGCTGAGCTCGTCGCTTTGATGTCGCTTTGGTTTCAAATGCTCCCCCTCGCTTCGACCTCCTGGCGAGCGCAACAATAACAATTTCAGCATTCCAAGCCGACTGCAACCCTTCAGATGCATTTCCCCTCTCTCTTCCTCTCTCTTTTCCTCTCTTTCTCCCTCTTTTATTTCTGTGCCGTCATCTAATCGCATAAATCGCCAGGAATGCGTAATAATCTAATCGTCATAATCTGCCTTCAAGCAAATCTCCACATGGAATAAGGACGAGCCAAAGCAGAACAAGTGCGCATACAGTAAAGTGGGGTAGAGCTAAGGGAAGGCAGGGGGAAGGGGAGGTGGAGGCCTTAGCCTACTTATGACTTGGCTGGGAGTTAAATTGAATTATGCGCCCATCTCGTGTTTGCAATTTTTAAATGCTTTTGATGACATTTTTATACGAGCTACGGGTAGCCCCATTTCCTCCCTCTCCTCTCTCAGTTCACCCCTCTGCATCTAAGTCTACCCGTTTCCGGTTTATTTATGTGCGGCTTTTGTGCTGCTTATGACTTAAGCACCGTCGGGGGAAATCACTTGAATTGCTCTGCCAGGACATCGAAAAACAGTGCGAGACGCCGCCAATTGCGCCATATTGTGGATTATGCGACTCACGAAACGGAGTTCAGCAATCCTCAAATGAAAGCAATAGGAATTAACGGGTATTTGATATGTACGATAAAGGAATAATGTTTGGAAAATTTATTGAAATTATGGTAAATGGAATAATGACACATTTATGGGGTGTTTTGAAAGTTTTGTTATACGGCAATGTTGGGAAAATGATTCAAAAACTGGAGAAGGGTAAAGGAAATTAGAGAATGTAATAGATATTGTTGTAAAGTTCTGTGCCAGAGCACAATTTAAGTTTGTTAAATGATTCAATTGTGCAATAAAATATTGAAATCAATATTAAATTTCTATTTCTTAACAATTCTGATATATTTCAACTTTAGAATTTAGCAATATTTCCTTAAATAATTCTACTGAACTTCACTTGCTCGTGGCTTTTCCTTGTATTCCTTCTGCGGCTGTCAGTTCTTCACTCTTTCACTCTTAATTTGCATCATGTTCTCTCTCTGTACATGTTGTCCATGTCAATTAATCTTGTTGCTGCTCTCCTTTTGTTGGAATTTGCAAAATATGTTCGTTTTAACTGAACCGTTTTCACAATTAATAATTGCGTGATTTTCGATTTACTACGAAATTTGCAATTTTCACGCAGCGCTTGGGGCCACAGAACAAAACAGATCAGAATCATATCATATTATTTTGTTGCTGTTTGCGAGAGTTGATGTTCAAGTTGTTGTCGTCGTTTTAGATTACAAAGCGTGGGGCAACCCTACACCCCACATGGACAGGGTAATTGGTATGTGCCCCTTTCTTTCCTTTGCTTTCCCCCCGCCTCGCTTCAATTTGCTGTTCGACTGTTTGAGTTGCATTGATTTGTTGACTTTAGCGCTTGCAGCTAATCGAAAACAAATGTACAGCGAGTGAGAGAGGGGGTGAGAGGAAGGTAGATGTATAGAGTGTATATGTATGTGTGCGTGCAACAAAAGGACTCTTGCAACGCGTTGATTTTGGCTCATAATTAACGCAAAACTTTTGGGAAATTGGCAAACGGACAAATTGACAAAATGAATGCGACAGACAGAAAGATACAACAAACTGACAATTACCTTTGTGTGCACAGTGCAAGAGTGTGTGTGTTGGTGTGTGTGTGCCACTGGCATTTTAAGTGCATGTGTGTGAGTGTGTGTGTGTGTGCTGCTTGTTTGTTGTGCTGTGGCATTCAGCCCGGCGGCCATACGCGAGTTCAGGCAAATGTCCTCTGCGGTTTTATTATTGCAATTGAGATGAAAAATAAATATTTCAATTACCGCGCAAACACACACACACAGAGCAGAGAAAGGAACAAGCAGGGCAGGAGAGGGGGGAAAGGAGGAAGGGAGAGTGTGGGGGGGGGGCTGTCCAAATAGACAACACGACAAATACAAAAATTCAATTAATATGCTAAAAGTAAATTGATATTTGCATTCATTGAATTCACATTATTCGCCGCATTACATAATAATGCTAAGCCCCTCGCACCCCGCACCCCTTCTCCCTTGCACCGGCAACCACAGAGCCAATGAATAATATATCTATAAGTGGCAAATAACAACGGTAAACGGAACAACAACAACAACAACTTTCGTGTTAACCGTATTCACATTGGCAATTTAATTTCATATTTGTTTGTTGCACATTTCGCCAAGCTTTCCACTTTCAGTCGCTGTCGCAGTCGCAGTCGGCGTCGCTGTCGGCGTCGCCTCGTTGACGCAGCGCATTTTAATCGAATTAAGCTAATTGCCATATGAAAAGCAGCTGCGCTGCGCCGGAAAACTGATTGAAAACTGATGGAAATTGCAATGCAAATTGCTAATGTCGATTGCGATGTTTGCACGTGCGCCATCGAATTATGAAAGTTCTGCCCGGCAGACACCCCCTCGACCCCCCCCACTGCGAGAAACGGTTTCAAAACTGTAAACTTATATATACTTATAAAGGATGTTCCCAGCAATGCATTTCACTCTGTTTCCATTGTGCAGGCAATCATAAATTAAAGATGCTTCAGCAGATTGCCAAAGATGCAATCAACAGCAATGTGGGTTGTTCCAGAAAGAAGTTTCGAGTGGGTTTCATTATGAAAACAAGCATAAATGTATGAAGAATGTTTTTAGAGAAGGATTGGATACTTTAAACTTACTTTGGGCTGCTTAAAAATTGGAATAACAGTAGCGGAAAGTAGAAAATAAGATAAGTTTTTTATTTAAATGATTTGGATAGGACACGATCTTTTTTTGCTAAGATTGAGAAGTTTAAACTATAATAAGTATGGGAATAAAAAACGATGTTTCTATTGATAAGGTAACATAAACATTTTTAGCATGTTTCATAAAAAACGTTTTTCATTTATCAAAAAGCCTCTTCATACGTTCCCCTTAAATTAGAAAAGTTTTTAGAGTTTTTTAAGGTGTATTTTAAAGATATGATTACGAAAGTATTTTAATTATCATGATTTGCATATTTATAAAAATATCTATCACTTCATGAATTATCAGTTTACTTCTTATTGCAAATCCTATTCTCAGCTCTTTTCACCTCTCACCTTTCCTTTCCCATGTTGAAATTGCAGCGAAAGCGTTTAGAGGAAACTCCCAGCAGAAACTAGTTGAATTTCTTTAGTTGATCTGCTTAGGTTGCTGTCATGCATGACAGAGAGGAGGAAGAGTGTGGGCAAGGGGGAGAGGGGCAGGGAGTGAGAAGCTAAATCCGTTTGACTCGCTCTATTGAAAGCAAATATTTTTGCAAATTACATTTGATGGTTGAGGCCAAAAGACGCGACTGCCTCGCCACGCTCGCCTCTCCCGCTGCCCCTCTACCCCCATCCCCTTAACCCAGTCGCCATGGGTCTTCGCTCTATACTCGCCAATAGCAAGTTTTCCCATTTTCCATTTCCAATTTCCCATTTGCCAAAGCAGAGAATACATGACGCTCCTTTGCCTCCCCCCCCTGCTTGTCCATTGCCAAGCAATTTGTTTGATTAATTTGACTAGCAGCAGTAGCATTAGAGCGAGATAGCAAATGAGAGAGAGATAGAGAGAGAGGGGGAGGGGGGAGAGGGTGCACAGAGTTCAGAGCGACCTTCATTATGTAAATTGTATGCGAAATTTAAATAATCATCTGCAATTTAAATGCAGAGCAACACTTTCCTCTTGTCTTCGGTGTTCGGTGCTGTTCTCTGTTTCTGTTCTGTTGTGTTCTGTCTTGGGCCTCGCAAAGCCTCGACAATTAATCGACGCCGACGTCGGCAGCATCGTAGCCGGCCTGGAAATATGCCAAATGGTGCGCCTTATGGTTCATTTTCATTTTCTATTTCAGGTCTCTGAGATAATATCGTATAATATAATATCGGCAGCGAAGCTGCTGGCATTAACTGCCTGCCACACAGACAGAGACAGAGAGCAGGACAGAGACAGAGACAGAGAGGAGCACAGAGACACAGCTAGACACAGAGTACGAGAAAGAGAGAGAGAGAGAGAGGGAGAGCGTAAGACAGACAGATGTAGAGGCAGTCATAAATAATTATTCATATTTGTATAAAATACACACAGAATTTAATTAAAAATTGTTTCGCTCGAGCCCGTTCCGGGTTTGCCATTGTTGTTGCTCTCCTTGTTATTGTTGTTGTTGCTGTGGTTGCTACCCTACTCTAGCACAGTTTTTGTATCCGCTTGTGTACAACTCGCCCGGCTCTAGTCCGCCATGTCCTCGGCCACTTTTGGCTCATAATAAAATTAAAACGAAATGAAACGAAATGAAAAAGTAATAAAGTCCTTATGGAAAACGAGAAGCCCGAAACCGAGCAGAGAGCTCCAGTTGAAGCTGCGAGAAAGTGAGAATCTACAACTAGAGCACCCTCTTTCTCTCTCCACTCTCTACCCGTAACAATGCTTTGCCGGCACGCTCCTTCATTTCGCATTCAACGTCCAGTTCAGAGAGAGGGCTGGGACTTGGGGGAAGTCGAGGATGCCTTGTTGCTAACAACCCTTCAGGAGATGAAGTAGCAGAGCAGGGAAGACTCCTCGGCCACGCTTTAATCTCTGTTGCGGCATATTCGGGTACAGACAGCACTGAATTATGTGCGTATTAGACGCCAAGGATGAAGGATAAAGCACTTTGCTGCAGACTTGGGGACAGCTTGGAACAGCTTGGGAGCCCTGCACACTAGCGGAAATTGGGTAGCCAGTTGACGAGTTTAGCTGCTGCAGTTGAGCTCCCAGTTCATTATGTTCTTGAGATACATAAAAAGCTTAGGCAAAGTGACTCTAAATATTTGACAATCCTTTGTGAAGATATAACTCTTATTTTATAAGGGGTACAGATAGTTACCTGATTCTGTATGGCGATGGTATCTGATACTTATGTTTAGAATTTTGTTTAACATTTGCTATTTCCTGAGGTATTACATATATTTTGAGGTATATCATTTTCACTATGGACTCGAGCTTAAGGGTAACCAGGTATTATATTTTTTTCCTTTGTCAGGTACCTCCATTTTATACCCGCTTCCAAGAGGGTAGAAGGGTATTATGAATTTATGTTGACCAAAGAGGTATGCTACAGGGAGAACTCGACGTTGCAGACGCCATAAACTATACATTGCTGAATCAGCATCAACAGCTGAGTCGATATTGCCATGTCCATCTATCTGTTTGTCTGTCCATCCGTTTGAAAACACAGATCTCAGAGACTATCATAGCTAGAGGTTCTATTTTTGCTATCAAATATTTATTATTATTGCACACAGCAGATTAAACTTAAAATTAAATTCGACCACGCCTCTTTACGGCACTGTAAAATGATAAAAACCGGATTTCAAGCGTAATGTAAAGGCAGGGCACTTTAATTTTGGTAAACACAATAACTATCAAGGTCTTAATGATTTCGGAAAGTTTGGTTGCAATCTGATAGTTACCACAGAAGTTATAAAAAAAAATAATTTAGAGGGTTACTGATTTTTAAGTCCGCTCCCTGCAAAGTATGCAACACAAACTACGCAAAAAGTAGAAGCTATATATTGAAATCATTTTGGTCAGGTGTTCATAGTGGGTATATAACAGGGACCACACTCGTTTTCTTCATGTACAGCATTGAAATTAATATTTAATCATTTAAAGAAAACTCTTTTTGTTTTTGTTTTCTTTTCATTATAACTGAATAGACAATTAAAACTTTAAGAAAATCTAACTTCAGACCCTCATAACTTTGTCAAAAATCAAACGATTTTAGTAAGGAAAGTGGCTGTATACATGGTTTGACTTGTTAGTTTAACTTTTAGTTTGAATTACAGACACGTAAGAATTGAATATTTTTGGCCAAATTTTAATAAAAACCTTCTACTAAACATCTTCAACATAAATTCGAAAAAAGTTACCGTTTCAAATTTGTAATTTCCATTCTAAATAATAAAGTAAACCACAAAAATGATTGATATCAATTTAAAAATTATTTCCATGTCAAATTCTGAAACATAATTTGAATTTCGACTGCTTACCCTTTATGAGTGTATGGTTCTACAGGGTGTGTGAGTAATGACACCCCATTTGAAGGCTCGTTATGAAATTAATTTTTGAATATTTCTCCATCAATATGTGTTCAGCCTTGGCGGAAACCTTTAGGGTTGCAACCCGGAAGTGGCATAAATTAAGCAATTAAAGCATGAACCCTGCTGCCTCGTCACCTGTGCGCTGTGCGTGAAATGGAAACGGGAAAATCAGTGGGCAAACCCCAGCAGGCAAATCAGCTGAAAGCGAGACGAGATGCGGCGGCACAGAAGTTGCTTGGCTTTCGCTGGACTCCTTGGCAATTGTTGCAATCAAATCGCACTAAGCAGGCAGCCCTGGGCAGGAGGCACAGCTGTATCGCGTCTGTGCTTTGCTAGCTTTGCCATGTCCGTGAAATTTCCATAAGGACAATGGCAAATGAGGAAGACAGGGGCGGGGGAAGGAGAGAGGGTTGTGCGCTGTCAAAGGCAGCGCGGCTGAAAAGTTGTTGTCGGCGACGGTAAGCGAGGCCTGCACGTGCGCCAAAGGGGGCGGGAGAGAATGTGCGGCAAAGGCGTGCCAAACGTCCAGAGGGGTGCATACATTTGCGAGATTTACGAGCTGTCGACTCTCACATAGAGCGCCAATACAACAGACGCGCCGCAGGGGGAGTAGGAGAGGGAGGGAGAGAGGGGGGAGAGGGGGCACACTTCAGCGGATGACGCACAATGGCAAAATGTTGTCAACGCAATCAGCGACAGTTCTTGCTGCCCTTTGCTGTTGTAGTTGTTAGTGGCAACAGAAGTGGGCAGCAGAGATGACTGAGAAATGCCAGTGGAATGAAAATTTACACAAGTGTGCGTGAGTGTGTGTGTGCGAGTGTGTGAGTGAGTGTTTGTGAGTGTGCGTGGTATGTTTCAAATTGAATTGTGCGAAACACGTGACCAAGCATAGGCTCAGCCCAGCTCTGAGACAGTTCGCGACAGTTCAGCCCACATTGCTTGCTCGGGGGGTGTGGCTAGGGGGGATCAGGGGGTCGCCTGTCGGCCGGCTGCCATGTCAATAAAGTCAAAATGAATGACGGCATTACAAACAGTCCACAAGTGGCATCATCTCATGGCGGCAACGCTGCGATGTTGCCGATGTGGTAGTTGCTGCTGCTGTTGGTGTTGCTACTGCTGTTGCTGTTGTTGTATTTACTGTTGTTGCTGTTGCTGCTGTTGATGAATGCCATATTAAAAAGTGTGTGGCAAACTGTAGCGAGGGTTGACCGACAAAATGCCAGAAAAATGACGAACGAAGTGAAATTAAATACGCAAAATGTAATTTGCGTAAAATGGAGACAGAAGAGGGGAGGCAAAGAGTGCGTGAGTGATAGAGGGGGAAGAAGGGAGTACGTTGTGTGTGTGTGCGTGTGCTCACTGTGGCATACAATTGCACAAGAGTCTGCAGTCTCCAGTCTCCAGTCTAGTGGCCTGTGCACAATCAATTCCCAAATCGCATTATGATGCCAACGCGAGCGAGAGAGAGAGTGAGAGAGAGAGTGAGCTGCTGGCAAATTGCTTGGCGGCTCACTCACTCTGCCACCTGCTGTCCCTCTACCCCTCTACCCCTACCCCTTCCCCCTCGTCTTCCCCTTCTTCTGCTGCACTTCACATTTTATGTGCGTCAACATCAGCAAGTCACCAAGTGCATTGCGTGCCAAATGGTTTACGTGTCAGGCGACGGCGCCAATACCCCCCCCCGCATCTTCTCGGCTGCCCCCTTGCCAATAGTCTTCAGTTTCTTCATCTTCAGTTGCCACACACACACACACAAACAGCACACACACAGTTGGCATAGTCTGCTTTATGGCGCTGCTGCATTGTCCACATTCGCCTGGCAAGTTTTGCTTAGCTGCAGCGGCGACTTTGTTGTTGTTGCTGCTCTTGTTGCAGCTCCCGCTGCTGCCACTCGACTTTGTCATCGAAATTTGATTACAAACATTGTTGCTACGGTCAAAATAAATAACAGATTCCAAGAAGAACTTCGTTGCCTTGGCATTTGAGCTGATTGCATGCCGAAAACAGCCCAGCCCAGGTTCCCCTTCAAAAGACAATGAAATTCGAAATAGATTTCTCGCTCTTTATGGCAAATATCTTCTGCATACTCTCCAGAGTATAAGTCTGTTTATAGCATCGTATATCTGCCCTACTCTCTAGAGTCCTGCCTGCATTGTCTCTCTCGAATTTGTAGCGAGAATTCATGGCTGGCAAATCGAATTTGATTCCTAAAAATAAACTGAAAATAACTCAAATAAATTTCTTTAGAATAAACTTCTCAATTTCCCACTGCGAAGTAGGAAAGTCTCTCACTATCTTCCTACTCTCTTCCCCCCCGTTGACATTGTCACTTCTTTCTACATTCGCGTCGAGTGCTCAATTTATAATTCATTTGCCGTTCTTCTCGCCGATTTTCATATCAATATCTTGCATATTTCATAGATTCGTGGCATTTTTTCCGCCCCTACCTCCCCTTCGTTCTGTCGTCGTCGACACTAAATGCATCCATAAATAATGCAGTATTTTGTGGCGCAAATGTCGCCTCGTTGTTGCACAACTTGCCCAAGTTGCACACGGAATTTGCAGTTCCCCCCTCCCCCGCACCCTTCCCCTTCATGTGGCTTCTTCAGTAAGTTTTGTGGGGTGTCGATAAGTTTGTGGTGCACTCCTCCTCCATTGATAGTTGTTGCTCCAGGTACGCGATTTGTTGGGGCAACATTCTCTTGCTTATAAGTTATTGATTGATTTCACTGGTGAACAAAATTACTATCAACGTTGCAATTGAGCTGGGTTTTAAATAACTTATGAATATAAGGACGGTTGGAGAGGTAACTGTCTTAAATTAGGTGTAGCTTGTTGTGAAAACATGTGTGTGTCTCTGGCAGTATTTTTAAAATACTTTAAAATAATTTATATAAACGACTTATAAATACTAGTTTAAATTTGCAAAACAAAGCTAAATATTAAAAGGCAATTTTTCGATATTAAAGAGATAAAATCAGTCCAGGAAAATAAACTTAGAAATCATATGAAATGCTGGACTGGCCTGACCCAAGTGCATTTCCATTATTAGTTCCCAGTTCATTTTGCTTATCTTTTTCTTCTTTAGTTCCTAGGAATGATTGATACTATCAAGTTTTTAGTGTTTTTGCAGATGCCAGCTAATGTTTCCCAAATTATTGAATCTTTTGATAATAATTTTCGCTAGAATTCAGCTGCTTCTTCACTCCTCGGTATATCATTGCGTCCCCATATGCACCCTAGTCTGAGTCTGTTGTACTTACCTATCATGTCATCATCTTATACTAGTTCCAACTTGATACTGCAGTTACTGAGTGCTTTTATCACTGCAGGGACAGTAATGCGATATCTTCCATCAAGCATTAGCGCCTTAAATTTAACTCCACTCACCTGCCTTCAGCCTAGAATCTGCTGGTCTATTTCCCTGGGGAATCGTATAGTCTGCATTTTGAATCCAACCCTCTCAGACTTTCGTATGAAAAGTATCTAATTGAACTTGCCTTACACTTTCTGAAATCCAAAAACAAACGATAATATTAACTCCTAACAAAGGTGCATAAATGAATTGTGATAAAGTTCAAACAAAAAAAAAAGACATACATAGAGTTAACATATTTACATAGAGTTAACATGAAGAAACAAGAGCTACAAAATTAGTCGTATAGTTTACACTAGCATTAAATTGCATTGATTAAACTGGCAGTTAGTTGTTCCCTTGACAGCCATGAAACCGCGGAGCAGAACTTAATTAAGACATTTTTGACATGTGTCTATCTCCGGTTCCTACCTGAAGGAGCGAATGAAATCCGAAACGTATTCCAATTATTCGCCACATATGCGAGCTGATTGTGTAAGCGAGTTTCGAATTTATGTAACAACATTTCAAATCAGTTGAGAAAGACTAGCCCGAGGCGGCAGTGCCAGAGAGAGAAAGATACGAGAGAGGGAGGAGAGAGACAGAGACGGAGAGAGGAAGGGAGAGAGAGAGCAGGAGAGGAGTGTGCGGCAATCGGAGTTACACAATCATTTTTAGTGAGTTTCCTCGATAAGCGTTGCCAACTTTTCCTCACCCACGCAGACGGAGAGAGCAAGACAGCAAGGATAGAGAGTGAGAAAGAGAGAGAGAGAAAGAAAGGGGGAGCCTGAGCGAGAGCAGTCTCATTGTAGTTGTAATTTCCACTGTTGGCTAAACACAAAGTTTGTCATGTGTTGCAATTTGCCAAAGGCTGCCTACAATCGTGTAGGGCGCAGGCAAGGGAGCCGGGGCCGGGTCCCGGGGGAAAATGGCGGGGAGTGGCGCATGTATAATGCATGTGCTCGAAATGTGGCCAAAAACCCGCAAATGCACTGTGACGACTGCAAAGGACCCTCGATGAGGCCACGAACGGAGGCAGCACGAGCACAGACGTAGGCGGAGATGGAACAGAAAGAGGATGAAGAGAAGGATGGGGAGGGGGAGAAGAACGTGAATGAGCTGGAGCAGAGGACGCTGGCTGTCAACGCAACTTCGATGCGGAGACAATGTAACTCAAAAGTAGATACATTGTAGCTTTACCAACAGCAACAACAACTGCAGCAGTAGCAGCAACGGCAACGGCAGCAACAAATGGCAACGGTTTGTGCAGCGCCGGCTGAGCGGGGGAGGGCGTGGCGCGGCAGGCAATGACTGTGCGATTATGCCAATGGCAGCGACGTCTAAAACAAACGATTTGTCACAACAACAACAGCAACAGCAACAGCAGCGGCAGCTGCAACATCAGTCGAGCTGAGTTTTATTGCCAGCCAAGGGTTCTTGCTTCGAACCGCAAACATTTGCCCAAAATGCGGGCAAAAGAGATGAGGAGGAAGTTGCAAGGAGAAAGAAGGAGTAAGAAAAGGTATGGGGAGGGGGGTGAGGCGTGGTTCGACCACACGCCGAGTGTCGTGTCCGTGCAGCATTTGCAACTTGCGACTCTCTTCCACCCGCAGCCAATCGATGCTGCTCGAGAACCTGACACCGTCCACAGACGACATTCGTCTCAGTCACAGTCGCAGTCGCATTCGCAGTCGCAGTCGCCGTCGAAGTCAGCTGCAAGTGACAGTAATTGTTTTATTGACATTGATTGACATGGCGCAGTGCACAGAGCGCACAGTGCGCACAGTGGGCACATCTCGAAGGAAGCGAGGAAGGGGCACGACAAGTCAAGCCAAAGACAAACTGCAGTTCGTATCTGAAGCTCACAATCCCAAGTCCCCCTTCCCCCTTCCTTGCTTCGTATCCTTATCCCCATCTCCATCGGCGTTCCAATGTTTTCTGCCAGCTCAAAAATGAGCAAAAGATTTCAATTTCATTTTGATAGATCGCCCTTTGCCGAAACTCCTTGCAAATGCACTAAAATCTACCCTATAAGCTGGATTAAGTCGGAATATTCAATTGCGGTCTCAGCTTGGTGTACAATACATTAATCTTGAACGAGCTACTTGGAAGTTTTCTAACGTTTTCGATTGGGGTAAGCTATGGTAAAGATGATTATAATGATGCCTCGTGGGGTGTGCTCGGGTGGTTTTATTTATAGGAATCTCGATTGGGTACTTTGTGTACATGTTATTTTATTTTTTATTTATATATCAAATTGAAAGAAAATGAAATAAAAATATGTGACACTTTTTTGCCAAAATAATTTAAAAACTTAAAAAAATAAATAAGATAAATTTGAATTTTTTTGAATAGTATTAATAAATATCTGAATATTGTATGTTTAAAAATAAACAAAGACAAAAATAAAAACTTTTTTATTCAACAGTATTTCAATTAAAATTCATCTTATATGTACAATATATTAAAATTGAATTTTATCATGTTATAGGTTGAATACAAAATGTACCTCAAGTTTTTTAATTGTTTGGTTATGGGTTAGGTTATTTTTTTAAGGTCCTTCCGAGCCGAAAATAATTGATAGTTGAATATTCTCTCAATATACTATTTTATACGGCCCTTTTTCCAACCATAAATCGTATAGAGCCTGCGCTGTTTCTCCATTGAAATTGGTGTCTGCAAAATTATTGCTGGTACATCGCATCTGAGCTGGCTTGACCACCTGCCGACCTTTTATTGAAACTGATTTCAGGATATTTCGTATTCGCATGCATTGTTCATCGGTTCGACGGGTTTCTCTCCACTCTCCCCTCTCTCTCTCTCTTCTGACTTTGGCTGTGCAGTGGGTACTCCGAGTGCGATTGTGACTGCATTGTTTACTCTTGTAAGCTACTGATTAAACCGAGCAAAGCTGCACACGCCCCCCGCCTCCACAAGCGACTACATTGGGAGAGGAATACATCAATTGCCGGGTGTGTTGCCGGCACAATGGGCGAGTGCCGTGTTCCATTGTACCCAAAGACAATTGTTTGATTTTCGATATGGTTACGGAGAAGGGACACAGGGATAGAGAGATATAAAGAGAAAGAGAGAGAGAGAACGAGAAAGGAAAGCAAAAATGAGTTGCATTGGAGAGAGAATGATGGGAGGTCTGTAGGAAGTTTGAGAATTTTTGCTGTCGCTGCACTTTTCATTCATTTCGCATTTTGCTGTTTGTCTTGCATTCTCGTTGGCGGATGCCAGTGCGGATGCGGATGCGAATTATTGCTTATGTAATGCACACATCAATCCAAGGCAACTGGAGTAGCAGCTGGAGCAGTAGCTGTAGTAGATCCTGCCCTGCTCCTCTGTCGAATCTCTAGATATTTCTTTCAGCTTTCATATCCATAACGAGCATTCTCATCTCCTTCTCTCTCTCTCTATCTTTCTTGCTTTCTCTGTGTTTCTCTCTCTCTACTCCCTGTCTAATTTTGTTGTTGCTGCCTCTGTAATTGGTTCATATTAATTATGAAAGCGCATTGGCAACGGAAATTTATTTGGCTTATATTTCGATATCGAGTTGGATATTTTTGCACTCTCTCTCACTCTATTTCCGTCGATGGCTTTTGCCCTCATGCCTCGTATTGGTTTTCCTTCTCGCATTTCAACAGCTTTTCCCCAGAGCAACCGAATTGGAAATGAAATGCGATGCTTAATTAGTTTTCCGCCATTGACCAATCCGAATGATTGTAATGATGATGCAGAAGACGCAGACGACGATGGCGATGACTCTTACTAAGCCTGTTCGCAATTAGAGCTTATCAGTGAAAGACGAGTGTGTGTGAGGGAGAGACTCTGAGAGAGAGAGGGAGAGAGACAGTCAGATATCGGCGGAGTAAACAGATAGAAATGCGGGTTCTCTGAGTTTCATTATCTTCTTTGGGAGTTATTTTTATCTGAGTCAAGATTTTCATAAAACTGAATATCGCTGCTGATATGAATATCGGTTTTAGATATGTTAATTGCAAGTAAATGTATGAATATTTTCTTTATCTTTCTCTTGCTTGGCTTTTTTCGTAGTTCTTTTGTACTCATTTATTTTATTTATCAAGTTGAGTTGATCTTCCATGTTAGTCTGTCTGTATGATCGTAGATATCTCTACTATAAATGGAGCTATAGTCGTCAAATTTGGCATGAGGATTAATGTTTACTAAACGCAGAATTACTTTCTTTAAAAGATTGGCTGCCACTCCCACAGCCCCCTTAAATCAATAAGCAGTGCAGTTCAATTTGAATGCAACGAATTTATTACAAAGATTTTGTTTTGATACTGAGCTAGCAGGCTTTGAAATATACCTAGTCTCCAAATAGAAACTTAATTGGAATATACAGAAGTTTAACAAGACATGTCAAGTTTTCTAAGGCAAAGTCGACCAAGCATCGCTTATGTCATACTATAAACTCATTACATTCTTTAGTTGTCACAGGAACGATCTTGTTTCTGATCTCTCTTTCTTGGTCTTTATACAACTCTCTCTTTTTGTGTTTTTCCCTTTCGATTTGATTAAACAAAACATTATTAATTCTTGGACAGCTTATCAACTAATCCACCCGAAAAAAGAACGACATTCTTAACAGCTTAACTCACTCGTAGTGTTATCAAATTCACAAAATTTTTCATTGACGAAAACAAAAACAAAACAAAACAAAGAGAAGGGCGGACAAAACAAAGTAGCCTGGCATGAGCTGCAACAGCAACCAAATGATAAGCGAACGGAAATGTCGAGAACAACAACAATAACAGCGACTGCAACGGCAAACCGCAGCAGAAGTAGCACCAGCAGCAGCATAAGCAACAGCAACAGTGGCTGCCAGAAGACTGCAGTCGGACATGTACGTTTGGAAGGAGGCATGAAACGGCCCTCAGTGTGGCCTCAACTTGGCGGTAGCTCGTCGAACGATAAAGTTGCCATCTGGGCCGCCATAACTCGAGTACATAAATCTTTCCACAGAGAGGGAGAGAGAGAGGAGAGTCCTTCGGACTTTGGTTAGACGCCTGTGGAGCTAGGTGACATCTTTGGTGAGTGGACATTGCAGCACTCTCTGCCTGCCCAGACAGGCCCTGCACAGGCACTGCATAATAAATTGCACTCGAGGCATTATAAATATTCCAACTGAGGAGGGCCGAGTGCCCTGCTCCACCTCTGTCTACTGCTCCACTCTTCAGTCTTGACTGACTGACGCAGCTCGTTGGCGTCTCATGATAAGCATCTGGGCAACAATTTCGCACATGACCAATGCACAAAAGGACGACTAGGAGCAGGAGGATTACCAGTGCTAACAGAAATGCTGACACGGATAATAAAGGCGAACAGACAAAATGTTTTGTGGAATTGAGAACTAAGCAAAGTGAATTGTAGTTGAGTTACAGAGAGAGAGAGGGAGAGCAGGGAGAGAAAGAGAGAGAGGGAGAGAGAGAGAGGAAAAAAAAAGAAAAAGAGAGAAAGAGAAAGAGAGGGAGAGAGAGAAAAAGAGAAGGCTAGGAAGAATTTCTATTTAGATCTATCCAGAATTGAATAAGTGTGGAACATTTCAAATTGCTTCTTCTTGGTCGGAGCTAAGTCCTAAGTCCTAAGTCCCAAGTCTCAAATCTGAAGTCCTAACTTTGAAATCCTTTTTGTCTATATATTCTTGCCTTTCTTATCATTCGCCAAATTTAATTCTTAGGAAAAGGATTTCCGCCTTAAGCCAAAAAGCAAAACAAGTAGCGACAGTTCAAAGCATTTGGATACTGATAAAAATTGCCAATGTTATTTCTTCGACTGCCGCATAGTGCTTGCAAAAAGATTACGTACCAGCTGAAGAAAGGCAATGAAGATCGTTTGGTATGTGAGTAATCAATTCATGCACTGAGAGTATATGCACAGTAATAAATAATTTATTTAAAACTCGTCTGCGCTTTGATTACTTGTGGAACGCATTTGTTTAGAGACAAAGATGCCTCTTTCTGCCTGTTATAAGCATATTAAATGGACACAGAGCTATAAAATCCTTCATTAGTTAATAATTAGTTTTATTATATGTAGATATATTCCTTGTTTTATGTTACTATACCTTCTATAGCTCTCCCACCCCTGCAACTCATGAGTAGCTCCCTCTCTTGTGCCTTCTCTTCGGTATTTTGTCTGCCTCGCGTTGCATATTTTCAAATAGCCAACTAAAAGTGTTAAATCGAAAACAATAACACAAGAGAGAAAGAGGGAAGTAGGGCGGGAGAGGGGTGTGTACCTAGCCAGGGACAAGCCCATTAAAATGTAACTGGTTAGCGAGCTCAGAGCCGGGCTCAGTGTGGACGAAATATGCGAAATGCGGCGAGGACAATAAATTAATGCGATTTATTGCGGCGATAAGCGCGAATGGAACCCATAGCTGAAATTGGGTACGAAGAGCAGGCAGGGAAAGAAAGAGGAAGAGAGAGAGGGAGAGAGAGAAGAAGAAAAGAGAAGAGGTAGTGCCTTCCCTTGGGGGCTGCATGCAAGGGGTGCGTCTTCGTGTGTGGGCTTGCCCCAAAAGATAAACGTGGCATGCAAAAATGTTGTACGGCTGTCGTGGAGAATGTGTGTGTGCGAGTGTGTGTGTTCATGTCTTTCGTCAAGCGACTTGAAATTTACGATGCCACACCCATCCGGACAGCCCGCAGTCCCGCTCAACCGCCCTCCCTCCCCTCTCAAGATAAGCGACCGTACTTCACTTTTAATTAGGGCTCAATGCGCATTAACGAAATGCCCCAAAAGCGTCTCGCGGCACGCCCCTTTTATCTGCTCAGCCCCAAAGTCAACCCTCCTCCCCTCTGCCCTTCTGCCCCTGCGCACTTCCTGTCTTTGCATCCGCATCAAAATGCCATTTTAATTAAAAAAATTTTCGTCAAGTGATGTGTGAGAAGTCGATAGAGCAGCGGGCGCTAAATCACAAAGCCAAACAGCAAAGAGAACAGAGAGAGAGAGGAAGAAAGAGGGGAGGGGAAGGGGAAGGGTACGTTTGGAGGGTGCTAACTCCGACAAGGGTGTTTGCCTCTCACGACTGACAAAAAATGAAAGAAACTGTAAAATCCGCGCAAGTAAAGCTCGCAATTGGGCAAACGCTTTTCCGCGCGGCGGGAAAATCTTGTGAAAATTTGTTGAGCGTGCAAACTGCGCCAGGGGGTGGGTACTGAAGTGGGAAGTGGGTTTCCTCTTGGCTGTGTGTGTGTGTGGCACGGCAATAATTGCATGGAATGCCCAACAATTTTGTGCTGAGTGCCGCACAAAACGTTTACTGGGCATGAGGGGGCAGAGCACGGGGGTAGAGCAGGGCAGGGGTTGCAGGGTTGCTGGTGTGCTGGCCAGACACTAAGCCGTCGTCGTTGCTGCTGCCGTCGCTTTGGCCAGCCACTAAATCACAACCAAAAGCCGCTGTTAAAACATGAGCCAGCCTCGTAATGGGTGGTTGAGAAGCGACAGCATCAAGACGGGCCTGCAAGGAGCATAAGAGCGGAAGGGGGAAGGAGGAAGAGGAAAGGAGAGAGGGGGAGCATTGGTAAACTGGTGGTTGCAGCCACGTGCCCGGCACGTAGTGCAGCCCGCGGGCAATATGGGCAACTGATACAGCAGCAACTTCATTAGAAGATCCCCTGCCAGCTCGTTAACCAGGCACCAGTCCGCCGTCTCATCCATTATTCCAATCCTAATCGATCTTGACATCTTGGCGGAAACTTAAGCTGATTTTGCCTTATTATAGTAGATGGAAATGCGATAGTATTACACGGTTCCCAGGCATAAGAGCTAAGACTTATTTCACAAAATTTTTTCCACAGTTGCTGATTACAGATTAAAAGTGCAACTTTTCAGTTATGTTCTTTATAAATAATTAAAAAACAAATATGAATTATAATTTTGTATTTTTTCTTATCAATTTATTGTATTAATATTTACAATAATAATAATAAAATAGCTTACATCCCTGATTAATGGCTGCTGATATCATAAGTTTCTTACAATTTCATTTTCCAAATATATTTCTTTTGATCATATATTAAAAATACTTTTCCACCGCAAATCTTAAGTACTGTCCCCATCATCATTCTTTGGGCAGTCCCTTAATTTGCACATAACTGTTGCTGTCTGCTTCTTCGCCCACTACGCAAAGTGTTTCACATGATTCTGATTTCTTGCTGAAATAACTTTCCAGTCCTCCAATTGATCTGTTCTTCAAAGGTCGGCAGCGATAGACGAAATTTGCGACGATTATCACTGCTAAAACGATGAGCAAAGAGATCCACATATAGCGCACTGGACTCGTTGCATTCGTGTCAAGTTCATCTCCCTCGATATCGGTGGGTTTAACTATCCAGCTGATCTTGTTGGGCATTGTAGTTTTTGCTGTGAGTAGAAAGAATGAAGGGTAGGTTAGGAGTAAAGTAAGTAAATGAAAAGGTTTCTTGTTTAGGAAATTCATTGAGGTTATTTCTTAACTAATGAGGGTCAATATACGATAAAATGATCTAAGAACTTTCTATGTTCTGCTAAGAAATTTTTTAGAGAGTTTTCTGAACCTAATTAAAGTTTAAATGCACAAGAAGATGGCACTTGTTTTTCTGTATAATTTCAACTTTTAATTGTTTTGTACTTGTTGTTTTTTTGTTTTCGGTCTTGGCTCACCTGGGCTCTTTACCTGGGCTCTTTCATTGGGAGGATTGGGCTTTGGTTTCGATATCATAACCCTATACCCATGATTCGTCACCAGTTATGGGCCTTTTGAGTAAATCTGGGTCATCGTTGACGTTATTCAACAGCTTCAGAGCGATGCTCATGCAACGGTTCTTTTGGTCAAAATAACCTTTACGCCTCTCACAAGCAAACAAAAAATCGAAAGTACATTGCCCGCTTAATTTGAAAATTCCCCTTATTTTTGAACACACCTCGTATATCTAAAGATATCATAAGCAAGTGAAGCTCAACTTACCCGCTGGAGCACGCGTAGTGGAAGTGCTTGTTACTGGTGCAATGTGTGGAGGAATACGAGTTGTTGTGGAGGTTGTTGTAGAGGTTGTTGTGGATGTTGTTGTGGATGTTCTTATGGATGTTGTTGGGGTCATTGTGGATCGTCTTGTTGTGGGGGTTGTAACTGTTGTGCTCTTGGTGGTTGGTGTAGTTGCTCTTGTTGTCGTTGTAGTAGTTGTAGGTGGTGTCACTCTTGTTGTTGTTGTAGTTGTTGTTGTGGCTCTTGTTGTAGTTGTTGTAGAAGGTGTTGTTGTAGCTGCTGTTGTTTCAGTTATCGGATCCGCTGTCGTGGCAAAGCAGGTCTCCGCATAGTCGGGACAACAATTCTTGGCGTCAGTGCAATCCTCATTGCAGCTGCAACCCATGATGAATCTGCCTGCAACAATACGGCTTGGTATATATCCTTCGTTGCAGCGTCCAGTGCAACTCAACACGGCATCCGGAGGCTGCTCATCTGGTGGCATCTCCACCGGTTGCTCGGTTGTGGTGGTCTCGGCATCAGCACCACACTCTCTGCCCACCATGAGGCGCACATCATCGATGGCGATGTCACCGAAGATGTCAGTCATCTCCGAAGCTGTGAATATAATCTGAAAATCATCGGGCATTTCATCGATCGAGATCGTGTGCTCCTTCCAAGTTTTGCCCTGGGTGCCCGACAAGCTAAACTTGGCATAGCTAAGAGGTTGAGAAAAGAAAGTGAGGTGAGGGAGAGGTTAGACTCGAGGGCTCGCCTCAACTTACGTGCTCCTTCGCTTCATCCACATCTCGTCGGTGTGCAGCTTATGTGGCTTCACCAGCACCGTGAGAGTGCCCACCCCATCGCCGTACATGAAGTAATGAAAGCGGAAGCAGCACTTGGTCTTCAGACTAAGTGAGCGTGCGTAGATCGGCGAAATGAGATGATGTGCCCCAGTCGTGCCACTGCCCGACTCGAGGAGCATGTAATGACCACCATAGGATTTCTGCAGTGTGTGATCGTGGGGCGGCCCCGTCCTTACCGAGCCCAAATTGCTGGCGGTGCCGACACGTTTCCACTGCGACCCCAGGGCCACAGTGTGTGTCCAGCCACATAGATCCACGGTCTCAAAATCGCAAGCATGGTCCAGCGTGTGATTGCTCAGCCGGCAGACGCCCAGCTGGCGATCCCATTGGTGGCCATCACAGAAGGCACGCGCATTGCCCGCCACCACGAAGTTTTCATTGCAGGTCACTGTGGCACTCAGTCGATCATCCGGCATTTCGATATCACCATTTTCGGGTGTGATTGGCGACGGACAGCCCGCTCCTGGAGGATCGCAGAAAAAAATATATTTTACTATATGCATATATATTCCTGATCGGTGTCATCAAAAGAGTTGATATAATTGTTAAGCAGGATATTAGTCTTTGGTTACGTTTTTTTTTTTTTTAAAGCAGTTTGGAATCCGTAAAAATATACATTAGAATATACATATATATTCTTGATCGGTGTCATGAGTATGCTCGATATAGTCGTATTCGTCTGTTTAAAGGCTTTATTCACAAATTGATGGTTTGATTATTTCGTTCAAGCACTGTCAAAATATTCATAAAAATCTGTATTCAATACCGAAACAAGCAGAAACTAGTTATTCTTGATATTTTAATATTTTTATATTATATTTTGTCTTATTCGTATTGTGTATGAAGCTCATTATTTACTTGTTAATTCCGAAAAAAATGCTAAATCTGTTTATGCCATGAATTTCATACGAAAAAAATACAGTTCATTAATATTGAATGGTTTTATTTTTTAAAACTCCTATAATATATTCCAAATTTCACTTTCTTCACTTATTGTCAAATATAATCTATCCAGACATAAACAACAATTTTTCATTTCCGGTACAGTCTTCCTAGGCTCATTGCCTTTAGGTTATCTTATATATAATATAAGAACAATTGTTCGAAAATGAATTGAAGTTCATTGATATAATTCTTTTGTTAGTTAACTTCAACCGAAATGGTTCAAGAAATTAATTAAATCACCGAAATATATTCTTAATTTCACTTTTTGTCAAATTAAATGTATAAAGACTTAAACTATCATTGTTCATATCTAATTTATTATTATTATTTTATTATTATTTTTTTATTTTTATTTATTATTATTTTATTTTATTAGCTTATTTTTATGTTATAGGTTCATTTCCTTCAGTGTAGTTTGTTTTTTTTAGCTGTTGTTGCACACTATCATGTTAGAAGATTCTCTTTCATATCACTTTCTGACTTTTGATCACATGTTTCTCTTTGTCAATCAAAATGGTTCTTATGCATTCTTGGTTTAACTTTCAACTTGTTCGTTTCCTTGCTTGGTTTCTTTCAGTGCACTGTACTTACTGGCACACACAGGTCGCTCGCCGCTAAGGCGTCCGGCCCTATCACAAGTAAAATGCTGTTGGCCAATTAGGGTGTAGCCATCATTACAAAAAACTCGCACTACATTCAAACGTACTCTGGCCCGACCATTGTCGGGCCTTTCTGGATATTTGCAGCGAGCCGCGGATGCATATTGTGTCATCATCAGCAGCAGGAAGAAGATCTGCTGGAGCTGCACGAAGCGCGACTGCCTCGACATCGTAACGAAGTAAAGACTAAACTAAATGTGCCGGACTATGCGTTGGAATCTCGAGTTGTTTTTCGCTCGGCACGCAGTGATAACATGGCAAGTCAGTCAGAAAAGAGCGATAAGTCTGAAATGCCTTTTTTATGTACAATAATTAAATGCTTGTGAGTACAAACATGTTGTATTTAGATTATGAAATATGCTTCTAGAAATTTGCTTCATATATATATTTATATATTAAATATGATTCAAAATTCGGACCATAAAAAAAGGTTTCAAATGGTTTCCATAGTTTGAAAGATTAATAAATTAAGAATGTTAAAGTTTCATGATTACAAATATGTTATATTAATAAATTAATAAATAATAAATAAAATATATATACATAATATTTTAACATTTGTAAATATTTTAAAGGTTTTTTAATATTTTTCTATTAATATTTCCAATTTTTCCATATAAATAAAGAATATATATAATATTCTGACATTTTTAAATATTTTTTAAGGTTTTTTTAATATTTGTATATTATTATTTTCAATATTTTCCATATGAATGGCAAGAATTGAATTGTATTTAATTTGCATTCATGACATAATTATCACATATACAGCTGTGTTCACAAAAATAGCAGTGCTCATCAGCTGCAACTTTAATCCTAATTTTATGTATCAAAAAGTAAATGAATGTTCACAAATTTAATTTTGTTTTAATTTTTGTGATCATTTGGAACAAACACCAATCAATTTATTATTCAAAATGTTGCTAATTTTTTTTAAATTATTAATTGAAACAAAAAGTACTGTTTACAGCTGTTCATAAAAATAGCAGTGAGTAATGAAAACAGTGGAATTAGTTGAAAAAACATTCTTGAACTTCAAAAAACTATTTTAGTTTGTTTGCTTGGGTTAGTACTTAGTCGTCTACCCATTTTTTTTATTACGGCCTGGCATCTGCGAGGCATAGAATCCACCAAGTCCTGCCAGCACTTGACAGGGATCCGCCCCCATGATTTTTGAACACTCTCCCAAAGCTGTGATCGAGATGTTGGATTTGCATTTGCAACATATCGTTTAACATCTCCCCATCGGGTTTCAATTGGATTTACATCCGGAAACTGCGCAGGCCATGACATAAGATCGATCCGCTTTGATGCAATTCAGCTTTTGACCAGTTTTCTAGTATGTTTAGGGTCGTTATCTAGTTGAAACATCCATTTTAGTGGCATTTCCCAATTGGCATAAGGAAACATAACATTTTTTAATATGTTAACATAAACAGATCGATCCACGATCCCATCAATCAAGAATATAAGCCCCACTGCACTACAGTGCACTGTAAGAAAAACATGCCCATACTGTAATACTCAATCCGACGTGGTTAACTGTCTTCAAAGTGTACCTAGGATCGTAATCTATGTTAGGTGGATGTCTGACATATTGTCTGGAGCTCTTTCCACCAAAAAACACAATTTTACTTTCGTCACTCCCTAAAATATTTCGCCACTTTGTAATGGGCCAATTAAGGTGACTTTTGGCGAACTCCAAACGTGCTTTGACATGTCTGGTGGCTAACATTGGAACTTTTTGTGGATGGCACGCTTTAAGATTTTGTTTATTAAGACGTCGCCGAATAGTAACGTCAATAACTTTCAAGTTTAAATCATTTTTTAACTTGCTGGACGATGCAAAAGGCTGCGCCCTGCTATATCGCACAATAGATCGGTCCTTATTAGGCGTGGTTTTAAGTCGGATACCACGATTTTTGGACATTTCTATAAAGTTTACAGCATTATCAATCATTTTTGCAGAAAATCCACATATTTCTTGAATGATTTTATATATTTTTCCCAAGTTTCTTAGTCGCACCATATTATTTCTTTTTTCAGGAGAACAATGTTTGCCCCTGCCCACTAAGCTAAAAATGTAAATTTATTTTAGTGTTTTCTAATGTTAATAATAGTCACTAACAGAAAACCAATTACTTTTTTCAATTAAACGTCTTGACAAAATTTTTTGACTTTTCAAACTACGCACTGCTATTTTAATGAACAGCCAAAGACTGGTGCTTCTAGCAAAAATAATTGCTCATTTGCTTAAATCTCGCAAATCTAACGGGATTTTTCGTTTATTCCTTATACGCATTCTATTCTACAATAACAATGCGTATACTTTGCAATAAACGTAACGGAACTTCATAAAAAATCACATTACTTGATTGCATTTCTCGCACTGCTATTTTTGTGAACACAGCTGTATATATTAATATAAATAAAATCATAAATATATTTACTTCATTTATTTATTTATAAACATATTTTTGACCACCCCGCATATTGTTGAATGAATCATAATAACTGCGATTTTAAAGGTCAAGTTCATGGTAAGTTTCCTTTCATAAAACGAAGTCTTTAATCTGCGGATGTACAGTGAGTATAAGTTTTAAAGCGGAAAGTAGAGAACATGATAAAAACAAAAAATGTTCAAAAACGTAAATATGTGAAATTTGCTTATGTATTTTTGCACACTTTGCATTTTATGGTTATCATGGCTTGGCAACCCTGATGCTTGTGTTGCATTATGTTTTGATCTTCCCACAGCGCAACTCATTATGTCACAGTGCCTCAAATCAGTCGCTGCACACGCGTCCGAGCAGCAGATTAAGCCGGCATACTTTCAAAATTCAGTATATAAGGGGTGATCTTATCGGCAGTAGCCATTCTAAGCTGAATTATGTTGCACAGTGTTTTGTGGCATCGATATCAGATGCAATTATGCGCATCTCCTGCGAGTGCAGCTAAATGGCAGCAGCTTCTTCCTGTCGCCTGTCAGGAGCTAAATTATTGCCATCTCCTGCTAAATAATTGCATTGCCCGGTATACGATATAGCCCCCCTCCCCGCCCACCTCTCTACTCACTGCCCTCTGCCCCGCCAAGTTGTCGTGATTTATGTTGACTTCCGTTCGAGTCTGTAACTACTCAATGTAATCACGACTATCGCCACACTCGTCTCCCTCACTGCCTCTCTCTCACTTCCTCTCCCTCTCCCTTTTTCTCTCTCTTTCTCTCTCTTCCTCTCTTTCTGCTTCTCTTGCTAGTCAGCGTGTTGAGATAATCAGTCAATATTGACAACTACTTATTGGCACTTCCGAGGCGCCACTCGCCGCCCACTCCCGTCCCATTGGCGACACGTGGCCAGACGTAGCTACTGGCAGTGCCACAGTTCCGTGGCACGTGCAATGGCAGAGGGTGTGGCAGGGGCAAAGCAGTGGGATGATACGCTTGCAATTCAAATTTCATTCATAATTGCAAATGCTCTGCGAGGGTTGCTTGACTGCTTCGCCTATCGCTGCCGTCTCCCGGAATCACAGCAATTCATGCAACTGCGCGTTGCCTTCGCCTCTCCCTCCCTTCCTCCCCTCTCTCCCTTGCGCACTTATCTGTTATTTAAACATTCGCTCATTATGTTTATTACATTTATTAGCTGCCGCTGCTGGTTTTCAACTTCAATATTTGCACTCAAATTACGCCGCTGGGAGCGCGGCGAAGATCTTGCGCCTGGCAACGCGTGCGGTCTCACGCTCCGTGCCACATCATGATTGCAACCGTTGGCGGTTGCCAGGCAACGGACCGACTGGGATTGCTGCGTCCAATCAGCGGACGGGATTAGCCAGGCCTACAATAAGCAGCTGCTGCCAGACCAGGCCAGAGCAGGCCATGCAGCTCGAGGTCGCCTTGCTGGGCCTAATTGGTCGCGACGGCCGCGTATTCAGTGACAATGGCAACCAGCAAATTGCCAAGCTGCGTGCCACAGCTGAGCTGCCCTATAATCTTGTAGGCCATTTGCAGCAATTTGGAGCAGCGCTTTAGTAACCGCTAAGAAGTAAACAGAGATTGGAATCTGTTTACCATATACCAAACGTTATTTTTAGCAAAGATCTCTTACATGAAGATTATATTAGATAGAAGAGTGTTAGAAATAAATACAATGTTTTGTTGTGCTCAAATTTGAGGGGAGTTATTTTGCCTGAAACTATGTCTGCTCTATTCAGAGCGGAAACTGAACCTAATTAAAATAAGTATTGAGTTTAATTTTTATTATGTCATTTTACGATTTCCTGAATCATCTTATTTTTTATTTCCCAATCTTTATTTTTGCAGCAATAATGCAGATTTAATAATATAAACCTTGATATGTTCAATTATTGACAACTAAGTTTGAATAGAAACAATTCTATATTCAACTTAAATTTATGAATAATAAAGTTATTTATATTCCTTTGTTCAATCAGAAAGCTCTTTGAATTTATAGTAAGAAACATTTCAAACCTTGATCTTTAATTAATGAAAAGAAATTTTAAAACAAGTTTTAATTTAGAACTTGAGTTTTGAATTTATCTTTATCTCAATATCACTAAAGAGTGATGATCAAGAGAACAATTGACAAAAATTTGTTTATATTTTGTCCTTTTGCATAATTTTTATGAATATACAGCTTAATATTATATACATTCGCGTAATATATACCATTTAAAATACAAGATATCGTAAAAACTGAAACTTTCTAATATTTTCTTAATTATCTCTGAACATTTTTTCTGCTCAGAATTAAAAAACCAAGCGGCAAAAAGACCTTAAGATTTTCCATTTTCAGAGTTTCATTTTGAAAACTTATTTCACTTATAATTCCCTGTAATGCATCGCTCTCTCTCTCTGTCACTCTCTTCTTCTCCGTCCAGCTCCCTTTTGCTCTTCATCTGTCTGTCTGCCTCTCTCGGCATTATCTGATTCAATGCTAATTGATGATCTACTTACGATTCTAACGGTAGAGTCCATTCCATTATCCAAAAGCTGCCGCAGGCTGTGGAAGTTTGTGCAACTTTCGACGGAGAACGACAGAGGCACGTTCCGCTTGATGCGATTAATGAATGTGCCACAGTTGGAGTTGGCCACACACACACACACACACACACACACAGACAACGACACGCAGTCAGCTAGGCAGACATATTGGCAGCTGGGCAGACAGGCAACTTCAAAGATTACACAGATAATTAATAAAATTAAACACAAAAGCACTCAGCGCCAGTGCCGAGCAGCCTCAGCCCCAGCCTCAACCGCGACCGCAAGCCAAGTCGCTGTGGCAGCCACAGTCGCAGTCGCAGTGCCAGTCACTGTGAATGCGAACAGTCACTGAGTGGGGCAGGTATTTGTGTTAGTTGACCGCAGGCGAGTCAAGGCGAGTCGAGGCGAGTCCGGCAATACCTTTGGGTCAGACCGAGTTGGGGTCGCATTAATTACAAACCAATGAGCGCATACAGCTCCTTCTGTGTGTGTGTGTGTGTGTGTGTGTGTGTAGGTGTGCCGCACTGTTGGCTAGTGCTACTATATGAGTATATAGGTAAATTACTTGCTCGTATCTTTAATTTGTGTTAATTTATGAAACTCATTATGGAGCAAGTTGCGCGCCAGCGGGTGTGTGTGATTGTGTGTGCGTGCCACAACCGCAATAGAAATGCCGCATGCCTGTCGAAAGCAGGCCCCATCCAACGCCACAAGCCTCACCCCCGCCCTCCCCCGCGGCTGATCTCTTCAAAAAGTTGGGTCCGAAAGTTTTCGCGTAATTTCATTTAAAGTCCTCGAAAGTTGTGTGTGCCAACAATGGCAACAACTTGCAATTGTTCGAGTCGTGGCTAGTCGGGGCTTGCATAGAGTTTTGTGGCTGCCACGCCCTCCTTCCACCCCCAACCTAGCTCCCAACTGCCTTTGGCCCCGATTCCAAGTGACGCTCATTACGCTGCTGATTTTTAGCACGAGCTCGAGCCGAGGTGAGTCGAGTTCCACGAATTTGCACCTACGCATAAATGTGGCATAAATCCAATTAGGCGCCACTGGCAGCGCTTTAATTGACGTTGCTCCGCCCACCTGCGTGGTCGTCCGCCTGAAGTGTTGGGCGTGGCTGGTGTGTCTAGTGAATGGCAGTAAATGAATTGCATATGCCGCTTTTGTTTCGCCCGCCTCGACATATGAATGAATGAATGAGCGAGGCTGGGTCGCGGGGTCAACGGGGTCAGCTAGTATTCGCTAGATTTGTGCTGTAATTCGAGTTGCTTATGCACACATATATAAAACATATATATGGCCTAGATTTGTGACAGAGCGAGAGAGAGAGAGGGAGTGAGAGGGAGATTCAGCATTGGCAGCATCTGTTTGTCGCCTGAACTTGCAGCTCGTATTTCATTTGACTATTTGACAACTCTTTTTGAATTTTTCCCGAATTTCGAGGTCCATTCTGCATGTGTGTGCAAGTGTGCGTCTGTGTGTGTGTGGCACGTGAATTTCACTAGATTTTCAACGCCACAGCGAAATCAGTTTTAAATTTAAATGTGTCGAAGGACACGTGCAAAATGCATAGCAAATGCAAAAGTTTTCAATTGAAATTCATTCGTTGAGCCTACAAACACACACACACACATGCATGCACATTGCAAACAGCTATTCATTTCAATTTGTGCTGAAAATAAGGAAAATTAATTAAAAAACTATTTAAGAACCTTTTACATTTTAGTTTATGAACTGAAAGTGCCTCTTTTAACATGTTTCTTCAAACTATTTTACTTATGAATTGCCAAAAAGATTTCAATTACAAAAAATTTGCATTGATTTATACGTATATTTGTTGAATTTTAAAAGTCAACATTAGTGAAGCCTAAAATAATTTATGTGCGCTACGAAAAAACAAACTGAAATTTTTGGTTTATTTGCCTAGAAAGTTGACAAAGTCACTCTTGAATCGATTTTAGACGCTTAATTATGTTTTAAATTTATTCATACTCACCCAATAATCCCTAAATAGACTGTATTCCATAACATCTTAAATCTTTGAATAAGTATGAAATAAAATTTTATATTGAGAAATTAAGATTTTTCTATTATTTTCAAAGGTAGGTCGATAAAACTGTTGAATTTATTCTTTTAAACTTTGTTCTTTTGATTCTAATTGATAAAGCTACTCATAATCTGTATAGAAAGTCCTCCCAAAAGTGTTTGCGATGAAAATTGTGGATAATATCGAAAAAATACCCTAATTTTAGGTTTTTTCGCGTGTCCTAAAAAAAATTTTAAATATTTCATTTTTTCGACAAAAATCCATCAAAACCCCTTAAAAAATGTTGAAATTTTTTTCAAAATTTTTGACATTTTTTTTGATTCTAATTGATGAAGCTACTCATAATCTGTATAAAAAGTCCTCCCAAAAATGTTTGCGATGAAAATTGTGGATGATATCGAAAAAATACCCTAATTTTAGGTTTTTTCGCCTGTCCTGGGGACACCTTTTAAACTTTAAAATTTCAAACTTCCTCAAAAAAATCCTATTTTTGTGGGGGAAGTTTTTTTTTTTTTTTTTTTTTTTTTTTTTTTTCACTGAAAAATTTTAAATATTTCATTTTTTCGACAAAAATCCATCAAAACCCCTTAAAAAATGTTGAAATTTTTTCAAAATTTTTGACATTTTTTTTTGATTCTAATTGATAAAGCTACTCATAATCTGTATAAAAAGTCCTCCCAAAAGTGTTTGCGATGAAAATTGTGGATAATATCGAAAAAATACCCTAATTTTTTGAACTTTAAAATATCATAACTTCGTCAAAAATCATCCGATTTTGGTGAGGAACGTCATTTTATTCATGGTTTTTCTTGAAGTAGCAAATTGAATCTTCCTTACAATTGAAGTATATCTTGGCTACTACGTCTATTCTTATACAGTAAATTCTATGTTATATGCCATTTTAAACATTTAATTTGTCAGAAATCAATAATATCCATGTGTCATTTTTATTTTGCGCAGTTCTTTAATCGCTTAGACAAACTTATTCATGAGTTAAATTGATAATTACTTAATTCAGTAATAAGAATAGTTTATTACTGTCGATTTCCCCAGTTCGTTACACCTTCAATAAACATGATAGATATTTAATAAATTAACGCCTCTATCAACCTGTTGTCTTTGGCAATCAACAGAAGCCCTTCAATGCCAGTAAACACACTTATACATTCGCAGCATTACCAACTTTAGAGTAGCCCAATATGTTATCAGTCTTAACCTTTGACTTGGAATTGCCTTCAATAAATATGAAACATGTTTCACAAAGGGTTTTCCTGTCTTGGCTCAAGCTCACTTTGCTGTCGAATTCAGACTGCAAAATTAGTAACATATACATATATTAATAATGCCTAGGCATGGCAATCTATTACTGTAAATGAAGGTTGTTTCATGGATATTCCATTGAACCGAAGTCATGTTGATTAAGTGACGTTGTCGCTTGTCCGGTTTGTTCATTGGCAATAAATAAACAATACGTTGCAGTTGCAGCAGTTCAGACTCAGCCTCAGCCTCGGCTTCAGTTTTCTCATCTTGTAATTATCCTGATGTGCGTGTGCGTGTGTGTGTGTGCCATGGCATATTAATGGTTAAGCCGGTGCAAAAGAGAAATCTTAATTGGGGTATCTTGCCCTAATGAAATACCTGCTTGAAATATATTTTGACACGACATCGAGCGAATTGAGCCTGCAGCCTGCAGCCTGCTCCGAAACAGAATGTGTAATTAATTTTCTAGGAATATGTCTCGCACTCACCTTTATTGTCTGCTTAATGTGTAATTTCAATAATCGATTTCCTTCGAAAGTCCAAAAGTCTAGAAGGACACTTGTCCAGCACCTTCAGCTTAATTCACCTGCATGCACTTTCCCCCGGCCTGCCTCCCTCCCTGCCTGCCTGCCATGCGTGGCCTGTCAGTCCGGGCTTCTTATGTCGGCGACGGCTGCGCACGGCATTAAATTAAAATGTCAAGTGTCGTGTTACTTCCGGCGCCAGAGTTACCAGACGCTGCCAGAGTTGCAGCAAGCAAGCAACTCCTTGTCAAATTGCATGCTATAAATTTTGTGCCAATCAAATTGAACTTGGCATATTATGCAACCAGCCCGAGCTGCTGCTGCTGCTGTTTCTGGCTTTATTAATGTGCACATGGCCCAATTTCACAGGCAGAGGCAATTCAAAAAGGCTTGGCATTTCATTTAAATTCTTCTTTAGTTTTGTGGCAAAACAATTGTTGAACAAGAAGAAACAATTGCTGTATAAAGTGCACAGAATTTTATGGTTTATATATATTTATTCGTGCAATAAGAACCGAAGTGCAAATGCGCTGCCAGAAGGAAATATGAACAAAGAACATGTTCTACTCCCTTCAAGTCTGTAAGATTCGCATATGTGTTCCAGGCACGTTACCAACTGCATGCCATAACTGATATACCCTTCATATTAGCATTCCATGCATTGCATATGTGTGTGCACATATTATAGCTAATTTCCGAGAGCCCAAAAATGTTTAATTGAAAATCACAACTGAATACAAAATAGTTTACAACAAACTGCACTCTCTGCAATCTGCATCTAAAGTTTTGCACGCCCCCAGGGCGTGGCAGTTGCTTTTTACTCTTTACTGTAAAAGTTTTGTGTAATAAAACGAATGCACACGATTTTTTTTTTTGTTTTTTTTTGGAAATATATTTTTAATGGATTTTTGTTTCGTTTTGGAAATTAAAATTTACGCTTTACTTATTTACAAATAATAAGTAGATTTAGATGTATGTGTGAGTGTGTGTGTATATGGTATGTTTGTGTGTAAACTATATGTAATAAAGATTCTTGATGCAATTTCACACTTTGCTGTTACACTTGAACGAGATTTTGATTTGATTTTTCATTTTATATTTTTTTCTTTGATGGAATATTTTTCTTTATTTGTTGTCGATTTCTCTTGTAGTTTTGTGTTTGTATGTGTGTGGCATTTGCTTTTAAACATGGTTCGCTTAATTCGAGTTTAGCTTACTAGTTAAATTCATTTTGAAATTGTTTAAAATTAACTACAATTTATTTCTGTATATTTAAATATATAATTTTGTTAAGTTTTTGTTATGATTTTTTGCTTTTCTTTTTGTTTGCTGCTTATTTACTTTGTATATCAAGTAAATATATACAAATTATACATGTATTTACAATTAAATCTTAGCTACAAAAATTCCTTTCCTTCTTCTCTTCTTCTTCTTCCACCTTCGCCTACTGTGCCATCGTCAAAAAGTTGCAAGAAAACACACAAAATGGGAACAAAACGAGTGGAAACAACACGCGGTTAAAAACAGGACATACAAATTAAACATTCTTTAATTATTAACTAATCACTAAGTATTATTTATAAAAATAGATTTGTATAAAAAATAACTTATGCTGGTTAAATTGCTTTTGTTTTTAGATACATCAAAGAAAATTTGGAATTTCAACAGAAAGCTCACATAAACAAAAATTCAATAACGTTTTAGTTTCTTCGTAATTTTTGAAATTAAGTTTAAAGTTTTTCAGCTGCACAGTTAAAGTTGTTGTTGTGGTTTCGTTTTCACTCTTAACCGTATATCGTTTTTGAATTATTTTCAATAATTTTTGTAAAGTTTGTTTTGTTTTATAACTTACTTAAAGCAATTTTATATATTTTATTCTGTTTTTTTTTGTTTGTTTTCTTTTCTTGGATTTATTTAAAAATGTTAAAATTATTTTTAAAGTAAATTAAGTTAGTTTTTACTTGTTTCGTTTTCATTTTACTGTTTTTGTGGCAGTCGTCTGTTATTTTTATTTATTTTTTGTTATAAATATATTTTTTGTTGTTGATCAATTAACTAAAACAAGCCGCAGCTTAGTAGGCAACGCAAAGCGGCGAGTGCAAAATTCGTTGCCTACTTACGCGCGCCAGGACAAATTGTGGCCACAAATGCTTAACGCTAACGTACTCTTTCTTATCGGCTAAGGTGAACGGTTGCGGAAAACACGTGTGAGATATAGTACATATACCACATATAAGTATGTGTAGCATAATATATATACTATACACTAGATAAATGTATATGTATATTTGTAGATTATTTTGCATTGTTTTTTCTCTTTTGAAACTTTGCTCATTTCAATATTTGATGCCTTCCTTTTTTCTCTGCGAATGCATCTGCGACTGGGTATTATCTGATGATATCCTAATTGCCCTATATTATAAGTAGCTCGTATTTAACATTGAGTGCATGTGTGTGTGTGTAGGGACTGTGTGTGTGTGTGGTTGGGTGTGTGTCAACAAAGTGCTGCCACGGCCTTAACTAGAGCTGGGTGGATTAATGAGAACTCGATGCTTAAGTATCATATATCATATCATATCATATCGTTTCGTTGCCAATAAAACTCAACACACGTACCCTCAACTAAACTATCGTTATCGCTATCGTTATCGTTATCATACCACTTATAACAACAAAAATATGCGTATAAAAATTATAAAAAAATATTCAAAAATGGCCACTTCTCAAGTTGAGCAAGAGAATCAAGAATAAGAAGGTTGAGATTGAGATTTTGCTTTCAAGTCGAGTTTGAGTGTATGAAGGTGTGTGTGTGGGTGTGTGTAGATGAGTGTGATGTGTGTGTGAGTGTGAGAGGGATAGCTGGAGTGCCTGTACTTTTATTCTTCTTTCGAACTTTTCTCATTTTCATTTTCATGTTGTTGTCACTGAAGTTTTCCTTGACTCCTCTCCTCTCTCTCTCTCTCTCTCTCCATCTCTCTCGTTAGACAATAATTTCGCGTATGACACGACGATTTCGGGCATTCGGCGTCGTTGAGTACTCGCCCTCGAAACTGTCATCGTAGCTGAGGGACATGTGCTGCTGTGGCGGCAGCACCTCATCCTGTTCCATGTGCTCCATGTTGTAGGGGTTCGGCAGGCCGCTTACGTCGTGATATGGTGAATCTGCAAGATTGCACATGGCAAAGAAGAGAGGGGAAAATTGTTTAAATTAGTTTCACAACACGTGCTATCTCTCTCTCTTTCTCGCTTGCTTAAAATTTGCGACTCATGCGCAAACAATTAAAAACAAAACCAGTAAATAGCACAAAAACAACGAGTAAAAAAACAACAATCAAAAATTGTTTTCGTTTGCCGAAAAATGAAACAAACACACGCGCATTGAACTCAACGTGGTGTATGTGTGTGTGTGTGTGAGTGAGTTTGCTTGGTTAAGGTCAGTAAGGGTGTGAAAAACTTCAACAAAAATGCAAAATGAAATAGGGGGAAGGTGGGGAAGGTAAAAGAAACTAAGAGGAAAAACGATTTCAACTTGAAACTGAAAATTCTTCAACATCATTGCTGGGCATCTTTACACTTACTTCAGCCTGCGCGCTCCGTTAGAGCGTAACATCCTGAATGATGTCCGCTGTTTTTGGTGTTTTGAAGTTAACAATTTCAGCCATGGTTCGTTAGCGTTATTAATATTATTAGTATTATTATTGTTAGAGATAATGAGACGAAAATGAGAGAGAAGAAAAGAAATAGCCACAAATTGGTTAGCAAAAGGTTCATTTAGTTTGTAGCCTGACTTAGTCTAAAGGAAATGTTAATTACTTCGTTGCATATGATTAACTTAAATGAGATCACTAGATGACTTGCAGACGCACACACACATGCACACATTACGCAAACAGACAGAGCGTATACTCAATATGCTTAAGGGACAGGAAGGAGAGTATAAGATACTTGTATTAGAGAGAGAGTAAGATACTGGTGAGAAAGGAATACAGAGAGATGGAAGGGAAAAGTAGGAGAGCGAGAGGAAGAGCAGATATTGAGAAAAGAAGAGCAAGAGGGGAGAACCAGAGTAGAAGATATAATAATGAATTGAGCAAGATAGAAGGAAAAAGGCAGCGCAATAGAAAGAAAGGTAGAGCAAATATTTGATAGAGTTAGAGATCAATACAAGAGAGATATAGCTAGAAAAGGCAGAGAGATGCTCAGATGACAGGTATAAAAAGAAGAATGTGAGAGATGCAAAAAAAGTTGAAGAGCATAGGGAATGATTCTCATAGAGAGTGTTGCAGAAAAGGAGTTATGCATGGAAACAGAGTTTCAAAGATTCCCGAATGCATTCCCCCTAAACTGCATGCCATTATTTCAGCAATATATTTCTATTCAACATGGAGAATCCCATAAATTAATTCAAAGACTTATCCCAAAGTTCATTTCGAATCTCTTCCCTCTCTTCTCCTCTGTCTCTCTCTCTCTGCACTTTGCTATCAATTTAAGTTGAGCTTTGCATAAGCAGCTTTCGCTTTGCCATTTTAAATTGCAGCTTAAAATTGTCAGTTGACTGCCTTTCAATTTGTTGTTGTTGTTGTTGTTGTTATTGCTGTCTGGCCTGCGCTGTCGGCTTGACTAGGCCAACAACAAAAGCAGGGACAGTGGCAGCAGCAGCAACAGAGGCCGCGGCAGAGGCAGGGGACGGGACAATTCTTTTAATTTGCCAGTTGACTGCGCGGCTGCTAACGAGGCAGGCGACTGTTAAAAAATTAATTACAATTCGCAGCAGTTGCAAGTTGCAGTTGCAATTGGAGTGTTGCAAGTTGCAGCTGCAATTGGAGTGTGCAAGGGGAGAGTGAGAGGGGGCGTGGCCATTGGAATTGAATGTCAACAGCTCGAAATGAAATTTGTTGTGCAGTTTCGTTCGCTCTCTCTCCTTCTCTTTCTTTCTCTGTCTCTCGCTCTCTTTCTGCTGCCACCGCGCAGCAAATGTGTAAACAGCGCATTAATTTTGAATCACAGGACACTGTCTGGCAAACACACATGCACACACAGATACACGCACAGACGCACACACACAGTGTGTGTCCTCATGCTTTGCCGAACATCTTTGTCAACAAATTGTTGCATACATTTAGGCAGCTTCTGCAGCTCCACCTTGACGCTGTCCTTCGACTGCCCCAGCAGCCCTTCCCTTGCCCCCGCACCTTCTCTTTTCCTTACCTCACTATTTCCCCATTTCTCTTTCCCCTCCCTTTTTACCTTCCACTCTGAATTCCATTTGCCTGTGCTATGCAAATGCCCTCACTGGATTCCCAAACCCAAAAAGCATTTGTGTCGCTCTCATTGTCTCACTCTTTCCCCCCCCCCTCCCTCTCTCTCATTGTGTGCCAAATCGTTGGAAAATTTATTGGAATTTGAATTTCAAAATCGAAATCGCCGCATCGAAATGTGGCTCCACATCTCCCCGCCTTACACCTTCCACACTCCTTTGCTTTCTTTTCTCTGCTTCGCTTTGCTTTGGCCGCATACCAAAGTGTGTCTGCCCCCCCTCTCTCTATCTCCTGGCTAGCTGGGCATATCTATGCACTCACATGGCGCATACAAATACATACATAAAACGGTAAATCCTTTTTAACAACTGCTCTTTAACATGCTTACCCTGCCCCCCCTCTCTCTCTCTCCTCACTGACTTCGTGCGAAAATTTCTAAGCGCGTTTGTCGCCCATTTTCCGCACTCCCCTCTCCCTCTCTCTCTCTTTCTATCGGCTTTCGGCATCTGCATAAACTTGACCCAAAAAAGGATGTAAAAACCAACGGCAGAAAGCCAAGCCAAGCCAAGCCAGGCCGGGCCGGGCAAGAGCAGGCCCAGCTCAGTCCCGGCCAGGCAAAAGGCATAAGCGAATCCTCTTTTCAATGTTGTTTTTGCCCTGCTTTCTTCATGTTTTTTCCTGTTCAATTTTTTTTTTACTATTTTCTTTGGATTTTCCAACTCTTTAGTATTTTCCTTCTTTTTTTTTGGCTTGTTCACGCTGCTTGGCCGGCGTATTTTATGGCCAATACGTGAGCTGTGCGTATTATGCGCATAACTTAATGCATGCCACGCCTACAGCACGCCCCCTCTACCTTCTCTCTTTTAGCTTTCCCTATTGTTGTTGTTGCTGTTTAGTTTCGCTGTTTTTCAATTTCCCCTCCCCTTCACAGTTGCAACAACTTAATCGTTTTTGCGTTACGCATACGCACTGTGTGCAACTGCCTTGCCTTGTTTGTCCTGTAAAGGTGAAGCTTAGTGGGCTTCAGGGTTAGATATGAGTTGCTTTGGACTGTCCGCAATTACAGGGTATCTGCAGGTTCTTTCTTGCAGGCACAGCTTTTTTTCTTGTTGGCCTTTTTCTATTTAATTTGTTACTCCCGATTACGAATCTTTATGCCTGCCCACTTAAGTCTCTCTCTTTTTTCTGCCCACACCTCACTCTCACTCCGTTCTTTCTTCCCACTTCTCACTCTCCATTTCCTACTCTACCTTCTTCTCTCTTTCTCTGCCCACCTTCCCTTTCTCTTTCTTGCTTCTATCTTTTTCAAAAACTGTCGAAAGTAAACAAATCATTGCAGCCGAGTTTATCCTCATACACACACACTCGCATACACTCCCACACACACACTGTGCCACCTACACGTAACAGTTGCTTATCATGCTTGCCTTTACCCCTCTCCCCTTCTCTACACTTCTCTAGCTACTCGCAAATCCACTTAGTGTGTGTTTAGTAGAGACGAAGTCCTTGCTCCTTGCTGGATTCAAAGTTCTCTCTTGCTCATGATTTATGCGACTTGATGCCGTTATCCGTGCTAAGTGAGAGGCCTTTTTTTGCTGCTACTACTCATCATTGCCACTACACTCCCCTGCCCCTGCCCTGACTCCACTCTCTCTGCTGCTTCTTGTGCGTTTTCTTTTGCTATTTTTATGGCACTTTGAATAAGTTGTGCGTCATTCCGTGGCGCATTTATTGGCGCACCTTCTACGTTGCGAAATTGCAGCAGTTTATGGCCTCGATTTGTGCTGGCAAGTGTTGCACAACGCACGGCAGAATGCAATAAAGCGAGAGAGGAGGGGGGAGGAAGGTAGACTTGCCTGCCAGCTGATTGAAATAATTGCAGTCAGTGATTTAGCCCTTTTTTTATGGGAAACAGTTGAGAGCTTTGATAGTTCTTGACTACTTGACGCCTTGAACTAGTTGTGAATTATAGGTGCTGTGTGAATGAATAGCAGAAATAGTTGCAGAAAGTTTTTTTTAGTATCTTTCAGAGGGAAGTGCATGGAGATATTGCAGCTTTAATTTATTTGCATGCAATAAAAGAATATTATCAAAGTTGGAGCAGAGATTTTCAATAGTAGATACTGTTTTTATAAGATTTATATTTAGAAATCATTGCAGCCCTGATGTTATAGTATATATCTAGCATACCTATTGATATAATCACTATATTCTATTCACATCTTGCTCCTTTTTTGCCTGCTCTCATTTCTTCTCTGACAACTTTCTCTTTCAACTTTGTACTTTAAATCATTTCAGTTTCCTCTTTAATTCGTCTCTTATTTTTTGCATGTGTCATCTCTCTCTCTTCCTCTCTCTCTCTCTTCGTTTCTCTCTCTAGTGTTGTCTCTTTTTGGCCTTTTGTCTCTCGCTTTCCATTTTTCTCTCTTGCTCTGTTGGTTTAATGATGAATTAAGCTTCATGTGCGAAAATGCGCCAGCAACTGACACAAAAGTCTGCATAATCAATCAGTCAAACAGTTGCCCCCCTCACCCCACTCCCCACACCACTCTCTCTGCTCTCCATAACCAACTTTACTTTCGTTTCAGCACTGCAACCCCCTCCCTTACCCCCTTCCATCACTCTTTGAGTTCGCTTTTTGCATGCTGCAAAAAAACGAGAAAAAAAATACCGAAAATTTTTTGCTTACGCAGCTTTTGCGCCTTTTGCCGCCACAGACTTCTTTCCGGCTAAAACCCCCTGCTCTCTCCCCCTTTGCTCGCGCTCTGCACTGTGCTGCGTTAAACCACTTACCCACCCCCCCTCTGCTGCTGTCGATGCAGTTGCACACAAAAGTCAGCTCAGCTGCAGCTACAGTTGGCAAGTGTAAAAGCTTTTAAACATGTTGCCACACACACAGGCACACACGCAGGCACATACACACTTACACGCACAGAAAGGCATACTCGCTCCCTTACTCATACTCTCTTCCTTTCCCTCTCGCACACAGCTGCACATAAGCTGACACATCAATGTAATGAAGACGTATTTGCATATTGTACTGCACTGTCAATGGCTTCAGCTCTGCCTCGCTCCTCCTCTCTCTCTCTCTGCACACTCTCCCCCTGCCTTTGCTTATGCCATTTCTCAATCCACACCTCGCTCTAGGCTCCTCTGCAATAATTCCGGCATGCATGTTGCCCCACTTGCAGTAGTTTTGGCTTGCAGGCAAAGGAATGAGTAGAGTTGAGAGTAGAGAGAGGAGCTCAGAGTAGATTGAAGCCACAAGAACTTGGAATTTCACTAGCTGAGTTCATAATATATAAGCAGCTTCATTCATAAGTTCTCTAAATTTGTACTTCGATGTCTAATTTGTTACCTTGGCATCATTAGAAAGGGTTTGCTAGGCTTTTCTTAAGTAACTCTTCGAAGTATAGCTTTGTTTATGCATTGTATTTATCTCATTTTAATAAACAAAACTTAATAATGATTTATACCCCTCTTTCTCATTTGTATTTGTTGTTGAACTATACAAATTTCATTATCTTTATCTATAAAATAAAACGCATAAATCTGTCATAGGAATATTCGTTCAGAAGGAGGAATTTTTTAAGGAGATCATTATTAATATTCGTAGTGAATCTTTAAGGCTAGAAAAGCGAAGTCTTTCCTTCTGAAAGTTGTTCAATTTAGTATTATATCTTCTAAAGTTCTTTTCTTGCTACCATTTTTTTTTTTTTTTTTTTTTTTTTTTTTGTGTATTTAATTAGGGTTCAGATTACAAATTTTTCCATAACCTAATGAGCATCTATAGATGTTTCTTCTGCAAGAACTTTTTACCAATGAGTTTCAAATTTTAGCAGATTATGAGGGAGTGCTTACCCAAGTTTTGTCAATTTCTTGCACAAAAATATTTGAATATCCGATCACAGCTTCTGTCATGACATTCTGTGCCATAAAATTTCTCACTACACCCCACTCTTCCTCAATCTCCATCCCTCTCACTCTCTATCTTTCTCTCTCTCTTTCTTTCTCTACTCCCTTAGGTAAAACTGTTTTACAACTTCTTCTCGCAGCTGCTCCGCACTGCACTCTGCACTCTGCACTCTCTTCCCTTCTCTTTCTCTCTCCTCTCCCCCTTCTACTGCCTTCGTTCTCCTCACAGTTTCAATTTTTGCGTGTCGTTGCTTTTAATGTTGTTGTTGTTATTGTTGTTGCCTGCATTTTATTGACATGCATGTGGGCGCATGCAAGCGTCTGTCTGTGTGTGTGTTTGAGTGTGTCATGAACAGACAGCTGGCCACGCTTGTATGGTAGTTTGGCATATTCGAGTAGTTCATGCTGTTGTTGTTGTTGTTGTTCGCGTTGTTGTTGAATTTTGTTCATTTCTTAGTTTGGCGCCATAAACGCAAAAATTTGTGCGTTTAACCACAGCGCGCTGCCGCTGACCAAATGCAAAATAGGTCAATGTGGCAGCAGAGGGGGGGAAGTGGGAGTAAGGAGAAGCGGGGCGAGGCGAGTTGGGGGCGTGGCTAGTGTGTTTATGTTATGCAGGCACAAGCAGCGAAGGCAGCGAAGCCGCAGAGTTGTCGTATTTGTGTTTCGCTTTTGCATTTTAGATACACGCACGAGCGCATCACACACACACACGCACACACACACACATACACACACACACGCATGGCACACACGCATCACAAATAACAAAATTTCAAGCATGGACGCCAGTGCAACAACAACAACAACAAGAACAACAGCAATGACCGCAACGAGCAGCAGCAACAAGAGGAGGAGTAGGAGAAGGAGGAGAAGGATGAGGAGAAGGAGGAGCGGGAGGCGGACAACGACAGCAGACGCGCAACCACATCCTGCTCTGTCCTGTTCTGAGTCCGCAACGTCGCCGGGCAATAAAAACCCGCAACATAAAACAACAACAACAACAACAGAATTAACAAAAAATACACGCAAAAACAAAAAATACCAAATTTTACATTGTTGTTGTTTTTTTTATATTTTTTTCGGGCGCGCTCGCTCATAAACCGTAAAGATAACACAAATACGGCACACACGCGGCTTACACACACACACGCACACACACCGAGACACTCGCATAAGCCGCATAGTTGTAAGCAAGACCAACAACAACAACAACAACAGAGATGGGAGAGTGAGTGGAGCAGAGCAACATCATCACGCATACGCCCTGTGGCCGCCTGATTGCAGTCAGCTCACTTCGTTGCTCGTTGTGTGAATACCCTGTGCATGCAGAGCAATCAATCGACAGGGTATATACGCTATGGCTAAGGAACTGCAGAAAATTCAAAATTTATAGCATACTTTTCAGCGCAAGTGTTGAATTTTTCCCTGAAGGTTTCTTTGTACCTCTCCTCTGCACTTTGTCTGTTTCTTTTATCTCTATCCCATTTTTTTTTCTTCATACTTAAGATCTACTATACCCTTTACAGGGTATCTATCCGTCGGCTTCGCTTGCTTGCTGTTTTTTGCTCGAGTATTTCGGTTTCTCGGTTCGTTTTTTATTATTTAATATTTTAAAACACTTGCGGTGTTATTGGCATTACAACAACAAAATACACACACGCACAAGCACACACACGCAGTACACACACGCAGTACAGACAAACGCAGTACACACACACACGCAGTTACACACACACACGCACACTCTTATGCAGGGACTTTGCAGACAGACAGAAAATAACACAAGGATGCCAAAGGCGCTTCCAATTTGTTATTGCCATTGCTGCCACTGTTGTTGTTGTTGTTGCCGTTGTTGTTGCTGCTGCTGTTGTTGTTGTTGCTCTTGCTGCTGCTGCTTGCTTTGCCTCAGCAAACTTTAAGCAAAAAGTTTGCGCAAAGACTTTAAGCCAAGGCCGTCAGTGGAAAAAGAAGTAAACGTTGGCAGGGAAAACACTTGTGACATGTTTGGGATGTTTTCATTTTCCACAAGCAGAAGGAAAGGCTGCAGCGCACACACACACATAGAGACAGACAGTGAGAGAGGAGGAGCGAGAGAGAGAGGACGCTACACATGTAGCCCGCACATAATTAGCATGGGTCGACGTCAGCGATATCCAAAGTGCTTAACTTGTCATAACCAAAAGTCCAAGTGCCAACATAGCAACAACAACAACAATAACAACAACAATAACAACAACAGCAGCAACAGCAAGAAGAACAACAACAAGCATAGCAGCAACTACAACAACAGCGAGTAGGGGCCGCACAAAACAGTTGCCAAGTTTGACAGCGCCCACAACTAAGGGTCGGACTCCTTAGTCAGACTGCGCTGCTACCTCTGCCTTTATCTCTCCCCCTCTCTCGCTCTTCTGCCTTCTCGCACACCCTTCCTGCCAACTGTTTGCAGACCAGATAGCCCCAGTCCCAGGCCCAGTTCCAGGCTCAGTTTCAGCCTCAGTCCCAGCCCCTACGCGTGCTTAATGTGTCACAACTAGCCTCGTTCACTTCGCTCGCGTTGAAAGTTGTCAGATTTGCTCAGTTTTCCCTTCAGCTTTTCCTTTTTCCCTTTTTTTTTATTTTGTATTTTCTAATAACTCTTTATAGGTCTACACTTTGCTAACTGACAAAGTTTCTTTTCTCAGAAAGGGGAGCTTATAAAGTCAAGCTACCAATTTGATATAGCATTCAGTTTTTGGTTATCTCTCTAAGCACCTAGGTTAGTGTTGAGTAGGGTGCGAGCGAAGGCTTCTGCTTCTGTTTTTCTCTGTCTTCTGCTCATGAGCTCTTAGGTTGGCGCAGGTTTTGGAGGCATAATCATATGAAACTGACACTTGAAAGTTAATATGCTAATAAGATATAAATATACTTATTCGTATAAGATTGTTATGGCATCAACTTTCCTTCTTTGTTCTCTTTTACAATATTATATTTTTTCCTTTTATATCTTTCTCCTTTGAATATCTTTATAAACTTTCAGGATCAAATGTAATTTAACGGCCATAGATAAGGCATCTCGGAGAACCTACAAAGTGTATTTATTCTTGATCAGGCATCACCAACCAAGTCGATTAAGGCTTGTCTGTCTGTCTGTCCGGATGTCTGGATGTCCGGATGTCCGATAAACAGACAGATCTCAGCTATTATAAAAGCTAGAGACACCAAATTTGGCATGAAGGTTTTTGTTTACCCGGCGCAGATGAAGTTTATTTCAAATGTTGGGTGCCACGCCCACCGCCCCCGCAAATCAATAATTTAATCTTTTAAGCTGATTTGTGAGTGACATATAAAAGTTTCAACATTCTGAGTAAGACCATGCTTAGTAATTAGAATACCAAAATAATTGAAGCTATGTTCCAGTCTAAGGCCACCGAATTTGTTATTTATTTATATAAAGTCAACTATGGTCAGTCGAAACCTGCTTTAAAGTAAACTTATTTTGTAACAGGATGTTGTGAACATTTTGAGAATGTGAAGTTTTATTCATTTATTTATTTATTTTATAACATATTTTTGGAAGAAAGATTGCCTTCAATTGTGTTAAACTGTTTGTACGAGTACCACGCCCCACAGCTCATCCATTCAGAAACTTGCATTCATTTTTAGCAGAAGTCTGGCTCAATTCTAATAGGGTCAAATCTGTTAAGGGTTTAATCTTCTGATTGCTATTTACACTCTATGAACAGAACATCATTGTTCGCTAAACATTTTTAAGGCTTTTTAAAGCTATGCTTGAAGGTCATTAACTTGCCACAGCATAACAGTCGGAACCTCTCAAGTCATCTGTAATACTTTCCATAACAATCTGCATAAATTTACACTTCCATTCAGCCTCTTAAAAGTCTACATCAATCATATTTACAGTTCAGGCCAATACATTCCCAATAACACCCCTTTAAAGTAAAGTTCTTAATCTCACTCTCAGTTACTCACCTAAATGCTGATCGACACGCTTCTTGGGCTTCTGCACGGAGGCATAGGGATCACTGCAGTAGTCCTGCCGGGACGGATTCTGACTGTTGCGCAAATTATGATATTCATCGCCCACCTGGCTGGGCGTGGCTGTCAAATGGGGATACGGGGCATAGTCATCCACTGCGCCATAGCCGCCATGCGTGAGTGGATCGTAGCCATAGGTGGGTTGTTGCTCCACATACTGATTGTGTGGCGCCTGGACGAGAGTTTGCTGATTTCCCACAGCCGCAGCGGACATTTTCACCTGCCACAGCGAGTCCTGTGAGTTGACGCTGCCGCCGTTGTTTGAATTCGAATAATTGTTCTCCATGTAGCCCATGTTGACCCCTGCAAAGAGAGAGAGAAAAAACCAAATAAGTAAAGTACACAGAGAAAAAACAGAGAGAGAAAAAAAGGGAGAGAGAGAGATAAAGAACAATGCGAACAAGTGTCGCATAAATCCGCCACAGCTTCGCATAATTTACATGGGAATACGTTGACAGATTTCTGGCGCCAGGCCAAGCGAGCCGAGAGCGCAGAGAACTCCATAAATAATATTCAAAAACAAATTTTCAATCGTGGGAAAAAACACGAACAAGTTCTGCACGCTTTTGTTTAATGGATTTTCATTGATTAGCACATAAAAAACTGCAGCAAAAGAGACACCACAAAAAGGAAGGAGAGGGTGAGAGGGGGGAGGAAGCACGCGAAAATGAATTTATTAACTTCGCTGTTCGTTGCGGAATCAACAAGGCGTAATTAATAGTTGCAAACATATTGCGTATACGCAGCGTGCGCCACTTAAAAGAGACGCCACAGCACAGAAAAAAAGCTGTCGTAAACTCGCTCAGTATCTGTGCCGCGCGAGGGCTCCCTTCCGTTCCCTCTCCCTCCCCCTCCCTGCTCCCTTGCCTTTTGTAGTTTGTGGCAAAAGTTTTTGTTGACAAATTTTTTACGAGCTTCGCGAAGAAAACAATCGAAGGCGAAGTACAAGCAACAGCCTGAGGACGCAGCAAGCAGGAGAGGGAGGTGTGGAGGGGGCGTGTCCTGTGGGGGGGGGGGGCTGGTGCGCATTGTCCTTGCGGTGCTTGTTACGCGCCAGAACAAAGGCGTTGACAAGGAGAGTGCGCCTTGTTACGGCCCGCCTCGACTCGCCGCGCCTTGCCTCGTTGTCGGGTTCTTTCCTTTCATCCTTGTAACGCGCTCTCCCCCTCTCTCTCTCTCTCTGTCTCTCTCTTGTTGTGCGTGCGGCTGGCTTTGTTGTTGCTGCTGCTCGCATTTATTATTATTTTTATATCGTGATAAATCACTCATAAATATTAAACGCACGCCAGACCCGAAACGAAACGAAACAAACGCAACCCAGCACCGAAAACAATATAAACTTTTTGAATTTTGAATTTGAAAGCGACCGGAAAACGGCCCGAAAAACGCTTTCGCTGGCATTTCGCCAATTTTTTAGAGAGATAAATAAAAGATTTTGTATGCCTATGAAATGTTTTTTATTTTATTTAATTTGGGTTTTTTAGATCTGAAAAAGTTAGTCTCTTCTTCGCATTTCAGGTTTGAAAATTTGAATTAAATAAAAATGTAATTTAAGTTTAAAAAATGTACATTTAGATATCTTATTAATATGTTTCCATTACTTATTATTATTTATTTTTTCGAATCTCTTTCGCCACTATTTTACCTACTTCCATCCTAGCTATTTCGTTTTCCAGCCCCGTCAAGCTGCCTCTTCGATTTTACTGACTTCTTTCTAGCATTTTACGACAAGTTGTTGGACTAGAAAACTCATTTGGTGCCCACGCAATACACGCAACACAGCAAGCTCTCAATTCGCTCGACTTTTTGGCTGCTTCCAATGCCAACTTTGCGACCCCCCTTCCCCCCTGTCCTGCCCATTTTCCTACTTGTTTCTTGCGTGTTGGTTGCCGCTTTTATGCGACATGGTGGGCGTGATAATTTTTATGATTAGCCATAAAACTAAAAACAGTAATAATATTAACTTCATTTTCATTTTCATTTACTTCTCTCCCCCTCTCTCTGTCCCACTCTCCCTCCCTTATTGTCTTTCTGCTGCTTCACATGCGACTCGAGCAGAGTCGCGTTCTTTGCATATTTGATGCGATATTTTTCTGCTGTTTTATGCGTCTTCAAATGAGGCATGAAACTGAGGCAAAAACTGTAAGAATTACAAAGACAGAGAGAGAGAGAGAGGGAGAGAGAGAGAAAGAGAGGGAAAAGGAGGGAGGGAGGCAGCAAAAAATTAAATAAACTTTTCAATTTGATAAGCATCAAATCAGTTGGCAGAAACTTTTGATTGCGCAAGTTTTTCGGCGCATATTTTTGGGCCTTACAGAAAATAACAATAAGGGATAAGGGGTGTGGCCAAAGCGAAATGAGAGAAAATAGAAAATCGCAAGGAATTTTAATGCATTTTTCCTGGCATTGTATTTGTGTTGTTGTTGTTGTTGCTGCTGTTTCGCTTACGCTTTGGCGAACGCGAGGCGCAATTAAAGTTTTCCCTTTTGCCTCAGCAACAAAAACTTTTCACATTGATTTGTGCAAATAACTGTTTGCGGCATAGTTTTCAAAACAGTTGCCAGTAAGGAGGGGGAAAGAGGTAGAGAGAGAGAGAGAGAGAGGGGTAGAGTGAGGAGGGGAGCTTATTAATCTCAAGTCGCTTGGCAACCGTTTGCGGGCTGCAAATATTTTCAGCTATTCATGTTAACAACTCTTTGGCCAAGTGGCAAAGTTGCAAGCACGCCAGCAGTTGCCACGTTCTGTTGCCTCTCTCCCCCAACCCCCCTTGGCAGTGCTCTAATTCACTCTGGGGGCAAAAGTTTGTGCAGCGGAAGCGTTTATAATTATGCAACATTTTTGTGCAGCAGCCGCACAATAAAAACAGTTTCAAATGCCATTAACGGTTAACTAAGCGACGGCGAGAGCGAGCGAGATAGCAAGAGGAAGAAGGAGTGAGAGAGAGAGAGGAAGTGTGCAGCAGCTGCAGCTAAAGAGAGTCGAGTGGCTTCGCGTCGCTTTGCTTCGAGTTGAGTTGTCCAAGTTTGGTGGCACCTCGAGCGCATACGGTGTTAATGGGCGCCATGCTGAGGCTGTGCCACGCCCACCTCCCCCCAACTCTCTTATACTCAGCGACCTTTGTTGCTGCTTGTTGCACTTTTAATTAGCGTCGCGACGCAACGCAGCCTGCCTCGGCATTTGGCCTCAAATGCGCTTAAATGCCAAAAGTGGCAAACGCCGGCGACGCCGCGTGGTGTGGCAAGCAGAGGGGAAAGAAAGTAGAAAAGAGGCAGAGGCACGACAAGTGCGGGCAGACTAGGCAACTCGACTTCATTTCGTTGCACAGCACCCAGTGGCAGCAAGTTGAAATCAATCTGCAGACTTAGTATGCAAAGCTGCAACTTGAGACGACAGCAGGCAAAAGGTAGTGCCAAATAGCCTGCCCACAGCATGCATATTTCATGTGCCACACACACCCAGCTAGCAGAAGTGCCTCTTCAGCACACTCACAGAGCGTGAACTTCCCCTCTCTCTCTCTTTCTCGCGTGCTCATGCAGGCACTTCTACTGCTTGCCTTGCCTACTCCTTTCCCGCTGGGTTACTTGGCCACTTGTCGTGAGAACCACCTGACTCCCCACTCCTCTCCCCCTCTTCCCCCTCCCTTTGTAGCATCTGCCTTTTGCAGCATCCTGGCCAAGTTCCTGTGTGCTCTGCCCTGCCATGTTGCAGTTTTTGCTGCTGCTGGCGGCCTTTTTAGCCATTTTTGCTGGCACAAAAAAATAAAGTTCTACTCAGCCTCAGTCTGTGTGTGTTTTTGTGTATGTGTGTGTGTGCAGAGAGTGTTGAGAGTTTTACAACTTTCACTAGAATGGTGGCCAGGGCTCAGCAAAGTCTTTAAGGTATAAAATACACATAAATCTGCTCGCTGATTCTGATTTTCTCCCCCCGTTAACGAGGTCAAGTTGAGCTGAGAAAACTTTTGCCAAGGCAAAAACTTTAACTTTCGGCATTTTCATAATAATAAGAGAAAGATAATCAGATGTACTTAGGATGTTATACTAAAGTTGCCCCACAGTTGCACAGTATACACGTATTCAAGCTAGACAAAGCGAGTGCAACTACAATGGATACCGTGGCTTAATAACGTTGAATACGAGTATATATCGCGACACAAACGGAGAAGTTAACAAAGCTCGTTTGGGGTTTTTCGGGGAAGGTTTTGAAGTTACTTTCAGTTCAGTTTAGGAACTAGCGAGAGTTCGCTTTAGTTCTGTGAGTTGATAAAACGAGTATACATATATTTGACTTGTATTCATTAACAAACTTGCTTGGTTTTTAATCTACTCCATATGCAAAACTGAAAAATCCCTCTGACTTTCAATTCTTTTTAGACCTTCTAGACCAAATCTAGCTCCTTTCGGTATTAGATTGAAGTTACTTTCAGTTGGGAACTACGGGAGAGTTCGCTTTAGTTCTCAGCAACATTCGGAATTACGGGAATATATTTGACTTACATTTATTAACGAACTTAAATACTTTGCATGGTTTTTTAGGTTTGATGATCTCTTATACGAGTGTTCCCTCTTTGAAGATCTGACAACAATAAGTTGACTTTTTATACTCATCAAACTTAGCTATAAAAGTTTTAGGATTTGGATTCTTGTTGAATAACCATCATCAGCTTCAACTAGTATCCCACTATTTCCATTAGTTTTCTCTGTTCTTAGTGTTCTTCTTTGTAAAATAAATATTTAATTAAAATTTATTGTGGATAAGATGTACCTTGTATACTGACTATACCTCCTTCCTGTACTATAATTCCCAGTGCAGTCTAGTTACTTTCAATAAATACATAGTTTCTCCTGTACAGGTCAACCTAATCTCCTTCAGCCCGAGCAGCTGTCTACCTCGGTCAATAAATAGCTAAATAAACTATGTTCTGTTTCAGCTTTTTCACTTATTTTGCACTTGAGTTCTGAAATACTTTCTTTAGTTTTGGCAATTGAAATGATTTTTATTTCAACTGCAGCTAGAAATATTCTCAAAGCAAGCTCAGGTTTGCTACACTCAATTAATGTGGGTGAAGGCTTTCATATTGTTGCCTCCCCTCTACCTTTGCTGCACTGCCCCCCTTGGCACATTCTCGATGAACTGCAATCTGTGCCATGTCAGCAGCTGCGTGTGTTTAGATTTTAAAGCCAATTAGTTGGTCAGCAACACAGAGTGCAGAATAAAAATAGAAAAACAACAAACATAAAAGAGAAAGAAAAAGAGAGAGAGGAGAGAGAGAGAGAGAGAGGGAAGGAGAGGAAGAAGGGGAAGCAAAGGAGGTAAAACCGTTCGAGCGATGCCGGCAAATGTAGCTCATAGATTTTTGTCATTGAATTGTGCGGTCAAGCTGGCCAAGGCTGAAAACAACAACAACGAGAGCAACAACAACAACGAGAGCCATAGCCGTAGCAACAGCAACATCAACAACAACAACAACAGCAGCGTAAAGCCTTAGCAACAACAACAAACAAGCTGCAAGACAAACATATTGGAGAGAGAGGGAGCAAAAAACAAGGAGAAAAACTGCGCCTAAAAGGCTGCAACACAAAATGTTGTTCGAATCGGTTGATGTGGTTGCCCAGCCGAGGAGACGAAGGCAGAGAGGAGAGGCGCATAGAGGGAGTGCAAAAACCCGCGCACAACTATTTTGCGGCTGTTTGCTTTGCGGCTCGTTGCTGCATTTCAAACCAAAAACGAAGAACTGCTAACCCCCTCCTTCCTCTCCTCAGCTCCCCGCCCCGCCCCGCCAGACAAACAGCATTTGTTGCGAGGAGTCGAGTTCATGGCTTTATTTATTTAGCGCATAAATTTTCACAGCGCACTAGCGGGATTTTTTTGCAGCTTTGCTCTGCTAGCTTTTTTTTACCCCCTTTTTGCGGGTTGAGGGGCTAGAAGGCGTGGCCAAATGACAACGACATTTGTTTGCATTTATTTTGGTTTTCAGCGTACATGTTCCCTAGACAGAGAGAGTTGCCACCCTCCCCCTCCCCTCCATGACTCGTCTAGCCGTAGGCGTTACACAGCAGCTCAGTGTGTTTGTCTCTCTTTCTCTCTCCCTCAGTCTCCCTCTCTTTCTATCCGTCTCGTCCGCTCGTCCGAGCTTAACTCGACACAAACAAAAAATTAAACAAACTTTCGCTTGGCTAGTTCAGAGTTCACAGTTCACTTGATGCCACCGATGCCGGGGCCGACGATGTCGACGTGTTAAAGGATTTTCACAGCCAGCAAATACACTAGACAAACACTCACATATGCATGCCACGTGTGTGTGTGTGATTACACTGTGCGACTTAGTTGAGTGCATGGTGGTACATTTGAGCATTATAAAGAGATAGTACTAGATAGATAGGGCACTGTTATACACGTAGAAAGCAGAATTCCTGAATGTTCTTAAGAAAGTTTTGAGCATGACATAAAACAGTGTATAACAGTTTTTATATGCACATATTTTTATATGGGACTTCCACCAGGAAACAATGAGGATCCTTTTTGGGAGTATAACACTTTAAGGAGTATACCTATCACTCATTCCTTTAGATATTTCTGTATATCACTTTATAACAGTTGCATTCTGTAGAAATCAAATATAATTTGGCTTTTAACAGTGCTTATAACAATTCTTTATATATGCCTAAAGGAGATATATGACTGTATAACAGTTCTTTTAGGTGTATAACAGTTTTTTCTGATTGCATAGCAATGCATTATAAGTGCATAGCAATGCTTTATAAGTGTATAACAGTTCTTTGAAGATGTATAACAGTTTTTTCAAAAGTGTATAACAGTGCATTAAAAGTGAATAACAAAGTCTAACAGTTCCATAAAGGTGTATAACAGTTTTTTTTAAACTATTTAACAGTTCTTAAAAGTGTTTAACAATTCTTTCTAATTGTATAACAGTTCTTTGCAAGTGTACAGGAGTGCCTGGTCAGTGTATAGCAGTTCTTAATAAGTGCATAACAATGCATACATAGTGCATAACAATTCTTTATAACAGTGCTTGATTACAACCCTTCAATATTAACTGCAACTCTCGCAACAAACCCCAACACACTCTCAACTCATCATAAAAACTACTTTAACTGGCGCCCAAGGCTTTCATCCACTCCGTAATTCGCCGTAATTCCCCACACAGCACATGCTTATAGCTAGTGGGAGGGGGGAGGGAGGAGGGGCATATCTTTTAATTATTTTGTAATTGCACAAATGCAATTCGCAATTCGATAAATGCAAAAGTGCTGCTAACTACGCCGACTTTATCACAATTTGCCACTGCGAGAGTTGCCTCACTGCAATTTGCAATTTGTGCTGCCAACGTGTTTGCTGTAAACCCTGCTCACTCCTGGAAACCCCCTCCTCTACTCCACTGGAACAATACTCAGTGCTAGCCATTGTTTTTATTGCCCTCGTTGTTGTTTGTTGCTGTTGTTGTTGCTGCAGTCGGTTAACATGCAAAGTTCATTAGGTTTTTGGCCTATGCGACGATTGCGGCAATTTTCGGTTGAGCTTTTAACGAGTGCCAGTCGGAGCGAGAGGGAGAGAGAGAGAGAGAGAGAGAGAAAGGGGGAGAGAGAGGGAGCCTGCCTGCAGGCAAAGGACATTTGCGCTCGTCGTGTGCTCCTTAAGCAGCAATTAGCGCTTACAATGAGCGGCAGTTCCGGCACCTGAGCTGCCTCTCCCCCTCTTTCTCTCTCCCTCTCTCTCTCTCCCTCTCTCTCTCTCTCTCTCTCCTCCGTCCTTTTATTATTCATGCCACTTTCACTTGGGCAAATTAGCCGCTCGCGCATTTCTTTTAAAATGCAATTAAGTGCCAATGTTTGCCAGCAGGCAAAAAAATAAACGCGATACTCGCTTGCACACTACCTCTCTCCCTCTCTCACTCTCTCCCTTTCTCTCTCTCCCTCTCTCTCTCTCTGTTTCACTCTCTGCAACCCCGCAAACTTTACTTCACATTGGCACTTCAAAATTTTAATTGGCATTCGGAGCGCACTCGAAACTCTGCAACTTTTGTGTGTGCTCCGCCAAACACAATGGCTCTGCTTGCTTCCCCTCCTTCTTACCTTTACCTCCTCCTCCTCCTGCACCTTCTCCTCTTCTTCTTGCTTATACTCCCTACTGTTTTCCAGACAATTTCCAACTATCTGCAGCAGCAGCTGCTCAAAGTCCTTTGGCAAACGAGAAAATATTGCAATTAAATTTTTGTCCAACAGCTTAAAATTCTATTGCCGTTTAGCGAGCAACACACAACAAAACCACACACAGTCACACTCACACACACTCGCACACACATACAGTATACACACTCTCACTCGCACTCACCAAAAGCAGGAATTTTTAATTTGCACGTCATTACGAGAGAGAGAGAAAAAACCCCGAAAAAAAGAAAGAAAATTGACAACACTCGTTTGCCGCAAATTGAATACCCTTTAATATCACACAAATTGAGCATAATTGACAAGTGGGTGGCGCAAAAAAATAGAAAAAGAAAGGGGTTAGGAAAGGGTAGAGAGCAGTGACAAGATCGAGTAAAGGCAAATGAAATACCCTGGATTGTTCAAGAATTGATAAAGATTGGTACCAAGGAAAAAAAGAATCTAGGTATACATAAAAAGGTTTTCTATAATGAATTTCTAAATGCAAATCACTGACTGTTCAGAAAGAGAAAGTTAGAAAGGAACTAGGTGAAGCAGCAGTTAGATATTATTCTAAAGAAAGAACTAGAAGAGCAAAGAGAAGAATTGAGTAAACTTTCTTGAATCAATTTTTAAAATCTTCTGTACAAAACAAACAATTTAAAGCTCTAAGAAATCAATGAAAACTGATAAAAACTCATGCATAAACCCCTTGAGATATCACTAGCAATGTAAATTATAATCAAATTAACTTAACATACCTTCTCCAGAATATATAATACATACTTTTAATAAACAATTATATACAAATATATAAAATATACTTATAATAGGCAATTAAAACGTTCAACCTCCACAGCACAAAACCAGGCTACCCACTGTGCCGCGGGGCTTCAACGAGAGCAACGCCAATTTGAGCGTTCACAATGTTAAAGGTTAATACCTCTTATGGGGCTGGGGGCGGGGCATGTGCCAGGGGCGCATTGACGACAGGCAAGCGAGAAGAGAGAGAGTGAGAGACGAACGAAAAAAAAGTAAACCAGAACAACAATTAATAATGAATTGTATTGCGTATTGTGTAAAACCGCAGAGGGGCTCAATGGGGTTCGGAGAGCGGCGCGAACAAGTGCTGGAGACAGCTGTAGAGGAGTGGGGAGGAGGGACTGCTGTCCGTGCAGCAGGTCCAGCAGTTTTACGCATTCATTTTGTGCGCAATTTTCATTTTGTACGTGGTGATGAGAAAGGGCGAAAAGGGACGCTGCGAACGGCGTCACTTGAAAGTACGACGGGGGACACGCAGGCAACGATGAATGGACGTGAGCGTCAAGCAACAGCAACAACAACAACAACAACAACAATAGCATAAGCAACAACAAGCACAACTGAAAAATGGAAAGTATATTACAAAATGCTTCAACGAGGACGTAAAACGTTTAGGATAAAAATTGCTGTTTCAACAAATTTACAACGGAAGTTGAAGTGTTTGGTTGGCGATGTGCGTGAGTGTGTGTGTGCGAGTGTGTGTGCCTGCAGGTGTACCTATTGGCAATTGTGTGAACGTGCGTGTGCGTGTGTGTGTGTGTGTGTTTGCGTATACGTATTGCGCCCGCAGAGGCGCGTGATGAATGCGCACGGCCATCGATTTGCACTCAACTCCATTTTGCACTTTCACATTTCATGGGCTACATAATTTGTGAGCAGCCCCCACTCACACCCAGCACCCCGACACACACACTCAGCAGCCACAACACTCATGGCACAAACACACACAGAGAGAGGGAAAGCGCCGTAGAACGCGTCAGCACGGATTTCATTTTGTTTTGTGATGTGTTTGCGGTGGACAATGAAAAATCACCCGAAACATTTTGCCAAACGACAATGCTCCAAAGCGGCTGGCAAAGTGCAAGCGAGATGGACTCAGACAGAGAGGGAGAGTGAGAAAAGGTCTGACACGGTCCGCCGGAAGTATTTCGCACTTGAAGTGGTTTACAACCCGCCTTTACCACGTCAACCCACACATCCCCGCCTCGCATCCTTTATCGCTCTATTTCTCGTTTTTTGCTTGTGTTGAAAGTGTAACGGGAAATATGTCAGCAGACGACTGGTAGTTTAGGATATAGACGACTGTGAGGTCTGGAGATAGGATCTTAAAGTAGAAAATTATTAACATATATTTGAAACTGGGCTAATGATTTTGAAGTCTGCTTTTGAGAAAGATGAGAAGGGGAAAGGAAAGCTCATTTTAGCGTAGGCTTTTTACTAGAATTCTTCCTCCACAAGAAACTATTTAATATAGCTTCGGTAGATACCCAAGTGAGCACCTTAAAGCGTTAACAACATACAATACATTCATTGTATTCAAAATCAAAATCAAAAAAAAAAAAAAAAAAAAAACCCAATTCTTCATGTACGAGGAACTTTATACAATACATCATTATATAAGAACATTCAACCAATTACTTTAATTCTTGCTGTACAAGAAACTATATACTATAGATTCGGTAGAGAACCGTGTGAGCACCATAAGGTGTTTACTATACTACTTACTATATATTATAGATTCGATATAGAGACGTACTAAGCACCTTCAATCCTATACTTAAATTCTTCCTGTACAAGAAACTATATACTATAGATTCGGCAGAGACCCCCTAAAATCGTCTACAACAATTCTTGATGTTCAAGAAACTATATACTAAAGATTCGTTATAGACACGTTCTTTGTGCGAGCACCTTCAATCCTTCACTACAATTCTTCCAGTACAAGAAACTATATACTATAGACTCTGCATTGATGCCTTATCATAAATACCACATTCAAAAGTCCCTCTCAAACTCTATGGAATTCCCTTTTGCAGAGCATCACCCCTTCGACTGCCTGCCTGCCAAAAATTGCTCACCCTCCCGAAATGTTCAACCCGTAACCCAACTGTAGCATCTACATAGATACTCGTACGATATATATGTGTATGTGTGCGTGTACTTACATTCATTTCCTGGCAACGTGTGTCCTGTCAAACCGGGTATGCCGGTCACACCAACAACGCCACCGCCAACACCATTTCCAGATCCAACTCCACCGCCGAGACTGCCCACACCGGTGCCAACACCGACCATGCCACCACCCATGCCCCCGCCAATGCCAGCGACGCCACCGCCCACGCCAACGACACCGCTACCAGGATGATACGAATATCCATTCTGGGTCGCATACAACGCTGTCTTCTGGTCCTCCAGGCTGAGTGCCAGATCCATTGAGTGCTCGAGGGCCTTGTTGTCTAGTCCGCTGGCGGGATAATACGGCGGGGGTGCCTGATTCTGTTGGGCAGCAACAATCGATGGACGCACCGAGTCCATTTCGTAGTCCTTGGCGGCGGCGCTCTTTTTCGACTGATTGCGCTTGCAGCGGCAGAACATGAGCAGCAGGCCGGCGAAGAGGGCGAATACAATGCACGACACGATTATCGCAATCAGTGTGGGCGTGGCTAGGGCGTTTGCTTCCGCGATATATGGACGTCCAACTGCAGGGTGACAGAGAGAGAAAGAGAGAGAGAAAAGAGTCAGAGATGAGTGTGAAAGAAGATGAATGAAATGAAGCCATGAAAAATGCAACGCCACTCAAAGTGAATGGATGGTTGAGGAGGATGGAGAGTGGTGCACCTGCCTGGATGCTTGCTTGGATTGATGGATGGTTGGAGGGAGCAATAGCTGGCTGGCTGGCTGGGTGAATGGTTGCTTGCCAGCCAGCCAGATTGCCTGGCGATGGATGAGTGATTGATTGATTGTCCCATGCCGTGGGCCATTCAAGTGGCGCAATTGCTCGTAATGGCTTTGCATAAAATGGAAATCAGCGAATCGCACTCAGCGATCCCATTCGCGAATACGAATGAACGAATGAAATGAATAATATGCGTGAATCATTCAAAAGTGCGTGAATTTATTAATTGCCAAGGCGCTGAACAAATTCGCGGCACATTTTGAATAGTAACTGAATGATTTGTCAGCCAGCAAACCACTTAGACCCTCCAAGCAAACAGCTTAGACCACTTTGAACTGTGGGGTAGCCAGGCAACCCTGGACGTCCAGCCAAGTAGCTTCCTTAACCTCTCCAGGCAGACGTCTTACCCCCCTCTAGCTCACCCCTCACCCCACTGTGCTACTTACTCTCAGCATCTGTGTAGTCGCCGCAATGTTCGGGATTGTTGCGCAGGCAAAGCTTAACGCGCACTGTGGGATTGTTATCGTCCTGTTCCATTGACAGTCCATTGAGTGCATCATCATCCTCGGCATCCTCCTCGTTGATGGTGTGTCCCAGTGCACGTCCACCGCCACTGCGATGTGGCGACATAATACGATTGATCACCTTCTCCTTGTGCGTTGGTCCATTCCCAGAGAGTTGTAGATTTCTCCACCGTGTCCACAACTTCCCAGGCAGCACTGGGTGTATCACCATGCAACATAGTCTCCACAATGGCCACCAGATTAAGGCACGTAGCGCCAACATCGAGGCCCAGGGTACGTGTGCTTGGCTCGTACGTGACCTGCACCGGTGCCGGAATGCGACTCACTTTCGTGGTGGTAGTGATCTCATTGGAATAGGGTGAACCGTTCTTGGGATTCAATGCCTTCACCTTGAACGCATAGCTCTGATGCTGATCCAGTGACATCACTTTACAGGGTATATCACGCTGGCAATCGATCTCAACCCAATCGGTGTTGGCATTCGCCATGTTGGCACAATCAGCAATCAGTTGCTCCTCACGTGGCATGGCCACACGGCGATAGCTGACAAAGAACTTTGTCTTGCTCAGACCACCATCGAATCCTGGATCCCAACTGAGTGTCACATAATTGTGGCCGACATCGACGGCACGTAGATTCGTTGGCTTCTCTGGCGGACCCTTCTGTTGCAGTCGAATGGGTGCACGAATCGTATTCAGTGAATTCACCACACGACAAGTGTATTCACCATAGTCCGAGTGGGTCAATGAATTGATACGCAACACTGAGGTGTAGATGTCATTATTATCCGTTGTCGTTGTGATCTCATAGTGCCCGTCAGAGGACATGGTCAGCGGGGAGGGATTATTGCCGAATTGCCATTGGAACTCAGGCTTGGGATAGGCCTGCACCTTGCAAACAACCTCAGCGGTTTCCCTTATATCAAATGCAACCTTGTTGTACTGATGCAACACAATCGGTTCGTGTTCGATGCGCAACTGCATCGATGAGTTCGCCGAGTTCACTTCGTTCTGATACAGACACGTGTAGAGACCACGATCTCCGGGCACCAGTTGATTGCCCGAAGGTCTTGCATTGCCATGGAACTTCAGCATACTCTGTACAGTGACCATGCCGTTGGGTCCCTGATCGGGATTCGTCTTGACCTCGTACAGATTCAATTCGGGCAATATCTCCACACCATCCTTAAGCCATTTGATGCTCGGCGCTGGTTTACCCTTGGCACTGCATGTCACAGCATATTCCACATCCTTCACTCGCCGCGTCATATGCTGCTGCAGCTTGGCCAGGAACTGTGGAGGCTGATGTATCTCCAGCACAATGGTGGCCATCTTGCCAATGCCCAACTCGTTCACCGCATGACAATGGTACTTGCCCTCGTTGCCAAGGTGAGCCTTCGGTATGGAGTATTGCGGTCCCTGTGCGAGTATTTTCTGCTGCTGCGAGAACTCGCCCTCCATGTCGCGGAACCAGCGATACTGGGGCACAGGCCAGCCAGGCGGATTTGCCGAGCAGGTGAGGGTTACCCCATTGCCAACATGCACCACCGGCTTGTTGGGTGTAATGTAAGCCTGGCCAGGACGATGGCGCACCAGTAGTGCCACTGTGGAGTTACCCACACGCTCGCTACGCTCCTGTCCCTGACTTTGTATTATATTCACAGCCCGACAAACATAATTTCCCGCATGTTCCGCTCGCACTGAGTTCAGGGTAAGCAATGCGCCATTGTGACGGAACTCGGGAGCACCCTCCTTGAGCCATTCAATTGTTACCGGTGCCGGATTTGCGGTTACATTACAGCGTATGGTCACCGTCTCACCCTCCTCGGCTTCACGTGTCTTCGACTCGATCACAACTGTGGGGGGGTAGAGTATATCCAAGATTAGCTCCTGCTCACCAGCCTTGCCCAGGCCATTGTCCGCATTGCACGTATATTTGCCAGCATCCTGCACGCTCACTCGCTGTATGGTGTGCACCAGGGAGGAGCTAATGAAGCTGCCGTTGCGTGTCCAGCGAACATTCGGCACCTTCGGCTTCGCGTCCACATTACACTCCAATTTGGCAGTGCGGTCACGTTCCACGCGCAGTGGATTCTCCGGTCCCACCTCGACGCGGGCATAGTCTGCAATAAAGAGAGAAAGAGAGAGAGAGAGAGGGGGCGAACAGGACGTTCAATTAGCAAGGATATAGCATGGCATATAAACAGAGTATTCTATATACATTTTGTGGCACATAAATCAAAGCGAGCACAGGACGCGCTCTGCGGTCAAAATGATGAAAATTAATAAGCCCAGAAAGGGGGCGACTGTCTCTTCCTCGTGCCTCGGTTCAATCAGCAACTGAACTTGTAATTGAATTAGTCAGTCGAGGGGGTGTGGCGAAGAGGGGCTTAGGGTATTAGGCAGATACTTGGCTTGCTGATTAGACACAAAATTTGTCAATTATTAATTAAGCTAATCAAGTGTCTAAGGCGTCGGCTTTAGCATCATTAGCAGATGATCCACAGTGAAATTGATGAGGAGCTGACGGCACCTTCGAACTGTGCCAGCTAGCTGCTGCTGGGGAAGAGGAGTCAGTTCAACACACAGGGGTTAATTGTTCATTGAACAATGTTCAATGCCGAACAGGGAAGGTTGAGAGGTCGGTGAGGTTTACAGTTGACTTCAAATGGGTTTGCTAGAGGCTTTCAGAATCAATTTCTAGCCCAAATTTAGATTGGAAATGAAACATGTTCAAGCTTAAAATTAAAGGTGACTTCACAAAGAGCAACTCAGTTTAACAACACTTATATTTCGGAGAAATTCAACTCTTTTCACGCTTTTTCAACACTGTTGACAGTAGCTCAGAACTTATCATATTGACATGAGTTTGGCAATCTTTTATAATTAAATTATTATTATAAAAACTCCACGTAGCAAATATTTAACACCCTTTCTAACACTGCAAATAGTCAGTTTACTAAATTCTACACTTTGCAACACTAAAAATAGATCATTTACTTGCACTTCACCTTTTGTCAGCCCCTAATCCTTATCAGAAACCACATGAAGCAAAGATTCAACACTTTGTTACCCTTTCCAACACCGCAAATAATCATTTTACTCAATTTTTCACTTTGCAACACTAAAAATAGTTTATTTACTTGCACTTTACTTTTAACATGGCATTTTCAGACACTACAAAAGCAACCTATACTTCGTTACACTTTCCAACACTGTAAATAGTCAGTTTACTCATTTCTAACCTTTGCAACAATAGAAACAGTTCATTTACTTGCATATCATCATCTGTAACCCAACAATCATTATCAGCCGCCACAACACTGCAATCAATCAATTTACTTTCCTCTACACTTATTAACACTATAAACAGTTTAATTACTTTCCCTTCATCTCCCTTTTTCTCCTTTTAATCTTTGCTCACCTTAGCAACTTCCTAGTTCCATTAAAATTATCAAGTAAGTATATTGTATTGTACTTAACCCATTCCTGCTTCCTTTCCTGCACTTTCCCAACACTGTCAACAGCTCAACTTGTGTCTAATCTCTGCCCTGCACTCGACTTCAACTCGACTGCAATTCGCTTGCATTTGTGGCCTCTTGTGCAACCGCAAATGGCGTGAAATTATGTGGCAAGCAGCTCCTCCCTTTCCCCTCTACTCCCCTCTGTTTGCTCTTCTGCTTTACCTGTGGCAAGTTTACTTGGGTCTGTGCGTCTTTGTAATTAACTGAGCCGGAGCTAAGTGTTGCCGCCGGCTGCCTAATGACTGTCCATAAAGTCGCCAAGTCGTCGCATTGACAGCCACAAAGTTGCGACGACGCCACCGACGCCGCAAGAAAGTAGAGCGTGACTCGCCCCCTCCCACCCTTTCTCTGCCTTGGGGGCTAACCCGGACACTGCGAAAATTATAGTAAATTGCGTGATTCTCGGCTACCTTTGCGAACGGGGTGGGGTGGGGGGTTGTGGTTCAACTGTTTCAACTGTTTCTTAAACTCTTCGCTTTGCGTGTTTATGTGCGTGTAATTACATTTGATTGTCTGCCTGCGCTCCCGAGCCCCGAGAACAATGAACCGAACCATTAAGAAATTGTTGTTGCTGCTAGAAATTCAACGCAGTACAATATGGTATAGGGTACTGCCACTGCAGGTTCAACTCGGGTTCGGTTTGTCGTTTTCAGGGCTGGCCCAGCAAATGGCTTCAAATTGGCTTAATTGTCACTTTGTGAACATGTTTTACACATTTGGGCCATTGCATTCCGGGCATTTCATAATGCTCATGTTGTGCAAACATTACCAACAAGAGTTGACCTAAAAATACGATGAACCCAGCACGTAACGGAAAGGGAACCTTCTTTGAAGGGAGACCGAGAGAGAGACGCCTCCAAACTGTTGATTACTTTAAAATGGGCAGCAGCTACTTCAATTATTTTGTAGCCACTTCGTGTTCATAAATAATGAGCACAAAGTAAGAAAGGAAGTGAACAGAGAGGAAGAAGAAGCAGAAGAAAAAGTGGAAAAAGCGAAACAATTTTATGCGTGTTTTGCATATAAATTTCTTGCTCAATGGAAAACGCTCGAACCGAAGTGAAAATTATGTGCGCAAATAATTGAATTAGTTTGCAGTCGCCTGGATCCATCAGAAGGGAACCTATCCCCCCTCCCTAGTCTTTATGTAGGGTATACAATGGTTTTCGTGCTGAAAATATTTTTCCAATCAATTGGGAATGGCCTATAGGGGGCGCTCTTAATGTGCTGCGCTTGAAAGTATGCAATAGAAATTGAAGTAGGCGTCTTTCATTTAATTTGCTGTCCCTACTCGACGGTAGATGGCGTATTTTTAGAGGCAAACTGGTTTGGGGTAGCTTAAGAAAGAAATGTGGCAATGCAGAAGTGAGGTTAGGTAGGGTACACAGAGAGGGGAGGGAGAGAAAAAGAGACTCTCTTGTAGTGGAAGTTTGTTGGAGCAGATAGAAGAAAAAAATGATATATCTATTGAAACTTAAGATATATGGTAGAAACATACGTATACACTATATATAACAAGTTAAAAGAGAGAGACAGAGATAGATAGATAAACTTAGCTATAGCTTTAAACCAGTCAAATACCGCCAAAGGATGCTGCCTGCCTGAGTTGAACTTAACTGAGCTGTGCAGCTTAGCACGCGCGCGACTTTTTAGCTTGATTTCTGGCGATTAATTTGCGCACAGCAGCAGGTCGACTTAATCCCGCCAAATCCCGCCAATCGCTACGCGGCAAGAGTGCAATAAAATTAGCAAGCACCAGCAGCAGCAGCAGCGTGCCAAAATTAATTTTAATTTTAATTAGCAAAGCGAGACAGAGAGAGAAACAGAAGCAAACGCGCCAAACTGCATTAAAAATAATCGCGCGGGGCGTGAGCAGAAGATAAGTAGGGAGAAAGAGTAAGCAAGAGGTAGACAGAGGGAGAAGGGGATATTGGGAGCGAGGTAGCTCCTCCGCTTAACGTTGGCTTACAACTAAAGCCAAATCCAATTTTAATGTGTGTGCAAGAAGGGGCGCGTGCCACGCCCAAGCGGTCGCCGCAGGCCACAAATGGCGAAAACAAAACCAAAGCCAAGTTGAAAGCGAATTGATATGGCCAAGAGAAGTGGAAGAAGAAGAAGAAGAAGCAGCAGCAGCGGCATAAGCCAAGCAGAAAGTTGAACCAAACCGGGGCCAAGATAAATGATAAGGCCAATGAGATGCTGCCTGCTGCCTGTGGGCCCGAGAGCAGGCTCGGGCTGCCACTTTGCTTGGCTAACTAATGAATGCGAAATTAAAAAGTACATAGTGAAGGAGAGGGGGAGAGAGGGAGCAAGAGAGAGAGAGGGAGAGGGAGATAAAGCGAGAGCGAAAGGCAGCCGGAAACGTAACGGAAATAAAATAAATTATAGAAACCACAATCCAATATACTCAAAGAAGTTTTGCCTGCAAGACGCAGACAGAGCAACACTCACACACACACACACATGTACACAGAGAGGCCCAACACACACACACACACTGACACACAGGGGCCCACACACAATTAATGCTTTAATTCGATTGCCTGAGCAGATGCGTTTCCAGCTAAAAATGTTATTGACCTGCTTCAAGATGTTGCTGCCACTTTCTCGCTCCGTTCCCCCCTTGGTTCTCCTTCTCAGTTCTCTGCTCAGTTCCTTGCTTAGCTCGCTGTCTCTTCTCTGCTTAGTTCTCTCCTCAGTTTACAGCTCAGTTCCCTTCTCAGTTCCTTGCTCCGCTTCCTTGCTCAACTGCCTGTTCAATTCTCTTTCCTTTCAAGTTTGAGTTTGCGTTTTTGGGTTTGTGCCTTCGTTTTCATCTTCTTCTTCTGCCTCTTCTTCTTCTTCTTGTTCTTCTCCATCTTGTTCTTCTGCTTATCACATCGCCATCGGGCGACTACTTCACTACTCTCTGTGGTCCGCTCCAGTCTCGTTTCAGCATCGTTTATGTTGCCATGATTTTCATCATCTACTAAATGTTTTTCTTGGCTTTCAAGTTCCACAAACACAATACACATGTGTGTGTGCTTGTGTATGTGTATGTGTGTGTGTGTGCGAGTGTGTGTGTGTGTTTGTTGCTTGCCAGCTGGTTTTGCCATTTCAAGTCCATTCCTGTCCATTCCTGTCCGTCTCCGTACGCATCTTTTCCTTCAGTGCTCTTTGGCTTTTTGTAACTTGTTAGTTTTCTTTAGTGCCCTCTACAAGTTCTGTTCTCTGTTCGGTTCTCTATCCTGTTCTGTTCAGTTCTCGCTACTGTTTCTCTTCCACTTCTCTCTCTCTCTTCAAACCTTCCCCTGCCCCTGCCTCTCCATCGTCATGTTCTTGTCTTGTTTTCCCATTAAGTCAAGAATTTTTATAGCATTTAGTTGGAAAAGCTCAACATATTTCTACCCCAACTCTCAACTCTCGGACTGGCCTCGGCCTCAGCCTGTTCCCCACCTCCCTCCTCCCATTCCCGCTGCTGCTTGTGCCATTCCAGAGATATCCATATATAGAGAACGTACGCATAACTCGTGCCTGCTGTCAGCGCATTTGAGCTACGAGCTCTTGTGGTTTCTGCTTTGGCTTTTTATTAGTTTCTTGTTGGTTTTCCATCCCCCTCCCCCCTCTCTCGCTCGCTCTTCGTGTGGCATGTCGAAAGTGGTTTAGGGGATCTGCTCGTCGGTCAGCATGGTGACCATGCATAAGGCCAAGCACCATTTCGGCCTAACTAGTTACTAAATTGAGCGCATAAACTAAAACAACTACGGCAAAAAAAGAATGAAGAAGAGAGAGACGGAGGGGGGCACAGCCTCAGCTGAAGTAGGAAACTCGCCGAGTAGTTTCTCGGTTTGCAGCTCATAAATTACAGGAAGACACATTCAAGCCAAGCAGAAGAGAGAAAGAGAGAGAGGGAGGGAGGGAGAGCTAGCGAGTGCTGAGTGGCGATTGTGATAGTGTTTAGCAAGCACATTAACTCAAAACAAGCAGAAGTAGTAAAAGAATAGCAACAAAAAAAGAACCACGACATTAAAAATAACAACAACAACAAAAACAATAAACAAATGTCTATTATTTAATTGAGCCAAAAAGGCAGCAGCGCTTTTTGGCCAGAAGTCGCATAAATCTGAGATAAACAAGAGACAAAGTACAGCAAGAAAACAATAATCGAAAGAAAAGCAACCGCAGAAGAGCAGCTTGAGAATTATGGCAAAGCTGCTCGGGACAGCAGTTTTGATTTAGATGAGTTATGGCAGCTAAGTAGCGTAGCTGAAAGTTTTCAAGCAGAGCTTTGAGGCTAAGAAAGCAGGCAAATGTTATAAATAAAGCTTTAAGCTGCTAGAAAAGCTGCTTAAATAGCTTGATATTTAATAGAAAGGATAAAAGGAAGATATTGCGTCTTTTTAAGCTCAAATGAACTTTAAGTTACGAAGGTAACGATTAAATTGAGTTTGTTAAGCTTTAAACATATTATAAATAAAGCTTTAAGCTGATAGAAAAGCTGTGCATATTGCTGTAGTGGCTTCACATAAAAAAAATGAAGAGTGAATGATATTGGTTAATTTTAAATTTAATTTAACTTAAATTTGCAATGGTCATAAATCAATTGACTTTGGAAAGTGTGAAAATATTATAAATGAAGCTTTAAGCTCCTAGAAAAAGCTGCATAGGCTTAAGCAATCTACTAAAGTAGTTGGTGAACTTTCAAATGAGATAAGAAGAAGAAGAGCTTGAATCTATAATAATCTTACTCAGCATAAAAAATACACAAGATAAATTACAATTTAATCTGCTGGAAAGGTTACTTGCAAAACTATTTATCGCGCTCAGATTAAGTCACTTTAGACCTAACTCAAAGTACAATTACCATCTGTATCAGTGCCTAACTTGCAATTATATTGTTCCCCCTTTGATGTTGCCTCATATCAAATAAAAATTCCACACTGGCCGCTGATAGTTTTCAAGTAGCTTTAAAAGCATTTTTCTGCGGCTGCGTTCCCGATGATCAATAAAAATTTAAGAGGCCAATTTCGGTAGATAAAAATACAACCACAAAGTGTGTTCCACTGTGTATGTTTGCAGATGGCTTCAAAGCACAGAACATAGAGAGAGAAGAAGCAGAAGAGGCCAAAAGAAGAAGCAATTTCAATTTGCAGCTCTCAAACAAAAGATAAAACACTACAAAAAGCCAATGGGAAAATAAACATTTGCGCGTGGCACACAGCAGATTTCTTCTCGTTTCGACCCTATTCTCTCTCTCTTTCCTCTCTGTTCTTTTCTATCTCTTATCAAACATCGGGGAATACAATAAAAATCGAGCAAATAAAATAGAAATAGAAAGGTAGAAATGTGAAAAAAGCGCAATTAGAATTCACATATGCAAAATGCAAATAAATGAAATGTGGCAAAATCTTTCACTGATAAATGCCCCAAAATGTTTATTGTACTACGACATATTTATTTGCTGCAAGAGCTGCAGATACACACACACACAGATACAGAAACACATACAGGCGACAATAGTTTGCATCCCGCTATCCCGCTCTGCTTTGACCATAAAATGAAATCAAAAATGTTGTGCAAATATTTGCTCTCAAATGATTTATGAAATGTTCTGGTCAAATCGAGCAGGCCGAGAGCGGGGTGTAGAGAGGGGAGAGAGGGGAGGGGACGTGGTACCGTTTATAGCAGTTCGAGGAACATATGTATTCCGAAACCAACTCGAATGTAAACAACCTGAATATGCCGTACTGCAAATGGAAATGAACAAATAGAGTTTATTTTTATGGCCGCCTTCCTTCCCCTCCCAGCCACAAATTGTGGCAAATCAATGAAAAGTTTTCTACAAACTAATTTTATATGCTCTAAAAGCATAAACAATTTTACAAATTTACAGCCAGCCAGCCAGAGCAAGAGGGGGAGGGTGCACGAAGGTGCCGCAACGAGCTGTTGCCGTTGCAATCAAAGCTGCCCCAAATTAATTTAAAAAGGCAGCACACTCACTCTCTCACTCACTCACTCGGGGCACAAACAAACTTCTTCTTGGCGCGCTATTTAAACAACACAAATTTTTGTAAATTGTCTGGCTGGAATTTTAATGGTAAACAAAATACACAAAAATAAAAAAAAAAGTAGAAAAAAAAAGAAAAGGAAAATATTGCTCGCAACGGGCATCAACTTCTGCCATTTGGCGCAGAGGCTGCTTTAAATAGGCAGCCAAATTATTGACAAAGTTTTTTTCACTTCGCCGCTGTGCCACACATGGAGCCCCTAACTGTGGAGGGGCTGGAGAAGGGAGGCAGGGGGGGTGGCGCATGGCAGCGTAGCCTGGGCACATGCAGGCCACAAACGATGTCATTAGTGTTGGCATTTGCTCTGTTGTTGCCGCTGCTATTTGCACAGCAGCCTGAGAGAGAGGACAGTGAAAGGGCAGGAGAAGAGTGGGGGAGGGGTAGGGAGAGGGGGAGTGGTGGCTAACGGAAGCAGACTAGGATATGGTAGCTAAAAGTAACAGCCGTGCCGGGCAAAACTTTTGCTTTTATTTATTTACTTGCAAAAAAAAAGAAAGAAAAAACTCGTCAAACAATTAGCAATGTAACCGAAGCCGGGAATACACTTACAAAAACTGAGGGAAGCGTGAGAAACTATGTTGAAATTTTGACAGGAAAAGAGATATATATCAAATATTGAAGAGAGTTTTAAAAATGCATTGAAAAAAACTTGGATGATGCCTTATTTAAATCTTGGCATTTTTAAAATATGTTCAAAATATTTTCAACATTTTTTGTAAGGCGCAAAAGCATTTTAAAAATTTGTTTTAAATTATTTAGAAAATATTTTGAGCGATAAAGATCATTTCAAAATTATTTTTACGCATTTTTACTTTGATTTTTTCAGAGTTTTTGTAGCCTTTTTAAAGATAAAATGCTACAAAATATTTGTTACCAATAATAAATAAAACAATTTCACGATTTTTTGTTATGATTTTCAAAATATTTTTTAGCCTTTTTATATTTAAAATAATTGCACATCTGTTTCAAACTCAAGCTAGGTAATCTCCAACAATGCTAAACTAGTTAAACTATCTTCAATAATTTCAGTACTCACAAAGTACTCACTCAGCACTCACTAAAAATGCAGTAGACTCTTTTGCAAGTGTATTCAGAGCAACAAACACACTCACACACACACACAGACACTCACACAAAAAATGGGCCAAGCGAATTTGCAGAGGCTGCTAAACTAGAGAGTGAACAAAACTGAAGAGAAGGGAGGAGGAGGAGGAGGAGGAAAAAAGAATAAGGATGAGGAACGTGAAATAAAATAAACGAAAAGTCGGGCAACACGTAAAGCAAATTTTTGAATGGCGTAATTTTCCACCGAAACGAGACGTGTAGATTGGTAAGTGGTGGCCGGGAGGGGGAAGGGGAGAAAGAAGAGTAGCAAGGGGGAGGAAGGATGGAACACAGATGGAAGAAATGGCTGGAAACAAGTGAAACAGTTGAAGCAGTTGAGCAATTGCAGCAAATTCTGATGCTTTGTTTAACTTTCGTCGGGTTTGGTTCACATGAAAAATGCCACACACACACTGAGAGCGAGCGAGAGAGAAAGAGAGAGAGGGAGGGATAGAGATAGCAGGGATAGAAACAGTGGCAGCGCATTAGGCGCAAAACGGAATTACTTGCAGAAAATGAAACAAATAAAACAAGCAAAACTTTTCTCGACGTGCCCCCAAGAGAGCGTGATAAGGCAGAGCTCCTCCTCTCCTCTCCCCCTTCCCCCTCTCGCACACTCTATTGAGTTGCTTTCCCTATGTCTATAATAAACTCAATTCGCTTTCCATTTTTGCAGTGTGGGCAATGCGGGCGGCGTAGGCGTGGCAAGTGGCATTGTCTTGGCAACTGGCGGCGCGACAGCGTCCTTTGACCTAAATAATTAAATTCACTTGAAGGGCAAAAGGCAACATAGACGGGGGAGGCTGGGAAAAGAAGGAAAGGAGGGGAAGGAGGAGGAGAGGGAAGTGTTAGAAGACGACAGCGAAAAGAAACTTTGCTTTTAGCGCAAGACTTTTCGCCTTGTCCTTGGAGTCCTTCAGCCAAAGTTGTCCCCAAGTGCAGCAGGCAGCACCAGCTGCCTCCACTGCCTCAACTGCTGCCACAGCTAGAGCTACTTCTGCCACAGCTACTTCTGCTTAGCTGCTACTGTTGCTGCTGCTGCTGCTGCCTTTTGCATTTCATTAAATTTGATGTTAAATTAATTTGCTCGATTGCAGCTGCAAGTGAAACAACCAAGAAGCACTTTATGCAGATTTCCTTTGTAAATATTTAGTTAATTCCCCGAGCTGATTTTCACTCAGTTATCCAAGTTTAGCACAGTTTATGCCAAGCTCACAACAACAACAACAGCAATCATGACTGTTTTGCCTCTTTGATTGAGTGATAGTTTAGTCATTCATTCATTGGCATTAACTATTCAGCAAAAGATCAACTATTTGTTTAACTATTTTCTGTATGTGCAGGAAACTTAATAAGATGCAAAGGGAAGAGAAAAAAATATAAATTCACTCGTAAGAGGTATTTGATTGAAATGATATTTCTCAATGAGTCAACAAGTCAGTTAATATCATATTTTAAGGGGTGTCGTGTGGCTATAAATCGAACTAAAAATTGTGGGAACTTTAACTTAAAAACAGCAACTGCAAACAGCATATTATCTTGTCTTTATCTTTTTCTTGTTAGGGAAACTTCATTAAATTTTTAATAAATTTAGATGACAATAAATTCCTAACTAAATTCAGCAAAAATAAAAATATACATATACTAAATTAAATGCTGATTTTCAATTAATTTCATATTTTCTTGTAAGCTCTCATAGTTTTCTCACAAATTTTTTATTCATCTTATTTTAGTTAAGGAAAACTTCATTAAATTTTTTTATTTGTGACACTAAATTCCTAACTTACTTCAGCAATAATAAAAAATATATTCTAAATTTAATGCTGATTTTCTATATATTGAATTATAAATTCCTGTCAGCTCTCAAAGCTTTCTCACAAATATTTCTCCATTCATTTCATATCAAACTCCTTCATATTTCTCTATCTACCGCACCACCTGTTGTGAGTTTTATTGAAACCTTTAGTCCTCCTAACTTAAACGAATATCTTTTGTATGAATTTTTCTCTCCAATCGAATTGCTCAACTAGTAAAATCAGCATAGAGAGCCCGTCCCCCTATAGATAGAGATGGATTTACCTATGCAGAGTTCAAAAACTTTTTCAATTTCCTGCTGCAGTATTTTTTTGCACTCTGAGAGGAATTGCATTTCCATTTCTATCTCTCTCTCTCTCTCTCTTTCGCTCTGGCAGCAGTTTTGGTTTGTCATCAGGACATTGCAGGACAGTATAAGGCTGGAGGGGAAGAGAGGAAGAGGTGGAGGGGGGGCTGGTCGCGCACTGCTGCATAACTTAGGGGCAAGTTGCAATCAGCAGCTGATGCCGATGAGCAACAGCAGCAGCAGCGGCAGCCTCATCATCATCATCATCCACGTTGCCAGCAACCCGTCATATGTGGCACCCTAAGGGCAGCAGCAGCAACAACAATAAAAACACATTGCACCAGAACTCTCGTCCCCCCATCCCTTGGGGCAGTGTTTTTGTTATGGCAACGGCATGCCCCGCAGCGGCACTCAAGCAGAGGCATGCTGCAGCCTCCCACAACCTCCCCCGGGCGGCGTCAGCTGCCACAGCAGCAGTTCGTTCTACGCTCGTTGTTGTTGTTATAACAGTTGTTCTTGCTGCTCTTGTTGTTGTTGCAGTAGTTATAGTAGTTCTCGGCTGAATAGTGTATTTGTTGTTGCAAGTCAAGTAGAAGCTGCACTAAATGTAAACAATGCAAACGGCAAACGGCAACAGCAAAAGCCGTTCGCCAGCAGCAGCAGCAGGCGAAATGTAAATAAATTTTTTTTAAATTAACTGCCAGGCCACGTGGCAGCAACAACCAAGCAACCCCCCCACATGCCTCCCCCCTCTGCCATAGTGTGCAGGAAATGTATCTACATATGTAACGTGTGCAATATTCAAGATTGTTGTTCATATTGCTGCCAGGGCCGAGTTCTCTTTGGCTTTTTATGCTGCTGCTGCTTCTTCTACTTGTTGTTGCAGTTGTAACTTGTGCTGTTGCTGTAGTTGTTGCTGTAGTAGTTGTTGTGTTGTTTGGCTGCCATTTCAGCTTTTGTAACTTGTACCATTTGTTCTGCACTTTTGCCGCAGTTTTCACTGCTTCAGCAGCAGTGGCATCATCGCATTTTCTTTTGGCTTTTCGCAGCGCAAAAGACTCTCATCATGTGTGCCACTCTCACTTGTGTGTGTGTGTGTGTGTGTGCTTGTTGTGTGTGTGTGTGTGTGTCTGTGTGTGTGTGTGTACTTCCTCAATAGTTTTGCAAGCAGCTGCCTTGCCTCGCCCGTAGTCGTTCTGCCACATTTACCGCCTTTTTATTTGCTCGCTGCGAGTGCTGCCACTCGCACCCGAGACTTGAGGACTATAGTGGCTCTATAGTCGTTATATAGCCAGTACTTATGTCCGATGTAAGCACACATACGCACACATAGACACACACACACACAGGCACTCGCTCGAATGGGAATGCGAATGCGAGTCGACTTGCGCGGGCTGCTGCTGTCAATTGTTATGCACCTGACTAAGGAAGTGTGGGCACATTAGTTAAGCTGTTGGGTTTGATACACGATTAGACAGTGAAGAAAAACACAGAGCGGGGGCTCTTTATGAAAACTAGTTAAGCTGGCTATGGGTAATTTAGGTCTTAACTGACTGTACACTTTATAGAGAACATTCTAGAACAATACATTTATAGTTTTTTTTTTTTTTTTTTGAGGATTCGGGGAATTTTAAAGTATGACAAGTTATTGAGAGGACAACAAGCTCAAAGCAATCGAATGTGCTCGACTGGTATCAAAATGGTTTTTGAATTTGTGCTTCTAATTTTATGGTATTACTGTTGCATAGGGAGCTTATAAATCATTTCATAAACCTAACAAACATTTAATTGTTACAGATTAGGTTCAGTTGCCCAAATGGGTAATAGTGTACTAGTTCAATAAAAGAAAAGAAAGGAAAAAAAAATAATAAAATAAAAATAAACCTAATAGGTGAACATATATTTAAAAACACTACTTTAACTGCACCCTGTGATTTTATAATACAATATTATGATGTAGGGATTCATCACTTACAAAAAAAAAAAAAAAAAAAAAAAAACAACTTTATAACATTAAAATTTTTCTAAAATTCAATCTGTTTTCTAATTCATACATAGAAATCTCTTCATAATTACTTGACTTTACTCTATTTATTTTTTTCATTCACCTCTACAGAGCACTGCATATTCGTCTATGCCCCACACCCTTTTTGGCATATTTCATTTTATGCGCTTTTTCTATTGCCTGTGCTGCTGCCCCGTTGTATCTCTGCTGCTGTTGCTTCTCATACATACATTTGTGCTACCAGCAACATGTGCGCTGTAAAATTTTACAACGGCAAAACGCACTTCGCGTGAACAAGAATCGTAGCTGCCCCCACACCGTCACTCCCCCCCGCACATCTTCTTGTGCACCTCCAGCTGCTCTTTATGCAACTCTTTTACAAGCATAATAAATTTATATGTAGACGCTGATATGCTGTAAATATTCTCAACATTCTACAGCTGCCACACGCGCCCCTCCCCCCTCTTCCCCTCCACTCTCTAACAATGCAAGCAATGCACAAATATTTATTTTATTTCATTACATTTCAGACTCGATTTTTGTGTTATTTCACTCGCCTTTTGCCGCCTGCCAAAGGGCCAAAAGCAAAATTTAGTGCGCGCTCTGCTCTGTGTGTGAAAGTATTTGAAAAATGTTTTCGATATTTGCGGAAATAAGAAATAATGATAATAATATTAAATATAGTCAGAGAGAGAGAGAGAGAGAGGGGGAAGGAAGTGTGTTTGCATGTAACTTTTAATTAGGCGGCAATTTGCAATGCAATTATAATTAAGCAATTAATAACATGAGTATGCAAATGAAAGCCGTAGAGGCAACTGAGCTGAACGAGCAGATACCCTGCAAAAGGCATGCCAAACATTTGCATATATTTAAATGAAATTGTGAATACATTAAGCTGTGCTCTTTACTTTACAGGGTATAACTAACACCCTTTCTATCTGCAACAGCATCTGCACTAACTGTTTTAAATGCAATTTTCGCAAATTCAGTTCACATTTATTTAATTGTTACGACTGGGGGTTTACAGTTACGTCAAATGCAGCCCAAAAAAGACGGGGGAGAAAAGGTGAAAAAATAATAGGAAAGTGCATTCAATTGATAGAATAAACTTTGCCTTCGTAAAAACCAACAGAAAATTCATTGAAAGCAAACAAAATGTACAAAACAAGCGTCAAACTGAACAGCAGCAGAACCAACAAAAATTGCATAGCACAAAAAATAAAAATATATATTATATATACACAATATATCAATCGAATTGAATTCATCGACTGTTTACACATTTCTGCACTTTGTGTTGTGTGGTGGGTTGTGAAAAAGAACTTATCACAACTTTGCTCTAAAGATTATGAATGAAAAAAAAAAAAAAACTTGTTTGGGATTTTCTATTGGCACCGCATGAGGTCGATGAGCTGACAAAAGAAACAACTCGAAAGAAAACTCGTAATTGCCTTTTCAAGTAAATGATATTATTGATAATTTGTTAGACATTTGCAACAATTTAAAAAGTTCAAAAGTTTAATTGGAGACTTTTCAACAAAGTTTTCTGTATTTTGTAAAAAGAAATTCGTCTTAGTTCAAGGTATTGTTGAATATGAATCAAGACAAATTTAATATGTATTTCTTGATTTCTATATATAATTTCAAATTAATAAGAAATTTTGTGTAGAGGCCAGAGTTCATATTGAATATACAGAAATTCTAATGAGAAAGTTGTACACGCAACAAAATAATAACCTTTTGTTTATCTTCATTAGCTTCTCTCATTTCATACCCGAAACATTTGCAAAATGCACTCTATTCATCTAGCTTGCTCATTAGTTGTTTCAATATATTGCAAAATTACATTGATGCCCAAAGAAATGCCGTTAGATTTATATCGAAAACTATCGTCATCGTATTTGGTAGAAGCCAAATGTGCCAGTAAATTTTTGGTAAATAAAAATTGTCATGTGGCCTGTGCAAATTTGTGCACATTTTGCTCACAAATTGCATGCGACTCCAGCAGAGTGACAGGCACAGACAAGGCAACTATCTACCTTTCTCTCTCTCTCGCTGTCGTCCTCCTGCTTCCCCTGAGATCAAACAAATGTGCCAAAATTAGCATTTTGACATTTCAATTTTGAATATTATTGACATGTTTATGCGGCACCAAGGCAGGGGGCGTGGCAGGGAGGGAGGGGGCGACTACAGGGTATTTGTTCAATGTGGAGCCTGGCAACCGGTTTCATTGATTCACAAAATTTACTTTAATTAGCAGCTGAAATGATGCCCCTCCCCTCCTCCTCCACCTCCTCCCACACGCTCTGGACATTGATATGGCAATGTATATGGCGCGTGCTTGTTTGCGAGTGGGCGTGGCAGCGACCAGTTTGTTTAGTCTATTGAAACAATGCCGAATCATTGTGAGCGCGCCACATGCAGCGGCAACGACAGCGCGAACTGTTTGCACTGTTGACATCATCGACAGCAGCGACGATGAATATGACGACGATGACGACGATGATGATGATTATGATGTTGCGGATCATTATGACAGCACACAACATCATTACAGTTAGTCGGGCAAACAGTAAACAAACAGACAAACAACAACAATAGAGACAGAGAGAGCGCTTCAAAAGCGAAGGCCATGGGGAACAATGCAAAGTTTGCCATTGGTCGACTGCATAAATTTATCTCTGTATGCGGTTGTCATAGCTGTCTCTCTATGTCGCTCTCTGTATGTTTCCTTGTCTTACGGGTTGTCTGCTTTTCTGTCTGTCTCTCTATTTGACTGTCTGTCGAATTGTATGTCTGTCTCTCTTTAACTTTCTTTCGTATTGTCTGTCTGTCTCCCAATCTGTTTGACTCTCACCTTATCAGGCTTCCTGTCTGTCTGTCTCTCTGTATGTCTGACATCCTGTATGTCTGCCTGTCTGTCTGCCTATGTATGTCGTTTTGTCTGATTGTCTCTATGTCTGTTCGTATCTCTGTCTGTCTGTTGTCTGTCTCGCTGTCTGTCTCTCCATCAGACTGTCTATGTGTCTGTCTGTCTTCTTGTCTGTCCATCTGTTTCTCTGTCTGTCTGTCTGTTTGTATGTCGTTTTGTCTGATTGTCTCTATGCCTGTTCGTCTCTCTGTTTTCTGTCTCTCTGTATTTCTCTCAATCAGACTTTCCATCTGTCTTTCTGTCTGTTTAACTCTCACTTTGTCTGTCTCACTGTCTGTCTTTCTTTTTGTCTGTCTGTCTCCTTATTTGTCTGTCTCTTTGTATGCTGTTTTGTCTGACCGTTAATCTGTTTCTCTGTCTGTCTGTCTCTCTATCGTCTGTCTCTCCGTCATCTGGCTCTCTGTCTGTCCTTCTATCAGAGTCTCTGTCTGTCTTTTAGTCAACCCGTCTTCCTCTTTATCAGTCTGTCTGTCGGTTTGTCTGTCTGTTAGTCTGTCATATGTCTGTCTGTCGAACAGTAGCTCACAACTTCCTCTCTCTCGCGCTGCCCACACTGCCTTGTCTAAGATCGTACGTTACGCTTATCCCCCTGTCTATCTCTCTCTATCCCATTCTACTTCCTTATAAGTGCCTTCCTCTGTCTGTTAACATCTTGTATTACTTATTCATCGCTCAGTTGTTGCCTCATATTGCGACATATAATAGATTTGTCATCGCTTTGTTTGACAAGCTATTTGCCTGCATAATATATAACTAATTATCTTGTCTTGTCTTGTATTTTCTTTTCTTCAGACTGAATTTATTGTATATGGATTATTGTTTCTCATTCCATAAGGAGATTCTTTGTCAGTGTGTTTCTTACTCTTCTTATTTTACTTCAACTTAATATTCTCTCGAGTAGTTCTTAAATTGTCTTTAGTTTGTACTTGCTCTGATGTTCAGTCCCCGAAGATAAGTCTATATATGTATTTAACTCAACTTGTTCATTGTTCTCTTAGGTGATGGCCTTGCTTTGGGGCATACAATTTCTGTAATCCCGCTTTAATCACACCTATTCCTCGCTCTGGTAACCAACTATACCTTGCCTCTCCCTCCCACTCAAGTGCAGCTACGCTAATGTGCATAATTATTGTATTTCAATTAATTCACTTAGCACAAAAGCCCTTTGCCTAATGCTAATGTTGAGCACAGTCTACCTATCTCACTCTACACCTCTGTCCCTCTTTCTCACTCTCTCTCGGTCTCCTTCTCTCTCTTGCTGTAACTGTTATCGACATTTCCATTTGCTCACTGTGGATGTATGCCTAATGACGAATGTCCTGGGCAACAACATGCGAACCGCAATTCGATGCCCGAAATTGACCTCAGCACGCAACACGCCCCCAACTGTATCTTAAGTATTTGGCCCCCAGTTTTCCTTCTCTTCTTCCTCTTCTTCATCATCTTCTTTTTGTGTTTTTTGCTTCTTCGAGCTTAGCATGTTAAATCTTTAGAATGTGCCAAGCGGAATGTGCCGAGCAGCCGCCCAACAAATATCTCGTCCCATCCTGGCCCCGAGGCCAATGCACGATTATGCCAAGTTGGGTGGAGAAGGCGTAGTAGGGGCACCGGAAGGTCGCAAAGAGCATCCTTTTTGTTTTAGTCCCGGGAATTTAAGTCCATAGTCCGTCCGTCTCACATCACACACATAATGTGGCCAAATGTGGAGCCAAACAATAAATGAAAATTGTGTGCAATTGTCGTGCCTGGAAGCACCTTTCTCCCCAACTCCTTCCTCCCTCTTTACGGCTAACCACCTACATCCAATACCCCTTCTAAGCGTTGATATCCTGCCAACTCGCAAGAAAAGTAACAGTTGTTGTTGTCATTGTTGCTCATTTTGTAGCGGTCTCACTGTCTGTTGGTACTTTCTTTCTTTGTTTCGATTTGAGGCATATCCTGTAGAGCATGGAAGGTTACTTAGTTGACTTTGAGAAGAGTTAAAGATGGGAAGGTATTCGAATTGAGATCTCAGGTATTTTACAGGGTATATACCTATGAAATTTGTTATGCAGCTGCAGTAAGGTATAAGCTAACTGAGACTAACTCAAAAGAGCGCCTAGTTCCATCAGATTTAACACTATCAAAGTATAACTAAAGAAAGAAATATACAAGAAAAACCTATAGGTCTTTCTATTTCCTTTTCTGCTCTCCTTTTATAGCATATCTGCCAGTCGTGCTCATTCCAACACTTGCCCAGCATCTGCTCTACTTGTGGTTGTTGTTGTTGAGCAACTTCCATTTTGAGTTGCTTGCGTGTCTCGTTATCCTTTTTATTTGAAGTTTGCTTAATGCCAAGTAAATAGTACACTGCGTGTGTGTATGTGAAGTGCAGCAGCTTGGCACTGGACTCGGGATTTTCCGGCCATTGTTTCATGGCAGACACTACAATACGTAACGACTCTTGTCTGCCCACGCCCACGACAAGAAGCAGAAAGAGGTAGAGGTGGAGACGGGAGAGGAGACCTTCCCCGCCCACCCATTGTATCCGCCTACTCGTGCTGCCTCATTTCATGGCTTGTTGCCGACTATTTTTTGCCGTATTATTGGCGTTAAGTTGCCTGTTACCTATGAACCTCCGGATCCGCCGCAACGACCAAAGTCGCTACTGATGCCACTGTCTCCCTTTCTCTCTCAGTCTTCCGTCTGTCCGGGGGCCTGGGCTCTTATCCCGGTCGCATTATCATCATCATCTTCAATTTAATGCGTGGCAGACGACCGAGGACACTCGACAATTTCTTTTTTTCTTGCCTTCTTGTTGTTGTTGTTGTGCTCTTTGTTTTTGCGGCTTGCCTTGGCTTCAAGTCTGGCTGGAGTCACTTCCTGCCATTTACCAGTTGGTTCCCGTCCGTTTCCCACTCTCTCTCCCGTTTTCTCTCTTTCTCCCTCTCTCTCTGTGTTTTTTCCTACAACTGCTGCTGCCGTTGTACTCCATGTAATGCCACTTTATATGCCGCAGTTGATGCCTTTAGAGGCTTTTGTGTTTACGCCATGTTAAGCCTTGGAATCCCTAATGCCAGAGGACATCGCCAATCTCTTTGCCCCCTCCTGCTTCCCTCCTTCTTCCTTTCTCTCTCCCCCCCTCGATTGGCACATGTGTATTGGCATTTGCTTCGTTGATTTTCCACAACATGCTGTGCCTATTTGCCTAGTTGGCCTCACTCTCTTTATCTATCCCTCTCTCTCTCTCTTTGTCTCATTGCCTGCCTGCCTGCCCTGGCTGGTGTTAAGGTTCAAACATGGCGCAAGGTCGTTTCCGACCAAGCGAAGCGGACAACATTTACATTTACATTTCCATCTGCATCTCCAGCTCCATCTACGGCTCCATTGCCATCTCCGTCTCCATTTCTCACTCCCATCTAGCTCTACATACAGTGGCGGAACGTGCCCGGGTTGCCTTTTTATGCATGATCTCATCGCTGACTGGCATCGACATGGCCTCCTGCCCCCACTTCCCTGCGCTCCCCCCTTCCTCTCCTGCTCTGCTCTATTCCTGTATTCGCTGCTGGTGCTTCCTTTTTTTTTTTTTTTGAGTCAGGCCAGACAAAAGTTAATTGCCTGACATTAAACTATGAAAATGATAGGCGCCACAATAGGCAAGAGAAAGGGAGACAGAGAGAGGGAGCTGTCCTTTCTCTGCCTTGTCAATATTGTGTGCCCTGTAAACTGTAAAATTTGCCAAGCTTAAATCGCACAACAACAGCAGCAGAAAGAAAGCATTGCCAACTTGTCGGCTTAGCATCAAATCCAAAGTCAGCAGCATCCCGAGCAGCCTGCAATCCTTGCCAGCAGCTGTCTGTTGCTTGCCCGCTTTACCAGGTGAGATCCGATTAGGCTCATCAACTGTCGCGCATTGCCAAAAACGCGAGTAAGCGAGGGCAGCACAATAAATTTGCTAAAGGCCCCGCAGCTTAAACTTGCAACACACCCTCGACGCGCAATCAGCAAGACAACATCAGCAAGCTCAGCAGAGACTCGCTCACTCTACTTCCCTTCCTCCTTTAAAAGCAACCCTCCCCTTGCTTAGGTTCTTTGGTTCCCTGGCCGGAGGTGAAACTCGCAAATAAATAAAGGAAATGAGGGCTAGACCAGAGATTGGCCTTGGCCAGGCAATTGAAGACGAGTTGGAGATTACATCTTAAGTGTTTAGTATTTATTTGGTTTATCAGTTGAAGATTCAGCTGTATTTGCTTGAAGGTTAAAGGTTTGTATGTTAAATATTGCAATAGTGTTCAATATTAAAATGAGGATTCTTTATGTACTGTAAAGTAGTGTGCAATACTTGCTCAGAATCTTGAGAAAGAATATGTATGAGAAAAGGAAGAAGTGCTTGAGAACTAGTTAAGGGTTTGTCAAACTATGATAAAGTAGAAAATTACTTGAAGTACCTATGACACAATATGATGTATGATTTACACAATGAAGTAATGAGGATTAAAACTCATAAATGAGAATGTGAGAAAGAGAAATGAGAAGTATAAGGAATACTTTATGCCCCAACAAAAACGAATAAAGAAACTATTTATTGAGATTCTTAACAGTTTGAATTAAGTTGAATGACTTTATAGCAGACTTTTCTCCAGAAAATAATACAATTTTACACATAATTTTATAACAGTTGTACTGTGACATGTATGTTATCCATCTGTTATCAGTCTGTTACATTTGTCTAACATTTCTGTAAAATATTTGTAACATTATTTTCACCTTTTCTCAACTAGTTTCCTCCAATTTAACATAGTTACTGAACTACATACAACCTCAAACAAACTTGAACAACTAAATTTCAACTCATAATTTTCCCCTTAGACTCCCCCTCCCTCCTTCTTGAGTGCTTTGTCAATATTTCGGTTAATAAGCGACGATTATAAAGACCTTAAAGGACTTAAAAGTGCCTACCCCAAGAAGTTGCGCACTAAAATTGATGGCCCCATTTTGGGAATGACTTATTAGAGGCGATTTCGACAAGGACGTGAATGCCGCGCCCTGTCAGCGAGTTGTCAGCGAGAGCAACAGAGAAAGAGAGAGAGTGTGGAAGCGAGAAAGGTAGCAAGTGTTGATGGAGGTAAAGTCTCTGCTTGCCTCTGTCTCTCTCTCTGTTTGGGACTCTGATTAATTTGTAGGTGTCAATTGGGGCAGAACCAAAGTGAATTTTTATTGTGGCCCGTAAATCACAAAGGAAGAGAGGGGAAGGGAAAGGACAGCAGGTGAAACGGTAACGGTAAATGTTTTCTGATTTTCTGTTGAACTTAACAATTAAATTGTTTTTGATTTAATTTGTCAGGCAAATGCTGAAAATGTTGTTGATTGAGCAAACAGAGCAGACGGGCACAAGGCACAAGTTGAAGGAGTTGCCCAGCAACCAAAGAGGGTGTGTGTGTGTCTCTGTGTGTGTGCATTAGGGTGTCTGACAACCACAAATGCCAAGCATGCTGGGGCCAGTAGGATTCCTGCTTTTGATCAGAGCTTCATCTTCGTCCCTTTCTCGCTTGGGATTGCTTAAAAACGCATTACGCATTGAGCCGCAGTCGACCGCAAGTGGAGAATCCTTTGCCAGGTTTGCAACGGGTTGCAGTTGAATGCAGGTGCAGAACAGACAGCAAACACAACGACTTTTGGCAGCAGTTTCTTCATGCCCTATTTTCCCACTGGGATGGGAAATTGTCTCCCTTTCTGCTCCTTCACCTTTGCGGTTTTCTTTGCTGCCTGCCCTTGGCACTTTTGTTTAGTTCGCTCGTTGCTGTGGTCAATTCTCTAGTTTTCCCTCTCTCCTCACCCTCCCTTGACTCTCTTTCTTCCCTTCTCTGCTCTTCTCTTTACCACCATCTCAATGGCCAATCGTCGCGTTTACATTGCGGTTGCCGCCCGAAGTGAAAATATTTCCAATTAAATATTATGTTGAACTAACAAACAATAGGAATTGGAAGAAGAAGCAGCGCGGCAGCTATAAATATTATAATTCTAATGCTAATCAGCCTGTCAGCTGTATGTGAGTGGGCGTGGCAAAAAGGGAGGGCAGCGTAGAGCAGCTAGTGATGTTTTAATTAAACCACAGTCAAAATCGAAATGCGTTGGCCAGCGCAGTTTCGATTCATTCACACACTCATTCACACATTCATGCATGCATTCATTTACACACTCACAAATTAGTTCCATCGTTGGCGTGGGCGTGGCTACACATTGAAAAAAATAAGGCGGCTAATTAGCGACATTTATGCGACACGGTCAGACGTTGACGTTTATGGCATTGCGCATACGACACGTGGGCGACGCTGGCTATGATGACAACAACAATTTGTGCAGGTTGAAGTGTGTGTTGGCGTCGCCATTTAATGAATGTTAACATGGAGCAGACTAGACAAAAGCAACAACAATAATGGCAACAAAGAAAATGTATTGAAATTGTCTGTCTTGAAATGTATTTATAAAACAGACTTTAAAGACTTCTTGAAGGCTTGAAATTGTTTAAATTTAATAATTAATTATATTTAATGACTCAAATTATGCGCAGAATCCTTCTTTAAATTTATTAGCTAACAAAATTTGATCATCTCTTTAATGATTTAAGCATGCAACTAATACTCAATCAATTGAATTCAAAGTCAAATTTGCTTTCAATGCAGAAAAACCTGTTGCAGTTGTAAATGGAAGCCTTTACAGGGTATCTGCTAGTCGCATTGTCTGCTTGCATACGCTAACATTGAGGTTATGCAAATTTGCCATGCAACTTTTTTGCAGTTAATGATCGTTCTACCACCCTAATCAGTCAATAATGCAGTCAATGTGGCCTCTCTCTCTCTCTCGCTCTCTGCGTGACTAAGGCAATTAGCGAGGACACAAACCACTAGCACTCGCAGTTGGAGCTGCTGCTGCAGTTGGAGCTGCTGCTGCTTCTGTTGCTGTTCCCTACTAATTACCATATGCAATGCGATGATGTTCTTGCGGCTACTGTGCGAATTAATTACGCATTTGATGGTTGACCTCAGCACCAATTGTTGTTGTTGCCAGTTGAGTTGTTGTTGCATTGCCAGTTGAGTTGTTGTTGTTGGCTGCAATTGGCAGGTTTTGGCTTTTATTTGGCTTTTGATTAGCTTTAATAGCCAGCATGCAGCTAGCGAGTGGGTGGAGTTGAGCACGCAGCATTAAACTGCCACTTGTTGCAACAACAACAATAACAACAACTTCAACAATAGTTGTCCCTGCACATAAATTTCTATTCAAATTATGCTCGCACTCTGCCTACGTCAGCAGGTCAAGCGGCGCTCAATTTATGTGCCACGCCTCCCCCCCATGGCCTACACAAAAAGTTACACGATATTGCATAGAGATATATACAGATATATTATCTATATATAGATATATTATCTGTGTGTACGCTCTCCACATTTAAAACAAATGTGTGCGCACAATTTGTCGCGCTGCCTCGTTGCAAGCATGACGAATGAGCTCAGGGAGAGGGAGAGAGAGGGAGAAGGGGAATGGGAAGGGGCAGTCGAAGCTGCTCTGGGGTTGAGGGTCACGTTACACGGTTTGGTCATGTGTCTAGTCACTTCATTATGCAGCTATTTAGCTCCTGCTGTCCCATTGTAATTGCCCTGCGACGCTAATTAGACGTTCCCGCCCCCCCTTCCCTCTCTGCATTGACCACGTAGGTCAACGCGACCAAAAGACAAACTGCAAAACTATAATAAATTACAGTCGGGTGTAATGATGTCTGTGTGTGTGGTTTGGGGGCGTGGCTAGTGCTAGAATACGCAGTGCAAAGTTAGTTAACAATTAGCTGAAGTTTTGCATTATTAGCGACAATTTACAAACTGCCTGACTAGATGGTGTAGTAGAGTTATTTATGGAAAATGTGGTGGGGGGAAGTGCATGTGAAAATGCAGAATAAATATGCCAAATATAATGTCAAATAAAGGGTGTAAGCACAGTAACTTAAGATATAAATATATGTGCATATGCAGAGTATCTTTAATAAACTTTTAAGTTTTCTTTTCTGAGTTTATCTCTAAAGTTTCTTTGAGAACAATTTAGGTATTGAAAAGATATGTTTTATTCCAGCAAAAAAGAGTATTCAGTATTTTTCAGTATATATTCACACTCTTCACGCTTTGATTTATGTGCAACGTAGTCGGGTTAACGATTTTAGGGGGTTAAGGGTTAAGTGTACTTACAGTTCACATTCAATGTGGTCAGCGCTTCAAGGCGTTTGCCCTCGTTCATGGCACGATTACGTACAACGCACTTGTACTTGGCTCCATCGTCCTCGCGACGAGGTGTAATCAATAGCGTTGCATTTGTGGGTTGATCCTTGGTGCCGCCGCGCAGCACTGTGGCGGGCAGCGGTGAATTGGAGCCCTCGCGGTACCAGCTGAGGAGGGGAAAGGAAACAAAGAATTTTAAAGATTTGTGTGGAAATAAACAATAGAGGAGAATCATGAGAGATAAATTAAATATGAGGAACAAAGCAATTAAAATAAAGTATAGGAGCATAAAACATAGAATATAGAACATAAACAGAACATAGAAACTAGAACATAGAAGAAAGATCATAGAATTAAAAGGGTTACTCACGTTATGGTCGGATCCGGCGAGCCGCCAATGCTGCTGCAGGTCAGCTCCATGGGCTTATCCTCGGTGGCCACAGCAATCGATCCGGGCGAAATGACTGGTGGATGCGGTGGCGTTAGGACGGTCAAATTGTAAAACTCCTGATGCACATCGGCCCCGGTGCCCTTGGCCTTGATGCGGCACTCGAAGCGCCCATTGTCGCGATTGTACGAAACATTCTTGATCTGCAGATCGTAAATGCCGCGTTCTGGATGGAAGTCCAGTCTAGGAAATGTAAAAAAAAAAAGAAAACAAAAAATGTTTTTTATCAACTGCTTTTTACACACAATTTGCAAATGTCAATCAAGTTTTTTTCTCTGCACCATTCTCCCTCAATTTTTCATTTATTTTATTTAAATACTTGGGACCTTTCTCTTCACTTCTCTCCCCACTCCCCACGTCACTAATTGTGCTAATATTGAGTTTTCAGTTGGGTATCCCGTGGCTGCTGCTGCGCTCCAAGGACCCGCAGGTGGTTCAACTTTAAACGTTTCTCGCAATATAAATAAATACGAAATGTTAATATTTGCGCAGAGGTGGGCGTGCGGAGGGGGAAGGTAGGGCGTGTCGCAGCAACATAAATAAAATCAACGTTCAATAAATGTTTGCATATTTTCCTAGACGATGACTTCGATTGACGATAACGATGACAACGCAGTGGGCTGGCAGAGAAATGTAGCGTCGAAAGAAGGTGTGGCAAGGGGGCAGGAAAGGGGGCGAACCTGTTGTGGCTCTGTGCCAGACGTTAGCAACCGATTGGTAAACAAAATGTCAACATTTTTCCGCATGTCCTTCTTCCGTGTACTGCAAGATTTGTTATTTCTTTTTTCTCCTTCTTCTTGTTGTTGCTGGCAATTTAATTGAATCAACTCTCTGGTGAATTTAAGTCGCCATTTTAATTGTGAATTTTGTGTGAATTTTTCTTAATTGAATTTCGCATATTTGCCCAACACACTCGAGAGCAAAATAAATAGATTTACTTTTGCAATTGAATTTCCATTTACTCAACTTTCAAATTGCCCAAAAAATGTTGCACAAGAAAATGTTGTCAACACATTGCGCAGTTATCGATCTGGCTCTGCTAGCGGAACTTCTTTATCTTTCTCCTTGTTTCGCCCACTTTGCGCTTGGCGAATGTCTTTATATTTCAGGCGTCTTTCAACCTTGTACAAGTATTTGAGATATTTTGGTAGGGTATATTGAGTGGGGCAGGGAGTTTGTGAAGTGAAATAATGAATGAAAAATAATGTATAAATTGTCTCTGTCTTTCTTTTCTTAGGGAGAATTATGGTATAATATCAATTGAGGGAAACTTTTTAGAATATTCTTTATAATCTCAGATTCGTTTTTAGGACTATATTTTTTAAACTGGAATACGAGGGCAAAATTTCAGTTCCTTCTCCTTTAAATCTTTATGAAATAAAGAATTTTTGATGAAGATTATATGAAATGGTACAAAAAATGAAAGTCAATACTTCTTCCTTTTTTTTAGTTCTTATACTTTCACTGCATTTTTTTCTCTCTTTAAATCTTTACAGAGTATTCAGTAGTTCAAATATATCTCGAGCAATTTGCGCTATCTGCTTTGCACAATTTTTCACAATTTCCCCGGGCACGCTGATTATTTGGTCGTTGTCCGGGACAACTACTGAAAATTGATGCGAGACTCTCGACTCTCGATTCTCGTAGCTTGTTGTACACTTCGCTGGCTCCTCAAATGGTCAAATGCTGGATGGACTGACTTTGCCACGCAGCAGTTTATTAAATTGGCAAACAAGAGGAAGATCTCCCATTCCCACCAGCCTCGCGACCTGCCTGAAGTTCATTTGTCAAATGCTGCAGCAGATGCCGACAAGGACGCCGTCGATGAGGCGTGACTGGATGTCCAAGGGCCACTTCAGGGCATCATCATCGTCGTCGTCATCAACTCATCTGGCTGCATGTCTAGACACATTTATGGATCTGCTTGCTTCATAATTGACAATTCACTTGGCTCACCCATTCTCGAAGTCTGCTACTAATTGCTATAAACCGCCAGGACACGCGTCAGCGAGAAAAACTATTTAATTTGCAGCAGTAAGGGGAACCAGGGGGGGGAGGCAAACCGCAGCAGTAGATGGCCAGGGCAAAGCCAAAGGCTGAAGTACTTAACTAAACAGAACTATGCAGAGAGTTCGCGAAAAATCTGCGAAATGGAAATGGAAAATAGAGAAAAAGGCAAAGGCAGATGAAAAAGGGCAGACAACGGCGACGACAATGACCCAAAAAAAAGGAGAGAAGGAGGAGGAGGAGGGGAGTAAAAAAGTGAAACAAAAATAATGTTAACCGAGCAAATTGACTGAATTCTCTGCAGGCTCGTCTGCCCTCCCTCTCTCTCTCCCGCTCTCTCTTCTGCAGCCTGCTCTAGTTGAAATTTTTAACATTATTTTTTTATTTGCCGGCAGAGAGAAAGAGAGAGGGAGGGAGAGTCTCTAGTGAGCAGCCTGCTCATTTGCAGCTGAGGTCTGGGACCAGGGACACGGATATATTTTGTTGTCCTTGCCGGGCAGACACAGACAGAGCAGAGGCGGAAACAAAGGCAGAGAGAGAAGGGGGCCGAGCGGAAAAAGTGCAAATTATAAAAACTGCTGGCAAAGCGCAGCTTGTGCACTCATCGCACTTCGCCACTTGGGAACGCGAATCTCGCTTGAATCTCTCTCGCGAATCTTTGGACGACAAAAAACGCTTTAAGCATTAAAAAGCCGAGGCGAGGCACGGCACGGCAAGCTTGCGCACGTCCTTGAGCGCCGCGAAAAGTCTCCTGCGGGATTTGTTGTCATAGTCCATGTTATCCATACGCCCCGTTGTCGCCTCACCTCTCTCTGTCTTCATCCATTGTTGTTGCAATTGCCGACGGCTCAACAACGTTGTCTTTTCTCTCCTTTTTTCTTTTCTTTCTCTCTCTTTCTTTCTCTCTCTTGCTCCCTGTCTGTTTGTCTCTCTGTCTGCCAGCGATTTAGCTCTGTTGTGCTTGGCACACGGATTCGGTTACGGGATTCCAATGCAGATTCCCCAATTCCTGCACGCTCTGCCAAGCTGCCTCTCTTCTTCTTTCTTCTCTCCCTGTCCCTCTTCCTCTCTCTCTCTGCTGCTACTCTGCTCAGGCTAAACGGTAGCCGCAGCCAATTATTTGGCAACGGGACACATTCTGGCACATGTTCCTCGGCTTCGTCTTCGATTTTCAACTTTAGCTTCAGCTTGTGTTGCCTACTTTTTGGCGCAATGTTCTTAGCCACGAAAACTCCTTTTAAAATTCATTCTTTTCCACTAAAACGACTAAATATCTTTTCTAAATTGTTGATTTCATAAATTTGAAAGTTTTTTATACAATATTTTTTACATTTTTGAGGAGTATCAAAGACTTTTCACGGGTTGTTCTGCAAAAAAAGAAACTCCTTTCCTTCTTTCATAGTTCCCCCATTGAGTTCACTTTCGGCTTTCAATCTGTCTTTATTCTTATTCCTCTTATTAATTGCTGTCCTTATATTCTTTTCTCTTCTTGCATTTTCTTTTCTCAAATCTTTAAACTCTGCTAAATCTTAGACGCTTTTCTTTTCTGGCATCACCTCCAGGTTCACCCAGAGCCACATGACTTGCATTCTTAAATGCCCTGGCAAACACGTCTGTATTGCTGGCATTCATTTGCAACGTCTATGTCTGTCTCGTTAAATGGAATGTTTAACGATATATTAGCCTAGGGGCAAGGATGCCTTCCTTCCTGCCCATGCCTTCCTTCACTTGCTCCTCTGCTCCCATTCGTAATTCTGTTATGGCGTTTTGTTTTCGGGTTTCATCCCGCAATGACCTCGTCGCGACGCCAATAGAAAAAAATTTGCAGTATTTTCACTTTTTGCAGCGACAGCAGCTACAGATGCGGGCTACAGATACAGATACATTTACCACAAAGGGGGGAGAGAGGGGGAGAGAGGCATGTGTTCTTGCGAGCTTCACTTGATTGTTGTCCGTTTGTTGTTGTTGTTTCTGTTGCTTGTTAGCTTTCGGCACAAATTGCAGTAAAAATGTATTTTACAATTTGCCTGGGAACTGAAAACGGTCGCCGTTAGCATTGCTTGCCCCATTTCTCTCTGTCTCCCTCTCTTTGGTTTTTATTTCTATTTGCTGTTTGTTGATTTGCTTTTATTGTTGCACACACACACACATTCACGGACAATCGCACACATTGCCTTTCATTTGGCAAGCAAACGCGGCGGCGCTGCATTTTGTGGCCTCGACTGGGCACTTAAAATTTATGCCTTGCCACATAAAGAAGCAACTGAAATCGAGGCAAAGTCCTGACGAGCCCAGAGAGGGAGACAGAAAAAGGAGAAAGAAAGAGAGAGCAAGGCAGAGAGTGCGCCACGAAATCGAGTCAAGCAAGCGAAACATTAAAAACACGCTCGGCCGGAAGCGGAAGTCGAGGCACGAAGCAAATAAAAATACAATTGCAAATGGCGCGAGCGGGTAATGAAAATGAAACATAAACAAACCATATGGGAGAGAGTATGTATGTGTATGCCATGTGTGTGTGTGAGTGTGCCTGTGTCTGTGTTTGCGACTCATAATTGTGCGAATGTTTAACACGCGTCGGCATTGACATTACGGATTAAGTATACGCAGCGAGAGCCAACTGGCCAACTGTGACTCGTTTAAATTGCCAAGAACTTGATTTTAATTAAGTTCCCCAGTCGAGCAGGCATCACACACTCACACACACACACACACACACACATGCACACAAATTGCATTATTCGCCCCGCATTTAATTAACTTAACAAATGGTTGGGGCAACAAGCTTGCACAGCAGCAGCAGAGACGCAAATGCCAAAGGCAGTACCTCACTCACTCTGTAGAGAGAAGAGGCAGGGAATGATAGACAGAGGGGGAGGGGTACTTTACTCACCTGTAGCCCGAGCTGAGCTGCACTTCTCCAATGGCCACATTATCAAATTGCGCAGGATTTGCTATCGAGCGCGTCCAAAAGAATGAGAAATTGTTTGCCTCATATTTCTCAGTGAAGCGACACTTCAACACCAGATCCGCATTCTCACGCGTATCAATCGATTCGTCCGCCAGGACCACAACACAGCAGCAGCTGCTCAGCGTGACGAGAACTGTAAGTAGAGATAAGGGAAAACAGAATAAATATTAATTGCAATGCAAGTGACAGAAAATTCAATTTAAAAAGGGACAGAAATGTCATTAAGTTAGAGGAAATATTTTCTTATACTTTCAAATAAAAAAAAAAAATATTCTTAAATTAAATCAAGACTTTAAAATATTTAAAACAAAGTTTGTATTATTTTTAAAATTACAGACAATATTTTAAAATATTCAAAATACGTAAAATATACTTGAAAAAATTATTAAAATATACAAAAAAAAATTAAAATACTTGGAGTTTATAAAAAAATATTTTTATACATTTTAAATCTATAAAAAATATTGATAATATTCAGAATTTAATAAAAAATATTTTTAAATATTTAGAAAGGGTAAAAATGTATTTTAGACTCTATAAAATTCATAAAAATATGTATTTTTAATGTTTACATTTCAATCAACACAAATAACTAGTGAAACTTTTAAAGTCTTAAGCAGATTTGTGATTTATATTTCTCTTTACAAAGAATACTATTTTAATAATAAGAAACTATGCATAAATCAAATTGATTGCCTTCTTTTCTCTTTCCCTCCCAAATTCCACCTTCTTTGCTTCCCTTTTCTTGTCTGGGCTGCCGAAATTTATTATGCATATTCGAAACTTTTTGATGGGCACCCACAAAAGATTGACAACTTTTCATTTCTTTTTTTCTCTCGCACATAAGAGGCTTTGCCACGCCCCCAAGGCGAAGTATTGTGTGTCGTCCGCATGGATTTTACACTCAAGTTGTGAAATATTTATTTAATTTTTAATAAACCAATACAGGTAAGCTGCGCACTTGACAGAGAGACAGAGAGAGAGAAAAGGAGGAAGAGGATTGAAAAAATTGAAATAAAATAAACAATTTGCCGTGGAACTTATTTTTCATTGGCTTAGCCAAGTCTAGAGAGAAATTTGCGAAATCAAACGACAAAGTTCTCGAGTGCGCGACGTACGCACTCGACGTAGGTGCGACGCGTCTCGTTTTGAGTGTGGAAAAACCTCTCAGACTTTTCTTTCTTTCGCCTTCTTTCGTTCTTTCTTTCTTTCTTTTTGGGCACTTTTTTTTCGGGGCATTACTTTTACTTTGGTGCGTAAATTTCAAGTAGAATTTATGGCCGCTTTATATTTGGCATCAAATATGCATGAGCCACCGTTTAAGCCAGTTCCAGTTCCACCTCCAGCTCGAGCTCCCTTCGCCTGCTTCCATTTCCAATTTTCGCTGCTGCGAGTGGGCAATAAATTTGTGCATTTTGCTTGAGCTTCTTCGACGTCGCGTCGTCTGCCTGCCTGTCCTTGCCATGTGCTAAATTTAAAGATTGTTTCAATTGGGGTAAGGAGGCTCGTGGCATCGTAGAGTCTGTTCTAGAGTTGCTTGGCAGCTTTTGCATTCGCATTAGACTTCAATAATCGTTAAAATCCGCAAGTTATGCGCACGACGCGGCCATGAAAAGCGCATTAAAATTAATTTGACACTCGTCTGGCAGCGCGTCTCTCAGCTGAAGGTGGCAACTCTGGCAGTCAGGCCGGCCAACTGGCAACTCTCTGTAGCATCAGTTCTCATTTTGGCGATGCCCTGCGAATTTATGTCAAAAATTTTGTGTGCCACATAAAATTGTTCGCTTTGCCACGTTTTCCTTTTTTTTTCTCTCTCTCTCTCTCTCTCGTTGTTGTTTCTACACTTTTTGGCCCATTCATTTATTCTCTACACTTCTCTCACTGTGTCTCTCTCACTCTGTGTCTGCCATTAAAGTTACTTTTTGGCGCTGACGACGACAGCGACGCCAACGTTAACGCGCGCTGGCCTCGTTGCGTTGCATTACGTTACGTTTCGCCTTTCACGTCGTCTGTCAACGCATTTCGCTGCTCATTTCGCTTGACTGCCTCCGTGTTCTCTCTCACTCTCACTCTGTGTCTCTCGCTCAGTACTTTGCTTGTCCTGCCTGCTGTCCTCCATTTTGCAGTTGCGTTTCTAATTAAAACTTTCAAGTCGTCGTCGGCCTCGTCCAAGCGTCCATTCGGTTGCACTTAGGCAAATTGCCAGCATTACAACAACTACGGCTTGGAGAGGAACAATTCACTTCACTCTGCATGCTCACTCGCCTTGCAGAGCGCACTCGCTGAGCTTAAGACAATTTTCTTTAAGTTACTCGCTTGTTACTGCTTAGAGTGGGACAGGGATAGCACTAGACGAGTCTCTGTCGCACACTTTACTCGCTATTCTGCTGACAACCATTGTTCCTTCATTTTGATTGATTACTTTACTCGTTGCTTCAACTCGCTGCTTTCGTCTCGTTGCTTTAGCAATCGTTGCATATAATTTGTTGAATCTTTAAGGGGCTTATCAGTTCTCGTAAGAATCATAATAGCAATTTTATTCACTCATTCGTTCACTCGCTGGCTTAACACTCGCTGCTTTCTAATCGCTGGTTTGTTGACATTTTAGTGTTCTATTCGTTGATAAAACACACGTTGCTAGCAATGTGTTTCTCTTCATGGTTGACTCGCTGACTCGACTCTCGCTGCTTTCTACTCGCTGATTTGTTGACCCTTAAGTGTTTCACTTTTAGACAAAGAACTCGCTTCTTGATATTCGTTCTATATCATTCTCTTCATCAGTTGAACTCTAGCTGCTTTCTACTAGTTCTGATTCAACTCGACACACGTTATTTTTTATACCCTTAACTTTTTTATTACTCGCTACTTTTCGTTCTCTCGCTACTCTTTGTTCTGAAACTTTTTTACTCGTGTTATTAAACTTTTCAATACTCGCTGCTTTTCATTCACACGCTCACTTTCCGATCACTCGCTTTTTTTTATTTACTCGTTACTCTTGATTATTTTGCTCCCTCTCTGAATTTTCTTGTTTATCTCATTACATAAACCTTATTGCTCCCTCATTACTCGCCCTTTCACAAGTGAACTTATTCCCACCCTCTCCACATCACGCATACGCCACATTGGACATGCAGCATCAGACAAATATTTGCAAGGCCTTCACATCGCATTGTAATAGAACAAATAAATTTCAGTTTGCGCATAAATTTCGCGGCTCACTGCAGCGTGTTCAGCGTGTGTCAATATTGCCGCATGCAAAGACAACAAAAAAAGAAAAGAGAACACAAAGTAGACATCGATAGCGCCCGTTGAATGATATCAATTTCGCATTAATTGACATGTGCATATAAAGCGATACAAAATGTCACTCATCTCTCGCACACACACACACACACGCCCCTTCTCTTTCCCACTTTTCTTCTCTCTCTGTCTCTTGTGCCGCCTTTATGAAATGGCGCCGTGGGCCAATTGGCTTCGCTGTCGCCGTCAAGAATCGCGTTGTCATTAAAAATTCACGAAAAGTCGCCGGGGCGCCCGTTAAGTGCAGTTAATGAGCTGGCAACGGTAACGGTAAAATGGTAAAACGGTAAAAAGGCAGCCACTTGCAACTAATTAAATTATCGTTATAATGCCAAGTTGAAGCTGAAACAATTTCTTGTAATTGCAAATGGAAAGACGAACGAAAAAAAAGGGAAAAATAAGGAAAGTAAAGCGAATGAGAAGCAGTAAAAATTATTATAAAATTCCAAATAGATTTGCAAGCAAAAATGGCGCACAAATTTGATACGCAATGAAAATGAAAAATTCAATTTCCGGTGCAGCAACTCAAAACTGAAGAGAGAGAAAGGATATGCTCTGCTTTGTACATAATAAACAAGTGTGCAAGGAAGGAGTAAGGCATGAGGTTGGAGAAAGATATAACTACAGAGATGGGGGAGATTCAAGCGGAAGCTAAGCCTGTTATTTATGGCATAAAATGCTATAAAAAATAGCAAAGCAGTAAGAAAGAATTAAAAAGGAAACATTATAAAAGCATTAAGGCAATATTTGAAGTGCATAAATTAAAAGTTGATTTAAAAAGAAGAAGAAATTCAATTATAATTAATGAGCATCGAAGTACGTATAGAACATCTTTATCTGCTCAATATTTATAGACTTGTGTAGCATACTTCAGGGAGTTTGATCCCTCAAGTGTTGGTAAACTTTGCAATATTCCAATAAATGCATAAATTCTGCTTCTATGCTCTCAAATCAAACTGTATTCTCAGCCTTCGATTCATTGTGCCTGTTGCACTGTTGAGAAATCGATGCGACTATCGAAAACAAAGCATTCCTCAAATCGTTTGCCAACACTCACAACAAAGGAATGCTCCCTCGACAATCGACAGTCTGTATGTGTTTGTGTGTGTATGTTTTTATTGCAAAATATTTGAAATATTCTCTACTCTCTACAGGTTATCGGGCAAGTGGCTGCAATGTTTGCTCATCATATTGAATACAACGGAAGGTGCTGTGTGTTCAATATCATGAAAATTTGTACAACTTCACGGCGAAGAATCGCACAAATAAGCAAGCAGGAAGAGAGAGCGAGAGAGAGAGAAGAGGGAGGGAAAGAGAAGAAGGCGTCACCTAGCTTGTGTCTTCCTTTCACACGTCTCTTCTTTTGTTGGCATAGTTTGACACTGCTCAAACGCAATTATTACGTGAGAATTATATTAAAATGGATACAATAGTTGGAAGCAGTGCAGGAGAAGGAAAAGGGGGAAGGGGGAGTGGAGCAGAGAGGCATCTTTGGCGGGTTGGACAAGAAAATTGCAGCTGCCAACAGCAGCAGCTCAAAGTGGGCGTCTCGTGCAGAGTCCAATGTGTGGCTCAGTGTCTGTCTGTGTGTGTCTGTCTATGTGTGTGTCTTTGTGTGTGTCTTTGTGTGTGTGTGTGGGTTGTCTGCAGGCTAAAATAGCAGAAGGCAACACAACACGCCATGAGGCGGCCAGGCGGGCGTAGGCGGAGGCAAGTTTGTGTAGCTGCAGGCAAGGCAAGTCGAGGCGAGTCGAGTGAATTTGCTCTTGTTAATTGCATGTTCTGCATATCACTTATAAATGCACCCACACACGCACACACACACACTAGCTAACACACACACACTAGCTTACACGCACACAGTGAAGGCAGCTTTGGAAAAGTTTTGCCATAATTGGATTTTCAAAGTTAATTACCAGCATTGAATTTGGCCCGTAAAACGTAAGAACTCACACATATTGCGAGTGTGTGTGTGCTGTGAGTGTACTGTATGTGTGTGTGTACTGCATGTGTGTCTGTGTACTGTGTGTGTGCTCTCTATTTGAGCACAGCTCGATTACAATGTAATTTGGCATAGATTTTTGCCTTTAATAGGGCAGCAACTGCCTCGGTCTCTCTCCTTGTCAGGTTTGAAGTCCAGTTCGAACTTCGTTATCGACATTGCTATTGTTCATGTATATATAGTGACTAACTCCTGCTTTGCCTGTACATTAAAGCCTTAGTTCAAGGACTAAGCAATGCAAAGTGGAATAATGTCTTCATATTTAGCTCGAGGCAACAAATCTCTTTCCCTTCCTTTCTCATCTTGTGTCTGGCATTCAACCAAAAACGAGAAATCACAGCAGTGTAATGTATGTGTGTGTGTTTGTGTGTGTGTGTGTGCGGGGTGTATTTAATGTCTTTATATATGTAGCCAAATTGCAGCTGCCTTTGGTAGTCAGACTCCGACTCAGACTCGATAAAAACTGCACAGCGCACATAAAATGCAACATAATTTTCTTATGAGTCACACAGACAAAACGCAAGGTAAATGAGGGCAAGCAGGAGAGGGGAGGGGGGTGGAAACATGGGGCGTTATAACAATGAATGTTATCTGTTTAAGCTGCCGCCCGTTTATCCTGGCAGCAGAAGTCGTGCAGGAGCTGCCTCAGTGTCGAGGCAGCAAAAGTCAACCAAACGGAAGAAGATTGCAATTTAAAGGCAGAGGCGGAGCAAGGAGTAAGCAAGGGGGGGCCAAGGAGTAAGGAATGGGGGGAGCAGCAGCATCTCAGGGTGCGGCAAACTGGTTTTTCTACTTCTTTCTACCTTGTGTTTTTTTTGTTGCCCATTGCTGCAGCAAAAATATTGATGGCCATGTTGTAAGTTGCCTGGCAAAGCAGAGAGAGAGAAAGAGCAGGAGAAAGGGGTGTAGCAGAAGAGAGGGGGAAGGGGGCACTGCCAGGTAAGAAGACAAAACTGACAACATTTAAGAGCAGCTGCACAGCATTTTAACCCATTAGTTGACACTGTCAAGCGAGAGAGAAAGATGAAAGAAAGCAAAAAGCAGAGACAATTTTTGATTTGAAATCTTCCTCTTCCTCTTGCTCTTTTTCTCTTCTGCAAGCTATCCATACCTTGCTTTATCATCTACGCTTTGGGCAGACAAATTTCAAGTTACATATTTGACATTTATGAATAAGAGCAGAGCAAGAAGAAAGGAAACTAAGATAAAGACAGCGCCTGATTTAAAGTTTGAATTTCTTCTACAAAGTTAGCTTAGGTTAAATTCGGTACCTAACCTCACTTTTCTGCCAGACTCGACTCACTTTAACCTCACTTTGTGCACTGACATCGTCGTCGATTCGCCGTTTAATTATTTACGCATTCAATTAACATTTGAGGCTCTTTCAATTGGCAACTCAAGACGCAGACAAAGACAAAGACAGAGAACAAACACAAAGCCACGTCTAGACCGGCGACATTTGCTGACAATTTTGACCTTTTCGCGTCATTAAACCTTCCAGATTGATGCCCTGAAATGGAAGGCACACTTCAAATGAAACATGGAAGGTTTTTCTCTTTGGAAAATGTTCTAGAGAAATGTTTTCAGGCTCAAGAACTTTAATTAATTCGGTTACGAAATGAAGCCTCAACTGCAAAGTTTTTCTAGTCTCTGACAAGTGCAGAGCAGAGACTCATTTGGAGTATATATGTGTATGTGTGCGTGTGTGTGAGTGTGAGTGAGTGTGTGTGTTTGTGTGGCACTATTTGGCAAGTGTAAACAAGCAAAAGTTTTGCATTCTCAATGGGTTAAGCGAGTTAGAAGAAGCAGCAAAAGAAGCTGAAGCAGAGAAATCTCTACCAGATTGTGGAGAGAGACCAAAGAGATCTCGTTGGGTGTGGCTATGGGTACCGTTATTTCATTACCACTTTTGCATGACAATGCAGAAACAAGCAGAGTAAGAGAGAGGAGAAAGGCGAGAGGGGGAGCAGATAAGACAGGCAAGGAGGAGAGAGTGAAAGAAGGGGCAAAGCCTCTTCGAACTACACAATGATGTGCATTGGGCTTCCCTCCCCTTTCTCCCACTCCCTCCCACTGTGCAGCGTCAAGAGTCACAGTAGCAATGCCAGCAGTTGCAGTGGCAGTTGCAGCATGCTGTCGACGTCGCCGTCGCTGCCTACGTCGCTGTTAGCGTTGACTTCTTGAAAACTTTGCAGCGCGCGCTTTTTATGCTGCAAGCGGCCCAAATTGCTTTGGCAAAAGTGGAAAAACCGGTTCAACTTGCTGGCAAGATACATTCGACACACACACACACACTTACACACACACATGCATGATTTAGCCTGCCCCTACCCCTACCCCCTGCCCTGAGGCTGTTGCTGTTGTTGATAGTGCGAATGTGTGCGGTTAACATGGCTTAAGAAACTTTTCGTTGATGCCCTGCAAGGCACTGCCCCCCCCTCCTGCTCCATCCCCTCTGCACACCTCTTTCGTCTCCTCCTCCCTCCCCCTGCTCAACATCTTGCTGTTTGTGTGTGTACAAAAGTTTCATGCCCCTGCACAACAACAGATAAGTTGCAACTTTCAAAACTTGCCCCCGAAAATGTTTTCTGTTTTCTTTACATTTTCAAATTGTTTTTTCTACCTCTCTCTCACTCTTGCTCTCTCTATCTCCTTCTCCCTCTTTCCCTTGATAGCTTTGTTTACTGTGTCATGTTTACACACAAGTTAAAAATGCATTTTTTTCCGAGAAATTATCAAACACTTGTTGAGCAAGAAATCTGCAAGCAGCTGCATAGATTACAGACAAGAGAAGAAGAGAGGGGCATAGAGAAGAGAGCAAGAGAGAGACAGACATATAAAGAGAGACAGAGATGAAGACTAGCTTAGCTATCTGCAAGTCTGATATGATAAATGCAGTGCAGTTGCTGCAAAACGTAGTCAACTTCTGGCATATTCTCTGCCCCCAATTCTCCTTTCTCTCTCTCACCTTTCTCACCTTTTTCATAACTGAGAAAAACAGCTTAAATATATCATCGAAAACTTTTCAAGTATTTTTCGGCTCACAACTATTTACAGCGTATCTCAGGCCCCCTCTCCTCTTCTCGCTCACTCCCCTCTGCTGCTGCTTTGCTTGCTTCTTTTGCCATTTTTGTTCGCTTATCCCGCTGCGTATTTGAGCGGAATTCCACTCGGGTTGCCGCCATAGTATAGCAGCACATGCTGCTTATGCGCTGCCACTCCCCCGCCCCCTCCTCCCTACGCTCCTCGCCCCTTTGCTCACCAGCATTTCGCACCAGTGAAACCGCTTGAAAAACAGCTCCCTGCAGTCAAAGTTTTGCACTCAACGGCGGCGGGCCGCCAAGCAGAGTGTGGGAGCGAGAGGGTGAAGTGAGGGGGAGGCAGAGTGCCAAAGAGAGGCAAGAGAACTTGACAGAGGTGAGGAAGGCTGGGGTAGCTGCTGCCACCTCGCAAAAAACGAACTTTTTCAAACGCTTTTTGACTGTTGACTTCTTTTTGTATTTTTTTTTTGTTGGTCAGACTTGCACAACTTGCCACGCCTCATATGGCAGGTCAGCCCCAGCCTCCCTTGCACTTGCCTCTACACACACATACACCCCCCCTCCCCCATCTCCGTCCCTTTCTTGTGCCTGCAACGCTTTATCAAGAGTGAAAAATTCAATTTCACTTTTGGCATACGCCAAAAAACTTTTTTGACTTTTCGTGGGCGCAACACTTATCATATTCCAATTGACACGCCACGCCCCCCCTCCCAGTGGCACACACACTCCCTCAGTACACCTCTGCTGCCTCTGCTAGCAGCTGCAACTTTTTGCGTAGCTTTAAGCGCAGCAACGCATTTCATTTATATTAAAAATGGCAAAAGAAGGCAGCTGGGGAAGGGGGAAAAGGGAGAGATAGGGGACTCTGCCTTGCACTTGCTACTTTATTACAAGGTGTAGAGTTGTCCCTGCCCTGTAGGGAATGTGGAGACAAATTTACTCAGCGAAAACAGCCAAAGGCAATCTGTAAGATACAAAAGTATCTTGTTGCAAACGCATTGCAAAGTAATGACCAAAGCACGAGCTAAAAAACTTTGCGACTTTCAACGAGTCTGCACTCCCGCTGGCCACTTGAGAGAAGGAGCTAGAGAGAGTGAAGGGGAAGAGGAGAGGTGGGGGAATATCGAAGCATTTGAACATTTACGCTTCATCGATTGCCAAGAGTCCAAGTTGAGTATCTTTCTCTGGCCATAGATAGTGGAAACAAGGTAGCAAAGTTTGCTGGCCAAACAAATAAACCACAGAGCTAGCTGACTATTTTCCTGCCTCCCTCCCCTCCCCCTCCTCTCCTTCTACCCCCTTCTGGGTAAAACTTTTGTTTGCCCAAGTGCAGCGGAAAAAGCGATAAAAAGCCACAGCACGAAGCGAGTTGAGCTGAGCCACTGAAGAAGCTGAGAAAGAGTCGATTCGATTCGATTCGATGCGAGTTGACCAGTTCAACTTTACGAGCAGCTTCAGTGACCACAGCAGGCAAGAAAGAGAGAGAGAGAGAGGGAGAGTAAGAGAGGGAGAGCAGAGGCAACGAGCTGTTGACAGTTGAAATAGAAATGGAAATAGTGAAGAAAAGCTTTTCTCATTAGCGACAGACAGTTTGACAAGCTGCTGCAACTTTATATATACTTTATATAGTATATATGTTCTTGTTGCATCTGTTAATTGCATGCCATGTGACAGAAGAGGGGAGGGGGAGATGGGAAAGAAGCATCTGCTGTTGCTGACATTTTTCATATCGCAGCCAATCGAGCGTGTTGTTCTAGCTTGAGTTGGGCTCAAATCAAGCAGAAGAAGAAGCAAGGCAGAGCAGAGCTGCGATAGCGACAGCGCAGCAGCAGAGCAGCTTAATGAGCGGCAGAGCATATGACGTCAGAGAGAGAAAGAGAGAGAGAGAGCTGTTTATAGAATATTATAATCCTGCCTGCCTGCTATCAATTGCCAGAGCCAAAGAACCTTCAAAGTAATCGAGCAGCAAAATTTACACAGTAAGCTAAGGCTAAGGAGCACTAAGGGTGGGGAGAGGAAGACAGAGAGAAGGGGAGTGAGCAGGAAAGAGTGCCAAAAAGAGAAAGGGAGAGTCAGAGAGAGAAAGAGAGAGAAGGGGTGGAAAAGCTTGTAGAAGCTAGTGGAAGATAGGCAAATGTTGTAGAGCAGATTGGAAAATCTTGTAGGATAAAGTTAAATATTCTAAAAAAATGACAAAGAAATGAAAGAGAGAGACAGCAAGAGAGTGCAGAAATGGGAGCGCTAATTAAATATGAATTTATTAATAACTATTTTTAAAAAAAGTCGGAACACCTAATTGCAAGGATTTAAGCATTTTCAGCTTAATCGAAGTCGAGATTCAATTTTATTTTGTATTGAAGCCAAATCATTCTGCCAAAAACAGCAACAAAACCTACCAAAAAACAATAAGCAACCTTGAATATATGCACATACATAAAATATATAATAATATATGTTAATGTTTCACAATCATCTGTAATCATCGCTATTTAGCAATTATTTCAATTAAATACATAAACATATTAAAATAAAATTCTTCTCAGCTTCATATTAAATTTTTGTAACCAATTAAAGCTGCAATTGTTGTGCCATTTTTTTCCCCTCTCTCTCACTCTCTCTCACTCTCTCTCACTCTTTCTCTCTCCCTCCTGCCACTCTGGCATTCAATTGAATTTGCACATAATAATTTGCAATATTTCAATAAAAACGCGTTTCACAACACACAAAAATGCATTGCGCATTTTATCAGGTTTAATTTTAATGAATATTTTGAACTGCTCTTCCTTTTTTCTTCTTTTTTTCTGTTGCTTTTTCGCACTAGTTACGTTATGTATACGCAAATAATTACGCATACGCAACGTTGGTTTTTAAGAGCTCAATTTTGTGTGTTGTGAGTGTGTGTTGAGTGTGTGTTGAGTGTGTGTGTGAGTGTGTGCGTGAGTGTGTTTTTATCGTGGCATTTCGACAGAAATTTGAAACTGATAAATTTGACATTTTTGCATTAAAATTTGCGCCGCTGAACTCATCAATCTCTGATATCTCATAGACAGGAAGGTGGGGCGGGGAGAGAGGGGGCGGGGCTATAATTATATATGCATCGCGCAGACACACATCTGTTTTACGTTTCGCATACATTTTCGGACGACGTGGCGGGGGTGAGGGCGTGGCAAATGTTGTGCAAATAAATTATCCACATATTTTTGTTAGGCCTCCTCTGCCTCCAACGCGCCGCATAATTTATGTGTAATTCGATTTTCATTTTCGTGTTTACCGTTTTTATTTTTTCATTTTAATTAAAATGACACGCGCAAAAAAAACATTTGCAGCTGTTATTTCAAATATATATATTTCTATATATACACCAGGCACGATATTGTTTTAATAATTTTTTGGCATATTTATTCTTACATTGCGCAAAATGCAAAATCAACAACAGGAGAAGGAGGGGAAGGGTTTGAGGAGGGGGTTAGCCGGACAGGCAGCGTAGCTTATGTGACGCGTCGCCGAATTTTGTTGCAAGGTTTTTTCCTTGAAGAGTTTTCCTCTTTTCTTTTCTTTTCTTTTTTTTGTCGGTTGCTTCCGCTGTTGGTTTTGCCAAAGCTTTTCTTCCTTATGCTTTGACGGCCACAAAGGACACGAGAGCTAAGCAGGCAGAGAGAGGGAGAGAGAGAGAGAGAGAGCAAGTACAGGAAACAGGAAAAAGGAAAAATCACTGGCAATTTGCATAAGATACAATTGAGTGAGTGTTGTCTCCGTCCTGCTCCCTCTCCCCGCCCCTCTCTGTCGTTTCTTTATTTTCCTGCGCATTATTTTCCTTTTTGTACGCTCGTGTAATGAATTATCATATTTCATGTGGCTTCCACTCAAACACACTCACACACACACACACGCACACTCGAAATGTTTGCATTCAAATTTGTGACCCATCCACAAAGTAAAAGAGAAGGAGAAGGGGAGAGGGGAAGAGAGAGGGGAGCAAGAACGGAGACAAGCTGAGCAAAAGAAAAAACGTTTTTTCTTTGCAGATTGTGGGCAAGCCAAGCCGCAAAAATGAGTTACACAAACGAAATGCCGCAAAGTATGCAATAAAAAATATACAACAACGAGTGACATAAGGTGATGACTCTTAGAGGGAGTAGGGTAAGCGGAGACATACCCTGTAAATAATTTCAGAATTGCAATTGAAATAACAAATTAATGAATTCCCAAATTCCACTTGTTTTTCAGCTCTTCACTAACTCTCCTTCTACTCCCCCTTTACAGGGTATCTTACTGCAAACTACACAAGTCACACTGGCCGCCACAGCTGGCGACATTGCTTTGCAGTGCTCTGCCGTCGCAGTTGGAGCTGCCTTCAAAATAATTCATAAAAATAAAAGTAAATCTAAAATAAAATAAGGCAAAAATTTTGCTGTGCAGCGAGCCAGAGTTGGGGTGTTGAGAGAGGGATAGAGAGAGAGGAGAGGGGAGAATAGAGAGAGAGGGAGATAGCAGCAGTCCCTGCTCAAAAGAGTTGCACCCCAGTCTCAGTATCTGTCCCTCTTCTATGGCCTGTTCCAGTTTCGAAACTCCTTCACAGATTCTTCTTCCGAATCGACTTCATTGCTGGCTTCGGCTCTTGATTTGGGTCGTGGCAAAGGACTTAGCAGCTTAGTCCCTGCTAAGGTTGTTGTCTCTGTTGTTGCAGCTGTTGTTGTAGCAGTTGTTGTCTATGTTGTTGTTGTAGTTGCTCTTGTGCTTGGGTCCAGCTGCTGCTGCTGCTGCGGCATCTCGGCAAGCAGCGACGACAGTAAAAATATGTCAGGCTGCTTTCCTTGCTGCCATTGTGCGAGTAAATCGTGCTGCCCCCCGCCCCACTCCTACAGCTTTCAACTGTCCATCTACATGTCTTGCTACATCTTTGCCTCTCTCTCTTTCTATCTCTCTTTCATTCTTCTTTCTTTGCGCTCTCTTTCATTCATTTGAAATATGCTTTTCTGCAGCTTTTATAAACTGTGTGTCCACTACTCATGTTTCTTCTTGTTGTTGTTGTTGCTGCTGCTGTTGTTGTTGCTTTTGTTTTTGGTGTTGTTGTTGCTTTTGTTGTTGCTGCTGTTCTTCTGTGCTCGTCTTGTAGTTGTTGCTGCTCTTGCTGAACATTTCATTCATTTGTTTTGCGGTTTTGTTGCGGCTTACAAGCTGCACTTTTCCACTTTTCCCTTTGGCGCCTTTTGCTTTTCTTTCTTTCTTGTTTTTGACGGCGCGAATTTAATTTTTGCCAACATGCCACGCCCACCCACAAACGCCTCCGCAAACATAGAGCAGAGCTGAGCAGTGCCAGAAATGTTTTTGTTAACATTTTCATAAATTTTCACAGCTTAGCTTTGGCAGCAGCACCTGGAAGGAAGGAGCAACTGCACAAGGCACGCAGGCAAGGAGGGGGAAACAGCAACAGGAGTAGGCGAGTGGGCGCCAGGGGGCGTGGCCACAAAGCGTACCTCTCGGATTACTCATGTGTCATGAGCCTGACTAGCCTGACTGGTCTCTGACTGGCGCAGCTGCCGCTGCATTCTCCACTTGCCGCAGCCCTCTGCCTCGCAGCGTTTCCCTCTCCATCTGTGTGTTTCCCTCTCAGTCAGTCTCCTTCTGCCTTCCTCCGCCCCCCTCAGGTTGGGAATTACACGCTTGTTACTCATGCAATATTCGCCTGGCGCTCACCTCGCAAACTCGCGGCTAACAATTGCAGAGACTGGCAAAATAAAAGCCACGGCAAGGCAGAGAGAGAAGGAGGGGGAGGAGGCAGGAAAAGAGCGTGAGCTGACAAAGAACAGAGCAGAGCAGCTCAAAAGGGGGGAGTGAAGAGAGGCGAAGGAGGAGGGGGGCTCACTCGTTTGCTGCCTTTCGATTTGCAAATTGCATAACAATTCGCCGCCAGTTGCTGCTGTTGCTGCCACAGCAAAACTTCAAGTGAGTCGCTGCAATGTGTTGCCAAAACTGTGGGTGGTGAGCAGAGGGGGAGTGGCTGCTGGGCAGAGGAGAGGGAGAGAGAGAGGGAGAGAGAGACAGAGAGAGAGAGCGAAAGAGAGGGGGGAAGCTGGCTACTCATAAAGCCAAAAGCCAGAGCAGCTTTAAGTCAGCAATGGCAAAAATTCAATTCGAGCTGGAGTTGGAGCACGATAAGGCATCATTTAAGGAAGTTTCTTATGGTGAACCGGTTCGGATTGTGTTATAAACTGGTTCCGATAGGATGTTCATTTTCATATTTGTCATAAATGATAAAAAAAATCTAAGCTAGAATAATTTTAGCTAATGCCATGCGAAATGTTTTTCTTTGCTTATCGAATTTACTCTAATTTTAGGTTTTGGTTCACGAACCGGTTCAGATTTTTTTTCTTTTTAAATGCCGAGTCTTTTAATCCTTCCTATTTTAAAATTTGTGTAAAAAAGCACAGCTGAGCACACAATTTTCTTTGCATTCTCGCTCCGCGAACCACTGAACCGGTTCACTTTGCAGTTTCCCAAAAAAAAGATTAAATTTCATGGAAAACACAAGAGTTCAAAACTATAAATATTAGTTAGGCTCATATGAACTTTCCGTATGTTCTTTATTAACCACTAAACCGGTTCACTGCAACACATTCACAAGCTTAGCTCTAGAAAACACATATAAAATGAATACAAGCCGCTGAACCGGTTCAAAAACCTTAATAAGCTTATTGACTACGAAACCGCTTCACTTAGAGGAAATATAACTAGCTGTAAACTCATAAGACACTCGCAATATTGCATGAAAATAGTAAATTTAAGCCAACGAAATCTATCTATCTTTGCTGTGCTACCGCTGAACCGGTTCAAAGTTCTTTCCTAGCAGCTCATTAGGCAACTCACTTTGCCTTATCGATTTCAGCAGATAAATTCAAGCTTAGCACACTTTGATTTCCATGGTGACACCCAAAAGCAGCAGAGACTCAGCTTCGCTTGAGCTGCAACACTTGCAGCTGTTTTGCTGTTGCTTTTGCCATTCGTTACACGCTGCGTATACGCAATGTTGGTGTTGAATCATCTTCCCTCATCCATCTGCTTTTAATCGGTTCTCTCTTCACGTCCTTCCTTCTACTGTTTGTGTTCTGCATAGCTTGCTTACTGCGGACGCAGCTTGTGCTTTATGATGATTCTCAGTATTATCGCATTGCAATTTTAAATGGCAAACATTCGCTCATCCCTCTTCCCTTCCCACTCACTCTCGGTCTCCCTCTCCCTCTTGCTGTATATTTCTTATGCAAAATGCAAAAAATTACTTTCATTTTCCTTGGAATTGGTTTTACAAGCAGCAAAAGCCAGCGCGCAGAACTTTTTGCCGTTGCCCAAGTGAAAAATGCAACAGTACACCGGATAGGCCACACCCACCGCCCACTCCCTGAAGCACACTCTCGGCGCACGACTCTGTTGTTGATCCCGTCTCTCTCCCTTCCTCTCTCCCTCTCTCTCGCTCGTGCAATATTCGTATGCAATGCGAAAGTTTTTAATTTAGCGCCAACTTAGCGCGGCGACTTACAAAGCAACTCTGCCAGCGAAATGGCACAGCGGGGGCAGAGCAGTGTGGAGCAGGAGGGATGTAAGGGGTTCGCCTGGAAATATGCTTTAAAAAATAATCAAGTCGCAGCTGCTTGCGCTGCTCGCAGCATATTTGCCTCCTGGCCAACTAATTCCCCAGCTGCAATTCCAAGCCGGCGCTGCTCTCCCTTCTTTCCCCCTTGCCCGCTTCCTCCCCCACTCCCTTGCAGTCATCCCTGATGGATGCACTGATGCCTGAGACGCAGCCAAGCGCATTTCATGCGTAAATCTGCCCAGGCCAGAAATGGACAGCAGCGCCGCCAGCAGCAGCAGCAGCTTAAGTCCACATCAAGTGGCGCCGCGACCCTACCGACGCCACCCACACCTACGAGACAGCCGAATGGAGCCAGCCATCAAAAGCTTAGGATGCGGCAAGCACATTCAGGACTCAAGTGGCAGCGGCAACAGCAACATGAGGCGCCGTCGCTGCTTGGTTGCACACGCCGCGGCAGCAGCAGAAAACAGCCGCTTGAGATTTGCTGAGGCGTACACGCATTGACTTCTGCTCACAATCGACAGGTGTGGCGATTAAGTGGGAACAGAAAGGGGGAGAAAGAACAAGGGTAGGAAAGGGAGAGGAGAGGAAGAGAGGGAAAAAGAGGAAGAGAGAGGGGGGAGTTATGGGGCTACTTTATTGAAGGGTTGCAAGCTGTAGTCGAGTTTGTTGAGCTTTAAAAACTTTATTTAAATTTAAAAACAGCTTGAATTACTTTATCAATTACTTCAGTAATTACATTAGACAAAAAGATTTGCAGGAGTAATTGTATTTTGCGCAAAATAATTGTTAAGCAATATTAAAAACATGACCAACCTCTTTTATTTAAAGAATTAAAGGTATCAACAAGAATTACTTAAGAAATAACAATTATTCGCAAAACGAATTACATATGTAATTACAGTTAAGTACAAGACAAATACAATTCAAGTTTTAATTTCGCTGCAGTATTTACCTAATTCTCAAAGGAATTAACCAAGTTTCTGCTATGTTTTTTGCACAAAATGCAGAGCCTGTTAGATCTTGAACTACTTCAGTAATTACAGCTATCAATTTAAATTCTTTATGTAATTACAAAGTTAATAAAAATATTTCAAACAAATCTTCAACCAAAGAACGTTATTTCAACTTTTAAATGGTGTTCAAACTAACTTAAAATCAACTTTTGTTCTTTGGCATGTTTAGAAATATTTTCAAAATTCCACTTAGTCTTTAACTACTTAAGTAATTACAGTTAACAATCTGAATTTCTTATATAATTACTTGGTAAATTTTTCAAAACTTCCTTTAACAACACTGTAACTACTTTAAACTGGTGTTGATATCTATCCAAAAAACTACTTCTGCTCTTTTGCATGTTCAGACTTGTCGCCATAATCCTCCTACAAACGCCTTTTCAAGCAGTATCCACACTTTACACTTCCTGGCTGGTAGTTTGACCAACCAACCAAGCAAAGCAGAGCAAATCCCTTTTTCCATTCAGTGCGATTCGACTTGAGTTCAGAGTTTTTCGGGACAAACAGTATGAGGTTTTGTCCGGGGCGCACCTTTAAAAAGTTAAACTAGTTTTCTGTTGACCACACGAACATGTCGGCCCAGTTGGGCGTGGTGGGACGAGGCAGGGACGGGAGGGGTCAGTTCAGTTCAGCGGGTCGCACAGTGTACACACTGTTACGTCGTGTGGGTGGCTCGGTCAGTTGGTCAGCAAGGGGATAGAGGAGGGGGAGGTAGAGGAAGGCGTAGCAATGCAACTTTTATTTTGTTACATTTCTGAGCGATTCTCGTGACGCTGCTCATGTTTTTCTAGCGAAGTCGTTGTTTTTCTTGTTGCTGTTGTTGTTTAACCCTTGTCAAGTCGCGTAGTGGCCCCAAAAAAATGTGGGTCACTTGACGCACAGAAACAACAACAAGAACAAGAGCAACTGTAACAGGAGCTGGAAAATTTATTGTGCGTCGTTGTCGCCGCCAGTTTTTAGTTTTGGTCAGGCAGAGCTTTGGCTGCCCAAAAGCTACAACAACAACAAGACTTACAACAGCAACTCGTACAACAACAACACGTGCAACAACAACAGCAGTGTTGTCATGCATTTGCTCCAGTTTATGCCCTACACCTACCCCAATCCAGCCCACAGCACTCCCTCTTCCTCTCTATCTCTCCATCTCTCTTTCCTGTTTCTGTTTTATTGAGTGTCTGAGTTTAAAGCCAAATCAGAGTAGGGGCACCAGAGGGTGCTCAGTGTGTCGGATATGCTCTGCCTGCCTGCGCCTGCCTGCCTGACTTGTATTTTGTTTTAATTTATTGAAGCACTTTTCCAAAAAGCGCGACAATGTCGCCTCGGCTATATAGATAATATTAATAGCTTCAAGTGGTCAGCGCCCAAAAAGGTGAATGCGCCTCTAATGGTGCTGCACGAGAAGGGAGAGATAGAGGAGAAAAAGAGAGAGAGGGGGAAGGAGGCTCGTCGTGTAGGGTGCCCCCTTTGGAAGGAACATTTGCGTGAAAGATGTCACGCCATAAACTTTGTTTATTGAACCATTAGCTCGGCGATAGGCGGCGTCACAATCTGACATTTGCCCAAATAAAAGACACGCTGACAAATGACTTTCCGAGCAGATGCTACACGTTGCCAAGGGGTACCCCCTTAGACCAAGACGGACAGCAGTTCTATGAGCCTATAATCCCATGTTGCAGATGCAAACTAACGGTAAATTTACTTTGTTTTGTGTGTTTAGTGCTCATTTGCGTCATAGTTTGAGAAATGATTTATTTTGCGCTTCAGCTGCAGATTTCGGGTAGCTCAAGTGGGGATAACAAGCTAAAATTTCTCAAAGGTTTGCTTGAAACTTTAAAGAATAATGGTGCAATGTCAGTTTCAGCAACTAGAGGGAGTTAAAGAATAGATATGTGAAGTTTCCCTGCAGTTAATGTTGTTAAACTGTAGATCTAACTCGATTGAGCTAAGGTAAGATAAAATCGATTTAATTGTTGGGAATTAATATGCATATCCCAGCTATTACTATATCTATTCTTCTGAAATTTTATACATAAACTCCTAAGACCTACATTGCTTCAATTTCAAAACGAACACAGACTTTTTCCTAACAAGTAAGTCGGAAATTTATTTCAAACTTGATCGAAAACTGTAGTTTTTTCATCCGTGATGAAAGGCAAGCACAGTGCAAGTGTAATCTTCTTCCATGGCGTGGGCGATACAGGACATGGTGTCAAGGATTGGGTGCGCAGTGTGCTGGGCAGAGATATGAATGGCAAGCATATTAAATATTTCTTTCCAACGGCGCCAACGCAGAAATATACCGCCTTCGATGGCGAGGAAACTACAGTGTGGTACGATCGCATAGGACCGAATGGATTTGAGGAAGACGAGGAAAGTAAACTGATATCGCAGAGTTATGGCATCGTACGCAGACTTATAGGCGATGCTGGTGTGCCGGCTAAGCGCATCGTTGTGGGCGGGTTCTCACAGGGCGGCGCACTGGCCCTGCATACAGGGTATCATGTGAATCAGATTCTGGCCGGCGTGTTTGCACATTCCTCGTATCTGAACCACAATTCGGTTGTCTTCGATTCACTGAAATCCAGCTCCGTTCCCGAGCTGCGCATGTATCATGGCACCGAAGATCCGATTCTCGAATTCAATTGGGGACGACAGACATTCGATAAACTGCAGCAAATGGGCGTGTCAGGCACATTCACGAAACTCAATAACGTTGCACACCAACTGGACAATCGGGCTCTGGTCGATATTGAAAACTTTATACTGAAGAAGCTGCCCTAAGTCGATAACAGTTATCGATAATAAAGTAAATATTTATTTTTCTTTTCATTAACGCAAGTTTATTGTTATCGAAAGGTTTAGAATAAATAATTCGATAACACAGAAATTTGCCCTGTTTATCGGCATGTAAAATGTTATCGATATATGTAGGTAGTACTAAGAAAATCAGCTCTCGTTCAGTTCTAGCATTTCCAAGCTAATTTGCGTGCAAAAGTGTATCGATAAAATAAATCGATAGTCGATCACAGTTATCGATAATTAACTAAGTAGTTAGAGGTGGCAATGCTTTACATTTTGCTTGCTTTCTGTTTACGCAATTTTATTGTAATCGAAAGTTTTATATTATATAATTCGATAACAAAGAAATATTCAGTTTTTTCGATAAAGAAAAGTTGATCGATAAAAGTTATTAGTACAAAGGAAAACAGCTGAAGTTCAATCTCAGCATTTCCAGGATAATTGACGTAAAAAGTTTATCGATAAAAGAAATCGATAGTAGGTTAATTAACTTAAGGTTCAGCTGTTACAATTCGCTCTTAAGTTGTCCAAGTTTATTGTGAATTTTTACACATTTTCCTGCAGTCAATTGAGTGGTAACCCCGCTGGGTACCAGCCCCCTCTCCATTTCCCCCCTGGGGAGCACCTGCCACTGCACACATTTCTCCATTTATACACTTCAGCACCTGTTTAAATAGCCAAGTTTGTTGCACAGCTAATTAAGTCAAGTTTATGCAAAGGGTTTCTCACTCGTTTCATTTTCGCACGTTCACACCTGGCACCCCACAATAGTTTGCCTGCTCCCTCCCCCACTCTTCTCCTTGGGTTACCCTCTTGTGCTGCTGCTACTGGTACTCTCTGCCTCCCTTGCTGCCTTCTCTCTCTCTCTCTCTCTAATGCCCTTGTTTGCCAGCTGAACTCACTTGCAGTCCTTATCCCCAGCTTGCCTCCTTCTTCTACTGCTCCTACTGGTAGCCACCTCATTACCTTAACCATTCCCATTGTAATGTGCAAATGAGCAAGTTCTGATGAGCTGAATTGAGTTGGCAGTACCCTCCTCCTCCACCTCCTTCTCCTTCTTTTCTCCCTCTCTCTTCTGCTCCATTTCTCAGCCCGTTCTTCTATTCAAGCCTGGCCGCAATGACACTGATGGATTTGCTGTTAATCAATATGAAATGAGCTGTGGGCAACTGGCAACAGTTGCAGCCAAAGCGGTACCCAGCAGTACCTTCTAGTACCCTCCTCCTCCTCCTCTTCCTCCTCCTCCTGCCTTTCATTGTACAGCCTCCTCCCTCGAGTCAGCTTTTAGCTTTTTGCCGCTTTGTCGCTTTTGGCCAAAGCACTTGAATGGGATTCCGTACCAGATGAACTACTGTGCCTGTGCCTGTGCCTCTGCCCTGTGTTCTGTGTGTGTGTGTGTGTGTGTCTGTGTTGGTAAACGCTTTTTTTGTATAACAGGTGGGCTACGCTTTTTTGCCAGTGCGCTTAACTTTTGTTTTATGAGAAAATATTGTACAAGTTTTTTAATTGCTTTTACGCTTAAAAAACACGCAAATTGTGTGCCCTGTATGCCTGTATATGTGTGTGTGCCCGCTGTGTGTGTGTTGGTGTGCCTGTGCTAGTGTTGAGTAACAACTTTATTTCCATTTCAGCTACAGCTCTATGAAAACTCTGCAGCAAAGTTAATTTCAGCACACAAAAATACCAAAGCAATTGCCGAGCAAAGTTTACACACACAGCAAGCTCTGTCTTTGTGGGTGTGCGTGTGCGTGTGTGTGTGTGTGTGTGTGTGCTGGGCTGATTTATGATTACAAATGGAATTCACAAGTCTTTGGCAAAATGACAATTCATAAATATTTATAAATCAGTCAAGCTAAACCGAAACAATTAAGTTAATCGATTTGTGGGAGACGAAACCGATACAGAAATTAAGACAGAGAGGGAGAGGAGGTGAGGAGGGGGCGTGGTGGCCACAGCAAACGACACTCGATTGATTACTTTTAAATTATGTGTGAAACCCGAAATTCAAAACCAGCAACAACAGCAACAACAACAACAAGAGCAGTAGCAACAGCAACCACAACAACAATTTGAATGTTGAGAACTTTTTGTTGGTTGCGAAAGTTTTCAAATTAATTCGTATCTTTAGGCAACTTTGGTTAAGAAATCCACACACAGACAGTGGCAAGAGAACATGAATCAAGTGAATATACGCATACGAACTAGTGTGGGGGTGTATAAGACGTAATAGATACGCTGTAAAGTGTAGAAGGGTTGATAGAACTTCATTTAAAGGGAACTTTGTTTGAACTTTAGTTTCATTTCAGCATTTTTACAGAGTATGCCAAGTTGATGAGTATACCCAGCTCTACTCTTGTGTAGGGTATATCATATACACAGTGCAAAAGCGTAGCAGTCTTCAAGCCAATTAGCATATGTCTACCAGATACATTTGTATCTGTATCTCTCTTGCTCTAGCTGTGCCAGTCAACTTGTTGTGGAAGTGTGTTTAATTTTAATTGAAATTCATTTACATTTAAAGTCAACAATTATGCGCATTTTCCCAGGCTCACAGAGGAAGAAGAAGAAGCAGTAGACAACAACAACAGCAACAAAAAAGTCTCGAAACAATTTGCAAATGATGATGCTGCACACGAGATAAAACCAAACGAATGAAATGTTCCCAAAAAAAAAGATTTGCATAAATTAAGAAAACATTGAAAGAGTTGAGAGAGAGGAGAGAGAGGAGAGGAGGGAAGAGTTTAGAGAGAGGAGAGGGGGGAAGGGTTCATCAAGTGCTAAGCACACAAATTGTATGCTTGCTATATACGATATGTTTCTATATCTATTTTGTGTTATAATGCTTGCGATTTGCTCTGCTCGGTTGCGCATTGACTGAGTAAATGTTTTGTAATCTCGTAATCGATGCAATTTATAACAAAATACTAAGCAGATTGCACAAGATGCACATGCTCTCCTTCTCTCTTACACTCTCTACCCATCTCACTATCTCTCACTCTCTCTCTTCAGCTCCCTCTGCCCCCCTTTCCTTGCATATCTGTGTAATACTATCAAAAACTTTGTTAAGCGCATTATGCATGAGAGAGCAACAGCAAGACGAGCAGCCCAGGGGCGTAGAGGGGAGAGAGAGAGAGGGGACCTCGCTTGACCAATGGCAATGGCCTTCTGCATGGGAACGAGGAGCAGAGAGAGCGGGGCGGGGCTGCCTCTGCTTATTGTGCATGAAGTTTACATGAATTTGCTTCAAATTCGCTTGCCTCGCTTATTATTGCCACACATGTTGTGAATACCCCCATTCCCCACCCTCCCCCCTCTTTCTGACATGCAACAAACTGTAACAAAACTGTGATGAAAGCGAAAGGGGCGTGGCAACAGAGGCAACTTGATGAATAAACGTGCTGAGTCTGCCTGAGTGAGAAAAGTTTATCAAACTGATTTCTGTGTAAGCTCACAATTTATTTATGTAAATCTAATGGGTGTTTAATTAAACAAATTTTAATGTATTCATTGTGTAAATAGTTAACGAATATTTTTTCTAATTCAAACTTGAAAAAAATTCCTTTATGCGCAAAATTAATTTATATTGTTAAATAATTTTCCATAAATCTTTTACTGTTAACAAATACCCTCTAAACATGTGTCTAAACTATTTTCAATTATTTAAAAACTGTTGTTGAAAAGTCCAAACTTTATGGCAAAAATCACGTTCGCTTTGTATGCAAATGAAACCATTTCAAACGTTTCTAGAGTTCTCTCTATTAGTTTGTGCAAATATTTGTAGTGAAAATCTGTTGGAAAATTCACGCACAACATACACAAACACACATACACACACACACACACCATGCAAATGCGCTCATTTTCACTAGCAAATTAACCTGATATGGTTTTTTTTCAGTGTTTTTTTGCTTTGGGGAACTGGCACATTTAATTGTGCGTGCACAATTTGTGCAAACACACACACTCCCACACACACAAAGTCAATTTAGTGTAAAATTTGAAACGATTTTTTGTCGGCAACCTGACCAAGGACAAAGCAGGATAAGCATGAATTATGTGAGGGGGGAGAGAGAGCGAGGGAGAAAGCCAGAGCAGAGAAAACACATGTTTGTCAACTTCAAAATGAGTCGACAAATGTGCATATGACACATAAAGTTGGGCAACTTAACTTCGATAAAAAACTGAAAGCTGTAAAACAGAAAAAAATAAAAAAAAAACTGCCAAGTCAAAGTGAACTTGCAGAACTTGCAGGCTGTGAAAAAACCAACCGAGTCAAACAAAACATGCAAGAGAAAAGCAGCCCACGAAAACAAATGAGAAGTACAGCAAGAGAGCGAACAACTAATCGACCTGTAGATACCCATTGGAGGCAGTCATCTTTAGTTGCAGCTGAATTAAGCTACTGTCTGTTTCTTCAATATGAGACATATCAACAAATCGATTGTAATGAAATTTGCAGATAAGTTTAATAATAATTAAAACATTTCACATACCCAAGGTCTAATTGAATAATTCAATTTTCAGCTAGTTACACAGATTTCAAAATTATAATACAATTTATACATTCATCTATATCATCTTTTTTTACATTACATATCATTCCGTTTCCTAAATACCTTCTAAATTAATTCAAAAATATTTTAAAGTCAAAAAAATTGAAACTTTCAGCTCATTATCTACCCAATTAACCACCTCCAACTTACAGCTAATTACAGGGTACCTCAATTGACCCCCTCGCTGTACGCTTTGTTTACAGCGCATCGCCAAATTGGCATGCGTAAACAACAAGTAAAAAATTCCGCATTGCGTGATAAGAAAGAGCTACAAAGAATGTAAACAACATCGAATTAAAGTCAAAGCGCACAAATTGCTGAATTGGCGAGCAAAGCAGAAAAACGAACATGGGAAAAGCGTAAACAAAAAATGCGAAATACCCGAAAAAACCCAAAACAAAAAACATTTTTTATCGGTTGCAATTAAAAAGTGAAACATGGGACGAAATTAAGAGCGAGTTTTTTGTTCAGCAGCACAACACACTACTGTATCGGGGGGCGTGGCCAGTAGGCGCCACTCAGCCTGTCTTCCTCCTTCCTTCACACATGCAACAAATTGCAGGCGGCACGTCAGCAAAAATGATAAACAGAATCTATTGCATACTTTGTGGCGCACGAAGGAGAAGAAGACAGCAGAGGAAGCACAGGCCGATAAGGCGAAGGAAGGCGGCAGACAAAGTTGCCAGCCAGGGTTGTCATCATCAACAAAGTAATCATGCGTCCCTCTGCCGGCGTCGGCGTCGCAAAAAGTTTGCCCATCTGCCACAAGTTGCACTTGCTGCTCCCGTGGCTGCTGCTTCCTCTTCTTTCTGTTTCTTATTTTACATTTTGCCAGGCAAAATTTTATTATTAAAATGCAAAATTGAAAATGGCAGAGACGTGCAAGGGGGCGTGATGGGAGGGGGCGTGACAAAGCGCATGCATATGAGTGATGCGTGACAAGGAAGCGCACAAAAAAGAAGGAAGAAAGAAACATGAAGGCAAAACGATAGTAATATGCGCAGCAAGGGAGGGGCAGGTGAAAGGCGGGGGCGTGGCAGCGCATACACTCCAAAAGCTGCTTTATTATTAAACGTTGCGAACGGCACGCTGTGGCAACTCTGGCAAAATACTTCTGCCCCGCATGCCGGCTGCGCCTTTGCTTTGATTCAATTTAAAGTTTTGCCACGCACACACTCACACACAAATACACACATATACACTTACATACAGGCGAGTAATATCAGCATTTATTTTACTTAAGCACACACACAAACACACACACACTTACGCACAAAGTTTAATAGTGACAGCGATCTGGCTTCGAGTTGGGAATAATCAGCGTATAACCATAAACGTTGCTTACCTGCAATGAGAGAGAGAGAGAGAGAGAGAGAGAGAGAGAGTGCGTAAGTAATTGAGCAGGCAAATAAAAATAAATGTGACAAATAAGTGGGCATAAAAAAGGACTGGCACGACTAGCAGATACTGCGTAAGAGAGACAGTGGCTGACAAATGTTTTTTTAATTTTAAATTAAATAAATGTATTTTTTTTATGGCTTAAGTCCAAATATGATACATATAAATATAATAAATATCTCCTATAACTAATATTTTATTATGCCAAAAGTATTTAAAAACTATTTTTAGTATTTTATAGTATATACTACATAAAAATGAATGTCATATTATAACATCTTAAATATAAATACCGTAAACCAGTATATTTTTCCGACTTATATGGTAGCTCACCAAATTCAATTTAATACTGCCTTATTTCTTGTTTATACTTTCCTCTAACTTGCCCTATAATTCTGCCAATTTCCTATCGCTACAGGGTATGCCAAAGGAAACTTGAAAAATGTCCCACACCCCTTAGCTGCGGACAATGGAATTCCTGAGCTATTTAGGCTCGTCTGTGCGTCCTTTGCATTTGCATTTCATTAAAAGATTAGCAGGAAAAATATATATTTGTGGAACGTAACGAAATTGGCATGAAATGGGACAGAAATGAAGCAAGGTTGGGTGTAGAGACAGAGACAGAGATAGGGAGAGGAACAGTAACAGGGACAGTGAGAGAGAGACAAAGATGTGGACAGGGAATGGAACAGGAAATGTTCAACGCGAAGGCGAGTGTAAAATTTCATTTAATTACATAAATTACCCAACGTGCTTAGCGGCTAATGTGCTACACAGAGGGAGAGAGGACAGAGGAAGGGAAAGTGTGTGAGAGAGAGATGGGTAGAGTAGAGGGTATGCAGTGAGAGTGTAGTTGACAGAGAGAGAGACTGAATGTGTGTGTGCATAGCAGCTGACATTGAACAGGAAGCTCAGATTTCACATTTCACATTTGGCACATCAAGCAACACAGAGAGGGAGACAAAGAGAGAGCGAGCGAGCAAGGCAAACAAAGGCGAATTCAATGCGCAAAAATGTAATGGGAGACTGCAGAGAATTGGGAGAAGAGTGCAGTGAAGAGAGAGAGGGAGGGGGGACCACATCACAGCGGCTAATAATGACGTTTACATGTGAGACAAGCAGAGAAAGAAGAAGCAGCAGCAGCAGCAGTAGCAACAGAAGCTGTGGCAAACGACAGCAAAAGGCGCAAGGGAAATATGAATATGCATAAAACACGAGAAGATAAGCAGAGGGCGAAAGGGAGAGAGGAGGGGAGAGAGAGAGGGGGGCAACAAAAACAAGTGCAATGCAAGAAGATGCAAAATGGAGAAGCGATACGCAGAGCATGCAAAATATTTCACACTCAGCGAGGAAGGGGCACATTGACAGTGGTAGGGAAGGCAGGGAGCAGAAGGGACAAAGAGGGGGGAGTGAGAAGTAGGAACAGTGAAGGGAGAGGGAGGGAGGGCAAGGCAGGCGAGCAAACCACCTGAGGCTATGAACATTTTGCAATGGGGCAGCGTGACTGACTTCAAGGCGGCATTGTTGTCATAACAGGAGGGACAAGCAGCGCAAAAAAGCAAGAGAGAGGGCTGCGAAAGAGAGGGAGAGAGAGAGTGGGGGAAAGAGACAAGTCTGGGGTGTGAGAAGCAGCTGTGGAGCCCTGCCACACACATACAGATGACTGCGGGCGCACTTGTCAATGTGAAGAGTTCGATTAAATGCGGGCAAGGGCAAGAAAAACAGGCAAGCAGAGCAAGAGGAAGAAAGAGACGAGAAAGAGAGGGAGTAAGAGCGAGAGTGAGAGGGGAAGGGAGCGGCAGCAACAGAAAAAGGAATTGCCTGGCGGCTGATTTGCATTGGGACAGCCGCGCGCTGCCGCTGATGACAAAATGATAAGTTAAAGTGAAGGAAGCCGAGAGTGAGAGACAGGCAGAGCAAGAAAAAGGAAGGCAGAGGGAGAGAAGCGGAGAGAGAGGGGGAAAGAGAGGTAGCTGTGCATGCCAAGAGCAAACAAACAATGTGAACAACACTCACACACACTCAATCTGAGGCAGAAGCTACCGAGCTGCAGCTGCAAATGAATCGAGATGAACGATATGCGGCATCTTCTTCTCATCTCGATAATGTTGCATAAATATTAATGCAACAAATGAGGGCTGCTGCTGCTGTTGTTGCTGCATTTGCCACACACAATTAAAATGCCCAATTTCCGGTAAATTGAACCTCTCTAAAGACCTCAATCTACCTCTGCTCATTCACTCTACTAAGCCTCAGCTTCAGAAATAAATCAAAATCAAATTAAAATCGAAAACAAAAACGAAATGTTCCCTCTGGCCTAACAAGAATATAAGCAACAACAAGAACAATAACAACAACATAATTTGGGTACAGTTCTTATTACAGCGAAACCCTTGTAAAGTACTGTTCTGATAGAGGGTCCTCTTATTGTACAATACATTTGCCCCTGCAGCGTTACGAAGACATGTTTCTATTATGTACAATATCTAATCAGTTACAGTTTGCCTCATTTATTCAGGAATTATGTTAGAGTTGATTAACAAGTAGAAGAGAAGAATTATCATATGATATAACATAATGATTATATATTCTGGAAAAAACTTCTTGAAAATTTTCTTTGAGTATCTTAGTGAAATATTTAGTTATAAAAGGCATAATATACTCTATAGCTATAAGAAGAAGTTCTAAACCACAAATTTCAAGCTTTATTTTAATGCAGCCCAGTTCAATTTTGGTGAACAGATGAACACATCGAGGTCCAAATCATTTGTGAAAATTAGGTTGCAATCGCATTATTAATATATAAGTTATTTAAGAAATAAATTCAAGAGTTACTAATTTTCAAGCCGCTCCCTAAAGTATGCAACAAAAAATACGGTGAGCATGTTTAGGTGGGTATCGGGCATATCACCTTCCAGCAGACTCGACTTAAACTTTACTGATTGTTTATTATCATATGTTAACTGATATTATCCGCTATATATTATCTACATCGACCAGCCTCACTTTAAACTTTTTCACAGAGTTTCTCCTCCAAGAAATTTAAATTTTCCTGCTAATCAAATTTTATTCCGTTCGATTCAATTTGATTCCAACTCTCCAAAGAGTTTTCCCTTGCAAAAAATTTCCTAGAAAAACCAATTCAAATATAGAAAACAATCAGAGTGCAGAAAATCCTCTAAGAAATTCCAGAAAACAAAAGACATTTCACGCTTCGGCGGAATGTCAAGAAGTATCTGCGAGGCACGCTTAGAATATATTTCAGAAATTAAGTGATTATTTAAGGTACAACTTAAAGTGCAGAACGAGAAGGGAGAGACCTTTTTTGAAGAAGGAATATGCTGAGAGGAGGAGCAACAGGAATTTGGGGAATCGAGTTTTGGGCTAATTTGCATAAAAGCTTTGCTATCGATAGCAGCGGGGATGCAAAGGGTCAAGCTACACAAGGCTCCACAAGTCTCCACACGTCCCCCCTCTCTACCCCTACCTTTCTTTGCCTTCTTCTTGCTTCGCATCATAACGCAAACGGCAAATATTTGCGGCATTGACGGGTTCCTGGAAGGGCGTGCCGTGAAATACATAAATATATAACAAGACGCGAGCAACAAGAATACTGACGAACCACTTAAAGCTGCGGCAACAGCAACAAGAAGAAGCAGCAGCAGATGGAGATGGAGATGGGGAAGAGGAGAGAAGGCAGAAAAGAAAAGGCACACACAAAAAAACGGCAGATGTTTTGCACAAAACTTAATTACACTCGGGGATCTCAGGGATCTGAGATTGAAGGCCGGGCGCAACTTGATGAAGGCAATGAGGAAGAAGAAGCCACAGCAGAGGGGAGGGGGAAAGCAAGAAGAAGGAGGACCGGGCAAGAGGAATCACAAACTTGAGCAGCAAAAGGAAGAAAAAATGCGACGTTTTAAATGCCGCCAGCTGCCGTGGGCTGCCACAGGTAAGTTGCAACTGCAACTGCAACCGCAACACAGCAACAACAGCAATCTGTTTAAACGCCGGCGACAACAGCAGCAACAACAACACTAACAACAATTTTATGGCATCTGCTGCCTGGCATTTTGTTAACTCGACTTCTGCCTTCGACTTCTGCTTCTTCTTGCACACAGTTTTTTAGCGGCTGTTGAACGTTTTTTAGGTCAACGAAATGCCAACAGAGGAAGAGAGAGAGAGGGGCAACAGAAGATGATGCGAGCAAACATAAATAAGGCAAGCAAGGCAGGTGGGAAGATGAGCACAGCGGGGGGAGAAGAGCTGGAAGACAGGTAAACAAAGCCACAGAGCGACGGCCATTTTTGTGGCTCGTCTATAAATCTGTTAGATGGAGAGAGAGGGGGAGAGAGAGATGGAGTGGAGGCAGCAGCGATAAAGTCATTTGCATAGTTCTTTTGATAGCCACAACAACAACAAAGGCAAACAGCATCACACCTACAACAAACAAGAGAGCGAGAGAGGAAGAGAGACAGAGGGAGAGAAGGAAATGCGATAACCTTTCGAAATCAAATTAGAAATGTAAAGAAACGCAGAAGACAAAAGAAAACAAATTTAAAACAAAAAAAAAAAAAAAAGAATACGAAAAGAAAAAAAGAAAAAAAAGAAGAATTTTCATCTAAAAAGAATCGGCAGCTAAAAAGAAGAAGCAGAACAACATCAACAACAACAACAACAATGCAAAGTGGCAGCTCGAAATGTTTTGAGGAAGAGAACACTTGACTCGCACTGGACTCTTTGGGGGATTGGGCGTAGCAAATGAATTTAGATGATGAAATTGGGGATCAAAGCACAACAAGACAGGTAGACAAGGTGCCAAAGACGCCTTCTGGCGTGCAAAGCATAAACTTTTCAAAAACGATATGTTTGTACAATTGAATAGAAGAAAAGAAACGAGTCCGGACAGGAAGGGAAGCAGCATGTCAGTTGAAAAGAAGAAAGCACAAATGATTTAGACCTTAGATTTTAGACAATTGTTAAGAAATTTGTAGAGCAGAAGGTATAATATATAACCATAATTACAATCTAATCAAAACTGAGCAACAGTTGCAGAGAATTATAAGATTTAATTCTATTATTAACATACACGCCATTGCAGCTTTTTAAATTCTAAATTCTTCTTGTTTCCTCCCATTAAAAAGCAATTATAGAACCCTTTGCTAAGACAAAGGTAAATCTACTTTGATAAAGGTAGAGAAATAGCTGTTGTTGTTGATAAACCGCAAGCAAACTACTTCAATTTTCTTAATTGATCCACTTTGTAAAGCGAACATCATCAAATTTTCTTTTTTTTTATTTTTTGCTCCCTTGTCAAAAACTGTGTCGATCCCCAATTTTGAAGGCTGCTGTAAACAGCAGTCAAAAATGTTGCACGGAACGCAATCAACCTGCCAAGCCACAAGAAAATATACAAAAAAAAAAAAAAAAAAAAAAAAAACCTCAAGACCCCCTTCTCCCCCTCTGGCTATGCATCGATTTACTGCGTGTCTTTTGCTTATGTCTTGTAACAATTTTTATGACGTTTCGTGTTACGCAGACAGAAAGAGAGAGAAGGAGAGAGAAACAGGGAGACAGACAAATGACAGGCCCAATACAATGCGATATATATGACATATAGAAATGCTATGGCGCATTCATATGGAGATGATGTCGATGGGGATTTCGTTGTTGTTTTTGTTGTTGCTTTTGTTTCTTCTTTCGTGCCTTCAAGTGATTATGAAATATCTCGAAGACAATGCGCAAAGTATTGACGCATCTTAAACTTTAAAGTTTATGGCCCCGAACTAAATTATATTTTATGTATATTTCAAGACGGCGGAGCAGGTGTTATGATTATTATTATCATCGTCGTCGTGGAACAAAGCTGCTTAAGGTTAATTAGTCATATTTTTGGTATATTTCTGGTATATTTAGTAGGCTCATTTTTATTGTTTTTCTATTCTCTCTCTCTTCCTACTTCTTGGTATTCAACGCAGGCTCTAATGGGATTTTTATAGAATTATGTAAATGCTGATAGGCATTTGATAGGCTCCACTGTTCAGTACAGTGCAGAGTTCTTTGGGGGGAAAAAGTTATGCTAATTAAGCCTGGGAAAACAGAGAGAGAAAAAAAGCTAAAAAGCTAAGCATTTTTGGATAATTTATGCGGCTAGATAACAAATCTGTCTGGGCTACCTGTAGTCTCAGGGTAGGAGAGCTCAGTCTCAGTCTTCATGAGTCTCAGTCTTCTCTCTTTCTCTCTCTTGCTTACTCTTCTCCTCCCTCTGCTTACTCTTCTCCTTCTGCCTACTTCTTCTTCTTCCCCTCTCTTTGTCTCCTTCTGCTATTGATTACAAATTGAAAAACAATGAGGCATTTGTTTTGAGGGGAGGAGGCCAAGAAAGTTGCATAAGTCAATTGTTTATCTAGAACTTGCCAGGCAAGTGTGCCAAGCTAATGCCTGACCACACACAGCTACACCCACATACACACCCACACACACACAGACACCCCCCATACACACGCACACCTCTAGCGAATTCGCTGCGCTTCATTTGCGTTGATTTTGTCGCCTTCTCTTGGCTTGGCTTCCTCTGTCTTCACCTTTGCCTGCTTCTGCCTCTGCTTCTTCTGCTGCGCTCTTAATATTTCCTGACGCTGGGCAAACACGCCGCCGGCTTGGGCATCCCTAGCTGGAGTCCTGCTGCTGCTGCTTGTGCTGCACCTGCTGAGGCTGCTCTAATTTTGTGCTTCCTTTTGCGGACGCAAAGCAGCCGCAGGCTCAACCGCAATTTCCACGCGTGGCGTCCGCTTCCTGCCGCATCCTGCCAGGCTGCTGCGTATCCTTTAAAACGAACTAGCAAGGCAGGAGGATGGGAGAAGGCAGGGAGGAAACGAAGCCAGTGGAGGCGTTTACATTTAATAATTAAAACGCCACCGCAGCGTGCAAATTATTAAAGTGTCAACGCAGTCGTCGTCGTCGCCGCCTACCTCAAGTGAGGCATATCCACTTCCTGCAGAGGCACCTTCCTCTCTCTTCCCTCTATTCCACCACCCCAGCCATTAGGCAGCTGTGCCTGACTCCACTCCACTCGTTGCTTTGTTGTTGTCCTTCGCTTAGTCACAATTTTTAACGCCTTTTAATTATTTTTCCTCTTTCCATTTAACAAATGAAAATGCCAAAAAATCCTTTTCCCTTTCTGCCTCCTGCGGCGCACTGCATCACTGTCCGAATGGTCCCCACTGTGTGGCCACTGTGCCACACTGTCCCACTGTCAGCAGCTGCTGTCGCTGTTGCTGTTGCTACAGCAACTTCAGTTGAGTTAATTTTGCCTGTGTGTCAGTGCCACGCCCCCCTGCTGGTTGCGCCTGCCTTTGTCCCTCTCTCTCTCTGCTGTGCAAGTTTGCTCTTGCAAATTGCAGTTGACACTTTCATTTGGCTTGTGTCCCTGTTAATACCCTGTAAGGCGTGTAGGAATGAGTGGAGTTGGAGGTGTGAATCTCTCTCCCTGTGTGACAGTTGTAAGTGATATGAATTTTGAGATAATTTAGATGCAATTTGCAGAGCAAGAGGCACGACATGCGGTGAAACGTTTAAGAATGTTGTGCAAAGAGGAAGAGAAAAAAAAACGAGAGGTGTGTGTATTGATTCAAGGATAATACATTATACAATAGTCACTCGAATATGCAGAAGTATCTTTCCATGGATGAAACTGCCTGAGAATCGTTTAAGAATAATGTATAAAGAGAGAGAAAGAGAAAGAGAGAGAAGGAAAGAGGAGAATTTCATAGACACTTGCATTTTCTATGACTAACATACTATACATCTACTTCAATAAACGAGGCAGCTGCAGTTGCCTGAGAAACGTTTAAGAATGATGGGCAAAGAGGAATTGAAAGAACTAACCTACGTCAGGGTTTGATCTTTAAAATAATCAGATGAATATTGTGATAAGTCACTAACTTACTTTACCATCACACCACGCACAAATATTGGAATTTTCCGTTAAACGTTTAAGAATGAAGCAGAAAGAGGAATAAAGAAAATAGATATGTGTACGTAGGTATATGTACATACGTGATCGACAGTCTAGTCGATCTAGTCTCTTCTCTATTTTCTTCTAACCAAAACTCCAAATTGCAACTCATTCTATCATTCAACTTTTCTTTTTGCTTTTACGCAGCATCTCTTTCGTCCATCACTCCCCTCGTTCTGTATTTCTTTTTACGCACATCAGCTGCATCTTTTGGCAGATGGAAAGTTCATTTTTTAATAATATTTTTTAATATTTTTATGCACTTTCCCAGCAACTTTGAAGGCACACACGTGCCCCCATTTACCTCCCTCCTCCTCACCCTCTTTCCTGTTTCCCGTTTCTCGCTTTGCTCTCTCTCTGTCTCTTTCTGTGTGTCGTCACAGTTCCCGTTTCTTTATATGCATCACAAGCAAACTTTTCTTTTGGCACAGCGGAGTTTCGACACGCCCACATTGCAAAATTTCTTGTGACTTGACATGGTTTCCTTTTCGGACCAACTCTTTATCATCTCGTTCGCATCTCTCATCAGCGAGTTCCTCCCAGGTATGGCATTAACTTTTCGCATATTGTATGTATGAAACTCGTTGAGTATCTGCTGAAAAGGCAGCTGCTTTTTCACATTAAATTTCAGTTGCCAATTTTAGTTTTTTTCTTTAATTAAAAAACGTAGAAGCGGAAGCAAAAACAGAGTTCAGGTGAAATTCTCGACATTATTGTTGTGACTCATTAACAGCGCCAGTTGCTGTTAAGCTCGGCTCTCTGTTAAGGCTTTAACATTGCCAAGGCATATTACGAAATGGGGAAGTTTCTTTTTCTCTTCTTGTTTTTGTGATGTGATTCATCAAATGACGGAAACGTTTCTCGGTCGGCATTGCTGTTGTTAGAGAGAGAGGGAAGATGAGTGAGAGAGGGAGGGAGAGAGTGTGTATGTGAGTCTGACACATAAATGAAAACTTGATGAAATTCATCTGGCCCAAAAAGCTGCTACTGCTGCTCTCAAATGAGGCCACAATTCTGTGTCAACACTTGCGAATTGCTTTTTCATATTTTCTGAAATTCTTTTAGTTTTTTGGTGTTTATGAGATATTAAAGAATTTGGAAAATTTTAAATTTTAGAGATTTGATTTTGGCTTTAAGCTCTGCTCAATGAATGATTGAATATATATTTTTATTATCAGCCCATTTAACCTGGACTGCGCAATGAAACTTGAACTTCTACTTTTATATAAGGAGAACTTCTAGATAACATGATTTTTGTATAAATTTTTTATAGAGAGATCTTCTTTATACTATATCTTAACTGGCAGACCCCTATATAAACTATAACATTGTTATAATAATATCAGCCAAAGAAAAAACATTCTGTCAAGCATTTCAAGCTCTGTTCAAGCAAACTAGTCAAAGATATTTGCAAGTCTAGTTACTTTATATATAAATATATATATATTACTAAATATAACTCACTTTACACCAACACTTACAGCTCAGCTCTCTCTCTCTTTTCTCATATAAAAATAATAATTAAATAATTTGTATACTATCAAAGGAAATCGATCCTTGGCAGCTTTAGCAACTCAGTTCAGTTCTTCACACCTAACTTGATAATGCTGAAACTGTTGATTTTGTGGCTTCATTAAAGTTGATTCGATTTCAGTTGTTATTGTTGTTGTTGTCGCCCTACTACATTGTTGCCCAACTTGTTGTTGTTGTTGTTGCATTGTTGTTTTTGTTGTTTAGTGTGAGTTGCAACTGAGAAAACTCAATTTTCGCACAGCTCTCTGCAAATGCTTCTAAACGCTTTTCCGGCTCAGCTTGTTGTTGTTGTTGTTGTTATCATTGTAATTGTGTTTGTGTGTCAAACTGTTGGCAGTTATGCGACTCACACATACACACACACACAGAGAGAGAGACACGCACACTTCAGTGCACATAATGCACTTGCCATGGCCAGAGAAATTTTTGGTTCGAGCAGGCGACGATGAAGGCAAAGAAAGAGGAGAGGAAAGGGGGCGGGGGCAGGGGCAGGATGACCGAGCAAGCAGGGCAAGTGGAAGGAAACCGAATTCTCTCATCATGTGTTTGCTTTTGTGTGTGCGTGTGTGTTGGGGGAATACTCGTCTGCTCTCGTCTGCTTTGTGCCTAATGACATTTGTACACACAAGCCAAAGAAGAAGAGGAAGAGGAAGCAGCAACAGCATATGAGACGATCTAACAACGGCAACAACAATAACAGCAACAACAACAACTACAATAGCTGCAGCAAGCAGTGCAACAACAACAACTGGTGCAGCAGCAACAGTAACTGCAGCAGCAAGCGGCAAAACAGTCAACAGTTTTCAAATTTCACGATGAGTTTGTGTGCGTGTGATAAAAAAGCATTTTCTAATGTTAATACATGGCGGCAAATAACAACAACAACAACAAGCACCACAAAGGGAGCTAGTAGGACAACTACGACAACAGCAAAGAGCACAACTACGTCAGCAACAAAAGGTTGCAGAGTAGAAAATTTGCATATGCAACACCAAAAATTGATGCCACAAAAATGTCAATGGATAAAAAAAGTGCGAAAAAATAAACTTAAATTAAACTGCAATTGAATAACAGGGGAAAGGAGGAGTAGGTGGAAGAAGAAAGGAAGTAGAAGTAGGAAGGAGTAAAGGGAGACGTAAGCAGGGGACAGGAAGAGCTTGTGGAAGAAGAATGGAAGTAGGAGTACGGAGGTATATAGGAATAGGTAAGCAAAAGAGAGAAGCAGGCAGCAGCAGAGAGGAAGAGACGGCAGAAGGTTGTGGGAGGCAGTGAGGCAATTGAGTTGGCGGGGACATGCAGCGCCTCTGATGCCATAAATGTTGTGCAATTTTAAAAAAGACAAACTTACACTCCCTCTCTCTCTCTGTCTCTCTCTCTTTCTCTTACTTACACACACACACTCTCTCTCTAACTCCCTCTCTCACACTCACATTCCCTCACACGAAACAAACGTGTACATTATCGAGTTTATGTGGCAAAAGTGACAGGCACAAGGCGCCACGCACAGCAATGATGCCACCTCTTGCTCTACACCCTCCTCCTCCAGCATCCCCTCACAGTCTCTCTCTCTCTTCATGCCTCCTCTGCAACTCTAGCAACGCCCACGCAGCCCAAAAATATGGCAAAAGGACATCAGTTGGGCCATGTGACACCATTCGCTGTGTGTGACATTTGTTTGTTTGGCGGCGTCCAGCAGCAAAGGCAGCAACAACAACAGCAACAGAGACACAACAACAACAGAGGCACAACAACAGCATGAGTAGGGGCAACAACAACAACAGCAGAGACACAACAACAAAATATTTGCAGGCAAATTGGCAGGCGTCCATTTGAAGGGGCAAACAGAGGAGGAAGGCGAGGCGAGGCGTGGTACATTGAAAAACGCGACACGCATTCCAAAAATGCATTTAAGAGAGGGAAGGAGAGAGAGAGGGTGGAAAGGAAGGGAGCAGGGGCTGCTGGGTTTGTTCGACTGTGTCTGCCTGCAATTTTGTATGAAATTGTGGTTTTGTATGCGGACAGCGTCCAAAAAGGTCCCGCTGCAGTGCTCAATATACATATATCTAACTCCCTCTCACCCCCCCTCGTACCCCCCTCTCTATCTCCATCTCACTCTCTCTGTTCTTCGGTCTGCCTCACGCATTCAGCGCCATTTTGTGCCACAGCGAAAATGGCCGCAAATTTGCAGCGCCAGTAAAAACAACAACAACAACAACAAAAGCTGAATTGCAGCTACGTGTGTGTGTGTGTGTGTGTGTGAGTTGACAAGGACGATTTTTCCATAATTATTATGATGATGCTTGGCATTTGGCAAACATGCAAATAGCCTGGGCAGAGACAGAGAGAGAGAGAGGGGGGAAGATAGACAGAGATGACAGCACGATGGCCAACAGATGAGGCATTTTATTGCCGCTGCATTTGTGGCCAGTGGAGAGGGGAGGGAGGGTTGCCAGATTGGTAAAGGGGGCAGTTGAATTTAAAGTGTGTGCGGTGGGCGTGGCTGCTGTCAAGGGAGAGAAAGAGAGAGAGAGACAGCGACGAAACATGCGGCTAACCAATTGTTTGTGCACGCGTTTGTGTACGCTTTATGTGGCGAGGGAAATGTTCAAATGAACTAGTTCCAAGTAGCGGAGAACTGCCAGAAACTGTCTTCGAATTTAAGAAGTTTCTCTTATTAAATTATCATAGTTTAAATAGTTTCAGGAAGTTGCATTTCATTTTAAAATATAAGCAAAAGTTTAGTTTTAGTTCGCTGAACTAGTTCCATTTCAATTAAAAAATGAACTGAAAGTGTGAGCTTGACTCGGAAACAAATAAAAAAAATTGTATAAAGGAGGGAGCCATTTAATGTGTGTGAATTTGAACTTGCAAAAAAAACTAGTTCACAAAGAACACGCGCAAAATTAAGCTTGTTTTTAAAGACTTTGTTCATTCAACGAGGTGCAAATGTTAATGAAATGAAATATTTGGTTCAACAATGCAATTAGAACTAGTTCCCAAAGAACTGTGCAAAAGGAACCAGTTCAAAAGACTTAAATGAAGTAACTTTAACTTACTATGGAAGCTCAAATCACATTTTAACACTTTTTATGCCAAAGTTCTTCAAACAGAACTAGTTCTTCTTTTGTGGAACTAGTTCACTTTTGCGTGTCTGCATTTCAATAATAACTTAAACAATTTTATGCAGTTCAGCCAAAACATTTCGCAGCGAATTCTCAGAAACTGTTCAGTAAAGAACTTGTTCTCGTTTCTCTGATGCTGCCTTCTCCTGTCCCTCTCTCACTCTTTCCCTCTCGCTCTCTGTGTCTGTCTTTCTTGTATATCATCTGCAAATGCGTGGATTGCGTGCTGTGCGAAACATGAAAATTGAATATTCCTGGCTGACCCGCAGCCTCGTTTGGCTTGCCAAGGGTGAGAGGGAGGGGGAGGCGTGGCGCTGTCTGCACTGGAGCCTGGAACTGGAGCAGTTAATGGCAAAAGTTCAGCGCTTCTGCTGCTGCTGCTGCTTTGGCATTCGGAATGCCAGCAAATTGTGATTAGGGAAGAAACGAGTAGAGAGCAGGGGGGAAAGGGCACAGGGGTGCAGGGGAGGGATGGGCGTCTGGTTTTGATTTGAAAGACGTCAAAGTGCGGAATGCAGCTGGAACAGCAACAGCAGCGGAAAAGTGGACATAGAAATGGTAACTGGTTACCGAGAGAGCTGTAAAATGGGAACAGAGACAGACAGAGAGAGAAGGAGAGAGAGGGGGTGAGGGAGGGCGGGTAAAAAAGAGGTTCTAGCGGGAACTAGCTGAAGCTGCAATCGGCCAAACGTTGCGCTAATTATTGCGCTTCATTGATTTAAGCTGGTGTAAAGAGGGGTACCAGGGGGGGAGGAGAAGGGGGAGGGGTGCAGAAAACAGAAGAGTTGTTGCTATCAATGACAGTGGCAGTTTTGTACTGTGTGTGTGTTTGAGTGTGTGTGTGTGTGTTTGCTGTGCAACTCGCGAACTGTTTCAATTTCGAAATTCAAGCTGTCAAAGCAGATCAGACAGAGACAGAGACAGGGACAGAGAGAGTGTGTGTGAGTGAGAGGGCAGTGAAAAGAACATTGTGTCATTGGTTTAGAGGGGGAGAGAGGAGGAGAGGGGGAGGGGGGGCAACATTGGCTTCTCATGAATGAAATGAGCTCTTCCGCGATGAGTTGCTGGCTTTGACGCCAAGTTGTCCACAAAGAAAATAAGTTGCACACACGGCTTCATAATGGGATTTGCACCCGACGAGCTGTTACTCTATGTAGTTCCCCCCTGTCTCCCATATTCTCCTCACCCAATCACTCACTCTTACAATCTTCAATCATCGCGCCGCTCTTCGTGTTCACAGTTGATTGGGATTTTTGCCAATTACAATCACATTCGCTGCAGCTGCTGCTTAGCGACCATTTTCACTTTCCCATTTATGAAGCAAGATACTCATTAAAAGCAGATTGGGTATGGGGTATATTGATTGTGATCTACAACAAGACTTTTACCACTCTTAATTTTGATGATCACCAAGAGGTTTTCAATGGAAATGTCAATTCGTTCCTAATATAAACTCTAGTTTAAAACATCTTCAATGTGATACAAATAAAATAGATTAAAATGTATAAAAAAAACCTTTCAAAAATTATTTAAATATTTAAAAAATAGCACAAATAATTTTTAGACTTTTAAGTTGACTTTTACATAAATTCATAGTATTTTAAAATTTGATAACACTTTTAAAATATTTTCAAAAATTAAATAACTTCAGTTTTCGTCAATTTTTTTACAATTTAGAAAAATATAAGAAAATAGACCTCATAACTTATTTAATGGGTATCTGATAGACCATCAACACTCTTATTTTTATTTTTTTTAGAGTTTTTACTACAATTGTGACTACTTTTAGCCACATTTATTTGGACTGTTACCGCTGCACTTTCTTTTCAACAATTGTACAAAACCAGAGAAAGAAAGAGCCAATGAAAAACATAACGAGAAAAGTTAGGAGACCATTCATAAATCTGGGAAAATTGTCGCACAAAATATTATTAATTTGATTTTGTAAGCCGCGAGCGAAGTTTTTTATTGCATTTGGTGTTCATTAGGCAAGAAAAATAAGAAGAAACTGATAAAAAAAAACTTACGAATGAAGTCAGTGAAAGGTTTCACGTATTTCGAATCACATCGCGGGACTTACCTAAAACGAGAGAGAGAAAGAGAAATGATAAATATATATATAACTATTTGGTTAATCAATTAAAATATAATATACATGGGGGAAATGGGTGTTCGATCATTAGTTAATGACTCAAAGGCAAGTGAGAAAATGAAATGCGTTAATCAATTGGGCAATCGATCAAAGCATTTTTCGACCCATAAAGCATGAAATATTTTGATGCATGAGAAAGAGTTGAGAAAAACAGAGAAAAAAACGATTAATAAATTGTTGAAAAACAATTAAGTTGAGCAAAAATTGCTTTAATTATTTTGCAATTTAAACGCAAAGTGTGTTCAAGGTTTATTGAAGTTTTAAATGCCTCAAATTTTATTTAATATATGTATAATTAGTTTAACTTTTAAATATGATATATATGATATATGTATGATATATATGAGGTATATATTCTTCAACATATTCTACCTACTATAATTAAACTTCTTCATCCAAACTTGCTACCTTTACTTCCCATTTCAATATCTTAAAGATCTTGCTTCGGTTCCTTCAGCACTCTCTGCTTGGCAACACAAAAAACCAATTTACCAACAATTTTATCCAATCAAAAAACGTGAAGGCAACAACGAAGCAGGCAAACAAAACTGAGCAAACTGCAAGAGAAGAGTGGGGGGAGGGGGGAGTGGCAGGGGAACCTTATAAATAGCCTGTGACGGAAGGCAATTGCAGTGGCAGCCAGCGGCAATGGCAACGCAGGCAGCAGTGTGTTGAGGCTGCAACAATGCAAGCAACTATCACAGGCTGCCTCAGCACTTTGCCCCCGTCCCCGTTACTCCCTCCCCCCTGTCCACTTGCCCTGGCTGTGCGTAGCCACCCGCTTTGCGGCGCATTCCTCAATCAATTTTGCTCGCTGTTGGTTTTCTTGGGGAGATGCTGCCGTTGCTGCTTCTTATTTACTTTGCATTAATTAAACATGCCGCCACCTAGTAGCAACCTCCTCGTCCTCCTCCCGCTCCCCCTGCCCTTCTTCTCTGCTGCTGCACTCCACCAATTTTTCATTGGCATAGCCACGGACGCACAGCCACGACGCAGCAACATCTGCAACAATCTTCGGTTTAAATTTAAATGTCTCTCGCCAGAGACGCACGTGCAGCACCCGCACCCCCGCTCACTCTCCTGCCTGCCCTCATTCGCATTCGTCTCTGTCAAGTGACGGCACAGTGCATCAGCTGCAAGCGCCGTGCCACCCCCCCCTGCTCCAGCCCCTCTACTCTGCCTCCTTTCTGACCCAATATAGTTTGTCATTGCAGCAATTTCAATGTTTCGCTTGTCAATTTCGCCTTCCCCTCGCCCCTCTCAGCTAATATGCTGGGGGAGGGGTGCAAGTATAGCGGGCCTGTCAACATTGACTAACGGCACCTCCCCTCCTCCTCCTCCTCTTCACCGTCTATAGGCAATTCTCTCTCGCTCGACACTCGCTGCTTATTTATTTCATTTTCCACTTAAAACTTGTCGAGTTCTACTTCTTCATCGTCTCGTCTTGCCTCTCTTTCTCTCTTTCTTCTACTTGTTGCCACTTCTGTTCTGCTCGTCCAAATAGTTCTTTATCAATTTCTCTTGCACTCCTCTTTCCATCCTTAATCATTTTTCATTTCTCCACCTTGACACTTGACATTTGAGGCCGAAGACGAGGTCTGACGAGGTCTCTTTCGCTGTCTCTTTCTCTGTCTATGTCTCCTTCTCTGTCTGCAGCTGAGTTTGAAGTTTCTGTTTTTTTATTTTTTATTATTTTGGAAGTTCTTGCAAATGAAGTTTGTTTTAATTGCTTTAGTTGAAGCTTCACGAAATTACTCAAATAAAATTAAATATTTTTCGTAGATGTTCCAGAAATATATTTAAACTCATTGAATGTGGATTGCTAGCTATGATTTGATGGTATAAAATATACTATAATACAGTATACATTATTGTCACAATTATATTATAAGCATACTATATAGTCAATCATTGTATGATAGTATAATAACAATATCAAACGATCGTTAAATAGAATCAATAAATCGCATTTGCAATCTATTGAATAATTTACTAAGGTTTGAAATGAAGTTCATTTTCAAAGAGTTCTTCAAGCAGGGACTTCAAGGGGTCTTCATATGTTTTAATGAAGTATAATAATTGCCTGAAGTACTCTTAATATATTTAGAGGAAGTATCTCAATATAAAGAAGAATACAAGACTTTCTTTTCTCAATCCCAAACTTAATACAAGTTTAGTTCTTTTCTAGAATAGATTTGCTTATAGAGAACTACTCAAATCCCACATAAATTACCCCATACACATAAATCGGCAGATCAACAACCTTATCAATGAAACTCAGTTAGTTTCTTCCATTGTTCTCATTATTTCTTTTACTAATTTCAAAATTCTTCTTCAAGAACCTTTCAATATTGTCCCCCTCCCCTCATGAGTACCTGCAACATGCGCGGCGAAGTGCAACATTTTTGTCATTTACAGCAGCAGCAATCATCGCAGTTGACGTCGCTATCGCTGCTGCTGCCACTGTTGACTGCGCAGTTACTGCTACGTGACTCGAGCTTGATTTATAACTGTGCAAAGAATGTCATAAATAAATAAATAATAAAAGAACGAGCTCGACGCGCGCGTAAATTGTTTGTCAGTTTATCGCACATATACGAAGTGCCAAAGGGGAGGGGAAGCAGTAGGTGTCAGTGGAGGAGGGGCAGGGGGAAGGGTGTGAGTGTGTGTGAGGGGACAGCTTAAGCCCAAACTATGTCGCGCTGCCCTCGCCTGGTGACACTTAAAAACTCATTAGCAGCACAACATGCCAAGAGCTCCCCTTGCTACACACCCCTCCCCTCTTCCCATCCTCCCTCCTTCTCTCTAGGTCTCTGCATGCCCCTGCCAAGTTGCCACTTGTTGCGTGCATTGGTCACGCCCACAAGAAAACCGCAACATTGTCAGCTGCCCAAACAGTTTTCGGCTAATCCCCTACACTCCCCCCTCCCTTGCACACTTCCCTACCGTCCCCCCCTCTCCACTCCCCTCTGCCCTGCCACTGGCAAATCCGCCACTTGTCAGTTGCACGCACCGCCAGCGTTGCCTCAGCGAAGCGAAGCGCGTCAGCACGTCGACTTATGAGTGTCACAACAAAACTATTTATTCTGCCACGCACCATCACCCCTCCCCTCCCCATCTTTCGAAAACCCTCTCACACTGTGCCATATAGTCTTGTCCCTCTCCCCCCTGCAGCTGTCCATTTGTTGCCACTTAAGTTGCCTCATTTCTTTAAACTGTGCGCGGCCGACATTGAAATTAAATTGTCTGTGGCATGTAAAGAGTGACAGAGGGGGGGAGGCAGCAAGGGGGGAGGGGGGTTTACAACTTGGGTACTATTGACAGCGGCACGCGAAAGATGTCCCGGACAACATTTACGAAGAAAAGATAGAGAGAGAGGGGGAGAATATGTAAGAAAGAAAAATTGCAAAAGCGTAAAAAACGAATGGGAAAAACTCGTGGCAGATTCTGCTGCTGTTGCTGCTGCTTGTGGCAGCGTTAATGATGGCACCAGAATTAATGGAGGCTCTGTCGTGGTTCGGCATAGTACTTAGAAGATTCTTGCTTTAATGTATTCCGAATCGTGCAGAGAGAAAAGAGGCAGAGAGGGAGAGAGAGTGGAATGAAATGCCTAATGGAGATGTTGAGATTGGGCAAGGCCATTTAGATAGTTTTGAGCAGCAGATAAAGATTGGCATGCATAGCATCCATTAGGGTGCTTGGTTGATAGAGGTAGCTTAAGCTACGTGGGAGATATAATGTGGTATTGAAGAAGAAGTTCTAAATGTATAACCCATTTTATATGGGTAACAGACCTAGGTAGATTAGAAGAAAGAAATAAAAGGTTATTGTAGCTTTTTATCAACTAAAAATGTATATAACAGTCAAAAGAAGGCGTGGCAGACTACACAAACAATTTTAGAATTTAGTTACGTCCCCATAAATGGTTAATAAACAAATTTCAGGCGTAATTTTAATGCAGAACAGATCAATTTCAGTTAACAGAATGACTAACACACTCCAAATGAGCATTGCAAATTTAGTTGCAAACAGATAATTAACATGGAAGTTATTTAAGATATAATTTTAAAGGAATACTGTCTCCAAGACGCCTGCAAGGTATGCAACAAAAAATTAACTGCACATAGAAGTGAAATACTAAAGAAATTTTGTCTGAATTAATACCCCGTATGCCTTAATAAAGTTTTACACAAAAAAAAAAAAAAAAAAAAAAATCCGCTTGGTTAGGTGGTATATAGCACAGTCAAGCACACTTGAAATACAATTCATACCAATATACAATTATACCCTGTACCCAACCTAGTTACCCAGCTATCCTAACTGTACTTAGCTGTCTATGATCTTCTTAGAGCTTCTTTCCAATCAACTTTTACTTATTTTAACTCTCCCAAAACGAGTGAAACTAGTACAGTGAATTGAGATTTGAAAGAGATTTCCAAATCTGATTTCCACACACTTTTCTTTCTAACCAATTCTCGATTCTGCTTTGCCCTCTTTTGCTTCCTCTGCGCAGGTGATGAAAGTGCAGCACAAATGTTTGCCTTGTTTGCACCTCGTTGTTGACACCCTTTCCCCTCCTCCCTCTGACGACAGCTGCAGCCATAGCTAGGTGTGCTTAGGTGTGTCTGGCTCACTTTTTGTGTGTATGCGTGTGTGTGTGAGGCAATAAACCCAATTTCGTTTAGAAGTACGTGAACTGTTCGTACAACAATTTAATGCTCATTGTTGTTGTTGCTGCGGCTTTCTCTGGTTCGTCTTCGTCGTCAAGTTCATTTGAAATTTGTAACCGGCATCGAATGAAGCGCATAAAAAAGAAGAAGGCAAAGTGGAGCAGCAGCAACGAGAAGAGGCACCTCAAGTTGCCACACGATAATTAAGCAAGCAGGTGTGGCAGCTGAGATAGGGAAAGAGAAGGCAGCCAAGATGGGGAGAGAGGGAGAGCGAAGCAGCCTGGCAAACATCGAGTGCCATCACTCAGCTGGGCACACTTCAATCCCTCTTCCCCCTCCCTTCCCCTTTGAACTGTGAAAATATTTACATAAAAAATATTTCAATTCGAATGCGCCACAAAAAAAAAAAGAGAAATAAAAGAAATAACAAAAATTTTGTTGCGCTGTAAACATAAACGATAAAAACTATGCTCGGTTGTTGTTGTTGTTGTTGTCTTTTTATTGTTTATACGCTTTGTAGTAGCTGTATTTTTTGTATCCGTATCTGCAGTTGTGGCTGTATCTGTATCTGTTAAGTGCGTACACAAAATTCACACTGCAAATTGCCAGAGCAGATTGACGATAGAAGAGGGCGAAAAAAATATTTTGACGATGAATTAATTAACAGTGCAACGCAATGTTATCACTCTCTTACTCTCTCTCTCCCCCTCTCCTCTCTCTTTCTCTTGGTTTATCATTCTTTTTTACGAGTTATCATAAAGAAAGCAAGAAAAACACAAAGTGCGTCGCCTGGGAAAGCGAAAGGAGCTGAGAGAGTGCTGTAAAAGTAACTGTAAAGTTAACTGTTCATACTGGAATAGTTGGTTAAGCATTATGTAACTTAGAGAATATAATATAAGCTTGTTAATAACTTTAAAGATATAATATATCTTGCTGGTATATTTGGAATTATGTGAATATTAAAATTTTTTAACTTTTGCGGACATTTGTCCGCAATTTAAAATTTATTCGCAAATCAAGCAAAACTGACAAATTAGTTATGAGAGACGTCTTTTATATAGGAATATAAGCTATAAACCTCTTGAAAACCGATCTCCATCAAAGTCCTTGACCTTGTGCTCAACATCTTTTATAAGAACAATCAATCTTACTCAGCAAATTGCAAATTCTTTGGCATATGTTCGGAATATGAAACGAAATTGATCTTTATATTTATATTATGTATCGTATATATTATATATCTACACATATGTTTTTACTATATAGTCAAGAAACCACTTCAAGCACTTTAACTATAATTTCCCATGGGAAATTTTCTCTATCCCAAAACAACTTCAAGTGACAGTTCAACATATTTTTCTCATATGTTAACCTTATTTCCCCCCTCAAGTTCTTCCCTCTCCCCTCTCAAGGTACAACTAGTTGTACAAAACAAAGCGCTAAATCAAATTTCTTCCTTAATAGCTCTGAAACAGATGCCAGCCAACTTGTTCACTCAACACAATCGCCAATTGAAGATGAATGTTGATTCAATTCGCATTCGTATTCGAATTGAATCGATTCCTTTGTCAACTGTAAATGCGCAAATTCCAAAGATCTCTGGCATAATCCATAATAAATTCTAGATAAATAATAAACAAACAGAAACTCAGAAAGCTCTTTGCATTCAATTTCCTTAAACAGTTTGTTGGCTTTCTCACTCATTCCATCTCCACCTCCTCGTCTCTCCCCGTCTCTGTCGCTCTCTTTGTGTCTGGCACAAATAAATACATAAATTAATATTATTAAAGTCTGTAGCAGGAGACAGCTCAGCTAGCGATGGAAATTTATATGCTCTATCAAATATGCATGTAAACATGACAAACAAAAGTGCAACAGCAACAACAACAACAAGCACGCAACAACATTGCGACATACCTGGTGGAAAATTAATTAAAACGCATTTCATTTATAACATTTAAAATGCCATTTTTATGCCCTGTAACTATGGCAATGCAAGTGGGGCTCGGAGAAAGGGTATAGCCAAGCAAATGTTGAGGTTATGTTGCAAACGAAGTCACGCGGAAGTTTTTAATGAAATTGCAAAATATATAAAAAAGAAATAAAAAACTAAATCTAATTGATTTTACCTTGAAAACAAAACGCGAATTATGTTGAATAGGTTTGAACTATAAAATAAAAACATTACAATGTTTGGTTTAAGTTTTTTAGGTTAGGTATTTTATTTTAAGGTTAGGTTCCTTTAATCAAGTTGGGTTGCCTTTAACAAAATTTTAGGTTATGTTTCTCAATGAATTATGTTGAATAGATTTGAACTATAAAATATATAATTTACAAGGTTTGGATAGGTTTTTAGGTTAGGTATTTTATTTTAAGGTTAGGTTCCTTTGGTCAAGTAAGGTTCCCCTCAACAAAATTTTAGGATATGTTTCTTTTTTGAATAAAATAAGATTGTTTTCTGTAAAAACTTTATTTTTTCTTGCTAGTTCTTCAGTTTTTTCGAAAAACTTAAAAAAATTGAACTTTTTTCATATCATAGACCAAAATTTAAACCTAAACTGTGATACAGTTCTAGTGAAATACTAATAAATGATTTTAGTAGTGTTTAAAGTGTGATTTAATCAGAAAAATACAAAATCTTAGTAAGTTTCAATAATTTCTTCAGACTTCCTATAAACATTAGAAGATATACTCCAACAATTCGTTTTTGAACAAAGAGAATCTACTAGTCGCATAGTGCACAACTTTAGCCAGCCAAATGAGCTGTTCAGTTGCGGGTGGTGAGGGCGTGGCACATTCAAATAGGGATATAATTGAAATTAATTAATATTTAATATGCTGCGCGAGCATTTGAAGTTATAGCCTTGCATAACTGCAGCCACAGCACGCTAGACGGCGCCACATGCATTTTTTTCCCCACTCTTTTTATCCCTTCCTCTCCCTCTTGCTGTCTCTGTTGCTCTGTGTGAAGGGCGCTTAATTAATTTGCCATTAAGTATGTGCAAAATTAATGAAATGATTTGTCACACGACACACACGAGCCGTAAACTGTCACAAGGCACAAATCCAATACGCAATGTGTTAATCAACTCAAGAGCGAGCCAGAGAGAGAGAGGAGGGAGAGAGGAAGGGAAGATAGAGAGGAAAAACTGAGCATTTTTCGTTGGCCAATCAAGCGTGGAAAAAACGCTAAAATACATTGATTTTGTGGCACTATTAAGCGCATTCGGAATGCCTAACAAGCACGCAAGGCAGCAGGCAGCAAGGTCCTGCCAGGCAGCACCCTCTTGCGCTTACCCCCCCTCCTCTCCTCTCTCTCCCCTGCTCTTGACTGCTCTAGGCTTTGCTGTCCTTGACACAAACGGGATTATGCTGGTTAGAGAGCAAGGCAAACGAGATAATGACTATGGATAGATGCGATGTGATAGAGACGATAGATGGATGGATGGATGGCTGAATGCTTGCCTAGCTCGAGCTGGGGCTGCCAAGTCAAGCCAATAGGCAAACAAAGAGAGGGGGGAGAGGAGGAAAGAGAGAGAGGAGGGGAGACTAAAGTCAAAGTCAAAGTAAGATTGAAATCAAAGGGCGACACTTGAAACAAGGCAACAGAAAGGAGAGAGAGGGGAACAGACGGAGAAGAAAGGAAATAGGGAGAGGAAGGGAAGAAGGGAGAGAGAGATGATGAGAAAGGAAATAGGTAGAGTAAGGGAAAGAGGGAGAGGGAAGGCATATCAATAGCATGTGCTTGCTCTTTCTACTCTGCTTTCTCTAGCTCCCTCTTTCTGCTTGGCGCTTCTAATAGCAATTGACATAATTGCGCAAAGTAGTTGCCCAGGTAAGTCTCCTCCCCTCTCTCTCCCTGTCCCTCCTCTTCATCTGTCATCTGTCTTACTCCCTCCTTCAATCGACGTGGCAAAGTCAAGGGAAAAGTCGCGCGAAAAACTTTTTAAACTTATTACCGCAAACGCCTTACAGTTAATACACTTAGCAAGCAGTTGGTTTAGGGTAGCTCGGGTGGCTTGGGGTACCTTGGGGTAGCTTGGGGAGCCTAAACGGGGCTAGCAGCGTCTACAACTTTAAGCAGCCGCTGGCAATGACTTTAAAATTTATTGCCAAGCTTCACAAAAAGGGAAATGCCAAGGATATTGAGTGGATATAAACCAGAGCGAGCGAGTTTCCCTCCCCCCCCCCTGACCTACACCAAATTGTAATGAAAATTACAGACCGTCACCCCTTAGGGTAGGCTGTATACGAAACTTCTAAGCAGTTTCAGTTTAGCTAGACCCCAACAACAACAACAACAACTACAGCAACAACGGGAACTGGGGGCAAACACAGTCGAACAAAAGGAAAGGAAAACCTCACGAAATGTTTGACTTGTGTTTTCTCCACTGTGTTTGTCCTTGAATTTTGCTTGCTTCCACTGTGAAACCACTTTCCCTTTCCCGTCTTTTCCTCTCTCTATAAACCCATTTGCCTGAACCTTCCCCTGTAGTTCCTCCTTCTTGCCCTACTTCATTCAGTTATTATTACAAGCACATTTTCATTGACATTTTCACTGGGGGCCCCAATGGTTTTTACTGGCGCCGCTAACGCTGGAATTTTACTTGTAAGAGAGTGAGAGAGGGGGAGGGGAGCGGAGGAAAGCAAGACATATTTTTTAGGCAGCCAAATTGATTTTCCTTTTCCCTCAGCTGCGTTTGCCAGACATCACGGATGCGGCTCAGTTGTCAATTGAATGATTGCGTTTTATTTGCTTTACTTTTACAGTTTTACACTCGCACAACCACACACACACACACAGTTAGGCACACACACAGACAGGCACACACACACAGAGAGCCGTACACACAGTCAGGCACACTCCTGCACACCCACACACCCACACACGCACACAGAGACTGTGCGGCGCATCATTTGTCAGCGTGTTCCCAGATTTGACAGGTGATTAGCGAGACAAACATTTGAAGACATTGCATGCGCGAATTTATTACGGCAGTAACAACAACAACAACAACAATAACAGCAACAATAATATAGGCAGGAATTACTGCAAAATTATTGAAGGCGTCTTAATACATTTTACCGTTATTTAACTTTGATAAAGCTTCAGCAAATTGCAGAAAATATTGCAAGAGGAAATTTTTAATAATAAAAGTTGCTTTATATTTCAAGAGAGAATTTTAAGTTAAGGCAGAATATGCAATAAATATGTTTAGATAAATATTTAATTTACTTAATTCAGCTTTATTATGTCAAATTTAATTAAAATTAAACTGTTTTTACAGGCCAACTAAGGGCAAAATTAAATAAAATAAAAAAAAAAATAAAAAAAAATTAAAAAATATATTATTTTTCTCTGCATTTTATGTCTATTAAAAATATTTTTTTCTTCTATAAAATATTAAAAAAAAATTATAAAAATAAAATTAAATTTAAAAACATTTATTAAACCATTTTGTATTTATTTTGTGTTCAGTTGTAAAAGTTCTTTCAAATTGCTTGAGGTTTATCTGAAAATAAATCAAGCAAAAACCTTCTCAATTCCTTTTATTTCTCCCCCTGTCTCTCTTGCCTCTTTCACCAATGATTTTTCCACATTTACACATATCTATTTTACACTCCAAGGGGTGACCCCCCTCTCTACTGTGTCATCCGCTAACTGGATATATATTCGCTTGCTGTATGCATAAAGTTATTTTTTGAAACAATTTGTTCCGCCATTAATTGCAACCCTCTGAGTGAGTTTCCTTTTTTCGGTTTGTTCTCCCCTTCCACTTTCCTTTCCCTCTCCTGTTCCTTCCATAGACTGACTGAATTTCCCATCTGTTTACCCCCCGGCAAAGCCAACAAAATGAGCATTTAGCATTCGGATTTGCAGCGAAAGACAAACGCAGTGGGAAAAGGGCTGGAGAAAACTGTCAGTGGTGGCTCGAGAAGGATTCGCTGAAACAACAATAACAACAACTGAGAGCAGCCCCTCTGGCACACGGCCACAATCCTTGCAGTGCTAAAGAAATCAGTGCAAACCCCGTTCCCCCTCCCTTCCCGTCTTTCCCTCCTCCCCACTCGAATGCAATCCGCAATTTCGTCGTCTCGTTACTTTTGCTTGGTTTCTCAAGCATATCAATTCACTTTTGCACCCCTCGAGGGTTGCTGCACTACCATGAAAGAGGGGAGGGGAGGGGGGTGCAGCTGGTGCACATTTAGCTGGCTCGTCTACTGCTTTTTCTTCTACGTCTGTCAGTCTGTCTGGCAAAATGAAATGCAAAGCAGAAGAAACAGAAGAAAAAAACATAATACACAAAATGAACTGTAAACCTTTTTGGCACGCATTGTTTTTGTTGCTGTGCAGCGCGTATAAATCAGAGAAATGTATAAAACAGGGTTGCAACCCCCCAGGTGGCAGCCAAGTTTGCCCCACCCCCCGTGTAACGCCCCTTGCAAAAGTAAAAATAAAATTTAACGCTATGCAAAACATTTTTCTAATCAAACATTCCATTTCGGGTTGAATTAGAGAGCAGAGGAAAGTACAGGGGGGAGGCAGGAGGGGTAGGACAAGGGCAGGTTGACGTACAGGGGGAGAGCAAGGGCTTTGCAGTAGGAGAGGGAGGGGCTGGGGGTTGCAATCGCAGCTCGCTTTGTGTGCGTTTCAAGTGTAAAATTCATTTGCATTCACAGTCGTCACTTGAATTGTCACAGCCGCCCCCTTCCCCTCCCCCTCTCTATCTCTCTCCCACTCTCACTCTCTCTGCTTCTTCCCCTTCACCAAGCTGTAAAGCATCCTCCCCATTCTGCAGTTTTTATGCTGTGATAATGCGCATTTAGTCGGAATCAATTGATGAGAAATGCGTCTTAATAAATCACAGCAAACGTTTCAAAACTACCCCCCAGGGGAGAGAGGGGGCGTGGCTACCTTCCTCCTCCCGCACAAAAGTGGTTTATTAATTTTACTTGCAAAGTGCACTCGAAATATTTTCGGTGTAATTGATTTCACTTGGGAACGAAACACGTTTTTTATAATGCGAAAAAAGCAGAATAGTAAAAAATTTTCTTTTTTCTTTTTTTTTATTTTTATTTTCTTCTTTAGCATTGTTCAACATTTTTGCATTGTTTGTGCCATTATTGTTGTTGTTGCTATTTATTAAATAATTTTTTTCATGCAGTCGAGCTTGCAACGAGCGAAAATGTTCATTTTATTGAGTTTCATTGAAGCGCATAAAATTGCAATAAAAGTCTATTCACGGGATAATGCGAGTGTGCAATCGAATTCACCCCAACCCCAACCCCAAAACCCACCACACCACACCAACAAAAGTCACTCCATCACCCTCCCCCACATGCTCTGTCTCGCTCTTTTTCACGAGAGTATTTTGAATTATGAATGGAAATTAAAGTGCAATATGCGTTTAATTAAAACTTTAAGCAGCGAAAGCAAAAGAGCAAAGCTGCAGATGAGAGAGAGAGGGAGGGGGAAGAGAGTGGGAGAGAGAGGGAGCAAGCTAGTCATGGTAATATGTGGTAATCCAATTTTTCAGCATTTTTTGATTAATTCTTGGCCGGCAAAAAGTTATGCTGGGGTTAAATTGTTAAATTGAAGTCAGCTTCATTAGCATTTTCGGAAATTCCAAAGAATTTAAATATGAAATATGGATTATGAGCGAGGAGAGAGGGGGAGAGAGAGAGAGAGAGAGAGGGAAGTATGCGCAATGAAATTAAAAAAGAACAATTTAGTTGATAACAAGGGTTGAGGTAGCTGGGCAGCTCTGTAGAGGGGAACGTCTGAGGGGGAACGTCTGAGGGGAAATTCTATTAAGTAATAGAATTCGTAATTAGACTAATTTGTCGTGAACTATATATCATAGTGATCAAATTAGAGTTGCACATCAAGCAATTAAATATGAAATATGATGCCAGAATAACAATTATGATATATGAGAGTATAGGCAATGATATATGATGCCATAGATATGTCTAGAGATATGTACCATAAATGATATGATTTACTAGTATCACCATCCTATTCTTATCTAGTAATGAAGACGAAGACTTGTCATAACAAAGGTCCAATCATGTTAAGTTTTGCTCTACATATCTTTGCATCTATATATTTTCTTGGTTTTTCTTTTTTCTCCTCTCTTTTTAGTTATCCTCTACCAAGAAGTTTCTTTTGCAGTACGAAAGAAGTAAGACTAAGACTGATATCTCTGAATAAAATCTATCATATCTCTTTGATTATCTACTAAATTTATTCTTAATTTTTTTTTTTTTATCACTGATATATATCATAGAAATTTCTTCTATATGTCCATTATATGCCTTCTCTATCTCATATACATATATCTCTCTTATAATCTTCACTTTACTTCTTCAATATTTTCTTTATGTCTAATATACCATATTTTCTATGTATATATACATTGAATATTTTCGAATATCTCTACTAAATCTCCTTTATATCTTTTCTGTACTTCCCATATTTCTCCTCTATGTCTTTTATATATAAATTCTATATTTCTCTTCTTTTTCTATTCTTTATCTCCCTTATATCTCTTATATATTTTCTTATATATCCCTTCCCTACCCCTCCTTCATTTATCCCCCTCCAAGCTAGTCTCTCTCTAGCTGCACCACTTGAGCTGCCTTCACGCACCACTTCAAACGCACCTTGTGCGTCAAGCAGCTAAGCCAAAGTACTGCCAAGAAGGGCTCTGACAGACACACAGTTAGACAGACAGACAGACAGACAGACAGACGGACAGAAAGACAGTCCAAAGAAGTGTCTAGGAAAAACGCTTGCAGCATTGCAGCAAAAAGCTGCGGCGGCTAAAAACACAAGCAAAAAGCTGCCAAAATACGAGAGAAAGAAGAAAAGGCTGAAACGGCTGAAGGATTGGCCTAGTTCTAGCCGAGTGGACCCAAGTTCCCACTCTACCTCTCCCCTTCCCCTCCCCTCCCCTTACTCCTACCTAGCTCAAACATGGTCATAAATATCTGCGGCTGCCACACGAAACGTGCAGCTGCCACAACGTGGGCCGAGTTACCCCTCTCTCCCTCCCTCCCTCTCCCTTTCTCTCTATCTTAGTCACAGATACATGAAAAGCAATCAGTGTATTGACCACAACAATTTTGACATGTTGCGCATACAAATTAGACCAAGAAAGGGAGAGGGAGGGGGGGGAGGGAGCCTCCTCTGTTGAAGTAGCCCCCGAAGACGCGCCGAAAGCCAATCTCCTTCTCCTTCTGGGCGAAGCCAAACGAAGCAGCTGCCAAATGGGCAAACAGAAGCCGCAAAAGCGACAAGCGATGAGCAACTTTGGAGCATTCGAGTGGGAAGCGACAACAACAACAACAACAACAGCAACAACAACAACAACAACATCAGCAGCAGCACGTAGAGAGCTCGCAGACAAGCCAAAGAGCAGCAGGAAAAAAAAAGTAACACCAGAAAGTGTTGACCAAAAGGGGCAACAAGAAATGAAGCACAGAAAAACAGACAGAGAGAGAGCGGGAGAAAGAGAGGGGGAGAGAGAGAGGGAGAGATAGGGAGAGAGAGAGGGGGAGAGAGCGAAAAAAAAGAACTGCAGAAAAAGCAAAGAGCAAAAACAAATCGAGCAACACGCAGAGCATGATACGCTTTAATTAAAAGCAATTTCGATACACTTGTGTGGGTTGATACTGTTCTATGAAGGTGGTCTTTGGATAAGAAAGGATTAAGGGGCTGAACTTAAGGACAATCTTTTAGATAGGAAAGGATAAAGATCTGAACTTGGGGAGATTGAAGATAGCCTATATTGTTTTATTAAGATGTTGATTTAAGGGCTGAACTTGAGGAAGATATTGTCAAAGGTATATACTAACATTCTATGAAGGTTTTCTTTAGATAAGAAAGGATTAAAGAGAGGAACTTGAGGAAGAGATTGTAGGTATACTAATTTTATTAAAGTTTTCTTTCAATAGGAAAGGATTAAAGGGTTGAACCTTAAGGGAAGATATTGAAGATATTCTAATATTATTATATTTTATATTATTATATTATATTTACATTATTTCATTATTTATATTTATTTATTTTTTATATATTGTATTATATTTTATTTTTATATTCATTTTCATTAGAGAAGAATGGATTTAAGGCCGAACCCTTGAGGAAGTTATAGTAGAGGTATAATAACAAATCAAACTAGTTTATTGACAGTATTCGAAAATGTCAACGTATGTTAACTAAAGAAATTCCCAAAGCTTCAAGGTATAAGAAACTAAGCTCAGCTTGAGCCAGTTTTGATGTATACTAAGAATAATGATACAATGAATGTATTCAAGTTGTCTATACATTACCAAGCAAGTTATTAAATTCATCCCAAGAATTCATTCAAGTTTCTTAATAAGATAACAAACTTTCAACTGATCTCCAATTTAAAAGCCTACCAATATTCCCAACTCTACAAACTAACTCATTAGTGTACACATAAAAGTAATAATAATACTTAAAGCAAGCATAGTAATCTACTTAAAGATCAAATCTCCTTCAAAGATCATGGCATAACTGCCTGTAGTTTCTTTTATAAGCATTCTTTTTATGCTGCTCAATCAGAAAAGGTTGAAAATCTTTTATAAAATGCAAGATTTGCATATATTAAATGACTTTATATACTTATATATGACTTAAGAGCTCCCTAGAGATCATAATATTTACGCATGTAAATTTTAAGAGTCTCAAAGAAATCAAATAATAAAGAAAATAAGCCGGCAAGCTCACAAAATGTTAGCAAGCCTTTTTTATAGGCTTAAGATCTGCAGTGCTCTAGAGTTATAACAGTAACCTCTCTCCCCCTTTCTCTATCTCCCCCTCTCTTTCTGTAATTCTCCCCTTCTCTATCACTCCTTTAACTTTGCAGAGCAATGTGTAGGGTAGAGAGACACTCCACGCTTGCCAAATTGTCAGACATAATATATCACGCCAGAGTGAACTGTGAGTTATGTGTAGAGATAGGCTGATCCCACTCCACAATCCCACTCCACAATCCCACTCTCTCTTCCTCTCTCTCTCTCTCTCCCCCTCTCTGTCCACTTGAAATGCTAATGAAGAGACTGTGGCAAACGGTAGCCAGAAGTAGCATAAAATCTCGTCAAAGCAAACGAATCGACTCATGCCAATAACAATTCCAGACGCAATTCAATCAAAATGTGAAACGTCGACTCAGCAAAACTGAGGTGTGACCAGCTGCAGAGAGAGGGAGGGGGATATGTGACCAGTAAGCAGGAGAGAGAGGGAGGGGAACTTGGCTTGCTGTGGTGAGTTACGAATGCCTGCACGTTTTTTCTTTCTCTCTTTCTGTCGCTAGCGTTTTGCGGGCGTTTAAAAACGCGCGTCACGATTCACAATAAACAAGCGGAAGACGGTAAAAAATACCAAAGAAAATACACACACAAATGCAAGAATATTTTTATGCTGGCTTGGCAATTAATAAATAAACTTCATAAGCGGGAGAAAACGTTTAAATAATTTGTAGAAAATGTGTGAATAATGCAAATGAGTCACAAGAACGAGTTACGAATAAGAAAGAGAGAAAGAGACTAACTAACTAAGAACGTGTCGCAAAGCGCGTACGAATAATCTTTGAAGGAGAAACAAAACATGGAAACCTGCTAAAAGAAATTGAACAAAAATCTGTTTGAAAAATTATGAAAATCAAGCAGAAATGAGGAAGCAACAAAAACAGTGAAGAAAATAGTGGAAAATCTTGAAATTCGTTTTACAAAAATATTGAAAAATATTGCCAAGAATTGCAGTATTTTGCAGTATTTTTCTATAGCTCAAATTGGCCAAAGACGAGGTCGGGTTTTGTCAGCAAATGTTATTGAATTTTTATAGAGCAATATATGAAGTAAAAGAAGGGAGAAGAGGGAGAAGAAGGGAGAAGAAGTAGTAGAGAAGAGAGCTGAAGTAAGCAGAGAGCAGAGAAAGAAGCAGCGCAGAGTAAAAAGCAGTTGAACACAGCAGAAGAAGAAGAAGAAGCAGAAGCAGAGGCAGCTGCCTTAAATATGCAAGAAATTTGCAATTGTTGAAGTTGTTGTTGCTGTTGCTGTAGTTGTTGTTGTTGCTGTTCCTACATGTTGTTGTTCTTAGTGCGTTGTCTGTTTAAACAGCTGCCTCACTCGACACACACACACACTCGCACACACACCCGACGAGGGGCAAAAAAAACACAACTGTCGCATGCAAAAGATACAGATACAAATTGCTGGATACAAATGTATCTACAGTATCTGCTCCCGTGCGAGTGTGCGTGTGTGTGCGTGTGTGAAAACATACATAAATTCCATATGCCAAGCGCCAAAAACTAAACTCAGTTGAGGGAAGGAGTTGAGGGGGGAGGGGGCGTAACTGGGGTCAGACTGGGGCTCAAAGTATTATCAGTTCAAAAAGTTTTTGCGCAAAATGCAATAAAAAGGCCCCAAAAGCAGCACGCACAGGAGAGATTAAATGAGGAGTGGGAGAGGGGGGAGAGAGGGGTGAGAGAGGGGTGAGAGAGAGGGCAGAGAGAGAAGAGAGAGAGTGGGGGGAAGTTAGGGGTGAGAGAGAGACATATGCAAAGTAAAAAAGGCATGAGAAATATTTGCAAAAAAAGTGAGTGAATAAAAAGAAACCAAAAGAAATTTGTGTGGCTCAATCAAAAAGCAAAGGGAGAGAGGGGGAGGCAGAGAGCGGGAGAAAGAGAGGGAGAATGAGGCACAGAGCAAGAGAGAAATGGAGGGGGAGCGCGAGCCGAAGTAATTGATATGCAATAATCAATGCAAAAACAGAGTTTACTCATCGACTGTTAAATTTCTTTAGAGTAACAGAGGCGAAGAAAAGGCAAAGGGGGGTAAAGGTGATAATTATATTAAAAGAGAGATTAAGCTGGAATTCGCTAGAAAACGAGACAAAGACAAAGAACAAATAAAATTGGGAATTTGGGCAGTTCTAGAGAATTTCTTTTAATGCCAGCAAGGTGAAAGATGAGCAGCATTAAGAGAGAGATAAAGAGCAAATGAAATTGCTAAGATTTTATTAAGTTGTTTACTGGGAAATTTAATTTATTGAACTCCAAAAAAGAGAAGAATACAGTGAATGAAAGATATATGAACTACAGATTTTATGAGAATATATATAGAAAAATGTAAAATATATAAAATGTTCATACAAACAATTATCATATATTTACTGAATGGTTCAAATTTTCTCATGTCAAAAAAAGTTGGAAATTAAAATAAAACTTTAAAGTACTTTAGCCGCCTCGATATACAACCTAAAGCATTTCCAACATGTATATAGAATTTATTATATATAACATTATATTAAAATTTTATATACATATTTACTGTATTTTGGTGCAACCTTTACTTTTTAGTGTATCAGCTTAAGTTATAAATCTACCCCACTATAGTTAATTTCTCACTCTCTCTCTGCCTTCCCCTTCAATAGAAGAAACCTGTGCTCTCGCAGCTTCTACTACTCCATTTCTCTCTCCCTTCCACTCTGCTCCTCCTACTCCCACTCTAAATCATTAAACAGCTAAAAGACAGCTACATTTTGCATAAAAAAACAGCCAGTAAAAAGGCTAAGAAAATCAATCAAAAAATTCCCTCAATTTAAATGCGAAATTGTCAACAAAAATCTTTTATTTTCTTTGTTTCTTTTAGCATTTTTTAGCTATTTTTAGCCATTTCTTTTTGAATTGCTAAAACTTAACAAGTTGTGGCGGCAACAAAAGGTTATCATAACTCGTTATAGCGCTTGCTTGCTATATATAGAGCGTATTCCACTGATAAATCCCCTCCCACTCCCCCTCCTCTTCCAATTCCCCTGCTGCGCCTAACTCAATTTTGATAAACAATTTGCGCATGCAAATTGTCAGAGAGGAAGAGGAGCAAAGAGGCAGACAGCGAGGTGAGGATAGTCAGAGGAATTTGAAGAGTAAGTGAGAGCGAGAGAGAGAGAGTAAGAGCTAGAGCGAGAGGGAGGCGAAGCGTGACTGTTGCAGGATGTGCAAAGCGCGTTGTTGCTGTCGCAGCTGCTGCTGGCGCTGCTTTTTTGTGCCACTGTTGTTGTTGCTGCTACTCCTGTTGTTGTTCTTGTTGCTGCTGTTGTTGTTCTTGTTGCTGTTGTTGTTGTCTGGTGAAAATTCAGCTCGTTTTTCGTGGCATTTCCGCAATGGCAGCGCTGCGTTTGCACGTAAATTTCAAACAAACAAAATATTTGTTTAATTTATTTTAATTTCCAAGTTGCTGCTGCACTTGCAACAGCAGAGGGAGGGGAAGAGGGGATACCAGGGCAGCAGAACGTGCGCCGCAGGCTGCACGCGTGTGTATCCAAAGGATGCGCAGCAACAAAAACTCAGCAGCGAAAAAAAGTGGCCGAAAAACAGTTTTTGAAAAACGAGCTACAATCATAATTCACGCGCATTTGCAGAGTGCTAAGCGGATCGCAGGTAGAGCGAGATAGCAAGAGAGAGAGGGAGATAGCAGTAGAGAGAGAGAAGAGAGGGAGAGAGAGAGGGAGAGGTAGAGTGCGGACTGTTGGCTGACAGGAGGCACTTGGCCGTGCCTGGGCGCAGGAAATGAAATGAATGTGGGAAAACTCAAAGGAAAAACGCACAGAAGAAGCGGCACGAAAAGCAGCAGAGGGTAAAGAGAGAGAGAAGAGGCAGAAGTAGAGAGGAAAGACGAAGCGAGGCAGGGCAGGTAGACAGAAAACGAGGCATATAAATAAAACAAAGGCGCAACCGACAGCGAAATAAAAAGCAAAGGCACCAAAATAAACATAAAAACCCAAAAAGAAAATGCTCAACTGCGCGCCCTCTCTCTCTCTCCTCTCCATCTCCCTCATTCTGCTCTTTCTGCCTCTCTTCCTCCCTCGTTCCCTCTGCCTCTATATGTGCCTGTGTGCGAAGCAGCAGGCAAAGCGGAAAAGACGAGCGACGCATCTTAAGTATCCTGTCAGTGGAGGGAAAACTCAAACTCAAAAGACACTTGAAGCAATAAGGATACAACAGCCAGCGACAGATACAAAGATACAAAGAAAAGATACAACTACAGCCTGTATTTACTGAGGCCTGCAACTTGTGGCAGGGAATTGATATTTATAGGCAGCTAATGGCATTAATTATTGCCCAATGTCGCAGCATAATGGATTTTTAATTATTTGCGCCGCAGAAAGTATCTCAAAGATGCGCAAGAACTGTCTATACACACTCTGCACACACCTCGCACACTTCTCTCCTTCCCCCTCTCTCTTTTTCCCTTCTCTCTCTAGTGCCTAACAATCTTTTAATGCCCCCAGAGATCGTTTACCGTTTAAAGCTCTCCGTGGAGAGTTCATTGATTTCTGACACAAGTTGACAAGGTTGAGGGAGGGCAGCGAGCAGCTAAGACAAATGTGTGACAGTGTGTGTAGGCTATTGTGTGTATTATATGTATATATGTGTAGTGTTTATGTATGTATGTGTAGTGTGCTTGTCTGTGTGTTTTTGTATCTCAGTCGGCGCAATTAAAGTGTCAAATCAACTTGTCTAATTTATTAAATGATTGCAGACACAAAACATAAACATAAACACCCTGTAAACTAATAGAGGGAGACAGCAAGCAAAGGGAAGTGAGTGGCAGGGAGAGAGAGAAGGGGCAAGCGAGTGTGGAAGCGAGAGGGAGACACTTCATTGAGTGTCAGCAAGGGAAACGTATTTTTTTGGGGGGAGAACAAGAATTTTGTTTGTTAATCGCGTACAAATTGAAAAAGTGTTGACTGATTGAATTGAACGACTGATTGAACGATTGATTGACTGATGCAAATCAACAACTAAACGAGTGAGAGGGAGAGGGGGTGAAGTGAGGGGCAACGCGGTATTAAAAAGCGTTTTGCAGCTGACAAAGTTTGTGCCAAACAAAAGTTTAGCCAAAGCTGTCAAACGATCAAACTGCGACAAGAGAGAGAGAGAGAGGGGAAGAGAGGGGGAGAGAGAGGGGGAGAGGGAGGGAGGGAAAGAGAGGCGGGCAACGAATAAAACTAACGGTAGCAACTGTCAATGGACTCGGACAAACGCCAATGACACTGAGGGGCAGCAACAAAAACTAACGAGAGCTAAAAACTTCAATTCAACTCAACGTGACGACAACAACAGAAGAAAAGCAACAACAACAAAGAAGAGCAACAAGAACAAGTAGAAGTGATGGAATAACAGTAAGAAAAAGGCAACAACAGGAGCGTGCGTACAGGGGAGGAGAGAGGGGGGAAGGAAAACTGTCATAAACAAAACTTGTGTGTGTTTCTGAAGGAAAAAGCTAAAAATTGAAAATTGGCTAAAGTGAAGAAATGCTGTATAAGAGAGAGAAAGGGGAGATAAGGGAGAGAGGAAGGAGTAAGAGAAGAGAGAGAGAGAATGAGAGAAGGAGTGTGGCAGACATGGAGAGAGAGAAAGAGATAGCGAGACTGAGTCAGTTAATTCGCTATATAAAGAAAAATGCCAACTGGGAAAAACCCACAAAACAGACAGCAGGCAATGCTGTCCCACCTCCTCTCTCTGCCTCCTCTCTCTCCCTCCTCCCTCACTCCCCCTCCCTCTTTCCTTTGCGCTCCATCCTTGTCCACTTCGATTGAAAGTTTAGAGCGAAATTGAAAAAGGATATGCTAAGCTATCATAATAACCCAAAGGGACAACGCAGACAACGTCGTAAAAAAGAGATTCGCAAGAAGTGTGGGGGAAGGGGAAACAAGAAGAATAGGAAGAGCTTACGCATGACAAACAAGACGAAACGAGAGAGAGGAGGGACAAATATATGAAGTGTGCCCAGTGAGATAACTGAGATAACTAATTGAACAACTTATGAGATAAGATAAGATAAGGAAATATTTTATTGTGACTGCATAATGCAGTTGAATATTCATAAGGTATGTCATGAGGTATATTTGCTAGGAGGTATATTAGTTGTGAGTCTGTTTTGCATAATGCATGAGGTGCTTTGGCAGTGAAAAGGGGTGCAGGTAATGTATAAATATATATTTATATTTTATAATATGAGCATTAATTTATCTGCATGATGTGTTTTATTTCATCGTTAGATATGCAGCCAAAGACAGGAATAGTTGGAATTCAATTTAAAGAATAAAACTTATGTTGACTTGAGTTTAATCTGTCTTGCATATTAAATAACTGGTATATGTATTTATGTATGTATATATTATATATAAGATATTTAATAGCGTTTTCTTTGCAGATAGTTATATAATATATGGGAGACAACTTCTTATTAAAGTTGTAGCTGCATTTCTCATAAGATGACTCCGTAATTCTAGAGTAGAAGACAGTTCACTTAGATATTTACTATATTAGATTAAATATGATTCACTGGATTCTAATCAACATTTCATAGCTGTTATATCCATGACTATACCTTACTTTATAATAGAAAACTAAAACCAAAACAGTTTTAGCTAATTCTCAAGTATGTAAAGTTCAGATCATCATGCATTTCTTGCCAATGTATGGATAAAATGTAGGAGGATCATAAAGATCTGTTCAGTGTGCAAAGGGAAACAAAGGAGAAGGAAACAAATTTCCAAGCTATTCCAACTTGTACAGAAGGAGAAGGGAGAAATAGACTTAACAGTCTTAAGACGTTATATAGAAAAGGTCAATATATACCTACACGTTCTAAAACAACATTTCTGGGTAGTTATCAATTTAAATAAATTGAATCCTAAAGGGAACAAAGGGAGCCTAAGGGATTGTTAGGCATTTCTATTATATTAGCGCAACAAGATTGTCTCCTTCTTCAACCTCATTCTAAGTTGGAGATCCATCTTTTATTAACTTAACTGTAGTCTTTTACTTACAGAGTAGCAACATTTTGGATATACTAACATGATCTGTTATATTGTCCATGCTGTAGATAAGCTCTTTCTCTTAAACACATTTTGTGCTTTATTCGTTTACCCCAAAATATCGTGACTTTTCTCTCCATAGAAAAAGATAAGCTCTATATACAGTCGTCTCTATTTGTTATTTTTGTATATTTACATTCATCTCGTGGAGACCTTATCTGCCTCCCTCTCTTACTCTCCCCCTCCCTCCTTCTCCTCACAGACCTGTTCTCTTCATTGCCCAAACTCGCTTTACTACTTTATGCTTATTTTTACTACTTCTGCTTCTCACTCAGTTTTCGTATCACATTTTTATTTGTAATTTGATTTTCTCCACTTACCGATCAAAAGTAATTTCCAAAAACTGTTCGCTGTTGTTGTTGTTGTTGCTCTGTTGCTGCTGCTCCTTCTTTTCCCGCTGCTTATTGTTGTTCCTTCTGTTGTTGCTCCTCTTGTTCTTGTTGTCCTTGTGTTCGTCATTTTGTTGCTGTTTCTTTTGCAGTTTCTTCGTCTATTGTTATTATCGTTTTTTGCAGCTTCCTTGGCTAACGGTAAATGTGGCACCGTTACCTCTCTCTCTCTATCTCACTCTATTGCTTATTCACTCACTCCTTTGCAGCGCCACATGGCGACAAACAAAATAAGGAAACGAAAGAGTTATAAACAACAACAAACACTTTAAATATTACAACTTTAAATTTTCAATATGGCGACGCGTCTCTGCTTCTTCTTCGTCTTCTTTTCTTCACTTCTTGTTGTTGTTGTTGTGCCCTTTTGCTGGGCAGGTCTTCAAACCTTAAGCATTTTCATTGCCTGCACTTCACACGCACACACACACACACATACGTACGAACGCACGCACGCACACACCTTTTCACTGTTATAATCGGCCGTTGCTTTGCTCTTGCGCCAGCGTCTCTGCTTGCTGCGTGCCGTTGTTGTTGTTAATCAGAAATCACCAGTTTGTTGCTGTTGTTGTTGTTGTTGTATGCAGGCGACAACAACGACGCTTGAAAGGTTTCACGTAAGAAGAGAGTCGCGCGCGTTAGGGGTGAGCGAGATAGCTGTATAAACCTTTTTATGTTTGCTGCGCGCGCGGCTTCTGCTTCTTCTTCTCCTTCTTCGTCTTCTGCTTTGTCTGCGTCTTCGACTTGCTTTACTTGTTGTTGTTGCTGCTGTTGTTGTAGAAACCTGTTTAACAGGTAAGCAAGTTGCAGGCGAACCAGAGAGAGATCAAACTAACGCGCTGCCCAAGCCGGCGTCGACGCTGAGATGACGCAGCTGCTGCGCTGCTGCTGCGACTATTGCTGCTGGTACTTTGCTTAATAGTTTTGCTTATTATTATTATTATTTGTTGTTACACACACACACACATACACACTGGTTCACTTTGTTGTTGCTGTGTTGCAATTTTGTTAATTCGCTTTGCACTCTTCGTTTATTTATTTATTCTTTGCACAGAGAAACTGTAAACAAAACGACGACGACGACGCGACGCGGACAACGATTGGAAAAGGCTACGCAAAAATTGTTGTTGCCTCTGTGTGTGTTCGCAATGTGAGAAACGACGACGGCGACAGCGACAGCGCGACACGTCCGTACGCAGCGGCAAATGAAAAGAGAATGAAGAATGCATACGAAAGCGATTCAACGAAGCCAGAGTCAACGAGCGATGCCGAAGAGAGCGGCTGATGCACGACAGACAGCTGCTGCTTGCTGTAAACAGTACAGCAGTGGTGTGTTCGGCTCTCTTAGGCGCGCGATGCGCGCTCTCTTCGCTCGACGAAACGAGTTTGAGCCGAGGCGAGCAGCAGCAGCAACAGGCCCAGGTGTGGAAAGGAGTGCAAGGGAGATGGAGATCGCAGGCAAAGAGAGCGCGTTGATCGTTCACGGTGCATAATAAGAGGAATTAAATGGAAATAAGTGACAGATAAATGCATGATTAATGCCAGATAAATAAGAAATAAATTACAAGTAAAATAATAATAAAAATAAAAAAGATAATTAATTGATAATAAATTATACATAAATTAACTCGAAATACAAAATTTAAATAAATTTTAAAATCATTTGAAATTTTAACAGCGCGATGTAAACGGCCGCTGTTAAGAGAATTTTCCGTTGCATGCTTTTAAGCAGAGCCCGATGTACGCAATGTACGGCACGATGTTGATGTACGACGAAAGCGCACGTTGACTTCGTGCGCAATGTACGAAAACGATTCGTGCAGACGAACACACGAAGAGAGCGCCAGCACAAGAGCGCGCAACGACGCGTTTAACATGCCAACTCAACGAAGGCTTAACGAAACTGCCGCCACTGCTAACAGCCAAAGAGAGCGTTGAATAACAGCGCGCTGTTATTGCACTACGAAGCGCAACACGTAGCGGTTTGTGCGCGTTTTTCACGCGTTTTGCTAGCGACTTTAATTTTTTTAAAATTTTTGAAAGAAAAAAAAAAATAAAAAAGAACAACACAAACAAACAACACACACAACACAACAACAAAAAAAAAAAAACAAAAAAAAAAAAAAAATTTAACCGATCCACGAACGAACGGGGCGCGCTCTCTTCGGCAAGATCTACTTTTAACCAGTTTCGCGTGGCGTCGCTGCTGCTCTTGTTGTTGTTGTTGTTGTTCATTTCTTGTCTTGGCCTGTGCTGCTTTTTCTGCTTCTTCTTGTGCTTCGTTCTTCTGTCGCCAGAGTTCATGTTTGCCCAAGCTGCCGTCCTTTACCCCCTCCCGTTCAGTAGCTTAACCAGTTTGAAAACTTGTTCTGGCTTGGCTGACAAAAAGCTGAATTGTATGCAATGCCTTGGAGCACGCGCTGTGCATGAAAAAGAGGCGCGAGAAAGAGAGAGGGAGAGACAAATGAATTCAAATTGTAAATATTTTATATTTATTGAATTCCTGTGGCGACTACGCCCCTCCCCTCCTCTCTCCTACAGTTTCTACTTTTCTCCCCCTTCCCCTCTTTCCATATTCTTTTTCTATTGCTTCCTTTTTGCTTAGCGTCTCCTGCGGATGCGACTGGCAACGCATACAAATTGGAAGGCAAGAGGAGATGGGAATGATTAGGGAGACAGAGATAGACTAAGAGAGAGTGAAAGAGAGGGGAGAGAGAGAGATAGGGCAGGCAGATCATCGCCCAGATTTGCCTGCAATTGCCCGCTAAATGCCACGCCCCCCGCGACACGCAAATCTCTTGTAATTAGCTTTAGGCCAAACCTGTCTCTGTACTCTTCCCCCTCTCTCTTTACCCCCTCTCCCCTCCTACAACAATTGTTGCTGTAATTGCTTTAATTTTACAGTTTTGCGCATAAATTTTCACTGGATTTTCCATGAATATTAATAGGAAAAACGCTGTTGCTGTTGGGAAAATTCGCTTGAATTTTCAATAATGCGAAGCGTGTCTGAATCCGAGACAGACAAAGAAATGCAGAGAGAGAGAAAGAGAGAGAAAGAGGGAAAGGGAGAAAGAAAGGGCGACAAGTTAATTATTCAAAATAAGTAGCACCTTGTGCGATTGCGTAAGTAAAAACCAGTGGAAATCACTCAAGAGTTTTCCGCAAGGAAGTGAGAAATGAGGTAAGACAATAAGAAAAAGCAACAGAATGGGAGAAGAGAGAGAGAAGGGGAACGTTATCCTACTGAGACTGAAGTGTCTTTGATCTCAAACCATCTGCAATTTCATAGAAATTGTCTCGCGAGAAACGTTTGAGAAAATGCAAACAAAGTGGACAGAGCAAATTGAATTTCTAAGAAGGAAACTGCAAGAGATAGAGAGAGGAAGCGGGACAGAGTATGAAGATACTTGATTCAAATAGCCTGGCGAGAAACATTTAAGAATGAGCAATGAAAGTAGAAAGGGATAAAGGAATTGAGAGAAAAAATATGGATTTATTAAATATTTTTTTAATGCAAACTAGAACAAATATTAAAATAAAAAAAGTTTCTTAAAGAACGTTTAAGAAAAGGCAAACAAAAGCAAAGAGAAGTTGACTAGAGGGAGAGAGAGGTCTAAAGGAATGACATACAATCAAAAGTCTCATAGTTTCCCGCCAAAAAGACAATGCATAATAACTTTACTGCTGCGATCTACTCAAGTCCCTCAAGAAACGTTTGAGTAGAGATAAACCAAAAGGAAATCTAATGAAATCCCTTAAAAACATTTAACATTTGACAATTTTCTATTTCTAAACAAGAACAATAACTAATAATAAAATAAACAAAGTCTCTAGAATAACGTTTAAGAAAGGGCAAACAAAGAGCAAAGTGAAGAAGGCATAAAATGGAGAAAGCTTAAGGAAAAACATACAGCCAAAAGCCTTTCGAATCGTCGCCATGAGGATAATTCTCCCTAAATTCAATGCTGCTATCTATTCAAGACTTTCAAGAAACGTTTAAGAAGAGACAAACCAAAAGGAAATCTAGTCAAATCACTTTAGAAACATTTAAGAAGAGATAAACTGAAAGGAAATCTTGTCAAATCCCTCAAAAAACATTTTAGAGGAGATGAACCAAAGGAAACTGACAAATTTCTGATTCTAGACAGCAACAATAACTAAACAGCTTTATTTGCCTAGCATAAAGAAACGTTTAAGAATGATAGAACAAAAAGAAATAAGCGAAATCGCATCAAACATGCCTCAACAATTGCTTAGCTGGAACAATTTCTAACGCCAACTGCATTTGCATGATTGCATTTTCCACAGCCAATTAAAGTTCGCTTCGCTTTTCTTTCAAGATCAGTCTCTGATCCCCCTCTCTCACTACTCTCCTCTTCCCCCTCTCTCTGCTCTTCTCTTCATCAACTTGAGTCATTCAACGCGTGCGTCAATCGGATCAAGTGAAAAGTGTGGAAAGCCAAAGGCCAACAAAGTCAGTTCAATTGCGTTCCAGGGCAGTAATTCCATAGAATGGCATTACGTATCGGGTTGCCTCCCCTCTCCCCTCTTTCCAATCCCCTCTTCTTCCCTCTCTCTCTTCTCTGTTCATTCCTAACCCGCTTCGATTGATTTGAACGATCTCCGATTGGAAATCGCTGAGGCAAATGAGTTTCTGATCTGCCAAACAAACGAAAACAAAACCCAAAGACATTAGAGAAGAAGAAGCAGAAGATGAGGGAGAAGAGGGCGCGGAGACAGGCAGAAGAGGGAGCAGTCAAGAGAAGAATGAAACAGAAATTAAAGAAACAGCCCTGATCCCTTGATCCGTGATCCGTGAGCCATGATCTTGTGTCTTTTAGCGGGCACTCGGGGGCTTGAATTACATTTAGATTAAGAGGCCGAGGCCGAGGCGAACAATGGGAAAGAGGGAAAGAGAAGAAGAAGGGGTAGGAGCAGAAGAAATAGGGAGGGTCAGCGCGAACTTGAGACAGGTAGAAACCAAAGAACAATGAGAAATGAAGAAATGAAGTGGAACCACGAAGGGGGCAAGCAAGACAAGTGAGGTAGCAAGGAACGGGGCGCAAGAGAGTGGATAAAATCTAGATAGAAAGAGAGAAAAAGATAGAGAGAGAGAAGGAGATTAAAGAAAAGGGGAAAGAGCGAGAGAGACGTAGCGAGTCAAAGAGTTGCGACGTCAACGCTGTCTGCAGGTGTGCAACGAGACGAAAGCGCATTCAGGCAGCAGAAGAAGAAGAAGAAGAAGCAGCAGAAGAAGAAGAAGTAGAAGAAGTGGAAGAAGAAGAACAGACGAACCAAAGAACAACAACGTCGACAGCATAAAGACGACATCAACATAACATTGCGGCCTGCCTGTCAGTCAAACCGGACTCAACTCAAGTTGCAACCCTCGTTCCGCCTGCCTTGTCGCCCCTCCTCCTCCCCCTCCACAATGTTCAGAGTGGCCAAGAAAGCAACCAAAGTCGTCGCAGTTGCGCTTCGACACTGCACTGCATGGTTGAGGTTGCTTGAAGAATTGCAGTGATCTTATCTGCGTAATTGGGATTCTGCTGTGGTTTCACTTAGACTGTGGTCAGCGCGCTGTGCTGGGCAAGCTTTGTGGGTGGAGCTCGTGTAGATCTTGAGATTGAAAGGTAAATGAGTTGGGTGTAATTCTGTAAAAGGGAAAATCTGTAAAAGTTGAAGAGAGAGGGGAGATTTTGCAGAGTGTGGAATATATTTATAGACGTACGTGTATACGAGATTATTGTATATTCTATATTTATTTCAACTGCTTAAATTATTTACATACAGTGGATATCGATAGATTGATAAACGCAGTTATCGATTGTTATTAAAAGTGATTCATAAATATTACACATACATATGTATGAATGGAATTCACAAAACAAAGAATTTCTTTTTTGCTATGCAATTAATAGTTATCGATAGTTAAGCTTATCTGTTATCAAAAGTTGAATCGATAGTTATATGCCACATTCCTAGACTACACTACTTTGAGTTGCTCTTACATAAGCTATCGATAGCTATATAACCATAAACATAATTAAATTATCGATTTTAGAAAAACACATATAGATAAAATTGTTATTAGTTCATGATGCGCATACTTTATATCTATATTTATAATTAATCGATAATACAATATTCGAATTATGTATATTGGGTATCGATTACAGATATCGATAGTTATGTCTATCTGTTATCTAAAGAGTAATTGCCACTATGAGTTACTCCTGTATAAGTTATCGATGGTAAATTAACAAAAAACATGAAAATAATGCAGTTATCGATATGTAGCTAAATATTGTGTCAGGATGCGCATAGCTAATACCTATTATTAACAGTTATCGATAAAGAGTTATCGATTCATATTATATGTATGTGTAATATTTATTAGGTATCGATAGTAAAACTTATAATTATCATCACCATTTATCGGTTTCTAAATCATGAAGTCTATTTATCGATATCGCCCTTGCGCATTCTCCCATAATTTGTTATCGACTTCTACTTCATCAATGATATTTATCGGTTATCGATATCGATAAATATAACATCGATGACTGTCGGATATCTTTCATAATCTGTTATTGATCAATATTTTATAAATAATGTTTATCGGTTATCGATATCGATAAATATCTATGCTTACCGGTTATCTTCCATTATTTGTTATTGATTAGTATTCTATTTATATTTTATCGATTATCGATAGGAACAGTTGAGCACTATCCTACATTTTCTTCTTCCCCTGTAGTTGAGTGTCTATTGGCAAAAGAAGAACCACTTAAGCAGACCAAAGGCAGCGAAGCTTCTGCGCTGTGTGTGTGCTTGCTGGGTGTGTGTGTGTGCAGGGTGTATTTGTGTGTATCTGTGTGTGCGCCTGCCTGTTGCCTGCTGTTGCTCTTGTCGTCTGCTTGGCAGAGTTAATTATAGGTTGAGGTTTTCGAACCCATCGCAGCTGCAGCAACTGCGTGCAACGTGCAGCAACGGCAACGGCAACTTGCAACTTGAGTCAGCGACAGCCAGTTCCACTGTCGTCGTCGCTGGCAAGGATGCAGCAATCCGGACATGGACGTGGACGTGGACGCGGACGTGGAAACTGAACGTGGGCAAATTGCAGGCTCTATGAAAATGGGATCGGGCTGCGGTTGCGGCAACAGGCGCAGCAGAAAACCGGCAATTCACGCAGCAAGTTGTTGTAATTCGAATGCCCAGAGACAGAGAAAGAGAGACGAGGTGAAGAAGAGATGGAGAAAGACAGAGAAGAGGGGGAGGGAGAGAGGGAAGGAGGCTGTGCAACTCACGCAGCGTGCACAGTTTTTATGGCTCGAGGCAACTGGAGGTGCATGTGGAGCATTAGCAGCGCCTGCTCGGCACGATTAAGACGTCATTTCAGCTGACCCTCCTTCCCCTCAAACAGTTTCCCCTCTTCCCCTTCTCCGCGCTTGCACCCACTCCCCTGTAAGTTCCTCTACCTCTTCAAAGAATTGCTCCAGCGCAGCAACTCAATGGGAATTAAAATGTTTGTTTTGTGCGTGCGTAGCAGCAACAACAATGCTAGCATTACAACAACAACTACAAGAATAAAAGCAGCAACAACAACTAGAACGAAGGCAGCAACAAATACGAGCACAACAGCAGCAACAATAGCAGCAATCACAACAACAAATACACTTGAAATCCGCTCGACGAAACACTTGAGACCGCCCAGCGTGCAGGAGCGGTTCAAAGAGGGGAGGTGCAGGGCCGCAACAAGCAACGTAGAGGGGGGGCTCATGATGAGAGGGGACGGAGCAGAACTCAGCGTCCAGTACATTACCAAAAATAAAGTTCTTTTGTACGTTCTCTGGTCTCTCTCCTTCTCTACTAATTTAATTTCCAATTGCACATAATCCGTTTTCCGCTTTTTCGGCTCTCAGCTTTCCCCTCCCCCTAAGCTCGAGTATTTGTCATAAAATTTGATGCGTAAATAAAAAGCAGAAATATATCGAGAGTACAAAAATGTAGAAATAAGCATGTCCAATGAGGTATAGTGCAGGACAGCAAGATACCCTTTAGAGGGGAAAAGATTGGAGGTTGAATTTAAATAAATTTAGGTTATTTTTTAATTCGTTTTAATTTAAAGCTATCAATTTAATTTATTTAAATTAAATTTGTTGAACTATCGCATCAAAAAGACTATCGCACTAGGATATATAGATAACTATATGTTCCCACTTTGATAGTATTAAAACAACTAATATCAAAGTGGGAATAGGTTTTTTAAAAAAAAGAAAGTTTCCTTTTGTTTATTTTAACTAACCTTTGCCAATACATTTTTAAAGACTTTTTAAACCTAAGAAAGCTTTAACTATCATTTAATTTCGATGAAAGTTGATATCGGCATTACTTTAATTTATTTGATTTAGTTACTTTATTTAAGACTTACTCATTTTATTTTTAATCATTATAATGTAAATGATATTTAGTTCTACAAAGATAAAATTGGTCAAAAATTCATTTAGCAAAATTTTAATGAAAAATAGTTTATAATTATAGAATACTTTTACAAATGCTTTTTGTCTTATTCATTTTACCATAATAGTTTATTATTTAAACTACAACACAACCATACTACTCTCTTTAATTTTCCTTACAGGGTACCTCAGTAGAACGAAGTAAAATAAATTGCTGTGGCAGCTTGTAATTGCCCGAGGGCTTAGGCAACTGTAGGCGACACCTTCGTCTTGTTACATTGCGTGTTTCATTATTGTGGGCTGAGAGAGAGATAGCAAGCGAAAGTGAGAGCGAGAAAGAAACACACACACACACAGTAGTAGAAATAAAATGTTTGTCAGTGACAGGCTCAGTGCAGTCGAAGCATTTGGGAATTATAAGCAATAATTTGAATGGACTGCGGCTTTTTGTTGCTCCACAAACGAAACAGTTTTTGAAATGTGGTCGATGCTCGAGATGTGTTTGCGGTGTCCGAGCAAATCGCTGAAATGAGTTCAATTGATGGATTTGCTCAAGCTGTCGATGTGGAAGGAAGGAGAGATACTAGCACAGGGTATTCAAGAAGATTATGTTTGTTTGAAGTCGGAGAAGGAGAAGAAATATTTTTAAAACTATTAAACTGGCAAATTTATTTGATATGTAAAGGAAAAGTTAAGTGAATAGTTTATTGAACTCACTTGAAGGTCTATGAATATGTCAAATATAACTCTTTGCACTCGAAAATGTTTTCAAGCTAAAGATAGAAAAAATTCTATGCAGATTATAAAACATAATATCAGTTGAACAAGATTGATAAGGAATTTTACAACATTTATTTGGCTAAGTAAATTAATTTGTTTATATAATATAATTAATTTCATTTAATTTTAAAGTCGACTGAATTAGAAATGGAAATTAAATACAAACAATCATTTATACAAATCAATTTAAAATAATTAAGGAAATAAAATGAAATTGTGATTGAAATGCTCAATTCATTTTGATTTAAATTAAATTTAATTTACTTTTACTTAATTTTATTTAATTGCATTTAATATTATTTAAGTTTTTTAATTTCATTCAATTTTTCTTATTTTATTTAATTTAATTTTTTTATATTTTAAAATAATTTTGATTCAATGTCATTTGATTTGGAATCGGGAACTTTTTGGGTTAGAGTCAGTAAATTTCATTTAGTTGTATCAAATTTAATTTAATTTAATTCATTTTAACTTAATTTAGTTTTATTTAATTTATTTTAATTTTTACTTAATTTATTTTAATTTGGGCTCGGGAACTTTTTGAGTTAAAGTCAGCAAATTTCGTTTGTAACTTTAGTTTTATATTATTTGTACTTTAAATTTCAAGGAAATCCATAAAAAGCTATTGTAGAACTTTAAACCCAATGCAGTTTAAGTCAGCTTAATTTAAAGAATTGTACTTTAACTTCCAACAAATTTAACTAAATACATTTCAAATTTTTAAAGTCATTTTCGACACGGAAAACAAACAAAATGTTGCCTGCCAGACAACTAAACTCGATTTGATTTGTTGCTTAATTTAAATTGACATGTGAGACAAGTTCTTTATTTGCAAAGCTCTCCCTTCCGCAAACTGTGTTGCTCTCATTGCCACTCCCACTCCCTCCCTACTCCCTCTCCTCTTCCCACATAGGCATTTCGGGCTTCCTCTTAAATTTGAACTCAATCAATTTGGCAATAGCTTCAATTCAATCCTCATGTGTCGCATGAATAATTCAAGCGATTGTTTTGGCAAACTCCCACTCCCCGTCCCCCCCTCCTCCCCTCAATTTGGCAATTGTCGATGCAAATGCGCCATCTAGCGGTCGTTTCGGGTATTCCCCAGTGCATTCACTTCGTATGTGCAAATCCAGCGAATTCGCTAATTTAATATTTAAACTATTTGCGGGCAACGGGAATCCTCTTGTCGGTCTCGGGGTTCCCCAGACTGAAGTGTTCGAAATTGCCGTTATTCCGTTAAATTTATACTGTAAATGTCAAATTAAAAATGCAATGCTTCTAATGGATTAGCTCGGAGTGTGGCATCATCGCGAGTCGATGCATCAAACAAGCGCAGCAAGAAAGAATAAAGTGAAGGGAGAGAGAGGGGGAAATGGGAGGGAGGGGGAGGAGCCAGGAAGTTGTGCGAAACTTGACCAGTTGGCGAAGGAGCTGCGCCACTAATGTTAGTTCGCAAAACTCTTTGAATAAACAATTTTTTAATCGAATTACAAGAAAAGATGCTGATAATGCGCCAAAGAGGAAGAGAAAGAAAGAGAGAGAGAGAAAAAGAGCGCTTGGTTTTTGAATTTATAGCAAGTTTAAAGTAGAGAGAGGGGGAGCAGAAGGGAAAGATATTATAGAAAGTGCATTACTAAGTACTCTCAATTATTATATAGGTCAATTGGCAAAGGAGTCGATTAGTTCGAATAAATATTTTGGTTAATTTAACCTATTTTCTATTTGTTTTCTAAAATTACAGCTAAGTTTAAGGCTTAAAAAGAGTGACAAAGGGGGGAAGAGTAGGGGAATATCTTATAGGAATCTACATTAAAAAGTACTTTCAATTTTTATATACTTTATAAGGATCAATTGAGTAATGCAACTAAATATTTAGGTCAATTTAACCTATTTTTCTACTTATTTTCTAAATTTAAAGGTCTAGAGTTTTAAGTTCTTAAAGAGTATGCAAAGGTGTTAGAAAATGTAGATGGGAAGATCCAACTTATAGGCAAGTAATTACTAAGCACTCTCAATTATTATATACATTTTTTAATAAGGCATGCAAATGGGAATAATTCAAATGTACCATTAGGTTAATTTAACATATTTTATATTTATTTGCTAAATTTTAAAAATTAGTTTTAAAGCATAAAAAGTAGCTAAAGGGAAACAGTAGGAGAAGATCTTAAAGGAAGTTTGCTATTTGAACAAGTGATCTTAATTATTATATACATCATTAGGCATCAATTGAATAATTCAAATATAGATTTAGGTTAATTTACCCTATTTTTATATTTATTTTCCAAGCTTAAAGTCCGAACTGAGGTTTTACTTTTGGTATTCTTGTAAATCTCAATAGAACACAAAATATCAGTGATGAACAAGAATATATATACTTTACTATATACTGCCACGCCTCCTTCTGCCTGTTACACACATTGTCACAAAGTAAATATACCCCTTTTGTCAACTTTCAAAGGTTGAAACAAAGCTATGAGATAAGGAAGTAAAAAAAGAGCTACTTAGTCGCTTTAGATCTACAGTTACGATCATATAAACACTAGTCTTGCCTCTGCAATTCATAAAGAGATTATAGCACAGTGTCATGGAAACTTCCTCCCACTCCTCAACCGTATCAGGTGTGAAAAGAGTTAGTAAGACTGGGAACAAGTTGGATAATCGCGCCAGTTGTGCCTCAGCTGACCGAAATTTGTTGATGGGCCGCGTATTACGAAATGCCAGAGAAAAATGCCAGACTGGCAAGCGGTTTTCGCGGAAAGCGTTTAAGTGGGAGGGAGACAGAGAAAAGCAGAGCGAAAGAGGGCGCACATATGTAAATGGTGCAGTGGGCGTGGCAATTGTTGTTGGCCTTGCGCAAATTGGCTATGGCAGAGTTGGCTAATTGCGGCCCGAGCGCCGGAAAAGCCAAGAAAATACAGAGCCAGGCCTGAGCTAATACACACACACACGTACTCATACCCACACACACCTGGAAACATACACACACCAGCACACACATACACACACACACACACGCCTGCAAATACAGTCCACAATTAGCCAAATGTATGAAGCAAACGAATCGAGCGCTAAAAATTGGCCAAAATCTTTAGCAGGCAGCGCCTTCTGCCTTCCCTCCCTTCCCACCTATTCCTGGCTGGCCATCAACAATTATGGCCAACAAGCACATTTTGCTAATTGCCAGGCGGGCTGGAGAAGGGGAAGATACAAGAGAGGGGGGGAGGAGGAGTGTGTTAAGACACGTTGGGAAATTAATAATTTTGGTGGTTTAATTTGGCCATTTTACGTGTGCGAAATAACAAATAAAAGCTAAGAAAGCGAAAATGCCAGAAATGGAAATGCTGCAGAGCAGAAGGGAGGAGATGAGGCAGGAGCTCTAGTTCAAGCTGTGGCTGAAGATGAACCTGTAGCTGGAGCAGGAGCAGGAGCTGGAGATGGAAATGCGTTCGCATGTGAAAATGCCGAGCTGTGCGTTTCGCTTGGAAAAACTCGAGGAAATGCGAGTGGAACTATGCACAGGGACTGCATAATGGGATAAGGCAGGGCAGCAAGGGGTTGAAGGGGGGGCATAACTCAGGGGAGAGGGGCAAAAATTGCAGCTGGCGCTCAATTAGTGCGAGTGGCCAAATGATTGAATCGCCTACTAACTCCGCATCGAGTCCAGTCCAGAAACAAACCAAGTCGTATCGAGGCTGCTTCCCTTCTACCTCTATCAACAATATCGCCATCTCTCTCCCTCTCTCTCTCCCTCTTTCTCTCTCTCTCGCCCAAACACATTAGTCAAAGTTCTCTGGCCGAAATGCGTCTAATTTTTGTGCAAACTTTGCTGCAGTCTGCGTTGCCTTGCGCCTCAATGCATCCAGCTTCGAGTCCAGCTGCAGCTCAGGCAGCTCCTGTTGGACTCCTGTAGGAGGAAACCTCTCTCTTCCCCCCTCTCTCTCTCTCTTACTCCCTCTCTTTCACTCTTAGTCCCTTCTTTCGCCTTCAGCTCTTTTGTTTGTCCATCCTGCTGTGCCACAAATCGCATTTGATGTGTAGTTCTGCCTTGTTCGGTTGAGTTGAGGTTCGAACTGGAGAGCTATTTAGGCTTTAAGGCGTGTGTGTGTGAAGCGAACAACAGGCGATAGTTTGTTGTAGTCCATACTTTCGCATGACATATTTTTTTTGTTCATATTATGTATTATCTAAATAACAATTTATCGGTTGTTTTGCGTTTGTATTGCTAGACCTTTCTGTTATTATTTGAGAAAATTTTGCTAGAATATTCCCATCATTAACTTTATTTGTTTTATGCGATATATCAAAATTTATTGTTTGCGATAGATACTAATTAATCAAACTATCGAAATACTTTTTGATTATGGTTGTGAAGAATTTGCTTTAGCAATTCCATATATATAATTGTAAATTTTGGGCGTCATCTACACGAATTATCTTTTTTTTTTGCGAAAGTTTTGCGATAGTATTGTTGATACGTGCAAGACTTCTTTGTTATTATTCTAGGAATCTTTACTACAATATATCCATCTTAATCATTGTACAATATCTGTTGGAAAATGAATTGTTTATTCTGCTATAGTATTACTAATTGGTCAAACCATCAAAATACTTTTCCGTTATTTTTAAATATCTGTGTTCGTTTTGCACTATGTCTATATAATTACTTCTCGTTTGTTTTGCAATAGTTTGACGATAGTATTGTTTATTAATCAAACTATCGCTTTGCTCTAATGTTCTCATTTTAATCATAGATCGTTTTGTGCTATATCTATAAACACAATGTAAATATTTTTGTTTGCTTTGCGATAGTTATGCCTTACTATCGGCACACACTGAAAGCCGAGGCTGCTCAAAGCACTTCTATTCGAGTTTGGCTTAAAGCTTAAGTTTGCCTTTGAGAGTGTACTAATTTTGCTGTCTTCAGCTTGGTAATTGACGAAGGGATACCCTGTAATACTTTGGCAACATTAATATTCATAGAAAATTTTTAAGTTATACTCATAATCTATAGTAAGTATATTATTTAGAGTTTGTTTTCGTTTTTCGTATATAAATATATTTTTTTATTATTTACAGGGTATACAAAATGTATATACACCAATCAATCTTTGTGCTAGCTTAACAAAAAGCCAAATCGTGTTGTTTTAGGTCTTCTACTTTCACACTGTACAAAAAATTCCACTTTTACAGGGTATGCAAAGGTCTATAAAGCCTATTTTATTGGAAGATATGCAAAAGGCGCCCAGATAAAATTTATTTTATATGCGCAAACTGGTACAAATGTTATATTATAGTAATTTACTTTTTACAGGGTATTCACGAGTCTCTACTTACTGCTATGCAAAAATATAAAAACCAGGAACTGCCTTACGGTTGCTTAATTTCTCCCAGCCAGACACATTTGGACAGACTACACGCATATTGGACCATCAAATGGCCATTTACAGGGTATATGCGAGCGAGTCGTTCGGGCCATTTGTGCCTGGCCAAATTGTTTTGACTTGTCCGCATTTGTCTGCGGTCAATACAATTTTTGGCACGCCCAGGCCAAATTAATTAACTGCAGGGCAAAGAGGAGACTAGAGGGGAGAGGAAGGGGTGTGGGGAGTCAGACGACATGTGTGCAACAAGCAGAAGGCAATGAGCAGTTACCGTTATAAGCCGCCTTGACATGCTGCAGCAGCAACGGCAGCCAAACGAGGCGCAGCTGAGGCTGACAGCGCCGAGACTCGTTCGGGGAGTTTCCACTTCTGCTTGGAGAGAGACACTCCAGGCCAGTCTAAGTGTGTGTGAGTGTGCGTGTGTGTGTGTGGAGGACTTGTTTTTGGCTTGTGGCTGTGGCAACTTTTGGCGACTGCAACTGCCTCAAATGTGCCGTTATGTGACCTCATATGTGGCCAAGGCACACAGAGCAACGAGACAAGCAAACAGCAGGCAAAGAAGGGGAGAGCAGAGGAGAGGGCAGGGAGTAGCAGAAGGGAAGAGAGAGAGAAGAGAGAGAGTGGGGGAGAGTGAGAGGAAGAGATGTAGCTGAGAGTCGCTTCTCTGTTATTGATACCTCAAGTTGGTCAAATTGCCCCATGCGATACGCGATCGCGCCAATTGAGCAACTTGAGCCGGCATCGCCAATGTGAAAGTGGACAAACACACACAAACACACACACACGCACACACACACACGTACACACACAAAGCAAGCAGCCACGAGCCGCCAATCCGCGCAATCCTCAAGAGCACTCGCTGCCGCCCGGTGGCAAACAGCAGCTGCAACTTTGCCCAGGGTTATCAGCCAAAGTGGAGCGAGGAGTATTAAAAAGGGTTTGTAGGGGCAGAGAGGAAGTGAAGAAGAAAGCTGGACGAGAGTGTGCTGGGATGAGGACTACTGAGTAGCTGGAACTAGCTCTAAATTGAAGATGATGACAATAGTTAAATATATGAAGGATTAGGGAAGAAGAAAGGTTGAATAAAAGTCACTTAATGACGGCTGAGAACCATGTTAATGGTTTAAATGCAACGAACTTAGAAAGAATTCGATTGAGTTTGGAACTTTCTCTTTAAAGTAGGAATGCAGAGAGATGTACTTGAAAAATATATGTATGTGTATTTTACGGCCTAAAACTATTTCAAGTATTATGTAAAAAAGGTTGCATAGTTTTTGCAATTGTAGAAGATTTTTTTAAGAAAGAAAGCCCCAAAGGAAAAGAAAGAATTTTCAATGAACAGAAGAAAAAGATTTTTATAAAATCAAGTCTAGATGGAGTGCTATTTTTTTTTTTTATTTAAAGTCAACAGTCAATCTTAAAAATAAAAAATAAGAATTTATTAATGATAATGAAAAAACCCAAATAAGAAGAAAACAATTTACTTTAATTAAAATTTATTAAATTAATATTAAATATACGATATATTAATTATAATATTATATATGTATATAACGCGTTGATTATATTGCTTAAGAATGCGCTTCAGAATTCAAACAATCGAATCGGCTTGAGATTTTGAACGAGAATATATATAATATATAATAGTATATATATATTTACTTTCTGGAGTCTCCTTCTGCCTGTTGCACAAATTTGCACAATGTTAGTTAATTCTTTTTTTTACTACAGGTCGAAGGGTATAAACTATAATGAAAGTGAGCTTGGCTTATTTGTTAATGTAAGGAAAATGTTAAAAGTAATTTTTTATCTTAATATATATATTCAATAAAATAATTATCTTTACAGAGAGAATGCTCAATTTTGCCTAAAACATTAATGAGCTTATTAAAATCATGTCAAAATATGCAGTAGAAATATAAATATAGCCATATATTAACTGATTTAAGTGTGAAATATGTAAATAGATTAAAGAATAGGTATAAATATAAATATATAATTTAAATAATATATGCATACTTTTAATTACAGTGAAGAATAGAGAATACATTACACGCACCTCAAATTCTAATTTAAGAACCTCAAAGACAACCTCAGTTTGTCTTTGCTTTGTTGCTCAGTGAAACTCTTTGTAAATTTCAACTTGTAGCAAAGCAGTTAGATTGGGTATACTATTCCCCCTTCCTCGCTCCCCACTGAGTCCCCTTCCTTGTGCCCTCATTTCCCTGTCTGCTCTTCACTCTCCCTCCCCTTCAACTTTGTAAACACACCTTCTGCGAGCGAGAGCTGTAAAAACTCGTGAGGTTTCACGTGCTGTGTGAAATTTTTGGCAAGTGGGAAACCCCTCAATGAGTTTAATTGGCTCCTCAATTTAGCTGGAAGGGGGAAGGGAAGAGGGGTTACACCCACACAAGGCTTTGGGGGAGTCAGTCAGTCAGCTTTTTCCCTTTCTTGGGGGAATTCTCCCGCTTCACTTTGATTGTTCTTTTCACTTGTTTCTGCACCTGGTGACCCTTTTCTGTGTTTATTGAAATTTGATTTTGTTTATGCAGGGTGCAGTGAAGGGGGGGGGGGTTAAATTGGGCAGGGGGAGGGGGCTGAGATTGTTGTGCTTTGCCGTTTGTCTTGCGAGTTCTAAACACTTTTTCCCTCCCTTCTCTCTCTGATGAGTTCGCCTCGGGGTTCTACCTGCAGGCGATGACCCTCAACCCGCGCTGTCAAGTCGTGGCTGCACCCTCGACCCCACGACCTTAGCCTGGCCAAGAAGTCAGCGAAGCAGCACGACGTCTCCGACTCCGTCTGCGTCCAGCTCAACAAGTTCCTGTGGCACTTCCTGTGTCCCCTTGGCGCTGTGCTTACACAGCTGTTGCTATTGTTTTATAGAGCAGCAGAAGGAGAGAGAGATGATAGAGTGAGAAAGGGGATAGAGAGGGGGAAGGGGAGGGGAAGGTACTGGCTCATGTGTGTGGAGGAGGGTTGAACGGTCGCTCGCCGCGACTGTGGGAATTTCTCAATTGTTGCATGCTTAATAATTGCTATTGTTGGCTTCTTCACCTCGCGCCAGGAGAGAGAAGAAGAGGAGGGGGAACAGCAGCGAGACGAGGGTGTCGTCTGCGCAATTGTGCGTAACTCGTAATGTACTCTCGTGTGCATGTGTGTGTGCGTGTGCGTGAGTGTGTGCAACTTCATTTGCGGTCATTCAGTAAATAAGTCGGCGAGTGCCAAAGTCGACTTCGAATTTCAATTTGAATGCGAATTTGAACTCGGCCACGCTTTGCACTAGCAGACTGCCTAGACCCTTCTACACTCTCTCCCCTCTTTCCCCTCTCTTCTCCCTCCCCCTTTACTCCCCTTTTGCCTCTCATACTTCCTCCCTGCTCCCTTTGATTAATTGCCGTCTGCGGTCGAATCAACTTGAATTATTCCGACTGCAGACTTGACCCCAAGCTAAAGTTGTGGGATTTGTAACAAGTGGCAAAGAAAGGCAGCGAAAGGGGCGTGGCATACGCACAGCTGCGGCTCCACGCATAAACCGAATAAGGTGTGACCTCAGGCAGAGTTACCAACGCACTCTTAAAGGGCTCAAACTGACGTTAAATTTGTAATTATAAAATCATTTGTCGAGGCTATCGATTTCTTTTATGACTTGGAAAATTAACTGTTAACTTAGCTTTAATCTAAAAATATTATTAATATTTTTTAAATATTTGTAAAGTATTTTTTATTAAAGAAAACTCTGTTACGGCACTTTCACTGCGGCGCATCTGAGTAACCCCTTTTAGTGCAACAATTTGACGCACTCTTGCTGTGAATAATTTGTTAATTTATACAGTTGATATATCTCCCCTATAATACAAGATATAATGCAAGATTAACCCCACTCAAAGTTACCTCAACATTTTCATAGTTCAAAAAATATACAATCTCTAATTTGCCAGAGAAATTTTCAGCGCCAAACAATTCAAAAAAGGTCAAACACCCGCAAGAAAATGCTGAGAAAACCTGCAAGAAAATAATGAAAATTTTTGAGCGATTCAAAACCGAATCAAGGGGAGGCGCCATTAAAAAAGCATCAACAAGTGAAAGATTTTCCAAGCGGGCACGCCAATGTCATTACCAAAGGGTCGCCATATATCTCTCTCTCTACATCTCTTTCTCTAGCTGCCTCTCACTCTCACTTGAGAAGGGGAGCAACCTCGGCCACTTAGAGGAAACGACAAACTTCCTTTTGCAGCTGAATGTGGCAGCGAGACGCGACTCTCGGGGCAGATCTCTTGTAATTATCAGCATGATAGCAAAATTTGTAGACCGATAATTATTTTCCCACTATTTGAGCGAGAGAGAGAGAGAGGGAGGGGGAGGGAGGGGGGCAGGAACTCGATGGCATACAATATAATTAATAACATGAAAAATACATAATGAAATTATTATCGTGCTGTAATGTGAAATGATTATCTTGCAGGCAAGTGAAGAGGGCTGGCGAGTAAGTGTGTGTGTGTGACTGTGTTTGTGTGTGTGTGTGTGTCTGTCTGTGTGTGTGTGTGACGTTAGTGTGTGAAGACAGCGCAAGACAATGGAGCGAGCGACTTGAACTCGAGCTCGAGTTTAACGCGCATCGAAATGCCATTTGAGGCAGGTACGGGAAGCAAGGGCAGGCCTAGACCAGTGCCAGAGGCGTCTGCAATGGGGGTAAGAGAGCAAGGGAAATGCTGAAGAGGGGGGGTAGAAGCAATAGAGTAGAATGAGGGAGGAACGAGGGAAAAACGAGGGAAGAATAATAGAAAAATTAGAATAAGAATATTTTTTTTCTCTGCTACTCACTTTGATGTTAGTATTAGATTGACCCCCTTGCAGCGCCGCCACTGCACTCTGCACTAGGGGATAGGTCAGTTACAGTGGCCTCGCCAGGCTATGCAAAGCGTCATCATGTGTGCGCCGATCTGAAGCGTAACGAGGCGACTTTGAAACGGTTTCCAGTTGCCGTTTGCGGCTTGCATTTCCCGACAGCCAAGACTCCCTCGCTATTTTCCCCCCTTCCCTTGCCACAGGTCGGCAGTCTCAATTTCTGATGATGACTGGCTGAGCGCTTCGCAGTTATGTCAGCATGTCAAGGAAGGGTGGGAAGGGGGAGAGAAGGGCAGCGACTTCAGTTCACTTTGGGCGTCTTCAGCCAAGCGGAAGTTGATTTATTTGTCTCTACGCTTTGGTGAGAGAATTCTCCACATTGTTCGCCAGCAACACCTACACACCTGCAAGGGAGTACGAGAGTGTAAGAGGGGAGGGGGAGGGCAACCAGTTGAAGGCGACTTTTCTACTTATTTTCCATAATTTGAGGCGATGCCGCCAAGGAAAATTGTTCGAGCGGAACTTTTCTTTTGCCCGCCGGCGTGGGTTGCTCATAAAATTAAGAAATATTTGTAATAATTAGCTCAACTTGCAGGCCTTCTTTCCCTCTACCTCTCCCTCTACCTCTGCCTCTCTCTCTTTCTCTTTCACTCTCTCTCTCTTTCCTTTTCTCCCTCTCTTTCTCTCTGGTTACCTTGGCAATTTAAATTTTAATTTCCATTTCATTTTGGGCGCAGACAAACCGCAAAAGGTTGTCGAACAAGTCAGCAAAATTATCGAAACGCAGCAGGAAAAATCGAAAACTGAAAAACTGATTTCAAGAGTTTTGTCAAAAAATGGAAATGCGGGAAATGGGGAAAAGCACAACAACAACAATAACAATAACGGGAGCAGCAGCAACAGCTGCAATTGGCCAAATCGGCTGAGATTGAGCCAAAGTGAAGGTAAGTTTCTTATGCAGTCCCCCCCCCAACCCCTTCAGTTCCCTTTCTCCTTTCGTTTCCCTCTCCTCTCTACCCCTCTCTCTTTCACTCCCTCGCTGTGCCTCCTTCTGCTTCTTCTTGCATTTCGCTGGCCATTCGGAAATTCATTTAGCTTTTGTTGCTGCTATTTCTTTCTTCTTTTTTTTCATTGCTCCATTATACTCGGGCATTTTCCTTTTCTATTTTTTATAAGCATTTTTCAATCGCATTTCGATGCGCATTTTCATTTGGGGTCAAGAAAAATCCATTAGCAGTCAGTGGAAGTTAAATAGAATCCATTAGCTGCTGCCGTTGCTGCCGTTGCTGCTGCTGCCTTTCTTATTTGCTGTTGTTGCTTTTGTTACCATTCCTTGTGTAGGTGTTGTTGTTGTTGTTGCTGCTGTTGTTGCTGCTGTTGTTGCTGCCTTGCCTGCTACAGCAAATTGTAATAAAGCTTGTGCTCTTGCTAGGCTGGCTTGTGCCGGCCCTGGCAAAAGTAAAAAGCACCGAGCAGTGCCAGGCGCAGCGCACACAAAAATACAAAAAAAAGTGAAAGAACCTCGCTCGGCACCGCTCACGCAATGGCTAAAACGCCTACAAGACCCGCACTCTCTCCTCACACACCCCCTTTACTGTCTACGCACTCCTGCTGCTGCCTGGCATTAAACTGGGTTTGCCAACTGAATTTAACCTTAATTTTTGTCCATTCACAACTCGTTTGCAGGGCGTGGCAGTGTCTCTGGTTGTCCTTAGTTTGGAAATTGTTTTATTTTTGAATTTCTAATGCAGTTTCATTTAAATTTTACTTAGTTTTTGCCAAAAATTTGTGCAAACAAAAAATTTTCAACTTCTCTTGTGCCTCTGCAAGCTTATTGTTGCCTGCTTTTAAGCGCACAATCTTAAATGCGCCAAAAGAATAATAAATTAAATAAATTTTAAAAACCTTTTAAAATGGTTTATAAAATATTCAATAATTTTAGTATTTAATTTTTAAATACTTTCTTTAAATTTAAAAATATATTTTTTATGCTAAAACGCAACTTTAAACCATATTTTATGTATATTTATTTCGGCAGCAAATTGAAATTTTCTCTCTGCATTGCAAATCAACTTTACAGGCGTGCAACGAAAATATTTATTGCTCGACATATTTGGAGCATGTGGAAGCTATTTACGGACTGCATGCCAAGTGCGGAGCGCTTCACTTAAAGAAGAAGTGGCGCACAGAAGGAGAAGGAAGAAGAATCACTTAAAGCGAACTCTATCATTGCGCTGAGGCCCTGCGGCCGGAAGCGGCCGTGCCTATGCAGGAGTTTGTTGTGTGTCAGTTGGCAAACTGCTCGACTCGACTCGAGTCGTTTCTGCCCTGACACCGTGACTTGCAGTTCTTCTGCAAGTGCTAGTGGGGGGGGTTAAGGAAAATCTATTAACCTCCAGTGACATGTAACACACACGCACACTCGCACACCCCCTCACACACGACCCCCTCTAATGTGACACAATGCATATTTATGGGCTGTCGATGGCGTGTCCCCGCTAGCTGGGGGGTGTGTGTACTGGCTGTTTGCTGCAGCAGCTGAAAGTACGCAACACTTTTTGTAAGCTGCAGTTCAGCCTGGCTTGTGTCTTGGCTGCGTAAATCAAATACCACTGCATACTTTTGCGCTCAATTGATTTACCGTTTACAGCGAATTTTCAATAAGCGCTGCAAAGTATGCAATACAAATTTGGTGTATTCTTATCAGGTTGAACGCCTCCTGGTTTTTTTGAAAAATCATTTTTAATTTCGGGAATTGTAGTTCGATTTTGAAGATTTTGGACTTATTTGAAAGGTAATTGAAGAGTCTTTATAACTTAATTTTTACAGATTTTTATATGCACAATTAGTTATTGAAAATCTTAGTAAAAATGAAGAAATGCAATCCTTAAGGAAATATATGCAGACAAATTAGTTAAGCTATTATTAAAAAATTTTAGAATTAACTGCTTTAATGCCTAATAAAAATCCATTAGAACTCTTTAATAGTAAGCTATAAATATATAATTGTTGAAGAACGAAGCCATTGGAAGCGCGTAAAGTCGAGCAAAGTTACAGAAGGTGCTTATTTTTCAAAAGAAAACTTTGAATTAGACTCCTCACATGTGCCGAGTGTGTTTACTGTACATAAATCAAAATCAATTGTACTGCCTGCCCCCCAAGCCAAGGCAAGCTGAGCTTGCGTTTTCTTTATCGCGCACACAGTACAGAGAAAATGGCCAGCAAATTATTGCAGAACAATGCGAAATGCAGAGTCCTCTAATGGAGTTTCCCTTTGCATTGGGAAAAAACTCTGCGTGTGTGTACGACGGCAGCTTCAAATATGCGCACTCACTGCCCAGCAGCTGTCAGCAGGAGAGCCGAGTGAAGTGGAAGTTGAAGAGAGGAACAAAGGGAAGAGGGAGGGGAAGCTGCTGCGAGGATGTGTGAGCGCATTTAACGCATTGTCCTTTTAGCCATATTGATGATGATGCCAAATGACACCGAATGGCAATGGCAACACCGTGGTAGCAGCGCTCTGCCAGTGGCAAGGATTTCGCTATCACTTGCATGAGCCACCCGTTGCCGCGCTCCCCCCGCCCTCCGCCTCTCTTGTCCCTCTTGCTGCCTGCGTGTGTTGTCACAGTTGTTTCATGTTATGTCGCCATTATTTCGTGGATTTTTGGCTGCTTTAGCATTTCACTTTGATAGTCTGGCGAGCAAAAAAAGCGCCACAGCATCGTCGTGCCATCTTTTCCCCCCTCTCTCCCCCTTCTCTCTTCCCTTCTCGCTGTGTCTCTTTCGTGCTGCTGCTGTTGCTTAGCTTGGCTGGTAGCTTTTGCTTTATCTGCTGACAGTCATAAGTTTTGCTTTGCTTTCCATTTTTATTTCATTTATAAGCGCCCGCCTTCTGCCACACACACACACGTATACAGACAGACACATGCTTGCGTTATCCTTGCGTCCACGCTGCCTGCCACTCGCTATTGCTTTCTCTCTCTTTCTTGCTTCCCCCGCGCGTAACTCATCAACGCGCATATGTTCGCTCGTTGTGCCTTGGCTTTGTGCCTGTCTCTGTGTGTGTGTGTGTGCGAGTGAAATTTATTTTTATTTGCCACATTTTGCTACGCTTTCTTCTCCCCTTCTCCCCTTTTATTGTTGCTTTCCTGTTGCTGTTTCCGTTTGTTGTAAATTTTAGTGGATTATCCGACGAGTTGCTCCCGTTTTCAGCTGCTGCTTCTCCTGCTGCTGAATTTATTCAAACTTCACTAAACACAATCAATTTACGAATTATTATTATACTCAGTCCTTCCTCCCCCCTCTTTCCCCCTCCCTGCTTTGAGCTCTCGAGTTGTCGTCGCGATTTGTTGCCTACTTTTGTGCGCTCTGCTTGTGCCTCCTTCGCTTTTATTGCATTTGCTACGCCTGAGCCCACTGTCCAAGCACTTTACGCTTATGATCTGACTTGCTGCCCCACCTCCTAACTCCCCTCCTTCCTCTCACTCCTTTCCCCCGCTCTTTCTTCTTCGTTTGGGCTCATTTGCTAGGCCGTGTTTATGATTTCCATTTGCTGAGGCCGCCGCCGCTCGTCATATGTGCGCGGAGGCGGAGCGGAGGCGTGGCCGCAAGCGGCTCAGTGTAATTACCACTTAAATCGTGGCACGCCCCCCTGTCTTCGTCTCCTTATCGCACACAAAAACAATGCCCAAGTGTAATCATAATAAATAATAAATAAATTTTATTGTTTAATGGATTCCAGTTACACTTGCTGAAGAGTTCGCCCTCTTTGCCCCCTTTCCCTCTTCTACTCCATCTTATTCTTCTTATTATTATTGTCGCTATATACTTGGCTATTGTTGTTGTTGTTGTCGACGGCGTCGCCACTGGCATTAGTCACACTTTATTTATGAATTATGATACACTTGCCAGGACGACGCGACGCTCGAATGGGTTAGGCGAGCATGTTGGCTATGGCAGGGCCTTGGGAATAGTTACCAATATCGTGTATTTTTCATAGTACCAAGCTAAGTTTGAACTACACAAAACGTAATAGAATTTTATATTATTTCATAGGAAAATTTTGTGGTATTTTATTTATATTATGAAAGGCAAAATATGAAAAGAGAAAATCAAAACTTGCAGAAGTTGCTCAATCAGTTGTTATGCTCATGACTATACTTAATTCATTTTTAGTAATTATTTTAATATATTTAGTTTTATTAATAATATTTCATTTATATGGTAAAATATTATTTAAATGGGGTAGCGCTAAAGGGACTTTTAAAAGGAGCTCTCTGAGAGCTATAGTTGATGTTGATTTGCTACTAAATATTTTTAACTTAGTTGATACAGGAAAAATGTTGAGTTTCCTTTTGATTATCCGCTTTTCTGTTGCAAATTATTTATTTTTAATATTTTTAAATATTTTATTACTAATAAATAAATATTATTTAATCTTTTGCACTTATTTTCTTTACTCCTATACATTTCAGATTTTTTATTATGCCCAAAACGTTGATGAATTTATTTATTTTGTTTATTTATGTTTAAAAATATTCAGATTTGTAAGGGAATGCTTAATATAGCTTAGATTACTTGAAAGATATGTAGTTATAAATATAATATGGATATATATATATATATTTGTATACTTTATTATTTGTTAATAAAAAAAAAAAAACTCTTGCTCAATCCACAGCAAATTTGCCTAGTCCCTTCCAATTGCCTTCGTCGTCCATCTTGCAGCGTATCCGTTCGTCGCCTTTGGGCAAACTATTTCCGCATATTAATGAATTTATTTCAATGCATGTGTGTGTGTATGTGTGTGTGTGTGTACTTTCGTTTTATTGTTGTGCACGGCGCACTCAAATTTGAGTAATAATGATTTATTGTCTATTAGCAGCTAATTAGACTTAAAAGGAGGCCATCAAAAGGCTTAGCCCGTGGCTACTGAAAAACTAAGCGATAAGCAGTGAGAGTGGGAGAAAGGGAGAAGAGGGGGGGGGAAGACATAGTTGACTTGCTCACGAATTGCTTTGAACTCGTTTCGTGCCATTAGGAAAGCGAAAGCTCCTCAAGCGAAAAGTGCAATTAGGCCAAGAAGCAGCAGCAGCTGAAGCAGCTGAAGCAGCAGCCACACGAGCCGCATCCGAAAGGGGCAACCGAAGCAGGCGAGGCAGCATCATTCGAGCTGGCCAATTTCACAAAGCCCTGCCCAATTAAACTAATGCCCAAGCCAAATGTGCAGGCAACATTTACTCAGACAAGGATCCCTCCCACCCCCTCGTCCCTCCTCCCTGGCTAGGCCTGCGCAGAGTTGCTGCGAATATTTGCAATAGTATCGCATCGAGAGAAATTAATACATCATCAAATAGAAGTAAGCCCCAAAGTTCCAGCCGGTCACATAAATAAATAATGCCTATTTATGTTTATTACGGCCATAGCTGCCGGCGACTTGCAGACGGCTACAGCCGGAGACAGAGAGAAAGAGAGAGAGTGAGAGAAACCAGATGAAGGAGAAGGTCAGAGAAACCCAAAGCCGATGCCGATGACGATGCTGAGACCGAGACCGAAGTCGTTTTCCATTCGCCACATGCACTGCGAACTAAAGTCGAGTGAGAGGTGGCAATATGAATATAAGACAAGGTTGTACATGAAAGAAAGTCTTCTTATAGAGGAGAAGAGATTATTTTTTATCATTTGAAACTTTGTTAAGGATTAATAGAGAGATGATATATGGGAATAAAGTATTCTGCATCGGGCAGAAGGTCCTTCTGCCTGGCATGGAAAACCAGAAATCAGCATCGAGCAAAGTCTGTCTGTCTACCTGCCTTTTTTTATGTCTGTTTATCTGCTGTCTGTCCGTCTGTCTGTCTGTCTGTCTGTCTGTCTGTCCGTCTGTCTGTCTGTCTGTCTGTCCGTCTGTCTGTCCGTCCGTCTGTCTGTCCATATGTCTGTCTATCTGTCTGTCTATATATCTGCCTGTCCGTCTGTCCGTATGAGACCTTAGATCTCAGAGACTATTAAAGCTAAGGCTTCCAAATTTAGTACCAACATAAGTTTTTATTGCACGCAGATAAAGTTTGTTTTAGAATTCGACTACGCTCTTTTCCGCCCACATAAATAAATAAAAACCAAAGGTAATTTGAATGCAGTACAATTCATATTTGAAGAACACAAAACCTTTCAACGCATCAGTGATTTCTGAAGATTTGGCTGCGATCGGATTGTTAACATAGAGTATATAAAAGACTTAGTTTAATAAGCTACTCATTTCCTAACCGCTCCCTGCAAAGTATGCAACATAAAGTATGCTAAACATAAAAGGGACTTATTTATGCAATAACTTTCTTTCCATGTCGTTTTTTCATTCACATTCTTCACCTTTCCTTAACTAACTATGCAATTTTTACATAATTTTCTTCTTATTGTCTCCACATCAAAGCTACCCTAATCTTCTTTCATTTCCCTTCCAACACTTCTTTGCTTAATACTCTACAATTGAATTATTTTAAAAAGTACTGCACTTTCTTGCAGTGTATTGTTATTCATAACCTTATTTGGCTACGGCAGCTCGGGCTGTGCAAATGTGGATCCGGTTAGTCCTACAATTGGATTAGCATTTCGCATTGTTGGCCAAGAGGGCAGAGTGCGGCTCTCTATATGTATGTGTGTGTGTAGGGGAAGGATTGAGAGGCAGAGTGGGAGAAGGAAAGAGAGAGAGGAAGCGGGGAGAAGAGGGAGCTCTACGACAAGTTGAGCCCAACAAATGCAGCAGGGCCTTTTTGCCCGGCAGAGTTGACATTGCTTTTTATATACGCCATATTGATAGAGTTGCCCCATTCGAATGGGGTAACCCTGCTGAGCACGTGTGGGGTAATGTGTGCAAGCATATGTATGTGTGTGTGTGTGTGTGTGTGTGAAGTGTCATGTTGGCTAAATGTTTGGCAAATCCTCGACGCGTCGCAGAGGCAGTTGAAGTTTACGATAAATGCCGCCAGCTCGAGGGTAGTTTAAGGATCCATAATGCCCACTAAATATTTCAGATTTCCCCCATACGGCAAGTCGTTGAAGGGGGTGTAAAAGGGAAGGGAGGGAGGGGGGTGCTGGCTCTACCTGTGCAGAATTGGGACTTATGCAGGATTGGCCTTAAAGGGATAACAGCGGATGCGGCCATTGACTTCCCTCCCTCCCCACCACGTGCCCTGCTTCAATACAGCCAAATTGACAAACAAGCCAACGTGCCTCCCTCTGCTACCTCTTTCTTCCTCTCTCCCCCTGTCCCCTCTCCTGGCTGTGCCACCAAAATGAAGCTCATCAGTGGCGCGGCTCACGTGAAAATCGCGCGACGCGTCTCGTTTCGGAAAAGCGTTTTAATGCGCGCCGAGGCGTCCAAATGCCAAAGCCAAACACAATTTCATTGAGTTCCGCTGGCGTTACGGAGAGGCAGCATCCCTCCCCCCCTTCCCCCTCGCACTCCGGTACCTGCGCTTGCCGCAGGCACTTGGCACGGTAACTGGAGCCGCTTTTTGGAGCCTAAAATCCCGTAAAACAGGTGACAGCGAAGAGGGCAGAAAGTGGGCAGAAAGAGAGAGAGAGAGAGAGACAGAGAGAGAGTGAGGGGGAGAGAGACGGGGAGAGGGAGGGAGAGGTGAGGGTAGAAAGGTGTGCAGGTGGGGCAGCGCGGGGCTTAGCGCCGTAGCAGCTGCGTCGCATCGTCCGGCAGAGAGCGTTGCTCTAATTGACTTTACTCGCATAATGCCGTTTTCCGGCCGTGTTTAAGCGTCATCATATTACTTAACTTGCCATACACACGTACACATACGCACACACACGCACACACACACAGGAGCACACAGACTGGCGCACTTCACATTGAGTGTTTGCTGCGTGTGCATCGCGTGTGTTATTCGAATCGCAGCCGATCGAATTGCTCGACACTTTTCAATACACTCACCACGTGGCGTCAAAACGAACGAGCGGAGCATTGGCAGAAGGGAGAGTGGAGAGTAGCGAGATCTAAGTGGAGAGCTGCAATATATCTCATTACAGAGGGTCTCCTTTCTGCTTCAAGTCTACCAAATCATTTCAAACAGAGGAAACAATTGAGTAGAAAGAGAACTAAGTAGAGAGAGAGCTGACTGGAGACAATTGAGTAAAGAGAAGGTTAACTGGAGAAAACAGAGTGTAGAGAACACTCAAAGAAAGCTGCAAGTACAACTCTCCAAGGCTTAAACAATATCCGCTTCCATTTCCACGCCTACTCAAGTCAAGCAAAACCCACAACGAAGTCAAACCCGCGAGCTCAACTCAACTGAACCCAAGAATTTGAAGAGAAAAAGGGAAGCAAGGAGTAAGAAACCTGTGAAGAACCCTCGCCAAACGGATTACCCCATCCTGCAAAAAGAAAGGAGTCACCAGCAGAAAACAATTCCTAAGGACATGCGGAAACGGAAAGCGTCTGCAATTTGAAACTAAGTGAGTTATTCCCTGTGGACGCTGAATTTATTGGCTAAATATTTTGAGTACTTAACTCCATGAGGGTCGCACTTCTTGGTTGACTTTCAAAAGGGTTGAAGTGCTGTTTGCAATCTTTGAATTGCCGTATGAAAAGTATGAAAATAATAGTGCATAATCTCATTTGAAATCGAGTTGGGAATTGCATTTCATTTAGCTTATCTCGCTGCTATATCTATTATGGCTTTTGCTTAGTAAACAACACTCAAATATTCCCTTTTTCACTCACACACCTTGGGCAAACAGCTGCTGAGCTCGTGATCCTCAAGCGATTGTTCTACCAAGCTTTCTAACATGGTTAAGACATGTGTTAGGGCATTTTAGCTGCAGCTTTGTGTTGTTTCCGTCCTCTCTCTCACTCTCTCTCTCTCCTTCTCTCTTGCACCCTTTCTCTCCCTGTTTTTCTGTTTAGTTTTTCAATTCAATTAAATGCGTTCCACATTTTGGGCTCAATTGTTGTTTACTCACTTGCAGAGGAAGCGGGAGACAGAGGGAGAGAGATGGAGACAGGGAGAGGGAGTCAGTTAGAGACAGGGAGAAGGAAAGAGAGGGTGAAAGAGAGATGGACAGACAGAAATCAGTGCAGTTTACTTGTATACGTTATACTCATTGAAGTGTTAGAGTTGTGGGTATGTGAACAATATTAGAAAGAAAGATTCAGAATACAATATAATTTGCCGAATTTGAATTTGATTTTCTTGAAATCGGATGATCTTGTTATTTATATACAATCAAATAACATTGTTGCTAGGTAAGAGTAGACGTTGTTACATTAAATCCGTCGAGGATGGTTACCGTCATTTAACCGAAATATATCGGAAAAGAAAAAATCATATAAAATAAAAAATCAAATTGTTCTTTTTTTAATTCCTTGACCACGAGCCAGGTGCAATGGTTTAAAAAACAAAGGTAGCCAAAACTCTAAAACATAATACAAATATTTATACCTATTCTATTTATGTAATACTTAAATACTTCTTTTCTCCATGCAAAGCAGCCTCATACAACTTTGACAATTACTTTAGATTATTTCTTATGAAATTTGATAAGTTTCTACCTTACATTATGTTCTACTTTTCTGTGATGAAAAACTTGAATTTTTCTGTCTTCTTATCCCAAATCCTTCCAAGCAATTTAGTTAATACTAAAGTTTGTGCTATAAAATTTGGTATTCATATAGATTTTATACGTGTATTTATTCCTTTCTTTTCATACTTTATGCAAGAGAACTACTTTTAATTTTCTATTTATTACTTAGAGTTTCTTCAAGTAATTTGACAAATGCTGATGTTATGCTTTATGAAATTTGGTCATCATATATATTACAATATAATCCAACTTTATATGCATGAGAAATACTTAAATCTTATATCTTTATGCTCCAAATTTCCTCTCTTAACTAGGATAATTCTAAAGATATTCCTATGAAATTTGGCAATCATAGAACTTCTTCTATTTTATAATAAAACAAAAAATCGCAGGAAGATCGAGTGACAAACTCAAATGTTCAACAGCTTTGAATGAAAGAAGACAAACAGAAATAAACAGTTAGCTGCACTGCCTCACTTAAGTACGAGTACCTGCACTGAGCACCTCACTCTTTACAGGGCATCTGCTAGTCGTGCACACTCCACTTCACTCCTTTACTCGCTCACACTGCTGACTCGCTTGGCTAGTTAAGTAGCCAGCGGGCTCTGCATGCAACTCGTTCAACTTGTTGTTGTTGTTTTAGTTGCCGTTGCCGTTGCTGTTGCTGTTGCTGTTGCTGTTGCTGCTGCTGTGTTTGGGTTATTTGGGTTGTTGCTGCCGGCTTTGGTTGCATTCGGGCTGCGTTTGGTTTGGTTTTCGGTGCAAAACTTTGTTAACTTGCGACCGCCGACGCGACACTCGCCTCCCACTTGCCTGGACTCGATTCGCTTGACAATATTTGCGCTGCATTTGTTGTTGTTGCTGTTGCACTGATTGTTGTTGCCACTAGTTGTTGTTGTTGCTGGGCGGGCCAATTGAATTTAAGTGGCTGCAACAAAGTCAATGACACGACTCGCATTCGTTTTGGCCACTTTGTGGCAGCCACCAAAAATATGTTGCATAGTTTTTATTATTTTCCGTTCCTACTGCTTCCCTCTCTGTCTCCCTCTACCTCTCCCTGTCTCTTCTTCTGCTGTTGCTGCTCTTGTTGCTTTTTCGCTGGCAGCTTCATGAAGCATCATCATCAATTTTCATTGTAACGCGATTAGCCCCGGAACTGCGCAACTTTCGGGGCCGGATTCGTGCCTAACATCATTTGATGCGCCCCTCTGTTTACTCCTCTCTCTCTCTTTACTCTCTATGTTCTTGTCTCTCCTCTCTCCCTCTTTTCTTGCTCCCCTTTGTCTACTACTTTTCATACAATTCCAAGTCCCGCGAGCATTTATAAATGATGAGAGCGCGCGTTTTTCGACCATTTCCCCTCGTGCTGTTCCTCTTTACTCTACTCTGTGCCCTTCTTTGCTTCCTCTGTTTTCCCTCTGCCTATCTTCTAGTACCCCTTGCCCTTCTTATGCCTCTCTCTTTCGCTCTCTACCATTCCGATTCAGCATCTGTTTTATGTTGTCGGCGTATCATTTTTCTATGGCCATGTGTAATTTATGCTCCATTTGCTGTTGTTGTTGCTGCTCCTGGTGTTGTTGTTGTTGTTGCTGCTGTTGTTGTTGCTTTCATATTTTCCTATACGTATTGCATGGTATTTATTGTGCGGCCATTTTCCATATAATCTTTTGGGGCAGCTTCATTGTTTGCCCATTTTTTCGTGAGTACAACAGAGGAGGGAGGGGCAAGAGGGAGGCGCTGTCCATTTCTGATAGACAGACACATGCTCCTTTGATTTATGAATGCAAACGAGCCAAGCAACAACTACAATCGACAACAACAACAACAAGAGCAAGAGCAGAGCAACAACAAGCGCAGCACGACAACAAGAACAACAGCAACAAACAGAGAAGCAACAATATGTTTAGTCAGCGTGCCACATTCCGTTCTTCCTGTTTGTTCCTGTTGCCTCACGCAGCGCTTTATTTATAAACACACACACACACACACACACACACACACTTGCCTACATTGTTGTTAGATAAATTTCGCTTACATTTTGCTTTATGTTTGCGGCAATTAGCCTAAAAGTTGCCTACCTTAAATTTCATTAGCAACAATGCAAATGATATAGGGGCCAGCTCTGTGTGTGTGTGTGTTTGAGTGTGTTTGAATTGTGTTGAGTGTGTGTGAGAAGGTTTGGTGTATGGTAAGGTCTGTAAGCTACAGGCATTAGATTGTGAGGCGGTCAGTTGAGGGAAAGTAAGGAGTAATGGTTTTTATTAGATTGATTATTTTATTCTGACAAGAGACGTGATTCTCAGCAATGTATTATATTTATATATAAACAGTAAAAGTTTTCTTAACTTCTTGAAAAAAAAGTCAAGAGAAATAATAAAATTGTTTATAATTTATGATATAGAATTGATTCGAGTAATGATTGCATGTTGTGGGCACTGCATATAGGAAGACCTCATGCACTCCTTGTGCACCGCTTAAAAACCCTTTTATCCTTTAATCCTATTATACCCCGTTTACAACGCATACACATGTTGCCCCTCCTTCATTTCTTATACAACCCGTATACTCCCCTCAGTAAATCTTAACACACCTCTATACATTCGATATATATACTTTTCATCCTCTTTCTTCACTATTTCTAGACTTTTTATGCACTTCTTCTACATTCTACTTTTCAGGTCCCTTCTACACTCCTCATACGCCTCTTCTAAGCCTCTTCTTTTATGCTTGCTCTACACTTTTTAAGCACTTCTCTTCTTTTTTCCATGAACACCCCTTCTACACCTCTTCAAATCTCCTAATACACTCCTTCCACAAATCTTCGGACTTCTGATATACCCCTAATACACTCTTTATACAGTTCTTATAAACCTGTAATACACTTCTTACATACATTTTATACCTCCATCTCTTAAACACTTCTTATAAACCTCTTATACAGCTCTTATGCACTTCTTATACTCCTCTTAAAATCCTCTGTTCACCTGTAAAACCCTTCTAAAGAGTTTCCTTTCATTTCTTATACACTTCTTTAACTCCTGTGGTACAAATCTTATACACTTGATATACACTTATTATTCACCTTTGATATACCTCTAATATACCTCTTATCCACCACTTATACAATTCTTATACACATTTTATACACCTCTTACACAGCTCTTATACACCTCTTATAAACCTCTTATATACCTTGAATACACCCCTTATACACTTTCCTTTAACTTATTATACACCTCTTATACTCATGTAATACACTTCTTATACACTTATTATACACCTCTTATATACCTCTTATATACCTCTTATATACCTCTTATACACCTCTCATATACATCTTATACACCTCTTGTACTCTTCTTATACGTCTCTTAAGCATGTATGTAAAGAGTACATTCATTATAAATCCCTTCAATTCTTTCTCTACAACTCTTCTACACTCCCACTACACCCCCTCTTTTTCCCCCGTCACCTAACACCTTCTTTTACTCTCCCCTCTTCTACACCCCCTCTGCACTGCCATCTACCTTTGTCCTTTAGTAGTTGCACCTTGTGTCGCTTTCATCACAATTAATTGATCTTTTAGTTGCCTACACCGCTGTGTGGCACAGCGTGCGGCACATGCAACACTCAATTGGAAATGAAGCGTCGGAAAATGAAAAGAAAATTTAACTCGGTTGCCGTTGCCATTGCCTTTTACCATTGTCGAGCCGCAGCACTAATGAAGCAATTTCCCTTAAAAGCAGTTACCGCAGCAGCAACGAGCCCACTTCCCCGCTTCCCCTTGCTCCCCATTTTTGCTTCGCCTTTCCGCACTTGCAGCAGCTGGCGCAGACTTTGCTGCGATTGTGGCGCGTGTTTGTTTCAAAGCTCAAATTGCAAGTGCCAGGCAGAAGTAGGGGAAAGGGGAGGAGGATGAGGTGAGGGAAGGGGAGAGGGAGCAGTCGAAAAACTGCAGCTCAGCATTGGCTTTTCGCAATTATCCACGAAAATATCCACACTAAGCAGAAGGCAACTGGCTTTCCCTCTGACTCCTTTCTCTTTCACACACACTCTCTCCCCGCTCTCCCTTTTCTCTCTCCTCTTGGAAGGCTTTCAGCAGTTGTTGGCAGCTACGTGCGAATTTATTGATAGCGATATTTTTGCACTGAGCTTAGTTGGGCAGGCGAGGGGCATAGCAAGGGGCAGAAAGATGAGGATGAAGAGGAGTAGGGGGAGGAGTGGAAGCAAAGGAGGCTGCAGTCGGAGCAGGTTCAGCAAGCGATGCCGCTAAGTGCATTTTACATTTCCGGTCAATGGCGCTAACCTCACGCTACAGCTGCTTAACCTCAGCCAACCTCGACCCGCGTCTACACGTCTCTCCTCCCCCTCTTCACCTTGCTCCTTCACGCCTTCACGTCGCTGGCAACACTTCTTATTATGTTCGCTTTGCCTTTCATTTGCCATTACTTGTTAGCAATTTGCGTCACGCTCTCCCAATCTCACTTGCAGTCGGTGTACCCCTCTCTCTCTCCTTCTCCCTCTCTCTATATACTCCTCTCTCTCTCTCCCTCCCCTTCTCTGCCTCTCTCTCTCCTTCTCTATTGAGACTTGCTATTATATCAGCGTTCCCTCTCCGCTGGCACTGCCTGTACGTGTCGTGGCGCCTGGCTTAAGGGTTACCATTTTGGGGCCAAGTGTCGACACTTTTGCTGCACCCCCGACCCTCTCTCAGTCTCTGCCCTCTCTCTGCGTTCTCTCTGTCTTCTATTTAACCCCTCTCTGTCCCCTTTCTGCCCTTTCTCTCCGCCCACGCCTTGCCACTTGCTTTGTAATTTTTATTGGCTCTGAAGTTCTTCTCTCAATTCTCGCTCTCATTTGTAAATGGCGCACATAAATTTATTTGTTTGTTAGCAGCGGCACTCCCCCTTCACCTTCCCCTCCCCCTACTACTGCCTCTACCCTATCTCTCTCTCTGACTGCCTCCCTCCCTAGCAGCATAGTACAATGTGATGCGTGTCTCGTTTCACATATTTTGACAATTTCATTGTCTTTCGTCTTTTGTTTTATTCGCTGCTGCCGCTTCGTTTTTTTGGTTTTCTGTTTCAAATGATAATTCTTTCTTTTGCATGTTAGCAGTGGCGACAGAGGTGAAGAGAGAGGAGGGGAAGGGGTGTGCTACTCATATAAAGAGTGTCACGTTCTTTGAGCTTCATGCACGCTAGAGAGCTGGAGACAGTCGCAAGGGGGCACACGCTGTATTGCCCAAGGGGGTAGGGGGTGAGGGGAGCGCTGCCCCCGCCTCCTTTGTCTCGTTTGCCAAATGCTTTTATGCTCAAATAACAAGCCATAAACATTTTTTGTTGCCGTCATGCGAGTCGCCGCGTTACCCATTTTCGCGCTGTTTGCGCGCGTTTTAAAACGCGCGCCAGCAAAAGAGACAAACAAATAAAAAATGATAAAAATTTTATTGCGCACGCAAAGCAAATGAACTAAATGGCTTTGCCGCCTCTCATATGTGCACTACGCTGCAGGGGGGCGTTATGAGGGGGCGTGGCAAACTGTGCCCATCATCTACTCTACACAAATTGCCGGCACTTTTGTATTTTGATTGTCTCCGAAGCCGAGTCTGGAATGGAGTCTGAACGAGTCTCTCTGCTCGTTTATGCGTTGCCCTTTGTTTTCTTTATTGTTTAACATTTGATTAGTTGACACTTTTTATGCTGTCGAGTCCAAAGTGATTGCCCCCCCTCCCTCTCCTTTCTTGCACGTCTCTTTAGATAGCTCAGCCAAATTGGCTGGCAAATATAAAAATTGCTGATTTGTTTTCTCCCTCTCTCCCCCCTCTCTCTCCTGTCTCGTTGCACACCTGCTCCATTATGCTCAGTGATTCCTCAACGAGTCTTTTCTTTTCCGTTTTAATTGTGCTATAAATGCCTATCAAATTAACCCATTGTTGGCCGAGCAAAAGCTTAAAGCACTCGCACTGCCGGGCAGCTCTGTTTTGTAGCATACTTTTTGGGGCCCTGAAATTCTTAGAAGCTTTTTGCACCTACGTTTTGGCACTTTAAAACGCATTGGAAAATTCTGCAAAAATTCTCATAAATTCGTAAATTTGAACTGCTTTCATTGAGCAGTGGGTTAAGCACAGTTCGACTCACATTTGACCAGTCAGCAAGGCTAGACTGCCTCTCCTTGTGCTGCTGCCTCTGCTTCTGGTTCCATAATTTAAACATACACGTTTGACCAGCCACACACACACATACACACATACATGCAGCACAAATCTGACGCCCATTTTGTATACGAAATTTCTAAATGGAATTTAATTTCCGGATTAGAATAGACATTTCATGCATTTTGAGGCTGAGGCTGAGGTTGAAGCTGAACCTGAAGCTGAGCAGGCTCTGTGGCTCTCTACGAGTTTGTCCACCCTCACTGCGACTAGCTTTCGGTCTCAGCCGTTCTCTACATGCCTCAATGGGCAATTACAGCAACAACACACACAAAAACACACACGAACACTCTCTAAGCTTAGGCGTGGGCGTGGCACAGTTCAGTTCCGAAAATTGCTTAACATTTGCGGTTTTTTGCCAGCGGCTTTTGTCCTTCCAATACACTCTTTGCTATAGAGTATTTAAATTTTATTATTGCATGTGCCACAAAAGGAGATTAGTCGGGGTGCTTGATTAATAGCACAGGATTTGGTTGAATTCTTTATGAGTAAGAGAAGGCGATGTTGAAGGTGAAATTTTATGAAATTTTATAGAATTGCAGTGGGAGAATAAAGAGAAATTAGAAATGATTTGAAGAGCGAAAATACCTTGGAAGTATTCAGGTATTTTTAAAGATGATAATTTGAGGGGTTTGATAGGACTTTTTAAAGAAATTTTTTTAGTTATGAAAATGCAAGCAGAATATCTTATCTATATTGTAAAATTCACGAGATGTTCTTTATTCATAAAAATAATTAAATTATTTTTTGCTATAAAAATATTGTCTTCTTGTTTTTATTTTTTAGTTTTTTTCACATTTAAATGATATCTAAAGACAGATATCTCTGTAGATTAGATAGCGCTGGGCTTTAAACCTCATTTGATCCCTTACAAAAAACTTATCAATTTTATAAGAGCTACAAAAATAATTTAAATATTGCTTACAAAAATACACAAAAAACAAATAAACAAATATATAAATTCCATACAGCTAAGCCTCAATTCCCTGTACGAATTTTCTGCTCAATCACTTTGAGATCCCCAGCAAAGGGTATTCAAACTTCGTAAAGGGAATTAAAAAGTTGTTGGCTTGTTTTAAAATTTGCCAGTTTGCCAATTTTCATGTACGTATTTTGTTGTAAATTTGGGCCCACAGACAAAAGCAAAATGCAAACACGAACAGAGCCAGAGCTGGAGGTGCAGATTGATTTTCACAGTGAGTGAGAGAGAGAGGGAGAGTGGGACTTTGGGCAACAAGAGAAATCCTTTTGATTGAGATATGACAGCACCTGTCTCGCTCTCTCTCTCTCTCTCTCTCTCCATTTCCGTCTCCTTTACTGACTAAAACTGGCGCAGATTTATGTTGCTTCGTATCGAGTTATTAATGTAATTTGGTTTGCCAGCAGACAATACCAATCACAATGATGATGCCAGAGATGATCATGATGATGATGCTTGAGATGATGATGTTGCCTGCTGTGGCTCAGTTACTCTAGCCTCATGTGGCAGATGATGAGCTGACAATGAAGTGCAGAGTACCAGAGTGCCTTGGCTCACATGTGGGACGAGCTTAGAACTAAATTTTTTAATAGAGTGAAAATTGCCGGAAACACAATTAAAAATCTAGCTTGAAAAGGCTAAAAATGGCCTGGCCAGAAAACCGAGAGCGAAAATAATATTATAAAAGGCCAAACAAAACGCTGCATTGGCCTGGCAGCAGACAAAGCTGACGGCTGAAAGGCAGCAGAGGTAACGTTAGAGGGGGAGGGAGGGAGAAGGTCTTGAATGGGTTGGAAAACAAAAGAAAGCCAGGGCTAAAAGGCAGCTGCAAGTTCTCTAATCATCCAGAAAATGGGCCAAACGTAGTAGGGAATGAGCGCACTTGAGGGGAAGCAGGGTCTCGCTTGATTTCATTGTGGCATGCAACGCCCCCCCTCCCTCGACACGACGGCGGAAACACCTCGTTTTCGGCGACCTGTTAACACCCTTCGCCATACTTGAAGCACCCTACGCCATGCCAGTATGCTTTAGATTTGTGAAAAACATAATATGTTCATTGTTTTTAAAAACAACACGTTAAACTGGGCCTGTCTGAACGAAGGGGGCGAGACAAAGCCGTCGGCGGCGACTGGCAGAAGAAAGGCGAGAAATGAAGCGAGAAAAGGAAAACAGAAGAACAATAAGACGGGCAGCTTGAAGAATATGAAAAGTAAAGGATTAACATGTGGAAACTGAGGGATTGTTAATATAGTATGAGTCATGGATTGGGCAATCGTAGATGATAGAATTCTCGCATCTAGAAGACAAATTTTACTTGGATTAACTTCTGAAGAAGACAAATATGAATTAGAAAAGAAGAAATAGGAGATGTTTAATAGCTCATTCTTAGAATGCTATCTACAATATTTAGGAGAATATTAATTACCATATTGTATATATATGTATGCTAGTCTGATATGTTCCAAGTAGTTTAAAATATATTATATCTCTAGGCTTTATAAATTTATATTAAACTCAAAAATGAGGAACACATTCCGTAGTTTAAAGCCTTTACTCATGATTTATGCTTTAAAATGCATTAGTATTTTCCTAATCCATCTCTGTAACTTAAACTCTACGAGTCGCCCTCTTTCTCCACTTAGCAAAGCCTGTTCTGACAGGCTGGCTGGCTGCCTGTCTGAGTAAAAAAAAACTTTGGGACGACAGGGCTACAGCAAGTCGGGCGCTAAACCATCTTTGGCCTGTGCCGGCACGTTACGTTGGCTGTGCTGGATAAGTTTGTGTCTGCCTGCGTGTTGGCTGCTTTGTTAAATAATGAATGAATGAATGAATGGATGACCAACTGAATGAGTGAATGAAACATACCTAAACACGCGTCTGGCGCCCCCAAGTGCAGCCAGCGGGTCCAAGCATCTCCAAGACGAGGCCGAGGTGAGGCAAGGCAAGGCGTGAGAGAAGAACTAAAACAGGGGCAAGTTTAACATGAATTATTATGTGCGGAAAAGTTTCATGAAAAGAGGGCCAGACTGGGCAGCAAGGGGTTAAGGGGACACGGCAAGCACACACACATATATATATACACACACACACACATGCAGTCCGTATCCTTTCCTGTGAAACGAGGCTGGCACTGCGACTGCGACTGGCACTGGGAGTTTTTTTCTTGTATCTGTTACATACAATTTGTTTTAATTGCGCAAAGTAGTTGGCAACACTATTAGTGTAGCCAATTAATTTTCATTTAACAAGCAGCCCGCAGGATTCACGTTTCTTCTTCTTGTTGTTGCTGTTGTTTTTGTTGTCTGCGCTTTGTTGAGACATTTAAAACACTTGGTTCTCTCCTCCTCTGCTCCTTTCTCTGTGTTTCTTCTCTTTGTCTTCTTGCTTTGCTCACATCTTGGCCATTTATCAATGATTAAACAGTTTTATTTTTCTTGATTATCCTGCTAAAACGCAGCTCATAATTTATAAGCAAAGTCTGCTTGAAACTTCTTAAATCGAAAAGCTAAAAACTTTTTTTAAGGCATGAAAATTAAATAAAATTGTTTAGGAATTTTCTAGAGTTTATTGAAGTTAGTTAAAGGTATATTGAAAATATATGAGGGATCAAAAAAGGCAAATTCAGTTAGTGTATTAAAACTTAAAGACTTTTTATTGGAGAATAATCAACAAACTTTTTAAAAATGTTTAAACATTTTTATATAATTTGAAATAAAAATAAAATAAATAAATAATAAATAAAAATTCACCTCTCATCTTATTTTAAGAGGGGCATCCATTCAGTTATGGTCATAATAAAAAAATTAAATGTCTTTATCAAATAGGTAGCTATATATAATAAAATTTTAAAAAATTCAATTCGAATACTTCCAAGATTTTTATTTAATTTAAATTTGATTCTTTCCATATTTCTTTCTTTTTAAAATGATATTCTATTTTCTTTCTAATTTAGTGTATTAGTTTTTATTCAACTATTATTAAATTTCTATAATACTTATTTAAACTAAAGGTCATACAAAATATGCCTTGTTTTATTTTCCATATTTGCAATTTATTTTCAAATTGAATTCCCCAATTTTAATGCTGTTCTTCAATTGAAATATTCAATTTGATTTTCCTGGAATGCTTTTCCCTATTGCCCGACGACAACTTCGTATCTGGGTGGCTGATGTGCCGCTTGCCACTCCTCGGCCGTCTGTGCTGGCGTCACACTGACCACTTGTGGTGCCTGTTGTTGTGGAGGTGCCGCTTGTGTGGTGGTGGTGGTTGCAATGACCACTGGCGAGGCACGACGTCGTCGTCGTTGTCGTCGGCCAGAGGAGGTTGAGGTGACTGTGACGGCAGCACCCGAGGATGGGGGTGGCGACACCACAACCACATTACTGCGCTCCATCATGCGTTCGCAGCGGCGACATGGCCGGTCCCAGGTCCAGGGGCGTAGCAGGGTGAGAGGTCCGTGGCGATGATGGCACTCGCACTGAATGTTCACCTGTTGCACCTCTTGAATTGTTGCCATTTTGTTCGCTGTTCTCTTTCTTTGTTCGTTGCGCTTTCGACTGTGACCAAATGCAATCGATGTTGTGCATTTATAACGAACACAACTTGCCTGCTATCAGTTAACGTAATTCTACACATAATATCCGTTATCATTTATCAGTTATCAATATCGATTACTGCCTTATCGGCGCCTAAGTAGACTTAATTGATAGAGCCAGGCAGCTTGAACTGTGATTCATTTGCTGCCACTGTCAAGGCGAGCGAGTGCTGTGGAATGCCTCACCAGGGTTTGCCACTTGCAGCGTGTCTTCTTCGCCATGACTCATAGGTATCTTAATGCCAGGGCATACCCCTATTAAGATTATAGTGCTTTAATTCGTTTTGACTCATGGTTACACTTCAGACGGATTGTCCAGTTAGACAAAGTATATCTCGCATAGGTTCGCTTGCACTGAAAATGATATAACTTTGCTTTGTTATTCAGGGAAAATATTGTCAACCCTTATCAACACCTTTGTTGGGGGCAACTGTACTTCAAGGCTAAAAACTCACTTTTGCCTATTATTTATTTTTTATTTTATTATTTATTTATAACGTTATGTAGAATTTATAGAACATAAAGAAACTAATTAACAATAACTAATAAAATAAGTTTTTTTCAAACTTTATTTTATTGGGGGGTACTTTTATTACATAATTCTATATGATTATATACTACTGAAGAGAAAGCGAGATCACAAAAATATTTATATATAAAATACTATGCCAAAATTGAATGGTATTGAATATTATGTCTAACTTTAATCGAAACTGATAAGTTAAGTTCGAAAGTAAATGCTTTATACAAAAAAGTTGTACTTTCGGTAGATTGTTTCTATGGAATCTATATGTTATAGTAAATCAATTTTCAATAAATTTTACATTCAGATTATTTATATAGAAACGGTCCGAATAAGTGAATTTGTTTGCAACTTTCTGATATATAAAGAAAATCGGCCGATAGTTTGTTTGACAGATATACGATGCATCGTTGCGATTCCACTCGCTTACAGCGTGCAGTACGTATTCCAAGTTTCATCAAGCTAGCTCTTAAGTCGAGAGACCAGTTCGCATTTCAATAGACATTAAAACGCATCGTAGGTCATGACTAGTTCTCCTTCCCTATTGATATTTAGACTTTATGGGGTTAAGATGCCTCCTAAGGTGCTGGGTTAAAACTAATATACTTACTCTCTGCAAGGGTACAATTAAATTCTTAAAATACTTTAAAGAAGTCTGACGTATTTTAAATATAGTAAATATTGAATTCAAGTAAATTTAGTATCTTAACGTAAAGTTTTCAAAGCTCTTTAAATATTAACCAATTGACTTGCTGTACATGCCTTATTGTTCTATACAATGCTTAAAGTCATTCATTACTAATTTTTTTAAGACTAACTAACTCCTTTTGTTTGTGGTATTCAAAACACTCTCTTAAGCTCCGTTATTAGCGCCTTTAGCTCTTCTAAAATTCCATTTAACTTTCTGATTTGAACTTGCAGCCCATCAAAAAAGAATCGCATTACATTTGTATTTCATGAAATTTCGGTATTAAATAATAAATTCGTCATGGCAAACGGTTGTGGCAAAGGCCACAAAAAAAAACAAATACATAAAAGAAAGAGAAATGAGAAAACAAAGCCTAATCTGGCAAATAGTCCATTGATTACATTGATAAACTGCAACTCGGATTCAAATTGAAATCGGAATTTAAACTCGAATTCGAAGTGAATCAATAGTTTTAAATGACCCAGTCGATTGTCGTGTTAGTCAATGTGTGTTTTAAATACAAATACGATTACCCGTCAAAAGGCCAAGCCCGACGGATGAATGAATGAGGCAATGAAAACAAAAGCCCAATCGAAATAGTTGACAGCGTTTACAGGAGGTTTTAATTTCATATTAATACCAATGACATAACAAATAAATATTTAATGTTTCAGACGAGTTTGTCGTTTTTCTCGTTGTTGTTGTTGTGTGTTTTTTCTTGTGTATTTTGTTTTTCATTTGATTGCTGCTCACACATGATAATATAATTTCAATTAAAAATAAATACTAATTTTTTTGCAAAATATTTTTTTTTTTTGTCTGCGTGTCACCCATTTCAATTATGGTAAGCGCCACAGCCACACATGTCTATCTATCTACGCCTACAGTCAATTTCACCAGCGTGGTGGTGGCTGCTGCTGCTGAACCACAATGATTTCCTCACGTGGAGGTGGACGACGTCCTCCAATGTTGAACTCGATCAGGGGTCGACTGGGCCGCATCACATCGACCTCGATAATGGGACGTGGTGGCGGTGGTGGGGGTTGGTAAACTTGTGCTGGCTGGACGACCTCAATCACTTCCTGTCTGTATCCTCCGGGATAGCGAGAGCCCACATCGATCTCGACCACGGGACGTGGAATCCTTGGCGGCACAATGTCAACCTCCACAATGGGGCGTCCTCCGTGATGGTGATGGTGATGATGATGGCGGCGCTCGTCGTCGTAGTAAGACATTGTGTTCTCAGGGTATATCCTTTGGGTCTGGTCTCACAGTTCTTGACGTTTCTTTCGCTGAGCGTGAACTGAACCATTTGCGCATTCGCTTAACATATTTAAGGCGACACTTGACCAGGTCGGTACTTTTTTTTGCTAGGCTTAGTTATTGCTATCTTGTCAGGCGGTCTTAATGTCTGCGATAAATGTTGATAAACGATTTCCAGTGCGGGTGAATGGGACAGAAGGGGAAGCAAGAAAAAGAATTTGCACTAGAAATTCGTGAAATTCAAAAACATCAACAAGTGAATCATAATGATAGTGAACAATTCAATTAGAATGTAAGTAGTAAGTCAATATTGATAGCAAAGACGAAATGGGGAAGCAAAGAAGAAATAAAGGAGGAAGAGGCTTTAACTAGATAAAGGCAGCCTTGATGAGTCTTTTACTTGAGTTAAACAAAAATCTGGGGGAGGACTTGAAAACATGGACAAGAGCAAAAGATCTAGAGATAAAAGAGCTGAAGTGAAAAAATTTTAATATTTTTTTATAATACATAATAATTTATTTTTTTCCAAAATTTAAATGGTCAAGAGGTAACAAAATTTAGCAGAGGTCAGAGAAAATTTACTGGAATTGAAGAGTCCAAGATAAGATAGGAAAGAACTTAAATTCATTATCAAATACATAAGTTCTCTGTTTATTTTCAATTTTAAATAAAAAGCTACTAAAACTTGCTTTAATCAAAATAAATACACATTCAAAAAAAAAAAAACAAAAGAATATTTCTCAAAAAAAAAAAAAAAAAAAAATAAAAAGAATATGACTTATAATATGTTTCTTTTCCAAAATTCAGATTAGTTTAAGGTGCCCAAAAAGGGTGATAGTGCGCTAGTCTAATAAAAAAAAACAAACATAAAAATATAAAATAAAATAACTGAATAATTAAAATTTAAAAAAAAATTGTTTTTACATGCAGTATACTTTTAGGAGCTTGACATTTATCCTTAAATACTTCTTTATTAGCTCTTTAAAATTTGTAATTATTTTATCCAAAACAATTTTTTTATTACTGTTTTGGCAGTTATCAATAACAAAATATTTTGTAAATCAAACACTTTAAAAACAATTTTATAAACAGTTTTAGTTTGCACACTTTCTCAAGCACCTTTCGAATAAAAGCAGATAGGAATTACACATTATCTCTTTATACTCGTTAGTTGCGGCGTAAAATGTATAGATTATTTATTTAGTATACACAGAACAGTTAACTGATTTCATTAGGCGATAGCTAAGCACTTGTGCTGGGTCGTTCCATAGGTTGTCTCTCCATTGTCTACCATCTGGGATAGGGCGGATTGTTGTATTGCTGGTACTGCTGATACTGATAGCCCTGCTGCTGCTGGTAGTAACCCGTTGAGCCTGTTGCTCCATAGGGCATGGCACCACCATAAGGCAGTGGCTGTGGTGGTGGTGGCGGTGGTGGTGGCATCACCATTTGTCCACCTGCTATGCCAGGTATGTAATTCTGTGCCGGATTCACGACGACGACTTCGGGCCTAACAATCGGCGGCGGATAATATGCCCCACCGTAGCCGGTGAAAACATCAATCTCGATATCTGTCGATGAACCGAGAAGAACTGATATTAGTATGGGTTTATTTCATCAGCGTAGATCAATCAATTTGTTCTGTCTGCTTACTTGGGCGATGATGGTGATGATGATGGCCATAGCGATATGAATCTTCATAGTAAACCCGCATGTCTTCTGCCTCCCACAGTGCACTCACTAGCACCTCACACTGACTACTGCGCACTGGTGTTATCAAAACAATACACTGAGGTGTCCAAAACAAAAAAATGCGTACCGAGAACGGGTCGATTTCCAATGCCCAATGCCATCAATCAGGGCTGCGGCTTATTGCTGTTGCTTCTACGTGTATATTCCATTCCGTTTCCAGTCAGCTAGATAAGCAGCCCCAGCTGAGTTTGCTTACTCATTTCGCTTGTCCATTGTCGACTGATATTGATAAGTTCCGCACTGAGAGAGGCGCAACAGTGATAACTGAGAGTGGGAAGGTTTTTTAGACTTTAAAGAAGTCTTTTGGAGTGTCATGCAATTTCTCTTCTTCTTGTTGAGAGCTCTACTGAAATTATCTATTATTGAATGTTTTCTATATATACTTTTTACTATTTTATTTTTTATTTGATAAGTGTAAAAAAAGTTCTTTCTTTTACACAAAGAACTTCTTCTAGAACTTCTTTAACAACCCAAGTCTAAGCATAACAAGCTCTTGCCCTTCCACCGCACAGCTGTTTCTTACTAGACTTTGCGATAACTTTCTTGATTTCCAAGTTCAGATAATGCTCATCTTAATCGATCTATGTAATACTTAATTACACCAGCTGGCATTTTGGCTTATCTGCCAAGCGATAAAGTCTTATCAGCCAGTGCGATAAGGCAACTCAAATCAAACCAAACCAAATCCATCAAGCGATTTCAATATTGTATGTATAGCATATTTTATATTTTCTGATTTGTGTCTAAAATCTTGTCATGAGGTGTTCGTGCTGCGTAAATTCATTATAAACTAATCTCCTCTCATCTATTCTCTGCTTTCTTCAGGTCTCTTCTAGTAACGCGGTGGTGGCGGCGGATTGTGGAAGTGTCCATCCGAAGGCGGAGGTGGGTAGTAGGCCGGTGGTGGTGGCGGTGGTGCTACTTGCTGCACAACTATGGCTGGCTGTGGACGTGGTACGGTCTGTACCACCACAACGGGAGCGGGCCGTGGTGGAGGCACCTGCACAACCAACTGGGGACGACGCCAACGTGGTGCGATTTGTACATTGATGATGGGTCCGCGACGGTGTGGCGGTGGTCCGCAACGATCTCCTGGCGGCATGTTGAATATAGTAGATGAGATCTGAAGACTTTGAAAACAAACTTTCGTTGAACACTTCCGAACGCTTGAACTGCTGAAAGCAAACTGCACGAAAGCTCCGTAATTAAGCGAATATTACTCATACGCAGTGAGTGCTTTATGATAAAGACAACTGATATATTGATTGTCAGATTGGGTATGTACAGGTGTTCGATATATATATATATATTGAGCTATCTTTTGCGATAATCTAATCAGCATAGTGAAATCGTTGTTTGCATTGAAACAATGCAAGTTTTGTAGACATTTTCTACGCAATGTTTGGATTTACTTTCACTCTGTACTATGTGAAATTCGTTATTGAGTCATGTGTGGGCTTCCCTGCTGGAACTACGTGCATGCAAGGCAATGATTCATTTTTAATTAATTGATTAGTTAAATTTTGCATTTTAAGGGGCTTTTATTGATTTTTAGATAAGAAAAGATTGCGTTAAAACAAAGAGAAACATTGTTGTTAAACTTCAAGTTGGTCTTGCTGCTTTTGATATTGAATGATGTATTTACATGTGTATATAAGTTATTATTTATATAAGATATATATATAAATAGTTTTTTATCTTTTACTTATAAACTCTAAACTTTGATTTATTTATATTTTATTGGTATTCATTAGCTTGCCTTCCCCTTCAATTTGTCTCTGCATTCATTTAACGACATGAATCAAGATTCTGCCATAATATAATTGAACTTTACTCTTTCCCTCTGTGTTATCTTTCATAATTTGCAAACCCTTTTTATCTCTATGAAAATTCCATAAAGTTTTTCTATATTTTCTCTTCTCCCCCTCCTCTTCTTTTCCACTTATTCCCCTGCAAACATATCACAGTATTATTGGTAGCGACACTTTCCTCCTGACAATATCAAGCGTGCCAAATATTTGCGCATCAATTATGCAACCACATGAGTGTTTCTGTGTGTGTGTAAGTGAATTAAATTTGCACTTACATACATACGTAATGCAGGTCAATAGTCTCGTTCTATATACGATATGCCATAAGTCTCGGGAGTGCTTTAATTGCAATGCACGAAGAGGGCGAAACCTTTTTGAAATGTGTTGAGTTATTTTTCGGAGTGTGTTAATTGAGTTGTTGTTTCAATTTGTTGCCTGTCAAGTGTGTGTATGCGGCTTACGACAGGGGGGGGGGAGGGGCGGGCCCTCAAGGTAAAGGCAAAGGCATAGGCGCAGGCAGAGAGGAGGCGGGGCAGAGAATGTGAAATGAGCAGGCTGAAACGTTGCATTTGCAAAATTTGCAGCACTTGAGTGTCACTTTGATCAAAGCAAAGGGGCGCACGGAGAGGGGGGTAGGCAGGGGAAGGTTAGAAAGAGGGAGGAATGGGGGGATGAATATTTCCACTTCGCACTGACAGGCAAAAGTTAAACATGCACAAAGCAGAGCGCAAGACTTGGCAAAGTTTTTAACTGGCTGAAAAGAAGGAAATGAGTGCGAGTTGGAGGCTTATGCCGCATAACTCGTACATATTGCAAATGTGTTGAATGTGGCAAGCAGCAGCAGCAGCGGGGGCAGGGAGTAGGAGGCGTGGCATAGGCAGGCAAGCTTGACAGCGCGTAGCCAATGTAATGATGCCGCTTGGCTTCCGACCGCCGTTCCTCCTGCCTCCCCTCCCCCTCTGCCTCTGCTCCCCTTTTTCGCATGCATATTTTAGGAAATGAATTGCAAGAGCCTGGCAAGATAAAGCGCCAGCGTCGTCTCGCAGCGTCGTGTGGAGCAGTGAATCGATAACTGTCAAAAAATAAGCCGGCAAGCAACACGCAAGGGGCGCAGCAGGTCGTCGAGGAGGTGGAAGGGGGGGAGGGGAATCAAAAGTCGCGAGGCGGCACACAATTTAAATATTTATGGAGCTGCGCAAGAGCGAGTGAGGCGCCACAGCACACGGCATAACCAAAAAACCGTAACCGTAACCGTTAACCCAACCCAAAACCGAGCAACTGCAGCAGCTCCTGCTCCTGCTCCCGCTCCTACTCCTACTTCAGCTTCAGCTCCAGCTGCAGTTTGGCTCCTGCAGCGTCGTTTGCAGCGCCAGAAAACGCATTTCCTGCACATGTCATGACACGATGAAGACGACTCGATTCGCCAGTGGGGGGAGGGGAGTTTGCTAGGGAGGAAGTGGAAGCTTCCTTCGACAGTCAAGAGAAGTGGTTTGGCAAGGGGCTGACGGAGTAGGGGGTGAGTGGTGGGCAAACCGCAGCTAGAGCTACTAGCGCGCAGAATGGGTCTCAATTTTTCGGTTAAACTTTTATCACACAGCAGTGCTGCTCAAACCAATGCAGTTTTCAGTCACTGTACTCGCAGTTAAAGAAAGCAACAGTTTGAATTACCAGAAATTTTGCTGTTTACTAAGAAAATTGAACATTTGTATGGAAAAAAGTAATATATAAAAATTATAAGTTTTTTATTAGACTAAACATTAAACAAAACTCTAAAAATTGACTCCAAATTTTCCCTTAAAATGTTTTAAATCTCTAAAATTCTTTAAAGAAGAAGTTGTTTAGTTCCTCAAAGTTTAGTAGATCTTTATTATATGATAAAGCTAAGTCTTTAACCCTAGCTTTTAACAGAGTCAGCTTGAAAATCAGGTCTAAATTTGAAAAATCTTAGTGATGATGTTAGTCCAACATCGGCAGCGCACGATAAATCCAAAAAATAAAATTGAAAACCTCAAAGAAAATTTAGTCTAATATACAGTTTACTACGGTTACCGTACAATAGTTATATAAACAACAAATAAATAAAATGACCTGAGCCAGAAACACATGATGCTGGGAAATGGAGTCCACGCAGATTAAACCTATTGCCAAACCCAAGCCAATTTAAAGTAAACGCTAGGCTTGGAAGATCTCTAAAGGGGCTTGATAATCTCAAATATAAATAATATACACGTCGTTAAATTGGAAAATGCAAGTTGAATGCAAAAATAAATATCCTTAACTAAGCAGTAAGCCTATGTATAAAAGTTGTATTTAATGGCCAAATATAGTAAAAGCCTTTCTTGTCAATCTGTAGTGAGAGAAGTTTATGTTTTCACAGAAAGTTTAAATTCATAATAAGCCTTTTCATCTTCTTCTCGAACTATTGGCTTGATTGCGCATTCAATTTGTCTAATCTCAATCTTAATCTCACTCTGAATCGAAATGAACATTTCGAGTTGCATCAAAATTGCAGACCGATTGATGCTTAGACACCTTAAGTTGCGATGGTAATAACTTATCAGCCCCATAAATCGAGATGAAGACAATTAAATTAAGTTCTTCTTAAATTAATTAAACTGCATTAACAAATTTTGTTTAGTCAATGAAAATGTCGAGAAACTATAGAAACTTTCCCTAGAGTAAAATGCGCAGTGAATTTCTTTAGTTCCCGCCTTGTGGTAAGCCTCTACCCGCCTCTCCCCTCCTTTCGCCTTTCGTACCCCCTCACTTCCCTCTTCTCTGGCATTTGTGGCAATTTCCGGCTTTCACTTTCCTTTTGCCGGCTTTATAATTGGTTTTCGTTTATTGTGACAAACACACGAGTTGAACGGAATTTAATAAAAACCATTTCACGCACATGTCAAGCTCGAAACTTTTGTGTTCTTGTTTTCGTTGTTGTTCTCTTTCTCTGGCCAGCCGCAGCCAGAGTAGCTAGCAGTTTCAGTGTGGAAAATGAAGTTGTTGAATGCCAAATGGAAATGGAAATGGGGGCGGGTGATAGTGGTTGCCGTGGGCTGTGCGAGGGGGGGAGGGCACAGTGGGTCGTCAAGGGGCAATGTCAAAACGTCAGCAAATATTTTGTAGCACTGCGACTGCCTCGCGGCCCCGTTCAGCCAAGTGTGAAACAGTCTCGAACTGCCCCTGCTCCTCCCCCTTCCTCACTCCCCCTCTGCTTATAGCTCAGGGGGGGGGCAGCGTCCACTCGAGTGTGCAATTAGGTGAAAATAAATGGTTTAACAAACGCCTCGAAGTATGCAATCATTTAAATTTCACTTCATTTGTCCTTTTCATGATTTCAGTGCACAACTTCCTTACAGCTCACCTCCTCCCTCTCTCTTTCTCTCTCTCTCTCTCCTTGTGCTGTTCACATTCCTTGTCACCAAATTACAAAACCAAACAAAATTATTTTGATTTATATGCAAGACGAGCAGCAAAGGCAAAGGCGACTGTTCCCCTGGCGCAGCAGCTCGTCCACCTGCCCAAGCCGAGTCTCCCTTCATTTTTTTCTTTTCTGTGTGCTTCTTTCGACTGTCAATAGATTTGGAGGTCGGCAGGTAGAGGGGAGGGGAGGGGGCAGACAGGCCAACTAAATGCTTTGATTCAGCCTGGACACGCCTTCAGTTGCTGTCAACAAAACGCGCCGACGACGACGAGCGACGAATTTGAAATGCAAATTTAATTTGTGACGCGACAGTGGCTTCTTCCTGCCTCTGCCTACGCTGCTGACCCTCACTTCCTCCCCACCCCCCTTCCGGTCTGCTCACATTAATTGCCCACATTGCTTGCTGTCGCAGCTTTGCTTGCTCTTCTTCAACGGTGCGCGCGATTTGCCTGTTAATTTTGCGCCAAATCAGCAACAACTTTGGATTCGGATTCGGATTTGGATTCTGATTTGGATTTACATTTCGATTCGTGTGTGTGTGTGCATAAAATTTAACGCTGACTGCGAAAAGTAAGCAAGAATAGAGAGGGGAGGGTGGAGTGTTTGCCCTGATTGAAATGTTGCCAACTATTGCGAAAACTACTCGCAAGTTTATTGGCAAATTGATGAAGTGCTTCAAGTGCCTTGTGCCTCGCTGTGTGTGTGTGTGTGTGCGCCCTGCCGCTGCCAAAGGCTGCTAAACAATTTTCCCAGCAAAGTTGCCTACACTTCAGTTAGAAACTGCCGTGCCTCCACTCCTCTCTCTCCCCTCACCTACTGCAAGTTTTATGCGTTGCATGCCGCCTGCAATTTGGCCGCGCTGATATGCAAATTAAGTTGTTGCGCTAAACGACGTGCCGGGAAACAGGTTCTGGGTTGTTCTTTCTACCGTTCCCTAGTCCCCACTACCCTTCTCCCGCTCTCTCTCTACCTCTCTCCGCTGCCCTGGAGACAGTAGCAAGTAGCTGGCAATACTTTGTTCCTCTTCTAACTCTTGCTCCCTCTTCCATTCTAGCTCTAGCTCATTTGTATTACAATTCGTCACAGGCCATGTGAGTATGTGTGTGTGCGTGTGTGTATTTGAAGGGGCTTTCAAAACTTTATGCGCTTGCAGAAACTGCACTTAAGTTTCACATGCGAGGGGTGCTTAATGAATTTAGACGCGCCCCAATGGGCTAACAAGGTTTCTCTAGAAGAAATGTGGCTTCCAAGTCTTAGAAGCATTTAATTCATATTAAATAAATATACAATAGTATTTAATATTTTACATATTTATTTTTTAATTAAATTTTCCAACTATTTTTCAATGAAAAATTTAATTTCATTGTAATTTAATTAATTTATTTGACTTTAACTACACCTTACGAGTTAATTGGGTTTAAATAAATAGAAAAATAAATTTTTATTTTCAAATTAATTAACATGAATTATTGCATTGTATTCATATCTTTTAATTTGATATTATAAACAAATTTTTTTTAAAGTTACTAGAAGACATTGAATAAATATTAAAAGGCAATTATGTTTTATAGATTTCACATTTATATTTTCTTCTTTTTAGAATATATATTAGATATCCATAGAAAAACTTCAAGAATTCAATCAAAATAATTTCATACAAAGTTTAGTAATCCAAAAATGAAGCCAGTGTCTTACTAGTCAATTTATTTAAAATTTATTTTTGCATATTTAAATCATTGTCTGAATATATCTTCAATTATATATATTATATCAAAAAAATATAAATAGACAAAGATAAAGGCTGGAAATATTTTCTAACTCATTTCAATTCTTCAATTCCCTTTTATTACAATCAGGGACAGAAAACATATTATTATTTATTTCGTTTTTAATTTACCAGTTGACCCCTTCAATTTCAATCAACCTACTTCAAATTGTATTTTACCCATTCAAACCTTATACTCTTCAAGCGCACCTCGCTGTTGTCATGATTTGTTGCATGTGGCTATGCGATTCGTGGCACGATTTATGGCGCAGCCAAGTCGCGCGCGCCTGCATAAATTGGCTCGTAATCTGAGCCCGAACCTGAGCCTGAGAGCCTCATCCTGCCGATCTCCTCCCCTCTCCCTCGTCATCCTGCTCAAATCGCAAAGCGCGCACTTCATTAGCTCGATAATTTCACAATAAATTATGCAAAACGTTTGACAAAAAGCACAACTCAAATCGAGTTGTTTTCCAAATATTTTTTTGTGCCTGCTTTTCAATTTCATTTCCATTTGCAGCACCCCTCCCCCGCTCTCCACTCCCCTCTCCCCTTTGACCGTTTTCCATTTGTCGTTGGCCGTCGGCAGTTTGGGCAATTTTTGTTTTCTTAGTGCGCGAGCGGAACGTGCGCGAAATGCGCCTCGAAATGTTTGACAATCTAACACAGATCGAACGCTGTCAACGGGGCGTATACTTAATGCCGAAAATCACAAAGCACAATGCGCGAAATCATCGCACAAACTCGCACAAATCAAAATCGAAATTGCAAATCGCAAATCGCAAATGGTAAATGGCAATTGCCGAAATCGAAATGCATAACAAAATTATAAGCTGCCCGAAAGGACGGTCAGTGCGGGGGATGAGCTGCAGAGGGGAGTGGCTGTGTGGCCAAATCTATTATATTATGGGGGAGGCTGGGGAGTGGGGGAGTGAATGCGACCTTGTCAAATTATACGCTGAGCGGCGCTTAACGGGAATGGAAATGCGCATTATGAGATTTGCTGCTGTGACCGAACACGAACCCGAAACGAACCCGGAACTGGACACCAGATGAGCGGCAGGATTTGAAAATTGTTAGCTAAAAGCTGTATTCACATTTTGATGTATCATTTGTGGGAGGGAGTGAGGGATAGGAAGAGAGAGTAAGAGAGATAGAGGACAATTGTCGTGGATAGCTCGTGTCTGCGTGTGGCTGCAATTTGAATTGAAATTTATTGATTTACAGCTGAATAAATGCGCACTGCAATTGCCAGTGCAAACGAATCAATGTCGTCATCCATTTGGATATTCAGAGACCTCCCTCCAGTACCCCTCTTCTGACTACCTGACTAAGTGATACTTTCTGATGGCGTTGAAAGTTTGCTGCTTAGCAGTTGTAATACAGAGCGAAAGAGAAAAGTTAAAAAGGGAAGCAAAGGTAAGAGAAACTTTGGTTGGTTTATTAATTATTGGAAGATAATACTAAATGTGATTAATGTAACTGGAAACAAAGCAAAAACTGTATTTATATTATTAGGTAAAGTTTTGTACATAAATTGCAAATATTTTATCACTTAGAACAGGTGCAAGTGCAAAGATCATTAAGAGTTGTTAAGGCACTAGAAGATTAACATCTTTTGTTTTCTGATTTCTTAGAAATTTTTTTTACTTTGTGCCTAAAATTGATGACAATTAAGCTGATGTTGTATTAGAAATATATGTTTAATTTATGTTTAGAGATTTGACATGAATGCAAGCCATCAAAACTGAGCTTAAAAGGCTCAAGCTTTCTATTTGTCATTTGTTTGAATTTTTAAAAACAATCAAATGCAAAACACTTGAATAATTCAGACTTAAAATTAAGAAGCTATTTCTGTTTCTCTTCTATTATTTGTTGGGGAAGAAGAAATTAAAGACAAAATCCATTAAAAACTTATAAATTTTTTCGAAAGCTTTAATATGGTAGTAAACCGCAATCAGGTGAGTCACTAGTCTGATAAATTTGATTCGTGCACTAAGGAATTGTAGCGACGCTTATTGGCCTTCAAATGGATAACTCTACGCTTGTCTAAGTTCATAAGTGATACTTCTGCATAGTTAGCTGTTTTGATAATATAACTGCAACAACGTGCAAAGTTGTCGAGGCAGCTAAGTCAATAAAACTATATATAGATATAAAGTTTTCATAGGTAAATAGAATACCCCAGAAGAAAATATATAATTTACAACCGTCTTTACACATATGTTTAAAATCAAAATATATATATTTCTATACTCCAGTCAGTGTATTTCAAATTCGCATTCGTCCCTGCATCTTTACCATGATTCATTTGCAGTTTTTAGTTTATTCGTTTCTAGTTATCATTCTCGCTCCTACTCTAGTTTCCATTCTCTCTATCTCACGCTTCCTTTTTCTCTGTCTTTCTCTTCCTTCGTCTCTCTCAATCTCAGCTTTTGGTTTCAATAATGCATTTCCGCTTTTAATTAAAGTTTTAGTTGTAAAACATTTTTCCAAAACTTTTTGCAAAAGTTACTTTGGGCTGCTGCTGCCGTTGCTGCTGTTTTGCTTGGCTTTTCCGGAGCAGGGAGCCCCTACGCTTCAATGTCATTAACAGGTGAAAGTTTGCAGAGGGAGCTAGACATATACACACACACACACGCGCACCTGCACACATATCATTAAGAATAGCTGGGAGAACAATTGCAATTGCGGCCCATTTGACAGTTTTCATTTAGTTTTTTGGTGGAGCAGGAGAACAGGAAGAAGATGAAAGAAGGATAGTGAGTTGGGCAGAGAAAGAGAGAGAGAAGAGGTGAAAGAGAAGGCAAGAAAAGAAAGAAGAGGAGTAAGAGAGATTGGAGAGCAAAGCAGAAAGAACGAGGCTGCTTTGTCTTGAGCTGACAGGAAGCGCAAGGCGGACGCTGCTGCCATTTGGCGTTGCAGCTGCCACTGCTGTTGCATTATTAACGGCAACAAAGTGTTAAGAAGTGCAGTAAGCCAAATGTTAACTGCCCCGAACAGAAGGAGGATTCTGCTTCCCAGCTCAAAGTTGTCCAAAAGTTGAGGCTACAAAACTTGCGGCCATAAATCAGTGCAGCGAAACAAAGCGCACGCTTTGCTGCCTACCTGCAGCTGTTCTCCCCTCCCCATCATTCCTCTCCCCCCTCTCTGCCAGTTAGCGACAACATCTGGCGGTGATTTTAAGCCGTCGCTCGGGGAGAGATTCGCGGCTTAATTACAATAAAATATTTAAGCTGCGCCTCGTTTCGTTTCGTTTCTTTAGTTGCTTTATGCCGCCTGTTTGTGCCGCGGTCGCACATTGCTTTTTACGACCTGCCACACATGTCGAAACGTAATTTGATAGTTATGGCCTACCCTCCCCCTTGCCTTTCCCCTGCCCATACCCCAAGGGGCGTGGTCGCGAGCGTGTGTGAAGTAAAAGCAGCAACGCCGCGTTGTCAAAGTTTTCAGCAAGTCGCATGAATATTTAGTTGCGTAATGTGCCCAGTTACCCCTCCCTCTCCCCCTCATTTGCCTTATCTTTAATTTGCGCGACAAGCCAAACAAAACAAAGCACAACAAAAGGCAAAGAAAAGAAAATGCTAATTTTATTGACACCCCTCGGAAAATGCCTAAAGGAAGCCTCAGTCCCCAGCGCGGAAATTGAAGAAAGGTAAGCGGCTTTTCCGAGTGAGCCAGGCAGGGAGCCTGCCAAGTCATTAACACATTTGAGGCAACTCTCCCCTCCGCACCCTCTCCTCTCTCTCTCTCTCGCTTGCCGCACGATAAATGTATAAACTACAGCCACGCCCACATCCTGGTGCCTAATTAACACGTTTTGAATTGTGAATTTTGAAATGCGGCAACAAAACAGAACAAAAACAAGAAGCAGCAGCCAGAAGTCGAGCAGGAAGGAACAGCAGCAGCAGCAGGGCAAAGGGAAGAGTAAGGGCAGGCGAAGAAGAAGAGCAAGAGAAGCGGGAATGGGGAAGAAGATATGCATAAGGTGTGGGTAACAAGGAACGTAACGTAACTGCCGATGAGCGGCACCAAAAGTTATGCAAAATGGATTAAGTGTTGAGTAAAACAGCAGCGGAACATGTTCTAAAGAGGTCAACGAATGTTGGAATACCCTTAAGAGTAAGGGATTCATTTAAAATATGTTTAAAAAAATATGTATAAGGAATTGTAGGTATTAAAAAGTAATTAAAAAATGAATACTCATGACATACAAGGTACAAAAAGTTTAATATATTTTAAACTAATGAAAAAAGAAAGAAAATCAATAATTATAAAACAAATTACTTATTTTTAATACAAATATATCAATAAAAAAATAAAAAATTAAAAATGAATTTGTTATTTATAAAACATATTCTTTCTATTATTTACTTTTTGTTAATTTTCATTTACAAGACAATTGGCTACAAAATAAAGTAATCAATTAAAAAGTAGAATAAAATTAACATAAAAATAACTAAAAGTATCGAATTAAAAATGAAATATGGGAAAAATAATGATTATTGAATTTTAAATTAAGAGTTAAGAGCTAATAAATAATAAAAATTAAATAAAATCCTTCATAATTACAATAATGAAATAATTAATTTAAACATTCCGACAGTTATTTTCTATAAAATTTACAATTTTTATTGTGAAATAAAATATCCTTACTTACATATACATTTTTGCAAATTTAATATTAAATACCCAAAAATACCCAAATTGATTTATTTTCTTTTAATTTTATAACTAAGTTTTTAATTTACAATCAGGAAATAAGAACTAAATTTCACTTTAACATTTTATATATTTTATTTAAACGCTAATCAAACTTTATTTATCAAGTGACTAAAACTTCCCCATGAACAGTTAAAGTAGAGCAATAAATAAGCCTTCATTTTAATGAGCCTCCCTCCACACACCCCCCCTCAACTCTAACAAATGAATGTAGAACACTTTGATTTATTGATGCTCTCTCTCAGCCGACTCTATGGCGACCCAACCCCGTTGGAAATCGGTTAATATCCTTGCGCACAAGTGTAGAACAATCTGTTGGCATATTGATTCCTGTTCGCTGGCCTTGAGGGCAATTTGCTCCTTCATTTTTTGGGGCGCGACAGAGCAGCAAAAGGCGGGGGAGTTGTGGGCGTGTTTGCAGAGGGGCGCAACCTTGAAGGTGTGAAAATAACATATTTTGCTTTGGCGAATGGGCGTGGCATTTGTTAGGCAGCAAATGAAATTAAAACATGCATAAATTATACGCGGAAGGAAACCCAAGAAGTGACGAAAACGACGACGACGTCGGTCGAAAATCGTTGAATATATTAAGATATTTTGGCGGCTGTTAATTTTCTGGCATAAAGTTTTGCATACTTTCATAAGGTGTGGAGGGAGGGAGGGGTGCAGAGGGAAGGGAGACAGAGGCGTCTCTCGCTGCATAATTGCTCAATAGTGCGCAGCATTTTGCTTAAGCAATTAAGTGAATTGGCGTGGGAGGGAGGGAGTTGTGGTAAAGGGGGGTACGTCACACTGATTTATGTGTGCGCCAGCCACGCCCCTCTCATCAGTGTGTGTGTATGTGTGTGTGGGTGTGCGTGTGTGTGCATTGCATGTCATTTGATTAACTGAAGTTGTTGCTGTTTCAGCTGCAGTTTCAGCCCCCAAAGAGTCTTGCTACAATTTTAATTTTATCCCTTCATTTGCTTGCCACATTTCCCACACGTCTCCGCCCCCTCTTCCCCCTGCAGCAAGCAGCTGCTGTCAGTATGCATTGTTCTTGTGCAAATTAATTAAAAACTGTTTAAACCTTCGTCGTCGTCTGTCGCTTTCATTGGCAAAAAAGAGGCGAAAAAAGTGAAAAGGAAAAAGGAGAAAAAAAAACAAGGAAGAGGAAAATATTATTTACATCTTTCGTGTTGACAGCCTATGCGAATGTTACGACTTGCCTCGCATTTTAAACTTCACGGGGCATGTTGCAAGTTCAAGCACTCCAAAAAGTGTTGGACAGGTCGTATTTGTTGTATTTGTTTTACTTTTTTACGACTCTCTCTCTGTCTCACTGTCGTCATCAAAGTTCAAACTGCCTGCCGTTATATTTCTCATCTCCTGCCCCTTGCGTGGGGCACCCTTTTTATTTAAATCGAAAAAACTTTGCGTGCTCAACCCGCTGGCTTGGCTTTTAGCTCGCCGTATTTTATGACTAGTTGTAATGCCAAGTGTCTGTCGAGAGAGTCTGCTGAAGTCCTGGAGTGTGAGGCGCAGTGAAAGTATCTCGCCAGCCTCAAGTGGCCAAAGTCGTGTCGTCAGTTTATGCTTTGAGGTAGTAACTAAAGGAGACAGAGAGAGAGAGAGAGGGGGGAGAGGGGAGGGGGGGTAGGTGACTTCTATGGTCGTGGCAAATAAAAGTGTAAAGCAGTTGTCCAAGCAACTACAGTGCGAATACCTCAACGTCAATCAGTGAGTGCGAATTTCTAAGGAATTTCTCATTTTTAAACTCCTTTGAGTGGCAAAGCAAAGTTTGTGTGCATAAAATAAAAATAAACAGAATTATTAAAAGCATTTTTATTTTGAGTGCAGTGTGGTTTAATATTGTTTATTCCTCGTTTGTATTGTTCAATTGTGAATATCTTTTGGTTGGTCTAAGCTGGACTTTAATTTGCTTGAGTTTAGTTTTATTGCATACTTTTTTGTGCTTTTTTCCTCTTGTTGGTTTAAGATTTTGTTCATATGAATTCCTATTTTTGAGCAGAGACAATATCGTAACAAATGAAGTTCTACTGAAGTGCGAATTATGCTAGTTGAAATATGAATTCTTGTACAATATTTTATACATTTTGTCATTTATTTTTAAGGTTTTTTCAATTGAAGAACCTTTAAAACCTTTATTATTTTCCCCTAGAAATCATTTGAAATTGTATTAAAAATTACAAATTCTTTGTCATTTAGGCTTTTTTTTTCTTTAAAATTTAATATTTATGTTAATTTAATCATAAATATATAAGTTTTCACAATTAGAAATTGAACTTTCTTATTATTTTCGATTGAAGAAAATCCGCCATCCTTATTGAGTGCACACTGTACCTTTTCTCTCACACAACCTGCTGCTGCCTGTTTTTATGACAACTCAATTTCAAAATACACTTTAGTTTTGTCACTGGCAATCGCTTTCCCTTTGCCACGCCCCCTTGCCACTGCCCCCTTTTAAACCAATTCAGCACTTGGCGCACCCGCAGCTAGAGCAATCCATGACCTGATCTATAACGGGCTTGCTGCTGTGGCTCCTGTTCTTGTTGTTGTTGTTGTAGCACACAAAACGCATAAATTTATGTCAAAGACTCGAGTGGCAACATCAGCCCCGCCCACTTTTGCCTCCTCCTTCGCCCTGCCACGCAGCCAGTTCAGCACGACAAAAACAAATTTATTTGGACTTTTTAACAACTTTTTCAAATGCGAATATGAATGTGCATTTGTAGCCATTTCTGTGACTGTGTGTGAGTGAGTGTCTAAATGGGTGTGTGTGAGTGTAAGTGAGTGTTTCCATAGGTGTGCGTGTGTGTGTGTGTGCGTGTGTGGTGTTAGTGCGTGCTTACTGAGGTGTTGCCAGTGCAAAGTTGCCGCACAGTTTGCAAATATTTTTTATGTGCATATTCTAAAAACGATTGCAAACAAGGCAGGGGAGCAGAAGAGGGGGGAGATGGGGAGTAGGTAGAGCTGATACGCAGCTTAATGCACATGTTAGTCACACACACATACACAGCGAGTTAACCCTGGGATTCTTGTGCGCTAGGGTTTTCGGGGCTCCCTTTGAGCTCGGCACCTTTTGGCCACTTTGGCTGATTGCGCAGCAAGCGAGTCCAGCTCGGATCAGAGCCAGTCCAAGCCAGCCCAAGCCAAGCCGAGGTCTACTACTTAAATTGTGGCAGCTGTGGCAACAACAGCAACCAGAACCAGAACAAGAGGCACAACCAAATTTCGGAGTGCAGCATTTTAGTTAAGTGGCAATTGGCGTAAGTGCGTCGTGCCCTCAGCTGTGCACAACTGTTGCACGCCATGTTGCACGCGTTGTTAGCAACATGTTGCCAGCGGAGAGCGGCACACACTGGCAATGGAACACACGACGCTCTCTTAAATACCTTACTCGGCTGCCGTACGAACCACCTTCGTGACCCACAAAACACAAGCAGGATCAGGCGACCTAGCACAACAACCGCACGAGGGGCGCGATGTTGCGAGAGAGCGAATGTTGCTAAGCCATCGTTGCCATCGTTGCTCTCTTTGCACACACACTGCGCCGTCGCCGCAGTCGTTCGTCTTCTGTCGTGCCACACCGTCGTGCCTCGTTGCTGCTCGTTGTCCTGGGCACGAACTGAGCCGAGCGCATGTCGTGGCTCGTGTCGCGCGCGCTTCGTTCGTTCTTAAGCTACAATAAAACTCAATTTTGTGCTAGTTGGTAAGAAGCATTCGGTGGCAACGGGCGGCAAAGCGGACCGAAGCGAAGCGAAGCTTAGCTCAGCGTTGCACGTTGCGCGTTATATTCCACAAATCGTTGTCAAAGTCGCGTCGTGTCGCAGTTTAAGTCGAGCGCGCGCGTCTCTGTGCGAGGCTAATGAAAAGCGTTGCCTACTTGCAGGCGTCGTTGTCGTCGTCGTCAGCTGCTGCGTCTCATGTGCGTTGTAATTATGCAAATAGCTCTCGGTGACAAATGGACACAGCTTGTGGCACACACACAAGTACACACGGTGCAGAGTTGCAGCTGCACTCAAGTGCAACTGTTGCCAGAAACTGTCGCCTGTCGACTGTCGCCCGTCGCTTGTCTCGACCTTGTCGTCGACATGCCGCATGCATATTCATGCCGGGACCCAAAACATACAATACAATTACAATAACAGCAAACTCGCACACAATAGTTGCAACAAAAAGTGGGCCAACTGCAGCACAAATTTCAGCTCAATTTAAGCCAGAAAACTCTCGTGCTCCACTTTTACCTGGGCCCAGTGCCAGCCAGCCAGCTTCAGCGTTGTCTCCTGCTCCTTCCTCCTTCCGCTCTCCTGCTGCCCTGGCTCATCTGTCAAATTCTTATAATTTCTTTGGATTTTCTTTATTTTTCCCGTATTTTCTGCTTTTATTTCCTCCGCTTTTTGTGTGTGTTTTGTTCGCTGTGTTTTGTGTTCCGGCCAACTTGTTGTCCTTGGCAGCAGCAGCAACAGTGGCTCAGGCAAATAAATTTATTTTTATTTCTCTGCCATGACAGCTGATTTCGCTGCTTCTTATGGCACATTATGTGGCCATAGCACAAGTTTTTTATGTTGCTCCTCCTCCCTCTCTCTTCTTTCTTTCTTCTTCTGCTTGTGCCTGCTCGGCATTGTCCTTGCATTCGTTTTTGGCGCGCAGCCTGTGCAAGTTAAGCCCAAAAAACAAAGTTCGCAATTAAGCGACGAGCGGCGACAAATTCTGCAAAACATTTAAATCCCAAAAAGATGAGAAAACTTTTTACTTAGTTCCGCATTAATTTTGCAAAAGTTGTGAATTAATTGCTAAAAAATTCTGCAAAAGGAATCACTTTCTCTGCGCGCTAAAAATATTTTGAAAAAGCTTTTTCAAATAGTTGCAAAAGTAAAAACTATTTTCATCGATTTGCTGAGAAAACTTTTTAAATAAATGACAAATTTAAGTGTTAAATTACGTAGGAAACTTTGAATAAATTCAACAAAAATGAAGTTAATTTTTTATAAACTATGAGTAATTTCTTTATTCGTTATTTTATAGTCTCTAGCAATCGTTCAGTTGAATAAATTCAACATTATTTTTCACATTTTTTAACCAATTTCTAAACTCAATTTAAATGCTTTGATTGGTATTTATTTATTTGGTTTTTGCAAAGCAAATTTATATATATTGTTAAGCAGCCTCAGCAAAGTCATCAATGGACAAATGTATCGAATTCTAAATTATTTAAAAATTTATTTATATTTTTTTTTTATTTTGAATGTTTAGACACTCTTCAAAACTTCCTCTAAATGCGCAAATTTTAAAAAGTTCAAAAAGCAAACGGATTGTTCTCTTTAATTTTGTTGCCGCAAAGTATGCAATGAAAAGTGTAGCCGCAATCATTTGTGTCTGTGCGTAAAATTATTGCGGTATTGAATTTCAATGGCTCTCAAAGCGTATCCATTAATTACGAATTAAACAAAAGTTATTCATAATGTTAATTTCTCTTTTTGCCTTGCCGAAAATCGAGCATCGAGTGCACACGATGAATCATGAATTATATTTTGTTGAGCTTCAATAAATTAATGATTTCTCAGCACAATTAGCAGCCGAAAGTTTTTCATATTTATTTTGTTTATCGAGTAAATCATATGAATAATAATCCCCCAAGTGAGATTGCGACTGGCAAACGGATTTCTTTCTGTTTCGACTCCATTTCTGTTTCTATTTGTTGCTGCCACTGTTGCCACTGTTTGGAACTGTTGCCACTGGCTAATAAGTTCACAGCACGCAAACAAGTTTAGAACTGGCACTGGAGCAAGCTTATGCAGAGGAGGCAGGAGGCAGGGGCAGAGGAGGGGCAGGAGGTCAGCCGGCAACAGGGTACAAGCCTGTAAACATGAATAAGACATTAGGCAGGCAGTTTACATGTGTCGGCACTGCGAGTCCGACGCACTCAAGATGGCTCAACACACACACATACACATACACATGCAGACAAGCCCACACAGATGAAGATACTCCCACACACACACACACATATGCTCATTTGCACACTCACACGTGCGTGGAGGCAGAAATTATGATTATTAACAAAATATGTTAATTTTATGTCTAGGCGTATTGCCAACTCTATTCCACCTAGAGTGCTGTCCCGCTCGCACACACACACACACATACACTCACACACCTGACCGACTAACCAAATTGAAATTGTCTGCTTTAAATATTCATTTGGGGCAGCAGCGTGTTGCATATTTTAATCAATTTAATTGAAATATTCAATTACAGCAAACGATCGCCAAAAAATACGTTAAAAAAAATACAAAAATTACCAAGAAATACTTAAAATACTTTTAAACTTAAATACAAAATGAAAAAGTTTTGAAAACTTTGACTGTGAGTGCGAATGACAAGTGAATGCAAGTGAATTCCGAGTGAATACATGCGAATAACATTAAAATGCCATTTGGCAGTGCTTGCCAAACTGTCGGATTAATCTACATGCATGTGCATGCATAGTGCAAGTGCGTGTGTATGTGTGTGCGCATTTATTGCGTAAACATCAATTGAAAAAGTGCCCGCAGCTGCAAACTGCGAACCATTATAAACAACAACAAGCCAAAAACGAGCTGCAAACAAACAACAACCGCAACAACAACCAGCGGCATAATTAATAGCTATAAAGTAGAAAAAAGCAACAACAACAAGCAAAGAAACAGCATACCAGCAGCAGCAACTACAACAACAGCAACTACAACAACAACTGCAGCCAGGCGCTGCCAGGCAAACATGGCGACCATAAAGCTGCTTATTATCGGTAAGTTTTATCTCGCAATTAAACAGCAGCATCGGCAGCAGCAGCTGCAATTACAACAACAACTGCAAATAATACAACAACTACTAGTGCTACTACAACAACAAGTACAACAACAACTGCTAAGTGCAGCTGCCACAGCATCTGTCTGACGGTCGGCATCAACAGTTGTTGACTTAAGCTCGATTTCACTTTGATTCATCAGCAGACACGGAAATTTTATGAAATTGTGCAAATTGCTGTAAATCAAAAATGTCTGAATATCTGTGCAGGCTGATTTTAATTTAACTACACTCTGAAAATTTACAGTTAAGATTGAGTCCATAGTTTTTCTGCTCTGATATTTGCATTACTTAATTTCTTATGAATATATTCTTGTGGAACTAAGAAGCGCTCTGCCTTAACACTAACGTTAAATAAACAAGATGAAAAAAGGTGACCTTGGGGATGTAGAAAGGCTTATACCTCAGTAGATTCTTATCTACTGCAGCTATTCCAGTAATCTTTATATATAATGACGAAGTATTGAATCGTATTGTGTTTATACTTAATAAGGTAATTTATTTCCAAAATCGAATCTGTTCGTCATATAAATAAATTCATTACGTCCTTTTATTCCTATAGCAGCAATCTGTTTAATTGAATATATAAATATTTGATTGATTTGCCACAAAGTTCAAAAAATTGCACAAATTTTTTTCAACATTTCTTTCATCTTTATAAGCTAGAAACTTTCTTTAAATTTTTCCTAGTTAAAACTCTGTTAGAAATATAATCAATATATTTTTATCAACGTAGTTATTAACTTTAAAAGTACATCATTTACATCATTTTTCTTACATTTGCTTTCATGTTCATAAGCTAGAAACTCTCTTTAGACTATCCCTAGTTAAAACTCTGTTAAAATATATTCGAACTTTAACCAAGTAATTACCTCAGAAGAACTTCATCATTTTTCCAACACTTCTTTCATTTTTATAAGCTAGAAACTCTCTTAAGACTTCAGCTAACTAAATTTTTTTTTAAATATATTCAATTATTTATATTTCTGCAACGTAGTAATTACCTTGGAAGAACTATATAATTTGCATACAGGATATTTGCAAGTCAAGTGCACTAAACTGTAGCTCTATTCAACATTTATTTACTTTGCATTTTTAATGCAAAGCAATCAATAATGAATGTCTATCATAAATCATTTTTAAGCTTGCAATTAGGCAAATTGATAATTAATCATGAGAGCGATAGTACAATCATTGAAATAGTGAGATTACCTTGATCTATCTGCAGTTATAATGCATTATCGGTCTGTACTTACTTGCAGCTTACGTGCAACTTCATCAAGTCGCATTAAGTTTCAAATTGCAATCAATTTATTTGGCAAAATCATAAACTAAAATAAGCCAAAAAGTGCATCAATTTCAACATATTTCATTGACAATATTTAATTCAATCAAATCACAATAAATTGCACTTTAATTTGAGAAATCAAATTGAAAGCTGACTAACCTCTCCTGTCTTTGTCTTTCTCCTTCTTGATTTGCCTCAAATCTTTTATTAAATAAATAAACAAAGTGAATGCTCTCGAAGCATTCTACTTAAAACTAAAACTGCGCAATAAAATTTGCTAAAGAAAGTTGAAGAGTTTGGGGAGGGAGAAGTTTAAAAACATATTTCATTTAGCCCGACACTTGATTTATGTTGAATGCCTGCAGGCATTTTGGAAAAAGATCACAGATACAATTTGTGTGTGTGTGTGTGAATTTGGCAAAAGTGTATTAGAAATTCATGCGGATTCATAAAATAATCAGCAAGGAATCCATAGAACTTTGAGCAACTCAAATGGATTAACATATTTGCTTCCTTCTACGAAATATGTAAATTATGAAAGAAGCTTTGAATGCTTTGAAGGGATTCGTTTGGTTCGCAACTTAAAGAACTTTGTGCTGCATTTAAAGTATTTAAGAGTGCACTCGTCTGCCCCCCCCAGCTCTTCCCTTCTCCTTTTTCTTCACTGCTTATTCTGGCTTGCGTTTTATGCGCGCTTGGGGAAATTTCGCTTTGTGGGCGTGGCGGCGACTGCTGCTTATGCGTGTGCTCGTGACCATAAACAAGACATGTCCTGCACTCGATGCCACTCATCATCGTCCAACGGGCAGGATGGGTAGCTGGGGTATCTGGGGTTCTGGGCTTGCCCCGCACTTGCCACTTCAACGCCACAAAATTTGTTAACAATTCATTTCCGCGCTTTGGGCTTCATAAATTGCTTTTATTAGCAGGCGCAGCAACAACAACAACCCCCAGAATATAAAGCAACTTTTCTTTTTTCCTAACCTCCCCCTCCCCCGCCGCTTATTTCCTCTTTTTTTGGTAATAATACACTTGAACTTTTGCATAGCAAATAAAAAGCGTTAAAATGCGTGAGGTAGCTGGAGGCAGACTGGCAGCGGGCGGAGAGAGAGGGAGGGGGGTCATTCCAGAGCGGGTGCTGGAAAGGGAACTGTCTGAAAATCAAATTAAAAGAGACGCCAGTCGACGGCGGCGGTGGTGGCGACGCCCTTTGCCCTCGAGGCAGTGACAAGTTGCGAAGCGGGATTGGACGTGGAGTTGTGTGCGTGGACGGCGACGGCGACGTCAGGCAGTGGACGTGGCCGTGGACAGGACTCGCAGGCAAGTTGTTGACAGGCACGCAGGCAATAAAATTCAATATTTCATTAAAACGCACGTTACGCATACGCAGCGTGTGCGCCCCGTGTGAGCGAGAGAGAGACAGAGAGAGGGAGGGAGTTGGAGATGGCAACGTAACGAAAACCGCAACCTGCGTGTTGTTGTTTTTATCACACGCAGCGTCAACTGGTCAACGCTCAAATCCGATTTCGTGTTATTAGCACAGACCCAAACCCCCCTCCTTCCCCTCCTCCTCCACCATGTCCAACTGGACTGAAATTGAGTCGTTTGTTCGGCGTTTGCTGCCCGGTTCGCTTCCCGGTTCGGTTCGGTTCGCTTTGCTGGGCTTGTTAGGCGTCTGCGACGCTGACAGATTATTTGCTTTATTATTCATAAGGAGAGCAGGCAGGGGGGTTGGAGGGAAAGCAGGGTGCACAGCAGCAGTTATTCATTAAATTCGTCGCTGGGTCCAACAATTCCAGCAAGGTATGCGTGGCGCGTGGAAGCGTTTGCGACACACTTGGATTGAGTGGCTCTAATGTACTTCCTAACTCAATTGGGCCATAAAGTACCCAGGCTGATAAATAAATGTGCTCTTGTATGAATTGCGAGCTGCATGAAGTGCTTATCGTAATCTTTTTATGCCAAATTTATGTTTTAGGGTGTGTTTTACACTGCCAGACAGTTTCAACAATGATATAACGAGCTCTGAATTGTCAAGTGTTGGGAAATTGTTGCCGAAATGGGTAAAGATTGCGCAGGTTGCATATTTAATTGGGTATGCAAGTGGAAGAGTTTGGAAAGTGGTTCAAAAAGGGTTTAAAAAGTGTCTCGTGGCTGAGAATGAAGAGTTGAGCCTTAAATGAACTGATTCAAGAATGAACTCGTATTATTCTGTTTCAGTATTCATATTTGAATCGGTTCAGAAAAGCTTTGCATGCTGAGATCTCTGAATAGAACCTAGAGAATCTAAAATCTAGAATCTTGAGACTCAATATTCAATTAACTCCCTAAAAATAAACTAGCATTTATGGAGTCCACAGAAATGTTTGACAGTATGTTGAATGAATTCAAAGGCTTAGTTCAAAAACAAACATGTAATTTTTGGAGTCTCTGCTCAGTCAAGTATTCTCATTTGAATACTTTTTAAACTGGTTCAATATAGAGTTCACTTTTATTTATCTTTTAGTTCTTTCGAACATAAGTTTGAGAAAGTTTTTAATTTAGGAGACCTTATCGTTAAACTTTAAAGTTTAGAGCTCAAAGTTTAAATTATTAAATTTAAATTTTATATTTTAATTCTTAAATTTATAAATTATAATTAATTTTATATTTTAAATTTTCATAGAAAATTGTTTTTAAGTCGACTGCTACCATATTAGTCGATAATAAATAAATAAATTAATAAATAAATATGAAAAGTTATTCTTCTTTTTTTTCTTTGTTTATTCATCTTCCTTTGTTCCTGTATTCTTATTGTTTTATTGTATTCATAAAGTTGCCACTATAAATTGTAGCACACTGGTTTCAAATTAATAGCAAAAAAACAAACTAATATCAATTAATTTTTAACAACGATACTTTAGTAACCTCTTTCAAAAATTAACTGAACACTTCTGCATTAATTTACTCGCTTCAAATACTCAACACTTTGCTCAGATTTCTTCTAAATAATTTTATTTTGTTTCTTAGCAATTTGCATCCCTCGAATCGCGTAGCTAATTATGAGCGTATATATTATGAATGTATTTTTTTTGCCAGAAACAACTTTTCCAACTCCCTCTCTCTCTCTTTCCCCTCTCTCTCCCCCTTTATCTTTACTCTGTCTCCTTCCATCTTTATCTGCCGTCATCTCTCTCGACCAGGCACCCCCCTCAATTAGCAGAGCTTTGCACTCAATGCTGAAGTATCGAAAATGTGCGACTTGTGTAGGGCACTCGACGAGTCTGGCGTGCTTGACTTGGAGCTGCGCTGGCTGTGTACGGCGGGGCTAATGTGTAGCTGCTCATTCGGATTTATTAATTGCGCTCCGGCATAGTGCGTAGCAAGTAAATTAATTAGCGAATACTTGCCTTAATAATCATTTTAATGGAATTTGTAATTTAATGCGCCTAACGAGAGTTTTATGTGTGATTACGCCAAGCTCGCTCGGCCTCTTGCTGCTCTCCTTCCACTCCTCCTGGACCTCCTGCTCTGCTCACTCTCACTCTGACCGCCTATTGGGTCTGTTCTATTGATTTTCTCCGCAGGGAGAAGGTGCGCAGAGCGAGTCGAGCAGCGGAAAGCGTAACCAGAAACAAACCACAATTTATTTAAGCCGCTTTAAATATTTCAACAGTGCGAGACGATGACGACGATGACGACTTTGTTGGGGGTAGGATCTCAGTTTGCAGGAGGAGGGAGGGAGGCGGGGAGGGGGTCACTCAACTCTCGCTGGTTGCCGGGTTGCCTGGGTCAGCCTCGGACAGTCAATCACTTAATAAAACTTTTATGGCATTCGCATTAATTGATGGCGCTAAATTCTCAACTGCAATAAAACACAAAGCAAATGAAGTGGCCAAAAAGAGAGAGAGAGAGCTGAGAGAGAGAGAAAGAGGGGGGAGTATATCAACATTTTGCTGCGTGCGGCATTTGTGCTTTGGATTTTACGATCTCTTCGCATTGATATGCTAAATAGCCAGAAAAGTTGGCCATCAATTTTAAAGCTTTCAATTATAGGGCGATAAGTTGAACGTTGCACAAATCCTGCAACTGAATCTCCAATCTCGTATCTGCAATCGGCAAACACAAACACAAACACGCACGCACACACAAATAAACACACACTAGACACACTCGCACACACAAATTCAACACATACTCGACACTGAGAAAAGTTTTCACAGCTCAAGCAGTGAAATATTTTCCACTAGCTTGCACAGCCCACACAGACAGCCAGACAGACATAGACTGCGAGTGTGCCAGTGTGTGTGTATGTGTCGATGTGTGTGTGCCTCGGCTTAGCAGCTGCAAAACTAAACACACGTAAAATTTGCTTTAACTTAAATGCATAAATTTTACAAGAGACGAGAAACGCAGCGAATCGAAACGGAATCATGTGAGATGCGAGCAGGCAAAAGTGTTTTAAAGACTTGACAGAGCCAAATCATATACAACACTCCAGGGAGTATATGCGGGGGAGGTGTGTGTGTGGTGTGTGGGGGTGTGTGTGTGGTGTGTGTGTTATCTTTTAATTAAACATGAAAGTGAGCTGAGCTGAGCTGTGCTGCCTGTGCGGGCTGCATTTCACCAGCTGAACTGAACTCAACTGAACTGAACTGAGCGCAAAACCCACAACAAACCAACAAACCAATGTTTTCTATAGCTAAACAGAAATCGATGCACCCCCATTCCACACCCCTCCCCCCTCGCAGTGTGCTGGCCAAGAAGCAAAGCTGAAATGCACTTAGAAGCGAGATGAGATTCAGATTCGTGTGCAATGAGATCGATTCAGCATGTTGCTTAGTTAGTTTCAGCATATCAAATTATAATGTGGACAGCATAATGACAAGGATGTTGCAGCAGCTAGAAAGAGAGAGAGAGAAAGAGAGGGAGAGAGAGGAAGAAAGAGAAAGAGTGGGGAGAAGAGAGAGAGAGGGCCACTGATTGTTATTATTTAATTAATCAAAACTGAGTTTATGTGGGATTAATTTACATTCAGAAAGTGATAGGTGGAAGAGGTTGCTGTATTTGCTTATATGCCATACTATTTAATATATGTATATGCTATATCTCGTGTCAGCATACAATCCCATATGCAGCTAATATACCCCTTTAGTCAACCCCATTTGCCAACTGCATTCAGGCACTTCTGACAATGCAAACTCGAGCACATTTCTGGCCATTTCACCAATGCTTTTCTTTCCCACTCTCAGCATAATATTATTTATAACCTCTCGCACAGGCTGTGCCCCCTACCTCTCTCTCCCCCTCTCTCAGGTGTCACCGAGTGGAAAGTTTTGTGTGTTGCCTGCTTTTAGGCGTTGGCTCACTAAAATCAAATAGCAGACATCGCCGCATGTGACATTCATACTAAGCCAGAGACAATGACATCAGCTTAGTACCCCCATGCCTCCACACACATCTCTACTCCCCACTCTCTTCCTCCTTCCTCCCTCCTTCCTCACTCCCTCCCTCCTCTCCCCATTGCTCCAACTTCAGCTGCAGCTTCCTGAAAAAAAAATATGAAAGTTGTTCCAAAATTTATAAGACTGTCGTTGCTGCTCTTGACAACGGTTTCAGTTTCAGTTGAGAACTTTCAGTTGCATACACAGAGCACGTCGCGCAGTTTCGGTGAGACGTGAAGAAAGACAAAGACAGCAATAAGAGAGAGAAAGAGGGTGGGGGAGAGAGGGAGGCAGAGTGGCAGGAAAGAAAACAAACATCATACGCATATTTAATTGAAGACGCTGCGATGCGAGGCAGCAGACCACAAAAACCTAAGATAACAATAACTAAGAGTGTTTAAAGTAGTTTGACAGCCAGGCATGATTACAGCATACCCTGTAAAGACTGCAGAGTACACTGTGATTGAGATTTATAATCTTTAAAATACAACTTTTCAACTTTTCCTTGCATCTCTTTGACTTCTATCTAAAGTAGTTTGTCTGCTTTCTGTTCTGCCTTGTACCACATACCCTTTAATGCCACATCTATGTTCTCTACATCTTAACTACCCCCTCACTGCTGAGTACAGCAACTCTCTGGGCGCCATTTACCAAGTCGCTTAAGCAAACCAGCTACATGACGTGAAATCACAAGAATCAAAATAAAAAAAAGATTTGCTAAGAAAACAAATCAAAATCCTCAATGAAGGACAAAGGAAAACAGCAAGTAAAGGAAAAGAAAGGCACAGTAAGAGACGGAAAGAGAGAGAGAGAGAGAGCGAGTGAAAGGAAGAAGCCAGCAACCGCACACAATCACACAAAAATGTCCTTTGGGTGTAAAATCGATTAAAGGCATCGAAAACGAGAGAAACGGAAGTCAATCAGCTGGCGAGGGGAGGGCAAGGGGAGGCCTTGGCGAGACTCACTGCGAGCTGCGAGCAGCGACGGCATCGCACCTGACGCTGACATGGGAATTAGTGCTTGAAGTGCTCGGATTGCTTACACATAACGAGCAGGCAACAGCCACAGCCACAGCTACAGCTACAGCTTCTTCTGTGCCTTGTCTGTCTGTCTTTCTCCCCTCTCTCTCTCTCCCTTTGCCTCTGTCTGGCCGTCTGTTTGACTGCCTCGTGAGCTGCCTAATAAGCCGTCTAAAGCGTTGCCTTTGCTGATGCCGCATATCGCCAATTTGCGCCCACTGTGCGTCGTATTAATGCCAGCGAATGTGTTTCGCATTAGCAAAAGAATTTCACTCGTGTTTGCTCAGGGGATGTACACGCGGGAGGGGGAGACTGCGAGGGGGCGTGTCTACTGTAATTGCACGCCAATGTACGCACGTAACTGCATATTTACATATCACTCGTCGAGCGCTGACAACGAGCAGCAGCAGCAGAGGCAGCGACGGCGACGGCGACTGCGACAGCGACAGCGTTGGGGGTGTGAGCAAGTGAATTAAAATAAATTAAAGCATGCTTTCAGGCGCGCCATGTAAATAATGCAGCGCCATTTTTCTCACAAGCGAGTGGTGTCAGCGAGAGGAGGGGAAGTGGGGGCGTAGGGGGCGTGGCACAGCGCCTCGCACACTGATTGATATGTCTGTCGTCGTCGTCGTCAGCGTCGGCGTCTTTGCTTGTGAGTGTCTCCTTCGAGTGCGCTCCATGGATCTTATCTGCTCCATTGCCAGTTGCCCCGTAGGTGTTGAATCATTTACAAGCGTACTCACCTCCCCCCTCCACCAACACCCCTCTCCCCCTTCCCCTTTCCCTTCTTTGCTTCGCTGTCTTGCTGTCTCCACTTCGTTTGTCGTCAGTCTCAACGTGCTACTCCATTGTCGCTTCGCTGATTGCGTCAAGAGAGGGAGACAACAACAACAAAAGCCTTGCACAATGGCAGCGCCACAAGGAGCTGCGCTACTCTCTGATTATTATTGCTGCTTGTGGCATGCCACGCCGTACGCAGTCCGAGCAGCTGCGAATCAATTAGATGCATTGCCAGCTCGCCCGGGCAACTTGAACATGATTAAAGTGCAATTCGAGCTGCTCTCAGTCCCGCCGGATTTCGTCAGGGATCGAGCAAGGACAGTTGCGACTTTGACAGCGTTAAGCCCAACACGACGCGAGAAGTTTGCCCAACAGTTTCGGCGTGTAACCAAGTGAAATTATTACGTAATTTTTACCCTTTGATATTTTGCTATAAATATCAATTGATGTAGAGACTGTGGGCTGGCAAAGTCTATTAAATATGCAGGGCAGCTAGGAAGTATTTATAATATTGCTTGAGCATGAGTTGCAAAAGGGTAGAGTCATATACCATATGCTATATATAACTGCTAGCTTTATAATGAATAATTATACAGACTGAGCCATTTCTTATGCCGACATTGTAATATTGAATAACTTGAACATTTGATAACCGATTGACTCTTTTTCTTTGATCTAACACATGAAAATCTTCTACAAATTCTACAAAACATTCAAACTAGTATCCATTTATTTTGCATTCCATCTCCTATTCAAATATAATACCTTATAAAATCCCCAACTTGATTTCCTTTCAATTCAACTAGTCACAAACTGCTTGCATTATGTATACACAAATATCTTGTGCATTTATTAAAGTTTTCCTTAAACAAACTGCAAGTTGGCAACTCTTAACTTGGCATTAAAAAGGCATCAAAAGAAAATGCCAAGCTCTTTCAATTCCAGCAGATAATCTGCTGCTTATGACTTGCATAACTTGGCCAACTAATTGAATTAATGCTGAGAACAGTTAAACGTAATATAAAAAGAGAGATCTCTATTTAGCAGCAGCTTCAGCAGCAGCTTGCAGCATCAGTGTTGCATGTTGCGCACAGAAAATATGTTGAAAAGAAGGGCAGAGCAGAGAGCGAAAGAAGAAGATGAAGGAGAAGCAGAAGCAAAAGTTATCTGCGAGCATGCTTTGAGCCTTGGTTACCTTTATCCGGCTCTGCTGCAGTGTAGCAAGTGGTTGCCTCTTCAGCATGTCACATGAGCTTGCCACACACACACACACACACATAGACACACGCATACTCGCAGTACTTGGCAGTCTCTCGGCGGTTGCTTGTTAATCCGCATATACAAATATTTCACATACGCCCCGTGTGCACGCGGCCAGTGCAGTTTGACAAACTAGGTGAGTCAGTGTTGCTGTGGCTGCCTCGCTGTTGTTGCCTCGCATTGTTGTACTGTTTTATTAACCCAATAACTAAGCCGCCTGCGGCCTGGCAAGCGAACCTTTAAGTCAAAATGCCAGCAATGCGGGTCGCTTGTCGCTTGTCTTTGCTTTGTGTGCCCCACTTGGCAGTCAGCGACTGTCAACTGCAGCAAATCTGACTCCCCTCCCCTGCTCTGCCCCTGCAGGCACTTATCTAACACCTTTGACTCCGTTGCAGCAGCTGGCGCTTATCTGTCATGGTTACCAGGCGGGATTTTAATTAGCGTCCAGCCTCAGTTTCACTCACACTCTCTCTCTGTCTCTCTCTTGTGTCCAGCACACTCCTTTGCCTGCCCTTTTGCATGGCATTTGGCTGCTTGTTCGCTTGTGAAAATGTTGCCAGCTTTTCACAAAAACTGCTTTTCGGTCGTCCTGGCAACGACGTTGACACGCGCTGCCTCGCTCATTATCCTTTATGAATTTTTCATAACTGCAGCGGCAATTGAAATTTTGACCTTTTTTTCAGCTGCTGCCGCTTTTCAAAGCGGGAGGGATAATTTCTTAAGCGCGTGCTCGGCAAGCTAATGCCACAAGAAGAATGAAAGGCAGGCAGAAGACGGAGACGAAGGTGAAGACGAAGCTGAACGTAAAGTTGCCAGCAAATTAGATTTAACTCGGTCTAAGAAACTCCATTGAAGTGCGCCGTGCTTGAGCTTAACCCAAGTTTAACCTTCGCACTCGCAGCCGTCGCAGCAGTTCGCCTGCAGCGTTCGCTCGCTTTTGGGTTCAGTTCCCAAGTCTTTTCTGTTTGCCTTCCCCACGCACCCCCCGCACACGCTTCTGAAACGCCACGTGGTGTTGCATTTTTTATTAGCATTTCGCACGTTTTCAGCTTTGGTTCGTCACTCGTCTGCCAGGTGTGCCCACTCCTGCCTAGGTATTGTTGCCTTTGAAGCGCAGCTCGTTGTCGTCTTTTCTGCCACAGCACAGCAGGGTGTCTGCACGGGGTATATGCACTGCGGGCAATATAATATAATATCACTTAATAAAGAAAGGAATATAAATAAAATATGAATATATTAGTTAAGCTGCATTAGAGTGAGGCAAACATTTTAATTACAAATTAGAATTGAATTCAATTTAGTATGCATATTTTGGGCATTAAATAATTACACAAAGCAGTTCAACTTTTTTATTTATATGCATGCATATTTTTCTAAACAAATGCATATTTTTATTTAATTTTTTTCGTTCAAACTGATTTTATTAGAATTATTTATTGAGCTCCCTTTCATTTCGTATGCATATTCGGGCGCACTAAAAAGTATGCTACATAAATTTTTCTACATTTGCCTTGGCCGCGGGCGAACAAGTTATTTGCGTTGTTTTAGGAATTAATATACTAAAATACTAAAAAATACTTGCAAATAGAACTTAATGAAAATATAGAATTTAATATTTTAAATAATAATAACTTGCCTATCCAGTTTGTTTAGGGCATTTGCCAGTCTCATTGAACTTCCATTCTCTCTGCATCTCGTTTCCTTGGCCAAGTTCTCATTTTCTTGAAGCACATTTTTCATTTGCACGCTCTCGCTATCTATGTGTGTGTGTGTGGGTGAGTCTGTGCAACTCTGTGCATAATTCTTGGCTGTGCAAATTGCGTCGCTTAGTTTTGTTGCCCGCTTTCAATTAGAGCGAGGAAGCGGCATGCAGCAGTTGCAACAGTTTACTTGCAGCCCGAAGGCTGCACATCGCACTTGTCTTTTGTTGTTGAATTGTTGCTAAATCTGCTGCTGCTGCTGGCACAGTCGCTCCCTCAACTCAACTCGACTCGGCCGTGGCAACTTCTTGGACCTGGCTGCACTTTTGTTTCGACTCGCTGAGCCGTGTCCTCAGCCATGCCTGCAGGCTGCTGCCTTCCCAGACGTTGCTCTTTCCATAACCAAAATGAGACACTTGGCTTCTCCCGTTGTTCTGCGTCTTCTTCTTCCCCTTCATCTTGTTGTTCTTGTAGCTGCTGCTGTTGTTGTCAGCTCGAGTGGCACTTTTGCATAGGCCGCGACGCCGCCGTTGTCAGCGTCAGTTGCATTGTCAGCTTTGCACCTTCGCAGCGACTGTGGCTGGCAGTGCGGCTTCTTAGAAATTCATTTCGCCGCTCGCTGCATTGTCGCGCAAAAGTTTAATTACAAAAGACAAAATGCACTGGTTACCCGAGACCTGCCGCGTCCTGCCTGCCTGCCGCATCCTGCACTCTGCTGCTTCCTGTAACCATCGCTCGTTGTCAGTTTTTTCTTCTTCTGCACTTTCACCTGGCCTTTTCCTTTGTACAGCAAGCAGCAGCTTGCAGCATGCAGCATCCTCTTTTAATTTCTTGCCGCCTCTCGCAATTTCGCTTCACAAGTTTTGCTCATCATAAAATCGCGCAGAGTCCTCCTCTTTGACAGTTTTAGAAGTCGACAGGCATTGAAGGGGGTTTTTTAATCAGTTGCATGAGTCTTGCGCCTCACTGCGCTTTACAACACTTTGCCTGCGCCGCACTTACCCAACACTTCACAGCACTGTTGTGCGGTTGAGCGGTGCGTGTGTGTGTGTGGCTTGTGTGTGGGAGGTGTGTCTGTGTGTGGTCTGTGTGTTTGTTGTGTGGTAAGCTCAGGCTGTGTGTGTTTAGCTGCTCTCTTAAGTTTCCATTATTTGCGGTTTAATTGTAGAGAATGAGTATGGGAGATGGGAGTGGCAACTTATATTTGCGATATAAGTATTTATCGCATGCGATAATTCGGTAAGTAATGTAGTTGAGATAAGTCTGCAGCGTGTAAGTTTGACAGCTGAGCTTCATTTACCAGTTGTCGGCAATATTTGAAATATATTCAATGTTATCGATATGAAAATTAATCGATAAATTGTGAAAATTCTTATATTTTCTGCTTTATATTATATTTTTGTTCATTTTGTTAGAGGATGGCATCACTTACAATAATTTCATTGTTATCGATATCAAAATATCGATAAATGTGAAAACCTCATCTCCATAGCTAATATAATATTTATATTATATATTTATTAGATGTGGGCAAAAATGGCAATAATTATAATTTTATCGATAACAAAACTATCGATTAATTGCATCTTTATGTGATTCATATTATAATTAGATGTTGGCAACTTTTTCAATTTAACTATTTAAATTTTTGATGCTATCATTAAAGAAGAGCTACTAATAATCGTAAATTCTCTAAATACCACCGATATCGAAAGCATCGATTACTTTTATTTTATTTCGGAAATTAGGTATGATCTACAGCTTAGTCGATTTCAAATAATGGAAAGAAATAAAGTGAACAAAAATTAAAGTAACAAACTTCAAGCAAATCGATATAGGGACTATCGATAACTAAGACTTCACGTGCACAGCATGGCTTGCAGTGCAAAAACATGATATAGTATTTAAAGTTATATCGATTTGCCGTCTTCATCAGGTATCGATCGGTCTTTCTAATTATAATTGCAACTCCAAAGGTGTTTCCAAGGCAGTTTATGCATTCCTCGTTAAGTGATATTAAAATAATTGAAGGCAGACAGCAAACAGAGCCATGACTCAGCACGAAAGTGGCAAATGCCGAAATTTGAAACTTAATTAGAAAATGCATTATGCAAATTTCAAGTAATTGCTGAACCTGCATAATTAATCAGATGTTTGTCGTGGCTTCTATCTGCTCCCATCGAGATATTTGCTAGGGAAAGCGATAGAGCGACTCCAGTCTCTCTCTCTCTCTCTCTCTCTCTCTCTCTCTCTCATAAATCAGTCTAAAATATCCAGCTACTTTCTCTAATTGTTCTGGCACTTAACAACACACACACACAAGGATGAAGGCGCACTCTCAGTGCGGCACTTTACAACACTTGCAGTCATATTGTAGGCTAGAAGACCATTTAATATTCAATACTTGTGGATTAATTATTCGAAATGTAAATGTTTACACGACACACACTTGACAGGCTAACAGCAGAAGGAGAGCCAGATAAAGGTAGAGGGAGACAGAGAGAGAGGGGGGGATTGATGAGCTTAAGTATGTCAACATAAATTGCAATCACATAATATTCCATTTTGCAAACCATTCATTACGCGCATTGTTGTTGCTCGTTTTTAATAAATTTTAAATAAACACGCAGACAGACAGAAACAGAGACAGACAGTGGGAGAGCGAGCACGACTGACAGCTATCGGGCGGCGGACTGTAGACAAATATTTGCATTAGATGCGATACTTTTGCCTCGCACTGTGGCGCGTAGATTGGATCGATCCCTCGTCACGGCGCTTTGCCCTTGTTTACAGCGTCGCAGAGCGCGCGCAGAGGCAGCGTTTTGTTTGTTTTATAAATTATTGACACTTTATTGACAGCCAACAGCACCAGCAACAGCAACAACAGCAACAACAACGGCAGCAACGGGGACAGTAGCAACAACAATGTGCACACACAATGAGGCGGAAAACAATGGCGCATAAAGTTCATTATGTGCTCAACTCCACGCACAGTGGAACAAAAGTGTTTGTTGAATTGCAAATGTGCAGGACATTGTCGTTGCTGCTGTTGTTGTGCTTTATCATCGGCTTAATATGCCATATAGGTAAGGTGACCGTCCCCCTCTTCCTCTTTATAATACTTGCAAAAAGTTGCAACAATAAAAAGTGAAAATTATGGAAAATAAATAATAAACAATCGTGCATAAAACATTAAAAGGCAACTAATAAATAATAAATGTACAAAAAGGATAATAAGTCCATTTGACACCTTTGTTGTTGTTGCTGTTGTTGTAGGCAGGTAGTCAATTGATATTTTTTATTTGTTTGCATTGGGAGTATACCCTGTAAGCTATGAGTTGTGAGAGATTTCAAGGAGTGTCGACTATAAATTTGTAAAGTGAAATCTAAATCAAATTGGATTCAACAAAGAGCTTGTCTGCTTGAGTACATGTACAGGGTATCTGTCAGTCGAGCACATACGAAGAAGATATAAATTTGTTGATCAATTGAGTCAATCATAAATTAAGAGAAGTTTTAAATCTTTCCCTAATTTCCTTTCCAGAGCAACTTTAAGTCACATATACCCTCTCTCACAGTCACACTGTTAATTTCCTCCATTTTGTTTGTATTTTTAAAATCATTTCCATTGCGGTGCACGCGCAAATGCTCAGTGCGTACAGCGTACAGTGCACACTTATTTATTGACATAAATAATTAAATAATTTGTTTGAGTGTTGCGCAATCAAAGAGATCAGTTAATGTTTGTGTGTCTAGCAAATTAATTGCACGCCATTCAATCGCTGTAACAATCGGAGCCATCTACCAAATGGACCCAATGAACAGTTGACATTAGATGGGTAAACAGAAAGGAATATTTTAATTTAATGATGATAGCAGGGGCTCTTAATAAGTAAATTAAATGAAAGAATAAAAAAAATACTGATAATATTCAATTTGAATTGAAATTATTTCAATAATAATAATAGTAGGAATAATACTCAATAAGAATAATAAAAAGAATAAATATATATATAAGGTTTCTTTTTCATCCATTTATTATCAACAAATTTAGTACAACACTCAAACCTTATTTAATAAAGGAAAATATGTTGATAATTATAACCCAATAAAACTAGATCCATTTCGTTCAATCATAAAGTTTCCCCCAATCCAGTAGCAAATCTTAAAGATTTCACTTCTGATTCCCCTTAGCAATTTCAAACTCTGCTCCACTCTTGATTGTATTCGTGTTTCATGTATCTTTAAACCGTTATAGAATCGCTGGAATCCCCTCGAGGTTGTCATGACAATGGCGCATTAAATGCGGCGTCATAAGCCGCACGTTCAGGTCTTCGGGACATTCGATTTATTTGGTTGTGCAATACACTTTGTGTACTTTTGTTTTATGCCATTTAATTTTTATTTGCTCACACGCACACACATACACAGACGAGAACACACACGCGCACGTTCAACCTGTTTCATGCAGCTTTCTGCTTCTCTCTCTCGTTCTCCTCTCTCCGTTCGCTTTACCGCTTCGCAGTCTGCTCTGTTTGCTTTTGCAGCTTGTGCGCCGTCGATTGATTTATATCAATATCCGTCAACCATTTCATTATGTAATATTCCAGTCGAGCCGATCGGAAGCTCAAATAAAAATTGTATAAAAAAACGAGTTAAATCTGTTTGCATTAATTAAAATCACACCCACACAAATCCACACATACACACGCAAACCCACCTACATCCCTTCACAGTGTGCGTCGGGTGACAAACTGCATTTGTGGTAATAGCTTCGGCTTGTTTATCACGCTATTTATGATATATGTGATACACGCGTCCGGCAAACCATTGAAATACAATCAAGAAACAATTAGCAGCTGCGCTCGACTAAAGCAGATACCCTGCTTAATTAACGTTTCGTTTGCCAGCAGTATATCGATTAGATTTAGTTTTTCATTGTGGTTAATTGTTTAAGGGAATGAGTTTATATTCAATTGGAAGAATGATAAGGTTTTATTCGATATTGATGAATGTACATATCAAATTTAACAGTTGTAGCCCTTATAGATCCAGGGAACTATGAGTTTTTTATGCAGGAGATGTTTGTTATATAGTTTAACTGCAATTGAAATAATTTGCAAGTTGTTTTAGAGGTTGGAGAGTGCAAAAAAACTAATTTTCATTGCTCTGGCAGATAAAGGGACGGAGATCTTTGAGTTCTTGTGCATGAGATGTGCTTTATATAGTTTCTTTCAATTGAAGTAATACTTAAATTATTTACAATAAAATATTGAAAGTTGTACATATCAAACTTCACAGCTCTAGCCTATATTAATCCAGAGATCTATAATGTTTTATGCATGAGATGTTCAATATATAAATTGGAATAAAACCTAAGTTTAATGCGAAAATGAAGGATGCACATATTACATTTTACAGCTCTGGCCTCCATGGATCCACAGATTTATAATTTAAGGTATTAGATATACATTATATTGGAAGTTTATTTCCACTTGGAATAATGCTTAAGTTTTATCCGATATTGAAGGAGGCACATGCCAAATTTCATGGTTGTATCCCCTACAGAGCCAGAGATCTGTTCGTACTGCTACATAACTTATTCATTATATAGTTACAATCCGTGTTATGCTTACAAATGAAAATCCCATGCAGCCCTTCCACATTCACCCTAGTTTACAGAGTATTAAAGAGCGCATAAAAACGAAATGAATTTGTCATTAAGTGAAGGCCATTAATAAATCTGATATTGCAGGAAGTGGCGGTACTTAGTATATACATTGGCATAATCTATATATTTCTATACAACTAGCGCATAATTTACACACACACATACACACACGCACACTGGGGCCATGCGTCAATAATGCGAGAATAAAACACAATTTGTCTCAATAAATTTTCAATTAACGTTGAAAAACGTTTGCCTACCCAAAAAGCCGCAGCGACAGCCGACAACAACAGCAGGGGGCGTGCCAGCAAAGGGGCGTGGCATGGCAGCTTGTCTAACTGATTGACACGAAACAAATCAAAATTGAAATGTAAATGGAAGGCAAGGGGGAGAAGCGAAGAAGGAGGAGCAGAAGGAGGCGAGAAAAAGGTTAGAGTGTGCCCAAAGTATATTTATAACTTGAGAGCTGCAGCTGGGTTTTATATTATATATAGAAATTTGAACCGTTGCTAATTGACAGCAGGGGAATAAAATGTAAAATAATTGAACATTGAAAAATAGGAAAATATATTTATTTATAAAAATATAAAAATTAAAAATAAATAAAGGAGATGAACTGTAGAGAATATAAATACAATAGATAACATATTTTAGCTGACTAGGGCTGGCTTTAGCTCCCCCCTGGCCCACTGTATGTCGGCTTACAATTGACGCACTGCTTACCCCTCTCCTCAACCTTCCCCCCTCAGTTAGTGGGCGGTACGAGTTGACAGATCAACAGGATATAATGAACATTATGAAACGGCGATGGCAGCGTGCGCTAAATGAATGGATAAAAGCGCAAATCGTAAGGGTTGCCAGGCAGCCCCGCAGAGAGTTGGGGGCGTATACTCCTCCCCCCATTTCCCCTCTCCCTCCTCTGCATAGTCGGCAATTGTTTGTGCGCTTGTCCCTTTCGCCATTCAGTCATTCAGTTAAGCAAACAATAAGCAGCGACGGGTCCACAGGAACTGCGCTGCAATCAACATAATCGCTGTGCAGGAAAAGGACTCTCAGCACAGTCGAGGGAGGGGAGGGAGAGAGGAAGAGAAAGGGGGAGCACGGGTAGCCGGGACAGCCGGGAGCCAACAGCGGGCATGACAATTTCAAATGAATGTTAAATACCAAAAAGCGACAGAAACAAGCAGAAGCAGCAAGAGGGGGGAGGCAGGAGGAATGGGGGCAGGGGCTGGGGGCTGTCGGGGAGTCCCCGCAGCACGCTGATGATGACGACAAACAAAACAACAACAATAGCGGAAGCAAAGCAACAAAAAAAAAGGAGCAGGAGCGAGCAACGTTTCGCCCCGCAGCAAAAACAATGACAAAGGCAGGCGGCGCCACATGCTGTTGCTGCCACAAGCCTCAGCATAATAGTAGAGTGTATGCAACACATAACGGAAAGTTGCATAAAAGCGCAGCGCAACATAACTGCCAACAGCAGGGAGGGGGCGAGGTGGGGAAGGGGGAAGGGGAAAGGAGCAACGTCATCGGCAGCCGTGCGCGGCATCAGATCATTGTTTGCCGCATGTTACAACTGCTGCTACTTCTCCCTCCCCCTCGCACTCCTTCCTCCCCGCAGTTGCAACAAAATTTAATTGCCTCACGTTGCACTGGCCACGCCTACAAGTGGGCAGCACCTGCAACAGCTACCGAAAAATGCTTGCCCCATTCCCAAAAGCTAATTAAGCTAAAAGTCAACGCGCACCGTGCACCATGACTTTTTCTCTGGACGCCAGCGCAGCCACGCCCCCTCATTGCCCACTGCCCACTGTTCGCTGCTGACTGCTGCGCTGATGCATTGAAAAGCCGGAAACTGCTTGGGAAAAAGTTTGCGACGCGCCAACGAACGACATTCATTTAAAATTAATTAAAAGAAAATTCGCTCGACTGTGAAACACAAAGACAAAAGAACAAGAACCAAAATATATAAATTAAGTGGAGTCCAGCCCTCGCTTCACCTCGCTTTCCCCCTTCCTTTCCTTCTTTCTCCCCCTGCCTTTCCCTCTCTCACTCTCTTTTGCACTGCTCGAGTTAAATGCTCTATAAAGGGGCAGCAAATGCCATCGATAAGCACCTATTGTATAAGAGCCTCTTGGCCTCTTGGCAAGCTGCTTAGAGAGTATGTTGAGTTCGGTAGTTGATGGTAAAAGTGAATGGGATATAGAAGAAGTATGAGTAGTGAAAAGTAGGTAGTATAAGTGCTGCTTAATATAGTCTATATACTCCTAGATGACTTTTTATACATAATATTACACTTCTTTACGTTTCAATATAGCAATAATTTCTTAGGCTAAATTCATTTCTGAATCAAATTTTCGACTTAAGATTTTTCTAAACAAAGATTTTTATAATAGATAAACATTTTAGTATATTATATAATACCGAATAAAGAAAAAAAATTTTATTATATTGTAATTAACATTATAGTAAAAAAAAAATGAGTAAGTATTATTGGCTTCAATTTAAAAAGGTTTTAAAATATTATTAGTAATAATAGTGATACAAAAATGTTATAAAAAGTTCTTTAATATTATGGAACAAGAAAAGAAACACAATTTTATAGGAATATCTGTTATTTTTGGATAATCTATTTATATATATAAATATATATTTATTTACAATATTCACTAGTCTTGGAGAAGAAACAACTATAGACGCGCATTAGGTTAGAGAAAAATTTTTAAACAGATCCCTAATGAAATTAACAAATAAAAGGAGAAAAAATTTTTTATATTTTTTTTCAACATTCCTTCTTATTTATTGAATCTTCTCAGTTTGTGAGACTTACAAAAAGTTTACAAATCTTAATCTAATTTAGAATACAATTTTTAATTTTTGAAGAAGAAAAATAAGGAAACAAAAAACAATATTCACCTATATTTTCTATTATAATTAGGAGAAGGATTGAACGTTCGTATGTTTCACGAAGCAGGCTACTTTAATCAACAGCGATGTCTTTGGACAAGTTTTGTTGTGTTTGCCAAACAAAATGTCGTCTATATATGACTAAATGCTGAAATCAAACTAATATTTTGATCTTAAGTTGCCTAAAAATAATAATATATACATGCACTCATCCAATATTTAATGCTGAATACTCAAAAGTACACACATAATAATATGCCCAGCACTGTATCTCATTCACCTTTCTCTGCAACTCTTCAAAGTAAGTTGCTAGAGATAAACAGAAAAAAGAGAATTGTCAAGCGCTGTAAGAGTAACCAAAGTGCAGAATTATCGCCCGAAATGTAAACCCTGAATAATGTGAAATTGTGAAATCGACAAGACGTGGCCATAAAAATGTTTTACAATTAATGTTTATTAACGTTTGGCAGTTTGGCAGTGCTGCCTTCCTGGCTGACTTCAACTTACTTGGTCTGGCCGCGGGCCAATCGCTTACGCGGCGCATGCAACGCGCCGTTGGGCTTGCCTCTGCCTCTGCCCACATCCGGTTGTCATTAAGTGGCTGTAAGTGCGTGGAGGGCAAGAGAGAGAGAGAGTAGGAAGAGGGAGGAAGACAGCTTGACACGGCGATGGCCGAAAAGTGAACACACACATCGCATCGCGTCGCATCGCATTTAAAATATATTTCCATTCCACGCCCACAGCGCTGCTGTTGCTGCTGTCTCGACGGAAGTCTAGACGCTGAGCCGGCAAGCTGACTCAGCCAAGAGGGGGTAGGATGGGGATGCAGTAAAGCGTGGGTGTGTCACAGCGCCCCCTTCTTTGCTACTTACTGTTGTCATTCAATTTGCAATTTGTGTGTGCGCGCGCTCTCATAAATCTTGTCGCAATTTTTCGCATTGTTTTGTTTGAATTTCCGGTGATTTTCCCCGGCCTGCAATTTTCCCTGTTTTCCCTGCCTAAAGTTAATAATAATTGCTCTAATCATGCCGGGGGCTTCATTCGAGTGCGTTCATGTTTGCTTTCAATTTTGCTTTCAATTTGTTTGCCGGATTAGTATAAAATATTTGCAACTAGTTTTTTTCTCTGCCCCACGGCTGAGTAGCGACAGCACTTTAATTGCATTTAAAATTACAAAAAAAATATGGAATTATATTTATATATTTCGTATGTACTAGTAAATGTTCCATTGCAAAGCTTTTGCTCAATTTCGCAGCCATTTTGCGCTGTGAAAACCATAAAAACAACAAAAATGTTGCGTGCGAATCTCGTTGAAATTTCAACGAGACAGCAGCAGCGACCAAGTGTAGCGGCAACGGCAACAATATTATTAACAACATCATCAGCAAGCTCATCATCATCACGAGCATCATCAGGAGCATCATCAGGAGCGTCATCATCATCATCTTTGTGGTCGTCTTGCGTTGCTTTTGCCGGATTTTTCTTATGAAAATTGAAAATGATCCTTTGCAAATATTTGCGCTCGACTGCGGTGACCAGCAACGCTGTTTTTTAGGGTTTAGGGTTGCCATATGCCGTGGCATCTGCCAGCGACAGAAATAATTAAATGAAGCACACACACACCTACACTAAGATACACAGCCACCTTGCACACACACACAGACATTCAGTCAACAAACAGCAGCTTGTCGAAGGTAACGCAGCGCGTAGGATACTTTGCATAGATAGATACTGTATCTGCAGCTTGACTGGGCTTGTAAGCCCCTAGCTAAGGCACTAAACCACTTGGATTTTTCCATTGTAATTTTGAATATGTTTATCTTTACTGAGGCCTTAGCGAAATTGATTATAAAACATATGTTTAAGAACCTTTATATTCGCGAAATAAATTCAACTACCAACTGAAAATTTTTTGGTTACATGAGTTTTTTTTCATATTAACAAGATATACCTGTTGTTTTAATAATTTTGGTATGTCTTGAGTTTTTTCTATTTATTTATGGAGAAGTTTAAAGTAGAAAGACTGCGCACACAAATTGTTATAGCTTTGTAGAAGATACTATTTAGGCAGGAGTTTGCAATGCACCTTATAAGACATCTTAGATCCTTTAAAGTATATATGTTCTCTATCTCTATGTTGTCTGTATTTCAGTTTAAGAGCTATCTTGATGAAACTTGGCACACGTGCTTAATAAGTCGGAATGAGTCTGATCGAATCGATAAATCGTGAAGGTGTCATAGAAACTTAAGGCGAATTTTTGTTGTTTGTCAAGATATTGCAAACAAATTTGATACATTGTACAGTTTCTGTTTATATAAAATGTATAAATCTGCCGAGAAGAAAATTGATGTCCGAAATAACTTAATTTATCGTTGCCAATTAATGTTGGATAGTAAATAATGTAATAATTTCCAGTTATGCACCCTTATAAAGACCAATTAAATGAATATATCGGAGGAGCTTAGAACCTGTATAAAACATTCGTTTTGCCGATGGAAACCTTTTGTTCTGGTTCTTTATTCAATATTACTTTTCAAGTTTAGTTTCTTAAAAAAAAAAGCTTAAGAGGCATTATAGACGCCGTTATATTTAAAACTTTTACTCATAACCTTTGATCTATCATGACACAGATTAGGCCTCCATTCATCCCAGTTACTTCACAAATTGTCTCTAATTTAGCACAATGTTCTTGCCCCGAAATTGAATTCAATTTTGTAAATCGCGCCCATTGGCCGCCATTCGCCGACATCAATAAGTTATCGCAGTGCATAGAAGTAATAACATGCAATATGCATTGCCCACGGGGCAGGGGGTGGTGTGGGGTGGCAATTACCCAGTTTCGTTGGAAATTTCATTAGGGCAGAAGGCGGCAGCAGGCAAAACACTTGAGAGTTTTGGCTGAGCAAAATTCGCTTTTGGTCTCGGCTTGTCTGTTTAACTGTCAGCCGCAGTCAGTGACAGGCGGACAGGCCAAGAGGGAGACAAAGAGAGAGAGAGAGAGAGAGAGAGAGAGGAGACTGGCAACACCTACAGATTGCATACAATTAGCAGCGACTGTCCCGCATTCGCTTTCGCATCCGCAATCATATCTTGTATCTCGTATCTCGTATCTCGTATCTCGTATCTCGTAGCTGGCATCTTGCATCTCTGAGCTGCATCTCGACCCGTATCTGTGTCCGTTTCGTGCGCCTGGCATTCTAATTTGCATCGCTAGCCGGCTACAAGTTGCAATTGAATTTTGACGGCGTTGCATGCCGCATTATCTGCGCCTTTTTATGCAGCAGGACAGGTGCAGATGCCGCTGCTGCAGGCGAGTAAGGGGGGGCGGGGGCATGTTTTATGTATGCATGATGGAAGCCAAAAAGCGCCTCAGTCTGCACTCTGCTGCCTATGCCCGGCCGTATGCAACATAATGCTGCACAAGGCACACGGCGCAGCTGCCTGCAACAACAAAAAAATTGATGATGATGAAGCTGCAGCTGCAGAGCGAGCTACGAAAACTTGAACTTTTGTGCGCTTCTCAACTTAACGACACGCTGGAGGGGCGGGGGCAGGAGTGGGGGGAGCAGCTTTAGATACTCCCCCTCCCCCTTCCCCCTCCCATTCTGGGACTGAGCTCGCAGCTTGTCTCGGGGGTGCCCGCATTTTTTAGCTGCTGTTTATTTTATTTGCTGTAAGCAAAACTCCTCTGCCCCTTCCCCTCTTGACTGCCTGCCACGCCCCCCCGCCAAACACTTGGCGCGCTATCTGTCGTCGCCTCGCACTGGCAAAGCAGTTTTTCATTTTTATTTTCAGCTTTTTCAGCTTTCTTCTTTTTTTCTCCCGCTCTTTTCTTCGCTTTGGCTCGTTTTGCACAACGCGTTGAAAATGCGATTTTCTTGTTGCAGCGCACAATCCTTATCCAGATCAAGCAGTGCCCGGGGGAGGGGGGGGGAGAGAGAGAGGGGAGCAAGTGGCAGCGTGATTCTGCTCCTTCTTATAGACACGCATGCAGATTTTTTGGAAGCCAACACGCCACGCGCATTGTGCTTACATCTTTACTATCGCCCTTCTCTCCCCTCCCTCCTCTGCTCCTTCTTCTACTGTAATTGTTCTTCTTCCTATCGTATTGCATTGCATGCTTTTTGGCTTATTTGCTTTGCATACCCTGCAGAGCTTTCGACAGGGTATTTGAAATTTCAATTACGTGGCAAGTATCAGAAGTCAAGTGAAAGAAAGTCAGAAATCAAAGATTGAACTGTTTCTTTCCTTTGTATGGACTTAAACGGATTGATCTCTGTTGCAGAAGGGAGGAAGAATAGCGAAATTAGGTATATAAGTTAATGAATACCTAAGAAACATATTTCATGTATAAATTAGCATTAATCATGCATATCCAAGTAAATGACATCTTTAAACTGTTTGATCTCGGGTTCACTTGGAGGTACAGTCATGAAATTTGGTATATGAGAGAAGACCTAAGAAGCAAATTTTATATATGAACCCATTCAACTCATTTATAACACATTGAAAATTTGTTTTAAACTGATCGATCTCCGGTATGGGAAGAGATAGAATCATGAAATTTGGTATATGAGTTATTGAATACCTAACCAACTGATTGGATATATAAACTATTACTTATCATGCATATGCAAGTAAAGGACATCTTGAAACTGTTTGATCTCTGGTTCAGTTAGAGGTAGAATCATGAAATTTTATATATGATTTCTTGTATGCCTAAGCCACTTATTGCATATAGAAAGAAATGCATATCCAAGCTTATAACTGCTTTCAACCGTTCGCTCTCTGGTGAATTATAAGGAAGAATCATGGTATGTGAGTTCTTTAATATCTAAGAACCTAATGGCATGTATACATTATTGCTTATCATTCAAATAAAAGTTGAACACATCTTTAATCCATTAGGTCTATGGAAAGGATCTATGGTGAAAAATGAAAGAAACACAATTGATATCTCTTTCTCTAAATGCTTCTCATGCAACCCAAAATAATAATGAAAATAATCTAATTTAATAAATTAATTAATAAAATCTCATTTAATTGTATTTTTTAAGAGAACGATGAAACACGTTCTTAGTCAGCTTCTATGCTGCACATCAAACACATTTCATTCTTATGAAAATCACCTATTTATCATTAGAGGGAACCCTGCTCAATTGTACAGGGTATGCAGCAGCTGCAGCTTGCATTAAGCTTTCAATTTTTTGCTCGCCCTGCCGCATTAAGCAAATTTCTTGCTTTTTGCACTTTCTCTGCACTTTTATCCCAGCTTGTTTTGTGGCCAATTATGTTTTTTGTACATTGTACGCTGTGGTTGGCTTCGTTTAGCCACCTCTCTACATCTCCCCTCTCTCTCTCTCTGTTTCTGCTCTGTCTCTCCTTGTCACTCTCTCATCTCAATCTTCGTCTTGTCTTTCTCTGATTGACATTTGACGTTTAAATGCCAAATTAGCTCTCAGCTTTACCTCGGCTTTAGTTTTCACATTTTTTCTATCAAGTGCACCCATTCTCTCCACATCTTTTCCCCTCCTGCCCCCCGCAGTGCAGCTGCCATTTGGCTTTAAGTTTTGGAGCTGAGCAACTGCGTGGCAAAGTTCTGGCAAGTTGCACAGCTGCTGTTGCTGAAGCTGCTGCTGCAACTGTTGCAGCTGTTAAGTGCAGCATGTAATGAGTGGAAAACTTTTCGCAACGCTGAGTTTAATGATGACAGCGCGAAAGACATTCGAGTGGAGTTTCCGAAGCAAGAGGCAGACGGGGGTAGGGGAAAGGTGCCTCAAGTTGATGCAAGCGAAATCTTTGGCAACAACATTATCAGGCAAGTTGTCCCGTCGATGCGTTGTTTATGTTGCACAAGTCAGTCCGATTTTCGTTGCTTTAATTACGACGGAGTTTCCTATAGGAAAAGTCAATATTTTCGTTGCGCTTTTGCAGTCAGTCTCTCCCTCTCTCTCATTCTCTGACTTCTCCCTCTACTCCGCTGACACTGTCAGCCAAATCCCTTTTGTGTGTTGCGAACTTGTAGCAAACCACAAGGTTTATGCAAGAGGAAGCCGTATAAAGCAGACATATGTAACATATATACAATATATATATGTATGTATGTGTGTTTTTAAATTGTACATGTGTGTGTGTGGGGCATAGAACTGCCTTTGTTTTCTTTGATGAATGCCAACTTTATCTCATGAAACATTTTTGAAATTCTCGCAAAGTGCACAATTTTCTGCCCACACAAATTTTTTTGTTGCTCAAGTAAATGAGGAGAAATTTATGCGCACACAATAAAAAATGTTTAAATATCAATAAAAGTAGGAGCACCAGCAAGGGGGTGGAGGAGGTGGGTAGCGGGAGCAGGTGTTGCATGTGTGTGCACAGCTAACGAAACGGAAAATGAAGCAAAGCTTGGAGAGAGAAAGAAAGAGAGACTGCACTGGTATAGAGGCAGCTGCAGTGAGTAGGAAACTTAGAGGGGTGATGGGGGAGCGGGGTATGGATATTGAAAGGTTACCGTACCGGCAAGAGCTAGCTACGGTAGCTTTGTACAAGCTATGAAGAACATCGCAAAGTTCGACTACATAAACAAGTCACGTGCGCAACGTGCGAAGCGCAACGAAACGCAACGCGATGCACTGCAAAAAGGCGAAACAGGTGGTAAAACTTCAAATGTGCGTCCCCTCCCCCTATGCTCTTCTAGACGGTTATGTGTGGCGCACGCCTTTGTTTCACCTGCTTCTGCATATTTCACACCATGTGGCAACGCTGGCAAGAAGTTTATTCTTCGACTGCCTCCTTCACTTGGAGGAGGAACGAAATAACCGCAATGGAAAAACACAAAAAGATTTACTACTTTGCCAAGGTGGAGTGCAGTTCCCCTCCCCCCTCCCTCACACTCTCTTGTTCACTCCTTCACTCAATATACTCCCCCACACTCCCCGACACACACACGCAGACATACGCCCATCCACCCAGTCATTCCCAGCTGGCAGTAAAATAGTAACTGACGGCATGCAAATTTGTTTGCATTCAGAGAGCAGCAACAGCTACAGCAGCGCCACCTGTCGACGAATATGATTATTTACTATGCGATACCCTCGGGCAGGGCAATAAACAACAAGAGTACCAGGGAATACTCCAAGACATAGAGGGAGAGGAAGAAGAGGAGGAAGATATGCATTATGCTCATTAGTGATGTCGCATAAATCTTTAAATGCAGGAAAAGTTTTCATAATAGGAGTAAATAAATCATTAGAAAATAATATTTATCGACAGTATCGATGAGTGAAAAATATGTTGAATTTCTTTATTTAAAGTTCTAATTGGGTTTCCTGATTAACCCAATTCAATACCATACATTTTCTCATTTAACTTATGAACTAAATAATAATTTGATATTTTTAAGTTCTTTATTTTCATTATTAGTTATTAAAGAATTAATTAATAATTTATTTAATCAGACAATAATACAAGTGACACGTTTAGTTTACACTAAGCTAATGATATGATACAATCTACAAATAATAATAGAAACTTATAGATAATTCTCCTTAATTTAATATTTAATTACAAAAATATTAATTTTATTATTTAATTCACTTATTTATTATTTTATAAATTTATTTAATATAATTAGAATTTATATATATGTGTTTGATAATTTTATTTTTTCTTTGCATATTTTTTTATTTCAAAAACCTTCTTTACCTTCTTAAAGCTCTTCATATTCAACCCAACGAATCCCACTCATATACCTTCCCCTTTGCACTCAACTTCATGCACAGGGTATTTACGGCAAGTGCAACAACAATGCTTACAACAATAGCAGCAACTGCACAGAATGGCAATGGCAAATGGCAACCTGGTATCCTTCTTCTGGCTGCCTGCCTTGCCGCCTGCTGCTCGCTGCTCGCTGCCTTCTGCCTGCTGCCTTTTATTATTATGACTGGCTCCTTCTTTGGCCCATGTTGTTGTCGCATAAATTTTGCGGCTTCTTAAGTCGCAAGCAATAAAATAATATTAGCTGCATAGTCTACCGAGACGTGCTAGACGCAAGGAGGGAGGGGAGGGGAAGTTTCTGTCGCAGTTGGCGTAATGGCAACGCCGGCGCCGAAAAGTATGCAACACGACAATGCAACATTGGCAATGATTGCAGCTGGCAGCCAGGGCAACTATTCGGAAATGGCCACGCCCACCGCCTACCCCTTCACCCCATGCCAAACGCATTTGTCGTATAATTTATGACAAGGCCTTAGGTGACTTTGAGTGTATATCAGAGTGTGTGTGTATGAGTGTGTCTCCCTCTCTCTCTGTCTCTGCTTCAGCTGGGGTGCTATGTGTGATTTGGTCGTTACCTTTTGCTGAAGTGTTGCATGTTATTTATAGCACACAGGGCAATCAAACTGCATGTCAAAGCCATAAACGGCTCGAACAACCCTCGACAGTGGCCATCAAACTGTGGGTTTAAGTGTGCGAAATGTGGCTGGTAATCAAAGCGAATGCGATAAAAGTTTATAGACCCCACACACGAGCCGCAGCTTGCCCTGTGCCTGTCAAACTGCACGTTTATAAGCCGGAAGTGATTGTTAAACTGCAGTTAAACCTGCCAACGAGCGGCACGTAATGCATAGAGAGTTATATAGATATCAAAATGACCTGCTTGAACTTCCGTTTAATTAGGCGCCAGAGAGGGAACAACAGTTTTAGAAGCATTGTGAAGGGTACAAGTTGTGTAGAGTGACTTTCAAACTGTGCAAGGGAGACGAAGGCATGGCAAATGCAGTCGAAATGCAGCTTAGATGACTTGTGTTGCTCTCAAACAGTACCCAGTGAATGTCAAACTGTGACTCTGATTGCCTAATGCAATGAAGGCAATGTTAACAGAGATAGTAAAAGAGGTGTCTCTTTGCTCCATCACCTTGATGCAATCTAGCACACTCCCTCTCCCTTTCTCTCTCCATCTCCCACTCTTTCTCTTCCTTCTACTTTTCCCCTCGCTCTGTCAACTGTCACAGCTGCCCAGCTCTTTTGGCAAAACTGTCATTATGGGCTCGAAGATAAACGACTCTCTCAGACTGTCTACATTTTGTTCAATTTTTGTTTCACTTTTGTTCGCCCTTTCTCCCTCTCTCTCGGCTGCTGGCGACACTTGCAACTGCAGCAGCCGACGTCTGCCGCAGCAGAGTTGTCACCCGCGTTGACTTTTCATATGGCCGCGCTACGTAACAATTTAAACTTTTGACTATTAGTGAGCGAGCGCTGCCCGCCGGCTGTTTGTGAGCTGCTCCTCTGTCTCCCTATCTTTCTCCCTCTCTCCCCCTCTTTTCTCTCTTCCTCCTGTCTTGGCGTACTTGGGGCGTTCTAACTGTAAAAATGGCTGCAAGTTTGCGACATGAAGAGCAAAAGTTTTTGGGCTGCAGCTGCAGCTGCTGCCGACCCCATCGATTGACATACGCTCGCTCTCTGACCGTTTGCCATCGCTTACCCGTTTCAACCGATTACCCCGCCACCCCCGGGGTTGTGCCGCCCACTGTCATCAATCGGCACAAAGTTTGTCTCTGTTTTATGAGCGGTTTTTGCTTCTTTTCTCGCTTCCGTCCGGACGCAAAAATGTTTGTTTATGGCATGTCAACGCCTAATGACGCGCCCATTTTTCATGCAGCCCAAGCAGATTGGGAGGGGGATGGGGACGAGGGCAGATGGCCGAGGCGTAACAGGGGGCCTGACCCCGATCATGAGTGGCTTTTTGTGCCACGAAATATGCGTGCGTCTATTTATAGTGCCATAATTATTCGCAACTCTCGCTCATGTGCTGCAAGATCTCATCGTTACTGGAAATGCCAAATCACTCTCGTTAATTAAATACTAAAGAAAATACTAAAGGTCAAAAGTGCAATATATAATATACTATACTCACTACTCTCTACTCTCTACTCTCTACTCTCTACTCTCTACTCTCTACTCTCTACTCTCTACTCTCTACTCTCTACTCTCTACTCTCTACTCTCTACTCTCTACTCTCTACTCTCTACTCTCTACTCTCTACTCTCTACTCTCTACTCTCTACTCTCTACTCTCTACTCTCTACTCTCTACTCTCTACTCTCTACTCTCTACTCTCTACTCTCTACTCTCTACTCTCTACTCTCTACTCTCTACTCTCTCTACTCTCTACTCTCTCTCTACTCTCACTCCCCACTCTCTACTCTCTACTCTCTCTACTCTCTACTCTCTACTCTCTACTCTCTACTCTCTACTCTCTACTCTCTACTCTCTACTCTCTACTCTCTACTCTCTACTCTCTACTCTCTACTCTCTACTCTCTACTCTCTACTCTCTATCTACTCTCTACTCTCACTCTCTACTCTCTACTCTCCACTCTCTACTCTCACTCTCTCCTCTCTACTCTCTACTCCTACTCTCTACCTCCACTCTCTACTCTCTACTCCTCTCTCTCTACTCTCTACTCTCTCACTCTCTACTCTCTACTCTCTACTCTCTACTCTCTACTCTCACTCTACTCTCTACTCTCTACTCTCTACTCTCACTCTCTACTCCTCTCTACTCTCTCTCTACTCTCTACTCTCTACTCTCTACTCTCTACTCTCTACTCTCTACTCTCTACTCTCTACTCTCTACTCTCTACTCTCTACTCTCTACTCTCTACTCTCTACTCTCTACTCTCTACTCTCTACTCTCTACTCTCTACTCTCTACTCTCTACTCTCTACTCTCTAATCTTAAATATGAAAATGATGTCACATTGAAAATTCACCATGAACCTCATTGATAAATACAAGAGAAGCCCAAAAAGTCGCTCTGATTTTCCTTCAGACTGATAGCCCATTATGGTCTCTTCCCAAAAGTTTTCTATATGTCAAGTGAAACATTGCAAATCTGATAGAACGAGGGAGAGAAGGAGTGGCAGCACGAAGGGGGTAAACGTGTTGGGCTGCACATGCAGGAAGCGTTTAGAGCGCTGCGCTAGTTGCAATTGCAAGATAAATGGCCCAGCAGCAGCAGCAAGAGAGTGAACTGAAGGGAAAGAGGGGGAAGAAGATGGAGCGGGTGGGGTCTGGAGTGTAGGCGTTGCTGGCTAAACTGATTTCATGCAATTTGGCTGCACAGTTGGCCAAAAGTTGCAACGCTCTCCCTTCCTCTCTCTCCCTCTCTCTCTAAGGGGGAAGGGAAACCGTAAATTTAGCAGGCAGCTACATTTGTACTTCCTGGCACAGTTTCGGGCTGATAGCCAAGGCCAGTGCGAGTGTGTGTGTGTGCGTGTGTGTGTGTGTGTGTTTGGGCTAAAAATCAGAACATAAGTGAAAACTTTGGCCAATTAATGGCATCATTGAATTTCCACTTGACTTTTTCAGCTGCCAAACTGGCCGATGACTGGCCAAAGGGCGTTCAATTTTATATCCACGCTCTCGACGCAAACCAATCCCGACCGACCCCACTTCCTGCCCACTGTGCAAGCGTGTGTGTGTGTGGCAAAAGTTTGCCAGTGAAAAATGGCTCTGCTTGAGTAGTAGAAAGAGGGCAGTCAGTTGCTTGCTCGCCACGCTTTTGAGCTGCAGCTTGAGTTTGAGTTGGGATAAAAGTGATAAATGAATTTTCACAAAAGTAATTAAAAGTAAAGTAACTAGCGTCGTGTGATGTCTGTGGTGGCTAAGAAGGGCAGAGGAAGAGAGGAGAGAGAGGGAGGGGAATAAAGAAAGAGGAGACAACGTTGTAGACTCCTCAGCATTGCCAACGGCAACAGCAGCTAAAACTTTGGCAGAAAAGCAATCTAATAAGACTTTTTAATAGTTGCCAGTAGAGTTAATTTTTAGCTAGGCAGGCGAATACGAAACCAAAACAAATGGCTCAAAATTGATGGCAAAACAGTTATCTAACGCAAGCTCAGTCTGTCTCTCTCTCTCTCTCTCTCTCTGTCTCTTTTTGAACCTCTCTCGCTCACTTCTTACACACTTTTTACTCGTCAACTTGGCTGCTTAGCTTGCTTGGCAATGTTGTCACACAGCATACAGTGAAGAGCACTTGAAGAGCTATTTACCTTCTTATATAGTTTCTTGGGGTATCAAAAGATTATATACAAACATAATAATAATTAATAATAATTAAATTTGTATACTATTATAAATTGCCCTTGTGTTGTCTTCTCCTTTATCTGAAAACCTCTTTGGCAAGTTTCTTTAAAATTTACAAACATCTATGTTTACTAAAGAAACTTATAATAAAAAGAAAAAAAGAATATATATCTTTGGTTAAATTGAACGAAATTTCTTCCAAGCGAAGAATAAATATCGAACTAAAAATGTCAAAATAGTTTTTTTAAGATTCTCCAATTAGTTTAAAATACCCAAAATGATTAATTTTTTATAAGAAGTATGAAATAAAATTTATAATAAACAAAATAAAAAAATTATTTACAAAATTTAAAAGTTTTTTTTAAAAATTCCCCAGTATTTTTTTTTGCTTTAAATTAATAACAGGTATATCCTATAACAAAATTGAAAATCAAACTTAAGATTTTTCAAAAGTTTCTTTAATTAGTGCCCACTGTACAATGACTCTCAAACTGTTGTTCAATCAGCTCTCTGTGAATTAGCATTCCCTATTCACATTCATTGTTACATTTGCTTCAATGTTGATTAATTAAGCTCACACCAAATCTCACACACACCCACACAGGCAACCTGCCAGCCCAGTTCCCCCTCGCCCCCTCTTGCCCTCTCTCACTCTTTCAATTTCCTTAGTCAATTGTCTATCAACTTTTCATCTCTTGACTTGAATTTGAATTGAAGTTGATTGATGATGTTGCTGTCGCAACATCACTTCAACACCCCCTAACCTTTAGATACCCACACACACACACGGCGCACACACACAACAGTAACTAGTTGTAGGAAAATGAAAATCATTTACTTATTAAAATCCCCTGGACAAACATTAATTTGCAGCCGCAAAAACAAAGCGAGGCAGCTAACCGTAAAACAAGCCAACATACAAAAATAAACAAGCCAACAAACAAACAAACAAACAGCGTCAGAAAGGGCTGCCAAAGTGCTTTTTGTGAGTGTTTGTCGACGGGGCCCGAAAACAGTTTTCGACCACGTGCCCAAGTTCTAGTTGAGTCGCCTTCTGGTGGGGTTGGGGGCGGGGCTTCCTCCTAAGCCATCTAAACGAAGCGAACCGATCTAAATCGACGCAGACAAAAGCGCAAATTAACAGTTTGATTTTCACGCTAAACAAAACGCAACGAAAAATCAACAACAACAAACGATGCCAAATCGATTTGCGCCTGCCACTGGCCATGGGCGTGGCTCTTAGAGAGAGAGAGAGAGAGAGGGTTTAATGGCGGGTTCGGGCACTTTTCGACTGGAAAACACTTTGTGAAAATAAACGAAACAAAATCAAAGCGCTATTGAATTTTGTAAATGGCATTTTGAAAGCGCCAGCGTCCAATACAAACAACAAGCGCAACAAGCCGGGCAGCTGCACAAGCAGCGAAGCTTCCGAAGGCACCGAAAGAGAAGTCCTAGCAAGGTGAATGAAGTGTTGCAAAATGCCAAAGAGTTCAGCATGCTTTGACATGTGCTAAAAGGGTACAAACAGCAAAGGCAACCATGGGAATGAGCAAGAGAATGGGTCACAACGCAGAGCAAATACTCTGCTGAACTTCTTTCACACAGAGTCGGACACTGCACTAGGCTAGCTCATTTTGTGCTTAGACTTTTCCTTAGGTTGTAATGAGATCCTTTTTTATTCAGTTTTTATATCTCTCACTTATTAAATTACTTGCTATTTAGACTTTTGATCTACTACTATTTAAATCACTTTCAATTAATCTAAATATCTAGGATTGTCTATGTAACTGCTCTACACTTCCCTCCTTCTCTACTTTCCTTTGTCTTTAGAAATCTTTTCTTTTGTCCAGGCTGCAATATGAGAATCATTTCCAATTAATCTAAATATGAAGAATAAAGAATCATCATCTTATCTCTTTAGATTCTTGGTCTACTTCAAAGAAATAAAACTCTACTCTACCTTCGCACTCTTTCTCTGCACTACTATAGCTCATCTTATGCATACTCATCTATTATTTTTTTCAGGCTGCAATATCAGAATCTTTTTTGATATCTTTTATGATATCTGTAACTGCTTAAGTAACTTTTCTCTATGGACTTTTAGTATAATAATAGCAAACAAAGCCCTCATCTTGTGACTAAACCCTTGTACTCAGGCTGCAATATGAGAATTTCTTTTGATCAATCTTTATATCTGCATGTGGTTAGTAATTTCTACTTTATTCAAGGCTGCAAATTTGAATCATTATCAATCTATCTAAGTATCTACAATTGTACATGGTTTATATATAGACTCTTTATCTTCAAGAAACAAAGGCCTATTCAACCTTCTCACTCTGTCTCTGCACTACTTTAGCTCATCGTGTGTACATTTCTTCAGGCTGCAAGAAACAGCTTTAAACAATCTAAGCATATTAAACTATTCAGGTACCTTATCTATATAGTTTCTTGATCCATTGCAAACATTTTGGATAAGCTTGTTCCTTCTATGTAGCAAACTTCGTATGCAAACTAAACTAGCCCGTGGCCATAAAGCACACACAAACAAAAGCTTGGGCGACGCTGTCAAATATGCTGCAATATTTTTGTAACTTTTTTCGGGCACACCATTTTGACCGCACACATCCACACATCCAGACATCCTGACATCCCCCCTCCTCAACTTGGGCCACACATGAGTTGAAGGTGTCATGTGTCAGCGGCATAATCACACCCTTTGCTCGGACTGCCAACCTTTGGCAGGTAAACGAGGTCTCGACCTTTGTCAACGAATTTTTGGGCAACGCAAAGCGTTTAGTTTCGGGCTATCTGAGTGCCTAGCAGAGAGAGGGGGGGAGGTAGCGGGGTACAAAATAAAGGCAGAGAGGCCCGAGGCATGTATATATGTAAAGATTTGTCAAAGGCTTTAAATAGAAAGAACTTCATGCAGCGATTGCCTGCTGGAGTTGTGTCTGTTTCTGTTGAATACTTTTAATATTTAAGCAATTATTATTGTTTTCTACATCCATTTACCATCAAAGAGAAGGCAGAGAGTCAGGGGAGAAAAGGTTTAAATAATAAAAATTGAATTTTATTCTGGAATTTTCTTAAAAATGTTCCTATTTTTTGGCAAAGTGCGCGCATGAAAGTTGTCGCCGTTCGTGTAACGGAAACGGAAACGTCATATGCTTTATGTATGTATAAGCCACACACACACACACACACAGATACACCATCATAGACATATATATATTTTTGGTACATGAAATAACATTTTCTTTGCACTCTCGCATACTGTGATGCCAAAAATAACGGGCCACGTTTCCTACGAAATTTGTTTGCGTGCCAATTTCCCTGCCAACTGCATGAGTGCGAGAGAGAGAGAGGGGGAGGGAGAGGAAGGGAGCGCAGACTGGGAAATGCGAGAAAAACTGTGCCAGTCATTACATTTATTGCGAGCACATTCAATATTGAATGAATGGCCCGCAAGGATTTTCTATTTGAAATTAACAATTCAATTTCATTTGCATTTCAATGGCAGCATGTGCCAGACCAGGCCCGACAACTTCACTTACAAAGAGACACAGTGTGGGAGAGAGGGGAGGGCAATTCAATGGTACAGTTTTTAGATTCGCCGGGCAGTTAAATTGAATTCTCCTTTGAATGACACTAACTTATTTAGCACTAAAGTTGCCATATTCGCATGATATGAGAAGGCCTTCCTGTTTTCGTAAAGTGAAGGAAACAATTAACATTACTCTACTTCACAAATATTTATTCTTCAAGTATCTATAAAATGCAGTCAATATTCGCTTAAAATTACATATTCATATTGGCGCCCATTGGAATCAAATAAGCTTTAAAAATATCTCCAAATTATCACTCATTTTTTCTTCTATTTACTTAAAACACTTGAACAAATTAAATCCCCATCGAAATGTTTGTTAATTAATTATAAATACAATTGTTTGCTGTAATTAGAACATGCTTATTCACAGAGAGCTTGCAAATTGCCAAATTTAAGAGCAAATCTTAAATCGGTCATATTTGCTTTTCATCAAATCAAGCCAAACATTTGCTCTAAATATTCCGCGAATGCGAATCACAAATGTGATGCGAATAACGCCAAAAATCGTGAATTGAACAAATAAAATATGCATACGAAACGCACACCAAATTCGTTTATTAATTGATGCCCATTTCCAGATTGTTTGGGGCAGCATGGGGTAAGAGGGGACCTCGATGTTATTCAGTTTGGTTGTGCAATAAACGAACGTTCGACACGGCAAATAGAAAACGGCAAATGGAATTCCACCAGGTGTTTATAACAAAAGCGGTTAGCCAACTGATTATGCGCTTCGGGCATTGAAAGTGTTCTATACACAATATATGTACGTGGGGAAGAGCTTGATGGACTGTAGCTTCAGTTATGTTAAAACGGTATTTGAACTTTGTGCCAACCGAAAATGAATGAAACTGACATAGAGAGGCGAGACAGACCCAACACAGAATATATTATATATAGTGCTTAGGTCAACCATCAGCTGAGTAGATATGTATAAGAATGTCTGTCTGTCCGTCCGGCTGTTCATCTGTCCCTGCCTCTGTCTGTTCGTCTGTATAAAAACCTAGCCCTCGGAACCATATGAGCTAGACCTTTAAAATTGGGTGTCCATATTATCATCAACAATTATTAAACTCTGATCAAAATAAGTTTGAAATTTTTGCCCACCTCTTTTGCCTACGTAAATCAATAAAAACTTTATTACAACCATAAATTTAATGTATTTATTACAAGCATAAATTTAATGTATGACAGTTCATTTTTGAAAACACAATGACTATCAACGTTTAAATGATTTCTGAAAATTTGTTTGCGTTCGGATAATAAACTTTGAAGATTATAATAAAACAGTGTTAGAGATGCACTGATTTCCAAGCTGCTCCCTTGAAAGTATGCAACACAATAAACGTTTAACATAGATATTATATAATATATTCAAGAAAGCGCTTTGGTCAGGTTGGTAGAGGGTGCATAACAGTCGAGCACACTGTAGCTTTCGCAGCTGCTTATTGGAACAATCAAACAAATAAACAAAGACTTTCTTAATAAAAGTGTGTTATGTCCAGAAATAAGAGCAATTACTAACATAATATACAATGAATACATTAATATAATATAGAATACTGTTATATACGAATACATAAGCAATTATATAAGACTGACTGCCATGAAATACCTATAAACAGTACAGAAACAATCGTAGACGATAAAACCTTAAGCCTGCCTTTCTTATTGGAATTTTGTTCTATTTATTTACATTCAATCTCGCCTTTCTTCAGCCGGCAAGCTGAATACTCATTAAACACTTTGTTAAAACACACAAAACGATGTAACACGAATCGAACAATAATTTGAAGGCATAATTTATGCGTGGCGCACTGCTTTACAGTTTTGCAGGCACTTTTACAGTCAGGCCTCATTCATAATTAAGTCTGACAAGGCAGCTAATTCCCCAGCACTTACTGGAGTGTATAATGTATGTATATGTGTGTGTGTGAGAGAGTATATGTGTGTGTGTGTGTGAGCTCATGCTCAATTATTCAACGAGCAAATGAAGCTTACATGAATCCATTCTGCGAGCAGGCGTCAAGCTGTAAACCTCATTCGCCAAACTTCACTTGAAAGCGTACAAACCAAACACAAAAACTTTCAGTGTATAAAACCAGCGGCAGCAAAACAAAAAAAAAAAAAAAAATACACACACACACACAAGAAAATAATTGATTAAAAAAAAGAAACAACTAGGAAGTGCCCTGCAGTCAAGAAGGTAGATGAGAGTTTAAGGAGTAAGTGGTGTAGATGAAGGTTGAAGAAAGTAGAATAGAATATGATATAGGAATATCATAGGAAAGACTTACCCAAGCACTCGCAACAAATTTGATGCTTGACATAACTAACCTGAAGTCTGTCAATACCCTTCACTTCCATAGCTTTGCCACAGGGTATTCAAAAAGAAACAAAACTCGGCAAACAGCAAATGAGTGAGAAGAAGCAACTCTCTCTCTCTGCGGCACTGACTCATTTATAAATTTTCATCATTTTCGTTTCATGTTTATTCGCTCTCTCACTTCCTCTCTCTCTCTTTCTCTCTCTCTGACTCTTTCTCTTTTTGTTTTGTTTTTTCATCACTCTTCCCCTTTGCTGTCTGCGTGCTGGTAAAAACTTTTTCAATATTTTATGTGTTATTTGTATTGCGTTTTGCCTACTGTTCCGCCGTACTCAACCTGCTGTTCTTAATTGTTACAACAACAACAGTAACAACAAAAGCAACAACCGGTATAACAACAAGAACAACAACAACAATAATTTAGCAAATGTTGGCAAGTGGCAACTTGAAGTTTTGAAGCTGCATTTGCTGAGCGATTTTATGAAGCGCATAATTACGCAAATTAGCATAAATGAGTGCCAGCTCCTCGGCTCAGTCTATCGCGCCTTATCAGCCCCACAAACACACAAACATACATACAAATGTATAGTATACGCTGCCAGCAACAACAACAATGTTGTGTAAATGTTTAAAAAGCTTTTTTTGGTTGGTATAAATTATTTTTGCAAATTTTATTTAATGCCAAACGCAAAGAAATTAAAACAAGTGCAGGGAAAAGTGAAGTGCAGAAGGGGTGAGTGAAAGAGGGGGGATGAGGGGAAAGGGGCTTGTATTTGCCGAGGCAAAACATTAAAATAACTCAACGCACGAAAAATGCGCCAGCAAGCCAAAGCAAAAAGTCATTTCAAATGTTAATGAGCTCGTGTAAATAGACAAACAATGGCCGAAACGGGTTGGCAAGGCAAGGCAAGGCAAGGAGTACCAACTGCCTGAGGGCAAACGGCAAGAGCCTAGCAAGCAATGAGAGCAATGAGAGAGGGGTAGAGAGAGGGGGAGAAAGCAATGGCGGGAGTGCGTCGAGTGGCATGCGAAAAGTTGAGAGTTGGCTCAAAAAGTAGTTAAAATTTACCAAGTGAAATTTGAAAATGAAAATGTTGCCGGCTCGCATTTTATAGCTGAAGCCCATCAAATTTGCATGTTAAGCAAGCAGAGCGAATGGGCCAACAGAGAGCAGCAGCTACAGCTGGAGAATAGCAAAGAGAGACAGGGAGAGAGACAGAGAGAGAGACAGCAAGAAAAGAGAGAAAGAGAAGAAGAGCACAGAGGGACTAAGAAAGCAAGCGAGCAGCTGCAAAAAGTGCTGTAAGAAAAACGCAGTGAGGAAGGCAAGAAAGGCGTGATAGAGAAGGAGAGAAGAATAAACAGTGAAAGCGAGAGGAAATTAAGAGGTTATTTTAAGCAGAAATATATACAAATAGGGCAACCCTATTGTAAGTATAATTATGCCAGCAGCTATCAATAGAAAGCTTAAGAAATAATGAATTAAAATTCTTCTGTATCGCTAAAAGTTAAGTTACTCTGCCCCATATAACCGCCATTTTCCAACTACGCCACATGTGTAACTGCCACCCGCAACAATTAGTGAACTCTAGCATACTAATCAAATTGCCAACAGTACGTATACGTATTAGTTGCCTTAGAAATTGTCATTCATTGTTGTCCGGCCCGCAAATCCCTTTAAATAACTCTGCATCAATTGCTGTGTCGCAATTAGATCAACTACAATTACAACTACAACTGCCGTACAACAACAACAACAACAACAACAACAAGAACAACAGCAGCAGGCAAAGCTTAGAGGACAACTGGAGCCAGCTAGAGCATGCCAGGGCACAAAAGCCTCTTGTCCAACGGAGTACAGCGTAAACCTCTCAGGCAGCTCATCATTCAGTTCCGTTGAGCGTAATTAGCTCACCCACACACACACATATATATCTATATATATGCTGTACACACACACAGTTGGGCAGTCAGGCAGGCATAAATCATTAAAGCGCCGTTAATTGTTTGGCCAATGCTTCTTAGCCGGGGCTGTCAAGCGAGCTTTATTGATGGGTCGCTGGCAGCATAAATGATTTGATTTGCTTTGCTTTGCTTTGGACTGTTCTGCGCTGTCTTGCTTGCTTCTGTTAGTTTTCGCTGACCACCTGACAGCCGGCAGGCACACGCGTCGTATACGCAATGCGGCGCCTTCATACAGATTTCGGCGGAGGCTGCTGTGATTTTTCCTCTTCGAAGCAAGTCAACAAATCATGTGCCGCAATGTGTTGCAATGTTTACAGCAACAACAACAACTATAACAACAACAACAACTACAACAGTGGCAGCAATTATTTACTACCAACAAGAACAAACAGAGGCAGCTTCGACTCAAGTCACGACATGAACTGCGTGAAATGTCAATGTAATAATTCAATTTGGTGTCAGTGCGGGTTGGATTTCTTGTCTAATTAAATTGACACATTGACAACTTCGTGCTCATTAGCTAACAACAACACGAGTAGTAGCAATCACAACAACAACAACAACAAGAGCAAGTGAACTCATTGAGGCATTTGCAACATGCTCCAAGTGTCGCTTGCGTTGAGTATAAATAACACATGTATTTAGTTTTGTTTAGTTTATAGATTTGCGCTTATTTATGATAGCATGATACTCCCCAAGCGGCCCGAGGCCAATAGCCACACACACACATAGACACACACACATGCAGACACACACTGGAACACACTCACGCGTGGACACACATAATAAGGCAGACGTTAATAGGCAACACATAATAAATCATCCGAGGCGCCACACGGTGCGGTCACTCGCTCAGGTCGCCTGCATGTGTGAGTGCCTCTATATGTCTATAAGTGTGTGTGTGTGCGTGTGTGTGTGACTGTGTGTGTGTGCATGCTTGTATGCTTTTATGGGCATATCAATGTAACGCTTCAGCTACGTGCATACAGTAAGAGAAACTTGGGCAATCAAATTGTTGGCAATGTTTAAAAATATTTAAAAATGAGAAAAAGGCAGTAAAAGAATTTGAAAATATTTTAAGATGAGAAACATAAATATATAAATTAATAAATAATTATTTTTAATAGAATAACATATATTTAAATAAATAAATAATTATTTTAAATATTTTAGTTATGTTCTATAGTTAGTAGAGTTATTTAAATTTAGCAAAACTGTTTATTAAAATAAATACATTTAAAATTCATTTTCTGGCTCTCCATTTTTTGTTTACTTTCGCATTTTTCTATTCAGTTATCAAAGTTTTTGACAATGTATTACCATTTATTGATTATAAATTATTAGTTTTGATATGATCACGTTAATTTCCAGCTTTGTTGCTAACTTTTAAATGCGTAAAATTATTAGTTTTCTAGGGCTTTAAACATTTTACTTTCCTAGCAACACAAAAAAAATAACTTTTCCTTTTAATAAAAAAATATTTTCCACTTTCTTGCTTTTTCCATTTAATCTTTATTGTGCACTCGTTGCGCTGTGTGCCTTCAATCTGTATGCATGATTTATTTCTCTCAGTGTACACTCTCTGAAAACTAACGCAGCAGCAGCAAGAACAACAACAACAACAGCAATAACAACAACAACAGCAAATAGCCCAAGTTGGGCAGCAACTGCCCAAAAGCAAATTATTTATATAAAAAACGACACAAAGCATTTTGTGGCACGGCAAAGAAGAGAGGAGAGGAAGGAGGAGGAGAGAGAAGACAGAGGAGGAGGAGAAACAGAAGAATTAGGGGCAGTGGCAGAGAAAGGAGGCAGGAACAGTGGGTACAACAAACGCGTGATTTATTTACTAAACGTGCAAAAACCTCAGCAAAAATTACAAGTGTCGGAACAGAGAAAGAGAGAGAGAGAGGGGGAGAAAGAAGAGAAGACGGAGAGTGTAATAAGGCAAGGTGTGGGGTGGGGGCAGGCGGGTTTCATTGTCTGTGTGCGTTGCCTTGTTCATAAATAATAATTCTAAGCCGGCAACATGCACAGAAACATATGTTATGCGATGTGTGTGCGGGCAGCCTTCTCTCTCCATCCCCCTCTCTCACCCTTACTCCTCTCTCTTGCCCCCTCTCCCTCCCCATCTCCCTTCCACTCCCTCTCACTCTCCTTGTCTGCGGCTCTCTTTGTGTATAAACCGACAAACGCATTTGTCACAGTTGAACGCCGTTAACAATGTTGCCGTCGCTCATACGCCCTGTGGGCCCGTACCCTTAACCCCTTTGCTCCCCCCTTCCGACAGTCACACCTTAATCAGCAGTCGGTGGACAAAGCAATGTAAGGTGGGGGCAGTTATGATGGTTACGCCTGACTCGCTTGAGGCATCAGCTGCACAACTCTTAAGCAGTTTAGGCGGTTAACCAAAGCTCCCCTGCCCCCTTAGCTCCTCTCTCCTGCTGATGTTTGCTTAGGGGATGCGATTTCTGATTGTTTATCGTGGCCTGATTGAGCGTAACTCTGCGAGTCCTTGATGAATGCGAATAAATATAGCACACTAAACGAAAATAAACGCTCAATTGTACAGCCTGAGGTCGGCATAATTTGATTTGACTAATCAGCGTAGCTCGAGCTCATTTCGCTCATGGAATTCCAAATCGCAAATGCGACGCTCTGCTTTGTTCTTGTGATTTCAATCGATTTTATTGATGAAAAGCTTAACAGATGCGAAGCGAATAAAAGGCTAAACAGATCACAATGACAGCTCTAAAGTGTTTTAATAATAGTTTTGCTTTCAACTCTGCTTAGATTTGAATGGAAACTAATAAGGCAGAGGCAAGTTTACTTTGTTGAGCATAAACAATAGTTCGATGACATTCTTTGAATGCTCTGAGCTGAGGAACATTGAAAATTGCCAAAAAGATTGAACTAAGCATGTGTTAATTTGTGTATAAGGTAGAAGAAGCCATGGAAAAACACAAACAATTTGTAAATTCTTGTTCAAGTTCCTTTTCCGAGTCGATTGCGCCATTTCTGTCTGTATGACCGCGTTAATCTCAGCTATTAAAACAGCCACAGACATCAAATTTGGTGTGCAGGTTGCTGTATAGCATAGAAAGAAAAAGTTAATTTCAAACCTTGAGTGCCACGCCCACCACCCCTGCAAATCAATAAATTAATTTTTTAAATTTATTTGTAAGCGGCTTATAGAAGATAGAAGCTTCTTATTTCAAAACATACTAAGCTTATTAAAATAGATATCTGTTCTTCAAATTTCAATGCGATTAAACAATTATTGAAGGATCAACAGCACTACAGCCTATGCAGTACGCCTGCCCGCACATGTGTGTGTGAGAATGACAAAGCAATAGAAGGCCGAAAACTTTGCCTTTGAATTAGCAGTATACAACGTTAACTAGAGCATCTTTTCATAATGTATGTCCGACTGTAGCCTTCGTCTGGGGCAATTCTAGCCATAATAATATTTCTACATTTCTATTACCAACTCTGGTAAATATGTATTCAGTAATAGCCGAGATCTTTATCTTAAAGAATTGCTCACTTTATTTCAATCTTTAAAATCTCGTGTGTGCCCAACTGATGCTGCAGCCACAGACATTATCCAACTCTAATTGAGTCGCTGTGCCTATCTATCATTGCTCAGCTGAATAATATCTCGCGTTGAACCTCAGGCAATGCTAAAGCTCTCAATCATGTGGGCTCTGCGCATCGAAACGCAGTTCCCCCTCACAAAAAACGCACAACAATCCAAGTAATTCCCAGTGTTGCCACCCCGGCTTGAAATGGAACCGAACGGTGCCGCTTCTCATCAGTGTGGGCCATTATTTATCTTTTACTCCTTTGAAGGCGCTGGATCCAAACACGCGCACAGCTGGTACCATATCTCGTTGCCACTGTTGTTGTTGTTGTTACTATGCTTGTTGTTGTTGTTGGTGCGTGTTGTGCTCATTTCAAAAAACATTGCGTAGGTTTTTGGCGGCTGTTTCCTATGGCGAATTTTTATGACAGCTTTGCCGTGAATTCTGGGCTCGGTTCCGCTTGGTCTCAGTGAAAAAAAAAGGGGACAGAGGAAGGAGGGAATTGGGCTGGCTTGGAAAAACGGCAAAGGAAATAAGAAAAATATCATTGAAGCTCGCTCGTGCACACAGCTTGAAACAACATTTTGTTCCCAGCCATTAGTTTAGCTCCGCTCCGCTTCGCTCCGGTTCGGTTCGGTTCAGCTCGGTTCAATTCAGTCTGAGTTCAGCCTGCCTTCCGAGTTTGCTTTTCTATTTTCACATGCTATTTCCTGCTGTGCGTAGGCCACACACACACACACACACACACACACAGACATACACAGGCACACACACTCACACGCACACACACTCGCACACACCTTAAACTTGCAGGCGTCGGCCTCGACATTTGTGAGCCATTTTCCGCACGATTTTCCGCGTTAAACCCTTTTCAAAAATTGACAAATCTATTGCGAGTGTCTAGGGGAAGGTTGGATAAGGGACAGGGAGGTATGTAGGGGGGGGGGAGGTTAGTAAAGCAAGGAGTCGGGGGGATTGGGAAGTGATTCGTAGTCTAATTATGAGCAGCACGCTGAGTTATATATTGGCCATGGCTCGATTGTTTTGTTGCGCTTCGTTTGCTGCATTGCAATTGAGTTTCTTTCTTGTTATTGTTGTTGCTTCTACTGTTTTTGTTGTTGTTGCCGCTGTCGTTTGGTGTTTTTGGCCTAAATATTTGCGCCTCCTTCGGGCCACTGCCATGTGTCATTTTGGTCATTTGTTTTTGACAAACCCCCAGTCGACTGGCCCCGACTCTAGAGCACTCTCCAAATGCTTTATGCCTAGGCTACCAGCTCGTTGTACAGCTCCCTTTCTCCCACTCCCTTACTCCATCTCTCTCTCTCTCTCTCATTCTCCCTCTCCCTCTCCCTCTCTCTCCCTCCCTCCCCCGCTGTGTCCATTCAATCGTAAGCGAGCTGCATTGGCCACAAAACAAAAAGTTGCCAACGAAAAAAACTGAAAATACAAAAAACTAAAAAGCTTAAAAACCTAAAACACAAAAATTGCGGCCTGGCCGCCATCAACAGCAACAACAACAATAAGAGCAACGACAACAACTACTGACAACAACAGCAACTCGAACAACTACCGACAGCAACAGCAACAGCAACAAATAGCTCCACTCGAGCTGTGAGCTGTGTGCTAAACTTCAGCGACAGCAAACCCTACAAGTTTTCCCGTTTCCACTCGCTCTCTTCCTCTCTCTACCTCTCCTCCCCTCTCTCTCTCTCTCTTTCCCTCTCTTCTTTCTCTCTTCCCTTGCCTTCCCCCTGCCCGACTAAGCCTCTGGCAGCGCTCTGCAAATATGTTCAACATGGCCGCAGCTTGGTCCCGGCCCATTGTCCTCCTGATCCTGATCACTGCGCTGTGCATTTTAACGCTTAGTTGTTTTTCACTGTGTGCGCCGTGTTGTTGCTGTTTGCTTTTATTTTGTGTTATACCCTGTAAATTAAATAAGTAAATAAAACCTAATAGAGTAGTTCAGCATGTAAGCTAAACTTGTTCGCTGAGAATTAAATAATCAAATGAATAAAATAAACAAATTAAGGAATTTATTTGACGCTGAGAAAACTTAATTTTTATTTTAAGAATACAAAATTATGTAAACTTAATGCAAAATAATAGATTAAATTTAATATAAAAATTGCTTTTTTTATTTTTAATATTTTTTTCTATAAATAATAATAAGTTGAACATTTATTAATATTTTTTTGAACATATTTAAATGTTTCATTTTAATTGAGATTTTTCTTTATTTCATCTTTTAAAGAAATTCTTCTTTCTCTTTTGCACTCCTTCTCAACACTTCTTTTAATCGTTTTTAAAACTCTTCTACTCCTTTACAGCACTCATTTTTCTGTCTCTTTTACTTCTTTTCAATGCTTTTTAACTCCTTCACAGCACTATTTTTCTCTTTCTCAACACTTTTCTCACTTTCAAATTATACTTATTCAAATGCATTCTTTGATTCTTTCTCAATTCCTTCCTCCTTTACTTCTTCTTAAGACTCTTTTACTTTTTTTAAGCACTTTTTCATTCTTTCTCAACACTCTTTTACTCATTCAAAGCATTCTGAAATTTTTCTCAACACTCTTTTCTCCTTTTTAACACTCTTTTACTAATTCAAAGCATTATTTTATTCTTTCTCAACATTTTTTCATTCTTTTTCAGCACTCTTCTATTCTTTCTCAACACTTTTTTACCACTACAGAGTATCTTCCAGTTCATTTTACTGCCGCACTATATTTTTCACTGTTGATTCTTTTTTCGCCTTGTGTTTTGCGCTTTGTTTTACTTGCGCTTTAACTTTAAATGAATTTCTATTATTTTTGTGTTTATTTGAGCTTTGCAGTTGCAGCTTCAGTCCCCGCTCTCTCTCTACTGACTACCCTTTTGGCATCCCTTCACCCCTTTGACCACCTTCCAACCTAGTCGCCTCTGTTTCTTGTTGTTCCTTCTCTTCTCTTCTCTGCTTGTTTTATTCCGGCACTCAGTGCTGCTTGGCCATTGTCGTTGTTAGTGCTGCTACTACTATTGTTGTGTTTGTTGTTGTTGCTGCTGCTGCTGTTTGAACAAAACTAAATTGGTATATCCGTTTTTATTAAGCAACATTTCCGGTTACTCTCGAGTGTTTGCAGCAATGGCGCTGCCCAAGATGCCCAAGATGACCAGTCGGTGGCGATGCCTCATGGCGCTGCTTGCCCATTGCCAATTTCTTTTGCCCAGTTCCCTTTCTCGCTCTCCCTGTGTCTCTGTCTCTGTCTGGCACTCGTCGTAACTCTCGGCCAGTGACAATTTTTCATGCTGTTGTCAGTTTTTGCTTGTTCGCTCGCCTCGCTCAGCTCAGCTCGTTAGTTGTGTCTGCGTGTTTTGCTCTATTTCGCTGCTGGCTTTAATTTTCTTTACGTTTTTCGGGGCTAAGCTCAAGCTGAGGGGAGTGGGGAATGGCGCCTTGTGTACACGCTTCGTGGATGTCTTAAAGCAAAAGCTCATTACGTATACGCAGCGTGGTGCACGTAGTTAACGCTCGACTGAGTTGTGGCAATTGATTTGAGCTAGAAAGAAGCCAAGCTGGCGTCCAGTGCCTGCCAAACTGTGGCTGAAATTAAATTTGTTGCCAATAAATATGCAAAAAGAATATTTAAAAAAGGGGCAAGCGGCTTTGTCGAGGCAATCGCTTGTTGCCTAAATGCCAGCGCTTATCTCAATGAAAATCCACAAGGACCTCATAAATATGTATGCAGAGGCAGCAGCTGCAGAGGGAGAAGCGCCAGCAACCTTTTGCTGTGGTCAGAAATATTTGGCAAAGGCTCTGCGTATATATCTCTATCCCTATCGCACACAGAGAGAGACAGACAGACACGCCGGGAGTGCGTCAAGGCGCCAGATAGTTTCAAAAGTGATTTGGGTACACTTTGGGGATTTGGCTTTGCCCAGGCTCCCCTCCCCCTCTCGCTCTCTCCCTTCCCTGCTGGGTCTGTGGCTGCTTTCGGGCATATTAAATTAAAGTGTTACCGAGTAGGGCACCTCGTTGGCCCAAAAGAGTGTCAGTTGCAAGTGTCAAAGGTGGCTGTTTTTAAATTATTCGCACAACAACAGCTGCAACAACAACAACAACAACAGCAATAAACAACCGACAAAAACATGACAAAAATTTGTTAGAATATGCGTTTAGCCACAAAATTTGAGATAAGCGTCGTCCTTGTGCTTGAGTCCTATGGCTTGCAACTCCCCTTCCCCCTCCCCTTCTTCTCTTCTCTGCTTGTTTCCCCCTTTTTGTTCTGCTCTTTTCCGTGTTTGCCTTGGCCTGTCCTCGGACCTTGCAGCATGCCAAATTATGCAGAAAACCAAAACTAGCAGGAAAGCAAGAAAAAATATATGAAAATAATAAAAACAAACTCTGCAAGCAGCAGCAGATAAATCAGCAGATAGTAAATCTGAGAAGGGCTGCGGGGCAAGGGGGGGCGGTTGTATTCCTATGGAATATGCATATGTAAGTAGTCGGATCTGCTGGATGTTTGTTGACTTTGCTTGCGGGGCGGAACAAGTTTACTTTCGCATTAAATCAATGAATGTTTTTCAGTGAACGGATCAAATTGATGATGGCAAAGATGGACAAGGAGGGAATAAAAGAGAGATAGAGAGAGGGGGGGCATTTGCTTAAGTATGGCGCATGTAATAATGGTGTAATGTATTCTGAATTAATAAAAGTGGAACAGAAGATTCTAGACTTATTAGGAAGCATTTTAAACAAAATGTTAATATATAATTTTTAATTTTTTTGTTGGATCAGAGCTCGATTTGTTCTACAATAAATCAATAATATTTAATATACACTAATTTATGAAAATAATTTAATAATATATTTCAAATAAAACAAAAATGTTTAGGATCTCAAATTTATAGAAGTAAAAATTTGTTAGTTAAAAATAAAAAAGAGAAAAATAAAAATTGTTTTACTAAAAAATATTCCCTTTTTTGCATATACATTTCTGTTTCAATTCATTTAATTATTATACTCAATTAAAATTAAAAGTTTCTTAAATAAAAACCAATACAGAAGGTTAAAATACTAATTATTCTTTTTATTTAATATTTTACCAATAAATATTCAATTCTTTTACTGCAGTTAGTAACTATAAATATTAACAATATTCTTCAAAAGAAAACTGAAAATTCTTTTACTCAATTTAATCCAATAAATCGCATCGTTCAGTTTAATAAACATTTTAAATCAGGTGAATAATAATAAAGCAAAACGAAATTAGGCGTGGAAGGGAAAGAGAAAAAATGAGCGATAATTATTGCGGATAATTGCTGAAATTGTTAACATATTCTCGTCAGATTTTTGTGCTGCATTTTAGTAATTAAACAAAGGCGAGTCCGGGCACTTAATTAAATTTTGTGCAATCAAAGTACAAGCTGCAAAAATGTGCGGCAACAAATGAAGAGGCCAACACGAAGGCCTAATTAAAAGCATAATTTAATTAAGAGGCGCCAGCTGCAGCAGAAAGTGCAACAGCAACAACGACAACAACAGCAGCAACGGCAGCAGGAGGCGAAGCGAAGGCAGCAAAAACAGCAGCAGCAAAAGGCGACTTGTGTGGCATATGCCACAAAACAAGAACACACACAAGCACACACACACACACACGAATGTGGCATGGCAAAATGGTCAAGCCGTGTGCGCCTGTGTTTCTGTGTGTGTGTCGTTTCTGTATTAATGCAGTCATAAATTTTGTGGCAAGTGCGGCTGCTGCTGTTGCTGCTGCAGTCATTTCTGCAGTTGTTGCTGCTGCTGTTGTTGTTGCATGTTGCGCAAAGTGTCGCACAAAAGTATGCAACCGATTGCCGAACAACCGAACAAGTGAACAAACAACAAATAGTTGGCATTATTTAATTTACAACAAATTACGTTTCATGTTTAACCACATGATTTATACACTCAATGGCCACGCCCATTTTGCCGTCTAGTGTGCGACAGAAACAGAAAGGAGAGAGCGAGAGAGAGAGGAGCAATGGCAAACTCCAACACTTCCAATTGTCGCACAAATTATGACAAATTAAATGCACATCAATGCCTGGGCGTTGCTCCCACACACGCACAAACACACTCACACACACAAGCACAAATGATATTTGAAGACTGCATTATGCAAGCAAGAAAGGCAAAGCTACTGTGTTTTTCAATAGGCGAACAGTTGCATACACTGCCAAGTAAGGTAAGCTAAGTAGAGATTGACAGAAGAAACTTGATAGAAGAAACTTTTCCGACCATAAAAAGTTCTTTTAGGGGAATAATATCTTAAAGTTCTTTAGCTGTATTTGATATGATATTGTACTGAAGAAGCTAACAGATTGGGTATTCAGAGTGCAGACTCTCTAAAGAAGAAATAAGATGCACAAAGCTCACTCTCTGCGACTGTTTAGCCTTGGTTTGGGTGAGAGTAGGAAACATCTGCATACGAGTTTCGCAGCTCCTACGCAGATCGTTAACTCTGCAACGAAAGATCTGCTCCGTCTTAAAAAGAAATACTTGTCAAGCTAGAGAGGAATGTTTCTGGTACAATAGACCGACTACAATCTCAAAAAAACAGTCTCACTGAAAACTTCCCAAGTTAAGTTAATAGATAAGCATATATTTTAATGTAAGCCTTCATGAATTTCATGTAGTAAGCTTGAAAGCTTCAACAGATCATTTTCCTCACCAATCTCCTTGAATGATCACAAACAGATTCATTATGAGGCATGCTGCCTGAAGAGTCTTTGACTCTCCATAGCACAAAGTAAACTTCCATCATGACTTTCCCTCTCCATCTCCCTCTCTCTTCTTCTCTGCCCACTCAACCACATTAGTTAGTTGCTTTTGTACTGTTTCATTATTGAATATTGTTCAGTTCTCAGCTGCACTCCAGTTGCTGCTGCTGCTTTTGCTGTTGCAGTTTTATGGGTAGCAATCATAACAACATTACGCAAATAGCCTCTCGTATAGTGTACCAAGCAATCTGCGGTTGCTGGGCACTGGTTATGCATACGTACCATCTCTCTCTCTCTGTCTCTGTCTTTGTTGCCGTCTCTGTCGCAACGTGCGTGCCCTTATTGACTTGGCTTGCAAACTGAGCCGCAAAGTCAATTGTGAGCGAGTCTAGCGACGGAAATGAATGCTGGACACGAGCAGCAGCACAAGTTGCAGGGAGAAAGAGAGAGAGAGTGAGTTGGAGACACTACGGGAGACAAGAGTGGAGACAGCAGTAGGAACACCTTCAGGGCAAGCTGTGAGCTGTGGCACAGTCTGTGAACTGTGCCACGTTGATTTTTCATTGCAATGAGAAGCGCAGCACAAACTTCTTTTCGGTGCATTGTTCCCATTGTTCCCCACTCCCTTCTCTTTTTTTCTGCTTGCCGTATTTGTTCATTTGTCTTGCTCTAGCGGCCTTTATCTATCCATCTATCTGTGTTATCTATCTGCCCGTGTCCCTTGAGCTCCCCGTGTGTGTGTTTACTCTTTCTCTGACGCTGGCCGCATATAAATCCAGCTGCGTGTTAGTCTGTCATGGAATCCACTTGCTGAGCCACAGCCAGAGCTATTCCAATTGCTAACCCCATTTCAGGCAGTCCCTTTACCCCCTCCTGCTCCCTTGAAGCCAGCGCGAGTTGAAGTTTCCTTCTATGTGTGTTGTTGATACGCTTCCGTTTGTCTAAAGCTCCATGCGGCACTTAAGTGAACTTTAAACACTTTTATTAATGGCATATTATGTAATATACGTGCCCAGACCTCTCCCACATGCGCTGCCACAGTGAGTGTTTGTGTATAAAGAGGGGGAGTGGGGTAGGGGCGTGGCAAAGGGTTTACGTAATGGGTATCTCGGCTCGCCAAGTTTGCGAACATTACTAGCTGCAAATGGGGGAAAAGGCACTGCGAATGTTTTAATTAAAGTGAAATTGGGTATTCTGAGTGGCAATCCCCAATCCCCAATCCCCCTCCCCCTGCCGTGCACAATCTCAGCCAACAACAACAGTGGCAGCTACAGTCAACAGTCAACTCGCAACTGGCAGCTGGCAGCGGGCTTTAGCCTTAGCCAGATGTTACGCATACGCAGCGTAAAACTTTGCCCATGCCTTAGGCACAAGCACACACACACTAACACACACACACTAGCACACGCACTCATGAGCGCGCATGCGAAAGGAGCTGCAGGCCTAACAACTATGCGAGCTGTTACGCAACATTCGCCCAAAGTGGAATCATTTAAACATAATTATGGACGAAGTGTTTTTGAATTCCCGCAACTTGAGGGCCCCCCAAAATGTTTTAGCAGTTTTCCCGCTGAATACGTTTGCAGTTTGTGAGAAGTAGAAAACTTTCGGGAAAAGAAATAAGCGACGAGGCCTTGTAGAGTATGTTAATGTATGCAAGGGAAGGTGTTTATTGATTGCAAGACTTGCTTAGGTTTGTTTATATTAAGAGGAGTTTTTATATATAATACATGCATATAAAATATATATAAAGACCCGTTTATTATACATTTCTTTATTTATAGAAATTGTTTCACATTTTTCTAGCGTGTTTTTACAGCGCATTTAACAGTCGCATATGCTCCTTAGTTGCAGCCCACCTCAATTGCTTTAATTGCCAGCTTAGTCGTCATTCTCATCAGCTTTCTCCCCTCTACCCTTCACTTTTATCTTGTCGTCAGCTGCTGCTGGGGTGGAGCTAAGCAAATACTTAGTTCTCTCTCTCTCATATTACGCATACGCAACGTTTGCAGTTAATTTGCAAAATGTTTCACATGCTGGCAATTTAATGACTTGTCTAGGCACTTTAAAGCGCCTGTCTCCGTCCCTCTCCCTCTCTCTCTCTCTCTCTCTCTCTCTCTCTCTCTCTCTCTCTCTCTCTCTCTCTCTCTCTCTCTTTCTCTCTCTCACTCTCTCTTGCTTCCTCCCCCTTCATCTTTCTCTACTTTACTGCTGGCTACAATGGCCTTTATTAAGTTCTCAAGAGTTGCCTTTAAGCGTTTAACTGATGTTTGCCCATCGATTACCGTTGCTGCAATTGCCTGCGCATTGCCAGTGTGTGTGTGTGTGTGTGTGTGTCGCAGGACATATTGCTTATTATGCTTTATGCCATGTAAATATTTGTCACAGCAGTTTCCCTTGCATTGTTCTTCAGCTCGTTGCCTTCTCTGTGTGTGTGTGTGAGTGAATGCTCTGTAAGCTCATCGAGTGGCAGCTGCATCAATTCTGCAGCAATAAATGCGACTGCTGCTGCTGTGCTGCATCTGTTCAAGCAAGCAGCTGCCATGTGTTTGCCACACACACACATACACACATACATATTTATTCTCATGCATACAGTGACCAAAATGCAATACAAAAGGCAACTTGCAACGCTGCCGCACTCAAAGACATTTGCCTATGAAAGCAACAGCAAACTACAGCAACAACAAGTATAAGAAGAAGAAGAACAACAACAACAGTGGCAACAACAACTGCTGCAAATGCAACTGCAATTGCGGAACATTTGCGGAGCATGTCAGCAGCACATTACACGAGCCTGCCTTATGCGCTTTATGCTTGATTTTTGCTGTTGCTGCTGTTGTTGTAATTGTTATGAGCTGAAATTACAAGTGTGCAGTGGGCGGGACAAAGTGGGAGGGGATGGTGCAGAAAAGTAATATATTTTACAATGGCAAAGGGCGAGACTGCATATTATATTTATGCCGTTATGACACACACAGCAACAGCAACAGCAACTGCAGTAGCTGCTGTTGTTAAAAGCAGAAATTCGCATTAAGCCGAAAGAAAAGCAAAAGCTTGCGGGCTGCGGAAGGAGGGGGAGTGCTTGCAGACAAGTTCAGGCCACAAGTAATCGAGCCAAGCAGCTTGTTTTAAGCACACACACACACAACGGAGACACACTTACACACACTCGAGCTTACTTACATTAGTTGTTCTGCTGCTGCTGCTGGCCGCACTCGACTCGGCTGGCAAACATCTTCCTGTTGTTATCCTGTCGCTTGTTGGCCTCGGCGTTGTAGCATGAAATCTTTTTAAAAACACCCACACACACACACCCGCACGCACACACACGCGCGCACAGATAGCGCACACATAGTGCTATAAAGTTGCCATACAAACAAATAACAACTGGCAGCATTGCCATAATTCTTGTCTACGCACAAAAGTATGCTACACTTTCTGCGAGTATGAAATAAATAATTACGAACAAGTCAAGCAGGCAGCCGCAAAGGAAAGATAAGCAAGGCAGAGAGAGAGAGAGAGGGAGAGAGGGAGAGAAGTGGAGGAGGAAAAAGAGAAGAAGGAGGAGGGGAAGCAGGCAGAGAGGTAGGAGGAGTCGGAAGTGTGGAGTCGTGTTAGCTGATTCAGTTGCAGGAAACATACGTCGACGCCGGCAGTGCTTAAAGTGCATTACACTGCGGCTGCAGTCGAGTAGTAGCACTGCCGCTCGAGTATGCTGTCCCTCTCTCACTCTGTCTCTCTGGTTCTCTTGTCTGCGGTTGTCTGCTCCGTTGGTAATAAACACATTCCTCAAATATGCCAAATAAACAGAGAGCTGAGCAACCGAAAAAGTTAATTGCCAGTGAAGTGTGTTGAAAGAAAGCTGATTTGCTTGTAATTGATGCAATTAGTTTTTTAATAAATTAATAAATAATATAAAATTAAAAATAAATTATATATTAATATTTATTAATAAATACACATACATTTTATATGCATATAAATTATTAAAAAAATTAAATTCAAATCTCAAATGATTCCTACCTAATTTACATCTTTGTTTGCTTCCAGCAAATAGTTCTTAAAAGCATAAACAATATAAATATATATATGTATAAATTGCATATATTATCACCACTTCCCCTTTCTCTCAGTGCATGCGACATTTGCTTTTGATTCTATTTACATTTCTGTTTTGATTTCGTTTGGTTTATGGAGACATCAACGTGCGCTTCCCCTTTAAACTTCCAACGAAGGCAGTACAAAAAAAATTGCAAGGCAAAAGTTTTCTTGCCAGAGGAGAAAGAGGGAGGGGGGTGAACAAGTATGCCTGTGTGGGTGTGCGTTCGTTTTTTGTGTTTTTGTTTTGGTTGCATTTTGCAGACTTTTGACTTGTGCTGGCAACTTCTCAGTGCGCAGGCAAATGAAGCAGCAGGACGACAACCTCAGAAGTCAAACGACCACAGGCACCACCCCCACACCCCTCCCTTCTAGCTCTCTGGGGGGTGGGGGGTCACTGCTAGTGAGCTGTGTGCACTTGCATTTATGAATGTTTAAGCACTCGAATCTGCAGCAAGTTGCTGCCAAGCTGAAGCACAATTGAAAAATTCATAAACCAGCAGAGAAATTCATAAAGACGAAACTTTGTTTTGTGTGCGAATATGTGTGTGTGTTTGTGTGTGTGTGTGTGTGGTATACTGCAACACTAATGATGGCTAATTATTACACAGCATTTTGCCAATATTTGCCAAGTGAATTTAAATTTGAACAACGTCGTTTAATGTCGACTTTAAACACTTAAACACATTCTCCTTGCGGCTCACTTGATAAGTGTGCAAAAACAGTGTTGGTTAAATACACAAACAGAGCCAAGAGAAATAAAAACTTATTTTATTTACCTCTTTAATGCAGAGAGAGAGTTTTCCCTCGTTTTTACTCCAGCTGTTTTTCAGATTTTCCGTTTTTCCCCTGCGAACATATTTTAATTTTGCGAAATCAACTTAAATAAAGCAAATGAAAACTCCATTAAAATGCATATGAAGTTTACATAAGCACACAAATATATCGTGGCGCAAAATGCTGCGAGGGGCGTGTGGTGTGACAGGGCGTGGCACTACTACTACTACTGGCCACTGGCCAGCAAAGCGTTTATGTTATAATTATTTGCATGAAAATATGCAAATCGTTGGTAGCCAAGGTAGCCCAGAGCGCAACTCTCGAGTGTAATTCACAGTTTCGCATTCGGACTCGTTTTGCTTTGCTTTGAGTGATTTTGTTGCTGCTCCTCTTTAATGTGTTAAAGCAAGTTTTTCCTTTCTCTTTTCCTTCTTACCTCTTAGCGTTTATCCCTTTTTATATTGAATTAAATGCGGAAATACTTGGTGAAACGCGCGAAAAATAATAACTTAAAGTATCTTATTTTGAGGCAGAAATTTTGGACAACTTTAATGCAGATATGTTAAAGATAAACTTGTAAAAATATATAAAAAATTATTTCCATTTAATTTGCATATTCCCAACAATGACTTTGATATTTTTCTGTTTAAATTAAAGGGACAAGAAAATAACAAGGAAAAAGTTTTAAATGTATTCAATTTCAGCAAGTTATTTTAAATTTATTTTTAGATTTTTATACTATTAAAAAAATATTTTCAACTGTAACTTGAACTATTAAAACATTGCCAAATCAATTAGCACTGCAACTTAATTGTCCAAGTGCAACTCAGGCCAATAAAATGATAGAATCATAAATTCGACAGAGCCCCTTCAATATTCAAATCAATTGAATATATTTATCTTTGTGAGCTCTTAAAATTGCAAGCGTATCAAAACACTCAGCTCAATGGGTTGAAACAGGCACAGTACTTCTGAAAGAGAGGGAAGCAGAGAGAGGAAGAGAGAGAGAGATATCATTGAATGGAGTTGTGAATACATTTGTCAGCATTTAGGTAAACAAATGCGCAGAGCAGTTTTTTAAAAATTTTGCTCGTTTTTTTTTTCATTTCAGCGAATTCTTTTCTTTGCATTCCGCTTTGCATTCGTTTCTTTGCCACATTCGGCAACAATTGCAATGTTAATTACAATAACTCACTGCGGGAAGCAGTGCCTGTGTGTGTGAATGAAAAGGGCAGTATAAAAAGTGTAGCATACATTTGCGGGCGGCAATTGAAAATGGAGCTGGCGGAGCATATTGAGTTGTTTGTTTTATGCGCCAGAGTGAAAAATCTCAACACAATATCAAATGCATGTGTACACACTGGTTTTCTTTTTTTTTATGTGTATACTCTGCACTCACTGCAAGTTGGCAGAGGGAGGGTACAATGGGTTAGCATTGGAATGGAGTTGGAAATTAAAGTGATGCAAGAAGAGAGGGAATTCTTTAGTTAAAATAAATGTAGAAATAAATAAAATATTTTTTAAAATATATTTATTATATCTCGGATTAGTAGGTAGTTGATAAATGATTTTTATATTTATTTATAATATTTATAAATATTTTTTCTTCCCTAGAGACATAGTCAGCATCTAAATGACTTAAATTATTCCTCAACAAGCTTCCCCTTTTCTCTTTCCGCTTAATTCTTTTTTTTCATCAATTCACAGGGTATATCATAATCATACCTCGCACACAACCTTACCCCGTCTGCGCTTATTTTATTTTATATGTCTGCTCAAAACTCAGCGAACAATGAAAAGCAAGCAAACAAAATAAAAAACAATATACGTATGTACACACTGTATGTATCTGCGTATATGAGCGTGTATAGCACACAAAAAACAGATTTGCGCAAACAAAATACAAGCCGAGTAGCAGTAGGAGGGTGGCGGGGGTGTTGCGGGGGCGGCGGAGGATTTAAAAACTGCAGGCAGACAAATTAAAACTAAGCGCTGCATGTACAAACAATTCTCCCGAGGGAAAGCACTCGACCCAATGGCAGCTACTCGACCATTTGCTCCATTTAGTTGTAGACACACACACACACAGATAGCTAGACGGGCTGTGTGTGCTTAGTTTTATTTGCTCAGTGCTGCTCAAACTGTAAGTTAACCACAACAAAACGAATTTCATTTGGCCAAACAATTTTACAAATTCCGCTGCGCAAATCAATTTCTCAGCAATTTCAACAATGATTTAAGAGAAAGAAAGGGAGAATATAGAGAGAGGAAAACATTTAAAGAGTTAGAAAGCTTTTTCTGCAATTATTCCAATGCAGGGTAACTTGAGTTGCCTGCTTAATTTGATATACTCGCCTTGGCCGTGGCCACTAAATCATTTGAATTTTTAATGCAATCGCATCGAAATCCATTTGAGGAACACACAGCGAATCGAACGTACGAACTGCTGCGAGTTTGCATTATTCATTTTGTGGCGCAGATTTACAATTTCTACATCGAAATTTATATTCTTTCTATATTTGCCATATACGAGTTTATGTATTGATTGCGCCGAGTTGTGCGCGATAATAAAATAAATCAAATCAGTGCGAGAGCAAAACTTGCCACGGGCTACCTCGCGCTCTCCCTTTGCCTCATGTTTGTGTGTTTGTAGACACGCCCCCTCTCTCCCCCTTTCTCTACACCTCTCTCACTCCTTCTCCCTGCCTTGTTTGTTGTTGTGCTGTAGCGGGCTCAACTATTCGGCGTAGTCTTAATTAAATGTGCGCTGCAAATTTGCACAAGCAAATTGCATTGCCATGTAATACCCATGTTCACTCTGTCTCACTCTCTCCCTCTCTCTTTCTCTCTCCCCCAGGCTGCCTGTGGCTGACTGCCAGCCTGCTTGCTGTTGCTGATGAATCGCTGGACACACGCGAAGGCGTCGATCTGGTGCTCAAGTGCCGTTTCACCGAGCATTATGATTCAACTGACTTCACCTTCTACTGGGCCCGCTGGACCTGCTGCCCCACATTGTTCGAGAACGTGGCCATTGGCGATGTGCAGCTCAACTCGAATTATCGGTAAGTGTGTGTACAGATCTCGCTCTCTGTGTGTGTGTGTGTACAGGTCCTTTGTCCAGCTCTTTCTCCTGCCCCTACTCAGTGCTCTCTGTGCTGTGCTGTATGCTGTGTGCAATGGTCTGATAAATCACAGTCGGCCTCATAAATTCAACATTGATGGCCTGTCAATAAGCAGGCGAAAAGTTAAAGGCGCAAGCGATGCTGCCTCGCCCGCCTCGACTGCACATTTATTTAATTGCCTGCATGACATCGACATCAGCAGCGACACTCGATACACACAAGCAGCGCGAATTACACTCTCTCAACTGCTGCCACATCCATCTCTCCCTCCACTTGCCCTCTTTCTTTTCTCCTGCATCTCTTGCTCTGTATCTTTCGCCCTATCGCACGTTTATTGATAAAAGATGAAAGATGCGAAAGTTGCGCGATGCGTTCAGCTGTTAAATTTATTAAAATTGCCAACGGCAGCAAGGACAACAACAGCAGCAGCAGCGTCAGGATGTGGACGAGAATGACGATGTCATCGCCTGGCGTTGTGTACATCATTAAATGTTCATCTGGCAGGCGATAATTCATATGCCAGCCACGCCTACAAATACCAATGGAGGCGTGTTCGCTCCTCTGTACTGCAGTGTAAACAAGACGATGGCCATTGCAAATATCCCGAGGGAATGAGTGGGAATTCTAGCTGGGAAGGGAAGAAGAAGCAGATGCAGAGGAGGGGACGAAGGCAGGTTGAGGGCAATTGCTGTTGCCTGTTGCCAGAACGTGGCCATCAGCTGCAGCTGTGTGCGCCGTGTCGAAAGCAAAAGGCGAAATTATTGTTATGGCAAGACAATGGGAGAGGCAAGAGTTAAAAAATGCGAAAAATGTAGGAAGAAATTTTTAAGAAATTCTAGTAAATTTTAAACGGTGTTAAAATGAGTTTACTAAATTTTTAATTCATATTTAATAATGAATATTAACAATTAATAATTAAATTATTCACTAATATAACAAAACAGTTTTGCAGCAAAATGTTTCTTATTTTAATTGTTTTAAATGTTTGTCCAATTAAAATATTTGCAAAACATTTGCAAATGCAGAACAAAATTTTAATATTTAAAGAACAACATTAGCTTTGTTTGCTTTGCATGTAATTCCCATTAGCGTGTTTTTGCCCACGCATTGTGTGCCTTGTGCCACTGTGTATAATTGGCCACACATTGCGTATACGCAACTTGATTAAAGCGTTGAAAAGCTCGTCAAGCTCATGCCGAGCCGTGCTGCCTTTAAAAGGCTCTTTGCAAAATGTGGCATCCTCAACGTTGCTCGGCTCGGCTCGATTGCCCGCTTCGCACTGCCCCGCCCCACTGCCGCCCCCGCACGCCTATTTATTTATTAATCATAATAATCATTTTGCAGCGCATTTTAAGCGTGAAAAACATTCAATGCGGCGTATGCCGCAAATCGCTTGGAAAATTTTCAACCACGCCTCCTTCGTCCCTGCAAACCGACAAGAGACAATCGCACAAAAGAGACAACGCACACAGACACACACACAAGCAGAGCTTACATACTGCGTCTATGTAGGTCAGCTGATGTGGCAGCATAGTGTATGGAGCAAGCAAAAGAGAGAGAGGGAGAGGCAGTGAGAGAGAGGGAAAACAGATCGGCATACAAAAGAAAATTATTGTAAAATTTTGCTAATCGCGCGTTAAACAATTTGCTTGATTTATGTGGCTCCTAAAACACTGGGCTAATGGCCACAGACAAGGCCAAAAATGTGCAGATCAAATGGGAAGGGCAGCAACAACTAGTAGATACGCTGCACAGGGTGCAAATGAGTGTATAAATAAACTATATAATTTAAAATAAACTCAAACTTAAAGTAAATAAATTAAGGAACTATTTTTGCTCTCCTTCACGATTTAAGTTTGCTTAATTTATAGCATTTATTTTAAATTAATTTTATGTGTGACTTAAGATTGACAACTAAATAATATAAAAATAATATTAGTAAGGCATAATTCATTAATTTAAATTTATATTTTTATGTTGAGCATTTAAAACGCTTGCTAAATAAACTAGAAAATAAATTAAAAAATAAATTATTTATAAATTTGTGTCACAAATATTCTTTAAAAACATCGATGATTTTATAATTGATTTAAAATATTGAAGCTGTTTAACAACAAAGAAAACAGCTAAAGAAAATCTAGCTAATTCTCTTTAAAAACTTCATTTACTCAACTGCCCATACACCCCTAAAAAGTTGCCACAATATATTACAGGGTATCCTAACTGCTTGTCTGCATTGTGTTACAACATTTCGCTGATGTTTTTGCGATTGTTTTTTATTGCTTTCGGCCGCAAATGTTGCCAAACAACGAGCGCTGTAATTGATTCGATATTTCGCAGTTAAATTGCGTACTAAGAGAGACGCCTCTCCTTGTCTCTCCCTCTCACTCTCTGCTCTCTCTTACACAACTAGAAACTAATTGGAGCTGACATTTTGGGCCACCTGACAGCTGCCCCTCGTGGCGTGGTATTTTTTAATGACTGCACAACGAGGCGGCATTCAATCAACGCAATCTCGTTAACTGTAAGTGAATGATGGATGCCAGTTAGTCGGGGGTCGCCTAGCACTGACCCTATTACTAGCCCCAGTTACCCCTGCCCCTCCCCGAACTGCCCCACTCAGCATGTCCATTTGCACTTTGTCATTTTCAAAATTGTCATCCAGATGACATGAAATTTGCTTTAACAACGCATTCACATCCACAAGAGCATTGTGTGTGCCTGCCTACACCTCCAGCCACAGTCATCTACTCCCTCCCCCTCTACCACTTCCCCCGCCTACTTTGCTGCCTGTCAGTTACGCTCCTGTTTTTCCTGCTTTCGTTCCATTCTCTTTTTTTTGCAGTGTCTTCTCTTGTTTCTTTTTTTATTTTTGAAGCTCTGCGATGATATTGGAATTTTGTGTTCGAGTGCCGCCAACATTGCGGAAACAATCGGTACAGCGTTTTTTTTTTTCTCTATTGTGTGTGTGTACGTGTGTGTGTGAGTGTGTTTGTTGCCTTACTCATCTTAGACATTCCTCAAACAAAAAGCATAAAAAACGCGCTGCAAGAAAGGAAAAGAAATTTAATATGAAACTCATGTTGTGCTCGAAACATATCGATTTTTTTAATTTTGATTTTGATGCGCGCACAATTTGTTAAGCGACCGCCAGGGGGCGTTGTTGTGCTGCTGTTGTGTTGCTGTTGTGCTGCTGTGTCTTTGTTGTGGTTACCCGTGAAATTTTTTGCGCTTAAGCGAAATAAAAACCAAACTGAATTTCCCGCCTTCAAAAGCAGAGCGCGGGCAGCTAGCAAAGAGGAAAAGAAAGGGAAAGAAATGGGAGAAAAGGAAAACAGCAGCAACATAACATCAGTTGGAAAATTGCTCAGCTGGCATTGACTTTTTCATCTGTGCTGGCATTTCGCTTTGCTGTAACTGTCTCAAAGGATAGCACGATTTTTCGATAAGGTTTGCCATAAATTGCAATTGCAGGCTTGAGTTATGGCACATAAATATATAAAATATATATATGTATATAAATATGTTAACTGGATAGATCTTTGCCTTGGGAAGTCTTACTAGAAGTTTCCCTTTCTGTGCCACCTGCCACAATGAACCTTTCCCTACGACACTCATCCATCTGCAGAGCACATACAGTTCGTTGTTGCTGCTTAAATTTGATTTTTAGCAATTTCTTTGTTGTTGTTATTGTTGCTGTTGTTGGCTGCCAGAGCAAGCTGACACATTTCTCATTTTGTGATGGATGTGCGCAATAATTTTTGCTATTTATGCAAAAGTCGACTCTCGCTTGTTATCAATGGCAGCCCCACAAAGCCGTCTCCCTGTCCCTGTCCCTGTCCCTGTCCCTGCTTTGCCCAATATGCCCATATCTCAAATTCTATATCTCTTTTATGCGAATGCGGGTCAACATTTAACCTTTACCTTGTACACACACACACACAGAGAAAGAGAGAGAGACAGACGGCAGGCAAGACAAATGCATAGATCAAAATGTGTGGCAACACGTGTTGGTTCCGATTCGTTTGACTTGTGCTCACACACACACACACACGAACGCACATATATCTCTATATATAGAGCTAGCTGTGCGTATGATATATCTGTCTGCACGGAGCGGGGGGGGGAAATGGCAACACTTATGCAAATTGAAATGCAAATAAGCCTGGCAACCGTCGGTGCGTCTGTCGCTTTGAGGCGTCTACGCGTCTCCCTCTCACTTAGCTCCCTCTCTATCTTTCCCAGCCTCTTATCTTCCCTTCTCTCCTCTTCCCACCTTGTCTGCGCTTGTGTTTTCTTGCTCACGCTTTATTGAATTCATTTAAAAAACAATTTTTCATTTTGCAACCGCATTCGCCTTTTGTTTCTAGGCCAGCGCCGCCTAGAAGTAGGCTATAAAAATGTGACTCCTGCTAACCCTCCAATTAGCCTTTTGTTTGGTGTCAATGCTGAGGCTGCAGCCGAAAAAAAACCAAGAAATAGCAGCAGCAGCGCAAAGAAAAGGCGCATTCATAGCCAGACACACTCACACACACACACACGCGCACACAGTGTGCGGCTCAAAAGGGAAACAATCGAGTAAACTGGGGCTTCATTTACAGCTGCTTGGCAAGAAGGGAAGGCTGGGCACATAAAAAGGCATTGAAAAGCTGTCTGCAGCTTTGTTTGCCTTTCGTGAGTCCAGTACGTTCTCGCCCATTGCCACGCCCCGTCGCTCAGCATACACACAGTGTTGCCTTTTGTTGGGCACTGTCAACGCCTAAATGTATGCTCCCCCCAAAGACAATTAAACTCTTGTTAATGGCGAGCAGCAATAAAAAAGGACAATAGATAAATTGCTGCCCATTCAACAGGCAACAGCAGCAGCCAGTCAACGAGGTGGGCAAGAGAGGGGGAGGCAGAGGGAGTGCGGAATCCCATAACGCAAACTGTTTACATTTTTGTCGGACGGCATCAAATATTTTATCTAAGCATGCAGCACGAGAGGGAAGGATGTGCCACATATAATACTACACAGCAATGGCAGTTGCTTTTTGTATTGACAAAGCTTGACAAGAGACTCTCTCTCTCTCTCTCTCTCTCTCTCTCTCTATCTCTCCCTCTCTATGTGTGTAGAGCATCAGAAAGGGTTGACTAGACTAGGCAGTCTAACGCATTAAAAAGAAGTGCAAAAATTAAAGAAATGCGCATTGAATTATAGAATGTAAGATTACACATTACGTTAAGTTAGAAGGAACAACGATTTCTAGTGATTTAAGAATAATAAATAATATTTAAAATATAGAATGTAAGATCCACCCTGTGATGTAAAGATACAATATTATGATGTACAATATTATGATGATAAATAATAATAAAAAAATTAATTGCAAATAAAATACAATAATATAAACTTGAAATGCATAATTATTATAGAAGATTGTTCAATTAAAAGTCTTTAAAGATTTGCAATTGCTGCGAAAAGATTTTTTTTATTTTTTGTATTCAAATTTAGATTGGAGTTATACTATAAATAACACACAAACATCTTTGTTAACAAAGGCAGGCCGTAGCCAGAGGCAACAGCTACAGTCGAGCGTACTCTATATTAGAATATTTGTCGATGTGTATAAAAATTAATAAAAGAGTTCGCTTGGGGAGTTCCAATTGGTTCTGTTGAAGTCATTTGTATGAGTCAACATATTTTACGGCATTCGCTTCACCTTCATTTTGGGGCAGCTACAGGGGCCATTCTATGTCCAGAGTGTATTGCAAAAGCATCGAAGCAACTTGGCCTGAGCAACTGTTATTTAATTCAAGTTGAACTTACCATAAATTTGCAAATCATTCTTACAGATCAGGCTTGACTATATGTTTTTTTTTTCTTTTCTTTTCTTTTATTGGACTAGTACACTATTACCTATTTGGCCTACTTAACCATAAAAAGTGAGATATTTAATATGCTAGCAGCATGTTTTCTCAAGAATTCGTAAAGTGCATCAGTTGTCAAACAGTTGCTAAGCCACCCTAAAATAAATGCATTAATTTAATTTCATATTCTGCCTTCTATCTCACACACTCAATAAATATTTTCTGTAACTTGCTGTAAACTTTGTGAGTGAAACTTAAATTTCTTTAATTAATTCAATTCGCAGAGCACTCAAATGAGCACTTAGGGAGAACACAGCACATGAAATTTCTCAGAAGAAAAAGAGTTGGAAAAACTAAAATGCTTTCACCGAATGCGAACTCGTTCGTTCGCTGTACATTAAATATTTTCTCAGGCTGCAGCAACGACTTTAACGAGTTTTTTTTTGCAAGGGGGGCAGGCCGGATTCAGGCTGGGGTTCAGTGATTTTACTGCGGAATTTCAAGCTCGACCCAACTCAGGCCGAGGCTGTAACTTGTTCAGTGTCTCGCCATGTGTTGTTGGCATTTCTCGTTGCTGTTGCTGGGTGGCCTGTTTATTGTTTTGCTGTTGTTATGCTGCATGGCGACGCGTAAATTAATTTCAGCCGCTAAGCTTAATTTAAAGTTAGCTTAAGCTCACACACGCACAGCACACAACACACTCACACACACGCACACTCACACACACGCACACTCACACACGCACACACACAATGGCCACGGCTCTGCCGCACTGACCTTCTATGCAAATACGCAGCCTGCAAACAAGGAGCAGCAGCAGGCAGCAGCAGGAACAACAACGACACGAGGAACCACAAAGTCGGGTAGGCCACCCGCCGCCATGTGAAGTTCATAATGCTCCAGCTCTGTCTCTGCTCCGCTTCGTTCTCCATGCTCCGGACAACCGCAAACGGCGACGTCGAGGCCGGAAGTTGTCCGCTGTACGAAGTGCGACTTGTCAACGTGTACTTCCGGCCGCCAAGCTACGCCGCAACTGCCGCAGCTCCCCCCACACATCCCCACAAAAACATACACACACACACAGGAAACGGTCGCCTCGGTCTCACTTGGTTTCTTGCTCCCCCCTCAAAACCTCATCCCCCTTTCAGTTATCAACTTTATGAATAATTCAGTTGAATTTTTGCCACTGTCCTCGTTGTTGTGGGCACACTGGGCTTGATACCCTGCATAAGCTTCAACGTTTTGTTCTTTTCCCATTTACCTTTTCAAACTGCGCCTAATTAGGCTTACGCTCGGCACGGGGATTGCGACAACTTGAGGAATATGCACAAAAAAAAGTTGGCTAATTTCTAAACGACTCAACATTATAATTGAAATTTAGCTTTTATTTCCTAAACTCTTCTTTGACACTCGAAAAAGTAAACGGAATAAATTCCTGAATGAGATAAAACCTTAATAACTTTGCTATTAACCTCATTTTATTTAAAAAATGATTTACATTTGAATCTTTTCAATCTGTAATTAGATGCAAGATTATTTTCCACTGTAGAATGACAAAGTAAGAAAAACGATATATAAAATTGATAAATAAATTGCTTTTAACTTCATTTTCATTGTATCAACTTTCTTTTATTTAAATTTGAATAATTATGCTGTGAATGGCAGAAACATTTGAAGACATACTTTGCATATCTCTAGCATTATTCAATACAAGATTTGTATTAATAGGAAGGCTTTGTTTTGGCATTTAAGAGATACGGTTAGTGAGCAGGGCTACAGACCCACTTTCCAGTCGAATTATTCGGGGATAAATTATTAATAACCATTTGAAATTCTTTTAAATATCATAGAATGCCCAACTAGGTTTCATTTTATATGAAATAGATTTGTTTATTTATTTACTAAAAAGTCAACTTTAGTCAGTCGACTGTTTAAAAGTAAAAATAATTGAGTAACCCTGATTGATGGAAATTATGAATTAAAAATATAAAGGCTTAGGAATAAATTTTTAGGTAAAAACTTAAATAAGAAGAAAAGAATTTAATTAGAATTTATTTGATTCAAAAATTCATAAATAAATTCAATATCATCACCCTAAAAGCGTACATATTTCTTGTTAATGAATATAGAATTTCATATTAAAAATAATAATAAAATTACATAATTTACTTTATTAAATTCCCCCATAAATTCATAGAAATTTATATAAATATATTTGGGTAAATAGAATAGATTTCATAGTGTTATTATTGCCAATAGACAATTAATATACACCTATAAACATATTAGATAAACATATATTGTGCAAGCACTAAGCAAGCGTGAGCTCAACCTTGAGCTTTGTTCAAACTAAGCGTGAAACATGCATTAAATAACAATAAATAATGTTCAAAATAATAAATAATATAATTAATTATCATATAAATCATAACTAATACAATAATTAATATATAAAGTCAGCTCTGCACAACAGATTTGCACATTATTTACAGTGCCTGCAAATCGTACAAATCTCTGACCCAAATAAGCTGACAAATTGTTTCCTTAACCATTGTTGCACATTGCGCATACGCCGCGTGTAACCAGCTGCAAAGGGAATCGAGGAGGAGGAGGCGGGGGAAGAAGGAGTGCTGAACACGATTTTAATGTTAACAAAATATTGTTGCTCGCTGCTGTTGCTGTTGCTGCTGCTGCTGTTGCTGCTGCCGTCGCTGTTGCTGCTGTTGCCGTCGCTCGTCGCTTCGTATTGTGTTGTCTCTCCTTGCTGTCCTTGAGAATTGCTGCTGGCTGTTGTTGTAGCTGCCTCGTTGTTGCTGTTCTTGTTGTTGTTGTTATGTTTTAGCGTAAGTGATTTTGAAACACCTGCTTAACATGTTGCAAGGCAGCAGCAGCGCGCTGGAGCTGCCACAGCAGCTGCTCCAAGCTGCCGCCGCTGCTTCTGCTGTTGCTCCTTTTGTGTCGACATTTATTAAGCTTGTTGTTGTTGTTGCTGCTGGTGCTGCTGTTGTTTACGGTTGCCGTAACGCAGTTTAGCTAACTTAGCAAGGGAGGAAGCAGAAGGGATGTGGGGGGAGGCCGGGACAAGGCAGCCTTGAAAGGAAGCCATTAACAGCCTTTGGGGGCCGCTGCTGCTGCTGCTACTCCTGTTGTTGTTGTTGTTGCTGCTGTTGCCTTCTGTTTGCCACTCGCTTTCTTGACGGGCAGCTCCCTGCTTTCCCTTCCCCTTCCCTTCCCACGTGCCGTCTCTTGTCATCATAAGCTTGCTGCTTGTCGCACATGCAACTAACATAAATTTTATGTAATAATTTTTCTTCTAATCAGAAAATGAAAACGTCGCGTCGCCGCGCTGCCGCGCTTTCTCTCTGTCACTCTCTCTCTCTCTCTCTCTCTCTCTCTCTCTCTCTCTTTCTCTCTGTATCTCATTCTCAGCTCGTTTACCTGCTGCTTTTTAAATACACTTTTAAATGCTGCTACCGTTTTTTTGCTGCTGCTGTTTGCTGTAGTTGCGGCTGCTGTTACAATTGTTGTTGTTGTTGTTGCTGCTGCTGCTTGTCATTCGCCGTTAAAATCAATTTACGACAAAATAAACACACGCACTGCGTCGCTGCCTGCCACGCCCCGTCGCCGCCTTCGTTTGCTGAATGTTTGCACTGCTGCGTTGTTTGTTTGTTTCCTGTGTCGTCCGCATCCGCAGCCGCATGCCCCTCTGCTTCCTTCTTCGTGTCACTGACAGCGGCAGTAGGCAGTCGAAGAATGAGACGGGGCAGGAGGTGCTGACGGAGGCTGAGGCAGCAACGGCGACGGCCGACGGCAACGCTGGAGACGATGTCAACGTCTGCCGCTGTCACCTTTAATGTAGAAATATTTTTGCCTCAGTTTCTTTTGCTCTGTTGTCTTCTTGTCTTCGGCATTGACAGACAATGAGATGAGGGCAGAAGCAGGTGATGTAAAGAGAGAGTAAGAGAAAGGAGAGTGATGGGAAGGAGCAAAAGGCGGGCGTGTGACACAAATTTTCCTGTTTGGGCTTATCAAAATTGGCTTAAGGAGCTGGCAGGAATTTAATGTGTCGCGTTTGAGTTCGGTGTGCGAGTACGTGTATGTGTGTGTGTGTGTGCTAGTGTGTTAGAGAGTATGTGCGAAGTGTGTGTGTGTAAGAGTGTGTGTTTGTCTCTGCTAGTTTATGAGCCAAATTTATGGCTTAGCTCATTAGCTGCAAATGCCGAACTAAAAAGCCAAAAAAGGAAGCAAACAGAAGAGGAGTTTAAAAGGAGCCTGAGGAGAGAGAGAGAGAGAGTTAAGGAGAGAGTTAAGAGAATGCAAGTGTGTGTAAGTGGAGCCAAGTGAAGCTCATTAAAATGCAGCACGCAGAACTCGATAGGGCAAACAACAAAACAGGCAGCGTGAAAGAAAAGCAGCGTGAAAGAAAATGACTAAGAAAACGAAACGAAAAGAACAAATTAATTGTGAAGTGGGTGGAAATGGCGAGCAGGCTGTGGAAGAGAGGGGGGTTGTTTCATTCTTGTAGTTGTTGTTGTTGCCGGCAAGAAGCAAGCGAATTAATTGCAAATTGAACTTGTTAAGCAAAAAGGATTTGCACAATGAAATGCAATGCTTTTTCGCTCGGTGGATGCCTGCATCGACCAACGAAGGGGGAATTTTCTGTTTCATCTTTCATTTCTTAAAGCTCTTTATTTAAATACGGGAAAATTGCTTGTATGATAAAGGCAAGTTGAAGATAAAGCTGAAGATAAAGATGCAGTTTAAGATGAAGCTAAAAGTAAAGCAAATACTGCAAATGCTCTGCTCAATTTCAAGATCGCTGATTAGTTTTTAAGACTTAATTAAGACTTTTATGATTAACGACAGCAACACCGCACGTGACTTTGGGATACCCTTCGATGTTCCGGCATGGTTTAATTTATCTAATTTATAGACTTAGTGTACCTTTCAAATTCTTTTCGACTTTCTCTTTTTGACTAATGGTATAATGAGCATACTTTCTTGAAGAACTTATGATTTTATTGTGCAAACGCATTGAAATTTAAAGACTAAGTAGATTGTTTAATAAGCTGAGTATATTGCATAGTCAGAAAGTTGTATCTTTTATATGTCACTTACAAATCGACTTGACGAATTTTTATAGTGATTTACAGGGGCTGTGGGCGTGGGTTCCAAAATTTAAAATAAACTTGTTTTGGGGACAGTTCACTTAAATCTTCTTGCCAAATTTGGAGTACCTAGCTTTATTAGTAGATGAGATCTTGATAATTAAACAGAAAGACAGACAGAAAGACGAACAGACAGACGGACAGACAGATAGATAAACAGTCGTGTCTCAATCGACTCAGCTAGTAATCCTGCGCAAGAATAAATGCACCTTATGACTTCTCCCTCACCTCCTTCTGCCTGTTTCAAACATTACGCACATAGTAAGTATACCCTGTTGACCATATTCAATGGTTGCAGGGTATAAATACACGTATGTAAAGTATGTTAACCATTAAGCAGTTGCCCTCTTAACCCTTCGCTGGCAACTGCTGACAGCTGCCTTCTCGAAACCTGTTACCAATCAGCGGGAGCAATGCCTTGCCGCAGGTACAATTCGGCAGAGGGTTGAGCCCGCTATAATTGGGGGAAAAACAACACCAGCAGCAGGAGCAACAACAACAACAACAGCAGGAGCAGCAACAACAACAGCAAGAACAATAAGAGATAACTACCTCAGCTGGCGCAGCAGACAATGACGAGGGGCTCAGCTACGCCAGGGGAGCAAGCAGAGCTGGGAAAACTAAGGAAGAGCAGCGTGAGGAGTGGGGTGAAAGCAGCTGCTACCAACGTTGGCTGTCGATGAGGGCGCCGAGTGTCAGACATTATTGCTCCCGCGAGCTTTCAGCGCAAGGCAAATAGTTTTGACTGCCGAACAGGAGAAGGAGCAGAGGAGGGGGGAGGCACAACAAACGATCACCCAGAGGCATAAACAGGCGGCCATTTGGATGCCAAGGGTTAAGGGCACCGTTGACAGCCGCCGCCTGTGACAAGGCCGAATGATGATAATGAAGTTCATCATGTCGATGATGATGATGATGATGAAACTGATGGCGACGATGATTAGAAACTGGCAAAGGGCGCCAAGGGGCAACACACACCGGCACACCAGCCGGCAATGCTGGCCATGTCCATTGCCTTAATTACGTGCAGATAAGAAACGCAAATATGGACTATACACTAAACGCACAACGCCTCTGCACCCTCCCCCCACTTCACTCTCTCACCCTTCGCACCAGGCAGCCGCTTGAAGTGATGTCCGTGGCGCAACAGCTGCGTCACTAAACGCTCGGGACATAAACATAAAAAGTCTATGAAACTGTCATAAAGCAGGCAATAGAAGTGAACGAGCCAAACGAGGCGCAGCTTGCCCTCCCTTCAACTCCTGGCATGGCCACGCCCACCCCGCAAATATCTATACACGCCCCTGGGGAGCTGCGACATTGGCCTTGCCGGCGTAAAACTCATTTGTAAGACGAGCATCGTAAAAAGATTGCCAAAAGAAATTAGAAGAGGCAGAGGAAGGGGGCGCAGGGGGAGGTAGAGGCTCTGCAGCACTCCTCCCCTCTTTTCCTTTCTCCTTGCCTGCCCCCTCTTCAACTGCTGTCCAACTGTTGTCAGACTGTCCACTCTGCGATGTGCGCCTAAAAGCGCGCTTTAAAATCTTTACAGTGTCAAGCACAGGGAAAGTAAGCAAGAGTGGGAGAGGCATGGGAAAAGGAGGCTGGAAAAGAGTGTGGGGGGGTGTAGCGTGGCATCTGCCACAGTCGAACTTGCCTAAACTTACATTAGATGTTGGAATTTATGGCAAATGTTGTTTGCCGGGGCAATTCGGGTCAACTCAAGCGAAAGTGTGCGAATTTTTTGTAGAGAAAAATATTTTTATATTTTTTACGATACACTTTAAAAGGGAAAATATTATTACCAAAGTGTATAGAGAGCTTGAGTATGACTTATTATTGAACACAAATATAAATAATATAAAAATGTCAATTTATTTGCATATAACTTTATATAAATCTATTTTTGAATACATTTTAAATTATTACAAGAAATTCTCTCTCTTCTTTGATTGTTGCCTCACAAATACATACACATAACAAAATATATTATATATATAATTACCTGCCACATGTTCCTAAGTATTTCACAATACATAATTCGCTTCATAAACTTTCAAGTTCAAGTCGATAATCCCGTTAACGTGCACTCGCCCCCCTGCCCAGCTCATACTGATGACCTCGCATTACATTTAATTTACTGAGCCTGGCTAAGTTGACTTTATAGCTAGGCTACACTGTACTGCGGAAGCCAAGCGAAAAATTATCTAACAAGGCATAGTGGAGTAGTAGTAGGCGCGAAGGGGAGAGGCACATTAAGAAGGGGGAGGCGAGACAGACATAGCTTAGAAAGGAAGCTTAGGGGGGTCTTATTCATTTCATTTTTAGCTTGTTTCTCGCTGTGCGCGTGTGGCTAAGTGTGAGCAAGTCTATGCCTAGTGTGGGTGTGTGTGTGTGTGTGTGTGTGTGTTTGCGTGTGTTTTGTAAAGATTATGCGCTTATAATGGGCCGCAAGTTTCCTCGACGGCGACCATGGGCCGCTTCGGAATCTCTACAAAATTGGCTTTTGAGCGCACATAAAATGTGTGAAGCGGGGCCGGCTAGCGAGTGTTACAACTGTTAAGCAAAGGCCCAAAAGTAGATAACAACAGAAGCAGCAGCAACAACAATAACAACAACAACAAGAGGAACAACAACAATGGGAAAGAGAAGGAGAAAGGGAACAAGAAGAAGCGGGGCAGGACAAGCGGGTAAACATGCCATAAATTAGAACTGAAACGAACTGAGTGCATTGTGTATCCGCATCCGCATCCGCACTCTCGCATCCGCATCCGCATACAGCACTTATATGACCCGGCCATGTGTGCGGCCCACTCTCTCTTCCTCTCTCTCTCTCTCTCTCTGTCCCGCATGAGTCGTAAAACGCAACATAATGAAACATTATAAAAATCATAAAAATCAACATGATATTTATGCGGCAGGCCGAAGAAAGTAGGAGTGAGCAAGAGGGGGACGGGGGAGTGGGAGAGAGGGGAGGCTGTGCTGAAAACAGCAAAATATGCAAAGTGACTGACGAAACATGACAGAACAGAAAAAATAAAAATCAACACACACACACACACTGAGAAAAGGCGCAGCAAATTGCTGGCATTCCTCAAATATCGTTGAGGATTTTTCACATGTTTCTTATACGAGTATTTCTACACTGCTTGGAAGTTTACAGGGCATAAATGGATGTTTGGTAACATTCTAAAAATTTTAAAGAACTAGTTGACAATTTTAAATGGGGGGAATTATATTTTTGGAATTTTAAATATTTTATTTCAAATAAAATATTAGAGGCAAATTTTAACATAGCCTTTTCCAGATTAAAAAGTCAAAATATTTATAAATTTATAAATTAATTATAAATATTTAAATATGAATTTTGATATATAAATTAATGAAGTAAAAAATAATTCATTCTTTAATGAAAAAAATAATTTACTGTGAAAATGTATTCACACGACATTTGTAAGAAAATTTAATGGGGATTCATATTCCAAAAAACCAGAATTTCTTCTCTTCTATGTCTGTCTTTCTCTTTTCCATTAAGAATTACAATATGTAGTTCGCATCTAGGAAGGACAATATTAAGTTTTTAAAATAAATTATAAATTACTACAAAATAAATATATAAAATTTAAATATATATAGTAAAAGTACGCTTTACGGTATTTTTTCTATTATTAGTTTCTAGTTGATATAATTCCCAAAGAAATGAAGGCTCAGATATTTTCATCTTCTTCTCTATTTTGCACTCTCACTCTTTCAGCCTTTGGTTCTTTGTCAGACTCTCTTTTGCTTTACCTCTCTCGGTCTGTCTCCCTCTCTTTCACTCTGTCTCTCTCTCTTTCTCTCTCTTTATTCTTCCCTGTCTTAACACCTCTCTTTCCCTCTTTTCTTCCCCCATCCTCTCCCACATTACTTGCAATTAATGACAATAATTTCCCATTTAACGCTCTTCGATTATGAGAAAAGTGCCAGAAAAATCATATAATTTAAAAGTTTAATATGGCGTCGCATGGCAAATGTCTCTGGAGATGTCGAATATGGCAAAAAATCTTAGCAAATTTATAATATCTGCCGCTGCCGTGGCTGCTGCTGTTGCTATAAATATGCAAAGTGTCCTTAAAGACGCGCACACACGCACGCACATTAGACTCGTAAATATGCCGCCGCAACAATATTGAGCGGGAGTCTAATAGCAAGTTGGAGAGAGAGGAAAGAGAGGGAGCAAAGAAGAGAGTGAGAGAAGAAGAGGCAGAGAGGCTGCTCGTAAATTTGGCGCTACACAAGACGCGACGCAATGTGACGCGGCGCCTGCTGCAGTTTCTTCGCACAGATTATAACTTATGAGACAGCAGCAGGGCAGAGAGAGAAAGAGAGAGAGAGATATAGGGAGGGGGAGTAAGTAGCCCCTGACGATGTGTGCTTGTTGTTGTTGTTGTTTTTATTATGCACATTACACCAAATAAGCGCGTGGCAGTCAGCGGGAAAGGAGTGTGGTAAACGGCAGAGGGGGGAGGGGATTGGTAAAGCCAAAGAGCAAGGACAACGAATGGCAAGAAGAGTGGAGGGAGGGGAAACTACAGCTACAGCTGAGCTCGTCGTGCGGTCTTGTTAGGGCAACCGTTTGTCGGTCTCGCATGTTTTATGGCAGCGGAAAAAGAGTTATGAGCGTGTGTGTGCGTGTGGTTGCTTGTCTCTCTCTGTGTGTGAGTGTGAGCGTGGTGTCTATGCGCGCGTGTGTGTGTGTGTGTGCAACCTTATCACAGACCACACGATGCTCTCTCTGTCTTGGCATATTAACATTTATTTTTCACAGTCATTTTGACTGCGGCGACAACACAGCAGAAAATTTTACTGCTCGCCATGCTGACGTCGCTGCCGCTGCTGACGTCGCTGCCGCTGCCACTGCTGCTGAGCAAATAAAAACAGACAGCGCACAAAAAGTGTTGCATAAAACGCAAAGCTGCAGCCCCAACCACAAGCACAGCTGCCAGAGAGTGTGTGTGTGTGTGTGTGAATGGGTGTATGTGTGTGTGTGTGTGTGTGTGTGTGTGTGTGGGTATGCAACTGTCGGTTTTCCTGACTTTTGCTTAACATTCGGTTTCGGCCACGATATGATTTATGCATATTTTCTCTCTGTGAAATCTATTGAGAAATCAGTGACAGGCAAAATATGCAAACACATGTGGGGCAGCAGCGGCAGCTGTATGTCTGTGTGTTTGTGTGTGTGTGTGTAAGACGCTTAGCAAATGGACAAGTTGATGCATACGCAATCCCTTCAAACTTCACTTGGCACAAGTGAAATCACTAATATTATCAATATGCAAAGTCATTGCTGAAAAATGCAAAAACACTTAGCTTTTGTCAGTTTACTGAGTACCCGCAGAGAGCTGGGATGGGCAACGCACTGGCACTTTGCAGCAGTTGGCAACTCATATGCAGACACAAACACACATTTAAATACTTACTTAAATTTAATGCTTACGTGCGTTACTTATGTATGTTTGCTTGGGTAATTAACTCAGCTTTGCATTGATTGGATTAGGTAATGTGTCTAATTTGATTTGATTGCATAATTAATTCAAATTAAATATTATCTTTATTGCGCACAATTGAAACGTGAAACCAGCAGCAGCACAGCCTCACTCTCACTCTTGCCTGCCTTACTCACTCTCACTCTCTCGTCTGCTCACTCACTCCCACGTTCTGCAAGAGAGAGTGAGTGAGCGCGCTAATTGCCTTCGGATTAAAAGTTCGCTGGCAAACAAAAGCTGCTAGTTGTAAACCTCACACACTCGCCTGCCTTACTCACTCTCACTCACAGTGAACCTGCTGCAAGTGAGAGTGAGTGCGCTAGTTGCCTCCTTGCTCCTGATCTACAGTAGCTTTTGTCTGCCGTCATGGCAAGCAACTTGCATTCGCTTGCATGATTAAAAGTTCGCTGGCACACAAAAGCTGCAAGTTGCAAGATATGCACAACATGGCGCCCACGCAAGGGAAACTGTTTGATTAGCGAGAAGTGTCGGTCCACATTTGATTAGCAAATGTTTCCACTGTCAGCAACAGCTTTGACCTTTGACTGTGACTTACCTGCTGCTGTTGCTGCTCCTTTGCTCTTGCTCCTGCTGTTGTTGTTGTTGTTGCTATTGCCTGTCCTTATTATGAACACCTGCTGACACTGACACTAAAACCTTTGCCGTGGATAGCACATCCACATCCATGTTGTTGCCTTCGCCTGTCACATTGCTGTCATTTGCACACATTTACCGTTAAAGAGCACAAGCACACTCAGACAAACACACACACAGACAGACACACACACAGACAGTCACACAAAACTGTTGCAAAGGCCGCGCGCATTAAGCGTTGCCCGCATACACGTAAATAGTTTAGCTGGCAAGGCCACGCACACACACAAACACACTGACACACACACACTCTCAGTCGCACACACATCAACAGGACATTGCATTGAATTTGAATGGCACAAAGGCGAACGGCACAAAGGAGACGCTGCTGCTGTTGCTGCTGCCGCTGTTGCTGCTGCTCTTGCTGTCGCTGCTGGTGCTGCTGCTGCTGCGCTCAGGTCCAGATAAAGTCAACACAGCATCAAATTGCCAATAGAGCTAAGCAGTACAGGGGCGCAGAGGGGGGCGTGGCATTAGCCAGGCAAAGGCATTTATAGAAATTTTGTACAAGCGCAAGGCAAATACACGGAACGGATGAGAGAAGCGTGAGAGAGTGAGAGAGAGGGGGAGGGGAATACATACCAATAAGCATGATGGATACGGATATATGTATGTGTATGCAAGGGTCGGGGGGATATGCCGCTGCCCTTCCCCTTCCGCTTCCCCTTCCCATTCCTCTTGTCACATTTAGCTTGAATGTCGCCCTTGCATAACAAATGTTAGCAACATGTTTCAATAATGAGGATGACCGCCCTTCCCCTACCCCTCCCCTCTTCACGAGTAGAAATGACAGGGAGTCCTCTTGCTGCTACTGGTCATGCCTCTCCCTCCTCTCCTGCCTGGGAGCTCCATCACTTCGCTGGGTTCAGGCCCTTCCCTTGCTGCTGCTGCTCCTACTCTCTCTCTCCTGCTCCCCTTCCCCTACTCCCTGTCATCATGCAATCCCTATTACCATGACCATTACCCAGCGACTGGGCACGATTGAGCAATACGCTGGACGTCTGTCGCCGTCGCTTCCCTCCCCCTTCCCCCTCTCCTTTCCTCTGCCACTTGTCCCTCAGGCTGAGCCCTTTCCTAATGGCGTCGCGTCTCTGACTGTGGCTGCGACTGTGTTCCAGCACCAAATTAATCGTTTCCACTGTGCGGTCGGCATTCAGTTGGACTTCCCCCAAGCCCCAGGCCTTGACTCATCCACTCTCCTCCCCCGCTCTCCCTCCCTCTCTTGGCTGACAGTGTGCGCCTCATTTGTTATGGCCATTTGCATAAATAAGTCACTGGCAGCGGCATTTTGGACCAGTCCGACCGACAGTGGACAAATGGACAGTGGAACACGCGCACAGTGGGCAAGAGGGGTGGGAAGATGAGGTGGAGGGGAGGCGAGTCGGCGGAAATTGTGTGAATAACTTGATGAATGCTGTGAGGCCTCGAGTCGAGTTAGTTGTTGCCTGATTTGCTTCGCTTGCTTCGGTTTCGGTTTCGGTTTTGGTTGCGCCTCAACTCCACTGAGTTCGTGTTGCGTTTTGAAAAGCGAACAGGGGGAGTGGGGCAAGGAGAGAAGGCGGTGTTGGTGCACAGAGATTTAGCTGCGCTTTGTTTGGCCAACGCTTTTGTGCATCGATTGCCGTAGGTCAGGCCTCGACAGAGCCGACAAATCTTGATTAGCTCACACTGTGCGTGTGTTGGCTGGCGAAACGTTTGTGGGGGGGAGTAAAATTGGGGAGGGTAAACTATCTGGTCAGCTGTTCAATGGAACATGAATTTATAATTATGTCGAGCAAGTTAGTGCGTGTGACGCTTGTCTTGCGATTTGTGGTTTGAAATTAAAAGGTTTTTGGGGGAAGATAAAAATCGAAGTTAAAGTCAATTGAAGTTGGTAAAATAGTAGAAATATTGACTTAATAGGATGTTAAATATTTTTAAAAGAAAAATTAGAATTAATGATATACAATAAGGTTAATAACTAACTTTTATGTGCGATAATTTAACTTTTTATAATGTTTTATCTATTATTTTCTTAATTTTTGCATTTTCAACTTTTAATTAATTTATTTCATGTCATATAAAGATAAATACATTTATTTTATATAAGTTATAAAACGTAAAATAAGAAAATTTGATATTAAAAAATTTTAAGTTTAAATTAAATTTTAAGAGTTCAAAGATGAAAGAAAATTAATTATGTTAGGATATATGTTATGTATGTCAACTTTAATATTATTAAGTGTGACCTTAGTAGAGACACTATCGCAAGTTTCTTTAGTTATCGGTATTTCTATCGATAAAATAGTGTTGAATAACGCTTAAGCAGTGGAATGGCGTCACTATCGTTCAAGATAGCTAAGTAAATAGATTGAAGTTGTGCGGAGACATTAAGTAAATAAAGATAAAAGTATGAAGTATTATCTCCACGTTAAACTTATTTATTTCGTATTTTATATTTGTTGATTTATTTAATTATTAATATTTTAAAAAGTTCACACTAAACTTCAGAAAAGTTTCCTAACCCTTTTTCAATTATTCCCCCTTTTTCTGTCATCTTCATTTAACTTACTTTGATCACATGTATTCTCCTCTTCCCCCACTTCATTTCACTTAAATCTTTCCAAAAGCTTGCCCAGTTCGCCTACTCACACTCAGTTCACTTCACACTCCTTCCACATATCATTGCATTGCCATATACTTCAGGCAAGCAACAGCAACAACAATGCTTAACATTTAATGTCGACAACAAAAACAACAACAGCAGCAACAAACAAACAACTGGAGTCATTTTGTAATGGAGCCTAAAGTCCTTGCGCGCTTGCAAATGTCCTTGACGCCATCACAGGCGACCCTCGACGTCGCGACACGCTGCGTCACGCCCAGCGCAAGGGTTCCCCTTCTCTGTCTCCCCTTTCCCCCTTCCTTTCACTTCTCTGTCTCCCCCTTTTCCCCTTTCTTTCACTTCCCTGTCTTCCCCTTCGGCTGCGTGACAATATGCCGTTTAATTATACGCGGCGACCCTTTTTCTTTGCCACTGTTGTTGCTGCCTCGTGTTGTTGCTGCCTCGTATTGTTGCTGTTGCTGTTGTTGTTGCTGCTGTTGTTGTGATATCGCACACACATTTTAAAAGTCAATTATCCGCACATAACGCACATCGTTGACAGCGCCAGCGCAAGAGGCAAGTGCGAAGGGGGAAGGGTGTTGAGTGGGGTAGGGAGGGGGGAGTTTACCCTGTAAAGCGTTACATTGGCAGTCTCCAGTTCCCTTTCTCCCATATCTCCCCCTTCACACATCCTTGCCACGCGTCAAATTTGGCGCGCGCTTTTTAAACTTTTCTCTTGCCTCCCCCCTTTTGCCTTTTTCGGGCTCCTCTTAGCAGCTACAAAAAGTTTATTATTTTTATGCGATGGCGCCTTGGCGTGCGAAGAGCACATCATCCACATCCACATCCCCCCTTCCCTCTTAGTCGGAGCATCGATTGAATAATGCGCCACAGACTGAACCAAAAGCAATGGCCCCCACTCCGTCGCCTCCCCTTCCCCCTGCTGTAATTGAGACAGGCAACGACACTCGAGTCACGAGTCTGAAGTCGGGGAGATTCTCGACTCTCGAGTCTCGTCTCGTCTCGTCTCGATAATAAAACCGATAATAACATAATCTGGCCGGAGCCGGAGTGTATAGTTTTGCTTGGCACTAACGAGCCGAAGCGAGCCTTAGTTACAGTTAACAAGAGCAGGTGAGCTCCGCTTGGCTGCCAGGGGGGAAGGGATGGCAGATCAGCACTCTTGAGTGGACGAACATGTGGCAGAATGCCATGGCTCGCTTCGCCTGTTTGGCCTAAGCAGGCTACACTTGGCTACAAAAGTGAGTTTGGAGTTGTGGAATTTCTTTCGAACTATGTTAAACATAAGAAATTATAGTTTCAGATATAAATGAAGTAAAAATAAATAAATCCAAGCATAAATTGGGTCCAGTTCCTGAGTAAGAAGGGAATCCTTCCGAACAAACTAAGAGATTTGCAAAAAAAATAAATTTAAAAGCTTCAACAGTTTCATTTTCTGAATAACCAAAGGAACCACTTGAGGTTTCTCAGAGTTTTCTTATGTTTGAACAACGCATTGTTGAACATTGCAATGTTTTTTCCTTTCAAATAATAAGCAACTTATCTATCAAATTTGCTTATTGCAGAATCATCAGTTTCCGATTTTTTAAATGGTTTTAAAAAACTTTAAGTGGGTTAGCTTAAGCTACCTATATAACCTTTTCTGAGTTTGAAGAGTCGGAACATGCGTGTTATATGAGTATTATATGAGAATTATGTGTTTGCGCTAGCTTATCTTATGTTTGTAGTGCAATAAGGCATTTGCTTTATCGTTTCTCCCACCAGCAAGTACAAATCTGATACATTCTATAAACCATTTTAATTGTTCCAATGTTAGGCAATTTGTTTAACAAATATCCTTATTACATCAGTTTTAGTTCCCGAGTTTCATGAGGTTGTGCTAGTATTTCTAGTGTTAGATTGGTAAGCAACATCATTTAATATGTCTAAAGCATATTCTTCACTCAGTCAAATTATTCACTGATTGCAAACTAAATATCAAAAAGCAGCAAATGAAGTATGCGACTTAAGTGCTTCTTCATTTTCATACTTCTCATGTTGTAGCTGTCGCCAGAGATTCAGTGTGCTCTCTCTATTTCTCTCCCTCTTTCTCGCTCTCTCTCATTCTGTTACTCTCCCTATCTGCCTTGGGCAATGTATTTCAATCAGCGGCACAAACTGTGTTGCACAGTTTGGTTGTTCGATGCGTTGCCAGTCATATGCGAAAAACGAGTGCAGTTTACAGAGACAGTGTAGCAGGCAGCAGGGAAGGAAGGGAAAAGGGGGCAGTGGACAGGGGGGCTGGTCTGGAGTCAGGCATTTGCCATGTAATTGGCTGCAATTTGCATAACAATTCTGCGACTGTTTTGCATAAGTCCTGCGACGATGCAACATAATAACGGGAGGCAGCACTTATTTTCACATTAGAAATTCCTTTTCGGGCTGTGCCCGTGCCTGGGCAAGGACAGCAGCACATGGTGAGAAGAGAGGGGTAGGCAAAGGCGGCAGTGGGGTGGGCGAAGCTGAGGTTGCCGGCAGAGGCAGCAGCAGCAGCAGCAGGCAGCAGGCAGTGGCAGCCAAAGCAGTCGAGGCAGAGGCAATTATGTGCTTCGCTTGAGCTGCACTCGACACACAGCCACACGCACACACTCACACACACACACACGCGCGTTGCGCACTCAAGATGCAGCCTCACAAAAGTCAGAGCCGGAAATGCAGCGCAGCGAAATCTCCGACAACGGTAACGGTAAAAACGGCGAACGAACATTTCCTTCGGCTCGACAACTGAAAACACAAACCCGAAATGGAATTTGAGCTGCCTCTGCCTCTTCCACGGCTGCCACGCTGCTGCTGCTGCCACAGCGGAAGTGCGCCGCATTTGGGTCTACAGCTGGCGCATGTGTGCCTCCTGCTCCTCATAATCCCCCGACCTCTCTCTTCTCCTCCCCCCCTAGCGCACTGCCTGCCATAAACCATAGTTGCCATAAAAGTTATCAAAATTGAAATTTTATTTAAAAAGTTTGCTGCGAGCTGGGAACGCGGCTTGCATGTGCACTCAAGAAGTTTATAAGATCTACTTTAATAATGTCGAGTGCATGATTTATGCCACGCCCACGCAGCAGCAGTAACCACCCCACCTCCTCATCTACTATTCCTCAACGTCTTGTGGCAGCGTAGCAAAAAAAAACTCATCAAGAGAAATTAAAACTTAAACACAAAGCAGGCTGGCGTCGGCTGGGCTAAATAAATGACGATGACGTTGATGAGGCAGTCGGAGTAGGGGAAAGCGAAGAGGAAGGAGGAGGGAAAGAGGAAGCAGAAGTAGGAGCCGGGGCAGGAGCAGGAGCAGTCTCTGTGCCATATGAGAGGCGGCAAAGGACTATGAGGACTGTGCATTAAAAGCATTTTCCTTTGCCTTGTAATGAAATACGCCGCAGCCTCAAAGTATGCAACAGTTTCGAGCTATTACGCTTGATTGGGTTTTAGCCACACCCCCGCTCCACTTTGACTCTCTTTGATACCACCATTGCCAGGTAGCAACTGCCATGGCCAAGCAACAGAAGCTGAGCAAAACAAGAAAAGATGTTAAATTAATCAAAATGTAATGTGGCCACCCAGAGGAGCCCCAACCTCCCCTACTTCCCTCCTCCACTGCCCACTCCTACTACCTACACGACTCCCCCATAGCAACCCAGGTAGCTGGCCCCGAAATTAAGCTAATAAATTCACAATAATGAGTTCGACGCTTAATTTGCCATGAGCATTTTTCATTTTATTTCGCGGCCTCGACTTAAGCCACACACACACACACAAACATAAACACAAAACCGAATAGTCCCCAAAGCGAAGCCAGAGAAAACGAAAGAAAACAATATTTACAAGAAATGAACAACAAACTGGACGAACTGTGCCTGACTTGAAGATGCTCTTGGGAACAAAGACGGAAATGGAAACCCTCGAAAAGGTTTAGCGAATTTGTCTAATCAATTTTGCACGCAATTTTCGGGAATCTTGAGATGTGATGCTATAAATAGATCGAGTGTACTGGCAGCTAAGAGGGAACTTGAGAGTTTATCAAAAGTATAAAAATATAATTTGAGATAATAAGTGGAAAAGGAAGAAGAGAAAATCTATTTATGTTGTGACGGTTTTAATGAATTTTTTAAGGGGATTTTCTTAAAGGTTTCCAGTGGAAATATATAACTTATTCTTATGAAAAAATTTAAGGAAATAGGAAACAATTTAATGAAATAAATAAATATTAAATATATACAAAAAATATATAATATATGCATGAATAAAATGAAGAATCTAAACTAAACTAGTTCTAAATATTATTAATTGTAATTCAAAGTACTTAAAAAATAAAACCTTCAAATTTAAAGTTCCTTCTCAAGCAAATCGATATACCCTTATACGGATTATTGCCTCTTTACCCGCACATGGGAGTACCTCTAATGTATATGTACTTACTTAGCAGCCCAAGTAAATTAACAAAGTGTAGCCGCAGTTCATTTACATAAAGTACAAAAAGTAGCGGTTTCTTTGCGCTTTCTTACGGTTTGCGGTTTACTTTACGCCTTAAAAATTGCCCAATTGCCTTCTCACTCTCTCCTCCGTCTCACTCTACTCTCTCTCTCTCTCTCTCTCTCTCTGATTCGTTAACTCACTTATTTGTCTCGCTTCTTTACAGACTTGACTTTCGTCCGGGTCGCGGCATTTACGATCTGCAAATTAAGAACACCTCATACAATCGGGACAACGGACGCTTCGAGTGCCGCATCAAGGCCAAAGGCACCGGGGCCGATGTGCATCAGGAGTTTTACAATGTGACGGTGCTAACGGCACCACATCCGCCCATGGTGACGCCCGGCAACATTGCGGTGGCCACCGAGGAGAAGCCACTCGAGTTGACCTGCAGCAGTATTGGCGGCTCGCCGGATCCGACGATAACGTGAGTTCGCATACTAAATGCAAAATGCTTCACCATCACCAGCAGTGGTAGTTGCAGCAGTTGCTGTTGCCAGGGAAGACCTTTAGGGAAAGGGTAGAAGAGGGTAGCATGAATTCCAAATGGAATGTGCTACAATTGAGTTGAGATTGTTGTCAGAATCATTTCAGTACTTAGCTTTCTTTAGAATTCTACAAAAGAATTGATTTAAATGAAATATAGTTTTTAAGAGTGACCATACTTTAAAATATATATTTGTTGATTTCCAAAGAGTTCTTCCTTGTTGATACGCTTATTCGGGTGACTATTATTTGAGTTAGAAATTCTTATAGAAGTCACAACCTTGCATGCATATTAATACAATCTTTATCTTAGGGTGACCATCAATTTATGAGCTGGTCATAGTTTTACCCACTTTATCTATTCCATCTTAAAGAAAATACAAACTTCATTATTAGTTGTATTAGGATGACCATTAACTTCAATTTTAACGGTTTTCATTTATAATAATTTAGCCTTTTTCACAGGGTGACCATCATTCTGTGGCCTGGTCATGATTTCACGAGCTTTAACTATTTCTTATTCAAGAGAGCATGACCTAACTGATAATTTAATAAAGATGCCATACATTGCTATAAAGCCAACTTTCATTCCTAACAAAACAGTTTTTTTAATAGGGTGACCATCAACTTTTGTCTATGTCTATGAATCAGTCACTATATTATTTCCATTCTTTACGAGTGCACAACTTTTTTTGGTAATAGCTTTATGTTTTTAGGGTGACCATACATTTTAATTTAGACAGTTCCTCACAAAAATAGCATTTTTTGAATAGGGAAACTACATAAGTTAGAGCATTCCAACTTCTCCAGAGTGCTGATCGTCTTTTCGCTTGTCCACTCGAAGTTTTATTTTAATTTTGCGTTTTTTACCAACCCGTATTTCTGGGTTCAGCTGTCGTCGCCGTTGCCGTTGCCGTTGCCGTGGCGGTTACCGACGTCGTGTGGTCAGTGCGCCCAGTTAAGGCGCATCCGGCAGCAAGTAAATCACTTAACTGGGCGCCTTCATTAATAATCCCGACCCGGCACATGCTTTTTTCGACACTAAATCGCTCACGCTCCTCACCAACTTCCTCCTCCTTACTTCTCCTCTGTCTCTGTGCTCTATCTTTGCAGCTGGTTCCGTGAGGGCAGCAGTGTGCCGCTGCAGTCGTATGCTCTGAAGGGCGGCTCAAAGAACCACTACACGAACGCGACGCTGCAGATACTGCCTCGGCGGGCGGACGATGGTGCCAAGTACAAGTGCGTCGTCCGCAATCGTGCCATGCCCGAGGGTCATTCGCTGGAGACCAGCGTGGCGCTGAATGTCAACTGTGAGTATTAAACGGGGGAAACAGAGGTCTGGGTGTCTGTCCGACTGGGCTCTGAGGTCAAACTGCACTTAAAAGCCGAAAATGGAATGGAGCCAAAAACTGCAAGAGACCCTACGACAAAAAAAAAAGGAAAAAACTAAAAGAAAACACTTGCCGCAGAATTTATGACTTGACCGACGATTTAATTCGTTCGGTTTTTCTTCTTTTACTGTGGCCAGCAGCACTTTTTGCATTGGTTGAGCAAAGAGAAGGATATATTTGGAATGGAGAACAGTCTCTTCAGCAAACATTTAAGCATTAAGTACAAAACAGCTAAAGGGGTCGTTAGGGAGCAACTCTCGAGAAAGAAAACAATATTTTAGAAAAAGAAAAATCTTTAAAATGTTTTCGATTATTTTGTATCAAGTATAATTTTAAAAGTATTAATTTTATGATCGACAAACCACACTAAAAATATTTTAAAGGGAAACTTAAATCTTTTAAAAGATAAGCATCGAAGTTTTCTATCTATTTAAAACTTATAAACATTTTAAAAATATTTTTTACATTTATTTTTTGATAATTTACTTACATTTGTTTCTCTAAATTCATTCAACTTTTTATTTTTTTTGAAGAGCATTTAAAGTGCCAGTCATTTCACTTTCTTTTCTCAGCCATTTTGCTCTCCCTTGTCTCTTGTTTTTCCTTTCACATTTTCCTTGTCGGTTTTTGTAATTAAATGCAGCAGTTTGTTGAACAAATGTCGTTGTCCAGTTGTCACATGATCAACGTGACCCAAAAGCAGCAGCCGCGCACATGGCGGACCCATAAAGTGTCTGCCACACACTCGCACCCACACACACACACACACACAGAATCACTGAGCACACCACTTGATTGTTAGTTATTGGTTTCCACAGCGCAAAGACTACGGCGCCTGCAGGCTCCTTCGGGCTGCTGCTGCTGCTTCTGCTCCTGTCGTGGCGGCGCAAGTCTCAAGCTGTCATATTAGCTGACAAGTCTTTCGAGGGGGGAGAGAAGTGTGGGATGGTGGAGGAGCTATGCTGCTGTGCCTGTGCTGTGCACATGGCAACCGCTTTGGGCATTTGCTGCCATTTTTACCAATATTAAATTTCATTTGAATGGCCCACGCTGCGTATGCGCAATAAACTTGTCACGTTAGTTGCATTTAATAAAAATCACTAGAAGTGACACCAAATGAAATCTGCATCAAATTTATGCAATCAAATGGAGTAACAGTTAACAATCTCCTCCTCTTTCTCCTCCTGCTGCTGCTGCCGAAGGTAGACAGAGAAATGACAAGTTACAGTGGGGAAAGACAGGGAAAGGGAGACGAGGCAGGCAGGGCGGAGGGAGAAGAAACTGGAAGCCAGCAAGGGGAGCCCGCAAATATATTCATAGGAAAACATAAATTGCAGTCATTTTTATACACGCCGGATTTGTAGCCGCAAAAGTAGACAAACAGCAACAACCACACGAGCTGTGTGTGTGTGTTTGAGTGTGTGTGTGTGTGCCGTGTGTACTGTGTCACATGCAGCGGAGCCGTAACGTCAGCGTAACAAATATTTATAGTCTTTGCTATTTGGCACAGCAGCGAAACGAAAACGCAGACAACAAAACCAAGAAAAAGTCTAACAAGACGAGGGAAACATCGTTTCGGCGTAGGAAAAGCCTCAGCTAGGTATACACTACATGTTAGGGGAGATACGAATGTGTATGTGTGATGAAGACTAGATGAAGCATGATAATTAACATAAGGGTGACCATTATTTAATTCAAGGAGGAAGGATTACAAAATTGAGACTAGAGAGAGCGAGGCATATTGTGAACATTATTATATTCTAGAATACTTTAATACTGATGACTTTATTTCACTAGGGTGACCATATAGAAATATAATGATCATATACCATTAGGGTGACCTTATTTCAATAGGAGGACCACACTTCACTAGGGGACCATATACCGCTATGGTGGCCTTATATCAAAAGGGGTTTCCTTACTTCACTAGGGTGACCATTAACAACTAGGGTGACCATATACCACTAGGGTGACCATATACCACTACGGTGACCCCTTACCACTAGGGTGACCATACTCCAATATGGTAACCATATACCACTAGAGTGACCATATATCAAATACATAAATGTATGTGACTAAATAAGGTATAGTGCTTTCGGGATATTTTCCGTGTTATACACAACATATTTGACGAAGATAGTTGTGTGATGCAGTTCTTAAGATGCTTAAGACTGGCCATATTATGATTTAGAAGATGACTTACATACCAAAATGAAATAAGCTAATAATTTAATGATTGCAAAAAGGGAATAAAACATAATTCTAATATATTTGGCTTTCGATTTAATTTATAATTTAATGACAAGAGATAGCAGGCCTTATCTTTATGGGTGACCATGCTATGTTCGGCATAACAAGCTAGAAACAGGCATATTTATCGCATTTTGCACTTTCTATCTGTCGCATAATTCCCTTTCATAACAAACTTAAGCTTCCCAGTTACATTTGAAATTATCAAAAAAGTTAACTAAGCAACAACAATACGCAGCGCTTCTTGATAGCCTGATTAGGTTTGAGGACCTATGCAAATTAAACGCACTCAGGAAATAATCCATTGAAGCGTTACAAACTTAATGACAAATTTTTAATGCCCACTTAAGCGGCATAAAAAGGTATTACAGAAAGCTGGTTAAAGTCTTGGCGCACAACAAGACGCACACACACATATACAAACACAGGCAGACAGACACAGACAGAGCACAAACAGAGCACAACAGACACAGAACACAAAACAAGAATAAATGACAACAAGCAAGTGGAATATGAAGAAACCGAAGAACAAACTGAGCAGGGGGTAAGTCGTCTTGCCTTGGGCGAGGCGAAAGGGAGCCTAGGGAGCCTAGGGAGAACTGAGCTGGGATCCCTGCTGTTGCCTGCCAGCCTGCACTTCTGCTAGGCACAAATGTGTGGAGTATGTGTGGCAAGGGGCAGGAGCCTCGTTTGGAAAGGGCGTTGGAGCAATTTCGGGTTTAGTATTTATGATGCTCATTTAAAATCCATTAGCAGCATAGTCAGCATAGGCCACAGCGGCAAATAAAACGAGTCGAACTGCGAATAGGCAACTGAGACTCTCGGCCATAATGTGTGCTCTGCTTCTGGGCTGGGCTGGGCAGGGCACCCGCCTGGCGTTTTGGGCCAAGAGCCAAAGTCAAAAGCGCCTCAGAGGTGCATTTAACTGGGTGCAAACGGGTAACCCATTCTGTCCCAGACGTTTAACAAGAATTGAATTTTGAATTTTAGATTTTACTTTTTGTTTAGTGTCAGAATGTAGGCCAGAGGGAGCATAGTTTGAGAGTCATTGGAGTGACAAATGCTGAGGTTTTAATTCAAACAGAATAAAGTGCTAAAAATCGAAGTAAGTTCTTTAAATATGGAACATTTAATATTCTTTTCAAGACTTCAAGAAAAATTATAACTAAACTAATTATTTCACCAACGCAACACTTCGCCTTCAACATACCAAAATTGTGGCACAGTTTGACAAGCACTGCTTGGGAAAGACAGTTATGAATGTGAAAGAAAAGCAAAGACGACGCCGTCGGCTGCCTTAATGCTTGACTGTGATTGTGATGGATAAGCAATTGGCAACATTAGACAGATACAGAGGCACTAGTGCCAGAACGGGATAGACACTCACATCCGTGCAGACACCACACACAACCACACACACAGCCACACACACTCACACCCACATACACACGCACGCGAACGTGCACACATTGAGATGTGGCAGAGCGAGCTGACAAATGGCAGAGCAATTTTTAATTGAAAATGTTTGCATGGATTCTTGCCAATGTGATTCCTTGCATGCAAGGCAGCCAGTCCCCCACCCCTCCCCCTCTTCAGTCACTCCTCCACCACACGCTCGTTTAGCTGCCACGCCCGCTTGCCACGTAGCTGCTGCTGCTGCTGCCAGTGCTGCTGCTGCTGTTGATGTTGCTCTTTGTGTGCGTTGCGTGTTGTGCCTGCATTTGATTGATTTATGCCCCAGCGAAGCAGCTTCGCTTCGCTTTTGAAAAATCCAAAAAGAAAATACGACAAAAAATCTCTGGCAAATCCAAAAAATATCTCTGTGTGTGTGTGTGTGTGGGAAAAAAGCATTCGCTGGCTGAGCGCAAATAAACTCCCAATGCGTCATGTCGTCAGCAACATCGAGTGCTGAGTGTTTTATAACGTGCGAAAATCCCAAATGAAATTATTAAAATTTTCCTTTTTGCTCTAGCGGTGTGTGTGTGTCACTCCATGTGTGTGTGTCAGTGAGTGGCAAGTGTTGCATACTTTTGAGAGTGCGCGCGCAGCAGCTAATATGATAAACAAAGTGAAATTAGAGACGGGCACTGGCAAATTGCGCATACGCAACGTGGCCATGCATAGCCTACATATGGCAGCGACGACGACGACAAATGGCAAAAGCGACACGTGGCGCTGTCAACTTGGCACAGTTTTCAAAGCACCCCCTCACACACACACACATAAACGCACACACATGGACACGCGTGGCAGGCACGTTTTCACATATATTTTGCAGCTGCAGCGCCGCGAATTGCATCTGCTGGGCATCGTCAGGAGGGGGAGTCTGCGTGAGTGTGTGCGTGTGCTAGTTGTTGTGGGTGTGCGTGTGTGTGTGTGGCACGTGACTTTTGTGCAGTTGCATGCAGCGCACGTAATAAAGCCTGCCTCCACTGCCGCTGCTGCTGCTGCTCTGCTGTGAGTCCTTGGCCAAAAAGTCGTTGGCGACGAAGACAAACAGGACTCATGTGTCGTGGCCTGCTCAAGTGGAAAGCAAAGCCGTTGAAAAGACATTTCAATTTGAATGCGGCGAGGGAGTGCAACTGACTGAGTGGGTGGGGGGAGCGGGGTTTATGGGGGGATTAGGTGCAGGCAAGATGACTTGAGACAGCAGCAGCGAACATCAACTACTCAGGTGGCATGCAAATTCGGGCTGAGGCTACGTTCTCTGACAATAAAGCGCATTAGCGTGAAATTCTCCCAGCACAAAACCAAAGGCGACAGTTGGTCTACTATGCATTACCTTTGCCTTACCCTTCCCCCTCTTCTATCACAGCTTGCAGTCTTCGTCTCTGTGTCTTGCTTTCTGTGCAAATATTTACAGTGCTTTGCATTCGTATGCGCACAAATCGCAACGATAATCGCTTAATTATCGATAGATTTCAACGTGTTGTTTGTGCGATGAATTTGATAGATTTTTTGAGTGAATTCTAGAAAAAGAAGGAAAAGAAATTTGGCTTAGAGTAGCAATACAGAGTTAAAAATAAATTCCAATCAAGTTTCAAGTTTAAAGCTTAATGTTTTAATTTTTAATTCCTAATTTTATATATTAATTTCTAAATCTAAAATTTATCTAAAACAAATTATAATTAATTACTTTTATATTTTAAATTTTAATACAATATTCTTTTTTAGTTGCCTGCTATTGGTCGACATTAAATAAATAAATAAATAATATAAATTGATTAATTAGCAATTAAAAGATCTGTAAAAGCACATGAAAGTTCACTTAAACTTATAGTAAATCTTTTTATATAAAAAATTGAACTTTATTTTAACTATTTAAAATTGTTTTTTGTAATCATTTAAACCTCTATTCCAACTCAAAATACATTTAATAAATATATGTAAAAGCTCAATGGCAAAATCAGTATAAGCAACTTCGAAAGCACATTTGTGTTGTATCAAAGCTTTCTTTTATTCAACGCTTAAAGCAGATCTTTAAAGAGTGTCAAACTCTTGTGCATCAGTTATGACTTCCGCATGATGGAAAGCCACACAAAAGTATAAGTTCAATCTTCTACAATTCAAATCTCTCTGCCAGTCGCCTCTTTTTGAATTCCCCAGCGATGATTGGAATATTATAAATAAATTATTGGCAGCTTGAACTTTTGTATGCAGAGATTTCTTAATTTATGCCATTGTACCTCAATGGAACGACACCTTGACAAACGAAGTTTCCTTTTTTTTTCTGGCTTACATCCTTGCGCAGGCTGCAGCAACAGCAGCAAAACTATCGAAACAGTAACTCAAACAAGAACAACAACAAGAGCAAGAAGGAGAACACAAGACAGACGTCAGTTGAGAGTCGAGAGTCGAGAGGCGATTTCTCTTGGCAGGCGTCTCGGTTGTTATTGCTTGCCAATATCGGAGCAGTTGAGCCCGGAGCGGGGCTGCGGCTTGTCCCTTTTGATTATGCCATTGCCAAAGGCAAAAGGCAAAGTGCCAAAAAAGCAAAGGACGTCGTCGATGTGCTGCCATGCTGGCGAAAAGCTTTTTGCACAAGCACGGAAAGTGCAGGGCCGAGGCAGAGGAGTAGCAGCGACAGATGCCAGCAGCAGCAAGGTGTGAAGGGAGGGGGCGTGGCAGATGAGATGAGGGAGCAGCAACAGCAGCAGCAGCAGCAGCCTGGGCCTCTGGGAACGATACAGACACGTGCTAATGCCGCACACAATTGCAATTAGTGTCAGTGTTGGCGTCCCTGGCAATCCTATCCAGCCGCCTGCCTGCAGCCAGCACATTTGCATAGTCAGCCAGGGGAGGAGGGAGGTGTGGATGGATGAAAACCGAACCACAAAAGAAAATGCCGCTGCCGACAGTTGCTGGCCGAAAAGTTGCACAGTTTCAAGAGTCGAGCATCGAGTTGCTTATCCTGCGCACGGATGGGCCTTCTTGCAGCTCCTTTTCCTTCTTCTCCTCTCCTCTTGCTGTTCTTTGTCTGCCATGCCGATTGTTATGCTTTAAGATTTCTGCTTTTGGGCTCCTTCCTAAGCTGATTTCCAGTTTGCTTTCTGGCCGCGGGCCCAGCTCCAGCTTCACTTGGCTTGCCTTGGCTTTTTGTTCGGGCAACTTCCAGTTTAATGTATGCAACAATGTTGTTGTTGTTGTTATTGTTGTCGTTGCTGTCGCCTTTAACTGAAATTTCAGCAATGCGCTCAACGTGATCAGCTTTAAGCTGCAGCTTAAGCTTACCAAAGCGCAAATTATCGCAGTACAAAAGATGTTAAAATGTTTTTCTTTGCGCTCCCTTGCGCTGAGCTGCGCGTGTGTGTGTGAGGGTGTGTGTGTGTGTGTGGCAGGTGGGAAGCAACTTAACAGCTTTTGTGACAAAGCAAATTAATTGCTGCCCACTTTCAATTAACTTACAAGCGCCAACCCAACCCAATTCGACCGACACACACACACACACCCGCTGAACCAACTTCATCAGTTCATTGTGTGCAACCGCAAGTGCTTCGCAGGGGAAACTTTTGTTGCTGCCCCACGCCCCCAGCATGCTGCAACTGTTACAACGCGCAGCCAATTCAATTAATTTCAATGGCCATACACATATGACACCTATGGCTCAGTGCACACAAAAGCCTCGAACGGTGCTGGCCCAAAAAAGTAGGCAACATTTTTTGTAAGCAATCGCAAGCGCCGCGATAAACATGCAAAAAAGCGGAGGGTGACGAGGGGGCGTGGGTGGTGGTTTACTTTTTTGACTGGATTAAGGTTTTATACAGATAGGGGAGAGAGAGAGGGAGGCAGAGGGAGACAAAGCGTTGTGCACCACAAGCCTGTCAACAATTGCTGCAGAATATGGAAAATATTTTGATATTCCGTCGATGAAAACTTGTGTTTTTTTAATGCTCAACTGATCTTATGTACTTCGAACTTAAATTCAAAAGTTATATAAAGAAATCTAAGAGTAATTCTTGCCAATTATTCCATGTATTTAAATATATATTTATGCAACTTTGAGCCCATAGATTAGCACATTAATTTGGGCTACTTTGCTAGGCTGACCGCGGGCACTCTGGCCCAGGCCACCACAGGCTATTTATGTTGATTATCACTTAATTACAATTGTATTAATAATTTCGGCATATTGTGCAGGCAGATTTTTGTAGTTTTCAAAGGGGCAAATTAATAAAAACATAATTCTAATGCGCGTTCAAATTCGAGCTGCAATAAATGAGAGAGAAAGAATATTAGGGCCTTTATGTGTATATATTTATATATATGTGTGTGTGCCTGTGCTTGGTGTGTGTGTGAGTGTATTGGTTTGTATTTGTTGTGCTGTGTCTGTGTGTGCTCTTGTGTTTGTGCGTGCGCGTAGGTGTTGCAAGCACGCGCAGCGGAAGTCACGTGACGTGTTGTGTGACACGTACGCGACAGCAGCTGTTCCTCTGCCACCTTGTGCCCTGCTGCCCTTTCTCCCCCTGCCCTGTCTTCCTTTTTCCGCCACCACCTCCTGTTTGTTGCTGTAACTTTTCAATTTGGCCAAGACAAGCCACGAGGCGAGGTGCAGCAGCAGCTTTAAGCAAATGCAAACTCGACTCATTAAAATAACTCGCAGCAGTTGTGTGTGATACATCCTGCCCAGGCAACAACAGCAGCAGCAAGAGAGCAACAGCAGCAGTAGGAGCAGCAACCACGACGGGGTGCAATAACGAGGCAGCCCGGCCCAGTTCCGGGTTAAATAATTTAATTTTGCGCTGGCAAAATGGCCAACGGGCATAAGTAACGACCACGCGGCGTATGAGCAACGCTCAGTTTTATTTAACACTGCCTAGCCGGAAGCCAGGAGCTCGTTTGCCTCGTGTAACGAGGTTTGCGGCAAGGCAGGCAGCAATGAGCGAAGGGGGAAGAGTGTGAGGAGAGTGAGGGGGGCACAGGCCAGTTGGGGGAGCTACGCAGGCAGTCAGGTGGTGGCAGGCGAGGCATATTTCATGGCACTAATGTAGCCAGTCATAAAATCACAATGCGCTGCGTTCCACTGGGCGTTTGCGGTGTGGGCGTGGTAACATGCATGCGAACATGCAGTGCGAGAACCAAAGCTGCCACGCAGCCACAGCCAACTTATTCAAAATAGTGCAGCACAAAAAATAAATAAATAATTTAAAATATGCCACCACGCGTGGGCTATGCTCGACTGGCTGTATACCCAGCAAGTTATGCCATTATTATGGATATAGTTTATCATACCCGCTTGTCGCAGTGCACTGCTTACGGGGCATGCAAACAAGATTAACCCCCAGCAAAATAAAGAAATCCAGCTCACTAAATGAAACACACCAATTGGCATAGCCCAATTGGATTTATCTGCAACTTGCATCGCATACAAAAGCTGTGAAATATATTTGCAAAAAACTGTTAAGCCAATTATATGGAAATTTTTCAGGCTGACAGTGAACGAACATATTTGTTGGGTAAATATGGCACATTCATATATATATGTTATGGATGTATATATAAAGTATATTTAATAAGTGCTCCTGTGGTGGCAGGGGAAATTGCGAAATAGAAAGTTGTTGCAGTTTAAAAAGACTTGAGTAAAATACTTTAAAGTTTTTGATAGAATCTTAAATATGTTCTCTAAATTTATATACGGGTTAAGTTAGTACGAAAATTAATGAAAAATAAAAATTAATAATACACTTATTAAAAAAATGATTTCGTTTATTCTAATTTTAATTTAATTTGATTAGAATTCAAATTATGGTCACATGACTAATTATAAGTTAAAACAATTATTAAACCTATTTGTTTGTAAATTTTGATTTAGAAATATAAAGAGAAATCCAAATTTTGATTTATAAATATAAAGAGAAGTATAATTTTACATTTTTTAAAACAAAGGGTAAAACATTAAATAACAAAAGAAGGATGCAATTTTTTTAGAATTTCTTGTTTTCAAACATTTTAATTTTTCGCTTTACAAATTTAAAACATGTGAATAATTTATTTTTTTCTGTTATAAACCATTTAAGAAAACTTTTAATAATGTATATTTTGTATATGTTAATTATTTTATAAGTTTAATATTTATTTTGTAATTTTTTATATGTCTTGAACGGCCCTTTTTTCCCACTACAATAATTTTGTTGATATTAAAAATAAATAATAAATTGAAACTGTAAATCATAATTCAAATTTCATAATATCAATGCCAAATCTACGTATTATATGAACTTCTCAATCCTCCTTATGATCCCAGATCAAGCTACGTCTTCAACCCGCTCTCTCTTACACTCTGTCTCTCTCTTTCTCTCTCCCTGTCCCATAGGAGTTGCCCCTGCCAGTTGCACTCAGCTTGCACACAACTTCGCCCAAGCAGGTGTCAAAATCATGATACCTTCAACAAGAAAATTTAAAAAATATATTAAAAACGAAGCAAAAAGTAGAAGAAGAAGAAGAGGGAGAGAAAAAAAGTGAAAAAGAGCGAGCAAAATGTGGAGAACAGCAAGAAAAATCGCGTTGCCAACTTCATGGCAAATGTCAGCAAGTTTTTGCCACTGAGGGAGCCTTGGGGAGTGGAAAGTGAGAAGAGGGCGGAGGGGAGGGGACTAGAACGGACTGAGCGTGGCAGCAGCAACACCCGTCAGCGTGAAACTCTATGGCTGGCTGGGCATGAAAGCGCCAAGGGGAAAGGGAGGGGGGGAGTGCAGAGGGTGGCAGAGCTAGGGAGCAAGAGGCGAGAGAGAGAGAGGGTGACGTGAGTAGGGGAACATGTGTTGAAATGCAAACTGCTCGCTGACAAGCGTTGCTCATTAAATTTTATTTTATAATTACACACACCAACTCGCACACACACACACACGCAGCGTAGGCTTTAATGTGCTGGTTGTGCCGCCGTAATTGGGTCCCGGCTGCGAAGTGGCCCCGATTCTTGGACGTTTAGAAACATTTTGGTGCGGCCATTTTTAGCGAGCAGCAGCTACAGCAACAACCAGTCTCACAACAACAACAACAACGACTACTATATAATACAATAACAACAACAGCAAGCACTACAATAACAACAACAACAACAACAATCACTGTGAGCAACAATGGGCATTCAGGCATTTGGTCAGTCGGTGATTAAACTAAAGTGTTTGAAAGTTAATTGGCAATGCAACAACTACAACAGCAGCAACAACAACAGCAACAACTATAGCAGCTGCAACAAAGCGTAGAATAACAACAGCAACAACAACAAGAACGATAACAGCAGCAACAATTGCCGTAGCCTTTTAATGCCCGCAAACGCTTGACTAACCAGCCAAGTGGCAAAACGAACCCAAAAACCGATTTGAAGCGAACCAAAAACTAACGGTGCAGTTGCCAGTTACCCCTCTTTTCCCTCACCCCCTTTCCACCCTTGGCTGACTGCCCTTTAACCCGCTGGCCAGTTAAGCAAAATGGCCCATTGCACATTGGGCCTATTATTGAAATTACTTTCGCAATTACCGTTAACAGAGTTGACAGTATATTTCACTAGTTGTTGTTGTTTTTAATGTTTTAGTGTTGTTGTTGCCGAGCTCTCGTTTAGATTAAATAGTTGTGGTTGCCTTTAGAGGAATTTGAGGGAAACTAGAATTACAATCGGGTAAAAAGAGTTTTTATTTAAGCTTTGTAAATGGTAAAAATAAAGTTACAGGTGAGCGTAGCTTGGTTTTGCAATTCAGGAAAAAATAAAACTAATTTCCTTAACTTTTTTATGAAAAATTACTGTGGGTGAAATTTATGGAAATAGGATTAATCTGAAATCAAAGCCGTTTTAGAAACTTTATTGGTAATTTCGTGGTTTCATAATAACCATTGTTGTTGATATGACAGTAACATCAGTAACCTATTTCAGAACTCAATTATAATAACCTAAATCAATAAACTATATAAGAAATCTACATCAGTAACCTATGTAGGTAACCTAAGGTTTTATCATAGAGTATCAGCAAAATCGCAATAACCTTCTGAGTTTAACTTATTTCAAAAATGCAAAAAAATTCTATAAATAAGTGGATTTTTCTTTTTAAAACTGTTAGAAAATGTGTTTTTTTAATTTGAATAACGGCACGCTCACATCTGCGCTTTAAACTATAAAAAATAAATTTAAATCTTTTAAAATTTAAAAATGAATATTTCAACTTTATTTGTTTAGTAATTTAATTCCTTTAACACTTTTCAATTATTCTTTTATTTCCCTTTAAATTGAAGAATTACTTATCTAAACAAAAAATTTGCTTTATGAGTTTTATTTTATTCTTTTTTTTATTTATAAATAAGTTAATTTAATTTTTAAGCCTAAGCACCTTTCATTAGCTCACTTCACGGAAATTCCTTTTTTTTTTTTGAAGTTATTTATTTATATATAATTCATTATTTAAAAATTAAAATCACATTTAATTAAATAAAATAATTCACAACTAATAAATAAAAAGAAATTTTTCTAACATTTTGTTAATTTGTCCTTTTTCACCTGTCAACAATCACCCACTGCCCACTGTGCCTGTCAGATTCTTCTACACAATGTGCACTTGTTGTAATGTCCAAGAGTCTCGGCCATTTGCTGCCATTATTTTTGCTCTTGTTGTTGTTTTTGCGGCTGTTACACCTCAAATTGGCATTATTTAAAAATGTCGATGGGTCACGCTGCTCGTCAATGCGCCGTGCAGTCGCTTGCCCTCATTGTGCCTTCCCCCCCTGTCCGTCTAGCCCACTGTGCCTTGGAGCGTCCATGGTGCTTGTAATTGAAAATGGTTATTGGCAACTTAATGGGCCATTCAAGGGTCAGGCTTGCGGCTTAATTGACTATTTGTATGCACCGCAGTGAGTCTCCAACTCAGTCTCCAACTCACTCTCTCTCTCCTTCTCTCTCTTTCACAGATTATCCCCGCGTGGAAGTGGGACCACAGAACCCTCTGCGCGTGGAGCGCGATCACATTGCCAAGCTGGATTGTCGCGTCGATGCCAAGCCGATGGTATCGAATGTTCGCTGGTCACGCAACGGACAGTACGTGAGTGCGACCCCGAGTCATACGATATATCGCGTGAGTCGCCATCACGCCGGCAAATACACATGCAGTGCCGACAACGGGCTGGGCAAGACGGGCGAGAAGGACATACAGCTGGATGTGCTCTACGCGCCCATTGTCACCATCGAATCGAAGACACACGAAGCCGAGGAAGGAGAGACGGTGTTGGTGCGTTGCAATGTCACCGCCAATCCGCCACCCATTGCCATCGAATGGCTGAAGGAAGGTGCACCCGACTTCCGTTACACTGGCGAACTACTTACTCTGGTCTCGGTGCGGGCGGAGCATGCAGGGAATTACATTTGTCGCTCGGTGAATCTGATGCAACCGTATAACTCCAAGCGCATCGAAGGTGTGGGCAACTCCACGGTGGCTCTGCTTGTACGTCATCGTCCTGGGCAGGCATACATCACACCCAACAAGCCGGTAGTGCACGTGGGCAATGGAGTCACACTCAGCTGCTCCGCGAATCCACCTGGCTGGCCTGTGCCCCAGTATCGCTGGTTCCGCGAAATGGACGGCGATCTGGGCAACACGCAGAAGATACTCGCGCAGGGACCACAGTACTCCATACCCAAGGCACATCTGGGCAGCGAGGGACGCTATCACTGTCATGCCGTGAACGAGTTGGGCATTGGCAAGATGGCCACCATTGTGCTGGAGGTGCATCAGCCGCCGCAGTTCCAGGCCAAGCTGCAGCAGCACATGACGCGCCGTGTGGGCGATGTTGACTATGCCGTCACGTGCAGTGCCAAGGCGAAACCGACTCCGCAGATACGTTGGATCAAGGACGGCACCGAGATACTGACCACACGCAAACTCTACGAGATTCGCACTACGCCCAGTGATGCCGGCGGGGGCGTGGTCACCGTGCAGAGTATTTTACGCTTCCGTGGCAAGGCGCGACCCAATGGCAATCAGCTGCTGCCCGGCGATCGTGGCCTCTTCACGTGTCTCTACGAGAACGATGTCAACTCTGCCAACTCATCGATGCATCTGCGCATCGAACACGAACCCATTGTGCTGCATCAGTACAACAAGGTCGCCTACGATCTGCGTGAATCCGCTGAGGTGGTGTGCAAGGTGCAAGCGTATCCCAAGCCGGAGTTCCAGTGGCAATTTGGCAACAATCCCTCCCCACTGACCATGTCCTCCGACGGGCACTATGAGATCAGCACACGCATGGAGAACAACGACATCTATACATCGATTCTTCGTATTGCTCATGTACAGCACTCCGACTATGGGGAATACACATGTCGCGCTGTCAATCCGCTGGACACCATACGCACACAGATCCGACTGCAACCGAAGGGACCGCCAGAGAAGCCCACTGCACTGAAGGTCATCGAGGTGGCGCACAACTATGCCGTGCTCAGTTGGCAACCCGGCTTCAATGGAGGCCTGATGAGCACCAAGTATTTGGTCAGCTATCGTAGGGTGGCCACGCCCAGGGAGCAACTGCTCGCCGATTGCTCAGGGCATGGCGGAGGCTTCACGCCAAGCAGTCAGTACCAGTACCAGACCAGCTCATCCTCTTCCTCCTCTTCGGCTGCACATGAGTGGATCGAGTTCAACTGCTTCCGCGAGAATCCTTGCAAGCTGGCGCCGCTCGATCAGCACCAGAGCTACATGTTCAAGGTCTACGCACTGAACTCCAAGGGCACCTCTGGTTACTCCAATGAGATTTTGGCCACCACCAAGGTGAGCAAGATACCGCCTCCGCTGCATGTCAGCTACGATCCCAACTCGCATGTGCTTGGCATCAATGTGGCTGCCACTTGCCTCTCGCTGATTGCCGTCGTGGAGTCGCTGGTCACGCGTGATGCCACAGTGCCGATGTGGGAGATTGTGGAGACGTTGACGCTGCTGCCCTCGGGCAGTGAAGCTACCTTCAAGGAGGCGGTCATCAATCAGATCGCACGCACCGCACACTACACCACAGCCAGCACCGGATCGAGTCGCTCTCTGAGTCCGGGCTCCCATGGACAGTTGGGCGAGGATCGCACCATGGCGCTGGCAGAGACAGCGGGACCAGGCCCCGTGGTGAGGGTGAAGCTCTGTCTGCTGGCCAATCATGAGCACTGTGGAGCCTATGCGAATGCGGAAAGTAAGTGCAAGTTTTGTTCTTATGAACTAGTTTAGGGAAACTGGAACTAGTTTCATAAGCAAAGCTATGCTAAAAGATAAGAACTAACTCTTTCTGCACTGAATTGTTCCATTCGAGATTTTAATTATTAGTTAGTTCCTTGAACTAGTTCCATTAGACATCCCAATATTTAATAGCTTATATTATATTCCTTTTTTACTACTTTTCTAAAAGAACTAGTTCCATTAATACATTCTTAAATTAAATAGCCTACATACTTAAGTGTTTTTTTTTTCTTTTTTAATTCATGTTTTTGAGTGAACCGGTTCTTTAAATGAACATTTTGCAGAAGTGAACTAGTTCCAAAGTTTTTTTTATTTACAAATTCTATTAAAGTTATTTTTAACATTTATTGAGCTGACCAGATAGTTTCTTGCCAAAAACTATGAAGTAAAGTTTTCCTGAAAATTATTGAACTAGTTCAATTAAACAATTGATGTTTTGAATTTGTGATTCTTGTTTGATCGTTCCTAGAGACTCAAAGTATTTGCATATAATAGTTCTCTATTGTTGGAACTTTATATATTATTTTCATGAACTAGTTCTATATATTAAATATAAAATTTTCATCGTATTCAATAAATACCAGTTCAAATAGTCTATAAATCTGTATTGGCAATTTGAACCACTTAATAAAAAATTCACTTTGGAACTAGTTCAGCACAAAAAAATACAGAGCTCAAGCAAATGCTTAAAGCTTAACTGGAGTTTGTTCAAAATGCATAAGATTGAGAACAAGTTCAAAAATGAATTCAATTAAATAATTAAACTGGTAACTTAACTGGAACTAGTTCACTTGCAGCAGATCTAGATCTATTTAACAAATGCATTTTTAACTCATAACTGAGCTACTTTTGCACTTGTTCATTTGCCAAAGAGAACCAGTTACAAAATGAACTTCATCCAGTTCCATTTAAGAAGCGCATAACTCATTCGCAACTCGGCAATAAATCTACATAAACCTCTGCTCACTGTCTCTCTTCCTTTCTCCCCTCTCTCTCACCCTCTCTCTCTCCCTCTCATTGCAGTTGGCAAGTCGTACATGCCACGCAGCTCTTCGCTGACCACCTCCGCGCTGGTGGCCATCCTCATAGCCGGCCTATCGTTCCTGGTACTGCTTGCTCTGCTCTACGCCTTCTGTCGCTGTCGACGCACGCACGCGGCCAAGAAAGAGGCAGCAGCGGCAGCGCCGTCGACGGGCTCAGCAACTGCGAATGCTGGCAAGGACTATGAGGCAGATGCATCGCTAGTGGCAACGGCAGCCACAGGCACAACGGGGACAGGAACAACAGCGGGAGGAGGAGGCTCAGCAGGAGGAGGCACAGAGACGCAATCGCTGCCGCTGCCGCCGCCACCGCCGCCATATTATCCGACGGGCAGCCTGGACAGCAAGCAGTTGGATGGCGGCATGGAGCTAACACTGACGGCACTACACGATCCCGACGAGCAGCTCAACATGCAACAGGGCGAGATGCACTCGCAGCAGCAGCAACAGCAGCACGCGTCGTATGGGAAGCAGCCCACGGGCGGACTCTACGGCATGAATCCGCCCTCGCATGCCAATGGCTACGGATATCATGTGACAAGTGCCATAGGCGTCGATGGCGACAGCTATCAAGTGCTGCCATCCAGTGCGGGACATCATGGCGAGTGTAAGTAGGCAGCTCGTTGGCCAAGGGGGTCACACCGGGTTGGTGTGGGGGGAGGGAAGGGAATGGGAGCAACTGGGGAAGGATGCGCGCAGATTTATGGCCGCCATTTTGACGCCTCTTGTTGCTGCTGCGTCGTGCTGCCTTTTTGGGCAACGTAATTGCATTTCATGTCAATCTACGGCGTGCACTGCTTCCCCTCCTCCCCCGCCCTCCCTTCTCGCCACTGCATAAGCAGCTTCAAAAACCAAATGACATCATCAGCCTCGAAAACGGCCCAATCGCATATCCGTTTCGGCTGCGCCACACGCAGCTCTCACAGTTCTGAGTCCTATCTGCAGTGTGCGAGTGTCTGCGAGTGTGTGTGTTGTGTGTGTGTGTCTGCGAGTGTGTGTCGTGGTAGCATTCCGGCGTAATTCCAATTAAGTGAGAATTAAACCGTTAGTCTCCTCCATTCCTTTTGTGCTTCAATCTTGCAGGCAACTTTTTAATTGGCTTTAAGCCAGCGTCCAACCCACTGTCCAAGGGGCTCCACTGAGGAGTTCCACGGTGACTACGTCTCTATGTTCATCCCTCGCAAAAGTCATAAAAGTGTTGCCAACGTTCCCAAAGTCCACTCGCTGCTTCGAGTGCTTCGCCCACTTGGGTCGCAGAGACAATTAAAAACTAAACGGAACAAGGCAGCATAAAACAGATAAGATATCTCTCTGTCTTTTTCTCCTCCCCCCTCTCTCTCTCAGCCAGATTAAAGATTAACAATCTTGCAAATATTCTACGATTCGGCATAAGCCTCGCACGCGTCGTCAGCTTTTATAGCTAAAGCGAAAAAAAGGCTATAAATAATCTGCAAACAGCATGACATGAAAATGGATTAAGATCCGCACAAATTCCAGGGAAATCTTTCATATTCCAGGCAGTTTTAATTAGACCAGGCTACTGTAATTAAATTCAGATTTAAGTGGGTGAAATTCTTGATAATTTTAAAGGCAGTAAGACACATTTCTGGGAAGGATTACAGGGTAAAGTTTTAGCACATAGAGATTGTAAAGGTTAAAGAGTAAATAGAAATAAGAATGAAATCTGTATGGACTAGAAATGAATGCATAATGTATATAATCTTTAATAACTTCAAAAAACATTTATCATAGAAGTGTAAATCAGATAGCCTGGGCTAATAAAATTTGTAGTTTCATAGATATATAAACAATATATAATTAAAACTAAGTAAGACTGACTCAATGATTCGAAGACGAAGAATTAAAACTTATCTAGCGAAGAAATTAAGCAATTTAATTAGTTTGACTATATTAATGACGATTCAGGAACATACTTTGTTTTCAATATTTTACCAAAATTTAAAATATTTCATATAAATATGTTATAGGTGTTTATACAATATATATATAAAAATATATTACATGATCAAAATTCAGATAAGATATTTTAAATTCAATTCAAGAATGAAAAGTTGTTATAAACGTGTCACAGACATATAACAGACACATTACAGACATGTTATAGTTATGTTAAAGGTATGTTATAGACATTTAACATATAAAGAAGTAAACAGCCTTGTCATATCTCGTTTTTTACTGATACATAGTACAGCTGCAACGATTAAGAAAAGATAAGTAGATAAGATGACTGTACACGGTTTATTTTTATCGTTTTAATTTCAATTTTCACAGAGTTCAAAATGGGGCTGCATGAAATGAGGCTGCATAAAACGCTTGCAAAGAACTTTTTCAAATTTGAGCGCAAAATGGCAAAGCGAAAGGGATAGAGAGAGAGGGAGAAATAGAGAAGGAGAGAGAACGGGAGAACGGGCGACCTTCCTCTCTAAATGTCCGCACGAGGCGAGGCGACGCACCAAAATGTTGTCATAGTTTGCGGAAAGCTATTGAAAAACTTTGCGCTTGACTGAAAGCGGGCAACATGCGCGCTTAAAAGGTGACAGAGGGGGGGGAGAGTGCAGGGAGGAGAGACGGGGCACTGCCACGCCTACACTTGGCCCCATTTTGATGGCGCCTTTGTCGCGTCCAACTAAAACGGCTTCCACAAAATTTGACCAACAAAAATGCGCCACAAAATGCATTTTAATTGTGTACGCAAGTGTGTGTGAGAGAGCGGGTGTTAGTGTGTGTGTGCGAGTGTGTGTGTGTATGGCTTTTGCAATGTGTGTTGTTGTTGTTGTTTTTTGGTATTTTTTGACTTTGCACTTAAACTGCGCGCAGCCAACGCCAACTTAATTACGCTTTCTCTCTTGCCTTTCCCTGGCGACACACACCGTCTCTGCGTGTGGGTGTGTGCGTGTGTTTGTGCGTCTGTGTGCGCACGCGTGTATCTGTGTGCGTGGTCCATGCGGTTGCAACCAAAGCAGGACCACTTGAGGCGACACCAAAGCCAGCAACAGCAGCAGCACGCGCCAAACTAACGAAGCAGCCCACCAGCAACAACAGCAACAGCAACAACAGCAACAGCAACAACATCACCGGAACTACCAACAACAGCAACTCCCACACCAGCAACAGCAACAACAACTCCACCTTGAAGCGCGTCAGCAACCTTGGACAGTTGCCGCGGGGGCACCAGCAGCAGCAGCAGTTGGCGTTGCCGTTGCAGGTAACCGCAGCGACGGCAGCAACCACAACTGCGCTGGCAACGACAATTACAACAACTTCGCGTAATGCCAAAACCGCAACAACAACAACAACGCTCGCCATCACAGGTAGTGCCAGCCAGCCAGCCAGCCAGCGAGCACCCTCTTTGCCTGCACCACCAGCAACAGCACCAGCACCAGCACCACTTGAACTTTGCACCACAAACTGCACACACGACGCCAATAGAACTAAGCAAAACGAAATAGAACATGCAGCATGCAACATGCCACTCGCCACATGCCACTTGCAACCATCTCGAAATGCACCCTGCACCCAATTGTTGTTCTTGCCTCCACCATCTTCTTCTTCTACTTCTTCATCTTCTCCTTCTGTTCTTCACTAAGTTCACTTTAACTGCAATTATTCATCATGTTTTCTATGCACTAAATAAGAAGGGATACTAAAAAGAGAATAAGTGTGACTTTGATTCGGAATGACAACCCTATTAAAGATGCAATACTTTTCTATATATAGTATTGATTTCAGTATTATAAATACATTTAAATAACAATTTATCAGCTATGGTTAAAGGTGAGGTTTATTTATTAATATTACATATCAACTATATCAAATATTTATAAACATTTTTTTTACATTTTTAAACGCCACTTTAACTTTCAGTGCCATTGATCATTGAAAAAGGACATACAAAGTGTAGACTAATGTGCAGTAACAGGCAGAAGGAGGCTTGAGAAACCACACTTAGCATATATTTTCTTGCTCAGCATCTCTCATCGAGTCGATTTAGCCATTTCTGTCTGTCTGTCCGGTATGTCGGCGACGATTAACACACAGATCGCAGCTATTAAAGATAGAGACACCAAATTTGGCAAGAAGGTTTCTGTTTACTCGCCTCAAATGAAGTTAATTTATAAAATTAAAAATTGGGTGCCACGCCCACCGCCCCAGCAAATCAGTAATTTCATCTTTTAAATTAATTGTGAGCGACGTATAAAAGCTCTAAACTTTAAAATTAAAACTATGCTTACATAGTTATAATGCCAACATAACGTCAAAATTTGATATCTTATCTTACAACAGACACATACGTTATTAAAAAAAAACCTTGTTTCCCTAGATGTTAATTTTAACTAAGTGCTTTGGCATACATATGGCTTGTTGTCTTTCAAATCTAATTTTAATTAGATAACAGGATGTAATTCAAATTAATCTTTCACTAAAGAAACTTTTAGGTTCATTTCAATTCAATTTCTTGTAGAAGTGAAAATCATTCATGAATTTGATTCAACTTTACCGTATATAAATAAGTCAAATAAATTGACTATACAAAATGAAGGCCCCTGTTCAAATTTAAAATTCAGCAAGCAATATCAGTATTTTATTTAGTAAACTTTCTTCTGTTTTTCCCTTTCAATATCGTCAACTCAAATACGAATCCTTTGGTCGCAGCTCTCCCCCTTCCCGTTTATCTGCGCCCAATTGGCTAACTTTGCCAGTTGTTGCCTTTTCGTCAAGTGTCTTTTTTAACTGCCAGTGAATTAAAAAAAAATTAACACAAATATTATTATTTAAAACAAAGGACCGATAACACAAGCACAGTCGAATCGAATTTCAGTTAGGAACCCCTGAACTAATCCAAATCCAAACCTCTAACCAATATTGCTTTTGTGCTCCGAATTTGTTTTTAACTCCCCCCGGTTGCAGTGCCAAAGATGTTGGTGCTGGCATCGCGGCACACCCGACCGTTGGTGACTGCAAGGGGTACCACCATCAAGCAGACTAGCAAAAACTTCTTCAAAGTCCTGTTTCGCTCGCCGAGCAGTTCGCCAGCAGCGACGCCATCGTTGGCAGCGCGTGAGAAGTCGATTGATACGAAGAAGCAAAAGAAACCTGCAGCCAACAGCGAGACAACAACAAGACAAAAGCAACCACTCGCTGAGGTCGGAGCTGGAGGAGAGGCTGCTGGAGATGCAGCACAGGCAGCATCGCTGCTGCCCAAGGCAGTGAAGAGTGTGCCGCCGCCAATATTCAACGAAAAGGATCAGCGGGACAAATGGATGGCCAAGGTGTCGCCGGTGACGCAGCGCAAGGCTCGGGCCAAGGAAAATGGCGACACGGAAAATACTGGAGCTGTGGGTGGCATGAAGACACCACAGCCAGGTGGGCAGGCCCGGCCAGCAGGCACGAGAGGGAATCACACGGCCTACGGCATGCCCACCCAGTTTCAGCAGCCCGCCTGGCAACAGCAGCAGCTGCAGCGGCAGCATGGACTGGCGCAACAGACCTTTGCACCTGGACAGCCTGCTCAGCAGCAGCAGCAGCAGTTCGGGCAGCCTCCTCCGAATGGACAGCCGCCACCGTTTCCACAGCAACCTCCACAGCAGTTTGGGCAGCACACTCAACAGTTTGAGGAGCCTTCGCAACAGTTTGAGCAGCCTCCTCAGCAGTATGGACAGCCTCCTCAGCCAGGACAGCCTGCACAGGACTTCGGACAGCCTCCGCAGCAAGCTCCTCCAGTCGGACAGTCTCCTCAGTCACCTCCACAGTACGGACAGCCTCCTCCGTTCGGGCAACCTCCTCAATTCGGACAGCAACCTCCTCAATTCGGACAACCTCCGACGTATGGCAAACCCTCTCAGTTCACACAACCTTCGCAGTTTGGGCAAACTCCTCAGCAATTCGGGCAACCTCCTCAGCAGTTTGGACAATCTGCTCCATACGGACAACCCTCCCAGCAGTTCGGGCAGCCTCCCCAGTTTGGCCAAGCACCTCAATTTGGAGCTCCACAGAAGCCAGCGGTACCGGGCGACGATGAAATCAAAGGCGCCGCTTCCGTGTCGGAGCGCAAATCGTGGATGAATCGCATGCATGGTGCACAGCAGAAGAAGCAGGCGCAGTGGCTGAAGGATATACAGGCCAAGCAGCAGGCAGGGCGCGACATGCAGCAGCAGAAGTTGAAGCTGCCCCCAACGGCACAGCAGCAACAACAGCAACAACAAGCAGCGGCGGCTGGGGGCGGAGTCAATGCCTTCCCTTCTGCTGCTGCTGCAGAGCCGCCTCCGCCTGACGAACCGGAGCCCAAGACTCCAGAGCGACTGGCCTATTTGGATGCAGTGCGTCAATTGAACATCTATTTGAAGCACGAACCGCAACAGGGACGCGCCACGACCAGAACGAAGAGCAGCAAGAGCGCCGATGTCGATCCGAATGTGGAGCACACGCTGCAGTGCCTCAAGCAGACAGGCTTCGAGCAGAAGCAGCTGGAGGGCATACCCGTGATACAGGTGGCAGGCACCAAGGGGCGTGGCTCGACTTGCATACTAGTGGAGTCGATACTACGTGCCCATGGCGTGAGAACGGGTGTGCTGTGTGCTCCGCATCTGTTTGTAACGAGCGAAAGGATACGCATCGATGGCGAGCCCCTCTCGGAGACACAGTTCACGCAGCTCTTTCTCAACCTGGAGCAGCAACTGGCGCAGTTCCAACCGCCTCCCAGTTACAACAAGTTGCTCACACTGATGGCATTCCATGCCTTTCGTGACCAGAAGGTCGATGTGGCCATTGTCGAGGTGGGCAGCGGCTGTGCCAGCGATTGCACCAACATCACAGCGCACGCGAAGACCATCGGCATCAGCACGCTGGGTTGGGAGCAGAACTTTGCACTGAGCAACTCGCTGCGTGACATTGCCTGGGCCAAGGCTGCCATTATGAAGCCGGAGGCAAGCATCTTCACCAGCACCAGCCAGACCGAGTGTTGTGAGGTGCTCGCCCAGCGTGCCAAGCAACTGGGACTGCAGCTGCATCGTGTGCCCAGTTTCCCCGCCTACATTGAGGCGAATTTCGGCGAGAAGAAGCTGCTGAACGGTGCCAATTTCTCGATCAAGTTGAATGGTTCACTAGCCATTCAATTGGCCTACGACTTTCTGCGTCGCTACAAGCCCGAGTATGTGGTGGGTCTGACGGAGAACTCGGTGCAGCTGACGCCGGGTGCCACGCGCGGCCTGGAGATGTACGAGCAGCGCGGCCAGTTCGATATGATCAAGTACGATCTGTTCAATGTGTATCTGGACAGTGCGGACACGCTGGAGAGCATGATGATGTGCCGCGAATGGTTCTACACACGCACACGCGCCAGTCGGCATCCCAAGGTGCTGCTCTTCAGCAAGGTGAATGAGTTCAACTCGAAGGATCTGCTCACGATCTTGAGGCACAATGTGCGCTTTGAGGAGGCTGGATTTGTGCCGGCTCCAAATCGTTTCGAGGGTGAATCAATAGATGATGCGGTGGCAGATCAGGATAAGGCCACCAAGGATGCCATCGCCTGGCATTGCATGGAGGAGTTGCAACGGGCGCGACGCAATGCGAACAATTGGCGCTCGTTGTGCGAGGAGAGCGGCACCAGGGACAATGCTCAGCTCTCGATTTCGGTGGAGGCCTTCTTCGATTATCTGCAGGAGAAATATGGCAAGCAACGCTATGGCATGCGCAACGAACTGGACATACTCGTGACCGGCTCCAGGGAACTCGTGTCTGGCACAATAAGCTGGCTGCAGAAACAGAAGGAGAAACAGTTCTCCAAGTGGCGTTGAGATGAATTTTAGGGAGTACATAGGCCAGCATCTAGTATTAATTTATATTATGCGTATGTGTGTGTGTATAGGTGTGTGTGTGTGTGTATATGTAAATTTTTAGTCGCCCTGCGGACAAGCTCGGTACGGTTCACCAGTTGTGGCATCGGTGAGAATGTGAAATTAAACAGAATGTTTTTTACAGCAATTCTTAAGCTTCTTTTACTCCAGCGTGGCAAGCGAAGTGAAATTAAATCTTTATATGACACATATATACAGACTTGCTTTTTGATTATATGTATATTTACATATATATTCCTGTTCAGTTAGAAAAGTCGGGGAAGATATGTTTTGCCTTAGTAATTGTTTCATGAATTAATATTGTTAGTTTTTTGTGGGTGACATCTCTATAACATATATATGGGATATATATTCTATAGTATAGTCTGTATATACAAAGTATAGTATTGTATAGTATATATATTCTTGTTCAGCGTCAAATCTGTTGCAATGTTTACTTATTTTATAGTATACTTTAATTTCTGCAGACTATAAAGAAGTCAAAACTAAATGAATCGGACCGGTATAAAGTACTGATTTATTGATTATATATACATTAACATATATATTCCTGTTCAGTTAGAAAAGTCGAGAAAGTTGGGTTATGTCTTTTCATTAATAAATCGAAATTGTTAGTTTTTTGTGGGCGACATATCTCTACCCTATAATATATATATATTCCTGTTCAGCGTCAAATCTGTTGCAATTTTGTCATGTTTTATACTCTTTTTGAATAAGTTGAAACGAGCCGGATCGGACCGGAATATATTAGTATTTCACAAAAAAATAACACTTTGCCGACTTTTGGATATATTTTTATGCCTTTAACCATTCAAAATTGTTAAGGTTATCGTAATAAGCATAACATATAACAATCATAGGAACTTTTCGTCAAGACTGCTCTGTTGGAATGAAAATAATGATATATTTAAAAACATAACATATATTTTTCGAGGTACAGCAGAAGTTTCATACTAAATGAAACTCCAATTTACCTTATTTATATTCTCCAATTTATTTTACACTGATCTTAGGTCCGATGAGTACCGAAACATTTAAAAGGATTAATATAGAGTTTAATTCAATTAAAATAAATAAAATATACAAAGATTCTCTGCCTGCCTTTTCTGCCTTAGCTGTTTGCACTCTTTCGACATATTTCCAGCACAAATACTTGTTACAAACCTTTCTTCTATAAATATATGTATATTCTATAAGCCGAAGAATTTAAATTCAATTAAAGATGCACAAATTACAAAACAAATTCCACAAATATGTCAAGTGCGTAAACAATTAAGTAAACTCAGTCAATCAAATGCAGATGCGCCCAAGAATGCAAAGGCAGCTGTCACCCAACCTTGTGGTGCACGAGGAAGGGGCAGAGCTGTCCTTCAACGTGAACATGGGCAATTTTGAACGTTAACCTAAGCTTTCACTCACTTTTCGCACGCTTTTCAACTGATTCTCACCCACATTTGCTTTCGAGGCACCTAATGCACCCAACCCGCAGGTCAAAGCAACTGATTAATCGCTCTACCCCTTTCTCTCTCTCTCTCTTTCCCTTTCTCTCTTTCTCTTCGTCTCTCTGCCTCCCTGCAGGGTCAAACAACATGAGCGGCAGCCAGGGCAGCCAGGAGAACAACTACAGCAACGCCAGAGATTTGTCGCAGGAGGCACTGTGGCGCCTCCAATTGGCAACCGCGCAGAGTCAGCAAATCTATGTGGAGCAGCGACCGCCGTCGGCATTCAGCGGCCTGGTGGACTACGCCGGCTACTCGCATCACATCAAGACGGTCACCAGTTCGCTAAGCCAGCAGAGCTTCGGGCAGCAGTCGCAGCAGGCAGCGCAGCAGCAGCAGCAGTCGCAGCATTCGCAACCGCAACCGCTGGCGCCGCTTGAAATGTTGCAGGCAGCGCAGCGATATGGAACGCTGCGCAAAGCGAAGCAGCCGCCGTTGCCGCCGCAGCGCAAGGATCAACAGCATCAGTCGCAGTCGCAGTCGACGTCGCAGCAGCAGCAGCAACTGGGTAAGTGTTGAGCGAAGGAGACAGAGATAAACGTTGAAGATGAATGGCTCGGAAATCAGTTTGATTGATAATGCAACTAAGTGTTAGAGTGGGAAGGAGCCAGAGCGAGAGGGAGATGGCTTATAAATAAAATAGAAATGGAATCGCAGGCGAGAGCTGGCTGAGGATGTGTGCAATTTGCATCTGTATCCTTTTATGCATGAGCAGCCGGAACCAGACACAGCAGGCAAACAACCGCTAGAGACACACACACCACGCACACACATACACACACACTCCCTCTACACACTCACACTACGAATGCACATAAAATAGTCAGCTCGAGCTGCTGCATCCTGTTTTGTATCCCCTTCTGTGCCTGCCCCGGCATATATCAAGAACAACAAATCGCTTCCAGCGACAACTATCGCAGCAGCAACAGCAGCAGCTCCCGCCTTCGACTCAATGCTGCGCTAGCTCTCTCTCTCTGTCTCTCTCTCTCCCTCTCACTTCTTCTTTCTCCTCCTGTTTCTATCTCTCTTTCTCCCTTTCCCCTTTTTTTTTTTCTCTTGCCGCCACATAAAAAACTGCTAACTGAAATAGTAAAAAAATTGCTTAAAATAATACAACATAAAATTCGATTGCATGTTACCCTGTACTTGCACACTATTTGGCCGCCAGATGGCGATAGCTTAACTTTTGTTAAAAAAAAGTTTTTTTTATGCTCCATAAAATGTTTATATATTAAATAACTTTTTTAAGTGTCTGACGATCTAATTGAAACTACTTGATGAGTCAGTCAGCTGCATAAAGTATGTCCAGAGCAAACTTCAGCTCCATGACTTTAAAACTGTGACCTCTATAACATATTTCTGCTAAAGTTCTTTAACTAATTAGCTGTACATATATATGTAAATGCTGTATATTTATTTTTTGAATATCAATGTAACAAATTAAGCTCCACTAGTATTTATAGTTCCAAAGATTTTTATTTATTTATTTAATTAATTTAACAATCAACTAAATTCAGTTCGTCTGAATTGACAAAAAAAAAAATTAAAAAGTACACTTATAAGGTTCCATTTTATTCGATCTTTTTTATTTAATTTTATTTACTCTATCTAGTTTAATCTAATCTGGGATAGACAAAAAAAAAACCGAACCAACATTTGTTGCAAAAAAATTTACCATGCATATCAGTAAAGAAAGGTTTATTTAGCTCAAACCAAATTATTCCCTTTCAAACTTCTCAAACACCCTCAAGCAACCTACTAACCGTCACAGCTACTCCCCTTTGCACTGCCATCAATAGTTACAGGGTATGCAAAACGCAGAGGAAAAAAAAAAGAAGGGGAAAACAAATATCAAAAACAAACTGCGGCAACAACGAAAAATGTAAAATGAACGAGCACAAAATATTTTACAAAATCAAAATCAAACAACGCTGCGAGCTATAAGTGAAGTGAATCTCTGAACAAAATGCAACGCCACATGGCAGACAGCTTCCACCCCCCTTCAAACCTTTTTCCCACTCCCCCGTTGGCACAAAAAAAGGAAAGTAAAATACAAAAAAGGCGCACACAAACGTTGCACGAAGTGGCAGACAACTGTGGCACTTGGGGTAAGCGCTTACTAGTTCACAATGGACGAAAGCTTTTTGCCAAGAGAAAACTATCGAAATGCAGTTGGAGTAGCCAAGATGGCGACTTTGCTTTATAACGATGATTTAATCAGGTATCGAAAGCATGTTTGCGCTTACTGAGAGGAGTAAGGAAAATAATTTGGAAAAATTTGCACTACAATTTATAAATAATTCACTATCTAGTATAAGGCAAATGAGTATTATAAACTCTAGAGCAAAGCGATGTGAGCTTAAAATCGCATGGAGCAAACAATTATGCTAACTAACCACAGCCGCTTGTGGCAACAGTTTTCTGGCAAGCAGAAGCTCTCAAGCAGCTTAAAATGTGCCACAATAATTGCGAGTTTTTACCACTGCAAACCAACAAAAAAAACAGTGCGCATTGTGCTAAACAACACTCAGAAAATAAAGGCAATGCGATTGAGATGCAAACACGGGGCGTATGCGTGATGGGCTAACTCCAATTCGAAAGACTTACGTCTTGCTAAAGAGTTAAACATTTTTAGAAGAACTCGAGTAAATGTAGATTCACATTGTTTCTCTAAAAAAAATAATGAATATTTTTCTATTTATTTATTTATTTATTTAAAATTTAACTAAACTTCTTCCATCACTTCCAATAAAAAGAAAAGTATTCATTAATTTATTTAAAATTAAAACTATACTTTTTCCAGCACTTCTTTCTGCTCTAAAGGGTAGCTGGCAGTCGTGCAACACTGCTGGCTGCATGTCATTATAGTTTTTATGGTTTTTGCTGCTGGCTCCCCGCACTAAATGCAGCTTCAATTAGTCAGACAAAGCAGAAGAAGAAGCAGAAGCAGAGGCAGAGGCAAATGCGAAAAGCAGCTGCTGAAGCTGAAAGCAGAAAGCAGAAGCTGGCTCAATTGTTGTGCGGCTTTTTGGTCATTCATATTTACCAAACTCGTACATTATGAACTAGTTCTAATCCGCTTAGCAGTTGTGCTCCACTCCGCTCCTGTTCCTGCTTGTGGCAGAGCCCGCAGCAGCAGAGGCAACGATGCCGGCAGCAGTTGCAAAAACATTTCAATTAAAACAAAGCAGTCAAAGTCGAACAGTTGCGCGCCGCAGAGTGTGCCGCATTTTTGGCCACAAAACAGCAGGCAGAGGCAGCGGGAGAGAGCAGAGAACAGAAAGTAGAAAATAGAAAACAAAACAGAATCGAAGCTGGCAATCTGCAGCAGGACTAGACACGGACACGGACAGGCGAGCAGGCAATAACAAAATATGTCTGTTAACTTCTTGGCTGCAATGAGAAGAGCAAGAAGAGTGAGAGAAGAGAAGCCAAAGGCGAAAGCTCAGCAACCAGAAAACAGTCAAAGCATGACAAGAAAGTCGAAATGATTGGCCAGCAAGCCCTTGGCAAAAAGTAGAGTACAGAGCATGTTCAAGGAGTGCGCCAGGATAAAAAGGCAAGTGGCGTCAAGTAACTGACAATTGCAGTTTTTTCGTTAGCCAAAGGGAGAAGTCGAAAAAAAATCTGATAGAGACAGAGAAGTGTCTAGTTTGAGCTGAGCCCGTTAGATCGTCTGTTTCAGATATAGGACATGTCTTAATTATAATCTAGAGATAGTTCAAATTGAGTTCTCATCTAAAAAAAGATATTGAACTCTGCCTGCAGCGCATCTAACTGTCGCCTACGCTCCAATGACGGCACGTCAAGTTATGCAGTTTATTTTGCACTCTTTTTTAGCCCCCTTCTCCACTCCTCTTTCTCTACTCTCTCTGCTATGCTTTTAGCATTCTTACGGCCACACGGCTGCAATACGCAGAGCAAGTCGAACAACAACAACAACAGTAATGAAAGCAATAAAAAGTTAACTTCCCTCCTGCAGTGGAACTCTTCAAGTTGAGCTTAAAGTGCAGAACTTGTGGGAGAAGAGACCAAGGAGTCGAGGAGAGGCGAAAGAGGGAGGCTGCGCGCTGCATCTTTTGACGGTTGTTGGCGAAAATATTTCGCCATTGTTTGGCGTATTTGGCGCTGCAAAGTATGCAATGCTTTTGAGTCCTCGATCTGCTGTGCAAATCAATTGCCGCGTTTGCGGCTATGCTCTGCAGTGTGGGAGCAGGCGAAGAGGAGGCGTGGCAGCGTAATCAGACTACAAAATGCTATGCGAAGTATTTGCCGTCTCGCTAGTGCACATTCTCTCTCTTTCTCTCTCTTTCTGTCTGCCTCTTTCTTTCTTTCTATTGCACATTGTTTAAGCACATTCCAGGAATTGCTTTCTGTCTCAATACTCGTCAATGTTTTTGTACCCTGTAAAAATTTTGAGGGAATTAAAAGTGATTTCTTAATTTTCGAGACTGTTTATTAAATCGAATTCTTCTTTTTCTTAACACTAAAATCTTCGTCATTAAAAAAAAATCAACGTTAAATTTCAGCAATCAGGCAAACCAAAAGAGTAATCGATCTTTAAATTATTTTGTAATAAAATTCTCAAAACCATTCTTGAAGTTCCTCAGATCACACTTTTCTTATCTTCAGTATATTCCCCCTTCATTGAGCATACCCCACTGCAAACACTTCTACAGGGTAGTAGACATTTTCATTAACTTGCCCTGGCAGACAGGAAAAAATGCACAATTAGAAGCTTATTAACCGCATCAATATACGAGCCAGCAACATGAAGCAAACAGTTGGAAACAAACAACAACAACGGGGCAGATCATTAAGCAGACTGTGCGCATAAAATACTCTGCACACACACACACACACAGCATAAGAGATGTGCATATAAACTGGCTGCCGCCATTATTTATGCGGGGCCAACAACTTTTGACAAATTTTTTGGCAAAACATTTTACGTAATAAATTTATTTTAATTACAACGCCAAAAGAGGGCGGATGTGCGCTTCCGAAGGGGCGGAGCGGGGAGGGGCAGAAGTACCAGCACTTACTGTGCGGTAGCGTAATGAATGCGTTTCAATTAAATGAAATATTCATAGGCATAAATACGAGAGAGAACTCGGCGCCAACAAGCCACGGCACCCAAGGCAGGTAGCGAAAGCAGCCCCGGGGCCATACAGCCCTGCTACCCCTCTCCAACCCCCTCCCCGGGGCACCCACTGCAGCAGCAGTCCGAAAGCCATTGGAATACCTGCGGCCAAGCATGTTTTATGAGCTGCGGAGACCACGGCCAGCGGCGTGCAGGAGTCATAGCTCGGAGCTCCCAACTCGAAACTCGACTTGCTGCACATTAATCGACAATACACTTCGGAAAAAGATAACAACAACATGCAGGCAACACAACAACCAAATATGCAACAGCTATAGCAAAGGCAATAGCAGTCAATTGCAAATATGGGAAGAATAAAAGACAGTGCAAAATACCCTTTTAATATTTTTTAATAAGTTAATTGGGTTGCCAGTTATTTAAGAATTCTAGAGAAAAGTAAATTGAGTAGATTCAGCAGAGTCTTAACTTGTCTTTGATATTAGGTTAACCCTGTTGCAACTGTGGTTCGAGTCACAATTAATGACTATATATTGTAGAGGATACACTTTACAAACTCTAAGTCATTCTCTCTTCAATATAAAAATATTTTATTATATTTTAACCATTTTCCAACACTTCTTATAAACATAACGTAGTGTTAAACAGTTGAAATGAAAGTTTCTAAAAGTATTCTGTATTACTTATTGGTTATTGACATTTTATATTGTAATTTGTGTTTGCAAGGTTTTTTCTTTGTTTATCAAAATTGATTTTCTAACACTGTTTTTATACAAATCTTCAATGTGTTCGTTTCGTTTATCAGTTTCCTTCAGTGCTCCTTCTTAGCTGTTTTAATATTTTGATATTTCTGTGTAACTTATCTTTTTTCCATTTTATATTCAAATTTGTGTTTAAAATTTTTTAATTTAACTACTTTAAATAATATAAAATTAGTTTTCCAACACTGCTTTTATGCAAATCTTTAATGGGCTCATTTCATTTATCAGTTTCTTCTGTGCGCCTTCTTCATTGTCTCAATTTTTATATACTAAAGACAACTCTTCATAAAATAATTCTCAGACTCTTTATCTTGCTTTTCAACCCTTACAATTTTTTCTTATTTGAACTATACAACACTATTGCCATACATAACCTCATTTAGCACAGTTTGTTAAGTAAATTTCCTATACATTTGTAACTCTTGTTACACAACTCCACACAAACGGTACTATATTTCTGCAACTGCACATTTCTCTCGTGCCACTTAGCATGCCACTTGTCACAGTTCACCCGAATCGCGCCCAGTGACCAGTGTCCCTGCCTAAGCCAATAGCTAAAGTACCTCAATATAACCTCGAAAGCGCAACTCATCAGCGTCGCATTGGAGCCTGTGCGGAGCTTGTTAATTATGGCGGAAGTTGACTGCGCTTTGCTATCCGGGCAGCGGAGGCCCAAACTGATGCGGCAAACTGTTACGGCCAACTGTTACGGCCAACTGTTACGGCTAAACGGGTGCGGGTGCGAGTGCGGGTGTGGGTACGCGTAACGGGTAACGGTTACGGGTAACTGTTACGGCTGGCTGTGAACTGTGAACGGTCAACGGGCGTGTGCATCTTTCAAACAATTACCCAATTTGCCGCGGTCCCTCGGTGCACCTCGCTGTGTGTGTGTGTGTGTGTGTGTGTGTTGACTGACCAACTCGGAGCGCACATAAAATGTTTATTAGGTAATGAAACATAACAGCAACAACAGCAACAACAACAACAACAACAACAAGCAGCGTTGCTGTCGCACATAAATTTCAAACGAGCCTCGTCGTCCTTTGAGCGCAGTTCTGGCGTTTCTCGCATTGTTTGCTCTGCGCTTGAGCGAAGAAATTGAATTTGTTAATTGCGTTTTTCAAGCGAAAAGCTCACAGGCCTACCAACCTCTGTCCTCTTTGAACCTCTTGCCCAGCACCCCAAATAATGTCAATCCATTACGCACTGCAATTGATAAATGAAATTGAAGGCTGTCTAGTTAGCGGGAAATTTTTAAGGCTTTAGCAAAGCGAATTTCAGGGAATATAAGGAGTTTGTACTTTGTTTAATTCAAATGAAACTTAATGTACAAATACAAACGAAGTAAACATATTTTAATAGATTAAATAGGGCTGCGTGGATTCTAAATAGAAAATAAATTCACACTAAATCAAACAACTTAAGAAAATGCATTTGAATTAATGTTGAAAATGAGTTCAACTTAAATAGAGGACCGTTTTAATTTTAGGCACAGTGTTTAAAAATATATTTTTAAGCTTTTTTTATTATTTTATTTATCTCTAGAAGCATTCAATATAAGAGAAAGCCGTTCCATCAATTTTCTTCAAAGCAAATCGGTCTCAGTTCCATAGAAAACTGTTTCCACTTCTGTGAAAATGAGAACACACTTAAGTACTGTCAAATATCATTCAGATATGCCATAGATAATTCAATGAATTTCCCCTTTCTCCTTTAAAATCGCAAAACAAAAGAAAAGCGCTTTCAATACACGTCGAAAACGGGAACATCCCCAAAGCGCAGCGATTCGATTTAGGCCAAAATGAGCACAGTCTCTCTCTGAATGCAACTTGGCGAGAACGGACACACACGGAGTCGTGTGCCTGTATGGGATAGGGCAATCCGCGCAGCCAAAGCCGCAGCTAAACGCATTTTGGCAAACAAATTTCGCGGCGCGCTGATAAATTTTCAATGCGTGCCGCATAATATGATGCCAAAGTATTTTTATATTGCACGTGGAGAGTGATGGCGCACGTGGAGAGTAGAAGAGTAGGAGAATAGAAACGGTGCCACAACCGCGGGCGACGATTTGCACTTCCACTTGACTTGCAGTGCAGATAGTGCGAGAGAGAGGGGACAGTGAATAGCGATAGGGGTTAGGGGAAGGCAAGTGGAGATAGGAGCTCGGAGCTTGGAGCTCGGAGCATTGTGAAGTGTGCGTGGCAAATGCAGAAAATGTATTTATGCAAAAGTTGCAATTGTCAACGCGGGTGCAAAGTGCAAAAGTGTTTCGCGAAATCAACGAGACGTATTCAGCACACGCACAAACACACACAGACACACGCACAAACACACACACGGACAGACACACAAAGTAGACTATCCTATTTATGTCTGCACTTAGTTTATGCGCGGATATTCGTGAAAATAAGTCGTGAGAGATTTTAAGCAGAGAAAGAAGATTTATTTAAAGGATTTCTTGAGAGTTTTTGTATTAAATTGTTTAAAAATACAATAAAAAATAAAGCAAATATTCACAATATTTTAAAGAAATATAGCTAATTATAATACATTAACAAATTGATATTCCATAAGTAGCTTTCATATCAGCAAAAACTTAATCAATCTCATCGCATAAACTTTCCAACTCCCCACAAAGTGCGCGCAAGAGTTGCCTAACGTTGACTTTTTAAACACAAATAGAGACAGACAATCTCACACACTCACGCACCCGCACAGAGCTCAGTGCACAGCCACAACATTCACCTGCCTGAGTGTTTGAGTGTTTTGGCATTTGAATTGAGCTTTGCATTCCACAACTGTCGCTGCTGCTGCTGGTGTTGATTATGTTGCGCTGCTTTTGTCACATAATACACACAGATAGATAGATTTGGCTGATGTCTATACACACACACTAACACACTGCTATACTATGCATGTGCTGAGAGTGCATTCATATGGCTGATATGCTGATTGAATGCAAATGCATTTGGAGCGGCAAAGCATTCAAAGCCATCAAATAAATAAATATTTTTATACAAATTCAACGTATAACAAATCTATATGTACATATGTTATGGCGCCATATAAGTATTTATTCATATCGCGTGCTTGGCCAAGCGCTAAAAAACAGCTGACCCACTTTGGCATGGGCCAAAGTGCTGCTGCTGCTACGCAAAATGATACCCTGTAAACAGCAAAGCCCAAAGAAATTAAGCACATTAAGTAATGGTTATAAATTGAGAAAAGAGTAAGTTGTATTAACATGAGTAACTATATTTACAGGGTATGCCACTTGGTCGAGCATACCCCACACAATGCTGGAACATATTTTAATGAAGTTTTTAATTATTTCAAATTTATTCCTAAGCTTAACTTGTTCGAAAACATTATCGATTTACTGCCTCTCCTTCCTTCTCGCTCTCTCTCACTTTGCTTCTCTCTCTTTTTATCTGTCTCATTACAGCGGACATTATACAGGATTTAGCAAATTAAACTAATTGCCAGTTAAGAGACATAACAACAACAACAGCAACAGCAACGGCGACGGCGAGAAACGTTTGGAATTAACAGCACGTTTTGACATTAGCATTAAGTGAGTAAAACGAGCGGAACGAGCGCATTCAATTCACTCCACTCCACACTCATTGTGAATGCATTTAAAAATGCCAGCAACAAAATACCAAATATTGCATACATTTAGGTGTCTTCTATTTATGAAAAAACAAAACGAAAGCAAAAACTTAATCATGCTATAATTTTTTCAATATACGTGTAGAGAATAATGCAAATTTCGACCAAAAAAAAAAACCAAATCCACAAAACGAAAACTCTAGACTAACTTGTAGAGCTAAGCACAACAGAGGAGTAAGAAAAGAAAGTAAGAAGCATTCAATGTATAAACTGCTGCCACAAATATACCAAGAAAATTACTCAAAATATACCAAATTAATACATAGTCAAACACCAAGCACATTAGTAATTACGATAAATCAAAGAAGTGAGAAGCATGCGAGCTATAGCCACAGCAATTAGTAGTAGGAACCAAAGTAGGGAGAGAGACTACAAAATATACCCTGGAATTTGTTGTTATTAGCAATTCAAGCAGTTTAATAATTTTTCAAACCCTTCTTTTGCACGAAAATCCCTTGAAAGAAAATTCATAGCACACTTTTCAGCGCATTTGTCATTGATTTATTGAAAATTGAACGATTGCAATGTTTTTAGAGTTTCCCAATCTAATTCACGTTTCTCATTCATCTGCATACAATTATTAATTATAAAATGTGGCCAAATGTGACCAAAATTGAGGTCTGCCATTTTGGGTGCGTTTTGTTTTCCATTCAGCGATAAAAGGGAAAAACTGTATCGGAAAATTTCTATAACGAAATGCGTTGTGAAACCAAAAGCCAAACACACAAAAGCCACCTTTGAGGTTCTGTTTACCCAAAAATCCAAACAAAAATTGTGCGGCCAATATGGAAAATTTCACAAAATCAAATAAACAGTTATTGTAGCCACACAATCGCACACACAGACAAACGCACGCAGAGATTGCAACGAAATGGCATTTTAATTGCATTGACAACTCGAAAGTAAACGATGAAATGATAAGCCGAAGCTGAAATACTCTTTTTGAGTCGATAAGTCGATTGTCGATAGCGAACTGAGATTTGGGAATAATATTCGTAGAGTTATTGGAGCTTCATTTGAGTGTTTTTGTCTAAAATCGAAATATTTGAAAAATATATTTTCATATTTTTAATTTTCACTCTTATTTCTCTTGCCAAATAAATTTTAAAATTGTGGACAACTTGTTAAACAATTCAATCTGCATCAAAATAGATTGAAACACTCATAGCACCCCCTTAGTTAGGGTATGAAACTATCGAATTATCGCAGTGGCAAAGGCCGCTCATTAAGCTTTGTTGTTGTGGCTCTAAATTGAAAAGTGGTGGATCATAGTGAACTGCATTGTCCGGGTAAGGGGGGTGCTCGCAGGGCAGGCTGGTTTTTATTTTGGCAAGGAACAATGACCGAACAAGATGAACAACTAATTGCGCAGCTAATTTCAATTGTTGCATTGTCGTCGTTTATAATCACCAAAATTGTAATTACAAATTACAATTGGGCAGCGCAAATTAGATTGTGCAAATGTTGTAAATTAATTTTCGACTATGTGCAACAAAATCAAAGTGCGAAATTCAATTTATTTTCTACCCCCCAAAATTCTTTAAACTCCAACAAGGCGTGATTGTTGAAATTTAACACAAAGCAACATTCAAAAATGTATTTGCTTTGCTCTCTTGTGTCCTTTAAAGATGAAGAACAAGTGGAAAATAAATGAGTTTTTGTGCTAAAACGCAAACAGACCGCACATGAAAACGAAAATCACAACAGGAAAAATACAATTTAAATTTTAAGCTTATATTCCCGAAACTAAGTGCAGTCGAAACAGCAATTTCAACCGCAACAACAGCAATAGAACAACAAGAACAATTATGAAATTTGTCGGATAACCAAGAGATAACCGAATGCATAAATTGAGGCAAATAAACGCCGACGCAACGCGTTGAATTCCGTTAAATTCCTTTTAATATAATCGAGAGAGAGAATGAGAGATGAAAACTGGAATTTATCTAAATATTTCGAGATTTGTTCTCGGCTCGGGGCAATGTGTTTTGTTATTTGTGTGACATTTTCACCGAGCTCTGCTTAATTAATAAAACTGTCCACATGAAATATGCAATCTGGCTTTATTTATGATTCAGCTTCAAATCCAAATCGAACCAAAACTGGGTCGAAGGTCAAACTGGTTTTTTTTCTCACTGATTTATGCAGCCAAATAAAATCCATTTTTCAATTCGATTTTATGTCTAAGATAATTGTTTGAAGCAAAAAGAAAATTTCAACAATTAAACATGCAAATATATTTTCAACCAAGGTTTTATGGATTCCCAACGAGTTGCAGGCTAAAATTAAAGCACATTTCCCTACTGGCCCCAACCAATTAGTAAAAGTATACGGTGCTATCGATAAAAACAAAAGCCCTCTTCACACACACACACACAACTCTTGCCGTAGTTCCCACCTCAATGCCGTCTAATCTCTTGCACATTCAATACACCCAACATACAAACTATTCCAAAAACGATTTACAAAATATATTTCAGTTCGTTCGGGCAGAAGGCCACAGAAACAAGAGAAAAACACTTTTCATTTCGTTTTCATGCCAACAAAAGAGGTTGTAAAAGTGTAGAAAAATTGGTTACGTTACGTTCTGCTATGCTTGCTGTCTCTCTCCCACTCACACTCTCACGCTCTCCCTCTCGCACTTTTACTGAATAGCAAAGAATTCAATATTAATGTAAAGTGAAGAGTAAACGAAAACTAACTGAATATTGTGCCGCATTTATATCTGAAATTTCGAAAACAGTTTGAAACTCCACCAGAGACAGAGTTAGACATACTTACGGCATTTATTTTGATGTAAAACTTAGAATAATGAAGCTTAAAATGAAATAAAGAAGTCAAGAGATACCCTGTACCATTTTGGTTCTAAGTTTAGTGAGAGCAAAGTAAACAAAAAATTTTTTTTAAAAGGTATACCAAATGATTTAACTAACTCTGAGTACAGGGTATTGACATTACGCAGGTAAGCTCACAAAATTAAAAAAAAATGAATATGATAAATGATTATTAAACAGTATTTAAAAGAAATGTATGCAGAATACGTATAGAAAATTAAGCAAATCGAATTATGAAGCAACAAAAACAAAAAAATTGAAAAATCTCATTGGAAATTTATAATGAATCTATAAGTGCATTTCATGTAAATACGGCGATAATTAATATTAATAATAACCAAATGTATCGTAGAATATGGAACACTAATTGATTAATTAAATGAATTATGTAAATACACGCAATTACGAAGCTATATAGAGAGAATACCAAAAAAATATTACATGAATTAAACGTAAAAGTAAAAAAAAGTAGAAGAGAGCAAAATGAGGAAAATAAAATCAGATTCTGTTCGTTGTTTTATAAACTTTTATTGATAGATTTGCAGTGAATAAATAAATATTCAGATTCTAAATTTGACTTTCAGTAATTCAGTTGCAGTTCCTCTTTACTTCACTTGCATTTCTTCTTTGCAGATAGCCGAATCTCCGTCTTAGTTTCTCTAGATAAATGCATTTAAAATCTTAAAGAAAAACAAAAAATATTGTCCAACAGCCAGTGCAGTGTAAGTAGTTCGATAAGCTCTAGTTATATACGATATACGATTACGATATGATACAATTAAATGTCCACTATGAGTCGTCTGTTGTTTTCGATATTTTTCTCTTTCTCCCTCTCTATTTCTGTCTATCTCTCTGTAAACTATTAGAAACAGATAAACATACGCATGATATAAAAAAACATATAATCATATACTACATACATATATATAATTATGGCAGATATATATACATATATATGAGATAATGTGTGTAGATGTTGGTCGCAAGGCGCTCCAAACATTTTACTGCAAACTACATTTTAACTGTAAACTTACGATATTATATATGGATACGATAACGATATGAATAAACCGAGTGTAAAACCAAAAAAAAAAGACTTTTCTTTAGAGTTTTCAAACTTTTCAGCAATATATAATAAGTGTTTTATATTATATTGAAAAGCTTTTATTTTTTTGCGAAATACTTAAAGAGAAGACACAGTAAGTTATCTCATACTCAACTTTCTCCATCCCCATCAAAATTTCTTTCCATATAGCATCACTCTATCTTTCAGCTGATCATTTCAATAGTCACAAAGCTCGAATAGATTTTTAAATGGATGCTCTGCTGGAGCTCAGTAGTCGGGGAAATTATACAGTTTTTCAAAATCACAACAATTATTTTCATATGTTAAGTATATGTGGTAATAGCACTCGATCTGCAAAGCCAGAGAGAGATAGTGCCCAAGAGACGAGTCGAGTAAATATATAGTACAATTGAGATCCTCCCCCCTCACAGAGACTGATGCAAAATGACGAATCAGAAGTTCAGCTTGCTCCACGAATCGCTCATCGTTTGGGTTATGATCTTGGCTTGTCTCTTGTTCCGCTATCTGCGTATCTGTGTGCCCAAGGTGAAGATCCCTACAGTGAAAAGAACAACATCGAGAACAATAATAAGAGAAATAATAACAACAACAACAACGACAACAACAACAACATCAAGTGGAATATCAACAACAGCAAAGAAGACCAAGAGAAGTAGAAGAAGATGCGAGGCTGCGGCCACTTTTCAGGTAAATTGAAAAATGTTGTGAAAGGGGGGCGAAAAAAATGTGTGTGTCTGTTTTTTATGAATGCCTGGCAACACTGGCAGCTGTAAATGCCTACACTTGGTGTCGGTGTGTGTGTGTGCTGGTGTGCGGGTGTGTGATTGTGTGTGCTGGCAAACCGCAAATGGTGACATTGCGCAAATAAAAAACAATTTACGATAAACATCAAATTTCCACAAATTACCTTATATTTTACGTGAGTTGCGAAACAGATTGTAAACCGCACGCAGACATACCCACACACACACACACAGCTGCACAACTGGCGAAAAAAATGGCGAACAACAACAGCGAGAGGAAAGAGCAAAAAAAAACCGCGACGCGCTGATTTTACAGCACGTTGAGCATTCGCCTCGTTGGCCATTGTTTGTGCAATGCCTGCTGGGGAGGGGGTTTAAAAGGAGGCGTGGCCAGGTTGTCTGTTCGCTTGCGTACTTTAAACGTAGCACACTCACTCACACACACACACACACAGACACACACGCCTACACTTAAATTTCGAAATTCGCAATTATTTTTATTGCTCGCCATTTTGCTGGCTGTTTACGCGCTGGCTTTGCCTTCGCTCGTGCCAGAGGCGGCACAGAGGAGGAGGAGGATGAGTGGGCTATTTGTAGTACCCATCATAAATTTACGCTGCTTCCAAGCGACAAAAATTGGTACACATATATAAAAGATAATATATATGTGTATGTATATGTATGTGTGGCTAGAAATAAATATAAATGCCTGTTAAGCGTGTGTCGTCTGTTGGCGCCTACTTCCTTCTTCCTTCCTCCTCTTTTCCCACATTTCCCTCTCTCTTTCTCTGCACTCTCCTCCCTTCTTTCATCGCCCTTCCTCTCATTTTCTTTCTTTTCTCCCAATAAGCACTGTTTCTTGCCATCATTGGGTTATGTCAAAGAATGCAACCCACGAATTTATTTCAATGATTCTACTTTGGTTTTATGAACATCAGAGATAAAATATTATTTAATAATATATTTTAGAAGTTGATAATTCAGTAATAATTTAAATCAATTAATAATTTAATAATTAATTTATTTTACTTATAATTAGTATTAATATAATTTATTGGCAAAACATTTACAAGAAACATGACCCTTTCCTTCTTAGATTAAATTGCTTGAGCTCTTCGTAAAGAAATTAGGGCTTCAATCGTTATATTTAGGAAACTATCCTTGTTTATCGATAGAAGTTTTCAATGCGAGTTAAAAACACTTAAGTTAACAATTAGATAATTGATTATTAAAGAACATTCTCAATTAAAAACATGACATATCGTTAGCATATCAATTACTTAAAGAAGCTTCAGCCTGGGATGGAAATAAATGCCAATAAGGTGCATCTATCGATAGTTTAAAAGAACTCTTGCTGCCATATCGATTACATATCGATAACTTCAGCTCGTTGTAGACGTATTTGTCAGATTGCTGCGCTTCTTGAACATTACACTCCAATTTGTTCCACCAAAAAACCGAAGTCGAAGGGAAATCCCTCCAAATGTGTCGCAAATTCTTCGTAAAAGGCAGCTTAGGCTTTGTTTGCCACATCAAATTGCAAAACGCTGAACAAGAGCATTAACAGTGTCATCTTACCACCAGGAGAGTTCAACGATCTCTCGACTCGATGTCTTACTCCCCCCTCTTCCTCGCTCTAACAGCTCCTGAGGGCAATAATTAGGCGTGTGTGTGTGTCTCGTTCTGGCTTAGGCGCAGGCGAGGCGACGTTGGCAATTCAAGTTGGCATAAAAATCCTTGATAAGCAGCCTTAAAGTAGCCAGCAAGACAAGTGGTAAGCCAAGGGGAGGGAGGGAGGTAGGCTCTCATGGTGGGAATAGGAGCAGGAGCAGAAGCAGGAGCAGTAGCAGCAGCACGAGCCTCAACCTGAGCCGCACTCTCCTGCCCCCAGTCAAGTCCTTGTGCACGGGCAATGTAATTAGAGAGCATTAGGATTAGGCTTACGAATTGCCAGCAATAACAACAACAACAACAACAACAACAACACGAACTTGGTAGTCAACTAGCCGCGGGCCAGGCCCAAACAGCTTCTAAACCAAGAGTCGGAGGAATGAAAAGTTTTCAGGTTTTTTTTTTGGTATTTTTTTGGAATTTTGTGCTCTGCATTTGACGCAAAACAGAAATAAATCAATTTCATGGCGCGTAACAGCAGCAGAAGGTAGTGCAGGAGGGGGAAGAGACAAGCAGAGAGTGGGAGGAGGGAGAGGATAGAGAGAGGAGAGAGGAAGAGAAGAGCAAAGAGATGTGAGGCTGCCAGAGGAGCAGCTTGGACCAAGTCCATAACGACAACATTTTGGTTTTTGTGGGGCAGTGAGAGTTGCGGGGGAGTCGAGGGAAGAGGAGAAGCAACACGACGAGGAGGAAGAGAATGACGAGGGGAAAGGTGGGGTGCAGAAGGAGATTGAAGCGTGGGTAGTCTGCAATGTCAATGGCTCGCGGGCAGGCAGCATTGGAACAGGTACCCGCATATTTTAAAATATATGTGACAGATACGAGTAGCATGCGATTTGTTTGCCTGCCAAAACACCCTATACGGTTAGGGTGGCTCGATTATAATATGCAGTATGTAACGAGAGTGGAATATATATACCCCATATACGTATATAGTTTTTGGTTAAATGGAAATACTGTGGCAGCTTGATTAATTCCCACATGACGTTCACTTCTTCTTTTTTCGACACCCTAACACCGAATGCCATTAATATTATTTTACATAGATTTAACATGGGCTTAACATAGACTTAACATAGTCATCGTGTTATATAAGTATCGATATATCGTGTGACCCTCTACCAACTTTTGCATAATTCTAAGAAAGTCTTTGTCAAATCCTCATGAGACTTTTCTCCAACTTAAAATTGTTCCATAAGTTTTAACACATTTTCCTTTTATATTTAATTAATTTCACTATTATTTACCTTTACTGCATTATCTGCAAATCAGTTATACATATATAGAAAATGCATTAATTGTTAATTATTACTTTATTTATTGCGAATTATTCTCCAAATATCTCCAAAAATTATATTTAGCGTATTTCGCATTCGTTACTCACCAAAATTCTCTCCAGCTTTGGCTTTTTATATTATTTTTGTGGTACTTTTTGATTGTGTTTAGCTTTTGTTGTTTAGCCATAGCTCTTGTTGTTGTTGTTGCTGTTGTTGTTGTGCAACTGGAGGCTGTCGCAAAATGTTGCCCAAACTAGATAAAATAAGCAAAAGCAACGAGAATAGCCCGAAAAATTCATAGAGAAATCTAGGCAAATGTGGTTTGGCTTCGGCAGGGAAAAGTAGAGCAAGTTTAATCAAGTGAAAGCAGAAAGTGCTGAATGAAAGCCTTTAATTGGTCAAGAGTGTAACGATATAAGCTAAATGAAGATTAAAGACTTGCAGGATTTAAGATTAGGAGATACAAAATAGAGTTTTATTTAAAATATTCATGTTAGTTTGGAAGGTAAAAGGTTTAAAGGTAAACTATTGAAAAGAATGAAGAGAGTTAAACTGATTTGACTTTATCTATGTAAATTAAATTGAATACAGAAAATTGTTATGTATTTTGCATTTACTCATTGTCAGTTTCTATCTACACTTTTGCTTTTTATCTTCCTCTCTTTACCTGCTTCTCTTCTATGTTTTTGCCAACCTTCGACCTGCACTATGTATCTTCTCTGTTTCGGCTATATAGACAGCTCTAATTGATGCACGTCAGCATCACCTGCCACTCAGCATGCACCCCCTGTGCCTTGCCCCACCTACCCCTTGGCCTGTTCTCCCCAATTCTCTGTTCTCTGCCGATTCAAGATCTATGGCGATTGGCGATGCTACGCGACTAAAACCGCCGAATCTAATTTGGCCCAAACCACCAAAGCAATTAAAGTTGCAGCGCTGCCAGCGGCGGCACCTCCGGTTGTACTATCTACCTCCCCATCTCCCTCCCCATCTCCCTCCCCCTCTCCCTCCTCCTCCCACTCCCATCTCTTCGTTGTCTCTCTCCCCTCACGCATCAATTGTGTGTGTGCTGCAGCCTGGACAGGCCAGCTGCATGTGGCAAATACAAACTTCGTGCGTGTTTCCCTCCTCGAAATGCTCTTCAAATTTTTCATTTGCAATTTTCACAGTTTTCCAGTATTTTCTCTAGTTTTCCATTTCGCGTATTTATTAATTTTCTCTCAAATTTCTTCGGTTTCAACGGAAAATGTGTTGGCAAAAACATTTTTACAACATGTATTCAAATTTCACTCACACAATGCATGTGACCAGATAATTTGCTGCTCTCAACCTGTGGCGGTTGCCCCTCTTCCCCCCTCTCCCCCTCTGTCTCTTCAGTTGCCCCTCGTCTCTCTGTTGCTGGCATATTTGGGCTAACATGTGGCATGACAATGCCGCGCGAAACCAACCACAGCCATAATTTTAAAACAATTTCAAATTGCGCCACATCGAGCACGAGCTTCTCTTGTTCCCCCTCGGTCCACATCCCTGCACTCTACTCTCTTCTGCCTCTGCTCTTCTCACGTTTCAGCCCTTTTTGGGTTTTCGGGTTTTCGGTTTTCTGTTTTTTTGACTTTTGCGTGTCGCGCGCCACGGGGCAAACACAAATGTTGCGCTTCGGTTTCGGCGATCCTGGATTGCGCGACAGGCGACTGGCGGCTGTCGAGCGGGTATTGCGGCTCTACGGACAGAGATGGGAGGAATGCAATATGGTAGATAATATTATGGTTAATATTAGAGGTATATTTTAGTATTGTGCAGAATATGGATAACGTCGATAGAGATATAAACTTAACTTGAGAAAGCTTCAACATTTTGTACTCGTTTTAAAGAAAGAAATTTATTCAGTTGTAAATTGCAAAGTGTTGATTATTTATTCATTACAATTTGCATACTTCATGATAAATACAGCTATAATTTCTGATATTCAGATATAATTTTTGGATATATATACTTCTTCTATATTCCTTTCCCCTCCCAAAAAAATTCTTCTAAATTTCTCCAAGAAACTTTTTACTTTTTAAATTTTTTACACACCTCTTCAAAAGCAAGAGCTCTTCAGTCTTCCTGCCTACATACATATGTATATATAGTTAATATCCAATCTCTATTCCTCACTTTAATATGTCACTAAAACACCAAACCCTGAACAGTCCCTTACAGCACTATTCAACTGCATATTTCTGTTTTATAGTCAATTCCCGCGATCATTTCAACTTCTCCCTAGAAAGTATATTCAAACTTCGTCAAATCGCAGAACTTTTGTTTTATTTTTTTTTCGCGCGCTGTCACCAGAGTGCAACTTTGTTAGGGAGCAGCCACGCCCACTTTTAAACGTCATTCCTAAGCTTTCGCGCTGCACAATGCGTTGTCAGTTGTCACTGGCAGAGTCTCTCTATGGAGCTGGCGTTGAGCTCGCTTCAACTGGCCGGTTGTTTGTTTTAACGATATTAACTGCGTGGATAGTCAGTCATTGGCCACGCCCATAACGCCCAATACGCCGATAAAACGATACTGACAGGCGTTGGCGATGGCAGCGTGATGGGAAAAGAAAATTACTTTAAAAGCAATGGAAGAGAATCGTTAAGTCGATATATAAAATTTATGTAATTCTAGATATCGCTAAATAATTATATGCGAAGTACAAAGGATCAAGAAAGATTACTTCACATAAATAAAATTAATAAAATTAATTAAGATTAATGCATAAAAAACAATTGTATATATATTAAACAATTCTAAACGATAGTTCGAACCATGCAAATTATATTAACAATGCTTTAAGCGATAGTTATCCTTAACCTTGTTTTCTCTAGAGCAACTTTAACGATAGCGATAGTCTCAAACAAAAAATCCTTTATAGCTGGCTGCCTGCTTGTTTTTTTCGTGCAGTAGTCACACCTAATCGAACAAATATTCCTACTGCGATAGTTCTTCCTAAATTTCCTCTTTGTTACACCTCGACAGGCTTCACTTTCCTTCGCTTTACTCCTCTGCTTTGTACCTTAAGCGATAGTTCCTTTGAAATTGCCTGCCTGCCTGATTGTTTCCCTAAGCGATAGTTCGTGCAATAGTCACGCCTAATCGAAGACGCTGCTGTCATCTCCAGATTGACTCATTGGCCGTGGGGCAACACTAGCGACATCTGTTGGCTGCTCGCTCGCGGAGGCGCTGGCAACAGTTGTTCAAGTCGTAGTTGTTGTTGCTGTTTCCATTGTTGTTGCTATTGTTGTTGCTGCTGTTGCTGTTTTTGTCGTCATTGTCGCTTTGCACATTGCATTTTATTGACCATAACTGACTTTGTCATTGTATAACCCAAGCACGCCAAAGGACAAAGGGGGCGAGTTGGAGTTGGGAGAAGGAATCTACCCCGAAGCGCAGCAGCTGTTTGCCGTGTTTCCTCTGGTTGTGCCGCGAGTTGTTGCAACTGTTGTTGTTGTGGTTGTTGCTGCTATTGCTATGCAGCGCCTCGTTGCTCATACGCCGCGTGGCGTAGTCAATTGCGACGTTTTCGCGTTGTCATCAACAACAAGAGCAGCAACAGCAACAGCAGCTAAACTCCTGCTTTGAGCCCGCAAGACGGGGCACACAACTTGCTGCTGCTACGCAAACGGCGTGTGTGCAACATTGTGTGGTGTACCCTGTTCATTGTGAGGAAGGGGTGTATGGGTTCTGTTTTAAAATATAGAAGAGTAAGTTCAAATAAACAGAGCATACATAATATTAATAATATGCATACACTTTGCTGATATGTGTATTTTGTTATCTCTTTGTGAAAACGTTTTTAATTCTCTTTATCAATCCGTACTTTTTTATACTTTCATGGCAACTGGTGACAGCAAATTGATCATATGTGCTCTAAGGGATCTTATGTATGACTAGCTTGTATAAAACTAGAAAATTATAAATATTTATTTACTTTTTTTTTTATTTAAAGTCAACTATGGTTAGTAATCTAAATAATATATCTACGCTTTCGTCTTTATTTCTACTTAACAAAGCAGAACTTTGCTGTTAAAAGGTCTACAGCTATTTACTTTTGCAAAAGAGTTCCTAGAAACTTTAGCGACGTTTTACTTCTATTTAATTTGATATACATCGACAAATTCTATAAAATGTATACCCGTTTGTTTTTTAAGCCACAAAACCCTTCGATCTCAGCTATTAAGCGAACGAGGCATATCAAACTCGGCAAGTGCATTATCAGAGACCAAATAGAGTTTTAGGTTTTCCAATGCTCTGAATATTTCTTCCAGTTTGCCTTCTAGTCTATGAAACTGAGTTAAAAGAGCTAAAATAAAGAACAAACTAGAGACACTTAATTCTGCATATGAGTTAGAGACTTTAAACAACTCGATGGATAAAGTATTTCCATTTAAGGTTCAACTTTCAACTTTTAATATTTTATTTTTATTTATCTTTATATTTTTTTTTAGAGAGTATCCTGCAGGCAACCTTGTCACAAATTAGTTTTAGTTGCCGATGTTGCACCTGTGTGCTGCTGCTCCGTGTGTTATGTTTGTGTGTGTCTGTGTGTGTTGTGTGTTGTGCCTTGGCTTAGCAGCTTACGTTGCCCGTCGGCATTAAACTTTGCGCTGCAAGTTTGGCTTTAATGATTTTGTTAACTTGGCTGGCAGTTTATCGTCTCAGCCACGCGTCTTGCAATTTGTCAAACAATGTGTCAGAATTCTGCCCCCCCACCTTCTCCCCCTTCTCACCTCTTCCCTTCTCCCCCTTCTGTCCACCTCTTCCCTTAAATTAATTAAATGACTTGGCAACTTTTGTGGGCCTTGCTTGCATTTTGCATTAGCCAAATTAAGCAGTCAAAATCTCTGGCTGCTTGGCTAATTACGAAGCGCTTGCCGCGTGCCACATGCCACCGCATGCCTTCTGACAATCACTTTGCATGCACCAACGCTATGTGCTACGTGCAACACTTGTGGCAAATTAACCTGCCCGAAAAAAGCGAACTTCAACCTTCAAGGCTGACGTCTTATCAAATGCGTCGACGGCGAAGCTATTAAAGGCCTTATCAACGGGCTAGCACGAATATCAACAACAGCAACAGCAAGAACAACAACAAATAAAGTCGCTAAGAGAAAGCGACAACAGCAGAAAAACAACGACAACAACAAATTCACATTCAATTGACACTCACTCGTGACCCGCAAATAAACAGCGCAAATAATGTGGGAACGAACAACAAAATTAACGCAAATTGAAGAACAACAGTAGCAGATAGACTAACTGTATACCCTGTATGAATTGTAGTAAAGGTTAAACGAATATGTTAAGTGCTATAAAGAAGTTTTGTATAAGCAATCTGGTAAGCTCTCTGCTTAACTAAACTTCTCATTAAGAACTAGAATTTTGCCTTTATTTGTAATTCATCATTATTTGCAGAAGGGTATAAGAAGAAGTCTCTTTAGTTCTTTAGATACATTACTTCGTTTAATTCATATTATAAACAAATTGCTCACGCCAACCATCAATTCCTTAGACTGCATGGGTATTCTCCCTTTTGTTGGATATACCCTATTTAAATAAGTCAAAAGTCCCTTTTATTATCTCGTTGATTCCAATGACTGTCTTACAATAATTCTATTCTAATCTTACTCACTCTGGGGTATTCCCTTTTATATGTGATAACCCTACTGTATGCAATTGAAGCCCTGATTTTAAACTTATCTTTATGCAAAGAAGAGTATTTTAAAGGGTCAGTAATTGTTATGTGTTCAACATTTATGGAAGAAAACATAATTATCCTAATGTAAAGGCACCTTTCGTTGAAAATACCCTACATTATACAACTCAATCTGTTACTACTTTTGTAGTAGAGTATTTTGCTGAGTCTCTTGGCTTATTCTACGCATATAAAAGAATTAAATTTCCCTAAATAATTTCCTATACGATGTTCCAATCTAACCTCTGCTTACAATGTACTTCACCCAGTTGGGTACACTACACCCTGTGGTTCTTCCCTTTCGTCCAAATTCTTTCCACATGTACTTCAACCTATTCCAAGTTCACTTATTCGATAACATGTACTCTCTCTCTCTCCATCTCCCTTTCTATCTCTTTCCCCCTTTTTTCTCTCCATCTCCTTCTCGCTTTCTCTCCCTCGCTTTATTTTTATCAATTGCACAAACATAATAAAAAAGTCCCCATAAAGCTGACCACTGTGCACGCCTGAGAGTGAATGAAAGAGAGAGAGAGAGGGAAGAGCGAACTCGCAATGTGCTAAACATTTTATCGCCACTTAAGCAATGAGTAAATGAAATTTTATTTTTTTATATCGCCTATCGCAGCGAGTCTATTTGCATTTGAAATGCCTTTTTCCGCTTTTTTTCCTCCTTTTTTCGCGGCTTGCAGTGCCCTATCAATCGAGGGGCCTGATAAGTAACGTGCTCAGTAGTCCCTCGAGATCCCCCGAGTTATCAGTGTGAAGGTCTGAGGAGAGTCGTCGTAAAAAGAGACGAAAAAGGCGATTGCAATTGTTTTATGAGCGTGTTTGCGACCGGCAAATGAGTCATTCGCCGCGAACCGCGCTTAACCCCACTGAGCTCGCACAATGCTAATGAGCCAAATGAGGCGGCTGCATGGAAAGCTAAGTGCGCTTCAGGTTGAGGGGGGTAAAGAGATGTAGGAAAGAAATTTATGCTTAGATGTGTGTAAACATTTATTCAATTTTATATTTATATATTGAAATTTAATTGTATATTTATTTTATATATAAAACTAATTTAAAAATTATTTCATTGATTTATTTGAGTGACTTAATTCTTAATTATTTACAAATTGCTTCACTCTTAAAACATTTAAATCCAATTTTCTAATTTATAATTATTATTAATAAGAATTTCTTTATTTATATCCGATAAATTCAAATTTAATTCTTTTCTTCCTATTTAAGTTTCAATCATTTATTAACTCTTATTATTTTTATATAATTAATAAATTGTTTTACTTTAAATAAATAACAATAAAATAAAATAATAATAATAATAATGGGAATAAATAAAAAAATAAAACAATAAGAAAATAAATAAAACATTTATATTAATTAAATAATTATTATTTAGAAATAATTTCACTCATTTAACATTTTTCTATTCGTTCAAATAAAACACTCTCACTTGACCTGCCTTAATTGCCCAATGTAGCGCAACACCGCAAGCAACAACAACAACAGCTGTTATCGCCTAGCAAGGCGCTCTCCCACTCTCTTCTCTCTCTCTCACTCGCCCACTCTCTCGCCGAGCTACGAGCTTGCGAACACACTCTCGCCTCGCTTGGCTGTCAGTGTGCCATCGATTTTTCCACTCACCGCAACGCAACGAATTCGCCGCTCGCTTCGCCGCGTAACTAGTGTTGTCCTAGGACAACAGCAGAGAGAGAACAGCTGACCGAGCGCGGCAAAAGCTCAGCTTCGGCTGACGTCGGCGTCGTCGTTGCCGTCGTCGTCGTTTTGTTGTTTACGTTGTTGTGCACGATGCATTTGGCACTTGCGCCCAGTTGCAGCTGCAGCTGATGTCGACGCTGCCGCGGCGACAATTATTAAACAATTGAAAGAGTGTGCAGCAAAAGGAAATCGCCGCGAATTAAGTTAAATGTGCAATGCGCGTGTGATTTTCGTGCAATTTGTTTATTTGTTGATAGCGCAAAGCCAAAGTTCAATGCATTTAGGCGAGAGAGACAGAGCGAGAGAGAGCGCGCCCCGAGTGAGTGAGTGAGTGAGAGAGAGAGCGGAAATTGAGGCTGTCACGAACTTGCCGCATTAGCACAAAGCGAAACAGCGCAAACAAACAAAAGGAAAGGAAAGGAAGGAAACAAGGAGAAGAAACAGATTTGTGTAAATTGCACAGGAAGTGCGACTCAGGTCGGTTACAAAGTGAGAGTGTGCCTGTGTGTGTGTCTGTGTGCGTGTGTGTGCGTGTGCGTGCGCCTCGTGCGCTCTTTCGCCTTCGCTTTCGCTTTCGTTTCACGAAATTGCAGAAAATTGCGCTTTTGACACAATTAAGCTGAAGTGTGTGCGTCATTATTTAGTCGCACCCCGCCCCCTGCCCCGTAGCACACCCCGCCCTCACCCCTATCATAATTGAAAACTGATTTGTGCACAGCAAATAACGGTAGCAAAAATATTCCTCTCATTATGCAGCGCACGACACGAGGCGAGGCAAGGGAGAGCGTGAGTCACGTGGGGCGACGCCTCGTTTCGTGTCCAGGACAACCAGCAACACCAACAACAACAACAATAAATTTATTGCTACAAATTAATTTGAGCCGAAAAATTTTTAAGCACACCCCTCCACCACACCCTGACCCGACCCACACACCTGTCCTAACCTGCCCCTCACTCCCCTCGCCAGGATTTCAATTAGCCGCCGTTTTGGGTGCTGCATAATAAAAACAACGCGCGGACCCGATAAAAAACAGAAGAAGAAATTGTTGCTAATTTGTTTTTATTGTGATTTATGTAGGCGCCGTGAGCGCCATCAGAGAGCAGCTAAAAAAGAGAGAATGGGGGAGAGAGAGAGAGAGCGATTGCAGAGCCTACAAAATGTGATCCAATTAAAGCGCCGAATTTAATTGGAAAAATTTTATGCTAAATTTTTAATTATGCCCAGTGTGCATTGTCAAGGTGGGGTATATGCACTATAATAAATCTAGTATACCCTCTAATGGATGATTATTGTGCAGTGTATGCACTAAAAGATCATTTAATAACAGTTAAAAGTATTAGCAAACATATACCCTGTAATTGTGGCTTTTCGACTCCTTAAAGTTAGACAATTTTTAAATTTGTATTACAATTTTAATATTTTTTTAAGGGGCTTTTTCTTAGTTCATTATAGAATTAAGGCAGGGTATTCACTCCTCGAATACTTTATTAAAATTTTCAAACTTTTCTGCTTATCGATAAGCTTCGATGAGTTGAACTTCAACGAGTTTATCAATTAGCGATAAGCTGCGAGGGAAACTACTTCAACGATATATAAACTTTACAGGGTGCTACTGGTTGTGTACTGCCCTTGGCAGTTCATTGAACAGTTGATTGATAAGCAGTCGATAAATATACATATAATGATGAAAAATATTTATATTAATATCTATGCTTCATATAGGGGGAAACACAGCCGCAACTTAAGCAATAACAAGAAACCTTTACATTCGTAATCAAACTATTTTAGAAGATTTATTTGTTAAGATAAAGGAAAGAAAATTACTCAATCGATTAATATTAAAACTAATAAAAACGATTAACAAGTTAACATTTTATCGATTTCCCGCAAAAAAACCCTTACGTTATTATCAAATAAGATACTAAAAAAATATATAAAATTAACAAAATCAAAATTTATTTAAATCCTATAAATTTCAGAACATAAAGAATTCTTTTTGAACATTGAATTTAAAATTTATGTTTTCAAAAACCTATTCAACACTGGTTTATTTTTTGGGGAACTCTCTCTTTTTTGGACACTTCTCTGTGAACTGCGATATGTCAACCAATTTGATAAATCCAAATATGCAAATGATTTGCAGTCAAACAGATGAATTAATTGTGTTATTCGGTTTGGTTATAAAGAACAAAATAACTCGTATATCTACATATTTGGTTAATACCAAAAGTACAAATATTTGTAGATATATTTGTATTTATATTAATATTTACATGTTAAATTGCTAAAGTAAAGTATGTTGGAATGTGGCAGCAGAGAGAGAGAGAGACAGAGAGAGAGAAGGAATTGCACAGCAAATGAATTTAAATTTATCCTTTGTTGCATTTCTCTCAATTTGCAAATGTTGTTTCTCTCCCTCCCCTCTCCCCTCTATCTCTATCTCTCTTCTCTCCCTCCTTCTCGCATTTAATGTTCATTATTGAAATGTTGTGGCCAAGTCGTAAAAGTAAAAGTTCAATTTGCAGCTCGTTGCAAGTTGCCACAGCAACGGCAGCCTGCAGCGACATAACCTCAACAACAGACTGACCCATCCACCCCCCCCTCCACCCACACCCATCGACTCCCATAGAAATCAAACAACTGTGGTAACTTTTGTCAACCCCGCAAGAAACCCTTCCCCCTCTGCCACAGCCCCTTGCCACCTGTGCAACTAATTCATTTCATATTTCTGCAACATTTTGCCAAAAGTTTTCGCCGCACACTGAGCAAAAAAAAAAAGAGAAAAAAAGTAAAAGCAGAGAAAATCAACCCATACAATGCGACTGATTGAAAACTTTTTTAATTGATTTTTCGTAAACTTCTTTTGCAGCACCCGGCGGAGGCAAAGGAGAAGGCGGCGCGGAGGCAGGCAAGGCAAGCCAGTGGAGCGCAGCAACTGCTGACCGGCCACGCCCTCAACTGCAGCGCAATGGGCAATGCACAAGGCCAGAATCGAGCCGGCAGCAGCGGCTCCGCTGCCCTCGTCCACGGCCACGGCCTGGAGAAACTAGCAGCCAAAGGGGGAGGAGGTGGAGGAGGAGCAGTAGAAGTGGCACGAAGCAGCAGCAACCTGCTGCCCCTTGCCGCCTCCATTGGCAGCGCGTCCGTTAGCAGTCTGCAGGAGCGACGACGCAGCAGCAGCGGTGGCAGCAAGTCCGGCGGTGGCATATTCAGCCGCTTTGTCAGCCAGCGGCAGCAACGGGTGCGGACGCCAGTGTCGACGACGGCAACGTCGCCCACCAATTCATCCCTGCCGGCTACGCCACTGGCCGAGTGGAGTCCGCGGGCCATGGCGACGGTGGCGGAAGTGGAGCATGGACAATTGAATGGCAACACAGAACAAATGGATTTTCGTAAGTCAATTTCGAGTTCAGCCTCGGCTTTTTCATCTCTCTTTCTCTCTCTCTCCACCTTTCCCACTGTCTTTCTTTTTCTGATTGTTATTACTGTTGTTTTTCTTCCTTTCGTTGATGTTGCCTCAAATTCGGTTTGCGAAATTTTTTCAACTTTACTTTACTTTTCTTTTTTTTTTAAACTTCAACTGAGTTTATCCCATTGAGGAGGTATAGCTGCACCTACAACACCTTCTATGGTATCGGTTTTTTCGATAACGATTATTGCTTCAATGACATATGCCAGACAATTTCAAGATTACCTAGAAAGGTTAGGTTTGATTTGATATAGGTTTAATTTAATAGGTCTAAAATTAATCGTTCAATTTTTTGATATTTCTCATGGTCTTCAAAGTCATGCAACCTAAATTAAACATCTCAATTTCTTATTGAAGTAAAAATATCATGAAATTCTTGAAAATATTCAAGATATTTAATAATAATTATAGAAGTATTTCTAAAAGTATAACTTTAAATATTTTATTAAGATAGATTTCTTTCAGATATTTAAAAATATTTATAAAATACTTTTAACATTTGTATACTCTTTCCTTCATTGCAATGAAGATCTTTCTTGATTAACTTATTTGAAGGCGATGTTTTTAGATATTTTTTGTTATTCTACCTTAATGCAATATACTATATATATATATATTATATATTTAGATTTCAATATTTATTTATTTCATGTTTAGTTGATTTTCTTCCAGGGTATTTCCCATTCGATTCTTTTGCCATTCGTTCACAACTTTATTCAATATAGCAACATTTTTGTTTTCTTTTTTTTTGCGTTGTTCACTTTTTTCAACTTTTGCTGACTTTTGTTTTATTATGCCAGAACTCTGGCAACCCTGCGCTGTAGCCCTGCAGCGCTGCTAACCCGCTTGCTATTCCTCTCTATTGCTGTGTCTGTCTCGCTTTCACGTTCTTCTGCTGTCGACTTATTGCAATTTAAGCGTAGTTTAAATAAGAATTTTTTGGCAAGTTTTACGCTCTCTCTCTTCCTCTCTTTCTGTCTCTTTCTCTCGCAGAAAATCGGAAAACAAAAAACACAACTTTTCATTGAAGTTTTATGAAATTTTCCGCACTCTCTGAACTAACTGGCTGTTGCTCTCTCTCTCGCACTATCTCTCTAACTACTGCTAGCTCTGTCCTTCCTTTTCTTTGTCTCTTTCTCTCTCTCTCTCTGTCTTTCCCCCTCTATTGTCTGCCTTTGTTGTTTGCCTGACTTTTCGAATTTCTGAGCTTTGCTTTTCCGCTTACCGTGTTCTTCTTCCCGTTGTTGTTGTTGTTGTTGTTGGCTTACAGGGTGTAGCGTACGAAGATAGAGAGATACAAGTACATGTTATATGGGGGCTGTAGAAGTTTCGAGTTGCCACGCCTCCGCCAGCGACGCCTCCCACGCACAACTTATTGGCAGTTTTGCTTCTCGAAATATAATATCTTTACTTGTTACCAGATCTCTCTTCTCTCCCTCCCTGCCTCCCTCTTCAAAGTGAAATCAAAAATTTATAGATTTTAGTTATTCATGTGAAATCTTTAAGATGTTCGCTTTAAACTAAGAAAGAAGCAAAAACAAATAACACACGCAGGCAAGGAAAAAAGCCAAGAAAGAGAAGCGAGAATACCAAAGACTGCCTGCAGTTCAAAGCGAGCACGTTCACAATCATAACTCTCACACAGACACTGAGCACTCCCCCAACCTACTTCAAAAAAAAAAAAAAAAAAAACTTTACTCTGTCTATTAAAAAATGCGTTGACGACGGCGCTGCCACTGGGAGAAGCAACCAAATCTGCAGGCTGACTTGAACTCTGGCCACCCACTTCCTGTCCCATCATACTCCATTTCCCTTTGCACTACCCCAACAAATTGAAATATAACCAAGAAGCACATTGCCAAATGTTGAAATGTTTTATACTCTCTTGAAATGCAACACAAGGATGAGCAACACTTCGATAACACTCCGGGATCAATTGGGGATTGTAATACTTTGACGAAGTTCCTGTGCTGAGGTTGTAATTTTTGTTTTTTAATCTTGCTGCTTGTATTGAAAGTACAAAAGGGAAGACAGTGCAAGATTAGATTGCGTTAGGTTAGGTGTGTTTGCATTGGCTTCAAGTGCGATTAGTTTCGATAAAGTTCGATGGCGAAAAATAGGTTTACTACTTAGAAAAACTTTTGTATGAGGTTAGTCTTGACTAGGTTGCGTTAGGTTAGTTTGCAACATGAAAATAAAACATTTTCAATGTTTATGTTAATTTATGTTAAAAAAAAGGCGGATCGAAATTTTAAAGTTATAACTTAAAGATAATTGTAAATTAAATCAAAATAGACAACAACTTCATCCTTTTCAATATCGTTAGACTTCGTATTAAATTGAAAATATAAGTAAGCCTCATAGAAAAAAAGGCGCATTAAAGAATGTACATGATAGTCAATGGAGCCTATATACAATATGTAGTAAAACTTAAGCCCATATATTTAGACCCCAAAGCAGATATTTACCAAACAGAAATGTAAATGGGGAAAATATAACAAACTAAGAAATCATTGAAATTTCAGTGCAATAAGTTTTATTCTTGATGTTTTTGATCTATTTGGAATGCTTATATCTTTATTACAAGATAGCCGCCAAATAGGTTGCTCAATTCGTTAGGCTCCTACCGGGAAGTGCATTCAAATTGACGCCGAAATAACTCAGCGAACGTTTTGTGCTGTTTTTCCTGTTTACAAAGAAGGCGAACGAAGGCGCAGCATGCCACAGCGGCAGCAGCAGCACCAGCAAATGAAAGAGGGAGGCCCAGAAAAAGGAGTGGTTAAGAGGGATGGGGCATGGGGTATGGTGGAGGGGGATACCATATCAAAAAGCAATTCAAAGGCGGCTGCTGCTGCAGGGTTGCCTGTGCTAGTGCCAGTGCAGCGGGTCCAAAGTCCAAAATCAAATCAACGAAAAATCCTAAACGTGCCAAGGCGCGAGCTGTGCCGCGCGAGGCTCCTATCAAAAATTCCCTTTTGAGTGCGCGCGAGAAAGCCAAAGATAGTAGCGAGTGGGGTGGGTGAGAATGCCACGCCTCCCCACAACCAATTCATGCTCGTTTCGCACACACACACTCACACACAGAGAAGTTTTCAGGCCTCTTTCAATGCTGAAATTCATAATTCATGTGGAGCATAAGCAGAACGCTGCGACCTCCATTTGCCAGCATACACAACACAGTCTGAAAAGCAGCAGGGGGTGTGGCAGGGAAGAAGGAAGAAAAGGAAGAGGGAGAAGGAGAGAGGGGGAGGGGGGTAGCGTATCCAGTGGTCGCTGCTGTTCGCCGAGTTTCAGTTTTAGTTGCAGTGAACAACAACCAACAACGTGCTCAATTAAGCGCCTACACCCCCAAACTAACCTCCCTCCTCAGGCCCATTCTCCCCCTCTCTCTTTCCCTCCCCCTGTCTGTCTCGCTCGCACACAGTCCACAGTTGGGGCAAAAAAGTTTAGCCTGGCACGTGGCGGGCCGCTAATATTTATGGCAATTAGTTTTAATAGTTTTGCTTGTACATTTTTGTGTAAAGTTGTAAACTTCCAACACTCTTCACAGCCGCATACAGTCGTCTCTCTCTTTTCTCTCCCTCCCACTCTCTTTCGCTTGGACACAACACATGCTCCGTCTCGCTCTTCATGTTGTAGTTAGTTATAACAACTGTTTAATGTTGTTTACAATTTGTTTTAATATCGCATTAATTGTTGTGATGGCGCTGTGTTGCGGTATTCAATTCCAGCCGGAATATCGCTATATTTATCAAGTGCTTAGCGGGATTTTAATGGGTTTACATTGGAAAAATTCTTGATATTTCAAATTCTTAGTTTGCAAGCTCGGTAGATTTGTGTTTTGTCCTAAAAGTATGCAATGTGCGTTTGAAAGCTGATGCCATTCATTACTAGAGAACTTGAGCTTTTTTCAAATTGCCTGAAAGTATGAAAGACTTGCATTACTAACCTGAACGGCTTCTTTCTTTAATTTTTATTTTTCAAATATATGGGAATATTCTAGTTTGTTCTTATAGAACCCAACAAAATAAAACGAAAATATTAAAAACAATATTTCGATATCTTGCTTAGTTTGCGAGAAAAATCTCCGATAACGCTCAATTTAACATCTTAATTTATTTCAATATAATAATATTTCTTTTTTCTTATTTTCAAGATTAATTTTCATATTTTCTTTAATTTAACTACTGTTAAATAATCCACAATAATTTATTAGTTCCTTCTTTTTCTTCTCTAATTGCTTCGCTTTAGCAGCTGTTGACTGCCATCTCTATTAGTACCTTATCGCTTGCATGTGACTATCGAAACACACTTCGATTACTGTTGCCAATCGAAAAGCTGTTTGAAATTAGCGCGTTGCTCAACGAACTTTTTAGTACCAAAAGAAGCCGCTTGGCGTCGTTCGCCAGTCGCGACTTAAAGCCACCAACAACAAAGTGCACGCACTCTCTGCTGTTCTGTTCTCTCTCTCTTGCTTTGTTCTCTCCCTCTCTTTATGGCAGCTTAGCTTCCAGGCTGCGCTCTGCGACGCGGCGCAAACCAGTTGCGCTTGTTGTTGTTAGTTACGCTTCGCACTTGACTCCGCGCAGATCGTTCGAGACGCCGTCGTCGCAGTTGCCGTCGCCGTCGCAGCGGCTAATTGAAAAATGTTTTGTGTGTGAAAAGTGAAAAGTTGTGGCAAGAATTGAGTTGCTTCTACCAAGAAAAACTAAACAAAACACGCGACAAAGAGAGAACAAGTGGATAAACAGACTCAAATAAGGCGAAAGTCAATAAAAGGTGTTGAAATAGTGTTCTCTCTCCCTCACTCTCCCTTACTCACTGCAATTGTCTTGTCTTTGTCTTTGTTTTGCTTTGTAATTTGCTTTTAATTGCCAAACAGTGGAATTAAACAATTTGTTTGCGTGAAATGAGACAATAAAGAACAAGAGTGGAAAAAGTGACGACGCGCTGTTCTCCCTTCCCCTTATCCTCCTCCCCTCTCTGTTTCCCTTTTGCCCTGCCAGCTGAGCCATAACCAAACCAGTTTCAAGTTTGCCTTTCGTTTTGTTTTGTTTGGCTTTTCTTTCTCGTCTGTCATTGCGTGTTGTTTCAACCTTTCCCTTTTTGGGTTCATTTTCCATATGGATTTTCATAATTTTGCGCTTTGCTTTTCGGTTTCAGTTTTCAGTTTACGGTTTACCTTTTGTTTGGCCATTTCCAGCAACAGAGAGAGAGCACGAGAGCACGACATTGCGTGAGAGAGCGCACGTGAGTTCGCTCACACTCTCCCGCTCTCTTGCCGCCTTCCACTGGAAAGTGCCGCTTTGTTTTTATTTACTTTTTAATTAGTTAATTTTACACATGTCGCGTTCGAATGAATGAAATTGCCAGTGATAAATCAAATTTGAGTTTATTTCTTCTTCGATATTTATTTTTGCTAGCATTTTTATGCTATGTGCTCATGGTCTATTGCTCTCTCTCTATCTCTATCTCTCCCACTCTTTCTTCTACTGCCGCTACTCCAGATGATGTCGTCAGCCTGGATTACACCAGCGACTCCGCTGAGTACCACAACTGCAGCAGCGACTGCAGCGTCGGCTGCCACGCGTCGATCGCGACGCTGACTGAGAAGCAACGCATACGCACACACACACAGTCTCCAACACAGACACTCTCCTCCATCTGCTCCACCACTTCGCCCTCGACGGCCAGCAATGATTCCGACTCACTCTTCGGTAACTAAGCATATGAGAGTAGCTTCGATCCGATGGACAGTCGTACAGAGAATTATATACGCTGTACATATGTTATGTAGATAGACTCCTTTATTCACACACACATAAGTACATATATAAATTAAAAGATGTATATATTGTATGACTACACACATTATATATAGTACGAGTACAACACATGTGCCTTCCCATCACTAATTGTTTACGGATCTTAGGCTTTAGTGATGTCAGTTCTAAGAGAATTTTATTGATAGGCCTTGTTTCGCGATTTTAAATTGAGAAACTGATAAGGATATAACTGAAGCCAGTTTAAGAGCTTTGGAAATATATAATCTAGGAATATTAGTGAATTCGGAAAGAACACGTTCTGTTCTAAAATATTCATGTTCTAAGATATAATATAATATAATATAAACAAAAGATCACTTCTGGGAAAAGAGTTTCAATAAACATAATATACTTACTTCTGAATGTACATATCCATGTACTTGCAGACATACATATATTATCTTTTTGAGATCTGAGATATTCTTCAATTTGTCTTCCTTAATTTCAATATAATTTTCATAAATTCATAGATCTCATTACTATACTTTAAAATTATGTTTTCATATAAGGAATATGAACACATTACAAATGCAATGAATTAAAAATAAAAAGTATTCAGAATACTATGTATTAAGTTTTATAGAACAAACTCTTACAGAACTCTCTCCCTAGACAATTTTTCAAAAAATATTCAGAACTTAAAAGATCTTCATACAAATTTACGAAAGCAGTAAGAAATATTTTCAGCCTGATAATGAAAGCGACCAACTACATTGACTTCAAACTTTGGAAATGTAATTAGAAATACATATTTAGTAAATTCCTTACAATATGTCAGCCTTATATGATTAACTTCTTACGGATAAATGATTTAATATATACAGTAATCATATACCTTCATAACATGTGAAATATGAAAATATATACGTATGTACATATGTATGTATATGAATATATAAAATAATATCATAAATTTTACAACCTCAGATCATCCCCAAAATATGCTTCTAAATGTGTGCCTTGATGTCTATATAATCTATCAAAATTAACTATATTCTAACTTAACTTAACTGACTTCCTAATCTTATCTCCTTCTTTATCTCCTGCCAGACTTGAACAAGAAGTATTATCTGGAGCTGCAGCGACGCTGTCGCTCGGACAAGATCGCCTGCCTGAGCCTCAGTCCCATCTCGTACCTGAGCATTGCCAATGAGCGAGCACAGTTGCTGGAGCCCGCCGAGGCCAAGGAGGATTTGCTGATCACGCCGGAGAGTTCACCAGATGAGAGAATGGCGCTGCAGTTGGGCAAGAAGCTGGCACAGGTGCTGGGCAACAGCAGCAGCAGCAGCAGCACTGGCAATGGCAACAACATGCTGCCCAACAGCAGCAGCGGCAACAACAACAACTTCATGGGCAGCAGTGGCAACAATAACAACAACATCAATAACAACAGCATCAGCAGCACTTGCATGGAGTCACCTCTGGCCGTGGCAATGCCCACAACACCAACACCAACACCAGCAGCAACAGCAGCAGCAGTCGCAGCGAAAGCAGCAGCAACGCCAACAACAACTTTATCTGGAGCAGCAGCAACAGCAGTGGCAGTGACAACGCCACGCCTTGACTCGCCCCTGGGCAATGGGGGGGAACTCTTCAACATTGCCAAGGCGAAGAAGGTGGAACTGCAGAATCTGTCGTCGCGCTTCCAGGCTGCCGTCAGCCAAACAAACTCAGCCACATCCGTAGTGGCAGCAGAGGCAGGAGTAGGAGCAGGAGGGGGAGCAGGAGCAGGAGTAGGAGCACTGGCAGCAGGTGAGTCGCTCGTGTCCCTTTGCTGGACAGGTTCACGCATTTATTTGCTCATTTCACATTCCTGGCGAGAGCAGCTTGGCCCCATTACAAACGCATTAGGGACTGGTCGAGTGGTCCAGCCAAGGAGGGAGGGGATGGAGCGAGGCTGGGGGCGGGGGTGGAGTGCTGCGTGGGTGTTCCTGGTCTGTGCCTTTTGGCAAAATTCGGGAATTATTCAAATTCCCACTTGGCCGAGCGCAAATAAACGAAACGCACCGCGTGGAACAAAACTCAATCTTCTGCCCCCCAGATGTTCCTCTCCCTCCCCCCTCTTTCCTACAGTGCTCTGTTTGCTGCCACTTGAAGCCATGTGTATGCTCAAGTGTGTGGCCCTTGTGTCCGAAAATAACAGCGAAAAAAGACAGTAGAGCAGATAGATAGAGAGGGGGAGAGAGGAAGATAACTAAAAGCCTCGTCCTTTTTTTTTGTTGCTGCTGTTCGCCAATTTCAAAGGTAAACAGACTTGAATCGAAGCGAAGTGCTTGTCAAACTGTATGGTTTGAGTGTCCTCCCCAGAGGGCTCCACGCAGATAATTGAACTCTGGGCTCTCTGGGTCCCGGTTCCTTCACAAGGACTGCGCCAACAGCAGCAGCCAACTATTTAAAGCGTAGAAGAAAAAACAAGTAAACTTTTGCCAATTTCTATTGGGAGTTTTTTGAGCCAATCTTTTGATTGTAGTAGGGAGATAAAGATTCTTTCTAAGAGAAATGTGATTGATATGGGGAATTTAAAGACATTCAATTTTAAACAGAAGAACAAAATATTTGGAAGCTGCATATATTTTTAATGTATTTGAAGAGTTATTAAAGTTTTAAATCACTAAGATTGAAAAATATATACGATTGTGGCGAGCAAGAGTGAGTGAATGTTCACAATTTAGACTTTCGTACATCCATAAAAACAAAACTAAAGCAGGTAATCCAATAATTTTTTTTGTTTTTGTTTAGCTATTTTATTCTTAACAAATAGTAGAAAAGTTTTTTAAAAAAATGCACTCAGTAAAAAGTTATAAAATAAAAACAAAAAAACTCGCATTCACTCACTTTTGCACGTATCATGATTACAACTATTTTCGCTCACGCACCTTCTCTTATCAGCAGAACTCTGCTTCAAATGCGTCTGTTTTGTATCCTTGTTGTTGGAAGATCAATTTAAATTGTTGTATCTGCGATTACAACACCAACTTTGTAAGTTTCAGTTATATTTAAAAAGTTGTTAATTTTTCCCCTATAAATGCAAAAAATTAGCATCAAACTGGAAAATAATTTTGTGCTTTCAATGGCCTAGAAAAGGGCTACCAATCAGCCATTTCTTAAAAGCCCGGTTTAAGCCAATCGGCAGTGATTAAAGCCGAAAACTGACGAAATGTGACATGCACAACGCAACTGAAATGTCGCAGAAAATGATTAACGGAGTCCGGATGCCTGAGAAATGTTATCCTAGTATCTAGGAACCATTTAAGAACTAAATTCTTGGGCATGAAGCATTAAATGATAGGAATAAACTCCCGAAATTGGGAATGCATCGGCTGTTAAAAAAAAAAAAAACTGCAGTAGTGACAAAAGTTAAGGCGAGTATAGATAAAATACTATCTATATAAATTGGTTTACAAATGATTGGAAATATATAGTTTTCCATGCCTGATGCCCTTAAGCCAAATTCAATCATTTAGCAATCATTTATAGTCCCTTAAAATTCATTTTTTATATCATTCAATTTCCTTATAAGTCACCAAGTTCGAATAAATTGTCATTCTCTTAATAATAATTACAACTTCTAATAAGATTTTCCCAATCAAATAAAACTTTATGTACTACGTGCAAAATGAACTGACGACACGGCACACCCATTTGGCTTTCTTCTCATGCTCATCCTCTTCTTACAATCTTCTTTTAATTCAGTCAACCCGTTACTTGAGGGTATTCGAAAAATGTGCGCCAAGTTTTTTAATTAACTCGAATCGCTGCCTTTGGGTTTTTTTTTTTGGTTGTTTTCCCCTCAGTTTATTGTTTTTGCAAGTGATCCGATCAATGTGCCCAAAACAAGAAAAGGCGACAAGAAAAAGTTGTAATTCTATGTGTGGGAAACGAGAGGATACCCTGTAGATAAGTTGCTTATTAGTTGAGAGATTCTTAATGAAGAGTTTAGTGTTTTAAGTTGGGGTTAGAGTTTATCCTTTAGTAACTTAAGCAGTAGAGAGAGAAAAAAAAATATATAAAAAAAAAATTTTATTTAAAAAATTTTTTAATTTAAAAAAAAAAAATTTTAATCTTTGTTTTTGTTTTATATTGAATTGAACTTTTTATATAACCCCTAAATATTCTCAAACCATATACAACCAGTTTAGGCACAGTGCCATCATTTACCTTTTCCACATTTACAGGGTATTTGGTAAAAATAAGTCAAACAGTCAGGCCCAAAGTAATTATTGGCACATTTATGCAAAGGCTCGTGCCCGGTTCACATGATATTTTAAATATATAATTGCCAGCTAAAATACGTATAAAATACAACATCCCCCCGCCCCCCCTCTCTCTCTCTTTAGCCACGTTCTCAGGAATTACTGCCCGATTCCCTTCTAATTGCGCGTCCGTCCGTCCGTTCGTCCGTCCGTCGCTTGGCTGACAAACAAAAGTGAATACAGCTCGATGGGTTTTTGTTTCTCCTTCTCCTCTTTGCTCTTTGGGGCTCGGGTCAGGCAGGATGAAAAAACATTTGTAAAAACTTAAAAATTGCAAACACGTCTTCATTGTTTACAAAATGTCGGCCGGAAACAGGCTCCACTCCTCCTCCCTTCTCCGGTCCCTCAGGCTGCGTTCGATTCCCCATTGTACACAGAGTGAACAGTCCTTGGCTAAAATAAAAAAAAAAGAGAAAGCGAAGGAAATTTTAAATTTTAATTAAATCATGTTGTATAGAATGATGCACGTGGGAACAGCCAGCGCAGTCAGCAGTCCTTAAAGTGTGGGGAGGGGGTGTGGGGAGTCGCCAACGCCTCGACCGGGCACCCGACTCAATGATGATGGTCGCGATAAGCGCTCCGCTGGGTGTGCTCAAGCGCCACTAGGCACCGCTCAAAATATTGCCTACTCCCGCTCCGCAGTTCCTTCGCACCCCCTTTTCCCCCTCACTCTCTCTTTTTCTACTTTTCTTCTTCCGTTCTGCTCTCTTGCTCAAAGCGTTTAATAACGCGTTTCTAGGACATAGCAATGATACGTTCACTGGCGATGACTCTCCAGATACTTGTACAATTTGCTTAAGATTGCGAGAAAGTGCTTTCACGGCGTGTGTCTTGATTAAATGGCCAGATCGTAGATTAAATGGTATCCCAATAGGAAGTTAGTTACAGGATTTTGTTGACTAATCTTATGATAATCAGGCAGGAAGACAGACAGGCTTGCCGGGCATAAATTCCCCTGCTGAAGCTGATGCAGAATATATAAATTTTATAATAGGAGAAACTGCTAATAAACCCTCTAGTACAAACCCTCTATATACTCTTTGCAAGGGTTAGATTAGAAAGGAAATATAAAAAGAATTATAGAAGTTTTACAGTTTTACAACATTTTCTGTCTATATTTGCCAGCTAAGTTATATAATGAAGATTGAAAGATTGATTATAGATTGAAAATCTTGTTGCACGCGTTAAATTTAAACTAACAAGATTTTGCGACTATTTTATACAATTTAATCGGTTAAAAAAATATATAGACATGTTATATCCGTGTAAACTCAAACTCATGTATTTTTTTCTAAATAAACTAGGTTTTAATACCCAAAACATTTGTTCATTTAGAGATTGTTGTTTTATAGGTTTAGATTGTTTTAATAAATTTTAATTTGTAAAAGTTGAATATTTTCTGGAATTAGTGCAAATTATATTTATTCAAGCGCTTCACTTAATTCTATAGTTTTAATCTTTATAAATGTGTGTAGCTTCTTTTGGTGCGTCGCTTTCTTAGTGACGGCTTCTAACTCGATTGCAGCTGGTCTGTTATCGACTTAACTATCGATTGGCGGATTTTGTTCGCGATGTATCGTGACTGCCACAATATCAACCTCTATTTAAAAACGTGTAGAATAAAATAGTTAAACCTTTTCTGGCTACATTTTACAGATAAATAGATCAGACATTAGCTATATACAAATGTAAGATGGTTTGTAATCAATTAAACCTCTTTAGACCTGAAAGAAACACTTGTTAAATCATAAAAACTTATTCCTTTAATGTTTCCCGTAGTATTTAAATTCCCATCTAAGCTTCCTTCCCTTCCACGACTCAAACCAGCCCTCTGTTTTAGCATGACAACCTGCCCACATCCTGTGCTGCCTCACTGCCCCCCACTACCTGCTCATCACTCATCATTTTTCGTTTCATTTCGTTTCGTTTCAGCGGGAACTGGAACAACTCCAACGTCGAACTTGACGCCGACTGCTTCGTCGACATCGCTGGAAACGCAATCAACTGTTATAATTTCGTTTAAATCATCTCAAACACCTGTGCAATCTCAGGCGACGCTCGCCGAGCAGCAAGAGATAAAGGCGGACGAGGCCGAAGATGATGCTGGGCCGTTGCCGCCGCCGCCTGGTTATGGCACGCCCACCAATTCGCTGGCCTCGAGCAATGTGCTCAAGAAGGTGGCCAGTTTCTCGGTCGACAGATCCTCAACGGGCACCTGCAGCAGCAGCAATGCTCAGTCACAGGCAGTCTGCGAGGAGCGGGAAAAAGAAAGAGAACGGGAGCGGGAAAGGGAACGGGAGAAGCAGGAGGCACTGGAGCAGACGATGACACTGGCAGCTGGAGCGGGAGCTGGTGCGGGGTCGCGACGCGGTTCATCTTTTGTACCGGAAAAGTTAAGCTTCGCTGCATACGAAAAGTTCGAAGGTAAGTCTCCCGAAATATTCTTTTTGCCGACTTCAGTCAAGCGGAGCGAGCAGCTGAAGAGAGGAGAAGGGTAGAGGGGTGGAGGGGAAGGGGAACGGAAAGGTTACCTGGCTTAAATACAATTCGAAGCGTGCGATTTTTGCGCATTTCTGTTTGCCTTCTTTCGTTCAACTTGGCAAATTGGCGCCACGTTTGATTGCGTTGGCGCTCTGTTTGCCCAAAGTTAACAATTAGTTTACACCCATTTCCCCCGCTAAGACCCCTTCCCCCCCTCTCTCTCTCTCTCCTACCTGTCTTGTCCAACTCCTTGGCGCTGCCTCCTCCTGCAAATCAGTTAACCAATCAAAAGACAATGCCAACTTGAGTGAATCATTAGGCAAACGTTGAGTTACTTATGGCAGTCAGTGTGCAAGGTAAGCAGCTTCCATGGAGGAGTAGCTTGTGGCGCCATCTATGGGTGGGGGTAAATATAAGTAGAGCTGTAGCATTGATAATTGAGGTTAACTTTACTCGAACTTTGTTTACTCAATAAGCGAGTTAGCTAGTTCTCTTTGCGATTCTTTTGCTCTTTATCGTTTGATGGGTTCATTTCTTATCTCGTTCTTACTTATCGTTTTGAGGGGAGGGAGAAAGGAAATTGTTATTAAATTATTGTTAAATCAAAGGTCGTTTTAGATATTCTTGAAGGTTTTGAAACAGTCATCGATTGCTTTGGATGCCATAAAATTAATCTTATCTCTGTATTTTATATTTAGGAATAAGACTTAGTTATTTAGAGATAAGTATTAAATTACTTTCTTTCTCTAAAGTCTTTACTATCGATAATCTTCAATTCTTTCCTATCGTTAACCTTCAATCTTTTTATATCTACAATACCCATCCCTTCCTTATCGATAATCTTTAATCCTTTCTTGTCATTATATTTGATTTTAAAAAAAGTACGTAAGGAATATTGATGTATATAGTTATTGGGTTTTTCGTATAGTATACTATCGATAGTAATGTTATCGATTACTTTTATACCTTATTTGAAATATACCTCTTTCTATGGAAGCTTATAATAATAATTATATCCTTTATAAACTGTCAATGTTATTAAACTTTCTATCGATATACTTATAATCGATAGCCATAATCGTTAAACAATTCGAGCTAATCGATGTATCATAAAAAGATCAAATTCATATATTTGGCTTTATATCCTTCTCTTTCGGTCTCTCTCTATTTTCTCTACTCTACAAAATAGTCGATTTTCGCAATTATCGATAAATTACTTATGTATATTTGGTTATATTCAAAGTCTTTCCCGCCACCTTCTCTTCACAATTGACTCCCTCAGCTTGACTGCCAGGCTGCTTCTTCATTTATTTCTGGCATTCGCGCAATGTGCGCCGAGGATGCTCTACATTGTATTCTGTATTCGGTGTTGGGGTAGTCGGCACTGGGTACTCTCTGTTCTCTGCTGCAGATGACAGCCAGTTATAAATTACCGCTATGCAAATTCAAAAATTCTTACCAAAAACTCAGCTAGCGACACCTCCCTCCCTACTTCTCTCCCTCCCACGCTGATGGAGCTAGCTTACTGTGATTAGATTAAAGTTTTCGTCTCGTTTTGCAGGAGCTAGGCTGTATGTGTGTGTGTGTGTGTGGGCGGTGTATTCTTGTGTGTTCTAGTTTATGTTGCATACTTGCGGGCTGCGTCTTTAAATCGATGCGTCGCGTCTTTGGTATTTTCGCGAACTTTGCCACAAAAATGCGCCTGCCACAGACACACACACACAGAACAACCACAGCCCACGCACACTTGCAAACTTGTGGCATTTTTGCGCTTAAAATTCCACTATGAAAATTATTTGTGCCTCCTTTTGCCTCCTCCTCCTCCTGCTGGAAAACTATTTTTCGCAAGCTTTGCAAAGCGGCGAAAACTTTTCGCCTAAGCGCCGCCAATTTTGTGGCCAGTTAGGCGCAATATTTTTTAGCCGCCACTCAAAGCTGTGTGTGTGGGGGCGTGGCACACACAGCAAGTAGAGGCGTCGGCACCGCTAATTGGTGGAAGCCGTTGGGCGTCAGACGAGACGAGACGAGATGCGACGTAGCCACATCGAGAGGCGCATCAACGTCTGCTGCAAATTAATGCAAACAAACATTTTAACGCCTCGCAGAGCAAACAACAATAACAAAAGCCAGCAACAACAACAACAACAGCAGCAGCAAGGACAACAACAAGAACAGCAGGGAAGGGAACCCAAAATCCACGGAACACGCAATTTGCCGGCCGTGCAGCCTCAGCTGTGGCTCCTCCTCCCCCTCCTCTGCCCTTGCAACATGCTGCAAGCGATTCCGCTTCCGTTGTTGTTGCCCTTGTTGTTGTCACTGTCTGAAGTGGCCATCAATTCTTCTCGTGGCTGGCAGGCAGGCAGAAGCTGCTGCAGCTTTTTGTCGCGACTTTTCATCAGACGACGTCAACGCTGACTGCAACTGCAACTGCTGTGGCTGCAGCTGCGGCAGCAACACCGGCAACTGGCCAAAATCTGATTTATATGCCCCGGCAACAACGTCACGTTCTTGCAACAAAAAGCAACCGCAACCAGCTTCGTCTTCTCCTCTTCCTTCTACTGCTTCTTCTCCATCACTTGCCTGCTCATACTCCCCCTGCCTGCTCCCCCCTTCCTGTCCTGCCTTGTCTCATGCTGCTGCTGCTCATCCTCTATTGCATGCGAACAATGTTTGTGCAACGCGTAATGAAACAATATTTTGGTAGACGGATATAAGGGAGTTACGGCCACAAGAGAGATCTGCTTGGCATACCCTGCAGTGCTGGCTTAATTCAGAGGGTATAATGCTCCTCCAGATCTCTGGAACTGCAAGTGCTACAGAGCTGAAATTTGGCATAAAGTCAATTAACATTCAGGCGCACTTGAAGTATTTTCTATATATATTCTATATATTTAACATCATGTATATTTTTTCAAAAAAAAAAGGTGAAAAAAATCAGTATGACTGTCAAATTTGACTCGTCACCTCTCAGTCCTCACACAAATACTGACACACACACAATACACACATCATACTTGTTGTTTTCATTCAATTTTTAAGGTTTTATTTTCCAAAAGTGAAACGAAAAAAGAATTCCGAATTTAGAAAAGCTTGCTGTAATTCTCTGCTTCTGTTATTTCGACGCATTTTCTTGTTGGTCGAAATTATGTGTGCACCATTTTAACATAATACAATCAAGAAGTAAAGAAATCGAATTGAAGACACTACAGAAAGTACAGAGAGAAGAGGAAGAAAGTCAGACAGATTGAGAAAGAAATTGTAATTGAGAACTTCTGCAATTATTATTTATTTTATATTTGTATATAAGAGAACCTGTTCCAATGCTGACGTCAACTAGAACTTTTTGTGAGTATATCAAAATTGTTTTTTATGTGTATTGTACTACAGGGTATACCCCAAGTCGAGCAGCAGTTGGCACTGTTGCTTCTGCTTTGTACTTTGCCATGGCAACGTTTCATTTTCGTCGTTTTCCTCGCTTTTCCTGGTTTTCCTTGTTGTCTGTTGTTTTGAGCGAAAGTGTTGCCTGCCGGCGACGACGACGAGGACGTTGGCGCCGACGACGACGCCGCCGCGACGTTGACGTCAGCATCAGCATGAGCATCATTTCTGCCGTTGATGAATGCAACGCATGCATGCGTGCAGCGCGCGTTGAGCGTGGCGCCTTCCTTCTACCACTGTTTCCTATTCCGGTGCCCCGCCCACCCTTCCTTCTCCTCCCTTCTCCCTGTGCGGCTGCCCACTTGTCAGGCAACGAAGCAGTTATGCAAATTTGTTGGCCACCGTTTCGCGCTGTTTCATCAAAAGTTGCCCAAAAACAACAGGCAAAAGCAAAGGCAAAGGCGATGCACAGCGGCTAAGTTGGCATTTATAGTGGAGCAGCACCCACACAGCAATCCTTCTACCCCTTAGGGCTATAGCCAGGCATAGCACAACCTATCCCAACCTACATGCAATGCATGCCACACTCACTTGCCAAAGGGGGGCCCGGCACATCGCACATCGCCACTTCGGACCTATCAATGGCGAGTCTCCTCTTATCAGCTCTGATTAAGCTGCGCATAATGTGACCATTGTTGGGCACTCTCAATGGCAGCTACGCAGGGGGGATGGGGGTTCCTGCGTTTGTGGTTCCATGCGTCACGAAGCGTTGCTCTTATTGCCCTTTTATTGGACTCGACTCGACTCTTCGTGGGGCAATCAATTCTGTTGCTCTGCGAGAGACTTGTAAATTAGTTTGAAGAATGTTGCGCAGGGGAACTTGTTCAATGTACTTCAATATGTGGAACTTATATACTCATATGAATCTATATATAGTTCCTTCAAGATATATTCCAATTTATAGCATTTTATATGTTCTATATAATTGATCTTTGAGTTGATTTGCAAACCGTTGACCTTTCTATATTGCATTCGAACTAATTTAATTCTGTCTTATTAAGTCTCAACATAATTTGATTTGAGATTAAATACAATTGATTTTTGCAGACATAAACCAAATATAATCAACGCATTGCTGTCTTTCTATCTTATCTTAAATGTCCAGCGTACTTTCGACTCTCTTCCATTATGACTGTCAGCACCTAATCGGATATAAGCTGTTATACTCATTATCAGTTACACTGGCCTCTTTAATGACTAACACTCGAAATGAAACAGTTTAGATTAATTGTTTATAGTGATCTACAAAAACTAGCCAAAATATTAGTCATAACAAAAAGAGCTAAAAATTGAAGAAATTTACTCAACTTTTAATTGTTATAAACAAAGAAAGTTGACTGATTTCTTGTGCCCACAAGTCAACGAAATTTCTAAGTAAACGAATCGTTGCTTGGGCAATATTATCAACATCGGGGATCATATAGATTAGACGACGGGTTCCCAGTGAAATGAGTCAACTTCACTTTTTTGTGACGCACTTTTGTGTTGGGAAAATCAGAGCATAACGACAGGCGTTCCTCATAAATTTGAGCACATGATTCAAGTGAGGCAGCTCAAAAAGAAAGCCCTTAACTTATTAGTTTTTCTTATCAGGCCGTGACTGATAAGCCAAGCGACCTTGCTAGGTCGTTGAGCGGAGAAAGGGTTACAAGCACAAGCAACACAGAAGGTCTGTCTAATGCAGTTCCAAGCGATGTTCGCACGTTATCAAAACAACTTGTGGCTGATAATTTTGATAAGAGGCAACACATTTTCGATTGCAAAGTACAAAATAGAAAACAAACCTCAGTCAACAACGCGCTACACTCGCGTACAAATCGGAATTGAATTCGCAAAGTGTGTGTGAACTATTATGAAATCCTCCTGCGGTTCAGGAGCGACGCCAGCACTAAGCAACGTGTGGTGCACGCTGCTGGCAAAGAAGCAGCAGAAAAGAGGGCATCATCATCATCACGTACCAATTAGACTTGAGGATTATACGACGATAATATGGCGTCAGCCGGAAACAAAATGCCTGGAATCAGTGGCGCATTATCTACAGCTAATGTCGATGGCGGGCAGAAGCGTTCAGCGAGCTCGTCGACCTCGTCCGCAGAAGCCGCAACGACGGCAGCCACCTGATGTCGCACTCGAGTGGGCAGCATCCGTTCGTGCTTCGTCCAACGTTGCCCTTGCCACTACAGCAGCTGTGACCTCTCTTAACATTAGCGTGCTCATTGTCAGCCTACGCTTTGACCCACACGCGCCACGTGACCCGCAGCTGGCGGCCGCCCTTGCCCTGACTCCGCCCGATGCGGCATGTCCAGCGACACGCGCTGACAGTCAACGTAAGTTTCATACACTTACCCAGTGCTGGCCATGTGCACTAAGAGGGCAGCTGTGAAGGGGGTTTTCTATTACGTTATAGTTTAATATTTCATAGTCAACGAAAGCTGAAGGGAGGCAGAGAGAGAGAAATAGTTGAGGGGTAAGATTGGAATATTCTATAGTGTTGATAAGGTGCAAAAGGTGCTGTGTAAGGTGCAACTTGCATATTTTCAAGTGCACTGACTTTTCTATTAAGATATTCCAATAAGTATTGGGTAATCCTACTTGAATTTAAGGAATAAGTTCGTTCGTTCGTTGAAAATCAATGAACTAGGTCGTTCATTTAGTTCAATCGTTCATTTTTTGAACTTGCTTAAAGGTGCTTCAAAAAAAAAAAAAAAAAATTTTATGAATTTATATCAGTAGTGTTGGGTAATCCTAGTTCAATTTAAGGAATAACTTCCTTCGTTCGTTTAAAATAAATAAACTAGGTCGTTCATTTAGTTCAATCGTTCATTTTTTAAACTTGCCTAAAGGTGCTTCAAAAAAAAAAAAAATGTTATGAATTTATTTCAGTAGTGCTGGGTAATCCTAGTTCAATTTGAGGAATAAGTTCGTTCGTTCGTTTAAAATCAATGAGCTAGGTCGTTCATTGAGTTTAATCGTTCATTTTATAAACTTGCTAAAAGGTGCTTCAAAAAAAAAAATTTTATGAATTTATTTCATGCAATGCTGTCATTGTAAGGAGCTATATTGCACTATATAAACAGACCTAGTTCGTTCGTTCAGTTTGGTAAATAGTTCAATTTTGTTCGTTCGTTCACGAAAGACACAACACTAATTCCAAGTCATTCTTGGGTCTATAAGTTCCTGCGCAGTTCCTCTCTCTTTTGCCGTCTGATAACCTTGAAGTGATTCGATCTCCTGACATATATAGATCCATGAGTTTTTTAGAAATGTATTTTATAAATTTTCCTCTTCGAACAGTAAGCTCGATTCAGTTTTAAGATATCTTTGTCAGTCAGCACCTTTGCCGGGCCCACTTTGACGCCTTTTTGAAGTGGTGTTATGGTTTCCTTGCCGTTCTTGCTGAAAAAGTAGCGCCCATAGTGCATTATACTGCGGTAATCGTAACCAACGCCAAAATCCTCAGTCTTTTGTAAATTGAAATTTGGTATGCGTGGCTTTTTGATATTTTCAAAGTTAATTCTAACATATTCGTCCCTATCGGCCGCGTTTTGTTGGTGCAAAAAGCCAAGCGTATGTAGTATTTCGTGTTGTATTACTGTCTTGAACAAGCATCCCTTGTCATAGTTTATCCTCATCTTGCCACGCTTGCCAAGGTACCCAACGGTGGACCAGCAGCCCGGCTTAGCGTCCTGGAATACAACCTGTGGTTCCTTCCGGTCAGTAGTGTGTCGAAATTTTATACATGTTTTCGATGATAGATCGAGCATGGCATTTTCGATCTTTGATTTAGTGAAGGCAGAAGCTATGGGGGGGAAGATTATATTATTAAAACTTATCACAGTCTTAAGTGCAACAATGACTTACTTAGATCTTCTCTAAAGCTGTATACCATTTCACTTTTAGGCCAAAAGAATCTCTTCCATTTCAAAGCATACCGAGGGCCGTTGCCTTCTAGGTAGCTCAACTGTTCTTGAGTGTATACTGTATCGTCCTTAGATATACGTGTAGTTGAAGCAGCTGAGATGCTTAGTAAAGCAAGGAAAATGTAAAGATGAAAGTGCATTTTGTCAATGGCTTCGTGCCGAGAAATACTTCTGTTTTAAATAGCGTTTAGTTCACAATTAAATGTTTGTTATAATCAATGCAATGCAAATCTATTAGTAACGGATCAGCACTAATTGGCATAAGAGGGTAGCGGGTATATAACGAGAGAGTACCTTAGATTGTTGCTTTCTTACTGTTTACTACATTGTAATATCAACAAATAAAAACAATTTTTACCAACAATATTACATAGCTCCTTTATCATTGACGCTTGGCAACACAACTTTAGCTTTGGCATCAGACAAACCTTCTCCAAGTTCTCAACCCAAAGTTCTTTCCACACATTTTGCTCAGGTTATTCCAAAGTGTAGTTCTCTTTATCAACGAGACTTTTCCCTTTGCTTATCAGCATAATTTAAACAATATTATAGGCAAATAAATGATATGACTATGAATGATATCAACTATAATCACATATAATCACGTATAGAAGTTATCAGATTTCATTGTCAAGTTCTGATTGTCAAGTTCAACTCGATCATAGATATAGACTCTGTAGATATGAGCAGAGTATCTTATCTTCGTTGAAAACTTTTTCCTTTTTTGTGCTTTTTCTTTTGCCTGCTTTGCCACTTCTTCCTTAGCACAACAGTCAAATTTATTTATGCCTAATGTTTTTGGTAGCCTATACAGCTACTCTGCACTCCATCTCTCTCTCTCTCTCTCTTTATCTCCCTCTCGCAGCTACACACACTAAATTTCCTATAACTTACGCACACACACACACATAAATCATTGTGTCCTTTCTTTTCAAGAAGGCCGCAGCTGTGGCCAAAGTTTGTGTTGAGCCACTAAATCGCCTATGCTGCTAACTCACTCACTCAGTCTCACCCCTCTCTCTTTCTCTCTCTTGCAGGTCAAATGCTGATCAAGTGGCTCATCTCAACGCTGCAGAGCAACTGCAGCATCAACTCCGCCACGGATTGCCTCAATGCGATGGTGCTGCAGTTCTGTAACAATCTCAAATATGTTGGCGTTCTCAAGCAGATCTCCAATGAGCATCCACAGCAGACACAGCAGCCGGCGGCCGCCTCAGTTGCAGTCGCAGGGAGCACAGCCGGCACAGCAACATACGACGCAACCTCAGCGGGAACAGGATACGTTAGCCGGATTTAGCGTAAGTTCAATAAACTCTCCATCCCTCGCTGACACGGGAAATTGGTCATCGAGCGGAAGCTGTCACGGCGCTGCCGGAAATGGAGCCGAGGCAGTAACTTAGTTTGCAGCGCACTGCGTCGTCGTCGGTCATTAGCTATTGATAAGCCTCAAGTTGGAGCAGCTTCCAAGCCTCATCCCCCTTCCTCCCCTTCTCTCCACTAGGCTACAAAAATGCACCGCAAAGTTGTGCCGGAAATTAGCAATTCCATTGCCAGGCAAAAATCGCAATGCACTTTCATTTGCCCCCAGCTGTCACTTGCAGTAGTTGTGCCACTACGTACTACCCCTCCCCCTCCCCCTCTCTCTGTGTTTCCTGTCCTGCTCCCACGTGTCCAGCTGAAGAGCCTGCAAGTGTCAGAACTTGTTAAAACTTTGCCGTCAACTCAAATTCTCAGCTGAAACTGACGCTCAGCAGTTGCTGCTAAATTATGAAAGAGATGAAAATATGCAAAAGGGGCGGTGGGCGTGGCAATTGCAGCCGCTGCAACTGCAAGTGCTTGTGATCCATGACCTTAAAAGACTATTTCATTTATTTGCTAATATTTATTCCATCTCGAACTAAACAAATCAAAGTTGTCACCTCAACTTGTTCTTCTCGCTTCCTTCCACTCCTCTCATCTCTTCCCTCTCCCCTTCAGCTAATGTTAAGTGTTATTCGGACATTACAAACGTCCTGCAAATAATCAAGCAGCCACTCTTCATCGTCGTCGTCGTCTATGGGCACAAATTAGTTTAGGCCAAAAGTTTTAGCCACAGCAGCTTAACCTCAAATCCCTAAGAGCAAGTTCTACCAGTCAGTGAGAGAGGGAATAAGGGAGAGCGAGAGCGTTAAGTGATTTTCTATGTGATGATACTTGAGCTCTTCAGATTATGATATCACAAATTTCCTTCGTCTTCTCTCTCTCTATGCCTCTCTCTTTTCGCCATTTGCCATGTCGCATGTCCGTCGTCAATGTGCGCGTCATCAAGTTTTTGGGGCAACAGGCCAGAAACAGTTGCCTAGCTTAAGCCAGCTTCAGTTTTAGCCTTACCTCGCTATCTTGCTATCTCCCTCTATCCCGCTCTGTCTCCTTCAACTTGCCCCTGCTGTGTTGTTGCAACGAGCTCATTGAAAGTTTGTGCGTTTTTATTACTTTGCGGCAAGTTCAGCGCGTTTATTATGATTCTTTTGTCTTCTATTGCGTAACAGAGAGGAGAGGGGAAGGTATGCGAGAGGCATGAAAAACTTTTGATGCGTTGCAGCATAAGCGCAATCAGTTCACTTTACAGGGTATGTAAGGAAGTAGATGGTAGAGATTAGTGATTGAATTCTAATAGATGAGTGGTAACTGAAACCTCAGATAGTTTTTTTTTTTACTGAAAGACGGCATGGATATATTGACTCTGCTGTTGATGCTGATTAAGAATATATAATGTTAGTGTACTCTATTTTCTTCTGCCTCTTATATTTTTATTTTTTATTTTTTTAGTTAGCACAAAATTATAATACCCTTCTACCTTATAGTTAGAAGTTTGTCACATTATTGAAGCTGAAAGTTTCATCGCCAATGCGCTCAATTTTCAATCTCATCCGTTATTCCATGATAGCTCAGGCTCATTTTAAAAACTTTATAAAGTTTTCTATGTTTCCTTCTTTAGAGAATGCCCCAAAAAATCGATTCATTTCTTTACTAATTCTACCTTTGATATAAAGAAGTTCTTTGTTAATTTAGTTTAATTTGTTGTATATTTATAAAAATTATTGCCAGCTCTGTCAAACTTAGTTCATTTCCCCTTTTAATTTCGCTCCTATAAAAAATCATTAATGTTGTCCAACTGCTGTCGAAATGCAATTAAAAATTGAAATTTAATTATGTGGCGTCATTGCACACTCCCAAACACACAGGCACACCCCCATTTACCATTTACTCACCCGCACCCTCCCACACACCTCGCTAATCAGTTCGAGCTGATGAGTTAAGGCAACAAAATATAGACAGAGAGATAGAAATAGAGAGAGAGAAATGACGAATCGAAATCAACCGCAACAATCAACACACACACTGAAGAGCTTATGCTGTGCGTGCGGTGTGGGCGTAAATGTTAGTTGGGGGCGTGGTCGGTCGCGTTATCGCACTTAACGCCATTTGCTCAAGTGTCTCTGCACTTTGGCGTACTCTCTGCAATTTGCATGACCTCTTGTCACATGTGCTTCAACCCCAGCCAAACTCATCCATACACTACCCTCTTGCTTCGTCCTCTCTTACTTCTTCCCTGAGTTCTACTTCACTTTCCCCATGCCGGCTTATCCCCTGGCAACTTCAAATACCAAGCTAAGCACTTGGAAAAAAGAATGCAACAATAAAACTAGAAAAATACAAAGAAAAACCCCTTTTAACCAAGTCGATTTTGATATACTCTTTAGGGTACTGGGAATCTATAGACATTTTATCATATATTATTTATAAATGAGTTCCTTAATGGGATTTATCAAGCAGTGCTAATAGGAAATCGGTTTCGTTTTAAAGGGTTTTCGAAAGGAACAGTTTAGAAAACATTATTAAGCTATTTAGGAAATGTTGAACTATCCTTAAAAGAAAAAAAATATACTTTAGATAAGATTTTTCAGCTAAATATTCTTTAAAGCAAACTGTTCTAGTTCTATATATAGAAATTGGGTGTAGCTATTTTTATTGCTCTCTCAGTCGCTTCTCGAGAAACCAAAGTTCTGGGGCTCCTGAGTTAGTTTAGTTGCACGGCTGTGCTTCTTCGACCTATAAAGAAAACTCCAACTCATAAATTTACACTTTAGCCATGCATAGCTCACCTCATAGTTGATTCGTCCCAAAAAGAAAGGTTCTTGCAACCTGTCGACTGAATCCCTAGAGTTGCTAGGGCAGAAAAGAAAAAGAAGAAAGGCAGCGGCGATGGCTTTTAAGCTTTGTCGAGAGCGAATGACGACGAAGACGGCGACGACGCACTCCAGCTGCAATTAGAAGTCAATGGGCTAATGCAGGTTTATCCAATTCTGCTTTCTCATGCACCTTTCTCCCTTTCACCCTTCTTCAGCCCTACGAGATGTACCAGTGGACGCACACAGAACAGCCAACGACGTCGTTACCCTTGACGCCTGGCAAGCTGGACAAGGTTGCTGCCTGGCCGTTCTCCAGCACGCCGGCAGGTGCAAGGCAACTGGAGCTGGTGGGCGCTGTGGCTGGCGGTGCTACTGCAGGAGCTGTTGCACAAGGTCAAGATGGTCAGTCCAAGCTGCTGCAGCAGGTGCTGCGCAAGCGTCTGCTCAATTGTGCCACGCTAGCCGAGGTGCATGCGGTGGTTAATGAGCTACTCAGCAGCGTAGATGAGCCACCAAGGCGGCCATCGAAGCGTTGCATCAATCTCAACGAGCTGCTCAACAGCAGCGAAACGACTATCTACGAGTGCAACAAGGCGGCGCCTGTGGCAGCAGCGATGGTGGAGGCCAGCAAAACCTTTGCGGATGCAGAGTGTCAAACGGATGCGGAATTTTTGGGAACATGCCAGTGTGGGAGTCAGACGGAGGAGGGGGAGTTAGTGCAGTCGGTGCAACAAGTGGAGGAGCAGTGTCCGAGGAGTGCTGCCACAGTTGCAGCGCCTCCACCGCCACCACCACCTCCTCCTCCTCCACCGCCACCGCCACTAGCATTTGGTGATGCGGCGGCACCACCACCTCCGCCACCACCACCGCCCCCACTACCACCAGCTAGCGGAAGTACACCGCCACCACCGCCGTTGCCGCCACTTGGGCTTGCACCCGGCGGCGGCGGCAATGTGCCACCTCCGCCGCCGCCGCTGAACAATCAAGCCAAGTCGGATACATTGCTCTCACCTGCTCCGCTGCCAGATCCAGCCGAGGGCAATTGGTTCCATCGCACAAGTGGTGAGTTTCCTTTCCCCTCTTCCTTGCCTGCTCTTGACTCACTTGCTCTCTCTTTCTCTCTCTCTCCTTCGCAGTACAACGCAAAAGCGCCGTCAATCCGCCCAAGCCAATGCGACCGCTCTACTGGACACGTATTGTCACCAATGTGCCGCCCGTGCCTCGTCCGCCATCGGTGGCCAATTCCACAGACAGTCAAGACAATAGCGGCAGCTCGCCCGAAGAGACACCCGTGGCTGCAGCCACACCAGCCACAACACTAATGTCGTCAGCATCAAGCTTGGTGCCTCCAGTGCCAGTTCCAGTTGTAGTACCCCCAACCAAGGAGATCTGGACAGAGATTGATGAGACGCCGCTGGACAATATCGATGAATTTACTGAGCTCTTCTCACGCCAAGCCATCGCACCGGTTAGCAAGCCGAAGGAACTGAAGCCCAAGCGGGACAAGTCCGTCAAGGTGCTCGATCCGAAGCGATCACGCAATGTGGGCATCTTTGCACGCAGTCTACACATGCCGTCCAGTGAAATAGAACATGCCATCTATCATGTGGACACGTCGGTGATCAGTTTGGAGACGCTGCAGCAGATCAGTCATATACGCGCCACAGACGAGGAACTGCAGCGCATCAAGGAGGCTGATGGCGGTGATCTTCCACTGGATTACCCCGAGCAATTCCTGCGCGACTTATCATTGATATCGATGGCCAGTGAGCGCATCTCGTGCATTGTCTTTCAGGCTGAGTTCGAGGAATCTGTCACCTTGCTGGTGCGTAAACTGGAGACAGTCTCGCAGCTCTCGCAGCAGCTGATAGAGAGCGAGGATCTTAAGCTCGTCTTCTCCATCATTCTGACGCTGGGCAACTACATGAACGGCGGCAATCGGCAGCGTGGTCAGGCCGATGGTTTCAATCTGGACATTCTGGGCAAGCTGAAGGATGTCAAGTCCAAGGAGTCGCACACAACGCTGCTGCACTTCATCGTGCGCACGTACATAGCACAGCGACGTAAGGAAGTGCTCAGTCCGTTCAACTTGAAGTTGCCCATACCAGAACCACCGGAGGTGGAACGTGCGGCACAGTTGGATTTCGATGAAGTGCAGCATCAGATCAAGGAGCTGGAAAAGAAATTGACAGGTGAGTTGAATGGCTGTGCAATGTACAATGAACAGTTGTTCATACTCTTCCCCTATTGCAGCCTGTAAGCAGACGACAGCGCTGGTGCTGAGCGCCTCCAGTGATCACCAGGAACCTTTCAAGTCGAAGGTTGAAGAGTTTACCGCTAACGCCGACAAGTCGATTGCCAAGTTGCATCAGCTGCATAGCGAGTGTCGCGATCTCTTCCTGGAGACAATGCGCTTCTATCACTTCTCCCCCAAGGGATGCACTCTTACCCTGACACAGTGTACGCCCGACCAGTTCTTCGGTTATTGGACGAATTTCACCAACGACTTTAAGGACATTTGGAAGAAGGAAATCGCAATGCTGGAAAACGAATTGTAAGCAATCTATATAAACCATTATTATTACCTTTTATTAATATTATTATTTTCGTTGCAGTAAATTGAAAAACATGAAGAAACATGCACAGGTGGAGAACCGCCTTAAGGTTTGCGCCAATGTGCCGGCGAAACGAATGTCGTACAAGGAGCGCATGGTGCTGCGGCGCAGCCAAAACTAGTTGTTAGTCGAAATTTGCTTTAGTCTTTTTAGTTTAAGCATTACATTAATAAAACTCAAAGAAAATCCCTCGCAATATTCGGCTTTATTAAAATTTTTATTTAAATCGTCTAAAAACTAAAAAAATACCAAAAATACTCACTCTTTTGTAGCGCTTAAATTTGTGCACAACTTTACAACACTGCCGGCACACCGTCATTCGAAATGTTCCTCACTCAAAAAGTAAAAATGTACCAAAAAATTTCCCTACTCACTATTGGCGCTTAATTCAGTACACCACTTTGCAACACTGCAAGCAGCAGCTGCTTTTCGCACACATATCGACAGACCGCCACAGTTTATCGATTGTCCAAATTGAGTAAACAAGCAAGTGGCTACCAAACTGGCACGCCGTATTACAATAAACGTAAACATTGCACAAATACAACATGTCGCATCCGAACACAACGCGGCGCAAGCATGTGCTCAAGGAGATGATGGAGGATGATTACTCGCTGCCCACCGAACAACAGCAGATTGTACGTGTGGTCAGCAGTCGCGGCAACAATTTACACGAAGTCGAAGCAGCGGCTGAGGAAGCGGATAAATTTCTGGGTGAGCTCAGGCAGCGGAGGTAGCAAGTTAATTGATGATACTGATTTATTCTTTCCCTTGTCAACTTGCAGTTTCAATGCCCAACAAATTTCGCAAGAATGTTTGGGTAAAACGCGGCGATTTCATACTGATCGAACCCATCGAGGAGGGCGACAAGGTGAAGGCAGAAATATGCAAAATCCTAACGCCAGAGCACATTAAAGAGTACACCAAGGCAGGCATTTGGCCGGAACGCTTTGCCAAGAGCAAAGCAACGACGCCGGAGACGACAAACAATGAGAATGATGATTCCAACAGCGACTCGGACGATTCGCTGCCTCCGAACACTAATCGCCCCGTGAACGCGCGAGACAATGAGACGGACACGGAGGACGATGATGATGACGATACGGAGAGCAGCGAAGAAGAAGACTGAGTTGGCCGATTGCATTTGGATTGTGCATTACAAAAGTTAAGCTATGTATATTTATAACGAATTGTTTTTCCTCTCTTAATTGTTGTAACAAAAAAGTTGTGTCTTTTTACTACGCATACATTAAAGCAAAGAAAGAGAACCACGTTAATTGTTGTTGTTGCTGTTGCCTGCTCCCGCTGCTGCTGCTGCTGCTGTTGGAACCAAAATGCCTGCGAAAAGCCACAAAAGCTTAAGAATATAATGCGCGATCGCTGAGATCTCTTGAAAGCGTTTCGAGTGCCAGTTGCTTGATTCGTCTACTGCTCCTGCTGCTGTTGGTGCTGGTCCTGCGGTGCGTCACAGATTGCAATGTTCTCCTTCAGCTCATCATCGTGCTCAGTCTCTGCCAGCTGCTGCTGCTGCTGATCTGTCTGAATTTTGGGCGTGTCGAGTGCATCGTGCTTGGATTCCAGTGCCAATGTTGATGGTCTAGGCTTGGTAAAGGGAAAGTTGCTCAGGTCCTCGAGCTGCGGCGTGTGCACAGCAATCAGATCCGTTTGCGTTGCGCTGCTGTCGCGTGGCTCCGTTGCGTTGCTACCTTCAGACTCTTCGGGATCGGAGCTACTATTGATTTGCTTCTTCAGTGCATCCTGCGGCAAATTGCACACCATGGTCAGGCAATTGACAATGGTGCCAATGGAACTCTGCAGTTGCTGCACCTGATCTGTCAGCATTGTGCAACGCTTGGCCAGATCATTGACCACAGCTGTCGAGTTCTGATCGAGGCACAGTTGACCCTGTGCCTGACTGCCTTCACTTGCGCCAATTGCATCCTCCGCGGTTGTACCATTGCTCGGTTCGCCGCCAGCTCGTGCATCGACGCCCTGCATGGTGGACACCTTCTTCCACAGCGCATTGATGGCCTGCATCTGTAGCTGTTGAATCTTGCGCTCGTTCTGCAGCTGCGCCTTGGTCAGCATCATGTCCTTGTTAAGTTTGCTGTGAAGAACAGGAACAGGAATGAATGTTTTGAACCCAGCTCCTGCTGCTGCACTTACTCAATGTACTCGTGCGTGCGCTGCTTGTGCAGCTTCTCGGCAATGTCCTTGGTTTTCTTACGCGTATGATAGCCGCGCCACATCTTCTGTATGGTCACCGCCGAGGACTCAGTCACGTGCTCAATCAGCCGATCTGTGCAGTTGAGATTGTTGTTCTCCAATTGCTGCTGCTGCTGCTGTTGCGCCCGCTGTGCAGCCATTTTCCTGATGGTCTTCAGCTTCTCAATGTTGATCTGCTCGCCATCATCATCGGTACTAAAGCCGCCGCCATCGGTTGCGCTGCTGTTCACGCACTGCGCTGGCGGCACGATGGGCTGTTGCTGCTGCTGCTGCAGCTTGTCTTGCGTCTTGCGCGGACTGCTTGTGGGGCTCTGCATGCGTCGCAATTGTGGACTACGCGTGCGTGGTAAGTTCAACTTGTTGTCTTCAATTAGATACAAATCAACGGGAGTTATAAAAGTTACTCGGAATTTTGATGAATACAAATTGATGGCTACCTTTGTTTTTGTTGCCTTTGGATTTGTGTAGTTGCGCTGCATTGAGCGCCGTCGTCACGGTCATGCGTTGGGCAACAGCGGCGGGGCAAACATCGGGACTCATCAGCGTCTCCGGCACAGGCACCATTTTGGAGGCAGCAGCCAATGGCCCGCCCGATGGCGTTTGACCAATGAAAGTTTGTTCTGCGGAGAGAGGAGAGATAATCAGTGAGAGATTCCGAGCTGAGTAGAGCATCTCATGCCTACCGTTGTAGGGATTTGGCGTTATGTTGCGAGGTGTTGACTCCGTGGAGTTGTACGTCTTGGTGGTCACGCTGCTGGACAAGCCGGAGAGACTGGCCAGCGAGAAACTGTCGCCATCGTTCTTGATGTTCTCAATCAACGATGTGCTCATCTGCAGCGCATGATTAACGATGCCATTGTCGCTGCTGATGCTATTGTTGCTGCTGTTCCCATGATAACTGTTGGCCATGGATTCCGGCGAACCTTGCCGGCCACTGAGGCGTGAAACTAAAGAAGAAAATGGAGTAGTGAAGATTGAAAGAAAGGTGAGAGATGCATGTGGTACGTACATCGCGGCGACTGTATGCGACTTGTGGGTTTCTTGCGATGCGACGACGGCGATGTGCTGGCCGAGCTGTTGGCATTGTCCATGATCTCCTCCTGCAGCTGTCGCTGATGATGCTGCGCCTTGCTGAGTATCAAACGCAGCTTACGATCGTTTTCATTCTCCAGCGCTTCGCCCACCAGTGGGCAAGCGGAGCTCAAGTACTTCGCAAGCGCGGCCTGTTCACCAACACGAAATTGTCGTCCACGTCCCTGGCTGTACAGCCACTCCGCCTTCAAGCTCTCGATGGGATTGACAACATAACCATCAATGAACTTCAAACTCATGCACCAGTTCAGCACAAAGGGACGATAATCAAAGCCGCTAGAGAGTAGAAATGGATAACTGAGAGGAACAAGGAGGAACCTCACTTGGTTGCACTTACTCCGTGCTATTTGGTCCCATCGTCATGATAACACATGGATTCTCCATTATGGAGAGACTCAGCAGATTGCTAAGGTGCGAGAGCGTGCAAATCTCGTTCAAATCGTTGATGTTATTCTTGGCCAGCGTGAGAGTCTCCAGCGAGGTGGGCAAATACTTGTCGCACTGACGCAGATGCGTCAATCGATTCCCATGTAAATTGAGTTCGCGCAGCGATCGCAAATAGGATACATCCGATATGCTGCCAATGCTATTCTCCGCCAGATTCAGCACCTCTAGCTTCAAATTCGTATTGAGATGTTCAATGGTTTTGATGTTGTTGCCCTCCAGATTGAGCACGCGCAGGTGCACACACTCCTTGAGTCCCTCAATTGAGAGGATGCCATTGAAGGAGAGATTCAGCTCCCGCAGGCAGTGCAGGCGACAGATGCCATACATACGCAGCAATTGGTTTTTGCTCAGCGACAACTGGAAGGAGCAGAAGACACAGAGGGGAGTCAAAAGGAGCACAGGAAACCAATGCCATTGTCCACTCACCGTTTCGATCTTCAGATACGAGTCGATGTTGTCAATCTTCTGCAGCTCATTCTCGTCCAAGATGAGTTTACGTATGTTCTGTGCATCGTCCTGTTTTGGCACCTTTTTCAGCTGCTGCTTGGAGAGATTAAGCGTCTGCTTCTCACTTCTCTCGTCGTCGCCTGTAAACAAAGTGGACGATGAAGTCATCAGCAGTTCGCTGCGCATCGTGTGGCAGGGGTGCCACTGCTGCTGGCGCCCGTCGTCGTTGTGGTTGAGTTGCCACCGACGACCCACCCTCAAAGTAGGCTGCGAATTGCAATGCACGCAAGACGCAGCAGCGACAGCGGCACCGCACACGCCACAACCAACCAAGACAGCAGCAGAGTTTAGTTCATGATGCGCCCATAAACAGAGGCGACACTTTTGTACACTTACCGCTCATTTTATAGCCTAGGAAATTCCTTCAGTTGTTAACTAACACCACAGCTCAGCCAATTGGCTGCTTTCATTGGCGTCCACAACGAAAAATCAATGTTTGGGAATGCGAGTGCCCCCCTCCATTTGAAACCAGGGATGCAATTACGTTTGCAGAACTGTTAAATAACAGCGCATCAAAAATGCCGAATGCCCGCAGCAATAGAAGAGCAAAAACAATTGTTATATTTCTATATTAAATCTTATTAATATCAAATGTTTATTACATTATTTTAGTCTTATAAATCTTTATTTCTAAACATTTCAACACTGTACAGAACTCGTAATTTACATTATATGCGTTTGGTATTTTTGGTATTTGGCATTTTATGCACAGCAGGTCACACTGCATTGTTTTTCTGTGTTTAAAAAAGATAAAACACCTTTTAGTGTTTTTGTGTTTATTTGAGTGTTTTTTTGTATGTAAAGAAAATATATAAAGCAAACAAAGTAAAATATTGTTGTATTTCAAATTGCCTTCAAAGTTGCACCACTGGATCATCAGCCGACTGATAGACCTTGCTCACCTGGAGCGGCACACGTTCCAGCTCTTCAATCAACGACATTTCCTCCTTTAAATTATTCAAATACATACGTTGTATGCGTCGTATCATGGGCGAAATAACCTTGGAGCTAATCATATCTTCGGCACTTACTGAAAAACGCGGTTTATTCGACTTATCTGTGTTCACATTGGCCGTTGCCAAGACTTCTTCTGCCTTGTTAATCGCCTTGGCCAACATCAGTTCGCTACGAGAAGTAGCAGACGACTTGTCCAGCTTGTTGGACGAGGACAAGTCGGATAAGTGCAGCGAGGGTAACTTCAGTTTTGGCTTCGGATCCATGACCACCTTCTCGTTTAAGTCTTCCATGTTCGTAATGGATTTACGAATGAACTCCTGCATCTCAATCTGTGAACGCACCATGGCACGCAACTCCTCGCCGCTCTTGCCACTGATCACGGTCTTCGCCGATGGCATCGTCGATGAGGAACTGGCCGAGCTTTGGCTCTCCTTCTGGGCGAACTTCGCGCAGAAACGTTGATTCATTTCCTGGCACTGTTTGCGTGCCGAAGCGAGCAATGCGTTAGTCGACTTTGGTGTCTCAGGCACCAGTGCCTGACAGCTACGCTCGTTGTGATGCTTCTGCTGCCGCTGCGACTCCCGTTGCAGCTTCATAGGCTCCGGCGGCGGTGGAAACCGATACGACAACTTGTCGTGACCGTCGCTGTCATCCTTACTGGAGGACCGCCCAAAATTCGCATTCTTGTAGATCATTCGATCCGCATCCTTGTTATCGTATCCTTCCTTGGCCCAGTTAGATGTTTTATGCGATTTCGCCGAATAGTCGGTGTACAGACAGCATGTGGGCGACAAGTATTTGGAGTCGAGCTGACAGAGCAGTTCCTCGGTGCCCATTTTAGAGTCATCCAGGCAGCGACAGTTGTACGGGCAGCCGATGTTCTCGTCGCGCAACGATTGCGCGGGTGACTTTCCTCGTCCTCGAGGTGGTGGCGGTGGTGGTGACTTTCCTCGTGGCATCTTCGCTTTGTTAGGCGGCGAAAGTGGGCGCTGTTGTTTCTGCAGCATCGCGTCCTTGCGATGCACACAGGCCTGTGCGATCTGCTGGCGTGTAGCGTGTGCTGGCTTTTGTTTCTCACAACGTCGCTGTCCATCCCCACCGCCACTGAGCGGTGGCTTCATATATGCCTCATAATACCGCGACTTGGATATCTCGCTATGGTCATCGCGTTGCTTGCGTCGGCACGTCTCGATGTATTCCTTACCTTGTTTTGCCTGCATGGACTCGGAGATTTAACTTGGAATTAGCTTGGAATGAGAGAATGAGAGACAAAAGACCCACCGGTGCATGTTTATAGTGGCATCGCTGCTTGTTACAGCAATGCCTGCGCTTCTCCTCTGCATGATTTCTACTATAGGAATCCATTTTAACAATTTTTAAATAATAAATATAATATAATAAATATATTTTTTTTTAAGTTTTTGAAGAGTTCAACACGACTCTCAATGCTGAAACTGATTGTTTTTTTGTCGAATGGCAGAGATTAGAAGTTCATGGCCTTTCAGATTTATCTAGAATTAGTAACAAAATATTGTAGAATTTTTTAGTTTTTTTTTTAAATGTCCGAAATCCATCAAGAAGTCAGAAATTTCTTTTGGAACTTCGCATGTTTTTGTAGATAGAAGGGGAGGATCAGCGACAAGTATACCAATATATATTTACTTTGTGATGTCTGCCACGCCTCCTTCTGCCTACGTTAACCCTTTAAAGGCAATTTCAATGTTCGAAGAATATAGAAACCTGTAAAATATTTTTTAAATCATTCTGAATTTGAACCTTTTTCCGCTTCCCTTTCTCTTCTCTTTCAAACATGCAGTGCCAAGCTACTCGAAGCTCCTTCGTCACTTGAAGCTCCTCTTCCTACTTCACTGGCATCATAAAGTCCTGTTCCATTACCTGCGCCATCATCATAATTAAAACGGTCTGCTAAGTTGCCCACACTAGGCAGGCGATTAACAAGTTCCGGAACCAGTTGAGGCGCTGCAAAGGATTGCAGAGAGAGCGCGCTCTCATTTCTTCTACTCTCTCTGTCGCTCTCTCTCTCTCTCTGTACACCACTTTCGCTGTGCTTGCTCGCAGCGCAGCTGGCGTTGGCCTCAGTCTTTTGCTAGCTTTCAACGTTGTCGGTTGTCAAACGTATTCAAGTTTTGGAGCTGCTCGAGTCCGTTTTTGCTGCTGCTGCTACTGCCGTCGTCGCTGCTGTTCTTGTTGTTGTTGTTACTACTGTCGTTGTCGTTGTCGTTGTTGCTGTTGTCGCCTGCTGCTGCCCGTTGCTGCCACTTTGTGTGTGTTGCACGTCGTTGCTCTCCCCAAACCTTCCCTACCGCCCAGCTCCTGCTACAGCTCCTGCTCCAGCTGCGAAGCAGCAGCAGCAAACGTGCCGCGAACGCGTGTGTCTGCTGCGCCTAGGCTATCTCACAGTGCCACAGCCACAGCCTGTGCCTGTGACTGTCCGTGTGAGTGCGTCGCGTCGTCGTTCCTCTCTATGTGTATACAGTTCTACTACGACGTGCCTCTGGCTCTGTCTGTGTGTGTGCGCGAGTGTTGAAGGCAGAGGCAGGCAGGCAGTCAGCATGGGCCGAGAAAAACGTTGCATACTTTCGGGCGCAACGTAAAATTCACCTGAACACAATTCGAACCAAGGCAGAGCAGAAACACACAGAAAATACGCACGTTGGTGCCCCCCAATCAATAGCGACAAAATGGAAATCGAAATGGAAATGCAAATGGAATGTGTGTGAGAATTAAGAAACCCCCAATAATAATTGCCTGCGAGTGCTTAAATAGAAAACGAGAACGTCGAGCAACGAAACGAAGCGTTGCGTATCGAAACGAGCAGCAACAAAAATGCAGGCTGGCCGAGGCAACGAGGCTGAAATACAAATCTGACATTGGCAGCAATACACGTACACGCACACGAACTCACACTTACAGACAGAGACACACGAACACACACACACACACATACACACGTGCAGAAGGCGACAACAGTCAAAATTTTCGGCCGATGAATGAACTGACATAAAACTTGACGAGCCAAGCAGTGCGGAAGAAGAAGCAGCACGCACACACACTTACACACACACACACACACAAGCACACGCACAACACACCCACACACACACGCGCGCAGCGAGAACATTTAAAAGCATATAAAAACGGGCATTTTCATAGATTTCTCAGTGCGCCCTTGTCAAGGAAATAGAAAACGAAACCCAAAACGAAATCGCAAAATAGAAATAGAAACGAAGAAAAGCAAAAGGAATTTGCCAACAAAATTTTTGGAACGTGCCGCGCATTTGCTGAACAGCAGCTGCGAATCAAATTGAAACAAAACTAAGGTGGGTCAAGTGCAAATAAAAAACAAAAAAGAGAACAGTACAAAAGAGAAGAAGAGAAGAAGAAGCAGAGGCGAAATGTATAAAAAACGAGCTCACGAATTTTTATTTAACTAGTTTCACACACGAAATGCGCGAACGCCTCCCACAAAAAGAAATTCATAGCACGCTTTGCTGCGCTGTTGTTCGTGCTGCTGCTGCTCTTGTTGTTGTTGTTGTTGTTGTTGTTGAGCTGAGCCCAAAAATAGAGCAACGATTACATGGCACACACACACACGCAGACGTATGCAAATACATATGCAGCATAAATCATTATGTTTTGGACAGCCCAAAATTGTGTAGCCAAATGTCAATATAACACTTTCACAGCGGAGAGGAGAGGGAAGGGGGAGGGGAAGGAGAAGGGGTCTGTACATAGAGGGCCAGCCCCAACGTGTTTTCTAACAAACAAAATGCTCACACACACGGAAAGAGAGCGAGAGAGAAGGACAAGGGGAGAAGGAGAGAAGAAGGGGGGGAAGAAAGAGAGAGACATAAGTACAGGAAGTGACAGGCGGCCAGGCAGGGGAGGAGAGGGGGGGGAGCAGGGCAACCTCCTGCTGCTATCTGCAGCAATTTTACTTCCTTGAAATCCTTTGCCAGCAGCAGCAGCTGCCACTTTCGCTCTCTCTATCTCTCTCTCTCTTTCCTTCTCTCTCTGTTTGCTTAGTATGCTGCGCTCTCTCTCACTGTTCGCTCTTTCTCTCTCTCGCTCTCTACGCAGTCGCCACAGTTCGCACGCTGCTGGTTCCAGTTCACAGTTCGCTTGGCTCATTTGTTTATTTTTAGTTGCTGTCATAGAAGCTCACACACACATACACACACACACACACACATACACACACACACACACCTGCACCTTCACTCGCTTACAATTAACTTGCAGTTAGCGCAGTTTCCCAGCATTATTAATAGCCCGTTTTGGCCTGGCTTAGCCTGAGCCTGAGCCTGCCCTGCCCTGCCCTGTGCCTGCCCTGGCAGACAACGACAGCCACAACGAAATCAGCTATGAAACTGGTTCAAGGTCGTCGTCGCCAATACCGTTAGGCGAGGTTGTTGCACCACGAAAACGCTGCCACTGCTACTGCTGCACCATCGAAAACACCCGCCGCGGCACCAGCAGGCTTTGCCCAGGGGCAGGAGAGGGAGCAAGCGGGGCAGGCACTATTGGGGCTTGCGTGTCGTCCATGACATGACGAGGCTCACGTGTCAGGGGAGTACTAAGCGGGGGGAGGAGGGGAGCCAGGCAAACGAAGGTGTTCATTTTGGAGAGACGCGCATAAACACATAAAACAATGATATGCATAGCATATACACACACACACACGCACACACACACACACACTCCCGCCTCCACTCCCTTTCGCTCTCACACACACACACACTCTCAACTGGCGCCCGCTAAATATCCCTGCAGGAGCTTACGTAAGCGCCCACCCCGCCCACCTACGCTCGCTCAGCGTCGCTACCATAATTATTTCTAAACACCTTTTATTTTCGGGCCAGAAATTAACCCCAAGTTGCCCGAGCCGCTAATAGATATGTCAGGCATACAAGCCTCCCTCAGGTGGGAGTAGGAATCACGCCGGAGTTATAAATTCCACATGAAATTTTTAATGAACATTTTCTTTATTTATGCGAACTACGAGTACATCATTGTAAGGGGTCATGCGTGGGGTTAAAAACGTATAAAATATAATTTACAAGAAAGACAGTCAACCTTGGAAATTGTTTCTCATCCGTATCTTATTAGGAGAAGTAACTATTGCGCTGCACACGCATACCTGAGTTCTGGGCGGGCGCTATTCTAGGACTTGGCTGACTGCAACCCATCTGGTGCTCTTCCTGCAGCATGTTCAGCCTGTCCCTGGGATGTTCCGGCTTGCGACTCTGTATTGAGGATCTCGGATGAGGTGTGCGATAAAACTCAGTGTTGCGTCGACATGGATATAGCTCGCAGTTTACCTGAAAGAAGGGCAGTAACATTGACCATACTAATTAATGAAAGCTGAAAGAAAGGTACGCCGAAGGTTCAATACTCTTGCAGGCTATTAAATCTTCAGATCGTTCCTAAACTAGTGATATATAATGGTGCAGAGTTGAATGGAAGGAATGGATATTTTCAATGTCAATTTGATTGACACTAATTAGAAAAGTTAGTCCTAAAACCAAAACTAGTCTTCATATAATTGCGGCCTATTGATCCTATGGCAGCTATTTGTTATAGTGTCTGATCCGGTTCATTCTATTTTATTTACAGTGTAGAGCAAATACAATAGAAGCATGTGTACCAAGTTTCATTTGAATATCTATAACACTGAGAGACTAGTCTGCTTTGCAACCAACAGACGACAGACAAGACTAAATCGACTCGCTTAGTGATATAGATTCAGATTATGTGTGCTTCATACCCACTTTAATTTATTTGAAGGCAACTTACAAATTTAGGATTCATGTTCGTATAAAACTTAAATAAAGTTGAATGGTTTTTAAAGTGTTTTCTTTAATTGGTCCGAATCTCGTTTTTGAATTTTTAAATAGAAAAATAGTTTTGTGTTCCAAAAATATACAAAAGATCTGATTTGCTCTACAAATATTTCCAAATAAGTAAATTTGATTATTCGAAATGAAACTAAAATAGCAAAGCTCACTTTATGAGCCACAAAATTTATAACAGTTAAAATTAAGATTAATATATTATTTATTTCAATTACATTAGATAAAAATGAGATTAATTTAGTATTAATTTCAGTTATATTGGCATTTATAGTGATTTAAGAACTGAAAAATATGTAGTATGCATTTTTAATTATCTACGGCATATTAAGCTTTTTGAGAGAATAAAACCAAAGTGAAATGAATATGTAAAGCATTCAGTCTCAAAGGTTTTTTTCTTTTCGAAGAGCCAAAGAGATTTGCCTGCTGGTTTTATAAGGCCTGTGGCTATTAGCCCAATTTATTTCAGTCCCAGTCCCCTCACCTCCTTCCCCTCTAACGTTGTCGCATTCATTTGGCAGCGTCAATTTGTGTGTCGCATTAATTTCGCAGTTTGGCGTAATTATTGCAAAAGCGAAAGGCAAAAGAAAAGAGAGAAGAGCAGAGGAAAGAGGAGAAGAGGGGAGGGGAAACGAAGGCAGCTATAATTATGCATTATGCTATGGGGACATCTGCTGAGGTTGAGCTTGTTTTTTGGGGCCAGAGTTGGCACTTGCATTGGGGCGCAAATAGAGCGCGCCGCAAAGTATGCTGCATTTTAATTGAATGGCGCAAATGGCTGCGCGACCCGGAACCGTCAACGGAAACGGAAGCCAATGAAGTCACAGCCAGCAGCATAAGCACAAGGTACCGACCACTGCTGGCTCTGTCCCTTATGCCACATGGCGGCACCTCTGCCCTCTCCTGGCTCTGCTCTGCTTGTCTGCTAATGAAATATTCATTTGTAATCGATAATTCCGCACAGGGCGAAATCGGGCAGCATAATAAGCAGCGCGCTAAGCCCGCCTCACCTCGTACCCCTCTGCTGCCCCTCTCCTGCCCTGCCTAGTTGAGTTCCTGCCCCAATCCGCGTTGCAGCCGCATTGAACGTCGCCAACAAGAATTGAGGACGAGAGTCAAGTTGTCTGCAGCCAGACACACAGGTCTGCTAGATGACCTACCCGATTCCCCCGGCTCCAGTAGCGAAACTATGCGAGAAGGAATCCAAATATTTTAGACGAAATTTATACGCAACTTGCGGGGCAAGTCGCGTCGTCCAGCGGCATAAATCGCGCAGCTTATGCTGCCCCATTGGACACGTGGCGCAGCGATGATAAGTGGATGTGGCACGACTGCTGCGCGCTGCAGCCTCACATCGACAGGGGCCATAAACGAGAGGCTCCTCAAAATGCAAATTCCGAAATTGGGAAAAACTGAATATATATTCTTATTGTGTGCAAATTGGACCAATATACATATAGTAATGAGGATCGATTTATGAAGCCTTAATCTTTAGATTTATTTATCAAATTGAATGAGTATCGAATTGCATGAGTATTAAATAAGTAACTCAATTCACTAACTCACTAACTATGATCGATGTTTAAGGATTTTTTATTAGCCCAAATATTTCACATAACATATATACTTTACTTACTATATTTTTCTGTATATGATACTCTCCAAAGTCAATATAGAAATTATAAAAAATAGTAAAAACGGCATAATATATATTTTAAATATTTTGCTAGCTCTTTAACTCATTATATCTAATAGATATTGGGATAAAACATGCAACTTATTTTTTGAATTTTTACCTTATTTTTTTGCCCCATAAAAACCTAGTAGTTTTGGGGTTATTTAATAAATTTATAAATAATAATCTTTCAAGTTTTAATAAGCTTAAATACTAAACAAGAGAGTCCACTCTATTTACTTTCTAAATATCCATATTTAAATTCTTAAAAACCTTAACATTGAACTACTTTAAGAAACAATAAATCCTCTTGAAACAAAAAACCCAACAAAGCAAAGCTTCTGGAGCAATAAAAAATGGTTTGCTAACATTTATTGTCTGGCTTCATTGGTCGTTGCAAGATTTGTCGATATTAATATGGAGAGTCCTTTACTTATCTCCTTCTTCTTCTTCTTCTTCTTCGGTTGCTTAGCCATTAGAAATTCTATTAAAAGTTATTTACTGGGCAACTTTCGGTCCATTGAATGCGACAAAGCACAAACACAAACAGAGACACACTCGCACACACACACGCACACGCAGGCAGACACAAGCATATATAGTATATTATATATGCACATGGTCGACCATAAGGTCGACTTGAACAAAAGGAAGTAGGCAGCGGGCATTGTCTATGCATGTTCATAAATAAGAAATGCAGAAACGTTGGCACCTCCAGCGAGGAACCCCCTACTCTCCCCCTCGCCTCGGGTAACCCCTTTTACACTCAACACCCCAATCAGAGTTCAACCCTAAAACGAAGCGCACATTGACAATAAATTTGCATGCGAAGCACTTCCGCTAGGTGGCGCTTGAGTGCTAGAAGTGAAGGCAGAGTAGGGAAGGGCAAGACAATTTGAAATCGGTTTATATGCAGATGAGCATAATTGATTTCAAATGGGGGGCGTGGCTAGAGGGGCAGGTTCATTGTTTGCAGCTGAAGAGTTTAATGCCTTAAGCACGATGCCACAGGCAGATAGCGCACGTCCTCGCGCAGACGAAGGGTTGCCTGAAGCATGCGAAAGCATATTGAAGGAGGCTGCTGCTGCTGAGCTCGAGAGCAGTCAGGCAGAGCCGAGCCGAGCTGAGCTGAGCTGTCATTAGCCACTTGAGGCAGCGTTGCAGATATGCAGCCGATAACAGGCGTCGCGATAAGCAGGCAGAAAGAAGAAGGGGGGGGAGGAAGCTGCAACAGCCTCGCGCTTAAAGTGGAGCAAGGACAACGCTGGCAGTGGCAGCAACAACTTCGTATGAAAATAACGAGAGCACAATTGGTTACATTACTGAAAAGAGAGAGGGAGAGTGAGAGAAGGAGATAGAAGGGAAGGGAGATAGAGAAGAGGAAGGTGAGACGCAGAGAGACAGCAGAGAAGAGAGCACATTGGTAGAGCGGAGTGGGGGAACAGGGAGAGAGTGAAGACATATGTGCAGCAGGCAGCAGGCAGCAGGTTAACTTGTCCAGCTGCTGTTCACTGCCTGTTGTCCTGTCGAGTCCTTGTGCAACAGCAACAACAACAATTACAATTACCGCAGCAACTACAACTCGTGTGGCAACAACGGCCAGCAGGCAGGGCAGCTTCATTTGTGTCCTGATTATGACAAGTCAAGGAAATGCGGCCTGACAGCGCGCTTTTGGCAAACTGTTTGCAAATTCTCACAGGAAGCCACATTCATGCAGCCATCACACACACACTCACACACACCTCACACACACACCTTGCTGAATGCATGCCAACGTGTGTGTGTTAATTGCCTTGATGTGTGCGACACATGAAAAAAGACATTGCATACGCCCAGGGGCAGCTGAGGGAAATCAATTCGATTTCAACACACACACACACTCACACACACACGCACATTACACGCAATTCGGAATTCCGCACTCGACACATAACATCTGCTGCGAGTACACCCAATGCAGGCAATCGCAAATGAGGCATAATTAAAACACAGAGAAATCGATTTTCATTCACTTGATCGCACTGCAAATGCTCTGCCAAAGTGCTTCGCCAATGCAATTAACGCTTCTTAATGACAGCGATGTGACAATTGTGAAAGGAGTTACGATAATTGTTAGCACTCTAACTGTAATTACTATGGGTCATTGGAGGAGACTATAATCAAAGCTATTGCTGCGCTTGTGAGAGGGAACTTATTCGTGAAGAGGGTTCCTATGCGAATAGCGCTGAAATGAATCCAGCTTTATCCTTGACACACCTGTTAACATATGTGAACTGTTTACAGAAATAATTTCAGTTTATTTTCTATTTAATTATAGGGTTTTGGCGACCTTTGTCGTTAATACGCATAGTTGCTGGATCGAAGTCAAAATAAAGACAAATTGTTTTATTTATTATTATTTCTCTCCGGTAACCGAAATAATATCGGAAATAATAAGAAATAAAACAATTGTCTTTATTTTGACTTCGAGCCAGGAACTATGCGTATTTTATATTTAAGCAATAATTTTTAATTGAGAGTTATCTTACATTATTTGTTATGTATTTGCTTAATTCTAAAATTCTTTACAATATTCTCGACACATTTACAATTTGCTTTGGTTCTTTCTAAGTTATTTTTTTAATTTTACTTTTGTTTTTATAGCCAAGAAATTATTTAAGCAATGTTGAATTTTTCTCCAACCATATTCTATCAAAGTCTTTTTCCACCAAATAAAAGAACTAATTATGAATTAATTACATTTAATTTAAATTTATATACAATTTAAATATTTTCTTTTAATTTTAAACATAATTAATACAAGCTAACTCTACTTATACTTATTTTACTTTAACTTTTCATTTTAGTCAGTCGAATTAATAATACTCTGAATTAATAAGGAAATAAATAAATAATCGTATTCCAAGCTTTGATTTCTTTAAATCTGCCCTATCAGTTTCAAACTCTTTCACTTAACTAAGCAGCCCCAATTTCAATGAGAAGGCGCTAAAGTGCTGACTTGTTACTGAGTTCACGACAATGTCGCGGCACACATGGCGTATGAATGACATTACAAATCAAATTACCTTTAAGGGGGCTATGTGCGCACATGGGCATAGACAAAGTACTATGGGCAGAGGGGAAAGGCTCTAATGAGCGCTGGTGTTCGTAGGAGAGGTTGTAGAAAGTTATCACTGTACCTGATGGCGCATTACTTTGCTTATTGCAGACGCAACGAGAAGACAAGCAAGAAGAAGGGAGTGAGCAAAAAGACGTGCGCCAAAGAGTGTTAGAGATTGCTACGTGTGTAGACGGAAGGGAAACGGAAACGGAGTTGGAGACGAAGAAGCGCCGCCCCGCCCAAATATTTTCCACGCCCAGGCCACGGCAACGGTGATGTGGGACACATCCCGCAACGGGCGATGCAACAACCCCAACGTTATATACCGTCTGTATCTGATCTATATGGCACGGACGAGATAGAACTGCTGCTGGACGAGATACGTGAGCTGGAGCTGGAGCCGGCTGTCTGCTGTCAGCTGGACGATGAGCAGGACTTTGAAATAGCTGGCAGCAGGGCCGGCGAGCTCTCGCTCAGCCTAGAATCGCCATTGGGCACGTGCACCTCGTGGGACTCGCACGCCAACTACAAACAGCAACAGCAAACCCCCCTGCCCTGGGGCGTTGCCCTACACTGTGATCCGCAACACTTGAAAACGCCTACAGGGATTGTGCGCATACTATTGGTGGTGAGTGTGTGTAAATGACAGATATCTCCCTACTCAAATCTCTACAAGATTCTCCGTGTTCTTTCTGCAGTTATCCTCGGCCGTCTGTCTGGCCTGCGAATGCTCCGCGGGCACCGTTCAGGTGGGCCTCTTTCTACTGCCACTCATCGGGCGCCTCAGGCTGATGGTCTTCTGTGCGCTCTTCTCGCTACTCATCACATGCCTCATGATCTTTCTCGATATATCGCACATAGCGCTAATGTTTCCATTCAACTGGACGAAAGTGGTAAGAAAGAAAGAAGAAAAGATCTATGCTTGATTTCGTTAATCTAAAAAACAATTCTTTGTTTTTTTTAAATTTATTTTAATATTAATCATCTCCTTCTTCCTCTCCTCAGAACACGTGGATGTACCTGAGCATTGGTTTAATATTTATTTTGAGCTCCACGCTGCTCGTCCACATGGTGCTCTATGCGACGGAATACACATGGGTATCAAAGCACTCCAGAGACACGCTGCTGGCGACAGGCGTAAGTAACAGGCCCTTGTACCTTATATACTGTACACTCTTATTCACTCCCTTCCTCTTCCCCCAGCTGATAGGCTACCTTTGCGCCTTGGAGGCTCTACTACTCTCCGGCATTGCCTCATGGCCCTGGTCGCAGTACCGCCAAGTGCCTGACGATGCCAGCGAGTTGTTCATTGAGGATCGCGAGATGACGCCGATGAGTCCAATTAATAGCACCGATCTGCAGCTGCAGCCGGGCTCAGAGACTGGGCACAGCCTCGGGCCGTATCACCAGCAGGGCCAGAGCAATGGCAATGCGACGGCGTCCGATGCCTATAACCAACAACAATCGTCCTATAATCAAAAGCCTTATATACCTGGTAAGCAGGGAAGCACTTGCTTCCGCTTCTTTTACTTCTTCTTTATCGTACTAAGCCACCTTGTGTCTTTCTTTCCAGCCAAACGACCCAATGAGCTGAACCAGCGCCCCACATTGGGTCACACACAAACCGCACGCATCAAACCCAATCAGCGATATCGCGAGGGCTATCACTACCAACCGGTTGCGTCAACGTCCCGCCAGAGTCCCACATTCGTCGTAGGCGATGATCTGGGTGCCGGTCCATCCACATCCCGTTCCAATGATAATTCTAGTGCGTGATAGTTTTTATTCCTCAACGACAACAGCAACAACAAAATGAAATTTATATGAAAAGCAAAAGAAAAATCCAGTAAGAAAAACCTGGAAAACTTTTTGTCCACTAAAGAAACAAACAAACAAAATTTCAGCGATAGATAAAGTTGAGGTTGCATTCTAAGGTCAATGTAATGCAAAGAAAACAAGAAACCAAAATATGAAAAGAAAAGAAAAAAACAAAAAACGTAAACAAATTGTTGATTAGTTTAAACAAAAGAAAGCAAAACTCGTCGATAACGAAACAAAACCGCAAGCAACAACAATAATAAATTTAATATCTGTATGGGTGTGTGTAAAACAACTTTAAAGAATTTAAACCGCAATGAGAACATGAGAAATGTATGGAGAAGGAAAGAAGAAAAGGATTAGAAGCCGGAAAGTAACCCCTTAAGTTAGAGAGTCCCGTAAAATTGTCGGCTAGGACGCGATGCATGAAGAAAACAACATTTGGTTAGTTGTACAAAATTTAATGTTAGACAAACAATATTAAACACGATCAAAAAAACGAAAAAGAACAAAAGAAAAGAAAACTAGGCCTAATTTGAATGGGGAAAATTTGAAACAAAACAATTGGCAATGCTTTGGGCCAATTGCACAAACCGAACACGAAGAGAAAGAAAATTCACAAACATTTTTGACAATTCGAATGCAAATTAGGAGAAATATTAATTATGGTACATGGCAGAGAATCGCGCGAATCGCATGAGAAAGGCAGGAAATGGAAATCAACTTGTTATAAACGTAGTTTTGCTTATTTTTTAATAAAAACAATAATTCAAGAAAACACCAAACAAGAATTAAAACTTGTAAATTTTTCTTTATTTTTAATTGCCGACAGAAAAACGAAATGTAAAATTGTTTAAATGCAGTTTGTTTTACAAATTGTCCACATTTATTTCAAGCCCAGATCCTTTTCGATGGTGTGCGAGCACACGGCCATCATTTGATTCTTCACATTGAGGAAGTTCTCCACTGCCTTCGGCTTGGCCTCTGGCCAGGCGCCCAGATCACGGTAGATGGGACGACAGAACTTCATGCGGAAATTCGAATTGGCAAAGTCAATAATCTCCTGCAGACGTTGGATAAGGCGTGCACGAATGATCAGGCGATTGAGGCGGAAACGCACCTCGGCGTTCTTCGACTGCTGCAGATTGTATGTGCTCTCGAGCAATTCAATTTTGCGCTGGTTCAGCTCGACAATGTCTTTGCACTCGATCAGTTTGCCCAAGAAATCGATCAGCTGATGAATGGAAATGGGTTTCTTCAAATCCGCATTGTTTGCCAACTCATCCACGGTCTTTGTGCTCCATTCCGTGGCCAGTTCCTTGGTGACATTCGCCAGGGATTCGTCGAATCTGAAATGAAGAAAGTAAACTTTTACATACTGAATCCTTTTTCGTTCTCTCTCTCTCTTTACTTGGGTATAATTGGCGGCATGCCCTCGCTCTTGAGCCACAAATCCCAGTCGATTTCGGTGAGCTTCTTCTCATTATCGCCACCCTTGAAGTATTCGTATAGGGCGCTCTTGAAATCATCTGTTTCAATCGACTTGTAAGCGTATTTCTTCAGGTAATCACGCAGGAAGGGCTCAAAGACAGTGGGACCACCAAACAGATCCTCCAAATAGCGCAGGAATGTGGAGCCCTTGATGTAAGGCACCGAGGAGAAGGCATCATCGGGTCCACAATTGCTCAGGTCAACAACTAGCTTGGTCAGTTCCGGTGTGTCAGAGAGCTGAGTCCTTAACTGCAAACAGATTGTTATTATAACTGATATCTTCGGCATCCTCCTTGTTTGTCATTTGTAACTTACGCATTCCTTCAGTTCGGTCAGATTGCTAAGCATTCTGAAATCCAGCTCCTTGGCGCCCTGCATGCGACCTACAATCTTGGACTCTACAAACACGGTGAATCCCTCGTTAAGCCAGAAATGTTCAAAGTTCTTGTTGGTCACCAGATTGCCAGTCCAACTGTGCGCAATTTCGTGGGCGACCACATTGGCCAACGACTTATCGCCTGCCAGCAGTGTTGGGGTGACAAATGTCAAGCAAGGATTCTCCATGCCGCCAAAGGGAAAAGAGGGTGGCATCACCAGCAAATCGTATTGCTTCCACACATAGGGACCACACAAGTCCGAGGCAGTCTTCAACATGGTAGATGTTTCCGAGAATTCCTCTGCGCAGGCATCAGCGATGGCCTCCTCGGCCCAAACGTTGGAGTTCTCACCCAGTGGACGCGACACAAGCTTGCCAATGGCGATGGCTACCAGGTAGGCTGGAATTGGTACCTCTTGCTTGAAGTGAGTTTTTCCCGATTCCTGTTTGTCGATCAGGGCACTCATTAGCGCGGTCAGCTCGGTGGGATGTTCTACAATGGCATTATAGCTGAACTTGACAGCGGGCGTGTCCTGGCAGGGCATCACGGACCGCGCATGGATGGCTTGGCACTGTGAGAACATGTAGGGATGCTTCTTGCCCAGAGTTTGCTCGGGATTCAACCATTGCAGTCCACTGGCGTTGCTAGCCGTCTCATAATCAATGCGTATGTTCAGGCTGTATGCGATTAAGACGTTGCAGATATCAGTGGAAATAATTTACGACGAGTGTGTTTGCATTATAAAGATTAGCTTGCCACTTATCGCTCGCTCACTTACCTGCCCTTAGCAGTGCCGGCTGGCAGCTCCAGCGTCAACTTTTGTCCCATATCTGGCACGGGATCACTGATGAAGTAATTGATGGGCAACTCGCTGCCGCCCGCCAACAACGTGGCATTCTTCACCTCTATGTCGCGCACATCCAGGAGCTAGGATAAAGGATTCTTTAAAAAGAGGTCATAGGCAGGAGCTATGGGCTACTCACAATCTTGTCCAGGTCGCTGGAGAGCACTTTGAACTTGTGCAGGACACTGCCGCGCAGCTTGGTGGACGCAAAGTCCACCTGCCATTTGATGTCGCTGTGCTCGGTGGTTATCAACTCCGGTTGCGAGTAGGAGCTGGGATCAACTTTGCCCAAACGACCCATGTTGCGTTGTTGTAGCGTGTAAATCGGTATAAGTTGCGTTTGATGGAGCCTCGGCTGTAATTGCTGTGTTGTGCACAAGGTGCGTCTGAAGACTGAAAAGAAATGGAGACCGTTGTTAGGCTTTATGCGAGTTCAAGTGCCCGATAGCAGCGATAAGATATGCCATGACGATAGGCAATTAATGCAGCTGCCGTTAATGCAGTTTCTCACCAGCTGTGGAATAAGCAAATGCAACTTGGATGAACACACGCCTAAAATATTTGCGTGGGCGTTTGCAAAAGTTAAGATGAAATGCAAATTTACTGTCGATATATACTTCGATTGCCGGCAAGAGAAAACAAAGCTACACCAGGGCTACCAAATAAAGTTACAAACATCGCATCGATATATCGATGACAAAAACAAAACATCGATGAACGTTTAACGGAGTAACAATGCAAACAAATTTTTAGTTCTTGTAAACAATTTATATTTGGCCTAACAATACTACGCTGTCCCTTCTATCGCAGCACATAATCCTTAGGATAATCCATAATGGCGGGGAAGTTCTCCAGCGTCTCCTTGTCAATGTGATCGAGTCGCTGGGGTACAGTGCGTGGTGTGCGAATTTGATTCGTTACGTTCGCGAGAATCTCCTCGGGCACTTGATCATCGGCAAAGAGATGCAGCCGTTGCATAGTGTGTCTACGCTGCAGGTTACCATGCATTGAATTGTACACGGCCTTCTTCATGACCATTGTGGGATCCTTTTCATGCAGCTGCCAAGCGAGAGTCCATGAAGCGCCACCGGGGTAGCCAGTGTGATGGAAGTAGACACGCTTTACCCATTCGTCGCCGGGTAATGCGATTTCCTTGGTGTTGATGAGTACCACATGGTCGCCACAGTCATCTGCAAAGGTAATAAAACTTTAGATGTGACTTGAGCACGCGATTTAAGGCTAACCTAGAGCTGTTTCTCTGGTTCACAATTCTTCTGTTTCTATTTTCAATTTCTACCCACCGGCAAACGATTCACAATAACAACAAATACAACACTCGCGTAGCGCTAGTGACGTAACGAGCGCTTATTGGGGCAAGCATTTTATCAAATTTTCACTTAAAATTATTACAAAGTAACCCGATTTAGGGTTCAACTTACTCATAGGATGGTAAATGGGCTTATGCAAGCCCATTAAATGTGTTTTGACCAGCTTTGCCGAATCAAAAGGATTTTGCCAGGTACAATCGTAAATGTGCCATGTACGCGCAAATGTCGCCCATTGCTGCAATAAAAACCACACTTGACAAACTATTTGACTAATAGTTTTAGAAATACGGACCTGCACACGTTTTGCTATTGACATTTTTAATTATATTATATTAAAACTTCTTACAGGCGGACCGAGACCTAATGTTATTTGTCTGCCTGTGACGTGAAGTTGGCTGTGCGCAGTTTTTTGACTCGCGTGAAGTAGGCTGCACGCACTTGACGCAATTTGCTCATGCTCATTTTCGAGCGCACGTGAAGTTGGCTGCGATTGTGAAATGAGGGGCAGCACTGGCCCGCTACTTTAAACAAACAATGCGCGCGCACGTTTGAAATTTCAAAAAAGAAAATACAACATATGTATAGTTTTTGTTATTTATTTTCGTTTGCAATTTTATTTAAACATTTTCTATAGTTACTAAAATTACTTATGCTCTGTTTATTATTAATATTAGTTAAATATTATTGAAAATACATTAGTTGTTTCACGAAACAATTTATAAACATCCTTGGTACGTTCGCTGCCTTACAATTTGCATTCATTTTATTCGATTTACTCTTTGTGTTATGCGGAAATATATTTAAAAAACTAACAAATAAGTCTAGATTTAGTTACAGTTTCTCACTTACAAACATTTCCATTGCATTTTCATTTTATTTTGCAACTTATTTTCAATCAATTTCGATCGACTTACAACTTTGCCCAGTGCGCTTTTGCATTATAGTTTACATTACTTTGTCGTACATATATTTATTTACCATATAATACACACGAGGTTCTTGTTTTTGTTTTTAATTTTATAGTCAATTTCTCATTTTACTTTCCAGTTTAATGTACGCATGTGAATTTTGTGCGTTGTTTTGTTTTTAACTTTCATTCCTCGTTTTGTTGTTTTGCATTTTTAATGAAAATATATATGTGTGTTTATGTTTATTTATAAAAGTTATGTACAATTTGTGTTCAATGAAATTCCCTACTCGACGAGATTGTGTTTAATGCGAAATTATTGTTAAAACTTTTCAAGTGTATGAGCATTTTTTGTTTTTTTTTTTTTTTTTAGGTTTTTTGTGTAATTATTTTAATACGAAAAAGAACAACAAAAATTATATTACATAACAAAGAAACAGCAAAATGAAACATGAAACTGACAACTGCCCGTTCGTCCGTTTCTGTACCGAAACCCGCTGCCGCTCCCCAATCCGCCACCTCGTCTGCAGCCCGCACCCTAAACCCGTGTCTGGGCAAGACTCAAGCCCCACAAAGAGCAGCGGCGACAGGCAGGCAGCGGGAGTGAGAGAGAGGGGGAGAGGCGGAACGAGGCGGGGAAAGGAGCTTGAAGGCAGCCAATGGCCTACAGACTATTTTTGGCACCGAATCAAAAACGAGACGAGAATTGCGCAAAAGCTTCGCCACATTGCACAAGCCCGCGAGCTCTTTTCAGCTGCATCAGCTGCATCGCTGCATCTGTAACTGTAACTGTAACTGTAACTGGCTCTGCCACTGCTTCTTCTTGCTCGCCCTCGCTGCCGTCGCCGCCGCCATCGACACGCCCCCAGCCGCCGCCAGATAAAGTTGGGCTTGTGCTCAGAGGACTGATGCCGGCGAGCCGGTAACTTTCTGTAGCATTTGCATCAGCTGCTCCGTTGCCGACTGATTGGCGGCACCACCGCCGCTGCCACCATTGCCCACGCCCACGCCCACACCTACACCCACGCCCACAAGACCCACGCCGCCGCCGCCTGCGGCAGCTGTCGATGACGGCGGCGATGAGATCGATGTGGCTGCCGATGCCGATGACGAGGACGATGGCGTCAGCGCCAGCTTGGATTCTGGAGCAACAAAAGAAGCTGAGATTAGATTCGGTACGTTTTGTCTATGGACTGCCTTGCATACTGTCATCGCTCTCCAGGTACGTCACATACGAGTCTGTGCTATCCGGATGATGGTGCGACGTGATGCCCGAGTCCAGGCTGCTGCCCCCGGGCGGCCCATTCATTTGTTGACCCGGCGGAGGTGGATGTGGTCCCTGCGGCGGATGCGGTGGCAGCACGGGCATTCCATTCAAATCGTAGCCGTGCATCTGCAAAGGTGGGAATGGGGACGGGGAGATGAGTCGAAGTCACTTTCTCGCTGCGGGCTCAACTCACCTGATTGACAAGCTGCTGAAATGCGGGCGTGTGCGTGTTAATGGCCCCATTACTATCGAGATCGGCATGCAGGGCGAAGTCGCTTAAGGCTTTCCATGGCGGTTGATATGTCTGGACATCCAAACCCTGCAGATTCAGTGGCGAATCGTGTCGCACTGGCGAGCTGGCGATCATCGGGATGCCCTGCATGGCGCCATAGCCGAGCTTGCGACCCTCCTGAAACAGATCACGAGACATCAGTTAGCTTTATCTTGGAATCAATACTGTCAGCTGGTTTGGCTTACCTTCTCCTGCTGCATTTGCAGCTTCATCTGTATGGTCTTCTTCTTGTCCTTGCAGCGCTTGTTCTGGAACCAAACGCGTATGACACGCGGCGACAGTCCAGTCATCTCAACCAGCTGCTCCTTCATGAGCGCATCAGGTCGCGGATTAGCATTGTAGCAGGTTCTATTGACGGAGTTAAACGAGAGTGAGGTTAGGTTAAGCCACAGATCTCTCTTAGTTTCTCGACTTACCTCAGCGTATGCAGTTGCTTCTCATTGAGCACGGTGCGCACTCTCGTGGGTTTGCCATCCGACGGTCCCGAAGGACGCTTTTCCCTAATACTTTTGTGTGAGCCCGATTCGCTGCCAGAATCTGCAAGGAGGGAGAGAAGAAATAGTTTGGGGTTAGTCGGGGAATCGTTTGTCAATTCGCAATCGTTTTCTATTTTTGCACTCGCTTTGAACTTCAGATTGATAAATTGCCCTCGGCTACGGTTCGCTGCGACGAATTCCAATGCCACCCAAAAATAGCGACAGGCTCCCCCCTTACTCCCCCTTTCATCCATCCCTGCCGGCTGGAGATCAAAGAGAGCCAGCAGGCGGAATTTATCGACAGCGTCGGAACGGGAACTCTGCGTGGTTCGTAACTCGTGGCTTGTGGTTCGTAGTCCATGGTTCTTCGTTTTGGGGTTCTCGCTCTTTGTGGTTCGTAATTAAGTCGTGTTTCACAACCCGCCGACAACTTGTTATCGTTATCAAATTTCGATCGCCGATCACATCGATGAATAGAAAAAGCAGCGCCAGCGCAGCCTCACTACAAAGATCGTGCGATGACTATCTTTAGGAGCGGTGTCGCGTTTGAAGGTGCAGCCTTGTTGCCATAAACAGAAATAGAAATAGAAATGAAACTAGAACTAGCAGACATAACCTATTTATCGACACAATTGGCCTGGCGAAACTTTTACGCAAATTAAAATAAAGTTTGCGAAATTCGAGTTCAAGAAAAACTTGCAAATCTAACTATGAAATTCGCCACAAGTTCGTGACAGGAAGTGGAACTAGTTCAGGAAAGTTTTAATGGCGAACTAGTTGTAACTAATACATAACATTATTTAAATGTAACTGAGAGGGTTAGCTGGCTGTGGAACTTGTCTCTGAACTAGCAGAGGAACTACTTAGAACTATCACTGAAACTAGCTGCGACTAAAATCTAGCAATAGAATCGCAGCTGGAACTGGTAGTGGAACCAGTTGCAACGGCTAGCAAAAAGTAGGAACCCGCTGGAACTAGCCGGGACTTCAAAGCGCCGCAGTTTGGCAAACACTCGAAGCGACTCGCCTCAGCCCGGGCAGGCTGCGTGCCGTGTTCGAGTAGAAAGCAAATACGACGCAGAGGAACGCACAACAAGTGGGAACCTATGAATGGCAGTCGAAAGGCTGCGACGCTGATTGATCAGAGAGATTCCCCATATGATACGAGCGAGAGAAAGAGAAATACGGAGAGTGGGGAAGTGACTCGTACGAGATCTGAGATTCGATGTCGATTCACTCAAACAAAAAATTCCCAAGAAGTTGTCGATGTTTGCCCGCTTGAACGCTTCGTTGCAACTTCGAGTACTGTTTGCCCCCGGGGCAGCTGCAACGCCTCGGCTCGCATCGTCTTGCTCACCTTTTGCGAATTCCCTGCCTACTATTAGACAAACCCCCCAGCCCCTCTCTCTCTCTTTCTCTCTCTTCGTTTAACTCTCTGGGTCCGGCAACCCTCCTCGGTCTCTCGCTCTTTGGAGCCCGCACACGAGCTTGCCTCGACTTTGACAACACCGCCCCATGTTGATAAGGTCGGTTTGGCTTGTTCTTCGACAGCGACACCTACCTCCGCCTGCCCGGCTCCGTTGCGTCTTCAGGTTAAACAATGAGATTATGTTGACGATATGGTTTGACAATTGTCGAACATTGTTTGACGTTTGCCGATTTCTATTGACACTCGTATCGCTTACAAGGATGTAACGCTGTGTTTTCCTCTCTGTTTTCTTGGAATAAAACACGAGCGCAAGCCTTTGTACTGCCGCCCTGGTCGTAGTAGGCCCTAATTCCATTTAACCTAATTAGGCTCGCACGATCTGTGCGAATAACTAGGTCAGGCGATAAAGTCGCAACAATTAAGGCTAATTGGCAGAGTGCAATTTTTGCAATGCAATCTTTGTGTTGCATTCAGTCTCAGATAAATTAGGCTAATTGGGGAAGAATACGTGCTAACTGAGAAGTAATCAATTAGTTTGAGGTGACGGTACTTTGCAAATAGGGGGAAAGTAAGAGTACCTAGTATGTTTCTTAAGAATTCATTGCGTGAAGCCCTTAGAATAAGCAGAGTAACTTGGGGTAATAAGATCACTTTTCGATTGGAGAAAGGAAGACAGAGATTCCATATTGCGTAAATGATTTAAATTCACTTATAAAATAACTTCTTTCTAGAACATCTTAAACCTTTTATAAATCTTCCTCTCTCATATTCTCTGCTTCCATTTGTTACATAGGTTAATAAAGTAACTACTTCATTGAGTTCCAGTTGAAGTTGCCCTTCAAAAGACACAAATCTTTGTCTTGTTCCATAAACAATCTGAAGAACCCTTTAACCCTTGAGTTCACCCCTATTCAAACAGAAACCGACTGAGGTCGCAACTTGACTTTGGCTCGCGTGCAGCTCATTTGGAAGCACTCGAACCAATTAGACACTTGGGCTATAAACACTTGATGTCACTTACCTGACATTGAACCCAATTCGCTGGAATGGTTGTTATTGCTAAGGTTGGTATTGTTGTTGTTACTACTGCTAATGTTGTTGTTGCTCTCAACGGAGGAGGAGGTGAGGCTGCTCTGCGACGACTTCTCCAGCACATCGTGATCCTCCTTGCAGTACAGGGCGCCCGCATCACGTAACGCGAATTCATCGCCTGAAGGAGAGTGTAAATATTAATAAAGGGTGTGCTAGGAGGGTTATGGGGGTTAAACATACCTGGCAGCAGTTGTCGGGCACACGCGGAACAGCGAAAACACTCGATGTGAAAGATTTTCGTCTTGGCTCGCATCACAAAATCATTTTTGCTAAAGGAGTTACCGCATTTATCACATTTTGTACCAAATAACCTGGAAGGGAGAGAGCGAGAAAGAGAGAAAGAGCGTGCGAGTTAGTCTCATGATGTGAATGTGTAAATAGCCTTGGGTGAGTTCAAGTGCCGCCCGCCTCTGTTTATGACTATTAAATAACATAAACAAAATAAATAAAAAAAGAGTAAATAAAGAAAAAAAGATTCACAAAAATTCACAAAAAAAAAAACTGGAAGTGCGACAAGGGGGGAGGTGGTAGGCAGTACAACTGTCTTTTGTACTGGCCGCACTGCCGAGCATCAATCATTTGTGCAAGTAAAGTGTTAATTTATAGCCTTGCACGTGCTAATCAATTATTCAAAGATTTGCACCGCAAATAGTTGGACGACGCGACGCGCCAATCTGACCGCCCCCGCCCTGTCCCCTATCAACCCCGCAGCGCAATCGAAAAGCTGCTTGCACGTCATACATTTAGCAATGATGAAACCCGTGAGAGAACCTAGATACACTGAGGCCAGGCTGGACCCGGCCCGGCACGGCCAGCTGTCGCTTAGAATGTGCTTATGCGTTCCCTAAACAACAAATCCGTTGGCAGCCCCCTCCTAATTAACATGGCCAACAAGTGTCGAGCGAGCCGAGCTGCCAGTGCTGCTGTGCTGCTACAGTTGCGCGCGCGAGAGAGGCCAACCGCATGACCGGACTGGGTAGGGTATCGCTAGTGTTGTCAGCTCACTAATTATTACAATTAGATCATGATTTGAACGGGCGAGAAACAAGTCTCGTTGGAAACTTTAATTAATTGTCTGTTTAGGCGGTGAGAGGTGCGATTATTTTAGTATTTTCAGCAGTGATAAATTGCACTATCAAGCTTAATGCATAATTGCAATGATTGGGCAGCACTAGATAATCTGCATATTTTAATTGGGGTAACACTTTGAATGTGTGTGCTGTTAAAGACTTTAACAGCATTTGACACTCACCTAACATAATCACGCTTGCAGTAGGTTTTGCCGTCGCGCACAAAACACGTACAGCTTTCGTCCAGAAATTGCCTGCATTCCTGGCACTTTAGGCACGCTGCATGCCATTCCAGATCGGGAGCGACGCGCAGTATATACTGATCGTGAATTTGGCCGCCACAGCCTACACAATGTGACAAACGTTGTTTTTCTGCAAATAGAAGAAATGTAAACAATGATTTAGTTGAAAGTGCATTAAAAGCTGACTGCTATGAAACACAAACTTACAAGCTGCAAGCACAGCTTAGCAGCGCACTGTTAACAGTTAACAGCTTGCAGTATTTATTCTTGCATCAGACTGTTAACAGCAGTTCTGATCATAAACAGGTAAAGTACAATTAATATTTAATGTATAATTTTATATTCATAGTGTATATCCATATCCATTTCAGATTGTTCGCATTTGCCGCCGGTAAATCAGTTGCACTTGTTGGCAGCCTCAGTAAACAAGTTGGCAAAACAAAGATGGCGCTAATTAACAAACTGTTATCAAATAATCCCAGACTTGCAGGCAGCTAACCCAGCCCTGGCGCGCCAATCCCTCGCTACGTCCTTTGCGTGTGTTTACCCAAGTGCCGCCCGAAAAACGGGAAAAACTTTGTCGGAAAACATTTGAAAAATTCATAAATCTGCCAAGTATTTAAGTTGCAGCTTGGCCAAAAGTTTTCGTGCGTCGTTGGGGCAACGACGAAAAAATCAATGCAATCATTGCCACATTATGTACGAGTGCCAGTAGCAGTGCCTCCCCTGCCTCTCCTGATCCCCGTAATCCTTGGCAAAGCGAAAACGAGAAGAAAAAACACGACAAACTTTTGCAACAGGAAAAACTTTTTGCCTGTTGAAAAATTAAGAAAAACTTTGACGCGCGTTTAGCACGTTTTAAATGTTTCGTTGTGCCCCACACACACACACACACTCGCACACACACTCACTGACAGAGACAGAGAAATACAAATGCGTAAAGAGAGGAGGAGAGAAACACACACGAAGCTTTGTGGCTGTTTCCTCTTTGTATCTTTAAACGTGGCTGCGTATCTCGGCGCGTTGTATCTCTGTATCTGTATCTCTGCCAGTCTGTGTGTGTGTGTGTGTGTATCTTGCGTATCGCTCGCACTCGCAGCCTCTGCACATGAATTATTTATAAAGGCGGAGCAGACAAGTTGCTGCCGTTGCCGTTGCCCGTTCGCTGTTGTTCCTTTCGTTGTTGTCGTTGTTGTTTTGTTTCGTTTTTTTTTCGGCAAGTTTTGTGTGTGTGTGTTTTTTTTTTCTTCCTCGCCTGGTTTTCTCGTTTGCTGCTGCCGCTGCCTCATGCTGCTCAAGCACTTCAGACGCCAGCATTTACTTCCCTGTGTGCCCCCTTGCACCTCCTCCTTCTCCCCCCTCTTTCCAGCTCTTGCTGAACAGTGCGCGGCCTTCATCGTCAGCCCTCAAGCTGAGAAAGCTTCAAGCTTCAGTCGTCGTCGCCGTCGCTGTCGTTGTGGCAGTGGCAGCCTTCGCCTTTTTGCGTAGCATGTGCGCTTTTTTTTCTGCAGCCATATCTCCCTCTCTCTCTCGCTTCCCCTCTCGCGCACTTGCCAGTGTGTGCGCTCTCTCGCTCTCGCGCACGCTCTCGTTGGACTGCCCATAAAGCTACCCTATATAGTCAGTCATGTGTTGTTGTTGCTGTTGTTGTTGTTGCTGTGTGTGCGTGGCCACCATTTTTCTTCTTCCTCGTTGCTGTTGTTGTTGTCTGCTCACTTTTGCTGTTGCTGTTGTTGTTGTTGTTGTTGCAGTTGCTGCTGTCGCTTTTGGACAGCTTCTTTTGTATAAATTTCCAGGCAGCGCGTATCTTTTGCTGACTGACATTTCGCATTCATTGTTTGTTGCCTCAGCCAGGGTGTGTGTGTGTGTGTGTGTGTGTGCGAGTCTCTGTTTGTGTGCGTGTGTGTGTGTAGGTGTTTGTCTGCCTTAATGATCCTGCGCACTGCTTTTTCATTTTTCTTTTACTTCCCCATCCCCATCCCCATCTCCATCCCCAACGCACCCACACCCCTCATACACACACAGACACTACCAACACACACGCAGCGCACACACACCGCAGCCATTACGACTCGTAATGGGAATTTAAGCGCAACTCCTGCGCTGCCTCTGCCTCGTTTGTATCTTTTTTGCGCGAGGGGGGAGAGGGGAGGCAGGCGAGAACCTTCCGCTTTTGCGGCGTATCTTTTGCATATTGTGCTCGCCCCCAAACCGACGCTGCCCACATTTATGGGGGTTGACTGTCGGCGGGGGATGGCTTTGGCATTTGGCGCGTCGTGGTCTGCACGATTTTTCGTTTTTCGGCGCTTTTTGCGGCACACTTTGGGGTTTTTTGCGACTGGGTCGGCAAGGGGGAGGTTTGCCAGGGTAGACAGGCAGAGGGGCAGGGAGAAGGGGAGGTGGATGGCTGTTTGGGGGACAACAGCTGAAATGCAATTTTCGTCTCGTGTTTGTCGTCTATGAATTTTTCCTTGCCACTGCGGCGGGTGGCATTTGTGGCAAGGTGGGGAGGAGGATCATTTGGCAGGTGAGCATGACAAGGTGGAGGGAGGGAAGAGCGAGGACTGGTTGGCGTCACTGTGCACACTGATGAGAGGTGTGGCACATGTGGCACATGCGGCTATTGCGGCTTTTTCACTTTTAACGACGCAGCGCAGCATTTGCAACATTTGCAACATTTTACTGCACATTCACAAGCTGCGTCTGTCATTTTTCCATGTTTCCCCATTTTTCGGCTATAAATTTTTCAATTTAACAACTGACAACAGCAACAAATGGGCAGCTCGGCTTGTTGTTGTTGGAGTTTTTTGTTGTTGTTGTTGAAGCTGTTGTTGCTGCTCTTGTTGTTGTTGCTGTTGCTGTTTTTGTTACTATTTCAGCTGTGATCTTGACTGCAAGTTTAAATTTTAGTGCTTAAATGTTTAATGCCTGCACATTTTGTTAATTTTTTGTATCTTAACTGGCCTTGAATCAGCTTTATAAAAGAGAATACTCAAGTAGATATAGAAAAAGACAGGTAGAAGACAAGGTGGGAGACGAGAGAGAGAACGGAAGATCAAAAGTGAGTCAAATAGATAGAGAAAGTGCTCAGGTCTTGCGCATTAGAGAGAGTCCTTTAGTATGCTGAGTATAGATAATACCTAAGGAAACCAAGCTTATGGAATCTTCTGAATTTAGAGCTCAGCAATTTGTTCTATTCTATTTGAAATGATTCAACATTATTTTCTTAAAGTTAATTCTAAATTTAAAATTTCGATGGCTTCTTTTTGTTTAAGAAGTTTAAGTTTCCTTATTTAATCTATTCTCAAGTTTTAAGGATGTCTTTAGGTTATGAGCATTTCATTCCCTTCTTATATTGTTATATTCTTTCACTATATTTAAAGCACAAAGATTTCCTTATCGTCTCTTACTTTGAACCTATCTTGAACCGTGATAAACCATCGAAATCTCTAAGATCCAAACGAGAGACTTAAGAAACAAACCAATGCTGCACTGCAAAAGAGTAACTTAGTGTTATAGTGCCACAGTGTGTTGCACATCTACGAGTATTACTAAGTACGAGTTGAGCCTAAGATAATCTACAACAAGCTGCGTAGATAGTTTCTTTTGCGCGTATCTGCTTAAAGTATCTTGTGCGTTTAAGCGTCTTTATCTAATTACACGCGTTTCACTCGTGTCGAGAGACAGAGAGAGAGTGACAGAGAGAGAGAGAGAGAGAAACAGAGAGGGATAGATGTAGTTGCTGGATTGTTGCAGTCGTGCTGCTGTCTAGGATGTTTGACAGTGAGCCTGCCTGAGTGACTGGCAACTTGAGTGGCGCAGGCAATAAACATATCACGGCGCATAATGAACGCCCACCGCCAGCAGCAGAGGAAGCAGCAGCAGCAGAGGAGCTGAGCCCAGAAAGGAGCGCGATGCGCGCAGCTTAACCGGCAGCTGCTTATCACAGTCGGCGATCTTTCAAAGTGGCCAAAATCGAAGTGGGGAACAAAAATCGGGGAAAAAATGTGCATGCGTTGCAACAACGACGACGACGAGTGGCAACCAGTTTTTGCAATGGCTGTGCTCACGTTGCAAGGAGGCGAAAGAAGGAGGCAGCAGGCAGGAGGAGGTTGAGGCAGCAGACTGAAGCAGCATGAAGGAGGCTGAGGCAGTTCCTCTCTGCGTATATTCGTATCACTTTTGCAGCCATGTTGCTGTTGTTGCTGTTGTTGTTGTCGTCGCTCTTGTTGCTGTTGTTGTCGCCGACAACGGCAACATGCAAAATGCAAAGCATCGATAAGATACGAATGCGAGTGCGAGTGCGAAAGAGTCTTCCCAGTCTCACTCAGTGCAGACTGTGGAGTGGCTCGGAAATTATGGAAGCTCTGCGGATATGCGCGTGATTTCAAAAGCAACTACTGTTTGAGCTGCTGCTGCTGCAGACGAAACGGGGTAAGCCACATTGGAGGCAGACGCTGGGAGGGGGAACAGTCACTCGGTGCGGGGGTCTCTCTCTGGCTACCTTTTGATTTATGGCGCATTTGTTGAATGAAATACAAAGCGCAGTCACTGACAGTTGAAAAGCAAGTGCCGCCAAGCAATGGAATTTCACATGCTCATAAAGCCAAGTCAAGAGACAACGAAAACACAGCTGTAGATACATTTGTAGCCATGAGATACAACTAGCTACCAGTTGGCAGACACAAAACTCCCACTGAAATATTGATTGATTTCGCATAGACTTAAGTAACTTATGGAACAAGCTGAGGGAAAAGATATCTTAAGACAACTAAACATATGCTAGATACAAGAAGAAGATGCAGTTGAAGTTAATGATTTAGATATAGCTATAGATACAGCTACAGCTGATGATAGAGTTAAAGATACTGCTTGAGAGACAGTTCAAAATATGTACTTCTCAAGATGCAGAGTAAGCTAATAAAGAGATATAGCTAAGAATCAACTTAAGTTTAATCTACAGTTGCACAAAATACTGAGAATATAATAATATATAATATAGCATTTATATGACTTAATATACACTGAGAATTTATATTGAATAATATTAATAAATCAAAGAAAGCAACTGAAGATACAGCTGAAGACTCTTTTCTAGCAAGAGCTGATAATGCAGCTGTATCTCTCTCGGAATTGAGCTTAAAATATTGCTAACTATTTAGCTAAAGCTAGAACTTAAAGTACAATTTTACTGTATATATTATATATCAATATTCATATTTTAATTATATATAATAACAGACCTAACAGATAAGTAAATATATCAGCAACTGTAACTAAATCAAGAACTAAACATATCTACAAATCAAAACCTTCTTCTCCTTCAACTTTATTCATAAGTTCCTAAAGGAAACTATAGGCCATCAGCCAGTTCAGTAATCCACCAGTTAACCACAGTTCATCTTCCCCATACAGTCTACATCCTCTCAGCTACACAACCTCGCCCCTTGCCCCACCACTGACAATGTCCTGTGCCGCGTGTGACTTCTACGAAAATTTGTCATATTTCCCGGAATATTCTTTGTCCCTTTCCCTTACTGGAGTTTTCTGTTTTCAGTTTATTTTGTTTTTTGTTTTGGTTACCTGCAAAGCGAAACGCTTAAAAAATTAATGATGACAGCGCGCACAGGGCTTGCAACACGTGCCGCAACGCGATGCTGGTATCCCAACTGTCCCTCGATTTGGATTTCTCGAATTCACATTTTGACAGACTCATCAATTTTGTAGATACCGAAACGAGCGGGGGCCAGAAGTTACTCCCTGCTCTGCCCCCGCTGCAGCGACCTCTGTGTGTTGCTGCCCCAACGTGCCCCATCCTGCTTCTGTTGCTTCACTGATTAGGCAACATTCGCTGGCCATTGTTCTCTGCCGAGCTGCGTGGGTTGGGCAGCTACCCTTGGCTATCCCTTTTTGCTGTTGCCTCGCACTCTCACTCTACTCTTTCCTTTCTCTCTCTCTCTCTCTCTCTCTATCCCTCTCTGTCTGCCTGGTCAACTGGTCACTGAGATTTTGTGTGTGGAAGGAAGCTTTGTGGTTTTTGATTTGTTTGTCTGCCTTCGCTCGCTGGATCCTATCAATTATGTGGTCTCCCTCGCTGGGGCTATCTCTCTGTCTCCCTCTTCCCCCTCTCTCCCTCTCTCGCTCTCTTGCTTTGTGTGCACTGCAATTTGGGGACTTTCTGCAGTCGGCAATCGTGCTGATTGTCTGTCTTAAGTTGGCTTAATTAAGTGCAGTTGCTTTTGACAATGACAACGTAATCTTCATTTGGCTATGGGCCACATCAAAAACAACTGACCGACTCCATAAATACACGCACACACACACGCATACACATACAACTCTATCTGCATCTGCATATATCTGCATATGTATGTATGTGCCTCGTGTTTTGTTTTAGTTGTTGTTGTAGATATAAATTTGCCTAATTAATTACAAAAAACACCCGAGCGCATTTCGATTGATCGGCAAGGGGAGCAGCAAAGGGTTAATTTTAAAATCTGGCGATGGCAGCGTGACTGTTAGTGATGACACTGTGCAGGGGCTAAATCTAGTGGTCTTTATGTGGGGAATACTTTATAAATGTTTAAAGTTTCTCTAGACTTTTAAGGCGTTGCAATTGATAAACCTATGAACAATTTTTTTTTTTTTTTTTTTTTTTTTTATTATTAAGAAATTGATAATTATGCCTTTAGAATGTTATATAATGAATTGCAGATAGTAACATGAATAAATATAAATATATAAAATATATACATATACATATAAACATAGTTTGTATATCTGATATTTACTTCTTTAAGTTAAGATAAGATTGAATTTCTGAGTAAACTAAAGGAAATTGAATCAATTGACGGTTTTCCCCATTCCTAAAAAGTTCTACAGTTCTGAAGCTCAGCTTGCCTATATATCATATAGATTTTATTATATTTAGGCTATTAATTATATATATTTTACACTTTCCATATAAGAAACTGTTTGTTTTAATTGTTATCTTTGTGTTTTCAACCTTGTATGCAGAAATATCTTAAATTTCAATAAATACATCCTCCCTACATTCTTCCTATTATCTTCCTTATATGTTTCTCTACAATATTCTTTAAAAACAAAAGCTCCCTGGAAGTTCTGCCTCAACTTTGTCTTGCACACTCCAAACTGACTGGCTCGTTTTGTGGCAGTTTGAAACATTTGATTGATTTCATTGTTCATTGCGAGAGACAGCCAAATGCTCGTGTCACGCGTGCTCCGACTGCGATGCGATCTCGCTGCGATGATTCCCAAGCGCACTCAAGACACAAGCACAAAGCGCAGAACCGATTTCGAATCAATCGAACGGACAACAACAAAAAAAAAACAAAAAACAACAACAATAAATAAATAAAAAATCCGATGGAGAAGAAGAAAAAAGCAAAAGAAGCTAAAAGAAGCCAAAAGAAGCCGCCGACTGCAGACGCTTTGAAGTGTTTGATTTTTGTATTGGCCGATCGAAGTGGCTGACGCTGTTGTTGTTGTTGTTGTTGTTGTTGCTGTTGCTGTTCTTATTGTTGTTGTAGTTGTAGTTGTTGGCTGTCGCTTTATTGAAGCCAAATTTGAATACGCGAGAGAGACACGGCAGAAGCTGCCAGTGGCGCGACATCAAAGAGTGCCTGGACTCAAAATGGACATGGGCCTGCAACACAATTTATGCCAGCCAAGAGAAGAGAAGGCACACACACACACACACACACTGGCACACACTGACCAACACACACAAAAAGGTCATTTCCGTTGCAGTTGTGTGTCTGTGTGTGTGAAACAAAATGCCGACGACGGTTGCCGCAAGTTGTTGCAACCGAGTTCTGAGTTCTGACTGCCTTCGCTGGATGCTGACTGCATTCCCCTGCACCCCCTCCCCCTTTCCCCTCTTGGCTGTGTGTGTTGCGTGTTGCTTGGCGCGCAGACAGATGACAAGACGCGATAGTGTCTTTCGCAGAGCCCCTGTGCTGCAACAGAGCAGAGAAGGGAGAAGGGAGAAGGGAAAGGAGGCTAAGGCAGTTGCGGGTTAAGTGATGATCATGATGGGTTATTAGGCAGGTTGCGTTGACAACGCATTTGTCTTGGCCAACCGCCGACGCAGGATCGCAGCGAGTACCCCAGGTGTGTGTGTGTGTGTGAGTGTGTGTGTGTGCGATAAGCGCGCGACATTTATTTATGGTGTTTTAACACAAGTGTCGCCAATGGGCCAAAAAAAAGGCGCCGTAGAATACAGAGAGCTCTGTGAGTCGCCGCAGGCCTTTGACAGACAAAAGGGAGATACAAACAGACAGAGAGAGAGGGAGAACAAAGGGGTTGAGAGGGGACAAGGAAGAAAGAAAGCCGTCGCTCAATCGACTGACGGCTCAGCGTCAGAAACGACTCGAGAAGTGTCAAATTAACGTCAACTCACAAGCCGCACACAGCCTCAGAAAAACCCAAAGAAAAAAGAGATATATGCAAGATATACACAAGCAACGTTCAAGAAACATTCAAGAAATTTTCAAAGAGAGAGAAAGAGAGGGAGCAAGAGGGAAAGAGAGAGAGAAAGAGAGGCAATTAAAGCGCAGCACAAACAAATTGAAATTCAAATGCGAAGCTCAAAATTCAAATTCAAATTCAAATACAAATTCGATAACCAAATTCGACAAATCAAAATGCAGTTTAACCTTTTATGGCCGCGCAACATGTTGCAAATGCTGACAGAGCCCCTCTCTAACTCCGCACTTCCCCTCCCTGGCTTATTTTCTTAAGTTTTTCTAGTTTTTCTTTATCATAAATGCGTTTTGGCATTTTTGCGGCACTTTTGGCTAATTAGTTAGCGGCAAAGATTTGTCGACGCGGCCACATTGTTGCAACGGCAGGCAGGCAGCAGTTTTTGTTGTTGTTGTTGCTGCAGTTGTTGCTGTGGCTGTTGCTGTTGTTGTCATCTCTGTTGGAATTGTTGTTTCTGCTCTCCATGGCAGGCGGCTCGTGTAAATATTTGACCTGACGCGTGTGAACTTTAACAGTTTTTATGCTTTATTTGTCGCAAATATTGCGCAAACACAACGAGGCAGCTACCCCCCTCCACCTCCTCCTCTACCCCCCTCTCTTGCTCCCCCGCCTGCTTGCCACCTCATCTTAGCTCAGTGTTGAAACAACGCGACGTTGCCTTGTTTGCATTTCGGGCCTCGGGGATGTTCAGCTTGTTGCTGCCTTTTGTTGCTGTTGTTGCTCTTGTTGTTGTTGTTGTTGCGCATGCGCGCACCTTTTGCACTTGAGCATTGCGCGTGTTGTTGTTGTTGCTGTTGCCCGTGTTGCTTTTGCCTGCCCCTCATCCCCCTCTCGCTCGGCTCCCTTTAGCCTGCATTGCTGCCACAGTCTTTATCTCTGCCCCAGCTGCTGCTACTTCTGTCGCTGCCTTTGCCTCTGTCCCTCGGCAACATGCAACATGCGTTAGCAACATACTTGCCACACAGTCGGCAATATTTCTCACTTGAATGCTGCAAATACTGCACAAAGCTGCGAGCTGCGTGCAATCTGCGAAAATTGACGGTGAACATTTTGAGCAAAAAGAGAAAAATTGTTGGAAAATAATTGCGAAAAATGGGTAAAAAACGAAACAATATGAAATTGTTTCAGCAAAATGTTTGTATCATTTTTTTATTTAGTATAATATCGTTTTGAATAGATGATTTCTATTTATTTGTAATGTATTAAAAAAGATTCTCAACTTAACAATTTACATAAGCCTAAAGTATGTTCAAATCCTCTATACTCCTTAAATATTCTTTACATTTAAATATTTTCGATAACTGTTTATTATATATTTAGTCTAGTATAAACCTTAAAGCTGAAATCTCTTTAACCTATTATACTCTCTAAAAGCTTCATATATCATTAACCCTTTCAGTCATAAATTTGTTGAATTTTTTTCTTTTATTTTTCATGTTTTTTAAATTTTTTTGTGTTTTTATTCTACTTGCTTTTTTCAGAGGATTTGGTTCAATATTAGAGCTTAGAAATTATTTTTTACTGATCAAGGGCTTCCAAGTTTAATATATATACAGTATAATAATATATATTCTTATGATAAGTAATCTGTCAAATAAATATGTCTCAGTTTCGTCTCAGTGATTGAACATATATCTTATTTATGTAGTATATCTCGTGTATGTATATATCTATAAACCATTTATATTTTATTTATTTATTTTCTAAAATTTTAAACCTTTAGCCTTGTATCTTCCCACACCTTCTTCTCCCTTCTATCATATATCATATAGGCACATTTAATTTAGTTTCACAGATCCATTGCCCTGCCCAACTTTTACAGCATCTTGGATGCTAGTTAAGAGTGCATCTGATTGTTATATATCTCTCTTTTTCTCTCTCTCTCTCGCTCTCGCTCTCTTGGCAGGCAAGGTGTGCCTGCAGCCAGGCGCATTCCTGTGCGTGAACCGTTATAAAAACTTAAGACCTCATTAAAAGAGGCCGCCAGAGCCGACGCCGCTTGCTTTATGGCTGCTCAAGATCGAGTTGACCATTTAACGCCATCGCCAGCGTTCGTTGTGGTCCTTTTAAGCGACTATATAACTATGCAGATACAGATACAGGTATATATATATGCATATATAGGTAGGCTGCCCCGTCGATTACGCACACGCAAAGGCGGAGATCCCAAAGGGAAGGAGCGTCGCCGCCAAAGGCTGCGCTGCTGTTGTTCATGCAAATTTTAACTTCATTTCGGCTTCGTTTTGTTAATTAATTTATATTATTTTATTTGGGTGTCGTATACAAGACCGAAGCGAACTGCACAGATCTCCAACTTCGTCCCGTTGTTGTTGTTGTTGCTGTTGACATGCCTTGTGGCTGCCTGCAATCGTCGTGGTCTGTCTCTGTCTGTGTCTCTCTCTCGCACTCTTTGCCGACTCGAACGACAAATTTATATTTAATGAGCTTCATAAAATTTGAATTTCAAAGGAGCCTTGCACCGCAGCGGCATGTTCGGATCGTTTCCCGAACTGTCCCCGTGCAGCGTTGATTGCCACTTCGCATTCGCCTTCATAGTCCGATTCCTTGTCCCCCTCTCTTTCTCTCTGTTTTTCTCTCTCGCTGCCTTGCTGTTTCTTGGCCAAATGAAGGCATATAAATTGCTGGTTTTATGGCGTTTTAAGTAGGCCTGCTTTATGATCCTGCTCAGTTCGCGATCCGCACTCGCCACTCACGCTAGCCACACTCACTGGCACTCACACACACACACTCACACACCTGACTCTCTGGCTATGATTCATTGGCGCTGTGTGGTCGTAATCGTCGACATCTCTGCCAAGCCAAGGAAGACTTATTGCTGCCCACTTAGGCGACAAAACGCTGTCGGCGCAACTTCCTCATGCGTGAAGAGCGTGCGAAGAGTACCACAGTTACCCCCCTCCCCCTCTCCGTTCTGCCCTTCTCTATCTCCCCTAGTGATCTGCAAATCTGTTGGCAACTTGTTGGGCCTGTTTCTCACTTGAGCCCGGCAACATTTCAATTTGACATAATGAGCCACATTTTGTTACCAGTAGGCAGAACCACAGAGATGCTGCTGCTGCTGCTGCTGCTCATAAGCGCCGACTAACAGAACTACAGACTCTTAACGAGCTTCGAACTTGGCCAAGAACATGTGTTAGAAAAAGGGAGAAAGACAGAGAGAGAGATAGGGGGAGAAAAAGAGAGGGAGAGGAAGACTTAACAAACATATTAATATGATAAAATGATGTAGGGCTTTTAAGGGTTTTTTGGGACTTTTTACTGTACACAATAGATTGATAAATTAGAAATGATTCCTAATCGGAAGAGTTAAAGCTATTTAAAATTTCATATATATGTTTGCGGATATTGTACTTTTAAAAACCTCTAGAATTGGTTGACTGAAACATAAGGTTGTTACAAAAGTGGAATTAGTGGAATAATTGACGGCACTTTATATGTATTAATACAGTATCATACAATTTGAGCTGGCTCGAGGTTTCGAAAACACAGATATATAATAATAAAGGACTTTGTATTGGTATTGATATTGGATTCCAAGTAGTATTTTTTTATTTTGTATATATGGTCTTATATTTTTTTATATATTTTAATTTATTTTTATATTTAATTTAATATATTTTTATATATTTTTTATAAATTTTTATCAAATTTCCTATTCAGCATTTCGTACTTAGCAAACATAATATCATAAATAATAAAGTTTTGATAGTTTATTATTTCTTATCTGATATTGCAAATAAAAATGCTCAATTTTGTATTTCCAATAAAATATATAATAAATTAAATTTAATATTAATTTTTTTCTCTCATTTAATATATATTCAATGAATTCAATATATTCAATAACTTCAATTTAACTCCAATTGTTTAAGCTATTGTTAAGCATGTGCATTTTTTCAAATGTTCACAGTTATTTCTTTCATAAGATTTCTCAATATATCAATTCTACACCCAAAATTTGTAGCCATAAAATATGAATACAAATTTGCTTGCACTCAAAATTGCTTTAAAAATTAGTTTTCTAAATGCAATAAATAGAAAACAGTGTTTTATATATTTCTCATATATTTCTTGAATGAATGTTATGAATGCTTCGACATAAATTCATATTTGCACAGACAGACTGGGGAGACACACTCGCCTGCAGATGGGAAACAAGTTTGTTGAATTCAAAGAGAAAACCAGTTGGAGGTGAGTCCCAGTCCGACTCCCAGTCTGAGTCCGAGTTCAGTTCGGTTCGATTCGGTTTCGCATTGATTAATGTTTTCGATATATTTATGGGTTTGTTTTCACTTCGCTATTTGTTTCGATAAATTCTGGTTGCGAATTGAAATTATCTAGTTGTGTCGTTGTTTTGCATATGCTCGGGCCTAATTTGATATCAAAAGAGAAGCGGAGGGGGAGGAGGGAGAGGGGAAGGGGCGCAAGAGATGTGCAACTTGTTAGGCAAGTCAACAACAACATTTCAATCTGACATAATGAGCCGCATGCGACTGCAGGTAGTCGCTCTATATCCTGCCCGCTCTTCATCCTACTTCCCTCCTTCTCTCTCTCTCTCTCTCTCTCTTTGTCCTCTTCTGGCTGGCTGCAAGTCAAAATATTTTGCAGGTAACGGTAATTAGCCGACTAGGCTACCGTCTGAGCTGCAAACTGCAGTCCGTCCCTGTCTCGTTCTCAACCTCATTCACCACAGACGCCGCCGCCTTCTCCTTCTCCGTCCTCATCGTCGTCGTCGTCATCTAATTTTGAATGAGTTGCCCCGCGGCGCGACGCGACGCCGTCGCCGTCGCAATCACAGCGAGCGGTCGGGTTTGAGTTTGGGTTTGGTTGGTCATGGCTGGGCTCGGTTCGGCACGGAGTCTCGGGGGCGGTCACAACCTGTTGATAGCCGCGTCTGCCTACCCAGACGATACTTGAGATTAAGAGCTCTCAATACAAACAAGCGACATGCTAAATGTCTCTCTCACTCTCGCTCGCTCTCGCACACTCCTTCTCCCCCTCCTGCTCTTCCTCTGGCACTCGAAGTGAAGCGGAAAAGTAGTGCGCTTGTAATGCGATATATCTGCAGTCAGTCGGAGCATGTTATATAAGGTCGGATCCTGCTTAAGTGTCGCTTACAAATTTGGAGTACTCCCGACGTCGCCAGCGACGCAATCGATCTGCGGCAGCGACTGGCGACGGCGGTGAAGTGTTTTTTATTTGATGTAACCAAATCTCAGACTCCCGCTTCCCCTTTCCCTCCTACCTCTGTCTCCCTCTCTCTGCCCCTTTCTAGAATCATTGCATCCTGTTGAAAGTTATTGCTCGCTTGTTCTTCTTGTTATCGTAGTTGTTGTTGTTGCTGTTGCTTTTTATTGTCTCCTGCTTAATTAGTCATTAAAAGCGGGTTATAAAAATGACACTCGTAAAAAGGCAGCACAAGCGCGACAGAGAGAGCGGCAGAGAGGAAGAGCGCTGCGGCGCCCCCAGTAGAGCTTTAAAAGCGACGCCATTAAAGAGCTCAGCGCGAAGCGACGCGCTGCGTTGCATGCAACACGCCAGAAGCAGCAAAGCAGCAAGGCAGCGACGCAAAGCCCCCAAAGCTGGCCAGCTGACAGCCCAGTCCGAAGGCAGCATGCACCTGAGCACACACACTGGGCACACACACACTGGCACACACACACACCTATTCGAAGGTGTCATATGACGCAGCGGGTGTTCTGCGCTGTGCAGCCAACGGCAGCCCAAAACCAACACGCCCCCCGCCCCTGTGCAACGCCCCCGCCATCGCCAAAATCCCAGCGGGAAATGCGACGCCAAAAGGCGCCGTTTAATGAGTGCCTGGAGAGGCACACTCCACGGTGGTGGTGGTTGCTCTGCTCCGCTGCTGACTGTGTGGTTCTGGTTCGCTCAGTTTCTGTTTCAGTTTCTGTTTCGGTTTCGGCCAAAAACACACACTCACGCGATAAACGGGCGTGGCATGCCTCGCACGAGGGCAGCCTGGCAATTTTGGCATTATTTATCAGTTGATTTATGTGCAACGCGCTTCCCTACCCCCTCCCCTCTCTCTCGCTGTCTCTCTTATTCTCTCTGCCTTTTTGTGGAAATTTAATATTCGCTCTGACTGCCCCAAACAGTAGCGCGGCTGCCTTGACAGGCGCTGACACCTCGACTGAACTCTTTAAGAGCTCCAATTTTAATTGCACTTTAATAGGCCGCTCTGCTGCGGCTTTAATGCTTGCCCCACGGAACTGCAGCAGACACAGGTCAGCAGCGGCTTGCAAGTAGTAATTGGGGCACAAACACAGTCGGACTTAAAGCCGTACAAAAAAACAATTGCAGCAACTGGGCTCATAAAGGGTTGGAGAACAACTCACAGAGAGGAAGCATAAAATGTTTTTTCTTCCTTCAAATTCGAGATTTTTAAAGAGCCCTCTCAAAACTAAATGTTAAATTTTTATTTAAAACTTTTAAAAAATTATTTATATAAAATTTGTAAAATGGCTAAATTATAATTTTTTTAAGAGGTAAGAACTCTATTTTGTTATTATAGTAGTATTTTTTCTATATCAGTATACCAACAAGTTTTTATTATTATTTTTACATTATTATGTTATTATGTTGTTTTTTGTGCTATATAAGTTTTACTAACAAGGTTTTCAACCTTATAGCATTTCTTTTTTATCATTTGAATAAAAATGTTTGGAACTTGCAAATTGTTTTCATTAAAAATAAACTTGATTTAAAAATTTTTAACAGCTTTAATAGGTGTTTATATTTAAATCAACGTTAAGATGTTTGATGACGAATATACACAATTTTATGACCTTTTATTTTTGAAAAGTAAAAGATTGTTATTTTTGGAAGTATTTTAATATACATAGAAGTATGTTCTGAATAGTTTTTCTTAATTTGAATTCTGCTATCAACGACACTTGAATTGGTTAAAGATTTCCATTTCGTTAAAATGCTTGATAACGAATCACCCAAAAGAAAATATCTTTTTATTTTTGAACGTTGAAGCTTGAATTTTGTTTTTCATTATCTTAGTATCTTGATAGCTTCGTAAAGTGTCTATATTTCTGATGTCAGTTGGAATGCTAATTTGTCGACCTTATCGACTGCCAGCATCCTGCCTGGGTCTGTGGAACTAACATAACTCTCATGACAATCGTTCAAAACCCGTTGCGATAGTAGGGCATCGAATGGGTCTCCCTCAAATAAAAAAAGGGGCACACCCACACGGGGCACAAAATTTATGCGCCACTCGCTAAAAAATTTCGTCTATATTTTATGGGTTTGCTTTTTTCGGGTTTCCGGCCAGTATTTTTGGGATTCCAGACTGCGCACAGTCGTTCCTGTGCCTCTGTGTCAGGCTGTCTGCACAGGGTGATAAAGTTATTTAGGCGCAAATCATAAATTCCCAAATACAGAACCCCGAGAGCTGAGCTTATCTGATTTTGCACTTGGGCCCGGCACTAGATCAATATGTTCTTGGTCCGAAACCTGTGCGGGCTATGCGCTTGATACAGGCTAAGAGAGAGAGTGAGATAGAGGAGGGGGAGAACTGAGAGATGTCCGTCCCGAATACCGATTTTGGAATCTGAAATCCTGTCCAGAGTTTCAGAATGACAAAGACAGCTGTGCGCCTGCGCCTGGTGTCACATTTGAAATGCATTTGTGTGCGTGTGACTCGGAAAGGGACTGCGACAGATAGACAGACTTGGAAGAGACATGAGACAGTTGGGAGATACGCCAAAGTAGATTGAGAATACGATTCAGGTAAATTTGCCCGAGTTTATTTTTTGATTTTGTTTTTTGTTTTTTATTCTTAGCTCGGGTTTAATTAACAGCTCTCTGGCGCGTCTGTTTGACTTGTGAAATTAGAAAATTATGCCTGGAATTTCCGTTCACAGATCAGTAAAATAATCAAACTCGAAAAAAACCAAAAACCCAAAATTCAAAGCCGAAAAATAACATAAAAAAACGGCAGCAAACATTTTGCGCATTTGCTTTGCTGATTAGCGAAAGAAAATGATAATGAGTTATCTATGGGTCGATAAATGGGAGATGAGGGAAGGGTAAACCATTTAAATTCGGTTTGAATTGGATTTGGATTGCTTGGTGATTGGGAGGAAACGAATTAGCAGCTTTAATGTAAAGAAATCGATGTGAAAATGATGACTAGTGAGAAAAGTTGGTGATTTTTGCTTTTTAGAATAAAGTTGAGAATTTTTCAAAGACTTTTGGAAGTTTTAATATTAGAAAACCAAATTGGAATATAAATTGGTAAGAAAGTTGAACAAAATTAACGTTGAATGCATCACAATTAAATTTGCTTGCTGTAAATTAGCTTTAAAAGCTCATTAAAGCATAGACTGAAGTTTAAATAGGTTGGAGTGTAAAAGGCTTTATATAGAAACGATTTACTTATTATTTAAAACTGTAAAAAGTTTCAAAATAGTGAAGAGTTTTTCTCTTCAACTATTTTGAAAGCTCCTGAAAGCTTTGAACGTGATTTGACTCACTTTAAAGCACTTTCTTTACTCTTTTATATATTTCTTAACACTTAAGTTCCAGCTTATGTCCTCGAAACTTCACCGCCCAAGTCGCTCGATAATGCAATCGATTTGTTTTGAAAGTTGCCCTACGCGACTTAGGCAAAACAAAATTGACCACGATTAATGATGTGTGTAGAACATTTATGGTCAGTCGAAGCAATCGGTTACCGTTCGCCTTTCACGAGCTTTACGACTGTCACACGCTCAACACTTTATAAATATACCAGCGCCCCTCTGCCTCTTTCCCCTCTGACCATCGCTTGTGTCTATATAAGTAGTTAAGCCATCCATCTATCTATCTGTCCGGCTGTCTGTCCGTCTGTATCTCGCCATCCCATCTACATATGCCATCCGTAAGCTCCAAGCTCGGTGCCATTCTCCGACTTTGCCTTTTATGGCTGAAACATTTAAAGTCGCATTTCTTCAGCATTTGTTGTTGCTGCTGTTGTTGCTGTTGTTTTGTCATTTAACAAATAATTTGTAAAATTATTGTCAAGCTGTCGCTCTGCTCATTTGCCCAGTCAATTTTTCACAATTAACTTTCGAAACTTCTCGTTCACAATTTTAAATTAGCTCGCGATTAACTTTGCCCAGCATTTAAATCTAATTAATTTTAATTAAATTATGGTAAACAAATGCCCCAAACACATTCACACACACAGTCAGGTATAAACACACATATCATGGGGGAATATGCGAATTTTTGAGGCCAATTGAGGCGAAACTATAAAATGAAAATCGTTTTGATTTTTATGACCACAAATAATTGTCAATTTTTAACGAGTTTGGCATAAAAACCGTTGAGTTTTATTAGATAGTCAGGCAGAAACTAGTTTCGGATGGGGCTGAACGGTGGAGAGGGGCAAAAAGAGGAAACAAAACACGTCAATTGCCACGCGCTCCGAAGTATGCAATAGAAAAAGAGAGAGACGAAATGCATAAACCCAGTTAGGGTATTAGGCTGGTATTAAACTGCAGCTAATCCCTCAAAATTCGTTTCAAATTCTGCAAAATATTCTAACTTATTGCCTTACCTACAGGGTATCAGCATTTCGTGCACATTACTTGCTTATGTCGTTTGAAGATTGACAAAAACAAACGCAACCCGAGAGTAAAAAGTGTCGCGTTTTTTGTGTAAACAAAACTTGAGCTCGAGCATCGGCCCGCTCTACGGCATTTCCTTCTACTATATTTAATTAATTTAACGACTACTTGAGAAGTTCGCAGTGACATGTGTGAGGGGGGCGTGGCTGTGAAAGGGGCCGGAAGGAGGGAGGCTGGCGAAAGCCAATGGGCCTGCGACATGAAAAACTCATTAAAATGTTTACAGGCGCACAAAATCAACAAACCAACAAAGCGAACGGACAGACAGACAAACAGCAGAGCACGAGAGCGAGGAAAAACAAAATGAAAAACAAAAAAACGAAAAGCAAAACGTAGAAAAATTAAAAAACACACGCAGACACACACACACACACACGTAAAACAATCTACTGCAACTGAAATTGTTTTCATCTCAAATAAAAACTAAAATCTCAAGCTAGAAATAAGTTTGCTTCGCTTTTCTGTTCATTCTTCCACTTCTCTTCTCCATCTTCTTCTTCTACTTCTCGTTCAATTAGTTAGTTTGCCGTGCATAAGTTTTTCGGCAGCTTGGAAAACTTTTTGGCTGAGCAAAAAGTTTTTCAAATTAAAATTTCGCTTGCATTAAATATTTAATGTGTGTGTGTGTGCGAGAGTGTGTGTGCACAGCGCAAACTAATTAGAATTGAAATTACAATGCGGCTGCAAGCTGTCTCTGGCGAGTATCTATCAGATACAAATGCATCTGCAGCTCTAGCTAGCTGGTGTCTCCGGCTCGTTTATTATTCAGTGTCCAGCGCGGACAACGTGTTTATGATTATGATAGTTGGTCTTGCTTTCAGCTAGTTTATTTTTGTACACACAACTTTTTTAACCGTCGCTTTGGTAGGTTTTCATTGGGCATGATTGCCTTCATGAACATAGAATGCCATTAGCCTAACGTGTAACGTTTATAATGTTAAAGATATAAGTTAGACCTTTGGCTTGGTTGAAGTTTAATATGTTAAATATCATTACAGCGAGTTTCATAACATTTAGTAAATGACAGCACTCTACACAGCACATCTTGTAAATTTTTGAACTCTTGTAAAGATTTACTTTTGAAGAAGTTTAACTTTCGCAATTCTAAAGATTCAAACTGGACCATGGACTTGTAGACAGCTTTAAATGTTTACTTGCTCCACTGTAATTTTTATAAAAACTGCTAAATAAATGAAATAGATATTTTAGAAACAGCAGCGCATATTCTAGTCGTGCATGCCCGCCTTGTCTATTTCCTTCTCGTGTTTTTTGCCATGTTTTTGTGGTCTTTTGTCTGGTTAGAAAATTGGCAGCTAACATTTGTCACAATTTAGCGTCAAAAATAAAATAAATTTAAATAAAACATATATTTTTGTCACAGCGAATTTTTTAATGACACTTTTGGTTGGCTCACACACGAACACACACTCGACTGGCAGTCACAATTAAAAATGCATGAAAACAATTTAGAAATGTGCAATGCAATCGAAATATGGTTGACAATTTTCCGGCTGACCACCGAGCAAATTTGTCAGCTGCACAATTTGTGCAGCGTTTATCGCATACGATAAATTCGCGACTCACGAGTCATGGCTCACGCCTTTGCGCACTTTAATTGCCCCCGGGCATTAAAATGTCATTCAACCATTAATTGGCGGCAGCCTGGCCTGGCCGAAAAAAGTTATATTCTACTTAAAATAAAATACAGCTATAATTTAAAAGTTAATGCCGCCGCAAAAGTCAGCTACAAAAGAGCTGAAAATAAATCCAAAGGGTTTTTTCGAACTTTTTAATTGAGCCAAGAAAAGCAATGTACAAAAAAAGAAAAAAAGAAACTTGAGATTCATTTGGGGAATACAATGAATATATATCGCATCGTGTATGCAGATCCAGGGTTGGCGATATCGCGAGACCTTAAGTCGATTAAAAAGATAAGCCAGTGAAATATTACCCATAAATCGGTTCTGAGTTTGTTCTAAAACAAAAATAAATCAAATTCAAATGGCTCTCCAAAATTTCACGATACTGTTTCCCTTGATATGAACATTATATTAGGTTGGCAACACTTTTCGAACTGTTGTAATTTCGACTTGTACTTGAGCACGTGAATTCGACCTAACCTGCAACTTGCTGACCTAACTTCTTTAATGATATCAAGCGCACTTAAAGCTTACAGCCTTGACCTCAATTTTGATTTGAAGCGATCTGAAAATGAACCAAAATTATTTCCATTTTTGGTTTAACTCAGTGAAGCCAAGTAAATTTAAGAGTTTCCTATTTTGATGATATGATTATTCCAAAATATGTTAAAACATTTTACAGTTGAACGAATTGTTTTTTGGCTTGTCAATTTCTGGTGATTTTGCAATTTTGTTCAGCTTTTTTCAAGTTAGGAGGTTAATGACAATTTAATTTGCAAATTTTCGCCGTGTTTGTCTAATTTGTGTTTTGTTATCTTTTTGGGTTTTTGTTCTTGACTGGCCATAAATAAGTCATTAACTCGTTTAAATGGCTTTATTAGTCGTATATGATACGTGATATTTGTGCTGTGCATTGTGGTTCCACTTCTGTGAGTCGATAGTTAACGTGCATTGCAGGTAATTGGGATAGTTAAGCTAGTTAGTTTATTATAATGTTAGCTAAAACTGTGAAATAGATGGGAGATCACTGGGAATTGTTAGCGGTAAATGGCTATTGTTAGTTGATACAAAATTTGGCAATTTTAAAGCTTTTAAGTATGAAGAGACTTTTGAATTGGAAGGAGAGAAAAAAAAGAGATAACAAATTCAAATAGTAAAGGAAAATACTCTAGACTCTTTAAAATGTATTGACAAGTCCGAAAATTGATCAGATTATTGATCAGAAAAGGTTCAACCTTAAGTTCTAAATTCCAAAATAGGTTTTATGAATCTTGGACTATGGTTTAATTTCCAGAAATGTAAAGCTTCCTTTAAATTTTAGCTGAAAACATTTGAAATTCCCAAATCGAATCGCCTTCCCCAAACAAAAACCCAATCAAAGTCTCACCAAATGAGATGCGCGTTCGATAATTATGATCTTTCTTTTATACAATGATAATATTGTACAAACATTATAACAAATTCTAATGTCTTTGTCTTATTCGCCGACTATTGGCAGAGACTGGGAGACTGGGAGAAACAGGTTTAATCTCGGGGAATCTCAGCGAATACCGACGGCAAATCAACTTGGCATTATTATTATCATGTATAGTTGGATATAGTTTGTAGTTTGTGGTACTTACTTATCACATCGTGGCCGTGACAATCCAAATCCAGGTGATGATTCATCACCAGCGATGGCTGTAATCCAGTTTGATTGTGATTGTGGTTGTGGTTGTGATTGTGATTGTGCAGTGGTAGCTGGTGAGCCAAATGGCCACCAATCTCTGCCATTACCATATATTTGGCTTATAAACACTTGGGCAACGAAATCAAATAAAGAACCCAAAACGAACTCAAGAACTCACGCCTTGCATTGAGCAAAATGTTGTTGCTGTGTGTTGCAGTGTGTGTGTGAGTGTGTGTGTGAGAGAGTTGGGTGTGTTTGGTTTTTGGATTGATATTGGCAAATTCCAAAAAAAAGGATTTGTTGCTCTCGAGTTACGCTAAGGCACTTTTGCACATTTACAGTTGGTTTTCTTAGTTAGATCTTGCACTGAAACTGGAACTGGAGCTGGGAATGGGAACCAGGACCAAGAATGACTGGTAGTGCTGCTTCTGCTGTTGTTGTTGTTGTTGTCACAGTTGTGGGTAACACGCGCGCACAGGTAAATGTCGGAACGTCATGGGTTAGTTGGGAGTTTCGCAGAGTTTCGCTGAGTTTCGTATCCAAAAGGCGACGGCGTTGACGACGAACGACGAAGGCGACGGCAGTTACCGATGACGACAACGAAGCGTAGTGTGTGTGTGTGTGTGTGTGTCTGTGTTGCTGTTGTCGTAAGCACAACAGCAACAACAAAGGGAACGACTACGACGACAACGTAGAGAACACGGCGAGACGAGAACGCGTAGCTCGGAGCACGATGCTGACGGCGCTGCGACTGCTGAACGACTAAACCGGCTGACTCTGTGTGTATCTTTCGGATTCGCAGGCAAACTTACAGATACACGCACACACACACACACGCACACGACTCTACTGTTCGGCTCGCCGTCGGCAACGACGTCGCAGCGCGCAGCCACCCCCCGTTGGCTGCAGCGCAACTGCTCGCACAGCTCGGCAGCCTGCGCTGTGGTTAGAGCAGTGCGACTAGCTTGTGGCACGGTCGTGCAGCTGCAGCTGCAACCGGTTTGGGCGAAGTTCGAAAACGTCGCTGAGGGCAGAGGCAGCGGCAGAGGCTGAGGCAGCAACCGCAGCCGCAGCAGCGTCGACGGCAGTGGAAACAGGTGTTTGGCTGCGCTGCTCGCACTCGCTGTGGCCCATTGTGCTGTCTCGCTCTGAGCGCTGATTCTAAATGGCGTCCAAGCGGGCCAATCGGTTGGCGCCACTGCGCATGACTCGCGCCCCTGCCCCCGTGGCGCCCCCACAACAGCGACGGCGACGCGACGTTGGCTCAGCTGTGCCAGCGCTGCTGCTGCTGCGGCTGCTGCACGCGTCGTTTGCCGTCGCTACATTTGCAATCCACAGGCAATGGAGGCAGTCAGTCATGCCCAGCGAGGCCCGCCCGCCCACACTGCCACCGCCTCCCCCCCTTCATCTTTCCCTCTCTTTCTCTGTCTCCCTCTCTGTTGCTCTTTGCCTCCTTCTGCTTCGTTTTTTCCCTTTTTGCCTTTGTTTTGCCAATTTCGCTTTTGGTTTTCGAAGTTTGTACTACAAAATGGTTGCACTTGTAAGCAAATGCCGCGCCCCCCTCTCCTCATTCCCCCCCCCCCTCTGCCTGCCTCTTTTGGCTGCAATTGTTGGCTGTGTAATGCGCTTGTCGAAGTTTTTGGCAGCCACAGCCGCACCTTGTCTTGACTCTTGGCTGCGGCTGCGGCGGCGGCTGCTTGCCTCATCTCTCCCCCCCTCTGCCTGTACCTCCTCTTGTTGCGGCTGTTGGGCAACGTTGTCTTTTGGCCTCGTAGCAACATCATAATAATTATTGATCTTTTGATTTTGCTCTCGCTCTCTCTTCCTCCCTCTCTTTGTCTCTCTTCAGTTGCTGTTCAAGGCTCTGTTGCAATTTTAATGACATGTGCCACGCCTGCCCCCCAGTGTGTATGTGTGTTTGGTGTGCCTTGTTGCGGTTGCCAGTTCGTTGACTTGGCACCCAGTTGCCACTGTTGCCACTGTTGCCTGATGATTTGTCGCACATTCAACGTCGCTGGCGTCGGTGGCGGCGTCTGCTGCTGCTTCAGCTGCTGATGCGCTGCTCCCCAGTTGCCATTATTTTTACCGTTTTTATTTGCCGCTGTGCTTCCTGTGTGGGCGAGTGAAAGGCAAACGAGGGGAGGAGGGGGGGGACTCGTCATGTTGTAATCAAGGTCATCAGCTCCGCTTGGGCCACTTCTCGCTCAGTCATAGCCGTCGCAGTTAGCCAGACATGCCTGACATTAGTAAATGCTCACACACACACACACACAACCCCTCACCTCACACACACACACACAGGCAGAGACAGAGACACTTACACTCCCCCGCACACAGACAGCGAGCTTGTATCGCAGCTTTCGCGCCATCTCCTTTGCACACGCAGCTGCTGCTGCTGCCCAGCAGCAAAAACAGCTGACTGATTGTCCGTGTGTGTGTGTGTGTGGGGGGGTGTGTGTGGCTGTGTGTGCCAGCCAGCCAGGCAGGCAGCATGATTTCAAAATTTAATTAGGTCCCGTCCATTAATTGGGTTAATTGAAATGCCGGTAAAAGTCTGGACGCACAACGTGAACGGGAAGCAGCAACAACAGCAACAACAACCACAGTGGCAGCAGCAACAACAACAGCTGCAGCTCGTTTTCAAATTTAGGACATGTCACTCAAGCTGGCTACACCCCCTCGTAGCCCCCCTAGGGCTAATGTTTAACTCCCTCGATATCTGCCCGCAATGCGAAATGTTTTCAACTTGTTGGAATCGTTGCCATTATCTTCTTCACTTATTGTTGCTTTTCAATTGCTGTTGTTGTTGCTGAACTATGCAGTATGGATTTCTGCCATTTCCCGTTTCTCTATTTCACTTGAAATTCACTTTATTGAAATATTTTCTTAATTATTTTAAGTGAAATTTGCTGAAAAAAGATGAAGGCAAGGGTGAAATAAGTTTTACTTTATTTCATAGAATTTCTTGCTGAATCACTGCAATGATAGCTTTATTTATAGCTATTGATCTAATCGGATGAAATTATAAAAACAGATGTTAGTATATGTACAAGCAGTTTTATTTATTTATATGTAATGGAAAATTTTTTTTTTATAACTATTGATCTTATTGAATAAAATTAGAGAATAAAAAACAGTCGAACTAGTAAACTATATGTTGATCAGTATTATTATGATAATTCATTGCTGATAAACTGGAAATAACTAATACATTTCAAAGGGTTTTTACACTATTTCAAGCCATTTTATTATAAGTTCTTAAAGTTTTCTTAAAATTTTTCAGTTAATTACTTCAAAATTTTAAGATTTTGTACCTTTTCCATTCTTCTTTTTTTTCGATGTTTGCAACAATAAAGAAATTTTTAAATATGCTTCAATTTTTCAATTTTTTACAATATTTTAGTTTTTTAGTTTTAGTTTTAGTTTGTAACACTTTGCTAAGGCTCTTGATTTAAATTGAATTACACATGAAATATGTGTGATATTAAAGAATTGATTTCATACCATATTTAAAATGTTCAAAAAGGGTATATTTACTTTGTGCATATGTCTGACTTTCGCTCTACTTGTCTGCCTGTCTCTTTCTCTGTCTGTCCGTTCGTCTGCTAATCTGTTTGAATACCGAAATCTCAGCTACTATTAAAGGTAAAGACACCAAATTTGGCATGAAGGCTTGTGTATACCATCAGTTGATAAATATTATTTTAATTATTAGATGCCACGCACACTTCACCCGCAAATCAATCCATAAATTTCCTAATTCCATTTGTAAGCAATATATAAAAGTCAAAACCTTGTGACTAACATACAAAAGAAGTCGACTATAATTTCTACAATTTCTTTAAATTTCAATTCAATCAGACAATAAACACCGAAGTTATTCAAGTCACCTTAGTGGCCACAGTAATCTAGTACTTATTAATATTATTGTTTTTACTTTTATTTCTCTGTCACCAAATTAACATTACAAATATAAATATTGTTTGTTTGATTCGTATATTCATTGCATTCCTATACCATTTTCTATTATACCAAATCAGAGATCGTGCCACCCGGAGAAGCTGCCTATTCTCTCTGCTAACTTGTTAATGAGAAATGTCGGACAATACAAGCAAACAAACAAGAACAACAACATCACTGGCTGGGCACCCATTTTGTAGTCAGTCTGCTGCAGTGCGAGCTGTCTAGAGCACATTGATTGCCCTCTCGATTGGTGTCTGCCACTTGCCTCATGTGGCATGGACAGCTGAAGGTTAGCAGCTTCTATAGACACAGGTGCAATCTGTAGCCAATTTGGCAGCTCTGTTCGCTGTCAGTTGAGGCAAACGATAAGGGTATTCCAGAGATAACTGCACACTGAATAGTTAAAGAACTTTCGTCTAAGCAAAACGATAATAAAACGAATGAAGAGAAACGAAAATAAAGTTCTTAAAAAATGAAATATTGAATAAATACCAAACAATTTGCTTGGAATTTGTTGAGCTGTAAATGTTATCAAAATTTAAGCAGAAATTTATCAGAATTTATTTATGAAAAAACACACACACACACAAAGACACACACGGAAATTGCTCAGGCTCAGACTAATCCCAGAGCTAAAGATGAAGAGAAATTTCATTTAAAACACAAAAATAAATTTCTCTCTCAACAATTGCGAGAATAATTTAAAGTTCTCGACTTTATTTGTGATTTCTGTGGCATATTTCATAGATGGATTTTGATAGACAGGGGGTAAGGGGGAGGGCAGCTTTGTGTATGCGGGTGTTTGCGTATGTTTAGCATAAAATGCGAATACTTAACGGTACCAGGAATGGATCGGGGGGGAATCCATTGCAAACCCGTTTCGATTTTGTTGTTATTTCTCGCCGAAATGCAAATTCCAAATTCCAATTTCAATTTCAAATGCCAGTCTCGGCTCGCGTATCAATCTCCGATGTATCCCGACTCGGCTCGGATACACTCCCCCTCCCCCTCTCCCTCAATCTCCTCTCTCTTCATGCTCTTTTCGGCTCTTTTGGCCTCGTCACGTTTGCCAAGCCAAAGCAAATAGCAAAAATTTATGCAAATAGAAACACGCAAAACACCTACGCAAACACGAAGCAATCTAGCCAAGCCAGAGGGAAGGGAGCAGGAGAGGCAGAGGAGCAGGAGGCGTGGCAGCTCATCAACGTGTGGGCTGAGGCTGCTTCGACTTGCGGTTCATTTAATTTTCGCACTTGGCGGCGCCGACACCGACGAAGAAGCTGCCAAAATTGTAGCAACAGAAGCGGAATTGGAAAGGGGATGAAGAGAGGGTGCAGAGGGGAGCAGAGGAGGCACAGCTAGGCAAGGGTTGGCAGGGGTTTGGAGCCAGTGCTGTTAGGGTCAGTTGACTTTTATAGGCCTGCAGAGAAATCTAATTTTGCAGTGCGCTTTAAAGAGAACAAGAAAAGGAGAACAAGAAAGGAAGAGAAAGTGGGAGAAAGAGACTAGAGAAGGGACAAGAAAAGCAAGAAGACAAAGGGGAAAACAAGGTGAAAAGAGTGGGCGAAAGAGTGGGAGTGTGTGTGGGGGAGGGAGAGGGCTAGCTGTGCTGGAGTTGCCAACTGTTTTGCGCTGCATGACAAGCCAGTTTATTTATTGTGCGAGGTTGTTGAGGTGTGCTTGCGTGTGTGCCCAGTGGTGTGTGTGCCCAGTGTGTGTGTGTGTGTGTGCCTGTGCGTTTGTGTGTCAGTTGTTCCCAGTCCGCCCCCAAACGCCCGTCCATCGTCTCCGGTTGCTGAGCTGCGCCACACACAACAAAGTCCAGAGTTGACTTTTATAGAGTCGCATGCACAATAAAGAAGTCTATTATCCTTTTTGCCAGCGTCGCAGCCGACGTCGACGTCGCAGTCAACGCCGACTGCTGTTGCTGTTGCTGCTGCTGTTGTTGGGCGACCGGGATCGATATCCATTAGGAAAATTAAAATTGTGGCAGAGGCAATGAACGTAAAAAGCGGAAACAGCAGTCAGTCAGTTAGTTAGTCAGTCTCGGGCCAACAACAACAAACCAAAAGGCCGACTACGGCTAGCAACAGCAACAACAACAACAAAAGAACAACAACAAGGGAGTCATTCAGTCAGTCAGTCACTCAATCAGTCAGTCAGTCAGTCACACAGTCTGCAAGTCAGTCTGCCACTCAGTCAATCTCTCCGCTAGTCAGTCGTCTCGTCTTTCATTCTTTGCTTGTTCGCGCTTCTTGGGGCGCTGCTGCTTCCACTTCCGTTTCCGTCAGCCTCAGCAGGTGGAATATTAACTAAGTTGGCGCTGCATACCAACTAAGCCAATTGTTGAGGTCTGCTAAGCGGTTAAGCGAAAAGAAAGTTGGCGAGGTGTGCCAGCAACTTTGTGTTAAAGAATCATGAAGAAAGTTTTTCAGTTCATGTTAAAGATTTTGTCTTATTTTCTTTAATAATATATTTCATTTAATATATATTTCAATTATACGACTAAATACATTATATCACTACATCGTCTGTAAATATATGGATAATGTGTATAAATATATGATATGTTTAGTTTATCATACATTTCTTATTAATTTTCAAAGTGTAACAACAGTGTTTTAGATATACAAAGAAAAAGAAGAAATCTTCGTACTTTAGGGAACTTTAGGTTTGGACATGGGGAACTCTTAAGATTGTTTCTTAAATAACTTTTATGTTAATTATTCGATTGCAACCAAATTTTTAGTAAATATTAGGCATTTATAGTTAATGTGTTAACCAAAAAAAGAACTGTCCTACATTTAAATTAAGCTTGGAATTGGGTTTTTAAAGCTTAACGTTGTCAAATTCTAAAATAAGCTTTGTTTCGTTTTAACCTCTGAGATCTAGGTTCTATATGAACTAACAATATTATAATACCTTTCTATTTTATGATTAAAAGGTATAAACACAGTTTAATTTTAAGAAATCATAATATCTTAAAATAATTATAATCATTATATGTATTCTTACTTCATTCGGAATAGTCTTCTAGTTATTACACCAGAATTATTACTTAAGCTATTTCTTATTTTATAGTCCAACTTCAGCTAACTTTTCATTGATAAACTTCAACTAGTTAGCTGTTATTAAAATTAATTATTTGCATTTATTGTTTAAATTGTCTACATTTAGAATTTAAATTTCTTTCAGTGTATTTTAGCTTTATTTTGCATACCATATTTAGTATTTTTTTCAGCTTTGTCATCTAGTTTCTTCAACACTCTTCATGTTCTTTCTCTCTTTTGTTTCAGTGTGCTCAACCTTCATCATTGTTCATATTCGTTAACTACTTCTACGAGTAAGTCATCGCTTTTTCTCACCTCCCATCTTACTCCACTTTCTCTCAGTGTATTCAAATGTCGTTCAGGCTGCCAGCCTTGCTGTCTTCTATATTCTATCTTCTATCTGCTGCTGCCTCTCCTCCCATTGTTGTCGGTTGTCAATTGTTGTTGTTGCTGTTGTTATTGTTGATTTTGAATTAAGTTTCAGGCAAACACGTTCGCCCGCACAGCGAGCAGTTGTTGTTGTGGCAGATTCTATAGTTCTTGTTGTTGTTGTTGTTGCTATTGCAATCTGCCATTTTGCAGCTGTCATTGTTTTTGCCCTTGTTTTTTCCTTTTTGGCAAACGCGAAACGCGAACGCGACATTTTCATTGTTGTCGCTTTGCTGCAGTTTGCAGTTGTCTTTGTTGTTGCAGTTGCCACCGCTGTTGTTGTTGTTGTAGCAGTAGCTGTAGCAGCAGCAACAGCAGCCACGGCAGCAGCAGCTCATCTGTCATTCAAAGTCACGCGGCGTGCAATTTTTGTTATCATGACTTTTTCAATTCCAATTTTCGGCATCCGCAACGAACGTAACGTAGCACACACACACGCAGACACACACACAGACACTCACGTGGCACTTGCCACATGCAACTGCATTGACATGTTTGCATTTCGATTTGATTGGAAATATATTTCATTGCATTCGCTGTTCGAGCCGTCAAATCTATTGAAATATGCATGCAACAGCAGCAACAACAACAACAGCAGCAGCAACTACATTTGCAGCAACTACACCTGAAGCAACAACAACTACTGGTGCTGCTGCTGCTGCAGCTGGCAAATAGTCAAACGTCTGTCAAACGCGGCCTGTGCAGCTTTTGGCCTGCAGTTTGTTAAATGTTTAAGCGGGGCTTTAGTTTCCATTGATGCTTGTGGCAGGGGAGGGGAAGATAGGGGGCGAGGGCAACGCGGTCTCCATAGAGAGGACCCCCCTCTCACCTTCCCCTCTTACACTCTTGCCCTTTCTATACCTGCCTCTGCTAGCAGAGCTATTTCTATGGCGTCCTGCTAAGCTGCTCCATTGGCGGGCGGACTTAGCAGCAGCTTGTTGAATTTTTATAGCGTGGCCACACACATATACACGCGAACATATACACACTTACTCATGCAAGCACAATCGCACACACATGCTTGCAACATAGTTATTTGTTAGAGGCGAGGGCAGTAAGTGCAGTTGGAGTTTAACAGCAACGTGGGAGCCGGAAGTAGATACAGAAGCATCTGAATAGTTGCAAGAGCATCTTGAAGACACAAGTGGGTTGTTGAATATCAAATACTATATATATATGTCAGAATATAAGTATCTTGTAGATACAAGAGTACCACATAGATACAAAGCTATCTGAAGGATCAAAAACCATCCTGTAGTTAAAAATTTCTGTTTTACATGAAAAAAAGTATTTTTAATGTCAAGGGAACTTTAAATTCGAAGAGTATATTATAGATACGAAAGTATCTTAAGGATATAAAAGTATGTTATGGATACAAAGATATCTTATGGATACAAAAGTATCTTATGGATACATTAAATTGACATTTAAACTAGAGTGTTATCAAATATAGCAATATGACGTTTGCTTATCATCGAAAAGTATTGAGTATGTTGATACCAAAGAATCCGAAAGAAACAGAGGTATCTCTTAGATACAAAAGTATTCAGTAAATGTTAAAGTATTTTAAGACAATCTATAGGTGTACGTGTTAATAACAAAGTAATTAATGTATTCAAAATGTCTTATAGGTTAAAAAATATCTTTTAGCATAAAAAATATCATTGGATGCATTTGTGTATCTTGTAATGTTGCAAGTGTTACTAGAAGTTATTGTTATTGAAGGAAAATTAAATGTAAATATATTTTATGATACAAAAAATGATTTTTTAAAAATATTTAGAAAAAAATGTCTACGAGATTACAGAAATCAAGAACTTTAATTTCCTGTCTTATCTCTTAACTTCAATCAAAAATCCATAAAATCAGCGCGCAGCCAAAGCAATTTCCACAGAAATTCAATTACACAACTAACTGAATTTGCCTATCAGCTGATCAAACTACCCTCGCAAGCGCGCACACTCCCACAGCAGTTCCCTGTCTGTCTGTGTGTGTGTGCTTGTGTGTGTAGCTGGAGCTCTAGTCCAACCAGCTCACTGGAGCATAATTTTTGCGGTTCCTTTTAAGTTTGCATATCAATCGAAAATTTATATGACGGTGAAGCGCACACACAGCCACGCCCCCTGCCCGCCTGGCCACAGCGAACTCCTCCCCCCTCTCCCCAAGCAAATGCAAATACCATATGTGAGTGTCTTTGTGTGTGTGTGTGGCGCATACATTTGCAAATGTTTTATATGCAAATCCAGCAGAGGAGCCAGCGCCAAAGTTGCGAAGCAGTGGCAGAAGGAGGAGCACAAGGAGCAGCAGCAGCAGAAGGAGTAGGGAAGGAAATGGAGGAGGAAAGGACGCGGAAGAAGGAGCAGCAGCTTGGCGCTGCGAAGGCCATAAAAGCAAAAGGCAGCGAGGCGTGAGGGGGTCGGGGTGCGAAGGGCAACGTATTTTTCCTACCTTCCAGTTGGGCTACAGCTGAGTGTGTGAGTGTGTTGTTGCTGTGCATTGATGTGTGTGTGTGTGTTGATGTGTTTGCTGTGCGCCATATTAAAAATGGCGGCAAGCGCTTGGCCGTTTGTTATTGTTGTTGCTGTTGTTGTTGCCGGGCAAAACACACAACAAACGCCGCTGCAACTTGTCTAGAGCGTCTGCACAACCTTCCCCCCCTCCCCCCTTCTCTCCACCTACCCCAGCACTAACCCACTGCTAACGCCGGAGTCACCCTTTGGGCACCTGCCCCTGCCTTCACCCCACCCCCTTGCTGTTGCTGCACTTGTCGCACTTTTGCTACCCTTTTCGACGGCACCTGCGGCTCGACGCGCCTTTGTGAGTGTGTGAGTGTGTGTGCGTTTGTGTGTGTATTTGTCTGGGTGAACCCAACAAATCCAAACCCCTTTCAAGACCCAAACCCAGAGAAAAGCGACAATTCTTGAGGGGAAATTTATGCAGAGCAGCAAAAGGAAACGACACAACGCACCGCGCGAGGCAAAGCAAAAATGGTGAACAAAAGTGCGCAACAACAACAACAACAAGAGCAATAACAAAAGCAACAACAATTGCTGTAGCAAGCCGAATGAATGAACAACTAGCAAAGCTAGTGCGGGGCCTAGACGACCAGACAAATGCGCTGCAGGGTGAAGAGAAATTAGAAATTAAAGGGAAGAGTTAAAGTTTTAAAAGAAATTAAATATTTAATTATATCAAAATAAAGTTTGAAATAACCGAAAGATATTCGAAATTAAAATAAAATAAAATAATAATTTGGTTAGAAAAAGAGTAAGAAGAATTTAACTTGATGATGATATAATAAATGATATGACTCTACAATGAGTTTACCCATTCGTCCCTCTGATATTGATTGCTAATCAATTTCCATAAACATAATTCACACATAACAAAGCTTTCACAAATTGCCATTAAAATTACAAAATGTATTCCAAGCATTGAAAATTTATTAAATAGGTTTAATTTAATTTAAAGATATGTTTTTAATTCGTGTTTTTCGATTTACAGGGTTTGAGAAGGGAAAGTAACCAAATTCTACATTACTATTTATTTGCGTCTAATCATAAGATACTATGTCATCAAATTTGATAGCGATAACTCCTATAGTCACGGAGCTCTAGTTGATCATACAGACGAAAAGATGGGCAGAATTTTTACAGTGAAATATGAACATCAAATTGTCTTAATAAATTCGCATATAAAAAGTATTAAAATCTAGATGCAAAGATCAAATCAAATTTCACTACACTTTACTAGAATTAAAAAAAATTAAATAAATAAACTTAATTAAAATAATTTTTTAATTATCATATCCTTTACCAAAAATATTCAATTGGTAAACTTTGTATGTATTTTGTACAATGATCTTAGCCATCGGACTTAAAATAATGATTTTCAGAAAATTATTTTTATTTCTTCCCTTCATATATCTATCAAGCTATCAATAATTTTAAATCCTCGACAAACCTCTTCCACAAGCCAACTAGCTCAACTTGCGGCCATTTTCCCCAAGTGTAGCGCAAAAAAAGTAAAAGAGGATAAGGAGTAGGGGCAAACGTAAAACGTTGGCGTTCTTTTTGGGGTGGCAAGGAAAAAACCCAAGTGACAGTGGGGCAGAGGGAGGTGTGTGTGTGGGGCATGTGGAGCGAAACGTAATAGTAAAACATAATGCTGAAGATAAACCGTTCTTAGGTTTGCTGCGGGCTAAAAAATTATTTCTATTTTGGTTGTCAGTTCGCCTCGGACTAAGCTGCGACTTGGCAACCCTTTGACATGAGGAGGGAGGAGATGGGATGGCAGAGGGTGTTCGGCTAGGTACATAAGGACTCCCAGCTGGTCTATTATCAGTGGCATATTGTCATATTGTCGCCGGGTCTAATGCGGCCGGCAAATGTAACGATTCAGTCAAATTTACTGGAAGAGTTCATCGTCATCGCGAGTGACTCCGCGTGCAAATCCTTTGCTGCTGCTGCAAGTGAATGCGCTGAAGCGGCAATGTTGCAACCCTCCAGTGAGTTGACACCTCCCCTCCCCCTCTCCTTTCTCTCACTTGTTCCATAAGGGCTTCGCAGTCAAACATTTCATAATTGCAGGGCGCGGCAACGCCCATATTACGGATTTGCTTTGTGCGAATTGGCGCCTAATCAAGCGGAAGATTTGAATGACTGAGTCGCAGGAAGGAATAGGGAAGGGGGAAGAGGAGGGAGGGCAGCGGGTGCGTCGGCTAAGTGTTGTCATTTTGGTGGCAATAAAATGATATTTTTGACAACCGCATAAAAAAGTGTCGCCGGCCGTCAACGCATCAGGCACGGCTCGATGAAGCTGAAGCTGAAGCTGGAGGCGGATAAGGAGGAGGAGCAGCGCCTTGGCGAAGGCGTTGCCCGGCTGCGGCTGTTGCGATTCGTGCGTTCTCAAGTGTGTGCACAGTCAGCTATGTGAGTTGTCTCGCCCTCTGGGCTTCCACTTGGCTGACTTTTGACCCTGCGCGAGACTCCCGTCGGTCCAGAGCGAGTGTGTGTGTGCCACGTATCACACATCGTTTGGCAGTGACCACCCACTGCCCTCCCCACTCCCCGTTCCTTCGCAGCCAAATTAACCCAAAAATCCTTTCTCATTAGTGCGTAAGGTGTGCGTTGCTTGTGCAACACGTGGCACGTGGCACAGTGAAAGTTTATACACTTTTAATTAGCGCTAATGATGAAAGACAAGCTGCGACCCTGACGGGCTCCTATGAATGGCATGGGGGAAGAGAGTTGCAAAGGGGTAAACAGGGGGGTTCGTCTGTTGCTATTGACTTACAGCCTCAAAGGCGACCCTTACTCCCTCCCCCTCGCCTTTCCCCCGCACCTTTGCAGGCTGCGCAAATTTATTGTAGGCAATAATCCTTAAAGTTTAAGTTACATTCCAGAGATAAGGCGCAGGATTGGGCGCATGACACACTCCAGACTTTGGTAAAAATGCCTCAATAAAAACTTGGAAAGAACAGCGCAAAAAGGACAAGTAAAGTGCGAGAGTATCTATAGGGGTTGACGCTGGAATACCCTGTAATTGGAAGGGTTTTTATATTTTTTTCATTTTGAAATAGGTTTTTTGGTAATACTTATAAATATTCTTAGAATGTTTAGAATGTTCTAGAAGTTTAGGGATAGTAAACTTCAGTTAGTTCCAACTTTTATAGATTTGACTGAATAAATAACTTTCAATTTGGCTTAAACTGTAGATATTATAATATCCAAAGTTTACAGCCGTTCTAAGGCAACTTACATATATGCGTAATTTCATATGTCAAGCTATTATAGAATCAGAGATCTGTGCCTAGTAAATTAAAAAAACTGTTTCATTTTAATAAAAGTGCATATATTTTACTTCAAATATATTGAAATCCTATGACGCATTTGGTGCCAAGACACCTATATAAGAAATTTTACACGGCAACTTATTAGAGAGCCAGAGATGTGCATATTGAAAGCTTAAGAATAGTTTATTTTCACTAAAATGGCTTATATTAAAATGCCTTTAGAATTTTGCGAAACAGTTAGTCTTTATTCAACTACATAAAAAATTTCACAACTTAAGCTATTGTAGCGCCAGAGATCTGCAATGTTTTATTATTAAACAATTATATCATGTGATAACAAATATTCATAAAATTTCTAATTAAATTCTTTTCTTCTTATTTAAGTTTTTAACATTAATTAATTCTTATTTTTATAAATTAAATTAATGCTTTACTTTAAACAGTCGACTGACCATACTTGACTTTAAATGAACAAATAAATTTCTACTACAAATTCTGTTTCCGGGTAATAGGTTCCTTGCTTAGGTTCACTCCAAGACAACCCAACTACCCCACTTAAGCTATTTCCAATGCGTGCAGGGTACAACAAACAAGAGCCGTAGCAATTTCAATACCAAAATGACGATGCCGACGACGACGGGTCGCTTTAATTGTCGGTCGCCGTTTCGTCGTTTTATTGTTGAACGCTGCACAGGCGCAGTCGCAGCGCTGACTCAGCTCAGCTCAGCTCAGCCCAGCGCAGTCAACCGGTCCCTCAGAGGAACCGCGAGGGGACTGTGGACTCCGACTTCGACTGGGGTTGGGACTGGGACTGGACGGGGCTGTTATCAGTGCAGGTTTAACCGAACCTATAAACAACCGCGCGGAATGCCATGCATAAATGTCCCCAAATTAGATAAACATGGCGCCAATGCAATCGACCGTCGACACACACACACACACACGCAGACGCAGGCAGAGCTGCCTAGCTGCAGCAGAGCCTAACCCAATGCCGAGGTCGCCATTTCAAGGCGTGTCTTGGTGTGCGTGCTTTATTCTTTCTCTCGTTTCTCTCATTTTGTTGCCGTCGTTTCGTTTCGTTTTGGCCTTTTCTTTTCGTTTCTTTTCTTTACGTTTTTATCTTAATACCTTTCCTAATTTCTGCTCCGCCGTCTGGCGCTCATTTGAATAAATGCGTCCGTCTGCCTAGTCTGCAACCTCACTCTCCCTCTCTTCTCTACTTTCTTCGTTGTTTCGGCTCGCCTCTGTGCCTCTTCTGTCCGCCCGCTTGTAGCGCTTATCAGTGTACAAATTTTCATTTTGATAAGACACTGCCCAGCGCTGCCTTGGTCACTGGCCATGTAAATGTAACACAAACAAACACACTCACTCACACACAAGCACACATAGGCGCTCACTCACACACAGACACACACACACATTGGCAGTTGGGACTAGGGAATAATTTGTTTTATGACTTTGAACCATGCCAACTTAGGTTCGGGGGTCAAGTCGGTAAAGAATATCTTGAAAATTATTCATTTTACTTTTTCTTCTTTTACTTTCTTCGTTAGCTTCTTCGTAATATATCTTAAATTATAAGCATATGTAGCTAAATTCTTGAGAATATATTAAAACTTGAGACAAATGTGCCTACAGATGCCAAATTTAATTTCTTTCTGCCCTGGAGAAGTCACAAGGTATTGTAGACCTTAGAAATTCATTCCTTTCGATATTTTTCTTGTTTTCTACTTTATTGAAAACACTCTAATTAGACCTAATATATAAAAACTTATATGTAATATATAATGCACTTAGTTTATATTTTCTTATATTTAGTATACTAAGTTCACTGTGCGAAAGGGTATATACTAGTTTAAGTTTGTTGAAGTTTTGTTTTGTTATCAAAGAAATTTAAATGTAAATTGAGAAATCAAAGCAGCTCACAAAAGGTTTATGAAAATGTTCTAGCTTGTCTGGTTAGTTAGCACGCTTATTTATAATAAAATTTAGATAGGAACATATAGAATTCAATCTTGGTATTATCAGAATTAACAAACCGTCTGTGATAGATTGAAAACTTGTTTTTACTACTGCACAAAAACACAGAGAGTTAGACCTAGTAAGAAACTTGTACAAAATAGGTTAGTTAGGATCTTTAATTTTAAATTTCTCTGAACGAATTAAGAAGATTATCTAGACCGAATATAAATACAATAAGTATAAAACAAGCACTTACTGCACAACAAGCAGAGATTTTAATATAAAATAGATCAATTTGTATCTTCAATCTTAACCTCCTTCGAATATACTTAAACTTTAGTATAATCAGAGCTAAGAAACTCTCAAGAAAACCAGAGATTTAGTCAGAAAGTCCTAATATTTGTATCTGCAATCTTAACCTTCTTAGGAAGAATCGAAAATACATAAAACTTAGTATAATCACAGCTAAGAAACTGTCTCAAAAACCAGAGATTTAGACCTTCTATGAAGTAAAGAAAATCCACTTTGCCTTTTACTGTTGCACTCCCTCGGCTTTTATTAGGCCACATTATCGAGTGTGCAGTGCGTATCTGAGTATCTTCAGTGTAATCCAATATGCTACAATATTTTCGCTGGCGATAAGGACGGCTTAATTACAGCTTACAGCTTTATGGACGACACTCACTTAGGCATGTAGTTGTTACCGTTATGCTTGAGGGAGGAGAGGAGGGCAGTGGGGGGTTGTGGTGCAACGATGCTCGCTTGGGTTTTTCGTGACATGTGTTCGAAGCTGATAGCGTAACCCCCCGAACCAAAGGCAAATAGGACAACAACATGAGGCAGGAGACAAGCACAAGAAGGGGCAGGGGAAAGGGCAAGGGGGGAGTGGCGCACACACTCGATGAGGCTGGCCGCAGTGCAGACACCCCTCGCACTCTCTCTCTCCCTCTCCCACTCTCGATAGGCCTAGGAAAAGTCATAAATTTCACTCGCAAGTTCGCAGGCAGCGAAACACATGAATTGCATTTTCCGCAAACACCCCGACAACAACAACAACCTAGAGGGCAACAAGGACAACAGCAACACGGGGAAAATGCACAAAATATTGCGCGTTAAATTCAATTTTCCAAGCACCCCCTTGTCGAAGCAGGGTGCTCATGCTTAATGCGAGGGTGTACACTGCCAAAAGAGCCTTATTAGTTGATTACACTGCGCATTATCGTGATTATCGCGTATGTTGCGACCCTGCAAGGAGATCCATAAATAAATTTACCATGGGCCGTAGCCAAATTGAATAAGATCTGACGAGGGGGGGATAAAGGGGTGTGGCCACACAAAAAGTGCACTAATAGTTTGATTAATGGGCAAAGGCAAAGGCAGCACATGAAGTGAGCAACGAGAAGAGGAAGGCAGGACAGACCAAAAGCCTGTGGACTGCACTGATTGACAGAGATTACAAAGAGAGACATGGAAAGAGAGAGAGGGAGGGAGAGGGAGGAAGGGAGATAGAGAGCAGTAGGCGTCACAAGATTAGACGCATGGAAATTATATGGAAAGTGTGCAATATGAAACAAATGTTGACATTTTCAAGGCGCCACGAAATACGAGGCGAGTTGTTGCAGCCTCAGCAGTGGCAGTGGCAGCTGACCAGTTGCAGGCAGCGACAGCTGCCACACGACATGCCCGGGAAGGGGTAGATGAATCTGCTTGCAAGGGGAGTGGAGTGGGGGGGGCTAAGTGTAAACTGCAGCAGATTTCAATGTTTATGGCTCACGTCGTCAGAAATTTCCACACTTTTGATTTTCTAAAGGATGCACAACGAGTGCCCCCTACCTAACCCTACCCTACCCTACCCTATCCCACTCTTAACCCCCTCTCCGTGCGTAGCGTTGCCTCGGCGCGTGTTGTGTCCTTCAAGTGGCATCGCTGGCAGCCGCAGTCACTCGCTGGCACTCGAAACACAGTTGCCGTTTTTGTGCCACAGCAGCAACTGAAAAACGCGCTTGGAATTGCTTTTATTGGTTTTCTACAAATATTTAATGGATTTCAAGTGGTCGCGCTGTTGTTGTCGTGCCACTTCATAACTCTCTCTCTCTCTCTCTCTCATTCTCTGTGAGTGTGTGTGTGTGTGCCCCAAAAGGGTTAGCCGAGAGTGCCACGAAATGTGAGTCATGTTGCCACGTCTAGCTGTAAATCTCGATCGACAACGGCAGCTGCCGCCGCAGCCACAAAACACAATTGGCAAAGATTTCAAATTGAGTTCCGCAAATGGATTTGTTTCTCGATATCAGATCAATTTCGTACGGCTGAGGGCAATTGTGATTAATAGGTATTTTTATACAAATTTGTAAAGGGACTTAAGATCTTGAGTACTATAATTATATTATAATGATCGGTTTATATTAATATGTGTCTAAGAGAGTACAGAGAAGTATTAAAGGTTTAATAAAGATTTATAAAGGAAAATCAGCTGAGTGAGTCTAAATAATTTTCAAAAACAACTCATGTTTCTATTAAATCTATTATTATTATTTTTCCTATCTATTGTATTAAAAATGAATTTCTATAGACAATATTTAAACAATTTTAAATTAATAATAATATTAAATTTAATAGAAAACTCTAGTGTGTAGTTTGTAAAGCATTTAAATATGAAAGAAGAAAGGAGTATATTTATAAATGATAATAGTGCATTGGGTTATTATTTACTTAAGAAACCAATCATTTTATTAAACAATATATCAGTGCTTAGTTTCCTAAGACAATGTAATAATGTCTGTATTATAATAGCTGAGATCTGTGTGTTCATCTGGACAGCCGGACATCCGGACAGACAGACAGATATGGCTGAATCGACTCGGCTAGTGCTGAGCTGCGCAAGAATATATATACTTTGTGGGGTCTCCCACGCCTCCTTCTGCCTGTTACATAGATTTACACAAAGTAAGTATACCCTTTTTTGACCATTTTCAATGGTCGAAGGGTATAAAAATCTATAAAACAATATTTTCCTTCTTAAGGGAATGCACTTCATATTTATACTGTACTATATATAAAGTATATTGTTATTAAATTATGCTAGTACAGAAATATACTCATTATTTATCAAAATGTTCTTATTCAATATTACTTTACAAACTCTTAAATATTAATCACATAAATTTCAATTAAGTGTATGAAGAATGCAACAAAGACTGTATAAAAAGGATATGCATTTAAACTGAGGCACAATCCATCGAAATTAAATGATATACAGATCTACTTACATAAACTTACCAGTCTAGAAATTTCCCTAACAACTTAGTACTATATATGGCAGATCAACTGTTTCCATTAGGCAATTTATCAAATACTTTTCGAAACAGGAAACGCCGCAGGCAGCGCGCACTTCCTAGTCAAGTGATTTACAGCACAACGGAGTTAAACAGGTAGATAAAGACAGAGACAGAGACAGACAAAGAAAGACAGAGAAAGAGAGTGCGAGATAGAGACAGCAACAGTGACAGCTCGAGTGTCCGAGTGCGCATACCAAAGCGATGACGCATGACGCAACTGACAGCGAAAGGATCAACTGACAGAGGAGGAGGAAGTGGCAGCAGGGCTCATAATGAAATGGGTGCAGCGACTGCAACTGCGACTGCGACGTCGACAGCGACGCCAGCGGCTTATTGCGGTTGACTCGCCGTGCTGCACTGTGGGCGATCATTAGGAAGCCGCAGCCGAAAAACGAAGCTGAAAACGAAACCCGAAGCCGAAGCCTGAGACGGACACGGAGACTGAGACGGAGACGAACTTGGCCCTGGGCCGCCTTGTCGCGCCGCATTGATTGTGGCCAATAAATACGCAATTGATTTCGGGCTTCTGGTATTGCGTGTCGTCTCTCGACTTGTCTCTGCTGCTGCTGCTACGTTTACCTGCAGCGCAGTCGCAGACAGCGGCCTCGGCCGCGGCGGGCCGCTCGCTTATCAGCTGCAACGCGAATTCCTGACGTGCGGACAACCTTAAGCGTTCCTTAAGCACATTAGCGTAGTCAGCGGCAGTCGCGACGTCAACGTCAACCTCTGCCGGCGACGGCGATGCTGCTGCCTTATGATTTATTGGTTCGCCTCCTTCGAATTTTTCACTTATCGAGAAACTCGCCACGGCGCTAGGCCTAAGCGGCTTAAACAGACCCCAGGCAGGACTTAGGCACGAGGAGGTGGCAAGGGGAAACGCTGCTTCTTCAGCTGCCAGCTGAAAGTTGCATGCCATACAAAAGTTTTTATGCGCTTACAAGCCAGAGAGAAAGGGAAGGAGAGAGTGGAGAGAGAGAAAGATGGATGAAGATAGGGAAAAGAAGAGGGGGAATGTGTGTGGCAAGTACTAAGCAAGTATTATGAATTTGTTAGCAAGCTTGGACAGAAAGAACAAAGCAGAAATACCTAAGTTGTTGAGATTAGTTGCGTAAATATTCATGAGTTTGTTATAAACAGAAAGAAACTGTTTCTAAAGAATGATAGTCGGGTGTGCTAGACTGGCATATACTCACTACTAAAACTTTGTCACGGTTCATCTTTTAAAACTATTGTCAAATAATCTCAATGAGTAGATACTTCTTGTATGCACCAATGTTCCAACTTTGAAATTACGGTTGCAACAAGGTTTTTACGAGTATCATTTACGGAATGAAAGAGGGCGTGGCCAAATTTTAAAATCAACTTGTTTTGCTTGTAGTACAATAAGAGTGATTTTTTTTAGTTTAGTTGCCCTAACACTAGATCTAAGTATTCATACGTACAAATAAACGGGAAGACAGACGCATAAATCCCAACAGACGGACAGACAGACATCCAAACAGAAAGACAGACAAACGGACTGACTGACGGACGGACGGACAGACGAACCGATGGACAGCGAGACAAAACACGTAGAAACAGACATACAGAGAGACAGGCAGGCACAGACAGACAGTTAGGTACAGACAGACAGAGAAACAGACAGTCAGGCATACACTAGATACATATAGACAGACCAACAGGCAGACAGACGGACAGACAGACACATAGACAGATAGATACACATACAGACAAGTCTTTACTGCAACTATTGCTTTTATTTCAGAAAAAACCTTCTCTTTCTTTTAAGTAAAGTGAAGTTTTCATATCTAATTTGAACAAGTTTTTATTCATCTTAAATATTTATTATTTTCCTGCATATATTATTGTAGTTTCTTTTAATTAAATACTTAATTATAATATATTGTGTACGAAGTTGTGAATAGCTACAACTTCGTATATTCCTCAAAACCTTTCCTATACCAACAAACCGCATTTCTAATTAGAAAACCTTCTCCAGTATTTCCACACTATTTCTGGATTTAATTCGCCTTTAAGTCGCAGGCAGAAAAACTCGAGGAAAATTGCGAAAATGCGACTGCGGCGGCAACGTTGCCGGCTGCGGCTGTTGCCAAAAGCGTGCATAAATTGTCTGTGGTAAGAACTACAGCAGCAACAACAACAACAGCATTTGCGAGTTGTGAGCGCATATGAATAAATTATTGGACAGGCACACACACTCGCACACACGCACAACACATGCCAGCCCCGCACAGTGCGTGCAAAAAGCAAAGCGCCAGTCACAGTCAGCGTCCGAAATGGAGCTGGAGTTGGAGCTATAGATGGAGATGGAGCTGCAGACGTAGCTGGAGTCACAGTTGGCAATGCGTTGGCGAGTTGCCTTTGAAGTCACAAGAAGACAGACGGACAGTAGACGGCACAACCCTCGACTGAACCAAGTACCTATGTGTGTGTGTTTGTGGGTGCGTGTGTGTGCCATATGGTGGCTATTTTGGTGATTAAGCAGATGATACCCTCTACGCTGCTACTGTGAGTGCAGCGCATCGCCACACGCCACACTTCAAGCGACACACAGTCAAAGGGCAGCAAGCCAACTCAGCTCATCCCCCTCCCTCTCTCTCTCTCTCCCTGCCCTGTCCATTCACCCCTTCCAACGTGTAGTACGGCAAAAACTTCGTCGTCATTTCGTCGACTGCAACGGGAATCATAAATTTTGTTACCCCTGTGCGCCAGCCCAGGAGGCTACTCGAGTCCTTCTGGTCTCTTCGAGTGGACTTATTCCGGGTAGTTCGTGCCACAGCAAAAGCAGCTGACAAAAGGCCAAAAAAGTACTTGCCGCGTAGAGTGTGGAAAGTCTTCTCAGTTCGCAAACTCAATGAAAATCGTATATGGGTTGGTTAATGTGTAGTGTATTCTTCAAATCTTCAATCACTTGGCTTGTAATGAGTATTTCAGTGAAAATACTGCAATGATACTGAAGTTACAAAAGGATCGGCGGGTTTTTGAGTATTTTCTTGGATTTTTTGTATAAAATTTCGATGATTTTGTAAATTTCAAAATTTATACAAGCCTTATATATAGTTTATATTATTTTTATATGTTTTATATTATAGTTTGTCGTTTAAAAACTAGTTCTCCTTACTTTTAATATGTGCATTTGATGAAATTACATAAACTTCTCTTTTACAAACATAAATTTTTTACTGATAATTTTTAAAATAGTTTTAATACCACTTACAGTGAGCCTTAATAGTGATCTTCATATAAATTATAATTTGTAACAGTGTATCATTTAAATTATATTTTATCTTTAAATTTGTTGGGGGACCTAAGAACATTTTTTTAAGTCTAAAGTATTCTTTTCTTGTTTTTATTTGAGGTAAAAAAGATGAGAATATTTAAACATTCTTTAAAGTAATATCACATAATATTTTGAAGAATATACTCAATCCTGCTAATAATGTATAAATGATTTTAGAGAGATTTTAGAGATCGTGAAAGTTAAAAGTTTTATGCACACAAATTATTTTTACTACGAGGGTCGTTTGATAAGTCCGTGACTTTTTGTATTTGCCGCGCACCTGCTCTAAATACAACATTGCTCCTGTCAGCAGTTATCGATTAACAGCTGACTGTAAAATTTTGAGAAAGCTGCGTTTTTTGGTTTGCGTTTTATAGGCATTGAAAGCAGACGATCTCGATCTCCATTTTCGTTAAAATTCACGAGATCGTCTGCTTTCAATGCCTATAAAACGCAAACCAAAAACGCAGCTTTCAAAAATTTTACAGTCAGCTGTTAATCGATAACTGCTGACAGGAGCAGTGTTGTATTTAGAGCAGGTGCGCGGCAAATACAAAAAGTCACGGACTTATCAAACGACCCTCGTATTATTTTATCATACAAAACTTTGAAAAACAATGATTTTTTATTTGTATTCACACGAAACAAATAATATTTCTTAACAATTTCCTATATTTTTTTAAAGTTTTGTTTATAGAATTAATAAGAATTCAATGATTTTATATTGTCTGGAAAAATCACTTAAAATGAATACTTCGAATAGTTCTTTCAATTTATTGAAAATCAATTTTATTTCAATTGAGTTTATTTCTGTTCTACATGAACCGCTTCAAATCAATTAAAAATCAGTCAAAATTTCCGTTACAGATCCCGAAAATTTTATAGAATTGTAATTGATTTAGCCACGTCCCTACGCCTTGAAAAACGAATTAGTTTCGCGAACAGTTGAAATCACTTAACGCTGCAATTACGTTTGTTGCCAAGGCATACAGCAGAATCATAATAGAGTCATAATCCACCAACGCCACCCCTTGAATGAAGTACCCTTCTCCCCCACCCCTACCTCAAACTACTTTCCCAGGCACACAGGTTGCCCCTTGGCCCAACCCTGCCCCGGCAATCAAGTGCGTCGCATGTGCTGAGTACCGCATCCTGCCTGCTGCCCTCCTCCTTCTCCTCCTTCTCCTCCCCCTGCCATTCTCCTTCTCCTTCTCCTGCTGTGTGTCCTCCTGTGTCACCGCTGTGCGACAAGCCGTTAATGAGCAAATTTTGCTCGCTCCACCGCAGACAGACGGAAAATATTAGCCACAAAACACGCCCCGCATAAAAAACGATAAAGCATCAACAGCGCAGGGGGGGCGGGGCGGACACACACACGCGCCGGACACGGCAGCGTGACAAAAAAGCAACTACAACAATTTCAATTCAAGGCTTCCTTTTTTTCCCAGGCCAGGAAAGTGTTGAGCAGCAAAGTCAAAGGATCAACGCCTGCGAATTAAACGCCGGCGCAGTCGGCCACATTCGGCGGCGGTGGCGGCGGCGCACACGTGCAGCCATAATGAAAACGGCAACTCCGGCTCCGGCCAAGCTCCCTGGGGAGACGCCGAAGTCGAAGTCGAAGTCAGCCACGTGGACGAGCACGTGACCAGGAGGAGAAAAACAATAGGCTGAAAATTTCGAGCGTTGGGCAATCAGGAAGTGGCGCAGTAAAGGCAGCAGGAGTAGGGTTGGGGAGGGGGGAAGGGAGAAGAGAGGAGGGGAACTGTTGTGCATCTTTCCTGCGCGCAGCAAATTGTTAGTATAAACAACAATTGTGCCCGCACGTGTCGCCCATTGCGAAATGGCGCCGGGCAAGTGCAAGGCGTTGCCAAGGACGACCCCAGGGCGGGCAAGGGGAGCAGGGGGAGTAGGAAGAAGAGGAAAAAGAGGGGTTAGAGCACAGGGGAAGTGGCAGCGCACTTGAAACAATTTATTAGAGCAGACGATTTGCGGATTTAGATCGATATCCTGCTGCCTGCCATACTCCCCCTCCCCCTCTGCCCTGGGGCAACCAAATTGCACAGTTCCTGCCGCGGCGGCACGCGCCATTCAATTGACGCCCCGCTGGCAAAAGTGATTAACGCATTAGGCCGAAGCGGCGCCTCACATCGCAACACATTGCATCGCATTGCAAATGCAAATCGAATTGAGCGCGAATCGAGCGAGGTGCGTCAGAGAAGTTCCTCACTTTACCTGCCCACTATCCCTCTATCTCTCTCTCTCTCTTTCTCTCTGCCTGCGTCTCTGTCTGGCTAAGCGGCTTAGGGCACATTTAACGCGTCTTGGGCAAACACAAAGCCGACAAAGCCGTCGCTGCCGACGGCATCGACTGCGCAGTAGGCGTGAAAAGCGCAGCGCAGCAGCAGCGGCAGCGTTGGCGACAAAGCAGGCGGCAATTTTCCTTTGGACCCAAGTCCACTATGTGTTTTTGTGCGTGTGTGCGTGCGCCTATCCAACCGAATCTGACAATCCGCCTAGCCGAACTATGCCACTATCCGATTAGCCTAATGCCCCTCAAGCCCCTCTTGAGTCGCGTTCATCTTTGTTGATGATGCTGCATTATGTCATTTGTTTTTTCTTCACCTTTTTTTATGAGCACCGCTGCTTATCAGTCGCTGCCATCGCCAGCTCGCCGCAGCTGCTGAGCCCCTGCCAGCTACGCCTCTGACTACGGCTCTGCCTTCTGCGATGACTCAATTCCAACTTGGATCTAGATAGAGGAAGAGAGAGAGAGAAAGAGAGAGCACTCGATTCTCAGGCCAATGCTGTCTGATCTATCACAACTTATGCCGCATCACAATGGCATCTTATGATCGATTCCGGCCTCACAGAATTCATAAGATCAACTCTTTCATTTTCATTTTGGTTTTGGGTTTCAGTTTGAGAACTGTTGAGAGAGTGTATTGAAAAATGAAATAGAGTTTAAAAGAACAATGAAAGTTGGAGAATATGATTAAAATCAATGAAATACAAAAAAATACAAAAATACAATTCTTCTTCTATAACTGAAGAGTATTGCAAAATAACATGTTAAACTAAAAAACACAAACAAATTCTGAAATGCTTATACTAAAACTAAAGACTATTGCAAAAAAATATATAAAACTAAAACATACTTAACATTTTTTATGCTGACGAACTTATTTGATATATGCAAATTTAAAAGACAATCTTAAGAAAATTACTTTGCAGTTTTCACGTGAAATTTTCAATTCTTCACACTACAACGTTTTTTTTAATTTCAGCTTTCATCTTTGGCTATAGTTTTTATAGTTTAGATACATCTTTAATACTATATTACGCATATATAAATTAGTTTTGCTTTCCTTAAAGTGATTTTTATAATTTTATCGACACTTTCTTATTTTAATTTTGAGTCAATAAAATTTTTTTTTAGCATAACCTTCGAAATATTTTAAGTATAAATTATGTTGAACAAATGCACAGTTGGTTAAAGTATTTAAAAAGTTTCCCATTCATATAATATTAATTACAGATAAAGTTTTCATTTTTTGAAAAATGTTTTGAGTGAATTCATTTCCATTTGAATTTTATTTCATTCATTTTTAAGGCTTCACTTATTTTTATTTATTCTTATAAATTGTTTTGGAAAATTTGCGTTAAGTGACTCAATATTTTCAATACAATCGCAAATTGTGATTTATTGAACTGCCTCTTCCATTTGCCATAAGACATTTGGAATATCAATCAAATATTTCAACACAAACCATTATCATTCCTTTTCATAAATTTTCCATATTTTTTCTATCAATTTTTAAACACTATTGAATTGTTTTCGATTTTATTTATATTTCTTATTATTTATTATAGTTCATTAATATTTTGTGCTATTATTTACCGAGTCAATAGTTAAGGAAAAGTTCCACAACAAATTGGACAAGCTGCACTGCCTATTGAGTCTCCTTTTTTTGAATTCGAACTTGAATCAAATTCAAGAGAACTCACAGAACTGAACTCAGAAATCTACTCAGCCTGTGCGTGAGTTATTCATATTTTTGATGGATGTCCGAACCTTTAGAAAGAGGGGGAAAGTAAAGACAGATTAAGAGAAAGAGAGGGACAGGTGAAGGCAGGAGGGGTAAAGAGAGTGCCGCAGGAGGCGGGGCAAGGAATTTGTTAAACGCCACATTATGTCAATTTGCCGCTGCCGTCAACGTCGTCGTCCACGTCGGCGTCGGCGTCGCTCACCTTTGCGCACCTTTTTGATCTGCCGAGATCAATCGAAGATCTTCTATAATAACCGAAAAGGTGAAGAAGAAGAGAAAGAGGGGAGGAGGAAAAATCAAAAATAATATTGAAATATGAATGCAAACAAATGTGTTTTCTTTGCGTTGCTGTTGTTGTTGTTGTTCCTGTTGTTGTTGTTGTTGCTGTATGTTTTGCGGCACAGCTCAAACGCGTCTTTCGAAAGGGTTTTACGTGTGCGACTGTGTGTGTGTGTGTATGTGAGTGTAAATTGTGGCTATGGATTGACTACCAAGTAAACATGTCGCCACTTGACTGACAGCTGCCTGCCCCCTCCCCCCTCCCCCTCTCCTCATGCCAGCTGCGGCATTTTGATGCGCACCAAAACGCGCCGTCAGCTAATCAATGCAATTAGCCAGCCTCAACCGGAGGCAGCACCCTGCCCCCTTCCCTATCCCCCCATTGGGGGCTGCCCCTGCCGAAAATGAGGAACCTTTTAAAATGCCAGGCATTTTACAGGTCTGTCGGAAGAGAAGCCCCTGTCCCTGCCCTACGCCCCACCTTCTTCAACTTTTACTTAGGCACTGCCTACATGCTGCATGCCACATGTGCCCCACCACACCTCCCTGGCCACCAGTCCCTTCTATTTCAATGCCTCCTCAATTATTGTTTATTTTGGTTGGCGTTGGCGGCGTCGGGGCAAATGGACTGCCATATATAAAAATGCACTCAGCTGCAGCGCAGACAATAAATATGAATTTGAGAGTGCGGCACGACCAGCAGCCTCCAGGCCCTGCTGTGGCACGTTGCACGCTGCCTGCAGCTCGTGCATCCATTAGTCGCCTCTGGCCTGACTAGCTGCGTCTAAATATAGTGCAACAAGGTCTATGATAAATGCCAACCAAACGCAGCCGCCCCCGCAGCACACTGCCCCTTACACCCCTTCTCCCCTTACTGCCCTCTTCCCCTCTCTCTCCCTCCCACTTTCTCTCGCATTTTCCCATTTTCATATGCGGTTTTTTCTTTATATTTTTGGCATCTCTTCACACATCGTCACTGTCAGTTGCATTAATTGTGCCACATGTTCGGGAAATCGGAAAACAAGCAAACAAGGGAGGAGGAGGAGAGCAGGTATGGGGGGGGGAGGGGCAGCTCAATAGTGCCGCATCATTGCGGTCGATTTTCGATCGGCGTCTCAGCGATCTGATCGGGCCAATTTTCAAGTAATGCTGCATCATGAGCCATGACGCTGCCAGTTTCTTGCCTCGCTCTCTACCTCCCTCCCTGCCTGCCCCTTTTGACTGCTTTTAAGATCCAGAGATTGCTCGGGCAGATTGCGTTACCAGTTCGGCGTCGGCGTCGGCAGATGTCGATGGCATCGCTCAGATATTTCCATAATGCGACGCCCCGACTGCGATTTGACTTTGACATTGACGAACGTCGACTGCATTTCCTGAACAGGTGACAGCCAACAACGGGCACCTGCACCGCTACCCTCCCCCCTCTCTTTCGCCTGCCTGCTCCACGTGCGCCCCGCCAATGCGGGCGACATGCGCGAATCCATCAAATGACGACGGCGACTCTGTCAAGCTGCGGCGCGGGCAATTAAAGATTTCTGTTTTTTGCTTTTTGTTTTCGTTTTTCTTTTTTTTTGGCTGTGCCGTTTACGACTCTGAGCGAATATTTAACAATTTTATTATTGTACACAACAGCAGCAACAACAACATTGACAGCAACAATAACAACAACAGCAATCAGTTGGTAGCCATAAAATGTTCGTTAATGTTTTCATCGTCCCAGTCTGGTTTCGGTTTCGTGTTTTATTTCTCGTCGTTGCTGGCCTTTTTTTTGGCGAAAGGTGTTTCCAAAGCAGTTCCTCTATTTGTAGTACAAATTTATATATGTATATATATGGCCAGTATATGGCCAGACGTGCCACAGATCTGATTTATGCTAATCGAAACGCATTAAACCAAAGCAAAGCGAACCAAACTTAACCGTCGGAGCTGAGCATATGCAAAACGTTCGCTTGATTGCGTCGTGGAGCCTCATCAGCGATTACAAAAGCAGGGGAGGGGCAGAGGGACAAGGGGAGGTGTAGAGCAACTCAGCAGTGACTTGTGGTTACAAGGAGGAGGGGGGAAGTGAGTCGACTCAGTCATGTCAAACGGAAACCTCACACAAAATGCAAACTGCAACGGCGGACCTAATGGATTTCCGTTAGCCAAGAGCTGAGCTGGGCCACTTGAGCAGGTGCCCCTGCCCCCGCAACTGCACCTGCCTCTTTACCTGCCCCTTCCTCCCACCATCCTCCACTTGACCAGCCCGCATGCAATGACATTTGTAGGCCCTGCGGCTTGCGGCCCCTCTGCGCCTACTTCAGTTACTTCTTTTGTTTCTCTCCTCAAGCGCCGCAGGCTGTGCAACTTATTGTGGCAAGCTGCCCTCTCCAGCTACTCTCAGCAGTTCTCTACCTCTGCTCCTTTCCCTAGCTAACCACTCTTTCTCCTCTACAGCTCTTCTGCCTGCCTCAGTCTGTTGTTGTGCCACCTGACTGAAGGTACCGCTGATTAAATGCCCGCTTCCCTGCCCTCTTCCCTTCTTTACTGATTACCTTGGCCAACTGTGTTCTAGGCTAGAAGTTCTCTAGCTAATCTGCCTTATATTGTTTTTGTTGCTGCAGTCTTGCCTACTTTGGTGAAGACTTTCCACCTGGTACCCAGTTGTAGCTGTGCAGAATTCGACTTTAGGTCGCCCAAGTTCCAATGCAGCTGTGGCAACTGTTTTTGCACTGCCGATCTCATTGTTGGCAAATAGTCGTAATTACAGTGGGCTACATAATTATAGAACGTTAAGATGAACGAGACTTGATAAATCGAATTAGAGCGCAATTTGCTGTGGTGACTTAAATGAAACTTAAAAGCAGTAAAAATAAGAGAAACTTTGTGAAATTTTAAATATTCAGAAGGTTTAAGAAACTTTTTTTATTGAAAGAGTTCAGAATTTCATAAGTAAACAATTTAAAATTAAACATCATTTTTAGCTGTTAGATCAACTATGAATATTCAAGAATGCCTGATCTATTTGAATCAGCGAATAAAAAAAAATTGACTATAAAACCTCAATCTTTCAAGTGTTCTAAGTTCAACTTATGACATTCTCTCATTAAATCAATTTGCTTACTTATTACATTTTTCAATGAGATTAAGATGAGATTGAAAAATGTAAAAAATGAGATTGAAAAATGTAATAAGTAAGCAAATTGATTTAATGAAAGAATGTCATAAGTTGAACTTAGAAGACTTGAAAGATAGAGCATAAAGTGCATTAAAAATATACAAGAAATATATCATTAATATATTTATATGTATAAATGATGATAAGATATGTGATAAATAGATAAAAAAATTAAATGAAGTTTAAGAAAACCTACCATATAATATAAATAAATGATAATCAATTTCAGTTTCTTCACTTTGAACTTACAAAGCTTTGCAGAAGGCAACAAATTTGTTAATGTAAAATTTTTTTTGCTAAGATTCATATTTGAAGCTTTTCTTGAATTCCTTATAAAACCCTATAGTATAAATATTTGCATCATATTCAATTTCTATGTTGGATCTGCAATTCAAACACTTTCGAAATTACTTTGATTCATTCAGCGAAAACTTCAACTGCAACTTCAACTTTAACTTAATTTCAATATTTACTTAGCAGCCCCATGGGGTTACCCCATATCCTCTCATACCCCCTCCATATCTCCCTCTCCTTTCACCCCTCTCCCTGTTATTTGTCCGTCACTTTAGTCGAAAACATTTGTGAATATATTTTGAATGTTAATTATTATTTGATAGACTCGTGATGGACTCGCTGCAAATGATTTTCGGTTTGGTTGCCATGTTCACTTGATTTCGGTCGCATTTCGGGGTACTCGAACACTTACGCCCCTTTTTTGGGGCGCCTCATTAGCATAACAAACGTACAGAAAGGGTGACAGTGGCTGGGGGGGCGTGGCACTTTGTTGTTGTTGAATTCCAAATGATATTTGCACAAAGGCGCAGAAATATTGCATAAATTCACTTTTATTACAGCGCATCATGCGAAATATGCTGAAGAGCAGTGCACACACACACACACCAGCACACACACACACACACATACAGTAGCATGTGCAGCGTAGCAACGGTATTTATTGCGCGTCGACGCCATTTTGTTTGAACCTTTTGCAATATTTATGCGTTGAAATCAACACGCAACGCTCGGCGAATGCCAGCGAAAGCCTCCCCAAACTCACTCCAACCCCACAACCCATTCACCCCGCTCCCTCTTCCCCACGCTTTCTCCCTCCCCTTGCTCTGTCCCTCTGCGAGCCGAGCAAAAAGCAGTCAACCAAAGCGAGTGAGCGACAGAGCGACCATGCCAACATGTTGGTTATCGTTATCCTTTCGCCTTGACTGGCGACAACCAAATGCGCGCTCGTTGAATGCCACTCCCCCTTCCCCGACCCCGACCTCTCGCTGCCCGCACGCCACGCCCACCCTGCTGTAATTACAATGCAGTTTAGGGTGCTGAAAGCTTTTGTGAAAATGTGCTTTATGAAATTATGATTATAGCTCAACAGCTGCATAGCGAATGACTGCGATGGCTCCGCTTGCCTCGAGCGACTGCCGAGCGATGCCACCCGATGTGGCATGGCTGCTGTCGGGCACTGCTTACTGCTGCTGACGCTGCCGGGGACTGGCAGCATTTAAATGTGTGGCAGCTTGTGCAAATAATGAAAATGAAACAACACTTTGGCGCATTAAAAGCATTAAAAACAGTTTGCCATATAAATGTGTTCTAGACTGCTCCCTCTCCTTCTCTCTTATCTCCTTCACTCGCTATAGCTCTCTCTCTCTCTCTCGCTTTCTTCCTCTGCCTTTCTCTCTGTCTGTGTCTCTCTTTCTAGCTCTCTCTGCCACTACTACTTGCCCACGCTGCGTATACATAACGCGCCCTCAGCCTGGGCGCTTACAACACGCATACGCCGCATAGGCCGCCTTCAGGCCAGCACTGCCACGGGTCAGAGTTACATATTTTACTCACCATATGCTGTTTTCTTTAGAACTTTGTGTTAGTTTACGCCAAGCACTGCAGTTAGATACCCTGCAGATATAATTTTAGCTTTTTTAGAGCTATATTTGGCAACTTTCTACAAAGTAAAGTATATAGTATATTACAATAAAAAAAAAACTGACTATGCTAGGCATTTAATTGACTTAACCATACTTTAACTTGAACAACTTTTCATGGTACCAAAACTAAAAAAAATACCCTTTAAATTCACTGCAACCTTTCCAACTTTTAAGTTTGTCTACAGTTCTGCATAGTTTGCTAGCCTACACACAGTTTGCTAGCCGGCAGTCCCCATTGTTGGTTTGACCTCGCACTAAGCGACGGACTAAGTTTCCTTCCCCACTCCCTGATTCCCTCTCTCTCCTTCTCTCAGCCTTTCTTGCTCGCTGGCAGGCCTGGCAAATTGCATTTTCAACACTTTTGTTTATGCAAAAAATATTTATGCACGACTCTCCACACTCAGGCGGAGTGTGTGTGTGTTTGGAGGCTAAAGCCATGCCCACATTTTGCGCACAGCATCTGCCAGCAGGCGGGTGGCGCACTTAACTCGTAGGCAGCAGGGGCAGACCGCGCCAGAGGCAGAGAAAGAGAGTATGAGCAAGGGAGGAGGGAGGGCCGTGCGGCATGTTTTCTGTATGCTGTGCTGCATAATGCAATGCAAACATGATTAATGCAAATGTTTTGCGTGGTGGGCGTGGCAGCCAGTGAGCTGTGATGGTACTCGAAAGGGGCCTGGGGGCGGGGTCGGGGGGCGTAAGGGAAGCGGTTTGCTAGGTGTTGCTTTACATTTGCATTTTGGCTTACAGCGCTGTGTGGTGCAGGGCTGCAGCCGCCGCACTTAGTTGCTATCTAAGCAGCAACAGCAACATTACCAACAACAACAACAAGAGCAACAAGCGCAACACACACTATAGCTACAACAACAACAAGATGGAAAGGAGCCTGCTCGCATTTCTCATGCACTTTATGAGGGTCTCGCCTATAACTTGGCGAATTTATGACAAATAGCGCGACACATTCGCGATAAGAAAGTGAAAGGAGCGGGCAACTCAAAACACTCATTCAAGCATTCATTCAACTATTCATTCACCCATTCATTCATTCACTCGTTCGGACCGTGCTGCAAATTTATGAAAATTTATGAAATTTTTCACTTCGCCGTAGCTCAATGCTTGAGCGAATCCCCAACAGCAAAGTCGCATCCGCATCCGTTCTTAAGCCAGACTAACCGAAACCCAAGACATGAGACTCCTCTCTCCACTCCCCTCCCCCTCCCCCCACGGCTACACATCGAAATGGCGTCGTTTTCATTGCACACACAAAAGTGTAAAATGTTTACGCTTCGCTTGGATTTCCTTCAGCTGCTTCAGCTTCTTTTGGCTCCTTTAGCTTGTTTCGGCTCCTTCGCAGCTGCTTTCGGTTCGGTTGGGTTCGCTTTGGGTTTGCTTTGGATTCCTTTAGCTTTTTTCCCTTTGGCTGTGCTTTTGTTCTGCTTCTGCTGCTGCTTTTGGTCTCCTGCTCAGTCATTCGTGCGGAATGAGTCGTTCGATGCTCTGCAGCAAGCGGGGCATAACGACTGCTATATAAAGAATGTGAAAACTATTAAAAACTATTGAAATTCCACATGAAATTCATATTTTTTTATTTTTAATTTTAAAAATTTAATTATTATAAGAATTCAGTTTGTTTGACTTTGATTCTTTATAAAATGCAAGCTGGAATGGATAACAAACTAATTAGTTATTAAATAAAAATTTAAAAGAATAAAAAGGAGCTTTTCATTTTTTGCCTTGATATAAAAACAAAAAAAAAAAAACAATAACACCATCTACGAAATACAAAAATAATTTTTAAAAAAAGATTAATGTATTTAAAATAAGTTGTAATTATTTTATTTCGTATTAAGACTGAAAAGAATAATTTTAAAAATATTTTTCAGAAAATGAAATGAATTTTGTAATTTTTTTATCTTTCAAAATATATAAATTAATTTTTTTTAATGTTAGCTGAAATTTCGAATGAAAATCATTGACGTTTATTTACATTTTTTTGTTTTTAAGCAATTCAGTATTTTTAATTTCAATAAATTGATTTAAAATTATACATTTAATATTGATTTAATATACACGTGTATATTCCTAAATTGATTAGCCTCAACTTCACCTCCTACAAAACCTTTCCTCAATGTACCTGAAACTCTTCATATTTCTCGTTTTATAAACCAAAAACATATTTTCAACAAATATTTCAAGCATTTTCTGTTTATTTTAGTTTAGTTTTCAGTTAGTTAAAGTGTCTGTAGACACGGATAATGATGTAAACCAAGACTAAGAACCTAAGCTTTACCCATTCCCAAAGTTCATCACTTAACTTGAGCCAAAAGAACTTTCATTAGTTTTTCGCCGAGCCAACAAAGTTACAGTTTAAGAGTTTTACGCAGTTTTCCCTCTACAATTCCAGCAATTCTTTTGACCTCATCATGAAAGAGCATAAGAACTGCAACTGTTGGCAATTTCTTTTGCTGCCTCAACTCTCTCCCCCCTTCCCCCTGCCGCTCTTCGCTCATTTGTAGCTGCCACATTTTCTGGCTGTCTTCCTTTCAAATGGCGAAGCGAAGAGAAGCTTTTCATTTGTCTGGCTATTGACTTTGTTGCCATTGGCGTGTCTGGCGATGCTTTGCTGTGCCCCCTCTCTCCCCTTCTTTCTCCACCTCCGTTTTGTGCCCGTTTTGTGTCATGTCATGTGGCAACTGTGGAACTGTAAGCAGGCCGTAGGTGTCTCTGGAAATCGGAAAATCGAAGCCAGCAACGAGGTAAACGTCAGATTTGTTGCATGTCTGGCGGTCATCGCTTTTCGTGGCGCAACGCTTTGATTTGCCCCCAGTTTCCCACAGTCTGCTGGGAATGAATTTCCGCTCTCTAAGCGGAACTTGCACTGCAGTATCACAAAACACACACAAAATGCTGCTGCTCATTTGCTTATCAACAGCTGCGCCGATGCCGATGCTCTTCACTTGCACTGAAGTTACGTTTCAATTTTTCATTTCCCATTTCCCAATTCCATTTCGATTCGATTTTCGAGTGAAGTGTTTTGGTATACTCGGGTTTATCTTAAGTGGGGGGGAAACTGAATCTGAAGTGCTTAATTTATGGCGTAAAATATGGAAATTGTCGCAAAACACAAATGCCGACAATGAGGGAACATTTCTCATGGCGCATCTTGAACTTGGCCGAGGCCGAGGCTGCCTGATCTGCCACACAGAGTGATCGGAGGCGGGGTGCCAAGCAAGTTGTTGTAGTGCCTGCGCTAATGGAAGGGCGCAACGTGACAAGCAGCAGGGGAGAGGGAGACGGAGCTGTGGAGGTGGAGGCGTGTAAGACGGTAGGGCGGGGCTGCCACACGACGCTAATGGACTGACGAGGCGATGTCTTGCAGGCGCTCAGCGTTTGCTCTTCATCATCAGTCTCAGTCGCACTCTCTCTCCCTCTCTCTCTCTCTCTCTCTCTCCCTCTGTCTGCCTGCCTCCGCTTTGTTGTCATCATCGCACTCGACTCACCTTCGCCAGCGCCGATCAGCCGCCTAATTTATGCCCCGACTGCGCCCCGTCGCCTTTGAAGTTTCAATTATGCGCCTCATATGTCATTTTGTGCAAGCTGACGACGCCGACGACGCTGACGCTGACGCAGACGCCGACGCAGCAGTGTTGCCTCCGCGCGGCAGACGCTAAAAGCCGCGACATGTTAATTGTGCCGCTTGGCCCATAAACACGCCAAGTTGTTGGCGAGCGCCAGGCTCAACTCAAGAGCGGACAACCAGTTGCAACTTGCCAACGCGAAAGGAGACGACGCAGAGGGAGGGAGGAAGAGGGGGGAAGGGGGGGGGGGGGAAGGAGAGAGGCCCGGGCACCACACAACAAAAAAAATTAAAAAAAAAAAAAAAAAAAATAAAAAAAAAAAAGAAAGAGGGGGGGAAAAAAAAAAAAAAAAAAAAAAAAAAAAAAAAAACCTCTCCCCCCCCAAATTTTTTAAAAAAAAAAAAAAAAAAAAAAATAATTTTTTTTTATTAAAAAAATAAATTTTAAATTTATATAAAAAAAAAAAAAAAAAAAAAAAAAAAAAAATAAAAAATTTTATAATTTTTTTTTTTTTTTTTCTTTATATTTTAAAAAAAATTTTTAAAAAATTTTTTTTTTTTTTTTTTCCTTTTTTTTAAAAAAAAAAAAAAAAAAAAAAAATTAAAAAATTTTGTAGCATTATATCTATATTATTGTATTTCTATTATATAAGCTTTATCGGATTTAACGATTAATCGATGTTAAAGACAAATTAAGAAGTTCCGATAGTTGTTAATCTATTTTTGAATCATCGTGTAATTAAATCGATAGAATTAGAGTTAAGACGATTGTTATCGAAGATCGGCATTCAATAAGAGAAGCGCAAGTGCTAAACGACGCATTAAGAAATAAAAGTGTAATTAAATAATCTAAAATAAAGTAAAACTACTATAAAAATAAAATAAGAACTTCATGCAACAACTTCAGAAGTGGGATTGCCAGCCTACATATATATAAAAAGACATTTTTATCAATATTGGAAATTGACGCGGAAAGTGACGCCGAAAGTGACGCCGACAGTGGCGCCAAAACGACGCCATCATATTTTTTCGCTACTATGAAGAAAAAAGAGCTGATGAAATTACTTACTGCGAATAAAATAGACTTTCCGACCAAAGCAACCTTCAGGCAATTATCAGTAATTGCATCAAAACATAATCTGCATAATCTTATGGATACTTCTGAATCAGATTTGGACGCAACAGTGGTGAACAATTGCAAAATGGAAGAAATTACGTCGCAGGTTTTTGATAAGGAAGAAGAAGAACTAGACGCTGCTATAAGAATTGCTCAGAAGAAGAAACTGCTGGCCGAGCTTTCACAAAGTCTTGGCAGTGCTGGTGGTGATACGCGGGACATTGTACGCAGTGTTGTTCCATTTGCAGGAGCTGAGTCATGTGATGCAAAAAAATGGTTAACGGATTTTGAACGTGCTTGTGACGCAGTAAATGATGCCGACGCCTTTAAACTTCGCTGCATACGACTTTTAATGAAACCAGCATCAGAGGGAGAACTTTTCTTACGTGTTGACCGTTCTGCAAACTATGCCGAATTCAGAGACAATTTTTTGAAAACCTTCGGATATGACTACACTATGGCAGAAATAATATCTCAATTGAAGGCAAATGTGTATGTACCAGGCAAAATCTCCATAATTGGCTACATACTACAGATGCAAGAAATAGCTGCACGTGCTGAAGTTGATGAAGCGCAAACAGTGAAACTTATAATAGATGGCTTTCAGGATAGTTCTTCAAGTATTGCCATATTGTATCATGCTCAGACGATTGAACAACTTAAGCAACTATCACGTCGATATGCTGAATTGCGGGCAAAGTCTTCAGCAGTCACTAAATCTTCTGCAACTTCACGAGTGTCAGCAGCTGAGGCTGACAAGATTGGTATCCGGTGCTTCAATTGTTCAAAGTATGGACATTACGCATCATCTTGCACTGCTCAAAAACGTGCAAAGGGTTCCTGCTTCCGATGTGGATCACTTCAGCATATGTTAAAGGATTGTACGCAACAATCAGTGACGTCTTCAGAGCTTGTTGGAACGACTGATCCTAAGGTTGAACCGGAAAATAATAATCATTGCTTCCTCCCAATATTTAATAAGGTAGGAGTATATTTTTATACTGAAAAAACGCTTAAGTCTAATTTGATTTTTCTTTCTGCCATGTTCGACACCGGAAGCAAAATTAATTTAATCAAAAGGTCAAAGGTGCCATATAGTAGTATAAGTGAGAAACTATATTCGACAAATTTTCGTGGTATCAATGGAGCTCAAATATTTTCATTTGGAAAAGTTTACTTATATATTAAGTTTAATGAAATTATCAATAATACAGAATTTTATGTTATCCCAGACTGTTATTTTGAAACAGATATATTAATTGGTAGACAGTTCATGAAAACATTTGGAGTTGAATTAATTTGTGTTAATGAAATTGAAAAGAAAATAAAAATTGAAGTACAAAGACAATTATTGAACAATTTAAATCAATTTTCTTCAGAAATATCTTCAGAAATTAGTAATTCTAGTGATAGTGACCTTTCAGATATAGTGAACTTTAGTGACAACAAGCATTTGACAGAAGTGAAAACCTTAAGCTCTTCAGAAATTAGAAATTCTAGTGATAGTGATCGATTAGCAACAGTGAAATTTAGTAACAATATATTTGATTTGGATTCGGAAATTTTAGGAAAAGATACAGCGGAAGATTGCATATTAGCTATTGAGCTGGATGATTCAGAGTCGTTAAATATTGATTTAAAATTGGATAAGATCGAACGCAGTAGGGTTTTAGAAATAATTAAAGTTAACTATTCAGATGTCGAAAATATTGACCCTGTTGAACATAATTATGAAATGAATATTAAACTTCAGACAGACGGCTCAGTTTATTCAACACCGCGAAGACTTTCATATCAAGACAGACAGACAGTTGATAACACTATAGAAGACTTATTGAAGAAAGGATTTATTAGACCTAGCGAATCTCCCTACACATCAGCAATAGTTCTGGTTAAGAAGAAGTCAGGTGAAAAACGTATGTGTGTAGATTACAGACAACTTAACAAAATGACAATAAGAGATGGATACCCTTTACCACATATCAATGATTGTTTAGAAAAAATGGAAGGAAATCAATATTTCTCTCTTTTAGATTTAAAGTCTGGGTTTCATCAAGTTAAAATGGCAGAAAGTTCGATTCAATATACCGCTTTTGTTACACCTAATGGACAATACGAATATCTTAAGATGCCTTTTGGGTTACGAAATGCCCCTTCCGTATTTCAGAGGTTTATAAACTTTATTTTTAAACCATTAATGCGAGAACATAGTATTATTGTTTACATAGATGATATTGCTATTGGAACAAAAACAATTGAAGAACACTTTGTAGTCTTAGGTAAAGTTTTGAAAGTATTGGCTCAACATAGATTAGAACTTAAATTAAGCAAGTGCCAATTTTGTTTCACAAAAATTGAGTTTCTTGGTTATTCAGTTAGCAAGAATGGCATTAGTCCTAATAGTGAACATATTGAAGCCATTAAACACCTTCCGATTCCAAGAAGTGCAATTGAAATGCAAAAATGTTTAGGATTGTTTTCATATTTTAGACGATTTATTCCTAGTTATTCAAAAGTTGTAAGACCATTAAACGAACTAGTTAAACAGGACTCTAAGTTTAAAATGGATGATAGATGTTTTGAAATTTTTGAGTATTTACGAGAAAAACTTATTTCTTCACCATTGTTAGCCCTTTACAATCCTAAGAAAGAAACAGAATTGCATTGTGACGCAAGTGCCGAAGGATTTGGAGGAATATTAGTGCAAAAACAAGAAGACAATAAATTCCATCCAGTTTGTTATTTTTCTCAGACAACAACAGCAGCCGAAAAGAGATATCACAGTTTTGAATTAGAGACGTTAGCTATTATTTATTCACTCAACAAATTTAGAATATATTTAGAAGGAATTCCATTTAAAATCATAACAGATTGTAATTCATTGACTCTGACTTTAAATCGCAAAAGTGTAAATGCCAGAATAGCTCGATGGGCCTTACAACTAGAGAACTACAACTATACCATTGAACATAGAAGTGGCAAATATATGACACATGTTGATGCCCTTAGTCGCTATACTAGATCATTGAGTGAAGAATTTAAATATGAGCCAATAGTGACAATAGATGAAGATGAACAAAGAAACCAATTAGTTGCAGTGATTGACAGTGGTGATATTAATTTTCAACTTCAGATTACACAAAATAGAGATGACAGAATAGTAAAATTAAAAGAAAAATTAGAAAATGGACCCGTAAAAGATTTTATACTTGATGATGGTATTGTTTAAAGACAGTTTAAAGATATGGAACTTTTACATGTTCCTGAAGAAATGGAAACTAATTTAATTAGAACAGTACATGAAAAGTTATGTCATTTAGGAACTGAAAAATGCGTAAATGAAATTCTAAACCATTATTGGTTTCCGAATATGACAACCAAAGTGAAATCATTTATTGAAAATTGTCTTAAGTGTATTATGTTTACAATTCCTCCACACGCAAACAATAGAACTCTTCATAACATCCCTAAGAAACCAATTCCCTTTGACACACTACATATAGACCATTTTGGACCCCTGCCTTCAATTATCTCTAAAAAGAAGCATATTTTAGTTGTTATTGATAGTTTCACTAAATTCGTAAAGCTATTTTCAGCTAACACTACAAGCACAAAGGAAGTGTGTATGTGTTTAACAAAGTATTTTGAAAACTATAGCCGACCTCGTAGAATCATCAGTGATAGAGGATCCTGCTTCACATCTTCAGAATTTAGTGAATTCCTTTTAGAAAATAATATTGAACATGTCAGAGTAGCGACCGCATCACCTCAAGCGAATGGACAAGTAGAACGCGTAAATAGAACACTTAAGACCATGTTAGCTAAAATCACAGAGCCAGTGCAACATTCAGATTGGTGTAAGTTATTAAATAAAGCTGAATTTGCTATTAATAACTCAGTACACTCCAGTACTGGAGAAATACCATCAGTTCTGCTTTTCGGAATACAACAAAGAGGAAGTGACGTTGATGCTCTGACTGAATATTTAGAAAATATAAGCAATTCAAATAAAAGTCGTGATCTTGATAATTGTCGCAAAAAAGCTTCTGAGAATATTGAAAATAAGCAGAGGAAAAGTTCAGAGTACTATCAAAAGTATCATAAGAATCATGAGACGTTTTCAGTAGGCGACTTTGTAGTAATGAGAAACATTGATACCACGATAGGCACAAATAAAAAATTTCTCCCCAAATATAAAGGCCCATATTGCATAAAAAAGTGTTACCTTATGACCGATACGTTTTAGAAGATATTGAAAATGGGCAAATTACGCAATTACCTTATGAAGGTATTGTAGAAGCTTCTCGATTACGAAACTGGGCAGACTGGCGTGATCAGTGTAAAAATTACTCCCCATTAGACTAACATTTTAAACTATTAAATATTCTATACTATTAAGATTTGTATATACATTTGTACATATTAACTAACAATTTAATTTAATTTAATTACTATGCAAATATTTGAATATCATATAGATCGAGGACGATCTTAATTGTCAGAATGGCCGAGCTGTAGCATTATATCTATATTATTGTATTTTTATTATATAAGCTTTATCGGATTTAACGATTAATCGATGTTAAAGACAAATTAAGAAGTTCCGATAGTTGTAAATCTATTTTTGAATCATCGTGTAATTAAATCGATAGAATTAGAGTTAAGACGATTGTTATCGAAGATGGCATTCAATAAGAGAGGCATTCAATAAGAGAAGCGCTTATTTAGTGCTAAACGACGCATTAAGAGATAAAAAGTCGTAATTAAATAAAAAAAAAAAAGTAAAGACCAATTAAAAAAAAAAAAAGAACTTATTACAACAAATTTAAATTTAAATTTTTTTTTTATCAAAATTTTAAATTATTATTATTATTATTTTTAAAATAATAAATAAATATTATTTATTTAATTATAATAACTATACAATAAATTAAATTAAATAATTAATTTAAAAAAAAAAATAAAAAAATTATTTATATATATATATATAAATATTTTCCTCTATCTTTTTTTTTTTTCTTTTCTCCTTCCCCCTTAAACAAAAACCCTCACAAAAAAAAAAAAAAAAAAAAGAAAAAATAAAAACAAATAAAAAAAAATTAAGTGTGATTTTTTTGGAGAAGGGGAAAAAGTACGTGCTCACCCTTCCCACTTCGTGCACTTGTACCGTTATCCATCAGCTTGCTGTCCAGCTCCACAAATCCCTTTAAGCTGCGGCTCGCTCGTGTGTCCAGGGCGAAAAGTGTCGCAGCCAAAAGTACAAAAGGTGTGAAAATTAAACAGGCGACGTTGCAGGATTACAAATTATGACACGCCGATGCCATAAAGCAAATGAGCTTGAGGTGCAGCAGTAGGAGGGGAAGGGGTGGAGAAGGGGGCAGAAGCCACTAGCAGGTGACGCCTGTTGGTCAAGCGTGTCGAGGCGCAAAGCGCAAAGCACGTTGACAGTTGAGCTGGGAAATTCAGCTCGCCACCAACGCGTGTCAGCTTGTCGCTGTCTCCCTCTCTCTCTCTCTCTTCCCCTGTCTCCCCCTCTCTCTCCCTCTTATCTGTCTGACTGTCCGTCTGTTTGTCCTGCTGCTGTGATCAGCTTGACAGTTGCTTGGACATTTGAAATGCACCGCAAAATGCGCGAGAAAAGCAAATCGCTTAAGCTGCGCGTGTAACTGATTAAAATGGCTTTAGCTTTGATGCCCCGACCAGCAGCGGCTTATGGGTTAATATGCGTTAAAATGGCTATGCCAGTGTGAGTGACAATGTGCTTATGACATGTATTGTACATATCACTATTCAATACCCTGTAGTGGAGAAATCGTTTGGAGGTAGTTCGAAAATATAAAGAAAATTAAGACAACAAAAATTTTAAAATTTGAAATTATATTTTATAATTATATAAAAAATAAAATTATATACAAATATAGAAGAATTGGGTATTACAAATTTGAATCAGATTATTGCCAGACCTAGCTTCAAATTGCAGCATTCTTTACTGAATTAAGTTGAAATTAAACTGATTTAAAATTATGTTAATTGCTATTTTATAATTTAATTCATTTCCGCTCTTTTATTTCATTTTCAGTTTTATTACTGCGACTCCAGTTTAATAGCATTGATTTTAGATAGTTCATATAAAATTTTTATATTTCATGTATAACTATTCAGTTTTTATTGCAATCAATAGACAAACAACAAATTTATTTACCTTGATATTCAAATTTCCATGGGAACTAGACTAAAACTTGCATGAACAAATTTAAAATTGAATGCACCTGATTAAGTTTTTAGTTTTTACTTTTTAAAGTTTAAAGATCAACTGTATAAATTTGTAAATTTAAAATTAAATTTATATCATAAATTATTGAAAATATTTATTATCTATTAAAAGAATTTATTATTTATTTTACTCTCTATATATTTTTCTGCCACGTTAAAATATCAATCTGTTAACAATGTTCTTCACTTATCTACAGGGCACCTGCAAGTGCATAACGCTTCCCCTTCGCACTTCTTTTTATTTGGCAAATGGATTTGTATGCGCGCATTATTTATGCAGTTGCAGCTGCAACTTCGTCAATTTTTGGCGGCGCTGCGCTTTGCATGTTGCATGTTGCATGAACCGTCCCGCGCGCGCGTTCTTCTTATGCATTTTTAATATAGTCGGCCCTCACGTTAATGTTGCAAAATCACTTGCCGAAATATATAAATAAATTTAACAAAAAAAAGGTAGTAAAAAGAAATGATAATAATAATAATAAACGAAAGCCAAACAAAGGCAGAGGTAGAGAGAAAGGATGGAGAGAGAGAGAGTAAGAGAGGAAGACAGAGAGTGAGAGAGGGGGAGGTAGCTGCAACTTTTTCTGCATAGTTGCAGCCTTAAATAAACAACAAGAACAACAATGCGAGGGCATATTTTTCTATATGCTGCCAGCTTATCTGCAGCTTCCACAGTTTCCACGGCTTTTCCTGCTGCCACACACACAGACACACATAAATACACATACACACACAAATACTCAAACACACACACTCCTGCGCACACACAGTTGCATCGCTTCAGTTGGCCGCAAAATGCAAATAGCCAACGCGACCGCGCTCACGTTCGACGCCCTCGCAGTAAGTCTGCCACGCCTCCCTCCCACAACCACGTTGAACGGACAGCAGTCGCACAGCCACAGCCAATAACAATGCAAAATGCAAATATGCAATAAAAGCGAATGGCAACGGCACAGAAAAGCAGCAACAAAATAAAAAAAAGGCTTCAAAAGAAATGCAACAAATTTTCAACTAAACACGACAAGCAAATACCTGATGAAGTGATCGAAAGAAGACAATGTATAATATAATTCTGGATGGATTATGTAGATTACTATGTAAGCTATAAATCTAGAGAGTTTCATGATGATCTGAGGCTTACTTCGCAAGGTAAACTGATTTCCATGGGAACAAATACAAATAAATAAAAAATTAAATTAATCAAAAACAATTGAAAAACTTAAAGTGTTTATAAAAGAAGAAGTATTTGTCAATCTATCTTTAATCTCTTTATCATATATAAAAATTTCAACTGGGAAAATCCTGTGAAAAGCTTTTCGTATATTTTGTCCCCTATACCCAGTCTACATCTTCCCTACAGGGTATAAAAAATACTGTGAAAATGCGAATGTGAATTCAAATTCCAAATGTGTTCGTGCAGCACAAAGCCAGCGCAACAACAATATCAGCACAGCAACAACAATGGCAGCTACAATAACAAGAACAAGTACAACAACAGCAACAACAACAAAAGCAACAAAACACCCCCAAGACTTCAAAAAAGCGGCCACCCTATAAAAAAAAAATTTAAAAAAAAAATAGCGCCCCCCCCCACGTCGCCGCAGCATCCTGCCCCAACTGCCGTGGGGGGGGGGTGGGCGGGGGGGGGGCCTCGGCCCGACTTCCCCCCCCCTCCCCCGGGCAGAAAAAATTTTTTTTAAAAAAAAAAAAAAAAAAAAAAAAAAATTAGTTGGAAGGAGGCAGGCGCGAGATAGAAAATAGGAATATTCACTTATATTTTGTGAATGATGTGTATATATGTATATTTGGCAATGGTTTAGTTTTCAGAATCACTTGTTTGTTCTTTAAGCAATCAAATAGCAACTGGTCTGTTTGAGTTTTCACAATAGAATGAATACAATTTTATTTGGTTATTTCTTATATATGAATACAAGCTCTAGAGTTGTATGTATGTTTACATTTTTGCTGAGTTATTAATCTATATGTGTTGTGACTCTTCCGAGAATCCGAGCATCCTGTTTACATTGTCAGCGTTTCTTGCCGTCCACGATCTGGCTCGCGTTGCTGCTGTTGTTGTTGTTGTTGTTGTTGTTATTGGTCGATGTCGTTGCCCTTAGTGGGCTCTGGCCGGTTTTGGGGGAGGGGAAGGTGCAGTGGTAACTCCTCCCCCCCGAGATTGAAGAGAGGGCCATAACGAAGGGATGGTTCTCTCTGGTATGATGGGAGTAACGGCGGAGATGAGGATCGTCTTTTTCTTGATGCAGGCAAGGGCTACAATTCCAACGAGGAAGGCCATGCTCAAGCATGCGTACAATATTTTGAAATGCGTCCCATACAGTTTTTGCGTGTTCCATATTTGGAACTCCGTGTTGATGTCTTCCATGATCAATCTGTCTAGATTAAAATCACTTCTTGACAAGTTGGTAATGATGTTCGGGAACTCCGGGGCCGTAACGTTCACCACGTCCTCTATGCTTATAATGGTGTTGTCGAACGTTCGACCATCCAAAGTAACTGAACAGTTAGCATAGTGAATAATCGCTGAACGGGGAACCCTCAGTTCTTGGCCACAATCGGAATTCACCATCAGGTCGGGTGCGTTGAAGATGAAGATGTGTCCTTTTTGTGGCTCGAAAATTTCTCTTCTTCTTCTAGTTTCCACCGTACTACATGTTGCTGTACGATTTGCCAATATTCTCTTAATGCAAACTTGATTCGGTGTATCGAATGTTGCTCGTTGAAGGTCACATATGTTCACTTGATCTACTCTGTTGCAGGGTTCGGTAAAATAAAGTGTTTGTGTATTCTTACTAGCTATATAATTAGGTGCTACAATGAATTGGGTATTGTTAATCGGTAAGGGAATTAGTTTAGTTAGTTGATAATTGTCTGATGTTAATATAGGTATTTTAATAGTAAATATAATGTCCTTGTTTTGCATTATTGCATTCAAGGTTAATAGTCTATAGACATTTCCTTCATTGTTTATTAAGAAATTTTGTTTTTGCATGATACTTATTATTTTATCAATTTCTTCATTATTCAATATAAATTTCGGAACTATTTTAAGTTTGGATAATAATAAACTTTCAGCAATATTACTCAAGTGTAACATAGTTAGATCCACATTAGCATTTATTCTTGTTATGTATTGTAAAATTTCTATTTTTTTATTTTCGTTATTTGACTGTTTAGAAATTGAATTTTGAGTTAGCTTAAGATAATTTTCAATATTTATTTGTTCCTTATTTATGTGGTCTGTGATATTTTTGAATCTAATAAGAATTTCGTTATTAAAGTGCAATTGGTTCTGTGTATTAGTTTGTAGATTTTCTGAATCTTGTTTTAATATTTTTAAATTTTCTTGTATCTCTTTTTCGTCTGTTGCGTCCATGTTGCCTGTTAAGACCTTAATCATAGATCCTAACCCGTTAACTAGTCCTCTTTTTGACCTTCTCATTGGTAAAAGACTATAAAGGCGTTGTTGTAACTGTTGAATTTTTTGTTCTAAGACAAGGGTCAATTCATCTATGTTTTCCTCCCTTTTAAGGAGGTTAAGAGAATTATTAAAACTCTCAACAGCGCGTTGGTAGTCTGCTAAGTGAACAACGTGGTACATCCTTTTAAATGAGTGTATGATCCTAGTTGTACCTAGTTGTATTGTCGCTACCGGTTGCTGTTGTCCAAGAATCGTCTCAATACTAATGTATTGCGACGCTGACAGTAAGAACCTGTAAGACATTTCTGTGTTATTATTAGGTTTTAGTGTTTTTTTTGTGATATAGGGTATCTTATTTGTTCCCTAATTGTGTTTTAATCTTAGACTTGTGTATTTTTTGTCTTTTGTGGGTGGTGAATGTGGGGCCCCCATCTGTAAGTACAGTCTGTTTAGAAAATCTAGGGGTTAACTTATTACGCCTATTCTCTTTTCGAAATACTATATCTTGAGTTTCTACCTGTATGGGTTCTTTTCTATCCTTATTCAATTTTTCAATGTTTTGCTCTTTATTTCGTTGTACGAAGTCTCTTACTTTAGGGTAAATATTTTTTTGAAATTCGTTTAGTTTTTGTAAATAATCGTGTTCGTCACTAAATTGAACAGTTTGTTGGAACGAGTGTGTACGGCCCGCAAATAACTCATAGGGGGTTAATTTTGTTGCCGAGTGAATTGCGTTATTATACGTAATAAATGCTTCAGCTAGGACTTCCTCATGATCTACCTGTAATTTCTTTCTTTTCCTTTCTTCCATAATGATACGATATACTTCAGTTATCGTAGAATGCAGTCTTTCGACTGGAGAATTGCTAGAAGATTGTTGGAAAGATGTAACATGTCGTTCTATACTATATTGCTGACAGAAATCTTTGAAAAGGTTTGAATTATATTCAGCGCCCTGATCGTATACAATCTTCTTGGGTATACCATAGGCTACAATAAAGCGCCTAATAGAACCTACTACATTAACTGCGTCTCTTGCAGGAATTGTGTATCCACAAGCGAATCTCGAAAATTTATCGATAATTGTAACGACATATTTTCCATTTATTGTATATAAATCGGTGTGGAGTATGTCTAATGGCAATGTAGGCGTTTCCGTTAGTTGAAATTTAACCTTAGGAGGGTGTCGATTATATTTTAATGTGTGACAAATATCACAATTTTTAATGGTGTGGGAAATTTTTGTCTTCATGTCCGGGAAGTAAAACTGTCTTTTTAAGTGGGCTACAGTTTCGTCGATACCTCTATGGTTGTTACTTATGTGATAGTTCTCTATTTGGCATTCTTGGTCTTTTGCTTCTAATAGGTCTGTTAGAAAGTTAGTGCATCTTAAAACATTGTATATCTTACTATTTGCAAAGAATTTTTTATAGCTATCCTGAATTTTAGAAAAATTTCGTCGGGTGCGAAAACCGCGATAGTTTTGTTAGGTTTTAAATATTTCTTCAAAATTTGAGTTATGTTTTCTTCGTTGAAAACTAGTTCGCAAATTGTATGTCTGTTTTTCCGTTTAAATACGACTTCAGTTACACTTTCTGAAGGGAGACCATACTTAAATACTAACTGGTAGTTAAAGTCGTTTAGGGGTTTTTCCGAAATGTAGATGTGGTCATCTAAATGTTCGGAAGCCGAGTGTATTGTGTCACCACACGTTCCTGCTACTGAGTTTCTATCTTTCATATTGACGTCGACCACTACTCTGCTTAATGCGTCCGCCACCAAATTCTGAGAACCTTTCTTATACAAAACTTCGTAGTCGTATTCTGCAAGTTGCATTCTCCATCTTACTATTTTAGAAGTTGGTTCCTTAAAACTCATGAGCCATGTCAGTGGCTTGTGGTCTGTAATTATTACAAAGCTTCTCCCGAATAAGTAAGGGCGGAAGTATTTAACTGCCCATATTATTGCTAACATTTCTTTCTCGACAGTGGCATAATTACGTTCTGTATCAGACAACGTTCTACTAGCAAAACAGACTGGCTTGTCTGAACCCAATGGGCCTTGCGACAATACAGCTCCAAGCGCAACATTACTCGCGTCTGTGGTTAAAATAAATCTTTTAGAAAAATCTGGGTATTGGAGTAAGGGGTCGTTGCAAAGAAGTGTTTTGCATTTCTCGAAGGTATCGACATATTCTTGATCTATAGTAACTGATTTTCGGTCCCCTTTTAATTGAGCTGTAAGTGGTTTAGTAATTCTTGCCATATCTTTGATAAATTTTCTATAATAGCCGAGTAGTCCTAAGAAGGATTTAATTTCTCGTTTAGAGCGTGGCAAGGGAAATTTCTTAATGGCGATAATCTTATCTGGATTTGGTTTAATTCCTTGGTCTGTAACAATGTGTCCTAAAAATTCTGTCTCTTTCCTTAAAAATTTTGATTTTTGTGAATGGAGTTTTAATTTTACGTCACTTATTTTTTTGAATACTTCTTTTAAGTCAGATATGTGTTGTTGTAATGAACCCGAAAAACTATGATGTCGTCAAGATAGACTAAACAACATCTCCCTTTTAAGTTACCTAAGACGTTGTTCATTACTCTTTGGAATGTTGCAGGGGCGTTTGTCAGACCAAATGGCATTCTGATAAATTCGTAATGTCCGTCCAATGCCGTGAAGGCTGTTTTGGGAATGTCCTTTGGTTCCATCTGTATTTGATGATAACCACTAGCCAAATCTAGAGTTGAAAAATATCTAGCTCTACCTATCTTATCAAGTACTTCGTTAATATTAGGAATCGGATACCTATCTTTAACTGTTTTTTCGTTCAGTTTTCTATAATCAATAACTAATCTCCATTTTCGTTCTTGTGTTTCAGATTTCTTCGGGACCAACCAGACAGGTGAGCTCCAAGGTGAATGGCTTTCTCTAATTATGTTTTGTTCTAACATGTTTTGGACTTGTTCAAATATCTCTTTTTGTTCTTGGTAGGAGTATCTAAAAGGTTTGGCATACAAGGGTATTTCGTCTGTAGTTTCTATTTTGTGTTTGTTTGTATTAGAAAATGTTAATCTATCTTTCGGGTCATGGAAAAGGAAAGGAAATTGGAAACATAGGTGTTTAAGTTGCTTTGTTTCTTCGTCTGAAAGATGGTCCGTATTGACTCGTTTGTGAAAATTCGCGTCGTTTTTCATGTCTATTGGGGGGGTCTTCGTCATGCCAGTGAAAGTTCAATTCTACATATTTCTCTTGAATGAATTGGGTTGTGGATAATGGATTTTCTAAACAAATCGTCTGATCTTGATCAGAATAGTTGACCATTTCTATCCATGCGCTGTAATTGTCGGCTGTATAGAGTCCTTGCTGAATATAAACGTTATCAAGTAATTCTATGGAATCAAGTAAAAATGGCCCTTGTTCACATTCGACTGGTAAACGGACTAACATTCCTGAACTAGCTTCGATATTAAATATATCCGTAGCTCTATTTCGTTCGATATGAATAGGGATAGTTGCTTCAGGGGTTTGTAAAATTAACATTTTAAAATCTATATTTGCTTTTAGAGTAGATAAAATGTCAAGGCCTATTAGTCCGTCGAAATATTCATGAAATTTGAGGAGTAAAAATATAAATGTGTCTTTTAAATTGAATTCGGAAAATGCTGGGTATTCGACCTTTTCAGTGACCTGAATTTCTCTCAATACAGTTTTAATGACTGTATTTGTGCTTAAGGGTTCTCTCTGCTGGAGGGGAACAAACTTAGGATCGATAAATGAGTTCGATGCTCCTGTATCGACTAGAAAGCGTAGCTTCCTACCAAAGGGTGAACTAATCAAAATATAGGGTAGTGTCGATCCGTGTTTATCCTTATAGCTTTTTAAGTACCCTGTCTGCCCCCTGAGGCTGGTCTTTGAAAATTTTCAGTTTCCTCCAAATTGTGTAGTGCTGGTTGTTCTGATGAAACTTCCAGATTGTTAAACCTACTTGTATTGGTTTGGCGTGAGGACTTGTCAAAATGGCCGCTTCTATATTGGCGAGAAGGCGCCTCTATTGGCTCTGGCTTAGGAGGCATAATGGCCCTAGAGAAATTGTTTTGCCTACTGGTCCCATTGCCCGAACGATAACCACTTCCATAACTATTTCCAGTTGAGTAGGGGAGAGCTCTAGGCTGTCCTCTATTTTGTTGGTAGTTCTGGTCCCGGTTATTACGCTGGGGCTCTGGGTATCGACGCCTCTCTTGTAAATACTCATCTCTCTCTCGAATAGCTATGTCATAAGCATCGTCCAATGTTTCTGGTCTCGAGGCTTTGACTATGTTCCGGAGAGATGGATTTAGGCCCTTAATAAAGGTTCTCAAACACAGGGAAACATAAAAACTCTTCTTCTCTGCAATTGTTGACGTTGATAGGTCCTTTGAGTCTGCCAGGCATGACAATGCACGTTTAAGATCGAGAATGGTGTCGTACAAGTTTACTATAGACAGTCTCCTAAAGGGAACCTCATGCAGTTCCTCAATAATAGATAATTCGTCTCTATTATCGAGGAGTTTCCTTGTCAAATTTCTCTTAATATCATCCCAGTTCAACGGGGTATCTAACCTGTCCAGTAACTCGCTAGCCTTGCCTTCTATCTTGTTTCTTATTGCCCTTAGGAACATTTGTCCCCTTGGAGTTGCGTCTGCTCCTCGAAACATTAATAAAATTTCCTCTACACTTTCTATAAATCTTCTAAGGGCATAAGGATTGCCATCGTAAGTTGGAAGGTATTTAATAACGTCAGGGAGCCCTGCAGCCATTTCTGACGTGCTGGACCCCGACAGGTTAGAAGGAGAAGTGGTGCTCATAATTGATGTTGTGGGTTGATCTACAGGGGTAGTTCTGGTTGTGTTTGTCGTATTGGTAGGTTTCTTTGTTGTCTGTCTAGTATTTCTTTTCAAGGTTGAAAATGCTGATTTAGTTTTGTCCTTCAGTTGTCTTGACATTTAATAACGACTTCCTCTTGCTTTTAAGTTTTTAGTCTAACCTCTAAATTTGTAGTGTTGTATGTTTCGTGTGAGTACTTAGTGTTTAATTCTTAATATTGTGTGTAAGTTGCTTATAATTATCTTAATGGTAGAGTGTAATGCATGGAGTTGTGTATGTTGTATGTGTTCAGGTTCAATACCTGTAATTATAAGAAAATTAATATATGTTTGTTTTGAATGTATTCCAACGGATATTAATTTGCAATAGCATGTGTATACGCTTTATGTGTTGTTTGTGTGTTTTTATTTAACATTGTTTAAAATTTTTTTTTTTTTTGACATTAATTCTTCCAATACATAACATAATACACATTCGTGCTGAGCGATCAACCAAACATATCAGCAATAAAAGGAATTTATTATATTTGACTCTGTGAAGGCAGTCAATCGCCACAGCGACTGAGAGATTACAACACAGCTATCAAACGGCTGATAGTCGCTTCACACAACACCAATGCGAATATGTATGACTCAAAGTGTTCGCATTGAACTTGACAGTACTGCCCCTCTTCGATTCAGACAATCTAACAGCTACTCATCTACATACAAGCTCCGTCGCGTATCAGTGACCTGTTAAATATTTTTATTTTTTTAATTCGAACATACTTGTTCGCGTCCAACTTGACGGAAGCTCTCCCCCACTGTCTATACCCAATCTATCCATACATGTTGTAAGCACCGGCTCTGTGCTTCCGTCGCGGGAGAGCGACTTGTTTGATATAAATGTTCGGGTCCAACTCGAGAGCCACGTAATTTGACTCGTTCATATCTTTTGTATGTATGTAATTTGTGATTCTTGCAGTGCTTCTTATTTAGAGCGGCATCTGCTAATATTATATGTGCAATTTGTCTTTGACAATTTTTTGTATCTTTGTTAAATTTTGCAGTGCTTCTTATTTAGAGCGGCATCTGTCAGTATTATTTGTTTTATATGGGAAAATTTTTTTTCTTTTTTTTTTTTTTTTATATTTCATAGTTATGTAGGTATATTGATCACATTATTTTATCGTTGTTTTATATGCGTGTAACACTTGTATTGCTTCTAATACCACACTCACAGGTTAAAATATATGCAGGTCGTTATGGCCATCGTAGTTCGTCTCTCCAGAATTATGCTGTTCCAGCTCCTGGTGTTCGGCTGCGCCAGTTATAGTAGTATTCACTTATATTTTGTGAATGATGTGTATATATGTATATTTGGCAATGGTTTAGTTTTCAGAATCACTTGTTTGTTCTTTAAGCAATCAAATAGCAACTGGTCTGTTTGAGTTTTCACAATAGAATGAATACAATTTTATTTGGTTATTTCTTATATATGAATACAAGCTCTAGAGTTGTATGTATGTTTACATTTTTGCTGAGTTATTAATCTATATGTGTTGTGACTCTTCCGAGAATCCGAGCATCCTGTTTACATTGTCAGCGTTTCTTGCCGTCCACGATCTGGCTCGCGTTGCTGCTGTTGTTGTTGTTGTTGTTGTTGTTATTGGTCGATGTCGTTGCCCTTAGTGGGCTCTGGCCGGTTTTGGGGGGAGGGGAAGGTGCAGT